>OX439241.1:17153313-22840442 GCA_949319165.1 Sialis lutaria
GACGAATTAGAGCCATTTGAGAAATTTCAGTTCATATCATTTAGTACAAAAAATTCGAATTTCGTGAATCGATCCGATTGCTTCGAAATCAGTAAAATCGAGTCAATTTGCATCAATTCGGTCGTTTTAAGACGAGTTAGAGCTATTTAAGACATTTCAGTTCATATCATTTAGTACAAAAAATTCGAATTTCGTGAATCGATCCGATTGCTTCGAAATCAGTAAAATCAAGTCAATATGCATCGATTCGGTCGTTTTACGACGAATTAGAGCCATTTGAGACATTTAAGTTCATATCATTTAGTACAAAAAATTCGAATTTCGTGAATCGATCCGATTGCTTCGAAATCAGTAAAATCAAGTCAATATGCATCGATTCGGTCGTTTTACGACGAATTAGAACCATTTGAGACATTTCAGTTCACATCATTTAGTACAAAAAATTCGAATTTCGTGAATCGAGTTTGTTGGGTTAGGTTAGGTTAGGTTAGGTTGAATTTCGTGAATCAATCCGATTGCTTCGAAATCAGTAAAATCGAGTCAATTTGCATCAATTCGGTCGTTTTAAGACGAATTAGAGCCATTTGAGACATTTCAGTTCATATCATTTAGTACAAAAAATTCGAATTTCGTGAATCGATCCGATTGCTTCGAAATCAGTAAAATCAAGTCAATATGCATCGATTCGGTCGTTTTACGACGAATTAGAGCCATTTGAGAAATTTCAGTTCATATCATTTAGTACAAAAAATTCGAATTTCGTGAATCGATCCGATTGCTTCGAAATAAGGAAAAACAAGTCAATATGCATCGATTCAGTCGTTTTAAGACGAATTAGAGCTATTTAAGACATTTCAGTTTATATCGTTTTGTACAAAAAATTCGAATTTTGTGGCTCTATCCGATTGCTTCGAAATAAAGAAAAGCAAGTCAATATGCATCGATTCAGTCGTTTTACGACGAATTAGAGCTATTTAAGACATTTCAGTTCATATCATTTAGTACAAAAAATTCGAATTTCGTGAATCGATCCGATTGCTTCGAAATCAGTAAAATCAAGTCAATATGCATCGATTCGGTCGTTTTACGACGAATTAGAGCCATTTGAGACATTTCAGTTCATATCATTTAGTACAAAAAATTCGAATTTCGTGAATCGATCCGATTGCTTCGAAATCAGTAAAATCAAGTCAATATGCATCGATTCGGTCGTTTTACGACGAATTAGAGCCATTTGAGACATTTCAGTTCATATCATTTAGTACAAAAAATTCGAATTTCGTGAATCGATCCGATTGCTTCGAAATCAGTAAAATCAAGTCAATATGCATCGATTCAGTCGTTTTAAGACGAATTAGAGCTATTTGAGACATTTCAGTTCATATCATTTAGTACAAAAAATTCGAATTTTGTGAATCGATCCGATTGCTTTAAAATCAGTAAAATCAAGTCAATATGCATCGATTCAGTTGTTTTAAGACGAATTAGAGCTATTTGAGACATTTCAGTTCATATCATTTAGTACAAAAAATTAGAATTTCGTGAATCTATCCGATTGCTTCGAAATAAGGAAAATCAAGTCAATATGCATCGATTCGGTCGTTTTACGACGAATTAGAACCATTTGAGACATTTCAGTTCACATCATTTAGTACAAAAAATTCGAATTTCGTGAATCGAGTTTGTTGGGTTAGGTTAGGTTAGGTTAGGTTGAATTTCGTGAATCAATCCGATTGCTTCGAAATCAGTAAAATCGAGTCAATTTGCATCAATTCGGTCGTTTTAAGACGAATTAGAGCCATTTGAGACATTTCAGTTCATATCATTTAGTACAAAAAATTCGAATTTCGTGAATCGATCCGATTGCTTCGAAATCAGTAAAATTTTACGACGAATTAGAGCCATTTGAGACATTTAAGTTCATATCATTTCGTACAAAAAATTCGAATTTCGTGAATCGAGTTTGTTGGGTTAGGTTAGGTTAGGTTAGGTTGAATTTCGTGAATCAATCCGATTGCTTCGAAATCAGTAAAATCGAGTCAATTTGCATCAATTCGGTCGTTTTAAGACGAATTAGAGCCATTTGAGACATTTCAGTTCATATCATTTAGTACAAAAAATTCGAATTTCGTGAATCGATCCGATTGCTTCGAAATCAGTAAAATCGAGTCAATTTGCATCAATTCGGTCGTTTTAAGACGAATTAGAGCCATTTGAGACATTTCAGTTCATATCATTTAGTACAAAAAATTCGAATTTCGTGAATCGATCCGATTGCTTCGAAATCAGTAAAATCAAGTCAATATGCATCGATTCGGTCGTTTTACGACGAATTAGAGCCATTTGAGACATTTCAGTTCATATCATTTAGTACAAAAAATTCGAATTTCGTGAATCGATCCGATTGCTTCGAAATAAGGAAAAACAAGTCAATATGCATCGATTCAGTCGTTTTAAGACGAATTGGAGCTATTTGAGACATTTCAGTTCATATCATTTAGTACAAAAAATTCGAATTTTGTGAATCGATCCGATTGCTTTAAAATCAGTAAAATCAAGTCAATATGCATCGATTCAGTTGTTTTAAGACGAATTAGAGCTATTTGAGACATTTCAGTTCATATCATTTAGTACAAAAAATTAGAATTTCGTGAATCTATCCGATTGCTTCGAAATAAGGAAAATCAAGTCAATATGCATCGATTCGGTCGTTTTACGACGAATTAGAGCCATTTGAGACATTTCAGTTCATATCATTTAGTACAAAAAATTCGAATTTTGTATATCGATCCGATTGCTTCGAAATAAGGAAAAACAAGTCAATATGCATCGATTCAGTCGTTTTAAGACGAATTAGAGCTATTTGAGACATTTCAGTTCATATCATTTAGTACAAAAATTCGAATTTTGTGAATCGATCCGATTGCTTCAAAATCAGTAAAATCAAGTCAATATGCATCGATTCAGTCGTTTTAAGACGAATTAGAGCTATTTGAGACATTTCAGTTCATATCATTTAGTACAAAAAATTCGAATTTTGTGAATCGATCCGATTGTTTCGAAATCAGTAAAATCCAGTCAATATGCATCGATTCAGTCGTTTTAAGACGAATTAGAGCCATTTGAGACATTTCAGTTCATATCATTTAGTACAAAAAATTCGAATTTTGTATATCGATCCGATTGCTTCGAAATCAGTAAAATCAAGTCAATATGCATCGATTCGGTCGTTTTACGACGAATTAGAGCCATTTGAGACATTTCAGTTCATATCATTTAGTACAAAAAATTCGAATTTCGTGAATCGTTCCGATTGCTTCGAAATAAGGAAAATCAAGTCAATATGCATCGATTCAGTCGTTTTAAGACGAATTAGAGCTATTTGAGACATTTCAGTTCATATCATTTAGTACAAAAAATTCGAATTTTGTGAATCGATCCGATTGTTTCGAAATCAGTAAAATCAAGTCAATATGCATCGATTCGGTCGTTTTACGACGAATTAGAGCCATTTGAGACATTTCAGTTCATATCATTTAGTACAAAAAATTCGAATTTTGTATATCGATCCGATTGCTTCGAAATAAGGAAAAACAAGTCAATATGCATCGATTCAGTCGTTTTAAGACGAATTAGAGCTATTTGAGACATTTCAGTTCATATCATTTAGTACAAAAAATTCGAATTTTGTGAATCGATCCGATTGCTTCGAAATAAGGAAAAACAAGTCAATATGCATCGATTCAGTCGTTTTAAGACGAATTAGAGCTATTTGAGACATTTCAGTTCATATCATTTAGTACAAAAAATTCGAATTTTGTGAATCGATCCGATTGCTTCAAAATCAGTAAAATCAAGTCAATATGCATCGATTCAGTCGTTTTAAGACGAATTAGAGCCATTTGAGACATTTCAGTTCATATCATTTAGTACAAAAAATTCGAATTTTGTATATCGATCCGATTGCTTCGAAATCAGTAAAATCAAGTCAATATGCATCGATTCGGTCGTTTTACGACGAATTAGAGCCATTTGAGACATTTCAGTTCATATCATTTAGTACAAAAAATTCGAATTTCGTGAATCGTTCCGATTGCTTCGAAATAAGGAAAATCAAGTCAATATGCATCGATTCGGTCGTTTTACGACGAATTAGAGCCATTTGAGACATTTCAGTTCATATCATTTAGTACAAAAAATTCGAATTTCTTGAATCGATCCGATTGCTTCGAAATCAGTAAAATCAAATCAATATGCATCGATTCGGTCGTTTTACGACGAATTAGAGCCATTTGAGAAATTTCAGTTCATATCATTTAGTATAAAAAATTCGAATTTCGTGAATCGAGTTTGTTGGGTTAGGTTAGGTTAGGTTAGGTTGAATTTCGTGAATCGATCCGATTGCTTCGAAATCAGTAAAATCGAGTCAATTTGCATCAATTCGGTCGTTTTAAGACGAGTTAGAGCTATTTAAGACATTTCAGTTCATAACATTTAGTACAAAAAATTCGAATTTCGTGAATCGATCCGATTGCTTCGAAATCAGTAAAATCAAGTCAATATGCATCGATTCGGTCGTTTTACGACGAATTAGAGCCATTTGAGACATTTAAGTTCATATCATTTAGTACAAAAAATTCGAATTTCGTGAATCGATCCGATTGCTTCGAAATCAGTAAAATCAAGTCAATATGCATCGATTCGGTCGTTTTACGACGAATTAGAGCCATTTGAGACATTTAAGTTCATATCATTTCGTACAAAAAATTCGAATTTCGTGAATCGAGTTTGTTGGGTTAGGTTAGGTTAGGTTAGGTTGAATTTCGTGAATCAATCCGATTGCTTCGAAATCAGTAAAATCGAGTCAATTTGCATCAATTCGGTCGTTTTAAGACGAATTATAGCCATTTGAGACATTTCAGTTCATATCATTTAGTACAAAAAATTCGAATTACGTGAATCGATCCGATTGCTTCGAAATCAGTAAAATCAAGTCAATATGCATCGATTCGGTCGTTTTACGACGAATTAGAACCATTTGAGACATTTCAGTTCACATCATTTAGTACAAAAAATTCGAATTTCGTGAATCGAGTTTGTTGGGTTAGGTTAGGTTAGGTTAGGTTGAATTTCGTGAATCAAATGGATTGCTTCGAAATCAGTAAAATCGAGTCAATTTGCATCAATTCGGTCGTTTTAAGACGAATTAGAGCCATTTGAGACATTTCAGTTCATATCATTTAGTACAAAAAATTCGAATTTCGTGAATCGATCCGATTGCTTCGAAATCAGTAAAATCAAGTCAATATGCATCGATTCGGTCGTTTTACGACGAATTAGAGCCATTTGAGAAATTTCAGTTCATATCATTTAGTACAAAAAATTCGAATTTCGTGAATCGATCCGATTGCTTCGAAATAAGGAAAAGCAAGTCAATATGCATCGATATAGTCGTTTTAAGGCGAATTAGAGCTATTTAAGACATTTCAGTTC
Source organism: Sialis lutaria (assembly GCA_949319165.1). Lineage (NCBI taxonomy): Eukaryota > Metazoa > Arthropoda > Insecta > Megaloptera > Sialidae > Sialis > Sialis lutaria. Next base: position 17,158,807 of record OX439241.1, read on the forward strand.
ATATCGTTTTGTACAAAAAATTCGAATTTTGTGAATCGATCCGATTGCTTCGAAATCAGTAAAATCTTGTCAATTTGCATCGATTCAGTCGTTTTAAGACGAATTAGAGCCATTTAAGACATTTCAGTTCATATCATTTAGTACAAAAAATTCGAATTTCGTGAATCGATCCGATTGCTTTGAAATCAGTAAAATCAAGTCAATATGCATCGATTCGGTCGTTTTACGACGAATTAGAACCATTTGAGACATTTCAGTTCATATCATTTAGTACAAAAAATTCGAATTTCGTGAATCGATCCGATTGCTTCGAAATAAGGAAAAACAAGTCAATATGCATCGATTCAGTCGTTTTAAGACGAATTAGAGCTATTTGAGACATTTCAGTTCATATCATTTAGTACAAAAAATTCGAATTTCGTGAATCGATCCGATTGCTTCGAAATCAGTAAAATCAAGTCAATATGCATCGATTCGGTCGTTTTATGACGAATTAGAGCTATTTAAGACATTTCAGTTCATAGCATTTAGTACAAAAAATTCGAATTTCGTGAATCGATCCGATTGCTTCGAAATCAGTAAAATCAAGTCAATATGCATCGATTCGGTCGTTTTACGACGAATTAGTGCCATTTGAGACATTTCAGTTCATATCATTTAGTACAAAAAATTTGAATTTTGTGTATCGATCCGATTGCTTCGAAATAAGGAAAATCAAGTCAATATGCATCGATTCGGTCGTTGTACGACGAATTAGAGCCATTTGAGACATTTCAGTTCATATCATTTAGTATAAAAAATTCGAATTTCGTGAATCGAGTTTGTTGGGTTAGGTTAGGTTAGGTTAGGTTGAATTTAGTGAATCGATCCGATTGTTTCGAAATCAGTAAAATCAAGTCAATATGCATCGATTCGGTCGTTTTACGACGAATTAGAGCCATTTGAGATATTTCAGTTCATATCATTTAGTACAAAAATTTCGAATTTCGTGAATCGATCCGATTGCTTCGAAATCAGTAAAATCAAGTCAATATGCATCGATTCGGTCGTTTTACGCCGAATTAGAGCCATTTGAGACATTTCAGTTCATATCATTTAGTACAAAAAATTCGAATTTCGTGAATCGATCCGATTGCTTCGAAATCAGTAAAATCAAGTCAATATGCATCGATTCGGTCGTTCTACGACGAATTAGAGCCATTCGAGACATTTCAGTTCATATCATTTAGTACAAAAAATTCGAATTTCTTGAATCGATCCGATTGCTTCGAAATCAGTAAAATCAAATCAATATGCATCGATTCGGTCGTTTTACGACGAATTAGAGCCATTTGAGAAATTTCAGTTCATATCATTTAGTATAAAAAATTCGAATTTCGTGAATCGAGTTTGTTGGGTTAGGTTAGGTTAGGTTAGGTTGAATTTCGTGAATCGATCCGATTGCTTCGAAATCAGTAAAATCGAGTCAATTTGCATCAATTCGGTCGTTTTAAGACGAGTTAGAGCTATTTAAGACATTTCAGTTCATATCATTTAGTACAAAAAATTCGAATTTCGTGAATCGATCCGATTGCTTCGAAATCAGTAAAATCAAGTCAATATGCATCGATTTGGTCGTTTTACGACGAATTAGAGCCATTTGAGACATTTAAGTTCATATCATTTAGTACAAAAAATTCGAATTTCGTGAATCGATCCGATTGCTTCGAAATCAGTAAAATCAAGTCAATATGCATCGATTCGGTCGTTTTACGACGAATTAGAGCCATTTGAGACATTTAAGTTCATATCATTTCGTACAAAAAATTCGAATTTCGTGAATCGAGTTTGTTGGGTTAGGTTAGGTTAGGTTAGGTTGAATTTCGTGAATCAATCCGATTGCTTCGAAATCAGTAAAATCGAGTCAATTTGCATCAATTCGGTCGTTTTAAGACGAATTAGAGCCATTTGAGACATTTCAGTTCATATCATTTAGTACAAAAAATTCGAATTTCGTGAATCGATCCGATTGCTTCGAAATCAGTAAAATCAAGTCAATATGCATCGATTCGGTCGTTCTACGACGAATTAGAGCCATTTGAGACATTTCAGTTCATATCATTTAGTACAAAAAATTCGAATTTCTTGAATCGATCCGATTGCTTCGAAATCAGTAAAATCAAATCAATATGCATCGATTCGGTCGTTTTACGACGAATTAGAGCCATTTGAGAAATTTCAGTTCATATCATTTAGTATAAAAAATTCGAATTTCGTGAATCGAGTTTGTTGGGTTAGGTTAGGTTAGGTTAGGTTGAATTTCGTGAATCGATCCGATTGCTTCGAAATCAGTAAAATCGAGTCAATTTGCATCAATTCGGTCGTTTTAAGACGAGTTAGAGCTATTTAAGACATTTCAGTTCATATCATTTAGTACAAAAAATTCGAATTTCGTGAATCGATCCGATTGCTTCGAAATCAGTAAAATCAAGTCAATATGCATCGATTCGGTCGTTTTACGACGAATTAGAGCCATTTGAGACATTTAAGTTCATATCATTTAGTACAAAAAATTCGAATTTCGTGAATCGATCCGATTGCTTCGAAATCAGTAAAATTTTACGACGAATTAGAGCCATTTGAGACATTTAAGTTCATATCATTTCGTACAAAAAATTCGAATTTCGTGAATCGAGTTTGTTGGGTTAGGTTAGGTTAGGTTAGGTTGAATTTCGTGAATCAATCCGATTGCTTCGAAATCAGTAAAATCGAGTCAATTTGCATCAATTCGGTCGTTTTAAGACGAATTAGAGCCATTTGAGACATTTCAGTTCATATCATTTAGTACAAAAAATTCGAATTACGTGAATCGATCCGATTGCTTCGAAATCAGTAAAATCAAGTCAATATGCATCGATTCGGTCGTTTTACGACGAATTAGAGCCATTTGAGACATTTAAGTTCATATCATTTAGTACAAAAAATTCGAATTTCGTGAATCGATCCGATTGCTTCGAAATCAGTAAAATCAAGTCAATATGCATCGATTCGGTCGTTTTACGACGAATTAGAACCATTTGAGACATTTCAGTTCACATCATTTAGTACAAAAAATTCGAATTTCGTGAATCGAGTTTGTTGGGTTAGGTTAGGTTAGGTTAGGTTGAACTTCGTGAATCAATCCGATTGCTTCGAAATCAGTAAAATCGAGTCAATTTGCATCAATTCGGTCGTTTTAAGACGAATTAGAGCCATTTGAGACATTTCAGTTCATATCATTTAGTACAAAAAATTCGAATTTCGTGAATCGATCCGATTGCTTCGAAATCAGTAAAATCAAGTCAATATGCATCGATTCGGTCGTTTTACGACGAATTAGAGCCATTTGAGAAATTTCAGTTCATATCATTTAGTACAAAAAATTCGAATTTCGTGAATCGATCCGATTGCTTCGAAATAAGGAAAAACAAGTCAATATGCATCGATTCAGTCGTTTTAAGACGAATTAGAGCTATTTAAGACATTTCAGTTTATATCGTTTTGTACAAAAAATTCGAATTTTGTGGCTCTATCCGATTGCTTCGAAATAAAGAAAAACAAGTCAATATGCATCGATTCAGTCGTTTTACGACGAATTAGAGCTATTTAAGACATTTCAGTTCATATCATTTAGTACAAAAAATTCGAATTTCGTGAATCGATCCGATTGCTTCGAAATCAGTAAAATCAAGTCAATATGCATCGATTCGGTCGTTTTACGACGAATTAGAGCCATTTGAGACATTTCAGTTCATATCATTTAGTACAAAAAATTCGAATTTCGTGAATCGATCCGGTTGCTTCGAAATCAGTAAAATCAAGTCAATATGCATCGATTCGGTCGTTTTACGACGAATTAGAGCCATTTGAGACATTTCAGTTCATATCATTTAGTACAAAAAATTCGAATTTCGTGAATCGATCCGATTGCTTCGAAATCAGTAAAATCAAGTCAATATGTATCGATTCGGTCGTTTTACGACCGACGAATTAGAGCCATTTGAGACATTTCAGTTCATATCATTTAGTATAAAAAATTCGAATTTCGTGAATCGAGTTTGTTGGGTTAGGTTAGGTTAGGTTAGGTTGAATTTAGTGAATCGATCCGATTGTTTCGAAATCAGTAAAATCAAGTCAATATGCATCGATTCGGTCGTTTTACGACGAATTAGAGCCATTTGAGATATTTCAGTTCATATCATTTAGTACAAAAATTTCGAATTTCGTGAATCGATCCGATTGCTTCGAAATCAGTAAAATCAAGTCAATATGCATCGATTCGGTCGTTTTACGCCGAATTAGAGCCATTTGAGACATTTCAGTTCATATCATTTAGTACAAAAAATTCGAATTTCGTGAATCGATCCGATTGCTTCGAAATCAGTAAAATCAAGTCAATATGCATCGATTCGGTCGTTCTACGACGAATTAGAGCCATTTGAGACATTTCAGTTCATATCATTTAGTACAAAAAATTCGAATTTCTTGAATCGATCCGATTGCTTCGAAATCAGTAAAATCAAATCAATATGCATCGATTCGGTCGTTTTACGACGAATTAGAGCCATTTGAGAAATTTCAGTTCATATCATTTAGTATAAAAAATTCGAATTTCGTGAATCGAGTTTGTTGGGTTAGGTTAGGTTAGGTTAGGTTGAATTTCGTGAATCGATCCGATTGCTTCGAAATCAGTAAAATCGAGTCAATTTGCATCAATTCGGTCGTTTTAAGACGAGTTAGAGCTATTTAAGACATTTCAGTTCATATCATTTAGTACAAAAAATTCGAATTTCGTGAATCGATCCGATTGCTTCGAAATCAGTAAAATCAAGTCAATATGCATCGATTCGGTCGTTTTACGACGAATTAGAGCCATTTAAGACATTTAAGTTCATATCATTTAGTACAAAAAATTCGAATTTCGTGAATCGATCCGATTGCTTCGAAATCAGTAAAATCAAGTCAATATGCATCGATTCGGTCGTTTTACGACGAATTAGAGCCATTTGAGACATTTAAGTTCATATCATTTCGTACAAAAAATTCGAATTTCGTGAATCGAGTTTGTTGGGTTAGGTTAGGTTAGGTTAGGTTGAATTTCGTGAATCAATCCGATTGCTTCGAAATCAGTAAAATCGAGTCAATTTGCATCAATTCGGTCGTTTTAAGACGAATTAGAGCCATTTGAGACATTTCAGTTCATATCATTTAGTACAAAAAATTCGAATTACGTGAATCGATCCGATTGCTTCGAAATCAGTAAAATCAAGTCAATATGCATCGATTCGGTCGTTTTACGACGAATTAGAGCCATTTGAGACATTTAAGTTCATATCATTTAGTACAAAAAATTCGAATTTCGTGAATCGATCCGATTGCTTCGAAATCAGTAAAATCAAGTCAATATGCATCGATTCGGTCGTTTTACGACGAATTAGAACCATTTGAGACATTTCAGTTCACATCATTTAGTACAAAAAATTCGAATTTCGTGAATCGAGTTTGTTGGGTTAGGTTAGGTTAGGTTAGGTTGAATTTCGTGAATCAATCCGATTGCTTCGAAATCAGTAAAATCGAGTCAATTTGCATCAATTCGGTCGTTTTAAGACGAATTAGAGCCATTTGAGACATTTCAGATCATATCATTTAGTACAAAAAATTCGAATTTCGTGAATCGATCCGATTGCTTCGAAATCAGTAAAATCAAGTCAATATGCATCGATTCGGTCGTTTTACGACGAATTAGAGCCATTTGAGAAATTTCAGTTCATATCATTTAGTACAAAAAATTCGAATTTCGTGAATCGATCCGATTGCTTCGAAATAAGGAAAAACAAGTCAATATGCATCGATTCAGTCGTTTTAAGACGAATTAGAGCCATTTGAGACATTTCAGTTCATATCATTTAGTACAAAAAATTCGAATTTCGTGAATCGATCCGATTGCTTCGAAATCAGTAAAATCAAGTCAATATGCATCGATTCGGTCGTTTTACGACGAATTAGAACCATTTGAGACATTTCAGTTCATATCATTTAGTACAAAAAATTCGAATTTCGTGAATCGAGTTTGTTGGGTTAGGTTAGGTTAGGTTAGATTGAATTTCGTGAATCAATCCGATTGCTTCGAAATCAGTAAAATCGAGTCAATTTGCATCAATTCGGTCGTTTTAAGACGAATTATAGCCATTTGAGAAATTTCAGTTCATATCATTTAGTACAAAAAATTCGAATTTCGTGAATCGATCCGATTGCTTCGAAATCAGTAAAATCAAGTCAATATGCATCGATTCGGTCGTTTTACGACGAATTAGAGCCATTTGAGACATTTCAGTTCATATCATTTAGTACAAAAAATTCGAATTTCGTGAATCGATCCGATTGCTTCGAAATAAGGAAAAACAAGTCAATATGCATCGATTCAGTCGTTTTAAGACGAATTAGAGCTATTTGAGACATTTCAGTTCATATCATTTAGTACAAAAAATTCGAATTTTGTGAATCGATCCGATTGCTTCAAAGTCAGTAAAATCAAGTCAATATGCATCGATTCAGTCGTTTTAAGACGAATTAGAGCTATTTGAGACATTTCAGTTCATATCATTTAGTACAAAAAATTCGAATTTTGTGAATCAATCCGATTGTTTCGAAATCAGTAAAATCAAGTCAATATGCATCGATTCAGTCGTTTTAAGACGAATTAGAGCCATTTGAGACATTTCAGTTCATATCATTTAGTACAAAAAATTCGAATTTTGTATATCGATCCGATTGCTTCGAAATCAGTAAAATCAAGTCAATATGCATCGATTCGGTCGTTTTACGACGAATTAGAGCCATTTGAGACATTTCAGTTCATATCATTTAGTACAAAAAATTCGAATTTCGTGAATCGTTCCGATTGCTTCGAAATAAGGAAAATCAAGTCAATATGCATCGATTCAGTCGTTTTAAGACGAATTAGAGCTATTTGAGACATTTCAGTTCATATCATTTAGTACAAAAAATTCGAATTTTGTATATCGATCCGATTGCTTCGAAATAAGGAAACACAAGTCAATATGCATCGATTCAGTCGTTTTAAGACGAATTAGAGCTATTTGAGACATTTCAGTTCATATCATTTAGTACAAAAAATTCGAATTTTGTGAATCGATCCGATTGCTTCGAAATAAGGAAAAACAAGTCAATATGCATCGATTCAGTCGTTTTAAGACGAATTAGAACCATTTGAGACATTTCAGTTCATATCATTTAGTACAAAAAATTCGAATTTTGTGAATCGATCCGATTGCTTCAAAATCAGTAAAATCAAGTCAATATGCATCGATTCAGTCGTTTTAAGACGAATTAGAGCCATTTGAGACATTTCAGTTCATATCATTTAGTACAAAAAATTCGAATTTTGTATATCGATCCGATTGCTTCGAAATCAGTAAAATCAAGTCAATATGCATCGATTCGGTCGTTTTACGACGAATTAGAGCCATTTGAGACATTTCAGTTCATATCATTTAGTACAAAAAATTCGAATTTCGTGAATCGTTCCGATTGCTTCGAAATAAGGAAAATCAAGTCAATATGCATCGATTCAGTCGTTTTAAGACGAATTAGAGCCATTTATAGAGAATATGCCAAAACTACTTCAAACAGAAAACAATTTTTTTTGTTGTAATTAGAAAATTACAAGGTGTTGAAAATGTTCCCATTTTCTTACAAAATTGGTCATAATTTCTAAACCCCTCTGTATAATCCAATAATGATATATCAAAATACTCAGAAAATGAATGCTATTAGATTATTAAATAAAAATATATAGTTTGTATTTAAAAAAACATAACTTTGATTTGTAACGCAGTTATGGGTCATCCTGTATAAATGTAACTAATTTCAAACTATGCCGATGCTCTAGCCTGACAACTTTTGCATTTAAAGTTTTCTTCTAATTCTTATAATAATATGAAATATTGAGCTTTGACACAATCCTGGGACACCCTATGTATTAGTGATGTAACGAATATTCGCATTCGCATTCGCGAATATTCGCACATTTTTAAACATTCGTATTCGCATTCGCATTCGCATTAGCACATTTTTAAACATTCGTATTCGCATTCGCATTCGCAGGTAAAGTTGCGAATATTTTTGCGAATATAATATGATGTATTAACAAATAAAAATATCTATTTTAATCAGAAGACCGTTTTTTTTTTTAGCTTTTTTTCAAAAAGTCAATATTCGCATTCGCATTCGCATTCGCAAATTTCGACAGTTAATATTCGCAAATGTTTAAAATCATACATTCGTTACATCTCTAGTATGTATATTATTTATGTTCATACATAATAATACTTACCTATGTTTGTCTAATGTTTTAACTCCAATGTCAGAGTCTTTTTAATATATAAGATTACAGGTATGTGTACTATATTAATTTGAAATATTTTTAATTCTATAATAGTTATGCCATTAAAGTCATAAAATAATTTTTGTCATTGTCGTATCAGATACAAATGTCTTATAAGGGTTTATTCAGAGTATCGAGTCGGTTTCGCTCCAATAAATCTATCGAAACGAGATTGAACCGAAACCTGAGCGATACCTATATACGGGTAGTGTGAATGATTTCATTGTTTATTGTTTATTTACATTTGATTGGAGAGAGACCGGCTCGATGGTTTGAATTGACTCTAAATACGCAGTATACTACTTGTCGAATAATTATGCATATAGTATTAGTTTCAAAAAAGATACAAATTAATATTCAATGGTTTTAAATGCTGCGATATGTTCAAATATGTTTGAAAATCATTCGCTGATTTAAATTTACTTATTATTTTATATATTTACAACATAACCAAGGTGCTCTATTTAAAATTTCAGGATTTGTGAAGTGTTCTGTCGTAGGACAAGTTTGGGAAACGCTGTTCTACATTATCATACTTAATATCAAGCAAATTGACATGGACCCGTGTCCCATAAGATTTTCTTAACTATTTCGATCTATTCGTTAAGTCTAAGAATCTAGCGTCATGAAATTGATAAAAAGTTTCAATTACTATTATAATTTATATTCCAATACAAAATTAATTTAGTTGAAAAAATATTAGGCAGTTTCTATTTTACAAATAAAATTTATAAACCCGGGTAATATCGGGCCTAAAGTGCTATACATTATATTAAAACCTTTATAAATTACATCAAAGTAGTTATATAGGAGAGGGAAAATTAGTTTCATATACATCTCTATGTCAACAACTAGAGCGCAGATAAAATTTAGTTTCATATCTAAGTCAACGACTAGAGCGCAGATATTAATGAATTATAAAATTTTGCTATTTTTGTCACCGATTTACTTGCATGTTACTCCTAAGACCTGGAAATTGTTATATTCCAAAATATATCTCGATAGTAAAGGATTAAATGTCCGCATTATTGTAAAAAAGTCATTTTCTTCTGTAGCTTTTTTATAAACTTGATTTTCGGGCTGTTTTTTGTTGTGACGTATCTACCATGTCGGAGTCTTTTTCAGAAGTGTTTCAAAACAGCTGTTAATAAGTATATAAGGATGGAATAAATCAGAATTATGTATTATTTTTTTATGATATTCTCAGTGTTAAACTGTCCATACGAAAAATTGTTGTTACAGTAAATTGTCCATACGATAAATTGTTATTACGATAAATTGTTTTACGATAAATTGTTGTTACGGTAAATTCTTCATACGATTAATTGTTTTACGATAGATTGTTGTTACGGTAAATTCTCCATACGATTAATTATTTTACGATAAATTGTTGTTATGGTAAATTCTCCATACGATTAATTATTTTACGATTAATTTGTGTTACGGTAAATTGTCCATACGATAAACTGTTTACGATAAATCGACTGGATCTCGTGTTGATATCCAAGGTTGTGGCGTATAAAAAATAGATATAATTTTTTTCAAAATAGTCATATTCTCCATACGATTAATTATTTTACGATTAATTTGTGTTACGGTAAATTGTCCATACGATAAACTGTTTACGATAAATCGACTGGATCTCGTGTTGATATCCAAGGTTGTGGCGTATAAAAAATAGATATAATTTTTTTCAAAATAGTCATAGGGGAGGGAAATTTTGTTTCACATATAACTATGTATACAAGTCTTGAGGCTTCCGCGGTGATCTTGATATGGATCTTGGTTTCTGGGTGTAAACCGCGTCAGTTTGGTCGTAAAGTGCACTTTAGAAGAGCCCTGAAGATGTCCACTGCAATGTGTGACGAAACGTTGGCCGATAACACGGCCAAACTGATGCGGTTTACACCCAGAAACCAAGATCCATATAACTATGTATGTCAACGACTCTAGCAATAATTAGTGACGTTTTTAACTTCTATACAAAATCTATTAATGAATTTTAAAATAATTTAGCTACTTTTATCACCTATTTTATTGTTTTGCAAATTTCTCATAATCCCGGGTTACACCAGGTATTTGCGCTATACATTATATCAAAATCTTTATAATTTTCATCAAAATAGACTTAGGGGACGGAAATTTAGCTTCATATAAGTCAACAACTCTAACAATGATTTGTGACATTTATAACTTCTATACAAAATCTGAAGCATAGATATTAATGAATTTTGAAATTTAGCTACTTCTGTCACCGATTGTCTTTCAAGTTATTCCTAAAACCTAGAAAATATTATTTTTGAATATACCGGGTGGACCATTATAACCTTTAATGGAGAATAACTCAACCGGTAAGTTAAATAATAAAAAAAGTTTTCAGATAAAAGTTGTACGGTTTGGAGGGGGACATAGACGTACTTGAATGAAATTTTTTAGGTGGTATGAAGGTCAACATCATTTTTTTAAATAGGAACCTATAGTTTTTATCAAGTAATTTTATTTAACGTGAAAAGACACGAATCTTTCATTGAAAACTTTTTTTTAACAACTTAACCTTTCCAAGATATCTAACAAAATAATTTGAGATTTTGAACATTCAATATTTTTTTACTCAGAAACCATCAGGTTTAGTCCAGTGCCAATCCGACTTTTTAAGACTAAAAAACAGAAAAATTCTCTACAGGCTGGCGATAGTGGGAATCGTTGCTAATAATGATAACAAAGAGAAGAAAAAAAAATGCACCCTTGTACATGAAGCGGTTTCGAAGGGGGGTGGTTTTTAAGGGTTGAAAATGGTTTTTTGCGATTTTCGGCGAAGTATGAATTCCTATCGAAAAATAGTCTACAGTAAAGTTGTAGATAATAAATAAATCTACAATTTTGTTTCAAACCAATTTACAACATAACCTCAAATTTTCCGAGATAATAGCGAAAAACCGTTTTTTTGAATTTTCGAGTTTTTTATGTCGAAAAAATTGTCAAAATACTTGAAATTTTCATGAAATGTATATTTTGAAGTCCTTTAATTTTACCGAGCTGTCCGGAATTTCAAAGTTAAATATTTTCTGAAATATTAACGTTTTTCGAAAAAAATGAAATTTTTTCAATCGAAAAATTGATCGTAGAAATTTTCGATTTTTTAACTTTTAGGGTGCTCATTTTTTTCGTCTTGAGTTGTACTTTAAGATAGATAAAAAATGAAAATACCTTTATATTTAAAAATTCAGTGAAAAATTAGAAAAAACAAAAATAGTGATTTGTAAAAAACGCAATTTTATTTTTCAATCACTCTAAAAATTTCAAATCATGAAATTTTTGTGCTAAAATACAAGAATAAAATATATTCAATTTAATAAAAGGATAATTTACGAAAAAAAAATGTAATACAGTGTAAATTGATAGGAATAGGATGCTGTAAATAAGTAATTTTTCGATAATAAATCGTAAAAGCATCATAAATTGAATTTGTTTTACATTTATTTAAAATAACTTTGTTCTAACAAATAAAAGAAAGTTCCATTACATAGTTCTTATATTAATTTTACAAAAAATCAATATACTATTATTTTTTTTAAATAAAGTTTTTTTATTATTATGTTAAAATTTTTTATTTAATTAATTACAGCATCCTATTCCTATCAATTTACACTGTATTACATTTTTTTTCGTAAATTATCCTTTTATTAAATTGAATATATTTTATTTTTGTATTTTAGCACAAAAATTTCATGATTAGTACAAAATTTTTAGAGTGATTGAAAAATAAAATTGCGTTTTTTACAAATCGCTATTTTTGTTTTTTCTAATTTTTCACAGAATTTTTAAATGTAAAGGTATTTTCATTTTTTATCTATCTTAAAGTACAACTCAAGACGAAAAAAATGAGCACCCTAAAAGTTAAAAAATCGAAAATTTCTACGATCAATTTTTCGATTGAAAAAATTTCATTTTTTTCGAAAAACGTTAATATTTCAGAAAATATTTAACTTTGAAATTCCGGACAGCTCGGTAAAATTAAAGGACTTCAAAATATACATTTCATGAAAATTTCAAGTATTTTGACAATTTTTTCGACATAAAAAACTCGAAAATTCAAAAAAACGGTTTTTCGCTATTATCTCGGAAAATTTGAGGTTATGTTGTAAATTGGTTTGAAACAAAATTGTAGATTTATTTATTATCTACAACTTTACTGTAGACTATTTTTCGATAGGAATTCATACTTCGCCGAAAATCGCAAAAAACCATTTTCAACCCTTAAAAACCACCCCCCTTCGAAACCGCTTCATGTACAAGGGTGCATTTTTTTTTCTTCTCTTTGTTATCATTATTAGCAACGATTCCCACTATCGCCAGCCTGTAGAGAATTTTTTTTCCCCAAAAAGGCTTTGGCACTGGACTAGTTTAGAGAAAAAGCATAAAATACAAAAAATGTTTATTTTGGTCTAATAAAACATGAAGAATTATTTTTAAAATTTTAAAACTTATTCTAAAATTTTTTTAACATTGTTATTTTTTTTGCTTAGATAAAATAAATTAAAGAAGTTTTAAAATTTAAAAAATAATTCTTTAGTTTAATTAGATCAAAATAAACATTTTTTGTTTCTTGTACTTTTTCTTTAAAATTTATGGTTTCTGAGTAAAAAAATATTGAAAGTTCAAAATCACGAATTATTTTGTTAGATATCTTGGAAAGGTTAAGTTGTTTAAAAAAAATTCAATGAAATATTCGTGTCTTTTCACGTTAAATAACATTACTTGATAAAACTATAGTTTCTATTTAAAAAAATGATGTTGACCTTCATACCACCTTGAAAACACCACCTCAAAAAATTTCATTCAAGTACGTCTATGTCCCCCTCCAAACCGTACAACTTTTATCTGAAAACTTTTTTTATTATTTCACTTACCGGTCGAGTTAAGTCTTGGCATCTTAGGACGCCGCGCCGTCCGCACCGGCCGCACCATCCGCCAGACACGCAATACTGATGTGTGTATATTATTTTCAAGGTTAAAATTATTGCGTGTCTGGCGGCCGGAGCGGCCAGCGCGGTCGGCGCGGCGTCCTAAGATGCCAAGACTTTATTCTCCATTAAAGGTTAAAATAGTCTACCCGGTAGAAATAATTTAAATAAAAAAATATTATAGCATGGTTGTATGTTAAATATAGTTTAATTTAATGTCCCCGGGTAACACCGGGTCATATGGCTAGTTAAATATAAAATTACAAACAATTTTCATAATTTGTAGCCCCCCCCCCCCACTGTTTTTCCTGATCGCATCTAGGTAATATTCGTGGCATTGGCGATATAAGTTTATTTATTATTTCGACACTGATTTCACTCCAAATTTTATTTATATTTGTCCATAATTGTTCCAAATTATTTTTATCACATTAATGTAACTCCCTGTCAGTACGGTACCATAAATTTTGAATTCGATTTCAATCTGGGCCCTGTGGAGATCAATCATCCATAAACGTTATTTTGTGGTCATTAATCCAATCAATAACAATTTTTTCGTATAACAGAGGGTATTATCTTGCATAGAAATTAAAATTCTATATTTATTAAATGCGCTAATACTTGAAAAAACCCCTTCTTGTAATTTTTTTTTGTATTTAGTAGCGTTAATTTTTACATCTTTTTCCATTCAGTACAATTTTTCCTCACCTTGTACACAAAAACAACCTTATATCATTATCCCATATGATTTTTTAACTGTTTTGGTTGTGTACTCTGGTAAAAACAATTCTCCAGATCTTCGTAGACATCTTTCAGAACGATCTGATACCAAACAAAGTCTTGATTCATCAGGCCATATTATTTTATTCCAATCTGCATTTTTTATATTTCTGCACCCAAGCCTTCCTCTTCTTTATACACAGTGTGTCCCAAAAATAACCGAACTTTATATTTAAATCATACAACATGCAGCGCCATCTATTGAAAATTTGCAGCTTTAAAAAGATACATTCATCCTCTTTCAAACGCACCTAAATTCATGAAAATTGGATGACAGATGTAAAAGTTACAGCCACTTCAATAAAAGAAAAAGTGTTACAAAACCAAAAAATCGCTCGTGTGGAGCATTGCAAAGACATTGTTGAAATTGCTGAAAACGATCCAGACTTTCTTGATTCGATCATAACTGGTGATAGTCATGGTGCTTTAAATATGACCCTGAAACTATGCGTCAAACTGCTGAATGGAAGTCCAAAAGCGAGCCAAAACCAAAAAAATTGCGTTTTCAGTCTCGAATCAAGACAATGTTGATTACTTTTTATGATTCGAAGAGTATTGTCCACAAGGAATTTGTTCCAGAAGGTCGAACTGTTAATGGAGAATACTATTTAGGCGTGTTAAATCGTTTGTGGAAAAGAATTGAGAGCAGGAAAACAGCTGTTTTTATTGCACGATAATACACCACCTCACAAGACCAAAAAAGTGAACGAATTTTTGATGAAATAACGGATTTATCTCATCAACCACCCTCTGTATTCGCCTAATCTGTCACCATGTGACTATTTTCTATTTCTAAAACTGAAAACCAAGATGAAAGGAGCATTTTATGATGATATCTCAGCCATTCTAGCAGCCGTAACCGAGGTGCTGAAGAACATTCCTATAAATGACAAAAAAAATCTATGCATGCGCTGGTTGATCGTTCCAAACGTTGTATTGAGTCTAATGGAACCTATTTTGAATAAATAATAACTTTCAAAGATAATATAATGTGTATTTTATTCTATATCCAAAAAGTTCGGTTATTTTTGTGACACACTGTGTATTTTATGTAAAAAGCAGAGAAACTCTTCTACACCTATAACTTTTTATTCCTTTGTTTTTTAAACGTCTTCTGAACGTAAGCCGACTTAATTTAAGACCACTGGAAGTCTCAAAATCATCCGCGATCTGTTTATATGACGACTTTCTATGCTGGAGTGTCAATTTCTTAAGCGCGTTATTGTCTCTCACTGTTGTTTTCCGTGATCGACCGGAACCTGGAGCGCGTCAAACAGTTCCCCGTGTTTTATAAATATAAATTATTTTATGCAAAGCACTTTTAGTATCATAAACTCCCTGTTTTTACATTTCAACAACAATGTAATAGATTTCCCCGATTTTCTAAAAATAATAATTATTCCACACTCATCTTCTGATAGCTATACGTCGTTCTATTTTAAAATAAAAGTAAATAAATACATAAAATATGAACTTTTATGTTAATATAATCAGGGAGTCGAACCGAACCCGAACCCGAACCGGTTCCGGAACGAAATTTTTGGGCGAACCGGAACTGAACCTGAACCGAAATTTTAAACTTGACGTTGAACCTGAACCGGAGCCGAACCGAAAAACAAAATTTCGGTTAACGGTTCAATAGTGTTTAATTTTACCGGTTCAATGAAGTTTAATTTTTCATTGCGATTGTTTTTATTCAAAATAATTCAAATATATTTATTATTCTGTTTCAAATGTAAAATAATTTTTGCAATCACTTATAGTTGGCACCACTGACAAATTTAGTTGCGCCTATATATTAATATACTAGGGGCTGTGCCCCTGGGCGCTTCGCGCCCCAACCCCCTTTCACACCATATTTTTTACACAAATTTACTCGGGTCTGCGACCCTCGTATGTGCATATATCATCCTCCTACCACTATTTTTTGATAGTTAATTTTTGAATTTGGCGGAGATAATCAATATTAAAATTTTCAGTAATCTTACATGAATAAATTACCTAATTACAAATTTACTCGGGTCTGCGACCCTCGCATGTGTATATTGTAATAATTTTCCATTCTTTTTGCTGATACTCATTTTTTTCTTAAATTGGCGGTGATAATCACATTATTACAATTTTCAGTAATATTACATGTACAAATTACCCAACCTCAAATGTACTCGGGTCTCAGCCTTCGGCTGTGACCCTCGTATGCATTAGTATATTATATTATAACCCTAAAAATGATCATTGAAAACATTTATTATTATTAATATTTAATTTTTAATCAAAATGAATCAAAACGTCACTTTTAAAAAATAAAAATTTTAATTATTTTTATGCGACACCCCTGACTTAATTATTATAAAAAATTTTTTATTAATATATCAATCTCAAAACTTTCAAAAAAATAATAATTCATAAATAATTTTTTTTAAGGCGCTACTGATCTATATTAAAATTTTCATATTTTTTTGAAATTTCTAATTTTTGAACAATTAAAATTTTTTTTTCAAAGTTTTTACAAACGTTACGAAATGTGACATTTCCCACTTTCATATATTTAAAACGACACCAGCCCCTGACTTAATTATTATTTTTAAATGTGAAATTTTGTAAACTACATCAACAAAACTCTTAAAAATTATATTTTTATACAATTTCATTAAAAAAAACACAAATTAAAAAATATTTTAAACGCCGTCCCTGATTTAAATGAATAATTTCAACAATTAAAAAAAATTCAACAATTTCACTCAAAATAATTTTTTTTTTGTAATATAATAAATAATTTTATTTATAATATTACATGTATAAATTACCCAACCTAAAATGTACCTACTGTTATTTATTAAATGGTTAACTTTTTAATTTTTATATATTCCTGAAGTTTTTACTTTTTGTTCAATTTTAATCAAAATTAATTTGTCTACGTCACTTTTAAAAAATATCAATTTTAATTATTTTCATGCGACGCCCCTGACTTAATTATAATTTAAAAAAAATTATTGATATATCAATCTGAACTTTCAAAAAAATAAAAATTCAAAAATAATTTTTTTCGATGCGCTACTGATCTATATTATAATTTTCATATTTTTCTGAAATTTCTAATTTTTGAACAATTAAAATTTTTTTTAAGTTTTTACAAACGTTACGAAATGTAACAAAAATTTCATATATTTAAAAAGACACCAGCCCCTGACCTAATTATTATTTTTAAATGTGAAATTTTGACTAAAATTGCATCAACAAAACTATTAAAAATTATATTTTAATAAAATTACAATAAAAAAACACAAATTTAAAAATATTTGAAACGCCGTCCCTGATTTAAATGAATAATTTCAACAATTAAAAAAAATTCAACAATTTCACTCAAAATAATTTTTTTACAAACAAAAAATATGTCACATGTAAAAAACCACGTAATTTCAATAACTATCAAATCTAACGTCATCAAAAAATTTCTCACTCCTAATAGAAAAGGATACAAAACCTTCTAGAACATTCCCTGTCAGCTGTCATCTGTCAAGAAGCACGTGTATGTCGAATCTGACAGAACATACGTCATTTTCGACCAATCAGAAACTCGAATTAGAAATAAATGCCGATGTTTTTTTACCTTAAAATTTAATTTTCAGTAAAATTTCGATGTACTTTTTCGGAAAAAAATCACAGCTCAGAGACCTTTCATAGCTAAGAAATGAAATTTAGCCTATTGACTGGAAAAAGAGTCAAGCTACATGACGAAAAAAAAATTATCAAAATCGGTCCGGTGAATCCAGAGTCTATAAAAGCTAGTTTCGTCCGGACATATATATATATATATATACTAGGGGCTGTGCCCCTGGGCGCTTCGCGCCCCAACCCCCTTTCACGCCATATTTTTTTCACAAATTTACTCGGGTCTGCGACCCTCGTATGTGTATATATCATACTCTTACCACTATTTTTTGATAGGGGCTGTGCCCCTGGGCGCTTCACGCCCCAACCCCCTTTCACACCATATTTTTTACACAAATTTACTCGGGTCTGCGACCCTCGTATATGTATATATCATACTCGTTCCACTATTTTTTGATAGTTAATTTTTTAATTTGGCGGAGATAATCAATTTAAAAATTTTCAGTAATCTTACATGTACAAAATACCTAATTCGGCTGCGACCCTCGTATTTGTATATTATAATAATTTTCCATTATTTTTGCTCATAGTCATTTTTTTCTTAAATTGGCGGTGATAATCACTTATCATTATTACAATTTTCAGTAATATTACGTGTATAAATTACCCAACATAAAATGTACTGTTATTTATTAAATGGTTAACTTTTTATTTTTACATACATATTCCTGAAGTTTTTAATTTTTGTTCAATTTTAATCAAAAATAATTTGTCTACGTCACTTTTAATTTTTTATTATTATTATTTTCATGCGACGCCCCTGATTTAATTATAATTTAAAAAAAATTATTATTATATCAATCTGAACTTTCAAAAAAATAATAATTAATAAATAATTTTTTTTGATGCGCTACTGATCTATATTATAATTTTCATATTTTTCTGAAATTTCTAATTTTTGAACAATTTTAAAAAAATTTAATATTTTTATAAACGTTAAGAAATGTGACAGCTCCCAAAAATTTCATATATTTAAAACATCACCAGCCCCTGACTTAATCTTCCTTCAACAAAACGATTAAAAATTATATTTAATTCATTTTATTAAAAAATGCAAATTTAAATACTTTTAAAACGCCGTCCCTGGCTTAATTGTTATTAATTATAAATTTTTAGAAAAACTGCATCAATTCTACAACTTTTTTGAACAAATTTGAAACAATTACATTAAAAACAGCCGAATGATTAAAAACTACCTATTGTATAAGAAAATGGTTAATGTAAACTTTTCGATTTTAAATTTTTATATATTCCTGAACTTTAATTTTTAATCAATTTCAATCAAAATTAATTTACGTCACTTTTAAAAAATATCAATTTTATTTTTTTTTATGCAACGCTCCTGACTTCATTATTATAATTTTTTTTAAATAAATTTATATCAATCTCAAAACTAAAAAAAAAAAATCATTCAATAGTTTTTTTTCAGACGCTACTGATCTATATTATAATTTTCATGTTTTTCTGAAATTTATAATTTTTGAATAATTAAAAAAAAATCTAATATTTTTACAAACGTTACGAAATGTGACAGTTTCCAAAAATTTCATATATTTCAAACGACACCAGCCCCTGACTTAATCCCCCTGCAGTAAAACAATTAAAAATTATATTTAATACAATTTTATTAGAAAATGCAAATTTAAATACTTTTAAAACGCCGTCCCTGGCTTAATTATTATTAATTATAAATTTTTAGATGGACTACATCAATTCTACAACTTTTTTTGAACAAATTTGAAACTTTGTGAACAATTACATTAAAAATTTAATATTTTTATAAACGTCACAAAAAATATGACAACTGAGACGTCAAAAAGCACGTGGTTTTACGAAAAATGACAGCTCTGACGTCATTTTAATCAACCAGAGCACGCCGAAATGCATGAAATTCTGAAACAAAAGCCTAGTGTCGAACCTCCTAAATTCAGTCTGACAGATAAATTTTACTAAATTTTTCACGTAGTGTCTCGGGGAAAAAATCATATCACAGAAACGATCATCATTTTGTAAAAAAAATATAGCCTATAAACTGTATCAAGGACGAATCTAGATATTGTGAAGAAATGAAAAAAATCCAGTGAAACGTTTATGAATCCATAAATTTATAGTGACCGGACAGACATATAAATATATAAACAAATAAATAAATAAATAAATATACACAGCGTTTATATTATAGTGTGATACTAGGGGCTGTGCCCCTGGGCGCTTCGCGCCCCAACCCCCTTTCACGCCATATTTTTTACACAAATTTACTCGGGTCTGCGACCCTCGTATGTGTATATATATATATATCATAGTCGTTCCACTGTTTTTGATAGTTAATTTTTTTATTTGGCGGAGATAATCAATATTAAAATTTTCAGTAATCTTACATGTACTAATTACCTAATCATAAATTTACTCGGATCTCAGCCTTCGGCCGCGACCCTCGTATTTGTGTATTATAATAATTTTCCATTCTTTTTGCTGATACTCATTTTATTTCTTAAATTGGCGGTGATAATCACTTATCAATATTACAATTTTCAATAATATTACATGTATAAATTACCCAACCTAAAATGTACTGTTATTTATTAAATGGTTAACTTTTTATTTTTATATATTTCTGAAGTTTTTAATTTTTGTTCAATTTTAATCAAAATTAATTTGTCTACGTCACTTTTAAAAAATAGCAATTAAAATTATTTTCATGCGCGCCCCTGACTTAATTATAATTTAAAAAAAGATTAATATATCAATCTCAACTTTCAAAAAAATAATAATTCATAAATAATTTTTTTTGAGGCGCTACTGATCTATATTATAATTTTCATATTTTTTTGAAATTTCTAATTTTTGAACAATTAAAATTTTTTTTGAGACGCTACTGACTTATTTATTTTTAAATGTGAACTTTTGGATAAATTGCATCAATCACCTACAACAAAACTATTAAAAATTATATTTTTATACAATTTCATTAAAAAAAAAAACACAAATTTAAAAATATTTGAAACGCCGTCCCTGATTTAAATGAAACATGTATACATTACCCAACCTAAAATGTACTGTTATTTATTAAATAACTTTAAAAAAATTGCACTTTTAAAAAATAGCAAATTTAACTATTTTCATGCGACGCCCCTGACTAAATTATAATTAAAAAAAAATTATTAATACATCAATCTCAAAACTTTCAAAAAAAATAATGATTCATAAATAAATTTTTTTGAGGTGCTACTGATCTATATTATTCTATATTACAATTTTAATATTTTTCTGAAATTTCTAATTTTTTAACAATTAAAATTTTTTTAAGTTTTTACAAACGTTACGATATGTGACAATTTCATATATTTAAAACGACTCCGGTCCCTGACTTAATTATTATTTTTAAATGTGAATTTTTGTTCAATTTTAATCAAAATTAATTTGTCTACATCACTTTTTAAAAATCGACTTAATTATTATTTAAAAAAAAATCCATAAATATTTTTTTTAGACGCTACTGATCTATATTATAATTTTCATATTTTTCAGAAATTTCTAATTTTTGAACAATTAAAAAAAAATTTGAGACGCTACTGACCTATATTATTATTTTCATATTTTTCTGAAATTTCTAATTTTTGAACAATTAATTTTTTTTTAAGTTTTTACAAAAGTTACGAACTGTGACAGTTCCCAAAAATTTGATATATTTAAAACGACACCAGCCCCTGACTTAATTATTTTACTTTTGGATAAATTGCATCAATCTCCTACAACAAAACTCTTAAAAATTATATTTTTATACAATTTCATTAAAAAAAAAACACAAATTTAAAAATATTTGAAACGCCGTCCCTGATTTAAATGAATAATTTCAACAATTAAAAAAAATTCAACAATTTCACTCAAAATAATTTTTTTACAAACAAAAAATGTCACATGTAAAAAATCACGTAATTTTGGAACTATCAAATCTAACGTCATCAAAAATTTTAAGGATAGAAAACCACGGGGGTTCAACTCTTCGTTAAAAAATTTTGACAAGCTACTTGTGCTGCCACCTAGTAATGCGAGAGGAAACTATACCATTTCGAAGCGCGAAATTCAAATCCCTTTTCATTCCAATATATATTTTATATTATACTCAACAGTTTAGATGCAAAATATTGCAACTGCAATAAAATACCGGGTGTCCCAGATAACTTTTCCAGCATGGGGATCTCAGTATCTATAAGAGATACAGGTTTGGTTAAATGAGATGAATTATTTGTAAGAAAGGGGTGAGTATTACTACATAAAAAAATATTCATAATTCTTTGTGGTTCAGGCGGTATACCCAAAAAACTGAAAATTCGGAATTTCTTTAAATGGCTATAACTTTTTTGTCAAAGTAGATAGGTATTTTTTGTAAACTGTTTCTCAAAGCACTTTTTTGTGTAGAATCGATTGGTGTATTTAGATTTTTTATATCACTTTTAGTTTCCGAGTTATGAGCCCTAACTTCAGTTTTTCTTATGGGCCACTAAGTTGGCTATGCCATATTTGAACGTGTTTTTTACTCTACTTTACAACGATATGTCACTTGCCATACTTATTGTCGAAAAAAAAATTATAATGTATTTTTTTAAATAGTTAATTGTTTACAAATAGTCATTTGTTATTTTCATTGTTGTTATTGTGATTTTTGTTTACAATTTTTGTTTTTCATAGCTCACTTTAAAGTTTGTAATAAAATACTTCATAAATATCACTGGTATTTAGTATTTTGACTTTTTTTCGATAATAAATATGGCAAGTGACATATCGTTGTAAAGTAGAGTAAAAAACACGTTCAAATATGGCATAGCCAACTTAGTGGCCCATAAGAAAAACTAAAGTTAGGGCTGATAACTCGGAAACTAAAAGTGATATAAAAAATCTAAATACACCAATCGATTCTACACAAAAAAGTGCTTTGAGAAACCGTTTACAAAAAATACCTATCTACTTTGACAAAAAAGTTATAGCCATTTAAAGAAATTCCGAATTTTCAGTTTTTTGGATATACCGCCTGAACCACAAAGAATTATGAATATTTTTTTGTGTAGTAATACTCACCCCTTTCTTACAAATAATTCATCTCATTTAACCAAACCTGTATCTCTTATAGATACTGAGATCCCCATGCTGGAAAAGTTATCTGGGACACCCGGTATATCACCAAATAAGATATAATTTATTGTATTTACAATATTTTGCATTTAAACTGTAAAACTGTAATGAAAATAATTTAAATAAAACAAAATATTTTTACAAATAGGTATTTATTATCATATTTTTCAAAAAAAAACAAAAAAAAATGTTAAATTAATTAAAATATTTACTATAATTAATACAATATAATATATAATTAATAATATAGCAGTATTTCAAGTATTCAATGCAAGTATGTTGCTAATATTCCATATAATGTCTATATTAAATTTAAAGTGAAAATATTTAAAGAAGCAAATAATAGTATAGATTGATAAAAAATTAAAAATTAAATAATTGAAAAATTAAAGTATAATCAAACATGGTTGCAACGAGAAGGGAAATAACAAGCCATGATTCTAATTTACACATATTCCCATACCAGTGCTAATATATATAATAAACGTACTACAAGAAAATACAAAATTAAATGAACTCTATTTAAAACAAATATAAATCTCAAAATCAATTGCAAGGATTAATTATTCACAAGGAAAAATACATTATTTTCTCTAATATTTTTAATTTATCATCACTAATATATAGAGTAATAGAAAAATTTTATTGATTCTCTGGTGCTCGTTACAACCAAGTTCGATTGAATAACTTATTTGCTAAAAGTTCAATACACATGATATTTTAAACTGATACAATAAATTAAAAAATAAACTATCATGAAATATCTTTTGAAATTAATATTTTTTAACAGAATGATTAAAATTAAATAAAAGTTTAATAAAAATATATATTAAATCATGTATGACAAATAAATTAGCTAATAAGGTTTAAGAAATATATAATTTCAAAAATCAGTGTGTCCTGTGTCTTTTCAAGGCAATGTTTCTATTCCTGCAGAATATGTGAATAAACATTCTACAGACACTCAACAGAAATCTGTCTTTGATTATTTCTGAATGATCCGTGCAACGTAACCAAGTGAAACAAATTTCTTCCTGCAATTTTTGAGACAAAATCCTGACTATACCATCACTGTGGCCTTCACTTTTTTAATTCTCCATGATAAAAAGTTCTGCACATCTTGTAACGCTGTAACAGCAAATAACTCATACAATGGATGATCAATTTCTGATGTATAGTCATGCGTGCGAATAATATCAATCACAAGATCCAAAGAATCAGGATTTAAGCATTTGCAGTCATCACAAGAAATGTTACTAAGAATAAGTTTTGCAATAGCAATGCACACCACCGAGAATATTTCTAAATTACGTTAGAATTTTTATAATGCGAGAAACATTACAAGATGATTGAACATTAATATTGCCTGTTGTTTCACTTGGAATATTCACAGATAATCCAGCAACATTAAATAAAGATCTTAGGTCACTTAAAATTGTACAATTATCTAACTCACAATTGCTTTTTTATGTCCAGTTATCACACAAGTTTTTAAAGCTCCCTTAAATTGAGAAACTGTAGGATGTTTATTGGATCCACAAGAAGATCTAACTGCTCCAAACAAGTTCTCTAATGGGTCCTGATTAAGGCGTACCATTTTCATCATCCTGGCACCTAACGATTTAATCTCTTGCCAAACGTTCTTCACAGCTTGAATCGTTGCCATTCTTTCAGTGAAAGTGATCGATAGAAACTTCCATTCCGGTTAAAACTCCAATTTGGAAGTTAATGTTCTATCCATGTACCAGAATCTGTTCATATAAAATAAAATTTAAAATTAGTGAATCATAAATATTGTTGTTTTAAAATGTTTTTATAAGAAATATAACACATCACTAATAATTTTTATTTGTATACTTTTTATGATCATATATATCCAAAATAATGGTAAAATTCACATTAATTTTAATTTGTGGAATTTATTTGCACCACAAACTATCTTATTTGTTTTATTTCCATTACCTTTTTTTGTATCGTGCCCCTTGATTAATGAACTAAATTTATGTTAACTGATATAGGAAAATTTCAAACAAGTTCAAAATTTCTTATGGTTCATACATAAGAAACAATCATATTAAATTTCAATATACATAATTATATATTAATTAAAATTCAAAATAAAGTTTTACTTACCGATATCAAAATTACGACGTAATGTACACAAGTGACAAGTATGACATTTTACTACAATTCGTTCTTGATTAGTTAATACGCACTTGTTGCTAGCATAAATGTTTATATTTATTAGCACTAAACTGATCAGACATATTCCATTTAAAGTCGAAACACAGTTAAAATAGTTTTTTAGCACAATTATCTACATATTTGTTTTCAGCCATTTTGCAGCTAATATTCCTTGTCATATTGCGTTCGTAAAATTTCGTTTGTACGAACTTTAACGAAACTAGAAATTAATACTTGTGCTGTCATCTAATCCTGCGAGAGGAAACTAAAAGTGACGTTTACATTAGAAAAATTTGCTCATTATCAGTCGGTAAGAGTTGAACACCCGTGTAGAAAACCTTCTAGAACATTCTCTGTCATCTGTCAAAAGTACGTAAATCAGACAGAAACATATGATTTCGACCAATCAAAGCCACAGATTAAAAAAAAATGCCGATAGTATTTTATCATAAAATTTAATTTTAACAAAAATTTTCACGTACTTTTTCGGAAAAAAATCACAGCTCAGAGACCTTTCATAGCTTAGAAATGAAATCTAGCCTATTGACTGGAAAAAGAGTGAAGCTACATGACAAAACAAAAATTATCAAAATCGGCCTGGTGAATCCAGAGTCTATAAAGCTATAGTTTCGTGCGGATATATAAATATATATATAAACATACACGTTTATATTAACGTGTGATATATACAGGGTAATCGAAAAGTATCGGACCCCCCTGATATCTTGAGATAGAATGCATTTTGGAGAAAATGTCCAATAACAAAGTTGTATGGTTTCAAGTGGGGAGTAAGATGATGACCTTGACTTTTACCTTGACAATGTCCCTCAGGGTCATTTCAAGGTCAACCTTATTTTTTTAAATGGAACTCTATACATTTTATTGCATATTCGTATAGCTTATCTCGAGAGCTTTTCAAAACATGATAATAAAATATTTTTTTATTAAGTACTTTTTGAGTTATTGAGGTTTGAAGTTAACAATTTTTTGATACAAATATAAAATATCTTGTCAAAAATGACCTTAAATATGGATGAAATTTAATGAGGTGGAGCTCAATCATGTTGGAAATAAAGTTGATCCATATTTAAGGTTTGATTACTGAAAACTTAATAATATTTGACAAAATATTTTATATTTGTATCAAAAAATTATTAACTTCAAACCTTTAACTCAAAAAGTACTTAATCAAAAAATGTTTTGTTATAGTGTTTTGGAAAGCCCTCAAGATAAGCTATAAGAATATGTAATAAAATGTATAGGGTTCCGTTTAAAAAAATAAGGTTGACCTTGAAATGACCTTGAGGGACATGGTCAAGGTCAATGTCAAGGTCATCATCTTACTCCTCGCTTGAAACCATACAACTTTGTTATTGGACATTTTCTCCAAAATGCATTCTAACTCAAGATATCGGGGGGGTCCGATACTTTTCGATGACCCTGTATATATATATATATATACAGGGTCCTCCAATAGTGCGTCCGGCATTGTTTTACGCCCAAACTATTGAAGATAGAGAGTGAGGAAAAAAAATTTACTATATATATCGACACTAAAGAATTTCAGGAAAATATTTTCAACCCCCTAAAACCGCTCCTTGGGGGGTAGTTTGAGGGGTACATGCCCGTTTCACAGTAAAATCAAATGGAATGGTATATCAAAAAGTACATATTTGTAAAGATAATGAAAAAATAAGAAACTTTCGTAAAACAAAAATTTTCATACTTTCAATTGTTTAAAAAATATGGCGACTTGTTATCAAATTTTAGAGTTTTACTCAAAGTGCTCTAATTTCGTTAAATATTTATGGAATTTCATTATTATTTTAAATTTAGAAAGTAGAAATAATGAACCTTGTAAAGATGTATGATTATTTGAGATTTTAATAGTTTAAAGTGTCATACTCGACATACCAAAAATTGAATAGTTCAATTAAGGATAATTCAAAATTTTTAAATACAATGCTATATCAATTAGTACTTTTTCTTAAAGAAGATATGTAAATAAACAGTTTTTGATAAAAAAAAATTAAAATTAAAAAATTTAATTTTCAGTTTTCAATTTTAAAATTATAATTTTAAATTTTCTTAACAAAAGTTGTTTATTTACATATCCTTTTTAAGAAAAAGTACTAATTGATATACCATTGTATTTGAAAATTTCGAATTATCCCTAGTTGAACATTTGAATTTTTGATATATCGCGTATGACACTTTAAACTATCAAAATCACAAATAGTCATACATCTTTACAAAGTTCATTATTTCTACTTTCTAAATTTGAAAAAATAATAAAATTCCATTAATTTTTAACGAAATTAGAGCACTTTTAGTGAAACCCTAAAATTTGAGAACAAGTCGCCATATTTTTTAAACAATTGAAAGTATGAAAATTTTTGTTTTACGAAAGTTTCTTATTTTTTTATGATCTTTGCAAATATATACTTTTTGATATACCATTCCATTTGATTTAACTGAGAAACGGGTATGTACCCCTCAAACTACCCCCCAAGGAGCGGTTTTAGGGAGTTGAAAATATTTTCCTGAAATTCTTTAGGGTCAATATATATAGTAAATTTTTTATCCTAAAACTCTATCTTCAATAGTTTGGGCGTAAAACAATGCCGGACACACTATTGGAGGACCCTGTATATATATATTTTCATTAATAAATATGACCATTTTATTATAATTTTATACTATATTTATTGGGGTTTTATATGGTCAATAAAATGTTTGTGAAATTTTCAATGTTTATTTACTTCTTTTTTATGAAGTTTTATTAATCCATATATTTGTGGGGGTGTACTGTTATGTATTTTGAGTTGATTAGATAATTCTAGATCTATATAACCCTTATCATATAACTGTTGCACTAAACTATTATTTTTAATTTGAAAAGTATTAGTAGGGTCTTTGTGAATTTTTAAATAAGTTTCGCTATCATTAAGTAAATCATACATTTTTTTATTATAATCTTTATCAAGTATTAATACTGTTTTGTTGGTTTTGTCAGCTCTAATAACTTTAATTTGTGTGTTATTTTTAAGAAAGTTTTTTGTATTTGAAATGTTATTTTTTAATTTTTTATTGAATTTATTGTTAAGAAGAAAATTATTATTTAAATTTTTCTTATATTTACCTACTTCATAAACAAACTTATTCCTTATATCACTTTTATCATTTTCTTCACTTATATTATCCAAACCATATTCCAAAGAGATGATCATATCATTAATAGGTAAATTATAATAATTAAATGGCAGATTAAAATTTGCACCTAATTTTAAGGTATCAATAATATTTTCAGGTATATTTTCATTAGTAAGGTTAACAACGAAGCTTTTTTCATCATAAATGTGAGGTTTAAATTTTAAACTTTCAGGTAAGTTACAACATTCTTCTATTTTTTTATCAATTTGTTTTATAGGAAATATATATTATTACTCATATTAGATTTATTATTTTTATCTATAATAATTTTTGAGCTATTAATACAATTATCAATTACATTTTTCTCTTTCAAACCTGCATCATAATATAAATCATTTAACTTCATTTCAACCCTATTATAAGCCAGTTGATATTCTCTTTGGTATATAGAACTTTCAATAAAAATTATATGATAGTATTCATTCAAAGTAAGTCTTTTTTTAAGTATTTTATGATTATTCTCAATTTCCTTTCTGTTATAATAAATACAGGAGAAACATTCTGATATTAAAATTTTTAGCAATTGAAATTTAAAATTATTAACTGTATTATAATATTTAGATTTATTTTTATTATTGTTAAGGCAAATAAAATCATTATCAAAATCAAACTTACTTTTCATGAATTTTGGAAATACATTGTTATTTTTACATTTAATTAGAAAATATTTTTTTGAATCTAATTTAGCTTTCTTGTACTGTAATTTCCTTACTTGTAGTAATCCTTTGTGTATATCTTCATCATTCTTGTATTTTTGTATAATCTTGTTTAGGTACCACCTTTTGTCCCCAGTGGTTTTTATTTTTTCATTAATAAATATGACCATTTTATTATAATTTTATACTATATTTATTGGGGTTTTATATGGTCAATAAAATGTTTGTGAAATTTTCAATGTTTATTACATAAAATTTTGCGCATTACAGTTTTTTCAGATTTTACATCCTTCATCAGTGTTCAATTATAGGTACATATTTAATTACAGCTACAAGAGTAAAATTTATATCAATAATATAACAGAATAATTATTTACATCTTATAAAATTAGTACTTACAGTTCTAGATAGCAATAGTATGCCATTTACAATAAGTAGAAAAGTAAGAAAATCAATTCAATCCTCCTGTTTTTAGAATATAACATTTTCAATTTGACAGTAATCATATTTCATTTGTAACTTTATATTAATATTTCTTTTATAAATCCATAAATTAAAATTTTATAAAAATATTTTAAAACTTAAACAAATATATATGTTTAACTATGTACAATATATGAATGACTATTATTAACAACTTCTAACAAAACCAGAAACACTATCAATACAAAATTAAAGCAGTGTACAAACCTTCTAACATTTATTATAAGATAATTCTACAATATAATATATATATTATATATATATTATAATATATATATATATATATATATATATATATATATATATATATATATATATATATATATATATATATATATATATACACATATATATATGTATATGTATATATATATATATATATGTATATATATATATATATATATATATATATATATATATATACAGGGTGTCTAAATACCAGGGGACACCATGGGGATCTCGGAAACTATAAGAGATAGAGATTCGGTTAAATGAGAGAAAAGTTACCTTTAAGAGGGAACAGTTCAATAGTGCATTTACATTTTACAAAAATTTCATAGCTTACTAGATATTAACCAAAAACCATTTTACTCCGAAATCTTTCATCGTGAATATATCTTAAGCGACTTGAAATTAAAAAAAATGTTTCAAATAAATGTTTTAGGGTTTAGTATTGTCTAATAGTATTGTATTTTTTAATTTCCAGAAATGTCACGGTTTTTGAGATATGACACTAACTTATGTTTTCTTAAATGGAAGCAATATGAAATTTTGTAATTTTTGAACAGAAGATTTTATTACCTTTTCAATGATATGCAACTTGATATACTTATTTTTCAAAATATCTCAAAAAATGATCAAAAAGTACTTTTTATTTATTTAATACACTATATCATCCTAAGATGGCTATGACAATTAACAATAAGATTGAAAAACAACTGAAAATTTATTTATAAGCTTACATATCATAAATTAACTATTTTATTTATAGAAATAAAACATGTTTTTATTAATTTAACATAAAATACCAGCCAAAGATGGCTATGGTTATTACAACAAAAAAACAATAAGCTATTTTATTTTTTTTTAAATCATTTTTTTATTATCAGTCAAAAATGGCTTTGGCTGTCAACTATGAGATTTTTAAATCAACTGAGAAATTATTATTTTGCCTGTTTGTAACTTATAATTATTTGTGATACGTATTTGTTGATAATATTTTTTTACATTTTAAAAATGCAATATTATTCTGTTGTACCAAATAAATGGATGGGTGGAACTAACCAGCACCACGATCACCAGACATAACTTGGATTTTTTTTCATATGGGGTACCTATTGTTAAAGATAAAGTTTTTTTTTATAATTTTCCACAAAGACTGGTAAACTGTATTAAATAAAATAGCTTATTGATTTTTTGTTGTTAATAACCATAGCCATCTTTGGCTGGTATTTTGTGTTAAATTGATGTTTATTTATAAATAAAATAGTTAATTTATGCTATGTAAGCTTATAAATAAATTTTCAGTTGTTTTTCAATCTTATTGTTAATTGTCATAGCCATCTTAGGATGATATAGTGTATTAAATAAATAAAAAGTACTTTTTGATCATTTTATGATATATTTTGAAAAATAAGCATATCAAGTTGCATATCATTGAAAAGGTAATAAAATCTTCTATTCAAAAATTACAAAATTTCATATTGCTTCCATTTAAGAAAACATAAGTTAGTGTCATATCTCAAAAACAGTGACATTTCTGGAAATTAAAAAAATATATTTAAATAGACAATACTAAACCCTAAAACATTTATTTGAAACATTTTTTTTAATTTCAAGTCGCTTAAGAAATATTCACGATGAAAGATTTCGGAGTAAAATGGTTTTTGGTTAATATCTAGTAAGCCATGAAATTTTTGTAAAATGTAAATGCACCATTAAACTGTTCCCTCTTAAAGGTAACTTTTCTCTCATTTAACCGAATCTCTATCTCTTATAGTTTCCGAGATCCCCATGGTGTCCCCTGGTATTTAGACACCCTGTATATATTCATACACGTTTATATTATAGTGTGATTAATAAGTATAAGTATACTTGTAATTTTCGTGTTTTTTAGTTTGACTTTTGAGTTTTCTGCGGAATTTAAAAATTAATAAAAAAAACTTTATGTTCATCTTTAAAAATTGGTCTGCTACCAGAAAAAGTCTTAATATACAAAAAAAATGGGAAAGATTGATAGAAAAGTGGTATTTTCAGAAAAACATGAAAAGTGCTATTTAAAATACACTTTATAGACTGTAGCAGGGTAAGCATTGAAAAATTGCTCCAGCGTATTTTCTAATGAAGTTTTGTTATAATTGGTTACAAAAAAATAATATATTCTGAAATTTTCAGCCATTTTTATTTAATAGTTTTTGAGAAAATTTTTTGAATGGTTTTATCGATTAATTTGGAAAAAATATATGTTGTAGATATAACCAGGAGTGATCTGTGAAAAAATATAAACTTCCAGAACCCATGATATCTACCCGAAAAAAAATTCCAAATTTCATTAGAAAATACGCGGGGGCACTTTTTCAATGCTTACCCTGCTACGGCCTTTAAATTGCATTGAGCATAGTCTAAATATTAATTGTCAATAATTTTATTATTCCGGCATAATCCCATTTTTTTAAATTAATACAAATAAAAAAATAAGCCATAAAAAGTATCGATACATTATACACAAAATTGGAAAGTAAAGGTATGTAGGAAAATATTTATTTAATTTAAAAAATTATAGGGTAGGTTTAATTATAATTTAATTAAAATTATTATGTTTGTATAATTCACAAAAGTAAAAAAAAAAAACGGTTCGAACCGGTTCGGAGGTACATTGAACCGGTAACCGAAATAATAAAAAAATAAAATATTGAACCGGAACGAAAACCGGAACTTTATTTTCTGTGTAAAACGGAACCGAACCGGTTCGGGAAATAGTGCCGGTTCGACTCCCTGAATATAATTTCTAAATAGTGGATTTAACTTTGTAAAAATTTTTTAAAGTCACTCTACAATCTTTCAAGGCTTGTTTACACGCTACGATAAATCGTAACAATTTATCGTAACGATGAGAATCGTTACGATTTATCGTAGCGTGTAAACAGGACATTGTAGCGAATTTTATTCCAATAAATCGCTACAATGTCCTGTTTACACGCTACGATAAATCGTAACGATTCTCATCGTTACGATAAATTGTTACGATTTATCGTTGCGTGTAAACAAGCCTTTATATCGGAAAAATATGATTTTTTTTTATTTTTATTTAATTCATGATAAAAACATTTTGAGAACTGGTTGAATTATATAAAAAAGGTAATGAAATTAATGCTTACCGCTTAACTGGTATCATTGATTCATAAAAACTTCAAAAAGAATTAAAAATTGCGATTTAACACTACTTAACAATATGCGAATTTTTGTAACCGTAAACACAAATCAAGCAATATTGCAAGAATAATACTAAAAATTCATTTACTATTCCTCAATTATACAACATATTGATACCAGTGATATACTAATTCAATCTACTGATTAAACTACCCTTCATATTAACGGGACATTTTGATAGAAAACAATAAATTTAATCGTTGTGCTTAAATTCATGCTGTCCACTTTTTTTATCAGTAGTGTACATTTGTTATAATATGATTGACGAAAATTAATTTTATCTCAAGAAAATAATGATTTTTTTAATACAGCTGAACAATTAGAAAACTAAGAATATACCGTTTTTAATGGATTTATATTTTATACCGCATACGTTTGTAGTGAATACAATACCGGGATCCCGAAATACCGAAAACCGGGATCCCGGACATTTTTCTCCGGTATTACAATACCGGTATTAGTGCATATAATACCGGTATTTATAATTAGTACTAAAATACGTATAAATAACTGTTAGGCCTATTTCACACACTTGCGGTTCGGTTCGTTTTCGGTTCTTTTTCGGTCGCTGGCGACAGTTGTGAAACGGTGTTTCAGTTTGTATTCGGTACCTAATAGAAACCGTAGAGCACCGAATATTCCCTCGACACGAACAGGTTTCATCAGGTTTCTATTAGGTACAAACACGTGTCCAGGGAACAGAAAGCAATCAACGCGTTCATACACACTCGGTTCAGTTTCGGTTTTAACCTGATAGCGAGTGTTATATTTTGAAAGTTTTGCTCATTTTATTAAGAATAATAAAATGAGCGGATCCGTATGAGAACCGTGTATGTGTGAAGGGGTTTGGTTCGTTTTCGGCTGCAACCGAAAACGAAACGAACCGAATGGAACCGCATATGTGTGAAACAATTATTAGCTAAACTGTTTTGTGATATGTAATTGTAAAAATTACGATATTTTCCCGATATATGATAGATTTTCCTAGGAAATATTTTATTTTGAATAAAAAAGTAACAACTCTCACCTTGGGTTGCATAAAGCAAAATAATCCACGATTAGTTAATCGGTTGTTTTCAACCCATGATTAATGTTAATTCTAAACTTAACCTCAATTTGCAAATGAACAATTCAATAATTATGATAGTTGTTTACCTTATAAAATGTATCATAACCGTGATTGTTTTTTAGAATAAATGTCGTAATAATGGTTTTAAAACAACCGATTAACTAATCCTAATTGTTTTTTTAAACTACATATCGAGCCCTTACCTCCAGATTATAAGCGAAAATTTTTCCGAAATTGAGTTTTGTATCGCAAATGACGTTAATTATTTTAACCCTGAGATAATCTTAAAGAGTTAGAAAAAACTTTTTATTTATTTTTTCGTTTTTTTTACATTATTATTTGATGTCGACATTTTTGTTCCTAGTTCCTAGTCAGTTGTTTCAATTTTTGAATACTTATTGTTGACGACATCTAAAACTCGCGATGTTTCTATCATAACCGCTAAAAATTGCCATATTTCTTCAATAAAGTAACTAAAAGTATGTATTTCTAAAAAATACATCTCTCTAACTTTATGTAGCTTATGATAATTCGGCGACTGAATTGTTTTTTTAAATACCGTTATTAACCCTTTGTTGACTAGTAGTCCAGGAAAAATAGACGTACAACAAGGAAAAAATTTGTAACAGGCTAAATTTTTGCATACACCTTATGGCTCCTCTACACATTGGCGGACGCGTTGGCCTACGCGTTCGCCAACACGTTCGTGATGCGTCCACACATTGGAAGGTCGTTCAGTTTGCTTCGGTACAATGTGCGGACGAATTTAATAAAATGGATATTGAGGCGCTAACTGCTGCTGCGGTTTATTTATTCACAGCATACCGCAACTACGTGAACGTATCACCCTGTATAGGTTCACGTAGTTGGTAATTTAAAATTATAATTTTAAATTTTCTTTACAAAAGTTGTTTATTTGCATGTGTTTATTAAGATAAAGGACTAATTGATATACCATTGCATTAAACATTTTTGATTTATCTCTAATTAAACTTTTGCATTTTTAATATGTCATGAATGACACTTTAAACTATTAAAATTTCAAATAATCATACAACATTACAAAGTTCATTATTTCTACTTTCTAAATTTAAAAAAATAATAAAATTCCATTAATATTTAACGAAATTAGAGCACTTTTAGTAAAACCCTAAAATTTGAGAACAAGTCGCCATATTTTTTAAACAATTGAAAGTATGAAAATTTTTGTTTTACAAAAGTTTCTTAATTTTTTATGATCTTTATAAATATGTACTTTTTGATATACTATTCCATTTGATTTTGCTGAGAAATGGGCATGTACTCCTCAAACTACCCCCCAAGGAGCGGTTTTAGGGGGTTGAAAATATTTTCCTGAAATTCTTTAGGGTTGATATATATAATAAATTTTTTATCCTAAATCTCTATCTTCAATGGTTTGGGCGTAAAACATAGTGGACGGATGGTCTGGAACGTATAAGAAAAGGGTGATCAAAATTAATTCAGGTGCGTGCGATCACTACGAGAGCTCGTAGCAAACTAAACGCGTTCGCCAATGTGTGGACGCAGCGCCAATGCTCTGCCACAACCCTTTGATCTTTTGTAAAAAACCGACACCACACGGATCTCGCGCCAACGTGTGGGCCAACGTTCCAATACAAGCCAACTTAGCACAAACACCCGCTCTACACGTTGGCGAATGCGTTGGGCCAACGCATTCGCCAACGCGTCCGCCAATGTGTAGAGCCGGCATTAGTATAAAGGTACTCAATAATGTGTGAAAGTTCCTCATCGATTTGACATGTGCAAGTGTCAATTTTGTGGGGTCAAAGTTCACAAAAACAGAATTTTTCAAATATCATGAAAATGGTGACCTTTTCGAAAAAAAAATGTATTTTACTAATTTGTAGCTGAGATAATTTACTACAAAAACGAACCCACGGTTTTTATGTAGGAGAAACCGTTCATGAATTATAAAGAGTTATTTATAACTCCACGCACTTTTCCATAGCATACGATATCGTTCTATGTAAAATGTAATATAGAGCTGCAGCTTAAAAATATGTTTTCAACTAAACCAGCAAGATCGAGATAACTCTTTCTGTCAGGGACTGTCCCGCACCAGGCTAGTTAGTCCCGCGTCCCGCTCAAGAATTCAATTGTCCCGCTTAAACATCATTCTTAATTTTTGTTTGAGGAGTATGTGCATAATGTACATTTAAGAAAAGAGGGTTCTCATATTTTAAAATCAATTAAATCTAATAATAAATATAACTAATATTTTTTAACATTTTGTCACTCGAATATTTGTTTGTTACAAGTCCACAAAAGTACCTACTTATGTGATTAATGAACTTTTAAAGTTTGTGCAGTAAATATTTGTAGATAAACGGACTTAATTTAAACAATTATTGGTGATATGTATTTTAAAAAATTAAAAAAATGAATTGCGACCTAAAAATTATGATACCCCCCCCCCCCCCAGAAGATGTCCCGCCGGAGCATTTGAAAAATCTGGCAACCCTGCTTTCTGTGTCATAAAAATCGAAAGTACATTAGTTGACAATGCTTTGGACAAAAATTAAGCAAAATTACTATGTCAGAACAGAGCAAAATTCAAGGTACGCGACCCTCGCGCGATATTTTATGCGTATTTTCCACTTGTATATTTTAAAAAATCAAAATCTATTGCAGTATAATCATTTGGCAGACATCCGTCTATAAGAATATATACAATTTTTCATGAAAAATATTATAACAAATAATAAAAATGGCACTTAAAGGATGATTTCTGGAGATTTTATTTTTATTTTTTGTTTTTCGGTTGACTGTATTTACTCTAGATCAGCGGTTCTTAAACTTATGTGGTCTGGGGACCCCTTTTTTGAACAATTATTTTTCAGGGACCCCCATCCCTGATGGAAAAACAAAAAAGGTCGTTAGATACTAATTAATCACTGATAAATTGAAATATAAAAGTACTTTATGTAAATTAATTTTTTGCCAAAAATGTTTCACGGCCCCCCGAAAAAGTTTGGCGGCCCCCCGGGGGTCCGCGGACCCTAGTTTAAGAACCGCTGCTCTAGATCACAGAATAATAATTTTTATCTTATGATTGTGTGCTATCACTCATTTTCTTAAAAAAATATGTATTTTACAAATTTTACATAAAGTATTTTTTATAAGGTTCACATTTTTCACACAATATTAATTAAAAACGAAAATTTTCTTTAAAAAATCATAAAAAATCTCCAGATATCCTTTAAGTGCCGTTTTTATTATTTGTTATAATATTTCTCATGTAAAAGTGTATATATTCTTATAGACGGATGTCTGCCAAACAGGGTTGCCAGACGTCCCGCCTGGAGCGGGAGTGTCCCGCTACAGGATAGTTAGTCCCGCGTCCCGCTCAAGAATTAAAATGTCCCGCTTAAACATCATTCTTAATTTTTGTTTGAGGAGTATGTGCATAATGTACATTTAAAAAAAAGGGTTTCCATATTTTAAAATCAATTAAATTTAATAATAAATATAACTAATATTTTCTAACATTTTGTCTCCTGAATATTTGTTTGTTACAAGTCCACAAAAGTACTTCTGTGGTTAATGAACTTTTAAAGTTTGTGCAGTAAATATTTGTAGATAAACGGACTTAATTTAAAAAAATATTGATGATATATATGTTAAAAACATTTAAAAAAATAAATTTTCTGCAACCTAAAAATTACTCTTACCCCCCCCCCCCCCCCCCCCCGAGACGATGTCCCGCCGGAGCATTTGAAAAATCTGGCAACCCTGCTGCCAAATGATTATATTGCAATAGATTTCGATTTTTTTAAATATACAAGTGGAAAATATGCTTAAAATATCGCGCGAGGGTCGCGTATCTTGAAGACCCCATTTTGCTCTGTTCTGACGTAGTAATTTTGCTTAATTTTTGCCAAAAGCATTGTCAACTAATGTACTTTCAATTTTTATGACACAGAAAGAGTTATCTCGATCTTGCTGGTTTAGTTGAAAACATATGTTTAAGCTGCAGCTCTATATTACATTTTACATAGAACGATATCGTATGCTATGGAAAAGTGCGTGGAGTTATAAATAACTCTATAATTCATGAACGATTTCTCCTACATAAAAAACCGTGGGTTCGTTTTTGTAGTAAATTATCTCAGCTACAAATTAGTAAAATACATTTTTTTTCGAAAAGGTCACCATTTTCATGATATTAGAAAAAATTTGGTTTTGTGAACTTTGACCCCACAAAATTGACACTTGCACATGTCAAATCGATGAGGAACTTTCACACATTATTGAGTACCTTTATACTAAGGTATATGCAAAAATTTAGCCTGTTACAATTTTTTCCGATCTATATTTTTATGTCTATTTTTCCTGGACTATAGTGGTATCACAGTGAAACCACTTATCAAATAATTTATTTCTAGTTTCCTAGTGGTTTTACATGGATACAACAAGCATACATATTTAAAAAAAAAAAATCCGGCAACAAAGGGTTAATACCGGTATCCCGGTTTTGAACTTAAAAAATACCGGTATTAGGATTTTGGTCCGGTATTGTATTCACTATTTGTGAGCCCACAGCAGGATAGATTTTTTATTTTCAAATAGTAATTTATTTTTATTTTTTAATTTGAACCTATAAAAGTAACGGATTTTTAACCCAAAAAGTTTGCACCGTGCTGAACCTTAACCTAAACCCGAACCGAATCCAAACCATAAATAAATTCCGGTTCAAGTCCCTGATTAGAATAATAATAAATATTAGAAAACGATTATATGTTAAATATAGTTTAATTTAATATTCCTGGATAAAACCGGGTACAATGGCTAGTGTACGACTAAAACCAATAAAAACGCAGCGATTTCTCTTTCTAAAAGCCATAATTAATTTCTTCTTTAACTAAAGCTAAGCCGAGAATCTATAGAGATTATCAAAAACAGCAAAAATATGAACAGGTGAGAACTAAACACTTGTTTTCCAGTAATCTAAATTAATCATTGAACGGCAAATTAAAAATACCAAAATATTAGTATAATATGATTTTATTTAAAAGGAAATAATAATAAATTACATTTTTATCAACACAAAGAAAAATACAAATTAAGTACATTGTTACCGAGATAATTGTAATTTCCGTTGTTGCCATGTATTGAATTTTCTATAGGCTGCAGAAAATAGTTGATTCAAATGTATTGTTAAATGTTGCGATAAAGGAGATAATTCACGCAACATTCTATCCTGTAAAAATAAACATTTAACATTATTAAAATATCAAAAAAAAATTATATCAATACTTTTAATCCAGAAAAAAGGGAAATCATAATTATTCAAAGTTATGACGAGTTCGTTTAGTGGATGTTCAAAAATGTATTGAATTGTGTTTTGCCCCAATAGATTGTCCTAAGTAAGGATAGTTAACTTGTATATTAAATCAAATCTACACCCGATTCTGTTTTTACAAGATTTTGCAATAACACAATACACAGCTAATTTTTTTTTAAATTAATGTAAAATTTATACAATTTATTATTTTCATACAGAGAAGTTCTTTTTCTACTCTGCAAAAACAGATTTGGGTGTGTTCTGTATTAGCAGTTGCACACATATATTCCACTGTTTGAGTTTGAATACAAACTACACTCATCGCTCGATTTACCGGCGTTGTTGGTAATTCAACCGCTTGATTTACCGATGTCGAGAGGGGCCTCTCCACCGTGCCGACCTCAATGTTAATTGGTGAATTTAAATTTCGCGCAGAAATATAACAAAGAATATAACAGTCGGTGGTATGATGGTGGGAATAGGGGAAGGCCGGAGATTCGCGCGTTTGGCCCGTCGGTAAATCAAGCGGTCGGTAAATCGAAGGTCGGTAAATCGCGAGATGAGTGTATCAACAAACAAAAATATTAATTCTGTGTATACGTGTTAACACTTTCGTGGACAGTACTTTTGATGAAATGCCTCACAGAAACACACATTTTTTTTATTGTCATTTAATTTAATTTGTATAAAAAGTAGGATTCGTTATCATATTTTTTTTTTAATTTAATGCCTCAATGGATATATTTTTAAGAGGCTATGCGAATTATAGAGACTAACCAACAACATGATCTTAAATAGAAAATATGTCTGCAATTGCAGTCATGTGCATATCTGTTGCTTTCGTTGGTGACTGCAAATGCAGGCGCTGTCTGCAAAAGTGTTAAACTAAAATTTTGCCTAAGATTATTATAGTACCTCAAATGTTTTTAATTTCACAGAATGAAACCTCTGTAAAGCTTCGTGCATTTTCACTGCTTTCTGTTCAAGCTGTGGCGTTGTTGGTGGAAAAGAACTCCAAAAATGTTTCAACAATTCACATGATGCCATATAAAGATTGCGAACCTCTTTTTCAACATCTTTTGGTACTAATTGTGCTAAAGATTGCTCTTGAAAACCTCTCATCAATGCACCACCAGGACTCAATTCTCCTAATGCAGATACCGCAGCTGCAGGACTCACCAGCCAATTAATTGACTGTCGGGGTCCATCCCACATACGCATTTCATGTTTCACACTGGTATTAATTTGTTGTAGATCTTCAGGAGTTAACAAATCATTATTCATATTTGTATCTGGCATTGGTCCGTGTAGATATCTTTCTACCTAAAATTATAAATATGATAATAATAACACTGTTCATTTACTTGAAACAAGAGACTTTGAGTTCATGAAAACAAAATTATTCAAAAATCGATACACTGTGCTCATTACTTCCAATAAATGGTAAAAATCACACATTTATCAATGCTTTACTACAGACTTATAATGATTTATAGAAAATATGAAAATTTTATAAGATGGTAAAGTTTTGCTTATATATGGGACGTTCTTTGTCAAACGGAATAAGGCTCTGCCTAAAATTCATATTGAAAAATTCATTTTGGAAAATTTTAAAATGGCGGCCAGAGAAAAAGATTCTGGAGAAAAAATTAGCAAAAGAAAAAAACGGTCGATTGTGGGTGCAAGTTTTTTGTAATTGATTGAATATCCTTAAAAATACTGGATCTATGAATTGGGCACTCACTTTTTTTTGGTACACCGAGAGAAATTGACAGAATTATGTCAAATCAATAGGAAGTCCCTCGGTGTCCAAGTAACTATTTAGCATTCTTAAAACCAACTACGCCAGGGAATTAAGTTAGTGCCCATGCGGGTTTGAGTCGATTTAATTTATGTTGGATAAACAAATTTATTTTTTGATGCAACAAAATAATGGTGTTAAGAAAAATACATATTTGAATTTGAGTCAATAGAAACACGGCTGACTCAAAATCTGTCTGAATCAGAATAACTATTTAGTTTCCTTAAAACCAACTGCACGAAGGAATTGTAGTTAAATTTCACGTGGAGTTGAGTCGATGTAATTTATGTTGGATAAACGAGTTTATTAATTGATGCAACAAAATAATGGTGTTGGGAAAAATACATATTCGAATTTAAGTTAATAGAAACACGGCTGACTCAAGATCTGTGAACTTTACATAACAACTTCATTTTTTTAAATATAAATATTAAAAAATTCAATATTATATCAAAATATACTATCTGTTTTAATATGTACTGTCGTACATGTACATGACTTATTCAACGCATTATTCTTAATAATTATTTCAATTCAATTGTTAGTATTTTTTCTATTCTATACTTAAATTTTTATTAAATGACAGTACAATATAAATTACTAATTATATTAATATATACAGGGTGTCCCATTTTAATGTATCACCCCCCCTAATTTCTTTATCTATCAATGAAGTCAAAAAATGCTTCAAATAAATGTTGTTTGGTTTGGAGGTGGACCCAAAATGGCGTTATTAATTTTTGATTTTTTGGACGTCTTCATGGTCAAATAAAAAAAAAAAATTTGAAACAAAAGCTACTTGTTTTTTTCTAAACAATAAGATATTGTAATAAAAAATGTAGGTTTCCATTTGAAAAAAAAAAGTTACGCCTATTTAACCATGAAAACGTCCAAAAAAATAAAAAATTAATAACGCCATTGTGGGCCCCCCTCAAAACCAAACAACTTTTATTTGAAGTATTTTTTGATTTAATTGATAGATAAAAAAAATTAGGGGGGTGATAGATTAAAATGGGACATCCTGTATATTGATTATATTAATAGTATATTTTTTATTGGTTTAAGAAATCAAATGGGTCAATCCATATCAAGTGGTCCAGCACTGGTTGCTTGATTATTCTCAAAAAAAATGATTTTTTGCATGCAGTTACCCTAATATGTTGGTAGTTCAAAATGACCATAATTCTAATTTTATTGTTTTTTGTTTTCATGTGGCAGCCATATATGTTTTAGAAAATGTAACAATTTTTGCGTTTTGAAGGGTTTGCGGAAACTAGAATATCTCAGGATCTATTTGTCCTATCAACATGCGACTAAAAGCAATTTATTGAGAAAAAAATGGGCTACAAGAATTTTCCTACAATTTTTCACCAAACTTTAATTCAAAAAACAAATATGGCTGGCATGTGAAAACAAAAAACAATAAAATTAAAATTAATTTTGAACTGTCAACATGTTGCATACAAAAAATCAATTTTTTATTACTCATGCGGGGAAAGTAGTATCTTTTCGCACGCTTTTGGCTTCGAAAAGACGCTAATTGCCCACTTCACAATTACCACACGACTTTTGAGTGCGACAAGTAAACTTGTCGCACGCAAATTTTCATTCTCGCACGCAAAAAACGTGTTTCTATAGTAACAGTAAATATTAAAATAAATAACAAAGCAGTGAGGTTGGCATTTAAATAAAAATAATTTATACTCGTTTTTATACTCCAATTATCCCCGCATTCGTAATAAAAAATAGTATGTGCAACTCGTGCGAAGTTGTCGATTGCCCACTCGACGAACAACTTTTTGCCCAACTTTGCTCTTGTGGGCAATCGACAACTTTTCGCACTAGTTGCACAATATACTATTTTTGAGAATAGTCAAGCAACCATTTAATTCAATTCTGGACCACTTGATATGGATTGACCCTAATAGTGATATTGATTTTGATTTATTGTAATTTTAGTAACATATTAACATTAGTAAGTAATATGGATGTATTGGCTCATCGGGTAGAATTCTCGACTGTCACGCGGGAAACTGTGGTTCGAATCCTGGTCGGGGATGGCGCATTGTGTTTGTATTTATTTATGTAAGGGTTGCTTCTGCCCTGCTTAGTGTAGATAGAAAAACTGAGTACCTGGACCCGCGGGAGAAGCGATTAAGTACAAAAAAATTAATGAGTAAATAAAATAAATAAATGAGCTGTTGTGGTGTTGATCAAGTGAAGAAATTATTATTAAACGAACAATTTTTTATTTTGTCGCAGAAGTTAACAATTTTATATGAAAAAACATTTAAAATTTAATTAAGTAATTATATTCGTATTTACCTCAAACTATTATATAAAATTTACACAATAGGTCACAATTTCAAGTCAGTTGAAGAAATTATTGAATAAACATTTTTTTATATTGTCGTAAATATTTTTTATTGTATTAAATAATAATAGCAATCAAAGGAAATTAGTAAGCATTAGAATGAACTCCTAATGACATATCTCAATTCCTTATGGAGTTGATATTATAAACCTGCCAACTACGCCAGGGAATTGAGTTAGTGCCATATCCAACTCCGCCGCGCAGTTGAGATAACTGAAAATTGTTTGACTCAAATAACCCTTTTTCTCACAGGGGGACTGACTTTTGTGCGGTACGGATTCGAACCTGTGTTTCATTGGATCATAAGCCGGCACTCTAGATGCACGGCCATTGAAGGTTGCGAAGCTGAATGCTTATTACGGTATATAAGAGCTTATGGCAATTTACCAATTTTTAGAATTTTAATATTTATATCACTAGGACAAGTTCTCAAACACATGTCTCCTTATTTTTGGTCTAGATTCACCTCTCCAAAGCTGGCTGAAATATCAGTTTCACTTGATGTAATGTCCCCTTGTCAGTGTAGGAAATTTAATTATCTGCATAAAGCTGCTTTGAGAAATACAAAAAAAATTTTCAATGAGCTATTTATGCGTAATAAAAAAGTAATTTTTTCTATGTTAATTAAATGGAATAAAACTTTGTATTCATCATTCACAGGTTTAAACTATGAGTTTAAAATAAGCTTGTCCAACCCGCGGCCCATGAGTATCTTTGGTGTGGCCCATATCGGATATTTTTTAATAGGAACTTTTTAGAAAAATAATATAAAAAAAATAAAAACAGCTTTGAATCTGAGTTGTATGCGGTACTCAAAATTAAAGTTAGTGAAGGTGGAACAACAACTGAGTCTTTTTGTATGAGAAGATACTTTCTACCTGCTTGTTCATAGATGCTTTGGTTTTTTGAAT
The DNA here is from genome assembly GCA_949319165.1 of Sialis lutaria. Classification (NCBI taxonomy): domain Eukaryota; kingdom Metazoa; phylum Arthropoda; class Insecta; order Megaloptera; family Sialidae; genus Sialis; species Sialis lutaria. The sequence continues at coordinate 17,203,227 of OX439241.1, forward strand.
CATTTTATAGTTAATCTACTTTGATAGTTTTTAAAATTTTATCTGTCTGTTTGTTCTGACATAACATGAAAACTATTAAACCGATTTTGATGGAACTTTCATACTATTATTAAGTTTAAGAATTAAAATTTGAATATGAGCATATATTAAAAGTAACCTTTGAATTAAAGTGCTATTAATTATCTTTAAAATGGTTATTATCTGTTACGTTAATAAAATAACTGCATCGTAATGGGTTAAACTGTTCCAAACATTTTTGGTAAGATGTAATCAAATATTTTATTTTGTACGTATAGAAAGAGCTTATATAATACCTTTGACAAACTGAGAGTACATTTGTTCGAATTTGCGTTATCATCCGGAGATTCTAAGTCATCATAAGTTGTTTTTTCTTTTATTCTGGCTTTTTTACTTTTTGGTTCTAGTATCACAGTATTATTGCTTGAATTACTTTCTTTTGAACTGGATGGATCATTTCTAATTTCTTGTAATGGTGAATTATTGACCCCAGCTTTCATAACCTTTAATTAATACAAAAAAATTAATACAGTCAAACTCGATTATAGTGACATTCAAGGGACTACATTTTATATAGGGATATTAATTTACCAGAAGTAATTTTGTTGTTATAACTGAGTTGTTACATCCGATGCCGCAATAGCCAAATTTGACTGTATACCAAAAAAAAAAAATTAAAATATTGGAATTTCATATTTAAACTTTGTTACAATATGTATGGCGATTCAATATAAGTTACGTAGTGATTTTTGGGTTTGCATAAAAATGTAACTCGTTTTTTTTTATCTAAATCAGATTTTTTAAATTTAAATCATAATTTTTTATTTCAATAGATTTTTTACAAAATTTATTAACATATAGATCATATGCTAAAAGGAAGTGAGTGGAAATAATATGACAACCGGCAACTATGTTCAAATTCGTATACCTACGTTACATTCGTTACATTTTCGTTACATAGCTTTTCGTTTCCATTACATTACTAAATTTTTACCCTCAACGTGCCTAAAGAAGTATAACTTCAAAAATATGATTGCATCATGACATCCATAGACATTAGAGATGTGTAGTTCATGAACGATTCGTTCTTTTTGAACGATTCTTTTCGGTGAACGAAACGACTCGAGTCAGTATTTTAAAAAAGATTCATTCTTTTTTTTATTATATTGTAAAATATAAAAGAAAATAGATTCGTACACTATTTTTTGTGTTAGTTAAAATATTTAAAAGGAAAACATCGTTATTATTGATATTATATATAAAATATATAAAAGAAACTGTTACAGTTTAGCTCTGAATGGCAGCGGCGTATCATTTTCAGATTTAGATTATATAGCCGTAGTTCTTAAAATGTGTGTTATTACACATTTATTACCACTGCTCTAAAATCCCGAGAATATTAATGCATTTTAATTTTAGCATTTGTTTTCGAGCAAATTATTTATAATACCTGACATTATAAATCAATTTATCTATAAAGATTAGCATGATAAAACGTCTGAGAATAAAAGTTATATTAAATATCAAAGTCAAAATAAAAGTATTATTTTAAGTAATATGATAAATTTACACAATAATTATTATAATAATGAACAAAAGTAAACATAATTTGTACGTCACTGATATATCAAGCAACGAACGGCGGCCAAAAATTAACAATGTATTTATTTATCCATTCTGTCGGTGATCGGATACGTTCGGATTTTGTTGTACCGACTTGCACTCACTTGTATACAAGTCCCATACGAACGATTCACTGTACTGAACGATTCAAATGACTCGTCACTCGCCAATTCATTTTCGTAAGTGAACGACTTATTGAACGAATCAGTTGGAACGAATCTTTTTACTGAATTGTTTCAAATGACTCGAGTCACTAAAAAGACTCATTTTTCCCATCTCTAATAGACATATGTAATTAAATTTTTTATACGACATACAGTGTGTTGATAAAGTAAGGAACAAAATTCATAACTGCGTCATTTAATGTTTTCAAGCAAAACGCTCGGACACGTCGATTAGTATTTTTAGTTGCGGATTTTTTGACATAAGAAAATTGTATACAGAGTGTCTCAAGAAGAACACACGCAGTCATAATTGAATTTTTTAAATGGAACACCCTATATATTATACCATTTTTGAATTATACAATACATTCTGAACACTTTTTGTACAGCATACCATATCTCTAAAATCAACGGTTTATGGAATAATGACGTTTGAAATGTGTCTCAAGATGAATATATTCAGTCATCATTGATTTTTTTAAATGGAACTTCCTGTGTATTATGCCATTTTTGAATTATATGATAAATTCTGAACACTTTTTGTACAGCATACCACAGCTCTAAAATCAGTGGTTTTTGGGATAATGAAGTTAAAAATGTTATAAATAAATAAAAAATTAATGAGCTTTAATAATAAAATATACAAAAGAAATAAAATTATTTCAAAAACCACTGATTTTAGAGCTGTGGTAAGTTGTATAAAAAGTGTTCAGAATTTACTGTACAATTCAAAAATGGTATAATATACAGGATATTCCATTAAAAAAAATTAATGATGACTGCATATATTCATCTTGAGACACATTTCAAACGTCATTATTCCATAAACCGTGGATTTTAGAGATATGGTATGCTGTACAAAGAGTGTTCAGAATTTATCGTATAATTCAAAAATGGTATAATATATAGGGTGTTCCATTTAAAAAAATCAATTATGACTGCGTATGTTCTTCTTGAGACATCGTGTATACAATTTTCTTATGTCAAAAAATCCACAACTAAAAATACTAATCGACGTGTCCGAGCGTTTTGCTTGAAAACATTAAATGACGCAGTTATGAATTTTGTTCCTTACTTTATCAACACACTGTATAATAATGTGTTAAATATTCTTACTCATGTTTTACCGCCGCATGCTATCTCTTCCTTTTGTGACTATTGACGAAGAAAAATAACACCACGGGAACGGTAGCGCTAGTGTGCAAAAACAAATATGGCCGCAATCACGGAAAAAATGTCATTAAGTATTTTTCACAAATTACGCGAAAGAAGTGATATCAATCATTGTAATGTTAACTGTATCGCTGGAGGAGTTGTGCAGGTACACTGCAGCAACTCCTACAACGCGAAATATGCGCGAAGGGCAAGAAGTCATTAATTCTGGAATCTTAATAGTAATGAAGTCAACTATGTATTCATTTGTATTTCGATAAATGAGAATACATAAGATATGTAATAGAAAAAAACATGTACATCTTTTGACGTAATGCTAATTTTCAGTATTACTTATAAGATATATATAAGATGTACATATATAATAATTATAATATGATAATAATGTGACAGATGTCATCGGAAATGTTTTGTTGTTTATTATATCATTACACAAAATAATATCAGATATATTAAATAAATTAAATAAAATTCCATTTTCTCCATAACACGGGGTTGAAATTACTGTTTATACAAATTAAAACAGTAATTTACTGAATTTTTCAATACGTCAACATTGAAATTTGTCCGTGGTTGCGGCCATTTTGAATAGTTCGGAAAATGACCGCCAGTGTCGCATGCTAATTTGACAGTCTCAATAGTCTATGGCTTATACCGGTAAAAAAGTACGTATCTTTATTGTATGATAAATTTACTCGTATTTAGAAATGAATTGAGATTGTAAGTACATACATATTATTCATTTCAAAAAGTATTTTTATTAGATTAGATTATCTGCCCTTTTGTATTGTTCATAATTAATATATTATCACTTGTAATATATAATTTGTCAATTGTCGACCAAAAGTCGCCAAGTTGTTCAAATTTGCTTTGTTGTAACAAAATTTAATTGTTTAATTGTATTTTTCTTTAATGAAAACTCAATGTATGTTTAAATCTAACTAATACATATTATTCGTAGTTGTTTTTCAATCATGCCAAAGAAGTATAACTTCAACGTGTGTACATAAGTACACACACTCATTGTTTTTTTCTTTTTGTAGGGCTTTTTCATGATTTAACGAAAAACAAACCAATGTACCGACTGATATCTTGGATTTTTAAGTTCTGTAAGGTCTCAGGTACATAAATCTGAACATAGTTGCCGGTCAAGACCGGCATCAGTCTAGTTTGGTCTAGTCTTCAATATGCTGTAGTAGACATTCCAAAAATTTGCATGTGTCAAATTACCAACCAGTTTCCATGTGCATAAGATCCGAAAAGAGATAGTTTTTTAGTTATTTGGGATCAAAGGTTGGAAATTGAAATAGGTACCAGAAAAAATGAGGCAACAGTCAAATTGGCTGAAACTAAAGTTTGATATAATTCAAAACTTGATGATCAAAAGTTCCTATGGGCACATGGTCTGAAAATGACCAGTTTTTTAGGGTCAAAGGTCACAACAAATGTATTAGTTAAAAGATTCACATTAATTAGGTAACATATTCTTTGCATTTACTTAAAAACTGAGAAACTGTGGTTTCTTACTAAAAATATAAGCCTTATTTACAATAAAACAATGTCACTTGACACGTGTTTCGACTTCAGAAAAAGTCCTCATCAGGAGTCTAACAGTTCCAGACTGAGTCTTCGTCAAAACCTATATTTATATTAAAATGACTTACTTTTAGTAAGTTATTTAGTAATAAAAAACTACCAAACAACAAAGGGTTATTATTCAGATATGTCATAAAAAATACAAAATGATTGACAGTTCAGGTCAATAATTTTGAAAATTTTATCACATATCAGAATAATAACCCTTTGCTGTTTGGTAGTTTTTTATCAATATCAGTCAAAGCATTTAGCCATGAAAATTAAGAGAACAGCCCTAGAACGTATTTGGTATAGCGGATACGTATAAGAGTTGTGAACTTTGATGACAATTATCTCAAGTTTAAAACGGTTGATCTCTTTAAAATTTCACGTTCAAATAGATATCATTGTTCTTCTTATACCGTAAATTTTTTTAAATTCTATCAAAATGGTGTTTGCATGAGAACTACCTTAATATTATTATTGTTAAAATAAACTAATTTAAAATCGAATTTCTTAAAACATTTTGAACAATCCTTTAGTAATCTGGTCAAACGGGAGTTTAATGTAATTTTTAGGTTCTTTAATTTCTTTAGTTAAGGTGATATCTTGGAGACGCTATAGTTTATGATACTTTTTATTAAAAACGTTATCTATGCTTAGTTTGATAAATCCGTTGATTTCCGCGAATTTATTTGATGTATTTAAATTCTTTATTAAATCTCATAGGCTCTTGATGAGGATTTCTTGTGAAGTCAAAACACGTGTCAAGTAACATTGTTTTATTGAGGTTAGGGCAGCGTTTCTCAACCTTTTAGTACTTACGACCCAATTTTCAATCACAATTCTCATCTCGCCCCCCTTCCCCCACCCCCATACAAAAATTTTCACTGAAAAATAAATCTCAACTAAATACAAAAAAATGCTTATTAATTAATTAATTTCTAATATTAAACCTTCTTTTGAAAAACTTTGCTCTGCAAGACAGGCCCAAGGGAGTCACTAATAATAATCTTTTATTAAATTTAAATTTGATAAGTTAATTATAAAATACATTATGCAGTACTGATACAATCCTATTTATAAGTGTATTATCAGGGCCAGATTTAGAAATTCACCGCCCCTAGGCAGCTACGAAAATTGCCTTTTTAAAAAAAATTGTATGAATGTAAATCCGAAGACCTTTTTTTTAGGTCTTCAAGTAAAAAATTTGTGTCAATGAAAATCTTTTTTTTTAGGTGTTCAAGTAAAAATTTCATCAATATTTTTTCCCCGCTAAAATTTGCCGCCCCTAAAATTTTGCCGCTGTAGGCACGTGCCTACACTGCCTGCATGGTAAATCTGGGCCTGTGTATTATATCAGTGTAAATGTAAACGTGTATTTTATTTTTTATTTTTACTTCCATGTTCGAAGAAATGGAAGTATTGTAATACCGTCAAAAAATCATGTCCGAAAAAAAAGCAGATTCTGATTGTACTAACTTCAAAACGTAAAGAAAAGTTAATTTCCGCATGGCGGCTGTGCGTTTGTCTGTGTGTGTGTGTGTGTCTGGATGTAGAATTTTCTTCCGTGTACGATAACTACTGTAGATATGCACCGATTTGAATTATTTTTGGGGAAAATGTTTGCCTCAGTGAGTACTCCAGACCTATTGATTTTGGTGCTAATCGGATTAGGGGTTTCCGAAATATTCGAAATTTTGTACCTATTATCGTCTGAAAAGTGAGTATTATCTCACCAATTTTGATAAGACTTGGTACACTTGTAGTTCAATCCAATCTAAGGGGCACTTATTTCATAAACGTGCTTAGATAGCCACTGAAGGGGTGAAAACCACCCTCAAATTTTTAATTTTAAAAACTAATTAATTCATGTTGCCATGGAAACAAGCGCAGTTAAATTCAAATGTCAGATAATTATTATTTTACAAAAATGTCTATTCTACAACTGACATTAGAATATTAGAAAACTAATATTTATAATACAAAGGTGAGTTTTATATTAACAATTATCTATTGTAAAAGATATTATAGAACATGGAAGTCATGTATGGTTCTCCATACCGATATTTATTATGTCAAAATGTATTTTATTGCTTTTCTTTCAGTAAATTAAATATACATTTTTTGTTTTCTCATTTTTTTCTCGTTATGCTCGCGCCCCCCTTTTAGTTTTATCACGCCCCCCTAGGAAGGCGCGACCCACAGGTTGAGAATCGCTGGGTTAAGGGTATATTTTTAGTTTAAGATTCTTTACAATAAAAAATAAGACATATATTCATTTTTCATATTTTTAATAAAGTTTTGAGTTATTTTTACTGCGATTTAATAAAAAAAAAAATGTGATTTAAATCAATGGTTAAGTACGATAGTCAATTGTTCTTTTTAAAGCACTGTGAATAATTCTATATGTTAATTGCGTGATATAATGAATTATATAATGTAGAAATAAGTCACAGTTTTATCCTTTTATCCATTTACTACACATATTTTAAGTTTAAGATCAATCAATTAATTAATGTTACAGCTTAACTAGGAGCAACATTGAAAAGCACTAATTTATACCATTTAATAATTTTTTTTACTAATGAAAATGATGGTAAATTACTGTAGAGTTTACTTCCCCTCTACACAATAATATATTAAATAGAGTGAGATGACATAATCAGCGAGTACGCTTTTGACGTTACCTTCAATTAGTCAAAAAATACAGCGAAAAAAGATAAAGTACTGTATTTACCCTTATTGTATGCTGATTGAACCGTTTTAACATTGCCTGATGTACAATATTTCCAGATCCGGTATTTTTTTCAGTTTCTTCCATAGATTTATCTTCAAAGGAAGTGATATCTAATAATGGATCATTAATTCCTAATGATATGTCACGTTTTAATTCCTGGTCATCAAGTTTACCACATTCTGTGAAAATATCCTTACTTCCTATATTCATTCGGTCTCTAAAAAATTATCATACATTAATAAAATAAAATATTAATACACAGTAGACATTTGGCTAATGACTAAAAAAAAAAGGCCTTCAGAATTGAACTGTGGGGTGACACCATGAGTTACCGTACTGGGTGACACCAACCCTAGTGACTGATTATAATAAGTAATAAGTTATTATATTGAGTTTTAAAACTTCATATCTTGAGGGTAAAACAATCACTATCCCCAACGTATGATCATTAAAAATTTTCTAATTACAGTTTCTAATACGTATAAAGCTTCCCACAGACAGACGCGAATTATTCGCAGCGGCAGCGAATAAAGGCTCCGACAGACTGACGCGAAACATTCGCAGCAACTACGGCGCGAATAAAAACGCGGCGAAATTTTTATATATTTTTTTATTTTTATATATTATATATTTAAATATCTACCGAACCGATTTTGCTGTAGCTTTCGCCATTTTGTAGATTCTTTCTTTCTGGAGTTAACACAACAGTTACATTTCTTAATCATGAATAGTTTTCGAGTTGTGAATTTTTTACCCGAAAAGAAACGTGAAAAAGTTCTGAAAAAAACGCGAAATTTATTTCACCATCGTCTTTTTTTTTTCGTTTGAAAATATATTTATGTTCGTCTATCGGAGCCTTTATTCGCTGCCGCTGCGAATAATTCGTGTCGGTCTGTGGGAAGCTTCATAACAACTGATTTTGATCAAAATTAAAAATGGTGCAACTTCTACTTTTTTAAAAAGCTTTAACTGGGTAGCAATGTGAATATTGCTTTTTATGTAAACATTCACATATTAGCCTCTAAAAATTGATAGTTTTTGGAAAAAAAATAAATTATTTTCAATATTTCAAAAATACAGTAGAAACCAGGGCTTCGAACCATTATTTTTTTCGTTTCGGTTTTCGTTCCGCTCCGAGTGAAAAAATATATATCGGTTCAGTTCCGGTTTTCGTTCCGAAAAAAATAACGTTTTTTCCGGTTTCGGTTCAGTTCCGGGTGATTAATTTAAAAAAACTATTTGTATTTAAATTTTTTCTACCATAATTTAGAACATTTTACGGTATTTGTATGATAGTTCGGGACCACATAATAGTATGTACTCTAGTATGTACACACAAAAAAACTGTATTGGACCAAGAAAATCTTGTTTTGTATATAACGAAAACAATATTTTCTCAATATAAAAAAGTACTCTTAATCCAACTACATTATTTCTTCGTCCAAGAATACTATAGTTGGGTTAAGAATATATTTCTTATCTTAAAAAATATTATATTGTTATATACAAAACAACGTTTACTTGGCTCAAGTAAACCTTTCTACCTGTGTAGGTACTACTCGTATAATAAGCATGCTATGACGTGTTGCACGAACGACAACTGAACGACAACTAAACGACAATTGAATGACAATTGAACGACAATTGAAACGCGTGTATTTTAAAATGAACCGAACCGAAAAAAACGTTATTTTTTTTCCGGTTCGGTTCCGGTTTTCGTTCCGGCAAAAAATAACGTTTTTCCGGTTTTCGGTTCAGTTCCGGTTCGAAGCCCTGGTAGAAACCGGTTATAACGACATCGGTTAATACGATATATCGGTTTTAACGGCTCAAAATAAAAGTCCAACTGAATCCCATATAATTGTATTTTTACCGGTTATTATGACTATCCGTTTTTTACGACCAATATGACCGGTCACTTTGATGTCGTTATAACTGGTTTCTACTGTAATGAAGATTTTGACAATAACAAAACGTTTATATATTTAAATTCATTGAATTGTCAGTTTTTATTTGATATCCCTAGACATGAATTTGGTTAAAATATCACATCTCATAACGTCAAAACTGCTTAAAAAAAGACTCAACTGTATTAATAAAAATAAAAGGTACCGGTCTATTATATCCACCGTTGTTTGAAAAAGGCAAGTACCAATGCGAGTAAAGTGTGTACTATTAGTTTAAATATTCATGTGTATTATACTAGGTATTACATTTTCAATTATTTTTGAATAATAAGATTTTAAATTATAATTAGGGTGTGAGGTAAAATATAACTACACTCATCGCTCGATTTAATCACGTTGTTGGTAATTCAACCGCTTGATTTAAGAACGTCGAGAGGGGCCCCCACCACCGTGCCGACATCAATGTTAATTGGTAAATTTAAATTTCGTACAGAAATATAGCAATCACGGTAGTATTATGGTGGGGATAGGGGAAGGTTACTTAATCGCGCGTTTGGTCCGTTACTAAATCAAGCGGTGATTAAATCGAAGGTTACTAAATCGAGAGATGAATGTATCAGTTTTGAAATACGACAATTAGAATTTTAAAATCAAATAGTACACACTTTACTCACATTGGCACTGATTTTATCATAAAAACATGTCACTTACCTTATTCAAACAACGGGGGATATAATAGACAAGTACCGTTATATTTCTGCAGGAAATTTAAATTCACCAATTAATGTTAAAGTGGTGGGTGCTCCTCTAGCCGTCGATCAATAGAATAATTGCATTAACAAAGCCGTCGTATTATAGAGTGCTGAATGTACATGTCACTTGCCTTTTTCAAACATGGGATATAATAAACCAGTACCAAATAAACTTACCTATGAAAATAATGAGATTGAAAAAATTTTGTCCAAAATTCTGGTTCAGTCATTTTTGACGGTACATTTTCCGTATGCTTCTTATGAACAGTAGGATATGTTTTAAATATGCATTCAATAATGTCAGGAGTAAGATTGTATTTTAAACCATTGCACCCATCAGTTTGCGGTTTAATTTCAGCTAAGAAAGCTCCATTAACTCCTATTTCTTGTTTAGGTTGAGATTGTGCTTTTGTGTACTGTGATGCATGTTGTGCCCAAAACTCCTCAGATGTGACTACTTGAGTTATAACCAAGTCCTTATACAATTGTAAAAGTGCTGGGTTGCTAGACAAAAGTTTATTTTTTTCTTCTAATTCTTTATCTACCTTAAATTTATATAAAAACAATAAACATTAATATATTTAAATAATCAATTTATTCCTTCATATTATCTAAAATTTAATTATTAATTCACACACCATCTAGAATTTTAACCAGAATATAGACTTACTTTTCGTTTAAATTTTGGTAACAACAATTGTAATAAATCTTTTACTTTGTCTCTATCAGCTGCTTGTGCTGGTGGACCTGACTTGTTTATAAAATGAAATGTAGATGAAGAACCATCATGTAATACAACTTGAAGTTGTATTTTTGCCTTTCCTTCTGGTGATATCTTTTGCACTAAAAATATAATAAAATACACAATTATAATAAAAGTAAATAAACATCTGCCAAGTATATGCACAGTGCTTCCTCATGTTAAATTCACCAATGCTAGTTAATTATCAAAGAATTTTAACCCTTACAGGCTTAGTGGTACACGTTATGTACCACTTTTTTTGTACGTTTCACTGCACGGTGGTATAAAAAAATGTACCATTTATTAAATCGCGATTTTTTGCACAAGTACTCAGAAAATCTACCACTTGATACATAGTATGTAATAATGTGTTATACAACCATTGTTGCAAGTTTGAACCAGTTTAAATAATTTACTGTTTTTATACCATTTCAATTTAGTTGTGCCTAGTGAAGCGGCCTATGCGGACAAAAAAACTGTGTGCAGCATGGGTAAAAATATCTGATGATTCTCTGTGCCTCTAAGGGTTAATATAAATACCGATAAAGTATTTATACCATTTAATTTTTATACAATTTTATTATAAAATATTAATCTCAATTTTAATACACGCCTAATTATTTTTCTATATTTTAATTTTTAATAATTAATTAATCTTAATTTTTCTGCAATGCAAGCGTCAAATTATATATGACAAATATAATAATTACATGTATAATTAATGAGAATAACTGATGTTAGTCGAATCCACTAATGAAAAACCTCTGCGTGGAAAAAATATGATTACCCTACTAGGATTCATAAAAAACAATGGCTTTCGGGGGTAAAAAAAAGTTCCCCATTTCTATTTTAGTCCTTATTTCAACTAACTTTTAATATCCTGAAACTGATGTGATACACTAACAGTATCTCGATGTTCCATCATCCATGCTATCCTTTGATCCATAACATACAACGTTCCGTCACCTTTCTTATAACGTACTTCAGGTATTTGTAATAATACATTTTCACTCTGCTTTGCCATTCCTCCTATTGAATTTTATTTTGTGTAATTTTTCTATCAACGTAACGAACACAACACAAACAAATATTATAGGTTAATGTCAAATGTCCGGTACAAAGTCTGGTACATACGGTACATATAAAGGACCCTTCAAAACATGAACAGTAGACATTCCGTACTGTGAACTCGGTTGGACATAGCGGTATAGGCAGTGGCGTCGCTAGTGGGGGTGACACCCGGGGCGGAAATCGAGAGTGTCACCCCCCCCCCTCCATTAAAAAATATATAAATAAATAAATATTTTTTTGCACATTAAGTGGGTGTCACCCCTTGTGAATTTTTAACGACAGATTTTTTTTTTTTTTATAAATTCAATTACCAAAAAAGTCAATTAGTAAAAAAAATGTACACATTTTACTCCATGAAAGCTTAAAATATCCCAAAAAATGTGGTCTATAAGCTTCATTCGTTAACATGAGACCAGTGTCACCCAGAAGGGTGTCATTCCTTGAAGGTTAAGGCAAACGATAAAAAAGGGCAATATGTTTTATTATTTGCATATGAAATGGGTGTCACCCCTTGAAGGTCAAAGGAAACGAAAAAAAAGTTAATATGTTTTATTTTTTGCATATGAAATGGGTGTCACACTTTGAAGGTTAAAGCTAAAGATAAAAAGGGCAATAAGTTCTATTTTTTGCATTATGGTATGGGTGTTACCTCTGTAAGGTTATAGATGATGACTAAAAAAAGGAAAGTTTTGTGAAAAAAATGAATGACTAACAATTTAAAAATAAAATTTTATCAGGATACTGTAACCGACAAAATATATAAGATGGGTGTCACCCCTTTAATGGTGACACCCGGGGCGGGCCGCCCCCCCCCCCCCTAGCGACGCCACTGGGTATAGGGCATGAAGAATAGAACCAGGAGATGACTCTCTGTATATCTGTAATGTACAATTTTATGTGTATTTATATCACAAATCACATATTTATGTGATTTGTGATTTATATCTGTAATACAATTTTATGTGTCAGAATATGACGTCCAATGCGGACTGTCTCTCGTGCATGGATCTTGGACCCTCTGTTCCTTTGACCAATCAAAGACCCATGCACGAAAGACAGCCTAGTCCCGTCGTCCGTTTTCAACATACCCCTCCTCAACTCTACTGTATTCTCCTTCTTAAAACTTCATGGTATAGGGCTATAGGGGTATAGGCGTTACTATACTAGTAGCTAGGTTAGTATATGTCATTATGTCATATATAAGTATTAAATATATGATATATGTACAGTTGTACAGGTTGTACACTGTACAGTACTGTACACTTGTACCATAACTTTTGACCATGGTTAGCGCAGTTCACAGTATGGACCGTATGGACGGTATTGACGTTATGGACATTAACAGTATGGAACGTTTACTGAAAATATATTTGTACCGTTTGTACCTATCTATGGACACCCCTTTCTCCTCATCCTCCTGAATTTGACATTTGTAGGAATAATTAAAATCAATGCCAAATTATTTATATCTATGACTAGCCAGCCCATGACTTCATCGAAATGTCTAAGATCGAAATATTCTAGTTACAGAACAATCTTCAATTTTTGTGCAATCAGTATTTTCAAATAAATGTAAATATTGCTTATAAGTGTGTTTTGTTTGCTATTGAGGAGTGATTCTTGCTTAGATGTTTGTAAACCTTATAATCGATATATATTAATAGTTTGATTATAATAACAGATGGACATGGCAGGAGCCAGTAAAGAATGCTTGCAAGAGCAAAAACCAAAACTAAAACATACTGGTGGTTCTAGTATCATGGATATAATGATTATGGTAGTGAAAAAGGTAAATCATATAATGGTTAAACCAAGAATATGCGGGCACCACGTCATAATTGTCAAAAATCACATGTTGATGTGTTAGAATAGAGTATAATATGCTGAATTTACAATAACGAGTAGAGATCAGATCGGGCCTTAAAAAAATAGCCTGACCCGGTCCGAAGATATTTTAAAAAAAAATTTGCCGACTTGGTTCAGTCCGAAACTTTTTTTTTTCAGCCCACTCCAATCCGGTTTGATCTATACTAAGGTCCGATCTGACTCGGTCCAAACGTTACAAACAAGAACTAAGCCCAGGTCGGGATCCCGATTCGGATCGGATCGGGCTGGCCCGGCCTGAAGTGATTCTAGAGAACACGTCTTAACCCAGAAACAGCGGACGACCTTATTTTTTTACACGACAATTATAAATTATAATTTTGTTAATAATTGTGAATTGTTATTCATTTAACAACTATTAAAAGTAAAAGTTTTATTTTGAAAAAATATTTTTATTTATTCGTAAGGTCCGACCCAGCCCGGTTCAATTTATACTAAGATAAGGTTCATCCAGCCCAGTTCGATTTATACTATGATAAGGTCCGATCCGACTCAGTTCAAACATTATAAACAAGAATTAAACCCGATTCAAAATTCGATCTGATCTCTAGTAACAAGTATGACTTTTTATTTGACAGAATTATTTAACGTTGCGGCGAAGACTGAATTTCCGTTTTTAACAGAAAAACTATTCTAACTTTTCAACCTAATAGATTGCCCTAACCAAGGACAGTTAACATCTATATTAGAAAATAAACTCTGTTCTGAATAACTATATGCGTGATTTTTGACAATTGCGACGTAGTGCCCGCATATTCTTTTTAGCCCATATTATTATGTTTTATAATAGCAAAACTATATAAGAAAGCAAAATAAAATACAGTGAGACTTGGATAAGTGGGAAACTTCTATAAGTAGAATTCATACTGAGGTCCTGTCACTTCGGCACCAAAAACCTCTATTAGTGAGACTTATAAAACTTCTTTATCTGGAATTTCAGTTTTTGATTTTTTTCGATAATTACCTCTCTTACTGGAACAGCTAAGATTCATTACCACTATTACTGAGACACAAAACAAAAATATGTAGGAAAAAATCTCTATAACTAAGATTAAATTCTGTTTTAACTTCTATTAGTCAGACCCTCAATAATAAATGAAACTTTTACTTGGATGAACTTGGATATCTGGGAAAATAACTAACTGGCTGAGACATGAGACAAAATTGAAAAAAATATGTAGGAAAAATATCTGTCAAAATTCTTTGAACCAACTTCACAAGAAATGTATTCTTGTTGACTATTCTAAACTCTTTTATCTGTGATAGTTGGTTTGCTCATTGACAAATCTAGCTTTATTTAGCTGTAATTATTCTAATTGTATTCTATATAAAATATCCATACAAATATGGAAAACTCAGAAAATATAGAAATTGGATACATTATATTTTGGTATGTCATATTAGTTACTATACTTAAACCGCTTCAACCGTTCTTTTTATTCTTTGTTGCACTTCATGCACTGACAGAATTTACGGTGAACTCGCCAGTTCAAGTGCAGCACAAACCTATTGTCCAGCTAGAATATGTCGTATATTATATGAATTCTACGTAATTATCTACATAATATATACATAAAAAAAATACATTATGCTTGGTCATTAGAACTTTCTTACACCCTTCCTAGGCGGAATGGGACAACTCGCCGCGGCCAAATCGCAGCAGGGCTAACTCGCCTCGAGAATATATTAAATATAACTAGTGGTTAAAGCAGGGGGCAGAGGCCCCCATATTAGCTCTACTAAAATGTCCCTAAGTTACTATTGGCATTAAAGGAGACGCATAAGAACGTATAGCAGTGATTTCCAAACTGGGAGGCGCGGACTAGTGCAAAGTGAGGCGCGAAAAGTTTAAGAGAAATTTAATTTTCATAACATCACATTAAGGTGTATAAATAAAAATATATAATTATAAATAAACTTTTATAACAACATTATATTTTTCTATTTCTAAAAGGGATGTTACTGTGTAGTTTTTGACTGACAACTATTATTGAAAAAGCAAAACTTATAGAATTATAATAAAAAAATCAGAGTGAAATCACCCCCCTTAATAAGACCTAGATTTAATGAAGTTTGTACTAATAGACAAGCATATTCATCGCATTAAAAATAAATTTTATACGCAAAAAAATACATTTCATACCTTTTTAAAATATGTCTGTATAATTTTATGAAATAAAGGGGGGGGGGAGGCGCCAGAGATTAAATTTTTTTAAAGGGAGGCGTAGTTACATAAAGTTTGGAAACCACTGACGTATAGTTTAAATATTGCTATACTATCTTTATAGGACAAAGTGGGGGGATTCCTCCTCATTAGATCTAATATATTTCTAATGTAATGAGAGGCAGGAGGGTGCTCCCCCCCCCCTCACAATATATCTGTCAACTATTCCTAAGTAATTATTGGTGTTAAAGGGGTGTTAAAATATTTGTAAACTATTCCTAAGTTACTAAAGGTGTTAAAGGGAGCAGGGGGATGGAACTCCCCCACAAAAGATCTAATAAAATATTCCTGTTACTAATGAAAGGGGCAGGGGATGAATTTTGAGTGCTTATAACTCAAACATGTTTTGTTATTTCCAGGGACTTGAACCGGAATTTATTTATGGTTCGGGTTCGGGTTCAACAATAAATTTCGGTTCGGCTTCAGTTTCAGGTTCAGCACGTTGCAAATTTTTTGGGTTCAAAAACCGTTATTTTTTTAGGTTCGGGTTCGGGTTCAAATAAAAAAATATTTGCTAAATAAATCCACAGTGCTTCCTCGTGCTAAATTCATCAAAAGTAGTTAATCATCATGATCAGACATGATCCAATAATACAAGGTCTGTTTCACAGTTCGCAGTTCATTTATTCTATACTGTGACGTCATCACCATGAAATTTTTATAGTAAGAAATTTGTAACAAATGGAATATAAGTAAATAAACTACCAATACTGTTGTCCCCCCCTCCCTCTTGCACTAGATTTTAATAATTTTGAAATGGGATCGTTTTCAAGCCAGACCCAACCAAGTTTCATTAATATCGGTTCAGTGGTTCATGAGTTATGTGTGACAAGGATTCAGGAGACAAACACGAAACAAAAACGGACCCGAAACGGAAAGATCAAGTTAAAATTTTTAAATCGGAGAACAATTTTTTGAATCTATTTCATTCTTGTATCTTCGATATTGTCGTTAACCATTGAATTTTCATACAATTTTAATAAATATATTAATTCGACAATTTTCTGAGTACCTAATTTGTCACGATTAACATTTGCAAGATTGAAAGGGGCAAAGGGAGTATCCGTGAGCTACGGTGGTTAAACTGTGCCTGTTAGTAGTAACTTTTATTATCATTGTAGTGACGATAGTGACCTTGGTGCATAAGTCACATTTTTTTTTTGTTTTCCTTAACGCAAGACCTCTTGAAATTTGTGTAATTGATCGTAGATTACCAAAATAATTTTAAAAATAAAATTAAACTATATCTTTAGGGTTCTACCGATTTTCAAAGTTTTGAAAATTTGTCATTTTTATGGTAATATTTCGTTATCCTTAATTTCGGCTCCTGAACTAAATATATATTAAAAAAAATACTTTTGTTCTATTTAGGTGTAATACATACACGACGTTTCGATTTGTATGCAACAACACGTTACCAGCGACTTCGAATTTGTTAGGTTTCAACCTGCAAATTACCTCAAATTTTATCTTGTTTCGAGGATTTTACTCGCGAGTGTTTTCTTCGTAGCCAAAGTAATTTTTATGCTATAAAAGTACAATTGCGGTTATTAAAGTGTTAAAAGCGGATTTTGTGAATTTTAAATAATGAATTCGAGGCGTAGTGAGACTAATTGTGCTATATTGGGACCATACAAAGAACTTGACGATCGGCAGCTACCAATTATAAGGGACGCCATTAAATTAATTTTATTTGTCAAGAACAAACTGAAATTGAAGTATAATGGCAAAGATCCATCCAACTCAGATATATACGCGATTGTTTATGAAGAGATTAACAATATTTGGACTAAAGCTTGGATTCCAATCGTAACTAAGGAACGAGTTATTCAATTACTTAAATCCTATTTTGAAAAGATACCCCAAAATCAAACGAAACGATAGTTTTTAAAACAAACTGAAGTGTTTTTTGGAGTCATCTGAGAAGTTTTTCGATGTTTCTGCTTGTAAATGCACTTCATTTGAATCTTGTTCGTGTTTAAAACCTAAGAAAGTTCCCATCAACGAGAGAAGAACTAACACCGGTTGGAAGGATGGCGTGATTCAATATTTAGAGGAGTATTTGGAGACCGTTACAATGGTGTGTTTGTATGCTTCATGCCAATGAGTTACCTTTTCGTCATTTATTTTTGACCTTAGATGGTTGCACTTCGGGTCCTAGAGAATATTCTGGATCTATTGGCAAACAGTTAGCTGATTGCGAAAATAAAATAATAACCCAAGCGCGTGGCTATCCAACACGTGCGGTTCACAATACCACGGTGTCTTTTTGTGCGGTGGCTGGTAATTTGTCTGACTTGCCGAAAAATGTGGTCGATGAACTAAGTACGGATCAAAAATATCTTTATGAGATATGTCAAGCTGTATCAACTGGTTTCTGTACTCCTGAGCTGGCAAACCGTCAGCCTGGAAAAATGATGCGCTCGAGATGGCTTACTTCTGCTAATCGTATACTCAGACTTTACGTAAGTACTCTTAATCCATCAGAAAATTTGCAATTGCTTATCAACTACGCGGTTAAAGTATACGCTCCGATTTGGTTCCTAATCAAGCAAAAGACGAATTTTAAGGACGGAGCCAAACATATTTTTCAACTAATTATGTACTCTTTTTACCCGAAAATCTGATATCTGTTATGGATTCTGTTATCGAAAGACATGCTTTTTTGCGCACCCAGAAAACCTACTTGTATGTTGTTTGATGATAGAGACCACATTCGGGAGCTGACATTGCAAAGAATAATAAAAGCTAGAGACGCTAAAAGTAGTACTAAACGTAGGATATTTAAACTACTGAAAATTAACTTCTCTGCTAGAGATTACACAGAAATTATTATGTGGCACGACAGTCAAGTTGCAATACCGCCAGTTCATCAACATATTTCTAATGAGGACCTTCAAATCATGGTAAAAAAATAAGAGCTTGGAAAATTTTGACTTTCCTTGTCACACACAATCTGTGGAAATATGTTTTAACTGGTAACAGAGGTCTCACAAAGTGTAACTGACGCTACTTCTAGAGATGGCTTCATTAGAACTAGATTGCAATCTCTAGCAGAAATGCCAAATTTTGGACACAAAAATAAGTTTAAATTCTAAGTTTTTTTTCATTGATTATAAGCTATATTTTGTTTATTTTGTTTTATTGTGCTTTGTTTATTTAATTTTTATAGTAAAATATCTTTTAAACTTGATTTTTGTATTATTTTAGGCACATGGTTTAGGTCTGTAAAAACGTAAAATTTACAAAACTTCAAAGTGCGGTAGAGCCCTAAAGATGACATGCAATTCTGGTTTTTGTATTTTTTGCGTAATCTGTGTGCAATTACACAAATTTTGATACCTCTTGCAATAGTGTAGCTCGAAAAAAAAATTTTTTAATACATTACGGGACACCCTAATGTACATGTGTGTTTGGTATATACAAGCCGTATACATAAAATCTGTATCTACCTAAATTATATATATCTTATACGTGAGTGTGTTGTGTGGGTATTATATTTCTTAAAATAACATTCTTGGTTCCACTGTTATAGTTTATTAACAGCTATCGTAAATCATTCTATATAATGCGTGTAATATTAATGTTTTAATGATGGATTCTAGTGACAAATACATACTATTTTCTCATACTAATATTTTTATAAGAATCTAAAGAGCCATTTTCAGCAGGAATATTTGGCAACCATGAGTGGAACATACATATTAGGAAATGTTTTTGTCACAAAAAGTTGATACTTTGGCCAAACTTATGTTAACGTGTCCGGAAATTTAAGGAAGCTTCAGTCCCTCAAAAATAATTAGTTTTTATTTAATATCTGGAAACCCCATTCTGATAACATTATAAAAATTTAACTTCACAAATTATGGTCATGGAATTAATAATATTAAGGTTTATTTTTCACTACATAGTATTAAAACCTATTATTTGAATTTACATTAACTTACGAAGTTTTGATAAAAACCAGGGCTGTGGAGTCGGAGTTTTAGTAATTTTGGGTGGAGTCGGAGTCGGAATCGGAGTCGGTAAAAAGGTACCGACTCCGACTCCTTTAATTAAATAATGGTTTTTACTTCTTTACACACTTAATATTTTTTGTTCGTTTTGAATTTTGAAGTACAATGATTTGAAATTTTCAATTCTGGCCGTAACCAGAATCACCGTAATTCACTCAAAAAAATTTTGTCCGAAAACGGAATTTAAAAAAAAAAAAAAATTTTGTACAGTAAGGAGTCGAAGTCGGACATTAAAAAAATGAAGGAGTCGGAGTCGTAGGTTTTTGTACCGACTCCACAGCCCTGATAAAAACATTATTTATTATAATGTATAACATGATTTCAATATTAATATTATATTACCAGGTGACAGTTGTTGGAATAGTGTATTTGGCAGGATACATGAATTGGTCTGTAGCATGGTTTTTTGGTCCAATTATTTTATCCGTTATGAGAGAACATTGGAGAAAAGAAGGTGATTTGAGACGAAGTATTTCAAAGGCAGCTGCTATGGCAAATGAGAAAGATGTTATTTTAGCTAGATTAGATGATTTACCTGCTTGGGTAAGTTAAAATAATAATAAATTATTGTTTGAAATACCACGACAACCGACTTCAAAAAAAGGAGGAGGTTCTTAATTCAACCCGTATATTACCATTACCATATAAATACCATTGTTTTTTTGAATACATTCCAACTGATTATTTCCAAAATAACAAATTTTCAGAAAAAATGTTTCAGATGAAAGATTCAGTATTAAGGCCACTAAATATTGACACTATACACATAATAAAACCATAGGTGGGTACAGTTAATCGAAAAGTTAACTTCGTTAATCGTTAAAGCGTTAAAATTTTGAAAATTTTACGAAAGTTAAAGTTAACCGAAAATTTAGCGAAAGTTAAAGTTAACCGTTAAAAGTTAATCATACAAATCCCCAACTTGTCATCAAACAACCAATGTAACGGACTAAATTTAAATTTAATGGAAGTTAACAAGAGCGTTAACATTTTTTTGAGTTAACTTAAAAGTTAATCCGTTAAGCATTTTGTTAACTTAATGAGTTAATGCCCACCTATGAATAAAATTTGGTGATACTACTGATACTCAATTATTGTATTTTTTTGTGACAAATTTTGTAAATCCGATTTTTTTCGAATTCCGGATTTTGAATTCTTGAATTATTTTTAAAACAGTACAAATTAGAGAAAAATGATAAGATTAAAAATTAGTTTTTTGAAAAAATATTTTAGATAATATTTAAAATCTTACATAACAGAGGAGAAATATCTGCCATCAGTGTCATGGGTTTTTGTTTTTCTTATACGTATTACAGAGATTAAACAGTGTGGGTGATTCTAAATAATTATTTTTAAAAATTCTTTCTTTATGTCCCATTCATTTTATTCAATCTTTTATAAGTTTGTCAGAAATATATTTTAATAAAATAAAAATCACGTACTTTGTTCATTGTCAGTATTACGTAATATGTTGGTATTTTTCTTATTAAAAAAAAATATTGGAAGTGTCAGGGATAGGGGCCCCGAAATCAGTCCTAAGCGCAACACAATATAAAGGTTCTGATATATTGCTTTGGAAGGGATAATAATAATAATAATATGTTTAATTTTTTTATTCTTTTTTATTAGTTGTAATTATTTCAATATTTTATTAATTGTAGGTATATTTCCCAGATGTAGAAAGAGCAGAATGGCTAAATAAGGTAGGATAGTTTATAATTTCTTTTTTTTTTAAACTTAAATATAAAATTACAATTCATTTTTTTTAGATTCTGCGCCAAGTTTGGCCTAATGTGAATCATTACACCCGTGACTTAATTAAAGATTCAATACAACCAAGTGTTCAAAAAAGCCTTGCTAATTATAAACTTCAAGGATTCAAATTTGAGCGTTTAATTTTAGGAACAATTGTAAGTTATTTTATATTATTTTATAATATAATGCTTCTGCTATTTTTAAATTTTTGTAGCCTCCCAGGATTGGTGGAGTTAAAGTTTATGATAAACATGTGTCCCGCAATGAAATTATTATGGATATAGATTTGATGTAAGTAAATAATCATATATTAATTTCTTTTATTATTATCAGTTTATCAGTGCCAGATTTGAAATATGTGAGGCTCCTAAATAGCTGAACAATTATCCCTGTAAATGTATGAACTAGTGCAGCGGTTCTTAAACAATGGTTCACATACTGTCATATTCTATCAATTGAGATTTACATTTTGATACCCTATACGGCTTGGTATAATTTTTTTTTTTATTTGCTTTAAAATCCCCTACAGGCGCCATTTTTAATTTAGAAAAAAAATTTAAAAGAGTTCAAATTACACTAGTTTGGTTACACATTTTGACGTGCAACAATGTTTTTTTTGTCTAGCTTTAGCTCCTAAGTGCCTCCCCCCCTCTATTTTTTTGTGAATATTTTACTAGAGGGCGTCATTTTACATGTTTAGTAAAAATGTCTAGCTTATAGATTTACAAGCTATTCCGGACGGATGGACGACAAAGTGGGGGTTTCTTCGGAATCTTGAAAAGTAAAAAATAATTGCAAATAAAAATAAAAAGTAAATTCCAAAATGAAGATATAATACAGGGTCCTCCAATAGTGCGTCCGGCATTGTTTTACGCCCAAACTATTGAAGATAGAGAGTTAGGATAAAAATTTTACTATATATATCGACCCTAAAGAATTTCAGGAAAATATTTTCAACCCCCTAAAACCGCTCTTTGGGGGGTAGTTTGAGGGGTACATACCCGTTTCTCAGTAAAATCAAATAGAATGGTATATCAAAAAGTACATATTTGTAAAGATAATGAAAAAATAAGAAACTTTCGTAAAACAAAAATTTTCATACTTTCAATTGTTTAAAAAATATGGCGACTTGTTATCAAATTTTAGAGTTTCACTCAAAGTGCTCTAATTTCGTTAGATATTTATGGAATTTTATTATTATTTTAAATTTAGAAAGTAGAAATAATGAACTTTGTAAAGATGTATGATTATTTGTGATTTTAATAGTTTAAAGTGTCATACTCGACATACCAAAAATTGAAAAGTTCAATTAGGGATAATTCAAAATTTTTAAATACAATGGTATATCAATTAGTACTTTTTCTTAAAGAAGATATGTAAATTAACAGTTTTTGATAAAAAAAAATTATAATTAAAAATTTTAATTTTCAATTTTAAAATTATAATTTTAAATTTTCTTAACAAAAATTGTTTATTTACATATTCTTTTTAAGAAAAAGTACTAATTGATATACCGTTGTATTTGAAAATTTCGAATTATCCCTAGTTGAACTTTTGAATTTTTGATATATCGCGTATGACACTCTAAACTATCAAAATCACAAATAGTCATACATCTTTACAAAGTTCATTATTTCTACTTTCTAAATTTGAAAAAATAATAAAATTCCATTAATTTTTAACGAAATTAGAGCACTTTTAGTGAAACCCAAAAATTTGAGAACAAGTCGCCAAATTTTTTAAACAATTGAAAGTATGAAAATTTTTGTTTTACGAAAGTTTCTTATTTTTTTATGATCTTTACAAATATGTACTTTTTGATATACCATTCCATTTGATTTAACTGAGAAACGGGTATGTACCCCTCAAACTACCCCCCAAGGAGCGGTTTTAGGGGGTTGAAAATATTTTCCTGAAATTCTTTAGGGTCAATATATATAATAAATTTTTTATCCTAAAGCTCTATCTTCAATAGTTTGGGCGTAAAACAATGCCGGACACACTATTGGAGGACCCTGTATAATATAATGAAATATAACAATTTTCAAAATCAAGAAATCTTAAATGGCATGAGGGGTTGAGTGAGGGCTCATTCAAAGACAAAAACAACGCAGGGTCGCCAAGGCCTCTGTGATTTTTTTTTTTTTTCAAAGAGTTATGATCATTTGAACATTTCTATTGAGATTAGATTAAATGCATTTTCAAAAATGTACTAAAATGAAAAATACTAAAGCAAAAAAGATATTAGACAAACACTGTTGAAAATTCTCAAGCTACCATGTAAAGGTCAAACCAAACAACTTTTAGTACAATTCTAATTGGCAGGCGGTAGAAAACCGGTCAAAATTACTTTATGCTACTTATTTTAACAAGAGTTTAGAATAGTTGAGGGGTGGCTTTGCACCCATTCCATTTTTAGACATATTCAACCTACCTTTTTATGAAATTTCAATTGGTTGAAACGAAACTACTCTAAGTAAAGAGCTGCCAGCTCTCTGACTATTCAACATATATGTAGAAGCATACAATTTTACTATATGTATTTATTAATATTTACAGATACGCTGGAGATTGTGATATATCTTTTACATTGAGTGGAATTAAAGGTGGCATAAAGGATTTACAAGTATGTATAATTTTTAAGAGAATGTTTTTTTCATTAGGTCAACTGCTATTTTTGCCATTAAGGTATTTCTTGTAAAAATTAAAAGATTCAAGAGCTAGCTCAAATTTTGTAAAAAACCAAAGAAAGGTTATTAGAAGCTCTAGTCAAAATCTTAATGGAGATCTCTATTAACAAAACGAAATTAGACTTTTACTTATCCACCAGTTTATCTTCAAACTAAATCATGTTGAACAGCTGACATTCAGGTCAATCTGATCCAACGTTCCCGTTAACGTAACTTTTTTTGCAACATGGCCAGGCTAGCCGGCTCATTTAAAAAAGATTCTGCAGATCATGCAGGCATATTTAGAAAAAAATAAAATAAATAAAACTTGGAGTACATTATGTGATTTATATTAGACTGGAGATTTAATTACATGTTTTACTTAATAATAAAATAATTATGTAATTAAAAAGTGCTCTAAATAGCCCCTATTGTATAATGGGTCATTTTTACCCAACATTCCAACTGCTGGATTAAAAAAAGGAAGATGACCTCTGTGTAACCTTCAGACCATCATCAAAATAATTTTGATAATGCCATCTGATGTCTTCTTTAAACCCTTCAACTTTTGTTCATCAATTTTTTTTGTTGGATCCATGTTAAAGATTTATTTTATGATTTACCATTCTAGTAAAACGGCTAGTGAAATTACAAGTATGTAGCTGTATTTTTCTCAGGTTCTTTAATTGATAAATTGGTACAAAATACCATTTATAAATTCTTCTTTTACCCATTTTATTTTCATGAATGTACTAACAGTATCACATTGAACTTTTTTCTTTTTTAAATATTTTTTTTATTGTATAACTATTAATTTTTTTATATTTTTTTAACTTTTTAATGTTACAAACTTAAAAATATGAAAATTCCAAAGTGTGGTCATAATAATATTTAACCGTTTCAGTTACATGGAATGGTCAGAGTCGTCATGAAGCCACTAATAAAAAGCATGCCATTGGTGGGTGGGTTACAAGTATTCTTTTTAAATAATCCAGATATAGATTTTAACCTAGTAGGTGTGGCTGATGTACTTGATATGCCAGGATTAAGGTACGACAAAAAAACATGTAACTTATTGGTTTCAAATATTTTGTCATTTTACTTCATAGTACTACCAACAAGAGCAGAAAATATAAATTCTCAATAAAACACAGTTCTTTTGAGAAAATACCGAAATTTTGATTGAATCATAAAGTAGACATTTGGGAATTATGTATGGAACAACAAACCTGATAAATACCCTCCTCGGCTTTGCTGGTACATTCGTGTTCTTTTGACAAAATTTTAAATCAAGATATTGCATAACTGTGGCTGGATTTCAATGATACAGCTTCTAATCTCGTTCTTCAAGGTTTGGGTGCTCGCCTGCTTATTGACATACACTTTTGATTTAAAAAAAACTCAGAGGAAGAAGTCCAAAGACATTAAATCACATGTGCAATAATGCCAGCATTTCACGTGATGTGCGGCAAGTGGCACCATCCTGTTGGAACCACATCATGCCCCTATACCATTCGCTATCGAATGTGTGCGCATTCCCGGTGACCAAATGGATGTTTCCAGACTCTCGGTCACATTTTGGAGAACAACCGTGATTTTTTCTGTTGAACAACCTGAACAAACATGTGTCGATGGTCTGACATTAATAATCAACCCAGTCTCCTCGAATTTTTCGATTATTCTCTTCACAGTTGCTACATTTTAAATACCAAATATTGGACACGACACAATTTGCAAATCGTGGCAGTAAAATTTTCAACATTTTTTAAACAATGTTCAACAATAAGAATGTGTTATTGTGTCAAATAGTGATCCATTTTTAATAATGGTAAAATGTCTACAATCGAATATCCCAAATGATTTTATTATCAAAGCACAATAGCAAAAATGGTACCAAATTTAAATTTTCCGCTCTTATTGGGACACCTTTACATACTTATAACAATCATTTATCCTATATGAATTTATAAATAACATATTTTTAATATTTCAGCGAATTACTTAGGAGAGTAATAGTAGAACAAGTGGCAGCTATGATGGTACTACCAAATAAATTTCCCATAAAATTAAGTGATGAAGTTGAAGCTCACATTTTGAAAATGCCTGAACCAGAGGTAATTAAACATGTTCATCTAATTACGTATTTAGAACAAAAAGACAAAATTTTACAAGCAAAATATTGAGTTTTACTGTCTTGGCTTTCCTAGCATACTTCCTGTATGAGATAGAAAAAGTTTGATACATAAAATTATTCATTTGAAAATATCAAAGTCGAAAAATGATTTTCAACATTAGATCCCATTTTTGTGCTATAACAAAAACAAAGATTTTTTAAATGTATCATCCTGTAACGTTTTAAGTCTTGCGATGTTATTTTTTAACCTCTACTCTACATTAACGTCTGTTCATTATTTGATTTAGTGATAGTGTTGCCAAATTATAATTTTTCCCCGAAAAATATTCCATAAACAAGCTCAACCTTAAAAATGGATTCAGGAAAGTTCAAAAAGGATAATTCCATTAAAATCTGGAATTCAAAAAAAATCAGCTTAACAATTCTTACTTACACTATATGTATATTTCATATACATAATAATGTGTATAAAAAATTAAAAATTAACAGACATTAATGTAGAGGTTAAAAAATGACATTGCAAGACTTAAAACTTTACAGTGTTGTATTTAATTTTTTTTTTTTTAATTCTAATAATGGAAACTCAAATAGTGGTCATGAAATAAATTAAATGGTTGCTCTACTATTCTTAAAAAATATATATTTTTTGTGTGGAGGTTACTCTAACATGTTGGTAGTTCAAAATGACCATAATTTTATTGTTTTTTGTTTTCACATGGTGGCCATATTTGTTTTACAGAGAGCAGCATTTTTGCACAATAAAGGGTTTACGGAAACTGAAATATCTCAGCATCGATTTATCCAATTACAGGGGGCTAAAACAAATTATTCAGAAAAAAAAACAGGGTACAAAATTACTCAAATAGATTTTCTTCTAAATACAATCCTTAAGAGTTAAATTTCAACTTTAATTCTTAGCTCTCTTTTTAAAAAAATCCCATTTTCAAGGGAATTTTTGTCAAGAAAAAAAGTGGGACCTAGTTGTGTTCACATAACAAATTTCAACCCAGAGACTGGCCCCCTCCTTTTTTTTTTTTTTCAAAATTTGAGAAAAAGGCAGTTTTGAAAGCTAAATAACTCTGGTAGGGGACCAGATAAAAATATTAAATTTCAGCCCATAAATAGTACTATATAATGGTATTATGTACTAAAAAAATTTAAATTAAGATTTAACTACAAGCAGTGATATTGTAAACACAAAAATACGTTTTAATAATAATTAAAACATTTTATGTTTGGGTCGTGTATAAACAAGTCAGGGCGATTATATATATAAAACACTACTTACTAGAATAGTACCCAATTTACCCCCACTTACCTCCCTACAAATCAGCACTGCAATTTGATGACATACAAAAAAGTGCGTCATTATATTTAATAACCTAATGTACATCCAAGATAATTATTAAAAATATTATAGAAGATAAAATTCCCAACAACTTTTATCGCAAACATATGATATTACAGGGTGTGTTAAGAGTACATGTAGTGGAAGCTAAACATTTGATGAAAATGGATATTGGAATGTTAGGAAAAGGTAAATCTGATCCGTACGCAGTTATAACTGTAGGCGCCCAAGAATTCCGTACCAAAACGATTGTCAATACAGTGAATCCGAAGTGGGACTTTTGGTGTGAGGTATGATTATTTTAATATTAAATATGCATTGCTAATGAATAATAATGATATACAATTTTTGTTTTCTTCCTTTTTATTTTTATGAGTGATTGAAGCCATTTATATAATTTTGTCTTGTCTTATGCTTTTACATTCGTAGTTTTGTAGTGATATTGTTGGTACACAAAGCTTTGGGCTGACATCAGCTTATTATTTTTCCTTAATAGTAACTTAATATTAATCAAGAAATATTGTTACAAATCTGTTAAATCGATGAAATTATAAAATATTATAAAATTGAGTTATTTTAAAACAGAAGGTAGCTTAGGAGAGAACGAAAATCTGTTTTGTAAATTTATTGAGAATATTATATATAATTAATAAGAATATTATTAGATATGGTTAAATTTTTAAAGATACTCTTTAAATCAAATTCATAAACTGTCTAATGTGTTATATCTGCTATTGTTGTTCTTTAAGTTCTTGAAACTTTCATCTAGTGTGTCTGCTAGTAAAGATAGAGGGGTGAAAAACATTAATTAAATTATATTTTAATGACAGATTTTAATATACAGGGTGATTCAGCACTGTCGTGCCAAACTTGAACAGT
The DNA here is from genome assembly GCA_949319165.1 of Sialis lutaria. Lineage (NCBI taxonomy): Eukaryota > Metazoa > Arthropoda > Insecta > Megaloptera > Sialidae > Sialis > Sialis lutaria. The sequence continues at coordinate 17,231,901 of OX439241.1, forward strand.
AGATTGATAAAAATATTTTAAGCAAAAAACTTCCAATAAACATGTGTCCGGAAATTATTCCTTAGGGAACTACAGGCCTCAAAAGATTTTCATCAAAATGAGTTTTTATTTAATATCTAGATAACCCTTTGTGATAGAATTATGAAATTTAGTATTTGGTTTAGTAATAATATGTGTTATCGATTTCTAACATTAACCAATTATATTTTAGGCCAGGGCTGTATGGGGCCAGTGGGCCCATCGATTTTGATCTAGTAATTGTTTGTTCCTTAATTTTTTTCCTGAGTTGGTACTTTTATAAGATTATACGACATAAAATACACAAAAACATACTTTGCTTGTTTATCATAGGATAAACCGTTTTCGAGAAATATCGATGGAAAAGAAAGTATGTAGAATTAACCTTAATACGGATGCTTGAAAATATAAAAAATAAATTTATATTCTTATTTCATGATAAAAAATAAGACAAAAAGTTAATATAAATATACTTCGGAAAATGCATCCATATCAACAAATATCCATTTTTAGTTTGTTTTTTAGTCATGTTAATAAAGTTAAGTAACAGTAAAAGAACTGACTACAGATCTTATAGCAGTGGTCCCCAACCCTATGCCCGCGGGCACCACTGTGCCCGCCGACCATTTTACGTGTGCCCGCCGCTGACTATGAAAGATAAAAAAAATTATGTTATCAATTACATGTTACGTAATTTATTTTTTATTTTTAGTAACTAATTAGAGAAATATAAGTGTATTTATTTGAAAAAATATTTGTAAAGTACAGCCAGAAAAATATGTAACCATTTAATCTTTTTCTGGCTGTACGCAATTACAAAAATCACTTACATTATTCATATAAAGATAAATTAAAAATATTCTGTTGATGCAGATTTGTTAATAAAAAACATTTGTGCATGTATCAAACATTGCACAAATTCATTCAACAATATATAAACAATGATCAAAGTATCAGTTTTAGGAATAGCGTATTTTACCAGTAACGGCTTACGTAGGAACTATGAAATATATGAAAAAATGACTCTGAACCTTTTTGTAGATTCCAAACTTTTCCATCAAAAAGTCAGGGAGAGCATATGTCTGACTTTTTTAGTTTAGGCGTGAGAAACGCTTGAGTGCCTGAATCAAAATCGCGATTTTGAAAAAATAAGTGGTGCCCGCCGTCCAAACGGTATTCTAGAATGTGCTCTTAGGTACAAAAAGGTTGGGGACCACTGTCTTATAGGATTCATATTAGGAGGTTTATTTATATGAACTTTATTCTTACCTTTAATCATAGTAAAACAATATAAATTTATTTTTTGTAAATTCAAACATTCGTATTAAGTTAAATTCTGCATGCTTTCTTTTCCATCGATATTTCTCGAAAACGGTTTATCCTATGATAAACAAGCAAAGTATGTTTTTGTGTATTTTGTGTCATATAATCTTATAAAAGTATCAACTCAGGAAAAAAAATTAAGAACAAACAATTACTAGATCAAAATCGATGAGCCCACTGGTCCCATATAGCCCTAAGCCCTAGCCTAAAATATAATTGGTTAATATTAGAAATCGATAACACATATTATTACTAAACCAAATACTAAATTTCATAATTCTATCACAAAGGGTTCTCTAGATATTAAATTAAAACTAATTTTTATTAAAATCTTTGGAATCCTGTAGTTCCCTAAGGAATAATTTCCGGACACATGTTTATTAGAAGTTTTTTGCTTAAAATATTTTTATCAATCTGGTGCTGAATCATCCTGTATATTACATTAACTGGAATAAAATGTATATTTCAAATGTTAATTCAAAATCAAAATTAGCGTTGTATGGTACAATATTTTAGCAAATGTTTTTACATTTAAATGTCAAGCATTGAAAATGCAGAAACTAGCAGTGTTTTTTGTATGTGTGGCCAGTTAGATTTGAATCATTGGATGAATTTCTTGCAGTAAGCACTGCTTGTACATTATGCAGTACATATAGTCACATGTATATTTATACATGTTTTAAACAAAAGTGGTAGGACTAAAAATATTGATTACCTGTTCTCTTAAAATTATTATGGGGTCCTGAACTTTTTTCCAATCTATAAAACCTCTATTTCATCATAATACAAGTTGACTGACATTATTCTATGTCATAAGTACAAAAAAAATGTACTTAATTACAAGTACAATTACTTTACAAAATAATCTACTTAAATACAAGTACCAGTACATTGCCAATAAATGTTCTTTTTTATAATTGCAATTACAATTACATTTGTTATATACATATATTTTTTCTTTACTGTTTTAAAAAATACTTCAGTGCAGTAATGCCTATTTTTGCGTCGACCCAATGATATTTAATTTCTACTGAAATTACCATGCCATACCTACTATATTTATTTATTTAATAAATATAAAACAAGAACCTGTTGTTAAACATAATACCAGACCACATGAACTGTTTTTTTAGGGTTCCGATGAAACCCTATTAATCTCACTTTGTCGTCCGTCCATCTGTCTTTTTCACTCAAAGCGCAATAACTCGTAAACTATATAAACTAGAACCTTGAAATTTTTACTGAACATGTAAAATGACTACCTATAGTAAAATATGTACAAATATTTTGAAAAAATATTTTTTTAGGGGGGGTACTAAGAAGCTAAAGCCAGGCAAAAAAAATGTTATTTTTTATACCAAGCCATGTAGCACATCAAAATGTGTAATCAAGCTAGTGTATTTTGACCCTTATTCTTATTTTTTTCTAAATAAAAAATAGCGCCTGCAGGGGGCTATAAAGCAAATTAAAAAAAAAATGTATTCTGAGGCGTGTGGGGTTTTGTTTTTTTTATACCAAGGCATGTAACGCGTCAAAATGTGTAATCAAGCTAGTGTATTTTGACCCTTATTCTTATTTTTTTCTAAATAAAAAATGGCGCCTGCAGGGGGCTATAAAGCAAATTAAAAAAAAAAACAAAAAAAAAATAGATTCCGAGGCGTGTGGGGTATCAAATTGTAAATCTCAATAGATAGAATATGACCATATTTTTTATTTTTTTTAACTCAAAAATGGCGGCAGCAAGGGGCTACAAGCAGCAATTTATTTTGCCCCCCCCCCCCCTCTAACTTGGTAACTACTGGCTCAAAAAATCTGAAAAAAATTAGGTCACTAGGCTTTAGTGAGCCTACCAACGACAAATACTTAAGTCATCAATATCATGTCAAATTTTGGTGAATAGAGGAGGGAGGGGTGTCATAATAAAATTATTTTTAATTTTTTATCTAGGCATGTGGGGTATCAAAATGTAAATCTCGGTGAGTAGAATATTACACTTTTTTTCTAAATCAAAAATGGCGCCTGCAGGGGGCTCCAAGCAAAAATTTTGTCTGTCGGTATTTACTGGTGAAAAAAATCTGAAAACAATTAGGTAATGAGGTTTTGGTGAGACTACCAACGACAAATAGTAAAATCAACAATATCATTTCAAATTTTGGAGAAATAGGGAGGGGTGTCATAAAAAAAATTAAGTTTATTTTTTTGTCTGGGCATGTGGGGTGTAGAAATGTAGATCTCAATGAATATATAAATATAATATATTATATCTATAAAATAACTAAACAATAAATCAAATGATGAATAAATAAAAATGTAGGTGTCAAAATTAAATAAACTGCAAAGTAACCAAATAAAAATATCAAATTATTTAATACAATTGCTGGTCTCCTTATAATATATTTTGAAAAAGATCCTGAAAGACTTACTTTTTTAAAATTAATAAAATTACCCAAAAGTAGTGTGGATTAGGTATTGTTTGGTAGTAAGGTATAAGGTGTGTTTGAACAGAGTCCTGTGTTGGAATCAAGTGGTCAAGCAATATTCCTACACGTGTGGGACAAAGATGATGGGCCTCGTGATGATGAATCTCTTGGAAGGTGAGATACAATTTGCTTTGTAACATAATCATGTAATAAGTAATGTTATAATAGTAATTATAACTTGCTAACTTCAATTAAATACACAATAGATCCAAGTGTAACCTTTTTTTTAATCATAAAATATTGAAATAGCAAGATATAATGATAAATATATTATTTTTATTAAATTATTTTTGTGCTTGGGCTTAAAACTGAATGTTATGGTAGTTAATGCTTTGATGCTTTACGCTTCTGAATACATTAACAAAAAAGGTATAATAAATAACTTATAAAACCTTAATATAATTTAATGTTATAATTTATAGGTGAATATGATCATAAGAAACAAAATAATAATAATAACAAGTATAATCTAAAACCAATTATACTTCATCAACCTGTAGAAGTCATTCAATTATTACATTACGTTAGTACAGAATTATTCAGGACTGGCGAGCCAAACTTTAACAGCAGATTGAGAAAAATATTTTAAGCAAAAAACTTTACATAAACATTTTTTGTGAGAGCGCTACAGTCCTCCAAAGATTTTGCCCAAAATTATTTATTTAATATCTTGATAACCCATTGTGATGCAATTACGAAAGATTTAGTATTAATAAGTGTTATTGATTTCCAGTATCAATCAATAATAATTTAGATCAGGACTTCATGGGGGTAATTTAAAGCCCGTCAATTTTTATCTAGTATTTTTTTGCTCTTTACATTTTTTTCTTAATTTGGGCACTTATATAAGATTAGCGGATCTGCCCTGACTTCACACGGGAGATAATATTTTACCTCCTGTCACGTATGGAGGGTTGTAATTAGCTTCATTAGATCCGGTGGAAAATTATCACAGGTATGGGGGGTTTAAGGGGAATTTTAGAGATATTTACGATTTTTTCCGACTTGATTACTATTAACTACTACTCGAATACCGTAATAATTGAATGGCCTTTACATTTTTAGTTTGCTGAACGTATAGTGGTATAGAGGTTTGTTCATTCCATCATTGTAAAACTACAATTTTATTGTTTTATACATAATATGATAAGATGTCTGGTGAAAATGTTATATTGTACCTCTACAACACTATCTATTTTTATGGAACATCTGATATTTTTACATTACATTGTTTGGAGAATACTTAAGCATTAAATTCTATATAGGGTGAGTCATATCAAGTGGAACAAACTCAAACAGTTGATTGAGAAAAATATTTTAAGAAAAAGTTTATATGAACTGTGTCTGAATGGTTCAGATTACAAAAAATAAGATGATATTATTTTTCTATGATTAAAATAAGATAAATGTTAATGTAAATATGCCTTCAAAAATGGGTTCTCCAGATATAAAACTAATTTTGGGTAACATTTTTGGGGGTCTGTAGTTCCCTCACAAAAAATTTCCGGACACACTTTCATATAAACTTTTTTGCTTAAAATATTTTTCTCGGTTAACTGTTTTAGTTTGTTCCACCTGATATGATCATCCTGTATATGCAAATATAATTATTCCTACTAAAATTAAAACTAAGTACAGTAGTGACCTAAGGGGTGCGGCGGGGTCTGTCTGCCCGGGTGTCAAAGTATAGGAATGTGTCAAAATGAGCTAGAAGAGCTTAATGAGGACTAAAAAGGGTCTTCCCAAACTACAGGAGGGCATACAAGTTACCAAAATTAAAGTGACAGCAAAAAAAGGCATTTAATTGCACCTGCGGTACCTTGGTACCAACCTTGCTTGGTCCGTCACTGTCTAGATAACGTTCTCGTCACCTACTACCGATGTAAGACTTCCTCCATTATTTACCATTCCTCTTGATTATATTCCTTCTGGAACCATATTCTAGGTACAGATACACTTGTTTAACATTGTCCTCTATTTTTTTCTGTCTTCCAACGTTTCTTTTTTCCAGTCATTAGTACCCATGTTGTTATTATTTAATTCAGTTAAAATTATCAAAATAATTCATAATAAATGCCCCAGTAATTTATCTTTGCTTCTGTTTAAGATATCTACTTATAATGCTCAGAACACATAGCTCACCCAACTTGTCCACACCACGCACCACGCCTAATATGCCCACAATCGTTAATTTAAATATAATATCACTATCTTACTCACACAGTACTCAAAATGCCCACCACGCATAGCTCACCAAATATGCTCACTCATATATATTGCCCCCCTACCTTTTCTCGAGACTAACCTCGGGTTGTACAAAGCAAAATAATTGACGATTAGTTAATCAGTTGTTTTCAAACCATGATTAATGTTTATTCTAAACTTATTCTCAATTTGTAAATAAACAATTCACTAAATATGACAATTTTTTACCTTATAATAAGTAGGTATCATAACCATGATTGTTTTTTTAGAATTGACGTAATAATGCTTTGAAAACAACTGATTAACTATTCATGAATTATTTTGCTTTGTGCAACCTGAGGTAAGTATTCCGAAAAAATAATTTATAATATACCCATATAAAAATATATATTTTAAATATATTGGATGTTCCTTTAAATATATTAGTTTACTTGTATTATATTTGTAATATTTCTGGTATAGGTACATATATAGTTATATAATTATAATATATAATCGGTATAGAGTAATTTTAAAAAATGATACAAATAAAGTAAATAATTTAATTTTTCAATTGTACAAATAGAAGAATTTTGTAACATGTTCTTGTTATTTTTATTGTGTATTCAGGCAGAAATAAGTTCAAGAAAAGGTCAAAATGTCGCACTAGATCTGTGGGATTGGGACCCAGGTTTCCCTGGAGTGCAAAATGATGATTTTTTGGGAAGGTATTGCAAGTGTGCAGTTTGATGTTCTTTGTTTGTTTTTGATAACTTTTCGTGTTATTTTTTTATATTATTAGTTCATTTAGAAAAGAATTGCTTATAACTTATGAATGGAAAAAATGATATGGAAACAGTCATCAATTTTGTTTAAATTCAACTGATAAGTTTTTAATTTTTGTAAATGATTTGTTATCACTGTTTTGAGCACTTTATAATTAGTAGCATTTACATTTATTTCAAATTAATGTAGTATTAGTTATTATGCAGTGAAATACATAAACATTAGTGTATTAAAATTTTTTATACTTTATACCAGTGTTTTTCAAAGTGTGGTTTGCGTATCTCTGGTGGTATATTAAATGGCAGACACAGTTAAATATTTACAAAAAATTATCCAGAATTTTTGTAATATGAATGTGTTACAAATAGTTATAATAATAACTTATCCTCACCCCAATAATTTTTCTTAAAATATTGCTTCATATGATCATATGATTTAATTATCAAAACTGGATTTAAAAAACAAAAATTCATAAATAAGAAAAAATTTAGGATAATAATTGGTGTATTTTTCAAGTAAGTACATGAAAATAATCGACAAAAAACAAACGAATATAAATTAATATTAATATGATTATATTTAATGAAAAAATATTTATTAACCCCTTAAAATAATCATTTAAGAATTAATTTTATTTACTTACGTATATATTCTTCATAAAAGGGCTAAAATGGGACTGACAGTTGATATTATGGTGCATAGTGTGGGTCAAGAAACAAAATAAATTCATAATAGCTGCCCGAGTATACTCGGGCGTGGTCTTTAAGCGGTTAAGTACCTATATATTACACATAAATATTTAACACAATCAAAAAAGTTCAAAACTGTATTTTCACAATCATTAAAAATTCAACATTACCAGGATCTATTTTAGATTTATATTGAAAGTGAATTTAACTTTGTTATTTATCGAAAAACCACACCCAGAAAACACTCTTTCATTTTTATGTTTTGGTACAAAATCATTTATTAATTATATTAAAGAACTATTATTAATATTTTGAAAATGAGTATCATAAAGTGTTATATTGTCGAAAAGTAGAATAACAAATTAAGCAAAAACAAAAAAATATATACAAAATTTAAAAACGAAAATAAAAACAAACAGTAGTGTCCTATTAGCCCAGAAAATAAGGCGAATAAATGGTCCCTGTGCGAAAAAAATCAAAGTTAATTCTTTTCACCGAAATAACCATCAGGAATAACGTATGAAAAGTCAAATACGAAATCGTTTGCGCAAAGAAAGTTATATTCAAAGTCAATGGTCGCGAAAATCGAGTTATTCCAAATATCTCGTAAAGTATTGGTTTTACAGCAATTTTCGTTATTATGAAATTCGTTTTTACACAAGAACCGTAGGACTAATAGTTCTCAAGATAAACGGCAGAGAAAAATAAAACGACCATTGTGCGAAAAAAAATTCAAGTCAATTTTTCTCACCGGGATTATATTTATTTAAACATAAGTGATAACGTGTGAAAAGTCCATTGCAAAATCATATGCGAAAAAAAATTATTCAAGGTAAAAGGTCGAAAATAGATTTTTCCAAATATGTAACTCATAAACTATTGGTTTTACGGCAATTTTAGTTATAATAGAATTTGTTCTTTAGTTAATTTTAAACAAATAGGTCCTATACAAAATTTCTGTTGGATCCATAGTTCTCGAGAAAATTTGGAGTAAGGCTGTGACTGTTAAGTGTTGAAAAAATTATACAAAAAAAAATTATTGATTCATGCAAGATATGTCGTATGAGTGATTCTCCTTAAACATGTCAATGCTCTTCGCCTATAACGTAACATGTAGTGGAGTACGCACCTTACTAAAAAATTTTCAGACGTGTAACTCGAGAATTATTGATTCTACGGAAATTTTGTATAAGACATTTTTATGTAAAAATAGCTAAAGAACAAATTGTCGTAAAACCAACAGTTTACGAGATATTTGGAAAAATCGATATTTGCGACCTTTGACCTCGAATAACTTTTCTGTGCACATGATTTCGCAATGGATTTTTCCACACGTTATTTCTTATCTTTAAATAAAGATAATCCCGGTGAAAAAAATTCTCTTGGATTTTTTTCGCACAACGGTCGTTTTATTTTTCTCAGCCGTAGGTATATCTCGAAAACTATTGGTCCTATGGATATTTTGTACACAACCTTTTTGTGTATAATTAGCTAAAAAACGAATTTCATAATAACGAAAATTGCTGTAAACCAATAGTTTACGTAGGTATATTTGGAATAAACCGATTTTCGCGACCGTTGACCTTGAATAACTTTTTTTGTGCACACGATTTCGTAATGGACTTTTCACACGTTATTCCTTATACCTAATTGAAGATAATTCCGGTGAAAAAACTTGGATTTTTTTCGCAGTAAAATTCTTAATTTCCTGGGCTATATATTACACTGGCCTACAGCAATTTTGCTACAGGGCATTCAACAACTTTTTAAGGTAATTTGGACATACTGAATCTAAAAACGACCACCATTTTGCTAAATCAGCTCTTGTTTTTGCGCTATTGCAAAAAACAAAATTTTTTTGACATTCAAATTCGTATATGTATATATTTTTTAAACCAATGACTTCAACCAAAGATCATTCAGAATGAAGCTGAGTCCTAATTGAACTAAAAAGCCTTAAATTATACATTCATAAAGTTATTCTATCCAAAAATCATGTTTTTAACGAAAAAAATCGATTTTTTAGCTAAAATTCGGCAATTTTCATAATTCAAAGCGCTGTTACACAAACAATTTTTGTCCAATTTTAATGTTATTCACTAAATTTGTAATTTTATCTATCTTCTTTATTGTGCTAAAATTTTAACGTAGTCGAATGAAAATTGGTGAAATGATACTAAAATCAACTGCGCGTGGCAAAATTTAGTAGTTCGGTCATATATTTTTTTTTTAAATTAAATGCTTCAACCAAAAATCATTCGCAATGTAGCTATGGGTCTAATTAAACTAAATCCATTTTTGGATTCAGCGTGTCCATATTACCCTTAAAAAGTTGTTGTATACCCTGCAGCCTGTGTTATCTAGAGACGGATTTTCTAGGCAGTGAATTAGCTGTAACTTGCAATTGAAAATTTAAGTTGAAAAAACCACATATATTATTATTTTTAATAATTTTAATACGTCACACAGTATTTCTTTATAGATGTTCAACTAGTCATAATAATCTTCTGAATAGTTCTGAATACAAAAATAACATATTTTGAATGTAAATCTGCAACGTAATATATATTTTTATAATATATGTATATTAAAACAAGATAATTAACCCAACCCGACGTATAACGTAAATTTATTATATTCTTAGAAGAAGCAACAAAATTAGAGTCCTATATAGCATTGCCAAAACTCATGTTTCCAAAAAGTGAAGTCAGCCCATGAAATAGAAAATGTGTAGAAGTGTACAAAAATTCAACATAGCATATCTTTCAGCTAGCAAAAAAATACCAACCTTTATAATATGCATGAATTTGTTACTTAAAAAATGGCTTCATTTTAGATTTTATTTTTTTATTTAGTTACTTTCTAAATAAATACATATTTTCTATTTTTCATATTTTTTTAAACTCTGTGCATTTTTAATGTTTCTTTAAAAAACTCGGTCTTTAAAATTCCACATATTAAAATAAAATTCACCTAAATGTTGGAATCAGTACAATGAAATTAATACATTGGCTGCGCTTACAACTATCTATAACACCGTGGTATGAAAAAACATCCGTTATAAAATTGGGGAACACCTGAAATAATAAATATTATAATGTATAATAATTTTAATTAATAATATTTTATCATTTTGCAAATTAATCTGGGAAATTCATTTACCGATGTCCCCGGATTAATAAAAATTTTTTAATTCATAGTAATCTGTGTTTTATTTAGTGCGATTTCCATGATGACAATATTGTCTAGTCTAGTAAATTCTAGGATGCTGTAAGTACACGCAGTTACTAAAAAATGGAGCGATATGTCTTGTCTTGATTAGAAAAAGCAATACACTATCGGTCAAAATTAGTGGGGAAATTTTTCAGTTTAGTGTCATTATGTTAAAAATTGTGATATTAATTTGAAAATTAAGTGTAACTACCACCGGGGCAGTGCCCCGAGGCCCCCGAGCATAGGGGCCCCCACAGCAGTGTAAAAAAAGGTCCCCCCCCCCCCGAGCTTCTAGTTAAGGCACTGAGTGTGCATAATGGAATGTAGCTATCTCAAGAATAAAAAAAAGTTTTTAACTGTTTAATTTCATAATAACGATAAAATTTATATTAATTTCTTATTCGTAGAATTTATTATACCCTAAAAACACATTATAATAATTTTTATTAACATTTAACCCCTTTGTATCATTCCTTAATTTTAGGCATTTTAGGTCAAGAAAAATATAGGAAATTTTCAAATATTTTTTTAAAATCTTCACGGGTGGTTAGAAACAATCAGATTACACAAAATTATTGTTTGTGCTTTTAGTATCTAAATAAGTTCTGCCGATAAAAATTAATAAAAAAAGTCATTAACTGGAATAAACAGTTTTAAACTTTTTTTTCAATACCTGAAATTACTACTTCCCATTTTTCACCACTCTAATGGTTGCATACCCCCTGTCGATGTACGCTTAGAAACCACATTGAAGATTTCTCTGAATTTTCAAAATAAATCACAATACATTATACTGCATCCAGGGCCGGATTTACAAATTTGCCGCCCGTAGGCAGTTACAAAAATTGCCGCCCTTTTCATTGAATAAAAATTAAAAAAAGTGCATATTTTAATATTTTTCATATGAATTACTTACCTTTTTTTTTTTTTTATTTTTTTTTTTTTTTTTTTTTTTTTTTTTTTTTTCGTTGTCAAATATTTTTTTTGGGTTACTTTTCCCAAATATGCCGCCCCTAAATTTTTGCCGCTCTAGGCACGTGCCTACATTGCCTGCATGGTAAATCCGGGCCTGACTGCATCAAAATATGTGTATATACCTACCAATATGTTTTTTGCAGAAATACATATTTTTATTTTCAAAATATTGATCTCTTTTTGCCGTGTTCGATTGTACTTTAAAAAAAAAGTTTCAAGCAAAATTGAATAATAGTTTAATATTAGATCAAAATAAATAAAAAAATCTGTTAGTATATTTTTTTAGAAGCTAAAACATGTAAAGTTATTATTATTTACTAGATATTAGATCAGTGATTTGAGTGTTCTAAGGCAATCGCTATGTCTGCATTATGGCAGCTACACCACTAAATTAGGTACCTACTTATTAAGTGCTAAATATGTATTAACCTTTTTATTTAATGCTATTTAAATGAATCAATTATTGTTTATTTGTATTAATTCTAATAATACTGTAAAAAATTAGCGGCGCATATTTTATACATATTGATTTATAATTTATTAAAATATAATTAACAAAATTTAAAAAAAATGTACAGGAAATTGTAAATTTTTTAATTATAATTGAATTCAACTATTGCATGCTTTGTACAGACACAATAATGCTTATTTGACTAACAGTATTTAGTATATCATAATTCATAATATTAAAATGAACTAATAACTTTTTTTTATTAATCAGTTTAAATTCGTAAAATTCAGAACTCTTTAACAGTGTAATGAAATATTGAATAACGATTAGTACATATATGTATAGATTTTGTATGTAAATCTGGTTACTTTTCATTAACAAATCGTGATTAGAGAACTCCAAACGATCGCGATGCACAAAAATAATAAATGATATTGAAATATTAAAAGATGTGGCTATGCAATTGGCTATTGATCCATACAGTATGTATACGCAATTGAAAAATTTTATATTTCACCCCCTGTCACGTATTGAGGGTTGTAATTAGTTTTATTCTGTCCGGCTGAAAAAATACCACGATAGTTGGGGTTTTAGGGGTAATACAACCCCCATCTAGCGTAGGAGCCGAGATACTTACAATTTTGTATAATTAATAAAAAGCCAAACAAAAGAAAAATGTAATATTTCTCCCCTGGTCACGTTGTAATTAGTTTCATTCGATTTGGCGAGAAAAATACCACGGGGGTGGCAGTTTTGAAAACCACACGAGCAAAGCCACGGGTATCAGCTAGTACTGTATATGTAAAAGTTATGCTTTTATATGTTTATCTTTAGATTTAAATATCCGAAAAATATAAATAATTAAAATTATAATAGAAGATTTGAATGTATGAATCATGAAACTCATGAGTATAACTTATACATACAGTATTTATAAATGACCAACAGCGTTTACATACAGTATTTATAATTAACTGATTGAATACACATACAGTATGTATAAATAGCCAATAGCGTATAAAAAATTAAAAAGTATTTTTTATACATACTTACTTTCAAAAAAGATTGTTTTTATAAAATTTAAAACAGAATGTAAGAAAAACATTTTTTGTAATTTCATATCTTTACGCTAAAAATGACCCCGTGCATTTTTCTTATTATTTATAGTGTTTATAGTTTTTAATAAAATTTTTATATAATGTTGTACATATATACATAAATACCTACGTACAACAATTGTATAAAAAATTCAAAAAAACTCTTTGACAGCAACCCCTAATTTGTGCACTTCTTTATGGAATATTACACTATTAAAGGATTCATAATTTTATAAAATTATACCTACTATCAGAACATATATTTTTATGTTTGTGTAATTCGATGAAAGATATCATCCTAAATGTTGGTTTTTCATCTTATATATATGTATGTACCTACATAATATCTTAAATCAGAAGAGGTAGAGAGGATCAAGTTAATTATAAGTTGAAAATAAAATACATCGGGCAGAATATATCTGCTTTCAACTTATTGTCCGTGGTTACTATCTGCCTCTAATTTTCTAAAGCCTGAAAATGTATGTTCTGCCTATAATATACAGTGCATGTTGCATGGATTTGTGACGCAATATGTTTGCTAATACAGTTTTTGGTGGAGGCTACAATACCCACAAGAGGAAGTAAACTACATCTTAAACTCTTTGATAAAGATAGAACTGGCCAAGATGATTTTCTGGGAAGGTAGCATTATATTATTTTTCATTTAACCTTCGAATCGCCAAGCACAAACGAAACATTTATTAATGCATCATGATTTCTCTGATGAGAAAAACAAGAAGCAAAATGATGTTTTTTAACTTTATTGTCTTAGATTACTTTTTAGGGTTCCGAAGAAACCCTATTAATCTCACTTTGTCGTCCGTCCGTCCTTTTCACTAAAAGCGCAAAGTCGTATACTATATAAGCTAGAACCTTAATTTTTTGACTGAACTTGTGAAATGACAACCTCTAGTAAAATATGTATAAATATTTTGAAAAAATATTTTTTTCATTCAAAAATGGCGGCAGCAAGAGACTCCAAGCAGTAATTTATTATGCCCCCCCCCAATATGTATAGTTCAGGATTGTGTTTAAAACCCAATCAGATAAAATATATTTTCCGATTTTTCAGTCCAACGCATGGAATTCGTTGTCTATGGCAATATGGTAACGCTATGAAGTTATAGAGGGATATTTTTTAATTGTGTCATATGCCGCCTGACCCCCAAACTATTTGAAAGCAAATACTTCATGACTGAAGGCTTAAAATCAATAGGTTGCAAAACATTTTTTGTTGCATTTTAGAAGAGCTATCTAAAAACACCCCACTTAATGGGGTAAAAAAGTAAGTGGAAAAAAATGAGTAGGCTTTTCAGTTTATTAATTCTTCAAAAATCTCATTATATCTGTTTCTGAGTCACAATTTTACATCAGAAAAAAATTTCAACTTGATAGATGTACAAATGAGAAACTGGGAGGGCGGCTATAACATACTGATGGACGGACAGACCGAAACCATATTCCTAATTGGCTGCGGAACCTTAAAAAGTACTGTTATATAAATTCATATACAAAATATCATAAAATAATCTTGTTTAGCCTTCTATGCAATATTAAATTACTTGGCCATCCGAAGGTGAATTTGAGCTGATTTTATAAATACTATTTTTATGACTTAAAAGTTTCAGCCACTAATTAATTGAAACTATATATTATGTGCTATCTCTGATGTGCTGCTATAAGTTCGCATCGGCTCAATAGAAGCAGTTGCTAAATAATTTTAGTTTGTAGACCTGGTTCCTATAATACTGGAACTAAAGTTTTTTATTTAAAAAAAATGTTGAGGGTACTATTTACCATAATTTTTTTGTCACGGAAGTGGGTTGTGAGTGAAACCGAGAGCTGGTTAATAGAATTTTAGCAGCACATCACTGTTTATGTAGTGTTCAATAATTATCAATCTCATAGACTTCAGTCATAGTCAAATAAAAATTCAAATAAATTTAATTCAATCTATACATTTTGTAGTTACAGTTTTTTTTAATAAAGGAGGTAAAACAAGAACTAATGGGGTAAGTAATGTCAGTACTGATAATTGCGGACAATTTATCATAAATAATTTATCGTAAAACAAATTACCGTAAGAACAATTTATTGTTTTTTATCGTAAGAATAATTTATCATATGGACAATTACAATTAAGGAGAAAAATCAACAGTAAATATAATATTTTATCCCCTGTCATAGATGTAGGGTTGTGATTGGTCTCAATTTGATCCGGCAGGAAAATCCTATGGGGTATATGGGTTCTAAGGAAAAAAATCAACCACCTGTCTTGCATAGGAACCAAGATATTTATAGTGAATAAAAAATTCAATAGTTTGTTGTGGTGGAGACTGGAGATCAAAATCATATGTCTATCTAATATAATCCCCACATTAGCCACCATCTGAGAATTTATAATGTTTATAAAGCGGATCCTAAATTATGCTTAATACACATTTGAATTTTTATTTTACATTATCGATTACATATTTCATAATGATTTTCATTTAGTTTTTTAGAAATTATAACATATATAAAAAGAATCTCCAAATTTTCCTTATACAGTAAAAATAGTAAAAAATATACAAGCAAAACACAAAAATTCCTTCATGAACGAAAATTGGTACATACGTAGTATTATAGGTACCTAAATTTTAAGAAACCATTGAGCGTAGTCGACTAAGGAGTGCAGGGGTAGTAGGGGGTGAAAATATGTTTTTCATAAATAAAATCAAGATGGCTTATTTTATTGAAAAATATTTCAAATGTTTTTTGTAGCTCTGTGTTAGACCTTTAATTTGTTTTTATTTTATTCCAATACAATAAAAATTGACCAAGATATAGCCGTTACAATCTGACCTGTTTATGTGCGTGATAACTAATCACGCTTCGTACATAAACTACGCACTAAAACTACGTACATATGTACCAATTTTCGTTCATGAAGGAATTTTTGTGTTCAAAATATCTTTTTTTACTGTACTATTATTAAATACAGGCCTGAGTTCATATTTTACTAATTAATTTGTTATTTTATTTAGATTGTGAGGATATTATGATATTTTAAGTAAAAGAGTTACAAATCGGCCTTAATACTTATGAGAAAGTCCAGTGAAATATGTGACAATAATAATAAATTGTTTTACGGTAAATTATTATACAATTATCTGGTAACGGCCAAATGCTGTACGTTAAATTATTTACGTTATAATAATATAATAAACATTATATCGTTTTGCAATTATAATTTTTACTTTTTTTGTATCACTTCAAATATTTGACTTCTACTTTAATTTATGGTAATACAGTTGGAAATGTTTTTAATTATTTTAAATGATAATAATCAAGTAGATTTATTCTTTAATAAATTATTGGGAACAAATTATGTGTAGCAAACATTAAAAAAAATTGAAAACGTAATTTGTAGTTCTAGAGTACTATGTCACCAAAAAGAAGACTTTTTGTATCCACTTGGTATCCCTAGTAGATTAATAAAATAAACATCTCCTATTTGGCGACAGTTCTCTGGAACTATAAACTTCAGAATGATCTTAAAATGTTTGCTATACTGGGTGTCCCAGATAATTTTCCAGCAGTAGCATTTAGTTATGAAGTAGAGTAAAAAACATGTTCAAATATGATATAACCAACTTAGTAGGTCATAAAGAAAAAGTAAGGGCTCTTATAACTCGGAAATGAAAAGTGATATAAAAATTCTAAATACACCAATCAAAAGTGCCTTAAGAAATTTCAAATTAGAAGTACGTATTTATCTTGACAAAAAATTTATAGCCATTTATAGAAATTTGGAAGTTTTGTTTTTTTCGGTATTCCGCCTAAGCCCTATACCACACAGAATTATTTATATTTTTTGATGCAGTAATACTCCCCATTTTCATACAAATAATTAATCTAATTTAACCAAATCTGATCTTTCGTAGATACTGTCATCCTCATGCTGGTAAAACTATCTCGGACACCTGATATAATCTAGTTTTTGGTGAAAAAATTTCATATGATTCCAACAATTACTTTATTAGTTACAGCCTTTTAAGTAAAAGTCATTGATATTCAAAGAGCAAGCAAATTAATTTACCAGACATCTCTATGACTAGACCTATATTAATATTGCAATTGTTTTTCAAGCCATAACATCGGATGAGTAGGTGTTAGAAAATAAGTTATAGATAATGGGAGCCGGACAAAAGACAGACATGGACAAATGTCTGACAAGGATAAAAGGCAGACTCCCAAAAGACCGACATGGACAAAAGGCAAACAAAGACAAAAGGCAGACAAAATTTTTATATAAAATAATAATATACATTTGTATAACATGTATTTCAGGGGGGAGGGCTTATGTAATATTGTATTATATAATTTTTTGATAAGGTTTTGTATAAGCCGCTCACCCTTCAAAGATATTAATTTTATAAATTGTGTGTCTGCCTTTTGACCATGTCTGCTTTTTGGGTGTCTGTCCATGTTTGCCTTTTAGGTGTCTGCCTTTTGTCCATGTCTGCTATTCAGAATTCTGCCTTTTATCCATTACAAATTACCCACAGATTTTAAACAAAAATTAATGAACTTTATATAACTGTAATATTTGCTGTAAAAATTATAATTGTAAAATAAAAATATTTATTAATAGATCTGTAGGGAGATAACATGTACAGAAAGAATCAGCAAGGGGAATAAAAGAACTGTACCTACATAATGATTCATCAAACTGATTTTAAACTTGAATATGCAAAATTAGACTATACAGGATGATTCCAAACTGACTGCCAAACTATCACAATGAATCAACGAAGTTATTTTAAGTAAAAAACTTTATATTAACATGTCAGAAAATTTTTTGTGATGGAACTACAACCCTCTTAAGATTTTGCACAATGTTAGTTGTGCACCCATTGTGATAAAGTTATGAAAATTGAGGTCTGCAGTTCCCCCACGAAAAAATTCCGAACACATATTAATTTTTAATTTTATTTAAAATCACTAAATTGATTTAAAGTGGGTATACCAGTCCTGAATCACACTTCATAACATTTTTAAATCTAATCTGAAGTTCTTGTGATTTATAATTCTAGAGTACTATGTTGCTAAACGTTTATCTTATCCACCCGTTATGTTTACTTAAATATACATTTAATTTTTCTATATTTTTAGAGCCACAATCGAAGTTAGTAATGTTGTAAAGAACGGAGAAGTTGATACAGTAAGTATATATTTATATATTTTCATGTTATGAAAATATATAACACAACAATTTCTAATTGCAGTGGATAACATTAGAAAAAGTTAAACATGGAATGGTTCATCTACGATTGACATGGTTCAAGTTGACTACAGATATTTCTGATTTAAAATCGGTATTTAGCCAGAGTTAGCAATATATAGCGCATCAATGTTTGTGTAATATAATATCATTTTAGGCTCTGGCTGAAACACAACTGTTACGACTGAATGATATGAGTTCAGCATTGTTAACTGTATTTATAGATTCTGCTCGTAACCTACCCCAAGCGCGGGTACAAAGTAAACCTGATCCTTATGTGGTAGCTACAGTAGCAAAGCGTTCACAACAAACAGCTGTACAAATGCGAACAGATTCTCCTGTTTGGGAACAAGGATACACTTTTCTTGTTCCAAATCCTGAAACCGATTCTCTTGTATTAAAGGTAAACAATACTACATAGATTATAGATTTTTTTTATAAATAACTAATTCAATGATTATTCCTTATCAATTTAAATTATTTAAAAATCAAGTATGTAAAAGTATATTTTTGTGTCATATAATCTTCTACAAGAACCCAATTCAAGAAAAAAGTAAATAACTCAAAAATACTTGATAAGAATCGGCAGGCCCACTGGCCTTATACACCCCTAATCTAAATTATTATTGTTTGATACTGGAAATCAGTAACACTTATTAATAATAAACCGGTTTACAATTTCCATAACTGTATCACAATTAGTGAGTACAATGCCGGGATCTCGAAATCCCGAAAACCGGAATCCCAGCCGTTTTTCTCTGGTAATACGATACCGGTATTAGTGCATATAATACCGGTATTTTGGTATCTATAATCAGTACTAAAATACGTATAAATAACTGTTAGGGAGTTGATTTTTACATTTAAATCTTCTTATATTAGCTAAACTGTTTTTTTATATGTAATTGTAGTGTCCAATTTTGATATTTTCCCGATGTGATAGATTTTTCTAGGAAATATTTTATTTTTAATAAAAAAGTAACAACTCTCAATGTTAAAAATTATATTTAATTCAGGGCAATAAAGGAAGCTTAAATAGTTGTATCGAGCTCTTACCTCCAGATTATCGTAAGCGACAATTTATCTGAAATTGAGTTTTGTATCGCAAATGATGCCAATTCGTTTAGTCCTGAATTTAATGTGGAAAGTTACAAAAAAATAATATTTCATTTATTTTTTTTTTTCAAATTTGATGTTGATATTCTTGTTCCTAGTCAGTTGTTTCAATTTTTAAATACTTATTGTTGACAACATCTAGAACTCGTGGTATTTCTATCATTACCACTAGAAATTTCCATATTTCTTCAAAAAAAGTAACTGAATGTATTTCTAAATAATATTTTTCTCTAACTTTTTGTAGCTTACGATAATTCAGCAACTGATTTTTTTTTTAAATACCGGTATCATGGTTTTGAACATAAAAAATACCGAAATATCGGTATTAGAATTTTGATCCGATATTGTACTCACTAATCACAATGGGTTCTCTAGATCAGCGGTTCTTAAAGTGGGCTCCGCGGACCCCCGGGGATCCGCCAAACTTTTACGGGGGTTCGTGAAACATTTTTGCAAAAATGACTGTACATAAAGTACTTTTATATTTCTATTTACCAGTGATTAATTAGTATGTGATGACCTTCTTTGATTTTCTATCAGGGAGGGGGGTCGCTGAAAAATAATTGTTCAAAAAAGAGGTCCCTAGACTACATAAGTTTAAGAACTGCTGCTCTAGATATTAAATAATAAATTATAATAAATAATAAATTAATTTTGATATAAATGGAAACAGTAACTATAGAAATTTAAATTAAATTTTACTTTCTTTTCCAGGTTTTGGACAATAAGACTAATTCAGAAATTGGTGAATTTATTTACAACTTAACTGGTCTTCTTGAGAAAAAAAATATGGAAATCGAGAAGGAACCATTTACATTACATAGATCTGGCCCAGAAAGTAAAATAATTGTGTCAATAAGCTTACGGGTAAATAAAATATTGACTATTTGAAATAGAATTACATTGACTCAGATTTCGTAGTTTAGTTTGTTGGCAACAAATTACTTCGATGTTGCGTGTGCATATGATAAATTTAGAATTTCAAAAAGGGGGTGCAGAGACATGCACCTGAAAAATATCGTTTTTTTGGGTTTTGGGTTCAAGCGAGCTTTCGATTCACATATGTACAGGATGTTGAAAAAAGATGGGTACACTTACATAATTCCGACAAGGAGGAATTAAAAGAAAAAATGATCCAGACAAAAATGTTAGCATTTTTTCCTAGCTATCACATGGCAATGTCAGTTGTGGGGAAGGATCTGCCTCCCAGGGGGAATACTCCCCCCTTCGTATTTTTCAAATGGGAACCCCCTATTTTTATAACAGATTTCGATTTCCTGGCCCAAAATACCCCGAAAACCGTTAAGATAATTTTTTTGACCCCCCCCCCCCCACTCCCATTTTTTATACACCATGTTATTTTCTCGAAAATATCGATTTCGACGTAGTAGGAAATTACCCCACCCTGCTAGGAAATGACAGAACAAGAAATTCTAATGTCTGAAAAATGTTTCCTCTCACATAGAGACCATGGGGGCAACTTCCCACTACTTTGAGATGGGATAAAAAAACATCGCTGATGTTTCTCAGAAGTTTTTGGGAGGAAAAATCGATATTTTTGAAAAAATATATATAATGTATATTTACAAAAAGTGGGAGTAAGGATGTGGCAAAAAAAAATTATCTAACAGTTTTCGGTGTATTTTAGACCAGAAAATCAAAATCTGTTATAAAAATAAGGGGTTGCCATTTAAAAAATATGAAGGGGGGAGCATTTCCCCCGGAGGGCAGATCCTCTCCCACAACGGGCTTCGCCATGTGATAGCTGGGGAAAAATGCTAATATTTTTGTCTGGATAATTTTTCCTGATAATTTCTCCCTGTTGACTTACGCAGGTGCATCTATCATTTTTCAACACTCTGTATATATGCTGGTGATGAATTCCGGATAATACCGCGCTTTATGTTGTCTTCTTGACAATATTTTGGTTGAATCCTATCAGCCATCTTCAGGTCTGAACTCGTTTGACTAGTGACCCCTTTCATATAGGTATCCGGAGTAGTTTGCACAAGATGCAGTTAGGAAGATCAATATATCTTAAAACTATATACATATATTTCTCTATATTTCCCATAAATTTCATTGGGTTGTTCTATGATGGGAAAACATTTCAAAAAACAAGATTTGATAAGGGAGACTAACGGATTGTTATTATCTAGTATGTTTAATCGCAAATTCACAAGTTGATAAACTTCCACAGGCTCTTGGTCTATTTCTCTAGATGGTATTAAGTTTTTTTTATGTTCTTGAATATTCCACACAGTACACTAGTAATTTACTGAAATTTATGATTTTAGATATTAAAATTAGAAGCAAAAGAAGTTATTGACAGTAACGTAGAAGATAATGAAGAATGCACAAATGACAAACCGCTTATGCGCACAGATTCAACTAAATCAACAGCATCGAGTATGTTATTTATATAAATGTATCTTGTTTTGTTTAACATTATATTTTTATGTCTAGTTGTAACGGTTTCTTCAACCCCATCACATAAATCTGATTCTGTTCGTCATATTCATGGGCTAGATGAGTCAGATGAAATGATCGAAGTTTCTCAAGATAACAATGATAAAAACTCAATCGAGGAGACCATAGAGAGTTCAAAAGAGAGAACTTTACAAGCAACACCAAGTTTCAATGATGAAGAAATGACAATACATCATCGAACTCCCAGTACTAGCTCGTAAGTTTTTATTTCTATAAATTAAAAATAACTCATGCCATTTTAGTACAGCCCATATTTTTCAAACATGATTTTTTATTACTTAAATGTCTGTGCTACACTATCTGATCAAAATAAAATTTGTTAATAACTGAAACAAAACATGGCTGCAATTTAACATTTAAAAACGTATGAAACTTTGATAAAATTATTTCTTAAAAAATCTAGCACACTAACAGATGTCCCAATGGTTTTAAAAACATTTTCTACATGAACTGGTTATTTTTATTTAAAAACTTACATTTATCCCAGTATGAAGCAGGGATTTACACTATGGATCTTTTCACAGTTCTGACATTTACAGTATAGAACTGTAGTTGTAAAGAAGAACTGAATATTTTCATTATATCATTTATAATATTTACAAACATACTCAAGGTTAGTAAATACACAGGTTGCCTCATTAGCATTTGACCAATCAGTTTGGGCACCCCAGATGACGTGTTACACGGCTACATCATTTTGGCATCACAGATGACATATTTCCCTCTCTCGCACCGAGTAATGAGACTACCATGTACTTTACATACCTTGATATATACTATACTAAATACTAACAAAACAATATTTTTATCAATAGGTCGGCTGGCGAAGCTGGATTGGGTCGTATTCAATTGACGTTACGCTACAGTGTCCAGAGACAAAAGTTGATTATAGTTGTCCATAAAATTGTGTATGTATTACAAACAGTGTAGAATTTTTCAATATGCAGAATAGGTCGCAACACAGCGCAGCAGATTTAAGGATTGATTTGAGGGGAGGGTGGGATTCGATTTAAAAATAGATTTATTACAAGTAGTAATTAAAGCAGTCGAATCTCTATGCATTTCTGGGAAAATATATATAATAATGTTAAAACCGGAGTCGTTATTAGCGGTTTCTACTGTATGTCACCTGCACGTATGCTAGATAATACCAACTTTAGTACTATAGAATCATTTTTTTATGTTATTTGAAAGAGAAATGGAACCCTACCTTGTGGGAGAGTTTATTTTAGGTCATAAACTAATTTATTTCGTAATGAGAGCAACTGCTTTCTTGTTGTTTGGAACAACTTAATGAATATATTATGTTTTTATAATGTTTTATTTAAGTATCGGGTGTTTGAGAATGTCTGAAACTGGTTCACATTGCCTGCTGTTTTCTTTAAAATCAAATTTGAAATTGTTGAATAATAATAAAATGACTCTGTAAAACAATGCAGTCCAAAATACAATTTGGTTGGACTATAAGTATTATTGATCAAATGAAACCAATTACAACCCTCTCATCCAAAGAACAAAACTTTACCCGATAGTTTTTGTCTTTTACACTTTTACACTTTTATGCCTCTATCCAGATATACAATGTTTATGTATAATTATTTTCACAGGAATTTACCTATGAGAGACCCAAGTAATATACCAGATCCCTATGTTAAACTTTACTTGCTACCAAATCGTCTGAAGGAAACTAAGAGGAAAACTCATGTACGTAATGCTTTGAATGTAATTGTTTTAAAAACCTCAACTGTTTATAATCTCTACAGGGTGGCCAGTTTCTGGAAAACCGGGAAACGTTAGGGAATTTTGCTATACCGGGAAAAGTCAGGGAAAATGCAATTTCTGCAAAAATATTAAAATTTTATCTATGTGACCTTTTTTTAGATTTTTTATCTAAATTTTAATTATAAAAAACAGGGAAAAACGGTAAAAATTCTCTTGGAAAACCGGGAAAAGTCAGGGAAATTTGTACCAGAGAAATACTGGCTACTCTGTCTCTGCACATTAACATTATAATAAAAACCGGACAAAAATTATATGGCAGCCACAGATCACTTAGTTGATACAAGTAAGCAGTACCAAAAAATTGGGACAAAACATTTGGTATCATGTTTTTTTTATAATTCACTAATTAAAGTATTGTTATTTTAAATGTAAAAGCTTGTTGGGTGGCAGCATTATGTTGCTAAAGATACGTAACTTTGAATAACAATGTAAATTGAAAATGTACGTAAATCGAAGAGCCGTAACTTGAAGATATCGCAGTGTATGTGTTTGGGTATGAATATGTTGCTACTGTTTGAGGACTGTTTTGCTGCATCAATAGCGTGTCATACATACAGATGCTATGAAATGTTGTCAACCAACCAATCTATCTAATACTGTGGCTACCGTATACTAATGTTTTGCCATAAAAACATTTTATTGGATATGAATACCTTTCTTGTGAATACCATTTTAATTAAAAAGTCTTTCTATTAACCAATTATAAATATACAGGCTGTCTCAAAAAAATGTACTCACAAGTCACACTTTAACTTTCGCAACATGTTGCTTTTTTATATTGGTGCGCGTTATCACCGTTGTCTGAACAATAATGGTCATCATCGTAAATTGAACATTTACGAACATGATTCTTCAATAACATTTGTCTTCTGTATTCGAAGCTATTTCATTTCAATTTATGCTAATAAATAATATTTTTCTCGTCATTTGAAGTGTGAGTACATTTTTTTGAGACACCCTGTTGTAGTAAACGACTAAAATTCATTGAGATTGTAAACTGATATCAGTATTAGTGTTTTAGTATTTTTGTAAATGTTAGTAAAACTTTGAAAACAAGACATTTGATTAAATTTTTAATAATAACATAATATGCTTAAATTATTGTTTATTAATAATGAAACATTATATTCTTATTAGGTCGTGAAAGACAATTGCAATCCAGTGTATGATGAATCTTTTGAATATGTTCTCTCTCAAGGTGAAATGAACATGTACAATTTGGAAGTAACTGTTGTTACACAGAAGAGTATTTTTTCATCTGCAAGTAATGTTATGGGCCAAGTAAGTAATTGAAATTATTTTTCCTAGTTAAAAGACAGCAGTTAAAATAAATTAACCCTTAAATTCCTAACAACTTATTAGGGACTGGAAATGTAATTTAAAAAAAAAGTTTAGTTATTTTTACAACAAAACAACAGGTTTAATAAAAAACTATACCCAGGGTTTTTCACTGGGAAGAGGGGGGAGCACTAGCTGAGATATGACCTAATCTAATGTAATGTAAAGTAACGCAACAGTAATGCTTTGTTTTCAAATTTTTTTTTACAAGGCTTAGCAGTTATGATAAATAAACTGATAACCAATGCACCCATGGTTTAATTCCAAGTGTTTGGGATTTTTATATTTTTATTTTTAATTGGAAACAGTGACATTATTTAAATATATTATTCTCCTGAAAAATATCTTATGAATTATTTGTTTTCAATTTTTTTTTTTCAAAAAAACTGCTAAGTTAACAGACGCTTGTGTAAACTGACTTAACAGATAGGTATATATTTAGCATTAAAAATATATTTTGGGTCATATCTTCTTAAACTATTACTAGTTTGCGCCCAAAACCGGGTATAGGTGTTATGAGGGGACCCTCCTTCACAACATATTTCAATATGAAGTATTTCGAAACCGGGCCTTACAAGGGTCCCCCTTGTTAGATGTATTCATTATTGAAAAAATGCTTGTATATTATAATCATCTTATAATTTTCATAGACTCGTGGGGAGAGATTGATCGCCTCCCCCCACCCCCTCCCAAATACGCCACTAATTCACCGCAAATTTTAAATGTGTTAATTTTTATTAAAATTTGTTAAACTTCTTAGTTTTTATGATTATATTTCAGACGTGCTTGTTTTTGTAGGAAATTTGAACATGATAGTTGTAAGAAAATTAAAACGTGCTGGTCTTTGTAACAAACATTGAAACAGACTTACTATTTTATTTTATTTATTTTCATGCAAAAATTTGTAATAATCTTTTACCATTAATATATAAAATAATAATAAATGTCATAATATTTTATACTTGTATTTTAGGTTGTTATACATTTAGGGAAGTCCGATTTGTCGCAAGCTCTAACATCTTGGTTCGATCTGCAGCCAGAGGCAAATGAATAATTTTTAAATGTTTCTAAACTACTACTATGGCTTTCAAACTAACAATAAAACGAAATATAAGAATCTCATATATAATGTTATAATAGTTATAATAATAAGGGGCATTCAAGTATTACATAAGTAGGTTTAGGGGGTGGGGGAGGGGACATTTTTTTAAGTTTTACTGGCAATAAGTGAAGGGAGAGATCAAATATCTTACGTAAGGTAAAAAACTACAAAATAACGAATATTTATAAAATTATACCCATTGTGTAAAATTAATAAAATTACTTTTTTACTTCCATATCAAATTTGTTTACATATTTTCTAAAAGAAATAAACACGCATTCTGAAAATTCCCCTGATCTCTACACTACATTGTAGCGTACTATAGTACAATACGGGGAATCATAAACATAAAAGTTATTATTCAATTTATTTTAAATAAATTTAATCAACAAATTCAAGTCAGACATTTGATGTATAGCCACCTCTTGTTCATTATATTGAAACTTGGATACAGAGCCCGTGGTCTAAAGATGAATGATCCTAAGTATTCCTAAATTATCCAATTCTTTAAGAAAAGTAGTTTGTTAATCTAAGAAATTATTTCATTTTAATTTTAATTTTGATGTCTAGTAAAATTATAAAAAAAACTTCTTATGTCTTATCATTTGGGGCAAGGGAGAGTTTACAATTTTCTTATTTTTCCTTACAAAGTGGGGGTTGGGGATCTGAAATCCATGAAATTATATTTACATAATATTTGAAAGCTCTCTTAATATAAAAAAATAACTGTACTATTAATGGTTTTGAAATAAATATTATACAATAGTGAAATATATTATTACTATACCTAATCTATTTGTTTGTAAAATAAAAGTCATACTGGATCGAAATGTATATAAAGTTTTTCGCAAAAATGCAGTGAGTAAAATAATGAAATAATATGTATGCATATTGTAATAATTTGGAAGACTGCTTTATACAGATTGTAGTCAGTGCCGTAACTACCACCGGGGCAATGTCCCGGGGCCCCCATAGTGTAAAAAGGTTATAATTAATAAGATGTATAAAAGGTCATTAAAATGAATATCTCTTAAAGATATTGAGGTAACGAAAAAAAGATCTTAATTTTTTTTTGCGGGGGGCCCCCCACACACACTTTGCCCCGGGGCCCCTGAGCTTCTAGTTACGGCACTGATTGTAGTTAATATTTTTTGTACAATTAATTGATACCCAGGATAAAACGATCAGACCTAATTGGATCAGAGCAGATCCGAAATTTGATCCAATTAGATCTGGTCAGATCTAATCAGATCTGATTGGACCAAATTACGGATCTAATCAGATCTAATGCCACTTTTGATGAAAAAATTTTATATCCGATTTTGTATACAATTGGATCCAATCTGATCTGATTGGATCTAAACTGATCTGATTGGATCCAAACTAATTTGATTGGATCCAAACTGATCTGATTGGATCCAAACTGATCTGATTGGATCCAATCAGATCTGATAAAGCGGCCAAATTGGATCCAATTAAATCTGAAAATTGCCCGCTATTATCAGATCTGATTGGATCCGATTAGATCCAATTGGATAACCATTTTACAGATTTGAATTTATAGGCTTCAATAATTCATTTTTTATTGCTTTAATTATTTAACCTGAAGAATACGGAGTGCTTATTTATTTAGAGCATAATTCAAGACTATTGTAGCAAAAACCTATGATTTTATAATGTCGAATTTGTATTTCTGTGATTTTATAATGTCGAATTTGTATTTGTGTGATTTTATGTGTTAAATAATCCAAAAATACGAATACAAGAATGCAATCACACAATTATAACAGTGAATATATTCCCCTGGTGACATCAATTTCCGCGCCAACGCTGATTTGTCGAGCTAGGTTAAAGGTTAGTAAATATCAGGGACCTGAACCTGAACCCGAACCATAAACCCGAAAAAACCCGTATTTTTTATGAACCTGAACCCGAACGGAACCACTTTATTTCAAAGTCAGCGAACCTGAATCTGACCTTTTCATGGATATCTGGTAACCATATTTTCTCAAAAGGTTCAAGAAATTATTTATAATATTTTATCAATTTTCCTCCATTGATTTTTAAAAGTGATTGTAAAATGTACAAATTGGAAATTTGTTTGAATTGAACTGGATGTGACTTCTTAAGTTCATTACTAAAATTTACATTTTTTTGATTGCTTTTTTAAGCTATTTTTTTCTAGCAGTATTTTCATCCTTTCATTGTTTTGACAAAAGTATATTATTATATTTATAAACTACTAGCTGACCCGACAGACGTTGTCCTGTCTTAACTATGAATATTGAATTTGTTTACTACAAAAAAAATGAAAGCGTCAGTCGAAAACTAACAGCGTTAGAAGTGAAACTTTTTTTTTATTACGGAATGCAAAAACTGTCAAAGAGGAAATAGACAGAAAATTTACTCACAACCAAAACAGAAATTATTTGTAATATAAATCAAACCCCACAAAATAAGACAAACACTACAGTATAGTATAGTTGCCTATAATTATACCCAAAATTCAAGACTGCATATGAAAATCACCGCGGAAGCTTTAAAACTTGTACGCTGCCTATAATTATACCCAGAAGCCTAGATGCATACGAAAATTTACTCTCTTTAAAAAAAAGGGGGGGGGGGCTTTTGCAAAGCCCCCCCCTTTTCCCATAGGAAGCTTTACAGCCCCCCCCCCCCCCACCACCACCACCGTAAAAAAGTGGGAACTCTCTTTAAAAAAAGGGAGGGCGAACCCCCCCCCCCATTTCCCATAGGAGGCTTCCTATCTTTCAAGTTGGATCAAACTGCACACGGTGTACAAATTTGATTAAAATCGGTTAAGTAGTTTAGGAGTCCATCGAGGAGAAAACATGTGACACGTAATTTATATACAGGCTGACCCATTTTAAGTGCACACCTCTAATAACTTTTTATGGTGAAATGTTATCAAAAAACTTTTCAAATAAAAGTTGTACGGTTTGGAGGGGGACATAGACGTACTCGGATGAAAATTTTTTTAGGTGGTGTTTTCAGGGTGATATGAAGGTCAACATCGTTTTTTTTAAATAAGAACCTATAGTTTTTATCAAGTAATTTTATTTTGCGTGAAAAAACACGTATCTTTCATTCAAAACTTTTTTTGAACAACATAAACCTTTCCAAGATATCTAACAAAATAATTCGAGATTTTGAACTTTCAATATTTTTTTACTCAGAAACCATCAACTTGAGAGAAAAAGTACAAAATACAAAAAATGTTTATTTTGATCTAACAAGATTTGAAGAATTATTTTTAAAATTTTAAAACTTTTTCAATTTATTTTATATAAGCAAAAAAAAATAAAATTATTAAAAATTTTTTTGAATAATTCTTTAAGTTTTATTAGACCAAAATAAACATTTTTTGTATTTTATACTTTTTCCCTAAACCTGATGGTTTGTGAGTAAAAAAATATTGAAAGTTCAAAATCTCGAATTATTTTGTTAGATATCTTGGAAAGGTTTATGTTGTTCAAAAAAAGTTTTCAATGAAAGATACGTGTTTTTTTCACGCAAAATAAAATTACTTGATAAAAACTATAGGTTCCTATTTAAAAAAAATGATGTTGACCTTCATATCACCCTGAAAAGACCACCTAAAAAAATTTCATCCGAGTACGTCTATGTCCCCCTCCAAACCGTACAACTTTTATTTGAAAAGTTTTTTGATAACATTTCACCAAGGTATATAAATATAGAGGTATGGCAATGCGGTCGTTGACCAATCAGCGGTGGCGCGGGAATTGACGTCACTGGCGTACATATTCAAATGTTATAAAAATGTATAATTGCAAAAACATTCTTTAATTTATTATTGTTTCGTATTTTTCACATTTTAACAATACATACAATCACAGAAGTACAAATTCAATATTACAAAATCATATAAAGCTGTCACAGACAATTTGGTGTATTCGAGAAGCATTACTTTTACTGTTTTAAGTTGGCATTACAAAAACTGGGCTTATCGTGTTAACAGCTTTTTATAATTTTGTAATATTAAATTTGTACTTCTGTGATTGTATGTATTGTTAAAATGTCAAAAAATACGAAAACAATAATAAATTAATGAATGTTTTTGCAATTATACATTTTTATAACATTTGAATATGTACGCCAGTGACGTCAATTCCCGCGCCACCGCTGATTGGTCAACGACCGCATTGCCATACCTCTATATTTATATACCTTGACATTTCACCATAAAAAGTTATTAGAGGTGTGCACTTATAATGGGTCACCCTGTATATTAAGATTAATATACAGGATGAGTCATATCAGGTGGAACAAATTTAAACCGTTGATTGATAAAAATATTTCAAGCAAAAAAGTTCATATAAACATGTGTCCGGAAACTCTTCGTGAGGGAGCTACAGATTCCCAAAGATTTTGACTAAAATTGGTTTTTATTTTAACTCGAGAACCCATAGTGATACAACAATGAAAATGAATACCTGGATTAGTAATAATACGTGTTATCTATTTCCAGTATCAATCAATGGTTATTTAGACCAGGGGTGTATGGGGCCTGTGAGCCCTCTGATTTGTATCTAGTATTTTTTTGATCTTAACTTTTTTCCTATGTTTGGTATTTTTATAAGGTCATATGACACAAAATACACATAAATATAATTTGTTAAGTTGTCATAAGATCAACCGTTTACGAGAAATACGATGTGAAAGATAGTTTTGCAGAATTTAACTTAATACGGATGCTAAAAATTACACAAAATAAATTTATATTATTGTTCTATAATTAAAAACAAGAATAAATGTGTATGTAAATATACCTAAAAAATGCATCCTTAACAGCAGATAACAATTTTTAGTTTCGTTTTTTAGTCAATTAATAAAGCACGAATTAAAGTAATAAAACTGGCTATAATTCTATGAGGAGTCATATTAAGAGGAATATTTACACCAACTATTTTTCTTATTTTTAGTACTAGAACAAGAATATAAATTTATTTTGTGTATTTTTTAGCATCCGTATTAAGTTAAATTCTGCAAAATTATCTTCCCCATCGTATTTCTCATAAACGGTTGATCTTATGACAGCTTAACAATGTATTTTTATGTGTATTTTGTATCATATGACCTTATAAAAGTACCAAACAAAAGAAAAAAGTGAAGAACAAAAAAATACTAGATAAAAAACAGAGGGCGCACATAGGCCCCATACATCCCTGGTCTAAATAACCATTGTTTGATACTGGAAATCGATAACACGTATTATAACTAATCCAGGTTATTAATTTTCATTGCTGTATCACAATGGGTTCTTCAGATATTAAATAAAAACCAATTTTAGTCAAAATCTTTGGGAGTCTGTAGCTCCCTCACGAAGAGTTTCCGGACACATGTTTATATGATCTTTTTTGCTTGAAATATTTTTCTCAATCAACGGTTTAAATTTGTTCCACCTGATATGACTCATCCTGTATAATATACATTTGTTATAATATGATTGACAAAAATAAATTTTATCTCAAGAAATGGAGATTTTAATAACTCTCTCGCTCCGCAGCATCAGTACGCGGAGTGAAAAAGAAAGGATGTAGCGTTATTGCGTTTTCTCTCTCGCACGCTTGTTCGCACGGTCGAGTGGTTGACTCTAGTAGGTACATGCTCTAAGGTGACAACAGTACATTTTGACATTAAACACGCACGCGCAAAATATTATTGTACACTCACCGCTTGATTAACCAACGTAGTTGGTAATTGAACCGTTTGAATTTCCGACGTCGAGAGGGGCCCTCACCACCGTGCCAACCTCAACGTTGATTGGTGAATTTAAATTACGATAGCAATCACGGTAGTATTATGGAGGGGATAGGGGAAAGTCGGCAAATCACGCGTTTGGCCCGTCGGTTAATCAAGCTGCCGGTAAATCAAAGGTCGGTTAATCAAGCGATGAGTATAATATTTGTTATCGTTTTGTGCTGTTTATCAATTTATCATTAACGCACTGATCTTGTTATTTTTTTTATAAAATCATTGTAAAAAGTTAGTTTTGATATTCTATTAATTGTTTTTAAATTTACTTGTATGTTATATTATATTACATAGTTGTTTTAAAAGAATATGTTATTTATTTTAGGTTATTTTTCACAATGAAAGAAGACTGTTTTATTTGCAAGAGCACAAACAACATAAGTTTACTGTCACCTTTTTTATCAAAACAAATAAAATTAATTTTAAACACGAAGGTAATATTTAAAAGAATATACAATTATACTAAATTACACCAATGTTTTAGTATCTTAACAATCTTACCAATATAAGTTAAAAGCGTTATAAAGATGAAGTATAATTTTCTTTGTAATTTGCTAATTGTTTTAATAAAAAAAACTGCTACTTCTACATTTATATCTCTGGCATTTGTCATATAAGAATCAATATCAATTAACGAGTTTTTGCTATTTAAATTGGATGACGCACTTTATATCAGAACTAGATCAACTGTGTTATAAAATTCAGTTAGGAAAATAATGAATCACAAGCATACGTAAAAGAGAAAATTGATAAAATAGCCATCGTTAGTTTTTTAATCTGAAGGTTTTGGAAATAGCATTCTAAGTTCTCATTAATTTCTCTTTTGCATTTTGAAAACCGATAATTTAAAATTATTTCTAAGTCATTTCTCAAATTGGCAAATATTTGTTTCCATATAAAACTGGATTGAAAATCGATTAATAGCATTTCTAAATCTTCTAAATTAAGTCACTCCAAAATTGTTTTTTTTTGTATTTGGAAAATATTTGTAGGTGTTGGAAATCACAACGATTAAAAATTTGTAATTTAGCTTCGAATACTTTGAAAACAATGACAGAATAATTTAAAAGTGTGATATCATTTGTAAATTGTTCATGTGCCAGTAAAATTTTTGTGTGTGCCATACGCTCGCCATGCATATTCTACATCATTTAAAAATATAGATTATTTACTGCTTTATTATAAATAAATGTCCAATTTCAACTCAGATCGAACCGTGAAAACACCGCCTTGTGCACAGCTCTGTTAGATATATTATATTTTTTACTTTTGAGAAACTGTGCTAAATTCTAAGATTTATTTGTAGTAATATGCATCAATTTTCATAGTTTCTCGTATAATTTTTCATAGATGTTCATTGCTTTTGATTGAAATATTTCCGCTAGGGACGCTTCCAAATTTCAGAAATTAAATTATATTTGAGTGAATTTTTTAAAGTTAAAATATTTATGATAAAATTCATTTAGTAGAAATCGATATACCTTATAATATAGTATTACTCAAGAAGATTGTACAAGGAGAGTCGACTTCTTATCCCGCCCTGTACTAAGCAACGTCCAAGGTTATTAAACTATACAGGTTGTCTCATAACTAAGCATTTGGACGAAGCGAAGAGAGTGCGTGTGACGTCACTGGCCATCTAATGTCAAAATTTTGCGTATAAATTCAAGTTTAATTAAATTGCAAACTTGTAGTTTCCATGGATTTTTGACGGCTGACTACGTCACTAGCCGTCAACCAATAGTGTGAAACTACTCTATGAGACAACCTGAATAGTTTAATAACCTTGAACAACATCAAACTATACGGAGGGGGTGGAGGGAAAGTTCCCATGGATTCTTTAACTCACCTTCCACGTTAGTCGACTCTCCTTGTATAGTCTTCTTGGTATTTGGCATATATGTAATATTTCTATATTGCCAATCAGGGTAGGGAAAAAGGATAATTCTGTACGGCGTGGACATATATTGTTGTCTCGCTATTTTCAAGTCAAATGGTCAGTAGTGCGCATGTGCAATCAGTTTCAAACTGACATATTTCATTTAAACGATTTAAAATGTTTTAAACTGGCCAAGGCCTCCTTCTATATTAAATATGATTCTGCGCCTGCGCAATCGAATCCATTTGACTTGAACCTCTCACTTTAACTTATCTAGGCCCACTTATAGCGATTGGCAATATAGGAGTATTACATATATGCATAGGTGGGCACAGTTAATCGAAAAGTTAACTTTAATCGTTAATCCGGTGATAAAAAAGTTAACTTCATTAACCGTTAAAGCGTTAAAATTCCGAAAAAGTAACAAAAGTTACAGTTAACCGAAAATTCGAAAATTTAACGAAAGTTAAAGTTAATCGTTAAAAAGTTAACCATCCAAAATGTTTGAATGTTTTTGCTTTTTCGACAACTTTCTTATGTATTTTTCATATCAAACAACAATTGTAACGGACTAAGTTAACGGAAGTTGAATTTAACGGAAGTTAACAAAAGCGTTAACATTTTTTTGAGTTAACTTAAAAGTTAATCCGTTAACCATTTTGTTAACTTCGTTTAACGATTAACGGATTAACGAGTTAATGCCCACCTATGCATATATGGTATTTGGTTTGCAGTGGTTACCATAGATTTGATGGTACAAATCATGAATCGTACCCAAGGTTATTAAACTATACATAATTTAAGAATCTTGAATTGTACCATCATATCCCCCGATAACTACTGCAAACTTAAATGAAACAGACTATAATGTATTATCATTTGTAACATTTGTATGAATTTTTTTTAGCAATCCGAGTACTCGATTTGTGTTTTGTGTGAACACAATATCAAACTAGTGTGTGAAGTACACAAAGAATTGAAAAATATTAATTTAAATTGCAGATTACAAAATAAATGTATATTTTGTAAAAATCAACAGTATCTTTTAAATGTATATGATGAAGAAAATAAAGGAGGTTCTTTCATAGATAAGTTTAGAAAATGTTATAATAATAACATAAATTTTAGAAGAAAGTGGGTTTGCTATAAATGTATATACATTATAGATATTTGGTGGACATTAAAAAACAGTTATAATAAAACTCTGTTACATTCTTCAAATAAAAGGAAGTCAGAATCAGAACTCAAAAAACTTCAAATGGACATTTGCAATGTAGACACTTTTTATGGTTTGGATCGTAAAAGAAAGAAAAGAAATAGCACTTCAACAGATTTAGATGTTTGCAATATTTTTCATAAAGAAACTGCAACAGACATAGTTAAACGGCTCTCGTTAAATTCACCAAGAAAAATTAATAATGATAATAAATTTTCAAAAAAAGTGTGTTTGGTCATATGCAATAAAAATAATATTGAAGAAAATGAGAATAAAAATGTCTATTCAAAAACTGTAGAAAGAAAGACATTAAAACGTGTAAAATTTAAAGAATCTACTGAAATAATAGAAATATATTCTGATGATTCTCAAGATAAACCAACATCCAAAAAAACTAAAAAGTCACAACCAAAAAAATCAATGTTTAAAGTAGATAATGTAAAAGAGACAGTAAATGATGTTGAAACAAAAAATAATGAAGAAGAAAACAATGAAGATGTAGTTAACAAAAATAACATAGTTACAATTACTAAAGAAGAATTGGCAGTTAATGAAGAGAGTTCAAATATTCTACAAAATGTGTCAATTGATAATGAATGTAGTTCTCAAAAAATCGAACTGAAAAATGATACTGAAAATATGTTAAATGAAAATTTAGAAAATAAAAATGAAACAATAGACACGATAAGTAATAAAAATGAAAGTACAATAGCAGTTGATAAAAACAAGTTAGAATTTGAGTTAGAAAAAATCGCAAATGAAGAAGCTGATAAGCAAAAATTAAATGTTCAAAAAGAAAAAAAAGAATGTGAAAATAATGCATTGGAAAATCAGCATTTAAAAAACTCTGAAAACACACAGGAGAATATTAAAGAAACAGATACTGTAACTGAAGAAGCTAATTCAGTAGTAGACATCAAAAATAAAGATAATTCAGATGTAGGTGACGAAAATAAAGAAGTAGAAAATGAAAATAATTCAGAAGTAGAAAACAAAACAAAAGAAACTAAAGATAATGAAAAATTAACTAAAAATTTGCCTGGACAAGATACTTTATGTCAGGAAGCGGAAATTACATTCAGAGAACAGCTAATTAATTCTAATAATTCTGAAAACATTCAAGAAAATATTAAAAACACATATTCTTGTGAAATAGCTGAAGAAAATGAAAATATTGCTAGTTCAGAAGTGGACAATGAAAAAAAAGATAATTCAGAAGTAGAAAATGAAAAAGAAAAATTGGTGGACAATGAAAAGTTAATAAAAAATTTATCTGTACAAAAGAATGCCGATGATATTTTATGTAAAGAAAGGGAAATTACATCCAGAGAACATCCAATTAATTCTAATGATTTTGAAGAAAATATTAAAAACACAGATTCTACTGAAATAATTGAAAAAAATGAAAATAATGATAATTCAGAAATAGAAAATGAAACACAAGAAATTAACAATGATGAAAAGCTAACAAAAAGTTTGTCCGTACAGAAAATAGTTGATGATACTTTATGTAAAGAAGTTGGAGAAAATGAAAATAAAGATAATTCAGAAGTAGAAAATGAAATACAAGAAATTAAAGCAGACAAAAAATTAACAGAAAATTTGTCTTTATGTAAAGAAGTGGAAGTTGCATCCACAGAACAGTCATTAATTGAAGATGTTGATAAAATTGTAAATAATTTAATAATCGATGAAAATAATAAACATGAAAAGGAAAGAGAATTTAAATCAGTTGTACATATATTAGAGAATCTTGATGCATAAATTTAACTACAAACATAATGTACAATTAGAAATTTTAATGTTTTAATGATAATTTTATATATATTTGTAATGTAACTTTGTTTATTTATTTAAGATATTCCGTGAATATTAATTTTATTTATAAGTAGTATTATAAAGAAACAATAAAATAAATAAATAAATTTAAGTAAAATAATTGTCATATTATATATTATTAAAAATACCTTCCACAGTAGCTTTCTGAAAACAATGCTTGGGTGGAGATTTATTTTAACATCTATAAAATATGTAAAAAAGTTTTGCAGAACTCATATTATCATTGAATTGGATGTACTACTATACAGATGTTATAGTGTTATAAAGTAATACAATATACAGTGGTGCCTCGCATAACGAACTTAATTCGTTCCAGGGCCAAGTTCGTTATGTGAAACGCGTTTTCCCATTTTAATTCGTTCTGTAGCATAAAATATGGTACTGTAACATAAAAAAGATTGTACACACGTTTTTTATTTTTTAGTCAGAATCAGATATAGGAGAGTCTACCGAGGCTTGCAGGGTCAAATCCTCTTTCTAATTACAGGGGTCGAAACAAGTTCAATGTTCAAAAATACTGATTTTACGGACACAGAAATCTAAAAATACTGACTTTTACTGACTATCTGAACCGAGTTAAAAAAATGAATGAGAGATACAATTGAGAAACGGACAACTTTACTTTTGATTGTTCTTTATGTTTTTTTGAGTCTTGAGATGATGCATGAGGCTCAATTGCCTCGAAGCCCCAAGTCATAGAATTTTAAAGTGAAACTTTTATTACATCGTCTCAAACTTTTTGGTCTGTGTGTTGCATGTCGCGTAATGTTACATATAAATATATGTAGCGTAAGTAAACTGCCAAAAAAAGGACCAAAATATTTTAGAGAGTGCAACAGGAAAATTGTTTTTTAAAATGGCTTAATGTTTATGATTTTTTTAACAAAGCCAAAATTAGCAGGTTTCCCAATAAACACCAAACGTCATTCACAAAATTATATAGTTACATATTTGATTATGTTATTAATGTTTTCAGAGACCGGCATATGTGTTATAAAATTAATAATAATAATAATTTCAATATTGAAATTATTTTTTGTATTATTATTGTACCTGAAGATGGACTATCTATAAGAATAGTCCGAAACGTCGTACAAATAAAATAATAAATAGACCAATCCCAGAAAATGTTATAGCATATTTGATTATGTTTATGGGCTTAGTTAAAATGCATGTGAAACCATATATGTATGGTTTTGAAAAATATTTCCGAATCATAAAGGCCATATCCTATTTTAGTCAGTAAATTATGTTTTAAGTACGACTTAAGAAACTCTTTATACTCGGATGTCGCCATGCCGGCGACACAAAATAATTATATCATCTCGAATTCTGCCACTACAGGGGCCCATACATCTTATCACGACCTCCCATAAAAGATTCTTCTTCAGTAAGTTTGACCCTTTTTAGGTCATTCAATAAAAATGTCATGTAGAGAAGTATTTGGATGTTATAAAATATTAACAAAACCTTATCATTTTTTCCCCCACGGCGCCCTTTCCCTAGCCCGGGACACATGACTAGAGTCCTGTCAGCCCCCTTCCCCCAAGTGGATGCTCTAGTTCACAAGATCGCCGAGTCATGCAAAAAAAAATTCATTGAAAAAATTTTGTTGGCCCCAAAATGACCTTCAAACTTCCACTCAGGATCAAAATTGTTACCTCCATTGGTTTTGCCCCTCCAAATGCTGAAACTTTTGTACCAAACATTTTCCGTAAAA
This sequence comes from Sialis lutaria, assembly GCA_949319165.1. Classification (NCBI taxonomy): domain Eukaryota; kingdom Metazoa; phylum Arthropoda; class Insecta; order Megaloptera; family Sialidae; genus Sialis; species Sialis lutaria. Next base: position 17,270,661 of record OX439241.1, read on the forward strand.
ATCCATAGTTTACCAAATATTAAGCAGTCTCAAGTTAAAAAAATTCAGCCGGTATATAAACAATAAACATATTGTTTACGTATTTTTTGACATTATAACCACACATACAACCTCATAAGTACAAAAACGTAGGCATGGGTTCCTTCCAAGGACATGTATCAGTGCTCCTTGTATTTAGAAAAAATAACAGTTTGTTTAACTACCTTTTATTTGATATTTTTAAGGTGACCAAACGTACTCCTTTAGGGAGTTTTTAACTCCTTTTTTGTGGCCACTACTCCTTCCCTAGTGAAAAGAACTCATAGAATTTTATAGTAAATACTATAGATTTCTATGAGAATTTATGAGCATGTCATTTTTCTATGAGTATTACAATATTGGCTTTTGAAATTTCTATGAGATTTTATCAGTAAAATCTGTGCTCATAAAATCTTATAAATATCCATTATTTTTGTTTATCAGAATTTATGAGCATTCTATAAAATTTCTAAACTGTATAAGATTCTTTGAGCATCATGTTTATGAGATTTTATAAGAAAAATCTCATATTGTTAAACTTATAGAAGATCATAAGTATTTATAAGTAACTAGCTGACTCGGCCACGCGTTGCTGTGGCTAACGTTTTTGTCATATTACATTGTTGTAAACTATTTAAAAAGGGGGGGGGGTCGCCCCCCTCATTTCCCAAAGGAGGCTTTACAGTCCCCCACCACCATCACCGTAAAAAAGTGGGAACTCTATTTTAAAGGGGGGGGGCGAAAAAGGGGGGGGGGCACCCCCCCCCTTTTCTCATAGGAAGCTTTACAGCCCCCCACCACCACCACCGTAAAAAAATGGGAACTCTCTTTAAAAAAAAGGGTGGGGGCAAAGCCCCCCCCATTTCCCATAGGAGGCTTCCTATGTTTCAAGTTGGATCAAACTGCACACGGTGTACAAATTTGATTAAAATCGGTTAAGTAGTTTAGGAGTCCATCGCGGAGGAACATGTGACACGTAATTTATATATATTAAGATTATTGGGTATAATTTTTATGAGATTTTATCAGTATTTTCCACGTCTTTTTTGGACAAATACACATCAATATCCCATAAAATACCTATGAGAATACCTATCAGTTTCCCTAAAATAATCTATATGAGATTAATCTGATAAAAACTCAGATCAAAATAAATTCTTCAACTTAAAAAAATTAAATTTCATTGGCTATATAGCGATAAATGAGTTTTGTGACATTTAATTAATAATAAATTCTAATAAAATTATGTAAAAAAAATGAATTAAGACAGACCCGCATTTAAAACTATTTCGTATTTCTATTTTCTATTAAAATTATATAAAAATATAAAAATGAAAATACATGTTAATCGTAGTTGTGATATAGATGTAATTAATCAAATAATATTAATTAGGACAGGCCTGTATTTAAAAATATTTCGTATTTCTATTTTCTATTAAAATTATATAAAAATGAAAATACTTGTTAATCGTAGTTGTGATAGTAATTAATCAAACAATAATTATTAGGACAGGCCCGTTTTTTAAAATATTTCGTATTTCTGTTTTCTATTAAAATTATATAAAAATGAAAATACTTGTTAATCGTAGTTGTGATAGTAATTAATCAAACAATAATTATTAGGACAGGCCCGTATTTAAAAATATTTCGTATTTCTGTTTTCTATTAAAATTATATAAAAAAGAAAAAACTTGTTAATCGTAGTTGTGATATAGATGTAATTAATCAAATAATATTAATTAGGACAGGCCCGTATTTAAAAATATTTCGTATTTCTATTTTCTATTAAAATTATATAAAAATGAAAATACTTGTTAATCGTAGTTGAGATAGTAATTAATCAAACAATAATTATTAGGACAGGCCCGTATTTAAAAATATTTCGTATTTCTGTTTTCTATTAATATTATATAAAAATGAAAAAACTTGTTAATCGTAGTTGTGATATAGATGTAATTAATCAAACAATAATAATTCGGACAGGCCCGTATTTAAGAATATTTCGTATTTCTATTTTCTATTAAAATTATATAAAAATGAAAATACTTGTTAATCGTAGTTGTGATATAGATGTAATTAATCAAACAATAATAATTAGGACAGGCCCGTATTTAAAATTTATATTTTCTAATAATATTATATAAAAATACAAAATGTTAATCGCAGTTGTTATATAGTAGAAGTAATTATTCAACCAATAAAAATAAGGTCAGGCGTGTATTTAAAAATTTACATTTTGCAATAAAATTATATAAAAAGAAAATGTTAATTACTCGTAGTTGTGATATTTTATTGTAATTACTAATAAAAACATATATTTAATAATTAGGTGAGGGTCGTACTTAATACTAATTCGAATTTATTTTTTACTTTAGGCGAGAGACGCCCGAGTGCCCGCATCAAAATGACTATTTTTCGCGTGCCTTAATAATTAAAATATTCACAAAAAAAGAACGGAAAAATGCCATGTGTCATCAAAAACGAATACTGAATTTTTTAACGTTGATTAGAATCTTTTTTATGCATTATTCGATTTCTTATGAACGAAAATGTAAACATTTGGACAAGGTTTAAACCTTGTTAAAGTTTTACAAAGTAACGCAGTGTCATAAATCACCGTTTACTGCGTGGCTACCGTGTATGCTTTAAAATGGGATTTAGGCGAGGAGCCGGTGACAGTAATACTGCACTTATATGGATTTTCAAATTTTGTATATAAATCAATAGTGTATATTCATAGATACAACCTAGTCCTGGTGTGTCAGGATTTATCCTGACCAGAATATTTTTTATATTATTAATAAGTATTAGCATGTTGCCCTTTGACGGAAATTAATTTAGAAAATACCATTTTATTGCAAATTTGATGTGTTTTCATAAAAATTTTGTGTGACAGCTACCATCGTGGCAGAAAAGTCTGGCACACCGATTTTAAATACATACATGCAATGGAATGTTACCCTCATCGCGGAATTACTTTTTTGGCTAATACGGAGTGTACGGGTGGCCGCTGTCAGAATTGTCAAAAATCACGTGTATAATTATTCAGAATAGAGTTGATGCGCAAGCGCGACTACATATACCTAATAAACAATTTTTTTAATAATATACAAGATAATTGTCCTTGGTTGAGGCAATCTTTTGGGGCGAAATCGAGTTGTTTATTTAGGGTAGGTTATTAATAGGTTAGGTTAGGTAATATAATTACAACGTAAAAATTATAAAAATAGATAACATATACATAATGCGCATTCTAGTGTAAGAACTCTATTCTGAATAACTATACACGTGATTTTTGACAATTCTGACAGTGGCCACCCGTACACTCCGTATTAACCTTCTGATCAGGATAAATCCTGACACACCAGGCCTATGTTGTACCTATGATTATACACTATTGATTTACATGCAAAATTTGAAAATCCATATAAGTGCAGTTTTTAGTCTCCGGCTCCCGGACTAACATAACATGCATAAATGTTAAACGTTCTGCTGCGCAGTATAAAAATTAAAAATACTGCTGTCTCTTTTCGTCTTCAAGATACATATATTCCCATCGGCACTATGTACTTACTGGCACGTCCAACCCTGTAACCCCGCGCTCCTCGAAACATTGGATGTTTGCAGCGACTTGACTGAACGTATTTATCGTGTTTATATTCTTTGGTGTTTATATACTTATGTTTTCACCGTTAATAGAACTATTGAAACTTGAAACTAAAATAGTTAATGTGAATTGTTTCAATTTTAACTCAATAACCCAATGAATGAAGAAAATAATTTAAAATAACAAGTAGAGAAACAATTTGAAGTATTCTATATATTTTATATTGTGTGTTTTCACAGAAGGTAAGTCAAATAATGTGTATTGAGGTTTCATTTTTAATTTAATTTAATTTTATAAGTCAGTATAGAATAGTGAATTTTGTTTTTATTAACTTGTGTGTTAATTATTAAAAAATATAATGTTTTTTCATATAATCTTGACATAAATTATCGTTGACAAAATTCTTTTTTTTTTCAGTATCAGATCATTAAGTGAACAAAACTGTGCCTGTGGAATGATTAGAATCAGATACCTAGTTAAGATATTATTTAACAGAGAGAGTCAACTATAAAAAAGGTAATTTTTTTTGTTTATAGACGATATTATTGATTTAAAAAAATCCATTTTGTAGTAATTATACTGATCATGTTGCCTAATTATCAAATTCATGAACATTGAACATACAGTGGCGTAGATAGCTTTTTTGCGATGGGGGGGGGGGGGGGGATTTCGACTGAAGACTTTTTATTTTATTTTGAAAGCAAATTTTTTTGAGTCATTGCCAATTTTGAAGACCTTTTTTTTTTCGTCCTTCATTTTTTTTTGCAACGCAGAACCCCTTGTATTAGTCTCATGGAGGGGGGGGGGATATGACAGTTTTTTGACATCTTTTATATGGTGAAAAGTATAAAAATTGGACTCATGGGGGGGGATTGATCCCCTTCATCCCCCTCCCTATCCACGCCACTGTGATCATATAGTGTGTTAAATCACATTGATTTTTTGCTTAATTTTTCATTAAGGTAAAAACTGCATTGTCCCATTGTCCGATGCAAGCGCAACAGACGTTGAACATCAGGATCTGTAGCAGTTGAAAGTTTTAACGAAGACGAGAATTGTACGATGCAAGTGCAACAGACGAAGAAATTCAGGATCTGTAGCAAGTGACCTAGTTATAACGAAGACCAGAATATAAGGATTGTACATAAAATCATTTTTAGTTTATTTTTATTTTCTATTATCAGTGTTAAAATAAGTATTGGAATTAGTTGAAAAATGACCTTGCTTAATTTTAATAGTTTTAGAAAATTTTCAGTACAGCCAAAAGTAAAAATTATAATAAAATTAACTTAACCCTGAATTTTATTGTACAATACATGTCGTTCCCAAAACCCAGTTACTACACCACTGACTCATAATTTATGTTACTATTTTTATCATGAGTTATAGAAAAAATCATACTTATTTCAGACTAACTTAGTTACCCAAAATTGGTTAACAATACAAAAAATATTAGATATTTAATAATTAAATGTTCACAATTCTAAATGATCTATATTTTTATTAAAAAATATCAATTGTAAATTTTATACGAGCCTGGTCAAATTATTCAATTATAATTTCTTGATTAATTACACCAATATCAAGATAATTATTAATTAATTAGATAATATTAATTGTAAATTTGACTAAATACGGACCTGGTCTAGTTATTAAAATGATTTTTTTGATTAATTACACCAATATCATGACTGATATGTGTTAACTTTTTCACTGTTATAGAATTTTATTAGATAATATTAATTGTAAATTTGACTAAATACGGGTCTGGTCTAACTATTCAAATGCAATTTTTTGATTAACTACACCAATATCATACCTAACTAATATGTTATACAATTTTATTAGAAAGTATTAATTGTAAATTTGACTAAATACGGACCTGGTCTAGTTATTAAAATGAAATTTTTGATTAATTACACCAATATCGTGACTGATATGTGTTAACTTTTTCAGTGTTATACAATTTTATTAGATAATATTAATTGTAAATTTGACTAAATACGGACCTGGCCTAGTTATTAAAATTAATTTTTTGATTAATTACACCAATATCAAGACAAACATGTGTTAACTTTTTCAGTGTTATACAATTTTATTAGATATAATTAATTGTAAATTTGACTAAATACGGACCTGGTCTAGTTATTAAAATGAAATTTTTGATTAATTACACCAATATCGTGACTGATATGTGTTAACTTTTTCAGTGTTATACAATTTTATTAGATAATATTAATTGTAAATTTGACTAAATACGGACCTGGTCTAGTTATTAAAATGAAATTTTTGATTAATTACACCAATATCGTGACTGATATGTGTTAACTTTTTCAGTGTTATACAATTTTATTAGATAATATTAATTGTAAATTTGACTAAATACGGACCTGGCCTAGTTATTAAAATGAATTTTTTGATTAATTACACCAATATCAAGACAAACATGTGTTAACTTTTTCATTGTTATACAATTTTATTAGATAATATTAATTGTAAATTTGATTAAATACGGATCTGGTCTAGTTATTAAAATGAATTTTTTTGATTAATTACACCAATATCAAGACAAACATGTGTTAACTTTTTCAGTGTTATACAATTTTATTAGATATAATTAATTGTAAATTTGACTAAATACGGACCTGGTCTTATTATTTAATATAAATTTCTGGATTAACAACTATCATATGTTAATTATTTAATTTTTAAACAACTATTTAAAAAAATGTAAAATTGTACTTTTTTCCTATCCCGTCCCTGACCTAATTGAATATAAATTTGTAAATCACATTATGTTGTATAGGTACAATTTAATCACAACACATAATATATAGGTACATACATATAAGGTAAGTACTGTACTTGCTCGTACATTCTGATAAAATATTGTGTCTCATAAATTCTCATAAACTATGCATTTTTGAAGGATTACTCATAAGAAAACAGCAACTTTATCAGCAACACCACAAAATTTTATCAATAAATTTGACTCTTATAAAGTCTGATAGATTCTCATAGGTTTCATAATTCTGGATACTCATAAATACTTATAAGTATTTATGAGTATTTGCATGGACAAATACACATCACATTCTGATAGACTCCCAACTTTGTATAAGCTCAATGAGATCTTTTCACTAGGGTTTTTTAACTGCACTCCCAAACTACTCCTTTTTGTGATTTTATACTGCTTTCTACTTTCAAAAACAACCCAGTAATTGAGAAAAGTATCAAACAGAATGAAATACCATTCTCAGGCCCCTCTTTCCCACTGGGCACTCTGGGCACATGCCCAGGGCCCCGCGATCGATAAGGGCCTCCTTAACACCAAACGATAACCGACATTTATTACCGAAAAACATATTTATTTCGAAAAAATGAAATGATAATGACTGACTACAATACCTACTTGCTTATTAGCTTTTGCATGCGCGAAGCTACTCTACTCTCGCCCGAAAATCAGGTTTTCCGAGTTCAGCATGTTTAGATAAATTTAAATATATAAAATTACAATTTAATGGTATAGGTACTGATTACCTACACTATTTTAAAGAATAATCATCAGTGGACTAGTTTTTCATATATACTTAATTTTTGAAGTGAAAACTTCTTTTGCCCTGTTGGTGATTTGAAAAATAGATTTTGGAGAAATGATTATATAACGATTTTGCTCATCTCAAATCTAGAACTAGCCTGTGAATGCTAAAAGAGCTACTTTTGTGGATTATATTATATTATCTATTCATTTAATGTGACTGTAAAGAAATAAAAATAAATCTAGAACCTTACTTATTTACTTTCTTTGTCAACCCTAACAAAATAGTGTTCTGTCAAGGTCATAGGGGCCCCACTATCCCAATGTGCCCAGGGCCTCCAAAAGGTTAAAGACGGCCCTGACCATTCTGTTTTATTCCGGACTCTGAATGTAAAAGATATAGCAAATTGTCAAATCTGATCTATCCAGATCCCAAAAATGTCGAAGACTTTTGGACAGAGACACATGGTTTTCCTCGCTCCTAAACTGTATTTAATAAAACTTATTTAATAAAAAACTCACTATTTGGCTTCAAAACGACACAATTGCGAAAAATATATTCAAACAATAATCTATTTTATCTACTGTCTTTTTATTTTATTTTATTTTGTTTTATTATTTATCAATCAATTTTATTGTTTACTACCATATCTTATCTTATTTTTCTACGACATAGTTATAGCATATGTATACGTTTACCGGATTCAAATGGAATCAGTAATGAAAATTGATAACTAAATAAATAAAACGGGCAAGTGCTTGTTGGGCACGCACATGATAGGGTTCCGTAGTAATTATCACTACGATTTTTAAAAAAAGAGTTTTTTCAAAATTTTCGTGACCGAAGGGTTAAAATCAAAAAGTCATTTGGCTTTTATTATTGCATTTTAAGAGACCTATCAAATGACACCCCACTCAATGGGGTAAATGAAAAAAATGTTACTTCAGTTTTCAATCTATGATAGGGGGGTCCAAAATATTTTTGACAATGTTCGTTATAATTTTCAGTGAAAGTACTAATTAATAGCTACATTCTGGAATTTTTTCAGATTTTTTAAATTGATAGTTTAGAAAATAGAGGGGGGGGACGCTTTTTTCACGACTTTGGAGAGCAAATACATCGTGATTAAAGGGTTAAAATCAAAAAGTTCTAATACATTTTTTGTTGAATTTTAGGAGACCTTTCTAATGACACCCCACTCAATGGGGTAAGTGAATTTTTTTTTTTAAAACACTTTTCATTTTATGAAAAGGGGGCCAAAAAATTTTTTTTTTTACAAAAATCTTATCATTTCTGTTTTTGGGTCATTAATCTACGACCGTATACCAAATTTCATCTTATTATCTCAAAATTTTTGAAGACGGACGGACGGACGGACATGGAGAAACTATAAGGGTTCCTAGTTTTCTACCCTTCTAACCCTAAAAATAGGTTGGCAACACTTCAAAACTTTTTCAGACTGCTTGGACGTAATAAGCAATAATTAAACCTAATGAAATTATCGGCGATGTATACGGAATTTTACAGAAACCGGAATGAATCGTCATTTGATTCCTTTCGATTACTTTTCAATTACTGGGAATATTTCACATTATTTAAAGATATTATATATAGCCGACAATTACCTACAGTAAACAACAGTTATTACAATTGAACGCATAAAACAAAAAAAGGTCATTTCATTTCGACAGCTTTTTTTTTGGAATGACCTTTTTTATGTTCAATTGTAAAACTACTCCTTTTGTGCCAAAATAATTGGTCACCTTAATGTTTTTCCCATTTTCCATCCACCTCGGATCAGCACCTTTAAATACGGCTCTGCTTCGTACAAAGCTACAATAAGGTCGTCCTGTTTTGACTATCAACCTCGGATGTACTTATACATTTTTATCTTTAAAAATCTGCATAACTTAGCTTATACTTTTTTAACTTCATTTTATACATCTGAAAAAGTAGTTAGCAATGTTGGTTTTTTTCAAGGTGCTGGTCGAAATCAAAACCGGGAAAAATTAAGTAGATCGGTGTAGTAAGTAATATGAATCAAGTAAAAAGATTGAAATGAAAATTTTATTAAAATTTTACTAAAAATATATTATTATTATACAGGATGAGTCAGGTGGAAGAAACTTGAACAGTTGATTAAGAAAAATATTTCAAGCAAAAAAGTTCATATGAACATGTGTCCGGAAACTCCTCTTCGTGAGGGAGCTACAGACCACCAAGATTTTGCATAAAATCACTTTGTTAATATCTGGAGACCCCATTATAAAATTTGATTCCCGATTAAATATTAATTAATACGTGTTCCAGTATCATCTAATTATTATTTAGACCAGGGATGTATGGGGCTAGTGGGCCCTGGGATTTTTATCCAGTATTTTTTATCTTCTTGACTTTTTTTCTATATTTAGTACTTTTATAAGGTCATGCCAAAAAATACACAAAAATATACTAATTGTAAGTTGATTTATCGAAAGATCAACTGTTTAAAGAAATATGATGGTAAAGATAGTATTGCAGAAATTAAGTTAATACTGGTGATTCAAATTACAAATAATACATTTATATTCTTGTTCTATGATTAAAAAAAAAGTAATATAAATATTCCTCTAGATACGAATCTTTATAGACCTATGATCTATATCAGTTAGTCAGTAGTATTATTGTAGTGCGTGAGTAGGTACCTTGAGTTGAATTTGATTAAAAAAACGAAACTGAAAATTATTATGAAAAAAAAAAAATTTGTATGCATGTATAAAAAAACTGTTAATAATCGTCAATTACGAAGAACTTTTGCGAAATATGTGTTTATGAGAAACATAACTGTTACAATATTGACTTGTCTTGACTCTTGAGTTTTATGATTTACGTTCATGTTACGGATTAGTGGCGTAACTAGCGAGGGGCTAGATACTCTAGATCAGCGGTTCTCAAACTTTTTTCGCCGCGGCACCCTTGCCGAGCAAAAAAAAATTCGCGGCACCCTTGCCGGGATAAAAAAATTTCGCGGCACAGTTATCCTTAAAGCGGTTTAAATAGTTAGGAAAATAAGAAAAACCAGTGCAACTTTAATGCTCAGGTGTCTTTAATGCGACGAATGAAACTGTTTTGATGAATTTTTCATTATTTCTTTTATATTTATAGGAAGTTTGGTTAGGTACCTAAATATATGTGAAGTTGGGTCTCTTTTTACGCGGACTTTTTTTTTCAAATTCAGAGATTTCCCGTTTCGGCGGTGAGATATGGAATGAAAGCTGACAATTCAAGGAATTCAATTATGTAAACGTTTTGTTATTATTAAAATCTTCGTTTAACAAATTTAAAAAAAGTCGTAAAAAAATATCTCCGAAAGTAACAATGAGACAAGTTTGAAAAATTGGGAATATGCCAATATCACAATCACATGAAAATAATCACCGCACTTACTAAAATTTTAAATACAATTGTTGTTAAATTTAAAATCAATTGTAGTAAAGATTTAAATCCAATTGTTAAATTTGCAGTTGTTTCGTGTCACAAAAGCAATAATAACATCGGTGTTTTAGTTGTCTTTTATTTTAAAATTTTGTTTACTTCTCAAATTAAAAAACAACCCTTTTTTATAGGCATTCTTATTCGTTTATTTCTAGAAACTTATGCGATTTTTGGCCTATTTTTAATTCATTGTTTTGGTTTTACACGGTTTTAGAAAATTATGGAACGTATCCCTGATTTTACAATGTAAGCAATGTCTTTTTTTGAGCGATTTTTTTATATGCGGTTTTCTGTGAAAAGTACCTACCGCGTAAAAAGATACCTTACTGGACTTATTTGATCAGGCTTACAGTTACTGTTTTACCGACCAAATTTTCCACCTTAAAACTTCTCTCAAAATGTAATTACAACTTTACTTATCGACTGTAGGTATCTAATGATTTTTTATAAAACACTACGTCTGAATGTGAAACAAAAAATAAACTTTTTCGACAGTGGTGATGGAAGACAACTTAAATTTTAGCTTTTAGCATCTTAATGCCGTTTTTTAATATTTTCACAATTTTAGCTGACTTTTCTTGATTATTGCCGTGGCACCCCTGGCATACGCTCGCGGCACCCCAGGGTGCCGCGGCACCCAGTTTGAGAACCGCTGCTCTAGATAGTGATACTATGTACACTCATCGCTTGATATAACGACGGCATTGGTAATTCAACTGCTTGATATAATGACACGTCGTTGCCTCGCCCATCGTCAATTGGTGAATTTAAATTTCGCCCTAAAAAACGGTCGCTATATCAAGCGGTGGTCACGTCATTGAAACGAAACAAGTGGTCGTTATATCAAGCGGTGAGTGTAATATGTAAAATATATATGTATATCAGTGGCGTAGATAGAGGGGGATGAAGGGGATCAATGAGTCCAAATTGTATACCATATAAAAAGTATTTCACCATATAAAAGATGATTCAATAGTGTTATATCCCCCCCCCCCCACGAGAGTGATAGAAGGGGATCTGCGTGGAAATGAAGGACTAAAAAAAAGCTCTTCAAAATTGAGAGTGAAACAAAAATTTTTTTTTCAAAATTGGTAATATCGAAAAAAAAATTTAGTTTACATCCCCCCCCCCCATCGCAAAAAGCTATCTACGCTACTGATATATATTATATGACAATGGCCAGGGCCGGCCTTTGCAAGCTCGGCGCCCCGGGCGAAATATTTTTTTGCCGCCCTCCCGACCTTTTTTTTTTGGTTGACTCGAATATATAGTTAATTTCTACCGCAAAAAAATCTTATGAGCTTTTTTTTTCTTTCTTTTCTTATTTTTAAAAATGTTTTTCATTATTTTTCGTTTCTTGCCGCCCCTGCTACCTTGCCGCCCCGGGCGGTTGCTCAGGGTCGCCCCCTCCCCTAAAGCCGCCACTGACAATGGCACTTTCATAAAAAAATCCTGGTTACGCCACTGTTACGGTTAGGTATGTATTTTGAAAAATTAATTAGAAATGGTAAATAACCCCATCAAGTATTTATTCAACATATTTCTTAACAATATAACATTAAATAAAAAAGTATGCACAACACATTATAATACAAATTATTTATAAATAATATTTTAGTAAAACAGTCGTATATTGCTTACTTTTCAATAAGCATTGTTAGTATTTTTAAACAAATTTACATCAATAGATGTTTAGTGTTTGTTTTTATCACCACATTTGCTCAATTATAATTTACGTTTACTTATACAAATATCATAAAAATAACCTAAGAGGTGTATAGATTCATTTCATTTATCAAATTATCTGTAATCAACTACAATATAGTTTTATTTTAAATGAATATACGTTATTACCTGGGTATTGAATTATTTAAACAATTTGTGTATTGTATTCATTGTTTATGAAAATGAAATGAATTTAGATGTAAATTGATGTTATTCTAAGCTTTGACTACACGTTTTCTTGGTTCTAAACGGATTTTAAAACCTTCAGCACGTTTAAGGATTATGTCACCTTGTAGTTGGAAGTCCTTCTCTTCAACAGCTGAATGAACGCGGAAATTACGGAGAATTGTTGATAAGATAATCTTCAGTTTCAACATAGCGTATTTTCTACCGACACATGAGCGTGGACCAGCACTGAATGGAACGAAAGCGTAGTAGTGACGGTTGGCGGTACGCTCAGGAAGGAAATTATCTGGATTAAATGTGTCTGGGTTCGGGAACGTTTTTGGATCTCGGTGAAGTTTGAATGTGCCGATTACTACTGTAGCTCCAGCGGGGATTGTGTAGTTCGCAGAGGCTGAATAAAAACAAAATGAAAATTAACTTTAGAAGTAAACACAAATATAATAGTTATTTATCAGCTTTACACCGACTGCAGAGAGATGAGGAAATTATGGTTCTCCCTCCCTGAGGTGTAACCTATCATAATGTAATCTAACCTAATTGACAATGCAAAAGCTCTAAACAAAGGCGTATATTATCGGGTGCAAAATGTAGCAGAAGTTGACCAAATTTAAATTTCTTACTCAAAACTGGCACCTTCAAAGGCTCAAAACAGTCCACGTAATTAATCGAACTCTTTGGAAACCTAATGGCATATACTCACATACATACATGTGTATGTTATGACAGATTTTTTTAACATACCAAGTTTGACATCTTCTTGCAATGATCGTGCGATAATAGGTACAGGTGGGTACATTCTTAGCGTTTCCATTAAACATCTTTCTAAGTATTTCATTTCTAATGTATCCTGGAATGTGGCTGGCCTGTCGGAATCACCAAATATTTCATCTAATTCTTGAACAACTTTATCTTGAATACCTTGATGACAACCCATCATGGATAAGAAGAAACTACTTCCAGCAGCAGTTGTGTCATGACCCTACAATAAAGTTAAAAAAAAACAATTATTTTAGCTTCATGTGCTAAATTGTATCAATTCAATATTTTTTGTATACAATACATAATGTCCTGTAAACATACCGACAAACCTTCAAGAGTTGCCGAGGACATTACAAATCGCTTTTATTAATAAACCTATGTCCGCAAACGAGCCGTTTTAGCAGTAGAGAAAAAGAAAGAACTTCGCAGAAAAGCAATGAATTTTTTGGTTGAACTTTTTGTGGAAATGATAGTTCAAAGTGTACTGAGCAAAAGTTGTAAATGGCGCAACTTACGAAAACCCAATTAATTTCTGCTCCAGGGGCCTTGAAACTACTTTTAGAAAAAAATGCAAATGGTAATATATTTAAATCAATTTAAAAAAAAAATAAAAAAATTTAGAATATTTGGTGACATTTTTTTGTTGGGTAGTTTTCTTTAAATTCAATAAATGTTATAAAAATTCAAAACATAATTATTTTATATTGTCTGGTTAGTTTTAAGAACTTTTCATCCCTTGCAAAACTTTATAAAAGTTGATTCTTTAACTTTAAGAGATCAGAATGTTTGAGTGCCTTTTGGAGTAGAAATTATGGATTTTCGTAGGTTGCAGCCATTACAACTATTGATCAGCATACATTGAACTATCATTTCCCTAAATCACAAAAAATGTCACCAATTGAGGTCTTTTCTTTCGCTCTCGACGACTCGTTTTTGGATATGGGTTCAGGGGTGTGCTGCCAAAAATTTAACAACCGGCTCGCTAAAAAAAATATACCCTATTTTCTCTCGGAATAGATTGAAATCTATTGTTGTTTTCAAACGGTATACATTTGAACTCATTCGAAGTAATTGCAACTTGTTTTTTATGCATTCCAATAGCATTTTTTCGCATTTCTATTGCTCTTATAGAACGTCTAATTAATTTGTCGCGGAATAATCTAATTAATTTATCGCGGAATAATTTAACAACCGGCTCGCCGATTTTTAAAAATCTTAACAACCGGCTCGCGCGAGCCGGTGTGAGCCGGTTCCAGCACATCTCTGTATGGGTTTATTAACAAAAGTGATTAATGTCCTCGACAACTTTTGAAATTTTGTTGGTATGTTTATGGAACACAAATAAATAGAGATTTTCAAACATTTTTATGAACTTTTTACCAGTAAACTATCAATTTTTAAATAAAACTGCACAATATAAAAAGTGCGTAGTTTTATCAAATAATCCGTTAAAAATTTCAAGAAAAAAAGTAAAAAACTTAGAGATAAAATTTTCAGATAAAATTTAATAAAAAATAAACAAAACATCAATGAGAATTTTTAAATAATAAGAATTTTTAAGCACTTTTTGTTCAATTTTTTCAAAAATTGATAGTTTACAAATAAAATGTTCGAAAATGTATAGTTATTTTGTAAAATATCATAAAAATAGATCTCTCAGAATAAATTAATATTTTCTACGTTGCAGGTAGAATAAGATCCCGAAACAAAAACTGTAGGTTTATAAATTAACTAATGTCGGCCTTCAAATATTCTGAAGACGTCCTACAAACTACATAAACAAAAATAACATCATCCTATTTCTCTCTTGAAACTAAATAACATTTATTTAAATCTTTTATCCAAAGCATCCCTGTATTTTTCGAGTTATCTTAATTTAAAAGCCGTGACCTGTATACAGTAGATCGAGGATGTTATTTTAAGCAAAATTCTTCTTGGGAGAGTTACAACCTTCTAAAAAAATTTGCCCAAAAATGAGAGTTTTTTTAAAGCATAATTGCTGTGTGACGACTTAATTAGTTTGATGTATGATTATAAATATGTTATTATGAAAATTTTCTATTTTTATGATTATTAAATGTTTGATTCGATTAGCCCCAAGATTTGGGGTGAATCGGATAATTCTCGATTTCAGTTTTTTGTTAACAGGAAAAAAGATTTCACTATTATATGAATTTAAGTTTGTACAACGTAAAGTTTAATTAATTACAGTTTAATTAAAAAATATAATTTTTTTTCCTCAGAAGTTGTATTTTTTAACGAATCCGATTTAACCCGGCAGAGGAGATATGAAAAATTCGAACATCAGTGGGAATGTTGGGTCAGTAGACTCGTTAGATATTAGGGGCTATTTAAAGCACTATTTAATTACAAAGATATTTTATTATTAACTAAAACATGTCATTAGAACCCCAGTCTAATATAAATCATATGATATACCCCAATTTTTTTTAATTTCTAAGATTAATGAATGTATACAACATTTAAATAAAAATGCTATTTAAGTTTAAAAGCCGCACTCGAGCGCACTTATCCGCAAAATGGCGCAAAATTGGACCCTTTAAAAAATTTCCTGGGGGAAATTTACATTTATTATTCAATAATAATGTACAAAAGGTCTTATATGGGTATAAGACCTTTTGTACATTATTATTGAATAGTAAAAGGATTATTTAAACCAATTAAAAATGGTAATTTTTTAAGTATCCCCCCCCCCCCCCTTACAGTAACATTCTCGATCTTCTGTTTTTTTTACCCTCGTTATAATATAATATAAATTAGATATATCTAACCTCAAACATAATTGTATCAACTTGTTCTTTGATTTCCTCATCGTTAATAACGACCCCACTCTGTGACGACTCTATTAAGAGATCCAAGAAAGCCAATCTCTTCTTTTCACCAACATCATTGTCCTCAATATCTAAATCATCTTTTAATCCTGAAGATTGTCCATAACTCAATCCTTCTACGGCTCCTCTAGTATCGCTGACGTAAGTTTTTTCTTCTGTAACAGTTACTTTCTTTGATAGTACCGGCGACAATCTATTTTGATCTTTGTTGAAATCTTCCTTCTTCTTCTTGATTACCTTCTTTGTAAGTCCGTGGATGATATCAAGAAGTTGGTTCTGGATCTTTCCGTAACTAGTCAAGTTAAACAACCAGTCAGGTCTCAACCAAATCTTGGTATGACGAAGATGGAGAATGTCGCACATTTTCATGACAGCCATAGCGTATTCGAATCCACTTCTATCTTGTGTTGATTTGCTCACACCCATTGCAGTTTCTGTAGATAAAAATAATAACAGATTATTTATAAAGATATTTTATATTAAAAAACGTGAAACATGTTGCTCTTTTCACAACGCAATGTTAATTATGATGTGCAACAAAAAACATTATCAAAAGGTTTTAAAAATTTAATGGTTCAACGATTTGAAAAATTTATTTAAATGAAATTAACTTGCATCAGAATTCATCAATCAGAGAATCAATGCATACATTATCGATTAAAAAATATATTTTATATATCATTTAAATTAGGTTATAAAATGAACTTAAATCATGTTCCAAAATGTTATTTCCTCCACATTGACCCCAGCAGGAGCAGTCAGCTTATGGTAGGTACTATATATTATTTTAATTTTTGATTATAAAGAAGGTTTCTTTATTTTCTTATATAAAAAACTCACCCAAAAGAATTTCAACAGTGCATTCACTCATGTAATCATGGCAATCAAACACTTTTCCACTTTCCTTATTCATCTTTTGAACAACAGCACGGCTGTTTGCATTGAAAAGATCGATAAAGGATTTGAGTACATTAAGATGGAACGTTGGCGCAATCAGCTTACGATGGGCACGCCACTTTTGTCCAGTGGAGATCAATAGCCCATTGCCGAGCCATGGTTTGAAGAAACGATATTCAGGAGATTTGTCAATATACACATTGCTGCTCAAGATGATTTCTACATCTCGTGGATCGACTAAAAAGATCAAAAGACGCGGACCGATCCACATTTTAACAATACCACCAAACTCGAAACTGCGTTTGTAGACATTTTCGAAAATTTCTGTAATAAAAATTATTTGTTTATTATTATAACCACAATTTTCTTCCAATATTTTGTATTTAACATATTATGAAAACATATTGATAATACAGTCTAAATCGGTTAAAATGACATCATTTAATACAACATATCGGTTTTAGCGACTCAAAATAAAAGTCTCACTGAATCTCATATATTTAGTTTTTTACCGGTTTTTACGTCTATCGGCTTTTTCGACCTAATATGATTGATTTCCTCGATGTCGTTATAACCGATTTCAACTGAATATTGATATCGCCTTGCCACATAATGTATCGATATGCATATTTATTGTAAATACCCCCTGTATAGTTTTATATAAACAGTTCCGTCTTTTAGGCATGGCAAATAAGAAGCATTTTAATGCATGTTGTAATTATAACTAACGTGTTGATCTATCCTATCGATTAAAACGTTTCTTATTTGTTAAGACTTCATTATTGCTACAGTAGTATGTCAATTATAAGAAATATTAAATATATTAAATATACCGATATTTCGCACATGCATTTTTTAAATGTATCTATAGAACTTTGTGGCATATAACTTTTCTTATATGAACGATATAAATATACTTACTATGCGAACTTCCAAGAAATTCAAGTGCATTTCCGATGAACGGATATCCTGGTGGTCCCGGAATTTGATCGCCGAGTTTTACCAAATTTCTACGAGATATGTACCAGTACATGTAATAAAGTACTACTGTTGGTATAAGAAGCATGTAGAAGATGCTCGTCGCAGAAATTAGTGCACTTGGACCACCACTACCAGCGATCGTTTCGGTCGCAGCCGCATCTATCATCGTCATCTGAAATTAATAATAATTTTATATAATATGAACTTCAAAATTAGTGAGACAAATTTAATATAAAATAAATAAATATTTACATACAGCAACAATTTATATGTTAACGTAAAATTAAGTGAACAATATTATTAATATATATAATAATCAAAATATCAAACCATTTTTTTATAGTTTAGTGTTATGTGCAATTATAGAAAGAAATATACCTTGGAACCCAGTTCCACTGAACGTTTTTTTTGTGAAACCTGCTGCAATGTGTTGCTAAGACTAAATTACATTACAGAAGGTTTCACAAAAATTTATTCAGTGGAACTGGGTTGTGAGGTAAAATCCTTATACATAAATTAAAAAATATTTTAATAAAAGTACATTGAAAAAATGTACTGTTAATTTTTAACATAAAAAACATGTTAACGGGAGGACGAAATTTCATTCTGTGAATAATTAATCGGTAACGTAGTAATATTTCATACCAACAGTATCAAAAATTACTATACCGTATGTGAAAAGATAGTAGTAAATACACTGCTATATTTTATGAATGTCGATTTTTACTATACCATTCTGTTGAGATTTAGCATACCGTTATGTTAAAATTAATCAAATGTTATGTGATAAACAAAATATACATCCTGGAGTACCCCCCCCCCCCCTTAAACGGAAATGTATTACTATAACTCGCACGGGATCTATAATAATTCACATCACATTATTATTATTAAATAGCATAGCTTATACTTATTATTACTTACTTGAATACACGACTTACAGTTATAGTAAAGATCGTTGCTTACATAGATTTCAAAGTGAAAACACATTGGTTACGAGAGGTAAGTCACAGCTCTTATATGCAGATAGTATCTACAGCATTACATACATATAATTTTTAACACCAGACATGGTAAAATTTAAAAGAACGTCTACTACAATTCAATATACTGTATAGCAATTTCTATGACGGCGATAGGCAAGATATGAAAAGTAATATAGAAACAGTAAAATTATAGAGAATGTACGTGAAATTTTCATATGCAAGAAATTAAATTAAAGAATAGCGTATATTACTTTTTCAGAGTAAATAAATTTTAATAAGTACTATGTTAAAATTTACCAGTATGTCATTGTAATTTTTCATTTATTTTATTTTAAATTCTACCAACTTTTCTGTCAATTTTTTTCAGAAAATTCTGTCCTCAGGTTCACAGCATTTTCTGTTAATTTTTAAAATAATATTCTCTCCGTGTACAGAAATGATGCAATCAAATAAAATATTGTTTGTACCTTTTTTACCTTTAAGTACCCTACTGGAGATAAAAATTTTGATATAATTTTAAACGGAATAATCGACCCGATTTGCCTATACATAACCCAATCTTCAGGAACCTTGCAAATTGCCCCTGCAGATTGGATATCAAATTGGGTGTTGTAGAGAGGCCTTTACACGATGGCCTCTTTAAACACAATGCATTATTAATAGGTAGGTATGTTTCTCTTAATATATCTATTAAGGAAAGATCCCCAGGTGCCAATCCCCGATTTTAATGAAACTTGGTAAAAATGTTAAACAGGTAATTAAGGACACTTATTTTTTATACATGCTCAAACTCATGTTTCGGGGGAAAAATCGATACATAAAAATGAGGGTAAATTTTTAAATTTGGAAATAGCTCGTAAACCGCTTGTAATAGTGACTGTAGTGTATAAAATTATATTATACAATTTATATTATAAAATTTCAATTTAACGTATCTTCAAACTTCGGAAATATCGGCATTTTTTTTATTTCATCACATACTTTATACATTGTGTATTTGCAATGTACCAAGTATATACATAAGTATGTATATGGCATGCCGATCAAAGCTAGTGGAACACTTTTCAAAGTAGTGTGGATCTATTATAAGTTGTGATATTACTAACATAATTTCGTACAATCATCGATCGGGGGTGTGCAACCCTTAAAGTGATGAACAATGGAATGTAGCGATTTCAAGTTTTGAAAAAATGGTTTAAATTTGATTTTGGGAATGTATAAATAAATAGGTCATTTTTTATCTGATTAAAAATTTACCAAGTTTCATTTAAATCGGGGTGTGGCATCTGGGTACCTTTCCTTGTAAGGCAAAAACATACATATTATAGAAACGTGTATAATGTATGTATATGTCTATACCTATATTTAATGATAGCACATACATTATATAATATGTTGTTTAATAATATACGAAGGATATATTCAAAGTGAAAAATGCATTCAATGTTTATATGTTTGTATTAAAATACATACGTCATAATGAAAACCAGTTTCTGAGAATAGTGGAAAATAACGCTTCATCTAAATTATTAAAAGTTAAAAAATCAACTCGTATTCCATAGTATTTTATTAATTATATTACATTATTGATTAACTCTCATTTTCTTATTACTAATTATAATCTTATTAATAAATCCTTGATTTGTCAGAAACATGTATTTAAATAATTACTATAATGTTTTTATTTACACAATACAGGGTGTAGAATTTAACTACACAGAACATATGGAAATCAATGTTACTTCAGTTTTGTTTTGAAGCTTACTTACAATTAGTTTTAAGTTTTGTCCTCGAGGTTGGCCATAAACACAAAAATATATATGACGCTTTATTTAATTGTTTTCCAACTTTATTAATTATACTTTGACAATTGGTATTCTTTAATATTATACTATTTGTCTGTCACGAGGTGGTTCCCACAAGTTAAGCATCAGAGAAGTCTTATTTCGCCACTAGGTGTGAGCAGCTAGTGAGTAGTGACTAATTGTCATGTAAGTATTTAATTTTAAAAGTAATTAATAATAAAAATGCTTTCATGGATGTTAATTAAAATTATTAAATGTAAAAATGAGATTAAAAAAGTTAAGACTTTGGATAGTTTCAAAAAGAAAGAATGCATTCACTAAAAAAAATGATAAGATTTTTGAAAAAAATATATTTTTTAGACCATCTTTCCATAGACTGAAAAGTATACTAAAAAAATTTATTTGTTTACTTAATCCATTGAATCTTTAGATAGGTATCCTAATCTATCTTGATTTTAACCCTTCAATCACGATATATTTGTTTTTCAATCGTTCTCAGACCCCCTAAACTATCGATGCAAAAAATTCCAGTATCTGTATAACTTTTAATTAGTACTTTCAATAAAAAATAATAACGAATATGGTAGAATTATTTTTACTCCCTCCCATAGTCTGAAAAGTGTGTCTCCTAAAATGCAATAAAAAATGTTTTAGGAGCGTTTGATTTTAACATTCCCGTCTTTCGTCAACATGAAACAGCTCTTGATACGTATTATCAAGTAGAGAATATTAGTTGAAGAGAATGTTAGTGAGAATATATACCGAACCTTATTATCTGCATGTCCAACACGCACTTATTAAATTCTCTAATTATTTACAAAATAAATTTTAGATTGAATATACACTCAAGGAAAAAATTAAAGGAACACTTGTTTTTATCGAAAAAATTGCTCATTTTCAGAGTAGTTCCAATAGGTCAAATATGATTATTTTTTTACATATAGGGTGTGGAAATGGAAGGAAATTTGATATTCCTTCCAAGGTATTTTAATTTTTATAAATTTCGCGAAATCGGAAACACTAAATGACACTTAATTTGGTATAATTATCATTGTATAAATAATGAGAATCTATTTAAAGTTGGTCAAGTTATGCCGATAGATACATATAATTTATAAATCTCTTTCTTTCTGTTTACTTTCTTTTTAATAGCGCAGTTACGAAACATAGAAAATATTTAATCATATTATTAAAGTGAAATTTTCAATCGCAAATATCATAATATATAATATATATATAAATTTATTCTTTTAAATTTTTTTAAGACAAAAAACAGTACTACTGTATCTATTACATATGTACAAAAATTATAACTGATATATTTCAACTTTTTACCGCGCACCTGATCACTTAAACATACTTTAGCAAGCAAAGAGCTACACAATAACTACACATTGTAAATTATTAGATAGTAAAACAACATATTTTTTTATCTATTTGGGTGCTAAGGGCCCTTGTTAAATGTTGAAATGTATCAACACATTTTTTTACATGTATATTAAACACAGTGGTAGTATTTTTTGTGACATCATATGAAAAAAAATTGAATTTTTTTATATTATTTGAACCCTAATGGGCCCGGCTAGATATTTTTTAAAAAAATTCAAATTTTTTGTATAATACACTGTTTACATAAGATAACTTTTCCCCACTACCCTCATTTGAAATTCTAAAAAAAATTTTTTTTACAGGGTGTTGAAAAAAGAGGGATACACCTGCGTAACTCGCCAGTGAGGAATTATCAGGAAAAATGATCCAGACAAAAATGTTAGCATTTTTTCCCATCTATCACATGGCGATGCCAGTTGTGAGGGAGAATTTTTCCCCGGGGGGAGCGCTCCCCCCTTCGTATTTTTTAAATGAGAACCCCCTATTTTTATAACAGATTTCGATTCCCTGGCTCAAAATACCGCGGAAACCGCTAAAATAATTTTTTTGTCTATGGTACTACCCTTAAAATTTTAAATAGCATGATAGGGCAAGTGATACCTCATTTGAAAGGTTTTTTCATTCTAAATACGATGCTTTTTTTCAAATCCTAAGCGTCGATCCAGGCTATCGGGCCAGTCTCGTTTCAGTCAAATATTCTGTATAAGAAGGATCGATTTAGACTATCGTTCTGGTCTCGGTCCGGTCTTGCTCCAGTAAAATATTTATGTAATAATATTGTATCGGAGCGTGATTGGATCGAGACCTCAGCCATACCTAATGTGTGAATGATTTCATTGTTTATTTATATTTGATTGGAGCGAGACCGGCTCGAAAGTCTCGATCGACCCTAAATATTATTATGTTATTGTATAAAACAATGCGCGCTATCATAAATATAAAAAATCACATTAACCCATTAATCCCCAACGTTGCGTAAACGAAACATTAAAAAAATGTTTTTTTTTAATATCTCATTGATGAAATGATTTTTTTGCTGTTAACATCGTCACACAAACTGTTTTAACTAGTTTTTTAATCCAGCCGACATAAAAAAAGCCTGACAATTTCTGCCAGTTTACATACATTTATAGAATAATTGAACAATTAAACATTTCTATTTTTTTCATCAATATTTTCGGGGATATTAGTGAGGGATAACATTTTCAAACAATGTCCATGATATAAAAAAATTATTGTTCATATTCAAGTCACTAACTTTTTGATACCTCGTGTATATCCGCGTTTTTTTTATATATGCTAGACCAGGCTTGTCCAACCCGCGGCCCGCATAAGATTTATAAAAAAAAGTGAAATATGAAAATTCGATTTTTTGGCATATAAAGTAGAAATATAATATTTCTATTTTATAAAATATAAATTATAGGTACAGAGGTATAAATAATTTTATAAATTAATTAAGTTAATAACGCAAAAAAGGTCTTCAAATTTTTTGCGGCCCTTAACAAATTTTTTCGCTATTTTTTGCGCTCTGCGGCCCACAAAGCTCAAAAGGTTGGACACCTATGTGCTAGACAGTATTCCCCAAAAATTTGTTTTTTGATAAAAATTATCATTTATTTTAATCTATCGCATACATTTGTGAAATTTTTTTGTTTGCTAGATTAAAAAAATATATTTAATTTATTGACCAATTGGCTTAGCCCCTCAGTTAGTCAGTCAGTGAAAATATTTAAAATTTTGCTTCCCCACCCATCCCCCAAAAAAATCCTGACTACGCCACTTATTAATTTTACAATTTATTAATTACAACCATTTTCGGCTGTTGAAATTGTTTTTATTAAATTTAATGTAAAAATTATTTTTTTATACATCTATGTTTAACAAGAAAAATATGGTATCTTAGGTGAGAAATAGGGGGGGGGGGGGAGTCCCAAAACATATTAAAAATTATATAATATAAGTATCCGTACATTATTTAGGTAATATTGACATTTTCTTTCACAATACAATTTCGTTTTTATCGAAATTTTTAATTCACTTTATGATTGCTAAAATTTTAGAAAAGTTTAACTAGTTTTAAAAAAATATTAATTTGAATTACCTAAAATTATCTTTGAAATAACCTACGCCCGACAGCGATATTCACGCACGTGCTTTCTTTTGACTCACGATCACGTACGCTCACGAATTAGGCCGTTCCCGAAGTGACCCGAAAAAATCACGTCACGTGCCCATATTATATATGTTGTTATTATTATTTCAAATTCATGGTCGATTTTGCTGCTCATTTTTTAAACGAGTTTTTTTTTGTTATTACCTTTCGCAAAACAATATTTCAATAACAACAAATAATTGCATAATAAAGTAGTACAAATTTATTCAAATATTTTTAGTTGTTTTTAAATATATCTATTAGTATATTTCGTAAATTTTGTTTTTTACTTTTAAAATTTAACTAATTAAACTAATTTTGTATTTTATTAATAAGTACCTACTTTATTAAATCATAGTTTTAATTTTAATAGGATATTTTTGTGAATGTAGAAATAATAAATCAAATTTTATCAAATAAAATTTAATAAAAAGAAATCCCCCTAAACTATTCATTTTCAAAATTATCGAATGTCGATATATCTTGTATCACTTTTAATTGTTATTAATAAATTATATAGTTTTTTTTTTATTAGAAAACTAATCAATGATACCATATAAATAAATAAAAAAATTTTAATGATAAATATATTTATTGATAGACCGCAGGTAAAATTTTATATTTTCATAAAATAATAATTTTTATTCTCATAAATAAAACGTCAAACGTCCAAGCCTACACCACTAAATATACATAACACAAAGTCACAACCTACCTTGTCCTATTATTTATGCAGTTAACACGATGATATTGAATTGTTATTTATTAACTGTGCCTGCAACTACAGTCACCGGAGTCTAGGTGGGACTGGGTAGTTATCACGCAAGGGAACTTATATAGACATGTGCTTCTACGTCACAGTGTATCTTGCAGGGGGTAACCCTGGAGTTTCCATACAAACATTTATTTATTTTTTATATGATTTGCACTTTGCATTCTTTGTATATGGATAATTCCACGCTATTTCAAACAGATGCAGTATTTTGTGTTTAATTTTAAAGATTATTGGTGTAAATGAAACTTTATGATTATTTTGTCAGCGGAATATTTTTTATGGAAAACAATTGTGAGAGTAAAAATTATATAGAAACCAAGTGACTTAAATGTATTAGTCGTTTTGAGATTTTATCGAAACAGATGAAATATTTGCTGAAACCCCTGTTTTTAGGTAATTTCCCAAAAAATATTCCTCTCGTTTTTTGATCTTCATTATGCATCCTAACTAGGAATTTTCTTTTTTTTCGTACCATCAAACATTATTTTGAGTCTTCGATTTCTATTTTGAAAAATGTACGTTTTTGTGTGGGTTGTTTTTAATAATGTAATATTAACCAAAAAATTAATACTTTGATCTTGTCGCGCGTGGAGACCAAAAAAAATAACAAAAAAAGCTTACATAATTTTGGTAACCTAACCTAAAACATTTTAAATATATATATTTTTTAATATGCAATTTTTAACTTTTTATGCACTTCTAAAATTTCTATAAATAACCCCTGTTTTGTTGGCAGTAGCGTGTTACGCAGTAAGCCATGTTAAGCAATTGCCTAGGGCTCCGAGATAAAAATGAGGCCCGAACCAAATGAGGGAGGGACAGAATAAATGGTGTTTTATTGTATGATGTGTTTGGAGAATTTTGTTACTATAATGTGGTGTGACAAAAAAAATGATGATACAAAATTTTCAACTAAGCACCCCATGTTTTTATATAGTAAGTGTGTTATTTATTTAAAACTACAATATAAAAATGCCCTAAAATGGTGATTTTTTCCAAAAAAAAAATCGAAAACTCAAAAACAATAATATATTCTGGCAAATATTTAAGATCGCATAATAAGTGGGCTCTCACACCGGAGCAATATTGCAATATAGCAATATATCAACTAGCGATATTATTGCTATCTGTCAATATACATTGAATCAGACATATTGTCTCACACCAAAGCAATACGATATCGCTATATTGCATTATTGCCGTATTTTGGCGATACGTATTGCCAACGATACAACTTGCATGTTGAAAACCGATATTTATCGCTTGAATATAGCAATATTTCCATTTGACACATGTGATTTTTGAAAAACAATTGACTATTGAGATTGTGAATATTGCTTTGGTGTGAGAGCGACCAAAATAATATTGCTAGTTTCTAGTTGTTAGTTACTTTATTGCTGTGTTGCAATATTGCTATATTGCTCTGGTGTGAGAGCCCACTAATAAAATAAAAAATCAAGCTGTATATTTGGAAAATGACATTTTTAATTTAACGTTAAAAACGATGTAACAATTTTACGGTTATCTCCTGGTTGCGGTCATATTATTTTTCGTTTATAAAGAAGGGGAAATTTGTCGCAGCTTGTTAAAAAGTTAAATGATTACTTTTAGCGTCCTGATTACGGTCAGATCTCAAAAACATTTTTCAGTCAGTTACATTTATATAAGCTAACCTAACCTAAACTAACCAACTTTGATATGGCAGGGGAAATGCTGTTGACGCACGCCAAGGGATTCAGCCTTGGGTAATGTAGGACTCGGGTCGAGGCCCCATACTCACTAAAACCTCCTCTCTTTCTGGTTCCTGTGTTTCCCCAGCGGTACCGACATCAGTCAGAACCTAACCTTACCTAGACTAACCGAACATAAACTAACCTAATGTAACGTAAATTTACCTAACCTAACCTAATCTAAACAACCCAAACTAGCTTAAACTAATTAATCTATATTATTACTTTTAACTAAAAAATACGACTAATATATTGGTGGATTTTTTTTTATTTTGAAATATAATACCTGAATATAAATTACTTATATTGTTTTCTATTAACATATTTTTATGATGCATGGAAAATATAACTTGACTGCAATCAGGACACTAGACGGTAAAAGTGACTATTTAACTTTCATGCAACCTGCGACAAATTTTCCCTTCTCTATAACTGAAAAATGATATGATCGCAACCGGGAATAACCGCAATCAGGAATGATCGCAATCATAAAGACACCCAATTTTACAAAAGGGTTTTTATAAAATACTTTACGTTGTTTTTGATAATGCCTCCAAAGTAAGTAAAAGTTTAAACATAAACAACGGAATAATAATAAATTAATTAAACAAAACACAAACAAGATGTTTTTGTGATTTCTAGAAAAATATCAGTAAATATACAGGGTGTCCCATTTTAATCTATCACCCCCCTAATTTTTTTTATCTATCAATTAAATCAAAAAATGTTTGAAATAAAAGTTGTTTGGTTTTGAGGGGGACCCAAAATGGCGTTATTAATTTTTTATTTTTTGGACGTCTTCATGGTCAAATAGGCCCAACTTTTTTTTTTCAAATGGAAACCTATATTTTTTATTACAATATCTTATTGTTTGGAAAAAAACAAGTAGCTTTTGTTTCAAAAATTTTTTGTATGACTTCATTTTTTTTTTAATATTCAACAAAATAATTTTAGATTTTAGATTTTTACTAATTTTTTTCTCGAAACCCATTAACTTTAGAGGAAAAAAGTAAGAAACAAAAAATGTTTATTTTAATATGATATAACTAGGAAAATTATTTCAGAATTTTTTATTTTATTTTTTATTTGCTTTAATATTTTGAAGAGCAAAAGTTAACAAAAAATCCTGATATAATTTTCCTAGTTATATCAGATTAAAATAAACATTTTTTGTTTTTTACATTTTTCCTCTAAAGTTAATGGGTTTCGATTAAAAAGTTATTAAAAAACTAAAATCTAAAATTATTTTGTTTAATATTAAAAAAAAATGAAGTCATACAAATTTTTTTTTGAAACAAAAGCTACTTGTTTTTTTCCAAACAATGAGATATTGTAAAAAAAAATATAGGTTTCCATTTGAAAAAAAAAAGTTGGGCCTATTTGACCATGAAGACGTCCAAAAAATAAAAAATTAATAACGCCATTTTGGGTCCCCCTAAAAAACAAACAACTTTTATTTGAAGCATTTTTTGATTTAATTGACAGATAAAAAAAATTAGGGGGGTGATAGATTAAAATGGGACACCCTGTATATGCATTTTTGGCCGAAGTTTTGTCAACAGAGTGACAGTAATAGAGAAATATTGTTCAATAACAAATTAATTTTTATCAGTCAGTCAAATCTACTTACGTAAGTATTATAATGTAATAATTTGGAATACAGTTTGATCCAAGTCAAAAATTGAACCTACGATTTTTAAATTTATATAAGAAATTATTATCATTAAGAAATTTTATCGTTTTCAAAACATGTGCATAGTTGTCCAACCACTAAATATTTGAGTAAATAAGAAAAATTAATAATGTCATTAATAGTTGATTACATTCCTTACAAAAGGCTCGTATCTAGTCTGATGAAAATACTTAACTACAGTTAGTATAAGTACAGGGCCGGCATCAGTTGTAGTTTTTAGTATGTTGCACAAGGACTAGGCACTCGAAAAATTTTCGTGTGTCGAATTACTCACCAGAAATTGGAAACCATGTGTCTTTGATTCACTTATATTTGGAATTTGTAATTTAGACATTGAGCAACTTATGGACGAATTTATCATTAAAATAATTCTCCTTATCTATGAATTAATTAATGTACTTCGAAATAATTGAGTCAGATTTTATTAATAAAATACCCTCTCCAACTCCCTCTCACCCCACTTTTTTTACTAGAAACTCGAAATTTATCCGTTCTGCCGGTCCTGTTAAGTATTTATATATAATAATGAAAATATTAATATTAGGTACCTACATTTAATATTAATAACTTCATTGCATACTTTTTCTTTTTAGTCTCACAGTTATTTTTATTTATACATCGACTGACTTAGTAATATTTCGTGATAGCAATATTTTTGTTAATTTTGTTTTTAGGGTTCCGTAGAAAACTAGGAACCCTTATAGTTTCTCCATGTCCGTCCGTCCTGAAAAATTTTGTCATAATAAGATGAAATTTGGTATACGGTCGTAGATTGATGACCCAAAAACAGAAATGATAAGATTTTTGAAAATAAAAATTTTTTAGACCCCCCTTTCATAAAATGAAAAGGGTTTTCAAAAAAAAAATTTCACCTACACCATTGAGTGGGATGTCGTTAGAAAGGTCTCCTAAAATGCAACAAAAAATGTAATAGACATTTTTAATTTCAACCCTTCGATCACGATGTATTTTCTCTCCAAAGTCATTAAAAAAGCGTACCCCCCCTCTATTTTCTAAACTATTAATTAAAAAAATCTGCAAAAATTATAGAACGTAGATTTTAATTAGTACTTTTACTGAAAATTATAACGAACATTGTCAAAAATATTTTGGACCCCCCTTTCATAGACAGAAAATTGAACTTACATTTTTTCCCCATTTACCCTATTGAGTGGGGTGTCATTTAATAGGTCTCATAAAATGCAATAAAAAACGTCAAATAACTTTTTGATTTTAACCCTTCAGTCGTGATATATTTGCTTTTTAATGTCGCTGTCAGAGCGTCCCCCCCCCTCTATTTTCTAAACTAACGATTCAAAAAATCTGAAAAAAATTCGGAATGTAGCTTTTAATTAGTACTTTCACTGAAAATTATAACGAACATTGTCAAAAATATTTTGGACCCCCTTTTCATAGATTGAAAAGTGAATTCACATTTTTTTCATTTACCCCATTGAGTAATGCAATAGTAAAAGTCAAATGACTTTTTGATTTTAACCCTTCAGTCACGAAAATTTTGAAAAATACTTTTTATAAATCGTAGTGAGAATGACTACGGAACCCTATCATGTGCGTGCCCAACACGCACTTGCCCGTTTTATTTATCATTGATACTGACTTTTAGAGGGGGGGGGCAAGTTCTGTTATAGAGATTATTTAAAAAGTCTAGAAATAGGACCCAGTAAAATGTAAATTTGGGGAAAGAGAAATCCAGCGTCTGAAGGTGATTAAGCACACTTTCAACTCCATTTTTAAAGATGTTACACCACTTTTCGCCTATCCAGGTTATTTTTTTTCGAATTATCCGCACCAAAGTCTATAATAATCAACCAAAACATTATTAAAAATCTTCCTTTACTGCGCTATACTGCGAGCAAGCCGTGTCGAGGAGCACGCGCGCGGTTTTGCGTATAAATCACTTTTTTTGACACAGTTTCCATCGAAGTTCCATTCTATAACTTAGCAGTTTTGTAGATAATTGATCAAGGAATATATTCATATTTTTTAGAATTTTCAAAGCGTGTTCTCGCCTTGAAAACTACATTTAAATAATATTTTTATAACAAATAAATTAAATTGTTTATAACAATAAAATTAAATATGTCACTAAAGTGACATTCAAGAGCTTCAAAGTATTTTTTGTTGAAGTCTGTAGATTGAATAGAACCGGAGATATAATAATGATTTTTTGCCATTTTTTCGAAATTTCAACTACATGTATCTTCTAAACTAGAGGTGATAAAAATAAAATAAATTTTTTTGCATGTTTATTAGATCCAAAGAACCTGTAAAAAATATAACCAAATCAGAAAATATGAGATCAAAAAGTGTCCCGCTTGACGTGGAATGACTCATATAGTATAGATCTAAGAAACATGGTCAAATTACATTTTAAATCTTTGTATAAAAAATAGATACACGCAAATCTGATTCTGCGTATATCTATTTTTTTATTTAAATGTGGTCAGTAGTATACGTTGTAGATCTTTTTGAAAAACAAATGAATCTAATCTGATTTATGTAGATTGTAGATATATTTTTCCCGGGCTATTATTTCATTTATTTATTTAACGCAATGCCATCAGGGATTGTTTTACCGACTTCATCCATCGGTAATTCGGTAAAATTATTATTTAAAACCGGTAGTTTTTTTAAAACTGCAAATTTTTAGAAAAAGAACTACATTTTTGTTAAAGTATTAGTAGGTTAGTCAGTTAGTCGGTATGTCGAACAAATTTACAAAATTCAATAATATAATTTTTTTTTGTAAAAGAGTTCTTTTTATTATGGTGACACTTTTAAGAACCATAATATATGAAATTTTTGTTTAATCTTGAAGTTTCCCCCCCTCCAACAAGGTCAACATCAACCTTCGATGAGGGAAGGGTTATTGACTTTACCTTTCTCAAACCCCGGAAAGGGGGACGCTGACCTCGTTGGATTGGGGAATTTACAGGATTTTTTGATGGCACACTAAAAACAATTATGTGGAAAAAAATCTTACAATTAGTCTGAATATTTTCTACTTCAAAATACTTGGCGTCTAGCCTATAGATGCGAACTTTTTTGCTCATCTCATGTAAATTCTTATTTTTTATAAAGAAAATAGCAGTGTATCGCAAATCTCTTTTATAGAATTAAATATTAAACTTTATTTTTGTTGTCTAATAACAAACTTGACTAAGACTAAAAATTAAAAATTGTTATTTGTTGATACGTATATTATTTCCGGAAGAATATTTACATTTACTTTTTTCTTATTTTTAATCATAGAACAAGAATATAATATATTTTTTTAATTTTGAAATATCCGTATTAAAAATTCTTCAGTACTTTCTTTACTATCTTATTTCTCGTAATCGGTTAATCCTATAACAAATTGGCAAAGTATATTTTTATGTATTTGTGTCAATAAATGTCAAACCCGGAAAAAATTAAAGAACAAAATTATACTAAATAAAAATCGAAAGGCCCACTGGCCACATACACCCCTAGTCTAAATACATATTGGTTAATACTGGAAATAAATAGTATTTATTAATACTAAACCTACAGTCAAATTTCATTACTGTATTATATTAGGTTCTCCTGATATTAAATAAAAACTAATTTTGGGTAAAATCTTTAGGGGTCTCTAGTTTTCTTAAAAAGAATTTTCGGACACAACCACACAAACTGTAAATTTTTTTTACTCAACCAATAATTATTCAAGTATGTTCCACCTAATATCTCATACATACATTACATGTCCTTTCGCCGAGCAGGATCTAGAAACGTGAAATTTCAAGGATGTGTTCCATTTATGACGTAAGCACCCACTAAGAAACGTTTTTTTTTTTAATTCAACTCCTGCGGAGATAAAAACGAGTGAAAAATTTTGTATGAGTGAAAATATTTTGTTTGGTCGGAATTATTTGAAACTTACCATAAATTCTCTACAATACAAACAATGAAACATGTATTATTTCAGCATTTCCCAAAATTTAAGCCTTAAAGGGGTGGAAATATTTGTATGGGAAAAATATTTTTGTTTGTATTCACTCGAATAAAAGTTAGCACAAAATACAAATACTCTTTAAGACAAATAGCGTTTTCGGAAATTCAATCTCTAAGGTTGGGAAGGGGGGGGGGGGGGTAAACTGTTTTCAATTTATTTAATACACAACTGTTTACGATATTAATGAAAATTCGGACAAAATAGACTTAAATAAAAATTAAAATTTCGACATAAAAAAACAAAAATTTTGAAAGTATAAGCATCATAATAATTGGTGATATACATTATATTACGAAATTTTTTAAATGTCCACCATGAACATCTGATTGATATAGCAGCAATTACAAATTCTACTCTTTTGTCCATTGTATTAATACAAATTAGTGTTAAAGTTTGTATAAAGCAATATGTTAATTCTCATATAGTCATATAATTTCTAAACAACAGATATCTACGTTTAGTTTTAATTAACATTACATTAGTAAAATACGTTTAGAATTAATGAAAAAAATTATAGCACAATGTGCCTAAATGCTTATAGCAAAAGTCAATAAATTATTGTTCATTTCAAATCATTTGACAATATAATTAGTAAATGTTTATTTTGCATGTCATTATTGTAAATTTTAATTTCTCCATCTGTACCTGTTCATTACACATTTTGACGCTACCATAAATGCAGTTTATATTCTTAAATAAATACAGAGTTCACCAAAATTGAGCCCTTGTCGAAAGTGTTAGTATTTTTTTCATTTATTAATTAATTAATTAAGTTTATAAAAACAAAACTGGGCTCATTAGATAAATGGAAGACTAATATCAGCAACGGGATCTCGTTTGTTTATATCGCCCTTTTTAATTAGCGTTGGCTCTTTTTTATATAAAATTTTGGTTCTCAATATTTTATAAATATTTTATCAGCTCGATTTTTTTAATTCAATAAAAATTTTTTTTACTCTTCGTTTCCCAAAATCTATAATTTTAAAAGAGTTTGTCCTTAACCACTCACTCATTCATCAACGTACAGCCCAAACCCCTGAACTTAAACATGAAATTTCGCAAGTGTCTTTCTTTTATGATGTAAGCACCCACTAAGAAGGGATTTCCCGAAATTCTACCGTTACGGGGGTGTAAAATTTTGTATGGAATTTTTTTTTGCCGGATTTACTTGAAACTTAGTATAGTATACTTTACAATCTATATTTATAAAAAAGTTCGTATAGAGGGTTGTAATTGATTTCGAAATCCACGTGAGCGAAGACGCAGGAATGAGGTAGTTTTAGTCGATTCTCTTTTTATACGTATATTTTTTATGAGCTACGCCAATGAAACTGCCAATTCAAAAAATTAAAATATGTAAACATTTTGTTATTAAAATTACAAAAAAAATCGTAAAAATATTTCAACACCTACCCATAGCTTATATTCGAAAGTAATAGTGAATTTTTTTAATTGGGAATATGTACAAATGCATTTTTGGCGATTTTTTATATGCGGTTTTCTGTAGAACGTAATATCTACCATATAAAAAAGACTACAAAACTATACAACTATACTATATAGTTAAATCCTCGGCTTCAGCCAAAAATTGGACCAAAGGCAGTGACGTCACTAGGGTTGGTATCACCCAGTGCGGTAACTGATGGTGTCACCCCACAGTCAATTCTGATGACCTTTTTTTTCAATCCACAACAAAAATTTCATACTAATAGAATCTAAAATGATGTTTTGCATTTGGGTGTCACCCCTTCTGATGGTGTCACCCGATGCGGTCCGCACCCCCCTAGTGACGCCACTGCCAAAGGTTTGGCCGAAGCCGATTATTCAACTGAAGTTGCAATCTTGGCCGAAACCGAATGTACAAGTACATACTTAAAATACAAAGGAACCTACATTTTTTTGTCTCTTTTTTTAATAAAAAAATCTTAAACTTAATCTTACTTTTCCCACCGCTTTTATTAACAATAATATATTTTTGTTATTCTTTGCTTAGTATCAAATAACTCCGTGGAAAAAACGTTGATCAAATATAAAAACATAAAAACATTCTTAAATATTTTTTCTACCAAAATTTTTGTTTACCCATAGCTAAAAATTAATTAATTTTCAGTTTGTAAAACAAAACTGAAATTTAAATTTATTTATGTACCATTATTTTTATCATACTTATTTACATAACATCGAATATTACCTTATTTTTTCCAGCAATATTTCGATCTCTTAATTGTTATACAGGATGGTCCAAGTAAAATGAAACGGGTGCGCTTTTGATCATTTAAAATAAGGTTTTGAAAAAAAAGCTCAAAAACGTCGATTTTGCTCTACTCTATTTTTTTATTAAACCAATTAATTCAATACTTCTCATATTATGTCCCTGGTTATTTGAATTATAATCTTCAAGAACACATTTACTAACAATAATTTAATAAATGTTATTTTAGTTCGACAATAGTCAGTAGGTTATAACCCTTATATACATACAATGCATACAGCAGGATGTTAATTCTGAACAATGACAACCACACGCAGGTAGTGTTTTTGCTATATAATTGGACTACGTGATACCGTATGTTTTTCAAAGGTCGAATGTATAGGTTTTATCATTTACAATATATAATAAATAGATATAACCAGGGAGCTATTATTTACATTACTTGTTTTAGATTTATATTTACTACTAGCTTATGGGATCGCACTTATGAGATTTCAAGGAATACGTTGATGCAGGTTTCACCAAAATCGGTCCAGTAGTTTTCAAGATTACTTCGATCAAACACACACAAGTTTTCTTTATATTTCACATTAATTTTTACAATAATCATATTTACTAAATATAAAATAATTATCATATGATGGATATAATAGATAAAACATTGTTCGCATAAAAAAAAGATGCAACCAGATTAAAAAAAGCTGCGAAAAAAAATCTGAAAAAATGCAACATCAGCCCAATTGTAGCTTATCAAAGATGTAGAAAACTTAACCCTTTCAGGTACACAGGCAAACTAAACAAAGTTTAATTGTTTTTTACATATAAATAAACTAATTGAAGATCAAATTACATAAATTTATTGATTTTTATCTAAAAAAATTTTTTTTGAGGGAAATACAGGGTGATTCAGCACTGTCGTGCCAAACTTAAACCATAGATTAAGAAAAATATTTTAAGCAAAAAACTTCTAATGAACATGTGTCCGAAAATTTTTCGTGAGGGAACTACAGGCCTCCAAAGATTTTACTAAAATCGAGTTTTTATTTAATATCTAGAGAACCCTTTGTGATAAAATAATGAAATTTGATATTCTGTTAAGTAATAATAAGTGTTATCGATTTCTCATATTAACTAGTTATAATTTAGACTAGGGATGTGTGGGGCCCAGTGGGCCCATTGATTTTTATCTAGTATTTTTGTTCTTTAATTTTTTTTATAAAGTAAAGCACTGATTTAAGATTATATGACACAAAATACACGAAAACATACTTTGCTTATTTGTCATAGTATAAACCGTTTTCGAGAAATATCGATGGAAAAGAGAGCATGCAGAATTTAACTTAATATGGATGCTTCAAATTACAAATAATAAATTTATATTCTTGTTCTATGATAAAAATTAAGACAAAAAGTTAACATAAGTTTACCTCAATAAATGCATCCTTACTAACAAATAGCCATTTTTAGTTTCGTTTTTTAGTCAAATTTTTAAAGTACATAATACAGTATTACAACTGGCTATAGATCTTAGAGGATTCAAATTAGTAGGTTTCTTTATATGAACTTTTTTTCTTACCTTTAATCATAGAACAAGAATATAAATTTATTTATATTATATACATATTTATCCCAATGTACTTCAAAGGTAAAAATCAAATATAATATATTTTTTAACAATATTTATTTTTGATAATTTGAGAAACAATTCCTAGTGGAAGTATAAAATAAATAAATATTACAAATAGTACAGGTATTATATGTGCAATTTTCTATTTTTTAGTGGTACATAATGTGCTCCTTTTCCTTTTTGAGAATTTTATCATCATGTGTTCAGATGCGGTTAGCTGTATAGAGTTTGTAATTCTTTTCTTTGTCATTACATATGTTGGTATTGATCTGGATCAACACGAATAGCAACGAGGTTATTTAGGTCCATAACACGTTTGAACAGATCGACAGGATTGGGAATTTCATCATTATCAAAAAGTAGAAATTTTCCGTGGGGTTAATTTTCATTCCTGAAATCTTTGAGGACGATAGTTCTTTTTCCATGTAAATCAGTGGTTCCCAACCGGTGGTCCGCAAGGGGTTAAATTTGGTCCCTGGAAAAGATTTAAAACTAAAGAATGAACTTACAAGGAAACCTTTTCAGGTCGAAAATTCGTATCGAGTTTAAACTTTGTATATAGTTAGATGAGGTCAAAGTAAGTAAGAAAAAAATTATCACAGCTGCGGTAAAACGGTTTAAGGGAGTGAAACACCCCTATGAAAATGTGCAAAATAATCATATTTTTTCAAATAACTCTAAACTAATGAAAATTTAAAAAAATAAACCGTTAACCCCCACCTCCCACCCACTTATTTTTTTCGAATTTTGACTACCGCCATTCGAGCATAAAAAATCATGAAAATTTTGTATTATGGATTCTTTTAAATTTTCATTAGTTTCAGAGTTATTTGAAAAAAATATGATTATTTTGCACATTTTCATAGGGGTGTTTCACCCCCTTAAACCGTTTTACCGCAGCTGTGATAATTTTTTTCTTACTTACTTTTACCTCCTCTAACTATATACAAAGTTTAAACTCGATACGAATTTTCGACCTGAAAAGGTTTCCTTGTTAGAATTATCAGTGGACTTTTTTTTAGGTTTTATAAGTTTTTTAATCTATAAAAAAAAACATAAAAAAGCAACGTAAAGACCCTTTTTCTAGGTTTTTTAGGTTTTTTCATTTCAAATTTATATAAAATTAAAAAAAAATGAAAGTTTTTTAACCTATGTGGTCCCTGGTGATAATAATTATATGAAAGTGGTCCCTGGTCACAAAAAGTTTGGGAACCACTGATGTAAATGGAGGTTTATCTATAACAAAATTTTCGTAATTTTTTATAAGTAAAGAATCATCTTGCTGACAGACTCTTGACTGGTTGGTTGAATTCGTTGGATCGTCTACCATAATGACATGTGCTATTGATGAATTTACAATATCTTCTTTAAGAAATTGACAATATTCTTCATCTAATAACAAATTATTACTACATTCTGCATACATAATTGAATAATTTCATCATCTTTTAAATAAAATTCTCGTAGTTTTTATGTCATTTTTCTAGAATTGAATATAATTTATTATAGTATACAGGGTGTCCCATTTTAATCTATCACCCCCCTAATTTTTTTTATCTATCAATTAAATCAAAAAATGTTTCAAATAAAAGTTGTTTGGTTTTGAGGGGGATCCAAAATGGCGTTATTAATATTTATTTTTTGGGTGTCTTCATGGTCAAATAGGCCCAACTTTTTTTTTTCAAATGGAAACCTATATTTTTTATTACAATATCTTATTGTTTGGAAAAAAACAAGTAGCTTTTGTTTCAAAAAACTTTTTGTATGACTTCATTTTTTTTTAATATTCAACAAAATAACTTTAGATTTTAGAATTTTACTAATTTTTTACTCGAAACCCATTAACTTTAGAGGAAAAGTGTAAAACACAAAAAATGTTTATTTTAATATGATATAACTAGGAAAATTATTTCAGATTTTTTATTTTATTTTTTATTTGCTCTAATATTTTGAAGAGCAAAAGTTAACAAAAAATCCTGATATAATTTTCCTAGTTATATCAGATTAAAATAAACATTTGCGAATTATCCACAATCGCATAGAAGCAGATATCGGGGACTCCCTCGCGAATAACCAGTATGGCTTCAGGAAGTCAAGATCCACACTTGACGCCATTAGCCAGGTAGTCAATACGGCCAAAGAAGCAATATCTGGCGCTCGCTGGAAAAGGGGCAGTAAACAATATTGTTTAATGGTAGCCCTTGATGTTAAGAATGCATTCAATTCGGCTCGATGGGACAACATCTGCATTGCCCTAGAAAGACTAAATGTACAACCATATCTCAGAAGGATCGTCAAAAGTTACTTTGAAAATAGACTCCTTATGTACGACACAGAAAATGGCCCTCGAGAATATAGAGTTACGGGGGGGGTACCCCAGGGCTCCGTAATCGGGCCACTCTTATGGAACGTTATGTACGATGGCCTGCTAAAACTGCAACTTCCGCAGGGAGCCCAAATAGTGGCTTTTGCGGACGACGCAGGAGTCGTTATTGTTGGAAAACATCTAGAAGAGCTCCAAAGAACCTTTGACGAAACTTACGACAAGATACAGCGTTGGATGCAAGCAGCGGGACTCGTACTCGCTGAACACAAGACAGAAGCTGTCCTTATCACAAGTCGGAAAAAGGTGGAGACGATCGACCTTACTGTAGGGGAGCATACCATCACCTCTCAACCTTACATTAGGTATCTGGGAATTATGCTGGATGCCAGACTCAACTTTAAGGAGCATGTCAAATATGTCACAGAAAAGGCGTCCAAGGTGGCATCGACGCTATCGCGACTGATGCCTAATATTGGCGGCCCACGACAGGACAGAAGGAAATTACTGACATCAGTGGTTACTTCCGTCCTCAGCTACGCGATTGCCATATGGGGAGAGGCCCTGACAATTCAAGAGTGTCATCGGAGAGTAGCAGCGGTTTGTCGTCTAAGTGCCTTGAGAGTCTCTAGTGCATTCCGCACGGTGTCAGTAGATGCTGCTACACTTATAGCGGGTAAGATGCCCATCCGAATACTGGGTGAAGAAAGAAGGTCCCTGTTTCAACTAAGGCACCTACCACCAGAAGCCCGAGAAGATCAGTGTCGGGATATAAGACGTAATAGCCTAATACAATGGCAGGTAAACTGGGATGAATCTGCGAAAGGGAGATGGACGCACCGTCTTATCCCTCAGGTGGATAGTTGGGTGAACCGTAGTCACGGGGAAACCAACTATTACCTGACGCAGATGCTCTCAGGGCATGGCTGCTATAGAGCTTACCTCTATAAATTCCAATATGAGGAGTCACCAGACTGTCCGGCGGGGTGTGGAGTACCGGAGGATGCAGCTCATGTATTCTTCCACTGTCCACGCTTCAGGCCAAATCGTGAAGAGTTGGAAAGGGTACTAGGTGACGCTCCAACACCTGAAGACTTGGTACACCATATGCTCAGGTCGGACGAGGCCTGGGCTGCTGTCAGTGGCTTTGCTTCCTCGGTACTCAAGGAACTACGGAGGGAGGAACGGAGGAGGAGGGAAG
The DNA here is from genome assembly GCA_949319165.1 of Sialis lutaria. Classification (NCBI taxonomy): domain Eukaryota; kingdom Metazoa; phylum Arthropoda; class Insecta; order Megaloptera; family Sialidae; genus Sialis; species Sialis lutaria. The sequence continues at coordinate 17,310,592 of OX439241.1, forward strand.
CAGCAACCTTGCCCCCGTCTTGAACAAGGCTAGCTGAAGCTAGTGAAAATGAGGAGAAGCCACGGCTCAGACCGCCCCCGTGAAGTAATGCCTGACGGCAGTCCCGCGGGGGTTTAGAAAAGGGTCACGGAGGAAAGGAGGCAGGTTTTAGTGGGTAGGGCCAGTAATGGATGAGTCCCACACTACCGACATATTCTGTTGGTGTGCGTAAATGCATTTCCCAACCTCCTTCAGAAAAAAAAAAAAAAAAAAAAAAAAAAAACACACACACACAGACATTTTTCTAAAAATAGTGTCAATATACTCTAATGCCCTTGAAACATGAAAATATGTTAAAATTTTTGATTTCGATTTTCGGACCAATTACAATAACCCCCTATTGGGAAGTTAAAAAACAAAAAATATGTATTCCAAGTCGTGTGGGGTGTCAAAATGTAAATCTCAGTGAGCAGAATAAGACACTATTTTTTATTTTTTTTTCTTAACTAAAAATGCCGTCTACAGAGGGCTCCAAGCAAAAATTTTTTTGTCCCCCAACCCCCCTCTAACTCGGTAACTACTGGCTCGAAAAATCTGAAAAAAATTAGGTAATGAGGCTTTGGTGAGACTAACAACGACAAATACTGAAGTCACCAATATCATTTAAAATTTTTGAGAAAAGGGGAGGGGTGTCATACATTTTTTTATTTTTATTTTTTTATAAGGGCATGTGGGGTGTCGAAATGTAGATCTCAGTGAGTAGAATATGACACTATTTTTTATTTTTTTTTCTAAATTAAAAATGGCGCCTGCAAGGGGCTTCAAGAAAATTTGTCCACCCCCTCTCTAGCTCGGTAACTACTGACTCACAAAATGACTGAAAAAAAATTGGTAATGGGGTTTTTATAAAATTAGTAACGACAAATACTAAAATCAACAATATCATTTCAAATTTTGAAAAAATAGGAAGGGGCGTCATGGATTTTTTTTTATTTTCATATCTAGGCTTGTGGGGTGTCAAAATATAGATCTGAATTAATAGAATATGATCCTATTTTTATATTTATTTTTAACTCAAAATTTCATCCAATTAAAAAAAATAATGAAAAATATATGGGGATGGTTTTCGGCATTTTGGGACCCCCAATCAGGCCTGGACCCTGATCTCGTGCTCCACGTGCCCTTAGATTAAAGACGAAACTGCATATTTTTGCGATTTTATGTTGCATATAATCATAGGTGGGCATTAACTCGTTAATCTGTTAATCGTTAATTAACGAAGTTAACAAAATGGTTAACGGATTAACTTTTAAGTTAACTCAAAAAAATGTTAACGTTTATGTTAACTTCCGTTAAATTCAACTTCCGTTAACTTTAGTCCGTTACATTGGTTGTTTGATGAAAAGCACATAACAAAGTTGTCGAAATAGCTAAAAAAAATAATCTGCCATGTGCCACAGGACTTTCTTATACATAATAATGACAATTAATAGTGTAAGTGATTTTTTTTATTGAAAGATATTACTGACGAACTAATAAAAGATAGAATAAAATGAATGGGATATAAACTATAGAAATGTTATTTTATATACATACTGATATCGAACAAATTATGTTTAACGTAATTACTAACAATAAAATGTAAACATATGTTTACTCTTGTCATTTTTTTAAATTTTGGATTTATTTTTGAAATAAGACAAAAATGTTTGAGATAAAAAATGTCGAGTATATTATTATCTAAAATTTATTCCCCATAAATTTTTTTCTAACACTTATGATTTAGCCAGAAAGAATTTTTAAAAATAATTATTTAGGATAATCTATACTGGTTTGGGTGATTTGACCGCACAGATCACAACTCATACGGTCAAGTGACCCGACAACCACTGCAAACTTAATGAAATAGAGTATACACTATACAGTGTTTATTCTCTGTATTACGTGTATAACGTATTTGAGTTACAGCGTCTACAGACAGACAAACACACAGACATCATGGTGAAAATAGTCAGAATGAATCAGAAGATCAAAATTGATAATTTCATCAAAATCCGGATTTCGAAAAAAATCGCTTTTACAATACTTACTTATACTATATGTATATTTCATATACATGTGTATAAGAACATAAAAAGGTCTACGCAAATTTTTATTGGTTAACTTTTTAACGGATTAACTTTAACTTCCGTTACATTTTCAGAATTTTAACGGTTTAACGGTTAACGAAGTTAACTTTTTTATTAACGGATTAACGATTAACGAAGTTAACTTTTCGATTAACTGTGCCCACCTATGCATATAATCCAAGCGTAATGATGCCATTACTTAGATCTTAGAACAATAAAATCAAAGAAAACTCTTCCGTGTGCGTGTTTTTCTGCGCAGCGTTACCAGATTGATTCTACTCGAATTGGCTAAAACTTGATCATTTTGGTGGTTGTATTTCAATAACAGAACGGTCAATTATTTCGATTTTTCCCTGTATCAGAATAAATAACTATTTTTTAATCTAAATCTGTTAAGGCGTTTAGTCATGAAAATTAAGAAAACGGTCCTTTGATGATAATAATGATCATCAAAGTTTGCAACTTTATAATTATTATCTCGAACAAAACGGTTAATCGTGAAATTCGCCACCGCCTTAATTGTAGTATTATGTATTAAATGAAATTCAAAGTGTTATATAAATATCTAACATTAAACTAGTTTTTCCACTGTATCTAAATGAGAAGTTGGAAAAACATGTACATTATTGTAAATATACTACACATAAATCTGTATTTCTTTCAGTACATGCATATATGCGGAAACAGTTTTTCAGGTCATTTCTTATTTTAATATTGATTGGGACGTAACCATCCTATGTTACATATTATGCTTTAATAGATTATTGATATATTAGTATATTAGGTTTGTATCTATTAAAGGTGTTTTTCTTGCATCATTATCTATGAAACTACGCGCAATGATAATGTCTTTTACTTTCTTGATATACGTGAAATGCATGTTTATATTTTGCGTATTTGTTCGCTATGCGTGTCTATTGCGTACAAACGTTACATACCTACTCCATACATAAGTTGATAAATTATTTACGGAAAGTAAGATTCCACAATAAAGGTTTAAAAAAAATATCTTGATGGGTCATTTCAAAGTGAATATCATCATTTATTCGTTTTTCAAACCCAAAAACTTTTACAATTCACATTATTCTATAAAACTCGATTCATTCGATTAATATTGGAAGTTCATTTTTTTATTAATTTTAAAGTGTAATAAAAAGGTTAATTTTATTAAAAGTATTGAATATCAGAGAAACTATGGGGTTTAGACATAGGATATCCCCTATACAAATTGAAAAAGAGAAAAACCCCAATCGAATAGCGAAATAAAAAAGGGGTAGTCACATTTGAAAAAAATGAGTTTTATCATTTTTAAGTTTGCAAATTTTGACATTTTTGTATAACTAAATTCAAATTGGTTATTATCAAAATGTTACTCTTTACCAGGACTAATATTATTGTTAAAAAATCAATCGCTTCGAAAAAAAACGAGGTCGCTACGATTTTTTAAAGTTGACCCTGTTAATGGATTATTTTTCGGAAAAAAATTTATAATTTGGCAACACTGTCACTAAATCAAAAAATGAATAGATGATAATGTAGAGGTTAAAAAATGAAGTTATAGGGGGTTCCATTTAAAAAAATGTTTGTTTTTGAAAATAATTTTACGACGTTGATCTTTTCAAACCAATAATATTATGTAGCAAACTTTTTTTTCTATCTACTACAGGAAGTGTGTGAGGAATGCCGGACGCACTATTGGAGGACCCTGTATGAATAAGTTTAATTTAATAAAAAATTTGCAAATTTAAAAATGATAAAACTTGTTTTTGTTTTCAAATGTGACTACCTTTTTGTTATTTCGCTACTCGATGTTTTTTTCTCCTTTTCAATTTGTATAGGGGATGTCCTATGTTTAAACCCCCTTAGTTTTCGAGATATTTAATACTTTTCATTACACTTTTATGCACTGAAGTAGGCCATGCTGATGTCTGTATATAAAAGAATGCTACATGGATAAGTTTTATTATTTTAATGTTCGGTATTATAAAGGACCTACCAAATTTGCAAGCTTGCTAGCGCTCATACATGAGGTTATTAATTTTGTTTATATAGTATCTATGGATTAGTTATGGGATTTAGAGCAGTGACATTTCAACGTATTGTAACACAGTTGGGGACTCTGACCGTATAAAATAATTTTCATAATAGCACCACTGTTTTAATACCGTTGGTGTTTACATACAACGCTTGCGAGAAAGTTGTCAAAGTCATCACAAAACTTCAAGAGAACTGTCATATAAGTTTGATATCTCATTTGAGAGTGCTAGCAAGCTTGCAAATTTCCTAGCCCCTTTAGAATACCGGACATAAGCATTATAAATCACATTTACGCGTATTGCCTTAAATAAAACGACGTTGGTTGACACATCAATTATAAAACAATGTTGACAATTGTAGTCCAGTCGCCAGACAATTTCGTATAGGAGTGGCGCTAGAAAAAATGACGGAGAACATGTTTTTCAAGAAATTTGTAGATTTTGATGTATTTAACATGATGATAACTTTTCCTCCCCTTGGAAGGGTGATGCATAACTTTCTAGGAGCTTACAAAGCTGTCTAAAATCAGATAAACAAAGAAATCTTAAATGGCACATGGGGTTGAAGAAGGCTCGTTCGAAAGGGCTAACAGAAACAAGAACAACGCGGGATCGTCGAAGTCGACGATTTTTTTAGAAGAGTTATGATCATTTGAAAATATCTATTGAGATTAGGTTAAATGCATTTTCAAAAATGTTATAAAGTGAAAAACAGATTCAGTTGGAAAACTGACGTTTATTAGTAAGCCGTGTCATCAAAAAATTCCACTCTTCTGTTTTATTTTAGTCCATTTTTGAAAATGAGAAGAAAAAAAACAGAAAAGTTTAATTTTTTGACACAATGATGACACGACTTGCTGATAAACATTAGTTCTTTAATTGGAGTTTTTTTTTCATTTTATAACATAATTTGAAAATGCATTTAACCTAATCTCAATAGAAATGTTCTAATGGTCATAACTCTTCGAAAAAAAATTGTAACCCCCATTCAACCCCACGTGCTATTTTTTTCTCCCCCCTCCCACCGCCTTCCGGTGATATGCAAGTGGGTACTTTTGTGGTCAAATAATAGATTTGGTGATCCTATTGTATCTGTATAAATTTCAATCTTATATTTCAAGCCATTCAAAAGTTATTCAGGTGGCCCCGAACTTTTGGAAGGCACTGTACATTAATTACCACTGCTCTGGATTCGTAACAATTTAATACTTCACAGGTAGCGTATGTTTCCAAGCATATTAGCTTTGCTCTCGAGCAAATTCTTTATTATACTGAGCATTAGTCGTATAGTTGCTACTGCGCCCCTAATATACTGCCGTGCTAAGCACAAAAGCGGTATCTCAGTAAAGGCGAGTTTCGAGAAAATCAACGTTTTGTTAAAATAGTTTTATTTTTACTTTACAGATTGTTTTTTTGATTTATTAAATAGACTTTATTCATTATATTGGGAATTTTGGCGGTATCAAAATATACAGTTATTTGCCTACGTATTATTGATATTCCTCTAATTCTCTTAGTAATTTAAGGTAAACCTGAGATAGGAAAAACTTTTTCAAGGGTTTTTTCATATGTTTTAAATAAGATATCGCTATTTGGCTTAGTTCATTGGATTCGTATTTTTTTAAGCTATTCGATGCCATAAAAATCAACTCTTTTGTGCTTAGCACGGCAGTATAAGTCTTTTTGATGTGTAAACATTTTTACGCGCGGTAGGGCAAAATCGTAGGTTTGAGTAAAAATTCAAAAAGACGCGGCACACAATTCTAATTATTATTAATAACTTATGATGAAACCTGTAATGTGTTCTTTCAAAAGTTACAATCAGACATACTTTAGGATACATATAATCACTCTATCATTCAAAAGAGCTGAGCAGTGAATAAAATAACTGTGCAATAAAAAAACTTGTACTCTGGCTTAAACTATAAGTCTATCTTATACTATACATGTATATGTACATAGGCGCCAACTACGAGGGGGGGGCCCTAGGTGTAATGCTTGGGGATATACAGATACACAGGGGGAAGCTTTTTGGTTTCCAAAAAAATATGCAATATTCAAATATCTGTTATTTAAAAAAAAATTATCAGTAAGAAATTTTCCAAAAAGGAAATTGACACTTGAAATATTTTCTTTTTTTCCTTCACAAAAATTGATATTTATTCATCTTAATCTTTAAATATTACTTACAGGCAGTGGTGTCGCCAGGGGGGGAGGGGGCGGCCCGCCCCGGATGTCACCATTAAACGGGTGACACCCATCTTATATGTATATTTTGTCGGTTACAGTCTCTTAATAAAATTTTATTTTTAAATTGTCAGTCATTAATTTTTTTTCACAAAACTTTCCTTTTTTTAGTCATCATCTATAACCTTACAGAGGTGAGACCCATCCCATAGTGCAAAAAATAGAACTTATTACCTTTTTTATCGTTAGCTTTAACCTTCAAGAAGTGACACCCATTTCATATGCAAAAAATAAAACATATTACACTTTTTACCGCGATAATAATAATACGTTTATTATGAGCATAACCGTTCACCAAATGATTGCAATAAACAGCAGCTGATGCGCAGTGAAGGGCCGCAATAGACCAAGCGCTCTGTTTCACTCGCACTAGTTACTGTATACGCTCCTTGCTCTCCCTTACTGCTCACTTTGAATGCGTCTGGCAAGATGATAGAACCTTCGAAACTGTCCGGCTACTATGTAAACATAGTTTAATAGGCTCCCAGAAAATTATATATAAAATTTAGGTTTTATAATATAACGTAAGTATAATTATAAATTAAAATAGTTTAGGGGTGTCCGGCAGAGGGTTGTAACCATACTAACTGTCTGGCAATGAGCAACGCGAGTTTTGATATTATTATGAATCAAATATAAAAAAATTAAGTTTTATTTCATGATTAATTTGAGATGGAATTTTACACACCTTTGTTACCTGTTACCTGCCAAAGCCACCGCTGCCTCAGCTTCATGAGTGGGGATCATTCTTACCTGTACTAGGGACACACATAGAAGAACTTTCAGCTTTTATAAAAATACGAAGGTCTGGCACTCACGGGCTCTTGCTCTATGATCTTTTTAATGATTTACTTTGGTATACTATGCGTAAGTACATAGAAACAAACCTATCAATAAAAACACATTGTGTGCCTTTGAATATTTTAATTAGAATTTATATACTCGTACATGCATTTGTATAAATACATATACTCATATACATATAATTATAACTATTACCTGACCTATTGATATAAATATACTTATATACGGGTGAATAAATGGTAAGGAAAATTGATACGACAAAAAATTACTTTATGAAAACAAAGGGCAAAAGATTCTTGATTAATTAATTAGTGTTTATAAAAAATGTCACCTACCTTATTGAGTGGAGTGTCGTTAGAAAGGTCTCCTAAAATGCAATAAAAAATGTATTAGGGTCTTTTGATTTCAACCCTTTCATATATTTGTTTTTCATAGTTTATGAAAAATTTTGAAATCTTTTTTTTATAAATCGTAGTGAGAATGACTACGGAATCCTATCATATACCCGTATTATTTAAATTGTAGTTTTTTATATAACTTAATGTGCTACACATACAAAAAAACTCTTCTTTGAATTCACCTTAAGACCTTGTTTCGATTTTTTTACTAGATTGTACGTAGTTCAGTGAAAATATATGTATCATTAATGTAATGGACTATGTGAATGTACGATACCTACGTCATAGGATGAAATGAATTAATCGAAGAAAGTACATGCTAGCAATTTATGCATAAACCGGTTTATAAAACTTATTTTTCTAGATGATTCATTTAATGAATAAAATATTCCACGCGCAAAACGCATAAAACAAAGAATATTTATTTAAATGCAATGTCATTAAATCGAGACGAAGACACATATAAGATCTATGTATCAAAATAATATTTAGTGCACAAATAGATTCGGAAAAGATTAAATGGGATATTTTCGCCAAAAATTACTCTGGGTTATATAGCGTTCTTCATTGTCACCATAGGCGCTGACTTTTCATTTAACCTGGGGGGGGCGAGATTTTCATAAGTTTTATTGGGGGGGGGGGAGACAAAAAATTTCCTTAAAAAATGTGCAATATCCAACTTTCGTAATAACGACAAAAATTTCATAAACACAACTAAAATTGAGTGTGAAAAAAATAATTTTTTTCATTAAATTATTGGAGTTAGCGGCTAAAATCATCGTAAAACAGTCCATGCTACATCATCATCAACTTGGTTAACGCTGCCGTCACTGCTGACGATACAATATTCATTATTTGATGTGTAGTTTCGATAAAAATCGATCAAACTTTAATTATTTGAAATAATTTAAAAGTGGACATTTATATCTTTGAAATCTTTTTTTTTATTTTTACATTAGTTTTTTTTTATTTACAGAGGCTCATGAAACGAAAACGACGATTTTAGCTGAAAACTTCAGATAAACTTGGTATAGAAAAGTCGTAGAATTTTTTTTTAAAGCTGATGGTTTAATTAAGCTTTGTAAAGGAAATAAAAGATGTTTCAGTATTAATTTCCTTTTTGAAGAAATTTGTAGTGATCATTTTTACTCAAGTGACAAGTATTTGAATATTGCACCTTTTTTTAAAGAAAAATCTTATTGACAAAAGTATCTTTAATTTAAAAGAAACTAGAGTGCAGCTTCACAGGGGGGGCGAAGTCCCCCTGGTATAATATCTAGGGGGGCAATCGCCCCCCTCGCCCCCCCCATAGTCGGCGCCAATGATTGTCACCACAGATATTTAAACAGATAGTCATAGCAATCATAGTTAGTCCAGCACCCTGGTTCAGATTCCCAAGAATGATCATTACATAAAGTTAAACATTAAAAATACAGTTAATTGTTAAATTAACTTTACAAAAAAAAGATTACATTAAAACATTTTACAATCCCGTATAGTAAAATTTCAATAAGATTTGAATATTTGGCTACACACACTGCTCATTGATATTAACTTGCTATCATAATATTTAATCCGGCCATCCGTCAAAAATATGTAGTTCCCCACCACTGGGATAGATAGACCAATAATAATAGCAGCAAACCCACTAATCGACATACATATGTATAATGTATATGTTTATTTTCAGGTCGACATACTCTCAATTTCTATCACAAAATGTATTGGTTTATTATCGAAATTCAATCTGTTTTGATACTGAATTTAATTCACATAAAGTTTTTTTCATCAGACTAATAAAAAAACCGAAAAATTGTTTAACTTGTTTTATAGATTAAATTCTAGAGGTCTCGAAATGTAATTGCTAACGTAATAAAAAATTTAAATATTTCGAAATATTATAAATGTAGTGACGAAAGGGTATTTTTTTTATAAAATATGTATTATATATTTGAATTATTATTGTGTACATTTTTTAGTTAGGCTAGCTATAAAAAAATTTAAAACAAATAAAGGTATGGATGGGAGTAAGGGAGATGGGATTGAACGGTGATAGTGTTTCGATTTTCGACTGTTGCCATTCGAAACAGTAATCATGACACTTTTGTATTACAGATTTTTTTAAGTCTTCGTTAGTTTCAGAGTTATTTGTAATATAAGATTACTTTGCATATTTTTAAAGGGCTATTTCACCCTTAAACCGTTTTATCATAGCTAAAATAATAATTAATTTATTAATATTAATACATCTAATGTATTTTTTGTACTTTTTATCACATCATAAAATATTCTCGAGTAGATATATTTTAAATCTAAGTAAGCTTACAAAACGATCAATACTATTATGTAAAAGTAGCTTACCAAGTTTGAAATTGATGGACCCAACTTGAACATTTTGTTTACAAAGTCAGTGTGCTACATTTGGCGACTTCTAAACGTACCTTTGACCGGTCAAAGGTATGTAATAGTATGTATTGCATTGGATGAATTTTTCTTACCTTAACAATACAGCAAAATTGGAGTAGTTTTACAATCATAAAAAGGTTAAAAATGTGTTCAACATAATTTAACGAGCTGGGCAGTAGGAAAGCAAGATGATACTGACAACGAGTACTATTGCAGTAGTAAGTATTTGGAATGAAAAAGTATGTATAACAACGCTAAAATATTTTATTGTTATGCTATCATTTTTCACTACACAAGTTTAACAAAATAAGTTAAAATTATAATTTTATTATACATGAATGATATTCACTAAATAAATAAAATTAAAACAATCGATTGTAAAAGCTAACAAGAGACAGAGCCATTTTTTACCAATTGGCAAATCTAGATCGTTATCTTGTACCCCATGATTAGGGGCTCATCTTCGTAATAAAATTATTTTTATGAATACCAATATAAAACTTAAAATTGGGTCCGGATTTATCAGTTTGCCTAAGGACCCGTATATGTGAAAACGCGACATTGATAAGAGCAAAGTAATAAGAAATGCACCGGTCTTTAGAAAAACAATTAAATACTATAATTAATAGTGGACCATATTCAACTAATGTAACATCAACATATTTACAAGTATATAAATAAATATACATATCTTCTTATATTATATTCTGGGTTATACTAGAGTAGGTCAATTTATAAAAAAAAATCAATAGCTATTTATTTTTTATTATAAGCATATACCGAATATTCAAAATTATTAACAATATGCGATGTTTTGACTGTGACAGGACCTACATCGGTCAGACTAAACAATATCGCAATAAATAAATAAATTCACATAAATATGCTAAAGAATACAGTCCTAAAACAAAACACTTCGGACATAAATTTAATTTTGAAAATTTTTCAAGTTATAGGTAATTTAATTATTTAGAATGACTTTACAATACAATTTATGTCCGACTGTGTCGGAACCATTTTTTTGAAATTTTATCAACTTTAATATTTACCAACCTATTTTAGGCAGCTTTGTAAGTCCCTAGAAAACTATGCACTCCTTCAAAAGGAAAAAAAGTTATTATCGTGTTCTATACTTCAATATCTACTAATTTATCGAAAAAAAGTAATTCGGTATTTTTTTCGACACGAAATTGTCTGGTTTTATATAATTTATATAAAATAAAACCTACAATATAAGAAGCATACAGTAATAATTTATATAAATACATATTATAACATATATACGAGATATTATATATTTATTTATCTTTCTCGTAAATTTTCAATAGATGAAATGCTTCGTATTTTTCCACATATGTCAATATCATTTTCTTCACATATATTGAAAGTTTTCGATCTAAGGTTAGGTTGCTCTTGTGGGAATCTTGGTTCCAGTCTGAGCAAAAATCCTTCTCGTCTCTTCAATGTTGTTTGGGCTGAAAGTACAAAATCTTTCTCTTTCCTTGTTCCATACACTTTATAGGTTCTTAGTAGATGTGCAAGTATCACTTTCATTTTCATCATTGCATATTTGGGACCTAAAATAAGATATAAATAAGTGCCTATTTTAGTGATTCTTAACTATGTTCTGCAAAATTATGAGTGTTCTAAAAAGAAAAAATAATTTACATCAAAATAAATTTATTAGAAAATTCAGAAAATTTTGAAAGAAAATCTAAACTTTAACTCGACCATCTTTGGTCTTTAGACCTAAATAGATCTATGGTAATTGACGTAGATATAAATTTTGAGAAAATTCGATTTAATATCTCATCTATGTAGATGGAAAAATTTCCCCGGAGACTTTCCCAATTTTGATAATTTTTTTAATGTAATATTATGCTTAAATTGAGCGGCTAACACAAACCATTTGCACCTATATATGTTTCTAAATTAAAAATAGCTCTGTTTTGCTTGAAAATTGTATTTTTAAATACTATGGCTAGGCCATAAAATGCACACCCCTTAAACATAAAAAAATGTATTAACTTATAATATCAAATAAATACGGTACAGGTACAATATAATTGGTGAAACTTAAAAGGGTGTTTGAAAAAAAAGATTGGAGGTAATTAATATTATATAAATATATAATATGAAGTTTATCACTCATTAAGATTTTTTAGAAAATCAACAATGAATCTTGATATCAATCGATTATTACCTTTTTTTATTTAAATTTAGGATGTATTGTAATAAAACAGCAATCATTTTAATTTACAATTTTTATATAACATATTTTTTTTTTGTAAAATGTATAAAGTAAATAAATTAATTAATATCTAATAATAATTAAAAAGATAAATACATCCACATATTGCAGCGATAACAGCTGTGTTCACCTGATGTCTAGCATTTAAAATGAAACAACAATGTAACGTTTATAGGTTATATGACGTATATAATATATTTTTTTTTTTAAATGCAAACTTACCAGATTTTATCTTGATTAAAAAGATTGATTGGCTTTGAATAAAATAATTAAAATACAGCACGTGTCGATGTACATGTATTTATATATTAATTAACACAATATAATAATTATGGAATTTGAAGTGACATATGAAGAAATAGCGCCTACTACTATTAATAAATTATAAATAGCAACTACTCTATTTGTAAAAAAATTTCTTGTCAAAATATGAATTTTTGTTTAAATAAACTGCAAATTTCGTTACTTCTAGTTATCCAATTTTGTTGAGTTTTAATAGGGTTCTATTCTGATAATAGATGAAGTGAATTCAAAAGGATTGTTGCAAATTTATTTCGAATTGTAGCCTGTAGTTCGGCGTTTCTATAAAAAAGCGGGTTAAATCGACAAATTGAACTTTATTTATATTTTTATAACAGAAAATTAAAACCGATCGATATTAAACTAAGCAAAAATGGAGATTGTAATGTTTTCTATCAGAAAATGTAAAAATGTAAGTGAGATACTGAAGAAATTTAAGATATAATACTCATTTTATCAATTTATATACGAAAAAAAATTTTAGGACGAGAGTAGAACACACTTCCAAGCAGAGCCTGCTTGGGGTGTGCAATACAATAAATAAAATATGTTTTCCCTGGATACCTACGCTTGATTTTTAATGGTTTTTATATTTCTAATATACGAAAATATTTGATTAAAAATTCAAAAAAATGCCTTTATGACATGTGGTATAATAGTTAAGGGCAGACTAACGTTAATTCGTACAAAAAAAGGCACATTTTTATGAATTTTTTCCGACAACACAGTTAATATTTATTTATTTAAACTAATGGTACATCAAAGTATAACATTCGAAGAATATTTTGTAAAATTTTCATAAAAAAAAATTTAAAAATACAGCAATGGCGGCAATTATTTGGAGGCGTCTCGGAAAAAAGTTGAATTGCGGTGCCCCTCATAACTCGGCCCTGGATCATCTGAAATAAAAAAATAAAAAATTGTTCGTTAGCTAATCGTTTTCCCCAGGTAACGCTGGGGGGGTTTTTCGAAATTTCAATTTTTCAATTTTTGGGAACACTTTGAAGTGAAAATCGCGATTTTTGCCCAAAAAAATCGGGTAATTTTTTATTATAAAATAAAAAATATAGACAAATTTGAAAAAAACTCTCCAGCGTTACCTCGTAAATTATGTACAGAAATAGTCTTCAAAATTTCAAAAGAATCGGTGCAGTAGTTTTGAAATTATGAGGGGCACCGACTTTGAAAACGTGAGTTGTGGGAAAAACACTTTAAAGTTTTAAACACGAAAAAATTTAGAATAAAACGTTCATAAGTTTTTTCGGCTTACCTCACACTGAATCATCGATGCCAGGTCCATAAAGGATGTTGCTATTGTCCATAATGTCTAATGCATCTTTTTGCTCCTGTCTCCGACGAATTCTGCCTTCTTTAGTTTTTTTTTCCGCTTTACTTATACGCATGGAGTCAGTTGATCGCGCCCATTCATGAGCGCTCGGTTCACTTTAAACTGCTGTAACTTCGTTAGTTTTGCTCCGATCCGTGTAAAATTTTCACACAATATTCTTGAAAAGTTTTTCATTCAGAAAATCGAATAAAAAAAAATTGGAAAAAAAATAATTTAAATACGTTAGTCTGCCCTTAAGAACTGGTCTATTCAGATATTCATTTTTTGCACCACAGTGATTATCGTGTGTATATTTGAGATCGATTTAAAGGGGTACTACCTTGTGAGTGCAAAATCAAGGGTTATTTTCTCGAAAGGTATTAAAATTTATTGAATTTTTTTTACACATTATTGTAAGGTATTCCAAATTTCATTTATTGTAGCTGAAGCTACCGCAATGAAATCCAATTTTTTATAAGCTCCATAGCGGTACTACTATAGCTCGTAATTTTCTGTTTCGAACAAAAACATAAAATATTCTTAAAATACATGCTAAAACGAAGTGAAGGGTGTAGGATTCATACAAATATTGATTATAAAAATAGCGTTGTTTTGAACGAAAACTTTTTTTTCGATAAAAAAATATAGAAAATCGGGTATAAAATTGGTTACGCTAATCAATCGAAAAAATCCTACGTCGTTCACTAGAAAAACAAGGTTTCGAGAATAACGCTATTTAAGTTTAGAACCGCAATCGAATTACCCGCAAAACGGCACTGACGTAGCGTCGTTCGGAAAATTAAGTTTTTGAACCCTTTAAAAAATGTCCCCCATTACATCATTCTTAAGATATTTTAGTTTCAGCAGCCAACATCCTGGGACTATAAATAATGGGTTTCTTTAATGATAATATTTGTAGTTTATAATATTGAACTATACTATACATATAATGTATAATTAGTGTATAATAAACTAGTAGTGACGTTAAGTCTAAACGTCAAAAAATTTAAAGCTAATGAAATATTGTTGAGATAACGACATCGTTCTCACATTATCCCTTATTAATAGCCTGAAGATGATTATGTGAATCGAAAGCTTGCTCTAATTTACATCATTAAATTTTTTGACGTTTACAGTAGTTTAGACAATCTAGTTGTTTTTATTCATATTATTTATACTTACATAAAAATTAGAACAAATCAACATTTCAGACAAACATTCAGATTAATAAAATAAATACATACCGACACATGTTCTTGCGCCAGCTGAGAATGGCAGAAAACAATAAGGATGACGTTCTTTGACTTTATCAGGTAAGAAGTTGTCTGGGTTGAACAAGTTTGGGTTTTCATAATAATTGGGGTTTCGATGTAACTGCATTATTATAATACCAACTGTACAAGATTTTGGTAGAATATAACCATCTGAAAAAATTACATAAACTCATGTTTATTTACTTAATAAGAGATTTTCATTCTTAATTTTATGAACTTGAAATAATATACCAAATGCATTCAAATCTAGGTGACCGTATTTGTAAGGCTGCGGCCACATGTACTGTTCAAACAATAGAAGTTCATCTGAATACTTTATCGTTTTTATTTAAATTGTTCAATAATTAACTACTTTTGATGAATTTAGCACGAGGATGAATTTAGCACGAGGAAGCACTGTGCATTTGCTTAGCAGATGTTTTTTTTTAAGAAAATTACAAATATGATTTTTTATTGTTGTTTTATCAATATGTCATAATTTCCACGCAAATGATAAATTGATCTCATTTACATGCAAGGGTTTTATAACAGATATGTGTAATATTTTATGTAAATACTTTTTACATAACAAAATTATGGATTTTATGTAACCTTAGACAAGGAAAGATATAGGACTAATACAATACCTAGCGTTGTTACCATATCGCTCCATAAAAATCGCTCTACGAATCATTGGCGTATTATTCGGATTTAAAAATAAATATTAATTGTTTTGAATTATAAAATTAATTAATAATAAATGTTTAATATTGTCTGTTCTGTTACTAAAAGTATTTCAGTGATAATTGATTAACAGAGCAACTATGGAACTATTATCACCCATGCATACCAAATTCAATTGTAATTTAAAGCATAATAAATTTAGAATAAACAAATAATTTGTTTATTCTAAATTTTCAACTGACGCCTCTGGGATATATCTATGAAAACGACGAATCTGACATTGAAATTAAGATGGCCGCCATAAAATTTTGGTAACCCTTTCATATACGAACTAGCATTGGCTGTTATGTATCCATAATCTTTTATAATATCTAAGATTTTAGCAATGTTGGACTGTATAATGAAAAACTAATTAATGTTCGGTATTATAAAGGAGCAAACAAATTTGCAAACTTGCAAGCACATTCAAATGGGGTATTAATTCTGTTAGTATCGATGGATTAGTTGTGAAATTTAGAGTAGTGGTACTTCAAATTATTATAAAACAGTTGGCAACTCTGACCGTATAAAATAATTTTCATAATATCACCACTGTATTAACACTGTTAATGTTTATTTACCACGAGTGCGTGAACATTGTTAACATTTCAAGAGAACTGTCAGATAGGTTTGAAACCTCATTTGAAAATTCTTGCAAGGTTGCAAACTTGCAAATTTTGTTAGCTCGTTTATAATAAATGATTTAATTTTTGTGCTCATTTTCTAATTTTTTTAATGTCGACCCAATTTATCCATTTTCAGGTTAAATTTTATAGAACCCACATTTTGATTTCTTAAAAAATAATTATTGACTAAAGTTATGGTTTGTATATAAGTAAATATACGAAATTAAATAAAATAAACTGCCTTGGCAGGCACGAGACTTTTTTATACATCATGACACCGAAGTATTAATATGTGATTACTTTTATAATTTAATATTTGATTTTAAAATTTTTTACTTACAAAATGATTTTCACTGAATGAAATTGATACATTCTATTTAATATTGACATTAAATATTAAACGAAATCAATTAAGATTAGTGATTATTGTATTAACAAGTATTTATTTTGCTAAATTTCAATTTTGACACTTCTAATAATAAATGCTAAAATTTTCATAGATAACTAGATTTTTTGTATTATTCAAATAATTTTTAAATTAAAACCATTAAAACTAAAATAATTATTTTTACTTTTTTATACATACATGAAATGTAATGTATAAATAAAGTATAGTGATCACGAAAAAAATCGAACTCGAGATTTTAACGGAATTACACGTTTTGAGGGTCCCTGAATCATATACAACCATTAACTCAATGACGTCTGTGTGTGTGTCTGTCTGTGTGTGTGTCTGTCTGTGTGTGTGTGTGTCTGTGAACGCTCTACAGCCAAAACTGTAATACTTACGAACGTGGAATTTTAAACTTAAGGTTCTTGTATACTCTAGATGTGCACCTCCTATTTTTAAAAACCATCACTAAACCGGAAACGGATGTTTACTGATGTCAATTTTTGAACTTTTCGAATTATTTTTGAAACGGTGCGCAGTAGAAAAAAATATTTTAGATTAAAGTTGTAGAAGGGACTTTTATCTATAATTTATGTTCTATTCATATTCCCTCCAAAAATTTGTTTTTAGGAAATAATCGATTTTCTAAAAAAAAATATTGTTTCGATTTATTTTTTAAACGGCAGGTATTAGAAAAAAATGTTTGAGATACAAGTTGTAGAAAATATTATTTTCTATAATTTATGTTCTATTCTTTTTTTTGTATCTTATGAATTAACAAAAAAAAAAAATAATTTTAGTTTTAATGGTTTTAATTTAAAAATGATTTGAATAATACAAAAAAATCTAGTTATCTATGAAAATTTTAGCATTTATTATTAGAAGTGTCAAAATTGAAATCTAGCAAAATAAATACTTGTTAATACAATAATCACTAATCTTTATTGATTTCGTTTAATATTTAATGTCAATATTAAATAGAATGTATCAATTTTATTCACTGAAAATCATTTTGTAAGTAAAAAATTTTAAAATCAAATATTAAATTATAAAAGTAATCACATATTAATACTTCGGTGTCATGATGTATAAAAAAGTCTCGTGCCTGCCAAGGCAGTTTATTTTTGGTTAATTCATAAGATACAAAAAAAAGAATAGAACATAAATTATAGAAAATAATATTTTCTACAACTTGTATCTCAAACATTTTTTTCTAATACCTACCGTTTAAAAAATAAATCGAAAAAATATTTTTTTTTAGAAAATCGATTATTTCCTAAAAACAATTTTTTAGGGGGAAAATGAATAGAACATAAATTATGGATAAAAGTCTCTTCTACAACTTTAATCTAAAATATTTTTTTCTACTGCGCACCGTTTCAAAAATAATTCGAAAAGTTCAAAAATTGACACCAGTAAACATCCGTTTCCGGTTTAGTGATGGTTTTCAAAAATAGGAGGTGCACATCTAGAGCATACAAGAACCTTAAGTTTAAAATTTCATGTTCGTAAGTATTACAGTTTAGGCTGTAGAGCGTTCACAGACACACAGACAGACAGACAGACAGACACACACACAGACGTCCAGTGGCGTAGCGAGCATAATTGGCGCCCGGGGCACGATACCTTTTTGCCCCCCCCCCAAAAAAAAACAAACATATAGTAATATATAGAATATCGTCGTCTAAGAAGCAACATGACATAACTCATTTTTGCAAAACTTTTCAGCAGGAAGAAGAAACTTTTATTTTAATTTTGTTAACGCTTTCAGTGGTATTTCAATACATAAAAATTTGAATGCAAAAAAAATTCAAAAAATTATATTAATTTTGAGAGGGTCTACAGGACATGCAAAATTTTTTTGGTTAAATCAAATAAATGATTATTGTAGATTAGACTTTTTTCATTAATTTACTTTTTTTCTATTACTGTACGACCATTTTTGACCATGTTATGTGCATCAAAACAAGAATTATATGTTTAACTTGAAGCGCTTATAACTAGAAAACAAATAATCATAAAAAAATTTTTAAGGCAGATTCGGAAAGCTGTTTTTTCGTTAACGCCCTTTAGTAGTTTATTTGATAAGAAATTATTTTCATTATGTAAAATACATTTGAAAGTGATATATAAAATCGCATATATATTTCATTTTTCATAAAACATGGAGGAACTTTGGGGGAAATCACGGGATCATTAAAGCGTCTAAGTTTTTTTTTTATTTAAAAGTATCCCTAAAATATCTGCGAAACCCCGAATCGCTTAGATTTCTTTTAACCCCAAGCGATCAAACATGCATATTGCTCTGAGAGCGTTAAAGGATCATTCGAATTTTCTAACTTTTTAAAGGCATTTTGAATGACTGTTTCTCCGCGAAAAATGCTATTAAAACAGTTTTAAAAAATATATTTAAAAGCTGAAGCATCACTGAAGCGTTGTTGTTTCAATTTTTTGTGTTGTTCCAGCTATTTAAAAATACCTAAAAATATTGAAAATTATAAGTGATCCGTTAATTTTGCATTTAGTGTATATTATACTATACCTATAAGTATAGATATATTTATTATTAATAATTTCCGGAAAATCTAGTTTGTCTTGAGGACCATTTGGCGCCCCTCTGCGAGTGGCGCCCGGGGCATGATAGACCCCCTTGCCCCCCCCCCCCTCGACGTCATTGAGTTAATGGTTGTATATGATTCAGGGACCCTCAAAACGTGTAATTCCGTTAAAATCTCGAGTTCGATTTTTTTCGTGATTACTATACTTTATTTATACATTACATTTCATGTATGTATAAAAAAGTAAAAATGTTGTATCAATCAACAACTGTTAAAATATTCATGGCCTTATACTACATGTCGGCACATAATATGTAGACAAATTTCAAGATATATTTTTATTTATTTATGTTTTTTAATGTGGAAAAAATGCATCTTGTATATAATTGGTTCATAGTAATCAATTCACTGCAAGTCTACACTAATAGCTTGCATTGACGTCATTTATACCTGCAAATCAAGTTTGAAATAACCACATATTGGTGTGTGTTTGTATATATGTATGTAGATGAAGTGTCTGCGTTTGTTTTAGTTACTGAACAATTTAATTTTCTTTCTAACTAATGATAAAAGTCTCAATAATTAATTTATTTAAATAATAATCTTTGTTGAAGCTATGCTATTTAATTAATTAATATTATAGAATTGAAAAACTATATGATTTTTTTTTGTACGGGTATTCAATGGTCAACTGCTGGTATTTTAAAAAAAAAAATAAAATATGTGACGTACTATTTCAAAACTGACCTTACTCATAGTAAAGTAAAAAATGCGTTAACATATTGCGGTAGTCAAAAACTGATATACAGGATGATTTAGGACTGGCATGCCAAACTTTAACAGTTAATCGAGGAAGTTATTTTAAGCAAACAACTGTATATGAACATGTGTCCAGAAATTCTTCGTAGAGGAGCTAAAATCCTCCAAAGATTTTGCCTAACATTAGTACATATTTAATGTCTTGAGAATCTATTATAACTTAAACTAAAATTGCACCTTAACCACAAAAGTTATGTCACTCGACACGTGTTTCGACTTCACAAGAAGTCCTCATCAGGAGCCTAACGATTCCAGAATCTATTACAAAATTTGATAATTAGTTTATTATTGATAAGTGTTATCGATTTCTATTATCAACCAATAATTATTTAGACCAGGGGTGTTGATATTTATCTAATATTTTTTTGTTCTTTAATTTTTTTGATTATATGATACAAATACATATTTTGCTCATTTATTATAGAATCAAACGTTTACGAGAAATATCGATACAAAAGAAATGATGGCAGATTTATACTTTAAAAATGCTTCAAATTACACTTACAAGGGGAGGGTAAGGTACCCAGGTTTTTTAATTTTGTATACTTATAGCTCGTGAAGGTCTTCCACTTCTACATAAACTTGCCACAACAGTAATGTAGTGAGTGAAGGTCTTCATTTTGTTATTGTTTTTTTATACTTGTAGTACGTGAAGTATAAAAAAATTAAAAAATCCGGGTAACTGACCCTCGTCTTGTAATAAGCTTTATAGGTATTCTTGTTCTATGAGAACTATAAAAATACATTCTTATCAACAATTAGCGCTTTTTTTAGTTTTGATTTTAGTTATAGTAAAATACGTGAACCAATAATATAACTATGCCGACATGACCATTTTATCATATTTTTAATTGTAGAACAAGAATATAAACTTACATTAGTAGCCTAATTTGAAGTATCAGTAAAATGTTTTTTTTTGTATTGATATGCCTCATAATAATAAATTTAATAATAAAAAGCATATTTTTGTGCATCATATCTAATAAGTGATATTTAACTCAAGAAAAAATAAAATGACAAAATTCTAGATAAAATTCGACGGATTCACTGGCTCCATACACTCTTATTAAAACTAAATCGATTACCAAACATATAAACTACATATAAACATATACCGGGTGTCCCAGATAACTTTTCCAGCATGGGGATCTCAGTATCTATAAGTGATACAGGTTTGGTTAAATGAGATCAATTATTTGTATGAAAGGGGTGAGTATTATTACACAAAAAAATATTCATAATTCTATGTGGTTTAGGTGGTATACCCAAAAAACTGAAAATTCGGAATTTCTTTAAATGGCTATAACTTTTTTGTTAAAGTAGATAGGTATTTTTTGTTTGCGGTTTCTTAAAGTACTTTTTTGTGTAGAATTGATTGGTGTATTTAGATTTTTAATATCACTTTTAGTTTCCGAGATACAAGCCCTAACTTTAGTTTTTCTTATGGGCCGCTAAGTTGGCTATGGCATATTTGAACGTGTTTTTTACTCTACTTTACAACGATGTGTCACTTGCCATATTTATTATCGAAAAAAAAATTATAATATATTTTTTCAAATAGTTCATTGTTTCAAATATTCATTTGTTATTTTGATTGTTGTTATTGTGATTTTTGTTTACAATTTTTGTTTTTCATGGCTCACTTAAAAGTTTGTAATAAAATACTTCATAAATATCACTGATATTTAGTATTTCGACTTTTTTTTCAATAATAAATATGGCAAGTGACACATCGTTGTAAAGTAGAGTAAAAAACACGTTCAAATTTGCCATAGCCAACTTAGCGGCCTATAAGAAAAACTGAAGTTAGGGCTTGTATCTCGGAAATTAAGAGTGATATAAAAAATCTAAATACACCAATCAATTCTACACAAAAAAGTGCTTTAAGAAACCGCAAACAAAAAATACCTATCTACTTTAACAAAAAAGTTACAGCCATTTAAAGAAATTCCGAATTTTCAGTTTTTTGGGTATACCGCCTAAACCACATGGAATTATGAATATTTTTTTGTGTAATAATACTCACCCCTTTCATACAAATAATTCATCTGATTTAACCAAACCTGTATCTCTTATAGATACTGAGATCCCCATGCTGGAAAAGTTATCTGGGACACCCGGTATAACTACATATAAACGGGTTCTTGAAATATTAAATAAAAACTAATTTTAGGCAAAATATTTGGAGGGGTGTACTTCTTGGACACATGTTTATAAATAGTTTTTGCTTGAAATGTTTTTTCATTATCTCTTATGGTATTTTATATAAAAATGCATATAATAAGATATTGAATCGAATGAAATTAATTTTTGTTAAAAATAACATATAAAATATAAAACGGGTAAATGCGTATGGGCACGCACATGACTGGGTTCTGTAGTATAATTTTCAATACTTATAGTAAAAAAAAGATATTTCAAAAATTTTCATGAACTATTTTTGCTAGTGTCGGTATAATTAAAATTGAATGCAGAGGCGGATTATCTATAAGGCTAACTAGGCACGTGCATAGGGCGCGAGGTTACATTGGGCGCGCGCGCGAAATTTTTGAAAAATAACAAAAAAATAATTGTGTCAGCAAGTACTTTTACACTTACACAATATAAAAAGATTCTTGTGTACACAAAAAGATGATGTGATAATTTTTAACAAACAAAATATAGACGCAACAATAAGAAAATATTTGAATTTCGGAAATTTCATTGTTGTATTTAATATGAAAAGTTACGTAACAGTGGAAGGGAGGGGTCAAGCTGAATGTCAGAAAATTCTATGGCCGTTAGAGGGGCGCCGATGAGGTGCTTGCCTAGGGCGCTCTCGACATTTAATCTGCCTCTGATTGAATGTACTAATTAGAAGCTACATTCTGAAATTCTTTCAGAATGATTTTTTTTAGATTTAGATTTTAGAGGGGGGATGCTCTGATAACCACATTGTAAAGCAAATTTATCGTAACTGAAGGGTTAAAATCAAAGGTTACTTATAATTTTTTTTGCATTTTAGATCTATCCAAAGACACTCAATGGGGTAAGTGAAAAAATGGGAGTACATTTTTCAGTCTATGGGAGGGAGATCCAAAATAATTTTGACAATATTCGTTATAATAACCTTTTCCAATTGTATTTCAGAATTTCAAAATGAACTTAAAGGGTTTAAATTTTCCGTTAAACGATAGGTCATTAGGTCTTATAATTTTTTTATCAATATTAAATTTATAATTACATTAGAAACCGGTTATAACGACATCGATTAATACGACGTATCGGTTTTAACGACTCAAAATAAAAGTCCAACTGAATCCCATATAATTGCACTTTTACCGGTTATTAAGATTAACGATTATACGCTTTTTACAACCAATATGATCGACCCCTTCGATGTCGCTAAACGACAAATCTTTAATTTGTTACATGAAAATTGGCAAATCATAATATTCCTGCTTTTTCTTTAAAAATTACCATAGTTGGAGGGGATCGTGCTCGCTTAGTACAACATACTACGATAGTATACTGCTTTAACAATGAGCGATATGCCAGGTTGGGTGCTAATTAATTAAATAATTATTTATATAATAAAATATAATATATGTAGCACGCCGTACAATATGCAAAATACAAAAAAAATTAACATTCTGAATAACAAATTGATGCTTTCGGAGATACAATTGGAAAAAGTGTAATTCAAAGTTACTTTCTGATTATTTTCAGATTTTTTGAGTTGATAATTTAGAAATTATATAGGGGGGCTTTGATAGTGACATTGAAGAGCAAATACATGGTGACTAAAGGGTTAAAATCAAAAGGTCGTAATACATTTTTTGTTTCAATTTAGGAGACCTTTCTAAGAACACCTCACTAAATGGGCTAATGATCTAATGTAAGTGAATTTTTTTTTAATACAAGCTTGATTTTATGGAAGGGGATCTAAAAATTTTTTTTTCAAAAATCTTACCATTCTGTTTTTGGGTCATCAATCTACGTCCGTATACCAAATTTCATCTTATTATCTTTATTTTTTTAAGACAGACAGACGAATAGTGCGAAATTATAAGGGTGCCTAGTTTTCTACGGAACCCTAATCAGGTTAAAATAATCTTATATAATAGGTTTGATTTCATTCAACTCAAAAATAACTTATATGCATTTTTAAAATAAATTTATCTGATCCAAATACAATTTTTCCCGTTTTTACATATGCAATATAATAAACTATGTATGTACAATAATGTACATACATATCATATATGTTTTTGAGTGCACTGGAAATGTTTGCTTGATTTTCTGCAAACAACTGACCTTATCCGAGATAGAATGTCGGATAAGGTCAGTTTTGCCTTATATGTGCAATAGATAAATGCAAATAAATATGTTTGCATTAAAATAAGTAGTTATCTAATTGAAGCTCCACTTTTATTGCTAAAACTTGCACGGCCGTGACCCGTAGTGATTCGAAAAATTCACGGCCTGCATCCAACTTTAATTACCATTCGTTGTTCACTATACATATTCATTGCATATAATGTCTTTTATGGCCCTTATATTTGCCATCGTAAATTGGCATTATATTCAAAAGATTTTTGCGGTCCTCGTAATTATTAACGTATTTAAAATAATATTTCTAGTAGTAGATGTGTTTGCACCCGTGAATGAAAAATATCAAAGACAAGGTTAAATAACACTTAAAGAATATCAGCAATCAGAGTATGTATAAAATAATCTGACAGAAATTCTTCGTATAGACAACCATTTATACTGTGCAGTAACAGCATTATACATACCGAAGGAAATCAATAACATTCAAATGAAATATTAAGAAAGTGGCTATTTGCACATACCGTATGTGCATGCAATTGGTTATTTGCATATACTGTATGTGTACCAAATTACTTAAATAAGGTTAGATTGTTAAGTTAGGGTAGGTTAGTGTACATGGTATGTGCAAATAGCCAATTTCATGCACATACGCAGGGCCGTCGAGAGAAAATCCGGGCCCGAGGGACAAAAATTATGCCCCCCCCCCACCCATGAAAAACAACTACAGAATCTGCTGAATGAAATATGTATATTCTGACTCTATGAAGGAAAGGGTTGAGAAATGTTCGGAAAATTGTATTTGAAACAAATTGTAATCAGTGCCGGATTTACCATATGTGGTGCCCTGAAGACCTTTTTTTTAGCTTTTTTAACAAAAAAATGTTACTAATAATTATGAAGAGCTATTTTTTTAGCTCCTCACCAAAATTTTTCACAATTTTACGATGATGCCCCATCATGGTGCCCCCTATGGTCGGGTGCCCTAACCAATTGCTTCTTTTGCTTATTGGTAAATCCGGCACTGGTTTTAATAACAAGCTATATAAATATAAGTTTGTATATCAAGGTATTGAATAGAAATGTAAAAAGTAAGAAGTCCACTTTCTTGAATTGAGAGTTTTATTGTTATGTTAAATTAAGAAATTTACTTATTAATTATAATTGTAAATTTTATTGATGAATAAGACTTACGGGCCCCTTTAGGAAGGCCGGGCCCGGGGGGATTCCTCCCGTCTCCCCCCCTCTCTCGACAGCCCTGCACATACGACATGTGCAAATAGCCAATTGTATGCATATACGGTATGTGCAAATAACCAATTGCATGCACATACGGTATGTGCAAATAGCCCCATCCAAATATTAATGCAAATACAGGCACACATACATATGTAGTTCAAGAGCTAGCGGTTTTTTTCATTAAATCATTTTCTAAGGACTCAAATATTTTTGAATAGAACAAGGAATGGAATATCTGGCAGACTTGTTGAAGTCCCTACATAAAAATTTATGTCATTATGTTTTTATGTAAGTGCACATCAAAACAAAGTTTGCACCAAGGTCTAGTCTGGTGACCTCTGGGATATTGGGGTTAAAATTTTGAAAGTCTCGCGTAGTAGAGCTCATACGAAAAAAAATATACGAAAAATTTAACAAACTGAGTAAATATACACTATTGTAGTAACTATAATATTTACCTTCTAATTCTATATCTTCCATTGGTTTTTTAGCTACAAGTGGTATCGCTGGATACAGTCTAAGGGTTTCTTGTAGAACTCTTTCTATATATTCCATTTGGCATACATCTTCGTAAGTAACGTCACGAGTGTAATCGTCTTCAAATATTCTATCCAGTTCTTCGTGAACTTTATCCTGATTAAATACATAATATATATATTTTAAATATTAATTTAGTTTAATTTTAATACATAAAAAGTAAGCTTAAATCTAGTGTTACTTAGCTGCTATTGCAAGTTAAAATTGTATAAATTAATTTTGATAATGATAATAATTGGTAAATTAATGGTAAAAAATGTTTTATGTGAAAAGAATATTATTTTCCTTCAAAATAAATTGAGTGATAAATTTATTTCTTAATACCTTTATTATAAATTCATAAGTATTTTCTAATGGTCTTAACTAAAATGAACCTGGTCAAGTAATTGTTTTCCAATATTTAGTGGAAACAAAAATTGAGAATACAAAATAAAATAATAATAAATTGATAAATTACATATATTCAAGGACTTTATTTACCTGTGCATGATGATATAACCCAAGTAAACTGAGAGCAAAACCTGTCGTTCCAGTTGTAGTATCTTGACCCTAAATAATAATAAAAATATAATATTTAAAATTACCATCTTTAAATTTAAACTTACTGCAAACATCATTGTCAAAACTTCGTCCATTATTTCTTGGTCCGTTAAATCATGACCATCTAGTTGTGCCTCCAAAAGCATATCCAAAAATGCTGTGTGTTTTCTTTCATCTTTCTGAAAAAACATTAATAATATAATAAATGTTCGATACATTTTTTGATTCATGTATCTAATAGGCCGAGAGCCGGAGGATCAAATATGCTGTCATATTTTATCATGTAAGCAAAATTTCCCAATTCCAATTCATTGGATTTCAAACTTATTTGAAGAAGCTGCTTTTATATGTTCTGGCCTTTCGCCGCCCCCGGCGGTCGCCCTAGTTGCCCCCCCCCCCCCCTAAATGGAGCGTTCAAGTATTACGTAACGCAATTTTTGGAGATTTTTGATCTCCCCCACGTAACGCGCCGTAACGTTTTTCTGTACCCCCCTTCCCCCTAGTTTTTACCTAAAAACTGTTCCGTAACGCGTAGTTCAAATTTTTGGGACGCTCATGAATGTACGCTGCAGCATCAGGAACAAATAAACATGTAGCTCGTCCATTTAATGATCTTCGCCATTTTTTTAAGTGCTGCGAACTTTAAAACCAAGGAAACAACACCGGAAACGAGTATCTATCAACACCGTCTTTTCGTAACAGACCACCGCACCAAGATACAATAT
Source organism: Sialis lutaria (assembly GCA_949319165.1). Taxonomy (NCBI): domain Eukaryota; kingdom Metazoa; phylum Arthropoda; class Insecta; order Megaloptera; family Sialidae; genus Sialis; species Sialis lutaria. The sequence continues at coordinate 17,338,191 of OX439241.1, forward strand.
TAAATTGACACTGACTTCGATCTTTGTGCATATCTTCGGAAATATCTCCAGAGTAACGTCAAACTATAATTTACATAATATATAATTTATATTGCTTCACTTGGACTTCAGTTTAGATTATTAGACAGTGTCTAATAATCTATTATCAAATATATACAATGACCTATTGTCTGAAATTAAGTACATGATGCTGCATCGGCATTGTGCATCACAACAAATGGAAAATAGCGAAAGCTATTTAGTAATAAGAGGCATTTTTAATGCTTCAACTAAACATTTCTCTGCTTTGATTATCTGTAAAGAATACAGTGACATTACATGTTAGCGAAAATGTATTACGTTTTCGAAATGAAGTTTTTTCTGCGGAACCTTAAAAAGTAACATACTGTAAACCGGGGTTACTTTGCGCCAGTGGATGTTACTTTGCACCATTAGCAAAAAGAGTTTCAATGTAGCTTTACGATTATACATGATACATATACTACCAAACAAAATGTAGCAGTTATTGAAGTTTGTTTTTGTAATGTGATTGTTGCCAAAAATATCGGTGTACGTTCATTATTAAAGAAACAGCTAGTCAGTAAAGTGGTCGTCGAATAAACTGTAATTTTTTAATGTCCAAAATTTGGTGTGTGTGCCGGTTCTTCTTCAAAACTATCAAGTAAGTGTTTATAAATTAGTTTATATATCATTTTGTCATAATGTTTTAGATGAAGTCACCATTCCTTGATGATAATAAATAACCTAAAATTATGTTCTCTCTGAACAGACAGATTTTAACGTCTTTTGGGGTTACTTTACTTCGGAGTAAAGTAACCCCGAAAAACGTTAAAATTAAGAGAGAAAACAATTTTAAGTAAAATTTTGAATAATAATACCTGATTTCAATGCATTAATGTTTTTTTTTATATATATTTTTTATTTGCGTTTTTTTGTCACAGACATGCCCAGAAACTATAAAAAAAAGCTGGGATCAAGACGATATTGTGATTATACACCTGAAACCTTGCAACAATGCTTAAACGAAATCAAAAGAGGTGATATTTCACATAGGAGAGCAGAACAAATTTATAAAATACCAAGAAGAACAATTTTGAATAAATTGAAAGAAATACACATGAGGAAACTAGGAAAGCAGCATATATTCACTTCTGATGAAGAACAAAGTTCAGAACTAACATCAATTTTTAATTAAAACACACTGTTGGCTATTTTTTATTTGTTTTGTGCAATGCATTTTGTTTATTAATGAATAAAGAATATAGTTTCATTTTCTTACAATAAAAAAATCCATACATTATTTTGTATTTTTGGGTGTACAGACGTGAGCCCCGGATAAAAGTTGATAAAACACACGCTTAATTTTAGTTCATCTACTTAAATAGTGGCGTTATAATGAAAAATTTAGAATAGAGCAAAGTAACCCCGACCTATGGGAAACTGCTCCACTTTTTGACAAAAAAATTAAACCTTACTATACTATTTATCAAATAAGTGACCATGTGAATAAGTTGTATTAGATCACATATATAAATACAAAATGGCAAAGAGTCACTTCTGTCGATTTTTCAATTTATTTCTAGAGTTTTTAAAAATAATCATAAAAGTGGAGCAAAGTAACCCCGGTTTACGGTATACTTATTTGTGATACGTATTTGTTGATAATATTTTATTACATTTTAAATATGGAATATTATTCTTACGATGAAAAGGTGGATATGCTGTTGTTGCACGGTAAATGTCAAAATTCAATAGAAATACGATTACTCGGTTCATTTCGCAAACAAATTAATAAGAGAAAAGGAGTAACTTATGAAGAAAAAAGTTCTAGTTGAAGTTTATTAATTGGCAATCAGTGTCATTAAGGGAACTAAACTATCATGTATGGTGTTAAAAAAAGTTCAATTTTTACAAAAAAACGACAGTGTTAGAAGGATTGTCGTTGGGTCTTAAGCAAATATAGAATTGACAATGAATTCACAATAAAATTTCTATGTTCGGATACTGCTAAATTCACAAATAACGGGTTTTTGAACAGACTTGTACACTTCCATTGGGATACTGAAAATCCGAGAATTATTCGTGAAAGTAATTTTCAACATGTTTCAGAATGTTTGGGTGAGATTACTTAGAACAAAAATTATAGAACCTTTTTCGAAGAAATCTTAACTGCCGAACGATACTTAAACTTTTCAACGTATGACCTCAATGAACTTTTGGACAACATAGTTTTGAATTTTATTTTAATTATTAATTCATTAATTTTAAAATTTTAAAAAGTTCCAAAATTGTGAAAGAGTTTACCTTAAAAATAGTAAAGATAATAAAGTCCGGTTTTATCGTATATCATTGGAACAAGAAATTTGTAAATTATTGTTGGATTTTATTGATACCATTGATAAATTTTTGCTAACATGTTTGGTAAAAGTTTGAACTTTACACATGGTAAATTGTTACGGTCTGCAATAATTAAAAATCTCCTCATATTGAGTTTTATAAAGAAAATAAAAGTGAATCTACGCATGACCTCAATGAACTTTTGGACAACATAGTTTTGAATTTTATTTTAATTATTAATTCATTCAATTTAAAATTTTAATTGTTGTAGATTAATTACTTTAATTTTTTGTTTATTGTTTTAATTTTTACATAATTATTGTTATGTGATTGTTACTAATCGTAATGGCATCTATTTGTTTGCATTGTAAAGTTCCAAAATTGTGAAAGAATTTACCTTAAAAATAGTAAAGATAATAAAGTCCGGTTTTATCGTATATCATTGGAACAAGAAATTTGTAAATTATTGTTGGATTTTATTAATATTCAGTATAAAGTTCGAAACGCACTAGAGCGGCTCGACGCTTCACTACACTACACTACGCGTCGCAACAAAATATTCTATTTAATGTTTTAAATGAACCTAGTCGCACATGGGCGACACTACGCTGCACGGTGCGTTACGTGCGATTGGTTAAAAAAATGAAGTGTAGTGTAGTGAAGCGTCGCGCCGCTCTAGTGCGTTCCGACCTTAATGATGATTTTATTTTATTTATGAGTAATCGAATTTACAAATTCCATTTTTATAAAAATTGTTTTTTGAGTAGTAGAAATTTACGCTATGGATTAATTCCTAAAGCCATTAATAATGAAGCATCAAACAGAATCATTATCAAATGATGAAGTATGTAATATGGTCATCACTTTTGTTGGTTTGTTAAGCGGTCATCCAAAATCTGGTAAAATTGCTACTGCAATGAATGAAATTTATACTTTTTTGGAATAAAATTATGACTGCCAGTCTTGCCACTATAAAACTGAAACTGCAAGACCATTATGGTGATGATATTATTATTATTATTAATAAAAATAAAGATTTTATCGAAATATGTACTGATCCTATTAATTTTCAGTAGAAAATGTACGTCACATGTACGTCGTCTTTAATCAAAAGCAAAATTTTATTCAACTTTGTTTACAAAAAACAAAACACAATAAATAATAATCAAATATAAAATTTGGAAACCCAGATACCTGTGACATACGCGAGTGCCGGCAACGATTCACATTATATTCACGTTGCCGGCGCCGGCATAGGAGACAGTTCCTAATGCCAATACTATTACGATCATAACATTTTTCACTACATGACCGGTATAGTATGCATGACACGAAATAGTTTACTAAAAATACACGAAATTAAAGCAATCGAAACTTGTTGAAAAAAGGACTTGTAAAAGACAACATGAATTTGAGTCGATAGGTATCACGCTTAGTTTTTATTATATTTAGATTTAATTTACACTTCTAAAAAATACACTGAGTGCCATCTTCATGTGTCATAGCGTGGATAGTAAGAATGTTATTTTTAATTTTGTTTTTGTTTTTTAAATGACGTTCCTGAATTGCAAGAATGGAGACATTTTTTAATTGGACACCTGGATCATCCAAACGCCATTTTTACTGGCACATCCTAGTGAGCCTGACACTACCTACACTTGTCTTATGTTAGTCATTGAAGACACAAAAAAATGATGCATGAAAACAATATTGGAAATGCCACTTGCCACTTTTCCAAATCTATTGTGCATAGTTATAAATAACAAGAATACATTTTACTTGCAATCTTCTAGAATTTCGATATTTAAACACAAATTAAGTAAATGTAAAGTTCAAAATTCTAAAGTTTCAAACCATGGAAAATCAATTAAATGCTATCACCGTATTGAATTTTATAAAATTCCAGTTAAATACTAACATTCCAGCAACAGCAAGTGTTTGATTTATTAAAATATATAGTAGAAATTGTATTTTGTACTCTTATGTTTGATGAAATGTCACTTGAAGTATAATCATAGGTTTTGAAAAATTCGAGTATTTCGGTAGAATCGATATCATAGCATACCATGCCCTGTTTTTCATGTTACATGGGGTTTGCAAGAAGTGGAATAAGTCCATTGCCTATTTTTTACATACGGTACAATCCTTAATACAAAAATCTATAGTCCGTTGGATTTGATAGCTACTGTTTGCGACCAAAGGTCAACCAATGTAACTGCCAATAACAAACTTTGTCAATTAAATTACCCTTGCTTCACTGTAAAGATTATGATAATTTTGCCCCCCCCCCCACACCTGTTGAAAACAACTCGAAATACATTGATGGAATATAACTTAATATTTGATAATAAAAAATTATCTTATCTGACATCGTAAAGTTTTTTAAACAAAACCAGTTATGTAAAAAAAAATGACAGTCCAGCAGCTTAATTACAAAGTATGCATTATTGCACACCCCAAGCAGGCTCTGCTTGGAAGTGTGTTCTACTCTCGTCCTAAAATTTTTTTTCGTATATAAATTGATAAAATGAGTATTATATCTTAAATTTCTTCAGTATCTCACTTACATTTTTACATTTTCTGATAGAAAACATTACAGTCTCCATTTTTGCTTAGTTTAATATCGATCGGTTTTAATTTTCTGTTATAAAAATATAAATAAAGTTCAATTTGTCGATTTAACCCGCTTTTTTGATAGAAACGCCGAACTACAGGTTACAATTCGAAATAAATTTGCACCAATCCTTTTGAATTCACTTCATCTATTATCAGAATAGAACCCTATTAAAACTCAACAAAATTGGATAACTAGAAGTAACGAAATTTGCAGTTTATTTAAACAAAAATTCATATTTTGACAAGAAATTTTTTTACAAATAGAGTAGTTGCTATTTATAATTTATTAATAGTAGTAGGCGCTATTTCTTCATATGTCACTTCAAATTCCATAATTATTATATTGTGTTAATTAATATATAAATACATGTACAATGTACATCGATACGTGCTGTATTTTAATTATTTTATTCAAAGCCAATCAATCTTTTTAATCAAGATAAAATCTGGTAAGTTTGCATTTTTAAAACAAATATATTATATACGTCATATAACCTATAAACGTTACATTGTTGTTTCATTTTAAATGCTAGACATCAGGTGAACACAGCTGTTATCGCTGCAATATGTGGATGTATTTATCTTTTTAATTATTATTAGATATTAATTAATTTATTTACTTTATACATTTTACAAAAAAAATATGTTATATAAAAATTGTAAATTAAAATGATTGTTGTTTTATTACAATACATCCTAAATTTAAATAAAAAAAGGTAATAATCGATTGATATCAAGATTCATTGTTGATTTTCTAAAAAATCTTAATGAGTTTGTGGGACGGTAATGGATGATAAATATAAGTCGTATGGTTTTATATTTTTATTCCTCCCACGTAAAATTTTATATACAAATCAAATAATATATATATACAAATGTACACATGTAAACACAGTAGGTGTATTGTGGTGTGAGTGACGGTAGTGTGCTGTCCTTCTCTGGCCGTGACTGCTTTGTTATTGCTAGCGCCTTGATTTGTTGGTCTACTTCAGCGGTAGTAGACATGGATGTGGATCGTTTGTTGTAGCTTCTGATACTTGATAGTTGCAGTACTGTCGTGTTATGTTGTGACACGATGGCGTTTGGTTTTCGACTTAATTTCCTGAGGGCATACGTCTAGTTTTATACGTTTTACCCCCAACACATTTTCGATGACCGTTGAAACACGTGTTCCTAATATTTCGCAATACTCATTAGTGGCGGCATTCGTCAAAGGCAGTGTGCCGTCTATACATGTGCGTGTTTATTGTCTGTTGAGTTGGTCATGTTGCAACACCTGTTTTTATTATTGTCGGCAGTTATCAAAAGGTGGTGTTTGTTTGTTTTGATTTATTAGTTTTGCCGATTGTGTGGCAGTGTTGCCACACCACCCCCCTGCTGAGACCGGAGGTCAGGCTTGAAGAAAGTCTGGAAAATGTACGCGACGTCCTGAACGTGTCGTTCTGGTGGGCGTACTCGTGCCTTGTGCTGGTGCGGGTTTTGGCTGCGGCGTCGGTTTGGGCGCTGCAACTCTTGTTGTTGGTTTTGTGGGTTCTTCTTGAAGTATGTATGCTGGTTTTAGTCGGTCTGCAGTTACCAAAACTTCTTTTTCTCGAATGGCGAGTTTGTAATTTTTCGGGCCACGCTCGAGGACTTTGTAGGGTCCCGTGTAAGGCGGCTCGAGGGCGCCACGCAGTTTGTCCTGTCGCAAAAAGACGTGACTTGTCGTGCTTAAGTCTTTGAAAACGAAGGTTGTTGGACGGCAGTGGCGAGCGGCTGGTGCCGGTCGAAGGGCGGCAAAACTGCGTCGTAGCTGCGTGGTGAAGTCCGTGTAGTCTTTTGGTGCGTTTGCGGTTTGTGCGGCGAAAAATTCGCCGGGGAGGCGCAGAGGTTCTCCGTAGACGAGTTCTGCGGTTGACGCTTGCAGGTCGTCTTTCCAGGCGCTCCGGATTCCGAGGAGCACTATGGGGAGTGCGTCGGTCCAGTTTTCACCGGTGTGGCACATGATTGCTGCTTTCAGAGTGCGGTGAAATCTCTCGACGAGGCCGTTTGCTTGTGGGTGGTATGCGGTTGTACGAGTTAATCGAATCCCAGCAAGATTTGCGAGGGCGCGGAACAATTGCGCTTCAAATTGCCGGCCCTGATCGGTTGTTACTATCTGAGGGCAGCCGAAGCGTGCTATCCATCCGGACAGGAATGCGCGAGCGACGGTGTCTGCGGTGATGTCTGGGAGCGGGATGGCTTCGGGCCAGCGTGTAAAACGGTCTACGGCGGTGAGACAGTATCGGAATCCGGTTGAATGCGGGAGCGGTCCGATAAGGTCGATGTGGACGTGACTGAAGCGGGCGTCCGGGACCTTGAAGTCTCCTGGTGGCGTAGATACGTGTCGCGTTATCTTGGCGCGTTGACACACTGTGCATGTGCGGGACCACTGGATGCATTCTTTGCGAATTTGCGGCCAAACGAAACGTTGCGATATGAGTTTCGCGGACGCTTTGGCACCTGGGTGGCTTAGTCCATGGAGGGCATCGAATACTGCACGTCGGAATGGTTCCGTGACGAACGGGCGAGGTCGTGCCTGTGAAGTGTCGCAGTATAGAGGCGTGCTGCTACCTGGTGCGCGTATTCTCTGGAGGCGGAGTCCTGTTTCTCGACGTAGGTAGTCCTGGAGCTCTTCATCGTGAGTTTGAGATGCGGCTAGGGCTTCATAGTCAATGGACGCGGTGATGCTTTCTGCCCGAGACAAGGTGTCGGCGACGATGTTGTCTTGTCCAGAGATGTGACGTATGTCCGTCGTGAACTGTCCTATCAGGTCCAGGTGTCGGAATTGGCGTGGAGAGCATGTGTCACGATTATGCTGGAAGGCGTACGTTAACGGTTTGTGGTCCGTCAATATTGTGAAGTGCCGGCCTTCCAACATGAAGCGGAAATGCTTGACGGCTTCGTACACGGCGAGGAGTTCTCGGTCGTATGGGCTCCATTTTGCTTGCGATGGGCTTATTTTTCGTGAGAAAAATGCCAGCGGTTGCCAAGTTCCCTGGGCGCGTTGTTGCAGGACGGCGCCGATTGCTACTTGTGAGGCATCGGTTACGACGGCGATGGGTGCGGCCATGTCCGGGTGTGCCAGTAGTGTAGCGCGTGAGAGTTCTTGCTTGCAGTCCTCGAAAGCGCGCTGGAGGTCAGGAGTCCAGGTGATTGGGTGTGCTCCTTTTGTTTTCGGTCCAGCGAGGACGGCGTGTAGTGGTGCTTGTATGTCGGCGGCGTGCGGTAGGAAGCGCCGATAAAAATTCAGCATGCCCAAGAATCGACGTAATTGTTTTACTGTCTTGGGCGCGGGGAATGCCTGGAGGTCGGCGATGCGCGCCGGTGGAGGTTTCGTTCCCGCTGCTGAGACGTGGTATCCCAGGAATAACACTTCCTTGGCGCCGAAGACGCACTTGGTTGGGTTGAGTAAGAGGCCGTATTCGTCCAGCCGTTTGAATAGCGTGTGCAGGTGCTCCAGGTGTTCCTGTTCTGTCCGCGAGGCGACGATTATGTCGTCTATGTATGCATAGCAAAAATCGAGGCCGCGAAGTACTTCGTCGATGAAGCGCTGGAACGTCTGGGCTGCGTTGCGTAATCCAAACGACATGAACGGGAACTCAAACAGGCCAAATGGCGTTGTAATGGCCGTCTTCGGTATATCGTTTGGGTGTACCGGTATCTGATGGTACGCCTTCACTAGGTCGATTGTCGAGAATGTTGTGCATTCGGCGAGCTGGTGCGCAAAGTCTGCGATGTGGCGTACTGGATAACGGTCTGGAATTGTGCGTGCGTTGAGTGCTCGGTAATCGCCGCATGGGCGCCAGCCGTTGTCGCGTTTTGGCGCTATGTGTAGCGGCGACGACCATGGGCTCTTCGAGCGGCGTGCGGTGCCGGCGAGAAGCATGGCGTCGAATTCCGCTTGAGCAACGCGGAGGCGGTCTGGGGCGAGACGTCGTGGTCGGCAGGCTACGGGCGGTCCGGGCGTCGTCGTGATGTGGTGCGACGTGGAGTGCCGTACGTCTCGTGGTTGACCAGTTGGACGAGTTATATCCGGAAACTCGCTAAGCAGTGTGTGGTAGCGAGTGTTTCCGCTTACTGCTCGTGTTGTTGGCGCGGCGCACGTCTTTGCAGGTACCGATGTTCCTGGAGTAGTGAGGCCCGTGATCCCGTCTAGGAGGCGGTGATGACGGATGTCTACCAGGATATTGAAGAACGACAGTAGGTCGGCTCCTATGATCGGTACATTGACGTCGGCGATGACGAATCTCCAGGTGAAATCTCGGCGGAGACCGACATTGAGGTTCAGCGTCGTCCATCCGTATGTGTGGATGGTGGATCCATTGGCTGCGAGTAGTTCGTATTTTTCCCTTGGACGTGGTGCGCGTAGCAAGGTACGAGGGTATACGCACAGGTCGGATCCAGTGTCGACCAAAAACCGTACTTTTGTTACTTGGTCGGTAACGTAGAGGCGGCTTGGGCGTTGTGTGCAGTCAGTTGCCGCTCTTACTGATTGCATTGTTGGTTTCCCGACTGGAAACGGCATGGTGGTTGGCACTTCTGTGCTTTTTTTCCAAATTTTCGGTGGTAATAGCAGATTTCAGTATTTTGTGATTTTTCTCTGACGTGGTACTTGCTACGACTGCTTGAGCGTTGACGTCGTTGTGGGTACGTGTCCGGCCGTCGCATTGTTGTGAGCGCGGCCACCTGGTTCGACAATTCTTCGATGCGCTTTGTCAGTGCGGCTACATCGGCATGTTGCGGTGTGACGCTTTTGTCCATGGCGGGCTTTGGCGTCACGCTAGTGACCTGGGGCGTCACCTCGACGATTTTGTCGGCGAGCTCAGCGACGGTTTCCAGGGCGGCTTCGGCCTGGCACGCGATGATCGCCTGGACGCCTGTTGGTAGACGGTTCGCCCATAGCGTGCGCAGAAAGTCCGAAGGTACGGTCGTACCTGCGAGTGTACGAAGGTGACGAAGAAATTGCGACGGTTTCCTATCGCCCATTTCTTCGTGGACGAGGAGTTGACGGACGCGGTCTTCCTGTGAGGTCGATAGTCGTCGTATTAACTCCGTCTTTATTTTGCGGTATCTGTTCGTCGGTGGCGGATTGATTATTACGTCTTCCACCTCGGCGGCGTATCGGGATTCTAGTTGTCCGATGACGTAGTTGTATTTTGTAGAGTCGCTGACGATTTTTGACAACTCGAATTGACTCTCGAGCTGTGCAAACCATATTGCAGGTTTGTCGGGCCAAAAAGGCGGTACACGTATTGATACGTGGTGTACGCCTGCACCCACTTCTTGCGCCGGAAGTTGCTGCTGTCCATCTTGGTTCGCCATCGTCTATTGTGTGTGAAGTCGGATGTCACGTTGTGTTGTGACCTGGTGCTTGACACAAGTTGTATTTCACCTGGTGCGTGCTGTGTTGCGCTTCGTCTGCAGTGGTGCGTGTCCTTTTGTTCGGGGTCACCAATTGTGGGACGGTAATGGATGATAAATATAAGTCGTATGGTTTTATATTTTTATTCCTCCCACGTAAAATTTTATATACAAATCAAATAATATATATATACAAATGTACACATGTAAACACAGTAGGTGTATTGTGGTGTGAGTGACGGTAGTGTGCTGTCCTTCTCTGGCCGTGACTGCTTTGTTATTGCTAGCGCCTTGATTTGTTGGTCTACTTCAGCGGTAGTAGACATGGATGTGGATCGTTTGTTGTAGCTTCTGATACTTGATAGTTGCAGTACTGTCGTGTTATGTTGTGACACGATGGCGTTTGGTTTTCGACTTAATTTCCTGAGGGCATACGTCTAGTTTTATACGTTTTACCCCCAACACATTTTCGATGACCGTTGAAACACGTGTTCCTAATATTTCGTAATACTCATTAGTGGCGGCATTCGTCAAAGGCAGTGTGCCGTCTATACATGTGCGTGTTTATTGTCTGTTGAGTTGGTCATGTTGCAACACCTGTTTTTATTATTGTCGGCAGTTATCAAAAGGTGGTGTTTGTTTGTTTTGATTTATTAGTTTTGCCGATTGTGTGGCAGTGTTGCCACAAGTTTTAAACTTCATATTATATATTTATATAATATTAATTACCTCCAATCTTTTTTTCAAACATCCTTTTAAGTTTCACCAATTATATTGTACCTGTACCGTATTTATTTGATATTATAAGTTAATACATTTTTTTATGTTTAAGGGGTGTGCATTTTATGGCCTAGCCATAGTATTTTTATTTTACTTGACTGTCGAATAGTTTTAAAGATATAACAGAATTATAGATATTAATGATACCATTGATAAAATTTTGCTAGCATGAATGGTAAAAGTTTGTACATAAGTGGTAAATTGTTACAGTCTGCAATAATTAAACAGGGTGACCTGTATTTCTCTGGAACAAATTTCCCTGACTTTTCCCGGTTTTCCAGGAGAATTTTTAACGGTTTTCCCTGTTTTTTATTTAAAAAATTTAGATAAAAAGCTTAAAAAAATGTCACTCTTTAAATATTTGCGAGAATTTGTGTGATTTTGCATTTTTATAAAAATTCCCTGACTTCCAACCAAATTCCCTGACTTTTCCCTGTATAGCAAAATTTCCCGACTTTTCCCGGTTTTCTAGAAACTGGCCACCCTGTTAAAAAATCTCCTCATATTGAGTTTTATAAAGAAAATAAAAGTGAATCTGATTTGGAAAAAAATTCGAAGTACTGACTTTTGGCAAACAACTTTTTGTTAAAATAGCTTAGAAAATTTATTTGGTTTAATTAGACAGCACGGTATCTTAGTGCATTGTTGCTTTAAAGTTATTAGTAATAAACGATTAAAATATTTAAAAGATGGCTCTTATGTGAATAAAAAAAATCAACTCACTACCATAAGTTTATTCGAGGATAAAAATTATAATTTGTTCAAAAACTTATAAAATACGTGTAATTAAAAAAAACTTTGCAAAATAGGTTATGATGAATAGTAAAATGATGAATGAAACTTATATTGTTTAAACAAGTTTAATATGTGAATATTATGAAAATCCGTAAAAGCAGCGTTTTTATCTGATACAGTTGACTAATGACTCAAATGGAATAATATATTTTTATATGCCAGCTTGCATACCGCATATTAAATAAAACTAACTGCAAGGTTAATAGGTTTATGTTCAATATCAAATTTGGCTTAAAATCAGTGCCGGATTTACCAATAAGCAAAAGAAGCAATTGCTTAGGGCACCCGACCGTAGGGGGCACCATGCGAGGGCATCAGCGTAAAATTGGGAAATGGATATGAAAAATTTTGGTGAGAGGACTAAAAAAAGGTCTTCAGAAGTTTAACGACTAAAAAAAAGGCTCTTCAGAAAAGGTCGTCAAAATTACAAAAGAGGGCCTTTACATGATTAGTGCTTAGAGCACCACATAGGATAAATCCGGCACTGCTTAAAATATTGGTCAAAGAAATAAATGTTTCTAAAATTTATTCAGAGCAACATGGAGCACCAGAATTTAAACACAATCTTTATCTTAACTTGACAACATTGTAAATATTTCTTATTTTAACTTTTTATTGAAATAAATGCCTGTTATTTTCTTATTTTTGTAACAAATAAATTTCCTGTGATAACTTCTATAGATTCTATAGAATCTAGATAATTAATAACTAGTAAATTATACAAACCTCTCCAGTTTCACTGGTTTGTTCTCTATTCAATATAAGCTGATTTCTGCGACGTTTGATTACTCTCTCTGTTAAAGGATGTACGACAGATAGACACTCATCTTGTTTTTTGCGTAAAGAGGAAAACTTAAACAGGAAGTCGGGGCGCAGCCACAGAGTGTACATTCGTATATGTACATATCTGCATAATCTACAACAACAATTAAGTTATGTCAACTCTAGAGAAATAGCCATTGTCACAGATGTTAATAAAATTTAATATATTAATATATTTCATATTAAAATTGATAGAGTAAAGTTATTAAACAAGTTGTATACAATTATACAAGATTATAGCACACTTACAATAATTACAGCAAATTGATCTTTAATAAACTTTTATAAGTATAACTTTTTACTATAAATGTTGATATGATTGATTCTTGTACTTCTGTCTTAAAGTGGCTACACACGTAACTGCAAGCTTGACAAGCATGCATGATCAATCTGTTTGTACAAGCATATTGTAGCGTCTGTATGATAATTTTGCGCAAGTATTTTGTTTGTTCAAGCCGCTTGAAGATTGATTGAATTTTAATCATGCAAGCTTGTACAATCCGCGCTAGCACAAGCGAAACTGAACGTGTGTACCAAGAACGTGCAGGTTTGTACAAGCAAACGTTAGTCGTGTGTCAACTTTACAGGTGGTAACATTATTTTTGAGCCATGTCTAGTGATTTAAAGAATGTTAACCGAGATTTGCTCGAAGATTTTATTAAAGAATACCAAACTCACCCGTGTCTTTGGTGTATAAAATCGAAATAGTATCATAATAAGACGAAGATGGTTACGATATATTATTAAAAAAATATAGGTTACTTGATATTACTTGATAACAACGTTATTCTAAGATAGTTATGCTAATCACGCGGATATATCTTTAATTCACTCAGTAAATTAATGTGAGAATAAGTTTTTCTTTTCATTAACCACTCTTTACACTACATATCACGTTTCTTCTTTCGTGTTTTCCTCTTGTGAACAAGGCAAAAAGCAGCCAAAGCGAGCGCATCGTCGTCCGAGCTTAACATAGTCAAAGCACAAACTGCCGCTTGTTCAAGCATGCTTGTATCGTGTGGTGGTGTAAGAAAATTGTGCGTGCTTGTACAAACAGATTGATCATGCATGTTTGTCAAGCTTGCAGTTACATGTGTAGCCACCTTTACTGAATGATTCATCCTTGTTGAACCAAGAAATTCGACCGATGTCCGGTATTATAAAGAATGTTCGTAGGCTAACGCTATATGTGGACATCCAATCTGCCGAAGCAATCTGTAAGGTCCTTATAGATCGGGTCTCTACACACCACCCTATCTACAGGGCTGATTTGTAGGTAGGTAGTGGGGGTATATCGGGTAAAATACCAAATTTACCACCTCTCTACCTCCCTACAAATCGGTCCTGTAGATTGGGTGGTGTATTATAAAGGCCTTTAAATACAAATAACAACCAACTAACAGTTGGAATGAATGAAATGGTTTATATGAATGATCTTGACGCTTACGCGTTAAATAGAATTCATAAAATGTATAGCTACTAGCTACTATACATTTATTACTAATTACTACTGCTCTAGAATCTCGAATACATTCATAACGATTTGACACCTTGAAGATAGCGATAGCTCCCAAGCTTTCTAATAATACTGGATACGAAACAATATTATTTAAAACAGTAGTTACCTACTTACTAAAAACACATTGGTTAAATAAATCCATTTAAATAGACAATAAACAATAATCAGCCGTATTACAATCAATTACACATTTCGGATTTTAATATCATTTTACATTTACCAGAAATTAATTATGAATTACTTACTTCTCAACTGCATGGGCATATTCTGTAGCTTGTTGTCCTAAAGTTTCGTTACTAACTCCCATAGCAGTTTCTAAAAAGTAATTACACTAGGTAAGAACGTAAACATGAGAAAATGAAAAAATAGTAAGTGATAATAAATTAAACAACAACAACAATAAGTAATAAATACCTAAAAGAACGTTCATTGCTTCTGCGCACAGATAATCATTGATATCGAATTCTTCTTTACCAACCTCAACTTCAAGTTTATTTGTAAGTTGACGTGAATGATAGTTAAATGTACTAAGGAAACCTTTTAAAACATTCATGTGGAATGCTGGCATTATTAATTTTCTGTTCTTCTTAAATTTTGCACCTGTAACAAACAAAATATTAAGAATCAGTGATTATATATGTACATATATTACCTAAAGAGGCATTTAAAGTGTTATAGATTTTTATCTCAGAATATCTGTACAAAACTTGCTTTAAACGAATATTTTCTAAGATATCTAGCATAATAATTAAATATTTTGGACTTTTTGTTAGATTCCCCCCTTAGCCCCATAAAAACCGATCATAAGTTGTTTATCTGTGAAACAGACATAATACAGCGATATTCGTAGAAGATGAAAGCGCGCGTGTTCTTTTGCTGCGTAGTTATCAACGTTTTTAATCAGACAACTGTAATCCATATCAATGAATGAATATTGACATATACGTGGTTTGTCAAGTGGTTGTGTTGCTACTGCAATGAATGAAAAATGAAATCTATACTTTCGTTAAATAAAATTATGACTGCCAGTCTTGCAACTATAAAACTGAAACTGCAGAATCGTTACGGATTTAATATTATTAATAATAACAAAGTTTTTATCGAAATACTGTTGTGTTTGGGAGTATCAAACACCTCTTGTCAAGATATTAAAGTCCTTCAAGCATCTCTACTAAAAACCACAGAAAAATAGATACAAAGAGATTCGCATGTTTTACAATGGATATTTGATAATTGTGATTTAATGTCAATACTATTGAAGGTTATAACAATTTTCATTACATGGCCAATATAATATGCATGACGCCGAGAGTTTATTAAAAATTGTTTTGAACGAATTAAAAATACAGGAAATTAAAGCAATCGAAACTTGTTGAAAAAAGAACTTGTATAAGTAAGACTATATGAACCAGATTCGATATCATGCTTGGTTTTTATTATAAAGATTTAGATTTATGTAATTCACATTTCTAAAAAAATAAACTGAGCTGCTACCTCCCTGGTTCTTAACATGAATAGTAGGAATGTTTTTTTGAACAACGTTTGAATTGCAGGGATTCACGGAGAAATTTTCGAACTAGACATCCGGTACATCCAAAAGCCATTTTACTGGCACATCCTAGTGAGCCTGACACTATCTACACTTGTCTTATGTTAACCATGAAGCATCAAACAGAATCATTATCAAATGATGAAGTATGTAATGTGGTCATCGCTTTTGTTGGTTTACTAAGCGGTCGTCCAAAATCTGGTAAAATTGTATGCACTTTTGGAATAAAATTATGACTGTCAGTCTTGTAACTATAAAACTGAAATTGCAGGATCATTACGGTGATGATTTTATTATTACTATTAATAAAAATAAAGTTTTTATCGAAATATTGTCGAGATTAGGAGTATCAAGCTCTTGTCATGTTGTTAAAGTCCTTCAAGCATCTTTACTAAAAAAAATATAAACAAACAGACTATTGACGACCATAACAATTTTCACTACATGATCGGTATAGTATGCACGACACCGAAATTTTGGGCGATTTTAGAAACTAAAGCAATCTAAACTTGTTGACAAAAAAAATGTAAAAGTAAGACTATGTGAATCAGAATTGATATCATGCTTTTTTATTATAAAGATTTAGATTTAAATCACAATTCTAAAAAATAAACTGAGCTGCCATAACGTGAATAGTAAGAATTTTTTTTTAATGACGTTCCTGAATTGCAAGGATGTACGGAGAAATGTTCGAATAAGACATCCGGATAATCCAAAAGCCGTTTTACTGGCACCTCCTAGTGAGACTGACACTATCTACACTTGTCTTATGTTTGCCATTAAAAACGGAAAAAATGAGACATGAAAACTATATTGGTAACATTTCACTTGCCGCTCTATATAAAAGCTCAGAAAATAGTTCTATATCCCCCAGCTAATTCTTAAGTCTGTTATTTTGAGACTAAGAGGTTTCCATCTTCTGGTGTCATTTCTGGGTTACATTGGCTTAGTTTATTAGTTATAGCTGATAGTGTACTAAAAGAATTAATATGTCTTATTCATTTATAATGAAAACTGTGTGTGTCATATGTAAACAGGACACGCATGTGTTCGAGCTATTCGTGATCACTTTTTGATAGTATTAGTTCTTGCTAAGATGATTTTAAAAACTTGTATTTTGAGTGATAAAGAGAAAGAAAGTGTATTGAAAATCTTTGATACTATTAACAATAGACTTACAGATAGAAAAAAAGAAAATAATTATATCTTAAATATAGCAAACTATGAAGAAACATAATCAGAATATAAAATATAAAAACCCTACTTCTAATTGTTGTGGTTACAGTATTGTAAAATGGTTCTGTTAGTGAAAAAAGAAGCTGAAAGGCTTCAAGATTGGAATAAATATTTATACACAATAAAATGAATGCAAAAGCCTATCATATAAAATATGTAGAACTACAGAAAAAAATGAACGAATTTGGGGAGCCAAAGATTCATTACTATTTGTAGGAAGAGCCAGATGCAAAGTTTAGTACCAGGACGTAACCAAACAGTTACCGATAGTTGTGATCAAGGTTAACGAGCCAGTTTTAGTAGAAAGAGACTGGATATAAGAATTATGATTAACGTCATGGAAATTAAACTATATTAATCCTCAAGTAACACCAGATATAATTCAAGAGTTGGCAGAAGTACTTATTTCAAAGAGGCTTGGTTATTTCTTCGAAAAAACTAGTAAGATTATACATATTTGTGCCCAAATCCGAGTCTAATATTCCTGTGATCAAGACCCTTTGTGCTGAAGAATAGATAGAACAAACGTTAAACAACCTGATAAAAAGAAATCAGTTCGATTGGGGGTAGGTATCCCAATTGTTCCAGTTAAAAAACCAGACGATTAAATTCATATATGCGGTGACTATGACTATAAATGCACGGTTTACATAATGATTCATTATCTACTAGTTCGAAAGTACTAGGCAACCGTGGCAGGGGTATCACTAGATTTAGATACAGCATACACTCAAGTAAGAGTTGACCAGCAATCTTTAAAAGTTTTAACATGGGCAACACACAAAGGGTTATTCAATGTAAACCAGTTACCATTTGGCATTTCAACTGCTGCCAGCATATTTTAAAGAATTATGGAAGGGATACTAGTGGGAATACCTATGATGTTCTGATCAGCGGCCAAATTGCTCAAGAACATTGGGATTGAGTCAGATTATGGTACTCGAGAGATTAAAGAAATCGGCGTCGAGTATAAAACGACATATAAAGATGCGAAGTGAAGTAAAGAAGTAAAGATAACGTTGTTAACATTTCCAGTGTCTTGAAGAAAATTGAAAATAAAACAATGATAGATAATGTACAATGAATGATAGAGGAACATTATACAAAACTTTTAAAATATTAATTGTGCTTGTAAAATACATAGTGCACATAACAAATAAATAAGTTATGTGTTATATCATTATTGTAAATAATATTTCAACAATCATGGAATGATATTTCAACAAACAAAATACAAGTATGTATTGTTTACAACTATGGACGAATTCCGACGAATCAGTGGATTTAACCTAGAAATAATGTCTTGAAAGAATCAGTTGTTCTTTTATTTTAAAGCAAACTACATAACAAGTGAAAATCAGAAGAAAGCGATATTGTTATCATTATGTGGGTTTATGTTATCATGGAGGCATGAGGAACAATGTAGTGTAACAACAACAAAGTAATAATAAAGATAATAAAGTTTTAGTGTATATAATTATGTAGAAATAATTATGTCAAAAGAAATAAATAAAAAAGTTTATACACTTTTATAATAATTTTAAAAATGCACAGAGGAAGGAACAACACTTTTTGAAAAAGGATTTGTATAAGTAAGACTATATGAATCAGAAACGATATCATCATGCTTAGTATTTATTATAAAGATTTAGATTTAATTCACACTTCTAAAAAATAAACTGAGCTGCCATCTCCCTGTTCCTTAACATGAATAGTAGGAATGTTTTTTGAACAATGTTTGGATTGCAAGGTTTCACGGAGAAATTTTCGAACTACACCATTTCAGAAAGCATGAATTGTATTTCAGAATAGTCAATTGTATTTCAGAAAGCATCAATTGTATTTCAGAATAGTCAATTGTATTTCAGTTAGTTATAGTTATAGTTCTAGCTGATAGTGTACTAAAAGAATTAATATGTCTTATTCATTTATGTTGAAAACTGTGTGTGTCATAGTATTAGTTCTTGTGTATTGAAAATCTTTGATACTATTAACAATATACTTACAGATAGAAAAAAAGAAAATAATTATATCTTAAATATAGCAAACTATGAAGAAACATTGTAGGAGTATGAATTATAAAAACCATACTTCTAATTGTTGTGGTTACAGTATTGTAAAATGGTTCTGTTAGTGAAAAAAGAAGCTGAAATGCTTGAAGATTGGAATAAATATTTATACACAATAAAATGAATGCAGAAGCCTATCATATATATATTTACAAGATATGTAGAACTACAGAAAAAAATGAACGAATTTGGGGAGCCAAAGATTCATTACTATTTGTAGGAAGATCCAGATGCAAAGTTTAGTACCAGGACGTAACCAAACAGTTACCGATAGTTGTGATCAAGGTTAACGGGCCAGTTTTAGTAGGAAGAGACTGGATATTAGAATTATGAATAACGTCTTAGAAATTCAACTATATTAATCCTCAAGTAACACCAGATATAATTCAAAAGTTGGCAGAAGTACTTATTTCAAAGAGGCTTGGTTATTTATTCGAAGAAACTAGTAAGAATATACATATTTGTGCCCAAATCCGAGTCTAATATTCCTGTGATCAAGACCCTTTGTGCTGAAGAATAGATAGAACAATAGTTAAACAACCTGATAAAAAGAAACCAGTTCGATTGGGGGTATCCCAATTGTTCCAGCCAAAAAACCCAGACGGTTCCATCCATATATGCGGTGACTATAAGTGCACGGTTTACATAATGATTCATTATCTACTAGTTCGAAAGTACTAGCAACCGTGGCAGGGGTATCAGTATTCACTAAAAGATACAGCATACACTCAAGTAAGAGTTGACCAGCAATCTTCAACAGTTTTAACATTGGCAACACACAAAGGGTTATTCTATGTAAACCAGTTAACATTTGGCATTTCCACTACTGCCAGCATATTTTAAAGAATTATGGGAGGGATACTAGCGGGAATACCTGGTACTCTGGTACGATAGCATATTAATATGATGTTCTCATCACCGGCCAAAATGTTCAAGAACATTGGGATCGAGTAAGATGGTACTCGAGAGATTAAAGAAATTGTCGGCTAGTAAAAAATGACATATAAAGGTGCGAAGTAAAGTAAAGATAACGTTGTTAACATTTCCAGAGTCTTGAAGAAAATTGAAAATAAAATAATGATAGATAATGCACAATGAACGATAGAGGAACATTATACAAAACTTTTAAAATATTAATTGTGCTCGTAAAACAACACATAGTGCACATAACAATTAAAGAAGTTATATGCTATATCATTATTGTAAATAATATTTCAACAATCATGGAATGATATTTCAACAAACAAAATACAAGTATGTATTGTTTACAATTATGGACGAATTCCGACGAATCAGTGGATTTATCCTACAAATATTGTCTTGAAAGAATCAGTTGTTCTTTTATTTTGAAGCAAACAACATAACAAGTGAAAATCAGAAGAAAGCGATGTTGTTATCAGTATGTGGGTTTATGTTATCATGGAGGCATGAGGAACAATGTAGTGTAACACAGTGTTGCCAACTTGACGGATTTTCCGTCAGATCTAGCGGATTCATGGTGAAAACGGGAGAAAATGCCATTTAACGGCTAACGGACTCTTTAGCGGAAAGTAGTTTTTTTCTAGGTAAAATTGAATAACAAAAAATGTATTATATAAATGTTAAATAAATTTATATATCTACATTCCAACAATAAACATGCTTCCCTTAGTAAAAATTTCACGCCTCGTGTGCTAAAATCAAGGCTAAAATCAGCTTAAATATTCAATTTTAATTACATATTGAAACAATTGAGTATGAACTTTAACAACCACCAATCAGAGATCCGGTATTATAACAACCGATGACCATTAGGGACTATGTAAATTGTCACCCACGTCATCTAACAGTAAAAATCGACGAAAAAAATTTTTTGACGGAATTTTTTGTTACACTGGACGGAATTTTAAAATTATAGTTGGCAACACTGGTGTAACAACAACAAAGTAATAATAAATATAATAAAGTTTTAGTGTATATAATTATGTAGAAATAATTATGTCAAATGAAATAAATAAAAAAGTTTATACACTTT
Source organism: Sialis lutaria (assembly GCA_949319165.1). Classification (NCBI taxonomy): domain Eukaryota; kingdom Metazoa; phylum Arthropoda; class Insecta; order Megaloptera; family Sialidae; genus Sialis; species Sialis lutaria. Next base: position 17,359,310 of record OX439241.1, read on the forward strand.
TATAATAATTTTAAAAATGCACTGAGGAAGGAAAAACAGTTCCGAAACGTATGCTGCTATTAATAAATTTATTTATTAATTTATATGTTAATTTTTTGACCAAATAAAACTAACCCATTAAATAATATAAAATAATATATTAACACAGTAGATTAGAAATTACATAGCATAGGATCATAAAATGTAATAATACTATCAACATTTTGCGAGAAATATAATAGTAAAGATAATACTGCAGAATTTATACTTATTGTTAGAGTTTGAAAGTCGGTATGTACGGAACAGGAGGATAATATGAACACCTCATTTTGCTGCTCTATTTTAAATTTTCTACTACGTCAGTTGGCAGAAATATATACGACAGAAATGATAGTGTTTAGAGTATTAGTCCTGATGTTAAGAGCGATATTTCGAGTAATCTGCACTTTTTAACAGAAGTATGAAAATTTGTATGGTTGTATATTAAACCTTCCTCTTCAAAACAATGAAACGGCGCCATTTCAAAAATTCGTGTATTCAATGCACCCGTGGTTCGAGTCCAAATGTTGGGCTTTTAGGTTTTTATTTTTATTAACTTCCCAATAGGGAGTTATTGTAATTGGTCCGAAAATCGAAATCAAAAATTTTAACATATTTTCATGTTTCAAGGGCATTAGAGTATATTGACACTATTTTTAGAAAAATGCCTGTGTGTGTGTGTGTGTGTGTGTGTGTGTATGTATGTACGTACGTACGTACGTACGTACGTACGTGTCATTTTTTTCCGGGACGAAATCTCGCGAACAAAAAATGCTATTGACTTCGTTGGGGTGCTAATCGAAGCGTCTTGACGTGAATATGATCTGAAAGAAAGGATTTTTCGAAATTCAACCCCTACGGGGGTAAAAAGGGTGTTTTTTTCATTTTTATTTTTTTTCTTGGTCGAATTTAGTCGGAACTTAGAATAAATACTATACAATACAAATAACGAAACGTGTATTTCAGTATTTATTTTTTAAATGGGTCCAAACAGCCATTAAAGGGATGAAAACTACCATCAAAATTTGAATTTCATACTTATAAATACATCTAATAATTCATGTTGCCTTGGAAACACAATTCAAAATTCAAACTGTCAGATTAGTTTTTCTAAAAATGTGCATTATATTATTGACATTATTAGGATATAAGAAAACTAATATTCATAATACAAAGGGTGAGTTTTATTTCTGATAAATTCCATTAAAATTTTTCATATACATATTAAAAAAAAAAATTTACAAACTATAACATAGTAATATTAATTATGGAAACAATAAGTAATCAGTATTCAAGTATTGTAAGTCATACCATGTTGGGAAGTTGATTGTGTGGACCTAAAGGATCGCACCCCACAGCATTATACGTTATATAGTTTAATTTTATATCCCCGGGTAAAATTGGATCCGACAGCTAGTTTTTAATTGCAAACAATGACATTGTTTAAATATATTATTCTTCTGTAAAATATCTTGTGAATTTATTTGTTTTCAATGTTTATTTTTCAAAATATCTAATTAAATATATGTGTATATATTAAAGTTTTGTCGATAAACAATTCAAAACGAGGATTGTAAATAAAAAAAATATATAATTTATGCTCAAATTACTTATTTATTTATTAACGGTTGACAAAATTTTGGATGGTATCTATCGTAAAAAACACTTTATACATAAAAACATATTACACCAAGAACATTTTATAAATGATTGAATATTTAAACAATTTATACATTTATTTATTAATAATTCTTATGGCATATTTGTCCATTTAGCCATTAGCAACAATAATGGTCACCGGTCTATTATCATAACCGCTCGACCAGCAGACGCTTGTATAAATAGACTTAACATATAGGTATATATTATATATGCAACATTAAAATAAATTTTGGGTCATAACTTTTAAACTATAACCCGTCTGCCCCCTAAACCGGGTATAGGTGTTATCAGGGGACCCCCCTTCACAACATATTTCAATATGAAGAAAATCGAAAGCGGCCCTGTGAAGGGTTCCCCTTGTGAGGAAAAAATAAAAGATTAAGCGAACCGATTGTTGTAAAAATACTCAAAGGAAATTTCTGTTGAAATAATTGATGAATTTATATTTTTAAAGAATATTTATAGAACAAACTTTGACATAGATCCATCACATGATAATTTACTGAAAAACATGTTTGGAGCGACTTTAATGCAGGTGTTTCCAAATTTGTCAATTATTCTTAGAATATTTTTGAGTTTACCCGCTTCTGTTGCTTCCACTGAAAGAAGCTTTAGTACCATGAAAAGGATAAAATTTTTTAACAGATCGACAATGTGTCAAGAAAACTAAATGGTTTGTCAATCCTGAATATAAATTATGACTTCGCTCGAAAAGTTGATTTTTAAAAAATCATTAAAGAATTTGCAAATTTAAAAGCGCGTAAATCATTTTTAAAATAAAATAAATAAAAATATGTATCTTTAATATGTATATTTTTTAAATTAAACAAATTTGTATTTCAAATATTCTTTAAATTTATATTAAACCCAATAAAATAAGTATACTTATATTTTTTTTGATTTATTGGTTGTTAATTTTAAGTTGTTAAATATATTTCAGATCTAATTTTATATTTTTTCTTTCATTGTTTTTAATTTTTATTAAGTTTTTATTTTATTTTTGAATATTTAAAAAAAAAGAGTTTTTTTTAAAACTTTTTTTATAAAATTTCCTTACGCTCGCAAAACGGAGAGGGGGTATAGGGCCTGCAGACAACTGTAATCCATATTAACGAATAACTATTGAAATATACATATCTGTACAATTATTCATTCAATAAAATCAAGTTTATGAAAACACTGTGTGGTGTCCACATGGCTTGATTAACCATTAGGCTAATTAGGCTGCAGCCTAGGGCGCGAGGATCGGGGGGCGCGCTGAAATCGTGTCTTCGAATGCACTATTAATCTAGCATCATTGCATCTACCCTACATATTTCAACTAGACCGAGACAAAACACTAAAAGTAAATGCTAAAAAAAAAATTTGACAATGAGTGTTACCAACTGCAGCGGCGAATGGTCTTTTTCAGCACTTAAAAGAGTCAAAAATTACTTGCGCTCCACACTCCGCCAGCAAAAACTTGCAGCGCTCTCGCTAATGTACATAGAAAGTGATTTTTTACAAACTATGTGAACAAATTGTGGAAAGATTTGCAAACGCTAAAGCACGAAAAAGGACTTTTGTATAAGCTAACAATAATTACTTAATTACTATACTTTTCAAATAAATCATTAATCAGTTGCAAAAATGTTTCACTTGTATGATGCCTCTCGTCTTTTTTAATGATAACAACAGAAGTGTAAATATTTAAAAAATACTTAAAGTCGAAGCAACTTCGCACACTAGATGACCACGCTCATGGTCAATGGCCGCAACAACTAATTGTAAGTTGTCTATAGAAACTAACAATAAGCCAATACAATTCATGCGGCCAAACACGACATGGATTAAGGATCTACTAGAAACCATAAGAAAAATAGAAATAAAGAGATTCGCATTTTTTACAATGAATATTTGATAATTGTGATTTAATGCCAATACTATTCACTGTTATAACAATTTTCACTACTATGCATGACGCCGAGAGAGTGAAGTAAAAATTGTTTTGAACGAATCAAAAAATACACGAAATTAAAGCAATCGACACCACAAATCACACATAATATAGATAATCAGCTCTTATGGCAATCATTTGCAACTCCTGTAAATACGAGTGGGGCAAGGGAAGTTCACGCTTTAGTAATTTTCATCATCTATGTTGGTTAACCTGTCTGTATTTTAAATGAAAACAGAAGCAATGTTCAGAGATTATTTTGTTTATTAGCCAGTCACAGAATTAGCCAGTTTTGTATGTTAGAAATATGTATCTGTTTATTTATATTATGTGTTATTTATTTATTATTCTGTGGTTATAAGTACCTATGTAGTGTATGTCTAGTGTTTGTAAGCTTGACAGCTATTTTACTTGTGCTGTGTTTTATATTTTAAACATTTTAAAGACATTATGTTTTGAAAGACATAATTTTCGAAGACTTATTATTTGTGTTAGTGTGATTTAAAGAGTGTATATTTTAATGAATATGTTATAATTTGTAATTGTTATTATAAAATTCGAAATAATATAAATATATCAATAACTTTGTTAAAGTTGATTATTATTGTCTTTTTTCCCTTTATGGCCTTTATGTATTTGAAATTGAAAAATAAAACACGCATAACAAACCTTTTCATCCCCCCATTGGTATGTTGACCCCCTCGCCTATGTTCAAACTAGGGAGTGTACATTATATGGTAGCTTACTATCTATATTATGTGTGATTTGTGATCGACACTTTTTGAAAAAAGGATTTGTATAAGTAAGACTATATGAATCCGAAACGATATCATCATGCTTAGTATTTATTATAAAGATTTAGATTTAATTCACACTTCTAAAAAATAAACTGAGCTGCCATCTCCCTGTTTTTTGAACAATGTTTGAATTGCAAGGTTTCACGGAGAAATTTTCGAACTACACCTCTCGTCTTTTTTAATGATAACAACAGAAGTGTAAATATTTAAAAAATACTTAAAGTCAAAGCAACTTCACACACTAGATGACGCTCATGGTCAATGGCCACAACAACTAATTGTAAGTTGTCTATAGAAACTAACAATAAGCCAATACAATTCATGCGGCCAAACACGACATGGATTAAGGATTTGGTTTTCTTCTTGGTAGCATGCAGTCACTTGTCATGATTTTGATCGAATAATGCGTGAGGTGATTTGCCTTTATGTACGGACAGCTAAAAAAATGGTTTGCCGCCCTAAGGTTGAATGTCGTGCAGATTAAATGGCAACGTTACTTTCGCTTGCAGATCGATCTGAAAACTTCTATAGGTAGTATGAACCATGTTAAAATTTGCACACTAGTAAACAAAGTCAAAACTAATATACTACTTTTTAGGCCGACCGTAACACACCTGGCGGGGGCGCGTCCTCATAATTAGCCTAGGGCGGTCAGAACTCTTGATCAGTCGCTGGGTGTCCAGTGCTTATTACAATAAAATATACATTTGAACGACTCTTGTAAAAATAAAAAATAAATCATTTTTGATCAAGATTTAGAGAAAATGCAATCAAAGATAGCCATTACACACGTGGTCGTCCCGAATCTGACAAAATTGCTACTGCAATGAATGAAATTTATACTTTCTTTAGATAAAATTATGACTGCCAGTTTTGCAACTATAAAACTGAAACTGCAGAATCGTTACAGTGATGATATTATTAATAATAACAAAGTTTTTATCGAAATACTATCGTGTTTAGGAGGATCAAGCTCTTGTCATGATGTTAAAGTCCTTCAAGCATCTCTACTAGAAACCATAAGAAAAATAGAAACAAAGAGATTCGCATTTTTTACAATGAATATTTGATAATTGTGATTTAATGCCAATACTATTAACGGTTATAACAATTTTCACTATATGGCCAATATAGTATGCATGACGCCGAGAGAGTGAAGTAAAAATTGTTTTGAACGAATCAAAAAATACACGAAATTAAACCAATCGAGACTTTTTGAAAAAAGGATTTGTATAAGTAAGACTATATGAATCAGATACGATATCATCATCATGGGCGCCGGCAGGATTTCTTTCAGGAGGGTGCATCTAGGTATATTAAATTAAATTTATTTAAGGTACTTGACCACGCTGGAAAGCTAAAAATACATTTTCAATAATTTTTTTCAGTTTTTATTTGAAGCTTCTGGAATACAAAAATACTTGATTTTTTTAAGTTTCATTTTTTAACAACTATCCAGGAGGCGCCAAAGTCGAGGCCTCAAAAAAATGGTGTCCCGTGGCGGACAGTTAATCTCAGGATTGGTGAATTTAAAAAAAAAAACGGTATCTTCAAAAGAAAGGTCCCTTACGTGACAATTTACCACAATTTGCCAAAAATAAAAAAATAAATAAAAAATGGCGGATGTTTGAAAAAAAAAAGATTAAATGACACCTATCTTTTTCATTATTCTCTGCTAAAAAAATATTATAATTAATTTTTTGGCAAAATATGGTAAATTGGCATACAAAATATCTCAACGAACAAAACAAGACCAAAATCATTGAAATCGGCCAAGTAGTTTCGGAGATTAACTGTCCGCCCGCCATTTGAAAAAAAAAGTAGTTTAGAGAAACAGCCGACTGAAACAGAGTCAGGAAGTATGGAGTAATGGAAGCGCGCGAACACATTCACTAATATCACTATGTTAAAATTCGAATTTAATAAAAAAAATTGGGGGTAATTTTTAAAAGTAGGTAAAGGATTGAGAAAATGCAAAAAACAAAAAATCGATTTTTTGAAATTTACAAGGTGGGTCAAGTACCTTAAATTCATATCACGCAGATATTTTAATATGCTTCTGTGAAACGCATCTGTTTTTTCTTTTTTGACAGGGGGGTGCAAGTGCACCTCCTTGCACCCCCCTCCCGGCGCCCATGATCATCATACTTAGTATTTATTATAAAGATTTATATTTAATTCACACTTCTAAAAAATAAACTGAGCTGCCATCTCCCTGTTCCTTAACATGAATAGTAGGAATGTTTTTTGAACAATGTTTGAATTGCAAGGTTTCACGGAGAAATTTTCGAACTAGACATCCGGTACATCCAAAAGCCATTTTACTGGTACATCCTAGTGAGCTTGACACTATCTACACTTGTCTTATGTTAATCATGAAGCATTAAACAGAATCATTATCAAATGATGAAGTATGTAATGTGGCAATCTGCCTGTGTCATAACGTGAATAGTAGGAAGTACAAAGTTTTTATCGAAATACTGTCGTATTTAGGAGTATCAAGCTCCTCATGTCCTTCAAGCATCTCTACTAAAAACCATAGGAAAATAGATACAAAGATATTCGCATTTTTTACAATGGATATTTGATAATTGTGATTTAATGTCAATACTTTTGAAAGTTATAACAATTTTCATTACATGGCCAATATAATATTCATGACGCCGAGAGTTAATTAAAAATTGTTTTGAACGAATTAAAAAATACACGAAATTAAAGCAATCGAAACTTGTTGAAAAAAAGAACTTGTATAACTAGGACTATATGAACCAGAATCGATATCATGCTTGGTTTTTATTATAAAGATTTAGATTTATGTAATTCACACTTCTAAAAAATAAACTGAGCTGCTATCTCCCTGTTCCTTAACATGAATAGTAGGAATGTTTTTTGAACAATGTTTGAATTGCAAGGTTTCACGGAGAAATTTTCGAACTAGACATCCAGTATATCCAAAAGCCATTTTACTGGCACATCCTAGTGAGCTTGACACTATCTACACTTGTCTTATGTTAACCATGAAGCATCAAACAGAATCATTATCAAATGATGAAGTATGTAATGTGGTCATCGCTTTTGTTGATTTACTAAGCGGTCATCCAAAATCTGATAAAAATGTATTGCAAGACTTTGCAACTATAAAACTGAAACTGCAGGATCATTACGGTGTTGATTTTATTATCACTATTAATGAAAATAATGTTTTTATCGAAATACTGTCGGGTTTAGGAGTATCAAGATCTTGTCATGATGTTAAAGTCCTTCAAACATATCTACTAAAAAAATATAAACAAAGAGATTCGCATTTTTTACAATGGATATTTGATAATTATGATATAATGCCAATACTATTGACGACCATAACAAAAATAACAATTACTACATGGCCGGTATAGTATGCACGACGCCAAAATGTTGGGTGAAATAAAAGTAATCTAAACTTGTTGACAAAAAAAATGTAAAAGTAAGACTATGTGAATCAGAATTGATATCATGCTTTTTTATTATAAATATTAAGATTTAAATCACAATTTTAAAAAATAAACTGAGCTGCCATCTCCCTGTGCCATAACATGAATAGTAAGAATTTTTTTTTGAATGACGTTCCTGAATTGCAAGGATGTACGAAGAAATGTTCGAATTATACATCCGGATCATCCAAAAGCCGTTTTACTGGCACCTCCTAGTGAGCCTGACACCATCTACACTTGTCTTATGTTTGCCGAGTTTGCCATTAAAAACGGAAAAAAATGAGACATGAAAACTATATTGGTAACATTTCACTTGCCGCTCTATATAAAAGCTCAGAAAATAGTTCTATATCCCCCAGCTAATTCTTAAGTCTGTTATTTTGAGACTAAGAGGTTTCCATCTTCTGGTGTCATTTCTGGGTTACATTGGCTTAGTTATAGCTGATAGTTTACTAAAAGAATTAATATGTCTTATTCATTTATAATGAAAACTGTGTGTGTCATATGTAAACAGGACACGCATGTGTTCGAGCTATTCGTGATCACTTATTGATAGTATTAGTTCTTGCTAAGATGATTTTAAAAACTTGTATTTTGAGTGATAAAGAGAAAGAAAGTGTATTGAAAATCTTTGTTACTATTAACAATAGACTTACAGATAGAAAAAAAGAAAATAATTATATCTTAAATATAGCAAACTATGAAGAAACATAATCAGAATATAAAATATAAAAACCCTACTTCTAATTGTTGTGGTTACAGTATTGTAAAATGGTTCTGTTAGTGAAAAAAGAAGCTGAAAGTCTTCAAGATTGGAATAAATATTTATACACAATAAAATGAATGCAAAAGCCTATCATATAAAATATGTAGAACTACAGAAAAAAATGAACGAATTTGGGGAGCCAAAGATTCATTACTATTTGTAGGAAGATCCAGATGCAAAGTTTAGTACCAGGACGTAACCAAACAGTTACCGATAGTTGTGATCAAGGTTAACGGGCCAGTTTTAGTAGAAAGAGACTGGATATAAGAATTATGATTAACGTCATGGAAATTAAACTATATTAATCCTCAAGTAACACCAGATATAATTCAAAAGTTGGCAGAAGTACTTATTTCAAAGAAGCTTGGTTATTTCTTCGAAGAAACAAGTAAGATTATACATATTTGTGCCCAAATCCGAGTCTAATATTCCTGTGATCAAGACCCTTTGTGCTGAAGAATAGATAGAACAAACGTTAAACAACCTGATAAAAAGAAACCAGTTCGATTGGGGGTATCCCAATTGTTCCAGCCAAAAAACCCAGACGGTTCCATCCATATATGCGGTGACTATAAGCACAGTTTACATAATGATTCATTATCTACTAGTTCGAAAGTACTAGCAACCGTGGCAGGGGTATCAGTATTCACTAAATTTAGATACAGCATACACTCAAGTAAGAGTTGACCAGCAATCTTCAACAGTTTTAACATTGGCAACACACAAAGGGTTATTCTATGTAAACCAGTTAACATTTGGCATTTCAACTACTGCCAGCATATTTTAAAGAATTATGGGAGGGATACTAGCGGGAATACCTGGTACGATAGCATATTAATATGATGTTCTATTCACCGACCAAAATGCTCAAGAACATTGGGATCGAGTAAGATGGTACTCGAGAGATTAAATAAATTGTCGGCTAGTAAAAAATGACATATAAAGGTGCGAAGTAAAGTAAAGATAACGTTGTTAACATTTCCAGAGTCTTGAAGAAAATTGAAAATAAAATAATGATAGATAATGCACAATGAACGATAGAGGAACATTATACAAAACTTTTAAAATATTAATTGTGCTCGTAAAACACATAGTGCACATAACAATTAAAGAAGTTATATGCTATATCATTATTGTAAATAATATTTCAACAATCATGGAATGATATTTCAACAAACAAAATACAAGTATGTATTGTTTACAATTATGGACGAATTCCGACGAATCAGTGGATTTATCCTACAAATAATGTCTTGAAAGAATCAGTTGTTCTTTTATTTTGAAGCAAACAACATAACAAGTGAAAATCAGAAGAAAGCGATGTTGTTATCAGTATGTGGGTTTATGTTATCATGGAGGCATGAGGAACAATGTAGTGTAACAACAACAAAGTAATAATAAATATAATAAAGTTTTAGTGTATATAATTATGTAGAAATAATTATGTCAAATGAAATAAATAAAAAAGTTTATACACTTTTATAATAATTTTAAAAATGCACTGAGGAAGGAAAAACAGTTCCGAAACGTATGCTGCTATTAATAAATTTATTTATTAATTTATATGTTAATTTTTTGACCAAATAAAACTAACCCATTAAATAATATATTAACACAGTAGATTAGAAATTACATAGCATAGGATCATAAAATGTAATAATACTATCAACATTTTGCGAGAAATATAATAGTAAAGATAATACTGCAGAATTTATACTTATTGTTAGAGTTTGAAAGTCGGTATGTACGGAACAGGAGGATAATATGAACACCTCATTTTGCTGCTCTATTTTAAATTTTCTACTAACTACGTCAGTTGGCAGAAATATATACGACAGAAATGATAGTGTTTAGAGTATTAGTCCGGATGTTAAGAGCGATATTTCGAGTAATCTGCACTTTTTAACAGAAGTATGAAAATTTGTATGGTTGTATATTAAACCTTCCTCTACAAAACAATGAAACGGCGCCATTTCAAAAATTCGTGTATTCAATGCACCCGTGGTTCGAGTCCAAATGTTGGGCTCTTAGGTTTTTATTTTTATTTTTAATTGCAAACAATGACATTAATAAATAAATTAATAAGAAAAATAAGAAAAATAGAAACAAAGAGATTCGCATTTTTTACAATGAATATTTGATAATTGTGATTTAATGCCAATACTATTAACTGTTATAACAATTTTCACTACTATGCATGACGCCGAGAGAGTGAAGTAAAAATTGTTTTGAACGAATCAAAAAATACACGAAATTAAAGCAATCGACACCACAAATCACACATAATATAGATAATCAGCTCTTATGGCAATCATTTGCAACTCCTGTAAATACGAGTGGGGCAAGGGAAGTTCACGCTTTAGTAATTTTCATCATCTATGTTGGTTAACCTGTCTGTATTTTAAATGAAAACAGAAGCAATGTTCAGAGATTATTTTGTTTATTAGCCAGTCACAGAATTAGCCAGTTTTGTATGTTAGAAATATGTATCTGTTTATTTATATTATGTGTTATTTGTTTATTATTCTGTGGTTATACGTACCTATGTAGTGTATGTCTAGTGTTTGTAAGCTTGACAGCTATTTTACTTGTGCTGTGTTTTATATTTTAAACATTTTAAAGACATTATGTTTTGAAAGACATAATTTTCGAAGACTTATTATTTGTGTTAGTGTGATTTAAAGAGTGTATATTTTAATGAATATGTTATAATTTGTAATTGTTATTATAAAATTCGAAATAATATAAATATATCAATAACTTTGTTAAAGTTGATTATTATTGTCTTTATTTGAAATTGAAAAATAAAACACGCATAACAAACCTTTTCATCCCCCCATTGGTATGTTGACCCCCTCGCCTATGTTCAAACTAGGGAGTGTACATTATATGGTAGCTTACTATCTATATTATGTGTGATTTGTGATCGACACTTTTTGAAAAAAGGATTTGTATAAGTAAGACTATATGAATCAGAAACGATATCATCATGCTTAGTATTTATTATAAAGATTTAGATTTAATTCACACTTCTAAAAAATAAACTGAGCTGCCATCTCCCTGTTTTTTGAACAATGTTTGAATTGCAAGGTTTCACGGAGAAATTTTCGAACTACACCTCTCGTCTTTTTTAATGATAACAACAGAAGTGTAAATATTTAAAAAAATACTTAAAGTCGAAGCAACTTCACACACTAGATGACGCTCATGGTCAATGGCCACAACAACTAATTGTAAGTTGTCTATAGAAACTAACAATAAGCCAATACAATTCATGCGGCCAAACACGACATGGATTAAGGATTTGGTTTTCTTCTTGGTAGCATGCAGTCACTTGTCATGATTTTGATCGAATAATGCGTGAGGTGATTTGCCTTTATGTACGGACAGCTAAAAAAATGGTTTGCCGCCCTAAGGTTGAATGTCGTGCAGATTAAATGGCAACGTTACTTTCGCTTGCAGATCGATCTGAAAACTTCTATAGGTAGTATGAACCATGTTAAAATTTGCACACTAGTAAACAAAGTCAAAACTAATATACTACTTTTTAGGCCGACCGTAACACACCTGGCGGGGGCGCGTCCTCATAATTAGCCTAGGGCGGTCAGAACTCTTGATCAGTCGCTGGGTGTCCAGTGCTTATTACAATAAAATATACATTTGAACGACTCTTGTAAAAATAAAAAATAAATCATTTTTGATCAAGATTTAGAGAAAATGCAATCAAAGATAGCCATTACACACGTGGTCGTCCCGAATCTGACAAAATTGCTACTGCAATGAATGAAATTTATACTTTCTTTAGATAAAATTATGACTGCCAGTTTTGCAACTATAAAACTGAAACTGCAGAATCGTTACAGTGATGATATTATTAATAATAACAAAGTTTTTATCGAAATACTATCGTGTTTAGGAGGATCAAGCTCTTGTCATGATGTTAAAGTCCTTCAAGCATCTCTACTAGAAACCATAAGAAAAATAGAAACAAAGAGATCGCATTTTTTACAATGAATATTTGATAATTGTGATTTAATGCCAATACTATTAACTGTTATAACAATTTTCACTACTATGCATGACGCCGAGAGAGTGAAGTAAAAATTGTTTTGAACGAATCAAAAAATACACGAAATTAAAGCAATCGACACTTTTTGAAAAAAGGATTTGTATAAGTAAGACTATATGAACCAGAATCGATATCATGCTTGGTTTTTATTATAAAGATTTAGATTTAATTCACACTTCTAAAAAATAAACTGAGCTGCCATCTCCCTGTTCCTTAACATGAATAGTAGGAATGTTTTTTGAACAATGTTTGAATTGCAAGGTTTCACGGAGAAATTTTCGAACTAGACATCCAGTATATCCAAAAGCCATTTTACTGGCACATCCAAGTGAGCTTGAAACTATCTACACTTGTCTTATGTTAACCATGAAGCATCAAACAGAATCATTATCAAATGATGAAGTATGTAATGTGGTCATCGCTTTTGTTGATTTACTAAGCGGTCGTCCAAAATCTGGTAAAAATGTATTGCAAGACTTTGCAACTATAAAAATGTATTGCAAGACTTTGCAACTATAAAACTGAAACTGCAGGATCATTACGGTGTTGATTTTATTATCACTATTAATGAAAATAATTTTTTTTATCGAAATACTGTCGGGTTTAGGAGTATCAAGCTCTTGTCATGATGTTAAAGTCCTTCAATATAAACAAAGAGATTCGCATTTTTTACAATGGATATTTGATAATTATGATATAATGCCAATACTATTGACGACCATAACAGAAATAACAATTACTACATGGCCGGTATAGTATGCACGACGCCAAAATGTTGGGTGAAATAAAAGTAATCTAAACTTGTTGACAAAAAAAATGTAAAAGTAAGACTATGTGAATTAGAATTGATATCATGCTTGTTTATTATAAAGATTTAGATTTAAATCACAATTCTAAAAAATAAACTGAGCTGCCATCTCCCTGTGCCATAACGTGAATAGTAAGAATTTTTTTTTTGAATGACGTTCCTGAATTGCAAGGATGTACGGAGAAATGTTCGAATTATACATCCGGATCATCCAAAAGCCGTTTTACTGGCACCTCCTAGTGAGCCTGACACTATCTACACTTGTCTTATGTTTGTCATTAAAAACGGAAAAAATGAGACATGAAAACTATATTGGTAACATTTCACTTGCCGCTCTATATAAAAGCTCAGAAAATAGTTCTATATCCCCCAGCTAATTCTTAAGTCTGTTATTTTGAGACTAAGAGGTTTCCATCTTCTGGTGTCATTTCTGGGTTACATTGGCTTAGTTATAGCTGATAGTGTACTAAAAGAATTAATGTCTTATTCATTTATGTTGAAAACTGTGTGTCATATGTAAACAGGACACGCATGTGTTCGAGCTATTCATGATCACTTTTTGATAGTATTAGTTCTTGTGTATTGAAAATCTTTGATACTATTAACAATAGACTTACAGATAGAAAAAAGAAAATAATTATATCTTAAATATAGCAAACTATGAAGAAACATAATCAAAATAAAAAATATAAAAACCCTACTTCTAATTGTTGTGGTTACAGTATTGTAAAATGGTTCTGTTAGTGAAAAAAGAAGCTGAAAGGCTTCAAGATTGGAATAAATATTTAATTTATACACAATAAAATGAATGCAAAAGCCTATCATATAAAATATGTAGAACTACAGAAAAAAATGAACGAATTTGGGGAGCCAAAGATTCATTACTATTTGTAGGAAGAGCCAGATGCAAAGTTTAGTACCAGGACGTAACCAAACAGTTACCGATAGTTGTGATCAAGGTTAACGTGCCAGTTTTAGTAGAAAGAGACTGGATATAAGAATTATGAATAACGTCATGGAAATTAAACTATATTAATCCTCAAGTAACACCAGATATAATTCAAGAGTTGGCAGAAGTACTTATTTCAAAGAGGCTTGGTTATTTATTCGAAGAAACTAGTAAGATTATACATATTTGTGCCCAAATCCGAGTCTAATATTCCTGTGATCAAGACCCTTTGTGCTGAAGAATAGATAGAACAAACGTTAAACAACCTGATAAAAAGAAATCAGTTCGATTGGGGGTAGGTATCCCAATTGTTCCAGTTAAAAAACCAGACGATTAAATTCATATATGCGGTGACTATGACTATAAATGCACGGTTTACATAATGATTCATTATCTACTAGTTCGAAAGTACTAGGCAACCGTGGCAGGGGTATCATTCACTAGATTTAGATACAGCATACACTCAAGTAAGAGTTGACCTGCAATCTTTAAAATTTTTAACATGGGCAACACACAAAGGGTTATTCAATGTAAACCAGTTACCATTTGGCATTTCAACTGCTGCCAGCATATTTTAAACAATTATGGAAGGGATACTAGTGGGAATACCTATGATGTTCTGATCAGCGGCCAAATTGCTCAAGAACATTGGGATTGAGTCAGATTATGGTACTCGAGAGATTAAAGAAATCGGCGTCGAGTATAAAACGACATATAAAGATGCGAAGTGAAGTAAAGATAACGTTGTTAACATTTCCAGTGTCTTGAAGAAAATTGAAAATAAAACAATGATAGATAATACACAATGAATGATAGAGGAACATTATACAAAACTTTTAAAATATTAATTGTGCTTGTAAAATACATAGTGCACATAACAAATAAATAAGTTATATGTTATATCATTATTGTAAATAATATTTCAACAATCATGGAATGATATTTCAAGAAACAAAATACAAGTATGTATTGTTTACAATTATGGACGAATTCCGACGAATCAGTGGATTTAACCTAGAAATAATGTCTTGAAAGAATCAATTGTTCTTTTATTTTAAAGCAAACAACATAACAAGTGAAAATCAGAAGAAAGCGATGTTGTTATCAGTATGTGGGTTTATGTTACCATGGAGGCATGAGGAACAATGTAGTGTAACAACAACAAAGTAATAATAAAGATAATAAAGTTTTAGTGTATATAATTATGTAGAAATAATTATGTCAAATGAAATAAAAAAAAAAAGTTTATACACTTTTATAATAATTTTAAAAATGCACAGAGGAAGGAACAACACTTTTTGAAAAAGGATTTGTATAAGACTATATGAATCAGAAACGATATCATCATGCTTAGTATTTATTATAAAGATTTAGATTTAATTCTCACTTCTAAAAAATAAACTGAGCTGCCATCTCCCTGTTCCTTAACATGAATAGTAGGAATGTTTTTTGAACAATGTTTGGATTGCAAGGTTTCACGGAGAAATTTTCGAACTACACCATTTCAGAAAGCATCAATTGTATTTCAGAATAGTCAATTGTATTTCAGAAAGCATCAATTGTATTTCAGAATAGTCAATTGTATTTCAGTTAGTTATAGTTATAGTTCTAGCTGATAGTGTACTAAAAGAATTAATATGTCTTATTCATTTATGTTGAAAACTGTGTGTGTCATAGTATTAGTTCTTGTGTATTGAAAATCGTTGATACTATTAACCACAGAACATTTAATATAATAGAAACCTGATGTCTTAAATTTAACATAGGGACACACTACTCCGATTTTCGGTGTGGTGAAGGGTGTAAAGCGGCAACGTTGGCATGCGCACTTGTGGCATCTGTCAATTGTGCAACAGGGTCGTATTCAGTAGTAAATATTATTCCAATTATTTGTAAGTTATTTATTTGCAAATATGTACACTCGTCTCTCCGAACAACGTAGGTATCGGTAATTCAGAATCTCGTAAGAACGTAGGCTAGAGAGGCACCCACCATCGTGCCGACTTTAACGTTAATTGGTGAATTTAAATTTCGCGCAGAAATATAGCAGTCACGGTAGTATTGTGGTAGGGTCGGTAGGGATATGGAAAAGTCGTTACATGGAGAGGTTGGTCAGTTGTTTCTCGAAGTGTACGTCAATAGAATGGACGTTGTTTAGAGATTTGAGTGTATAAACATTAGAAAAATTATAATAATAACAACACCAGCAATAGTAATAATAATAATCGAAATTAATCACTTTTAGGAACAATAAAGTTTTCTTAAAATAATAATAATTGAAATAAATCACTCATAGGAATGATATAGTTTTCTTATAATAATAATAATAATAATAATAATAATAATAATAATAATAATAAAAGGCAAAGTCAGCCACCATTATTGATATTGCTGTCCCGCTCGATGAGCATGTCGTCACTACAATAGCTGAGAAAAAACGCAAATACCAACCTCTTGCAGTCGAGCTAAAAGATATGTACAAGCTACGTGAAGTTGATATTGTACCCGTCGTTGTCTCTACAAATGGCCTTGTTACCAAAGAATGGTCTTTGGCAAAAGATAAACTCTGTTTAGAAGAGTGGCACATGCGCACAATGCAGAAAGCTGCAATTCTAAAAACAGCAGGGATTGTGCGCAAAGTTCTAAGCCTATAATGAAGCCGCTGTAACTTCCAACCCGCACGTTCATTCTACCACAATGGTGCAACATATATATCTTGTTAATTTTTTAACCGGTATATATGTTTCAAAAATGTAAAAAATATAATAATAATAATTGAATTGAATCACTTGTAGGAAAAATAAAGTTTTCTTAAAATAATGATAATAATACTTTTACCACGTACGTACCTAATATTAACACAAGTTTTTTAACAAGACTGATTATAATTTTATAATAATAATGTTTATTATACCCAAGAAATATATCGTTTATTGAAATTTTTACGTAGTGAAAAACAATAACAACTAAAAAAAGTAACAGTTCAAAATATCATTCACTAATAAAAAATGATTAAAAAATAATTTAAGAATACTTAAATAATATACACTTGAATATCACAGAACAGTAAATACGGTTCTGTACCTCTTGCGCAGAGAACAATAATATTAAATATGTCGTACAAAATATTTGAAATTATTAATGCTCACATATGAAAAGTTATCCCACTATACGCTTTGTTAACATTGACAATTCGATTGTGGCATGTTATTATAACAGAGTTAGCCATATTTAATTCGATATTTTCACATATAATACTTAAAAACAGCAATTGTCAATTGCATTATCTGCGCGAAAGCTGAACACTGACTGTACGAGTTGACCAGAAAATGCCCAGAAGTGCTGCCACGATCGCTTGCCCTGTATAAGCCTTCTATTATATTTAATGTTCTGTGCTATTATCAATATACTTACAGATAGAAAAAAAGAAAATAATTATATCTTAAATATAGCAAACTATGAAGAAACATTGTAGGAGTATGAATTATAAAAACCATACTTCTAATTGTTGTGGTTACAGTATTGTAAAATGGTTCTGTTAGTGAAAAAAGAAGCTGAAATGCTTGAAGATTGGAATAAATATTTATACACAATAAAATGAATGCAGAAGCCTATCATATATATATTTACAAGATATGTAGAACTACAGAAAAAAATGAACGAATTTGGGGAGCCAAAGATTCATTACTATTTGTAGGAAGATCCAGATGCAAAGTTTAGTGCCAGGACGTAACCAAACAGTTACCGATAGTTGTGATCAAGGTTAACGGGCCAGTTTTAGTAGGAAGAGACTGGATATTAGAATTATGAATAACGTCTTAGAAATTCAACTATATTAATCCTCAAGTAACACCAGATATAATTCAAAAGTTGGCAGAAGTACTTATTTCAAAGAGGCTTGGTTATTTATTCGAAGAAACTAGTAAGAATATACATATTTGTGCCCAAATCCGAGTCTAATATTCCTGTGATCAAGACCCTTTGTGCTGAAGAATAGATAGAACAATAGTTAAACAACCTGATAAAAAGAAACCAGTTCGATTGGGGGTATCCCAATTGTTCCAGCCAAAAAACCTAGACGGTTCCATCCATATATGCGGTGACTATGACTATAAATGCACGGTTTACATAATGATTCATTATCTACTAGTTCGAAAGTACTAGGCAACCGTGGCAGGGGTATCATTCACTAGATTTAGATACAGCATACACTCAAGTAAGAGTTGACCAGCAATCTCTAAAAGTTTTAACATGGGCAACACACAAAGGGTTATTCAATGTAAACCAGTTACCATTTGGCATTTCAACTGCTGCCAGCATATTTTAAACAATTATGGAAGGGATACTAGTGGGAATACCTATGATGTTCTGATCAGCGGCCAAATTGCTCAAGAACATTGGGATTGAGTCAGATTATGGTACTCGAGAGATTAAAGAAATCGGCGTCGAGTATAAAACGACATATAAAGATGCGAAGTGAAGTAAAGATAACGTTGTTAACATTTCCAGTGTCTTGAAGAAAATTGAAAATAAAACAATGATAGATAATGCACAATGAATGATAGAGGAACATTATACAAAACTTTTAAAATATTAATTGTGCTTGTAAAATACATAGTGCACATAACAATTAAAGAAGTTATATGCTATATCATTATTGTAAATAATATTTCAACAATCATGGAATGATATTTCAACAAACAAAATACAAGTATGTATTGTTTACAATTATGGACGAATCAGTGGATTTATCCTACAAATAATGTCTTGAAAGAATCAGTTGTTCTTTTATTTTGAAGCAAACAACATAACAAGTGAAAATCAGAAGAAAGCGATATTGTTATCAGCATGTGGGTTAATGTTATCATGGAGGCATGAGGAACAAAATAGTGTAACAGCAACAAAGTAATAATAAATATCATAAAGTTTTAGTGTATATGTATAATAATGTAGAAATAATTATGTCAAATTAAATAAATAAAAAAAAATGTATACACCTTTATAATAATTTTAAAAATGCACTGAGGAAGGAAAAACAGTTCCGAAACGTATGCTGCTATTAATAAATTTATTTATTAATTTATATGTTAATTTTTTGACCAAATAAAACTAACCCATTAAATAATATAAATTAATATATTAACACAGTAGATTAGAAATTACATAGCATAGGATCATAAAATGTAATAATACTATCAACCTTTTGCGAGAAATATAATAGTAAAGATAATACTGCAGAATTTATACTTATTGTTAGAGTTTGAAAGTCGGTATGTACGGAACAGGAGGATAATATGAACACCTCATTTTGCTGCTCTTTTTTAAATTTTCTAACTAACTACGTCAGTTGGCATGACAGATATGATAGTGTTTGGAGTATTAGTCTGGAGGTTAAGAGCGATAGTTCGAGTAATCTGCACTTTTTAATAGAAATATGAAAATTGGTATAGTTGTATATTAAACCTTCCTCCACAAAACAATGAAACGGTGTCATTTCAAAAACTCGTGTGGCCCCTCTTTTAGGGGCAAAAATATCTCCGCGGGTTTAATTTGTCTTATTTATCTCGCAAATGGTTATTCGGACAAAAAATAGAGGACATCAAAAATAATGTTTATTAGATTATACCTACACAAAAGTTGTTATTATCAATTTTACGATTAGAGTCACTGTTGCCATATAAATGAGAGTTAAAATTATAAGAAAATTTTCGCGCACGATAAAATTTGCGTTCTTCCTCAAACCGGCTTTTATCGTGTGAAAAATTTATATCACAAATATAAATTTTCTATCAGATAATGTATAAAATCATATGTAGGTAATGATTTTAAAGAGAATACTTTCAGCTTACTAATCATATCAAGACGATATTGTGCGATCATTATTTCAGAATATACAGGAGTTTAATAAAGATAAAAAAATTATTGAAAAATGTTTACGCTTTTTAAGTTTACATAAAATTAAGGGTTATTTTTTCTAACCATTAACCTATAACTCAGAGCGGCAGTGGATGATTAAAAAATGAGCTCTTGATTAAAAAAACTAGAATGTACAAGCTTTCTAATGAGCTCTAGATCATGCAAATCCAATCATTTTTCGCGGAAATGTAACTGTTTAAAAATTGGTAAAAAAAATCTTTTTAAATATTATCTTTTAATATTTTTGATGAGTGTATATTATTATATTTTATTAATTGGCAAAAAAAGTCTAATTTTTATATTTATTTTTCAATCACACCAAAGAAGTATACCTTCTAATGCGTGTACATAAGCACATATACTCACTTATTTTTAAATACAACGTAGTCTTCGAAGTCAGTTTAGAGCTTAATTATTATATTATTCAATGCTCAACATTGTGGAAACGTATCGTTTGATAATCACTAATCACTCACTGTATCCTCTGAATCTGACATAAATTAAATTCTGAGTCTGCATGCATGTAAGAATACGTACCAGTAGAAGTAAGAATACTATCACCAAGCCAGGGCCGAATGAAACGATATTCATCAGCTTTGCCCACCCGCTTGACTGTAGCACGGAGTAGTACCTCTGCATCCTTTGCGTCCCAAATCGCTACGTGGAGTTTTGGACCAATCCATATACCAACCATTCGACTATGTATTCTTGCTAATGCGTACAGACGTTTAAAAACAACTGAAATCAAATCAAATTGTGAGAAACTCTGTTGATGACAGTTACTAATTTTAAGACACCTGTCAAAAAGTATACTAAACTTGTAACAATGTAAACAATGTATATATATATATATATATATATATATATATATATATATATATATATATATATATATATATATATATATATATATATATATATATATATATATATATATATATAAATATAAAATATACAAGTAAAAAATGAAAAATTTATACATGGACACGTTAACTATCCTTGGTTAGGGCAATATATTGGGGTGAAAGAAATTTGGTTAGTCTTCTTGGTTATGTTAGGTTAGGGGTTAGAATTATTTAAAAAAAAAAGTTAGTTGTGACGGATATTGAATCCATGTTAACCTCAACCTAGTGTTTCCTCCCGGGAATTCCCGGGAGGAAACACTAGTTTTTTCAGTTCCCGAATCCCGGGAAAAATAAAATTATTTCTCGGGAATTTCGGGAAACAAAAATAATCATTGGAATATAAACTTTTAACTGTAAGGACACATTATTATGTCCAATAATGAATGGTAAGTACTTTGCAGGATAAATTTGTATGAATTTCTATGCGGGATATCAGTTTTAATGCCCCTCCACCCATATAAAGTACAATAATAAATAAATAATTCAAATATTATTTGCAATAATGAAAATAATAGCAATTCATAAAAATTTGATTGTTGCATCACATTACTTGACTATATTAGTGTAATCCAAATAAAGTAAAATAACGTGTTCTTATTTACAATATTCTTGATGTATGTATTCGTATGTATCATAAATGTTATTAGTTCATCTTTAAATAACTTGATAATACTAAATACATCTAAAGTTTACCTACAACAACAACTGTAACATTGCACTGTAAGCCATAATGGAATGGTAAATCCAGTAACTGTCACCACTGGCCAGTACCAGCACTCACAGTGTATATCAGAACATAGCATAGCCTTAGTACTATAGTAATAATTCAAAAGTCTGAAGTAATATTGGTAAGTACCTACTATGTTAATTTTTTATATTTATAAGTATTTTGTTATTTATTTATTTTCTAGCACGTTGTATGACGTGATCCCTCTCCTCAAAAAATGATTTTTGGATCCGCGCCTATGTCGCGAGGTGTACCTCACTGAATTTGTATTCAGTTGAAACTGAGGGACATTTATTTTTTTCGTACAGAAACAGCCTTTAAAAGAGTGAAAACTATCCTAAAAATTTAACAAATGTTTGTTTTTTAATAACGCATAAATTATGCTGAAAAAGGGAAAACGTAAAAATTGCCCTGGAAAATCGGGAAATGTTAAGAAATTTATCCTCGTGGCAATATTTTAAAATTCAGCTCATTTTTAATTAATCTAATAATTTAATTATTTTCTAATCAAAAATATTGTTCCTTGTTTGATTACAGTTTTACTTTTTACAATGAGTGAAACGTACAAAGAATGTTGG
This sequence comes from Sialis lutaria, assembly GCA_949319165.1. Taxonomy (NCBI): domain Eukaryota; kingdom Metazoa; phylum Arthropoda; class Insecta; order Megaloptera; family Sialidae; genus Sialis; species Sialis lutaria. Next base: position 17,381,911 of record OX439241.1, read on the forward strand.
CAGTATTTTAAAAAAGATGAAAAAAAGGAGACAGCTTGTTGTCAAATATGTTCAAAATCATTACACTGCAAGGTATCATCAACGAGTGGACTTAATCGCCATCTTGAACATATACATAATATGAAAAAAAGGAATAGGAGTCCAGGTCACGAGCAAATGCAATCTACTTCTAAAAAACAAAGCACAATGTTTCAATTTCTCAATCAAAATGTAATCGATTCAAATGAATTAGTTGCTAAACTTGCAGCTGTAGACGGAATTTCCTTTAATACCATTTCAAAAAGTGATTTTATTCGAGAAAGTTTCATAAGCAAAGGTTTGAAATTACCAAAAAGTCCAACCTCTATTATGGAATTAATGTACGACTATTATAAAAAAATACAGCAAGACTATATTGAAAAAATTACAGTTTTAAAACGTGAAAATAAAAAAATTAGCATTTCGATAGATGAATGGACTAGTAAAAGAAATAGAAGATACATGAACCTTCATGTGTATTTCAACGAAACATCTTTAAATCTTGGCCTTATTAGAATTCATGGTAGTTGTCCTGCCGAAAAGGCACTATCTTTAGTTCACGAAAGGTTGAATGAATTCAACATTTGTTTTGAAACCGATGTAATTGCGACGACCAGTGATGGTGCCGCAGTTATGGAAAAATTTGGAAAAATATCTCCAGCTCTTCAACAATTATGTTATAATCACGCTCTTCATCTTGCTGTATTAAAAGTTTTTTATGTAAAAAATAATAAAAATAGCAACGAAACTACCGTTGATGATGATTTTGATTCAGATAATGACAAAAATTGTGAATTAGATAATGAAAACTCAGATGAAAATATTTTACAAGATGATGTTTCTGTGGTAATTGCTAATATAAGAAAAATAGTTAAATTGTTTAAATATTCTCCGGTTAGAAATTCTATTTTACAAAAGGAAATCATTAAATCTGAAAAAATGGAGCTACAAGTAATTTTAGATTGTAAAACGCGTTGGAATACTTTAGAAAAAATGATTGAAAGGTTTTTAAAAATTTTAAACGCTATTAAAATTGTTTTAAATGAATTAAAACTGTACTATCTATGGAATAATGAATACACTAAAATTTCAGAAAATATATTAAGCTGCCTGAAACCTGTAACACTTGCAGTAGAAGCACTCAGTAGTCATGACGCTAATCTTTTAACAAGCGAAGGTATATGTACTTTTCTTTTTAAAAATCTAGAAAAACAAAATTCTGTTTTCAGCAAAAATCTTTTAAAAGAAATTAAGCAGTACATATTTTTACGTAGAAATAAAGTCTTGGTATCGGTTATTAAATATTTAAGCAATCCAAATTGCTTAAACGAAGTGGCTGACAATTTTTTTATAATGGCAAATAAAAATGAAATGATTAAACTAGCAAAATTAATAATGGAACGAATTTTCAAAGAAAAGATTGCTTCAAACGAACAAATTGAAACAGAACATACTGACATATTAATTGCGATATCCGAACCCGGAGAGTTAAAAAATGAGTTAGCAAAAGTCATAATTAATTCAAAAACAAAAGCAAAACCGGTACAATAAAATAACGTATTTTCGACATTAAAAAGTGAAATAAACTTGTATGAAGCTACACATGAATTAACAATGAATTTAAAATTTTTATTAGAAGCCTTACTAACCATCAGACCTACGTCGACGCAAAATGAAAGAAATTTTTCAACATCCGGAATATTTGTAACAAAACAAAGATCCAGACTTTCGGACCGGGCCATTAACGCTTTGTGCTTTTAGAAGTTTCATTTAAAAAAGAAAACAGTTTAATTTTTATTTATAAGTATATGTATTTTGAAATGTTTTATTAATTAATTAGTTAATATTATAACAGTTCATTATTAAATTAATTATTAATTTTTTATTGTTATTATTATTGTTTTTTAGAAGAAACTATGAAAATGTAAAAAATATATATAAATTTTGAGAATTCCCGGAATTTCCCGGGAATTCCCGGGAATTGCGATTTCCTGTTCCCGATTCCCGGCGTTGGAGAATTCCCGGGAGTTTGGAAACACTACCTCAACCTAACCAAGAAAGATAATTAACGTGTCCACATGTATAAATTTTTCATTTTATTAAAATTGGTAATAATCACACTTTGTATTGTTGTTATAATAGGCTATTTGACTAATTTTAGAAAATATTTTTAAATTATTCTTTATTACATAATAAGCACACTACATTGATATTTCGGGGAGATCTACTGTATTATCAATAAAAATCAATGTTAAAGTTTAAATTTTCAAAACTGCGTCAGAAACGCTGTTTCTATCATGGCGCTGGTCATATGGTGCGTGTGACGTCACACGCAAGTAAATAAGTCATTGCCTTAATAAAACAGTGCATCTGAAGTGAATTTCATCTTCAAATTTAGTGGATAGAATGGTGTATAATGGTGTGTAGTGCCACAATGTATAAATACGTCTATAAAAAGTCCACACAAACTGTTTGTTTCTGTTCCAAAGAATCCCAAAAGACGAAAAATGTGGTTACAATAATTGAAAAGATCCAATGAGTATTTTATTGAATACAAATGTTTTTATGTGTGAAGATCACTTTGATATAAGTAATATTTAACTAGATAGTAGCTAAAAATATCGGTTCTTATAAAACGAAATAACATCTTTTCTGAATAACTATACTACTATACACGTGATTTTTGACAATTCTGACAGCGGCCACCGGTACACTCAGTATTAACCAACATCTTTAATAGGTACCTAACCTCTTAATATAGCTTAATCTTGCGGCATATAGGATTTCAAATGTTTTATGTGGTACTTACACTGCTGTTTTCACATTTTTAAGTTCCGCAGCACAGTAATCAGCGTTATTCTTAAAAAAAGTGCAACCATAAAAGCGTCTACCTTAGATAGGTTGCTATAATCAGCTCGCACAAAATTTAATTCCATTTTGAAATTCGAAACGAATATTTATGCCACTAGTAATAAAATTTATCTAAAAACTGCTTCAAAAATAGCTGAAAAATCGAATATAATACTTTGATATAATACACAGAAAGCATAAAACGCGAACTCAACTTGCGTGTGACGTCACTAGAGCTGCAACCAATCACATAGCGTTCCCGTCATAGATAAAATTTCAAAAATTATTATATTTTTTTTTCGTGTAATTTGCAAAAAATATACATAATTTATTTTAAAATAAAGTGAAATATGTTCTTTTATGCTATTATCTGATAGGATGACCACAATTTGTAGTATATTTTCAATGTTGTCAAATAGCCTATTATAAATATTAATTGTCAATAGCGTTGAAATTAAGAAGTACTTTTATTCTTCGTTCAAATCGTACCCATACTGTATTATTCTAAGGCCCAAATTATATACAAGGGCTCAAGGGCATACTTTCATATGCTTTAACATATTTTTATCATTGTTTGTTGTTTATGTATACAGTGTGTTGATAAAGTAAGGAACAAAATTCATAACTGCGTCATTTAATGTTTTCAAGCAAAACGCTCGGACACATCGATTAGTATTTTTAGTTGCGGATTTTTTGACATAAGAAAATTGTATACAGGGTGTCTCAAGAAGAACATACGCAGTAATAATTGATTTTTTTTAAATGGACCACCCTAAATATTATACCATTTTTGAATTATACGACGAATTCTGAACACTTATTGTACAACATACCATATCTCTAAAATCAGCGGTTTATGGAATAATGACGTTTGAAATGTGTCTCAAGATGAATATAATAATATGCAGTCATCATTGATTTTTTTAAATGGAATTTCCTGTATATTATGCCTTTTTTGAATTATTTGTTGAGTGAATTTAAATGTCCAAAAATTGAATATTTTGCAATAAGCTTTTTTTAAATTTGCTATACAGTCATGATGGAACAAACATGAACAATGAACAGTTGATCGAGAAAACTATTTCAAGCAAAATAGTTAATATAAACGTGTGTCTGGAAACTCTTCGTGAGGGAGCTACAGACCCCCAAAGATTTTGCTAAAATTAGTTTTAAATATCGGAAGACCCCATTGTGATACAGTTATGAAATTTGATACCCGGTTTAGTATTAATACGTTGTTAAGATGTATTTACATTTACAATATCAATCAATGATTATTTAGACCAGGGATGTATGGGGTTAATGGGCTTTTTGATTTTTTCCTGGTATTTTTATGTTCTTACTTTATCCATATATTTGGCACTTTTATAAGGTCATAGTCGCATGTCATAAAATACACAAAAATACAATTTGTTCATTTGTCATCGGTCAAACTTTTAGGGTGGTTTTCAACCTTTCAATAGTTGTCGTCACACATTTAAAAATGACCCATCCCTTCGATTCAATTATATTACAAATACACAACATTTTATTAAAGTTTTTAATATTACTAGAATCTAATTTTACGAAAATAATTATTCATGACAAATAAATAAACGATTTCATTAACCTCGATAACAAATCATAAAACAAATAAATAATACTGCTATTACAAATCGTTTATATAAAATAAGGAAATGTGAATTCCCTTGTCTGTGTAGTGGAAATCTTCGATTTTCTCTTTTTCCAGAAAGTTATCCGTATAATCAAGATAACACCGGGTTAAATATTCTATTACTTGATGGAACCATGTTAGTTTTTATCATTAACAGATATTTAATATTTACCGTTCTCACTGTATTGTATATTTATATAGTAAAACCTAATAATTAATCTATAAATTAAGTTTTTTAATTTTGTGTATTAATAAATTTTATACCTTTTTAAAATTTGAGGGGGGGGGGGGGGGGCAAGATTACATTTATTTTAAAGGGAGGCATAGTTACATAAAGTTTGGAAACCACTACATTAGATGTTAGTTTTTTCGGACTTTTGAATACATATTATAATCAAGAAATAAATAAATCATCCGGGTAGAACTGTCACACACTACCAAGTTGTTGAGATATTTAGGGAAGTTTTTGACTTTATCTACACATATTGTATGTTTAAAGAAATAAATCAGATCATATCATATTGTTAAACTTCCCGTATATTTCGCACAAACAATTGAATATTCCCGGGAAAAAATGATAAGATATTACCATATATTAACATATATTAGTATATATGCTCAGAGCCTGAATTTGGCACGATCACATAATATCTTATGATGCATTATCTTTAATAATTTATTATCCATTAACAAAATAACTAATGCAAAATTGCATATAATTATATAGAAACCTTAGATACAATTTAATCAAATTAAAAAAAGTGTCCAGATGCGAATTAAGTAATATTTTAGGCCCCAGTTGTAAAATTAACAAATTCACATAAACTATATAGAAATATTATTTATAAGTTAATAAAATTTTTAAAATAGTTCAGATGCGTATTAAGTGATAATAAGGCCCGTATATTACATTAACAAATTCACAATTCGTCTCTTTTCACAGATAAAAAACTGGTTTCATTTGAAATGGCGAGATATTTACTATGGTGTACATGGATTTTAGGGGAAATTCAAAATTTTAGGCCCAGGAGTCGTAATATTTAAGATTTTTCTATAATGAATATGACCAAATTCAAAATTTCGCCCTGTGTTTACTAAAACATTATTAAATATTTATAATGACTTCGTAAACAGAGGGTGACATAATTTTTCTCTTTTCACTATTTATTCATTATAAAACATCTTAAATATCTCGGCTCCTATGCGAGATAGAGAGTAGTTTTTCTCTCCTAAAATCCTTACAACCCCATAGTAACAGACAAGAGGCGAAATTTAAATTTAATATACGGGCCTAAAACATCACTTAATTCGCATCTGGACTATTTTTTAATTTTATTAAATTATAAACAAGGTTTATATAGGTATAGTTTGTGTGAATATGTTAAATTTACAACTGGGGCCTAAAATATTACTTAATTCGCATCTGGACATTTTTTTTAATTTGATTAAATTGTATCTAAGGTTTCTAGGTATGCTAATATATGCAAATATATGCTAATATCTTATAATTTTTCCCGGGTTACTAAAAATAAATAATGTTATTTATATAATATAAGTTAATTAAATAAATAATGTAAATTATTGAATGGATTATTAATGAATTACTTAGTTGAAATATCTTTTTCTTATTGAAATTAAAACGAAATTATACTTCAATACCTCCATTTGTCAGTTTGTTTATAGGATCTTCGGTTTTGACATTCGGAATTACTTTTGCTTTAATTTCAATTTACCCATATACATGCTAACTGAAAATTCGTTCTTTTGGAAATAATCCGCTGAAAAAACCGGTTCAATATAGAAAAACAAAATGTTCCGATTCTTGGATGCAAATAGTCAGTTTTAAATTCCTGATGCAATACAAAATTCAAATACACTACAACCTCTCTTAAGGCTCTGTCAAACAGAAAGCAGACTGTCCCCTTCCGGTTTGTCAGGGCCCTTAAGGTACAAAATTTATCTATCTAATAAACGTATATTTCCCTTTAATCTTATTCCAACGACTAATTTATTTTAAAATCTTTTTAATTGAAAATATCACTCCATATATTATAAACTTTTAATATAAAAGGGTCAGTCGGCGGTGACGGGTGTGACATTTCAACTCGGATTGGAGTTCATAATTTCTAAATAATACTTGTTAATAACAGGTTTTACCATTTTTCTGTAGATCTTAATGTAATACATGTATTGAAAGAATAAAAGGTCTACGGTTATTTTACAAAAAAATGCCAGCGTTCAAAACCCTGTGACGGGTGTGACGCCAATTATTGCAAGTCTTGCAACCTCTATTCAAAATCTCAAAAGTTTAGCGAAAATATTGAAGTTACTTTATAATAATCATACTTTAATATGTTACGAATAAATTATTTTTAGTAATACAATAGCATCAGGTAAATGCCTAATCTATTTAACTGGTTATTACTCAACAAACATTGTGACGGGTGTGACACGTTGACTACTATTTCTGTATTTAATCGCTTATTGATATTATTAACTAATACTTATAACAATTATTTATCAAATACATCAATAGACTCATTACATTTATAATAAATGCGGTCACCCTTAGTCATTATTGTAGGTGAGGGTATTTTTTTTTAATTTGGTCAAACGTCACGTTCGATATGTAATTGTCAAAGACTTTAAATAGTTTGCCACGATCATCACTTATTCTTAACCCTTAGTGTGCATACGGGGTCAGGCTGACCCCACATCTGTTATCTTACCTGAACATCATTCATAGGTAAGGGTCAACTTTGAGCACGTTTTTGAATTACTATAAATGTTTTTTTTTGAAAACTAACTTCACGGCCTTAAAGTTTGATCGATTCACTGCAAAAATTGCCTTAATCTTTTTTTCCGAAAAATGCATAGTTACCTACCGAGATATTCGAGGTCAAAAATGACCAGGGGTCAATTTGACCCCATGTGCACGAAATGATTCGCTGTGAAGGTGTGCACACTAAGGGTTAAATAAATTATTGTGATTTCACCTTATTTGTTGTCTTTTTGGAAATTTTTTGGAACTTTTTTGAAATATTTTGAAAATTGACTATTTTTTTTCTAATTTTCTTTTGGTTTATGAAAATTGATGTTAAATAGCCTATTAATTTTATATTTTAGTATTAATTTTCGTAAAATATTTTTTTAACTATCTGGTATCGATTATATCGGACTGACCCAAATCAAAAATAGTTTAAAACTTTATAGTTTAATTTGACGTGGATTAAGTTTTAATGAATTAGAAACCGGCATGTAGGGGGAGGGGGGGGGGTATACTTTTATATTAGCCAGGTCCCAAATGTATAAGTTATGACCATGAAGATAGAAGAATGGAGATGACACTAAAGTTGAGACGTGTGTCGAAAAACGGAATCTGGGGTAGGCGTTCGTGTTTGTGCAGAAGTTTTTTGCGCATCACCCCTCTGTACCCCGCGGTAATCACACAATCTATACATAAATGCGCAGTCAACTAATGCGCAACCAAATACCGTCCACAGCGGTATTCATATTTTGACACATAAAATTGTATTACAGATATACAGAGTGTCATGTCCATTCTTCTATCTTCATGGTTATGACGTTAAGAGATTTTATACTGTAAATCAGTGGTTTCCAAACTGGGAGGCGCGGATTAGTGCAAAGAGAGGCGCGAAAAGTTTAACAGAAATTTAATTTTCATAACATCACATTAAGTTTTATAAATAAAAAATATATACATATAAATAAACTTTTATAACATAACATTATTTTTGTATACATTATATATTATCTCTTTCTGAAAGGGACATAGTTGACTGACAACTATTATTGAAAAAGCAAAACTGATAGAATTATCATGCGACACTTCTAAAAAAATTCTGACAATGAGTGAAAGCACTCCTCTTTATAACATCTACCTATATAGATTTAATGAAGTTTGTGCTAATAAACAAGGATATTAATCGCATTAAAAATGAATTTTATACGCAAAAAAATACATTTTATACCTTTTTAAAATAATATGTCTCTATAATTTTATAAAATAAAGGGGGGGGGGAGGCGCAAGAGATTATTTTTACTTTTTTATACATACATGAAATGTAATGTATAAATAAAGTATAGTGATCACGAAAAAAATCGAACTCGAGATTTTAACGGAATTACACGTTTTGAGCGTCCCTGAATCATATACAACCATTAACTCAATGACGTCTGTGTGTGTGTCTGTGTGTCTGTCTGTCTGTCTGTGTGTCTGTGAACGCTCTACAGCCAAAACTGTAATACTTACGAACGTGGAATTTTAAACTTAAGGTTCTTTTATGCTCTAGATGTGCACCTCCTATTTTTAAAAACCATCACTAAACCGGAAACGGATGTTTACTGGTGTCAATTTTTGAACTTTTCGAATTATTTTTGAAACGGTACGCAGTAGAAAAAAATATTTCAGATTAAAGTTGTAGAGGGGACTTTTATCTATAATTTATGTTCTATTCTTTTTCCCCCCCAAAATTATTTTTAGGAAATAATCGATTTTCTAAAAAATTTAAATTTTTCGATTTATTTTTTAAACGGTAGGTATTAGAAAAAAATGTTTGAGATACAAGTTGTAGAGAATACTATTTTCTATAATTTATGTTCTATTCTTTTTTTTGTATCTTATGAATTGACCAAAAAAAGAATAATTTTAGTTTTAAGTTAAAAATGATATCATAATACAAAAAATCTAGTTATCTATGAAAATTTTGGAATTTATTTTTAGAACTGTCAAAATTGAAATCTAGCAAAATAAATACTTGTTAATACAATAATCACTAATCTTAATTGATTTCATTTAATATTTAATGTCAATATTAAATACAATGTATCAATTTCATTCATTGAAAATCATTTTGTAAGTAAAAAATTTTAAAATCAAATATTAAATTATAAAAGTAATCACATATTAATACTCGGTGTCATGATGCATAAACGGTGCACATTAGAAAAAAAAGGTTTTAGATCAAAGTTGTAGAGGGTATTTATCTATAATTTATGTTCTATCCATTACCCCCCCCCCCAAATTTGTTTTTAGGAAATAATTGATTTTCTAAAAAATTTAATTTTTTCGATTTATTTTTTAAACGGTTATAGGTATTAGAAAAAAATGTTTGAGATACAAGTTGTAGAGAATATTATTTTCTATAATTTATGTTCTATTTTTTTGTTGTATCTTATGAATTAACCAAAAAAAATAATTATTTTAGTTTTAATGGTTTTAATTTAAAAATGATTTGTATAATACAAAAAATCTAGTTATCTATGAAAATTTTGGCATTTATTATTAAAAGTGTCATAATTTCATTCAGTGAAAATCATTTTGTAAGTAAAAAATTTTAAAATCAAATATTAAATTATAAAAGTAATCACATATTAATACTTCGGTGTCATGATGTATAAAAAAGTCTCGTGCCTGCCAAGGCAGTTTATTTTAAAGGGTGGCGTAGTTACATAAAGTTTGGAATCCGCTGCTGTTAATAAAAATAAAATTTATTTTAAGAAAGCATAATATAAAACTTACCTTCTGGTTTTCCCCACAATGTTAGAACGTTTCCAATAATCGGGAATCCCACGGGTCCCGGTATAGGAACATGTTTCCTTCCACTGTTTCTATTTTGTAAATATAGTCCAGATATTATCACCAAAATCCAAACAAAAACTAGCACTAATATCATTTTAACATCAAATATTATGTATGGATATTGTCTGAAACAAATTTACCGGTTAAAATTATTAATGATTTTTAAAATGCAAAAATATATTCAGTGCAATGTTCCTAAACTTAACAGAAAACATTTTATTTTATTATCAATTCAACAGTTAGTTGCAATTAATAATAAATAATTAAAAACATTTTTTTACATTGAAATTTTTTTACTTTTTTATACATACATGAAATGTATTGTATAAATAAAGTATAGTGATCACGAAAAATTCGAACTCGAGATTTTAACGGAATTACATGTTTTGAGGGTCCCTGAATCATATACCACCATTAACTCAATGACGTCTGTGTGTGTGTCTGTCTGTCTGTGAACGCTCTACAGCCAAAACTGTAAGACTTACGGACATGAAATTTTAAACTTAAGGTTCTTGTATAGTCTAGATGTGCACCTCCTATTTTTGAAAACCATCACTAAACCGGAAACGGAAATATACTTATTTTTCGAATTATTTTTGAAACGGTGCGCAGCAAAAAAAAATGTTTTAGATCAAAGTTATAGAAGGTATTTTTAACTATAATTTATGTTCTATCCATTTTCCCCCCCAAAATTTGTTTTTAGGAAATAATCGATTTTCTAAAAAAATAATTTTTTCCATCTATTTTTTAAACGGTAGGTATTAGAAAAAAAAGTTTGAGATACAAGTTGTAGAGAATATTATTATCTATAATTCTTATTCTAATAATTTTTCCCAAAAAAAATTGTGGAAGGAAGTAATCATTTTTTTTATTTATATTTCAAACGGTTCATATCAGAAAAAAATGTTTATAAGAAAAGTTGTAGAGAACGTTATTTTCTTTAATTTATGTTCTAATTTTTTTTTTGTATCTTTTATAAATTAACCAAAAAAATAATAATTTTAGTTTTAATTTAAAAATAATTTTAATAATCTAGTTATCTATGACAATGGAGGAATTTATTATTATACAACTGTCAAAATTAAAGTCTAATGCCCGGTATTATAAAGAAATTGCATGCAAGCAAATTTGTTTCCATGCAAATTTGTGATTTGCAAACGCTATCTACTAGGAGTCAAATGTAAATGACAACCAATCACAGATTGTAGCTTTAAAATATCAAGACAATTTGACTCCTAGTAGATAGCGTTTGCAAATCGCAAATTTGCATGGAAACAAATTGCTTGCATGCAATTTCTTTATAATACCGGGCATTAGAAAATAAAAACATATGTATTCAATAATCAATAATCCTAATTTGTTTTGTTATTAAAATTATATTATTAAAATTATAATGCATCCATTGCATTCACTGAAAATCATTTTGTAAGTAAAATATTTAAAAATCAAATGTTAAAAAATAAAATTAACCATATTATCAATACTTCGGTATCATGATGTATAAAAAAGTCTCGTGCCTGCCAAGGCAGTTTATTTTGTATTATGCTAGTGTTATTAATGTTATTAAATATAATCTATTAAATTTCGTTCACCCAACGCCCAACCGATACTCTATCTTTTTTTACATTCATGTTTAAATAAAGATAAGCATATACACTATTAACGTTCTTCGATTTTCAAATCAAATGTACAGTCCATGGTTGTCGCAAATACAAAAAATGACAGACTGATATAATTTTTCAAGTACAAGTTAGACCCGACATTTTAAATAAAATTGAGAGCTTGTGATGTAATAATGTAGCTCTCTCCTAAACTTTTAGTAAAAATGTTAGGGCTATCTTCTGCTCCAAAAATTATATCTGTCATTTTGTGCGCATTGGCGATAACTAATTTTTCAAAGCAGCACATTTGAACACAACACTAGCACAATCAAGCACAACCTTTTTTATATATTTATTAATGCTAGGGTTAAATTACTGGGCATAATAACAAACTACTGATTTATTAAAATAGGTGTTTAAATAAATAAAAACGTACAAGATTTTAACCCATAAATTATTCATAAAACACGTTTTCGTCTTATTTATTTTCGAAATAGTGAAATTTTTAAAAATAATTTTGTGTATTCTAAAAATAGATAAAATATTTGTTATTTTTTATCGATTATTCACCACTGACGAAATAGAATGATATTTTATCAGAACTGTAAATGAAATGGTTAGGTAGAATTGCCGTATTCATAATTTATACACAAATGCACATAATTCCCTTAAAAATCTATTATACAAACATATATGTCTATCTCTATCGTACATAAACACACTAGTATTGTGAGCCTTGTTTCTTGTCATATGTGGAAATTAATGAAACGACAATATTTCACTTTGTAATCGACTTCATTATTATAAAGCTATGCAAAAGATTTCATATTTCTGTAAAGAAAGGTGATGTATGTCAATTGTTTTTATAAATAACGAAGAAGTACATTTTGATGTTAAATGAAATATATGAAGGTACATATACTTTGTTTTGTATACATATACCGGAATCCGGTTCATTCAAATAACCGTTTTTCTGATTTGATTGAATACAGCACATAATGGAATCATGGACTTAATTGATGGTATTATTTCTGAATGAGTTAGATTTTATTAATTATGATATCGGTCAAGATGTGAAGACAATGATGATGATAAACACCGTTAATAAAAGTAAAATACGTACATCTTAATTATCAGTAATAATTGGTTACAATAACAATTTTTATACTTTATAAAGTAATATATGTACAGCAGACTTTCCATTGAGATAAGCGAATAGCTTAAAAACAAGAAATGGTATGAAAAAAACTATGTTTTTTCAATAGGAAAACAGGATGGTCAACTTTATTTTCTGATTCGAAACCTTATTCTTCTTAAAAAAGTCGGATATCTTTTGAGGAAAACATTTTTTTAAGATGCCAATTTTTTAGAGATTTTTAAATAATTAAAAAATTGAATCTTGAATTTATAACTGGCAAATTTTTATGTTGAATTTTTTAAACTTTTTATCTGAGATTTTAAGCATGTTTTGTCTTTATTATTAAAAATGGATGGTTTACAGTAGAGATGAGAAAAATGAATCTTTTTAGTGACTCGAGTCATTTGAAACAATTCAGTAAAAATATTCGTTCCAACTGATTCGTTCAATGAGTCGTTCACTTACAAAAATGAATTGGCGAGTGATGAGTCATTTGAACCGTTCGGCCCTCCGCACACGAGTCGACTGTTTCGCAACGAGAATCTCAAATCAGTTGCGTAAGCGACTATTTTGTAACTGGTTTGCAATCGATTTATTTCCTCGCACCGCACACGAGCGCGACTGAATCTTAATATTTTAATACAATTATGTATGTAATTATAATTATAAATAAAATCAAACATGTTATATTACATATTACATAATAAATATATAAAGTTTATATCTAGGTACAATATACCTGTCATGTTTATTTGGGCTGCTACCTCGTGCTATGCTTTTTCTGTTTTGTCTTTTCTCGAATATCCAGATAGGTTGTAATTATATAAAACTGCACGATTCTCCACATTCTCGACGAATTTAATGTTCACCACAAGTTCACTAGCTGTTCATTCATTTTGAATTTTGAATGAAGTAAATAAGTGACAACAATGAATAATAATAATTTTAATTGTTAATAAACTTTATTTTTACAATAATGAAAATTCAAACAGTATGCAACCACGCAACTGAAACTGAAATTCGACCTGCAAGCACAGTCGCATGAGACCAGTTGGAAACTGATTTCAAATCAGTTTTGTTTCAGTTGCGCTGTGTGCGGAGGGCCATTACACTACACGTGCAAAGTCACCAAACGGTCGCTTGCGCAACTGGTTTGAGATTCTCGTTGCAAAACAGTCGACCCGTGTGCGGATGGCCTTCAGACAGTGAATCGTTCGTATGGAACTTGAATACAAGTGTGTGCAAGTCGGTACGACAACCCCCGAACGTAACCGATCACTGACAGAATGGACTTCGATAAATAAATACATTGTTACTTTTTGGCCGCCGTTTGTTGCTTGATGTATCAGTGGCGTACAAATTATGTTTAATTTTGTTCATTATTATAATAATTGTGTAAATTTATCATATTACTTAAAATAACTGTTGCTGATAGTTTTATTTTGATTTTGATATTTAATATCACTTTTATTTTCAGACGTTTTATCATACTAATATTTATACATAGATAAAATTGATTTATGTCAGGTATTATAAAGAATTTGCTCGAAAGCAAATGCTAAGCCAACGCTATCTGTCAAATCGTTATGAATTTTCTCGGGATTTTAGAGCAGTGGTAATAAATGTGTAATAACACACATTTTAAGAACCACGGCTATATAATCTAAGTCTAAATTGTTTATTAAACAATTTAGATTTAATTTAAGTATTATTTAAATACACGAATGATACGCCCGCGCCGCTGCCATTCAGAGCTAAACTGTAACAGTTTCTTTCCTAGCAACAATTCGAATTTAAAAAGTTGTCTCTGGTTTAGTTGTTGAAAAATACACTTCTACAATTACATTTATTGAGAAATATTTTTTATTTGATTATTATTTATTTTATATATATAATATCAATAATAACGATTGTTTTCGCTCTGAATATTTTAACAAACACAAAAATATTGTACGAATCTATTTTCTTTTATATTTTACAATATAATAAAAAAAAGAACGAATCTTTTTTAAAATACTGACTCGAGTCGTTTCGTTCACCGAAAAGAATCGTTCAAAAAGAACGAATCGTTCATGAATTACACATCTCTAGTTTACAGGTATTGAAAATTATTTATTATTTCTTTTAATAATTTTTTTAATAAAATTTATTTTACTGTATTTGATTAAAATAATCAATAAGTCGTTTGAAATAGAAGATTTACAATACTTGAGCATTGAGCATATGTATATCTAAAATTAAATATTTTAAACCATGTAAACATCAATATACACCACATCCACCTACGAAGACAGATATGTATGTAATACTAGGTAACTTTATATTCGTATGAAACAGAATGAAGCTGTGTAACTTTTATAGTGGCATCATATTTAAGTAAATATAGCAGACAATATACAGGGTGGTCCGGTTTGGGATACAGATATTTTAGGAGCTGATTCCCTGACTCATTGTGAGTAAGAAATTGTGCGGGAAGTGTGGGTCTATCTTTAACACCCTCTGAGTTACAGGATGTTTAAAAAATTTCCTTCAGAGAAGTTCTTACAACAAAGATTATCTCATAACTTTTGAAGTAATGTATCTAGAGCAATCAAAATGAGTCAGTTTCATAGGTAATTAACTAACATATTTTTCAATATTACGGTTATTGCTATCCGTATTTTTATTTCCGAGTCATAGTTCATCAAAGTCGAAAAATATATTTTTTTGTTGAAATTTTTTATGAAAATGACATTTTTCTCCAAAAGTACCCCTAACATGTTATATTTTTTATCATTATTTTGGTACATCATAATGTTACCTACAAATTCACTATACAAAGTTTGGACGTGAGTCTTACAGTTTTCCGGAAAATAATTATTTTTATAGTAAATAATAATAAATAATATAATTATGTAGTTATAAACAAATAAATTATATGACAGTTTCATTTAATAGGGTAGGTAGCATAATAGTAACTTTGGGGATTAATTAATAACAGGGAAACTATAAGACCCACGTCCAAACTTTGTATAGTGAATTTATAGGTAACATTATGATGTACTAAAATAATAATAAAAAATACAACATGTTAGGGGTACTTTTGGAGAAAAATGTCATTTTCATAAAAAAATTTCAACAAAAAAAGATATATTTTTCGACTTTGATGAGCTATAACTCGGAAATAGAAATACGGATAGCAATAACCGTAATACTGAAAAATATGTTAGTTAATTACCTATGAAACTGACTCATTTTGATTGCTCTAGATACGTTACTTTAGAAATTATGAGATAATATTTGTTGTAAGAACTACTCTGAAGGAAATTTTTTAAACACCCTGTAACTCAGAGGGTGTTAAAGATAGACCCACACTTCCCGCACAATTTCTTACTCACAATGAGTCAGGGAATCAGCTCCTAAAATATCTGTATCCCAAACCGGACCACCCTGTATAACAATAGTAAACATCATTTATTTAAAAAATATTGTGCAATTATTGTAATAGTTTGAGCGGTAGGATCGAGATTACACCAGAATACTGCAAATTATGTTACAAGAACCTATAAATGTACAGATGTTATTTTGACATTATCTAATGCGGTGTTTACACCGAAAAAAACAAAACAGAAACATCGTGTCTTTAAAATACTTCGTATTTAAAAATGTATAGGGTTTATTGCTTTTTTTGTTATAAAAACACCGTGTTTCTGTTTTGTTTTCTCGGTGTAAACACCGCATAAGAATATTATATGGAGACCCCAGTCAATTTTTTGATACAATCTCAGTGATTTTTCCAAGAAACTCAAAAACCAGCAATATTTGATAATACCAATGAAACAAATATCACATCCCAATACCCTTAAAATTACAGAACAACCCAAGTGTTTAGACAAGTGGTCGATTTTCCGATAAAAATCGTTTTTCTATGGCTTTTTCAAAAAAATAGTCTCGAATAAAAAAAATGGAAATGAAAGTTACAGAAAATCCATAGCTTTCGAGATAAATGCGAAAAACTGCTGACACACAATTGCGATCGAGCTGGATTTTGGTGGAGACTTTTATTTTGATTTCCTAAGCGTACCCTTAATTTGGGCGACGGGTTTTGGTTTTTAGAGGGTAAAGGGAGGCAAATTCTAGTTTTTAGAGATTTTCATTGGTTAAAATATTAATATTTTTTTTAATTTATGGTTGATCAGTATTCTTTAGAACTTCAGGAACAATTTGAGACCGATTTTGATTTGAACAAAAATTATTAATTTTTCAATTATTTTTCTCGAAATAAACATTTTTACGCTTTTTTTAAATCCTCTAGAAAGAGTATTTTTTGTCAAATTCAGTATATGTGATCCCAATCGATTCGTCTAACTATCCCCAACAAATATTAACCATAAAAACACACCGTCATCAATTTAGATTTTGAGAAAAATTGAAAAAAATCTTGAAAACGGGGTTTTCACCCTTCAACCCCTTTTTTAAGGAGTTGCACTACTTTTCGCTAGTCCGGGTTATTTTTTTCGAATTCTACGCCCCAAAATGTATAATAATCAACCATAAAATTGCTTGACCCTAAAAGTTAGGATTTTTTGCAAATAAATGTTTACAAAAAACTACAATTTGCCCCCTTTTACACCCTAAAAAACAAAAACCCGTCGCCCAAATTAAGGATACTTTTTAGGAAATCAAAATAAAAGTCTCCACCAAAATCCAGCAGGTCGGAATTTTTTCTTATTGTTAGTAAAAACGTTTATTTCTATTGAATTTTTTTTGATTTTAAATAAGAATTTAGGTATTTTTTCTGCGGAATGTATAAACCAGATCTACATATTAGCAATGCCATATTAAATTTTAGATTACTTTTTTAAGGTTAATAATTTTTACTTTTTATTTAATATTCAAACACGTTACATAAAATATTTTTAGAAAAATACTGGTAAAGGTTTAAAATAACTCCAGCATTTGTTTCAGAGAAGACACACCTATTTATAAAAATGTGTTCAAAATATTCCAGATAATAAGATCCCATGGGCGAATTCAAGTTAATGTTATAACTTTTATTGATATACTAAACTATTTTTATAGTTCTCATAAGTTGATTGACATTTTATTAATATGTAGCTGAGTTGTGTTCTATTAATCTTGGTTCCACAAAGTATTGTGCAATCGTGGACCTGTTTTTTTTCTTCTATACAACACTCATTAGTAGCATTGGAAGATTTAAAACTAACCTTAAAACGAAAACAAGTTATTTGCATTTGTGTTCCGTTAGATATAATTTATGTTGATACCTCCGGTTCCTATGCAATCTAAGACTATAATTTTTTTATAACTGCATATCCGCTATGATCTTGTATTTTGTGGTCAAATTTATCATAAAAAATATGTTGCGGTATACACAATAATTATATTTATCTACATATGTATGCATTGTAGTATATATTGTAGGTATACTCGTACATACACAACATATTTTTTAAAGATAAATGTATTTTTATTTATACAGGGTGGTCCGGTTTGGGATACAGATATTTTAGGAGCCGATTCCCTGACTCATTGCGAGTAAGAAATTGTGCGGGAAGGGGGGTCTATCTTAAACACCCTCTGAGCTACAGGATGTTTAAAAAAATTCCTTCAGAGTAGTTCTTACAACAAAGATTATCTCATAACTTTCAAAGTAACGTAACTTGAGCAACCAAAATGAGTCAGTTTCATAGGTAATTAACTAGCATTATTTTCAGTATTATGGTTATTGCTATCCGTGTTTTTAGTTCCGAGTTATAGCTCATCAAATTCGAAAAATATCATCTATTTTTTTAAATATTTTATGAAAATGTAATTTTTCTCCAAAAGTACCTCTTTTATATGGGGTATTTTATTTTATTTTTAGGTACGTCATAATGTTACCTACAAATTCACTACACAAAGTTTGGACCTGAATCTTACAGTTTTCTGGTAAATAATTATTTTTATGGTAAATAATAAAAAAAAATTAAATTGTTTAGTTATAAACAAATAAATTATATGACTGTTTCATTTAATAGGGCAGGTAACAAAATAGTTACTTTGGGGATTAATTTATAACTGGAAAACTGTAAGACCCACGTCCAAACTTTGTGTAGTGAATTTGTAGGAAGCATTATGACGTTCCTAAAAATAAAATAAAATACCTCATATAAAAGAGGCACTTTTGGAGAAAAATGATATTTTCATAAAAATTTTCAAAAAAAGATGATATTTTTCGACTTTGATAACTCGGAACTAAAAACACGGATAGCAATAACCATAATTCTGAAAATTATGCTAGTTAATTACCTATGAAACTGACTCATTTTGGTTGCTCAAGTTACGTTACTTTGAAAGTTATGAGATAATCTTTGTTGTAAGAACTACTCTGAAGGAATTTTTTTAAACATCCTGTAACTC
This sequence comes from Sialis lutaria, assembly GCA_949319165.1. Lineage (NCBI taxonomy): Eukaryota > Metazoa > Arthropoda > Insecta > Megaloptera > Sialidae > Sialis > Sialis lutaria. The sequence continues at coordinate 17,401,176 of OX439241.1, forward strand.
AGAGGGTGTTTAAGATAGACCCCCCCTTCCCGCACAATTTCTTACTCGCAATGAGTCAGGGAATCGGCTCCTAAAATATCTGTATCCCAAACCGGACCACCCTGTATATTATATACGTATTCGTTAATATACAGTTTGTAAAAAATTGTAATATAAAACATAGATAATTTAACTTGTGATGGATAGGACCACGCCTAGTGCAATAACAATACAATGGCTTCAAACATTTTCATAAAATTATATTAAATAAATATATTTTATTTTATTTATTTCATTTCTTGAATTGGTTTAGTGTGCAGTGATAAATATTTTTTTTAATAAACTGCTGTGGGCACCACACAATTTTTATAGGTATACATTATTTACAGGTACAAATGTCTTAACCCACTTATACCTGAAACTATTTTTTCACATTTTTGCATTTTTTCGTGTTTTAATGTGATTTTGTGAGTACTTGAAAATTAATAAAAATATTTGTTGGTCTGGTGTACCATATGTGGTACGGTAGGTCTAAATGGGTTAAAAACGGTTAATTATATTATTTAGAACATTACATAATTGTAGGCAATAATATTCTATATAACCTTTACTTAAAACGTTTGTTCTCTTATGCACCATTTGAATAATAACTAATATTAGAAAAATTTCAAAAATGTTAAAAGGAAGAGTTTTAATTTTGTATACAAAAACATTCATTTTTTGTATTTTCGATAGAGCATCAGTTCAGTGACATAATTAGAGATTGGTGAAACCGACCTTCGCTGAGGGCGCAAGGTCCAGAGGGTATCAAAATGGGATAAAAGAATTTTTATACGGTGTTTACACCGAAAAAAACAAAACAGAAACATCGTGTCTTTAAAATACCTCGTATTTAAAAATGTATAGGGTTTATTGCTTTATTGTCATAAAAACACCGTTACCAAGAAGCGTAAAAAATGACATGAGAAAAAAAGGTTTCACTAATTGCAGGTGTGTAGCGACCTTTAGCTAGTGTGAGCTGTGAAAGCATTCACAGACAGACACACAGACATCATTGAAATTATAGTCGTACTAGAGCTTGCAAACCGGTTTAAACCGAAACTGGGTTGTTATTAAAATTTACCACAATTTTGTTTCTTCAAGTGATAAATAATTTTATGTTTCTACTGTTTTTCACGAAGTATTTATGTTATGAATTTATTTAAATAAAAATAAAAAGAGTGACATGTATGAACGAACGCGCAATGTGTAAATAAAAATATGGAATTTGAGTTTGCAGTAGAATTTGAGTTTCTTTCGTGAATTGTATATAATAATAATAATAAAAGAGATCCAAATTGAATATATACCATTTAGAGTTCAAATTGAGACTAGTCAATTTCAAATTGAGAATTGTAAATTCCACATTTGAGATGGAAATAAATAAATAATTTATTTTATTATAATATAATGTATTATACAAAATATATTTGTAATAGCTACAATCATGGCCCCCACATCCTATCACGGGCCTCCAGACTGGAATTGTTGGCGGATCCTATAAGAATTTTTTTTCTCGACCAGGTTTTTTATCGGGTTTTCAATAAGAACAGAAAGTTCATAGGTATGTTTGAGTGACCTTTTTTCGACCATTCATGTAAATATTCAAATAGATAAATACACCTTTCTTCGATTTTTATTTTTGCTCACCGCGCCGAGTCCCCCTTAATCCTAGACTCCAGGTTAGAGCCTTTTCAGCACCCCTCCTACCGCTCATGTAAGGGCCACTGTTACGAATATTAGTTATTTAAAATAAGATATATTAAATATTTTAAATTTTATTTAAAATCGGGTTCCCAATTATTTACTATTACTCCAATTAACAAAGCATAATCAATGCATCAGATTTGAATCTTTGAACATAAGTGATGTCATTGTACCTGATATGTATCAGGTACTATTAGCAACAATATTTTTTGTTATATTTTCTCGTACAATATTTTTTAGTTGCTGAATTCGAAACTTACTTTTAGTCATTGTTCTGTCGTCACCACTGAATATGTGGTAGGTATTTGGAACTCCAATGCGCTTAAATCACTTTTAACACTAGGTTTTAAACTTAACCAATTTAAAAATGATAATTCCCAATTTGAAATTGATTATTCCCAATTTGCAATAGATTAGTCTCAATTGAAAAAATATAGATTTTATTTTTAAATATCAATTTATTGTTTTATTTTAATAAATTTAAATAAAACCGACTAACCGGTTTTCACTTTATGAAAAACCAAAAACCGGTTTTTGAAATTTTATCGGGTTTTTGCAAGCACTAAGTCCGTAGTTAGTTAGTAGAATCTAATTTCATTAAAATTTTGCATTAAATTTTTTTTACGTAACCTACATATTTTATACATTTATAAAAAAGTAAAGATTATTGAAAAGCTTAAATACTTAGAAGTGTATATTAAAACAAATATCTTATATAACAAACTGTTGACCTATTAAAAATATGTACCTAATATATTATTCTCAATGCTAACAATCGATTCTTAAAATAAATTTCACAAATTTTATTGCGAAACAATAAATCACAAAATGTATTGTCCATATTGTGGTGTCAAACACGAGATTCGCGTACTCAATGCGTCCTGTAAAACCTTAGATTGTGGCCCACGACCACGACAAATTTTTTTTTACTATTTTTACTACAATAACAAATACATATTTATATTTTTTAGTATTTTACACTAAAGTGGCCTTTTTAATAGAATAAATAAAATGTTTTTTTTATAAATGTGAAAATATACGTGTTGTAAAAATATATGACATACAAAATTTATTGTTTGTTTTTCTGTGTTTGTTTTCTGATTTTTCCGACGTACACTTTAATTCTTCAATTTTCAATATCTAAAAACTATCAAAGATGCAGTGGGAAGTAATCCTCACACGGATAGTAAAACAGTTTTATCTAATTGTAAATTTTGTAGTAGCATTTAAAAATAATACCCAAAATTAAAAATCTTATTTTTTTTTTTGGAGTTGCGACCTGCAGACTCTCTTATGTTGGGTAATATAAAGAATGTGTTCTAGAGAAAAAGCTAAGTTAACGCTATTTGAGAGATGACAAATCGTTATGAATTTGTTCGTGATTTTAGAGTATTGATATAATAATAAATGTATAGCAATATAAATGCTATACAATTTATGATGTACACTTGTCACCACTGCTTTAAAATCACGAATTTCTATTTAACGCACATGTGTCAAGGTCATTCATATGAATGAAACCATTAATTATAACAGTCAGTGGGTTGTTGTCGTTCATATTTAATATAGTAGATAGTGTTAGCTTCGCTTTTCTTCGAGACAAAATTCTTTATAATACCGGAAATTAGTCTGAATTTGGTGTGAGTTTGACACTATTGCTTTAACATTTCCATTTTTTGTGAGTTGATTATTCATTATTATTTTGTTTAAAGTTTTTTTATTGTTTTACTATTCTTTATAATTTTGCTAAGCTGATATTGATGATTTAGTAAAAGTCAAAGAATTTGTTGAATAAATAAAAAAGTGTAAAACGGATAGTAAATAGATTTATTGGCATTAATGTGGAAAATATGAAAATTATAAATTGTGAAGAACAAAAAAGCTATTACATTATTATGATAACCCTAACCTTGTTTTATTTTAAAAATTTTCTCCACATTGGAAAAAATCTGCGTTTACCTTTGTGTGTAAAAATAAACAATTAACGCCCTTGTATGTACAATAATACTCATATATCAAATAATATATTCTATAAATAATTTTATGATTAAAATCATCAACAGCTTTAAATTAATTGAGATCATGTGCATAACTATTAACTATTAATAACATAACGCATACTGAAGAATTTGCGAAGGAATATACTGATCTACACATTATTATATAATTAGATCGGCATCTTCTTATTATATCCTCATAGTACATTGTATATGATATATTGCATTGTTTTAAATATAAACACGATAGTAGAGTTCTGTCAATATTAAAGCTAAATTAAATTATGTTGAATGCAAAAAACTGCTATACGTAATCATAAAATATTAAAAACTAAATTGCAATTAATCGGTTTGTATGACCCTTGTAATTAAAGGATGAAACGGTAAAAAAATAAAGGCGTTCTAGTTTTTTGAGATTTAACAATAAGTTCTTTAACTGAGGCCATGTAGACAACCGTTCAGCTCTCCTGGTTGTTCGTATTGCTTAAAGCAATATTACTAGGACGTTGTTCAGATATCCGTTCAATAACTCATCTTGTTTTTTTTTTACTACACCTATGTATGAAGACAAGAACTACTTGATAATGGAAATTGACGTCATCGATCGACACCCATATGACCCATACACAAAAAAGCGAGACGCGACTATCGTAAAACAAAATAAGTTGGGTAGGAGATATGTGTTTGACCGGTTTCCTAAGTTAATTTTATTTTGTTAACTATAAGCACGGTAACCAACTATAGGAGAGTTGAACGGGTGTCCATATGGCATCAATCTTAAATAAAAATGTACTATTTCGCGTTTGAAATTAAACATCAATAAAATCAACTAATTTATTTAATTTGATACATGATTAAACCTCTACAGCGATCAAATAATTCTAGAATTTTCAAATTATTTACATCAGAAGTATTTTTTATAGATCAAGATACCTACTTTTGAATGGTAAATTTTTTAACAAGGTCACCCTATACATATAAATAATGCTTAAATAAATTTCGCTAATGTAAATTAACGTTCGCTTGCTTAAATGTATTGGATTCTTATGTAAACAAAAGCAATATGCAAATTATTTTCAGTAACGACTATAAATATAGAAAGATTTTTAAATCTTATTTCACTGTTAGTTGTACAGATTCGTTCAATAAACAAATGAACTAACTTACATATAAATACACACAAAGAGATAGCGTATTGTAAATATTATTTTAAGTGTTTTGCGCTCGAATACACATTGCAGCTTAAGAAGTCATAATGTTGGCTTAACTATTAACTTAACTTAAGCAGTATGAACTAACATCCGCTTTAAATAAATCGGATGACTCATATTTTTTTTATTGCATGATTTAATCAAAAAAATGGTAGTATTTGATAACTACTGGTAAAGTTTATCGTTTGAATTTTGTTCCGAAATATTAGTGTAAATATAAACTTTGGTACGTATATTTAACGTAATGAAACATTTTTTTAATAATAATGAAACATTTTCATCAAATTTTATGAGTAAATTAAGACATTTTCTTCAGCAATTACAGCTTCAGGGTCACATTTAACACTATTTGAAAGGCGAATTCAATTTTTTATTATTCATGTGAAAAATTTTCTGGCATGATTAAACTTTTGATATAGAAAATGTCCAAGGCAATTTGATTTTTAATGGGAATTAATGTTTGATCGATTGGTTTTTTTGGGTCATTCTTAGTCAATTCTATCAGAGAAAACGCTACTTTTCCGGATTTTCATAATTTTCACATATGTTGTTAAACTTGCTCAAATAATATAACTTTCATTCATCATTTCGCAAAATTTTTAGTTTTTTGAAAATGACGCATATTTTTAGTTTTGCAGAAATGACGCATATGCATTTAAACAATAATTTTGATCTCCGGATCTACTTATCGTAGCGATTTGATTTTTTTTAGTTTTGTTCACAAAAGAACGATCTTTTTGGACATTTTGTCCGTTTTTAAGTAAAATAAAGATTTTGATTATTTTTTTTTTAATTTAAAGCTGTCACCTTTTTAAAAATTTGAAAAAATCATAAATATTGCTTATAGTATTCTCTATCATCCCTGCAAATTTTATGCTGAACATATTTATAACGGCTTAAAAAAAATTAAGGTTGTTGTATATAGGTTATGCGCACTATACATTGATTTGTCGTACGTAATGAATTCGGGTGAAAATGTTTAAATCAATGTTGTTTGTGTGTAATCTATGGAATTAATAAATTGATTTCGAAATAAAGTATTCATACAGGGTGTTTCAAACTGTTTGTTTTATGTACTCACGAAAATATATATATTTAGTATAAATGTACAATTCTACTTATTTTTTGGTTAGAAAATTAATCATTCTTGTGTAATTTCTTAAAAATAGACAAAATGTCCAAAAAGATCGTTCTTTTGTGAACAAAACTAAAAAAAATCAATTCGCTACGATAAGTACATCCGAACATAAAAATTATTAGTTAAATGCATATATGCGTAATTTCTGCAAAACTTAAAATACGCGCCATTTCAAAAAAACTGAAAATTTTGCGAAATGATGAATGAAAATATTATTTGAGCAAGTCTAATACATATGTGAAAATTATGAAAATTCGTAAAAGTAGCGTTTTTCTCTGATAGAGTTGATTATGAATAACCCATTTATTTATTTTCGTTAATATTTTAAAAACTATTTTATTTTTGAATCCAGAATCATGCGCTCGCTCCTTAGAACTCAAAAATAAATAAATTTGTTTTCAAAATTTCGAATAATTAATGTAAATATACAATGGGTGTTAATATTCCAGGGTAGAGCTAATTCTAAGAATTGAAATAATAATAACTCATTTTCAAAAATGCCATTCTACAAATATTCCCAAATACAGATAAAATGATTTTAATTGATCATATTTATCTTCTGGAAGATATTTAAGTTAAATCCATTTCTTCAAACTGTCGGCCGTTTAGTTATAGCACGTCATTTGAATGAATATTTTAAAGTTCATGTAAAAACCAATTTTAAACCGTGGGCCGAACTTGACCCATGGACCGTACTTTGCCGACCCCTGATGTAAAATGTAACGTAGAAAAAATACTAAAAATGTTTGGAACATTTAGAAATAGTTATTGGGATATAAAATATTTTCTGGATAAAATTTTTGCAAAAGGTAGTTTCAAATATATCGCAACCACGCAAAGAAATTGTCACAACTCAAACAATAACAATTTAGGTAAATCAAAATTGTAAAGGTAGTATAGGAAAACGACTGATACACAGTACCTACACCCATACCTCGCTATACGGCCGCTCTTTATACGGCATTTCGCTATAACGGCCTTCTTCAATTAAGGCACGTTTTCGATTTACGGCCAAAAATGTTTCGCTATAACGGCAAAAAAACTTTTTTTCGATGTCGATATATCTACATGTTGCCAATCTTGCACAAAGAATAATTGATTGCGGCCAAGTTTCGTGGAACGTATCTAGGCCGTAAAGCGTGGTATGGGTATATTTAATTTAAATATTTCAGTATTCTTGTGATGTTTGAAAAATACTATTACTATACGCTTAGTGATTAAATATTTAAAAAAATAAAAAATGTGACATTTTTTTTAGAATATGCTAGCTTTTAACGGTAGGTACACAAAGTACATTAATGACAATTTTTAGTAGAAATATGTACAGTAGTACCTCGACATACGAGTTTAATTCGTTCCGCAACCTTGCTCGTATCTTGAATTACTCGTATCTCGAAGCAAATTTCCCCATACAAAACAATTGCTCATGTTTTTCTATAATTTCACGTTTTAATTCAATACTCATCATCTTTTTCTTAGCACTTGACTTTTCACAAACTTTCTTCCGATCCATGGTTATAAAAATAAATGAACTACCGAACTCGTATCTCGAATTTCGCTCGTAACTCAAAGCAAAAAATCACTCGCTCGCCGGCTCGTATCTCGAAAAACTCGTATGTTGGGGCACTCGTATGTCGAGGTACCACTGTATATAATAATTTGGAATCATTCTACATATTTATCTCAAATATGACATTTTTTGAGTTGTGACACTTTTTTTGCGGGTGTGAAATCAATAGAGATAAATATGTCAGAATAATTACAATAATATTATAATTAATAACTGTTAATAATTGTAATTAGTTGAACTAATTGATTTAAAAAAATATTTTTAGATTTTTTGTATTTTTTATTTTCTCGACGTAATGATAATTATTTTCTCATAATTAATATTATGTATTGCAATTCTAAAAAACTTCATTACATAAATTTCGTGATAATTTTTTACATCCATCATACAAACTGAGTTATCAATACAATAGAAAAGACTTCACTATATCATATTCGATAACAATAATCGTGACGCCTAGGTCGTATGTTTACACATGTAATTGACTACGTTTGTATCGACCCAATTATACAAAAACGTTTCGATTAAAGTGTTTCCTGCACGGCGTAAAAACTAATTAGGTCTTGTTGCGGTCAAACGTACATGCGTCGGGATGTTTTTGCTATTTAATCGAGCTTTTAACTTCTTATAGAATATCTACAAATTGGAACCCATGTATTCCTAATAACAGATTATAGACCGGATTAATTTTTTTACTTTATTATATTTTTAATTTGCACTATATTATAAAGAGGTAGAAATTGTTATTTTAGTTTAATTGTTTATCATCAATAATCTCAAAACAACTGTACCGATTTTGATGAATCTTTCACTTAAATTTTCCTTTTAATCTCGGAAGTAACACTGAATATGTACATAAACAATTACGCTATCTCATTAGGAGGGGGAGCAGCTTGAGAAATATTAAAAAAAAAGACCGCGTAGATTTTTAAGGATTTTAAGGCATAAGTTTGGTTAAACTATAAGAATTCTGATATACTTATTCAAAATCATCGCCAGTATGACACGGGTAATGTTATATTTCTTAATTTAGTTATATTACTGCGAATTAGTTTATTTAATTTTTTAATTGATAGTATTTTTTTTAATGTTTAATAAATAATAAAAATTTCACAAATTTTGCGAAATAAATAAGACTTGAGCAAGTTATTGGGTTGCAAAAATGAGTTAAGAAAACGCGTATTAATGGAATTATCACAAATTGTTTCAATTACCAAGTTGATATTAAACTCCTGGTGAGGACTTCTTGTTAAGTCGAAATACGTACCGAGTGATATTGTTTTATTGTGTTTAAAAGTGACTAGGAAACCTAAATTTCTCCGTTTTATAGTAAATGAATGATTAACCAATAAAAAAACTTACCTTTAAAAATTTTTAAATCCAGTCTTCTCTTTTAAATAATTTTCACAATAAATTAGTTGATTTTTATTTTTCATGAAATCCTACTTTAATTTTTAAAAAAAATTTTTAGTTACCACACATGCATACTAATTATTTTTATGATAAATTAAATCAATAATAAATTCATCTATTAATAACAAATAAATTATACAATATACGTTAGTTAACCGTCAAAACAAACTTTTTATAACTAACTGATTTTTCATACTATTAAAATTCAAATATCCAAAATGTAAGACGGCATGTAATTCAGACCCACTACTCTTCAATCCCCCCTTTTTTTTCTAGCGTAGATAGCACGCATTATTGCAAGTTGCGTTCAAACGCATTTTATTGGCTATACATTTAGAACAATAATACATGAACGCTATAAGACGATCCATTAATTTTTAATAGACTTTTGTAATTTTATTAGTACATTATATTTTTCAAAATTTATTACATGCTTTAGATCGGTTATATGTATATTATATACATGTGATAAAAGTATAAGAATAATATAGATTATAGATATATACAGGGTTACACATTAGGAGTGGATATCGACTTTATTTTCGAAACTATAAAAGTTATAACAATATTTCAAATCGTAACTACCCTTCAATTAGCATTTGGAAGAATAATAAAAAATCATGCAACCCCCATCCACACTCGCATCGCCCACAGGCCTCCCAACTTTGAAATTTCAAATGGAACCCCCCATATTTTATTTCAGAATTTGAAAGATCAATTTTATTAATGAACATTTTACTTCAAACAATTTTTTCTATGATGGACCATTTCGGAAATATTGGGTAATATTTCTATTTTTTTATTGTATAGTATTTTTGTCACATTAGGAGTGGATATCGACTTTATTTCCGAAACTATAAAAGTTAGAACAATATTTCAAATCGTAACTACCCTTGAATTAGTATTTGGAAGAATAATAAAAAATCATGCAACCCCCATCCATACCCGCATCGCCTATACGCCTCTCAACTTTGAAATTTTAAATGGGAACCCCCATATTTTATTTCAAAATTAGAAAGATCTATTTTATTAATTAACTTTTTACTTCAAGAAATTTTTTCTATGATGGACCGTTTAAGAAATATTGAGTAATATTTCTATTTTTTTATTGTATAGTATTTTCGTCACATTAGGGTGGATATCGACTTTATTTCCGAAACTATAAAAGTTAGAACAATATTTCAAATCGTAACTACCCTTGAATTAGCATTTGGAAGAATAATAAAAAATCATGCAACCCCCATCCATACCCGCATCGCCTATATGCCTCTCAACTTTGAAATTTTAAATGCGAACCCCCATATTTTATTTCAGAATTAGAAAGACCTATTTTATTAATTAACTTTTTACTTCAAGAAATTTTTTTTATGATGGACTGTTTAAGAAATATTGGGTAATATTTCTATTTTTTTATTGTATAGTATTTTCGTCACATTAGGGTGGATATCGACTTTATTTCCGAAACTATAAAAGTTAGAACAATATTTCAAATCGTAACTACCCTTCAATTAGCATTTGGAAGAGTAATTTAAAATCATGCAACCCCCATCCATACTCGCATCGCCCACACGCCTCTCAACTTTGAAATTTCAAATGGAACCCCCCATATTTTATTTCAGATTTTGAAAGATTAATTTTATTAATGAACATTTTACTAAAAGCATTTTTTATATCATGGACCATTTAAGAAATATTAGGCAATATTTGTATTTTTTTAGGGTATAGTATTTTTGTCACAATAGGGTGGACATCGACATTATAACAGTATTTTTATTTATGTGGACGATGCGAATATGGGTGGGGGTAGTAATAATTCGAAATATTACTCTAACTCTTAAAGTTCCGAAATTAAAGTCGATATCCACTCTTAATGTGACAAAAATACTATACCCTAAAAAATACACATTTCGCCCAATATTTCTTAAATGGTCCATCATAGAAAAAATTTCTTGAAGTAAAAAGTTCATTAATAAAATAGATCTTTCTAATTCTGAAATAAAATATGAGGGTTCCTATTTAAAATTTCAAAGTTGAGAGGCGTATAGGCGATGCGAGTATGGATGGGGGTTGCATGACTTTTTATTATTCTTCCAAATGCTAATTGAAGGGTAGTTACAATTTGAAATATTGTTCTAACTCGTATAGTTTCGAAAATAATGTCGATATCCACCCTAATGTGACCAAAATACTATACAATAAAAAAATAGAAATATTGCCCAATATTTTCGAAATGGTCCATCATAGAAAAAATTGTTTGAAGTAAAATGTTCATTAATAAAAATAATCTTTCAAATTCTGAAATAAAATATGGGGGGTTCCATTTGAAATTTCAAAGTTGGGAGGCCTGTGGGCGATGCGAGTGTGGATGGGGGTTGCATGATTTTTTATTATTCTTCCAAATGCTAATTGAAGGGTAGTTACGATTTGAAATATTGTTCTAACTTTTATAGTTTCGAAAATAAAGTCGATATCCACTCCTAATGTGTAACCCTGTATAAGTTCATTTGTATTTTTTATAATGCTGTTTATGTTTGAAATCTATATAGAAGAAAAAACTAGACTTAATGATTTGTGCACAAAGTTCATAAATATTCATATATAAAAAAAAACTCATTAAATTATTCTAAAACTGAGCATTTAGTGTATTGAACCCGGTGTTACCCAAGTTAATGTTAATACCCACAAAACTATTATTAAATTAATTAATAAAATATTAAAATCATTACTTAGAATTCTTTCCTCAATCGCAGATTGATGGATGAAAAATGACTCAATTTTTTTTTGTTTTCGATTTCGTTAAAAGTATGTAATTTATATAGAAAATGACGTGAAAAATTGAAATTTTCAAACCGCAGGTCTGAATCTCATAACGTTTTCGAGATATACATAGCCTCTCAAACTTTTAGTTTTTTTTTTCTAAATTTTGGAGAAAAATGGTCATAACTTTTGAACGTGCAGCTGGATTTGATTTTTGTCGACGAATTTGGAATCAGCGTGTAAAAATACAACTTTCCGAACAATTCCGAACACAATAAAAAAATCAGCCAAATCGATCGAGCCGTTCTCAAGTGATGATCTTTCATACATGCGGCAATTTGATTTTATTTATATACAGGGTGTCCCATTTTAATCTATCACCCCCCTAATTTAAAAAAAAAGTTGCATCAATTAAATCAAAAAATGTTTCAAATAAAAGTTGTTTGAGGGGGACCCAAAATGGCGTTATTAATTTTTGATTTTTTGGACGTCTTCATGGTCAAATAGGCCCAACATTTTTTTTTCAAATGGAAACCTATATTTTTTATTACGGTATCTTATTGTTTGGAAAAAAGCAGCTTTTGTTGTAAAAAAAATTGTATGACTTAATTTTTTTAATATTTAGCAAAATAAATTTATATTTTCACTATTTTTTTACTCGTAACCCATTAACTTTAGTGGAAAAATAGAAAAAACATGTTTATTTTAATCTGATATAACTAGGAAAATGATTTCAGATTTTTGAAATTATTTTTTTTGCTTTAACATTTTGAAGAGCAAAAGATACAAAAAAATTCTGATATAATTTTCCTAGTTATATCAGATCAAATGTTGGGCCTATTCGACCATGAAGACGTCCAAAAAATCAAATATTAATAACACCATTTTGGGTCCCTCTCAAACCCAAATAACTTTCATTTGAAACATTTTTTGATTTAATTGATAGATAAAAAAAATGAGGGTGGTGATAGATTAAAGTGGAACACTCTGTATACATACATAGATACAAAAAGTAATACTTTTTTGTGACTATTTTATTTCCACAAAGAAAAAAAATGTGTTTCCAAAGTCCTATATTGTCATTTAATAAAATGTTTCAAGAAGTCATAGCTTCATAGCTATGATGTCATAAAAATGCTGCCTAAATTTCCATTAAACTTTTATAAAATTATTTTCTTGATATAACTTATGAATAAACTTTAGTCGTACTATACTATATTAAACAGTACAAATATTATCGAGATTGATTGTACCTAACATCCAATAACGTGATTTCGTATTACAAATACACATAACGAAATCAATTACATACAAGGTGTTAAATTGTATTGGGTACTGTATAGTGTAAGTGATGACAGGTAATTTCATGACATATTTGCTCTTTGTTACTTCATCATTATTATGATATTATTGTCTTGTTTGTGTTTATAGTCTTGTCTAGTGCTGTCAAACGGTTAAAAATGCTTATTAATTTTTAACAGGTGACATTGTAGGGAAAAAGTATTGAACAATTTATTATTTATTGAAAAAGTTATTTATACTTACTATTATTTTTTTTTATATTATTATTTAATAAAACAGATGAGAGAATTTATCTCATCAATTTTTTTTGGTAAAATTAGCCGTTAAGCAAATATTTACAGTGAAAAATCTTGTTATAGCGATTTTTCGTTGCGTTCCAAAAACTACCCTTCACTTTGAGCATTGAATGCGAGATTAGGCTGAGGATTAGCTGAATAGTGCATATGACATTCTTTACATAAAAGTTTATGTTTAATCTTTAATTCCTATAATAATTTTTTCTCCGTTCGGTAGTTTGTATGAAAAATGGGAAAAACTGGAATAAAATCCACTCCGGGGGTAGTTTTTCACGTGAAAGAGGATGTTCCATCCACGATTTAGGTGGGAACTTTTCGGGCTCTTATTCCGAACCCTTCTGAGAGCATGTGGACAAAATATCAAAACTTAATGATTTTTTTCTTCTAAAATATCTAATTAACTTGGACTAATCCTCAGAAAACAGAATTTGTAAATTATCACTTTTCCTTTATTACTACAATATCATAGTGTATTAAGATAAGTAAAATATAAGAATAGAAAAAAACTTTTTAGTTGAAGGGCTACATAGACAAAAATGATTTATTTATAATATTCAAAAATACATAACATAGATATACATATAACAATAGTATACATTTCATGTAAATATGTATTAAGTGGCGTAGCTAAAAGTTGGTGAAATCAGTCGGTGGAGCAAGGTTCAGGGGGGGGGGGGGATCGACATGACAACAACAAAAAAAGGTCTTCAATACATCAGGGAGGCGCCTTTTCAATTTTATCAGCATCTCTAGCTACGCGACTAATAATAACAAATATTTAATTAGAATGTTCAATTCTTTTACGAGTACCATTTGATTTAATTAATATTTATCTTGCATTAGATTAAATTGTCTGAAGAAATCTTTAAAACTGCATCTATAAATAAATATTCATGCATTAAGCGTGTTTGTAATGAGTTTTTATTTAAATTTTTGTTCAGAAATATCGGTGTAACCAAGATTTATAGACATTTTTTATATTCCGAAGATACTTAAAAATCGAATCTAAGGAATTATAAAACGCAAAGACCTAAATAATAAGGTACACACTTTTCTGGTTTTTGTCACCGATTTTTTTTTATTTTTACATATGTTTTAGTACTAGTTTAGAGAATAATTTTAAAGTTCGAAATAATTTCTCCCCCAAAAGTATTGACTTTTGAAAATTTGACTTACGAAATATTTCAAAAATTATCAAAGATAATGTAGAACTAGATAGCTTTTTATTTTCTATTTATAAAATTTAATTTGAAAATTCGGGGGACATGTCAACTGAATTTTCAAAATATTGTTATAGCATAATAATTTCTGAGTATACCACGTTTTGAAAATTTATGAATATATGAAAACTTTACGAAATATGTATTAATTATTATTTAGGTGACGGCGCGCTGCGCTCGCGCTGGCTTACAATAAGATGCCACCGCACGACTGTGCCAGAGCGTTCTGCATTTACCACAAAAAACTATATTATTGATTATTTTATAAACATTTTCTAGTAGTTAACTGATTTTTCATATATTTATGAATATAATTTAAATAATCATATAATGAAAATTTAATTTAATTTAAATTTTTATTAATAAAAAGAAATTATTTAAACAAAAAATTCAAACATTTTCCCACAAAACTGATCTGTTTTTACTCTATATTTGAAAGTTTTTGAGATATTTCGGTTTCAAAAAAAAGTACGTCAAATTTTCAATCCGATATTTTTGGGGATGAACTTTAAGTACCGTTAAGTTTTTTTCTAAACTAGTTTCTACTATGTACCTACATATGTAAAAAAATCGGTGACAACAACCAAAAAGTAGTTTGGTTTACCTCAAATTTTGCAGTTTTAAAATTTCCTTAAATAGCCCCTGCTAGCATTTATTACATTTAAAACTAATATTTAATAAATAATCTTTAGACCGTAAACAATACCAAAAATTAATAAAGAGACTGTATTCCTTTTGTACTTTCCAAATGCTCGGGAATTTAAATTTTTTGTATAATTTTGTTATAATTCATATAGGAAACGCATTTCGTCGCTTATCTAACACCGCTCAAGTCGAAAATGAGCGGTTTTTTACATTTTAATGTCATTGGATAATAATAATAATAGTAAAGGCTCTACTACTGAATTAGTAGTAGAGCGTTTCTCGTTTATTAATAAATATAATTTATACAATTATTGGATAGAGCTACTCATTGCGCGTCGATCTACCAATCACATTATAGACGTTTCGGACAACAAGAGACCAGAATTCAAAAAATAGTGACGGTAGCCTATATAAAACATATATACACGGTTTTTCGCTCTCCTGTAAAGTTGATCAAAATGACTTGAGCGGTGTTCGGTGTTGGTAGATAAGCGACGATTTATCGAAAATATTTGTTTTAAAAATTTTTATAATTTTTTTTTAAATAAAATCACTAGCTGAATATGCTTACTGTATATTTTTTTCAGATGTACGCTAGAACAAAATTCGGTTATAATAATGAAAATGCATTTTTAACCCAATTTAAAATCATAAAAATGAACTAAAAAGCAGATTATAACTGTATATTGAATGTCGATCAAAATGCACCGATAAATATTTCGTGTGAGACAATGACTGTTGCAACGGCCGAACACCACATGTAACCGTAAAACGGGTTTCTAGTCTTGGCGGAAGTAATAGAATTTCTTTGATTGGTCAATCGGTTTTACTTCTTCGTAAACAACAACGCGCGTTATATGCAGTAGAACTGAAGGTTAAGGTTATTCTTATATAGGTACTGGATTTTAAAAATGCCATAAATATTAATTACTGCTTCTAAAAGAAATTGAGGTGTAATAATATTACCACGTTGTTAATTTATTGTAAAATATTTGTTTGCAAGCGTAATGCTTCTTCGATGATCTTGAAGTGTATTTTGGCTTTTGTTTTGGTCCTTACCTCGATCAACGTTTCGTCATTTTATAGTTACTTTTGAGAACATGAAATTTTCCATCATTCGTGGAGATAAATAACTAAAACGAACACGCTTATACCCATCCAGAAACATTGATTCAATGTTTTTTATCTGTACCTATAGCTAAATATTGAACAAACTACAAATGTAGCAGTAAATAAAAAGAAATTGTTGATGTATTTAAGCATAACATCTCTGTTAGGCATGCGCATTAGGTTGTGTAGGAAATTTTCGCGAATCGGATCGTAATAGTGTGCAAATGTTGCTACTCTTATACAAGCATAACGCCACCATATCTTTGAAATATCAATATCGTCAGATCGCGCAATGAACCTAAAGTTACGAAAAATTTAACCATAAAAGTGTTTTTTTTTTAAATATGTACTTAAATTAATTACGGGTCAGATTTTTTGTGCATGTATTTTAAATAAAAGTGGTGTGTTTTATCTGAAGACAAAGGTTGTTTATAGAATGCTACCCGGGGATATAAATTGAATCTGGTATAAACATATTAAACAATGTTTTCACTTATTATTATTATTTTCAACTATTTACGCAGATATAGAAGATATATACGAAGATATCTCTCCGACAGTTGTTTTTTACGACTTTATGAAATATATAAAAATTATTTACAAATTATACACTTAAAACTTCTTCTATCCATTAGTGAAAACCTGAATAAAATCCGTTCAGTAGTTACTGAGAAAATTGTGCACAGACAGACAAACGCTTCGAGGGACTTTGTTGTATACCATGTATAGATTTGATTAACCTTCATCTCATCCTTGCGTAGAAAACTACGCAAATGCCGCTCTTTTTTTAATTTTTTTCAAAAACCGTTAATTTAAAGCTAATGGGGTTTCGTGACTTTGTTTCTACCATCATTCTAAGAAAAGAAAACTGTTTCCCGATAAAAATTACATTCTTTTGTAGGCGTAATTTTAAAAGTTACGTTGTTCTCCCTATGTGTAGATTTCTACGCATATGGACTTATAGTGTTATTTAATGAACATTCTAGTTCTTTTAGTTCATTTTTTTCCGGATTGTACGATGACAGTTTATTTATTTATATGTATATATTGGATTGTTGGATTTATAATGTATACTTAAATTGGTTATTAATTTTGTATTACTTTTTTTCATTGAACTATATACACTGAAGCGTGAATAACTGGAATCTCAAGACACCAGATATTTTATCCCACTTAAAGAGGTGTCCCATTTATCCAGTTCCCCAGACATATTTCCAGATGTGACGGGACCTCAGTATGGATTCTAGTTGTAGAAGTTTCCCACTTATCCAAGTCCCACTTAACCAAGATTCACTGTAAATGCAAACTGCTACAATTTTAATTCGTTATTACTTATTTATAGCTAAAATCGATATTTATAAATGTACGTATATGTGTATTTGCAATAATCATTTATTTTATTAAATCGAACCCTCGATACATATGAAAATTTTGAAAAATCATCAATGATATATTATTTATATGTAGATAGGTATAGCAATTTTAGCAATATATTTCAATTTCACCAAAATTTGTGACATTTCGTTTTTCATTGTCATAAACAGTGGTGTAGTAAGAAAAATTTTCGGAGGGATTAGTACTTTTCGGAGGGGGGGGGTATATTTACATATGTGTTAAATTTTGGAAGGTATTTTGAACTGATATTTTTTAACGTTTTTTTATAACATTGAACATATCGGGGTGAGTTTTGCCCCCCCCCCCCTCCCCCCCCGTTACTACGCCACTGGTAATAAAATAATATAAAAATCACATATTGCATTGATGTGAACGTCAATTCAAATTTAAAATTTTAGTTTTCGCGTGGGTGCGCTTTTTATTTTCGTTCATGAACTATACAAATCTAATGAATATTGTGAATTCTGCATCTTCAACACATTCATCATCAATTCCACCAAAGAGATTGAGGAGCGTTTCACCGCAATCGAAAGGCAGAGCCAGATGTTACGTTTGCTACGAAGAAAATTCTAGTACAAAAAATAATGTATATGAAACTATCTGTTGTTTTTGTGTAAACGCTGCTTGTAAAAAACAACATAATAAAAAAAACTAGCTGTCGGATCCAATTTTACCCGGGGATATAAAATTAAACTATATAACGTATAATGCTGTGGGGTGCGATCCTTTAGGTCCACACAATCAACTTCCCAACATGGTATGACTTACAATACTTGAATACTGATTACTTATTGTTTCCATAATTAATATTACTATGTTATAGTTTGTAAATATATATTTTTTTTAATATGTATATGAAAAATTTTAATGGAATTTATCAGAAATAAAACTCACCCTTTGTATTATGAATATTAGTTTTCTAATATCCTAATAATGTCAATAATATAATGCACATTTTTAGAAAAACTAATCTGACAGTTTGAATTTTGAATTGTGTTGTTTCCAAGGCAACATGAATTATTAGATGTATTTATTAGTATGAAATTAAAATTTTGATGGTGGTTTTCATCCCTTTAATGGCTGTTTGGACCCATATAAAAAATAAATACTGAAATACACGTTTCATTATTTGTGTTGTATAGTATTTATTCTAAGTTCCGACTAAATTCGACCAAGAAAAAAAATAAAAATGAAAAAAAACACCCTTTTTACCCCCGTAGGGGTTGAATTTCGAAAAATCCTTTCTTTCAGATCATATTCACGTCAAGACGCTTCGATTAGCACCCCAACGAAGTCAATAGCATTTTTTGTTCGCGAGATTTCGTCCCGGAAAAAAATGACACGTACGTACGTACGTACATACACACACACACACACACACACACACACACACACACAGACATTTTTCTAAAAATAGTTTCAATATACTCTAATGCCCTTGAAACATGAAAATATGTTAAAATTTTTGATTTCGATTTTCGGACCAATTACAATAACTCCCTATTGGGAAGTTAAAAATGTCCCTGACATTGTTCAATTTGCTAATGACCTATTTTAAACCACGACTATACACTCAGAATTCTTCAATCGTTGTATAAATAATGATTTTATATCTCAAACTGTAGTAAACGCACATAATATAATATTTAAACAGTATGTAAACATATTTGTAAAAGTAAATCATCCACTCTTCGTTAGAACAAAATTGCACAGTGCCATCACGTACAACTACTTGATTAATACCAGATAGTTGTGTGTAAATATTGAATATTTGTAGTGTTGAACTATTTGGACATATTTGTACATTTCTCTAATACTCATGTGCGGATATTGGTTCAAGTCCTTAAGTCCACTGACCCCCTTACAAAGCTTTTTGGGCCATCCGCTATTTCAGAAAACACTTCACCGACATATTCACTTGTTTGTAGGAGTTTTCAAAATTGTATATGCATATACTTCTGCACTGTATTTTTTTACTAACTGAGTGTTTAATTTTGTTTTAAATGTATTCTGAGACTTTACATTATGAATCACAAATTAGAATTGTATAAAATATAATATTCGTATACAGATAAAATTCTGCATAAAACTATTTAGTAAAAAGTACTTGACAAAGTTGACTTTCATTATAACTGAATGTTTGTTAAAAATATTGACATAAATAAATATGTTGGTGTACAGGAGGAAAATATATTAATAAAAAATTACTATAAATTAAGTTAATTTTTAATTTATTTTAGACACACATTATGAAATAATAAAAGTTTTTTACATAAATTATAAAATTATTATTTATATTTTATATTGATTTTTAAAATGTGAAGCCGGGAAAATCCAATTTATTGTTATTTTTTTACTAATGTAACATTAAACTTGAGTCAGTTTTTTTTATATTTCTCCATTAATGTTTTATCTAGAATCTGTCCTATATTAATTTTTTTAATGCTGGAACAGAAAAATATATTATAAATTATATTCCAAAATTCCAATAAATGCATAGGTGGAAAAACGTAGAGAAAGTAGAGAAAAGAAACACAAATTATTTTTTTTAAATGGAGATTTTGCCTTTTTATTTTATTTTAATTATTGTAACAAACACATTAAATTATGATACATTTTTTCTGTACTGAATTATAAAATATATTTGAAAAGGTTACCTATATAGACAATTAATATTTGTTTTATTAAATGATAGACCTACATACGTACATTAACTATTTTTAACAACTGTATTACTATATCTCTTAATATTTATGAAAAATAAAATAAAAAAGCGAAATCTCCATACAAAAAAATAATTTGTTTCTTTTCTCCACTTTCTCTAAATTTTTCCAAAGTTTGATCGATTTCTCAAAAAGATCAGTAAGATAATGAAGCAAGCATAAAATAATAATATAAAGCTTGTAGTTTCAGTTTCAATTTTTTTGGTTGACCACTACTATTGTATCTAATAGAAATAATACTATAATTTAAATTATTCATTGTTATATTTATATCAGTTAGGATATTCTAATAATATTTTTATTGTCAATTATTAGTACCTTAAATTATGTACAATTAATGAATTAATTGTTCTATTGATGAATAAAAAAATAATGTATAATCAATTATTTACACTTGTTTTTATTATAAGTAATATTATATTTACAAAATATATGTAGGTTGGTGTAGTTACCATTACGAAAATGTTTCACTAAATTATAAGGCAAAATCTGTTTAGATGTTGCGTTGATAGAGCCTTTTATTGTATAAACAATTTACCTTATTTCTGTTTTATAGGTAAGTATTTTTTAATGTATCTGTTACCGGCAAAGTATGAAATTCAGGCATTCTATAGAATTCCTAGGAATTCTATAGAATACCTAACGATTTCAGGTAAAGTATGAAATATTTGTTAAATCGATATTTATTATATACTTTACCTAGGCATTCTATAGAATACCTAGGAATTCTATAGAATGCCATGATAGTATTAGACAATGTATGAAATAAAAGACAAAATAATATTATTAAAGCAGATAAATATTATTTAGTTAATTTACTTAATTTTAAAAAGTCAAAATTCATATAAGTAAGAATTTGGTTCATTATTGTTAAAATAACAAAATACATGAACAATAATATAACATTTTATATTTTATAATAAACTAGCTGACCCGACAGACGTTGTCCTGTCTTAACTATGAATATTGAATTCGTTTACTACTGCAAAGCCTCCCCCCCCCCATTTCCCAAAGGAGGCTTTATAGTCCCCCACCACTGTCACCGTAAAAAAGTGGGAACTCTATTTTTTAAAAAGGGGGGGCGACCCCCCCCCACCCCCTTTTTTCATAGGAAGCTTTACAGCTCCCCACCACCACCACCGTAAAAAAGTGGGAACTCTCTTTAAAAAAAAATGGGGGGGGGGCTTCGCCCCCCCCCATTTCCCATAGGAGGCTTCCTATATTTCAAGTTGGATCAAACTGCATACGGTGTAAAAATTTGATTAACATCGGTTAAGTAGTTTAGGAGTCCATAGCGGAGGAACATGTGACACGTAATTTATATATATTAAGAAGATTAAGAAGATAAAATAAAATATTAGTTTCGATTGCGTATGAGGTATGATATTATTTAAACATTTAATAACATATTAGTCCAGACGTGTATTAAGTAAGATTTAAGCCACTCACAAGGGGACACAACAGCACGTGTGTTGATAATTTCAATGAGCTTGTGGTATGTAAAACTAGAGCAAAAATAAAGAGACACGTGTCCAACAATTTGAGCTCATAGGCCTTAATTACAAAGATAATTAACTTTGAAAATTTGTGTATTCAATATATACACAAATGTATATATTGATATATTGTGTATAATGTTCGCTCGAAATATAAATGTAACAGCCGCGCGGTCAATGCGCTAGCGTCTCGCCAGGGAAACGATGGTTCGAGTCTCGGTTTTAATATTTTGATTTTAATTTTTATTTACAATTATTTTTTATTTTTCATTATTTTTTTGTACACATTTCCTCTCCCTCGTGCGTAAAAATTGATAAATTAGATATAAATAAAACATATATAATTATTGGCAATAGATGTTTGTTATATATTGATATACATATACGCCAGTACATAATTATTATTTTGTTTTAAAGTAAATTTAATGTATTATTGACACAACTCATTAGTTTTTAATTGATAAAAGTATCTGTATAATTGAACAAACATCTATTGTCAATAATAATATATGTTTTTATACACGCTGACATTGAATACACAAATTTTCAAAGTTAAATATCTTTGTAATTAAGGCCTATGAGCTCAAATTGTTGGACACGTGTCTCTTTATTTTTTCTCTAGTTTAACATACCACAAGCTCATTGAAATTCTCAACACACATGCTGTATTGTCCCCTTGTCAGTGTGAAAATAACAAATTCACAAAAACAATATTAGAACTTTAAATATTAGATTATTAGATAATCAACTCAGTCAAAATTTTGTTCGAGTACGTATTTTGTGAGATTTTGGCCCTGAACATTCAAAATAATATATTATCAGAAACAAATTCTTAAACACTAGTTTAAATCATTTTACTGGACAGACATACATTTTTCAATTATACGCGTAAACATAAAAAGTTTATTTTAATCAATAATTCAGTATTGACCTGACAATACCGAATTGTAATCTAGAAACCTAGCTATCGAGAATGAACCAAATTTTTTTATTATACATACATATATTTGCATCGAAAGTATTTTTATAACATAAAGTAAAGCAACCTCTGTGCCGGGACCAAAATTGATTGCTTCACCCCATTTATGTTTATATTTCATACATTGCCGGCTATCAGTTAGGTATTCTATTCAATGCCTAGGAAATGTATATAATTAAATTCATTTCATACATTGCCTGGTGATTTCAGGCATTCTATAGAATACCTAGGAATTCTATAGAATGCCGGATTTCATACATTGCCGGTAACATATCGATTGAAAACGATGAGGCGAATTTATAGTTTATGTATAGTTTACCCTTACTTAAAATATTTACACATTTATAGTACATACACTGTTACAATAAATATACAGAATACTCAATTAAACATGGTCACCATTATGGTGATCATGTTTAACTAGTGATAAATGAAAACATAGGTCATTTATCACTGGACATACAAGTAAAGTTACGATCATTCCAACAGCATGTATTTTATTTTCGATCATTTACGGTTTCATTTAGGACACCTTATGCAGGGTGTCCCAGGACTGTGTCAAAGTTCAATATTTAATTTAATATAATAATTGTAAGAAAACTTTAAATGCAAAAGTGGTCAGATTTGAGAAGCAGGATAATTTGAAAATAGTTACATTTATACAGGTTGTCACATAACTGCGTTACAAATCAATGTTATATTTTTTTAAATACAAACAATATTTTTTTATTTGATAATCTAAAAGCATTAATTTTTTTGAGTATTTTGATATATCATGTATGGGATTATACAGAGTGGTTTTGAAAATATTCCATTTTAAACACCTTGTAATATTCTAATTACAACAACAAAAATTGTTCTTGAAGTAGTTTTGGCATATTCTCTATTATTACAATATTACGTCAAATATTTACAAAATTGTATTATGTGTACAGGGTGTATCAAAATATATAATCTCATACATGCTATATCAAAATACTCAGAAAAATGAATGCTTTTAGATTATCAAATAAAAAATATAGTGTATTTAAAAAAAATATAACATTGATTTGTAACACAGTTGTAACTATTTTCAAGTTATGCTACTTCTCTAACCTGACCACTTTTGCATTTAGTTTTCTTACAATTATTATAATAAATGAAATATTGAACTTTGGCACAGTCTTGGGACAGCCTGTATATATAAATACGAGCAGACAGTGTTTTATTATTTACAGAATAGCATTTTCGTAAAGAAAGCTCAGTAGCATTTATTATATGTCTCTTACGTCTACATCCCGATAACATCAGTGATTTATAATGTGATAAAAACACGAATCTTCTTCAACATAGGTTAAATGTCAAATTGAGTTTTTTTTTCATTTTCATGTCATTTGTAAATGTTAGCACAAACTCAAGACAGGAAGGCATGGGGCCAAAAAATCAATTATTTGCGCAGTGCGGTTTTATAATGTGCGAGAGTTAAATAATTTACCAGTAATTTTTAATCTCCCGATTTTTATTTGTGTATATGTACTTTTTGTCTGTACAGTAGTAGATTATCTTTATAAAATATGGAAACAGTTTGTAATAAAAAAAAAAAAAAGTTTTTAACAATAAAAAAAAACGACCAAGCTGAATTTTGGTGGATACTTTTATTTTGATTCCCTAAGCATACCATAAAAAGTACCCTTAATTTGTGCCGTGGGTTTTTGTTTTTAAGGGGGTAAAGGAGGGCAAATTATAGTTTTTTGAAATATTTCAAAAATCATCAATTTTTCGAGGAACATATACGAAAATTGGAGCTTATAAAATTCTACACAAAAAAGATGCCCCTAGTTTTTTCGTATCATCAATATTTTTTAAGTAAATAGTTAGCCCAGTCAAGTGTGCAGTGAAAAGTGCCAAAATCCAAACTTTTAGAGCCAAGCAATTTTATGGATGATTATTATAGATTTTTTGGCGTAGAATTCGAAAAAAATAACCCGGACTGATGAAAAGTGGTTCAAACAAAAAGGGGTTAAAGAGTGAAGACCACAATGCAAGATTTTTTTTCAATTTTTATCAAAATCTAAATCGATGGTATTTTTTTGGTTGATATTTGCTAGGGACACTTAGACGAATCGATTGGGATGATATATAGGTACTGAATTTGACAAAAAAATACTCTTTCTATAGGGTTTTAAATACATTGTTTGAAAATTAATAATTTTTGTTTAGGTACACCGTAGTTGGCCTCAAATTGTTCTTGAAGATCCAAAGAATAATTATCAACCATAATTTAAAAAAATATTGATAGTTTAACCAATGAAAATCGCTAATTTTTAAGTGTAATGTCTGGTATTATAAAGGACCTAGCAAATTTGCAAGCTTACTAGCACTCTCAAATGAGATATCAAACTTATATGACAGTTCTCTTGGAGTTTTGTAATGACTTTGACAACTTTCACGCTAGTGTTGTAGTAAACACCAACGGTATTAAAACAGTGGTGCTATTATGAAAATTATTTTATAGTCAGAGTCGCCAACTGTGTTACAATACGTTGAAGTATCACTGCTCTAAATTCTGTAACAAATCCATAGATACTATAACAAAAATAATAACCTCATTTATGCTTGCAAATTTTCTAGGTCCTTTATAATACCGGACATTAGTAACGTATTTTTTTACGATTTTCATTGTATTAAAAATAGTATTGGAATTTATGTTCGATGTATGCACAACGTGAATACTATCTAATATATAGTGCAATTTAATATCTCATTAATAAATACTATTTCGTCAAATTTATTTATTAATTGTTTTTATGTAGAGGGGTTTGAGCTGCGAAATCACAAGTTTTTTATTGTTATGTTTTTCACGCCAAATCCTAAAATTAATTCAGTTATTTTTCAAGTAACAAAAACAAACACTTAAAAATTATAATAAAAATATTATGTATTTATTTTCTTACTTTGCTGTTCGTACATAGCACTCACGAAGAATACGGCACTGATTATAATATTATATTTTATATTCATTAAAAAAAGAAACAATAGTCATATGTGTGACCTAAATATTTTCTGTATAATCAGTTTCCATGTTAATTGAATGACAGAATAGATTTAAGCAGATAGTAATGCCGTTGGTAAAAGATAAAGATATCAGATAAGCATACAGTGATAAATCGAATTTCTTTTATATTTATTTATACACGATTGTGACGATCTCTAAGATGTGCACTACTCACTGATTGATTAAAAAAAAACATTATGTACTTTGAAGTCAATATTTTACTACTTTTCATCCTGTGCAATAAATTATTTGTATAGGATGATTTTAATTATAACGTAGCCATAAGTGGGCATTAACTCGTTAATCCGTTAATCGTTAATTAACGAATTTAACAAAATGCTTAACGAATTAACTTTTAAGTTAACTCAAAAAACGTTAACCTTCTTGTTAACTTAAGTAGGTTACATTGTTTGTTGAGATGTTGTCATTATTTGTTTGAATTACGCGCCACGCGGGTACTCCGGCGTGGCGCGGTGCTGTTGCTCAAAAGAGCAAGAATCAAGAGTCGAGAAACTCTTAAAAATAAAACGGCCCTGTTGATTACTTGCTATGTGCCAGTGAATACAAGTTATGATAACCTGACTTTTTAGCGTTTGCACCATTTTTAACCGATTTCCATACTTCATATTAGTATAGTAATAGTAAGTAAAGTAAGCATGAGGAAGGTTTAAAGATAAAAGATAGAATTTAGGTGTATAATTTAATTCATTACGGTTTAGTCTGCTACCCATGCGAAACCAGGGCGGGTGGCTACTGTCGCTTGTAATTAAATTAATTAATCTATCTATTTGTTTTAGTTGTTTTTGTTTTATTTACCTATATATTCCATCCCAAAAGGCGCCAAAAGCAATATACGGTTTGGATGGTTAACTTTTAACGATTAACTTTAACTTGCGTTAAATTTTCGAAATTTTAACGCTTTAACTATCGTTTTACTACTGTTCTATGGGTAGATTTAGTGATTTAGTAATAGTTACTGGTAAAAAAATCCATTACAAATAAATTAACTCTGCAATGTCTAGTAACAATAAAAAAAATTGTTATTAAAAAATGTATGCTTGAGAGGGTTTTAAATATAAAAAATAGGTTACGGAACATTTCCATTTTCTAATACACTCGGCGTCACAAAAATCGCACCTCCGCGAAAATAACTTTCAAGCGTTATTAACCATTAACACACGCATGTACCCCCTTCAATATTGGTGTCATTTGAAAGCCCAATTAATCATCTTTCGAATTAGCGCGTGATTTTTATTCTGAACAAGCTGATCAACTTGCTGCCATCTGTGTACCAACTCATTAACTACATCCGCCCATATTTTTTTCTTCAACAATCGCATATTAGAAATATACGATTGTTGAAGAAAATAAATAATAAGTTATATTTTCCTTTGGACACACGAGAAGATTTTTCACGAGAAAAAAAACCTATAAGATGGATACCACTGCTCATGAAGCCGCCCAAGTGATTTCACTACTCTAATCAGGGATGCGGCAATGTGATGTCGCTCAGCAACTGAGCATGAGCCGTTTTTCGGTTCGAAGAATGTACCAGCGGTTCCTGGAGACCGGTTGCTACGTCCAGAGGCATGGGTCTGGTAGACGTCGCTGCACAAATCGGTTCTATAATGCTGTTGAGTTGCAACAGCAGCTCCTAGCAACTCGCAGATCAACCGTGAGCTTCTCTACTGTTAGACGAAGACTGAGGGAGAGAAAAATAGCGGCTTATAGAGCTGCTACGGGTCCAAAATTGACCGCAGAGCATCGGCGAGCCCGCTTGCAGTTTGCTCGCGATCACGTCAATTGAATCCAATGGAGAGGTGTTCTCTTCTCAGACGAGACGAGAGTGTGCCTTTTCTGCAACGATAGACGCAGAAGAGTGTACAGAAGACAGAGGGAACGTTTCGCCCAAGCCTGCATCCAGGAAACGGTAGAATACGGGGGCGGTTCCTGTATGTTCTGGGGCGGCATGTCGACCGACGGCAAAACCTACCTTGTTTGCGTCTCCCGGACTGGAGGTACTCGCGGGCAAGGGTCGCTGACTGCTCACCGGTATGTCACAGAGATCCTAGAAGAACATGTAGTCCCCTATGCCGGTTTTGTTGGCGAGGGGTTCACCTTAATGCACGATAACGCTCGCGCTCACACTGCAGTAATTGTGCGCGACTACCTTCAGGAGGTTAGGACCTCTGTCATGCAGTGGCCAGCGGGAAGTCCAGACCTGAACTCGATAGAGCACCTCTGGGGCCATTTAAAACGCAAAGTTCGGTCTCGTGATCCCGCTCCCACGACTCTCCAGGAGCGCGAAGAGACCGTTATTGTGGAATGGGCCAGTATCCCTCAAGAAGAACTCCTTAAATTGGTAAGGTCCATGTGGGAGCGTATGGAAGCCGTCATCAGGGCAAGGGGAGTAACACTAGGTTTTAAGTTAGTTTTAAACAATTTAATTAAGGCTTAATTAAGGATTTTTATTGATTTGTAAACTTTTATTTTTTTGTGCGGTTCCAATAAAAAAAAAGTTTATTTAATTGTTTTTGGGTACTCCTTTTCGTTACCTTTCAAATGATACCTAACAATACCCTCATCATTGATTCCAAAAAGGTGCGATTTTTGTGACGCCGAGTGTAGTTAATTATTATCAAATGATAATTTCATGCTAAAATTATAAATCAAAATACTATGTTTTTACACAACTGTATGATATTAATCTAAACATTAACTTTTCAAATATTGTTTCCTAAGAATTTATTCTTGGATATGTTTACACATACAATTAAATTAAAACGAAATCCGGCAGTATAATGTGGTGCATTTAATGCTCGCCTCAAGGCACTTACAATTTGTTACATTTCAAATTTTTGTTATTTAATTGTATCCAATTAGATTGCCACTAACATTAAAATTAATTACTTTTAAAAATATTTTTATGGCCTAATCTACGTACTAATTTTTATACAGGATGGCCCAAGTAAAACGAAACGGGCGCGTTTTTGGTCATTTAAAATAAGATTTTGAAAAAAGCTCGAACACATCGATTTTGCTTTCAAGGGGTACATCTTTTTCTATAAAATTTTTGCAAGAATCTTTTCAACCCTCAGCGCTATGAACACAACCCTTAAAATTTTAAATAGCATGATCGGGCAAGTGATATCTCATTTGAAAGGTTTTTTTCATTCTGAATACGGTGCTTTTTGATTTTTTCAAATATGTTTAGTTTTAGTCAAGTTATTTACATTTTGAATTCCATAAATGCAATGATTTTCTGATCAAAAAACAAATAATTACAGCTAAAATTCAAAACAAAGTTAGCTTAATTTCTTATCAAATAATTCAAAAACATCAAATTAGGACATTTATTGAATTAATTAAAAAATTAAAAGAATTTAATTAAAAAAAATTTACCAACATCCAAAACTTTAATTAATTCAATAAACGGCCAAATTGGCTGTTTTTGAATTATTTGATAAGAAAATAAGCCAACTTTGTTCTGAATTTTAGCTGTAATTATTTGTTTTTTGATCAGAAAATTATTGCATTTACGGAATTCAAAATGTAAATAACTTGACTAAAACTAAACAGATTTGAAAAAAATCAAAAAACACTGTATTCAGAATGAAAAAAAAACTTTCAAATGAGGTATCACCTGCCCTATCATGCTATTTAAAATTTTAAGGGTTGTGCTCATAGCGCTGAGGGTTGAAAAGATTCTTGCAAAAATTTTATAGCAAAAGATGTCCCCCTTGAAAGCAAAATCGATGTGTTCGAGATTTTTTTCAAAATCTTATTTTAAATGACCAAAAATGTGCCCGTTTCGTTTTACTTGGGCCACCCTGTATAAATAATACATTATTGTACTTTGTGTTTTGTAATTAAATTAAAATAGTGAACTATTTCCAAAACGATTATTAACCTATTGTTGAAACTGCAATCTCTTATATTTTTTGTATCTACACTTAAGCTCATTAGTTAAAAAAATTTTTTAGAAACCTTTTAATTTGTCAGATACCAATAAGAACAATAGGGGCCCGATATAGGTATTTATTAAAATTTGATGATGACCTTTTTAGGAACCCTTATGGTTACGCTTTGTCCGCCCGCCTATCGTCATTTATAGGTATATTTGTTAAAGAAATTGATAGCTTAAAAACAGAAATGATGGGATTTTTGTAAAAATAATTTTTTGAACCCCCTTTATAGACTACATACATATAAGTGTACTCATTTTTTTTCACTTACCCTATTGGGGTCTCCTAAAATGCAACAAAAAATGTTTTTAGGAGTTTTTGATTTTAACCTTCAGTCACGAGATAGTTGCTTTCAAAGTCGTTATCTGAGTGCCCTCCCCCTTCTAATTTCTATAACTATTGATGCAGAAACTGAAAAAAAAAATCCAGCATGTTGCCTGTAATATGTACTTTCAGTGAAAATAATATTGAACTCTGTATAAATTTTTAGACCTCCCTCCCAAAAAGGCATTAGGGGAGGCCGGGGCTAAAATTAACAAATTTTGTAAATTGAATAGCACCAAAATGCGTAAATAATAAAAAATGATTTTATATTCACGTGATACTGTAACTATTCACGTATTCTTTAAAAATAAAAAACTTTTCTTGAATTAGCTAATTTTATAATGAGATACATTTTTGTGAAAAAAGTCAGTTGTTAATTTTAGCCCCGGTCTTGGGGCTAAATTTAACAACACTGGGGCAAGTATTAACACATTTTTTTATCATACAGGGTCACCCCCCTAATTTTTTTTATCTATCAATTAAATCAAAAAATGCTTCAAATAAAAGTTGTTTAGTTTTGAGGGGGACCCAAAATGGCGTTATTAATTTTTTATTTTTTGGACGTCTTCATGGTGAAATAGGCCCAACTTTTCTTTTTCAAATGGAAACCTATATTTTTTATTACAATATCTTATTGTTTGGAAAAAAACAAGAAGCTTTTGTTTCAAAAAAAATTTTGTATGACTTAATTTTTTTTTTTTAATATTCAAGAAAATAATTTAAAATTTTAGATTTTTACTAATTTTTTACTCGAAACCCATTAACTTTAGTGTAAGTAACAAAAAATGTTTATTTTAATATGATATAACTAGAAAAATTATTTCAGATTTTTTTATTTTATTTTTTATTTGCTTTAATATTTTGAAGAGCAAAAGTTAACAAAAAATCCTGATATAATTTTCCTAGTTATATCAGATTAAAATAAACATTTTTTGTTTTTTACATTTTTCCTCTAAAGTTAATGGGTTTCGAGTAAAAAATTATTAAAAAACTAAAATCTAAAATTATTTTGATTAATATTAAAAAAAAATGAAGTCATACAAAAAATTTTTTGAAACAAAAGCTACTTGTTTTTTTCCAAACAATAAGATATTGTAATAAAAAATATAGGTTTCCATTTGAAAAAAAAAGTTGGGCCTATTTGACCATGAAGACGTCCAAAAAATAAAAAATTAATAACGCCATTTTAGGTCCCCCTCAAAACCAAACAACTTTTATTTTAAGCATTTTTTGATTTAATTGATAGATAACAAAAATTAGGGGGGTGATAGATTAAAATGGGACACCCTGTATACTAGGTAAAAGGAAATAAAAAAATGATTACCGTGTTTCTATTGAATATAAAGAGAACGAACTGTATTAAGTATACAAACAAATTTTACATAAAATATAAAAAATAAATAAAAAAGTGTTTCTTTCCAGAAGATAAAGTAACATTTTTAAATTATTTATATTTTAAACAAAAAATACAATACGTCTTTGTTAGGTTGACTGAACAATATCAGGAAAAAAAATTGTAACCTATCTACCTAGAAAACGATTTCTGATGCACTTTGCTTGTGCCCATTGCCTGTGTAATGTACACTGGATCCAATCCCAACCAAAAGTATCTTCATTATATAATGAACCAAAACAATGTAAAAGTATACTGTTAAAACTTACCCCGTCAATTTGTTAATTTTAGCCCCGACGGTTATTTTTTTTCAAAAACGATTGTTGTAAAAAACCGTTAATTGTTATAATAATATAGTAATTGAGTTTTATAGTGACTTGGTTTAGCTTTTCTATAAGGCAGCATTTTAAATCATAACTTGAATATTTAACGTATAAATAAAAAAATTGTAACGCATAAAAAGTTCGTTTACCTACCAAAAATTGTACTCTGCCCACAACTGGCACACAAAAGGCACTAAACTCGATTGACAATTTTATATCTGTTTGGGAACGTCAAAACGGTCAAACAAATTTTTTTGAATATTGTGAAGTGTATAGTTGAAGAGAAAACCACTTGTTAAAACTTACCCCCGTTAATTCTAGCCCCGGCCTCCCCTACCTACGCTCCCAGAAAAAAATACTTTCAATCGAATTCGTCAGATTAGCTGCAAAAAATTGTGAGTATAAATACCTAGCTAGACTAGTATCATACAAGACCAAATTATAACAGGAATAGCTTTTTATGCGAGGTTTTTTTGCGTAATACTGAACTAGACAACAAATAAATATCGCACTTCTGAACGATATACATTTGAAGAATATTTTGTAAAATTTTCATGTAGAAATATTGAAAAATACGGCAATGGCAGCAATTATTTGGAAGCGTATCAGAAAAAAGTAGAATTGCGGTGCCTCTCATAACTCGGTGCTAGATCATCAGAAATAAAAAAAAAATTGTTTGTCGTTAGATAATCGCTTCCTCCAGGTAACGCTGGGAGGGTTTTTCGAAATTTCAATTTTTGGGAACACTGAAGTGAAAAACGCGATTTTTGCAAAAAAACAAAAGTTTAATTTAAGCTATCAGACACGCGGTAGCGTGTCAAGCCAAGTTCAAGACAACGCACCATGTGTATATTTACACGAACCATTTGGAGTCACTTTTGACCCCCTCATAAGTCAAAAACTATTTCACATAAACATGTCAAATTTGGCTGATATATTGAGACTTGCGAGATACATATGTGCTCCAAATTTCATAAACGTACCTCAAACGGTTATTTAGATATTAACGTCCAAAAATCATCATTTTTATCAACTAACTATAGATCAAAACTATTCACAATCGTAACTATGGCAGCACTGTCAAATGTCAAATTGAATATTTATTAGTGAAATAGAATAAAATGTTTATTTATTTATTTATTTATTATGAATAAGTATTTACTAATAATTTCTGTACAAAAAGTAATGATATCCTATCAAAAACATAAATGTTAAAAGAGAGCCAAGTTCAATATTTCTTGATTGTTGACTTTAACGACAAAAGAATTGATATCTAAATGGGTGCCAAGTTCAATGGTCAGTTCTGAAATTTATTTATAACAACATAAAATATTTTATAACAACTTAAAATAACACTTCTTCTTATAACTTAGGATAATATATTGAAGCCTAAGGTCTGACTTGGCTAGTTCTTATATACGAATTATTATTAAGTACCTACTAAAACAGTCATGGAAGAGCCCTATGTTCGATGGCTAGTTTCTACCAGCAAGCCAAATTTTCGGAAGAATAAAATAAGAACTTAGAGCTTTAGAACTTGCGAAAGCTATAATATAATTCGTATATGAAAACTAGCCAAGTAAGACCTTGGGCTTCAATATATTATCCTAAGTTATAAGAAGAAATGTTATTTTAAGTTGTTATAAAATATTTTATGTTGTTATAAATAAATTTCAGAACTGACCATTGAACTTGGCACCCATTTAGATATCAATTCTTTTGTCGTTAAAGTCAACAATCAAGACATATATCATAATATTGAACTTGGCTCTCTTTTAACATTTATGTTTTTGATAGGATTATAGATACGAGAGCAGATGTAAATATTTTACC
Source organism: Sialis lutaria (assembly GCA_949319165.1). Taxonomy (NCBI): domain Eukaryota; kingdom Metazoa; phylum Arthropoda; class Insecta; order Megaloptera; family Sialidae; genus Sialis; species Sialis lutaria. The sequence goes on from OX439241.1 coordinate 17,435,025, forward strand.
CCTATTTTGTCATTAAAAATATCAACGTTCCACTTAAGTTAGAACCAAGCAACATTGTTCTACTGTCATACGGCAATGAACGTTTTAGATTAAATGCCACGGGAATCACTAGAGCTCCATGTGAATTAAAAGATATACGGCCGGTATTATCAAGTTTAACTAAATGTTCCTTTAACTAACTATCCTTTAGCTTAAATGTACATTTAAATTATCAACAAAAACAAGCAAACATTTAGTTAAATGAACTTTAAAGTTTACTGAATTTTGTTTTTACAACGTATAATACATTTTTTCTGAGTGCCTATATTCACGACAATAAGAAATCAGCTGACGCATACGATTCAAATTAAACCATTGTTTGGATTGTTTGAATTCATTGTCGATTTGGAAGTTTGGATTTGGATCAGTTTGAATTTTTCTATGTACTTAACACATTGTGTTCTACGTATTGATCATTACTGTTTATCTGAATATCGAGTAGAATTGAAGTAAGTATAGAAAAGTTTGATTTATTTAAAAATAATTATAATTATAGTAAATTATAAAATAAAAATCATGCGGTGTATATGTAATATATACCTAATACAATTTGTATTGTTTAATTGTAGGTTATAATAATGAACAACAGTAGTGGAATGAGTGGAATTAACTCAATTAACAAGATCCGAGTCAGAGGAAAAAATTTCTCTGACAAAGAGTGTATAATGCTGATACAGTGTATTGGGGAATACAAGAATATAATAGAAAATAAACAGACAAACAGCACAACGAATGAAGAAAAAGTATGTACAATGTACAACTATAGTCCAGTCAATGAAGGTTTTTACTTCGGAACCCTCAGAAACAGCACCGATTTTTATGAATTTTTTTTAAATGTTCGTTATACCATACTATTTGAAATCAGAAACATTCCAGCCATCGGACTCAAAAAATAATTTTTTTTGCTCAAAAAAAATGTATGAAAATAAAAAAAATTTCGATGACAATTAGTTAGCAAAAACTGTAATTAGAAAATTTTAAATGTTCACAGGTTGGAGGTGGTGATCGTTTTACCCTCGTAAGATATGAATATTTCATCGATTTTTAACGATTCTTCGACTCGCTATAGCATGCGTTCTAATTAAACAATTATAATGAATTTGGGGTCATTTGAAAGCCTAAAGAGTCTAGCTTCAAAATGATTTAACTCAATTTTAAGTTTAGGTTATTTTCGTTGTAGATATTCATAATAAAGGCTTTTCAATTTCATTTATGAAATTGTCATTTTATCTTTTTTTCAAAATTTTCAGTGGCTTTCTGGTTTAACCGAGAAAGCTGTAATTATGCGTAAGTTATGTTCACATATAGTACTTAGTACACACAAAAAATCAGCTTGATTGATGCACATTTTCTACTAAAAAAATTAAGTTAAATATCACAAATATCACGGAAACACCAAAAACAGCTGTTTTCGAAGCAAATAAAAGTTATTTGGGGGGCAAGATAAATTGCTGAATTTTTTTTTACAAATGCTCTTAATAATTATCTAAAAAGGGCAATTTGATTCGTTTTGTTATTTTAATTTTTTTAGCTGCCAGAAATTTAAAAATAATAAAAAAAATGCAAAAACTCCAAAATTAGCTATTTTCAAAGTAAAAAGAATCTGTGAAGGGGGTGAGATTAAAATCTGATTTTTTTTCTAAAGATGCTTACAGTAGTAAGGTTTAAAGGCCAAGTGGTGTTTTTCTGATTTTTGTAATTTTTCTAGCCACTTTGTGTCCTGCAATTAGACTGAAAAACATCAAAATCACGCATTAAAAATGAAAAATAAAATAAAAATCAACAATTTTAGTAACTCCAATGCAGCTGTATCGTGGATTTAAAAAAGTCATATAGGCGTCGCGCGGCAACTTACGTCACTCAAAAGGGGCAGTAGCATCTGTAGAAAAAAAAATCCATTTTAATCTCACCCCCTTCATAGATTCTTTTTACTTTGAAAATAGCTAATTTTGGAGTTTTTGCATTTTTTTGATTATTTTTTAATTTCTGGCAGCTAAAAAAATTAAAATAACAAAACGAATCAAATTGCCCTTTTTAGATAATTATTAAGAGCATTTGTAAAAAAAAATTCAGCAATTTATCTTGCCCCCACATAACTTTTATTTGCTTCGAAAACAGCTGTTTTTGGTGTTTCCGTGATATTTGTGATATTTAACTTAATTTTTTTAGTAGAAAATGTGCATCAATCAAGCTGATTTTTTGTGTGTACTAAGTACTATATGTGAACATAACTTACGCATAATTACAGCTTTCTCGGTTAAACCAGAAAGCCACTGAAAATTTTGAAAAAAAGATAAAATGACAATTTCATAAATGAAATTGAAAAGCCTTTATTATGAATATCTACAACGAAAATAACCTAAACTTAAAATTGAGTTAAATCATTTTGAAGCTAGACTCTTTAGGCTTTCAAATGACCCCAAATTCATTATAATTGTTTAATTAGAACGCATGCTATAGCGAGTCGAAGAATCGTTAAAAATCGATGAAATATTCATATCCTACGAGGGTAAAACGATCACCACCTCCAACCTGTGAACATTTAAAATTTTCTAATTACAGTTTTTGCTAACTAATACGTATAATAACAACTGACTAAACTTTCATCAAAATTAAAAATGGTGCAACATCTATTTTTTTTATAACTGGAAGGACTCCGTTATAATGCTCGTATCAAAAAAAGTTCCGAGTTTTTTTTCCGGCAACCTTCAGAATTTCATTCTTTACATCTTTCTGAATGTAAATCACCAACTCTTATGAATCCTAACGGTTTTTCAAACGGAATGTAGCCTGGCTCCCGGTCTAATTGAGCAAAAGTGTGTTTTTTAGGGTTCCGAAGAAACCCTATTAATCTCACTAGCTCAATAGCTCGTAAACTATATAAACTAGAACCTTGAAATGTTCACTGAATATGTAAAATGACACCCTCTAGTAAAATATGTACAAATATTTGGAAAAACATTTTTTTAGGGGGGGTGCTAAGAAGCTAAAGACAGGCAAAAAAAATATTTTTTTTTATACCAAGGCAAGTGGCACATCAAAATGTGTAACCAAAATTTTTGTCTGCCCCCCCCCCCCCCCCCCACGTAACTCGGTAACTACTGGCTCGAAAAATCTGAAAAAAATTAGATAATGAGGCTTTGGTGAGACTACCAACGACAAATACTAAAGTCACCAATATCAATTCAAATTATGGAGGAAAGGGGAGGGGTGTCATAAATTTTTTTATTTTTATTTTTTTATCTAGGCATGTGGGTTGTCGAAATGTAGATCTCAGTGAATATGACACTATTTTTAATTTTTTTTATAAATCAAAAATGGCGCCTACATGGGCTCCAAGCAAAAAACAATTTTGTCCCCCCCCCCCCCTCTCTAACTCGGTAACTACTGGCTCGAAAAATCTGAAAAAATCTGAAAAAATTAGGTAATGACTATCAACGACAAATACTAAAGTCACCAATATTATTTCAAATTTTGGAGAAAAGGGGAGGGGTGTCATACATTTTTTTATTTTTATTTTTTTATCTGGACGTGGGGTGTCGAAATGTAGATCTCAGTGAGTAGAATATGACACTATTTTTTATTTTTTTTTTATAAATCAAAAATGGCGCCTGCAGGGGGCTTCAAGAAAACAAAAATTTGTCCACCCCCTCTCTAGCTCGGTAACTACTGACAAAAAATCTGAAAAAAAATTGGTAATGGGGTTTTTATAAAACTAGTAACGACAAATACTAAAATCAACAATATCATTTCAAATTTTGAAAATTAGGAAGGGGCGTCATGGAATTTTTTTTATTTTCATATCTAGGCTTGTGGGGTGTCAAAATGTAGATCTGAATTAATAGAATATGATCCTATTTTTACATTTATTTTTAACTCAAATATGCACCTGTAAATGGCTCAATAGTCCACGTAGTATATACTTCGGAACCCTTATGTGTGCGATTTCAAATGTACCTATATTTAGTTCTGTTATGTTTTTATTTTGTTATGGTTTTATTTCCAACGCTAGCCTATATGTTATAGCGGCGGCGTTGGAAACAATTATTATTATTACGTTTGTTATAAAAAAAATGAGTGATATAGAAGTTTTCACACATTGCAGTTTAGTGAAGCATTCCTTATTATTATTTGTTATTATTGCAAATTATTCACAAAAGTTGTATATTATTTCACAAATATATAGTGTAATTTAAAGTGTTTGTGTTGATATTTATTTGTCTGTATAAGACATGGTCCACTATTATCGAAGGAAAAATAATTACAATAAATGATACCTGCTAAGGATCAAAAACTATTCATGGTGTGTACCGGATAGAAATACATTGATCCTACCAGCAGTTCTATATTATCCATCTTCTATAATATCCATTGGTCAAATCGTTTCTGGAGTTAGAAATTAATCACTTATGGCATACACTAGTGTATGTCTTGACAAATTTTTTTATAACTAAATTGAATAAATATTATTTGAGGAAATGAGCAAAAAAATTTTTTTTATTTTCATTGGCAAACGTTACTTTTCAATTATTTAAATAATTTGCTTAGTAAATTATCGTTGACATTTTGACGCAAAAATTCGTAAATTAATATACATATTTAGAATTTATCGATTATTGATGAAATTTAGCAAAATCGTTCGAAATACCCTTATTTAATAGTAGTCATTTTTAGAGCACGTTACTTGCATTAATAATCATTTTACAGCAAGTTTTGCTCCGAAATTTTGTATCCGCTCACGCCGCGAATAAAATAATAAACGTTTGCCGTTTTGCAAATAAACAAACAATTTTGTCAAAAAAATTGTAATTATTTGAGATGTATTTACCTAACGTTTCTGAAAGTTTTAGCCCTCTAGGTTTATTATTTTCAACTCTAGAGCAGTTTATTCTTTAGATTTTTAGCGCGTCAGCAGTAAGTTCGTCACTAAGATCGTTTACTCTGTAAAAAATATTTATTGATTTTTTATAAAATTTTGCATAATTATTCAAATTACTTTAATTTAGCAGTACACAAATTAAGAGAACGTCACTAAAATTATTTATCATTTTACAACTACTTTTTCCTACGAAATTTACTATCCGCTCGTATCGCGTATAGGCAATAAACGTTTGCCTTTTTGTAAATAAACAAACGATTTTTTCCAAAAAATTGTACTTATTTGAGATGTATTTACCTAATGTTTTTGAAAGTTTTAGCACTTTTGGTTTATTATTTTCAATTCTATAACAGTATATTCCTCAGATTTTTCGTGCGTCAATTTAGCAGTAAAAAAATTAAAAATAATGCTAGTGACGTGCACTAGCATTATTTTTCATTTTACAACTAGTTAGACTACGAAATTTCGTCGAAAATCGGACTTAATATATGAAACCAGTAAATTATACAAATTTTCAAAATTTGGGGGGGAGGGGTTAAATCCGACAACTAGAATGTTTCTGATTTCAAATAGTATGGTATAACGAACATTAAAAAAAAATTTATCAAAATCGGTGCTGTTTCTGAGGGTTCCGAAGTTTTGGTCATTTTCGAGCTTCATTGACTCGACTACTATACAATATTTATTAGGGTGTTCCAAAAAAAGTCGATAATTTTTTTTTTCGATTGCATGTGAAATTCTTGTTATATATGCTATAAAAAAAATTCTGTAAAAATTTGAGCCCTTAATATCAACTTGAAGAACTCCATCACCGAATTTGAAGATTTACCATTGATTTAACATGGAAAAATGATTTTTTAACGTTCATTTCTCCTGCAAACTATGTAGAACATTATTTTTCGGAAAAACCATGACTGATCCTTCTTCAGTATTAAATTCTGTAAAAAAAAGCTCTTAGGGTCAACCCTCTCGTTTTTAAATTTCAAAAAATCTGTATTTTTTAACGCAAATAAAAACGAGAGGGTTGACGTTAGAGACTGGACCCTAAGAGCTTTTTTTTACAGAATTTAATACTGAAGAAGGATCAGTCATGGTTTTTCCGAAAAATAATGTTCTACATAGTTTGCAGGAGAAATGAACGTTAAAAAATCATTTTTCCATGTTAAATCAATGGTAAATCTTCAAATTCGGTGATGGAGTTCTTCAAGTTGATATTAAGGGCTCAAATTTTTACAGAATTTTTTTTATAGCATATATAACAAGAATTTCACATGCAATCGAAAAAAAAAATTATCGACTTTTTTTGGAACACCCTAATATTTATATATACTTTTTTGAAAATTTTTAACGTTTTATTGTCAGTATCTTTACAATCAGATGTACCAAATATTTTCATAACATGTGTTTCAAGTTTCTAAGAATCATTAAAAGTTTGCTTTCAAGAAAAATAAAAGAAAACATCAACAATCTAACATTTATTATTTTCAGGTTAAGGCGAGGACCAAAATCCCCATGAAATTCAATTTAACAATGAAAAGAAACAGATCAATTGATCAACTGCAATCAAAGTATGAGAATTTAAAAAAACATAGGAAAGAAATATGCTACTAATAATAAAAATGCCTTAATCAAGACAGGTGGAGGGCCCTCTGAAACAAAATTCAATCCAGTATTGGATGCAGTTTTAGAACTTTTAAATATGAAAACGGTTTTGGGTGGTATAAATGAATTCGATGATGATTATGAACCAGAAGTTGAATACATTAACATAGGTGAACAAAATGAAAATAATTTTTATGTAGCTGCAGAAAATGTATCAGTTTTTGAAATAAAAGTTAATGAAAGCGTTGAAAATAATACACCAAAATTAATAAAGAAAATTAACGTTAAAGATAAAATTAAACAATCAAAAAGTAAAAACGATAATGAATTGTCAAAATTATATAACACTAAAGAAGATTTTTTTAAAGAAAAAATAAAACAATTAAAAAATAATTAACAGAAAAATGATATTAAGAAAATGTTTAGCTGGTTTTGATGCGTTTATGGAAAAACATATTTTATAAATAAGTAATTTAATTAATAAAATCAATATCTTAATTTTTATAAATTGAATACGTATGATCTTTAAAATGATATGAAGTAATACAATAAAAGCATAAAATAAACCTAGCGATGATAATTATAATGTTAGTAAATAATAATTAAGTAAAAAAGTTTGTAAAAATAAAAAATATATTTAAAAATAATTTATAACAAAATTTAAATTAAATTAAATGGAGAAATATTCATTTATCAGAATTTGTCGTGCATGGTCTACAGTTCTACAGTCTACACCATTTTCAACAGCTTCTTGTCCTATGTCCTCATGCTCGAATTACAATGGGCCATCTAGTATTTCTGGTTCTTTCATATCTATTGCTATATTATGAAGTACAGCAGTAGCTACTATTATAGTTTGGGCTAATGGAAGCGAGACTCGTATACCTAAAGACATAATAGGAAATCTTCGCTTCCATACACCATATTGTCTTTCTACGGTATTTCGAGTCTTTATATGGGTAGCATTATAAAGCCTTTCGGCTATGTTATTGGCATATAGCCCATTCAGTGCTGAGAACGCGCCTGGCGCGTTCTGACAATATCTCGAGCGACGCGCAGAACGCGCCAGGCGCGTTCTGTTTATTACTGTGCTGAGAATGCGCCTGGCGCGTTCTATTATGTAATATATCGATACATTTTTATTGTTATCTTTTAAGAGTACCAAAGAAAACTTATTGTCTCACTTTGTCGTTTGTCCGTCTGTCCTTCCGTCGTTTCCAGTTAAATCATAATATCTCGTAAACTATATACGCTACAAACTTGAAATTTTTACTAAACATGTAAAATTATGCCTGCTAGACAAAAAAATTAAAAAATTGGAAAAAATAATTTTTTAAGAAGGGGTAACAGAACTAAATCTCGTCAAAAAAATTATTTTTTTCTAAGGCATGTGTGGTATCAAAATTTAGATCTCAATCAGTAGAATTTGACCATATTTCTTATATTTTTTTTACTCAAAAGTGGCACCTGTAGGGGGCTCCGTAGTAAATAAAATAAAAATTATACCAAGATACATATTATGTGGAACGTCGAAATGTAGATCTTAATCATTTGAATATTTAATATATTTTTCCTATCTCGAAAATGACGACTACAAGGGGCTTCCAAGCAAACATTAATACCCCCCCCCCCCTCCCGCTCTTACTGGCTTCAAAAATTTAATTGATTTGATATCATGTCATGTCATTGATGATACTACCAACGAGCAATACTAAATTCAACGGTATCATTTAAAATTTTGAAAAATAGGGAGGGGCGCCATAGAGTAATTTTTTTCATACCTGGGCATGTGCGGTATCAAAATGTAGATATCCGTCAGTATAGTTTGACCCTAGTTCTTATAATTTTTCATATTGAAAAGTGGCGCCTGTAGGGGGCTCCGAAGTAAATAAAATAAAAATTACACCAAGATATGTGAGGTGTGTAAATGTAAAGCTGAATCATTAGAATTGGACGTAATATTTTTTCTAACTTAAAAACTCCGCCTACAAGGGGCTCCAAGCAGGAATCCCCCCCCCCCATCTTTCTATCACAATACTGATGCCCAAAATCTGAAATAATTGGTAACATGACTTTGGTGATACTACGCAAGCGACAAATACTAAAATCGACACTATCATTTAAATTTGGGAAAAATAGGGAGGGGCGCCATAAATTAAAAACATATTTTCGTACCTGGGCATATGTGCATGGTATCAAAATATAGGTTTCAATCAGTAAAATCGGTCACGACATACACGTCTGTATACTTACAGACGTGTATGTCGTGACCGATTTTTAGGGTTCCGTAGAAAAATATGAACCCTTATAAAGGGTCCGCCATCTAAAGTTTTTTTTTTCAACTAGTGCTTATTTCGTGAATGGTAACACTTAGCTCATGTCTGATTTGACAGATAATTAGTTTTATCCTTCCGCTGAACGAATATGGTTGTGTATATGCTTGAACAACGCTGGGAAATATTGCGACATTACTTTGAAAATCATGGTAATGTTGCAGAATGTGTGCGAAAATTGCGTACGGATTTTGGAAGAAGAGAAGCACCGTCAGCTCCGTATGTTCGTTATCTTGTGAAAAAAGTGAAAGAAACTGGCATCCTCATCGATAAACCAAAGCGTGAAAAGCCAAAAACAGTGCGTACACCCGAGAATATTGATGCTGTGGCAGAAAGTGTGCGTGATGCGCCATCAACATCAATTCACCGTCTTTTTCTGCCACAGCATCAATATTCTCGGGTGTACGCACTGTTTTTGGCTTTTCACGCTTTGGTTTATCGATGAGGATGCCAGTTTCTTTCACTTTTTTCACAAGATAACGAACATACGGAGCTGACGGTGCTTCTCTTCTTCCAAAATCCGTACGCAATTTTCGCACACATTCTGCAACATTACCATGATTTTCAAAGTAATGTCGCAATATTTCCCAGCGTTGTTCAAGCATATACACAACCATATTCGTTCAGCGGAAGGATAAAACTAATTATCTGTCAAATCAGACATGAGCTAAGTGTTACCATTCACGAAATAAGCACTAGTTGAAAAAAAAAACTTTAGATGGCGGACCCTTTAGTTTCTCCATATGTCCGTCCGTCCGTCCGTCCTGAAAAATTTTGACATAACAAGATGAAATTTGGTATACGGTCGTAGATTGATGCCCCAAAAACAGAAATGATAAAATTAAAAAATAATTTTTTTAGCTCCCCCTTCAATAAAATGAAATGTGTTTTAACAAAAAAAAATTTCACCTTTACCATTGTGTGGGATATCGTTAGTAAGGTCTCCTAAAATGCAATTATAAAAGTTAAATGACTTTTTGATTTTAAGCCCTTCAGTCACGATATATTTGCTTTTCAAAAATTTGAAATCTCTCTTTTATAAATCGTAGTGAAAATGACTACAGAACCCTATGATGTGCGTGCCCAACACGCACTTGCAAGTTTTATTATTATTGTGTCATCTTTATTATTTGTTGTGTCATCTGAAACAAGTTGATCTCTTTTAGGCATAAAATTATCTTAGAAACATAATGTAGATCTCAATCAGTAGAATTTAAAATTATTTTTTTCTAACTCAAAATTAGTGAGTGGTAGAATATTTAGTGACAATATTGACTTTGAGTACATGTATTTTTGAAATCGAAAGTGAATTAGAATTAGACTCAGAAAATGAAGATGACAAAACATGTGATATCAAGACAGGAGTTTCCAACAACAATAGCACCAGAAAACTGGTTTTCAACATCTGAATCTGTAAACTGGTCAAATACACGCAAATTAGCCAAAAGTATTCCATTTTCCGGAAATACTGGTGTAAAAATCAGGCAACGAACCAATAAACTTTTTTATGCTATAGCCAACATTGAGATCATCTCCAATTTTCATTTTAGATCTACATTTAGGGCCGGATTTAAAAATTTGCCGCCCTTTTCGATTGAAAAGTGAATTTTTTTTATGAATTTTATCAATCAAAGTCTGAAGACCTTTTTTTAGCTTTTTTAGTTAAAAAATGCTCTTCAGAATTCTGCTAAATAGTTAAAATGCTCTTAATAGTTCTTTCTGTAGCTCTCCCAGGTAGAATTTATGTCTATTTTTTTTCCATACTAAAATTTGCCGCTATAGGCAGCTGCCTGCATTGCCTGCATGGTAAATCCGGGCCTGTCTACATCTACAATATTTCTACTTTGATCTACTTGATATCTACGTACACAGGGTCGGCAGAACATATAAATTTCGAGTATCGAGTAAAAAAGTGGGGGAGTCGAAGAGTTTTTTTTCTTAAATATGGTTTTTAAAACATTAAAAATTATTAATGAATGAGGTTATACAAATGAAAATTAAAATTAGCTTTTTATTCATAAAATCTGACGTTTTTTTCGAATTAATTATTATTTCTTAGATAAACCAATTTCTGGTGGGTAATTCGACACACGCAAATTTTTCGAGTGTCTAGTACAAGTACAACATACCGAAGACTTGACTGATGCCGGTCTTGTACGTACATCTAAGAAACAAAAGTGGTAGAATTAATATTTAGTTCTCCTTAGATCAAAAAGATACTACGACAATTACCATAAATATAATTAGATCTATGGCAAACGACGTACATCAAAATAAATAAATAAATAAATGAATATAATTTGATCTAGGTAGATCTATTTTCCCCGGGTAGATCCGCGTTTCAGTACACAAAAATCCTTCCTTCGGGATCGTCTATTCGGAACATATAAAACGGAATCATCCCCTAAAAAAAATTTAGATCTGAAGTGATCAAATCATTTCTTGATAGATCTGCATTTCGAGACATATTTTTTCACTGGTTTTTGATTTCTGGAAACCTGCAAAGATCTACAACGATCTACAAAGATCTCTAAAGATCGTTAAATTGTTGATCGTAATAGAGATTGTTGAAAATTCACGAATTTTCAACGTTACAATGATCTTCAGAGATCTTTGAAATCGTTGTAGATCTTTATAGATTGTTGTAGTCTTTGCAGGTCTCCACAGATCAAAAACCATTGAACAAATTCGGCTTTATTTCAAAATGCATATCTATCAAGATCTGATTTGATTAAATGCGCTATTCAGCCATCTTTCTCATGTAAATCTACACACGCATATGCTACACTTTCCTTAGCGTTTCACTTCAAAAATCAGGAAAAGGTGATAAACAATCGGACAATAACGGGGGTGGACAATAACGAAGAACGGACAGTAAATATACGGATAATAATGAGGTTCTTTAACATCTGGTTTGTGCGTAGTATCCGCGAAAGGATCATAAGAGTTCAGCAGAATTCGCATCAATTCGTATTTTTGAAAATCATTTAGGGTGGCTTTGAGTTTTAAAAATAAAATACGATTTTTTCAGCGTCGCAGTATTGTTCAATATATTTGCTAGCAGTGAATGGGTTTAATAATGGTGTGAACAAGTATTTTTCATTTTTTTAACCATTATCCCCAAGCAAAAATGAATTTTTGAATTTATTATTTTCAAATTGACGCTTTAGATTACTGTTGTTGAAAATGGTTTGATCATGGCAAGAACCAGGCCACCGTGCCACAATATTAGTAATTTTTAAATTATAATTAGCTACAGTTTGAACATTTATAGAAAAGAATCCTTTTCGGCATCTGTATATTTCACCGTCTTCACCACCTGTAAATATTTTTTTATTTTATTTGTTGTATATGTTTATGTCATGAATGCAGTGAATTATATAACATTACATATTATGTGCGTGCATATGTATAAATTAAAATGTTATTAAAGAAATGTAATCCTTTGTAATTAATAAAATAGTGATATCTTTTTTTTTGTCTAGATTAACTACACTGTATTCTCACCAGGTGACTGAATTTTTATATGTGTGCAATCAATAGTTCCAATCCATTTCCAATCACACATGGAAATTTTGCTATATTATAAAAGCCTACGTAGGTTTTTAAAACTTCATCTTGCGTTTTTGGCATTTTTATATATTGCGATCGTAATCCTGCAATCGCTTCAGCAACTCTTTTAATCGTTCTACCAGCTGTAGCTTTTGATACTCCTGCAAAATCTCCTACTGAAATTAACATGTAACCGCTAGCAAAAAATCTTAAAGTTAGCAGTAATTGTTGCATTGGTGATAGACAGGCATTTCTATAAAATAAATATATAGTTTAACAAAAATATACTACGCATAAATATAATATTAATTTCTAGTTTACCTATGAGGAAAAAGTTATTTCATCTTTTATTTTTTCTAAAACTGAAAATACTGTTGGTTTTGTCAATCGAAATCGATGAAAAAATTCTTGATCGTTAAATTCATCAAAATAATTTTTTCTATCTTTGATAATTTTTTATTTCTTTGAATAAACTGATCTTCATCTTCAGATGAACTTAAATAATCATCACTACTATTATCCATTATAATTTAGTCGAAAACTGACAGAAAATGATAAAATACAAAACAATTTATCAATTGTTTTGTTTTTTAAAACCGCATTTAAAAGTTAAATGTTAAATCACATTGGTAATACACCAAATTTACTTTAAAGGAGCATTTAGCGCTAAAGGAGCATTTAAATTGGTTGATAATACCGGCCGATAGTATTATATTTGTTACTGCAAATATAAACGCAACTCCTATTCTGGGACTTAGGGATCAAACGATACGAGTAAATACGAGTACTTACTCGATACTTTTCTTCCGATCCAAGTACTTTTTGTATCTATACTTTGAAACTAAGTATCGAGTAGGTATCGGTCTAAAATACTCGTATCGGAATTCGGTATACTGATGAAAATGATTTTTTGTGAATTGAATATAGAAATTTTTGAACGCACCGTCATGTACAAAAACAAACAACTGTCAAATATATGAATTAAAATCTACGCTATATAAGCGTCTATCCCATTTATTACATGTCGTAATATACGTTGTACTCATTTTAATGGACTTTATATTCAACTGAGCTGAGTGCGCTATTGCTACATTTAACACTTTTCAAGTTCAAATAAAAAATTAATTCTTTTACCTTTAGATTTTTTATTAGAAGTATTGGATGAACTACTTGCATATACCGGGTGACCCAGATAACTTTTCCAGCATGGGGATCTCAGTATCTATAAGAGATACAGGTTTGGTTAAATGAGATGAATTATTTGTATGAAAGGGGTGAGTATTATTACACAAAAAAATATTCATAATTCTATGTGGTTTAGGTGGTATACCCAAAAAACTGAAAATTCGGAATTTCTTTAAATGGTTATAACTTTTTTGACAAAGTAAATAGGTACTTTATGTTTGCGGTTTCTTAAAGCACTTTTTGTGTAGAATTCATTGGTGTATTTAGAATTTTTATATCACTTTTAGTTTCCGAGTTACAAGCTCTAGCTTTAGTTTTTCTTATGGGCCACTTAGTTGAATATATCATATTTGAACGTGTTTTTTATTCTACTTTATAACGATATGTCACTTGCCATATTTATTATTGAAAAAAAGTCGAAATACTAAATATAAGTGATATTTATGAAGTATTTTATTACAAACTTTTAAGTGAGCCATGAAAAACAAAAATTGTAAACAAAAATCACAATAACAACAATCAAAATAACAAATGAATATTTGAAACAATGAACTATTTGAAAAAATATATTATAAATTTTTTTTGATAATAAATATGGCAAGTGACACATCGTTGTAAAGTAGAGTAAAAATCACGTTCAAATATGCCGTAGCCAACTTAGCGGCCAATAAGAAAAACTGAAGTTAGGGCTTGTATCTCGGAAACTAAAAGTGATATTAAAAAAAGTGCTTTAAGAAACGGCAAACAAGAAGTACCTATCTACTTTAACAAAAAAGTTATAGCCATTTAAAGAAATTCCGAATTTTCAGTTTTTTGGGTATACCGCCTAAACCACATAGAATTATGAATATTTTTTGGTGTAATAATACTCACCCCTTTCATACATATAATTCATCTCATTTAACCAAACCTGTATCTCTTATAGATACTGAGATCCCCATGCTGGAAAAGTTATCTGGGACACCCGGTATAATAAAGAGTGAAAATATTTTTTTTTAAATAAATTATTAGCCACTAACAACTTATTTTAAAGGTTACAAAATTATTTTTATGCGATTGGCAAATTTTACAAAAAAAAAATCGATCGATACGAGTATGTATCGATACTTTTCAATCGATACCGAGTAAGTATCGATTCTTTACGACCGATACTGTATCGAGTAAAAGTATCGATACCTCAGTGGTATCGTTTCATCCCTACTGGGACTTGCGAAACGTTAGGATTTATAAAGAAGATTATTATCAAGAATCTATCAGCTGTGGTTACCTCAACTAAGAATATCGAACTAACAACCAACTACAAAGACATTTTTGAGGGTCTATGCTAGGAACCTATCATATTAAAGTCAATACTGATGTTTCCCCAGCCATGCACCCACCAAAGAATACCACTATCAATACATCAAAAACTAACAGACGATTGTATATAAGGTATAATATCAAAATTGATATTCCTATAGAGTGGGTTAGTCCGATGGTCATAGATAAAAAAGTAGTGGTATACTGAAATTGTGCTTACACCCAAAACAGCTAAATACGGGAACATGCTTTAGTTCCTACATTGGAAAAAAATATCAAAATAGTAATTAATCTGGCATATAACCGTGCATTTTCGGTAGGCAGCAATTTTTTGGGGGAGGGGGGTCGTGAGAATTAAACTCAGTTTCCCGGACTGGAAACGATGTTAGACTAGTAGGTTTCGATTGGGTTATGATTTTTTATAGGTTCAATCGTTTACGTAATATCTGATAAAAGACTAGAATATTTGTTAAAATTTATTTAGGCTAACAATTGCGTGAATAACATTATGCCTAGTCACACGACAAGCTCACACATTGGTACATTTGTCCGTGACGAAAAAAAAAGGATTATATAGATTTTAGCGACGAAGTAATATAATGGATGACATTGAAACTGACATAGACATAACAACAATTTAGAAACAGCAGAAACTGCGTCATTCAAAATCATAAAAAATAAGTTCGAGAAAGCTGTTGGCATACTGGAAATCATTTTATTAGAGCTGAATGATCAGGCAACTAGTCACTACATTTAGACACGATTCAAAGAATGCTTGTGCGCTAAGTCAACCCATCTATATTTTAAGAAATGCGAGAACTACACAAACGAATGCCTCCGCAGATATTTGAGGCTCATACGATTAGGTCGATCACATGAATTAGCAAGTAAATTAAAATAATGAAGACGTTGAAAAATTGAACCATTGGCTTGCATCTCACTAACTGGTCATATCAATAACAGCACGCGATTGATATTGGATAAACCATGATCTCTCAAATCGGTTACTCAAATTTCAAAGATTTATCCTTGAAGAGAGGGAATAAAATGCTTTCTTCGAATGCGCTTTCGAGCTCCAAAGAGGTGAATAAAACTCTATATGTCATAAATCTTATCTCTTCCAACGAATGTGCGTATCGAAGAGGTTAATCGGTGATATGAAGAAATATTTTGAGTACAAACTCGCACCTTTCCCATTGTTATTGATTTCCGACGAGGACATGCTGTTTAACGTGTTTTTGCCCCTCAATGCTCCCGTGGTTCTTTGGGCCAAAAAAGCATTTTGTGATGGATATCTCCTCCATACGATTGTATGTAAAAAGTATGTGAAGTACGTTCAAAATCATTTCGTTACGTCTTGATGGTTACTGGATGACCCAAAGATTGTAGGCATTAAGCTGCGGAAGCGTGTCAGATGATCTAAAAAGCATAATTCTATGGACACAGGAAAAATTTCTCGGGAACGAAAATTAAAAAAAAGCTTTCATATCGATCTTCTGAAAAAATAGTTATCAGAATAATCAGACAGTTACAATGTCAATCAAACAGAAGAAGATGCAGACTCATTGATTATAAATTCTACCCTTGAGGTATCTTCGCTGTTTGATTGCGTAAAGATCATTGCCGATGATATAGATATTTTCTATATCCAACTCAAACATTTTCTTTCTTAAACCGATAAAATGATCCTTACCTGACAAATGTATTCTGCATCGAGCCTGAAGTACAAGTACATAGTGGTAAAGAAAATATATATCCTAATGATTTTGTTCTAACTGTGACACAACATCGGCAACAAACAACATTAAAAAAATAAAATTCATTTCAACCTTTGAAAAAAAACTAAAACTAACTAAGTATCATTTTATCGTTTTATACGACGCGGCGATGATAATATTGAGCAATTGATTGACATACTGCGTTACAAACAATTCCATCATTACAGCGTAATTTAATCTCCTCTCGCTCCCGCCTACACAAAATGCGACTCCCATGCACACATTTAGAGTATCAGGTGCAAACTTTAAAGATCCAGAATCTGAGGGTTGGAAAAAACATCACGCATGAAGATCCTCATGCATTTCGATCTTCTCAAAGTTGCAAAACCTTGTATGGCGCTGGTTTTTGGTGCTCTACCGTTTGTCAGCATTGCAGGGGTGAAACGTGTGAGGACGTGGTAAAAGTTTTAAACTTATTAGATGAAAAAGAAATCAAGAACGTGTTTGACAAGATTCGACGACGTTCCTACAAATCCTCAACCTGAGAAGGAGATTAAACATATAGGGGATATCAGGTTAAAAAACACGTCTAAACCTGTACTAAATATAAAATTACTCACAACAAAATTATTAACATATTTTTATATCTACTACGTATTTCACTTACTTTCGGCTTAACTCCTTAGGCAACGTTGAAACGCCAATAAAAATAAACCGGATGAAAAAAAAATTGTTTGTATTGTTTATCAGGAAATGTACTAGTAGGGTCACCTGTTCAACAGTTAGCCACTCGTACACAATTAACCAGGCCTATACTTGGCAAACGTGACGTCACTATTTTGTGCAACCGCACGATTTAGATGTCAAAACGGTGTCACTCGCCTCTCCCCAGTTTACAGCGAGCTAGCGCGTGCGTCGGTTTTGTGGAATTTTGTGTTTTTTAATGGAAAAAGTTAAAAAAATAACGTAAGTACATTTTCTCTTAACTTCTTTTAGTTAAATATTACAATAATCATTATTTGTCGGCTGTGTAGACTGACTAAACATGCTTCATTTGGTATAAGTATTGTGTGTGTAGTGACGCTTATTTAAAAGTGAGGTTAGCGTAACGGTTTCGGGAGCAGGGTGGTCAACAATTAACCAAAATGCAGTTAATTGTGTACCTGTATAGTTTTTTCATGTTTTATTGTGGAATTTAATAATTTTATTTGTATTTTAGATGGGGCGCACTAAACAACAAGAACGAAAAAAGGGAGGGCATTCAGAAGACGCTATGAAGAAGGCAATTGAATTAGTCCAAGGTGGGATGAGCATAATTCAAACATTTTGTGAGCCTATCGTACCTGATACTGCAGGCATACAGATATATTTCTCATTTGACGTTCACTTCGATATGTCGCTGTTGAATTTGCGTTAAATATTTATTATATTTTTTTAATAATATGTATATATTTTTTTGTTATTTTGGCGTAGATACGGCATCTTATCCATTAATGTTTCATATATTTTGTTAATTCAAAAGTTTAAAAAGTCTTATTCTTATAGTTATAAGATTTATTATTTTTTTATAAAACGTCTTAAGACTGATTACGTGCCAATAAATATTAAGTAGGTTATAATATTAGTGACATATTGAGTATTCTTGTGAGGTCCGATCGTATCGGTTTTGAATGTGATCTGTGTAAAGACCGTAATGACCCTTACCACTTGTTATTTATGGTTGTTTTGTGAATATACTCAGGAACAGTCCATATGTCAGTAGTTTATTTAAATTATTGTTTTTTTGTAAATAGTTTTTTCTTCTCGGGAGGCTCGAGATTACAGTTGGTTTGCTGTGTTTATTGTGTAAGAATGAAGTGAGTCGGTAAAAACTACCAATTTTTGGAAACATTTTACAATTTTTGATCAAGTAAACGATATTTTTCTTTGATCATGCCATGAGTTGTTTCGACTGGCCAATGAATTCCCATGGCAAATTGATATTTATTCGACTCAATTGTGGTGAGTTAATTCTTCTTTCCTTTCATACTGACATTAATACCTGATATTGTTGTTTTTCCAAGTGCTTGCACGACGACATTTTTGTCTAACCAGAATATAACTTTTTCTGGTATTCATTATTCGAGCTTTTTCTGATACGCATAGGTTTCATCGCAAATTAAAATAAACTTATCATCTCTTTGGTTGCATAGTTTTTTTTTATTGTTTGCAATGTATGATTTTTTTATAAGATCCTTTCGAGACATTGCAATGAAATCAAACGTCTTTTTCAGATCACTTGTGCAGAGTAATGTGAGACTAGCTGTTTCTGCTCGTATTCCATAACAGATAATATGAGTTTATATGAGTTGCCAGTTCGAAGTGTAAATAAAAATATAACGATTGCTTGTGTAACATTTCGAGTATTTGTATTTCGCATTGATAGTAATAGCTCCCGTAATTATTCAATCAAGTTATTCCACATTAAACCCATAAAAACATGCAGTTGCTCATCAGAAAGGCGAAACTCGCAATTTTATAATTAGATTTTACAGCAAAATATTATAATATTTTTCATAGTTTTGTTGCTTTTATTGAACTAAAGTTTGAATAAACTCTCAAAAGCCTACAGGTCACCTTCATAAAAACGCTTGTTAATAAGTTGGTTTATGCAACATCGATTTCGATCAGGAATAAAAATACGTTTTTTTTTTTCACAAAAGCTTGTATTTGAGCACTTTGAGGAATGAATGTTAAAATATTATCTACAATCTACAGCACTGCAAAGACAATAGTATTTGTTTGGATACGGTACTTTTAAAATGAATTTATATTTATTCAATGTCTTATGTTTTCACTATTATTATACCTATATTTGGTTAAATCGGTATTTATTAATAGTACAGGCAATGAAGAAAAAAATAACCCTTTTTTGTGATGGGCGATTGCGAGATGTTTTAGTCGATTGTCTCGATTGTTCAAATATCTCGAAACCTCTCGAATGTTGTTACGAAAACACTCGATTGTCGACAATCGACTATCAAGTGATTTCGTTCCAATAATCGAATTAAAATTTAAATCGATTATTGGAACGAATGTTGTCGGAGTCAGACAATCGCAACAATCGATATTTGAGGTCGATGATTGAATTTTATGCTTATGAATTATGATCTATTTCTTACTGTATTAGAAGTAGTAATATTTGGTGTAGATACATCTAAATCGCTATTTTCGAATGGGTTTTGTTGATTTTTTAACTCCGTTAGTTGAATCGGATGTTTTCTTGTCAGATGATCTAGGAGGTTAGTTGTATTACCATAATACTTGTAATTTGTTTTACATGTTTTACACTGAACTGATGCTACAATATTATTTTCTAAATTTTTATTAAAAAATTCCCAAACTATAGACTTTTTAAAGCAGCGCGGCATTGTTAAAACGTTCAAAATTATAACGGATTTATTGCAATGATAACCGACTAAACTCGACAGACTGAACGTCGAGTACTGTCTACTCGAAACAAATTGTTATTCTAAACGATAGAAATAGTTTCGATTGTAAGAATATCTCGCAATTGTATGTCGCTACGCTACTACAATCGAATTGAACAATCGAACATCTCGATTGTAAAATCGGAAGGCAAGATAATTGTTCACTCGATTGTTATTTTAGTCGATGACGATTGTTTCGATTGTAGAAACATCTCGCAATCGCCCATCACTACCCTTTTTGGAACAAATTCGGAGTGCGATGAAATTTGGTACCCATATAGTATACATTATAGTACGTCTATACAAAAAAAGTCCCCATCTATAGGCCTTGTGGAAGTTTGTTTAGAGCCGTTTGAAGTTTAATTTATTTATCATGAATAACTTTAAGATAAATAAAAATACGGAGGCGTGCCTTATATCAAAATTTTCAAATAATAATATTGCATTATAAAACACTATCCATTTTGAATGTTTATGAACATTATTAAGAAAATATTTATTACAAAATGGACCTGAAAAGTCAACATATAAACAACTGTACCAAATTAGCTTTTGGTGGTGAAACCTTAAATGGAATGCATGCCTGACATGAACGAGCCAATGTTTCTACGACTTAGTTTAAGTGAGGCTACCACACATACGAGCGTGCTAAATTTTTCATTTTCACTATTCCCATATAAGTGGAATGTAATTAATTTAAAATCATATGAAATTTTGAGTGGTACCAATATGCGCTGACTATAGGTCTCATATCTTTCTTCTTTGTGTATTTTTGGTAGACAATATAGCCTTGGTATAAGTAAAAACGTTGCTTCAAGATACTATATACTGTAAAATATCGCAAGATCCAACGAAAAGTATCGTTAAACAAGTCTCAAAAGCTATCAATGAATCCAGGGGTCGAAACAAGTTCAGTGTTCAAAAATACTGATTTTACTGACACAGAAATCTAAAAATACTGACTTTTACTGACTATCTGAACCGAGTTAAAAAAATGAATGAGAGATGCGATTGAGAAACGGACAATTTTACTCTTGATTGCTCTTTACGTTTTTGAGTCTTGAAATGATGCATGTTGCTCAATTGCCTCGAAGCCCTAAGTCATAGAATCTTTTTCAGCACACACAACAAAAAATGTCACTTTCACCATCCCTTTTTCCCCATTCAGATACAAAATGTCCATTTTGTATCTTTTTTATTCAGCCAGTCAAGTGCATAATTAACAAATATGTATTGAGTTTGGTGAATTCATAACAATGATTAAATTTTAAATAAGTAAATCATTGTTGCGAATTCACAATCAAAACATTATTAATAACTTGAATATATTTTTTTACGGTGATTGTATCGTTTTGAAGTCAAATAGTGAGTTTTTCACGATAAATTGGGCTCCGATGTGAAAACTTTGAGTGCCAAACTCAAAAAAACTGACAAAACTGACCATTTTTCCAAAAAACTGACTTTAACTGACCGGATTACAAAAAACTGACTTTTACTGATTTTACTGACCAGTTTCGACCCCTGTGGATCTAATATACCAAAACAAGTTGAGAAAGAATTTATACCTTCTGAATCAAAGATACTGTCTACTGGCACGATATTTGACCACCATGTGAAATCACTTTATACTAAAAATCCACTGGACGACATAGTTAAGAAAGGGTTCGATAATCAAGGTATTGAAACTCTGGATCTTGTAAAAATGTGCATTACCACGACATTTTAAAAACTTAATGGAACTATTCGTAAACAGGCAGAAGGAGCAGCCATGGGATCAACTCTTTCTCCAGTACTGGTTAAAATATTTATGGATGATTTTGAGAGCAAAGCCATCACTATGAGCGATTAAAAACCAAAATGTTGGTTCAGATACGTGGATGATACTTTTGTTATTTGGTCACACGGTAGGGAAACAGAACATTTCTTGAACTACCTGAACACACAGCACTATAACATAGAATTTACTATGGAGACAGAGAAAAACGGAGGACTCCCATTCCTGGATTTTTTCGTAAAAAGAAATCCAGATGGAACAATTGGACCCCTACGTACACCAACATATATTTACACGAAAGTTCACCTGCATAAAAACAAACTATTATAAATACGCTGATTCTTCGAGCAAAGAAATATGCGACGATAGATCCATCAATACCGAATTTAAACAGTAAAAAAAACATATTAATAAACAACGGTTACAAGATCTATGATGTCAACAAGGTCTTAAACAGAGATAAAAGAAAAGATACCGTTTCACAAGAAGTATTGGATCAAACATTTCTACCCTACATAAAAGGTTGTACATAGGTACAAACAAGCAAGAAGTTTTAGTAAAAAACGAGTTCGTACTATATTTAATGTAAAACAAAAATCGTTAACTCTGTTAGATCCAGTGGCGGATTTGCCATAAGGCCCAGTAGGCCCGGACCTAGGGCGGCCAGATATTAAGGGCGGCAAATCGTACCAAAAAAAATCACTGATGATAACAAGATTAACAAGAAATAACTCAAATGCAAAGTATCTTAATATTTTAAAGGCTCGCGTACCGTATGATTATAATCTTCCTAAATCACTATTTTTGCGTATCAAAGTATAAATAATTTCGTACATCGTACATATAAAATATGCACACCCGCCAGTAACTGTACAGGAGAAAGATCGTTTTCTTGTTTGCGCAGAGTTAAAAACTATTTACGCACAACAATGACGGAGCAGAGGTTAAACGATCTTGCTTTGCTTAACATAGAAGCTGATTTTTTAAGCAAATTGGATTGCGAAGATTTAATTAATGATTTTGCTGCGCTTAAGTGCAGACGAGTTTTGTAACACATTGTAAAACATTCATTTTATTAAAAATAAAACCTAAAACCGTTTTAAATGTTTTATTTAAATGTCCAATCATCCCTGAAACCTCGGAAAATATTATAAACTAGCTTTATAAGCTAGCTTTTAGTTAAACAATTTTCTGAATCAATTAAAAGTGGAAATAAAGTAAATTCATGAATTATGTATCTAGTCTATAATGATGGGTGCTGAGAAAGGGGCGGCACATGGCCTGGGTCCTAGAGCGGCTAGGATTGCAAATCCGCCACTGGTTAGATCTGTCAAAGACAAATATGACTGTCGTATAAGTTTGATACCTCATTTAAAAGTGTTTGCAAACTTGCAAATATTTGTTTGTTATTATTATTTAAAAACAATCTAATTTTGACTGGTTATTAAGCGGATCGTCACGTTCATTTCACATACACACACACCAATGTGATACCTCAAAACACCTTGTACATAGTTTAAAAATAAATATGTATAAAATATGGTTTTTGGAGAATGCTTTTATAAGTTCTAACGGAACATCAGCATTTTTTTATAGATAGGTTGTTGTGATTTCAAATATGTTTTTTTTTGGAAAAGTATTTTTATGCATTTTCTTAAAATGATTGTACATTTTTTTACTTGTTCGTACCATTCACTTGATGGTGCAATCAGGCCACCAAATGATATATTCTGTATTCATGTTAGTATGCTGTACGAGTGGACATCCTTTGTTTCATATGTATATTTTCCCAAGTTTGAGTATTTACGTTTAAACTTTTTAGCTAAATAGCCTGCAACATACATCAAACTATCTTACTCGGATTCCTCTCTTCCCAACAAGCGTGAATGTATACTGCTAGATGAAGTAGTTCTTCCAGTCTCTGATGTATCATGAGTATTCATGAGGCACTATTTGTGAAAATAGATTTTCTAGACAATCCTGAGTTAATCTATGCGTTAATATAAATATTAAAAATGTAATTTTGAAACTCAGTACACTATCAGTAACAACTTATAATGAATCAGCTTCACTATAGCAATAAATGAATAACACAAACATAGAACACAATAATTTTCACACTGCACGTTTATCAGTATGGAAGCAAAGCAAACAAGCAGAGCTCTTTCATATTTCAACTGAATAGTCCGCCGCGGTAGTCCGCTTTCTGTTTGACTAGACTAACGCAACATGACACCATACAGAGTTCGCTCTCTGTCTGAGCCTTAAAATAAAAAGTGTAATTGAAATATTAATTGCAATGTTTACACATTAATTTTTATATAAATTGTGGTGTAAGTAACTACTACATACCTCAAGCCTCAAATAAAGAAATCATTACTAATCAATCCACTTCAAGTAATTACAAAAAAATCAAGCGTTGTGTTGTTTACAAACTTTCAACAATTCAATATGTTTTTTATTTAAATTCAACAATTGGGATGTGGGAATATACGACAATGATTTATTTAAATTGATTTAAATTTTAAATAAATCATTGCATTGTCGTAAATTCAAAATCAAATCATTGGGTTTTATAGAATTAATATTAATTAATATTTTAGCGCCCATTATAATAACATCCCCATGCTGGGAAAACAATTTGTATTGCAAATACGGCATCTACGGCTAAAAAGTACGTACGATTTGACTGAAATATTTTATTCGATTCATGATAGATGGCGTTGTAACCGACGAAATCGACTTTTTTCGATTTCTTCTACTAAAGGTACAGTTAGAGCCATTTCACACTTACACGGCTGCCGAGTAAACGGCGCCGTTTATCCGGTTTCCTCAGAAATGCAGGAATACCCGAGCTGGTTATTTTTGTAATCTCTTCGAACGGTTTGAGGAGTTTGATACATTCTACCATTAACTCCTATTGAGCAGTTATTAAATTGTTTAAGGTAGTTGGTCCGTAAACATTGTCAGATTTTGTTTAAATTGCACAGGAATATTCCCTAGATTAATATCTGAAAAATAGCCCATTTTTATTAAAATTGACCATCTCAAAGTCATGAAAAACGATCCCAAAGTTTATATTTTTAACACAGCTTATATGGACTAACCGTACACTAACGTAACGTTTTATTAGATAAAATTTAAACGTAGCGTCAGTTTTTCATAAAAAACTGACATGTTGTATATTTATATGAAAGAAAACAGTATACAAAAAATTGGAATTATTAACCATCCCGTTATTAAGATTTAACCAGATTTACCTACCAAACCATCACATAAATTACAGTATTGTTGACAATGTGGCAACAACGTATTCATTTGATTATAGTAAAAAATACACGAAATAATGAAATATTTTTTACAAAATATGATTGAATGGATTGAAGGGAATTATAATCGATTTCATTAATTATTAATAATATTCTGTAGTAGCTTAGATGATAAAATATAATTGTTTGACAAGTAGTTAATAGTAGATAATGTACAACGTTGCCATGATCATTTCTCTAAATTAAAAATATGTACTCATGGCCTAATGTGATCACATTATGATGAACCAACTACCTTAAAAGAATCATAATCAGTTATGTACAAAGAGACAGCTCGCTTTTGTTCTAATAATCGCTTCATTAAATGTATGTTGAATTCCAGCGTGTGCTTATATCTTGTACTAATTGGTGGTCTGGCAATTTAAGTTCTTGACGAATGTATTTTAGCTTTTCTTGTGCTATACCAGAGTGACAATTCGTCTTGCAGCAGCTACCATCTGTGTTATTTTCGATTTAGTCTTTAGCGATTCCTCGACAGCCCGTTGTAGTAAATGAATAAAACACTTAATAGAATCATATTCTGCGTCTCGTACACCTTTTATCATATTGGCTCCACTGGCATGGACAAGAAAATGGGTTTTTAGTTGGTCAACGTCGATCACAACAGACATAATTTTAATTAACAAAAAAAATTAAAAACCGGATGACTTAAACACTCATTGAATCTTACCTCCCACTACAGAGCCGGCCGCCGTATAGACGGTTCCGGTAGCCGTGTACTGTAGTGGGAGACACGGTGACTATCCGTCTGCCGTATATACGGCTCCGGCGCGTGTGAAAACGCGGATAAACGGCGCCGTTTACACGGCAGCCGTGTATGTGTGAAAAGGCTCATAGACGGGCAATGTTATAATTTCCATGGATACACAAATATTGCCCCGTGTAACCCATATATGTAATACTCCTATATTGCCAATCGCTATAAGTGGGCCTGGATAAGTTAAAGTGAGAGGTTCAAGTCAAATGGATTCGATTGCGCAGGCGCAGAAGTATATTTAAGCGATAATAGAAGAAGGCTTTGGCCAATTTAAAACATTTTAAATCGTTTAAATGAAATATGTCAGTTTGAAACTGATTGCACATGCGCACTACTGACCATTTGACTTGAAAATAGCGAGACAACAATATATGTCCACGCCGTACAGACTTATCCTTTTTCGCTACCCTGATTGGCAATATAGAAGTATTACATATATGGTGTAACCACACTGACTTGGCAATGGTATTAAATTTGTCAAATTGCTGGCTTCAAAATAAATTTATAATTGTCCTATAGTCCGGTCAATTTAGACCAAAAAATAAGAGTAAAGCTACATGAATTCCCACCAAGCTGAAAATCAGTAAGATTGTTAAAAATATGATTAAAAATAAAATTTGAAAGTTCCCCATCTTTCCCCTGTATGGAAAATTTTTTATTCAAGGTCAAAGGTCAAAAAAATGAGTTTTTCGCGATTTTCAGCAAAACGGTAAGATTTATACTTCAGAGAAAAATTGTAGACCATAAAATAATCTACAAAAAATGTATCAATACTTTTTTTCCTACGAGCCACCGTTTTGAGATATAACGATTCAAAAAGTTGTAAAAGTTGTAATCGTCATAATATGCATGAGTACGCCACATATATACATCTCTATAGTTGTAATATATGTTAAAATATTTTTCTATCGGTCATTGTAACTTACACTTATAATATAAAATATACATAAGATATAACATGGATATAACTATAAAAATATCAGGTAAAATGAAACCCAGTCCCTTAATTTATACGTCATTGTAACCTTGAGACAACATCTGTCCCTTGTTCAATTGTGTGTATGGCTAGAGTCTTAAACCTGCTATAATAAATGAAATACCGTTAGTAGTGATGGGCGATTGCGAGATGTTTCTACAATCGAAACAATCGTCATCGACTAAAATAACAATCGAGTGAACAATTATCTCGCCTTTCGATTTTACGATCGAGATGTTCGATTGTTCAACTCGATTGTAGTAGCGTAGCGACATACACTTGCGAGATATTCTTACAATCGAAACTATTTCTATCGTTTAGAATAACAATTTGTTTCGAGTAGACAGTACTCGACGTTCAGTCTGTCGAGTTTAGTCGGTTATCATTGCAATAAATCCGTTATAATTTTGTAAGAAATAGATCATTATTCATAAGCATAAAATTCAATCATCGACCTCAAATATCGATTGTTGCGATTGTCTGACTCCGGCAACATTCGTTTCAATAATCGATTTAAATTTTAATTCGATTATTGGAACGAAATCACTCGATTGTCGATTGTCGTGTCACATATAAATTTTAAAATTTATATGTGACACGACAATCGAGTGTTTTCGTAACAACATTCTAGAGGTTTCGAGATATTCGAACAATCGAGACAATCGACTAAAACATCTCGCAATCGCCCATCACTAACCGTTAGTCTTGAACGCCAGTCGGTAGTGAAAACACGTGTTTATCCTAACCTATATCGTGCTGTTTTGAGTTTTATAACAAAAATGTCAGAATATTGTTTTATTTGTGCTAAACTTTTAACTGAAAGTGAAGTTGTTACTGTTCAACGTTGTATGAAGACATTAATAAATGCAAGTATCGAAAGAGCAGATGAATTTTCGGAATATCTTAAAAATCAGAAATCTGTGACAATACATGAAAATTGTCGTAAAAATTATACTCGAAAGTTTTCTATTGCTGCAGCTAATAAAAGACAACGTGAAGAACAAGAAGCTAGTACATCCACAGTTAGTCCTCCTCGTACTAGATTACGTTCCAGTAATTCAGCTTTTTGTTTAAAAAAAACAATGCCTATTTTGTTGCCAGGAATTGAATGAAGAGTATGAGAAAAGAAAATCCTCAGATTTTCGCCGTCGAATTAGCCAAGTAAGTACACTTCAATTTAAAGATTCAATTCTGGAAGTAGCTCGGACTCGGACTCGTGACGATACTACAGCAAAAGCTGTTCTTGCTCGACTCGAATTTGAATATGATTTAGTTGCTGCGGAAATAAATATCATCATGATTGCTATGCTTCTTTCATGAAACCTTCCACTGGACTTAAAGTCGGTCGTCCTAAAGACGAAGCTACGAATCGGGCAATGGAGGAAATATTTACTTACATTAAAAATAGCGATGACTGTCAGTTCACTTTAAACGAATTACAGAATATTTGCAAAACTACGACATTAGATAACAGAACGATTAAGCTACGACTAAAACTGAAGTATGGTGATAAACTTATTATCACTGAGAAATCGGGAGCATCAACATTCATATGCTTAGTAGATAATCATCATGATATTTTGAATCAAGCCTGGTACGAAAAAAGATAAATGAATGAAAAAGAAGAACGATTCAGAGTCCTAGATGCAGCTGCAGCTATCATTCGCGAAGATATTCAAACCACAGTGTTTGATAATTCTAACTATCCTCCACCAGGTCGCATGTTTGAAGATTTAAATAATGAAATCCCAGAATCATTGACATATTTTGTAGAACGAGTGATTTTAAAGAATAAACGATCAAATTTAGATCATTTAAAATTAATATTCACAAATATTTCCCATAGTATCATGACTGCTGTTCGACCAAGGTCTTTTAAGTCTAAATTACAATTAGGCCTCGCAGTTTTTTTCATCGAAGGTTCGGGTCAAAACGTCTTATACAAATCTTTTCGTCTTTTGGTTTGTGTGCATCCTATAACGAAACAATAATGTACGAGGCAGCAGCAGTTTTTCATCGTCCTCCTCATGTCCTACCACCAGAAAGTGGCACACTTATTCAATATGTTGCCGACAATGCTGATATTAATGTTAATACGCTCGACGGCAATAACACACTCCACATAATGGGTATTATTCAAATTCTTACTCCAAAAAATTCAGTTTTACTAGAAGAGCCTATGCCACGAATAAAAGAAGCTCTCTCAGCAAAAGATTTCAAGGCAAAAGCTCATGTGCCGATACATATCTATCAAAATGACGGTGTAGTAGGTTACAGTAAAATAAATGTTAAAGATTTTGTTTATGGAACTGAAACGGTATCTTTCCTCAAAAAAGCTGATGCAGTATAGTTTTATGGGAAATGAAAAAATGCGTCTTTACCTGGTTGGAATGGTTTTATTGAACGTTTAACACACAATCATATAAATTACTCTGAATCTCAAATTTCATTTTTACCGTTTATTCTCCAACCAGCCAGTAACTATAATACTGTCTATACGACTTTACTTTGTGCATTAGAGAATGCAAAACGGTATGGCCACACTTTATGCATCGTTACTTTCGACCAGCCCCTGTACGCTAAAGCTCGAGAAATTGTATCAGCCGCACCTGAGAGCTCTGAAGTATCAAAAATCATCATCAGACTCGGAGGATTTCATCTACTGATGTCCTTTCTGGGAGTAATCGGTCATATTATGCAAGGAAGCGGCATGAAAGAAGTACTCGCAGAAATCTATGCGTTAAAATCATTAGAAAAAATGCTCAATGGTCATGCCTACGCAAGAGCTATTCGAGCCCATACACTACTTCAGCTTACTTTAGCAATTATAATATTAAAAGAAGTTGAAATTAATGACATCATGGATGCAGATCTAATCATATATATCGAGCACATATTAGATAACACTCTTTCATACAATGAAATTGAAAATGATGATGAAGTATCTGGAGCTTTACTTAATAAATTTAATCAAAAATTAAAAGAATATGAGGAACGAGGACCAACTGCAAAACTTTGGATTCAGTATTTTCATATGGTTTCCATTGCTAAAGAGTTCCTGAGAGCTGAGCGTATGGGGGATTGGAAAGCTCATTTAAACTGCGTCAAAGAAATGCTTCCTTATTTTCACGCGTCTGGACATTTTCCTTATGCTAAGTCTGCACACCTTTACTTGCAGGATATGCAACAATTACAAAATTCGATAGATCCTGAAGTTAACGAAAGATATTCAGAAGGATTTTTCAGTTAGACGTTCAGACAAATTAAGTTGTGTAACTTCAACGGACATGGTAATTGAGCAGTCTATGATGAAAGCTATGAAGACAGATGGAGGTATTGCTCGAGGGAGAAGTACAAAAGAGAGTGTCATAAGTAAATGGGTTTATAGTATGCATGCTATGAATACAGTTTGTGAAAAATTAGAAGATCTCGCTAATGTTAGGATGGATACGACCGAGCAGCATGTTGATGCAAGTGATTCGCGAATGAAAAAAGATGCTAAAGATATACGAAAACTTTTAGAGTGGTTCTCAACGCATGATCCTTTTCCAGAGGTTAGCGAAATTGTTTCTATTGCGAGTGGTGTCGTTGGTGATGATAAAATTAATTGTTATAAAGCTCGTGAAGTTGGGCTTGCTTCTATGGCAAAAATGACAGGACTGACATTCAATAATATTAAATTAAAACGCACTGACAAAGTTGTTCCTCTTTTAGCTATGACTAGTACCATAAAAGTTCATGAAAAAAAAGTACCTGTTGACCCTGTATTGTTGTTCCAACGCATGAGTATTACTGCAGCATTTCAAGATGAAATAGAAAAATATTTTGAATATGAATTATCTCCCTACCCTTTATCGTTGTTTGATGACATCGGGATGCGTAAAACACAAAAGTCTGCCATTTACGATTGTTTCGAAAAGGTAGATTTTGATATTAACAACACAAATGCGAAATACATCATTGACGGAGGATACTTACTACATCGCGTTGTGTGGGATAGCGAAGAAACATTTAACGTTATCTTAGATAAATACGTACAGTATGTACGTCGACATTTTGGTTCCAGAGTTACTGTCGTATTTGATGGCTATAATGATTGCACGAGAAATACCAAAGCTGCAGAACAACGTCGTCGAACTTTAGCAACATCTACATCAATTGATATTTTATTTGATGAAAATATGACAGTTCCAACCACTCAACAAAAATTTCTTACAAATACTCACAACAAGTCTCGGTTCATTTCAATGTTGAAAGAAAAATTTACTGCTGAAAATATATTGGTAAAACAAGCTAATAATGATGCTGATGTATTCTTAATTGAAACAGCAATAGAACAATTCAATTTGACAAATACAACTATTGTTGTTGGTGAAGATGTAGACTTACTCGTATTACTCACTGCTCGAACTCCAACTGAAAAAACTATTTTCTTCTTAAAACTAGGAAAAGCTCAATATCAATCGGAAATATATTCCTCAAAAAGTTTATCTACTTTTGCAAAGTGTCAAAATCATGTACTATTTTTACACGCAATAACTGGCTGTGATACAACATCTGCATTTTACAGAAGGGGTAAAATAACAGTTTTTAAAATGTTTGAAAAACAAAATTTAGTTCAATGCGCTGAAGTTTTTAAAAATAGTAATTCAACTCGACAAGAAATTATCACTAACGGCATTCGCTTTCTTCTTTCTATGTACGGAGCTCCTAAAAAACTACCTGCTTAGATAAGTATAGATATGCATGTTTCGTTAAAAATACTAAAAGTAAAAAACAAGTACAATTAGCTTGTCTTCCTCCAACGTTGCTGCTCATCGACATCTTTTTCGGGTATATTACCAAGTTCAAGTGTGGCTTGGTTATCAGCTAGACCCTACAGACTGGGGTTGGAAGTTGGTCAACAATTCATTAGAACCAGTCCAAACTTTACTTCCACCTGCGCCGGAAAAACTGCTGAACACAATTTTTTGCAACTGCAAAAAGGGGTGCAGTGCTAAATGTGGTTACAAAAAAGTCGGACTGTTTTGTTCTCTGGCATGTACACATTGTCGAGGCCAGTCGTGCTCTAATATTGAATCACCAACAGTGGAGGATCCGTTTGATTCCTACGAGGCGACATGCGATACATCGCTATTAACGCAGCTTACATGTACTCAGGATGAAAATGAAGAAGAACAAGAAGAAGAAGAACAAGACGAACAAGAACATCAAGAAGAAGAACAAGAAGAAGAATTTGAAAGTTACGACTCGGACGATTAAATTTCACTACATTTTTTTTAACTTAAATTGCTTTTATCTTTTCAATCTCTGCTAATATCCATTATTTTGCAATAGTTTCAAATTAAACAGGATCACAACAGACCCGTGGAATAGGCCTACTGGGGAAACCACGTCAAAAAAACGCGCTAAGTATACTACCTCATAGGTGGCGTGGAAACGTGTGCATATTATGACGATTACAACTTTTACAACTTTTTGAATCGTTATATCTCAAAAACGGTGGCTCGTAGGAAAAAAAGTATTGATACATTTTTTGTAGATTATTTTATGGTCTACAATTTTTCTCTGAAGTATAAATCTTACCGTTTTGCTGAAAATCGCGAAAAACTCATTTTTATGACCTTTGACCTTGAATAAAAAATTTTCCATACAGGGGAAAGATGGGGAACTTTCAAATTTTATTTTTAATCATATTTTAAACAATCTTACTGATTTTCAGCTTGGTGGGAATTTATGTAGCACCGAATGTCTAAATTGTCCGGACTACTAGCAGTCTAACCACCCATGGAAAAAGCTATAAAATGCTTTCCTCTATTTTTTATAAGTTGGTCACACTGAAAGCAAAAAAAAAATAAAGCTTAAACAATCACCTATTGTCTGGTAGCATTTAAAACAATATCAATTGAAACATAACCCTTTAAATACGAAAAACAACAATTTCGAGTTGAAATAATCCTGTAAAAATGACCCATTTTTAATCTTAGTAATGTTAAGAATAGATTCAGAAATTAAATTTAATCAGAGAACATGAAATTTTTGAATATATTCAAAAGTTCAAAAAAAATCTTGAGATTTGGCTGAGAAATTGCATTTTGAAAAATGTTAAACTTTTACGTATAACAAACATATAAGATCGCTAACTCATGTTGTGGCGGCGGCGTTGGAAACAGAATGAAGAGTAATTTTCATTAGGAAAACAATAGAGTACAGTTTTTTATTACATTTATGATTAGCATTCATAATCATAGCTCAACATCATCTTAATGAATATGCAGTTCAGAAAGTCGTTACTCAATTAGAAGTCGGTTTAAGTCTAAGAGAGATAGATAGCTAACCGTTTAGGTGTTTCTCATTCTGTGATAAATCTTGTTGTAGCTTACCATACGGGAAGAGGTGATTTTCTAAGAGGGAAGGACAATGTCGCAAAAGAATGACAACCCGTAGAGCAGATAGACGAATTGTCACAACAGCAATACGTAACCGTATAGTAAGTGGCACTGCTATTTGAAATTATTTTGATGTACAAGATTTACCAAATCCAATTTCAAGTCGTACGGTTACAAATCGTCTCAACGAACACGGTCTGCATTCACGAAAACCCGTACGCGTACCGGCATTAAAACAAAAAGACGTTAGAGCCTTCGTTATGCAAGATAATATTTTAATTGGTACATAAGACAGTGGAAATGCGTTTACTTTTGTCGTGAATCGTGATTTTCATTATATCAAAGTCAGTGAGGGGATCGACTAAATCATGTATGGTCCCAATTAATAGCTTCAATGGAGGTTCCACCCATAAAATTAGGGCTTGTAACTCGGAAACTAAAAGTGATATAAAATTTCTAAGTACTACACCAATCAATTCTACAAAAATTACCTATCTATTTTGACAAAAAAATGATAGCCATTTAAAGAAATTCCGAATTTTCAGTTTTTTTAACTATTGATAATAATTTTTGATATAATAATACTCACCCCTTTCATACAAATAATTCATCTCATTTAACCACATCTGTATCTCTTACCGTTTAGGATATCCCCATGCATTTCACGCTTATGTTGAAGCTGTATATTGTATATATTATTTTGTATTTCAACAATTTTTGTAAGATTTCATCTTTTACTGTGAGCGAGGTTTGAGATTTGACTTTGATATGAAATGTACAAGAATGGCCACAATACAAGATAAAATATTTTGTGCCAATTTCAATATGGTATTGGGTAGTTTTGAAATGTAAATAACATTTTCTTAAATAATTATTTTTTATTTAAATGGAAATTATGTTCATAATTCATAACAAAGGAAAGGTAATAGTGATAATATACCATAATGTACAAAACATAATGTACTGTTACTACAAAATACTGGTTTTTACACTTATGACAACAATCGATTTTAAATATTTTTAATTGTTTAGTTTTAAATTACAACAATAACAATTAAATATTCAATCTTATATTAAATTACCAACAGAAAACAATTGGTCAATAAACATATATCAGAAATTGCTGATGAAATGTCAGAGAGCTTAAAGTCCGAATTAAAAAACACTGGTGGCCCAATACTTCAAATGATCCATTCATTGCTTCATTAGTCCACACGGGTTCACGAAGTTTTTTAATCAATGCAGAAAAAGGAGTGGCAGAATAAAAACTGCAGAATATTGTGTAAAAGCAGCTGAAAATGCAATGAAATATCTAAAAATAAACTACGAAAAGATGTATTCGCATTTCGCATATTGTACTGACAATGAAAACAAAATGAAATATTAAAGAATCGGTACGGAATAATATTTTATTAATGTTCTGCACATCTTTTAAATCGTCTTAGAAGAATATAAACCCTACTTTTATTATAAAATATAATATAGTAAAACTACATAAATATTTTAGAAATCACCATCAACCACTTTGATGGCTTAAAGAAAAAGATGATCTTATGATGCAATTACCAAATGAAACAAGGTGGAATTCTTACGAGGAATGTTTGAATACTTTTATTTCAAACTATCATTTGACCATTTGACATTTCAAATTATCATGGACATATGGCCTTCAGCTCTGGGGAACGGCAAGTAACTCAGTCATAAACATTGTACAATGCTTTCAATCTAAGACACTTCAAAACGAAAATATACAAAAAAGATCTAGATATGCCAATGGTTCGCGATGAAATTACAAAACCCAGTGAGACTATCAGAATAGACTCAACAACCACCCCAATCAACTAGCCTACTCGACAATAGTGACTCATCCACGAGACTTAGAAGATACCATGTGCTAGACTTACCTGCATCAGAGATGTGCCCATTGCCGATAGTGATTTACACTAATTAAGATAGAGTCTCGTGCAATCGAACAAGCATTGTAATTCAAGTTACGTAGTGGAAATTCGAATAACTTAATGTGTTCTATATTGGGATTTGAGCACGGACAACTTGTTTCAAAATACTATAAATCAGTGCTCAATTCTTTTGAAATAGAGATTTTACCATCCCTTTTTGAACTACACAGCATTTCTCGAGAGTCTCTTATATCTAATCAAACCTCGATAATGGCGAATAAATTGTTCTCTCTAGACAATAAATTGGCACAAAAAGCTCTAATAATAACTACCAAAAAAATCATATTCCGTGCAAAAGAAACTACCGTTATGCAAACCATTTACATTTTGTACAATAAACGGTTATATTTTAGATGTTACTGGCCAATTTCTTGTCACATTAAACGATGCTTCCATCTTAAAAGAACTATTAAAAGATCCGAATGGTTTTAAAAGTATTTTAAAAGAGGAAGAGTACTGTACTGTAGACAGATTACGAAATGTCAAAAAGGATTCTAGCACATGGCTTCTAGCACAATTCGTGTCAGAAGAAAAAGCCATAAAAAGAACCGGTGCATCTAATCTCAAAGACAAGGTAGATACGTGGGAGAGGGTTACGATAAAAAATATCAGCGAAGGTTTTGCACTTCGTACTAGCAGACCACTGAAACAATGCTGGGATAACTTGAAACAGAGGTAAATAGTGGATAATAACTTTATCTATAATAATTAACCTTATTATATATATTTTTAATTATAATTATATTTAT
Organism: Sialis lutaria; assembly: GCA_949319165.1. Classification (NCBI taxonomy): domain Eukaryota; kingdom Metazoa; phylum Arthropoda; class Insecta; order Megaloptera; family Sialidae; genus Sialis; species Sialis lutaria. Next base: position 17,471,034 of record OX439241.1, read on the forward strand.
ATTGTATTAATCAATCATTTCAGAAAACGAAAAATAAACACAGCAGTCCGGACACCAACATCTAATGACAGGCGGAGGTCCTGCTATTAACAAATCTCATTACTCGGTTATGGTATTTATAGATGCCACAAATGCAAACATAGATCGAAGTTGAATCTAATTTCGATAGTACTGCTTTTTACGAGAAAGAATGTAGCACTATGCATACCGTTTTTATTTTTATTTCAAATTAATCATATTTCAGTTTTCAGATAATATAAATATGATATCATTCCATCAGAAAATCACATTCCATCAGAAAGTCCAATTTCCTCAGAAAATCCATTACTCTCGTAAACATACAGATTGTAACGAATGTACAAATTCTATGGTAGCTTTTAAGGTTGGTAACACTGATTATATATACAGTGGTGCCTCGCATAACGAACTTAATTCGTTCCGGGAGCAAGTTCGTTATGTGAAACGCGTTTTCCCATAACAATACATGTTAAAAATTTTAATTCGTTCTGTAGCATAAAATATGGTACTGTAACATAAAAAAAGATTGTACACACGTTTTTTATTTTTTAGTCAGAATCAGATTTAGGAGAGTCTACCGAGACTTGCAGGGTCAAATCCTCTTTCTAATTATTTCTTGTTTCATTTCAACAGAAATAACCTCCCTACTTTTTTTAGAACTCATAATATAGACACACTAAATTACATTTATTAAAAAAAAGGTGTGTGAGTTAAGCACAGAAAAGAACAACTGACCTTGGAAGTTCGGGCGACTTCGTGATACGTAGGAGCGTTCGGGCGGCAAAATGAAATTCGATGCAGTTCGTTGAGCGAAGCAAGGTTCGATGTGCGAGTCGCGAAATGAACGAACAGAAAGTTCGTTGTGCGCAGCGTTCGTTATGCCAGGCACCACTGTACTGTTCTATCAGTTGAACCAGTACACCAAAGACCGTTCTACTGTGTACAACGATATGTATTATTGTTATACATAATAACAATGAATAAAAGAAAATAATAAATTCCAAGTGTTTTATTTATTACACAGATCGTATTGGATTAATATTTGTTAATATGAATGGTTTTCTTGTCATTTTAATAACGTTAATTACGTTATTAAATGAATGATAATTGAAAACTAATGGTGAAGTAATGGATTTTTTAGAATATCCGTGATTGAAAAAAAGTTGAGACTAATTAAAATCCAAGAAGCAATTATATAGTTATCAGCGGGAGCTTCATGCCAAAAGAATGCGAATCGCTGAAGCAGAAGAGAGAATTGTTATTTTAAAACTGTTTAAGGCAGAAGAGATGCTGCAGAACACATATCAATAAATTATAATAATAAATAAATATAACAAATATAAAAAAATATATAAAATGTCTTAGAAAAAAAGCATTTCTGTGCGCCATTTTGTTCTTGATTTACAATCTCTTCAAACATATTTTGATTTAAATCCTGTTCGACCACTTCGCCCAGGTTATGTTGAATGCACAAATTGTGCAAAACTGCAGTAGCACAAATAATTATCACCAATGTGGTCAATTTTGTTTTAAACCCATATTGTAAGCATGGAAATCGACGTTTCCAAACTACGAAAAGTGTAACAACTTTGTTATTCTCTAGTTTTATCAATTCTTTTAAATCTACAAAAAACATTACTGGTTCAACTGCAGATTCTATTTCACACTGTAAATTTTTTTACTAAAGTACCTACTTTTTTTAGCAAAAGTGTTGATGTTTCATCTATTGTAATACAAATTTTTGAATTTTGTTTGATAATGTTTTTAAACACCATTGTTTTAATTTCAGTTGAATATGTTTCGCAATTCTAGTGGCAGTATATTGTATTTCCACTATCAACGCCATTTTTTCTTGCAATTTCAACGCACCATAGCGGTCGATTACGCTTTACAAGACAGTGTTAAAATTATTTGCTGTAGTATTAATTGATTTTGTATTTAAAACGTCTACTATAGTAGGCAAAACTTGTTTATTACATTGCTTAATAGTTTCCTGAATTTTAACATGTGCATGAGATAAGGAATATGCTTTAATTTTTTTGCGAAGAGAAGCTTGTCTAGATTCTTTTTTTGATCCGTTAGGAATAATCAAACCTGATACCCATTCCTTTGAAACATGTAGGTATGTATATGTATTTCGCTTCCAATCCCCAAGTACTTTATTTGTGAACAATCTTTACAACCTAATTTTTCATCTTTTACCAGTGTGAATCATTTATACTGATCTGTAAACATTCATAATTGTTTTTCATTCCATAATTTTTAATTATTGTATTAATAATGATTGTTTATATATGTTTACTTTTTTATGCCAATTATCAACCTGAGATTATTATTTAATAACTCACAAAAACAATAAATATTTGCCTTTTAACGGGACACCAATTATAACCTGATCTTCCTTCAAAGCAATTAAAACATCGCCGTATACATAATTTTGAATACTCGAAATGACTCGAATATGCAACAATAAATATTTAAACTAATAGTACACACTTTACTCACATTGGCACTGATCAAATCATTTGTAAGTGTATGATAGAGAGCTAGGTGAGTGCGCATCATGTCGGTTGTGTTTGTTTACAATCACGTGACTCCTGGCTCGCTTCGCTATTGCAACGCCTTCGATTTGCTATCTGTTTGTCAGACTATATCGATAGAGCGTGGAGCTGAACTGAAATCTATAGATACCGCGTCAAAACGAAAACATAAAAATGATCTGAACTTTTATTCGCAGAATAATTTAACAACTGGCTCGCCGATTTTCAAAAATCTTAACAAACGGCTCGCGCGAGCCGACTTCAGCACACCTCTGCACATATCCACTGTCACCAAGCAAAATTCCATCGAAATGTCCTACTTCAAAACGACAACGCAGGCCACTATAATCGAATATTACAGCATCATGAGTTGAACCTGTATGCCTGACAACTATATCTAGAATTTCACGTTACTACCTATATAATAAAGCATACAAATCATTCATAATTATTTAAAATGCTCAATTTGATACGCAAAATAAGATTGACGTGAATACGTGGAAGATGGGTTAAATACAACTCAGATTTATGAATTGTAACATCTTTATTTTATTTTTGTTTCATAGAAACTTTTGAATAATTGTATATTAGACAAAAAAGTTGCAATAACTGATCTCTGCGCGTTAACGACACAATATTCCATAAACCCCAATAGACCCCTATTAAATTTCCATAGAGCCCTAGGGGGTCCACCTGGACCACGTAAGGAATTCCTGAAAACAAGTATAAAATGTATAAACTGACAGATTAATTATTTTTTATTTCTTCGTAGATTATATAATATTTTTACAAGTATTGGTTCGACGATTACAACTTTATAATAAGATTTTTTTTATACATTTGATGATTGAAAATTTTCAGTTATACGTAATTTGTTTTCTAAACATTTCAAAGCATTCTATTTTTTACCATAATCAATATAATAACATTCATCTTTAATCATGTGATTTAACATACAGTCCAGTCATTTGGTAGTTTTACCTGGAAAGTTTTTAGGGAGTTTTGGAAATTGGTAATTATATAGATTTCGATGTGCTCTTTCTGAATTTCAACTTTGCCACCTCGTATCTTTGCCGCTCGCGCCTTTTTTGACAATATCTTCTTTCCAACTCTTTTTACGATAAAAACTACTATTAGACGTCATTTTTTCAATATGGCGGAGCGAGCGGCAAAGATACGAGGTGGCAAAGTTGAAATTCGGAAAGAGCACATCAAAATCTTTAAAATTACCAATTTTCAAAACTCCCGGAAAACTTTCCAGGTAAAACTACCAAATGATTGTACAAATAATAAATATATTTAGTGAAAACAATTTTGAATACCGATTTTTCTTATTTTATGAATTATAAAAAAAGCGCCGAGGCGATTTTTTTCGTTTTGGTCCTAAAATGTTCCTTGAATACTATAGAATTGAACTGTACAAAAAATTATAGGTGATAATTTTTTTATTAATGGTGGCATCCAGAAGACCGTGCTCGATTTATGTATTTTTGTTTTATGAATTATTAAAAAAGCGCCGAGGCGATTTTTTTCTTTTTGGTCTTAAAATGTTTCTTGAATACTAAAGAATTGAACTGTATAAAAAAATCAGAGGTAATAAATTTTTTTATTAAAGTTTGCTTCCAGAGCAACCTGATACGCAAAACACGTGTTAGTATAGATGAATAATAATAGCTTGCGGCGCTCGTACGCCAAAACTATTGATTTTACAAAAAAAATTTGTATTACATAAATTGTAGGAAAGTTTCTCTAGTTTAATTTTGTACATAAATATTTTTATCGTAAAATGACTTGGAGAGGAGATATTGTCAAAAAAACTACTTTTAGGTGCCCTTTTTCCAATATGGCGGCGCGAGCGGCAAAGATACGAGGTGGCAAAGTTGGAATTCAGAAAGAGCACATCGAAATCTATATAATTACCAATTTTCAAAACTCCCTGAAAACTTTCCAGGTAACCTCTTTATTTCGAACCAAATGACTGTACTAATACCCATCTAATTGAGATTACACATTTTTTTAATTAAGTACATTTTTCGAAAGATGGAAAACAGTGACGTAATAAAATTTTTGGGGGCATGTGCCGTTTACAAGCAAGATTACCATTACAGAATATAGCTTTAATTAGTCAGATGGGTCAACCCCCCTGCTCACCCCAATGATTACGATACTGTTAAAATGCTTTCTTTTGAAAAACTTTTAATTATTGTTTCATAAAACGTAGATTTCCAATTTGAAATTCCAATGTTAAAGGTAAAAAAATCCTTTTTTTTCATACAATTATGCAATTGTACATACCTTAAAAGTTTTTTTATATGTACATATCTCAAATAGTTTGACATCAGGTTCGCAAGGTACACAAGGGCAAAATCGTGTGATGCACTACGGCGCAGAGGCGCCGAAAAGCCTCAAAAGTAAAAAAAAGATAATATTTGCACAACATGTATAATGATAAAAATTGAATTTGCAGTTTTATTGAAAAATAAAATCAAAATCATTTTTGAATAGTGGATAAAATTAAACATTACTTCAACGCATGTATCAGCGTTATATAAATTATGGGCGAAATATATTACCTAAAATGCACAAGGACATCAAAAAAGCTAGGCGCGGGCCTGCCTGAGATAAACAACTGGAGTGTTTATTCTGAAATATTCTGTTAACTTCTGTATAATGAACACATAATAATCAAAACAATAACACTGGAAACATTATGACGTATAAATATTTGAGATAAAGCAGAATTCGGATATCCATGACTCGGTTGAAATAATATGCTAGTACAATAGTATATTTATATAGTAAATGGTTAAATATATAATGTAAGTTATGATAGTTCATACAGAACTTTCATAAATAACAATCTGTAAGAGACCTGGTGGTCTGGCGGGAGGAGCTGCAGCAGTAATATCTCTTAGTACGGCTTCTACTACATCCTCCCATTCCGAATGCCGTTTTCCAGATGCTCCACTTCTCGATTCCTTGTTATCGACATTCGCAAGTGACCATTTCGGCATGGTTATCTATTAATAATGATAATGATTAAATTACAGAACAATATTTACTTTGCTGCTTATTTGTACATATTATGACACACTCGTTAATTATTTTACTTTCCTATGCGGCGTTTACACCGAGAAAACAAAACAGAAACACGGTGTTTTTATGACCAAAAAGCAATAAACCCTATACATTTTTAAATACGAAGTATTTTAAAAACGTAAACCCTATACATTTTTAAATACGAAGTATTTTAAAAACGCAATGTTTCTGTTTTGTTTTTTCGGTGTAAACATCGCATTATACGGCTATATAAATATATGAAAATCAATTCAGGGAAGGTAAAAATGGATATTTCCATCAAAATCTTGCATTCGAAAAACAAATCAAGATTTTCATAGAAATATCAATTTCTAATTATTTTCGTCATGATGTCTGTGATAGAGCTGGGCGCGTGAGTAATTTTTGCTCATGATCACGAACGCTCACGAGTAAAATATTTTTAGTCACGTCCGCTCACTCACGGTCACAGAAATATAAATCACGATCACGCACGCTCACGATTTGTATTTTTTACTCACGCCCGATCACACACGGTGGGTCACGGTCGTGACACGATTTAATAATATGAAATAAATAAAAATGTTAACTATTTTTTTTTCGTGCAATATAATATTCGTATACTTTATATTTGTATTATTTCTTTTAAACTACATTTTTAGTGCAAATAATAACAAAAAAATAGATAAAATGGAAATAAAACATAGTATGTAATAGGTACTATGTAATAGTAACAATCAATACATTTCAAAATTTGGGGGATTATTAACGTGTCGACAGAGGGATTTTAAATTTATTTCAAGTTGGCAATGCTGACTTTGTATTATGCAGTGCTTCTTCTTTGAAATTTTAATTGTAGTTAATTTGTAGCATTTCGTATTAACAATTAAATATGTGAAACGAAACCAAACGTATCATTCTCAAAATATACAGTCACGGACTCATGCACGACAAAAATGTACTCACGCACGATTGTTTAATTGTTACTCACGATCACGCACGCTCACGATCCAATATTTGAAAATCGCTCACACTCACGCCGGGTCACGGCCGTGACCCGAAGAAATCACGGCCCGCGCCCAGCTCTAGTCTGTGTGTCTGTCTATAGACACAGTAACTCAAAAACGATAAAATACAGAGGGTGAAATTTTATCTCTAAGATTACACATCGCATCGGTAAAAAAACTCCTGTTTTGAAAAGAATGTTTAGGATTCTTTGAATTGTTGTATAACATTATTAATTTCAAGTTTTCCCTATCAATAATATTATGCTAACACATATTATATTAGCATAATTATTGACATTTGATAAAAAATTATCTAAAAATTGAGAATTTGATTTATTTATTAAAACTATATTTTCAATATAAGCTTTTAGGCCGTGAGACACAAATATCGTGTCTCAAATAAAAACATGCAAGTTTCAGAAAATATATTAAATTTTGAGTTTTTATTAACATCATTTTTATGTTAATTTACATTTTTTGATGAATTTTATTCTTGTAAAACAATACACTATTATCCAATTTGTTAATAATTTGTATAAGAATTTCTTTTGGTGTTAATAACAATTCAAGAACGAAATTTATACTAATGATAAAGGTCAAGAATGATAAAGTAATACTAATTTTAATTGATATTGCGTTAAAAAATACTTACAACAGTAAGAACACGACGTAAATCCGAGTTAAACGCTGCAATATCCAAGGCTCGGCCTCCTGCTGCATCACCTAACCTACGTAATGTATCTGCTAACGGTCCACTGAGGGCTTGAAGTCTGCGCCAAGACTGAGCATATTGTCTGCGTACAAGCTCTATGATCGTACTCGTCAGTGCTAATCCTACTAGTATATACAGTGTACAAACTAACATGTACTTTGGTTTTTCTGTAAAAAAAGGTTACATAATATAAAATAGTTACTAATCACTATATTAACAATCATCTTCAGACAAAGTATTAGCTTGTTGGTGGAATAAAAAATGAAGAGGCACCAAATCAATTATTTTTTAGTATTATTTGAATAAAGTTTCAGTTTCTTTAATATGTTCATTTTGCTCAGAGACAGTTATAGCCTTTACGGGAATTAAATGTAATTTTTTAAAGTCTAATGATAATTAATACATTTGAACCAAAAGTAACAAACACAATTTTTGTACTTCTATGTAATGTTAACTTAAACAAAAAAAAACTACATACATATTTCATTACTAGTAAGTTATAGTAAATGTTTGGTGCAAAACCATCTGTATTTTGTGAAAAATCTATCCCCTTGCAAATACTTTCAAATGTTACTAGTCTCTGTTGTGGTATTTAGGACTGGCATGCCACCAGGCCCGTATCCAGAAATTCGTTTCGAGGGGGGCTCAAGGACGAAAATCAGTCAAAAATGACGTTTAATATTTTATCATTTATTGTGCAAGAAAAAGATGCATTATAAGGTGTACAATAAACAGCTATTATAATGTTTGTAAGAAGTTTAAGCATTCTTTATGTTTAACAAAAAATACCTAGCAAAATTCTTATCAGTATTGATTTTTCTCTAGAACATATACCTTAAAAAAGTAACTTTCTTGATTTTTTCAACATGGTAGGCTTTTCATAATTCAAAAATATAAAGATACGTTGGATTGATGCCAAACGTGTTTTCCATCGACAAAAAATTCAAATTTCAAAGAATAAAAAATTTTATACTGAAGACTTTTCCGTGAAAAATCTCAAATGGAATTTTTTTCGAATTTCAGGATTTCGACGGATACGTGCCTGCATGCCACACTTTAACAGTAAATTAAGAAAAATATTTTAACCAATAAAACTTAATACGCACATAGGTGAAAAGACATTTCAAATTACAAAAATTCCCATAGAGCTAAATTTTGGTGGAGACCTTGGGTACACCATTAGAAATAAAGTGTCAAAAGTCCCCATCGATCCCATGTACTAAAAAACGTCATTCGGGGTCAAAGGTCAAAATTTTAGGTTTTTTGGATTTTTTTCGAAAACGGCAAGTTTTATCAAAAAGTAGCCTAGACAAAAATTATAGATCTTAAAATTATACACAAAAATGGTCCTACTTTTTTTCTAAGAATTACCATTTCTGAGATAATGCGATTCTAAAAGTTGAAGTTCTACATAATATGCACAGATTACCACACCAACTGTGTGTAGTGTACTTTGGCGCGTTTTTTTTTAATGTGATTTCCCCGGTAGGCCTACTCCACGAACTGTTATGATGGAATTTTCAGGGACAATACTTTTTTAACTGCATGATGATTATTGATATTGGTTTATTGGCTTTAACTGTAGTTCTGATTTCTTTTGATATTTTAATCTGATTCATACTCTTCAGAGTCGACTTCAACAGTCATTGTCTTCTTCGATTTTTTCTTCTTCCTTTTCTTCTTGCTGGATGTTCATAAATTGTTCAAATGAAGATGAATCAGCTGTATCTTCATCGAAATTACATGAATCTTCGTCTGTTGTATTCAATTGGACATTTGAGCAAGACTGGCCTTGGCAACTAGTACACGCTGGAGAACATAGTAACCCCACTCTTCTACATCCACATTTAGCACTACAACCTTTTTTGCAATTGCAAAAAATAGTGTTTATGAGTTTATCTGTTAATTTCCAACCCCAATCTTCTGAGTTCAGTTGATTGCCAAGCCATGTCTGAACTTGATAGTATACTCGATACAAGTGTTGATTAGCAGAAGTCGATGTTGGAGGAAGACAAGATAGTTGTACTTGTTTCGTGTATTTTTTACAAAAGTTAAATATCATATATTTATCTATACAAGATCAATTATTTTTTGGAGCGTTATAAACAGCAAGGAGTGATTATTGTTTGAGGTGAAGAATCAATTTCTGTAATTACTTTAGCACTATCAATCAAATCTTTTTTTTTCAAATAATTTTAATACTGATGTTTTACCCCTTCTAAACATTTCTGATGTAGTATCGCAGCCGGTTATTGCATGTAAAAATAAGATATGGTTTTGGCATTTTGGATAAGCAGATAAACTTTTTGAAGAATATATATTTGTTCGCTGATGAGAAACACAAATAGGCATTTTTACTTGTATTATGTGCCTGACTATGTATATACGTGGCATATACTCGTATGTGGATATCATGTAGAACGTAACTCCTTCAACTTTTATGCCGGCTCTACACGTTGGCCAAAAACCCCTTCTAAACATTTCTGATGTAGTATCGCAGCCGGTTATTGCATGTAAAAATAAGATATGGTTTTGGCATTTTGGATAAGCAGACAAACTTTTTGAAGAATATATATTTGTTCGCTGATGAGAAACACAAATAGGCATTTTTACTTGTATTATGTGCCTGACTATGTATATACGTGGCATATACTCGTATGTGGATATCATGTAGAACGTAACTCCTTCAACTTTTATGCCGGCTCTACACGTTGGCCAAAATGTTGGCTAACGTGTTGGCCCAAGGTATTGGCCATAATGTTGGTGATGCGTCCACACGTTGGAAGCAGCGCCATAACTCTGCCACAACCCTTTGATCTTTTGTTAAAAACCGACACCACACGGAGCTCGCGCCAACACGTTGGCCAACATTCCAATACAAGCCAACATAGCATAAACACACGCTCTACACGTTAGCCAATACCTAGTAGAGCCGGCATTAGAATCCCAATATCTCAGAAATGGTAATTCTTAGAAAAAAAGTATAAGGACCATTTTTGTGGATACTTTTAAGATCTATAATTTTTGTCTTGGCTACTTTTTTGATAAAACTTACCGTTTTCGAAAATAATCCAAAAAACCTCACATTTTGACCTTTGACCCCGAATAACTTTTTTAGCGCACATGGGATCGATGGGGACATTTGATACTTTATTTCTAATGGTGTACCCAAGGTCTCCACCAAAATTTAGGTCTGTGGGATTTTTTGTAATTTGACCACTATTTTTATGAGTAATTTGAAATTATTAATTATAAAGTTTTTTGCTTTAGTATTTTTTATCATTTTTAACAGGTATTTTATACTAGTCCCCGGTCCCCCATTTAAACTTTTTTTTAAAATATACTCCTCTGAAACTTCGTGAGTACTAATTTTAGCGTAACCTACACGCTTTATCTTGGAAAATTCTGAGAATTGGGGCGTTTTTGAAGGGGCATTCATCAAACATGTCAATTTAACGATGTATGGAAAATTAACGAATAACCATTTTCTTTTTGCTTGAATTACAAGATTTAATAACGCAAACATCGGGAAATATGTTGACTTACAAAAATATTGGGGCATTTAGCGAGACCTACACCCTCAACATGTCAAATTCATGGTGTTATGTAATTTATAAATAACCGGCTGATTTTTGCACAATTACTAGATAAATAATAATAAAATGTTATGGTTATATTGGCCTACAAAAATCATGGGTCTTTTGCCCTGACCTACGCCCTAAACATGTCAATTCCACGGGGTGTTGTTTATTTAAATATACTCATTTGTGATTTTGTTTTTCTTATTTGAAATGAAATATAGAATACAGTTAAACATGTGACCTACAAGGTAAACAGGTCATATTTGTATATATGTAGGTCTTTGTTTCTGGTTGTAGAATTTTCTTCCGTTCACGATAACTACTGTAAATATGCACCGATTTAAATTATTTTTGGTGAAAATGTTTGTCTCAGTGAGTACTCCAGACCCATTGATTTTGGTGCTAATCGGATTAGGGGTTTCGGAAATATTCGAAATTTTGTACCTATTATCGTCTAAAATGTGAGTAATATCTCACCAATTTAGATAAGACTTGGTACAAATGTAGTTCAATCCAATCTAAGGGGCATTTATTTCATAAACGTACCAAAATAGCCACTGAAGGGGTAAAAATCACCCTCAAAATTTTAATTTTAAATACAAATAAATGTTGCCATGGAAACAAGCGCAGTTAAATTCAAATGTCAGATAATTATTATTCTACAAAAATGTGTATTATACAACTGACATTAGAAAAAGATATTATAGAACATGGAAGTCATGTATGGTTCTCCATACCGTTATTTTTTTTTTAAATAAAACAGAGAAAAACCCCAGTGGTATACCCAAATAACTGATTTTAGACAGCTTTGGAAGCCCCTAGAAAGTTATGTACCCCCCTGTGAAGGGGGGGAAAGTTAGCACCATGTTCTATACATTGAAATCTACCAATTTCTTGAAAAAAAAAACGTACTCCGTCATTTTTTTCTAACTCAAATATTATAATGACTGGACTATACATATTTTTATCCTTTTTACTTTTTTATACATACATGAAATGTAATGTATAAATAAAGTATAGTGATCACGAAAAAAATCGAACTCGAGATTTTAACGGAATTACACGTTTTGAGGGTCCCTGAATCATATACCACCATTAACTCAATGACGTCTGTGTGTGTGTCTGTGTGTCTGTCTGTCTGTCTGTCTGTCTGTGTGTCTGTGAACGCTCTACAGCCTAAACTGTAATACTTACGAACATGAAATTTTAAACTTAAGGTTCTTGTATGCTCTAGATGTGCACCTCCTATTTTTGGAAACCATCACTAAACCGGAAACGGAAGTATAATTATTTTTCGAATTATTTTTGAATTATTTTTGAAACGGTGCACATTAGAAAAAAATGTTTTAGATCAAAGTTGTAGAGGGTATTTATCTATAATTTATGTTCTATCCATTTTCCCCCCCAAAATTTATTTTTAGGAAATAATTGATTTTCTAAAAAAAATTAATTTTTTCGATTTATTTTTTAAACGGTAGGTATTAGAAAAAATGTTTGAGATACAAGTTGTAGAGAATATTATTTTCTATAATTTATGTTCTATTCTTTTTTTTGTATCCTATGAATTAACCAAAAAAAAGAATAATTTTAGTTTTAATGGCTTTAATTTAAAAATGATTTGAATAATACAAAAAATCTAGTTATCTATAAAAAAATTTTGGCATTTATTGTTAGAAGTGTCAAAATTGAAATCTAGCAAAATAAATAGTTGTTAATACAATAATCACTAATCTTAATTGATTTCATTTAATATTTAATGTCAATATTTAATACAATGTATCAATTTCATTCATTGAAAATCATTTTGTAAGTAAAAAATTTTAAAATCAAATATTAAATTATAAAAGTAATCACATATTAATACTCGGTGTCATGATGTATAAACGGTGCACATTAGAAAAAAAATGTTTAGATCAAAGTTGTAGAGGGTATTTATCTATAATTTATGTTCTATCTATCTCCCCCCCCCCCCCCAAATTGTTTTTACAGTTATAGGTATTAGAAAAAAACATGTTTGAGATACAAGTTGTAGAGAATATTATTTTCTATAATTTATGTTCTATTTTTTTTGTATCTTATGAATTAACCAAAAAAAATAATAATTTTAGTTTTAATGGTTTTAATTTAAAATTGATTTGAATAATACAAAAAATCTAGTTATCTATGAAAATTTTGTCATTTATATTTGGAAGTGTCAAAATTGAAATCTAGTAAAATAAATACCTAGTTAATACAATAATCACTAATCTTAATTGATTTCATTTAATATTTTAATGTCAATATTAAATAAAATGTATCAATTTCATTCACTGAAAATCATTTTGCAAGTAAAAAATTTTAAAATCAAATATTAAATTATAAAAGTAATCACATATTAATACTTCGGTGTCATGATGTATAAAAAAGTCCCGTGCCTGCCAAGGCAGTTTATTTTGTAGGTCACGCTATACGACCCAATATTTTTGTAGGCCATTCCATTATTTCATCATGGAATGTGTTAATGATCATGTGGTTTTCATGACCTACAAGTATTTTTAAATAAACAACACCCCGTGGAATTGACATGTTTAGGGCGCAGGTCAGGACAAAAGACCCATGATTTTTGTAGGCCAATATAACCATAACATTTTATTACTATTTATCTAGCAAATGTGCAAAAATCAGCCGGTTATTTATAAATTACATAACACCATGAATTTGACATGTTCTCGCTAAATGCCCCAATATTTTTGTAAGTCAACATATTTCCCGATGTTTGCGTTATTAAATCTTGTAATTCAAGCAAAAAGGAAATGGTTATTCGTAAATTTTCCATACATCGCTAAATTGACATGTTTGATGCATGCCCCTTCAAAAACGCCCCAATCCTCAGAATTTTCCAAGATAAAGCGTGTAGGTTACGCTAAAATTAGTCCACTCACGAAGTTTCAGAGGAGTATATTTTAAAAAAAAGTTTAAATGGGGGACCGGGGACTATACCCTTGTATAGTTTTTTAATTTAAAAAACTCGTTTTTTACGTCAAAGGAATTAATTGTATAGATTCTGATTTTACACTCACCGCTTGATATAACGACCTTTGATTTAACGACCGCTTGATACAACAACGTGACCACTGTTTGATATAGCGACTTTCCTATATCCCCACAATAATACCACCGACTGTTTAATTTCTGCGCGAAATTTAAATTCACCAAATAACGTTAAAGTCGGTATGGTGGTGGAAGAAGCCCCTCTCGCCGTTGTTATATCAAGCGGTTGAATTACCAACACCATCGTTATATCGAGCGGTGAATGTACATAAGAGAAGATAAGATAAAAATTTATAAAAAAAATATACGGATTCGTACATAGAATACGTCAAAAAAACACAATAAAAGAGAACACAAATTTTATAATAATATCAATAGTGTGTACTGTCTTATTACGTTTAGAACAGCCATAAAGTTCGTACACAACTTCCTCACACAGCATTTTTCTTAGATTTTTTTTTAAGTTTTTACAGGTAGTTCCTTAACTAAATTCGGTAGGTTGTTGAAGATTTCAATCATGTTGCATGGTGAATTTTTCACTAATTGAAGCCTGGAGTGATCATATATTAAATTATTTTTGTTTCTGGTATCGTATACCGGGTGTCCCAGATAACTTTTCCAGCATGGGGATCTCAGTATCTATAAGAGATACAGGTTCGGTTAAATGAGATGAATTATTTGTAAGAAAGGAGTGAGTATTACTACACCAAAAAAGATTCATAATTCTATGTGGTTTAGGCGGTATACCCAAAAAACTGAAAATTCGGAATTTCTTTAAATGGCTATAACTTTTTTGTCAAAGTAGATAAGTACTTTTTGTTTGCGGTTTCTTAAAGCACTTTTTTGTGTAGAATTGATTGGTGTATTTAAAATTTTTATATCACTTTTAGTTTCCGAGATATAAGCTCTAAATTTAGTTTTTCTTATGGGCCACTTAGTTGACTATATCGTAATTGAACGTGTTTTTTACTCTACATTTGCCATATTTATTATCGAAAAGAAGTCGAAATACTAAATATCAGTGATATTTATGAAGTATTTTATTACAAACTTTTAAGTGAGCCATGAAAAACAAAAATTGTAAACAAAAATCACAATAACAACAATCAAAATAACAAATGAATATTTGAAACAATGAACTATTTGAAAAAATATATTATAATTTTTTTTTTCGATAATAAATATGGCAAGTGACACATCGTTGTAAAGTAGAGTAAAAAACACGTTCAAATATGCCATAGCTAACTTAGCGGCCCATAAGAAAAACTGAAGTTAGGGCTTGTATCTCGGAAACTAAAAGTGATATAAAAAATCTAAATACACCAATCAATTCTACACAAAAAAGTGCTTTAAGAAACCGCAAACAAAAAGTACCTATCTACTTTAACAAAAAAGTTATAGCCATTTAAAGAAATTCCAAATTTTTAGTTTTTTGGGTATACCGCCTAAACCACATAAAATTATGAATATTTTTTGGTGTAATAATACTCACCCCTTTCATACATATAATTCTTCTCATTTAACCAAACCTGTATCTCTTATAGATACTGAGATCCCCATGCTGGAAAAGTTATCTGGGACACCCGGTATATGTTCCTTTCAATTTTTTTAAATAGATCATAATTTTCTTTTATGAAGCATATTTAAAACAAATTACATATTTTAATTATTACTGCAGCTAAAAATATTAAATTATATCTAAAACAATTAATAATTGTATTTGAATTTAAAACTCATTTTAAAAAATTTTATTAACTAATTAATCTATCGATTTGTAAAATATACATACATGTGTATGTGCATTTTATATGTAGCAGTATGTGAAGTTCAAATTTATTTCTATGATACACCATAAACATAATATATAAGTATATAATATATATTGTAGTCTGGCGATATTATTTGGGGTAATTCTCTAAGGAGTGATCAATAATAATTGATAGGACACATCTGTCGTGTGGAATTTATGTCGCCACATATAATGTGTATCTTATAAATATACTTATTGTTAGAAAACAAAACGGATATACAATATTTATTATAGTCTAGCCGTCAGGTATATAAAATATAATAAAATATGTGCTTACATTTTTTGTATGAAATATAAGAGCGCTTATATTTCTACGAATAGAATGCTGTGTTGAATCATAACTACTTTATTTTAATATTAAGGGGTAAAAAAAATCATAACATATTAATGGTGGGTCATACGACACACCTATTTAGTTGTTTGCAATTCATTTTCAGTCCTCTTTTCGAAATTAGCATAGTTCTGTTAATAGTTGTAGGTATAAATTTAAAAGTTCGAAATTATCTTGATTGTTTTTTGTTACGTTTATCAACACATGTAAATCATTAAAGGGGTAAAATATGGAAAGTAGTAATTTTATATTATTGATAGACAATATAGTTAGTTTAAAATTTAAAATTAACTAGATGCTTCGGCCTTGAGCACTTCGAGCCCCAATCCCTAATCGCGCTATATTTAGATACATAATTTTACCTACCAAAGGGATTTGTAATCGGATATCATCCTGAGGTGCCTAAATACCTTTTTTTTTAATATCAATTTTTGGGCACTATATCTCTGTAGCATATTTGAACGTGTTTTTTACTCTACCTACTTTACAACGATATGTTATGGACTTATTTTCAAAAATAACATACATAAAACACTGATTTTTAATAGAAGGCTAATTGTAAGCTAAAATAATTGTTAAGATATAGAAACGAGCAGCATAAACATTAATAAAATTAACTAAATATGTATTATACTAATAGTCATAGTATGTGTGCAGAGGCAACGGACATTTATTATATAAATGTTTTTTCTAAAGTCACAAATCAATCGATACTTCACTAACCTTTTCTTAGTTGATTCACTATACACATTCTAGATCGTTCTACTCCACTCCGATGTCTATCACTTTTTCCACTCCGTTTTCTATCTTTCATTATAATATATTGCTTCCTCGCAATATCGAAGATACGAGAAGCTTCGTTATCGTTTTAAAACGAGAAAAAAAATTTGTTCTCCGATTTTAAAAATTTTACCGGATTTATCCGTTTCAGGTCAAGACAAACACTTTTTGTTCCGTGTCTGTCTGTCTGTGTGTGTGTGTGTGTGTGTGTGTGTGTGTCTGTCTGTCTGTGTGTCTGTCCCCCAATCCTTGTCACACGCTTAACTCATGAACCACTGAACCGATATTGATGAAACTTGGTTGGTTGGTTGGGTCTGGCTTGAGGACGGTCCCATTTCAAAATAATTAAATTTGTGTGTAAGGGGGAGGGGTGACATCACAAAAGATTTATTTTTTGAAGATATCTCAAGAAAGACACATGTTACGTGAAAATTTTATAGAACCTTTTTTGTAGAGCATTCAATTCTCTATAATATAGATCACCTACTTTTGTTGTAAAATATTCCCTTACAAAGATCTATCTCAATTTGACTTAAGAAAATCGTCATTTGTTTTTTTAAAACTGCTATTTACTTTGACATATTAAATGTCACTTTGACGTTTTAAATGTCATTTTGACATTCGTATAGCAGAAAAATAAATGATTTTGATAAAATTGTCAAAAAATTCAAAATATACGACATAATAACCAGGCGCGTATTAAGAAAAATGTCAAATTAAATTTTTTTATTAAAATCGTATGAAAATTAAATGGTTAACCAATGACAGGCAGTTGATCTGAATACTTTATCGGTTTTTATTTAAATTATTCAATAATTAACTACCTTTGATGAATTAACACGAGGAAGCACCGTGCATTTACAAGGCAGAGTATTTTTTCGTTGTTGTTATGTACATTTTTATTTAAAAAACTCTCTTTTGTCTCTCGCTGCGTCACTCGATCCGTACACCGGATAAGGCAATTCCACCAGTTGGAGAAATATCAACCATAGCTATGACTTCATCTAACGTGGCGCAACTAATGTGTTTAAATAAATATCCATAATTTTCTAAGCACAACTAACATCTTCGTATAACAGACTCCACTGCTTCCAATTAAGCGCAGGGTGGAATATTTTGAAATACTTGAAGTACCGCGTCTCTAAGATCATCCAAATTATCATAAGTTCGTTTGTAAACTTGATCTTTAATATAACCCCAAAGAAAATAGTCCATTGTGGTTAAATCTGCAGAACTGGGTGGCCATGAAATATTTCCACGGGTCCCAAATCCAACGATTTCCAAAAGGCTCGTTTAAATAATTGGCAAAACTATCCTTGCATTATGAGGCGGAGCCCCATCTTGATGAAACCAACAGTTATTACTTTCTTCCAAAAGTATATTATCAAGAATTTCTTCAATGCCGTTTTGTGATAGTTAGAGATACGTTATGGAGGTTAACTAGTTGTAAACAATTATTGGTCCTATTAACTATTCCCTAGAAGTCCACACCAGACATTAAATCCGAAGCGAACCTGGACTCTTTTTAATGTGGATTTTCTGATCTTCAATGATGAAAATTATTTCTGTTAAATAAACCATTAATGGTAAACCTGGTTTCATCTGACCTGATCATATAATTTTAAAGGGAAAATGTATATTATTGTCACTTTCACTAAGGCTTTAGCAAACACGGTATTTGTATGGATGAAAATGATGTTTTTGTGAAACTAAATGTGCAGTAGATTTCGGTATTCCAGTATCATTTTCGATTTGCCTAGTTGATATATATTAGGATCTTCAACAACTGCTTGTACAACGGTATTTTTATTTACTTCATTCGATTGTGTTCGTAGCTTCTTTATAAGTTTAACAAATGTTCCATATTCTTTCAAACTAGCCACTAATCTTCTAAACTTAGTTGACCCAGGCTGCCTTCTTCGTCGTGTGCGGCAAGTCACTGGCGGTCCCAGTGCGAATATGGTGCACGGTTGAATGTATTAAAACGCATGGTAGGCCGATTAGGCGAGTGATATCTGGAAACTCGGTAAGTAAAGTGTTGTACGCCGAGTAACCGTTTATCGTCTTTGCTCACGTACGGCGCCTGTTTTACTACGCCAAATACTGATAATGACGTAGTACCATCCAAGAGTTTTTTATTTCGCAAATCTGATACAATATTAAAATACTGTAGCAGATCGACCCCAATGATGAGCGTGGTTACGTCTGCTACGATAAATGGCCAAGTGAACTGAAATCCAAGTTAAGTAATATCCAACTGTAGATACATTGAAATAATAATCCGTCTTCACTTTGCGGTCCTGGAGGTATTTCCGGGGATATACACAAATATCGGAGCCAGTTAATTAAATATTGTAACTTGGTACGGCGATCAGTTACGAAAAGAGATACTCGTTTCCGCTTAGCGAGGGTTGTTGGAGTCGTTTCCCTGGTTGCAAGGTTTCCGGCACTTGTGCGCTTTGTTACCCGACCGACGATGGTACCAGCAAAGTTCATCGTTCTCTTCACTCTGTGAACGACTGTGTGACTTGAAGGCGTTGTAGGATTTCTTGAATGCTCACGTGGGTGTTTGTTTAATGCGAGAGCGGTTACCTGACATGACAAGTCATCGATTCGCTTCACAAGTGTTTCTATCTCTGAAGGGACTGTAATGGCGTTAACAGCGGTTTGTAACAGAATTTTGTCTGCCAAATGTGATACCATATCTTGTGAAATGCCAGGTTGAGATGCTATAATAGCAGTGCCGTAACTAGAAGTTCGGGGGCCTCGGGGCAGAATGTGTTTTAGCATAACCTTCTATTAAAAATAAGTGTTTTATGTATGTGTTTTATCCATCAACCTTCAAATCGAATTAAAGAGAAAAAAATCTCTTTCGAATAGTGTAGGCCAGGGTAGGCGAACCAATGGCACGCGACATATTATTTTGGGCACGTCGCCGATCATAAAACATGTCACATAAACAAAAATAGTCAACCTCATCTCGTCACAGGCTTTAAACAAGCGAAAGTTCGATGCTTTGTTGGATGAAGTCAACTCGGTGTATAATGGCTTACTGATGTATAATAATGTTCGCTGGTTGAGTCGCGGGAATGTACTTGAAAGATTTGTTGATTGCTTGGAAGAAATCAGACTGTTTTTGCGAAATGAGGGAAAAATTGAACAATACCCACAGTTGTTGGACGTTATGTGGCTTTCAAAATTGATGTTTTTTACAGACATATGCCAACATTTAAATACATTAAACGTAAAGCTTCAAGGGACAAACAAAACAATTATTGTCATGATAGATCTCATGCGGGCTTTTGAGGCTAAACTGCAAGTTTTCAGGAACGATATTATCACAAGAAACTACAAGTATTTTCCAAACTTGAAAAAATATATCAATGATTTTGATATTCACGAGACAGCAGACAAAGAAAAATTTACTGAAGAATTTATTTTTGCGATTGATTCTTTAATCAAGGATTTTTCAGAGAGATTTTCTCAGTTCAAAGAATTGTCGGAAATACTCAAGTTTATTATGTACCCAGATGTGACGTCATTTCATAAACTGAATTTCTCTCAATTCGATTG
This sequence comes from Sialis lutaria, assembly GCA_949319165.1. Classification (NCBI taxonomy): domain Eukaryota; kingdom Metazoa; phylum Arthropoda; class Insecta; order Megaloptera; family Sialidae; genus Sialis; species Sialis lutaria. The sequence goes on from OX439241.1 coordinate 17,491,473, forward strand.
GTTGGAAATTGAAGAATTTGAAATGCAGCTGATTGATTTCCAATCTAGTTCAGTATGGATTCAAAAATTTATTGAAACAAGGAAAGAGTTGGAATTAATTGAAACTGAAAGATTGACAAGTAATTTAAGTAAAAATGCTAATTACAAAATTCTGGAAACATGGAATGCGTTACCAGACACATTTAACTATTTGAAGAAGCTGGCTCATGCTATTTTAACAATGTTTTCATCTACCTATGCCTGCGAGTCATTATTTTCAGAGATGAATGACATTAAAAACTCGGTTAGAAACCGTTTGACAGATGAATCCAGTTCAGCATGCATTTTGCTAAAAGTAACATCTTACAACCCTAACATAAATTATTTGTCATCTAACCTGCAGCAACAGAAGTCACACTAATTTTACAATAATTTAATTTATGCGTGTAATAAAAACATTCCAAAATGTACCTTTTTTGTTTACTTTATTTAATAAAGAGTTTTGATAGTATTTATTATTATTATTTTCCAAATAATCAGAAAGTCAAAATTATTTGATGGCACGTCAATGACCCCATTAAACATTCTTTAGAAAAAATGGCACGTTGATGCATAAAGGTTCGCCTACCCTGGTGTGGGCCATGAAAAAAGAAATAGTTTAACAAAAATCACAATAGTAACAATAAAAATAACAAATAAATATTTGAAAACAATAAACTATTACAAAAAAAAATTCTTTCTTTTTTTCAATAGTAAGTATGAAGTTATCGGCATGAAAAAAACGTACTCCGTCATTTTTTTAGCTCAAATTTTATATTAACTGGACTAACGCCCAGTATTATCAAGTTTAACTAAATGCTCCTTTAACTAACTGTCATATTATCAACAGATCCAAGTATAATATATTTAAGTAAATAGATTTTAAATTTTCTGCAGTATTTATTTACAACGTATATTATGTAAATTTTTCATTCAGAGCTTAAATATTGATTTAAATCACGTTTGAAATACACCAAATTTACTTTAAAGGAGCATTTAGCGCTAAAGTAGCTTTAAATTGGTTGATAATACCGGGCATAAGAGGCGTGAGTTGAAAATTTATAATATACAAATATACTTTAAAATACAATTGAATATGGTATGTTATGAGAGATGATAGTTCCAAATAGACGTTTCTTTGTTAATCAATTATCACTTAAATACCTTTAAAGACAAAACATTTATTATTAATTTAATTTATAATTCAGAACAATTGATATTTATTTTAAAATCTGAATCATCTGAATGATACGTCAATGATTGGTTGAGCGTAACAACGCCAGGTAATGTTTCTTTCCTTGTCTAAGATGACAAGTGACATATCGTTGTAAAGTAGGCAGAGTAAAAAACACGTTCAAATATACTACAGAGATATAATGCCCAAAATTTGATGTTTTTTTTTTTAAATAATGATTGGCATTTAAGAACCTCGGGATGATATCCGATTAAGAATTATTTTTTGGAATAATAATAAACAAGATAAAGTAATTAAATATTATTTTTTTTAAATAAAAATATTATCAAAACAATAAACTGGGGTCATACAACCTAAAAGAGACTTTGAGTCTTTATTGTAAGTAAATTTTCACAAATCACCGTCTATTAAAAAAACACAAAAACGAAGCGTATTTTCAATTGATTTGCATTAAAGTTTTAAGCGTGTCTTGTTAGTTCCAGTAGATAAATTTTCAATCGGCTAACGTCCAAGTTGAGTTCAAGTATTTTATAAACGATAGTTTTTCATTTTTCTAGTTCGTACATTATTTTATAGACAGAAATTTAATAATGGATGTCTATCGCAATGAAATTTTTCATTTTATTTTTCATATACATACATACGTCCGAACGCTAAGTACACACTCCAAGCGAGTATTATTATTTTACTGTCTCTCCATATCGAAAATATGAGATCGTTATGATTTCTTACTATTAAATTAAGTATGTTTAATATAGGGTGGACCATTTTAACGTTTAATGGAGAATAACTCGACCGGTAAGTGAAATAATAAAAAAGTTTTTAGATAAAAGTTGTACGGTTTGGAGGGGGACATAGACGTACTTGGATGAAATTTTTTTAGGTGGTGTTTTCAAGGTGGTATGAAGGTCAACATCATTTTTTTAAATAGGAACCTATAGTTTTTATCAAGTAATTTTATTTAACGTGAAAAGACACGAATCTTTCATTGAAAACTTTTTTTTAACAACTTAACCTTTCCAAGATATCTAACAAAATAATTCGAGATTTTGAACTTTCAATATTTTTTTACTCAGAAACTATAAATTTTAGAGAAAAAGTACAATAAACAAAAAATGTTTATTTTGATCTAATGAAACTAAAGAATTATTTTTAAAATTTTCAAATTTATTCTAAAAATTTTTTAACATTGTTATTTTTTTTGCTTAAATAAAATAAATTAAAGAAGTTTTAAAATTTTAAAAATAATTCTTTAGTTTCATTAGATCAAAATAAACATTTTTTGTTTATTGTACTTTTTTTCTAAAATTTATGGTTTCTGAGTAAAAAAATATTGAAAGTTCAAAATCTCGAATTATTTTGTTAGATATCTTGGAAAGGTTAAGTTGTTAAAAAAAAGTTTTCAATGAAAGATTCGTGTCTTTTCACGTTAAATAAAATTACTTGATAAAAACTATAGATTCCTATTTAAAAAAATGATGTTGACCTTCATACCGCCTTGAAAACACCACCTAAAAAAATGTCATCCAAGTACGTCTATGTCCCCCTCCAAACCGTACAACTTTTAACTGAAAACTTTTTTATATTTAACTTACCGGTCGAGTTATTCTCCATTAAACGTTAAAATGGTCCACCCGGTATATAAGGGAGAGTCCCCTAAGGTGGACATCCCCCCAAGGTGGACACCCTGGGAAATTTTTTTTGTATCAGGTGGTAGCACTGTGCGCTTCATGTCGGTATTACAGTTTGGGAAGACGCAGTTTTTGGTTATATCATGAAGTGGCATGTCGTGGCTGTTTGTCCGCTGCACTACACAGTACGAGAAAGTTACTCCGAAAGTTTTGAAGACGCTTCGAATAACTGAGATTAAATGATCGAAAACAGTGTTTCCAAAAAGGTAAATACCCTTTTGACTCTGCTTACGTACCAAACAAACATATTGTAAACAGATTTGCATGATATTGCGAGTAGATAATTTTTTTCGTTTTTGCCAAAAAAATTCGTTCTGACCCTAAGTTGGACACTTTTTTTACCCTAAGGTGGACACTTGCTTTTTGTAACGTAAATACTTATGGTACGTTGGGATAGTATGGGGTTTGCCAGCAAAAACTGTTAGCAGAAAAGGGGGAGAATTTGTAACAGTACAGATTAGTAAAAATTTTAAATAATCAGAAATTTTAAATTACGTAACCCCCGAACAATTTTATTCATAATTTTAACCAAAACTTATATAACCGGCTGTATATAAGCCAGCACAAAAACACAGAAAAATCAGTAGCTGCTTGGGACTCCACTCGAAAGTTTGTTGAAAACCGTAAGTTTGTTATTGTTTAAATATATTGTTGTCTTGAACCAATGAAGTCGTCGTCATTGATCTAAGAAGTTAACGTCTTTCCGATTATTACCTTCGGTTTCCCCGGTTGGGAAACGAAGTTCGAGCGAAGCTCGGAACAATCGAAAAGACCAGGAGACTAAGTCCACTTTCTCTCCGATCTGGATTCGAACCCAGGATATCTTCACGGACAAGGGGATACGATTTCAAGCTACCAAGACTTGTCAGTTAGAAAAGCTATGAAAAAGGCAGCGGAAAATTCAAAGCAGCCATTGCCACCTGAACCAACGCGAAAATCTTCGAGAAAGTCACCAGCTAAGCAAGAATCTTCAGAAAAAGATGTAGATTTTTGTATAATTTGTTTGAAAAATATGCCTTCAACACTTACGAAATTCAATTCGATTGCGTGCAACGTATGTAAAAGAGAGGTGCACTTGAAATGTGTGAAAATGCGCGGCTCTTGGTACACTTGTCCTCAGTGTAACTCCGATGATTCTAATTAAAACCTTTTTTTGTCTATTTAAAGCTTGGTATTCGCTTATTTTGTAATAAATTCCTTTTTCATAAGCATTCGATGTAATTTCAAATAAAAAACATCAAAGATTGAATAAAATGATCAAAACATGAATTTTTGGATTATTTTTCCAATTTTTGGAGTGGATTTCTCAAAGGTGTCCACATTGGGGGACCTTTTTTTTAAATCGAAATTTTTTACTATTTTTAAAATTAATTAAAATTTTGGTTATATTGATGATATCAAAATTGTGTTTCATGAACAGTAAGCTTATGAGTTAAGGTTTCAGAAAATATATAATTGTACAAGATATGTAATGTTGTTTGGATTCTACGATTGTTTAAAAGATTAGTGTCCACCTTGGGGGACTCTCCCCTATGCTACTATCGTATTTTGGAATGTATTTTTTTATCTTAGAACAATTTTTTTCTCATTTTAAAACGATCACAAAGCTTCTCGTATCTTCGATATGGTGATATATATGGCAATATAAGGTACTGGCACCAGTCTTGGGCACCTTAATCGCAAGGTATACTATTTTTGGGGGATATATGGGTTTCATTTTTGTAATTTTCATGAACTCAAGTTACTAATAAAACAAATAATTCTTTATTAAATCAACCGAATTACCAAAGTCCGCAAATATAGTTTGTTTTTTAAACAATAGGCTTTTATTTTGTTTACGTTTTTTCTCCAGTAATCGGTAAAGAAAAACCAATAATGGGCAACTGCTAATGAATACGTTTTCATCCCCGCCTATGCGTAATAATTGTCGTCCGTGAAATCCACGATCACACAAGTAACAATGAATACGCGGGGGTCTGTCAACCCTATCATCCATTTTAGGTAGCTAATGTACGTTACGAGACTGAATAAACATTAGATAAATACACTGACAGAAAACTTATAATTGATAATTCTGAATAAAGCAGACTTAATTACTAACAAAACACATTAAAAGTCTGGGTTGTCTAGAACAAAGTGCCTAAAATGGAAGTTTTTAGTTACAGTTTTACCGCTCACAGAATTTGTTGTAAAATTTTCCACTCTCTCCAAAACCGGTTCAGTAGTTTTTAAGTTATTTGAGGTATATTACACAACATAATTTTTATAAAAATTGATTTTTGTAAATAATCATAAAAAGAAGCGTATTTTTGTATCTTTTACTGCTGATTTCGAAAATTACTGAACCGATTTTCACCAGTAGATAAATAATTTGTCAGAGCTGGAATTGTATAATTGTGCAAAAATTGAGGTTCTACAATTTTTTTTTTGTAAATTAAAGACAAGCATAATTCCCAACTTCAGAGGGCTGTATCTTAAAAGTTTGAGTTTTTAGGACTTAGTGCCCATTGACACTTTTGATTTACTCATCAAGGACTATCAGAATCCAAAGTTTCAAAGAGTTTGACCGAAAGCCCTTTCCCATAAGGATTCTGCGGTTCAAAGAGGTTAAACTAGGAAAAAGTTCCCACCAAGCTGAATTTTGGTGGACACTTATTTTGATTTTCTAAGCATACCCTAAAAAGTACCCATAGTTTGGGCAATGGGTTTTTGTTTTTAGGGGGTAAAAGTGGGGAAATTCTATTTTTTTGCAAATATTTCAAAAATTATCAATTTTTCGAGGACATTAGTTATGAAGAAAATTGTAGCTTATAAAATTCTATACAAAAAGGTATCCATACTTTTTTCGTATAACGTATAATCAATACTTTTTAAGTAAAAAGTTTGGAAACGGGTTTTTCAACCCCTTTTTAAGGGTGTTGCTCCACTTTTCGCCGGTATGGGTTATTATTTTCGAATTCTACAGTTCAAATTTTGGCATTTTTACGGCACTTCCAAAAAGTATTGATTACACGAAAAAAGTACAGATACCTTTTTAGGGTTCCGTAGAAAACTAGGAACCCTTATAGTTTCTCCATGTCCGTCCGTCCGTCCTGAAAAATTTTGAGATAATAAGATGAAATTTGGTACACGGCCGTAGATTGATGGCCCAAAAACAGAAATGATAAGATTTTTGAAAATAAAAATTTTTTAGACCCCCCTTTCATAAAATGAAAAGTGTTTTAAAAAAAAAAAATTCACCTACACCATTGAGTGGGGTGTCGTTAGAAAGGTCTCCTAAAATGCAACAAAAAATGTAACAGAAATTTTTAATTTTAACCCTTCGATCACGATGTATTTTCTCTCCAAAGTCATTAAAAAAGCGTCCCCCCCCCTCTATTTTCTAAACTATCAATTTAAAAAATCTGACAAAATTTCAGAACGTAGATTTTAATTAGTACTTTCACTGAAAATTATAACGAACATTGTCAAAAATATTTTGGACCCCCCTTTCATAGTCTGAAAATTGAACTTTCATTTTTTTTCCCCACTTACCCTATTGAATGGGGTGCCATTTAATAGGTCTCGTAAAATGCAATAAAAAACGTCAAATAACTTTTTGATTTTAACCCTTCAGTCTCGATATATTTGCTTTTTAATGTCGCTGTCAGAGCGTCCCCCCCCCCTCTATTTTCTAAACTATCGATTCAAAAAATCTGAAAAAAATTCAGAATGTAGCTTTCAATTAGTACTTTCACTGAAAATTATAACGAACATTGTCAAAAATATTTTGGACCCCCCTTTCATAGATTGAAAAGTGAACTCACATTTTTTTCCCCACTTACCCCATTGAGTGGGGTGTCATTTAATAGGTCTCGTAAAATGCAATAAAAAACGTCAAATAACTTTTTGATTTTAACCCTTCAGTCGCGATATATTTGCTTTTTAATGTCGCTGTCAGAGCGTCCCCCCCCTCTATTTTCTAAACTATCGATTCAAAAAATCTGAAAAAAAAATTCAGAATGTAGCTTTCAATTAGTACTTTCACTGAAAATTATAACGAACATTGTCTAAAATATTTTGGACCCACTTTTCATAGATTGAAAAGTGAACTCACATTTTTTTCATTTACCCCATTGAGTGGGGTGTCATTTGATAGGTCTCCTAAAATGCAATAATAAAAGTCAAATGACTTTTTGATTTTAACCCTTCAGTCACGAAAATTTTGAAAAATACTTTTTTTAAACCGTAGTGAGAATGACTACGGAACCCTATCATGTGCGTGCCCAACACGCACTTGCCCGTTTTATTTTATGTAGAATTTTATAAGCTACAATTTTCTTCATAACTATTGTTCTCGAAAAATTGATAATTTTTGAGATATTTTCAAAAAATAGAACTTACCCCTGTTTACCCCCTAAAAAACAAAAACTCATAGCCCAAACTATGGGTACTTTGTAGGGTATGCTTAGAAAATCAAAATAAAAGTCTCCACTAAAATTCAGCTTGGTGGGAACTTTTTCCTACTTTAACCGCTTTGAATTCAAGGGACTCAAATTTAAGATTTTCAATCAAAAATGCGGCTAACGTTGAATGTTAAGGTATAGTTCCATGGGCGCTTTTTCTTAGAATTGAGAGTGCTTTCACATAGGGGAGTAGCCGAGGTCGGTTAAATATTGTCCATATAATTTAGCCCACACTAATGGATATAGATAAAAATGTCTTACTTACTTGGAACTAAATCTCCAAATCCAATAGTCGTCATTGTGATGAAGCAAAAATAAAATCCATCAAAAAATGTCCAATCCTCCTCCCAGAGCATAAACAATCCAGCACCAATACCCAGGTATACAAACAAAAATACAACAGCCGCTAAAGCATAAAGAGCTCTCTTTGCACCACGGTGTGTACCTGATTGAGATCCAGTGATAATCACTGTAAATTAAATTTAACAATTAAATTCAAAAACAACAACAAATTCATAAAGAACATACAATTGAGGGGTTTGCAGCAACAACGAGTTAACTTCATTTTTAGGCCAGAGTTAACAACCGTTTCTTGGAAGAAAAAAATCTTTCGTTTGGTTCAACAAAGAGTTACCTACCGTTGATAGTTCTCAAGGTATCCGCTAGGATGAGTTAGCTGCTTCATTCGCTTGTGTAAAAATGGAGTTAACTCCAGGAGCTGACTCTTTGTTTTTGGGCTTAGAATTTAGTTAGTACACTCGTTTGACTTGTTATTTTGTTCTTTCTTGAAATAAACTAATTTTCTTGAAAATTGTTCTTATTCAATGCTTCCTTATTTTAAAAAGAAAATAATTTTCAACTATTTGGGCCAAAAAGGAGTTAACTATAGAATTGCGAATTTGACGAATTTCTCAATGGAATTTGGCCAAAACATGTGGTCGGTGACAAATAATAATTGGACGAAGACAAAGGCGATTTAAATACATTCTCCATTTTTTAAACAGTGTTTTCTATTTTCCCACAAATTATAAAAACTGGAGTTAACTTCTTGTTGCTGCATAACCCTCAATTGTTTGCATATTAGTTCTTAATGGGCTGATAACACCAATATTTTAAGATAATTACCTGAAGGACGTAACGCGTTTTTGGGACGTGGTAACCTCCGCGCCAATGCTGATACCACTCCTGCGAACAATCTACCCCAGTCAGCGATCACAGTCAATGTTAATGGAATGCCGACAAGAGCAAATAGCATACAGAATTGTCGTCCCCAAAATGTCATAGGAACTATGTTACCATATCCTATAATTATAAAAAAATAATACTTTGTACTCAACGGTACCATGCGTTGAAAAACACAATTAATTATAAGGGTAGTCGTCAACCCTTAAATACTAAACCACCCCCAATAGTAGGGTAGAAGAATTCAAGTGTTATTTTATAAATAATCAATTAATGCGGTTATTTAAAGATTTCACCCTACAGATTTAGCTACCCTAAATTTAAAAAACATACTTTTTTAAATCATCATATCTAGAAATTCACTGTAATTTTTCTCCATTCTTTTGTGAAATAAAAGACCCACAATAACCGCTTCAATTGATTTTATACTTAAAAATATATGGGTACAATTTTAATATTATCTAAAATAAAAAATATGTAAATAAATAAATTCATTTGTATTTCCCGCCACCAATTTTAGTTTTCATAGTTGACGCTAGATGGACAATATTACAAATTATGTTAAAATTTAAAATTTTCTATTGTAGTAACGGTTAATGGAGGCATGGAGGAGTGGCTTGTTAAAAATGAAATATGTTCTGAACAAGAACTAATAATAATCAGTCTAGATCAGATAGCAGTAGACATAATAACAATTAATAATGTTAAAAGATTACTGCGTATAATATACCTAGTAGTTTAATTAAATAAAGTTAACTAACAAATTCTAAAACCAGAAAACTCAGCAAACGATAGTTTGATTGACATCCCTTTTGTTAATTTTTATCTTATAAGGGAAACTGTATTATAGTCTGAAACTACTTTTCATTTTTACTATAATATTTATCTCAATTTGCTCGACAGTGCTGAGTCACCTTGTATATTTTCATTATTAGGACCTTTTGACTTTTTTTAAATTACCTAATATTAACTTTTAAAGTGACTCGAACAATTTATCGCCCGCTTACAGTTTAACACAGGATTTGTAAATACAGATCAATATGAATTTTCCCATAAAATACATTCCTTTATTTACTTATTACATATAGTTTCAACCCATAGTGTGTGTAACATTTGCGTCAGCCTATATCAAATATCATCTGATAGCAAACATTATTTTCAGGTGTGTCGAATGTTTGTTTTATTATATATCGTAAAACAAATTGAATATAAACACTTTTGAACATTTAACTTCTAGTTACAATAATCCCTCCATTTATGCGGATTCACTTTTACGCAGTTCAAAAAGTTTGGACAAAAGGGTGGAAAGACTTAAAGAACACAATGTAATATCCATTTACGCATTTTTTACGCGCTGTTTTCATGGAACCAACTAACCACGTAAAATACTGTATTTGTAACTTTTTTTATCTATTTACACAAAAATTTATAAAATAAATTGGTACTATGTATTCTAGAAGATTCTTTTATTTTCAAACCTTCCGACTTTAATAAACTGAGAATATTCTATCTATATAGCAAAATAAATAAGTAGGTATTGTTTTTCTCTTTGAAATTAAATTTTGTTATCTATTTCCGATTCCGATTAACGTTTTTTCACTGGGGCAATATAAGAAACAATCATATCTAAGCTTTTCTATTCATCCATTTTTAAATACATTTAGATAGTTTATCGTACATACATACATTTTAACAAAAACCCTAGTTTTTGATCGAAATATCAAGATGACGAAAAGTAAAAACATCTTACCAATAGTTGTGAGAACTGTTGATGAAAAAAATACGGCTTGTAATATGCTCCAATTTTCAGAAGTCGGTTGAAGGATTAATTCTGAAGAAGTTTCCGTTACATGAAGACCTCCTGCAATAGCTGCTTCTAGCACACGTTCATATCTAAATAAAATTCTGATATTTGTAATTTTATGACAAATCATTAACTGTGTAGTGTAACGTTAAATAAAATCTTACCTTTGTAATTCAACAGAAACTAGAGTAGCCATATTCGAAACGTCAGTACTATTCACTATAATACTAATCAGTCTTTGTCTTTCCACATGAGTAATATTTTCTAATTTTCGTAGTCGACTTATTTCGGCGGGATATTCTAGTTCACGAAAAACCTATAAACATTAAAATTATATTGCTTATGTATGCATGTATTTAACAAATATCGTATTTTAGAACCAAGATCAAGTTTTGAGACCTCATCGAGGCAAACTATTTGCAAATATATAATTCAAATCAGTATTTAAAAAAAGCTATCGCGAACAAGGCGATGTTCAGTTACAGGCAATGTTCGACTAGTGGAGGGCACTGGCGATGAAGAATGGATTGCAAAAGATTGATTGGAAATATTTTCTTTAGAAACAACTTTTTATGTAACATCGGTCATCAATGATGATAAAAATTAATGTCAGTAAAGATTTTAGGATTAAAAGGATAAATTCCTGTGCATTTGAACCCGTTTTGTGCTATGTCAATCCTTTTCTTAGCGATAACGCCACAGTCTAAAACAAATTAACTGTCCAGCAGACATTGTGTTATTGGATCATGGTTCGTTAAAACAATACTGCGAAATTCAAAAATAAGAACACTGTGTCCGGGGGTACCCAATCGCTAGCATGCAACATTTTTAGACACAACTCTTAAATTGTACAAGAAATGTTACAAATACTATACCATACCACACATTAAATAGGTATATCAAATGACCTACAACTTTAAACAATAGACAAGTACGCATACTTATTTATTCTATTTAATAACCTCCAACGAAGTTTGACAGGAGCGACGAAACATTTTTACCGGGAACACAACACCAACTAGTGTGTCAACCAATCGGCGTCCACGTCGCAACTGAGTCGTAATTGTTTTTACTCAAGAGGACACATATTTAAAATAAAGTTTTACCTACGCAACGTGGTTGGTTTCTTTGAAATTTAAATGTCCGGGGCTACCCGACTTTCCCCTAAATATAGTGAACTCGATTTTTTTCGAATTTCGGATTTTGATGGAATTTTGACCATTCCTGAATCAATTCTAATAATCGTAAAAAGGAGAAATTATATATTTAAGTTTAGTTTGCCGCCCTCTCGATGATTCTCATCGGACTTGGGGCAATTTGTTCTTCTTCATCTGAATAACGAGTACTAAATCTTCTGGGTCTATCGCTTTTGTCTGTTGACGAGCATCCGCATATATTTTTTTCTTATTTTTTCTCACCGACTCTATTCCGCATTTCTTCATAGAGGTATTTCTTCCCTTTGGGTCCTAGGGGGCCTAACCGCGAACTCGGAACTAAAATAAGTTAAAACTCTTGTAATAGCAAACTATCGAGATAATTGTACTTAAAAAGTACCTATTTAAATTGTATATAATTTATCTTATTTCGTTACTTCCGAGTAATCTAGGAGTCTAGGCCATAGAAAATTGAGATTTTTGATCAATGAGCTTGAAACTACCCAACATACCAAAATTTCAGCTTACTCTGCGAAAACCCATTTTCCATTTAAAGTATGCGGAATCTTTTCTCACACGCCCATACAAGAGCAAATGCTCCTTATTCTGTTTGTGAGTATCGTTTCTCAACATTCGACTCGCGTATCGAATTGTATTTTCCTGTATTTGGACCAATACAGCTCCCAATCCTACTAGTCTTACATCTGCAATTACTATTGTATTCGTTTGTTTATCATAGAAACCTAGGGTTTACCGTTCTATGATACACTTCAAACCTTGAAATGCTTCTTCCTGACATTCACCATTTAAATTCTGCGTTTTTCATGACCAATTTCCGTAATAGTTCACTCCAGGTCTGGAATAAACCGTCCAAAAAGTTAACAAAACTTTTGACATCTTCGGCACTTTTCGGTTGTCAAAATTCCTTTATTGCATCTCATGTCGTGTTCTTATTCTTCCATGTACTATGATGTCCCCTAGAAAAAATGCAACACTCTCACGCCCTTGTAAAACATGATTCGATGACACCTCTCTGGTGCACAGCTAATTTCCTTATTAACATCAGCATTTATGGCGAAATAGTCCTGTTTTTGTTACGAACGTCTAATTCCGCGCAATTCTCCACCGAGTTCCACTTAGTGGTGTTCCCATTCCAAATGCAGTTTTAAGAATACTTTTGATCCATTCAAATCTTGTAATAGTTTTTCTATCGTTGGAATCGGAAATTGTTCTCTGAGAACTGCTGTTGGCTCGGCTTATGTCAATGCATAATCTCAATTCTTTATTGTTTTTCGGAACGATATGTACTGATGAAACCAACAATGTAGGTCTTTCAGCTATTTCGATTATATATCCTACGATAAATTTTAATGTTATCTTCTGCTGAGCCTACTTTATGCTGTAGGGTTGCCTATGAACTGACTGAGCAACTGGCATAATCGATTTATCAATTCAGTTGAAAATCCTTCAATTTCCCAATTCCTTCGAAAATATAATTTTATTCTTCAATAAAATCTTCTTGTTTAATGTATTTTACTGTTCTTGTACCCAATTTGAGTACCCCTGACTCTATCGCAGTGTTTTTTTCCTAACAACGCTCCTCCTGTTCCATTCAAAACGATCACGTCTATTTCCGGTTTTCTAGCCGGCTGCATTTCTGTGGTAAAAGCAGCCAAAATTTTCAACGGTCGATTATTTTCATAAGGATGCAAGACTTTTTCGACTTGTAAGAATTGCACTGAATCTGTTCTTTAGAATCTCCCAACACTATTATGTTGCACGTTTCTCCAGAGTCGATGATCATCTCAGTCTTCACCCCTCTTAAGGTAATGTCGATTTTCTCATCTTCTCGTATACCAACTTGTTACTGAAACTTTTTTTTCCAATTAGTGTAATTTTTTAATACATGTAATTTTATGCAGGTAATTTGCCAGGAATAAGAATAATAAATATACAGGGTGTCCCATTTTAATCTATCACCCCCCTAATTTTTTTTATCTATCAATTAAATGCTTCAAATAAAAGTTGTTTGGTTTTGAGGGGGACCCAAAATGGCGTTATTAGTTTTTTATTTTTTGGACGTCTTCATAGTCAAATAGGCCCAACTTTTTTTTTTTCAAATGGAAACCTATAATTTTTATTACAATATCTTATTGTTTGGAAAAAAACAAGTAGCTTTTGTTTCAAAATTTTTTTTGTATGATTTTTTTTTTAATATTCAACAAAATAATTTTAGATTTTAGATTTTTACTAATTTTTTACTCGAAATCCATTAACTTTAGAGGAAAAGTGTAAAATATAAAAAATGTTTATTTTAATATGATATCACTAGGAAAATTATTTCAGATTTTTTTATTTTATTTTTTATTTGCTTTAATATTTTGAAGAGCAAAAGTTAACAAAAAGTCCTGATATAATTTTCCTAGTTATATCAGATTAAAATAAACATTTTTTGTTTTTTACATTTTTCCTCTAAAGTTAATGGGTTTCGAGTAAAAAATTAGTAAAAATCTAAAATCTAAAACTATTTTGTTTAATATTAAAAAAAAATGAAGTCATACAAAATTTTTTTTTAAACAAAAGCTACTTGTTATTTTCCAAACAATAAGATACCGTAATAAAAAATATAGGTTTACATTTGAAAAAAAAAAGTTGGGCCTATTTGACCATGAAGACGTCCAAAAAATAAAAAAAACTAATAACGCCATTTTGGGTCCCCCTCCAAACCAAACAACTTTTATTTGAAGTATTTTTTGATTTCATTGATAGATAAAAAAATTAGGGGGGGGGGGTGATAGATTAAAATGGGACATCCTGTATATGTGTAATCTGAAAAAGCTGTGTAATCTCAAAAATTTACCAAAATGAAATGAAAAACAGAAGAGTGGAATTTTTTGATGCAATGATGACACGACTTGCTGATAATCGCCAGTTTTTCAACTAGATCCGGTTTTAGCGAATTTTTCGAAGAAAAATATAGCTATTGCTATCACCATCATGACGCAACTTCGGAAAAAAAACTATATATCTTTATCAAACTTGATCTCGAGATCACGAAAATGAGGTTCGTTAAAAACTTTATGTATATACAGGGTGTCCAAGATAAGCGTGCAATGCATGGGGATATCCTAAACGGTAAGAGATACAGATGTGGTTAAATGAGATGAATTATTTGTAAGAAAGGGGTGAGTATTACAACATCAAAAAATATTAATAATTTTATGTGGTTCAGGCGGTATACCCAAAAAACTGAAAATTCGGAATTTCTTTAAATGACTATAACTTTTTTGGCAAAGTAGATACTTAAAGTAGGTACTTTTTGTTTGCGGTTTCTTAAGGCACTTTTTTGAGTAGAATTATTTGGTGTATTTAGAATTTTTATATCACTTTTAGTTTCCGAGATACAAGCCCTAACTTTAGTTTTTCTTATGGGCCGCCAAGTTGGCTATATCATATTCGAACGTGTTTTTTACTCTACTTTACAATGATATGTCACATGTCATACTTATTATTAAAAAAAAGTAAAAACCTTTTTTTTGTAATAGTTTATTGTTTTTAAATATCCATTTGTTATTTTGATTGTTGTTATTGCGATTTTTGTTTAACAATTTTTGTTTTTCATGACTTACTTAAATGTTTGTAATAAAATACTTTATAAATATCATCAATATTTAGTACTTCGACTTATTTTCTATAATAAATATGTCATGTGATATATCGTTGTAAAGTAGAGTAAAAAACACGTTAGAATATGATATAGCCAACTTGGCAGCCCATAAGAAAAACTAAAGTTAGGGCTTGTATCTCGGAAACTAAAAGTGATATAAAAATTCTAAATACACCAAACAATTCTACTCAAAAAAGTGCTTTAAGAAACCGCAAACAAAAAGTACCTATCTACTTTGCCAAAAAAGTTATAGTCATTTAAAGAAATTCCAAATTTTCAGTTTTTTGGGTATACCGCCTGAACCACATAAAATTATTAATATTTTTTGATGTTGTAATACTCACCCCTTTCTTACAAATAATTCATCTCATTTAACCACATCTGTATCTCTTACCGTTTAGGATATCCCCATGCATTGCACGCTTATCTTGGACACCCTGTATATATATATATATATATATATATATATACATATGTATATCTGCCGTTTCGAGTGGACTCTCTAGCCTTCCAGGATTACTTCCGATCTTTTTGAAACTTGGTTAAAAAATCGATCTCACGAATACCTCGGTTAAGTTCGTTAGTCAGCGAAATTCCTTTATGGATTTCAAAATGGCGGCCGTTCAAAACCGAAAAAAAATCATATCTCGGGTATTAAATATCGGATTGATAATATCAAATATGTTTTGGAATCCTCTCAATAAAACAAAATTATTGTGTCTCTTGTGATTTTTCGGTATAAGGTACCGTTTGGTTGATAGTTTAAAAACAAAACAAAAATTGTAGAGATTGTAAACTAAGAATGCCGAGTTCGAGTCCCGATGTGGAACTTTTTTTTTACAAGTTTTTTATTTTATTTTTTTGTTTATTATGTAGAGTAAAAAGTTAATAATCAATAAAAAATTTAAAAAATTTCAAAGCCAACTTTTTTTTACACATTTAATTATTTTTTATTTTATTTTTTTATCAAATAAAATTCGCTTACCGCGGTGGTTGCGCGGACAGAATATTTTTACTTCATAACATTTTTGAAAATGCATTTAATCTAATCTCAATAGAAACGTTCAAATGATCATAACTCTCCGGGAAAAAATTGTAGAGACATCGGCGATCCTGCGTTGTTTTTATCTCAGTAAGCCCTTTCGAAGGAGCCTACACTCAACCCCATGTGCCATTTAATATTTATTTTGTTCCCCCTCCCCCGCCTTCCGGGAATACGCAGGTGGGTGTTTTTGTGGTTAAATAATAGATTTGGTGATCCCATTGTATTTTTATAAATTTCAATCCTATATTTAAAACCATTCAAAAGTTATTTAGGTGGCCCCGAAATTTTGGAAGGCACTGTATAATAATCCATGTTTTAACAGTCAAAACTAATTTGAAATTTCAGATAAAGACTATAGTGCCCCCGCACCGATTATGGCTATTAAATTTTTTTATAGTCCAACCTTCAAAAATTTCGTAAAAAAACAATTTTTGAAAGAATTCGACCGACTGAAAACTTGACATAGCCTTAAAAAAAATGTTTTCTTTTTTAATTTTTTTTCGCTCACTTTCAGTCTTGGTACAATCACCAAAATTTTTTTGTCTTTCTGGCATAGTTTTTAGGGTTCTGTAGAAAACTAGGAACCCTTATAGTTTCTCCATGTCCGTCTTATAAAAATTTTGACATAATAAGATGAAATCGTAGATGAAATGGTATACGGTCGTAGATTGATGACCCAAAAACAGAAATGATAAGATTTAAAAAAAAAATTTAGATCCCCTTCGTGTCCAAAAAAAATTGATTAAAAAAAAATTTCACCAAAAAAATGTGACTTTCTGGCATTGTTTTTTTTATAATATTGTTTTTTTTAAGATTTTATTTCCAGCTGCGTGTCATCATAAAATAATTATATATTGATTTTAATTATTTATTTTGAGATATAATCGTATTTAAAGTATTTTTAATGTTACAACTCTTGAACACAATGCGAAGGTTTTACCCATATCGACGTCTTCTGATGAAAACCCGTGTTGAATCAAAATACTAGAACTCTTTTACAACAAAAACGAAAATCGCTTTGAAAGCGTTGCCAATTACTATTTCGTTTACCGAATAACAATTAATTCTATTATAGAAACAAGATAATGGTGAATAAAAATAGACCATAGTGTAAATATTTTAATTTTTACTTTACATTTTTGATCTACTTCATTTATTGAAGATTGAATTAAATTACGTGTGAAACAGCAAATTCAATAATTGTCAAAATAATAGTTGGATAGATAAATAAATAAAACTGGCAAGTACGTATTGGGCACGCACATGATAGGGTTCCGTAGTCATTCTCACTACGATTTGTAAAAAAAAGAGATTTCAAAATTTTGAAAAGCAAATATATTATTTGACATTTTTCATTGCATTTTAGGAGACATATCAAATGACGCCCAATTGATGGGGTAAGTGGGGAAAAAATGTGAGTTCTCTTTTCAGTTTATAGAAGAGGTATAATAGGGGTCCAAAATATTTTTGACAATGTTCGTTATAATTTTCAGTGAAAGTACTAATTAACACTAGAAAGACGGGAAAATCTACCTACCTACAAAGACGGCGACCGGTCAAATGGATAAAAATTTACTAAATATTTTTTTATGAGTAACTAGCAGAATCCCGCGGCTTCGCTCGCGTAAATTTCGAATTTTTATTCATAACCTATAAAAAATCGTAAATATCTCGGATCTTATTGTTACTTAAAAATAACAAAAACCCACTCCCTGCCTACCCCCGCCATTAGGAGTTGAATATCGATTTTTTTTTATTGCAGATTATCTTGTTCGACTCCACCATTATAACTTAAGCAACTATGCAGATAAACATATCAAAAACACACACCCTGTCTACCCCCGCCATTATGAGTGGAATGTCGAAATTTTAATTTTAATAGATGACTATTTTGCCCGAATTTACTTTTATAACTAAAGCAGGTATACAGATAAACATATCTAAATCCATCCTCGTCCCCGTCCAATACTGTTAGGGGTTGGATGTCAAGCTTTCATTTTTTAATTGAATATTAATATGTCCGAACTAACCTTAAAATCATAAATAGTTATGAATATATAAATACATCAAAATTTTACCCCTCCCCCATTCCCATAGTGGTTGAATTTTCGTAAATGCTATTTATCTTGTAGAGTAGGTACCTACTTATTTCATGTTTCATTTGGTGAATACAAAAAAAATATCTTACAAATTTTTCCACCCCCCTAACACTTTAGGGGTTAAATTTTGGGAAGTGCTGAAATAACTGTTTCATTATTTGTATTATAGAATATTTATGAAAAGTTTCAATTAAATACGAACAAAAAAATAATTTTTTATACACATTTTGACATCCCGTTTTAACCCCGTAGGGGTTGAATTTCGAAAAATCCTTTCTTAGTGGGTGCTTGCATCATAAAAGGAAGGCACTTACGAAATTTCACGTTTCTAGGTCCAGGGGTTTGGGCTGCACGTTGATATATGAGTGAGTGAGTGAGTGGTTAAGGACAAACCCTTTTATAGATATAGAAGATTAATAAATGTCAAGAAAAGAAATAAAAGTAGATGTAATGTATGTTTAATTTTAATATTTATACTCAATTTTTACATGTTATAAGAGCTGCAAAGCGGTTTATTACAAGTATAGTAAGTATCGCATACTTTATTAGTTTTATTTTTACATTTCTGAATAAAACATTTTCGCCTTCTTCGAATTTCCTGGGCTTTTTTCACAAATTACTCACAATAATATCGAAACACAATTACAGGCTTATTTGACTGACAATTCATATACGTATTTATTGACATTTATTGTTGTACCCTCTCATACAACAATTAAAAACATATTTATCAGATCATAGCCGTCAAAAGACCGCTGCCGTCTTTGTCGGTATATTAACATTTCAAACAATAAAGAAAATAGATGTGAATTATTTTGATACATAGTTTCATTTAACTACTAGTATTAATAAAAGTCACAAAGTCTCATTACGGAAAGTCAAATACATAGTTTTTGAATTATTCAATATTGAAATTAAAATTACCGTCAAATGACTGCTCCCGTCTTTCTAGTGTTAAAAGCTACATTGTGGAATTTTTTCAATTTTTTGAATTAATAGTTTATAATGACTTTGGAGAGCAAATACATCGTGATTGAGGGGTTAAAATCAAAAGGTTCTGATACATTTTTTGTTGCACTTTAGGAGACATTTTTAACGATACCCCACTCAATGGGGTAGGTGAAATTTTTTTTTTAAAACACTCAATTTTAAGGAAGAGGGGTCTAACAATTTTATTTTTTTATTTTATCATTTCTGTTTTTGGGGCATCAATCTACGACCGTATACCAAATTTTATCTTGTTATGTCAAAATTTTTCAGGACGGACGGACGGACATGGAGTTCCTAGTTTTCTATGGAACCCTAAAATTCACGTAGGTATAAATAAGTAGTTTAATTGTGACCTGCAAAGTTTGAAATATGTCGGTACAATGGTTAACGAGCAAATATTTTCATTTTTATATGAAAAATAATTAATTGACTATGTAGTAAAAATATTATTAACGTGATTATTTTAACTTAAGAAAATAAAATTATTTTCTTTTGTCATTTTTGGTATTCATGTTATTAGTTTTGCCGATAAAATTTAATTAGTGGTTGATCCAGTTACTTTTTAGCTGATTAAAATCAATAATTGTTGATCAAAATTTTACTGTTTGTAAATTACAACTTACGCTCGACCCTAAATAATTTGTAAAGCCACCAATGAGGTACACAGTGACCTCTCAGATTTCTTTTAAATTTTCGTATATGGTGTAGGCCTTCAACAAGTAAATATAATCAGTAAAATGTATGCGATCGAACACGCCGTTTCCCCCTTGTGAGTGACGAAAGTTGCTGTGCGACGCTTATACGACTTATCGAATCCCGCGTAACAGTTAATATTAAAAAATTTATATAAAAAAAAATACTTTTTAAAAACAAGCTTTTATTAAAAATGCACTAAAAAGTAAAAAATAAATTTTCAGCTATCACAAAAATTTTAGGTTTTTATGACTAAAACCAATAAAAACGCGGAGCATTCACGAAAGCAAATGGATAGTTTTTAATCAATTAATTATTTCATTATTGTATTTATAAAATTGTTAAGTAGTTTATCAAAAATTCTATATATTTATTTGATTTAATGTACAAATTTTCTACTATTATTTTATATCAATTTATCCTTCTTATTTTGCATAATTTTTTTTATTCATACATTTGTCTTTATAACACCCCGCGCTTTTATTGGTTTTAGTTATAAAAATCTAAAATTTTTATGATAGCTGAAAATTTATTTATAATTTTATTTTCAAATTTTTAGTTACTGATTGACTAACTAACTAACATAATAACAGGTAAAACTCGACAAACTCTTTCATTTGATACCCATATCAAGATAGTTATAAAGAAAAAGGTAATCCACCATTTTGAGGCATCCGCCATATTGGATTTATAATGACATCACATAGCTAATCGTATTCTACTTATCAAACCCTTTTATTTGATAATTTTGATACCCATATCAAGATGGTTATAAAGAAAACTGGAATCGGCCATCTTGGGGCGCCCGCCATATTAGATTTAGAATGACGTCACATAACTAATCGTATTATACTCATCAAACCCTTTCATTTGATACCCATATGAAGATGATCATAAAGAAAAAGGTAATCCGCCATCTTGGAACGTCCGCCATATTGGTTTTAGAACGATATTAGATATACTATATTGCATTGTTACCGGACTCATATACGTATACAAAATTTCAAATCTCTATCTTAATTAGAACTAGTCGAAATTTTGATTGCAATATTTGATCTAACTAACTAACTAACAAGTGAAGTTAATTAAATCTCTCTATTAAATATTTAGGCTACCCCTTGGGCCCCGTAAACTGATATAATTTTACTCAATTTTAGATATGTATCATTTGCCAAGAAAAAAATATTTGATAGGGTTGTTATTTATGCACGATAATATTACCATCATACTTCAACGCAATTCAGCTGTATCCATAACTCTGATGTGAGTGAGAAGTCACGTGCGGAAAATGATATATGTGTTTTTTTTTACAGACTTTCCAGTGGAATATTTCCAAAATAACGAATTTTCAGAGAAAATTGTTCAGACAAATGTTTCATGATTTTGACATCATCATAAATATTGACATTAAGGCAGCGTTTCTCAACCTTTTAGTCTTTGCGACCTAATTTTCAATCAGTATTCTCATGGCGCCCCTCCCCCCAACCCTCATACAGTAATTTTCACTGAAAAATAGATCTAAGCTTAATATAAAAAATGCTTAGTGTTAATTTCTAATATTAAACCTTCTTTCGAAAAACTTTGCTCTGCAAATTAATCTTGTTTTTAATTTAATATTGATAAGTCAATTATTAAATAAATTGTGCAGTACTGATACAATCATATTTATAAGTGTACCTATTATATCAGTGTAAATGTAAACGTGTACTTTATATTTATTTTTTATTATGTCAGAATGTATTTTATTACTGTTCTTTCAGTAAGTTAAATACATTTTTTAACAATATTTTTTTCTCGATATTCCCGCGCCCCCATTCAGTTTTATTACGCCCCCCTAGGGGGGCGCGCCCAACAGGTTGAGAATCGCTACATTAAGGGTTTACCTTGAAAAGGTCGTTATGATGGGTTTACAGGTTCAGCTTTTGTTTTTCAAAGAAAATCTGTATTTTTTGTTGCAGATTCGTAATTAACGGAGAAAAATATGTAACTTTGTCTGAAATATTTTTTTCTGAAAATGTCATTTTTTTGATATGGGACAAAACAAGCAATAATATCTGAATTTTCAATACTTTTTTACTCCAAAACTATTAATTTAAAAAAATATGCGCAAGATTCAAAAAGTGCTTAGATTTAGGCAAGAATTATCAATTTTTATTAGTAATGCATTTTTTTCTTAAAATATCATTAAAAAAATGTATTTAAAAAAATTGCAGTTTTTTTATAATAATTTTCAAATAAAAATTTTTCTGCGAATCCATATCTGAATCTTTTTCCTCTTTTGATTTTTCTTATAAATTGATAGTTTTTGAGTACAAAAATTATTGAATATTCAGAATTTGTTTTGCTCCATATCATAAAAAATGGATATTTTATGAAAAAATGATTCAAGTAAAAGTTATTATTCCTCGTAAATTACGAATCTGCAACAAAAAATATGGACATTTTTGTCAGAAAAATTTTCTCTTAAAATTCTTGGAAATAATCTGCTGGAAAATCTTTTAAAAAGTACCCGGTATATGGGACATTCCACATAAAATTTGCCACTAAATTTTTTTTCCATATAACATTTTTTTTTACGGTTCACCAGTCAAAAACATTTGATACGTATTTTTTTTTTAAATATAATATTGAATTTTCGAGATATTTTTTTAATTCTGCGTTTGTAAAAAAAATAAGTACATTTTTTCAATCGCTAATATTGCAATATCTAACAACGATATACAAATCTATCCCAGACATAAAATGAGCGCCTTTTTCTCAGCTTTCGAATGAAGTACATATAGGTACTAAAACACAATATATATAAACAAATCGAATTTTTTCGAATTTGAACATGATTTTTTTATTGAAAAAAGTAGCCAAAACGTTTTTCTTAATCTTAATATATATAAATTACGTATCACATGTTCCTCCGCGATGGACTCCTAAACTACTTAACCGATTTTAATCAAATTTGTACACCGTGTGCAGTTTGATCCAACTTGAAAGATAGGATAGCTTACATATCAATTTATGATCGCAATATTATTTTATTGCAAATTATTTGTTTTTATCTGTTAGCTCCAAACGATTCTAACAGATGGTGACATCTGTTGACTGGATTGAGTAAGTATTCAATAGATGGCGCTATGTCAAACTTCCAAACGTTTCATATAACCTACAATAAGTATAGGTTAACCACAGCAACGCGTGGCCGGGTCAGCTAGTACTGTTATAATTTGAGAGTTGAATACTAATGAAACAATGAATTTTTCAATCGCGGCTTGCACGCGTGAAGCGTACCGCAACGCGACTCGCTCGGACTCGAAGAGATTTCATATGATTCTTGACTCAAAGTGGTAAATATAAAATGACGTTGAAACTTGAATTCAACGTGATAGGTTTATATATTATCGTTAAAATTGTACGAAATTTTTTTATGATGTAAATTCTACAGCTCTTTTAAACATTTGAAAAAGTAACTTTACTATTTATTACATTTAAATGTACGTTTGACTTCTGATTTACAAAATCTAAATATGCCATAGTGTGCAGGAAAAAAAGAATTTCAATTTCAATTCTTCGTTCGGCTCAACATATTGAAATGATTGTGTTCCTGATATGGTTTTACATTTTTCAAAACTAGTCTGAAGATATTTTTCTGCTCTTGCATAGTTCTCCGAACATCTGCATTTCATAATATTAGGCAGAGAAGAAGCTTTCTTAGCCCACTCGTATAATTCAGTTGCGGACGAAATTTGATCATCAGTGATCATTTGTAAACTTGCTCGACGTGCCATTCTTTTAATAGTTCCTCCAGCCCCGTCGCAAGGCCCTTTTCCATGTGCCGTTAAAGTCAAATTTGTGATGACAAATATTCGCAAAATGTTTGACATTTTTGAATTGGTAAGAAGTTCTGTGGTCGTTCATACCCGGAGAAAATGGTAGGATGCCGGTATTGTAATTATTATCCATTATTCAATGGTGAATTGTAATTAACTATTTTCCAACAAATTATGCTAAATCAACATTCATGGCAAATTACTGACGATGATATATTGACTTCATAATCTAAATTTATGAACTAAGTCTATACATTATATAGGTAATTCTGGATCAATAGTACGAATAGATGCAATCGCATTCCAGTTTCTGCATAATACCTCATAAATATAGCGTCAAAAGCAACGAAATAGTTAATTCGTTTCTTAATCCAATACTGTATTGTTATAATTAAATTATAATGTATTTGAAGAACCAATCAAACGACATAACACAGCTAGAGAACTGAAATAGGTCATTATTTTTTACCATACTTTTGATGGCGTTCTTATACAGTTTTATAGTTCCTTATCAATAAAGTATTTATTTTGTTATTTCGTTTTCGTATTTCGTACTCAGTACACATCTGTAAAATAGTAAATACTGGGTACTGATCGGTCCATATTTACTTCATTGTTAAATAGGTATGTATTACCAACGATATTTAAATGTCGTAATAATATGATAAAACTAGCTGTCGGATACAATTTTACCCGGGGATATAAAATTAAACTATACAACGTATAATGCCGTGGGGTGCGATCCTTTAGGTCCACACAATCAACTTCCCAACATGGTATGACTAACAATACTTGAATACTGATTATTTATTGTTTCCATAATTAATATTACTATGTTATAGTTTGTAAATATTTTTTTTAATATGTATATAAAAATTTTAATGGAATTTGTCAGAAATAAAACTCACCTTTTTTTATGAAATTTAGTTTTCTAATATCCTAATAATGTCAATAATATAATGTACATTTTTAGAAAAACTAATCTGACAATTTGAATAATATTTGAATTTTGAATTGCGTTTGTTTCCATGGCAACATGAATTTATTAAACGTCTTTATTAGTATGAAATTCAAATTTTGATGGTGGTTTTCATCCATTTAATGGCTGTTTGGACCCATATAAAAAATAAATACTGAAATACACGTTTTATTATTTGTGTTGTATAATATTTATTCTAAGTTTCGACTAAATACGATCAAGAAAAAAAATGAAAATGAAAAAAACACCCTTTTTTACCCCCGTAGGGATTGAATTTCGAAAAATCCTTTCTTTCAGATCATATTCACGTCAAGATGCTTCGATTAGCACCCCAACGAAGTCAATAGCATTTTTTGTTCGCGAGATTTCGTCCCGGAAAAAAAGGACACGTACGTACGTACGTACACACGTACGTACGTACGTACATACACACACACACACACACACACAGACATTTTTCTGAAAATAGTGTAAATATACTCTAATGCCCTTGAAACATGAAAATATGTTAAAATTTTTGATTTCGATTTTCGGACCAATTACAATAACTTCCTATTGGGAAGTTAAAAAGTTCCGAGATGATCGAATATTGCGAATGATACATACAGCCAGCATCGAAAAACAAAAAAACACGTGTTCAATTTTTTTGAAAAAGTTATTCAACTACACCAAACTCGATCCCCCACCACCACCCACAGGGGGTGGGAATGGGGGCGACTTTAATATCTTAAATGGAAACCCCCATTTTTTATCGCAGATTCGGATTTTGCGTCAAAAAATACGTATTTCTTGTCTGAAACGTTTCATCAAAACTATCACTCGCTATTTCTCTTATTCTTGGTACATATAATTTGATTTATGAGAAGATCTTGATTTTTCTGGCAGTAAGATTGCCATCGAAGAAAGAGGGGCCTATTACATATTATCATATCAATCAAGATATAAGCCCAAACATTAAATTTTTCTGACATATAGGCACTCTATGCCAGTAGCGTCGGTAGGGGGGAGATTAAGGAGATCAATCCCCCCCCCCCCATTAGTTTACAAAAATTATAAGATGCTTATGATTTACGAAGGATATAACCAATATTTGTACTTTGCACCATATAAAAGATAATTTTCAGAATGGAAAATATAACTTTATGAGATTTAATACTGTCATATCCCCCCCTAGGCTATCTACGCCACTGGCTCCCACGGCAGATATTTTTATTTAAATCTTTTAATTCGTAAATACTAAATACCAATCCTTTTTCTCGTCGCATCGGGCCCCAGGACTAAAATATTTCCAAAACCGCTGTTCTGTACAAACACTGGGGTAGATAGCTTTTTGCAATGGGGAGCAGTGGCGTACGCAGGGAGGTGTTAGGGGGGTCAGACCCCCCCAATGACATATGTGACCTTTTTTTTAATCAATATTAATATTATTCCCAACAAAATTTACAACATTTATTTTGGAGACCTTTTTTAGGGTTCCGTAGAAAACTAGGAACCTTATATTTTCTCCATGTCCGTCCGTCCGTCTTGAAAAATTTTGAGATAATAAGAAATTTGGTATACGGTCGTAGAATAATGAATAGCCCCCCTTCCTATAAAATGAAAAGTGTTTTAAAAAAAATTAGGTCTCCTATAATGCAATAAAAACTGTAACAGAACTTTTTGATTTTAACCCTTCAATCACGATGTATTTGCTCTCCAAAGTCATTAAAAAAGAGTCCCCCCCCCTCCATTTTCTAAACTATCAATTTAAAAAATCTGAAAAAATTCCAGGATGTAGCTTTTAATTAGTACTTTTACTGAAAATTATAACGAACATTCTCAAAAATATTTTGGACCCCCCTTCTACAGACTAAAAAGTGAACTCTCATTTTTTTCCCACTTACCCCATTGAGTGGAATGTCATTTGATAGGTCTCTTAAAATGCAATAAGAAATGTTAAATAACTTTTTGATTTCAACCCTTCAGTTACGATATATTTGCATCTTAATGTCGTTGTCAGAGCGTCCCCCCCTCTATTTTCTAAACTATTGATTCAAAAAATCTAAATTTTTTTTTCGGAGTGTAGCTTTTAATTAGTACTTTCACTGAAAATTAGAACGAACATTGTCAAAAATATTTTGGACCCCCCTTTCATAGATTTAATAGTGAATTTACATTTTTCTCATTTACCCCATTGAGTGGGGTGCCATTTGATAGGTCTCCTAAAATGCAATAATAAAAGTCAAATGACTTTTTGATTTTAACCCTTCAGTCACGAAAATTTTGAAATAACTTTTTTATAAATCGTAGTGAGAATGACACTACGGAACCCTATCATGTGCGTGCCCAACACGTACTTGCCCGTTTTATTTTAAGTTATTACTGTTCACTTTTTTATTCTGATGACCTTTTTTTAGTCATTGCCAAATCACTTTTTTATTTCGACCTTTTTTTTTTAAATCTCTTTGACCCCCCCCCCCCCATGACACAATCCTGCGTACGCCACTGATGGGGAGGAATATGAAATGACAGTATTAAATCTCATAAAATATTTTTCATTATGAAAATTTTCTTTTATGTGGTGTAAAGTACAAAAATTGGTTATATTCTTCACTTATGTATTCATTATTGAAAAAATACTGGAATATCATAATCATCTTATAATTTTTGTAGAGTCATGGGGGGTTTGATCCCCTTAATCACCCCCCCCCCCTAACTACGCTACTGAATACAAATAGTTATATGTAGCCAGTTATAGTTATAGTTCCCATCAGAACATGGAAATTAAAATTAAAATCAATTTCACCTAATAATTTGATAATTCAAGAAATTAATAAAATTTTTAGTTATAATAAAAATGATTATATAAGTAATTATTTACCAAACCACCTGCCACTGTGTACATTGTTAATGTAAGTAAAAGACCAAAATGTGATAAGGCTGATTTTACTTTTATTTTTTGCCACCAATTTTTCAGTTCCACTCTTATACCTTGTTCATTAATTGCTCTAGATGTACTTTCGTGCTTCATTTCACTTAACGCACTTTAATTTACTTATTTTATACACTTTTATTGAACTAAGCTTGCAGTTATGAATTATTATATTTTATGAATAGATATTTTATATTCATATTAGTTCATTACATTATTTAAGGAAATAACAAATATAAACTGTTCATTTAAACAACTTTGAACTCTAAATTGTAATATCACCATGTTTTCTATCCCGAATCCAATAACTATCTGAATCTTTAAATTTGGATGCTGTGTTATCCTCGCGCGTTAATCTTAAATTTAGACAAGGAATAAGCATGCGCATAATTCGCTTCATTCTGGTGCTACTAACGCCACCACTTAAATTTTTACGAATGTTATATTTCGTCTATTGAGCGTTGTATTTTAATAACAAATATAAACTTTCTGAATGAATTGGATTTGTATTGAAACTGGAAAGCATTTTATAGTTAATTGAAGGTAATATTTAATAGTAATGCAAATAGTAAAAAATGTTGATTCATCTTTATTATGAACGTTTTATAAATTTGAGGTTATATTTTAGAAAAAATGAATTCTCTTGTTGATGGTGAAGGTTTAGAAATAGATCGTTTGCCGGTTAACTCAGAAGAACAAACTTTTAATGAATGGCAAATTAAATATGAACAATCTCATATACTTCATTCTCAATGTTCGAACAAAGGTCTTTGTAATCAACCAGAAACCGACAAATGTTTATTTTGTTTTTATAGTAATATCTTAAGTTTACCACATTTACCTGATATGGTATTTCCAAAAAATAAGTTATATCTTATTCACAACTCTGGTAATGAAATTGTTTTCAATGCACTTGATGCTCTTAAGATTGTTAGTAGCGGAAAAAATCCACTTCAAGTATGTTGTGCAGAAGCCTGGCAAGAATCTAGGTCTGATATGAAAGTGGAGGAAAAAATAATACCTTTTGATTGGACATTTTCAACAGATTATAAAGGAACTCTTAGAGGTTTTACAGTAGAACCAACAGAACAACGAATTGACATTGATAAGTTACGAGAAAAGGAAAAGATTCTATTTTATCATGAATTAACTCTTTTTGAAGATGAATTACATGACCATGGTATTGCATCTCTCTCCGTAAAGATTGTAAGTATTTTATATTATTAAATACATATACTATAAAAATGAAGAATAATGCAATGATTTTTTTTAGCGTGTTATGCCTTCATCTTTCTTTGTTTTGCTACGTTATTTTTTGCGCGTTGACAATGTTTTGGTTAAAGTTAAAGATACAAGATTATTTCATGAATTTGGAACTTCATTTCTTTTAAGAGAACATACAGAAAGAGAGTCTGAAGTACAAAAATTAAATCTTCCATTACATATTTTTACTGATCCTAACGCTATTTCATACCATTTACCTTTAATATTAAGTTGTTATGAAAAAATACAAATAAATTCATCTACATAATTCAAATTGATTAATGTTTTTGAATGTATGCATACAATAGAATATGTTTAAAACAAAATTTAGGGAAGCGGATATATTTTTGCTTAAATTTTGTATTGAGAAAACAATTGTACCTCTGTATTATTTTTTAGATAAAAATTTAAAAAAATTATTTTTATTTTTATATCATGTGCGCTCAAAACACAAAATTGAACTGCAGACCAAAACAAAAATGATTCTTCTAAAAAATTTTAAAATAATTAAAACTACGGCATTTTACATATTATTTTTCATTTTCAAATAGGAGACAAGATCAAGCTACTTATATAGATGTGGTTATATAGACAACCTGTACACATGGGCGTAGCCAGGGTGGGGCAGGGGGGCCGCTTGCCCCCCCCCCCTAGCTTGTGGACAAAAAGTAATAAGTAAATCAGTACATTGTCTAAACAGGGATATTTCTAGATTTCTATGATGTCCATTGGATTTTTAACGTAATTTTATATTTTGGATTCAGAAAATCTTATATCAAAGTTTTTTTTAATCACAATCTTTTGTTTTTACATGTAAACTAAAATTTCAGGGAAAATTAAAAATAAAATAAAAACATCTAATAAAGACCATACCGGGTGTTTTTTTTAAAGACTTTCCAGCGGATTATTTCCAAAATAACGAATTTTCAGAGAAAATTTGTCAGACAAAAGTTTCATGGATTTGAGGGGGCTAAATATTAACAACATGTGTTGACCTTGAAAAGGTCACTATTATGGGTTTTTTAGGTTCAACTTTTCTTTTTCAAATGTAAACCCATATTTTTGTTACAGATTCGTAATTAACTAGAAAAAATAAGTAACTTTTTTCTGAAAATATCAATTTTGTATGATATGGAGCAAAACAAACAGTAATTTCTGGATTTTAAATAATTTTGTACTCGAAAACTATTGTTTTTTTAAATAATTGCAAGAAGCAAAAAGTGCTTAGTTTTCGGATCAACAAGAATTATCGGAGAATTTTTACTTATTTTTAATTCGTTTTTTTTTTATTTCGAAAAATTTCTTTAAAAACAATTTTTTTAATTAATAATTACTTTAAAAAAAATTCTGAAAATACTTGCCGAAATCTAAACATTTCTTTTCTCTTGTAATATTTTTTTATAAATTGGTAGTTTTCGAGTAAAAAATTATTTAAAATCCAGAAATTACTGTTTGTTTTGCTCCATATCATACAAAATTGACATTTTCAGAAAAAATATTTCAGACAAAAGTTACTTATTTTCCCTAGTTAATTACGAATCTGTAACAAAAAATATGGGTTTACATTTGAAAAAGAACCTAAAAAACCCATAATGGTGACCTTTTCAAGGTCAACACATGTTGTCAATATATAGCCCCCTCAAAGCCATGAAACTTTTGTCTGACAAATTTTCTCTGAAAATTCGTTATTTTGGAAATAATCCGCTGGGAAGTCTTTAAAAAATTGTTTTGTTAAAGTGCTGTGAATATAAAAAGGTCCACGGAAATTAATTTTTAACCTGATTTTTTTAAACTTAAAATATGTTAAATAAAAAAAAATTTGCCCCCCCCTAAATACAATTCTGGCTACGCCCATGCCTGTACATGACACTTTGCACCCTAGTGGTAGGTAAACATAGGTGGGCACAGTTAATTGAAAAATTAACTTCGTTAATCGTTAATCCGTTAATAAAAAAGTTAACTTCGTTAACCGTTAAAGCGTTAAAATTCTGAAAATGTAACGGAAGTTAAAGTTAACCGAAAATTCGAAAATTTAACGAAAGTTAAAGTTAATCGTTAAAAAGTTAACCATCCAAAATGTTTGAAGACCTTTTTTTGCTATTTCGACAACTTTCTTATGTACTTTTCATCAAACAACCAATGTAACGGACTAAAGTTAACGGAAGTTAAATTTAACGGAAGTTAACAAAAGCGTTAACATTTTTTTGAGTTAACTTAAAAGTTAATCCGTTAACCATTTTGTTAACTTCGTTAATTAACGATTAACGGATTAACGAGTTAATGCCCACCTATGTAGATAAACTAGCCACTCCTGTATTTTGCATTTCATGTCATATGCAGATATTTACTTCATTTGAAATCTTTAAATAATATGCAATTAATTGGCTTTTTATTTTAATAATATATTACAAGTGGACCATTTAAAAAATCCACTCCAATATCCTAGAACTTTTAAGTCATAGGCAAAAATGTTTCGGAAAAAAGTTGAAGGGTTGAAAGGGTGACATCAGATGATGCTATAAAATTTTTTTTGGTGGAGGTCAACTTCTTTTTGAATAGGAGTTTTTATTTTTTTATTGCAGAATCCGTGAAAAAATTATCCACTTTTGTTGAAAAAATAATTTTTTACAATTTAATTTTTTTAATCTTTATTTTAAAATTGATGTTACTTAACTTTCTTAATACATCAGTTGTGCCTTAAAATTGGTCTACTTTTCACATAGTATTCTAATGTAACATAAAAAAAGATTCATTACATCATCTGAAGGTGATGTCCAATTACGGAAGTCCTTTTACAGGTGTTTTTAAAGTATAAACAATTGCCTATTTTGATCCACCATTATGTAATATGTACCTAAATATAAAAATGCATTTTTTGATATTTTAGTGTTTCGAGGTTTCGGTCATTAAATAATAATTAACGATTGTTATCGAAACACTCAAATATCAAAATAAAAATGGTCATTTACATAAATTCAATATATAAAATATTATGTTTCCACTATTGAGAGAACCTTGCATATTCATCTGGTTTCAGTTATATGAAGTTCCTGCTACAAAATGGTTAAATGGGATATACATAACTTTTTTTTTATACGTAACCAATTTTTGTCTTAAATTTATTCTATTACGCACATTTGTAGCTTTATTCAAAGCAATGAAAAAGGCTGTTTTATGTTATTATATTAAGTTATATGCACTAAAATATATTTTTAAATATTTTAAATTTATCATGAAAGTACTAAAAATTAAATCATTTCAAACAACTATTTAAAAGCATAATCTATGTAACCAATGAACCAAAAAATTGACAAATTTCAAACTATTTTAGTGTGAGACGTGAGTCAACATTTAAATAAACTATACTTATAAGATCAAAAATATTGAACTAAATGACTTTGATTGATTTAAAATAGTAATATTATTATTTTTCATTTATGTTTAATTAACATCATTCACAGTTTCTGCCAATACTGTCTATACTGAAAATGACACAATCTATTATAAGTGACAGTTTTACAAATATATAGGGCATATAGGGTCTTTTCTAAATATAATATATTATTTTTATTATTATAATTATTATAACAAGCCCATCTAAAACAAATTGCAATAATAAATTAACAGTTTAGTATAGAAATACCTACATTATTTTCAGTAATTCACAATATTGCCAAACTTAAACGAGTTCCTATACATTGAAAAATATTGTAAATGTTGATGTTTCCCATTTTGAATTACATTTCCTACTTAACATCAATTATACTGACAATGAAATATTAGTTCGGTCCCCTTTTACTGGCGCCTAGGGGATGGCATTGTAGTAAAACAACAAAAATGGTATTTTAAATATTACTAATCTCCGATGAACACAAGCAATTAAATCACAAACAATTTGTGAAAATATTTGAGAAAATTTTATATATTTAAAATAAAATTTCATAGAAAAAAATAATAGAAGCATATAGGAAGAAGAGGTTTTACAAAAAGACTACAGACAAAACTGTAATTAAGTCAATTAATTAACTGTAATACCTTTTTAGTTTTATTTTTTTGGTTCACCTTGTATATTTTACAATGATTTAATACAGAACTACATTTAATCATATATTAAACAAATTAAATTAAAGTTGTTTGATATATGATTATAATAATATGTATTTGATATTTATAAGCAAAATAATATCAAATAACTAAAAAAAATGATTAAATCTAAGCAAAGTATTTTTAAGGCACGGTTTCACACTTTCAAAATATATCAACAGAATTCATCTACAAAGTTTTTAATAAAATTTACAATTTCTTTTACATATTTTGGCTTGCTTTGTAATTCTAGAAAAGTAGAGATTTCAATGTTCAAAATGCATTTTTTCATTTAGAAATACAGTAAAAACCAGTTGATAATGACATTAGTTTATACAACATATCGTTTTTAACGACTCAAAATAGAAGTCCATCTGAATTCCATATAATTGCATTTTTACCGGTTATTACGACTATCTGCTTTTACGACCTAATATGACTGGTCCCTTTGATGTCATTATAACTGATTTGTACTGCATTTTAATACCTTAATTATTTGGAGAAGCAAATATAATTGAATCGGTGAGTGAAAGAACAATACAAGTGCCAAAAATGGAAATTTTAACTGAGATAGGCAAAATGTTTAAAATTCATAGCTCTATCACATAGCAAAATAATAATACATCGACCAACATCGTACGTGCGATTTTTTTTACAAGTAGTTCAATTACTTTTACCTTACTTTTCTGACGAAATCCTCGAATTTTACTACCATATTATTTCTTGGAAAATCAAAAATGAAGATTCTGAGTAAAAATTACAAATAATTTTTTTTGTAAAATAATAAAAAATAAAATAAAGCCGAAAATAGAGGAATAAAAAAAAATTTGCATTTTTTTTTAATTGAGTGAAAGAACAGTATAACTGCAGGTAATTTTTTTTTTCAAATAACTTTTTTTGCAATTTTTTTAAAATTTATTTATGTACGTATTATTATCGGTTAACATAAGTTCTATAATGTCCCAATACATAATTAGACCAAATAACCCATAGTTCTCCTTTAAAACAGTTTTTTTCGTTTTTCTCAAAATGGTCATTTTGGAGATATATTGTTCTTTCACTCACCGATTCAATTATGATCGCAATCTTCAGTTGATCACGATGAATTTTAAACACGAGTTCTATATTTTAAAATTAATTTTATTTTCATATCACATGTAATGAAACAACTAGTTTTGAACCCTGTTTTGCCAGTCGAAACAAGACAATTTCAGACCAATGCGACTGTGCCGGGCAGAAACAAAGAAACAACGTTGTTTCTGCCCGGCACATTCATTTATTTATTATTTATTTCAAGTCTGCCAGAATCACATTTGTAATAAACAAAAGCGAATCTTATTTCTGAATAATTCTATTATTAAAATAGTATAAGATATTACTGCGCTATTTGTCTGAAATAGTCTTACTTCGACTGGCTACAGAAATCAAAACTCGTTGTTTCATTACATGTGATATGAAAAATACAGTGTGTGGCACGGGATGAAACAAAGACGATTTCAGACCAGGGCGATGACAGCCCTCGCTTCGCTCGGGCAGTCAACTCTCGCCCTCGTCAGAAATCGTCTTGTTTCACCCCTTGCTACATAATATACTATTTTGTAATATAAAAAACAATAATTTATCATATTATTTGTAACTTGTATTAAAGGGTATTCATACCACCACGTATTTTCTGAATAAGCCCTGTATCATGTCACTTTCATTCAAATTCATATTTTTTTTAAGTAACAAAAAATGAATTATTTTAAAAGCATGGCAGGATAAGTATGAACTAAATGTCCCCCAAGAAAGTGGGGTTGAAATTTGATACTCTTCTACAAACTGTCGGGTCTCTGTGCACACTAATTTTCTTAAAAAATAAGTGAAAATCGTAATTAAAAAAAAAAATTGTTTGCTCTTATAGTTTTGTTTATAAAAGGCGACCCCTATTTCTCGTGGGGTATCTAATCCATGCTTACCCTGCCATGCTCATTTTAAATATACTACATCTATTTAAAAGCTACATATTTTTATTTAATCATTCTCGTGTTTAATAGTAGCACGAGAAAAAATTATCTGGTAGAATAACAACATGCGTGCTATAGGGAATTTTTTTGGTACTTCACCACTGATTGCAAGGATGTATGTATGCATAGGGCATGTTTTTTTGTATTTTAAAATAAATTTATTTATAATCAGGGAGTCAAACCAAATACAATTAACTGAAAATTTTTATTTTAAGTGAAAAATACATTATATTACCGGTTATCATCCAAATAATCGTTATATATATTTCATTTATTTTTAAGTAGGTACATAATATGATACATATTTTTAGATACATTATTATACAATAAAAAATAACGATTTCACAATTTTTATTGAAAATTTAAATAAAATGAACAATTTATGAACAGTGTAGTGTAACCAGATTTTTTCAGGAGGGTGAAGGCATTTATAAGTATAAGGGTACAGACACGGTACAGATATATTATGTGCTATAACTTGCTGTCTCTTGTTAGTTTTACCCCCTGATTTATGATATGCCATATATAATTTAGAAAACAATTGTGCTGATGAAATTAAATTTTTTCAATTTTATCATACTTAAAAATTGAATCACAGGAAATGATAATTTTTTAGAACATTAAATATAAATATTAATTGTCAAAAATAATAATAAATCCAGGAAAAATCAATATATGTTTTTTTTTCTTATCATTCCTTCCCCTGTACCCTTCGTGCAGATGATAAAAATTATAAAAAATGGTTCGAAAGAATTAGAATCGGTTACCGAAATA
Organism: Sialis lutaria; assembly: GCA_949319165.1. NCBI lineage: Eukaryota > Metazoa > Arthropoda > Insecta > Megaloptera > Sialidae > Sialis > Sialis lutaria. The sequence goes on from OX439241.1 coordinate 17,527,293, forward strand.
AAAATAAATAGATAAATAAAATAATCGGAACTTTTTTTGTGAACCGGAATTAAACCTGCTCAGGAAATTGTATCAGTTTGAGTCCCTGTTTATAATGGTTCTAGGTAAGTTGTTCGGAAGTAATTTATTCAAAGGTAATTTGTTCGAAGGAAATTTATTCAAAGGAATTTTTTTCAAACAACATTTGTTCGAACGGAAATTTGTTTGAATTTTTAAAATATAATTTAACTTTTTAAATAATTCTGTCAAGTAAAATAGACGTAATAATCCCTACAGTTCGTTGTGGTGGAGATTGAATCAATGTTAACCTAAACCTAACCAACACTAACCAAATTTCTTTCAACCCAATAGATTTTTCTAACCAAAACGGAGATTGAATTCGCGCTTTTAAATTAAATAAACATCTTTTCGCCCCAATATATTGCCCTAACCAAGGGTAGTTAATGTGTCCACATGTATAAATTTTTCATTTGTTACTTGTATAAAAAATATATGTAAATGTTATAATAAGTATATGCATATAATTATATACATTTGACACAAAATTTTGTATAATTTTAAATATTATATAATCTTGACACTTACTATCATTATCTTTTCATTTTCACGTTCTTATTTTTTAATAGTATTTTAAAGTTGTCTTAATAAATATTTCATTTGTAATATTTAAATTTAAAAATTCTTCATTTCCTATAATCTCTTTAATACAGTCCTGGCCTAATTATTTAATGTAATTTATTTATTTAACTATCAGGTCAGTCCATAAGTTCGTGCGTATTAATAGCATGCATTGAATTCACTATGACACATTTACTAAACCAATACAATTTTGTACTTGTCGAAACTTGTCATCATTTGACTAACATATTATTCAGTTTATCACCAAATTTCTTAAGTATCGAACGCATTTTAGTACCCATAGAAGATGAATATAGATAATCAGTACAAACGTGCTGTGCTACATTTTTTATTTTCGTGTGGTGAATCTGCCAGGTCTGCACTGATAAAAATTAATAGTGTACATGGTGAACACACTATTAGTGTAAGGACTGCCCAGAAATGGTTTAAAAAATTTTAAGTTGGGGAAAGCAGCATTGATGATGAACCCCGTTCAGGACGTCTTGTCAATTTTGATGATGGCATTCTTCGAAATCTTGTGGAGTCAGAGCCACAATTAACAGTGGATCAGATCGCAGAAAGGAATAAATTCATCTCATGGAACAGTCTTTCGTCATTTAAAAAAGATTGGGAAAGTATCCAAGCTTGGAAAGTGGGTACCGCATAAAAGTGTTGTTTTATCATGATAACGCTATACCGCATACGGCTTGAACAACGCAGCAAAAAATTAGTGAATTTAATTGGGAGCTTTTGCCACATCCTGCTTACTCCCCAGATATTGCCCCAAGTGATTTTCACTTATTTTGTAATTTCAAAATTTTTTACTGGGAAAAAAATTAAATTCTACACAATGAACTTTCAAGTTTTTTTTTTGCATCAAAACCAGAGTCTTTCTACAGTAATGGAATAAAAAAGCTACCTGTAAGATGGCGAGACATTGTAGATAATGGAAGAAAATATATAATTGATTAAAATGTTAAATTGTGTTTTTTTTATATTATTTAAAAATTTACCAAAAAATACGCACGAACTTATGGACTGACCTGATACTATACTATCATAACACTGGACTACTATATAGTAGTCCATAAATTTTTAAGTTTTTGTTATTTATTTTATAACATTTGTAAAAAAAATAATACGGTCCTGAGCAAATGATTTGTAATTAATAACAAATAAATTACATGTATATTTTCTAATTTACACGTGTCAAATATATAAGATATACCTAGTCTACATTTTGTCACTTATATTTTTAAAATTATTTTAAAAATTCAAACAAATTTTCGTTCGATCAAATGTTGTTCGAACAAATTTCCTTCAAACAAATTACCTTTGAACAAATCACTTTTGAACAACTTTCCGAATACGGTTTAAAATAGCACTTGCAAAAAAATTAAAGCATAAAATAGGTACCAAAAAATATTTGTAATAAATAAATTGATTGTATATAAAGCTGGCACTTTACTTGGTAATAGCTCACAAATATTTGCCATATTTCTACAACTATGCCAATGTGAAATGGTCATATTGCCAAACATGACCAATATCAAATATCAATCCATCGTGAGTTGGTTTTTGAGTGTGCATCAAAGAATTTCAACATGTGTAGATGATAAGTTTGAGGCATTCACAAACAATTGTTTTTTCATTGTAGATGCTGTAATGAATAAATGTTTAAAGATTAGATAACTATCTATGTAAATAAATGTTTATTTATTGATGATCGATATTTCTTTCTGAAAGGGTATGGCTTATTATAATATATGTACGTATATTTAAAAAAATATTCCAGCCTTGATTGATTAACAAATGAATAAATGTATCACTTTATTATTATTATACCTAAATTTAAAAAAATGTATGAATGAAAAACAGGAGTAGGTACTAATAATAAGGCGATACATTTACTCATAGACATAGTGACATGGACTGCGCCAACTGTATTACCGTAATGTGTAAAATATGGTTCACATAAGTGAAGGTAGATATATAACCCAAATCATACTCTATCTCTATCACTCATGTCTAAGCAATTACCCAACGCATGTTCTATTTCTTTCTTTTGTAACGACTCTGTTTTTTAATCAGTCCATGCTCTGTGTTTGAAGACAATCACGGTGAGAGTTTTAAATTTTATTTTTATTTCCATGCATTGAATAATGTAAATAATATTTGTAAAATTATACTAAGATTGGTGCTCTGTGAAATATATAATAATATTTTTATAGTAATTTATTTTAATTAGTAAATATACTTAATATTATATTGATGAATAAAGTTTTAATTACTCTTCCTATCTTCTATAATAAATTTTAGTGTCGATATAATTCTCTCAGATTATTGTACTAAATATACATAATTGATAAATTTAGAGAGATGTTCAAATTCCAATAATAAGTTATTATTTTTTATTATCTTTATAAAGTTGTGAAATTACTGAGATATATAATTGATACGGTTCTATTATCTCGATTTAATGAACGACTAGTTACATTTGAAATGATTTTGTGAAGTACATCCTCTTTAAAACTTAGAAAAATTATGAAGATAAAAATTGAATTTATATATTTTCTAGCAACTATACAGTATAGTAAGTTTTAATTTATTATAAGTTTTGAAATAATATGAAAATATAACATTTTTGATTATTTAATTTTACATAACATTCCAATTTTTATTTTTATTTATTTAGTTGTACTATATAACTATATAAAATATACAGGAGATTCAAAACTACTATGTCAAATTTAAACAGATGATCAAAAATATTATTTTAAGCAAAAAAGTTTATGTGTTGGAAATTCTTTGAGAGGGAGCTGCAGATCCCCAAATAGTATACAGGGTGATTCAGCACTGTCGTGCCAAACTTGAACAGTAGATTGAGAAAAATATTTTAAGCAAAAAACTTCCAATAAACCTGAGTCCGGAAATTTTTCCTTAGGGAACTACAGGCTTCCAAAGATTTTACTAAAAATTAGTTTTAATTTAATATCTAGAGAACCCTTTGTGATAGCATTATGAAATTTAGTATCGGGTTTAGTAATAATATCTGTTATCGATTTCTAATATTAACCAATTATATTTTAGGCCAGGGCTGTATGGGGCCAATGGGCCCATCGATTTTGATCTTGTAATTGTTTGTTCCTTAATTTTTTTCCTGAGTTTGTACTTTTATTAGATTATATGACACAAAATACACAAAAACATACTTTGCTTGATTATCATAGGATTTAAACCGTTTTCGAGAAATATCGATGGAAAAGAAAAAATGCAGAATTTAACTTAATACGGATGTTTGAAATTACAAAAAATAAATTTATATTCTTATTTCATGTTAACAAATAAGACAAAAAGTTAATATAAATATACCTCCAAAAATGCATCCATATCAATAAATAGCCATTTTTAGTTTGTTTTTTTAGTCATGTTAATAAAGTTCATGTAACAGTAAAAGAACTGGCTATAGATCTTACAGGATTCATATTAGGAAGTTTATTTAAATGAACTTTATTGTTACTTTTAATCATAGAAAAATAATATGAATTTATTTTTTGTAATTTCAAACATCCGTATTAAGTTAAATTCTGCATGCTTTCTTTTCCATCGATATTTCTCGAAAACGGTTTATCCTATGATAAACAAGCAAAGTATGTTTTTGTGTAATTTGTGTCATATAATCTTATAAAAGTACAAACTCAGGAAAAAAATTAAGGAACAAACAATTACAAGATCAAAATCGATGGGCCCATTGGCCCCATACAGCCCTGGCCTAAAATATAATTAGTTAATATTAGAAATCGATAACACATATTATTACTAAACCAAATACTAAATTTCATAATTCTATCACAAAGGGTTCTCTAGATATTAAATTAAAACTAATTTTTAGTAAAATCTGTGGAGTCCTGTAGTTCCCTAAGGAAAAATTTCCGGACACATGTTTATTGGAAGTTTTTTGCTTAAAATATTTTTTTCAATCTACTGTTCAAGTTTGGCACGACAGTGCTGAATCAGCCTGTATATTATAATAAGTTATTAATTTTTCATATCGATATTTGTTTAGACCAGGGGTTCCCAACGGAATCAAGGTGGACCCCTTGGGGGTCTATGGAAGTTTAAAAAGGGTATAGTATTCCAGAGGTCTATTGGGTGTCGATGATAAATTTTTTTGTTCTAATTTTTATTTTATTTTTAGGGAATGTAATTATTAGATAATATAAATATATATTAATATTTGTTATGTTAGGTATAGTGACTCTACAACATAACCACCACATTAGTTGAAATCAAACTACTGTGCAATTATAATTTGTGCTTCCGAAATTTTGTTTATATCTGTAAAATTAAAATAATTCAAAAATAAACCATAAATCTAATAAACCACTTTTTCTGACATTTGTTTGTTCTTAGTAAAATTGTTATCTTTGAGTTTTTTATGTGTAATTATTAATATATATATTATGATTATGTTGTATATATCCTGTATATTATAGAGAAAAATGTAAGGGGGTCGATGAATTCATTTAAAAGGGTCAATGTAGGAAAAAGATTGGGAACCCTTAGCTTAGACTTTTAGACTATAGATATACAGTGTCTACCAAGTTGATTATATCCCAGGAAGATTAACATAGGGTGAATTAGAAATGTTGTAGTAGTTTTTGTACAAAGGGCATGTGATTGATGCATTTTGAAATGCCACCTCGAAACAAACTGATAAATTTTAAATTAATCAATAGCATAGACAGAGACATCGACAGCGCATTCTATATATTACCGTAGTGTGTAAAATTTGCTTCACATAAATGAAGGTTGAGGATATAACCCAACGCATTTATTTGCAATTTTTCCTGGCAATTCAACTTTGGATTTATAGTTATGATAAACAACCCTCTTCTGCAAAATTTACCAAAAATATTTGTTGGGATTTTGATCTGGAGATTTTGCAGGCCAAAACAAAACCATCAAACCTGTTGAGGCAAACAAACCCCTACTTTTTTGTGACTTATGGCAATTTTAGTTATTATGTTTGAATGGGCTCTATTCAAAAATATTATCTTGTAGGAATCCGTCAATGTGGATTCCAACATCCTACTTGCACTTGTCCGTATTTTTTGTTTTTGTTATTAACAAATTTTACTTTGATCAGATAGTGTAATATAGACATTTAAGTAATAAAAAAAATCATGTTTCAAAAGTATGGACTGCTAATATAACTTTTGAACTATTGCCATGTATATATATTCTTATATCAGTTCCAAACGACCCATAATTCCAGGTTCCTTTAAAAATAATCGTCCTGCCGAACCAATCACCTTGTATATTGCATTTTGTTCGTAGTTTGTGCAGTTTATTTTGTTTACTTTTTTATTCTTATAAATTCAGAAAATCAATCTAAACCACAAATTATTTTTGGTTTTTATGTAAATCCAAAATGGATATTATTTAACGTATAATATAAATATATTTTCAGTACAATGTGCTATAAAGTTAAATGCTACAAAAACAGTACAATTTGGTACTGTAGTACCTGCACAAGTTTTAACAGTAAAAGGTCAGTTGGTACATATTCGCTTACCTCAAATTGGAACATTAGGGGTAAGTACAAATTAAAAAAAATACATTTAATACAAAAGAATAATGAATAATGAGCAATCATTTAATTAGGTCCTTTTGTAACAAATTATATCAATTATTTATCCAGGAAGTGATGGAATGAAAAAGTTTTAACACAATTTATTGTATTTTGATACTACCCTAAAATATGTTGATGGTCTTAAGTCGTAACATGTCAACTCATTCTAATTTAATCTAATATGTGTATTTATTCGAGGAATGCATTAAAAAAAGGTAATTTAATGATATCTGAATATAGCAATTGTTAAATATCTTAGTTACCATGTTTTGTCTTAAGATCATTCATGTTTATCTAACACTATATAGGCATCTGAAATCAGTGATATACTGCTAACAACATTTAAAATAATTTATAATATTAAAGTTAGAAATTCAAGTACTGTTTTTTTAGACCCAGTATTCTAGAAACCAGTTTGTAGAACTAACATTATTTTAGCAACTGGGCTCAACTGGCTCTGTCAAGCCGGTATAAACCCGTGGCAGTACATCACTGAATCAAAATCAAAAAGAAGTGTCGATTTTTAATAAACAATAAATTTTAGAAAAAATATGAAAGTTGTACAATTGTGACACCAGATTCTTCTTCTGAAATAAATTTAAAAGAAAATAAAGATCCATTTGTTAAATATTGGGGATCTGGGTTAGATAAAGGTGATTGCGGAGCTACAATTGGACCTATAGATCTTGAACATGAAGGTAGATGGTATTTAAAAGCCGTTTATGATAATAATAAACTAATAGGTACATCTAACATCATTTTGAGAGGTAAATTATCCATTATAAGGGTTTTTTTTATTGCCAATGGGATTATTCGTTTTGTATAATTGTTTTCCAAATTACAGAATTGCCAAAAATTAATAACAATACTATAATAATGGAAGAAGGCGAAATTGAAACAATTGGTCTTGACCCAGAAGAATCAAATTATTGTGAAGTAACTGGTCCTATGTATGAGGCAAACTCCCAAGTAATTCAATCTGGCTGTGAATTAAAATTTGATAAAGCCACTCGCACTGATAGTGGAATATGGACTGCTAAGGTTGCAATTCAAGGCAGTATGAAAGAACTTACTATACAAAAAAATATTATAGTTAATGGTAAAAAAATGTTAAATTGTTAATTAATAAATTGCTAAATAAGATATAAATTTAAATTATAGTGGAAAAAATCATAACAGGATTCCAAGAAACAAAAAATTCAATTACTCTGTATTGTAATATTGTATACACACATAAAAACATTACATTCTGTAGATTCAAAAGAATATCAGATGGTTTTGGTCTTTCTTTAATGCCTGGTATCAGTGATGAAAAATATAGTTATTTTGGAAACGGCTTTGAAAGAAAGGAATGTGGAATGTTGATAAATAATCCAACTAGGATTGATCGTGGACCTTGGAAATGTATGTTAGGATATAAAGGTGATAAAGATAATGGAACAATGTCATCAATTGTTCAAACATTAAGTGCATCTACGTATTCTAAACCTGCTGTCAAAGTGCCTGATATAGTCGTTTCTTTAAATGGTAGTTCTTTGACGGTGACTTGTAAAGTAGAATCAAGTCTACGTTACTGCTGGTGGACACATCCGAACAAAACTGTATTTGCACCAATTCCCGGAAGAAAAAACGACAATAGTATATTTTGGTACACTGGTGAAAGTCGTTTAGATGGAGACTGTGGATTAACTATAAATCAAAGCAACTTAATGGATTCAGGTGAATGGACTTGTCATTTAGGAATGATGAACCAAATAGAAGAAGAAATTACAGCTACGGTTAAAGTAACTGTGAGTTTGTTGCCGCTAATTGCAAAGAAAAAACTAATTTTTACAAAACTTAATAGTAAAGTAACATTACAATGTACATCAGTACCAATTGGAATGCCATTAGATTACTGTAGATTTGTGCCACCAGATGGTCAGGGATTTGCATTGACTGATGATGTTAATAAAGAAAAGTAAGTTAATATAATTTTAGAGACATAACTATATAATTTTGAAATTATGATAAAAACACCCATCTAATGTTTTTAATAAAAAATATATTTAATGAATATAATATTATTACCTAATAATATTATACAATAGAAACCGGTTATAACGACATCGGTTTATACGACGTATCGGTTTTAACGACTCAAAATAAAAGTCCAACTGAATCCCAAATAATTGCATTATTACGACTATCTGCTTTTTATGACCAATATGAATGGTCCCTTCGATGTCGTTATAATCGGTTTCTACTGTATTTATAATAAAATATTTTAAATGAAGAAATTATATAGTTGAACAGTTTTATTGTTTAAATTTAACAATGAATTTATTTATTTATTTGATTTAAAAATAAAATCAGCCAAGTGCCAAAATTTTTAGTACCTACATTTTTCAGTCTATGAGGGTTCAAAAAAATTATTTTTTAAATCTCATTTAAATTTTTTGGATCATCAATGTACATCCATATATCAAATTTTATTTTAATAGATATATAAATGCAAGAATGGGAGGGCTGTGACATACAGACAGACAGACTGACTGAAACCATAAACAAAGGATCTTATTGTTAGTTTTCTACGGAACTGTAAAAAATGTATAGTAAAATAAATAATCTTAAAAATATATATTTTGAGTACAGTTAACCCACAATGATAACAAAAAATATTTTGAGCTGTATTAATGGAGTAACGTTACTAAAAGAATTCAGATTGCAATAAAAACACACACGCATATTTGAATTCTAGTGCAATACGAGGACAATATTGGTATGGAGGGAAAGGACTATCAACAGGAGATTGTTCTGTAACAATAAATATCGTAAAGAAAGAGCACTTTGGTAATTGGACTTGTGCTGGTGCATCGGTTGGATTTGCAGCTACAGAAGAGGGCAGAGATACATTTATTTTATCACCATATCAACAAAAACAAGGTACATTCAGGGTATTTTTTGTAATATAACAGCATAACGCGTTGGAATGGCATACCAGCATCTTTTTTTCCTGGCAAGAACAGCTGCTTTAAATTTAATTTAAATTATATTTGAATATAATATTCTTAAGTAAAAAGCTTTGACAAGAAATAAGTTCCGGCACTTTTTTTTACAGTGTTTATTGTATTAGGTACTCTATACTATTTGCTTGTCTCAATTTAAATAGACCACCTGGTATTATACAGAAATGTTTACACATACATATTATTCTAGTACCTACTGGAAAATTATAACTTTATTTTATTTTGTACAATATTTATTATATTACCTGATTTATTAATTTACGAATTTATCATTTTATCAAATTTACAGGGATGAAAGAGTAATTAAGAGAGCGAATATACTATACTTCGGTTAATTTTTAAAAACTATAACTACTTACTTTTTAAACTGCATTAAAATTGGTTGAAAATTGGCTTGAAGAAAAATTTTACACAAAATTTTGTAAAATTGTTTTGCACTTTTTCAATAATTTAAACTAATTGAATTCTCTGTTTAAACTGCTTTATAGCTTTGCTGTTAATTACATTTTTGGTGAAAGTCAAATTAACATTTTTATAAATTTAAAAACCATATGCATCTAAAACACATTTTAAACAAGGCACACTGGTAGAAAGGATTTCTCAAACCAAGTAAACCTTGTTTTATATATAACGAAAACAATATTTTCTTAAGATAAGCAATAATCTCTTTAACCAACTATAATATTCTTGAACGAAGGAATAACGTAGTTGGATAAAGAGTATGTTTCTTATATTAAGAAAATATTGTTTTCGTTATATACACAACAAGGTTTTCTTGGTCCAATACAGTTTTTTTCTGTGCATTACTGTACAACAAAATTTGTATTTTCAGTTACAGGATTAAGTGGAGCTTCTGCAGCTGGAATAGCAGTAGGTGTAGTTGCTGCTGTAGCCATTTTTGGAGTAATAGGCTTTATGCAATACAGAAGGTATAGGCGTAATCGAGAACAGCAAGGTCGACCACAAATAGTTTTGCAACCATACACAATCGGAACATCATCTGAGGAGTCAGTGTCAAATCCAGAAGTTTTACAATCAGTTTCAAGTTAAATGTAATTAAATTAATATAATGTAATTGATATTAGTAATAAAGTTTCATTTGTTAGATAAAAATATTTATGATTTTGCTTCTTTATCAGATCTGAAAGATACGAGAAGCTATGTGATCATTTTTCAATGAGAAAAAAATGTATTTTCTGATTTCAAACATTTTTCATTCCGTGTCTGCATAACTCATGAAACGATATTAATGAAACTTGGCTAGGTCTAGCTAGAAAAGTAGACAGTCCCATTTAAAAATATCAAGTTATTTCATAAAGATATTTTAAGAATGACACGTAACGTAAAATTTTTATAGAATTGTTTTTGTAGAGCATTCAATTTTCTATAAAAAAAGCCACCACAACTTTTGTAGTAATATATTTCTTTATGAAGATTTATCTCCATTTGTATAAAAAATCGTCATTTGTTTTTTCAAACAAATAAATGAAAAATAATCAGGCACGTAGTATAAAAAATTTCACATTAATATTTTTAAATAAAATTGTATAAAGATTAAATCATTAGACAATGGTAGTTCAACAGAATATTTTATCACTATTTATTAAAATTCTTCAATAATTAACTCATTTTGGTGAATTTAGCACGAGGAAGCACTGTCCAGCCACGTCACACGTCACAGATGTTTTTTTTTACGAATTAATCAAATTTCTTTTAAATGGATTTACTATTTTTCTAGTAGATCAAGGATCAGCAAACTTTTGTGACAGAAGAGCCAAATCTGTCCCTCACAAATGATTTAAAAAAATTTTAGACCCATAAATATATTTTTACAAATAAAGTAAATTATAACAAGTTACTAAAACATGTACACTGAATTTTTCTTAAAAAATGCCTCATTGCTTTGTAAGAGCCGCATGTACATACCCAAAAAGCCGCATGTGGCCCCCGAGGCTGCAGTTGGTCAATCACTGGTCTAGTTTATTTTATTACCAATTGATTGATGGCAAATTATATTTAGTAAAATATAAAAAACAGAAGGATTGTGGACCCTCCAAAAATATGCATAAAAAATAAAAACAAACAAAATTGAGATATGAAAAGCTTGTGTAATAATATGAAAATGCTAAATAGTAACTCACACGGACGTTAAAACCTAGTTTTAATCACAAAAGAAATAAAAAATCAATTATTCCAAGTGAATCTTACAATAAAACAGTGCTTCTTAAAATTTTTGACATTGTGGCTCCTCACGGCCCTCCTATTTTTTTTTAAACCTAGATGGGTTAAAAAATTTTGTTTGTTTCATTTAAATAATTTAAGCAAGTGCATATTTGAATATTTAAACTTATTTAACGATAGTAAATTAATTTGTTATATTTACGGTTTTTCACGGCCCCCTTGTGGGAAGGCCACGGCTCTCTAGGGGGGCCACGGCCCTCCACTTTAAGAAGCCCTGCAATAAAACACAAGTTGGGAGGTTATAAATGAGTTTAACTGAACTAAAAGTTAGATAGCATTTAAAAAAAAAACATAATTCAATAAAAAATATGTATTTCTAAAATAATTAAAATTAACAAATATAAGATATTGGTTGTCTCAAACGCATTAAAATTTTTTCCATATGTGTAGCATAAATACCATAATGACCAATCACTGATGAATCATATTTCAGTGCATTATAAACATGTGCTAAGGTTATAAGTTCAGTCCGTGAATCTAGCTGAGTGTTATGTGTACAAGCATAAGAGAACGCAGATTTAAATTCCATGTTAGGTAATGTTGCTTTTACTTTTGGTATTAAACAACATTCATTATCACCAACATCAACATCTAATTCACTGGATGGGTCTTCTATGTAGTTTGTATTCCTTAACCAGGGATTTGGAACATCTATACCAAAACCATATTGAAATAAAGGTTTTCGTACTTTATATCCACGATGACGAGTTAGAATTGTGGAAATTATATTTTTTAAGAATATCTGTAATAAAAAAAATAACAATTTAAATAATCTGTACTGTAAAATTGTGAAGCTTTTCTTAAATCTTAAAATACATTTACTGACAGTCTTAGGCCAGCGATTTGAATGTTTAACCTTTTAAGGACGGGGATTTTTACATTGAAATCAACCTTTTTTTATTTACAAAATTTGTAAATAAAATCAATTAATTTATGTATAAAATAAGGATGTGGCTATTTGCACATACACTATGTGCAAGCAATTGGCTATTTGCACATACTGAATGATCTGAATGTGAACCGAAACCCCTAAATGTAGAAACGTGAAATTTCAGGGGTGTATTTATTTTATGTCGTAAATACCCAATAAGGATATATTTTTCGAATTTCAGCCCCTACGGGGGTAAAAGAGGGTGTACATTTTTGTATGGGAAAAATATTTTTTCGATGGATTTACTTGAAACTTAAAATACACACTCTACATTACCAATAATGAAACATGTATTTCAGCATATCCTAAAATTCAACCCCTGAGGGGTTGCAAGGGGGTGTTAATTTTATGAAATTTTGGAATATTAATCTACATAACTATTTATGATATTGAGGTAAATACGGACAAAGAAAGTAATCTATACTAATATTATAAATGCGAAAGTGTGTCTGTCTGTCTGTTTGTTTGTTTGTTTGTTTGTTTGTTACCTTTTCACGGCTAAACCGCTGTACCGATCTTGATGAAATTTAGAAGAAAGAAACCTTGCATCTTGAGTAAGGACATAGGATACTTTAAATTCCAAAAATGCATCCCCTAAGGAATTGGCAGGGGGTGAAAATGTTTGTATGGGAAAAAAATTAAATTTGATTATTAATATTTCACCCCTGTCATATATGAAGAGTTGTAATTATTTTCATTCGATCCGGCGGGAAAAATTATTTAAACAGTTATTTAGAGTTGAACCGCTGAACCGATCTTGATGAAATTTGGCAGGGAGTTAGCTTACATCCTGAGAAAGGACATAGGCTATTTCGAATTTCAAAAATTCATCCCCTAAGAAATTGCAAGGGGGTGGAAATATTTGTATGGGAAATATTTCACCCCCTGTCACATATTAAGGGTTGTAATTATTTTCATTCGATCCGGCGGGAAAAATACTACGGGAGTGGGGGGTTTTAGGGGGAAAAACAACCCCCTATCTCCCATAGGAACCGAGATATTTACGATTTTGTAAAATGAATGAAAACCAAAATAAAAGAAAATATATATATTTCACCCCCTTCCACATATGAAGAGTTGTTGTATCTCCCTTATAACCCCTACCCCGTGGTATTTTCCCGCCAGATCGAATAAAAATCATTACAACCCTTTATATGTGAAAGGGGGTGAAATATATATACATATTCTTTTATTTTGGGTTTCCATTTATTTTACAAAATCGTAAATATCTCGGTTCCTATGGGAGATAGGGGGTTGTTTTTCCCCCTAGAACCCCCAACTCCCGTAGTATTTTTCCCGCCGGATCGAATGAAAATAATTACAACTCTTCATATGTGACAAACATTTTCACCCTCTGCCAATTCCTTAGGGGATGCATTTTTGGAATTTAAAGTAGCCTATGTCCTTACTCAGGATGCAAGGTTTCTTTTTTCCAAATTTCATCAAGATCAGTACAGCGGTTTAGTCGTGAAAAGGTAACAAACAAACAAACAGACAGACAGACACACTTTCGCATTTATAATATTAGTATAGATTACTTTCTTTGTCCGTATTTACCTCAATATCATAAATAGTTATGTAGATTAATATTCCAAAATTTCATAAAATTAACACCCCCTTGCAACCCCTCAGGGGTTGAATTTTAGGATATGCTGAAATACATGTTTCATTATTGGTAATGTAGAGTGTGTATTTTAAGTTTCAAGTAAATCCATCGAAAAAATATTTTTCCCATACAAAAATGTACACCCTCTTTTACCCCCGTAGGGGCTGAAATTCGAAAAATATATCCTTAGTGGGTATTTACGACATAAAATAAATACACCCCTGAAATTTCACGTTTCTACATTTAGGGGTTTCGGTTCACATTCAGATCATTCAGTATGTGCAAATAGCCAATTGCTTGCACATAGTGTATGTTCGAATAGCCAATTGCTTGCACATAGTGTATGTGCAAATAGCCACATCCATAAAATAATATTTATTGTTCTGTGGTTCAGCCTAGTTATCAGTTACAATATAATCGAATTTGCAATTTTTTCTATAATTTAATTTAGAAAATATCAAAAAGTAAGATAATTTCAAAAATTTCATGAAGACGCATCAAAAAGAGGACAATTCCTCATAAACTGGAATATCTTATATGCTACATACTTACATGCGAAGCTTGTAAAATAAATTCTGAAATATTTTCATCTGCACTTCTCAAGTCTTCAGACCATGCACAAATCATCAACCTTCCTGTAATCATTTTTATATCAGGTAGAAATAATTCTTGTGCTGCATATCTTTGTGTCGTTAAAGATCTATCGAGATTTGTTGGATTTGATAATAAAACATCTGTTGTTTCCATTGGTTCAAAATTAGCTTTATCGGATATATTTTTAGAACTTCTACGTTTCTTTTTATTACTATGATGTGATATTTTCTCATTTGGAATTGTTTTTACACTACTAATATTATTAGTGCCTTGGTATCCTTTATTAAGAACGGCTAATAAAAATTCGTTATGAAGATGGATTTGATCGTCTGAAGTCATAATATTTCTGACAGATGAATTAAATTCTAGTTTTGTTTGTTTACCCATGAACCACGAATGTAATTGTTGTAAATATTCTTTTTTGTTTGTTTCTCCCAAAGAATTGAACAATTTTAAACTTGTTATATTTAAGTCATCCATTATTACCGACACAAGGTATTTAATTTGTTATTTAGATTTGTTTTCAATGCGCTTTCAGTTTTTCATGTAATTCATGTATTATCTATCTGTCAACGCTCACAGAATTACAGAATATGTACATACATAGGTAGTAATCTACAGAGTTACAGTATTAAAAAATGGTAGTCATATGTCACATACATTAGTAGCTTAGAGCATATACTACTAGAGCCAGCCTTGCCGCTCGGCCGTGCGAACAAGCGTGCGAGAGAGATAGCGTAAGAGTACTACCTCCATTCTCTCTCGCTCCGCGTGCTGATTTGTACCGGTAATAGCGAGAAGCACTTGCCCCTCTCTGCCGATCAATAAGCACGCGGAGCGAGAGAAAGGAGGTAGTATGTACTCTTAGGCCGCGGCAATACGCTTCCAGTCGACTAGACCGAGTTCACAACAGCAGCAAACTCGCATAAAATAATCACTTGTAGACATTAAAAAGCAGGACAGTATTAGGCAGCGGCAGCATGTTGCAACAGATGTCCTGCTTTTTAATGTCTACACGTGATTATTTTATGCGAGTTCGCTGCTGCTGTGAACTCGGTCTAGTCGACTGGAAGCGTATTGCCGCGGCCTTACGCTATCTCTCTCGCACGCTTGTTCACACGGCCGAGCGGCAAGTGGTTCCAGTCTCCAGTAGTATATTATGCTCTAAGAGTTATATGTATTATTATGCGACTTTAGGAACATACATTATAAACAGGATATTGCTTTTACTAGTCTCGCGCACTTCTACATCCGTTTAACATTCTCCTAATCTAATAATAGAAGTTATAAATGCATTTGTGACGCGTGATAATCGCCATTTCGTATTAATCACGCAAAGTTCAGTTTTGTTAGTTTGCTAAAGTATACATATAATATAATTAAATATTTTTGAGTAGAATGACTTTTACACTTGATAAACTGTATGCAAATTGCAACGATTTAACAGACGCAAAAGATAAAATAGCCGAGGTTAGTTGGTTTTTATTTTGTATTGTTAAAACCATATAAATATATCAACTTACCTACCTTTTCTTTCTAGCATTCTGATAAGTATCAAGAAATCATAGATGCTGCAAAGCAATCTCCAGATGCGAATGTAAAAAAATTAGCATCTCAGTTGATTGCTAGATATTTTAAATATTTTCCGACTTTACATTTCCAAGCATTAGAAGCATTATTTGATCTTTGTGAAGACGACGATGTTAACGTAAGTACATAGCTAACTGATTGGTATAACTATTAGTATTTAACATCCATTTCGTTTTGACATTTGTTGGTACAGAAAACCACCATTAGTGGTACCATATGTACGCTCAGCGCTCTATAAAACAATCTTCTGCTGAACGACCGTTCCATACGACGACTGGCCGATAGTTCTATGCAACAACCTTCCCCTGTCTCCACCATAATACTACCGTGACTGCTGTATTTCTGCGCGAAATTTAAATTCACCAATTAATACTAAAGTCGTCACGATGGTGGGTGCCCCTCTAGCCGTCGTTTGGTAGAACGATTGAATTATTGATGCCGCCGTTATGTACATTGGTGAGAGAACATGGTTGGACTAATGTCACAACTACCAAATATCATGACAGTTTATTGTGGTGGTGATTAAATCCCCGTTTTTTAACTAAACTAACATTTTGCTTCAATCGATTGCCTTGACTAAGGACATTATATTATTACAGCATCTATTCTGAATAACTATACGTGATTTTTGACAATTCTAACAACGGCCATCCATGTTCTCAAATTTAACCAAGATGTATAATATTTTAAAAAGATTTTTACTTTTTGCGACCTGCTCCGTCTTATCTATACTATGCAATAGTTCATATAAAATATAATATGCATGAATTTTTGTTGTGCAATGCATTGCGACCCACCCCCAGCCTAGGGTGCGCAATCTTTTTATAACACAACCTGAACTGTTTGGGTAGAAACGGTTTTAGTTTTGTTTTCAAAATTGACAACTACATTCATTTCTTGATATAAGAGCAACATCGGTAAATCAACCGCTTGGTAAAAGAGCAGATAGAGAAGCTCCCACCACCATGCCAAATGTTGAGTTGACAGTGAGGTAGTAATTTGACCATGAAGATTATACAGGGTGTTCGCGGGAACCGAGTGATCATTGGTAACTTTGTTATTATTGGAGCTAGAAGATCGGTTAAGGGAGTGTCCTGCTTTATGATTTTTATATTTTTTTTATTGCTTAAATCTCTTCCTAATATATCTAAGAATATGTCTGTAAAGTTTTATAGGCAAATTCGAAATATTTTCAAAAATATAGCATTAATCGCAGTGGAGTGTCCAGAAGGTATACAAGCGCTCGGGCATTTTGAGCGCTCGCTTTTCCCCTCGGTCGAATAAATCCGAACAATGTACCTACCTGAAAAGGTTCAATTATCGTCTAAAACAATATTTTGAATTTGTATAAGCGCCGGGTCAAGCTATAGTACAAATTATAATGATATAATATATCTATTATATATTTCCTCTCCGTTTAACTGCTTTTTCTGACCGTAAACTTTGAAGCGTGTATTCTCGAGTTTTAATTTTTATCATTTTTTAAATTGGCGGGTGTGATTGCAAGAAAACTAAACGACCAATCAAAATGAACCAAAGCTTGTTGTCTTCAGTTTTAAATTCTCTTCCATATGAACTAAAAAGATTCATGAAATAAAAATTCTAAACAACTTTTTTAGCAAATTGAAATGATTTTTTTTCTTGCAAAAAGCACTTTTTTTTCAAACCTGACATTTTTTTTAATTTAAAATTTTTTTGGGTTTTTCTTAGTTTATATAGAAGAAAAATTTATAAAAATTAAAACTTACTTTAGTTTTTTTGTCTCAGACAAAAATTACGAGCTTCATCAATCTCGCCGATTGGAGACTGCGATTGCAAGGCGTTGTACAAAATTTCATATACAGTGGTACCTCGACATACGAGTTTAATTCGTTCCGCAACCTTGCTCATATCTCGAATTACTCGTATCTCGAAGCAAATTTCCCCATACAAAACAATTGCTCATGTTTTTCTATAATTTCACGTTTTAATTCAATACTCATCATCTTTTTCTTAGCACTTGACTTTTCACAAACTTTCTTCCGATCCATGGTTATAAAAATAAATGAACTACCGAACTCGTATCTCGAATTTCGCTCGTAACTCAAAGCAAAAAATCACTCGCTCGCCGGCTCGTATCTCGAAAAACTCGTATGTTGGGGCACTCGTATGTCGAGGTACCACTGTATAAATTGGTTGCGTTTGAATATTTGTGTCTTAATAAATCTTTTTTTAACGTTCAAATATGCAATAAAATAATCTGAAAAGTTGCTTCGCTAGCTTATTTTTTTCTATCCTAAAAAAATTCCCCAAAAAACGCTTATTTTTGGCCTCATAAAGTAGGATACTCCCTTAAATGGGCAAAGTATCAGTATTTTTTCCGGGATGGATAACGACGGTGTCACAAAAAACAATTGAATGTCGAATTTCAGAGATATATTGAAATATAACATTTTTTTAAATGGAAACCCTTGTATATTATTGTTGGATTTTATATAGGCCAGTAAAATAAGGGTTTAACCTCGTAATGAAAGATAATAAGCTACAAACTTGTATACATCTTTGTTTTGACGTTTTATAAGTTGTCTCAAAAGTCCCAATGAATATCGTGTCCGCGTCTTAAGATATTCAAGGTCAAAGGTCACGAAAATCGGTTTTTTGTAAATATCTCGCTTCCTTTGCTCTGAATGTCATTTATAGTTATTAGAAAAGTTGTAGAGCATCAAATTTTCTACAAATTTGGTTCTCAACAATATTTTATAAATTTACCCGTTCTTGAGATAGAGCGCAAAACGTGAAGAGCGCATTACGTCTGCTGACCCCTTATCCCCACACTACGCGTCTGCCTGTGTTTTTTCGGTCATCTACAGATCAAAGTCTATCATCCATAAAAAATTCAGCAATGCACAGATGGGACAATTTTCAAAAAAAATATTGCATGTTTGAGTGCGTCTGCCTACCCCTTATCCCCACCCTACACGTCTGCCCATTGCACTTTCACTATCTAACTTTTCATAAACTAACTCCCTGAATTCATTTTATTTGTGCTCACATGGGGCAAACACACTTTTTCTTTACATGTTCACTAAGGAATTTAACCCCTTTATCCCCGGGTGTCGAGGTTGGGACTTTTTTTCCCATAATGTACAACACATGAATTAATGTTTTCCGTAAGTCTGCCTAGTGCTCAGATGGGGCAGAAAAATATGTTATCAGCTCTTGAACTATAACAATTATAAAATTATTAGAAAATATCTAAAAATAGTGTGCTATGCAGATTTAATAAATTGCAAACAAATGATTAAATTATTTAAAACAATAGTTTCAGGTTTTTATGTCATTTGTGCGCAAATTTTTCATGTTTATGAATTTAATTGACAAATAAAAAAAATATTTATTATAATTTATTATTTTTCTTATGAATAATGCTCAAAAATGTTAAAAATCTGCGAAATAAGGCACAAATACCTGAAATTATTGTTTTAAAATTTTTTATCTTTTGTTTGTATTTTATTAAATCTACATAGAACCAGAGCTGTGCAGTACTCGATTACAAGTGCTCGAGTACAAGTACTTAAGTACTTTTTTTGAGTAATTGTACTTGTACTTAAGTACTTTTTCTAACGAAAGTAATTGTACTTGTACTTAAGTACTTTTTCTAACGAAAGTAATTGTACTTGTACTTAAATACTTTTTTGGAAAAAGTACTTTGTACTTGTACTTAAATTTGTTTATTTAAAAGTAATTGTACTTGTGTACTTGAAAATGTACTTAAGTACATACAAATGTACTTAAGTACTTTTACATTATACAAGTACTTTTTCAGTAGTTACAAATATAGAAAAAGAAGCATTGTTTTTAGTTAAAAAAGTGCAAAAGATGTTCTCCTTGTCTAAATATGTTCTCAATATATAAATATTTGTTCTCTATGAGTGCAATTTGAATGATGTTAAAAAAATTCAAACAATCGTTTCATTTAAAATTTAATTGTTTACAAATAATACTAAACGTTGTATTTTGTTACTTTAGATATATATTATTTTTGCCTCAGATTGTACGTCTCGTCTATAACATCGTTAAATTTAGTTGTTTGGAATTCCTGATATACATACATAAGTATGTAGCGATATTTATCGATTTATCTCCTACCCAAAAGATCTTAAAAATATCCAGGGCGCGGAAATAGACATTACTGCTCTGAAGTATTTTTTAAAACAGTAAAGAAAAAATATATAACAAATGTAATTGTAATTGAAATTAAAAAAATTTAAGTACAATTACAAAACGTAATTGTGTTTGTACTTAAGTACATTTTTGTGATAATGTATTTGTACTTGTACTTAAGTACTTTTTTTTTGCAATGTACTTGTAATTAAGTACTTTTTTTTGCAATGTACTTGTACTTGTACTTAAGTACATTATTTTGTAAAGTAATTGTACTTGTACTTAAGTACTTTTTTTTTGTACTTGTGCACAGCTCTGCATAGAACACTATTTTTCAATATTTTCTATTAATTTTATACTTGTTATAACTTGTTTTCTATCAATTTTACCATCATACATGTACAACACTTTTATAAAGAGAACATTCTCAGCTATGAAATCCAATAATAATATACAGGGGTTTCCATTTAAAAAAATATTATATTTCAATATATCTCTGAAATTCGACATTCAACTGTTTTTTTGACACCGCTGTTATTCATCCCGGAAAAAATACTGATACTTTGCCCATTTAACTGATCTTCTAGCTCCAATAATAACAAAGATAGCAACGATCACTCGGTTTCCCGCGAACACCCTGTATATTAGAATCGACTAACGTGGAAAGGGAGTCAAAGAATCCATGGTAACTTCCCCGCTCGTAAGTCGCTATCACGTTGCGCATAGCGCTTAAAAATACCATTCTGCTCATCTTGTTTACACGTTGCCACTGACGAGATGCGATTTTAAGCACTATGCGCATGACCATCGTTGAGGGGGTGGAGGGGAAGTTACTCCGTATATCTTGACGTCACTTAGTACAGGGCGGGATAGGAAGTCGATTCTCCTTATAAAGTCTTCTTGATAGTTTGTTTCATTTAGGTTTGCAGTGGTTGCCGAGGTTTTTGACAGTACTATTTACAATTCCTACCGTCAAATCCCCCGGGAACCACCGCAAACTTAAATGAAAAAGACTATTCGCAGTGTGCGCGATGACAGCGCCAACTAGTGGTTGCAACTGTGGTGGACTTTGACATATTAACAAACAGATAATTTCAATAAAATATCCTAATATATACAATACTAGCTGCCCCGGCAAACGTTGTTTTGCCAAAAGATAATTTGTATGCTCTTTCTCGTGTTTGTACTCGTTATGGTGTTAAATTTGCTAGGGAATGCCCAGTATCATTTTCGTTTATATTGAACACAATTGAATTTACGGCGGTAAACCACCCTAGAGACCGAAAAATTGATCAAATTTCAGGATAGGTTATTAAAAAAACTACTAGATATTAAAATTCGGTAAAAAGTTCTTGTTTATACATTTGAACAATGTTTTTCAATATTTATATTGGCTGTAAAAAACAAAATGGCGGTTTGGCAGCATTTTCCCTGAGACGTCTTTTTTTTTTAGTGCTTCGGGGGCGGTAGCGTTTTACCTGCAATTTTAAAGATATGAACATGAAACACAAAAATTTCGAAAATATATATGAATAGCTACAGAAGTACCTGAGCTTTTGTTTTTAAATCGATTTTTTACAAAATGGGGTCATTTTGAACAGAAAATATGGAAAAACTACTAAAAATTCACTAAAAAATTGTTAATAACTTTTGAAAAAATTAATATATTACAAAAACCCCAGGTACTTCTGTAGAGAAAGCAGTCAGGAATATACAGTTAAAATTTGAAGTCGATCGGATAAAAATTGTGCGAGTAAACTTACCGCCCGACTTTGAAAATGTGAATTCGAGAAAAAAGCGTTCTTATTACCAGTAGCACGCGGTGGGGCGTCTAAACAACACGTGCACGGATTATGAGGCCCGCGCTACATTCAAAATTCGGGCACTTAGAGACTGGACCCACGGTTGAAACTTTTCCAGGATATTTTTGAAATATTAAAGAACTCTTTAAGCCAAAAAAAAAATTTGATTTTCAAAAAATTCTAGGGTGCTTTACCGCCTTAAGAAATATAACAAAACTTGCCGATTTCAATGTGATTACCACCAAAATAGTATGTAGCGTAGTTATTAATATTTTATGAAAACCTTTATATGTCAAAAGTCTAAAAAATATTTTATTAAGTCATTTTTTTCCATGACGTCACGGCATAAAACTGTTATTTATATAAAAACATAGTAGCCATTGAATAAAGAATTCTCATTTTTCTTAATATCTTGACCCCACAGTCACCTACCGGATTAAAAAAAATCTATAAACCTACCTGAATACCAAACAAATATATGGTGTGAATATGGCTTCGATACGTTCAGTGGTTTAGGTCTGATGATCAGTGGTACATATGCACCAAGAGTTTTATATATTAAGATACATTATTATAGACGATTATTTATGTCTACAGGCTAGGCTATGTGCACGAAATTACTAGTGCTGCTATAGGGCAATAGAGAAGGATTGAACGGATTGAACTCTGTTTTTACTATTGTTTAATACCGCGATTTTTTTATAATAAACAAACAAATATTTAATTTAGCTGTGTGCAGATAATATAAACAGTATAGCATAAAAGATACGTGAAAATTATTTTGGGTATTTTTTTCTCTTTAATTATGACGTATAATAGAAAAATAATAAATTCGTTTACATTGACAGCATAACCTCAAACTATGGCGCCGATGATTTTACAATGTTGCTCACCACGAGCACTTGGATCGACATTATTTCTAACTCCACCCTCTTGCACATAGCCTATAGTGATTAACCATGTTGACTTTTCTATTTTCAGTTAAAAACAAGCCTATTAAAAAGGGTAGTAAAAATGACAATTAGTCCACCAAAAGTGTTCTTTTTGGCCACGTCAAGCGCTGCGATTGATTTCATTTCCCCCACTACCTACTTTGCACCCAGCAAATAGTACACTCGCCTCTCGATATAAGGGCATTCGCTCGATATTAGAGCGGGCCGACCGCTCGATATAGGAACTTTCTCCTCTTGCCGCTTACCCCACCATAATACCACCGTAACTGCTAAGCGAAATTTAAATTCATCAATTAATGAAAGTCCCCTTTTGCTGCTCTTATATCGAGCAGTTGAATTACCGATGTCGTGTTTACACCAAAGAAACAAAACAGCAACATCGTGTCTTTTTTACAAAAGTGCAATAAACCCCATACATTTTTAAAAGTGTTTTAATACACTGTTGCTGTTTTGTCATTAAAGTTTTGAGGGTGGTTTTCACTCCTTCATTGACTATTTTGGCACTTATATAAAATATGTGCCCCTTTTGAACATAGAAGTAAAAAAGAGCACAAAACAAGGGGCACAAAATTTATTAACACTTAACATGTTATGTTACTTCATCACAAAAAAATATGATGATAAAAAAAATGTCTGATACCTTTTTTTGCTCTGTGTTTTTTAATATCTTATTATCTACAAATTGTTCAATATCATCTATTATTTGATTCATTTCACTGTTCCTATGACATACTTTGTAGCCGACTAATGATATAACCACTGTTATAAACAGTTAAAAAATTAGTGATACGTGGCGGTCGGTATATTTGTCCTTCTGCGATGCAAAATCTTTTAACCCTTTGTAGCCTCATGTGACATTTCTGTAACAAACCTCAATAATCCCGCTAATATACGTACTAGAGATGTAACGAATGTATGATTTTAAACATTCGCGAATGCGATTGCGAGTATTAGCTGTCGATATTTGCGAATGCGAATGCGAATATTGACTGGTCGATATTCGCGAATGCGAATGTGAATGCGAATATTGACTTTTTGAAAAAAAGGTAAAAAAAAAAACGGTCTTCTGATTAAAAAACTATATTTTTATTAGTTAATACATCATATTATATTCGCAACTTTACCTGCGAATGCGAATACGAATGTTTAAAAATGTGCAAATGCGAATACGAATGTTTATAAATGTGCGAATATTCGCGAATGCGAATGCGAATATTCGTTACATCACTAATACGTACTAAATATATTTAGTTCATTCAAATATGTGTAACACTACTGTAACATACCACTGAATAACTTTAGTATCAAGTAAAATTCCAGGGATGCTAGCGGTCCTCTTTTTTCCTCTTTTCCTCTTTTTTTGGGAGGTCGGCCCTAAAGCACCCTTTTTTCAAAAAAACTCCTCTTTTTCCTCTTTTTTGACTAATTTCAAGTTGACTTTGTTATTTGTTAGCTTATAATTAGCTTATTATTTTGTAAAATTTAGTTTATTTTATTTTATTTTAGCTTATATATAGCTTATAATTTTATTTAAAAAATAAAATTGTTCGATGTAAGAGAGACAAAGGCAGAAATGTAAAAAACGAGTTAAATTTTGATAATATTATGTATTTCTTAAGCCTTGGCATCTTAAAACTTGCGCGCCGCGTTATTTATTTATCTACTATACAACCATTAAAAAAATTAAAAGATAATTTTAAATAAACAAATTTTTTATCAATTTTCAAACAGTTATATTTCCGCGAAAAATAATTGGATTTGCATGATCTAAAGCTCATTCGAAAGCTTGTATTATCTAGTTTTTGAATCATGAGCCCAATTATTTTTATTATCCCCTGCTGCTCTGGGCCAAGGGTTAAAACAGTTCGAAAAATTTAAAAAAACCTTGATCCATTAAATTTTAATCAATTTTCGCAGAGATACAAAATAATATTAAAAAATAAGTTTTTGAAGGGAAAATAACACTTTTCTAAATGATGTTATGCAATTTTTTTTTTCAATAATTGTTTTTGTACTCTACAGACACTCTCAAAGTCCTTAAATCCTTTCAAAACAACTTTGTTTCATGCTTAGTGTGGAATAGTGGAGTATAATAAATTTTTATTTAGCTTATTTTCAAAAACTAGAAAGTATCAGCTTCAAAAAAGCCCTAGTTCATTAAAATTGAATCATTTTTGGCGGATTTACGGTAGTTTGAAAATGCTCTGTTTCTTATTGTTTTTCAACGCTAAAGAAGATGGAAAAAATACCCTTTAATTAAATCATAAACATTTAACAGCTGTGAACATTAAGAACAAATAAAACAGGCAAGTGCACGCACATGATAGGGTTCCGTAGTCATTCTCACTATGATTTATAAAAAAAGAGTTATTTCAAAATTTTCGAGACTGAAGGGTTAAAATCTTAAAGTCATTGGACTTTTATTATTAGATTTTAGGAGACCTATCAACTGACACCCCACTCAATGGGGTAAATGAAAAAATTTTTTTTTACGCTTTTCAGTCTATGAAAGAGGGGTCCAAAATATTTTTGACAATGTTCGTTATAATTTTCAGTGAAAGTACTAATTAAAAGCTATATTCTGATTTTTTTCAGATTTTTTGAATCAATAGTTTAGAAAATATGTAGAGGGGTGGGGACGCTCTGACAACGACATTAAAAAACAAATATATCGCGACTGAAGGGTTAAAATTAAAAAGTTATTTGACATTTTTTATTGCATTTTAGGAGACCTATCAAATGACACCCCACTCAATGGGGTAAAATTTTTTGTTTCCAAAAATCTTATCATTTCTGTTTTTGGGTCATTAATCTACGACTGTATACCAAATTTCATCTAATTATCTCAAAATTTTTGAAAACGGACGGACGGACATGGAGAAACTATTAGGATTCCTAGTTTTCTACGGACCCCTAAAAATTGCGGCAACTTGCTATTCTAAATAATTTTTTGGGACACTATTAACTTAAAAAAACACGTTTGCTTTTAAGGGTTCGTTATTTTTGACAAAATACCGCTTTTTAACATGTTTAAAAAAACGAAAATCATGGGAGTGCGATCATTATTTCAGGATATACAGGAGTTTAAAGTCAAAATTGTTGTTTTTACTTCGACAGTAAATAACGCGGTCAAAAAAATCATACAGGGACGATAAAAACAAATTTTCAAGATAAAAGAACAAGCTTTCGAATGTTATTATTGAATTTCTGGTAAAAAAAAGTTTGCAAAAATTTTACGCTTTCAAACTTTATAAAAAATTAAGAGATAACTTTTTCGAACTGTTTTAACCCTTGGCTCACAGCAGCAGGGGATGATAAAAATAATTGGGCTTTTGGTTTAAAAACTAGAAAACGCAAGCTGTCGAATGAGCTTTAGATCATGCAAATCCAATGATTTTTCGCGGAAATATAATTGTTTGAAATTGGTAAAAATTTTGCTTATTTAAAATTATCATTTAATTTTTTTGATGAGTGTATGATATAAAATATGTAAAACGCCATGGCGTTCGACGAAGGTAAAATGCCACTTATATGAATCACATATACCTAATAGATTTGCAAAGTCGTAAAGCAAACGTTAGTTTTAAGATGCCAAAGCTTTATGGTATATATCGTACACCTAGATCTAACGGGAGCTAACTCAAAAATTGAGATTTTTGAGTTTTGCACACCATCGAATTCCTTATCTCAATACCTACCGAAAAAAAAACAGATTTAAAAATTCCTACAATATCTTTCTTCTAGCTGCATATAAAAAGCATAAATCTATATAGTGCACAATGTAATTGTAATCAGTTTTTCGCCTGTACCTACTGAAAAAAGTGTTTTTTGAGTTAATACCTATTACCTGTTTAGATCTAGGTGTACGATATGTTCTTTATATTTTCTGGAATGTTTTTTGTCCTTAATAATAAGAAATAATAGCGCAAAAACGTAAAAAAATATATTTCTAGATTAAACGTTAAAAAATATATCTATAGATAACCTATTCAAGAGCTAGAACATTCCTCTTTTTGGTCTCTTTTTTCAAGAAAAAATTCCTCTTTTCCTCTTTTTTGGAAAAAAAAGATACTTTCATCCCTGAAATTCACAGATGGCATAACCTATTGATTTACGTATTATTATGTAAACATTGGCAGTAAGACAGGAGCAGATCCGGTTATTGGTCGATTTAGGTAGAAAAAAGAATACGTTGTAAGTTTCTCCAGTGTATGGCGTTTCACAAACAATTTGCGAAAAATGCTACAACAAACTAAATAATTGTTTCAAATCCTGCGTTACGACATAAGTGTTTTTTTACGATTATTTCACAATATGTCAATCCCAAAAAAATCAAATAAATAATTAAAAATAAATATTTTTAAATTTCTGAAAAATACGTGTTTTTTTATATGCCTAAACTGGTCTCTTTATCAACATAATTAAAATTTTTAAGATTTTTAGCTACAAAGAGTTAATTGGTTTATGTTTCGTGTTAAAAAAAAAATGAATGTGATTACATAGGATTTTGTTGGGACCAGAATGTTTTTTCATGTTAAAAGTTTCCATTGTACTTTATTATCATTTTAGATTTGACTTATTTCTTATATTACAGATACGGAAACAAAGCATTAAAGATTTGCCAAATCTTTGTAAAGATAACAAAGAAAATGTACCTCGCATAGCTGATATTTTGGCTCAACTATTACAAAGTGATGATCCTCAAGAGCAAAGTATAACATCGTCCTCCTTAATATCAGTTATTAGTACTGATGCACCAAATGCACTGCGTGGGATTTTTCAACAAATGCAAATGGGAGATGACTTAGTGAAAGAACGTTGCTTTAAATTTCTAGCAACTCGTTTTAAAATTTTGGAAAAAGAAGTAATTACAAAAGAAGCTGAAGACGTAGTTGTAGACTTCTGTAAAAACTTTATTGAGGTATTTATTAACTGGTTTTTTGTATTAATGTGATATTATTAAACTGATGAGTCCATCGTAACACTTTATGCTATTTTTAAAATAAAACTTATCTGGTTAAATTTATTTGCCACTTGTTTTTGTTTACTTGTCAATTATTGTTATCGGTTAGCTATTTTAAATAATCTTCATTGATCTATTCCAGAATGCAACAGGTGAAGAATTCAAAATACTTTTACAGTTATTAGGATATACACATTTACCAAAAACCTTAGCAGGACAAAAAGAAATCATCGCTATGATAGAAAAACATGCAGATCTGGATCAACCATTTGACCTACATGATTCAAGTAATTATTGTTTACATATGATCACCGTATCAGTAGCTGCCGCTCTACCTCATTTTTCTGTAAGTATACTTTGTTTTTATATACATTTCTTAGGTTTATCAGTCACTTGTTTTCTCTACGGACAGAAAATTATGTTAACTTTTTTATTATTAGTAACATTTTTTTTAATTATAGGCACAAATAAGTTCCAATGCATTTGTAAAATATTATTGTGAAAAAGTCTTGCCCCATTTTGAAGATATCGCAGCATTAGAAAATGGAGAATCGGCGCAACTTGTTGTTTTACGTAATTTAGCTGATTTAACAAACTTTTGTACATCTTATGAAAAAATTGAAGAATCTATTACTAGTGTATATAATAAATTATTGGTATGTATTTTATTATTTGTTTTATACAGTGTTTTCCAGTTGCAAAGGATAAAGATATTTTTTAGAATCGAAACATCTCTGAAGGAGAAATGTTTTGTTTCTGAAATATTTTTGATTAAAAAAAAAATGGATAGTCCTTTGCAGCTAGGTTTATTTAATAAATACAGTAGAAACCGGTTATAATGACATCGGTTAATATGACGTATCGGTTATAACGACTCATAATAAAAATCCCGGCTGAATCCTTTGATTGCCTTTTATTATTAAATATACCGTTTATAGTGACATCGCTTACAACGAAATACCGCTTTTAACGACTTTCTGTTTACAATACTTTCGGAGAATTTTATCGGTTTAACGACGGACCGACTTTTGTTTCCATTTTTTTTAAATATAGTAGTATTTATTTTTTATATAGGCAATACTCCTTGCACATGTGGTATTTAACATTAATTAAAACAATTTTGTGTTTTTATGCCATTAATCTTAATGTAAGAATATTATGTTTATCCTTTAATAATCCGCAATATTTTATTGTGTCTGACATAGTTCGTGCATTTAATTTACAATAAAAAATATTATTTGACATAATACATCATGTTTTGTAGGTTAGGTTTAATTCTAATAAACAGAAAACAGATGTGAATTTCAAATATTCGTAAACGGTACATGATTGGTGGAGAGTAACCAATCAGAATCGCACCTCGTAATGTCAAACTATGTTTCCAGTAAAATAACGTATTTATTATTAACATATTTATTATTCTGTGCTTAAAATTTTGATTTTATTTTGACGATATCTTTGCTCACATACGGTGAATTTCACAAAATTTCAGCATACTCATGAAATTTTACGTTTTTCCGATAAATACCTTAAAAAAATAGAATTACTGGTTATTATGACGATCGGTTATAACGACCTAAAATTCCGGTCCCTTCGATGTCGTTATAACCGGTTTCTCCTGTAATTAAATTCGAGACTAGAGTCACTTACTGAATGACTTGGTATTCTTTAATGTGCTAAAGTTACTCGAAGATTATTCTCCTTACTTATGCCCCAGTTAGAACAGTAAGTGTTCTTTTTGGGTACCATTATAGGATACAATATTTAATATTTAGAAGGTTTGATTAAAAAGTTCCTAGTTTTTTTTTTTATAAAAAAAAACAAAAACAAAAGCATTTATTCATCATTATTGATATGATCCCCTTCACAGAAGTCCTAATCTGATATAATATTTTGATATATCATCAAGAGATTTTGTCTTTATCTCTTCTATGGTTGCAATGGTTCTTTTACGGTTCCTTCATTTGTTTATAAATACCACTCATACCAGGGACAGTCCAAGTCGGTAGGTTTTATTTTTTGCACACAGATGCGAAAAATGAAACCTGCTGACTTTTTTTGGATGGGGAGATAACATTTGATTTTCGCCCCAGGCCCCCCCCTCATTAGTGACGCCACTGATAATATGACCTAATCCTATTATATAAATATTAATATAATTACTTAAATATGGTAGAATATTGACACGGATTATTTCATGGAACTATTTTTATCAAACCTCATACTTTTAAGATTATATTTAGCATATTTTAAAATGCAAATATCTTCTGCACTAAACAGAATTACATGCCACCACCACCAGAAAACAACGACATAGAAACGTTTCCAAAACAAGAATTCTCATTCGTTGAATGTTTATTGTATATCTTTCACAAATTGGCACGCCACCACCAGACGTTTTTAAGCACTGACGAAGAACGTTTGAAAGATTTCAGAGCACGGTTACAGTATTTTGCTAGAGGTTTACAGGTTAGTAAAATGTAATATATACATTAGAGGTGATAACTTAATATAGGTAGGTCGATTTGTGTTTTCTTAAGGTAGTTGGTCCGTAAACATGTTTTCGTCAGATTTTGTTTAAATTGCACAAGAATATTCCCTAGATTAATATTTGAAAAATAGCCCATTTTTATTAAAATTGACCATCTCAAAGTCATGAAAAACGATCTCAAAGTTTATATTTTTAACACAGCTTATATGGAGTAACCGTACACCAACGTAACGTTTTATTAGATAAAATTTAAACGTAGCGTCAGTTTTTCATAGCGTCAGTTTTTTATGAAAAACTGACATGTTGTATATTTATATGAAAGAAAACAGTATACAAAAAATTGGAATTATTGACCATCACGTTATTAAGATCTAACCAGATTTAAGGATGTATGGCACGTACAGTCTAAGCCAAAAACAATGGAAATCTAGATGAAATGAACGATCAAAATCAAATTATGAATTATTCACTTTAAATGCTTTATAAAAAAGTCAAATTCGTTTATAAACTATATAAAAATTATTAGTATTTATGATTAAAACCTTATTTCCCATTATTAACTGTTATTTTAGACAAAAAATGAATATTTTTGTTGATAATATAAAAAAAATTTATTCTGAATGTCATTTAATTCATCTGTGAAAAATAAAAAAACCCCAAGTATTTTCATATTATAAATGACTTCAGGAATTAAAATATTATTAAATAACACAATTTAGAACATACAAAGAACATATAAATGCTATGCAAATTATAATAATAGTAGTAATATGCTTACATATATGAAAAAATATGTAATAAAACCAATCATTACATTTGACAACACCGCATTCGTATTACTAACTTGATTTACATACACAATCATATTTGTGACATTTGTGATCATATTCAACACATAAATTCTCTAATTCAGTAATTCTCTGTTCAGTACATATACTCAAATATTGTCAATATAGTGTTCAGCAAGTTTGTGAAGAGAAAAGTAAGAAAAATGTTTCGTTGGAACGGAAAAATTGTAAAAGAAACGGTATATAATCATCGACAAGCGATATGACAGTTCTCTTAAAGTTTTAGATAGATAGTTTCATACAAAGGAAGTAAAAGAAAGGTATGTAAAGTATATTTACTAAAGTGTATTTACTAACCTTGCGTAAAAAACGGCAAAAACCAACTTACTGAGAACTGTCATATAAGTTTGATATCTCATTCGAGAGTGCTTGCTAGCTAGCAAATTTGCTAGGTCCTTTATAATACCGGACATAAGAATACCAAAAACTCACGAACAAATTTTAATTTAAACATCTAAAAATAATATACAACTGAATCAATTACAAATATATTTATTAACAATAAAATATTTGGATTTTGAATGTATGTACATAATTGTCATTTATTTATACAGCGCGCCCTGGATGTGCGCTGTTGCCAGGTCAAAATATAATTTTTATAGCGTACGCCATTTTTTATTTTTTTTCTATATTTTTCAGCAGTAATTATTTTTTTTCTCGAAATTTAGGTCTGAAAGAGTATGAAATTTTGTATGAAACTTGTTGCTAAATATGTAAGTGACGTGTTGTGAAAATTTCAAATTTTTCTCGGTGCTAGAACCATGTGTTTTATTAAAATTTAACCGTCAATACATCATTCTGCCATAAGAGCCCATGTTAATTTTTACAAAAAATAACTTCCAAACTATGTAGTAGAACCTTCTGAAATTTTGTGTGGGTACTTAAGTTTTATTAAGGAATAACTCCTCCAAATTTAAACTATTTCTCGGTGAAATGAGATACCTGCTATACATCCTTAACTACCAAACCATCACATAAATTACAGTATTGTTGACAATGTGGCAACAACGTATTCATTTGATTATAGTAAAAAATACACAAAATAATGAAATAATTTTTCACAAAATATGATAAGTGGATTGAAGGGAATTATAATCGATTTCATTAATTATTAATATATTCTGTGGTAGTTTAGATGATAAAATATAATCATTTGACAAGTAGTTAATAGTAGATAATGTACAGCGTTGCCACGATCATTTCTCTAAATTAAAAATATGTACTCATGGCCTAATGTGATCACATTATGATGGACCAACTACCTTAAATAGCAAGTTAATTGCGACTTAACCTGATAACGCCTGAATTTATATGTATATTCAATACGAAATACGTGTTAATTAAACGTTACGAAAACGTTATAGGGTTAAATTTTTGTGTAATTAGAATTTGAGAAAACCAGTGCTTGTCTATTTTGAATTAATATTTTATTTTTTTGCATAGAAATAATATTGTGTACAGAAAAATTAAATTTTAAGTTGATTTATATTTTATTTATATATTTGTTTTATGTATGATAGGGGTGCATTAAAAAATTAAATGAAAAAATAACTGTTGATGATTCACTGAAGAAAGAAAAAAGATCAACTGAAATTATAAAAATGCTTACAAACATCAACATGTTAATAAAAGATCTGTTCAGGAATCCACCAATTTATAAGGCCACCGTAAATCTCTCATGGGTTACCACCGCTCAAACTACACCGAAAAAGGTAAGATGTTTTAAAATATTTAATTTTCAGGTGGCTAGTTTAATCTTGTTAAAAATATATTTATTTTAAAATTCATAAAAATCAAGACATGCCCATCAAGTTAACATGGATCTTTAAGTTCGGTTATCAGCATAGTTGGGCATTAACTCGTTAATCGTTAATTAACGAAGTTAATAAAATGCATCATGGATTAACTTTTAAGTTAACTTCCGTTAACTTTAGTCCGTTACATTGGTTGTTTGATGCAGTGCGTAGATAGCTTTTTGCGATTTGGGGGGGGGGGGGGTATTTAGACTAAAGACCTTTTTTAAGTCCATTTTTAATTTTTCACAACGCAATGACAGCATATTAAATCATCTTTTATATGTTGGAAAGTATAAAAATTGGACTCATCCCCTTAATCCCCCCCTATCTACGCCACTGGTTTGATGACAAGTACATAAAGTTGTCGAAATAGCAAAAAAAAAAGTCTTTAAACATTTTAGATGGTTAACTTTTAACGGTTAATTTAAATAATAGCGCAAAAACGTAAAAAAATTTTTTTTTAGATTAAACGTTAAAAAATATATCTATTGAGATTCGTCAGATGGAAGGAGCCTAAAAAAACATGGCGCTGATAAGGTCAAATTAATTACCGTGCAATTGTTTGATTTTAAAAGTCACTTAAAAATGATTAGTATTGGCCTAATATGTGACTGGGCCAACACAGACCCTCGAAAAAGGAATTTTGTGGAAGGTGAATGCTTTTTTAATGTCGGTCATTATAAAATTTGGAAAAAAAAAACATAAATTTTAGTGCTTATTGTTTACAAATGTCAGATTTAAAAAATGATTCACGTGAAATAAATGGTGAAAAGAATCTAAGGCCCAGTTTCTTAATATGAGTTTAAACTACAAATTACGTAAACTTCATCCTAAGTTTAAACAGAAGTTCTTCTTAACTCTAGTATAGCGCACCTTTTGTTATGTCAAACTAAAAACTAACCTTAAATTATTATATGTGTTAAAAAACGAGGTAATTTTAGTAAAAGAGAATAGGGTACTTACATTATTATAATTCATTAAGGGGGTATTCTAGTGTAGAGACATGAATTTTAGGTCATTTTGAAAGTGTCGTAAAAAAAAAGCAATCAATATTTTTACTATCCATTTTTTTATCAGTTATTTATTAATGTTTCAAGAGTACAGAAAAAAATTAAAAAAAAAAAAAGTCAAAAATTTAAAAAACTGGCAGCCGATGAAGTGGGGGGCGTCAAAAAATTGGCAGATGAGTTTTGACATGATTTCTACCCTCCTAGTCATCTGAAATGAAAAAATAAAAAAGATTATTAAACTGCAATGATGTCGCAAGAATCAGAACTAGCGATGAGTGAAAAAAAAATTTTTTGACAAAATGGCGACTGTTTGAAAAAAAGACGATTTTTTTTACCATTTTTTTGAGTTTCTCGAATTTTTTAAAAATAGTCAAAATTGAAATTTGGGGATAAGGCTAGTTCCAATTCTTGAGAGGTCTATAAAGAAGATTCCCTGAAAATTTCAAGTGAATCGGTCCAGTAGAACTCGAGAAATCGTGACAAATATATTGAAAAAGTCTGTTCTGAGAAAAACGCATTTAAAGTTTCGCGTAAATGTCTTTTGTCCGACTAGACCCAACCGAACCAGTTTGGAGGCCGGGTCAGTAAAATGTCTATAGCTCCGAAAATAATTTAAATTTTCAAAAATCCTCTCGTAGACATATTCTTAAATAGTTAAACTTTGAAAATATAAAAAAAAAAAAAATCGATTTTTTTGAAATTCTACACTAGAATACCCCCTTAAAGAATATAGTGCTTCTATAAAATTTAAAATGTAAAACAAGTCGAATTCAATATTTGGGCTAGTAAAAATAAATTTTGATTACACGTTGACGCTATTTTTAAATTTTGAAAACATTTAAACATGAAATTAGTTTTTTAAAATAAATAATGGTATTACACAAGACAGTGTCAATAGTTAAAATACACAGTATTATAATGTACACATATTATAAAGTCACTCAATAAAATTACAGAAAATATCACACAATAGCATCAAAATACGCATAATATGTTATTTATTTTTGATTGTTTACAATTTTTGTCAACAAACAAATCTTTTAAATACATACATAGGTATATTATAGTAAATCAATTAATACATAAGCACTATTTTCATATAAATTTTATTCTTACTCGAGTTACAAATTTTGCCACCGGGTGGTGAACACTTATTTGACGGATCCCAATAGATAACCTATTCAAGAGCTAGAAAATTCCTCTTTTTGGTCTCCTTTTTCAAGAAAAAAATTTATCTTTTTTCATCCCTGGATTTATGTTCTCAAAACACAGTATAAAAAATAGTTCCAAATAATGAATTATACAATACTTTTGTACTGGTATCCATATTTATATTGTAAATGCGAAAGTGTGGCTGTCTTTAGTTGTTTTAGTACGTCTGGTACGTGGCAAATAAAGCCAAAACGCTGCACTTTTTGATTGGGGTATGCCACTTTCTGTGGACATACACCAGGTCATAAAGAAGATTTTCAGATAGGGAGCCACTTTAAAATCCGTGTAGAACACTGTTATATGGGCTATCAAAGATGGCCCTCAACGGTGTTATAAAATTAGCTTTATCTCAGCTCCTAGTCATCCATTTTTGTTAACAAAAAGTTATGTTTTATCATGTGATTTATTTTTTACAAGTATTTTTTAGTACTTTAACCAATCAGGAATTTACCACACTTTAAGCAAAGGTTCAATTCTTGATGTATATTAATAGTTTTTAACAGTGATGATATTAATTTATTATGTGATTTGTTACTGGAGATACTATTTTTATTAAACACAATTTCGTGAAGTTTTAAATGCTTCGTCAAAAATTAACCAATTTGGAATCTTTTTCTAAAATAATGGAAATTTCATTCCTCAACGTATATTAATTTTTTGGCGTTTTTATGTAATTTAAAAAATAAAATGATTCAAATTTTAACACATGGCATGAATTGAATTTATGTAGAAAATTTAATTTTAAAAGAACCATTTTGTAGAGAATTTTGATACTTTGAAATTAGTATATTGGATATAAAGTATTAAAGTTCGTTTTTAAAGTTCTGTATTCTTCAATATAACGTGTAAATTTTTTTTTAATAAAAAACGGAAAAACGTACAAATTCTCCTGAAAAACCGGGAAATGTCAGGGAAATTTGTTCCAGAAAAATACTGGCCACCCTGATAAATGTAAGATGTGTATCAATGGCATTTCTTGTTTATTTAGATACAAGAAAAACCGATAGAAAGTAATGGATCATCGAACTCCTCAAAACAGAAACGGCATACTCCGATAACATTTGATGGTGATACATCTGTGTCGCCTTCGAAACAAGCAAAGATAGGTGCCAGATCTAGTAGCTCAGATCAACAGAAAATTTACACACCGCCGAGTGGAAAATACAGCAACAAGTTCACAAAATCTAGCGGTAAGAAAAACAATTTAATCAGTATTGTTGTGATTAGGTATGAAGTGAAAACTGAGTGAAAGATTTTATAGGACTTAAAAATTTCTAAACCATGGCCAAATATTTTGTACTAGCGGAATCCCACGGCTTCGCTCGCGTTAACTTCGAAACTAATTAGAACCCTCTATAAGTAATAGGGGATGACATATTACATTTTTTTTATATTGATTTTTATTCATTACTTATAAAAAAACGTAAATATCCCGGATCTTAGTTAAATTTTTTTTTTAAAACTAACCCCCATCTACTCTCCCCATTAGGGGTTGAATATCAAATTCTTTTATTGCAGATTAAATCCATCCTAGTCCCCGTCGAACTTTCATTTTTAATTGAATATTAATTTGTCCGAATTTATTTTAATATCATGAACAGTTATTATTATTATTTCCATAGGGGTTGAATTTTCGTAACTGATATTTCTCTTGTAGAGTACCTACTCATGCCATGTTTCATTCGGTGAATACAAAAAAAAACTATTTTACAAATTTTTCCACCCCCCTAGCATCCTAGGGGTTAAATTTTGGGAAATGCTGAAATAATCGTTTCACTATTTATATTTTAGAGTATGTTCGATAAGTTTCAATTAAATGCGAACAAAAAAAAATATTTTTTTATATAAACTTTGACACTCTGTTTTAACCCCGTAAGGGTTGAATTTCGAAAAATCCTTTCTTAGTGGGTGCTTACATCATAAAAGGAAGGCACCTACGAAATTTCACGTTTCTAGGTCCAGGGGTTTGGGCTGTACGTTGATATATGAGTGAGTGAGTGAGTGAGTGGTTAAGGACAAACTCTTTTATAGATATAGATATAAAAAATTTTATATTTAAAAAAAAAAAGTTTTATGACTTGAGTTTTTAGAATTTATTGAAGTAAAAAAATGCTGCCATTATAAAATAATAACAACAAAGTTGGAACTGGTTTTAGTCTCATTTGGGTGTCTCATTATCATGCTAAGTTTTCCCGAATCATATTTTTTGATCATACAGTAGAAACCGGCCACGGTGCTTTGGAAGCCAACTAATAAAAAAATTGATTACCTCTGATTATTTTGTACAATTCAATTCTTTAGTATTCAAGGAACATTTTAAGACCAAAAAGAAAAAAATCGCCTCAGCGCTTTTTAAATAATTCATAAAACAAAAATACATAAATCGTGCACGGTGCTCTCGATACCAACTTGAATAAAAAATTGATTACCTCTGATTTTTTATACAGAACTGATATTTTTAGCTACTATCTAGTTAAATATTACTTATATCAAAGTGATCTTCACACATAAAAACATAATTTGTATTCAATAAAATACTCGTTGGATCTCTTCGATTATTGTAACCACATTTTTCGTCTTTTGGGATTCTTTGGAAGAGAAACAAACAGTTTGTGTGGACTTTTTATAGACGTATTTGTACGTTGTGGCACTACACACCATTTATACACCATTCTATCCACTAAATTTGAAGATGAAATTCACTTCAGCTGCACTGTTTTATTAAAGCAATGACTTATTTACATGCATGTGACGTCACACCATGACCAGCGCCATGATAGAAACAGCGTTTCTGACGCAGTTTTGGAAATTTAAACTTTAACATTGATTTTTATTGATATTACAGTAGATCTCCCCGAAATATCAATGTAGTGTGCTTATTATGTAATAAAGAATAGTTTAAAAATATTTTCTAAAATTAGTCAAATAGCCTATTGAACTGTATAAAAAATCAGAGGTAATCAATTTTTTATTAAAGTTGGCATCGAGAGCACCGTGCACGATTAATGTATTTTTGTTTTATGAATTATTTAAAAAAAGCGCCGAGGCGATTTTTTTCTTTTTGGTCTTAAAATGTTCCTTGAATACTAAAGAATTGAACTATACAAAAAAATCAGAGGTTACCAATTTTTTTATTAAAGTTGGCTTCCAGAGCACCGTTCTAACGATATCGATTAATACAAAATACCGCATTTAACGACTTTCTGTTTATAATATTTTCGGAGAATTTTTTGGTTTAACGATGGACCGTCTTTTGTTTCCATTTTTTAAATATATAGTTTTGTACAATAAAAAATATTGTTTCACATAATAATACATCATTGATTGTCAAGGTTTGGTTTAAGGAGGAATGGGAGTAGTGAATGTAACCAAGCATTTTAATATCTAAAAAAATATTTTTAAAATCTATAAAATAAGTTGCAATAGCGCAGTTAATAAGTTGGCTTAATTCTAATAAACAGAAAACAGATGTATATTTCAAATATTTGTATACTGGTACATGATTGGTGGAGAGTTATTAACCTTTAAGTACCGACGTGAGGACTGAGAGGTCGCGTATTCGCTGGGTGCAAAGTAGGTAGTGGGGGAAACGAAATCTATCACAGCGCACAACGTGGCAAAAAATAACACTTTGGGTGGACTAACTGTCATTTTTAATAGGCTCGTTTTTAACTGAAAATAGAAAGGTCAACATGGTTAATCCCACTATAGACTATGTGCAAGGGGGTGGAGTTAGAAATAATGTCGATGCGAGTGTTCGTGGTGAGCAATATTGCAAAATTATCGGCGCCAAAATTTGAGGTTATGCTGTCAATGTAAACGAATTAATTATTTCTCTATTATACGTCATAATTAAAGAGAAAAAGATACCCAAAATAAATAATTTTCACGTACCTTTTATGCTATACTATTTATATTATATACAAACAGCTAAATTAAATGATATTAATTCACGGTATTAAACATATTAAACAATGATAAAAAGAGAGTTGAATCCATTCAATCCTTCTCTATTACCCGCTAGCGGCGCCAATAGACTTCGTACACATAGCTAATAGTCATAAATAATCGTCTAAAATGTATATATTACGATATTTTATTGAAATTATTTGTTTGTTAGTACGTCAAAGTCCAGCCAAGTTGCTACTAAAGTCCACCCGTTAGTTGGCGCTGTCATCGCGCACACTGCGAATATTATAGTGTTTTTAAAAGAAAGTGATGATTTAAAGATCTGTCTTTGCATTATGATGAAAAATAAAGGGTTTTAAGAAAAACTGAGTATAGAAAGAAAATCAACTTTATTAAATTTTTAAATAAAAGACTATAATAATAATTGGCTTGAATTTTGGGGAAAAATACGACTATTGGATATAAAAAATCAAAACACAAAGAATACTCCTCTCAGAATAACAAAAAATAGTATTTCTTACTCACGACTAATATAACTTTTTAAAAAAAAAAATAGTAGGTAGATAAACCTTCTGAAAAAAAAAATGTTTACAGTCCAATTAACTACATCTTATATTCTAAGCAGTCAGGCCACATTTGTTTCACGCACTGTATACAAACGTGTTTTTCGCACGAATAGCATCTATACGTCAATTTTCTTTTGAGTTTAGGTTGACATGAAAGACAAGTCTTTCGTGTCTTGACTTCCTCAGCTTCATCTTCAGATGTCTCTGGCTTATAAGAACCAAGTACTCTTGCCAAACTCATCCTAAGTTCACCTTAGGTTACAAAATCTTTGCTTCATGTGCTCTAATACCAACTGTCGAGCTAATTTTTTTATAAAGACTCCTCTATCAGTTTGTCTTCCCACATGCACGTCATGTAAAAGATGAGAATTTACGGAACTAATATCCAAAATCCGGTAAAAAATTGTCATAGGCCAGCGTCGTGATCGGCGACTGCAAGTGTATACAGAGCACTTCCTGTCTATTTCATCTACACCACCTTTCGTAGAATTATAAAACTTTATAATTTCTGGTTTCCCTGAGACCATGTCTGTTCCTTCATTATGATGCATTGACGAAACCAAAATGACCGCTTTTCCCTTCTTGGAAATATGAGACAATAACGTTGTCTTTTGTAAAACCATATAAGGTTGATTTTTCTGGTCTCGTTTTAGCTGGTAACAACTCTGGGGGTATTTCCCTTTTATTTTATTTTTTACCGTTCCTACACAGGTCAATGCTCTCTGTTTCAATGCATCAATTAGTTGTATTGACGTGAACCAATTGTCACACGTTATATTTTTGTTACTACCATGTAATGGTTTTAGGAACTAAAAGCTTTTTTTCTTCATCTGTTAATGTTTCTCCATCTGAACCTTTTCCACAATACAAATAACAGTTGTAAAAATACCCATTTTCGGCATCACACAGGCACATTAGTTTTAGCCCATACTTAGTGGGCTTTTTTGGCATATCATCCCTTAGCTTACAACACCGCTCAAGTCGTTTTGATCAACTTTACAGGAGAATGAAAAAACCGTGTATGTTTTATATAGGCTACAGGCTTGCGCGCAGTCACTAATTTTTTAATTCTGGTCTCTTATTGTCCGAAACGTCTAGAATGTGATTGGTAGATTGACGCGCAATGAGTAGCTCTATCCAATGGCATTAAAATGTAAAAACTGCTAATTTTTGACTTATGCGGTGTTGTTAGCTAAGGGACGATATATATCATCAAAAACGATCGCCCTCTGAATGGAACTAGCATTTCATCAACTGTAGCATATTGACATATATTATATACCCTCTGACAATTTGATTCGAATTTGTTGAAAATATTTGATATTGCAGCCAATTTATTAGTCTCCTTTCTCTGTGCTCTGTCAAGTGCATTGTCAAACCGAAGACAGTGAAGCAAGCACAGAAATCTGTTTTTAGACATAACATATCTAAAAATATCTCTTCCAGTACCATTAGTAGCAAATTTAAATCAGCGTCTTCGTGGTTAGACTTGAATACAGCTGTGTACATCTCTAAATCTATAATTTCTCTCAA
The DNA here is from genome assembly GCA_949319165.1 of Sialis lutaria. NCBI lineage: Eukaryota > Metazoa > Arthropoda > Insecta > Megaloptera > Sialidae > Sialis > Sialis lutaria. Next base: position 17,568,742 of record OX439241.1, read on the forward strand.
TCTATAATTTTATTAGGTAAAGATTTTGTTTTTTTTTTTTTTTGAAAATTTCTAATACTAGAAAGTTTAGGGTCTGATACCACTAGTAAATAAAAAAACGTATCCTTATTCGTTGTTATTCCAGGAAATATTCCTGGTATGGCCTTGGCGAACCTTCCTGATTTCTTTGTTGCGGGCTTCTTCGGATATTTGTCCTATAAGAAGGGGACAAATATTAATAATGTATTTTGAATAACACAAAATTTTACTTGTATCTTTCTTTCTTTTTTCTAATTAAGTTTTGTCTTCTGTTCTCTTATTTGCCAATTCTGGATATATATTTTGCATGCTATGTGTTCTTTGTTTGCTCCAATCAATAGAGTAAGAAAAACCTTTGGTTGGGCACCCGACTTTTGACTTTTTCCTTCTGAATTTCATAAAGTAAATGAATTAGCAGCTTGACAATCTCCTTTAACCAGCTTTTTAATAACGATTAAAAATGTCTATGCGTCGATATTTCAACACCTATCTTCTGCGAAAATTTGCACTAATATTTTTTTATAAAAGTCTTTCAGGGCCCGCAGAACAGATAAATTTCTAGTGTCTAGTAAAAAGGGGGGGAGGGGATTTTTTTTTTTAAATATGGTTTTTGAAACATTAAAAATTATCTACAGTTATACAAATAAAAATTCAAATTAGCTTTTTATTCATAATATCTGACTCAATTATTTCGAAATACATTAATTATTCTGCGATAAGGCGAAAACAGTCTTATTATTTTTAACGATGAAATCCTCCATTAGTTGTCAATGTCTAAATTATCAACTAATTCTGAATAATTGTGGATCAAAGCCACATGATTTAATCGATGTTGCATCATTGTTGAACGAAGATAATTTTTCATTCGACGCAGAACTGAAAAACTTCGTTCATTTATGCAAGACGATGCAGGGATGGTCATTAACAATCGCATGAAATGTAGATACGTATTCGGGTACGATTCCCATGCACCACCCCTCGTTATCACGTAAAAAAAGTCACGATATCCTTTAACTTTTCAATTTTTTTTATTACTTCTTGTCGTCATCAAGGAACATGTCTCTGTCATTAATTAATCTGTCTTTATCAAAATCGTTTTTGTAAAATTCAATAATATTTTCGATTTCTGTTTTTGTACTTTGCCCGATTATAAAATTTTTTAAAGTTTTGAAAAGTCTGGATGAATCAGTATCGAAACGGTTATACAGATTGAACTACTTGGTCAAAAATTTCATAATACGTTTTAATTTTATCTACATTGAAAATCATTTATTTCGATAAGGATCAATGTTTTGCAGGTCATAAGTAAGTCCACGTAAACAGAACTTAATAAAATTAAAATGCTTTTCCAATCTCTCTGGTTGGTAATTCTACACACACAAATTTTTCAAGTGTCTAGTACGACATACCGAAGCCTAGACTGATGCCGGCCCTGAAGTCTTTAACTGTTCAAATAACACTTTATTATCACTATTTACACTAAACTTAAGCCCGCCGCACACGACGCTATTTTGCCGGCTATATTGTCGGTTGGGAGTTCTGATAGCAACTGGAAATGGGAAATGACGTCACTTCTGGCTGTATTTTTTACATGCATGCTAGATTGTACCGATAGAACATGTGCTATTTTTCGAGTTGAATTCTTTGTTTGATTTGAGTGAGGACCAATCAGAAAGCAGTATATTATCATGTGAGCATAACGTCATAAATAAACATGACGTCATAGCGTATACTTTATTCATAAGAAATAATTATGTCCACTTTCTTAATATTCAAATGTGAGTTTTATTAAACATACCTCATAAGATCGATTCTGCATATAAAAAATACATGTGAGAAAATTAAATTGTAGTGAAATTTTAAACTTAGCTCATTTAGTTTAACTTTATATATAAATAAACATTATATATATGGTTCACGCAAAGGATTTTTTTAATTTCCATAGACCTTATCCACTACAGTATTATGTTGATATTCGAACTGTCACTTCGCACGCATCAAAACCAACTACAAATTTTTAGTATCGTGTGAAGCCAACACATATCGAAACCATGACAACAATCCAGCGCTCGGAAACTTGCATTGAAATCTAGCAAACAAACAGCAGCAAATATAGCGTCGTGTGCGGCTTTAGTCAATAAAAAAATAATTAGTCTATTAATCCTTTAGCGTTCTTTGCCACAACTCAAATAATTCCTTTCTTATAATGGCTGGAATCATAATTGAAAAAAATCAAAATAAATTAAATCGCACAGATTCACAAAATGAATGTAATAAAAATTAAAAGTATATATTATGGGCTACAGATTCCATTAAGAATGATAGTGTTGCGGGGGGGAGACTATATATGTATAACTTATTCAACTTTAAAGTGTGTAATTATTACTTTTAAGTTATTGCGTTTTAATATTTTTTTTTCACACATTAACTATATCCTTAAAATTAAATTACACTCATCTCTCGATTTAGTAACCTTCGATTTAATCACCGCTTGATTTAGTAACGGGCCAAACGCGCGATTTGCCAACCTTCTCCAATCCCCTCCATAATACTACCGTGATTGCGCGAAATTTAAATTCACCAATCAACGTTAAAGTCTTCTATGTAGAATAATGTAGTTTTTACACACAGAACTTGGATTGTGGCGTGACTCAATGTGGAAAAAAATGAATTTAGTTGAAACTGAAATATAGTGAGTACATTGTAAAAAAAATTGTGAAAAAAATGTTAGGTACATTTTATTCCAGGTTTGATAATTTGGAAACAATTAGAAAAGAAAATTTCAAAAATCAATTTTTCATCCAATATCAAAGCAACTTAGAGTCTAGAGGATCAAATTTTTAAGATATTGTTGGATAAATTTGTTTCTAGGCAATTTTGATAGCTAAAATTTGTTCAAGTTTACTTTAGTTGACAAATATTTAAGGAAGTGATATGAAAGAAGTGAAGAAAGTGAAATTACACAATACCAATTGTATTAATATTTTATTAAAATATATGTAAAAAAATATATATAAAAAAATCATGAAGCATATAATATTTCCATAGCATTGTTAACAGTCCGATGTTTAACGAAAGTTTCGAGTGAGATTTTGCTGTCCTTTGTGGCCAATTTGTACGCAAATTTTGATAGGTAATGACTCTTCGTAGCTGAAATGACTCCTTGGTCCATTGGTTGAATCTCGCTTGTAACATTTGGTGGAAGAAACTGAACAAAAACTCGTTCATCGATTGCATTAAGTATTTCTTGGGATGCATGTACGGCTGCGTTGTCCAACAGTAGTAGAAACCTAGAAAAAATATAAAAAGACTGTAGTGAAAAATATTTCAGAAATCCTTTTGCATTTTTTATTCAAGTGAAACGTTTAAATAAAAAATTAAATATTATCATAGTTTGTGAGACATAAGATTCAATTTTATGGAGTAGACATTCCATTAAATTATATGAAAATTAATTGTACTAAAATATTTTTTGTGTGTATTCAACAAAAACACATACTTTCCATTTGGCTTTCTGGTCGTAACACTGGAGATGAATATGTTTCAGATTTCCCAATCACTAGTAGTGGGATTTGGTGCGAGCCACTGGATTTGCGCATGCCAATACCGTCAAGCGATCTTTTTTTTGCTTATGCCCCGAAGCACATGCCTCATTTCTTAATATGATTGTGCGGCCAAGCAGCAATCGATATTCCAACCCAAATTCATCCGCATTGTAGATGTTGTCAAGGGTGTATCCTTGTTCTTCAACAAAGGGCATAACCGCTGCAATAAAATTAAAACTTGCTTCAGTGTCCGCCGATTGTTTTTCGCCTTTGGTTTTGACACTACGGAGTCCGTGTCTCTTCATGAAATTTTGTAGCCACCCATCACTACCTTTAAATATATCCTGTGGGTAAATTTTTTGAAAAAAATATTTTGCCTGCAATTTTATTACTACCCCGTTGATGAGCTCTCCGCATATTCTTTTCTGACGAACCCAATTATACAATGTTTGTTCGAATGGATCCGTATATATAGAGAAAAAGTGTTTGATAGATGTACTACTATCAACTTTTTCAATAACTTTTGCTTTCTCTTTTATTTCTTCTTTATTTTTTATGATAGCGTAGAATGATGTAGGTTGTAACGAGTGCACAGCTCATGATTCTTGGATCCTTGTTCATAGTCAGTAATAATGTTAAGTTTTTCTTGTAGTGTTATAGAACGCTTTCTTTTCCTCTGTAAAAATTAATCACCATTGTTAAAAATAGTATAAAAACCAAGCGTAGGTGTTCCTAATAAAATAAACAAAGAATATTACTATGAAAAATATGTGTTCTCTCTACTGATATATTTGAAAATTATTAAAACACATATTTTAAATTGTTTTCGTGAATTTAAAAAAATGAAAAAAAATGTGGAAAACGATAAATTACTGTACACCTTTTTCCGAAATATGTATAATGTACAATATGTATTTTCATATTGTATACATATGTCGATTATTGTCGATTTATCATTCAATAATTAGGAAAATTTTAAAAATTATTGTTGAAATTGACATTTCTCACTTACCTGAATTCGTTTGCAAGTGTCCATCTCGAAATCGGGATTTTTTACACTTACTACGTACATACACAGAAATTAAATATTTACTGTACTTAAGTATCTTAGTTATAACAGCGGCCATAGCAAAATAGCAATAAAATCATCGACTGCAATATTTCTGCACGAAATTTAAATTCACCAATCAACGTTAAGTTCGGCACGGTGGCGGGGGCCCCTCTCGACGCCGTCAATTCAAGCGGTTCAATTACCAACAACGTTGGTAAATCAAGCGATGAGTGTAAATACATACCTAATTACCAAGGTATGTAAAGTATAAGGTAGCCTCATGGCTCGGCTCGAGAGAGGGAAATACATCATCTGGGGTGCCAAAATGAGGAGAGAGGGAATGATGTGTCCAATCATAACATGTGTAGCCTTGGATGACGTCATTCGGGGTGCCCAAGCTGATTGGTCAAAAACTCATGAGGCAACCTGTGTATTTACTAACCTTGCCTAATTACTTTGAAGCCATGACATCAAAACACTTATATAGTTTTTTCGCAAACATACAGACAAAAAGTACAACACAAATTTTGAAGCGCACTGAGCGGAGTGCTGATAGACTTTTTCAGTTGTTTGGATACCTGAATTTTTTCTTAGAATGTGAACTTAGCAGGTTTAAAAATATGATTCATAGTCCCTTGAAGCCTACTCTACGTAAATATAAACACGATTTTGTTGGTTTGTAACATTTCCAAATTTGATTTTTGTCCAGCTACATTGGCCGATTTACACACTGTGAGGTGTTCAGGTTGAGTTTTTTCGGTATCAGAAATATCAATGCTAGTATCCGTATCATGCTCACTGTGCTCCGGACAAAAATCTTCGCCAACGTCGTCAATCTCTGATCCGCTGGAATCTTCATCCGCGAGCTGGCTCGCGGATCGCGTATAATTTGGATTCGATGTATTTATACATATCTGAGATCTCTTTGAATGCTGTAAATCTGTCGTAGAACTATTTATTTTACGACCTGAAGTCCCTAGTATATTCATAGTTCACAATATCTGTAAAAATAACAGTTTACTGTAACAAAAAAATAAAACAAAAAACTTACGTAAGTACCGACGTGAGCCCTGAGAGACCGCATCAGAAATTCAAATCGTGATTACTCACCAAATGCGTGTGCAACGACATCACTTTCTGCTCCGACATCAACGTGGGCACTGTCATTGCAGCTACTTAAAAGCGTTGATCGGTATTGCGCGGGGAAAGGGGCAAGTCAGTGCCTGCCGGGGCCTCTCAGGCCGCATGTCGGTACTTAAAGGTTAATACTCAACCAATCAGAACCGTCACACCTCATAATGTCAAACTAAGTTTCCAGTAAAATAACGTTGAGTATCGCTTCTGTATATCGCATATGTATGTACATATTTTATTTATTATTCTTTGCTTAAAATTTGGATTTTATTTTGACGATATCTTTGCTCACAGACAGTGAATTTCACAAAATTTCAGCATACTCATGAAATTTTTTAGTTTTTCCGATAAATACCTTTCAAAAATCGAATAGGGTATTTGACTAAATTTTAAAATATATTGTAAATTGTGCGTATGTATACAATAGATACTTCCATAGTATCTTTTTCCAAAATAATGCCGAAAAAACACTGAAAATAATATTTTTCTATTTAAATGAAAAAATTCCCGCCAAAACGCGCATTCAAAGTCACGTGGTTGCGTGACGTAACTTTATGATAAAAAAATCAACCAATAGGGATTGAGTATTCTGACGTTTATAGCATAAATCGACGTCATACCAGTGGCAATTCATTTAGGCGTGTTTGCGATCACGTGACAATTATATTAAATATTACATTTTAAAATTAGGTTTATTATTAAAATACCGACTTATTTCACTTAAAAAAACACTTGATTGTTAATTATAGTAATATATACTACACTATTTAGAACACTTTAGTCTTTATTATTAATAGTGTCAAATACCCTATTATCGGTTATTAAGACAATCGGTTATAACGACCTAAAATGACCAGTACCTTCGATGTGGTATAACCAGTTTCTACTGTATCTCTATAATCAAATGAACACATTAACACAAAATTGACGAAAACATGTTTATGTAATACCAAAATTTAAAATGATTGTAAATTATTGATAAATTCAAAAAAAAGTGTTAAGTTCTACTACATTTTGATGTAATTAATGAAAACAAAATTTTGTACATTATTATTATTTGATTTTACAGATCGGAGAGGCAGAGGTGGGCGTATTAGCAGAGGAGGCAGCAGAGGAAGTTATAGAGGTTCGAATCGTGGTAGTTGGAGATATTAAGTGGATGTCACTGTATGTTTTATATTAGTTACAATTCTGCACTTTTTATTCTTTGTGCAGTGTGTCAAAACTAATTAATTAAGTTAAAATTTGTGTACCACATAGTGAACAAGATCTAAATTTTAATTAGAGAACTGGATTATTTTAAAACTTAAGTGATAGTAAAAATTATTAATTTGAAATTAGATAAATAAAACTTTAAAGCAAATAATTTATTTTTAAATCTTAATATAATACATAATCAACATGTACGTTAATAATCGTAAATTAAAAGTTTCTACTAGAATATAAAATAAAAATTGAAAAGTAACCAACCAAAATATTAAATGTACAGTAATTCTCCGAGTTATGGTTCATGGACTTATATGTCGCTTCGCATTTACGTACGTTCAAATACAACCAATCCTCAAAGTTAAGGGGCTTGCTTCCACTTCTTTCAACATATAAAATAACAGTGCTTTGATAAGTGGACATTTTCAAGCTACTAATGGTAACGTAACTGTAAATATAATAAAATTTGTGTATTAAATAAGAAGATATTACAAAGTTAACTTAACCAGAATCTAATAGAATGAAGATAAATATGTGTGCTACTAGTTTAAAATATATAAGGGACATTTTTTTTTATAAATAATCGATTTACTGCATAAAATATGACTAAAATGTTCGGGAAGGATTCGCTGCAAGATTTTACCTACAAAGTTCCATCTATCATTTAATATTTAATATATTATAAAGACTTTGTTTCATAAATATTCGATTTACTGCATAAAATACAATTAAAATGTGTAGAGATTATTCGCTGTAAGGTTCCTTTTACAAACATTTTTTTAAATTCTTATAAATAATCAACTAACTGCATAAAATAATTTTTAAATGTTCAGGAATGATTCGCTGCAAGATTTTATCTACAAAGTTTCATCTGTCGTTTAATATTTAAAATATATAAAGAACTTGTTTCTAATGTCGTTATTTAGCTCATCATTATCTAAATATAAGATAACATATCGTCAATAAGGAATATCAAAAATTCATTAATTAAAAAAAACTACTGAAGTGAAAATCTGAAGATTGATTTGGCCTAATGATTTAAATTCAAAATGAAATCAAATAGTTTCAAAATCATTTATTTATTACTGAGATAAATAGTGATAAATATGAACTAATATTAGAAAGAGTTTGTTTAATTGTTTACGTCTGATGATCTCAAAAAGGACTGGACCAATTATGATGAAACTTTCACTGCTGGCTTTGTTATATTCTCTGGAGTATCATTGGCTGTCTATCTTAATGCTATTTCATCAGTGTGCTGAGCAGTAAATACAAATGTTCGGCAAGTTGGAAAAAAACATACCCGTGATCTAAAATTGTGTCAGAGATATATGTTAATTATCTATGAAAGAAACAGACATTTTAAAACAATGAATATTTGAATATGTACAGAAGAAAATTGAGCAGATATGAAGTAGATATGATAAGAAGTAAATTCCTCGTTTATATTATAAACCTGCGATCCATAATTACAAAAATATTATTGTTAGAAAATAAATAGATTAGCAGATAAAATGGTCTCTACCTAAAATTCACCATTCTATGTTTAATCTTCTTGAAAAATCAAACACAAACAAATTAGCAGATGCAGTTAGTACTAACATAAGTAGAAATCATAAGATAAATGAAGAAAGATTTTAAATCCATACATCAGATAATGTATTAACAGTACTCTCTTAGTCTGTTCCTGTGAAAACCAAGCTAGTGTCAGATTAGTGAAAGTAAATACGAACGCAATAATGTATTAGATAGAACAAGACAACACAATCAGTGGGTGTAATTTTGAAGTAAGCGATGGATTAAAAAGTTTAGCATTACGCCTATCACTTATCAAAAATATGGTGAGATTATAATATTTGTCAAATAATCAAGCTGTGGATGCAAGAGTATGTATTCTACTGGCTTTTATATTGGAAGAGCAAATAAACATGTAAATGTTAAAACAATAGGCATTAACAGTTTACTTGTTATATAGTCATAACTTGCTCATGAGCTGTGTAGATTACTGACCACCGTCATAAAGCAAAAATCATTGAAAAGCAGAGTAGTATCTATTCACTTGCAAATACATATGGAAACTGATAACAACATTCTGAAACTATTATACGTTAAGTGTATAAATGGCTGGAATTCTGACAATAAAATGGCATATTCTGCTATGACTCAATATAAGCAGAACGAGTATTGTATATCATGGGAATAATTGAAAATTGCTGTATTGCTGAAAATATTTATTTACAAGAAGATTGCATATTTAGTCTTTTACGTATTTATTATCCAGAACTGTATCAAAATAAAGGATAAGAGAAGATAAATTATAGAAGAAATGAGTTTTAGATCAGCAAGATAATACATATAACTGTAGTTAGTTACTGACTTATTGAAAAAACATTTACGTTAAGGACATAATTGAGTTCAATGAAAATACAGCTGCAAGTAAAAATGGGTTAATATAATTTATTTTGTTATTAAAATTTATGTGCGTTATTATTGAACAGTATTGAAAATGATGGAAATTTATTTATTTTTTGTTTCTGATTCTGAAGACGAACACTGCAAGTTTAATTTAAAGTTATTTATTAACAGAAAACTTCAAGGTACATGTTATAAACAAAAAGTATACAAAACAAATATTTTGTACTCAAATTATTTTAAATGAAATTAAAATAAAATTTAACAAGTATTAAAATACAATAATGAAATTTAAATATCAGTAAAATTAGTCAAGAAAAAATATTCTGAAACAAATATGTGATATAAAATGGATTTTTTTTATTATGATAAAATTAACACTGAAATTTACAATGAAAATTATAGTAAGATTACTGAAAACATTACTATTCACAGAATCACAGTGGTTATCGAAGAATACATAAGACCGTTTAGGTACTAGGAAACTACTACAAATTAAAGGTGTTTTGAAGAGGCCTAGAGTACCCAAAAAAATTTTATATCATCTCAAAACTATTTTTTATTTGTGCCTGCAAAAATAATCATCAGAGTTTAAATCACCATTGGTAGTTTTCAGAATACACTACAAAGATGATTACTATTGAAGAAAATAGTAAATTTTAAATGCATTTAAAGAAAACTGAAAATATCAAAATGATTGTTGGACTTCTGGGTTTAAAAAATTTAAATCAATTTTTATTTTTTATTTCAATAATAAAATAAATTCATTAAATTAAGAAGTAGTGACTTCTCAACAAAACTGTGGTGATAACGTGAAAGAACTTAATTCTATGATCTATTAAATTACCATTTTATATCCTTTGACCTAATAATCCACTGCTTTTTCCATGTACCTAATTCAAATTAACTTAAGCCTGTCATACATTAAAAAAAATCTAGTTGATGAATATCTATATATTTCATGTTTGATACTGCTTCACTCTCACAAAATATTATTTCATTTTATTAAATATATACATAAACATTTTAGATATCAAATATGAAATATTTGTAATGTGTGTTCAATAAAATATATTTTTAAAAGATGTTACTGTAAATATTAGACAGGTAATTTAATAATTAACAACACACATTACTCCAATTCAAGAGGTTCCCCATTATCAGTTTTAAAAGAATTATCAATTATATTTTACTGTATATAATGGAGGGCTTTTTTGTGAAGCATCTTTAGTAGTTTTTTTTTTCAGAGTATGGTGTTTATAATAAATGATACCGATGCTGTTAATTACATTTATTTTTAGCCATACCTTCGGGATTGAACGAGATGTCCCTGGATTCTATGAATTACCAAAGGTTCAAGTGGTACTAATGGAGAAATTAAATAATATTATAGTTGTGTAGGGAGGAGTCCTGGGTATTCTGCTGTAGTTGTAGTTTTATTATGTTAATATTACATTGTGTACAGTTTTGAAATGTACCGCGGAGAAGCCAGGAAGCAGAAGTTTTCTACATAATAATGTGATTTGTGTTGAATAAAAAACAATTTACTGGAAGTTAATAAAGATTCCTACTTATTTTAAAAATGGGGGGACATTTTTAACTTGTATATAATATTTATACAGATAACAATAAAAAAATTCATTTTGCAGAATATTGTGTTTTTACAATGCAGTTAATATTAATTATTTTTTGTGTGAAATACTGTTTTAAGTTTTTTAATTTTTTTTATTCAAGGTGCAGAACAGATGAAGAATGGAGAATATTGAAAACATCAAGTAATCTTCAATTGTAGTCTAAATAACTAACTATATAATGTTTTCTGCTGTTTCCAGATGAAGCTGTGGAATATTCTATTTAATCTAACATTTGATAAACTAATATATGTCATTTAAAAACTAGGTATTTTTGAAGCCGAAATATAAGAGGTTTCCGCTTATTAATTAATTCAATATTTGCTTTATTACTTTTTCAGATTTGTTACATTGTGTGGTTTTTATTTTATATTTTTGATATTGCATAGGTTGGCCGTATTTTTTCTGACAAACGAAGATGTATTTGTATTAAAGATTTTTTCTGTTTCAGAGTTCTTTTGATATTTAATATTATTTTATCCTACAATATCTTATAAAATAAATAAAAACGTTTTATAATTATTCGTGTTTATATAAAATATATGTAATTATAAATATTTATTCTATTAATTTATTTATCCTATCTATGATTTGAAGTATCTTTAAATTTTCCTAACATATTTTTTAATGGTTCATTGAGAAAATTTTAAGTTAAGTGTTATAATATCGTCATGAATAAGTTTGACCGAAGTAATCTCGATAACTACTGAACCGATTTTGATGAAACCTATATAAACGTGATCTGTAACATATTAAGGTTAATGAAATAATTATATTTAGTTAAACATTTATTCCTATTACGTCTTTTACACAACACCTTTGTATCCTGTTTATATGTTCATTATCATTATTATACTGTCCCTATATTCACTGTCAACATGATATATAAAAGTCCCTAGACTAGGTATATCACAATTCCTCCCCGCTAAGTTTGACCCTTACATATTAACTTTTTTCACAAGTTTACGAATTCTTGGTTCTCTTTGATTTACATTTAAGTTAGGATCTGGTGTCGTCTTGATTCTTGGTCTACTCTTTATCGTTTGGTTATTCTTTTGATTACCGTTGTCTTCTTGGTAGGTTGATGAATAGGAGATTCATCAACCTACCAAGAAGTGCAAGGGTAATTGATATTTTTCTTTAATTCTTGGGTTTGCCTTTCTTCAACCCTTGACTCGTTGAAGTCATTGTTGGTAGTAGTTTCTTCGTTTTTCTCTCTTAAACCGTCTTGCTCGTGTAGCACCTTCTCTACATTTTCATAGAACTGTCCTACCTTACGCATTTGATAGTTACTTCTTCTCCATCTCAGTGCTGGTTCACTGTCTGGTCTACATACGTATGTTCTTTCGCTTATGACTTTTTCTATCGTTGCTGTTTGCCAACTTGGTTTCGTAGGGTTTCTGTAATCTCTCGCTATTACTTTCTCCCCTTCTGAGAAAACGATGTCCCTTTTACCTCTAAAGTATTTGACTTGTCTTTGTTCCGCTTCTTCCGACTTTGGAGTTCTGAGTAAATCTAGTCTGCTTCTCAAATTTCTTCCTAGGAATCTGTTTCCTAGTGGTTCTTCTGTCGTTAGATGCGGTGCATTTCTATATGCAAATAAATACTCGCTTATTAAATCACTTATTGATTCGTTGTTGTCTTTTAAAGCTTTTTCTAGCCCTTTTTTGAAGGATTTCACCCCATTTTCTGCCAAACCATTGGTTTGTGGGTGATACGGTGGTCCTGTATTGAGTTTAACCCCGCTCCTTTTACAAAATTCTTCAAATTTCTCTGATACAAGTTGAGGTCCATTATCTGATATGTAAGTATCGGGTAACCCGTATCTTGCGAAGATTTCTTTTAATTTTTCAATTGTTCCTGATGAATCCGTCTTGTTCACAATCTGAACTATTTCAGGCCATTTGGCGTATGCGTCTACTAGTATGAAATACATTTTGCCTCTGTGCTCCATGAAATCAACGTGAACTCTTTCAAATGGGTATTTGGCTTCTGGCTCCGATTTTTCTGCATTGCTTGATTCCGTCAGACATGCCAAACATCCTTTTGTGTAATTTTCTATGTCCTTGTCTAGTTTTGGCCACCAGAAATATTGACGTGCTTATTGCTTTCATTTTGCTGATGCCTATGTGTCCACCGTGTATTTCCTTTAATAGTGTTTGCTTGCAGGTTTCTGGTATGAGTATTAGGGTGGGCCGAAAACTGCAATTTTTTTTTTAGAATTTCAAATGGAGGTAGTGGGGAAAAATTGTCTTATGTAAACAGTGTATTATACAACAAATTTGAATTAAAAAAAATATCTAGCCGGGCCCATTAGGGTCCAAATAATAAAAAAATGCAATTTTTTTTCATACGATATGTCGCAAAAAATACTACCACTGCGTTTAATATACATGTAAAAAATGTGTTAATATATTTCAACATTTAACAAGGGCCCTTAGCACCTAAATAGATAAAAAATATGTTTTACTATCTAATAATTTACAATGTGTAGTTATTGTGCAGCTCTTTATAGGTATGTTTAAGTGATCAGGTGTGCGGTAAAAAGTTGAAATATATCAGTAATAATTTTTTACATATGTAATAAATACCTACAGTAGTACTGTCTTTGTCCTTAAAAAAAATAATTGAAAAAATATTTTTTTCGGTCCCCATGGGCCCGGTTAGATATTTAAAAAAAATATATTTTTTGTGGAATACACTGTTCACATGTGACAACTTTTCCCCACTACCTCCACTTGAAATAAAAAAAAAAATTCGGCCCACCCTAATGAGTATCCTGTAGCCCCACATTAATACGTTTCTCTCGATAAAGATTTCTTATTTTCTTTGTACGAATGGCTTTAGAGTTTCTTCTATTTGGCTCGGCCACTTCGTCGTTGTATATAAAAATACCTTGCTTAAAACTGGATGCTTTCTAGTTTCCCTTGCAATGTTTTCTACCCTTAATGGAAGTTGGTCTTCTACCATGTAGCATAAGTAATCTTCTTCTTCTGCTAAGTCCATTTCTTCTTGTTAAGCGTGATAATGCGTTTGCTGGCTCGTTGAGGTTACCTTTTATGTGCTCTATCTGGTAATTAAAACCACTCATGAATAGCGCATATCTTTGTAATCTTCCTGCTGCCATTTGCGGTATGTCTTTGTGTTCGCCAAATATCGTTAGTAACGGCTTATGGTCAGTGCATAATTGGAATCTTGTCCTTGCTAGATATTGATATAGCTTTCGGAAAGTCCAATATATTCCTAATTCTTCTTTCACTTCTTTGAATGCCTTTTCCACTTCCTGGGTCCATTAGAATCTTTCTGTGTTCTATACCTCATAGATTGGCTTTAAAATGTATACTAATCTTGGTACAAATTTTCCATAAAATGTTACCAATCCTGTGAATGCCTTAACTTCTGTTTGGTTTTCTGGCCTTTTCGCTTCTACCATTGCCGCGATTTTTTTGGGATCCTTTGATAATTCTTCTTTGTTGATGATGTGTCCCAAGTATTTAATTTCATCTTGAAAAAATGGCATTTTTGTAGGTTAAGCTTTAGTCCTGCGTCTTCTGATCTTCTTAAAACTTCATCTTAATTTTGCAAATGCTTTTCTTCATTTTTACCTGTTACTACTATGTCGTCTCGAAAAGCTGCTGTTCCTTTGGCACCTTGTAATACTTTTTCTATTACTTTGTCAAATTCTGCAGCTGCTGTTTTCGTTCCATAAGGTAGTCTGTTGTGTAAGTAAATACATTTGGGTGTGCTCCATGCATATAATATTTTTGATTCTTCAGTTAATTCTAACTGGTTATAGGCTGCGGACATGTCTAATTTTGTGAATTTTTCTCCTCCTAATTCAACGAATACTTCTTCCCCTTTTCGTGAAGGATGTTTCACGTATTCCATGTGCTTGTTTAGTGTGACCTTGTAATCGCCACAGATTCTTATCCCCCCTCCTTTCTTTAGGACTGGTACGAGTGGTGTTCCTCACTCGCTGTGCTTTACCTTGGTAAGGATACCTTGTTTTTCTAAGTCATCTAGCTGATCTCTATTATCTTCTTGAAAGCAAATGGAGTCGCTCTTGGCTTGCAAAAAACTGGTTTAGTATTTTCTTTAATTTTTATGTCCACTTTACCATATTTATATTTTCCAAATTTTCCATCGAACAGAGTCTTGTACTTGTCGATCTTTTTTTGTAATTTGGTGTTCATTTCTTCAATATGATTGACTTCGACTATCTTGAAATTTAGTGCTTTCAGCATATCTCTTCCTAACAAAAATCTACAGCCATTTCTTACCACGATCAATTGACAACTTGCCTTCTTTTTCTTATATTTGATTTCTACATTTATTTGTCCTTCTGGTGCTACTGCGTTCTTGTCATATAATACCAATCTTGTGCTTGCTGGTTATAATTTATATTGAGACAAATATCTTTTATACATTTGCTCTGGTATGGCTGACATGTTTGCTCCCGAGTTCAATTCGGCTGTCATCGTTGCTTCTCCGATTTTTATATGGATCTCCATTGGCTCAACATACTCCGGCTTCTCCGTTGTTTGATATTTTATTTCATCGTGCCTCCAGTTGTCTACTTCTGTTTCCACGTAGTTATGACTGGTTTGTTGTTTTTCCTTTTTGCGACATATTCTCTCTAAATGTCCTTCTATTTTACAAAAATTGCACTTTTCCTTTTTATATCTACAGTCTTTGGATTCATGGTTCTTCCATCCGCAGTGTTTGCATCCGTCCCTGTTTCCATTTCCATATCTGCTCATGCCGTTATATGTCTTTATATTGCCTTCCTTAACTGCACCGACTTGTTCTTCGGTTCACTTTTTTTTATTTTTAAAGTTCATCTTGTGCACGTTTACTTGTTGGTTTGCTTGTATAAAGCAGCTTTTCTTCGTTTGGCTACTTCCACAATATGTATTGAATCCTTTGTGTGATCTTCACATACACGATCTAATACTTTCGCTTTTTTTAATCCTGCAATGAATTTGTTTATCATTAAATCCAACTGCGCACCCCATTGACATGTGCTGGCTTTGTCTTTAATACGTATGTGCTTTGGAGGCCACATCGATAGTGTGTAAAATTTGGAAAACCAAAAATATAGCAACATTTTTGTTTTCAATCTTGCTTTTCGATGAAACGGCTTCATATCTTTCTTATATGTTGAAATTTCAGAGAATGATTATGGTCAAGGTTTTTTGAGCTCCGATAAAACATGCCCAATTGCCCATCATTTGTTGGATTCATTTTTTCTTAATGTCAGAGGTCAAAGATTCGTATTTTTGATCACAAATAAAACTTGAATGTTGTACATTCTATCTTTTTTAAAAAATCTTTCAAGTCCAAAATCATGAATTATTTTGTTAGATACCTTGGAGAGCTTATTAAAGGGATACTTGATCCCTCCTTTTGTTTTTCATCCCTGATTTTCTTAATATAGATCAGATTTAAATATGTTTGTACTGAAATACGTGGAATTTATTTACCTATATTAAGGGTGATAGCCAATGATATCAGTGTATAAATTTAGTAATCATCCCATTGAAAGTACGGATAGGGAATAGTATCGAGTGTCACATACATACGCGTGACTTGATCCTCCCCCTCTGGATGATTTGATCCTAGGGGATCAAGTCATCCATGTTTTCGGGTCACACACAGTGTCGAATTTTCCAATAAGCAAAAGAAGCAACTGCTTAGGGCATCCGATCCCTGAGGGAACCATAACAGTGATTTCCGGGGACACCAGCGTACTATTGTAGTTAATAGGTAAAAAAGGTCATACAAATTTTGGTGATGACTAAAAAAAGGTCATCATAATTAAAATGAGGGCCTTCAGATGGTTAGTGCTTAGGGCATCACATTGGGTAAATCCGGCACTGGTCACACAGTGTCATCTTCATTTTTTGATTCGCTACAAGATATATCATCTTCTGACGTTGTCACTTCTTGCTCTTGTGAATTTAGGTTCTATTCAACTCGTACACTGAATTTGAAAGATTCTCCCCACAGTTCTTTTGGAATTCCTGAGTCGCTGATCTTTGATTGAATCATATTTTCAATGTTCGATTCATCCTTTCTACTTTACCGTTCATTTGTGGACTATACGCCATTGTATATTCCAAATGAATTCCATTTTTCCTGGCTAAATTTAAAAAAAATTGAGATAAATCCTCCACCATTCTCTACTCGAATATTTTTCACATACACATCATGATGTTCTTAATTCTTGAGCATACTCAATCAAATTATTTTCAGATTCACTTTTATTTTCTAATTTTTACAACTAAAAAATGTGAAACATCAAGAATTACATGTATAACTTTGATCGTCGTATGTAGCTGGTATAATCGGACCAATTATGTCACTATGTCCTCGCTCACTAAAAGTAGTAGTTCGCCTCTTATTTGGTTTGAATGGTAATCGTTTAGCTTTTCCTTCAATACATGCAGTGCACACACCAGCTGGGGCTTGCAAACCGAGCTACTTCAATGCTTCTTTATTGGCGTGCCCTAATCTTCTATGTCATAAGTCATCATCGTGTACAATATTACATTTTTCTTCTCTTTCTAGTATTAACTTATATAAACCATTTTTATTTTTACAAATCAGTTCAAAATTATTTCCACATATCACTGTCTTTTCATGATCCACTATCAATTTCAATCCTTTTGAGGTTAACTTATATGTGATAATAAATTTTGTTTTATTCCAGGAACAATAAATGCTTCAATAGTCACTGATCGTCCTTGACATTTGCCTTTTATTATACCCACTTGTTAAAATACCACCATCAGCTGTGTGAATGCGCAGTTGATAGGTTAATATTTTTTACTTTAGTAATGTATTTTTCCATACTTTCTTAAACAAAATGATTTGTAGCACCAGAGTCAAAACTAGTTGACATTTTTCTTGACTTTCATTTTCGTTGCACAAATTTTCTGCATATAATGCAACTGAATTTCTATATTGAACATCTTGCTGCGTATTATAACCCTTTTGATTTCATGTCTTTGATTTTGATAATTATTTCCGTTTTTAACTCCGCGGTTATAAGTTTCCTCTGTAATAACCTCTATTGTTTGAAAAGTTACCTCTTGAGGGATTTTGAAAACGTTGTATAATTTGTTACCTAGAAATACTCGGAGCAACCGTAGGGGTAGAGGTTAAATCGCTTCAAGGGTTTGTAGAAGGCGGAGGTGTTGATTTCAAGATAGTTTCAATATTTTCCTTGTCCAAGTTCAACTCATTACCATCGTTAGACTGTGATGGATCAGGTCTATCAGTGACGTATGAAGATAAAAATTCTTCTTCATTAAATATATTAGAATTTAAGGGGTAAATTCTTATTTTCAAAAATCCTTGTTTTATATTATGAGGAGTGAAACCTGACAGATATGCTTCTTTTACAAACTGCCCAATTTGATAAATAGTCACCGATTTACCAGGGTTTGATAACATCCATTCGTTCATGGCAATGCGGTATCTAGTTTTGAAAGGCCCATATACTGTAACATCGAGTGGTTGCAGTTTATGACTGCAGTGCGGTGGGAATGTAACTATAATGATTGAATTTTGTCTGGTAAATTGAACTACCCTGAGATTCACATGAGAGCTGTGGTTATCCAATAATATTAATGCTGGATTCTCCTTTGATGGCCTAACATGCATCACAAAGTGTTCAAGTGCTTTAACAACGCAATCCTCAGTCATCCATCCAGAAGCTTGGAGCTCCAGGCGAACCATTATTAACATATGATTTTTATAGTTTATTCTAGACTCTAGGAAATATAACAATAGGCGGTAAAAAACCACCAACAGCATTAATAAAGAACAGAGTTATTACTAATGTTCCTCGTTCAGCTGAGGTAACTTGGCCGATTTGTTTCAAACCTCTTTCAGCTATGACTTTAGGAGGATTGGTGATGGTACTACAGCCTGTTTCGTCGGTTTTAAAAATCATATGGGGAGGGAAATTGTATTTGTGTAAAACAGTGCTTAGTTTCTCAAAAAATGTATTTACATTAGTTTTATTAAAACTTGTTGCACGGGATAGAGAAGTGCTTTCAGGTTTTCTCACAGTTAAATCTTTGTGTCTGATCATAAACCCTTTGAGCCAATCATCACTCGCAATTTCAATTTCCTTCCATTTATCTGGAGTGGTATCATTGGCCATGGCATAATCAAATGCCAGCTTCTTACTTTGTTGCCTTGTTAGGCCACAGCACATTTTAGAAGCAGTCTTTAAATAACACTGTCTACAGACCTCAAATTTTGATTTAGCGACCCCAAAAACCTATATGTACTGTTTTGTTAGAATTTTTGAGTGTTTTTTCCCACTTTGACCTTGGAATGACCTTGAATCTGACCTCCTAGAGGTCAACGGACGTCAAATTCAGAATCAGCGATCAGTTAAAGCTATTTATACCTTTTACCAGATTCATTTAGCGATTTAAAAAAAAGACCTTGAAATGATCTTGAAACTGAGCTAACCAAGGTCAACGGACCTCAGATTCGGACTCAGGAGGTCAAAATACATAAGGATACAATGGTCTCGTCAAATATTCATAAACTTTTTTTGTAAACCAGTGTAATCCGCAAGCTTATTCTCCTGGTCTGTTGTGAAAATACGCTTATTTCCTATATTCCAGTTTTTATAATTATATTACAATGTTTATAAGCTGATTCACCAGAAACCTTTACTTTTTCTAACTATTTTAGCTAAGTATGCCCTTGATATATTTAAGTTAAGTGCAGTTTTGTTTATGGACTGATCTTTTTCCAAAACTTCACTGACTGCTTCTTCAATTACCGATCTTTCTGGTCTTTTTCGTTTTTTTTTTTGACCATGCTTCTCCATAATGCAATAATTTAATAATACATACATGAAAAAAATGTATATTTACTATTATTATATTTTATTTACAAAATTCAAATGCAGGGTTATGTAAGAGCCAGCTCTTTTAAGGCCCATTCACCCGGCTCTTTCATAACTTATTCTTAAAAAAATATATAAAAAATAATTTATATTTAAAATAACAACAATATCAAAACTTTTGTGGCCCAGTTTTTACGCAGCTGCAAGGTCAAATATATGCACAAACTAAAGCTACAATCGATTTACCTATATTTCTTTACAATAAAATACCAAAAAACAAGTTAAATGAAGTAAAATACTTACTTTTTAGTGCCAAAAACTTTGACTCAATGTGCCGGCATTTGTTGGTTTCGGCGGATTGTCAAATGTTTGTGGGTGACGGGGAATCAGTGTTACCAGTTAAAAATAAAATCCAACCAAATCCGTTCATAAACTACCAAAAAGTGGCTCTTTCAAAACCTGGCTCCTTCATGCCACTTCTCCTCTACATATATGTTTTTGAGGTGGCTGAATCAAAATTTGAGGTCCGTAGACCCCTACAATGCCAGTTTCAAAGTCATTCAAGGTAAAATTTTGAAAAATTGCTAAATAAATTTGAAACAATGTAAATTCAAGGCACTGTAAATAAATTTTGACATTACTTTTATTAACCTAATTGTTTGTTACTATTGGCATTACTTCGGAACAACGATGAGGATGCTGCAGTCTCGGCTTCTCTCTAGATGCTTGTTTAAAGTGACACCCCTTCTTTTTCACTCTGGAGGCACCACTTTTCAGTCTAGTTTTTTTTATGGGATCTGCATTTTTCTTTAAAATTTTTTCTTAGTGCTCTTCTTTTGTGTTTGACTGAAGTGTTCCTTTTTAGATTCCAGTAGTAATATGACTTCATATTGACATCCCAAAACCGTTGGTAACGTTTTTCCATCTCCTTTATATCTTGGTGAAACCTCTCACCTTGCTCTTCACTATAATCTCGAAGATTGTTTGAGAAACTCTCTAAATGGGAATTTTCAAAACAGTCTATTCTATTGAACTAAAAGAGCGAATCACATACGAACTGGCATGGAAGAGCCAGTTTTAAAAAAAGATAAATAATATAAAAGGAAACAGATAAATAAAAAAAATATTATAATAAGTAATTGTTTATTCATTTACGTACGTAATATCATAAAACATTTTCAAAATTAACGATTTTTTTTGGACTTCTAACCATTTATAAAAATAATGGTACCTGGGCCGCGTATAGGAGGATTGAGGTGCTCACACAGGCGAACACCCTTCTCCTGACCTGGCGCGGGCCGCCGATATTTGGCAGTATCCTTGATATGGATGTCACCGCTCTCGCTGCCTTCTCTCCCGCGAAGCTCATCCTCTGGTCCAGCATCACCTCCAGATACCTGATGTCGTTTCCGCCAGCACTATCCTATCACTGAGGTAGCTGCTAATGATCTTCATCAGGTATCCAGAGATCCTGAAATCCCGGCAGAAGGAACTCCAGATTTCGGCCCACCGGGTCGAGTTGAACGCATTCTGTATGTCCAGCGTGATCATGAGCTTTATTTTCCTCAGGGGCCTCGCAATGGCATCCATCAACATTTTCCTCATCTCCTCCGCGACATCCGTCGAAGACCTCCCTAGGCGAAACCCGAACTGATCGTCCGTGAGGCCAGTCTTCAGATGTCCGCGAAGACGCCCGCATCTTACTCGCCGTGTCAAACATACACAGCGAGCGATACGAGAAGGGGTCACCGGTAGGTTTCCCGTGTTTCTGAATCAAGACAATACTTCTCTTCCATTGACCCGGGAATACGCCCTAACGAAGGCACCTATCGAACACCCCGGCGAAGGCAGCAGACTCGATCCTAGCCGCCATCTTGAGGGCCCGATTTGAGACGCCATCCAGGCCGGGCGCCTTGGAATCACCGAAGTTCTTCATGTCTTCATCCGTGAAAAAAATTTCTATCAAATGGATATATACCGTTTTTTTGAAAGCATTAATAATGTTCGTTGGAATCATGGTTCTGGTAAATGCGGTTCCTATCAGCTCAGCTAAATCGTAGATGATCACAGGTTTCCCTAGATTTTTTAGCAGCCAAGATTCCGTAGTAGTTTTTAAATGGAAAATAAAACACCCAAATCCAAGGGCTGCAGCTTTGCTTAAGTATGAGGGTGTAGTGTCAATATCGTGACAATCTTTTGTAGTTAAACCGCAAAACATAAGAGGGCAATTTTTGTAGTATTCTGTAAGTTCTTGTTCTTGCCCAACCGTGAAAACTCTATTAATGACATAATGTGGCACAAGTCTCATATATTCATCACTTATGGATGCCTTTATTTCGGCTGCATAACTTTGAAGTGTTGAAAATGGATTTTTTTCCTTTGCTACAGCACGTTTCTTTTTACCTGATCCAATTTCGGAGAGCTTTCATCTCCTCTTCGCTGTGATTACCTATTTTCCTACATAAAGGGCGTTTCTTGGGCATTAGGTATATAATAGGTATTTTAATCATCTTCGATTATATTTAGAAACACCAGCTGGTAGGTACACAGTGGGTCGACCCACGCCATTTTAATTTTATGACGCAATAACAGAAACTTCTACTGAACTCGACAATCAGACATCAATGTATCAGTACTACACTTCAGCGGTATTAATTATATACTCATAAGTAACTTTTTTAGGTTCAAATTAATTTTTCAAATTAATATTATCGAATCTAAGGTTTTTTTTCAATATACAGTAGAAAACGATTATAACGACATCGAAGGGACCGATCATATTGGTCGTAAAAAGCGGATAGTCATAATAACCGGTTAAAATGCATTTATATGGGATTCAGTTGGACTTTTATTTTTAGTTATTAAAACCGATACGTCGTATTAACCGATGTCGTTGTAACCGGTTTCTACTGTATCTTTATAGTAATAGGATATTTGACACTATTAATAATAAAGATTTAGTGGAATGTTGGGTAATGAATAGCATCGAACTATTTTACAATGATTTTTTAGAACTATGTTGTCGTTACGATTGTACAATTAAACACAGTAGAATTGGTCAAAATGACACAATACGGGTAAAATCACATATGTATGTCATTTTACCCAAAATTGAATTGTTCTGGCTTCTTCTAAATATTCTTTGAATCATGGAAAATACTTATAAGTTTTAGTCACTATATCACGCTTCAAAATTATATGATTTCTCTCAAAAACTTTTATGTATCCAAAGAACTGCAATATCTTTGCCAAAATCTTGTAATTTTAAGTTCAGTTCATTCATATGGATAGAGAGGTCTGTAAAAAAACATCAATGCATTGACGCACTTGTAATCACTGAGCTGAGGAAAGTTTGTCAGCTTCTTATTCTCAAGAGACACCTTAATTTCTACAAATCTTTTAACTACTTTTTCTCAGCTCAGCCACTTCATATTGTTATACATTAACAGTTCACTGTACGATTTTTTTACTGCGTTGGTAGAACCAATGTATGTTTCTTATTTGGAACGTTAGAACCATGACTAATGTTGATCCTTGTCCTCTTAAACCAAATATTGTCTCCTTCGATTAGCGGACCATTGTTATTTAGACAATAAATAAAAACTCCAAAAATACTTGTATAATACTCTTTTATTTTTGGTAATATTTGTATAGTACTTATGTGCAAACAAGAACACTTGTTTGCAATTCTTTTCTCGGACGAAAAAATATTTTTTATATTTTTTGCAATGGTAAAGTTATAAGCTAACTATTGCTGAGTTATCCAAAAAAATTTCTTTGCCATTAGAGTGATAAATGAGACCATTATTCCTCTTTTTTGAAAATGTAGCTTTTCTTCCTATAAGGGGGGTCATAATTTTCCCCAATTTGAGTCGATCTCTAATTGTAGATTCAGGGATATTAAAGTTTTTAGCAGCTATCTTTATTTTACTTCCGTTTCGTATAACCTCAAGTGCAGTCTTCATGTTTTGTGGATTCCATGACTTCTTTTTTTTTTCAGCACAGATTCGTCCATCTAAAACGAAAATACAATTAAGCTACATTTTATTTATTTAAATTAATCAACATTTAATATATCTGCGCGAACCACAGAGCAGGTCTGTCGGGCCAGAATGGCGATACCCTGATAGTCACACGGTAAAGAAGCGATTCTTGGTTGTTCTGCCATCACGTCGGTAGTCACCACTAATGTGACCGGATTGCGGGTATATATAAAATAACAATCTAGACCTTTATTTCTTCACCAACAAAATAATTTTACAATCGTAATGATAATAACAACAATAGCACGCAGTGCCATAGTCCGCTCTCATCTGACGTGGTATTTGCAACCGCTGTGGGCTTCTCCCTCTCTTGTGACTCAGCTAGATGCGCGTAGGACTGTGTCGTTCGTACTTCTGATATACTGCGGATGTACTGCCAACGTACATATAGTATATTGGTTTCTTGATGCACAAGGCGATGTTTTTAGTTTTATGTCGAAAACATTCCACTAAGATTATATCATTCCCTTGCACATATGCAAACGCCGAGTAGTTTCTATTGACATGTTGTAGCATAATGTTCACATAAAAATTTTGTACATTGGACACTCTAATAAGATATGTTCATATATGGGATTTTCTCTCGAAATAATTGGTATAATTTATTTAGATTTGAAAGAATTAAACGCTATTGCATGTTCACCATCATTGTTGTACATTAACACATAGTATTTTTTCCTCGGTAAAATAATACTCATTTCTTCATGCGTGTAAAAGTCTAGATTTAAAAAAAATCTTCAGAAATTGATCGTCCTGAAGAAAAAAAATATCAAGAGTCTAGATTTACCGTTTTTTCAACAAGTTTTTTGCTTTTATGACCATTAGTTGTATCCATAATTTGACAAATTTTATTAATAGGTATTGCAGTCATCAGGTAATAATATTGATATTTATATCTTCTCGGATCGAGTTGTATTTGTATCGTGAAAGGACCCCGCACAAAAACAATGGAAAAAACTATCAGTGGATTTTGACCTGCGCCACGAAAATAGATACTACATAATATAGTGATCAAAGTTGTCAATAGAACCTAGGTCCGTAAACTCGGTCTTCAAGGCCATATTACAAAAAAAAAAAAAAAAACATCAAAAAAATCTAAAAAAATATATTCTGTTTTGGGGTTGCTGCATTCGAATCCGAAGTCTGCTTTTCTGTATCAAGTGAAGGTCAAGGTCGATTCAAGGTCAATTAAACAAAAAGCCATTACAAAAATCTGAAAAATATACAGGTAGGTTTTCGGATTCAGCGAACTCGAATCCAAGGTCTGCTTTTCTGTATCGAGTGAAGGCCAAGGTCGATTCCAGATCAAATAAACAAAAGGCCATTACAAAAAGACACCCATAATGTCCAAGTCGTTGATCCTGGGTTACGCTAATAATGTGTGATAGTACACTAGCACTAAGAAGAATCACATTGTGTGCCCGTAAATACTCTATTAAACAATTGGATATTGATATTTTATGTATATGAAATATGTATATCGAGGCTTGATAATAGTTTAAGAAAAAACTTCAGGAATTTTATAGTTTGTGTAATTAATTTAAAATTTGGGCCTCTATTTGTAATCGAATCAAGTATTGAGACTTGGGTTTAATAACAAACATTATTGTTTATTATTTTATTTTTTTCCATGGGAGGTTCGATGTATTTAGCCTCGTTATACAGTTTAATAAAATATTCTTTCCTGCTAAGTCTCGAATATTGGTAATTGTTAGTATTATAAAGTTTTTTCAAAAATTCTTGTTCTCTGTTCTCTGACCAGAAATATTTTTTGAACCATTCCTTGAATTTACAAAAAGTTTGTTCCCCCCACAAACTTTTTTTCCTTAGTATTTCGCGTTTTTATCCGTCTTCTATAGAATACAAAAAACAGTGGAATTTTTCCTATTTCTTTTTGGTCTTGACAAGCATATTGTAAGCGGTGCGTCCTCGTGATATGATAAAAAAAATGTTTAACTCAATGGTCTACTACACCAGCGTTTACAAAATAAATGATTGAAAATAAAATTATAATTAAAGTTTTGGGGATTGTATAAATAAGAAAAAGATAGAAAAATGCTGAACTGAATTTATTAATTTCTTTCAAAATATTTAGACATAATACAAAATTATCCTTTATAAACCTTACCCTAAAATTTATTCTTAAATATTCTTTTTCTCTATTTCCTATCCCCTTTAATAACGACCATATCCTCGGTTCGAAGTGCTTAATTATATTAATTATTTTTTCTTCCTCCATTGGAGGTTCTATATATTTTGCCTCATTAAATAATTGTATGAAGTACTCCCGCCTACTTAGCCCGGAGAGTCTATAGTTTTGGGTGTTATATAGTTTTTGTAACAAATCCTGTTCACGGTTAGATGATAAATTTGTGTGTTATATTAAGGTCTTTTCCGTTTGTGTTTTCAAACAACTCCAACAGAGATTTCTTACAAGGGGAACCTTTCAGTGGGCCGGTTTGGATTTTCTTCATATTGAAATATGTTGTGAAGGAGGGTCCCCTGATAACACCTATACCCGGTTTTGGGGGCAGACGGGCAATAGTTTAAAAATTATGACCCAAAATATATTTTAATGTTGCATATATACTTATATGTTAAATCTACCCACACAAGCGTTTGTTTGCCACCTTTTTTTAAATATAGTTCCCACTTTTTTACGGTGGTGGTGGTGGGGGGCTGTAAAGCCTCCTATGGCAAATGGGGGGGGTTGACCCCCCCCCCCTTTTAAAGAAAGTTTCCACTTTTTTACGGTGGTGGTGATGGGAGGCTGTAAAGCCTCCTATGGGAAATGGGGGGGGGGGGGGGGGGGCATTGCCCCCCCCCTCTTTTTAAGATAGTTCCCACTTTTTTACGGTGGTGGTAGTAGGGGCTCTAAAGCTCTAAAGCCCCCTATGGCAAATGGGGGGGTTGCCCCCCCCCCAATTTCCCATACGGGGCTTTAGAGCCCCCCACTACCACCACCGTAAAAAAGTGGGAACTATATTTAAAAAAAGGGGGCAAACAAACGCTTGTGTGGGTAGATTTAACATATAAGTATATATGCAACATTAAAATATATTTTGGGTCATAATTTTTAAACTATTGCCCGTCTGCCCCCAAAACCGGGTATAGGTGTTATCAGGGGACCCCCCTTCACAACATATTTCAATATGAAGAAAATCGAAAGCGGCCCACAGAAGGGTTCCCCTTGTTAGTGGCTTTTTTATTGTGAATGTAAAATTCTGAATCTAAGAAATGATTACTAATTAATTTTACTAGATGCGGAACATCAGCAAAGGCGTAAATCTTTTCGGTTGCATTAACAGGATGGAGAAAGAATGGAGCTTCTTCGATAATCCCAAGAGATTTCCAGAGACCTCTATATCGTTGATAATTGCGTAAACTTTGAATCCAATATTATGTAGTTTTATGATAATTTTGAACAAAAGTGGCTTGCTTAATTTTCGGTCAAAGTTGTAATATAGTGGTTGTTTCCAGTTACAAAATAATCCACGCGCCATTATTACTTGCGCATAATTGGAAGGTTTTAAAAGTGTATCACTATTGCGGTCAAACTCATAGAATCTTTTCACTTTCATCTCATCGGCCATAATTACGCACACTTTGTCAATTTCAGGTAGAGCATATGTTTTCCATTAACCTAAATACAAAATTTAGAATTCCTGGTGAAATGTCAATTTTATTCGCCCATCTATAATGCGTTGACTCGCCTGGAAGAGGATGATGGTTTTTAAGCTTCCACCTGTACGCTCTGGGTCCAGCAGCATGAAGGGCAATTGCATGAGCAATGTCTTTTGCTTGCCAATGTATTACTCTATTGTGTGAATCTTTTATACGTTTAATTTGTCCAGGAGTGAAAATTTTTTGAAGTGAGTTTTCCATAATATGCGAGGCTGATTCCTTTTGTTTCATTTCTTGAATTTCAGCAAGCAATTTGTTAGTTTCCTTACTTAATTTATTATTTTCATTTTTCAATTCATTATTTTCTATTTTCAGGCTTTTATTTTCTTGGTCGATTTCATCACTAAAAGAAATATATTAATGCAATTAAAATTTTGAAATTAAATTTTAATTTTATATAATATACTTAGGAACACAGGACATTTCCGAAGAAAGTAAATCAGATGCAGGAGTAGGATCAATAGAATTATATTCTAAAGCTTTGTTCGAAGAAGAAGAACTTCCGGCTTCATTTGATGCTCTAAAATCATCGGCGTCTATTGGGAACGTATAAAAACTTATTAAATTATCTTTGTTCATCACATTTTTTTAGTTTTTTATTGTTGTTTTAACAATTAAATTAACATTTAAACTAATACATATGTTTTTTTCTATATAAAAAAGCAAAAAAATAGGGTTACCCATACTGTGATCTCTTACAATATTCTTCTTGGATTGATTCCGCTTCTACACTTTTTGTTTCCAAATTTTCTTCATGAATTTGGTGAGCACATTCTTCTTGATATGATGTAGATGGTAAATTAGTTGCATCCATCTCACCTTCGAAGAAAATTGGAAAATGGTCTAAATCAAATAATTCATCGGATTTCACCATGGGTTTCGTTTAGATTATCATTTTCAGACTCAAACGTGGTGCTATCAATTTTATCGTCATGATGTAGGCTTGACATTACTACGACCACTTTATTCTTTTGAGAGGCATAGGATACCAAAGAAAGATCCTTTTGATGACCGAGCATGGAACATCCTGGAACCTTACCAGTCTTCAAAAATGCGGCCGGAATACATATTTTGTTTTTTCTTACAGTTCCAGTCGACGTAAGTCTGTGTTCATTGAGCAAATGCATTGTCAATTCGTAACTGGTGTACCAGTTATCAAAAGTTATATGGCGGTTCGTGCACGATACGGGCTGGACCAGTCTTTCTACAACGACATAAGGCTTGTTGCTTACAGAATACGGGCCCGTAGGTTGTTTTCCTACATATACTTCCAAATTTACTGAGTAGAAAGATTTTGCATAAACAAGAGCTTGAACTTTGATTCCATAATTGGCAGGTTTGGTGGGAATATAAACGCGAAATACACATCGCCCCCTGAATACTAAAAGCATTTCATCTATTGTCATATATTCGTGAGGGGTGTAAGCTTTCTGGCAGCAGTCAACAAACTTTTCAAAGAGTGTTCTCATAGGAGCCATGTTATCAAACGTTTTACGTGCCTCTTTTGTCGATTTATCATCAAAGCGAACACAGTTTTGCAAAAAGTAAAATCGTTGGAAGAGACATAGTTCTTCTAAATATGTCCACACCTGTGCCATCCGTTCTCCACAAATCTTTGAGACTGGCGACTTGATTTATTGACACCAACAAGGTAAAGCAACCCGATGAGAGCATCTCCAACTCGGTGGATATTATTTCTTTCATACTGTATAATTTAGCAGGATCGTCGCATCTTTCTCGTATTTTTATTATTTCTTCGTTAGTGTGTATCAATATGATAGCTTTAATTTCTTCAGTCATAAAAATATTCCAACATTGTACCTCGGTATTTGCTTCTCTTGCTGCTCCTTTTACGCCTGGCTGTTCAACAATTATGTTTTCGAATACGGTGCTTTTTCATTTTTTCAAATCTATTTAGTTTTAGTCAAGTTATTTACGTTTTGAATT
Organism: Sialis lutaria; assembly: GCA_949319165.1. Taxonomy (NCBI): domain Eukaryota; kingdom Metazoa; phylum Arthropoda; class Insecta; order Megaloptera; family Sialidae; genus Sialis; species Sialis lutaria. Next base: position 17,598,288 of record OX439241.1, read on the forward strand.
CCATAAATGCAATGATTTTCTGATCAAAAAACAAATATTTACAAATAAAATTCAAAACAAAGTAAGCTTATTTTCTCATAAAATAATTCTAAAACATCCAATTTAAATATTTATTGAATTAATTAAAGTTTTGGATGCTGGTAAATTTTTTTTAATTAAATTTTTTTAGTTTATTAATTAATTCAATAAATGTCCAAATTGGATGTTTTAGAATTATTTGATAAGAAAATAAGCTTACTTTGTTTTGAAATTTATTTGTAAATATTTGTTTTTTGATCAGAAAATCATTGCATTTATGGAATTCAAAATGTAAATAACTTGACTAAAACTAAACAGATTTGAAAAAATGAAAAAGCACTGTATTCAGAATGAAATAACCTTTCAAATGATGTATCACTTGCCCTATCATGCTATTTAAAATTTTAAGGGTTGTGCTCATAGCACTGAGGGTTGAAAAGATTCTTGCAAAAAGGTTATAGCAAAATATGTCCCCCTTGAAAGCAAAATCGACGTGTTCGAGCTTTTTTTCAAAATCTTATTTTAAATGACCAAAAGCGCGCACGTTTCGTTTTACTTGGGCCACCCTGTATAAAGGTTTATTCACAAAAAATATAATTTCATAAAAAATATGATAAACAAAAAATACATTTTCTTTTACAATAAAATTATAAATAGGAACATAAAAATTATCTCAATCACAGCTAGTTCATGTTATGATATTCTAAGAAGCAATTCTTCTTCTCATTGCAACAAAGAAATACTCTACATTCTACATGTATTACACTTACTATGCGGACGCGATTGCAAGGCTTTTGCGCTGCACATCTCACAACGGCCCCTGTTTTCAACATTTATCACCCAGTGATTTACCTCGATTGCCCAAGCGTATTTTATCTGATACGCTGTAGTTGTATCGCCTGTGTTTTGCAATTGGTTTCAGCGGAGTTGATTTTTTGCGACGATCCTTGCATTCCTTCATTGATATAAATCCTAAACAGATAGAACGTCGAAATTCAAGTGTAGATATATGTCCTTTTTGTTGGCAATAAATGATGTATGCATTTACAAATGCTATATCTAAAAATCCCCAAAAAAGTCGATGCCACCATTTTCGTGAACGTCGATTCATACCATAAAGTCTTGGCATCTTAGGACGTCGCGCCGACCGCGCTGGCCGCTCCGACCGCCAGACACGCAATAATTTTAACCTTGAAAATAATATACACACATCAGTATTGCGTGTCTGGCGGCCGGAGCGGCCAGCGCGGTCGGCGCGACGTCCTAAGATGCCAAGACTTAAGTCCCCCGAATTTGATCAGCTTTATCAACGCCACCCATGTTGGCGTTATAGTCCTTGACCACTAATGGACATTTTACGTTAGCTCGTGGTCTATCTTTTTGAGTCCTTTTTACAATAGCTTCTTCCGATCCATGAATGCTAGATGCAAAATAAACTATTCTATTATTTTTCCACTCGTAAACAGAAATATCCGTATTAGAAACTCTGTAGTCATAGTCGCCTCGATTCAATTTCTTATCTTCTTTCATGTTCTTCGGAAACCCTTTCCTATTGCTCCTAATAGTAGGGGAATGTGTTCGGTTGTGGGCACTCTTTTGTTTTTGGCTCATTACTTTTGACCAAGTGCATATTATTCGGACATGTGGGTATCTATGGAAAGCTAGAGACCTTAGCTAACTACTAATGAAAGAACTAAACCGATTCCGTCAAATAGTTTTTTGTTTTTAATTTTGTAAAGTGGTCATTTTTGGCGAAAATTTTTTTTTGTTCGGTTGTGGGCACCCTTGGAAAATCTGCTGAAAATGGGAAAATATGAAGAAAAACCACCACGAATATAGAAAAAATTGATTTATTTATAGTTTATTTATTCTGGAAGCCTTTATTGGGATTACTCATCGTCTGAAGCACAATGTTCACATGTGAAGTAGCTGGCGCTCATATCAGCACACTTTAAATGGACGCGCCGATCGCATTCGTTGCAATTGATAGAGTTGGCGGCGGTCAATTTGCGTGGCAAGAGCTCCAAACAAATTATGCAGAAGTCCACATCATCGTCAGATGGCGAATACTCCTTTGCCTTGACGCGCTTGGCCGAAGATGGCTTGGCGCACTTAGCCAATGGTTTGACTGCAGTTGGATTGGCGCGCTTAGCTGGTGTAGCTTTCTTGGCAGACTTGGCGCGCATTAAAATCAATATCGGGCGATTTTTTTATTTATCCTCGGAGATGGCTAAAAAATTTGAACCATTAAAATTGAAAAAATGCATAAAAACACAATTAGTATACACAGTAAGCAGGCTCGATAACTGTTGTCGACTATCTCGCACTCACAGCTGCCCTATACACCGAACTCTTGTTTGTTTATTTTTAAATTTTAATTCGGATATTACAATATTTTGGTAAAAAAGGCTTTAAATTTACCTTAATACGTGTCTGACTTTAATTTTATATAATCAATGTTTGATACAACACTATACATCATGTTATTTATTTATTTTTCTGAATATTTAAAATAATTACAAAACGGGGCCCAAATTTTCCTTAATACGTATCTAACATTAATTTTATATAGCCTATAACCTTCCTAAAAAAATACTGGGTAGTTATGTTGACATCCATATTCCACCATTAAAAAAAACATGGGTGCCCACAACCGAACCAATTTCGGTGCACACAACCGAATTTGGCAGCTATCTTGAGAAGTGGTGAATTTTTTTTTGGTGTCAACATATCGGTTGCAATCGATATCGGATAACAAAGTATATTAAATTTACTAAATATGCATTGCACTCACCTTTTCGATTGATTCACTTCGATTTACAGCACTATTGAAAATGTTTAAAAAAATTATTGTGATTATTTTCAAGCACAGAAAACTAAATTTGTTAACACCAAAAATCAGACGCGTCTGTTTACTTCGATATTCGACAGAAAAATAACGTGCTGCCATAAAGCACAAATTATTTTGGTCAATAAAACCAAATGTTTTCTGTCAAAAGATACGCAGGGGTGTCCACAACCGAACCATGCCCACAACCGAACACATTACCCTACCACAGGCTAAAGTTTGATTTAATTTCAATGTCTCAAGTAAGTTCATGGAAGTAGAGATGGGCTTAATAGTGATTTAAAAATAGCAGTGATCACAGAGAGCAGTTAAGACAAATAGCAGTTAACAGTAGCAGTGATATAATCACAGTTTGTTTAGATCAGTTTTTTTTTAAAATCTATAGGCGTTTCGAGTACTCAAATTTATTTACATAAGGCAGTGGCGTAGTAACGGGGGGGGGACACTCCCCCCCACCCCGAAATGTTCAGTGTTCTAAGAAAAACGTATGTTTTGATAAAACATCAGTTCAAAAACTCTTCCAAAATTTAACACGCATTTATAAAATCCCCCCCCCTCCTGAAATTTTTTCCACTGACATAAGGGGTAGTCTAAATAGCATGTAAAGGTTAAATATTCCCCCCCCCCCCGAAATTTTTTCCACTGACATAAGGGGTAGTCTAAATAGCATGTAAAGGTTAAATATTCCCCCCCCCCGAAATTTTTTCCACTGACATAAGGGGTAGTCTAAATAGCACGTAAAGGTGAAATACATAAATATTAATTAAAGCCAAATTATGAAATTAGCCTTAATAACTTTAAAAAATTTTAAATAGTTTTTTAGTTCCTTTAAAATAAAAATTAAACGTTTACTTTTAAACAGAGAAAATAAGATTTACATAAATAGCTAGTACTTAATTATTATACTTTAAAAATAACATGGGACTGCTACTGCGATAGCTGCTATTTGAAAGAACAGTGTTCTTTAAAAGAAAATTTAAAAGAGGTCCGTATTGGTAAGATAAATGTATGTTTGATAGTTTTTCCTGTTATGATTATTTATATCTAAGTATCCAATTGATTCTACGAGGCTGATTGTTGAAAATTTGTATCGTCTATTTCATTTGTGATATAATTATCTAATTGATTTTTATTTTAATTTGGTATTTCTTCATTTAAATCATATGACGTGAAATTTTCGTAGTCTACGGTATAAATTTTATTTTCCGACATTAAATAAATCCCTACATATGAAAGCTATTACCGCTAGAGGTATCCATAGGTATAGGTCCTTGATTATTTTGGAATTAAGGTTTCGATGTACTTGGCTGAGGGGTAAAGGGTTTGTTAAATTGCGGTCTAAAAGGTTGTTGGTTATTTGTTTTATATTGGAAAGGTAATGGTTGTTTATTTTAAGAAGGTAATGATTGTTGTCTATGTTGAAATCAGGATGGATTTCTGTACGTTTGTACAGGGGTTTTATTATTAATGGATATTTGTGGTCTATATTGAGGTGTATGTGTTGTTTTATTTATTGATTGTGTATTTTTATTTCCCATATAGTATGTATTTTGTTTTTTTAGACAAAATTTTAAAGCATTTGTAAGAGAATTAGGTTGCATCGCTTTAATTGTTGAGCCTACGGGTTCTCTCAATCCTATTAAAAATGTATTTAGACACATTTCCTGATATAATGATCTTTTTGCTTCTTTAACGTGTTGATTATTTTCATGTACTGCTATGTGATTACACTTAGTTGCAAAAATTTCTATAATTTTGGCGTAAAATGTTTCTAGCGATTCTGATCCTTGTTGTAATTGGTGTAGATCGCGTATAAGGGACGTTTCGTTTCTTTTATCTGAATAGTGCGTTATTAAATTATCTTTAATATGAATCCAATTTAATTGTGTTCCATATAAATTTATAATAAGGTTCGTTTTGACTTACAGGTATCATTTCTTCTACATTTCTTATGAAATCGTATACTAGTCTAGGATTCCCGTCATAATGAGACAAATCTTTATAATATCTGGTATTCTTAGATTATTAAAAACATCTATACTAGTTAAATTTTTATTTGATTGTTCTGAATTTACAAACATGATTAAAGAATTATTTATATTATTACTTAAGTTTGTTTTAAATCTTTATTTGAACTTAAATTTAAATGACTTGTCTCCGTCGTTTGTAACGATAACCCGTCGTTACTATTGTTTTTGCTCAAATTACTAATGTAATTATCGGATAGTGCTGCAATATCTGCTCCTGTCATGATATTTGCCACCGATTGTTTATCCCAGAAATCATCTATGGCTTTTTTGAAGTATGCCTTTTTCTCTTCACAATCCATCTTATTTCCAGCTGCAATAATAAGTCAATCCATGCGCCTTTGTAGGTAGGCGGTTATAGAATCTGCTAGAGCAATATACGCAAAATTTTCAGACTGATAATAGTTCTCGAAAGAACTATTCTCATATCTAGCACAGGCAGATACTACCACTGAATATATCTCAAACCTGTTTCTATTTAAAAGAGATGTCTCCTCTTTAGGTAATAAGAACCTCTGCTCCATAGGCTGATCATTAATGACCTTTACGGCCTCTACCCATAGTACATCTAATCTGTTCATGATACTTAATCTTTTTAAGCCTTGTTTCACACATACGCGGTTCCATTCGGTTCGGTTCGTTTTCGGTTTCAGCCGAAAACGAATCAAACCCTTTCACACATACACGGTTCTCATACGGTTCATATTAGGTTTTATTTTTTTCCGTAAACTCAGTAGTTATCATGGAGAGAAAGCAAGTTGTTGCCATGTTGTTTCTCTATAAAAAAATTAAAAAATGAAGGAGGAATACTAGAATTCATTGCGAGCACCCTCTCATCACTTTACAGCAGGAATTTGGAGCATTTTACACAATTTTCCCGAAGCTAAAGAGGATGAAGACGATCCACATCAACATCTAGAAAACTGCTCATTTTATTAGAAAATCCGCGACAAAACTTAAAAAAAATAACACTCGCTATCAGGTTAAAACCGAAACTAAACCGAGTATGTGTGAACGCGTTCATTGCTTTGTGTTCCCTGGACACGAATTGAAACCTGATGAAATCTGTCCGTGTGGAGGGAGTATTCAGTTCTGTACGGTTTCTATTAGGTACCGAATACAAACTGAATCATCGTTTCACACTTGTCGGCAGCGACCGAAAACGAACCGAACCGAATGAAACCGTATATGTGTGAAATAGGCCTAACTCAGGGTACTTATAATTTAGGTATTTATCAATTAAGAGGAGATGATTAATTTCGCTGTTTCTTAATAGATATATCATTTCCAAATTACTAAGAACTTGTGTTAGTCGGGAAGAACGTAATTTAATGGACATTCGAAACAATATCAAAAATTAGACTCACCAGTAAAGTGTGAATATCGCCAATTTCATATTGATTTGACAGCACGATTACTCCACCAGTTTCTAATAGGCCCTTGGAATTGATTGTGAACCGCAACCCGAAGCAATAATAATGCACTGATGTCCTTTTCTCCTCCCAGATGACCTGTTGTCTTCTTGAATTTGGTTCTTGGAGTCTCAAGGAGTTGATACTCGCCTTCAGATGAATATTAATCGGTAGAAGTAGACTCTTCCAATTTCTGTATGAAGTGTTGGTTGTTGGATCACAATAACTCGATTAACCGTCGAATTATTATTTTCGCGCACTTTAATTTTCGATAAACCGTCGATTATTATTAATTTATAATGTGACACTTTTATATTTCGGATAACCGAGTTGAATTGGCTACACTACCGTCTGTGCTAATTAAAGAACTTTGAGGACAACAATATTAAAATAATTTTATTTATTTATTTAAGGCTTACAAGTATAATAACAGAGTAACAATATCAGAGAATAAGTGAAGTGACAGAAGCCAAGTATCTGTATACATACACGGTCATCGAAAAGTATCGGACCCCCCTGATATCTTGAGTTAGAATGCGTTTAGGAAAAAATGTCAAATAACAAAGTTGTATGGTTTCAAGCGGGGAGTAAAATGATGACCCTGACATTGACTTTGAGCATGTCCCTCAAGGTCATTTCAAGGTCAACCTTATTTTTTTAAATGGAATCCTATACATTTTATTGCATATTCTTATAATTTATCTTGAGGGCTTTCCAAAACACTATAATAAAACATTTTTTCATTAAGTACTTTTTGAGTTATAAAAAGGTTTGAAGTTAACAATTTTTTGATACAAATATACAATATTTTGTCAAATATTATTATGTTTTCAGTAATCAAACCTTAAATATGGATGAAATTTATTTCCAACAGGATGGAGCTCCACCTCATTAAATTTCATCCATATTTAAGGTCATTTTTGACAAGATATTTTATATTTGTATCAAAAAATTGTTAACTTCAAACCTTTGTAACTCAAAAAGTACTTATTAAAAAAAGATTTTATTATAGTGTTTTGAAAATCTCTCAAGATAAGCTATATGAATATGCAATAAAATGTATAGGGTTCCATTTAAAAAAAATAAGGTTGACCTTGAAATGACCTTGAGTAACATGGTCAAGGTCAAAGTCAATGTCATCATCTTACTCCCCGCTTGAAACCATACAACTTTGTTATTGGACATTTTCTTCTAAACGCATTCTAACTCAAGATATCAGGGGGGTCCGATACTTTTCGATGACCCTATATATATGTATATACGGCAATTACAAAAATCACACTATAATATAAACGTGTATGAATATATATATATTTATTTATATATCCGCACGAAACTATAGCTTTATAGACTCTGGAATTACCCGGCCGATTTTGATAATTTTTTTTTCGTCATGTAGCTTGACTCTTTTTCCAGTCAATAGGCTAAATTTCATTTCTTAGCTATGAAAGGTCTCTGAGCTGTGATTTTTTTCCGAAAAAGTACGTGAAAATTTTTGATGAAATTAAATTTTATGATAAAATACCGTCGGCATTTTTTTTTAATCTGTAGCTCTGATTGGACGAAATCATATGTTTCTGTCTGATTTACGTGCATTCTGACAGATGACAGATGACAGGGAATGTTCTAGAACAGCGGTTCTTAAACTGGGGTCCGCGGACCCCCGGGGGGCCGCGAAACTTTTACGGGGGTCCGTGAAACATTTTTGGCAAAAAATTAATTTACTAAAGTACTTTTATATTTCGATTTATCAGTGATTAATTAGTATCTAACGACCTTTTTTATTTTTCTATCAGGGATGGGGGTCCCTGAAAAATAATTGTTCAAAAAGGGGGTCCCTAGACCACTTAAGTTTAAGAACCACTGTTCTAGAAGGTTTTCTACCTTTTCTATTAGGAGTGAGAAAATTTTTGATGACGTTAGATTTGATAGTTATTGAAATTACGTGGTTTTTTACATGTGACATATTTTTTTCGTTTGTAAAAAAATTATTTTGAATGAAATTGTTGAATTTTTTTTTAATTGCTGAAAATATTCATTTAAATCAGGGACGGCGTTTCAAATATTTTTAAATTTGCATTTTTTAATGAAATTGTATAAAAATATAATTTTTAATAGTTTTGTTGTAGGAGATTAATGCAATTTATCCAAAAGTTCACATTTAAAAATAAATAAGTCAGTAGCGTCCCAAAAAATTTTTTTAATTGTTCAAAAATTATAAATTTCAGAAAAATATGAAAATTATAATATAGATCAGTAGCGCCTCGAAAAAAATTATTTATGAATTATTATTTTTTTGAAAGTTGAGATTGATATATTAATAATTTTTTTTAAACTATAATTAAGTCAGGGGCGTCGCATGAAAATAATTAAAATTGATATTTTTTAAAAGTGACGTTGACAAATTAATTTTGATTATAATTGAACAAAAATTAAAAACTTCAGGAATACATAAAAATAAAAAGTTAACCATTTCATAAATAACAGTACATTTTAGGTTGGGTAATTTATACATGTAATATTATAAATAAAATTATTTATAATATTACAAAAAAAAAATATTTTGAGTGAAATTGTTGAATTTTTTTTAATTGAAATTATTCATTTAAATCAGGGACGGCGTTTCAAATATTTTTAATTTGTGTTTTTTTTTAATGAAATTGTATAAAAATATAATTTTTAAGAGTTTTGTTGATGCAATATACAAAAGGCCATAGGGAGATAAGGATGCTAAAATTGCCCCCGGGGCTTTTCTGAACGATACTTTCAGGGCATGTTTGTACTATAATAGTACATCGATTTTGAAATTTTTAGATCTCAAAATCAATGGGGTTCCGAGTAAAAATTAAAAAAGTCGAAAACAGAAAAACATTTTTTTCTCTTAATTGGCTGCACCGATTTGAATAAAATTTTTATGGTATTCTGATATCTATGTAAGCACTCTTTAAAAAAATAATCAACTGTATAGCTCTGCATTATCATAGGAAAAAAAATTATTTTTTCAGAAAAATATTTTTTTCTATTGTTTTCCTAAAGAGTACAATTCTGAAAATATTTTTTTCGAATTCTTCATCAAAAAACACATAAAATATAATTTTTTCATATTTTTCCTAGAGGTACGCCATATCGAAAAAAAATAAATACTGCGAAGAAGTTGTATTTCCCGTTCATTTAACTATACAGTGCCCGAACACTGTGTCAAAGTTCAATATTTCATTTATTAAAACAAATAGAAGAAAACTTTAAATGCAAAAGTTGTCAGGTTGGAGAAGCAGCAAATTTTGAAAATAGTTACATTTATACAGTCTGTCCCATAAGTGCGTTACAAATAAAAGTTGTGTTTTTTTTTTAATACAAAACATTTGGAATATTTTCAACACGTTGTATTTTTCTAATTACAACTAATTTTTTTGTTCTTTGCTTGAAGTAGTTTTAGCATATGTTCTATTATTGTGATATTACCTACATCAAACATGTGCAAAATTATAGTCCATGTACAGGATGTATCAAAATTCTGAACCTAATTTTTTCAAAATTTTCAAATACAACATCTCGTATATTTTTACATAAATAATATGTTTTACATTGTCTATTAACAACAAAAATGGATGAAAACACCTACAAACTCTAACGGCCTCATCACAATGACAACAACATATTTTAAACACCATAATGAATTGGCAACAATGAACAATTAAAACGTTATTTTTAAATTATAATATACCAACAATAACAGATTCAAATAGAAAAAATATTATTGCAACAGTTGTAAAAAGGTCAATTTTTCACAATTAAATTAGTATTTATTTTTATTTCCATAAAAAAATGTTTTTTCATAGATTAAATCATCATTCCGGAAGGATAATGATAAGAGGTTTACAGGTTATTTCCCATTCAAATAACCTGTAAAAATTATTCTTTAGTACTAAAGTTATTATTACTGACTAATGGTAATTGATATTTTGTATCATTTGTCATTTTGTAGAGAATAAAATTAGCATTTAACTTATTTTTATAGAAACAGTAGTTAAGCTGTGAGACGTACAATTTAACAAATAAATCAATTAGAATGTCTGTAACATTCGATACCTTGAATTGAGGGGACATTACTTTGCAGATACTTTTGAAGATAATTTTATCTTCTGCAAGATGATGTCCTTAAAAAAATTTCATCAGTTATCATGAATTAGTAATAATAACTTTAGTTCTAAATAATCATTTTTCTGTGTTATTTAATTGGGAAACGGACCCCCCCCCCCCTTTGCGGCACCTCTTAAAATTGAACTACAGGATAATCCCTCGGTGAGGATTTATTTTACCTTTTTCATAACGAGGGCGAATTTTTTTTTGACACAACTTAACTGTATATGTATAATAATCTATATAGTTAAAAGAACAGGAAATACAACTTTTTCGCAGTATTTATTATTTTCATTGTGGCGTAACATTAAAAAAAAATTTATGTGTTTTTTAAGGATAAACTCGAAAAAAAAATTTCATAATCGTATTTTTAGATTATCAATTAAGAAAGTATGTTGTGTATTAAAAAAAAAACACAACTTTTATTTGTAACGCACTTATGGGACACACTGTATAAATGTAACTATTTTCAAAATTTGCTGCTTCTCCAACCTGACAACTTTTGCATTTAAAGTTTTCTTCTATTTGTTTTAATAAATGAAATATTGAACTTTGACACAGTGTTCGGGCACTGTATAGTTAAATGAACGGGAAATACAACTTCTTCGCAGTATTTATTTTTTTTCGATATGGCGTACCTCTAGGAAAAATATGAAAAAATTATATTTTATGTGATTTTTGATGAAGAATTCGAAAAAAATATTTTCAGAATTGTACTCTTTAGGAAAACAATAGAAAAAAATATTTTTCTGAAAAAATAATTTTTTTTCCTATGATAATGCAGAGCTATACAGTTGATTATTTTTTTAAAGAGTGCTTACATAGATATCAGAATACCATAAAAATTTTATTCAAATCGGTGCAGCCAATTAAGAGAAAAAAATGTTTTTCTGTTTTCGACTTTTTTAATTTTTACTCGGAACCCCATTGATTTTGAGATCTAAAAATTTCAAAATCGATGTACTATTATAGTACAAACATGCCCTGAAAGTATCGTTCAGAAAAGCCCGGGGGCAATTTTAGCATCCTTATCTCCCTATGGCCTTTCACATTTAAAAATAATAATTAAGTCAGTAGTTCAATCAAATAAGACTTTTTCCCGGAACTAATTCGGACCAAAATGATTTTTGGTGGAAACGTTCTACTAGTGTCCCTGATCATCCCACAAAAAGTCCGAGCTGATCCGAGTTGTGCTACCGCCGCCATCTTGAAAAAATGGCGGACGGGTCACGTTTTTCCATAGTTTTTCGTGTTTTTCTCTGAAACCGTTCATTTTACGAATACGGTGCACTGGACTTTTTTTGTAGAGTATAACATTTTCTTTAAAATAAGTCCAAGGTCGTTAAGATCGGTTTATAAATAACACAAGGAGTGCCGGTTTTTAAAATCACAATAAACGGAGAAAATAATATTTCGCATTTTATTTCAATTTTACTTGACTCTTAATGCTACAATGATAATTTTATATAGAATCTTTATGAAATATCATAAATTTGTGCATATAATAAGACCAAAAACATGAAGATTAACATAATGGTAACGGAAAGAGGGTTAATATTCTTAACCCCTACATTAGTGTGTACCAGAATAAGATATATGTCTACTACAGAACTGATGTAAAATGTTCAAATTATAATGATATTTTATTAAATATTGAAAATATAATACTTTAACACCATTAAATAGGTATTTGATGTTTTCAGAGACGGCTTAAGGAGATATCTCAATCCAGGTGTTTCTATGAAAATTTGGCCCATTTAGTGCAAATATATGTAATTTATATATGCTGAGTATTTAATTTCCAGTTAAATAACATATATATAAGTCAATTTTCATAGGGACTTACCTAGGCAACTACAATAAATGGATACAAACACATGGCGCAAAAATTATATTTATAATATTATTTCATATTCATACATATTTTCTCAATTATTTTAAATTTGTTTCTCAAAAAATTTGCATAGCTAAGGATTTTGTATTAATTTACTTGAATTTTATAACCCTGATCATGATATAATTATATTATAAAGCCGTCAAGTCTTCATTTGATGTTTTTAATAAATATAAGTGAGTACAGAAAAAATCGATTTTAGTTCAACCATGTCTATCTAACTACAGCGAAGTCAAAAATTGTATTAATCTCATTTGGAATGAGAAAAAGATAAAAATTTGATATCACTCATATTCCAGCCTATTTATAATTCCATCGTACCTACTAAAAAAATGGGATCATTAAAGTGTCCATGTTTTTTTTAAGTTAAAAGTATTCCTAAATTATCTGTGAAACCCTGAATCGCACAGATTTTTTTTGTTTGTACCGTAAGCGATCAAACATACCATATTGCTATTAGAGAGATAAAGGGTCACTCTAATTTTCCAACTTTTTAAAGATATCTTTGAATGGCTGTTACTCCGTGAAAAATGTTCATAAAACAGTTTTAAAAATAAGGTTTTAAAACTTAAGCGTTCTTGTTTCCAATCATTACTTAAATTTTTTTGTCTTCAGAATAATCTCTTTTTTGATGAATGACCGAAAAAAAAAATTACTACAATTTTGAGAGCCTCCATGGCCTGTGGTGCATTTTTTTGATCAAATATAATTAATTATATTTGTACATTAGACATTTCTCTTATCTTCTCTTCAATTTAATTTTTATTTGTATTACTATACGACCATAATTTTGATCGATTTATTTGCGTCCAAACGTTTGTTATTTCTCATCGTTCTGCATTAAAATTATAAAAGTTTATTTTTTATCAGAAAAAAACATTGTCATTTTGAAATAAAATGTTATTTGCAAAAGAAATAAAAGTGTATTTGCACCAAATGGGCCAAATTTTCATAGAAACACCTGGATTGAGATATCTCCTTAAGCCGTCTCTGAAAACATCAAATACCTATTTAATGGTGTTAAAGTATTATATTTTCAATATTTAATAAAATATCATTATAATTTGAACATTTTACATCAGTTCTGTAGTAGACATATATCTTATTCTGGTACACACTAATGTAGGGGTTAAGAATATTAACCCTCTTTCCGTTACCATTATGTTAATCTTCATGTTTTTGGTCTTATTATATGCACAAATTTATGATATTTCATAAAGATTCTATATAAAATTATCATTGTAGCATTAAGAGTCAAGTAAAATTGAAATAAAATGCGAAATATTATTTTCTCCGTTTATTGTGATTTTAAAAACCGGCACTCCTTGTGTTATTTATAAACCGATCTTAACGACCTTGGACTTATTTTAAAGAAAATGTTATACTCTACAAAAAAAGTCCGGTGCACCGTATTCGTAAAATGAACGGTTTCAGAGAAAAACACGAAAAACTATGGAAAAACGTGACCCGTCCGCCATTTTTTCAAGATGGCGGCGGTAGCACAACTCGGATCAGCTCGGACTTTTTGTGGGATGATCAGGGACACTAGTAGAACGTTTCCACCAAAAATCATTTTGGTCCGAATTAGTTCCCGATATGGGCTATATTTCTGCTTTCCTTACTGGACTACAGGGGCTGGTGTCGTTTTAAATATATGAAAGTGGGAAATGTCACATTTCGTAACGTTTGTAAAAACTTTGAAAAAAAAATTTAATTGTTCAAAAATAAGAAATTTCAAAAAATATGAAAATTATAATATAGATCAGTAGCGCCTTGAAAAAATTATTTATGAATTATTATTTTTTTGAAACATTTGAGATTGATATATTAATATATTTTTTTTAAATTATAATTAAGTCAGGGGCGTCGCATGAAAATAAATAAATTGCTATTTTTTAAAAGTGACATAGACAAAATAATTTTGATTAAAATTGAACAAAAATTAAAAACTTCAGGATAGAAAATTTAAAAGTTAACAATTTAAAAAATAACAGTACATTTTAGGTTTTAATTGTTGAAATTATTCATTTAAATCAGGGACGGCGTTTCAAATATTTTTTCATTTGTGTTTTTTTAATGAAGTTGTTGAGTTTTGTTGATGCAATTTATTCAAAATTTCACATTTAAAAATAATAAAGTCAGGGGCTGGTATCGTTTTAAATATGTGAATTTTTTCGTAACGTTTGTAAAAACTTAAAAAAAAATTTATTGTTCAAAATTTAGAAATTTCAGAAAAATATGAAAATTATAATATAAATCAGTAGCGTCTAAAAAAAATTATTTATGGATTTTTTTTTTAAGTTTTGAGATTGATATATTCATACATTTTTAAAAATTATAATTAAGTCAGGGGCGTCGCATGAAACTAATTAAAATTGCTATTTTTTAAAAGTGACGTAGACTAATTAATTTTGATTAAAATTGAATAAAAATTAAAAACATCAGGAATATGTCAAAATAAAAAGTTAACTATTTAATAAATAACTACATTTTAGGTTGGGTAATTTATACATGTAATATTACTGAAAATTGTAAAAATGATAAGTGATTATCCCCGCCAATTTAAGAAAAAATGAGTATCAGCAGAAAGAATGGAAAATTATTATAATATACACATACGAGGGTCGCAGACCTGAGTAAATTTTTGATTAGGTAATTTGTACATGTAAGATTACTGAAAATTTTAATATTGATTATCTCCGCTAAATTCAAAAATTAACTATTAAAAAAATAGTGGAACGAGTATGGTATATACACATACGAGGGTCGCAGACCCGAGTAAATTTGTGTAAAAAATATGACGAAAAAGGGGGTTGGGGCGCGAAGCGCCCAGGGGCACAGCCCCTAGTATAATAAATAATACGATGAATAAATTCAATGAATACATAATAGTGCAGTTTGTTTACAAAGTAGATGTGTTTCTAAAGTTTAAGATATTTAAATATAAATTGATTTTCTTATATCAGGAATAGCCTGCTTTCTTTATAAATATTAGATTTCTGTTTATTCCAGTTTATACTTAAATTATAAAAATATTTATTTGTAGGAACAATGAATAATTGCGTCTTTATATTTTGTGAAACTCTAAAATTCTTTTAAATCTTAAATGCATATAGAATAATAAATGAATATAGGCGTTTAAAAGATCATCCAACTATTACTACATCCTCTATGCTAACATAATATATGTATACTTATTTAATATATTTAATATAACTAAGGATTTTCCGAAACTCGCGCTTTCCTAGAGCCAGTGTTCCGGGAATACTCTTTTCAGTAGACACGTGTTATAGAAATCAACAAATATCCCCGGTCTCGCTTGGACTGCACATTAATAGCAACATTCGGAATTCCATATGACCCAGGCGCTTTGGAATTACCAGTTTTGCGACACACATCTGGTAATTCCACAGTTGTGACTAGTGGTACAATTTCACTGTCGGGTATCAGGATTTCAATACGTTCAACTATCTGTTGTTGAGAAAAAAGACTGGCAAAGATCTTATACATTAAGTCAGGATGTGACGGAGGCTTTAATGAAAAGCTTTTTAGCGTTGCCATAACAGTTTTGTATAGATCTTGGCCTATCTCGTTACTCTCTTCAATATCGCCGCTTAATTGCACGGACCGCGAGTTTACTCCTGGCCTCCCTATATTCTTAATGAAGTTGGGTGTAGGTGTTTTTTACGTTTATTTTATTTGATAGAATTATTTAATCTTATTGAATCTTCGTTAACCTAACCAGAACTAACCAACCTCCACTAGCAATAATAAGAGACGCCCCAATAAATTGCCCTGACAGTTGAAGTGTATAATACTATATTCTCTTATAATCAATTCTATTCTGAATAATTATATACGTGATTTTTAACAATTGTGACGTAGCGCCCGCATATTCTTCAGTTTAACCATGCTTTCCTTTGTTTTTTTTTCATCATTTTCACAATACACTTATTTAAAATAAATTATTAAAATTTTTTCATAACTTACCTGCATGTCCTTTTACTTCTACACGATATAATTTCCAATGATCGCGTGGCGGTTTTAACTGTTTTACTAATTGATGAAGATTTACAACACTCAAATTATTAAACCTTGTTATAAAAGGACATAGAAGTCCATTTTCATCATCTTTGTCAGCAATTAACCATTTTGTTGGCAGTATATCAATACTTTTATATTAATTTTTTAATATTTCATCACTAAAAACCACTAAAGAGTAATTTGATTCTTTCGACATTTTATTTTTATCATTTTTTTTTATTATTCAAAGCACAAAAAGAATGTAACGCACAGAACAAAGATTCTCATGTATCATGTAAGTAAATATACTTAAATGTATGTATGTCTACAGTCTACACTGCAACTCTGCAAGTTGCAACACGTTACTACTGGGCGATCACGTGTCTTTCTTATAGCTTGCGTCGGTCAGCGTCGGTACCATAAACCAGTACTTACCAAATTTTTGAAAAAATGCATCACATATTGCAAAGCTGTTTTTCATGTAAAAAATCAAATACGCTAAACGAAATTAAAAATATCTGCCATGGGTGCTACGGGACTTTCATATACATAATATGTGAATAGTGTAGGTACGGGTTTCTAATTTTAGCAAAAAAATATTTCTGGCAAACTAATAAAAGAATTAGAAAAAATAAATAGGAACATAAAATGTAGACAATAACACTTTTATAAGTACTAATGCATTTTTTAAACGATCACTAATCGTAAACCGGAAACATATTTACTCTTGTCAAATTTTGGAATTTTCGAATAGTTTTTAAAACGGTGCGAATAAGAAAAATATGTTTTAGATAAAAATTGTCGAGTATATAATTATCTATAATTTATGTCCCGTTCATTTTTTTCAATCATTTATAATTAATTAGAAATACACCAACACTGTTTACTCACAGCATTACGTATAAGAAAGTCCCATGGTGCCTATGACAGACACGTAACTACGTAACCTGTTCAATATTTAATGTCTGCAATTCGTATAAGAAAGTCCCATGACACTCATGGCAGATATTTAATGAAATATCTGCCATGAGTAATATTTAATGAAATATCTGCCATGAGTGTCATGGGACTAGAATTCACGAATTATATTTAAATCTAATGAGATTTAAATATAATTTGTGAATTCTACTTTTAACTTTATTAAGCTTTATTCCCGAGTGTAATTTCGATCGATGATCTGTGCCAATTGCGTAGAGCTCGATTTATCCAACACCAGTGGAAAATCACTCGCAGCTGTTAACCCGTTTTCTCAACTTCTCCAGTTTCGGGTCCGTTTTGACCTTACTTAATTTTTCCGCGTATGTAAGGACCCCATTTTTATGTAGGTATTACCAGAACATTTGGAAGTGCTGGTTTACAGCGTTAACGAGTTTTTTTGCACATATCTTACCATTCAGTTGCTAGAAGACACGAATTTTGTGCCTCTTGTTTGATCCCGAATCCCTCCATACGTCTTTCATTCTTATACTTTTTTTTGAAGACTGCTTTCTCCAGATGGCGGCGTGTTCTTCTTCCTTTTTGACGCGTTCTCCTTTTGGGCTCTTGGAATAATTGGCTCTTTGGAAACTGATATATTGTCACTAAGAATGAGTCTTTGATGGGTCCAACCTCGAATCGCTAACAATTTCTTCAGCCTTCAACAGTCTGTTAATTGTAATGCTCATTGTATTCACCTTTCTTTTACTGTTGCCATGGACATTGAGTCTAAGTGAATCACATTTGAGCCTCCAAGCGCAATCAGTTCCTGCTTCTTCTTCGAAACAGTATCGCAAAGTGTTGCAGGTGACATGTGCGATTTGCCTCCCCCAAAATCCAATTGTATTTCGTAGCGTTTACTACTAACTCTATAGTTACCAAAGTTCCACGTTCTGTAGGCGTTCCCAACTGTTTAATACCCTTAGGTCACATATCTATGTTGCACGACCAACGCTTGTAGCATCTGGTATTCTAATAGAAAGTGATGAGTTCCTTTTCAAAAAAATCGTGAACCAATCTTTGCATGCCACGAGTCAGGAATATTTTGAATATTACATCTTATCGCACATTCATATGCAAGTTTTTTATTTCTTCTGTCAAAAGATCGAAGTAAATAGAGGAACACGTTAAAATGTATGACACCAGTAATCCCTCTTGTTCAGCATTAAATATCACCCTATATAGGTTTATATCTAACTCTAGGAGTTTTTCTTTCTTTTATTTTTCATACGAACCGTTGCAATGTCGTATAACATATCTCCAATTCACGTGCTATAGTTTTTAATTATAACTGTGTCAGCAGCTCTTTAAAGAAGCTCCTTCGAAGTTTATATTTTGAATATTACATCTTATCGCACATTCATATGCAATAGTCAATAGACCTATTTAAATTTTTTAAATTATTTTTGTTGCCTTCCACCCCTTAAAGTTGTCTTTCGATGAAATAAAGCATTCCATGTAGTAGGTATTTCGCGTTTTTCTTCGTTATTTAAATGTTCAGATCTAATTTTTATTTCGTCTGTTTCCATTACGTTAATATTATTTTCAGTATTAAAGTATTGTAGTTTAAATTCTTTATCACAAATTTTTACACTATCAGTTTCAAAATTTAATTTTACTTTTAATTCTTTTAATGCTGGTAGTCCTAGTAAAAGATTAAATTTATTATGAAAGTCATGGGAGATAACATTTTATAAATTTATTTTCTATTTTTATTGTAACACATTCGTTTCCGTGTGTTTGACCTGATGCAGTAATAAAAGTAAAGGGTTCATTACGAATACTAAATCTATTTGGGTTATCTTTTACAAGTTTTCTACTTATTATGTTCATTGATGAACCGGTATCTATTAGTATAATAAAATCTCTAACTTTTAAATATGGTAATTTGCTATTACAATTAATATTTAAATTTTCTCCGATATTGAGAGGTTGTCTAAATCTAAAAAAAAGAATTTTCTTCGTAATTTTGATTTTCTGATTCATCTTTGTTTTCAAAGTTATTTTGTAATCGATTTCATTGTTTCGAAGATCGGAAGGATCTTCGTTATTAAACAATTATTCTGCTGAGAATTGTGGTGGGTTTGTTTGAGGTTGAAAATAATTGGTATTTCTTGGGGTAAATGTCTGTCTAGTTTGTGTTGACATTGGCGTTGGTTTAGTATAATGTTGGGCATTTGTTGTTTGTCTGGGTGCAAATGTTTTTGGTTTAATATTTCGTTGTATATTTACTGGTCCAGTTGGAAAATTTCTTTCTGGAAATTTTTGAGGTGGTATGTTCGGTAATTTAAATTGTGAAAATTGTGTAGTCTTTTGGGTCTGTTGTGTCTGCGTATTTCTTAAATACTGAAAGTCGTTTCTAAGTAACGCTTTTATCTCACTTAGGCTAGTTGGGTTCCTAGTAGCTAAATTGTTTCTGTATGGATCACTAACCGTTATAAAATGAGAGATGATTAATTTTTCAGAAAATTGGATTATTGTTATTTTTTTTTTCGTTATCGTTCTCTTCAATACTAAGTCTTGACTTGAAAGCTAGAAATTTATCTTTAATAGCTTCGAGAAATTTATAGACATTTTTGATATTTTGTAATTTTAAAATATCGTTTAAAATTGTAACCGAATTGGTTTTATCTTTGAAATTATTAATTAAATGTATTTTAAGTTCATTCCAGGTATTTATTTCAATATCCCTGATACTGTCTAACGCCTTTTCTGTTACTTTATTTTTAATATTAAGGAATGCAATCGCCTTATCAAAATCGTCTAAAGGCGGGCTTAGGTCTCCTAATAAATTATATATTGCGTTTACCGAATTAATAAACGTACTAAGCTTATTTGGGTCCTCATTGTATGTTGGGATTTTGTTTAAAGCAAAATTAACTTTGTTCGTTCTATCGGCCATTGTTTTATGCTAGATAGAATATTAACTTTACAAGAAACAATTAATTTTATTACAATTAAATTTACTTAAATTGTAACTTAAATATTGTTTATAAATATAATAAACTCACTTTGAGAATATCACTATTAAGATGACGATTGTTGCAATTTTCATTTGCAGATTGTTGATGACGGACTGGCTCTCGGTCTGCGGGCTCTGGGTCCTGATGTTAACGATGCTGACACTACCTTTGGTGGCTCTGGGCAACGGAGTTCTGTATCTGCGTCTTGTTGTTATTGCTTTTTCTTGAATTTATTAGTTTACGCACTGCGGCACTATATAATATTCACTTAATATGTCGGATCGCGAATTAACGTAAAAACGAACAAAATTCGACTTAAACGGATTTATTCTTTTTCATAGAATTCCGATCGAAGCTTTGTTTCACGGATCCTACCGACTGCGCCAATTATGAAAATCAAATACGATTTTGTGTTTTTAAAAAGCAATTTATTATTGAGCTAATTTACAATAAGACTTTATAGTGTCAATGCAGACTACAGACTGCCTTTGTTCGGATATATTAATACAACATTAACTATACATGAAGCAGTGAATGACTGCTGAGTTAGCAGTAGATAAAGCGATATGAGATAATTTCTTATATAGAGATATACATAACTTATACATTTTGCATTTATTCACTAAAAAATACAATGAAAATTAGATAAATACTTACTATTTTGGCCGAAAACTTTTAATAGTCCGTAACGATTCACTCACTAAGAAAAACAAAATGGCAGCAAGTCAGTCTTGCCACACATCAAAAAGACTTTACGGGTGCGTTCAATTCGTTGCGTTCTGGTTTTTATTTTTTTAAGTTATCAATGGTGTCCACAGGTAAAACCGTCCATAGGTACAACACTTTCCCCTACATCTTACAATTAGTGTTAAAACTTTTGAAGTTCTTCTGTGTCATTTACATCTTTCAACTTGTACGTAACCGGATTCGAGCGTACAATCTGAACAATTTTAAAAATTTCACCAGTCCAATTGCGAGCTGTGTAACCCATAGCTTAGAGAATACAGTCTTATATCGTGATATTCTAACGTAATCATCTAGTTTATATCTTGCCTTAGTTGTGACTTTTAACATGAGTAAATATTTTTTTAAATGTGTTTCTCGTTTTTTTCTGTTGACCTGTTTAGGTTTCATTTTTTATCTATTACATCTTGTAGAATATCAGTTCATCTGTAGGATCCCTGAAGACTGAATCGTTTCCAGAGATTTGTTTTTTATTGAACGAATAGAGCGTTCTACGACAGAAGCCTTCATCGTACTGTACGTTGAATAATGAATATTGTTAAATTTTTGCATTAGTTTTTAAAATCTTGATTGTAGAATTCTTTACCATTATCAGTCTATTGATGGCCTACTTGCGACCTTATATCTTGCATTGCATTAGTAGCAGCAGTTGTAATAGATTCATCACAATCTTGAACTGCAATAGATTCAGATTGGAGAATTTCAGCTGCAACAAAGTCTTCTTCTGAAAACATTTCGGGATTTATTGGGAAAATACCAGATGCTCTAAATCCAGATTCTCTCTTGCTAATAGACGCATTAAATTAATAATAAACATTATTAAATGATTTCCTCACCAAGGATGCTCTACATCATAAGGAGTTATATTTTCTGCGAGATGGCTTTTCATGAATAAGTCACATTCTTTTTTATAAGCTGTTTTAGTGGTCTAAAGAAAGAAACATCCAGCAGGGGCTGCATTAAATGAGACGTGTGTGGTGGCAAAGACAGCATATGGATATTGTTGCTCTTGCAATATTCGTAGACGGGAAGTGAAATATGACTAGCATGGTTATCTAGTATCAACAAGACGGGTTCATCTGCAGACGGCTTAGCGTGCTGATTAAAGTGCAAAAGCCATTCAGTGTGGGGTGTTTTACTTTATATTGTTATATTTTATAATAATAATAATAAAACTACGTTTTGTCAGGCGAGTTCGACCAATAAACGTGTATTGCCTCGCCCGCGCCGTCAACTTACCCCGCTTGGATAATTTAAATAGCTACAAATAAAAGAACTACTACAATAGGTCGTGGAAGTAATATAATAATATATTCTTTACCTACTATTGGCACCACAACCCTCTTAAGTCTCCTTCGCCCCACACTCCTCATCAACAGTCCCCTACGAAGTGTGTAACTTACTGCATTTTGGCCTCCTTGAATACGAGCCAAAATGAGGCTGACTTCTGGGTCTGTTTTCTGATGATCGGCAATGGAGCTAAAAGACTCAGGGACGTAATGCAATAACGTTACCCTCGGCCTGTCGGTTCCCCTGATGTGATAGAGGCGACTCAGGCAGTCAGCCACGGGATTCAGCGGAACACGGATGTGCTGAACCGTAAACTTAAAACGACCGAATCGAAGATCCACCTGCCCTAGCTGTTTTGGATGTTCGAACAACCAAGTAAGCGCGGCGTTATCTGTCTGAAGAGTAAAAGAACTTCTAGATACGGGGCAAATAGCTCGGCCGCCCAAACGGCTGCAAGACACTCGCGTTCGTATATTGGGTAATTCTTCTCGGCCGGATTAAGTTTACGGCTAGCGTACTGGATAATACGAAGGATACCTTCAACCTCCTGGAGAAGAACTGCTCCGACGGCGACGTCCGAAGCGTCGGTCTGTACGATGAACTCAGGGTAGATGAGTAAAGGCGGTTGTGATAGGTGCTGCCTCAAAATTTCAAAAGCCTTCACCTCATCTGGTCCCATGTAAAAGCACACCCCTTTTTTCTTTAGGTTGTTTAACGGGACCGCTATCGTAGCAAGATCTGGAATAAAACGGCCAAAGAAACCAACCATACCCAAGAAACTTCTGAGTTGCTTTATATTCATGGATATAATTAATTCCTTAATAGCCAAAACTTTCTCTGGGTTCGCTGAAATTCCTTCCGAAGACAAAATATGTCCTAAGATTTTTATTCTGCTTTTGAAGAAAGACATCTTCTCAGGATTTGCAGTAAACCCTACCCGCTTAAGGTGCCGAACCACCGCAAGCAGATGATTAAAGTGGTCCTCTACGGACTCGGAATATACCAGTAAATCATCTAAATATGGGTAAATAAATTTATATCTTAGGTCAGCAAAAAGATCGAAAATTATGCGGTTTAATGTCTGTGGTGAGACGCATAAACCGAAAGGTGTATATTTGAACTGGTACGAGCCTTGTGGAACCAAAAATGTCGTTATACCTTTTGAGTCTTCCGATAACACCGAGTTTATGTCTATAGTCGAAAACACCCTCGCTCCGCGTAGCACTAAATGTAAAGATGGCGACGGAAAAGAGTCATACACAATCTTTTTGTTTAGGAGACGATAGTCTACACATAGCCTTTTCTTTCCACTACTTTTGTTGATAAGGAAAGCCGGAGAGCCGTACGGACTCTGAGACGGTTCAATAATGTCATTGTCCAGTAATAATTTTATATGCTCGCGTATTTCAGCTGCCTTTGGAGGAGTAAGAGGAAAGGGCGGGCGCCGCATCGGTATATCGTCACATAAACGGATTTTGTAAGAGTAGCCCGTCGTCTTCCCTATTCTGTCCGTAACTACTTCGCTAAACTCCTTAAGAATACCGTTCAGTTGATTCCTCTGGCGTGATGTTAAAAATCGGTTTCGCCTACTTCGAACATGTTATTCACCGTAGGTTTTATAAATTTTGAAGAAAAAGGAATCTTTACTTTTTTGTTAAAATTAAAAGTGAGACGTTCGTTAACAAAATCTAAGACTATTTGATTCTTTCTTAACATGTCGTTGCCCAGAATTATGGCTACATCTTAAACCATTTACTACCAGGAAATTTTGCTTCGATGTGAACATCCGTAATTGAATTTTTAAATTTACTTTTCCCATTATTTTCAAACTCGACCCGTTTGCGGCCCTACATTCCGAAACGCTATACGGTGATATCTTACGATCAACCCAAAACGTATTAAATAAACTTAAACCTATGCAAGAGTGCGTTGCCCCAGAGTCTAGCAATGCCAAAGAAGAAGTGTTTCCTAAGCCTACCTCCACATAAGGTAGAGAGAAAGATTTACTGTTCGAATTTAAAAGAATCTTAATTATTACAGGATTCCGGTGTTTCTTAGGGGAAACAAGATCTGCTACCAGGTTTCCCGGAGCTAATTTTTTGTATTTGTAACATTTATGCCAGGCATGGTCTTTGCGTCGTCCAATCTTTTAAGAAAACATGAGTCTATTGCGTGGCCTTGTCTGCGGCAATAAGAACAATAAGGTACCTGACGTGGTCTCACCTGACCTAATGTTGCTGGTGTTCTGGACGGTGGCGGAAGAGTCTCCCCAAAGCGTCGCGTCGCTGGTACGCTGCCGTCTGTCGTGCAAGTTCTCGAAATGATTTAAAGGTGGTTGGTTCCGAGACGAACCTCATTGCCTGAAATGCCTCCTTGGTTAGGTTGTTAAATGTTTGTACCACCAGGGTTTTCTCTGGACGTTCGTAATCTAGTAATGCTGCCTTTGCTTCCACATCGTTTATATATTCGGAAAGACTCTTCCCCGCGCGTTGCTTCCCCAGAACGCTGATCTCGGTGAGGGTCTCTCTGTTAGAATTAGTAAGAAAATTTGTGATTATAAGTTCACGGACAGTTTTCCAAATATGGTCATGTTGGAGATATTGGGTCAACCAACGTTTTAAAGGACCTATAGTGGCCCTGTGTATTGACTGCAAGAATTGCGTCTCTGTACTTTGACTTAAAGAATGTGCGTCATCTAACTTTTCAATAAAATCCAATAATCTACGAGGATCTGATCCTTCGCATTTAGTAATGTTGGTAAGCTCATTTGCTTCTGAAGGGGGCAAAATATTGGGTGTAACATTAATTTTAAGAGTTTGATTCTTTTCTATTAAAGATTCGAATAAACCTGCGGATGCTGTTTGGTTACTAGTTATCCGTTCCATTGCTTCCGTTGTGATATCTCCCCTACGATATATCGTAGGTACTCCAAGCCTGCTAAATAGACCGGCTCGGGAACGTTAAGCTTCTTGCCATCGAACGCGTGATCGACGCGCATCTCAGGGTCAGTGAGTGCTTCTCCGATGGTCTTCTTTATACCTATGGCTCTGAGCCAAAATAGGCATGCATTGTAGTATCTGAAGAGTTCAGGCGGGAACTCCTTCGATATTTGTTTTCGCTTTTCAGTCTTAAGAAGACTGTAGGTGTCGTTCACCAAAGCGGTGTACCCTGTTACGCTCGGAGAGAATTTGATCTCACGAGTCGCGGGTTTCAGTGTGCGCTCATTAGAGAAAATGGCTTCATGGAAAAGGGACTCCAGTTTGGTAGTCACCTGCCCCTGT
Source organism: Sialis lutaria (assembly GCA_949319165.1). Classification (NCBI taxonomy): domain Eukaryota; kingdom Metazoa; phylum Arthropoda; class Insecta; order Megaloptera; family Sialidae; genus Sialis; species Sialis lutaria. The sequence continues at coordinate 17,623,903 of OX439241.1, forward strand.
CGCGCTTTGTTCTCTGCTTGCCGAAGAGCCACCTCCTGTATCGTGCTTGGAGTTGTCCTGTTTGTTTCTACGGCTCACTAGTGGTCCTCTCTCCTTGTGTTCCTTGGATGTAGTGCGGTATGACCTTCCTGTCATCCGCCACAAGCGACTGGTACTTTCAACTTTTTGATACACACAATAGCACTAAAATAGGTTACAAACATTAAAAAAAATCTACAATTGAGTGAACGGAGACCTTTGTTTAGACACGTCTTGCACTCTCTTAATAAACATTTTTCGTTGAATCTGTTGCAGCAGATTTGATTTAAAAGATCCACGTAATTCGAGACAGATATTATTTTAGCGTTGTATAGTGATTTCAGTATTAAATCCATATTGCTATGTTTAACACACATGCAAGTGTTACGATTGTCACAGCGTGGCTGGACGACCCAAAATGGTCGACGGTTGCAGAACATTGCGTAAGAAATTTTCATGCGTGTATTTTCCACAAAACGTTTGTGCAAGTTGAGTAAAGTGTCTAGCATAACTCGCTTTTGCTTTCGCTCACCCTGTCTGGTTATAAAATCTTTTTTCCCTGCACACAGCCTGCTGCTTGAATCATTTTCCATAAATTTGGCTATACTTGTTTTCAAATTGTCCGGTTGAAAATTTACGTTTGGGTTATCTTCTACATAATTCTCGGCTGATTATTCGGTATTATAGTGTATTGAATTAGAATAATATTCTGATTCGTTCTTAATGTCATTTTCAGGAGAATAATCATAGTTGTTAGTATTATAATAATCTAATGGTTCTTCGTTATTATAAGGGTGTTCGTTATTTAATATAATTCTTCTTTATTTTCGAAAGGATTTTCAAATTCGTTATTTATGTCTTGTAAATGTAACTTATTAGGTTGTCTAGTATTTCCAGATGATGTATCCATAGGTACAGATGTATATGGATTTTGTGGTGTGTATGGATTTCGTTGTGGATAATTAAAATGTCTAGTTTGTGTTGACTGAGGATTATAAAAATTTCTAGCTTGATTCGGATGCATGAAACGCTGTTCGTTTCGTCTAATCTGACTCTAACTTTGATTAAAGAATGGGTGTCTTTGTTGTGGAAAACTATTTGGTTTCCATTGATTTACGTTATTCGTATTGTTAAGATTTTGATAAAAATTTTGAGGTTGTTGGAATTGATAGTTTATTTAATTATTATTAAATTGCGGTGTTTGATATGATGGTCTGAAATTATTATGATTATATGTGTTTTTAGGTAAAGCTGGTTGTATTCTATTTGCAGGTTTAGATGAATTTTGATTATTAAGAAAATTACTTCTGTTTTGGCTATAGAGAAAGTTTTCTTCCTATATTACTAGTGACATTGCTTTTTCGAGGCTATTTGGATTTCTCAATCTTATATTTATAGATAGGATAATTCAATTTTTGGACTTACATTAAAATCTCGTTTATTTTCATTGTTTCTTTGTTGGTTTCTTCTTAAATCTAACGCGTTCTGGTTTCCGCTATTTTGTCTTCCACCAGTTTCCTGAACTTTGGCGATTTTGCCCTCGGTTCTGGATGTGTAGAACTTCGGCGATGCTGTCCTAGGTTCTGCGGCTGTCAAGCTTTGGCGATGCTGTCCTCGGCTATGAAGGTGTGTAATTGTTTCTACTCAGGAACCACCACTTGTTGTAAACTTACCACTAAACTATTGTTTTAGACCGGATTTGCGATTTTTGTCAAAACCGTGAGGTAATATTTACTTGTTCGATTGACTTGTCTATAAACTGTTAAAACAGACCGAAACTCGCGATTTTTGTCGATTTTCGTTAGACAATCCTTGCCTGGATTTTGCCAATCCTACCGACTGCGCCAGTTATGTGTCTATTCCCGGAAAGAGTCTTTGTAAAAACAATTACTTTGACAATTATATTACTTAAGATACATTTAGTTCCAATAATAACATAAAAGTGATTACATTTTTAGTTTCACATATATTTATAGACTTTCTGATAAATGAAGTCTTTACAATTTATAATATGAAATGAATGAATATTAGGGTGTGTCATTTTTGAGAAACTTTTTTTTTAACTAAAAAACAGGCTAAAAAATTTCTAGAAGGTGAAAAAAGAAGCCTCTAAAAATTTGAGCTCTTAATATTAACATCAAGTGGTGCCTGTAACGAAAATTCTATAGACACTTTTCTAAACGCCGCCATTTTTTTAATTTTCAATTTAAAAAAAAAAAAAAAAATTGCCACCCGCTATAGCCACACTTATACAGGGTCCTCCAATAGTGCGTCCGGCATTCTTAGCGCACTTCCCGTAGGAAATAGAAAAAAAAGTTTGGTACATAATATTATTGGTTTGAAAAGGTCGACGTCATAAAATTATTTTCAATAATACAGGGTGTCCTATTTTTACGCTGTAACAAAAACAAACATTTTTTTAAATGGAACCCCCTATAAATTTTTCAATATTCCGATGTCATATTTTAACCTCCACATTATCATCTATTCATTTTTTTATTTAGTGACAGTGTTGCCAAATTATAATTTTTTTTCCGAAAAATACTCCATAAACAGGGTCAACTTTAAAAAATCGTAGCGACGTCGTTTTTTTTAAGCGATTGATTTTTTTAATTATAATAGTAGTACTGATAAAGAGTAACATTTTGATAATAACCAAGTTCCGTGGTCAGGCCAAGAAACTTGACGAGTTTTTCGAGATGATTTGGTAGCTTCGTTTGACACTGAATAAAGGCTCCTTGGACGTTCAATTCTATAAGATAAAAGATAATTAATATCATGGATAAATATATTTTCAAGTTTTTGAAAATACACTCCAGACAATCCCAATACTGGGGATAAGAACAAAAAACATTGTAATAGATTGAAAAGTTGCTTTTCAATTAGATTATTAATTGTGATGCGTGTCTGAATTTGAGGTCTCGTAATGTTTTCTTCTCCGAGGTTTCGAATGTTTCCGACGGCACGATTTATTAGCGAAAACCTTTCATTTTGTTTTCCAATTAAACTTTCACTGGCCATCTTGCAAACACAATTATAATATTTTCAGAAAACTTACGATGATGCTTGATGTTTCTTCTACTTCACGAATAATCTTCTAGATCCGGCTATCGAAGGACCACAAAATGTATTGAGAGATTTGCTTGATAGTTGATATTTGATGATAGATTGATACTTGATGATTGATATTTGATGATTGATAGAGAACAATACACAACAGTTGCTGGGATTAGCATTGTAACATAAGACCATAATGAGTGATATGGTGAGGTCCAATGAATTACAGGAACTGGTTCATCAACCTTTTTGATTAAATTACTCATTGACACGAGGTCCGATGAGTAGTCCATCATTTTTGGAGTATAATTCATTGCTATAAATTTAGATGATAACTCGAGTGCGGAATCAATATCCAATGATTTTATTTTTAGGTCTCCATACGGGACCTAATGATATGAAATCAATTGTAGATTAATGGTAGACTCCGGAAGATTACAATTGATGGCAGATGACGATGAAGAAATGAGCCCATCATTGATCCAACAGTTGCAGGGTACCTTAATCAAATTGGATGAATGTCTACCTCCGACTTCAAGGAGATGAGAGTTCTTGGGATTGAGACAATTGATTTGGAAGCTTCGACTAGGGCCTGAGTACATCCAGTGGGTGGAGTTGAGTTGCACCCAGTTGAATTCTTGGTTAGTGAGTTCTGTTAACTTGCAAGTCCTCTTATAATCGTCAATACTTCCGCCTTTTTTAATCGTACCCAAGCAAGAGTCTGAGGAATACACCTCGTTCTCGTTTATTTTTAGAAGACAATTTGAGAGATCTAACCCATCATCGATGAGACAGTCTTTCTGGTAGGACTTTATTATTGACACAAGGTTCTTGTTATTGAGAATTAATGAGGAAGATAATCCAGCAATTGAAAACGTCTTTTCATTAATCCTAATAGGGATGGGTACCATCTTTTCAATGAAAGAATTATTCAATTTTCTCTTCCTTAATGGAATTGCAACCATTAAGAAAACTTCAGTTTCTGATTCATGGCAAAATGCCAATTCAAATGAGTAATACCAATCAATTTGATTCACTGGTATGCTAAACTCATAAGGTGATGAATGGATGTCTGTCTGAATTGATGTAAGATTCTTGATGAGAAGTTCTTTGGTTACGGTGTTTTCCGGGATATATTTTGCTCTGCAAGTTGAAAGTAGGGATTGATACTCACTCCAAAAATAGTCATGGTCTTGTCTGTGCTTGATGTAACGTACAGATGCCTTGACATAGTCTGCCACATGGTTGATGTTCGTGTCTAAAAGATGCACATCGTTTTGGAGTTTATGGTCAAACGCAATCATCTCTTGAATGGCATTCTTCAAATCAACATTACTAGCTTCATATGAATGTTTAAGGGATACTATATCACTAATTAAGTGCTTGATTCCTACTGAGTTTGTTATCGTTAGATTCTTCAAATTACTGATGTACTCTGACATTTGAGAGCTTTGAACCCTCAAGTCATCCAAATCTGAGACTGTTGCAACTCCCACCACCTTCTGCTGGATCCAGCCCAGAAAGGGCAAGGCTCCGTGGTCAGGCCAAGAAACTTGACGAGTTTTTCGAGATGATTTGGTAGCTTCGTTTGACACTGAATAAAGGCTCCTTGGACGTTCAATTCTATAAGATAAAAGATAATTAATATCATGGATAAATATATTTTCAAGTTTTTGAAAATACACTCCAGACAATCCCAATACTGGGGATAAGAACAAAAAACATTGTAATAGATTGAAAAGTTGCTTTTCAATTAGATTATTAATTGTGATGCGTGTCTGAATTTGAGGTCTCGTAATGTTTTCTTCTCCGAGGTTTCGAATGTTTCCGACGGCACGATTTATTAGCGAAAACCTTTCATTTTGTTTTCCAATTAAACTTTCACTGGCCATCTTGCAAACACAATTATAATATTTTCAGAAAACTTACGATGATGCTTGATGTTTCTTCTACTTCACGAATAATCTTCTAGGTCCGGCTATCGAAGGACCACAAAATGTATTGAGAGATTTGCTTGATAGTTGATATTTGATGATAGATTGATACTTGATGATTGATATTTGATGATTGATAGAGAACAATACACAACAGTTGCTGGGATTAGCATTGTAACATAAGACCATAATGAGTGATATGGTGAGGTCCAATGAATTACAGGAACTGGTTCATCAACCTTTTTGATTAAATTACTCATTGACACGAGGTCCGATGAGTAGTCCATCATTTTTGGAGTATAATTCTTTGCTATAAATTTAGATGATAACTCGAGTGCGGAATCAATATCCAATGATTTTATTTTTAGGTCTCCATACGGGACGTAATGATATGAAATCAATTGTAGATTAATGGTAGACTCCGGAAGATTACAATTGATGGCAGATGACGATGAAGAAATGAGCCCATCATTGATCCAACAGTTGCAGGGTACCTTAATCAAATTGGATGAATGTCTACCTCCGACTTCAAGGAGATGAGAGTTCTTGGGATTGAGACAATTGATTTGGAAGCTTCGACTAGGGCCTGAGTACATCCAGTGGGTGGAGTTGAGTTGCACCCAGTTGAATTCTTGGTTGGTGAGTTCTGTTAACTTGCAAGTCCTCTTATAATCGTCAATACTTCCGCCTTTTTTAATCGTACCCAAGCAAGAGTCTGAGGAATACACCTCGTTCTCGTTTATTTTTAGAAGACAATTTGAGAGATCTAACCCATCATCGATGAGACAGTCTTTCTGGTAGGACTTTATTATTGACACAAGGTTCTTGTTATTGAGAATTAATGAGGAAGATAATCCAGCAATTGAAAACGTCTTTTCATTAATCCTAATAGGGATGGGTACCATCTTTTCAATGAAAGAATTATTCAATTTTCTCTTCCTTAATGGAATTGCAACCATTAAGAAAACTTCAGTTTCTGATTCATGGCAAAATGCCAATTCAAATGAGTAATACCAATCAATTTGATTCACTGGTATGCTAAACTCATAAGGTGATGAATGGATGTCTGTCTGAATTGATGTAAGATTCTTGATGAGAAGTTCTTTGGTTACGGTGTTTTCCGGGATATATTTTGCTCTGCAAGTTGAAAGTAGGGATTGATACTCACTCCAAAAATAGTCATGGTCTTGTCTGTGCTTGATGTAACGTACAGATGCCTTGACATAGTCTGCCACATGGTTGATGTTCGTGTCTAAAAGATGCACATCGTTTTGGAGTTTATGGTCAAACGCAATCATCTCTTGAATGGCATTCTTCAAATCAACATTACTAGCTTCATATGAATGTTTAAGGGATACTATATCACTAATTAAGTGCTTGATTCCTACTGAGTTTGTTATCGTTAGATTCTTCAAATTACTGATGTACTCTGACATTTGAGAGCTTTGAACCCTCAAGTCATCCAAATCTGAGACTGTTGCAACTCCCACCACCTTCTGCTGGATCCAGCCCAGAAAGGGCAAGGCTCCGTGGTCAGGCCAAGAAACTTGACGAGTTTTTCGAGATGATTTGGTAGCTTCGTTTGACACTGAATAAAGGCTCCTTGGACGTTCAATTCTATAAGATAAAAGATAATTAATATCATGGATAAATATATTTTCAAGTTTTTGAAAATACACTCCAGACAATCCCAATACTGGGGATAAGAACAAAAAACATTGTAATAGATTGAAAAGTTGCTTTTCAATTAGATTATTAATTGTGATGCGTGTCTGAATTTGAGGTCTCGTAATGTTTTCTTCTCCGAGGTTTCGAATGTTTCCGACGGCACGATTTATTAGCGAAAACCTTTCATTTTGTTTTCCAATTAAACTTTCACTGGCCATCTTGCAAACACAATTATAATATTTTCAGAAAACTTACGATGATGCTTGATGTTTCTTCTACTTCACGAATAATCTTCTAGATCCGGCTATCGAAGGACCACAAAATGTATTGAGAGATTTGCTTGATAGTTGATATTTGATGATAGATTGATACTTGATGATTGATATTTGATGATTGATAGAGAACAATACACAACAGTTGCTGGGATTAGCATTGTAACATAAGACCATAATGAGTGATATGGTGAGGTCCAATGAATTACAGGAACTGGTTCATCAACCTTTTTGATTAAATTACTCATTGACACGAGGTCCGATGAGTAGTCCATCATTTTTGGAGTATAATTCTTTGCTATAAATTTAGATGATAACTCGAGTGCGGAATCAATATCCAATGATTTTATTTTTAGGTCTCCATACGGGACGTAATGATATGAAATCAATTGTAGATTAATGGTAGACTCCGGAAGATTACAATTGATGGCAGATGACGATGAAGAAATGAGCCCATCATTGATCCAACAGTTGCAGGGTACCTTAATCAAATTGGATGAATGTCTACCTCCGACTTCAAGGAGATGAGAGTTCTTGGGATTGAGACAATTGATTTGGAAGCTTCGACTAGGGCCTGAGTACATCCAGTGGGTGGAGTTGAGTTGCACCCAGTTGAATTCTTGGTTGGTGAGTTCTGTTAACTTGCAAGTCCTCTTATAATCGTCAATACTTCCGCCTTTTTTAATCGTACCCAAGCAAGAGTCTGAGGAATACACCTCGTTCTCGTTTATTTTTAGAAGACAATTTGAGAGATCTAACCCATCATCGATGAGACAGTCTTTCTGGTAGGACTTTATTATTGACACAAGGTTCTTGTTATTGAGAATTAATGAGGAAGATAATCCAGCAATTGAAAACGTCTTTTCATTAATCCTAATAGGGATGGGTACCATCTTTTCAATGAAAGAATTATTCAATTTTCTCTTCCTTAATGGAATTGCAACCATTAAGAAAACTTCAGTTTCTGATTCATGGCAAAATGCCAATTCAAATGAGTAATACCAATCAATTTGATTCACTGGTATGCTAAACTCATAAGGTGATGAATGGATGTCTGTCTGAATTGATGTAAGATTCTTGATGAGAAGTTCTTTGGTTACGGTGTTTTCCGGGATATATTTTGCTCTGCAAGTTGAAAGTAGGGATTGATACTCACTCCAAAAATAGTCATGGTCTTGTCTGTGCTTGATGTAACGTACAGATGCCTTGACATAGTCTGCCACATGGTTGATGTTCGTGTCTAAAAGATGCACATCGTTTTGGAGTTTATGGTCAAACGCAATCATCTCTTGAATGGCATTCTTCAAATCAACATTACTAGCTTCATATGAATGTTTAAGGGATACTATATCACTAATTAAGTGCTTGATTCCTACTGAGTTTGTTATCGTTAGATTCTTCAAATTACTGATGTACTCTGACATTTGAGAGCTTTGAACCCTCAAGTCATCCAAATCTGAGACTGTTGCAACTCCCACCACCTTCTGCTGGATCCAGCCCAGAAAGGGCAAGGCTCCGTGGTCAGGCCAAGAAACTTGACGAGTTTTTCGAGATGATTTGGTAGCTTCGTTTGACACTGAATAAAGGCTCCTTGGACGTTCAATTCTATAAGATAAAAGATAATTAATATCATGGATAAATATATTTTCAAGTTTTTGAAAATACACTCCAGACAATCCCAATACTGGGGATAAGAACAAAAAACATTGTAATAGATTGAAAAGTTGCTTTTCAATTAGATTATTAATTGTGATGCGTGTCTGAATTTGAGGTCTCGTAATGTTTTCTTCTCCGAGGTTTCGAATGTTTCCGACGGCACGATTTATTAGCGAAAACCTTTCATTTTGTTTTCCAATTAAACTTTCACTGGCCATCTTGCAAACACAATTATAATATTTTCAGAAAACTTACGATGATGCTTGATGTTTCTTCTACTTCACGAATAATCTTCTAGATCCGGCTATCGAAGGACCACAAAATGTATTGAGAGATTTGCTTGATAGTTGATATTTGATGATAGATTGATACTTGATGATTGATATTTGATGATTGATAGAGAACAATACACAACAGTTGCTGGGATTAGCATTGTAACATAAGACCATAATGAGTGATATGGTGAGGTCCAATGAATTACAGGAACTGGTTCATCAACCTTTTTGATTAAATTACTCATTGACACGAGGTCCGATGAGTAGTCCATCATTTTTGGAGTATAATTCTTTGCTATAAATTTAGATGATAACTCGAGTGCGGAATCAATATCCAATGATTTTATTTTTAGGTCTCCATACGGGACGTAATGATATGAAATCAATTGTAGATTAATGGTAGACTCCGGAAGATTACAATTGATGGCAGATGACGATGAAGAAATGAGCCCATCATTGATCCAACAGTTGCAGGGTACCTTAATCAAATTGGATGAATGTCTACCTCCGACTTCAAGGAGATGAGAGTTCTTGGGATTGAGACAATTGATTTGGAAGCTTCGACTAGGGCCTGAGTACATCCAGTGGGTGGAGTTGAGTTGCACCCAGTTGAATTCTTGGTTGGTGAGTTCTGTTAACTTGCAAGTCCTCTTATAATCGTCAATACTTCCGCCTTTTTTAATCGTACCCAAGCAAGAGTCTGAGGAATACACCTCGTTCTCGTTTATTTTTAGAAGACAATTTGAGAGATCTAACCCATCATCGATGAGACAGTCTTTCTGGTAGGACTTTATTATTGACACAAGGTTCTTGTTATTGAGAATTAATGAGGAAGATAATCCAGCAATTGAAAACGTCTTCTCATTAATCCTAATAGGGATGGGTACCATCTTTTCAATGAAAGAATTATTCAATTTTCTCTTCCTTAATGGAATTGCAACCATTAAGAAAACTTCAGTTTCTGATTCATGGCAAAATGCCAATTCAAATGAGTAATACCAATCAATTTGATTCACTGGTATGCTAAACTCATAAGGTGATGAATGGATGTCTGTCTGAATTGATGTAAGATTCTTGATGAGAAGTTCTTTGGTTACGGTGTTTTCCGGGATATATTTTGCTCTGCAAGTTGAAAGTAGGGATTGATACTCACTCCAAAAATAGTCATGGTCTTGTCTGTGCTTGATGTAACGTACAGATGCCTTGACATAGTCTGCCACATGGTTGATGTTCGTGTCTAAAAGATGCACATCGTTTTGGAGTTTATGGTCAAACGCAATCATCTCTTGAATGGCATTCTTCAAATCAACATTACTAGCTTCATATGAATGTTTAAGGGATACTATATCACTAATTAAGTGCTTGATTCCTACTGAGTTTGTTATCGTTAGATTCTTCAAATTACTGATGTACTCTGACATTTGAGAGCTTTGAACCCTCAAGTCATCCAAATCTGAGACTGTTGCAACTCCCACCACCTTCTGCTGGATCCAGCCCAGAAAGGGCAAGGCTCCGTGGTCAGGCCAAGAAACTTGACGAGTTTTTCGAGATGATTTGGTAGCTTCGTTTGACACTGAATAAAGGCTCCTTGGACGTTCAATTCTATAAGATAAAAGATAATTAATATCATGGATAAATATATTTTCAAGTTTTTGAAAATACACTCCAGACAATCCCAATACTGGGGATAAGAACAAAAAACATTGTAATAGATTGAAAAGTTGCTTTTCAATTAGATTATTAATTGTGATGCGTGTCTGAATTTGAGGTCTCGTAATGTTTTCTTCTCCGAGGTTTCGAATGTTTCCGACGGCACGATTTATTAGCGAAAACCTTTCATTTTGTTTTCCAATTAAACTTTCACTGGCCATCTTGCAAACACAATTATAATATTTTCAGAAAACTTACGATGATGCTTGATGTTTCTTCTACTTCACGAATAATCTTCTAGATCCGGCTCGAAGGACCACAAAATGTATTGAGAGATTTGCTTGATAGTTGATATTTGATGATAGATTGATACTTGATGATTGATATTTGATGATTGATAGAGAACAATACACAACAGTTGCTGATTTTGTACTTATTTTATTTTGGATTTTACATCGGCTTTTATACTGTATAAAACTTACATAACTTACACAATGATTAAAATATCTTACATAACTTATGTAACTAATTGATTCTTACTTTTAATGTATTTATAAACTAATGCTATTATTACATTGATATGCAACACTTTATTTTGCCGTAACAGATACCTAGTTCTTTTAATTGTTCCTCACATTTCTTTAAGTAAGTCCATGGATCCTCAGAGACATCTCGAAATACAGGTAGGGTTGGATTTGTTTGCATCAGTAATTTGGCTAATAACTGGTTAAGTGTCGTGATTCCCATAGGAATGGTTTCGGTTTCTGTTGGGCGCCACTAGGAATTTTCTCCCAGAATTGGTTGTGGACTGCTGTCGCCTGCTCGTGACTCTGAACATGAGCGTTCGTGCTGTCTGGTTCTCGGCATGATTCAGGGCGTTGGGTCGAAAATTATCTCTTTAATTTATTTAACATGATTTATTTAACATGAAGTACCAATATAATAATTATGATATTTTGGGCAAGGTTTTGGTTCTTTCTTGTGGGTTGTTGGGGTCTTCTAGGTTCGATGGGGACGGGCGTAATAATGGGTTGTTTTCTTAATATTTGCGTTTCTTCCGTTCCCGCGAGATTCGTTGTAGTGTCGTGCAATCGGATGCCCACGTCTGGATTTTTCGGCGGTAGCCTGAAGACCGAGGGGGAATGTCAATGCTGCGTAGCTGGCGGGGCCAAGGAAACCCTGTGTTGTCGATTTTCTTCAATGCTTCGTCGGAGTTTGGCGTCCACTGTTGAGATTTGCGTGGTGTTCGTTGAGGTGGACTTCCGCGGTCAGACAAACTCCACGGAGCGGGGTAGATGATATAGCTTGGGGATGTTGGTTTTCCCTGGGGATGCGTCACTTGTACTTCTTCAGTCTGGGTGGCGACGGTCTGGGTCTGTCGGGTTGCAGCTGGTCGTTGATGATGGCGAATGTTTCTCTTCTCCGACGTTAGGGCGGACCTGATATCGGTGCAGGCGGCGTCCAGCGGCTTGGTGGCGGGGACGGTCTTCTCCTTGTTGGCGACGGCGATGGTCTTCTGGTTGGAGGTAGCGGGCTTCTTGATAGACGAGGCGTCGTTGACTCTCAACATTCGATGTGGTAAATACGAGTAAACGTATGTTTGTAGGTAAGGTATAAATCCCCTTTATTACTGCAAGCGGTAAATAGAAGGCGGATTTCCTTTCCTTGTCATTTTGTAATTTTACTTCCATGTTCGAAGAAATGGAAGTATTGTAATACCGTCAAAAAATCATGTCCGAGATAAGAGCAGATTCTGATTGTACTAACTTCAAAACGTAAAGAAAAGTTAATTTCCGCATGGCGGCTGTGCGTGTGTGTGTCTGTCTGTGTGTCTGGATGTAGAATTTTCTTCCGTGTACGATAACTACTGTAGATATGCACCGATTTGAATTATTTTTGGGGAGAATGTTTGTCTCAGTGAGTACTCCAGACCTATTGATTTTGGTGCTAATCGGATTAGGGGTTTCCGAAATATTCGAAATTTTGTATCTATTATCGTCTGAAATGTGAGTATCATCTCACCAATTTTGATAAGACTTGGTACACTCGTAGTTTAATCCAATCTAAGGGGCACTTATTTCATAAATGTGCTTAGATAGCCACTGAAGGGGTGAAAACCACCCTCAAAATTTTAATTTTAAATACTAATAAATTCATGTTGCCATGGAAACAAGCGCAGTTAAATTCAAATGTCAGATAATTATTATTTTACAAAAATGTATATTCTACAACTGACATTAGAATATTAGAAAACTATTATTTATAATACAAAGGTGAGTTTTATATTAACAATTATGTACGAGCTGCACATGCGCGAATTACGTATTTCCGTCTGACAAGGCAACTCAAATGAATTTTGTGTGCATAACCTTAGAGTATGAACTTCTGACTTTGAAGGTTAGATATATTCGTGTCGGTAAATGTTCGATTGTTGTCTCTTACAAAGATAAGTGAACATTGGATCCTGACAGAAATGTATACATTATAGTTACATGTGTAGAGTTTATATTTTATTTGAGAATCGTTTATGTGAATGTTATAGATATAGTTAGTATACAGGGTCCTCCAATAGTGCGTCCGGCATTCCTCACGCACTTCCTGTAGTAGATAGAAAAAAAAGTTTAGTACATAATATTATTGGTTTGAAAAGATCAACGTCGTAAAATTATTTTCAATAATACAGGGTGTCCCATTTTTGCGCTGTAACAAAAACAAACATTTTTTTAAATGGAACCCCCTATAAATTTTTCAGTATTCCGATGTCATATTTTAACCTCCATATTATCATCTATTCATTTTTTGATTTAGTGACAGTGTTGCCAAATTATAATTTTTTTTCCGAAAAATAATCCATAAACAGGGTCAACTTAAAAAAATCGTAACGACCTCGATTTTTTGGAAGCGATTGATTTTTTTAACAATATTATTAGTCCTGGTAAAGAGTAACATTTTGATAATAACCAATTTGAATTTTGTTGTACAGGCTGTCCATAAAAAAATGTCAAAATTTGCAAACTTAAAAACGATAAAAGTCATTTTTTTCAAATGTGACTACCCCTTTTTTATTTCGCTATTCGATTGGAGTTTCTCTCCTTTTCAATTTGTATAGGGGATATCCTATGTCTAAACCCCATAGTTTCTCTGATATTCAATACTTTTAATAAAATTAACCTTTTTATTACACTTTTATGCACCGAAGTAGGCCGTGCTGATGAAAAACAAATGTAGTACTTAAGTATCAATGTAATATTTGATTAAAATTATTGTTAAAAACGGATAATACTTATGTAATAAAATTATTTCTTTTATTTTAAAAAAATATGAAAAGTTACAAAATTGAAAAAACATAAAAGATAAAAGACCAAAATAAATGTTCTAAATGTCTTGTATTTTCATCTAGGCTTAAATCAATTTGCCAACATGTGTTTTTCATCAGCACGGCCTACTTCGATGCATAAAAGTGTATTAAAAAGGTTAATTTTATTAAAAGTATTGAATATCAGAGAAACTATGGGGTTTAGACATAGGATATTCCCTATACAAATTGAAAAGGAGAGAAACTCCAATCGAATAGCGAAATAAAAAAGGGGTAGTCACATTTGAAAAAAATGATTTTTATCATTTTTAAGTTTGCAAATTTTGACATTTTTTTATGGACAGCCTGTACAACTAAATTCAAATTGGTTATTATCAAAATGTTACTCTTTACCAGGACTAATAATATTGTTAAAAAAATCAATCGCTTCCAAAAAAACGAGGTCGCTACGATTTTTTTAAGTTGACCCTGTTTATGGATTATTTTTCGGAAAAAAATTTATAATTTGGCAACACTGTCACTAAATCAAAAAATGAATAGATGATAATATGGAGGTTAAAATATGACATCGGAATACTGAAAAATTTATAGGGGGTTCCATTTAAAAAAATGTTTGTTTTTGTTACAGCGCAAAAATGGGACACCCTGTATTATTGAAAATAATTTTACGACGTTGATCTTTTCAAACCAATAATATTATGTACCAAACTTTTTTTTCTATATACTACAGGAAGTGCGTGAGGAATGCCGGACGCACTATTGGAGGACCCTGTATATCGAATTGTGTATTTAGTTTCCGTTATTGTGGAGTTACTGATTTATTTTAAGTGTTTTGCAAGTTATTAGTGTATTGCATATAAAGGTGATTTCGATCAAAGGAACGTGCTTAGAAGTCGCATGGATAGCTGTTTGAATTATTACAATTAATATCCTTTTTTTACCATCCAATCCTGATAATTGTATTTGGGATGAGCAGAGCCGTACTTGGGTACAACAAAAGAGGTAAGCCGTTTCTTTGTACTAATATATGCAGTTGTATGAATCAACAATGTTATATTTCGTTTAACCTATTTCGTACAGACCACTTAAAATCTATTTTACGGTGTTTAAAAGAAACATTTTGGTATTTCGATACAGAATGAAACAAATTATCTATTGTAAAAGATATTATAGAACATGGAAGTCATGTATGGTTCTCCATACCGATATTTTCTAGGCTTATATTATAACAGAAACACGCTTCCCTAGTGAGAGTTAACTCACCTCCCATCGTCTTTTTTTTTTTTTTTTAATTTTGAATTTTAATAAACGTCAAACTGACACTTATAAACAATTATAAGTCTAGCTGTCAGTTTGACGTTTGAATATTTTATGTTCGAAAATATTTTGAACGTGTTAGAAATTTCACGTAGTCTAGGGGCACATCAGGTTCTTCTTTGTTTTTTCGAAAATCTGAAAATTTCACTTTTCTTACGAACTTAATTGTTATATAACTTTTTTGTCGTGCCCAATATCATTTTTTTACTTCATATAAAAAAGAAAGATAATTTTTTCAGCATTTCATTAATATCAAGATAATACTATTTAAATGAACAAATTCTTTGGAAATCGCCAGTTAATTTAAAAAAATAGGTAAATTTTTGGTCATTATATTACATTTAAAAAAAAAAAAAGTTCATAATAGCAAAAAATGTTTATAACAAAAATTGAAGAGTACGTTATTTTCTACAGTTTATATTCCCTTTATTTTTTTGTATCTCTTACCAAATAAAAAATATATATTTTGAAATTTAAGTTTAATTAATTTTTTTATATTTTTTTTAAAGTTCATAATAGATTAAAATTTTTATAATAAAAGTTATGACATCGTTATTATCTATAGTTTATGCTCTATAATTTTTTTTATAGTTTTCATCAATAAGCCAGAATAATTTGTTTTATATAAGGAGATATACGTAAAAAAATTTATTATATAAGAAAGTTCAGTGACATTCATGACAGATTTTACAATTTTTTAACTGTCCCATATGAAAAATTTGATCCCAACAAAAAATTCCATATAATAAAAGGTATACCAACATAGAATAATCCAAAATTAGTCAATTTTTCTTAGTTTAACTCACGATTTCCAAAAAAGTTATTCATTAAAATAAGGAACTGTCTCCTATGCCGGCGCCGGCAACGTGAATATAATGTGAATCGTTGCCGGCACTCACTATGTCACAGGTATCTGGGTTTCCAAATTTTATATTTGATTATTATTTATTGTGTTTTGTTTTTTTGTAAACAAAGTTGAATAAAATTTTCTTTTGAATAAAGACGACGTACATTTTCTACTGAAAATTAACTAGAATTCTAATAATTTCGAGATAAGTGAATTTAAAATTTAAAATAAAAAATTCAGTATATTCACGTTTTGATTTATTTGTAGATGTTAAAAATTGGAAATAGATTCAATAGCTTTGAACATCTCAATTTAAAGCTTAAGGAATATGAGCAATTGGTTTTTAACAATTACTGGATACGAGACAGCAGAACATTAAAAATTCAATCTCGTAGATTTCCAAATAGTGTAACAGCACATGTTTGGGTTGATATGGAGAATATGTACAAGCTGTCACTACTGTCAAAAATCACGTACTTACTTAGAATAGAGTTGATACCACGTAAGACCAGGATTCATTTATTCAAAAATGTAATTTGACGTTTATTGATGTTATATCTATGTAATTAAAATTATTTTTTGTATTTTTATATTAAATTCATAAAATGTTGAAAAGAAGTATTTTTAATTTATTTGCATATTATTTTAGATCATTTAACATAAAATTTAAAACATAATAGTACGTGTCTTTAAAAGAAGGTGTATATGGGGCGAAGCCTCAAACATAATAGTAAACACAAAATTCTATAGTAATTTAGATTAATCCCGGTTAAGTTAGGATATTTATTATCATTGAATGCTAACAAAATTAGAGAATCTAGAAAAAAATATTTAAGAAGGTTTTTATTCCTTCAATGCACAACAGTAGGTAAGTACACATGTACCTCATTAAATATAAATTCGAAAATTTCATTATTTGTAAAGTCATCTAGCGGCAAAAATTCATATCAACTGCCGGCAACGTGAATCGTTGCCGGCGCCGGCAACGTAGTACGTCCCTTAAAATAATATTATCTTGATATTAATGAAATGCTGAAAAAATTATATTTCTTTTTTATATGAAGTAAAAAAATGATATTGGGCACGACAAAAAAGTTATATAACAATTAAGTTCGTAAGAAAAGTAAAATTTTCAGATTTTCGTAAATTGTGGAGAACCCCTGAGATTTAGAGAAAAATGAATAATGACAAAAATAATCTTCTTAATAAGAACTATAAAATAAACAAAAGAAAATTGAAATCGGATGACTAGGAGCTGAGATAAAGCTAATTTTATAACACCGATGGGGGCTATCTTTGTTAGCCCATATAACAGTGTTCTACACGGATTTTAAAGTGGCTCCCTATCTGAAAGTTTTCTTTTTGGCCTGGTGTATGTCCACCGAAAGTGGCGTACCCCAATCAAAAAGTGCAGCGTTTTGGCTTTATTTGCCACGTACCAGACGCACTAAGCTACAAATTAGTAAAATATATTATTTTCGAAAAGGTCACCGTTTTCATGATATTTGAAAAATACTGTTTTCGTGAACTTTAACCTCACAAAATTGACACTTGTTCATGTCAAATCGATGAGGAACTTTAACATATTATTAAGTACCTTTATACTTAAGGAGTATGCAAAAATTTAGTCTGTTACACATTTTTGACTATTAGAGTGTGTGGCAATTTTTAAAGTGCATTTCATCTCTCTCACTTTCGATTTTCTTCCCTGTTCTAGTTTTGTGACGAAGTGGAATTTTCCGTCACAATTTAAATGTTATAACATGAATTGATTCGTTGCATCGCGAATTTTGCCGCGCAAATGTGCCAGCGATCCCAGGCCAATTGCGAGACGCGGTAGAAAGGGAAAGGTTTCGATATCACATAGCGGGACCGGAGCTCGCGCTCACTCAGGGTAGATACGTACTAGAGCACGGTCGCGAACCGAGGTGCATAAATGGAGTCCCATTATTAACGGACGATATTACTTTATAAATTTCAAGGCGGATATGGAAAGGATGTATTAATGAGCTGGAATGGTATATGGAGATGATGGAGGATAAAGCCAGGATTTAAGGTTGGAGATAAGGACACCTCGTGTACATCAAGGTCACCGATACGGTATAAAAACTTATTTAAATAAACCACATGCGCGAGTTATGATGATACCTGTTTTAAATCTTGGCTAAGTTTTATTTTATGTTCAGATTAGTGTATAAATGACGGTAGGGCCGTCGATAAGGACGCAAGGATAACGTGTGGAGAGTTTTAAATTATAATCACCTTTTCTTTTATTAGTTTCGTAGTCTTTATTTTATTAGTGGGCCCTCCCACACCCGTTATTCCTGCGCCCTACATTGTACCTATACAAAAGGTATATTTCAAGTCCACGTATGGACACCATAAGTTTTTGTTATGTATAAATATATATTATTCTCATATATACGTTGTACCTATACCGAAGGTATATTTCAAGTCCACGTATGGACACCGTAAGGGTATTTTTACATAAATTTATATTTAAAAATTAACATATTTGTTTATTTCATTATTTGCTAAATTTTCATTGTCAGATTGGCGAAGGTCACCACTTACAGAGATTAAGAAAGGTTTTAAAAACATGTACAGTAAAATCACAGTAGTTATCATAAAGGTTCCAGGTAGAGAGAGAAAGTAGATATACCTCACGCATGCCGACCCGTGTGGGTGCTCGAGCGGCGTGAACTTAGTTTTCATAACTGTCAAACGACATCGGCGCACTTCGCTTGTGATGCGGCCATGTTGGTTTCGCTCAAGGCTTGTGTTTGACGTTTAGTTTAAAGTAGAAAGGGGTTAAGCCTACTTAGTATTTTGTTTTGATTTATTTTTTGATTTCACGTACCAGTGTAGTGTTAGTTAGTGTGTGTATTAGTGCACATTGTAGTTTTGTGTTGGGTATATCTCTTTCTAAGTAGTAATCTGGAGGACTGCGTTAAATTTGGTTTTTTTTTGTTTCATTATTACCTGCGTAAACCATTTTGTTGATTATTATATGCTTTTTAGTTGTGTTAATAAAATTATAATTTCAGTTGAGTACTTGTTATTATTGTGGAAGCGTCCACGTTCGTTATTATTCAGACCCGATACAGGTGACAGTTGAAGTGAAGGCTCGGGACACGACCTTCGTATCCGCACTTTCCAGGACGGAAGCTCGAGTTAGTGGGTAGTTTGACAGCACGTCTGACATTGCCTTTATTCTGCTAAGAGACGACATTGAGTGATCCGACCACCAAGTAACGATTTATCATTATATTTTTATTCTATTAAATTCTACATACGTCTATTTTCGTATAAATTTAGACGACAATTATTCAAAAAACAGTCGGGGGTTTAGGGGTACTTCGGCGCTATAAGTATATAATTTACTACTTCTATGGTAGCAGAGGCTTTGCTGAGTTACTTGGTGGGCGGGGAAATTTGTCGGGACAAAAAAATAAGTACGATATTGGGATCCGTCAGATGGGAGGAGCTTAAAAAACATGGCGCAGGTAAGGGTTTATTATTTATAATAATTGAAATTGTTTGATTTTAAAAGTCACTTAAAATGATTAGTATTGCCACAATATGTGACTGAGCCAACACAGACCCTCGAAAAAGGAATTTTGTGGAAGGTGAGCGCGTGTTTAATGCCGGCCATATAATAAAATTTGAAAAAAAACATAAATTTTAGTGCTTATTTACAAATGTCAGATTTAAAAAATGATTCACATGAAAGAAATGGTGAAGTGAATTTAATTGTAAGGCCCGTTTTCTAAATTAGTTAAAATATACAGTATTATAATGTACACATATTTTAAATTCACTCATTATAATTACAGATAATATTACGCAATAACATCAAATACAAACAACAAACAAATCTTTTAAATACATATGTATTTATATTATAATAAATCAATTATATATAGGAAAAATTGTAAAATTCTTTCTTGGTACTTACTGTCCTTTCATTAATTTTATTTTTGGATGTTTTAAAACATAATATTGTGATTTAATCGTAAGTTTTACTATAAACCGTAGATTCATCTGTCAGTTTTATGCTTGAGATTATTTATTTTTTCATTATTAAATTCTATTTCCATAGAAACTGTACCCCCAGTCTAGTTACAAATTTTGCCACCAGATGGTGTACGTTCATTTGACGGATCCCAATACATATATTTTTCTTTTATTTTATTGTAGATTAATCATAAGTGATATTTCAAAATGGGCCACAGTCTCGTGTCCCTCCGGGCTGTGTGTTAAGAGGCGCGTATTTGGGTAATACGATTATCATAAAACGCGTAACCAGACTATATTAAAAATTAGTCGGGGTTTCCTCCTCGCAGTTTCTTTAATTACTTCGCATTCTCCAAATCTTATTTTTTCCGACGTATTGGTGTAGATTCTGGACTTTTCTGGTTGCCTTCTATTTGTCGTTTCTTTCTTTTTCTCAGTTGTAGGATGAGGCCTAATCATTGCTGGTGTAATAGGACCTGGATTTTCTTGTGAGCCAGAAGTCTGATACTGAACTTCAAGTACTCGAGGAGGAGTTTTTTTGCATCGCCTCAATTACCGATGCAGAATCAAGGTCAGTTGTTTCAGTGCGCACTAGCGGATGAGAAGAAGAAGCTATTTCTGTGTGAACATTTTGTAGCAACTCTTGATTAGAAGCTAATGTTTCAGATGTGTCGCTAGCATTATTTTGAGGTTCTTGCGTCGATCGACTATTGGTTGCGTTGGAATTTTCTGAGATCTGAACAGGACAATCAATGTTTGCATTGCTGGACGTATACACGTCAATCGATACAAAATACTCATCACTAAAAGCCAATTGATTAAAAGGACATATGCCTGGCGCAGTGAATGCACGGATGATGTTTTTAGCAATGAACTCTTCAAAGTATGCTATCTTGGCAATTCTCGGGATATTGTAAATAGTGACAGTTTTCCCTGGATTTGTCACGTTCCAATCGTTGAATGCCAACATCTAAGGGTTGAAGCTTGTGAGACGTATATGGTGGGAATGACAAATAAAATATGCCATTTTCTCGGGCGTAGTTAATGGCTGTCAAACTAACGTGACTTTCATGATTGTCACACAGCAATAGAATTTGATTTTCTTTAGTACTCAATGTATTATTCTTTATGTGTTTCAATACATCAAGAAATATTTCAGAATTGATCCAGCCAGTTTTATTTGTAGTCCCATTGCTGCCTTCTGGAGCTCCTTCCATAAAATGGTCTTTAAAATGTATTCGTGGAAATACAAATTGTGGTGGAATCGTGTTTTCGCTTGCTGTGATAATACCGCCAAATGTGACCAGTTCACCTCTTTCTGCAGACACTATTTACCTGACTTGTTTTTGTGTCTTTGCAGCTAACACTTTTTGGCGTATCTAAAACTGTAGATATGCCAGACTCATCGAAATTAAATATTCGATCTGCAGTAAACTTGTATCTTTCATACACAGTTTTCAAGTTATCGAAAAACTCATTTACGACAGTTATAATGAAAGCAAAAGATCTGGCAGTACTAGTATTTTCTGGTTTCCTTAAACTCAAACTATTATTTCTTTTCCGAAAACCGCGGATCCAGTCTATACCAGCCAATTCAGTTTCATCCCATTTTAGCGGATATTTACGTTTCAAAGGTTTGGCATAATCATGTGCCAACTTTCTGACTTGTAATATCGTGAGCCCGTAATGCATTTTTGAACTTTTTCAATATATTTGTTCAATTGTAACTCTTCTTCAGTAGAAAATACTTGGTAACTTGTGTATTTAGACTGATATGTATTGCGGCTCGTGCCATCATCATCTGATTTCTTCCTTTCGGTTATAGGAATTTTACTTTTGTATGCCGGAGGACAGATAATCTTCTCCATTTCGATTGTTTTTTTTCTTTTCTCCCTGCTTTCACTTTACATCATTAACTTGAATTTTCATAAAGTATTCTTGCTCGTATGAAGTTTTTACAAAAATGTCTCTTTACTCACTCTTCATAACCTTGTTTTATATTATAATTTTAATAGAATCGATCCTTTTTTATCTTCAGTCTTTCGTCTATCCTGTGTAGTTTTGTTTACGTTCTCTTCCTCACCGTCAATACTTTTTTTGTGTGCTATTTTGTCCATCTTCTGTTATACCTATTTCTATTATGGTCCATGTTTGGGGTTGTTTCTTCATCTTGTACAACTTTAGTGTATTTGGAACCCAATTGTTGTGTAACAATTTTCCAGTCAACAAATTCACTGTGGGATAACTCATTTACTTTAAAAGGATTTCCTGTTTTCTTTGCTGACCTTATTATTCAGTATGTGCAAGCAATTGGCTATTAGAACATACTGTATGTGCAAGC
Source organism: Sialis lutaria (assembly GCA_949319165.1). Lineage (NCBI taxonomy): Eukaryota > Metazoa > Arthropoda > Insecta > Megaloptera > Sialidae > Sialis > Sialis lutaria. The sequence goes on from OX439241.1 coordinate 17,646,271, forward strand.
AATTGGCTATTTGCACATACTGAATGATTTGAATGTGAGCCGAAACCCCTGAACCTAGAAACGTGAAATTTTAGGGGTGTGTTTCTTTTATGACGTAAGTACCTATTAAGGAAATATTTTTCGAATTTCAACCCCTACGGGAGTAAATTTTTGTATGGAAAAAATATTTTTTTGATGGATTTACTTGAACTTAAAATACACACTCTACATTACCAATAATGAAACATGTATTTCAGCATATACTAGATTTCAATCCATGAGGGGTTGCAAGGGGGTGTTAATTTTATAAAATTTTGGAATATTAATCTACATAACTGTTTATGATATTGAGGAAAATACGGACAAAAAAAGTAATCCATACTAATATTCAGGGCTGTGGAGTCGGTACAAAAACCTATACGACTCCGACTCCTGTATTTTTCTAATGTCCGACTCCGACTTTTTACTGTACAATTTTTTTTTTTTTTAAATTGTTTTCGGGCAAATTTTTTTTGAGTGAATTACGATGATTCTTGTTACGGCCAGAATTAAAAATTTCAAATCATTGTACTTCAAAATTCAAAACGAACAAAAAATATTAAATGTGTAAAGAAGTAAAAACCATTATTTAATTAAAGGAGTCGGAGTCGGTATCTTTTTTCCGACTCCGACTCCACCCAAAATTACTAAAACTCCGACTCCGACTCCACAGCCCTGCTAATATTATAAATGCGAAAGAGTTTCTATCAGACACACTTTTGCATTTATAATAAGATAGCTTTCATCCTGAGAATGATGTAAGCTATCCCCCTGCCAAATTTCATCAAGATCGGTTCAGCGGTTTAGCCGTGAAAAGGTAACAAACAGACAGACACACTTTCGCATTTATAATATTAGTATGGATTACTTTCTTTGTCCGTATTTACCTCAATATCATAAACAGTTATGTAGATTAATATTCCAAAATTTTATAAAATTAACACCCCCTTGCAACCCCTCATGGATTGAAATCTAGTATATGCTGAAATACATGTTTCATTATTGGTAATGTAGAGTGTGTATTTTAAGTTTCAAGTAAATCCATCCAAAAAATATTTTTTCCATACAAAAATTTACTCCCGTAGGGGTTGAAATTCGAAAAATATTTCCTTAGTGGGTACTTACGTCATAAAAGAAACACACCCCTAAAATTTCACGTTTCTAGGTTCAGGGGTCTCGGCTCACATTCAAATCATTCAGTATGTGCAAATAGCCAATTGCTTGCACATACAGTATGTTCTAATAGCCAATTACTTGCACATACTGTATGTTCTAATAGCCAATTGCTTGCACATACTGTATGTGCAAATAGCCACATTCTATACTTTAAGTTTATAAATATATTTTTTTGGAAAATATGTTATGATTCATATATGCACCTGTTATATTTTATATGTTCTCGGCAGTATTGCTTACTCATTAAATGAAACACACTTGTAATATTAATATTTCTTTATTTAACCCTTAGCTGCCACACTGGGGTACCAGGCGCCCCACAGAGTTTCAACTTCAACTTTAACTGTTTAAATTTTTGAAAATAGTTTTGGTGGCGACCCCTAACGTTAGTCCAATTAACTATCTTCCCTCTGGAGGACCTAGCATAATTTTAAAAGCGTCAGTCTAGTTGTGGTCATCACGACAAGTTGTGTGGTGCCGTCAGAGACCCCAGTGTGTCATCAATGGTGATTTTGTGATTTAAAAAAAAAATTCTTTTGTTTTATTTAATTTCTGTTTGTATAAAAAGGTAATAGTACAGTCAAAGCGTCATTTAACCGTGCATTTTGGGTAGGCAGCAATTTTTTTAGGTGGGTTCGTAGAGGGATCATCCGTGACTCTAAAACTCATTTTTCGGGTTTCCGAAAGATATTGTTTTTCCGCCATCTTGAAAATAAGGGTGCAATTAGTTTTTTTATTTATCTCCGTAACAGTCAGCTTAACAAAAAAAATTTCAGAAGCATTTTTGAAGGTAATCAAAGTATCTATAACTTTTATTCTTAACTTTTTGGCGTAACATTAAAAATAAAAATGTTATGAGCAAAAAAGGATAAAAAAATAGGGGATGAAAATCTTTAAGGCAAGATAACTATTGTATTTGTAATCCTACAAAAAAAGTACTTCGGACCTTTTTTGTAGAGCTTTTCTTAACAAACAATTTAAACTGTTCATTTTTTTATTTGGTTTATTTTTATTGATGTTTCAGCGTTGTTAAATGAGGTAAATTGAAAGTATAAGAGTTAAGTAGGTACAAAAAATTGTTGATACAAAAAAAAGTTTCAAATAAAAGTTGTTCGCTGTAATATTTCCTACAACTTCTATTTTGAAAAAAACATTAAAATTTCATTTGTTTATCCGCTACGCTAACAAAAGTGGCTAAAAGCACACTTTATTAAGTTTTAATATCTAATTAATTATAATGATTTTTTTTAAGTTGTTACCCCCGGAAAAGGAACATTTTATAATTAAGCACATTCATTGTAAATTTGGGATTGATATCTTGAACTGTTATTGTTTTATTAAACTGTTAATAAATTGTCTTTTGATTAACAGTAAAAAATTTTCTATAAACTTTTTTCTTTGCACAATTGTTTATATGGGTTCCTGGAAACTTATATAATTGATTGCCATCATAAAAAAGTCAATTATTCATTTGTTTGAGAAATGGCGACGCTTTAATATTATTGTAAGATATTTTACAACAATAAGATTTAAGCATCAACATTTTCAAAACTATTGAATAATTGACTTTTTTATGTTGGCAATCAATTATATAAGTTTCCAGGAACCCATATAAACAATTGTGCAAAGAAAAAAGTTTATAGAAATTTTTTTACTGTTAATCAAAAGACAATTTATTAACAGTTTAATAAAACAATAACAGTTCAAGATATCAATCCCAAATTTACAATGAATGTGCTTAATTATAAAATGTTCCTTTTCCGGGGGTAACAACTTAAAAAAAATCATTATAATTAATTAGATATTAAAACTTAATAAAGTGTGCTTTTAGCCACTTTTGTTAGCGTAGCGGATAAAAAAATTAAATTTTAATATTTTTTTCAAAATAGAAGTTGTAGGAAATATTACAGCGAACAACTTTTATTTGAAACTTTTTTTTGTATCAACAATTTTTTGTACCTACTTAACTCTTATACTTTCAATTTGCCTCACTTAACAACGCTGAAACATCAATAAAAATAAACCAAATAAAAAAATGAACAGAATAAATTGTTTGTTAAGAAAAGTTCTACAAAAAAGGTCTGAAGTACTTTTTTTGTAGGATTACAAATACAATAGTTATCTTGCCTTAAAGATTTTCATCCCCTATTTTTTTATCCTTTTTTGCTCATAACATTTTTATTTTTAATGTTACGCCAAAAAGTTAAGAATAATAGTTATAGATACTTTGATTACCTTCAAAAATGCTTCTGAAATTTTTTTTGTTAAGCTGACTGTTACGGAGATAAATAAAAAAACTAATTGCACCCTTATTTTCAAGATGGCGGAAAAACAATATCTTTCGGAAACCCGAAAAATGAGTTTTAGAGTCACGGATGATCCCTCTACGAACCCACCTAAAAAAATTGCTGCCTACCCAAAATGCACGGTTGCCTTATTTTTTACGACGCTTTTACTGTACTGTAAGTACATGATATTTCACAAGGCTACATTTTTTTTCCGATAAAAAGCAATATTATTTGTGTTTTATAAGATGGCGTATAGATTACGTTCACGGTTTATAGTTGAACAGTTAGTTACAGAAGATGGTAAAAGTGATTTTGAAGGAGACGAGAGTTACAATGAAGTTGAAGACGATTCTGAATCAGAAAAAAAACATCTGATATGGATGTCGATTTGGAGGACGCGTCTTTGGAGGAGCGACTTTCGTGTTCGTGGCAGACCCATATCCAAATTTAAGTGGTATATAAAAAATGTTCCAAAATATAGATTTTTTTGTTGTTAAACTTATAATTTTAATATTTTTTTATGAATAAAAAACTCATTTATCAGCAAAAGGCAAATGTATTTTTTTAATACGCACCTGGCCTATCAACTATTTTTGCATAATCCTGAAATTTTTCAATTCTTTGTTTATTTATTTCTTAATTTTTCCATATTCTTTTTATACAATTTTATTAGAAACTAGTAAATTTAAAAATTCTTAGTACGCCCCTGTTAAAAAAATATTTTTCTAAAATATTGATTTTGTGTCAAATTTATATTTTTATGAGGAAAAAACATATAATTAATTAATTTTATTAAATAAATAAAAACATTTTTTATCGAGAAAATAAGATGTTTTTTCATTGACTTCCCTCTCTTCAAATGTCAAAATAAATACATTTTTTCGAACGGCTATTTCCACACTATTTTTTTTCTTAAAGTGTCATATCTCAAGAGTATCAGCCTAAAATTTTAGATTTTTAAGTTAAAAATTAAAAAAGTTATAAATTTTTATGTAAAAAAACCAATTTTTTCGACTTTTACAAGGTTATAAAAATTTTTAATATATTAAATATTATATATTTTTTAAATAACCGATTAAAGTGCATTCCATATCGTTCAAAGATGATAGAGGAATTTTATTGAATTAAAAGATAGTTTTAAAATAATTACGGTTTTATAACGATTTTTTGTAGAATTGTCTACTGCCCGGAAACTTTTGAACGGCAATGTATGTTAGTGCTTTGCATGTGGGGTTTTTACATCGCAGTCTTGTAGCATTCCAAATTGGCAAATGGCTAACATTATCCAGTCGTACGTCTTATGGCGGAAGTGGAGTTGCATTAAGTTTTTTTCTCTTACATTCTATTGCTTGTTGCAATCCAGAAGGCCGTCTTCGTTTTGTTTGTACGAGCTAATTCAACACAAAAATCAGCCAGTTTCAACAGTTTTTTATTTTCAGATGATAAAAAAGTCGCATGTACCATTCCCTCGTGTGGCGGCATTGGAACCGCACACAAAAAAATTAATTATTATATGAATAATAATAATAAAATAAAAGTATATACAATATGATTGATGATAATATTCAAAATTAGTGGATTATTTTTAACAATGGTGTGTTATACGTGCTGGCTCACCGAGTCTCTCGCTGTACTATACTTTACTAAGCAAGAGGGCCCAAAGCCTTGTTTTAAAATAATAGGTAGGAATTTGATTTGGATGGAATCAAATGATGAAACGCAGTTTTCAATTATCGGAATTTATTTTCTCTTTAATATTATCATACAGGGTGGCCTAAGTAAAACGAAACGGGCTCGTTTTTGGTCATTTAAAATAAGATTTAAAAAAAAGCTCGAACACATCGATTTTGCTTTCAAGGGGGACATCTTTTGCTATAAAATTTTTGCAAGAATCTTTTCAACCCTCGCGCTATGAGCACAACCCTTAAAATTTTAAATAGCATGATAGGGCAAGTGAACCTCATTTGAAAGGTTTTTTTATTCTGAATACGGTGCTTTTTGATTTTTTCAAATCTGTTTAATTTTAGTCAAGTTATTTACATTTTGAATTCCATAAATGCAATGATTTTTTGATCAAAAAACAAATATTTACAGCTATAATTCAAAACAAAGAAAGTTTATTTTCTTATTAAATAATTCAAAAACATCAAATTTGGACATTTATTGAATTAATTAAAAAATTAAAAAAATTAATTAAAAAAAATTTACCAACATCCAAAACTTTAATTAATTCAATAAATGGCCAAATTGGATGTTTTTGAATTATTTGATAAGAAAATAAGCCCACTTTGTTTTGAATTTTAGCTGTAAATATATGTTTTTTGATCAAAAAATCATTGCATCCTCCACCAGCTTTCTCCAACTCTGAACCTTGCTCTTGTTTATGGCACGCCGGAGTGTTTTTTTCGCGGCCTTGTGCTCTTCAGATAAGGCGTTGGCATCCGTGCGGTTTCTAGCCCGCTGTGCTGCACGATGTAGTCTGAGGCACGTTCCACGTAACCCAGCGATCTCTGGAGTCCACCAGTATGCAGGACGCTTACAATGGCGAGGTTTCTTACGCGGCATGCTGGCATCGCAGGCCGAGGCGATGAGTTTCATAGTCGAGGCTGCACATGCCATGGCTTCTGCTTCCTCATTAGCTTTCGGGTCCTCCGTTAGTGCCGCACCTCTTATGATTGCTTCTCGAAAGCTTCCCACGTCCATTTTGTTTAGATTCCACCTGCGTGGTTTCTGTATGAACTATATTCTTGTATGCGGTTTGCTGGACACTGAAGACAATGAACTGGTGGTCGCTCCCTGTATTGTCCTCAATGACCCCCTTGTTCTCGATGCGCGGCATGAGTTCCTCAGACGCCAAAGAGATGTCCGGGATCGTCTCCATGTACCCAGGGCGGCGGAAAGTTGTTTTAGTTCCCGTGTTGAGGACGAGAAGGCCCGTTCTTGACGCCATCTCCAAGATGTATTTGCCCCGGGAATCCAAGACGACGGGAATAGCGGAACGGTTCCCCACATTAATTCTTTTCGAAGATATATATATTTATTTTTGTTGATAAAATAATATATATGTAATTATGAGTCTAGTAAAATATCATTTGACTAATATATTACTGTTTTTATCCCCCCCCTTTCCTTCGGTTGACATGGGATCAACCTATTTACAGAATTACCATTGGGATAATAGTGCTTTATCTCACCCAAAATATATCGCTATGATACATATATAATATATATAGAACCCTTTTCTACGCTTATACCTGAATGCGAAGGTTGCATTCGTATATGGTTAAGCGAGGGCTAAATTATATTTTATTCTCCCACTTCCCTTTTGGTTGATATGGAATCAACTCATTTAAAGTATTACCGTTGGGATAATACTATTTTCAATTTGCGAAATATGTCAAGCCGGACGGAGCCGTCGTTCTACACCAGTAAATAGTTTGAACTTTTTTTTACGCTCATGTCTGAATGCGAAGGGTGCATTCGTCTATATTAAGCGAAAGTTCAATTATATTTCAAACGTAGCGCAGAAAAACAACGACCGGGGTATATATTAATAAAATGGTTTATTAATATTTAAATATTCTATAATGTTATTATGCAGGAAAAGTTTGCCATAAATATTAGCTATTGGCTCGGCTAATATTATTATGGCGGGGCGAAAAGACAAAAGGAATTATATCAACACAAAGAATGGTTGTTAATCTCGTCGCGAAGCAATTTATTAGTTTTTATAGTAACCCGTGGTTGGTTTCTTGTTGGGTTGTGTATGTCACAAGTAGGTCCAGGCTGATTGGCGCCGCTTGACGTCGTGAATGTTTTCAAGGTCGTGGTATCGATATCAGTTATCTTGAGTCGTAAACTTCAAATATATAATTTACTTGGATAACAATTATACATTGCTAAGCGTAGATATGTAGCTTACTTGAAATAATTGCCATGGAAGAACTTAGACGCAGCGATATCATATGTGCGGAACCTTTCTCAATGATTAGTTTGTTCGGATTAAACACTATGTATATTGTATATCTTCGTTTTGTGTTTCCTAATTTTCGGTACGATTATTTGAACTTTCTAGCGGCGTGAAATCCCAAAAATATGGACGTAAATCACTTCTTGAGTACTTTCGGACGACGATTTATTTATTTTCCAAGCACAGTGTGCATCCGGCGAGCCGATGATAGTTGATAAGTAGTTTTCGTCAAACAAATATAGCGGTCACGTGGCCCGTTGTTCAGTGACAATCACAGAGATGTTGTGCCTAGGTCGACCGGCTGCCTTCTGTCTTCTCTCTTCGCGCGTGACCATGAGGTTTTCTGTGTGCCCGGCAGTGGGAGAAATGCACGCGCATCTCGCGAACGTCACGGAGTCACATGATTGGTTTCACGGTGTTATAACGTTGGTAGTGAATGTGATGTTTGTTGAATTAATATTATGTTATAAATTCAATTTCGCCACACTCGATCTCTTTTTTTATTTTATACCTGCTAACTATGCTATCTAGCAAATCAACACCCATATAGTGATTGTATTGCCTGACAAGATACAATTCCTGCATTTTTGAGGTGCAGAGTTTTGCCCCAACAAACCTGCAGGGTTTAGCTCCATTCGGCATGATTGGAATGACGCCTCCTTACGATTAGGTTAAGTGAAATAAAACCGTCGTTCACCCACAAAATTAAAGCTTAGGAGTAATACTATTCACCGATAATTATTTGATACATTTGTTCCAACCCTAACTCACACAAAGTTGAAGTGAAGTTTAATGAAAATTACATCAAAATTGTAAAAAACAGACTTACCTCATGTTCTCTGCTGATAGTCGATCTGCCGCCATGATATTTCACAATAGAACACATGTTGCCAAGACCGACCTGCTATCTGGTGGCCAGTTCTTAAATCAATGGGGGTCTATTCAAAAAATCGATGCAGGGTTTTGCCCCACGCATGACTTTGCCCCCACCTACTCTACTGTTAAATCAGTATTCTAAATCTAATTCTATGAATGCAATTTTTTGCATTAATAGAATAATAGGTTGCCATTTACTCATTTTGTATGAACCCTTACACGCAGTGCATTGAACCCATTCTTCTCCAGAAATACTCGAACAATAGGATTCAGTGCACTCCAAACAAAAATACTTCAACCTCATCACTTTCACCTTCGTCATTTTTTTTATTTGCCTTCCAAAGAGATTTTCCCCTTTTCTTTACCTTTGCCCTTGCAATAACCGATGCTGATGTTGGTGCAGGAGTAGGCACATCCGGTATCGTTACTTTCTAAACTATGAATTTCTTCTTCCATTGCTTTTTTCCATTTCTTTGACTTTGAACAACTTATAGCTTCTTCATAATTTTCAGGTATTGTCGCATTTACATAATTTATATAAATCACATGATCATCATATTTCTTTGGTAACTTTGTTTCTCGTCTTGGACGTTCAATTTTTCTAACCTCTTGAATTTCTTCCGTATCTTCAATGTTATTCGTTTCTTCAATATTCGGTTCTTCTTCTTCTTCAAGTTGAAGATCTTCATTTTCTTTATCAGTACTGTAGTCATCTCTGAATCTAATATATCTTGTATTCTCTTTAATAAATTGCACATTTCGACTAGTTATTATTTTATCATTAACCTGTATTCTATACCCTGTGTCTGTATAACCAATTAAGACACCTTTTACAGCCTTTGCATTTAATTTCGAAGATCTTATTTCTTCAGGAACTCTCACATAAGCTATGCTTCCAAATAAACATAAGTTTGATACATCAGGCTTCTTGTTAAAGAATATTTCATACGGAGTTCTCTTTAATTTTGTATTTGTTAATAGTCTATTTCCTATGTATGCAGCTGTATATACACATTCTGGCCAGTATTTCTTATATAATTTAGCTTCTGACAGTAGACATCGAGCTCTATCCATTATAGTTCTATTATATCTTTCAGCTACTCCGTTGAGTTCATGTGTGTAAGGTGGTCCAGGTCTTAAATAAAAACCTTCATTTCTTGCTAAATCGTAAAATTGTTTATTTATGTATTCTCTTCCATTGTCACAACGAATTTCCTTAACTCTTCTACCAGTTTGATTTTGCATTAATTTAATATATTCAACAAATCGATCGTATACAATATACCACTGCAATTTTACTGTAATCATCAATGAATGATACAAAGAATTTTTCACCTTTGTGACCTATCTGTGTTATTGGTCCGTTCACATATGTATGTATTATTTCAAGGAGATCATTGGCTCTGCTTCTATTGTTATCGAACTTCAAATTTGACATCTTATTTTCTAAACATATTTCACATTTCAAAAAATCATCTTCCATCCTTTTTGGCATCCCTTCAAGTAGTTGACAATTACTTAACTGTTTTAGAACTTTGAAATTTACATGCCCCAAAATTCTATGCCATCTTTCTTTGTTTGTCATATTCATATTAGAATTGTACGAATTTGCTTTGTTGTTTTTATTATTAGCAGCAATTCCATCTAGTTCAAATAGTTTCTTGTTTTGTATACCAATCGCAATTAATTCACCTTTTCTGTTGTATATGTTAGCACTGTCCTTTTCAAAAAGAATGCTGTTGTTTTGATTTAATATACTTGAAACGCTCAGTAAATTTCGTACCATTTTTGGTACATAATAAACATTTTTAATTTCAGTTTCTATCAGTTCATTTGAAACATTAAAATAACTGACAATTGTTCCTTTCTTTTCAGATTGTAGTGAGAAACCATCACCTACTTTAACATTAACAGGACTTTCTAAATGTACACTTTCAGAAAAATATTTGTCTGTATTTATAATATGATCCGAGCACCCACTATCCAATAACCACTTAATATTTTCTTTGTTTTCTTCTATCGATTGTTTATTTTGTTCAAGTTTTGATGTCATCCTTACTTCTACCGGAAATGAATTTTTACTGTCACTTTCTTCAACCGTAGAATTTCCTGCCATTGTTGAATTTCTTCTACTAAATTGTCTTGATGTAACACGACTCATATTTGTTCGACAAAAACGTTCTATGTGTCCATATAAACCACACTTGTAACATTGTTTCCATGAATTATTTGTCTTACTTGAATATCTTGCGCCTCCTGACATTTGATAATTTCGTGATCTACTTGATTGATCATTGTAGTAATTTTTCGAATTGTAATTGTTACTTGACGATTGTTGATTAGCTTGCTGATATGTACTTCTTATATTTCTTCGCGTTTGAGAATTGAATGCTTGAAAGTTACTCTTAGCTCTCTCATTTGTCGTTTTTGAAATTTAACCATCATTTTACTTTCATGTATTCCACAGATTTATTCTTCTCTGGTAAAGCGTCTACTACATCGACTATAGGTGACATGTTCTCGGGTAATGCTAACAGTAAATAATTTAGTTTATCTTCATTGTTCACAACTTCTCCCGCATTTTTGAGTTTATTTATTTGTTGTTCAAATTCATTGAAAAATTCTGTTGGTTCTTCATTATCTTTCATCTTCAATTGGAGTAATTTTCTTTTGCATAATAATTTGACTGCACTGTTTTTCATTAAATAGATTTCATCAAGTTTATTTATCATATTTTTCGCCGAGTCTTCTGAGATTAGCAATTCTAACTGTGTGTTCGTTATGCTGTTAACTATATAGTTCTTCGCTTTGATTTCCTTCTTTTTCCACTCTGCCTCTGTTATACCTTCTGGTTTCTTTAGTAATGTAATCACTTCACTACAGTCTTTCATTTCCAAAAATAATGTTAATCTAAATTTCCATTTCTCGTAGTGTATTCCATCAAAAATTTGCAGCATCAATTCTTCTTTTCGATTGTTGGCCATTTTCACATAATAGTCAAACAACTCGTTTTTAAGGTTAAACACGTTTTTATTTATTCTTCTTTACTTTATCTTTTTCATTAACTTTTACAAACTACGTACTCTTGCTACCATGTTATAATATTACTGTTTATATATACTACTTTATTTAACTATTAATCATATTACATTCTTATAATAAATCATATTAAACATATTTCTACATATCTCTTAACACACTATATTCTCCATACTCAGTACGCTTCACTGTTAACTTATCATCATAGTGAAGTTAGCTTCAACTGCTACCTTACAATCAGAGCTGTGCAGTACTCGATTACAAGTGCTCGAGTACAAGTACTTAAGTACTTTTTTGAGTAATTGTACTTGTACTTAAGTACTTTTTCTAACGAAAGTAATTGTACTTGTACTTAAGTACTTTTTCTAACGAAAGTAATTGTACTTGTACTTAAATACTTTTTTGGAAAAAGTACTTTGTACTTGTACTTAAATTTGTTTATTTAAAAGTAATTGTACTTGTGTACTTGAAAATGTACTTAAGTACATACAAATGTACTTAAGTACTTTTACATTATACAAGTACTTTTTCAGTAGTTACAAATATAGAAAAAGAAGCATTGTTTTTACTTAAAAAAGTGCAAAAGATGTTCTCTTTGTCTAAATATGTTCTCAATATATAAATATTTGTTCTCTATGAGTGCAATTTGAATGATGTTAAAAAAATGAAAGGAACAAATTCGTTTAAAATTCAGGTAATTATTTTATGGAAAAACGCTCGGACCCGTCGATTAGTATTTTTAGTTGCGGATTTTTTGACATAAGAAAATTGTATATAGGGTGTCTCAAGAAGAAGATACGCAGACATCATTGATTTTTTTAAATGGAACACCCTATATATTATGCCATTTTTGAATTGTACGATAATTTCTGAACACTTTTTGTACAACATACCATAGCTCTAAAATCAGCGGTTTTTGAAATAATGACGTATGGAATATATCTTAAGATGAATATAATACAGTTATCATTGATTTTTATAATGGCACAGCCTGTATTTTATGGCATTTTTGAATTGTACGGTAAATTCTAGCCACTTTTTGTACAACATACCATAGCTCTAAAATCAGCAGTTTTTGGAATAATGACGTTTGTAATGTGATAAATAAATAAAAAATTAATGAACTTTAATAATAAAACATTCAAAAGAAATAAAATTATTCCAAAAAACTACTGATTTTAGAGCTATGGTATGTTGTACAAAAAGTGTTAAGAATTTACGGTACAATACAAAAATGGCATAAAATATAGGCTGTTCCATTAAAAAAAATCACAGATGACTGCATATATTCATCTTGAGACACATTTCAAGCGTCAGTATTCCAAAAACCGCTGATTCTAGAGCTATGGTATGTGTACAAAAAGTGCTCAGAAATTATCGTACAATTCAAAAATGGCATAATATATAGGGTGTTCCATTTAAAAAATCAATGATGTCTGCATATCTTCTTCTTGAGACACCCTATATACAATTTTTTTATGTCAAAAAATCCACAACTAAAAATACTAATCGACGGGTCCAAGCGTTTTTCCATAAAATAATTACCTGAATTTTAAACGAATTTGTTCCTTTCATCATGAATATTATTTTTGCCTCAGATTGTACGTCTATAACATCGTTAAATTTAGTTGTTTGGAATTCCTGATATACATACATAAGTATGTAGCGATATTTATCGATTTATCTCCTACCCAAAAGATCTTAAAAATATCCAGGGCGCGGAAATAGACATTACTGCTCTGAAGTATTTTTTAAAACAGTAAAGAAAAAATATATAACAAATGTAATTGTAATTGAAATTAAAAAAATTTAAGTACAATTACAAAAAGTAATTGTGTTTGTACTTAAGTACATTTTTGTGATAATGTACTTGTACTTGTACTTAAGTACTTTTTTTTGCAATGTACTTGTACTTGTAATTAAGTACTTTTTTTTGCAATGTACTTGTACTTGTACTTAAGTACATTATTTTGTAAAGTAATTGTACTTGTACTTAAGTACTTTTTTTTTGTACTTGTGCACAGCTCTGCTTACAATAATAAAATTACTATCTCAACAATAATTATTCTTTATTATAGTAAAGTGTAATCCCATAATTACTACTTTTAATTCTCCCACTTCCCTTTGGGTTGATATTGGATCAACTTATTTACAGTATTACCATTGGGATAATACTGCTTTATCTCACCCCCAAATATATCACTATGATACATATACAATATACATAGCTTACCTGAATGCGAAGGTAGCATTTGTATATGGTTAAGCGAGAGTTCAATTATACATTCATTCACGATTTCTTATATCAAAATGTAATCCACTGATTACTACTCCTAATTCCACATTTTTTGTCAACCATTTTGGTTGATCTCATTTACAGTATTACCATCGGGATAATACTGCTAGGATACATGGTTACGCATACTATGTAAATCTTGGTGGTTGATATCCAATCAACTTATTTACAAGTATTCCCATTGGGGATAATACTATTTTCAATTTACGCCCTCTGTCCGGTTGGTCGGTGCCGCCGTTCTACCCTAGTAAATATTTTGAACTGTTATTGACACTCATATCTGAATGCGAAAATTGCATTCGTCTATAGTAAGCGAAAGTTCAATCTTATTTACATACGTAGCGCAGAAAAACTACGACCGATATTTCATATTTCGAGATGTTATAATGCCTAGTCAGTAGATACTAATTTCATTTATTCCCAATTCCCTTTGGTTGACCTTGGTTCCCCATATTTCCCGTATGGTTGACACCACTTCAATTTACATAATGTGTGTAGAAAACAACAGCCGTTGTTATTCTATAGGGTGAGATACCATGAGCTGTTATTAACGCTTATATCAGAATACATAAGAAGCATTCGTCTATATTAAGCGAGAGTCCAAGTATATTTCAAACGTAGCGCAGAAAAAGAACGATCGGGGTGTATATTGATAAAAACGGATTGTCAATATTTAATAATTCTCTAGTATGCATTATGCAGAAATAATAGGTGCCATAAATATCAGCTACTTGCTCAGCTAATATTTTATGATAGTGGAATAGTTCAACAGGAAGATATCAACACTAAGAATGGTTGATGATATCGTCGCGAAGCGATGTATTTATTCTTCCAGTACCACGTAATAAGTTTCTTGTTCGATTGTGTATGAACTCGTCGACCCATGTTGAATCTGGCGCAGATCGGTTTCGTCAATATGTTCAAGGTCGTGATGTAACCATATGATTTCTTGCCTCGTGGAATTCGAATATATAATTTACAGGTAACAATTATAAATCAACTAGCGTAGAAATGTTGCTTACTTGAATTTATTGTCTTGACAGAAACTTGAACGAAGTCATATTATATGCGCCAACCTTCTGGACGATTATTTTCGTTTGTCTAGTAGAGCTCTTGAATATAACCACGATGTAGATCTTTCCTTTTGAGTTTCACAATCGACGATATTATTATTTGATTTTTCTAGCGACGAGGAACTTCAAAATACCCGTTATGATATTTATAATTCTTCTTAGTTGATATATTAAATGAATCTAATAGTATACAGCACTAGTTGTTTGTTTTATTCGACCATGCGGCTTAGTAGCGTGGAGTGGAATATATGTTTATACACAACTGGTCTAGCCAGCTCTGAGGTCTAAGCGCGTGAACATCCGCATCCACACGCATAGCAGCGGTGGGGATTTTCGCGCGCATTCTATACTGAATACATGGCGCGTGGGTTTCCCCCTTCACTTCAGACTTGGACTCGTCTGACGTAAATTATTAATGTCATGTATATTTTGTTGCCTATTAATTTATTATAATAGAGATATGATGGGGCGAAATTTCTATTTCGCCACAATTAATTGTAGCTGGCAATGATGTTTTCACCAACTCAGGTATGTCATAGATAGTTATAGTCTCTCCTGGGTGACTCGCTAACCAGTTGTCACTTGCTTGGTTGAAATATTTCTTTTGTGGCCCATAAACTGTCCTGTCTAAAGGCTGTAGCCTATGGCTGCAGTGAGGAGGAAATGATAAGATTGTAACCCCTATTGACAAATGCGAGTCATGGTTGTCGAGAAGTAATAAAACAGGCTTGTCTTTCCTGGGTTTAACGTATTTTACGTTAAAGTGTTTTACATATTTTTGAAAATTGTCTTCTTTCATCCACCCAGAAGAATTAACATCGCCATTTGAACCTACAGGTCCACCTCTGATGAAATGTTTTTTTTTTTTTTTTTTATAGTGGACACGTGGAAAAACGAAGAATGGAGGAACCATGTTACCGAGGGCCGAGATTGCAACCGCGACCATAACCAGCGTACCTCGTTCAGTAGAAGTCCGTTTGCCCAAGTTTTTGATTCCTCGGCGAGCTATCACTCTATTAGGAATGTGTACCGTTGTTAGCCATGTGTCATCTACAAATATCACCAGGACTTAGATTGTGACGTAGGTAAACGATTTTTAAGTTGTCAAAAAACAAATATACGTTGTTTTTGTTGAAAGATGTCGCTCGAAATAAACTCGTGGCTTGAGGAGCTCATATAGAATGTGCAGGATGGCGTTTAAGGAAATTCCCCAACCAATCTTCACCAGCAATCAGTTTTGTGTTCGATGAGTTAGGAATAGATTTGTTATATTTTTATTTGCAAACTCATATGCAAACTTTCGTGCTTCATAAGGTGCTTTCTTCGAGTAACTTTCCAATGTAAGCTCTTCCTCGTCACTAAATATTTGACTATTTTTTGTGTAACCAACGCTCTCCAAAGTCGATTCAAATCTCGGCAATTCGGGATTGCTTTCCAATTTTTTCTTCATATTTACCACGTGGCGTTGGAGTGTTTTATGGGATATAGCAAAATCTTTTGCTGTAGAATATATACTTTTTTGTCAAAGACAACTTGTTGACATGCTCTATCTAATATACAGCCGCGTGCAAAAGTATTAGGCACCCTACAGTATTGCCAGTTTTAGGGTGATTTAGCATAGGAAATGTAAATAAAACTGAATATATGATCATTATGATTTAATTTAATAAAATAATTCACATTTTGTTGGTCCACCTTTCGATTTAATGACAGCAGCCACTCTTTTCGGTATTGACTCGACCAGCTTAAAACATTTTTCTTGGGATATATGTTACCACTCATGCTTTAACGTGGCCAGTAGCGATTGCTTATTACCTATAGAGTATCTTCGGATGTTTTTCTTCAAAATGGATCAAATGAGTTCAATTGGATTAAGGTCTGGTGATTGTGATGGCTAGTCCAAAAGATCGATTCCGTTTTGGCTATCCATGTCATAGTGTGCGCTAATTTGTGGCATGTGGCGTTGTATTGTTGGAATTTTACGCCATCGGTGTTTCTATTGTCGAAAATTTGAGTTATCAATGGCACATGACCTGTTTCAAGAACTTCAGTGTATTTCGCACTTTTCATTTATCCCTCATACAACACCATTTCGCCCACTCATCGATAACCATACAACTCCAAATCATGATTGAGCCTCCATCGTGTTTAACAGTGGGTACCACACATTCTGGGTTGTATTCTTTGCCCACCTTTCGCCTGACATAAGTCACACCGACGCCCAGTATTATCAACTTTAACTAAATGCTCCTTTAACTAACTGTCATATTATCAACAGATCAGAGCATAATACATTTAATTAAATAGATTTTAAATTATCTGCAGTATTTCTGTACAACGTATATTATGTCTATTTATCATTGAGAGCTTAAATATTGATTTAAATCACGTTTGCAATACACCAAATTTACTTTAAAGGAGCATTTAGCGCTAAAGGAGCTTTAAATTGGTTGATAATACCGGGCACGAGTGTTCTAAACACCTATGTAAATTGAAAAAAAAGGATTTATTTTAAGATTGTTGTGTACTGCCATCTATTGATATTTAAAGTTATACTTTAAATATCAGTGCCTATATTATAAACAATTATTCGATAATAATCAACAGATGGCAGTATAGTGCAATAAAACAATTATAACAATATTCCTAATTCATCTTGATTCGATATTAATTGATAAGTACAAATAAGAACAAATAAGTGCAGTGCACGCGTGTTTACTTAAAATACTAAAATCAAATACATAGTAATAATTAAGTGAGTGATAACTAACTATATATTATTCGTGCAGTATCCGGCAACCTCGATTAGTGTATTTTACTATTTAATACACAACAAGAAAAGTGGCAACGAGAATAAAGTTTATAAATACATATTATAATTTCAACATTTCCAAAATTGCAAAATTTCGACCGGAAGCACGTCGGATCAGTCCAACTCTTCTACATCTACAAGTAATATAAAATTCAATAAATGCGTCGAGTTCGATCCAAATATTATATATCTCGTTTGAAACATATTTAATAAAATTTGAAAATTTTTAAACCTTAAATAACATCACTGATGATAATTTCAAACGGGCTCTACTAATAGATTCACTGGCTGCAAAACCGTTGGAAATTTTGATATCTTTATGTCGACCGGATGAACCTAAAAAATTCAGTTACACGCAGTTACTTGAGAAATTAAAATCTAATTACAAATTAGTAACCTTCAAAAGTACTGAACGTTTTTATTTTTCTACGGCAAAACAAGATAACCAGTCGATTCAAAATTTCGCAAATAAATTAAAAGATTTGAGTTCTACATGTTATTTTCCATCTTATTTTCTTGAAGATGCGTTAATAACGGCATTTATAATAGGATTATCTGACAATAATATAAGGAAAAGTTTATTACAAGAGGATCATACCGATTTCGACAAAGTAGTTGAAACGGCTAAATTATTTGCGGGTATTTTGTCTAATACGTTAAATACAAATAATTCAAGTTGTGAACAAAATGTAAATAAAACATATGCTACCAACAGTAAGAAGAATTATAACTTTAATAAGAAAAATGTAAATCAACCGTTGATTACCCCATGCCATTCGTGCGATCAAAATCATTTTCGAAGTGAATGCAAATTTCGCGATGCTACATGTCATTTGTGTAAATTAAAAGGACACATAGGTCGCGTATGTCAATCTTCTCAACGGGGGAGGAAACCTACAAGTACTTTTCAAAGAGATAATTCAAGAACATGATCCAATAATGCAAGGTCTGTTTGACAGTTCATTTATTCTTACTGTGACGTCATCGTCACTAAATTTTTTTTGTGAAAAACGAAATGTAAATAAATAAACGATAAAAACTGTTTACATAATAGTTTTTTTAATTTTTTTAGCAAGTATGTACTATGTATTTTGAAGCACAACACACATATGTAAATTTCTAGTTGATGTAATACCGCCGTATTATGTAAAATGATGGCTGTCAAAATAATCACAACAGACCTTGTGTTATTGGATCATAATTCAAGAAGTCGCTCACTCAGTAGAAACCGAAATACAAATCACGTACAAATTCTAAATAATTATGATGTGTTAAAAATTAATTCTGTTTCTTCAAGTCATACTCCTTATATAATACTGGTTGAAATTAATAATACACTCATAAAATTAGAACTAGACACCGCACACAGGCGGATTTTCCAATATTCGCGGACAAAACCCCAATTACGAAGTCAGTCATGAAAGTCAAGTGCCTTAATTTTTTGAATCTGACAAGGGGACAATACAGCATGTTCGTTGAGAATTGCAATGAGCTTGTGGTATTTAAAACTAGAGCAAAAATAAAGAGACACGTGTCCAACAACTTGACCTCATAGGCCTTAATTACAAAGATAATTAACTTTGAAAATTTGTGTATTCAATATATACACAATATATATTCATATATTGTGTATAATGTTCGCTTGCAATATAACTGTAATAGCCGCGTGGTCAACGTGCTGGCATTTCGCCTGGAAAACGATGGTTCAAATCTCGGTTTTAAGATTTTGATTTTAATTTTTATTTACAATTATTTTTCATTATTTTTTTGTACACATTACCTCTCCCTCGTGCGTAAAAATTGATAAATTAAACATAAATAAAACATATATTATTATTAACAGTAGATGTTTGTTCAATTATACAGACATTTTTATCAATTAAAAACTAATGAGTTGTGTCGATAATAAATTAAATTTACCTTTAACCTTCATCTCATCCTCAAAAAAACTTACGTTGTCTACCCTCATGCGTAGATTTCTACGCATATGGAATTTCAGTGTGTTTTCAATGGTTAACTGCTTTTTTGAGATTGAAATGAAAAAGTAACTGGTTTTATAATTTTATTTTAATAAAAAAAAGATTCAAATTAATTTTTCTTCAGTGCATTTTAGACATGCATTGTGATTATGTTGTTTTTTACAAGCAGCGTTTACACAAAAACAACAGATAGTTTCATATACATTATTTTTTGTACTAGAATTTTCTTCGTAGCAAATG
Source organism: Sialis lutaria (assembly GCA_949319165.1). NCBI lineage: Eukaryota > Metazoa > Arthropoda > Insecta > Megaloptera > Sialidae > Sialis > Sialis lutaria. Next base: position 17,666,038 of record OX439241.1, read on the forward strand.
TAACATCTGGCTCTGCCTTTATTGCGGTGAAACGCTCCTCAATCTCTTTGGTGGAATTGATGATGAATGTGTTGAAGATGCAGAATTCACAATATTCATTAGATTTGTATAGTTCATGAACGAAAATAAAAAGCGCACCCACGCGAAAACTAAAATTTTAAATTTTAATTGACGTACACATCAATGCAATATGTGATTTTTATATTATTTTATTAGTAGTAACGGGGGGGGGGGGGGGGGGCAAAACCCACCCCGAAATGTTCAATGTTATAAAAAAACGTTAAAAAATATCAGTTCAAAATACCTTCCAAAATTTAACACATGTAAATATACCCCCCCCCCCCCCCGAAAATTACTAATCCCTCCGAAAATTTTTTTTACTACACCACTGTTTATGACAATGAAAAACGAAATGTCACAAATTTTTATGAAATTGAAATATATTGCTAAAATTGCTGTACCTATACATATAAATATATCATTGATGATTTTTCAAAATTTTCATATGTATCGAGGGTTCGATTTAATAAAATAAATGATTATTGCAAATATACATATAGGTACATTGTACATTTATAAATATCGATTTTAGCTATAAATAAGTAATAACGAATTAAAATTGTAGCAGTTTGCATTTACAGTGAATCTTGGTTAAGTGGGACTTGGATAAGTGGGAAACTTCTACAACTAGAATCCATACTGAGGTCCCGTCACATCTGGAAATATGTCTGGGGAACTGGATAAATGGGACACCTCTTTAAGTGGGATAAAATAACTGGTCCTTGAGATTCCAGTTATTCACGCTTCAGTGTATATAGTTCAATGAAGAAAAGTAATACAAAATTAATAACCAATTTAAGTATACATTATAAATCCAACAATCCAATACATATAAATAAATAAACTGTCATCGTACAATCCGGAAAAAATGAACTAAAAGAACTAGAATGTTCATTAAATAACACTATAAGTCCATATGCGTAGAAATCTACACATAGGGAGAACAACGTAACTTTTAAAATTACGCCTACAAAAGAATGTAATTTTTATCGGGAAACAGTTTTCTTTTCTTAGAATGATGGTAGAAACAAAGTCACGAAACCCCATTAGCTTTAAATTAACGGTTTTTGAAAAAAATTAAAAAAAAGAGCGGCATTTGCGTAGTTTTCTACGCACGGATGAGATGAAGGTTAAAACAAAATAATAATTATGTACTGGCGTATATATCAATACATAACAAACATCTATTGTTAATAATAATATATGTTTTATTTACGTCTAATTTATCAATTTTTACGCACGAGGGAGAGGTAATGTGTACAAAAAAATAGTGAAAAATAAAAAATAATTGTAAATAAAAATTTAAAATCAAAATCTTAAAACCGAGATTTGAACCATCGTTTTCCAGGCGAAATGCCAGCACGTTGACCACGCGGCTATTACAGTTATATTGCAAGCGAACATTATACACAATATATGAATATATACATATTGAATACACAAATTTTCAAAGTTAATTATCTTTGTAATTAAGGCCTATGAGGTCAAGATGTTGGACACGTGTCTCTTTATTTTTGCTCTAGTTTTAAATACCACAAGCTCATTGAAATTCTCAACGAACATCCTGTATTGTCCCCTTGTGAGTGGTTTCTCACATTCAGTGACGTTCCTTATAATATTTTTAACGAATATTTTGACTACTATCTACGATATCAAAGTATCGTCTTCTCAACAACAATAATAAATATCCAACGTCCAACTCTAATCATACAGTATCTGATTTGATACCAACTTTGAAGGTCTCTTGCTCCACTGTGTATCGGGTCGAAAGGTTTGTCGCGAACAAGATATAAGTGTCGGTTGATATCAGGTGATGCAGCGGGAAGCTTCGACTTAAATGAAGGACCAGGAACAAGAAAGCGGATGTGTTTGGCAAACGCGGAATCGGAAAGTTCGTTCGTTTCATCAGGATTCGTAATATTTACTGGAACAAGAGAGTGCCAGATAGGTAGAGTGGCAGGCCAGAGAGAGTGGTACATAATCGTAATTCTATAGATGGAATCGAGAATGGAGCTAAGAGTTTTCGTACCCTTCATTTCTGAGTGGGCGAAACTGGAATCATTGGTCAATAATTCACACAGTTTCTCGGAATTATCAGGACTGTAAGCGAGGAGGAATTCGTAGGGATCAACATCTTGATAAGTATTGTAAACATGGGGTGTTAAACAGGCCTTAGCGAGAGTAGGGCGTTGGATGAGAGCTCGTCCAATTACAGGGTTAAAGACATTTTCCAATCGTGTATTTAGCCAATTAGGGTGGTTGGTAGGGCGCTTGTTCATACTGAAATAAGCTCCTAGGAAATGAGCTGGGATAAAATCAAGTTCATTCACGGTCATGATAGTAGTGGAGTAGAAAGTTCTAAGGATGGTTTCTGGATCTAATTTGGAAAGTATGAGGTATGCGAATGTAAAGTCAGCTAAATTCGCGATCTCCAGACCCTGTAGAGCCTTGAAAGATGAATTAAACCGCTCGAATAGGGTGTTGAGAGAGTTTGCGGATGCGCTGGTGGCAGGCTTGCTCTCCAGTATTTGCTCTAAATAGGAGTGAGCCAAAACTCGGGGATTTTGGTACCGTTCTTTCAGTGTTTCCCAATTGATGTCATAACTGGGGCCTATAGGAGCCATACCTGTGCAAATGTTTTTTGCTTTTCCAGATAATTATCCCATCAAATAGTTAATTTTATCAACATCATTTAAATTAACGTTGTCGTGTATGAGGCTTTTGAAGCACTCATAAAAGGCAGGCCATTCTTTTATATTCCCTGTAAAAGTAGGCAGTTGAATTTCCGGGAGACGTGGAGCTATTGTCTGCTGCTGTGGAACCTCTCTGGTAGAGTTTCTATACCTTGCGGGAATGACTTGAAATTCTTCTGCTTTGTGAGTGACGTGACAGAAGAGTTCGTCAAAGCTTTTGGTAGCTTCGAAGTCAGGTACATGATCAGGGGTTATTTGAAGTTCCAGTTCATTAATGAGTTCCACTGTTTTAAGGAATTCAACACGAGTATCGTCTAAAGTCCTAAATCGTATTGTAAAATTATGCAACGCTACGGGATCTGGTAGTTTTTTTGAAAGCTTGTATAAATTTTGAAGACGAACGAAATATGATTCCTTTTTTGCATGTAAAACTTTAACTCGGATCTGCAGTTGTTCTATAATTGTGAAACTGAAGACTACAGAATCAACAAGTAAAGGAAATGAGGGAATACTTTTCTTACAATGAGTCAAATTAATAACAATACGAATAAAAGAAACACTGCCTCTCTCTGTAATACAATATTCAAAATAGGGGATTGAAAGAACTATCTTTATTACAAATACTACCTAAAGCTAAACGAACTAAAAACAGTTTAAGTAAAAAGGTAATACCACAGAAAGTTAATGTTAAGGGACTTAATAATCAACCTTTATGAGATATATACACATTGTGCTAAAACTATATCTACGTAACTAAAACAGTCGAAGTGAAAAATAAGTTTAATAAACATAGTAGACTAAAGTAAAGGGACTTAATAATCGACCTATATGAAACTCATACACACTATGCTAAAAAATACTAAGTAGTTTTTAATCTAGCAACATAACTGTCAAAGTGTCAACTGACGTTTATTAATCAACGTAACCTCCAACATATATACCTTAAATTAATTTCTTATTTATGTATACAGAGTTTGTATTCCAAATATAAATCGCCGACACTCTCACTTCACCCGGGTTGTGGGTAAAGTAGCGCTCGGGAACCGCGCGAACTTCATATTGGCACCAATGGCGCCAACAGATGGGTTCTATTTAAAACTCCGTCGATTTAGAAAACACAGGTAAACATTTTATTGATAAAACGTAAACAAAACCGCATCAAATGTCAAATGCTAGTTACAAAATAAAGCAAGGTGTAAATACATTGCGTTAACGAAAAGTTCGTCTACGGCGAAATAATAGTTGTGGTGTCTCTTGAAGATGAGAAAGAATGCAGTATTGTTGAAAATCAAAATAAAACATACGGATCACAATCCAGCAATTTCCCTTTCTTATAATCGTCATAATCAATAAATAAATATAAGACAAATCTTAAATGTAACAACGAAGTAATAGCGTTAATATAAATAACCCGTGTTTTTGTAGTTCATATGAAACAATAGAATATGATATAACAAATCGGGATTACGGTCGTTTATCCACGAAAATAAAACTACTACTAAACCAGAGGTTCCGAAATTAACAGACTCGATAGAAAATATTCAAACAACAAAGGATCGGAATCCTCTTCAAACTACCCACGATCATGAATAAAGGACCAAATAATTTCTTAGCACTTTTGCGACTTTCGATTTCCACTTCGCTGGTTTACGTACTCTTTTTTTACTCTTTTTATCTATCTCGCGCTCTTGGGAATTATTTTCAGCAACCATAGCATTTTGAGGGTCTACTTGCTCACTATCATCTTCGGTGTCCGACGAACTATTAGATTTCGATGAACTCAAGCTGCTACTACTGGTGTTGGACGAAGTCAACGATGCAATAGGAGATACGACCTTAGTTGGGGTCTTACTTTTGTGAATCAATCGGAAACAAAACAGACTCAACTACAAATTCAAAAATGTTTAAACAATACGGTAACAATTCTAAATAAAAATAAAAACTTTACTCACCCTGCCAGCAATACTGGTTCAACTCAAAATGCTGTATTAATTATTCAGCCCACAACCCATCAAATGGCGACCACTCAAAATAACACTGCTTCAAATTTCACAATACGGGTACAACTTAAAATAACATTTGTTTACGACGGGCACGTGTACTCCGCTTGAAATGCTGATTGCAACTAGCGATGTCCCTGTTTTGTGGGGGGAGTGAGGCTCGCTCGTTCAACAAAAGGTGCCATCTAGTATCGAGTAGTGGAGATATTTTAAATCTGTTTTTGTTGGTCAGTAGGTATTGAGATAAGGAATTCGATGGTGTGCATAACTCGAAAATTGAAATTTTAGAATTTAGATCAAGGTGTGCGATATGATATCACCAATATTTAGTTTTTACTACCAAAATAATATACTAATCTATATAATAATGTTTTTTAGATGAGAGTTTAGTTACGGTTTATTTGCCAGAAATGATATTTATCGTCTTGAATTTTCATGACATCCTTCCATATTCTAGATTATATATTTCATATCTCTAGAATCCGTTTGACATACTTTGCAAACCTTCCTCCGTTAAATTTTGCTCCTTATCGCTTCATTGGCGGGTGCACCAGGCCGGATTAAAAAGAAACTTAAGGGCCTGGTTCCCGATCGCAGAATCGACAACCCAATCGTTATGGTGTCCAAACACGAGAGCGAGTTGTTCTCTATGCGCCAACCACAAGCCATCTTAGTTCGACAAAATACCACTTAGCGCTTCCATCTTAATATCTCATAGGTGCACGCGTCACAGAAATATAACGTTTTCTAGAGGTCGGCGTTAGCTTAAGCCACTGACCTTAGCGTGTGTAGATGGTACATGTAGATTTGACTTTTGTTTAAAATGTGACGTCTGTGAAAGTATTTTCATGGCGTTACAGTATATCCAGAATATTATGGGGTAGGTTAACTAGCCCTGTTATGAATTAGTTTACCAGCCGCGAATCACCTTATAATTTTTTACCACGTGACATAACCTTAAAGTGTGTTGTTTTTCAATATTATGTTCCTTCTCCTAAACGACGTGCGTACGCGACGCCGCATTCTCGATGACTGAGCGGGGGGAGATAACGGATTCTCCCACCTAGTTGTTTAACGCAAGGCTTTCGCGTGGGTCTAGTTTTTGACAGCTAGTCAACCTACCCCTATAGTCAACCATCACCGATCTCCCCTACTTCCGTTTTCAACTTGCGATGAATCAGACGAAGAATACATAATGTTAGGATCCTGATCTGAATCGTCCACATCTTCTTCATAACTTGAGCTTCCACTCAAAGAACTACTACTACCCTTTGGCGGATTTTGGTTTATCTTACATAACCGTACTACTTTCAGATTGGGAAACAATTACTCACTTTGAACATACTTCAACCGCAGCATCTTCAGCTTTAAAGTTTTCTGACATTCTACTTTCAGTCACGCAATATTCTTCTTGTTTATTCTTGTTAATGTTTTCTTGTGTAGCTAACAACACCATTTTCTTTCCTCTCCACAATGCTGTAGTCGACCTGAAAACAATATAATGTCGTTAAAGTTTTTGTTCTAGCTGTACAGTAAAAAAAAATGGAAACTTATTTACAATATATTTTTTTTATTTTCCTTAAAGATGAGTAATTTTAACATTAATGACATATGGATTGTGAATCCTGAACCTACCCCCTTAATCTGGAAAATATAAATAAAGTGACACAATTCAAAATAAAACGCTACAGTACCTACACAGTTATTTATTACTAAAAAATAAAAATAATGACATAACTCCAAAAGAGATATGCATAAATGTATAAGTTCATCATGAAGACTCTCACAACTCGAAAAGTGTCAGTATTCCAGTAAAAAGGCACAATGTATGTCGTAACCTCACTGTACCAAATCAAATGTAACACTGTTCTTGGTTGATGGGAATCAAAATGACTGCCTAGAGTCTAGACGGTAAACATATTGTTATACAAAAACCTAAGAACAGTGGAAGCATATATTTTAACTACAAATCAACATTCAGTGTTGTCCTGATGGCTATGGTTGATGCCAATTATAAATTCATATATGTTGATGTCGGCTGTAACGGAAGAGTATCCGATGGCGGAGTGTTTCAAAATTGTTCGTTATCACATGCTTTAGAAACAAATTCAATGAATCTACCTGAACCAAAACCTCTTCCTGGCAGAAATAAACCTGTCCCATATGTGATTACAGCCGACGACGCATTTGCTCTGAAACCATATGTAATGAAACCGTATCCATATAAAAATCAACTTGAACCTAATCGAATATATAACTACCGATTATCCAGAGCTAGACGAATAGTAGAAAATGAATTCGGATTGATTGTAAACAGATTTAAAATTTTAAGGAATGCTATATTATAAGAACCTGAAAAAGTGAGAACTGTAGTATGTGCTATTGTAGCTTTACATAACTTTTTATTGACTAGAGATTCTCGACAAGTATATGCACCAATTGAAGTATTTAACAGAGATGAAGAAGGGGGAGCAGTAATTAATGGAACTTGGAGAGATGAAAATGTACCTAATAATATGTTCTTTCCATTAGAAAGTAATATGGGACACAATCACAGTAATGATAGTAAAGAAATAAGAGAAGAATTCAAGGATTATTTTGTGACTCCTTGTGGTGAAGTACCGTGGCAATATGGATCAGTAGTCTCAAATTTAAATTGCATGCGGGTCGAATGCATAATATAAAAATATTATTAATCAAATTATTCGATTTATTTATTAACATGCATTTTTATTGTTGAGTTATAAAATATTGTGCTAATGTACAGTATATTAGTTTAAATATGTTAGTCGTTATGTAATGTTAATTAATTGTATTGTAAAAATAAAATGTACACTAACCAAATTACTTTGTGTATCATTACATTTTGCAGCAGTAGGTAGCATAAATTGCAATGCTCCAAAAAACTCCCATTTACTGTTAAAGGTTTCATCAGACCCTTGTCTACTCTTCTTCTTTTTTATTTTTCGAACTTCGTTGTTTAATTGAGTCCTTAAATTGTGTAGTTTTCTAGTTATTTCAGATCCTTCCGTTGCGAAATCAACAGCCAATTTTTCTGTTGCCGAAGTACGCTTTGTTCGATTTTTATAATCTTCAGTGGAAATATCCCCAAGTTCTGGTATTCCTTCCAGCTTATTAATAAGATTTTTTATGTCATTTTTGGACCATTCTTTCGCCATTATAAAAACTCTATACTATAGACACTGGGTGACACTTGAAATAATTTTCCAATCGTTTGAAACTTGTTTTTATAATATCCACACAGTAACTAAGGTGACGTTCATACTAGTTGCAAGACACCATATATTTAATCTAGCTACACTAGTCTAGGCAATGTCCACACGATGACACTCAGTGTATACTAGTGAATAGACTTAGTCTAGACATTAAAATGTCGCCGTGTAGACCGGCCTTTATACTAGAACGACACTTCCTCCACCTAGTGGTCAATTATGCAACTACAGAAATGTCACTATTTTAGACTTGTAGAGACAAAATTTGTTATTTTGAATTAGGGATTAACTCAAATTCGTGCATTTTTGAGTTGTGACGTTATTCTTGTCGAGATGCGATGCATATACTGTATATTATTTTCTCAAAAGCCGGGTGAAGAAATAAAAAGGGTCGTTTAGCCTGGTAATGGAAATGAAGAACTAGTAAATAAATTTCAGTGTTATTATTTAATAATAAAATAAAAATTATCTTATTTTATTACATTTTTTGAATTTAATGTCCCAATAAATGGATTATCACACTAATCAATTATTAAGCTTTTATTGCCAATTCTTCCATTTTTCCGGCTCCAGAATTGACACACAATTACATTTGAAGAGATTCTTTATTTAATCTATTGATTCTTTTGAAAAAAGCCTTTCGACAGGGACAGAAGTTTATGCCAAATCTGGAAATTGTAATTGATGTCGTTTCCATAATAGAATATCTTCGGTGCTCGTTACCCTCGACTGACTAAGATATTCCTTTAGCTCACTTTTGGAATTTTGGTAAGTCGATGAAGTTATAGTTGAGTATAAATAAAGTATTAAAAACTATGAGATATTATCACTCTGGTAGTTCTGACCAAATATTATAGACTTGTGTTCTTCATTTTTTTCCCAATCACTTAAATTAAATGTTTATACCTTATGTCGGGGATCTAAAATGAGTACAACACAATAAAGCCAATTAAACATTTTGTAATGTTTTAACATTTTATCTCATGTAGCTTGTTAAGCGATAATAAGTTATTCGTCCTTTTGAGCGATTACTTCTTTTTATCTAAATGATTTACTGTCTCTAACTCAAAAAACAATAGATTGATTAATATAACGACATGAGGTAAAAAAAAGTGTTTTTCTTTATTTAATTTTTTTATATAAACCCAAGGTATCTATAAAGTATAAGGTAGTGCCATTACTCGGCGCGAAAGAGGGAAATACGTCATCTGAGGTGCCCAAATGAGGAGAGGGGGAATGATGTGTTCAATCATAACAAATTTTACCTCGTAACACGTCATTTGGGGTGCCCAAGCTGATTGGTCAAAGGTTAATGAGGCAACCTGTGTATTTACTAACCTTGATATAAACCAATTTTTCTCAATTATTTAGAATGCCGTTAATTCAGGAGTATAGTGATGAAGTTTGCAAATATTGGTCGTAGTTGCTAACTTCAACAAAAAAATTGCAAATATTAATCTGTAATGAAAACACTGATTGTAAAATAAACTAATTTCAATCAAGTTATTTACAACGTTTGCTTTGTAATCAAACTGACTATTATTTATACTATAAATACTGTATTCATAAATAAAAACAATTCAATAGACTTGAAATTTTTCAACAAAGAACAAATCTAAATTTGATTATAATTAAACATGAACTCTTGAAATGCAATGTTGCAAGTGATGAACTTTACATAGGTACTATTAGTATCTTTAAAAGTGAAAACTTCAATCGTTAATAAGACAGTTATAATTTCACTATAAATGTATTTGAGAAGAATAAGCGCGAGATGCCCTTATGGTCCGTTTACACGTATCTAGTGATTTTTTGATTTAGTAAAGTTACAAGTACCTAGTCAATTAAATTGTTAGGTTAAGACTGGGCGTTTACACCTTGGCAAGTATTTAGTTAAGTATTTATCCAGATCGGACATTTTCGGATTTTATCGTGTTTTTTCGAGAGGATTCTCTGCCGGCACGATATATTCGACATAGTTGGCACAATGTTTATGATTAGGTCTGTGTAGATTTGCTGGCATGGGTGGGCCCTGCGAAGATCTTGCTGGATTGTATGACCATTCTGATCTAGGGAAGTTGTTTACTACGGAACTTTGTTGTCGAGATATTTTATCTTGTCTAGTATTGTTGTAGTTTCGTCGGCTTGACCTGTTTGGAAATGGTGTGAACTGATTTGGTATTGCATTACTTATTGTTGGTGGCTGTCTATTACTGTCGTTTGAATTATTTTTAGATATCGGTGGGAATTATGTTGTGTTGTTTATTTGAACGTGCCGTTATATCAGAATATGTGCCCTTCTTTTCTAACTCCAACGCCTGCTCAAGAGTTATGTTATACATTGCCATATTTTCCCGAATCCGCCTTTGTTTTGCGTGTTCAGGGAATGTTTTTCTATATGTGCTTATGTTATGTCCTTTACAGTGTACGCATGTCGGTTCATTGGTAGAGTCGCAGTTGTGTATCATATGCTCCTCTGAGCATTTGGCACACCTAATTTTCCCTTTGCATAATTTATTGGAGTGCCCGTAACGTAAACATTGAAGGCACTGGATTACGGGACTTGCATAAGGCTCTACTGGGCAAATGACGCTATGAATAATTACATTATATTTATATATGCAAAAGTTAATACCACAACTTACCTTGGTATGAATATCACCGTTTTCAATATTTTTTCTTTTTATTCTTTGTACTTCAGTTACTTTTATTTCTGATAATAATTCTTCATCCGATAATTTGGTATCCACTGTTTTGATCACCCCTTGTTTGACTGTTAAAAATCGTGGTATATAAAAATGTATGTTGTCTAACGTTGATTTGGCTAATTTTTTTGCTGTATCAGCTGTTTTGAGGTGAATTTTTGCTTGATTTTTTCCCGCAGAGCTAGTATGTAGAACGTCTTTTTTAAGTTCTGGAAAATTTGTAAATATTAATTTTCCCAACGCCATGTGGTGTAATCGTCCTATATTTTTATCTTCTTTAATTTCAGCATAAACAATAAATGGCCCTATATCATTTTTATTAAAGAAGTATTTTATTTTGTTCATATTATCATTTATCAAGTTTTGTTAGCCCTGTGCATGCATAGAGTTAATCCCACCCGTTTGCGTAACGCCAACAATATTTAATTTTGTGTTGTATTATAATTATAATGTAAGGTCGCCCTTGAGGGTGTTCACTACTAGGGTTCGATAGTATATCATTTTTAAATGCATTTTTCTTGTCAATTTCAGATCTTGCATCCTTATTATTTGCTAATGGATTAATTTTGGTATCAATGAAAGATTAACCTTATGTGTGATATTTTCATCTCCAATTATACATTATGTGCATGATCTACGTTTTGTACCTTTTTCAATTTCTTGAATCTCCACATCGCTTATATTTGAGTCTGATCCATAGTCTTCATTATTTAGAACTTTCAATGCTGGAGACACTGTTTTCATGATGTCCATTCCATTGTCTGGCTGTGACCCAAGGTCCCGGCTTGGACTGTTGACACTCATACACAAGAAAGTATATTTTCTCTAAATTAGCGTAATTATCATTGTATTTAAAGTTTAACCGCACTAAATATCACTGAAAATATATTAACACTTGTGAACTACCTTAATACAATTCGTTGTACCGACCGACAATTACACGTCTATACAGAGCGATATTCGAATTGACTATGCATTAAATATTTGTACAAGGTTTGTGATCTTAAAGCTAAATAGTTTGTCTAGATCTAGTACATCCCATATTTACTGGTTAATTATTTATTATTCTTAAGTAATAATCATAAATAACCTCAAAAATGCATGTGTCTTTAGACACTCATTTTTTGCGTATTGTAAATATAAATCTGCAAAAATAGATGATAAAAAATCTTAAATGCTGATAAGAGTACTTATTTACAACTTTTGTAATAATCCTAGCATATCAAAAATACAACATTTATAATTTTCCATGTTAAGGAAAATTTTTGAATTATATGCCTGAAAGGTCAGATTTACTCAAGTTGAAAGTATTGACGCGCAGTGTCTTTCAAGCTAACGAGAAATTGTTTTTTTTTACTATTTTGATTGCGAGTAAACATATTCTTTTCGCTATTTTGGAGATTTTTATTGACTGAAATTTGTATATTTTCATTAAAAATCATAGGTTTCTAAAGACTTTTGCACGGCAGTGTACGTCTCCACGATTAACAGTTTATGATATATTACTTGTTTAGCTTTTGTATCACATAACAGAACTGGTACCTTCTGTCTTTGTCTTTTTTACTGCATTTAATGAATAGTATTACAAATATTATAAAAAAATGGTAAAATTAATTGGACCGTCTAAGATTTTACAGCCGCTTAAATAGTATTTTTTTTTTAAGAAAAACAGTTAAAAATTATTTTTTTGTCGAGAATGGAACTTTTTACTGTGCTGCTTTACAAATTTCGCTGGGTTGTATTTTATATTACTTATTTTAATTTTTCTTATTTTGCCGTAAAGAATTGACGATATTCGACATCATTTATAGTGCAGAGCACAGTAATTTTTATAAGATTTTTTTCTCCGTGTATAATATACATATTATTTATATAAGATCTTATTGTTACTGACATTTAAATAAACACATTTAATATTATGTCATCATTGTGTTCAAGTTGACAAAGAAGACAATTGTTATGCCATTCTCGTCACTTATAAAACACGTCATAAATCTGACACACTGTCAGAGATGCGGGCGCTAATCGATCCTTAGGGATCCATTTTATTTCTACTTGGCCTCTCTTCTGACGCCGCGAAATATCGGCACATCCCGGGTGTGTCGCAGACAAAGATGCTTGTTTACATTGTTACATTTATATTTGTGTACCGTTCACATACATAAAAAAATATATTTAAAGGTTCAGGTTAGGGGAGAGTGGGGCACGTGCAGCCACATAATAGGGTTAAAAAAATAATTTAGTACCTTATGTTTTTGTAAACTAAATGATATAAGTAAGTTATTTAATCATTTAGCAACAATTGAATTTTGACAAAGCAGTTTCACATTTTTTTCATACATGTAAGAGATCTATACTCATTAGGCCACATTTTTTTTTTTAGTTTTTAGAATTAGAACAACATAAAAATATTTATATATAAATATATATTTAATTATGTCATGAAGATTGGTATTTGTGGGATCTGTGGTTAAAATAGGCATGTTTTGTTGTTGTTGCATAAAATCAGCGCTTTAACAGTAATTTTTTCGGAATATATTAATACATTTCGTTCCTTCATTAGTGTATATACAGTTCATGATGAAATGAACAAATTCGTTTAAAATTCATGTAATTATTTTGTGGAAAAACGCTCGGACCCGTCGATTAGTATTTTTAGTTGCGGATTTTTTGACATAAGAAAATTGTATACAGGTTGTCTCAAAAAGAAGATATGCAGACATCATTGATTTTTTTAATGGAACACTATATATTATGCCATTTTTTAATTGTACGATAAATTAACACTTTGTGTACACATACCATAGCTCTAGAATAAGCGGGCTTTGGAATAATGACGTTTGAAATGTGTCTCAAGAGTAATATATGCAGTCATAATTGATTTTTTTTAATGGAACAGCCTATATTTTATGCAATTTTTGTATTGTAAGATAAAGTCTGAACACTTTTTGTACAACATACCGTAACTCTAAAATCAGTGGTTTTTGGAATAATTTTATTTCTTTTGAATGTTTTATTATTAAAATTGATTATCATAAATTTTTTATTTATTTATCACATTTCAAACGTCATTATTCCAAAAACTGCTGATTTTAGAGCTGTGGTATGTTGTACAAAAAGTGTTCAGAATTTACCGTACAATTCAAAAATGGCATAAAATACAGGATGTGCCATTATAAAAATCAATGATGACTGCATTATATTCATCTTGAGATACATTTCAAACGTCAATATTCCAATAACCGCTAATTTTAGAGCTACATATAATATGTTGTACAAATAGTGTTAAGAAATTATCGTATAATTCAAAAATGGCATAATATATAGGATGTTCCATTTAAAAAAATCAATGATGTCTGCATATCTTCTTCCTGAGACAACCTGTATAAAAAAATTTTAAGTAAAAAAATCCGCAACTATAAATACTAATCGACGGGTCCGAGCGTTTTTGCACAAAATAATTACCTGAATTTTAAACGAATTTGTACCTTTCATCGTGAACGAACTGTATATGTCTATGTTAAAATTAACATATTTATAAATCATTTTACACCATTCATTTGGTATTATGAAATAAAGTACTATTATTATTATTATTATTAAATATACTATAATTATTAAAAATTAAATGGACATTGTCAAGGACATACAAATCATGTAAAGGTTGGTAATTGGTATTAACAAGGGGAACCCTTCTGTGGGCCGCTTTCGATTTTCTTCATATTGAAATATGTTGTGAAGGGGGGTCCCCTGATAACACCTATACCCGGTTTTGGGCGCCGACGGGTAATAGTTTAAAAATGATGACCCAAAATATATTTTAATGTTGCATGTATGTTAAGTATATTTATACAAGCGTCTGTTGGCCTAGTGGTTATGATAATAGACCGGTAAGCAATGCACCCGTGGTTCGAGTCCTCTTAAGTTTTTATTTTTATTTTTAATTGCAAACAGTGACATTATTTAAATATATTATTGTCCTGTTAAATATCTTATGAATTTATTTGTTTTCAATATTTATTTTTCAAAATGTGCAATAATTTTTTTTTTTTCAATTTTGTTGATAAACAATTCAAAACTGGGATTGTAAATAAAAAAATATATAATTTATGCTCAAAGTAACTTATTTATTTATGAACGGTTCACAAAATTTTGGAAGGTATCTATCGTAAATATACTATATATAAAAACATATTACACCAAGAACATTTTATAAATGATTGAATATTTAAACTATTTATACATTTATTTATTATTAATTCTTATGGCATAATTGTCTATATAACCACTAGCAACAATAATGGTTACCGGTCTATTATCATAACCACTATGCCAACAGACGCTTGTATAAATATACTTAACATATAGGTATACATGCAACATTAAAATATATTTTGGGTCATAATTTTTAAACTATTACCCGTCGGCGCCCAAAACCGGGTATAGGTGTTATCTGGGGACCCCCCTTCACAACATATTTCAATATGAAGAAAATCGAAAGCGGCCCACAGAAGGGTTCCCCTTGTAAGTTAAGATCATGTAAATACTGGAAACAGGACTGACAGAATAAAAGTTGATTTCAAAGTAAACACATGTGTTGTTAATTTTAATAGATATAAAATAAAACATGTTACAGACAGTTTTATATTATAACTTACATTTGTATCGATAACATTTTTTTCGTGTTTATAAAAATTAAAATGGTAATAATATGTTTTTAGGTTTATATCACAGTACTTTAAAATAATAGCTATTGCTTTATAGAAAATATACAAAAAAATTACAAAATACATGTTGTTATATGAATTATGATTTGTGATAAAATAAATATTGTTTTATTTTAAAATGATGACATGTACTATGTCTTTGCTAATGAATATATTAACATAATAATAAAAAAAATCTAGGTTTATTTTAAGCTACATGATATGGGCTTCTAGTTCTCTTTCTTGTTCTTCAGAAAATATATTCTTCTTCCATGTTTTGGTTCCTTTATAACTTATTTCTTGAGATGGTCGTATAGTACTTTTTGGCACAGAATAAGTAGCAGCTGCTTTTCTTAGTGAAAGTCTTGTGTTCTTGACATTCTGAATGGCTCTTTCTAAGTTTTCTAATTTGTATTTTGTCTCCGTCTTCCTTGGCATCCGTGGCATCTGAAACATATTTGAGTAAGTATAAAAAAAAATTATTAATAAAAAAATCATGTAGGTATAAGGCAGAAAGCAGAGAACAATCAAAAAAACTTCCACTTTTATATATAATAGCAACATCATGTTTTTATTTATTGACAATAATGCGAACCTAAATTCATCTTCATTTTTATCAGCCCACAGGAGTCGACTGCTGGACGTAAATTATAAAATAAAAGATGAGAATTTGATTGTTTTAGAGTGATTACGGACGGTCGGGATTACCCCACTGAAATCGTTCGCCATTAGCCAACACATACAGTAACACAAAACTATATTTTTATTTTAGATTAGAATCATGTGATGCACGTGGCGAGTCCTTAAAAACATTGTTGAATTGTACGTTAATTTATAAAAAAAACTAGCTGGGCCCGTGCGGCTTCGCTCGCGTGGACTACGGAATTATTGTTTAGAATTTAAAAAATATATAGTTGAATTAAGTATAAACACGATTAGTTATTTTTCTAATAAAAACCAAACAACGTTAAACAACTTAAATTACCTACCTAACAAAAGCGAATCAGAACAAAAAGTAAAAATAATTTTTGTTCTATTTAAATTTAAAAGTTAATTATTGTTGAAAACTAATTAAACAATTGACAATCAAAAGAATACCGGTCTGTCCCTTCTGCCCGGCGCGGCGTCTAGTCGTAGGTAGTTCGCGCGCATTGTCACGAATAATGTTATTGTATATACTTATTTCACGTTATTTCCTGAACCAAAAGACCAAATTGGATTCTGTAAAAGGCAAATTATATCTACATTAAGTAGTTATGACGATGAAATCATTTATTTCGATAAGGATTAAAGTTTTGCAGGTCATAAGTTCATGTAAACAGAACCCAAAAATCTCCAAAAATTGCGTTACGTAATACTTGTACGCTCCCTAATCACAGTTTAGATCAATGTGTTTGGTGAACACTGGTTTTGCACTTGAGAGTATGTTCACACGTAAGCCACGAAGAACACAGATGTACGATTAAGCTAATAAAAGTTATTAATATTATTAATATAATTAATTTGGTTAATGTTTGCTTTAACTTCTAAAAAATTCATTTCTATGCATGTACTTGCTGATATTAACGTGCAATCACTTAATTCTATGACTTGAAACAATAGTTCATAAATTTTGTTCTTATGCTTACAGTTTAATATAATTTTACCCAATGATATGATTATTTCACCTCCGTAGCATTTTAATTTAACTTTTGTTCGTTTCAGCTTTGGATTCTGTCCTAAAATTAATCTTACATTTCTTAAACTTATAACGTTTACCGATGCTACTGTTTCTAATTGACATTTGATTGTTGTTTTCTTATCATTTGCCTGGAATTCTAAATCTGTTATGATTTTATCTTCAAATATTTTAACTGGTTCACAAATTTTTATAAATATTTCATTTATTAAGCATTTCAAGAAAATTATTTCTGTTACTGCTTCGGACAGAGCAATGTATTCAGCAAATGTAGAAGATTTTGTTATACAACAAACAATCTAATTACATATCCCGTGGTAGATTTTCTATCTATAATGTCTCCAGCCTAGTCTGAATCAACAAAGCAATCTAATATATCTACATTATCATTTTTGTAATATTTTAGTTTCAAGTTTTTTGTTAAAAATTTGTTAAAACTCTCAACGCATATCTAAAATGTGTCTCATTACAGCAATTCTGAAAGCGACTCAAATAATGTACACAAAATGAAATATCTGATCTAGTACCAGAGCTAATATATAAGAGTGCACCTATTAGATTTCTAAATTTAACATCTTTGTTTAATTTAGATTTTTCCAATTTCAAGTTTATTTCCATAGGTATTTTGTATAATTTTGTATTAGTGAAGAATGTGATGGTATTTATGGGAATTTCTATTAAAGATTTTTTTTAAATTCACTTAATTAAAATTTTCAAAATTTTTAGACCTAATTCGTAATCTCAAGATATTGATTAAATTAAAAAAAATGTTTTCTTTATGTATATATTAATGCGAGGGACTATTTCGTTTCGATCCGCGAAACTTTCCATAATTTAACCCAGCCTACAACATACAAGCAATACTATACATGTATAATGTATATATCCATACTATAGAAATAGGCGTCAGTATACATATCGAATTTTACGATATGTCCCCGTCCACCCAAAGTAGAAAGGATCCCGCAATATCCTTATGGGAAACTGACTTCCGCTAAATTGATTGAATTTTTGATATGTTGCGTATTTTGTCCCTCTGATCAAATGTCTCAATGGGCAGAAACTCCTAAAGTTTCAGGATTTTGAGATACAGTTGGCTGAAGTTAGAATTATCGTGCATCTAGATGCATTCATTTGGGTTAAAGCTGCCTCATTTTTTTAAGTTGTAGTGGTTGAGAGGTTTGAAAATACCTCGTTACTTTCACAAGTAATTGATTGAAATATATTATCATGTTTCTGAAATATCTATATGTCATATGACGTCTTAACATGTTATCACGCGTCATAAAACGTCAGTATTCAAATGACTTTTTTTTTCTCTTGGTTGCAGTGGCTCAGATTTATTTAATCTAATAAGTATAATAGTGAACATTTTATCGTGTGCAATTTGACACCAAATGGGAATTGTGTGCTCTTTTACACAGTGTAGAAATTGCATTCACACACAAGGCATTGTTACATAAGCAGATTTTCAGAGTAACACGGAGTAGGAAATGTGTGGAAAAAAATATCGGCACTGTGTCTGTGCCTACCCAAACACAAATAGGTAGTTTTTGGAATGCGTAGTGCGACATACTGTAGGCATTGTATTCTTGAAGTTACTCGGCAATTTTGTGTGTAAGGCAAAGTAGAAATTTTACCCGTGGTTTATATAAAGACACAAACGTCAGCTCCGTGTGGCACAATTAAGAAATGTTTGCTACTGTTTTCCTACATTAACACAACGCGCATAGATTGTAACGCATAGTAGAAATTGTGTTAGGTGCGATTTTCAGTTTGTGTGCTAGCATGTGTGATTTAATAATACATACAAAGATGTCGTCTAAACGAATTCGCAATTATGAAACATCCTCATCATACTACCGCAAATTTAAAAAATCAATAATAATATTGGTTCGCGTAAAAGTGTTTCTGTGGATTATCCTGCTAAACAATCATTTGCTTGTTCGGATGCAGGAAAGCACTTATTAAATGTACTCTTACTTGAAAAACGGAGAAACTGTGGTTTCTTAGTCACTTAAACTAAAAATACACCTTAACCACAAAATTTATGTCACTCGACACGTGTTTCGACTTCACTAGAAGTCCTCATCAGGAGCCTAACGATTCCAGACTTCTTGTGAAGTCGAAACACGTGTCGAGTGACATAAATTTTGTGGTTAAGGTGTATTTTTAGTTTAAGTGATTAAATGTACTGTTTTCTTCACAACTAAAAAAAAAAAAATCGTGAGTGAGTGAAACGAGTTCGGTTCGATCAAATGAAAATGTAGTTCCGCTTCGAGTAATGTCAGTAAGTGATAACCAACCAATATTTTCGAATATACCGAGGATAATAGATTATTATAGTATACTGGAGAGTGCAAATACTTCTAGCTGTCAAGAAAATGATAATGATTTTATGACTGAAACTGATGGATATAAGTCGGATGAATCAGATATATCAGAAACCAACATTCAAGAGAATGTATCGTTCCTAGAAGAGTTGAGAAATTGGATTCTTTCATTTAAAATTTCTAATCGAGCCGTTAATGCTTTAATCTTATTGCTTAAAGCACATGGAAATTTTAAGTATTTGCCTGACGATTCTAGAACTATTCTTAAGACTCCTAAATCGGTCAATATTGTACCCATGGGTGTTGGACATTATTGGCATAATGGATTAAATAATTGCCTCATGAATTTGTTTTTAAATTTGAAGGAACCGACATCAATCTCTCTTATGATAAACATAGATGGCTTGCCGTTACAGAAAAGTAATAAAACCGAATTTTGGCCTATTCTTTTTATGATCTCAGAGTTTCCTGAGAAGGGGGTCTCAGTAATTGGCATACAGGGTGTTGAAAAAAGATGGATACACCTGCGCAACTCGCCAGGGAGGAATTATCAGTAAAAATGATCCAGACAAAAATGTTAGCATTTTTTCCAATCTATCACATGACGATGCCAGATGCGAGGGAGAATCTTCCCCCCTGGGGGAACGCTCCCCCCTTCCTATTTTTTTAAATAGGAACCCCCTATTTCTATAACAGATTTCGATTCCCTGCCCCAAAATACTGTGGAAACCGCTAAAATAAAAAAAAATTATCCGAGGCTTGCAGGGCCAAAGCGCAGAAAAACCGATTGACGCGCGTTGATACATGTTCGTGCAAGTTTGAGGATCGACTGCGTGCGATCTTGGAAGTTCGGGCGACTTCATGATACGTAGGAGCGTTTGGGCGGCAAAATGAAATACGATGCAGTTCGTTGTGTGAGTCGCGTAATTAACAAACAGAAAGTTGATTGTACACAGCGTTCGTTATGCGAGGCGTTTGTTGTGCGAAGCATCACTGTATTTGTTTTTCTTCGTTTGCTGCATATTTTTACCAACCTACCTCTTTCGAGCAAGTCTTTGATTCGTATGTTTCAAAACTTTGTCACGAATCAAACTCTCATTTTTATTTTTTGTATGACGTGAATCGGCCTTTGATAGAACATCATATATTAAATCAATAATATTTTCAAATTTCTGAAAACTCCTTTTCATACTTTCTTGAGATCTAGATGCCCCAGTCCAAGCAAACTTTGTCAACAGTTCTGGATCGAACAAAAAGTCAAATATGGGATAGATAACCTTTTCGGCCTGTTCATTTCCACCGGTTCCTCCAAATTTGCTTAATTCTTTTACCTAAAAATATTGTAGATCAAGTAAAAATAATCCCACAAAAAAACATTTCATGTAAAATGTTGCCAAAAGGAGAGACCATGTGGTTCGCACTGTCAAAAGGTTATCAGATCTCATGTAGAGCCAACCAAGCTTCTAACTCTACACGCCCTAACTCTACAAGCTCGAACTTCACAAGCTCTACATCTTAGTCAAAATATGTGGCTTGGCCATTTCGCTACATTCACATGTAAGTAAAGTGAAAAATTTATTCACTGTTCATTACTTTTTGTTGTGTATTTAAATAGTATATGCACTTACCGGAGTTTTCGGGTTGTAGTAGGGCACGCGTATTCACTGATCTTTTTATATAGTTTTTAGTTTATTTATTTATTAACACAACACTTATTGTATGCAGTTAGCACTTGTAGTCTTGTAATGTAATTAATTTTCAATACATGTATAAAATGGAATAAATTGTTTAATTGCACTTTACTTTTTTATCTATTGATTTTATTTGTTAAGAATGTATATTATTTAATAATATTTATTAATGCAAATTTAGTTCACAACACTTTTCTATTATACATACAATAGTTCTTATAGTAACGAAATGGCCAAGCCACAATTTTGACTAAGGTGTAGAGCTTGTGAAGTTCGAACTTGTAGAGTTAGGGCATGAAGAGTTAGAAACTTAGTTTGGCTCTACATGAGATTTTTGACAGTGCGAACCACATGGTCTCTCATCTTGGCAACATTTTACATGAAATGTTTTTTGTGGGATGCTCTATTTGTCCAAGAGGTTTACTGGCGGAAGTGAGAAAATCTAATGTTGCATGAAATTTATTATCAATGAAACGAGAAGTGGATACCGGATCTAGGGCTATTAATTCACTTGTTGTCTTATTGGCCATCTCACTCGAGTTGACTTCCAGTAAGTATTCTCTTAATTCGTCCCACAACCACTCCGACGGGCTAGTAGTGAGGAACCAAGTGGCTGGTCCATAGTGTTGTGTCATGCAGTTCACGTCGTTCCTGTTTTTTTTTCCAATACTGCTCAGTGTTTCTCAACCTAGGAATATAGTAGTCAGATCTTCTTCTAATTCATCATTATTTAACATCTGTAAATACTATTCAGCAGTTATTTTTTGTTTTTGATTGACTGTATTCATTTTATAAAATATTCCCGAATTCAACTGGCGGACATTCGTGTCGTGCAGTAAAAAAATAAATATTGTTGATCTAATCTAAATCGTGAATGTTTTGACATCAATCTGGCTTTAATATATTCACTTGACGTTAACTTCTGTGGAAGTGTATGAAACTGGTCGTATTTTCCATCTGGGTACAACTAAGGAAAACATTTCACATCAAGATCCTTGTCTGTAGAATATATAGGTGCTGTATTAACTGTCTTCATTTGATTGAGATCTGAAATGATTGCATTTCTTCTTTTTTCATACAATGGATATATGGTATATTGCTCGTAATCTATTAAGTTACTATCCTCCGTTATCTGTGTCAGAAATGTATCTAAAGCATTTATATTATTTTCATCCTGATTATTACTATTCGTTTCGATTACATGTTGTAAATTTTCATTGATTGTTTGAAATAAATGATTAGGGACATTTGGTAATTTTATTTCACAGTAAAGCGGGTTTACTTGTTTCAGGTAACAGAGTGCCGCATAGACTTTATTAATGTCAACTATATCTTCCCAATTAATCTTAGATTTTGTTGGTCGTCCTCGTATCATTATGTAAAGTTCTTGGTTTATATTTATAGGATCTTCTGGTTTTGGCAATTTATTCAATGTTTCCTCTGAAGACAAAGGTAGATGAAAAGTTCTGTCTTTACATTTTTTCACCATTTCTCGGTTTGGCAAAGATTTGTTCGCTACTGGATTAATCGATACAACTACTTGGAAAGCTTTTGCACGCTGGATTAAGAACTTTTCGTAATCGTTTAACTGGCTTATCTCCGATGGAATTGTATCGACAAACAAATCATTAAATACACATGTAGCTGGAATTTGGCTAGCCCGAATCTTTGTGAGACATGTATGGCATACTCGTATATGTAGGCTATGATACATATTTTTAAAACTATAGTATTCAATAAGCTGTGCCTAAACACTTGTAGAAATAGGCTTTCGTAAACGATTTAGATAAGAAATATCCTTCGAACAGTAAAGTTTATTACAAGACATACATTCTAATTTCGGTGCATCTAAACTTTTTTTAGAAAGTAATTTAAATGCAACTTTAAACTCTTTGATAATAGAATCTTCCTCAATTTTTTGATGTTCGGAGCTTTCAACGGCTACAGTCCCAGGTACGTGATTGTCGCGTAATTCTTTTATTTTCTCCACGTTTACAGTTTTTAATGCAGTATCAATTGCTTTTAACGTATCGCAATCACTTTGTAGCTGATACATTTCTCTGATTAACGTTCTTAATCGTGGAGAATGTGACTTTACATTGTTAATGTAAGAAATATTATCCTTGAGACGTCTGTTCAAATATAGTGGATATATCTCTGTTGGTGATTTACAGTTAAACTCGTCAAATATTTCTCTTAGTTTAAATAGTAACTGTTCATCCAAAGCACATATGGCATCATTACAACTCCAGACTAGACCTTTACCATGCTTTTCTGTTGTTTCAAAGACAGCTTTGCCTGTGTCATCAATTGCGATTGCTTTTTGGTTAGTGTAAACTTTATACGTATACTCTCCATAAAATGGTTCATGGTTATTTCGATGCTCAAGTTTTCCGAGAAACAATTCAAGTTTTTCATAAATAGTTTTATTTTCAGGACATTCTCTTAACTTTTCTAAAGCCGACACACACATATTCTTTATTTTTTTCAGATGTTTTTAATAGACTACCCATGTTTGTTGTCTATTGTAAAGAGACCATTTAACAAATCTTTCTGCCTCCAGTCTGTCGTTTATTTTTGAACTTAAAATTTTTATTATTTCCTCAACATTTTTTATCTTAAATTGTAATTTTTCGTTTGATCTTTAACGACTAGCTGCTTCGCAGTTGACTTCTGGATGAGAGGTTGAGTATCGTGCAACTGCCTCTCGGTTAACCTCTGGATGAGAGGCCGAGTATCGTGCAACTGCCTCTCGTTTTATCTCCGGATGTGAAGCCGAGTATCTTGCAACTGCCTCTCGGTTGACCTCTGGATGAGAGGCCGAGTATCGTGCTACTGCCTCTCGGTTGACCTCTGGATGGGAAGCTGAATATCGCGCTACGTAGTCGCGATGTTGTTCAGCGTATAATTGTGTATAACGTAGAACTGTACTTTTTCGTTCTTTAGGATGATTTTTACGGTAGTTTGCTGCAACTTGTCGATTTTTTTTCATTTTGTGATAATTCGGAAGTTTTTGGTCTTCCTCGCTTATTTCTTTTAGGTCTCCCTGCTTTCTTCGGAGTGGAAACTACGTTATTTGTTGTTGGAGAAACAGTCATCGGAACGAGAACGTCGTAGTGACCACTTAAACAACGTCCACTGAATCGCAAACGTTTTACAGGACCGCCTATAAGAGAAAAAGTTCCTCTTAAAATATTATTTTGATAGACCTCAAAAGTGAATTGATAGATAGCTGCCGCAGCCATGAGTTCGGAGATACCACCATAAGTATTGCTTTTTAACATATCCCGTGAATAATAATCAGAATCATGATAAAGTGTCCCCATTATCGACACAAGTATACAATTGTAGTTCATCCCAGTGGTCTACAACATATCGCACAATAGCAGTCCTTACTTGCAACGCCACCTCAAAGTCTATTTCTTCATACATTAAATATGTCAAGGAATGGAAAAGGCAGGAACCATCTACCGGCATATGTACCACACGATGAAGGCAGGGTCCTACCTCTACTTGAAGTGAAACTATTTCACATATAAGCGTATATTCGACTTTAATATGTTACATTAACAATTGAAGGGGTTAGAATATAAAGAGTATAAGTGACTTATCAACCGAGATTGTGGATGTTGACTGTTCTTTGGACAAACAATTGGTATGTGTAGAAGTGCTGGGTTCAGAATCATTTGTATTATAAGACAAAACAGGAATTGTTCGGATTTCTCTTGGAGAATCATTGGCATTTGGATTATTCGTTGCTGATACGGGATTTGAAGATTCTTCATTTACTACGTCAGTTTGCTTACTATTGGTCCAAATCAAATATAGAGATATATCTTCATTAGGCAAAAATTTTTCTAGCTCAGGGCGACTTTTGTAATAAAGATCTTTGAATAACTTTAGCTTGTCTTAAGACAAAATCGTTTCAATTTTGTTCTCTTAATGTTTTCAAAAATTCGTTTTGGTATGTAGTCTTGAATCTTTTTTTGGCTTTGACTCTTAATTTTGGCCATGTCAACGTATTCTGGGCCAAATGGGTACAGTCTTCCCGCACGAAACCCATTTTTCAATATCTCGGCAGAAATTTTCCCTACGGCTGTCTTCAGGAGTGAAGCAAAATGTTGTTTTTTAAAGACTTGTCCCAAATGTTGCATTTTCCAATTCTTTTACCGACAGGTGCAAAGTTAAATGTGACTTGTGTCCATCAAAAAATATACAGGGTGTATAAAAAAGTCCGGTACCCCGGAATAACTCTTTTTCTTTGCCTTGAACCAAAAAATGTTCGAGAAAAAAGTTGCTTAGTTTCGAAGGGAGGATCGTTTGCACACCAAACCACCCCTCACCCCCTTACGGGAACCCTTATTTTGTATTAGCTTATCAAGTTCTACGATCGAAAGTTAATATCTTTGGCCGAAACTTTTTTTTTGTTGGGGCTAATCCTTCGCCACTAATGAGCATGAAACAGCAAAAATCAAAAATGTTCAAAAATCAACTTTCACCCATTTTTTTCTTTTCGTGCTCATCCTTTGTCACTAATTAGCTTCATACATCAAAAAAAAAATTCCAAAAATGAAATTCTGAGTGATGGAGCATGGAACAAGCACGTAAACACACACAAATTCACAATTACGCGCGTGACTAAACAAGACATTTAAATTTCATTATTAAATTATTATCACTTGTATTGGCGTTACCGGATGTGCACCACGAGGAGGTTACGCGTTGGATTTTGCACATCATGGGGCCCTGAAAAGGCCCGTTTTCTGCATCGTCATGATTTGTTCACTCCTTTTAAAGTAAATGTTCAAATTGTTCACCATTGGCTTCTTGACAATACTCGAGCTTTTGATAAAATGCATTCGCCGTTCTCCGGATCATATCCGGCGGAATCAGAATACATTCGTCAACAATCCTTCTTCGTAAATCATACAGGTTCTCTGACCTCGTCTCTTCACGTATCCCCAAAGAAAATAGTCAAGAGGAATTAGGTCAGGTGATTTTGCTGCCCACTCAATAGTTCCTCTCCCCCCTATCAATCTGTCTGGAATCTCCTGATACAGGTAATCTCTGACAATCCTTCCATAAGATGGGGCAGCACCATCTTGTTGCTACCAAACTTCATCGATCCCTCTTCCTCTAATGTGTCTCAATGCTGGCAAAATTTCCTCTCTTAACATGGTCTGGCACTTTACAGCTGTCAGATTGCCCTCGATGAAGAATGGTCCAATCAATCTGTCGTGCAGGATTCCAGCCCAAACGTTTAATTTTTGAGGATACTGAGTGCTAGATTCCAACATCCAATGAGGATTCTGATCAGACCAATAACGACAGTTGTGCCTGTTGACCTCTCCATTTAAAACAAATGTGAACTTGTCGGAGGCAAATATTGCTAATGAACCCTGGATCTTCATGAATCATTGTGAATGACTTCACAAAATTCTATTCTGCGATCAGGGTCACCATCCATCAATTCCTGAACCAGATGGACTTTATAAGGATGAAAGCCATTTCCTTTAAAACTTTATGAACAAATGTTTTGTTCATTCCAGTCATCCGCCCAGCTCTCCGAATCGTACAACGAGGATTTTCAACGAACGTGAGGGTAACTTCTAACTTGCTCTCTTCTGTAGAAACTGTATTTCGATGAGATTAAACACTTACAGTTTCCTAGAATAATCGAATCGTTCTCTACACTGTGGTTTTCGAGATGGGAACTCGATCAATTCGAAACGTTTGATTAAAAAGATCTCGCACTTGATTGTAAGATCGCTTATGAATGTTATGATCTCCCCAACCTCGCGTCATCAAGAGAGATATTCTTTCCTCTTTTAATAGAGCATACATTTCAATAAGGTAATTGAAAAACTATGCAAAATCAATCAAAAACTTTAACGAAAATGTCGATGAATAATATCAACAAGGCTGAAAATTCAGTAATACTTTCACAACTTTGATAAAACAAAAGGCTCAAGTAGAACAAAAATTATTTATTACTGAATTAACACTTTATGTTGTAGAAAAAAATTAAATCTTTTACAGTACCCTACTGAATTTTTCAAAGGATAATTTCATTCTACAACTGAGAGTCACGTGAGTTAGTAGAAATTTGATAGAACTTGATAAGCTAATAAAAAATAAGGGTTCCCATTTGAAAATTTTAACTCACTCTCCCCCCCCCCCCCGTAAGGGGTTGAGGGGTGGTTTGGTGTGCAAATAATCCTCCCTTCGAAACCAATTAACTTTTTCCTCGAACATTTTTTGGTTCAAGGCAAAGAAAAAAATATATTTCTCGCGCACCATCTTTAAATTTGTGAAAAAATCGCCGACATTTTTTTAAATTAAAACTAGTGGCCCGAGATAAGCTGGTGGCTTTGGGTGTTCTTAGACTTAGTTCTAGATTTCTGGAATAGAAACCGCGAAGCCAATCTTTTTCGGCGGAGTTGTTCGTCGTCCAGCTTTCAGGAAACTTCTTTGAATTTACTTTTACAAATTCAAATGCCAATTGCATTTCTTGGTCAAACCATAATGCATTTTACTACAAGATAGTAAATATTTAACACGTAGCTTTTCCTCAGAAATTATAAATATCTGATTCTTTATATTGACTGTCTTTTTCTTCAAATTTATGTACTTTTTGTTCATTCAACTTATAACGTCTTAGTGTATTTCTGTCGATTCCATACTTGATAGATGTTTTTCTAATAGAAGCGCCTTTCTTCACTTCATGTATGGCATTTTCTATTTCTCTTTTTGCGTATTTTTTTCCTTTTACGTGCATTTTCTGGCGACTTATATTGAAACGGCATTGTTTTCTGCAAAAGAAAATGTATAAAAAAAAATCAAATGAAACTACCGTTTATACTACAGAGGGAGACATGAACCACTGAAAATGTTTCCCTCACATGCCATAGTGTAAGTATCCCGCACCCAATACTTTGATATTTAACTTTTGTCGCAGATAAAACCTTCAATCATAGAGAAAAATACACTTAGCACGCGTCAAACTACAATTACCAGGCAACGCAAAAGTAGTAACACACAAAACGTACCTCAATAAACACGATCGTAATCTCAAAACTATTAAAACTATACAAAATCACTCCGCGGCAACAAAAACACGTTTCACACCCTAGAATCCTGGACCTCCAGAAAGCGGATTAGGTGGATCACCACTCATAAACCCGTGTTTCGCTATATTAGCAATCCCTTAGTTCGTCGGACGAGTAGCGACACTTGCCCTTATCACAATTACAACAATGCATTTAACAATCAAAAATGTACCTTATAACTTGTAACTTGATGATTATACAGCAGAAGACACTGGCTATTAGACTGCCAATACACTCACTGACTTTAGGTACCTTTGATTTTACGCTAGCTTATATGTATACCAAGTTTTTGCTAGAAAATTTATCAAACTTACAACAGGTTCCTTCTGCCATTTGGTAGATTTATTTTTTCGAAGGAAAAAATTTTCATGAACAATATTTTCCTCCTCACTTTCGCTATTCATTTCATCACCATTTTCAGATATCTCCACTTCAGAATTGCTATCATGGTTACCTTGCAAAATATATTCGTCTTCAGAATCATCTTCTTCACTTCCTACTTCTTCCGAACTAGTAGTTTCAAAAAGGGCTAACATTTCCTCATCCGTCAACCGATTTGAGTCTCTGACAGGAACTTATCAGAGTGCTAGCTGTTTATCGAATGTTGAATTTTATTAGTCCATTAAACACTCACAATGTTTTAAATATATTAGTTCATACAGTTAATTGGTTGGATGATTACTTCATCAACAAGGTATGGAAGTTTTTCGCCATCAAATTGATGAAGTAAAATTAAAATATCTTCTTTGGGATAAAATCACATCTCAGTCGCTTTATGTATCAAAAGTTATGACAATTTGAACAAACTGACGACTATGACCGTCATCTGCCGTGCTATTCTATCGTTGAAAGATACTCAAAGCGACAATGTCGCACACATCAAACTTTAAAAGATTTTAAGCAAAATATTAAGGACTGGGTCCGTTAGACCCATTAGCGAGTCCCTAAGTGTTAATGTACATTGTCCTAAACCGAATTCAACATTTTTAGATTTTTTTTTAAAATAATATGTATTTTTTAGCTTTGAAAGTTATTTCCAAAATATCTACTCTTCCCTTGTAAACTGCTTTGCTTTTCCGCAATCCGTACTTTTCACAAACGTATGCTTTCATTTTTTAAATACCTAATTAGGAATCACAGCCTCTCGAATAGAGAATAGCATTTTAGAAAACGTAATATTTATTAAATGATGTATAATCTTTTTTTCCTTACGGCAAAAATATGGGGTTGAAGTCGCAACCTGTAAACACGTGGAATCCAGGATAAGCAGCACTTATTTTCGTTCCCAAACTTGCATACAGATGATAAAAATTTATATTGATTCAGCGCTGATTATAACCTACCCCTATCTCCATCCAATATGTACTGGGATTTTCAAATGTTGCACATTTTCTAACATGATAATGATTATATCTGTATCTGAGCATCTAATCGATAGATGGCATTAAAATCAATGCTACAAATATGATGAAAAATTTTCATATTCACCTCTTTTTGTCCTGGATAATTTAAATTGCGGTCTATAAGACGGATTTATTTTTCTCTTTTCTTCTGTGTAGGTGCGGCATTTATTATAATTTGAGTTAATAATTTTTTAATACATACAAGGTGATCCGATCATATATAAGTAATTCTACTAAGGCTTCTTTAATTTTTCTGTTCCTCAATTCAACACTGACATTTGCAGGCTGTATTTGTGTTTTTCTAATGAATGAGGGTTCAAAATATTTATCAAAAATCAAATCTTTTCCCTTAGCCTTATGCCTACATTTGATTAACATCTTCAAAAATTTCAATGAAATAAAACCAAATGTTTGAGATAAATCTGTCATTAAATGAATTGTAAAAAAATCCATCATCTCTTATTCCACCAGCAGCGCTTTCAAAGACATGCGTAAGACCCGATTTGGTAGTTTTGTTCAGAATCCTATCTAAATGACATATACAGGCACACTGGAGTTATGGGATAGGTATTTTCGTTGTCTACCTTTTGCTTCAGAGAAATGTCTAACAATCAACCAAGGAGATCTGCCGCATTTTTTTTACAGCAATTTTTATTTTTGTTTCTTCATTGTACATAGTGCTGATATTTTATATTTAATTTTGTTTAGTTTTTCTTCCAAAACGTGCTGCATTGCTTGCGCATTATTCGAATGTTGCGACTCAGTTGCCAAAATCAACAACTAAATACTTTGGTGTGAATTCGGGTGAATTCGTTGGCCACTAGTTTCCTCCAAGACCACTACTTTCTTCCAAGATCACTAATTCCTTCTAAGATCTGTCGAAACTGTCGAATGCAACTCCTGTGTTTAAATTTTCTCGTCTCTTTTTATTTGCAGGACATATGTACATATGTCGTTTCAGTCAATATTTTTATGTGGCTTCTGTCTTTAGTTCTTCCAAGACATTGTAACTACAACAATGCTCGTATTTGTTTATTATATCTATTACTTTCTTACTGCTCGTGAGACTCGTGTTATACCCAGAATATTTTATTTTGAAGGTTTAATTTTGCCATTGGTTACACTACTCACGTTTTTTCAAAGAAACAATTTATTTTTCAAAGAAAAATTAAGTATTCATTTTGCACCCGCCTTTGATTGTCATGTGCTGTCATTTTTTCTAATAGTTGTTTATTTTTATTTTTTTTATTTGAATGCGTAGTATCAACGCTGTTTACAACAAAATCAATTGGCTTTAATTCCGTGTACACTAATAGTGGACCAAAGTTGACGTTAAAGGACAGCATAAATTCTTTGCAATTTGTGAAAATTATTTTTTTCAATAATGGATTCTTGCTTTAGCTTATCCGACAAATTCCGCACTTTCAAAATATCTGGAATTTTTTCCAGAGTTGACGAAAATTGATACAAATATTCTTTTAACACCGTTTTTATTGTATAAATAAGCACATCGACGATTTTTTAAACGACTTCTTTTAACATGCCAAATACCAGTAGATTTTTTAAGTCTTCTGTACATATTTTGTTGTTTGTAGTGATGGTGGTTTCTGGGGTTGGTATTGAATTCTAACATTTTATTTTGAATGTGTACTGTATTTTATTATAAAGATTGGGATTTGATAACGATTTGTTGTTTAATTTGATATGCATATTCTGAAGTCAGTGATTTAGATTGACTTTATATTGTATCGACATATTTTCTGTTCTTGATAAATAATATTATTCTATTATTTTTAAAGACTTCTATTTTTGTATGTAATGTAAAGTATTATTTATTGTATGTTACTATTTCATTAACAGTGGTAAGGAACCAACCCAATTTTTTCACGCAAGCTTGCAAGGTTTTTTTAAGTTAAAAATCATCTCGTTCAGTTGCAAATTCCTTAAGAAGATCTAAAGTGGCGATCGAACGAAATATATTTGTAAACACCGATGAATCTTTTACGCGATAATTTACAAAAGATGCATTTAACGAACTCAATTACATTTTCAAGTTCTTGTCCAATATTGTCTTCATTCTCGTTCCATTTTTGGGTTCGTCTGCCCACCTTTATTCCCACTCTATGCTTTCATTATCTAACTTTTCATAAACTAAATAATAAATGTGATGAACTTCAACTTGTTACTGTTATAAGTTAAAATAAGTCAAAAAGAAAAGTACGGTTAAGTTAATGGAACAGTACATGGTGAAAAAAAAATTGGTAATTTTTCGGTTTAGCGACTTTTGCTAAAAATTACCAAAATCATTCGGTTAATCGGCAAATTGGTGTATTTTCATGAATCAATCGGCGCATTTGCAAAAAAAAACACAATAACTTTTTTTTTGTAAACAAATAAAGTCGCGAAATTTCGATGTCGAAAAGAGCCGTTTTTCGCGCTCTAGAAATGAAAACATGGCTTGAGTATATGAAAAGTGACAGGTTTATAATTAACAAATGCGAGAAGTACGCGAACAATTAATAAAATTACTTAAACACTGATAAATAATTGTTTGCATAATATGACAAAATGAGGTTAGGTACAG
Source organism: Sialis lutaria (assembly GCA_949319165.1). Taxonomy (NCBI): domain Eukaryota; kingdom Metazoa; phylum Arthropoda; class Insecta; order Megaloptera; family Sialidae; genus Sialis; species Sialis lutaria. The sequence continues at coordinate 17,698,233 of OX439241.1, forward strand.
TCAACGCCATAAGTCCTCAATCAGTTTCAATTCAAATTCGCAAAGCAGTAACTGAGTAGCCACGCCCATTTGATTTTAATAATATTTAAATCATTTCTCCATGTACCAAACAAAGATAGATAATTTGAAACTCATTTGCTAGATAAAGAAGTACTCTTTGTTTATAGTACTCATATATATTTGTGCTTTTAAATTATCATGTAATCTATTCAAAATTGTATAACAATTTAAATATTGGATATTTCGAATATTAGTATTTAACCCTTTCACTGCGCAATACCCTTTGAGATTTCGTTATCGCTGTGTGTACGTATTTCGATGATTGCAAGTTTATTCGTGAAGAGCGGTTAATGATTTTCGGTCACGTGTATATTTAGTTTATTTTATATTAAAAAATTATATAACCTATACATTAAAAGACTGCTTTTGTTACCATATTTATACGCAATCAACATAAATAAGTAGATATAGTATACTAATGTAACGTGTGACAACATGACTCGAAAGTACTTGACTTGTACGTAAACACAGCCCAAATAGTCATGTTGAGCGTATGGGACACATTTTAATTATACGAGTATATACGGTTTGCGAGCAACGAAAGGGTTAAATATGTTAAACTTGATATAAAATTTTGTAATGTGTATTTTTATTCAAAATCATGTAACTACATAAGCTCCGCCCTAGAAAAAGATAACCGATGATGCTTGTTTTAATAGTTAAATTTGCTGTAAGCGAATTTGACCTTTCGTATGGCAGACTAATTGTGGGGCTGATGGTACCTACCGATTGTCACTGACTACATGTAGTGGTATAATTGTTGTGTTATTTGTGTTGTGGTACAACTTGTATACTCAGTTGTTCGCATTCGTTCACAATAACTTTTTGGCTTGTATTTAAAAATGCACTTTTATTTGAATAATAAACACTTTATTTTAATCGTTTGCCACTTCTAACAAATAATTATTATTTTAACGTCATACCGGTATGATCTTCAGTTTAGTCAATTTTTTTAGAAAATAAATTGAAAGTTTTTTTTATGAGTGGGACTTAAATACCCCCCTTGAAAACATAAATATTCGCCTTTTGCATTATTACTTAAATTTATAAACCCAATATAAGAAATACTCATTTATTATTAAATAAAATAAGATGTTTTTTTTTATATTTTAATTCAATTAAACATTTCTGAAAATTATATAAATTTTGTATCAAAAATAATTAACCTGCGCCCTCTTTGGTAGTAGGTTTGACAGGATCGTAAAATCTGATGAACTATTTCTTTCCTGTTTGGGTATGCGCGAACAAATAAAAATTCCGCCACGTAACCATTAAAATGATCGTCGGTCCTTCCGTATCTTGGAATAGTATATTTTAAATCACGCCAACTGCGCTCAATATTTTGCGTATGAGCGCCAGTTCGAGGATCGACAAAATTTAGTGAATGAATAACTTTGTTGTGTTCGTAACCCTCTGTAGTGATTGTCAATAGACTAAATAGTAAAGTAAATATGTATTTAGTATAAGAATAGATATATGTATGGGTAGTTAGTCTATGAATAATGAGTATGTAAGTAGAGAGTTAAAAAGTAAAACGTAATAAGATATAGCCTGTGTGGGATGTAATATTAAAGTTATAAATAAAGTATTATTTACTGAGTGTTCTTATTTCAATATAAAATATAACACCCTCTTCGGGCAAACTGTCATAAGACTTTCAATAGTCAGAAATAATTTTAGTACCCGTAGCTATTTTTTTTTTTAATAATCGCAATTAAAGTTTCGCGATCTCTCGTGGCGACAGGGACAATAAACATTTTTTTAGTTCCTCTTTCTATGCCTCCAAAAACCTACTGACCTATCATTCGACCACGATTGTATTTTCGCTTTCCCAATTTAAACTCGTCCACCTCTACAATTTTCCCTTCCCCTCCAATCATGTCCGAATTGTTGCGGAATGACCACTCTAACAAAACTTCACGAATAAAATAAATCCAATCGATCACGGTCGCTCTTCCAAAACCAAATTCTTATTCCAAATATACTGTTTTTGGGGAATTACTCGTGATAAAGAGGAGAACAAATTGTGTAATTTCCTCGACATTCAAGTGTGACAAAAAAAAGATATTAACCAAATAACTGATTTTAAAATTGCATTTTATAAATAATTTTTTATGATTTTTACGAACCGTTTTGCTTTTTTGGCAACGCCAAAACAATGTTCTGTCTGTTAAGGATATTTTTTCATAATTGGAAATTTTTTGTTCCCCTTTTTTCAAATTGTCACTATACAATGTACACTCTTCGCCACAATCCTGACATTTTGAAGTGAGCACAATCACACCGTGTTCAATAAAAAAAATTTCAATTTGTTTTCATCAAATCTTATGAATTCTCTCTGAGAAATTTTACAATCTAAACAACTGGCGCTCGACATCGTAAATGGAAGGAAAATTTTGCTCTGTAAAAGTAAAGTTGCAAAAAAAAAAACATAACATTAACAGTTAATACCGTTAATACGGAGTATATGGGTTAGGCCAGTCTACGCTTTTTCGTACGAATTGGAATCGTGCGAATACGTACGTTAACGCACGAACGATCCAGATACTATGGATAATGGATACTATGGTAGTTCGCACCAGTGTTACCAACTCTCAAAAATATTTATCCCTGAAGTTAAAGTCAAAAACCCCTAAACCCCATAGATATGAGTTCGCTGAATGTGATTTAATATTGGTTTTATATCGCGTTTAACTTGTGATGTACCAATCTTTGGGTGCAAATCAGCAACTGCTTTTAACATTGATAAATTATCCGGAAGCCTTTTCTGAATCTGCTCGGCCAAATAACATAAAAATTTCTTGCATTTTTCCCTGACATCCAACAAATCCTTTTCTTCAAGTTCTTGTGATATGTTTTGAAAATCAAAACCAAAATACATTGATGCTGTATGCATCAGATGCTCAGATGCTCCTGGAAATTAAAGTCTACCAGTTTTTTCCAATTGTGAAGGTACTACAGGTCGTCTTAGCAAGTTTTTGTATAACAAAATCAAATCCTCAAATAATTTGGTAGGCTCAACATTGTCACTTTGAAAAAGTAAATTTAATTGAGTTACATTTTTCAAGTCATTTTTTAGAAAAATAAAGAAAACTTTAAAAGAAAGCCTCCGCATGATATCATAAAGCTCTTCTGCCATGTAACATTTGTCATCGGATTGAGCAATTGAAAATAGCAGCTTCAATTCTTCCCTCTGCTCCAATATTGTGTCAATAGCTTGATAGTGAGCGAGCCAGCGGGATCCGCTAAGTCCTTGAATTTTTTTTGGATCCTTGTTCATGGTTTCAAATAATGTTTTGTAGTAGTCCGAACGCTTATGGCTGTATGAAAACCAATTATGAGTTTCTCTTACAAGAAATTCTATTGGCGTGGTAATAATTCAGCCGCTTTTTCCGCGCATAAATGCAAAGAGTGGCTAACAAATTTGACAATAATTAAATCTGGCAGTTCTCTTTTTAATATAGCAGTCACCGAATTATGTTTACCAATCATAACATTTGCTCCATCAACGCCGATTCCGATTATATTTTCAATTTTTAAGCCATCCTTTTTAAGCTGATTTATAATTGCTTCATGTATACTTTTTGCATCACATTCTATTATCTTTATTATTCTATAGAAAGTTGTGACAACTTGCCTTGTCTTGTGCGAAAAAAAGCGCATTATAATGCATAGCACTTTTTGTGTAGAGATCAGTGCTTTCATCGATAATAATCGAATAAGGAAAATCTCCTATCTCTTCAATTAAAGCTTCAAGCATTGATGGACCAAGTACATTTTTTTATCAACATTGAACACTTAGTGCGATGAAGTTTTAGGTGTTTAAGTAATTTTATTAATTGTTCGCATGCTTCTCGCATTTGTTATTTATAAACCTGTCACTTTTCATGTACTCAAGTCATGTTTTCATTTCTAGAGCACGAAAAATGGCTCTTTTCGACATCGAAATTTCGCGATTTTATTTGTTTATAAAAAAAGTTATTTTTTTTTGCAAATGCGCCGATTGATTCATGATCTACGTAAAAAAATACACCAACTAGCCGTTTTCCCGAATGATTTTAGTAATTTTTAGCAAAAGTTGCTAAACTGAACAATTAATAAAAAATTACCTGAAGAAAAATAATTAACATCTAATACTATTGTAAAATTAAAACAGACCCGGTATCTTTATTTTCACTTTACTAACTTTATTTCTTACAAGTACTAACAATTTACGTTTTAATTCGTCTTAAATAATCTAGCGTCTTACGTCTTCGGCTTGCGTCTTACATCTTACTACTTCTATGCTCTTCAGTTTATAGTTCGGCATCCTGTATTTTATCCATTCCCGGATCATCTTCTTCATTGTCATTGTCTTCTTCATGATCTGAGTCGGTATCTATCAGAAAGCTATCCCATCGTTTCATTCGATCCGATTAGAATGTCGATTTAAATGATTTTTGAAATCTTTCATCTCTTGGTACATCTTCTAATATATGTATATCTGCCATTTGGTAATACTTGAGTCACGAGGTATGGACGATTATATTTTGGTGTTAATTTTCTTGAATCACCGGTAGCTGCTGTTTCTCAACTAATACAAGATCGACGACTTCGTACGTAGTAGGCTTCTTGTGTTTGTCGTCAAAATGCTTCTTATGTACTTTTTACCTCTCTTTAATTCTTTTGCCTGCTTCGCCTCTCACGCTTAACATTTCTTCATCATCTATTGATTTTCCTTCATCTAATGCCAAAATAATTAAATTCTGTAGCGGGTCTCTCGGTTTGTCCGCAAATAAAAAATCATGGGGGATATCTGCGCAGTGTTCATAGGTATCAAGTTTAGATTCTACTATATTTCTTTGATCTTGCACCAGTGTTTGCTGTCTTCGGTCGTAAGCGTCGTGAGGACAATAAGCAAAGTACGACTATACCGCTCTATTTGATCATTTGCCCTAGGTATCGCCGTTGCATTAACTTATGCTTTAAATTTATCATTAGCATTTAAAAATATTTTTGGAACTGCATCGAGTTTGATTTTTTGATTATTATAACTTTCATTATTAAAAACTTCTACTGACACAAATTCACCTAAAAATAATGGAATGTTGTTTTATGAAAAAAAAAATAAAATAAATAATAATTATGTTAAAAACAATACCCATTTTTATATATAATATTTTGTATACACTATATAAAATTACATAAATATGTGTTACCTACTTATAAATATGTGAAAATCATATGATTTGGATGTTTTTTTTTTTTTTCTAAAAGTGTTAAAATAACAAATTTTATTTTGGTGTAACAAATTAGTAACAAATAATTAACATAAGCTCCAATACTTTTTTTCCTTAAATGTTTATTTATACAATTTCAATATTGTTTACTGTGTTTAATTCTGAGTTCTGCAGCTAATTTATTACAGTATATGACAGACAAATATGTATATTATTATAATGAATAGTGAATAACTGTCTATAAGTATCTATATCAATACTTTTTTAATCAAAAATATTTAATAGCGTATAAACCTGACTGATGACCCAACTAATTTTGTATTATCTTTTGTCAATTGGTGATTAGTGCTTACTTTGAAGTATTCATCAGCGAATATCAAATTTTCGTCGCTGCCCGTATCGACGAGGCAAATAAATGGAACATCTTCTAGGTAAATATTTTTCGTCATATTGTACTTCATTTTGGATTCAATTGCAGTTGTAGCATTTCACTATCGTTTTTGATTCTTCTCGTTTTGCGTTTCCAATAGACTCTGTTCGGATAGCATTTGTTTGGTTTTGGGGATTTGTGCTCTTGTACAGTGTCAAAACACTGTATGGCGCACATCTTTGCCAGCTCTCTGTTGATAAGCTCGTTGATTATGTATTTTACTATCGTTTATTCGGAGAAGTGTCCTTTACTCGCGATTGCTTTTATTTCATACACATAATTTTCATATTTTTCATTTTGTTGTTTCTTCCTATTTATAATGGATATCTGCGTCATTCATCGTCGTAGGAAAAGCTTCAACTAGGTTATTCTTAAACGAACTCCAGTTGTCAACTATATCGGCCAAAAAATCAAACCAAAACTTAGCTGGTCCACGTAGTTTTCCGATGTTGAAGTATACTATCGTTTCTTGGTCCCATTTGGAAATATTTCCTATGTTTTCTATTTTGTTTATCCATTGTTGAGCTGTCATTCCCCGCTTATCGTCCTGGTTGAACTCGGTAAGGATCGTTCTGCCATTGTTAAATGGTTTGGGCATTGGTTTATACGCGTTGTGCCAATCGCAGTTTGATTAATTAATAATTCTCTTTCGCGCTGAAGTAACTCTCGTTCGCGCACCAAAGCTCACGTTCCCATTTGAAATTTAATGTTTCACGTTTGAAGGCATCCGCCGAAAACGTTGACGATGCCATTGGTTCGTTCATGGGCACTTTTGTTTCTTGTGTCTGACATTCTGTTTTCCGTTTTCAAATACACAACACTTCGTTTCAGATAGCAATTCAATGTGTCAGTTGTCACATTTATTTTCGAAAATAAGTCGATGTACTAAATGCCAGTGATATTTATTAAGTATTTTATTGCAAACATTTAAGTGAGCTATGAAAAACAAAAATCACAATAACAACAATCAAAATAACCAATGACTATTTGAAAACAATTAACTATTTAAAAAAATACATTGTAATTTTTTTTCGACAATAAGTATGGCAAGTGACATATCGTTGTAAAGTAGAGTAAAAAACACGTTCAAATATGCCATAGCCAACTTAGTGGCTCATAAAAAACTAAAGTTAGGGCTCATAACTCGGAAACTAAAAGTGATATAAAAAACCTAAATACACATACATAGCCATTTAAATATATTCCGAATTTTCAGTTTTTTTGGGTATACCGCCTAAACCACATAGAATTATGAATATTTTTTTGTGTAGTAATACTCACCCCTTTCTTACAAATAATTCATCTCATTTAACCAAACCTGTATCTCTTATAGATACTGAAATCCCCATGCTGGAAAAGTTATCTGGGACACCCGGTATGTACTTCATCAAAGTAAAAACACGTGCGGCAGGTGCATTAGTATCTGCAGTGTCCGATTTACCCAATGTGCCCTAAGCACTAACGATCTAAAGGCCCCCATTTGTAATACTGATGACCTTTTTTTTTGTCACCAAACTTTTCATTACCATTTTTCTCTATTTACTGCAATATATCGGATCGGGTGCCCTAAGTAGTTGCTTCTTTTGCTTATTGGTAAATTCAGCACTGAGTATCTAGTAAACAGAGACAATATTCTACTAGACAATATACCAATATTTATGACGGCAACATCATTTTCTTTCAAAGCTTTGAATATTTCGATCGATACTGATACATTATTTTGTCTCCAGTGAGATATTTTTTCGTCAGTAGCATATTTGATTACGAAACAGGTTTCATCAAACAGGTCTCCTTCTACTAAATTTATTCAGAAAAATTTTGAAGAATGTAATCACTGCAAACTTGAACCTTTTCATGGGTTGGTTGAGTTTTTAACAGAATCTAATTGAATTTTTCGGCATCCTTAATAGGCCCTCTCCATTTATCTAGATATTGAATACACGTATCATAAAATTTCACCACTATTTTTTTGAAAATAGCAGAATTTAAAATACCTTCTTCCTCAAGATGCTTCAAATTTTGTCGCACATTTTCTTACCATGCCAAGGTAAGAAAACGCTAGATTTTCATTTTTGTTTTTAAGTCGTTATAAATATAGGTAGTTTCAATAGCGTTATGAAAAATTGATGACACATTATGCACAAAATAAAGCCAAGATTCTGCCTCTGTATCCCAAGAGTTTCTTATATTCAATGTCAACGAATTCGCAAAACTCTTTTAATTCAGTAACGCGCACTGTGTATATATGAAAGAATAAATAAATCTTAGTTATGAAAGTTTGCGTATCGATTGGAAGACGGTCAGCTGCAGTTAAATCTTTATTTATTCTTCTAAATCTATTTAATCTCCTTCGCCCTCCGATGCAATGCACTTATGCCAGCGTTTTTTCCATTCCTCGAAGCATCCTAAATAGTCATTTTTCGGAATGGCCTTCACACCTTTTTCGATTCGGTTTTATGTCCTCAATCGACTTAAAACGTTGTCCCCGGAGTGGTCTTTTGAGTTTAGCAAATAGCCTAAAGTCGCACGGAAGTAAATCAGACGAATACGGTGGTTGTGGAACGATATTTGTCGCATTTTTTTTGCGAAAAACTCACGTAAAATCAATTTAGTGTGAGATGGGGCATTATCGTGTTTTCGGTACTAATCGAGATTTCACGCGTCTGAGGCCCAAAACATCCTTCAAAATGGTATTGACTGATCCTTTTGATATGCCAATATCATCAGCAAGGTCACGTATTGTTAATCGACGGTTAACAAGTACCAATTCCTTGATTTGATTGACGTGTTGCTCATCAGTTGATGTGGGTTGTCGCCCGGGACGCTCTTAGTCTTCTCTGGCGCACTTCGTTGACGAGCAGCTTATCGCCCGGCGAAGGCCAGAATTTAATAAATAAAAAAAAGGAACTTAGAAAATCCGTGACACTACTAATTTAAACAAAAGGGGGTGATTGCAGGCCCCGGTAAGCAGAGCTCCGCTACCAGCCTAGTGTTAGAAGAATGGGATGATATATGGAGGTCCCCTAAGCATAAACCCCCTTTAAAATACTTATATAAAAAAATTAAATAATAATAAAAAAGATAGTTAGTATCGTAGAATAATAGTAATAATTCCGGGATACAATCACCTTGAGCAGAGTACAAACGCAACTGGTCACGTACGATTTTATAAAAACACCCACTCCAGTGGCTTTCCGTAGTCCGATGTAAATTCCACAGTTCGTCGAACAATAATCTTAATTCAAGTAGGTAATTCAATAAATATTTATAATATCTGTAACATAAACGATTAACGGAAAGGACAAAGGTAAACTCACTTAAGTACTCGGCTGATTCAGATTTAACACAGATAAATAATTTATTAACAAGTAAATTCCACTTCAAAGTCCAGCTCGTTACAAAAGTTAGGTTATATGAACATGACGTTCGTAAACATACATACGTTTCTATAAGATAATAAAGCAGAAATAATATGAATATGTATGAATGGTGTCTCTTATGGGTGAAAGAGAATGCCGTCTTGTGATATTAAAGAAATACGTACAAAACAATCCAGAAAATATCAACGTAGAAACAAAGATCGGTTTCGTTTGTAAACGTCAAACTGGTCCTGTCAAAAGATCCATAGACTAGTTTGGCGCACACCGAATATCAGCAACTTTCATTAAGCTATGTTCACGTGAATCACAAGTCAACAGTCTCTCACCATATCGTAGTAATGCTCAACATAAAAAACAATAAAATGAAAATCTCAAAGTAACAACGTAGCAAAATATCGGTACGCTTTACCTGTGTTTTTAAATATAAATATAAATATATGTATATCAAAGAAATAATAGAATATAATGTGCAGAATGAATATAACGTAGCGAATAGGGATTATGGTCATTTATCCACTAAAGAAAAACTACACACGAGGTTCCGAATTAACACAGACTCCTTAATCCACTCAAAATAAAGACATCGGAAACCCCCACTTACTAACAAGATCATAGATAATTGACCATGTTCCCTTAGAGACACAATATATAGAGCTATCACAGTTATATAGATATTTAACAATAGTAAAATAAATTTCAAAATAGATTTAAACTAGTACGAAAATGTTTTGTCACTTTTGAATATGTTTGAGAACGATCCGTCAGCGTTAGATTATATAAAGGTCTAATGAAAAGAAAGAGACTACCGATACCCCTTAGGAGCGTATCGCTTTATCTCTCTCGTCTTCTGAATTGAGGTAACCTTGACCGATTGAAACGCTGTCAAATCTTTTACAAACTAGCATAAATACTACACAAACTACAACAATGATATTTACAAAAAAATATTAAAATAGGATATCACCAAAGTTACTTTTGCAATATCAACAACATACCAGTCTATATAAAAGATATAAGAGTATTTAAGAATGAATAAATAAAATGATTAAAGAGTTTTAGTTACGGTTTATACAGATATATAAATGGATCCTCTTGAAAAAACGATATCGTCCTTCTCAGTCCTTTTTCCCGTTGAATATACTTTTCCAACCATCCTCCGTTAAATTTCCACCTCCATTACTTCCTTGTCAGGTGCACCAGGCAGGATTTAAAAGAAACAATGGGCCTGATTCCTGACCGCAAAACCACAACGTCCATTCCCAATGGCGTCCAAAGACCGCTTCAATCGTATTCTACCAGCATGTCCGCCTCATTCGTTTCACAAACCACCGCTTGGCGCTGCGATATCAAATCTGTGCGCACGAGCCACTGACGTTAACCTATTCAGTCGTTCGCCGGTAGCTTAAGCCACTGACCTGCGCGTGTATACCGTCGCCTTTCTTTATTGACTTCGGTATAAAAAATGTGACGTCTATGAAGGTAATTTCATGGCGTCACACTTCAACTGTCTGCTTTCTTTGAACATTTTGTACAAATGTTGTTGTTTTTGATAGAACTTGGTCTCCGTAAGCCTTTCGCAACATCCTCAACGTTTCCGCAGCGATTATTCCATTCAGAAAGTAAAATTTAATCGCAGTTCTTTGTTGAATAAGCGTAACTCAAACACTAATGACATTTATGACTTGTTTGAGATGGATGTCTGTAACAATGCTGTCATTCTAAGAAAACAATATTTCGGTGAAAATAATTAGTGTGTAGCAAAATAAAATTTTGCTACACACTGTCAATAAAGATGATACAAGTCCTCTACCGCTTCCATCTTCAATGGGAATGAACGCCTTCAAAATGATTTCTTCGCGTGTCTCTTCAGTATAACGAAAACAATGAATATTGCTCATTTCCGCTAATATCGGTTGTCCCATTTGCAAGTATAGTGCAGCATTCGCTTTTGTTGATTTTCGATACAAGCTTTTCAAGGATTATATTCCCGCAAATTTCGATCAATTCTTTCTGAATCTGTAAGCTCGTGTTACTTGTCACTCGGTTTTTTAACGATCTCGTTTGAAGTAAATGTTGTCAAAGTATTATCACCACAGTTCATTCAGAATCGTTAAGGAGATCTAAAGTTGCCAACATTATGGAGAGGTGTCTGCAACGAAATCGGGCCGGTATCACGATATTCTCTGAAAGCGATTTCTTGCCTGCCAATGAAGAAGGTGGTATCAACGATTGATTTCAGAATTTCGCGATTACGTTTAATCTCGGCTCTCTTAACAGTTTTGAGTTGAAACAGTTGCGGTTTTGTGATAGTCCATATTTTGATAAATTTGAAATTGTTCTTTTGCATCTCCCACCGACGGAAATGTGAGTGTCACAAGAAATCTAACAGGCATATGACCTTAAAGCATATGAATTAAAGTTCCATACTCATTTACAATTTTTAGAACAACTTTCATGACATGTTCATAATGCAGAACTTTTGTACATAATACCTGTGATGTATGATGTAGTGGCAATGAAAAAATTTTGGAAACATCATTCTTACCTTAGATGTGATGAAGCCAACAATAGAACCAACCATGACCGGTACGCCATCTGTTGTTATGGACACAAGTTTTTGAAGCGGAAGATTAATTTATGTAATGTGATTTTTAATAACTTGGTATATTTCCTCACCACGTGTATTTCCGTTTAATGGCAAAACTGACAGCATGTCTTCCTTTGCTGAGAAATCATTAAAAACCATCTTTATAAAAATATTTATTTGAACTACATTGAGATAATTTTCTTAGGTTATTTATCGTTTTGGTGTATAAATTAAACTGCCATTTTCTTTTGGTCTTTTTCATAATTAAAAAAATATATGTTAACAGTAATTTTATTACTCTCTTGGGATTTGTTCGGACACTGAAATGATAAATAACATTATTTTGACATATTGTTATATTAAAATAGTAATTGATAAATTCGAGTATCAAAAGAATTGTGTTGTTTTAAGCAAACAGATATTTTTACTTACTTCAATTTCAGTTTTTTGTGTTACATTAAAAGCTGTTCTTAAACTGGATAGTTTATTGTTTAGAGCTGCTCTTAAGATGCTCTTATTGACGTTATGTTGTTCTCTAACAGCATCTGTACTTGCATATGATAAAATTAATTAAATATATATGTCTCTATATGCAATATAATAGAACTTTACCATCTAGAGCTTCAATTTCTGCATTTAATGCCTTACGTACATATATGATTTTTCACCATCCGTGTGTTTTTTGCTACCTCCTTTGAGATTTGGTACTTTCCAAAAGGACTTTTAAATCAAACATTGACATTAATAGCGATATCCCCATATGTGTAAAAGATGCTTTCGAAGTAACTGCATACCATTGGTCATATGTTATATATGTATAATGTATATTCCACTGTTCTATCCAACTTCTTTCTGAAATTTCAAAAATCACCAAATTATATTATCTATACATAAACGATACTTTTAAAATAGTACACTCTATATTTGTATTTACTGACCATATTACATTGTCAATTGTTGTGTCTAGATTTTCAGGTTCTTTATTTTCTTTATCAAAATACATGCATTTGCATTGATGTTCACATTTCGGAATATTTGTAAGCATTTCAAAATGTGTTCCTGCACTTTAATTAATAATTCCTGATTTTTCATGATAGCTACAAAATTAATTGTTATAAAATGTCTAGAATTTTTATCCCTGAAATATTCTGATTAAAAAAGTTTTTTGATGTTGAAGCTATTACATTAGAAAGTTTGGAATATAATAGATCATTATCATTACTGATATTGTCTAAAGGTTTGGCATCTTAGAAGAAACGCGCGCGTTGACGCGTTGAACGCCAGCGCCGCCAGAAACGCCGGAGCTCGTGTTTTTTTTTTAACCTTGAAAATAAAATCTATTGTGTGTATTTATAAAGAATGTGCCGACTGAAGTTTTTTTTTCTCTTGATGAATTATATGTCGGCAAAATCTCTGGGTATGTTGAGCGCACGATAATAAGTTATTTAATTTATCATCATTAGACAATTTCTCTGCATCCTTATGAGATATAGTCATCAAAATCTTTATGTAATCAAAAAAATAGGTTCTAAGCCTGTTATGTAATTTATTATTAAGCAATTCTATTTCAACTGGGAGTGGCGTTTTGTGAAACTCATATATGGATATTACTATTGTCAATCCACAGTCTATAAAATGTTGAACTTTCCGAGAATATGGATCATCTTTATATTTTATATAATTTTGTACTTTTGTTATATATTGGTAATGCTTAAACACACCAAACATAAAATAATAAGATGAGATAAAGCTTTTCAAATGTCTTGAAAACAGCATCTCAGAATGATCATAAAATAAGGTCTTCCCCAAGATAGATAATCATCACACTGTAAACTTAGAAAAACGCATTTTTGTAAATCATCTTTTACATGCGTTCTGATATTCTCAGACATTGCTTCTATTCTACGAGTGACTGAATTTCTGGATAATTGAACTTCTTGGATAACCGACATAATTTCTTTCTTATTTTTAAATTCTTGAAATAATATCTCAGATGTCGCAAGCATTGCTTCTTTAATTAAGTTGCCTTCCTTAAAGGGTTTTTGCGCATTTAAATTATATGTGCAACCTTAAATGATTCAATCGTAGCAGTTTTCGTTTTACTCACGGACTTAGTAAAAAATTATTGTTGGGCAACTAATACGGATTTCAATTCTTTCAATTTAGATTTTCTTCATTTGCAGTTAAAAGGATATTTAGTATCGTTCTCTTTATTCTTCGTGAAAATTATAGTTCTATGTACGTTTTTTTAGTAGATATTGATATATAGAACACGGTAATAACTTTTTTTCCTTTCGAAGGGGTGCATAGTTTTCTAGGGACTTTCAAAGCTGCATAAAATCAGTTATTTGTGAAAAAAATCGTCAAAAAACTGTCAGTTTTAGTATAAAATATTAAATTTAATAAATATTATTAAATCAATAATATTGTTGATAAAATTTCAAAGAAAATGGTTCCCACATAGTCGAACATAAATTGTATTGTAAAGTCATTCTAAATAATTACCTATAACTTGAAAAAATTTCAAAATTAAATTTATGCCCGAAGTGTTTTGTTTTACTGTCTTCTTTAGCATATTTATGTGAATTTATTCTTTTATTGCGATATTGTTTAGTCAGACCGATGTAGGTCTTGTCACAGTCAAAACATCGCATATTGTTAATAATTTTGAGTATTCGGTATATGCTTATAATAAAAAATAAATAGCTATTGAATTTTTTTTTATAAATTGACCTACTAGTATAACCCAGAATATAATATAAGAAGATATGTATATTTATTTATATACTTGTAAATATGTTGATGTTGAAAGATTGGCTGATGTTACATTAGTTGGATATGGTCCGCTATTAATTATAGTATTTAATTGTTTTTCTAAAGACCGGTGCATTTTTTTATTACTTTTTTTCTCTTTTTTAATTCTAGAACAATAATATAAAATTATTTTGTACAATTTGAAGCAATATCTCAGAATCTATTTATCCTATAAACATGTGACTAAAAGTAATTTGTTAAAAAAAACGGGCTACAAGATTACTTCTACACTTTTTCAACTAATTTCAAATCTAGCTCGGGCCCCATGGCAGCTCTCTCAGGGTCTGCATATAATATCGAATATGTTAAATCTACATTTTTCATAGGTGATTTTTTTACTATTTAGAATACGAAAATATAGTTAGAAATATGTAATTATCAAATATCAATATGTAATTATCAAAAATTTATGAAGAATTTTGTTCATTTTCTGAATTGCTGATCTTTTTTATATTATTGTTTTTTTTTTTGTGGGTCCTAAAAAATAGTAATTGATAAATTCGAGTATCAAAAGAATTGTGTTGTTTTAAGCAAACAGATATTTTTACTTACTTCAATTTCAGTTTTTTGTGTTACATTAAAAGCTGTTCTTAAACTGGATAGTTTATTGTATAGAGCTGCTCTTAAGATGCTCTTATTGAAGTTATGTTGTTCTCTAACAGCATCTGTACTTGCATATGATAAAATTAATTAAATATATATGTCTCTATATGCAATATAATAGAACTTTACCATCTAGAGCTTCAATTTCTGCATTTAATGCCTTACGTACGTATATGATTTTTCACCATCCGTGTGTTTTTTGCTACCTCCTTTGAGATTTGGTACTTTCCAAAAGGACTTTTAAATCAAACATTGACATTAATAGCGATATCCCCATATGTGTAAAAGATGCTTTCGAAGTAACTGCATACCATTGGTCATATGTTATATATGTATAATGTATATTCCACTGTTCTATCCAACTTCTTTCTGAAATTTCAAAAATCACCAAATTATATTATCTATACATAAACGATACTTTTAAAATAGTACACTCTATATTTGTATTTACTGACCATATTACATTGTCAATTGTTGTGTCTAGATTTTCAGGTTCTGTATTTTCTTTATCAAAATACATGCATTTGCATTGATGTTCACATTTCGGAATATTTGTAAGCATTTCAAAATGTGTTCCTGCACTTTAATTATTAATTCCTGATTTTTCATGATAGCTACAAAATTAATTGTTATAAAATGTCTAGAATTTTTGTCCCTGAAATATTCTGATTAAAAAAGTTTTTTGATGTTGAAGCTATTACATTAGAAAGTTTGGAATAGAATAGATCATTATCATCACTGATATTGTCTAAAGGTTTGGCATCTTAGAAGAAACGCGCGCGTTGACGCGTTGAACGCCAGCGCCGCCAGAAACGCCGGAGCTCGTGTTTTTTTTTTAACCTTGAAAATAAAATCTATTATGTGTATTTATAAAGAATGTGCCGACTGAAGTTTTTTTTTCTCTTAATGAATTATATGTCGGCAAAATCTCTGGGTTTGTTGAGCGCACGATAATAAGTTATTTAATTTCGTATTTCCATAATTTCGCTTTTTAATTGTTTATCAATTCATTTGAAAAAACAATTAATTAATAAAAACAAACTATAGTAGGTATTAGGTATATCGTTTATATTTCGTTGTTCTTAGTTTACTTTTTATTAAATATGAATTAAAAATTGAATATAAACGATGTAAAGTTTTATACAATTTTATTTATAAAACTGCATTTTAATTTATTAGTTTGGATTTTTTATTAGAGTAGGTACACTCATATGTATTTTTATTTCGAATAAATCTGTTTTATTTCTTAACAAAATTCTATTAATGATAATTTGTAATGTTAAATATTATTTTACATAAAACTTGTCAGTTTCAGTCATAAAATCATTATCCATTTTCTTGACAGCTAGAAGTATTTGCACTCTCCAGTACACTATAATAATCTATTATCCTCGGTATGTTCGAACATATTGGTTGGTTATCACTTGTGCTGACATTACTCGAAGCGGAACTACATTTTCATTTGATCGAACCGAACTCGTTTCACTCACGATTTTTTTTTTTTTTTTTTTTAGTTGTGAAGAAAACAGTACATTTAATCACTTAAACTAAAAATACACCTTAACCACAAAATTTATGTCACTCGACACGTGTTTCGACTTCACAAGAAGTCTGGAATCGTTAGGCTCCTGATGAGGACTTCTTGTGAAGTCGAAACACGTGTCGAGTGACATAAATTTTCTGGTTAAGGTGTATTTTTAGTTTAAGTGACTAAGAAACCACAGTTTCTCCGTTTTTCAAGTAAAAAAAAAACGGGTACCTATATAATAGTTTTATAAAGTGATACCCGTTTATTTTTGTATTTTGTGAATCCTGTATATCTTTACTAATCTTACTATCTTACTAAATCACAAACTTGCGATTCGCAAATTTCTTTATAATATCGGGCATTAGACAACTTTATAGAAATCACTGTTTAAAACAGTACGGGTTAAAAAAATGGAAGTGGTTTTATTATGCTGTTAGAAGAGGAACAAGAATATAATGATTTTGTTGTGAATAGTTTAATAAATAAAAATAATTAATCCCAATCATTATTTGAAAAAAGAGAACAAGACGGGTGCTACACCGCATTAATTAAACGTTACCTAATGGACAATGATACCAAATTCAAGGAATATTTCATATTATCTAAGGCACAATTTTACGAAGTATTTCAATATATCAAATTGATATAACAAAGAGACCATCCAATAGACACCGGACGCCAATTTCTGCCCAAGAGAAGTTGTGCATTATATTAAGGTGAAACTTTTTTATTTCTTTTATAATAATTAATAATACAGTAAAAATAAATTTATAATAGAAAATATATTTACATAAATGATAAATGGGTACAAAATTATGAATATTGAAAATAATAACAAAAACAATATAGGTAATAAATAAAATATTCTTTTGCTTAATCGTTAAAGATTTTTATTCGTCAAAAAACAAATACATACATTTTTATTTACCTAAAAATTTTTTGCAAATATTTAAGGTGTGAATTTAGTAAAAACGACGACAATGGAAAAAATTAAGAAAATTCAAGCTCTTTAATTAAGATATAATAACTATTATAATATTTTTATTTTCATCTTAAAAAGTACTAAGTGAATAAAGAGAGTGTCGAAAAATCTCGAATTTTTTTACAGCTTTGGTAGCGTTCACAGAGTGGAACAAAATTGCCGGCTTCAAAATGCTTTTTTGATTTTTGTCTTCAAGTGTTTTTCACTAGTAAATAAAAGTAATTACTACTACTGTTTAAATAATGATTATATAAATAATGTATATATATATATATATACATATATGGTGATCTGTTTCCAATAAGACCCCAAACTATTTTCTACCTACAAACTCTGAGCCATAGCTCGCCACTGACGATTAAATTAAATTTATAAATGTTGCTATAAATTTGTCTTGTTGATCGTTGTCCTCCACGTCGTACGATGCAAAAGAATATTGAGCAGATAGAGTGGGCAAAGAATTATTTAGATAAGAATTTTCTATGTTGTATGACGTAAGAATATGAAGAAGACGGAGTAGACAGAGAATTATGTGGATTGTCATATTTGTTTATATTGTGCGACGTAGAAGAATATGAAGTAGAGAGAGCATTATGTGTTTTGTCAGATTAGTTTTTATTGTGCGACGTAGAAGAATATGAAGTAGATATCGCTCTATCAGAGATTGCTTCTTTAATGTCTTCCAACTCACTTCGTTTGTCGTGGCCTGACTTAGCCAATGTTTTAATGGGCCTATGGCCGATCTTTTAACACCGAGAATAAATGATCCTCGGCCATTGTACTGACTGAAGGTAGGTCGTCCAACTGTTCTATGACCGATAGCAGTTGGAGCGGATCTAGCCCGTCAACATCTTACATTGTTAAACACATTCGAATCAGAAGGGTAACTATTTACATTTGCATTGGATCGGGTCGCCGCCAGTTGGCTGGCGACCCGATCCAACGTTTCTGAGTTTGCATCCTGTCTTCCCGCTAGACCTGCAATTTCTAAGGCCAGCTACCTTTTCCAGAATTCTGGCGATACTATTGTTAGTGATGGAGTTGGTTGTGGTTCCACCACCGGTGGAGTTGTATAAACCTCCTATTGCTGTGCTATCTTTCCTTTTATAGAGGGTTTTTGTTGTGTCCTTTTTGAAGGTAGCCCTCTTTTCGCTCTATCTTTTGCTGTTGTTCGGAAACCTTTGTCTGTCATGCAAACTACACCAACTCTCTAAAACTAATTGTGTTAAATGGATGTTACGATGTTATATCGTCACCTCTACTAATTTTAATTGTACTCAAAAATTGACCCTGTCACACACTTTCCAGTACTGAAAGAACTACGCTCTGCTACCAGCGTATACCGCGGTAGGTAATGATATAAAATTACGAGGCGCTTAATTTACAGCCCGGACTGCGCCGCCTCTTAAAGGTCCGTTATAATAATATAAAATTGGTTAAACCTCATGGAAGTAGTTGTACCAGTTGTGACTGGTACAACACGTACTCCATATGTTTTCGTGACAATGCCTTCCCAATGGGGCCAAATTTGTTAAAGCCGTATAGTCAAAGTGGATTGACAAAAGAAAAGAGAATATTTAACTATCGGTTGTCATGTGCGAGACGTCTAGTGGAAAGTGCATTCGGAATACTAGCTACACGTTTTGGAGTTTTTCAAATACCATTTCCTCTACACCCTGTAAAAGTACTGAAGATTGTTCTAGCTAGCTGTTATCTTCCTATTCTTACGAAAATCTACTTCATACTTATCTCAAAACTTAATTTCCCACGAAGATATTGAGTCCGGAACTATACAGACACCAACACAGGAAATAACAACACAAATGGTTCTATAACAAATTATTAATCAAAGAAATTCGCAAGATTGCAAAGAATGTAAGAAACGACTACTGTGAATATTTTAACAATGAAAGTGCATTTCACTGGCAAAATAAATTTGTTCAACCTTAATTAAAAATTTTGCAATGTGACAACTGTCAAAAAGTATTTGTATTTTCAATAAAAAAAAATTAAAAACTTACAGTACTTTGTTCTTCATAATCCTCAGTATTTATTATTGATTTTTGTGCAGTATTCATAGAGGATTCAGAATCCAATGGTAATTCTTATTAATTCAAACACGTTTGGTTGTCGCACATAGACTAAACATTTATTAAATAATAAGTTAGTTACATACTTTTGATACAGTGTTACCAATACATAAAAATAACACCCCCACTTATCAAAATAAAGATGGAACTATGACAATAATTATCCTCTGTTTTAATTAAATATTAACAATGAGTTGAAATTATTCCTATCATTTTCATAAACTTATAATGCTTTGTTGATAATAGGCCCTTGGTTAACAAGTCAGCAGGCATTTCTTGAGTCGAAATATATTTAATTATAATGCACTTTGATTATCACCATGCAAAACAACAACACGTAGTTGTCCAGTTATCTCATATAACACATTTCTTAAATAAACAGCCGCTTTAGCTGCCTCCGAGAGGGCTACGTATTCTGCCTCGATGCTAGATAAAGAAACTGTTTTCTGCTTTGCCATGATATAACAGAACCAGACATGGAAAAACAGTAACCAGTATATGACTTTCTATCCGAACTGTCACTCGCCCAATCAGCGTCAACAAAACCTTCTAGCTCAATATTTTCATTGCTGTATTTTAAACAATATGTCTTAGTTTTTTGCAAATATTTTAAAACTCTTTTTGCATAACTATAATGATTTTCATCATAACAATAATTAAATTGACTTAAATAACTTACAGAATATGCTATATCAGGTCTTGTCAAAACAGCTAGGTACATTAAACTTCCTATCAGTCTTTGGTAAGGAATATTTGTTTTACAATTTTCAGACTTTTCAACATTTAACTTGCATTCAATAGGCATATCTATAGATCCACAATCAGCCATATTAAATCTAAACAATAATTGTTCTATTAACTTTGGAATACTCTGAATATAATTACCAGCCACGTTTCCGCGAAAGATACAACCAATATTTTTAACTGTAATACTCAAAATTACTTAAAACTGTGTAAATTCGGATATTGACCTAACACGTTTGGCTGTCGCACATATACTAAACATTTATTAAATAATAAGTTAGTTACATACTTTTGATACAGTGTTACCAATACATAAAAATAACAATTCTTGATCGAATAAAAAATTCATTTCCTCGAAATACCATAACGATGGTTCATATATTATTTCGGTACTAGCTCTAGATTTCATAACTGAGATGTTTTTTTTAATTCTTTGCGATAACTTGTTCGCAAACTGTTAAATTTTTAATAAGTATTCTTTTGTTGCGTCAATAAATCTCCTTATACTTTGCTAACAATATATCATAACCTATATTCTTTTTGTCTCGGTCGTGATATGCTTTACTTTCAACATTCCATAAAGCAGGTAATTAACGGTACAACTGGATGCACTCTATTATAAAATCTCTTTCTTTAGTTTTCGTTGTAGATATTTTCGCCATTTTAAATAATTATAAAAATAAATAATATTCGTGCGTGCGTACGAGACCGCTCCGAACAGTAGACTAAAAAATATTACGCAATAAAATTTACAAACGGCAAAATGAAATAATATGGCGCAATAAAATTTCAACTCGCTCAAACTTTTCTAAAGGCATTGTGAAATCTTCAATATGATTCCTAAACGGTAAATAATATTGCTCAATAAAATTGATCGTCTATGGGCCCGCCTTAGGAACTAGCCGTGTTACGTTCTCCCTTTCTCTCTCTCTCGCTGCTTCGTCAATGATCGTACATAGGGGAAATCCTGGATAAATCATATATGTGTATAATTTTTATGTATATATTTTATATGTACATACCTATATATTTATTTATATGTACTTATATGGGAAATACAAACTAAACAAGAAAATTGTAAAAATCATTTCACGAGCCTCTTTGACTATACTATAAGTATCGCACCTATATCATACTTTATACAGCAAATGTATCAAATTTTGTTAAGTATGACTTTATTTATTGTTTATGTATTTTTTAGAAGTTATTTTTAGAGGTGAAACTGAAATATATCAAATTTTGTTAAGTATGATTTTATTTTTTGCTTATGCATATTTTTAGAATTTATTATTAGAGGTAAAACTGAAATTCTAGTAATAAAATATATTGAAAAATGCATAAAACAGTTTTGATGTAGAAAATAATTCATAACAAAGTTATAATTTAATATTTATTTTCTTTTTAAATTTACAAAAAAAAATTATTTAATACACAACAGTTATTAATTGTATAAAAATAAAATAAAAGATAAATACAAATATATTTTTCAAAAACACATGCTCATAGCATATAACTGATTGCCAAACAGGGATGTGCGGACTAGTGCAAAGAGAGGTAAGATAAATTTTATTAAAATGTAATTATATATACCTAACAGGTGGGCTGAAAAGTTCGTAGGCTAGCATAGAAAAATTTTTTTTGGGTAGAATTTGATTTTATTATTCAATATAGTTCTCTTCGAGGGCGATACAACGATTATAACGGTCATACAATTTTTCGATACCATTTTTATAATACGATTTGTCTTTAGCCTCAAAATAGGCTTCAGTTTCGGCGATTACCTCTTCATCGGCGCGAAATTTCTGTCCAGCGAGCATCCTCTTGAGGTCTGAGAACAGAAAAAAGTCACCATATCGACGCAAAAATTCGGATTTATTACGATTGAACAGCTCCAAACACTGCTTAGAATCATCGATTCGTTGTTGTTTTTGGTCGATTGTGAGCTTGCGCGGCACCCACTTTGCACAGAGCTTTCGCATATCCAAATTTCATTCACGATATGACACGTTCCTTTGATATCTTTTGGGGTCTCAGCTATCTCAATCAACTTCACTTTACGGTTATCAAAAATTATTTTGTGGACTTTTTTGATGTTTTCGTCGGTAACAGCCTCTTTGGGGTGTCCACTGCGTGCATCGTACTCGGTGCTCATTTCGCCTCGTTTAAATTTAGCAAACCACTTTTCTACGGTTGATTTTCCTGGTGCAAAGTCCGAATAATGTTTATCAAGCCAAGCCTTGGTTTCAACAGTATTTTTTTTTCGCCAAAAAGCAATGCTTTATATTAGCACACGAAATTCCTTTTTATCCATTTTTTCAAAGTAACAAGAGTTATTTAACTAAAAATGCTATAACTCAGATACTAATAGTGCAACAGCTGTCAAATTTATACACGCTGCGAGGAGGAAACCCCGACTAATTTTTAATATAGTCTGGTTACGCGTTTTATGATAATCGTATTACCCAAATACGCGCCCCTTAACACACAGCCCGGAGGGACACGAGACTGTGGCCCACTTTGAAATATCGCTTATGATTAACCTACAATAAAATAAAAATATATGTATATAGTACTTATTTTTTTGTCCCGACAAATTTCCCCGCCCACCAAGTAACTCAGCAAAGCCTCTGCTACCATAGAAGT
This sequence comes from Sialis lutaria, assembly GCA_949319165.1. NCBI lineage: Eukaryota > Metazoa > Arthropoda > Insecta > Megaloptera > Sialidae > Sialis > Sialis lutaria. The sequence continues at coordinate 17,721,313 of OX439241.1, forward strand.
AGTAAACTATATACTTATAGCGCCGAAGTACCCCTAAACCCCCGACTGTTTTTTGAATAATTGTCGTCTAAATTTATACGAAAATAGACGTATGTAGAATTTAATAGAATAAAAATATAATGATAAATCGTTACTTGGTGGTCGTATCACTCAATGTCGTCTCTTAGCAGAATAAAGGCAATGTCAGACGTGCTGTCAAACTACCCACTCACTCGAGCTTCCGTCCTGGAAAGTGCGGATACGAAGGTCGTGTCCCGAGCCTTCACTTCACCTGTCACCTGTATCGGGTCTGAATAATAACGAACGTGGACGCTTCCACAATAATAACAAGTACTCAACTGAAATTATAATTTTATTAACACAACTAAATAGCATATAATGCTAATCAACAAAAATGGTTTACGCAGGTAATAATGAAACAAAAAAAAAACAAATTTAACGCAGTCCTCCAGATTACTACTTAGAAAGAGATATACCCAACACAAAACTACAATGTGCACTAATACACACACTAACTAACACTACACTGGTACGTGAAATCAAAAATAAATCAAAACAAAATACTAAGTAAGCTTAACCCCTTTCTACTTTAAACTAAACGTCAAACACAAGCCTTGAGCAAAACCAACACGGCCGCATCACAAGCGAAGTGCGCCGATGTCGTTTGACAGTTATGAAAACTAAGTTCACGCCGCTCGAGCACCCACACGGGTCGGCATGCGTGAGGTATATCTACTTTCTCTCTCTACCTGGAACCTTTATGATAACTACACTCAGCGTTCTATAATACGCCCATCCACAAGACGTCCGATCCATAAGACAATGTTCTAACAGTTCTATAGTACGTCTTTCCCCAACCCCCACCATAATACCATTGTGACAGCTATATTTCAGCGCGAAATTTAAATTAACAAATTGACGTTAGTCTTCTATGTAGTTGTAGATTTTATAAACAAAACTTGTGTTTTGGTGTGACTCAATGTGGAAAAAAATGAAATTCAATACAAATTTTCGTTAAAATTGAAATATAATAAATAGTATAAAAAAATGTGTAAGGTACATTTTATTTGATTTGATAATTCGAAAAAGATTAAAAAAGGAAATAACAAAAATAAATTATTGGCATATGATTGTATAGAAATCTATACATTTTTCATCCAGTATTAAAGCAATGAATAACAATTGTCTAGAGTTCTAGATTCTAGAGTATCAAAATTGCAAAAGAAAATTAACATTTTATTGGATAAATTTATGAAAGAAATGGAGGAAGTGAAATATACACGTAATACCAATTATTTTAACATTTTATTATAAAAAAGTCGTAAATCGTATGATATTTGTATGTAATTGAAAAAGCCAACAAATGAACAAACTACATATTGTGTACATATGATCTCGTAAAGTGTCCCTAGATCTCGTTCACCAACAGCGCCATTTTTATTATTATTATGTATGTATCTGTCAACTTTTAGGCGTGGTGGTGGGGGCCCCTCTAGCCGGCATCTTGTGGAATTATTGAATTACCGATGGCTACGTATTATAGAACGCTGAGTGTACTGTGATTTCACTGTACATGATTCTAAAACCTTTCTTAATCTCTGTAAGCGGTGACCTTCGCCAATCTGACAATGAAAATTTAGCAAATAATGAAATAAACAAATATGTTAATTTTTAAATATAAATTTATGTAAAAATACCCTTACGGTGTCCATACGTGGACTTGAAATATACCTTCGGTATAGGTACAACGTATATATGAGAATAATATATATTTATACATAAAAAAAAACTTATGGTGTCCATACGTGGACTTGAAATATACCTTTTGTATAGGTACAATGTAGGGCGCAGGAATAACGGGTGTGGGAGTGCCCACTAATAAAATAAAGACTACGAAACTAACAAAAGAAAAGGTGATTATAATTTAAAACTCTCCACACGTTATCCTTGCGTCCTTATCGACGGCCCTACCGTCATTTATACACTAATCTGAACATAAAATAAAACTTAGCCAAGATTTAAAACAGGTATCATCATAACTCGCGCATGTGGTTTATTTAAATAAGTTTTTATACCGTTTCGGTGACCTTGATGTACACGAGGTGTCCTTATCTCCAACCTTAAATCCTGGCTTTATCCTCCATCATCTCCATATACCATTCCAGCTCATTAATACATCCTTTCCATATCCAATCCTTCCATCCGCCTTGAAATTTATAAAGTAATATCGTCCGTTAATAATGGGACTCCATTACTTTCCCTTTCTACCGCGTCTCGCAATTGGCCTGGGATCGCTGGCACATTTGCGCGGCAAAATTCGCGATGCAGCGAATCAATTCATGTTATAACATTTAAATTGTGACGGAAAATTCCACTTCGTCACAACGCGTCTTTTGAAGGTTAGGGCTAACTAAAAATCATATGGATTTGATACTAGTAGCGCCTACTAGTATCAAGCCTACAAAAAATTGATATTATTAAACATAAAGATTCTTTATTAATTATATTATAAATATGTTATCAAAATTTTACCTTTGAATAGCCTCAAGCGTTTTTTTAATTTCTGGCGGATAACAGTAGGTGCCCAAGTATATAATAACTAGAGATTGGAAAAATAGTTGTTATTTTAAACGAAATAGTTACTATATAGTTGATTTTTTCTCGTAAAATAGTTCGTAAATAGTTGATTTTAATCAAAATAGTTAGCGAAATAGTTACAAAATTTTTTACGATAGTAATTTTTGAAATTTACTATTACTACAAACAAGTGTATTACTATTACTAAAAAAAGAAAAAAAAACATTCTATAATCAAGTATAAAATACAACTCGACTATCCGGCTAATACAAATAACTTTTTGAAAAAAAAATTAATAACAAGCAAAGACCAGCCGGAAAATTTAGTTATAGTTAAGAGAAAAAACAAAATTATACTCGATAAAGTAAAATTGTGAAATGGGGGTGATTTTTAGGAGTTGAAAGTGTACTTTTGCGATTTTCGCCGAAACGTGATCTACTAGCCAAAAATATACAGCACAAAAGTTATAGACAATAAAAAAATCTAAAACTTCATACAAAGCATTTTTCAATATAACCTCAAATTCGGTTTTTATTTTTTTCTCACGTAAAAATAATAAAATTTACATTAAATTTTGTGAAAGTATACTTGTAAATTGTAACAGCCTATAACTTATACTTATAAATTGTTACCAAAAAATCAATATTAATAATTAGAATTATTTCAAAGTTTGTCTCTATGATTTTTTTTTCAATACAAAATTTTTAACGTTGGATAAAAAAAGTCAAATAGTTTAAAAATAGTTGGAAAGATAAAATAGTTGCAAATAGTTGATTTCAAATTAGGTTCAATCAAATCAGTTTTCTGAAATCGATGGAGATATGTAATAAAAATTACAATAGTTACATTTTTCGCAATAGTTTAAAAACTATTTTTCCAATATCTAATAATAACATATGAATGTTATATATACAGTATACACTATACACTCTCCAAGAAATGTTACATCAATACAAATTTTCTTCTCCAATACTTTTCTGCATTTGATGTAACTATAAAAAGATTTTTCTTGATAACAAAAAATTGTTAGTTTTCATGATGTAATAGATTTTATGACCATGAACTTAACGAAGCACCTATTGCAGATCAAAACGAAATTAGGTGGATTATTTGTTGCTAATTAGTTACGCTGATTTTGATTTTGTTGCTCCATTTTTTCTTTATTTTTTGGGTGCTTCGCTAACTTCATATGAACTTAGCGAAGCACCCCCACTGAAATTAGTTAAAAACGAATCAGACACGGCTGAGAATTTGTTGCTAATTTGGTGCTAATTAGTTACGCTGATTTTGATTTTGTTGCTCAATTTTTTCTTTATTTTTTTGGGTGCTTTGCTAAGTTCATATGAACATAGCGAAGCACCCCCACTGAAATTAGCTTCAAACGAATCAGATCACGGCTGAGAATTTGTTGCTAATTAGTTACGCTGATTTTGATTTTGTTGCTCATTTTTTTCATTATTTTTTTGCGCTCATATGATCTTAGCGAAGCACCCCCACTGAAATTAGCTTCAAACGAATCAGAACACGGCTCAAAATTTGTTGCTAGTTTGTTGCTAATTTGTTACGCTGATTTTGATTTTGTTGCTCATTTTTTTCTTTATTTTTTTGGGGTCATATGAACTTAACGAAGCACCCCCACTGAAATTAGCTTCAAACGAATCAGAACACGGCTGAGAATTTGTTGCTAATTAGTTACGCTGATTTTGATTTTGTTGCTCATTTTTTTCTTTATTTTTTTGGGGTCATATGAACTTAACGAAGCACCCCCACTGAAATTAGCTTCAAACGAATCAGAACACGGCTGAGAATTTGTTGCTAATTAGTTACGCTGATTTTGATTTTATTACTCATTTTTTTGGGTTCATATGAACTAAGCGAAGCACCCCCACTGATATTAGGTTTATCCCATTGTTTTCCGGTGTTCCAATATTGGAACAATAGACATGTTATTGGAACAATAGAATGTCTAAAATAAAAACTATATATTTTTTAATCGTATTACCACTATGTCAACTAAAAACCATGGATAAAAAGTTTTTTTTTCATTTTTAATTAATTCGGGCAAAAACGGGTTGAACGAATCAGAACACGGCTGAGAATTTGTTGCTTATTTGTTGCTAATTAGTTACACTGATTTTAATTTTGTTGCTCATTTTTTTCTTTATTTTTTTGGGGTCATATGAACTTAACGAAGCACCCCCACTGAAATTAGCTTCAAACGAATCAGAACACGGCTGAGAATTTGTTGCTAATTAGTTACGCTGATTTTGATTTTATTACTCATTTTTTTCATCATTTTTTTGGGGTCATATGAACTTAACGAAGCACCCCCACTGAAATTAGCTTCAAACGAATCAGAACACGGCTGAGAATTTTTTGCTAATTAGTTACGCTGATTTTGATTTTATTACTCATTATTTTGGGTTCATATGAACTAAGCGAAGCACCCCCACTAATATTAGGTTTATCCCGTTGTTTTCCGGTGTTCCAATATTGGAACAATAGACATGTTATTGGAACAATAGAATGTCTAAAATAAAAACTATATATTTTTTAATCGTATTACCACTATGTCAACTAAAAACCATGGATAAAAAGTTTTTTTGTCATTTTTAATTAATTCGGGCAAAAACGGGTTGAACGAATCAGAACACGGCTGAGAATTTGTTGCTTATTTGTTGCTAATTAGTTACGCTGATTTTAATTTTGTTGCTCATTTTTTTCTTTATTTTTTTGGGGTCATATGAACTTAACGAAGCACCCCCACTGAAATTAGCTTCAAACGAATCAGAACACGGCTGAGAATTTGTTGCTAATTAGTTACGCTGATTTTGATTTTATTACTCATTTTTTTCATCATTTTTTTGGGGTCATATGAACTTAACGAAGCACCCCCACTGAAATTAGCTTCAAACGAATCAGAACACGGCTGAGAATTTTTTGCTAATTAGTTACGCTGATTTTGATTTTATTACTCATTATTTTGGGTTCATATGAACTAAGCGAAGCACCCCCACTGATATTAGGTTTATCCCGTTGTTTTCCGGTGTTCCAATATTGGAACAATAGACATGTTATTGGAACAATAGAATGTCTAAAATAAAAACTATATATTTTTTAATCGTATTACCACTATGTCAACTAAAACCATGGATAAAAAGTTTTTTTTTCATTTTTAATTAATTCGGGCAAAAACGGGTTGAACGAATCAGAACACGGCTGAGAATTTGTTGCTTATTTGTTGCTAATTAGTTACGCTGATTTTAATTTTGTTGCTCATTTTTTTCTTTATTTTTTTGGGGTCATATGAACTTAACGAAGCACCCCCACTGAAATTAGCTTCAAACGAATCAGAACACGGCTGAGAATTTGTTGCTAATTAGTTACGCTGATTTTGATTTTATTACTCATTTTTTTCATCATTTTTTTGGGGTCATATGAACTTAACGAAGCACCCCCACTGAAATTAGCTTCAAACGAATCAGAACACGGCTGAGAATTTTTTGCTAATTAGTTACGCTGATTTTGATTTTATTACTCATTATTTTGGGTTCATATGAACTAAGCGAAGCACCCCCACTGATATTAGGTTTATCCCGTTGTTTTCCGGTGTTCCAATATTGGAACAATAGACATGTTATTGGAACAATAGAATGTCTAAAATAAAAACTATATATTTTTTAATCGTATTACCACTATGTCAACTAAAAACCATGGATAAAAAGTTTTTTTGTCATTTTTAATTCATTCGGGCAAAAACGGGTTGAACGAATCAGAACACGGCTGAGAATTTGTTGCTTATTTGTTGCTAATTAGTTACGCTGATTTTAATTTTGTTGCTCATTTTTTTCTTTATTTTTTTGGGGTCATATGAACTTAACGAAGCACCCCCACTGAAATTAGCTTCAAACGAATCAGAACACGGCTGAGAATTTGTTGCTAATTAGTTACGCTGATTTTGATTTTATTACTCATTTTTTTCATCATTTTTTTGGGGTCATATGAACTTAACGAAGCACCCCCACTGAAATTAGCTTCAAACGAATCAGAACACGGCTGAGAATTTTTTGCTAATTAGTTACGCTGATTTTGATTTTATTACTCATTATTTTGGGTTCATATGAACTAAGCGAAGCACCCCCACTGATATTAGGTTTATCCCGTTGTTTTCCGGTGTTCCAATATTGGAACAATAGACATGTTATTGGAACAATAGAATGTCTAAAATAAAAACTATATATTTTTTAATCGTATTACCACTATGTCAACTAAAAACCATGGATAAAAAGTTTTTTTTTCATTTTTAATTAATTCGGGCAAAAACGGGTTGAACGAATCAGAACACGGCTGAGAATTTGTTGCTTATTTGTTGCTAATTAGTTACGCTGATTTTAATTTTGTTGCTCATTTTTTTCTTTATTTTTTTGGGGTCATATGAACTTAACGAAGCACCCCCACTGAAATTAGCTTCAAACGAATCAGAACACGGCTGAGAATTTGTTGCTAATTAGTTACGCTGATTTTGATTTTATTACTCATTTTTTTCATCATTTTTTTGGGGTCATATGAACTTAACGAAGCACCCCCACTGAAATTAGCTTCAAACGAATCAGAACACGGCTGAGAATTTGTTGCTAATTAGTTACGCTGATTTTGATTTTATTACTCATTTTTTTGGGTTCATATGAACTAAGCGAAGCACCCCCACTGATATTAGGTTTATCCCGTTGTTTTCCGGTGTTCCAATATTGGAACAATAGACATGTTATTGGAACAATAGAATGTCTAAAATAAAAACTATATATTTTTTAATCGTATTACCACTATGTCAACTAAAAACCATGGATAAAAAGTTTTTTTTTCATTTTTAATTAATTCGGGCAAAAACGGGTTGAACGAATCAGAACACGGCTGAGAATTTGTTGCTTATTTGTTGCTAATTAGTTACGCTGATTTTAATTTTGTTGCTCATTTTTCCTTTATTTTTTTGGGTTCATATGAACCCCCACTTTAATTAGCTTCAAACGAATCAGAACACAGCTGAGAATTTGTTGCTAATTAGTTACGCAGATTTTGATTTTGTTGCTCATTTTTTTCTTAATTTTTTTGGGTGCTTTGCTAAGTTCATACCGCCACTGAAATTAGCTTTAAACGAATCAGAACACGGCTCATAATTTGTTGCTATTTAGTTATGCTGATTTTGATTTTGTTGCCCAATTTTAAAATAATTTTGATCCAACAAATAAAACAAAAATAAATTCAAAAGTCAATAATGAGTTTTAAACTAAGTATAGATACAAAATCTTTGCAGGATATTTTGTTGCTAGTTAAGTACTTCCGGATACCAATAAAATATTTACCCCCCCCCCCTCAATTTTTTTGTTTGATTCATAGTAAATTGTTGCGAGCCGCGGGTTCAACCCCTCGTTGGAAATATCTCAACGTGGGTTAAACCCTGCAACGTCGCTTGTGAATCGCCCCTGTATTCCGGTAGCGTGGAAGTTGGTAAATATACAGGGTGGTTCACTGATTTAGGTTCGTTTTTAGCACGTGAGCCTAAAAGTCACGCAACTGGACTCAGCGTATAGCTGTCCAGTTGGAAATCCAAACCTGTAAGGATCTCTGGAAAAACTGGGATATTCTCACAATGAAAAGAACTACATTACTAAAAACTCTTTATAAATTGAAAAAAAAAATCAAACTACAATGACATTCGAAAAAACACACAATTAGAAAAATTATTAAGACCCCTCAATTTAACAAAATAATAATTATAAAAAAAAATACAATAATGCTATAATAATTTAAACATTTATGAAACAAACCAAAATTACAAAATTACAGATATATGAAACAATTAGAAAAAATTATTAAGGCCCCTCAATTGAACAATATAAGTATAAAAAACAACAATAAATGTTATAAAAACTTACCCCCTTTTTGTATCCCAGACCGGCAGTACACACACAGAAACTTAACATTTTATAAACCCCAAACTAACCCCCTCCCCCTCCCCCAAAACACCCCATCGCGAAATTTTAGCGAATCACTAACTCATTCTAAAAACCCAAAAAACCACCGACCTCCGACTCATGGCGTTTCAACGCCGCGACCCTGACTGTCGTCTCCCGTCCCTCAGCGACAAAATCTCGCACTTAGTGCAATTCAGCAAAAACGCATTGCTAATCTGCTAACAATGCGTCTGGCTGAAACTATCTACCAGCGGTACTCAACAAATGGGCCCCCCGACTGTTACAATGCTCCCCCCTTTTAAAAAGATAAACACTTTTTGTGTTTATCCTTTTCATATGTACCTGCTTTATTGTGTGCTACCGTTCCCGACATGCTATCCCCTTAACCTAGTTACAAAAACTTAATACTACATACGGAAGACGTAGCTTCCTCTTACAGTCCCTAATTTCTTCAACACTAGCCCGACTTCAATGGAGACTTACTATGGCGAACACTCGCGGCACTACGCGCACTTACGGATTGACTCGCGCACTCCCGGTATTAACTATCTCACTGGTTGAAGACGATCCGCTGACTTCTTCTGTAACCTCAACATTTGTGCTCGTTGCTTCTGTTGATATCACCAGTGCATTTATCATTCCATGAACCCAATTTTTACGACATTCGATCACTACTTCCTGTCCCATTATGTCAAACATTGCGTTTTCTGCCTTCTCGGACACCATTACCACTGGTGCAGACCATGGAGATGAAGAGGGGAATACGACGCCCGCCTCTAACATCTGCTGTATTTCTATCTTCGGTGTTTCTCGTTGTGCGTACTGTTATATTTTAAATTTGCTATCTCCGTCACACCCTGCTTTAACTTTGTATCTTCTCTCTTCGTCTTACTATATTTAATTGCGTAAATATATTTTATTATTATTGCTTAAACTTTATTTATTATTTATTATTATTATTTATTTAATATTCTTACTTCTTAATATTTACTTAATTTTATATATTTAATAACTCTTACTTCTTAATATTTACTTAATTTTATATATTTAATAACTCTTACTTCTTCATCCCTTAGCTATTATATACATGTATTAAACTTATATGTGGGCATAGTTTGTCTTACTAATTTTTATGATTACTTATGTACTTATTTTTTATTGCCTTATTTTATATTTTACTATCATTAACACTTTCTTCCTTTCAACGTCACTTCTACTTTATATCTATATTTATGTTAACTACTTATTACTCCTTTATAGTTTTTTAAACAGTGGTATTTAAATAAAAATATAAAAACAGGGGTGACTTCTCACAGTATGGAACCCGATATGGCGCCTTGACCAGTGACACCAAATCTTCCATAATTATTCGATGTTTTTGCACCTTTCGCACAACTCAGCAATGTCATTAACTTCTGCCGATCAACACCTCACATGGCCCGACCATCACATCGTGACCTTCATTTTAAATCGAGCAGGTGGCTCTTCAACTTTGACAACGTGCATTCATGTTTCAATACAGACTCACTCGGTGTATTCTTGTACCCGATGACATCCTTCAACCAGCTTCTCCCTGGGCTCCTTTCGCCTTGCTCCATATTCTATTTATTCTTTCTTCTTTCTTCTTTTCTCTATCTTCGTTCTTCTTTCTTCTATTTTCTTCTTGGCTACCAATGCTTGTTCTGGATTCCCCGGAATCTTCAATTACAATCGTCAAGTTCCCATATTTTATATATTCGGTTTATGATCCCCTGATCACACCAAATCTTCTCGCTTCTTCCCAATAATCTTCTGATCTTCGTAACAGCCCCCAAATTTTTCATGCATGTTACATCCCTGACCAGTCCCACCCCTATCTTCTTTCTTCTGGTAAGACCACCCATTGGATTCGGGTCTTTGCCCGTCGTCTCTCAATGGTTATCTTGAACCTTCGTATCTACGTAGCTGGCCCCAATTTACTCATGCCAGTTACGCCCCAGATACGCCCCAGCCTTATGATAAGCTACCCGTTAGAGTCGGGTCTTTGCCCGCCGTCTCTCGTCATTAGTCTTTGTCATCGACTATACCCTATTATCGAAGCCTTTTTCCCTGTATCTCTTCTCCTTGACGTCTAATTGCCCAGTCAATTGTGAGGCCCACCTCACGCCTGACTATATCTCTATTGCTTTGAATAGATTTTAATCAAGCTCCAGCTTGAACTGCTTAATCCCCTTGCGTTGTGTCAGCATTGGCACCCGTTACCCCCCCCCCCACTCATAAATAGTCCCGTCGAAGAAATGCTATTTCTATCGAATAGTGACAACACCCTCATTGTACTCCTTTAAAATTCACACCACCACCGAAAACAACCCCCAGCCGGAATATTTTTTCTTAATATCTTGCTTTGTTTTACCCTATCCCTAGCTTCTGTAGCGGATATTCCATCAACTACTAATTCGCTTGCTGGTGCCATTTTGAAAAAATATATTTAATACAAAACAACAATGATTTATTCATCAAAAATATTATAAAAGACGACTGACACCTCTGTATAATAATTACAAATCGAAACTATATTCAGAAAAATTACAAATATCATTTTCATTTCAGTAAAAAAAAGAAACAACTAACAGAACAAATGAAAATCGACTTTTTTTTTTTTTTTTACAAAAACAACCCCTATTTTTTTTTCAACTGAACCAACAACAATGTCTCTTAAAACTCTATGAAACCCAATTCAAAACTACGTTACCAAAATCTTCTATGTAATACAACCCTTATTTGTTTTTCACAAAAACAACCGCTAAATTTTCTTCAAATGAACCAACAACCAAATAATAACTCTTAAAACTCTATATGAAGACCAACAACCTTATCAAAATCTTCTATGTAATACAACCCTTATTTGTTTTTCACAAAAACAACCTCTACATTTTTTTCAAATGGACCCACAACAAAATAATAACTCTTAAAACTCTCTATGGATACCAATTCACAACTTCAACCCTTAAACTTTTCTTCATATCGACCCAAGACAAACAACCCTCCAAAAAAAATTCTCCCCAGACAACCAAGAACAACTCTTGAATTCCACAATAATAATAGATAACTTCTCTTCCAAACCCAACAGTAAACTACCCTTAGCAAAATTTATAATCAGACCCTATCCAGAAAACTACCCTATATGAAAAATCACATTTTCAACAATTTGTTTCTTCAAAATTCATTTAACTTCAAGCCAACGCCGAAATCCATCCCTCCATAAAATTATTACTATAAAAAAATCTTCAAACAAGCAGATACTTGATACCCCTATTTTTTCTATTTGTTACCTTCTGTATTTATTTGAACTCAATAAAAGAACCAAAAATTCCCAAAACAAAATTTCTTCCCTTGTACTGTGTACTGCCATCCTTCTTTCTGACTTCATTTACGACGCACCCTATATAATCCCCCAAAAAAATATTTATTAACAACCCTTATCTTGTTTCATACGCCAAACTAATTACTCCACCTAAAAAATATATTCACAAAATACCACATATAATCAACCGTTAAATTTATTACTGCATAAATCCTGCTGAAGAAAAAAAAAATTCACAAAATGTCCTTTACAACCCTTACTTTTTCTCCTTCCTTGAAAAAAATCTCAGCCCCTAAAAAATATATATAACACACAAAAAAAAATTTCCAACCCCTAAATTTTTTTTTTCACCCCTCCCAATTTTTCCAGTCTGCTAAATACCACCTAGCTGCCACCATTGTTGCGAGCCGCGGGTTCAACCCCTCGTTGGAAATATCTCAACGTGGGTTAAACCCTGCAACGTCGCTTGTGAATCGCCCCTGTATTCCGGTAGCGTGGAAGTTGGTAAATATACAGGGTGGTTCACTGATTTAGGTTCGTTTTTAGCACGTGAGCCTAAAAGTCACGCAACTGGACTCAGCGTATAGCTGTCCAGTTGGAAATCCAAACCTGTAAGGATCTCTGGAAAAACTGGGATATTCTCACAATGAAAAGAACTACATTACTAAAAACTCTTTATAAATTGAAAAAAAAAATCAAACTACAATGACATTCGAAAAAACACACAATTAGAAAAATTATTAAGACCCCTCAATTTAACAAAATAATAATTATAAAAAAAAATACAATAATGCTATAATAATTTAAACATTTATGAAACAAACCAAAATTACAAAATTACAGATATATGAAACAATTAGAAAAAATTATTAAGGCCCCTCAATTGAACAATATAAGTATAAAAAACAACAATAAATGTTATAAAAACTTACCCCCTTTTTGTATCCCAGACCGGCAGTACACACACAGAAACTTAACATTTTATAAACCCCAAACTAACCCCCTCCCCCTCCCCCAAAACACCCCATCGCGAAATTTTAGCGAATCACTAACTCATTCTAAAAACCCAAAAAACCACCGACCTCCGACTCATGGCGTTTCAACGCCGCGACCCTGACTGTCGTCTCCCGTCCCTCAGCGACAAAATCTCGCACTTAGTGCAATTCAGCAAAAACGCATTGCTAATCTGCTAACAATGCGTCTGGCTGAAACTGTAGTATCTTTTACATTTTAATAATAACACTGTACTTTGCTTTAAAGTTTATTCTATGAAAGTATATACAAGAAGTGTGTTTAACAATTATTGCTAGCTTATTTATAGCCTAGTATTTACATAACATACAATAATATTGAAACTATAATTTATAATTACTTAATATTACTTAATATACCACAATACTCCCCTCTCAAGTTTTACAAGAATCACTCTTACATTTACTTCGTAATTCGTAACGATGGTTGTCGTGTATTGTAGAACTACCCTGCTCAGAAATTGTACGAGAACATTCACCCGAATCAAAACTATTACACTCTCTGCCATTAGAATTATCAGTAGCATTGATAATAGGAATATCTTGAACATCAAAAGAAAATTCAACGTTTTTATCTGATTGAAAAGTACCAGTTTTGATTTGGTTAATGTGTCTTTTCCATAATTTTGTACAATTATCTATTTTAACTAAATAGTAACGTTTTCCTAATATTTTATTAATACTACCTTGTACCCATGTTATTTTGCCTGGACATCGAAAATCTTTGACATAAACAATTTGATTTACTTTTAGAGGTCTCTTCACTCTCCCTCCATAATCATTTTGCTGTTGCAATTGCTTATGTAAAACGTTTTGCTTTACTTTATTTATATCAAAATTATTTTCTCTGTTCTGACAGTTTGGAGGCTTCATAAGATCTAACCTTGTACGCAAATTTCTATTAAACATTAATTGTGCAGGTGATACACCTGTACTAGTATGAATTGAATTTCTGTAGTGTAATAAATATTGACATATTATTTGGTTTAGATCTACTGGAGCTCCACTATTAATTTTACTATATATAAATTTCTTTATACAATTTTTTATAGTCTTCACAAAATTTTCGCATTGCCCATTTGTTGCCGGATAACAGACAGCTGTAGTACGGTGTTCAATGCCGTTACGTTCAAAAAATATTTTACACTTATTACTACAAAATTGTGTTCCATTATCTGACACAAATATTTTGGGTATGCCAAATCTGCTAAAAATTTCTCTTAACTTACTAATAGTAGCGTCAGTTGTTATGTTATTCATAACAAAACATTCTGGCCACTTTGAAAATGCATCAATTACCACTAACATATATTTTCCCTTGATTGGCCCCAAAAAATCCGCATGAACACGTTCCCACGGTCCATTTGGCCAAGGCCAACTAATTAACTCAGCACGTGGTGGTGCACTATTGTAAGCTTGACACTCTGGACAAGATTTGCATAACAACTCGATATCTTTGTCTATATTTGGCCAAAAACAATAAGCTCTAGCTAAATTTTTCATTCTGCACACACCAAAATGTGTTTTATGTAACTCGCTTAAAATCTTTTTTCTTAATATTTCAGGTATAACTATTCTATATCCCCATAAAATACAATCATCTTCTAATGACAACTCATTTCGCTTGTTGAAATAAGGTTTTAAAAAATTATCACTTATTTTATTAGGCCACCCATTTACAATTAGTTTACTTACTTCTATTAAGATATGATCATTTTTTGTTTCCTTTGCAATATCTTTAAATGTGATTGGTAAATAGGATAATTCCTCTATATAATTTAAATATTTAAATTCACTAACATTTTCGGTATTACTGTCAGATAGTGGTGCGCGCGAGAAAAAATCTGCTATGTTTTTTTCTGATTTTACATGTTTTAAATCGTAATCATACCCACTTAGTATTACAGCATACCTCTGTAATCTATTTGCCGCCATTATTGGTATTCCCTTTTTTGGACCAAAAATTGCCAATAGCGGTAAGTGATCAGTAACTAGAGTAAACTTTTTTAAATAAATATACTGATGAAATTTCTTTATACCAAAAATTATAGCCGTTGCTTCTCGACATATAGATGAATATGATTTCTCACTGGCACTTAATGTACGAGAAGCAAACGCTATGGGTCTATCACTACCATCTGGCATAGTATGACTTAATACTGCTCCTAGCCCTAGTGCACTCGCGTCTACTACTAACTTAATAGGTAACTTGGGATCGTAGTGAGCTAAAACTTTTTCCGATCCTAAAATTAATTTAATTTTTTGAAAAGCACTGTCTTGCTCTTTACCCCAATTAAAATGACTACCTTTTTTCAACAATTCATAAAATGGTTTCATAATTATTGAAGCGTTTGGTATAAAATTCCTATAATAATTTACTAATCCTATAAATGATTGTAATTCTTTTATATTATTAGGCTCAGGTGCCTCTTGAATGGCTTTAACTTTTTCTGGACAAGTGTGAAGTCCATTTTTGTCAATAATATGACCTAAATACTTAATTTCTTTTTTAAAGAATTCACACTTCTCCTTTTGCACGGTAAAACCATTTTCTCTTAAGATACTAAAAACTAAGTTTAGGCGTTCTATATGTTCAGTTCTGTTTCTTGCCGATATCAAAATATCGTCCATAAAACACATAATTCCCGGCAATCCCGAGAAACAAGAATCCATTATGGACTGAAACAGAGCTGGACTTGAGGCCAGACCAAAGACAAGACGTGTATATCTAAATAAACCTAGAGGAGTTGATATAGTTGTCAAATCTTTAGACTGCTCATTTAACTTAATTTGCTGATACGCCATACTTAAATCTAATTTGGAAAATTCAGTACCTCCATTCAGGCGTGTAAACAACTCTTCGATTCGTGGCAGGGGATGCTTCTCCGTCAAAAGCTGAGGATTTACAGTCACTTTGAAATCACCGCATATACGCACTCTATTATTTTTCTTCAAAATTGGCACAATGGGAGTACCCCACCTAGAATAACTCACTTTTTCAAGCACTCCTAATTGCACTAATTTTTCAATTTCTTCCTCGACCTTTGATTTCAATGCAAACGGTAAAGGGCGTGACTTAAAAAACTTAGGTGTAGCGTCTTCTTTTAACCGCAACTTCACTGTATGTCTTTTAAATTCACCCAATTTATTAGTAAACACTTCTGGATATTTTGTAATCACTTTTTGCACATCACTATCATCAACACTCACTGCATTTATACTATGTACAGATAAGTTAAATTGTTCCATAAAATTTCTTCCTAAAATTGGTGTTGTTGCTTTTTTAATAACAAAAATATCCAAACTTCTTACTTTATCATTATGTTTAACTTCAGCCGTAATATATCCAACTGGTTTGATTTTAGAACCATCATAACTTGTTAAAATTGTGTTTGTTGATAAAATTATGCAATTACTAAATTTATTACGCCAAACAGAATACGGTAACGCTGAAATTGATGACCCCGAATCGATTTCCATAGTAATTAAAATCTTATTTAACTCTACCTTTATCATTAATGGATTACAGAAACTTTTATTTTTCAAATTAAATATTTCCGTATCTTCTGGTTCCTCGTTGACTTCTTCCTCTTCATATAAAAACCGCACATTTTGCTTATTCTTTTGAGGACACACTTTCATTAAATGTCCCTTTTGGTTACACTTTTTACATGCATACATTTTGTATCTACAGTTGTCGGCCGTATGATTTCCACTTAGCCCACAAACTTTACATTTATAAGTTTGCGGTGGCTTCGATTTGAATCTTCTCTGTGCCTCTGTTGTTCGTGTTTTTGTGTTGAATACAGGTTCCATCTTTACTTGGATTGCCTGTTCCTCATCACCTTGCTTTTTTAAGCATTCTATGGTACTTGCGATCTTTATCGCATTTTCAAATGTTAACGTGCTTGCATCTTTCATAAATAATTTGTCTCGTGCAGGTCCCTTTTCACAACCTAACACGAACTTATTTAACAACGCAAAATCTAAATTATTTGCGAAAGAGCATCCGATGGCTAAATTGCGTACCCTTGCCGCCCATTCACGGCAAGTTTCTGTTGACACTTTACTGGCCGCAAAAAACTTCAGACGTTCTGCAAAAGTAGCTTGTACCGGCGTAAAATGATTATTTATTACCGCTATAATATTCATATACTCAGTGTTAGTAGCTTCATTTGGAAAACACAAATCATCCAATAATTTGTACGTAGATTCAGCCAACGAACTTAACAAAATCGCCCGCTTCTTTGCTTCATCTACTATATCATTGGATATAAAAAATTGCTCTAGTTTATTTTTATGTATTTTCCAACTATGTTCCACATGATCGAATATTGCAACACTACCAATTATTGCCGTCGCCATCTTTTAATTAACAATAACACAAAAACTCGAATCACACTTACAACTTCACTAAATTCATTAATGATTAGATACTTTGTAGCCTTTTTTATCCTCGTCGCCAATTGTAGTATCTTTTACATTTTAATAATAACACTGTACTTTGCTTTAAAGTTTATTCTATGAAAGTATATACAAGAAGTGTGTTTAACAATTATTGCTAGCTTATTTATAGCCTAGTATTTACATAACATACAATAATATTGAAACTATAATTTATAATTACTTAATATTACTTAATATACCACTGTCGTCTCCCGTCCCTCAGCGACAAAATCTCGCACTTAGTGCAATTCAGCAAAAACGCATTGCTAATCTGCTAACAATGCGTCTGGCTGAAACTATCTACCAGCGGTACTCAACAAATGGGCCCCCCGACTGTTACAAAATCAAAAATTAATATTCAAACCAGTTTCTAATTCGTTGCATCCCGCAGCCCCCCTTCCCCAAAAAATCGTATTTAACATAATGTATTATTATTTTATGTATCTGAGCCCTAAAACATTTTGTTGCTCCGTCATTTTATATAAAAAGTTAACATAAGCGCCATCAGTATAATCATATTACATAAATATTAATATTCAAACCAGTTTCTAATTTGTTGCAGCCAGCCAAAAAAATAAAGAAAAAATTGAGCAACAAAATCAAAATCAGCGTAACTAATTAGCAACAAATTAGCAACAAATTCTCAGCTGTGTTCTGATTCGTTTGAAGCTAATTTCAGTGGGGGTGCTTCGCTAAGATCATATGAACCCAAAAGAATAAAGAAAAAAATGAGCAACAAAATTAAAATCAGCGTAACTAATTAGCAACAAACTAGCAACAAATTTTGAGCCGTGTTCTGATTCGTTTGAAGCTAATTTCAGTCGGGGTGCTTCGCTCAGTTCATATGAACGCAAAAAAATAATGAAAAAAATGAGCAACAAAATCAAAATCAGCGTAACTAATTAGCAACAAATTCTCAGCCGTGATCTGATTCGTTTGAAGCTAATTTCAGTGGGGGTGCTTCGCTATGGTCATATGAACTTAGCAAAGCACCCAAAAAAATAAAGAAAAAATTGAGCAACAAAATCAAAATCAGCGTAACTAATTAGCACCAAATTAGCAACAAATTCTCAGCCGTGTCTGATTCGTTTTTAACTAATTTCAGTGGGGGTGCTTCGCTAAGTTCATATGAAGTTAGCGAAGCACCCAAAAAATAAAGAAAAAATGGAGCAACAAAATCAAAATCAGCGTAACTAATTAGCAACAAATTAGCAACAAATTATCCACCTAATTTCGTTTTGATTTGCAATAGGTGCTTCGCTAAGTTCATGGTCATATAGATTTTTTATGCAAAAAAATATATACCTTGTATTACAAGGGTTGGGTTATTACTAAACCAGTGATCTTTAATCTCAGCTTCTTCGATATGAATCTGAAAAAATAAATAAGGCAAAAGTTATAGTCGTGTACCAGAATAACGAAATGATATGGATGTAATAATGTATATATATAGTTCAATTAATTTATTGATATTTTTACAATTCATTTCTTATACCTATACTATATTTAAAAATATAAATAAAACATAACTAAAACACTCAAATATTAGCTTATAAATAACATGAAAATATACATTAATATAAAAGTACCTATAAAATATTATAATTTTAATATATTATATCAAATCACAGCTACTTTGTAATTAAACACTTCACTGATGAACAATTAGAAAAACACTGATATATTTTTTACACAGTTCGAAAATTCACTTACAAAAATTTCAACGTTATCACACGGTGATCGACTTCAACCAGAGCGACTAATTTACAATTTTTGGATATACACATTTTTGGATATAGGTACATATATACAGTATGCAGTAGAACAAGATACTTCGTAAGAGATGCATAAAGCAGACTCAGGGCCCGATCTTGCTTTTTCGCCGCTCCGGGAAAAAAAAGATTTTTGCCGCCCCTTACACACTCATTAAAGTAGTACCAATTGGCCAATTTTTAATATTTGTTAACTCACAGGCGGTAAAAATTAAAGGAAATTTTATCGTGTTTTTGAATTTAGAGGTATTTTTGAGTTATTAAACGTTTTTTATAACCATATGGTACCGCAATTAGATAAATAAAATTTTTTTTTTACAAATTTTAAAGTTGCCCATGGAGATGTCTAATTGTTTGTACAAATTTCTAGATGGTCATTTATAAGGAAATTTTCATAGCTATAAAATGCTTTCTCAAATTAAAACTTTAAAAAAAAAAAAACTTTTGAGAAAAATTACAAGATGAAAATAGTTTAACTTTTTTGTAAAAGAATATTAATATTTTTTCAGATGGTTTGTATCTATCAATAATTTGGGATCATGTTTATTTTTACTAGTGTACTTTTTTCATTCAAGCTTAAATATCTCAGCACTAAAAAAATGCTACAACCATTTAAAAAAAAGATAATCCAAAAATTACAACATGAATTTTTCAAACTAAAGGGAAAATCATTTAAAAAAATGTTTCGATTTATTTTTTTGCACTTGTGAACAATATCTAAAAATTGCACTAGTTAAGACAAATTAAACATTATAATAATTGTAATTTAGAACCAATATAAAAGTTACAATTTAAATATTATTAAAAAAATGGCATTGCTGGTTTGAATTGATTTTAATTTTTTCTTTCTACCAATTTTGCCGCCCTTCAAATTTGCCGCTCGGTGCAGTTGCTTCGGTTGCGCCCCTCTAGATCGGGCCCTGAGCAGACTAATACGTTTGGTGAGGTAGTGATAATCATAAAGATATTTACCACAATGTGAAAAAACCCAGGCCAAGCAATAAAACCTTAGTTCAACATGTGTCCGAAGCCTGAGGCATTATGTACATATAAACTGTACATTTACATGATGTAACTTGCAATGGTAAATGAACAATACACGCCCGATAAACTGTATCAATTAAGATATTTGTATATAATATTGAAATAAAGCTACAGTATACATACATTGAAAACAATATAGTCCAGAGCATTTAGACGAAAAATAGATGTATCTAAGAAAAAATTCGCATGTGTGGGCTGTAAAAAAGTATGCTCACAGAGGATCGATGGGGACTTTTGGTAACTTATTTATAAAGGCAAAACGAAGGTGTATACAAAAATTCAGCTCTATGCGAATTTATTCCTAGTGAAAACCTAAAGTTACTGGACTAATATGAGTATAGATTAAATTAAATAAATTTATTATACAGGATGACCCATTTTAAGTGCACACCTCTAATAACTTTTTATGGTGAATTGTTATCAAAAAACTTTTCAGATAAAAGATACACGGTTTGGAGGGGGACATAGACGTACTCGGATGAAATTTTTTTAGGTGGTGTTTTCAGGGTGATATGAAGGTCAACATCATTTTTTTAAATACGAACCTATAGTTTTAATTAAGTTATTTTATTTTACGTGAAAAAACACGTATCTTTCATTGAAAACTTTTTTTGAAAAACTTAAACCTTTCCAAGATATCTAACAAAATAATTCGAGATTTTGAACTTTCAATATTTTTTTACCAAGAAACCATCAACTTTAGAGAAAAAGTACCAAATACAAAAAATGTTTATTTTGATCTAATAAGACTTATTAAAAAATTTATTTTAAAATTTTAAAACTTTTTCAATTCATTTTATTTAAGCAAAAAAAATTGTTAAAAACAAATAAGAATAATTTTTTAAATTTTATTAGACCAAAATAAACACTTTTTGTATTTTATACTTTTTCCCTAAACCTGATGGTTTGGGAGTAAAAAAATATTGAAAGTTCAAAATCTCGAATTATTTTGTTAGATATCTTGAAAAGGTTTAAGTTTTTCAAAAAAAGTTTTCAATGAAAGATACGTGTTTTTTCACGTAAAATAAAATTACTTGATTAAAACTATAGGTTCCTATTTAAAAAAATGATGTTGACCTTCATATCAACCTGAAAACACCACCTAAAAAAATTTCATCCGAGTACGTCTATGTCCCCCTCCAAACCGTGTAACTTTTATCTGAAAAGTTTTTTGATAACATTTCACCATAAAAAGTTATTAGAGGTGTGCACTTAAAATGGGTCATCCTGTATATCTTAATATACCGGGTGGTCTATTTAAATTGAGACAAGCAAATATCTCGAAAATTAAGGTTTTTCAGGAAAAACGTTTGGTACAAAAGTTTCAGGGTTCAAAGGGGGAAAACCAATAGAGGTAAAATTTTTGACTTTGAGTGGAGGTTTTAAGGTCATTTTGGGGTCAACTTCATTTTTTTAAATGGAAACCTATTACTTTTTTTACATATTCGTATTTTGCAGAAAAAAAGAAACAACTTTTGTCTAAAAAGTTTTTTCAAAATCTTCAATTTTAACCTATTTTTTTTTAGTAAAAATATTCAAAATAAAAAAAAAAATTTTAATCCTAAAATTAAAAAAAAATCATTTTTTAAATTTAATTGTTACTTAAACATGAATAGTTAATAATTATAAATAATAATTTCGGATTTTTTTAATAAAAACTAACAAAAATATAAAAAAATAGATTTAAAAAATGACCCTGAATTTGAAGATTTTGAAAAAACTTCTAAGACAAAAGTTGTTTCTTTTTTTCTGCAAAATACGAATATGTAAAAAAATAAATAGGTTTCCCTTTAAAAAAATGAAGTTGACCCAAAATAACCTTTAAACCTCCACTCAAAGTCAAAAATTTTACCTCCATTGGTTTTCCCCCTTTGAACCCTGAAACTTTTGTACCAAACATTTTCCCTGAAAAACCTTAATTTTCGAGATATTTGCTTGTCTCAATTTAAATAGACCACCCGTATATAAATTACGTGTCACATGTTTGTCCGCGATGGACTCCTAAACTACTTAACCGATTTCAATCAAATTTGTACACCGTGTGCAGTTTGATCCAACTTGAAAGATAGGATAGCTTACATCTCAATTTATGATCGCAATATTCTACTTAACCGATTTTAATCAAATTTGTACACCGTGTGCAGTTTGATCCAACTTGAAAGATAGGATATAGGATTATAATATTAAAATCTTAAATATCTCGGCTCCTATGTAAGATAGGTTGTTGTTTTTTTCCCTCCAACCTCCACCCCCAAGGTATTTTCTCGCCAGATCAAATAAATTTTATTAAAACTCTTCAAATGTGAAAGGGGGTGAAATATATAAATTTTCTTTTGTTTTGGTTCACATCCATTATACAAAATCGTAAATATCTCGGTTCCTATGGGAGATAGGAGGTTCTTTTCCCCCCTAAAACCCCCCACTCCCGTAGTATTTTTCCCGCCAGATCGAATGAAAATAATTACAGCCCTTCATATGTGTCAGGGGGTGAAATATTTAAAAAAAATCCCACACAAATATTTCCACCCCCTTTTAATTTTTAGGGGATGAATTTTTGGAATTCGAAGTAGCCTGTCTTTTCTCAGGGTGTAAACTATCTCCCTGCAAAATTTCATCAAAATCGGTTCAGCGGTTTAGCAGTGAAAAAATAGCAAACAGGCAGAGATACAGATCCACTTTCGCAATTATAATATTAAAATCTTAAATATCTCGGCTCCTATGTAAGATAGGTTGTTGTTTTTTTTCCCTGCAACCCCCACCCCAAGGTATTTTCCCGCCAGATCAAATAAATTTTATTAAAACTCTTCAAATGTGAAAGGGGGTGAAATATATAAATTTTCTTTTGTTTTGTTTCACATTCATTATACAAAATCGTAAATATCTCGGTTCCTATGGGAGATAGGGGGTTCTTTTCCCCCCTAAAACCCCCCACTCCCGTAGTATTTTTCCCGGCAGATCGAATGAAAATAATTACAGCCCTTCATATGTGTCAGGGGGTGAAATATTTAAGAAAATCCCACACACATTTCCACCCCCTTTTAATTTTTAGGGGATGAATTTTTGGAATTCGAAGTAGCCTATGTCTTTTCTCAGGGTGCAAACTATCTCCCTGCAAAATTTCATCAAAATCGGTTCAGCGGTTTAGCAGTGAAAAAATAGCAAACAGACAGAGAGACAAATCCACTTTCGCAATTATAATATTAAAATCTTAAATATCTCGGCTCCTATGTAAGATAGGTTGTTGTTTTTTTCCCTCCAACCCCCACCCCCAAGGTATTTTCCCGCCAGATCAAATAAATTTTATTAAAACTCTTCAAATGTGAAAGGGGGTGAAATATATAAATTTTCTTTTGTTTTGGTTCACATTCATTATACAAAATCGTAAATATCTCGGTTCCTATGGGAGATAGGGGGTTCTTTTCCCCCCTAAAACCCCCCACTCCCGTAGTATTTTTCCCGGCAGATCGAATGAAAATAATTACAGCCCTTCATATGTGTCAGGGGGTGAAATATTTAAAAAAATCCCATACAAACATTTCCACCCCCTTTTAATTTTTAGGGGATGAATTTTTGGAATTCGAAGTAGCCTATGTCCTTTCTCAGGATGTATTTTATTATTATTATTATTAGGTTGTGATTGATGATAAGGGATAGATACCTCTAACAATGCAGCCTTTGGCTTTTCTCAGGATGTAAGCTATCTCCCTACCAAATTTCATCAAGATCGGTTCAGCGGTTTAGCCGTGAAAAGGTAACAAACAGACAGACAGACAGATACACTTTCGTATTTATAATATTAGTATGGATTATTTGACGGTCTCAATTATCTGTTAGCTCTAAACGATTCTAACAGATGGTGACAAAATTTTTTTTTAATTGTTCAAAAATTAGAAATTTCAAAAAAATATGAAAATTATAATATAGATCAGTAGCGCCTCAAAAAAAATTATTTATGAATTATTATTTTTTTGAAAGTTGAGATTGATATATTAATCCTTTTTTTTTAATTATAATTAAGTCAGGGGCGTGCATGAAAATAATTAAAATTGCTATTTTTTAAAAGTGACGTAGACAAATTAATTTTGATTAAAATTGAACAAAAATTAAAAACTTCAGGAATATATAAAAATAAAAAGTTAACCATTTAATAAATAACAGTTCATTTTAGGTTGGGTAATTTATACATGTAATATTATTGAAAATTGTAATATTGATATGTGATTATCACCGCCAATTTAAGAAATAAAATGAGTATCAGCAAAAAGATTGGAAAATTATTATAATATACACATACGAGGGTCGCAGCCGAAGGCTGAGACCCGAGTAAATTTGTGATTAGGTAATTTGTACGTGTAAGATTACTGAAAATTTTAATATTGATTATCTTCTAACAGATGGTGACATCTGTTGACTGGATTGAGTAAGTATTCAATAGATGGCGCTATGTCAAACTTCAAAACATTTCATATAACCTACAATTTAATAGCATAACCACCACATGTTGTTGAAGCTAAAGTATAGGTTAAATTTATTTTGTAGTACACGAAATACAGTTAATTTTACTTTTTCAATTTTTGGTGTTAGTGGCATAGCCACGTGTTACTTAGACTGAAGTATAAATTAAATTCACATTATCACACTATAATATAAACGTGTATGTTTATATATCCGCACTTATATATAAACGTGTATGTTTATATATATCTATGTCCGCACGAAACTATAGCTTTATAGACTCTGATACCACCGGACCGATTTTGATAATTTTTTTTTTGTCATGTAGCTTGACTCTTTTTCCAGTCAATAGGCTAGATTTCATTTCTTAGCTATGAAAGGTCTGTGAGCTGTGATTTTTTTCCCGAAGCAATAATTTTAGCTAAAATTAAATTTTATCGTAAAAAACTATCGGCTTTTTTTTGTAATCCGCGGCTTTGATTGGACGTAATCATATGTTTCAGACCGATTCGAAATACACACGTGTTTTTTGACAGGTGACAGGTGACAGATGACAGAGAATGTTCTAGAAGGTTTTCTATCCTTTTCTATTAGGAGTGAGAAAATTTTTGATGACGTTAGATTTGATAGTTATTGAAATTATGTGGTTTTTTACATATGACATATTTTTTGTTTGTAAAAAAATTATTTTGAGTAAAATTGTTGAATTTTTTTTAATTGTTGAAATTATTCATTTAAATCAGGGACGGCGTTTTAAATAATTTTAAATTTGTGTTTTTTTTTAATGAAATTGTATAAAAATATAATTTTTAATAATTTTGTTATAGGAGATTGATGCAATTTATCCACACATTTAAAAATAATTAAGACAGGAGCTGGTGTCGTTTTAAATATATGAAATTTTTGGGAACTGTCACACTTCGTAACGTTTCTAAAAACTTTAAAAAAAGTAAAATTTAACTGTTCAAAAATTAGAAGTTTCAAAAAATATGAAAATTATAATATATAGATCAGTAGCGCCTCAAAAAAAATTGTTTATGAACTATTATTTTTTTTAAAGTTTTGAGATTGATATATTGATTTTTTTTTAAATTATAATTTAGTCAGGGGCGTCGCATGAAAATAGTTAAATTTGCTATTTTTTAAAAGTGCAATTTTTTTTAAATTATTTAATAAATAACAGTACATTTTAGGTTGGGTAATTTATACATGTTTCATTTAAATCAGGGACGGCGTTTCAAATAATTTTAAATTTGTGTTTTTTTAATGAAATTGTATATAAATATAATTGTTAATTGTTTTGTTGTAGGTGATTGATGCAATTTATCCAAAAGTTCACATTTAAAAATAAATAAGTCAGTAGCGTCTCAAAATTTTTTTTTTAATTGTTCAAAAATTAGAAATTTCAAAAAAATATGAAAATTATAATATAGATCAGTAGCGCCTCAAAAAAAATTATTTATGAATTATTATTCTTTGAAAGTTGAGATTGATATATTAATCCTTTTTTTTTAATTATAATTAAGTCAGGGGCGTGCATGAAAATAATTAAAATTGCTATTTTTTAAAAGTGACGTAGACAAATTAATTTTGATTAAAATTGAACAAAAATTAAAAACTTCAGGAATATATAAAAATAAAAAGTTAACCATTTAATAAATAACAGTTCATTTTAGGTTGGGTAATTTATACATGTAATATTATTGAAAATTGTAATATTGATATGTGATTATCACCGCCAATTTAAGAAATAAAATGAGTATCAGCAAAAAGATTGGAAAATTATTATAATATACACATACGAGGGTCGCAGCCGAAGGCTGAGACCCGAGTAAATTTGTGATTAGGTAATTTGTACGTGTAAGATTACTGAAAATTTTAATATTGATTATCTCCGCCAAATTAAAAAATTGACTATAAAAAAATAGTGGAGCGAGTATGATATATACACATTCGAGGGTCGCAGACCCGAGTATGTTTGTGTAAAATATATGGCGTGAAAGGGGGTTGGGGCGCGAAGCGCCCAGGGGCACAGCCCCTAGTCCGCACTTATATATAAACGTGTATGTTTATATATATCTATGTCCGCACGAAACTATAGCTTTATAGACTCTGATACCACCGGACCGATTTTGATAATTTTTTTTTTGTCATGTAGCTTGACTCTTTTTCCAGTCAATAGGCTAGATTTCATTTCTTAGCTATGAAAGGTCTGTGAGCTGTGATTTTTTTCCCGAAGCAATAATTTTAGCTAAAATTAAATTTTATCGTAATTTCAGAAAATTATGAAAATTATAATATAAATCAGTAGCGTCGAAAAAAAATTATTTATGGATTTTTTTTTTAAGTTTTGAGATTGATATATTCATACATTTTTAAAAATTATAATTAAGTCAGTGGCGTCGCATGAAACTAATTAAAATTGCTATTTTTAAAAAGTGACGTAGACTAATTAATTTTGATTAAAATTGAATAAAAATTAAAAACATCAGGAATATGTCAAAATAAAAAGTTAACCATTTAATAAATAACTACATTTTAGGTTGGGTAATTTATACATGTAATATTACTGAAAATTGTAAAAATGATAAGTGATTATCCCCGCCAATTTAAGAAAAAATGAGTATCAGCAGAAAGAATGGAAAATTATTATAATATACACATACGAGGGTCGCAGACCTGAGTAAATTTTTGATTAGGTAATTTGTACATGTAAGATTACTGAAAATTTTAATATTGATTATCTCCGCTAAATTCAAAAATTAACTATTAAAAAAATAGTGGAACGAGTATGGTATATACACATACGAGGGTCGCAGACCCGAGTAAATTTGTGTAAAAAATATGACGTGAAAGGGGGTTGGGGCGCGAAGCGCCCAGGGGCACAGCCCCTAGTCACACTATAATATAAACGTGTATGTTTATATATATATACTAGGGGCTGTGCCCCTGGGCGCTTCGCGCCCCAACCCCCTTTGACGCCATATTTTTTACACAAATTTACTCGGGTCTGCGACCCTCGTATGTGTATATATCATACTCGTTCCACAATTTTTTGATAGTTAATTTTTTCATTTGGCGGAGATAATCAATATTACAATTTTCAGTAATTTTACATGTACAAATTACCTAATCACAAATTTACTCGGGTCTGCGACCCTCGTATGTGTATAATATAATAATTTTCCAATCTTTTTGCTGATACTCATTTTATTTCTTAAATTGGCGGTGATAATCACATATCAATATTACAATTTTCAATAATATTACATGTATAAATTACCCAACCTAAAATGTACTGTTATTTATTAAATGGTTAACTTTTTATTTTTATATATTCCTGAAGTTTTTAATTTTTGTTCAATTTTAATCAAAATTAATTTGTCTACATCACTTTAAAAAATAGCAATTTTAATTATTTTCATGCGCGCCCCTGACTTAATTATAATTAAAAAAAAAAAGATTAATATATCAATCTCAACTTTCAAAAAAATAATAATTTATAAATAATTTTTTTGTGGCGCTACTGATCTATATTATAATTTTCATATTTTTTTGAAATTTCTAATTTTTGAATAATTAAAAAAAAAATTTGAGACGCTACTGACTTATTTATTTTTAAATGTGAACTTTTGGATAAATTGCATCAATCACCTACAACAAAACTATTTAAAATTATATTTATATACAATTTCATTAAAAAAACACAAATTTAAAATTATTTGAAACGCCGTCCCTGATTTAAATGAAACATGTATAAATTACACAACCTAAAATGTACTGTTATTTATTAAATAATTTTAAAAACATTGCACTTTTAAAAAATAACAAATTGAACTATTTTCATGCAACGCCCCTGACTAAATTATAATTTAAAAAAAAATTAATATATCAATCTCAAAACTTTCAAAAAAATAATAATTCATAAACAATTTTTTATAGGCGCTACTGATCTATATTATAATTTTCATATTTTTATGAAATTTATATTTTTGAACTATAAAAAATGTTTTTTTAAGTTTTTACAATCGTTACGAAATGTGACAGTTCCCAAAAATTTCATATATTTAAAACGACACCAGCCCCTGACTTAATTATTATTTTTAAATGTGAAATTTTGAATAAATTACATCAACAAAACTATTAAAAATTATATTTTTATACAATTTCATTAAAAAAACACAAATTTAAAAATATTTGAAACACCGTCCCTGATTTAAATGAATAATTTCAACAATTAAAAAAAAATCAACAATTTCACTCAAAATAATTTTTTTACAAACATAAAAAATATGTCACATGTAAAAAACCACGTAATTTTGGAACTCAAATTTAACGTCATCAAAAATTTTCTCACTCCTAATAGAAAACGATAGAAAACCATCTAGAACATTCCCTGTCATCTGTTATCTGTCAAATTTAAACTAATTAGAAAAAAAGATTTTAAATATTTTTTAATTCGCCGCTCCTGACATTATACTTTTTAATATTATCTATAGATAATTATACTAATTACATCAAATTACCAATCAATTTTGGTTAAAATTTAATTTATAAGCAATTTAATCAAAATGTACAAAATAACATTTCTTTCCACGCTCCTGACGTATATAAGATAAAAAACAGCTGTTTATAATTTATTCGTTTAACAATTTCAATCAAAATCTATTTTACGTAGAAATTATAATAGATTCACAAAACTAACATTTTAAAATTAATCAAGTAATTTATCAGTGTGTTTTTTATGAAAATGACAATAAAAATCCATGTGTTTTCTTCTTTATAAATGTCATATTTTGACAGATATAAACAAAATACAACAGTGATATCTTGTAATTTAGCAAATTATCGTAAAAATAGTATTTTACAAACGACAATCACACTGTCTGAAAAACAAAAGCCGACACTCGAACCAGCTAATTCATCGTTTTTTCAGTAAAATTTCGATGTACATTTTCGGAAAAAAAATCACAGTTCACAGACCTTTCATAACTAAGAAATGAAATCTAGCCTATTGACTGGAAAAAGAGTCAAGCTACATGACGAAAAAAAAATTATCAAAATCGGCCGGGTAATTCCAGAGTCTATAAAAATAACATTTCGGGGAGACATACATATATATATATATATATATATATTCATACACGTTTATATTATAGTGTGATATATATATCGCTATGTCCGGACGAAACAATAGCTTTATAGATTCTGGATCCACCGGGCCGATTTTGATAATTTTTTTTTCGTCATGTAGCTTGACTCTTTTTCCAGTCAATAGGCTAGATTTCATTTCTTAGCTATGAAAGGTCTCTGAGCTGTGATTTTTTTCCGAAAAAGTACATCGAATTTTACTGAAAAAACGATGAATTAGCTGGTTCGAGTGTCGGCTTTTGTTTTTCAGACAGTGTGATGGTCGTTTGAAAAATGCAATTTTTACGATAATTTACTAAATTACAAGATATCACTGTTGTATTTTGTTTATATCTGTCAAAATATGACATTTATAAAGAAGAAAACACATGGATTTTTATTGACATTTTCATAAAAAACACACTGATAAATTACTTGATTAATTTTTAAATGTTAGATTTGTGAATCAATTATAATTTCTACATAAAATAGATTTTGATTGAAATTGTTAAACGATGAAATTATAAACAGCTGTTTTTTATCTTATATACGTCAGGAGCGTGTAAAAAAATGTTATTTTGTACATTTTGATTAAATTACTTATAAATTAAATTTTAACCAAAATTGATTGGTAATTTGATGTAATTAGTATAATGATCTATAGATAATATTAAAAACTTTATATTTGTTAACTATAATGTCAGGAGCGGCGAATAAAAAAATATTTAAAATCTTTTTTCTAATTAGTTTATATAGAAATTTCGTAACGTTTGTAAAAACTTTTTTTGAATTGTTCAAAAATTATAAATTTAAGAAAAATATGTAAATTATAATATAGGTCAGTAGCGTCTCTAAAAAAAATTATTTAATGAATTATTATTTTTTTGGAAGTTTTGTGAGACTGATATATAAATAAAAAAAATTTAATAATAATTAAGTCAGGGGCGTCGCATAAAAATAATTAAAATTTAAATTTTTAAAAAGTGACGTAGACAAATTCATTTTGATTGAATGTGAACAAAAATTAAAAACTTCAGGAATATATAAAAATAAAAAGGAAAAAAACTTATATTAACCATTTTTTGATACAAATAACGTACTCTTTGAATATGAAAAACATGTGTAAATTTTAATAATAATAAATGTTTTCAATTATCATTTTTAGGTTTATAATATAATATACTCATGCATACGAGGGTCGCAGCCTTCGGCTGCGACCCGAGTACATTTGAGGTTGGGTAATTTGTACATGTAATATTACTAAAAATTGTAATAATGATATGTGATTATCACCGCCAATTTGAGAAAAAAATGAGTATCAGCAAAAAGAATGGAAAATTATTATAATATACACATACGAGGGTCGCAGACCCGAGTAAATTTGTAATTAGGTAATGTGTATATGTAAGATTACTGAAAATTTTAATATTGATTATCTCCGCCAAATTAAAAAATTAACTATCAAAAAATAGTGGTAAAAGTATGATATATACACATACGAGGGTCGCAGACCCGAGTAAATTTGTGAAAAAAATATGGCGTGAAAGGGGGTTGGGGCGCGAAGCGCCCAGGGGCACAGCCCCTAGTATATATATATATATATATATATTTGTATGTCGCTTCGAAACTATAGCTTTATAGACTCTGGATTCACCGGACCGATTTTGATAATTTTTTTTTCGTCATGTAGCTTGACTCTTTTTCCAGTCAATAGGCTAAATTTCATTTCTTAGCTATGAAAGGTCTCTGAGCTGTGATTTTTTTCCGAAAAAGTACATCGAAATTTTACTGAAAATTAAATTTTAAGGTAAAAAACCATCGGCATTTATTTCTAATTCGAGTTTCTGATTGGTCGAAAATGACGTATGTTCTGTCAGATTCGACATACACGCGCTTCTTGACAGATGACAGCTGACAGGGAATGTTCTAGAAGGTTTTGTATCATTTTCTATTAGGAGTGAGAAATTTTTTGATGTCGTTAGATTTGATAGTTATTGAAATTACGTGGTTTTTTACATGTGACATATTTTTTATGTTTGTAAAAAAATTATTTTGAGTGAAATTGTTGAATTTTTTTTAATTGTTGAAATTATTCATTTAAATCAGGGACGGCGTTTCAAATATTTTTAAATTTGTGTTTTTTTATTGTAATTTTATTAAAATATAATTTTTAATAGTTTTGTTGATGCAATTTTAGTCAAAATTTCACATTTAAAAATAATAATTAGGTCAGGGGCTGGTGTCGTTTTAAATATATGAAATTTTTGTAACATTTCGTAACGTTTGTAAAAACTTAAAAAAAAAAATTATTGTTCAAAAATTAGAAATTTCAGAAAAATATGAAAATTATAATATAAATCAGTAGCGCCTCGAAAAAAATTATTTATGAATTTTTATTTTTTTGAAAGTTCAGATTGATATATCAATATTTTTTTTTAAATTATAATTAAGTCAGGGGCGTCGCATGAAAATAATTAAAATTGATATTTTTTAAAAGTGACGTAGACAAATTAATTTTGATTAAAATTGAACAAAAAGTAAAAACTTCAGGAATATATAAAAATTAAAAAGTTAACCATTTAATAAATAACAGTAGGTACATTTTAGGTTGGGTAATTTATACATGTAATATTATAAATAAAATTATTTATTATATTACAAAAAAAAAATTATTTTGAGTGAAATTGTTGAATTTTTTTTAATTGTTGAAATTATTCATTTAAATCAGGGACGGCGTTTCAAATATTTTTTAATTTGTGTTTTTTTTAATGAAATTGTATAAAAATGTAATTTTTAATAGTTTTGTTGATGCAGTTTACAAAATTTCACATTTAAAAATAATAATTAAGTCAGGGGCTGGTGTCGTTTTAAATATATGAAAGTGGGAAATGTCACATTTCGTAACGTTTGTAAAAACTTTGAAAAAAAAATTTTAATTGTTCAAAAATTAGAAATTTCAAAAAAATATGAAAATTTTAATATAGATCAGTAGCGCCTTAAAAAAAATTATTTATGAATTATTATTTTTTTGAAAGTTTTGAGATTGATATATTAATAAAAAAAATTTAAATAATAATTAAGTCAGGGGTGTCGCATAAAAATAATTAAAATTTCTATTTTTTAAAAGTGACGTAGACAAATTCATTTTGATTAAAAATTAAATATTAATAATAATAAATGTTTTCAATGATCATTTTTAGGGTTATATTATAATATACTAATGCATACGAGGGTCACAGCCGAAGGCTGAGACCCGAGTACATTTGAGGTTGGGTAATTTGTACATGTAATATTACTGAAAATTGTAATAATGTGATTATCACCGCCAATTTAAGAAAAAAATGAGTATCAGCAAAAAGAATGGAAAATTATTACAATATACACATGCGAGGGTCGCAGACCCGAGTAAATTTGTAATTAGGTAATTTATTCATGTAAGATTACTGAAAATTTTAATATTGATTATCTCCGCCAAATTCAAAAATTAACTATCAAAAAATAATGGTAGGAGGATGATATATGCACATACGAGGGTCGCAGACCCGAGTAAATTTGTGTAAAAAATATGGTGTGAAAGGGGGTTGGGGCGCGAAGCGCCCAGGGGCACAGCCCCTAGTAGTGAATATAATACAGTGAAATTATTCCTGCTTTTTAATTATTTGTGCTTCGTTGTTCAAAACTCTAATTAAACTATATACATGTAAGTATTATCACATAGTTATATTATTATCTTATCTTAATCTTAATATATATTGCTATTTCAATGCGCTATAATAACATGTTTTTCAGTTTTTTTTTTTCAACGTTTAAATTATTATTTTCAGTCGAATGCCACCGAAAAAATCTAACCTCAACAACGCAAGGAGCAGAGAGGCACGACGCAAACGCGTTGAAAGTCCTCATACGGCAGAACAAATAACAATAAGAAATGCAGCCCAAAGAGTCAGGACAGCAGAGTGTCGTGCACAAGAATGTCAAGAACAGCGTGACGAACGTCTGCAACAGACAAGAGCGGAACGAGAACAAAACATAGCTACAGCACAAGTACAAGAACGACAGAGGCAGCGGATCAGCCGCTCATTAACACGTGCATCATTTATTCGTCTTGCTTTCGAATATGCACCAGATATTAACTACTCTGCGCATTCAAAAATTGCTATCGGTGCAATGGATAAAGTATGTCAATATTGCCAGGCATTGAAATTTCGGAATGAAACACCCGGCATGTACTGCGCATCAGGAAAAGTTGTGCTGTCACCTCTACCCACTCCGCCGGAACCTTTATTATCCCTTCTTGCTGGCGATTCAAATGATTCAAAATTATTTTTGCGTAAGATACGCAAATTTAATTCTTGCTTCCAAATGACGTCATTTGGGGCAACTAAAATTTGCGATCGCGCATCCGATAGACGTAATTTCGAAACTACATTCAAAATACAAGGCCAGGTGTACCATAAAATCGGATCATTGATGCCAATGCTTGATGATGATCCGAAATTTCTTCAAATTTATTTTATGGGCAATTGTGAAGAGCGCGTAACAACTCGGTGCCAGTATAATTTCATTGAACAAGCAGAGGAAAGAGCAATTGTGATGTTGCTGGAAAATTTTTTAGAAGATCAGAATCAACTCATTCGATTGTTTAAAAGAGTTTCGCCACGATTGCAAAATGACAACTATCAAATCGTCATAAAAGCCGACAAAGTACCATTAGGTGAACATGCTGGCAGATTCAACGCTCCAACTGTTGACGAGGTTGCTGTTATTATGGTTGGTGATCCAGTTGACAACAGAGCTATAAAAATTACACGGCGAGACAACACTGTCAATACGATTTCGGATATACATCGTTCATATGACGCACTACAATATCCATTAATATTTTGGCAAGGACAGGATGAATATCACATTAACATCAAACAGTGTGATCCAAATGCCGGTAAATTTGACTATTAACTATTAACTTTCTAACTGTATGAACGAATTTTAATTTCTTATTTCATTTTATTTTCTATTTTTTTTAGGTGCTAATGGAAATAAAAAAGTTAGTTCTATGAACTAGTACGCACACCGATTGATGGTTAGACTAAATCAGGATATCCTTCGATATCGTCAGCTATTCCATCAATACATTGTTGATATGTATGCTAAGGTTGAAAGCGAACGCTTGCGATTTATTCGATACAACCAGGCTAAATTACGATCGGAAGAATACATTCACTTACGAGATGCTGTTGTTGGAAACATCGACGGAAATTTAAACCCCAATGACATCGGTAATGCTTTCATTTTACCTTCAAGCTACATCGGCAGTCCACGGAACATGCAGGAATACATACAAGTTGCGATGACTTACGTACGTCATTACGGCCGACCGGATTTGTTTATTACATTCACATGTAATCCAAATTGGAATGAGATACAAACTTTACTATCACCAGGACAACAAGCATTTCATCGTCATGATATAACTGCACGTGTGTTTAAACAAAAATTGAAATCCTTAATTGATTTTATTGTTAAATATTCAGTTTTTGGTATCACACGTTGTTGGCTGTATTCGATTGAGTGGCAAAAGCGAGGTTTGCCTCATGCCCACATTTTAATTTGGCTTCAAGATAAAATCCATTCAGAAGAAATTGATCAAATAATTTCAGCCGAAATTCCAGACCCATCAATTGATCAAGAATTATTTGATATTGTTACCAAACACATGATCCACAGGCCTTGCGGTGCTTTCAACATGACGTCACCATGCATGGAAAATGGAAAATGTAAGAAAAATTTCCCAAAGCCGTATACGAATGACACTATCACGGATATTGACGGTTATCCAATGTATCGCCGCAGAAATACTGAGAATGGCGGCCACACATTCACAATGCGACTGCCGAATTTTACAAATCAAGTTGAACTTGATAATCAGTGGGTGGTACCATACTCACCATTACTTTCAAAAACTTATGAGGCTCATATCAATGTTGAGCTTTGCAGTTCTGTAAAATCAATTGAGTACATTTGTAAATATATAAATAAAGGCAGTGATTTGGCTATATTTGAAGTACAGAATGTAAATGAAAATGACGAAATAGCACGATACCAAATGGGTAGGTACATTAGCAGCAACGAAGCTATTTGGCATATTCTTAGCTTTCCCATACACGAAAGAGACCCTTCTGTTCAGCATCTAGCAATACATCTTGAAAACGGTCAACGTGTATACTTCACTGAAGAAAATGTTCTCCAAAGAGCGCTTGAAGCTCCAAAAACGACACTCACTGAATTTTTTACATTGTGTCAAAAATCTGATATTTTTGGCCAATTCGCAAAAACATTGATATATACTGATGTTCCACGTTATTTTACATGGAACAAATCCGGTAAAAAATGGGAACCACGAAAACAAGGAAAACCACATCCTTCCATCATAGGCATATTCAAAGCTAAGACATTGGGGCGACTTTACACGGTACATCCAAAGCAACGTGAGTGCTTCTATTTACGTTTGTTATTGGTGAATGTTCCCGGACCAACGTCTTTTGAATTTCTGCGAACAGTTAATGGTCGAGTATTCAATACATACCAAGATGCATGTCGTGAACTGCAACTGCTAGAAGACGATAACCATTGGGACTTAACGCTTGCTGATGCCGCATTGACATCAACGCCCAATAACATTCGTCAGCTGTTTGCAATTATTTTGACGACATGTTATCCATCGCAAGCACAAACTTTGTGGGAAAAATATAAAAATTGTATGACAGAAGACATATTGCACCGAATTAGACAAACAGATCAATGCCAAAACATAGATTATACGTCAGAGATGTATAATGAAGCGTTAGTGTTGATCGAGGATTTATGTGTTTTAATTTCAAATTTACCACTTAATCATTATGGTATGCCATCACCTGATCGCCCAGCCACCGACTTAGTCAACACCGATTTACAACGAGAAAAACAATATGATCATGATAATTTAGTAACAATTATCGCGAACAGCGAGCCATTACTGACAGCAGAACAAAAAATTATTTATGATCGGATTATGCTGACTGTTGCTGCTGAGCAAGGTGGTTTTTTTTTCTTGGACGCACCAGGTGGAACCGGTAAAACATTTTTAATATCGTTGATTCTTGCCAAAATACGGTCACAACAGAAAATTGCATTGGCAGTTGCATCGTCAGGCATTGCGGCTACTTTGCTAGATGGTGGGCGAACATTCAACATTCAAGCTGCCATTGGACATTCATAATAAACCAAATGCAATATGTAACATAAAAAAGAATAGTGGAATGAGTGCACAATGGCTCACAAATATTCACTCGAAGCATTGCATAGAACTATGCAAGATTTAAACGGCAATGATAAACTTTTCGGTGGTGCTCTCTTACTTTTGTCTGGTGATTTCCGCCAGACCTTACCAGTTATACCTCGCTCTACTTTCGCGGATGAGATTAATGCATGTTTGAAACAATCATTCTTATGGCGAAGTGTTGAAACACTTCGATTGACCATAAACATGCGCGTACGATTGCAAAATGATCCATCAGCACAAACATTTTCCGAACAATTACTAGATATTGGGAACGGTAAAATAGAACTGCAACCAAATACGCAATGCATTAAACTGCCAGACAATTTCTGCACTGTTCTTCAGGAAAAAAATGAATTGATTCAGAGTATTTTTCCGGATATACAGAATAATTACTTGAATCATAACTGGCTCAGTCATCGGGCTATTTTGGCAGCCAAAAATGTTGATGTTGACGAAATTAACTTCCAGATACAACAGTTGTTACCAGGCGATCTGATGTCTTTTAAATCAATCGATACTGTTGTTAATGAAAATGATAATATCAATTTTCCAATTGAATTTTTAAATTCACTAGATATACCTGGAATGCCACCACATAATCTTCGATTAAAGATTGGTTCACCTATTATTCTCCTGCGTAATTTGAATCAACCTCAATTATGCAACGGTACGCGTTTGGTCATCAAAAAGATCACCGGAAATATTCTTGAAGCAACCATTTTAACTGGAAAGTTTAAAGGAAAAGTGGTCCTGTTGCCACGTATTCCAATGATACCGTCAGATTCTACCATACCCTTCAGAAGGTTACAGTTTCCAATTCGTTTAGCTTTTGCCATGTCTATAAATAAGTCCCAAGGCCAAACAATGTCCATTTGTGGTTTAGATTTGGAAAATCCATGTTTTTCTCATGGGCAGCTATATGTTGCATGCTCACGTGTAGGAAAACCGTCGAACCTATTTGTGTTAGCTAAAGACAGGTGTATGCGCGTCTCTGAAGGACGTGATACGGAGATTTGTAAAATTCTAAAATAACTAATTTCTAACTCAAAGGACCAGTGCTGTGCTTGTCTTAAGTACATTCAAATTGGTACTTACCATAAAATGCAGCTGTTCTCGCTCGTGGTTCGAGACGTAGGCTAGATTCAGGAAAAGGGGGAATAATAGGGTACGTCCTTTGCTCCGATCTCCAACAACTACACCCTTTTGATGTTACTGCACCAGTTTAAATGTTGACTAAAAACTTAACTTAAAACATACACAGACACAATAAAGTTATAACAAAACGAAATTAAATTTCCAACCAACGCGAACAGATGAGATCACTACGACTAGATTCACTATCGCACGTGGTATTTTCGGTTTTTCCAATATGCGGGCTAACTAACAAATACAGTAAGATGCTGATGTCTTAACTGCAGTAGAAAATTAATATTAACAAAAAACAATACTTTATTCTGCTAAACTAAAGTTCCAACTGAAACAAGAATGCATTGGCAATTAATTAGTCAGAAGTATTAATTGGCTTTTAACATTAGATAACACATTCAAAATTAGGAAATTATCTAAAATGTGATGTCTAGCGCCATCTACCGCGGACTAGGGGGAACCGCCGCCAGAGCTATGAACCAACTGTAACTTTAAAATGACTTAAGTTGTTTGACTGCTTTACAGAACTCACAACGCTGCCGATATGTGGCGTTAACATTCCTCCCGCGCGCGTGTGGCTTACAATCATCTGTCAACTGACTAACCAACCAAAATCAAAACAAATTCTCAAACAAAACAAACAAACGCTAAATTTTGAATTTAGTAAATAAATTTAAACTAAACTAAACCCTAAACTATCTAAACTAAACTATCTAATTAATTAACCATAGATCTAAACCACGGGTGTTCAACTCAACGTTAAAAAATTTTGATCGCAATATGTGCTGCCGCCTGGCGACTGTTGAACTAACTATACCATTCCGTAGCGCGAAATTCAAATCCCTTTTCATTTCAATATATATTTTGTATTATACTCAACAGTTTAGATGCAAAATATTGCAACTACAATAAAATATATCACCAAATATGATATAATTTATTGTAATTACAATATTTTGCATTTAAACTGTAAATCTGTAATGAAAATAATTGAAATAAAACAAAATATTTTTACAAATATTTATTATCATTTTTTTCTAGAAAGCTTGCAAACATAAATATATTATATAAATTGGAGAAACAAAAAAAAATGTTAAATTAATTAAAAGATTAACTATAATTAATACAATATTTATCATATTTAATTAAGGTATTTCTCTGAGAGCAACAATGTTTGATAAATGATAGAAAAAAATAAATATTGCATGATTTGTAAAATTTCTCAGAAAATTGAAAAAAATCAACTGTAAACTCAGATTTTATAAATAAATAACAGAAGAAGTTCCATTCAAAATTCTGAAAACATTGCGAGTACAATTTCTGCATTGTTAAATTCCTTTTTTTTTATTTTGATATCTTTTGCTCGCAGGTATTATAAATCATTTGAGGATTTTATTTGGAGCTTCTTTTACTCTTCTGTTATTTATTTACAAAATTTGGACGTACTCTTCAATTTCTTAATTTGCCAAGGAATATCTTAATAAAAAAATTTAATATTCATACAAATTAAGTAACAACTACAACTGCATTGTTTCTTATTCAATATTTCATTTTATATCTTACATAAAATTCAAGATTTCAAACAATTTGCATTTGCTAATTTGATATTTTAGAAATTATTTACTAACAGTGACTTTTTCGATATTCATTTAATTGATAAATGTTAATCTTTTTTAAATTACAACTACATTAAATGTATACCTAAAAAATAAGTCATAAAAATCTTCATTATGTGATTAAGGCCACAAAAAGATTTAATGGAAATCAGATTTAATCAAAACTGGATATTGTTCAGATTTTAATCAACATTGAAAGCGAAATATCAAATGAGATAATAAAATGTGCTTAATCTTGGTAACAAGCATTGTGTACAGAATGCACACATACAATGTCTGTCTTTACTAAGAATACTGGTCCAGATATTATAGTTTTCTCAGAATTATTGTTGTCCGGTACATCATTCTGATGGGTCCTGATTAAGGCGTTTTCATTATCCTGACACCTGACGATTTAATCTCTTGCCAAACGTTCTTCACAGCTTGAATCGTTGCCCCACCATCCCTTGATTGAAAGTGATCGATAGGAACTGTCATTCCGGTTAAAACTCCAATTTAGAAGATCCTGTGAATCATAAATATTGTTGTTTTAAAATGTTTTTATAAGAAATTTCTATTATTTCAATATACACTCACCGCTTGATTAACCGACATAGTTGGTAATTGAACCGTTTGAATTGCCGATGTAGAGAGGGACCCCCACCACTGTGCAACCTCAACGTTGATTGGTGAATTTAAATTACGCGCAGAGATAGCAATCACGGTAGTATTGTGGAGGGGATTGAGAAGGTCGGCAAATCGCGCGTCTGGCACGTCGGTCATTCAAGCTGCCGGTAAATCAAAGGTCGGTTAATCAAGCGATGAGTGTATTATTTTATGTTAACATACCTTCAATGTTCGGATTCTTCTGTAACAAAACAAGATAGAACATTCTGCCACTTTGGAGTCTTTTCTCTGCAGTTTATATTGTCGAACAGATCATTTATCATCTTCACAAATTCAGCGGGTGGCACTGTAATCAAACAATGATTTTTTTTATGATTATATGTATATACAAAATAATGGTAAAAATCATTTTAATTTTAATTTGTGGAATTTATTTGCACAATAAACTATCTTATTTGTTTTATTTCTTTTACTTTTTTGTTTCGTGCCCCTAAATCTTTATGCTTCATACATAAAAAACAATCATATTAAATTAAATATAAAACTATTTCAATGAAATTCAGTTATTTTCAACTTATGTATTTTTGTTTTATTTCAATATATATAATCTACATAATCAATTAAAATTCAAAATAAAGTTTTACTTACTGATATCCAAATTACGACGTAATGTATGACATTTTACTCCAATTCGTTCTTGATTAATTATACACACTTATTGTTAGCATAAATGTTTATTTTTATTAGCACTAAACTGATCAGACATACTTATTCAATTTAAAGTCGAAACCACAGAATATACTGTCGAAACACAGTTAAAATAGTTTTTAACACAAATACATTTTCAACAACATTACAAATGGCGACGATGATTTTGAAATGTTCCCCTCACCGCTTGCTCTCGTCGTCCATGGTATGACTTTTTAATACTAGTGCTGCCATCTAGCACCTGTTGAACCTTACTAAAAACGACGTTTACATAAAGAAAAATTTCCTCATTCTCAGTCGGTAACAGTTGGACCCCCGTGATCTAAACTCTATGATTAAGTGGATTACCATAGAGAACATAGACATAACTCAATCTCCTGTACTAAGTATGTAGCTAAGCTCTATGGAATCTGGGGAATTTCTCTGTCACTGGTTGGGTAACGGGCATAGGGACGTTGTTGTCCTCTTGTACCGACGCTGATTTGACATTTCTACTGCCGCTACCCGAATTATGTTATCCTTGCCTGGATAAACTTCTCGAATTATGCCTGTGGGCCAGTATAATGGCGCAACGTTGTCAGTTTTAACGAGGACGAGAGTACCTACAGTGATTGGACAGCTTGGTGTGTTCCATTTTTGCCGTGTTTGCAAAGTATGTATATACTCCTGATTCCAGCGACGCCAAAATGATTGGACCATTTGATCAAGCAAGTGTTTTCTTCGTACTAGGCTGGTGGACGTCGGGTCCGCGGCCGGTAGTGAACGTAGTGGAGTGAGTGTCAAAAAATGTGCAGGTGTGAGTGGCTTTGGATCGCTGGGATCCAAACTGAGCCAACACAATGGTCGTGAGTTTAAAAGTGCCTCTATTTCTGTCAAGACGGTAGTCATTTCTTCGAAAGTCAAGATTTGTGTACCAACCGCTTTAGTTAAGTGACACTTCACTGCTTTCACGTTTGCTTCCCAAATTCCTGAGAAATGGGGGCTGGCTGGTGGCTGTAATCGCCACTCGATCCTGTGTTTTGCTAGGTGATTCGTCAAGTCCGTATTGTACTCTGGTGAAGAGGTCAGTTGGTGATATGTTTCCGACGCCGTCTTTGCACCCACGAAATTTGTGCCACGATCAGAATACATTACAGATACGGCGCCTCTGCGCGCCAAGAACCGCTTAAAGGCAGCCAAAAACATCTCCGTCGTCAGGTCTGACGCCAGCTCCAGGTGTAACGCCTTCGTTGCCAGGCAAATGAAGAGACAGATATAAGCCTTCTGGCTGCGTATACCTCGCTTCTTCCCTAAGGTGACGTAGAAGGGCCCTGCGTAATCAACCCCTGTATAGATAAATGGTTTCGTTTCCGATACACGGGGTGCTGGTAAATCAGCCATGAGGGGGAAAGTTGCTTTCGGCTTCAAGTGAAAGCAATGGTTGCACTTGCGTAGGCGGTCTCGGACTACACTTCTGGCAGATATAATCCAGTATTTCTGCCGGAGAATGGAGACAACTAGGTGGGGTCCGGTGTGCAGGTTGTCCATGTGACAGTTGTCTATCAAGAGTTCGATCAAGCGATCCCGTTTCGGCAATAAGATGGGGTGCTGCTGATCATAATCCAAAGGTGCGTTGGATAGTCGGCCCCCGACGCGAATGAGGCCCTCCTGTAAGAAAGGATGCAACATTCGTATATGAGGTGAGCATAATTCGCCCTTTTTTAGTAATGAAATCTCTGCACTAAAGTGTTTCTTCTGTACGAGCTTTATTAACATGATTTCTGCCTTTTCCAGGTCTCTACTTGACATAATTGGGTCTACGTCTAGGATTCGAGCGAAGCGTAGAG
This sequence comes from Sialis lutaria, assembly GCA_949319165.1. NCBI lineage: Eukaryota > Metazoa > Arthropoda > Insecta > Megaloptera > Sialidae > Sialis > Sialis lutaria. The sequence goes on from OX439241.1 coordinate 17,764,303, forward strand.
CGTAGACAGTGATCCGCAGCAACCGCCTCCATGCTGAACATCTCTCAGTCAAGGTATCAAGTAAGTTTGGGGTCTGGTTCCCCGTTACTATTAAAGATACTAAGTTCTCTTCTAATGAGGTACTATGTGGATGTTTTAGAGACCGTAGTGGCCACTGGGCTTCCTCCAATAGAAGCCACGATGGACCTTCTCGCCAAGCCTCACAAGATAGGAACTGCGTTGGTAGCATACCACGGGATAAGCCATCGCTGATGTTCAGCTTGCCGTCGATATGAAACCAACTATCCGGTGGCACCCATTCCTGTATCTTGGCGACACGATGGGCGACGAATGTAGTCCAACGGTGAGGTGGTGCTTGAATCCAACTCAAGGCAATGGTAGAATCTGAACAGGCATAAATTCTTTTGATTTCTATCCGATTTGCAAATGCTTCACGAACGAAGTTTAAAAGTTTTGCCAACAAATGTGCAGCGCACAATTCCAGACGAGGTATTGTCAGAATCTTTGTCGGGGAAACCTTAGTTTTTGCGCATACCAAATTAACTCGCACTTTATCCTTAGGTCTGGTCGATCTCACATAAATGACACAACCGTAGGAAGTCGTGCACGCATCTGTAAATCCAATCAATTCGATGGTTGAATGATCGTAGATGCCCAAGTGTCTCGGTATGACGAACTCCCGCAGCAAGGGTAGCTCGCTTTGAAGTGTACGCCACTTTTCGATGATATCCTCTGGAGGTAATTGATCCCAATCAATGTGGTCCATCCAGAGTTGCTTTATTAATAACTTAATAATTAATGTTACAGGTGCTATTAGGCCTAGGGGGTCAAACAGGCGGGCTACCGTTGACAGAAGATTCCTTTTTGTGCAAGGCGTACTTTCAACGTTAACTCCAAACGAAAAAATGTCCGGGTGTGGACTCCACTGAAGCCCTAAGACCTTGAAATAGCCTGTGTCGAAGTTAATGACCTTAGGTGACCGATTAGGTGCTGGGATTTCTTCGAGCAGCTCTTTAGAGTTGCCAGCCCATTTGCATAACTCGAGGCATCCAGCCTTGAACAGTCCCATTAATTGTTGATACAATAAAGTAGCTTCGTGATTACTCTGGACGCTACAAATCAAATCGTCCATGTAGAAATCCCTGCGGACAATCTCAGCTGCTAACGGGAATTTGTGTTCTTCGTCGGCGGCAAGCTGATGTAGGTGAGGACTTCACCCCAAAGCATACTGTGTTCAACTGATATGTCTCAATCGGGTTATCCATGGAAGATCTCCACAGGATGCGTTGATAGCGCCTATGGTCTTCGCACAGATTTATTTGCAAATACATCTTGGTTATATCTGCGGTAAGTGCAAACTCAAATAAACGAAAATTTAAGAGTACACTAACGATATCTAATTGTAGCTTAGGTCCTGTATGCAATAAGTCGTTCAGGGATGTGGACGCTGTAGTTCGGGTACTGGCGTCAAAAACGCATCTCAGAGGAGTACTCAAACTGTCCAGTTTTGTAACTCCGTGATGAGGAATGTAGTAATTCGCCTCTCTGGATGAATCATTGACCAACTTCGATACATAGCCTGCGTCTACGTAACCCTGCATTACTTCCACGTACTGGTTCTTGAAAGCAGCTTGTTGAGTGAATTTTCGCTCTAGATTCAAAAATCGTTTAAGCGCAATTCCTCGGGATTCACCCAACTTGTCTGGACTTTCTTTGAATGGTAAGGCAACTGTATAGCGCCCTGTTACTTCACGTTTCACAGTACTTTTGTAAATCTTTTCGCATTCCAGGTCGTCGCTAGATTCGACGATGTTAGCTGGGATGTCTTCTAACTCCCAGAACTTTGTCAAGAGAGGTTCCAGGTAGTCAACTGCTGCGTGGAAACTCTGGATCTCTCTCGGACTGTTAGTAATGGCCGTCCCCATAACCACGTATCCTAAGCTGGTTTCGATAGCGATTGGTGTCGATGGTGGGCCCACTACCTTCCTTTGGCCCAGCAATATTGGAAAAAGGTCCGCACCTATCACCCCGTCCAGTCGCCCTGGTTCCCAGAACGTGGAGTCAGCCAATGGCAGCTGCATGAGGTGACTTACAGCATCTCTGGGGATGCGGCTGGTTGGGATTTCGTCACTGACTTTATTGATGATTAGCATATCAAGCGTGTAGATAGCCGTGTCATCAAAACGTGACGAGATAGTGGTGCATGTTCGTCCATGTACTTTGCTAGGTAGGTTACCAATCCCTTTGACGGCAGAGTTGCTTCGCGTTATCTGCACGCCAATCCTTCTAGCGCAACTCATGGTTAGAAAATGAGCTTGGCTGCCAGAATCTAATAGCAGTCTAATGTTTATTTTTCTTCCAGCTGCATCGACAGTGTTTACCACGACGGTCGAGAGCAGGACTGTTTTACCACTTGGTGCCGCTCCGTGCGTGGTTGCGGAAAACGATGTGGTGGTTGACGGCCCAACAACTTCCTCCTTCTTGGTACTTGTGGACGCAGAGGTTGATGCGGGAAAAGTTTCCGCCTCCGGGACACTCCCCTTGTAGAAGTGCAGTAAGGTGTGGTGCTTGTAGTGGCAAATACGACACGTCATCGTACTTTTACAATCAGCCACCCTGTGTTGATCTAGGCAATTCAAGCATAAGCTTCGCTCTTTTGCAAGTTTGTAGCGTTCTGCAGGTGCCTTTGCCGTGAATTTCGGGCACTTGAAGACCTGGTGGCCCCGTTCTAACAGATGGGACAATTCTCAACTGTCTCGCCTTGTAGAAGGAAAGTGTGAGATCGAGTCGCCATCGCCTTCGTGCTGTGCATTGTAGGCGGGGCCCTCGTCAGGGCCTGCGTACGGTTGTTGATCTTTTCCTGCTCCTTTACAAATTCGATGATTTCCTTGTAGCTAGGGATCTTCGAACTTCGGCGTATGTTCTCGAAAAGTAACTTCGTACCGGGGTCTAACTTCATCAGTGCTATATAGGACAGCATGTAGTCTGCTAGATCCGGCAGGTCTAGCTGCTGCAACGCACTGACGGCAGCTCCAAACTTTTCAACGAAAGCCGTCAAATTTACGTTGGTCATTTTAAAATTTATTATCTGGTCAAAATAGGTGTTTGCGAGGAGGCGCGGGTCTTGGTATTTCGCCACAAGGGCGTCCCAAATTATTTGATAATTCTTCCCTATGGGCGGTAGACCTGCGCTTGCTGCTAATGCCTTCCCGCTCAACTTCCCGAGCAGATAATGGATTTTATCTATTGACGTTAAGTCTGCGTTGTCGTGAATGATGCTCTTAAAGCATTCGTAGAATATGGGCCATTCCTTTGGCTCACCGGCAAAGCCCGGTAGCTCGATCTTGGGGAGTCTGACTACGGGTTTGGTCGCCGGTACCACCACAGGTGGTGCAGTTTCCTTGTCAGCTGGCTTGATCAGCTCTTCGGCTATGAGTTGTGCTTTGATGCACATATTTTCGAAGGCTTCCACGGTCTGAAAGTCTATTTCATGGGTGGGGTCTATTCTCACCCTTAGCAGATTGATTTCGTCAACGGTCTTATAAAATAGTTTTCGAGTCTCTGCTAGGGCTTTCAGCCGCACTTCAAAGTTTTTCAACTCAGCTGGTTCGGATTGTGCTTTCACTCCTGCGTCGTGCATTAATTGTACTCGCCGGAAATATCTTTGTTGGGTAGCTATAGCAACCTTTAAAGTTTCTTCCTTGTTGGTTCTAGCTGATCTTTGTGTAAATTAAAATGGTTGCTGATGTCCCGATGTAACCTAACCTAACTAAAATCAAGTCTAATACCTGTCTTAGAGATTAATTTAAAAGGGTTACTGATGTCCCAATGTAAAGTAACCTAACTAAATCAAAGTCGGCAGTTCCAACCTGTCTAAACAAATCCAAAAATGTTTTTAATATCACAATGTGAACAAAAAATGTGCCAAGCCAACCAAACCTCAATCCAATAAAATCTACCAATGTGATTCGTGATCCTGGCTCGAAAAACGGACCAAAATAATAGTGTATGCGCGTCTCTGAAGGACGTGATACGGAGATTTGTAAAATTCTAAAATAACTAATTTCTAACTCAAAGGACCAGTGCTGTGCTTGTCTTAAGTACATTCAAATTGGTACTTACCATAAAATGCAGCTGTTCTCGCTCGTGGTTCGAGACGTAGGCTAGATTCAGGAAAAGGGGGAATAATAGGGTACGTCCTTTGCTCCGATCTCCAACAACTACACCCTTTTGATGTTACTGCACCAGTTTAAATGTTGACTAAAAACTTAACTTAAAACATACACAGACACAATAAAGTTATAACAAAACGAAATTAAATTTCCAACCAACGCGAACAGATGAGATCACTACGACTAGATTCACTATCGCACGTGGTATTTTCGGTTTTTCCAATATGCGGGCTAACTAACAAATACAGTAAGATGCTGATGTCTTAACTGCAGTAGAAAATTAATATTAACAAAAAACAATACTTTATTCTGCTAAACTAAAGTTCCAACTGAAACAAGAATGCATTGGCAATTAATTAGTCAGAAGTATTAATTGGCTTTTAACATTAGATAACACATTCAAAATTAGGAAATTATCTAAAATGTGATGTCTAGCGCCATCTACCGCGGACTAGGGGGAACCGCCGCCAGAGCTATGAACCAACTGTAACTTTAAAATGACTTAAGTTGTTTGACTGCTTTACAGAACTCACAACGCTGCCGATAGGTGGCGTTAACAACAGGCTAACCAAAAATATTGTGCACCGATTAGTGCTAAATTAAATTGAAATTAAAAGTATTTATAATTCAAAATTATAAATATTATTGTTAGAAGATTTTAAACTATCCGCCCTACCTACCTCATTTATAAGTTCAAGTGTCACATGTTATTTACTAAAAACTTTGTAATATACTCATTTGTTACAAACTTGAATAAAAATAATAATAAATTTTAAATTTAATTCTTTTGTATTGATTTTTGCTTTACATCAACTGTACGAAAATTTTGATCAATTGTGTTCAAAGTCCTTCCCCTTCAAATCCCAAACCAGTAAATTTTTATACCAGCTTTAAGGGGGATAGCCACTGTGACGGAAAAAAAATATCATTTTTTTTTGTTTAGATTTTTTTAAAGTTTATATATTCATAAATATGTATACAAAAAATTTAGTTTAAATTTTGAAAATTGACGTAGTTACAGTCAATTTAGTGAGACGATGTAGCACGACTGGTTATGGCAAAACAAAAACATTAAGGGGGAAAACCACTGTGACGGAAAAAAATATAAATTTTTTTCTTAGATTTTTTAAAGTTTACATATTCATAAATATGTGTACAAAAAATTGAGTTTAAATTTTGAAAATTGACGGAGTTACAGTCAATTTAGTGAGACGATGTAGCACGGCCGGTTATGACATAACAAAAACATTAAACACATTTATCTCAGAATGACATTTTTCGACCTGGTCGACACGATTCCTCAAAGACTAATGAACCGATTTCAATATTTTTTTAAAAATATTTTTTGTAAGTAAAGTAGCTATCGTTGCACGTAGCCGATTTTTGAAATTTTGATAATGACTATTTTTAAAACCGCTCTAACGAAAAAAAATAGGTCTTAAAAATGAAAAAAAATTTCAAACGATCGCCATTTTGTGAAAAAATAAAATAAAAAAAAACGGCTACGTGCAACGATAGCTACATTCATATAGATGTTGATAAAATTTTTATTTATTTTTTTCATATAACCCTTCTCGAAATTTCGAGTCGACCATAGAGAAAAAAAATTTTTTTTGGTCGTCACATCGAGCTCATAACTTTGTAAATATTTAATATTTTTCAATAAAAATTGATATTAAATAAGTTGAATATATACTTAATAAAATGCCCTTTACCTGATTCAAAAATAATTAGTTATATCTGTGAAAAAAATTCTCAACCATTGACAATTTTTTGACCCGTCACAGTGGCTATCCCCCTTAACGTTTCCGTCTTCGTTCGTAAATAATAATTTCATTGTAATAAGGGGTTACGGAAGTAGAAAATCAGTCATGAAGGTCGCCATGTTTTTTTACAAATGGCATCTATGTAAAAAAGCATGGTGGTGCCCATGTCTAATGTTCTCCTACCGTTCCCCTTAAATAGTTTACAACAATGTAATATGACAAAAACGTTAACCACAGCAACGCGTGGCCGGGTCAGCTAATTATATATATTTTAATGAATTTGTCTTCCATCACAGACGATTTGATAAATTCAACTTTTGCTTATTTATTTACAATATTTTGTACAAAATTAGAGGACTTATTTATTTATTTATTGATTGCATGAATTGATAAATTCCCTGAAACAAAGAAAAATGTGTTGATTGCATAGCCATCGTTTACTTGAGGCGACATTAAAATTTTTCGTCTCAAATTCTATCCGTTTATCACAATCAGTTGGATATTTTGAGTCGTTATAACCGATACGTCGTATTAACCGATGTCGTTATAACCGGTTTAACTGTAATAATCTTTTGTGCACTGGAAAACTATGGGAAATTTTGAAAATTTAGTAGCAATCCAACTAGTTCTATTGGAAAATGATTAAACCTAATTATATATTTGTTTTCATATATAGAGCTGTTATAATTACAAATACTATTTTTATAATTTAATAGCACAATGAAATATAAATTTACATATTCATAAAGTAAATTTACGGTATAAGAAAGAGACTGAAGATAAAAGAGGGAGTAAGCCAAAAAACGCACATACAGTAGGCGGTCCGAGTTCTCTGCGTAGAACTTTGTACACAGCAACGTATTCCCGCTATACACGGATGCGCAGTACTTAGTGCGCAACGACTCGAACACGAAAGACCACCCACCTCGGGGATCATTTTTGACTCAACATATTGTATTACAGAGATACATACTACTTACTCCTTATACCTTCATGTAGTAGATGCTTACCATTCATGCATTGGAAAGTTTTAGTTTTAGTTTTTTTAAAAACTTTTCTGATTTTGTTGTTTATATCCCGCTCATAGTAATCTGATCCTACAGTTATTATTTGGAAGATTTCTTTCTGTAAATAGAAAATTAAATTTAATGATGTAGGAAGTAATTTCGCATAATTACATTTTGCAAAGAAAAAATAATAAACAAACCAGTGCTTTCTGCTTCTCAATGTTATCATTTATTTCAGTTTCAAATTCTAAAAACTCGTCTATAGTCTCAATAGGTAGCTGAGTGTCAATTACAGTCCATGGTTGATCACAAGTAGGTTTCTCGATGTTAACCAGTTCTGAAACCAATACTTGTATTAGATTAGATTATATTAGGTTGTGATTGATGATAAGGGTTATTAGATACCTACCTCTAACACTGCAGCCTTTGGCTTGTTGTATTCTTCATCAATTCACTCATTCAGTAAAAAGGTTTACCGTTCTTATCAGGTTTAGCAGCCTTTCCACCAAGTTTTCTCTTATTAGAGCTTCTCGATAGTTGTCTCCTGCTAGGAGTGCATGTCTCCATTGAGCAAGAGCTTCACAGTCGAATATAAAGTGGGAGACTGTTTCGTCCTCTTCATTACACAGTCTACAGATGGGTTCTTCATCATAGATTCGCATTGTTTGCATGTGTTTCCGTAGGTTACAGTGACCGGTTATCATTCCGGTCACTAGCCTAATTTGTTGTCTACTTAGTTGTAGTATTTCATCCGTTAATTTTCTGGATGGTTTATTTAGCATAGTTTTGCTGTTTTTGCCCTCTACATTATTCCAGTGATTTTGATGTTGTCTTTTTATCCAATCAGCTAACCAGCTGCGAAAAGTGTTTTTGGTAATTCCAAATACTGATTCAGGGCCTGTAAATGCTGTTTTTGAGCCCTTTTTTTCCAGAGCATCAGCTTTTTCATTGCCTGCTATCCCTCTATGTCCTGGCACCCACATAACGGTTACCCTATTGTGGTTTGCCAGGTAATGAGGTTTTGTAGGCAATCCCAGACCAGTTTCGAGTTGATCTGATAACTAGCCAAGGTTTTCAGTGCAGCTTGACTATCTGCCAGAACAAGGATATCATTACCTTGATAGTTCCTGTGTATATTTTCCTGCATGCAAACATCTATTGCATGAGTTTCTGCCTGGAATATTGTAGCACAATTCCCCAGAGATGCATATGCATTAAACTGAGGGGACTCCCCATATATTCCAGCGCCAGTGCCGCTGTCAGTTTTGGATCCATCTGTATACCATACAAGTTTGCCCTCCTGACTGCGTCTTTGTACTAACCCCCCATTCCAGTCTAGCTGGATGGTTAAAGGTTTGTTAAAATTGTGCCTTTTTGGCATAACATCACTTCTCATTTCTAATAATGGGTCTGTGATGTTTTCAGTTATCCTGGTATGTCCAGGGTTGGTATTAGTTTGCCAATTCCCGTTGATTTCCAGCCTGTATGCCGCCATCCTCGCCTCTCCTTTGATTATAATATCTAGGGGAGGCAGGTTTAGCAGGGTTTCCATGGCTGCAGTTGGGGTGGTTCTCATCGCTCCCCTAATGCATACGCAGGCAAGTCTCTGGATTTTGGATAGATCCAGTTTGGCTTGTCTTTGTTCAACCTTCGGCCACCATACCAGCGATCCATAGGTAACCATGGATTTCACCACTGCTGTGTATAACCAGTATACCATGCTTGGTTTAAGTCCCCATGATTTACCCAGTACTCGCTTTGTTGCCATAAGAATTGTTTTTCCTTTATTTACGATTTTTTGTAAAATTTCCAGGTTAGCTTTGAATCCAGGATTATACCTAGATATTTAGCCTCCTGACTCACTTGTAATTGTTCATTGAAGAAATTTGGCAGTCTGAGCCCGTCCAGTTTTCTTCGACTTGTAAATGGTACTAGTGCCGTTTTTTGTGGATTTATACTTAGGTTTTCCTTGGCACACCATGTTCCCACAACTTCAAGAGCTCTTTGCATGAGCCTTGAGACTGTGTCGTCAAACTTTCCCTGGATTAGTATTACTAAATCATCAGCATACCCCTGGGTATAGTAACCCTGTTCATTTAGTTTGACTAGGAGTTCATCTACCACTAGGTTCCACAGTAGAAGTGATGTACCCCCCCCCCCCCCCCTTGCGGACATCCTTTGGCAGCTACTATCTCCATCGTTTCACAAGATAGGGTTGATTGTATTTTTCTGTCATGTAACGTCTTACTGATCCACCTACATATGGTGTCTTCTATTCCACGATTTCTCACTGCGGCTATCATTGACTCGAAGGAGGTGTGATCAAAAGCTCCTTCGATGTCTATAAATGCCGCTAGTGCAATTTCCTGTTGATTGATTGAATTCTCAATTTTCTTCACTAGTTGGTGAAGAGCTGTTTCACATGCTTTCTCCACTTGATAAGCATGTTGGTGGGGATGGAATAGGCTCCCTTTAGATAAGCTTTCCCTTATGTGTCTTCCTATCCGTTTTTCCATCACTTTTAGCATAAAAGATGATAGTGATGGGTCTATAAGCCTTTGCCTGGGAGTTATCTCTTCCAGGTTTAGGTATAAAGACAATTCTAGATTGCTTCCATGCAGTGAGAATATAACCCGTTGCTAGGGATGAAACGATACGAGTAAATACGAGTACTTACTCGATACTTTTCTTCCGATACCAAGTACTTTTTGTATCGATAATTTGAAACTAAGTATCGAGTAGGTATCGGTCAAAAATACTCGTATCGGTAATCGGTATACTGATGAAAATGATTTTTTGTGAATTGAATATTGAAATTTTTGAACGCACCGTCATGTACAAAAACAAACAACTGTCAAATATATTAATTAAAATCTACGCTATATAAGGGTCTATCCCATTTTTTACATGTCGTCAAGTATACGTTGTACTCATTTTAATGGACTTTATATTCAACTGAGCTGAGTGCGCTATTGCTACATTTAACACGTTTCAAGTTCAAATAAAAAATTAATTCTTTTACCCTTAGATTTTTTATTAGAAGTATTGGATGAACTGCATGCATATATAATAAGAGTGAAAATACATTTTTTTAAATAAATTATTAGCCACTAACAACTTATTTTAAAGGTTACAAAATTATTTTTATGCGATTGGCAAATTTTACAAAAAAAAATCGATCGATACTTTTCAATCGATACCGAGTAAGTATCGATACTTTACGACCGATACTGTATCGAGTAAAAGTATCGATACCTCAGCGGTATCGTTTCATCCCTAGATATTCAATACTTATAATAAAATTAACCTTTTTATTACATTTTTATGCACTGAAGTAGGCCGTGCTGATGAAAAACAAATGACAAAATGTAGTACTTAAGTATCAATGAAATATTTGATAAAAGTTAATAGTTAAAACGGATAATACTGATGTAAAAAAATTATTTCTTTTATTTACAAAAAATATGAAAAGTTACAAAATTGAAAAAACATAAAAGATAAAAGACCAAAATAAATGTTCTAAATGTCTTCTATTTTCATACAGGCTCAAATCAATTCACCAGCATGTGTTTTTCATCAGCACGGCCTACTTCAGTTCATAAAAATGTAATAAAAAGGTTAATTTTATTATAAGTATTGAATATCTGAGAAACTATGGAGTTTAGACATAGGACATCCCCTATACAAGTTGAAAAGGAGAAAAAAAAAAGTTCCTGTTATATATTAGTTTACCCTTGTTGGTTCCTAAGCCTGTTACCTTTTTTCTAAATATTGTTTGAATTCGTTATATTTATCCCTTTCAGGTACACAAGCAAACTAAACAAAGTTGAATTGTTTTTTACGTTTAAATAAACTAATTGAAGATCAAATTACATAAATTTATTGATTTTTATCTAAAAAAAATTGTTTGAGAGAAATATAAGACGGGACATATTTGTCCCAATGTACTTTAAAGGTAAAAATCAAATATAATACATACATTTTTTAACAATATTTATTTTTGATAATTTAAGTAACAATTCCTAGTGGAAGTATAACATAAATACATATTACAAATAGTACAGGTATTATATGTGCGATTTTCTATTTTTTAGTGGCACATAATGCGCGCCTTTTCCTTTTTGAGAATTTTATCATCTTGTGTTCAGGTGCGGTTAGCTGTATAGAGTTTGTAATTCTTTTCTTTGTCATTACATATGTTGGTATTGATCTGGATTAACACGAATAGTCGCCAATCAGACTACGCGCAACAGTATGCTTATATTCAAGTGTCGAAAAAAAAATTGATTTATTTTCATACAACATGAATCGTATGTGTTATTCAATTGTCTGTTATTGATTGGTGTCGTTGCAGCTTGAAAACTTGACGTGATCTTGAAAGCGTGGTCAAAAGAAGGGTCATCTGGTGTTGTTGGCTGTACATCATTATTACAAATGTGCAGATTTTTCGTATAAGTTCAAATCTATGGTGTGGCGTTATTTGGGAAATATATTATATTCTCATATTTGGTGCGCTTGACCAAAAGATTTTTATCGTGGACAATACATGGTATCCCATTACCAAATTAATTTTTGGCTGTCTTTTTCATCTAATAACAAATTATCACTACAATCCACCATATATAATTGAGTAATTTCACCATCTTTCAAATAAAATTCTCGTAGTCTTTGTGTCATTTTTCTAGAATTTAATATAATTTGTAAAATATATTATTGTATTGTACATAAATACATTGCTATTTATTTATATATTATGTTATTTATTTAACTTTAATAGACACTAAATTATTAGAATATAGCTATAACTATGCTATACAATATATATTATACCTTATAGTACATATATAGTGACACATTTGTCCCAATAATTAAAATCACATATTATGAACACATATCGTTTATTAAATAATATAAAATGTGTTATATCAAGTAGCTACACTTACCTTTAATACGAATTTGTTAAATTACACCACCACAATAAAAATATAAATAATAAAATTTAATAAAGTAATCGAATGTGCAGAGAAGCAACAATTACTAAATTTTGATATTCGTTAAAGTATTCAAATAATAATGTTATTAACCACAAAACTCTTTTAAAAAATAGCGACAAATGTATATTTTCATATTATTCATCGTAATATCACCTTTAACTATAAATCAACACGAAAAATTACGAAAAACTTTAAGGGACACATATGTCCCATGTACGTCAAAGGGTTATATATTCACCTCCATTGTCAGTTTGTATTGCTTTTATTTTCTTCTCTTGTGTTAGTTCTACTTTTTTTCTTGAAAACTTTAAATTTATTAAAAGCACACTCTTCTTTTTCAAAATTGATATATGCACATAATTTGAGTAATCATCAATAAATGTGATATAATACCTTCCTCCTCCTATTGAAGGCGGATTTATAGGTCCTCCTATATCGGAATGTATTAGTTCTAAAGTTTTTTCTGTTTTTATTAAACTTTTCTTCGGAAAAGGCTGTCTTTTCGCCTTTCCTTGGATACATATATCACATATACTTTCTTCATTTTTATCTTTCAATATATTGATAGCTGATATTTTTTCTAATCCTTGTTTCTGATAGTGACCTAATCTTCTGTGCCATGTGTTTAATGTAGCACGTGCTGCCTTTCCCCTATAATTATTTTCATTGTTACTTTTCATATTTGTTTCAGATAGGGTAGTTATGATATATAATTTTTCATGTTTCCATGCCGTAAACAATATTTCATTTTTCTCTCTGTCGATTACTTCTGCTTTACCCTTTTCGAATACCACTATTTTCCTTTGTCCTCTATACAGCTTACTGATAATAGATTTTCTCCTAGTTCAGGAACGTATAATACATTTGTGAGTTTTATGTTGAAATCACTAAGGTAACGGCACCAGTTATGGCCTCTATAACAGCAAATATTCGGTTTTTTTGGGTTGATGGGCTACTTTTTTGTAATTTTAATGAACTCATGCTACTAACATAACAAGTAACTCTTTATTCAACCTATTTAATTACCAAAGTCCGTTAATATATTTTATTTTTAAAATTATGGCCTTTTATTTTGCTTATGTTTTTTCTCCAGTAATGGATAAAGTAAATCCAGTAATGGTAACCCAGTAATGGATAATTACAAAATGATAAGTACTACGACACAAAATTTATACAATAATGAATCGTAATCGATGCTATGATAATATATTAATTAATAAATAGATTCCACTATTATTTAGGACAGGGCCGTATTAAGTAAAATTTATAATTAATATTTAATAATAAATAATTAACTAATTATTTTAATATTAAGCAATGGAAGTTGTAACATCATGTATTAAACAATAATGTATGTTGAATATTTAAGCCAGGCACGTATTAGAAAAAAATTATAATTAGGTAGAAAATATTTTCCAATAAAAATTGTATAAAAATGAAAATATTAAGCAATTATAGTTATGACATTAATGTAATTAAATCAAAAATGTGTATATGAATAATTTAGTCAGGTGCGTATTAAGAAGATTTTAAAATTTGTCTTTAAACATAAAACTTGTTTAAAAATGAAAATGTTAACCAATGAGAGTTTTTATATCTATGCAATTAAATCAATAATATGTGTTGGATATTTAAGTCAGGCACGTATTAAAAAGAATTTATAATTAATATTTTCAAATAAAAAAGAAAATATTAAACAATTATAGTTATGACAATGATGTAATTCAACCAAAAATTTATATGTGAATATTTTAGTCAGGCACGTACTAAGAAGAATTTATAATTGTTTAGTGCTTTCAGTTTTTATTTCAGCTATGATATTGGTGTAATTAAACCAAAAATATGTATATAAATATTTTACTCAGGTACGTATTAAGAAAAATTTATACTTAATATTTGCTCATAAAAATTATATAAAAAAGAACATGTTTACCACCCGTAGTTGTCAGTGGCGTATTAAGAAAACTGTACAAATAATATTATCTAAAAAAAATTAAATCACAAATAATAAGCAAGTATTAAACAAACAATTAAATCAATTATCAAATTAATGCCAGTAGGTACCTTATTTCATCCCAATCTGTAATTAATATTATTTCTGCTATAAAAAATTATAGAATGGGAGCCACTGGCGTAGTAAGAATAATTTTCGGGGGGGGGGGGGGGGGATATTTACATATGTGTTAAATTTTGGAAGGTATTTTGAACTGATATTTTCTCAAAACATACGTTTTTTAGAACATTGTGCATTTCTGGGGGGGGAGTTCCCCAACCCCCCACCTTATTATGTCACTGACGGAATCGAAGCGGGTAGGCCCAACACCATATATCATTAATTTTTTTTACGATAAAATTATTTTTAAATTTTCGTTAATACAGGCCTGCCCAAATTACACAATTCTATGTTTTAGTTTAGTTACTATATTAACAAACTGTCTAATTTTTCCATTATTGTTTTGTATTTTTTTAATATAAAATATTATTTTTTAATTTTTGTTAATACGGGCCTGTCCAAAATAACCAATATTGTAATTTGGTTGAATTATGTTAACATAACAACTACTTAATTTTATTTTTATATTTTTGTATGTTTTTAATATAAAATATTATTTATAAATTTTCATTAATACAGGCCTGTCTTAGTTTTGCAATATTATATTATGTTAATATATAGTCAATATAACAACTATCTTCCATTTGTTACCTTAGTATATCTATAGTTTTTTTTATAAAATATCATTTAAATTACTTCCTTAATACGGATCTGCCTTAATTACTCAGTATTTTTTTATTCATTAAGCTATTCAAGCAAACATAACAATTACCTGAAATTTGACTTTATGTTTATATATTTTTTTGCATAAAATAATATAAATGCTAAATTGACTATAATACGGACCTGACCAATTTAAATATGTTAATTCCAAATTTACCTTTATAAGTATAATTCATTATATACTAATAATTTCAACCAACTTGCATAATATTTTTCACACTCAGTAATGAAAACAGCATTTATAAACATCTAATCCATTACTGGATATAAGTAATAAATTAATACCCAGTAATGGATATTGAACACAACCCCTCCCTAGAACAATAAAATTAATTTTGGTGGTGAACCTATCTTTTAACTATGTTCAAGAATGAACTATTTTAATTTCACTTCAAAAAAAAAATTAAGCAGCGTAAAAATCACAAATAATCTAACTCGCGTCACTAATCATTTGCATAAGAAAATACACACTTCGTGGATGCCGACTGATCCGCGATGTTTAAATACCCACCATTTTGGCACCCATTGGCCGATTGTCATCAAATTACGCTGTAAGATAGTTAAATGTATATAGATTAATATTCAGTAATGAGAGTAATCAAATATCAACAAATATTTCTAATTCAATACATTTAATTAAACATTGGCCAACACTGGGGTCGTATCCAAGACTGGTGCCGTTACCTTACATTCGTCTGATAATTTTAATAAAATAATTCCGGTTCCTTCCATTTTCACAGCTTTACCATTGGCTAAATCAACATTGCTAGAATTTGGTTTTATTTTTTCAAATAAATCTATGTAGGGTGACATATGGTGTGTAGCGCCTGAATCTAACATCCAAATATTTTCGCTGTGTACATTCTTTTCACCTGAGCTGCCTAAAGCTTTATATTCTTTGTTTTTAAAATTATCATTTCGTTTGTTTCTGCTTTCAAATTTTTCTTCTTTCTTATCATTTTTACCGGTTTTCTTGCAAAACTTTGCGATGTGTCCTTCTTCTCCGCATGTAAAGCAAATCCACTTTCTTTGTTCATAACCTTTTTTCTCTTTTCCATGACTGAAATGTTTTTTCTTTAATGTTAATGCGAGTATTGTTTCTTCATTTTCATCACGTTTAATTCTTTTCTCTTCAACTAACAATTTTGCTTTTACTGAATTTAAGCTTAAGTTATCTTCATCTCTCTCTAAACTTCTTACGAAACTTTCATACTTGTTTAAAGGCAAACCCATAAAAACATCGATAGCGTTTTATCATTAAATGTCACAATGCCGTAGTTTGACACTTTTCTACTTAGATTTTGCACTTTTGCTATATATTCTTGCATCGATAAGTCTTCTGTCTTTTTTAAATTTACCATTTCATTTAGCTGCATAAGTTAGTGTAAAAGTCCATATTTTGTATTTATGTCTATCAGAATATTCCATGCTTCCTTTGCTGTTTCACATTCTCCTATATCTTTAATATACCAATCGTTGACTGTTAAAAATAAAAATGACAATGCCTTGCCGTTTAACTTTTCTTCTTCATTGTTTAGATTATTACTTGTAAAACCTGGTTCTACTGCAGTCCAGCACGACTTCTGCTGCAACGCTGCTTTTATTCTAATTGACCAAGAGTAGTAATTTTCATTGTCCAATTTCGGAATTCTGAAATCTTCTGTAGTGTCTTTTAAACCTCGCTTTTTCAAATGTGTACTGGCGTGTACGCGTAAATTGGTCACATAACCTCTTGATAGGTTAAAAAAACACACTTGTAATTTATGCAAATTACTTTTATTTAACAAAATATATAATGTTTATAATTTATTAAACTTCTTAGTACTTCTATTATGTTCTTTAAACTTCTTTATTCTTTGCTATAATTTTCTTCTCTTTTACTTCACTTTTTATGTTGTAACAACTACTATCATGACGATATTCTACTTCTTCATTGTCGTCATTAAAATCACACTTCAAAAACATAAACCGTCTTTATCTTCTTTTTTTTCTTCCAGTGGTTCCAACTTTTACGTTTACATCTTTATTTAAATTATGCAAAATATTAAAACCCTGACACCTTTCCCCTGAACAGCCAGGGCTCCTGGATCAAGGCTACGTCTATAAGTATTTATATAATTTATATATTATAATTATATTAATATTATATAAGTATTTACATAAGGCAGCCGAAGCTGCCTTATTGTGCTGCAGGTTTACTTGAAGTACCTGCAGCATCTTCTGTCTTATCTTCAGGTTTCTTTGAGACTCTGAAGGTTAGCCGAGATAATCCTAGATATGCTTTAAACCCTACCTTGCTCAGCTCCTTCAGAGAACTCTCGTTTATCGCAAGGACCAGGGTAGTACCTTGCGATTCTTTTTTGCTGGATATGATCCGCCATTCCCCTGTTTCCAGGTTTTTATTCTGCGTCTTCAGCAGCTGGAGAATCTTGGGTGGTTCATTAGCCTCCACTAGGTCGGTAGATATCCACACAACCACTTTAGAGGTTTTAACCAGATCCTTGGCCTCTTCTACTCGGAGGTTGGCCCCCTCCCACAGCTGGAGTTGTGGTAGCTTTCCTTCCAGCCACTCTTTTGCTTCATTATTTGCACAAGACACAAACAAACAGTACGCCCTCAGGGTAGATTTGCAGAGCTACTGCCATCTTTATAGCAGATGTTGTTTGGGTACAGAACTGCCCCTGTACCGAGGTACTGGGTTTTGTCCTATCGTCCCCTTCTCTGATCTTCTTAAGTGCCCTTTGTACTGATGGTGATGGTGTACTCCCATCAGTACAGGTTCTTTTCCTTGGATCGTTTTAATTTTCAGCTGGGTCTTTTACTGTCCTCAGTGGTTTTCATTGACGGTTTGCCCTAGGTTTCCTTGGCCTAATGGGTTCATCTCTTGCTATTGCCGCCTCTATCGCCATCCTGCGGCGTTGTGCCCCTGAGATGTGCCCCTCAGGTTTTGGTTTTGGAGGGGATTTTACCTCGGTTCCCGATGGGTTTGCCCCTATTTCTCTTATGATTTCCTCCTTGGAAGTTACTGAGGTTTGACTTTCGTCTGCCTCAGATATCTCCATGGGGGATTGCTGTTTATTTTTTGTTCTTTTTCCATGTTTGTTCCCACGCATATGAACATTGTTAGAATTATTGGCTGCGCCCGGTGCCCCAAAGGATAACCAGTAGGTACTGATCTTCTAGACAGTCACGCATCCCTTTGGCCTGGCCTCCTACCGTGAGATTTAGGATTTGTTTATTGATGTTAACTCCTTTTGATCCGGGCGAATAAGCCAAGACCCCCCCCCCCACATCCACCTAACTTGCAAAACATGACCACAGGCCAGGAAGATGCAGAATTTTTCGACTGCTTCGGTAACTTCAGCAGCCGGCGCCGTTTGCCCCAGTGCAGGCCCTTGGCCACGACACGACATCTGGGCTGGGGGGGGGGGGATGTTATCAGTCTAGATCCGCTGGGTTTAGTTTCAACAGGGCCACCTCGTGAAGGATGCAATCTAAGATCACATACCATCTATCTAATTGTAGATGGTACCCATCGGTCTTGAGTACAGCTGTGCTTTAGTGCTAGGCTCAGCTATACCCCTGGTATTGAAGTTTCTTTTTCATCGCGCGGCGTTTATAGCCGGTTAGACAACTTACTTTAATTCCTCGACCCCAATACTTGTATAGAATTGTTTTTTTTTCGATGTCATATATGATACTTCGTTTTGCTTTACTTATTTCTGATTTTATAAAAAAAATTTAATTCCTCTAACAATAAACTGATATCTTGTGTTTCTACAATAAAAGTACAGTTTTTTATAGTAAAAATATAAAATGAGGTAACTGATAAATTAAAATAAAATAAAATAGGGTGAATATTGATATGCAATACATTTGTTCTCAATGTTTTTTTTGTCCATGGACTATTTGATTTTCTTTGACGATCGTCTGTGAGACTATCTACAGAAAAATGAAATAAAATTAGGTATACATATATTTGATATGATTTCAATATTTGATGCTATCTTTAATTATTTTTGAAGTGATTATCTTATCTGTCATAAATTAATCTGAAATTACTTTATAGTTATCATTTAACATATCATCTGCTGAGTCAAAACTGTCATTTAACTGCTCTTTTTGCTTCGGATTATTGTTTAAAGGTTGTACATCAAGTAATTCTTTAATAATATTTTGTTGGCTCAATTTAATTGGCATAACTACTCTACAGTTATCTGTGTCAGAGCTATTAACATCCTTACTTGTGTAAGATCGAAGTAGATGTCGTTGTCCTTGTTCATAATTTTCTAAAAGCAACAGAAACATTAAATGTTTATAGGTAACTAGTGAAAAATTTATATCATGAACTTTCTTAAACGCAATACAAAAAATATTTGACAGATTCGCTGAACCTAGAGTGACCAGATTTCAGATTATGTAAACCTTGACAAACCCTGAGAAAAAAAATTTCCCACGTTAATGCTTGTAGACCTTTATTTTTTAAATATACCTATCAATTTGTTTGTTTTGTGGAATGGAAATGTCCTTTTTTATTTTCATTTTTGCACCCCCTGATGATCTTTGTTTAGTTCTCATCATTTCTACCAAACCCGGAGAAATCATAATGATACCCGGCCCGGAGCCCGAAGAAACAGCATACAAAACTCCGGATGAAAACCTGAGAATTAGTCACCCTAGCTGTACCCCCCACTCCCCCTCCCATTCAAACCCAAAAAAATATTTATTTAACTTAAAGGAATGCGTATAATTAATAATAACATTACAATATAAGACAGGTTATCTATCATCTCCCAAATTATTTTATATTATTTTTTACTTTTGCAATTATATTCATCTATGGTTTCTAAATTAAAAAAAAACTCACCCGGGGTGCCAGAATCGTAAAGGCTGGCTCTGAACACAAACTATATCAAATTAAACATTATTTAATAAATTAATAGAGAATATTGAAAAACTATTAAAAATAAATAATACAATTAGATTGTTTTAAATACAGACTTTTCGTCATACGTATTATAACTTTCATTAAATTATTTGAGACGCTAAAACGATAAAACGGTTATTGGATTATTAACAATACACAAAATCGTTGGTTGGCAACAGCACATAATAATTGGCTGCGTTTAGCGAGCTCAGCGGTTGAAAGTCAGTAGTGAACTATGCTGAGTATGCTGACAGTCAACTGCTCCAAATTCTCTAAACCGTGCGCTTACAGTCAGTTTAAATGGCGGCTTTTTGTTATGTCAAACTAAAAATTAACCTCAAATTATTATATTAAATGTAATAAAAATGAATTAATTTCAGTAAAAGAGAGCAGGGTACATTATTAAAATTAATAAAAGAATATAGTGCTACTATAGAATGTAAAAGAAGTTGGATAATAAGTTAGTATTTGGGCTAGAAAAATAAATTTTGGTTACATGTTGATGCTATTTTTTAGTTTAAAAAAATTAATATAGGTATGACAAGACAGCATCAGTACTTAAAATACAGTATATTATAATGTACTCGTATACCTACATATTTTTATGGCACTCATTTTATTACAGATAATATTACGAAATAGCATCAAATACATACATTATTTATTTTTGATTGTACAATTTTTGTCAATAAACACAATTTTTAAATACATATAGATTTTAATAAATATCAATCTTCCAATACATAGGCAAAATGTAAAACTCTTTCTTGGTACTGACTGTTCATTCATTTTATTTTTGGATGATTTAAAACTGAATATTATTGTGATTTAAGTTTAATTATTAACCGGCAGTACATCTGTCAGCTAAAGTTGATCGACTCAGCGTTATTTTTTTGCGCTGACTTGTTTACTCAACAGCTTGAAGTAAGCGTTTGCGCAGCGACCCGTTTAGCGAAACCGATTTGGTCAGCATCTCAGCCGCTGACGTTCGCTAAACACACCCATTGACACGTGGCGTCTGCGTCGTAGAAGCGCAAAAACTGACACCAATGACCAAGTAGAAAGAGACCAAATATACACATGGCTGAAGTTAGCATGCAACTCACTCATACTACTCATATACACTCACTTACAGTATCAAATTATAATGCAAATAATATATCTAATTAATTACTTATTACATATTACATAAAAATATTTTTTTTTACTTGAAAAATAATACTCATTTGCTTTGGAAATTATGCTAACTAAAAATGGCGACCAGCTTGGCTGAGGCTCAGTTTTATTTTTTACCAATGGGTAAAAAATAGAACTGAGCCTCAGCTAATGTAAAAATGTGGCTAAATGTAGCCACATTTTTTAATTCTTCGTTTGGGGGATATTGGAAAAAAATAGTTCATTTTCAGTGTAAACCCATGTATCCGGTACCAGCTCCACGCATTTTATTTTACTTTTTTCATCAGGAAATTCCACTATTAGATATCCTTTATTATACATATTTTATATTGTCCATTTTTTAGGATTTATTATTATTTACCAATAAATGTTATTGATTTATTATATGATTAATTTATTATTATTATTTATCAATAAATGATACACGCTATAAACATATATCAACAGTAATTCAATATTTGATTGTAGCTGCAGATCACACACACTAAAGAACAAATAATATAGTGGTGTCGTATCGTACAACAAGCTCCAACCTGTAACCGACTGAAAAGAATCATAGAAATATTATTATACATGTAGAAGCGAACGTTAAGGAATTAATTCTTTGCATTAATTCTTATGTAAATAAACTGCCTTGGTCGGCACGAGACTTTTTTATACATCATGACACCGAAGTATTAATATGTAATTACTTTTATAATTTAATATTTGATTTTAAAATTTTTTACTTAAAAAATGATTTTCAGTGAATGAAATTGATACATTCTATTTAATATTGACATTAAATATTAAACGAAATCAATTTAGATTAGTGATTATTGTATCAACATGTATTTATTTTCCTAGAATTCAATTTTGACAGTTCTAAAAATAAATTCCAAAATTTTCATAGATACTAGATTTTTTGTATTATTAAAATCATTTTTAACTTAAAACTAAAATTATTCTTTTTTTGGTTAATTCATAAGAATTGTATCTCAAACATTTTTTTCTATTACCTACCTACTTACCTACCGTTCAAAAAATAAATCGAAAAATTAATTTTTTTAGAAAATCGATTATTTCTTAAAACAGATTTGGGGGGGGGGATTGAATAGAACATAAATTATAGATAAAATTCACTTCTTAACTCGAATCGACATATCCTCGAGTGAGCTCGAGAATAGGGGTCCTTGTCTAAGAATTTTTTTTAAACCTAAAATGGAGTGAATCTTATCTTTGATAAATGTTACATGCCCAGAATACTTACTGCAAACGTATTCAAGACAAAAACACAACCTCTCAATAATTTGTTTTAACTTATTACAGTGGCGTAGATAGGGGGGGGGGGGGATTAAGGGGATCAATCCCCCCTCCCATGAGTCCAATTTTTGGTACTTTGCACTAGATAAAAGATGATTTTCATAATAAAAAAATGTAACTTTATGCGATTTAATACTGTCATATCCCCCCCCCCCCCATCGCAAAAAGCTATCTACGCCACTGTCTTATTATAATATATAATATTATATTATATGCATTTTCCACTATATTATGTTATTATTTCTATGAAGAAAATACATAAAACAAGTGATATATCGTTTTCAAGATGTAACTGTGTATATGTCGCAGCCGAATGGTAAATTTAGCCGTTTTACAAAGCGGCTAGCTGCTTTACAAAATGGCGCCGTTTTAAAAAAAATATTTTTCTATTCTAATAAAGCGGCTGGCCACGTTTAGCTATTTGATAAAGCGGCTGGCCTCGTTCAGCTGTTTTATAAAATGGCTGGCCTCGTTCAGCTGTTTTATAAAACGGCGCCTATGTCAGTCTTTTTGAATATATCGCGGATTGTTTTTGGATGGGAAAGGATTTAGGTAAGAATTGAAACCGAACATACAATTTAAACAAATATTTATTATTTAAATAGTTAACAAATTTTTATCATGATAGGTAATAACAATGACAATTATTTATTAATGCATGTTAAACTGTTGTGGCATTTGGACCCGCAAAGGACTTTCTTTTTAAAACATGCACACCTATTGTTATGACATTGATTTTTTGCAGGTTTGCAAGAGCATTTTTGAAAACCTTGTCCGCCAAATTGGTTTGTTACTGCTTCACGCAGAGATATTGGCGTTTCTGATATTTCTTCAATATAATTATTAGATGATAATTGTAGCTCGTGGCGAGGGAACCAATTTTTTATGATACCTGATTTAGTTCCAACTTTGTAAAGTCCATTTCTATAATCAATTAATTTTCCGAAAATGTTTTTTGTATCTAATGGACCACGATCTATTTTTGGTACATTAATGAAGGCACTATTGCCAATATCTAATAATGGAAGCTTCTTAGCGGTGTCGTCCACCATTTTTTCTGCAGCACGTTTAACTCATCGGTGCTCTTCCTCCCTTTTCAATTGAATATTTTGCTCATTTTTACATATAAAATATAAAATCTTGGACCCATAACCTCCATCGTTTCCTAATAATCCGCAAATAGCATGGACAGTCTTACAACAAGAATTGCACCTATGCGCTCCAGTCGTTTCATTTTGACACACTGGGCAGATTTTTTCAGGTGATAACATCGTGTTAAAAACGAATGTATCATTAGAATGCGTTGGTTGGGTGAAAATAATACTATGTTTTATAGTATCTCCTAAGATATTTACATCATTGTTGGTAAGATTTTCAAGCTGCTCCTCAATTTCAATAGATGAATGAACACCATCAGGGATACCCTGTAAACCAGAATGTATCATTAGTAGCGTTGGTTGGTCAAAAATAATATTATGTATTATATTATCTCCAGAGATATTTACCTCATTGTCGGTAAGATTTTTATGCTGCTCCTCAGTTTCAATAGATGAAAGAATACCATCAGGGATATCAGAAACCTGTAAACCAGAATGTATCATTAGAATTCGTTAGTTGGTTGAAAATAATATTATGTATTATTTTATATTATCTCCTAAAATATTTACCTCGTTATTGGTAAGATTTTCAAGCTGCTCCTCAGTTTCAATAGATGAAAGAATACCATCAGGAATATCAGAACCCTGTAAACCAGTTTTTGGTTCACTATATACCAAATAAAGCTCGATAAGGCGATCTTCCAATTTTGTTGACTTATTGTTACGCATCCAACACCTAAGCATGTTTTCGACATCTTGGTTGCTTCGTTCAACGCTGCCTTGAGTTTGAGGATGTCGTGGACTACCATGCACAATTTTACACTCTGGCCATATCGCTACTACTTCTTCGAGGACTTTTGCGGTGAATTCCCGACCATTGTCGCTCTGAAGGATATATAGAGCCTCGAATTGTAAAAATATAAGTTCAAAAGCTACTTCAGATGCCCGCTTCGATTGTAGGGGTCTAAGGTGTAAATATTTTGTAGCATGATCTTGATAATTTAATAATTACACTGCTGAGCATCAGCTTCCGGAACTAAAAAAAATTATGTAAACTTAAATTATTTGTAATTTGTAATGTACGTAATATTAATTTTGGAATGCTTACTTAATTTTTGTCGTGATTTGTTTTGTTTTTCAATTTCTTCTTCGGTATTTTTTACTAGTACCGCTTTTGAAGCTCTTTTCATATTACAATATTTAATATATATTTTTCCTCTTTTTCCTATACGATAGTATTCCATTTTTTCTGAAGGAAAACGTTCTAGTATTTCATTTTCAATGCTGTAGCTCGTGGATAATGATAAATGAATGTCATTTCCTTCATAATACTGAGCAATTGTATTAATGAGCATATTCCTTTGCTCATCTTCAAATTTTTTATTTTTCTCAAAAAATTCCGTGATTAATTGTCCTTTTTTATTTTTATTTAAAATATCATTTAAACAAACAATATCACCAAGTTCTGGAGATGGTGACGAATTCCTTGCAGATGAAATTTGGGTATAAGGTGTATAGCGTATTGCACGGGTGTTCAACTCTTACCGACTGATAATGAGCAAATTTTTCTAATGTAAACGTCACTTTTAGTTTCCTCTCGCAGGGTTAGATGGCAGCACTAGTATTAATTTCTAGTTTCGTTAAAGTTCGTACAAACGAAATTTTACGAACGCAATATGACAAGGAATATTAGCTGCAAAATGGCTGAAAACAAATATGTAGATAATTGTGCTAAAAAACTATTTTAACTGTGTTTCGACTTTAAATGGAATATGTCTGATCAGTTTAGTGCTAATAAATATAAACATTTATGCTAGCAACAAGTGCGTATTAACTAATCAAGAACGAATTGTAGTAAAATGTCATACTTGTCACTTGTGTACATTACGTCGTAATTTTGATATCGGTAAGTAAAACTTTATTTTGAATTTTAATTAATATATAATTATGTATATTGAAATTTAATATGATTGTTTCTTATGTATGAACCATAAGAATTTTTGAACTTGTTTGAAATTTTCCTATATCAGTTAACATAAATTTAGTTCATTAATTAAGGGGCACGATACAAAAAAGGTAATGGAAATAAAACAAATAAGATAGTTTGTGGTGCAAATAAATTCCACAAATTAAAATTAATGTGAATTTTACCATTATTTTGGATATATATATTCATAAAAGTATACAAATAAAAATTATTAGTGATGTGTTATATTTCTTATAAAAACATTTTAAAACATCAATATTTATGATTCACTAATTTTAAATTTTATTTTATATGAACAGATTCTGGTACATGGATAGAACATTAACTTCTAAATTGGAGTTTTAACCGGAATGGAAGTTTCTATCGATCACTTTCACTGAAAGAATGGCAACGATTCAAGCTGTGAAGAACGTTTGGCAAGAGATTAAATCGTTAGGTGCCAGGATGATGAAAATGGTACGCCTTAATCAGGACCCATTAGAGAACTTGTTTGGAGCAGTTAGATCTTCTTGTGGATCCAATAAACATCCTACAGTTTCTCAATTTAAGGGAGCTTTAAAAACTTGTGTGATAACTGGATATAAAAAAGCAATTGTGAGTTAGATAATTGTACAATTTTAAGTGACCTAAGATCTTTATTTAATGTTGCTGGATTATCTGTGAATATTCCAAGTGAAACAACAGGCAATATTAATGTTCAATCATCTTGTAATGTTTCTCGCATTATAAAAATTCTAACGTAAGTTAGAAATATTCTCGGTGGTGTGCATTGCTATTGCAAAACTTATTCTTAGTAACGTTTCTTGTGATGACTGCAAATGCTTAAATCCTGATTCCTTGGTTCTTGTGATTGATATTATTCGCACGCATGACTATACATCAGAAATTGATCATCCATTGTATGAGTTATTTGCTGTTACAGCGTTACAAGATGTGCAGAACTTTTTATCATGGAGAATTTAAAAAGTGAAGGCCACAGTGATGGTATAGTCAGGATTTTGTCTCAAAAATTGCGGGAAGAAATTTGTTTCACTTGGTTACGTTGCACGGATCATTCAGAAATAATCAAAGACAGATTTCTGTTGAGTGTCTGTAGAATGTTTATTCACATATTCTGCAGGAATAGAAACATTGCCTTGAAAAGACACAGGACACACTGATTTTTAAAAATATATTTCTTAAACGTTATTAGCTAATTTATTTGTCATACATGATTTAATATATATTTTTATTAAACTTTTATTTAATTTTAATCATTCTGTTAAAAAATATTATTTTCAAAAGATATTTCATGATAGTTTATTTTTTAATTTATTGTATCAGTTTAAAATGGCATGTATATTGAACTTTTAGCAAATAAGTTATTCAATCGAACTTGGTTGTAACGAGCACCAGAGAATCAATAAAATTTTTCTATTACTCTCTATATTAGTGATGATAAATTAAAAATATTAGAGAAAATAATGTATTTTTCCTTGTGAATAATTAATCCTTGCAATTGATTTTGAGATTTATATTTGTTTTAAATAGAGTTCATTTAATTTTGTATTTGGTTGTAGTACGTTTATTATATATATTAGCACTGGTATGGGAATATGTGTAAATTAGAATCATGGCTTGTTATTTCCCTTCTCGTTGCAACCATGTTTGATTATACTTTAATTTTTCAATTATTTAATTTTTAATTTTTTATCAATCTATACTATTATTTGCTTCTTTAAATATTTTCACTTTAAATTTAATATAGACATTATATGGAATATTAGCAACATACTTGCATTGAATACTTGAAATACTTCTATATTATTAATTATATATTATATTGTATTAATTATAGTAAATATTTTAATTAATTTAACATTTTTTTTTGTTTTTCCAATTTATATAATATATGTTTGCATGCTTTTTTGAAAAATATGATAATAAATACCTATTTGTAAAAATATTTTGTTTTATTTAAATTATTTTCATTACAGATTTACAGTTTAAATGCAAAATATTGTAAATACAATAAATTATATCTTATTTGGTGATATATTTTATTGTAGTTGCAATATTTTGCATCTAAACTGTTGAGTATAATATAAAATATATATTGGAATGAAAAGGGATTTGAATTTCGCGCTTCGAAATGGTATAGTTTCCTCTCGCATTACTAGGTGGCAGCACAAGTAGCTTGTCAAAATTTTTTAACGAAGAGTTGAACCCCCGTGGCGTATTGGTCCCAAATCAAAACTATCTACATTTCCAATCGGAGATACAGATTTTTCACGTACGTGTATAGACTTATCACTAAAATCCAATGGTATACCGATCTCTTGTCGCCAATTTTCTAAATTAAATTCGAACGAAATAATATCTCCCATTTTGAAGGTTCTCAAAAGATGCCGAATGTGATGACGTTTAATTATTTTTGATATTTTAATATTAATTTTCTCATCTAAAATACATATAAAAAATAATATTATTATCATATTTAACAACTACGTATACAGAATGTTCGCGGGAACCGAGTGATCATTGCTAACTTTGTTATTATTGGAGCTACTAGAAGATCGGTTAAATGGACAAAGTATCAGTATTTTTTCCGGGATGAATAATGGCGGTGTCAAAAAAACAATTGAATGTCAAATTTCAGAGATATATTGAAATTTAACATTTTTTTAAATGGAACACCCTGTATATTATTATTGAATTTTGTAGTTGAGGATGTTCTCTTTATAAAAGTGTAATACATGTATGATGGTAAAATTAATAGAAAACAAGTTATAACAAGTATAAAATTAATAGAAAAGATCGAAAAATAGTGTGCTATGAAGATTTATTAAAATACAAACAAATGATAAAAAAATTTAAAACAATAATTTCAGATATTTGTGCCTTATTTCGAAGATTTTTAACATTTTTGAGCAATATTCATAAAAAAATATAATTAATTATAATAAATAATTTTTTTCGTTATCAGTTAAAATCAAAAACATTTAAAAAATTTGCGAACAAATGACATAAAAACCATAAACTATTGTTTTAAATGTTTTAATCATTTGTTCTCAACTTATTAAAACTTCATAGCACACTGATTTTCGATATTTTCTATTAATTTTATACTTGTTATAACTTGTTTTCTATCAATTTTACCATCATACATGTATAACACTTTAATAAAGAGAACATCCTCAGCTACAAAATTCAATAATAATATACAGGGTGTTCCATGTATGGAGCAACTTCCACCTCAAAATGATAATTTCGGATTTTTTTTCTTACAAAACTTGTAGCATTTCGTTTGCCCTTTAATGCCCCATACTTAGTTTTTGTGTTAAAAAATTATCTAATTAGGGGGGGGGGCAACTTCCCGAATTTGATAAATTTTTTACTCAAAAACTAAATATAGGGCATTAAACGGCAAACGAAATGCTACAAGTTTTGTATTGACAAAAATCCGATATCTTCATTTTGAGGCAGAAGTTGCTCCCCCTCCCAATTTGATAAATTTTTAAATCGAAAACTAAATATAGTGCATTAAAAGGCAAACGAAATGCTACTAGTTTTGTATTGAAAAAAATCCAAAATTTTCATGTTGAGGGGTGGAAGTTGCCCCCCCCCCCCTAATTAGATAAATTTTTAACACAAAAACTAAGTATGGGGCAAAGGAAATGCTACAAGTTTTGTAAGAAAAAAATCCGAAATTATCATTTTGAGGTGAAAGTTGCCCCCCCCCCCAAATTTGAAAAATTCCTAACTTCTAAACTTAAAAGGGGCAAACGATAATTTTTACATGGCAATCACGAGCAAACGCTGAGCAATCAATGGCATTCAGTAAAAAAAAATGTCGCACATATTGGGGGGGCTAACTTCACAAAGGTTAACTTCATGCTTAAATGGTTGAAAAATAATAATTATTGTTTAGGTTTAGTACATTACAGATAAGAATTTAACATATACAAAAACACGTTCTTTTAAAATATATAAATTCAATGTTATTGACAAACTAAATACGAAAAAATATCACAACAATATAAACATACTAATGTATGAAATTGGCAACAATAATTTTTTTTAAGTAATTGTCAGAGTCCGTTACGTCTGTACAACGGTAAACTATAATTGATTTTAAAAAAATCATCTAATGTATATAACATATACAGGGTTACACATTAGGAGTGGATATCGACTTTATTTTCGAAACTATAAAAGTTAGAACGATATTTCAAATCGTAACTACCCTTCAATTAGCATTTGGAAGAATAATAAAAAATCATGCCACCCCCATCCACACTCATCGCCCACAGGCCTCCCAACTTTGAAATTTCAAATGGAACCCCCCATATTTTATTTCAGAATTTGAAAGATCAATTTTATTAATGAACCTTTTACTTCAAACAATTTTTTCTATGATGGACCATTTCGGAAATATTGGGTAATATTTCTAGTTTTTTATTGTATAGTATTTTGGTCACATTAGGGTGGATATCGACATTATTTTCGAAATTATAAGAGTTAGAACAATATTTCAAATCGTAACTACCCTTCAATTAACATTTGGAAGAATAATTAAAAATCATGCAACCCTCATCCACACTCGCATCGCCCACAGGCCTCCCAACTTTGAAATTTCAAATGGAACCCCCCATATTTTATTTCAGAATTTGAAAGATCAATTTTATTAATGAACCTTTTACTTCAAACAATTTTTTCTATGATGGACCATTTCGGAAATATTGGGTAATATTTCTAGTTTTTTATTGTATAGTATTTTGGTCACATTAGGGTGGATATCGACATTATTTTCGAAATTATAAGAGTTAGAACAATATTTCAAATCGTAACTACCCTTCAATTAACATTTGGAAGAATAATTAAAAATCATGCAACCCTCATCCACACTCGCATCGCCCACAGGCCTCCCAACTTTGAAATTTTAAATAAGAACCCCCATATTTTATTTCAGAATTTTAAAGATCGATTTTATTAATAAACTTTTTACTTCAAGAAAATTTTTCTATGATGGACTATTTCGAAAATATTGGGTAATATTTCTATTTTTTTATTGTATAGTATTTTGGTCACATTAGGGTGGATATCGACATTATTTTCGAAACTATAAGAGTTAGAACAATATTTCAAATCGTAACTACTCTTCAATTAGCATTAGGAAGAATAATTAAAAATCATGCCACCCCCATCCACACTCGCATCGCCCACAGGCCTCCCAACTTTGAAAGTTCAAATGGAACCCCCCATATTTTATTTTAGAATTTGAAAGATAAATTTTATTAATGAACTTTTTACTTCAATAAATTTTTTATATCATGGACCATTTAAGAAATATTGGGCAAAATGTGTATTTTTTAGGGCATAGTATTTTTGTCACATTAGGAGTGGATATCGACTTTAATTTCGGAACTTTAATAGTTAGAGTAATATTTCGAATTATTACTACCCCCACCCATATTCGCATCGTCCACACAAATAAAAATACTGTTATAATGTCGATGTCCATCCTAATGTGACAAAAATACTATACCCTAAAAAATAGAATTATTGTCCAATATTTCTTAAATGGTCCATGATATAAAAAATTGCTTTTAGTAAAATGTTCATTAATAAAATTAATCTTTCAAAATCTGAAATAAAATATTGGGGGTTCCATTTGAAATTTCAAAGTTGAGAGGCGTGTGGGCGTTACGAGTATGGATGGGGGTTGCATGATTTTTAATTATTCTTCCAAATGCTAATTGAAGGGTAGTTACGATTTGAAATATTGTTCTAACTCTTATAGTTTCGAAAATAAAGTCGATATCCACTCCTAATGTGACAAAAATACTATACCCTAAAAAAATATAAATATTGCCCAATATTTCTTAAACGGTCTATCATAGAAAAAATTACTTGGAGTAAAATGTTCATTAATAAAATCGATCTTTCTAATTCTAAAATAAAATATGGGGAGTTCCATTTGAAATTACAAAGTTGAGGGGCGTGTGGGCGATACGAGTATGGATGGGGGTTGTATGATTTTTTATTATTCTTCCAAATGCTAATTGAAGGGTAGTTACGATTTGAAATATTGTTCTAACTTTTATAGTTTCGAAAATAAAGTCGATATCCACTCCTAATGTGACCAAAATACTATTGACAATGTCAAATTAGCATGCGACACTGGCGGTCATTTTGCAAACTATTCAAAATGGCCGCAACCACGGACAAATTTCAATGTTGACGTATTGAAAATTTCAGTAAATTACTGTTTTAATTTGTATAAACAGTAATATCAACCCCGTGTTGTGGAGAAAATGGAATTTTCGGTTGGATATAGAAAAGCAAGCTTATTTTCATCATATTTTATACAACATAAAAATTTAACCTTCAATTCGAGCATATAATAAAATAAAATCTCCACAATATTGAATTAAATAGATGTTTTTAGAGTTTTTACATATTTATAATTATATTGTAAGTTTTATTTAATATATCTGATATTATTTTGTGTAATAATATAATAATATAAAAATATTTCTGATGACATCTGTCACATTATTATCATATTATAATTTTTATATATGTATATCTTATATTTATCATATTATCTTATAAGTAATATTGAAAATTAGCATTAGGTACGTTGAAAGATGTACACGTTTTTTTTCTATTACATATCTTATTTATTCTCGTTTATTGAAATACAAATGAATACATATTTGACTTCATTACTATTAAGAGTCCAGAATTAATGACTTCTTGCCCTTCACGCATATTTCGCGTTGTAGGAGTTGCTGCAGTGTACCTGCACAACTCCTCCAGCGATACAGTTAACATTACAATGATTGATATCACTTCTCTCGCGTAATTTGTGAAAAATAGTTAATGACGTTTTGTCCGTGGTTGCGGCCATATTTGTTTCGGAACACTAGCGCCACCGTTACCGCGGTGTTATTTTTCTTTCTCAATACAATAAAAAAATAGAAATATTACCCAATATTTCCGAAATGGTCCATCATAGAAAAAATTGTTTGAAGTAAAATGTTCATTAATAAAATTGATCTTTCAAATTCTGAAATAAAATATGGGGGGTTCCATTTGAAATTTCAAAGTTGGGAGGCCTGTGGGCGATGCGAGTGTGGATGGGGGTGGCATGATTTTTTATTATTCTTCCAAATGCTAATTGAAGGGTAGTTACGATTTGAAATATTGTTCTAACTCTTATAGTTTCGAAAATAAAGTCTATATATCCACTCCTAATGTGTAACCCTGTATATATAAAGCTCACTAAAATCGCTGCAGCCGTTTTTGAGATCTAAAATTTTGGATAAATAAACATATTTTGAGAATAAAACATACATACCGAGGTGTATTTAAAATTATAAACACTTTATACACAAATCTTATCTTACACCATGTACTCCGTCGAATGTTCTTCCCTAAATATTACAAACACTGCTTACACTACACTGAAACG
This sequence comes from Sialis lutaria, assembly GCA_949319165.1. Taxonomy (NCBI): domain Eukaryota; kingdom Metazoa; phylum Arthropoda; class Insecta; order Megaloptera; family Sialidae; genus Sialis; species Sialis lutaria. The sequence goes on from OX439241.1 coordinate 17,796,966, forward strand.
TAAAATTATTTTCTTAAAGATAGATTTAAAAAGATTACTAAATAATATGAAATAATACTTTTGACACTGCAATGTTAACACAAACTGAGCGAAATAGCATAACGACATCGAAATCAAACACAAACCAGTAGATTTCTTCAATATTACCAACCAATTCATAGTATTGATGAACACATTCATAAAAGTGTAATCTGTTCGTAGTAATGATGAACAAGAACATAAATGTTATGAACTTGTGCATAATGTTTCTCTGACCTGTACATCAATTTGATGCAAGCAGTTGTAAATATGAAAACTAAGATAGATTATAGATTTCTTCAATATTACCAACCAATTCATAGTATTGATGAACACATTCATAAAAAGTGTAATCCGTTCGTAGTAATGATGAACAAGAACATAAATGTTATGAACTTGTAAGTACATCAAAATTAATGAACATCAATTCATTGTACCAACGAACAGTGCATTAAAAATAAATAAAAAGGAATGACTTTTTACGTTATAATAATGAATTTCTTCATTAATACTATGAATTCATATTGATGAACGCGTTTCATTAAAAAATTGAACGATATTTTTTTCAGTGTACTATTTAATCAAATTAAAATTTAATTGTATTTTATTTCAAAGTCCATAATATTTATAAATCATGAAATTTGAATACTATGATGTAATAATCAACCAATCAGATCAGAAGGCTAAATTTCATTTAATGCTAGATGGCAGCACCAGTATTAAATCGAGTTTAAAAAAATATTTATTTTTTATATAGGCAATACCCTTTATAGTCCAGGAGGAATCGCCGCATGAGTACCGAAAACTATTCCACCTCAATTTTTTTATGTGATCCTCTTCAAATTGCCCTACTGATAATATAAATGCATGTTGCCATGGGGCAACCCCGGGCCATATTGTTTAAACCGAAATTGTTTAAACAATTGCAAGGAATTGTTATTTTTCAACCGGACAAATTTTTTTTATATTCTTTATTGAAATACAAATAAAAAAGGCCCTTTGACTTTTTACGATAAAGTTAATATTTTTAAAGATATGAATTTTTAAAGGTTCGAAAAATCTCAAATTTGGGTACTTTCGACCCATGAAAAATATATTAAAAAAATAAATGAAATATAAATAATATTTTTTTCTTAATTCTTCATACAATAGTTAATAATATTGTAAATAGAGATCTTAAAAAATTTCATTGTTTATACCTGTTTTTTAATTTTTAATTTCGCGCACTCACAAGTATGCGTCGCTTACCTTCAGCTGCATCACGATCAGATAGTACATACGTCGCTTTTACATTATTTTTTTTAACTGGCCGCATATTATGCACGAATCACTGTCGTTTTCTGGATTTCTGGTGGACCGACGAGGAGTATAAATTGTACTTGAAGTTGAGGGTTCTATTGACTGGACTTCCTGAAGATTTTCATCTTGTTTGTGAAGTTGTATTTCTCTTCGCCTAATTTTTTCTTCACTTGTATAACTTGCATAACATGTTCTGTGCCACGAAAATGTTTGTTTGTCAAGAGAAGAATTAAACAAATTTTCAAACTGGATAGCGGCCTTATCTTTTCGTCGATAAGCTGCACTTTGTACAGTTATATATGTATCAGGCTTCGGATTTTTCACTACATTGTTTGTAATTTCACAAAAAATACATGGTAAGGTATCATCAGAAAATTTTCTTTTCTTGGGAACAACTAAAAACGACATTACACTCACATTTATTGTAACGAAAAATCACGGAAACTAAAAATTTGTTCATCTAAAAATGTTAATACTACACGAAATCACTAGAATGGGTGTAACAACGTTTAACAATTTTAAGTCTTGAACGAAATAAAAAAGACTGAACAAATATGAGCAAAAAACAAAGAACGATCAGTTAAGAATTGACAGGAACTAACTTGTATTTTTATTTTAAATGTTATATATAATCAACAATTTTGTCACAAGAACAAACTAAGATCTTACATTTTTATACAAAGAGTAACCTTGGAAAAATAAAAAACAACGAAAAAAATAATCTTTTTCTTACTTAGACACAATCATACAAACACCATGATACATATACATATAATTATTTCTGTTTTAACATAAAAAAAATAACATAAACTTATAAAAAAGTAACTTTAATTACATGTTCCGATTTATGCTTAAATAACTTTTGAAAAATTGATTTCAGAAAAAAATTTATACGAAACAAATTGTAGAAAATTTAATTATTAATAACATTGCTCTCTTTAACAATCTTGATAAAGTTGATAGTTTTTAAGATAAATGATAAATAATGATTCAAGACACAGAGAGGCCGATGCAGCGCATGAGTCAGAGAGAGACGGCGATACTTAAAGGTAAGCGACGCATACTTGTGAGTGCGCGAAATTAAAAATTAAAAAACAGGTATAAACAATGAAATTTTTTAAGATCTCTATTTACAATATTATTAACTATTGTATGAAGAATTAAGAAAAAAATATTATTTATATTTTATTTATTTTTTAATATATTTTTCATGGGTCGAAAGTACCCAAATTTAAGATTTTTCGAACCTTTAAAAATTCATATCTTTAAAAATATTAACTTTATCGTAAAAAGTCAAAAGGCCTTTTTTATTTGTATTTCAATAAAGAATATAAAAAAAATTTGTCCGGTTGAAAAATAACAATTCCTTGCAATTGTTTAAACAATTTCGGTTTAAACAATATGGCCCGGGGTTGCCCCATGGCAACATGCATTTATATTATCAGTAGGGCAATTTGAAGAGGATCACATAAAAAAATTGAGGTGGAATAGTTTTCGGTACTCATGCGCCGATTCCTCCTGGACTATTACAGTTGTGTTATTTAAGTAAAAGACACATTGTCTACAGTTTTGTTGATACCCATGCCTACCTAGTTCCACCGCGTAACGCTTCGTTACATTTTCGTTACATAGCTTTTCATTTCCGTTACATTGCTAAATTGTTACCTACAACGTACCTAAAGCAGTATAACTTCAATAAGTTAAATAATAATTGTAAAAGTGGCTCCTACATGAGCGTGGGGGGGGGGGGTGTGGGGGATGGCTATGACAAGACTCTAATCTGGGATTGAGGACTAAAGGATACCCGGCGCAGCGAGCAAAAATAATGTCGGTTTTTACTCGAATGGCAGAAAAAAGGTCATTCAAACTTACCTATAAGATTTTTTGAAGTTATACTTCTTTAGGGACGTTGAGGGTAAAAATTGAGTAATGTAACGGAAATTAAATTAGTAATGTAACGAAAATGTAACGAAATTGTAACGAAATTTTATGCGGTGAAATATCCAGCCCGGGACTGAAAATACAGAATAAATAACACAACTGTAAAGAGCATTGCCTATATCAAAAAAATTATGACGTATTGACAAAATTAGCAATCAAGATTTTTACCTAAATAACACAACTGTAAAGAGTATTGCCTATATAAAAAAATAACTTTATTCAAATTTCATGATTTATAAATATGGATTTTGAAATAATATCCAATTAAATTTTAATTTGAATAAATAGTATAGTGAAATAATGTTACGAATTATTAAATAAAATATTAGTGTTGTTTATAAATGTATATGCATTAAATTATTTTATTCATTTAATCAAGTTAAATTTGAAATTATTAATAATCATTTTTCAATCATGCCAAAGAAGTATAACTTCTAACGCGTGTACATAAGTACACACTCATTGTTTTTTTCTTATTGAAAGACTGAAAAATAATCTAGTCGATAAAAAATTTCTTAGGGGGTCCGCCAACAATTCCATTCTGGGGGCCATGATTGTAACTATTTCATTTTTTTTTATTATAATACATTATATTATATTAAAATAAATTATTTATTTATTTTCATCTCAAATGTGGAATTTACAATTTCAAATTTGAAATTGATTAGTCTCAAATTGAAATTGATTATTCCCAGTTTGAAATTGTTTAGTCTCATCAATTTGAACTTGAAATGGTATACTCAAAATTCAATTTGATCTCTTATTATTAGATACTTCACGAATGACACTAAAATTTTACTCCATACTTAATTCCATTTACTCTGCTATATAATATTTTTATTTACACATTGCGCGTTCGTTTATAGATGTGATTCTTTTTCTTTTTATTTGAGAGTTAAAATAAATTCAGAAAATAAATACTTCACGAATAACAGTAGAAAAATAAAATTATTTATCAGAATAATGGTCCAGTCATTATAATATTTGAGCTAGAAAAAATGACGGAGTACGTTTTTTTCAAGAAATTGGTAGATTTCAATGTATATAATATGGTGATAACTTCCCCCCCCCCTTCAAAGGGGGGTGCATAACTTTCTAGGGGCTTACAAAGATGTCTAAAATCAGTTATTTGGGTATACCACTGGGGCTGTCAGTTTGAGAAGAAAACAGGCTTAATAAATCTTAAAGCTGATAAAAATACGAATATAATAATATAATAAAAATTATGTATCGTATATAGTTATTGAAATAGAAGCCCACGAAAAATCAATTAGCTACGTTGAGTTTGGAGATTTCGCATGAAATGTAGAGTCACGTTCGACTGCTGTGTATAGTATGTCTTTAATTGAATTTCAAAATGAAATTTTAAATTATAATAGAAAAAAGAGTGCCCTAAATAATGCTCGGCATTCAATATCGGAATCTCCAAATCGTTTGGGTTATAAGCACTCAAAGTTCTAGATATTACAAAATTTTAAGGAAAATTATTCATATTTTTCGACGACCCCAGAGAAGACCTTCTAGACCGAATAAAATAAATTCCAGCTAGGAATCCATAGGAAATTTAATGCCCTAATTAATGGTTTCTCTCTCACCATTGTTACTTTAAAATTGTTCAAATTATGGGAAAATATATAAAACACATAATTTAATTAAGTTCTAATAATCACAATTGTATTCAAAAACAATTATGTACAAAATGTTTTTGTTATAAAAATTTGTCTTTAGATATTTACCTATAACTTGAATAATTTTGAAGTACACTCATCGCTTGATTAACCGACCTTTGATTTACCGGCAGCTTGAATGACCGACAGACCAAACGCGCGATTTGCTGACCTTCTCCAATCCCCTCCATAATACTACCGTGATTGCTATATTTTTGCGCGAAATTTAAATTCACCAATCAACGTTGAAGTTGGCACGGTGGTGGGGGCCCCTCTCGACGTCGGCAATTCAAGCGGTTCAATTACCAACTACATCGGTTAATCAAGCGGTGAGTGTAATCATGATCGGACAGAAACCGTTAATTAGGGCATTAAATTTCCTATGGATTCTTAGCTGGATGTTATTTTGTTCGGTGTAGAAGGTCTTCTCTGGGGTCGTCGAAAAACATGAATAATTTTCCTTAAATTTTTGTAGATATACCTAGAACTTTGAGCGCTTATAACCAGAGGCGTAGCTACCATCGGGCAAAGCAGTGCCGTGCACCGGGGCCCCCAAGCTCAGGGGGCCCTCAGACCTTGACTAGCAAACCCAAATTACACTAGCGAAAAATTCTTCGGAATCTAAATAAAATAGGTATGTTACATGTAATATACATATGTAAAATATTTATATTTAAGAAATGTTTGTAATAACATAATATAACATTAATAATGATTCATATTTAACCAGTTTTGTGTTTTATTTGTTAAAACAACGTGTATTATTTTGTAGGTGAAAAAAATATAAACAAACAATAAAGGTATTTAAGAAGTACTATGTACCAAGCTCGACTCCGACATTTATCGATAATAGCGATTGAAAACAAAGCCGCATCAAGCCTAAATTTAACCGAAATCATTGATACTTTTGCTAAAACTAAGGCTAGGAAAAGATTATAATTGTTATTTTGTTGTCAATAGGTAGGTCAGACTATATAAATTGTTTTCATTGTTTTAAGTACAATAAAGTGTTACAAACATAGATACATAAACCTTTTGATTTACTTTGTTTTATTGCCTAATACCAATATTATTAATCCAAGTATGCGTTACTAAACTATATAACCTCTGAGCGATCACTAAAGCTCACAAGACACTAGTGGCGTAGCTACCGAACAAAAAGGTATTTTTTTTAAATATAACCCTAAAAAAGGTCAGGAAATCGTATGTTACTATGTATGTACTTTTTTTTGGGCGCGATGAGAATTGTGAAGAAAATTGAGTCGCAAATACTAAAAGGTTGAGAAACACTGCTTTAAAGTATTTATATTTTGACTTGATCAAACCTGAACAGTTCAGTTAGGGCCCCATTTTTTTGCACCAGGGTCTTTGGTTACATAAGCCTCTGCTTATAACTTAAACTTTTCGAGATTCCGAAATTGGGTGCTAAGCATTATTTAGGGCACTCCTGTCTCTATTATAATTAAAAATTTTATTTTGATATTCAATTAAATTCATATTAAATACAACGGTTGAACGTAACTCTACATTTTAGGCGTGATCTCCAAACTCGACGTCGCTAAATGATTTTTTCGCGGGCTCTATTTCATTAAACACTATTTTGTTCATAATTTTATCAGCTTGAAGATTTATTTGACCTATTTTATCCTAAAATTGACATCCCCAGTGTTATTATCAAATAACTGATTTTAGACAGCTTTTTAAGCCCCTAGAAAGTTATGAACCCCCCTTCGAAGGGGGGGGGAGTTATCACCATGTTCTATACATAGAAATCTACCAATTTCTTGAAAAAAATGTACTCCATCATTTTTTCTAGCGCCACCGAAATTGTCTAGCGACTGAGGTGATAAATGATGACTTTTCAGGATTAACCCATATTGTCTATATTTTGTGTGAAACATTTTTTCTGAAAATGTGTGATTTAGAAAATATCCCGCTTGAAATTATTGAAAAAAACACCCTATATTAAATGACATACTTATATAAAATATTATAATATTTAATCCGGAGGCCCTTCGTCGAAAGTTTTTGCCTAGTTTCAGGCATTACAATCAAGGTTCCTAAAATGTGTTTGCAAAGACCTGTAGTAGATCCGCCCCTGCATGCAGTATGTATTAAAATCCATTACAAGATTACATGTTGTAGTTTGTACGTGGTGTATAGAATACACATATAATCTCACAGCAGTGTTGACATATTACCTGCGTAAGTGCCTTACCGATGACAACCCCGTGGTGTCTGAGGACAAAGAGTTTGCCGCCACCTCGGTATTTCCAGCCATAACGGTACTCGGTATTAGCAGTCTGCTATTGCTGTCTGTAAAGCTCGTTATGTATTCAAATATATGTATATCTTACTCATACCTACTTAGTGCAAAATAGATTGTACGTCGTAAAATTCATATATACTGTAGGTAAATATTTGTAATTATTATGTTTGAATTAAAAATAATATTTTGTACTTAAATGTGTACTTGGTGGGTATTATTTTTTATTTAATTATCTTCTTTTAATTAAAATTAGTAGAAAAGTCAACATATTAAAATAATACCAAGATAACTATTGAACTGATTCGTTAATTTTTTTTAAATCTGTTCATGGTGCTAAACCAGCGTATCTCAACTTTTTAGTATTTGCGACCCAATTTTCAATCATAATTCGCTTCCCTCTCACCATACAATTATTTTCACTGAAATCGTGCTGTAAAAAATCGTACTTTGAAGACATAAAATATAGATTTCGTTATGGATCTTGGCTTCTGGGTGTAAGCCGCGTCGATTTGGTCATTTTACTGGCATATCAAGATCACCGCGGAAGCCTGAAGACTTGTATAGATTTCGTTGTCAGTAAAATATTGTAAAAAGCTTAGAGGGTCGATTTTTAATATTAATCCTTCTTTCGCAAAATTTTGCTCTGCAAGACAGTTCCAAGGGACTTCAAGGGAGTATTGTTTTTAATTCAATATTGATAAGTTAATTATTAAATACACTGTGCAGAGTGCAGTACTGATACTATGTTATTAGTGTAAACGTATATTTTATGTTTTATTTTGTCAGAATGTATTTTATTGCTTTTCTTTCAATAAATTAAATAATTTTTTTAATAATACTTTTCTCGATATATGCTCGCGCCTTCCATTTAATTTTATCACGCCCCCTAGGGGGGAGGGGCGCCCCACAATTTTAGAATCGCTGTACTAAGCAATTAAATATAAGTAATAAAATATTTAATAATTTTTCAATTTGATATTAATTTAAATACATAAATAATGATACTCGTATCAGTTATTTAAATGTACCTAGTTATTTAGTCCATTATCAGAAGGAGAAAATTAATAATAGAGTCAATGATACGGTGTAGTGTATTTTTATTTTTCATTTTTTATTATTGACATTAAAACAATCATCATTTGGCCCGATATTTATAAGTATAAGTATTATCATAATATACTAGTAGTGACGTTTAGACAATTAGTTGTTTTATTTATAAGTATTATCTATAGAAGTAGGTACTAGTAATATAAGTATATGTATAGGTATTATAATTATCATTTACCGTGTTCTTTGGTATCTTCATTTAGAAGATGCATGCGGCATGCGCACCAAACATTAAAAAAGCATGTGTCAAATTTCATACAGAATTAAATTTTATATGCACGTGTGCCTTAAAAATTAAAAACTCAAAGAACACAGCGATTATTTCAAGCCGCACCGAGAGGTCTAATCGCCATGAAAAAAGCACTTATATTATAGTAAAATTTTTGATTAAATTCAATGGAAACTATTGCAATAACATTATTTCATTATATGTATAAAATTCAAAAATTTCAAATGTGACAAATTTTAGTAAATGTAAAAAAATGCTGACAAAAATCTTAACGTTTTCTCGACTGTAAAATTTATAGTAAATGTCGCTTATTTGGATTTAGCTATTCACCGTCGATAAACAGCTATACAGTTAACTATTGTCATTGTCCCTTCAGACGTGGTATACGAATTAAAAGGATTACCTATGTTGATTTGGAGTTATCAGGTCAGGTGACATTCTTGAGACCCGAGAGTTATGTGTGCATAATTTACTAACTTTTAAAAAATTACATATAATTCATTTTATATTAAAACAAGGGAACATATACACCTATCTATATAGGTGACTAATTGTAAGTATATATTTTTTATTTTATTTTTTTATTAATCCAAGTACCTAACTACTAATAGACCGCCATTTAAATATAATAGACCGATATTTTAATTATTTTTGTAATTAAATTCTCTATCGATCTTGTACACCCGATTTTAAAAGAGCCTAAAATATACAATCCGAAGAAAATACCTATATGTAGTTGACAGCGAGTTTGATTGCTGTCATATTGTCTTATCCTTATTTTGACATTAGATTCGTATTCAGCAACCCCGAAAACTAAAAGTTTTTTTATTAAATTTAATAAAAAACCTTTTAAAAGGTTAACATTGCTAAAGTCAGTAAATTAAAAATTAAAGTATACATTAATTTGTATAAAAGTAGGTAAGTACATACCTATAATAAAATCTATCACAATGAAAACCTAATAATGATAAATGTTTTTTTTAAAATAATAAGAAATAAGCTATAGCAGGGTAGGCGCCATGTAGCATAGGGTAATGTAAAACTTCTACTTGAAGTTTTTTAAGTCTATTATTTCAAATGAAATTAATCAGTTCCAAATTCCAATATAAATAGAGCATTGTGCTAATCTGAAGCCTGCCCTGAATTGAATTATCTCACGACGACAAGCCTATATATAGGTATTAATATTAATGCTGAAAAAAAGTTAATACTTAAATTATTAAATAAAGAGATTTTGTAGATAGTAGGCAGTAGGCATGACTTCTTATTCTTATGTAAAAAATAACTAATTACCTACATTAGTATACCAACACACAAAAAATGCCTTTAACCTAAATTATGAATAAGTATTAATAAATACTTGCATAGTACATATTAATATTATTATAGTATTTATAGTGCTTACGTAAATATTATTATTTATTTCTACACTTTTTTTCATTTAGTAGGTATAATTCAGCCTATATTTTAATTATGTTATGGTATCTATAAATACGGTTTTAACTCGATCAATACTGATATAGGTATAAACGTGAGTTCGTTACACAGTAAATATTAAAATAATTTAGTTTCCATATTTTAAATCAATCAACGAAAATTATGAAAATTATTAGATAATCACTGGCGGTTCTAAACGTTCGATTGGCTGAAAATTACCCAGTGATGCCATAAGGGGGCGGTTTCGTTACACAGCCATATTGAAAAGGCAAGCATTCGGATTGGTTGAAAGTTTACACGAAGATCCGAACGAACAAGCTCGAAGACGAGCATTCCCGATCATTCATGTCAGAGATAATTGCATATCTGTTTCTACCTTATTATGAGAGTTACTGGATGTCACTTTTAGTTGACAATTGATTGAAATAACAGCGTTTTTGTACTCGCGTAGTTCCATCGATTGTTTTATTTGTGACGTTTTTGTGTTTTGTGGTGAATTGAAAAAAAATTAAATAATTTATTTAGAAAAAGTTATAGAACTAATTGTGTTGTTTAGTATATTTGTCTTAAAACAGACAGCCTAGTTATAGTACTTATTTTTGTTCTTAAATAGAAATGTGACATCTCTGTGCGTTAATAGAACTTTAGAAGTTTTATTAATATTATTTAGTGAAGCTATAGTATTGATAGACACATATGTGCGCGATGGTTTCATATTACAATACAATGGCAATGTACAGACAACAAACATCTGTTGGTGCAACAGGTCCCCCAGGTCCGCAATTTCACCATCATCACTCTGCTCCGACATGGTACAGTGGATATCATCCTCAGAGCAATCATCCTGTACCCGGACACCACCAGCAATATTGTGCGATGCAGGAAGATCATCCGGCGGCGGCGACGGCATGGCACCATCCAGTATTACACCATCATCAAGAGTTTCCAGAGTTCGGACCAGCTGCTGGTGATAACCACGGACAGCAAATACTAGGGCATGAGGCCACGTTACCGTCGCCGCCTATAACTGTGTCGGCCGGGAGTGAAATGTCAAGTCCCGGAGGTGGAGGTCCCCATGGGGACTCGGTGTCGCCTCCGACGGGGGTCAGAGTGTCTGCCGGAAGTGTAATGCAGGGGGGTAGAAAAAGTCCTTACGAATGGATGAGGAAGCCGTCCTATCAAAGCCAACCCAATCCGGGTATGTAATTTAAAATTCCTATATAATCGTGTAGGTTTTTTTTGTATTTGTTGCAATCGTTTCTCTAAATAATATTATATATAGGTACCTATTGAAATAATGACAATATATATAGTTAAATTGAATCAAATAATAAAGTGAAAGTATGATTTTTTTAATATACAGAGTACCTATGTATTGCCAACATATACGAATTAGGTACCTATCTAATTAATTAATAATTATTTAAGAAACTTTAAGACAATTGAACGGTAGGTACATGCATGTTAACAATATCTACATAAATTGTTATGAAACGTCATTGACTTCGTACTTTTTATACTTAATTAAATATTTTTGAATTGCTTGTATTATTTTTAATTGGCTTATTTAAATTTAAATTTGTACCAGATAATAATTCATAAAAAACGCTACTGTGTACCTACTTTAACGATGTTTTTTTTTTTATAATTGGTATACCTTAAAGCGCAGATGTTGTTTATTTGTTAATGTTCATAATAGAAAAGCGACGATAATCGATTTATATTAACATTTGGTTTTTATCCAGTGCTTAAATAATTATTTATTTAATCGGATAACTAATAAATATGCGGTATTAAAATTGAATTGTAATGATCATCTTCAAATTTTCTTGGGAACCAACATATTTACATCAATTTTTTTGTAAAATAAAAAATATTTTCAACATAATAATATGAATTTTATACCAGTAAGAGTCGCCTCATAAAATAATTTTTTATTTATTAAATCCATAAATTCATTTTTTTAATCGTGATCGTGCGTGGTTGTGATAAAAAAAAATCACTCACATGCTAACTTAAGCTTCTGATATAGCTAAACTAAAACTATTAAAAATACAAAAAATCTTAAATAACTTGTTGTATAAAAAAAACATTTATAATATTTATCTTCTATTCTATGTTACATCAAGGAAAAGTATAGCAATAATTAATTTCTTAAAATAAATATTTCTTAAAAGTAACCTTCTGGATATCTCGCACCCCCCGTCGAGTTATGGTGAAGGGTTGTAAGTTACCTTTCTAGATACCTACTGAATAATATTGGCTATTTGTGTACCTACATAATAAAAGGCTGGTATTACAGCTTATAATAAAATCAGTACTTATTTAAGAATATCCGACTGTTTTAAGTCGTATTAAATATGTATATTACTGTATATACTTACTGTCCCATTTTAAATGATACCCCTATAAAATCACGCTTTAATTAAAAAATTAAATAGGAATGAAAGGAAATATTTTGCTATATACCTATGAAAGTTATAGTTGCAAACTTGCAATATCCTTTTTTTATATATAGAAAATTAAAAGTCTATACATTTACAGGCGTATATAAATATGTAAATTATTTCAACTAATTGTCAATATACTTTTATAAATTATAATTGTCTGCTTTATATGATTGTAATAATAACTCAATTTAAATAAATTAATATCATTATGGTGCGTTGCATAAATCTACAGTATATAAGGTAGTATCGATTTATTAATCATATATGTTTTCAAGTTTTGATCATCATTCTTCGTCACGATTAATAAACGGACGATTTACTAGTCGTGATTTCTTACTACTTATTTAATACACTGTAACTGTGTATAATATATACATATAGAATTAACCTATTACTTCCCAGTGTCCTATTTATAGGACATCATATTTTCTATTTTTTTCTGACATAATAACGTCGTTAATTTGATTTACACTACTAATATTTTTTTTGAGTCTCTCTACTTACAATAATGAAACTAGAGTTCATTCAATGATAAATTATAACACTTTTAAAGTAACAGTGTAATTATTCCATCTAGACGACATTTATAGTTACATACTTTTCACTTAGTAAAGCCTTTTTTAATTGGCGAAACTATACATAATATTATTTATGAGAGTACACCAATATCAATAATTTTAAAAATTAATGCAAGTACACAGACTATCGTCGTTAAAAAAAGTGCTATCCTATAAATATCACAATGGATTTTAATGATAATAATCTAGTCTGCGACTGATATTACTACCTATTATGTTTTGTATTGGATTTATCTTTTTGGTAAAATTTTCAACAAGAATTGAGAACTTGATCAAAATATTCGAAGAAATAAAAAGTCGTTAACCTACCATTAGAATTTTAGAAGCATTCGTCGGCTAACGGTTGAGAAACTACATAGGTATGTTCATTAAATTCCCAGATCTTTCTTGGCCGAATATTGATAATTGATCGAAATTAAGAATTTTATGTTACTTTAATTATAGTTTTCTAGTTCTAAGCAATTAAATTTTGCTATATTTTTCGCACGGTATTACTTATGCAAATTGTGTCTATTTTAATTTGACACATACGAAATAAACATTATTTAATTTTTAATACATGTTCTACTTACATTAAGCATGCGAATCACAAAAAAATGGTTTGCGATACGAAGAGTTTTAGCGATTTGTATTTGGCTCCGGTTTAGCATTTTTAACGGTTTAAACCGTTCAAGGTGGGGAAAATGCAGAGTTGAAATGTTAGTTATGCCCCCCTCCCTCAAATTTGTAAAATTAAAAATTAAAACGTTTCCTTCCCGGTGAATAGGGTATCAAATGAAAACTGACAAAAAAAATACAGTCGAAACCGGTTACAACGACATCAGTTAATACAATATATCAGTTGTAACCAGGCCCGGATTTACCATGCAGGCAGTGTAGGCACGTGCCTATGGCGGAAAAATTTAGGGGCGGCAGATTTGAGCGTGAAAAACAGTTTTGGTTAAAAGTTTTCAAAATTTTTACTTGACAAAAAAAAGGTAATTCATATGAAAAATATTCACTTTTTTATGTTTATTCAATGAAAAGGGTGGCAATTTTCGCAACTGCCTATACGGGTGGCAAATTTGTAAATCCGGCCCTGGTTGTAACGACTTAAAATAAAATTACTGAATCTCATATAATTTTCTTTTTACCGGTTTTCTCGACTATCGGCTTCTACGACCTAATATGACTGGTGGTCCCTTCGATGTCGTTATAAACCAATTTCGACTATGTAGGTACTCCAAAAATAATTATTTCGTTATTTTACAGAAGTACTTACATGAATCTGTTAAGTGTTTTTAGTATCTGAAATGTTGAAACAAAAGATTGTCCTGGAAGTTTTATTCAGTGGTGTAACAAAGGGGATGATGAATCCTTATTAGAATGAAAAACTGACATAATGACAAAAAAGGTCTTCAGAAATTGAAGAATAAATTTTAGGGGCGGTAAAATCGTGATGACAACAAAAAAATGTTATAACAGAAATATGACTGTTTAAAATCACACGGAGAGAATATTCTTTTAAATATTAATGCTGTGAACCTGAGGACAGAATCAACTTCTGAAAAAAAATAACAGAAAAGTCGGTAGAATTTAAAATAAAGTAAATGAAAAATTACAATGACATACTGGTAAATTTTAACATAGTACCTATTAAAATTTATTTACTCTGAAAAAGTAATATTATACGCTATTCTTTAATTTAATTTCTTGCAAATGAAAATTTCACGTACATTCTCTATATAATTTTACTATGTTTTCTATATTATTTTTCATATCTGGCCTATCGCCGTCATAGAAACTGCTATACAGTAATAAGTATGTATATTGAATATAATTGTAGTAGACGTTCTTTTAAATTTGACCATGTCGGGTGTTAAAAATTTCTAGGATCAATTTCGTCCTCCCGTTAACATGTTTTTCATGTTAAAAATTAACATAAAATTTTTTCAGTGCATATATCCGTAACATATATAAACATATGTATATACGTACTTACTTATAACTTAGTCCTACAATTTTAAAATCATTTAGTGTGTCCTCATTTAAAATATCAGTTTTTAGATAATAATATGAATCGACAATTTTAATTTTTAAAACTAATATAATTTATAAATATAATAATAACACGATACTAGTCACAGTACGAAAATAAGTCGAAAATTATACCTTTTTATATGAGAGGGCGTGTACAAATTCATGTTATAAACATTAAGTTTATAACCTAATTGCCATTAATATATCAAGTAAATTATTTTACACACTGATTTTATGAACTTGGCTTTATTATTTATACCAATAAATATTAGACAAACAATTGTATTTCTAACACACCTTTATTTGTTTACTCTATTTTATTATTGCTGCTATTACCATATTAGGTAAATAGATATGTTCGTGGTTTATAAAAATATATAATAGTAAATAGTTATTAATTAATGTTATACAAACAAAATAGTTAAGGAATTAAAATATTGCAAATTGAAATTAATTTTCACATAGTTGTAAGTACGTCAACTAAAAATATGTTTTTATGTAAAATTTGTCAAAGTACACGGATTTCAATAATTTTTTATACAATGTTTTTCCATATTAGATGTCTAATTTTTCCCCGTATAATATGGGATTGATATTAAGCAAAAAACACGATTTTTGCTTATTCCTTATACAGTGGTGCCTCGCATAACGAACGCTGCGCACAACGAACTTTCTGTTCGTTCATTGCGCGACTCACACAACGAACCTCGTTTCGTACAACGAACTGCATCGTGTTTAATTTTGTTGCCCGAACGCTCCTACGTATCACGAAGTCGCCCGAGCTTCCAAGGTCGCACGCAGTCGATGCTCAAACTTTCATGAACATGCATCAACGCACGCCAGTTGTTCTTTTCTGTGCTTAACTCACACACCTGTTTGTTTTAATAAATGTAATTTTGTGTGTCTATATTATGAGTTGGAAAAAAAACAGGAAGGTGATTTCTGTTGAAATGAAACAAGAAATAATTTGAAAGAGGATTTGACCCTGCAAGCCTCGGTAGACTCTCCTAAATCTGATTCTGACTAAAAAATAAAAAACGTGTGTACAATCTTTTTTATGTTACAGTACCATATTTTATGATACAGAACGAATTAATTTTTTTAACATGTATTGGTATGGGAAAATGCGTTTCACATAACGAACTTGCTCTCGGAACGAATTAAGTTCGCTGTGCGAGGCACCACTGTATGTATAGAATCAGTAAAAATCAAAACTAAAAAGGGTTTAAATCAAAACTTTACGTTTTTTTAGTATTCATTTTACTTATCCAAAAATTTATATATTACTGCAGATATTTTTATAACTTAATCAAATCATATTCTTATTACACAAAAATATAAAATATCAGTGAATAAAATTTGTATTGAAATATCTCGAAGGTCAGTCACAGCCGACTATTATAGGTGTCGGGATTTTATTTTATAAAAAAATTTAATTACACTACACGTCTGAATTTTATGTTTGCTCTTAAACATGATATAAAATTGAGCTATTATAAGAGTCGTTTCCATATAGAGAACGACATAAAATTACTTAGAATGGCAATAAAGCAAGTTCATGTCTTATTCCAGTCTAGCTTTCAAACATTGTTGGGCCGTACAGGGTCGGACTGGTTATTTTATAGAATGAATACATACAATATTTTATATTTTTTGATTAAATCTATCATATTATTTAATTGATTTTGAATTTTTTAGCAAGCATTAAAGTATATCTATATATAGCTACTTTAAATTATTATATTTGAAATACTCTTAACTTATTGTTTATTGAGAAGGTATGTAATATGTACAATTAATAAAAATTAATAAAAAAATAATTTCGATGATATCAATACATATACGGGATGGTTGATTTATTATCAATATAAGGGTGAGAAGAAGGTACATATGATCAACACAAATATAGCTCAGACCCAGAATTTTCTGAGGCTGTAATTTCAAATTCCAATATGAACCCATTGTCAAAATATGCATCCTAAAATTTAAAATATAAAAATTACCACAAAGTACTATTTTTGCCCATACTTACGTTATAATTTAACTAATAATAAAATTTGAGGAACGAATACCCCCTATTTGGGCGAGTTTTTTATTTTAATTAATTAGTGCCCCGAAAAGATTTTTGATTTAGACATTTAATAATATACACAGTGGCGTAGCGTGGGGTCACCGCGCCCCTGACGAATACTAAAAGTAGCCCCCCTCCTGTAATTGTATACTTTTTTTTTCGTTGCCATCTCAAAGCTGCCCTCAAATCCTCAACTTTACGCCTGCTATTTTTGATGACTTTTTTCACTATCATGATTTTGCCGCCCCTCAAACTTATTTTACTCATGTCACTTTTTAATCCTGATAATGTATTCTGACCCATTTTGCCGCCCCGTAGGCCTACTCCTCAACTGAATATACAAAACACGATTTCTTATGCGGTGTTTACACCGAAAAAACAAAACAGAAACATGATGTCTTTAAAATACTTCGTATTTAAAAATGTCTGGGGTTTATTGATTTTTTGGCATAAAAACACCTGTGTTTCTGTTTTGTTTTCTCGGTGTAAACACCGCATTACAAATCTAACACGAAAAAGTAGAATTTCGGAATTTTGTGTTTCACATTTTTTTTATTTTAATATCAAACTTAAATTGACATCTAAAAGTTCACTGGTCATGTTTATTAATTGACATGAGACAAAAGATATATAATGTTGTTATTTTTCTTTGGACTTCGTGGAAAAATAATGAAAATTAATATTGTTAAATACGAATTATTTTAAAATTTAAATATATGTTCTAAATTTTATTTGATAATAAAAAATAATCTGTAGTCAGCCTTCTATAAACTACCAAATCGAAGTTTATACAGAGTGCTCCAGTAAATGTAACGTTAATAATAAAAAAAATGAAGAAAATTATTTGTTTGTATATTTTTAGTTTTACATAGATATTTATGAAATAAATAAATTTATTTTGATAAAATATTATTTGGGGTAGTTTCAAGTTAATAATGAAACGTCTTGTAAAACTTTTGAATTTGAACGTTTTATAGACAGTTTAGTGCAGATAATTTTATAATTTTTTCGTTCCAATATTTTTTCCATAAAATGAAATAAAGCAGGTACAAGTTTAAATGGCTCGACCTGTTAACTTATTAATTTTAGGACACTATCATTATATTTTTTAAAGATGAATGTTTTTCTTATACAAATATGTACAGGCTGTACCATTAAAAAACAAGGCACAATAATGCATGTAATTACGTTAACATGAAACATCCTTTATTTTTTTCTTCTTTATATGGCCGTATAAGAAAGTAAAAATGTTATTATGTATTTTTATTACCACTTTTGTTAATTTTAGTAAAAATATGTTTTAAAACCCCACAATAGGTAGCATGTTGGTTTTTTAAACTTAATAACATATTTAATTAAATTAAGTGTAATAACTACAATTTATTCTATAACATGTTAAATAAAGTTTCATGACTAACATGAGGAATTACGGGACTGAAAAGACCCAATAAAATACCTACATATGAAACTTTTATAACGTTCACACGGTATTACTATTATATGATATTATTATTGTGGACATGATTCTTACATTATTGAAAACATGTTGGCTGACAGGTTGGCTAAGGTTCGCAAACAACTATATTGTTAGTTAGAGTTTATAACAAATCAATATAAATTAAATCGACCAATTAAACTTTCCCAATTACAAAAAAAAGTTCGCTTAATTTTTTTTGTTGAAAATTATATTGAATTAAAAAAATTATCAAAACCTACACATGGGTGTTACCGTGCAACCCACTTGGACACAACTGAAAAAATACATTATGCCTGTCCGTGGCCGGATGCACACAAAAAAACTGTATTGGATGAAGAAAATCTTGTTTTGTATATAACGAAAACAATATTTTCTTAATATAAGAAAAGTACTCTTAATCCAATTACATTATTTCTTCGTCCAAGAATACTATAGTTGGTTTAAGAAAATATTTCTTATCTTAAGAAAATATTGTTTTCGTTATATACAAAACAAGGTTTACTTGGCTCAAGTAAACCTTTCTACCTGTGTGGAGGGTCATGACCAAAAAAATTCCTAAAATGGGTTAAACTAGAACCACAAACCCGAGGTCTCTAGGTGGTTAAGTGGCCGAGATCTCGCGGTGGAAGATAGACGGACGGATGGAAAATCGAGCATATAAGTGTGGGTTGCGCTAAAAACGTATGCAAAAATTCGATGAAATACTAGTCGTTTATGGAAAGGAGTAGGTTCCACTACAGTTAGGGTTGCCATCCGTCTTCTTTTCCCCAAACACTGTCCTCTTTTTAAGGGCGTCCGGGGGGATTTTTCAAATGTGTCCGGTGTTTTTAAAATGTTTACCTACTACGTAAAAAAATGTCGTCAATATTACAAACAGTAAAATTTCAGGTTGCAAGTTATGACAGCCAATGAAAAAAAAGGTCTTCAATTTATTTTTATATTTTGAATGGCATTTGAAATAAAAATGTAATTCGAGGTACAACATACATTTTTATTTTTTCAATTTGTCCTCTGTTTTTAATGAACAAAAGTCCTCTTTTCAACACAAAAGTTGTTAGTAGGAATGTGAGGTCTGTAGAACCTTCACTAAACTGAAAGCCTAGAAAGTGAGTAGGTATATCTACCACGTTTCTTTGATTGTACAATTTTATTGATTTTATGACGCATCGTGTATTTAGAAAAAGACGCGAAATTTTTTTTAAATTCATATTTTTCGATGTAAAAAAACCTAGTGGGTTATAAAAGACAACTATAATAATAACGTTGTTTTACTCATTATTTTGTATTTAATTCATTATTCAGTATAACGAAAAATATATAATAATTCGTCGCAGGATTTCATTTAAATCTGATTCAAATACAAATAAAATAAAAATCACAGAAATGTCTAACAGTATTCTAACATACTTTAACTACATATCTTAATTTAATGCTCGTAAATAATTAATGGTTGTTTTAGATATTCTTACGACATAACATAAAAATGACATCAATTTTTTATTAACTAATAAAGCGAAGAAATATGAAATTGGTCATTAATTGGGTGTTTAATTTTATGATGGTAGAGTGGTAATTATATCAATTAATAATATTGAAAAATTCTACCTTTAGTGTTATTAAATTTTATCAGTTTATCTATAGCATTGAAACTTTTGTTACTAATTTAATGAGTATATGCGTATCTTATTTTCAATATCAGATAAAAATATTATTACTAGTGACGGCCAACAAAACATTTTATTATTAAAAAAAAAATGTAGATTTATTTTAAAAATCCAGAATTATTTTTTTATATGCGCCGCGATCGACCGAAATAAATTTGTTATAATCACTTCTGTTATACAGTCATATCAGGTGGAACAAACTTAAACCGTATATCTCGTAAACGGTTGATCTTATGACAACTTAACAATGTATATTTAAGTGTATGTTGTATCATATGACCTTATAAAAATACCAAACATAAGAAAAAAGTGAAGAACAAAAAATACTAGATAAAAATCAAAGGGCCCACAGACCCCATACATCCCTGGTCTAAATAACCATTGTTTGATACTGGAAATCGATAACACGTATTATTACTAATCCAGGTATTAATTTTCATTGCTGTATCACAATGGGTTCTCCAGATATTAAATAAAAACCAATTTTAGTCAAAATCTTTGAGAGTCTGTAGCTCCCTCACGAAGAGTTTCCGGACACATGTTTATATGAACTTTTTTTGCTTGAAATATTTTTCTCAATCAACGGTTTAAGTTTGTTCCACCTGATATGACTCACCCTGTATATAAAATTAATTTACTTATTAATAATAAATTACTTTTCGGAATCATGAATCTCTTCATTAAATTATACAAAGATACATTATACAAAAATACCAAATACGTTATTACGTTTACATCAGGTTTCATATAATATTATACATTAGAAAGGCACCAAATATTAAGAGGATCATCGGGATCCACCCCCAAATTTTTTTTAAAAAACTCATTAAAACCGCAATTTTGGATCAAAAAATGTCAGTCTTTTTAATCTAATACTAGGTACCTACTGCTATCTACGAGAGCTTTTTATATTGTAAAATCTTCCCGCGGGTATGTAAATATTTCAAAATAGGCGAATGCCCGTCTGCATAATAGATTGTCTAAATAATTTAGGTATCTGAATATATACGTGAAATTAAACAAAACAAAAATTTCATACACAAAAATTTACTTTTATTTACGAGGGCCTCTTCCTCAACCCCTCCCCCATTTAATTCAGGACCCTATGTAGTTGTTTAAAGTGCCTATATTGTAAAACGTGACCATACAGACTGTTCTAAAAACATAGGAACCACTTCGTCAGTATGGATGCAGTGATAATAGTTTAATAACATCAAAAACTTAATTGTTATTAGTTATCCATTTGATTTTAAAACATTTTAGTACCAAAACAACAAATAGTTGGCTTATTCGGTTTTGACACTTATCTCCGAAAAGTGAGATATCTCCTTTGACCATAGAATTGAATCGTTGAGAAGAAGAACAGTAAACAAATTCTGCCTTTTTTACATGAATCGGTTCGATAAATGTAGATCTAAATATTGGGTGTAAATGCAGTATTATACCGGCCTTCCTTCATTGGTACCAAATATGTTTTAAATTTGAATGTGTGGAAAAATAGTACCTGTTCAGTACTATTTCTCTTTTTCAACTCAGCCGTTAGAATTAAGAATTTGGACTAGTCTTCTTTTCACCGATTCAATTACAGAAGTAGATCAAAATTAGGACTACCTTTAATTTTTTTTGTATTTGTGATTATTTTTTAGAAAAAACGTAAATTTTTCTTAACACGCTCCTGTTATATTAAATCTAAACTAGTTCTAGGATCTAAGATTTCCTAACAACAAAAGTCCCACCAAAAGATTAGAACAGACGTAGGTACCAGGTACCTATCTACATATGTTACTTAGGGACCTTACGTTTATCTACGTATGTTACTTATGAAATAATTTTTTAATTGTTTAATATTTTTTTAAACTAATTTGAATTATACTACCCACCTTTAGTAATAAAAAGTTTACGCTACAGGTACATATATTAAAAATAAAAACATAAAATGGATAATGCGTATATGTTTAATAAACATTGTTTATTCTTATCTCGTATATTTGTGTACCTACATAAATGTGTACTGTCGCTATGAAAAAGTATTTCAAAAGATGTTTATAAAGTTACGTAAAATTACCGTAAATAAATGGGAATGTGACCTATATTTGTTCCAATACATCAATTCACTTTTGCCACAACTTTATATATGTTGCGAAATCTCCTCTCGGGAAATTGTATTGACATATCGAACAAAAACAGAAATTTATTGTTGGTACAGTAGAGATGTTGATAATCCGTCATATTCAAGGACATAATATATTGACCAACATTCTTTGTAGAATTTATTGAGCGTTTTTAAAGATATTTATTATTATGTTCGTTTGATTCAAGATCCGGTTATTCTTCACGTTTTTATTTATTTGTTTTGAAACGTAGTTGGAGATAAATATGTAATAAGCATCGAATAATTTTACAGGTACAAATGTTTATATTAAGACATTCATTAATTATGTAAAATATTACCTAGGTGTTAATTTTTATGTCGCCATTTTTTTAATTACATAAAACATTAACATTTTCTTTACGATATAATGAACGTTTCATTATTTCATAAATACTAAAATTTCAACTATTTTAAAATATTTTTAAAATAAAATAATTCCCATTAATTGCGCCGCACACAGTTAATTTATCAATTAAAAAAAGTACCTGTGGTGTCCGGTATAATAAAGGACCTACCAAATTTGCAAGCTTGCTAGCGCTCATAAATGAGGTTATTAATTTTGTTATAGTATCTATGGATTAGTTATGGAATTTAGAGCAGTGACACTTCAACGTATTGTAACACAGTTGGCGACTCTGTCCGTATAAAATAATTTTCATAATAGCACAACTGTTTTAATACCGTTGATGTTTACATACAACGCTTGCGCGAAATCTGTCAAAGTCATAAAAAACTCGAAAAGAACTGTCATATATGTTTGGTATCTCATCTGAGAGTGTTAGCAAGCTTGCAAATTATTATAGTACCGGACATGTGTGTGTGTGTACTTATGTAGTGACATTTAGTATGCAAATGCAAAACTAAAAACGACTATCATCGTTGTTGTTGCATTACAAAAATTTCACCCTGAACGCGCATAGAGAAGTAGATATAGCTTCAAAAATATTTATAAAACTCAAGAAGTGAAAAAAGACAATAGCTCGGTCGATTTGAAGAGTACGAGCTTCTTTTTAAAAGTTACATGGTCTGAGAGATACGTTAATTGTTTTATGTAAATATTGCAAATTAAAATGTGTAATCAATTCTTAAAACAATACTGTATTTTATATACGACATGAATACTTTAACAGTGTGGAAATCAGCGATTTTATCCAATCTCCGTAACTTTCAACGTTTCACTGTCTCAATTTCCGTTAAGATAGCATAGTTCAATTAGTACCTATACGTACAATATATTCAGCACCATAACATGGATGGGGTAAGCAAGGGCACTCGTTCTGGGCCCCTGTTCTCGAGTTCATTCGACTTTTTGTCATTCGAGATTCTAAACAAAAACTAAAAGTCACTAAGTTATTTACTAGAATCTCGATTATGTAAATTATATAACATATTCTCGAATCTCGATGCGACTTTTTCTCTAGAAATGTCGAATGAAAAATCTCGACTGCTCTTGGGCATGCGAGCTTTAAAATCTTGAACGAAAAACTCGAATCGGCATATTCTCGAGAATTGGGGCCCTGGACGCGAAAAGATTTTTTATGAAAAACTTATTTTTCTAAAGTTTATATGTCAACTGGATGAATAGCTTTAGTATTAAGAAATGTATATTAAAATCATTCATATACGGTAGACAATCGATACCGTGAATGCTCATACTGTGAACGACGTTGGCGCAATCTATTCTATTATATATGACAACTGTGCAAGTAATACATAGGGGCTTTGAGAAATAGGCATATTCACACCATGGAAGGTATCGTACCCAACTGGGTTCATAGTATGAAACGCGTATCTACTGTATATCTTTTATTGTGTGAAGTCATTAAGGAATCAATTTAAGTGTTTTCGTGTGTTCTTGATATTTTTGGTTTGAACCATATAATCGCGTAAAAAGGATATTTTGTTGTCAAACGTTTTTTCTTTTTACCAAACAAATATTTTGGTGAGAGTCTAGTCTCGAATTCAACAAGTAGAAAAATGATTTTTGTAGATTTAGAATATACATAGATTTGTTTATTTGGAATATTCAATTATCCTCTAAACTCTGAACAATTTATAAAGGATGCCAATAAAGATATATTTTTTTAACTTATTAAGTAAGTAAATTCAGTCAAATTGGAAAAATATAAATACTTTTTCGAACACTAAATCAAATTTTGAATTATTCGGCGAAAAGGAAAACATTTTGTTTTAAATTTTTCTAGGAATTTTTGAAAATTTCAAATAAACATACGAAAAATCATTATCAACTGGACTATGGGGCACCCAAAAGTCTAGCGCTGACCCTAATCATAACTCATTCATTAACCTTACTTGGTTTTGGTCTTATATAACATAAATAAAATGTTTCTGTTGTAGACCTTCATGCACCTCAGTTCACGTCTACACCCTCGCTCTTAGATTTCACCTCAACTGATGCTAACGGTATGCACTACTCTATCTATCTGCTTGCCTTCTTTTATAAATGTTCTTTGTGTAGTTATGCATGTTATGTGTTGGTTTATATTAACTTAGTTGTTTATTAATTATATACTGTTTTTGACTTCTGGATATGGCCATTCTAGTATATAAATATATCAGCATATTTGGATCCTATGTGAAGTACCTACTATTTATCGGTTTTATTTTTTTATATCGAATAAATTGTTACAAAAAATTATAATCACAATTAGTTAATCATCTATTTAGAATAACGTTTAGCCTCGGGTTGCACAAAGCAAAATAGTTCACAATTCGTTAATCAGTTGTTTTCAATCCATGATTAATGTTTATGCTAAACTTATTCTCAATTTGTAAATGAACAATTCACTAAATATGACAATTTTTTAACTTATAATATGTATCATAACCGTGATTGTTTTTTTAGAATTATGTAATAATGCTTTGAAAACAACGGATTAACTAATCGTGAATTATTTTGCTTTGTGCAACCCGAGGTAGGTATTCTAAATTTAATTTACTTACCATATTTATTTTTTGATTTTTACAATCCATCATAGTTGCGAATATTATGATTAACGTTCAAAAAATTTGAATACAACTGTGGATTGTAAATAGTGTATCAATGGTATTTGTGTCCTTTAATTAACATTTATGCTTTATCCATACTAAAGGCTTTTACAATTAAATTATAGCTTATTAAAGATTTATATCAACAATTCAAGGATAGTTTTAAAGGGTTCATGTCTTCTGCTTCGTTATTTTGTTGTCTGAAAAAAGCCCTTGACAGTTCCTTCGTATTACAGTAAAACCTGGATAGGTAACTGGAATCTCAAGGGGCCAGTTACTTTATTCCACTTAAAGAGGTGTTCCGTTTAACCAGTTAAAGCGGTGCAAATGTAGAATCCTAGTTGTAGAAGTTTTCCACTTATCCATGTCTCACTTAAGGCTGAACATGCTATTTGAATTGCCATAAGAATTACTATAGAGAAATTACGGTTTTGTATTTTAAGTTCAGCTCTGACCAGTATTAATAAATCATTTAGGAAAAAATACAGTGAAAAACTAGATTAATTTTTCTATGTTATGACATACTTAATTTTTCAATTTAAGTTTTTTATATATTAATAAAAAAAATCTGAAAATGTGTGTATTTTTCTTGATATGATAAAACTCAATATATAACAAAAATTCTTGAAAAATACGGAGAAAAAATTTACCACGACATAGATATTTGTTTAAGCTTTCTAATTTTATAATAATTCTGCAATTTTCATTTAAAATATTGAATGTAAGCCTAAAAACATAAGAACTAGTTCTATCCTTTGTAGCTTCATCTCTGTTTAATTTCGAGAATATCCCATTTTTCATTCGATCGTCAATTGTCACTGAATTACTTGTATCTGTCATTTCCCCTCAGGGCTAGACTTGTGCAAATAATTTTTGTTTTCTAAGGTGGCGACATCTCTTAGAATTTAGTTTCGGAAAAATCGACATGAACAGCCTTAACTCATTTTCACGGTATATAATTATTTTGTATTGTGTGTTTGTTAAGACACACAGGGACAAAATACAGGATTTGATATTGGACCATGCAGTCATAGCAAGTTTTTACGAACATTGTGGTCGTTTCAAAAGATTTTGGTTGAGGTGCAGTGAGGTTATGGTTATTTTATACTTTTATAAAAACAAATTCGAATGATCATTTATTACTATTTGAAATACTTACTTCTTATTGTGAAACTTGCATTGATATTTATAATACTTCATTCGATCATTATAAAACTGAAAAATTGATATAAATCTTTTAACAGCTTTGCCCTAGAAATTTTATTATACTTTTTCAATACGCCATAATTTAATTATATATACCTACCATTCCTAAATCTAGGTAAAGTGCAAAAGAAAATTTAAGAACTGCAATTGCCACTTACTAAAACCCCGCTACACTGGTAGAAAGGATTCCTCAAACCAAGTAAACCTTGTTTTGTATATAACGAAAACAATATTTTCTTAAGATAAGCAATAATCTCTTAAACCAACTATAGTGTTCTTGAAGAAAATATTGTTTTCGTTATATACAAAACAAGGTTTTCTTGGTCCAATACAGTTTTTTTCTGTGTAGAGTATACTAGTCCGGTGACGTAACCAGGATTGGAGGGGACTATTGACAAATATAATACATATTTTATTTATTATATTATATGTTATAACTTATTGACCCTTCGTTGATTATAACATTGTAGAGAACCAGGTCCTTTTGGCCATACTAAGAAACTAATATAATGAGCATTAAAGGAATATTTTATTGTATAGCAAATAAGCTAAATACTTTTTTATATGTTTATAGAATTATCTAATTAAAATGAACGATTATCTGATTATCAACTATACTTCTTAACTTTAATTTTTTTAATGCTTTTGTATTAAAGTAATAAATTTGAAAGCGACAGGAAATATTTTCTTTTCAAGTGAATGCAATTATTATAATTATTATTGGTTGACATAACAGGCAGTGCTGGATTTATACTAGGGGCAGTCGGGGCTAGTGCCCAGGGCGGCAAATTTTTTGGGGCGGCAAAATTTGAAAAGTAAAAAAATTCACCTTCCGATCTTTTGAAATTTTTGCATGCAAACGACCTTTATATTGAGTTTCCAAACGTAGAAATCGCATATCGAATATTTATGACACTAGCTGTGACAAACTGTAGCGCAGAACGATCGTTTTCATGCTTGAAAAGAATTAAAAACTTCTTACGTTCTTCAATGAGTGCAAGTAGACTCAATAGCTTAGCTATTCTATGCATCGAATCAGAGGTACTTCAACGTTTAGATTGCGAAGATTTAATCGACGAATTTGCAATTCGAAAAGTCAGGCGTGTCTGCCTGTGAAAAAATTAATGTAATACAATTATGAATCACCCTTAGTACAAAACTTATAATTCTTAGAAAAAAAAAATATTTTTTAATGTTTTTGAAGTATATAATATATAACGAATTTCCTGC
The DNA here is from genome assembly GCA_949319165.1 of Sialis lutaria. NCBI lineage: Eukaryota > Metazoa > Arthropoda > Insecta > Megaloptera > Sialidae > Sialis > Sialis lutaria. Next base: position 17,824,789 of record OX439241.1, read on the forward strand.
AGTAAATTAGTTATTCTAATTTTTTAAAATAACATGTATAAACTATAAGTTTGAGTAAAATTTCAGTGTTGGGGCGGCATTTTTTCCGGTGCCCAGGGCGGCATTCAGTTTAAATCCGGCCCTGATAACAGGAGTAGTTAATACTTATCTAATTTCTAATTATCTACAATTAAACTGTCTATAATATTTTGTTCAATTATATTCAACATTCATCAATGCATTTTACCCAAAAAAGTTAATTCAATTATCATACAAGCGGTTTTTGAACTAGACCGTATGTAGACCTCAAAAGGATTATGTTCTGCCCGTGATTATTTTTAATTTCATTTCAATGTTCATGATAATTTTTTTACACTAACTCGGTTGATACTCATCTAGAATGTATTTTTACGCTTTTGTTTAAATTCCAGTATAAAAAATCAACATAATATAGTTAATATTTCCTTTATTGTAATAATTTGTTGAAAATTAAACCTATAGTTAAAAATTATCTTAAATGGTACTCCTTTAAAATGACCTCGACAAAACAGTTATGACAAAATAGTATTAACTTCGTATCAAGTCTAATTGCATATTTCCACATGTTTCAAACAAATTGCTTAAATAAATGCATCGTAGATCGAATCTAAAAAAGCATTTTGAAACTTAAACTTTGTTTTCTAATGACGATATTTTGTCTAAAAAGGTAAAGTTTACCAAAAATATATTACAAAAACGTTGGTGCATATGTATAATATGTAAGATCACCTTACCTAAACCACTAGACTTATCGAAACCATATTCACACCATATGTTCATTTGGTGGTCCGATAAGTTTTTACCCGTTAAATTACGAATTATATTTACGAATTTTTTTATAAAAATCTAAAAAATAAGCAATCTTTAAAAAATGTATTTAATTTTTGTATATGTAATACGACCATAAATATTCTCGTGTTTTCCCAAAAATATTTTGAGCTCTTTTATTTAAATGAGTGTATATTCCATAAATCTTTCATAATATATAATTTATAATAGGTACATATGTACCTACCACATCAAAATTAATAAACATACATACGTATAAGTTAACCGTTCAACTGTATAAGTCGTTCGTCCATTTTTCTCTCACCAGTTAAATAATTAATTTAATTTAAGCTTGTCTCGAGAATCTGACATAAAATTTGTATTTAATGCTTTTAGAACCGGTGTATGTATATTATGTAGAAGGTAGTGTAATAAAAGCTATGCGTTCACGCAAGCTCTGGGCACGCAACAATGGCTGCCATATGTTGTTTATATCGGTTCAACCAATCATATGCGTGCGTACCTCTAAACCCAATGTCTAATTGTTTTTTTTTAATGTATTTCCATAATATATTCTCTCTTTTAACATATTTATAATGTATTTTTGTTCTCTTATTTAACTCAGTATTTTTATAAAGCGGAAAGCTGTTTGGTAAATATTACTTTACTGTATATTTATACTTACCTCGGGTTTCAAAGCATTATTACGTCAATTCTAAAAAAAACAATCACAGCTATGATACATATTATAAGATAAAAAATTGTCTATAGTGAATTGTTTATTTAGAAATTGAATTTCATAAATAAAGTAACAATATCAGATTTAACTTTTTATGTGCACTAGATTTCAAAACTTAATCTAACTCACATCGGATAAACTCGACTGCTATAGTTAGGCCCCCCATACACCTACAATATAACTGTGCAATATTATTGTTGCACAATTGTATTGAAATATACCTTACGCCTACACGTTCAATAATATTGAATCTTGAATTATTCGCGTCAATATTTTCGTCGGAGCAACATGTGTGATAATGATGATTTGGCTGCAGCTATGCTGATGATTTAGCTGGCAAAATAAAATAAAAACGAAAGAAGGCCAGTGTACACTCATGAACGTCTTTTAAAATAAATTTATAAATATTCGTGCGTGTGTACGGGACCGCTCCACCAGTAGACTAAAAAATATTGTACAATAAGCCCTACAGACGACACAATGAAAAAATATGGCGCAATAAAATTTAAACTCACTCAAACTTTTCTAAAAGCATTGTGCAATCTTCAATATGATTCCTAAACGGTCAATAATATTGGACAATCCGTGATATTGCACAATAAAATTGATCGTCTATGGGCCGCCTTAGAAACATTAGGATTTTATTTAAATTTTCATCGAACTTATTAAAATAATACGTGTTTATTTTTTTTAAAATATAGGTACCTAATCAGGATTCATTTTCGAACCATAATTATTGTTACTATAATGCAATTATTTTATATAAATTATAATGAATTCTACGAGTATATACATAGGTACATCACGACAATCTATTTCCATAGCTATTTTAGAACCAATGCAAACAACAGCGCATTGTTTCGAGTTTGAAACATAACCAAAAACTTTCCGCTCTACTTAGATACTGGTTCGAAAGATGCAGACACCCACCTCTTGCAGGTAAATTATTCCAACGTAGATAGGCATTTTTATTGGACCTTCTATCGCCCGACGTGGTTCTCACATTGGATTCTCGCAACCTCGTGAATGACTAATTAACGAAGAAAGATTTTATGTAAAACGTTATAAAATGGTGCTGTTTTTCCATTTGTATTTAATTGTAACATTTGTTTTTCAACTACGTTATTTCCTTTTCATTTCTAATGTTATTTTGTTTTAGATTTTTTTAAATTTTATACCGTATAAATTATTTAATAATTCTTAAAAATAATGCTCAGTTACCCATATTTTTCTATAAATGTTATAATGATAAATTTCAAAGTTATTACATGTGGTACATAAGTTACATACAGAATCGTACTTATGAACAGACGAATGAAACACAGTAGCTGGAAGTCTCGTGAAGCCCAAATCTTAACCGTATTATCTCGCGCTAGGCCCCAGACTAGAGCCCTGTTGCCACTCCCACCACAATTATACAAACCTCGGGTTGCACAAAGCAAAATAAATCAGGATTAGTTAATCAGTTGTTTTCAAAGCATTATTACGTCAATTCTAAAAAAAACAATCACTGCTATGATACACATTATAAGGTATAAAATTGGCATATTTAGTGAATTGTTCATTTACAGATTGAGAATAAGTTTAGAATAAACATTAATCACAGATTGAAAACAACTGATTAACAAATCGTGAGCTATTTTCTTTGTGCAACCCGAGGTAAATGTATAATTTTTAAATATTAGTTTTGGTGATTTACTTTTCTTAAATTTTTTTATCATCCTTATTTATTTTGGTGATGATAGTTTGAAATAACTGTATAATATAAAACACCAAATGTTTAATTAATATTCAACGTTTTTTCATAACAATAAAATATTTTTAGAATTTATTCAGCAAAAACATGCTCCGATATCTTACTAGACTCCATTTCATGGCACTCAAATTGTTTTATGAAAATTTAAAGCAGTAATCTTAATGAAACGCTAAATCAATCTCAAAAAATGTTTTTAAAGGATTTTTAGACGGTTCTAAAAATAAACAAAATTACTTTATGTCTATAATAAATTCAATGATATAATACCCTATTTTATGTCTTCTATTTTTAACATTTAGCTGAATTGAAGAAAGTAGAATTCATTTATTTGTTTGTTACGGATATTATTTGACAATACATTTGCAATATAAAACTGATGAAATTAATATTGATACCTATATATAAAAAATCGTATCGATAGAAAACATTTTAATTTTTAAAACAAATAGATTTTCCTTTATTTGTTACTTGCTTATAATATGTGGCAATAAAGCCAAAACGCTGCACTTTTTGATTGGGATATGCCACTTTCTGTGGTCATATAGATAAGGTCAAAATAATTTTCAGATAGGGGGCCATTTTTAATAGCCGTTATAATAGTGTTCAACACGGATTTTAAAGTGGCTCTCCATCTGAAAATCTTTATTTGGGCCTTATGTATACGACCACAGAAAGTGGCATATCTATATAAAAAAATACAGTGTTTTTTTATGGACCAGACGCACGAAATTTGAATAGTGCTGAATTTTTTGCATTGAAATTTTTGCTAAATGAAAAAAATACATTGTTGTCCGTGGAAATAAAGAAATAAATTTTTTATTAAATCTTTATAAAAATTATTCATTTACCATTTATTTAATTTTGTTCATAAGCTTTTAACGCCCTACACAGTCGTACAAAAAATATTTTTAAATATATGTAGGTATTTCTAAATACTACATTAAATAGGTATTAAATTAACGCCACAAGCTTTTAAGTCACATATGAATTCTGGAATACTTTGTAATAGAAAATACTGTAATAGTTTGAAAAATTTTATTTTCACTAAAAAGAAAATATTTGATTTTATATGGCTATGTATATGAAATATATAATTTCCTTAATATACGAGTACCTATATGTTTTTAGGGAGTTTTCAGAAAATATATAGTATTTTGATATTTGGCATTTTATATATACTAATTAAACCTATATTTCCTGGACTACAATTAGGAATAATATTAAATTAATACGAAATAACAAAAAGTAAAATTAATGATATAGAAACTATAATATATAAACATTAAAACCGATAAAAATTTTAATTGAAAAATTTGTACCTACCTATCTAACTTTTATTTTTTATTGTATTTTTAATGATTAAATATTAATATTTAGTACAAACAGTCAGTAAATTACAATATATTTTTAAAAAACTATTATCTGAATTTTCCGACAGTTTTTATAAGAAAAATTACTTTGATTAAAAAAATCCTTAAATTGATATTTCAACAACTGAAAAAGCTACAAACTACAAACATGTAGTTTATTTTATTTATTTTCTTTGGTTTTTAAATTTAAATAAAGACATTATCGCTGAGCATCCGTCAAAGAAGAAAGGTATTTGACAAAAAGTAATAAAATGTACTTTAATTGGTTATAGTTTAGTGCATTTTAAATAGTATTCAAGTAAACGAATACAGTTGTAGACAACCTTGACTGAACACTAAAAATCTGCACTGAGGACAAACCAATTTTATATTGCAGGGTAAATACTTTATTGCCAGTACCCAAAGTTGTATCCAACTTAACAAAAAGAGACAGCTTTATTATATTTAACTCTAAAATGTGTGTTATCTCTCTCCTGTTTATTTTAAATAAGAATTACATGTAGACAAGGCGGCAAAAAGTAAAAGGGATTGTCAACACAATATTACCGAAGTAGGTGGTTATGGACCCAAAACATGTGCAGAGCAATTTGTACTGCAGGGTTACTTTGAGCCGCCTAAGATCTTAATTCTAAACAGCATGTGTTTGGTTTGTTTGTATTTGTTAGTATGTACCTTCATTTATAATTCTCTATGTAGCTGCATATTTATTGAAAATTATCTTTATATTTACATAAAATTTTAGTTCATTACATTTTATTTTAACCCTTACGGAATAACTTATTTCTTATTTGATGTAAGTACATAATAACATTTCTGCTTTCTTATACTTCCATATGCACAGTGTATTGTAAGAATATTACGAAACATCGAGAAATCAATGTTATTTCAGATGCATGCAAATATTTCGTATGGTGATCAAAGCAATTGTTTATATTTTAAACTTGATGTAAAATCATTTATTTAATTAAAAAGAATATTCTTACAAAATATTAATTATTTTCATTTTTGAGATTGGTTTATAATGTAATTACTATTTTGAATTTTGATAAATCTTAATACTAACATTTCGAATGGTATAAATAAAGTTTACAACATTATAAACGATTAAATTTTTATTTAAATTATAACACTGTTAAAACTCATTGCAATTTAGTTGAATAAAAATTATTATATTTTTTTTATATTGGTCTATTTAAATTGATACAAGCAACAAATCTCGGAAACTAAGGTTATTCAGGGAAAATGTTTGATACAAAAGTTTCAGGGTTAAAACGGGGAAAACTAATGGAGAAAAAAAAATTTAGAGTGGAGGTTTTGAGGTCATTTTGGGGTCAACTTCATTTTTTTAAATGAAAACCTTTTTTTTTACATATTCGTATCTTAAAGAAAAAAAGAAACAACTTTTGTCTGAGAAGTTTTTTCAAAATTCACAATTTTAACCTATCTTTTTTTAGTAAAAATTAATATTTAAAAAATAATTTCTTTTGAAAAAATTCTAAAATAAAAAAAAAATCTTTTTTAAATTTAAACTTAAACATGTATAGTTAATAATTTTAAATAATAATTTCGAATGTTTTTAATAAAAAAAAATATATAATAATAAATTGATTTGAAAAAATGCCCCTGAATTTGAAGATTTTGAAAAAACTTTTCAGGTAATAGTTTTTTTTTCCTATAAGATAGGAATACGTAAAAAAAGAAATAGGTTTCCATTTAAAAAAATGAAGTTGACCCCAAAATTACCTTAAAACCTCCAATCGAAGTCAAAAATTTTACCTCCATTGATTTTCTACCTTCTAACCAAGAAGCTTTCGTACCAAACATTTTCCCTGAAAAACCTTAATTTTCGAGATATTTGCTTGTCTCAATTTAAATAGACCACCCAGTATATCTAATTAACCAGCCAAATGCCAAATTACTTTTTCCAATAAAAATAAATGTAACAAAATCATAAATCTATTTTTCTTTGTACACATCAAAAACGTTGATATCTTGAATTAAGCTTTGTGGCTTGATGTTGATAAAGTAGTACCTATTAATATTTATACTATATGTAGTATTTTACCTATTACCTTTATTTTTTTATAAAAAAATTTTTATACTGAAATTTTTTATTAACATTGAAATACATATTTTATACAATTTGACATTTAAAAATTGATATTTGTATGATTATCGAATTATAATTATTTCAAACCAGTTATAACCTATAAAACTACCTAATTAATAGCGTCTATTTGCTAAATTAATCATGGGAAACACTTAATTAGAAGTGCTGGTCGTAATTTTCTTCTGTGCGCATACACCGTTATGTGAAGATGTTACAAAATGATGTAATCGACTTTCTAAGACACATTTTCACCAACGTGTGAAACTTTTTTTTGCATTTGTTGTTTACTGAATTGAAATAATATTAAAATCGATGTCACAGCCTTAATACATTATACATGTGTCGATGTATTTATCTGCAAAAATTAAAAAGACAATAAGTATACTGTTAACATGGACATAAGATTGGTTGACATCAAGGTTCACAGCAACGTTTTAACACTTTTAACGCATCTGCGGCATTTCGTGTGGAAATAATCATTAATAATCATTTAGTATTACGTAGGTAGGCTTAGGGAGTGGGGGAGGATAATTCTTACTTTTGATGATCAATAATGGGGGGGGGGGGAAGTAGCAAAAAATCTCACGTAAGGTAAAAACTACAAAATAATGAATCTACTTAAATCTAGCGATGCTCAATTCATAGTACCCCATGCAGACATAAAATTCAAGCAGATATGTACTTGAAGATAACCAACTCTTGTTCATAATATTGAAAGTTGGATACAAAGCCCATTGGTCTAAAAATGAATAATCCTTATGCGGTGTTTGAACCGAAAAAACAAAACAGAAACATCGTGTCTTTAAAATACTTCGTATTTAAAAATGTACGTATAGGGTTTATTGCTTTTTTGTCATAAAAACACTGTGTTTCTGTTTTGTTTTCTCGGTGTAAACACCGCATTAGCTATTTTGATTTTTGTTTCATTTTGATGTCCAATAAAAATATAAAAATAACTTCTAATGCGGTATTTATACCGAATAAACAAAACACGGCGTTTTTATGTCAAAACCGATATAATTTTCTGATTTTTTTCATATAATGTCTATAATCTGAATTATACTTTCTTAATACTTGACCACTCTTACTGAAAATTTGTAAAAGCGGATTTATCCAGTTTTGTTCCAAAACTCTCCAAGTAATCTTACAAAAATTCACATTTCCTTAAAATCGCGATTCATTTTTTCGTAAACAAAAACATGATAATATAAATGTACATTCACACTGACACAAAATGCGAGTGATTGTAGAAGCGCTCTCGATGGTCGTTGACTAATGGAACCACACCCGGCGGCTGTGGCGCGTCATAAAGAGGCGTCCCGACGTCGCTTTACGGCAATCCTCCGCCCGTCACACCTACTTTATGTCTATTTAGCCGTCGGACCGACACGGTTTATGTCCCATCCACAGGGACAGTATTTTACGCGATGTTTACAGCATGTTACGGACTTGCATTATATTTAATAATACCAACAGCCTCTTTGCAGTTCTATGCACTAAATGATATTGTTGTCGTTTTACAACTAATTGAATCAAGATTAAGATATCTGAATTATTCCAAATTACCTGTTGTATAACAACGAAACACTATTAAATTTAAATATTCTTATTTAATTTTGACTTTCTTATACCCATGTATGAAACACATTAAGTAAGTTTTTTAAGCCGATTTTTTTCGAATTCCGGATTTTAATGGAGTTATTCATTTTGACCATCCTTGAAAAGCACTTTTCTTATGCGCATCGTTTTGAAAAGAATTAGAAACTTCAAAAACTGACCAAAGTAAACATCCGTTTCCGGTTTAGTTATAACCTTTAAAAAAATGCATTTAATACATTTTGTAGAAAATACTATTATCTATAATTTATGCACTATTATTTTCTTTATATCTTTTAATAGTTTCTCAGAATAATATAGTCCCTATAATAATAAGAAAGTCCCGTGGCTCTTATGGCAAATATTTATATTTAAACATTTAAAGAATAAAACACTCTCCTCTCTAAATCTGCCAAAATAATATGGTGTACATTTATTGGTACAAATAAAGTTACCTATAATACGTCACAGTAGAACTAAAATTGTGATATAACATAAAAATAAATATATTTATTAAAAAAACTTCATATTGATGAAAATAATTCCATTTGATAGAGGTTCGTAGATTTCCAAAATAATTTGTTTATCAAAAATATTTTAATTACTTATACATACGCTCAGGAATGCCTGTGCACAAAATCAAAAAATGTACTTATTTAAGCAGGGCCGTGCTAAGACATCTTGAGGCCCTAGGTTCAAATGAGGCCCCATTGAATTTAATTGCTAATAAAAAATAAAATTTATTATTTATCGACCAAAAAAGTTTACTATTGTGAGTTTTTTTTCTCTCTTCAGCAACCAAAATAGTTTACTAACCAACTCTTATTTATCTGCTGTCCTTTACGAGGTTTTCAGCTAGCGCATCATGCGTCTGTTCGTAAATACGGCTTTGTAGAGATAGGACTCATAACACTATATTTTTACTGTTGTTCTACACAAGACATTGACATATCTGAATTTCAAATAGATGTCAATTGTTTGCAATTATAAAATTAATTGATAATAAATGTTTTATATTGCCTTTAAAAATATTTCAATAATAATTAATAACATAGAAACGCCTATTTGGAACCATCGTTTCTCTTACATACCAAACAGAATTTTAATTTAAAGCATATTATTTTTTAACCGACGCTTATTAAACATATTCATTGAAAATGATATTTAATAAAAGATGACTGCCATCAAGTTTTGGTAACATTTTCATATGAAGACTAGGGTTGGTTGTATCTGTATCCATAAATACATTTATTTTATTTTTTAACATTATATTTCAAAAAATGTATTGCAAAAGTTCACCTTTATTTTTTTTTAAATAATTATATTACATATCAATAAAGCTGATGTGCTAAATCCGGTATTGATCATTTTTGATAAGTCTGATAAATAGCTAAGTGATTGTTAACAGCCTTGTGGTTACAATAAATATTTAATAACTACATATATAACCTTTTAGTAAGTACGGTAGTTTAGTATATACTTTTAAATTATTTACCATGAACTTTTATAATAATGAGAAAGGTACTTAAATAGTTATATAATCATTAATTTTATATGTATTAAGCCACACAAAGCTCGTTTCGATATACATAAGTATCAACGTTTAATTGCGCTCAAAAAAGAAAAATACATTTGTGATTTTGTTATATTTATTTTATTTGAAAAAAAAAACAATTTGACGTGAAATCTGAAAAAAAAAAATTTTATTACTCTCCTTTCAACCAAACAAATATACAGGGTCAATCCATATCAAGTGATCCAGCACTAGTTGCTTAACTAAAAAATCAATGTTTTTGAGAACAAAAACATTGATTTTTTTGTGTGCAGTTACCCTAACATGTTAATGGTCAAAAAGAGTTTTTTTGCAGAAAATATTTTTGTTAAATTATAATTTTCTGCAATATTGTAAATTGTAAACTTTATTTAGAATTAAACTTCATTCATAACCCAAAAATGATATTTGTGTCAAATTTGTGTCAAATATCATTTTGTTCAAAAATGAACACGAGGCATAAAAATATTTGTATGGATAAGATTCACGATTTCGATGATTTATAGTATTTTTCTATTTAAAATATTTAAAAAGAAAAAATTCAGTGAAAGCCAGAAACTTTTAGGAGACATTGTTTTAGGTACAAAATACCTGCGATTGGCATCAAAATCAATAAGTCTTGGAGTCTTCGTTGAAACGATCATTTTGTTATCGTGAACGAAAGAAAATTAAGCGTGGAAAACCACCTTTCTTTTTCTCCTAGAACAGCAGTCGGCAGACTGCGGCTCTTTGCACAGTCGTTTGCGGCTCTTCAGTGATTTTAACTATTTATTTAATTAGGAAATTACAAGTGAATGACTAAAAAAAAGGTAATTAGAATTGAATGTCTAAAAAAAAAAGGTAATTGCAATTGGCAACATTTATATCTATGGCTCTCTGATACCTTTGCAATCATGTTTCCTTAACAATTTAGCTCTTCTGGCTTAAAAGACTGCCGACCCCTGTCCTAGAATATGACGTAACTTAATGTAAGGTCACGCATTAATTACATGTTGTTTTAAAATTGAAAAAGTTATCCTGTCCATGGGTTATATATCCAAAGGGACCGCAATATTTTTTAGTTTCATTTGTGATAAGGAAAAAGTTATTTTATTATTTTCATTGTACAAAATTTGTAATTTATGGAGAGTAAATAGAAGCTCTCTCGTTAATATTTTATAGTAACTTATTCTATTTATTTATTTATTCAGTGGAGGGGGAGTATTGGAAAATTTTCTATGGAAGTCTCTGAAAAGGTGCCGGATATATATGTTCTATGTTTATATGGACTACTTTAAAAAATATTATATCGACATCATTTTTTGAGAAATGTTATACAAACTACATATGTTTATTTAATGTTAATAGTTACTGGTACCAACACATTTTTACTGCCAGATGATCCTTTAGTACCTATGGAAAATAGAAAAATACACTACAACTTTATTGATTCACAAAATAAATTATACAGTAATCCGATATTTATAAAATTTCATTGTTATTTAAAATTGTATGTTATTTCCAATATCATTTCTCAATAATATTTTGTAATGTGTTTTTTTTATATATACAAAAATTAAAATATTTAAAATCACTAAACAATCAAATACAAATACTTATCAAGTGCTTTTGTCAGAAAATTGTTTACCTATGACTTAAAAATTCTGAATTTATTTAAACGACCCACCCTGTAGTATATTGGTATGTTATTTAAGTTTCTCTGTTTGATCTACGTGTATTTTTAGTATTTGCGTACAAAGTTTCAAATTACTTTCACAATCCATCGTCAGATACAATAATATAATACAAATAATTGTAATTATTATACATAAATCTATATCTATAAAAGAGTTTGTCCTTAACCACTCACTCACTCACTCACTCACTCACTCATATATCAACGTACAGCCCAAACCCCTGGACCTAGAAACGTGAAATTTCGTAGGTGCCTTCATTTTATGATGTAAGCACCCACTAAGAAAGGATTTTTCGAAATTCAACCCCTACGGGGTTAAAACAGGGTGTCAAAGTTTATATAACAAAATATTTTTTTTGTTCGCATTTAATTGAAACTTATCGAACATACTCTACAATATAAATAATGAAACAATTATTTCAGCATTTCCCAAAATTTAACCCCTAAGGTGTTAGGGGTGGGGGGGTGGAAAAATTTGTAATTTTTTTTATTCACCGAATGAAACATGACAGAAGAAGGTACTCTACAAGACAAATATCAAGTACAAAAATTCAATAAATTTTTATATATTTATCTTCATAATTGTTCATTATATTAAAATAAATTCGGACAAATTAATATTCAATTAAAAATAAAAGTTCGATATTCAAGCCCTAATAGCATGGGACGGGGACGAGGATGGATTTAGATATGTTTATCTGGATACCTGCTTTACTTATAAAGGGGAAATTCGGGCAAAATATTAAATTATTTTCAACATTCAACCTCTAATGGCGGGGGTAGACAGGGTCTGTGTTTTTGATATGTTTATTTGCATAGCTGCTAACGTTATAATGGTGGAGTCAGACAAAATAATCTGCAATAAAAAATTCGATATTCAACCCCTAATGGTAAGGTTAGTTTTTACAATTTTTTAATTAAGATCCGAGATATTTACGTTTTTTTATAGGTAATTAATAAAAATCAATTTAAAAAATTTAATATGTCATCCCCTATTATGTATGGAGGGTTCTAATTAGTTTCGAAGTTTACGCGAGCGAAGCCGCGGGCGATTCCACTAGTTATATATAAATGTTATACACATTCATGTATGAATTTGTATATCTTGTTCAAGAAATTCCCAGTTACAACAGTTAAAAAGATTTCACGAACATAACTAAAGCACATATTCGCCGTAACTCCTCGCTTCCTCCCTCCTCACTGCAGAGAGAACTAGGGGATGAAATAGAGTGCAGTTGGTGGTCTCATGAGGCACATAACAGTTAACTAGCGAGGCCGATTTCAAATCGAATCAGACTACCGGGTACGGAATAAACCACACGGGGGACGGTGCGACCCCTCCCTTCTTTTCTTGACAATTACACACACTCGTGTCAATTCATTGTTAACGCATTATCTTATTCCTTGTTGTTAATTGTTAATAGTTGGGGTTTGTTAAACATTATGTGTGTTTGTATAAGGGTTGAGTTGAATGGAAAATTCGTACTGGAATTTCTCTACTCAGGAGATTGTTTTAATTAAATGTAGTTTTATTGCCATTGTTTATTTTTTATTTTTTTAATACACGCCGTGTATCCTGCATACACAATTATTGAATAATACATATATACTATACAGTGATACCTCGCACAACAAACGCCTCGCATAACGAACGCTGCGCACAACGAACTTTCTGTTCGTTCATTACGCGACTCACTCAACGAACCTCGCTTCACACAACGAACTGCATCGTATTTCGTTTTGCCGCCCGAACGCTTTTACATATCACGAAGTTGCTCGAACTTCAAAGGTAGCACGCAGTCAATGCTCAAATTTGCACAAACATACATCAACGCGCGTCAGTCGTTCTTTTCTGCGCTTAACTTACACACGTGTTTGTTTTAATAAATATAATTTTGTGAGTGAGGATTTGACCCTGCAAGCCTCGGTTGACTCTCCAAATCTGAGTCTGACTAAAAAATAAAACATACAATATTTTTTATGTTACAGTACCATATTTTATTCTACAGAACGAATTAAACATTTTAACATGTATTGTTACGGAAAAAGCGTTTCACATAACGAACTTTTCGCATAACGAACTTGCTTCTGGAACGATATATAGTTTCTAATTTGATATTATATTTTTACGAGTATTTTTTAAGGATGCAGGGGCGGATTGAGAATTTTTGGAGCCCTGGGCTAATACTATTCAGGAGCCTACCTTATGATCGGATTTTTTTAAATTTTAGATATTTTTTTTCTTCACAATATCGTCTATTGTTCTCAATGGTGGCTGAGGGGCCTTTTGTATCCACGGGGTCCTGGACTGCAGCCCAAAAATCCCTTAAGTAGATCCGCCTCTGTAAGGATGTACTTTATATAACTGTAAACATGTGATTTTTTTAGGAGAGCGGTTCGAAAGTAGATTTTTTTATTCAAATATCATTAAATTATAATTTATTTTAACATTTACCGAATAAATAGAAATAGGCCAAATGAAAGAATACACAGAAGTAAATCAGAATACATTTTTTTCATGAAATGACCGAAATGTTAGTTTGTCTCATTTATTAATTCGTTCGAATATCATTTTGAATAAAATTAATCGAAGGATTCAGTATTTTAGACTCAATTATAAATGAATGTAAGCTCTGATTGCTGTGGAATCAGTGGCGTAGATAGTGATGCGATGGGGGGGATATGCCAGTATTAAATCTCATATTATATTTTTTATATTTTTTTATATTGTTATATTTTTCATTATGAAAATCATCTTTTATCTGGTGCAAAGTACAAAAATTGGACTCGTGAGGGGGGGGGGATTGATCCCCTTAATCCCCCCCTCTACGCCACTGTGTGGAATAATATAAAATGTAGGTTAGGTTAGGTAATTCAAATAGTTGTATGATACATTTATAATAAAAGTACGTTTATTTATAGAGCTTGGTTTTATTTTTTTTATTTGGTGCGATAACGTAAAATAAGTCTTAACATTTTAACTCATCTTACCAGTGTAGACAATACTAGGTTGTCTACACTCTACACTATTAAGACAGGCAGGGGAACATTTATTTTTGTGTGTACTATATTTTGAGTTTTAGAAAATGGTCACTGTACATTATACTTATTGTTAGCTTAAAAAGTGGTAAAAGCGATGGAATAATATGTAACAAAAAAAAAAAAAAAACACTTTTTTCTTAGAATTTACAGTATGACGACTAACAATGATAGATAAGATTTTATTAAAAACTTATTAGTCATGCATGTATGTTATTCCTGTGCTCTTATCTTATATTTTCCGTTTTAAACTCCACTAGATATATTTTAAATTACGTATTTTATAAAAGGTATCTACACTATAAGTATTCTGCGGTTTTATTTTGGCTACTGTTTCAGAATCTACCGGTCGATAAACGGTTGGTTGAACACTTCTGTAGGTATAATAAAGTAATTCTTTTTAGAAGCTTTAAATGGTTGTAATATTTACAAATTTCAAATTACCCTTTTCTATGAAGAGGATGTTTTCAAATGTTTTAATACATATTTCACAATAATGTAAAAGATCTGCCATGGGTGCATGAGAGATAGAAAATAGTTTAGGATATACTTGTCCTTATTTAAACAGTAGTGTCTATTTCATTCTTCTTAGAAAAAGAGATGGTTATATCCCAACCTACCGCGCATCTCTCTCACTGTTTTGGAGAAATGTAATACCATTATGTTAATACAGAATGTCTATGCCTATGGGTGGGCGCCACATAATTTTCTTGTACGTTGTATTATGTATTAACGTGTATATACAACACACCTTTTCTGGCTAATTGATAAAAAAATACACTTTAATTTTCTATAATTTTATAGGTAATTATATTCCAGCAACGTTTCCTTCAAATAAACGTACGTACTTACACGTACCATTTCGAAAATATTTTGAAAATTTCAAAAATTTGTAGGATTTCTCTCAGGATAGGATGATTTCTTTCGAACCTTACACGGATTCTAAATACATATAATTTTTTTTTCGTTTTTGAGTTGCAGCGTAAAATAGTCAAAATGCATTGATGGATGGTCAAAATGGATATTTCCGTAATGTTCCTTCTTCTATTCGCAGCGTGCTCAGCGTGCGCGATGACAGCGCCAACTAACGGGTGGACTTTAGTTGCAACTTGGGTGGACTTTGACGTACTAACAAACAAATAATTTCAATAAAATATCGTAATATATACATTTTAGACGATTATTTATGACTATTGGCTATATGCACGAAGTGTATTAGCGCCGCTAGCGGGTAATAGAGAAGGATTGAATGGATTCAACTCTCTTTTTATCATTGTTTAATATGTTTAATACCGTGAAATTTTGTATTAAACAAATATCATTTAATTTAGCTGTTTGCATATAATATAAATTAATAGTATAGCATTAAAGGTACGTGAAAATTATTTATTTTGGGTATCTTCTTCTCCTTAATTATGACGTATAATAGAGAAATAATTAATTCGTTTACATTGACAGCATAACCTCAAATTTTAGCGCCGATAATTTTACAATATTGCTCACCACGAACACTCGCATCGACATTATTTCTAACTCCACCCCCTTGCACATAGTCTATAGTGGGATTAACCATGTTGACCTTTCTATTTTTAGTTAAAAACGAGCCTATAAAAAATGACAGTTAGTCGACCCAAAGTGTTATTTTTTGCCACGTTGTGCGCTGTGATCGATTTTGTTTCCCCCACTTCCTACTTTGCACCCAGCGAATAAATATAAATGTATATGTAAATGCTATTATATATGCTATTTCACATATTATGTACATGACGTGTAAGAAAGTAAATATATAAAAATACTTATAGTGTAGATTAAAACATTTACTTTACTAAAAAACAATAAAAATTATCAATACATATGACAGTAAAAATAGTACATGTAGGGTGATGCATAAATCAAAATAAAATTAGCAACGTTCTACTGACATATCAATAAATACAGTTGTGACAGTTGTAATGTTGACAAGTTGGTTTTGCTGCAACATTTTCCCCATTCAAATGCTGCAGTAATATGACAAGTGTACGGGTCACATAATGGGCGCTCGGGGGCCCATTTGTCACACCCTCTCTCTCTACATCAACCCCTCGTGCTCTTGCGAAAACGTTTATGCAGAACTGTGTATCACGACTGCGGTTATGTGCTATAAATACGGATATATATTATTATAAATGTACTGTATGTCTTTACTTATTGCATTGTCGTGATTTCGCTCCTACATTAAATTATTGTTTTGTCTGGGTATATCGAAAAAGAGTTAATTTTGAATTGCATTTGAAAATAATAACTGTACTTAATTATGTACTCGTACATGTAAATCAGTTATTAATTGGATATAGGAATTAAAAAAAAAGTTGTAACACGTTACAATTAAACAAAATATACAGGGTACGTGTTGAAAAAAGATGGATACACCTACGTAAGTCGACAGGGAGGAATTATCAGGAAAAATGATCCAGACAAAAATGTTAACATTATTTTCCAGCTATCACATGGTGATCCGAGTTGTGGGGGAGGATCTGCCCCCCGAAGGGGACCCCTCACCCCTTCGTATTTTATAAATGGGAACCCCTTATTTTAATAACGGATTTCGATTCCCTGGCCCAAAATACCCCGGAAAACGATAATATATACTTTTGCGCCCCCCCCCCCCCCCCACAAAAAATGCTAACATTTTTGTCTGGTTCATTTTTCCTGATAATTCCTCCCTGTCGACTTACGCAGGTTTATCATCTTTTTTCAACACCCTGTATGTTTAGAAGTCGACGGTCGACTCATTTTGCAACATATTTATTATTTTTTAACAAATTAATTATTAATAATTAATATCCGAAAATCGGAAAAAATATAATTTATATGAAAGTATTAATATACATATACGTTATTAATAATTAATTTGTTACAAAGTAGATTTTATAATGAATCTATCTTTATAAATAAAAAAAAATCTTTGAATTTACCTACATGTGCTTATTGATTTATTATCTATTTAATCTAATTTCACGTTCCAAAAGCTTACTGAAATCTTCCAAGTATTAGACCCTTTTTCGGATTTATACTTTTATTTTGAAATAGTGCCTATTATAAATTTGAGCATGAAGTTCTTTTTTTAGAGGTTCAATTATTTATAAACAAATATTAAAATCAGGATTAAGTCAAAATATGCCCAACTAATTATTATTTTATTATAAAAAAATCAAAACAAAGATCGAAAAGCTCAAAATGAGAACATGTTCTCTTTAAAAAATATACAGTGGTACCTCGACATACGAGTGCCCCAACATACGAGTTTTTCGAGATACGAGCCGGCGAGCGAATGATTTTTTGCTTTGTGTTACGAGCGAAATTCGAGATACGAGTTCGGTTTAGTTTAGCAGGTCGTGCATCTGATCTTTTTAATGACACTTGCCTAACTCATTTCCGGAACATTCTGAGAGGGAGGAAGAAACAAAACGGCCTACAGATGAAAGTGAGATAAATGTAGCGAAAAAAGCAAAGACCAGTGAGGATATCTAATTTATTTCTCTTTTTTGTTTTTGTACAATAAATATTTGTCATTTATAAATACGTTTTTATTATTCAAAACCACGTAACAAAAATAACTGGGGTGACATTTTGGGGGTTGGAACGGATTAATGGTAGTTCAATTGTTTTGTATGGGGAAATTTGCTTCGAGATACGAGTAATTCAAGATACGAGCAAGGTTGCGGAACGAATTAAACTCGTATGTCGAGGTACCACTGTATATGTAATTCTATAGGAAGGTAAACCCCACCCCCCATGGCTACGCTCATGGTGCTGTATAATATGTTATCAAATCGACTACAGGTATGGCAAATGTAGTGACACAAAACCGATGTTTGACATATGTTGTACATGTGTGATGTTATCAGAGTAAATAGCGTCGTTGTGTCTGCTCGTAGCGTTTGGCGGTGCTTTTGATGTCTTTATCAATCGATACCGTATCGATTTGTTCCGTCACGCGTTTTCTTTTAATAGTAGCATTGTTTTCTAGCATTAATCATTGAAAGAAACTTGATAACTCATTGCTAAAATATTTTGTATGTTAGTTTACTATTATTTTTATTACTTTAGGATATTAATTAAAATATCTATATGAGATAATTAAAGGCATTGTAATATTTTTATAAGCCTTATCGTTTTTTCATTTTATTTTCCACGATTTTATAATTATTAATATCGTTACTATGAATTATTAATACCAACTTTGTTTAAATATAGATCCACTGATGGAACAATTTAATTTTGTTCCATGTTTCTAAAAATATTAACGGGCAAGTCAGGGCGATTATACAGTGAAACTTGGATAACTGGAATCTCAAGGGACCAGTTATTTTATCACACTTAAATAGGTGTTCCATTTATCCTATTATAGAGGTGCAAATGTAGAAGTGACGGATCATCGGTATGAATTCTAGTTATAGAAGTTTCCCACTTATTCAAGTCCCACTTCATCAAATTTCACTGTATATAGAAACACTGCTACTAGTCTGTTTCATTTAAGTTTGCAGTGGTTGCCGGAGATTTTGACGGTAGAAATCGTACCGTCATATCCCCGGCAACTACTGTAAACTTAAATGAAACAGGCTATAGAACAAGGGACCCGGACAAAAGGCTGACAAGGACAAAATTCAGACTCCCAAAAGCAGACATTGACAAAATGCAGACTCCCAAAAGCAGACATTGACAAAAGGCAGACTCTCAAAAGACCGACATGGACAAAAGGCAGACTCCCAATATTTTTTTAAGAATGTATGGGGTATTGTATAAGCCCCCTACCCCTCAAATATATTATTAATTTTATAAATTTTTTGTCTGCTTTTTGTCCATGTCTTCCTTTTGTCCATGTCTACCTTTTGTCCATGTCTGCCTTGTAGGATTCTGCCTTTTGTCCATGTCTGCCTTTCGGGATTCTGCCTTTTGTCCTTGTCGGTCTTTTGTCCATGTCTGCCTTTTGTTCATATCTACTTTTCGGGTTTCTGCCTTTTGTCGTAGACCAATACAGTGGCGTAGATAGCTTTTTGCGATGGGGGGGGGGGGGGATTTCAACCGAAGTCAGAGTCATGGGGAGAGGATATGACAGTATTAAATCATCTTTTATATGGTGAAAAGTATAAAAATTGGACTCATGGGGGGGGATTGATCCCCTTAATCCCCCCCCCCATCTACGCCACTGGACCAATAGAACAGTACCCGATCTACCCCCACTCTACATCTCTATAAATCAGCTCTGCATGTTGGGTGATGAGGCTTAAATAAATCACAACAACAAAAGAGTGTGTGTGGTGTTTTTATGCACATTCTATCAAAATCTATATTAGCAGAATAGGCAGATAACCATATTAATGTCTGGTATTATAAAGGACCTACCAAATTTGCAAGCTTGCTAGCACACATAAATGAGGTTATTAATTTTGTTATAGTATCTATGGATTATTTATGGAATTTATAGCAGTGACATTTCAACGTATTGTAACACAGTTGACGACTCTGACCGTATAAAATAATTTTCATAATAGCACAACTGTTTTAATACCGTTGATGTTTACATACAACGCTTGCGCGAAATCTGTCAAAGTCATCAAAAAACTCGAAGATAACTGTCATATAAGTTTGGTATCTCATCTGAGAGTGTTAGCAAGCTTGCAAATTTGCTAGGTCCTTTATAATACCGGACATAAATAATATAAATAGCAAACAAATATTTTTGTTATACTATATTTTCGGTTTAGGAAAATGGTCACCGTAAATAAGTATAGAACCATCACCCAGAATAACTTTGACTATAATGATTAAAGATTATTTTATAAACCGATGTTTTATACAAGATAACATTGCTTTGTAATCAATTAGGCAGAAGTTTATTGTTCTTAAGAAAAATAAACCATATGTAATATGTAAGAAATACATTTTGTTTTGACAGATTTGGAAATAATATTTATTTAAAACGTGAAAAATATTTGTATTTGAGATAAAATACTAATTTAAAAATACATCATTTTTAATTACACAGTAATATGGAGATAAAATATAGCACTTATAATATTCATTATAAATAATTGTAGAATGTACCCTCTTACTTACATTATCTTCTCAAAAATGTAGGTACATCTTTGTATTTATCAACCCAGTACCGTAGAAATTTAATATTAAAAGATAAAAATTTTAACCGTATAATCAAATGGTGCTTAAACAATATATTAAACGAAAACCTAAATATTTGCTAATTTTAAATCCGTACTTCGAAATTTAAACTACTATCGGATCCAAATTGTAATTATTTTTTCTTAAAAATTAGATTTTTTACTAGAATTTGAGTTAATTTTTTCTTCATGTGGCTGTATGTTCGCCGTTTATAATTATGTGTCTATTCAGTACCGGCTTTAGGGGGGGGGGAACCGCCCGGGGCGCCAAGGCTGCAGGGGCAGCGCGCAAAAAGAGAATCATACATAAGAAATCAGATTAAGTATATAACGAAAAAAAAAAGTTTTTTTCTTGGGGAGAGTGGCAAAAAAAATTTCGTCCGGGGCGCCGGGGTTGCAAAGACCGGCTCTGTGTATATTCTTATGTTATTAAAATCGACTCGACAGTTTTTTGTAACTATAATAAACGAAATTAGAGAATAGTTCACATATCTGACTCATGTAAAGTTAAGGAAAATATAATATCTGAATATTTAAATTGTCTTATATTTACTCCCACATACGTTTGTGTTTATAAAAGCCAAGCCAAGTGGATTTGTTTCATTTTGAACGTTACACATTTAGAGAATAGTTTCGTTGTTTGAACAATCCGCTTCGACCAGATAGAGGCTATGTAAAGGGGCCGACTCTAATCCCACTATTTGAACGTCACTGATAACGTCTCTCTTATCTGGCCCACCTTCCCTACATTTTAAACATATAATTCTGTTATATTAAAAATATGTTGGACGTGAAATAACGTAATTATTTTGTCTACAATTTATGTAGGATACATGTTGCGGCTATTAAATGAAATATTATTATCTTTGGAAAAAGGTATCGATATATTTTCAGGAAGAATAGTCACGTTATCACAAAAAAAACAATTAAACGTCGAATTTCAGAGATATTTATAAAAATATATTTTTTGCTTCCTCGCCATATCGAAGATATGAGAAGCTATATAATTCATCAACCACTGAACAGATATTATTGAAACTTTGTTTGTTGCTTGGATCTTACATACAAATTTGCACGAGTATTAAAAACATGGATTCGATTTTATTTCTTAATACAGACCTTGGTTTACTGACCCTCCCATGTACACATGTAGTTCTGTTACAGGGGAAAACCCGTAGCTTCTATAGAAAATAGTTTGTATTGGTCAGTAAAGGAAAAAAATCCTGATCATATACGTGCATTTTATATAACGATACAAAACCCTCGAGGCACTAGTCTTACTCGCACTTGTTTTTTTTTTACTGTTGAATACGTATAATATTCAAACTTCCTGTTTAAAATCCTCGGATTTATCGATCATGCTAGATGATAATGTCACTGCGTTGATTAAAAGCAAAAAAAATCTTTTTTCTTATCAGTATCTTTTAAATTTAAAAAAAAAACGAACATATGGGAAATATGGAATACAAAAAAATATTTATTACAGCGCAATTTGTATTTGAGCATCTTTATTTGTATCAAAATAAGACATTCGACCAAAAACTTTACCTTTAATTTCTATATTTGCGCCATCTGCGATTGTTAAATAATATTAACAAATACAATGACGAAATATGATTATATAAATGTGCGGATCAGAAGACGAAACAATAATACATACAGTAATATGTTGATTTTTATAGTTAGTGATTTTAACACTTATCTGCTATACACGGCGGTTTTTCAAGCCATAACAGCTTTGATGTATCTGATATGGGCGGCGATCCTATGAAGTACTGACAGAGTATTAACGCAAATCCCAGCCGCGATTATCTACTTGTCTCTCTCGAGTACCGTCATAAATTATATCACCTAATAATGATTCACATAGTTTCCAAGTGGGACTTTGATAATAGAAAAGATTGAATGCCAGAAATAGAATTATATACACTCTCTTGGTTGATTGCGCGACTTTCAAGAGCTGTAAATCGATTATTTATGATTTATTTATAATTATTGTAAAGAAGAAATCAATATCTAAACGATATAATAATAAATCAGTACTACTATTAGCAGGGTCGTATCTAGAGATTTTCGGACCCTAGGCATACAAATTAAAATTGAGGTCCTTTTTACACGAATGATGGTAATATTGTTTAAAAAAATCACAATACAGTGATGCCTTACATAACGAACATAATTCGTTCCAGGAGCAAGTTCGTTATGTGAAACTCGTTTTCCCATAACAATACATGTTAAAATTTTTAATTCGTTCTGTAGCATAAAATATGGTACTGTAACATAAAATGATTGTACACACGTTTTTTATTTCTTAGTCAGACTCAGATTTAGGAGAGACTACCGAGGCTTGCAGGGTCAAATACTCACACATAATATTACATTTATTAAAACAAACACGTGTGTGAATTAAGCGCAGAAAAGAACGAATGACGCGCGTTGATGCATGTTCGTGCAAGTTTGAGCATCGACTGCGTGCGACCTTGGAGTTCGGGCGACTTCGTGATACGTAGGAGCGTTCGGGCGGCAAAATGAAATACGATGCAGTTCGTTGAGTGAAGCGAGGTTCGTTGTGTGAGTCGCGTAATTAACGAACAGAAAGTTCGTTGTGCGCAGCGTTCGTTATGCGAGGCGTTCGTTGTGCGAGGCATCACTGTATTTGAATTAGTATTGATTTATTACATTGAGATTATAAGAAGTACCTACTATTTTTGGTAAATATTTTTAAATAAAAATAAACGCCGCGGTGCCTCTGCTGAAAACTAAAAATAGCGCTCCCCTGGTATAATTCAGGACCTTTTTTTCATTGGCGCAACCAAAATCTCACTGTTATTATTGATGACCTTTTTTTTCGCTGTCATCACGATTTTACCGCCCCTAAAATTTACTCTTCAATTTCTGAAGATCTTTTTTTGTTCTCATGTCAGTTTTTAATCCTAATAAGGATTCATCACCCCCTTGTTACGCCACTGTTTGAGACTTCCAGGATAATCTTTTGTTTCAACATTTCAGATTCATGTACTTCTGTGTAAAATAACGAAATAAATATTCTTTGAGTATAGTCGAAATCGGTAAAAAGACAAATATATGGGACTTTTATTTTGAGTTGTTAAAACCGATATTTTGTATTAACCGATGTCGTTATAACCAGAGCTGTGCAGTACTCGATTACAAGTGCTCGAGTACAAGTACTTAAGTACTTTTTTTGAGTAATTGTACTTGTACTTAAGTACTTTTTCTAACGAAAGTAATTGTACTTGTACTTAAGTACTTTTTCTAACGAAAGTAATTGTACTTGTACTTAAATACTTTTTTGGAAAAAGTACTTTGTACTTGTACTTAAATTTGTTTATTTAAAAGTAATTGTACTTGTGTACTTGAAAATGTACTTAAGTACATACAAATGTACTTAAGTACTTTTACATTATACAAGTACTTTTTCAGTAGTTACAAATATAGAAAAAGAAGCATTGTTTTTAGTTAAAAAAGTGCAAAAGATGTTCTCCTTGTCTAAATATGTTCTCAATCTATAAATATTTGTTGTCTATGAGTGCAATTTGAATGATGTTAAAAAAATTCAAACAATCGTTTCATTTAAAATTTAATTGTTTACAAATAATACTAACCGTTGTATTTTGTTACTTTAGATATATATTATTTTTGCCTCAGATTGTACGTCTATAACATCGTTAAATTTAGTTGTTTGGAATTCCTGATATACATACATACTTATGTAGCGATATTTATCGATTTATCTCCTACCCAAAAGATCTTAAAAATATCCAGGGCGCGGAAATAGACATTACTGCTCTGAAGTATTTTTTAAAACAGTAAAGAAAAAATATATAACAAATGTAATTGTAATTGAAATTTAAAAAATTTAAGTACAATTACAAAAAGTAATTGTGTTTGTACTTAAGTACATTTTTGTGATAATGTACTTGTACTTGTACTTAAGTACTTTTTTTTTGCAATGTACTTGTACTTGTAATTAAGTACTTTTTTTTGCAATGTACTTGTACTTGTACTTAAGTACATTATTTTGTAAAGTAATTGTACATGTACTTAAGTACTTTTTTTTTGTACTTGTGCACAGCTCTGGTTATAACCGGTTTCGACTGTATTTATATAGGTACTCGTAGTATATAATTACCATCATAAAATTCTTATTTTAATATTAAATGTTTTAATGTATCGTGATTCACAAAGTGAGTAAACATTTGTTATCTACTATTGATAATAAAAAGACACTAAAAAATTTTCCTGGAATAGTAACTAAAAATTTACTTCGTATTAAACTCCAATTTAAAATACATTACTGATACCTATACACATACTTTTGACAAAAAAATTAGTGTAATTATTTTCAAATCTGTAAATATAAGATAAACGTTTAAAAGATTATTTATTAACTGCAACACATCAATTATTTTTTACATCACTTGTCCCTTTGAGAAATCACAAAGGGCTTTTTTCCAGTAGTCACGGTGCAGCCTACAATAATTTTACGCTAAATTTCTTTTGTATAACAGGTTGTCAAAAAACTTGAACTTAAATGCCTAAACATGTGGTAACATTTGTCAACATGTTAAACCGAGGGGTTGTATCGGACACGAGTGTGCCTAATCTGTTGACAAGCGTTACGAAATGTTGGAAAATAAATGACTCTCAATATGTGCAAACATAATGCACAGTAGTGCACACACTTATATTTATTCATATCTCTTTACTATTCAGTCTTGTATTCACAGGATTGCAGTTTGTATTTTTTCACATAATTTAAATATGAAACTTTTGTTTAAATTAATTAGATTAACTTCGTTATCTGTTGTAATGAATAAAACTGTAAATATTATAACTGTACAAGAAATTTAGGTCAGTTATCTCATTTAGATCTCGAATTTTACATTTGATAGTTCAGGGCCCCTATTCTCGAGTTCGTTCGACTTTTTCTCATTCGAGATTACCAAGTCACTAAGTTATTTACTAGAATCTCGATCGAGTATAAATTATACCGAATTCTCGAATCTCGATGCGATTTTTCTTCTAGAAATATCGAATGAAAAATTTCGACTGCTCCTGGGATGCGAGATTTAAAATCTCGAAAGTAAAACTCGAATCGATATATTCTCGAGTGAGCTCGAAAATAAGGACCCAGTCACGTGAAAATTGAAGTCTCGGTCTGGCGTGAATAATTTTTAAAAAGTGTGTGTATGTACTTATATATGTATATATGTATACGTGCATTAGAAGTTATACTTCTTTGACGTAGTGACTTAAAATAATACATTAATCAATATAATTATGATAATATTATCAGGGACCTGAACCCTACCCCAACCCCAAAAAATCCGGTATTTTTCAGGCGCATGTCTCTGGCACACCCTTATTATATTATATGCAGTTCGTTTGTGCTTCATTTCTTCACATTTGTGCAGTAAATCCTATCATTTGTGCTTTAACCCTTTAGGTGGTATTCGCAAAAATCAAACGAACTGCATATAATAAAATTCGAATTTTAAAATAATAGTTGCCACAGACATGTACTTGAAAAATACCGTTTTTTCGGGTTTCGGGTTCGAGTTTAGGTTCAAGTCCCTGAATATAATATAATAACATAATTATTGATTATGCCTTAAATGCTTAAGTGTAAATAGGTACTACTTTCAGTTGTCAATTTTAAGTACATACTTAATTGGTCAAGCGCGCACTAGGTATACATTTCTGGTTAGACAATTGAAAATTGGACAAGTGACGCCCAATATATTTGTGAACAGACACGAGTGAAATACAATTCCCCCGCGATTAAAAATTAAATCAGTTGAATAATCAATAGTACATTTACATTATAATAATACTGACGTAATTTGTCCATTTTTTGTTTGTAATTTCAACTAAAAATCTATAGTGGGCACCTAGCCATTAAGTACTTTTTGGTGGAAAAATTGGCATGCATAAATTTGGATACATTTTTTGGTTATATAAAATACTAATTTAGATTCAGACATAGGTATCTAATTGTAAGTTTACAAAAACTCCAGAGTGCTTTAATATTTTGCAATTATTTTGTTAGTGTTAGTTGGTAATGTAGATTAGGAAAATATTTGATAACATTACAAAGTAAATATAGAAAATGATAAATAGATATTAATGAACTCTTTTTTTTACAGGAAAAACTCGAACAAAGGACAAATATCGAGTAGTTTACACGGATCATCAACGTCTAGAACTAGAAAAAGAATTTCACTATAGTAGATACATTACCATTAGACGGAAAGCAGAATTAGCTGCGAACCTGGGCCTCTCAGAGAGACAAGTAAAAATTTGGTTTCAAAATCGACGCGCCAAAGAACGTAAACAGGTAAAAAAGCGCGAAGAACTTACACAAAAAGATTTTAAAATGGAACCAGGAATGCAGCACCATCATGACGCCATGCTGACGGGTGGAGGTAACGCGGGCGGATATCACCAGACGGCAGCACTGTCGCCTCTCCACCAAGCTGTCAATATGGCGGCAGCGAACATGGCAGCCGTAGCGGCGGCAAACATGCACCAGCAACAATTACAAATGCAACAACAGTCTATTCATCAGCTATGCACGCCTGATTGATCCACTATGTATGCGGATTCAAACACCAGTTAAAGTGTAGTTGATATTTACTTTTGTTACATTTACAATTTTCTGGTTACTATGTTTAGATTTTTATGTTCGATAGAAACTAGTGCTTCGCAAGACTATTTATGTGTTTGCAGTTCAAGATTATAGTGTTTTTTCTATTTAAATACGGCACAATTTATCAAGCAAAAAAATGTGTGTGCACAAGAAAAAATTGTGTTAATTAAATTGTGTGTAAACATTATATTATGATACATACTTACACAAAAGCATAGCGTTCACTCAGCTATTTTACGACAATTGACAATAATTAATTGTTATGTTATAAGTATCTTAATATTTATAATACTGATCTTAAAATTGACAATTTTAGAAAATACAATATATTTTACTTTTGCAATATGTTCTCGAATATATTATATATTTTAATAGGTATAAATTGAGTGATAGCTATGCTTGAAAATAATAATATTACAAAAAAATAAATATAGATTAATGTATCTATATTAAATATAGAACATGTATGACTTCGATGATTGATAATAATAGTTATTCTATTATTCAATCAGTAGGCAGTGCCGTAGCGAGGGGTTGTCGCGCCCCAAGCGAAAACTGAAAATAGCGCCCTCCTGTTGTAATTAAAGGCCTTTTTTCATTGCCACCTCGAATTTCCCGATCCCTAGTCCTCACTTTTGCGCCTTCTGCTGTTTTTGATTACCTTTTTTACTCCTGATCCTCATATCACTTTATAATCCTTATAATACTATTTTCGCCCCACTTGGGTTAGCGCCCCCCAGCAGGATATATGTCGTCAACCCCTACCTACGCCACTGTCTGTAAGTCAGGCTTTAAGAGTGCAATTTTATGACGGAAACTATGTGCAACCAATTTTACAATTAAGCTTTAGATTTAGTAACTTATACTGCTTATTAATTATTTTTTATGTATTTCGGTATGGTGTTAGAATTTATTTATAAATGTACATTCCTTATTTTATATAATATAATTAAAATTTTGCTAAACTATTGAGTTATAAGTTTTATTTCAATGTAATTAGTGAAATAAAAAGTAAAAAAGAGTTTATTTTTTAATTTCGTATAAAATAATTAAAATAAAAATATTTAGCAAAATTATAGTTTCAAACAGAGCTTTCAAAATCTTCAGTATTGAATAAGAAGATATATATTATATGTAGTTTATAAGTAGTTTTAGATTTAATATTATATATGTATCATAAGATATGTGTCAGTTATTGTTGGTTATTTGAATCATATGCTGCATTATTATTAGTTATGTACATACACAGTTCTTACACATATTTTATGTTAACATTTTCGTTATTACCATTTATTATTGGGTTTAGATGCCTGATTTGTTTTGAATGCTATTTTTTTTTTCAAAAATGAATGTATTTGTTATTATTATTATTTAAATATATAAATAAAACATTTTTGCTTTTTCATTTAAAAACTTGATAATAATTCATTGTACATTGAACACTGTGCAAATAAAATGTCTTTCCAAAAATATGGTCCCCCTAATTTGTCTGAAATTTTGATATAAATAGTTGTATCACAAAAATTGTGCTTGCTTAAAATACTTATATTTTACTAAAAATATATTCTTGTTTTTAGAGGGAGGTTAAAGAACTAAACAGTATTATCAGTTAATTAATTATTAATTGTGATAATCGCGTTGCACAAATATTGATTAACTAATGTTTCATTTCGACCGATGAAAAAATTGACAAAATTATAAATATTAATGTCCGGTATTATAAAGGAGCTAACTTTGCAAGCTTACAAGCACTCTTTAATGGGGTATCAAATCTATGTATATGGCAGTTTCATACATAGAGTGTAAAAAAAGGTATGTAAAGTATATTTAATAAAGTGTATTTACTAACCTTGCGTAATGCAACTATCTGTTAAAAACTCAAAAAGAACTGTCGTCATATAAGTTTGATATCTCATTTGAGAGTGTTACGAAGCTTACAAATTTGCTAGGTCATAACGACATAAGACTTGTCGGTAAACAGAGTTACAGTCCTACATAGAACTACAGGCACAATTTGTCCCGAATGTTAAGGTGGCTCTGGGTGCGAAGGTAAAGGGAGGTGCCAAATAGGCCGGGGTGTTATGCAAGAATTTTCTAAATATAAATTTTTAAGCATCCGGGATTTTTTTTTGCAAAAAAAAATGTTAGTTTATGCCAAAACGAAGAAGTATAATTTATTTAAAACTTAATTTTGTCAAATCAGTTATTTTCGAAAAAAACATTGTTTTTCAAAACCACTAGTTAAAAATGGCTGATATTATCAAAGAATATATCTTTTATTCCTTCAAATATATACCTAAAATTTCATTACAAAAAACGCGAGGGTGTATTTCTAATACTTACGGCTTTTATAAGATCCTTAATTGAACATTCTTAATGACAAGCATTTTTAACGAAAATATAGTTTATACAAGAGAAAGAACTTAATCAGCCTTTGTGCAACCCTGTTACTATAAACGATACACGTTTTAAAAAATATTGAAAATATTGTTATCTAAAATTTCTGTACAATAATTTGTAAAAATATCTTTTTTAATACCTACCTATAAATATAATTTCATTAACCACCATTTTTAACTATCCATAAACTGGTCGGTTTGGGAAGTATCGAACGCCATGCATTTTTTTCCCTGGGTCTTTTAAGATTCAAATGGCAACGATTATTTTTGTCAAAAAGAATCTTTTTTATGTAAGTATATTATTATATATTTTATTAAATTAAAAATATATGTATATGTAAGTAGTAGGCACATTTTAAATAAAAATTCAAAGCAACCAAAACGATAATATATATTTCACAGTATAATTACATAATGATATCTGTAATATTAAATAATTTATGTGTAAATATTAATATTTTGGTAAGTAGTAAAGAGTCCATTCTATCAAATACTGTAGACGTTATTATTATTTGTTGATGTTTATTTTCTTTTTACGCATTTATTTATATGAACATATTGTGATTGCAATAACCGATGCATTCATATTCAGGGTTAGAAATATTAGCACCGAGTGATTTATTTTCGTTACACTATAAAAATTTTATTTAAAAATGTCTTAATTTAGATCAATGACAAAAGCAAGAGTGCACGGTTTAGATAACTTTTTTCATATCCTCATTACTTTGACGTCATTATTTATAAATCATATTAGATATTATAATTACTGTTTTAATTGTTTTTCACTAAATTAGAATTTATTTACTCATTTTGTTTTAAAAAAAATATTTTATGAAAAAAAGTCTATTTAAAAAGTGTCACTTGAATTTCCCATTGAACTTTTTTAAGAACATTTTAATTAATATAATTGATAGTTACGTCAAAAAATTGCCCAGTTCTTAGACTAACCCTGTATAGTATGTAAGTACTTATTAGTAATGTGTGGAACAACCGTCCATTATAAATGTAAAGTGTGTGCATTAAATAAGTAGGTATATGTTAAATCTGTATAATGAACACAGAACACAAAAAACATATTTTCTCGGAAAATTTATTCAATTTAATTGAAAAATAGAGAAATAAAAACTCAATATTTAACATTAGAATATATATTTTACTTTACATTAAATTTAATTGAGGCTTTTTTAATGAACCACATTTAAAAGTTAAAAATTTTAAAAATATTATTTTGATATTAGATATCTTAAGAAAAAAATTTAAACTGTTAATTTAAATATTTTTAATTTAGTAGAATTAGTGTCGTTTCAGACTCGAGCCGGTCTCGCTCCAGTCAAATATTTAGTATAGTAATACCATAGCCATAGACTTATACAATGGACTGAGCATTCCCTATCCATCTGTGAAGTAAATATTGGCGAAAAAGTGTGAGAGAGACAAAGCGATAAAGTAGCCTGTAGTTGTCTCTTTTTAGAATTGGTCACGTCACAGATTTGCAGGAGCGCATGAACTGTTGTAAGTAGCGTATACAGGACAGACCATGGACAGACCTTCAGAAAAGAGACAGGTATTGGTTACACATTAGCTTTGTCTCTTTCAAGAGAGTGGTCAATTTTGTGAGGCTATTCTATAAGTCTATTGTCCGGTATTATAAAGGACCTAGCAAATTTGCAAGCTAGCAAGCACTCTCAAATGAGATATCAAACTTATATGACAGTTCTCTCTGAGTTTTTAACAAATAGTTGCAGGCGCAGTAAGTTAGTTTTTACCATTTGTTACGCAAGGTTAGAGTGCTTGCAAGCTTGCAAATTTGCTAGATCGTTTATAATACCGGACATATGAGTATCACTGTATCGGAGCGTGATTGGACTGAGACCTGAGCGATACCTATAGTGTGAATGGTTTCATTGTTTATTGTTTATTTATATTTAGTTGGAGCGAAACCGGACCGAGAGCAGCTCGATAGTCTGAATCGACCCTTTACTTACAATTTTGTTTTACATAAAAAGTACAGAGAATTTTACATCGGTATGTAGGGATTTAAATGATATTACAGAACTAGTATTTAACATATATGCATAGAGCATCTGATTCAAATATCGAGTCCACAAAAAAAGAGATAATCCGAAATCTGGGTCTACGATTATGCACGTCTTTATTTAAAACTTGAGTGTAAAATAGATAAATTGTTTTTAATATAAAATGTGCAGTCCATGTCTCTATGTCTGTATACGGTAGGTATGTAAAAATTTGCTCTCCAGTTAATAAATATTACGACAATATAAACTATAAAATATATATTTTACAAAATGATCGACAGTAGAAGTTTTTGGAATTATTATCTTAAATTGATAATAATTTTTAAATACTCGAGATTTAAAAGTATTTGTAAATTACCAAAATATTTTTGTTAATGTTTTTTCATGACGGAATTTAAAACTAAGGAAAATAATCGTTTTATCATTGTCGTAGTATAAACAGGAGAATAAACTACTAATAATTGCATATTAGTATACCTACCTACCTGAAATAGCGTAACATATAAATCTCTATGTACCTACCATAGTTAAATTATACATTATACATCATGTATATTAATACATTTGTTATACTACATGTCGCAGCCGGATTGTAAATTTAGCCACTTTACAAAATGTTGATGCTCTAATAATATACACGTTTACTGTGTATATTAGAATATTAGGTTAATCTCTCTATTAGGTTAAAACGGGAATTCAATCTCCGCTGAATTGAACTGTTTTTTGAATATTTCTGCCAATATTCTTTACAGTAGAGATTGAATCTCCATTTTTATACTATATTAATATCCTCTTTCGCCCCAATAGATTGGATCTAACCAAGGCGGAGATTGAATTCCCGTTTTTAAACTAAACTATTTTGTAAAGCGGCTAAATTTACATTCCGGCTGCGACATATACATACCTACAATCTGGCAATGTTTCTCGACCAGCGATAGAACTATATATTATTATTGATTGTATACGGAAACGCAAATACTTTTGATAAATAAATAATTGGATGTAAATATCAATACCAAGCAAAAAAAATTCACAGGCAATGGAAAAACGGGATCTTAAACATGGCCGTAAATAGGAAATGATTGAGGAACACTGCTTTATGGTATAAAAAAATTATAATTCTGTATGTATGATAAGATATTAGTGTTCATTTATAGGTTATAATTATTATAGTATTTTAAAAATATACTTATTAACTATAAAATATTATTCTTTTTATTTTTCGGATACTATTCATTACAAATTACATGGTAAAGACATTATTACAATAAATCGTTTTCCAAAGTAATGCACAAAGCTTTCTTATACTAAAGATGGAATTGCATCTTGGTAAGGGAATATTTTACTATATAACGGATTTTACAATTGTTTCCAATTTTACCAATCTACATATGTTATGTTATTAATAAGTTTGTGTTGATAAATGAGTTGTATAAAGTTGTATAAGAGCTAAATTTTCGGGCTGTTGTCCACGATGTCGTATTGAAGAAGATCCGAGATGAGAGTCGAAACGTCACGGAAAATAATACGACAACATGGATTACAGCTCGAAATGTTAGCTCTTATGGACAACAATCACGAAAGCCTACAAGTCGTTTGTAAATTTACAAGACTGTTAGAAATAACAGACTTTGGTGAAACTGAGGGTTAGTTATTTAGTTGGTTCGGGTTAGTAGATGTTCTGATATGGTCCCATAAATAATCATCAAAATCGGATTAAGGGGGGGAGTATTTCAGTTATTATTTTCAAAATATCTTAAGAACGTAAAATTAGTGTAGCATCTTTCATTACAAGTTTTGTAGTGTAACATTTTCTTGCAAAGATAGAATTTAGTACGAGGAAGTACTTTTCAACACCTACGTGTGAGTTTTTTCAATAAACTATTAAAATTTGTGTATGACAATAAAAAGTATGAACAAAAAAGTTGTTGTAATAACGTCTTTGTCATTTTCCTTTACTTAATTATACATATGCAGTGAAGGACTGGTAAGGAGCCTACTCGTACATATATGTGTTGCTGATCTGAAACACGATTATTAGGGCTGGTAACAGGGAGGTTGCAGAGGGTATAAGGCAGGGACCTGAACCTGAACCCGAACCCGAAACCCGAAAAAACCCGTATTTTTCATGAACCCGAACCCGAACCGAACCGTTATATTTCAATGTCAATGAAACTGAATCTGAACCCGAACCTTTAAATGAATATCCGGCAACCATATATTTTTTAAAGGTTCAAGAATTTTTTTTAGTATTTTACTAATTTTTCTTCATTGATTTAAAAATGTCTAAACTGGTAATCCGTTTGAATTTCGCGGTATAATGTGATGTGACTTATGCACCAAGGTCACTATCGTCACTACAATGATAATAAAAGTTACTACTAACAGGCACAGTTTAATCGCCGTAGCTCACGGATACTCCCTTTGCCCCTTTCAATCTTGCAAATGTTAATCGTGACAAATTAGGTACTCAGAAAATTGTCGAATTAATATTTTTTATTAAAATTGTATGAAAATTCTATGGGTAACCACAATATTGAGGATACAAGAATGAAATAGATTCAAAAAATTGTTCTCCGATTTAAAAATTTTAACTTGATCTTTCCGTTTCAGGTCCGTTTTTGTTTCGTGTTTGTCTCCTGAATCCTTGTCACACATAACTCATGACCCACTGAACCGATATTAATAAAACTTAGTTGGGTCTGGCTTGAAAACGATCCCATTTCAAAATTATTAAAATCTAGTGCAAGAGGGAGGGGGGGACAACAGTATTGGTAGTTTATTTACATATATTCCATTTGTTACAAATTCCTTACTATAAAAATTTCATGGTGATGACGTCACAGTATAGAATAAATGAACTGCGAACTGTCAAACAGACCTTGTATTATTGAATCATGTCTGATCATGATAATTAACTACTTTTGATGAATTTAGCACGAGGAAGCACTGTGCATTTATTTAGCAAATATTTTTTTTATTTGAACCCGAACCCGAACCTGAACCTAAAAAAATAACGGTTTTTGAACCCAAAAAATTTGCAACGCGCTGAACCTGAAACTGAACCCGAACCGAAATTTATTGTTGAACCCGAACCCGAACCATAAATAAATTCCGGTTCAAGTCCCTGGTATAAGGTATCCGGGACCCAGTTGTACAAAAAATAAATATGACTCATTATCAGCATGAGGTTGACAGTTTATCCAGTGTGCCGGTTTGATGCTGACTAAAATGCGGACCACATTCATTTATACTATATTTACACGTTTTCTATATTTATAATCATTTTTACTTTTCTGAGAAAATAATCAAAAAAACATTGTTGTTTTATTAAATATTTTTGAATGTGTTTTGATTTAAATTTGTAAAATTGTAATTTTGAAATAATATTACTTTTTCAGTTTTATTCAATAAACTGTAAATATGTTAATTGACAGAAGAACGAAAGTTACCTAACAATTAGTCAAAAATCCAAGAATTAAAATTAAGTTTGTCTAGTAAAAAAAAACTGCCTGAAACGGTCGTTCTGCATTTTTTTCCGTTTTCACAGGTTTTCGTCTTACAAAGGGTTGTGTACTTGTGTTTTAATAAAACAATGTATCAGTTGCCTAAAGAATACCATTTCAAGTCCATTATCAAATTTATTACATCTTCAGTTTAATCTGGTAGATTTCCTTGCTTACAGAGATTGTAATTATAATATTAGTCAGGTTATTTACGCTAACGATTCCCGAAAATTACCCCGTTTCCATCTTAGGGAGTTTTATACTTTCGAAGGTCTGGTTTATGTAGATTTCACTGTACTTTATTTTTATTTCTGAAAAAAAAATACTGTTCCTTTAATTTTTTCCATGTGTGTACACCGGGTGTCCCAGATAACTTTTCCAGCATGGGGATCTCAGTATCTATAAGAGATACAGGTTTGGTTAAATGAGATGAATTATTTGTAAGAAAGGGGTGAATATTACTACACAAAAAAATATTTATAATTCTATGTGGTTTAGGCGGTATACCCAAAAAACTGAAAATTCGGAATTTCTTTAAATGGTTTTAACTTTTTTGTCAAAGTAGATAGGTATTTTTTGTAGACGGTTTCTCAAAGCACTTTTTTGTGTAGAATCGATTGGTGTATTTAGATTTTTTATATCACTTTTAGTTTCCGAGTTATGAGCCCTAACTTTAGTTTTTCTTATGGGCCACTAAGTTGGCTATGGCATATTTGAACGTGTTTTTTACTCTACTTTACAACGATATGTCACTTGCCATACTTATTGTCGAACAAAAATTATAATCCATTTTTTTAAATAGTTAATTGTTTTCAAATAGTCATTTGTTATTTTGATTGTTGTTATTGTGTTTTTTGTTTACAATTTTTGTTTTTCATGGCTCACTTAAATGTTTGTAATAAAATACTTAATAAATATCACTGGCTTTTAGTACATCGACTCATTTTCGAAAATAAATGTGACATGTGACATATCGTTGAAAAGTAGAGTAAAAAACATGTTCAAATATTCCATAGCCAACTTAGTGGCCCATAAGAAAAACTAACGTTAGGGCTCATAACTCGGAAACTAAAAGTGATATAAAAAATCTAAATACACCAATCGATTCTACACAAAAAAGTGTTTTGAGAAACCGTCTACAAAAAGTACATATCTACTTTGACAAAAAGTTATAGCCATTTAAAGAAATTCCGAATTTTCAGTTTTTTGGGTATACCGCCTAAACCACATAGAATTATAAATATTTTTTTGTGTACTAATACTCACCCCTTTCTTACAAATAATTCATCTCATTTAACCAAACATGTATCTCTTATAGATTCTGAGATCCCCATGCTGGAAAAGTTATCTGGGACACCCGGTATTTTCCATTAAACGAATAATTTCTTAAATATAACGAATCCTTTAAAACCAAGACTCGACGAAATTTACAAATAAAGTTGATATCAATCTTTATTTGTAAACATGACAATTCCATTAGAATTTTAACAATTTCATATCGTCTTGATCTCATCTCATCTGTATCTAAGCCAGTCTTGTCTCGGTCTCGATTTCGTTACAAAACCGAGTCCGAGAACCGTCTCACTTGAGCCCCTACTGCAGTCCTACTTGAGTCAGTATTCTGTATATTACAGTTCTTGAGGTAACTAATTCATATAACCACAATAAACGCGTTCACTGCGTGCGAATTTTTAATCCAATGTACGAGAAACTGAACTCTCTCTGCTTTTGAACGAATGTTATCCGGCTTTTAATAAACATATTAACGTGTAAATGACATCTCTGTAAATATTTCATGTAGACACTGAAGATTATACCTAAAACTATTTTCAATATATTCACATTTAAAAATATAATTTCGACAGGTGTAGTGAAATTAAAACTATACCTTTAAAGTACCTATATGTGCATTGCAAGTAACCAGTGCAACCTAAAGTTTGTAAGTGTGAGTATATTATATACATATATTTTGTTAGTCTTTTAAGTAGAATCCATTTTCACCATCTATACAATATTGACACATTCACTTTAACGTGTAAATTACAAAAATAAACAATGAATAAAACTCATTTACTTGTGTAATTATTTATATATCCTAATGTGTTATTTTCAGTTGCAAACATTAATAATTCATGTGTGTTTGGTTAGAAGGACGTGAGGGGGATTCGTGAGATAAATTTATAGTTAGTATGTAATTGTTGATATTAGATATTTTCAGTGTCGCATTTACCTTATTTATACCATTAAACCTGTATTACATTTGGTGATAGTAGCTTGTACAAAGTACTTGTTCGAGTTGCAATTACGGTAAAATTAATAAAAAAACAATAATATTGACTGGAGCAACCTACTCTAAATATCATTTATAAATTAAACCAGAGGGGGGGGATATGTATACATTTAAATGAAAAGAAGTTAATATAATAAATTTTCATGAACGAAAAAAATTATTTAAAAGTACAGAAATGCCCTCATAATAAAATCGATGGCCCATTAGGTGTTAACAGATTATGTGTGCATTAATACTAGGAATCTTAACTGTGCCACGCAGGTTGAGAAGCCCTGGACTAAAGAATATAGGTTCATTCCATGATCCAAAAATACAAGATCTATTTGACGGCTCACTTGCTTTATACTGTGACGTCATCAACACTAAATTTGTCTAGTAAGGAATTTTTGAAAAACGAAATATAAATAAAAAAACGATAAATACAGTTTACATAATAATTTTTTTTAATTTTATTTTTTGATTTTTTTATTTTTTATTTTATTCAAACTTCTAATTCTGAAAACCATCCTACATCTAAAAAATAATGTTTTTACATCAAGTGGAATATACTTTATCATTTGCATTTACGTGAAATTTTAAATAATCACACTGTGATTTAATTCCTGTAGTATTTATAGAAATAAAAATACCATCCACTTTATTTTATTTCGGGATTTTTTGAAAAACGAAAAAATTTAATATTTATATTATCTGTCTGTTGCCAGTTGAAACAATTTTTTACAACACAGTACCGCATTTTTTCATAACCAATATAATGTCAACAGTGTCTATTAGGGTGTGTCATTTTTGAGCAACTTTTTTTTTTCAACTAAAAAACAGGCTAAAATTTTTCTAGAAGGTGAAAAAAGAAGCCTCTAAAAATTTGAGCTCTAAATATTAACATCAAGTGGTGCCTGTTCCTAACTTTCCATTTCCCATTTAAATAACATGGAAAAAAAATATATTTTTTTCTTATTTTTGTAGCTTGACATTTAAGCATTGTAAAAATAATCTGAAAAGTTATTTTAGTAGGAAATTGAACGCTCTACAAAAAAGTTCCGATTTATTTTTTTTACAGAGTGAGCCGTTCTGAAGATATTCAAACTTAAAGTTACAAATGTATGAAATTATGACTTTTATTTTATTAAACTAATACTGAGGACTTTTTTTATATCTTAAAAATTATATAGGCCTTAGTCTGGGTATCAACAGCGGCGAGGCAACGCAACCGCGATACTATTTAAGGGCCACGTAGAGATAAATAAATTCATACTGCGCACACATGTTTAATTTTTTCTGGTATGGATGTGCACGGTAATATCACACTTTAACCCTGAAGTACTGGCACCTTATTCTGCCAAATTGATTCCGCCAATTATTCTGTTGCAATTAACAGAATAATTGGCGCCTCATCTCAAGAAAATGTTTATTCCACATAAACATTCATATTTTTTCACCATTGCTAGGTTTTTGTTAGAAATAATGCAATCATTTGGATTTAATTTTAATACATTTCATACAGCAGGTGATTTGTTACGTTAAAATAAATTCAGGAAAACTTTTTTTTTATAAAATTCATACAAAAGATGAAGAAGTATTAAATATGTATATTGTAAATACATTAATTAAAAAAAATATCATTATAATTGCGTAAAACATTAATTATTTAAGAGGTCACCATCAACAAAGTACTCAAATTCAAATATGTCTAACAATGAGACTGAGACCTCGCATAAGATTATAAAGTACCTACTACCGATTATTTGTACTTTTATGATTATGAAATCAAGAAGGTAATTTGTTATAAACGATTGAGCACATTTTCTAGCTGAGACAGTAACAAACAAAACAATTATTTAATCTCGAGAATTTTACTAGCCCCCTCTTCAAAGTATCACACAAAACAAAACCGCCCCCCACGCAATTACTGCGCAAAGTTGAAATATGTTTGAAATCAAGTTTATGTACATAAATTAAATAAATACTATTATTTATTTTTCGTAGTACATGTTTTTTTTTTCTTATTTTCCTTGTTTTAAACAACATAATTAGGCGTACGACTTCAGTATCGGATTTAGCGAAAGAACAAGCACCCACAAAATGAAAATTCGTAATATTGTTCAGGTTGTCTTTGCATTTTATAATGAAACAAAAATTGTTTTTAATCAAAACCTGTGTTCCATAAAAATATGGAGAGGGGGGCTTTGGTTATTGATTTCAGTTGCAAAAGACCCGCGACATCAAAAAGATTAAGAAGCACTCCTTTATAACATATATTTTTTTCGCTGTGAAAACAAAAACCATACAGTAAGAGGTTGAAAGGTGTAAAATAATATTTCCCATTAGATTATGATTTGTCCATCATAAATAATAATTGATAGCACCATTTAATTAGTTAAAAAT
Source organism: Sialis lutaria (assembly GCA_949319165.1). Classification (NCBI taxonomy): domain Eukaryota; kingdom Metazoa; phylum Arthropoda; class Insecta; order Megaloptera; family Sialidae; genus Sialis; species Sialis lutaria. The sequence continues at coordinate 17,864,853 of OX439241.1, forward strand.
ATTTTTATTAATTATTTTCACATTGAAAATGACACCACAGACGACTTGTTAATGTTCTGCTTGTTCATAGTTCACGATAGTATTTTTTAACTATAGAGATTTAATTACAATTTGACAGTGCTTTTCACAGAGGTGTATAATGACAGTGGGTGACGGACTCTGGCTGAATAAATTTTCAGGCTACCTTATTTTTTAGGAAAAATTGTAGTACAAAATTTCAAAGTATTGAAAAAAAATCATCATACAATTTACTTTGTTCCCAAAAGAGGAAAAAAAGTTATATATTTTTTCCCAGTTGCTATGAAATCTATGGAATCTCGTTAGAATTATGAATATCTTGTATAAATTTAAAATTAATTGTACTATTTTAATTTCTGTAACCAAATTTCTTCAGTAAATTTTGGAAAAAAATCTGATAAAGCTATGGCTAATACACAATAATAGTAATAATCGTGACATTATCCTCAATGTGTACAGATTATAAAGCGGGATTAACCCCACTTATACTATTTGCCGAAGATATGTATATGACTGCGTGTTTGTATTCATGTAATGTTCATTTATTACATCTTGATGCGTTTGTATTTAGCTTGTGGCGCCATCGAGGCCGAACAATTTTACAGATTTGCACATCTATGTCAAAAACTTGTGACAAAATTATCTACATTGAATTATTTATTTTCGCCGTTATAAATAATTTACACGCAGTTTAAATTTCATGTGTGAGTCTTTATGCAAACTAGAATGTGGTTGTAAATAGGAAGAACTATTTGTGTTATATTGCAGCCATAAATATATAATGTTATTTCATTGTTTATAAAACAACACAATTTTATATAATTATACCGGGTGTTTAAAATAAAACGTTACGAATTTTTATTTCGAAAATTAAGGTGCTAACAGAAAAACTTTTCAGATTAAAATTAGTCATTGTCAGTTCAGAAGTACTAGGTAATATCATGATATTTTTTATTTATTGGTGTTTTTTGTTTTCAAAGGTAACTATATATTTTATGAGAACCTATGTTTTGTTTAAAGTATCTGAGTGTACGTGAAAAAAAAAACAGGAAAATTTTATTTGCACCATTTGTTAATTTTAGGCAACTTTTTTTTCAAAATAAATACAGTAGCAACCGATTATAACGACATCGAAGGGACCGGTCATATTAGGTCTAAAAGCGAATAGTAATAACCGGTAAAAATGAAATTATATGGGATTCAGTCGGACTTTTATTTTAAGTCGTTAAAACCAATACGTCGTATTAACCGATATCGTTATAACCGGTTTCTACTGTAGTTTCGAATTCTTACATTCATAAGTAAACTATTTAGAAAAAAAATAATTTGAAGGCAAAAATTTTAGAGCGGGAAAAATCCTATTTTAAAGATCCGGTTGAAAAATAAAAAGAAACTTTTTTCAACGTCGAAAAAAATATAAAAAAATATTTCTTAAAAAAATGTTTGATATATGTATACTTCTACTATAAAATAACATAAAACAATGAAAAAACTCATGTTCGATACATTAATTTGTTTAAAAAAAATCGCCTCATAAAAATTTCCTTAGTTTTCACACATAGAATCACCTTAGGTTGTATAAATAAAAAAATTAACCACGATTAGTTAATCAAATGTTTTCAATCCACGAGTAATGTTAATTCTAAATTTAATTTTTAGTAAATTAAATGTATCATAAATCATAACCGTGATTGTTTTTTTAGAATTGACGTAATAATGCTTTTAAAATAACCGATTAACTAATCTTGATTAATTTTGCTTTGTGCAATCTAAGTTCAAAGTCTTAAAATAAAAATTCTCATTTAAAAAATCAAAAAAAATCATGCAATCGTCCCCACCAAACGGATAATGAGTAACTTTTATCTAATTTTTTTCTGTAAGTATAGCTTAGTTTTTGAAATAAAAATTCATTTGTAAGTAGTACGTTTTATTTTTAACATCCATATTATACATATAAATATTATGTAAATATTCTTTATATTAATGAATACACAAAAGTAGCACATTATGCATACACGGATGTAGGTAAAAAGAGATAATTCTATTTATAAATTGCTGTGGCCACCACAAGATTTTTTTATATATCATTATGTAAAAACAATATCTTGAAAACAGTTCGTTAAACCAAAAAATTATTAAAATATGTTTCTTTCCATATTTTTTGCAACTGCATTTTTCGATATCACCAATCGTTTATAAAAATCAGAAAAAATGAAACATCAGTTCTGATTTAGTCAATGTCTTCAAAAATATAAAGTTGATACAAGAAATTTAAATTTAAAATTTCATATTTGCTAACACCATTTTGGATGCAGATGAGCGTTCACAGCAGTCAGAGACACAGACGTCATTGAGTTAATGGTTGTACGTGATTCAGGGACCCTTAAAACATATAATTCCGTTGAAATCTCGATTTTTTTCATGATATACTTGCTTATACAGTACGTTCCATATACATATGTATAAAAAAGTAAAAACTTCGTGATATATTTTAAATTTAAAAAATGTATTTAATAATAGAAACAACATGGTTAGACACTATTTAAAATATTAAATATTTTTTTTAATTATTATCATACTCCTTTTTATATTTTATTTTTTATTGTAGATATAGAGCCCATATTAAAAAATATATATTAATTTGTATATTTTAAGTTTATTATTTCATATTAATAACAAAAATAAATAAAGTAATTTCCAGTTTCATGTATTTCAGAAATTAGATACATTCAAATATAAATATTTAGAATCATATAAATTATTTACTTAAGGAACTACATTTGTAATATGTGTAAAATGTGTATACATTTTATATTATTATACCTATATGAATAGTAATATTTATATTAGTAATATATCATTTTTATTATATTACATAGTACAGAATATAATATTACGTTATTAACATAGTTTTATTTATATCTGCTAATATAGGGGAAACGGTATAATTATTGGCCACTTTTCAGATTTTTGTTTAATATAAGAAACATGGTAACTTAATAAAATCGAAATGCTTACTAAAATGGTAGCCTAGTTTATTGTGATTGTGTTAAGAGCATATTTTTGAGTATACGCTTAATATTTTCAAAAATAATTACATTAATTTGATTTTAAATTTTAACGTGTTGTAATTTTGACATTTTGATACTACATAACGATGAATGAGTGGATAAAAATAAAATTTGTGTTAATAATTTTCAGTATTTAAAAACAGCTGTTAGTTTATATTGAAGATAATTATTAATTGTAAATGTTTCAGATAGTAATTGTTAATTATTTTTAAAATATTATTTTTAAACTCTACTGGGCAATCCTTGTGTTAACACAAACAAGTTTTTCTAATGATTGGCCACTGGTGGTTAATTATTATTTATAGGTAAACAATACGCCTAAAAAGCAAAAATAATAAAAATAATGTTACTAAAAACAAAAACATAAATGATGAAAACGTAGTTCACGAACAAACAAATTTAGATATAGAAACAATTTTAAAAGAGAATATTGCTAAAATTTATGAAATTTATATTATATTATATATAATAATTTTTTATTACTTAGAATTTTGATACTGATTTATGAAAAATAAATTGTTTTCATGATACAATACTAAAATAAAAAACAGTTAATAACATGCCAAATTTTCAAGTTTTCGGGATTTTGATATTCAATTTTAGAATTTTAAATCAAAATAAAAACGTAAAAAATATAAAAGCTGGATAAACGAATATGAATAACTGAAAATCAGCTTTTTTATAAAAAAAAAAACAGTAACAGAAAAATAACTTTTGAGTAACAGAAATTGGCAATTACAAATAATTGCAAAATTTGCTGATTAATTATTACCTTTTTCTAGAAGTTTTATGAAATTTATCATCTATCACTATGGCCAAAATAATTGTAAAAAATATTATGCCAATCATTAAAAAATGGCCAATCATTATACTTTTTTGAGATATTTTCTATTTTATGCTGGTTTTCGTTTTTCCTAATACTTATAGTTGTAATACATATACCAATAATAAAGGACTAAATAATGAATATATTACTGTATTTATATTCCATTTATCACTTATATTAAAGGAATAACGTTTGTATCTTTCGAGTTTTTTTCTTAAGTTGCCAATAATTATACCGTTTCCACTATTTGCGCTACACTTAATAACTTGTGTGGGCATTTCATCTCATCTTACAAATTTTTATTAACTTCCCAATAGGAAGTTATTGTAATTGGTCCGAAAATCGAAATCAAAAATTTTAACATATTTTCATGTTTCAAGGGCATTAGAGTATATTTACACTATTTTCAGAAAAATGTCTGTGTGTGTGTGTGTGTGTGTGTGTGTATGTACGTACGTACGTACGTACGTACGTGTCCTTTTTTTCCGGGACGAAATCTCGCGAACAAAAAATGCTATTGACTTCGTTGGGGTGCTAATCGAAGCGTCTTGACGTGAATATGATCTGAAAGAAAGGATTTTTCGAAATTCAACCCCTACGGGGGTAAAAAGGGTGTTTTTTTCATTTTTATTTTTTTTCTTGGTCGAATTTAGTCGGAACTTAGAATAAATACTATACAATACAAATAATGAAACGTGTATTTCAGTATTTATTTTTTATATGGGTCCAAACAGCCATTAAAGGGATGAAAACCACCATCAAAATTTGAATTTCATACTAATAAATACATCTAATAATTCATGTTGCCTTGGAAACAACACAATTCAAAATTCAAACTGTCAGATTAGTTTTTCTAAAAATGTGCATTATATTATTGACATTATTAGGATATTAGAAAACTAATATTCATAATACAAAGGATGAGTTTTATTTCTGATAAATTCCATTAAAATTTTTCATATACATATTAAAAAAAATATTTACAAACTATAACATAGTAATATTAATTATGGAAACAATAAGTAATCAGTATTCAAGTATTGTAAGTCATACCATGTTGGGAAGTTGATTGTGTGGACCTAAAGGATCGCACCCCACAGCATTATACGTTATATAGTTTAATTTTATATCCCCGGGTAAAATTGGATCCGGCAGCTAGTTTATTTCTCTTATTAAAAATATAATATATAATATTAGAATAATTACTATTACTAGGTACGTGTACCTTGATTTATCTCGTATATTGTTTTATTTAAAGTTAAAGAATTGGAATAATATAGATTTTGTGTGATACTTTGAATGAATCTTTGAATTTATTTACAATTTAAATTTTGGAATTATGTACAAGTATATACAAAACATATAATTATTTTGTACCTTGAAAAATATTCACAATAATAAAAATCACGTCTTGGGTAAGGAAACGTGAAAGACACCTTTGTGAAAATATTTTACAGACTTTGCTGTAAAGAAAATCCCTTGTAAAGTTTGCTGGATATTTTTGTGCACTTAATTTTATTGGGGGGTCTAATAAAGTGCCGACATCGGTAGATGGTACAAATAAACTTTCTCTATTCGATTTTCTTTCAATTTTATTACCTTAGAGACAGATAATGTAACTTAATAGAATGTTCCTTCTACCCTTCTTTAAATCCTTGCATATTCTATTTTTTAGTTTACAAAACTATTAAATTTTTTATGGCATCGTAGTATGTAGTTACCAATTATATTATTGTGTTTTTTTAATACTTGGTATAAGAAACATTTTTTTATTTAATTTATTTGTAAATTAAAGTAAACCAAATTATTATTTATGATAATACCTACTTATATATTTGAATTTTATAAATTATTGAAATAACTAAATAAATTAGACAGTGTATTTGGTACCCTGCAATTATACATTTTTCGTTGTTTTCGATAATTTTAAGTATTCGTACATACATATATTTATTTTAATTAACAATCTAGAATCTAGAGTTTCTAGCTAGAGTCTAGATTTTATTCAATGTTTTAAATTCAGTTGACAAAAACCGGTAATAAAATTAGAATTTTTAAAATCGCGACGGTTATTTATAAAAAAAAAACGGTTTACTGTTAAAAATGCATATATCTATTTCAGGTAAAACCGGAAGTTAGATTGAATTGTCATTCTATAGCAATTTTTCACCGGGCGATCGCATGAAACGTACCAGAATGTTGTTTTATTAATTGATTGGCCGGACAAACCTATTTTTTTCTATAGGGTCTTCGAACGTAAATTGGGTAAAGTTCGACGAAAAGCATACCTATACTTATGGGATAAAAAGTAAGAAATTTCAATTAATTATATTGACAAAAAATCTTCAACAGTGTAGTTTAAAATTTTTAGTTAATCCTTTTATTTTTAATTTTAAATCTTATCGAAAATCATTCTTACGTATGTAATTAATGGACGCTACCAAATATATTTATACAATATCGCCGTCGGATTGGCTATCGTCGGACAGGCGAAGTATACCTAAGCGTTTAAAAATACACTTGTTACAAAATATGATAATAGCCATTTTTTACAAATATATATTTTTTTGTTTTCGAGCCCAAAGACACAAATTGTTAACAAAAAACAAATACTAACAATCTCTCCTTACAGCGATTTCATGATTTTAAAATGTTCTAGGGATCAACTGATAACTGAGTTTGTGGATTTATCCGTTTTCCGCGCGGTACTTTTTCCACGACCTTTCCGGAAAATCATCAGTTTTTCCATTTTTTGGTTTGTTTTTTGCTAATATCTCGGCTTCTACTTGATGTATGTATTTCGACGAAAAAAATGTGTTCTTACGCGTAAGGAACTGTCCTATCGATAGGTGTAGTGCGGGATACTTTGACTTAATTTATAACCTCAAAAAAATTATATACTGCGGTTATCACAGATTTTTCGTTTTTTCTCAATAACTTTGCAAAAAATAAAAATATCTTGACGAAAATTGGAAAAAATGTTCTTCTTATGATAGCAAATAAACCTATCAAGTTTCATTAAAAAATATTTTCAAATATCGCAAAAAAAATAGATTTAGAAAAAAAAATTGACTGACGGCGCAAACCATCGTAGAGAAAATAATTTTATCTCAAACTGTAGGGTTTCTTATGCCCTTTTATATGATGTATATAAAATTGCTCATACATATTGACACAAAAAAGTTATTTAGGTTTCTCTGAACTGATTTTTTTCATTTTCGGATTGTTGCAGTAAATACATTTTTCCCCGATTAACTTTTTTATTGTTCAGAACAAATTATAAAATTTAAAATTTAGTTAAAAGATGAATGCTTGAAACAAATTTAATATATTTTTATTGTAATAATTAGTTGGTTTACTCAATAATTCTGAAATTTTCAAATTTCACCCGCACAAATTGGATACTCAAAATTTGTAATTTTATGTTGTTCTAATAAATAACTTTAAATTTGATTACATTTATTTTTTAAATCTTTCTCGTTACTAAGAATAATGATATTTAGTATACGAACGGATATTTAACAAACAAAAATGATTAATTTATGCGGGTGAAATTTGAATTTTTTATTAATTTTTGGGTTAACCAACTAATTATTACAAAAAAATATGCTAAATTTGTTTCAAATGCTCTTTTAACTACATTTTAAATGTTATAATTCTTTCTGAACAATAAAAAAGTTAATCGGGAAAAAATGTATTTACCTAATGCAACAATACGAAAATGCCAAAATCAATTCAGAGAAACCTTAATAACTTTTTTATTTCAGTAAGTATGAGCAATTTTATATACATCATTTAAAAGGACATAATAAACCCTACAATTTGAGATAAAATTATTTTCTCAAAGATGCGCAGTCAATACATTTTTTTTAAATCTAAATTTTTGCGATATTTGAAAATATTTTAAAATGAAACCTGATAGGTTTATTTGCTATCATAAGAAGAACATTTTTTCCAATTTTCGTCAAGAATTTTTCTTTTTTGCAAAGTTATTGAGAAAAAACGAAAAATCTGTGATAACCGCAGTATATAATTTTTTGAGGTTATAAATTAAGTCAGAGTATCCCGCACTACACCGATCGATAGGACAGTTCCTTACGCGTCGGAACACATTTTTTTCGTCGAAATACATCAATTAAAAGCCGAGATATTAGCAAAAAATAAACCAAAAAATGGAAAAACTGATGATTTTCCGGAAAAGTCATGGAAAAAGTACTGCGCGGAAAACAACTCTTCACAAACTCAGTTATCAGTTGATCCCTAGAACATTTTAAAATCATAAAATCGTTGTAAGGAGAGATTGTTTTATACAATATAAAATTTCGGTTAGGTATATGACTCCACTATATACATATGTAGAGTGCATCTCGATTTCCTTACATAAAAAATTATGTGAATTTTTTGTTAAAAAATAATATTTTCCAAATTATCCAAAATGTTTCTTACACTACCATGGACACTATTTAAAAATATAGTTTTATATTCATAAATAGTACCTATCCTATATCAAATCAAAACGCCTTTAACAGTTTATATAGTAATTGGCGACTTGACGACTATGTAAAAATATTATTTTGTATTTACTATTCTCATACAATTTATTCAATGTTTAAAAACATAAAAATGTGTATAGGTACGTCGAAATAAAATATTTGCACTAGCATGATTGTTGACATTTGATGGCGCCTTTCGCTCTTAAATAATCCCGTTATCAATGTAAAGTCAACTCTGTTGTATATGAAAATGATCTCAATATTTAATGTATGGGGATAGATTAAAACCATAAAATTGTTCATATAAAGTTACACTACTTTTGGTACTAGAACAGTAAATTATAAGGAATACATTATTTAATAAATTGAATTGACCGCAATTCAACCACAGCAAATATTTATAATAATAAAATTACATAAAACTGCTGTAGCCACCACAAAATGCTTAAATAATATATTATTATGCAAAAACAATCTTCAAAATGGTCTGTTGTACCGAAAAAAATAATATTTTTTATTAAACTGCAGGGTTTTCTATGAAACTTGTCGGTCTCTTTAGACAGTTTGTTACCGAAAAAATGGTTTGAAGGTAAGTTTTAAGTAGCATTATAAAACATTTATTACATTTTTTCTTTTACGAACCGTTACAAAAATAATTTTATATTATATCTTTCAAAATATTATTGTAAGAAATAATACATACATTTTAAAAATATGAATAAATTAATATACAGCGTTTCTCAACCTTTTAGTACTTGCGACCCAATTGTCAATCACAATTCTCATCGCGCCCCCCCGCCCCCCCCACCCTCATACAGAAATTTTCATTGAAAAATAGATCTCAACTAAATATAAAAAAAAAATTTCTAATATTAAACCTTCTTTCGAAAAACTTTGCTCTGCAAGCCAGGCACAAGGGAGTCACTAATAATAATCTTGTGTTAAATTTATTATTGATAAGTTATTTATTAAATACATTGTGATTGTGCAGTACTGATACATTCTTATTTTTAAGTGTATTATATCAGTGTAAATGTAAACGTGTATTTTATTTTTTATTTTTTATTATGTCAGAATGTATTTTATTGTTTTTCTTTCAGTAAATTAAATATATTTTTTAATGTTTTCTCATTTTTTCTTGATATGCTCGCGCCCCCCATTTAGTTTTATCACGCCCCCCTAGGGGGGCGCGCCCCACATGTTGAGAATCGCTGAATTAATAAGATATATAAATTAAAGACAAAAACATTATCATAATATCGTATAATTTCTTATAAATCATTTTTTTCTCCTACAATGTTTGAAAAAATAATAAAAAAAATCCAAAACTGACAAAAAATAAACATCTCTATTAAGAGTATGAACAGTGTTAACGTCAGAATTTTAGGTGTTTTTTATTTATTTTATAAAAAGAAATCAGTTTGATTGGATTCATATCAAACTTTGTACACATCTTTAGTACATTAATAAGTACATAAAATTGTTTTTTAATGGTAGATTTTTGCATAATGGTCCTTTGAATATGGCACCTCTTGAATCTGGCCTCAGTGGCGTTGACAGTAATTCGTTCAAATGGATTATCGCAGGCCAAAAAACGAAAAAGATTCTTAAAATATATGTTATTAGATATAACCGGGCGTAGGGGATTTTCAAAATATCGTTTAGAAAAATACAGGGTGATTCAGCACTGTCGTGCCAAACTTGAACAGTAGATTGAAAAAAATATTTTAAGCAAAAAACTTCCAATATACATGTGTCCGGAAATTATTCCTTAGGGAACTACAGGCTTCCAAAGATTTTACTAAAAATGAGTTTTAATTTAATATCTAGAGAACCCTTTGTGATATAATTATGAAATTTAGTATTTGGTTTAGTAATAATAGGTGTTATCGATTTATAATATTAACCAATTATATTTTAGGCCAGGGCTGCATGGGCCCAGTGGGCCCATCGATTTTGATCTATTAATTATTTGCTCCTTAATTTTTTTCTTGAGTTGGTAGTTTAATAAGATTATATGACACAAAATACACAAAAACATACTTTGCTTGTTTATCATAGGATAAACCGTTTTCGAGAAATATCGATGGAAAAGAAAGCATGCAGAATTAACCTTAATACGGATGCTTGAAATTATAAAAAATAAATTTATATTCTTATTTCATGATAACAAATAAGATAAAAAGTTAATATAAATATACCTCCAAAAATGCATCCATATTAACAAATAGCCATTTTTAGTTTGTTTTTCTGGTCATGTTAATAAAGTTCATGTAACAGTAAAGGAACTGGCTATAGATCATACAGGATTCATGTTAAGAGGTTTATTTAAATGAACTTTATTCTTACCTTTAATCATAGAAAAAGAATATAAATTTATTTTTTGTAATTTCAAACATCCGTATTAAGTTAAATTCTGCATGCTTTCTTTTCCATCGATATTTCTCGAAAACGGTTTATCCTATGATAAACAAGCAAAGTATGTTTTTGTGTATTTTGTGTCATATAGGTACTCTTATAAAAGTACCAACTCAGGAAAAAAATTAAGGAACAAACAATTACAAGATCAAAATCGATGGGCCCACTGGCCCCATACAGCCCTGGCATAAAATATAATTGGTTAATATTAGAAATCGATAACACCTATTATTACTAAACCAAATACTAAATTTCATAATTATATCACAAAGGGTTCTCTAGATATTAAATTAAAACTCATTTTTAGTAAAATCTTTGGAAGCCTGTAGTTCCCCAAGGAATAATTTCCGGACACATGTTTATTGGAAGTTTTTTGCTTAAAATATTTTTTTCAATCTACTGTTCAAGTTTGGCACGACAGTGCTGAATCACCCTGTATAACGACCATTTAAAAAAAATCTAAATATTCGCGAATTATTCAATAGAAAATTGTTTATAAAAAAACGATAATAACATATATTTTAAGAATATTTTTGTTTTTTGTCCTCAGATGATCCAACGAATTGATGTCATCGCCACTGAGGCCAAATTCAAGAGGTGCCATTTTCTACGAACCATTATGCAAAAATATACCATTAAAGTACTTATTTATGAACTAAGGATGTGTATATAGTGTGAATAATTTCAATGTTTATTGTTTATTTATATTTTTTTCGACCATTTTTTTCATTACATTTATTAGTGACCTTTTTTAGGTGTTTCAATAAAAAAAAGATTTGTAAATACCAATTTTTGCTCGATGCGCCGGAACCCAGAACTAGAGTCCAGTCGAACCCCTCATGTGGGGCCATACTTTATTAATTGAGTATTTGTAACAGCTCTAAAGTGTAATATGCGTAAAACAATATTTCATTCGATAAAAAAATATTTTAATGATATTTAACATTTTCCAAAAAATAAATAATTAGATACATATACCTACTTATAAATACATTACACTTTTATGATTTTATGTTCAATAAGAATTAATCATTAAATATATAATATGCATGTATATTATTTAGGTACTTAATTCATATGTATAATGTTTCCTATCTACAACATTCAAGTATCATTTATGCGAGTAGGTAATATTTATAAAATGGGCGGTGTTATTGGTATAGAAAGTACCTGACAGGTGATACATGTGACCAATAGGGAGCGATCGTTCAAATAACACGTACGTAAAAAAAACACTATAAATGTGTTTCTGTACGTATGTATAGAATGGAACATTTTTATGACACATAAGTTTTATAATAAAGTCAAGCTTTATTTTATAACTATCTTTAGTTTTATCTTTGTTTCTAGGAATTTCAATAATCACACATGGATTATATAAAAGTCTATTGGGTCAACATGCGTGTTGTAAAACAAAAAAAAGTAACGAATATATCTTTACACGTTTTATCCACTTTCGGTTCGATTTAATAGTTTTTTTATTTATTTCTGTAGAAGTAATAATCACAAAAAGTGATACTAGGCCAGGTGCTAAATAATGATTACAATACCGCCGATTAAAATCTTAACCCTCCATTAGGCGCGCGGATTACATATGTATAACGTAAACTAATCTTTTTAAACTGTTACAACTAATATTTAACCCTATTTACACATGCCCCCTTTTGAGTAATTGTTAAAAACACTTCCTAACAAGTATTTTTTGCCTTTATAAGATACATTTCTTTATGTATAATACAGGTGGAACAAACTTGAACAGTTGATCGAGAAAAATATTTCCTGCAAAAACGTTCATATGAACATGTGTCTTAAAAAGCAACCTATGAGAAAAAACGATCTTAATTAATTCAATGACAGTTCTCATACATTCCCGGCTACGGCCTCTATATTTTATCTTTGTCAGGCCATGGGCCCCGTCAAATTCCCCGGATCGTTCCGGGCTAGTTCAGCCCTGTTGTTTAGCAACAAATTAGAGATGTTTTAAAAGTATTAAGACACTTGCATGAAGATACAGTCCGCCCGCGTCACGCCCGCGCCGCGCTGCGCCAATACGTATGCAAATTTATACGAGTGTGTTATACCCTTCATATCAGTTTGAGATTTTGATATGTTGTTTGGGTACATACAAGGTATGTTTTATAAAAAAAATGGTGATTGCCCTCTGAGTACAACATAGTGTTTTTTAATTTTTTAAATTTTATTAATTTTTGTTCTCGTTTACTATGTACAAAGGGCCATAATAAAATTACCTCTGATGAGTCATAAGTACCTCTATAATATACCACAAGCAACATCAAAATCGATTGATGAATTATAAAAAAAAAAAAATTTTAATATAAAAAAAATTTTTTTTTCGAAAACTACAAATTTTTGGAAGCTAATATTTGGTCAGGTTGAATGTTACATATAATGTGACTTTCAAAAAAAAAATCAGCCAAATTTATGCAATGGCCGATTTTGCATGCTTACTCGGCTACAGCCTTTAATTACTGTATCACAAAATCACAAAGAGTTTTCAAAATATTAAATAAAAACTTATTTTAGACAAAATCTTTTAGAGTCTGTAACTCCCCTTACGAAGAGTTTCCGGACACATGTTCATAAGAACTTTTTTACTTGATAAATTCTTCTCAATCAACTGTTCAAGTTTGTTTCACCTGGTATGACTCAGCCTGTATACATATAATAATAATATTCATAATGCGAAATAAAAACAAATATTTGGAACGTTTGACGTAAATAAATATAAATACTACTAAAATTATTTAAATAGCTAAACTATTTATATTTAATCGGAATTTAACCAGGAAGAACATGAATAAAATATTAACATACATAATAACAAAATAAAAATAATTTATTTATTTTAATACAAAAATAAAAAAATAGAACACAATGGCGTATTTAATCAATATCCAAATTGTATACATGTTTTGAGTTGTAATTATATATAAATGTACCTACGCCACTGGATATAATATACCTATGAAGGGAGCGCATTTGATAACATTTGCATTAATGTTTGTTTGTTGATGTCGCATGTTGATGTGAACAGCTCGCAAGCGTTTTGGTCAGACCGCCAACCCGCGTCCACAGCCCTCTTTATCATCGTACCATCCAGCATGTTGGAGAAGAGATTGTTTCTGTAAAATATAAAAACAATTTTATTCTCAATTCTCTTTTATTATGTGATATTAATTGATACACATGAGGTACAGTAAATGGATTTCGGAAACTTACGAGACAGGCATGGCCCCTACAGAATATCACGGGCCCCCTTACTCGAATTATTGGCAGCCCCCCCTAAGATTTTTTTTGACCAAGTTTTTTTCGACTTTTAGAAGAAATAAATCATAGGAATGTTTGAATGGCCTTTTTTAGGTCTTTCGACTAAAAATGTTAATTCGTAAATACCAATCTTTGACTTTTTTTGTTTTTGTATTTTTTTTATCTTCGTGCTGCCCCCCTCCCCCCTTGCCGTTAATTTCGGGCCATAGGATACAAATTATGTCACCTTTTTTTCCATGCGGGGGCCCGGCCATGGAGACAGAGATCTAAGCCTGAATCAAAACCTGAACCGAAATCTAAAAACACTTTATCGAACTTTTTTATTATTAACCACTAGGCATTTATTTTTAATAAGTTTAAATAATTCACTTATAATATTTATGTCGTTTTAGTGTTCTGTATCGAAATTGAAAAATAAAACACAACCCTCTTGAAGAGTTTAACCTAGAAAGTGAAGATTTGATATAATTATAGTCAATAGTGGACCAATGATAAAGTAGAGTTATAAAAATTAAATGTTAAGATTTTGGCGCATTTTGGGGGATAAATTGGTCACCAATGGCGAGTACAGGATCAAATAAAACCTGACAGTTTAATGAATTTTAATAAGTAGGTACCTATATATTTGTACTTATACGTTTTGGTGTTATTAAAATCTTAATTTAACAAAATTTCAAATAATGGTAAAATATTTTGCCTCCCATATCTCTAAAAGTAACAGAAAAAAATGGGAATACCTCTATGTATGTATAATTGTAATGATGTTGAGATCATAAGAAAATTATGAGCATTAGAATATAGGTAAAATATAAAATATGTTGTGCTGCCACCTTTTTCGATAATATTTAAACTAGTTTATAAGTATTCGTTCTAAATTTTATTAAAGGCTTAAATTAAGATTAAATTAATACGCGAGGTTCGATTCACACTTAACATTTTTTTTACTGAGATTCTAGAATATTTTAGTAAATTAATCTTCAAATAAAAAATACGTTTTAAAGAGTATGAATGAACATTTATATGTAGAGTATATTGTTAGGATTAATACCAGCAAAGATTGATATATAAAAAATAAAATAAAAAAATAAATATTTACAGAATCCAAACCATTAATAAATTCAGGACCAGGCTCCTAAATTAATTAGACAAAAATGTAAATTAAAATGATCCTGGAAACATCAAAAGTTTCCTTATCACGTTCTAGCTATTGGAAAATGAAAAATTTCACGACACTATAATAAAATTAAGAAAGTGACTATTTGCACTTACAGTATGTGCACGCAATTGGCTATTTGCATATATATTAGGTTAGGTTGTTAAGTTAGGGCAGGTTAGTGTACGTTAGGTTAGTGGTATGTCCAAATAGCCAATTGCATGCACATACGGCATGTGTAAATAGCCTAATTTAAAATTAATGTAAAATATTATTTTTGTTCGAATTTACTCGATTGTCATGGTTCGCAGTTTTCTTTAAATTAATAACAAAATACTAAGAATTTATGTTCTTACTTGGTTAGTGATTGCACCCACTGATCTACTGTTGTAGGTGTCCCGCTGGCAGAATTGATTCTCGCATTCTGTACTGTCGTGCAGACCACCCTTTGCATGCACGATGCACTGTCGATGTTGTATTTTTCCAATGTATCATTTATATCACTCAGAATGTTGCTAAATCCTGTAGCGGTGTCGTCACCTAAGTCATCAAACAATTTTATATAGAAAAAAGTGGATGTGTGTACTTTTGCATACGCGTTAGAAGATTTACTTCTTTGGCATAATTAAAAAACAACCACAAAAAATAACCTCAAATATTTTAAAACACTAACCATAAAACGTAAATATAATATCTAACAAAATCCTAAATGCAATTAGCAAACGTAATACGAAATAATGCGTGCAAACGTTCCAGATGCCATCAAAAATTTAACGCACTTCAACCGAATCTGACAAAGACATGCATATAGTAGTGGCTTATACTTAAGTTACTGAAGAGTGAGAGCATTATATATTTTCGAAAACAGTTTTATCTTTTTCATTCTTCTTCCTCGAGTTTACCCAAATGAGCATTTCAGTTCCAAACCTGACGCATTTGATTTATTCACTGTCGAAGAAAAAATTTGTGCGCAGACGGCGCGGAGTGCATTAAGAAGTGTTAGGTACTTTTAAAATTCCTATACTTTCTCATGGCGCGAAGACAAGACATTGTAGTAAACATTTCTAGTAATAAACTTAAAAACAGGCTTGAAATTACTTAAAAAATAAATAAAACGGGCATGTGCGTGTTGAGCACGCACATGATAGGGTTCCGTAGTCATTCTACGATTTATAAAAAAGAGTTATTTCAAAACTTTCATGACTGAAGGGTTAAAATCAAAAAGTCATTTGACATTTATTATTGCATTTTAGGAAACTTATCAAATGACACCCTACTCAATGAGGTAAGTGGGAAAAAATATTAATTTACTTTTTAGTCTATAGAAGGGAGGTCCAAAATATATTTAACAGTGTTCGTTATAATTTTCAGTGGAAGTACTAATTAAATGCTACAAACTGGAATTTTTTCAGATTTTTGAATTGATAGTTTAGAAAATAGAAAGAGGAGACGTTTTCATAATGACTTTGAAGAGCAAAAAAATCGTGATTGAAGGGTTAAAATAATACATTTTTTGTTGCATTTCAAGAGACCTTTCTAATGACACCCCACTCAATGGGGTGGGTGAATTTTTTTTTTGAAAACAGTTTTCATTTTATGGAAGGGGGGTCTATTTTTTTTTTTTTTAATCAAGTCATTTCTGTTTTTGCGGCATCAATCTACGAGCGTATACCAAATTTCATTTGATTCGGACAAACATGAAGAAACAATAAGGGTTCCTAAGAAGTTGATACAAGATCAAAAAAATACATATATAAATACTATATTTTTAATGTGATGTCTAATAAACTTAACATTATCTAATATTCCGTATGGTACTTACTTCTGGCATATGGTCCACCGTACAAACCGCTGCTAAATATATGCGCCAGCTTTGGCAACACCAACACAGCACCGAGTCCAATCAGTGTACCTAGAACTACACCACCAAGGTCTATCTTCAAAGGACCATAGAGCCCTGGTGCGCCACCGGGTCCACCTACGTAAGGGTTTCCAGCGTACCCCGTGCTTACGCCAAATCTTTGAGTTCTATCTGCAGCTGATTCACTATCTTTTCTTTCGGACCGCACAGTATCTATAATTGTTGGCGTGAATCCACTGAAAAAGAAGTTTTGTATAAATTATACAATTATATACATTGTACCTTAGTCGAGTCAATGAAGGTTTTTACTTCGGAACCCTCAGAAACAGCACCGCTTTTAATGAATTTTTTTTTAAATGTTCGTTATACCATACTATTTGAAATCAGAAACATTCCAGCCGTCGGACTCAAAAAAATATTTTTTTTGCTCACAAAAAATGTATATAAATAAACAAATTTTCGATGATAACTGAGCAAAAGTGTGTTTTTTTTGTTATAACTTAGTTGAATAAATATTATTTGAGGAAATGAGCAAAAAAATTTTTTTTATTTTTATTGGCAAACGTTACTTTTCAATTATTTAAATAATTTGCTTAATAAATTATCGTTGACATTTTGACGCAAAAATTCATAAATTAATATACATATTTAGAATTTATTGAATATTGATGAAATTTAGCAAAATTGTTCGAAATACCCTTATTTAATACTAGTAAATTTTAGAGCACGTTACTTGCATTAATAATCATTTTACAGCAAGTTTTGCTACGAAATTTCGTATCCGCTCCAGCCGCGAATAAAATAATAAACGTTTGCCGTTTTGCAAATAAACAAACAATTTTGTCCAAAAAAATTGTAATTATTTGAGATGTATTTATCTAACGTTCCTGAAAGTTTTAACCCTTTTGGTTAACTATTTTCAACTCTAGAGCAGTTTATTCTTTAGATTTTTCACGCGTCAGCGGTAAGTTCGTCACTAAGATCGTTTACTCTGTAAAAAATATTTATTGATTTTTTATAAAATTTTGCATAATTATTCGAATTACTTTAATTTAGCAGTACACAAATTAAGAACACGTCACTAACATTATTAATCATTTTACAACTACTTTTTCCTTCGAAATTTAGTATTCGCTCGTGTCGCGTATAGACAATAAACGTTTGCCTTTTTGCAAATAAACAAACGATTTTTTCCAAAAAAATTGTACTTATTTGAGATGTATTTACCTAATGTTTTTGAAAGTTTTAGCTCTTTTGGTTAATTATTTTCAATTCTATAGCAGTATATTCCTCAGATTTTTCGCGCGTCAGCGGCACGTTCGTCGACAAGATCCTTTTACCCTGTTAAAAATATTTACTGAATTTTGATGAAATTTTACATAATTGTTTGAAATACTTTAATTTAGCAGTAAAAAAATTACGAGCACGTCACTAGCAATATTTTTCATTTTACAACTAGTTAGGCTACAAAATTTACTATCCGCTCGTGTCGCATAGAAGACAATAAACGTTTCCCGTTTTGCTAATAAACAAACAATTTTGACAAAAAATATTATGCTTATTTAAAATACATTTACCTAATGTTTCTAAAATTTTTAGCCCTCTAGGTTCATTTTTTTAAATGGTACAATGTTATTTATTACAAATTCAAAATTTTTGAGGAAAAATTGAGAAATTTCTGGAAAATTCCTAAAAATTTTTGTATAATTCAACTTTATTTGTGAAAAGAAACACCGCGAATACACATTTCTATCAAAATTTTCAATAAATTTAGACAAAAATTAAAAAAAAAAAATTGAAAATTTCGGGAAAATTCCCGGAAAATCCTTATTTTGACAAAGTATTCTTATTCAGCGACCCTCTAAACCCCTATAGGTAAAAAAATTTCTTCGAAAATCGGACTTAATATATGAAACCAGTAAATTATACAAATTTTCAAAATTTGGGGGGGAGGGGTTAAATCCGACGACTAGAATGTTTCTGATTTCAAATAGTATGGTATAACGAACATTTTAAAAAAAATTCTATCAAAATCGGTGCTGTTTCTGAGGGTTCCGAAGTTTTAGCCATTTTCGAGCTTGACTCGACTACCTACATTTATGTATATATTTAACAACGAAACATACATACATACATACATACATACAAGTTCTTTATAAATTACTCTCAAAAAAAAATTCTTGGATTGTATAAAAATTTTACTTAATGCATTTTGATATTTAATAATCCTATTTTGCATGTTTTAAATAATTTGCAGGGTTGTACACGAGACATGTGTCAGATAAGTATGTCTCGGTCTAGGGTGACCAGATTTCTGATTATGTAAACCCTGAGAAAAAAATTGCCCGCGTTAGTAGATATTTTATACATGAAAATGAAGACCTTTTTCGCAAACATTACTGTTGCGCCCTTTTTTTAGTTCTTATCATTTTAACTAAACCCGGAGAAATTGTAACGAAACCCGGAGCCCGGAGAAACAGTATACAAACCCTGAGACTCCGGGTCAAAACCGGAAACCTAGTCACCCTATCTCGGTCTCGAATTTTACAAATGACATTTTTGTATTGTCTATAGTCTCGTAAAATTGTAAATAGCAATCACGCCTCGATTTCGTCTCGTATACACTTATAAATTAAAAAAATCCATAGTACAGACAAAGTAGATTTTAACTAAAACATAATTATTAGATTACATTTTTACTTCGGGAATATATCCAAGTATTTCTCATTAAAGACTTCAATGAGTCCCAAGGTTAAATGTTGTTGCGTCAAGGGGAAAACGCAATGGACATGCTATAGACCAAATGCATGAAAATAATGAATTTCTCTGTATTAAATAAAACAATCTTAGGTATATAACTATTTTTTTATATTGTACTGTAACTATTCATTAAAATATTAATATCAAGAAGTAAATTTTGACTAACTATTATAATCTTTTAAATCCGAGACTCTCGACGGGATATAAATAAAGATAACAACGTTTCAGTCACGTCTCAACAAAAATACAGACGTTGCCTCGTCCAAATATAAGACAGTCTGACTTTTTCGCGGCTTCGTCTCGGTATCGAAATGAGATCAATACGATACTGAAAAAAGTCTCGTCTTGGCGTAGGTACAACACTTATTATTATTAATAATAATTTTTTTGTCCTGGCTAAACTCGAGAGTTATTCGATCATGGAATG
This sequence comes from Sialis lutaria, assembly GCA_949319165.1. Classification (NCBI taxonomy): domain Eukaryota; kingdom Metazoa; phylum Arthropoda; class Insecta; order Megaloptera; family Sialidae; genus Sialis; species Sialis lutaria. Next base: position 17,885,168 of record OX439241.1, read on the forward strand.
ATGGTACTTTTGAATTAAGCTTCAAAACAAAACAAAAATATATTTGCGATTTTGAACAGCAAATATTTGCATACATATTCTATAGTTCAGAGGTTCCCAAAATGTGCGAACCCTGGGGAGCCGCGTCTTTACAGGGGAGCTACAATTGAATTATAATGAAAACATAATAATGAATGAATTTGTTCAATAATGCAGTTTTTAATTTAGCTCATTACAAGTTATCCATTCTTTGACTTAGAAAGAGTGCCATGGGAAAACCTTAGTTCAAAAAGGGTACCGCGAGTTGAAAATGTTTGGAAACCTCTGCTATAGTTTGTTTTACGTCTAGGCTAGAACTGGTGCAGAGCATTTGGAATAATAAAATCTCTCAGCCTAGCCCAGGGGTCGGCAGTCTTTTAAGTCAGAAGAGCCAAATTGTTAAGGAAACGATTGCAAAGGTATCAGAGAGCCATAGATATAAATGTTGCCAATTGCAATTACCTTTTTTTTAGACATTCAATTCTAATTACCTTTTTTTTAGTCATTCACTTGTAATTTCCTAATTGAATAAAACGACTGTGCAAAGAGCCGCATGCGCGAGCCGCAGTCTGCCGACCGCTGGCCTAGCCGATGCCAAATTAGGCACTTATGGTTTGCTATTTTTTTATTCCTTATTATTTTTATCCTTTCAAAATTTTATTTATAACAAAATCGTGTCACGTGCGTGATCGGCTGTGAGTAAAAAATTCGTGAACGTGCGATAGTGTGTTTTTTTTCTGAAACCGTGAGTGAGCGAATGGTTAAAAATGTTTTTTTGTGAAAACGAATGAAATAAAAATATTTAGCTCTTAAATAAGAAAATTAAAAAAAAATGTATTAAAATAAAATATAAATATTTTAAAAACTACTAACCTGTTATTTGAATCATATTTCTTCGGATTAGCATCACATGCAGCAAATATACATATTAACAGCAACACCATATAAAAATAAGTTGAATACATTGTTGAAATTTGAGTATAGAAGTTGTGATTCTAAGATGCACTATTCGTAAATGATACAAGTCAACAATATGCAAGCTTATATTATAAAAACGCGTCACAGAACAATAACAAAAAACAATCAAAACATGACAATAATGATTACCAACAATGCCGAGTTTATTTTTGTCGTTTAGTTTCACTACAGTCACAGAAAAAAACACTTTCGCGATTTCATTCATTGTACAAGTGTACTTCATGGAGCAGAAAATTGTCCCCTCGCAATTGTTTTCATTTTTTAGACTATGTGTAGATATTTACTTGGTCGGTGTAATTTGATAGTGACAGTTTTTTTTTGTGATTATGAAATTATTACGTGTGTGTTATAATTATATTTTTTGGGCAGAATAATAATTAGTTTCCTTGTAGTGTACATAACTTAAATAACTGTGACCACCACAAATGTTATTATGCAGAAACGAATATCTTGAAAACAGCGCGGTTATATCACAAAAAAATTAACGAAAAAATTTGTCAAGTGCGAGTTGAGCCTTGCATAATAATGTATCACACCGTATTGTTTTTCAATTTTTACGATATTGTTAATTTATTTAATTAATTTTGAAAAAAAATATAACCTGTATACTGATGATAATTTTCTTTTGATTTCAGAATCTTTAAACACATTCTGATTTTTTTTTCTGATTTTTCTCACTTTTACTTCCGAATATACGGACTGTGTCGTATTTTCGATTATTTTAAAATTTGTTAAACGAAGATTTTAATTTAAATGACAAAATGTTTAAATATTGAAATTCTTTAGGTTTGTTTACCTTTATTTGATGTTTCGCTTGCCGAGATCGAATAAAAAAAATACAGGTCAAATTTTCAAAATAAAAATTTATTTCCAAAAATAACGATTAAAACGATATTTAAGAATATACAGGGTAGGTAATTTTTATCAATTCACTCAAATAATTCAGAATTTGGAAGTCAGACAAAATTGTTTCAGATAAAGTTGATTAGTTGTTCGGGGACAAAAACTGATGTGACTGACCTTGAGATGATGTCCTGGTGGTGACTTAATTTATAGAAAATTGAAAGAATGCGTTGTCTTGAAATCTCGCCTTTAAGACAGTTAGAATTTTCAAAAAATCGATTTTTTTTAATTTCATTTTCGTAATGTACATACAGGATGGCCCAAGTAAAACGAAACAGGCGCGCTTTTGGTCATTTAAAATAAGATTTTGAAAAAAAACTCGAACACATCGATTTTGTTTTCAAGGGGGACATCTTTTGCTATAAAATTTTTGCAAGAATCTTTCAACCCTCAGCGCTATGAGCACAACCCTTAAAATTTTAAATAGCATGATAGGGCAAGTGATACCTCATTTGAAAGGGTTTTTCATTCTGAATACGGTGCTTTTTGATTTTTTCAAATCTGTTTAGTTTTAGTCAAGTTATTTACATTTTGAATTCCATAAATGCAATGATTTTCTGATCAAAAAACAAATATTTACAGCAAAAATTCAAAACAAAGTAGGCTTATTTTCTTATCAAATAATTCAAAAACATCCAATTTGGACATTTATTGAATTAATTAAAAAATTTAAAAAAAATTAATTAAAAAAAAATTTACCAACATCCAAAACTTTAATTAATTCAATAAATGGCCAAATTGGGTGTTTTTGAATTATTTGATAAGAAAATAAGCCAACTTTGTTTTGAATTTTTGCTGTAAATATTTGTTTTTTGATCAGAAAATCATTGCATTTATGGAATTCAAAATGTAAATAACTTGACTTAAACTAAACAGATTTGAAAAAATCAAAAAGCATCGTATTTAGAATGAAAAAACCTTTCATATGAAATATCACTTACCGTATCATGCTATTTAAAATTGTAAGGGTTGTGCTCATAGCGCTGAGGGTTGAAAAGGTTCTTGCAAAAATATTATAGCAAAAGATGTCCCCATTGAAAGCAAAATCGACGTGTTCGAGCTTTTTTCAAAATCTTATTTTAAATGACCAAAAACGCGCCCGTTTCGTTTTACTTGGGCCACCCTGTATATTTAAGTACACACAGAAAATAATTTCAAGTCAATCCGGCAATTATTTTCGAAATTACACGCATATTTGTAAATACATTCAGAGCGTTTGAAAGTACAAGGCCGGAGTTAAGGGGTTACATACAGTTAGAATTTTCAAAAAATCGATTTTTTTTATTTCATTTTCGTAATATACATATATTTCAATTATATTTAATTATATTTAAATTAAACATATATTAAAATTTCAAGTCAATCCGGCATTTTTTTTCGAAGTTACACGCATATTTGTAAAGACGTCTCAAAGCGTTTGAATGTAGGAGGTCGGAGCGGCAGCGCGTTTTTCTCAAATCCGTGTTTTTAAAGTCAGTGACCACGATTCCTCGGAAACGGCTAAACCGATCAGTCTCAAATTTTAACACATGTTTCTTAAGTATATTTTTTTAGCAATTAATCGAAGGTTTTTTCTAACCGATAAATATTTTTTTAATAAACAATTTAATGTCAAATTTTTTGTTAAAAATCGTTTTTTTTTGAGAAGCCACCATTTTGTCAAAAATTTTATTTTGTTTATTCCTTCGATTAAGTACAAGATTATACAATACTTTAACGAAATCCGTTTGGGTTTTTTATTTTAACTGATTCAGTCCAGAGATATCATGGTCACCGCAAGGCGCCTTTTTTGAGAGGACCTCCTGGAGAACAGCTGTAGCCGCTTTCGAAATTATTATTTTTACAAATAAAAAATGTTAAAATACAATTAAAAGTTACATAATATGTGTACAATTTTTGACATTAATAAATTTAAAAGTCTTCTCTGAAAATATTCTTGAATAAAACCTTTTTTTGGCCTTTTAACTAATTCCTCTAACTAATTCTACCAACAAACTAAGTTTCATTATTTGAATATGCAGGTTTCGTAATTCATGAGTTATAAGTGTGACAAGGATTAAGGAGACAGACACACAAACACTCATAATAGACTGATACGAAAAAAAATTATTTTGGACCTGAGCCGAAAGATTAGAGAAAATTTTTAAATCAGAGAACAACTTTTTGTTGTATTTTTTTTAAATACACGATGTTGCTGTTTTTCGGTCTAAACACGGCATAGTAGTTTTTCTTATTAATGTATAGGAAATCTATCGAAAAAAACCCTATGGTGCCGAATTCACTTAGGACGTCATATACATATTATGTTTACTATTATTTTTGATGATACTATGATAAATATCAGAGTTTCCGTCATACAATCTGCCAATATAACTACGATAAATTATTATTTTAAAGTAAAAATACCCGGAAATTAGCATTTTAACTCGGTTTAGGACATCTCGCCGCAACCGACTCGCCGCCGGGTCAAGTCACCGTGAGTTCAAAAAACCTTTTTAGGGTTCCGTATAGAAAACTAGGAACCCTTATTGTTTCTCCATGTCCGTCTGTCCGTCTTAAAAAAATTTGACATAATAAGATGAAATTTGGTATATGGTCGTAGATTGATGACCCAAAACAGAAATGATAAGATTTTTGAAAAAAAATTTGTTTAGACCTCTTTTCCATAAAATGAAAAGTGTGTTTCAAAAAAAATTTTCACCTATCCCATTGAGTGGGCTGTCGTTAAAAAGGTCTTCTAAAATGCAACAAAAAATGTATCAAAACCTTTTGATTTTAACTCTTCAATCACGATGTATTTGCTCTCCAAAATAATTATAAAAGCGTCCCCCCCTCTATTTTCTAAACTATCAATTCAAAAAATCTGAAAAACTTTCAGAATGTAGCTTTTAATTTGTAGTTTCACTGTGTAGAACACTGTTAAAAATATTTTGGACCCCCCTTCAATAGATTGAAAAGTGAACTTTTCCCACATACCCCATTGAGTTGGGTGTCATTTAATAGGTCTAAAATGCAATAATAAAAGTCAAATGACTTTTTGATTTCAGCCCTTCAGTCACGATATATTTGCTTTTTAATGTCGTTGTCAGAGCGCCCCCCCCCCCCTCTATTTTCTAAACTATCGGTTCAAAAAATCTGAAAAAAATTCAGAATGTAACTTTTTATTAGTACTTTCACTGAAAATTATAACGAACATTGTTAAACATATTTTGGACCCCCCTTTCATAGATTAAAAAGTGAACTCACATTTTTTTCATTTACCCTATTGAGTGGGGTGTCATTTGGTAGGTCTCCTAAAATACAATAATAAAAGTCAAAAGACTTTTTGATTTTAACCCTTCAGTCACGAAAATTAAAATAACTCCTTTTTTATAAATCGTAGTGAGAATGACACTACGGACCCTCTCATGTGCGTGCCCAACACGTACTTGCCAGTTTTTTTTCTTATTAAATTCGAACCTATATTATGTTAATAAATGTGTTTCACAACTTGCAATAGTATTTTCAATAATAAATTATTTTCCATACAATATTCACAAATTTTGAAAAAATTAAGGATAAAAACGAAGTTTTCCTAATTATCTCCCTTTCAGTTGGTCCTACGACCAATTAGTATGAAAAATACAGTTCCTAATAACTTTTGTCTTAAATCTTGCACATTGAATAGTTTCTGAAATACGACCGTTAATTTGCTAGTCAGATTTCTAACGAAGCGTGATCACTCACTTTTTGTCACGGCTGCGGTGCTCATTTAACTCTATGCACTATTGCACTGATTCATCAATTTAAAAGGATGTTTATAATTTCCGCATCTAAATGTTAAAATATAAGTATTTATAAAATTACAATGACTTGAAAATTGTAAAAATATGATAATTTTAAGATAAACAATGAACACAATTTTATGAGGTCGTATAGAAACACTGTGTTAGCGAAATCATCAAACATAAGTAAAGTTAATAATTGCTATATTAATAGAATGTCGCACCGTAAAGCGGGGTATGTTCCTGATGTAAAATCAATTAAAAAATAATGCAGTTTTTTTTCTGTTTTATTTTATAATAATTTTATAATACACTCACGGAAACAATTAAAGGACCACTTTATTGAAAAAATTGCACATTTTCAGACCAGTGACAATAGGTCAAATATGATTATTTTTTTACATGTAGGGTGTGGGAATGGAATGAAATTTTATATTCTTTTCGAATTCAGGAGTATTTTTGTGTTATTAAACGTTTTTTTATGACCAAACCGCGGTTGAATAAAAAATAAAAAAATTGATTTTTTTGCGATTTTGAAAGGCTTTTTATGGACATTTAAAACATTTTGGTACTTTTTTCATTCAAACTCAGATATCGCAACACCAAAAAATGTAATTTTTTTTTTGAAAACAGTGTTTTAAAACTGAGAAAATTTCTTAAAAAATGTCTGTCATAAAAGTTGAAAAAAAATTAAGCATCCCCGTGTGCAACTTTCAAAATCGCACCTTTCTCCCTTGCAAATTGTGTTCCACAACCCTTCTCCTAACACTCCTTCCTGCCAATTTCATTCCATGAACCTGCATCACTTCAGAAAAGAGTTTTTTAAAGTTTTTTTTTTTACTATTTTGTAGAGAGATTTTTCAATTTTGGCCACTTTTGATTCGATTTATCTTCCCAAAAGTCATTAAGGCATCTAATAAAAATATCTATAATCCCTAATTCCCCTGAAATATGTTAATTTAAGCAGTGTCTAAAATCACTAGGTGCCTAATACATTTGGCCATGGCTGTATGTATTTCAAAGGGGTCTACGACAAAAAGCAGACATGGACAAAAGGCCGACAAGGAAAAAGGCAGAATCCCGAAAGGCAGACATGGACAAAATGCACAGACAAAAGGCGGATAAAAAATTTATAAAATTAATAATATCTTTGAGGGGTGAGGGGCTTATACAATACCCCCTAACTTCTCAAAAAAATATATTGGTAAAGTAAATTAAATAATACAATATTATTTTAGGGGGGTGGGGGCATATTGCATAAAACCTCCTCCATCAAATAAATTATTGATTTATATAAAAAAAATTTCAGCCTTTTGTCCATGTCGGCCTTTGAGAATCTGCCTTTTGTCAATTTTAGCATAGTTGGAATATAAATGAAAAAAATATTTTATTAGAAAAAAAATCTCATGAGATCGAGACTCATGGCCCCTACATCTTATCACGGACCCCCTATACCGGGTGTTAAAAAAAGAGTGTAAAATATTTAAAGAGGTAATAGTATGGACCAAAATAAGCAAAAAACTTCTAATAAACATGTGTTCGGAAATTTTTCGTGAGGGAACTACAGCCCTCCAAAGATTTGGCTCAAAATGAGTTTTTATTTAATATCTAGAGAACCCTTTCTGATAAAATTATGAAATTTGGTATTCGGTTTAGTAATAAAAAGTGTTATCGATTTCTCGTATTAACCAATTATAATTTAGACCAGGGATGTATGGGGTCAGTGGGACCATCGATTTTTATCTAGTAATTTTTTATTCTTTAATTTTTTCTTGAATAAGGGACTTATATAAGATTACATGACACAATATACACAAAAATATATTCTGCTTATTTGTCATAAGATTAACCGTTTTCGAGAAATATCGATGGTAAAGAAAGCATGCAGAATTTAACTTAATACGGATGCTTCAAATTACAAATAATAAATTTATATTCTTGTTCAATGATTAAAGGTAAGAAAAAAAGTTCATATAAAGAAAGCTCCTAATATGAATCCTCTTAGATCTATAGCCAGTTCTATTACTGTTACACGTACTTTACTAACTTGACTAAAAAAGGAAATTAAAAATGGCTATTTGTTGATAAGGATGCATTTTTGTGGTATACTTATGTTAACTTTTGTCTTAATTTTTATCATAGAACAAGAATGAATTAATTATTTGTAATTTGAAGCGTCCGTATTATGTTAAATTCTGCACGCTTTCTTTATATTTCTCGAAAACGGTTAATCCTATACAAATAAGCAAAATATATTTTTGTGTATATTGTGTCATGTAATCTTATATAAGTCCTTTATTCAAGAAAAAATTAAAGAATAAAAAATTACTAGATAAAAATCGATGGTCCCACTGACCCCATACATCCCTGGTCTAAATTATATTATATTATTGGTTAATACGAGAAATCGATAACACTTATTATTACTAAACCTAATACAAAATTTCATAATTTTATCAGAAAGGGTTCTCTAGATATTAAATAAAAACTCATTTTGAGCCAAATCTTTGAAGGGCTGTAGTTCCCTCACGAAAAATTTCCGGACACATGTTTATTAAAAGTTTTTTGGTTATTTTGGTCCATACTATTACCTCTTTAAATATTTTACACTCTTTTTTTAACACCCGGTATATAATAGAAATGTTTCTTTACTCGCCGCGCCGGGCCCAACTTAGTCTCGGGTCATGCCGAGACTTTTCGAGGCAAATGAAATTTTAAGCCAACTCAGCTCGGTCTATTCCCAGTTTCGTTTCGTACATGTGACCAAGTTTCTAATAAAATACAGCGATTATAAATATTTTACTTCAATTATTGAATATAAGATTAACATTGAATAGTAATTTTATGGTCCGTAGTAAACTATATAAGAACACTTATAGTTTTGCTCATGTCCGCCCGTCTGTCTGTCTATATATGTATTATAAAACTATTAAGACGAAAATTTTGAAAACAAAAATTATGAAATTATTGAAAAAAAATGTTTTTGAACCCACCTATAAACGGAAAATGACTCATTTTTTTTCACATACATTGAATGAGATAGGTTTCCTAAAATGCATCAAAAATATTTTAGAACCTTTTTGATTTTAACCCTTCAGTGCTTTTCAAAGTCGTTAGTTCGTTAGTCGTTATCAAAGCATTCCCCTCTCTAATTACTGAATTATCAATGCAAAAAAATAAAAAAAATCTAAAAATAAATCCAGAATGATTTTAAATAGCACTTTTAATAAATATTATAACAAATAGGTACTAGCAAAAATAGTTAACAAAAATTTTAGAAATAACTTTTTTTTAAATCGCCCCACGAACATTTACACTTTTATGAAGATTACATCTTTCTTCAACATGAATGAGCTCTTCTTATGTATTATCAAGTAGATAATGTAAGTGGCTACGGAATTCTAACATTTGCGTGCCAAATTAATTTACATTGATTTGATGTGATATTTGATATTCAGTAGTGTTTTAGTAGGCCTTTGGTCCTAATTAAACAAAATATATATTATGTACTTATGTATACAGGATGGCCCATTTATCTTGAGACCAGTGGCGGATTTGCAGTCCTAGCCGCTCTAGGCTCCAGACCATGTGCCGCCCCTTTCTCAGCACCCATCATTATAGACATAATAATTCATGAATTTACTTTATTCCCACTTTTAATTGAGTTTAACTAAAAGCTACCTTATAATGCATGTTTATAATATTTTCCGAGGTTTCAGGGATGATTGGACATTTAAATAAAACATTTAAAACGGTTTTAGGTTTTGTTTTTAATAAAATAAATGTTTTACAACGTGTTACAAAACTCGTCTGCACTTAAGCGCAGCAAAATCTTCGCAATCCAATTTGCTTAAAAAATCAGCTTCTATGTTAAGCAAAGCAAGATCGTTTAACCACTGCTCCGTCATTGTTGTGCGTAAATAGTTTTTAACTCAAACAAGAAAACGATCTTTCTCCTGTACAGTTACTGGCGGGTGTACATATTTTATATGTACGATGTACGAAATTATTTATACTTTGATACGCAAAACTAGTGATTTAGGAAGATTATAATCATACGGTACGCGAACCTTTAAAATATTAAGATACTTTGTATTTGAGTTATTTCTTGTTAATCTTGTTATCATCAGTGATTTTTTTTGGCACGATTTGCCGCCCTTAATATCTGGTCGCCCTAGGCCCGGGCCTACTGGGCCTTATGGCAAATCCGCCACTGCTTGAGACAAAATAATATCTCGGTTGGACATACGCGAATTTGACTTACAAGGTTTTCGTTGGTCCCGCCTATCGTGTAACTTAGGAATATTACTGTATTCAGTAATATTTCTATAGGTTTAAGGAGACTATTTTTTATATAATCTAACGTTTTTTTAGCACAACCCACAAAGTGGTAGTACTTATATGCTCGATTTTCCGAATTTAGCCCATTTTAGGAATTTCTCCGGTTATAACCCCCTCAAAATTTTTCATATACAGGTGTCCCGGGACTGTGTCAAAGCTCAATATTTCATTTATTATAAGAATTAGAAGAAAACTTTAAATGCAAAAGTTGTCAGGCTAGAGCACCGACATAGTTTGAAATTAGTTACATTTATACAGAATGACCCATAAGTGCGTTACAAATCAAAGTTATGTTTTTTTTAAATACAAACTATATATTTTTATTTGATAATCTAATAGCATTCATTTTTCTGAGTATTTTGATATATCATTATTGGATTATACAGAGGGGTTTAGAAATTATGACCAATTTTGTAAGAAAATGGGAACATTTTCAACACCTTGTAATTTTCTAATTACAAAAAAAATTGTTTTCTGTTTGTAGTAGTTTTGGCATATTCTCTATTATTGCGATATTATGTCAAACAATTACAAAATTGTATTATTTGTACAGGGTGTATCAAAACACTAAACCTAGTTTTTTTCAAAATTTTCAAATGGAACACCCTATATATTTTTACATTTTCGAATTGTCTGTTCAATTCTCAACACATTTTACAAACTATGTCCTATACCTAAATCCAGACGTTAATAAGTCATTAATTTTATATTAAAATCTTAAGATTTTTTTAAAAACAATATACAACTTTATTATTTTCCACAGAATAATTAAATTTTTATGTTGTTAAAGTTTGTAAGTTCTATTAGTTTGTTAAGTTATTTTTAAGCGAACTGTTTTATTGATTATAATAAAGTTGTATTGTTTTTATAAAATATCTTAAGATTTTAAAATAAAATAAATAACTCTTTAACTGTTGGATTTAGGTATAGGACATGGTTTGTAAAATGTATTGAGAATTGAACAGGCAATTCGAAAATGTAAAAATATATAGGGTGTTCCATTTGAAAATTTTGAAAAAAACTAGGTTTAGTGTTTTGATACACCCTGTACAAATAATACAATTTTGTAAATGTTTGACATAATATCGCAATAATAGAAATATGCCAAAACTACTACAAACAGAAAACAATTTTTTTTGTTGTAATTAGAAAATTACAAGGTGTTGAAAATGTTCCCATTTTCTTACAAAATTGGTCATAATTTCTAAACCCCTCTGTATAATCCAATAATGATATATCAAAATACTCAGAAAAATGAATGCTATTAGATTATCAAATAAAAATATATAGTTTGTATTTAAAAAAAACATAACTTTGATTTGTAACGCACTTATGGGTCATTCTGTATAAATGTAACTAATTTCAAACTATGCCGGTGCTCTAGCCTGACAACTTTTGCATTTAAAGTTTTCTTCTAATTCTTATAATAAATGAAATATTGAGCTTTGACACAGTCCCGGGACACCCTGTATGGCTTGATGTACCTCGTTGGACTCGATTGGCAAGAGTATTTTTTGAGTTGTGTTAAGTGGGTTGCGCGGCAACACTCACGTGTGGGTTTTGATAATTTTTTTAAATTCTATAAACCAGGGTGCGAAATGATAATTATCAATTATATTTTTTATGATAATTATCACGATAAATAATCAATATTCTCTGATTGTAAAATATACAAAAATGTTGATACCTATATAGAAATAATACCTAGTAGAAATAATAATTAATTAATATAAATAATGTTACAGTTAGTTATGCTGACTATTTAAATATGAAACTAAATTCTAATATTGGTGAAAAAAACGGTGAATTCCTAGCACCCTGCAGATGCGTGTGTGAGTGAACAAATAACATAACTTACTCAGGTATTACGGGATTTTCTCGACCGTCTGTGTTTATAACCCTGCGGAAAATCACCTTTTTCAATATTGTTTATGATAATTCAGTAACCAAGTCACTCGAAATAAAATTTATCATAACAAAACAGGAGCTATGTATACTGTACCAAATTATAATGAGTATTAATAAATAAAACTACATAAATATATTTTGTGTGGAACACTTAAGAGAAAGTATGTGCATAATTAATGCGAAAAAATATCAAATTAACGCATAATGTTTCTTAGATCAAAAAACAAATAAACAACATAATGTATTAAAATACCATAAAAATAAAAACGTCTATACCAATTGTTTAAAGACATAATGTACATAAGTTTGATACAAATGATAATTATAATAATTAAACTACACACAAAAATGTGTACAACGGTGATCAGAAACCGTTTTGTTGCATTTTACATTTATCATTGAAAAAAATCAAGTCTGTTGACACATAGAGCGTGTCTGACATTCGTATAAAGACAATAGGAACGAACATACTAATTAGGAAGTACTTAGAATATGAATCTTCACAGTAATGTATTAGTTTTAAGTGTACAATGTGTAAAATAAACAATTCAAAAATAGGTACGTTTACAATTTTAAGTAGGAAGAAAAAATTAAATTTTGCACAACTAAATGATTTTATCATCTTTATTATATCATGGAAATGGGTCAAAATTGATAACTGTTTGGAACCCTTTGCAGGTGCCATTTTTAAATGGAAAAAAAATAAAATAAAACGGGCAAGTGCATGTTGATTTATAAAAACATAGTTTTTTCAAAATTTTCGTGACCGAAGGGTTAAAATCCAAAAGTCATTTGACTCTTATTATTGCATTTTAGGAGACCTATCAAATGACACCCCACTCAATGGGGTAAATGAAAAAAATGTGACTTCACTTTTCAATCTATGATAGGGGGGTCCAAAATATTTTTGAGAATGCTCGTTATAATTTTCTATGAAAGTACTGATTAAAAGCTACATTCTGAATTTTTTTCAGATTTTTTGAATCGATAGTTTAGAAGATAGAGGGGGGGGACGCTCTGACAGCGACATTAAAAAGCAAATATTTCGTGACTGAATGGTTGAAATCAAAAAGTTATCTGATATTTTTTATTGCATTTTAGGAGACCTATTAAATGACACCCCACTCAATGGGAAAAAAATGAGAGTTCACTTTTCAGTCTATTGAATAAAATATTTTTGACATTGTTCGTTATAATTTTCAGTGAAAGTACTAATTAAAAGCTACATTCTGGAATTTTTTAAATTGATAGTTTAGAAAATAGATGGGGGGGACGCTATTTTAACGACTTTGGAGAGCAAATACATCGTGATTAAAGGGTTAAAATCAAAAAGTTCTAATACATTTTTTGTTGCATTTTAGGAGACCTTTCTAATGACGACCCCCTCAATGGGGTAGGTGAAATTTTTTTTTAAAACACTTCATTTTATGGAAAGGGGGCCTAAATTTTTTTTTTTACAAAAATCTTATCATTTCTGTTTTTGGGTCATTAATCTACGACCGTATACCAAATTTCATCTTATTATCTCAAAATTTTTGAAGACGGACGGACGGACGGACATGGAGAAACTATAAGGGTTCCTAGTTTTCTACGGAACCCTAAAAATGTTCAAACTTTACTGATTGAGATTTGCATTTTGATACCCTACAAGCCTTGGTATTTTTTTTTTGATACCTTTAGCTCGATGCCTTCCCCCTTAAAAATGGCAATTACAAAAAAACGGTTTAGTAAAATACTTATTCGACTCTGCTTTAACGAACAGAAGAATACCTAGACTCAGTGGCTTACCCAAGAGGGGTAGGGGTTAAAAATCACTGTATTTGTCGATATGCATTGTTTACTTTAAATATGTGATATATGAAAAATAAAAATTACATATAATTACAACAAAAAATATCCACCTCCCCCCGATTTTATTCAATGACAGACAAATCTTGTTAACTTTATTAAAGCCCAGGAAAAAGCGATCAGATCTAATTGGATCAGAGCAGATCCGAAATTTGATTCAATTAGATCTGATTGGATCCAAAAAATTGCAAATTACCTCTCGCCAGAGAAGCATGTTTCCAGTTTGTAACTATGAACTATAAAGGTAGGTAGATAATGTTATCATATAATATTTTTTTCTTATAAATATTAAATGATGAGTTGTTCAGTAGAAACAACAAATTATTCTCTAATTTAGATCTGGTTAGATCCAATTGGATCTGATCGGATCCAATCAGCTCTGATAAAGTGGCCAATTTTCAGATCCAATTAAATCTGATCAGATCAAATTGGATCCAATCAGATCTAATTAGATCTGAAAATTGCCCGCTATTATCAGATCTGATTGGATCCGATCAGATCCAATTGGATAACCATTTTACAGATCTGCAAAAATTTGGATCCAACTGGATCTGATCATTTTTTTCCTGGGCGGGGTTACTATCAAGGGCCAAGGGGGTAAAACAAAAAAACATCGGAGGTAATACTTATTGTTAGTACTATGGGCCTATAATATGGTTCACGTGCTTGCGGAGCCAGAACGACCACCTCTGAAAATAACAGTATGGGTGAAGTCTTTTGTGACATAATTTCTCTATATCTACATATATTCGACTGCATGTCATTATCGCCACAAAAGATCGAAAAATTTTGAAAAAATTAATATAAAGTGAACCCAGACAATAAATAATAATTTAAAAATTGTATCATTCTCTATATGTTTTTAGAGATATTAAACAATATATGCCTGTGAAAATATGACATACCTATTCCTTAAAGAATAACAAAATAACATTTCGCTCATTTTTGGCATTTAAATTAGTAATTTATAATTCATATAATGATATCAAAAATCCATGTCAATCAGACCCTGTAAGCATATAACAATTATTTTGAACATAACAATGACGCCCATGCATAAGCATCTTTGTCGCACTTTAATTCTTGTTCGACACCCTTCAAAAAACAAACACCACTCTTTTCCACGTACGTCAATGTGACGGAAACTCATTTACATAAATTTAAAAACATTCACATTACACCTGCATTTCATAATTGACAAGTGGTCGCGCGTTGTTGATGTTAAACGACAGTTGCTGTGTTTTTGTGAGATTTTGTGTATTTGATATAATTTAATACAATTGTATTGCAAGTGATTTTTTGTTACAATTGTTATGATACATTTTCATTGAAACATGTACAATTTTATGTATGTTTTATTAATATTACAATGTATATATATTTTGTTCAAATAGTGACTGTTACTGGGTTTAAATGTTGTATTTTGTAATTAACTATTAACTGTTTGAGATTATTAATGTAAGTATTTATTTATTTTTATTGAATTATCAAAGTAATTGATTTTTAACAAATTTTCTAAAGGATAATTACTTTTTCTACTATCAATGAAAAATTGTTAATTAGAATTACGCTTTTTAAATTAATTAAAAAAAACTGTAATGGATGCCACAGGACATATACGTAGTCTGAGTGAGTGTATAATGTATGTATGTGTAATGATTTGTATAAAACAAATCTTTCCGATAAACTGATAAAAGATGAAAAACTTCACAACCCCCATCCCTCCTTAATGCACTACCCAGTAATTGAGAAAAAAATCAAACGGAGTGAAATACCATTTGTTCTGTTTTATTCCAAAATTTGAACGTAATGCGGTGTTAACACCGAGAAAACAAAACAGAAACACGGTAAAGTAATATACCCTATACATTTTAAAGATACGATGTTTCTGTTTTGTTTTTTCGGTGTAAACACCGCATAAAAGATACAGCAAAATTTCAGACTGGATGACGTTTACCGGAGTCAGACAGAATCAATAATGAATAATGAATTTTTTTACCTAAATGCAATTCTAAAGGGTGACATTTCAACCTTAATTCTTAGATCTCTTTTTTTTAATCCCATTTTCAAGGGGATGTTTTTGCAAGAAGGGGTAAAATTAACAAGACAATTTTTTACACAGAGGTGGGTACTGGTTGTGTTTCCATACCAAAATTAAACCCTGAGACTACCCCCCCCCCTTATTCCAAAATTTTTGCAAAGTTTGAAAATTTGATAAACCAGTAAAGCTAAATA
Organism: Sialis lutaria; assembly: GCA_949319165.1. NCBI lineage: Eukaryota > Metazoa > Arthropoda > Insecta > Megaloptera > Sialidae > Sialis > Sialis lutaria. The sequence goes on from OX439241.1 coordinate 17,901,163, forward strand.
GGGGAGAGTGGTACAAAATGATCCCCTTAAGGAAACAGATATTAAAAATATACATAGATAACAAATTTTGTGAAATTGGTAATTTTTCTATTGACGCAGAAAAATAAAAAAAATTAACATACATATCACCAATAATTATTTAAATTAAGTCCGTTTATCTACAAATATTTACTGCACAAACTTTAAAAGCTCATTAACCACAGCAGTACTTTTGTGGACTTGTAACAAACAAATATTCAGGTGACAAAATGTTAAAAAATATGAATTATATTTATTATTAGATTTAATTGATTTTAAAATATGAGAACCCTCTTTTTTTTAAATGTACATTATGCACATACTCTTCAAACAAAAATTAAGAATGATGTTTAAGGGACTAACTATCCTGGAGCGGGACAATCCCGTTCCAGGCAGGACGTCTGGCAACCCTGATTGCGCTCCAATTTTGACGCGTAGTTTTCCGAACATGATTCCGCGGCATCAGGCCCTGTGAGAGCTTCAACGGGGCCCGGGCCAACTAACATTTTGGGGGGCCCACTTTACCCCCCCCCCCCCGAACGTAAGGACATTCCAAACAAATTTCGTACTTTCTTATAACATTTTAATATTTCTTTATAAAATTCTTATAACTTCCTGATATTATTTTAGTATTAAAAAGCAGGAGGTTTTTTAAAGAAAATTTTCCGTTTTTTTGCTTTCTACTTGTATTTTTCTACAAGATGTATCTTTTTTGTAGTATATTTTTGATTTTTAAATAATCTATGTTAAAAATAATTTAACTAAGTATCAAAAAAATAAGTAAAAATGTAGAATATAATAATTTTCAGGGCGCCGGGGCCCCTGAAACACAGGGGGCCCGGGCCATATGGCCCTCCTAGCCCCCCCTCTATCTGGGCCTGCGCGGCATTGTTTCTGAAATAACAAGATAATTTAATAAATTACCGATCTAATTTCATTTAAACATCCATGATCTTCGCAAATATACATTAGGTACCCTAAAATATTCTTAATCAACTTAATACAAAACGAATTTTAAAAAATTATGCATATGCAACCACAAATATTAAACTAACTGGGATCGTTTTACCCCAATATGCAGGGATCCTTTTACCCCAAATACCTAACTCTAAAAAACGTTAAATCATACCCTCAAATTTTCAGTTATTACAATAAAGTATTGCCGATTATATTGTTGAATAAAATTGGAAACTAACACAAGCACTCCTATTACATTAAATATACATACACTAAAACTACACAATATTGAATTATCGCATACCTTACTTACATCAAATAAGATTATTTTTATTTTGTTACAATAAAATATTCCGTGCCGCTCACAACAATATGAAACTTTGACAAAATGTTAAACTAGTGGCGTCGGAGACGATTTTCACTCAAACTACTAAATTCGGTAAAACATAGGGTGATCTTTTTATCCCGAGGGATCGTTTTACCCCACTATCCCCTAACTGATGTGGGTCCAGATAAAAATATGAAATTTCTGCCCATATTATAGTACTACATAATGGTATTATGTACCAAAAGTTTTGAGAGAGATTGATTGAGAATTTGAGATTTAACTACAAGGAATGTTATTGCAATATAAAATAAGCTTTTGTTCTTGAGCTAAGTCTATATAATGGGTCAGTCCGCGGCGACGGGTGTGACATTTCAATTTGGATTGGAATTCATTATTTCTAAATAGTTAATTTAATAACATGGTTTTACCATTTTTATGTAGATCTTAATGAAACACATGTATATTGAAAGAATGAAAGGTTTACGGTTATTTTACTAAAAAATGCCAGCGTTCAAAGCCCTGTGACGGGTGTGACGCCAACTATTGCAAGTCTTGCAACCTCTATTCAAAATCTCAAAAATTTAGCGAAAATATGGAAGTTACTACCTATATAATAATCATACTTTAATATGTTACGAATAAATTATTTTTTAGTAACACAATAGCATCAGGTAAATACATAGGTAATCTATTTAACTGGTTATTTCTCAACAAACATTGTGACGGGTGTGACAAAAAATTGTGACGGATGTGACAGAAAATTGTGACGGGTGTGACACGTTGAATAAAAGGATACAATAAGAGTACTATTTATGTGTTTATTATTTGCTTTTTGATATTATTAACTAATACTTATAACAATTATTTATCAAATACATCAATAGACTCATTAAATTTATAATAAATCACCCTTAGTCATTATTGTTGGTGAGGGTAATTTTTTGATATGTAATTATCAAAGACTTTTAATAGTTTGCTACGATCATCACTTATTCTTAAGTAAGTTATTGTGATTTCACCTTATTTGTTGTCTTTTTGTAAATTTTTTGTCAATTTTTTGAAATATTTTGAAAATTAACCAACATTTTTCAATTTTTCTTTTGGTTTATGAAAAATTGAAAATTGATGTTAAATAGCCTGTTAATTTTATATTTTAGTATTCATTTTCGTAAAATATTTTTTTGACTATCTGGTATCGATTACCGCGGACTGACCCTAATACCAAACATAAAAATTAAAAATATCTACCATGGGAGTCACGGGCGTATGTAATACTGACAGTGAACAGTGTACATGATTTTATTTTTATTAATTTCTGACATACTAAAAGATAGAGTAAAATGAATGGGACATAAACTATAGATAATAATATAGAATATTATTATCTATAGTTTATTATTATCAATAAATAAAACAACTAATTGTCTAAACGTCAAAGATTTAATAAGCAAGGAAACGTAGCGAGCTTTCGATTCACAGAATCATCGTCAGGCTATTTAAAGGGGAGAATGCGAGAACGGTGTCGTTATCTCAACAATTTTCATTAGCCTGACGATGATTCTGTGAATCGAAAGCTCGCTACGTTTCCTTGCTTATTAAATCTTTGACGTTTAGACAATTAGTTGTTTTATTTATTATATTTTAACGTCACTACTAGTATATGTTTATTATTATCTATACATTATGCATCAAATGAATTTTTTTAACGTTATTGAAATATTATTTTATACATTATGCAGGTATCAAATGAATTTTGCTGAACGTAATTACTAAACCGGAAATGGATGTTTACTCTTGTCAATTTTTGAATATTCGAATTATTTTTAAAGTAAGAAAAAAATGTTTTAGATAAATAATATCGAATACCTATGTTACTATCTATAATTTGTTCCCCATATATTTTGTACAACATTTATGATTTAGCCAGAAAGATTTTTTTTAATAATTATTTAGAATCACCCACACTGTTCACTGTTCACTCTCAGTATTACATATAAGAAAGTCCCATGGTATACCTATGGCAAACACGTGCACTGTTTAATCTCTGTAATACGTATAAGAAAGTCCCATGACACTCATTTGAAATATTATTTAAAATATTTTATTCAGAAATTTGCTTTTTCGAAAAAATGAATTAACATAATAGATAAACTTATTATGTAAAATGTTTAATCTTATAATTTTCTTTAATTTGTACCGTTTTTAAAAATAGGAGGTTTTCTTCCTAGACAAAATTTAATTTTTAATGTAAATTTCACTCTTCTACGGTCTACGACTTGTCTTATTTGAGTTACAATGCTTATAGACAGACAGATCGACACACATACCTCATGGAGATAAAAAAAAATGGATTCAGAGAAGGTCAAAATAAATAATTTCATCAAAATTCGGCTTCATTATCTACTTTGATTCCCTTGAAATGACTTGCAGAACGATATGAATGAATTAAACGAAATTTTATAATCTTACATTAGTTTGTGAGCATACGTGATTGTATATTTAATTGTATCTATTAAAACGACCCGTTAAATAAATGTGGTTTCAATGAAAATTTTGAACATTATTGTTTATATAGTAAATTATGAATTCCCTTTTTATTGTATTATCTTTAAGTTGACAGTTCAATAAAAACTTAATGTTTGATGTATGATAAATGATAGTCCAGTAAATATAAAATTTTAGCTAGAAAACTATGACGGAGTACGTTTTTTCAAGAAATTGGTAGAATTCGATGTATAGAACATGGCCATTATTTAGGACATTAAATTTTCTATGGATACCTAGCTGGAATTTGTTTTATTCGGTGTAGAAGGTCTTCTCTGTAGTCATCGAAAAACATGAATAATTTTCCTTAATTTTTTGTAATACCTAGAACTTTGAGTACTTATAACTCAAACATTTTTCGAGATTTCGACATTAGGTGCAGAGCACTATTTAGGGCACTTTTTTCTCTATTATTACTTAAAAATTCATTTTGAAATTCAATTCAATACATATTAAACACAGCGATCGAACGGAATTCTGCATTTTAGGCGTAATCTCTAAACTCGACGCCGCTAAATGATTTTTTCGTGGGCTCTATTTTAATAATTAATTAAGGTACATAATTTTTAAAAATAATGTTTTATTCGTAATTTTATCAGCTTTAAGATTTATAAGACTCATTTTATCCTAAAACTGACAGCCCCAGTGGTATACCCAAATAACTGATTTTTGATAACTTTATAAGCCCCTAATGTACCCCCCTTCGAAGGGGGGGGGGGGAAGTTATCACCATGTTCTATACATCGAAATCTACCAATTTCTTGAAAAAAATGTACTCCGTCATTTTTTTCTAGTGCCACCCCTTTACGAAATTGTCTGGCGACTGGACTATGAGGTATTACCACAAAATTCTGTTTTCGATTTCGTTAAAAGTAATTATTATACAGGCTGGCCTAACTAAAACGAAACGGCAGCTTTTTTGGTCATTTAAAATAAGATTTTGAAAAAACGCCCGAACACGTCGATTTTGCTTTCATTTTTTGCAAGAATCTTTTCAACCCTCAATGCTATGAGCACAACCCTTAAAATTTTAAATAGCATCATAGGGCAAGTGATACCTCATTTGAAAGGTTTTTTCATTCTAAACATGGTGCTTTTTTTTAAATCTGTTTAGTTTTAGTCATTATTAAAAGATTTCTGTTTTTTTTTTGTTAATTTATGGGGCGGCAAACTTTATAGGCCTAGGGCGCCAAATCTTAAAATACGCAACTGCCCCCAAGTATCACTTTGTGTACCTCACTTTGGAGACCACTGCATTAGACTTAGATACCACGATCGTTTAATCCGGCCCTGATTATCATTAGACTATTAACTTTGGTGTTATAATAAATGTACTCATATAATTAAATAGTTTAACGAGCATAACGGCGATGTAATTGTGTTTAATCTATTGTACACATATCTAATATATAGTGTTATAAATATTTAAGTATATATAGGTACATAATCCTTTTTACTTTTTTACCCATATACGAAATTTACTGTATAAAATACCTACTTCTTTATTTATAATATTAGGTAGTCATACTGATCTGTGAACACGTTTACTATCATATTATGTACATTTAGGGTGGCCCTCATTTTTCAAAAATGCGATTCTCGAAGGTCTTCTTATGGTCTCATTTAAGGCAATGGATAAATGTCTCAGCCAGTGGCGTAGTAACAGACATTAGCCCTTATAGTACGTCTGGTACGTGGCAAATAAAGCCAAAACGCTGCACTTTTTGATTGGGGTATGCCACTTTCTGTGGTCATACACAAGGTAAAAAGGAAGATTTTCAGATAGGAAAATTTATCTATTTTTTTAGTTTAACTGGCGATTTATAAGGAATTCGTTCATTTAAACAGTATTATCTTGACGTCAATGAAATGCCGAAATAATTATCTTTCTTTCATATAAGAAGTAAAAAATGATATTGGACACGACAAAAAAGTTATAAAACAATTAAGTTCGTAATAAAAATGAAATTTTCAGATTTTCCAAAATTGTGGGGGACCCTTAAGATTTAGAGAAAAATGAATAATGACAAAAAATAATCTTTGCAATAAGAACTTTAAAATAAACAAAAGAAAATTGAAATCGGATGACAAGGAACTGAGATAAAGCTAATTTTAAAACACCGTTGAGGGCCATTTTTGATAGCCGATATAACAGTGTTCTACACGGATTTTAAAGTGGCTCCCTATCTTAAAATCTTTCTTTTGACCATATGTATGACCACAGAAAATGGCATACCCCAATCAAAAAGTGCAGCGTTTTTTCATGTACCAGACGTACTATTATTTTTAAACACTTTTAAAAATGATTTCGTTGATAATTAAATTACTAACTCGTTTGCTTTATTGTATGCACTGTATAATGTATATTGTATGTATATGCTCAAATGTCAAGAGACACTTGGTATAATATTTAATAACTTATTTCTTAGCCGATTTATTCGAATTTACACTTGCTGAAGAGGTAATTTAATGTACTTTTAGAAAATAATAAACTGAAATTAATTTAATTAAGAATTAGTGCAATTATTTTCATAAAAATACGTGGAAGTATCAAATATTGGCAATTTTTTGATTTCGAGTGACTTGCGCGCCGGGTAAAAGTTATTCGATTGACTTCAAAATTGATCACAGTTCGTTTTTTATCCATTGGCATAAAATGAGACCATAAGACCTTCGAGAATCGCATTTTTGAAAAATGAGGGTCACCCTAATGTACATACAGTAATTTTTTATTAAAGTGAAACTTTTATTACATCGTCTCAAACTTTTTCGTCTGTGTGTTGCATGTCGCGTGACGCTCGGCCGCGGAGTAGGGATAAAAGCCATAGACATAAAGAAATGGACAGTGCATCTGACTCGAAAAAAGAGCCGTGTCAAATGAAAGAGACAGAAATTGTTTGGTTGGAAATATCATATATGTATGTAATACTGTATTACATACAGTGGCGGTGCGTGTAAAATGACTGTAGTGAGGCCAAAAAATCATATCTTTTTAAATAATATCCGCTGGGCCGAAATTTGACGCCCCTAGGCGATATCCCCCCCCCCTCCTAGAATATGGAGTTTATAACAAATTACAAATTATATCATTACGCGGTTCTATATTAAATTAACATTCCTATTACCTATTAGAACTCAGTATTAAGAAAATTTAAAATATGAAGTAAAATGGTACAATATACCGGGTGTTAAAAAAAGAGTGTAAAATATTTAAATAGATAATAGTATGGACCAAAATAAGCAAAAAACTTCTAATAAACATGTGTCCGGAAATTTTTCCTGAGGGAACTACAGCCCTCCAAAGATTTGGCTCAAAATGAGTTTTTATTTAATATCTAGAGAACCCTTTCTGATAAAATTATGAAATTTGGTATTCGGTTTAGTAATAATAAGTGTTATCGATTTCTTGTACTAACCAATTATAATTTAGGGATGTATGGGGTCAGTGAGCCCATCGATTTTTATCTAGTATTTTTAGTGCTTTTTTTTATAAAGTTGGGCACTTATTTAAGATTATATGACACAATATACACAAAAATATATTTTGCTTATTTGTCATAGGATTAACCGTTTTCGAGAAATATCGATGGCAAAGAAAGCATGCAGAATTTAACTTTAATACGGATGCTTCAAATTACAAATAATAAATTTATATTCTTGTTCTATGATAAAAATTAAGAAAAAAAGTTAACATAAGTATACCACAAAAAATGCATCCTTATCAACAAATAACCATTTTTAATTTCGTTTTTTAGTCAAGTTAGTAAGTACGTGTAACAGTAATAGAACTGGCTATAGATCTAAGAGGATTCATATTAGGAGGTTTCTTTATATGAACTTTTTTTTACCTTTAATCATAGAACAAGAATATAAATTTATTATTTGTAATTTGAAGCATCCGTATTAAGTTAAATTCTGCATGCTTTCTTTACGATCGATATTTCTCGAAAACGGTTAATCCTATGACAAATAAGCAAAATAAATTTTTGTATATATTGTCATGTAATCTTATATAAGTCCCTTATTCAAGAAAAAATTAAAGAATAAAAAATTACTAGATAAAAATCGATGGGCCCACTGACCCCATACATCCCTGGTCTAAATTATAATTGGTGAATACGAGAAATCGATAACACTTATTATTACTAAACCGAATACCAAATTTCATAATTTTATCAGAAAGGGTTCTCTAGATATTAAATAAAAACTCATTTTGAGCCAAATCTTTGGAGGGCTGTAGTTCCCTCAGGAAAAATTTCCGGACACATGTTTATTAGAAGTTTTTTGCTTATTTTGGTCCATACTATTATCTCTTTAAATATTTTACACTCTTTTTTTAACACCCGGTATATACACAAATGGAATGTTCAGGAAAATGAAAATGAGCATGTAGGTACTATGTACAGGCGAAAAATTATATTAGAATGGAATCAATATATAATATGAAAAAATACAACATAAAATAGATATTGAAGATTAAGAATAATAACGTAATACTTAATTGATAAAATAATCAATATTATGCTAAATAACATAAAATCATATAGTAATATATGATAAAATATAATATTGTTGTTCAAAAGGTTCACTTTTACCGTGGTTTCATAAAACCACACAATCCTTTTTTTTATGTCAACTTGTACCACATATTTTTGAAGACAATCATTAAAACTGGAAACAGGTCTTTACTTTTGTTAATGTTTGTATTTTTCTAACTATTTGTGAATTAGTTTGTAATAGAAATTACATATTATCATCTAACTTACCTAACGGATTTGTTTCAACACTTTGATCAACAACGTGTAAAATGATTTGATACACATTACATAATATTTTTTTTAAATTTAAATTCAAAAGAATTAAGCTAATTATATACCTAATAATTTTGCAGATAAAAAATCATATTATATAAAAAGAAACGAGGAAGTTTGCTAGAAGTCGTCTTCAGTGACTGTGTCACACAGACAATTTAATTATATATAACACAGATTCCGTACGAGACGGTCAAAACAATGGCACGTTTCGTAATAGCAAGTCTACTCTGTGCTTTCTTATGTATATTGGAGACTAGAGCTAACAATATCACGGATAAATTTGTGATGATGGAAATGGATGAATTGAGAAATGTGCACAGAAATTCCAAATTTGATTCATATCCAGAAAGACAATCAAGATTTTTTACGTTTGATTCTAAAAATGGAGATGTCGATGTAAGTTGTTTTAAATTTTTTACTTATTTATGGTAATTTACTTATTTAAGCAGTGTTTACCAAAGTTAAACTCTCTATATTAGTTTATATGTATAGGGTTACCAGTAGCTCAAGGTGTGAAAATAGGACTCATTCATTAAAAAAAGAGGACAAATTGAAAAAATAAAAAAGTGTGTATTTTTATGTGATTTTTATTTCAAATGTCATTTAAAATACATATATTGAAGACTTTTTAACTTCCCAATAGGGAGTTATTGTAATTGGTCCGAAAATCGAAATCAAAAATTTTAACATATTTTCATGTTTCAACGGCATTAGAGTATATTGACACCATTTTCAGAAAAATGTCTGTGTGTGTGTGTGTGTGTGTGTATGTACGTACGTACGTACGTATGTACGTACGTACGTACGTGTCATTTTTTTCCGGGACGAATTCTCGCGAACAAAAAATGCTATTGACTTCGTTGGGGTTCTAATCGAAGCGTCTTGACGTGAATATGATCTGAAAGAAAGGATTTTTCGAAATTCAACCCCTACGGGGGTAAAAAGGGTGTTTTTTTCATTTTTATTTTTTTTCTTGGTCGAATTTAGTCGAAACTTAGAATAAATACTATACAATACAAATAATGAAACGTGTATTTCAGTATTTATTTTTTATATGGGTCCAAACAGCCATTAAAGGGATGAAAACCACCATCAAAATTTGAATTTCATACTAATAAATACATCTAATAATTCATGTTGCCTTGGAAACAACACAATTCAAAATTCAAACTGTCAGATTAGTTTTTTTTTTAAATGTGCATTATATTATTGACATTATTAGGATATTATAAAACTAATATTCATAATACAAAGGGTGAGTTTTATTTCTGATAAATTCCATTAAAATTTTTCATATACATATTAAAAAAAATATTTACAAACTATAACATAGTAATATTAATTATGGAAACAATAAGTAATTAGTATTCAAGTATTTTTAGTCATACCATGCTGGGAAGTTGATTGTGTGGACCTAAAGGATCGCACCCCACAGCATTATACGTTATATAGTTTAATTTTATATCCCCGGGTAAAATTGGATCCGACAGCTAGTTTTCATTGCTTCCAACTCGAAATTTTTGACTGGTATTACTTTTGATGACCTTTTTTTACGTAGGTAAACTTCTTATAAACCCCGGACGCTCTTAAAAAGAGGACACTGTCCGGGGAAAAGAAGACGGATGGTAACCCTATATACAGGGTGGCCCAAGTAAAACGAAACGGGTGCACTTTTGGTCATTTAAAATAAGATTTTGAGAAAAAGCTCGAACACGTCGATTTTTCTTTCAAGGGGGACATCTTTTGCTATACAATTTTTGCAAGAATCTTTTCAACCCTCAGCGCTATGAGCGCAACCCTTAAAATTATAAATAGCATGATAGGGCAAGTGATACCTCATTTGAAAGGTTTTTTCATTCTGAATACAGTGCTTTTTGATTTTTTCAAATCTGTTTAGTTTTAGTCAAGTTATTTACATTTTAAATTCCATAAATGCAATGATTTTCTGATCAAAAAACAAATATTTACAACTAAAATTCAAAACAAGGTAGGCTTATTTTCTTATCAAATAATTAAAAAAAATGTAATTTGTACATTTATTGAATTAATAAAAAAAATAAAAAAATTAAATTAAAAATAAACTGCCTTGGCAGGCACGAGACTTTTTTATACATCATGACACCGAAGTATAATATGTGATTACTTTTATAATTTAATATTTGATTTTAAAATTTTTTACTTACAAAATGATTTTCAGTGAATAAAATTGATACATTCTATTTAATATTGACATTAAATATTAAACGAAATCAATAAAGATTAGTGATTATTGTATTAACAAGTATTTATTTTGCTAGATTTCAATTTTGACACTTCTAATAATAAATGCTAAAATTTTCATAGATAACTAGATTTTTTTGTATTATTCAAATCATTTTTAAGGATGTACTGGAGGTACAATAGTAGGAAAAGTAACTCATATTCGAGTCTGATGAATATATACTTTGGCATAGTATAAGAACTAAAAATTGCAAGTAAATGCATATATATATTAAATTAATAAACAGAAATGTGTTTTTTTTAATTCCTGTTGCTTATTTCGATAAATATTGAAAATTATAATTATTATTTTTAACTTTTTAACATTACTATACGTCAAATTCATTTTGATAAAACGAATTTTTCGTTTTGTTTTCATGGCAACATGAATTTATTGGTATTTAAAATTTGAGGATGGTTTTCATCCTTTCAGTGGCTATTTCGGCAGGTTTATGAAATAAGTGCCCCTTAGATTGAATTGAACTACATATACATAGGAATACATATTGTATATATTCCTATGTCCATGCAAAAAATACGTTATATGCCACGTTGCCAAATATAATACTCAAAATTTCGCAGAGCGCGAAATTTGAAATTTTGTTGTATTATAATTATTTTCTCAGAAATGGTTTAGTGAATACTAATGATATTGTGCATACATGTTCTACTAATCAAGTACTACACGCTCCCCAAAAATTAAAAAAATGTCATTATTTTATCAATGTGTTTTAACAAAAAATGGCAAAAAACATCAGTTTTCCATAAGAACACATGTTAAATTAAAATCAGTATATTTCCTAAACGGCATAGACAAACAATTTAATATTTCGTTTATAGCATCAGAATGCTATTGAGAACATTCCCACTAATTTTCATGCATTTTTCATTATTTTGAGATACCTCCAGTACATCCTTAAATTAAAACCATTAAAACTAAAATTATTATTTTTTTTGGTTAATTCATAAGATACAAAAAAAAGAATAGAACATAAATTATAGAAAATAATATTCTCTACAACTTGTATCTCAAACATTTTTTTCTAATACCTGCCGTTTAAAAAATAAATCGAAACAATATTTTTTTTTAGAAAATCGATTATTTCCTAAAAAAAAATTTTTGGGGGGAAAATGAATAGAACATAAATTATAGATAAAAGTCCCTTCTACAACTTTAATCTAAAATATTTTTTTCTACTGCGCACCGTTTCAAAAATAATTCGAAAAGTTCAAAAATTGACATCAGTAAACATCCGTTTCCGGTTTAGTGATGGTTTTTAAAAATAGGAGGTGCACATCTAGAGTATACAAGAACCTTAAGTTTAAAATTTCACGTTCGTAAGTATTACAGTTTTGGCTGTAGAGCGTTCACAGACACACACACAGACAGACAGACAGACACACACACAGACGTCATTGAGTTAATGGTTGTATATGATTCAGGGACCCTCAAAACGTGTAATTCCGTTAAAATCTCGAGTTCGATTTTTTTCGTGATCACTATACTTTATTTATACATTACATTTCATGTATGTATAAAAAAGTAAAAAAATTACCAACATCTAAAACTATAATTAATTCAATAAATGTCCAAATTGGATGTTTTTGAATTATTAGATCAGAAAATAAACCTACTTTGTTTTGAATTTTAGTTGTAAATATTTGTTTTTTGATCAGAAAATTATTGCATTTATGGAATTTAAAATGTAAATAACTTGACTAAAACTAAACAGATTTGAAAAAATCAAAAAGCACTGTATTCAGAATGAAAAAACCTTTCAAATGAGGTATCACTTGCCCTATCATGCTATTTAAAATTTTAGGGGTTGCGCTCATAGCGCTGAGGGTTGAAAAGATTCTTGCAAAAATTTTATAGCAAAAGATGTCCCCCTTGAAAGCAAAATCGACGTGTTCGAGCTTTTTCTCAAAATCTTATTTTAAATGACCAAAAGTGCACCCGTTTCGTTTTACTTGGGTCATCCTGTATGTACCCCTTTTGAAAGTTAAGTATTATTGGCGTACTCCCGAGCGTACCCTTAAGGTTAGGTACCCTAGATTTTAAAACGGTTTTCATCTAAACAAATCATGTACGCTTAACGAAGTAAAAAACGAGTAAACAAATATTAATTATGCAGAATTTGTTTGCTAAAAACACAAAATTAGTTAATAAAAAAATATTAAGCTGGATTCAGTTTACTCTTTGAAACCCTTTGGGTACGGGTATCATACTTTAGTAAACACTGTTAGGCGTACAGGATGATATTTTACTATAATAGAAAATTCAGGAAAATATTTTTAAGCAAAAAACTTTGTATAAACATATTTCCAAAAAAATTTCGTGAAGGAGCTACACTTATGCCCCATATTATAAAGAATTTGCTCGAGGACAAAGCTAATTTGCTTAGGAGCAATTGCTATCTGCGAAGTGTCAAATAATTATGAATTTTCTCGGCAATAAATGTAGGTACACTTACAATTTGTATACCTTGGCAGCCAGGGCAAGACGTTGGACTAGGAACGTGCATAGGATCCGTAATCTATTTTTAGGGGGGAGGGCGAATTTTTAAAACTGTTAACAAAAAAATTTCTTCAAATATAAATCCAAAATATTTTTTTTAAATTAAATTTGCTAAAAAAATATTTTGGATTTTGGTTTCACAACGTAGCCCGCAATGGAAACCTTACCTAGGGCTCAATTTTTCTTTATTCCGCCCTCTTGGCAGCATTTATTTTGTCAATGCGTAGCAGATAGCATTACCACAAGCTAATTAGTTTTTGCACTCAAGCAAATTCTTTATAATACCGAACATTATTAATACTAATCCGGTTATCAAATTTAAATGAGTTTTCAAGATAATAAATAAAAACTAATGCTTAACGAAAAATTTCCACATGTTCATATAAATTTTTTTGTTCAAAATATTTGTTTCAATTTACTGTACGCCAGTCATCAGTCACTCTATATTCTGTATACATTAGTATACAGATTTAAAAATTAATATACAACGTTCAAGAGGTGGTAGGTAGGGCAGCACACGAGACGAGTTACAGGTTACAGGTAGGTAAGTCTCGTCTCGTCTCGGTTTTTGAAACGCATGCCTCGTCTTATTCTCGAATTTTACAACATACAGTTTCACTTGGATCTCGTCTCGTGAAAAACTAAGCCAGTCTCGTGTGAATATTTTTATTAAAAAAAAAACATTCTGCAAGACTTATAAATAAAATTGGTATCGTCTTGGTCTCACTCGTGCGAATTAAAGTCACTCTTGTGCAGTGCCGGATTTACCCAATGTGATGCCCTAAGCCAGTGGTTTCCAAACTTTATGTAACTACGCCTCCCCTTTAAAAAAATTTAATCTCTGGCGCCTCCCCTCCCCTTTATTTCATAAAATTATACAGACATATTTAAAAAGGTATAAAATGTATTTTTTTTGCGTATAAAATTTATTTTTAATGCGATGAATATGCTTGTTTATTAGCACAAACTTCATTAGATCTAGGTCTTATTAAGGGGAATGATTTCACTCTGAATTTTTTTTATGATAATTCTATCAGTTTTGCTTTTTCAATAATATTTGTCAGTCAAAAACTACACAGTGACGTCCCTTTCAGAAACAGATAGTATGTATATGTGTACAAAAATAATGTTATAAAAGTTTATTTATAATTATGTATTTTTTTATCTATAAACCTTAAAATGTGATGTCATAAAAATTAAATTTCTGTTAAACTTTTCGCGCCTCCCTTTGCACTAGTCCGCGCCTCCCAGTTTGGAAATCACTGCCTTAGGTTGTATAAATAAAAAAATTAACCACGATTAGTTAATCAAATGTTTTCAATCCACGAGTAATGTTAATTCTAAATTTAATTTCAATTTGTAAATGAACAATTCACTAAAATATGATAATTTTTTAGTAAATTAAATGTATCATAAATCATAAATCATAACCGTGATTGTTTTTTAGAATTGACGTAATAATGCTTTTAAAACAACCGATTAACTAATCTTGATTAATTTTGCTTTGTGCAATCTAAGTTCAAAGTCTTAAAATAAAAATTCTCCTTAAAATGTGATGTCATAAAAATTAAATTTCTGTTAAACTTTTCGCGCCTCCCTTTGCACTAGTCCGCGCCTCCCCAAGGAGGCGCGCCTCCCAGTTTGGAAATCACTGCCCTAAGCACTAATCATCAAAAGGCCCCATTTTGTGATTTTGACGACCTTTTTTTTTAGTCCTCGCCAAATTTCTGATTACTTTTTTTTAGTCATCACTAAAATTTTCATTATCATTTTTCCCGATTAACTGCACTTTTACACTGATGCCCTCAAAAATCACTTTTATGGTGCCCCCAAACATCGGGTGCCCTAAGCAGTTGCTTCTTTTGCTTATTGGTAAATCTAGCACTGCTCTTGTGCTTGTCTCTGCCTCGTTTCGAGACCGAGAAAGGCATAAATAAATATTTTTCTTCAAATATTTCAGACCCAGACTTTATTGTACCGATTAAAAAATATTTTTGTATTCTGCTCACATTTGATTTAATTTATTTGAAAATTAAAAAATGAAATTATGGGACGATGCTTTTTTCTATTTTTTAATGCAAAACTATTTCGACAAAAATTTAAAAACAATCGAATTATTGAAAACGAAACAATATTTTCTTGTTTTTTTTTTTCATAAACTGCGTTTTTAACTCATTCAAAAATTACTTGAAAATAAATAAATACAGAAGCGATACAAAAAATAATCGCGATTTAATTGAAATTATTGATGACTAAAGTGACTATGTTGATGTGGAACACCTCAAATATGATAATCATGGCTCCCACAATCTATCGCTAGGATTTTTGGCGGGCCCCTTCTCGCTAAAAGCTTGATGATTTGCTACACTGACTCTCATACTTCCCCCCCCCCCTCTTGTAGAGACCATGATGATAAATAATAATTACATAACATATTCAAATAATTAATGTTTTAATAGCTAGGATTTTTGGCGGGCCCCTTCTCGCTAAAAGCTTGATGATTTGCTACACTGACTCTCATACTTCCCCCCCCCCTCTTGTAGAGACCATGATGATAAATAATAATTACATAACATATTCAAATAATTAATGTTTTAATAGCTAGGATTTTTGGCGGGCCCCTTCTCGCTAAAAGCTTGATGATTTGCTACACTGACTCTCATACTCCCCCCCCCCTCTTGTAGAGACCATGATGATAAATAATAATTACATAACATATTCAAATAATTAATGTTTTAATAGCTAGGATTTTTGGCGGGCCCCTTCTCGCTAAAAGCTTGATGATTTCCTACACTGACCCTCAGGCTCCCCTTCTTGTGGGGACCATGATGATAAAGAATAAATACATAACATATCAAATAATTAATGTTTTAATCGCTAGGATTTTAGGCAGGCCCCTGCTCGCCAAAAGCTTGATGATTTGCTACACCGACCCTCAGGCTCCCCAATCTTGTAGAGACCATGATGATAAAGAATAAATACATAACATATTAAATAATTAATGTTTTAATCACTAGGATTTTTGGCGGGCCCCTTCTCGCTAAAAGCTTGATGATTTGCTACACCGACCCTCAGGCTCCCCACTCTTGTGGGGACCATGATGATAAATAATAAATACATAACATATCAAATTATTAATGTTTCTTATTTAGTTGGCTTTGGAGTTTAATGTGCCATTCGTAAAGATTCCTGTAAAGAAGGTTGTAGATAACATGAAGCGAGGATTACCTTTGGCCAACATAAATTTAGCTGCGCTAGGTCTAACAGCAGCTGTAGTATTTGTAACTCTATTTGCCGTACCTTTATTCACTGGACTATTTTCGTTTGCTTTTCCATCATTTATAAGTCGAGGTAAGATATTACATTTATTTTTATTAATATACATATATACACTCACCAAAAAAGGGTAAATAACGGATAATATTCAATATAAAAATATAAAAAAATATATACCAAAACAAAAAATAAAAAAAATTATTTTAATTAATAATGTCCAAAAAATCAATTTTTCAAACAAAGTCTGATCAGGATTTGTGGGTAATTTGAGTGCGACTCTAAATCTTAAATAGCGTTTTTCTCAAAACCATGTTTTTTGAGTTGGCCGTATTCCTAGCGCCTTCAATTTTTAACAGATTGACTAAAATCTTACAATCCTTGCAAGGAAAGTGGTGGGATAGAAAATTTCATGTCTCCTTACATAATCTGTATGATTACAAATCTTTTTACAATGATGGACCCCCAAAAACTCACAACAAATCTAAAGATATATGTATATACATATATATTTTAAATAAAAACATTTATATATTACACAAAATATACAATCATTTAAAAGCGAATATAAAATACTAAGATCCACTGCGGACTCCTTACGATAGCTTCGCAGACCACATGTAGTAATCCCACTGATCTATATAAATGATTCGTTAAGTCTTGAAGAATATGAAAATAAAAAAATAAAAATAAATTGAATCCTAATGTCATGTTTAGACAAAAATTTAAAACACTTGGGCTCTATTCTCGAACTCACTTGAGAATATGTCGATTCGAGTTTTTTGTTTGAGATTTTAAATCTCGCATGCCCAGGAGCAGTCGAGATTTTTCATTCGACATTTCTAGAAAAAAAGTCGCATCGAGATTCGAGAATACAGTATAATTTACACAAATGAGATTCTAGTAAATAGCTTAGTGTCTTTTAGTTTTAGTTCAGTAATCTCGAATGAGAAAAAGTCGAACGAACTCGAGAATAGGGGCTTTGATATTTAAAAAAAGTATAATAAAAGGTTTGTTGTTATTTTGTCAATAAAAAAACCATGTTACTGTTTTATCTTTCTGGTTTAAACATAGTATAATCGAAAGTAATTTTTTAATTTTAGTTTGAAGAAATCTAAAAAACATTTTAAAATCTCAAGTATTATTTTAACTCAAATATATACAATAATTTTTTTTACATATACATTCTTTAAAATTTACAATTTTTATTGCAATAATTTAAATTAAAATTAAAGCAAACCCAATAACTTTAGATAACAGTAATTATCAGTATAATAATAATCAATTTTTACCGGAAATTATAATAATTAAAGGCATGATCAATGAAATATTTAATAGAAAATAAATTAAAATTATTAAAATATAATTTTATCAAAATATACTTTTGACTTTTTGTAAAATAAATTATTACACAACAATAAACATTATTTTTGATATTTGTTTCATAATTACATACAAATATATGCACTTAACACAATAAATAAAATACAATTTGAATTATTTCCATCGCACATCTACTTTCTTTTGGTTTTTGATTTTGTTTTCATAAGTACAACAGTTGTATCATCGACGTTATACTGAGTATCTGCATGGCATACATCTGGTTTCTTTTTCATTCTATCTGGATCGATCATTCCAGCGGGTGGCGTAAACTCAATATCTAACTCGCTATCACTTGAAGACATGTTATCTTTGTAATAATCACACATGTCTGGATCATTCGGATCAACCTAAACACAAATTATTTATCAACTTTTATTTGATGATAAATAAATAAATTAGCGATAATGTTAACATGTTTTGATCTGGGCGTATCTCTAGCGTGCACTCCTTCCGATGAATGGTGGCAAACCAAATGTTCATTACTCAAAAACTAAGCATGCAATATCGACCTTGGCATAGATTTTTTTTTAAATCACATTCAATGTAACTTACAATCTGATCAAATATTAGTTTCCAAAAAAATATAGTTTTTGAAAAAAGTTTACAAGAAAATTATCGACATTTACATATTTAAGTTAAAAATACAGCTATACAGGGTGTCCAAGATAAGCGTGAAATGCATGTGGATATCTTAAACGGTAAGAGATATAGATGTGGTTAAATGAGGTTAATTATTTATTAATGTAGTAATACTCAGTACTCACCTCTTTCTTACAAATAATTCATCTCATTTACATACATCTGTATCTCTTACCCGTCTTACCGTTTAGAATATCCCCATGCATTTCACGCTTATCTTGGACACCCTGCATAGGTGGGCACAGTTAATCGAAATATGAACTTCTTTAATCGTTAACTCGTTAATAAAAATGTTAACTTCGTTAATCGTTAAAGCGTTAAAATTCCGAAAATTTAACGAAAGTTAAAGTTAACCAAAAATTTTACGAAAGTTAAAGTTAACCGTTAAAAGTTAACCATCCAAAATGTTTGTAGACCTTTTTTTTTGCTATTTCGACAACTTTCTTATGTAGGTTATCATTTGCAAATAACCCCTAAATTGCGTTATTTAAACAAATAATGACAACTTGTCATCAAACAACCAATGTAACGGACTAAAGTTAACGGAAGTTAACAAAAGCATTAACATTTTTTTTAGTTAACTTAAAAGTTAATCTGTTAAGCATTTTGTTAACTTCGTTAATTAACGATTAATGGATTAACGAGTTAATACCCACCTATGACACCCTGTATAAGAAATATGACTCCAGAATTCACCCCAATCAGAACATGTAATATAATAATTAACAACCTTCATCATTTTGTCTCCTTTCCGTGATATCATAAACTGTAAAGGCGAACAGTTTATATATGGGTCTTCGTTATCTAATACAGCCGAAGTAGGCTCTTTGAGTGGGTTCATTGTGATCACATAGACACCATCTTTCTTCTTGATTTGTAGTGTTGGCTTTTGTTTTACCTCGTATTCGATGTTGTCCACTGGTCGTGCTTTTTTTGAGTGGAATTTGGTGTGTTTGTAGCTCATGTCATCGAGTGGTTCTAGTCCGGCTTCACGACGCGCATCCTGGATACATTTCATTACTGCGGTGCTTACACCTCCCGGACGCCAGCCACGTCGTATCTAACAAATACGTATAACAACATTATACAAACTAAATTAAATATTCTGCCGTGCTAAGCACAAAAGCGGTATCTCAAAAAAAATCATAAAGTTGATTTTTATGGCATTGAATAGCTTAAAAAAATACGAATCCAATGAACTAAGCCAAATAGCGATATCTTATTTAAAACATATGAAAAAACCCTTGAAAAAGTTTTTCCTATCTCAGGTTTACCTTAAATTACTAAGAGAATTAGAGGTATATCAATAATACGTAGGCGAATAACTGTATATTTTGATACCGCCAAAATTCCCATTATAATGAATAAATTCCATTTAATAAACCAAAAAAACAATCTGTAAAGTAAAAATAAAACTATTTTAACAAAACGTCGATTTTCTCGAAACTCGCCTTTACTGAGATACCGCTTTTGTGCTTAGCACGGCAGTATTGCCTCATCAAAATCTCATCATATCATTTACAACCTAGACAAGGAAAGTACTTTTTAGAAAAACAATACCTTTCTCCGAACACAAAATTTATCTTTGACATTCCATAACCAACCCATATCTCGTGGTACATTTCTTCCCGGTATTCGACAGTATTTGTGACCGATCTTGATGCCAGGATAAATATTTCCTGCGCTGAATACAAATCTAAAACAAAATAAAGCATTGTAATAAGATTTTCAAGTTTTTGTTTCCTCAAAAATTCGAGATATTCAAAATTTAGATAGATCCACCTCTCGATATGAGAACCATCTCCTCTCGCTGCTGATCACCGCCATAACACCACATGACTTAAATTCACCAATTAACGTTATAGTGGTGAGATCCTCCAGCTACCCTTATATCGAGCAGTTGAATTATCGATGCCGCCCTTATATCGAGAGATGAGTTGTGATATTTTTTAATTTTGTATTATTATATAACTTATTACTTGTTTTTGTTTTGCATAGAAGTTTGTTTATAGTTATTAGAGCACTTCCAGTAACATCAATATTGTTGTGATATTGCCCATACATTGATTTATATATATATGGGGTATTCCACGCCAAATCACCGAGGTCGTAACCCCGACTATTTTTGATTCTACTGATTTTTTGGTATCATTTAGTATCTATCCAGAGTAGCTTTCATGATTTTTTTCAGATTTTTATCTTGCCTCCCCTATCGATTTTTTTTTTCATTTTCTTTGTTTTGAAATGTAGTTTTATAAAAAAAATACGAAAAAAATTAAAAAAAAATTTTTTCATTTTTAAACCGAAAATGTGATTTTTGAAAAAGAGTGCCGTTTTTTTTTCTCTTCAAAAAATTCTCAAAAATTCTTCATTCAATTTGAAAAATTTTAAGACTATTCCGGTTGTGGTATTTTTTTTCGTTCTATATATTTTTTACATTTTTATACATACATGCAATGTATTGTGTATAATAAAGTACAGGTTTATTTAATACCAAATCACTGAGGTCATTTTTGATTCCCCTGATTTTATGGTATCATTTAGTACCCATCCAAAGTAGCTTCCATTTTTTTCAGATTTTTATCTAAACCTCCCCAAATGTTATGGATCTTTGAAAATTTTCGATCAAAAACCGAAAATGCTATAGCCGTGTAAGCATGTAAAATCGGCTTTTGCATAGATTTGGCTGATTTTTTTAAGTCACATTCTATGTAACTTTTAAATTGACCAAATATTATTTTCCAAAAATTTATAATTTTTGAAAAAAAAATTCGAATTTAAAAAAAAAATTTTTTTTGTTATTTTGAATTATTTTTTTTAGTTATTTAATAAACATGTATCACTTGCTAATTAAAATTTTGTTTAAGAGCGTACATTTCTTACAGAAAATTGAAAATAAGAAAAAAAAATTGAAATTTTCCGTTTAAAATTGAAAAAAATTAAAAACCTAAAAATTTCACTTTTTTGTTTATTTTTTTAAATAAAAACCACATTTCAAAGAAAAGACAATGAAAAAAAGCCGTCGATACCTCAATTTTTCGCGAAGTTACAGGCATTTTTGATCGAAAATTTTCAAAGATCCATAACATTTGGGGAGGTTTAGATAAAAATCTGAAAAAAAGAATGGAAGCTACTTTGGATGGGTACTAAATGATACCATAAAATCAGGGGAATCAAAAATGACCTCAGTGATTTGGTATTAAATAAACCTGTACTTTATTATACACAATACATTGCATGTATGTATAAAAATGTAAAAAATATATAGAACGAAAAAAAATACCACAACCGGAATAGTCTTAAAATTTTTCAAATTGAATGAAGAATTTTTGAGAATTTTTTGAAGAGAAAAAAAAACGGCACTCTTTTTCAAAAATCACATTTTCGGTTTAAAAATGAAAAAAAAAATGAAAATATTTTTTTTAAATTTTTTTCATATTTTTTTTATAAAACTACATTTTAAAACAAAGAAAATGAAAAAAAAAATTCGATTGTACCTCAATTATTCACGGAGTTATAAGCATTTGAAAAATATCATTCCACAATTTTCAAAAAATTTCAAGTCCCCATAACTTCTAGGGGAGGCAAGATAAAAATCTGAAAAAAATCATGAAAGCTACTCTGGATAGATACTAAATGATACCAAAAAATCAGGAGAATCAAAAATAGTCGGGGTCACGACCTCGGTGATTTGGCGTGGAATGCCCCATATGTATGTATATTAAATTATTTGTAATAAAGTACATAGATTTAATTTAGAGAAAAATTAATAGAAAAAATTTGTCTAAAATTTTTTTTGTTTACTTCTAGTTTATAATGACTTTAATATTTTAATAATATTTTATCAAATGTTTGAAATTTATTTATTTATTCTTTAAAACGGACTAGTTCGTAGGTTCGTACTAGTTGTAAATATTTGTTATTGTACTTACTTGCTCTTTGATTTTTTCTTTTTTTTTGGTTTATTTATTGATGGTGCATTGTCAACAACATCATTAATTGCATTCAATGTGTTCTGTTTATTTGTACTATTTGTTAATGTTTTCTCTGTTTTATTTGCAACTTGCGAAGATCCCGTAATAGAACCTTTCCTTTCGTTCATAGACATTCGACGTTCAGGTAAAAATGACATATTTTTCAGAACACTTGATGCAACAATAACTTGAAGTGACCGGTTTATTTCAGTCACGTTCATATTTGTTTTTACATATTCTGATATAAGACTGACTGTATTCTCTACAGCAAATTTTACCTAATTTTAAAATGAAAAAATTAAATAACGATTTCATAAGATATTTTAAGACAGACAGACAAGACAACCAGGGACCAGAGCTGTCAATACTTCAAGTAAAATACTTGAAAAAAGTACTTCAAGTGCTTTTTATTACTTGGAGTACTTTACTTGGAGTACTTTTAATAATAGTACTTTCACTGAGTAGTTATGACAGCTCTACCAGGGACTCAACGTTATTGTACTTACCTCGTCACATTTAAACTGGTTGATGATTATTGAAGCAGGGGAAAATAAATTCAAATTACCTTTTTCTTGGAAAGTTTGTATGGTTTGTTTTATGTGGGGTAATGCAAATTTCACAGATTCCAAACAAAACATATAAAAACTGCAAATAATAAAATTTCATATTTGAAAAAGTTGGGCAAAAGTTAAAGAACAGTGGAGGGTACAGGGGGCAATGCCTACCACTCGTAAACCATCAAAAAACAAACTATAGTTTTAACAATACAAATTTTCACGTTGATCCCCCCTCCACCCAATGTAAAGATGTTTCACCACTTGAGTAATTAAAAGTTCATACCTATTATTTTCTTTTAGACTAGATCTCTTTTTAGCATCGGTTTGTGGTCGCCATGCAGCAAAAGATGTTTCATATGCTTCCATTACAGCTTCGCCTAAATTATTGAAAGATTTGCTGCTATCCATACTATTTTTCTTTTGTTTTGTTTCTTTTATGTCTTCTTTATAACCTCCTGTAATTAAATTATTATTTAAAAAATAAAAGAAAAAAGCTAAAAGCATATTTAAAGAAAATTGTGTAATAGACATTAAGGAATTCAAAAAAAAAAAAAAAATTTGTTTTCTTTACTAACTAAATTAACTTAAAAATAATCTTAGTGCAAAGACTACCTCATAGTTTAGTTTGAGGAAGTGTTGCAACTGAAGTCCCATTTTCCATTCAAAGAACATGGGAAAATGATTCGTTGATACTAGTTTTTATTACTGATTCATTTAATTCTTTACAAATTTATGTCCTGAAAATGTTTCAGTAGTTCTCATGAACCAGTAAAACAAACTTTAAAAAATAATTTTTTCATAATATATAAAAAGGAAATGGAACTTTCTTTTGCAGCAATATTAAAATTAAACACAGGGTGTTCCTTGCACAAAGATTTTTTTTACGTTATGACATATTTTGTAACATCCTAATGTGCATAATATAATATCTTTACTGTAAATGTCCATACTATGAACTGTGCCAGCAAAATCAGTTCTATTATAAATGACAGCTGTACAAACATATAGGGGCTTTGAGGAGTGAGGATTTACGGTATAGAAGGTATCGTGCCCAACAGACTTAACAATATGGAACATCTACTGTACAAATGAAATCTAGCCAGCCACATGATCAGTATTTTTGTAGGTGTGTTCGGCTAGATTTGAATTGTTGAAATTTCTAACTTGCAGTAAATACTGTGTATGTGCTTAAACCTCAGATCAAAATCAGACAACACTTTATATTTACCATTGCTACTTCGCCGCTGAGCGGTGGAGTCTTTTGGTTTACCATCACCATCGCCATTATCTTCATTGCCATCCTCATTTTCATCAGTTCTAATAGAAAAAGTAAAAATAAATAAATTAGAGATAGTTAAATGTATTGTATTATTTATGCATGCACATGTTATAATATAATTGTTACCCACTATTAAAAATTAATAAATCTATTTCACACGGACGTTTTTTCTCTGTTCGAACAAATGTTTGTGAGATAGAATCCTTCCACACGAGTAGTTTCTTAAAATTCTACAATAATAAGCTATTCAAATAATGAGATAACAAAACAAAAAAAAACGTAAGGACTATTAAAAAAAGTTTAGTAGTTAAGTTCGGAAGGATAAAATCCGCTCGTGTGAAACAGTTCAGTTCATCACTTACGAGATTTCCACAGACGATAATGATATTCTGGAAGCATATGTGTAACGCCGATTCTGATGATTTTGATACCTGTAATTTTTATATTCTACATAGCTGCTATTATCTTCATCGTCAAATATATCTAAATCATATTCGTGCACTTCGACTTTTTCATATTTGGGCTCTTCTTCGTTTTCATTCTTATCTATTGATGGACATTTTTCAACGGTAAGAGGTAAATCTCTACAAGTCTTGCCGGATTTAGAATATCCTCCGCAGTCTGGACATATTTTTTTATAATCAATTCCACACTATAAATTAAAATTATTAATTATATCAATACTGAAAATATTAAATTCAGATTACTCAAAAATCTATATTTATGGAAACATAAATTTTTTTATTATTTTACCTTCTGAATTACTAATATCGGAGCATTTATACAAAAATACAGACACCATCAGTTTTTAAATTAATAAATTTAATATTTTATTTTAAAACTATAAAATGTTTTAAGAACCTAGTTGTTAATTTATGTGATAAAAAAATTGACAAGTAATATATATTTTTAAATTATGTATGTATTCGAAAACCCACACATTATATTTTTGGACCTTATATGATAAATTGATAACAAATAATTACCTTTGGTGTAGTTGTTCCTGAATCAACATAATAATCACTTTCATCTACTGTTGAATCATTATATGGAGGCTGATTCTGTTGAGCATATTTACATTTAGCTTTGCCACAGTATTTTCTTTTTACATCTGGTAGTTTTGTTGCATATTTGCATTTACTTTTACCGCATGGACCTAGTACAATCTCAGGACTTTGTGTTGCCGTTGTTTCAGTTTTTGGTTTATGAGAACCTCGACTGCTAACGGAATGCCTTTGCTGTTTCTGTGGCCTTAAAAGGTTGGAATTTGAGTTTAAATATTGATTGTTAAAAAAAACTAGAAAACCAGAAATCCAAGATTATTTATAAATGTTCGCTGTGATGAAGATTGAGTAACCTTTTAAACTAAAATATCCCCCAACTTTGGTTGGCTCAAATTGCTCAGGCATATACACT
Source organism: Sialis lutaria (assembly GCA_949319165.1). Taxonomy (NCBI): domain Eukaryota; kingdom Metazoa; phylum Arthropoda; class Insecta; order Megaloptera; family Sialidae; genus Sialis; species Sialis lutaria. The sequence goes on from OX439241.1 coordinate 17,927,122, forward strand.
ATATATGCATTATATACATATATCATCATACTTTCTAATGTACAAGATCTAATGAAATCAAATGAGATCTAATATATATACTCATACGATCTACCTAGATCTATTTAGTCTAATTTTGTGATCTACATTGAATCAAAGTAGATTTAAAAAGAGATACTTCAAATATGAAAAATTAAATTTGTTGAAAAAATATAATGACTGCACTTGAAATGTTTGAGTTAAATCAAGTAAAATTTAAAATATATCCATGGCCTTAGGTTGCCGAACATGATAATTGACATTTTACAGATTTAAATTTGTGTTTTTTCTTTTTGTCTATAATATCTGAACTTCAAATAGCTCTCCTGATAATTCACATTTTTTCAATTAGTACCTAAGGCCATAAATATATTTTTGAAAAACGTGTTTAACTTACTTAGTTATAATTTCATTTGCAATTTGAACTGATTCTTTTCGCTTCTGACCTGACGGTGGATAATTTGATGGACATGATGAACCACCACAGTTTTTATCTGGGGGTGGTTGGTCTTTCTTTGCAAGAGGTCCTATTCCCAACTCTCTAAATTTTATAATTCCAGGACAATCTACTCCTCCACATAGTAATTTTGAAAGTTCACTGCGAGTTAAAGAACCCGTTTCTGCATTATTTCCATTACAGTCTTCCATTTTAAATAAACAAAATTTAAAATAAACTTCTATTGAGAGGATATAAGAATTTTAAGATGCATTAACATAATGAACTTAATAATTTAGACACTAAAATTTTGTATATATTTTGACATTTGAGTCATTTGAGTATATCAATTTTTCCTATATGATGGTTACCATGATAACTATTTAATAAAAAATATACTTCAATCGAGTGCTGGTTTATAAGTTCATGAACTTATAAATATTTATTTGTATTAATATGTTTATAGATGAAGACTCAAGTATGATGCGAATGATAAACAATGTGGACCAGGCATTGATGGACAATAACATAAATACAACAACTTGTATGCAACGGGCTGTTTGCTGGTTGGTGAAATCTTCATCGAGTAATGTTTCTGCAGGGAGTGCTCATAGTTATCATAAGATAATTGATGGTATAGCCAGGTATTTATGAAATTTGGTCCAGAGCTGTGCATGCGTAGGTACTTAAGTTCTTTTTGGGTAATACTATAACGGTTTTTTCATCTTTTTTAGCTATATAATTTGTTTTCTTTCTAATTGCACAACACTGTCTTGATGAGAATTATTTTGGCTTCACGAGTGTAAATTTTGTTACTGTAGCTTCAGTAGTTTAACCACAAAGTTACATAGAAGCTATTGGATCTCGAAAAATAATGCATTAAATTAGAAGGTTAATTACATTTCAAATGAAAGTAATTGAATGGGGGATATAAGATATAATAGACAAGTACCTTTAATACTTATATACATATTTTAATATGCATGTTAAGGTGTAAGATAATATGTGACATCTTAAACTCATTACATTTCATCTTAAAATAATTAGGAAAGGGTATGATATTGCAATGTGCCGATGTAATATTAAGAAGGGGTGCCCCAAGAACAATTGTGATGATCAAGGCTTGAGTACATTTTATTTATCTGTCAACCATTAGGTCTGGCCAGACCTTTTTGATCTTTCCATAAGTTTTTTTGATAGAAATATTTTATGTATCTTTATCAAATTCCTTGAATTTCTTAATCTACCTCTTTTCTATGATTCAGTGCAAAAAAATAATAATATGGTGTGTGGGAGTGCGAAAAAAAATGATATTTCTATTTGTATACCTCTTGTCTACCTTATAGGTCTGGCCAGACCTTCATACCTTTAATTACCTTTAAAATGGGGCACCGTTACTAGAGTTGCCAGGTGTCCACTGTTTGAGCGGACAGTCCGCTTTTTTCACATTATGTTCACTATTTTTTTCACAAAATAGTGGACATTTTTTTATTCAAAAGCTTTATGATGAAATGGTACGTAATTTAAAGCTGTACAGTCTAAGAGAATAAGGATAGGAGAATCGCGTTTTGTCTTTTTTTCATAAGTTAGAATGAGACAAAGATCTAATATCCATTGAATTCAATTCGAAAAAAATATTAATCATACTCAATTGTATAGTTTTTTTTTATTTTTACCCCCCCCCCCCCCCCCTCCCGCTTGTCCGCTATTTTTTGGAAGCAGACCTGGCAACCCTAACCGTTACAATATAAAATTCCACAACCGACCACTAGCCAAACAGCAGCAAAACAGAAGAAATCCTGCAAGATTTGCCGAATAAATGATAAATTTCAAAGAAAAACAAGATTCACGTGCAATGCTTGCGCAGACCTGGTATGTTTGCAACATAGCCGGCAATATTTAAAATGTCACGAATGTGTAAATCTAGAAGATAAATAAAAATACAAAAATTTTTTTTAATAAAATTCAAAATGTATTAAAATAAGAGAAAATATATATTTTATATTCAAATTAATCTATAAAAAAAGTTTTATTAATTTTTTCCATTTATTTTATTTCATTCTCATACAAAATATATGAAGGTCCAGCCAGACCTATATGGTAGACGGAAAGGTTTTAGAACTGTGGTTGACAGAAGGGTTAAACATGCTTTATAGATTACACTGTGTAGTGTGTACACCAAAAGCAAGGGATGTACACATAATTCTCTTGAATTTTACCATTTAATTGCCTCCCCCCCACACTCATTTTACTATTTTTTAAATTAAAATAATCCTTTCTAGAAAAAAATTAGGCAGTACCTATGTTGCAGATTTATTAGGGGGGGGGGGGAGGGAGCACTGTAATTACATATTTATGTACTGTACCTATTCTGATAAGTCTAGATTATAAAATTATTATTTAATTAATTTGTTTTGTATTTTTGATTTAGCAATTCATGGATTCAGAGTATGATGTCTGGTAGCTCTATACAAGTAGCTGCAGCTTCAGGATACAAAGGAGAAAATTGTTCTACTGTTTACTCGGAATGCAAGTTATCACAAAGTTCAATAATGAATTTGGTGAAAAGGTTTATAAGTATAATGAAAAAAAAATCTTAATGACATACTGAAGTATTTTATCATTGATTAAAGTTTTATCTATTGTGATATTGTTGAAATAATTTTCTTTGTTATAGTTACTATAAATATTGTTAATTATAATGTTATTTGTTATATTTATGTTTATATAGTTTATAGTTGTTTGTTATTTGTCATAAAATTTAAAGTAAATAAAAATATTTTAATTTTATATTATACACAAAAAAACTAAATTTTAAAAATTATACCAATTTATCCCTTACAGGACAAATGTTTCATGTAACTATAAATGTCAAATATTATAGGTGATGGACTGAGATGTGGGTTTGGAGGAGATCTTAAAATACATATGTTAGCATAGCCAGTTTTTTTATGGGCTCCACATTCCATCACGGGTCCCCAAGCTAGGATTTGTGGCAAAACTTTTTCCCATTAAGTAACCTAAGAAATTTTTATTCTGATGACGAAAAAAAATCGATGACTCGTCACACTAAGCCCAAGATTAGAGACTTGTCAACACTCTAGTGGGGTGGAGGAGGGGGTCATGAATTTTTTACTATATGGCATAACACAATACATAAATTAAAAAATAGATTGTACAGTTGAAAAAATGTGTATCAGTTTACTTTACGAATTGATTGATTTTATAAAATATTTTTCCTACATGTTTCAATTGGTTTCATTCACAAAAGGTGGAAACCCAATCTTATAATTTACTGGTCTCAAAATAAACATATTAAAATTATCTTATACTTTGCTTTATTAATATTCTCAGGAACTGCACCTTTTCAGTAAGTAATGTATTTATTGTAAGTTATGATTTTTATAAACATGGCCCCACACAGCGGCGTAACGCGTAACTATACCATCTGAGGCCCGTGGCAAATCCATCGGATGGGGCCCCCACCCTGCTAATGTAAAAAAGCTTGCAGTTCTAGTTTCATTTTTATATATCACTATAACTATAAGCAAAGTAAATATGTAAACTTACTAACTATTAAAACTAATATGTGCATTTTTGGGTGAAATAAAGTAAAATTTATCCATGTAGTAAATTTTAATTTGAGGAACGTAGGAGGTATTACATAAAAAAAATTAACAAAATGTTTATTATTAAAAAATCTTTTTTTCGAGCTTTCTGTTCAGCAAATGTGTCAATTACAACATCAAAGTTCAAATTACGAGCTATAGAACTTTCGACGGATAAAATAGCCATGTTGCTTAATCTTTCTTGTCCCATAGAAGTTTTTAAATAAGTTTTTATTAATTTTAATTTTGAAAACGATCGCTCGGCACTAGCTGTGGAGTAAACATCTGTTTCCATCTTATAATTAGTAATTATGTTAAACAAAATTCGTTCGATACATAAGGAAAAAATTAATATTTCTATAGTTTACGTTTCATTCATTTTACTCTATCTTTTATTAGTTTGTCCGAAATATCCTTCAATAAAATAAAAATCACAATTTCGTAATAAATGTTAGGTTCCTGCTTTGCACACGGCCTCTCGGGCCGGGGGCCCGTGGCATTTTGCCCGCTCTGCCACCCTATTGTTACGCCACTGGCCCCACAAAAGGGGAGCAGACATGAATTAACAAGCTTTTTTTTTCTTAGATTTCTTAGCCAAAAGGGGCCTGGCAAAAATTCTAACCTGGGGGCCTGTGACAGGATGTGCTGGCCATGGTTATAAATAAATACAATTGAAATACTGAAATAAATTTTATTTAAACAATTTAATAAATATCATTCATATTTCCATAATAATTATAAAAAATATATATAGAAATATATCACATAAATATTTTAATATCAAACATTTCTAGCCAGTGAAGTGCTGCTTTTAAATTTTATTGTAGTTGATTTCTCAAATACTGGAACTAAACATTTTGTATAATAATAGTATACAGAAAAATAAAGAATATTGCAGGTAACTACACATTTGCAAATAGGTAATTATTTTGTAGTTGAGGGGACGAAGGATGCTAAGGTATAATCAGTTAGTAGAATTTTAGCAGCATATCACTGTTTCTAACATAAAGCAATAAAAATCGGCATAAGTATTAAAATTAAATTCATATTTAAATAAATATATAAATATACAGATGATTATAAATGACAGTTACGTAACCTTATTGATATGAAGAAACATGTAAATACTAAGAAAACAAAAATAAAATACATTCATATACCAAAGTTACATCACTTTAGGTAACTTGGAAATATCCACAAGTCAAAGAATGTTATTTTACGCAACAAAAACACAATTGGAAGTCAATCGAGTAGTGTTGCTAAGTTACCATGCTGTTAGAGGTATATCAAACATGATCAAACATTATAACAACAGCATATTTATTATTCTTGATCTGGAAGGATTTTTACCGTAAACATAAAATGTTAGTTGAATTTTATCTTTATCTCTAAAAAGAGAAGAAATATTGAGGAACCGTATTACAGCTCTTCAACTTACCTACATTTTCAATTACCACTATTTTCCAAAAATGCAGGATTTACAGCTATTGAGACTGCAACTACACATCACAGTATTTACTGCAAGCCTGCAAGTTTGAAATTTCAACCATTCAAATCAATTCTAGCTAACCACATGATCAGTATTTTTTTAGGTGAAGCCAGCTGCATCTGATAGACTATGGTTGTAGGTCTGACCTACAACCATAGTAACAAAATATTAATATTCGATCGGCTTCCAATTGTGTTCTTGTTATGATTAACATATAAATAAATGGAACCTAACTTGATGTAACTTGGGATATGACTGTATAATTGTGTGTAAATGTTATTGTCAAAGCCGATGCACAGTCAAGACCTGATTGGCATGATTTTAGTCGACTTTAGAGTGTTTGATTAATAAATAAAAATTGTACCATTATTTTTATCTTTATTTACTTACTGAATCAATTTTTAAATTTTATTTAACACATATGTTAACTGGATCTTGTCCTCTTCCAACAACTTTTCGTTACTGAATTGTTATGAATTAATAGTTTTCAAATATCGTTTTCTGATGTAATAAAATCCTCTGTGGTATATAATCTTACAAAATTGACAATTTAAAAAAAAAATACTTTGCAATATTTATGTACTCATGTAGAGTAGTGTAAATACAACATAATCTGACTTTTCTAATATTCAATTGTAATTTTGTAATTAAGTAAAGGTGTCAATGGATTAATTTCAATGTACCAATTTTTCAAAGTGCACAATGGGATTTGACTATCTGATTGTAGTCATGCCTAGGATTGATTAGTCAAATGGCAAACTTGATTATTTTAGTTTCTATCTTTCACCGGACAATTTAATCTTGTCTATGATTGACTAGCAACAAATTAGCCAAAAACCAAAACCTAAATCTATCTAGCGATTGGTAAATCCATGTAATGTCTAGATATTCATAGGAGCAACTGTGCATCGTCCTTTAACCATAACACATACAATTAAAATACAGACATTTATATAAACAAACATCAAAAATAAAGATATTTATAAAATTTCATCTTGATGACATTTATAAAGAATAATTTTTAATAATATATTTTAGTAAAATATATTATTGTAACAGTCATTATAATAATTACAAAGTTGTGATTTTTTTTCAATTTGCAAAAGTTACTGATTATATTAATAGAATACACTGTGAGTTATTTAACTCATCAATTTAATTTTTTGATTTTTGTACTTTATATCTGAAGTTGTTGATTTCCCAGTAAAATGTTCTTGAGTTCAAAAATCTCTAATCATGTTTTTAAAGGTCTAAGAAAATTGAAGTCACAAAAAAATTATTTAAGACTAAAGTTGTGTTTTATTCTATATGTTTTGATTTGAAATACCAATGTTGGTCTTGAAAACATCCACCCAATTAATTTTTATTTGAAACATTTTTATTAATTCAGTTTTAGAAATATTTAGATTATATAAGTTTTTAGACAAACCCACGGAATAGCTATTAGTTTTTAATATTGTTTATGAGTTAGAACACAAATAAATAAAAATAAAATAGAATGTTAATTAATATAAATAATATATTTTATTTTGTCATGTATTAATGAAATAAAATTTCTATATAAAATCTTTGAACTTAACGTGCGATGACGTAACCTGGCTCCCTTAGAAATAAAATAGTATAAATACTTTAATATAATATGTAAAAATATGAAATAGTCAAACGGATTTAAAACGTAAGTGAGATTTTCTCAATACGATACAAATTATAAATATTAAAACTGATGGCCTAAACTTTTAAACTTAAGAGGGAAAGCCACTGTAACAATTCAAATTATTGTTTGAGAATTTTTTTTCACAGATATAACTAATTATTTTAGGATTGGGTGAAATACATTTTAGTAAGTACCTATTGATTCATCTTATTCAATACCAATTTTTATTGAAAAATATTAAAAATTTACAAAGTTATGAGCTACAATGTAACGACTAAAAAAATATTTTTCTCCATTGTCCCATCGAAATTTCGGGATGAGTTATCAGAAAAACAAATATATTTTATCAATTTCAATGTTGATATGGTTGTGCATAGCCATTTTTTTTTGTTCTTTTTTTTTGTTTGAATTTTTTTTTCAAGATCTGTATTATTCAAGTGGTCTTAAAAAATAGTAAAATCGGTTATACACACTGCAATTACGAAAAAAAAAAGCTGGGACAGGGTCGAAAAAAGTCATAATCAGACAAATTTTTGAAATTTTGACAGTTTTTTTTTCATATTTTTTAACATGCTTTAAAAATATCCATAAAAAATCGTTTTTTTCCGTCATAGCGGCTTTCCCTCTTAAAGGTTTGGTTGAGGTTCACTGATTTGGAAATATAAGAGTTTGGATTCAGGTTCAACAAAAATATACTTACTTTGGGTTCAATTACAGGTACCTGATGAAAATCTAAATGCAATTATCGCTCACAATCTAGATATGCCCGAAATTCCGTAGAGCATAAATTTTAACATATAACACAGTCTAATAAGAGCATGATCGAGAAGTTTTGAAAGCGGTTATAATGAAAAAAAAATAAGCAGGTAGAAAGTATTGTCCCCTGGTGAATCAGTTAACAATGAGGCTTTATTTACAGAGTGAATTTGGTAACTTATTTAAATTTCATTAGACTTCATGATATTAAAATGATGTCAAACTGGATAAGTACTTAATACAATTAAAATTTAAAAACACTGAATGTACATTCAAATGATAAATGATCATTGATTGTAGAGTTTCAAATCATTAAATATTTTTGATTGTTTGTTTTTTCATCAATCATCCTATCGCTCACCTCTAATTTTAATTCACCTATGAACTTATAATCTCAAATACCAGAGCAGAATCAAGAAACCAAGTCGCAATTGTGAGAATGTGTTTCATTTCATTCCATTTCCGATGAAGCACCTCTCTTTGGGGCATGAAGTAATGTTAAACTAACTTGTCTATCCTCAAGGCCCAGTCAAGTCGCATGTTTGTATCTGCTAGATTGTAGTGGAAAATATACTTTAAAGATGTAAAGCAATAATTGAGATAATGGTAGTGATTGGACTTGGACTACTACTTGGAGCGTGGTAAATATATATGTAATTGCAGCAGAAACCGGTTATAACGGCATCAAAGGGACCAGTCATATTGGTCGTAAAAAGTGGATAGTCGTAATAACCGGTAAAAATGCAATTATATGGGATTCAGTTGAACTTTTATTTTAAGTCGTTAAAACCGGTTTCTACTGTATTTTCATTTTTTTAAAATAATGTTTAATAGTTATGTTGTTCATGCTCTTATTAGGCATACTGTAGCCCATGACTTCTTCTGACTATTTAAATTCAAGTTACAAAATAATCTTGTATAATTGTAGTTATCTTTTTAAATAGCACAACTGAAGTATGTAAACAAAATATAATTACGATTACATCAATACTCCTCTTCATCGTAACCTCCATCGTAACCACCAAAACCAGTAAATTCATCAGTCTCATCATTAGCCCTGTATTCATTCAGCATTGCGATCATTCCTACTTCATTTTTACTTGTTGGTGGTTCATCTTCATAGTAGTCGTCAATATCTTCGACCTCATCTTGAGTAACTATAAAAAATTATTAATAGTTAATTTTTGGAAGCAATATAATTAAGGGGGTATGCGATTAAATTTGGAAACAAAACAGTTTATTTTAAATTATCATCTATCTCTATATATTATACAGTGTGTTGATAAAGTAAGGAACAAAATTTATAACTGCGTCATTTATTGTTTTCAAGCAAAACGCTCGGACACGTCGACTAGTATTTTCAGTTGCAGATTTTTTGACATAAAAAAATTGTATACATGGTGTCTCAAGAAGAACATACGCAGTCATAATTGATTTTTTTAAATGGAACACCCTATATATTATACAATTTTTAAATTACACGATAAATTCTGAACACTTTTTGTACAGCATACCATATCTCTAAAATCAGCGGTTTGTGGAATAATGACTGCATATGTTCATCATGAAACACCTTGTATACAATTTTCTTATGTCAAAAAATCCGCAACTAAAAATACTAATCGACGTGTCCGAGCGTTTTGCTTTAAAACATTAAATGACGCAGTTATGAATTTTGTTCCTAACTTTATCAACACACTGTACATATTTGAATGTAAAGAATAAAGGAAAAGAATCATTTTAAAATAAAATTTATTGTGGATTCATCATCTATCTACAATGATATAGTTTTGAGACGATACACAGATTTTTGAAGTTATACTTCTTTAGACGCGTTGAGGCTAAAAATTTAGTAAAGTAATGGAAATGAAATTTAGTAATGTAATGGAAATGAAAAGTTATGTAACGATAATGTAAAGAGCGTTACGCGGTGGACCTAGGTTGACATGGTATATTGATGACGTCATGACATCCATAGACATAATTAAAAATTTTACACATTACCACAGAATAAAGATACTGAAGCGACACTTTGTCACTTAAACTAAAAATACACATTAACCACAAAATTTATGTCACTCGACACGTGTTTCGACTTCACAAGAAGTCCTCATCAGGAGCCTAACTTTGTGTTAAAAAACTGGCAACCGTTTTTACATACACTCTATGGATATTGTGACTTCATCTGATATTTGATTGGTCAAATGGTATTTGCCTTCTGATCTGATTGGTTGATTATTACATCATAATATTCAAATTTCATGATTTATAAATATGGACTTTGAAATAATATACAATTAAATTTTAACTTGATTAAATAGTATAGTGAAATAATGTTATGAATTATTAAATAAAATATTGGTGTTCTTTATAAATTTATATGCATTACATTATTTTATTCATTTAATCAAGTTAAAATTAAGATTATTCGTAGTCGTTTTTCAATCACGCCAAAGAAGTATAACTTCTAACGCGCGTACATAAATACACACACTCAATGTTTTTTTTAAATGTAGAATTGACTGGCATAAAAAGTTAGTCTTTAAATTTGCAACAAATTATTTTATAACGACTATTGGGAGCTTTTCTGGTTAATTTCTTGTGTCATCTGATCTTGAAAATATTAATTTAAAATTTTAGCCTTCTACGAAGTTCTATTCCTGAGTTATTGTGAGTACAGATGTAAAAAAAGTTTATGACTGAATTAAGGATATCATGATTATAATATGCTAGTATTTTAAATAAAGTTATTAGACATAGCTAGTTTAGTGATGAGTAATTAATAAACAATCTGTTTCTCTGAAAAGATTTAAAAAAAAACTGACATTTAGATAAGTTCTTAAAAAACCTCTCAAAATGGTAAATTAGGACTGAAAAGAGGACAAGTCTGAGGAAATAAGGATGTATGGTAACTAAAAATATAGATACCTGTTTCCGTTTTTTCATTCTTCATATTTTTGTCAGTTACCGGTTCTGGATTGCTTAAGAACATACCTGAAGGTTGTATAGTTTTCTTTTTACTTTCTTTTAACTTAGGTTTTTTGGGTTCAGGTGCTTCAATTATTGGTTCATTTAAGATACTGCAAAAACAAAAATGTGGTTTGTAAAACAAAACGAAAACACCAGTTACAAAATCAATAATGCCTGGTTTCACAACCAATATTTCCCTAAAAATAAAATTTTGGGAAATGATTAAGGGATTATGGGTTTCACGGACAAAATTAAGTTACATGAAATTCAGGGTTGTTTTTAATGTATACAGCTGTGCTCTAGTATTAAAGTATTATTTTAAAAGTAAAAAAAAAAAACATTTATTCCATGGATAAAAATTAACATAGAAGATGAAGAAAATGTTTCTTCTTTTGAATAATATATATCTTGTCTTTTATCGTTGTTATTAAACAGTGAGCGATTTATTTATATGTATTTATTTAGTATATACAGTAGTCCCTCCATTTACGCATAGGGTTGCCAGGTGTCCACTATTTGAGCGGACAGTCCGCTTTTTTCACATTATGTTCACTATTTCTTTTCACAAAATAGTGGACATTTTTTTATTCAAAAGCTTTATGATGAAATGGTACGTAATCTAAAGTACAGTCTAAGAGAATAAGGATAGGAGAATCGCGTTTTGTCTTTTTCATAAGTTAGAATGAGACAAAGATTAATTTGAACTTGATTCTTCGAAAAAAATATTAATCATACTCAATTGTATAAATATTTTTTAAAATTTTTTTTACCCCCCCCCCTTCCCGCTTGTCCGCTATTTTTTGGAAGCAGACCTGGCAACCCTATTTACGCAGTTAATTGGTTCTATAAAACTAACGCTTGAAAAAAAACACATAAATGGAGCAATAGAAGCCTTGAAAAATAGGTATCTATTCCATATTCTCAAATATTTTACTCTTAATTTAAAAAAATAAAATCTAACAAGTTTCTGACAGCAAAAGAAAAAAATTTTTTTATTAACTATCGTAAAAATATAGTATCTTATTGTTAATGTTTATTCAAAATCAATCAAATTTTTTAATCAACGAAATTCACTCTTACATACGTTTATCATAAACTGACATGAATAGGTTATGGAATAAATACACGGCATGAAGTGTCAAAGTGTAGAGGGGAACTATAAAATAATTCTAATGTTCTGTAAATTTAATAGATAACTAAAAAATAATACTTTGATTCTTCAATTTGTTCAGTAGATGCTTGCGAAGACTCGGTTTTTGGTTCTATTTTCTGATTTAAACTTTTAAGGACATCATAATTGATTTTGGATGAGAGTTTCCTTTCTTGTAACATTTTTTCAATTGCTTCTCCAGCAGTGGAGTTTGCACCAAGTGTAGGTTTCTTCCTTGGCCTTCTCTTTTTCTTTTCTGGTTTTCCATCTTCTTTTTCTTTTGCTAATCTTTCTTCACGTTCTGAAATTAAATACGATATTATCACAGTTCCCTATAGTCAGAAAGTGTAGTGCATGAAGAATAAAATTGACAACATTGTAAATATTCAGATGTATTGGTGAAAAGAATGTACTATATACACAATAACATGAAATACATGAAACAACTACCTAAACTGAGTTTACCCACGGAGATGACGTTGAATGGGGAAATATTTTATAATTTATAAATTAATTTTTGTTGAACATTTTACCTTTTTGTTCTTCTAAATATCCAGCATTCAGTTTATTCCATACATTATCTTTCATTTTTGATTCATCTTCTGTCATTATGTATGAATTGATTTCATCATCATCCAAGTCTTGTAAATCAAAATCATCAGTATTGTTTTGTGTTGTGTTATTTTCAACTCTATCATCTAAACTTGTTGCTAATTTCATGCTAGCAATATTCGGACCTAAATCAATAAGTACGCAAATTATGAAAATGAATACAAAAGTCAGAGGTGCACCCCAAGGAAATGTCAGAGGGAAGGAGGTAGATTTATTTTGTAATTATATCTAATTTTAATTTTATATCTATTGTAATTATTAAATATAATAATGTAAATTGACGGAGGGGGGGGGTCTGACTAATTAACTAATCGAGGATTATTTTGCTTTGTGCAACCCGAGGTAAATGTATTATTTAAATTAATAAATACAAGTCAATTTGATAAAATACTCAATACTAGTCAATAAACAAACAAATCTGGATCAACAAAAAAAACACGGACAATTGCATGTGATATAAAACTTAAAAATGAAAAAAATATGTAACCATTTTTGTCAATTTGAAGTCTCTTGAGCATGTAGATCTGAGGCAGTGGGAGCCTCCTTTATATTGGCAGACATAAATAAAAAAAGTTTAATCTGCTATACAGGGTGATTCAACACTGTCATGCCAAACTTGAACAGTAGATTGAGAAAAATATTTTAAGTAAAAAACTTCCAATAAACATGTGTCCGGAAATTTTTCCTTAGGGAACTACAGGCTTCCAAAGATTTTACTAAAAATTAGTTTTAATTTAATATCTAAAGAACCCTTTATGATAAAATTATGAAATTTAGTATTTGGTTTAGTAATAATGTGTTATCGATTTCTAATATTAACCAATTATATTTTAGGCCAGGGCTGTATGGGGCCAGTGGGCCCATCGATTTTGATCTTGTAATTGTTCGTTCCTTAATTTTTTTCCTGATTTGATACTTTTATAAGATTATACCAGGTGTATAACTTAATATTGGGGATTTTTTCTTAAAAAAAAAACACGGCATTTCAAATAGATATACAAAAAATAGTTTATTCAAAGTAATTGCCATTGGAAGTGACACATTTTTCCCATCTACCTGGCAAGTTATGAATGCCATTCCAAAAAAAATTTCTTGTTTCGAAGAAAACCATTCAGATAGCCATTTTTCGACGTCCTCATATGAAATGCTTTTCAGCCAGCGCGTGTGCCATTGAAGAAAACAAATGATAATCAGATGGCACCAAGTCTGGTGAGTACAGCGGGTGCGCAAGAATTTCCCAACCAAGCTTTTTTGTCGTGTCCTTGACCAGTTTTGTGGTGTGACATGGAGCGTTGTCATGGAGCAGTATGACTTTTTCGTATCTCTTGGCCCACTCTGATCGTTTTTCTATCAGTGCTTGGCTCAAATTGATCAATTGTCGTTTATAACGTTCCCCGTTGACAGTTTCGCCAGGTTTCAAAAGTTCATAATACAAAATTCCTTTTTGGTCCCACCCCGGACGCTCTTTGTCTGACACATCGAAATCACCATTTTTGAAGCGATTAAACCACTGTTCACAAGTGTTCTGAGATGGACAATGTTCCCCGTAAACTCCCTGAAGTATGCAGTAACTGTCAGCCGAACTTTTTTTTAGAAGAAAATAGTGAATCAGAACCTCCCGCAAATGCTCTTTTTTGGAACAAAATTCGACATTTTTATGCGTGAAAATAAAAATGATGCAAACACTTTCAGAACGTATGACTTACAATGTTTTGAATAGGATGTCAACAGAAAAACATGGCACACGTTTCAAGCCATATGGATTCTTATATGCGTGTAATGCCAAGTGCTAAAAAAAATCCCCATTATTAAGTTATACACCTGGTATGACACAAAATACACAAAAACATACTTTGCTTGTTTATCATAGGATAAACCGTTTTCAAGAAATATCGATGGAAAAGAAATCATACAGAATTTAACTTAATACGGATGTTTGAAATTACAAAAAATAAATTTATATACTTTTTCTATGATTAAAGGTAAGAATAAAGTTCATTTAAATAAACCTCCTAATATGAATCCTGTAAGATCTATAGCCAGTTCTTTAACTGTTACATGAACTTTATTAACATGACTAAAAAAAAAACAAACTAAAAATGGATATTTGTTGATATGGATGCATTTTCGGAGGTATATTTATATTAACTTTTTGTATTATTTGTTATCATGAAACAAGAATATAAATTTATTTTTTATAATTTCAAGCATCCGTATTAAGGTTAATTCTGCATGCTTTTTTTTCCATCGATATTTCTCGAAAACGGTCTATCCTATGATAAACAAGCAAAGTATGTTTTTGTGTATTTTGTGTCATATAATCTTATAAAAGTGCCAACTCAAGAAAAAAATTAAAAAACAAACAATTACAAGATCAAAATAGATGGGCCCACTGGCCTCATACAGCCCTGGCCTAAAATATAATTGGTTAATATTAGAAATCGATAACACATATTATTACTAAACCAAATACTAAATTTCATAATTTTATCATAAAGGGTTCTTTAGATATTAAATTAAAACTAATTTTTTGTAAAATCTTTGGAAGCCTGTAGTTCCCTTTAAGGAAAAATTTCCGGACACATGTTTATTGGAAGTTTTTTGCTTAAAATATTTTTCTCAATCTACTGTTCAAGTTTGGCATGACAGTGCTGAATCATCCTGTATATTAAATCGTCTATGTGTATAAGAGGTTTGTGTCTCAAAAATTTACCCCTCCTTAAATCTGACACTGCTATATTATACTGTATTTTTACACACCTAATCCTGATATTACAGGTATACTAAGTGGATCTTCATCAGTCATCATTTCTTCAACTGTTTGGAAAGTTGATTCTTCTATAAATTTATTAGCATCATTTTCTTCGAGTGAGGTATCTACACAAAAGATAATTGTGAAATAGTTTTTTCATTCGATTGAATTCAATATTATTATGTGTAAATACATATAAAGTTAACAGAACTTACCATTGAAATCTACTTTCATTCTTTTTTTATTCGGTTTTAAGATCTCTTCTAACATTTTATCTATTTCTTTCTGCAGATCTGACATTTGATCAAAATTTTCTGTTATCTGAAATGTGTTCATTTAAAAAATTACTTAATTGAAATGAAAATTTTCTCAGGCTTGTCACATTTGTCTAGCTATACATAAATAATATTAAATAACATAACTAGTGTCCGACTGCTTTGGTTTTACGTGGTTTTAGAAAATTACAGAACATATCTCTGATGCTATTAATTTATTTTACAAGGCCAAAATAAAGAAATTTATCTATCTATCAATCCCTAATTTTACAATGTACTTGTTTGTATGTGAATTTCTGTGAAACATATTTATCGCATGTACCATCAGCCCCACAATTGGTCTGCCATACGAAAGGTCAAATTCGCTTACAGCAAATTTAACTATTAAAACAATCATCATCGGTTATATTTTTCTAGGGCGGAGCTTATGTAGTTACATGATTTTGAATAAAAATACATTACAAAATTTTATATCAAGTTTAACATATTTAACCCTTTCGTTGCTCGCAAACCGTATATACTCGTATAATTAAAATGTGTCCCATACGCTCAACATGACTATTTGGGCTGTGTTCAGGCCCGACAAGAGGGCGATGCAGGCGATGCAAAAAATCGGGGCCCGGAGCTTGAAGGGGCCCGGAGCTGACTGAAATTGAAGAAAAAAAAAAAAAAAAAAAAAAAAGGTCACATTGAACAGTATTAAAGTTTTTCAGTCTGTCCGGGGCCCCCAAGATTCATTTTACATCGGGGCCCGGTTCGGCTCTCGGCGGCCCTGGCTGTGTTTACGTACAAGTCAAGTACTTTCGAATCACGTTGTCACACGTTACATTAGTATACTATATCTACTTATTTATGTTGATTGCGTATAAATATGGTAACAAAAGCAGTCTTTTAATGTATAGGTTATATAATTTTTTAATATAAAATAAACTAAATATACACGTGACCGAAAATCATTAACCGCTCTTCATGAATAAACTTGCAATCATCGAAAAGGGTATTGCGCAGTGAAAGGGTTAAATACTAATATTCGAAATATCCAATATTTAAATTGTTATACAATTTTTAATAGATTACATGATAATTTAAAAGCACAAATATATATGCGTACAATAAACAAAGAGTACTACTTTATCTAGCAAATGAGTTTCAAATTATCTATCTTTGTTTGGTACATGGAGAAATGATTTAAATATTATTAAAATCAAATGGGCGTGGCTACTCAGTTACTGCTTTGCAAATTTGAATTGAAACTGATCGAGGACTTATGGCGTTGACTGTACAATACTATACTATATAATTCAATCTTCAGCTATAGCAAAACCTTCGCCTTAATTTTGGCCGATGTTGATTTTTCAGCAGAAGGTGCAATTTCGGTTGAAGCGGAATGTTCAGTCAGACATTAAACATAACATCATATGGTTAAAACAAATTTTGAACAATGTTATGGAATAAAATAACAACATTAAATATTATTTCATTCATTACTTTTTGTAAACGTTCTTTATCCTTTTTTCTGGCTGCTTTGAAAGCTGGTGGGTCTTGTTCTTCTTCTAAATCTATTGTCATGAATTCGTCTAACGTTAAAGCACTTGAAGGAGTATCGCCAAATTCTATTAACCTGCACGTGCCAATTTAAAAATTAATATCAGTGTATATTTAACAAAAATATAATTGTATTTACCATGTTATGGGCAATTCTCTGAATAGTGAAACTTTTTTATTATTTCCAAGTTTTAAGTTTTGTTAATGATTATTATATTAGAGTTATTTATTTTTAAATGTCAGATATTTTTAACTACAAAGCCTGATTTTGAAGGAAAATGCCTGAATAATATAACTACAGATGCAAATTAAGATGTGTCTTGTCACGTGTGTCACACAGAAAATTACCTTAATTGTTAATGTCTTTGGAGTACATTATAATAAATACCTTTTCTGAATTGTTGTTTTATGAACTCGAACAATTTTCACAATATCAGTTGGACTACGATTGAAATCATGGACACGAGCAGCCATCAGAAGTGCTTTATAACAAAATATCAAGTTAGTCGTTACTAGATATTTGATTACTTAATTTTTTGAGTCTAGGAAAATTAGACATGAACAGAGAACTAATTTAAAAATTCAGACTGAAATAATTTTTGGTACAAATGTTTTACTGGTGCCCCTGACTATCTCACAAAAAATCTGAAGTGAACTACTGCCACTTACATAAAAAAATGTACATTTTTCTCTCAAACTGTTTATTCTGCGAACACGGTGCAAAGGATGTTTTTATAGAGCATTGGGGGTCAACCTTTATCGTAAACCACAAAAACATTGAGATTAATGTATTTATGTAAAATGTTTAAATTATTAAGATATTTTACATATACATGGACGCATGAATAAATCAAAACCTCGATTTGCAAAAATATTGTAGCTCGAAATTCAAAAGTTTTTTTTTTATTGCTTGGATTTTAAAAGATTTTTGTAAGCTATTTTACACCATTCATTTAAATATAAATAATCTGGTTTGGTTTAAATAACAAACCTGCGCCACAAAGTCCTGAGGGCCTCCTTCCTGAATGAATAGAATCTCGTTTCATTCTTTGAACCAATCTAAGTGCTGTTGTAGCGACTTCATTTGTCTTGTTACCAAATTGTAAGCGATTTGCAAATCTCAAAATGTAGAGACAAGGATCTGAAACAAAATAACAAAATGTATAAAAAAATTAGAATGAAAATAATATAACAAAATATTTCTGTAAAATATAAATATCAGTATTGTTAATAAAAAATAATATCATCACACTCAGACCTTGGGTTTTTTTGATTAATTAGTACCTATGTAATAAATACGAATTGCAAATAAATATAATTCTGGAAAATATTTAAATTGATCGCAGAAATCAATGGCGTCGCTACAATTTTTGGTCTTAAATGCAAAGATTACAATTGAACCAAAGAAAATGGTACAGGGAAAAAATTGAGTGAATATTTAATAAAATAAATTCACAGAAAAAGTGATTTATTTTAAAATTAACAAGGCCTCTTGTAGGCCTCTGTGTAGGAATATTTGCCACGGAACTTTCTTATACGAATAAAAAAAAATCTTCAAACTACAAAAGGTTAAAAATTCATTTTAAAATGGCATATATTTCAATAAGAAATTTAATATAAAAATTATATTAATATTTAAAAAATTACAACAATATTATATTTGTGAGTAGAGTTTTATTAATTCTCAAATAAAGTTTTCCTCTATATATTATTTTATACACTTCTTATAAATATTCACTGGATGTCATAATGGAGATAATATTCTTTTTTATTTTAATGGGAGCCCCTAATTTCTTAATTTTACTAGATAAAAAAAAAACATTATTTGTTTTTGGTAGTTTTTCTCTATAGTCCAAGTAAATTAGATATTTAAGAAGAAGAAAATCATAAAGTTTTGATATTTTGTACACGTACTCTCAGAAGGGTTCGGAATAAGAGCCCGAAAAGTTCCCACCTAAATCGTGGATGGAACATCCCCTTTTACGTGAAAAACTACCCCTACGTTTACCGATACCTACGTTGTTCAGAGGAACGAGTATATACTCTATTTCATTTAAGTTTGCAGTGGTTGCCGGGTGATTTGACCGTACGAGTCGTGATCTGTACGGTCAAATCACCCGACAACCACTGCAAACTTAAATGAAATAGAGTATAGTTGGATTAAGAGTATATTTCTAATATTAAGAAAATATTGTTTTCGTTATACATACATATATAAAACAAAGATATCTTGATCCAAGTCAACGTTTCTACCAGTGCAGTGTGTGAAAACCATAAACTAATTACAGTAGAAATCGGTTATAACGACGTCGGAGGGACCGGTCATATTATAGGTCGTAAAAGTCGTTATAGTCGTAATAACCGGTAAAAATGCAATTATATAGGATTCAGTTGGACTTTTATTTTGAGTCGTTTAAACCGATACGCCGTATTAACTGTCGTTATAACCGGTTTTTACTGTATTTATTTAATTATCGATTCTCGTCGTTTCAATATACATGGTTTTTAGGTATGTATGCAGTGACGAGATTTTTCTCAGTTTCGTAACGAGAGCGTGACAAGACGAGATTGGTTTAAATCGGAGGGGTCAAGAATTAATAACTGAAGTCCCTTGCAGGTGCCATCTTTCAGTTAAAAAAATAATGTCAAAGTTCACTGATCGATATTTACATTTTGAGGTCCCACATGCGTAAGTATGAAAAAAACACTATGACACCCCTCCCTATTTTCATAACTTTACATGTTTAGTTAAAATTTCAGATGTCAAGTTTATTATACAGGGTGATTCAGCACTGTCGTGCCAAACTTGAACAGTAGATTGAGAAAAATATTTTAAGCAAAAAACTTCCAATAAACATGTGTCCGGAAATTTTTCCTTAGGGAACTACAGGACTCCAAAGATTTTACTAAAAATGAGTTTTAATTTAATATCTAGAGAACCCTTTGTGATAGAATTATGAAATTTAGTATTTGGTTTAATAATAATATGTGTTATCGATTTTTTATATTAACCAATTA
Source organism: Sialis lutaria (assembly GCA_949319165.1). Classification (NCBI taxonomy): domain Eukaryota; kingdom Metazoa; phylum Arthropoda; class Insecta; order Megaloptera; family Sialidae; genus Sialis; species Sialis lutaria. The sequence goes on from OX439241.1 coordinate 17,947,405, forward strand.
TATTTTAGACAAGGGCTGTATGGGGCCAGTGGGCCCATCGATTTTTATCTAGTATTTGTTTGTTCGTTAATTTTTTTCCTGAGTTGGTACATCAATAAGATTGTATGACACAAAACACACAAAAACATACTTTGCTTGTTTATCATAGGATAAACCGTTTTCGAGAAATATCGATGGAAAAGAAAGCATGCAGAATTTAACTTAATACGGATGCTTGAAATTACAAAAAATAAATTTATATTCTTTTTCAATGATTAAAGGTAAGAATAAAGTTCATATAAATAAACCTCCTAATATGAATCCTGTAAGATCTACAGCCAGTTATATTACTGTTACCTGTACTTTATTAACATGACTAAAAAACAAAACTAAAAATGGCTATTTGTTGGTATGGATGCATTTTTGAGGTATACTTATGTTAACTTTTTGTCTTATTTTTTATCATGGAGCAAGAATATAAATTTATTATTTGTAATTTCAAGCATCCGTATTAAGTTAAATTCTGCATGCTTTCTTTTCAATCGATATTTCGCGAAAACGGTTTATCCTATGATAAACAAGCAAAGTATGTTTTTGTGTGTTTTGTGTCATATAATCTTATTGATGTACCAACTCAGGAAAAAAATTAACGAACAAACAAATACTAGATAAAAATCGATGGGCCCACTGGCCCCATACAGCCCTTGTCTAAAATATAATTGGTTAATATAAAAAATCGATAACACATATTATTATTATACCAAATACTAAATGTCATAATTCTATCACAAAGGGTTCTCTAGATATTAAATTAAAACTCATTTTTAGTAAAATCTTTGGAGTCCTGTAGTTCCCTAAGGAAAAATTTCCGGACACATGTTTATTGGAAGTTTTTTGCTTAAAATATTTTTCTCAATCTACTGTTCAAGTTTGGCACGACAGTGTTGAATCACCCTGTATAGTTTACGAGCAGTGCCGTAACTACCACCGGAGTAGCCGGGGCAGTGCCCCGGGGCCCCCACAGTAGCGTAAAAAAGGTTACTTTTTTATTCGGTGTCAACGAAAAAAAAGGTAATTAAAATTAATGGGAGCCCCTAATTTCCTAATTTTACTAGATAAAAAAAAACATTATTTGTTTTTGGTAGTTTTTCTCTTTAGTTTCAAGTAAAAAATTATTGAAAGTTCAAAAATCTTAGTCACAGAACACAAGTATATTATTAGTATATTCTGTGAACTTGTCATAAAAAAACATGTTTTTTTTACGTAGAATAATGGTTCTTATTTATTTTGAAAAAATAAAATTGAACCACTAAAAATGCCATTAAACTTTTGTCAATTTATCTATGACTAAATTTCTGAGATATTTAAGTGGATTCATTAAAATAACCCACCCTGTAGAATAAACCTGTTTTGTACATACAGGAAATCAAATAAATATGTATTTATAGCCATTTTCTTGTTTTAGGTACATCATTTTAAATAATTGTATAATAAATAAAAAAAGTTTTATTTAACATAATTAATTAAACATTTAATATTTCACTCAATTCAAATCATTAATTAAAAAGTTATTATTCTTAGTTCAAGGATATAAGGTTTATTAACTTAACATTAGAACTATAATACGATTACTGCATTACCATACAATTATCAATATATATTTAATATAATCATGATATTCAGAAGGTGGTGGAAGGTTAAATACTATTATTTTACACGTGTTGTTAAATAGACATTATAAATATTATTGTTACGTTACAACTTTACAATCAGGAAATATTGTAGATAAACAGGTAAAAAATTCACTTGGACCAAGAAATCCTTGTTTTATATAGCGCAAACAATATTTTATTAATATGTATAAAAAATATACTCTTAATTAATGAACTACAAATTTAGGGCCCCTAATTTATTATTAAAAATAAAAAAGCTTAGCAAGGTGCTAAAAAAAAGTTTACTGGATACCTGTCGCAATGACCTTTATATAGCTGACTTTTTCCCAGTCCAGTCACCCTGTAGTTACGCCACTGCTCTTATTTTAACCCTTTGTAGCCTCATGTGACATTTCTGTAACAAACTTCAATAATCTCGCTAATATACGTACTAAATATATTTAGTTCATTCAAATATGTGTAACACTACTGTAATACCACTGAATAACTTACAAGGGAACCTTTTCAGGTCGAAAATTCGTATCGAGTTTAAACTTTGTATATAGTTAGAGCAGGTCAAGGTAAGTAAGAAAAAAATTATCGTAGCTGCGGTAAAACGGTTTAAGGGGGTAAAACACCCCTATGAAAATGTGCAAAATAATAATATTTTTCAAATAACTCTGAAACTAATGAAGATTTTAAAAAACCTATAATGCCAACTTTTCTTGATTTTTTATGCTCTTTCGAATGGCGATAGTCAAAATTCAAAAAAATAAAACCGTTAACCCCCACCTCCCACCCACTCCATTATTTATTACAGATTTTTTTTTCTATTAACTCAAATTAATTGTAGTATGCAATAGTAATCTAAATATATAATACATATTTCACAAAAAAATTGTTTAACCCTTTCATCGTCACATTATCATATTTCGAAAAATATTAATTTAATTTTTTTATTACGTTAGCGATAAGAAAAGTATTGACTATAGTTGAGAAGATACCAATTTAGAAGGATATTTACTTTTCAGGACCCTTAGAATCCAGTAAAATTTTTTTTAGCGCAAGTTAGTCTAGAAAACGGCCGGTTAAAATCGTTATTAGTTACGTTTATTTCTTGTATTAGTCCGATTTACTTTATGTGAATTAATTTTGAATTTTCTTCGAAACTAATAACGATATAAATAAATATTTAGTACAACATTTTCTTGAGTTTTTAAACACTTTAGAATGGTTATAGTCGAAATTCGAAAAAACGAAACCGTCAACCCCCACCCCAAAAATGATTTATAATTTTTATTTCTACTGAATAAATTTTAGTATATATAGAAAAGTAAATTAAATCAATTTTAACTACAAATTTTCACTTAAATATTTTAACCCTTTCATTGCAATTAAAAAGTTTTTTTTTTATTTTTCTTATTAAAGATGAGAAAATTGTTGGGTTCGGTCGAAAATGTTGATGAGAATCCAAACATACGAATGACAAATGTTAGTCGGTGGTTTTCCGGCAAATTAACCAAATGATTTCAAAAACGACCGGAGTTATTAATTTCGACTATAATCATTCGAAAGAGTTTAAAAAATCAAGAAAATGTTGTACTAAAGATTTATTTATATCGTTATAATATTATTATTATTAGTTTCGAAGAAAATTCTAAATTAATTCATATTTGAAGCTGCATTGAATTCACATAAAGTAAATCGGACTAATACAAGAAACAAACGTAACTAATAACGATTTTAACCGGCCGTTTTCTAGACTAACTTGCGCTAAACAAATTTTTACTGGATTCTAGGGGTCCTGAAATGTAAATATCCTTCTAAATTGGTATCTTCTCAACTATAGTCAATACTTTTCTTATCGCTAACGTAATAAAAAAATTAAATTAATATTTTTCGAAATATGATAATGTGACGATGAAAGGGTTAAACAATTTTTTTGTGAAATATGTATTATATATTTGGATTACTATTGCATACTACAATTAATTTGAGTTAATAGAAAAAAAAATCTGTAATAAATAATGGGGTGGGTGGGAGGTGGGGGTTAACGGTTTTATTTTTTTGAATTTTGACTATCGCCATTCGAAAGAGCATAAAAAATCAAGAAAAGTTGGCATTATAGGTTTTTTAAAATCTTCATTAGTTATGAATATGATTATTTTGCACATTTTCATAGGGGTGTTTCACCCCCTTAAACCGTTTTACCGCAGCTACGATAATTTTTTTCTTACTTACCTTGACCTGCTCTAACTATATACAAAGTTTAAACTCGATACGAATTTTCGACCTGAAAAGGTTCCCTTGTTAGTATCAAGTAAAATTCACAGATGGCATAACCTATTGACTTACGTATTATTACGTAACTATTGGCAGTAAGGCAGGACCAGATCGGCCACTGGCCGATTTGGGTAGAAAAAATAATAGGTACGTTGTAAGTTGCCCCGGTGTACTGGCGTTTCACAAACAATTTGCGAAAAATGCGGTGTAGCTACAACAAACAAAATAATTGTTTCAAACCTTTCCATACCACATAAGTGTTTTTTACTATTAACTCATAGTAATGTCATACTCCCAAAAATGTCATATAAGTAATTAATAATAAGTATTTTTAAATTTCTGAAAAATACGTGTTTTTTTGTATGCCTAAACATGTCTCATTATCAATATAATTTAAATTTTTAAGATCTTGAGCTACAAAGGGTTAACTGTTATAATATCATTGTTTCATCCAACAATAGTTGGATTAAGAGTATATTTCTAATATTAAGAAAATATTATTTTCGTTATTATACATACATATATAAAACAAAGATATCTTGATCCAAGTCAACGTTTCTACCAGTGCAGTGTGTGAAAACCATAAACTAATTACAGTAGAAATCGGTTATAACGACGTCGGAGGGACCGGTCATATTATAGGTCGTAAAAGCGGATAGTTCGTAATAACAGGTAAACATGCAATTATATGGGATTATTTTGAGTCGTTAAAACCGATACGCCGTATTAACAGATGTCGTTATAACCGGTTTCTACTGTATTTATTTAGCTATCGATTCTCGTCGTTTCAATATGCATGGTTTTTAGGTATGTATGCAGTGACGAGATTTTTCTCAGTTTCGTAACGAGAGCGTGACAAGACGAGATTGGTTTAAATCGGTTGAGTAATCGGAGGGGTCAAGAATTAATAACTGAAGTCCCTTGCAGGTGCCATCTTTCAGTTAAAAAAATAATGTCAAAGTTCACTGATCGATATTTACATGTTGAGGTCCCACATGCGTAAGTATGAAAAAAACACTATTACACCCCTCCCTATTTTCATAACTTTACATGTTTAGTTAAAATTTCAGATGTCAAGTTTATATAGTTTACGAGCAATGCCGTAACTACCACCGGAGTAGCCGGGGCAGTGTCCCGGGGCCCCCACAGTAGCGTAAAAAAGGTTACTTTTTTTATTCGGTGTCAACGAAAAAAAAGGTAATTAAAATTAATAGCACTTGAAAATACTGCGGTAACAACGAAAAAAAGGTCTTCAGTTTTTATTTCGGGGACCCCCTCACACACACTCTGCCCCGGGTCCCCCAAGCTTCTAGTTACAACCCTGTTTACGAGACGGACATTACAGTGAAATAAATTAACATAGTTTCTTTGAAATCCTAGAAAACTTTTTAAAAAGTACACGAGACTGAGATTTCGTCTTAATTGCTATACGTATCCGAGACGAGGCCGAAATGAGATTAGCTTAATTTTTACGAGACTAGACTTCAGTTACAAAAATTTAAATATCAGGTTGTCTCGTTTAATATTTTTTTCAAGAACACATCCCTAAGGCGGCTATTACACTATCAAATAAATGTCATATTTCTTTGATCAAATAAATTTTATTACATTTCTTTGTTAGTGAAATATCCGCCTATGTTAAATGTGATAAAATTTCTTAAATTAAAAAAATATGACAGTGTAATAAGTCATCTTTTATAATATTCATAATGTTCCTCTGATCATAGATAATGACAATCTCAATATTTGATCAAATCTTTGTCAAAGATCTTTGACATATTTATTTGATAGTGTAATAGCCGCCTAACATAATATAGAATCTAGTATGTTGTAGGTTAGGTAAAACATATATAAGAATAATATCCCCCCCCCTGTTTAAATAAACATTAACAATATTTTCCCGATGATTTTGGTACAATAAAAAATTATATAGTACTACAAAAAGAAAACAATGATAGAGATAAAAAGTAGAAAAACAAATCATTCAAGTAAAAAAATAATGTTGAATCTGGGTATGTTGTTGGTTTGGTACAAATATATATAAAAATAATATACTCTCCTTTAAATAAACATTAATAATATTTATCCCGATGATTTTGGTACAATAAAAAATAATATATAACTACAAAAAGACAATGGTAGAGATAAAAAGTAGTAAACAAATGATCATTCACGTAAAGAAAGTGAGTAACTTTGTGTACGAGATGTTTGACGGGAATCTAGACCGACCGAGACGAAGGTCAAGGCTGGGAGATGTAGTATTGACGAAAGTAGAAAGTACTGTACTACTGACACATTCCACTTTATTGTATCTTAAAACTGAACGCGTTTTCAGAGTAATTCTATTATGTTCGTATTTTATTTTAAAATTAGATAGGTATAATGCATTTTAGGAAACAAAGTATATATTATTTTTTACTTTTATAGCTGATTTACAACGAATATAAAAAAATTAACTGTAGATCGAAGATGTTATTTATGTGTCCCGAAATTCTTCGTGAGTCCTCAAAGATTATTATTAGTCTTTATTTAATACATACAGAACCCACTGTGATAAAGTTATGAATTTGTTTATTTATGTCCGGTATTATAAAGGACCTAGTAAATTTCCAAGCTTTCCACTCTCAAATGGGGTATCAAACTTATATGACAGTTCTCTTGAAGTTTTTGACAGATAGTTTCATACATAGGAAGTAAAAAAGGGTATGTAAAGTATATTTATTAACCTTGCGTAAAAAATAGTAAAAATCAACTTACTGCGCATGTTAAAAACTGAAAGAGAACTGTCATATAAGTTTGATATCTCATTTGAGAGTGCTTGCAAATTTACTACTACACCCCAGGGCTAAATTAATACTAAACAGATTCACAATGTTTTAATTGTACAGACAAAGTCCACATAATTATATATATACTACACTCTGCACATTAATTGAATCGGTGAGTGAAAGAACAATATATCTACAAAATGACCATTTTGAGAAAAACGAAAAAAACTGTTTTAAAGGAGAACTATGGGTTATTTGGTCTAATTATGTATTGTGACATTATAGAACTTATGTTAACCGATAATAATACGTACATAAATAAATTTAAAAAAAATTGCAAAAAAAGATATTTGAAAAAAAATTACCTGCAGTTATACTGTTCTTTCACTCAATTAAAAAAAAATTGCTAATTTTTTTTATTGCTTTATTTTCGGCTTTATTATTGTATTTTTTATTATTTTACAAAAAAAATTATTTGTAATTTTTACTCAGAATCTTCATTTTTGACTTTCCAAGAAATAATATGGTAGTAAAATTCGAGGATTTCGTCAGAAAAGTAAGGTAAAAGTAATTGTAAAAAAAATTGAACTACCCCCCGTCGCACGTACGATGTTGGTCGATGTATTATTATTTTGCTATGTGATAGAGCTATGAATTTTAAACATTTTGCCTATCTCAGTTAAAATTGCCATTTTTGGCACTTGTATTGTTCTTTCACTCACCGATTCAATTAAAGGTACACCTAAAAAATGTTTATAACTTGGTCAAAAATTAACTTTTTTCAAAACTTTTTTTTTAAATGAAGGAAAAATGTAATTATTTTTATACAAATTGTAATTATATCATTGCTGTGATATCCATCAACTGGTATATTTTTTAATTGCAGGAGTAAAATTTAAATCTTTCTTGAATACAATTATTCTATAGTTCACATGACCTGAATTTGTGTAAAAGATCTTCACCGTTAATTTAGATAGATTTTATTTAAAACTACAAAAAATATCTAGTACATGTTCTGCAATTTGATACGTAAAATATATCAACTGATATATTTTTTAATTGCAGGAGTAAAATTTAAATCTTTCTTGAATACAATTCTTCTATAGTTCACATGACCTGAATTTGCGTAAAAGATCTTCAGCGTTAATTTAGATAGATTTTATTTAAAACTACAAAAAATATCTAGTACATGTTCTGCAATTAGATACGTACTTACTACGTAATATGTGTATTATAATACTAAGGTGGGGTTTAGAAAACATTCATTTGAAAAAATTGTAATTGAATAATAAATCATTCAAATGATTGAATATTTTATTATTATCGAAAATAGGAACAATTGATTACCAAGATGGTAAAAGCATAGTAGTATAACATTGAAATATCTGCCATGAGTGCCATGCGACTTTCTTATACGTATAACTGAAAGTGAACAGTGTACGTGTTTCTATTTTTAATAAGAAAATGTATGATTTCTTTGAAATCTAGTTTTAAATTATTTCCTTAAAAATTCTGATTCGCACCGTTTCAAAAATAATTCAAAAAAAACTTGCAAGACTAAAAGTCCGCTTTCGGTTGAAAGATAGTTTTAAAAAATATTAAATTCTCTTCTATGACGAAAATTAATCTTAAATATAAAATGTCATCCTTCTATGATTTGTTGTATTTGAGTTACAGAATTTACAGACAGACCGATAGACCGACACACAGACATTATAGTCAGAATGGATTTAAGGAAGGTCAACATGTATGTACCTATACGTAAGTATATAGATATTTACAATTTACCAATTAAATTTCCAGTAGCTACATATCTAAAAAAAGTTTGTTTTAATTGAAATAACTATATTGGGAACAACTGGATAAAACGTTAGAAATAAAGTAAGAAAATTATAAAATTTTATTAGGTATCTACTACTTTCTAAATCTGACCAACTATTTGATATTCGTCATTTCATGAAAATAAAAATATTATAATGTATTAATTGTAATTCAAATATTTGTAGTGGTTATTTTGAACAAATTTGAAATAATATCTTACATACTTTCGATGGTCTTGATAACTGAAAAACTGTGATTTTTTCATAAGAACAATGTGAAAATTTGAATCGTAAATAAAAATAAAAATTTAAAAACTTAAACCTGACTACGTAAAACATATCAATTAGTCTTTAAAAGGAAGAAGTTTCACAGTACAGACGTACACTGGTAGAAAGGATTTTTCAAACCAAGTAAACCTTGTTTTGTATATAACGAAAACAATATTTTCTTAAGATATGCAATAATCTCTTAAACCAACTATAGTATTCTTGAACGAAGGAATAACTTAGTTGGATTAAGAGTATGTTTCTTATATTAAGAAAATATTGTTTTCGTTATATATAAAACAAGGGTTTCTTGGTCCAATACAGTTTTTTTTTTTCTGTGTAGTCGCATGTCATGGTGCAGAAGGAATAGAGGAAATTAATTTTAGGGACATGCTACTACTTACGTCCATTTTTTGGAACCATTTCTTTTTGAATACAATTTTTAGTCAGGTTTTAGTTTTTTTTAATTCTTTAGTTTTTTGTCATGATATTATTCCATTAGCAAAATTATTATGTTACCTACCATATTTAATGAGAAGACAATTAACATTTTTGTTAATTGTCTGTCATTAGAAATATTAAATAACATAATATCAATTTAAGAGATAATTTAGTTAAGGAAAATTTTCGTATATAAATTGAACATTAAAAAATGAATTTGAATCTATGTATATATTTTTCACAGAGATGGTTTACATGTTGCCTATTAAAAATATAGGCATTATAGAAAAATCGCCTTTAATTTATGTGACGAGTGAAAAATGAACCTGCATAAACAAGAACACATCATTATTAAAAATAAATATAATATCTTTTACATTCTTCGAATTTGAATATTTGTAATAAAGTATAAAAAGTAGTATAATATAATTTATCTGCGTTGCATTATAATTTGGAAATAAATCGTAAACAAAATAAATGATGTAATAACTATAATAACTACATGCAATGAACTTGAAACGTAACCTACTCGGATAGGCTTCGTATCAATATTAATTTTATAGGCATCAAATGCATTGAATGGATGTGGTGTCCTTAAGGTTTTCAAATACAGAATGATTTAAAAGAAATACATGTTATGTTGAATTTTTAAATACTGATACTGTATATAGATACTGTATATAGAAAAAATAAGAAAAGAAGAACAGAATTAACATTTGTAAATTCTATTATTACTGATATAATAAGAGCGAGTGACCCGTTGTCTATAAAAAGACACGTAACTGAAATTCTCCATCCATGAATTTGAATGTTTCTTTACTTGAGCTTGAGATTATTACATTTAAAAGTATTCTTTGATAAAAAAGGAAGACCCCATGAAATTTCACCTTTCTAGGTTCAGGGGTTTCACCTCGGTGATGATGAATCAGTCAGTCAGGAGATTTTATTATATGTACCATATATTATAGGTCGTTATCCTTATTTTTGAAACTGAGTTCGAACAAATATAATAAGAACTGATCTATGTAAAAAAAAGTCCATGGTATTTTACCGGCCCGCAGTTAAATTTTGATTGAGAAACACTGGTCTAAAATATGTAGTTCGTATACCAGAAGTTATAGAAAATTTATTTATCTATTATTTATTCACTTACTTATTAAAGGAAATAATTTCCATATGAGGATACGAGACACACGATAACATTTTAAGGAAATAATATCGATCTAATCTACACTAATATTATAAATGCCTACCTGTCTGTCTGTTTGTTACCTTTTCACGGCTAAACCATTGAACCAATCTTAATGAAATTTAACAGAGAGATAGCTTATATCCTGAAAAAGGACATAAGCTACTTTATATCCGAAAATTGATAAGATAAAAAAAATACAAATTGCTCGCGGACAAAGTAGCGGGTAACAGCTAGTTTAAAACATTTTCGTGAAAATCTTATTGACACTATATGTAGCTTGATAAGGTTTGTTATATTTATTGTAAATAGAAAAAAACACAGTACTGTAAATATTGGCAGTTATAACATAAAAGGTATTTATTTCTACAAAAACGAAGGATATCTATGATTTACATAGATATTAGATGTACAAGTAAAATAGAAAATCATTATTTGTTTTTTCTCTACTAATAAATCATTTGTATAACAGTAATGTTCATGGACGCAATGAATGAATCTTTTTTTATTAATAAAAACTAAGAACTACGAGTACCACATTAAAATAAAATAAATTTTTATTTTAAAAGATACGTCAATAAAAAAACTTTTTTACAGTAACAATAAACGGTTCAAAGAATATATTTAACAAGAATAACCAGGATGGTCAGTATTTCCTTGATTTTTCTCGGTTTTCCAGTTAAATTTTACCTTTTTTTAGATTACTGTTTAAATATTTGCGGGAATTTGTGTGGTTTTTGCATTATTACAAAAAATTCCCTGACTTTCAACCAAATTCCCTGACTTTTCCCGGTTTTCCAGAAACTGGCCACCCAGAATAACGCACGCAAATCTTTTTGCACGCGGATCTTGAATTAAATATCTGATATTAGCCAAGCATATTTATTGAAGGAACACATATTTAAATTTTATATGCATCGATATTTGAAATATGTACAAATACATGGTGAGTTGGTGAATTATGCAAGTTTATATGAATATATGTCCAGATTTTTTTTCTGAGGGAGCTACAGCTATGGATAACCATTAGACGACTGCTGAGCTAAATTAAAGGGGAAAGATATGAGGACCTTATTTCTTGCATTTAAAATCTATATCTATAAAAGAGTTTGTCCTTTACCACTCACTCACTCATATCAACGTACAGCCCAAACCCCTGGACCTAGAAACGTGAAATTTCGTAGGTGCCTTCCTTTTATGATGTAAGCACCCACTAAGAAAGGATTTTTCGAAATTCAACCCATACGGGGTTAAAACAGGGTGTCAAAGTTTATATAAAAAAATATTTTTTTTGTTCGCATTTATTTGAAACTTATCGAACATACTCTACAATATAAATAATTAAACCATTATTTCAGCATTTTCCAAAAGTTAACCCCTAAGGGGGGTGGAAAAATTAAAATTAGTAAAATATTTTTTTTTGTAGATCACCGAATGAAACATGGTACAAGTAGGTACTATACAAGACAAATATCAGTTACGAAAATTCAACCCCTATGGGTATTAAGGGGGGGGGGGGGATAAAATTTTGATATATTTATCTTCATAATTGTTGATGATTTTAAAGTAAATTCGGACAAATTAACATTCAATTAAAAATGAAAGTTCGATATTCAAGCCCTGTAGTATGGGACGGGGACGAGGATGAATATAGATGTGTTTGTCTGTATACCTGCTATAATTATAAAGGAAAATTCGGGCAAAATAGTCATCTATTAAAATAAAAATTTCGACATTCAACCCCTAATGGCGGGGGTAGAGAGGGTCTGTGTTTTTGATATGTTTATCTGTAGATATAGCTGCTTACGTTATAATGGTGGAGTCGGGCAAAATAATATGTATAATAAAAAAACTCGATATTCAACTCCTAATGGCGAGGGTAAGTTTTTACAATTTTTAACTAAAATCCGAGATATTTACGTTTTTATATAATAATAATTAATAAAAATCAATATAAAAAATATGCCATCCCCTATCACGTTCTAATTAGTTTCGAAGTTTACGCGAGCGAAGCCGCGGGATTCCGCTAGTTTAGTATAAATTTTCAAATATTTTACAATTTTTATCTAAAAACAAAAATTTTAGAATACTTAGCGGGAAAACTCTAGCCTAGAGACTTGTGATAGGATGTGGAGGCAATTATTGTGCATGGTTACATTATATTAAATAAAATTCCAGCATTAACTCGAGTAATACAGCTGGCATGGGTGTCACGGGACTTTCTTATACGATACGTAATATTGGTAGTGAAAAGTGTGCATGTTTTTAAGGGGCTATACCAGTGTGAATGCTGGAAATTTGGGTGATTTTCGGAAATTTTTTGGAAGAAAAATACTCAATGAAATATTTTGGAAAATTGAGAATATATTTAGCTATATTAGAGGTGTATTCCATAACTTTTTCATGTAAAAATATCGATATCCAAGCGACTTATGCGCCAAAAAAAATCTCCACTGCGGCCATGATTCCGGACGATGGAGTAGTCGAAATTGAAAAATGGAATAATGTCGTTAAACTGGAAGGTATTTCCTGTACGATGAACTAAGATTTTCGAAAAATATCAAATCTAACAAAATGGCGTAGTTATGAAGAAAAATGTATGTTTTCTTGTCTATAAAATGGTCGTATTTTTAATGCCAAATCGTCAATTTTCATCCAATCAAAAATATCCTACTTAATCGTAGAGTAAATATATTCAAGAGTACTCAGTTCAAATTTCAAGTAAATCGGATAATTGCTCTTTGAGTTACAATGTCAGCAAATTTGAAAAATCTTATTTCGAGAAAAACGCATTTAACGTCAGCTCCTGGGCATTTCATATCTGCGAGCGGTCGCTCTTTAGAAGACTGCTGTTTAGAGAGTATTAGAGATACGGCCTTGAAATTTTCACAGAATATTCTTGAAACTATAAACTCCCCAAAAAGGCAAAAAAATGATTTTTTTGAAAATTTCACACTGGTATGGCCCTTAACATCAGCTCCTGGGCATTTCATATCTGCGAGCGGTCGATCTTTAGAAGGCTGCTGTTTGGAAAGTATTAGAGATACGGTCTTGAAACTTTCACAGAATATTCTTGAAACTATAATCTCTCCAAAAAGGCAAAAAAATTAATTGATTTTTTGAAAATTTCACACTGGTATGGCCCCTTAATATTATCAAAATAATATATCTGGCAAACTAATAAAGTAAATAAAGATTTTTTGTACATAATTATCACCCACACTATTCACTCTCAGTATTGCGTATACATAATAGTCCCAGTGTACCTATAGCAGACACGTACACTGTACAATCTCTGTAATATGTATATGAAAGTGCCATGACACCCATAACAGATATTTCTGTTATGAATCATTGAACTAAAATTTTAAACTATACATATTTAAAAAAGAAATTTAAAAGGAATAGTACATAAATGATAGATAATAATTTTATAATAAATATGGATTTTTCTCTAATTTGTACCGTTTCAAAAATAATTCAAAAAATTAAAAAATTGACAAAAGTAATCATCGGTATTCAGTTAAAAGATCGTTTTTATAAATAGGAGGTTTTTTTTCGAGACGAAATTTAATCTTAAATATAAAACTTCACTCTTCTGCGATTTGGTTACAGCATCTATAGACAGACACACATACATCAAGGCGAAAATAGTCAGAATGGAATCAGGAAAGGTTCCATTAATTAATATCCGAGATTCGAAAAAATCTCTACTATACCTATGTATTTCGTTTATGGATATAAATAATCTGCCGTGTGCCACGGGACTTTCTTATACGTAATAATGACAGTAAACAGTGTAGGTGATTTTTATTTTATTGGAGGATATTTCTGACAAACTAATAAAAGATAGAGTAAAATGAATAGGACATAAACTATAGAAATATTATTTTGTACATTATGTATCGAACGAATTTTGTTTAACATAATTACTAAGGTGGAAACGGATGTTTACTCTTGTCATTTTTTAAAATTTTTTTAAATAAGACAAAAATATTTTAGATAAGAAATGTCGAGTATGTTATTATCTATAATTTATTCCCCATACATTTTTTTCCAACACTTATGATTTAGCCAAAAATATTTTTTTTAAAATCATTATTTAGAATAATCTATACTAGTTGTCGGGTGATTTGACCGTACGGATCACGACTTTAACCGTCAAGTCACCCGGCGACCACTGCAAAATAAATGAAATAGAGTATACAGTGTTTATTCTCAGTATTACGTATAAGAAAGACCCATGGTACCTATGGCAAATACGTACAGTCTCTGTAATACGTATAAGAAAGTCCCATGACACTCATGGCAGATATTTCTTCTCTATTATGAACCATTTGAAATGTACTTAAAAACAAATACTTGGTAAAAAAAAAATTAAATTTGTTTTTTCGAAAAAAATGAATAGAACATAAATTATAGATAATAATATTACCTACAATTTTCAACTTGGCCATTTTTCTCTAATTCGCACTGTTTCAGTGTAATTCGAAAAATTCAAAAATCGATGTAGGTAAACATCCGTTTCCGGTAGAATGATCGTTTTCAAAAATAGGAGGTTTTCTTCCCAGGCAAAAATCAATCTTAAGTATAAAATTCCACCTTTCTACGATTTGTCGTATTTGAGTTACAGCGTCTACAGACAGACCGACCGACAGACCGACAGACAGACACACAGATATCATGGCGAAAATAGTCAGAATGGATTCAGGGAAGGTCAAAATTGATAATTCCATCAAAAACCGGATTTCGAAAAAAATCGCGTTTACTATACTTACTTATACTATATGTATATTTCATATACATTGGTATAAGAAAGTAAAAATAATAATATCGATAATATTATAAATAAACAAATCCAACCAAATATTGAATTAACTTGTGCTAATTAAAATAGTCAAAACATAAATATCTATATATAGATATGTAAATACTGTAATGCACTATAGTCGAATAAATACAACGCAATATTGCCCTTATTATGGTATATTACGATCAATGTACTTAATACCTTCCTTACTACCTACTTAATTGGATCATGGGTTTCTAGATCCAGTACTGAAGTTCCGTTAATTCTGATTACTTACGTATAGGAAGTTGATACTGCATATTAAATATATAACATTTAATAATTTCACGTATTACAATTTTAACACGTCCTTCATTTTTTAATAACAACATATTCTACTAAATAATATGTGGGCAAAACTGGATCGATTTTCTGAACTTTTATATTGGCAACGAGGAAACAATTTTTATAATGGCTTTGTTAAATATGTAATATGTATATTATAATTTTTTAAATCTTCAATATTCTCCTAGGAAATATTTAGCTAATAAATACAAGTGTTATATTTAGGTGATTTTATTGCAGAGTCGCGAAGTTGTTAATTTGACCAATAGTTCATCACGTATTGCAGATAGAATTTGTTCTACACTCATCCCTCGATTTAGTTGGTAGATAGGTAGATAGGAAAATATCGAGTAAATCGAAACTACGTAAATCGAAGGATAAATGTATTTGAATTAGTTGACAAAATTGGTTTTATATAAAAATATACATTTTGTATAAAAAATAAATAACTTATTACAACACTAGAATTTCCCCGCGGTTTCACATGCGTGTAATTAATATTCGAATGCCCATGTGAAAAAAGAGTTGCCATCCATTCTCTTTTCCCCGGACACTGTCCTCTTTTTAAGGGCATCCGGGGAGATTTTTCAAACGTGTCCGAAGTTTTTAAGAAGTTTACTTACGTAAAAAATGTCGTCAAAATTACTAAAAAAAAAAGTTTTCAAGATCAAAAATCTTATTCGACATACATTTTTTTAATTTTTTCAATCTCTCCTCTTTTTTAATGAACTCATTCTCTTTTCACACCTTAAGCTTCTGGCAACTCTATGTGAAAGGCACCTTTAAATCCATAGACTTACTATATCTCCACAGGGATCCGGACAAAAGGTCAATATAGTAAAAATATTGGCAGAAAAAGCAGATCTGAAAACTTGTTAATTAAAAAAATTCTAGTATTGTAGGTCTCCGCACTATGAAAGTTACATCAAAATCGGTTTAGTAGTTTTTGTGTCAAATAACTTTCGTAACAAACAACAAATGCATTTAAGGGGTTGCGGCGCTCGCTACTGACGACGGAGACACGTCTTTTGCACACAATGCTTAGTTTGCTGTGCTACGCAGTACGAAGTCGCCGCTGTCAGTGTAAAAGTGCATATAGTTTGAATTTTATCGAAGGTCAAAGAAAAAGCTTACAAATTGTAATTTTGCTTTGCGACACCAAGGTAAGTATACACTGTATACTATTCTTTATTCGGAAATTTACATTACATGTTTGTTTCAACATACTCTCAACTTGTAATCAAAGCTTAGCTACCCCGTTCCGCCCCGGGTTCCCCTACAAACAAATCGGTAAAAAAATAACTAACTTCGTCTAATAATATTTTTATTTGCAATATAAAAATTCCCACATAAATATGTATAATTTGAATATAATACAAGCACTTAGCTTATTGTAACGTATCGAATATTCATTTAACAATCAGGTATCATATGCACATGAAGTCACAAACCGGAAAACACGAAAACTAAATTCACCAAGTTCAAATGTCTCAATGCCAGCTACAATTGTTAATATCGTTGTGCTGCTGATATGTTACCCAATCTAGGAACATTTGAAAAACTTGTTTTATTAGATTCTTCTAGATTATTAAACAGTGTGTTTACAAGAAATACGGAAAACAATACTACAAACAGGTTTATTTAGTTAATATACACGAATTCACAACATATTATATAATATGGTAATTATAATGAGATATACGCAAATATCAAGTTGATTTAAATATACAACGTAACATCGTGTGGTTTTGTTACTTCTTGTAGAAAAAATATTTCATTGAAGAAATTCTAGGTATCTTAATAAATGCTAAATTTTAAAAATATACATATATATGATCAAATATTAAACATACAAACATAGTTTTGATATTTGATATGGTAAAGAATTTAACTATCAATATACTTAGCCTTGTTTCACACATACGCGGTTCCATTCGGTTCGGTTCAAACCCTTTCACACATACACGGTTCTCATACGGTTCATATTAGGTTTTATTTTTTTCCGTAAACTCAGTAGTTATCATGGAGAGAAAGCAAGTTGTTGCCATGTTGTTTCTCTATAAAAAAATTAAAAAATGAAGGAGGAATACTAGAATTCGTTGCGAGCACCCTCTCATCACTTTACAGCAGGAATTTGGAGCATTCTACACTATTTTCCCGAAGCTAAAGAGCATGAAGACGATCCACATCAGCATCTAGAAAACCGCTCATTTTATTAGAAAATCCGCGACAAAACTTAAAAAAAAATAACACTCGCTATCAGGTTAAAACCGAAACTAAACCGAGTATGTGTGAACGCGTTCATTGCTTTGTGTTCCCTGGTCACGAATTGAAACCTGATGAAATCTGTCCGTATGGAGGGAGTATTCAGTTCTGTACGGTTTCTATTAGGTACCGAATACAAACTGAATCATCGTTCCACACTTGTCGGCAGCGACCGAAAACGAACCGAACCGAATGAAACCGTATATGTGTGAAATAGGCCTTACAGAGGTTTTAATGTTAATCAGATACAATAGGCATGATGACTAATTAAAGAAAAACTATTATTTGATGATCTTACGTGTCTCCTATTTCCAAATTATTTTGTGTAATAAAAATGAATTCCAAAATATATAAATTCTTAAATAAGGTATGTAGGTACCTAATAATCTTGTAAGAGGAATTGATATTTGTCTAAAATAAAAGTCAATCACTTTTGACGTTTACTGATGCGTGGCGTCATTCTCTCTGATTGGTGTTCCATTTAACATGGCATATTGCTGTATTTTGCATTTTTATTTTATCAAAAATGATACTTATCTCCATTTTAATATAAAAATAAATACATTTTTTAGAATCTTTTTAACTATTTAAAATCATAATTTCAATGATACTTCGTTACTGGTATCATGCTTATTTTATATGTTTTGAAAATTAATTAAACTTATTGGTAAAAA
Organism: Sialis lutaria; assembly: GCA_949319165.1. Classification (NCBI taxonomy): domain Eukaryota; kingdom Metazoa; phylum Arthropoda; class Insecta; order Megaloptera; family Sialidae; genus Sialis; species Sialis lutaria. Next base: position 17,965,877 of record OX439241.1, read on the forward strand.
CTACATTAAGAGCAGGATCCAATTAAAATGTTAATTCAATTAATTTTTATGGAAATACTCGAGCTCTGTATGGAAGAATTTAAAATGCCGACAAGATCTTTTAAATAGGTTTAAAACAAGAAAGAAAGAATAAACGAACGAATAGATAACACATTACAGTAAAAGCTGCTTTTTTCGTGGTTTATACATCACAGATAAATTGAAATATTGAATCCGCGACCCGCATTTGAATAAAAAAATAAATATTTTTGAAATCAATTTTACAGACCGATTGTAATTTATGCAAAACTAGCGGAATCCCGCGGCTTCGCTCGCGTCAAAATGACATATTTTTTATATTGATTTTTATTCATTACCTATATACTCGTATAAAAAAAACGTAAATATCTCGGATTTTAGTTAAAAATTGTAAAAACTAACCTCCTGTCTACCTTCGCCATTAGGGGTTGAATATCGAATTTTGTTATTTCAGATTACTATTTTGCCCGAATTTACCTTTATAAGTAAATAAGGTATACAGACAAACATATCTAAATCCATTCTCGTCCCCGTTCCATGCTATTAGGGCTTGAATATCGAACTTTCATTTTTAATTGAATATTAATTTGTCCGAATTTACTTTAATATCATCAACATTTATGAAGATAAATATATCAAAATGTTACCCCCCCCCCCCATTCCCATAGGGGTTCAACTTTCGTAACTGATATTTATCTTGTTAAGTACCTAATTTTGCCATGTTTCAAAACAAAATATTTTTCAAATTTTTCCACCCCCTAACACCTTAGGGGTTAAATTTTGGGAAACTCTGAAATAATTGTTTCATTATTTATATTGTACAGTATGTTCGATTAAGTTTCAATTAAATGCGAACAAAAAAAATATTTTTTATATAAACTTTGACACCCTGTTTTAACCCCGTAGGAGTTGAATTTCGAAAAATCCTTTCTTAGTGGGTGCTTACATCATAAAAGGAAGGCACCTACGAAATTCCACGTTTCTAGGTCCAGGGGTTTGGGCTGTACGTTGATATCTGAGTGAATGAGTGAGTGAATGAGTGAGTGAGTGGTTAAGGACAAACTCTTTTATAGATATAGATGAAGAAAATCAGATGAAGATATTGTTGTCGAAGTAATATTCAAAGCTCTGCATCTTAGATCAAAAACATAAAAAAGCAAAATCTCTATTTTTCAATTTATTTTGAATATTTATCAATAATAGATATTGATAGAATGATAGAATCAATAGTTTTATCGATTCCTTAAAGTCATAGTCATAGGATTAAGAAACATGGATAAACATTTTTTTTCTTAACTTTGTGTACCTACGCGGTTTTAAGAATAATATAATACATTATATGTTGAGAAATTATATTTAATGAATTTAAAAAAGTCGCTTTATTATGTAATATTATCAAATATTGGTTCAAAAGTACCTTGTTGTTTTATACTAATGTATCAACCAACACTTATTTCGAGATATACATTTTTTGTGATTTTGTTATATTCATTTTTATTGAAAAAAGTAATTTACCGTTTTGTTGGTTAATTAGACGCATCTTTTTACAAAACCTGAAAACCATTGTGTTTTTTTTTTATAATCATTCTTTAACCAAACCGCAAAGAATATTTTGCAGAATGTTTTTTTGTTAAACGATAATAATAATTTAAGAGCAATTGGAAATTTTTTCACGGTGATGAAATCCCTTAATAAAGTAGTATATAGACTATAGATACATAATATTATATTACAATTGAATTTGATATGTTATGAGAGATGATAATTCCAAATAGACGTTTCGGTTTCTCTGTTAATCAATTACCTCCAAAGACAATATAAAAAATGTATTATTAATTTTATTTATAATTCAGAACAATTGATATTTATATTAAAATTTGAATAATACGCCAATGATTCGTGGAGCGATTTGTTGTGGAGCATTATGGTAATAACGCTAAGTTGTGTGTTATTAGACCTATGTATGTATATCTTTCCTTGTCTAAGGGTCTACCTACCAATAACCTGTATCCGCATTCTGAGCTCCCTTCAGAATTAAAATAATGTCATTTAATATTTTTAATTAATATGATTAATTGATCAAACAATTTTATTTATTAAAATACAGAATATTTCGTATATTATGTTGACTGAATCTAACATTTGATCCATAATATACAAATAAATATTTTTAATATGTGGGTCAGTCCGCGGTAATCGATACCAGATAGTAAAAAAAAATATTTTACGAAAATGAATACTAAAATATAAAATTAACAGGCTATTTAACATCAATTTTCATAAACCAAAATAAAATTTGAAAAATGTTGGTTAATTTTCAAAATATTTCAAAAAATTTACAAAAAATTTCCAAAAAGACAACAAATAAGGTGAAATCACAATAACTTACTTAAGAATAAGTGATGATCGTGGCAAACTATTAAAAGTCTTTGACAATTACATATCAAACGTGACGTTTGACTAAATTAACAAAAAATTACCCTCATCAACAATAATGACTAAAGGTGACCGCATTTATTATAAATTTAATGAGTCCATTGATGTATTTGACAAATAATTATTATAAGTATTAGTTAATAATATCAAAAAGCAAATAAACACACAAATAGTACTCTTATTGTATCCTTTTATTCAACGTGTCACACCCGTCACAATGTTTGTTGAGAAATAACCAGTTAAATAGATTATGTATTTACCTGATGCTATTGTATTACTAAAAAATAATTTATTCGTAACATATTAAAGTATGATTATTATATAGTAACTTCAATATTTTCGCTAAATTTTTGAGATTTTGAATAGAGGTTGCAAGACTTGTTATAGTTGGCGTCACACTCGTCACAGGGCTTTGAACGCTGGCATTTTTTAGTAAAATAACCGTAGACCTTTCATTCTTTCAATATACATGTATTTCATTAAGATCTACAGAAAAATGGTAAAACCATGTTATTAAATAGTATTATTTAGAAATTATGAACTCCAATCCGAGTTGAAATGTCACACCCGTCACCGCGGACTGACCCATATATAGATTTATCTAATTCAACCTAATATCAGATTGCCTGCTTTATTAAATATTTTATTTAAATTTTTTGCTACGATGAGTAAATTTAACTTATTATTTTTTTTAGTGTCTACTGCCTCTGCCACATGACATTAATTAAATACATGTGAAATTAATTAAATAGAGAAATTGTAAGCATTTGATAGAAAGAAAACTAACAATTATCGTCTTTATAAAACTGCATTAATTATATATTTATATTTAAAACTGCATCGTTATCCATCTGTTGCATCCGGCCATGAAAGTATTCTTGTGGCCCGCAAACAACTTTTCACTAATTAGAATAGATAGAGTAATATTTTCTTCCACTCTCACTTGTGGAAAATCGATTCGCGGTCAGTTATAATTTAGGCAGCTGCGCTGACCTATTTACAAATTTACTTTCAAAAATATTTCAACATGAATTAAATAAATACTTGTCTTGATATAAAACAATATAAGTAACTGTCTGTATATCTGTTTGTTACCTTGTCAAGGCTAAACCGCTGAACCTTTCTTGACGAAATTTGGCTTGCATCTCGACGAAAGACATATAAGCTACTAGCGGGATCCCGCGGCTTCGCTCGCGTAAACTTCGAAACTAATTAGAACTCTCCATACGTGATAGGGGATGACATATTACATTTTTTTATATTGATTTTTATTCATTAACTATAAAAAACGTAAATATATCGGATTTTAGTTAAAAATTGTAAAAACTAACCCCCCGTCTACCCTCGCCATTAGGGGTTTAATATCGAAATTTTTTTGAAGATTATTTTGCCTGACTCCAACATTATAACGTAAGCAGCTATGCAGATAAACATATCAAAAACACAGACCCTGTCTACCCCCGCCATTAGGGGTTGAATGTCGAAATTTTTATTTTAATAGATGACTATTTTGCCCGAATTTACCTTTATAAGCAAAGCAGGTATACAGATAAACATATCTTAATCCATCCTCGTCCCCGGCCCATGCTATTAGGGCTTGAATATCAAACTTTCATTTTTAATTGATATTAATTTTTCCGAATTTACTTTAAATCATGAACAATTATGAAGATAAATATATCAAAAATTTACCCTCCTCCCATTCCCACAGGGGTTAAATTTTCATAACTGATATTTGTCTTGTAGAGTACCTACTTGTGCCATGTTTCATTCGGGAATAAAAAAAAATATTTTACAAATTTTTCCACCCCTTTAACATCTTAGAGGTTAAATTTTGGGAAATTCTGAAATAATTGTTTCATTATTTATATTGTAGAGTATGTTCGATAAGTTTCAGTTAAATGCGAACAATTTTTTTTTCTTATATAAACTTTGACGCCCTGTTTTAATCCCGTAGGGGTTGAATTTCGAAAAATCCTTTCTTAGTGGGTGCTTATATCTAAAAAGGAAGGCACCTACAAAATTTCACGTTTCTAGGTCCAAGGGTTTGGACTGTACGTTGATATATGAGTGAGTGAGTGAGTGAGTGAGTGAGTGGTTAAGGACAAACTCTTTTATAAATATAGATGTACTTTGTATTCCGAAAAATTGGTTAGATAAAAAAAATAAAAAAATTCATCCACGCGGGCCAACAGCTAGTTTGACGATCAAGCCATTTAAGAAATTTAAATACCTTAAGGGTTTTATCCTGCTTTATGAGTCTCAAAAAATCAATTTTTTTATTGCTTGAATCTCTTCCTAATATATCTAAGAATATGTCTGTAAAGTTTTATAGGCAAATTCGAAATATTTTCAAAGATATAGTACTAAACGCAGTGGGGTGTCGAGCAGGTATACCGTATACTCGAGTTTTTATTTTTATGATTTTTCTAAATTGGCGGGCGTGATTACAAGAAATCTAAACGACCGATCAAAATGAACCAAAGCTTGTTGTCTTCAGTTTTAAATTCTCTTCTATATGAACTAAAAAGATTCATGAAAAAAAATTCTAAACAAATTTTTTAGCAAGTTGAAATGATTTTTTTTCTTGAAAAAAGCACATTTTTTTCAAACCTGAAATTTTTTAAATTTTACAATTTTTTTGGGTTTTCTTAGTTCATATAGAAGAAAAATATATAAAAATTAAAATGTTCTTTGTTTTTTTTTTTTTTTTGTTTTAGATAAAAATTACGAGCTCCATCTTTCCCGCCGAATAGAGCTACGATCGCAAGGCGTTGCACAAATGTACATATAAATTGGTTGCGTTTGAATATTTTTGTGTTAATAAATTTTTTTTAACGTTCAAATATGCAATAAAATAATCTGAAAAGTTCACTTCACTAGTTTATTTTTTTCTGTCCTAAAAAAATTCCCAAAAAAACGCTTTGTTTCGGCCTCATAAAGCAGGATCCCCCCTTAACCACAATAAAACAACTCGGTAACATTTTTTTTTTGTGGTAAAGGTGTATATTTTTAGTTAAAGTGACTAGAAACCACAGTTTCTCATTTTCTGGCAGTACCTACTTAGGTATTATCAAACAAATGATATGAAGTAAAATATAGAATCTATATGTATATATTAGGTATGTACACAAATACCTCGCTTTGCGTCGTTTCGTTTTGCGTTTTTTTCGAAGTTGCGTCGCTGCTGAATTAGTACTAATTTTTACTGTGCGTCGTTAAATTTTTGAATTTGCGTTGTTTTGGGTTCGAGTCTTTAATTTTTTTTTTAATTAAAACGAGAGTATCTTAAATAATTCACTTTGCGTCGTGTTTTTTTGGAACGTAACCACGACGCAAAGTGAGGTATGGGTGTATAGTGATATTTAATATTACATAGTATAAAATAATAAATACATACAGGGTGTATTTCTCTGGAACAAGTTTCCCTGACTTTTCCCGGTTTTCTAGATGAATTTTTACGTTTTTTTATTTTTTTAGATAATTGTTTCAATATTTGCGGGAATTTGCGAGGTTTTTGCATTTTTACAAAAATTTCCCTAACTTTCAACCAAATTCCCCGGTTTTCCCGATTTTCCAGAAACTGGCCACCCTGACATATTAATATTTTTCATTATGAATTCCATAAAAAATAACAGTAAAATAGTACAATATTAAGCTCGTTAACTGAAACCTAAGAAAACAATTAAAATTGATTATTACTAAAAGAAAAAGTACTTAAAATACCACAAATATTTTAAGTAAAGTGAACAAAAACATCCTTGGTTTTGTTTAGACACAAATATGCAAATTAATATTAAAACGAATTGGAGATTTTAATGCTAGTCAATAGCACACACATCTCTTTGTTCTTAAGAAAGTTATTTTGAATAACATTTTATATGTATTGTGGTTTTTGGTTTAAAGTAGTACATAACACTCAATTGTCAAATGTAAATATTTGTAGTTAGAGATTGTAAATTTACAAACTTTTAAAATAACTGGTAGTTCGGTAAAACAATTCATATAAAACCGGTTCACTGATAAAATAAGCAATAATTTTTAAATTATTGAATATTTTAACTAAAATTTAGTTTTTGTCTGTTCCCGTATCACACATTCTTATAAATATTCTACAACATTGATTTTTCATATGAGTGCACATGTGATGTAACGAGACGAGGCAACTAATAGTCTCGTCTCGTACACGTGATTGAGACTGAAACTGAGAAAATGTTTGGTATTGTGTTATTTTTTTCATTTATTCTTGCATTTTGAAATATAACGAATCTTATGTACCTCTATATTTTAAATACTGCTATTTAAAGATTAATATTAAATAGTTAATTTTAATAATCCTTAAAAGCAGACTTTCAGGTTATTGATCAGCACCCAACAAAATGTAATAAATAATATAAATTCATTTTGATTAATTATTTCGTTTTTGTGTTATGATTTCTAAAATTTTAGATACGAATCTATAGTTTTATAAAATTAATAACAGTAGAAAATTACTTTACTATCTTTGAAATATAACTAACGCCCAAAGAAAATTCGCACTCACGTATAGTAATACACATTTGTTTGACTTTGACTCATAATCCAACATATTAAAATCACTCACGATCTAGTTCAGTGGTTCCCAAACTCTTTTGGCCCACGGACCCCTTTTCATAGTCAAAACTTGCCCACGGACCCCCTTTCATAGTCAAAACATTCCCACGGACCCTGGGTGAAAAACTACTAAATTTTGACACGCGCAGTTGATTTTAGTACCACTTCGCCAATTTTTATTCGATTACGTTGAAATTTTAACACAATGAAGAAGATAGATAAAGCTACTAATTTAGTGAATAACATTAAAATTGGACAAAAATTGTTTGTGTTAATGCGCTTTGAATTTTGAAAATTGCCGAATTTTTGCTAAAAAATTTTTTTTTTCGTTTTTGCAATATTGCAAAAACAAGAGCTGATTGAGCAAAATGGTGGTCATTTTTGGATTCAGCGTGTCCAAATTACCCTTAAAAAGTTGTTGTATGCCCTGCAGCAAAATGGCTGTCGACCAGTATGTAATTTATTAATTGTTATTTATTTTAACTTTTTTTTTCTGCAGTTTTGGCGTTAGGGTGGGCCCCGTACAGCCACGACTAATTTATTTTAACTTCCATATTAATAAAAATGTACACGGACCCCCTGACGTTGTTCAGGTTTAAATTCGGACGAGACAAGACCGAGACGATATCACCTTTATTTATATCTCATCGAGAGTTTCAAGTTATTATGAATAATTAGTCATTATTTAAAGATTTATGATTCTAGACGCTAACGTCAAAAACTTGAATAAAATTAGTTTATTTTTATGTTGCTTTTTGTAATACAGTGAAACCTGGATAACTGGAATCTCAAAGGACCAGTTATTTTATACCACTTAAATAGGTGACCCATATACCCAGTTATCGATGTGCACATATACATAGATGTGACGGGACCTCAGTGTGAATTCTAATTATAGAAGTTTCCCACTTATCCAAATCCCACTTAATCAAGTTTTACTGTATAGATAAAAAACGACAAAAGATGAGACGAGACATACATAGCTCTCGTACTCTCGTCTCGTGTCATATGCAGCTCTACATCCAGTTTATAGCAAGGTTTACCAAATTATAGAAACCAGCATTTGCTATTTAACATTCAGAGGGCCGGGATTTCAGGGGGCATTTCGCCCTCAGAAAACTGGTATAAAAGGCATCTTATATCATTGATTGATCATAGGTAAAGTGTCGATCACGAGGTGATCTTCACCTCTTCTTCTTCAAACGTAGGTCGGCAATGAAATGAAAAAAAAAATTAAATTTTGTTGATTTTTTAAGAAGAATGCTGAATTTTTTGAATGTGACGGTATTTATAGTTAGTTAAACATTAATTTAACTATTCCTCTACGTTAGATTCATCCGTCTACATCATTCATTTCTCTTTAGTCCAAACATTGTATTTTTTCGCCCAGGAAAGACAAAATTTTGTCTGTCTGTCTGTCTGTCAGAAGTGGCTTTCTTCGCACCTTTCTCCCAAGCAAATTGTGTTCCACAAGCCTTCTCCTAACACTCCTTCCTGCCAATTTTATTCTATGAACCTGCATCACTTCAGAAGAGAGTTTTTTTCTTATTTTTTAGAGAGATTCGCTCCAAAATACGGTCTTGTCCCGCACTCATTTTCAATTTCGGTCACTTTTGATTCGATTTACTTTCCCAAAAGTCATACAGGTATCTAATAAAAATACCTATAATCCCTAATTCCCCCGAAATCTGTTAATTTAAGCAAAGTGTCTTAAATCACTAGGTGTCTAATACATATGGCCAAGGCTGTTTGTACCATGCTATCAACACAAACAAACTGTTAGGTAACATAGATAGAAGAAAGCAGGCTTAAATCAGCATTTAATAAACAAAGAGCAAATTATTATTACTACTCACAATCCGCATGCTATAATAAATTAAATACAGTGGTACCTCGACATACGAGTGCCCCAACATACGAGTTTTTCGAGATACGAGCCGGCGAGCGAGTGATTTTTTGCTTTGAGTTACGAGCGAAATTCGAGATACGAGTTCGGTAGTTCATTTATTTTTATAACCATGGATCGGAAGAAAGTTTGTGGAAAGTCAAGTGCTAAGAAAAAGATGATGAGTATTGAATTAAAACGTGAAATTATAGAAAAACATGAGTGATTGTTTTGTATGGGGAAATTTGCTTCGAGATACGAGTAATAGGGTATTTGACTAAATTTTAAAATATATTGTAAATTGTGCGTATGTATACAATAGATACTTCCATAGTATCTTTTTCCAAAATAATGCCGAAAAAACGCTGAAAATAATATTTTTCTATTTAAATGAAAAAATTCCCGCCAAAACGCGCATTCAAAGTCACGTGGTTGCGTGACGTAACATTATGATAAATAAACTGAAATCAACCAATAGAGATCGAGTATTCTGACGTTTATAGCATAAATTGACGTCATACCAGTGGCAATTCATTTAGACGTGTTTGCGATCACGTGACAATTATATTAAATATTACAATTTAAAATTAGGTTTATTATTAAAATACTGACTTATTTCACGTAAAAAAACACATGATTGTTAATTATAGTAATATATACTACACTATTTAGAACATTTTAGTCTTTATTATTAATAGTGTCAAATACCCTATTCAAGATACGAGCAAGATTGCGGAACGAATTAAACTCGTATGTCGAGGTACCACTGTACTTGACTCTGAGCAAATCAGCATGACAATAATTGTACCAATCCATACATTACAATGATCAGTATCAATAGGGTTACATGTAATTGCATCAATTATTCAATATCTCACTGAACCCAACATTTCACTAGTTGGGCAAGGACGGCTATCCGCGGTAGGCTGTTAGATCTGGTGAGTAGACATGTAGCTGAACCGGCATCAGCATCAGTGCTTTGCTAAGCGCGGAGTCGTGTTGTTCAACAGAGCCGTGCGTACTTGTCTAGTTGTGTACCTCTCTCCACGTGTTGTTGTTGTTGTTGTATGAACGCTACTGCCGTCAGTTTGGTGGTGTTTGTGTCTTTAACCGGCATTCAAATTTCTATACGTTTTTAGTGACAAGTTGAAGCCGTTGTGTATTTTTTAAATAATGTAAGATGATATGATTTTTTTTGTATTTTTATGTGTTCGTAATTATTAAACCTAAATAATACCTTTAGTGTATAAAGTGTTCTTGATTAGCAATAAACGATTTTATAAATAATAAAATATGTGGTTGCTACTTGTGGGCGTTTTATTAATGTTTTTTAATATTTTGAAATTAAAACTTACAAACGTAACAATTTTAAATTTGAAGTTTTTGTATATTATAGATTTATTGATATTCACCACTCACTTTTGAAAATAATCACTAAATCGGAAAGAGAAGTTTATTTTTGCCAATTTTTGAATTTTTTGATAATTTGAATTAAAGAAAAAGTTATAACTAGTCGTGCAGGTAGACTCATGCCAGTATAAATTTTGTACAAATGTTTATAATCGGAATGTCTCAAACAGTGGCGCAATCAGAAAAAAAATCGAGAAGGGGTAAATTTTTTTGTAATTATATATTTATTTATAATGTATCACAATTGTTAAATTAAATAATGTAAATGTAACCCCAACCTCCCTTAGATACGCTACTGGTCTCAAACATTCAATTCTAGCAAAAAAAAGTATTAGTTTACCATAAAAAATCATAATTTTTATAATTTTTTTCATACAAAAGTTGTCCGACAGATAGACGGACATTTGTCTAAAAATGTGTTTTTCGGAAAGTAAAAAAAAAAGATTATTAAAATTGAGCAAGGTCACTTTTCGACCAAAACCAATACTTCTCTGTACACTGACGTGATGGAAACAACAAAAAAAAACGCGGATTTATAGTAAATTAATTTTGTAATATTATTCGAAAATTAAACAACACCGTTCCGCGTAAAGTTAAGATTAATTAAAATAATCACAGAAGAATTTGCGAACTGTTTTACGTAAAGTAAAGTAAGTGAGTATGATAAAACAATCTTGAAAAATGTATTAAAAACAAGGAAATTTTTTAGTAGAATATAAAATTATATAATACATATGTTTCGTTTTTTTCTTGTGTTCATTTAATTTGTTAGTAGTAATTTAATATAAAAAGTCCGAAGTTAATTAAGAGAAGTTTCCTTATATCGTTATTTAATTTTTATCCCCCTCCCCCCTTTCACCCATTTTTGAACTAATAAACTTACATATCATGCACTAAGAACAAGTTATACGGTTGTGCGAAGAAATGATGTATGAAAAATTAAAATTGCTGAAACTAAACTGTAAAATAGTAAACTGTAAACATTACACTGCAGGATGCACGACTATACTATAATGAGATGCAATTACAACGATTGTAGAGCATAGACAATGCCGGGGGTTATTAAGTGCAGTTGTACCGTATTTGTGCAACCCTGAAATTAAATATGCAGTTTTAATAGTAATTTTGTGCAGTGCTAAAAAAACGTCACTAATTGCATTTAGATTTTTTTAGTATTCACTCATTTTGTGCAGTTCTAAAATTTCATTAAAATAACCTCTGGACTATGCTAGATCAAATAAGGAAATATACTCAGGGGCGTCCCTGGTTTGTTGGCCACCAGGATGCAAAAACAATATCGCAACTCTCCTCTCAGTATAAGTTTGGCTCGAAATACGGTAGCCAGTAGCAAGCCCGGCGATTAAAATATTGAGGCCTGTTACTTTCGTCGGTTTTTGCTTCCTTGTCATATACGAAGGTTATGGGTAGCTATGTGATAATTTATTAAAGCAGAAAAAATGTGTTTTCCGATTTCAAAATTTCTATTTGATCTTTCCGTTTCAGATTAAGACAGAAACTTTTTGTTCCGTGTTTGTCTCTTAAATCCTTGTCACACGCATAACTCATGGATCAAGAAACACTTAACCGATATTAATTAAACTTGGTTAGTTGGTTGAATCTGGTTAGTAAATTGTGGGTGTGATATCTTAAAATTATTATTTATCAAAATTTATCAAAAACAACGCGTGTTACGTGAAATTTTGTTTAAAATATTTTTGTAGAGAAATCAATATTTACAATCTAATAAAAAAAGGTATAACTTTTATAGTAAAATATTTTCATTCACAATAATTTTTATAAAAATTCTAAGACCTATTGTTTTTGGTGTTAATTGGATCATCATTTTTTACCAAAAATAATATAATATTGTCCAGAGCTGTGCACAAGTACAAAAAAAAAGTACTTAAGTACAAGTACAATTACTTTACAAAATAATGTACTTAAGTACAAGTACAAGTACATTGCAAAAAAAAGTACTTAATTACAAGCACAAGTACATTGCAAAAAAAAAGTACTTAAGTACAAGTACAAGTACATTATCACAAAAATGTACTTAAGTACAAACACAATTACTTTTTGTAATTGTACTTAAATTTTTTAAATTTCAATTACAATTACATTTGTTATATATTTTTTCTTTACTGTTTTAAAAAATACTTCAGAGCAGTAATGTCTATTTCCGCGCCCTGGATATTTTTAAGATCTTTTGGGTAGGAGATAAATCGATAAATATCGCTACATAAGTATGTAATAGTATGTATGTATATCAGGAATTCCAAACAACTAAATTTAACGATGTTATAGACGTACAATCTGAGGCAAAAATAATATATATCTAAAGTAACAAAATACAACGGTTAGTATTATTTGTAAACAATTAAATTTTAAATGAAACGATTGTTTGAATTTTTTTAACATCATTCAAATTGCACTCATAGACAACAAATATTTATAGATTGAGAACATATTTAGACAAGGAGAACATCTTTTGCACTTTTTTAACTAAAAACAATGCTTTTTTTTCTATATTTGTAACTACTGAAAAAGTACTTGTAACTACTGAAAAAGTACTTGTATAATGTAAAAGTACTTAAGTACATACAAATGTACTTAAGTACATTTTCAAGTACACAAGTACAATTACTTTTAAATAAACAAATTTAAGTACAAGTACAAAGTACTTTTTCCAAAAAAGTATTTAAGTACAAGTACAATTACTTTCGTTAGAAAAAGTACTTAAGTACAAGTACAATTACTTTCGTTAGAAAAAGTACTTAAGTACAAGTACAATTACTCAAAAAAAGTACTTAAGTACTTGTACTCGAGCACTTGTAATCGAGTACTGCACAGCTCTGATATTGTCTAATTGTATGTATCGTATTAGAATTTTCTGATATTTAAAATTATAAAAAAAATATTATAGAAAAATTAATTCGGAAAATACATAAGTACATAATATATGGTTTATATGTATTACCTATACCTGTTTTCACTAAAAACGATTGAACATAAAATTAATTAATTTTTATTAGAAAATAAATTTATTTAATGAGTTTTTAATTCATCTATAAATTAACTTTTAACAGAATGTTTTTATGCTGAATTTCATTTATTTACACATACATACATATATATGAAAAGACATGTGGTGGACACAGCATCTTATTTGTTGTTTTCATATTAATTCGTCGTCCTCGTTAATTTAAAATGCAAATAAGAAGCATTGTTTAAAAAATTTACCTGTCATATTCTTTAATGATAACATTGTTAAATTATCAAATGTCACGTAAGTAACAAATATTTATATTGTTTCAAGTTCATGTATTGTGTACTTAACATTCTTTCATATTATTATACATTCAGTGTTCAATTTAGTTGGTAAAAATCAAGGGTAATATATCGATACTGAATTTTAAAATATTATACATTTATAAAAATTAATCAACAAAAAATAGTTCGAGAATAAAAATAAACTGATGTGGCCAAAATCTTGAAAATAGTTCATTATAACGAAAATATGATTGGAACATAAATTGTAGGTAATAATATGCTGACAACAGTGGTGGCAAACACGCGACCTATAAGGTTCTTCAATGCGGCCCGCGGCTCAAAGATTATTATTGACATTATTAAAATAATCAAAATGAAAAACAAAATAAAACATTACAGATTATAGAAGTACCAAATATTAATATTTTCTCTCAAAAGATACGATAAGTTAAAAAAAATATGTTTTTCAAAGGACCCCGCAGAATCTTTATGGGTAAGGGGTTTCGGTCAAACTCTTTGAAACTTTGGATTATGATAGTCCTTGATGAGTAGATCAAAAGTGTCAATGGGCACTAAGTCCTAAAAACTCAAACTTTTAAGATATAGCCCTCTGAAATTTGGGATCATGATTGTCTTTAATTTGCAATAAAAAAAATTGTAGAATCTTAATTTTCGCACAACTTTTTGTATGTGTTCCCAAAGACATCTATAATCGATTGCCACCATAAAAAGTCAACTTTTCAATTCATTGAGAAATGACAACACTTAAATTTTATAGTTACGTTTTTTTTAATTATAAACAAATCCAATTGTTTTATGATACAAAATTGGTTTATAATCAAAAAAACGTAATAATAAGATTTAAGTACTACCAATACTGCCATTGGCTAAAGAATTTAAAAGTTTACTTTTTTATGGTGACAATCGATTATATAAGTCTTTGGGAACACACACAAATAGTTGTGCGAAAATTAAGGTTCTACAAATTTTTTTATTGTAAATTAAAGGCGAGCATGATCCCCAAATTTAGAGGGCTACATCTTAAAAGTTTGAGTTTTTAGAACTTAGTGTCTATTGACACTTTTAATCTACTCATCAAGGACTATCAGAATCCAAAGTTTCAAAGAGTTTGACCGAACCCCCTTTCCCATAAGGATTCTGCGGGGTCCTTTCTATAATTATTATAAATTTTATAAAATTTGATCGATTTTTTACGTTTTTGAATTTTTTGGCCCATTTTCACTCATGAGTTTGACACCACTGCTCTACGTTATTTTAAAATAATTTTTAAACATTTTTCTAACTTCAATCGTTTAAAAAAATGTTGTAAACAATTGGTTTATTTATTTTCAAAAATAATATAAGTGTTGAAGTACAAAAAAAATCGAATTTTAAAACATCAAAATTTTCCATAGACCCCCAGTAGAGTCCTGGAATATTATAGATTCTTTTAAACTTTCATAGATCCCCCGGAGGTTCACCTGGACCACGTTGAGAATCCCTGGTTTAGGCAAAAGTGTGTCACAGACCAATAGACTATACATAAGTATATAATTTCGTATAATTTTTTTACACCAAAATGTTAAAACAACACGGTGTTTTTCTGACAAAATGCCAACAAAACCTATACATTTTTTAAAACACCGTTTTGTTTCATTTTTTCGTTTTGGTGTAAAACAATCAACTAAAATAAAATTTCAAGCAGTATTTATTATAACCTACTTAATTTTTTCCCAAAGACAATTGTTTTCCAATCTATTTGCAACAAATTAAAAAAAATCGTATCAATCAACTATTTTAAATATATTTTAAACTTATGAAAGTACATTGACCCTTAATTGTAGCAGTTTTTTCACTATAATGCAATTTTGCAAATAGTGCAAATAAATCGTAGAGTAGTATCAGCAAAAATAGAGTAAAATACCAGTTTCTTTGAAATATTTCTGAGATATCATAATTATATCTATGTTTTCTTTTATCTAACTGTAAGTATATGAAACAAATATGGTACTGAAATTGATATTACACATGTTATTTTAATAGAAAATACAAAAAATAGTGTGCAATGAAAATTTCATAAAATATACACATTTTTCTTAAAAAATATGATTTATCCCATTTTTGGGTATTATTCATTATAATATTTTATCAATAAAAATCAAAAATGTTAGCAACCTGAATAAATTTTATAGCACCATGCATAGATTTTTTAAGCAGCATTTTTAGTCGAATAATTTATTAAAAATATACAGGCGGTTCCATTTGTTCCATCTTTTTGACGTTCTGTTTTTTTCCTGGAAAAATACTCATTTAACCGATTATCTAAATCTAATAATAACAAAGAGACTTCGTTTCTGCGATGACCCCGTACATGAACGTAGTATAGGTATTAGGGTGATTCATTTCCGCAAAACATTTTTTTTCAAGGTCCTCAAGCAAAATTTTAATCTACATATAGAAAAAAAAATTCTCACCAAGATTGAGCTCTTAATTCCTATTTTAAGTACTTGCAATTTAAATATGAAGTTTTCCCATTCAAAATGCATGTAAATTTTTTTTTTTTTTTTTCAAATTTCTAATGCTTAGACACCTTTTATCATATTGGGAATCGGTTTGATGGACCTTACGGGAAATTTCACGCTCTTTAAAATTGCCTTACAAGGGGAACCTTTCAGTGGGCCGGTTTGGATTTTCTTCATATTGAAATATGTTGTGAAGGGAGGTCCCCTGATAACACCTATACCCGGTTTTGGGCGCAGACGGGCAATAGTTTAAAAATTATGACCCAAAATATATTTTAATGTTGCATATATACCTATATGTTAAGTCTATTTATATAAGCGTCTGTTGACCTAGCGGTTATGATAATAGTCCGGTAATCAATGCACCCGAGGTTCGAGTCCTCTTAAGTTTTTATTTTTATTTTTAATTGCAAACAGTGACATTATTTAAATATATTATTCTCCTGTAAAATATGTATCTTGTGAATTTATTTATTTTCAATGTTTATTTTTCAAAATGTGCAGTTTAATTTAATTTTTTAAATTTTGTTGATAAACAATTCAAAACTGGGATTGCAAATAAAAAAATATATAATTTATGCTTAAGTAACTTATTTGTTTATGAACGGTTAACAACATTTTGGAAGGTATCTATCGTACAAACACTTTATACATAAAAACATATTACACCAAGAACATTTTATAAATGATTGAATATTTAAACAATTTATACATTTATTTATTAATAATTCTTATGGCATAATTGTCCATATAACCACTAGCAACAATAATGGTTACCGGTCAATTATCATTACCACTAGGCCAACAGACGCTTGTATAAATAGACTTAACACGTAGGTATATATGCAACATTAAAATATATTTTGGGTCATAATTTTTAAACTATTACCCGTCTGCGCCCAAAACCGGGTATAGGTGTTATCAGGGGACCCCCCTTCACAACATATTTCAATATGAAGAAAATCCAAACCGGCCCACTGAAAGGTTCCCCTTGTTAGTGTTTTTTTTTCTGTAACTCACACTGGTTCGCCAGTAGGAGTCATCTAAATACAGTTTTTGGAATAAATTTTTTTTCCATTTTTTTTAGCAAACCGCAAAAATTAGGGAGAAAAAAAGAGCTGACTCGTAAAAAATAGTTTTTTTACCAATATTTAATGAATTTACAGCCATTTTTAGGCCTTAAAACGCAAGAAATTGATAAATACTAACTAATAATGCTGCATTATTAGTTAGTATTTAGATGACTCCTACTGGCGAACCAGTGTGGGTTACAGAAAAAAACACTAAGGCAATTTTAAAGAGCGTGAAATTTCCCGTAAGGTCCATCAAACCGATTCCCAATATGATAAAAGGTGTCTAAGCATTAGAAATTTGAAAAAAAAAATAATATTTTTTTACATGCATTGTAAATGGAAAAACTTCATATTTAAATTGCAAGTACTTAAAATAGGAATTAAGAGCTCAATCTTGGTGAGAATTTTTTTTCTATATGTAGATTAAAATTTTGCTTGAGGACCTTGAAAAAAAAATGTTTTGCGGAAATGAATCACCCTAATAGGTATACGTAGTATTTTCTTTGAGAGCTTTATATTTAAGACATGCTATTAATTTTATTTGCAAAGACATTGAAATTTAAGTTATGTGTAATGAATAACGCATCTTGAAGAGTATGTATTGACCTTCCAATAATATGTAAACATAGGAAACAGCGTTTGTAAATTATAAACCGTTATATATATATTTAATCATTTAAATTCACAAACAAGACAATATTTGTAGTGTTTAACCTGGAATTTTAATAAGTGTACTAAACAAATTATTCTGCAGAATTATAACATGATTGTAAAATACCCGTGTATAGTTAACTTTACGCATACGTTGGTACGTTTTTGAATGAACTGGGAAGGGGGGGGGGGTACTTATATTTTAACATGGGGTCTTATGGAAGGATGCCAAGACCTGAAAAAACGTACTAACGAAGTTCTACTGTACTTTAAATATAATGTCATTAATTAAATTACAGTTGGCGATCATGCAATTATTATTAGATTCAGGTGAATAAATTCTTATATAGTTTTTTTTTAACTTTTTATAGTCCGATTGTTTTTCTCAATTTTGCTGTTACTGAAATATTAGTTTGAGGTTATTGAAATGGGACATCCTGTATATATATTCAGTAAAAATATAAAGCTACCTCCAGATTGTGTTGTTTTATTCGCTTCAATACTTATAATAACATGTGATAAAAAACGCGATGGGGGACTTCCGGGTCACGACTTATAAAATATTTATTGAAAAGTTTTCGCCGCACTGCATGCAGATAAACAATCATATCTTTTGAATAATAACACTTTGCATTTACAACAAAGTTGTTAGTTTTTAGATATAAACTTGGCGGCTTATATCTATAAGGCCACCCAGATTAGAATTTTTAGCAGGTCCCTTTCTGTCAAGAAATAATTTTTGACGACAAAAAAGGCTGATTTACTCGCTACGCCGAAACTCTTAAAATTAAATAAAAACGTACAAATATGAAAGTTAAATAAACGAATATGAATAACTGAAATATCAGCTTTTTCACTACAAATTTTTTTTGATCGTTAAGATTCTAAAAAAAACATCACAATTAAAAAAAAAATCCTTTACCACTTTTGGGGACCCCCTGATGCTCGGGGCCCCGGACAATCTAACCGGCCAGACCGGCGGTAGTTACGCCACTGATTTTGTTCTTTTTTCGCTTAGATGCAATCCAATCATGAATTGGTTGAAATGCGGAAACGAATTATTTTTATACCTCTCTTGAATCCCCCCGTTATCAAATAAACTTAAAAAGCAAAATAGACACTATTTATTAACTAAATAAACAATGTCACGACCACGACTAATTAATTGTAAAACAAATGGCATATTTCGAAATATCATAAAAAAGTACTTAATATTGATCACGGTATTTAACTGAAAAATATTTATTTATACAATTAGCATGCGAACATGCGTATTTTCAACTTAATTGTAACATTTATTTATTAATTACTAATTAGAATTGCATTTTAGCGAAAAATATATAAGAACAAAATTGTTTAAAAACTAACTAAACAAAACCATGAAAAAAAATTATCTGCATCGAAAAATAAATTGTCTTTTGCTTATAATTTTTGTTAGCACAGCACAAAAAAATTCGTAATCTACGGGATAAATCGAATCTAAACATAGGGTGGATCTAACAAGGTTCTTTGTTGCCGTATTACCTGTTCTAGGCCACAATGTTAATGAATTAATATGTATTTACCCATATAAACTATTGTGAAGATCAGCAACTTTAGTAGACTTTGCAGTAATTCAAGGGTAATAAATGGTATGTGTTTATTTAAGGATGTGGCTATTTGCACATACACTATGTGCAAGCAATTGGCTATTCGAACATACACTATGTGCAAGCAATTGGCTATTCGAACATACACTATGTGCAAGCAATTGGCTATTTGCACATACTGAATGATCTGAATGTGAACCGAAACCCCTAAATCTAGAAACGTGAAATTTCAGGGGTGTATTTATTTTATGTCGTAAATACCCACTAAGGAAATATTTTTCGAATTTCAGCCCCTACGGGGGTAAAAGAGGGTGTAAATTTTTGTATGGGAAAAATATTTTTTCGATGGATTTACTTGAAACTTAAAATACACACTCTACATTACCAATAATGAAACATGTATTTCAGCATATCCTAAAAGGGGTGTTAATTTTATGAAATTTGGAATATTAATTTACATAACTGTTTATGATATTGAGGTAAATACGGACAAAGAAAGTAATCTATACTAATATTATAAATGCGAAAGTGTGTCTGTCTGTGTCTGTTTTTTTGTTTGTTTGTTTGTTTGTTTGTTACCTTTTCACGGCTAAACCGCTGTACCGATCTTGATGAAATTTGGCAAGGAGATAGCTTACATCCTGAGACAGGACATAGGCTATTTCGAATCTCAAAAATTAATCCCCTAAGAAATTGCAAGGGGGTGGAAATATTTGTATGGGAAATATTTCACCCCCTGTCACATATTAAGGGTTGTAATTATTTTCATTCGATCCGGCGGGAAAAATACTACGGGAGTGAGGGGTTCTAGGGGGAAAAACAACCCCCTATCTCCCATAGAAACCGAGATATTTACGATTTTGTAAAATAAATGAAAACCAAAATAAAAGAAAATATATATATTTCACCCCCTTTCGCATATAAAGGGTTGTAATGAGTTTCATTCGATCTGGCGGGAAAATACCACGGGGTAGGGGTTATAAGGGAGATACAACAACTCTTCATATGTGGAAGGGGGTGAAATATATATATTTTCTTTTATTTTGGTTTTCATTCATTTTACAAAATCGTAAATATCTCGGTTCCTATGGGAGTTAGGGGGTTGTTTTTCCCCCTAAAGCCCCTCACTCCCGTAGTATTTTTCCCGCCGGATCGAATGAAAATAATTACAACCCTTAATATGTGATAGGGGGTGAAATATTTCCCATACAAATATTTCCACCCCCTTGCAATTTCTTAGGGGATGAATTTTTGAGATTCGAAATAGCCTATGTCCTGTCTCAGGATGTAAGCTATCTCCCTGCCAAATTTCATTAAGATCGGTACAGCGGTTTAGCCGTGAAAAGGTAACAAACAAACAAACAGACACACACTTTCGCATTTATAATATTAGTATAGATTACTTTCTTTGTCCGTATTTACTTCAATATCATAAACAGTTATGTAGATTAATATTCCAAAATTTCATAAAATTAACACCCCTTTTAGGATATGCTGAAATACATGTTTCATTATTGGTAATGTAGAGTGTGTATTTTAAGTTTCAAGTAAATCCATCGAAAAAATATTTTTCCCATACAAAAATTTACACCCTCTTTTACCCCCGTAGGGGCTGAAATTCGAAAAATATTTCCTTAGTAGGTATTTACGACATAAAATAAATACACCCCTGAAATTTCACGTTTCTAGATTTAGGGGTTTCAGTTCACATTCAGATCATACAGTATGTGCAAATAGCCAATTGCTTGCACATAGTGTATGTTCGAATAGCCAATTGCTTGCACATAGTGTATGTTCGAATAGCCAATTGCTTGCACATAGTGTAAGTGCAAATAGCCACATCCTTTATTTAATAATACGTTCAGATCAAGTTTACTAATAAAATTACGGTAAATAAGTCGCTCAGGTGCTCAAGCTACTAACATATGTATGTACGTTCACTTACAAGTGCTGCACACAAGACGAGATTTAAATAAATCAAATCTCGATGTATTATATACAGTAGACATTTATCGATTCTTATAAAGTCACTTGATAAAAAATAGTTTAAAGAAGATTTAATAGGTACTTAAGGGAGTGTCCTGCTTTATGAGTCTCAAAAAATCCATTTTTTTATTGCTTAAAACTCTTCCTAATATATCTAAGAATATGTCTGTAAAGTTTTATAAGCAAATTCCAAATATTTTCAAAAATATAGCATTAATCGCAGTTGAGTGTCCAGAAGGTATACAAGCGCTCGGACATTTTGAGCTCTCGCTTCTCCCCTCGGTCGAATAAATCCGAACAATGTACCTACCTGAAAAGGTTCAATTATCGTCTAAAATAATATTTTGAATTTGTATAAGCGCCGGGTCAAGCTATAGTACAAATTATAATGATATATTTCCTCTCCGTTTAACTGCTTTTTCTGACCGTAAACTTTAAAGCGTGTTTTCTCGAGTTTTAATTTTTATCATTTTTCTAAATTGGCGGGTGTGATTGCAAGAAAACTAAACAACCAATCAAAATGAACCAAAGCTTGTTCTCTTCAGTTTTAAATTCTCTTCCATATGAATTAAAAAGATTCATGAAAAAAAATTCTAAACAACTTTTTTAGCAAGTTAAAATGATTTTTTTCTTACAAAAAGCACTTTTTTTTTCAAACCTGACATTTTTTTTTAATTTTAAAATTTTTTGGGTTTTTCTTAGTTCATATAGAAGAAAAATATATGAAAATTAAAACTTACTTTGGTTTTTTTGTCTCAGACAAAAATTACGTGCTTCATCTTTCCCGCCGATTGGAAACTGCGATTGCAAGGCGTTGTACAAAATTTCATATAAATTGGTTGCGTTTGAATATTTTTGTCTTAATAAAAAAATTTTTTAACGCTCAAATATGCAATAAAATAATCTGAAAAGTTTGCTTCACTAGCTTATTTTTTTCTATCCTAAAAAAATTCCCCAAAAAACGCTTATTTTTGGCCTCATAAAGCAGGATACTCCCTTAATAACTTAATGAATAATTTTTTTTATATAAAACATATAATCATTGTCCATATACGGTTTATGCAGTGTAGTACAAAGTTTACCAACAATTTGAGAAGAGAATCACAATATAATTTTGAAATGAAGAAAAATGATCTTTAATTACATGAACGTCAACAATTAAAAAAAAAAAAAAAGAACTTGGGATTCTTTTATACAAATTATTATGTACTTTTAAATTTTTTTGTAATAATTGAATATTTTAAATGGTCTTCTAGAGAATTTAGAATTCATTTTCGGCAGTATCACAACATATAGATAATATGAGTATAAAAAATAGTACAAATTCAGCAGAGTATTTAGATGTGAGGGTAAAAATAATCAAGAACATTTTTAGGGCCGGACGCGGCTCGCGAGTCATTGTTTGGGGACGAATGGTATAATGAATACTTGGCCAATGAATAAATGTTTTAGTACCTAAACTTATAACTGCTTAACCGTTCGTAACAGTAAAATATTAATAAATTAAAAATTAAAACTTAATATCGAAATGTTTAAATTAAAATATAATTTAGCAAATACTGCAATAAACATACTTTCCCTAAACTAAATTACTCGTATTTTATTATACTTATTTATACAGTATACAAACTTTAAACAATAGAATAATGTAAGTTTTAAATTGACCGTATATTACAAGATATTACAATAAATACAAAACATCAATAAAATGTTAAATATTGACTATTGTATTATATTAATTGTATTTTTCAGCAATAGTTGTATTAATTTCACAAGGTTAACAGATATCGTCCGTGTGGAGGTTGTTTTGTATACCATAGTTAACTAATATTAAATAACTGCTTATTAAAACAAAATAAAATGCAAGAACGGGTTTCGAAAAGTATGAAACTATTTGCACGTTATTATTTAAACAAAATAAAATGTAATATTAAATTAATTATAAAGTATGCGGAAACGAAAACACTAAATTATTCGAGTGATTCACCTTAATAGAATTCACAAAGGAGCACACTTTGAAGTTATGTCATTTTTACCTAATATTCTATTAATAAGTTTACAGATCAACTTTAAACTTTTTAAAAACTGTTTTTGAAATTTAATAACTGATTTTATATAATTCGGAAAAACTGATATCAATGGTATTTTTTACCCCGTCAGAATTTTGAAAAAAAAATTGTGTCCTGAATCCTTGTCAAACGCATAACACATGAACCGTTTTAACTGATGTTAATGAAATTTGGTTTGTTAGTCGAATCTAGTAGATGGTCCCTTATAAAAATCATCAAAATCGAGTGGAGGGATTGTTATTTTTCAAAATATTTTAAGAACGATGTGAAAACAAAAAACCAAGTGCGTATTGAGCACGCACATGATAGGGTTTAAAGTTATTTAAAAAAAATTCATAAACAATTTTTGCTACAGTGTTCGTTATAATTTTTATTGAAAGTACTAATTAAAAGCTACATTCTGGATTTTTTCAGAATTTTTGCATCAATAGTTTAGAGGGGGGGGGGCTCTGATAACCACATTGAAAAGCAAATACATCATGAATGAAGGGTTAAAATCAAAAGGTTATATCACATTTTAAGTTGCATTTTAGGAGACCTACCTAAAAACATACCATCAAATAAGATATATCATATACCTATGTGAAAAAAATTGAATATACTTTTCAGTTTATAAGAAGGGGGTCCAAAAAATTTCATCATTTTTGTTTTTGGGTTATCAATCTACGTACGTGTACCAAATTTCAAATTAATCGGTATAAAATTTATATAGACGGACTGGCGGGCGGACAGAGCGAAACTATAAGGGTTCCTAGTTTTCTACGGAACCTTAAAAACATCTGTCAAGTAAATGCAAAGTGCTTCCTCGTGCTAAATTCAATAAAGGCAGTTAATTAATTATCGAATAATTTTAATTAACACCGATAAAATATTCTCATGAACTTACATTGGTTAATTTCCTTGGTTTAATTTTTAAACAATTTTAGATACACGTACTTTTAGTTTAACACTGACATATAATTATGTCATTTTTGATGTAAATATTAAAAAATATACGAAAATAATAATCATATTAATAATAATCATAAAACATTCATTTCTAATAAAATTGTATAAAAATTAAAACATGGTAGTTCATTAGAATACTTAATCGGTATTTATTAAAACTCTTCGATAATAATTAACTCACTTTGGTGAATTAATTAAGCACTATGCACAATCACTTAACAGTTATTTTTTCTACAAATTCATTTTAAAAATATTTTATTTTTACTAAAACTTAGTGATCAGGTGCCTACAAAGAAAAATTAATTATTTTTTCACGCTATTTTACTTTATATTTGTACATACACTCGTCTCTCCGAACAACGTCGGCATCGGTAATTCAGAATCTCCTAACAACGTAGGCTAGAGGGGCACCCACCACCGTGCCGATTTTAACGTTAATTGGTGAATTTAAATTTCGCGCAGAAATATAACAGTCACGGTAGTATTGTGGTAGGGATAGGAGAATGTCGTTACATGGAGCGGTTGGCCATTCGTTTCTCGGAGCGGACGTTAATAGGATGGACGTTGTTTAGAGATTCGAGTATATGTGCATACCGTTGTCGTGATGCTTGTTTCTTCCTCTTCTTATTGTTAGTTATATTTACAATACGTTATTAGATAGTTAAACGAACTGTGACTCTTTTTTTGACTATTTTGAAAGGAAAAAAATATTATTTATAATCTTACACATTTAATTATACCATAGTGTCATACTTACTCAATTGTATTCTTTGAAAATGGAGAATCTTAGTTTAATTTATTTTTCGAACCAAATGTTAAATCACTTTTATGAAACAAATTCTTATGCGGTGTTTACACCGAGAAAACAAAACAGAAACACGGTGTTTTTATGACCAAGAAGTAATAAACCCTATACATTTTTAAATACGAAATATTTTAAAGACACGATGTTTCTGTTTTGTTTTTTTCGGTGTAAACGCCGCATTAGAAACCTGGACAAGATGGACAAAAAATGAGTATCGTGTTTGGATTATGGATAAAACAACAAACACTATGTTGATCTATTATTTATTTTTAAGTAAATAATTGTATCGCATAAAACAGAAAAGACAATGGATTGACTATGTCAGAAAGTATACTTTTACGTAATCGACTAATATTAAATTGCTAATTTTTTACAATCACAAGTTTGTAGTAAAAGGGCAAATTATGTATAGCAACACAATGAAAGTGTTGTACTCTTCTGAAATAGAGCATGCCTATCAAACATTAAAAGCCAGTGATAAAAATACATATACCACGTAAAGATAATAAACTATAATTATTTAATGCTCGAGTGTTTATACTAACTTGGACATTATTTTTTCATTTTTTTAATAACAACTTCTGAGGGTCTCTGAATCGAGTAAGACCATTATCATAGTGAGTTTTGTATATTGTAGATATGCATACCCTTTTTTTTTAAATAGCAATAATAAACCGGAAAAGGAAGTTTACTCCTGTAAGTAATTTTGAAAATTATTTTTTTATTGAGATTATTATTACCTATAACTATAAGCCTTGTTTCACACATACGCGGTTCCATTCGGTTCGGTTCGTTTTCGGTTTCAGCCGAAACCGAATCAAACCCTTTCACACATACACGGTTCTCATACGGTTCATATTAGGTTTTATTTTTTTCCGTAAACTCAGTAGTTATCATGGAGAGAAAGCAAGTTGTTGCCATGTTGTTTCTCTATAAAAAAAATTAAAAAATGAAGGAGGAATACTAGAATTCATTGCGAGCACCCTCTCATCATTTTACAGCAGGAATTTGGAGCATTCTACACTATTTTCCCGAAGCTAAAAAGCATGAAGACGATCCACATCAGCATCTAGAAAACCGCTCATTTTATTAGAAAATCCGCGACAAAACTTAAAAAAAGTAACACTCGTTATCAGGTTAAAACCGAAACTAAACCGAGTATGTGTGAACGCGTTCATTGCTTTGTGTTCCTTGGATACGAATTGAAACCTGATGAAATCTGTCCGTGTGGAGGGAGTATCCAGTTCTGTACGGTTTCTATTAGGTACCGAATACAAACTGAATAATCGTTTCACACTTGTCGGCAGCGACCGAAAACGAATCGAAAACGAACCGAACCGAATGAAACCGTATATGTGTGAAATAGGCCTTAATACAAATTTAGAGCCCCTAATTTATTATTAAAAATAAAAAAGCTTAGCAAGTTGGCTAAAAAGAAGATTACTGGATACCTGTCGTGATGAGCTTTTATATATTAACGAATATAAAAACACTTCAACAGTGGATCGATGTTATTCTAAGCAAAATATATATGTATATTAAATGAACGTGAGGGAGCTACAGCTCCTCAAAAATGATGTAAAAATAGTTGAATTTTTCATTATTTGAAGAACCCATTGTGGTACAGTTATAAACAATGATACGCGATTTAGTATTAATAAGTGCTATCTATTTTTAATTTCAACCATTAATTGTTTAGAACAGAGGTGCAAGGGGTAATTGGTCCTTCGATTTTTATCTTCTAGTATAATATACTCAGGGCCGCGCCGCCCATATGTGCGAAGTGTGCGGCGCACACAGGCGCCAGGGCATCAAGGGCGCCGCGAGGCGCCTTTTGGGTGTAATAAAATACCAGCGCCAATCATTAAAATTAATAATTAATCGAAAGAAATAGAAGAAAAAATTAAATCGCATCGAACTTTTTTTTAAATTAAACAATAATGTGGTGAAAAGTTGCAATAGCAAATGCAGAAAGGTCGTTTTCTAAATTAAAACTGATACAAAATTACCTGCACTCAACTATGAGCCAGAATTTCCAATTTTTAAGAAACTAAAATGGCCTAAGTGTTTCAAGCTACCATTACGTTATGAGAGTCAAAAACAATTCTTCTTTAGAAGATATTCACAAAAACTTGTATGCCAAAATGGTCTAAGCAGCAGGTAGGCCAGAATTAGTTTTAGAAACTAAAACGTTGCGTGGTTTATAGTGTTCAGCTATTGCATCTCACCAAAAGTGAACAAAAAAGTCCTATCAAATGCAATAAAGCTATACAGCAAAAATTACACAAGTTAATAAAACCTCATATATTAAAACCTATTTTTCTGTTTGGGATTTTTTTGGTTAGTCTGTTTTGGCGCTGAGCGTCTCATACTATATTTATTATTACTTTTAAAAAATTAAATAATTTAATTTGCGTTTTCTTTTTCTGGAAGTGAAACGTAATTTATCTTCGCACATGCTAGGGTTCCGTAGTCATTCTCACTACGATTTATAAAAGAGTTATTTGAAAATTTTTCATAAACTATTTTTGTTACATTCTGGATAGTTTATAAATTAGAGGGGGGGTCAATTTATCAGTAATGATATTGAAAAGCAAATAAATAATTCCTTTCACATTTTTTGTTGCAAAAAGTCAATTGATATTTTTGTTGCATTTTAGGAGCCCAATCTTTTTTTTCACATACCCCACTCAATGGGGTAAGTAAACAAAAAATGCGAGTACCTACATTTTTCGGTCGATGGGAATTGAATCTTTTTTTAAAGATAGATAGAGCAAAACTAAATGAGTTCCTATAGTTTTTTTCGGAACTCTAACAAAAAGGCGCTTCATAGGTTTCGCACACAGGCGCTGCCGAGGGTCGGCGCGGCCCTGAATATACTCGTATATAAAACGCAACGTCTCTCTGTCTGTCCGTTCTTGCGCTTCTCACTCGAGAACCACTTATCCGATTTATAGATACACTCAGCGTTCTATAATACGACCATCCACAAGACGTCCGTTCCATAAGACAATGTTCTAACAGTTCTATAGAACGTCTTTCCCCAACTCCCACCATAATACCACTGTGACTGCTATATTTCAGCGCGAAATTTAAATTAACAAATTGACGTTCAAGTCTTCTATGTAGTTGTAGATTTTACACACAAAACTTGTGTTTTGGTGTGACTCAATGTGGAAAAAAATGAAATTCAATACAAATTTTCGTTGAAATTGAAATATAATAAATAGTATAAAAAAAATGTGTAAGGTACATTTTATTTAAATTTTGATAATTCGAAAACGATTAAAAAAGGAAATAACAAAAATAAATTATTGGCATATATGATTGTATAGAAATTTATGCATTTTTCATCCAGTATTAAAGCAACGAATAACAATTGTCTAGAGTTCAATCCTAAAAAGTCAACAAACCGGGATCTCGTTCACCAACAGCGCCATTTTATTATTATGTATCTGTCAACTTTTAGGCGTGGTGGTGGGGGCTCCTCTAGCCGACGTCTTGTGGAATTATTGAATTACCGATGGCTACGTATTATAGGACGCTGAGTGTATATTCTCTGGCCAGGTTTTAGGATATATCATGTTACGTTATGTAACATAAGGAATAAGTACTGACGAAAATAATAAATCAACTCGGAAAAAATCGCAAATATCTCGGCTTCTATGTGAGATAAGGGGTTGTTTTTTGCCCTGAAACCCACACCCCGTGATATTTTTTCCGCCGAATTTAATGAAATTAATTACAACTCTCCATACGTGACAGGGGGTGAAATACTAACTCCCATGTGAAACCGAGACAGGACCGCTAGTGTTTTTATAAAACTTTGATTTGTTTGTAGTTTTGTAACTAAACAGACTTTTTTTAATGATTGCAAAAAAATGTCAGTTTTTTTACACAGAGATTAAAAAAAATTTTGTCCTGTAGATCATGTTCATGAAAGAACTTTTTATATTATTTTCTAAACGATTCATTATAGAAAAAATATTTTTAATAAAGTTGTAGAGTGTAGAGTGTAGAGGATATACTATTGCCTATAACGAACCGTTTTCAAATAAATTTTGTTCTGTCTACAGAAGTTTTTTTAAACTGTAAATATCTAATCTGTAAGAAACGTACTACAATATATAGACATGTAAACAAAAACGGAGACTACATACATATATGATATACATACATATATTTATACAGTCACTGTTACTTGTATGTATATGTGTGTATCATATTGTTTTTCCGGTTTGTTTCTGCATAAGTATCACAAATGCAAAGCTAAGCAGTCATGTGTTTTGCTCTGACAATGAGAGAACAGAGGTGTTAATGAATGTGATAAGCAAATAACATTTCGTATGCACCATCTATATTTATGCAAACATAACAATATGATTATACAATATAACATGAGCATTGAGCATATACGTTTAAGAATTAGAGATTACTGATGTAGGTATATTATATCCTTAGATATATAAATATAAAAACATTGTTCTTATATTAGAAATTATTGACAATGTTTGAATAATTAATCAAATTATTTTCTATTAGATTAATCTTTAATCGATTTTTTACCTGAAATAAAAAAAAATGAAATCCACCAAAGTCGTTGGAGTTAACTACAGAAAAAGGTGCTCCATTTGTAGGGGCCTAATAATGGACATTATTGTAAATAAAATTTTGGTGATTCTTTTTTTCTTTAATATCTCAAAAACTGCTAGAGTTACGATTTGTACAAAATTATATTCTCTTTGCGTCTTAAATCTATAAGTTCAACTTTTTTCGATGCTATGAGGTTGTAATTTTATATTTTTATTATGTGAAATTCTGCGATTTTAATAAGTTACACGGGGATAAACTTTTTTATAAACACTTATCGCTAACTATTTACGCAGCGCACGCGAAGATACCTCTCCGTCGATTGTTTTTCCTGAAACAAAATTTACACAAAATATTCACAAATTTTACACCTTAACCTTCCTCGTGAAACATTTCATCTATTAGTGAAAACTGGAATAAAAGAAATTCAATAGTTACTGAAAAAATCTTACACAGACAGACAGACCGTGGTGAGGGAACCTTATTTTATACTACTACTATATAAAAAAATTTGTCAAGACATACACCAGTGTATGCCATAAGGGTTCCGAAGTATATACTACGTGGACTGTTTGGAGCAATTTACAGGTGCATATTTGAGTTAAAAATAAATATAAAAAATAGGATCATATTCTATTAATTCAGATCTACATTTTGACACCCCACAAGCCTAGATATGAAACTAAAAAAAATTCCATGATGCCCCTTCCTATTTTTCAAAATTTGAAATGATATTGTTGATTTTAGTATTTGTCGTTACTAGTATTATAAAAACCCCATTACCAATTTTTTTTCAGATTTTTTGAGTCAGTATTTACCGAGCTAGAGCTTTTTGTTTACTTGAAGCCCCCTGTAGGTGCCATTTTTGATTTATAAAAAAAATACAAAATACTATCATATTCTACTCATTGAGATCTACATTTCGACACCCCACATGCCCAGATAAAAAAATAAAAATAAAAAAATGTATGACACCCCTCCCTTTTTCTCCAAAATTTGAAATGATATTGGTGACTTTGGTATTTGTCGTTGGTAGTCTCACCAAAGCCTCATTACCTAATTTTTTTAAGAATTTTCGAGTCAGTAGTTACCGAGTTAGAGGGGGGGGTGGACAAATTTTTTTTTGCTTGGAGTCCCCTGTAGGCGCCATTTTTGATTTATAAAAAAAATAAAAAATACTGTCATATTCTACTCACTGAGATCTACATTTCGACACCCCACATGCTCAGATAAAAAAATAAAAATAAAAAAATGTATGACACCCCTCCCTTTTTCTCCAAAATTTGAAATGATATTGGTGACTTTAGTATTTGTCGTTGGTAGTCTCACCAAAGCCTCATTACCTAATTTTTTTCAGATTTTTTGAGTCAGTAGTTACCGAGTTAGAGGGGGGGGGTGGACAAATTTTTTTTTGCTTGGAGCCCCCTGTAGGCGCCATTTTTGATTTATAAAAAAAATAAAAAATACTGTCATATTCTACTCACTGAGATCTATATTTCGACACCCCACATGCCCAGATAAAAAAATAAAAATAAAAAAATGTATGACACCCCTCCCTTTTTCTCCAAAATTTTAAATGATATTGGTGACTTTAGTATTTGTCGTTGGTAGTCTCACCAAAGCCTTATTACCTAATTTTTTTCAGATTTTTCGAGCCAGTAGTTACCGAGTTAGAGGGGAGGGGGGGGGGCAATTTTTTTTTTGCTTGGAGCCCCCTGTAGGCGCCATTTTTGATTTATTAAAAAAATAAAAAATACTGTCATATTCTACTCACTGAGATCTACATTTTGACATCCCACACGACTTTGAATACATTTTTGTTGGTTTTTTGAATTTGCTTTAAAGCCCCCTGTAGGCGCCATTTTTGATTTATAAAAAAATAAGAATAAGGATCAAATTACACTAGCTTGGTTACACATTTTGATGTGCCACTTGCCTTGGTATAAAAAAAAATATTTTTTTTGGGTGTCTTTAGCTTCTTAGCACCCCCCCCTAAAAAAATATTTTTCGAAAATATTTGTACATATTTTACTAGAGGGTGTTATTTTACATATTCTGTCAAAATTTCAAGGTTCTAGCTTATATATTTTACGAGCTATTGAGCTTAGAGTGATTAGGACGGACGGACGGACGGACGGACGGACGACAAAGTGAGATTAATAGGGTTTCTTCGGAACCCTAAAAATGAAACTGAATATGAACTGCAATCTCAAAATCTGTATACCGGGTGTTAAAAAAAGAGTGTAAAATATTTAAAGAGGTAATAGTATGGACCAAAATAAACATAAACTTTTTATAAACATGTGTCCGGAAATTTTCCGTGAGGGAACTACAGCCCTCCAAAGATTTGGCTCAAAATGAATTTTTATTTAATATCTAGAGAACCCTTTCTGATAAAACTATGAAATTTGGTATTCGGTTTAGTAATAATAAATGTTATAGATTTCTTGTATTAACCAATTATAATTTAGACCAGGGATGTATGGGGTCAGTGGGCCCATCGATTTTTATCTAGTATTTTTTTATTCTTTAATTTTTTCTTGAATAAGGGACTTATGTAAGATTATATGACACAATATACACAAAAATATATTTTGTTTATTTGTCATAGGATTAACCGTTTTCGGGAAATATCGATGGTAAAGAAAGCATGCAGAATTTAACTTAATACGGATGCTTCAAATTACAAATAATAAATTTATATTCTTGTTCTATGATTAAATGCAAGAAAAAAAGTTCATATAAAGAAACCTCCTAATATGAGTCCTCTCAGATCTATAGCCAGTTATATTATTGTTACACGTACCTACTTTACTAATTTGACTAAAAAACGAAATTAAAAATGGTTATTTGTTGATAAGGGTGCATTTTATGTGGTATACTTATGTTAACTTTTTCCTTAATTTTTATCATAGAACAAGAATATTCATTTATTATTTGTAATTTGAATCATCCGTATTAAGTTAAATTCTGCATGCTTTCTTTACCATCGATATTTCTCGAAAATGGTTAATCCTATGACAAATAAACAAAATATATTTTTGTGTATATTGTGTCATATAATCTTACATATGTCCCTTATTCAAGACAAAATTAAAGAATAAAAAATACTAGATAAAAATTGATGGGCCCACTGACCCCATACATCCCTGGTCTAAATTATAATTGGTTAATACAAGAAATCGATAACACTTATTATTACTAAACCGAATACCAAATTTCATAGTTTTATCAGAAAGGGTTCTCTAGATATTAAATAAAAATTCATTTTGAGCCAAATTTTTGGAGGGCTGTAGTTCCCTCACGGAAAATTTCCGAACACATGTTTACTAAAAGTTTATGTTTATTTTGGTCCATACTATTACCTCTTTAAATATTTTACTCTTTTTTTAACACCCGGTATACGTACAAAAGTGGTCTAAAACATTCACTAAATTATTTTCGCTTATTTTAGACATAAAAAAATATATTTTTCCAACTCATAAACTACACAATTAGGTTAAGCCGCCTCTGATTGAGATAACATTTTATGAAAATAAATATGGGTGATTTGTTTGTGAATTTTTTAGTTCAAAACAATGATAAAAGCTTCACAAAGACGAAATATATGAATTGATAAACTTGACACTTAATATTTTTAGATCGAGATGTATTTTAGAAATTTAAACTGTCCTTGAAAATGTTACAACTTTCTCTTTGAAGGCCAAGTTTGAACATTTTTGATCAAAAAGAGTATGTCAATTGATATTAAGTAATAGAGTTATATAATCCGTATACACCATGTGTATGTTTGCATATTAACTAAACAATGTTACAAATACTAAACAATCTTTGAAATAATTGAATGCAGTTAAAATAAAATACATATACAGTGCCTTCCAAAAGTTCGGGGCCACCTAAATAACTTTTGAATGGTTTAATTTAAAATATAGAATTGAAATTTATGGAGATACAATGAGATCACAAAGTCTATTATTTAACCACACCTGATCACCCCAGAGAGGGAAAGGGGGAGCGAAGAAATCTTAAATGACACATGAGGTTGAGTGAGGGCTCGGTTGAAAGGGCGTACCGAGACGAAAACAACGCGGGGTCACCGAGGTATCTACGATTTTTTTCGTTATGATCATTTGAACAATTATAATGAGATTATGTTAAATGCATTTTCAAAACAAAACAGATCCAGACGAAAATTGAAGGTTTTAAAAAGAGAAACGTCAGATGGCACTATCAAACTTATTTTTAGTGGAAGTTTGGAGATCATTATTATAGAGGTTGTCTTCATTTTTTTAAATGGGAATCCCGGTTTTTTATTGCAACTCTAAGTAATTTTCAAATTTTTTAGAGATTTAAAAACTTTTTTTACTCGGAAACTAGCAACTTTAGAGAAAAAATACAAAAATACAAAAAAAAATGTTCATTTTGATCTAGTAAAACTATAGGTTGGCATTTAACTAAATAATTTTTTTTTGTTTCAATAAGTTTTAAAAAAAATTCTATCATTTGTTTTATTAGATCAAAATAAACTTTTTTTATACATTTTCTTGTAAGTTGTTGCTTTTGGAGTAAAAAAATTATTGAAAAATCTCTAATATTTTGTTAAATGTCTTAGAAAATTGGTCGCAAAAAGTTGTTATTTTCAACGTAAGATCGAGGGAACCAGTCATATTAGGTCGTAAAAACTGATAAAAAGGCAATCATATAAAATTCAGTCGGAATTTTATTTTGAGTCGTTAAAACCGATTCGTTGTATTAACCGATGTCGTTGTAACCGATTTCGACTGTATTTATTATACTGTCCATTCTTATCAGGGCTGTGGAGTCGGTACAAAAACCTACGACTCTGATCTTGACTCTTTTATTATTCTAATGTTCGACTACGACTCCGACTCTTTACTGTATTATTTTGAAAAAAATTCTGTTTTCGGGCAAATTTTTTTTAGTGAATTCCGGTGATGCTGATTTCGGCCAGAATTGAAAATTTCAAATCATTGTACTTCAAAATTCAAAACAAACAAAAACTATTAAGTTTGTAAAGAAATAAAAACCATTATTTAATTAAAGGATTGGGAGTCGGTACCTTTTTACCGACTCCGACACTACCCAAAATAACTAAAACTCCGACTCCGAATCCACAACCTTGATTTTTATTATCAAATTTTCACAAATAACTCATAAAGAACGGCAATTACTGACCGGTATATGTCATATACAGTCATATACTGACTTAATAATTTTACTAACCATTTTCGACCCCTTCAATTAAAATTAAATATTTATCTTTACAGATCGTATTTCTCGATGGGCATCAAATGATGTTAGACACAGAGAATTTAAAAGCAGGCCACCTGCTGACCCAATACAACGTTTGGTACTTGCTGTACAAATGTGTCGACCTGGTGGCGAAGAGCGAGGTGCAGAGCAGTGCTCGCGTGCTGCACGGACTTTTTACTCTCGGAGATGAGGACGAGGATAATGACGAGAATTGTGAAGTTGCCGCTGAACCCGAACCGGAGAATCGTGAGGACCCGGACGACCTTTTCTGGTGGCGTGGTAAGTAATTACAATAATATATACTTTAATTTCTTGAGAAGTTTCGACTTTAAATCGAGGTATTTTTACTTTCTTATACCTATGTATATGAAATATACATATAGTATAAGTAAGTATAGTAAACGCGATTTTTTTCGAAATCCGGATTTTGATGGAATTATCAATTTTGACCTTCCCTGAATCAATTCTGACGTTTTTCGCCATGATGTCTGTGTGTCTGTCTGTCGATCTGTCTGTAGACGCTGTAACTCAAATACGACAAATCGTAGAAAGGTTAAATTTTATACTTAAGATTGATTTTTGCCTGGGAAGAAAACCTCCTATTTTTGAAAACGATCTTTCAACCGGAAACGGATGTTTACCTACATCGATTTTTGAATTTTTCGAATTATATTGAAACAGTGGGAATTAGAGAAAAATGGCCAAGTTAAAAATTGTAGGTAATATTATTATCTATAATTTATGTTCTATTCATTTTTTCGAAAAAAAAAATGTTTTTTTTACCAAGTATTCGTTTTTAAGTACATTTCAAATGGTTCATAACAGAGAAGAAATATCTGCCATGAGTGTCATAGGACTTTCTTATACGTATTACAGACTGTATGTGTTTGCCATAGGTACCATGGGTCTTTCTTATACGTAATATTGAGAATATACACTGTACACTCTATTTCATTTAATTTGCAGTGGTCGCCGGGTGACTTGACGGTATGAGTCGTGATCTATACGGTCAAATCACCCGGCAACAAGTATAGATTATTGTAAATAATGATTTAAAAAAAAATTCTGGCTAAATCATAAGTGTTGGGAAAAAATGTATAGGGAATAAATTACATATTCGACGTTTTTTATCTAAAACATTTTTGTCTTATTTCAAAAAATTAAAAAAACTACATGAGTAAACATTCGTTTCCATCTTATTGTTAGTAATTATGTTAAACAAAATTCGCTCGATACATAATGTATAAAATAATATTTCTATAGTTTATGTCTCATTCATTTTACTCTATCTTTTATTAGTTTGTCAGAAATATCCTTCAATAAAATAAAAATCACGTACACTGTTCACTGTCATTATTACGTATAAGAAAGTCCTGTGGCACACGGCAGATAATTTTTAGTAAAAACATATTTTGTTCAAAAATTCTTTCAATATTTTTATAAATAAAATAATAAATTAATAAGAAACAAAAAAAATATACCATTAAATAGTAGATAAAGTTAACTTTCTTTAATACTTATGAAATAGTAACATTCGTAAAAAAATTATTACTACTGTACAAAATTAGAACGAATTTACATATCTTCAGAGCAAATAATATTTAAAAACGTACCTTATCTCAACATTGATAAATAACTTTCAAATTTTGATGAAAAAATTATATCAAATGATTTTTCTAAATTAATTTTTATTTATTCAAATTTTTTTTTTCGTTTTTAAAACAATGAAAAATGTTATTTAAAAATTAATTAATGTGTAAAAACAAAAAATTTTCTTCTTCACGAGAAAGAAAAATTAAATGCAGTGACACCGTAACAGCTAAAGGCTGCGACCTGTATACTTA
The DNA here is from genome assembly GCA_949319165.1 of Sialis lutaria. Taxonomy (NCBI): domain Eukaryota; kingdom Metazoa; phylum Arthropoda; class Insecta; order Megaloptera; family Sialidae; genus Sialis; species Sialis lutaria. The sequence goes on from OX439241.1 coordinate 18,002,840, forward strand.
TTTGAGGAAATCGTAACAAAATTGGATAAATCCACTTAAAAATTGAACGACGGTCGTGAAACATTCGGGTCGCGAGGTGGGGTTTGTGTAAGTTTACCCCCTCCCACCCCAAAAAAATCATTTATTTACTTAAAATGTAAACAATAATAGTCTGGGTCTGAGCTATACCGGTGTAAAATGAAATATTTATGGTTGCGGCACTGAAGAATACTACGAATGAATTGTAGATTGTATCCAACGTTTACAAAATTATATTGGAAAAGGTCAAATTGAGAACTTTAGGTATATTAAAAATGATTAGTTCATACAAGTTTTTGGTAGGCCAATGTTGCAATATGAATCGTAAGATTGCAATACACGGTTTTAGACATGTCTTCAACATCTTGTGCTGAAACTAATGTATTTTAGCTACACTTCAAGGCCGGTAAGGTGAACGTACCACAATAAACAAAATCTATCATATAGGTCCTACTAATCTAAATTTACTTATGTTGAAACAAATTGATATTTTTTTGTAAGCGGGACAACCAACTTTCAAAAAATAGTTTTATCTTACATTATGATTGCACGTAGCGCAGTGTTTTGACCAATAGTGTCACAATTTGTATATGATTTGTCTTTATTAGAAATTAAAAATCGTCATATTTTATTTGTATATATATTATTTAATAGAGATGTTGCCAACTTTCTGTTTTTATTTAATTAACATTTATTAGATAACAAGTAGCAATATGTGTTAGTAAAAAAAAACATTAATTAAAAACCAGGGCTGTAGCATATATTTTGTGGCTGTTGATTTTAGGGGGGGGGGGTTGTTTTGTATGTAGAAAACAAGATTTTGAATACTTAAAGAAAAACTTTTTTTAATGATTCATTTAAAATGCTGAATAGTTTATTATAAAAAAAAATTATAAAAAAAACTTTTTTAAAAAACAATTTGCCTTTGAAAAACCAACTAAAAAGATGAAAATAAAATCAGGTTAAAAAAAGTTGATTTTGTTCATACTAGAAGAGTTAAAAAAAGTATCTTCTAGTATGAACAAAATCAACTTTTTTTAACCTGATTTTATTTTCATCTTTTTAGTTGGTTTTTCAAAGGCAAATTGTTTTTTAAAAAAGTTTTTTTTATAATTTTTTATTTTTGAGTTTTTAGTTAAACACATACAAAGAACTAAATTAAAAAAAATTGTGTTAACATACCTCCTGAATCTTTACCAACAAATAATCACTTTAATTTCATTTTCATATCAAGTTAGTACTGATCATTATACAGTTATATTTTTTCTATATATTAATTATCACTAAAACACATCACGTATATTATGGTACATATATTAATATTTATTGATTTGAATAGATTTCCTTCTATTTCTATCGTTGTCTAATGTCAATAATAAAAAATATTTTCAACAGACAGTAGTGACAGATGGTATTTTTAAAACATGTAGCTATGGAAATGGGATATTTCGGTTGTAACTTAACTCTCGTTATCACTGTGTTTTCTAATTGTATTGGTATATATAGATGATTCGTTGCCACAAACATATAAAGAAATAAATAAATTTATTATAAATAAATAAATAAAAAAATTAAAAAAAAAACTTTTTTAAAAACAATTTGCCTTTAAAAAGCCGGACTAAAAAGCTGAAAATAAAATTAGGTTCGTTCTAATTATTACATTTTAAAAAAAGTTGATTTTGTTCCTACTAGAAGAGTTAAAAAAAATTTTCTAGTATGAACAAAATCAACTTTTTTTAAAATGCAATAATTAGAACGAACCTAATTTTATTTTCAGCTTTTTAGTCGGCTTTTTAAAGGCAAATTGTTTTTAAAAAAGTTTTTTTTTTATAATTTTTTATTTTTGAGTTTTTAGTTAAACATATACAAAGAACAAAATTCAAAAAAGTTAACATACCTCCTGAATCTTTACCAACAAATAGCCATTTTTAATTTCGTTTTTATATCAAGTTAGTAATGATCATTACACAATTATATTTTTTCTATAAATTAATTATCACTAAAAACACATCACGTATATGGTATGTATATTAATATTTATTGATTTTAATAGATTTCCTTGTATTTCTATCGTTGACAAATGTCAATAATACAAAATATTTTCAATTGACAGTAGTAACAGATGATATTTTTAAAACATGTAGCTATGGAAATGGGATATTTCGGTTATAACTTAACTCTCACTATCACTGTGTTTTCAAATTGTATTGGTATATATAGTTGATTCGTTGCCACAAACATAAAGAAATAAATAATTTATAAATAAATAAATAAATAAAAAAAATTATAAAAAAAAACTTTTTTAAAAACAATTTGCCTTTAAAAAACCAACTAAAAGGCTAAAAATAAAATTAGGTTCGTTCTAATTATTGCATTTTAAAAAAAGTTGATTTTGTTCATACTAGAAGAGTTAAAAAAAGTATCTTCTAGTATGAACAAAATCAACTTTTTTTAAAATGCAATAATTAGAACGAACCTAATTTTATTTTTAGCCTTTTAGTTGGTTTTTTAAAGGCAAATTGTTTTTAAAAAAGTTTTTTTTTATAATTTTTTATTTTTGAGTTTTTAGTTAAACATATACAAAGAACAACATTCAAAAAAGTTAACATACCTCCTGAATCTTTACCAACAAATAACCATTTTTAATTTCGTTTTTATATGAAGTTAGTAATGATCATTATACAATTATATTTTTTCTATAAATTAATTATCACTGAAACACATCACGTATATGGTATATGTATTGATTTTGTGTTGATTTTATTAGATTTTCTTCTATTTCTATCGTTGTTCAATATCAAGTTCAATGTCAATAATAAAAATACTCTGCCTTGTAAATGCACGGTGCTTCCTCGTGCTAAATTCATCAAAGGTAATTATTGAACAATTTAAATAAAAACCGATAATGTATTCAGATGAACTGCCTGTCATTGGTTAACCATTTAATTTTCATACTATTTTAATAAAAAAATTTAATTTTACATTTTTCTTAATACGCATCTGGTTATTATGTCGTATATTTTGAATTTTTTGACAATTTCAATCAAAATCATTATTTTTCTGCTATACGAATGTCAAAATGACATTTAAAATATGTCAAAGTAAATAGCAATTTAAAAAAACAAATGACGATTTTTATAAAGCAAATTGAGATAAATCTTTGTAAGGGAATATTTTACAACAAAAGTAGGTGACCTATATTATAGAGAATTGAATGCTCTACAAAAAAGGTTCTATAAAATTTTCACGTAACATGTGTCTTTCTTGAGATATCTTCAAAAAATAAATCTTTTTGGATGTCACCCCTCCCCCTTACACACAATTTTAATTATTTTGAAATGGGACCGTCCTCAAGCCAAACCAAACCAACCAACCAAGTTTCATCAATATCGGTTCAGTGGTTCATGAGTTAAGTGTGTGACAAGGATTGGGGGACAGACACACAGACAGACACACACACACACACACACACACAGACAGACAGACACGGAACAAAAAGTGTTTGTCTTGACCTGAAACGGATAAATAAAGTAAAATTTTTGAAATCGGAGAACAAATTTTTTTTCTCGTTTAAAAACGATAACGAAGCTTCTCGTATCTTCGATATTGCGAGGAAGCAAAATTATTTTCAACTGACACTAGTGACAGATTTTTTACATGATTTTTTAAAACATGTAGCTATGGAAATGAAATATTTCGGTTGTAACTTAACTCTCGTTATCGCTGTTATTTTTAATTGTATTAGTATATATAGTTGATTCGTTGCCACAAACATATAAATAAATAAATAAATAAATATCGCGGTGAGTTAAATAAGGCAAATTTAATAAATATCGCGGTGAGTTAAATAAGGCAAATTTAATAATAATCCGTACATTTCGAAAATCAATTATCATTATTCAACATTACCTAAATTAATTCAAATTTTCATTTTAAACTAAGGATACCTAATCGGTTTATTTGAAAAATAAGCATTAGTCTCTTAAAGAGCTGTTGATCAGTGATAGTAGGGCTACATGCCGAGATAGAAAAAATTATATTGAGAATTTAGGGATTCTCGCATTCATTTAAGAATATCAATGTTATTAAAATAGTGGTGATATTATGAAAATTATCTTGTACGATCAAAGTCATGAATTGTTTTAAAAATTCCAAAAGAAATCCATAGATAATATCACAGAATCAAAACCTCGTAGAAAGTGCTTAACCAAAAAATTTGGTAGCTCCTTTATAATAACAGACTTTTTTTTTTTAATTTCAATGGTGCTAAACTCTCCATTAATAAAAATACTTTATTTAAATTTGTTATGCCAAACATTGTAGGTACGATAACTATCAAAATTAGCTACCAAATGATTTTTTGTTACTCTCCGTGAAAAATTGTAGATCTGCAGAGATCTACTAACGTCAGATCTCGACAGATCCCCATTTTGAGACATCATATTTTTTACTGGTTTTTGATCTGTCGAGACTTGCAAAGATCTACAACGGTCTACACAGATCTAAAACGATCCACAAAGATCTACAACGATCTACAAAGATCTCTGAAGATCAGTAACGTTGAAAATTAATGTTTTTTCAACAAAGTTTTAATCTCTACCACGATCTACAACGCTTTGTAGATCCTTTTAGATCTTTGTAGGTCATTGTAAATCTTTGCAAGTCTCCACAGATCAAAAACCAGTGAAAAATATGATGTCTCAAAAGATCTCTGCAGATCTATAACTTTTTCTCAGGTCGTAACTTATGCTATTTGATAGTAAGTTAAGATGTTAACATATTTTGCATGGGAAATTCATGATAATTAAAATATCTTCTTGTACCAAACTAATTACACAAGCCGACTGTGGACGGTGCCAAGCTGATGCCTGAGTTTTTCTGTTACCAATTTGTGTTGACAACTTGGCACACATAGGTTAAATAGAAAATGCTGGATTCTGATTGGTCCATTTTGAGATTTACATAGCTGATACCATTGAACCAATAACAAATTATGATAAAACTGAGTATAAGAGTGTTAGACTCTAATTTACTAATAGGTATATTTTAACACCGCACAAGAAGATAGACGAACGATAAACTTATTTAATTGCAATCAACGAGGCGCGAGGAGATATTGCCAAAATATCCCCAGGTATGAATTTACACAGCTAGAATATACATATAATTATACATAGGTATCATATAATTTTCTCAAACGTATAGGTGTGTCAATATCGCCAAAATTTACGCAACTACAAAGATTATACTTCGTAATATTTATTAACACGAATGCATTGTATTTAAAACCATTTTACTATTTTATTATGAATGAATAGACTATGGCGTAACTATCTAGTGTGCCTGTGAAATAATTAAAAGAATAAATACAGAGTTGCCGAGGTTCACTACATTGTTACTTGGATATATTTTCCTTATAAGTCCACATAACTAATTTTGTGGTAAATAAACTTTAAAATTTTGTACAAGATAATATTTCAAGATTAACAGGCTTAATATAAACAATTTTAGGATCCATGACAAATTTCTAAGGTGAAGCCCTTTTTTTAATTAGCAGCTCTGGAGATAAGGTGCCCCCTTTAAGCCCGGGGTAATTACGCCACTGATATGAAGTCTAATCTTATTTTTATTTATTAAAAAATAATTTTCTGTCTATCTCAATATTTTTCAAAAGTGGACTTGTAATAGTTAAATATTCAAGAGACGATATGTTAACAAGTAAGAACAAATCGGTAAAAACTTAATTCAATGGTAAAAACTAACAGTGTACTCATATAGGCGTGCAAAGCAACCGCAGAAAAACTGAGAAAAAAATAGAGCAATTGGAGAGTTCATTGCAACTGGATAAAATAATTTATGTACAAAAAAATTGCGAGTCGTTTTTCAATTTATTCGATTATATTAATTTAACTTGAACTTGTGAAAACTTACAGAAAATGCAACTTTTTTTTAAGGCAACACAATGTATTTTATATTTATTATTACAATTTTGATTTTTTTTAAATACGTAAGTGCGGAGAGTGCTGATAATTCTCTTTTGATCTCAAGATCATTTTTCATTATTACTTTCCGGAATATGCCAGAGGTAAAAATATTTATTAGATTTTTAAAGTTAATTTTCATTTGATACATCGCTGGGCTTAAATATAAAAAAATGTAACTCATTTGCCTCCCTTAGAAAGCACTAAAAACTTTAATTTAAATTTTGACTACTCAACAGTATTTATTTTAATCATGCCAAATCTTAACTTTTCAAACGATTCAGTAGTAAGAAGGCTATGACAGACAGACAGTGTTTGGATTCACAGAAAGCGGTTAGTTACCGGTTACACTGACCGGCGAGTTTTGATTGGTTGATTTATGGAATTTCTGGTAGAATGTACCAGAAATACGATAAATCAACCAATCAAAACTCGCCGGTCAGTGTAACCGGTAACTAACCGCTTTCTGTGAATCCAAACAGTGTTTATTTCATAAGTGTTCCTTTTTCCGATTTCTCTATGGAACACTAAAAATAAATTCGTGAGAGTGCGTGATCGTAAATAAAAATTAAAAATTATTTACGCGCCGATCTTTTTCCCCAATTATTGCGGTTACTTTGAGTTATTATTTTTTCACTGTTTTAGAAAATTGGCTTACCATAGTATAGTTGCGCGCAGACACGATTTTCAATTATATAATTAATTACTACCTACAATAAATAATCAGTCAGAGAAACTTACTTTCAAAAGCACGCATGAATTAATTTTGATCTAAAATCATGGATATCAAAATCTACGATGAATTTATAATTTTGAGATTCTGCCACTTTCTTTTTATAAAAGTATATAGTTTATTGATCATTTAAATACACATATTTATTAGGGTGATTCATTTCCGCAAAACATTTTTTTTTTCAAGGTGCTCAAGCAAAATTTTAATCTACATATATAGAAAAAAAAATCTCACCAAGATTGAGCTCTTAATTCCTATTTTAAGTACTTGCAATTTAAATATGAAGTTTTCCCATTTAAAATGCATGTAAAAAAAAATATTTTTTTTTCAAATTTCCAATGCTTAGACACCTTTTATCATATTGGGAATCGGTTTGATGGACCTTACGGGAAATTTCACGCTCTTTAAAATTGCCTTAGTGTTATTTTCTGTAACTCACACTGGTTCGCCTAGTCATCTAAATACTAACTAATAATGCAGCATTATTAGTTAGTATTTATCAATTTCTTGCGTTTTAAGGCCTAAAAATGGCTGTAAATTCATTAAATATTGGTAAAAAAACTATTTTTTACGAGTCAGCTCTTTTTTTCTCCCTAATTTTTGCGGTTTGCTAAAAAAAATGAAAAAAAAAATGTATTCCAAAAACTGTATTTAGATGACTCCTACTGGCGAACCAGTGTGAGTTACAGAAAAAAAACACTAAGGCAATTTTAAAGAGCGTGAAATTTCCCGTAAGGTCCATCAAACCGATTCCCAATATGATAAAAGGTGTCTAAGCATTAGAAATTTAAAAAAAAAAACAGTTTATTCCAAAAACTGTATTTAGATGACTCCTACTGGCGAACCAGTGTGAGTTACAGAAAATAACACTAAGGCAATTTTAAAGAGCGTGAAATTTCCCGTAAGGTCCATCAAACCGATTTCCAATATGATAAAAGGTGTCTAAGCATTAGAAATTTGAAAAAAAAAAAAAATTTACATGCATTTTAAATGGGGAAACTTCATATTTAAATTGCAAGTACTTAAAATAGGAATTAAGAGCTCAATCTTGGTGAGATTTTTTTTTTCTTTATGTAGATTAAAATTTTGCCTGAGCAACTTGAAAAAAAAAATGTTTTGCGGAAATGAATCACCCTAATATTTATATAAACCAATATGAGTATGGTATATTCTCAAAGAATGTACTTTGCAACCGGAAACCTCTTATGCGGTGTTTACACCGAAAAAGACAAAACAGCAAGACGGTATTTAATAATGTGTGGGGTTTATTGCACTTTTGTAAAAAAGACACGACGTTGCTGTTTTATTTCTTCGGTGTAAACACGACATTATGTAATACTTCAATGAAACGGAATTATTGTAGGTACAAAATAAGAGCAAAATTACATTAACATCACATAAAACTTATAAGTTTTTTTTACTTTTTATTATTTTCTTATACATTTTTTGCCAACATCTCGTTCAAACGTTAATTTTTTTAATCTAGAAACATGCATTATCATTAATAATATTTTCTACCATCATACGGAAAACAACTTTTCGTCACGTGCAATCAGACGCTGACCTTACCTCGAACATGATTTTTTGACCCTATTACTTACTTCCTTTGGAACATGGAAGTAGTAAAACATATCCTTAGAAATAGGTGCTAAAAATAATATTAAATCAATCGAAAAACGTATAAATACATAAATACAAGCTATGATTAATTTACAAATCCGCGCAAAAATTGAATCTATTTTTATACAATAGATTGGTTGCAATTAATTGCAGTAAAAGAAAATTGCATAAGAAAATATTACTTTTAAAATATTAGAAACATTTCAAAAATTTAGTCAAATATGAGGACCGCATTCTGTGCAGTTTTGAATTCAGAAAAGCTTGCAGATTATGAATCTTGATGTTGCCAGGAGGTTTATTGGTCCATTTCTTATTTATGGGCAATCAAAGATAACCCTCACCAGTGTTTTAAAATTAGCTTTATCTCAGCTCCTAGTTATCCGATTTCAATTTTCTTTAGTTTATTTTAAAGTTCTTATTGCGAAGATTAGTTTTCGTCATTATTAATTTTTCTCTAAATCTTAAGGGCCCCCACAATTTTTGAAAATCTAAAAATTTCATTTTTCTTACGAACTTAATTGTTATATCGTTATAACTTTTTTATCGTGCCCAATTGTTTGTTGTCGCAGGTAAATGAATTTGAGCATAGTTGCCGGTCATTTTGCATACTCAACTTACTTTGGCGCCTGCACTATAGGTGCTTATCTAAATATTTCTACAAAAAAGGCTAGTTGTTATTTTTGGAGGAAAAAAGTCATGCGCGATTAGTGTTCCGTACCGACACAGAATATGTATCATTACTTGTAATTGAAATCTTAATGTCAGCTCGTGCGACAGTACCAGTACAAAATGGCACGCAATATTGAAACTAGTACTAAGAATTATATGCAGGTTTTCTAATTATTCGACTATCATTAAATAATTATTATAAAAAACTTCCTAAATGAAAACCGGATCTAGTATAATTATAGTGTTTTATGACGCTCGTGAAGTTTTTTTATTTATTTTTGCATTGATACTTTTGAAAATATAAATAGGGACATAGGTGTCAACTTTTCATTTTACCCGCGATGGGGTGAAATTTTCATAACCACGGTGGGGGATCACAATGATTTTTTTAAAGAATCAAAATAGAGATTTCAAATTTTATTCCAGCTTGAAACGTTGCTTGTAATTAGTGATCTTTAGGAAAATACAAAAATTCTTTAATTTTGTTGATGAGTGTATGGACGAAAGCTATTTGGAATCACATCTAGAAGGGCGATTGACCCCCCCCCCCCCCACTAACTAAATGTATACCTAAAATTATTGTTCATATATTTATTTAGCATTTGGTACCACACTTAGGGTGGGAATTTGTATATTTTCTTAGATAATTTTCTCCAAAAGATTTTTTTAATATTTCCCACTTATTTTACATACTATATTTGTGGAATTTTTTTGATTTTTTTAACTAATTAGTAGTACTTTGTAAAAATAAGTATAGCAACAACAAAAAACATACCCCAGAGTTCACGAACTCACTTTAGCAAATGCTGATCTATACTACAGTACATATCCCATACTGTGAACCCAGTTGGGCACGATACCTTCCATACTAAAAATCTACATTCCTCAGAACCCCTATATATTTTTAATAGAACTGATTGCGCCAGTGTGGTTCGCAGTATGGGCATTCACAATATGGGAATATCTACTGTAATACCAAAGAAATAATATTTTTGTTTACAATGTGCATGCATGTGCTTAACCGGAGAAACATTGAAAAACTACTGGATCGATTTTGGTGAAACCTTCACCAATATATTCCTTGAAGTCTCAAGAGTGCTATACACGCATGTTTTCACGTTATCACTCAAATCAGCTGAGAAGTGAAAATTTTATATTTTTTAATTCCGGGGTAACAACTATTTAATCATAAAGCGGTCAGTACACTTCAAATAAAATTCAAAACTATCAGAAATTCAAAACCTAAACTCGGTATCCTTGAAATAAATAAGATTTTTCCTTATTGACTAAAAGCAATCTTACCCAAATGATACATATTAAAACCTATGTGATATTATACATTTATGAATAATAAATATACCGGTTTTGGTAAATCTTAACTTACATAATTTCAACTAGTCTATTATTAATTCTACTATCAAAAATTCTGCATCACGTAGTCATCTGAAGGAGACCGGTCTATACGTTTGCAAATTTCATGAATATTATTGTGGAATGGTTATCAGGAAAATTGGGTAATTTATATATCATTTAATTATTTTAATATATTGTGTTATTATTTTAAATGTTAATAGATCAATGCACATTGTTATTTATATTAACGTGATTTAATTTCAAACATAAAATAATTGTGTCGTGTGAAAATAATTAATATATTTTAATTAATGTACATACTTTTGTATTAATTTTCACCAGTTCAACAACCTGGCGATAAAGTGATAAAAAATTTAAACAATTGATAATATTTCCAACAATGGTTTTCAAAATAAATGTTTTTTAAACTTGTTTGTTTTGTTTAAATGATAACCTATTACCATAGGGTTGCATATTTTTGTTTTATTTTATGAAATTATTTAATCAAGTTAAATAATTAAGGGTTATATTTAATTGCACTATATATAAGATCTATAATATTTTATTTGTACATTGAACATAAATTTCCATATTTTGCACTTAAAATTTCATAATATGCACTTGTATACTTTTTTATTTTTAGTTGTTAATGCATAATCGTTTTAAAATATAGAAAATCACAATAAATATATAAAATATGTAATTTTTAAAACTGACAGGTCCAAAAGGTCAATTGCAAAATATTATTTTTTTAGTGCAAAGTATTTATTTTTAGTGGAAATTATTTATTTAAAGTGGTATATTTTGTTTTAAGTTCAATATATTTGTTTAATGTTGCATAATTAATTTTTCGTTCAGTATATTTGTTGTGAAAGAAAACGATTAAATAAAAAGTGTTTATAATTTAAAAAAAAGTGCATTTAAATACAAGCCAATAATTAATCATTTCAACTAGCTATATTTGTATAAAAAAAAAACAGTGCTAATTACATATATAAGTGTTTAAGATTAAAACAATTACCGTAAGTGTGAATAAACTCATTCCATTTTAATTTTTTTCTGTATCACAGACTGAAGTTTAATGATCTTATTTTTTTTAATTATTGAACCGTTTCGAAGACAGTAAAAATGATTTTATAAGAACTAAAACACCGCAAAATAATAATTTACAGTTATCACAAAAAATGTTATGATTAAATTTTGTTGAAAATACTTAGGTAGGTACTAATAATAATAATGTACTAACTGATTGTGGAATAAAATATTGTTTCTATATAATAAAATGTTAAATTTTATTTTGCCATTGTTTGGAAATTGTTATACTGGTCAAAGCTAAGCCTTGGTCCCTATTATCGAGTACGTTTGACTAATTCGAGATTACTAAACTAAAACTAAAAGTCAAATAGTTATTTACTAGAATCTCATTTGTGTAAATTATACCGTATTCTCGAATCTCGATGCGACTTTTTTCTAGAAATGTTGAATGAAAAATCTCGACTGCTCATGGGCATGCGAGATTTAAAATCTCGAACGAAAAACTCCAATCGACATATTCTCGAGTGAGCTTGAGAATAGGGACCCTGTAATTATATGTTACCACGTGGATAGGGGTCGTTTATAAAATAAAGGCTAGAGAGATATAAGAAAAAAATGTTTGCATATTGACATATAATTAGTGTCCGACCGAATGTTCGGTTTCGGTTTCGGTTTCGGTCGAGTTTCGGCAGAAAAACGAGTTTCGGTTTAGTTTCGGTTTCGGCGGCAAACCTGCCGAAACTACGACCGAAACCGAAACTGCATTCGGGAGTTCTCGCGCTGTGATCGGTCAAGTTCGCCGCGGTAAATTCCATCAAAAATAGGTAATTTTATGTTTAATATTTAAAAAAAAAACATGAATAATATTCAAAAGACGAATCTAACTACTCAAATAAACACCTCACCTATTTTGAGTACTTTTAAGGCGCAATTAATATTTTTTTCTTAAATAAGGGGTTGTTATGTTGATTATTATCATACCAATAAGTAAAAATGTCGAAGACTGCATAGCTATGTGATTTAAAGATAAAAAAATAAAAACTGACTGATTATAATAACGTTTTCTTTATTTTTCCCTCAAAACATGATCCTTGTAAGGAAGTTTCGGTTTCGGTTTCGGTTTCGGCCGAAACTGAGACTGTTGCCGAAATTCGTTTTCGGTTTCGGTTTCGGTCGTAAAAACCAGTTTCGGTCGGACACTACATATAATATTAATTGTTCATAATTCGTAATATTTCTCAATTACTTTACGATCACGAATAACTTATGGTCTGATCAAAACAATAGAATGATACCTGACCAGAACTAGCCAAATTAACTTTACATCCGTTCAAATCAATCGAACTCCCTAGTGTCAGTAGCACGTTATGGTAGTCGGGGGTCTTACAATCAAGCAAAAGAAGTTCCCTTCACCTTTTAAAATTTAATCAAAATTTTGAACATACAGTAAAAACTGGTAATAACGACATTGGTTAATATAACGTATCGGTTTTAACGACTCAAAATAAAAATCCAACTGAATCCCATATAATTGCATTTTTACCGGTTATTACGACTATCCACTTTTACAACCTAATATGACCAGTCCTTTCGGTATCGTTATAACCGGTTTCTACTGTATTTTGTGAAAATTGTTACCATATAATATGTGAATACCTTTCTTTGCACATCGAATAATTGTCATGACTATATCACCCAAAAAAGAAAAAAGACTATCTTCAAAATTATTTCAAGAGTTAAGAAAAAAAGGTCTTCACTTTTTTCTAACCGACTCAAGCCCCCCTTTACCTAGTAGGCCTAAAGTACCTACTGTATAACGCGCCGCTACCTAGTGTAACGTTCTAAAAAGAAGCAAACTTTAAAAAAACTACTTTTTTACATTAAAAATATTTAGTTATATCCAGTTGCATACTTTTAAGAAGTAGTGAATTTCTTTGTTAAACCTCGGAGCCTCTTGTGGGTCAATTTGACCCATACACCGACTTTGATCGTGAATAGCGCTCAGGTATTTTACATTTTTCGCGATTTTTTTAAAGTATGTTGAATACTTCAAAGGTATTTGTAACACTTATAAATTCATTTACCATGAGTCAAAGTATACCTTTGAATTTTGGTAAGTCAAAAGGTTTCGTAGTTGCGGAATTATAGGCGATCAAAAAGTACACCCAAAAAAGAAATTAGTAAGTATTACAGTGCGGCATGTTGCAAAATCGCTTCGAACCGTCAAATTGTAAAATTTACGAACTATTACTAATGAATCCGGCCAAGTGCTAGGAAAATGAGCTAAAATTACAATGTTTACAGTATCTACTGCTTATTTTATTTTGTATTTACTTGATTTACAAGACGAAATTGTAATTTTTTGCTTAAGTTCTTGTAAATTTTATAATTTGACAGTTCGAAGTGATTTTGCAATATGCCGCACTGTAATACTTACTAATTTCTTTTTTGGGTGTAAGCAGGGTCAAATTGACCCAGAGTGTACTAGTAGGTTGAAAAAATAGGTGTGTACTCCGAGGGTTAATATTAACATATATAAATATTGGCATTTAAAAATGGTTTTGCCAATAGTTCAGTTTCGAAAGGTGAGAATCCTAGTCATGCTTCATTCAGGGAGCCTCAAAACATGTAATTCTGTTGAAATCTCTAGTTGAATAATAAAATAAAATAAAAAATGACTGCACACCCTACATAAAAATCTACGACACGCCACTGGTTAGCGGTCATTTTGACGTATAAATAGCATGTATTAACATATAATACATTTTATTAAACCTTATCGCCTTTTGTATACATTATATTAGTGCACTGAAGGTTCCGCGAGTCAAAATAACAAGTTGAAAAAAAAATATTATAAAGCAGTGTTTCTTAGCTAAAAAAATATATGAAAAATATAAATATACATTTATGTAGTTACATATATTTGAAAATTTATGCATTCCAAAAAGTTAGGCACTAGTGTGCGTAAAATAGCTATTCTATAAAAAAATATTTTTTTAAAGGGTTACATGAATCGACAATGTTTGAAGACCATTATATTATACAATACGAATATAAAATAAAATTGTGATGTTCATTATATGCTACGTATAAAAAAGTAAATATTAGTGATATTTTGCAAAATAGAATAATAAATAAGTTTGAATAAAGGCGTCTCGCGACGACACTGATTATTGTACATAAATAAATAAATATAATATGCATACAATTCCGCACGCCACTGAATAAAAATCTATACTGCACACGACTGCGAGTGCGGTGCGGGGTACAAGGCGAGCGAGTGTATTCGAAGATGGCAGCTGTGTTTGTATCGTTGTGATCTGTCATATAAAATATGTGAAGTGTTCGCTTGTATAAGATATGGCAATGTCTAATTTGTACGCTAAAATTGCACCTAAACCAGTGAAAAGGTGTCAGGACAATATGGCAGTATCACAAACTTGGATGAATGGTATAATATATGTGTTTCATTTCTTTTTCGCAAGAAAATAATAGTGATACGCGATCATTGAAGAAATGCATATGCGCATGTATGCAATGCAAGCGCGCAAGGATGTTTATATTTTCGAGGGAAATTTAAAAATCTATAACAATATTCATTAGGCCATTTTTTCTCATACTGTTCCCACTATCAAATTTTGTTTAGTTTTATTTTTTACAGCATTTATTTATTTATTAAAAGTATTTGTCTACTCCCCAGACCGTCATATCTGATTTACAAGATATTTTCGTAATTTTATTATTTAAATTTAAATTATTTTGTCAGAAAATTACGTTTTTCTTTAAAATGAACCCTAGCTTCGTCACCGGAGATTGTCCTAACGCTCGAACACCAAAACTTTAACTTTATGTATTTAAGTATTATATTCGGTATGCTTTGTAAAAAAAAATTCATGTTTGAAACAAGAAAAGTACCGAAGCAGTTATTCGTATACACTAGATAAATATTCATTATTTTACAGCTGAAACATTAAATAATGGCGGGGGTTTGTCGGTATCACCTCCAAATAGCGTGTCTCAAAGGGAAAGCTTACAGATAACACAACCAGCAAGTGCGCCAGGCTCGCCACCTCCGCCTGCAAGTCCTTGCTCGGTAACACCTCTATCATCTAGTCCCGGCCCCATATGCACATTAGATCCGAATTGGCAAGCAACGAAACCAACAGTAAGTATTATAGTTTTAATGGAGAAAAAAAAAATGGTTTAACAATTTTGCGTTTAGGTGAGGGAGCGCAATGCTGCTATGTTTAACAATGAGCTCATGGCAGACATTCGTTTTGTGGTCGGAGGACCAGGAGTTGCCGGCCCGCAAGTTATTCCCGCACACAAGTACGTTTTGGCTACAGGTAGTTCTGTATTTTATGCAATGTTCTATGGAGGTCTGGCAGAACACAAAGAAGAAATTGAAGTTCCAGATGTGGAACCGTCAGCTTTTCTCACTATGTTGAGGTATATTTGATTTTGTGCAGAAAATAATTGATACTCTTCAATGAAAAATTTATTATTTCAGATATCTTTACTGTGATGAAATACAACTTGAAGCTGACAATGTATTAGCCACGCTTTACGTTGCAAAAAAATACATAGTGCCTCATTTGGCCCGCGCTTGTGTGACTTATTTAGAAACTAGTCTGACTGCAAAAAACGCTTGCCTTTTATTGAGCCAGTCGCGGTTATTCGAGGAACCCGATTTGATGCAACGCTGTTGGGAGGTCATAGACGCACAGGTAAGCTTGCTCCCAGACTCGTTATCATGTTTAGATTTAGCTGCGGATGATGTAGAGCCCGTGATTCCTGCTGCGACAATTGCTAATGGATACATTTTGAACAAAACTCAACATGCCGTACCGCAACTTTAATTTCAGTAAAGATATTATTTACGATTGACACTTAAGTTCATTTCTTGTGTACTTACACATTTTATTAATTCGTATTTAAATGTCGTAAACTATGTTCATTTTATCTTGTATTATGCATTTATTTTTGAATATTTCAATATTTAAACTTACAAATTAATAATGCATATTTTATTCTTAATATAAAAAATAAAAGAATTGTAAATTTGACACGTTTATTACAGCATAAATCACTATGGTTTGCAAAATTAACTGACCAATTTGCAATGATAATTGCGTGACAGCCCACCTTAACTCCTCCCATTTGTTTATTATAATATTTAAATCATGTTTACTAAACAAAGGCAGACATATCGACAAACATTTACTTGTCATTTCGTACATAATTATGCAAATTGTATTGTATTGAAAATTGAAACGTCTCATTAACAATTTTTTTTTAACTTTTTTAAAATAATAGTTTAACTGTAGCTCCACTCCAGAGAAAGATATGGTTATCTCTCTTTGAATTCGTTTTCAAGTGAAATTGAACCTAGAGACGTACTGTTACTTTTGCATGCGATTGTACATGGCTAATATTAAAATTAAATAGTGTGACAATGGTGGTATACAATAACTACAAATTAATTTTATGACGGTTGCTAACATTGCATCTCGGTCTTGAGCAAAATTAATCACCATTCATTAATCGCCCGCTTTCAAATCATCATTACGTTAATCACAATTATAATGAATTGTTTAAAATAAAAAATAATCACAGTAAGTGAATTGTCCGTTTACTAATCGTCATTAAGTTAAGAATTAACATTAATCATGATTTAAAAACGGTCAATTAACTAATGGTAATTATTTTTGCTTTACGCAACCCATCTCTAATAAAATAATAATTGGGGTGTCTTAGAGTAATTGTGATAAAATAATAAATGTGACTTTACAAGTAAGTAGTATGTGTTAAAGAGATTTCAACCATTAATCTATATAAATGTATATAGTGAAAAAATGATAATAAACGTGTTAAAAATGATTACTAATTTGATATTTTTTTATTATGCTCAAATGTAGAAAAATAATAGCGGAGCAATATTAGCAAAAAAAATTTTTTTAATAAAGATTTGAAAGGAAAGGGTAATTTTTTTTATTAACTTGTTCTAGGCATCATAATAAGTACGTAATTGAAATCTTTACAATGGTCGACCTCCGGAGACCATTTTTAGGTGATCTTTTACTTGTAAATTAAAAAAAAATATTCGGTTCTATTAGTTGGGTTGCAAATAATAAAAAACATTTTTTTTGTTATGAATTCCCTACAAAACTAAATAGTTAAAAACTCTTAAGTTTATTACTTCAAGTTTTTTTATTACTAATTATTGTCGTTTTTATTTTTTTTAGGTTATGTAATAAACTTATAAAGTTTTTAAATATACAGTTTTGTAGGGGGATTCATTAAGAAGAAAACAATTATTTTTATTTTTGTAATCAGACTAATCGAACCAGAGATAATTTTAAAAAACATACAAGAAAAACCATAAAAAGACAGTTTCTTCAGAGGTCGACCAATATAAAGATTTTGGTTACAAATTTCCTAAAATGCCAAGAACAAGTTGATAAAAAAAATTATCCTTCCTTTCCAGTTCCTTATTCAAGAAAATGTTCGCTGATATTACTCCATTATAATGTATTTTGGCATTATATTGACTACAGCAATAAATAAGTAGTTTAATTTAATCAATCAGTACATTCACTATTATTATATGTAATTTCTAAGAATTTTATTTTTATATTTAGTGAAATTGTTGGAAATCAGTACAAAATAAACAAGCTAATTTTTATAATAATGAAATACAATAAAAGTAATGTTTTTTAATATGACATACATAAAGTGATTATTTGTGCAATAAAGAAACATAAAACATATTTACATCTGATATTCTTTGGACTGCTATACTATATTTTATAATTATTTCGATATTAAAACTGTGATTTTCTTTTTTACAAGATTATTTTTTAAAATAACATTTTCTATTAACGTTTTATACATATCATATAATGAAATATAAAAGAAATTGTGATTGCAACTAAACTGCCTATTTTATGTAGTGCTGGACAAAAACTTTTTATTATTAACTAGTCATTCAGCCATTTGGAATAAATCGAAATATTAGAAAAAAACAAACGCTCAATGTTGTGTAAATGTTATTCAAAATTGGTGAAATATTGTGTATAAAAATTGTTGTTTGTATGTATATAAACATGTGATAAATATATAGATTTAAAAAAAATATGTATTTTTTATACAATATCCTTATCCATTTATTGGTGAAGCAAATTTTAAAATATATATTTTTTGAAAGATAAATTTCTATTTTTTAAATCTAAATTAAAACTTCATTAAAATATCAATCATAAATAATTTACACAATATTATGACATCTTAGAATTAAATTAGTAATGAGTAAAAATTAGAATATATTGCCAAAATACATAAGTTTATTTTTAAAAATAACGGTATTGGGTAATGTTACTGTACCTTAACAAAATATGCTACTATTCAGTTACGATACAATAATGTTACTCATACCAATAACAAAATTTAAATCTTCTAAATAACAGCTACTTGTAACAGTAACATTAAAATATTTCATTAATTTTCGCGTATTTTTTTTAGTAAAGTTTCAACTTAACATTAAAGATACAAAAATTTTAATTATAATGAAAAAGTAATGTTACTAAACTTTAGACTGATAGAATAAAATAATTATTTTCAGGCGGAAATGGCTTTAAAATCTGAAGGATTTGTAGATATCGATATGTCTACACTCCGGTCAGTTTTGAACCGAGAAACTCTGAATTGCAAAGAAACGCATTTACTGGATGCGGCTTTACGGTGGGCAGAAGCCGAGTGCATACGACGTGAGATCACACCGTCTGCACAAAACCGACGTGCAGTACTCGCCGACACGCTGTATCTGATACGCATTCCAACAATGACAATAGATGAGTTTGCAAACGGTGCGGCACAAATGGGTATTTTAACATTACAAGAAACGATCGATATATTCTTGCATTTCACGGCTCATGTTAAACCAACAATATCTTATCCAATAAAGTCTCGGACTGGCCTTAAAGCTCAGGTTAGTTTAATAATTCACAGTATGTATATTTGGAATAACTGTAATATCTTTTTTCGGTAGGTATGTCATCGTTTTCAATCTTGTGCGTATCGGAGTAATCAATGGCGTTATCGTGGACGTTGCGACAGTATACAGTTTTCTGTAGATCGAAGGATATTTGTAGTTGGATTTGGATTATATGGTTCATCAAGCGGAGCAGCCGAATACAGTGTAAAAATTGAGCTTAAACGGCTAGGTCGAATTCTAGCTGAAAATCAAACCAAATTTTTCTCTGATGGTTCGAGTAACACATTTCACGTATATTTTGATAATCCTATACAAATTGAACCGGAATTATTCTATACTGCATCTGCAGTATTGGATGGCGGAGAACTGAGTTACTTCGGACAAGAAGGAATGAGTGAGGTACGTTTTTATTTTTGCCGTCAGGGATTTAAATTACCCTATTTTCAGACATATTAGTTATTTAAATAAATATAGCGTGTCCAGTTTTAACACAGCTACCCGTGCTATATGTTTTATTACTAAAATATGTATTTAATATTATTACAGGTCCCCGTTGGATCAGTTACATTTCAATTTCAATGTTCATCAGAGAGCACTAACGGAACAGGCGTCCAAGGTGGACAAATACCAGAACTGATATTTTATGGGCCGTCTATTGCAGACGAACATTAGAAGAATTGTGTTGTCGTGTTACTTCGTTTTAGAAGATAACGACGTTTTGTGATTTTCATAAATCGTTGCCTTTTTGAGGGACCTAGCTAAATGGCTGAACGATGATTATGTTTTATGAATAATAAACATGTTTTCAGTAATAATTGTAAAGTGACAGAATATAAATCAGTTAAAAATATCTAGAAGTATATTTTTTGCTTGACTATTGTTTGAAAAAATATATGAAGTATTCAACAAGTTTATGAAAAACTTGTGCTGTAAAATTATGACATGTTTTTTTAGGAATTTCTTGAATGCACCACATATAAAAGCGCAAAATTATATTTAATATTAATCCAATATTTATACATTTGTGAAACTTAAGGGGGAACACCACAGTGAAAATTTAAATTAATCGTTTTTTTTTTTTCACTGAATTTTTCAACTAAAATAATAATTTTCACTTCACGAGTCTCTATACAACATGGTACATCTTGGGTAACGCTAATGCCAACGGTCAAACAGAAGTTTACACTTCAAACTGTCAATTGGTATAGAAGAAAATTGCCTACAATTATTCTTAGTGCACTAAGATGTAAATGAAAACAAATATTTTTGAAGGAATCTTAATGAAGAGATTTCAGCTGTAATTACATTAAATTTTGAAAAATTTTATTGCTATTATTTTTACCAAAGTTCTTGATATTTGAATATTATACGTTTTTATAAAAATAAAAATTCCTTTTTGGGATTGTGGTGTTTCCCATTAATAGTGGATAATATTTTAATGAATAAAATATTTATTTATTTTTGTATAGACAGTATACTTTGAAATTTCATTAAATAAAAAATATAGCCTATATTCATTTAAAAAATGGTGTTTTAAAAGAAAATATAATTTTAATTAAAGCAAAGAAAATTACAAAACAATAATGAAAATTTATAATAATTGCAACTGGATATCGCCAAGTTATTTTGTGTTCAAGCAAAGAACATATAAAATGTTCTAAAACGTACTTGTGCTATAAAGAATTCTTTAAATTTAATTAAATTTTACAATGTACCGTCCTAAATTTCAGGATCAATTAATATTATTTTATTATATTAAATTTGTATTGACAACTCAATAATCTAAATCAAAAACCTAAATGCTAGATTGCACAAACACTGATAGAGAAAGATAACATATTAATGCCGGAGTTTGAAGTGTTTATAAACATTCATTTTAGATAAAAACATCTTTATCTAAGAAGCAATTGATCAAAGACAATTTTTGGGGACATGTGTTAAGTGTGTTCATATGAACACGCACGGCGTTCATGGGTTAATGGAGGATCAATTTTTACCTTAAAAATGCCTGATTAATGGTCAATTGATCTTACAAATTTGTTAAATATTTTGTTACACGCTAGATAATCGTCTCATTCTAATTGGTTGTCAAAGAGACAAACGTACCGATTCCGTCTTAAAAAAACAAAGATAAAGAAATGAAAGGATGGGGTAGTTGTTTCATGTTTCTCATGTAATTGTGTCCATAGTGCGCTCTCTCTACCAATACATCTGAATATTTATGATGGTGCCTACGTTAGGTAATAGGGTATTTGACTAAATTTTAAAATATTTTATAAATTGCGCGTATGTATATAATAGATACTTCTGTAATATTTTTTTTCCAAAATAATGCCGAAAAAACACTGAAAATAATCTTTTTCTATTCAAATGAAAAAAATCCCGCCAAAATGCGCATTCAAAGTTGCATATATGGTATGCGCATGACGTAACTGTTTACAAAACAAACAGAAATCAACCAATAGGGATCAAGTACGTTTTTAGTAAGTAACTACGTCATACTAGTGGCAGTTCTGCAAGACGCGTTTGCGATCACGTGACAAATAGGTTAAATAATACAATTTTAAATTTGGTTTATTATTAAAATACTGACATATATCACGTAAAAAACACTGGATTATGAATTATAGTAATGTATACTACACTATTAACAACATTTTAATCTTTATTATTAATAGTGTCAAAAACTCTATTGGTGTTTGTGCAACACGTTTATTAGGATTAGTTAATTGAACAATTTATTACTTGTGATTCTTTTTATATTTAAAAAAGTAATATTGGTATTCATGAGTTGTAAAATTTATATCAAGACTGAATTTTGTTCTAAAAAAAGAAATGAATTTAATATAAAAAAACAGAGCTTGCAAATTATTAATAACATTGTATTTGTGAAAAACTATTAAAGGTGTTTAAAGAATATATGAAAGTAGTCGTTTAAATAAAAGCTCAAGATTTTAACTAAATTATTTAATTAAATTAAATTTTAATTCCTTCAACCGAAATTGAAGTGTATATTAACATAAAATATAATTTATGTTAAACGATATATGTGAATATTATTGCAATAATTCTTGTGAATTAATGATATTTAAAATTATACTCGTAATAACACAGGTCGATGACATTTGTTGCTTTAAATATTTTGGGTGTCTCAGCGGGTTGAGTTATACTGACTTAAAAGTGTGAAGATATAATAAAATTAGGATTTTTGAAAATCCTACTTGGTTGGCTTATATCTAATTTGGGCAATAGATTTTGTTTACTTTAAACTATAAAACTATAAATTCAATATAATTTGTCAAAACAGCTTTTCTAACCCTCGCCTGTGTAATTATTCTATATTCCACTTATTTTTCTGTTTAAACAATCATTCATTCATGTTTTCTAGTGTGACATTTTATGTAAAAAGAAAGATAAAAATGCCCTATCCAATGAACGTATCAAATCATAAACCTTTAGTACGTGAGGATATTATGAGCATAGCTGTTACAAGTACTTAAAGTATCAAACTATACATTTTACTGTTTTTAAATGTACTTGACGTACTGACAGCTCTGATTATGGAAGACATGTTAAAAGACCTATGTTGAATGCTTGGTAACCTAATTAATGGAATTATACACATATACAAAATTTAATAATATTATGTTATGGATTTAAAAAATAATAATAATGAGGATTGTATGTTAGAAATTACTTTTTCTGGCATATGGCACAAAGAAAAAATTATCAAAAAAAGTTAACATTCTCAATATTAAAAAAAATATATGCCATTGTCACGCTTTGTTTTAATCTCGGTTTTTAACCGTACTGTCGTTTTCTTAAAATATCGTTTTAGCTGCACTAAATTATTATTATTTAATTTTTCTACTGTAATAAAATGTTACTGAATATTAAACCTATGCAAATAATGACATTACTAATTTAGGCAGCGTGATCTGTAAATCACATAATACACAATGCAGAAATTATTTATAATCTTTGTTATGATAATTGTATGAAGTGTTAGGAATTTGTTTTGTATTATATAGACTTAGAATGTATCTTGTAATTTATGAATAAAGTTATATAAACAAATTAAAAATGTATGACAAAAACATTTTGTATACAAATAAATCTTTATATAATATATTTATATATATGACTAGAATTTCCCCAAGGCTTTATATTTCTATACACACGTCGTGTATTTCAAAATCAATGAATGCCTGTACTACTGGTCACTCTAACTCTAAAACGTAGACACTACATCCCTACAATGACCTTAGTTTTTATTTTTATTTTTCATGCCGTAAATCAATTATAATATTAATTAATTCTTGTCAGGCTTTTGAATAGTGAAAGACCCATAAAAATCAGCCAGTAGTTCTTGTGTCATGTCAGAACAAACATGAATATTTTATAATGTAAGGCTTCCAAAATAAAAAACCAATCAAGTCACATCATTAAGGTTCCGTAGGTACTTATTCACTATGTGGACTGTTAAAAGCTACATGCAGGTAACATTTTTGAGTAAGAAAAAACTAATATCAAATACTACTGATTGAGATCTACATAATACGATAATACCTTGGTATAAAAAAATATACCCCCCCTGAAAATTCGTTTTCAAAGTTTTTATATCTTTGAGGGGGTCGTAACTTTACTTGTTCAGTTAAAATTTCAAGATTTTAGATTATATTGTTTAAGAAATATTTTGCTGTGATGGACGGACGGACAGACGACAAAATAAGGTAGTAGGGTTTTTGCGAAACCCTTAAAAGTATATTATATATATATATATATTAACCGCAATAGCCAAGATACTCCTATACTTGTACATGTAATTATCGTAAACATGAACTAAAACGTTATTTGTTATAGTTTAGGACTGTAGATAAATATTAAAAAATAACACGTTGATGTCCAAAAAAGAGTGCTTTTTTTTCGTCATTGGTATTCGATTCTATTTGCCAATAAATATTTAATTACAATTAAATTGTCAATAGAAATACTATTAAACATAGACTCGCACCATTTCGCTGATAATATAGATTAGCACATTTAAATAGACTTAAAGAGCTGCACTAGAACTACTAATAATAAAATTAAACTTACCGACTGATGGAATATTGATGCAAAGAGCTTGAGATAAACGAAGATACGTGCGACCAAGTTCGTAACAGCATATTTGTAATACGTCACTGATGTCAATCAATAAATCTAATATTGTGTTAAGAAAATTAATTATTGTGATTCTTAATTTAATATAATACACAGCTCCCAGGATCAGGCATTTTTTTTAAGTGTCACATAGTATAAAAATAATCTCATAAAATAAAATGAATTTAAAATTAGGTAGGTACTTAGATTTTTTTTTTTTATGAAAAATTAAAATATTTTTTTTTATTACTTTAATAACAATTTGGTTTACTTTCTAAGCTCTTAATTTAAAAAGTTATTTAAGTCGCTTGAATTTACTTAAAAAATCAGCTAAATTAAAATTTTATTAGGACAGTTGTATCAGCCAGGCCCGACAAGAGGGCGATGCAGGCGATGCAAAAAATCGGGGCCCCGAGCTTGAAGGGGCCCGGAGGTGGTTGAAATTGAAGAAAAAAAAAAAAAAAAAAGTCATCACATTGAACAGTATTAAAGTCTTTCAGTCTGTCCGGGGCCCCGGATTCATTTAACATCGGGGCCCGGTTCGGCTCTCGGCGGCCCTGGTATCAGCATAAAATCCGTTTTTCAGTGCTATGCAAAAATAAAGTTGATACCACAAAAATATTTATATCTATTAAAACTCTACCATAAGTTTACCATTTTTTTTTAAATTGTCTATTTTTTTAAAGTTGGAATGCAGAGTTAAATAATATAAAATTTAGTTTATATGTAACAAGTAAAATAAGTAACATAAAAATAATCAGGAGGAATATTTCGTTAATAGCCAAAATTTTAAAACAACAAATCATTGACACAGATTCCTACATCAGAAAATATATTTTGTTCAGTTTTTTAAATTTCTGTATAGATGGTCTATAAACATATAAACTGATAGCTTAATTTAAAAAGGATACGGGAAGTTCCTTCAATCCGGCAAGTGATGTACACACATGCAGCAAATACGTGCGTATTTTTACGGCCTCTTGTCAAATTACGAGACAGTGCCATTTTGAAAAAATTACAAGCAGTATCAATATGCCTTTGATTCAACTGCAACTGCGCACATAGTCTAGTAATACCATCTCGTGCTTTTTTTAAAGTAATTTCTCTAGACTCTGAGCCCATTCCAGCATGGAACGCTAAAAATTAAAATCAATAATGATTATATGCAAAACAGATAATAAATTTAAAAATTAACTCACAGCTTCCAAACGTTCCACATCCTCCACCTCTGGTCTCGGACGAGACAAACTGTCCGATTGCTGTGTTCGTGCCATTAGCGTTTTCTTGAAATTGAACTTCAGCTACAATAATATTACTTTCGAGGACTAAACCACAATTTGTGCAAACCGCATCACCTCTAGCTGGATCAGTTTCAATATCAGAACTTCCACAATTTTTACATTTGGTATTTGACATTTTATATTGATACAAAACACAGAATTAAAGTAAAAAAGTATGGTTATATCACAGATTAAATAAACAACTTGTTTTGAATGTTTGTCCAATTATTATATTTTGATAATAAATATATTATAATATAACAACTATGTTATTAGAAATTATCTTATTATTACGAATACTGGCATACAATAATAATAGCTTTTACAATGTAAGATATCTAATTAAAGTTATAATTTGACGTTACGATTATACTGAAGCTAGCAATAAATCACTGTTTATAATATTTTAGTTCGTTCATTTAAGTTAGATTCTTTTATTTTGGTAGGTAAACTAATGGTAGTTATTTTACCAATAGTGGTGCCGTAAAGCGCCGTTGTTTAGCAAAAGAAGCAGTATTTGTATTTCTGGGCCCTAATCACAGGACCTAATCGGAATTTGACAAGGACAAGAGAACTTATTGTCATATTATTCGAAATTAAATGGCCTTTCATACATATTACGCGACATTTATTGGTCTGTTTTAGGTAGGCTGACCATTTTCCCCGCATTTTGTTAGACAGTCCCGCATCATTACATGTCCCGCATTTAAGTTTTGTATTTTTTTATGAATCAAGAAAAAATGTAAAGGGATGAAATTATGTATAGGTATTACTGAACATGGGCAATTAACTAAGGCCAACACTGAACCTGCATAGTTTCGTCTCATCACTTGCCAGGAAAAAAATGAACAGATCTAATTGGATCTGAGCAGATCCAATTTGAAATCGAATTAGATACAATCAGATCTGAATAAATCAAATTACGGATCTGCTCAGATCTGGTTGGATCTGGTTAGATCTGATTTCACTTTTGATCATAATTTTTTATATTCGATTTTATGTCCAATTGGATACCATCAGATCTGATTTGATTCAGTCAGATCTGATTAGATCCAATTTGATGTAATTGGATCCAATCTGATCAGAAAACCGCTCACTATACCTATCTTATTGGATCTGATCAGATTTAGTTGAATTTATTTGGATCCAATCAGATCCAATCGGAATTAAAATAAATTAAAATTGAAAATTACCTGCTATTATCAGATCTGATTGGATCCGATCAGATCCAATTGGATCTGAAAATTACCTGCTATTATCAGATCTGATTGAATCCAATCAGATCCAATAGTCATTTTACGGATTTGAAAAAAATAGATCCAATTGGATTTGATCATTTTTTCGTGGGTAATATAATTTGTTGTTTCTACTGAAACTGAACAACTCATAGAAATATGCTTCTCTAGCGAGAGGTAACATGCGATTTTCTGAACAGGTTGTACCCAATCAGATCAAAGTGGATCTTATCAGATCTGACAGGATCCAATCAGATTTGATGGGGTCCAATTAGAGGTAAAATCGAATATAAAAAAATCTGATCAAAAGTGACATCATATCTAATTAGATCCAACGAGATTTGAGCAGATCTGTACTTTGTTTATTCAGATCTGATTGGACCTAATTAGATATAAAATTGGATTTGCTCAGATCCAGTTAGATCTGTCCATTTTTTTCTGGGTATATTGTTAAGCATACACAGTGCCGGATTTACCTAATGTGATGCCCTAAGCACTAACCATCTAAAGGCCCTCATTTTTATTTCTGATGACCTTTTTTTTACTCATCACCAACATTTGCATTATACCATTTTTCCCTATTAACTGCAATATTACGCTGATGCCCCCAGAAATCACTTTTATGGTGCCCTCAGGGATCGGATGCCCTAAGCAGTTGCTTCTTTTGCTTATTGGTAAATCCGGCACTGAGCATACATTTTGGGCAACCCCTACGTAATATAAAGACGCGCCTAACTTATCAGTTTTATACTTCCGTTGTCAGTATCATTTGTTTACTATTGCATGAATGTGCAAAATAATGTGACAATATAACTATGAAACTAGTGATTTAATTATTATGTGAAGAAATTATATATTATTTTTTTACTTAACATATATTAATATTTTACTTATAAGTCTCGACTCTTCATTTAAGTAGGTAATGAATTGAAAATTGAAAAAATTAATTCATAAGTGAAAGCGAAAAAAATAACTTGTAAACAACTTGATAAAAATCTTGTTTCCGCTACTGCTTGAAAACAAATTGGGACATATAAAAGGCGAATCGAATCAAAAATACCATGTGAGTCAGTGGTGTCATATACGCGATCCGTGGGTCGTATGCGGCCATAGACTTATTATACGGCTAATAGAATGCGGCCCGCGACCCAAAACTTACCATTTATTTTTATACAATTTTATTTGAAAATAATAATTCGAAATATTATAATAATACGTTTTTTTTATTAGTTTTTCGTATATTTTTGGTGTTTTAACAATTTTAACCTAAATCCAATATTTTTTAATTTTTTATTTTTTTTGGAAATGAGACCGGCGCGATGCAAAACGAAACGAGATTGAATTTACTTGACTTTCGTCTAATCTCGTGTGAAACTCTATAGTGTTTATTCATTTGAAATATTTTGTGTTTATTAAAAAAAAATAAGTTGTTATAAGTATAAATACTTTATAAAATATCAAAAAACAATTGTAAACAAATCGGCAGAGTAAAATTAATTGGTGTTAATTAAAATATAGTTAGTAAAGCTAGTGTTTCTACCTACAAAATATTATTATACTATTATTATTATTATATATAATTTTATATTGATAAGAAATAATAATGGAATCTAACATTGAAGATAATAAAATAATTAACATTAAAAAGCTACAACTTGTAGAGAGTATAAAAAATAAAAAAACTGTGTTATCGAATGATAATTGTGATATAGCTTCATCTATCGAGGTAGAGGAGAACATTGTTCTAGCACATGAAAACGAGGAAGCCTACAAAATTGGCCAAAATACAGACAATTTTATAAGACGTAGACGTAATTTAGTTGTAGTTGCAACGAATATATTAATAAGAGTTCTATATAAAATAATATTTAACATCAAAAAAATATTTAATTTGATTAATATCATACGTGACAGTCCAGAGGAAAACACAGAACCGTCTATAGACTTTACAGAGGACGATGATATTGTTGAAGCAGGGTTAGTTGCCCCACAAAAAGATGTAGCTAACTATTTACTGTGTGAAATTTTGAGATGGATCTGTAAACATTATCAGAGTTTAAGTTTTTTTGCTGCCACAGTATTTGGCTTAGCTGACGTTGCTACCGATTTATTATTAGTTTATCAGTTTTACACAGAAGGGCAATACCGGTACTGTGGTTTAACAGCATTATTCATATGGCTACCATCAATCATGACAACATGTACATTTTATAAAATGTAAGTAATGCAATTATTTCAACTAAAATGAGGGACAACCTGAATACATTACATTTAAAACAATTTAGTCAATAGAGTCACTCATAGTAAAGCCTTGTTTATACGAGCTTACAAGGGGAACCCTTCTGTGGGCCGCTTTCGATTTTCTTCATATTGAAATATGTTGTGAAGGGGGGTCCCCTGATAACACCTATACCCGGTTTTGGGGGCAGACGGGCAATAGTTTAAAAATTATGACCCAAAATATATATTAATATTGCATATATACTTATATGTTAAATCTACCCACACAAGCGTTTGTTTGCCCCCTTTTTTAAATATAGTTCCCACTTTTTTACGGTGGTGGTGGGGGGGGGGGCTGTAAAGCCTCCTATGGCAAATGGGGGGGGTTGCCCCCCCCCCAATTCCCATACGGGGCTTTAGAGCCCCCCACCACCACCACCGTAAAAAAGTGGGAACTATCTTAAAAAGGGGGGGGGCAAAGCCCCCCCCCCATTTCCCATAGGAGGCTTTACAGCCCCCCATCACCACCACCGTAAAAAGTGGAAACTTTCTTTAAAGGGGGGGGGGGGCAACCCCCCCCATTTGCCATAGGAGGCTTTACAGCCCCCCACCACCACCACCGTAAAAAAGTGGGAACTATATTTAAAAAAGGGGGCAAACAAACGCTTGTGTGAGTAGATTTAACATATAAGTATATATGCAACATTAAAATATATTTTGGGTCATAATTTTTAAACTATTGCCCGTCTGCCCCCAAAACCGGGTATAGGTGTTATCAGGGGACCCTCCTTCACAACATATTTCAATATGAAGAAAATCCAAACCGGCCCACTGAAAGGTTCCCCTTGTTAGTGCTAATTATTATTACTAAACAGTTACACTAAGCACTAAGCACTTTTAAGGTGAGAGTAGAAGTTCACATTAGTTGGGAGCATGAAGGTAGAGAGAGGAGATGATACTCTTTATATCTGTAATACAATATTTTATGTGCCAGAATATGACCCCCGATTTGGGCGGTCTGTCGTGCATGGAACTTGGACCCCTCTGTTCCTTTGACCAATCAAATGCATGGAAATTGGACCCCTCTGTTCCTTGCAGCACACAGACATCACACATACAACTGCAAGGAACAGAGGGGTCCAGGTTCCAAGGATTTGATTGGTCAAAGGAACAGAGGGGTCCAAGTTCCATGCACGACAGACCGCCCACCTCCTCCTATATATCACCTGACTATACCTTCATGATTGAGAGTATGAACTCGGCACCGTTAGTGGTTAGTATGAAGTGATTTGTTTAAAAAAGTATATCTCTTGACTTGTCCCTAAACACTTACCTCCAGACTGAGCCGTTCATACAGGGCAAATTAACGCTGAGAGTAGTGGGAAGACTTCTTCCACTTGGTCGAGTGCCTAATTGTCATATTAGTAAATAAGATCCGCTTCTATTCACTCTCACTGTCTCTCACTCGCATTTTTACTAACGCTTATTGTTAGTACTTATACTTCAGGTTTACATGTCCCAATAGTAATGTTAGTGCTAATCATTAGTAGGTACTAGGTACTAACCAGTTACACTAAGCAAATAAGAACCGCCTATATCCACTCTTTCGCATTTTTACTAATGCTTAGTTCTAATAATTCGGGTATGATTAGCATTAAGCTCGTGTAAACAAAGCTTCAGAGTTGAGTACACTTTTTATGGAAGAGAGGTTTAAAAAATTATTTTTTCAAAAATGTTATCATTTCTTTTTTTTGGTCATCAAGTTACGTCCGTATACCAAAATTCATCTTAATATTTCAGATGTGAACATGAAGAACAAAATAGTTGGCTGTATAAATGGTTTGTAAAATATAAATGGCCTTTATTGTGGCTATGTGAACTTGGCAACTGACTTTGGAAATTTAAATTTTTTTTATATGCATTCGTTTGTACCTCGTTTGTACCCGTTTGTACCACAAAAATTTTCGTTTGTACCTCAAAGGGCTAAGAGATAAAAAAAAATTAAAAAAGGGTAGCTACCCGCATTATGATATTAAAAATCGGTGAACGTCATCGGTTTTGCAATCGTTTGTACCCGTTTGTACCGAAAATATTATTGTTTTTATAACAAAGGGCTAAATAATATAAACAAAAAAGGGCGACATACAGCTAAATTAAAATTCTAAAGTAGGTAATTCTAATTTGGATTCTTGAAAAATTGTTTATTGTAAGCAATTGTTTATACCTTTTGTGTGTTCGTTTGTACCGCCAAAAGAGATTTTTTAACTCTAAGGGCTTGAAGGGAAAATCGAAAATAACATCAGTTTTCAAAATATTTCAAATCTGTTAACGGCATTGGATTCAGCGTCGTTTGTACTCGTTTGTACCACAAATATTTTTGTTTGTACCTCAAAGGGCCAAAAGGTACAAACGATTGGACATATGAAAATCTTATTTCGACGTTATTTCAATGATGGTATATTAAACAAATTAATTTACATATCCAGTCGTTTGTACCTTTTGTGTGTTCGTTTGTATCACCAATAGTTATTTTTTAACTCTAAGGGCTCGAAGGGAAAATCGAAAATAACATCATAGATCATGCAATTTTCAAAATATTTCAAATCTGTTAACGGCATTGGATTCAGCGTCGTTTGTACTCGTTTGTACCACAAATATTTTTGTTTGTACCTCAAAGGGCCAAAAGGTACAAACGATTGGACATATGAAAATCTTATTTCGACGTTATTTCAATGATGGTATATTAAACAAATTAATTTACATATCCAGTCGTTTGTACCTTTTGTGTGTTCGTTTGTACCACCAATAGTTATTTTTTAACTCTAAGGGCTCGAAGGGAAAATCGAAAATAACATCATAGATCATGCAATTTTCAAAATATTTCAAATCTGTTAACGGCATTGGATTCAGCGTCGTTTGTACTCGTTTGTACCACAAATATTTTTGTTTGTACCTCAAAGGGCCAAAAGGTACAAACGATTGGACATTTGAAAATCTTATTTCAACGTTATTTCAATGATGGTATATTAAATAAATTGTTTAACATATCCAGTCGTTTGTACCTTTTGTGTGTTCGTTTGTACCACCAATAGTTATTTTTTAACTCTAAGGGCTCAAAGGGAAAATCGAAAATAACATCATGGATCATGCAGTTTTCAAAATATTTCAAATCTGTTAACGGCATTGGATTCAGCGTCGTTTGTACTCGTTTGTACCACAAATATTTTTGTTTGTACCTCAAAGGGCCAAAAGGTACAAACGATTGGACATTTGAAAATCTTATTTCAACGTTATTTCAATGATGGTATATTAAATAAATTGTTTAACATATCCAGTTGTTTGTACTTTTTGTGTGTTCGTTTGTACCACCAATAGTTATTTTTTAACTCTAAGGGCTCAAAGGGAAAATCGAAAATAACATCATGGATCATGCAGTTTTCAAAATATTTCAAATCTGTTAACGGCATTGGATTCAGCGTCGTTTGTACTCGTTTGTACCACAAATATTTTTGTTTGTACCTCAAAGGGCCAAAAGGTACAAACGATTGGACATATGAAAATCTTATTTCGACGTTATTTCAATGATGGTATATTAAACAAATTAATTTACATATCCAGTCGTTTGTACCTTTTGTGTGTTCGTTTGTATCACCAATAGTTATTTTTTAACTCTAAGGGCACGAAGGGAAAATCGAAAATAACATCATAGATCATGCAATTTTCAAAATATTTCAAATCTGTTAACGGCATTGGATTCAGCGTCGTTTGTACTCGTTTGTACCACAAATATTTTTGTTTGTACCTCAAAGGGCCAAAAGGTACAAACGATTGGACATTTGAAAATCTTATTTCAACGTTATTTCAATGATGGTATATTAAATAAATTGTTTAACATATCCAGTCGTTTGTACCTTTTGTGTGTTCGTTTGTACCACCAATAGTTATTTTTTAACTCTAAGGGCTCAAAGGGAAAATCGAAAATAACATCATGGATCATGCAGTTTTCAAAATATTTCAAATCTGTTAACGGCATTGGATTCAGCGTCGTTTGTACTCGTTTGTACCACAAATATTTTTGTTTGTACCTCAAAGGGCCAAAAGGTACAAACGATTGGACATATGAAAATCTTATTTCGACGTTATTTCAATGATGGTATATTAAATAAATTGTTTAACATATCCAGTCGTTTGTACCTTTTGTGTGTTCGTTTGTACCACCAATAGTTATTTTTTAACTCTAAGGGCTCGAAGGGAAAATCGAAAATAACATCATAAATCATGCAGTTTTCAAAATATTTAAAATCTGTTAACGGCATTGGATTCAGCGTCGTTTGTACTCGTTTGTACCATAAATATTTTTGTTTGTACCTCAAAGGGCCAAAAGGTACAAACGATTGGACATTTGAAAATCTTATTTCAACGTTATTTCAATGATGGTATATTAAATAAATTGTTTAACATATCCAGTCGTTTGTACCTTTTGTGTGTTCGTTTGTACCATCAATAGTTATTTTTTAACTCTAAGGGCTCGAAGGGAAAATCGAAAATAACATAATAAATCATGCAGTTTTCAAAATATTTAAAATCTGTTAACGGCATTGGATTCAGCGTCGTTTGAACTCATTTGTACCACAAATAATTTTGTTTATACCTCAAAGGGCCAAAAGGTACAAACGATTGAAAATCTGATTTCAGTGTTATTTCAATGTTGGTATATTAAATAAATTATTTAATACATCCAGTCGTTTGTACCTTTTATATGATCTATGATGTTATTTTCGATTTTCCCTTCGAGCCCTTAGAGTTAAAAAATAACTATTGGTGGTACAAACGAACACACAAAAGGTACAAACGACTGGATATGTAAATTGATTTATTTAATATACCAACTTTGAAATAACGTTGAAATAAGATTTTCAAATGTCCAATCGTTTGTACCTTTTAGCCCTTTAAAGCAAAACAAAAATATTTTCAGTACAAATGAGTACAAACGACGCTGAATCCAATGCCGTTAACAGATTTGAAATATTTTTAAAACTGCATGATCTATGATGTTATTTTCGATTTTCCCTTCGAGCCCTTAGAGTTAAAAAATTACTTTTGGCGGTACAAACGAACACACAAAGGTACAAACGACTGGATATGTTAAACAATTTATATAATATACCAACATTGAAATAACGTTGAAATTAGATTTTCAAATGTCCAATCGTTTGTACCTTTTGGCCCTTTGAGGTACAAACAAAAATATTTTCAGTACAAATGAGTACAAACGACGCTGAATCCAATGCAGTAAACAGATTTAAAATATTTTGAAAACTGCATGATCTATGATGTTATTTTCGATTTTCCCTTCGAGCCCTTAGAGTTAAAAAATAACTATTGGTGGTACAAACGAACACACAAAAGGTACAAACGACTGGATATGTAAATTAATTTATTTAATATACCATCATTGAAATAACGTTGAAATAAGATTTTCAAATGTCCAATCGTTTGTACCTTTTGGCCCTTTGAAGTACAAACAAAAATATTTGTGGTACAAACGAGTACAAACGACGCTGAATCCAATGCCGTAAACAGATTTAAAATATTTTGAAAACTGCATGATCTATGATGTTATTTTCGATTTTCCCTTCGAGCCCTTAGAGTTAAAAAATAACTATTGGTGGTATAAACGAACACATAAAAGGTACAAACGAATGGATATGTAAATAAATGTATTTAATATACCAACATTGAAATAACGTTGAAATAAGATTTTCAAAAGTCCAATCGTTTTTACCTTTTAGCCCTTTAAAGCAAAACAAAAATATTTTCAGTACAAATGAGTACAAACGACGCTGAATCCAATGCCGGTAACAGATTTAAAATATTTTGAAAACTGCATGATCTATGATGTTAATTTCGATTTTCCCTTCGAGCCCTTAGAGTTAAAAAATAACTATTGGTGGTACAAACGAACACACAAAAGGTATAAACGACTGGATATGTAAATTAATTTATTTAATATACCATCATTGAAATAACGTTGAAATTAGATTTTCAAATGTCCAATCGTTTGTACCTTTTGGCCCTTTGAGGTACAAACAAAAATATTTGTGGTACAAACGAGTACAAACGACGCTGAATCCAATGCCGTTAACAGATTTAAAATATTTTGAAAAATGCATGATCTATGATGTTATTTTCGATATTCCCTTCGAGCCCTTAGAGTTAAAAAATAACTATTGGTGGTACAAACGATCACACAAAAGGTACAAACGACTGGATATGTAAATTAATTTGTTTAATATACCATCATTGAAATAACGTTGAAATAAGATTTTCAAATGTCCAATCGTTTGTACCTTTTGGCCCTTTGAAGTACAAACAAAAATATTTGTGGTACAAACGAGTACAAACGACGCTGAATCCAATGCCGTAAACAGATTTAAAATATTTTGAAAACTGCATGATCTATGATGTTATTTTCGATTTTCCCTTCGAGCCCTTAGAGTTAAAAAATAACTATTGGTGGTATAAACGAACACATAAAAGGTACAAACGAATGGATATGTAAATAAATTTATTTAATATACCAACATTGAAATAACGTTGAAATAAGATTTTCAAAAGTCCAATCGTTTGTACCTTTTAGCCCTTTAAAGCAAAACAAAAATATTTTCAGTACAAATGAGTACAAACGACGCTGAATCCAATGCCGGTAACAGATTTAAAATATTTTGAAAACTGCATGATCTATGATGTTAATTTCGATTTTCCCTTCGAGCCCTTAGAGTTAAAAAATAACTATTGGTGGTACAAACGAACACACAAAAGGTATAAACGACTGGATATGTAAATTAATTTATTTAATATACCATCATTGAAATAACGTTGAAATTAGATTTTCAAATGTCCAATCGTTTGTACCTTTTGGCCCTTTGAGGTACAAACAAAAATATTTGTGGTACAAACGAGTACAAACGACGCTGAATCCAATGCCGTTAACAGATTTAAAATATTTTGAAAAATGCATGATCTATGATGTTATTTTCGATATTCCCTTCGAGCCCTTAGAGTTAAAAAATAACTATTGGTGGTACAAACGATCACACAAAAGGTACAAACGACTGGATATGTAAATTAATTTGTTTAATATACCATCATTGAAATAACGTTGAAATAAGATTTTCAAATGTCCAATCGTTTGTACCTTTTGGCCCTTTGAGGTACAAACAAAAATATTTGTGGTACAAACGAGTAAAAACGACGCTGAATCCAATGCCGGTAACAGATTTAAAATATTTTGAAAACTACATGATCTATGATGTTAATTTCGATTTTCCCTTCGAGCCCTTAGAGTTAAAAAATAACTATTGGTGGTACAAACGAACACACAAAAGGTACAAACGACTGGATATGTAAATTAATTTATTTAATATACCATCATTGAAATAACGTTGAAATAAGATTTTCAAATGTCCAATCGTTTGTACCTTTTGGCCCTTTGAAGTACAAACAAAAATATTTGTGGTACAAACGAGTACAAACGACGCTGAATCCAATGCCGGTAACAGATTTAAAATATTTTGAAAACTGCATGATCTATGATGTTATTTTTGATTTTCCCTTCGAGCCCTTAGAGCTAAAAAATTACTTTTGGCGGGTCAAACGAACACACAAAAGGTACAAACAATTGCTTACGATAAACAATTTTTTAAAGAATCCAAATTAGAATTACCTACTTTAGAATTTTAATTTAACTGTATGTCGCCCTTTTTTTGTTTATATTATTTAGTCCTTTGTTATAAAAACAATAATATTTTCGGTACAAACGGGTACAAACGATTGCAAAACCGATGACGTTCACCGATTTTTAATATCATAATGTGGGTTGCTACCCTTTTTTAATTTTTTTTTATCTCTTAGCCCTTTGAGGTACAAACGAAAATTTTTGTGGTACAAACGGGTACAAACGAGGTACAAACGAATGCATATAAAAAATATTTAAATTTCCAAAGTCAGTTGCCAAGTTCACATAGCCCTTTATTGTTTCTATTCACATTTCAAATATCGTCCGCTGTGTTTGCGTTGAAGCATGTTCTGGATTTTAAACAATTGAGTAAACAGGAATATAAAGAAAAACAGACTCGATTGACACAACTGCAATTAATTGACGCTTTTAACGAGGCAGCGCCGCAGGCAACACTGCAATTTTACATCTTGGACAGCAACACCAAGTATTCAATACCAAACAGTAAGTACGGATATAGATAATAATAATAGTAAATAATAATAAACTAGGTTTTACAACCATTTGCCGTTGTGGTTGTTTTTAAGTACCCACCAAAAGTTTTTATTTATACAATTCCTTCCAGCCCCTCAAACATTATAATAATAATATAATATATTTATTTATTTGCGTTTGGTACATGTAGTAGGTACATACAAAAAGTCATGTGTGAAAAGAAAAATATGAACAAATACAATATATATATGAATAATATAAATGGGTGTAACAAATGTTTT
Source organism: Sialis lutaria (assembly GCA_949319165.1). Classification (NCBI taxonomy): domain Eukaryota; kingdom Metazoa; phylum Arthropoda; class Insecta; order Megaloptera; family Sialidae; genus Sialis; species Sialis lutaria. Next base: position 18,040,633 of record OX439241.1, read on the forward strand.
AGAGAGTGTACATAACTCTTACTGTCCCTGAATAAAGAATGATTTTAAGCTGTAATAGCATTTGTCTATTAAATATTTTTTTAGAACTATTTTAATTTTGTCTTTAGAAAGATTGGTTATCCATTTTGGTGTAGTATTATATATTTTAATAGCACTGTTAACTACATTTTTGTAGACAATTGCTTTACGTGTCTGCACTAGAGTCATATTTTCTTTGTTTCTTGTGAAATAGTTGTGTTCAAATTATTAGCAGTAAAGAAGTCTGGATTATTTTTTATAAATAAAATACATTCCATGATGTATAAATCAATTATTGTCAATATCTGGAATTTTTTAAATAGGGGACGACAATGTTCCCTTGGACCTGCTTTGGCAATTACTCGGAGACATTTTTTTTTAATTTTTAATAGGGTTTCAACCTGAGGCGAATGGCCCCAAAATAAGATGCCATATGTAATTACAGATTGAACATAAGAATAATAAACTTGAAGTAGTATGTCTTGCGAAACCATATTACTTAAAACTCTTAAGGCATAAATAAATTTTGATATTTTATTTGTTGTATAATCTATATGTCCCTTCCATGTTAGATTTTTATCAATGATAACCCCTAAAAATTTGATTTCTTCTGTTATTTTAATTGAATTTGAGGGATTCAAGAGTATTGAGTCAGACTGTAAATTTTTGAATGTTATTAATTGGGTTTTATTCGTATTCAGTTTTAAATTATTATTTTCGAACCATGAAATTATTTTCTGGAATGAAGATTCTATATTTTTTAGTAATATGGTTTCGTTTTGACCCCGAAAAAAGATGGATGTGTCATCTGCAAATAGAATTATCTTTTCTTGTATATATATGTAGTGATGTCATTAATGTAAAGTATAAATAGTGTGGGACCAAGAACAGATCCTTGGGGAACACCGGTCGGATTTATTTTATAGTGTGAAAAATGTTTTGTTATCATGTTATCTTTATTGCTATTAATTTTTACGCATTGTGTGCGGTTACATAAGTAAGAGTTTATAAGTTTAGAGGCAATACCTCTAATACCATAATTCTCAATTTTAGTTACTAAGATTTCTCTATCTACACAATCAAAAGCCTTGCTAAGGTCTATGAAGGCGCAAACGGAGATATCATTACTATTAATTGCTGATAATATTTCACTTAAGGCTTTGAAAACAGCTTGGTTTAAGGTGCGTCCTTTAACAAACCCAAATTGATTTGGTGATATAATATTATAGTTTGAGATAAAGTTAGTCTATTGTTTATTAATTTTTCAAGAATTTTTGAGAAGGTTGATAAAATGCTGATAGGTCTGTAGTTTGTTATTATACTCTCATCGCCACCTTTATGTATGGGCGTTACTATCGATTTTTTAAGAATATATTAATCTTAAAATAAAAAAATAAAATTAAAATTAAAACTTCCTCAGCGGGTGCTGGAGGAAAATGGCGTAGACAATAACTTCTCCCATGTATATATCTTTTTTTTAGTCCATAACAAAGGCATACACCGCGCGGCAGAAGTTTTCAATAGGTATTTTAATTTAACAGCATTGTCAAGATTTAGGCCCAATTCTGGCCATTTGTAAGCTTTAAAGCACCGAAGTCCTATTATAAATTGACGTTACATTTTTATGTAAGTGTAGGTACATCAAAATAAACATTTTGCACCGGGTCCGGCCCGGTTGTTCTCTGGAATTTTGGAATTGTCCCTACGAAAAAAAATCTGCCGTATATCCAAAACATCTTTAACACTTATTGTTAGGGACTCGCGCGTTGATTTGTAACAATAATATTACCGGGTGCGCTGGACCCAGTTTAATATCAAATATTTATTCCAAAACTGCTGAATAGAAGTGCATATTTACTTTCTTATAAGGATAATTTGTCAATAAAGAAAGACAATATTCAATCATATACTAATATTTATTGTTTTTACTTAATCAAACAGTCATTACAAAAATAAAAGGAATTTTTCCATACTTTTATGACAAGATTAATTGTTGAAATTTCTGTAATTACTTATTTTAAACAAAATCAGTAAACTGCAGTTTAACCAAACTTTGAAAATTAACAAAATTAAAATATCTTCTTTGGGATAAAATCACATCTCAAAATTGTTCAGTCGCTTTCTGTATCAATTTTAGTTATGACAATTTGAACAATCTGACGACTATGACCGTCATCTGTCGTGCTATTCTATCGTTGAAAGGTACTAAAAGCGGCGACGTCGCACACTTCAAACTTTAAAAGATTTTAACCAAAATACGAAGGACTGGGTCCGTTAGACCCATTAGCGAGTTCCTAAGTGTTAATCAGTATCTACTTGAAGTAACCGCCACATCCAAGCGGTTATAATTCGAAATTCGTTTGCGTATTATTCAGGGACTCCATCTATTAAACCCCTACAAATTGGTGGACCGGACCCACCGTTTGAGCTTTGTATGAGTGGATACTTCAAAACAAATACAACGACAGACGAATGTAATATCTACACCGAAAATATATCTGCCTCATATACATTTACAAATAATGTCATTTTGGTTTTACAATTTTTGATTGGTAGTTGCTGTATATTCAGAAGCGGATTTATGCCTCTCAGGGCATCTGGCACTAAACTTATTGGGGGGGGGGGGGGGTTCTTATTTATTTTGTGCTATATGAAAAAGTAAGTTGTTTTCTGTTTTTTGTGATTGTAAATTATAGTGGGGTGCTAACAGCGATATACATTACTTTATAATACCTACTGGTATATTATATTTTTGCAACTTTGTTTCTATTAATTCGTAAGAAGATAATATGCTACCATCATGATGCCAAACTGCGTGCGATTAATAACCCAATACAAATGTATTTAAAATGTCAAAAATGTTCATCGAAAATCCTCTTCACATATCCCAGGATAAACTAAAGGGTTTTTCAATGAGGACGGGTAGATGTTAAAATTGAATAAAACAAATGTGTGTGAGGTATCAGTAAATTTATTGTTTTATTTGAAAGGCCTATCAATGATATTATTTGTAGAATATGACATCGCTCAAATGGCCGCCGCAACTTCGCTGGGTGGTGCACATCCGAGAGATCCTATTTTCGATGACTCTGGCGCATAGATCAGGCTGAATTTGAGCGACGGTACAGGTTATGTTGACTTTGAGGGCATCGATCGTTTGCGGCTTATTGGCATAGACCTGCGACAAGAAAACCACACAAGAAAAAGTCTAACGGGGTCAAATCGCATGATCACGGTGGCCAGTTCACGTCACCTCTGCGTGAGATAACCATGCCCTCAAATCGCTCGTGCAGAATATCCATTGTGGCATTAGCTGCGTGGCACGTAGCTCCATCCTGTTGAAAACACATGTCGTTTACATCCATATCATCCAATTTGGGCCAAAAGAAATTGTTTATCATCTCCGTTGACGGTGATGGCAATGCCGTCGTCGTTTTCGAAGAAGTACGGACCAATGATGCGTCCAGTCCACAATCCACCTCAAACAGTAACTTTCTGCGGATGCATTGCCACTTGGTGAACCTCGTGTGGATTGGCATCGTCCCAAATCCGGTAATTTTGCTTGTTGACGAACCCGTTCATCCAAAAATGGGCCTCGTCGCTAAAGATGATTTTTTTGCTGAAATCGGGGTCCACTTCCAACTGCTCCAGAGCTCAGTCAGCGAACACACGTCGTTGTTTTTGGTCGTTTTCCTTCAGCTCCTGAGTCAGTAAATTTTTGTACGGATGTAGGCTCAAATCCCGACGCAAAATTCACCAAGTTGATGTCTGCGAAAGGCCGAGTTCTTGTGTGCGGCGCGGAATTGTCTGCCTCGGGTTCTCCTGCACACTCTCACGGACAGCGGCGATGTTTTTCGGCAGATCTTGCGTTTCGTTGACGTACAAGTGTTGGCTGATTGTTCACTGAACTGGTCAACTCGAATGTGGTCACCAAACGTTGAACAGTCAACTGGGAAGGACAACCATGCAAACCGTAAAATGGGCGCAACGCACGCTTCGTTGCCACTAGCGAACACCCATTTTGATAATAAAGTTTTATTATTTGCACGTATTGTTCGACGCTGCAACTTACAATGGTCATTTGTTTTCGTACCTGAAAAATAAAATACTGGAAAATTAACAACAAATAAAACAACATGGTCGCCAGAAACTGTCAATATCTACCCGTCCCTATTGGAAAACTCTATATATACATATATCCAACCTTAGATAAAGATATAGGACTAATAACACATTACCTAGCGTTGTTACCATATAGCTCCACAAAAAATCGTTCCACGAGTTATAGGTGTACCATTCGGATTTTAAAATAAATGTTTTAAATTATAAAATTAATGAAACGCATATACATTGATAATTATTAATGTTGTTAATATTACAGGTGAATGGCAAACCAATTCAATATGGCTCTCTATGTTTACAATCATGCGAGTGGCAACTTCTCATTCACTTATCTTCAATACATATTATGGAGATGATATATTTACACAAATTCTATATTCTGCCCCCTATAATTATTTCATCAATTTGGGAATAACAGGTACATACTAGTTAAATTAGATTTTTAAATAACATTTATCAACCCTTAAAGTTATATCCATGATTTTTTGCAACTAAAAACAATTTAAAGTTATATAGGGTGTGGCATTTATCTTGAGACAAACGAATATCTCGGTTTGACTCTATTATTTCGAACAAAGTTTCAGACAAAAATTTATTTTGTAAATTTTTGACTATTTTTACTGTACTACTACATAGTAATCAATATACTTGAAGTAATTATAGACAAACATGTTTTAGACAAAAGTTGCTCAGCATGAAATTGGTGACCCTAGTTGGCCTTGAGAAGGTGTTTTCAAGGTATTTTCAAGTTAAACTTTTTTAATATAAATGGTCATTTTTTAGTAGCATATTATTATTACAATGGTTGCTTTGATATGCTATTTGAAGATAGGATAATATGGATCCTACAGAGTGATGCGCTAGTGTCACCAAAGTCTTTTCCCTAAACATCTAATCAGCTTTGTATAATATATGTTTTATTTTTCAGTGTTCAAGATCACCATTATATACACGTCGTTTGAGTTTTCGCCAATAGATACACTGTTTTGTATAGTTATACACTGTGTTCTGTGTTGTATCGGCCTCGGTTACTTGAAGAGGATATTCCCCGACAGGCAGTTTTACACATATCTGTTTACATTTCCGAGTGCCTCTTTATTCAATATATTTTCTGTTACTGATATGAGTATATTCAGTGTTCACAGTAACTCTAAACTACGTGTCTACATATTATATTATTCAGTGTTTATAATCGAATTCATAATATTCACAATTATTTGTGTTTATAACGACCATAACGGAATATACTTAATACGTTCTGTTATGTTTGGTGTTGCTGGTTTGTTTGTCAGTAATTGTTACTTAGTTATGATTTATAAAACTCGTAACGCATTATTAGTGCCGGATTCATAGCTACTCACAGATAGCCTTGTTTCACACATACGCGGTTCCATTCGGTTCGGTTTGTTTTCGGTTTCAGCCGAAAACGAATCAAACCCTTTCACACATACACGGTTCTCATACGGTTTATATTAGGTTTTATTTTTTTCCGTAAACTCAGTAGTTATCATGGAGAGAAAGCAAGTTGTTGCCATGTTGTTTCTCTATAAAAAAAATAAAAAACGAAAGAGGAATACTAGAATTCATTGCGAGCACCCTCTCATCACTTTACAGCAGGAATTTGGAGCATTCTACACTATTTTTCCGAAGCTAAAGAGCATGAAGACGATCCACATCAACATCTGGAAAATCGCTCATTTTATTAGAAAATCCGCGACATAACTTAAAAAAATAACACCCGCTATCAGGAGAGAGTGGAGAGAGTATTCGGTTCTGTACGGTTTCTATTAGGTACCGAATACAAACTGAATCACCGTTTCACACTTGTCGGCAGCGACCGAAAACGAACCGAAAACGAACCAAACCGAATGAAACCGTATATGTGTGAAATAGGCCATACTCAGACAGATAATGAATGAAATCGAGTTTTTTTTTTCAATTCTGTATTACAATACAATACAGGATGGGGCAATAGTGCTCGGTTGTTCGATAGCTCATACACCGTAACATAAAAAAATCATTTTAATTAAAGCAGATGTAAACTGTTGGTAACTGCGCATTTTTTCATCTGCATTAAAATGATTTTTTTATCTGTTACGCTGTATGAACACATTTCGTATAGTTTTTAAAAAGAACACATTTTTAAAGATTGTTCCCTAGTTATTAAAAGTCAAAGAATATAAAGCTCGTTTACGACCAATTTTCAATATAATTATCATGTGTGGTTGTCAAAATATTTCTCTGCGTGACCATAGAGGCGATGGAATTGCAAGCCTACGTCTCATCAAAATCATATAGTTTGGTATCATATGAGTGAAATTTTAGAGCTCTCCTAAAATTTCGTGTATAATCTGGTGAGTGGTGACAACACTACGTCAATATTTACAGACCGCTTATTCCAATACTGCATGTATTAACAAAACAGCGCAGAATGAATTGACCTACATACATGCAAAAAAGTAAACAAGAAAATAATTTAGAGCTTTTTTTTAATTTATAATAGAAATCTCTATGGATTCTAACTTAAGGCACAATTCCACTGAGGCTACATGTAGCATGCTACACACTTGTCCGGTATTATAAAGGACCTAGCAAATTTGCAAGCTTGCAAACACTCTCAGATGAGATACCAAACTTATATGACAGTTCTCTTCGAATTTTTTGATGACTTTGACAGATTTCGCGCAAGCGTTGTATGTAAACACCAACGGTATTAAAACAGTTGTGCTATTATGAAAATTATTTTATATGGTCAGAGTCGCCAACTGTGTTACAATACGTTGAAGTGTCACTGCTCTAAATTCCATAACTAATCCATAGATACTATAATAAAATTAATAACCTCATTTATGAGTGCTAGCAAGCTTGCAAATTTGGTAGGTTCTTCATAATACCGGACAACAGTCTTTCAATCGAAGGAACACGAAGCGACAAGAAGCAAGTATCTTTGCCAGGATGCATGCATCATCTCTCGACATATTTCAACGCGTCGAGTAATGTCGCCACCGTTGCGTCGTCACTATCCAACAAGCGGTGGATCAGTGCGGCTTGTATCATGCGACATTGTTAAAATTTGTGACACATAATCGCACATCTAGAAACAGCCAACACCAGAAAACATGTTACATACGGCTTGTCGTTCAGTGTTGACTCGGTCGAATTGCACTTTTACAGATCTCAGGGCACATTAATAAAATAAAAACTTAATTAAATGATAAAGTTGACGTCTTACATAACCTCCACGCTACCACCTACTAAATGAATAATATAACAATTTTTGAAAAACTAATTAAATTTTTCTTTTTTTAATTGAAAAGAAAATTAATATGTAATATTTGCTTATGTGTGTATTTTTGTCTATTTTTATCAAATGTTATTAACGTTTGAATAGGTATGTTTGTATAGAAATTATATTTTTAATTGTTTCTTATTGTATTAATTTTTTATTACATTTTGTACAAATAATAAGAACAACATACTTAAGAAAATACTTACCTATTTGTTAAGTCATTTTATTTCATATTCACGAACATACAAAATGAAGATTGTGAATTTCATTTGTTTTTTCCTGTTTTTGATTTCCTATACCAAAGTATCGGGTAAGAAAGTATACTATTATAGACGACATCATATTTTTATACATAGTTAATTAAAAATATGAAATAAGTACAATTTTTTATGTCCGTTAAGTTCAATTCTCCGGCGGGTAATGTTCGGTAATGGTAAATTCACGACCGAAAAAAATACAAAAATATATTATTAATTTTATTTATTTATTAACCTTCCTATACCCGCGTCAAATAGAATAACACATATACCCGCGCACGGTCTCTCGGACCGAAAGTTCTGAGTCTGTTTTTTATCTTTTTTTTATGACAGCCTAGTAAAATTAATTTTTATTATTAGTAAAGGATGTTTTGAAATAAATAAACCAAAGTTATAGAAAATATTTTGATTTAATTAGTGACTAACAGTTTTTTATTACAGCCTCTGAAAAAATATACTTTTTTTAACGAGCTACGAAAACTTGAAAAAAACATTTTTTTTAAACAAAAACTAAAAATAACTCTAAAAACCTTAAACAACTACATGAGGATTAAAGTATTTTAAACTATTCTTAACAAATTTTTCACCATGCATTCGAAGCATAGGTACTCGACGTGTAACACCTATACCCGCGTCGGTCTTACAGACCAATTGTTGTCGTGTACTGGTACATGTCCTATTTGCAAGAATGTTCGCACTGCACTATATTAAAGATCGCGACAAATCATGAAGCTATCAGTAAGCTCATTGTCTTAGCATTCTCCGTTATTGAAAAAAATAAAAAAAATGTAATATGTCGGTCTGACAGACCAATACGCGGGTATATGAAGGTTAAATGAGACTTGTCTCAATTCCAATATACAATTAAGGGTAAGTGGGGCAAATGGGTGTGAGGGGGTAATTGGGTGGTATTTTTTATATTTTTTTGTATTTTCTTGATATGCACAAAATAAAATAAAATTATATTTACCATAAAAATATATTTGCCATTTATGTTGCATCCAAAAAACTACAATACATTTTTTTGTTGGCATAACCTTTTTAAAAAATTTGAAATGTGTTCTCACTCTGTCCGGCTTTACAATAATATTCCACAAAAATAAAATAGGTTTGATTTTTTCAAACTAAGTGACACCACTTTTTCAAAAAGTGAGCTAATTTCTAGAAATTAATGTAGTTTTACATCTTAAAAAAAATTTTAATGTTTTTTTTTAACACCAGTTACCCACCAAAAACTTGTATTCTTTATGAGTTACAGATACCACTCAACTCCCTCACGGATGATAAGCTGGTTTTTTAGGGTTCCGTAGAAAACTAGGAACCCTTATAGTTTCTTCATGTCCGTCCGTCCGTCCGTCCGTCTTCAAAAATTTTGAGATAATAAGATGAAATTTGGTATAGGGTCGTAGATTGATGACCCAAAACAGAAATGATAAGATTTTTGAAAATAAAAATTTTTTAGACCCCCCTTTCATAAAATGAAAAGTGTTTTCAAAAAAAAATTTTCACCTACACCATTGAGTGTGGTTTCGATAGAAAGGTCTCCTAAAATGCAATAAAAAATGTATCAGAACTTTTTGATTTTAACCCTTTAATCACGATGTATTTGCTCTCCAAAGTCGATAAAAAAGCGCCCCCCCCCTCTATTTTTTCAACTATCAATTTAAAAAATCTGAAAAAATTCCAGAATGTAGTTTTTAATTAGTACTTTCTCTGAAAATTATAACGAACATTGTCAAAAATATTTTGGACCCCCCTTTCATAGACTGAAAAGTGAACTCTCATTTTTTCCCCACTTACCCCATTGAGTGGGATATCATTTAATAGGTCTCGTAAAATGCAATAAAAAACGTCAATTAACTTTTTGATTTTAACCCTTCAGTCGCGATATATTTGCTTTTTAATGTCGCTGTCAGAGCGTCCCCCCCCCTCTATTTTCTAAACTATCGATTCAAAAAATCTGAAAAAAAATCAGAATGTAGCGTTTAATTAGTACTTTCACTGAAAATTATAACGAACATTGTCAAAAATATTTTGGACCCCCCTATCATAGATTGAAAAGTGAAGTCACATTTTTTTTCATTTACCCCATTGAGTGGGGTGTCATTTGATAGGTCTCCTAAAATGCAATAATAAAAGCCAAATGACTTTTTGATTTTAACCCTTCGGTCACGAAAATTTTGAAAAAAATATTTTTTATAAATCGTAGTGAGAATGACTACGGAACCCTATCATGTGCGTGCCCAACAAGCACTTGCCCGTTTTATTTATACATCCAAAAGCAAAAGTAAAAATTCAACTAAAAAGCTATTTCAATTTTTTAAGAATATTTGAGCTTGTAAGATTGAATTTCAAAAATACACCACCCATTTCCTCCCACTTACCCTACATATTTTACATTTTAGGATATTTTGTAAAGAAATATAAGGCCACAGGTTTTCAGATTAAATTATTTATGCGTTTTTTTCAAATTTATTTACGATTATTTAAAAAATCGGATAATATTTGCAGTCTATAGCGATTTTAGATGCTTTTTGATTTGTCTCCTAATAATATACACATTAACTGACCTTGATTAGGGTAACCTATTGGGGCGAATATGGTTAGGCCTGCAAATCTAGACGATACATTTTTTAATTTTTATTTTGTAGGACGTTACGTATGGAAGATTTGTCAACCCTTTGAGATAATTACTAAAGAATGTGAAACATGTGTCTGCAACGAGAAAGGAACTGATTATCTGTATTGCTACAATTCGTGTAATAGTAAGTATATATCAGGCACACATTGACACAAAATAATGCGGGCTCAATAGACAGATTATATTATACCAAATTAATAATGAATAATAAATGACAAATGATTTGTCAATAATTTGTCAATAAGACCGTATGGGTTGAGGAGAAGAGGTTGATATCTCAAAAAACATTTTATTATTTTCAAAATACAGAATTAAGTCGGTGTCCCATTTTAAGTGCACACCTCTGATAATTTTTTATGGTGAAATTTTATCAAAAAACTTTTGAGATAAAAAGTTGTACGGTTTAGAGAGGGACATAGACGTACTTGGATGAAATATTTTTAGGTGGTGTTTTCAAGGTGGTATGAAGATCAACATCATTTTTTTAAATAGGAACCTATAATTTTTATCAAGTAATTTTTTACGTGAAAAGGCACGCATCTTTCATTGAAAACTTTTTTTTAAACAACTTAACCTTTCCAAGATATCTAACAAAATAATTCGAGATTTTGAACTTTGAATATTTTTTTACTCAGAAATCATAAATTTTAGAGAAAAAGTAGAAATTGTAGAATAAGTTTTAGACCAAAATAAACATTTTTTGTATTTTATACTTTTTCTCTAAACATGATGATTTCTGAGTAAAAAAATATTGAATGTTCAAAATCTCAAATTATTTTGTTAGATATCTTGGAAAGGTGAAGTTGTTAAAAAAAAGTTGGCAATGAAATATTCTTGTGTTTTCACGTTAAATAAAATTATTTGATAAAAACTATAGGTTCCTATTTAAAAAAAAATATATTCAGGTAACTCCATACCACCTTGAAAACACCATGATGTCCATATTACCCGCCTGTTCCATATATACAGGTTGTTTCAGACCACCCGTCCACTATGTTTTACGCCCAAACTATTGAAGATAGAGTATTAGGATAAAAAAATTACTATATATATCGACCCTAAAGAATTTCAGGAAAATATTTTCAACCCCCTAAAACCGCTCCTTAGGGGGTAGTTTGAGGGGTACATGCCCGTTTCTCAGTAAAATCAAATGGAATGGTATATAAAAAAGTACATATTTGTAAAGAACATAAAAAAATAAGCAACTTTCATAAAACAAAAATTTTCATACTTTCAATTGTTTAAAAAATATGGCGACTTGTTATCAAATTTTAGGGTTTTACTAAAAGTGCTCTAATTTCGTTAAATATGAATGGAATTTTCTAAATTTTTCAAATTTAGAAAGTAGAAATAATGATCTTTGTAAAGATGCATGATTATTTGAGATTTTAATAGTGTAAAATGTCATACGCGACATACCATAAATTCAAAAGTTCAACTAGGGATAATTCAACATTTTCAAATACAATGGTATATAAATTAGTAATTTTTCTTAAAGAAGATATGTAAATTAACAACTTTTGTTAGGAAAATTTAAATTTAAAAATAATAATTTTCAGTTTTCAATTTAAAAAATTAAATTTTAAATTTAATTTTTTTTTCACAAAAGTTGTTAATTTACATATGTTCTTTAAGAAAAATTACTAATTTATATACCATTGTATTTCAAAATGTTGAATTATCCCTAGTTGAACTTTTGAATTTTTGGTAGGTCGCGTATGACATTTTAAACTATTAAAATCTCAAATAATCATGCATCCTTACAAAGATCATTATTTCAACTTTCTAAATTTGAAAAATTTAGAAAATTCCATTCATATTTAACGAAATTAGAGCACTTTTAGTAAAACCCTAAAATTTGAGAACAAGTCGCCATATTTTTTAAACAATTGAAAGTATGAAAATTTTTGTTTTATGAATGTTTCTTATTTTTTTATGTTCTTTACAAATATGTACTTTTTTATATACCATTCCATTTGATTTTACTGAGAAACGGGCATGTACCCCTCAAACTACCCCCTAAGGAGTGGTTTTAGGGAGTTGAAAATATTTTTCTGAAATTCTTTAGGGTCGATATACAGGATGATTCAGCACTGTCGTGTCAAACTTAAACACTAGATTGAAAAAAATATTTTAAGCAAAAAACTCCCAATAAACATGTGTCCGGAAATTATTCCTTAGGGAACTACAGGCTTCCAAAGATTTTACTAAAAATGAGTTTTAATTTAATATCTAGAGAACCCTTTGTAATAGAATTATGAAATTTAGTATTTGGTTTAGTAATAATATGTGTTATCGATTTCTAATATTAACCAATTATATTTTAGGCCAGGGTTGTATGGGGCCAGCGGGCCCATCGATTTTGATCTAGTAATTGTTTGTTCCTTAATTTTTTTCCTGAGTTGGTACTTTTATAAGATTATATGACACAAAATACACAAAAACATAATTTGCTTGTTTATAATAGGATAAACCGTTTTTGAGAAATATCGATGGAAAAGAAAGCATGCAGAATTAACCTTAATACGGATGCTTGAAATTATAAAACATAAATTTATATTATTTTTCTATAATTAAAGGTAAGAATAAAGTTAATATAAATAAACCTCCTAATATGAATCCTCTAAGATCTATAGCCAGTTCTATTACTGTTACATGTACTTTATTAACATGACTAAAAAACAAACTAAAAATGGCTATTTGTTGATATGGATACATTTTCGGAAGTATACTTATATTAACTTTTTGTCTTATTATTTATCATGAAATAAGAATATAAATTTATTTTTTGTAATTTCAAGCATCCGTATTAAGGTTAATTCTGCATGCTTTCTTTTCCATCGATATTTCTCGAAAACGGTTTATCCTATGACAAATAAGCAAAGTATTTTTTGTGTATTTTGTGTCATATAATCTTATAAAAGTACCAACTCAGGAAAAAAATTAAGGAAGAAACAAATACTAGATAAAAATCGATGGGCCCACTGGCCCCATACAGCCCTGGTCTAAAATATAATTGGTTAATATTAGAAATCGATAACACATATTATTACTAAACCAAATACTAAATTTTATAATTCTATCACAAAAGGTTCTCTAGATATTAAATTAAAACTCATTTTTAGTAAAATCGTTGGAAGCCTGTAGTTCCCTAAGGAATAATTTCCGGACACATGTTTATTGGTAGTTTTTTGCTTAAAATATTTTTTTCAATCTGGTGTTCAAGTTTGGCACGACAGTGCTGAATCAACCTGACATATGTATACTAAATTTTTTATCCTAATACTCTATCTCCAATAGTTTGGGCGTAAAACATAGTGGATGGGTGGTCTGGAACAGCCTGTATGTCGACTCCATATCTCGTGAAAATTTTATAGTACATATAATATTTTTTGTGGAACATAACGTTTCCTACAAAACGTCATTACATATTTTTTTAGTATATAGTCCTTTAAAGATACCCCCCTTTGCAAAATATACTGTGCACTTTGCATTCACTTAACAGCTACTTTTTTCAATTGTTATTTTGTTACAGAATCAAAACGTGGCCGTTAGAAGTTTTACAAACATGGACGAAATAAAAAAAAATTAAAATGTAATAAAATATATTTAAAAATAAATATTGTTTTATATTAATAGCCCAATGTCTATCTGTGTATGTATTACATACATATGTGTAGATATACTGTATAGTGTGTATATAGTCGCGTCATTATAGCTGTATTAATACCCTAACATTGCCCGCGAGATACGCTTCTCAGGCGTCGAACTTAAAAATGGTCCACGCTTGAAAAATTTGCAATATCTCGGCTTATAATAATCGTAGAACCTTCATTTTTTTTTAATCTGGGGTAACGCGACGAAAACATAACAATTAGATAGTTTTCTAAGTTGTAAAATCACATGGCTCACTGCAATGTTGACATATTGAAAATTATTAATTTTTAGTGCAATTTTTAATATATTTTGTTTGTTGCACGTTTCAAAAGGGTTTTCGATAATAAATCGATATTGTACGGAAATACAAAGTTAAGTTATGCTTTGGCCTTTAAAAATCGGGGTTGTGAATCCTTTTTGGTTAATAACTTTTATCAGGCCCCGCGTTTGAAATTTAGAGCTTTTTTTCTCAACCGGATAAACAAATAGAATTTTGCAAAAACTATTCGACCCACAGCGCCCATCTTTCGCTCACTCGTGAAGCATATTCAAACTCACAACTTTTAGGTGTTTTCGTTGAATTTTAATATATAATAAAAAATGTATAAAAAGTTAATTTCCCACGTTTTTAGCGTTTTTTTTTGCTATAACTTTTGAACGGATTATCGGATTTTAATCTACTGGGCACCAATTTATAGAACTTTTGATTGCGCATATCTCGTCTGTGCTTCACTTTTCTCTACAACCCATAGTTTTCCTACTGTATCGGAAAAACCGATTGTCCGACCAAATTGTTTAAAAATAAACAATGTTCCAATGAAAAAAAGTGACTCATTCGATGAGAAATTACTTCTTACACCTTCCCCAACAAGTTCCATCAATAATATAAAGGGCTCTAATTAACTTTTTTCAAAATATTATAATGACGCGACTAATAGTGTATAATGTAGATAGGGGTGCGGCGGGGGTTTCCGTACACTTAAGGTTGAACACTAATAACTGGATAACTAAAATAATTACCGGTTAATCCTACATGTAATAGAAAAATGTACGTACCAACCCGAAACCACCATTTTGAAGTAATCGTTTCAAAACACAAAAATGATACAAAATTTCGAAGAAATATTACAGTTATTTACAGTAATGGAATTCTTAGACAGTATTGTCTAAATTAGCTATATCAATCTTATCTACAATTGAATCGGTGAGTGAAAGAACAATACAAGTGCCAAAAATGGCAATTTTAACTGAAATAGGCAAAATGTTTAAAATTCATAGCTCTATCACATAGCAAAATAATAATACATCGACCAACATCGTACGTGCGACGGGGGGTAGTTCAATTTTTTTTACAATTACTTTTACCTTACTTTTCTGACGAAATCCTCGAATTTTACTACCATATTATTTCTTGGAAAGTCAAAAATGAAGATTCTCAGTAAAAATTACAAATATTTTTTTTTGTAAAATAATAAAAAATAAAATAATAAAGCCGAAATTAAAGCAATAAAAAAAAATTCGCATTTTTTTTTAATTGAGTGAAAGAACAGTATAACTGCAGGTCATTTTTTTCAAATATCTTTTTTTGCAATTTTTTTTAATTTATTTATGTACGTATTATTATCGGTTAACATAAGTTCTACAATGTCACAATACATAATTAGACCAAATAACCCATAGTTCTCCTTTAAAACAGTTTTTTTCGTTTTTCTCAAAATGGTCATTTTGGAGATATATTGTTCTTTCACTCACCGATTCAATTAAAAAAACGTGTATGTTGGTACTTACATTATATTATATATTTTTTATTACTCATGCGGCACTAGCGTTATCCAAATGAATTTTGTATGATCGGTTTTACAACGATTTTAACTGTGTAATAATTTGGTGAAAAAATAAAAAAATACTTTTTACATTTTAGGGCTTATACAAAGTCCGACATTCGGAAAAAAATGAATTTTACTTTAGACAAAAAAACTGACAAATCCTAAACTTGAACCACGTTACCAACATTATAATTTTTTGTTAATTATTTGGCACATTTTTCATTGGCCTTTAACTTTTTAAGATGCTTTTGAAAATAAAGTGTTTAAAGAAATTAAAAAATACAATTAAAAATTAGTTTTTATTCCTTGTTTTACAGATTCATTTTTATTTGTCATAGTTTTTATAAGTTTCATAATAATCTGGTTCGACTGTGGCTGCCATGAACCATTCCGGAGGAACTGTATTACCTAAAAATATAGAAATTGTAAAATAAGTTAAAGAGTAAATAATATTTGATTTTTTCAAATTGATTTGCCTACTAAATTACGCGGCCACTGCCCTTCACGAGGAATAATGTTCTTAAGCAGTTATTTATTTATTTTACTTATTTTATTTTAATTTATCCTGTCTGTAAAGGCTACTATTGTGTATTAATTTTCTTATTAATTAAAAATTATTAAACATAATATCTACTTTTTTAAATGTAATGTATGTTCAATTTCTTAACGAAGTGTTAACTCAAAAAAGTTATCGAAATCTGTTTTTGCACGTAAACAAACGTGAAGACAAACTGGCAAACAAATGTACGTTCGAAACACACAATCCCTTGGTCGGGGATTAAAAACATTAAAAAGTACTAAATTATAAAAGTGAGCATATAATTGAATCGGCGAGTGAAAGAACAATACAAGTGCCAAAAATGGCAATTTTAACTGAAATAGGCAAAATGTTTAAAATTCATAGCTCTATCACATAGCAAAATAATAATACATCGACCAACATCGTACGTGCGACGGGGGGTAGTTCAATTTTTTTTACAATTACTTTTACCTTACTTTTCTGACGAAATCCTCGAATTTTACTACCATATTATTTCTTGGAAAGTCAAAAATGAAGATTCTCAGTAAAAATTACAAATATTTTTTTTTGTAAAATAATAAAAAATAAAATAATAAAGCCGAAATTAAAGCAATAAAAAAAAATTCGCATTTTTTTTTAATTGAGTGAAAGAACAGTATAACTGCAGGTCATTTTTTTTCAAATATCTTTTTTTGCAATTTTTTTTTATTTATTTATGTACGTATTATTATCGGTTAACATAAGTTCTACAATGTCACAATACATAATTAGACCAAATAACCCATAGTTCTCCTTTAAAACAGTTTTTTTCGTTTTTCTCAAAATGGTCATTTTGGAGATATATTGTTCTTTCACTCACCGATTCAATTAAAAAAACGTGTATGTTGGTACTTACATTATATTATATATTTTTTATTACTCATGCGGGGAAAGTAGTATCTTTGCGCACGCTTTTGGGTTCGAAAAGACGCTAATTGCCCACTTCACAATAACCACACGACTTTTGAGTAAAGTTAATGTCGATTTGAGTGCGCAAATTTTCATTCCCGCACGCAAAAAAACGTGTTTCTATAGTAACAGTAAATATTAAAATAAATAACAAAGCAGTGAGGTTGGCATTTAAATAAAAATAATTTATACTCGTTTTTATACTCCAATTATCCCCGCATTCGTAATAAAAAATAGTATGTGCAACTCGTGCGAAGTTGTCGATTGCCCACACTATTATTATATTATATTATATTTATATTATTAGAAATGAAAACATATTGTGTGAAAAGAAACATAGCTACACAAAATAATAATTTCTTTATTAAAATAATATATGTCGAATTGTACATAAGTGACTGACACTGTATTATAAGTCGAATACATTAAGGGGTTATACGCAGTTAGAATTTTCAAAAAAACAATTTTTTGCATTTTCGGAATGTACATATATCTAACTATATTTCCTGAAAATTTCAAATCGATCCGGTGAGCATTTTTCGAGATATACGCATATTCGTAGGGACGTTGCGGACTGTCAAAAACGGTTATATCTGAGCGCATGGGAGTACGCGCGAGGGAAGAATGGCTCGTAGACAACATCAACTAGAAGCTGCTGATGCTACAGATGGCCCTGGAATAGATGACTCCATGTAAGTAAAAAAAAAAATTATCTATGTAAACTTCTTCCGAAACATTAACTGCGTTTTACTCAAAACTATGTTTTCCATGTCGGTGTCCAAGATTTCTAAAAAACGGCTCAACCGATCGGTCTGAAATTTTAACACAACCTTCTCAGATATATTCTTCAGGTATTAATCGAAGGATTAAGATTTCGGATAATTATTTATACTTTTTTTAAACAATTTTACGTGGCAATTTTGATCTAAAATTCGAAATTTTTTAACGATGCCGTAATTTTGTCACTATCCACTAAAAGAATCTTTTCGGTTTTTTAATTTCAGATGAACTAAACCGGAGAAATCGTAGCCACCGGCGAACACCTTTTTTTGGAGGACCTTCAGGAGATCGTCTGCAGGAGCACACCTGATCAATATTTTTACAAATCATTAGTGTCATTATAAACTTAAATGTTACCACTAAATGTACCGATATTTTTTGTTTTTGTAAAATAAAATACCTTTTCGTAAAACATTAATTAAAAACGCCTTTTTTCGACCTAGCAACTGCGTATAACCCCTTAACAAAATAATCAAATAAATGTTCAAATCGATAAATGGTAACAAAAATTAAAGTTACCAGGAATGGACGTAATGTAGGTATATTATTTTTTTAAATTTTATGTTTAAAAAATGTGGGGTTTGTGAGACCCACCTTGGGTTGCATAAGCAAATTAATCCACCATTAGTTAACCGGTTGTTTTCAACCCATGATTAATGTTAGTTCTAAACTTAATCTCAATTTGTAAATGAACAATTCACTAAATATTATAATTGTTTACCTTATAAAATGTATCATAACCGTGACTGTTTTTTTAGAATTGTCGTAATTATGGTTTTAAAACAACCGATTAACTAATCGTGGATTATTTTGCTTTATGCAATCCAAGGCTAATGTACCATTCGTGTGTTAAATTTCTCAATAACAGCTATTATCATTATAGTAAACATTCAGTTAGTTAAAATGACATTTGTAAATAATTTTTCTCCCTCGCCAGTTTATACACCTAACAATAAGTAATAAAATAACGGCCCTACACATGCAGCTATAAAGAAAGCATCCTCGACGTTAAGGGGTTATATACAGTTAGAATTTAAAAAAAATCGATTTTATTTATTTCATTTTCGTAATGTACATATATTTAAACACACACACAGAAAATTTCAAGTCAATCTGGCGATTGTTTTCGATGTTACACGCATATTTGTAAAGACGTCTCAGAGCGTTTGAATGTAGGAGGTTGGAGCGGCGCGGCAGCGCGTTTTTTTCATATCTGTGTTTTTAAAGTCGGTGACCACTATTCCTCGGAAACGGTTGAACCGATCAATCTTGGGTTTTTTATTTTAAATAAAAATGCAGTCCAGAGATATCGTGGTCACCGCAAGGCGCCTTTTTTGAGAGGACCTCCTGAAAAACAGCTGTAGCAGCTTTCGAAATTATTATTTTTAGAAATAAAAAATGTTAAAATACAATTAAAAGTTACCATAATATGTGTACAAAATTTTACATTGATAAATTATAAAAGTCTTCTCTTAAAAAATTCTTGAAAAAACACTTTTTTTGACCTTCTAACTGTATGTAACCCCTTAAGGGCAGACTAACGTATTTAAATTATTTTTTTTACATTTTTTTTTATTCGATTTTCTGAATGAAAAACTTTTAAAGAATATTGTGTGAAAATTTTACGCGGATCGGAGCAAAACTAACGAAGTTACAGCAGTTTAAAGTGGACCGAGCGCTCATGAATGGGCGCGATCAACTGACTCCATGCGTATAAGTAGAGCGGAAAAAAAAACTAAAGAAGGCAGAATTCGTTGGAGACAGGAGCAAAAAGATGCATTAGACATTATGGACGATAGCAACATCCTTTATGGACCTGGCATCGATGATTCAGTGTGAGGTAAGCTGATAAAACTCGCTTATGAACTATTGCACACCCCAAGCAGGCTCTGCTTGGAAGTGTGTTCTACTCTCGTCCTAAAATTTTTTTTCGTATATAAATTGATAAAATGAGTATTATATCTTAAATTTCTTCAGTATCTCACTTACATTTTTACATTTTCTGATAGAAAACATTACAGTCTCCATTTTTGCTTAGTTTAATATCGATCGGTTTTAATTTTCTGTTATAAAAATATAAATAAAGTCCAATTTGTCGATTTAACCCGCTTTTTTGATAGAAACGCCGAACTACAGGTGACAATTCGAAATAAATTTACACCAATCCTTTTGAATTCACTTCATCTATTATCAGAATAGAACCCTATTAAAACTCAACAAAATTGGATAACTAGAAGTAACGAAATATGCAGTTTATTTAAACAAAAATTCATATTTTGACAAGACATTTTTTTACAAATAGAGTAGTTACTATTTATAATTTATTAATAGTAGTAGGCGCTATTTCTTCATATGTCACTTCAAATTCCATAATTATTATATTGTGTTAATTAATATATAAATACATGTACATCGATACGTGCTGTATTTTAATTATTTTATTCAAAGCCAATCAATCTTTTTAATCAAGATAAAATCTGGTAAGTTTGCATTTTTAAAACAAATATATTATATACGTCATATAACCTATAAACGTTACATTGTTGTTTCATTTTAAATGCTAGACATCAGGTGAACACAGCTGTTATCGCTGCAATATGTGGATGTATTTATCTTTTTAATTATTATTAGATATTAATTAATTTATTTACTTTATACATTTTACAAAAAAAATATGTTATATAAAAATTGTAAATTAAATTGATTGTTGTTTTATTACAATACATCCTAAATTTAAATAAAAAAGGTAATAATCGATTGATATCAAGATTCATTGTTGATTTTCTAAAAAATCTTAATGAGTGATAAACTTCATATTATATATTTATATAATATTAATTACCTCCAATCTTTTTTTCAAACATCCTTGTTTCACCAATTATATTGTACCTGTACCGTATTTATTTGATATTATAAGTTAATACATTTTTTTATGTTTAAGGGGTGTGCATTTTATGGCCTAGCCATAGTATTTTTAATTTTTTAGTGTTTAAAACTTTAAAGCGTTTTTCCCACAACCTACGTTTTCAAAGTCGGTGCCCCTCATAATTTCAAAACTACTGCACCGATTCTTTTGAAATTTTAAACACTATTTCTGTACATAATTTACGAGGTAACGTTGGAGAGTTTTTTTCAAATTTGTCAATATTTTTTGTTTTATAATAAAAAATTACCCGATTTTTTTTTACAAAAGTCGCGTTTTTCACTTCAAAGTGTTCCCAAAAATTGAAAAATTGAAATTTCGAAAAACCCTCCCAGCGTTACCTGGGGAAAACGATTAGCTAACGAACAAATTTTTTATTTTTTATTTCAGATGATCCAGGACCGAGTTATGAGGGGCACCGCAATTCAACTTTTTTCCGAGACGCCTCCAAATAATTGCCGCCATTGCCGTATTTTTCAATTTTTTTTATGAAAATTTTACAAAATATTCTTCGAATGTTATACTTTGATGTACCATTAGTTTAAATAAATAAATTTTAACTGTGTTGTCGGAAAAAATTCACAAAAAGGTGCCTTTTTTGTACGAATTAACGTTAGTCTGCCCTTAAGCAAAATCTGAGTTTATTTCTTCTTTTTTTCGTGTGTTCTCTTATGCTTTTTCAATGTGATTCTCTGTACAGAACTATATTCACACTGATCACATTTAAAAGGTCTTATACCGCTATGAGTTTTCATGTGTCTATTTAAACTTCCTTTCGTCACAGTGCTGCATTTACACAGATTACATTTAAAAGGTCGATCTTTACTATGTGTTAGTTTGTGTATTGCCAGTTGACTTTTCTCTTTACAACTATGTTCACAAAGATCACATTTAAATGGCCTTTCTTCACTATGAGTTAATTTATGTCTGAACAGACTATACTTCATTGTGAACGAACTTGCGCAAAGTTCACATTTAAAAGGTCTATCATTATTATGTGACATCATGTGACTTTTAAATTGACCTCCTTGTGTGCAGCTGTAGTCACACTTGTTGCACTTATATGGTCGTTCGTTATTATGTATTCTTTTATGTACATTTAGATTATATTTATTTAAACAGCTAAAGCTGCAAAGGTCGCATTTAATAGGTCGGTTCTTTGTATGTGTCCTTTTATGGCTAATCAAACAGTCACTTCGTGTAGAGCTGTATGCACATTGGTCGCATTTATAAGGTCTAGTATTGGTATGTTTAAACGCATGTGCGATCAGTTGACTGTTCCGTGCGCAGCTGTATTCACAGAGGTCACATTTGAATGGTTTTTCCTTAGTGTGTGTTCGTACGTGTATTATTAAATGAGCGTTTCTTGCACATCTGTATTCACAGTAGTTACATTTAAATGGTTTTTTATTTTTTTTAGTTGTTTTAACTGGAACGGGTGATTTCTCTTCTGGTTGGCAATCTTTGACCTAGAAAACAATAATTTAGTTATTCGGTTGCCAATATTAGGTCCGTTTTTTAGCAGTACTAAAAAAAAACCGTTGAATATATCGTCACAACTCAAGGTTAGTAAATAAACAGGTTGTACCCAAGGTTAGTAAATAAACAGGTTGAACCATCGCTTTTGACCAATCAGCACCCGCGCGAGATTACGTCACACCGGGTGACATTCAAATGTAATAGAATAAAGTGGCTTGCAAGTTTGTTATGATTGGGCACCCGAAATGACGTAGTCCCTCTCTCCTTTCTTGATTTTGACAAGCTGATGGTACAACCTGTATATTTACTAACCTTGGGTTGTACCATCGCTTTTGACCAATCAGCACCAGCGCGAGATTACGTCACACCGGGTGACATTCAAATGTAATAGAATAAAGTGACTTGCAAATTTGTTATGATTGGGCACCCGAAATGACGTAGTTCCTCTCTCCTTTCTTGATTTTGACAAGCTGATGGTACAACCTGTATATTTACTAACCTTGGGTTGTACCATCGCTTTTGACCAATCAGCACCAGCGCGAGATTACGTCACACCGGGTGACATTCAAATGTAATAGAATAAAGTGGCTTGCAAATTTGTTATGATTGGGCACCCGAAATGACGTAGTCCCTCTCTTCTTTCTTGATTTTGACAAGCTGATGGTACAACCTGTATATTTACTAACTTTGGTCACAACTCAAAAAATATCGAACTTGTACTAAACTCATTAGAAGAATAGTAAGATCGTATAGATTTATATGCAAGAGTTTCACAACTGTTAATTCCATGTGTGGCCACCAGGGAGCAAAAGTCCTTAAATTCAAAGCCTTTAAGGACTTTAAGGGGTGATAGGATGGTGAAACATAGGTAACATTTGTTCAAACGTTAGTACTATAAGCGTGTAAAAGTTGGGTTCTAAATCATCAAAATAAAGTAGCATTCAATTATAATATGTTAGTTTAAAAACGTGATTTCCCAAAACTCAGAATTTTTGAGTTATGCCACTCTTGCTCCAAGGTGACGATATTATGTAAAGATTCCCAATGGGATCCAGATGGACCCCTTGGGGGTCTATGAATGTTTAAAACGGGTCTATAGCATTCCAAGGGTCTATTGGGGGACGATGAAAAAATTTTCTTTTGTTTTGCTTTTCAAATATTAGGTATTTATCTATATGCTT
The DNA here is from genome assembly GCA_949319165.1 of Sialis lutaria. NCBI lineage: Eukaryota > Metazoa > Arthropoda > Insecta > Megaloptera > Sialidae > Sialis > Sialis lutaria. The sequence continues at coordinate 18,064,274 of OX439241.1, forward strand.
TCTGCTTTCTAGTTGTACTTTTTCAACAAGATTGTAGTATATTTATGTTTTCTAGAATCTAAAAATGGGGGTCTATAGGTAGAATGTTGTGAACCCCTGATCTAATGAATAAAAAAAATTATTTTGCAGTTTATAATTTTGATGGAAATTATGACGTTTACCAAATGTTTCTTAAATATTTTTCGGTGGATTATTTACAAAGAAACAAATTTTCAGAAATAATGTTCCAGACAAAAGTTTTTAAGAAAAATGTTTCCAAATTGTTTATTTTCTCTTGTAAATTATAATTCTGCAGCCAAAAATACAGGTTTAGATTTGAAGAGGAAAAGTTTAACCTGGCAACCCATCAAGGTGACCATAGTTTCAATATTTAGTGCCCTCGAAACCATGAATCTTTTTTCTGATACATTTTTTTCTGAAAATTCGTTTATTTTGGAAATAATCCACTGGTAAGTCTTTAAAAAACACACAGCAAATATTTTTATAATATAAATACATAATATCAGGACCTTTCACATGGGAGAGTCTGAATTTAATAGTAAAAAAAGTAAGTTCCAGTATGGGAGCTCGTAATAGGATGTGATGGCCCTACATAATATACTTTAGTACTTAAATGCATACTTACATTGGATGTACTGATACTTGCAAAGCTGGTATCTAGATGTTCTAGCTGTAATATATAGATAGTATTAGAAATGGAATGAAATAATGTAATCATAATATACACGGTGAGGCACTAACTATTACCACCTTAAATATCTTCGAATCTATAAGGCCCAGAGAAAAATTAGTGGAACCAAAATTGTACGGTACGAAGGGGGCCATCATATAGCGATAATAATTTTTGTCCAGGGGGAGGCACTTCAGAGATATCAAGGTCAACATCATTTTTTTAAATTGATTCGGTACATTTGTTTTCCATAATATGATAGAGGAGCTGAAAACCAGTTTAGAACTCATCACACAAGATCATTGAACAACATTTAAAATTAAGAAAAAACGATTAAAAAATACATTTTTTTATTAAATGAAATTTATATTTAAAAATGTTCGAAGTGGTGGCCATCATTATCGATATAACACTAGCAAATTTCATTTAATAAAAAAAATGTATTTTTTAATCGTTTTTTCGTCACTTCAAATCTTGTTCAATCATGTTGTGTGATGAGTTCTGAACGTGTTTTCAGCTCCTCTATTATATGTTATTAACACTTCGAACATCTTTAAATGTAAATATCATTTAATAAAAAAATGTCTTTTTTAATCGTTTTTTCTTAATTTTGAACCTTGTTCAATGATCTTATGTGATGAGTTCTGAACTTGTTTTCATATTTTAGAAAAAAATGTACCGAATCAATTTAAAAAAATGATGTTGACCTTGATATCTCTGAAGTGCCTCCCCCTGGACAAAAATTATTATCGCTATATGATGGCCCCCTTCGTACCGTACAATTTTGGTTCCGCTAATTTTTCTCTGGGTCTTATAGATTCGAAGATGTTTAAGGTGGTAATAGTTAGTGCCTCACCCTGTATATTAGTACTTAATGCATACTTACATTGGGTGTACTGATACTTGCAAAACTGGTATCTAGATGTTCTAGCTGTAATATATAGATAGTATTAGAAATTGAATGAAATAATATAATCATAATGTAAATGTTACACTTACAATTACGGTACTTGTACTGCTATCGAAACTAAGGGTAGTGGTGGTTTCATCAAAGATAGATAGTTTCTCCTGTACCTGTAAGTAATTTTATGTTATTATAGAAAATATCATTATAATTTTTAATTGTTTGTTACTTACTTTTGTTGTATGGTCAGAGTCTTCTTCCGCGCTTTCTTGCTGTAAAATATATTAAGCGGATTAGATAAAATTTCTAATTATTATTGACTGTGATCATGTAATTATTTATAGGAATAGAATGAGTTAAAATTTGTAAACCGAACTCTGGAACCCAAATAAAATTATAAAATCAAGACCGAAAACCTAACCCTACCCCTAAATTATTTTTTTTTAAGAAATGGAGTCACACAAAAAAAAGGTTCCACATTCAAATATCGCCAGTCAGATCGGCTAATGTTGGCTCGCCAATGAACAGCCAAGTATTTTAAAGATTTATATCGAGTACGTAAAATAAAGAATTTGCTTCCCAGCAAAAGCTAAGCTAACAATTTATGCAAGGAGTTAAATCGTTATAAATTTGATTGGAATTTTAAAGCAATGGTAATAAATATATATTATTATAATTTTATGAGGTAAAATTATCACCACTGCACTCAGATTGCTGATTAACACGCAACCAGCAAGGTATATACGATACGTATAGCATTTATTACAACTTTCAGTGGGTTGACATTTATATTTACAGTAAAACATCATTATTGTCCACCAGTTGCACAATGGGTTAAAATCATACATTTTTGCGCGAAATTTCGCTTTAAGCCAATTTTCAACTAATTTTAATGTAACTACTCTAATTTGAAAGGTAAGTAGTTGTAGTTTCTGAAAATTACCTCAAGAATAGTAATTTCATCCTCATAATTACCTTTTCATCCCCTTAAATCTGAAAAATCGATTAAACAAACAAGAGGAGATATACACTACCGCTCAAAAGTATTTGTCAACCTATTTTAAAATATCATTTTATGAAGCATGTAAATGTTATTGAAAAAAATAAATCAAAATTGACGTAAAAATGTTTGATTATAATTCTTAAAACTATTTTAGGTACATAAAATTTATTAAATATTAATATTTATCTTTACACATTACACTCATCTTTATGTCCACCTTTATTTTTGATTTTTTCATTGCACAATCGTGGCATTCTTCCAATTAATTTATTGAGAGTTTCTGGTGTAATTTTTCCCCATTGTTCCTGTAATTTGTTCCAGCAAATGTGGGACATGATTTCCGGAACTTTTTGTTCAGCTCATCCCACAGGAGCTCAATTGAATTGAGATCAGAAGATGGGGGAGGTCAAGTCATAATTTTTAATTTTTTTTTCTTTATTAAGTTGATCTAAATATTTTTTATGTAACTTAGACAAGTGTTTCGGATCACTATCTTGCTGAAACACAAATCCACGACCACTTATTTGTGTTTAAGAGTCTAACAAATTGTTTTCTAGAATTTCTTATAGCCTTATTTTCTTAAACTTCGACTAATATTTGGAAGATCCCCTACATGAGATCTTCCGAAATGCCCCCAAACCGTGACAGAACCTCCCCCGTGTTTAATTATTGGGGCAATTAGTTGCCCAGATACTTTTTTTTCAATTGGCCTCCTGATAAACACACTTCTTTTTGAACCGAACACTTCATATTTCGACTTATTACTCCTTAACACTTTTTGCTACTGTTCAATTGTCCATGTTTCATGTTATTTTGCTCATTGAAAACGTTTTTTCTTGTTTACCACTCAAAGTAGAGGTTTCCTCATAGCCACTCTTCCATGGAATCCACTTTTTTGAAACCTTCTTTTTACCGTGGTTACTATAACTCCATTTAGGCGATTGTAATTTATTTGGGAGTTTATTTCTGGAGCTGGTATGCGTTCATTTGACTTGCTTGTAGTTTTGGTTCATTGATCCTCTGCAGAAGATGCTGCTTTTGGACGTTTAGAACAATGATTATTGTTCGTATGCCCCATGTTTTTAAATTTATTCACATTATGATCAAGTGTTCGTCTTGGAATCTTCAATTGTTTTGCAATTTCATTATTACTTTTACCAATTTTATGAAAACTGATGATCCTAAAGTGGATCCCAATAGATAACTCCTTTCGTTTTGGCATTTTCGAGATAAAAATACAAAATTTGCAATGGGTACCACAAAAATTCACACTTTACAACTGAAGATGCTTGCATTTATAGAATATTCAAATTAAGGAGTAAGAATGTAATATAATTTATTAAGTGAACCTAGTAGAATATAAAAATATTATTTTGAAACTTCAGATCCACTTAGATTGGCTAGAAACTTATTGAAATGCTTATACGGAATATACGTAAGAAATCTCATTTTTCCGTTTTATGACCTTAAAATATTTGGCAAACATTTTTAAATGTTATAATTGGTAGAAATAATAAGAAATGAGATTAGGAGTATAGTATTATACAAAGAAACAAAAATTATTAGTCTGTTTTGAAAAAATCGTAAAAATTGTGGGTTGGCAAATACTTTTGAGCGGTAGTGTAGTACAGATACGCACTATCAACTCATCCTGTACTGATACATCTTTTTTGGGGCCACATTATATATTGTTATATAAGTTTAAAAGTGTATTATTATTTATAATAGCATTCAAAGATTTTTTTCTCTAAATATGAACAGAGGAGATATCAAAAAAATACGAATTTATGACTCAGTCTGTACATATGTAGATATATTCACACATATTTACACATACTATACCGGGTGTCCCAGATAACTTTTCCAGCATGGGGATCTCAGTATCTATAAGAGATACAGGTATGGTTAAATGAGATGAATAATATGTATGAAAGGGGTGAGTATTATTACACCAAAAAATATTCATAAATCTATGTGGTTTAGGCGGTATACCCAAAAAACTGAAAATTCTGAATTTCTTTAAATGGCTATAACTTTTTTGTTAAAGTAGATATGTACTTTTTGTTTGCGGTTTCTTAAAGCAATTTTTTGTGTAAAATTGATTGGTGTATTTAGAATTTTTATATCACTTTTAGTTTCCGAGTTACAAGCCCTAACTTTAGTTTTTCTTATGGGGCACTAAGATGACTATAGCATATTTGAACGTGTTTTTTACTCTACTTTACAACGATATGTCACTGCCATACTTAGTATCGAAAAAAAATATAACGTATTTTTTTAAATAGTTCATTGTTTTCAAATATTCAGTTGTTATTATGATTGTTGTTATTGTGATTTTTGTTTTTCATGGCTCACTTAAGTGTTTGTAATAAAATACTTAATAAATATCACTGGCATTTAGTACATCGACTTATTTTCGATAATAAGTATAGCAAGTGACACATCGTTGTAAAGTAGAGTAAAAAACACGTTCAAATATGCTATAGCCAACTTAGCGGATCATAAGAAAAACTAAAGTTAGGGCTCATAACTCGGAAACTAAAAGTGATACAACAAATCTAAATACAGCAATCGATTTTACACAAAAAAGTGCTTTAAGAAACCGCCTACAAAAAGTATCTATCTACTTTGACAAAAAAGTTATAGCCATTTAAAGAAATTCCAAATTTTCAGTTTTTTTGGTATACCGCCTAAACCACATAGAATTATGAATATTTTTTTGTGTAGAAATACTCACCCCTTTCTTACAAATAATTCATCTCATTTAACCAAACCTGTATCTCTTATAGATACTGAGATCCCCATTCTGGAAAAGTTATCTGGGACACCCGGTATAATAGTACTATTAATTTATTTTTTATATTTGTGTTATGCATATTTTCTTTCTCGATTTATTAATTTATTAATTTATGGATTTATCGTTTAATCGATTTTTCAGATTTAAGGGGATGATTTAAAAGGGTGAATTGACTATTCTTGGGGTAATTTTCAGAAACTACAACTATTTATCTTTCAAATGCGAGTGGATACATTAAAATTGGTGGAAAATTGGCTTGAAGCGAAATTCCGTACAAAAATGTGTGATTTTAACCCACTGTGAGTTGGGGGAACCAAACACCGATACCCTTTCCTTCTATTTTTTCCCACTTCGAGTTTTTCCCCTCACGCGCATAGAGTGCATACAGAAACATATGCACGTTTACAGTTTACATGCGCATAATATGATGCATATAAAAATGGACACGTGTGTATTGATAGCATTTTTATTATTGTGTGGTTATTATGTAAATTACAAACTGTCACTTCTGTATTAAAAGTAGAACGCACATGCATGGGTTGGTGAACATTACTATGTTTGGTCGACAAAAAATCAGGAGAAGGTGGTGAAAAATAAGACAGTATTGTATTGATGTTAGGGATTGGTCAATATAATAAACGGACTTATGAGTAGCTTACAATTAGCTTAGCTTTTACTCGAGAGCAAATTCTTTATAATAACGGAGATCAACAATCTTTCGTTCTTGTAACGTATAAGGTAAGTAAGTAAGTTTAGTAATAAACAAATAAAAATGTCTGTTAATATGCCCATATACGTCGCTTTTCATTTTATTTGCGGGGGTGAGATTTTTATTCTGAGATAAAAAATTTCTTAAGCAAATATTGCCATTTTTAAATAGCTATAACTTTGAGAATACTGATCACAATGCAATTTAAAAAAAAGGGATTTAAATCTTAAAATCCTCCCCTCCAGAATTACGTCTAGGAGAGGGTGGTCGCCTTCCTTCTTTACAGAGTTGGCGCCTATGAGTAGGCCAGTCAAATTAGATTCAAGACTTTTGACTACCTACTGAAGACTATTGCCATATGCAGTGCCGGATTTACCAATAAGCAAAAGAAGCAATTGCTTAGGGCACCCGACCATAGGGGGCACCATGATGGGGCATCATTGTAAAATTGGGAAAAATTTTGGTTAGGAGCTAAAAAAAAATGTCTTTAGAATTATTAGTAACTTTTTTTTGTTAAAAAAGCTAAAAAAAAAATTTAAACGACTAAAAAAAAAAGGTCGTCAAAATTACAAAAGGGGGCCTTTTTATAATTAGTGCTTAGGGCACCACATAGGGTAAATCCGGCACTGGCCATATGTAAACATAAATGAAAAACAGACGTTTACAATCGTAAAATAATTAAAGAAACAATTGTTTTTCAGATATTGAATTAATTAAAGGTCTGTAACTATCTCATTATTAGCTATATATCAAATTAATTTAAAATTTTAATACCTTATACAGCATAACACGCATTTTATACGATTCTTTTTTATCTATCCACTTTAAAAAATAAAGAAAGCTACTTACCTTGATATCTTCTTGTTCGTAGTATTTGGAAAATTCATCAAATTCGTCAATATCTTGTAGAAGATCTACATCTTCTTCTTTTTCTCCATGTTCTTCTTTTACATGTAACATTCTCTTCGTTGTTAACTACAAGAATAAATGTTTAGATAAATGTGTTAAGTTAAATTGTAAGTAGATACCTACCTAATTATTTGCGTAATGGATCAGGGCTAGAGAAAATAAGTTTTTTTAAGAATGTGGCTATTTGCACTTACAGTATGTGCATGCAATGGGCTATTTGTAATTTGCACATACTGTATATGTACTAAATTAAGTTGGGTTGTTAAGTTAGGGTAGGTTAGTGTACGTTAGGTTAGTGTACGTTAGGTTAGTGGTAAATCTAAATAGCCAATCGCATGCACAAACGGCATGTGCAAATAGCAAATAACCAATTGCATGCATATATTGTATGTGCAAATAGCCAAATACATGCACATACTGTAAGTGCAAATAGTCTCATCCTTTTTAAAGCTAATGAAAATAATATTTTCTTTCCTTGGCATATCCAAAGAAAATGAAGAAGTTATGTGATCATTTTTTTTAAAGCAGAAACATTTTTTTTCTTTCAGTTTTTGTTCCATGTCTGTCTGTCTAAATCCTTGTGATACCACTGAACCGGTTTATTAAAAACATTGTTGGGTCCAACTATTAGATGGTTCTACATAAAAATCATTAAAATCAGGTGAAGGTGGGCGGGCGGTATCAAAAAATACATTTATGTAGTTTATCATATCATATTATCATCTAATTATTATTTGATCAATTTTGTTTATTAAACCTATACCTAATTAAGATTAGTTTATTTATTTGTGTTATAGAAGAAATTACTTAATTAAAACATTAATACACTATACACAGTGGCGTAGTAATGGGGGAAGACCCCCCCCCCCCCCGAAATGTTCTGTTATAAAAAAACGTATGTTTTCAGAAAATATTAGTTCAAAATACCTTCCAAAATTTAACACATATGTATGTAAAATTCCCCCTCCATCGATTTTTTACTACGCCACTGACTATACATATAATCTAACTGATTAGTATAATCCAATATTACCTACCTGGAATAAAAAAAGGATAACTAGCACTTTGCCCTTGCTATTTAATAAAAGTAATTTCCAAATCGGATCAGTGGTTCAGGAATTTTTAGGTAACATACATATAAACATGAAATGAATTATTGTATAGATAAAACACACACGATATTGAAAAAAAACATTTGTAGTAAGAATTGTTAAACCCTGTTTTACTTTATCAATTTATTTAGAATTATTAGATTATATTTCTTGAAATCTATGGCAAAAGCAAATCAAGGTGTATATCTACTTAAATTAAAAACGATAAATTGATTAGCAAAGAAAATAACATACCTACCTGAAAGATAAGAAATGTATGATTTGAGACATAGTACTCTGGAACTATATAAATCACGCACGAATAAACAAAACATAATAGCTGTTATGGGTAAAATAATTTGCCAAATGAATACATAAGGAAAAATTTTAATAAATGAAATTGGTTAATTTTTACACAATTTTATTAGAAAATATTATTTCTATTTTTTTTCTTAATATGTACCTCCATACTATAGTTTCTCCATGTCCGTCCGTCCGTCTTCAAAAATTTTGAGATAATAACATGAAATTTGGTATACGGTCGTACATTGATGACCCAAAAACAGAAATGATAAGATTTTTGAAAATAAAAATTTTTTAGACCCCCTTTTCATAAAATGAAAAGTGTTTTAAAAAAAAAATTTTCACCTACACCATTGAGTGTGGTGTCGTTAGAAAGGTCTCCTAAAATACAAATGTATCAGAACTTTTTGATTTTAACCCTTTAATTACGATGTATTTGCTCTCCAAAGTCGTTAAAAAATCGCCCCCCCCCCCTCTATTTTCTAAACTATCAATTAAAAAAATCTGAAAAAATTCCAGAATGTAGCTTTTAATTAGTACTTTCACTGAAAATTATAACGAATATTGTCAAAAATATTTTGGACTCCCCTTTCATAGACTGAAAATTGAACTTACATTTTTCCCCACTTACCCTATTGAGTGGGGTGTCATTTAATAGGTCTCGTAAAACGCAATAAAAAACGTCAAATAACTTTTTGATTTTAACCCTTTAGTCGCAATATATTTGCTTTTTAATGTCGCTGTCAGAGCGTCCCCCCCCCCTCTATTTTCTAAACTATCGATTCAAAATATCTGAAAAAAAATCAAAATGTAGCTTTTAATTAGTACTTTCATTAACGAACATTGTCAAAAATATTTTGGACCCCCTTTTCATAGATTGAAAAGTGAACTCACATTTTTTTCATTTACCCCATTGAGTGGGGTGTCATTTGATAGGTCTCCTAAAATTCAATAATAAAAGTCTAATGACTTTTTGATTTTAACCCTTCGGTCACGAAAATTTTGAAAAAAAACTCTTTTTTATAAATCGTAGTGAGAATGACTACGGAACCCTATCATGTGCGTGCCCAACACGCACTTGCCCGTTTTATTTTTTATTAGTTTCTCATTATTATTAGTCAATCAAAATCTGAATTTTTCTGTTAAACAAACGTCAAAGTGACATTTTAAACGTCAAAATGACATATAGATATGTCAAAGTAAATAGCGATTGCAAAAAAACCAAGCAAATGAAGATAAATCATCGAAAGGGGTGTGATGGCCTTTTTTTAGAAAATTGAATGCTCTACAAAAAGACTGTAACATTTTTATGTAACATATGTCGTTCTGATATATTTTGAAAAAGGAAATTAAAGCTATATATCTCTTCGTTGTTTTCTCTATAAAACTATCAGCATTAAAATCATTTTTCTATATTATTTGAAGATTTTTTTCATCGAATTATTGATGTTTTCAGCTAAAATCGTTGTTTTATGTAATTAATTAAATTTAAGTACAAAAATACATTTTAAAGCTTCAAAACTCCACTTTTTAATTATTTTGTGCAATTGAAGATCGGTTTTTAGCTAACGGCACTAGCGTTATCCAAATGAATTTTGCATGATCGGTTTTACAACGATTTTAACTGTGTAATAATTTGATGAAAAAATAAAAAAACACTTTTTACATGGAATCTGGAATCGTTAGGCTCCTGATGAGGACTTCTTGTGAAGTCGAAACACGTGTCGAGTGACATAAATTTTGTGGTTAAGGTGTATTTTTAGTTTAAGTGATTTTAGGGCTTATACAAAGTCCGACATTCGGAAAAAAATGAATTTTACTTTAGACAAAAAAACTGACAAATCCTAAACTTGAACCACGTTACCAACATTATAATTTTTTGTTAATTATTTGGCACATTTTTCATTGGCCTTTAACTTTTTAAGATGCTTATGAAAATAAAGTGTTTAAAGAAATTAAAAAATACAATTAAAAATTAGTTTTTATTCCTTGTTTTACAAATTCATTTTTATTTGTCATAGTTTTTATAAGTTTCATAATAATCTGGTTCGACTGTGGCTGCCATGAACCATTCCGGAGGAACTGTATTACCTAAAAATATAGAAATTGTAAAATAAGTTAAAGAGTAAATATCTGATTTTTTCAAATTGATTTGCCTACTAAATTACGCGGCCACTGCCCTTCACGAGGAATAATGTTCTTAAGCAGTTATTTATTTATTTTACTTATTTTATTTTAATTTATCCTGTCTGTAAAGGCTACTATTGTGTATTAATTTTCTTATTAATTAAAAATTATTAAACATAATATCTATTTTTAGGGTTCCGTAGAAAACTAGGAACCCTTATAGTTTCTCCATGTCCATCCGTCCGTCTTCAAAAATTTTGAGATAATAAGATGAAATTTGGTATGCGGTCGTAGATTAATGACCCAAAAACAGAATTGATAAGATTTTTGTAAAAAAAATATTTTTAGGCCCCTTTTCCATAAAATGAAAAGTGTTTTCAAAAAAAAAATTTCATCTACCCCATTGAGTGGGGTGTCATTAGAAAGGTCTCCTAAAATGCAACAAAAAATGTATTATAACTTTTTGATTTTAACCCTTTAATCACGATATATTTTCTCTCCAAAGTCGTTAAAAAAGCGTCCCCCCTCTATTTTCTAAATTATCAATTTAAAAAATCTGAAAAAATTCCAGAATGTAGCTTTTAATTAGTACTTTCACTGAAAATTATAACGAACATTGTCAAAAATATTTTGGACCCCCCTTCTATAGACTGAAAAGTGAACTCTCTCTTTTTTCCCCACTTACCCCATTAAGTGGGGTGCCATTTAATAGGTCTCCTAAAATGCAATAAAAAATGTCAGATAACTTTTTGATTTCAACGCTTCAGTCACGAAATATTTGCTTTTTAATGTCGCTGTCAGAGCGTCCCCCCCCCCTCTATTTTCTAAACCATCGATTCAAAAAATCTGAAAAAATTCAAAATGTAGCTTTTAATTAGTACTTTCACTGAAAATTATAACGAACATTGTCAAAAATATTTTGGACCCCCCTATCATAGATTGAAAAGTGAAGTCACATTTTTTTCATTTACCCTATTGAGTGGGGTGTCATTTGATAGGTCTCTTAAAATGCAATAATAAAAGCCAAATGACTTTTTGATTTTAACCCTTCGGTCACGAAAATTTTGAAAATTTTTTTTTTTTAAATCGTAGTGAGAATGACTACGGAACCCTATCATGTGCGTGCCCAACAAGCACTTGCCCGTTTTATTTTGTTTTGTTTTATTTTAAATGTAATGTATGTTCAATTTCTTAACGAAGTGTTAACTCAAAAAAGTTATCGAAATCTGTTTTTGCACGTAAACAAACGTGAAGACAAACTGACAAACAAATGTACGTTCGAAACACACAATCCCTTGGTCGGGGATTAAAAACATTAAAAAGTACTAAATTATAAAAGTGAGCATATAATTACTTCTGTATAATGATACTTAAAAACGTCTTGTGCTGGCTTAAATACATAGTTAAGTTTTATGTCATGATAACATCTAACTGTCAGTTTATTTATTTTTTATTTTTTGGCCTTCCATCTTTGATGATTTAGTCAGGACTCTTTATTATTATTATTTTTTTGCTATTTTACTGTCAATTTAATTTTATTACTGTTTATAAATTAACCGAACCATGGGTGTTATTATTATACATAATGATTCATTACTGTCGTGGCAAACTTAAACAGTTTAAATGTTAAAAAATAAAAATCTAACTGGCTAAATCAGATAAAGTAGATTAAGAAAAATATTTTAAGTAAAAAACTTCTAATGAACATGTGTTCGGAAATTTTTCGTGAGGGAACTATAGCCCTCCAAAGATTTTGCTCAAAATGAGTTTTTATATAATATCTAGAGAACCCTTTATGATAAAATTATGAAAGGTATTCTGTTTAGTAATAATAAGTGTTATCGATTTCACGTATTAAGCAATTATACCTTACCTACACCAGGGATGTATGAGGCTAGTAAGCTATCGATTTTTCTCTAGTATTTTTTGTTATTTAATTTTTTTATAAAGTTTGGTACTTATTTAAGGTTATATGACACAAAATACACAAAATCATACTTTGCTTATTCGTCATAGGATAACCCGTTTTAGGTAAATATCGATGGAAAAGAAAGCATACAGAATTTAATTTAATACGGATGCTTCAAATAACAAATAATAAATTTATATTCTTGTTCTAAGATAAAAACTAATTGTAAGACATAAGTTAACATAAGTATACCTCAAAAAATGCATCCTTATCAATAAATAGCCATTTTTAGTTTTGTTTTTTAGTCAAGGTAGTAAAGTATGTGTAACAGTAATATAACTGGCTATAGATCTTAGAGGATTCATATTTGGAAGTTTCTTTATATGAACTTTTTTCTTACCTTTAATCATAGAACAAAAATATAAATTTATTATTTGTAATTTGAAGCATCCGTATCAACTGAAACCTTTAATAACGCAGTGAATAAAAATAAAAAAAAAGTATTTCGAAGCTGAGGACCAACGCTTTCAATAATGATTAAAAAACGGGCAATTAATTAACTTAACCGTGATTATTTTTGCTTTATAAAACCTAACATTACTGTATTATACGTACCATGAAAGAAGACTCGGCTTAGACATGTAATTACATGTCACTATATGTATATGAAGATTCTTACTCGAAATTTTATATAGTCTGTTAAAATATAGAGTAATTTTGTATGCCGCTATCTTTATACTAAATGCTATAGTCGACCGCTTAAGTTGTAGTGTTAGATGTGCGGCGTTTTATTGAATTAAATAATGATTTCGAATTATATTCTTAATTTTTAATGGTAATCTAAAATGACTATGGTACACGAAATAACGCTGCACTTTTTGATTGGGGTATGCCACTTTCTGTGGTCATACATATGGTCAAAAGAAACATTTTCAGATAGGGAGCCACTTTAAAATCCGTGTAGAACACTGTTATATGTGCTATCAAAGATGACCCTCAACGGTGTTTTAAAATTAGCTTTATCTCAGCTCCTTGTCATCCGATTTCAATTTTCTTGAGTTTATTGTAAAGTACTTATTTCGAAAATTATTTTTTGTCATTATTAATTTTTCTCTAAATCTCAGGGGTTCTCCATAATTTTCGAAAATCTGAAAATTTCACTTTTCTTACGAACTTAATTGTTATATAACTTTTTTGTCGTGCCCAATATCAGTTTTTTATTTCATATAAAAAAGAAAGACAATTTTTTCAGCATTTCAATAATATCAAGATAATACTGTTTATATAAATAGTCCAGAGCATTTAGATGAAAAATAGCTGTATCTAGGAAAAAATTCGCATAGAGCTGAATTTTTGTATACACTTTCTTTTTGTCTTTATACATAATATGCCAAAAGTCCCCATCGATCCCTTGTGAGCATACTTTTTTATAGCCCTCAAAAGGTGCTAATAATTAGTTTTATGTAAATATCTCTGTATTTATAGATTTTACGATAGTAAAAGTCATATAACAATTGGAAGACTATAAAATTCTCTACAAAAAAGGTTATTCATAGTTTTTCATATGAACTATAATTTTCACGGAAACTGGATGCAAAGTTGACGACTTAAGCAAATACTACTAACACAAGAAATGTAGAATTTTTGACAAATGTAAATATTATGCCGAATGTGCGAGGTTCCAAATTTTGTCAATAGTTAGAGTATACCGACATGTGTATTTCCTGAAAACTCCCTAGCAAAGTAGGCTCCGGAACATCCCCATCGAAGGCCCCAAATGTTCGTTATTTACGGATTTTGTGAACAGCTGTATCTAGTGAACGAAATGTCCAATCAACATATTTTTTCACATATTAGACAGTTAATTTAATCTTCTACAATCTTTTTATTAATATTTTATCCAAAGTAAATTGTATGCCTTTCAAAATTGCGGTGAAACTAAAAAAAATATTTTTTTTAAGAAAATTTTTAAGTTTGGCAGCCATTAAGAAAACAAATCCTTAATTTTTAGTTAAAATACTATCAAAATGTTTGTAAAAAAAATAATTAACTGTCTTATAAGTGAAAGACGATGTTGATCGGACATTCTGTTCATTAGATACAGTCTGTTTATAAAATCCTTATACAACGATATTTTGGGTTATTCGATGAGGGTGTTCCGGGGCCTACTTTACTAGGGAGTTTGCAGAATATATACATCTTTGTATGTTCTAACTACTGACAAAATTTGGCACCTCACATATTTGTCATAATATTTACAATAGTCAAAAAGTATATGTTATATTAATATAATATAGGAATGAATATTGATTAAGATTTTTTTGGGAATTTTTTGACAAAAAAGTATAAAACTTTTTACTATAGATCTTTTGTATTTACTTTTATATAAGTTTAGACAAGCTATACAAATTAAAAAAATAATAATAATAAGTAATTATTACGCTTGTACAGGAACCACGTACAACGTGAAAAAAACGTCTCCAAATGATTGCTATGATTATAGCTTTTCTGTTCGTCCGAAAAAACAAAACCAATAAATTTCTTTATCTATATAAGTGTGGCTATAGCGGGTGGCAAAAAATTAAAAAAAAAATTTTAAATTAAAAAAATGGTGGTGTTTAGAAAAATGTCTATAGAATTTTCGTTACTATTTTTTTCAGTCTTTCATTGCCCGTAAAACAAAAATATTTGATTAAGTCAATTCTGTTACAGATAGTAATAGCTTGTGTACACAGAAAATTTGAAGTCAATCGGTTCAGTAGATCTTGAGTTATTATGGCAGCCAATTTCAGATTTCTGTTTCGAGAAAAACGCGTTCAAAGTTTACGTATAGTTGGCTATTCAATGTTACATATCTCTTTCAATCCACTATAACTTCGTCAATTTTGGGAATTTGGGTATAGGGTTTTGTACATATCTTTTTTGAACTCCTATTTATTAAAAAAATGCAAAAAAATAAAATCGATATTTTACATTTTTAGCCTAGAATACCCCCATACTACGTGAAAACAATTACTTGTACGAAAAAATGTATGAGATCTTTGTTGTAGATAATTTTCTAATCTTTCTATTTGATAATAACTATTTTAGTCATAGAGACAATATATACAGATATATCTAGCTAAAACTAATTGTTAGCACCTTGTGTGGACTGTAAAAAAGTATGCTCACAGGGGATCGATGGGGACTTTTGGTAACTTATTTATAAAGGCAAAACGAAGGTGTATACAAAAATTCAGCTCTATGCGAATTTATTCCTAGTGAAAACCTAAAGTTACTGGACTAAAACAAGTTCTTTGGAAATCGCCAGTTAAACTAAAAAAAATAGATAAATTTTTGGTCATTATATTAATTTTTTTTTAAAAGTTCATAATAGAATAAAATGTTTATAACAAAAATTGTAGAGTACGTTATTTTCTACAGTTTATGTTCCATTAATTTTTTTGTATCTCTTACCAAATAAAAAATATATATTTTTAAATTTAATATTAATTTTTTTTTTATTTTTTTTTTTAAGTTCATAATAGAATGAAATTTTTATAACAAAAGTTGTAGAGATCGTTATTATCTATAGTTTATGTTCTATAATTTTTTTTTTATTTTTCATCAATAAGCCAGAATAATTTGTTTTATATAAGAAGATATACGTACAATTTTTTATTGTATAAGAAAATTTAGTGACATTCATGACAGATTTTACAATTTTTTAACTGTCCCATATGAAAAATTTGATCCCAAAAAAAAATTTCATATAATAAAAGGTATACTAACATAGAATAATCCAAAATTAGTCCATTTTTCTTAGTTTCACTCACGATTTCCAAAAAAGTTATTTATTAAAATAGTATTATCTTGACACTAATGAAATGCTGGAAAAATTGTCTTTCTTTTTTATATGAAGTAAAAAACTGATATTGGGCACGACAAAAAAGTTATATAACAATTAAGTTCGTAAGAAAAGTGAAGTTTTCAGATTTTCGAAAATTGTGGAGAACCTCTGAGATTTAGAGAAAAATTAATAATGACAAAAAAATTCTTCTTAATAAGAACTATAAAATAAACAAAAGAAAATTGAATTCGGATGACTAGGAGCTGAGATAAAGCTAATTTTATAACACCAATGGGGGCTATCTTTGATAGCCCATATAACAGTGTTCTACACGGATTTTAAAGTAGCTCCCTATCTGAAAATCTTCTTTTTGACCTGGTGTATGTCCTCAGAAAGTGGCATATCCCAATCAAAAAGTGCAGCGTTTCGGCTTTATTTGCCACGTAGGGGAAGGTGGGGTATGACGGAGTAGCGAGGTAAGATGGGGACCGTAACAAAACTGATGATACAATGTAGCTAGAAATGTTCTTCTATGGCCATTTGACGTTATTTAGCAGAAGTTATTAATGTCACAAATAGTTTGGTCGAAGGTGTGCATGTTGTGATTTTGTAAGTATTTTTTAAATTTTTTAGTGGTTAGATCCATTAGATCTAATTTTTGAGGTATATAAAGTGCGTGACTGTTCAAAATGTATGGTGTCCAAGGTGTATGTCATATTTTTTTATTGATATTTGTTTATTTTACTATTATAATGACATTAACTCGGTTTGCTTCGATTTATAACCTAAAAAAAAATACAACTTGGGAATCCAGTTTGGGAAAGATGGGGTACCTATTTGCGGGTAAGATGGGGTAGGTATGATTCTTTGGATAACACAACATTCGATCTGGTTAGCCCGAAACAGTTAATGCCGTATCCACGAATTTCCGAAAAAAGGCCAAGACAAGTTCGAAGAAGAGGAAAAACAGCTATTATTACTGCGTCTCCGTATAAAACAGAGTTAGAGGAAAGACAAAACAGTAAGAAACCAAACCAAAGGTAACAAATAAAAAGAAATTGAAAAAAAAACAAATAAAAGATCTAAAAGAACCAAGAAAGCTGATGAATTCTGAGGACGAAGATACAGAATGTCTGTACTGCCTCGGCTTGTATTATGAGTCTGTACCCCATCTTACCCAAGGGGGTACCCCATCTTGCCCTATAGGTGGGGCAAGATGGTGCAAATTAGTTATTTTTTTCAAGTTGATATTTCTATAAGAAGAATTATATTTTTTTGTTTTCACTGATTAGAATTTAAGGAAGAAAGGCTGATTATTTTCTTAATAAAAGTTCCTACAATGTGCAATCAAAAATAAAGGGTTTTATTTATGAAATACCTTAAGGTCCCCGTCTTACCACACCTTCCCCTACCAGACGTACTATATTCTAGTTTGACTACGCCTATGGGCTGGCGTCAGTTCGGATTTCCTTCCCCTGTCGCGCCGGTCTTCTTTAATAGTACGAATAATACGTGATAAGGGTATATTGACTCACCTTTACCATCGCATCGGTCTATACAAGTTAGAATTTTAGTTCCCATTGAATTACACCTGCACACTTGGCACAACCATACATAATACACTCCGTTTGGTTCACATACATACCCTCTGTTACCTGAAAAACAAGTAAGTCCTGAAGAGCGCTAAATATTGACGTTATGAGTTGACCTTGAAAATATCACCTTGGTGGGTTTTCAGGTTCAAATTTTCTTTTTCAAATCCAGTATTTTTTTATGCAGATTTACGGAAAAAAATAACTAACTTTTTTCTGAAACAATTTTTATGATATGGAGCAAAACAAAAACTATTTTTTTTAATAATCGTAAAAATCACTTGTTGTTAGATCTAAGCAGGGATTTTCAGAGATTTTATTTTATTTATAATTCATTTTTTTCAGAATTTTTTATTCATTATAATTATATTTTAAAAACAATTCTCCGAGAATCCTTACTGAATAATTCGGAAGAAAGACTATGACTAATTCTTGTATCCGGAACGATGGACCATGAATAATTTTGAAGAAGGACCGTGGATAATATTGAAGATGGACCATGATTAATATTGAAGTCGTACCATGGAACCGTGAATATTTCTGGGGCTGTCTTTATCCGGCTTGTAAGACCATGAATATTTCTAACTCCAGAACGATTTGACCATGGGTAATATAGAACTGCTGGAAGGATTAATGTATTTCTATCCGGTACACACCATCAATAGTTTTTGATCCTTAGCATATATCAATTACTGTATTTATATTTCCTTCGATAATGGTGGACCATGTCTTATTTAAGACAAATAAATATCAACACAAACACTTTAAATTACACTATATATTTGTGAAATAATATACAATTCAATACACTGCTTTATTGTGAATATTATTTGCAATAATATCAAATAATGCAAAGGAATGCTTCACTGAACTACAATGTGTGAAAAAACTTATAGAACACTCGTTTGTTTTCATAACAAACATAATAATAATAATTGTTTCCAACGCCACCGCTCTAACATATAGGCTAGCGTTGGAAATAAAACCATAACAACATAAAAAACATAACAGACCTAAAATATATACATTTGAAATCGCACATACACCCCCCGTTAAAACCACGGTTTCAACTAAAATCACATTTATTGACTGGGCAGCAAATCTGCCCTACCAGGTAATGCAACTATAGAATCGTTTATTAAAATGTGCAGGGGTAATAATATTATAATCATTTGGATCACTAGATAATGAAGTGAGAGGTCTGGAGTTTACTATTCCTTCAATCTGAATTAAAAGAGTACTAAGCTCTTCATATGTAAGATGGGCGTTACCCATAATACGGGTCAAATGGCGTTTAACTAATTTCACACCATTTTCCCATAAACAACCCCAATGAGGTGAATAACTAGGAATAAAATTCCAGTCTACTTCTTCTAGTGACATTGTATCTAGTACACCATAGCTATTTTCTGAATGAAACATTTTATATAAAGTATTTAACTCATTTTTCGCACCTTTAAAGGTAGTGCCATTATCACTGTATACCTTTAAAACTTTTCCGCGACGGGAAACAAAGCGTTTAAAGGCAGCAATAAAATTTTGAGTAATCATATCAGATACTAGCTCGACGTTAATAGCCTTAGTCGACATGCATATAAATAAACATATATAACCCTTAGTAAAAATAGATCTGCGAATTATTAAATTAGTTATATGAGACGTATACGGCAAAACCAAAGGATGTCTTTGAGCTTTTGTAATACGAGTCATGTATTTATAACTACGAAATCTTAATCTAATTGAAAACAAATCTGGTTGAGCTAGCGGCCTTACCAGCATTTGGTTCAATGATGCACTTGTGTTAGAAGGCACAGACGTATTAAATACAACTCTTAACTTTGGTGATGACTTATCCTCCCTCACGACTGCGTGATGAGGCATATAATACTCCAATGGTTTAACAAGCTCACTTGAAGAAATACGAGGAACCTCGCATGCATTACCAAGATCTACAAATTCTTGGATAAATCTAAATCTATCTAAACTCAAAATACACCTCAGCGCATATGAGTATGAGCTACCTAAACTAGGTAATTTCTCTTCAATCATAGGTAGATCGACACCATATCTACCCTCACTATCTCTTGACACTGTGTCGAGATATAACTTTTCACAGCGCATTTCCTCGGCAGAGAGAAAACTTTTGGACGAATACTCTTCTAATCGCCCAAAATTCGTGATTAAATCATTTATATCTTCACCGCATGAAGTGACTGTAACCGTATTACAGACTAAACTCTCTGTCAGGTTTATATTTCCTTTCAAACTACCTCCAAATACCCATCCCAAACGAGTATTGTGTAGTACAGGTTTTTCATCTCCTAATTCAATTTTACCTGTTAGTAATAATGAATAATATATCTCTGCCCATATGAGCATATCAATATCCCCATGAACATTAAATTGAGGGTCTGCTAATTTGACAAATCTTGGCCATCTCAATAATTTGTTACTAAAACTGACTTTTGGAAGGCCACTTGTTATACATTTTATAACCCCAAAATTATTTTTAAAACAGAAATTGTTAACTCGAGATCCCACCGTTAACGATAATACCATATCAACTGGAGATGTGAGACCACCAACTCCAGAAACTTGCCAATTAGCTTGAGTACCGTTGGTATTAAGTTTTGTCGCAAAATTAGAAGTAATGAAATTACGTTCGCTAGCGCTATCAAGCAATGCTCGACAAGAATGCGTATTTCCCTTTTCATCTATGACATTAACAATGGCAGTACTCATAAGTACTAAATTACATTCACTGCTAAATTTGGAAATAGAAGTATTCATCTTTTCCGCATTGAAAGAAGATGACGCATTTGCTACAACGCTCACCTCTTGAGCGCTAGTTTCATTTTCATTAATTACACTAGCAGTCTGCGAACCTTGTTTATAACCGCCATTGGTTTCATAACTAGCATGTAACATTTTATGATGTTTCTGATTACATTTACTGCATAGATTAGCTGAACAATTTGAATACATGTGCCCTGTACCAAGGCATATAAAACATAACTTATTGCTCTCAACAAATTTGCGTTTCTCAATAACAGATAGCTTGTAAAACTTTCCGCAATTTGAAAGACGATGATTATTATTGCACAACGGACAGTTGTGAATCTTATTTGCGACTTCCGCAGCGTTACAATGTACATTTCGCCTATCGGGCTTAGCACTACTAACCGA
Source organism: Sialis lutaria (assembly GCA_949319165.1). Lineage (NCBI taxonomy): Eukaryota > Metazoa > Arthropoda > Insecta > Megaloptera > Sialidae > Sialis > Sialis lutaria. The sequence continues at coordinate 18,085,303 of OX439241.1, forward strand.
ATCGCTATGATGTAATATTTCCCACGCTTGACATCTATGGTTCAAGTAATCAATATATTTCTTGAGAGTAGGAAATTCTCCAGCCTTCCGCTGAAGCTCAAACTCTTTACGAGTATCAAAATCTAATTTTTGAGATATAAAAAATACTAAAAAACTATCAAGTAAATTTGGTAAATGGAGCGCCTCTAAAGAATTATAATGTTGCGTAAATGAATTCAACATAGCTCTCAAACTGTTTCCAGAATTTTTAGTTACTTTAGGCAACTCAAAAATTGCGTTTAAATGACTGTTTGATATTAATGTTTTATTGTCAAAACGTTCAACTAGAATACGCCAAGCTATATCGTAATTTTCCTCTGACGATTGAATGCTTTCTATTAATGACAGAGCACTTCCCTTTATGACACTTTTAAGATAGTAAAATTTTTGTATTTTACCTAATTCATTGTTATTGTGAATTAAGTTCTCAAAAACATCCTTAAAATTAAGCCAACAGCTTATATCTCCTGAAAACTCAGATAACTTTATTTTCGGCAGTGAAAGATGAGCCCTTGATTCAACTTGTTTAACATTTTCATTTTTAACAAGAGCAATTTCTGCTTTTTTCAATCTATTTATATTATATTTAATATTATTAGTTAAGTCCAAGTACTGATTTTCCACTGCGAGACCGTCAGTTTTGTACTTTATCTCATCAGTTATTTCCAATTCTATTTGACTTTCTTCAAATTTAATAAAAATGTCACTAAGCCTAGTCAACGCACCTTCTAAATCAGTAATGCGCGTACATAACTCAATGTCACCTAACGAATCTGATATATTTGTTATCCTACTCTGATAATATTTCCTCTTATTGACTAGCTTTTCTACACTTTTCGCCATTTTATACAATATTTATACAAATAAAAATTAAGAGTAATAATAACTTATAACTGAGATTAAAGTAGTTTTGATTTTACACAGTAATACAAAACTAACCTAAACAATATTAGAATATCTCCACAGAGAACTCTAATGATCCAACGATTGATGTAAAATATTTATATCTATAATACATACATCATACATATGCTAAATTTTTAAATCAATTGTCAATTATAAATGTCAATTTATAATTTGACAACACAACAATATCAAACACCATGTGTTTCATAAACAAGGATGATTGTACTCACTTTGTCACACAGCAACGTTTGTTAATTGTTTATTTCGTGATTTTTCTTATCACCCAGCATACATTACATTATACACTTGTATATGTTGGCGACGTTGATCTTGTAAAATAATGATTTATCATTATAATCTTCAATACTTGATAATCCACTGGCTTTCTGGCTTTCGTTATCCCGCTAGAAGGACCATGATTAATCCGGTTCGAAGGACCATGAATATTTCTAACTCCAGAAACGATTTGACCAATGGATATTATAGAACTGCTGGAAGGATCAATGTATTTCTATCCGGTACACACCATGAATAGTTTTTGATCCTTAGCATATATCAATTACTGTATTTATATTTCATTCGATAATGGTGGACCATGTCTTATTTAAGACAAATAAATATCAACACAAACACTTTAAATTACACTATATATTTGTGAAATAATATACAATTCAATATGTGCAAACAAGAACACTTGTTTGCATCTTCACAATAAATGAAATACACTGCTTTATTGTGAATATTATTTGCAATAATATCAAATAATGCAAAGGAATGCTTCACTGAACTACAATGTGTGAAAAAACTTATAGAACACTCGTTTGTTTTCATAACAAACATAATAATAATAATTGTTTCCAACGCCACCGCTCTAACATATAGGCTAGCGTTGGAAATAAAACCATAACAACATAAAAAAACATAACAGACCTAAAATATATACATTTGAAATCGCACACTTACTTACAATTAGATAAAAACTGATCATTTTTGAGTAAATTCAATCAAAAAGTTATTGAAAATTCAGAAATTTCTGTTTTGCTCCATATCATAAAAAAATGAAAATATTCAGAAAAAATATTGTTGACAAAAGTTGTTTTTCCTTTTCCGTAAATTACGATTTTAATTTGAAAAGTTGAACCTGAAAAACCATCAAGATGATATTTTCAATAAAAATCCATCATGTCAATATTTAGCGCCCTCGAAACCATGAAACTTTTGTCTAAAAATAATTTCCTGAAAAAAATCAACCAGTATATACTATATACATAATATAATTTACAAAATTACTGATAGAAACTTAAGGAAATTTTCGCGATTTACGGTTCGTTATATTATATACGTTAGTTTAAGAGCCATGTCTCACTAGGACGCCATGAGGATGCCGATATCATGGCATCGGCGCCAACAGCCGCGCCAAACAGATACATACACAATGCATGTAATCTCATAAAAGGTACCATACTAGGCTGCCACTTGGTGACGCGGCCAACTTGGAAACGCTACGAAGCGACATCACGCTGTGTTTTTGATTGCGACGCCAATCTGGTGCGCATCACTCATCACACAAATCATTTTTTCAAGATTTTCAAAATTAGCACTTTATTGTTAGACACAGAAAGATTTACATATTGTGGAAATTGAGAATGGACCATCGATTTGGGGTAGTTCCTCTCTGTAATATTTTAATAATAACAAAAAAATGTTGGGCAGAAATTATGGATATTTTTGAAGAAAAAAATGTAAATATTAAAAAAAGGTTCATTCGTATTGTTCTAAGAAATATACCCACAGTTTATTTTTATTTTGTATATTTTTCTAGCGTAAGTACAAAATAACAGCAATCTCTTTATTATTTCATTATTATTTTCATTATTCATTATTCAATTTTCACGCGCCCTGTCAACTCTATAGCATTTCATTTAACTTATCTTTTTTGCATCCTACAGATACCAAAAGAAACCATTGCTTCACGACTAGTGAGGCATGACTAACATTAGATTTTTTTTTAAATTATAAAAATTAATTCAAACTGATTTTTTTTAATTAACATTTTAAAACAGGACTTTAATTAACTTTTTTTGTATACAACGGTACATATTTGCCTTAATGCAATTTCTGCGAGCACCCTTGATATAATTATATTAAAAAAAGAATAACATACCTGATACATCAGAAAACGAAATAAAAATTAGACACAAACAAATGATACTTGCAGACTTCATTTTTTGCTCTTTTTATTAATGTGGTATATTGATGAAGGTTTAATCAAATATATACTTTATATTTATATATACTGTTATTATTATTAATAATTTAAGTAAAAATACAAATTTAATTAATATTTTAAAGAACAATTAATGAAAAATAAAAACCAATTAACTTTTAGTTATATTAATTTATAATTAAATTAAATAATTAGCAGATAATATTAAGCTAATCAATACTACTAATTGTAAGTAATGTAAATATATAAATCTGTATACTCTGTACAATGTAAATATACACTCAACATTCTGCAATACGACGGCATCGGTAATTAAAAAATTCCACTACACGACGGCTAGTGGGGCACCCACCACCGCGCCGACTAACGTTGATTGGTGAATTTAAACGCACAGAAATATAGCAGTCACGGTGGTATTATGGTGGGGGTGGGGGAACGACGTTGGTTAGAACTGTCGGCACATTGTATAATGAAGCGGTCGTATAGTGGATGGTCGTATATCAGAGTGCTGAGTGTATGTACTTTAATTTCTGTAATTTACTTGACTAATAATATTTTTATATGAAGATTAACAATATATTTTTTATTAAAATTCGTGGCATGCATTTTTTTTTTGTAACAAGTCACAAAATTTAGTAATTTCTATTATGAGTTTTACGAAAATAATTGCATATAAAATTTTGGCATTATTGTGCATATTTACTTGTATATTTTAACAATTTTATGTTGCATATAATACGGTCCTTATTTATTACTATACTAGTACTTATAAATAAATAAATATACACGTATTTATTATAATTTCAGTCTAAAACACCTTATAATTTTACAGAATTATATTTAGTACTAATTATTATAATTTTGTTATTATCTTAAATAGTAGTTTGTGATGCCTTGATTCATCGTCTAAATATTGAATTAAAATATTGAAAAGTAAATTTCAGAAATATACAGGATGATTCAGCACTGTCGTGCCAAACATGAACAGTAGATTGAGACAAATATTTTAAGCAAAAAACTTCCAATAAACTTGTGTCCGGAAATTTTTCCTTAGGGAACTACAGGCTTCCAAAGATTTTACTAAAAAAATAGTTTTAATTTAATATCTAGAGAACCCTTCGTGATAGAATTATGAAATTTAGTATTTGGTTTAGTAATAATATGTGTTATCGATTTCTAATATTAACCAATTATATTTTAGGCCAGGGCTGTATGGAGCCAGTGGGCCCATCGATTTTGATCTTGTAATTGTTTGTTCCTTAATTTTTTTCCTGAGTTGATACTTTTATAAGATTGTATGACACAAAATACACAAAAACATACTTTGCTAGTTTATAATAGGATAAACCGTTTTCGAGAAATATCGATGGAAAAGAAAGCATGCAGAATTTAACTTAATACGGATGTTTGAAATTACAAAAAATAAATTTATATTCTTTTTCTATGATTAAAGGTAAGAAAAAATGTTTCTATAAAGAAACCTCCTAATATGAATCCTCTAAGATCTATAGCCAATTTTATTACTGTTACACGTACTTTACTAACTTGACTAAAAAACGAAACTAAAAATGTCTATTTGTTGATAAGAATGCATTTTTTGAGGTATACTAATGTTAACTTTTTGTCTTAGTTTTATCATACAACAAGAATATAAATTTATTTTTTATAATTTCAAGCATCCGTATTAAGGTTAATTCTGTATGCTTTCTTTTCCATCGATATTTCTCGAAAACGGTTTATCCTATTATAAACTAGCAAAGTATGTTTTTGTGTATTTTGTGTCATATAATCTTATAAAAGTACCAACTCAGGAAAAAAATTAAAGAACAAACAATTACTAGATAAAAATCGATGGGCCCACCGCTGGCTCCATACAACCCTGGCCTAAAATATAATTGGTTAATGTTAGAAATCGATAACACATGCATATTATTACTAAACCAAATACTAAATTACATAATTCTATCACAACGGGTTCACTAGATATTAAATTAAAACCCATTTTTAGTAAAATCTTCGGAGGCCTGTACTTCCCTAAGGAAAATTTTCCGGACACATGTTTATTGGAAGTTTATTGCTTAAAATATTTTTCTCAATCTACTGTTCAAGTTTGGCACGACAGTGCTGAATCAGCCTGTATACCGGGTGAGTTTTTTAAGTTGAGACTGCTTAATATCTGGAAAACTATGGATTTTTACGGAAAATGTTTGGTACAAAAGTTTCAGGATTTGGAGGGGCAAAACCAATGGAGGTAACAATTTTGATCTTGAGTGGAAGTTTTAAGGTCATTTTGGTGTAAACTAATTTTTTTCAAATGGAAACCTATTTATTTTTTTGCAAATTCGTACTTATTGTTAGCAGAAATAAGGGAACAACATTTGTCTAAAAAGTTAAAAAAAAAAAAAAAACAATTTTAAGGTCATTTATTTTTCCTTTTTTACATTAAAAAAATTTTTTTCTTTGCCTTCGAAAATTTTGAAATAATTATACAAGATGCAGATTAGAAAAATTAATTTGAATGTTTTTTTATCATTTTTTATAATTTTTTTATCTTTTTTCTTTGAAAAACACTGAAATTATACAAAATTATTTTTTCAAATCTGTATTTTCTTTAAACATTTTGTATAATTATTTCAAAATTTTCGAAGGCAAAAAAAATTTTTTTTTAATGTAAAAAAGGAAAAATAAATCACCTTAATATTGAAGTTTTTTTTTAACTTTTTAGACAAAAGTTGTTCCCTTATTTCTGCTAAGAACGAATCTGCAAAAAAATAAATAGGTTTCCATTTGAAAAAATTTAGTTTGACCCAAAAATGACCTTAAAACTTCCACTCAAGATCAAAATTGTTACCTCCATTGGTTTTGCCCCTCAAAATCCTGAAAATTTTGTACACAAATATTTTCCGTAAAAATCGATAGTTTTCCAGATATTAAGCAGTCTCAAGAAAACTCACCCGGTATAAATAAAAATTATTTTTTATAAACAATCAAACATAATATTTTATTTTTAACAGTGTACACAGAAATATTGTGCAAAAAAGTGAGATAACATAGCATTTCACGGCTGAATTTTATTATATGTATACATCTAATCAATATTCTATTTATGATTTAGAATCATTGACTTAACATTTTTTTATAGAAATTACCTCCGTCTTTTTTGTCATGATTGGATATTAAAACATTAAATATGTCAATTATATAATTTGAATTTATAAAAAAATAGCATGTGTGTATATAATTTTAAATGTATAATAAAATTAGATTATCATGGCCATTATATGTTATAAAATTCCGATAATTTAAGTTTAAAACAATACAAATTGAACTTTTTGCGATTTTCTGAGTATATTTTAAATTACAACACGAACTAGTGTATGCAAGTTTCTCGCGTGAATAGTTTTAAATGAATACAGCAAGTTAATAAAAGTAAATATTACTTTACTTTTGTATATACTCAGTGGCGTCGGTATTGGGCGTAAATGGAAACCCACTCAAAATCAGGGTGTAAAAAAAATTTTACTTGATAAAATATTCACCAAGAGACTGAATTTTTTTTAAGGATTTTGATCGACACCCAGATTTCTATTTTATAATATACAGGGTGGGGCATTTAAAGTGTTACAGATTTGTATCTCAGAACTTTCGCATATTTGAAAAAAATGTTTCAACTAAAAAATGTTTGGTTGTGAGGGGGTCATCGAATAGTAAAGTATATGTGTTATTTTAGCGTGGCCTTCAAGGATATTTGAAGGTCAACATCATTTTTTTAAATAGGAACTTATAGTTTTTATTAAATAATTTTGTTCTTCGTGAAACCACACGAATCTTTCATTGAAAACTTTTTTTTGAACAACCTTAATTTTCCAAGATATCTAACAAAATATTTCCACATTTTGAACTTTCAAGATTTTTTTACTCAGAAACCATTTATCTTAGAGAAAAAATACGAGGTACAAAAAATGTTTATTTTGATCTAGTAAACCTTATTCTAGATTTAAAAAAAAATAGAAAAAAAATAATTTTTCAAAGTTAAACAAAGGTTTTTGCACACTTAATTATTACAGTGAAACTTGATTAAATGGGACATGGATAAGTGTTACTAGAGTTCATACTGAGGTCCCGTCACTTCGGCACCAAAATACCTCTATTAGTGAGACTTATAAAACTTCTCTATCTGGAATTTTTTTTTTTATTCACCAGATTTGACCCCACTGGATTTCTACTTTCGTATCGTTTTAATTTTTATTTTTTCTTACCTTGAGTGACATTGAATGACCTTATCTCATAGGTCATCTAATGCGTGCTCAGGTTAGTATTATTACAGTAAAATGAAAAAATGCATATTTTCATTTAATATGATTAATGAATTATTTTAAAAATTATTTTTTTTCTATTTTTTTTTAAATCTAGAATAAGTTTTACTAGATCAAAATAAACATTTTTTGTTCTTTGTATTTTTTCTTTAAAATTAATGGTTTCTGAGTAAAAAAATCTTGAAAGTTCAAAATCTGGAAATATTTTATTAGATATCTTGGAAAATTAAGGTTGTTCAAAAAAAAGTTTTCAATAAAAGATTTGCGTGTTTTCACGAAGAACAAAATTATTTAATAAAAACTATAGGTTCCCGTTTAAAAAAATGATGTTGACCTTCAAATATCCTTGAAGGCCACGCTAAAATAACACATAAACATTACTATTCGATGACCCCCTCACAACCAAACATTTTTTTCAAATATGCGAAAGTTCTGAGATACAAATCTGTAACACTTTAAATGCCCCACCCTGTATTTGTCAGCATACTTATAGAAAGTATCGTTCATTCTTATACATAGGGTGACCAGATTTCAGATCATGTAAACCCTGATTTTAGTTTACGCCAACCCTGACAAACCCTGAGAAAAAAAATTACACACATTTATAAATGAAGACTTTCTTCTGTAATATACCTATCAAATTTTTAGCTTTGCGAAATGATAATTCGCAAATATTTTTTATTTTTACTGTTGTACTTTTTTTTAGATCATTTTTACCAACTAAACCCGGAATCCGGAGAAATAGTATACAAACACTGAGACTCCGGCTCAAAACATGAGACCTGGTCACCCTACTTATACATAAGAATGAACGATAGTGTCATCTTTATCGATTACCTTCATGATTTAAAGCTTACAATAATTTTTAAAATCGCAAAATATTTGTTTTTTTATTTCCAATCTGAAACAATACAAGATTATAAAATCAAATTCAATTAAATATAAACAAGTACATACTTAACTTTTGTACAATAAAATTAATTAATTTTGTTTTGATTTTAAAATTGATTGTATTTAATTAGAATTGAAGTATATTTTCTAAGATTAAAATTAAATAACCTTTATTTTATAATAACATGTCATCTTTATCAGATTATGGAAATTTTTACAATTGTTTATTTTATTGTATTTATTAAGATATTAATTATCTTACAAATGCAAATTTGAGATAAAATATAAAACAAAAGATACTTACATAAATAAAACAACTTGAAAAACAAATTGGATAGATCTAATTTACATAAAATATAAAATGATTCAATAATTTTTTATCAAAAAGTAGGTATAAAAAATTATTGTTGATACGTATTTGTTGATAATATTTTTTACATTTAAAAATATTATCAAATTAAAATTATCAATTACAAAAATTATTATTACAAGAAAATTTTTAGTTGTTTTTTAATCTTAATATTGATTGTCATAGCCATCTTAGGCATGTTTCACACATATGCGGTTCCATTCCGTTCGGTTCGTTTTCGGTTGCAACCGAAAACGAACCAAACCCCTTCACACATACACGGTTCTCATACGGATCATATTAGGTTTTATTTTTTCCGTACTTTTCAGTAGTGATCATGGAAAGAAAGCAAGTTGTTGCCATGTTGTGTCTCTATAAAAAAATTAAAAAACGAAGGAGGAATACTAGAATTCATTGCGAGCACCCTCCTCTCATCACTTTACGGCAGGAATTTGAAGCATTCTACACTATTTTTCCGAAGCTAAAGAGCATGAAGACGATCCACATCAACATCTGGAAAACCGCTCATTTTATTAGAAAAATCGCGACAAAACTTTCAAAAAAATAACACTCGCTTTCAGGTTAAAACCGAAACTGAACCGAGTATTCGGTGCTCTACGGTTTTTATTAGGTATCGAATACAAACTGAAGCACCGTTTCACACTTGTCGGCAGTGATCGAAAAACAACCGAAAACTAACCGAACTGAATGAAACCGCATATGTGTGAAATAGGCCTTAGGATAATATAGTTTTGATCATTTTTTGAGATATTTTAAAAAATAAGTATATCAAGTTGCAAATCATTGAAAATGTAATAAAAATCATTGAAAATGTAATAAAATCTTCTGGTTCAAAATTACATATTACTTCTATTTAAGAAAACAGGAGATAGTCTTATATCTCGAAAACTACGAGTTTTCTGAAAACTAAAAAATATTTTTAAATAGACAATACTAAACCCTACAGGATTTATTTGAAACATTTTTTTAAATTTTTAATTTCAAGTCTCTTAAGAAATATTCACAATGGAATATTTCGGAGTAAAATGGTTTTTGGCTAATATCTAGTAGGCTATAAAATTTGGTAAATTGTAAACGCACCATTGAACTTTCCCTTCTTAAAGGTAACTTTTCTCTCATTTAACCGAATCTCTATCTTTTATAGTTTCAGAGATCCCCATAGTGTCCTCTGGTATTTAGAAACTCTGTATAGACGATCGTGTAAAATTCAAAGCGTGATTTACCTATTTAAAAAAAATCGTAATCGTTAGTTCATATTTTGATAAGATAATATTCATAAAACTACTTGTACAATATAATATGTAGTATGTAGTGATGTATCATAGAACAATACATGATCATGACAATAATAATATAAAAAATGTTCATCGAAACCAGGAGCGGCGATTTCATTTAAAAAGTAGGCAAAAATAATAATATTAAATATTAGTAGGGAATATAACAAATATGTATTTTTTTCTGTAATAAAAAATGATAAAATAAGGTAGATTATATTATTAGAAAATACAATTTTACCGTAATCACTCCGTAATGTTCTCAAACTTTCTGTTAATCACATAGCATGAAAAATATAGGATATAATTTTTAATAACCGTACTTATGAAGAGCAGTGGCGTGTCATCCTATATACAGGATGAGTCATATCAGGTGGAACAAACTTAAACCGTTGATTAAGAAAAATATTTCAAGCAAAAAAGTTCATATAAACATGTACAAAATACACATAAATATACATTGTTAAGTTGTCATAAGATCAACCGTTTACGAGAAATACGATGGGGAAGATAGTTTTGCAGAATTTAACTTAATACGGATGCTAAAAATTACACAAAATAAATTTATATTCTTGTTCTATAACTAAAAACAAGAATAAATGTGTATGTAAATATACCTACAATAATGCATCCTTAACAACAAATAACAGTTTTTAGTTTCGTTTTTTAGTCAATTAATAAAGCACGAATTAAAGTAATAAAACTGGCTATAATTCTATGAGGAGTCACATTAAGAAGAATATTTACACCAACTATTTTTCTTATTTTTAGTACTAGAACAAGAATATCAATTTATTTTGTGTAATTTTTAGCATCCGTATTAAGTTAAATTCTGCAAAACTATCTTCCCCATCGTATTTCTCGTAAACGGTTGATCTTATGACAACTTAACAATGTATATTTATGTGTATTTTGTATCATATGACCTTATAGAAATACCAAACATAAGAAAAAAGTGAAGAACAAAAAAATACTAGATAAAAATCAGAGGGCCCACAGGCCCCATACATCCCTGGTCTAAATAACCATTGTTTGATACTGGAAATCGATAACACGTATTATTACTAACCCAGGTATTAATTTTCATTTCTGTATCACAATGGGTTCTCCAGATTTTAAATAAAAACCAATTTTAGTCAAAATCTTTGGGAGTCTGTAGTTCCCTCACGAAAAGTTTCCGGACACATGTTTATATGAACTTTTTTGCTTGAAATATTTTTCTTAATCAACGGTTTAAGTTTGTTACGCCTGATATGACTCACCCTGTATAAAGTTCAACGTCTCTCTGTCTGTCTGTCCGTTAGTGTCCTTATCACTCGAGAACCACTTATCCGATTTACGTAATTTTTTTTAATTCATAGGTACATTCTCTGGCCAGGTTATAGGCTATATTTTGTTACGTTAGGTAACATAACAACTAAGCAGTGACGATATTAGTAAATCAAGTCGGAAAAAAATTTACCGACGGCGCGCTGTTTTGCAATACGCTGCCTAAACCGTTGAATATAGAACAAAATAATGTATTAAAGAACTGTGTAGAATCAAAAGTGCTATAATAAAGTCCGCGACACCATATATCCAACTTTTATATTAAGCCACAATGACTGCTTTTATGTTACAAAGAAAACATAAAATATTTGGGTTCTATTTACATGGACTTATGACCTGCAAAACTTTAATCTTTATCGAAATAAATGATTTCATCGTTATAAGTACTTAATGTAGATATACTTTGCCTTTTACAGAATCCAATTTGGTCTTTTGGTTTAGGAAATAACGTGAAATAAGTTTATACAATAACTTATTATTCGTGACTACGCGCGAACTACGACTAGACGCCCGCCGCGCTGGGCAGAGGGAACAGGCCGGTATTCCTTTGATTGTCAATTGTATAATTTGTTTTCAATAATTAACTTTTAAATTTAAATAGAATAAAAATTATTTTTACTTTTTGTTCTGATTCGCTTTTGTTAGGTAGGTAATTTAAGTGTTGTTTGGTTTTTATTAGAAAAATAACTAATCGTGTTTATACTTAATTCAACTATATATTTTTAAATCCTAAACAATAATTCCGTAGTCCACGCGAGCCGCACGGACCCAGCTAGTTTATAATATAAATTAGACAATTATCTAATTGTAAGACACCTGGAATAAAGTGGAGTCTCGAGGCTAGTAGAAGAAGTTCTAAGAAATAATGAGCAAAAAAAAAATGTTTATATTTTTTAATAGAATTATTTTCGATGGGGCTTCGTTTTTCATTTCAACCTCAGGCCTTGAGAACTGTAAGTACGGCCCTGCATGTACATATGAGCAGATTTAAAAATGATACAGGTGTTCTGTTTTTATAACCGAATATATAACATAACTAGAGAAATTCAAATTACTTTCTTCTCCCTCTCCATATTACAGTCGAAATCGGTTATAACGACATCGAGGGGACCAGTCATATTAGATCATAAAATCCGATAGTCGTAAAAACCGATGTGTTGTATTAACCGATGTCGTTATAACCGGAGTCGACTGTATTTCCAAATTCCCACGGCATGTTTATATCGATACTTAAATAATAAATAATTAAGAAAAATGTAAAGGTTAATGAATATAATAAATATAAAATATAACTATTAAAACTACAATTTAAAAATAACGACTGAATCATTACACTAGTCCTGATAAAAGCACTTATCGATAAGAATTCATAAAGTATAAAAACAGTTAATTCGGTGAAGTTGTATTATACGACGATTGACACAATGAAGTACATTTTAGGGTGTTTAGCAGTTGTGGCAATCCTGGGCTGTGTCCATGGACATGGGAGGTTGACAAAACCAATCAACAGGGCGTCATTGTGGAGGGTCGACCCTTCAGCACCACCTGATTATGACGACGACCAAGGATTCTGTGGTGGTCAAGATGTAAGTAAATCTAAATGTTACTCTACTGGTTCTTGTTAAGGTGTTGGTAGCTTAACTTCAGAAGAGGTTGATGAGTTTTTTTAACTTTTTCTAACACTTTTCTTATTTTAAAATTAATTTTACATTAAAAGTTTTTTGATGTAGAATTACTACTTCTCCAGCGGTACTAGGGGGTAAATTCAGGAGCAAGAATACAACGAAATATGTCACACTGAAAGCTTATATCTTGTGATCTAATAATCATATAGCAATAAATAGCTTATACAGTCCCACTTTTAATAAAACTAGCGGACCTGCCATGGCTTCGTACGGGAGTTAATATTTCACCCCCTGTCTCGTATGGAGGGTTGTAATTAGTTTCATAATTTAATTTGGTATTTCATCCGGCGGAAGAAATACCACGGATGTGGGGGTATTACGGGGAAAAAGAAATCTTTATCTCGCATAGGAGCCGAGATATTTACGATTTTTCCGACTTATGTTACCTAAAACGTGATAAAATATATCCTATGACCTGGCCATGCAGAGAACATATTTATAAATTAAAAAAACACGTAAATGGATAAGTGGTTTTCGAGTAATAAGCGTACAAACGGACAGACAGACAGATAGAGAGACGTTGAGCTTTATAATAAATATGGGTATGGATGAGTTTTTACTCTTCATCTAAAAATATAGTAGCATAAAATACATAAGCTAATTTTCATAGGATTTTGTACATAATGCTGACCTAATTAATCATTAATATTAGATATTTTCTATAATGAAAAAAAAGTTATAATAGACTCGGTTCAACGTTATTAGTTGCGGCATAGTTGCTACTATTGAGGTTCCATAAAAACTACTATAGGTACATATAATAATGTGTGTTTTCCAAACTCTCAATATGATAAAGCATGGAAAATTACTTTACCCTTCTATCCCAGTTCTTAGTTAAAATAAATAAAAAAATATGAATATTTTTTATAAAATACTCTTTTATTATAGTAAAAAGCTTTATAACTAACAGAGTTGAGATTAATTAATTATTGACTTCCTAATATTAGTTGCGTCTTTTTTTAATACACTCATCTTCAAGTAACTTCAAAACACTTCTTAAAAAGACAAAAATATGAAATTGTGGTTTAAATTAAAAAAATGCATTAATTTTAATTTTCTCAACAGGTACAGCACGAAATCAACGAAGGCAAATGCGGGTACTGTGGCGATGACTGGCGTGACCGAATTCCCCGTCAACACGAACATGGCGGTAAATACGGCCGAGGAAAGATCGTAGCCACCTACGAGGAAGGTGCAGTGATACCAGTCACAGCACTCTTGACTGCTAACCACAGAGGTCTATTCATCTTCAGCATTTGTGACATGACCGGCAAGGACCGCGAAAGCGACGACTGCTTCCAGAATGTGACTATGTCAAATGGAGAGGTTATTTACAAACTTCCACATCACAAACCTGGAGATTTTGATATTGATCTCCAGCTTCCAGCTGGTTTGACTTGCAAGCATTGTGTACTGAGATGGCATTATCATTGCGGTTAGTTTATATTTGAATAATAGTACAGTAAACATGTTGTATCCGTTTTAATAATAATGTTGAACACCGAGACAAGACTGTTTCAAATTTTCACGAGACGAGACCGAGACGATATCTACTTTATTGAATAGTCTCGTCAAGAGCCTAGGTTTTAAAGAATCAATACTAATATTATAAATGCGAAAGTAATTCTGTCTGTTTGTTACCTTTTCACGGATAAACGTTGAAATTATCTTGATAAAAATTGACAGGAAGATAGCTTGTTGCATCTTGAGAAAGGACATCGGACGTAGGCTACTTTGTATCTCGAAAAAATTATAAAATAGAACAATACATGATAAAAAATTTAAATCGCTATTCACTACAATTCATTTACGAATTCTCATCTTGTAGGATTAAATTATGTCTTCTTTTTAGTATATACAATAATCGGTTCGAGAATTTTTGGATTTTAGATTAATTTATAAGTTTAATTAATTGAAATTAAAAGTATGTATTTTAAAAATTAATTTTTAATGTTTTAACAGGGAATACATGGGGTATTTGTGAAGACGGACATGGTGGAGAAGGATGTGGACCTCAAGAGACTTTCCGGTCATGCGCAGATATCGCAATCGTCTCTAAATGAGTGTAACCATTTTTAGATGATATGCACAAAAATTGTTAATTTTGTATATAAAATAATTATGAGCTGTATTTAGCCCAGGAAATAAAGGTTTTTACTAAGAAAACATTCCGACCAAGCTGGATTTTGGTGGAGACTTTTATTTTGATGTCCTAAACATACCCTAAAAAGTACCCTTAATTTGGATGGCGTGTTTTTGTATTTTAGGGGGTAAAGGGGGGGGCTTATTCTAGATTTTTGCAAATATCTCAAATATTATTAATTTTTCGAGAAAAATAGTTATGAAAAAAATTTTAGCTTATAAAATTCTACATAAAAAAGGTATTTATACTATTTTCGTATAATCAATACTTTTTAAGTAAACTATTAACCCAGTCAAGGGTGCAGTGAACAGTGCCAAAATCCGAACTTTTAAGGGCAAGCAATTTTATGGTTGATTATTTATTATAGATTTTGGGACGTAGAATTCGAACAAAAAATAACCCGGACTAGCGAAAAGTAGTGCAACACCCTTAAAAAGGGGTTGAAGGGTGAAAACCCCGTTTTCAAGATTTTTTTCAATTTTTCTCAAAATCTAAATCAATGACGGAGTGTTTTTATGGTTGATATTTGTTGGGGACACTTAGACGAATCGATTGGGATCACATATATTGAATTTGATAGAAAAATACTCTTTCTAGAGGGTTTAAAAAAACGTAAAAATGTTTATTTCGAGAAAAATATTTTAAAAATTAATAATTTTTATTCAAATCAAAATTGGTCTCCTGAAGTTCTAAACAATACTGATCAACCATAATTTAAAAAAATATTAATATTTTAGTCAATAAAAATTTTTTGTTAAATACCCTTTAAACATAAGCAATTTTCATTGATTAAAATATTAATATTTTTTTAAATTATGGTTAATCAGTATTCTTTAGGAACAATTTGAGACCAATTTTGATTTGAACAAAAATTATTAATTTTTAAATTATTTTCCTCGAAATAAACATTTTTACGCTTTTTTAAACCCTCTAGAAAGAGTATTTTTCTGTCAAATTCAATATATGTGGTCCCAATGGATTCGTCTAAGTGTCTCCAACAAATATCAACCATAAAAACACCCCGTTATCGATTTAGATTTTGAGAAAAATTTAAAAAAATCTTGAAAACAGGGTTTTCACCCTTCAACCCCTTTTTTAAGGGTGTTTTAGTCCGGGTTATTTTTTTTTCGAATTCTACGTCCCAAAATCTATAATAATCAACCATAAAATTGCTTGCCCCTAAAAGTTCGATTTTTGGCACTGTTCACTGCACCCTTTTGACTGGGTTATCAGTACTTAAAAAGTATTGATTATACGAAAAAAGTATGAATACCTTTTTTATGTAGAAATTTATAAGCTACAATTTTCTTCAAACAATTTTTCTCGAAAAATTAATAATTTTTGAGATACTTGCAAAAAACTAAAATTTGCTCCCCTTTACCCCTTAAAATACAAAAACCCGCCGTCCAAATTAAGGGTACTTTTTAAGGTATGTTTAGGACATCAAAATAAAAGTTTCCACCAAAAACCAGCTCGATCGGAATTTTTTCTTAGTTTGACCGTTTTTTTTAGTCTATTGCCTGGGCTAATTGTGATATCTCTGTTTTTTAAAGAATTTAAATAAAAGTTTTTAAATTAAGTATTTCTTGTTGGTTTTACTTTTTTATTTACATTTAATTAAGCTGAGAAATGTAAGAAATATATGAAAAAAATTAAAATAAGATAACCAAGTGCACGCAAATTATAAGGGTTCTACCTAATCATCATCAGTCCTTTCAAAAAATTTCATAAACTATATTTTCTAGTATTCGTTAATTTTCATTGAATATATTATTATATTTCATTGAATATATTATTATATTTCATTGAATCTATTATTATATTTCATTGAATCTATTTTTATATTTCATTGAATATATTATTAATTGAACTTAATTTTGAAAAAAAAATCACTCTTGATCGAATATCATCGATTTTTTTATTTACTTATATTTTTTTAGTCCGACGACGGCTGGAATGTATTTGATTTCAAACAGTATGATATAATGAACATTTAAAAAAAATCATCAAAATCGGTGCTGTTTTTGAAAGTTCTGAAGTAAAAACTTTCATTAACTCGACTAATATAGATTTAGATTAGGTTGTGATTGATGATGAGGGTTAGATGCCTCTAACACTGCAGCCTTTGGCTTATTGTGTTCTTCATCAATTCACTCATTCAGTGAAAAGGTTTACCGTTCTTATCAGGTTTAACATCCATTCCACCAAGTTTATTTTGTTAGAGCTTCTCGATAGTTGTCTCCTGCTAGGAGTGCATGTCTCCATTGAGCAAGAGCTTCACAGTCGAATATAATATGGGAAGCTGTTTCGTCCTCTTCATTACACAGTCTGCAAATGGGTTCTTCATCATAGATTCCCATTGTTTGCATGTGTTTCCGTAGGTTACAGTGACCGGTTATCATTCCTGTCACTAGCCTAATTTGTTGTCTACTTAGTTGTAGTACTTCATCCGTTAATTTTCTGGATGGTTTATTTAGCATAGTTTTGCTGTGTTTTTGGCCTTCTACATTATTCCAGTGGTTTTGATGTTGTCTTTTTATCCAATCAGCTAGCCAGCTGCGAATAGTGTTTTTGGTGATTCCAAATACTGGTTCAGGGCCTGTAAATGTTGTTCTTGAGCCCTTTTTTGCCAGAGCATCAGCTTTTTCATTGCCTGCTATCTCTTTATGTCCTGGCACCCACATAACGGTTACCCTATTGTGGTTTGCCAGGGTAGTGAGGTTCTTGAGTTATAAGCGCAAATACAGCTAAACAGACAGAGAGACGTAGAGCTTTATAATATATATGAATTACTAAACAATTTATAATCCAAAATAGGAGAAAACTCAATTTGTTATTTAGTGTCGGTCGGTATCTATAAAGAAGGCATATTTTGATAAGATATAATTCATAAAACTACTTGTCAATATAATGTAGTGATGTATCATAGAACAATACATGATCATGACAATAATAATATAAAAAATATTCATCGAAACCAGGAGCGGCGATTTCATTTTAAAAGTATGCAAAAATAATAATATTAAATATTAATACAATTTTCATTAGTAGAGAATATGACAAATACGTATTTTTGTTTCTACTGTAACAAAAAAATTATAAAATAAGATAGATTATACAAGTCTTGAGGCTTCCGCGGTGATCTTGATATGGATCTTGGTTTCTGGGTGTAAAACCAAGATCCAAGATAGATTATATTATTGTGAATTACAATTTTGCCGTAATCATTCTTTAATATTCCTAATTTTTCTCAAAAAATTGTTATCTTAGGTACCATTTTTTACGCCATCATTTAAGTCGTTGTACCATCTATAAAAAAGAGCAAAAAAATGGGGTTGTCATTTAAAAAACAATGATGACGTCATAGCGCAAAAATTAATTACGTCATATGTAAAATTTTTATGCCATAAGGTGGCTAATTAAAACTAAAATTGAAGTGTCCGAGCGTTTTGCTTAAAAACATTAAATGACGCAGTTATGAATTTTGTTCCTTACATTATCAACACACTGTATAGAATAGAATTTTTAATAACCGTACTAATGAAGAGAAGTGTTATTTTTATTTACTATATAAATTAAACAATTATCTAATCGTAAGGCACCTGGGGGTAAAGTGGAGCCTCGAGGTAAGTGAAGGGGCTTCTTAGAAATGAAGAGCAAAAAAAGATTTTAATATTTTTAATATAATTTTTTTCGATGGGGCCTCGTTTTTCATTTGCACATCGAACCTCGAGAAGTGTAAGTATGGCCCTGCATGTAAATATGAGCGGATTTGTTCTTTTTTTAAATAATTATTGTAGTTTTTGTCATCGTTTTTTAGTATTTATATTTTTATAACCGGATATATGTATAACATAAAATTTAATTGAGAAATTCAAATTACCTCCCTCTTCCTCCCCACATTATAGTCAAAAAAATTGTCGTAAAAGCTGATAGCCGTAAAAACAGGTAAAAAACAATTATATGATATTCAGTCGGGCTTTTATTTTGAGTAGTTAAACCCGATATGTTGTATTAACAGATGTCATTATAACCGGAGTCGACTGTATTGGCTTGTTTATATCGATATTTAAATAATAAACAAAATTGTAAAGATTAATGACTACCATGGTCATTTAAAAAACTACAATTTAAAAATAACTACTGAATCATTACATCAGCCCTGATAAAAGCACTTATCGATAAGGAATTATAAAGTATAAAAACAGTTAAATCGATGAAATGATATTATACGACGATTGGCATCATGAAGTACATTTTAGGGTGTTTAGCAGTTGTGGCAATCCTGGACTGTGTCCATGGACATGGGAGGTTGACAAAACCAATCAACAGGGCGTCATTGTGGAGGGTCGACCCTTCAGCACCACCTGATTATGACGACGACCAAGGATTCTGTGGTGGCCAAACTGTAAGTAAATCTAAATGTTACTCTAACTCTAGTGGGTCTTGTTAAGTTGTTGGTAGCTTAATCTCAAAGAGGTTGTTGGGCTCTTAAGCTTTCTATTTAGCAATTAAGATGCAAAAATGATTAAACACACTACATTTTAACATTTATTTTATAATAAACATTTTTTGATGTTGAATTACGTCTCCCCCTGCGGTACTAGGGGATTACTTCAGGAGCACGAATACAACGAAATATGTCACACTAAAAGCTTATTGCCCGGTATTATCAACCAATTTAAAGCTCCTTTAGCACTAAATGCTCCTTTAAAGTAAATTTGCTGTATTACAAACGTGATTTAAATCAATATTTAAGCTTTTAATAAAAAATGGACATAATATATGTTGTAAAGAAATACTGCAGATAACTTGTAATTAATTTGATTAAATCCAAGAAGGAATACCACGGGGGTAAAGTTTTTAGGGGGGAAAAGAAGCTCCTCTATCTCGCATAAGAGCTGATATATTTATGATTTTTTCCGACTTGGTTTACTATTATCATCACTGCTTATTCCTTAGTTTACCTAACGTACCAAAATATATCCTATGACCTGACCAGAGAACATAATTATGAATAAAAAATAAACACGTAAATCGGATAAGTGGGTCTCGCACAAACAGACAGGCAGACAGACACACAGAAAGACATTGAGCTTTATAATATATATGGATGAGTTTTTACTCCTCAACTCTCAATTTTAAAAATATGGTAGTATACAAAAATTAAGCTAATTTTCATAGGATTTTGTACATACAGCCGACCTATTTAATCATTAACATTAAGTATTTTCTATAATGAAAAAAAATTATAATATATACGTAGTTCATCGTTATTAATTTAATTTTAATTAAAAAAAATTCTCAACAGGTACAGCACGAAATCAATGGAGGCAAATGCGGTTACTGCGGCGATGACTGGCGTGACCGTATTCCCCGTCAACACGAACATGGCGGTAAATACGGCCGAGGAAAGATCGTAGCCACCTACGAGGAAGGTGCAGTGATACCAGTCACAGCACTCTTGACTGCAAACCATAGAGGTCTATTCATCTTCAGCATTTGTGACATGACCGGCAAGGACCGTGAAAGCGACGACTGCTTCCAGAATGTGACAATGTCAAATGGAGAGGTTATTTACAAACTTCCACATCACAAGCCTGGAGATTTTGATATTGATCTCCAGCTTCCAGCTGGTTTGACTTGCAAGCATTGTGTATTGAGATGGCATTATCATTGCGGTTAGTTTATATTTGAATAATAGTACAGTAAACATTGTATCCGTTTTAATAATAATGTTGAACACCGAGACAAGAATGTTTCAAATTTTGACGAAACGAAACTGATACGATATTATCTACTTTATTTATTTATCTCGTTAATAGTCTAGGTTTTAAAGAATCCATACTAATTTTATAAATGCGAAAGTAACTTTGTGTTTGTTACCTTCTCACGGCTAAACCGTTGAACAGATCTTGATAAAATTTGACAGGAAAATAACTTAGTGTAATTAATTGAAAATAAAAGAATGTATTTTAAAAATTATTTTTTAATGTTTTAACAGGAAATACATGGGGTATTTGTGAAGACGGTCATGGTGGAGAAGGATGTGGACCTCAAGAGACTTTCCGGTCATGCGCAGATATCGCAATCGTCTCCAAATGAGCAATTCCATTTTTAGATGATATGAACAAAAATTGTTAATTTTGTATATTAAATAATAATGCTATATTGTGATATCTCTGTTTTTATTTTAAGAATTTAAATAAATGTTTATAAATTAAGTCTATATTCTTGATTTTACTTATAATTAATCAGATAAATGTAAGAAACTTATGAAAAAAATTAAAATAAGATATCCAAGTGCGTGTTGGGCACGCACATTATAAGGTTCCGTAGTCATTCTCACTGCGATTTATAAAACAATTCTTTCAAAATTTTTCATTTAAACTATTTTTAGTAGTATTCGCTTTAATTTTCATTGAAAGAACTTACTAAAAACTACATTCTGGAATTTTCTCAGGTTTTTTGAGTCAATAGTTTAGAAATTAGAGGGGAGGTACGCTCTGATAACGACTTTGAAAAGCAAATACATCGTGACTGTAGGGTTAAAATCAAAATGTCATAATACATTTTTCTCTTGTATTTCAGGACACCTATCTAGACACCCATACAAATGGGTAGCTGAAAAAAAATTTTATAATTTTTGTTTTAATCCATTGTTTCTGTTTTTAAGTTGTCAATCTACGTCTGTATACCAAATTTCATGTTAATAGATACATAAATGAGAGTATAAGAGAATAGGAGGACTGTGACATACAGACAGACAGACGGACAGAGCGACTATAAGGGTTTCTAGTTTTCTACGGAACCCTAAAAATTAAGGATTGGGCTGTTGCACATACCGTATGTGCATGCAATTGGCTATTTGCAGATATCACTAACTTAACGTAAACTAACCTAGCCTAACTTAACAACCTTACCTAATTAGGTACATAAACAGTATGTGCAAATAGCCAATTGCATGCACATACGGTATGTGCAAATAGCCGCATTCAAAAATTAATATGTGTAACGGTAATTACATATAATAAAATGTTTGTCTTCAATCCATTTTAAATTTCACAAAAAATACAAAATTAATTATTTTTTGTTATCAACACGATTGTTAATATACATTATTATGCATGCTTTAAAAGTGTTTCTAACCATAACAAAATGTATTCAATAAATTTCAATAAACTTTATACTTATTAGTTGAGGCAAAAAGTTTTTACCTCGAAACTAAGTTCCACTGAATGGATTTTTGTGAAAATTTTTGCAATGTGATTGTTAAGACTTTAAATTTTAGTTAGTATCGTATTTATTTAGTAATCTTAGCAACATAGTAGGTTTCACAAAAATCCATTCAGTGGAACATATTTTTTCTGTAATAGCACTATTCTCTCTATTTAACGACTAATTTAATACTGTTGCAAATTTTATGAAAAGATTGTTAGATACTAAAAAAAATTTATCAAGACATACACCAGTGTATGCCATAAGGGTTCCGAAGTATGTAGGAGAACCCGGGGCGGAACGGGGTAGCTAAGCTTTGATTTACAAGTTGAGAAGGGTTGAAAGAAATAACACCATTATTTGTAAATTTGTACGTTTATTTACTTATTTCTCTACAAAGAAACTAAAGCTAAACTTATTTAAGTTTATAATAACAATCAAAAATTAGTGTCTGAAAAAAAATATGAAATTTCCCATTATGCCCCACCCCCTGGGGCACAATGGGAAATGAACACGGAGTACAATGGGGTACTAATTTTTTGGCACAGTTCACAGTTGAGAACACTGTCATCGTCGTCAATGTCTAAACCCGCGCATAAATAATTACAAGCAGGCCGTGTCTTCGTCTTCCGAGCTTTCTTAGGATTTATTTCATTTTTAAGACGAACGCATCAACTGCTTGGTCCATAGCATCCGTAGACCAGGACTGCCGGTTAGTTTTTCTAATATATGTACGCACCATCTCCAGATGAAATAAAAAGTGCCTATTTATATGAGAAGTACAAATATTATCAAGGGCAGAACGGGGTGTACCCCATTCTGCCCCCGACGTAAAGTTCTTTATAACATGAGTATTATGGCCGTTATATGTGTTGACCTTGAGTTATCACTAGACTTTTAGTCAAAAGTATGTTGAAACAAACATGTAATGTAAATTTCCGAATAAATAATAGTATACAGTGTACTTACCTTGATGTCCCAAATCAACAAAATTACAATTTGTAAGCTTTTTCTTTGACCTTCGGTAAAATTCAAACTATATGCACTCTTACACTGACAGCGACGACTTCGTACTGCGTAGTACAGCAAACTAAGCATTGTGTGCAAAAGACACGTGTCTCTGTCGTCCGTAGCGAGCGCCGCAACCACTTTCAAATTCCGCCCTGGTACCCCCATTCCGCCACGGGTTCCTCTATATACTACGTGGACTGATTAGAGCCATTTACAGGTGCATTTTTGAGTTAAAAATAAATATAAAAATAGTATCATATTCTATTAATTCAGATCTACATTGTGACAATCCACAAGCCTAGATATGAAAATAAAAAAAAATCCATGACGCCCCTCCTTATTTTTTCAAAATTTGAAATGATATTGTTGATTTTAGTATTTGTCGTTACTAGTTTTATCAAAACCCCATTACCAATTTTTTTTTCTGATTTTTTGAGCCAGTAGTTACTGACTGAGCTTGAGAGGGGGTGTACAAATTTTTTTTTCGTGAAGTCCCCTGCAGGCGCCATTTTTTATTTAGAAAAAAAATAGTGTCATAATCTACTCACTGAGATCTACATTTCGACACCCCACATGCCCAGATAAAAAAATAAAAATAAAAAATGTGTGACACCCCTCCCCTTTTCTCCGATAATTGAAATGATATTGGTGACTTTAGTATTTGTCATTGGTAGTCTCACCAAAGCCTCGCTACCTAATTTTTTCAGATTTTTGAGCCAGTAGTTACTGAGTTACGAGGGGGGGGGGCAGACAAAATAAGAATAAGGATCAAATTACACTAGCTTGGTTACACATTTTGATGTGCCACTTGCCTTGGTATAAAAAAAATATTGTTTTGCCTGTTTTTAGCTTCTTAGCACCCCCCCCCCCCCCCCATAAAAAATATTTTTCCAAAATATTTGTACATATTTTACTAGAGGGTGTCATTTTACATATTCAGTAAAAATTTCAAGGTTCTAGCTTATTTAGTTTACGAGCTATTGAGCTTTGACAGACGGACGGACGACAAAGTGAGATTAATAGGGTTCCTTCGGAACCCTAATAAAAATGAAATTACATAATTTTACTCAAGACTCGAAGTAAATATACCTGTGTATTAAAAAAATAGCCCCACGATTCCCTCGCATTAATGTAGACAAAAATTTGGATATTTTATTATTTACTTAAGCCATAGATTTAGTTGATTTAATAATTAGTATTTGCGTTATTGAGACACATAAACAAATAAACGAATATATGGACTTTCGTAACTAGGTATACTCGTAGTAATAACATTTCCTTAAAGAGATAACATATATTTTTGATCAGTGCCGGCCTTTGCGATTCTGGCGCCCCAGGCGAGATTTTTTTTGACGCCTGGGTCGCCTGGCCGTTCGGCCGGCTCTGTTTTTGATGATGAAGTTAAGTGGTGTTATATTTGTTATAATTGTGCAATTGTTTCTATTTTTAGTAGGGTTGTTTCACAGGGATACAAGGTGGAATTAAAGTTTTCTGATGGGCCAATCATAACAGGTTAAGACGTTTTGAAAGGCCTAATACATGTGATTATGGAGTATGTTCACTTCTGGATAGGCAGTACCATATATTTTTTTAAGAATAACATCCATGAATAATATTTAATTATTTTACATTTGTTCTGTAATACATAATTGACATAATTACTAAATCCTATATATGTATGTAAATTATAAAACTACTTAAAGAGAGATTATTTATGAAAGTTAAAATAAAAGATAAAAATAATCTATATTTTTTTATATAACAATTAAAAATCACAATTATTATTCAATGCTTGATAAGATAGTATCAATAAAATTATATGCGCAATGTGAAGTGTATTGAAACAATACAATTAAAATCATTGACCACAAAAACAAAACGCAAATATAATTTAATACAAGCAAAAGATTAGATTCCACTCAAAAACAATCATCGATAAGAATTTTTAAAGTATATAAATACTTAAGTTCTGCGAAAATTAATTAATTTGGAATAACAACAGGTAAAATGAAATACATTTTGGGGTTGATTGCGGTTGTCGCCTTTTTGGGCTGTGTCTATGGACATGGGAAGATGACGAAGCCAGTCAACAGGGCTTCATTGTGGAGGGTTGATCCAACTTCACCACCTGATTATAATGATAATCAGTGCTACTGTGGAGGTCAAAGTGTAAGTTTCAAATACATGTAATTAATCATAAATTTTCAAAATGTTTTTTTTTCTAAAATTACCTGCATGTGTTGCTATTGTCATACAATTATAAAGTCTATGTAATTCTTAACGCTTGGTTCTTAAGTGGTGAAATAAAACTTAAGAACCACTGGTCTATGATTAAATATCGTCACCTCGGAGCAAGAGTTACACAACTCAAAAAATATCTAATTTGTACTAAACTCATTAGAAGAATAGTAAGATGGTATAGATTTTTATGCAATGACGTCACAACTGTTAATTCCAGGTATGGCCAACAGAGAGCAGATTTTTTTATGAAAAACTGTCACAAGTCAAAGCCTTTAAGGACTTTAAAGGGTGGTAAAAAAATAAAGTAGCATTCAATTATATATAAGTTTAAAATGTGATTTCCCAAAACTCAGAATTTTTGAGTTGGGCCACTCTTGCTCTGAGATGACGATATGTATACAGATGATGATTTTCCTTAAGACATTTGGTGGGAGGAGGAGGGGAATTTATCAGTCAAAAAATAATTGAAAGAGGATAATTGACTCTTTCTAAATCGTTAGACCTTTTTAATTTCTATTTTATATATATTATACAGGTCCAACACAACGTTAACGGTGGTAAATGTGGCATTTGCGGCGATGATTGGCGTGATTCCGTTCCTCGTGAACACGAGCACGGTGGAAAATATGGCGAAGGCAAGATTGTAGCCACTTACAAGGAAGGTTCAGTAATACCTGTCGAAATTAACTTAAATGCCAACCATCAAGGTCTCTTCGTCTTCAGTCTGTGCGACATGACTGGACGAGGTCTCGAGACGGAGGATTGCTTCCGTAACGTGACTCTTGCCAACGGCGACGAAGTATACAAAGTTACATCTTTCGGACCTGGAACTTTTGATATCGATCTCCGACTTCCAGCTGGTCTATCATGCAAACATTGCGTGCTTAGATGGCACTACCATTGCGGTCAGTATATCTTCTAATAAAAGCTCAATTAGCAATTTAATACATGCAATAGTTTTTGTAATGTTCTGTTCCTTCATTAATGTTAATATTTCTTACAGGTAACACTTGGGGAATGTGTGAAGATGGCGTTGGAAGACCAGGATGTGGACCACAAGAAACTTTCCGGTCATGCGCAGACGTCACTATCGACTGATTTTGATAACAATCACATCTAAACAATAATTATTATTTAAATGTACATACATACATGTATTGATTTTAGTATGTATATACTGTATGTTCATATTAAACTATTTTGCTCTGTGATACATATTTTAATAAAGATTCATATATTATGAACAGTTTATAAAGCTTTTTATATTATATAATTAATTTTAATTTTAAATAGGTACCTACTATTTAACAAAACAGATTTTTATGCGTAGATTAAAAATTATTTTTATGGTTAAAAAATAAAAATATAGATATCATTTAACATATACCTTCATAATATTAGTTTTTAATTGATCTGGTGTAGAGGCTTTGCACTATATTAAACATCATTACTAAGCAGGCCTGCCTATAAACTAGATGTCTTTATCAGACCTATTACAACCTTTTCAACATTAATTTTCAGTTTGTTAAATATAACTTAAACATTGGTTAGTAAAATAAAAACATTATAATAATTAATTTACTTAGATACCTATTAAATCTTAAGGCATCTTTACACCACCCAATCTGCAGGGTCGATTTATAGGGAGGTGGAATGGGGGTAGATCGGGTAGTGTTTGACTTGCTTATACACAACTTAATCTGCAGGAACCCTGCAGATTGGATGTCAAATCGGGTGGTGTGTATAGGCCTTTACGAAAATTCAATACTATTAATACAAATAATAATAATAAATTATAGCATCTAATACAAAGATTTTATTTACAAAAAAATAAGTAAATATATTTTTTTTAATTTACAATAAAAAATCAGAATCATTATTCAGTGTTTGATAAGATAACATCGATAAAACTATATGCGCAATGAATTATCTTAAAACAATAAAATGAATAACGATGACCACGAAAAAAATAGCAAATATAATTTTGTATAAACCAAAGATAAGATTCCACTTAAAAATAATCATCGATAAGAATCCGTCGAGTATATAAATACCTTTATTGATGAAATATGTACTTGTTGTTAATTTTGAGAGACCACAAGTAAAATGAAATACATTTTGGGGTTGGTTGCGGTTGTAGCCTTTTTGGGCTATGTCCATGGACATGGGAAGATGACGAAGCCAGTGAACAGAGCGTCTTTGTGGAGAGTTGATCCTTCTTCACCACCTGATTATAATGATAACCAGTGCTTCTGTGGAGGTCAAAGTGTAAGTAGCAAATATATATTAACAATAGAAAGCTAAACCCAAATAGCGACAATTTTTGGTTAGATTTTTGTGACCAGTTTTTCATTTTTGTTCCTATTGGGATCCGTCAGATGGGAGGAGCCTAAAAAACATGGCGCAGCTAAGGGTTTAGTTTAATTTAAAAAAATTACAAGACAGTGTCAATAGTATATATAAGTATTATAATGTACACATATTTTAAATTCACTCATTATAATTACAGATAATATCACGTAATAACATCAAATACAATACGCATACGTTATTTATTTTTGATTGTTTACAATTTTTCAACAAGAAATCTTTTAAATACATATTTATATTATAATAAATCAATTATATATAGGAAAAATTGTAAAATTCTTTCATGGTACTTACTGCTTACTGTCCTTTCATTCATTTTATTTTTGGATGATTTAAAACATAATATTGTGATTTAATCGTAAGTTTTACTATAAACCGTAGGTTCATCTGTCAGTTAATGCTTGAGATTATTTATTTTTTTCATTATTAATTTCTATTACCATAGCAGTAATACCCCCAGTCTATATAGTTACAAGTTTTGCCACCAGGTGGTGTACACTCATTTGATGGATCCCAATACCTACTAAAATTATACACGTTTGATATTTTTTGAGCTTTATTTAATGGAATAATGTTAGTTATTCAGCTAGAAATACTGATTTTAATGGTATATATGCGTATTACTCAATATCGGCTAAAATGTTGATTATTCGGTTTTGACTTTCTATTGTCGAATTCATTGTAACTATACAGAGTGTTCCGTAAACATTATTTGTTAATAAACCCATATCCACAAATGAGCCGTTTCAGTAATAAAGCAAAAGAAAGAACACTTCGCAAAAGCAATGAATTTTGTCTTTTGTGTTTTTATCAAAAGATGTAACTTACGAAAATACATAATTTCTGCTCCAGGGGGCATCAAAACATTTTATATTTAAAACATGTTTTTATGTTTATATTTTTTAAGAACATTTTGTGACATTTTTTAGTTTTTTAGTTGGGCACATTTTTATAAAATTAATAAATATTATAAAAAGCTCTAAAAATATTTTTTTTATATTGTGTGACTAATGTCCGGTATCAATCAATTTAAAGTTCATTTAGCGCTAAATGCTTTATTAATTAAAGTAGATTTGGTATGTTACAAATGTAATTTAAATCAATATCTAGGCACTAAATGAAAAATGTACATAATATGCGTGCAGAAAATTAAAAATCCTATTAATTAAATAAACTATGCTTGGTTCTGTTGATAATACTACAGTTAGTTAAAGGAGCATTTAGTTAAACTTGGTAATACCGGGAGTAATTCTAATAACTTTCTATCATTTGATAAATTATTATAAAATATATTATTAAATTACTTACAGGTCCAACACAATGTCAACGGTGGAAAATGCGGAACCTGCGGCGATGACTGGCGTGACCCCATTCCTCGCGATCACGAGCACGGTGGCAAATACGGTGAGGGCAAGATCGTAGCCACCTACGATGAGGGTTCAGTTATATCAGTCACAGCACTCTTGACCGCTAACCATAAAGGTCTATTCGTATTCAGCTTGTGCGATATGACCGGAAAGGAACGCGAAACAGAAGAATGCTATCGCAATGTGACTCTTGCAAACGGGGAGGAAGTATTTAAAGTTACAACAACCGGACCTGGATCTTTTGATATTGATCTCCAGCTTCCAGCTGGTCTATCGTGCAAGCATTGTGTGCTTAGATGGCACTATCATTGTGGTTAGTATATTAATAAATATTGCTTGCAGTTAGTGGATTTACTATTAAAGTTACTTTTGGAATTCGTTAATACGGATCAGGAGAGTTTGACCGACAAACTAAAAGTTTAAATTTTTAACTGTTTTCTTTAAAACGAATTTGAATACAAATAGTTCAATATTTTATCTTACAATTATAATTGAAACTTCCGATTTTTGCTCGTTATTGAAATTAATATCAAATACTAAGACCTAAAGCCTCATAGTCATGTTAATACAAGTTTCTACTCAATGTAACGCCTTTCAAAGCGTTTTTTGATATTGACTGACTGACTCACTAATAACACTATGCAACAAAAAAATACTTTTGTAATATAACAGAGATCTGAATAGAAAATTTAGGAGGCTTTTGGCATGCCAAAACCGGATTTGTTGCCCAATTGGTTTCATCACGTCAGGGTTTTGAGATATTTTAACCTAAAAGTCCCAAAATATTGGCAATGTTAAAAAATTTATTATCAAGTAGGTAAATTTTTTAAGGTTTTCGGTTCGGTAAAAAATAGTATTATCTTTCCTCTTTAAAATGAGTTTTAACTTTTACTGTACGATTTTTTTAGCCGAGATGTACTAGTTTGAAGGTATGATATTTTTGTGAATAGAGTGTAGTATAGTAGATATATACAATGAACTTTACTACATATATCTTCAAAGTAGTATATTTCGGTAATGAAAAATCGCATAGTAAAATGTAAAAAATCATTTTAAAGAGAAAAGATAGTATTATTCGAAAGCATGTAAGAATACTTCAGCAAAAATTACCTACTTAGTAATAAATTCCCCAACATTGCCAAAATCGTAATTTTTCAGACTTTTAGGTTCGGATATCTAAAAAATCTGACGTGATGGAATCATTTGGGCAACGAATTCGGTTTCGGCATGACAAATACCTTCTAAATCACCTATTCAAATTTCTTGAATTTTTTTTTGTTGCATAGTGTAGGTAATCAAAACCTACAAGGTACTTCCCGTTAACTTAGAATCTTGATATTTGG
Organism: Sialis lutaria; assembly: GCA_949319165.1. Lineage (NCBI taxonomy): Eukaryota > Metazoa > Arthropoda > Insecta > Megaloptera > Sialidae > Sialis > Sialis lutaria. The sequence goes on from OX439241.1 coordinate 18,116,033, forward strand.
CACGAAGAAAGGTCTCATAGCACCAGTAAATGTGGAATTATTACGTGACAAACATAATTTTGCGATTTCTTATAAGCAGCGTCTACATACAGACGTCTTGAGAATCGGGTCCATTGTCTACGTAACTAACTTTCGTCATTAATTGAGTTTTATATATCTATGCGGAACACTTAGGGCGTGAGTTTTACTCGCACTTGTTCGACTTTTTATTTTATAATAGGATAGTGCAATAGTAAAGTAATTTAAGTAGAAATGTACAAATAAATTTTTTCTCAGAACAAGACGATTCTTATATTCGATCTTTAATGTTAATATTTCTAACAGGCAACACTTGGGGAATGTGCGAGGATGGATCCGGAAGGCCAGGATGTGGACCACAAGAGACTTTCCGGTCATGCGCAGATGTCACTATCAATCCAAGACGAACATATGATTTTGATTACAACCACATATAGACTCTAACAATTGTTTAAATAATTTTATATAATGCTCTGTTATGATCTCAAGTATGTGATATCTGTTTCAATAAAAATTTATACAAGAACAGTTAATACGTTGTTTGTTTTAAATAATAACTACTTTTTATACACCTTCTAAAATACTGTTGCAACTGCGTGAATTATTTAGAAATAGATAATACTGTTGGAAATGATGACACAAACCAGAAGGTTCGTAGAAATGACGAAGAATTGATGTTATCTATTTTATTGTATAATGTGAGAAAACCCAAAATTGTAGCATTTTGAATTATACAATGGTATTATTTTATATAAAAGTTAAAAAAAATAAGTAGTTATCAATTTTTTTGTATGGAATTATAAGATAGATAGAATCTTAATATGTAGACTTCATATATGTAGATGATATAGCTTTTTTCTAATTGAAATAAATATGTTTTAAAATAAATTATAATGAAATGATATATATTTTAATCCGTAAAAAAATATTTAGGACTAACTAAATATAAGAAACTATAGATAATTCTACTATAGAATACAATATTCCACTGTCGAAAAGAGATCAATAGATCTCAAAAGACAAATTAATTATAAAAAAAAATATTCCAATTAACTATTATTAATACGCTCTAATATGAAACATCTAAAGAAGATTTTATTTGATAGATTAATTAAGAAGATATAATTTATTTAGATAATATATGTAGGTAGCAATATTTATAATTATTGTTAAAACAATAAATGCTATTATAATTATTGATATATTCAAATAATTAAGAGAGATTATTTATGAAAACCAGTGAAATATCAAGTTATTTAATTTATTATTCAATATTTTGATATTATCGATAAAATTACATGTATCTACGCAAAAGTTATCTCAAAACAATAAAACGATGACCACGAATAAAAAAACGCAAATATGATATGAAAGATAAGATTCCACTTAAAAACAATCATCGCATCGATAAGAATTCAAGTATATAAATACCTTATTTAGCAAAATTTGTACTTGTTGCTAATAAGAGTGCGATCAGTAAAATGAAGTACGTTTTGGGGTTGATTGCGGTTGTCGCCTTTTTAGGCTGTGTTCATGGACATGGGAAGATGACGAAGCCAGTCAACAGAGCGTCATTGTGGAGGGTTGATCCTTCTTCACCGCCTGATTATAATGACAATGAATGTTTCTGCGGAGGACAAGGTGTAAGTAAATATATTAACTGTTCAAAGAAAAATAACTATAGTCTATTTCATTTAAGTTTGCAGTGGTTACCAGGAGATTTGGCGGCAAGATTCACGATTCGTATCGTCAAATGCCCGGTGACCACTGCAAACTTAAATGAAACAAACTATAATATTATTATTCAAAAAACATTGTAACAAAGTTAGTTTTTGACTCAAACTAACGTGGTGAAAATAAATTTGAAATCGATTCCTTTAAAAAATGTTCCGCAACAAAATCGGCAAAAATGAATACTAAATAGAATTAACACTGTATTTCTGTCTGTCTATTATAGTCTTCTAATTACTAAACTGTTTGACCTAAAAAGTTGAGATTTTGCATAAATATAGTAAATACATGGTGGGTCAATAATAGATCTGTGTTATTAAAAAATACATTTTCAAGGGGGAGAAATAAGTCACCAAAAACTTTTCAATTCTGGGGAGTGAGGTATCGAACGAAAGCTGACGATTTCAGTAAATTAAATATGTAAACGTTTTGTTATCATTGAAATTTTCGTTAACAATTTTATCAAAAAATCGTAATTTTTTTTTGAAATACACTCACTGCTCTATTAAAGACCGTTCCATATTACGATTACCGAACCGCTCTATATAGCAACCGTTTACCTAGCGCGAAATTTAAATTCACCAATCGACGTTAAAGTTGCCAAGGCACGGTGGGTAGTGCGACGCGGACGATGTGTCGTTATATAGAACGGTTGAAATAACCGATGCCGTCGTTATATAGAGCGGTGAATGTAGTGGGAAAAATCAGAAATAATAAAGAATATGTAAAAAGATGTTAAGATCAAAAGAAAATTATCAGCACTCATCGTTCCTATCAAACAATTCAAAATAGATTACAAATAGTAAATACATTGTGCTACCACTTTTTCGATAATATTTAAATTTAAATTAATTGCACTATTTTAACCCATTACTTCCCGACTTTATATTTCTTCGAATTTTTTGATCAAGTTCTTAATTCTTGTTGAAAATATTACCAAAAAGATAAATTCAATACAAGACATAATAATTATTATCAGTGGCAAACTAGATAATTTTCATTAAAACCCTATGTCATATTTATAGGACAGCGCTTTTTTTATCGACGATAGTCTACCTGGATTTATTTTTGAAATTTTTGAAAATGATATTGTTCTGCTTTATTTACACTTATTATTATTTCGTCAATTTTAAAACGCTTTACTAACAAAAAGTGTAAATAATGTATAACTATAAATGTCGGCTATAGCTGGAATAATTACATTGTTGCTTTAAAACTGTTATAATTTGTCATTGATTGGATGAACTCTAGAGTTCGTTTTAAAAATTATTGTAAGTAGAAAGACCTAAAAAACATATTAGTAATGTAAATCAAATTAACAACGTTATTATGTCAGAGAAAAAAATTAGATAATATGATGTTCTATAAATAGGACACTGGGAAGTAATGGGTTAAATTAGTTCTTAAGCCTTGTTTCACACATACGCGGTTCCATTCGGTTCGGTTCGTTTTCGGTTTCAGCCGAAAACGAATCAAACCCTTTCACACATACACGGTTCTCATACGGTTCATATTAGGTTTTATTTTTTTCCGTAAACTCAGTAGTTATCATGGAGAGAAAGCAAGTTGTTGCCATGTTGTTTCTCTATAAAAAAAAATAAAAAATGAAGGAGGACTACTAGAATTCATTGCGAGCACCCTCTCATCACTTTACAGCAGGAATTTGGAGCATTCTACACTATTTTCCCGAAGCTAAAGAGCATGAAGACGATCCACATCAACATCTAGAAAACCGCTCATTTTATTAGAAAATCCGTGACAAAACTTAAAAAAAAAATAACACTCGCTATCAGGTTAAAACCGAAACTAAACCGAGTATGTGTGAACGCGTTCATTGCTTTGTGTTCCCTGGACACGAATTGAAACCTGATGAAATCTGTCCGTGTGGAGGGAGTATTCAGTTCTGTACGGTTTCAATTAGGTACCGAATACAAACTGAATCATCGTTTCACACTTGTCGGCAGCGACCGAAAACGAACCGAAAACGAACCGAACCGAATGAAACCGTATATGTGTGAAATAGGCCTAACATTGCTAAATCTATAAGGTTTATGTTATTTACTGTCAATGCTATTATTCACAAGTATCATACAATTTAAATAAAAATAACCAAATAAATTTGCACTTTACAAATGCTATTTTTTATAGATTCAACACAACACTAACGGTGGTAAATGCGGATACTGCGGCGACGATTGGAGACAACCTATACCTCGTCCACACGAACACGGTGGTAAATACGGCGAAGGCAAGATCGTAGCCACCTACGACGAAGGTTCGGTGATACCTGTCACAATACTCTTGACTGCAAACCACAGAGGTTTATTCGTCTTCAGTTTGTGCGACATGACCGGTAAAGATCTCGAGACGGAGGACTGCTTCCGTAACGTGACTCTTGCAAACGGGGAAGAAGTATATAAAGTTGCAACTACCGGACCCGGATCTTTTGATATCGATCTTAAACTTCCAGCTGGTCTAACTTGTAAACAGTGTGTACTTAGATGGCACTATCATTGTGGTTAGTATACTAAATAAATATTACTTACAATCAGTGATTTTACTAATGTTTATAACGAAAATCTTAAAAAATTAATAGAACACAAATTATTAACACTTATCGGGCGTAAGTCACCTCTCACGTGACAACAGTACTTTGTCGCTACGGTCGTACGTCACGTGGAAGGAGACTAGATGCAACTTGCTCTATGTGAAATAAGGGCTCGATGCCTTGTTAATTCAGCATCAGCAACGAATCAATTAACATCTCCAGTAATATCTTTCTGCTTTTTGTATTTAATTTTTAATATATAAAGCTAGCGACCAATAGGGGTTAATATTAATATTCTCTATAACTTTTTCTTAAATAATTATTAATTAAATTCCAAAATTGACAAGAGATAATATTCGTTTTTGATTTCGTGATGGTCTTTAAAAATATTATGTTTTATCTGTTCGCTTTTTACGTGTTAATTAAATAATATTTTACAGGAAACACTTGGGGAATGTGCGAAGATGGAGTTGGAAGGCCTGGATGTGGACCACAAGAGAATTTCCGATCATGCGCAGATGTCAGTATCAATCCAAAACGAACATTCGATTTTGATTACAACCACATATAGACAATGATAACAAAATTGAAAGAGATATAGATATTAATAGATAACATTGTGTATATTTTATGTACATTGTATTTATGTATGTATGTATGTACGACCTACTTACATACTATATTATATTATTATGATCTGTTATGATTTCTTACGAAAATGTGATATCTATTTAATAAAAAATTATATTTGAACGTACATATACTAACTAAATACTTTAATTTAAATAAAATATTATTACATTTATTTACGATTAAGTAACTATAAAAAAATAAATAAATAAAAATATAAAATATACGTAAACAATAAGATTTGTAAGAATTCATTATCATCATGCAAATACGAATGTTATTGGTGAAACTATGTATTTTAAATACACGTTTCTAATGTAAAAATATTAAAATCTTTAATTGAAAAATGTAAAGGCCCCCTCCTCCCTTACAGAAAAAATAAATAAAAATTCTTATTAATTAAATTATAAAAAAATTGCCATGGGTTTATGGAATTTTATTTTAAATTAACGGGACATAAATTATAGGATACTAATAGATGGGGAGGCAACAACCAAATGTGGTCATCATAGCAGCCCGCCAAATTTGGTATGAAATTTGTTAACTGGGATATAGGGAACTCAGCTAGATAGGTCCTAAGATCAAAGGACGCTGCCTTTAGATAGGGCTGCCCGTCAGATATGTAAAAAATTAGGCGAAAAATTCATAGCAACCCGCCAGATATTTATAAAAATTTGTTAATTTTGATTTTTTATGAACTGCCATATAAACATCTGACGCCTAAATTGTTGCTTTATTTTTTATAATAATTTAAATATGTAAAAAAATAATGACCGACAAATTTATAGCCGCTCGTTCAAAATCTTTTTTATTCAATAGATTTAAGTTTCCTGAACAAGAAAATAATTGTATTTGACGCCTCAGTAGTTGCTTTGTTTTTTAATAACAATTTAAACATGTAAAAAATAACCAATTAATGAGTGTATTTATTTTTATTATTATTATTATTATTATTATTATTATTATTATTATTATGTATTTCCAAAAAAAGGTCAAATAAATCAAGCCTAACCACTAAAAAAATTGTTTTTACAACAGTAAAAAAAAATTTATGTTGCCTGAGCTACGAAATTGTCTAACGGGCTCTCCAAATCAAATGCAGCACTTAACGCGTCAGATATATATATATTTTTTGCATAAGGGGACATTATTCTACAAGATAGTATGAAAATTTGACAGGCTGCTAAAAATAAGTTGCCTCATTTTTTTAACATCTTTGTCCCGCTATAAATTAAAAACGCAGCGGTGAGCACGTCAGATATACATATTCTGTTCTTGTAATAATCAAATCAACCTAAATCTTAAATATCTGACGGGCTGCTAAAAAAAATTTTTGGTTCATTTTTTTTTCTTTAATTCACTCTAATATATTTAAACATATATTATTTTCTTGATCTGGAAAACATGTACCTACCAAAATGCATTTATCTGCCAGATTGCTATATGTCACCCTAGGTCAAAAACTTGACGACTTTGACAGCCTATCAGGGGTAAAAGCAACGTATTTTATGACTGACAATTTACTTTTAATGTACAGCTATACTGAATTAACAAATATCGTAACACATTTTGCGGGCTTCTATGATGACCAAATTTTGGTTGCTGCCTCCCGGTCTATAATATTCTTTACAACTTTTATCTAACATATTTTTTTTCAATCGCATTGTTTTAAAAATATTTTGAAAAGTTTATATCTGTATTTTCCAGCTATAATGCCCGATCTACACGAGGGTAGTTTTTCAAGCTTAGATAACAAGCTAAATATGTATTTCTGGTGTCTATCCTGGATTGACACAAGCGCGAGAGCGGTTTACAGAATGCTCAAATATTAAGCCAGTATCATTGTACAAGTAATAACATCCAAAGTGAGAAGTTCGTAGAGAAAAATGAAATGCGTTCGTAAAAAAAACACATTTAGACAGTGGTGGGGGCGCTACTAGTTTAAAATTAGAACCCCATCCTATTAAACTCATGACTAATAGAATGGACTGAGCAATAGCCTCACAAAATTGACCACTCTCTTTAAAGAGACAAAACGAATATGTAGCCAATACCCATAGGTGGGCATTAACTCGTTAATCCGTTAATCGTTAATTAACGAAGTTAACAAAATGGTTAACGGATTAACTTTTAACTCAAAAAAAAGTTAACGCTTTTGTTAACTTCCGTTAAATTCAACTTCCGTTAACTTTAATCCGTTACATTGGTTGTTTGATGAAAAGTATACATAACAAAGTTGTCGGAATAGCTAAAAAAATAATCTGCCGTGTGCCGCAGGACTTTCTTATACAATAAAATGAATGGGATATAAAGTATAGAAATATTATTTTATACATACTGATATCGAACGAATTATGTTTAACGTAATTACTAACAATAAGATGTAAACAGATGTTTACTCTTGTCATTTTTTTAAATTTTGGATTTATTTTTGAAATAAGACAAATGTTTGAGATAAAAAATGTCGAGTATATTATTATCTATAATTTATTCCCCATGGATACATTTTTCTCCAACACTTATGATTTAGCCAGAAAGAATTTTTAAAAATAATTATTTAGAATAATCTATACTGGTTGCCGGGTGATTTGACCGTACATATCACGACTCATAGGGTCAAGTGATCCGACAACCACTGCAAACTAAATGAAATAGAGTATACAGTGTTTATTCTTTGTATTACGTATAACGTATTTGAGTTACAGCGTCTACAGACAGACAGATAGACACACAGACATCATGGCGAAAATAGTCAGAATGGATTCAGGGAAGGTCAAAATTGATAATTCCATCAAAATCCGGATTTCGAAAAAAAACTCGTTTACTATAGGTACTTACTTATACTATATGTACTTATATTTCATATACATTGGTATATGAAAGTAAAAAGGTCTACAAACATTTTGGATGGTTAACTTTTTAACGGATTAACTTTAACTTCCGTTACATTTTCAGAATTTTAACGCTTTAACGGTTAACGAAGTTAACTTTTTTATTAACGGATTAACGATTAACGAAGTTAACTTTTCAATTAACTGTGCCCACCTATGCCAATACCTGTCTCTTTTCTGTAAGTCTGTAATGACTGCAAACCTGTGACGTGACCAATTAGAATTCTAGAAAGAGGCAGGTGTTGGCTACATATTCGCTTTGTCTTTGTCACACTTTTTCGCCAGTATTTACTTTACAGTTGGATAGCGAATTCTCAATTCATTGGTAAGTATATGATTAAACTATCCTGGCTTGAAATACCAGCTTACCAGCTTCTTCACAAAATTGCTAGCTTAAAAACGAAGCTGATTTAGTTTAAACGGGGCTAGAGTTACTTACAGTTAATCGAATAGTTAACTTCGCTAATCGTTAATTCGTTAATAAAAACGTAAACTTCGTTAATCATTAAAGCGTTAAAATTCCCAAAATTTAACGAAAGTTAAAGTTAAAACTGAAATTTTGACGAAAGTTAATCGTTAACCATCCAAAATGTTTGAAGACCTTTTTTTTCTTTTTCGACAACTTTCTTATGTACTTGTCTTCAAACAACCAATGTAACGGACTAAAGTTAAAGTTAAATTTAACGGAAGTTAAAGTTAAAACTGAAATTTTGACGAAAGTTAATCGTCAACCATCCAAAATGTTTGAAGACCTTTTTTTTCTTTTTCGACAACTTTCTTATGTACTTGTCTTCAAACAACCAATGTAACGGACTAAAGTTAAAGTTAAATTTAACGGAAGTTAAAGTTAAAACTGAAATTTTGACGAAAGTTAACCATCCAAAATGTTTGAAGACCTTTTTTTCTTTTTCGACAACTTTCTTATATACTTGTCTTCAAACAACCAATGTTACGGATTAAAGTTAACGTTAAATTTAACGGAAGTTAACAAAAACGTTAACATTTTTTTTAGTTAATTCGTTAATAATTTTGTTAACTTCGTTAATTAAGGATTAACAGATTAACGAATTAATGCCCACCTATGATTAGCACTAGCTTGTTATCCTAGACTACTTAAAAAACTAGCCTTGTGTAGGCCGGGCCTATAGGATCATTTTCAAAAAAAAGGCGAAACTAAATTCTATATAAAATATTTCACCTTTCTTTGATTCGTTGCTTTTGAATAACAGCATCTACAAACCGACATACAAACATACAGATGGCGAAAATAGTCAAACTGGATTCGGGAAAGGTAAAAGTAGATATTTCCACCAAAACCGGAAATTAAAAAAAATCGGCATGCATGGCTATAACAGAAAGAAAAATAAACTTTTTATAGATAACTCTAATACTTTTTAAAGATGCTGTGCTTTGAATTTGAAATTAAATAGGTATATACCTACAGTAGAAACCGGTTTAAACGACATCGAAAAGACCGGTCATGTTGGTCGTAAAAGGTGGATAGTCATAATAACCAGTAAAAATGCAATTATATGAGATTCAGTTCAACTTTTATTTTGAGTCGTTAAAACCGATACGTCGTATTAACCGATGATGTTATTTCCGGTTTATACTGTATTTACTAGGTATTTAATAGTCTCGGAATACAGAAAAATCTTAATGGATTCTAACTAACATTTAATTTAATATTTTCCCCATGTACATTTTGTTAAATTTTTATTCCGTTGTGTAAAACATGTAAATTAAATGTACCTCCTCCAAAAAATACTTTTAGTTACGACACTGAGTGGAAACAATCGCAACTATCCAACATCAATTAATATTTATTTTCAATCTCTACTAACAGCATAATTATTTCCAAACATATCTTCATTTAGTTCCGAATCTCCTCTCAACTCGCGTGAAGTGTTTAGACGTCGCAGATGTAGAAGTGGTTAAATATAATCTCCAGGAAAGCACAGTGACTCCACTGCGGACAGATGTACACACAGTGGCTGAGATCGTCTATTTTAAACTCGCAATCGTCGTCGCACTTATAGCTTCACGTAAACCGTATCGCGCTGCTGCAGATTGCACTGAGTTCAGTTATATTATATATAGTGTCAAATAATAGATTGTTTGTTTATTTTTGTGTAAGTTTGTTGTTAAGTGAATGATCATTGAAATGTGTTGAAGGATTGTAGGTGTGATATCTTTCGTAATTAGTTTATAGAATGGAAATATATACACTTGTGAAGGTGATGCGGCTTTCTGAATTAATAAAAGCAAAAGAAATTAAACTAGGGCATGGGTAATTTTAAAGTTTCATGATGATTCATGGGTGATTCTTAGATGAAATTTTCAGAAGAAAAAGCGACTTAGTCTATTTTTTATTTATTTTATAATATAGTAGTTATATACAGTAGATATATCGATGGTTGAAATTTTAACCGGCCGCGGCGCACAGTTGGGCAAAAGTATTGTTTTTTTTTTTTTTTGTTTCAATGGTTACAATCTTTGAGTAAAACTTTTTTTAATCTTTGTAGTTAAATTCTTTATTGATCTGCCAAGCTCGATTATGCAAAAATATGCAGTGCTAGTTTATCCACATTTGAAGAAAAGATTTAAGAAAAATCGATAATTTGACAGCTTCCAACTGACATCATAGTTCAGCAACCCAGAAAACCTTCAATAAAGTTTTATTAAGCACTAAAAAAGTGCAAATATTAAAGGTTGATGTTTTAAATCAAATTATTTATTTTTCTAAAATATTTTCATCAGATTATTACTTTTTTGGCAATATTTTTGCAAAATTGGGATTATAAAGATTAAAAACAATTATTAAGTTTACTCAAAAATTGCAGCCTATAACTGACTTGATGCAAAAAAAGTCAATGCCTCACTATGCGGTGTAAGGGAACAACATTACGAAAATTTGTTTTTGATGCAATTTACTGTTTTTCTTTCTCTTTCGATTGGTATATAAAATTTCGATATCTCTTAAAATTAGTGTTTTACACTAATATAACTTAAATATTTTTATTTTATTTTCGTATTAGATGCCGTAATTTGGTAATTAGAACCAGTAGCGTAGTAAGGATGTTGATGCCCGGGGTAAAATGTTAGTTATGAGGATTCACGTTATGAAATATTTATAATTTTTTTAGAAGAAAAGATTTTTTTTGCAAATTTAATTTTATAAACTGCCCGTACAATATCTGAAGACCTTATTTTTTGTGCTTCCATCAACTTTCGAAACTTTATTCAAAAAAATCGGGGTTACTTCAATTGAAATTTAGCCATCGATATGTTTCAATTAAAAAATCGGTCATAATAGAATTTTTTATGATTTATAAAAATTTATATAATAATTGCTAAAAGTTTCATTTTAATATCAATACCTACATACATGTATTGGTTTAAGTTTAAAGAACAAAATAATATAATTCTTTGTTAAGTTAGTCGTTTTAGCTTCTGAATGAACTATCAAATAACGTTTATATTTTTTGAAGTAGATAAATAAACGCTTTATATTAAAAAGTGTATTTTAAAAGCAAATCTACTGGCATTTTATAATTATGGTGGTACTTTGAATATCAAATTACAGCTAGTAAAAAGAAACTATTTTTAGTAAAAAATGTCTGGTTTAATGATCTTTTAAATGAATATTTAACTATAAAAATATATAAAATGTCGAATATTAAAGTAGCCGTTAGAATACGACCATTATCAAACAGGTAAACGTCAATTATTTATCAAAGAATAATAAGTACCTATATTAAAAACAATTCATTTTGCAGAGAACTTAATTCATCAAAAATTAAATCAATTGTGGCAATAAAAGATGAAAATGTAATAGCAGTTACCAACTTAAAAGTAAGTAAAATACATAAAAAAAAACATTGATATAGTGGGGTATTTTAATCCAGGTGATGTATAATAAACCAAAAATTTGGTATTTTTCCAAACGAATTCAGATTATTATATGTGATACTTTGAGATTAGTATAGTTTTTAAAATCTGTACAAAATTCAGTGCGATTTTTAAACCGGTATCGTATATCGTACATCTACACGTTCGATAAATCTACAAAGATCAGACTGTACATTAGTTTATATACTACAGGTTAACCCGTAAACATACCGACAAACACCTAGGATTTGTCGAAGACATTAAAACAATCGCTTTTTGTTAATAAACCCAAGTCGACAAACTAGCCGTTTTAACAATAGCACCAAAAGAAAGGACCCCGGACAAATTCAGCGAATTAAGCTTTTTGGTTATAAAGTTGTAAAAGGCGCAACCTACGAAAAAAAACATAATTTCTGCTCTAGGGGGCACATTTTATGTTTATATTTATTGATACTTTTATCTCCTAAAATTCTAAAGGATCAACTTTTAGAAAACATTGCAAAGAATAAAAAATGCTTCGAATCAGTCAATAAAAACAAAGAAAATTCGGTATCATAACATTTTAAGGCCATCAAGTAAAATTGTTCAAAAATATACTAATTTTACGTATTTTCTTAAAATTGATTAAAAAATTGACAAGTGTAATGCAGGGTTATGTTATATCCACAACTAACACATGACGCCCTAGGCAGTTACCCGAATTACCATTCAATACCTTGAACCTTCCCTGTATCGCGGTACACATATAATTGTATATGTATCAATGTTATTACAGGTGCCAGAACACCATGCTGGTGACAGCAGAGAACGTGTCCGCATGTTTACTTTTGATTACTGTTTCAAACCGGAAACAAGCCAGTCAGAGGTTTGTATTTACAAATAATATAATTTACGTTATAAATATGATTATGATATTTAAAATAATATATTGTATCTTTAACCAATTTAATTTATTGTGGTTTAAAGATTTTCGACTCGTTAAGCGGCGCTTTGCAGACAGGATTGGAAGCAAAGCATAACGTGTGCGTGTTAGCACACGGTCAAAGCGCGACGGGAAAAACTCATACGATGATGGGGACTCAGGTATGTGATTATTGTTTTTGTTATGTGGTAAAAAATTTAGTAATTTAGAAATAGACTATAATATAGTAGCGCAGTCGTTCACAAAATTATTCCGATTGATTTTTTTGTTTTTATCCTATTGGGGATTGAGGAGGTTGTTCTGATTATAAAAGTACAAGGTGCCGGTCGGAACCTTGGTCGAACATTATTTAAAAAAAAATGTTTTTTGTATCATGTTTAGGTCTTTTCACATAAAAAGGTCCTTACATCCATAATTGTAACTCTACTCCTTTATTTGTTATAAATTTTTAAAAGTTCATAAAACCTTGAATTTGGGTATTTTCAATTATGAAAATATATACTTTCAGACTAATGTTATCATACTTTATAATTTTTTTGTAATCTTTAAATGAATGTTAACAATATGGTATACTTCAATTTCAAGATTCTTACCGACAACAATCTTTATTTTAATTAACATATTAATTAAAATAGAGGTCGTTGCGTAAGAATCTTGAAATTGAATAATACCATATTGTTAACATATATTTTCTTGCAAACGTTTTTTTGCAAATAATATTATTAAAATATCAAAAACATTTTAATTAATGTATTTTTCTATGACTCTTTGGACACATGTGATTTTGAATGTAAATATACAGATTTCAGTCAATAAAAATCCCCAAAATATCGAAAAGAATATTTTTACTCACATTCAAAATTGTAAAAAAAAATCTCGTTAGCTTGAAAGACTTGAGTAAATCTGGCCTTTCAGGCATATAATTCAAAAATTACCCTTGACGTGGAAAATTGTAAATGCTGTATTTTAGATATGCTAGGATTGTTACAAAAGTAGTAATTAAACATCAACATTTAAGATTTTTATAAACCATTTTTGCAGTTTTGTATTTATAATGCGTCCAAAGACTTTTGCACGGCAGCAGTGGCGGATTTAACGGGCGGCAAATAAGCAGTTGCCGCCTGGGACCCGTCTGAAAATGCTCTCAAGGGCCCCTCCAGATAAGAACCCTTGTATGTGAGCCTGTTCAGATTCTGCTGTGTAAAAATTTTTTCGAATCCATCCAATAATTTTAAAATAAAAATAATAAAATTATTCGAGAGTTGTTGAAATTTCATTTTTTTACCCATATGTTATGTCATAATCAGAGTACATTAATTCAGCGTTGTCGCGAAATGTCTTATCATTTGACATACCTGTTTTCATCTATGAGGATTCATTTCAACTAAAATAGAAATAAAAGCTCAGTCTGCCGTATTGTTGATGATTTTTTCAATTTGACAATCGAAATACGAGTATTTGCACAACAAAAGGCGAGACGAGATAACCTAACATGTACTATATCTATATGTATAAACTGTTAAATGTACAAGTCGTTTATAAGTGAGATTGTCGATAACGAATTATACAATAAAAAATAAATAAATAACATCAAAATGTTTGGTTGAAGCGATAAAAAATTTAATTAGGAAATCAAAAAACAACTAAAAATTATTAACGTAAATAATTAGTTTGTAGCTCTCAATGAATTAATGTTTTTTTCACATCAATCAATTTTTGAGTTTGTGCAATTAAAAAATTCTTTTAGTGAAATTTTTTACTCAATAAAAGGGTCCCTCGGTACGTTTGCAACCTAGCTCAATTCCCTTAAATCCGCCACTGCACGGCAGTGTATATATTTTTCCTTTTCAGAAAAATATATGCAGACTACGATATACAGATGATTTTTTTGATAACATATTTTCACTGATGAATAATGATCAGTATAAAAAAACAATGATAATTATAATAAATCATAATAAACGTAGGTACATATGTTTTTTGAACTTATCTTTTTGTTTGTATATTTTTTAATTATGTAACTCAATTTTTAAAATTAAAGAAAATGTATTGCCATATGTATAAATGTACATATGACATGCGAGATAGCATCTACCTATTGTAACGAATATACCCATTTTCATATTAAATCTATTTGAAATCCGAACTATCGCGTGTCAACACAGATATATTTTTTAGAATATGAAATAATTATTCTATTTCACCGTATATCTTCATTTTATATTTATGTATTTTTTTTCGTGACTTATTGTATATCCTTACTTGGTTATATTTTATACATATTCTACATTACTTCCCATTCAGAGGCCAATATCGCTGTCTTCACAATTTCCTTTTTTTAAATAATTAACTACCATTTATTTGTAACCAATAATAAATCATTATTATACTTTTTATTGAGTCAGTTGATTTGTCTTCTGACCGATGTATTTAAAAACTATAACTGTAAAAATTATGTCTTTGATGTTTTTTTACAGTGGTATTATTATTTCTTAATGAATCGTTCAGAAATTAAATCGAATAACTCCGCAAATAGTTGAAAATCAATGTTTATATCATATGTAACTAATAATAGGTATAACAAAGGTTATTAAAGTTGTTAAATTTATTGTATCACTTTCAGAAATAATTTTCTAATGTCCGGTATAACAAACGAGCTACCAAATTTGCTAGCTAGCAAGCACTTTCAAATGGGGTATCAAACTTATATGACATTTCTCTTGAAAATTTTGACAGATAGTTTCATGCATATGAAGTAAAAACAAAGATATGTAAAGTATATTTACTCAAGTGTATTTATACTAACATTGAGTAAAAATGGTAAAAACCAACTTACTGCGCATACAAATATCTGTTAAAAACTCAAAGAGTACTGTCATATAAGTTTGGTACCCCATTTGAAAGTGCTTGCTAGCTTACAAATTTTGTTAGCTCGTTTGTTATACCGGACATTAGAAAATTATTTCTGAAAGTGATACAATAAATTTAATAACTTTAATAACCTTTGTTATACCTATTATTAGCTACATATGATACAAACATTGATTTTCAACTATTTGCGGAGTTATTCGATTTAATTTCTGAACGATTCATTAAGAAATAATAATACCACTGTAAAAAAACATCAACTATCTTTCATATATAAAATACAATTTAATTAACATTCTTCTGGCATAATTAGATTTATAAATCATTCAGGAAGATCTTTATAAAATTAGATGTTTATTTCTTTAAATAGAACACATATGATGTTTTTAATTAATTAATAATTGTTTTAGGATGATCCTGGCCTCACTCCAAGACTCTGCGAAAGTTTATTTTCGGATTGGTTTCCAAAAGAACTGTCACCTGAAATTACTGTAAGGTAATATCTTTTGTTTATTGTTCTCTAGTACTTTTAACTCACATATTTTGTGTGTTTGTCGATGTGGTTTTTCTTATATATAATATGTATGTTGAACTTGAAATGTCAGTAGTATAATAAATATTAACGATACATTTCGTGAAATTGCTTTTATCGAAAATTCAGAAAATTACACCAATCGTTTTTATTTATAATAGATTTTTTTGTAAATTAAATTACTATCATTGCAATGTTTGATCTTAGGTTTAACCCTTTCGTGCCCACAGGAACACCTGTGTACCTAAATATGTTTATTGTATTCGTATTAGTTTGTTTATTTTGCAATAATAAATAATATTTCTCTTTATAAACTTGACTTTCATTATATCTCATTGGATCAAAAGTGCCCCACCAAAAAGTCCTATTGAGATCTATACGTATGTCCCAGGGCTAAAAATTTATTGTAAAATTTATTGTTTATTTTAAGTTAAACATATATTCTTTCATATGCTTCTCTGACCTCTGACTATATTAGACCAATAAAAATGTTTGTAACATCATCCTGCAGAAGTGGGCTCGAAAGGGTTAAGTGAATTTTTTTTTAGTAGACTGGGTTAGAACTTATTAAAATTCTCACCCCCAAAAAAGTCTTATTGATGTAAAAATTCCCGTTAGGTAGGTCACATAAAAAATTTAGAGGTTACGACAAACTCTGAAAGTGGAAAATTTTGTTTTTTCGTATTTCTTTTTCCGGACATGAAACGATATTAGCATCAAATAAAATTATTATCAAAAAAATTGTCTAGGAGTAAAAGTTAGTAAAAATATTACGGTAATGAACACACCTTAGTAATTGTAAAAGTAATCAAAAGGAATCAAATTTTGATGTTTCATTCCGGTTTCTGTAAAACTCTGTATTCACCGCCAATAATTTCATTCCGTTAAATTATTAATTATTACGTCTAAGCAGTCTGAAGAAGTTGGCAGTGCTGCCAATTCACATTCCCAACCTATTTTTTAGTTGTCAATTTTCATTATTGATTCCGTCTGAATCCGGTAAACGTCATTTAGATTGAAAATTTGCTATATCTTATATAACGTTCGGAATTTAAATTCCGAAATAAAACAAAATAATACTTCATTCTGTTTGATTCTTTTCTAAAATACTGGAACTACATAAGTAAACAAATTTTGATGAGAACGGCTTTAAAAAATATAATAACGAAAATTGTATTGTTTAGCTTAAAATATTTTTCAGATAAAAAAATTAATTTCAAGCTTTTAGCTTAAAAATAATTTTATTAATTATAATAAAATTATGTATTTTTACATTTTTAGTTCCCAAATGGATGAAAAAACATCGATAACTTTTTTAGGTTACCTATTGCCTATACACTTTAAAAACAGTAAAAAGTACAGTTCAATATAATTAATTTGCTCTAATAAATTGATGAACTTTTTTTACTATGTATATTCTTTTTAAAGTGTGCTTGCAAAAGGTCACTTTTACTACTATTTATTTTGTTGATTGTTAGGTAATCATTTCAGCTTCTGAATTATTAGATTTTATAATACCTATATAGCAAATTTTTATATCCAGTGAAACTACAGTACAAGAGCATTTATTGAATATTATCACTGCTATGCTACTTTATAGTAAACCAATATAGGGTTCCGCATTTATGTGACATTGAAATATCAACGCAAGAATGTTATACATTTATACATAGGTTCACAAATAGAATCAGTAAATAAGAGTAGGTACATAATTTAAAGTAAAATTGTAGAAATTATAAATGGAGACATTAATTTTTCTAGTAGGTATCATATAAAGCACAGAAAAACCAGATGTTTAGCTTTAAGAAATAAAAGTAAATAGTAGTTTTGAGACTTTTACATCATTGGTCCCCAAAGTCTGCATAACCCCAGGACAGTATTTACAGAGGCACCGTGGAATATTGCATAATTATACATACATCTTTTTCGTTTGAAATGAATGAATTTGTTCAATAATGCCGCAGTTGACTTGTTCATAAGGTTGCGATCCCTCCTCTTTTCCCCGGACAGTGTTTTTTTAAGGGCGTCCGGGGGGATTTTTAAAATCTGTCCGGGGTTTTTATGACGTCTGCTCACGTAAAATAGGTACTAACAATAGAGTCAACAATTTCGGGTTGGAAAAAAAAGATCTTCAATATATTTTGGCATTTGAAATAAAAATCTAATTGGTACAAATCTACATTTTTTTATTTGTCCTCTTTGTGTTCTCTTTTTTTAATGAACGAGTCCTTTATTCAAACCTTGAGCTACTGGCAACCCTACTTGTTCATTACCTATATATATATATATATATGTCCATTATAATATTTTATGGTGTTAAGTATACGCGTTTAATTTTTTTTATCTTTTACTTACATGCTTTGACTTAGATAAGGGGCTGTGAATCAAAGAAGTTTGGGAACCACTGTTTTATATAGTGAAAATATTTATTTAATATATCCGGGAAAAATGATTGGATCCAATCGGTAACGGTTATAATAATATGTATAGGTATATGCTTGAATCCTGAAATTGACATGACACATATATCATGCTATATGTCATGTCATATATTATTTCATAACATGACATATATTGATTGTTGCTAATTTTCAACGTTCTGTACTAGAAAAGTAACACTTATGTTCGGTATCATAAAGGGGCAAGCAAGCGCTCACAAATGAGGTATTAATTTTATGATAGTATCTATGGATTTGATATGGATTTTAGAACAGTATTCAACGTATTTGGTGACTCTGACCATATTAAATAATTGCCATAATAGCACCACTGTTTTAATACTGTTGATGTTTACATAAAACTCGTGCGCGAAACTTGTCAAAGTCTTCAGAAACTCCAAAAGAAATGACATATAAGTTTGATACCTCATTTGAAAGTGCTTGCTAGCTAGCAAGTTTTGCTAGCCCCTTTATGATACTGGACGTTATTTTCACAACTCTGTTACAATCTTCTAACTACTGAATTATTTGAACTCAAACTTAATTTTGAAATAATTATAATAAACGGTGGACTAGTGGACCAATAATTAACTTGAGTTATAAAAATAAAAATGTTTATTCTTTTTACTAAATTTTAATAACGTTTCAAGGAATTTGAATATGTAGTAAACGTGTTGTTTTTATTCAAATATTCGTTTACAAATTAACCCTACTGTCAATAACCAGAATTTTCAACGTCGTTCAATAACCAGGGTACCGGGGTACCCAGATAGGTAAAATCTGTCCTTACCCTTTACTCGTGTACCTTTTGTTAATTTGTGCTATTGTATTATATTGAACAGTTATTTATTAGTGAATATTATTTTAGTGAAATAAATTATAATTTATTTCACTAAAAAAATATTTTCGCACTAATAATTATTAGTGCGAAAACCAGTACTATGTATAATGGAAGAATTATCAGCTAAAACGACCATTTTGATAATATATTTATAAATTATATTTCTACAGCTTCAATATCACAATAAGCTCTTGATTCAATATATTTCACGAAAAATAGTCGTAGACTCGTATCATATTTGTTACAAAAGGGCAGAGCCGGCCGAACGGTCAGGCGACCCAGGCGACAGCCTGGGGCGCCAATTTCGTGGAGGCGCCAATTGTTATAAACTTATTTTCTATGTTCTGTTCTAGGGCGCTAAATTTAAGCCTTACATATTTTTTTAATAATAATTTTGATTTTTTTTCTGCAAAATAATTCATTTTGCTTATTAAAATGCTTAATATCAAAAATAGTTTACGAAATCTCCAATCTTTGTGTATGACATTTCTGAACACACTGGAATAATAGTAGGTAAGTGTCAAATAAAAACTGCACTATCGACATGCACAGTGACGGTTTTAGGGGGGGGGGGGGTAGGGCGATCGTTCGGGGCGCCAGGCCGAGAGGGGCGGTGGAAGGCCACAATAGCTTCTTTAAATAAGTTTGAAATCCAATAATGTTCTTCTTCAGCAATTAAAAGTGTGTAATGGCAACATTGATTACTTAACTCTTTACATTTTTTAATCATTAATTTTAATAATTTTTTTTTTTAAATTATCACTGATTTCTTTTGTACGTCAGACTTTTCTTTGTCGTTCGCCATTTTTTTTTGGGGGGGGGGTCAAAAAAAATGTCGCCTGGGGCGCCAGAATCGCAAAGGCCGGCTCTGCAAAAGGGAGTTGAGAAAACGAAGAAAGACGCGAAAATCATACACAGATTGTAAAAAAACCTGTTGGTGATGAGCATATGCTAAAACACTTACCAAATGTAATGAATGTCAAAATTGAAATAAATTATGATAAATAAATAAATATTTTCAAACTATACATTTCTCTATTTATTCATAAAACAATTATTATTTATTAAACTAAATTAATTCCAGCATTATATAATTATTATAATACAACTAACATAGTAAAATACATGGGTACCCCGGTTATTGAACGGGCGCCTAGCCAGTTTTGATACAACTTTAATATACATATATTGCTACAGTTAATTTGAAAAAAGCGAGGATATTGTCGGAAAAAATAATTAAAAAGTAAAACAAAAAATATGTTGATTTATAATCTCAAAACGGTACCCGGGTACCCGGTTATTGACAGTAGGGTTAAAAAAAATCCCTCTCAAAAAGTAAGAGTGAGAAAGTTGAGATCCCCATTTTCTTGCAAATTTTTTAATGTTTAGTTCGAAGTCGCATCGTCTCGATGGTATTAATCTACAATTATAAAATTTCGATAGCTATAGAACAAACCACATTTCACATGACCTTCATCCCCCCGAAGTGATGATATGTGCAAGGTTACGAGTGTGTGTGTACACACACATACACAAACATACATGTGGGGATGTGGGTGGTAGCGTGTCGGTGGGTGTGAGGCAGTGATAGCCGAAGGTGTCGCGAGAATGGTACGGCGCCATCATCGAGTCGAACCGATTTCCAATGATGTATCTGTTACCAACACTGAACAAACACAAGAATTGCGTGCAACCTAAGTGTCTCCAGTCGCGGATCTGTGCGTAAATTTGTTTATTTGAATTGTTGCAGTGTGTTTTTGTTTCATTGTTGTGATATTATGTGGCCGTGCATTGGAAGGTTTTAGGATTCATTGTTGAAAAAGTATGTATGCACAACTTTTTTAAATACCAAAACAATTGTATCCAGTTGTCAATTTGCAAATTTTGTTATTTAAATAAATTAATTTATTTTTTAAATATCATTTTTTTCATAAATATAATAAAAAAACGGGCAAGTGCGTGTTGGGCACGCACATGATAGGGTTCCGTAGTCATTCTCACTACGATTACAAAAAGTATTTTTCAAAATTTTCGTGACTGAAGGATTAAAATCAAAAAGTCATTTGACTTTTAATATTGAATTTTAGGAGACCTATCAAATGACACTCCACTCAATGGGGTAAATGAAAAAAATGTGAGTTCACTTTTCAATCTATGAAAAGGGGGTCCAAAATATTTTCGTTATAATTTTCAGTGAAAGTACTAATTAAAAGCTACATTCTGAATATTTTTCAGATTTTTTGAATCGATAGTTTAGAAAGTAGAGGGGGGGGGACGCTCTGACAGCGACATTAAAAAGCAAATATATCGCGACTGAAGGGTTAAAATCAAAAAGTTATTTGACGTTTTTTATTGCATTTTACGAGACCTATTAAATGACATCCCCCTCAATAGGGAAAAAATGTAAGTTCAATTTTCAGTCTATGAAAGGGGGGTTCAAAATATTTTTGACTATGTTCGTTATAATTTTCAATGAAAGAACTAATTAAAATCTACGTTCTGAAATTTTTTCAGATTTTTTTAATTGATATTTTAGAAAAAAAGGGGAGGGGGCGCTTTTTTAATGACTTTGGAGAGAAAATACATCGTGATCGAAGGGTTAAAATTACAAATTTTTTTTGCATTTTTTGTTGCATTTTAGGAGACCTTTCTAACGACACCCCACTCAATGGTATAGGTGAATTTTTTTTTAACACTTTTCATTTTATGAAAGGGGGGTCTAAAAAAATTTTATTTTCAAAAATCTTATCATTTCTTTTTTTGGGTCATCAATCTACGACCGTATACTATATTTCATCTTTTTATGACAAAATTTTTCAGGACGGACGGACGGACGGACATGGAGAAACTATAAGGGTTCCTAGTTTTCTACGGAACCCTAAAAATTTACTATAAAACACAGGTACATAACCTTTTTCACTCAGCGACCCCATTTTTGCACAGTACAGTGACCTCTTAGTAATTTAAGGTATATTTTTAAGATAACTATTTATACACGGAAAAAATATTGTAATAAAAATTACTATGTGTTATGGTACTGAAAGGACGGTTCAGTAATTATGGTAAAAATTACAATGTTCATTGAAATTGTTATTAATAATAGTAAAATGTATTTTGTAATCTCTACAATTATACTAATATTCTAATAACAATTTCAATGAACATTGTAATTTTTATTATATTATACCATAATTACTGAACCGTCCTTCCAGTACCATAATACATAGTAATTTTTATTACAATATTTTTTCCGTGTAATACAATGTAAAAGAAACATAATGCCATGTTGAGACCAAAAAACAAAACAGAAACACGGTATTTTTTGACAAAATTACAACAAATATTATACATTTTTAAATACAAACCTTAGGTTACACAAAGCAAAATTAATCACGATTAGTTAAAAGCTAATATTACTTATCAGTGGCGTAGATAGAGGGAATTAAGGGGATCAATCCCCCCCCCCTCATGAGTCTACAAAAACTATAAGAAGATTATGATATACGAGTATTTTTTCAATAATGAATACATCTAACAATAAGTGAATAATCTAACCAATTTTGGTACTTTGCACCACATAAAAGATGATTTTCTTAATGAAAAATATAAATTTGAGATTTAAAAAATGTCATATCCCCCCCCCCCCCCCCCCCATCGCAAAAAGCTATCTACGCCAATGTTACTTATTACATCAATTCCAAAAAACAATCACGGTTATGATACATTTTATGAGGTAAACAATTATCATATTTAATGAATTGTTCATTTACAAATTGAGATTAAGTTTAGAACTAACATTAATAATATAATGGATTGAAAACAACTGATTATAATAGTAGTTAAATTTGCTTTATTCAACCCAAGGGAAGTGTTTTAAAAAATACCATGTTGCCGTTTTGTCTTTTTGGTATGAAGACGACATAGCTATAGAAAAGTTTTGAGAAAATTGAAAATATATATAATATACATACTAGGGTGGGTCAATTATTTTCACTCCATGGGCAACTCGCGATACTGGTACTATGGGCCATAACAAGTATTTTTGCCAATGGAACCATACCTCTAAAATCATTTTCGAGCTTGCCGAAATTTGTCCGAAGATATTTTCCCAAATACTCAAAAATCGATCTGTTTAGTGCATTTCGAATGTACAAAAAAATTATTGAAAATAACCCAAAAAACCCCCGTATACACATTTTCAATAATTTTTTTGTACATTCGAAATGCACTAAATAGATCGATTTGTAAGTATTTTTAGAAAATATCTTCAGACAAATTTCGGCAAGCTCGAAAATGATTTTAGAGGTATGGTTCCATTGGCAAAAATACTTGTTATGGCCTATAGTACCAGAATCGCGAGTTGCCCATGGAGATTTTTTCGGCCCCATACAATTTGACCCACTCTAATACATACATATTACATATGTATAACGATCATCCAGAATCTTTACGTGACCCCCAGAGGAGGCTTTATAAAAGACGAATCAATGAATTATTAATTTTTAAAGTTGATACATACTTAATCATAATTAAACTGCACAAAAAACATTGATTTAACTTGTTGATAATGTACTTTCTGTATTTCTTTGTAAAATGTATTAAAATAAAACTAACAACATAACATAAATATT
Source organism: Sialis lutaria (assembly GCA_949319165.1). NCBI lineage: Eukaryota > Metazoa > Arthropoda > Insecta > Megaloptera > Sialidae > Sialis > Sialis lutaria. Next base: position 18,139,974 of record OX439241.1, read on the forward strand.
CATAATTTAAATCATTTTTGAATTTATTATTGATTTTATTCAAAATGTAATAAAAATACAATTTTGATAATACAAATTAGTTATAAATTATTATTTTTTAGGAGATATTTATAAAGCTTCGCAGGGACGAGAATAGGTTTTTTGGGTGAGTTTCCTCTCGTCAGAAGGGTCGTGTTAAAATGTAAACCGATCTCGTCTCGTATGTTAAATACATATTATTTACATTGTATTTTATAGTAATAGTCATCAAAATCATTTTTAAATATTCGTATCATCTAAATTAATCTTTTAATTCATAAAAAAATGTTTGTTTTTTTGTATTATAAATTATTTGATTAATTAATGTAACATTAATTTTGAGGCATTATAATGGCAACATAAATTATCTACGTACACAATAATTTACAAATAAATCAGGGTGGCCAGTTACTGGAACACCGGGAAAACCAGGAAAAGACAGTGAATTTTCCTATACAGGGAAATGTCAGGGAATTTAGTTGGAAGTCAAGGAATTTTTTATAAAAATGCAAAAACCACACAAATTTTCGCAAATTTTTAAACTAAATATATAAATTATCTATTAAAATTTAAAAGAAAACATGTGGTCTTTTTTTTGTTTTTAGGTTTTTTATCTACATTTAAAGTAAAAAAATAGGGAAAACGGTAAAAATTCTATTGGAAAACCGGGAAAAGTCAGGGAAATTTGTTCCAGAGAAATACTGGCCACCTGTAAATACATAGTATCCAATTTTCGTCCGGACATTCGGTTTAGGCTTTGAACACATTCGACCAAATCGAAGGACGTTGTGATTCTTGTTTTATTTAAGTTAGGTTTTAAAAAAATATTTAAATAACAAATAAATAAATAAATTTCTACAAACGAACTAAATAAAAAACGATGTGGAGAACCATATAAAATTCATGATAATATTTTTTTTAAATAATTTTTATTATAAAAAATTCACTAAAATCTCTGCCCCTCTCCTTAGGTCCTGCATCACCGGTTGTAGCTAGTCTAGAATGCAAATTCTTTCAATAAATTATTTTACCACGTTTGTATTTTAAAAGATATGCCAATGATGAAAAATCCATTTTTGTAAAAATAGTAAAATACTAACTAAGCAAAAAGCATAAAAACATAGAATTTTAATTTTGTGTGTAATTTGGACATTTTAAATATGTTTGAAAATATATGCCGAGGGTGTAGGATGGGAGGCACGAAAGATTATTTTAAAATAATTACTAAACCATTATTAAATAATAATATATTCCAACATACAACACTTTTTTAATGCCGTGTTTAGACCAAAAAGACAAATACCTACAAGCAATACAGTTCTTTTTAAAACACTTTAAAAAGAAATAGTTTTTTTGTAATTTTGTAAAAAAAATAAACAACGTGGTGCTAAGCTGTTTTTTCTCTTTGGTTTAAATACGGCTTAAGATGCACAATTATTTTACAGTGTATTTTTAAAAAATCTAAAATTTACAGGGTGGTTTTCACTCCTTCATTGATCGTATGGACATGTATAAAAAATTCGTATCTCTTATTGTTAGATCAAAATCGGTTAAATACATCTTGTAACGTTCCCTTCATAGACATTTTTAGACAAAATATGTGAAAATTTTTGAATAATTCGAAAGTCTGGAGGAGCTCTCACTGAAAATGAGACAATTATTTTGCAAAAAAAATCAAATCCTTATATTTTTACAGAAGTTATCGCGAACAAAAAAAAATTTATCTCAACTTAACAGCGTTCAAAGACATTAAGATAAAATATATGTTTTTCTGTACTTCGTTAGCATTATACAATTATTTCGGCTTTGGCCGAATATAATCAAAAAATTGTTAAATAACTTAAGTGGTAGTCGAATGTAAGAAATTTATTTTAAGAGAGTTAAATATATAAAAATTCACCTGAATTTATCGAGATTTTTAAACAAACCTCGAAATTCGATAAATGTTGTAGATAAAATATTCACACAGTTCACTATTTATAGAGAAACTTTAAAAATAAATACTATTTATGCGTGCATTTTCACTTATTCTTAGAATATCTTATTTAACTAAATGTATCACAAGGGTCGATTTATAAAATAAATGTATGTACATATTGGTATACAGGATGATCTACAACTAGTATAAAAAATTTAATACTAGATCGAAAATGTTATTTTTAAAAAACTTTATGCGAGCATGTGTCTGGAAATTCTTAGACAGCCTTAGAAAATTTTTGCTCAAAATTAGTGTTTATTTAATTACTAAAGAAACCATTGTGGTACATTTATGAAAGTTGATACCAGGTTTATTTATCAATATAAGTGTTAGGTATAGATTTTTAGTACAAATCAATAATAAATTAGACCAGGGGTGTATGGGGCCAGTGGGCCCGCCGAATTTTTATCCAATATATTTTTTTGTTCTTTAATGTTTTCCTGTATATGGTATAACTTATAGAAGAACATATGACACAAAATATACTTTGTTCATTTATTATAGGACCAATAGTGGAGTCATATAACCGGAATTTTGTCTTGAATAAAACAATCTCTCCTTACAGCGATTTTATGATTTTAAAATGTTCTAGAGATCAATAGGAGTTCATAACTGATTTTGTGGATTTGTCCGTTTTCCGCGCGGTACTTTTTTCAGGGCTTTTCCAGAAAATCATCATTTTTTCCATTTTTTTGTTTGTTTTTTACTTATATCTCGGCTTCTACTTAATGTATTTTGACAAAAAAATATATGGTTACGCGTAAGGAACCCCTCTATCGATCTGTGAGGTGCGGAATACTCTGACTTAATTTATAACCTCAAAAAAAATTATATACTGCGGTTATCACAGATTTTTCATTTTTTTTCAATAACTTTGCAAAAAATAAAAATATCTTGACGAAAATTGGAAACAATATTCTTATTAAGATTCCAAATAAACCTATCAAGTTTCATTAAAAAATATTTTCAAATATCGCAAAAAATTAGATTTAGAAAAATAAATTGATTGACGGCGCATCTTTGGGCAAACCATCGTAGAGAAAATAATTTTATCTCAAATTGTAGGGTTTTTTATGCCCTTTTAAATGATGTATATAAAATTGCTTCTACATTTTGAAACAAAAAAGTTATTTAGGTTTCTCTGAATTGATTTTGGCATTTTCGGATTGTTGCATTAAATACATTTTTTCCCGATTAACATTTTTATTGTTCGGAAAAAATTATAAAATTTAAAATTTAGTTGAAAGATGAGTATTTGAAACAAATTTAGCATATTTTTTGTAATAATTAGTTGGTTATCCCAAAAATTCTGAAAAATTCAAATTTCACCCGCACAAATTAATCATTTTTGTTTGTTAAATATCTGTTCGTATACTATAAATCATTATTTTTAGTAACTAGAAAGATTTAAAAAATAAATGTAATCAAATTTAAAGTTATTTATTAAAACAACATAAAATTACAAATGGATACTCAAATTTTTGAGTATCCATTTTTGAGTATCCAATTTGTGCGGGTGAAATTTGAAAATTTCAGAATTTTTTGGTAAATTTTATAATTTGTTCTGAACAATAATAAAAATCCGAAAATGAAAAAATCAGTTCGGAGAAACCTAAAAAACTTTTTTGTTTCAAAATGTAGAAGCAATTTTATATACATCATTTAAAAGGGCATAAAAAACCCTACAATTTGAGATAAAATTATTTTCTCTACAATGGTTTGCCCAAAGATGCGCCGTCAATCAATTTATTTTTCTAAATCTAATTTTTTGCGATATTTGGAAATATTTTTTAATGAAACTTGATAGGTTTATTTGGAATCATAATAAGAATATTGTTTCCAATTTTCGTCAAGATATTTTTATTTTTTGCAAAGTTATTGAAAAAAAAATGAAAAATCTGTGATAACCGCAGTATATAATTTTTTTTGAGGTTATAAATTAAGTCAGAGTATTCCGCACCTCACAGATCGATAGAGGGGTTCCTTACGCGTAACCACATATTTTTTTGTCAAAATACATTAAGTAGAAGCCGAGATATAAGCAAAAAACAAACAAAAAAATAGAAAAAATGATGATTTTCTGGAAAAGCCCTGAAAAAAGTACCGCGCGGAAAACGGACAAATCCACAAAATCAGTTATGAACTCCTATTGATCCCTAGAACATTTTAAAATCATAAAATCGCTGTAAGGAGAGATTGTTTTATTCAATACAAAATTCCGGTTATATGACTCCACTAAAAGAAATAATTTTATTAAATATGGATAATTTTTAGTGTAAATATATTTCAAAACTGCATTTTTATCAACAAATAGCCATTTATATTTTCATTTTAACATGATTTTTTAACAGTAATACAACTGTATGATGACAAGTACTAGGAGGAATTTTTATATTAACTTTTTTTCTTATTTTTAATTATAGAACAAGAATATAAGATCTTACCTATTGTGTAATTTCAAGCATCCGAAGTCAGTAAAATTCTGCAACACTTTCTTTTTATCAATATTTCTCGTAAATAGTTGATCTTATGATAAATAATCAAAATATATTTTCTACTATATTTTTTTACTTTGTGTCATATAATCTTCTACAAGTACCAAACTCATCGGCGGGCCCAGTGACCTCCATACACCCCTGGTCTAAATTATTATTGATACTGGAAATCTATAACACTTATTAATACTAAACCGGTTATGAATATCAAATTTCATAAATGTACCACAGTGGTTTCTTTAGTAATTAAATGAACCCTAATTTTGAGCAAAATTTTTAGAAGGCTATCAGAAAGAATTTCCAGACACATACAGTTTTTTGCTTAAGGGAGTATCCTGCTTTATGAGGCCAAAAATAAGCGTTTTTTTGGGGAATTTTTTTAGGATAAAAAAAAATAAGCTTGTGAAGCAAACTTTTCAGATTATTTTATTGCATATTTGAACGTTAAAAAAAATTATTAAGACAAAAATATTCAAACGCAACCAATTTATATGAAATTTTGTACAACGCCTTGCAATCGCAGTCTCCAATCGGCGGGAAAGATGAAGCTCGTAATTTTTGTCTGAGACAAAAAAACCAAAGTAAGTTTTAATTTTTATATATTTTTCTTCTATATGAACTAAGAAAAACCCAAAAAAATTTAAAATTAAAAAAATGTCAGGGTTGAAAAAAAAATTGCTTTTTGTAAGAAAAAAATCAATTCAACTTGCTAAAAAAATTATTTAGAATTTTTTTTCATGAATCTTTTTAGTTCATATGGAAGAGAATTTAAAACTGAAGACAACAAGCTTCGGTTCATTTTGATTGGTCGTTCAGTTTTCTTGCAATCACACTCGCCAATTTAGAAAAATGATAAAAATTAAAACTCGAGTAAACACGCTTCAAAGTTTACGGTCAGAAAAAGCAGTTAAACGGAGAGGAAATATATCATTATAATTTGTACTATAGCTTGACCCGGCACTTATACAAATTCAAAATATTGTTTTAGACGATAATTGAACCTTTTCAGTGTTTAAGAATTTTTTTTTGCCGATATAGTGAATCTCCGGAGGCGCCTCGAATAAAAGTTGTTTTGCGGTGTACATTATAACTCGCAACAGAATCATTTGAAACAAAAAAATCAAAATGCATTTGTTAATGGAGATGTTTCTCGAGGTATCACTGGAAGGTTTTCTTTTTTTCGATTTTTCAATTTTTCGCAGCACTTGGAAGCCAAAATTTGTTATTGTAAAATTAATAATTATTTTAAAAAATAAAAATAAATCTCAGGGATACCCGGTGAATGCTGTGGAGAAGTACTGTGCAAAATTTCAAAACGATTGGTCCAGTAGATTTTCAGTTCTGGCGTACACGGACTTCAAAAATAACAAGTTTCAGAAAAACGCTTTACAGTTTTGCAGCTATAGAAACTCGGCCTGGAGCAACGAACGCTCAAATACTCATAACTTTGTCAATTTTGCTCCGATCGACTTGCAATTTTGACACAATATTCTTGAGATAGTATGCATTCATTTAAAAAAAGAAAAGAAAAATGCAAACAAAAAAATTAAAATACCTCATTTAATAGTCACTTTTAAATGTCCACCAAATATAAAAAATTAAATTAACTTTAATTAAAACGGGACAAACAAAGCCAAACACATATATTTATAAAAACAAATAAATGAAAAGTTATTTGGGTAGTATTATTGATATATATGTATAAGGTATATTAGAATTTAGTCCTGCCAAAAGCAAGACGTTCGATCACCTCAGCCTTAATAGCATGTTATATTTTTCAGTTTTTTAGAAATTTACAATGAACGTGTTCAAGATTTACTAGCAGCTCGAGAAAATGGATTAAAGACAAGAAAAGCCCTTAAAGTTCGTGAACATCCAAAAAAAGGACCTTATGTACAAGGTCAGTATTTATTTTGTTTCAAGAGCTGCACATGAAATCAGACGAGACGATAGCTAGATAAATCTCGTCCCGTCTCGTAATTGTCTCGATCTCGTCTCGTAGAAATCGAAACGATCTCAACTCGGTCTCTTTCCCGTACACGAGACCGAGACGAGATCGAGATCAAGAAATTCTGTTTCATGTAAATAATTTCCTAAAAAAATTTGGTATCGTTTTGTCAGAAATCTAGTCAATCTTGCTCCGATTTCATCTCATTTGGTTTTAGACCAATCTCATTTCGGTTTCAATCTCGTATCGAGACGAAACATAATAAGTCTTAGCATGCAAGAAACCCTGAGACAAAATTCAATACAATTAACGTAAAAAACAGTCAGACTTGATAGAGGAGGTGAAGTGGGGTGGGGTGTGAAGTCTCGAATCTATTTAATTTTTTTTTCATAAAAATAAATGTAAAAACACTAAAATATCAAAAATCAATAATAATCAATTTAAAAAAAAACGTTGCATTTGTTTTTGTCTACAACAGGGTTGCCAGACGTAACAGTAATTTGTGTAACAGTCCTGTCACATCCAACTAATATAGACAACGTTAGGTCGAATTTAGTAAAAACTCATAACTGTATTTGTATTTTCTTGAACACCGCTCAGGAGAAGGACCTCAAAAAATATTTTGTAGAAAAATATGTCCTATAGATGCCAACTGCAAGAATTAAGACTCAAATATTATTTTTAAGTGCAATAGTTTTTTATTTCTACATCAATGCTACTTACCAGATTTCATGCAAAGAAACAAGGATTGTAGGAAAATCAAGTTAGTCCCGATGCTTGTAATATAAAAATAAAATAAACATTTATAAAAACTTATGAACTCAACTCATTCAATAATTTTTTAAAGTACCTTAAAGACTGAAGTCCTCATTGTAATATTATGAAATATTGGATCTAAGCTACTTAATGCAAGCCGCGTAGATTTGGTCGTGTTATCGCCAAACATGGACTCTTTTAAAAGTGCACTTTTAGAAAAGCCCTTTTCAGCCACATTGCAGTGAATATCTTCAGAGCTCTCCTAAAGATGTCCTTTGTAATGTGTGTCGAAACATTGGCCGATAACACAACCAATTCGACCCGACTTACACCCAGAAACCAAGATACATATCAAAATAACCGCGGAAGCACCAGAACTTTTATTCTGAAATATTGTTTGTTTTTTGCGTTTAACTATTGACTTATTTACATAAAATAAAGATTTTATTTAAATTACAGTTTAAACAAACATCCCATTTTTCAGGTTTAAATGAAGTACCAGTCGAAGACGCCGAAGCCCTCGCCCGCTACGTAAGGCTTGGTGAAAGCGCTCGCTGCGCTGCGGCTACAAAGAGCAATCCGCGTAGCAGCCGCAGCCACGCACTCGTTACACTTACCTTGAGACTCAACTCAAATTTGAACCACGTCAGACTTCAACTCGTTGATTTAGCTGGCAGGTGAGAGACATGAAAATAAAAATATTATAAAAATATATCGGAAGTAAAGCAAAATGATGCAATAATGTATTCTTATTCGTATTTTTTTTATTGATTTAGAAAAATGGTATTGAGGAATTGGAAATAGGATGTACTCCTTAAGCAATAACTTCTTAAACTGTATTAGTTAAAGCATATATAATTTGAAATTGATTAGTCTCAATAGGTATGATGACTAATTTAAAAAAAATATATTCTATGATCTTTCGTATCTCCTGTTTCCAAAAAATACTTATTTCTGCAGAAAATAAAGGTTCAATTGCAAAAATTGACACTTTTAAAACTTATTTTGAATTTGACGCCAAAACGCTCGCAGGTGACATACGAGGTTTATGACGTCACACTCCTTGTCAACAATAATCAAACATTCAGAGTTAGACAATAATTTAATTATTTTTTGTGTTAAAAATGAATTCCAAAGTATATAAGTTCTTAAATAAGGTATGTATGTATCTAATAATATTGTAAGAGGAATTGATATTTGTCTAAAATAAAAGTCAATCACTTTGACATTTACTTATGTGTGACGTCATTCTCTCTGATTGGTGTTTCATTTAAAATGGTGGATTGATGTATTTTGCATTTTTATTTTAGCAAAAATTATATTAATCTCGCTTTTAATATAAAAATAAATACATTTTTAGAATCTTTTTAGCCTATTTCATTATTTAAAATCATAATTTCAATGATACTTTGTTACTGACATCATGCCTACTGCCTATTTGAACTTGAAATGGTATAGTATTATAATATGCGAAAGTAACTCTATCTATTTGTTATCTGGAAGATAGCTTATCATTTTCATCATAATAAATATTATAGGTATTTTTATATTATTTCTATTTTTAAACATATTTCCATGTGTTTCGACTTCATTAAGAAGTCCTCATTGGAACTTATAGTTCCAGACTATATATTTAGTTTAGTAACTAAGAGACCGCAATTTTTCCGTTTTCCAGTAGTAATTTAACTCTGGAAGAATTACATTATGGACTCACTTTAGTCAATATTATACTCCCTACAATTTTGTATTCGTTTGGTGTAGATTTGTAATTCTAAATACGGTCCTGTGTAATCGGCTTTAATACCGATGGCGTGTCTATTTCTTTATTGCACTAACATATGCGTGAAAGAATCAAAATAAAATCGACATGTATATCTATTTTTAGCACGTTGGGCACAATAAGGTGATATTTGTATTTTTCGTGTTTACAGGATATCTGCCACAATCTGTATTTATTGGATTCCGATAAACATTAAGCCAATAATTTATATCAACTGTCATTTTTTGATACCTAATTGGTTGTTTATGAAATTGTTAGGATGCGTACAAAAATATTGATCTTATTTGTATTATGTTTAAAGGTCTAATATTAAATTTTAGAAAATAAAGTTACTAATTCTACAAAACAGTCGAGAAAGAAATAGTCCAAAAGGCAGTGGCCAAAACATATGTGGTTTCATATAGAGTTGTACTTTTGATAAATTGTCAAGTCTAATCTATGTTTTTAATGTTGGAAATACTAAAATTATGTCCGGTATCATAAAGAAGCTAGCAAATTTGCTACCTTGCAAGCACTCTCAAATGAGGCATCAAACTTATTAACAGTTTTTTTGGAGTTTCATGAAGACTTTGACAAGTTTTGTGCACGCGTTCTATGTAAGCACCAACGATATTAAACAGTGATGATATTATGAAAATTATTTTGTACAATTAGATCGCCAACTGTGTTACCATATGTTGAAGTATCACTGCTCTAAATTCCACAGCAAATCCATAGATACTATCACAAAATTAATACCTCATTTGCGAGTGCTAGCAAATTTTACTAGCCTCTTTATGATATAGTCCAGTAAAGGAAGCATTTTGACACAAAATTTAGGGGGCAAGCAATATTATGGTTGATTCTTATAGATTTTGAACTGGAGAATTCGAAAAAAATAACCCGGACTGGCGAAAAGTGGTGCAACATCCTTAAAAATGGGGTTAACAGATGAAAACCCCATTTCCAACCGTTTTTTTTAATTTAACACAAAATTTAAAGCGACGATGGAGTATTTTTATGGTTGATATTTGTTGGGGGCACTGCGATGAATCGATTGGGATCATAAATAATGTATTTTACCAAAAATTACCTTTTCTAGAGAGCTTAAAACACGTAACATTTCTTCTTTTTGGGGAAAATAGTTTAAAAATTAATAACTTTGGTTACAATCATTCAAATGACTTGAAATTGGTCTCAAATTGTTCCTGAAATTCCAAAGAATAATGATCAACTATAATTTAAAAAAAATATTATTTGTTTTACCAATGAAAATTGCTCATTTTTAAGGATAAGTATAATACATTTTTGGAAAACTGCCTTTTTACCTTTTCAATAAAAACATAAGGGTTGAATATTTTTTAGTAAAACCAACGGGGATATCTTCGATTTGTACAAATAAACAAAATGAGCCCCTCCCAAAAAATATTCCGTTACTAGAACGGATGCAATTGCACATTAAAATGCACCGAATTTTTATTACATAAAATTTTAAAAAAAATACATTCTTTCAAATAAAATTCTAAATTATGATTTAAACATACTCATATGCATTTTTAACGTATATTTTAAGTTTATGAATGAATATAGGCTCATATGAGTTCATAATAATGCATGCGAAAGTGCATTACAATGCACTATTTTAATAAAACTCAATTCATTGTTTTTTAATGTTTTATTGCAATAAAAATACATTTAAAAAATTAATTAAGTAAAATGTATGCGTTTTAAGAGTATTTCTGTATAAAAATATGGAAACTAGTAGAGAAATTATATCAAATTTTGTATTCATTATTATTTATATGTATATTCAACAGTATTAAAACTTTGTGCACAATATATAACGCCACCGCTGACAAATATTGTAAATAAGATGTTCCTAGATGGACACTATCCTGATATCATAAAGGTATCAAAAATAAAACCGATATTAAAAAAAGGTAATGCACATGACATATGCAATTATAGACCGATATCGCTACAAAGTAATTTTTCGAAAATATTCGAAAAAGCTATTTATAAGCGAATAATAGCATACCTAGACAAATATGATATTCTCAATAATTCACAACATGGATTTAGAGCGAAACGATCTACAATGACAGCGTTTTTTGAACTAAACAAATATATAATGATGGCTTTAGATAGCGGGAAATTCGTTTTAGGACTTTTCTTTGACTTAAGTTCAGCCTTCGACTTAGTGAACCATGATATCCTCATTGAAAAATTACAAAAAATAGGCTTGAGAGGAAACGTTAACAATTTAATAAAAAACTACCTCAAAAATAGAAACATGTTTGTCCAAATAGATAACATTTCATCTGAGATGCACAGTTTAGATGTGGGAATACCGCAAGGTAGTATACTTGGCCCCCTATTGTTTAATTTATATATAAATGACTTGACGGATTACATACATGACAAATTAATTATGTACGCGGACGACGTAACAATATTGATTACGGCAACATCAATGCACGAAGCAGAAAGTAAAGCAAACAATGCTATTAAAAACTTCTCAATATGGTGTAACCTCAACAAATTAATTATAAATTTTAACAAATCATCATGCATGCACTTTAAAATTATTGATAGAATAACCACTCAAATAATTAATCTAAATAAAGGAATAAAAATAGTTGATAATTTAAAATTTCTGGGAATAATAATTGATGCGAACTCTAAATGGATTCATCAATTAAACCTTGTTTGTAAAAAACTTAATTATATTTATTATAACATTAAACTATTAAAAAACAACTTCTTTGAAGAAAAAATGTTGATGATGGTGTACTATGGCTATGTGTTCCCAACACTTAAATACGGAGTCATATTTTGGGGTCGTTCTAGCGACATTCATAGAGTATTTGTTATTCAGAAGAGAATTATTCGCCTCATATTTGGTTTAAGCTATAGAGACTCATGTCAAAGTTTATTTAAAGATAAAAAAATATTAACAATATATGGTATTTATATATATATGAACTTCTATCTACAATGTTTATAAATGAGTATTTCAGAGTCAATATAAACGACGTAAAACACTATAATACCAGAGGGGGTGACACGGTTCTGAAACACAGAACAACTTTTTTTGAAAGGGGACCAATATATACAGGGTACAAAATTTACCACCAGCTGCCTTCCGACTTAAAGGAAACTGCTAGTCTTAATAAATTTAGAAGGTTGTTGCATAGGTATTTAATAAATCTAGCACCTTACAGCTTAACAGATTTAAGTAATTAATTAGTGTAATTACCTAAACTAACAATGTATTTTTATTCTGTAAAATATTTTATATATTATTGTTATTTTATTTAATCTTATTACTGTTCTAAGTGTATATATATATATATTCAACTATTTTATATTTTATTAACTTACATGTTGACTTTTTGTATCCCATTTTGGGCGATTCAAATATATTAATTATTATTATTATTATTATTATTATAAAAATGAGTATACGTATTATTAAAATAGTGCATTTTAATGCACTTTCGCATGTATTATTATGAATTCATATGAGCCTATATTCATTCATAAACTTAAAATATACATTAAAAATGCTTATGAGTATGTTTAAATCATAATTTAGAGTTTTATTTGAAAAAATGAAATTTTTTAAAAATATGTAACAAAAATTCGGTGCATTTTAATGTGCAATTGCATCCGTTCTAGTAACGGAATATTTTTTGGGAGGGGCTCATTTTGTTTATATGTACAAATCGAAGAAACCCCCGTTGATTTTACTAAAAAATATTCAACCCTTATAATTTTAATGAAAATTTAGTAAAAAGGCAGTTTTCCAAAAATTTATGACGCTTACCCTTAAAAATGAGCAATTTTCATTAGTTAAACAAATAATATATTTTTTAAATTATAGTTGATCATTATTCTTTGGAATTTCAGGAACAATTTGAGACCAATTTCAAGTCATTTGAATTATTATAACCAAAGTTATTAATTTTTAAACTATTTTCATCAAAAAAAGCATTTTTACCTATATTAAAACTTTTAAAAGGAGTATTTTTTAATTTTCAGTATATGTGGTCTCAATCGATTCATCTCAGTTTCGTCAACAAAAATCATCCATGAAAATACCCCATTGTTGCTTTAGATTTTGAGATAAATTGAAAATACACTTGGAAACGGGGGTTTTTCACTTCAACCCCATTTTTAAGGGTGTTGCACCACTTTTCGCCAGTCCGGGTTTTTTTTTCGAATTCTCCGCACCCAAATCTATAATAATCAACCATAATATTGCTTGCCCCTGAAAGTTCGGATTTTGGCATATTTTACTGTTTCGTTTACTGGACTAATATCGTACATTAATGTTTTTGTTTAGGGCTGTACTTTTATGTTAAAAAAAATCCAGACCAAATGGTAAATATCTGCCAGACCAATTTATAGTTGAATGATTTGTAGATGTTCGAAAACTAATAAATACATTTAGGGCTGAAATTTTAACACACCCCTCTTTCTAACTCTCTCTCCCTCTCTCTCTCTAACATACACACGCTGTCTTCCTCGCTCACGTAAATATTAAATTTTTCTACGGTGTGGTATATATTTTCAACTATTCTTTCTATACGTTATCTTTTTTGGCTATAGGAAGATAACAATAAGCAAAATTGGGAAAATAGATTATTAGTAAATTAGTAGAATATTTAAAAATTTGTTTTCTGAAAGTATTTTAACCTTCTATTGCATATTGTTCCCAAAATACAAATTTTTTTTTAATAATAAATCATGCAATAGAGGGTTAATAATATTCAAATATTAAAATCAACATAACAGTGGAGTCAATTATGTTGTCTTCTAAATGGCTCATTTATAGTAGACTGATCAATACTGTAAATATACAGATATTAATTATTTTTGTATTTATATACCTGCGTAACTATTAATTTTGTACAATGCTTGCCTTTTTGGATCCGTAGATGGGTAAGATAAACGTATGGATGAATACTTATTACATATTGTACACACATTTATTTATTCACAATTTATTTATTTTTACAGCGAACGTGCCAACTGCACTAATAGAGACTTATGCAGGCAAAAAGAAGGTGCTAATATCAATAAGTCATTAGTCGCACTAGGAAATGTCATATCTGTTTTAGGTATTTTATTTTACTACAAATAATTAGAGTTACAAACTATAGTTTGACTTCACACTTATTATAAATATTGTAACTTTATAGTCCAGTATACTAAAATTGAATTTACCAATTTGAACAAAAATTTACAATAAACAGAATTTATAGTTTTGGTAATAACAATTGGTTCAGTACATATGTATAGGTACAACTGATACATTATCAGCAAATTATTGGGTGTTTGTTTAAAGACATTCTAATGGATTATTTAAAAAAATAGCTATCAGAAAAGAAGTTTCATGTTTTTGTTACCAACCAGGTTCAACTTTTCTTTCTCAAATCTAAACCCATATTTTTTGTAGCAGATTCGTACTTTTAGAAAAATATAAACAACTTTTGTCTGAAATATTTGTTCTGAAATGTCAATTTTTATGATAAAAAGCAAAAGAAATAAAAAAATTTTGATTTTTTAAAATACGTTTTTTTTTTAATAATTGCAAGAGGCAAAAAATGCTTAGATTCAAACAAGAAATTTCTGTTAAAAATGTTTCCGATAAAAAAAGTTATTTTTCCCTGTAAATTATGAAACTACAACAAATATAATGGTTTCAATTTGAAAAATAAAAGTTTAACTTTAAAATCCATCAAGATGACCTTTCTAAGATCAACCCGTAATGCCAATATTTTGCTCACTCAAAACGATGAAACTTTTATCTGAAACATTTTTTCGAAAAATTCGTTACATTAGAAATAATCCGCTGGAAAATCTTAGAAAACACTATTACATTAATATAATGTATTAATCTGGACGTTAAAAACTTTTCCTCTACACTTTTTGATAGAAGCATCAAAATTGGTATGGTTGTTTATTAAATTTTCCTCTACAAAATTAGAAACGGCGACATTTCAAAAACCCGTGTGGTCCCCTTTTTAGGGTCAAAAATAGCTCCGTGTGTTTAGTTTTTCTTATTTATTTCGCAAATGGTTATTCGGACAAAAAAATATAGGACATTAAAAATAATGTTTATTAGATTATAAACAAAAGATATGATTATAAATATTACGATAAGAATCCACCGTTGCCATATAAATGGGGGTTAAAATTATGAGAAATTTTTCGCGCGCGGTAAAACTTTTTTCCTCAAATATTTCGTAAACGGCTTTTCTCATGAGGAAAATTTATATGACAAATATTAAAGAACAAACAATTCTCTTAAATTTTAACCCCCATTTACATCGCAACGGTGGACTCTTATTATAATATTTATAATATAATGATGTCCTCTATTTTTTTGTCCAAATAACCATTTGCGAAATAAATAAAAACTAATTCCGCGGAGATATTTTTGCCCCTAAAAGGGGGATCACACGGGGTTTTGAAATGTCGCCATTTCTAGTTTTGCAGAGGAAGATTTAATAAACAACCATACTAATTGTCATGTCTATCTAAAAATGCACAGATTACTCGAAATATCGCTCTTAACGTCCGGACTATAAAGACAAATGGATAATATAATATACAAGTTTATTAAAAAAACAAACTAATTTCTTCTATTGATTTAGCTTATAATTCCAATGAAGTGGTACAAAACTCAGCAAGAAGCTTAAAGAAAGTATGGAATAAGAAATATTTAAATAAATATCGATATGTTCCTTATCGAGATTCTATTCTAACTTGGTTATTAAAGGATACATTAAGTGGAAACTCAGAAACATTATTAATAACAAGTAAGTTTTTTAATATTTCTTTATTTCTGCATGGTAATCAGATATGCTTTACTATATTCGTAACATTTCACCTATATGAATATTTTATTTCAGCCGTTTCACCGTCGAGTGAATCATACAATGAGACAATAAATACATTACGATTTGGATTACGAGCAAAAAAGATAATAAATCAACCTACTGTTAACGAAGATCCACATCTTCAACTAATTAAGGAATTACAAGATGAAATAAAATTTCTGCGAAAATTATTGGCAGATAATGTAAGTACTTAATATGTTAATTTAACTTATGCCCGGTATTATCAACCAATTTAAAGCTCCTTTAGCGCTAAATTCTCCTTTAAAGTAAATTTGGTGTATTTCAAATGTGATTTAAATCAATATTTATGCTCTCAATGAAAAATTTACATAATATACGTTGTAAATAAATACTGTAGGAAATTTTAAATCTATTTAATTCAATATATTATGCTTCGATCTGTTGATAATATGACAGTTAGTTAAAGGAGCATTTAGTGAAACTTGATAATACTGAGCGTTAGTGTACTAAATAATGCAATAAGTGCTAATTTAACGTTACTTTTTTTAACTTTTAGAATATAAAAAACATGGACGGTGCTGCGGACTGCCGTAGCGAATCTGGTTCATCCAGTCATTCAGGTAGTTTTGTGCAAAAATTATTTCCAACAATACCCGACACACCACGAATGGCAGCAAAAGCAGCAGCCAATGCAAAAAAGCTCCCAAAGAAAATCGCCAAAGTTTCCATTCAAAAGGCCGATAAAAAAGTATCGACAAATCCATTAAAATCGGTTAAAAAACAAGACAAACTTGTACCGGTTATTAAAGTCAACACAGATGCATCGATGAGAAGAGCTGTAAGTGTTACAGAACTAACACACACCAAGGCGAGAAAGTCAAAATTCGGTTCTCAAGAAAATTTAGAAGACGACAAATTGAAGGAATGCCCTAAATTTGAAGCGCATCATAAACTATATAAATCAAATGAAAATATCAGAGAGCCAGATGCAACATCATCTTCAGCCAGTTACGATGATATCGAAGAAGAAGTAGAAGAAAACACAGACGCCGCATCGAATTCTAGTGCAAATAGTTCTCTTATCGAATACCCACGTTCGAAAATAAAACCAGAACATGCGCACGATAGGTGTCATAAATCTCCTTCTGATTCGAGAAGAGATAGCATAAGATCTAATGAATCGTCACAAGGCAAAAGAAACTCTGTAGGAAATATTACTAAATCCCCAAGTGAATCAAGACGGGATAGCGTTAGATCTAGTGACTCATTGCAAGGAAGGCATTCAGTCGGTAATGCACTTCAAAATATTACTTCTGATTATAGTTCGTATTCTGGAGTAACCGATACAGAAGTGAGCGAAAGTATTGATAGGAAACTATTAAATGTAAACACAATAAAAGAAGAGGTAAATCAGGAAGAATTACATAGCAAATTAAGTAAACTAGAATCAGAACAAAACGAGAATGATTCCGGATCAAGTACTCTGCAAAATAATAGTTTAAATTCGTTAGACATTGCTGATAATTTAACAAATAAGTCATGTAGCACTTCCGATGATGTCCCTGTCAAAGAAGCAGAAAGCACAGAGAAAAAAATTAATCCATTCAGTTTGAAATCAGAACCTAAAAACGAGAAAAGTATATTTGCTCTTTTAGCTGCCGCCAACGATAAGTCAAAGAAAATGGTATGTAAATTCACACAAACAAGCGAAGAAGATATTGATCCCAAAGGTATCCGTGCTTCAATTAAAGAAGCAATAAAGAGACATAATATAAACAAAAGATCAGCAATTGTATCTTCGGTTACCGAACGTCTGTATGCCAAAGCATCACCTAAACGAAAAAGTACAAACGGCGGAGGACCAGAAGGGGAATCGTCGACGAATACACCGGATATAACAAGGCCCATCAGTGCAACTAGTTCAACTGAACCAATGAGTTTAAAAAGTCGCCTTCATGAAATTAGTTTACGTGCATTAGTCGCCAGTAAAAGATTGAAAAAAATCCAAACAGAACACATGGAGCAACAGACTGACTCGCCTCCTATTTACAGGGTCAAAGAGATCGGTACTGATACCCAATTAGATTTCAGAAAGGCAATAGCTGAAGTGAAAGAAATAGCGACAAGTACGCCGCCATCTCCCACTAAACAAAGTGTTCTCGTAGGTCCAGATACTGCAATGACTGAAGATAAAACAGTTGACGTTAATTGCAACGATACAGATAAACGATTTATTATAAAACGAACGTGTGCTGCAATGACTGACGATGAACACGACACCCAATGTATTCACCACACTGCACAAGAAGTGAAAGACGTTATACAGTCTGCGGTAAAATCAATCACCAAACCAATATCGTTTACAAAATATATAACCCATGTGACCAATCCAGATCCAGAATCGTTTCGTTTTTCAATACCTCACTTCGACCCATCTGCTTACAGTACGTCAGTGAATATCAATTTCAACTGTAACTTATCAGAGACCCTTCATCGAAACGATGATGCTGCAGCGCAACTTTCTGACGACAGCTTAGACGAAGGTAAATGTGTACATAATCCGTTTTCAAGAACACCAGATTTAATTAGCAACCATAATTCTCTAGATAATTCAGATTTATTTAGACCGCCAATATGCAACCCAGAAAAGTGCAAGAGAAAAATAAAAATAAGAAAGGATTGCAGAAGGTACGCTCAAGAGATGTTAATGTCTGATATATTTACTGTTGCTGAAGAAATATATTCGTCAATGTATATACCATTTGTTGCTCAAGTATCCATTGAACAGCCCGTGCTCGATGATTCAATAACTGTAACTGAAACACAAACTTTCACTTGTGAAAAAGTACATAAAATTGCAAACTTTTCTGACCAAGAAGAATTTCCAACTTTACCAAAAGTGTCTTACAGAGAAAGAAAATTCGAAAGATGGCCTTCGTTAAAGAGGTTAATTCTAAGTCAAAATAAAAATACATATCCCTATAACGTTAACATAGATGAAGTGTATAAAGTAAACGACAGTCCCCGTACTAATAGCACAAAAAATAAACGTGTGACATGGGTAGACAGAAAAAAGGCAGACAATTCTCTTGTAACTGTGATGTCAAATACTGAAACACCAGTCGAATCCATAAACAAAATTGATGTTCAGCGAATCGGTAGTTTTAATCGCAAACGTGACAATTATACTGGAAATGATTTGGTTAATTCCATGGCAGCTTTCTTAGACGAAGCAACATGTCTAATATCGAATCTCAACACTGTTGCAAAACATATTCATGAGAAGAATGCTTTAGGATATGCTAAAGACTCGTATATTCCAGAAAATGTAAATAGAAGTAACTTATTAGAACTCAGTACATATGTTAGACGCCCTGTAACGATAGTAAATAACTGTAATATTAAAACAAATGAACAAACCCACAATCCAGAAAGGCCTGAACTTAAAAGTGTTACAGTAAAAAAACCAACAAAACTAAATTTAAATATTAAAATACCTCCTCTTGTGATACCAGTAAATAAGTACGATAAAGTTTTAGAGGAATCTTGTGAAAGGTTAGAAAAATGTATCCAAAAATCTATCGGTATTGATAACGAAGATGTTACTGTCAATCCTTGTCCATCAGAAGAAACTAAAAGTACAGATGGTAAATTGCAAGAAGAAACAAAACCACATAACGAACCAATAGAAGAAAATGTTCAACCGGAAACAAGTAAACCGTGGAAACGGAAGCACGTCCATTACAGATATAACTCGTATCCATGGAGACCTGTGTTGCAGAGAAACCACGTCAAAAAAGACAATGACACTGTGAATAATACAAGTACATTTTTAACTGAAGAATATAATAATTCTTTGCTGCGTTGTAATGAGAGAATTAGTCCTAGACAATATTTAATGCAATTAACTAATAAAAGGAAAGAAATTATAGAATCTTCTAAAAAATCTATAGAAGTTACTGAGTTATAAATTAAATTTACCGGTATAAATAATTAAATATATCAAATAGAAGCTCTAATCGATAGAAATTCTATTGCTTATGTATGATATTTAATAATAATAATAATACGAATATGCATTGTGTTATAACTTTAAATTTTATAATATTAAGGACATTATTTTTATAACATAACTTTTAAGCATTGTCTTTAAATTAAGATAACATTCCTTAGATAAGGAATGTTTATGGATGTATAACAAGCAACTTTAATTCATTTTATAATTCCAAACAATTGATATTTTTATGGAGAACAATGGTAACGTATTATGAGTCCTATATCTTTGTTTATATTTGGTGTAATCCACTACTCACATAATTTCCCAATTGTTTCACATTAAGGTAACGCCATAAGCCAGAGCCGGCTTTAGCAAGTTTATTTCCCCCCCCCCCTCCCCCTCCGTGACGATCAATTCATCAATGTACTTAAAAATACATTTTTTTTAAATAATTTGCTAGTTTTTATATTTATATAAATTGCTCCATATTATTAAAGGACATAGCAAATTTGCAAGCTAGCTACCACTCATAAATGAGGTTATTAATTTTGTTATAGTATCTATGGATAAGCTATGGAATTTAGAGCAGTGATACTTCAACGTATTGTAACACAGTTGGCGACTCTGTATAAAATTATTTTCATAATAGCACCACTGTTTTAATACCGTTGGTGTTTACATACAACGCTTGTGCGAATATTGTCAAAGTCATCACAATACTCCAAGAGAACTGTCATAAATTTAATATCTCTTTTGAGAGTGCTATAATAGCAAGCTTGCAAATTTGCTAGCCCCTTTAAGTTAAGTTAACAATTATCACATTTAGTGAATTGTTAATTTACAATATGAGATTAAGTTTAGAATTAACACTAATCATGGGTTGAAAACTAACTTATCGTTAATTATTTTGCTTTATGCAACCCAAGGTAAGAGTTAGTATACATTTTAGTGGTTTTTCAATAAAAGCATGATTTATAAAATATTATATTACATTACAAGGAAAATAAGTAAGAGTCACTGTACCGAGTATGGTTTAAACAAGCGAGATAGAGATTCTATATATAGTTGGCCACCCCTAATATTCTACATACCTATATAGTCGAGTCAATGAAGCTCGAAAATGGCGAAAACTTCGGAACCCTCAGAAACAGCACCAATTTTGATAGAATTTTTTTAAAATGTTCGTTATACCATACTATTTGAAATCAGAAACATTCTAGTCGTCGGATTTAACCCCTCCCCCCCAAATTTTGAAAATTTGTATAATTTACTGGTTTCGTATATTAAGTCCGATTTTCGACGAAATTTTTTTACCTGTAGGGGTGTTGAGGGTCGCTGAATAAGAATACTTTGTCAAAATAAGGATTTTCCGGGAATTTTCCCAAAATTTTCCAATTTTTTTTTTAATTTTTGTCTAAATTTATTGAAAATGTTGATAGAAATGTGTATTCGCGGTGTTTCTTTTCACAAATAAAGTTGAATTATACAAAAATTTTCAGGAATTATCCAGAAATTTCCCAATTTTTCCTCAAAAATTTTGAATTTGTAATAAATAACATTGTACCATTTAAAAAAATGAACCTAGAGAACTAAAAATTTTAGAAGCATTAGGTAAATGTATTTTAAATAAGCATAATTTTTTTTGTCAAAATTGTTTGTTTATTTGCAAAAGGGCAAACGTTTATTTTCTTATATGCGGCACGAGCGGATAGTAAATTTCATAGCCTAACTAGTTGTAAAATGAAAAATAATGCTAGTGACGTGCTCTTAATTTTTTTACTGCTAAATTAAAGTATTTCAAACAATCATGTAAGATTTCATCAAAATTCAGTAACTATTTTTAACAGAGTAAAAGGATCTTGTCGACGAACGTGCCGCTGACGCGTGAAAAATCTAAAGAATAAACTGTTCTAGAGTTGAACATAATTAACCAAAAGGGCTAAAACTTTCAGAAATTTTAGGTAAATACATCTCAAATAAGTACAATTTTTTTGGAAAAAATCGTTTGTTTATTTGCAAAAAGGCAAACGTTTATTGTATATACGCGACACGAGCGGATACTAAATTTCGTAGGAAAAAGTAGTTATAAAATGATAAATAATGTTAGTTACTTGCTCTTAATTTGTGTACTGCTAAATTAAAGTAATTCGAACAACTATGCAAAATTTTATAAAAAATCAATAAATATTTTTTACAGAGTAAACGATCTTAGTGACGAACTTACCGCTGACGCGTGAAAAATCTAAAGACTAAACTGCTCTAGAGTTGAAAATAATTAACCAAAAGGGCTAAAACTTTCAGGAACGTTAGATAAATACATCTCAAATAATTACAATTTTTTTGGACAAAATTGTTTGTTTATTTGCAAAACGGCAAACGTTTATTATTTTATTCGCGGCTGGAGCGGACACGAAATTTCGTAGCAAAACTTGCTGTAAAATGATTATTAATGCAAGTAACGTGCTCTAAAATTTACTAGTATTAAATAAGGGTATTTAGAAAAATTTTGCTTTTCATCAATATTCAATAAATTCTAAATATGTATATTAATTTATGAATTTTTGCGTCAAAATGTCAACGATAATTTATTATGCAAATTATTTAAATAATTGAAAAGTAACGTTTGCCAATAAAAATAAAAAAAAATTTTTTGCTCATTTCTTCAAATAATATTTATTAAACTAAGTTTTAACAAAAAAACACATTTTTGCTCAGTTATCATCGAAAAATTTTTTATTTATATACATTTTTTTGAGCAAAAAAAATATTTTTTTGAGTCCGACGGCTAGAATGTTTCTGATTTCAAATAGTATGTTATAACGAACATTTAAAAAAAAATTCATTAAAAGCGGTGCTGTTTCTGAGGGTTCCGAAGTAAAAACCTTCATTGACTCGACTATTAACAGATGCGGCTTATCAAAATATACCTCTTTTGCAATTGTACAAAATTTTATTACGAGTAGACGCTTTTATTGTTTTGGCATATAAGTTTAAAAGGAGATTATTTCTTATTTCAACCGCATAGTGTTGTGTATCTATATTTTTGTAAATATTGTGTAAATAATTAGTTATTCTAAAAATGTGGTGTGCTATAGCTGACAAGACAAAAACTCACGTATTTAAAAAAATGCTGAATATAATGAATTTATTTATAAATGTATATGCGTATGTGAAAATATATGGAAAAAATACAGGCAAAATACAGATGCATACCTTAGTTCGAAAATGTCCGCTGGTCGGAGTACTCTTATGATATTGTTGGACAAAAATATTAGGAGATGTAACCAGACAAGAATAGCAGATATCAAGTACAACAAAATTTCGACAATAGTAAAAAATAAATACAGTCGACTCTCGATAATTTGACACTCGATAATTTGAATCTCTCAATAATTTGAAGTTTTTATTTTCCGGCGTCTTGAAAAACACTCGATACATTGTAAGAATCTACACTCGACAAATTAATTAAGGGGACACCTAAAAAATAGCAAGTTTTCAAATGCTTGTAACTTGGTCAAAAATTAATTTTTTTCTAAACTTTTTTATTATTAAATTGAGCAAATTTACTCTACTTTATGATGGTCTAATTCGTTCCTCAACATCTTTTAATTTTTTAACTTTTTTATGTAATTATATAAATTAAAAAAAAAACTGCATATTTTGACACTTGATGTAGAGTGCATTTATGTAGAAAATGAAATTTTGAAATAACCTTTTTGTAGAGAATTTTAATACCTTCAAATTTATTATGGTGCGAAAAAAATGTGACAAAAATTCGCAAAAGTATTACAGTTTTAGTGAAAATCAGGAAAAAATAATTCAAATGAATATAGCCGGAGTAATTTTGGTGGTACAGAAAATAAATAAAAATAAAAATGAAGCTCAAAGAATCACCTTTCAGATTATGCAATGTAATGAAAGATTTTTTTATGAATTACAAAAAATATTCAAACTTTAAACAGAATAGAAAATATGAGTAATTAGACAGTAAAATTAAAACAAAGAATACATACCCTAAACATTACATTTTAGGTGGCCCGAGCTAGAGGTCTCATTAACAATACATGTTCTTTATAATTCATTTTTATTTTTTTAAATAGGACCATATTACGCGAAGATATTCAACTTTGATGTCTCAACATCAGAAAACCCAAAAAAATTACAAATTGCAAAAATTTTAAATTTTTTTTGTAAAATAAAGCAGGTCATGGAATGTTTACGAAGTCAAAAAATACTTATTTTTACTAAATATTTATTTTTACATGCACAAATGAATGTATACAGTAAGCACACATATTTAGGTACAATTTTAAAACCATATGGATCATTTTGGGTTATTATTTCAGTAAAATAATGCATTTTTTGACTTCTTAAAATTTTTCATAAGCTGCTTTATTTCGAGAAAAATTTCAATAAATTCCAATTTGTAATTTTTTTGGGTTTTCTGATGTTGAGACATCAAAGTTGAATATCTTCGCGTAATATGGTCCTATTTAAAAAAATAAAAATGAATTATAAAGAACATTTATTGTTAATGAGACCTCTAGCTCGGGCCACCTAAAATGTAATGTTTAGGGTATGTATTCTTTGTTTTAATTTTACTGTCTAATTACTCATATTTTCTATTATGTTTAAAGTTTGAATATTTTTTGTAATTCATAAAAAAATCTTTCATTACATTGCATAATCTGAAAGGTGATACTTTGAGCTTCATTTTTATTTTTATTTATTTTCTGTACCACCAAAATTACTCCGGCTATATTCATTTGAATTATTTTTTCCTGATTTTCACTAAAACTGTAATACTTTTGCGAATTTTTGTCACATTTTTTTCGCACCATAATAAATTTGAAGGTATTAAAATTCTCTACAAAAAGGTTATTTCAAAATTTCATTTTCTACATAAATGCACTCTACATCAAGTGTCAAAATATGCAGTTTTTTTTTTAATTTATATAATTACATAAAAAAGTTAAAAAATTAAAAGATGTTGAGGAACGAATTAGACCATCATAAAGTAGAGTAAATTTGCTCAATTTAATAATAAAAAAGTTTAGAAAAAAATTAATTTTTGACCAAGTTACAAGCATTTGAAAACATGCTATTTTTTAGGTGTCCCCTTAATTAATTTGTCGAGTGTATGTATCATCGTCCCCTCAGTAATTTGAAGTTGTAGTAACGGCATCTTGCTCGCTAATACTCTATAATTTGAAGTCAGTGCTCTCCAACTCTCTATAATTTGAAGTCCTTTGAATCACTTCTTTTTTTCTTCCCAACACGACACCAATATTGCAACCATTAGACCAGGGCATTATTTAAAATTTTAAAACTCTCTACCTTAGAAAAATTGTTTCACTTTTCATTTTCTTATTTTTCATTAGTGTATGTCAGCGTTGTAAATAATGCATTATTTTCGTAATGGCATTACCAAAAGTAATGCATTATCTCGCAATGCGCATTATGGATTGCGAGATAATGCATTATTTACAACGCTGGTGTATGTACCAATTGAACCTTATATGTACCAAATGTACCTAGATAGTATTTATATTACTTTTTAAATAAAGACCACGTTGTACATATATTGAATTTTGTTCTAGACCACCCGTCCACTATGTTTTACGCCCAAACTATTGAAGATAGAGTTTTTATGAAAAAAAATTTACTATGTATATCAACCCTAAAGAATTTCATAAAAAGTAAGAAACTTTTGTAAAACAAAAATTTTCATACTTTCAATTGTTTAGAAAATATGGCGACTTGATCTCAAATTTTAGAGTTTTACTAAAAGTGCTCTAATTTCATTAAATATTAATTGAATTTTATTATTTTTTTTTAATTTAGAAAGTAGAAATTATGAACTTTGTAATGATCTATGAATGTTTAAGATTTGGATAGTTTGATGTGACATACGCGACATATCAAAAATGCAAAAGTTCAATTAGGGATAATTCAAAAAATTTAAATACAATGGTATATCAATTAATACTTTATCTTAAAAAAGATACGTAAGTAAACAAGTTTTGTTAAGAAAATTTTTAATTCAAAATTATAATTTTCAATTTTGATTTTTAATTTTTAATTTTCTTAATAAAAGTTGTTTATTTATTACATGTCTTTTTTAAGATAAAGTACTAATTGATATACCATTGTATTTAAATATTTTGAATTATCCCTAATTTAACTTTTGCGTTTTTGATATATCGCGTATGACACTTCAAACTACCCAAATCTGAAATATTCATAGATCGTTACAAAGATCATTATTTCTACTTTCTAAATTTAAAAAAATAATAAAATTCAATTAATATTTAACGAAATGAAAGCACTTTTAGTAAAACCCTAAAATTTGAAATCAAGTCGCCATATTTTCTAAACAATTGAAAGTATGAAAATTTTTGTTTTTCAAAAGTTTCTTACTTTTTATGGTCTTTACAATTATGAACTTTTGAATGTACCGTTCCATTTGATTTTACTGAGAAACGGGCATGTACCCCCCAAACTACTCCCTAAGGCGCAGTTTTAGGGGGTTGAAAATATTTTTCTGAAATTCTTTAGGGTCGATATACATAGTAAATTTTTTCTCGTAAAACTCTATCTTCAATAGTTTGGGCGTAAAACATAGTGGACGGGTGGTCTGGAACACCCTGTATACGACACGTACTTTTAGTCAAACTCTTGTTTATTTGATTTTTTTCCTAATTTCTTCTTGGTTATTTGAACTCTTATTATTTTGAACTCTCGGTAATTTGAACTTTTTCTCTGGTCCCTTGAGTTTAAAATTATCGAGTCGACTGTAACAAAAATTCTAAATAAACATCTTAAAACCACTAGAAGTAACTCAAAAGCAAGCCTGGCTTCTTCGGGTATTGGTGGTAATTGAAAACGTACGTAAATACAAAGTGATGTTAGTTGAAGAGTCATAACTTGGGGTACATGACTAACATGTAATTAATCTAATAATTTGTCCATCTTTGTAAAAGTTTTATATTTTATTTATATTTAAAATAAGTGATTAAAATACTATGATAAGAAACAAGAAGACAAGCTTTAATTAATAGTTAAAACTGTAAAACATTTTTTAAATTTATCTAGTCCTAGTAGGAATATTTTATAGCATACGTATTTTTATTGAAAAGGCAATGTAATCATTATTATTAAAATTAAAAATCGTGAATAATTTACTTCAATACATATGTATTTATTATTATGTGCTTCAATATACATACATTAGTACAGTGTTTCCCAAATTAACATGTGCACTTGTGCATACAACCCCAACCTTATATTTTATCAACGTTTCGCAATTTTGACAAAACTATTGACGAGTGTGAATGTATTAGTACGTCTGGTACATGAAAAAACGTTGCACTTTTTGATTGGGGTATGCCACTTTCTGTGGTCATACATATAGACAAAAGACAGATTTTCAGATAGGGAGCCACTTTAAAATCCATGTAGAACACTGTTATATGGGCTATCAAAGATGGCCCTCAACGGTGTTTTAAAATTAGCTTTATCTCAGCTCCTTGTCATCCGATTTCAATTTTCTTGAGTTTGTTTTAAAGATCTTATTGCGATAATTATTTTTTGTCATTATTCGTTTTTCTCTAAATTTTAAGGGTTCTCCACAATTTTCGAAAATCTGAAAATTTCACTTTTCTTACAAACTTAATTGTTATAACTTTTTTGTCGTGCCCAATATCATTTTTTTTAATTCGTATAAAAAAGAAAGATAAAATAAAGAGCATTTCATTAATATCAAGATAATACTATTTTAATGGACAACTTTTTTGAAAATCGCCAGTTATACTAAAAAAATAGGTAAATTTTTGGTCATTACATTACATTTTTTTTAAAGTTTATAATAGAATAAAATGTTTATAACAAAAATTGTAGAGTACGTTATTTTCTACAGTTTATGTTCTATTCATTTTTTATCTCTAACCAAATAAAAAATATATATTTTGAAATTTAAGTTTAATATATTTTTTTATTTTTTTTAAAGTTCATAATAGAATGAAATTTTTATAATAAAAGTTGTAGAGATCATTATTATCTATAGTTTATATTTTTTTATATTTTTCATCAATAAGCCAGAATAATTTGTTTTATATAAGGAGATATACGTAAAAAAAATTATTGTATAAGAAAGTTCAGTTACATTCATGACAGATTTTACAATTTTTTAACTGTCCCATATGAAAAATTTGATCGCAACAAAAAATTTCATATAATAAAAGGTATACTAACATAGAATAATCCAAAATTAGTCCATTTTTCTTAGTTAAACTCACGATTTCCAAAAATTTTATTCATTAAAATAGTATTATCTTGATATTAATGAAATGCTGAAAAAATTGTCTTTCTCTTTAATATGAAGTAAAAAAATGATATTGGGCACGACACAAAAGTTATATAACAATTAAGTTCGTAAGAAAAGTGAAATTTTCAGATTTTCGAAAATTGTGGAGAACCCCTGAGATTAAGAGAAAAATGAAAAATGACAAAAATAATCTTCTTAATAAGAACTAAAAAATAAACAAAAGAAAATTGAAATCGGATAACTAGGAGCTGAGATAAAGCTAATTTTATAACACCGTTGGGGGCTATCTTTGATAGCTCATATAACAGTGTTCTACACGGATTTTAAAGTGGCTCCCTATCTGAAAATCTTCTTTTTGACCTGGTGTATGTCCACAGAAAGTGGCATACCCCAATCAAAAAGTGCAGCGTTTTGGTTTTATTTGCCACGTACCAGACGTACTATATTATAAATATTTATTAATATAATATAAACATAACTCACTCGTACAGTTCTGTTTTTGTAAAATAAATAAACAGAAAAATTCGTTATAAAATGTTGTACCATAACAATTACATTTGAACTGTTTTTAATAAAATTATATATTTTTTTGTTTCGAAGTATCTAAAAATTAAATAAGGTATAATTAAATTTTGAAAATTCGACACAATAATTTGCTGAAAAAAAAATGATTATGGTAAATACAGAATATGTTTTGTATTTCGCTTAACACCAAAGGTACGAGTGCCATACTTTGGGAAACACTGCACTAAATATTATGTTTACTTTTAATGGTCAAAGGTTAAGATCCAAATGACAATATAGGTATAATATTGAATACCTATTACATTATAGAAGCTATACACCGATTCGGAAAATACAGGCTTAGTATGGGAATTAGGATTAAGGTCAAATAGGATACTTGTTATATTTAATTCTTGTATAATGTTTTACATTTACCTAAATTAGGTTTTGTTTGAAAAATACAGGGTGGCGCCTTATGACAGGGTGGCCAGTTTCTGAAAACTGAGAAAAGTCAGGGAATTTTGCTATACAGGGAAATGTCAGGGAAAAGTTAGGGAATTTAGCTGGAAGTCAGGGAATTTTTTATAAAAATTCAAAACCACATCAATTCTCATAAATATTTAAACAGTTAACTTTTTTTTAGGTTTTTTATCTAAATTTTAAATAAAAAAACAGGGCAAACGGTAAAAATTCTCCTGGAAAACCGGGAAAAGTCAAGAAAATTTGTTCCAGAGAAATACTGGTCACCCTGTATGAGGTCCCCTTTTTTAATGTAATTAAAATTTCCAAAATATTTAAGTTTTTGTGAAAATTGTTAACATATAATATGTAAAAGACCTTTTTTGCTCTTTTCACGACCATTTTGTCCAAAAAACTAACAATAAAAACTCAAAAACAGGGAGCTGTACGAACAAATGTTTGGTTTCAGGGAAGAAACAGAATGTTGTTATTTTCGTTTGATTTTTTTGAGACACAAACATTTTATGCTATAACCTCAAAGTATTTATTTTAGATTTTTCGCATAAAATTACGTACGCTTTTTGTCTCTTAAAATTTTTACAGGTAAAAAATTCTTAAAAGTCAAAATTGAAATAGTGTTTTCCTCAAAAGATTTAAAAATTTTCAAGTAGTTTAATATTTCAAAATAAAAACTAGGTTTACATTTTTTTAAGTTGATTTTCAAATAGCCTTAAAAACGTTCACCAAACCAATCAAAAATAACATCATCCCGATTCCCGATTCCCTCTTGAAACCAAATAATATTAATTTAAAACATTTTTCCATATAGTCCTTCGATTTTGAGTTCATTGCGTGAACGCATCCTGTATACTGTATACAGTGGCATAACTACTAATTTAAGACCCCTGGAAAATATATAAGGGCACTCTACAGAAAAAAATTGTCACAAAGCTCCAAAAACCCGAGGACTCTAGCTTCTTGTCAATCCAGCTGTAATTACGTCACTGCCTGTATACTTATTTCAATGCCGGATATAATTATTAAAAGTTGAGGTTTTATACAAGGTTAGTAAATATACAGGTTGTACCATAACTCTGGTGGAGTGAGGCATGAGAGGGGAGACCGCATCATCATGAGGACCCCTCTAACGTTAAAAATAGTTGTCAAACTTTTTCTACTATACAGGGTGAGTCATATCAGGTGTAACAAACTTAAACCGTTGATTGAGAAAAATATTTCAAGCAAAAAAACTCATATAAACATGTGTCCGGAAACTTTTCGTGAGGGAGCTACAGACTCCCAAAGATTTTGACTAAAATTGGGTTTTATTTAATATCTGGAGAACCCATTGTGATACAGCAATGAAAATTAATACCTGGATTAGTAATAATACGTGTTATCGATTTCCAGTATCAAACAATGGTTATTTAGACCAGGGATGTATGGGGCCTGTGGGCCCTCTGATTTTTATCTAGTATTTTTTTGTTCTTCACTTTTTTCTTATGTTTGGTATTACTATAAGGTCATATGATACAAAATACAAATAAATATATACATTGTTAAGTTGTCATAAGATCAACCGTTTACGAGAAATACGATGGGGACGATAGTTTTGCAGAATTTAACTTAATACGGATGCTAAAAATTATACAAAATAAATTGATATTCTCGTTTTAGTACTAAAAATAAGAAAAATAGTTGGTGTAGATATTCCTCTTAATATGACTCCTCATAGAATTATTGCCAGTTTTATTACTTTAATTCGTGCTTTATTAATTGACTCAAAAACGAAACTAAAAACTATTATCTGTTGTTAAGGATGCATTTTTGTAGGTATTTTTACATACACATTTACTCTTGTTTTTAATTATAGAACGAGAATATCAATTTATTTTGTATAATTTTTAGCATCCGTATTAAGTTAAATTCTTCAAAACTATCGTCCCCATCGTATTTCTCGTAAACGGTTGATCTTATGACAACTTAACAATGTAGGTATATTTATTTGTATTTTGTATCATATGACCTTATAGAAATACCAAACATAAGAAAAAAATGAAGAACAAAAAAATACTAGATAAAAATCAGAGGGCCCACAGGCCCCATACATCCCTGGTCTAAATAACCATTGTTTGATACTGGAAATCGATAACACGTATTATTACTAATCCAGGTATTAATTTTCATTGCTGTATCACAATGGGTTCTCCAGATATTAAATAAAACCCAAATTTAGGCAAAATCTTTGGGAGTCTGTAGCTCCCTCACGAAGAGTTTCCGGACACATGTTTATATGAGTTTTTTTGCTTGAAATATTTTTCTCAATCAACGGTTTAAGTTTGTTCCACCTGATATGACTCATCCTGTATAAAGGGTCCTCAGGATGACGCGTTTCGCGCGGCCGCTGATTTGTTAAAAGTTATGGTACTGTTCATTTACTAACCTAGGGTTTTATAGAGAATACTTTTATAGTCACCATCTTTTAAATGTTTTATATAATATAAATTTTTACTGTACATGCGATAGGGCCCCCTATCTCACGTAAGGGGCTCGAAGTGGTTGCCTCCACCACATGTGTAGATATAAATAGTACCTATATTATTTTATCATATTTAAATTATATTTTTGTAGTTATTGTTGTTTGATATTAATTAAATATTAAATTATAATTAATGATTCTATACATATACATTATACATATTTCCTAATGTAAAAAGTTTATTCCTAAAATAAAGTTTTTCGATTTAGACTTACAAGTGAATCCAATTTATTTACCCTGTGTAATCTGTACTTAAGTGTATTTACATGCAAACCTACTTATAGTTGGAGAGCTGATCGCCACCTCGAAGCTAATTTTTTTTATATTGTTTATTTAATGATAGTAAAGTATGAAAACCTACGTCTGCCGGGGCTAGCGCGGTTGTATAAAACCGGAAACGGATGTTTACTAGAGAAATTTTGGAATTATTTTTGAAACGGTGCACAGTAGAAAAAAATGTTCTAGATCAAAGTTGTAGAAGGTACTTTTATCTATAATTTATGTTCTGTCCATTTTCCCTCCCAAAATTTATTTTTAGGAAATAATCGATTTTCTAAAAAAAATAATTTTTTCGATTTATTTTTTAAACGGTAGGTATTAGAAAAAAATGTTTGAGATACAAGTTGTAGAGAATATTATTATCTATAATTTTTGTTCTAATAATTTAAAAAAAAAATTATTATTTCCTTCCACAATTTTTCGATTATTTCCTAAAAACAAATTTTGGGGGGGGGAAACGGATAGAACATAAATTATAGACAAAAGTACCTTCTACAACTTTGATCTAAAACATTTTTTTCTACTGTGCATCGTTTCAAAAATAATTCGAAAAATTCCAAAATTTCTCTAGTAAACATCCGTTTCCGGTTTTATACAATCGCGCTAGCCCCTACAGACGTAGGTTTTCATACTTTACTATCATTAAATAAACGATATAAAAAAAAATTAGCTTTGTGACGAGCACCTTAGTCGAGGTGGCGATCAGCTCTTAGACTATTATACACTGCTTGTCACAATTTTTGGGACACTTTTTCAATGTAACACATAGTTTTGTTAAAAATTGTCATATAAATATGAAAATTCAGAGAAATGTGGTGTTGTTTCACAGTCCAAAAAGTTACAGCTTTGTATCTTCATCTCATCAACAGGGGTGTGCAACCCTTACAGTGGTAAAAAATGGAAAATGGCATTTTCAAGTATATTGAAAAAAAAGTTTAAAAACTGATTATTCCAAAATAAAACTAAAATTTACAATAATTATTGTTTGCATAACTTACTTGCATCCTTAAGGTACTATATTATTAATTTTAATAACATTTTATTCTATTTACTTTTTGGTATCATCCCCTAAGTTTAGGTCAACAAAAATATAGGAAGATATCAAGCAAATTTAAAAAAAAAACATCATAATTTATTAAAAACAATCACAGATCACAGTTAATATACAGGGTGATTCAGCACTGTCGTGCCAAACTTGAACACTAGATTGAAAAAAATATTTTAAGCAAAAAACTCCCAATAAACATGTGTCCGGAAATTATTCCTTAAGGAACTACAGGCTTCCAAAGATTTTACTAAAAATGAGTTTTAATTTAATATTTAGAGAACCCTTTGTGGTAGAATTATGAAATTTAGTATTTGGTTTAGTAATAATATGTGTTATCGATTTCTAATATTAACCAATTATACTTTTTAGGACAAGGGCTGTATGGGGCCAGTGGGCCCATCGATTTTGATCTAGTAATTGTTTGTTCCTTATTTTTTTCCTGAGTTGGTACTTTTATAAGATTATATGACACAAAATACACAAAAACATACTTTGCTTGTTTATAATAAGATAAACCGTTTTTGAGAAATATCGATGGAAAAGAAAGCATGCAGAATTAACCTTAATACGGATGCTTGAAATTATAAAAAATAAATTTATATTCTTTTTCTATGATTAAAGATAAGAATAAAGTTCATATAAATAAACCTCCTAATATGAATCCTCTAAGATCTATAGCCAGTTCTATTACTGTTACATGTACTTTATTAACATGACTAAAAAACAAACTAAAAATGGCTATTTGTTGATATGGATGCATTTTCGGAAGTATATTTATATTAACTTTTTGTCTTATTTTTTATCATGAAATAAGAATATAAATTTATTTTTTATAATTTCAAGCATCCGTATTAAGGTTAATTCTGCATGCTTTCATTTCCATCGATATTTCTCGAAAACAGTTTATCCTATGATAAATAAGCAAAGTATGTTTTTGTGTATTTTGTGTCATATAATCTTATAAAAGTACCAACTCAGGAAAAAAATTAAGGAACAAACAATTACTAGATCAAAATCGATGGGCCCACTGGCCCCATACAGCCCTGGCCTAAAATATATTTGGTTAATATTAAAAATCGATAACACATATTATTACTAAACCAAATACTAAATTTCATAATTCTATCACAAAGGGTTCTCTAGATATTAAATTAAAACTCATTTTTAGTAAAATCTTTGGAAGCCTGTAGTTCCCTAAGGAATAATTTCCGGACACATGTTTATTGGGAGTTTTTTGCTTAATATATTTTTTTCAATCTACTGTTCAAGTTTGGCACGACAGTGCTGAATCACCCTGTATATTTACAATTTCAATAAAATCTAGTTATTTTCAAAAAAATGTCTACCCTTAATTATTTCAACACCATTATATTATGATTAATTCGAACAGGTAAATATACAATTGTGAAATTAACAAAAAGGGAACATACTTTGTATACAACGGTATCGTGTGTAGTGTGTTAAAAAACACAAATAAGTTATAAGGGTAGACATCAACCCTTAAATACTAAACCATCCTCAATAGTAGGGTAAAAGATCGATGTGTTATTTTAAAAAAAATCAGTGACAGCGATTATTTAACAATCTTGGTGAAAATTTTATGCACCAAACTCACTCCTACTAAAAAAATTAATGAAATTAGGTAAAAAAATGTCAAATTTAAATTTTTGCGCTATTATTTGCGCTCTGCGGCCCACGAAGGTCAAAAGGTTGGACACTAATGGACACCTATGCCTTATTGTTATGTAGTAAAAATCGGACCGGGCTGGGCGGCCCTTACCTTTGTATAAATTGGATTGGAGTGAGCCGAAAAAAAATTGTACCTATTGTTACCTATACTAGAGATTGGTTCGGGCCGGGCCAAACTATCTTCGGGCCGGGTCGGGCTATTTTATTAAGGTCCGATCTCTAATATGTACTGTACCGAGCATTACACATCTTTTACAGTCTACAACTAGATAACTACTTTGTTAATTGTTATAAACAAATCTTTTATTCTTACAAAGAAATTATTATATGCTACCTACATTAATAATAATTCAATAATAATGAAATATACTTACTATTACTTGTACATGTACCTAACATGTGATTGTATTTATGTATATTATTACTTATTACATTGAAGATATTAAGTATTATTAAGTACAAAAACATATTATGTACATAATATATTGTAGTGTACATATTTTAAATTTTGTGTACAACAGTTAAAATACGGTTAGTGATTATATGTATAATATATCTCGTTTTAGTTCATACAAATATACATTAGACATCTCACTTTTTTTGCCAACAGAAAACAAATAATTCATATAGATAGTATCTCGTTTTAATTCATATATTTATTTATATAGATATCTCACTCTAAACTAAAAGCATAACGGTCTCATAGAAACTAGTTCTGATTGGTTACATTGTATTTATGGCCTTCGATTTTAGTGGTTGGTTTAAAATTGATGTGCTAAACAAAATTTGACAAACAGTGAATGAGTGAATGCCTTATGTTACGGATTGTTTCGTCTCGCTGTGTCACATGGCTTACATTTAAGCAGTATTTTAAAATATTTTTAATCATTGTTTTAATATTTGTGTTATATTTAATGTTGTTATTTTAAAATGTCTAACAATATCCAAGTAGCAATTAAGATTAGACCTTTAATTGCTCGAGAATTTCGAGATAATCTACAAAATCAATGGCGAGTAGATGAAAATAAATTAACTCCCATTTCTGGATCTAACGATCAATACACATTCGGTAAGTGTATAAAATAGAATACAGAAATTAGTAGTGAAAATCATTGTATTTTATATTTAGATCATGTCCTGACTCCTGAAACAACAAATG
This sequence comes from Sialis lutaria, assembly GCA_949319165.1. Lineage (NCBI taxonomy): Eukaryota > Metazoa > Arthropoda > Insecta > Megaloptera > Sialidae > Sialis > Sialis lutaria. Next base: position 18,175,800 of record OX439241.1, read on the forward strand.
ATTATGCCTATAATATTCTTGTGAAGCCAATAGTGGATGCTGCATTAAGTGGCATGAATGCCACTGTGTTTGCTTATGGACAGACATCTTCAGGAAAGACGTATACTATGATGGGTTCTGGCCAGGAACCAGGGTTAATCACATTAGCTGTACAAGACATATTTAGTGCAATACAACACTCGACACATCGAGATTATTTAATTCGGTAAATATTGAAACGTGGGTAAAACGTAACATTTTTCTCAAATTATTTATTTTCTTTTTCAGGGTTTCGTACATTGAAATTTATAATGAAAAAGTTGTGGATCTCTTGGATAAAAATAGTGACGAAATCAAAATACACGAAGACTATAATGGGGACGTATATGTAAGAACAACAGAAGAAGTAGTTACATCAGCAGAATTACTATTTGCACTAAAAAAACGAGGTGATAAAAACCGATCAGTCGGAGTAACAAATATGAATGATAGAAGCAGTAGGTCACATACCATATTTAAAATTGTAAGTGTAAACACTTCTAATCTTGTTGAATTTTAATTTGACCCATGTTTTGTCATAATTATTTTGTGATTTTGTATCCGTGTTTAAATTTATTTTACATATCTGTTATTTACTTTTTCTCAAAATTTAATCATCTATAATAAAATTATTTCTAAAAATCTGATTTACTTGCCAATAATTCACTTTATTACTTATATTTTTAAATTATAATTATATCATTTTGATTAATTGGTATACCAAAGTTTTTAATTCATTCCAAGTACTACAGAAATTGAGTATATTAAGATTGAAATGATTCAGATGCTACTTTTTTTATTTTGTTGACTCAAAAATATCAATATCAACATCTATCTAATAAATTACTTTCTTTTGGATACCAGTGTTTTTGATGTACTTTACATAAAATACACTATTTAACTATGCTTCCTTGCAATATCGAAGATACGAGAAGCTTTGTTATCGTTTTAAAACGAGAAAAAAATTTGTTCTCCGATTTTAAAAATTTTACCGGATCTATCCGTTTCAGGTCAAGACAAACACTTTTTGTTCTGTGTCTGTCTGTCTGTCCCCCAATCCTTGTCACACACTTAACTCATGAACCACTGAACCGATATTGATGAAACTTGGTTGTAGACTAATAACAAACATTTTAAGGGGAAAATCTGCTGTGGCGAACTAAAAAATGTCCTTTTTTTTTAACAATTTTTTTTAATAAGAATACTTTCAGGATGGGTAATTTATTGAAACATTTAAGAAAAAATGTCGCTAAGGGACGAGCACCATACATATACTAATTTAAATACCCCTGATATATCCTACATGTATCACGTGGTGCAAATAAATAAACATTTTTATGTTTTTTTTTTAATTAGTCAAGTGCCGCACACTAGTGGTTTAGAAACGATGATTATTGGAATAAATTCAGTTATGAATAAGTCATTTTCATAAGAGCGCTGAACCTAACTGGTCCATATCCGTCCTGAAGGTGTTAATGAAATATGTTAGAATTGTAGAAAGGGTATATTATTACATATATGTTAAACTAAACTGTATTACACAAATTTTTATTTAAAAATATGTATATTTATATAAATTTTTATTGAAGGGTAATGATACGATATATCTAATTTGGTTCATCTATAAAAAATAAATAAATATTTAACAAGAAAATTTTTTTTTAAATAATATAAAATGTATTCGTATTGACTTTATAAAATTTCAACCATTAGAAGGTTCTAACAACATATTTTTTTTACTGCAATTCTGTACTATACTTATTCCATAGGTGGGCACAGTTAATCTAAAAGTTAACTTCGTTAATCGTTAACTTGTTAATAAAAAAGTTAACTTCTTTAATCGTTAAAGCGTTAAAATCTCTAAAATTTAATGCTTTTGGAGCCTTTAGGGAAGGGATACATAGGTAAATAAAACAAAGACAAGTAGATAGATTAATTAATTTAATTATTACATGTTACAGTAGCGACCCACCCTGGTTTCACACGTGTAGCAGAGCATATACGCACCTAAACTAAACCTTAATGAATTTAATTATACACCTAATTCTATCTTTTTATCTTTAAACCGTCCTCATGCTTACTTTACTTACTATACTAATATGAAATATGGAAGAAAAAGATAAACTCTAAATGAAGTCGGTTAAAAATGGCGCAAACGCTAAAAAGTCAGGTTATAATAACTTGTATTTACTGGCACATAGCATGTAATCAACAGGGCCGCTTTATTTTTAAGAGTTTCTCGGCTCTGGATTCTTGCTCTTTTGAACAACAGTGCCGCGCCGCGCCGGAACGCCCGCGTGGTGCGTAATTCAAACAAATAATGACAACATGTCAACAAACAACCAATGTAACGGACTAAAGTTAACGGAAGTTAACAAGAGTGTTAACATTTTTTTTAGTTAACTTAAAAGTTAATCCGTTAAGCATTTTGTCAACTTCGTTAATTAACGAGTTAATGCCCATCTATGACTAATTCTATTCTATTGATGGTGGTGATATTTGATGTCAACCTTAAGATCATTCTGAAGTTTTATGTGATTTATAGTTCCAGAGTACTTTAATTAACTCCAAACAAGAGATGTAATGTGTAATATGTTTTTCTTTTAGATAATTGAATCAAGAGAATCTACAGACTTTGAAATTATTGAAGGTGCAGTACAAGTTGCCCATTTAAACTTAGTTGATTTAGCTGGCTCAGAACGAGCAAGCCAAACAGGTAAAATTATCTTTTAATTATTTAAAATAGATAAAAAATATCAATGCAAAATGTAAAACAAAATAGTTTTTCACAGTTCATTTCAATATTAAATTTAGTTAATACGATTTTTAGGTGCTACAGGTGCGCGGTTGAAAGAGGGACAGTACATAAATAAGTCTTTATCGACATTAGGCCTGGTAATTAGACAATTGAGCGAAGCTGGGGATAGTTCACAACGGTTTATTAGCTTCAGAGATAGTAAACTGACACGAATACTCCAATCTTCCCTCGGCGGTAATGCCAAAACCGTTATTATATGTAACATTACACCTGTTAGTTATGAGGAATCAGTTTCAACATTATTGTAAGTAAAAAAAAAACATTGAGTGTGTGTACTTATGTACACGCGTTAGAAGTTATACTTCTTTGACGTGATTGAAAAACGACTACGAATAATCTCAATTTTAACTTGATTAAACGAATAAAATAAAGAAATGCATATAAATTTATAAAAAGAAATTTGAATATTATGATGTAATAATCAACCAATCAGATAGAAGGCAGATACTGTTTGACCAATCAAATGTCGGCAATATCCATAGAGTGTATGTTGCTAGTTTTTTTAACACAAAGTTCTGTATCTTTATTCTGTGGAAATGTGTAAAATTTTTAATTATTTCTATGGATGTCGTGACGTCATCATATGTACAATATACCATGCCTACCAAGTCCACTGCGTAGCGCTCGTTACACAGCTTTTCATTTCCGTTAAATTACTAAATTTAATTTCCGTTACTTTATTAAATTTTTACCCTCAACGCGCCTAAAGAAGTATAACTTCAAAAATATTTAAATATAATTTTAATGTATAAAATTATGCATTTATATTTCTTCTAGGTTTGCTTCATCTGCTAAAAATATCAAAAATAAACCAAAAGTAAACGAAATAGTGTCAGATGAAGCAATGTTGAAACGGCTAGGCCGTGAAGTCCAAGAACTGAAAAAGATTTCAGATCAAGACAAAAAGAATCTGGCTCAAGCGAAGGAAAAGAATGAAAACCTCGAAAAACGAATTGAAGAACTTCAACAAAAGATACTAAGACCTATGGTGTTACAGAAACATAGAAGACGCACATGGTGTGCTCAAACTTCAACTTCTTTGTCACCCTCGGCTGTCGAAGTGTTTGAACTACCTCTTCCTGTTGTACAGACGCCATTAAATACGAAACCCAAAACCATTAATGAAGATGATATACAAGGTAAATAGAGCAAATGTTTTTTTTTTAGTTTTGTTAATTTTATTATCATTTAACGAGGATAGCCACTGTGACGGGTCAAAAAATTGTCAATGTTTGAGAATTTTTTCACAGATATAACTAATTATTTTTGAATCAGGTAAATGATGTTTTATTCAACTTATTTAATATCAATTTTCAATGAGAGCAATAGAACTTTAAATTGAAGTAAAATCAGTTTTTGATTTTTTGTTCTGAGTACAATAAAAAAGTACTTGATTCTATTTTTATATTACATTTATAGATACAGACTCAGGATGGAATTCTGGAGACTTTCATTCAAATCTTACAAGGAAAGAAAGTAAATTGTCCATAGCAACAAACACTTCTATGTCATCATCCAACATTGATATAGATTTCGATAAAGAAATCAAGGATTTAAAAGAATACCATGAGGTTAGTTAAAAAAAAAACTATTCCCACTTAACGACCTGAAATAAACTTATTTGGTTGTCAAATTAAACTAGTTTGGTGTAAATAAAGCTTTTATGGCTAGTGATACAATATGAAGTTATTAAATGTATTACTTAGATAAATTATTATATAACATAATTGAATTATGTGGTAGTGTGTATCATTACTTTAAAATATAATTTTGAATTCTATTTTCAGAGTGAACGAAAATCAATCATGGAGGAATATGATAATCTAAAAGAACAATATGAACGAGTTTCAAAACAATTAAATGAAATACAAAAAAATAATCAGTGTGAGAATGAAAAATTATGTAATAAAATTAAGAAAATGGAGAAAGAAATGGTAAGGGATGTTGAGAAATAAAAATGAATTAAGAAGATGCTTATGTATATTTTGTTACAGGAAATATTAAATGATTCTGAATATATGCTACAAACAAGTGTTAAGAAGTATTCAAGTCGCATAAAAGATCTTGAGTCTCTTTTAAACAATGCAAAGTAAGATTATTTTATTGAAACTTCATTGTAATTATTTATTTTTGAAGTTATACTTCTTTAGGTGCGTTGAGGGTAAAAATTTAGTAAAGTAACAGAAATGAAAGGACCCCGCAGAATCCTTATGGGAAAGGGGTTTCGGTCAAACTCTTTGAAAAAAATTTGTAGAACCTTAATTTTTGCACAACTATTTGTATGTGTTCCCAAAGACTTATATAATCGATTGTCACCATAAAATGATGGCAATCGATTATAGATGTCTTTGGGAACAAATACAAAAAGTTGAGCAAAATTTAAGGTTCTACAAAAAAATATTGTAAATTAAACACATTTAAAAAACAAAATTAATTCTATGACCTGTGAGCAATAGCTGGTAGAGGGAGTTTTTTTTTTTTTTGTAGATTTTTTTTATACTTTATGATAATACTAAAAAAAATATGAATATTTTAAAATTTCTATTTTTTATATTTTAGTTTTTTAATTTTCTTCTAAAATTTCTATTTTTTGCTTAATATTATTGATTTTGGCATACACAATATTATATTTAAAAAAATGTATTTTGAAAGTATGCAGAAAAAAATAATACAGTAGAAACTGGTTGTAACGACATCGTAGGAGCCGGTCATATTGGTTGAAAAAGGTGGATAGTCGTAATAACAGGTAAAAATGCAATTATGGAATTCAGTTGGATTTTTATTTTGAGTCGTAAAAACCGATTTCGTTATAGCCGGTTTCTACTGTATACATATTTTGTACATTAAAATCAGAAAAAAATATAAATTTTTCATTCTGTTACTTATGTTAATTTTAATTTTTAGCAATGAAAAAGGAATCATTAATGACAGTTTTCAATCTTTTGATGATACAGAAAAATTAAATAAGAGAATTCTAGCTTTAGAAAAAGAAAATGCTGTTCTAAGAAAAGACAATGAAGCTTTTAAAATCAACAAAGAAAAAATTATACTGGAAAACAAAATTCAAGAAATATCAATAGAAAATGATAAAATTAAAGTCGAGAATGTAGAATTAAAAGAAATTTGCAAGAAATTTGAAGAAAGTGAAAAACTGATCAACAGTAAATTCAAAATTCTAGAATCGAATCACAAAAATATTCTTATTGAAAAAAATAAATTACTTGATGATTTGAAGATTACAAAAGATGAAAATACTGTATTAAGAACTAAAGTATCAGATACAGATGAATCTAAAATAAAATTAACAGATTTAGAAACTAAATATCAAAGCTTAAATGACGAGTTGAAAAATATTAAGAATGAAAATAGTACTTTGAACAGACAAAATGAAATTATAAACACAGAGAAAATTAAGTTACAGGACGGTATAGAAAAAACGCAAGAAGAAATTGAAGTTTTGAAAAATAAGATAATAACATTAACTGAAGAAAAACAACAGCTCTATAATGAAGTATCAAAACTGACGAATCAAATTGAAAATTGTCAAAAAATCAACAAGGAAGAAAAAAATTCTTTAAATCAAGAAATACAGAATCTATCTGAAGAAAGAAGTAACTTAAAAATTGAATTTGAAAATGTGCAAAAACTTTATAATGTCTTGGAAACTAATTTAGAAATGAAAAATAAAGATAACGAAAACTTACGACAAGAATTGGTTGGATTAAAAATCGAATGTGAAAAATTGAATGGAGAAAAAATTAGTATTGATGAAGAGAAAACTATTTTAGTAAAAAAAGTGAATGAACTTAAAGAAAAAATTGATAGTCAAGAATTAAATGATAAAATAAACCTAGAACAAATTGCTAATCTCAAAATTAATAATCAAGATTTACATCAAAAATTAAAAAACGTATTGACTGAAAAAGACATATTAAATGATAAATTACAAGAAAATATGTTAGAAAAAAGTAAAGTTGATTCAGAATTATTGAATTTAGAGAAACAGAATTCAGAATTACTTGAGAAGTTTAACCGAATATCAGGAGAACAAATTCAACAATACATTGAAGAAAAACAAAGTTTGGATAACAAAATTAAACAACTTTATGAGGAAAATGCACAATTATCTGAAGAATTAGATAAAATTAAAACTCAAATAAATGACCACAATAAAAATATGAAAAATAACATAGAACAGTTAAACTTTATGAAAAAACAACTTGATGAAAAAATGATAGAAAATAGTGAATTGAGTAAAAAAATGAATACATTAAAGATGCAAAGTAACGATCTACAACAGAAGAACTTACAGCTGAAAGAAGATTATAAGAATCTGCAAAGCGAATTAAACGATGTGACAGAAGAGATGATGGAACACATTACTTCTGACTCTACGGATGATTTAAAAAAAGAAATACAATCATTGAAAAATGATAAAGAGGCTGTAGAAAACGAACTTAAACAGTGTCAAATAAATTATGAAAAATTACAAGAAGAGAAAGAATTATTAGAATTTGAAATAATGAATATCAGCACTCATCATTGTAAAAAAGAGATTCAATATTTAGATGAAATTGAGAATTTAAATAAATCACAAACGGAACGTGACATGCTTTTTGAGAATTTCACAGATATTATACGTACACAAGAATCACAAATTGATGTTTTAGAAAGACGAAATTCTAATAAATTATGCCCCATACTTGAAATGGATGATGATATAGGCAAAAACTTTTCTGATTTAAAGGAAACCGTTCTAAATCTTAACGACATGATTGTGAGTGCGTATGAAGAAAACGATATGTTCAAACACAAAAATAGGACATTAGCAAACTTATTAGATGATTACAGTGACCTAATAAAAACACTTAAAAAGAAAAATGACGATTTAGAACAACAATTAAAATTACTTCTAGGTCAGGAATCGTTTGTAGATTCTACTATGAATGATATGTCTAACGTCCTGGAACTGTCATTAATAGAATCAAATAAACAACCCAATAAAAACATAACGCACAATGTAATCAAACCAATTTTAGATCAATTTAATTGTAAACAAACTGAAGTGTTTAATTTGATTGAAAAAAAATTATTGATTTCTGAAGAAAAGTTTTTAAAAATAAGCAAAATGTGTCTTGAACTTATAAAAAATATAGAAGTTGTAAAAGGTGTAAATGTGACGTTAAAATCAGAAAATTTAGACATGCAAAAGAAATTAATCTCACTGGAAGGTGTTATTTCCGCAGATAAAGGAACTATTGAATCGTTCAATATGGAAAATAGAGAACTAAAAGATCTATTACTGCATAGAAATAGTGAATACGAATTATGCGAGAATGGTAGAAAGAAAATTTTAAATGATATGAATGCATTACAACAAAATTTCAACGATTTACAAAATTTGAGAAATACCTTAATTTCCGAAAATGATCGCTTAAAACAAGATTCTTTTGAAAAAAATAAATTAATAGATATTTTACAATTAGAAAAACAAGATTTAATTCAAAAAGAACAATATGTAAATGAGTTAAAAACATCCTTAGTTCATGAAAAAACAGAAAAAGAGAACTTATTAAAATGTAATGAAACTCTAAAAGAAAAGTTAGACCACATCTCTAATGATTATGATGAAATTAAATTTGAAATAAGTTCATTAAATACATCTATATCAAATTTAAAAACGGAAAATACTAATTTGCAAGAAGAATGCACCAAATTGAATAATTTAAATGAAAATTTAAAACTTGAAATAATTTCTTTAAAAACTGAAAATGATAAACAGAAAAGTGAATATGACAGCTTAAAAATAGATAACGATAAACAAATAAAAGATTTTACAGAAAGAATACTTGTTTTAGAAAATGAAAAGTTCAATAATTGTGAAAAACTGCAAATCAAACTAAAAGATTTGAATAATTTAAATGAAAATTTAAAACTTGAAATAATTTCTTTAAAAACTGAAAATGATAAACAGAAAAGTGAATATGACAGCTTAAAAATAGATAAGGATAAACAAATAAAAGATTTTACCGAAAGAATACTTGTTTTAGAAAATGAAAAATGCAATAATTGTGAAAAACTGCAAATCAAACTAAAAGATTTGAATAATTTAAATGAAAATTTAAAACTTGAAATAATTTCTTTAAAAACTGAAAATGATAAACAGAAAAGTGAATATGACAGCTTAAAAATAGATAACGATAAACAAATAAAAGATTTTACCGAAAGAATACTTGTTTTAGAAAATGAAAAATGCAATAATTGTGAAAAACTGCAAAACATACTAAAAGATTTGAAAATATTAAATGAAAATTTAAAACTTGAAATAATTTCTTTAAAAACTGAAAATGATAAACAGAAAAATGAATATAACAGCTTGAAAATAGATAATGATAAACAAATAAAAGATTTTACCGAAAGAATACTTGTTTTAGAAAATGAAAAATGCAATAATTGTGAAAAACTGCAAAACATACTAAAAGATTTGAAAATATTAAATAAAAATCTGGAATCGGAAATAATCACTTTACACGCAGAATATGAAAATGTGACAAAGGAAAACGACACAAAAGAAAAAATGATAGGAGAATTGAATAGTAGATTGTTATTTGTAGAAAATGAAAAAATAAATATGTTACCAATTGATGATGATCAGAACAAAAAACTACAAGATAAATATGATAATTTAAAGAAAATACTGAAAGAATACAGGATAGAAAAAGCAGTTCTGAAAGAACAGAAAAAATATCTTGAGAAAAGACTTATTTATGCAAATGTCACCTATAAGCTGCCACGGGTCAATCCTACTGAATATGATCTTGAGAAAGATGATGAAGATATGTTACAAGATAACAAAAATACTGAAACGAAAAAAACTAATCATCAACAAACGCAGCACGAACATACTAAATCAAGACGGCAAAGTTATGTTGATACTCTTCGAGGGTTACCTCTGAGTACGAAAACAGTTCAGAAGTACATCAGTGTTGGTGTTAATACTGATGCAGAAACAAAAGATTCACAAGTCGAAAACAAAAAATACATTGATATTGCAGTCAACACGGATCCTGGCATTATTGAACATTTGAATCGACAGATAGGATTACGAAAGTTACACAACGAGAAATTAAAATCTGATTACAAGAAGGAGTATGATGAAAATTTGAAATTGAGAGAAGCGAATCAAATATTTCAAGCAAAGGTAATTAGACAAAATTGTTAAGGGGTCGTTCTAGTAAAACAGTTCAAAATTAGATTTTTTTTATGAAAAGAATGAATTTTTGATACTTCAGTATTATTCAGTGTATTTAGTAACTCGCCCAATTATTTCGGGTACATTTTTTTCCTTTGCGGCTCGTTCAAAAGGGACACTTGCCCCTTCCGCCGCCATCTTTACTTTTTTTATTTTCAATTGCTTATGAGCAACTATGGGATAATTAGAATGTGAGTTATGACTCACATTCTAATTATTCCATAGTGATAACCGAAGTCGTTAGACTCATCAGACTTTACTCTTTAATTAAGTTTATGTCAAATTAAACTCTCCGATGTCTTGAGAAAAAGTTATTAGCATCCAAAGTTGGAAAAACTTTCCCAAAAGTCCTTTTGCCCACTTTCTCTGCACGTAGCTCTTTTCCAGTGCATCTGAGACCCCACCTCCCTTGACAGTATACTATTTGAAGTAGACTCAATTTCCAGTATTTAAAAAAAATCATCCCGAACGGTTGATTTTTCGCCCGTCAACCCACGCTCGAAGTTGCTAATACTCACGTGGCCCACTCTGGCGTATTCGCGCTTTATTTCTCACTTTTCCCACTAATAAAACAATAACGAATTAATAACAACCACATATTTGTTTATACTACGCTAAGGACACACATTTTACCTAATGATTCATTTATGTTGGGTATTATTAAGAATTTGCTTAGGATTTAATATCAATGGTAATAAATGTATAATAATGTAAATTCTATAATTTTCATGGTTTACACTTGTCATTACTGCTTCAAGATCGCTAATTTCTACTTAACTCGCATGTATCAAGCCTGTTCATATGTACCACATACCATTGATAAGAACTGTCCGCGGTTCATTTATATTTAATACCCTGCAGCTTAGAATTATTTATAATACTGAACATAAATAAATATTAAATTTTGTTTTAACTATTCTTTTTTTCTTAGGAGATGGAGTACGAGAGAAAAATATTGAAACTGACCAAATCAAAAATTAAAAGTGATGCTTCTGTTAACACAGACTTATTAATGACGGAAATTTCAGATCAGGTTAGTTGAATTGCTTTTATTATAGGAGAAATTATCAGAAGCCAAATTGCAATTTTTGTTTTAACCCGATTAAGACCATTGTTGCAGTATTATATACCAACTGGGTTAGTGTAACCCATACACCAACATGACAATGTTCTTGCTCGGCTACTTCACACTCACTAAAGTCGAAATGTTAGGTGACTTCTAGTTACGATAACTAACTTTTTCTCCAAAACACAGATCTTCCAATCTGGACCGATCAGGAATAATACACATTTTCTAAATGAGCTGAGTTAGTGTAACCCATGAAGTTATACTCAAGAGATGACATTAGAGTCTCCGGGGTATGTCGAAAAACGGACCCTGGTGTGGGCGGTCTCTCGTGCATGGATCTTGAACTCCTCTGTTCCTTTGACCAATCAAATTCATTCACCCCTCTTGCAGTACTCATCTCTAGTAGAGACGTGTAATTCATGAACGATTCGTTCTTTTTGAACGATTCTTTTCGGTGAACGAAACAACTCGAGTCAGTATTTTAAAAAAGATTCGTTCTTTTTTTTTATTATATTGTAAAATATAAAAGAAAATAGATTCGTACAATATTTTTGTGTTAAAATATTTAGAACGAAAACAATCGTTATTATTGATATTATATATAAAATAAAAATATTTCTCGATAAATGTAATTGTAGAAGTGTATTTTTCAACAACTAAACCCGATACAAGTTTTTAAATTCGAATTGTTGCAAGGAAAGAAACTGTTACAGTCTAGCTCTGAATGGCAGCGGCGTACCATTCGTGTATTTAAGATACAGGTATTATTTTAAATTGTAAAATTGTTTAATAAACAATTTAGATTTAGATTATATAGCCGTGGTTCTTAAAATGTGTGTTGTTACACATCTATTACCACTGCTCTAAAATCCCGAGAAAATTCATAACGATTTGACAGATAGCGTTGGCTTAGCATTTGCTTTCGAGCGAATTTTTTATAGTACCTAACATTATAAATCAATTTATCTATAAATATTAGTGTGATAAAATGTCTGAGAATAAAAGTTATATTAAATATCAAAGTCAAAATAAAACTATCAGCAACAGTTATTTTAAGTAATATGATTTTACACAATTATTATAATAATGAACAAAAGTAAACATAATTTGTACGCCACTGATACATCAAGCAACGAACGGCGACCAAAAAGTAACAATGTATTTATTTATCGAAGTCCATTCTGTCAGTGATCGGATACGTTCGGATTTTGTCGTACCGACTTGCACTCACTTGTATTCAAGTTCCATACGAACGATTCACTGTACTGGCCGATACAAATGACTTGTCACTCGCCAATTCATTTTTGTAAGCGAACGACTCATTGAACGAATCAGTTAGAACGAATCTTTTTACTGAATTGTTTCAAATGACTCGAGTCACTAAAAAGACTCATTTTTCCCATCTCTACTCTCTAGTATTCCCACGTGACACGGACATTGCACACGGATGCGCGCGCATTCACCCCTCTTGCAGTACACCATTTGATTGGTCAAAGGAACAGAGGGGTCCAAGATCCATGCACGAGAGATCGCTCACATTGGGGGTCATATTCTGACACAAAAAATTGTATTACAGATATACAGAGTGCCATCTCCTGAGTATAACTTCATGGTGTAACCCAATGTGTTTCGAGGGTTAAATCTAAATCTGTCACTGTTAGTAAAATATTTTCCCTAAAGAAATTGCTCAAAATTATATCTGAATGCCTTTTTAAGGGGGGTCATCTACCTTCGTGCCAAAATTTTAAGCCTATTTTTAACAGTGGGTTCTTGAAACAAAAAAAAATATATATCTTTAATTGTCACGTTGGTTAGCAGACGTGTTAACAAAAAACATTTTTTTTTCAACCGTTTTAAATTAAATAAAGCTTTCAAAAAAGTTCATATCTTGACCTAGAGATATGTCTGCTGAAAAATTAGAGAACAAGAAATCCCCGATATTCCAAATATTCTAGGCGGGCTTTCGACAAAACTTTTGAAAAACACAACTTTTGGGGAAACGCATTTAAACATATATGATGTAATGAACATGATTGGAGTGGCCGTGAATGTCGTTCCACGAACTAACGTGTATCCGGTCAAATCCTTCACAAGACACATTTCTAATAACGTCTAGATCAGCGAGCGGCAACAAGGGGCTCGCGGGCAAAATAAATTTTATTTATATTGTTAAAACATTTTTATGCACCTATTTCCAATTAGTACCTTTGAGTACAGCCGATTTCATTATAATTATGATAGAAAAAGTACTACTTTATCATTTTGCTCAGAATTTCGACACATTACTGAAAGAGTTTAAATCCTTTTTATAATTTTTATTAATTTGCAATATATTTTCTTTGGAATTGGAAATTATTTATAATTTAAAAAAAAAGAGGATTTTTAAAACTCTTTGGAATTTAGTTAATGGAAATAGCTATCCTTTATTTAGAAAAATTGCTCTAAAAATATTACCTTACTTACCTCACCCCCCTCTCCCCTCCGCCATACTTATGAAATTTTAAAATGCAAAAAAAAAAAACGATGTAATAATTTCTTGTAAAATTTTCTCACCTTGCCACAGAGTTAGTTTATTTGGTTTCTGTTTATATATATCCGAATTATGACATTGCTTGCTGTAGTTGTATATATTTATATTCTAATTTTTCAGGATTACAAAACCGAAATTCAGGAATTAAAAGAAAAAGTGTCTAGGTACAGAACACTTAGTGTGAAACGCAGAGAAGAAATATTAACATTAGAAACAAAGCTAAAGTCAAATATAGAAAATAATAAATGTTAATAAATAATCAAATGTGTTCTGTTCTAATACTAGTCAACATATGTATATTTTTATTACTTTTTATAATTAATGTATAAGATATTAAACTGTACATTCTATGTAAATATATTCCTCTCCCCATTTAGTTAATCAATTGTTTGACAATATAGTATTTATTACTCAACATTATATAAGTTCATTTTGACATATAGATTTTTTGTAGTTCATAGTTTGTCATAATATATAATATCATATATATTTAAATTTGGTTGAACTTAACACGTTAACTGCCATGAGGCACCTCTTTTGTATGGTGTTTGTGCCTCATAAATTTAATTGACATCAGTATTGATATACACTCAGCGTTCTATAATACGCCCATCCACAAGACGTCCGATCCATAAGACAATGTTCTAACAGTTCTATAGTACGTCTTTCCCCAACCCCCACCATAATACCATTGTGACAGCTATATTTCAGCGCGAAATTTAAATTAACAAATTGACGTTAGTCTTCTATGTAGTTGTAGATTTTTTAAACAAAACTTGTGTTTTGGTGTGACTCAATGTGGAAAAAAATGAAATTCAATACAAATTTTCGTTAAAATTGAAATATAATAAATAGTATAAAAAAATGTGTAAGGTACATTTTATTTGATTTGATAATTCGAAAAAGATTAAAAAAGGAAATAACAAAAATAAATTATTGGCATATGATTGTATAGAAATCTATACATTTTTCATCCAGTATTAAAACAATGAATAACAATTGTCTAGAGTTCTAGATTCTAGAGTATCAAAATTGCAAAAGAAAATTAACATTTTATTGGATAAATTTATGAAAGAAATGGAGGAAGTGAAATATACACGTAATACCAATTATTTTAACATTTTATTATAAAAAAGTCGTAAATCGTATGATATTTGTATGTAATTGAAAAAGCCAACAAATGAACAAACTACATATTATGTACATATGATCTCGTAAAGTGTCCCTAGATCTCGTTCACCAACAGCGCCATTTTTATTATTATTATGTATGTATCTGTCAACTTTTAGGCGTGGTGGTGGGGGCCCCTCTAGCCGGCATCTTGTGGAATTATTGAATTACCGATGGCTACGTATTATAGAACGCTGAGTGTACATAAAATAATGCTCTCTGGTTTACCAGCCATACCTCATAGTGCATTCATTGTAGTTCAATTTTCTTAGGACTGGTAAATCAAACTGTTTTTTGCAAAACAAAGACCTGAATACTTTACTCAATGGTGGCAATTTCCTTGTTAAGTATGATTATAATATGAAAGCCAGTTAACTAATTCTTTATAAAATGAATTTTTTTACAGAATCAATTTAATAATATAATGTAGTGATTGTAATCATAGAAATAGAGTTAAAAAACGATTTGTCACAAAAGAAAGAGATAGAGCATGAGTTAGATATTGGGTCAAACGTGAATGAAAAAAGATAGAGTATACATTAGGATGACCAAATTTGACATGTTATGGTAATACAAAATGTGGAGGTCACGTCTATGTCTATGATTGTAGTCATTATGTTTAATCTAAACAAATTAGAAATTTTCTATATGTGACAGATGGAATTAATATTCGCCTCAGTTATTTTAGTGCTAATTGATAATATAAGTTTTGAAGTCGTGAGTAGCTTCCCAAAAGTCTAATTAAACTACGATTTTTTATTTTATTTTTTTATTTTTATTAGCTGTTAAATACCGATATTAAATTTTATAGATGACCGAGGTAAATTGTCACATCAAAAAACATTTTGGTCTTGATTTTTGACTGACTCTCACTGCTAGTTTTTGACGTACATGAAAGTGTCTTTCTATTAGGGAATTTTTTTATCTGCAAAATTGATCCTGTTATATCATTTCTGCTGCATCGATAATTTATGCATAACCAGCTTTTTTTAAATTTTTTTTCATGTATTTCTCAGGGGTCTAAGCCTGGAATTTTTGGTATTTTATTAAGAACATCATTTGCTATCAGTTGGCACTAAAATAATGAAACGAATATAAATTCCATTTTAAAATCAAATTTGAATGGATTAGTTACAAAGTGTTTATATTTGTGTTATAAGAAAATTAAATCTTTATCAATAAAATATATAGGTACATATTTCCTTTTGTATACTGTCTATGTTATTTTATGTGTCTTCAGCTATTATTTCAGCATCTAACAAAATACACCCTATTTCTTTGCCATCATAAAATCCTTGGAAAATAAATTTTAAGTAAGTGTTACTATCAAATAGGTAGTCTTTCATGCTAGCTTGTATTAACAAATTATCAATCGTGTATAAACCCTAAAAAAATAATAACTGGATAAAATAATATTGAAATTTTAAGGATTTATGCAGTGAAGTAAAAATATTCTAATCAACATGAGTGCAAAGGCATCCTTCCAGAGATACAAAAAAATGCTAAGCTTTTTTTAAAGTTAAATGAATTACTACGATACATATTAGGGTGTGCCAAAAAAAGGCGATATTTTTATTTTTTCGCTCTCAGCCCAAAATATCTCAGGAAATGCCCAAACAAAGCTCCTGTTAAAAGCGGAGCTCAAAATTCCAATTTTAAGATGTCCTCCACGGAAGTTGAAGTTTTCCCATCTAAATAACATGGGAAACGGGGTTTTTTAACAGTTTTTTGTCCTGCCAACTGTGAAAAAATTATTTTTGAAAAAAATGAATGAATGGATCTTTTTGAGTATTAAATTTAGTACAAAAAGTCCCGCTGAGTCAAATTTCTATATTCAATATTTGATTTTTGACAGAGCTTTGAAGTTCAAATTTTCGCATTTTTTTTTTTTTGCATTTTTCAGCTAAACTATCCGAGTTAGGGCAAAATGTTAACTAGCAAAATTGTAGTACGGTTGACATTCTATAAAAAAGTCTCCATCGACTTTTTTGTATTATGAATAACAACAAAGTTATATAAATTATTGGAACCAGCCTAAAAGGGATAAAGGCTACGACATTGTGCTTTTTATATTTTAATAATATGCCATGTTTATTGTTAATATATTTCATAATTTTGTGGAAAAATCATAAAAATATGATTAAATAAGTCTGTAACTTTTAATTACTGATAATACAAAAAATCTTATCCAATTTTGTTCCAAATTTGATGTACTAACAAATTTGCATAAAATTCTTTGTTCAATTATCGATATTTTAGTTCATAAAAGCGAAAATTTAAAAAAATAAATGTTTATGGGTCTATAACTTTGTTGTTATTCATAATACAAAAAAGTCGATGGAGACTTTTTTATAGAATGTCAACCGTACTACAATTTTGCTAGTTAACATTTTGCCCTAACTCGGATAGTTTAGCTGAAAAATGCAAAAAATGCGAAAATTTAAACTTCAAAGCTCTGTCAAAAATCAAATATTGAATATAGAAATTTGACTCAACAGGACTTTTTGTACTAAATTTAATACTCAAAAAGATCCATTCATTCATTTTTTTTAAAAATAATTTTTTCACAGTTTGCAGGACAAAAAACTGTTAAAAAACCCCGTTTCCCATGTTATTTAGATGGGAAAACTTCAACTTCCGTGGAGGACCTCTTAAAATTGGAATTTTGAGCTCCGCTTTTAACAGGAGCTTTGTTTGGGCATTTCCTGAGATATTTTGGGCTGAGAGCGAAAAAATAAAAATATCGCCTTTTTTTGGCACACCCTAATACATATATGTATTTGTGTATTTATTTAGTATCTATCGTTTTGAAATTCATAAACTCTATTAACTCGGATTCCTTATATTTCTTTTATGTGCATCTTTAATTAATAAATGCTGTGGTTAATAAGATATTCAGTACCCAGTAATTGAAAAAGTAATCAAAAAGAATCAAATTTTGATGTTTCATTCCGGTTTCTGTAAAATTCCATATTAACCGCCAATGATTTCATTACGTTCATTTTTTGTTTATTACGTCCAGGCAGTCTGAAGAAGTTTTTCAGTGCTGCCAACCTATTTTTTAGTTGTCAATTTTTCATTATTGATTCCGTTTGAATCCGGTAAACGTCATTCAGATTGAAAATTTGTTATATCTTTTACGTTCATATTCCGGAATAAAGCAGAATGGTATTTCATTCAGTTTGATTCTTTTCTCAATTACTGGGTAATTAGTAATTACTTACCGTTTCTATAGGACATTTATTCATTTTTAGGTTTTCTAAAAAATCACTCCATCCAGTATTCTTTTCTTCCATTTTTTCGCAAACATTGTTCACATCAAAGTCTTTTATAAAATAATTACAAGTACTTATTCGGTTTCCATCTTCGCAATCACTCATTGTAATTCTCAACTTAAAATAAACAAAACAATTTATAATAATGATACAATATCTACTTGTTAAATAAAACGGTTCATATCAGGGTTCCGTTCCATTCTCACTAACATTCATAATAATACGTACAAGAGCAAATTTAATTTAATTCAAGTGTAGGTACGTGCTCTTGTGACGATTTATAAAAAAAAGTTATTTGTAATTTTCCATAAACTATTTTTGCTAAAGGGTTTGTTACAATTTTCATTGAAAGTACTGCTTAATATCTATATTCTATAATTTTTTTCAGATATTTTGCATTGATAATTTAGAAATAGATTAATTAAAGGGAGAGAATATTCTGATAACGACTTTGAAAGCAAATATATCATGACTGAAGGATTAAAATCAAAAAGTCATAAAACATTTTCTGTTGCATTATTGATGACTTATCTAAAGACACCATTCAATGGGGTGAATAAAAAAAATTGAGTATCCTTTTGAGTGTATGGGAGAAGGTAAAAAAAAATATTTTTTCAAATATCTCATCACTTCTGTGTACTAAATTCTATTTTAATAAATACAGAAATGAGAGAATAAGAGGGCTCTGACTAGGGTTGCCAGAATCTTGAGGTGCGAAAAGAGTTCATTAAAAAAACGGGCAACCTGCACATGATAGGGTTCCGTAACCATTCTCACTACGATTTATAAAAAAATAGTTATTTCAAAATTTTCGTGACTGAAGGGTTAAAATCAAAAAGTTATCTGACATTTTTTATTGCATTTTAGGAGACCTATTAAATGACACCCCACTCAATAGGGTAAGTGGGAAAAAAATTTAAGTTCACTTTTCAGTCTGAAAGGGGGGTCCAAAATATTTTTGACAATGTTTCATATAATTTTCAGTGAAAGTAATAATTAAAATCTATGTTCTTGAATTTTTTCAGATTTTTTTAATTGATACCTAGTTTAGAAAATATATCTTTTTCACGTAGGAAGGTAAACTTAAAAACCCCGGACATATTTGAAAAATCCCGCCCTTAAAAAAAGGACAGTATCCGGGGAAAAAGGGCGGATGGTAACCCTAGCTGTGACAATGTGACAAACAGCGAAACTATAAACGGAACTCACTTTCGTGTATCGAATTTATTCTTAGAGCGTATGTAAAGTGACCAGATGTCCCGGATTGTGCGGGACAGTCCCGGATTTGAGTAGTCTGTCCCGCATAAGAAATTGTCCCGGAAATCGTCCCGGATTAGACATTAACAACATTATATTATCATTATTGTGTGTTGTTGGAGTAAAAAAAAAAATTATTGGTGAGGAGCTAAAAAAAAATAAAACAGGCAAGTGCGTGTTGGGCACGCACATGATAGGGTTCCGTAGTATTTTTCAAAATTTTCGTGACTGAAGGGTTAAAATCAAAAAGTCATTTGACTTTTATTATTGCATTTTAGGAGACCTATCAAATGACACCCCACTCAATGGGGTAAATGAAAAAAATGTGAGTTCACTTTTCAATCTATGAAAAGGGGGTCCAAAATATTTTTGACAATGTTCGTTATAATTTTCAGTGAAAGTACTAATTAAAAGCTACATTCTGAATTTTGTTCAGATTTTTTGAATCAATAGTTTAGAAAATAGAGGGGGGGGACGCTCTGACAGCGACATTAAAAAGCAAATATATCGCGACTGAAGGGTTAAAATCAAAAAGTTATTTGACGTTTTTTATTGCATTTTACGAGACCTATTAAATGACACCCCACTCAATAGGGTAAGTGGGAAAAAAAATGAAAGTTCAATTTTCAGTCTATGAAAGGGGGGTCCAAAATATTTTTGACAATGTTCGTTATAATTTTCAGTGAAAGTACTAATTAAAATCTACGTTCTGGAATTTTTTTCAGATTTTTTAAATTGATAGTTTAGAAAATAGAGGGGGGACGCTTTTTTAATGACTTTGGAGAGAAAATACATCGTGATCGAAGGGTTAAAATTAAAAATTTCTGTTACATTTTTTTTTGCATTTTAGGAGACCTTTCTAACGACACCCCACTCAATAGCGTAGGTGAAATTTTTTTTTTGAAAACACTTTTCATTTTATGAAAGGGGGGTCTAAAAAATTTTTATTTTCAAAAATATTATCATTTCTGTTTTTGGATCATCAATCTACGGCCGTATACCAAATTTCATCTTATTATCACAAAATTTTTGAAGACGGACGGACGGACATGGAGAAACTATAAGGGTTCCTAGTTTTCTACGGAACCCTAAAAAAGGTCGTCAAAAATTTTATTATAAAAATTTCTAAAAAACCTGTATAGTGGGGAGGGGTGTCCCGCAACAAGGTTTTAGAATTCTGGTCACTTTAAGCATATGCCTACTGGAAGCAGCCTTGCCGCTCGGCCGTGTAAAACAAGTGTGCGAGAGAGAAAGCGCAATAACGCTATATCCTTTCTCTCTCGCTTCGCGTGCTGATTGGTAGCGGTAATAGCGGGAAGCACTTGCCTCTCCTCCTGACTAATCAGCACGCGGAGCGTGAGAGATAGAATGTAGCGTCGAAAATAAGTAAATTAAGGGTCACCCTAATATGCACCCATAGAATTTTATTAATCAAAACCTACTATTTGAATCCATGGGATAAATTTAAAAATTTACCATTTGTCAAAGAAAATAAATGTACTTGTACTCACCACCCATCCAAAAGGAATTGTTTCCCTTATTAGAACTTGCCCATCCATCAGTATACTATCTTCGTCAACTTGTTTAAATGTCATTTTTTCAAGAAATATACTTAAATTTTGTTTATGTTCACACTGACGTATATTTTCAACATTTAATTCTATACCCTAAAAGTTTAATTATGAAATAAATGATATATAAAACATAAAAATACTATTTTCACCTGTGTATGGTATCCCAATGATACAAAAATAAAGCAAATTTGCAAAAACACGTTTAGACGCATGTTGAACAATAAAACTTTCATGATCTTTTTAGATATTTATATAAAATTTCAATGCATTGGAAATAGTAATAATAAAAAATAAATAATGACTTTAGTCATTATGCATCATTAAATACTGAAGCAATAATATCCACAAAACATTTGTGGATTGAAATCATGATGTTTTTTTTTATTCATTGATATAGAAAATTAATTGTTTTATAATATTTTCTATATTAAAATTCCATTAATTATTTTATAAGTATATTGGGGGGGGGGCAGAACCGGGCGACAAGACCTATAGGGAGGCGGCAACTAGGAAGTTGTTATAAATGTTAATAATTATTAATTAATAACATTTAATTAAATGTTATAAATAATCAAACGGCAGAAGCCTACTATTTTGCGATAATGAAAACTGGTCGACCACTTCTTCCGGCGATAGTACATTCGAATATAGTTATTTTTTAATTTTGTAATTTAATCCAGTTGAAAAATTAAACATGCCTTTCAGAAACGGATACCTAATATATGTACACAAAAATAATGTTGTTATAAACGTTTTATTATGTGAGTACATTTCAGTACATAGTATGTTACCATTATGTAGTACTATTATGGGTAGAAATATCAGATTTTTGTCTGCTCCCCCACCAGAGATATTTAGCTTTGAAAAGTGCAATTTTCTAGAAATTTTCAAATTTTGTGATTTTTTTAAGGGGGGGGGGCAGTCTCAGGGTTGAACTTTGGTGTGTGAATACAACTAAAACCCACCTCTTATGTTAAACAAAATGTTTTGGCTTGTTGATTCTACCCCTTTTTGTAAAAACATCCCCTTGAAAATGGATTTTTTTTAAAAAGAGAAATAAGAATTTAGGTTGATATTTTACCCTTTAAAATTGAATTTAGGTGAAAAAGTAAAAAATAATCTTGTAGCCCGTTTTTTCTTAACAAATTGCTTTTTGTCACATGTTGATAGGATAAATAGATCCTGAGATATCAAGTTTCCGCAAACCCTTTAACACCCTTAATGTACACGCTCGTGTCAGACACGAGGACATCTTACTCGTCTTACGCAATTTTCTACGCGCTCGATTGAGACACGAGCGACCATTATATTTACTAACCAATTTTTTTTTGTGATGTGTAGGGGAGAGTGGGGCACGTTCGGACATTTTTTTTCAGCGAATGTAGTGTTGCTATTTAAAATTGAATGGAAACTTTCTTAATGCACATTGATAGACTCATTCATTAAGTATAGATTAATGAACAAAAAAATTCGATAAACCTTACATTCATTTCGAAAATTTTTAATTTTTCAAAAAGTAGCATTTGTCTCATAGCGGGGCACTTCCGGACAACATCTGAGGCACATTCGGACAAAACCCAATAAAGCACAGAAACTCTACAAAACTATTTTTTTATTCTCTGTTCTCAAAAAATATTGTTATATTGTTATATATTAATACAAATTATTATTGAACATTTAAATTATTAAAACTCACAGTAAAACTTATAAATCCGCATGCCGAGCAGTGCCCTTGTTAATATTTGGACGTAGTAGCTTGGAGACGATATTTTGTCAATTTACAAAATAAATATCGTCAACGTAACAAATCATCGGGCTCCATTTTGCGCATGAATTTTTGCGCACTATTTTCTACCACTACTGCGGGGTATGTCCGAATGTGCCCCAGTCTACTTGTCCGAAAGTACCCCACATGCACATTTTTCATCTAACTAGATAAAATTAATTCCCTGAGCAACAGGTGCGGTTAAATTTATATGAAATTATAGGTCATGTAATGGCATTTTGTGAACTGTAATTGCCAAATAGTTAAATGAAAAAATAAAAACGCGAAAGCTTATGATATTTGCCTCAAATATTATTACAACATCTCAAAATAGATATTTGTGTATCTAGGGCGTAAAGTGGCTGTTTTTCGCACGAGTGGGAATGTTTGTTAATCGAGGCGCTAGCCGAGATTAACAATCACACGAGTGCGAAAAACGCACTTTACACCCGAGGTGCACACAATATTTTTTCTAAAACCTTATTATAATATTAATAATAATGTAATATTATTTTTTAATTAAATAATAATAACTTGTCATATTAATTATTAATATTGAAATTTAAATCAAGTACTTAAATTTTGTAAAAACAAATGAATATTGTTATTGTTTGACATTTATATTCAGATTATTTGTGGATTATTTTCACTCACGTATTTTATTCTGTGATTTTATTATTGTAATTTTATAATAATATGGATAATATGGAAAGTGATAATGAAAATTGCATGCCGCCAGAAATATCGGAAGCTGCAAAATCGGTAATTTCAAATCTAATATATGAAAATGTATGTGTTACTGTTACTATAGAAACACTTTTACGCTCGCCGTGCGTAAAAGTACTACTTTACGCACTGAAATGACAAAGAAAAAGCCTACTTTTTAACACGGTTGTAGAAAAAACAGATTTTTGCTTATAAAAACTTTGTTTGTTACGCTCAAAAACAGGATGTTTGTCACACAATAACGCTTTGTTCTGGCTACCTATCGTAAACCTCAGTTGTCAACTAGCACGTCATTTAGGCGGAAATTTCAAGAAGTCCGAACGTGCCCCATGTCCGAACGTACCCCACTCTCCCCTACATATGTCGATAACATATTTTGAACAACTTTTTTCTTCAATATAAACTACAATAAATACCTACCCCCAGTGCCGGATTTACCCTATGTGTTGCCCTAATGTAAGCACAAATCATGTAAAGGCCCCCTTTTTGTAATTTTGACGACCTTTTTTTTAGTCGTCGCCAAAATTTTCATTCAGGCCCCCCATACACCTACAATATAATTGTGCAATGTTAATATTGTACAATTATATTGAAACATACCCTACGCATACACGTTCAATTATATTGAATCTTGAACTATTCGCGTCAATATTTTTGTGGGAGCAACATGTGTGATGATCAAGATTTGGCTGCAGCTATGGTGCTGATTTTGCTAGTGAAACGTAAAAAAAACGAATATGGGTCAAATAATAATAGTTAAAATTAGACCAGTGTACATTCACGAACATCTTTTAGGATCTAGTCTCAACTCTCTGAACAATAGATTAAAAAAATATTGTACAATAAACCCTACACAATAAAAAAATATGGCGCAATAAAATTTAAACTCACTCAAACTTTTGTAAAGTCATTGCGCAATCTTCAATATGATTCCTAAACGGTCAATAATATTGGGCAATCCGTAATATTGCACAATAAAATTGATCGTGTATGGGCCGCCTCACATTTCTCACAATTAACTTCTATTTTACACTGATGCCCCCACAAACCACTTTAATGGTGCCCCCAAAATGCGGGTGCCCTAAGCAGTTGCTTCTTTTGCTTATTGGTAAATCCGGCAGTGCCTACCCCTATGGTAATTTTTAATTTTTATCTACTTTGCAAAGAAAAAAAATATTGAGTACGTCACTGACATTTACGATAAAGTATAATTTATAAGTAAGGTCCTTATAATTTTTCTTATAATATACATATATAACGAATAAAGAACATTTTATTTAAGAAAAAGAAAATACAATTTATGTATACGCCTCGCGCCCCCAGATAAAGTACAGTTACTACGCCACCGAAATTTTTATTTCAATTTAAGGTAGTTGTCGTGGTTAGGGCACACCGTCAGAAAGTTATAAATTTTTGTATACTTGTTAACGACACGATAATACATATACCCTAAAAATTTGAAGTCGATCCACCGTATAGAATCCGAGATAAACTTAATTAAAAATTGGATAATTAACATTGAGTATATACGATTTCTGTAGTTCTGAACCAGTTTGTTATTTATAAAAAAAGAACTAACTGTCAGAAACGTCCCAAAAACTCACAGTCTTTTAATACATTTATTATGACTTAAAAAAAAAATAATAAATTTTTTTTACCGTCTAGTTATTTATAAATAACGGTTTAAAGTTCAACAATTTATATAAAAGTATACATTCACGGAGTCGGACAGAAACAACTTGGCAACGCTGTGCGCGAGTTGATATATTATTTGCGCGGTAAATTCGAACGGACTGATGGATATATTATACATATATTTACTACGTATAAAAATTTTAAATTTCTAGTAATCCAAAAAATGATATCAGAACAATCTTTTTATCAAATACAAAGAGAACACAACACAAAATTACCTGGAATTCAAAATTAAAAGTAGAAATAGCAGCAAAATAAAATATTATTTAGCTTAATAATGTTTTCAAACTGATTTATTTTTGTGTCTTCAAAATGCACTTATTTCTAGTGACTTCTTATAAATGAAGAAAAATAAATATTTAATAATAAATAACTAAAAGTAAATATACTGTTCTTAGAAATGGAATAAATCCTATTTTTAGTAACACATCAAGTAATAGTATAATAAATTATACTATTTAATTACATAAATATAATTTTTATAGAATACAAAAATAAAACAAAGCATGATGGTAGAATGCTTCAAGTCAAACCCTGATTTTTATTCTGCAGAGTTCAGGAACGCTAAATTTTCACTTTAAAAAAATCCGATCATTTTTTTACCGAAAAATCAAAATTAATGTATAAATTTTAAGGGGTTAAAGTACAAAAAACGCTGCACCTTGTAAAACAAATGGGTCATTCTTATTGTTAGTGAACTCTATCAGAGAAAAATCCTACTTTTACGGATTTTCATAATATTCACATATGTTGTTAAACTTGCTCAAATAATATAAGTTTAATTCATCATTTTGCAAAATTTTTAGTTTTTTAAAAAAGGCGTGTATTTTAAGTTTTGCGTTATTGCGCTTTCTCTCTTGCACGCTTGTTTGCATGGCCGAGCGCCAAGGCTGCCTCTAGTAGGTATATGCTCGAAGGTACAGGCAGTGGCGTAATTATAAAAATGGGGGCCCCAGACAATTTTTCAGAAGGGGGCCCTTGCCAGGGAATTTTTTTACATTATTTCACCCCCTCCCCCCCCCCTCCACACAATAATATTTATTACTTACGATTAGAATTTTAAAGGGATGTATTTGAGATATGGATACAAAGACGTTTGAAAAAAAAAGTGATTTATGTAAAAAAAAATATTTTGATGGTACAATTATACTAACATGAAAAACACTCAATAGCATGCCAAATTTTACAGTTTTCAAGATTTTTATATTCAATTTTAAAATAAAATAACAACGTAAAAATATGAAAGTTAGGTAAACGAATATGAATAACTGAAATATCAGCTTTTTCACTAAACATTTTTTTGATCGTTTCGATTCTAAAAAAATCATCACAATTAAAAAAATCCTTTTCCACTTTTGGGGCCCCCCTGATGCTCGGGGCCCTGGACGCCCTGGACAATCTAACTAACCGGTCAGACCAGCGGTACACTCATCGCTTGATAAACCGACCTTTGATTAACCGGCAGCTTGGATGACCGACGGACCAAACGCGCGATATGCCGACTTTCTCCAATCCCCTCCATTATACTACCGTGATTGCTATCTCCGCGCGTAATTTAAATTCGCCAATCAACGTTGAGGTTGGCACGGTGGTGGGGGCCCCTCTCGACGTCGGTTTATCAAGCGGTTCAATTACCAACTTCGTCGGTTTATCAAGCGGTGAGTGTAGTTACGTCACTGTAAACATAGACATAGAGAAATGGACAGCGCATTCGTATTTAACATAATGGTGTAATATGGGTGTAACATATGTTCTGTAAGTGAGAGAGAGATGCATGTCGTTTGGAAAATAACATATATGATTTCCAAACATCTTCTGTCTCTCTCATTTGACACGGCTCTTTTTACGAGTCAGATGCGCTGTCCATTTCTTTATGTCTATGACTGTAAACATGCGCGCGTTTCTACCAACCTTATTAGATAAAATAAATTTATACGGTAAATACCCTAGAATTATGACAGATTCGTAATTTGAATTGTTCAAACGCGTTCAAACGGTTGATGATATGGGTAGAAGTGTTTGCAGATACAATATTAAAATAAAACAATATCTGTATCAAATAAATCGTATAAAATGAACAAATCATTCCAGCAGTATCGTGAGGAAACTGTAAGCGAAGAATCAGACGAGGAAGAATATATAATAAATAAAGTTAAAAAAGGTTAGGTTTATAATTAGTATTGTGCGGTGTTAACTTGTTAAGCATGTTTTTTTATATTAATATGTATTCAGTTTTGTTTATTTCTCAGATTTAATGTTTTTTTCACAGATAAACAGCACAATTTTTATGACTCGGATGATTCAGAAGATTCTAAAACCGATTGCGATGAAATATTACCAAACGATGTTGAATCAGCAGCATTGCATGAGGTACATTAACCTTTTGTGTTGTTTTTTTGCTAATATTTATTGACCTTTGAATAAGTTTATTAATTTTTACAAAAATGTATAGAGGTATGAACAAAATTCAAGTCGATTCCTGAAATATTTAAGGAGAATGTTAGTTTTGAGAAAAATATATTAAAGTATCTAGAAAGAAGGGGTTATTTATCATTTTAGCGTCCTAAATAACTGTATGATGAGTCTGTTTTTTTTTTTAAATCAATGTTACAGAGATTCCAGATGTCAAAATTTATTATAATACCTGTGATCGAAAATTAAGACAAAAATAATACAATCAAATTATATTATTTATTTTTAATATTAAATAATGTTTAATTTGATATAACTTATGTTTTAATTTCGAAAAAAAGGTCGATAAATATTTAAATAAATAATTATAACAATTTTTTTTTTCATTTGGGTGCAGATACTTCTTGGTCACAAGTATTTAAACATTTTTCGACGTTTATTTGAATTTAGAATATTCGAAAACCATAGATAAATAAAAATGAATGCAAATGTAAAAAATAATATAAAGTAATTTTGAATGCTACAACTTGGCTAAAACGATAAATAACCAAAAAAAGGTTCTTTGTATACACAGTAACAGGGTGATTTACAACTAGTGTAAAAAAAATTAACAGTAGATTGAAGACATTATTTTAAGGGGGAAAGCCACTGTGACGGAAAAAAAATATTTTTTTTTTCTTAGATTTTTTTAAAGTTTACATATTCATAAATATGTATACAAAAAATTGAGTTTAAATTTTGAAAATTGATGGAGTTACAGTAAATTTAGTGAGACGATGTAGCATGGCCGGTTATGACAAAACAAAAACATTAAACACGTTTATCTCGGAATGAAATTTTTTGACCTGGACACGATTCCTCAAAGACTATTGAACCGATTTCATATTTATTTTTTTTATAATTTTCATAATTGTAGTAGCTATCGTTGCACGTAGCCGATTTTTGAAATTTTGATAATTACTATTTTGATAAAAAATTTATATTAAATAAGTTGAATATATACTTAATAAAATGTCCTTTACCTGATTAAAAATAATTAGTTATATCTGTGAAAAAATTCCCAAACATTGACAATTTTTTTGACCCGTCACATTGGCTATCCCCCTTAAGCAAATACCTTTATGTGAACATATATGTATGTCCAGTAATTCTTTATGATATTAATAGTCTTCCAAAGATTTTGCTCAAAACTTAAAAACTAAAGAACATTGTGATACAGTTATGAAATTTGTTATCTGGTTTAGTATTAATAAGTAATAATAAGTGTTATAGATTTCCAGTATCAAAAAATAATAATTTATACCAGGGGTTTATGGAGGTCAGTGGGCCTGCCAAATTTTACCAAGTATTTTTTTTGTTCTTTAATTTTTTCCTGAGTTTCTAAATGGCTATTTGTTGATAAAAATGCAGTTTAGGACATATACTGGGTGGACCGTTTTAACCTTTAATGGAGAATAACTCGACCGGTAAGTGAAATAATAAAAAAGTTTTCAGATAAAAGTTGTACGGTTTGGAGGGGGACATAGACGTACTTGGACGAAATTTTTTTAGGTGGTGTTTTCAAGGTGGTATGAAGGTCAACATCATTTTTTTAAATAGGAACCTATAGTTTTTATCAAGTAATTTTATTTAACGTGAAAAGACACGAATCTTTCATTGAAAACTTTTTTTTAACAACTTAATCTTTCCAAGATTTCTAACAAAATAATTCGAGATTTTGAACATTCAATATTTTCTTACTCAGAAACCATACATTTTAGAGAAAAGTACAAGAAACAAAAAATGTTTATTTTGATCCAATAAAACTAAAGAATTATTTTTAAATTTTTAAAACTTCTTTAATTTATTTTATTTAAGCAAAAAAAAAAAAAAACAATGTTAAAATTTTTTTAGAATACATTTTAAAAATAATTCTTCAAGTTTTATTAGATCAAAATAAACATTTTTTGTTTATTGTACTTTTTCTCTAAAATTTATGGTTTCTGAGTAAAAAAATATTGAAAGTTCATAATCTCGAATTATTTTTTAGATATCTTGGAAAGGTTAAGTTGTTAAGAAAAAGTTTTCAATGAAAGATTGGTGTCTTTTCACGTTTAATAAAATTACTTGATAAAAACTATAGGTTCCTATTTAAAAAAATGATGTTGACCTTCATACCACCTTGAAAACACCACCTAAAAAAATTTCGTCCAAGTATGTCTATGTCCCCCTCCAAACCGTACAACTTTTATCTGAAAACTTTTTTATTATTTCACTTACCGGTCGAATTATTCTCCATTAAAGGTTAATACGGTCCACCCGGTATTTATATTAACTTTATATCTTATTTTTAATCATAGAACAATAAAATATAAGCTTATTTTGTGTTATTTGAAGCATCTATATTAAGTAAAATTCTACAATACTATCTATTGTATTTCTTGTAAACAGTTGATCTTATGAAAAATTAACAGAGTATATTTTTGTGTATTTTGTGCCATATGGCCTTACAAAAGTACCAAACATAGGAAAAAATATATGAACAAAAAAATCTAGATAAAAATCGAAGAGCCTACTGGCCTCAGATCTCTGGTCTAAATAATCATTAGTTAATATTGGAAAACGATGACACATTTATTACTAAACCTGATATCAAATTTCAATACTGTATCACAATGGTTTTTCCAGATAATTAATAAAAACTAATTTAGGCAACATTTTCATATAAATTTTTTCTCTTGAAATATTTTTATTGATTAACTGTTCAAGTTTGTTCCATCTAATATGACTCACCCTGTATCACTGTTTTTGCCCATATCGGACATAGGGAGTGTGAGTTGGGAGCAATGCAGAGCCTAAACGCACTAGGTAGAGAAACACGTTTGGTTGTTAATTAAAATAAAGGTGGTTGCCGGTAAAGATCTTGAAATTGAAGTATACTATAATATTAACATTCATTTAAAGATTAAAAAAAATATATGTCCTGGTTTATATAGAATTATACAGTTATATTTTCAAGACATTGCAAATAAAAATTTAAAAAACTCCATCCCTCTCCAATTTTCTTTGAAGTACCAGGAAATATTCAAAATGCTGGTTATTCAAGCACGGATATCCCTGTATAATAGTGTATAAGATATTTATTTTTTTGTAGAATTCTATTTCGCCTGTCTCTTCTCCACGTATCGAAGATATTGAAATACTTGTACGTGAGGTACGTTGAGTTTATTTGAACATTTATTGTCTATTTTTCTTGAAATCCTCCTTTTTCCAGAGCTTACCGATTCCGGAAGAAAGAGAAAACAATTCCAATGTCGGGATAGAAATCCTAGAGTCTGACAACGAGGATAGTGATGGTAAGAATAATTTTTAAGTATAGAAATATACTTTCTATTCTATTTGTGTTGTTTTCTATTTTAGTTATCGCTGTGTCACCAGACTCGGTAATAGATATCACAAGCAACGACGATGATATAGTCGAACCGTCGCCACCGCGAAGAATTGTAAGTCTCCTCCGAGTGGCGTTGTTGTTGTTCACTAAAATCGATCACTACAAAATTTGTTAAAATTTTAATATTGTGTTTACCATTTCATTTATTAATTATAAACGTGCAAAGTTGGCCTCTTATGCATTGCAAGCATAGGGATCCACTTGGAATTTGATATTTGTTTAATTCATGTATTAAAACTAAATGTCAGATTTTAACCAAAAACGGATATGTTAAAGATTAGTAATTAAAGAATGTATATATAAAATTCTAGAATGATTTACCACCTCCTTAAATAATTATTAATTTTTAACTTTGATAAATTCCTGAACACATGACATAAATATACAAATGGCAACAGCGCATTCGGCGCGCTCTTTGGAATATAAAAACGTGGTATTGATAACTGACGCGCGTTGTAAATAGCAATTTGTTATTGATTAACATTTAATGTTTTCATTTATAATAATAATAGTTACTATTGTTATTATAATTATTACTATTGTCAGCAATATTAATAATTATAATATTGTTAAAAATAAATCTTGTAATCTTGTCTAATAAAAACCCTGTAGTTCATGCTTAATTCCGCTAGATGCCATGATTTTCGGTGAACAACAACCTTAACACCTCATGTTTAAGAACATAGTATTTTGTAACTATAAATCACACAACTCCAGATTGGTGCCCCTAATGGATTTTTAATACACCCACACTGGACTAAAGGTTGAAAAATTATAAAGAACCTAAGGTCATTGATTTTACATTTTACATTTGAATCTTGTTTTTTATGTCAATGCCTATTTATACCTATTGATTATCTGTAATATATGCAAATATCGGTGATTTTAAAATCTTGTATTGTGCTTGTATTGACAAAAAGGTTTCCAACCCCTGATCTAGTTTAATGTGTTAAAATTTCAAATTGTTTCGACGAATCGTTTAATACTAACAGGTATTCAAAGAGCAAATGGGCTAATCTATATCTATAAAAGAGTTTGTCCTTAATCACTCACTCATTCACTCACTCATATATCAACGTACAACTTAAACCCCTCGACCTAGAAACGTGAAATTTCGTAGATGCCTTCCTTTTATAATGTAAGCACCCACTAAGAAAGGATTTTTTGAAATTCCTAACAGGGTGTCAAAGTTTATATAAAAAATTTTTTTTTTTGTTCGCATTTAATTGAAACTTATCGAACATACTCTACAATATAAATAATGAAACAATTATTTCAGCATGTCCCATTTTGATATATTTCATATATATATCTTCATGATATATCTTCATAATTTTTCATGATATTAAAGTAAATTCGGACAAATTAATATTCAATTAAAAATGAAAGTTCGATATTCAAGCCCTAATAGCATGGGAGGGGGACGAGGATGGATTTAGATAAGTTTATATGCATACCTGCTTTACTTATAAAGGTAAATTCAAGCTAATAGTCATCTATTAAGGTAGTAGACCGGTGTGATGGGTCAAAAAAATCGATTTTTTTTTTACATTTTTCGGAAGAACCACATTTTAAAAATATGCTCTTAAATTTTCAGACCAAAATTTAGAATATTTCCAAAGTTACAGGCATTTATCCTTCGACGAGTGCACATTGCTATAAGATGGGAAACAAACGTTTTAGCGTTTTTCTCGAAACCATGTTTTTGAAATTTCGGGGAAGCACTGACTCAAAACTATTCAACCGATTTGGCTCAAAATTTAACTAGTTATTCTACATACACATATCTAAATACCTAACCTTTAAAACATTTAATTTTTTAATAATAAATTAATTTTTTTAAACATTTTATCAACAAAAAAAATTACATTTTGAGAACTTTTTTTTCACAAGTCCGCCATTTTTTTATTTTTTTTTATTTTAGTGACTGGTGTACGGGACAAACGATATTTATAAAATTATAACACTTTGTAGTTTTGAATATATATTTATTTATTGTAAGTTACACTGTTGATTGTTGTAAGTTGATGTAATGTACTGTAATGTAACGAGCGCGGGAGTACTGCAGCGAGATGTTTACTGTGTCAGAAGCAAAGACCAACCATCTGTTTTAGAAAATGAACTATCCTGTCTTAGAATCGGTAGACAAGGATAGCGATAGATATTTAGAGAAGGGGAAAAATAGAAAGTGGTTTGCTTGGGGAAATCCAAAAGGCGGCATCTACTTTGACCCTAGCACTACTGAGCTTAGGATAAATTAGACGTTAGCCGACCGGAAATACCCAAGCGTACGTGTTACTAATAAACTACAGAGGATTAAGAAAGATTAAAGAATTTGCTGAAAAATGTAAACGTCTAGACACGTTGTAAAAGTATATAAGTTGTCGGTAAACTTAAATAAAATAGTACGAAATATTAAAAATAAAATTTAAGAAATTTGAACGTGTGAGATGTCGCGAATGTCGCTACAGTACCCCCCTGCCAGTGATTTAAATCACGAAAAACCTATCTGTAGACGGTCCGTGAAGCGGGCGCGCCTACTTGACTGTGTTCGTCGTCCTCCGTCTGGCTGAATTTCGGGCCGGTGGGCGGGAAAGACTGGAGCTCTTGATGCGTCGTCTGTTTCTTTATTGCGTTCTTCGTCGTTGTTGTATTTGTTCGTTCGATAATTTGAGTGCTTGTTGGTTTGTTTGTTGGTCGATTGTCCAGGTGTAGTGATGATGACTGAGGGAGCCAAAGCGAGATAGTACGGCGTATGCGTTATGAATTGAGTCACGATGAGCTTGTTCGCAAAAGCCTGGGTTGCGTGTACGACGGTGGTTGCGTCGTAGTCGTGGGTCACGATTCGAGTGACTGCAACAACCTCGGCGGCGTGTGCGGCGACGGATGCATCGTAGTCGTGGGTCACGAATCGGGTGACTGCAATAACCTCGGCGGCGTGTGCGGCGACGGATGCATCGTAGTCGTGGGTCACGAATCGGGTGACTGCAACAACCTCGGCGGCGTGTGCGGTGACGGATGCATCGTAGTCGTGGGTCACGAATCGGGTGACTGCAACAACCTCGGCGGCGCGTGCAGAGATGGATGCATCGTAGTCGTGTGTAATCAGAGAATGGTGTACCTGGTTGTTTGGTGAACTGCGTTTGGCGTATCGTCTGGTCGTGTTGCTTGGAAGCTTGGGAAGTACCTCGATATGTGGCGATGAACCAGAGGCGACCGTGACTGTTAGGACTTGAGACTCAGTCATCTCCAATTGAGAGGTGATATGGGTGAGTAGGTCCAGGAGTCGGTGATTCCGCTTGTCCAATTGTGATAACCAGAGATGTTTTTCAACTCTTGAGACTTGAAACTCAGTCACCTGTCCTTGCGAGGTGATATGGGTAGGTAAGTCCGTGAGTCGTTGTTTTCGCGTGTTCACTGGAATTACTTCTTGGTAGTCGTGTTCGTGATGATGGTGTGGCGCGATGTCGTAGGGCAGGTGTCGTCTGTCGCCATTAACGACTGCCCGTAGTAGTGCCACTTATGAGTCATGGCCGAAAAATTTTTGTATCGAACTTGTTGTTACGCATTTGGTTGCAGTTTCCGCGGGAGCACTCACTGTTATTTCTAATGCCATATCTTTGTTCATCTCGCTTGTCACTTGGTCGATGGCACGAAACACCGTTTAAAAAAATCGTCAGTTGCACTATAGTTTGAGTTTGTTGAATGCACAAGTCACTTTTTTTATTGTCACTGTCACTATGTAGGTATCACTTCGGTCGCGAAAAAATTACATAGGGCGCGGACAAATCACGTCGGTTGCGATCAAATCACGTCGGGGTCACCACTTTAGTGACTTGTGTACGGGACAAACGATATTTATAAAATTATAACACTTTGTAGTTTTGAATATATATTTATTTATTGTAAGTTACACTGTTGATTGTTGTAAGTTGATGTAATGTACTGTAATGTAACGAGCGCGGGAGTACTGCAGCGAGATGTTTACTGTGTCAGAAGCAAAGACCAACCATCTGTTTTAGAAAATGAACTATCCTGTCTTAGAATCGGTAGACAAGGATAGCGATAGATATTTAGAGAAGGGGAAAAATAGAAAGTGGTTTGCTTGGGGAAATCCAAAAGGCGGCATCTACTTTGACCCTAGCACTACTGAGCTTAGGATAAATTAGACGTTAGCCGACCGGAAATACCCAAGCGTACGTGTTACTAATAAACTACAGAGGATTAAGAAAGATTAAAGAATTTGCTGAAAAATGTAAACGTCTAGACACGTTGTAAAAGTATATAAGTTGTCGGTAAACTTAAATAAAATAGTACGAAATATTAAAAATAAAATTTAAGAAATTTGAACGTGTGAGATGTCGCGAATGTCGCTACAGTACCCCCCTGCCAGTGATTTAAATCACGAAAAACCTATCTGTAGACGGTCCGTGAAGCGGGCGCGCCTACTTGACTGTGTTCGTCGTCCTCCGTCTGGCTGAATTTCGGGCCGGTGGGCGGGAAAGACTGGAGCTCTTGATGCGTCGTCTGTTTCTTTATTGCGTTCTTCGTCGTTGTTGTATTTGTTCGTTCGATAATTTGAGTGCTTGTTGGTTTGTTTGTTGGTCGATTGTCCAGGTGTAGTGATGATGACTGAGGGAGCCAAAGCGAGATAGTACGGCGTATGCGTTATGAATTGAGTCACGATGAGCTTGTTCGCAAAAGCCTGGGTTGCGTGTACGACGGTGGTTGCGTCGTAGTCGTGGGTCACGATTCGAGTGACTGCAACAACCTCGGCGGCGTGTGCGGCGACGGATGCATCGTAGTCGTGGGTCACGAATCGGGTGACTGCAATAACCTCGGCGGCGTGTGCGGCGACGGATGCATCGTAGTCGTGGGTCACGAATCGGGTGACTGCAACAACCTCGGCGGCGTGTGCGGTGACGGATGCATCGTAGTCGTGGGTCACGAATCGGGTGACTGCAACAACCTCGGCGGCGCGTGCAGAGATGGATGCATCGTAGTCGTGTGTAATCAGAGAATGGTGTACCTGGTTGTTTGGTGAACTGCGTTTGGCGTATCGTCTGGTCGTGTTGCTTGGAAGCTTGGGAAGTACCTCGATATGTGGCGATGAACCAGAGGCGACCGTGACTGTTAGGACTTGAGACTCAGTCATCTCCAATTGAGAGGTGATATGGGTGAGTAGGTCCAGGAGTCGGTGATTCCGCTTGTCCAATTGTGATAACCAGAGATGTTTTTCAACTCTTGAGACTTGAAACTCAGTCACCTGTCCTTGCGAGGTGATATGGGTAGGTAAGTCCGTGAGTCGTTGTTTTCGCGTGTTCACTGGAATTACTTCTTGGTAGTCGTGTTCGTGATGATGGTGTGGCGCGATGTCGTAGGGCAGGTGTCGTCTGTCGCCATTAACGACTGCCCGTAGTAGTGCCACTTATGAGTCATGGCCGAAAAATTTTTGTATCGAACTTGTTGTTACGCATTTGGTTGCAGTTTCCGCGGGAGCACTCACTGTTATTTCTAATGCCATATCTTTGTTCATCTCGCTTGTCACTTGGTCGATGGCACGAAACACCGTTTAAAAAAATCGTCAGTTGCACTATAGTTTGAGTTTGTTGAATGCACAAGTCACTTTTTTTATTGTCACTGTCACTATGTAGGTATCACTTCGGTCGCGAAAAAATTACATAGGGCGCGGACAAATCACGTCGGTTGCGATCAAATCACGTCGGGGTCACCACTTTAGTGACTTGTGTACGGGACAAACGATATTTATAAAATTATAACACTTTGTAGTTTTGAATATATATTTATTTATTGTAAGTTACACTGTTGATTGTTGTAAGTTGATGTAATGTACTGTAATGTAACGAGCGCGGGAGTACTGCAGCGAGATGTTTACTGTGTCAGAAGCAAAGACCAACCATCTGTTTTAGAAAATGAACTATCCTGTCTTAGAATCGGTAGACAAGGATAGCGATAGATATTTAGAGAAGGGGAAAAATAGAAAGTGGTTTGCTTGGGGAAATCCAAAAGGCGGCATCTACTTTGACCCTAGCACTACTGAGCTTAGGATAAATTAGACGTTAGCCGACCGGAAATACCCAAGCGTACGTGTTACTAATAAACTACAGAGGATTAAGAAAGATTAAAGAATTAGCTGAAAAATGTAAACGTCTAGACACGTTGTAAAAGTATATAAGTTGTCGGTAAACTTAAATAAAATAGTACGAAATATTAAAAATAAAATTTAAGAAATTTGAACGTGTGAGATGTCGCGAATGTCGCTACATTATTATGTATATTATTGGTTAGTTCATTAAAATAAGGTCTACACAATAATAATATTTTTGATTTTTTCATTTCAAATGACTACGGAAGGCTGTGTGCTTCCCCGAAACAGCTCATCATTCTTTAGAGCAGTGGTTCTCAAACTGGGTGCCGCGGCACCCCAGGGTGCCGCGAGCGTATGCCAGGGGTGCCGCGGTAATAATCAAGAAAAGTCAGCTAAAATTGTGAAAATATTAAAAAACGGCATTAAGATGCAAAAAGCTAAAATTTAAGTTGTCTTGTTTCATATTCAGACGTTTTATAAAAAAATCATAAGGTGCAGTCGATAAGTAACGTTGTAATTACATTTTGAGTGAAGTTTTAAGGTGAAAAATTTGAGTCTTTTTACGCGGTAGGTACTTTTCACAGAAAACCGCATATAAAAAAATCGCTCAAAAAAGACATTGCTTACATTGTAAAATCAGGGATATGTTCCATAATTTTCTAAAACCGTGTAAAACCAAATCAATGAATTAAAAATCGCATAAGAAAGTTTTTAGAAATAAACGAATAAGAATGCCTATAAAAAAGGGTTGTTTTTTAATTTTATTTATTTACTTTTATATTTTATATTATTGAAAAGTAAATAAAATTTAAAAATAAAAGACAACTAAAACACCGATGTTATTATTGCTTTTGTGACACGAAACAACTGTAAATTTAACAA
Organism: Sialis lutaria; assembly: GCA_949319165.1. Taxonomy (NCBI): domain Eukaryota; kingdom Metazoa; phylum Arthropoda; class Insecta; order Megaloptera; family Sialidae; genus Sialis; species Sialis lutaria. Next base: position 18,213,782 of record OX439241.1, read on the forward strand.
TTGGATTTAAAACTTTACTACAATTGATTTTAAAAACAACAATTGTATTTCAAATTTTAGTAAGTGCGGTGACTGCAGATTATTTTCTTGTGATATTGGTATATTCCCAATTTTTCAAAGTCTCATTGTTACTTTCGGAGATATTTTTTTACGATTTTTTTTAAATTTGTTAAACGAAGATTTTAATAATAACAAAACGTTAACATAATTGAATTCCTTGAATTGTCAGCTTTCATTCCATATCTCACCGCCGAAACGGCGAATCTCTGAATTTGCATAAAAAACGGTCCGCGTAAAAAGAGACCCAACTTCACTTATATTTAGGTACCTAAACAAACTTCCTATAAATATAAAAGAAATAATGAAAAATTCATCAAAACAGTTTCATTCGTCGCATTAAAGTAGGGCTGCCATCACCTAAATTGCCGACCCCGGATAAACACGGCAAAAATCCCGGACATTTGGGCAAAATATGGTTTTTTCCCCGGACACCTCTGAAAAAATATTTTTTGTAACAAAAATAAAAACATCGTTGTATTTTTCTAATTTTTATTCATTTATACAGGGTGGGGCATTTACAGTGTTACATAATTTTATCTCAGAGCCATCGCATATTTGAAAAAAATGTTTCAACCAAAAAATGTTTGGTTGCTAGGGGGTAATCAAATATTAATAATATTTTTTATTTTAGTATGGCCTTCAAGGTTATTTGAAGACCAACATCATTTTTTCAAATAGGAACCTATAGTTTTAATTTAATAATCTTATTCTACGTAAAAAAAAAACAGGAATCTTTCATTTAAAATTTTTTTTGAACAACCTAAGCTTTACATGATATCTAACAAAATAATTTTGAGAATTTGCAAATTCAATAATTTTTTACTCAGAAATCATCAATTTTAGAAAAAGTACAAAATACAAAAAATGTTTATTTCGTTCTAATAAAACTTGGAGAATTTTTCTAGAATTTCGTATTTTTTTTTTTTTTTGCTGAAATAAAATAAATAGAAAAAGTTTTTTTTAAAACAATTTATCAAGATTTATTAGAGCAAAATAAACATTTTTTTATTTATACTTTTTTTCTAAAGTTTATGGTTTCTGAGTAAAAAATTTTTGAAAGTCCAAAATCTCGAAATTATTTTGTTAGATATATTGGAAAAAGGTTGTCTAAAAAAATTTTTGAATGGAAGATTCGTGTTTGTTCACGTAGAATAAGATTATTAAATAAAAACTATAGGTTCCTATTTAAAAAAATGATGCTGACCTTCAAATATCCTTGAAGGCCACACTAAAATAACAAATAAATATTACTATGCGATGACCTCTTCAAAACCATACATTTTTTGGTTTGAACATTTTTTTCAAATATGCGGTGGTTCTGAGATAAAAATCTGTAACACTTTAAATGCCCCACCCTGTATAGCTTAGCAACAAACAATAGACATTTTTAATAAAATTAAACACTCTTTTTGAGGTAATATGGCAACAATAACAATTAAGCTCTTCTTTTTGGCATCATTCAAATTAGTATATAATACTACTAATAACAAGTAATAACTAACTATAACTATAATATTTTAGAATAACCAATAATATTTTCATGGATGAATTTTTTACTAAGATTTATTTCAATTTATCGCTTATAAAAAAATATTGGGTTTCCCCTGACAACAAAAGTGTCCGGGTTTTACCCGGACACTTTTTAAAACCCCTGCCGGACGGCCCCCGGACGCCCTTCAAACTAGGACAAATCCGGGGAAACCCGGACGGATGGCAGCCCTACATTAAAGTCACCTGAGCATTAAAGTTGCACTGGTTTTTCTTATTTTTCTAACTTTTTAAACCGCTTTAAGGATAACTGTGCCGCGAATTTTTTTTATCCCGGCAAGGGTGCCACGAATTTTTTTTTGCCCGACAAGGGTACCGCGGCGAAAAAAGTTTGAGAACCGCTGCTTTAGAGGACTCCACTTTGACATTACATATTGTAAATAAATAAATAGAAAATGAATAAAAAAAAAATTTTTTTGTATCATTTAAAGTACTAAAATAAATATGTAAAAGTTACAAAACGATCGTATATTATTTACTTGTTAAAAAAAGGTCACGAAAAAAAGTCGAAATTTCGGCCGTCACACCGGACTACTACCTTAAAATAAAAATTTATTAAAGTTAGACAGGGTCTGTGTTTTTGATATGTTTATTTGCATAGCTGCTTACATTATAATGGTGGAGTTGGTTAAAATAATCTGCAATAAAAAAAAATCGATATTCAACCCCTAATGGCGAGGGTAGACGAGGTTAATTTTTACAATTTTTAACTAAGATCCGAGATATTTACGTTTTTTATAGGCAATGAATAAAAATCAAATAAAAAAATGTATGTCATTCCCTATCACGTATGGAGGGTTCTAATTAGTTTCGAAGTTTACACGAGCGAAGCCGCGGGATTCCGCTAGTTTACTATATTACTGAAAGACCTATAACTCCTAAATGATTTGAAATTTCAATACATAAAACAATACTTTAGAACGCACATTTTAACACTGATCTGAAGTTTGTACGATTTATAATTCCGGAGTTCTATGTCATAAAACACGAGACGTTTTAATTTCATATAATACGTCTTTAGGTGCCGGTTAAACCATTTAAAAGAATGGTACAGCCAAAAATAGATCCTTATTTATCACCAAGAATAAAAATTAAAGAAGAGACGAAGTCATTTCAACCAGCGAGGTCGGTTCTGATGATCAAACAAGAGAAAGACAACACCTGTAACATCAGCGAATTGAAAAATCAACAGGAGAAAGTGAATGAGCTGTTAATCGATTTTCGGCGTACAAAAGTGAGTTGCGCGTTGTTTGTGTTTCTGGCACGTGTAAAACGTAATATATTTCATGTTATAGAATGTTTTGCAAACGATGAATGTGTCGAAACTTCCTGACGGAGGTGCAGCATTGTACAGACGTGTTGAAATGCTGCAGAAAAGTATAAAAGATGAGGAGAAGCTTCTGGAATCAATGAAAAACAACATGCGTAAGTTTTTTTGCTTTTTTGATATTTTTGTTTGCTGCTCAGTCACCTTTTGCGATAGCGTGAGGATATATATTACCTTTTAACCTTCAAGAGAAGCACTATAGTGGCTTTCCGATTCAGGAGCACATGGGTATGCCATACTCGTATGTCTTTGATTGTTAATGTCTTTCGATTAAATTATCTGATTTAATAGATTTTTTTTCAATTTAAACTTCAGACAAAGATTATATCTATAGAATGTTCATAAAAATAATAGTATTTTTTAATACCATAGAACAAATCAGCAAAAATAAAAAAAATAAAATGTTAAAATAAGGTGTTTTATTCAAACTATCATATCTAAGCGAAATTAGTAGATAAAATCTTTCTCCCAACTGCATTTAAAAGTGGACTTAATGTAGTTTTATATACTTATTAGATCATAATTTAATTTTTAAAATATATTTATTTAGTTAGGTAAAGTTCAGAGTTCGGTGGTTTTAAAATAATAACTTAGTTAACCATATGAAGTCATTAATTTTTTATTAATACACAAACATTTAAATTACATTACAAAACTTAATTATAAATGTATTAATGCTACAAAATATTTGTAGATAATTGAATGCTACATTCTACACAAATTGTCATCGAAAATATCAGCTGTTTCAGCTTCAGGCACATGGCGAGTACGAAAACGCGTGTTCATTTTGAACTAAATAAAAAATGAAAGAAACTGATAAATAAATGTTGAAAAAATTAAAAATCAAATATAATATTATTTACTTACCACAAACTGTGGCACGATCGGCAAAATTTTAACTTACAAGAGGACAATACAGCACGTTCGTTGAGAATTTCAATGAGCTTGTGGTATGTAAAACTAGAGCAAAAATAAAGAGACGTGTCCAACAATTTGAGCTCATAGGCCTTAATTACAAAGATAATTAACTTTGAAAATTTGTGTATTCAATATATACACAAATGTATATTTGATATATTGTGTATAATGTTCGATCGAAATATAAGTGTAACAGCCGCGCGGTCACCGCGCTGGCGTCTCACCTGGAAAACGATGGTTCAAATCTCGGTTTTAAGATTTTGATTTTAATTTTTATTTACAATTATTTTTTATTTTTCATTATTTTCTTGTACACATTACCTCTCCCTCATACACATTACCTCTCCCAAAAAAAAAATAAAAAATAATTGTAAATAAAAATTAAAATCTTAAAACCGAGATTCGAACCATCGTTTTGCAGGCGAGACGCTAGCGCGTTGACCGCGCGGCTGTTACACTTACATTTCAAGCGAACATTATACACGATTATATTGAATATACAAATTTTCAAAGTTAATTATCTTTGTAATTAAGGCCTATGAGCTCAAATTGTTGGACACGTGTCTCTTTATTTTTGCTCTAGTTTTACATACCACAAGCTCATTGAAATTCTCAACGAACGTGCTGTATTGTCCCCTTGTTAGATTCTGAAAATAATACACTTGAACTAAATAATAAAATAAAACTGCCTGATGATATTAAAAATCTATCAGGGTTATTTAAAAAAAGTTATTTCAGTGTTCTGATGATATAAATACAAAAAAAACTATGCAAAAAGTTTATCCAGATAAACTGACATGTCCCCTTGTTAGATTCTGAAAATAATACACTTGAACTAAATAATAAAATAGAACTGACTGATGATATTAAAAATCTATCAGGGTTATTTAAAAAAAAGTTATTTCAGTGTTCTGATGATATAAATACAAAAAAAAAAATAATGCAAAAAGTTTATTCAGATAAACTGACAAAATACTGATGCTACAACAGCACTGGGTGGTGTATACCCATAGACTGACTACGGTCGCCTATATTTCAGTTAGTATTCACTTCTCAAGATGGCTATGCTGGGGGATCTGTAGTAGGGTTAGTAGAATTTTTTCCCCCACTCAAAATCTTGTCCTCAACGTAACCATTTATGAGGGAGAAACACTTTTACTTCACCCCTGAGTATCCCATACCCAGTGCTTCTCTTGAGGGTTAAGTTTATTTATATGTTGATGAAAACCGAATCCAAATCAATTCAATAGTTTTCGAGACTTATAATTAAATTGTTTCATTTGATAGCTTCGACGTCATGTCAACCGTCATGGGAGACGATCAAGGAAACAGCCAACCACGTACAGCCGGCTGGTTTTGGCAAAAGAGGTAATGCCTGTTTGTATTTCACAAAAAACACAGATACTGATTTATTATTATTATTAGCTTTGGAAACATTTAACACACAAAAGACTGTGACAATGGATAAACTCAAAGAGTTACACGGGTCGATAGCAGGATGTCCGGCGGCCGATGTACGCGAGACAGACCCTGCGGGGCTGAACGTCACATTGATGCCCCATCAGCAGCATGCACTTGCGTGGCTCTTGTGGCGTGAAAAGCAGACACCACCAGGCGGGATGCTGGGTAACGTAATCTTTCTCTTCTCTTTAATTTGTCTCTTGCTTACGTGATAAACCTCTGTTTACACAGAAACAGGGGCTCCTGATAATGACAACTTTTGTTTAAAATCTTTTTAATTTTAATTGTTTTTGTCATACCATGGACCATTTGCAAGATAAATTGAATTTTAAGGTGTGTTTATTTTTTCATCTTTTCAGCGGATGACATGGGATTGGGGAAGACCCTTACGATGATAGCATTAATCATTAAGAAACGAGAAATTGTCAATGATGAACTTAACTCATCTTCTGATGAAAATAGTAGTGGTTCCAAAGAAAAATCTAAATGTAAGTGATTATAAAATTGTTTGTTATTCAAGATGGTTATAGAAATAAGTTTACAGATTACCCTGGAGGCACTCTGGTTGTTTGTCCGGCCAGTTTGATAAATCAATGGAAAAGTGAAGTAAAGTCTAAGTGCAAGAAACATTTATTGACCGTGAATCTTTATCACGGTTCTAACCGCGAACCGAAAGCCAAAAGGTAAATTAACATTACAAAACTAGGCTGTGTTTGCATCTGTTTCTTGGGTAGTAATTTCAGGTTTTATCGTTAGAATTTTCTACATGGTTCTTGTTAGAATAGACGCTTAGTAACCAATGGACAGTAACTGTAGTAAGGGCACGACGATGGTTTTCTACACGATTCTGTTTAGTGTTTTCCAACTCCCAAAGAAATAGTCACAAATGCAGCGTGATTGGCTTGTAATATTTACTTTTACATCAACCATTTCTCTGATTTTAATTCCAGGTTAGCGAAATATGATATTGTAATTACAACATATAATATCGGTATGACGGAATTTAGTAAAAAGGTATGCACACTTTCAGAATCTGTCCGATTTGGGAACCGTGTAATTTTTATCTTTTTTTATTCCAGGGTACTCTCTTCAAAATCAAATGGGACCGCATTATTCTAGATGAGTCGCACGTCATCCGAAACCGTAAGTCGCAGACGGCTGAAGCGATGTTTGCACTGAGAGGTCGTTACCGTTGGGCGTTAACAGGGACGCCAATTCATAATAAGGAGTTGGATATGTACTCTGTGCTGAAATTCTTGCGATGCTCTCCATTCGACGACTTACAAGTTAGATTATCGATTACGGTTGTTCTTCAGGAGATAATTTTGATGTAATGTTACAGATATGGAAAAAATGGGTTGGTAACACCAGCGGTGGTGGCCAAGAAAGGTTGCATACGGTTGTCAAGTCAATCATGTTGCGGCGTACAAAAGATCAGCTTCAGGCTGAAGGGGTGCTCATGTCGCTTCCGGAGAAAAGCTCAGAGGACGTAGAGATAGCACTCAGCAGAGAAGAGATGCAGGTCTATCAAAAGATACTGCTCTTCTCAAAGACGCTGTTCGCTCAATTCCTGCACCAACGTGCGGAAAAAAATACAGAGTTCAAATACCAGAGTGACTTTATGCAAAACTGTGAGTTTTACTTAAATTATTGTCACTACTAAATGATTAAAATCATTTGAAATTTTATTACATTAAAATAGAATACATAACCAACACTTTAACACCATTCACAAGTTTGTGATATTTTTTGATCCGGAATGCTATTTTGTCAAACAGAAGACGATATTATTTATTTCAGATATCAGAATTTTACTTAAAGAGCTGTAACTACTAAAGTAGAGTTGTAAAATAATGTGCTATGAAAAGTAATGAATTCTTTTTAGTAATCCATTATTCATTATTAAAAAATAACTAATGCATACATACGTGCATTTTTGCAATAATTTTAAAATGTAATTCACAAATTCACGATTATTTCATTACTTTCAACTATGAATAATTATGAAACTTTTGCATTAGCTATTACTAATTCAAGATTTGAATTGGTAAGAAAGGGGTTGGTAAAATCGGCCCCCGCCTGAGTCCCCAGACCTAGGAGGGCAGCAAAATCTGTCAGAAAAGCAATATTAGGATAAAAAAGTGAAATAAGTAGTAAAAAAAGTTCTTGAAAAATAGTAGCAGTGCGTAAAAATTAAGGGGCACTCAACTTGAGGTGACAATGAAAAAAAATCTTCGATTTCATCAGGGGGCACTATTTTCAGTTTTCGCCAGGGACATACTGATCTCTAGCTGCACTACTGAAAACATTATAGAAACCTAAGATATTATTAAATTTAATCATTTAACAAAAATAATCCAGGTGCGTATCAAGTGATATTCTCATCTGGACTATTTTTTAAATGATTATGTTTAATAATAACAGGTTTCTACCCTCATCGCTCGATTTAACGACGTTGTTGGTAATCAACCGCTTGACTTAACGACGTCGAGAGGGACGTGCCCACCTCAACGTTAATTGGTGATGTTAAATTTCGCACAGAAATATAGCACTCACGGTAGTGATGGTAGTATTATGGTGGGGACAGGGGAAGGTTGCTAACTCTTGCTTTTGGTCCGTCGCTAAATCAAACGGTCGTTAAATCGAAGGTCGTTAAAACTTTCATAATTATTCAGCAATGGAGAATTCTTGCATTAACTTAGAACACTGTATTATGCACATTTTAACACCATTCTGAAATTTTTTTGATTTATTTTGTAGCGGAGAAGAATGAAGAATATGTAAAAATGCATAAGAAACTGATGCAGTTTCACGGAGCCACCGAAGTGAAATCGCACGAGATTTTAGTGTTGCTGTTGCGTTTACGACAGATCTGTAACCACCCGTGTCTTATAAAAGATGTATGTAGTATAAAAGTGATGAGAATTAGTACAGAGCTTTATTGATTTAATTTGCTTTCATTTCCAGATGATACGCCGGGATAACTATGAGACTGACGGAATTGACGATGAAGATGGTAATGATATCGACTTGCTGGAGCAGTTGAGCAAATTGAATATTGATGAAGAAGAGGAAGAAGAACAAGGAAAGGATGATGCGGTTCCAAGCGCTTCTGAGGAAAACGGTCTAAATACCGCAGCCAGTAAAATACTCAATCCAGATAATGCAGTTTTTAATGAGAATCAACCCAGCTCTAAGGTAGAGTGTTTTCTTATAGTATTAAACTAGTTTATTAGGTTAGGATAAGTTAGTGAAATGTGTTTTTTAATTAAATATCTCTTGGTCAATCAATTTTACAGCAAAAATGGCCGTTATGCGAAAAAAATCCAAGTGAATTTTTCTCACCAGGTTTATATTTATTTAAGCATAAGAAATAACGTGTGAAAAGTCCATTGTAAAACCATTTGTTTAAGAAAAAAATTAAAATTACCGTAAAATCATCAATTTAGCAGATATTTGGGAAAAACCGATTTTAGCGACTTTTGACCTCGAATAACTTTTTTTGCGCATGCGATTTCACAATGGACTTTTCACATGTTATTTCTTATGCCTAAATAAATATATACCCGGTGAGAAAAATTCACTTGGATTTTTTTCACATAATAATTCTTTATTTTCCTGGGCTATTTGTAGATTTATTCTGTACGAACAATAGTGCGTAATGTAGAGTATAAAGCAGTGATTTCCAAACTGGGAGGCGCGAAAAATTTAACAAAAATTTAATTTTCATATCATATTAAGGTGTATAAATAAAAAATATATAAAAATTATAAAAAAACCTTTTTTAAAAAACAATTTGCCTTTAAAAAACCAACTAAAAAGCTGAAAATAAAATTCGACTCGTTCGTTCTAAATATTGCATTTTAAAAAAAGTTGATTTTGTTCATACTAGAAGAGTTAAAAAGAGTATCTTCTAGTATGAACAAAATCAACTTTTTTTAAAATGCAATATTTAGAACGAACGAGTCGAATTTTATTTTCAGCTTTTTAGTTGGTTTTTTAAAGGCAAATTGTTTTTTAAAAAAGGTTTTTTTATAATTTTTTATTTTTGACTTTTTAGTTAAACATATACAAAGAACAAAATTCAAAAAAAGTTCATGTTAACATACCTTCTGAATCTTTACCAACAAATAACCATTTTTAAATTCGTTTTTATATCAAGTTTTTCTATAAATTAATTATCACTGAAACACATCACGTATATATTGTATTATGTATATATTTACATTAATATTTATTGATTTTAATAGATTTCCTTCTATTTCTATCGATGTCCAATGTCAATAATAAAAAATATTTTCAATTGACAATAGTGACAAATGGTATTTTTTAAAACATGTAGCTATGGAAATGGGATTGCCACAAACATATAAATAAATAAATATCGCGGTGAGTTAAATAAGGCAAATTTAATTATAAATAAATAAACTTTTATAACATAACATTATTTTGTATACATAATACATATACATACTATCTGTTTCTGAAAGGGACGTTAGGCCGCGGCAATACGCTGAAGCGTATTGCCGTGGCCTTACTGTGTAGTTTTTGACTGACAACTATTATTAAAAAGCAAAACTGATAGAATTATCATTAAAAAATTCAGAGTGAAATCATTCCCTTAAAAGACCTAGATTTAATGAAGTTTGTGCTAATAAACAAGCATATTCATCGCATTAAAAATAAATTTTATACGCAAAAAAATACATTTTATAGTTTATACCTTTTTAAAATATGTCTGTATAATTTTATGAAATAAATGGGGGGGGGGGGCGCCAGAGATTAAATTCCTTTAAAGGGAGGCGTAGTTACATAAAGATTGGAAACCACTGGTATAAAGGATCATTTTTGTGTTAATAATAAGTTTTTCTAAAATATCTCGGAATCTGTCATTTACAACAAAAATGTTTACTATCGAAATTAAAGAATATGAAATTTTCTACAAGTATGTTCTGTATATATCTATTAAGTAAGATTTAATAAGTAAGATTTTTACATTTTTCCAGTGAGTTGATCCTAGTGTGCTAATCTTAATAAGTCGTAATAAAAACATGATGGGGGTACTTTTCAAACATTTTTTTATACTCATTGGACAGAGTAACACTTATTTCTGTACAAATGCTTGAAAATGATGACCCTTCAGACTAATGATGACTTTTTTTCGGTTTTTGGTAAATTAAGCACACTAATCAACTCACTAGAAAAATGTAAAAATCTTACTTATTCTCGGATAAATGTAAGTTTTTTTCACAAAAGTAGCCCGTTCATGTAGGTAGTACGGTAGGTTTTTCGAAAGGGTATGAAATAGAGCAGTTTTTAAGACCATTTGAACATCTGTAAATTTGCTAGATTTTATAAAATAATTTTTTAAAGAAATAATTTTATTAAAGTTTTATAAATTTTCAAATGTTAACCTGCAGCCATTCTTTGTTTTTGTTATTCATAAATTTTATTTTGATCTGAAAGTGTAGCTAAGACATTTAAGTAATATAAAAATCATGTTTGAAAAATATGGGCACATTTACTTTTGAACTTTTGCCATTAATATCTATAAATCTGGGTTTTCTCAAAAATTTACTAAAAAGGCCGATATAAAAAAACTGTAGCACTTTGTATAAAGGTATATTTGCTTAAATCACTTCCAAATGACTCATTCTACCTTCCTTCAAAATATTCGTATCGCCGAACCAAACACCCTGTATATCTGGATATTTTTAAATAAAACTAAACTTTTTTGGAATTATTTTTCACTGTAAGTACTAATTTCAGATAAAAAAAATACTCGACATCCTCAACAACCACGTACTTAATAATTCTACCGACAAAGGGATTGTCGTGTCGCAATGGACTGGAATGTTAAAAATCCTCGAAAAACACCTGAATATTAACGGCATACAATGTTTAACGTTGAATGGAGACATACCAGTGCAAAAGCGAATGCCGATAATTGACGATTTCAACAACCCAAATAGCAGATTCAGGGTGAGAGGAGTTTGTGAGAGTGTAGGTTTAATAACGACTAATCGTTTTGTATTTCCAGGTACTTCTTCTTTCGCTGACGGCCGGAGGTGTTGGTTTGAATCTAGTTGGAGCGAATCACCTGCTATTGATTGACCCGCACTGGAACCCGCAGTTGGAGGCCCAAGCACAAGATAGGATATACAGGATGGGCCAAAAGAAGGCTGTCAAAGTATACAAGTGAGTGTTCGAAATTGGTGATTTTGAAAATTTTATAAACGGGGTAAAAGTTATCAGAATTGGACCAAAAAAGGTATTTTAAAGATCGAAATCTCTGCTTTCTGATGAGGTTTGCAAATTTAAGTTTTGTTTGGTTTCGGTGGAGTTATGGGGATTTAAAACAAGCGAAAAAAAAATTAATAATGATTACTAATTTTGCTTTTTTCAAAGTTCTGTAACTAGTAAAAATGGTTGCAACTGAACCATTTTAAATTATGTAGACATTTTGTTTTAATCTTTTACACCTCAACAAAGTTTCTGTAAAAAATATACATTTTTAGGGTTCCAAAGAAACTCTATTAATCTCACTTTGTCGTCCGTCCGTCCGTCCGTCCTTTTCACTCAAAGTTCAATAGCTCGTAAACTATATACGCTAGAACCTTGAAATTTTTACTGAATATGTAAAATGACACCCTCTAGTAAAATATGTACAAATATTTTGGAAACATATTTTTTTAGGGGGGGGGGTGCTAAGAAGCTAAAGGCAAAAAAAATATTTTTTTTATACCAAGGCAAGTGGCACATCAAAATGTGTACCCAAGCTAGTGTAATTTGATCCTTATTCTTATTTTTTTATAAATCAAAAATGGCGCCTACAGGGGGCTTTAAAGCAAATTAAAAAAAAAAAAAAAAAATGTAAGTCATGTGGGGTGTCAAAATGTAGATCTCAGTGAGTAGAATATGACACTATTTTTTATTTATTTTTTTCTAAATTAAAAATGGCGCCTACAGGGGCCTCTAAGCAAAAATTGTGTCTGCCCCCCCCCCCCCTCTAACTCGGTAACTACTGGCTCGAAAAATCTGAAAAAATAGGTAATGAGGCTTGGGTGAGAAAAGGGGAGGGGTGTCATAAATTTTTTTATTTTTTTATCTAGGTATGTGGGGTGTCGAAATGTAGATCTCAGTGAGTAGAATATGACACTATTTTTTATTTTTTTTCTAAATTAAAAATGGCGCCTGCTTCAAGAAAACAAAAAATTGTCCACCCCCTCTCTAGCTCGGTAACTACTGACTCAAAAAATCTGAAATAAAATTGGTAATGGGGTTTTTATAAAACTAGTAACAACAAATACTAAAATCAACAATGAAAATGGCTCTAAACAGTCCACGTAGTATATACTTCGGAACCCTTATGGCATACACTAGTGTATGTCTTGACAAATTTTTTTAAATTCTCCTTAAACCACCATAATATCTCTGCAATAACTAAATAAAACTTAAATCTGAAAAAATAAAACTCGGATCTTTAATATGCCGTATAAATTCTGATTATTTTTACAAAACCTACAGAATTTTGAAAAAAAAAATGGTGTTCAATTTTTATTTTATTTTTTAAATATAATCTATCTTGTAGATTTATTTCAATTGACACGATAGAACAGAGAATCAAACATCTTCAAGAACAAAAGTTGGAAATAGCAGCCAGCGTTCTCACTGGCCAGAAGATGACTGGAAGTAGCAAATTAACAATTGAAGATATGTGTATGCTTTTTAATATGTAATGTGTTGTTTTATATCAGGCCCGTGCAACCTTTTTAGTGAAAATTATGCCGGGTGCAGAAATATTTTGAATAATTTTGTAATTTGTAGCTTTATTATATAAAAAAATTTGGTTAAAAAACAAAAACACCACTTTGGTAGATACATTACGCAAAATCGTCATTATTAAAATATACATCATTTAGAAAAACATACTACATAATTATTGTGTAAAAATTGCACAGAAGTAAATATTTTATATTTGAAATAATTGTGAAATGATTTTTTTAAGAATACTTTTTCTAATGTGATTTCTGGCTTTAGTGTTTGTCTGCAGGCGGATATTGGTTGTCACTAATATAAATGAATTTTTATGATGATCATTTGTTAAGCTACATCTGTTGGTCGTCTTTGTTAATTTAATCCAAAAAAATAATTGATCACATGTATATGTACTCGTAAACAAAAATGCACTGGTCAACAGTAAAAATACTTTTGTTCTGCCCGAGTCACATGAATAGATTTTTTGGCATGCTCAGGTTTTTGAAATATGCTAACCTAAGTCCCAAAATGATGTTGGCAATGTTTAAGAATTTATTACGAAATAGGTAATTTTTGTTTTTGTTCACGGTAAGAAATAGTACTATCTTTCCTCTATAAAATGAATTTTTACTTTTTACTGTACAATTTTTTTTTCATCGAAATATACTAGTTTGAAGATATTGTTATCTTATTTATATGTATTAAAGTCCAATGTGTCACTTGTATCTTCTCTATTAAGGGGTTAGGCCACTCTAGAGGTTGAAAAATATACTTTTTTGTGATTTTTTTTCAGTAAAAATATAAAATAAATCGAGTTTACAATGACCTCTCTATTTTGGAAGGGTTCTCGGCCATACCAACAGCTCCTATAAATTTTGAATTATGATGAGTCACTAATTGAATCGGTGAGTGAAAGAACAATACAAGTGCCAAAAATGGCAATTTTAACTGAGATAGGCAAAATGTTTAAAATTCATAGCTCTATCACATAGCAAAATAATAATACATCGACCAACATCGTACGTGCGACGGGGGGTAGTTCAATTTTTTTTACAATTACTTTTACCTTACTTTTCTGACGCAATCCTCGAATTTTACTACCATATTATTTCTTGGAAAGTCAAAAATGAAGATTCTGAGTAAAAATTGCAAATAATTTTTTTTGTAAAATAATAAAAAATAAAATAATAAAGCCGAAAATAAAGCAATAAAAAAAAACTAGCAATTTTTTTTTAATTGAGTGAAAGAACAGTATAACTGCAGGTTATTTTTTTTTCAAATATCTTTTTTTGCAATTTTTTTTTAATTTATTTATGTACGTATTATTATCGGTTAACATAAGTTCTATAATGTCACAATACATAATTAGACCAAATAACCCATAGTTCTCAAAATGGTCATTTTGGAGATATATCGTTCTTTCACTCACCGATTCAATTTTTTTTTTATTGTACATAACAACAGTTAGAGAAGTACTTAGGATTTTTTTGATATATTGATTTTTGGCTGAATGGCGCACTTCCAAAGTCAAACCTGCAAAATTCGCAGAAAAATCGCCAGAGAATTGTTAATAACAAACTATGCCATATAAAAAAAAATCCTACATACTTATTTAGACAATATATTTTTAAATATCTAGTTAAAATTTGAAGTGAATTGGTTGAAAATTGTTCGAGTTAATGGTGCGACCAACTTGAAAAATGCAGTTTTGAGATAAATGCATTATATCGCTGCCTACCTGGCGGCCTTGTACTATACTTTGAAAAACAAGTACTTAGAGATATTTCCCGGCCATCATCTTTTGGGATATCATTTTTGAGGTCCTAAGGGACCATTTAAAATCGATTTTTTGAAAATCCCCTTAATCTAAATACCATATCTTAAAACTAGTATATCTCAGTTAAAAATCATACAATAAAAAGTAAAAATTTATTTTTAAAGAAATCATTATTTTCGCATTTTTAGGATATCACAATAACCTGAGCTAATTCATAAGGGGATACCGCAGTTAATGGATGGTGGATTTATGTTAGCTTTTGGGGGGTGAAACTAGATTAAAAATAAAAAGACACGTGTTTGAGCATTTATTTGACTGCACGTTATTAATTACGATAATTATAAAAATTGTTATTTTTCATATGTGATTGATAAGCGGTTAAATGTAGTTTGAATCTTGATCTATCATGCTATACTATTTATATTATATGCACACAGCTAAATTAAATTATATTTGTTTGTTAAAAAATTCGCAGTATTAAACAATAATTAAACAGCGGTGCTAGTAGATTTCGTGCACATAGCCTATAGTCATAAATAATCGTCTAAAATGTATGCATTACGATATTTTAATAAAATTATTTGTTTGTTAATATGTCAAAGTCCATCCTAGTTGCAACCACTAGTTGGTGCTGTTATTGCGCACGCTACAAATAGCAGAAATGTGTACAAGAAAAGAATATAATATAAATAACAATTGAAAATAAAAAGTAAAATTCGTAGATCAAGATTCAAACCACAGTTCGCCGCGTTCCCAATCTAGCATGTAAACTGCTTGATCACATTAGTACAATATTAGTATCAGGTCAGTCCATAAGTTCGTGCGTATTAATAGAATGCATGGAATTCAAAAAATACGCACGAACTTATGGACTGACCTGATACATATGTAATAACAATTTTCATAATTAAATATCATATTTAATAATGTGCATTTAAATAAATGCTCAAACACGTGTCTTTCTATTTTAATCTAGTTTCACATTCCAAAAGCTAAATTAAATCCACCATCCATTAACTGCGGCATCCCCTTTGTCAGAGAAATTTGGGGATCAGATTTGTTTTTAGAATGCCAAAAACCTTTTCAGGTGACTCGGGCAAAACTGATGTTGACCTGTGTAATATATGGCACGCATGTTGCAGAATAAGAGGGTACTTATTATTATTATCTTTGAATGCATCTTTAGATCTGAATTTGATCACAGTTAATTTCTATTTGCAATTCTTCAGTTATTGTTTTCAATTGCAAATGGAACAGTGAATATTCTAATCAGGTATTTTTTCCAAAAAATGTGTTTTTTTTTTAATATTCAGTTTCGCACTACTGGTTGCATAAAAAATTATTTGAGAGCCGCATGCAACCTGCGGGCAACAAGTTCCACGGGTCTGTTTTATATTGTTTTGTATTTGATATTTTAAAATGTTAACGTATTATATTTTTTAAATAAATTTGTAAAATAAATATTAATAATTGAATTTTGTTATTATTGTCTAAATGTGTCAGCAAAACATCTGTGTAGAGATAACATGTGACTTTAAAACATCAAACCAAGGTATGTACATAAATTACAATTATAACATAGCCTGAGTAACACCTTCATCAATCGCTTTTCAATATAATTTTAATTATTGATTAATCAAGAGCTAACCAGGCTTTCTTTTACTTTACTTACCTTGTAGAAAGTTATAATTACTTATAAACTTTATCAGTGGTGTAGTATGAAAAATTTTCATGGAGAGGATCAATACATATGCGTTAAATTTTGGAAGGTATTTTGAACTGATGTTTTCTCAAAACACGTATTAGAATACTGAATACTTCGGGGTTGGGGGGGGGGGGGGGGCGTTCTGTTAAGGCAGGTAAAATAAAGGCGAAATTAGTTTTAATGATTTTTCAGAAGCCATTCTGACTAAGTGTGACTAAGACCAACTTTTTTGTTAAGAATTTCCTGAATTAATTAGATCTATTTATCTACATAGATGCTCTTAATTAGGTATTTGTTACCTGTTTATCTACATAGGTATAAAGAATTATAAAAACATCACTTTAATTTATTCATGTTTTCGTATTTTGAATGTAAAATCAGTAAAATCAAAACACTTCAGATAATGAATTAACGTTTCTATGGACAAAAAAAATTAAAGCAAATAATCGCAAAAAATTATTTTGAACCAAACCAAGAAAAAATCATTAACATTTTGAGTGGTTATGAAAAATATATCCTCAGCTACAATGCTCGTATGATTTTTTATCCAATTTCAACCATTTTACCAAAATTATCGAACTTTGAATCCTTAAAATGTCTTGACGTATTTTTTTACAAGTCAAAAACATTTATATTTTTTGAAGTTTTATGTTTCAAAACATGGACCAGATTTTGTTTGGAAGAGGGAATGTTTTCAGTCTACGCGTTTTGCCTAGGACTCCATGGTAATTAGGCATTGTTGTAAATTTTTTCTTAAATATTCTATTGGGATTGGGATTGTAAAAAGGCTATGAAACAGGCTAGGTGTGCAAAAAGTAACAATGAAAGGTCGTTCATTTTTTTCATTTCTTTTATTTTGGCCACATTTCTTTAATCAATTAAATTTATATAAATATCTTTTAGAAGAAAAAACCTCTACAAAAATATACTCTGTGGTTTTTTGTGAAATGGAACAACTAGCCGCGATCATCTCGCCACGAACAGCTGGCTGTAAGCCGACTCCTCCGTCGGGCCAAGTTTATAATTTAAATATTGTTATTGTATTAAAGGAGAGGCAGGGAGGCAGAGACAATCGCATTAATTCTAATAAGGTAGAACCCACTGCATTAAATCAAATATATTTTTAATGTAATGGGAGTCCCCTGCACTGAAATTTAAATATTAACAGAACATCCCCTTGATCTGTTCTTTGTGACCAAAAAATAAAGTAGCCGCAAACTCAGCGTTGACAATTAATATTTAGGCTATGCTCAATGCACTTTCAATTTAACGTGTATTTTAAATAGTAATTTTTACGATTTTCTGAAAATACTACTTTTCTCTCCATTTTTCCTGTATATTATGACTTTTTCTGGTAGTTGACTAGTTTTAGAAGACCACTCCCGGAATCACCGCAAATGACATGCAGATTTTATTTAATTTTTTTTTAATTTTTGGGCACATAATGCAATTAAACATTTCTTCCTCCATGACGATTTTGGAACAACTGCAACGAAAGACTGAGCAAAAGATTGAATAGTGTAGACGCACGTTTATATCAGTTTTGAATCGAAGATTTAGATATTAGAGGGAGAGAAATAAATTGTGACTGCGTTAAAATCAAATGGTCCTAATATATTTTTTCTTGCATTTTAGGAGATCTATCTAATGACACCCAACTCAATGGAGTAAGTGAAAAAAATTTTTGGGTAGACTTTTCATTCTATGAAAGAGGGATCTAAAAAAATTATTTTTTCAAAAATCTCATCACTTCTGTTTTTGGGTCATAAATCTACATCCATATACCAAATTTCATCTTCATAGGTATACATTTTATATAGGCAGACGGATAGAATGGAACTATGAGTTCCTAGTTTTTTTTTACGAAACCCTAATATAACGACTGTAGTCATTATGCATCATTAAATACTGAAGCAATAATATCCATAAAACATTTGTGGTTTGCAATTATATAATGTTTTGATTCATTGAAATAGAAAATTAATTGTTTTATAATGATTTCTATATTAAAATTCCATTAATTTTTTATAAGTATGTTCGGGGGTGCACGAAACCCAGGCAACAGGACATTACGTATACTGTTTAGCAATATAGTACCTACTCTGGATCTATAAATCATAAAAATCTTGTACCTTCCCAATATCTTTTTACTTTTTTATACATACATGAAATGTAATGTATAAATAAAGTATAGTGATCACGAAAAAAATCGAACTCGAGATTTTAACGGAATTACATGTTTTGAGCGTCCCTGAATCATATACCACCATTAACTCAATGACGTCTGTGTGTCTGTCTGTCTGTCTGTCTGTCTGTATGTGTGTGTGTGTCTGTGAACGCTCTACAGCCAAAACTGTAATACTTACGAACGTGAAATTTTAAACTTAAGGTTCTTTTATGCTCTAGATGTGCACCTCCTATTTTTAAAAATCATCACTAAACCGGAAACGGAAGTATAATTATTTTTCGAATTATTTTTGAATTATTTTTGAAACGGTGCACATTAGAAAAAAATGTTTTAAATCAAAGTTGTAGAGGGTATTTATCTATAATTTATATTCTATCCATTATCCCCCCCAAAAATTGTTTTTAGGAAATAATCGATTTTCTAAAAAAAATAATTTTTTCGATTTATTTTTTAAACGGTAGGTATTAGAAAAAAATGTTTGAGATACAAGTTGTAGAGAATATTATTTTCTATAATTTATGTTCTATTCTTTTTTTTTGTATCTTATGAATTAACCCAAAAAAAGAATAATTTTAGTTTTAATGGATTTAATTTAAAAATGATTTGAATAATACAAAAAATCTAGTTATCTATGAAAATTTTATCATTTATTATTAGAAGTGTCAAAATTGAAATCTAGCAAAATAAATACTTGTTAATACAATAATCAATAATCTTAATTGATTTCGTTTATTATTTAATGTCAATATTAAATACAATGTATCAATTTCATTCATTGAAAATCATTTTGTAAGTAAAAAATTTTAAAATCAAATATTAAATTATAAAAGTAATCACATATTAATACTCGGTGTCATGATGTATAAACGGTGCACATTAAAAAAAAAAAGGTTTTATATCAAAATTGTAGAGGGTATTTATCTATAATTTATGTTCTATCCATTAACCCCCCCCCCCTAAAATTTGTTTTTAGGAAATAATTTTTAATTTTTTCGATTTATTTTTTAAACGGTTATAGGTATTAGAAATAAATGTTTGAGATACAAGTTGTATAGAATATTATTATCTATAATTTTTATTCTAATAATTTTTTCCAAAAAAAAATTGTGGAAGGAAATAATCATTTTTTTAATTTATATTTCAAACGGTTCATATCAGAAAAAAATGTTTTTAAGAAAAGTTGTAGAGAACGTTATTTTTTTTAATTTATGTTCTATTCTTTTTTTTGTATCTTTTATGAATTGACCAAAAAAATAATAATTTTAGTTTTAATTTAAAAATAATTTTAATAATCTAGTTATCTATGCCAATGGAGGAATTTTATTATACAACTGTCAAAATTCAAGTCTCAATTAAAAACAAGTACCTATTCAATAATCAATAATCCTAATTTGTTTTGTTATTAAAATTATTTATATCCATTGCATTCACCGAAAATCATTTTGTAAATAAAATATTTAAAAATCAAATGTTAAAAAATAAAATTAACCATATTATCAATACTTCGGTATCATGATATATAAAAAAGTCTCGTGCCTGCCAAGGCAGTTTATTTCTTTGGGCATAGAAACATGATATTTCAGGGGTGTATGTCTTTTATGTTGTAAGCACCCAATAAGAAAGGATTGGAAACAACTGAAACATGTTTAGGTTAGAGAATACTGAAATCAAAGCGGTACGTCAAAAACTAAATATCAGCGCACACTTGCTCATTAGAGTTATCACTCCTATTATCTTAAGGCTAGTCTACACGGCGACATTTTAATGTCTAGACTTAGTCTATACACTAGTATACACTGAGTGTCATCGTGTGGACATCACCTAGAATAGTGTAGCTACATTAAATTTGCTGTGTCTGCAACTAGAGTCAGTGTCGCCTTAGTTACCGTGTGGATATATTAAAAAAAAGTTTCAGACGATTGGAAATATATTGCAAGTGTCACATAAAATTATCTAATACCATCGTCAATTGTTTGTCGATTGCTGATTAATAAATTTCATCGAGTGGCTAATTAGTTAGATAATTTCTAAATATTAACAAAAAAGTCAAATAAACACAATAATTTCTTCATCAACGAAAATTGGTACAGACCGATTGAAGTATTATAAATGTGTTTTTTTTTTGCATGGGCTTTACTACATCCTGGGCCTTATTAGCCATTAATGCTTAGTAGACAAATGGGCCTAGAGATAATATTGCAGGAGATGAAAAGGATTCCAGGCAAAATATGTTTTAACCCCCCCGCCCCCTTTTTATTTTTTTGAAATATAATTTAAAAAATTATTATTATTTAATAAATATGTGAAGATCTTTTTTGCTCAATCATTTAAAAAAGGTCTTCATCATCACAATTATTTAAAAACCTAAAAAAGGTCCTCACTTTTTTTAATCGATTCCTCCTCTTCAACTTGGGGCCCTGGACTAGTGATACACTGATTTTGTATAAGTAATAACTTAGTAAAAAAGGATGAACAAATTTTAAGCATGCAACGTTTTAAAAACTAATATATGTTACGTATTCATGAATTTTTGACCTTCTAGCATGTTTCATTGATCTTAAAAATGCCCATAAAATAGTATATTTTCCAGTAAAAAGATAAAAACATTACAGTTATTACGGCCACTTGTATGCGTTCGTTCATTTCGACATTATCAAATTGCGAGTGTCAAATATTACTAATACCACGTGTAGACACATGAGACACTGATCTAGCAACACTCGCTCTAGTCAAGTGTCCTAGATTGATCTAGAGTTGAAAAAATGTCTACATGTGGACAGTAACGACATTTATCTAGACAAAAATGTAGACACTAAGTGTCTACGTGTAGACCGGCCTTTACATCTCTATGCTAAAACCTCTGCTCAACAGTCTATATGTCGTAAAACAGGAGATAAAATTCAAGATATACGGATAATCCAAAAGAGAGTAGCACATGAAACTTTGCATCCCGTCGGTAGGAAAGCTAGAGTCGTTCCTGAGTGTTTTTTTTTTGAAATCGTACAGATAGTCATATTAATATTATATTTCGTCAGATTGTAAATACAGTCCAAGTATAAATAAATGAAGATATTAGTGCATTATTCTGTTTTATATACAAAACTTATTTTAAGTATAACATGTACATATCTGAAGTTTAAATACAAGTATTTCTAAATAATATACATCATAGTTGGGTTGAGTATACATTAATTTTATGATAAATATATAGATTATAAAAACATTTTATTTTATAACTGAGATAATTGTATAATTTGCTTAAATAACATGCAATCATTTAAAATGTAATTCTTAATTCACCTTTTTTTATATAAATTCTATAATCTATTTATTTATCGATAAGATTTACTGCAATGTACTGAATTTGAATAATATTACTACTCAGACTTTTCTAATCTAAAACTAATATATTCTATAATATAATATGAATACATCAATACACATATTGTATTATAAATATTTTTAAAAATTACTGACTGTATTCTTATTATATTTGTTTAAAATATATTGAAGAAAAATACGTTGATCAATAAAATAATAAAGATACATTTCAAAAGTTATTGTAATACACTTTATTTAAATTTTATTTTATATATAGATAAAACATAATTTGTTATTATTGAAATTTTGTAATAAAGTGTAATAAATAAAAAGAATATAATGAAACAAATGATTTTAAAAGTGGTATAAATTTTAGTATTATTAATAAACTTATGTGTCTAAAAACTAATAAAATGATCAGCATTAAACAGCAATATCTTTTACCTATACATTTAGTATTTTACATATAAAATAATATATAAATGTTAAAATATATTAAATGATTATTTGTATAAACTAAACAAATTTCTCAATTATTCAAAGAACATCTGAAAGTGCTATTTTTACATCGATAACTTAATGATAAATGTAGTATGAATAAAATAAATAAATGCAAATCTGCTTCTTTTAAATAACCACACAATGATTACAAATTATAAAATATACGTTTACAAAAACTAATTATATAATGTACAAATACATTAAAAGTAAAGTTAATATCGGTTCTATTTCAGATATATGTAGGTGAAAATTATTCTTACATTAATGTAGGTTAAATTAAATATTCATTTTACCCGTTTGCAAATGTATTTACAATAAAATTGATTGCATAAGAACTACTAACGTCACACAAAAAATATAATTTAATAGCAATACTTAGCATTTTGTTTATATTTATTAATATATATTTATCTGTTTATAAAAAACATGTACAATAACATATCAATACTTTTCATACTCCACGCTATGAGTATTTTATTTTCAGTGTTGATTATTTAGTATGATAAACGGTTATAATAAATATTTAATTTAATCTAGTAGATAAATTTTATGAGATTAGTTAGCTTTATGGTTTTATTTGAAACATAAAAGTACTTTACTAAGTACTATTATATTAACTTTATAAATTAACACTTAAGATCAAAATTGTGTTTTACACATTAAATAATATATCTTAACACTATTAATTAACTTAAATATTATGTGCCGCTATTCACAGTTCTAATATGTTTTACATTCATTCTGATTTATGAAAACAGTTCTAGTTGGTGTTAACATTCATGTGGTCAAATCAAATGTTGTCATTTTTTATACACAGATGGGGTTATCCAATATATGATTATGAATTTTATTTTAAAAAGAAAACATATTCTTCTAAAGATGTTAAATTGTAATCTACTGCATGATTCCTTCTTTATCGCCCAAAGTAAAAACTAAAAATATAGACTTGAAATAAACTGATATTCTTAAAAAAATTCAATAAAAAACTTTTAATTTAATAAAACTTAAATAAATAATTCTCAAAAAAAATCTATAACTTTTAAAATCACTCTCAAATTGTTAATGTTTCTTCATTCTGTTATATTCATTCATACAATAACATCGATTACAATTTTTGTTTATAAAATAAATAGGTTATATTTAAATGCAAAAAAATTACACCATCATAACTACTTTTGGCTATTTAAATGCTACCAATACAACAAATTTAATTGATTAAGCATTTTTAGTTTAATCCACATCACCAATAAATAGACAAACGTTGTAATTGTTACAAAATACAAAAAGGCAATGAGGATACAATAAGATTCATGTTGTCTTAAAACATGATCAGTCTGGAAACCAACGACAGACAATGATTTAGGTTCGGACACAATCGGTCTCAGTTCTGAATCATTATTTATCGATAAACTTTTTCTGTGTTCGTCGGATTGTTTCATTTGACTTTTGTTGTCTACTGGTACAATGAATGTTAATGTTAAATCTTTATCGTTTTCTGTAGAGTTAGGATCTAGTTCAAGATTCATTATATTGGTTTGCACGTTAAGCGCTAAATCAGATAAATTAAAATTTAATGTCGCGTTTTCGGATTCTGCATCAGAACTGTGATTAGCGGCATCTCTCAGTCAGTAGCATTTCTTTGTACATGCACATTTGCGTACGATATCTACATCCTTTGTGTATCTTGTTCCGTCATTACATATCAGACGAACCTGGATAAAATATGAAATATTTAGAATATTCATTTTATGTATGTACATTCAAAACAATGAAGTACAATTCTTACCTTACGACGTTTACTTTTACGAGCGTGACAACAGCTTTTTCCACAGCTTCCAATGCATTTAGCCATTTTTATTGGTTTACGAGAACGACAACCATTTTCTGAGTAAAATTCTCGTACTTGCTCTTTACGACAAGTTGGTGCTATAAATTTTTGTTAAAAAATATAATTTAATTTCATACAAATCTTTTAATACTTTATAAACAATAAATATAAAGGAACTTTCATTTTTATTTTAATATTAATTCAATGAATAAGTACTAACAGTCCTTGAAGGGGGGAAGGGGGGGTTAAGCAAGGTCAGTTGACTCATGCCTCAGATGTAAGTATATATAATAAATTTAATAATAATAATAACAATCAGCATGCTGTATTCGTGTGAGTCCAGTGATAGTTTGAGTTAAAGTCAGACACATTGGACATAGTCTGTACGACAGAGATTTGCTGTCTCGGAAAACATGACAAAATCCAAAGATATCCGATCTATAGCAACTTGCATGGCCTCACGTGAATACAGCTCGTGCACCACTACTGATAATAATGTAAAAAAAAAAAAAAAGGACGCACAAACTATAACTCTCCCAGACCCCATCTGACCTCGCAAAGGCTCATGATACTTTTGTATATATGTTTTGAATCAAGATGAAAGTTCTCTTATATTATTATAGGTTTTTTAGTTCTAATTCAAGTTTTTTCATTTCAAATTAATTTTTTTTCATTTCAAATTAAATATTTGAAAATAAATTGATATTTATTTTTTAATTTTTTAAACTGAAGAAACTAAGTATTTTTAAACAAAACAAATATATTGTTAAACTGGTTCTTTTTAGTTTAACAATATATTTTTTTTGTTTAAAAATACTTAGTTTCTTCAGTTTAAAAAATTAAAAAATAAATATCAATTTATTTTCAAATATTGAATTTGAAATTAAAAAAATTTAATTTGAAATGAAAAAACTTGAATTAGAACTAAAAAACCTATATTATCTTAACATGCAAAATATAAGTAAACAATAATACATTTTGAATATAATTGCAGTTAAAAATTTAAATCAAGTTAATTGAGGGATCAAAATATACCTAGAAAAAAGAAAGCAGTATCAAGCTCACAAGGGGAGTTCACACTCATGGAATGGGGGATTTCAGTCAGCTTTTGGGAGGTGAAATTAGAGTAAAAATAAAAATACACGTGTCCGAGCAGTCAATCTCATGGGTATTATTAATAAAGATATTGAATTTTAAAAATTGTTATATTTCAAATATACTGTATTATGTGGCCAAGTAGTTAGTTAGCATGCTAACATGTACCTAACGCAGTGAACGCTGGTTCGAAACTTGGTTTGGGAATTTTTATTTTTATTTGCAATTGTTTTTTACTTTTTATTATTTTTTTATACATATTTTGCCAGAAACATGCATTATTGATAATAATATTTTCTACCTAAAAAATCAACGTTTGAACGAGATCTAGGCAAAATAAAATATGTATAAGAAAATAATAAAAAGTAAAAACAGTTGCAAACAAAAATAAAAAGTAAAATTCCCAAATCGAGTTTCGAACCAGCATTCACTGCGTTAGATACATGTTAGCATGCTAACCTCTTGGTCACATCATAATACAGTATATTAGAAACATAACAATTTTCAAAATGAAATATCTTTATTAATAATGCCTGTAAGATTTAATGCTTGGACACGTGCATTTTTATTTTTACTCTAATTTTTTACCTCTCAAAAGCTGACAAAAATCTCTAATCCCTTGAGTGTGAACTACCCTTATCAGTAAAACAATTTTCACAATTTTTACATTTTTATTACATTTTTTTACTACTATTTTACTATTCTGTAGAAAATAAACATAGACATAGAGATATAGACAGCGCATTCGTATTTAACATAATGGTGTAATATGGGTGTAACATATGTTCTGTAAGTGAGAGAGAGATGCATGTCGTTTGGAAAATCACATATATGATTTCCAAACATCTTCTGTCTCTCTCATTTGACACGGCTCTTTTTACGAGTCAGATGCGCTGTCCATTTCTTTATGTCTATGAAAATAAATCTATCTATGAAGTAGGGATTTTAATCTTTAAAGTTATTTTTTTTATTTATTGATGTGCAATCATTTTTACTATAATTAAAAAGCTTTGAATGTATTTTCCTACTTTTCCTTTAGAAAAATTTTGATCCCTTAATTAATTTAATGAGTCCATCAAAATTCAAAAATTATATTTTATAAATAGAACAGCTCAGTAAATACATAATTTATTGAATCACGTTTATTCTATCTGTTCAAAATATTGGCATCATGTGGTTAAGAATATTTAATAAACTGCATTATAAACAAAAAAATATTAACAGAAAATTAATTAGCATGAATTCATCAATCAGTGAACATGGATAACTAAAAAAATTACATTACCAAAATTTATTTAAGAAAAAAGAATAGTAACTTATAAGTCAGAAAAGTTTGAGAATGTCTAGTTATCAATTTTTAACATTTCTTATAGATTTTGTTCAAAATACATAAAATATTAGTCACCGATGTTTACGATAAGAAAGATGAAATACGTTAGTATGCATTGTTAGTTACACACCACACACATACATGCTTAGAATTAAAAACGGTTAGTATACCTATATCTGTGTACTCATCACTGTCCTCCTCACCTTGGTCACAGTACTTGCCCTTGTATCCAGGCCGACAATGGCACGTGTAGTCTCCATTTATGCCAGACACACACTTGCTGCCATGCGCACATCTGTTCTGATCACAAGGATCTGATGGTGGACTGGCTTCCATCATTTCTTCATCATTTTCAAGATTGTCATCTGAATCAAAGTCGTTTCCAAGTAGAGCACAACCTGGAGTGGTTTTTTGTTGATTTGCTGCATTTACAAAGTCTACGAGTTTGTGATTTATCCATACTTCTTTCATACATCCTGTGAAAATAATTAGATATATAATAGGTGGATAAAAACCCTTTAAAAATTAATTTACCGTTAAAACTTGTAAGATTTCTTAAATGCCATTGTGAAAATGCTTCTTGTCCTGCTTCTGAAGGAATACCTCCTAAAAACATTGGTGTATTTAACCGTAAATAATCTTTGGAACCTTCGTTAATAATAGATCGAGCCAGTCCTCTATCTACACGTAGCGTAAAATTCTTTTTAACTGCTATCAGCTCTGCGACGTGATATTGTCCATCAGAAACCATTTCAAAACTGAAATTTTTTTTAGTTATCAGATAATTTCTTTCAAAAATTTGGTTATTAAAAAACATACCTGTACATTGTAGAAACCGGATGATTGCCCACATCATAGCTAATACGGATTCTGCCGTTGAATAATTCTACAGCTAAATGTTCTTGATAGCCATCATACATCAATATTCCATTATCTTGATTTGTTGCAAACACAATTGTAACATTGGCTTCTGGTTTAGTGTTCAAGGGTTCCAATTCAACAAACGAATTGTTGTGAATGAAACTTATACTTGTTAAATATTCACAGCGTTTTCCTAAAATTTAAAATAAATTAATAAAAAAATTAAAAAAAACAGTTAGTTTACTTTTAATAAAAATATAAGTAGGTAAGCAATATTTTAAATATGTAAATATTCAGTTATAAAAGTGATCTTAAAAAATCTGTAGTTATTTTTCATATGATATTCTTAAAAGAATATTAAATTAAATTATATAGAAATAATGATTGAAAAGATATCTGGAGCTATATTTTTCTTACCTGAATATCCTGGAGCACATTTACACAAATAATCATTAGATCCAGATGGCTGAAAGCACACACCATGCACGCAGTCATGATGTTGGCAAGGAGATGTCTGCGGGTACATCATTGCCACTAATGGAGTCCCTTCACAGAATTTTCCTGTGTAATCACCAGCACACTTGCATACATAGTCGTTTATTCCATCAATGCATGTTGCACCATTCTAAAATGAATAAATTATGTTAAATAAATATATTTTTACATTCTCATTTTGAAGTAACATACCTGACACATGTGGTTTTGACAATCATCGATATTGACAGTACAGTTGTCTCCTTTGAATCCGAGAGGACATTCGCAAGTGTAGTATGAAAAATGATCAATACATCTTGCCCCATTCATACATGGATTGTATTCTTTAGTACAGAATGGTATTTTGATTTCACAAAATTCACCTAAATCATAAAAAAAGTATATAATAGACACATGCTTCCTTTTTGGCTGCTTTTATGCAAAGTATTATAAACATCTACCAAGTACTCCACAATTAATTTCATTTATTATAAACAATATAGGAAATCATGTTTTTACCCAAAAGTCAAGAATGAAAGTTAAATATTGTATTTCTTACCCATAAATCCTGGAGTGCATTTACAATGATAAGCTTGAACTTGATCCACGCAAGTTGCATTATTTTGACATTTGTTGTCTAAACAATCATCAACGTTAGTTTCACATCTGGCTCCAGTAAATCCAGGGGAACACTCACAACTAAAAAAACAATAATTTTTCATTCACAAGACATTTAGAAACTTATGGAACTAATGAAAGCAATTAATTTTCTAAACAACAAACCTAAATCTTCCTTCCTCCAGGACTTTGCACACACCATCATTACGACATGGGTTTCCATAGCAAGCATCGATAGTGTATTCACAATTCTTTCCATGATATCCAGGTGTACACTTACATTCATACTGGCGGTCAGATAATGGAATGCACTGCCCTTTGTTCTGACAGGGGAAAGTGTAGCAAGCATCACATTTAGCCAATATTTCATTACTAATACGACCTGTAAAATATATTAAGTATAATTTGAGTATCATTTTTGGTAGCATGTTGAGCATTATTTTAGAATAAAATTATAAAAGGATGGAACTCAATAAAAATATAATTTTATGTTATTTTATTTACCTTTGCATTGGAAAGATGATACAGGCGTAGACAGAATTAACTTATCTCTCATTGAAGATGGTTCTGCACATCTTGCGATTCCTGGTTCTATGTAATCAACTTTTACCCATTCGGCTAACCAACGAAGTGAACAATCACAGTATAATGGATTCGAACCAAGCGCTCTGTAATAAAACATTCATTATATAATCGATATAATTATTAAATAAGTATTTAACATTACTTACATGTGTGTTAAACTTTTTAAATCTGCAAATGTTCCATCGGGAATCATAGAAATTTCATTTCCGTGAAGAGATCTGTAAATATTGAATTTATAGTTATATGAGTTGAAAATTGATATAGTTTTTAGTTACTTACATGATCCTTAAATTTTTTAAACCAGTTAAAGCATTCTTTTGTACACATTGTAAATGATTATAACTTATTATTCTGAAAAAAAAAACATACATTAAAATTATAATGCTTTAAAGGTTATATAGTAGTTATTTTATGAATTACTTACAAAGTTGAGAGTTTGGAAAGATTGGAAAATGTATTGTTAGAGAGTATTCCAACTTGATTGTTACTTAAATCCCTGTAAAAAAATATAAGCAGTTATGTATAATAATAATAATAATAATAATGTTTTTTTCAAATTATTTATTTCTCAGCAATATTTTATCATTTTTACTTACAATCGAGTGAGTGATTTTAAATGATTAATTCTTTCTGGTTGGATCGCATGGATTTCATTTACATCTAAATATAACTCTGACGTTTCTGGTGGAATTCCACGTGGAATCTCCTTTAATTTTGCCCGGGAACATCGTACAACTGTTCCGGTACATGAACATTTAGGAGGACAATAATTGTCTCCTAAACACCCTTGATCATTTTCATCTGAAAAATAAAACATTCATATTTTAAATATTCAACAGAAAATAATGATTTGCAAAGAAAAAATTCACCAACTTACTCGTGCATTTGAATTCATGATGTGGTATTTCTTTAATAGGAACATCCTTAAGTCGAGCTGGATAAGCACAACGTGGTGATGAACCACTTAAACCTTTTGCTCTTAACCAATCAGAAAACCAGGCTAAATGACAATTGCACGCAAATGGATTTTGTATAAGATTTCTAAAAAATAAAACGGTATTTAATAATTAAATTAACATTTAATCTAATTAAAGAAAACTTACAATGTATGTAAAGATGTAAGAAAATCAAAAGACCCTGGCATGATGCAAGTGATTTGGTTATCGAATAAAGACAGAATCTTTAAATTATGTAAACCTAAGAACATTTTATTATGGACTTCCATTAATTTGTTTTCTGAAAGTAATCTGTAAAATATAATTGTTTAAATTAGTTTCAAAATTAGTTCGGATTTTTTATCAACAGGACTTACAATTCGTTTATTTTTGAAGCTCCTTCAAAAGCATTTTCTTCAATTCCTGATATTTTATTTCGCCTCAAATCTAATTTAACTAAGTTAGGCAAACGACCAAACAACCCGTCAGATTTAATACGTTCAAAATCGTTATCTTGTAGTAAACTAAAATAAAAATATATTTGGGTTAAGGAAAAGATCAACATTTATATGTTATATCTAATAATTAAAAATTTATAAAAACTTACAGTTCTGTTGTATGAAGAGGAATGTCTCTTGGTATTTCTTTTAAGCCTCGAGATGAACAATCCACAACAGTTCCATCACAAGTACATCCAGAAGGGCATTCGTTATTGATTAAACATTCACCGGCATATCGTGTGCGATAATCTTCTTGACCTAAAATAATAAAATTAATAAATTATAAAATATTTTCTAAACATTTTATTTCTAACAAAATTACATTTGAATTTTTCATCTTTCAATGTTTCTATCCTTCGTCTTTGCATGCGTTTTGGTGAATCACAACGTGCGCCAGAAGTTTCAATTGGATTATGGTGCAAGTATTCTGCTAGCCATCGTAAATTGCAGTCACAAATAAACGGATTTCGTGCCAAATGTCTAAAAAAAATTCATATGAAAATGAAAAACATATGTTTAAAATTTGTTTAATTTATATAAAATACTTACAATGTTTGAATTTTTTTCATTGAATCAAATGTGCCTTTAGCTAGAGATTGTATATTATTGTCATAAAGTGATCTGAAATACAATATACAAGTTAGACGTTACACCTTATTTACACAAATATCAACCAAAATAACTTACAATAGATTTATAGAATGAAGATCTTTGAAGGTATCTCTTCTTATACATGAAATTTCATTTGCATTCAACAACCTGTAAAAAATAATTTATTAAAAAATATATTTGTATGATATTGCTATATTATTCCAGGATTACAACTTTTAAAAATTACATTAATATTTATATTGATAATTTTAGGACATAACATGATAACTGCACAAAAACGTGTTTTCTTTTATAGGCTTTCGAGGCTGTTATCCGTAAGAGCTTTTTTTAAAGTTCGGAATAAACTTGGTTTGTTCAGATATCATTAAATTAACATTTATTTTGTTAAATATCTCCAATCAGTACACAAAATTAAACCAGAATAAATATTAACAGAAAATAGCCAAAATGTTAGTTATAAACATTATAAACCATATAAATAATTTAATTAGTTATAAGCTTTTTGAGCTGCATATTGTAACATAAACTGATGTGGTATGGACACTTAGAACCTTGTAATCCCAAAAAATAAAATATTTGGGTACAATAGGTAAGACTGTACTTAGAAGCACAGAAAATTTTTTATTTAAGGTACTTGACCACCTTGTGAATTTAAAAAAAATCGATTTTTATTTTTTTTGCATTTTCTCAATCCTTATACTTCACCCCCCCCCCCCAATTTTTTTAAATTCGAATTCTAACATAGTGAAATTAGTGAAAGTGTTCACGCACTTCCATTACTCCATACTTGCTGACTCTGACTTCAGGCAGCTGTTTCTCAAAACGACTTTTTTTCAAATGGCGGACAGTTAATCTCCAAAACTACTCAGCCGATTTCAATGATTCTGGTCTTGTTTTGTTCTTTGAGATGTTTTGTATGCCAATATACCACATTTTGCCAAAAAAAATTTTTTTTATCAGAGAATAGTGAAAAACAGGAGTGTTTTTTCAATTTTTTTTCAAACATCCGTCATTTTTTATTTTAATTTTGGTAAATTGTGGTAAATTATCACGTAAGGGACCTTTCTTTTGAAGATTTTTTTTTCAAATTCACCAATCCTTAGATTAACTGTCCGCCATGGGACACCATTTTTTTTGAGGCCTCGACTTTGGCGCCTCCTGGATAGTTGTTAAAAAATTAAATTTAAAAAAATCAAGTATTTTTGTATTCTATAAGCTTCAAATAAAAGTTAAAAAAAATCATTGTAATATCTTAAACAGGGCCTGAATAAAAAATTATTGAAAATGTTGTATTTTTTAGCTTTCCAAGGTGGTCAAGTACCTTAAAAAAACAAACCGTTTTTATTTTTCTAATTGATTTGTTAAAATACTTACAGTAGTTGTAGAGAAGTCAAACTATGAAATACGCCAGCTGGTAAATCTTTAATTTTATTTCCATACAAAACTCTGAAATGAAATAAAAAGATAAATATTATTTCCAGGTTCATAGAGTATTAATTGTTTTAAAAAAATACTTACAGTGATACTAAAGAATTGAGACCAAGGAAAGCATCCGGAGCGATTTTTGTTATTTTGTTGTTACTTAAGTCTCTGAAAAAATCAAATCAAATTATTAAAATTTTGTCACAATAAAGACCTCAATTTACTCATATAAAATAAATTCAATGATTCAGTATTTGATTTACATGTAATTTTTTCGAAACCAATCTACTTTTGTAAAAGTTAAGTGGTTTTAATTTGAGTTAAAAAATTCAACTGTTGAAGTTATTTTTGATAAAAGTATAAAAACATATTTTTAATTAAAGAACTTATGAACAAATACTTACATTCTTCTCAATCGTTTATATTTTGAAAATGCTTTAGCATGGATTTCTGTGATTTCATTTTGTTCTAGTCTCCTGAAAAATAAATGAAGATAAAATTGATTATTATTAAAAATTTTGTGATTTGGGATTTAAAAAATATGTACTCGACTTGAAAAAAAAAACGTTAACAAAAAAATCATTTTCAGATTCGTGCAGTAGATATATTTAAATTAGTTTTTGATATTTATTTATTTATCTTTACGTTTTTTTTTTTCATAATATGTATTGCAAATATTAAAAATACGATTAGCCCCTTTTAAATTTTACTTCAAAATCAACAAATAAAAATTGACCTTATATATATATTTTTTTGCATCTTTAAACAATGAGTAAGAAACATTATACTTACAATTCAGTCGTGCCTTCGGGAAAATATTCAGGTACTTTAGTTAATGCCTTTTCTCTGCAATCGACAATCCCGTCTGCACAACTGCAGGGATGGGGGCACTGGGGCTCTCCAATGCACTCCCCATTATTTGGACGCTGAACTAATCCTAGAATACATAAGTTAACAAAAGTTATATTAAGTACGTAGTGATGTGAAGGTAAAAAATTTCACTGAAAATTATCACTCACTTATGATTTTTTCAAATTTTTTAAAAGTTTTGTTCGTAAATTTTTTTAGTTGATACCACTAAACTTACTTTAGCTTAAGTAATACAAAACAAAACAATACGCAAATTTTAAAAAGTAACAATTTTTTTTAAATTAGTTTTGGAAATGAATTCTTATATTGTCATCAAGAATACACAAATATACAAAATTTCAAGACATTCGGACATCGTGAATGTGAAGTGAGTGAAAAATTGGTTACAAGTTTATATCGAAACGGATAAACAAACCTAGTCAATAAAATTGTAAAAAATAATTTAACTCATAGCATTACAATTTACAATCTGAGTTTTTCACCGACTTGAAAATTTTCAAGATGCATGAAGAATAGAGACATGAGTGCAGGGACCTGAACCTGAACCCGAACCCGAAACCCGAAAAACCCCGTATTTTTCATGAACCCGAACCCGAACCCGAACCGAACCGTTATATTTCAATGTCAATAAACCTGAATCTGAACCCGAACCTTTAAATGAATATCCGGTAACCATATATTTTTTAAAGGTTCAAGAAATTTTTTTTAGTATTTTACTAATTTTTCTTCATTGATTATAAAATGTCTAAACTGGTAATCCGTTTGAATTTCGCGGTATAATATGATGTGACTTATGCACTAGAGATGTGTAATTCATGAACGATTCGTTCTTTTTGAACGATTCTTTTCGGTGAACGAAACGACTCGAGTCAGTATTTTAAAAAAGATTCGTTCTTTTTTTTATCATATTGTAAAATATAAAAGAAAATAGATTCGTACACTATTTTTTGTGTTAATTAAAATATTTAGAAAGAAAACAATCGTTATTATTGATATTAATAAAATAATTAATTAAAAAATATTTCTCGATAAATGTAATTATAGAAGTGTATTTTTCAACAACTAAACCAGACAACTTTTTAAATTCGAATTGTTGCAAGGAAAGAAACTGTTACAGTTTAGCTCTGAATGGCAGCGGCGTATCATTCGTGTATTTAAGATACATATGTATGATATTATTTTGAATTGTAAAATTGTTTAATAAACAATTTAGATTTAGATTATATAGCCGTAGTTCTTAAAATGTGTGTTATTACACATTTATTACCACTGCTCTAAAATCCCGAGAATATTAATGCATTTTAATTTTAGCATTTGTTTTCGAGCGAATTATTTACATATAATACCTGACATTATAAATCAATTTATCTATAAAGATTAGCATGATAAAACGTCTGAGAATAAAAGTTATATTAAATATCAAAGTCAAAATAAAACTATCAGCAACAGTTATTTTAAGTAATATGATAAATTTACACAATTATTATAATAATGAACAAAAGTAAACATAACTTGTACGCCACTGATATATCAAGCAACGTACGGCGGCCAAAAAGTAACAACGTATTTATTTATCCATTCTGTCAGTGATCGGATACATTCGGATTTTGTCGTACCGACTTGCACTCACTGACTCACTTGTATATGTACAAGTCACATACGAACGATTCCTGTACTGAACGATTCAAAACACTCGTCACTCGCCAATTCATTTTCGTAAGTGAACGACTCATTGAACGAATCAGTTGGAACGAATCTTTTTACTGAATTGTTTCAAATGACTCGAGTCACTAAAAAGACTCATTTTTCCCATCTCTATTATGCACCAAGGTCACTATCGTCACTACAATGATAATAAAAGTTACTACTAAGGCCCTCCGCACACGGGTCGACTGTTTCGCAACGAGAATCTCAAATCAGTTGCGCAAGCGACTATTTTGTAACTGGTTTGCAATCGATTTATTTCCTCGCACCGCACACGAGCGCAACTGAATCTTAATATTTTAATACTATTATGTATGTAATTATAATTATAAATAAAATCAAACGTGTTATATTACATAATAAATATATAAAGTTTATATCTAGGTACAATTTACCTGTCATGTTTACTTGGGCTGCTATCTGGTGTCATGCTTTTTCTGTTTTGTCTTTTTTCGAATATCCAGATAGGTTGTAATTATATAAAACTGCACGATTCTCCACCTTCTCGACGAATTTAATGTTCACTAGCTGTTCATTCATTTTGAATGAAGTAAATAAGTGACAACAATGAATAATAATAATTTTAATTGTTAATAAACTTTATTTTTACAATAATGAAAATTCCAACAGTATGCAACCACGCAACTGAAACTGAAATTCGACCCAGGGTTGCCAGATTGGGCGTATTTCCACAATTTGGGCGAATTTTAAACATGGTTTGCGCTTAAATTTCCCTTGGGCGATTTTCCACAATTTGGGCTATTTTTGAAGTTGTTCATATGATTATCGAAAGTTTTCAAATTAAGAAATTTTTTTCATTTTTTTTTTTTAAATTCTTAGTTTATTCCCACGCTTTATAAGTTTCAAAGTTTACTATACTATACTGTTACGCCATTTGTACCTTTTATGTACCCTGCTACAACATTCGTCTGCACAAAGACTATCAAACTTATCAACGGAGTGTCATATATTTATCATATAATATATTATATAAGTATATATAAATATATAAGAGCATAACTACGTCACTGATAAGCAGACGTTCAAATGTTCTCTCAAGAATCTATTGTGCAGTCTCATTTTTAATAACACGTCTGATTATTTAAATTTCTTCAATCGAAATTTATAATATTTATTGGCAAGTGATCCAGAAAATAGTACAGAGATTTAAAGATTCGTAGAACCTTTGTATGATGAACGTGGTAATATCTTAAAGAATGGCAATAACTGTTATGTCTTCGTCGTTAAACCTGGTAAGTGAAATTTAATAATACCTCAAAAAACAAAACTGATTGTTGTCAAAAATTTTCTTTGATTAATGTAAAAAATGAGCAAGCAAAAAAAATCTACATTTATTTAAATTTCAAATATTGGGCGGTTTTTTTCTTTAGTTTGCGGTTTTCCCGTAAGAACGCCGCGTTTTCGTTGTGAACAATTCTGGCAACCCTGATTCGACCTGCAAGCACAGTCGCATGAGACTAGTTGGAAACTGATTTCAAATCAGTTTTGTTTCAGTTGCGCCGTGTGCGGTGAGCCATTATACTACACGTGCAAAGTCACCAAACGGTCGCTTGCGCAACTGGTTTGAGATTATCGTTGCAAAACAGTCGACCCGTGTGCGAATGGCCTAACAGGCACAGTTTAACCACCGTAGCTCACGGATACTCCCTTTGCCCCTTTAAATCTTGCAAATGTTAATCGTGACAAATTAGGTACTCAGAAAATTGTCGATTAATATTTTTTATTAAAATTGTATGAAAATTCAATGGTTAACCACAATATCGAAGATACAAGAATGAAATAGATTCAAAAAATTGTTCTCCGATTTAAAAAATTAAAACTTGATCTTTCCGTTTCAGGTCCGTTTTTGTTTCGTGTTGGTCTCCTGAATCCTTGTCACACATAACTCATGAACCACTGAACCGATATTAATGAAACTTGGTTGGGTCTGGCTTGAAAACGATCCCATTTCAAAATTATTAAAATCTAGTGCAAAAGGGAGGGGGGGGGGCAACAGCATTGGTAGTTTATTTACTTATATTCCATTTGTTACAAATTCCTTACTATAAAAATTTCATGGTGATGACGTCACAGTATAGAATAAATGAACTGCGAACTGTCAAACAGACCTTGTATTAATGGATCATGTCTGATCATGATAATGAATAATGAATTTGATGAATTTAGCACGAGGAAGCACTGTGCATTTATTTAGCAAATATTTTTTTTATTTGAACCCGAACCCGAACCTGAACCTAAAAAAATAACGGTTTTTGAACCCAAAAAATTTGCAACGTGCTGAACCTGAAACTGAACCCGAACCGAAATTTATTGTTGAACCCGAACCCGAACCCGAACCATAAATAAATTCTGGTTCAAGTCCCTGCATGAGTGTAAACTTTGTATCTCTGTAATACAATTTTATGTGTCAAAATATGACCCCCGAAGTGGATGGTCTCTCGTGCTCGGACCGCTGCACAAAAGGTGACTGCGAAACCGTATAGTTGTGTGCGTACCGCAAGGTACAGAGTGATGACTGCACACAAAGTAAATTTCTTACTTCTGCGCAGAGGTCCGAAAAATGCGAACCGCCCACTTCAGGTTCCGTTTTTCGACATACCCTCTCCACTCAAGTTGGAAAAATCAGGTCGGAAAAAACGTTTGTTTCTAAATCTATAAATCGCTGCATTTAGTACCAACCTGAACATTTGAACTCCTTATCGGGCAAGTCGGCGATATTCTGGCCTTTGAGGTGGTTCGGCGAGAAGCAACGCGTGTACAGCGCTCTGTTCCGGAAGTGGCGCATCCAGCGCGCCAGCCACGCCAAGTGACAGTCGCAGACCAGGTTGTTCTCCGACAGTCGTAACGTCCGCAATCGGAACATGTTGCTGAACATGTCCTTACCAACAGTTGTCAGGTTGTTCTTATTTAGCGTTCTGAAATATCATACGTAAAGGGTTTAATGTCAAAAGAAATTTAAATGATTAAAAATTAGGTGTTTTGTATGCCATCCCTTGATTTGGTCTTTGAATATAATACGTGAAAATGCATAATGGTTTCCTTGTTCATATAATATATAGGAGGAGGGAGGAGAGCTGACAGGGTTCTAATCTGGGGACCTGGCGAGGTATATCAACGAATTTTTGTTTTTAGTTATCGTAAAAAAATTATTTGATTAAATAATTGATTACAATATTAAAGCAACTACCTAAATAGAAATAAGACACCCATGTCCAGTATTATCAAACAATTTAAAGCTCATTAAGCGTAAATGCTCCTTTAAAGTAAATATAGTGTGATTTAAATCAATATTAAGGTTCTTAATGAAAAATGTACGTTTTATGCGTTGTAAAAACAGTGCAGAAAATTTAAAATCCATTTAATTAAATGTATTTAGCATAGAAGGTCGTTAGTTCAAGAAAAAAAATAAATAAATAAAAAATAAGAATAAATAACAAAGAATTATAAATAAATATTTCAAAATTTACCATAGGAAAATAGAAAAAAATAGGGGAAAAAATTAAATAACTAAATAAATCAACCAAAACTAAAAGATAAAGTAAAAAAAGCTGTCTAAAAAGAGGAACAAGAAGACAAAAACAAATTAATAAAAAAAAATATTAAATGTATTTATGCTTAGATCTAAATGCTCATGTAACCTGTAACAGTTAGTTACAGGAGTATTTAGATAAACTTGACAATACCGGGCATCTGAAAGAAATATACATATTGCATTAACCCTCGGAGCCTCTTGTGGGTCAATTTGACCCATACACCGACTTTGATCGTGAATAGCGCTCAGGTATTTTACATTTTTCGCGATTTTTTTTTAAGTATGTTGAATACTTCAAAGGTATTTGTAACACTTATAAATTCATTTACCATGAGTCAAAGTATACCTTTGAATTTTGGTAAGTCAAAAGGTTTCGTAGTTGCGGAATTATAGGCGATAAAAAAGTAAGCAGGGTCAAATTGACCCAGAGTGTACTAGTAGGTTGAAAAAATAGGTGTGTAATCCGAGGGTTAATATACAAACGTAATGTTACGATAAACCTTCTTCTGTACATTATTTTACAATGCATAATTTGCGTCATTAATAATAGGTAATAACACTTTTATAGCTTTCAGTATATTGCTAACCATGCACACAGCAGGAAAGGAAGTAAAAATTAAATATGCAATTATATACACCATTAACACTAACCCATGAGTTTAAAATAAATTTACAATAAGAAAATCAACCCCATAAAATCATTTATCTATAACTTTTATAGTGCCATTATTAATTATTATGACCCATGTTATAAGTACATAGTATATTTTATATGACTGAATTTATTTTAAATTAAAAATAATATATGGTAATAATTATTATTAGTGTTTTTTTTTCAAGGCCATAAAACCATTACGAATTATTATTATTTGAATTTAAAACTGGTAGATGATAATAATTATTATTATTACTTTTTTTTCAACAGATAAATCATTTTATAAGAGTGATTATAATGAGATGTAGTTCGTAATGACTGGTTTCCGGTTTTTAAGAAAT
This sequence comes from Sialis lutaria, assembly GCA_949319165.1. Classification (NCBI taxonomy): domain Eukaryota; kingdom Metazoa; phylum Arthropoda; class Insecta; order Megaloptera; family Sialidae; genus Sialis; species Sialis lutaria. The sequence goes on from OX439241.1 coordinate 18,253,729, forward strand.
TCGTCTAATTTATATGATTTATGACTTTGTTAAGTCAATAAACGAATGGGCATTTAAAAAATATGTAGTTCAATAATCAATTTAATAATTTTATACAGGGCTTTGAAAAATGGACTGGATCATCTGCTTAGGGAATTTAATTAATTTCGAACAAATACTATAAAACAGTATAAACTCTTGGACTTAAGGTCCCTGTAAAATTAAAAAACCAGCAAAAAGGCTTGAAAAATTGATATTTTGTAACTTTACATCCTTATGTATTATAATTATTGTCTTAAAAGCACGAAAATTAATAAAATACAAGAAATAGTAACTTCTGAATCTGAAGAAAAAAAGAAAGGAAGATATAAAAATTCGAAAAGGCATAACTTATAGTCAACAATGTTAAAACAGTTTTCTTTAAGGTATATATGGAAGGTGACCAATTATTTTTAGCACAAAAGGAGTAGTTTTTAAAAAATCCAATGTTTTTTAAGGCGTTTAATTGTAATGACCTATGGTGAATGGGGATGTGAAAAAAAAGCTTGTCGATTTATTTTTTAAATAAATAAAAGGTTGAATACAATAATCGTTGTAGTTTCCATATTTTTGGAAGTAGAAAGGAGTACAAAATCATGAAAAGGAGTAGTTTGGTAGTACAATTTAATATGAAGTACTGTCCACGAAAAAGAAGGTCAAAACTCCCTAAAAGAGTACGTTTGATCACCTTAATATATGGGAAAGGCAATATTATTAAAATGTTCTATATTCTATAAAATATATGGATAATACTTACAATACTTCAAGATCCTTGAAAGTCCTTAGAGCTATGTCGTCAATACACGTAATATGATTATGATCTAATTGTCTGAAAATAAAATGAAATATATAATTAGACAGGTACAATTTTAAAAATAAGTATATACCTGTATAAAACATTTTATATGGCCAAAAACACGATTAAAATTTACTGTCAATTTTTTTTTACTAATTAGACGTCGGATTTTAGGATATTATTTTTTATTGGGTACAACCACAAAACGCACCTCCGCAAAAAAGTGTTACAACTCAAAAAATGTCATATTTGAGATAAATATGTAGAATGTTTCCAAATTACTATATATATTTCTACTAAAAATTGTCATTAATGTACTTCGTGTACCTACCATCAAAACTAGAATATTCTAAAAAATGTCACATTTATTATTATTTTTTAAATACTTAATCACTAAGCGTTTTAATATTTACTATTTTTAAAATATCACAGGAATACTGAAATATTTAAATTAAATACTGTGTATCAGTCCTTTTCCTTTATAGTCCAGTGCCAATCCGACTTTTTGAGACTAAAAAACAGAAAAATTCTCTACAGGCTGGCGATAGTGGGAATCGTTGCTAAAAATGATTACAAACAGAGGAAAAATAAATGCACCCTTGCACATGAAGCGGTTTCGAAGGGGGGTGGTTTTTAAGGGTTGAAAACGATTTTTTGCGATTTCCGACGAAGTATGATTTCCTATCGAAAAATGGTCTGCAGTAAAGTTGTAGATAATAAATAAATCTACAATTTTGTTTCAAACCAATTTACACCATAACCTAAAATTTTCCGAGATAATAGCGAAAAACCGTTTTTTTAAATTTTCGAGTTTTTTATGTCGAAAAAATTGTCAAAATACTTGAAATTTTCATGAAATGTATATTTTGAAGTCCTTTAATTTTACCGAGCTGTCCGGAATTACAAAGTTAAATATTTCCTGAAATATTAACGTTTTTCGAAAAAAATGAAATTTTTTCAATCGAAAAATTGATCATAGAAATTGATTTTTTAACTTTTAGGGGGCTCATTTTTTTCGTCTTGAGTTGTACTTTAAGATAGATAAAAAATTAAAATACCTTTACATTTAAAAATTCTGTGAAAAATTAGAAAAAACAAAAATACGGATTTGTAAAAAACGCAATTTTATTTTTCAATCACTCTAAAAATTTTGTACTAATCATGAAATTTTTGTGCTAAAATACAAAAATAAAATATATTCATTTTAATAAAAGGATAATTTACGAAAAAAAATGTAATACAGTGTAAATTGATAGGAATAGGATGCTGTAATTAATTAATTGAAAATTTTTAACATAATAATAAAAAACTTTATTTAAAAAAAATAATAGTATATTAATTTTTTGTAAAATTAATATAAGTTCTATGTAATAGAACTTTCTTTTATTTATTACAACAAAGTAATTTTAAATATATGTAAAAAAAATTCAATTTATGATGCTTTTACGATTTATTACCGAAAAATTACTTATTTACAGCATCCTATTCCTATCAATTTACACTGTATTACATTTTTTTTCGTAAATTATCTTTTTATTAAATTGAATATATTTTATTTTTGTATTTTAGCACAAAAATTTCATGATTAGTACAAAATTTTTAGAGTGATTGAAAAATAAAATTGCGTTTTTTACAAATCCGTATTTTTGTTTTTTCTAATTTTTCACAGAATTTTTAAATGTAAAGGTATTTTAATTTTTTATCAATCTTAAAGTACAACTCAAGACGAAAAAAATGAGCCCCCTAAAAGTTAAAAAATCGAAAATTTCTACGATCAATTTTTCGATTGAAAAAATTTCATTTTTTTCGAAAAACGTTAATATTTCAGGAAATATTTAACTTTGTAGTTCCGGACAGCTCGGTAAAATTAAAGGACTTCAAAATATACATTTCATGAAAATTTCAAGTATTTTGACAATTTTTTCGACATAAAAAACTCGAAAATTCAAAAAAACGGTTTTTCGCTATTATCTCGGAAAATTTTAGGTTATGTTGTAAATTGGTTTGAAACAAAATTGTAGATTTATTTATTATCTATAACTTTACTGTAGACCATTTTTCGATAGGAATTCATACTTCGCCGAAAATCGCAAAAAACCATTTTCAACCCTTAAAAACCACCCCCCTTCGAAACCGCTTCATGTACAAGGGTGCATTTTTTTTTCTTCTCTTTGTTATTATTATTAGCAATGATTCCCACTATCGCCAGCCTGTAGAGAATTTTTTTTCCCCAAAAAGGCTTTGGCACTGGACTATTACTACCTTTACAATTTTGATTTACCTAAACTGTTATAATTTCATTTATTCCTATTTCCTCAAAACTATATTTTTTGAGTTGTTTGATATTTTTTTGCGGGGGTGCGAGTAATAAAGATGTTGAAATTTTTAAGGTGTAGATTTTATAATTAAAGTGTCACGTTTTTTTCAGGTAATATGTTAAAAAATTGAGTTTTTTTTAATTTTTGGAAAACTTTTTTTTATAATTTAATTTAAATTGTCTATAGTGTCTATACTGGGTGTGGAAGTTCACTACAGTCAGTGCCGGATTTACCAACAAGCAAAGTAAGCAACTGTTTAGGGCAGGGCATCTGAACCTTCAGACTGCGAATAAAAAATAATGGGTTAAAAAAAGGTAATTAGAATTAATTATTGATAAAAGGGCCTTGACATAATTAGTGCTTAGGGCATCACATAGTCTAAATCCGGCACTGACTACAGTACATAAGGATTTCAATGTTATTTCAGATACATCCAAATATTTGCTATCTTGTTAATATTGCGACATGTATTTGTACTGTATAATTGCTTTTTTTTCGTAAATTCAACGCTTGATCCATATTTATCCAATTACCGCTACCCCACTGTAATAGTAAGACATATTTACGAGTACGCATGTTAAAATATTATTTTAACAAGTATTTTTTAAGACCTAAAATCAGATGTCTAATAACAGTTTAAACAGTGGGTCCTATCTTATGTAATAATATACTCATCACTCGTATAAAGTAATGTACCTATAATTATTTGGATAATAATAAGCATTTTATTTCGTCAATAACATTGTTAAAATAAAACTTACAGATACTGAAGTGACGGTATTCCTCTTAAAGTTTTCTGGCCGATGACTGTAATTGAATTGTAGCTTATATCTCTGAAACAAGAAACGGCCATTATTTTATATTATTATACAGCTCGTCTAAAAGCGTTTGAAATTATCTACACGTAGTGTTTGTTGTACTTACAGCCTTAGAAGATGAGACAGCGATGAGAACAGGTTGTCAGGTATATGCCTTATTTTGTTGTTACTTAGTCGTCTGAAAAAAACAACAATAAAAACTGTTATTATTATTGTTTACTTCCGGTTGAATATTCATTGAAAGGGTGATATTTGAGAAAAATGTAATCAGTGGCGCGTTATCTAAAGTGCCTATCACTTTAGGTAACTGTCTAGGACCCAAAGGTAAATGTTAGGTCAAAGTTTTGTCGTTTTATTAAATTTTAATATCATGAATTTTTTTCACGTATTAGAAAAATAAATTAGAATTTTCCAGTAAATTTTTAGTGGGAAATACCCCCCCCCCCCGGGTTCGTCTTGAATTCAACACTGCCCATAGAAAAAAAAACTAAAGAACAATTTTAGATAAAATATTATAAAATAAATAAATAAATAAATACATGACATTTATTTAAAAAATATCGGTTTAGATTCCTCCCCCCCCCCTGTTGGTGGGGGCCCAGACAAATACCATTTTTACCCATAGGATAACACGCGAATACCAGTTTGATTAACAAAACACTTTTAAATAATTTTGAAAGTATTTTAAAAGAAAATAATTGTTACTACATTTGACACATATTTTCATACTTACAATCTTTCTAAAGCCACGAGATCTCTGAATGCATTTCTTTCAATTGTATGTATTTGATTATCAGCAAGTTGCCTGTAAAATAACATTATTTCATTATATTGTAATAATACTTTCAACAAAAAGTCTTTTTTATATAAGAAATGTATCAAAATATAATATTTGAATTGTTATTTTCTTTCTGGGTGTACACCACTAGGGATTGCAATCCCGGGATCCCGCCTAATAATTGGATCTCGAAATCCCGGGATTAGAAACACATAAATACCGGGATTTCGGGATTTTTTAATAAATGAATCTGCATTTGCATTCTGATATTTTTATGAGGATATTGTAACGCTAACCCATATAGAAAGTGAAATTTTTAAGTTTAGCGCCAACACATCTGGTTGCAATAAAGACGACCCTTTTAGAAACTGTAACCTTACAAGGGTCTACTGGCTGCATTGTCTTTTCCAAGAATGTGTAAAAAAATGCATTTTAACAAAATTTAAGGATCGGTATACACTATACAATATATTTACTATTTACGTCTGGGCGTATAAAGTTATCGACATAGAACTATAGCAACACCATAGTGACTTTTAGTATCTGATTACATTTCTTTTTACATAGATCTGAATATATCAAATATTTATGGCCGTAATATCGTAATAAACACTTGTAAACGTATCTACATAATAAAGTTTTTGAACGGTGAATTGTTAGTAGTTACTTATTATGGTCAAACAGATAAATGTGTTAATAAAAAATATGTGGAATTAAATAGTGCACAAGAATTTTCTGTATGGAAATACTTTTTGCGGGAAGTGAATGAACAATCTGCAAAATGCAAAATAAGCAAACAAAGAATTAAGGTTCCACAAAAGGACTTGTACGCATTTAAATTTTATTTATAAAATCAATTTATTATTTTGCCACGAAAGTTAACTGTTTGGATATTTTCATAATTACACATAAAACCGTAAGTACACATTTCAAAACTAATTTACAAGTTATTAAATGGTTAAATATTTCTTTTACAAAAACATATTCTAATCCCGGGATCCCGGGATTTGAAAATGGTCCAATCTCGAAATCCCGGGATTGAATATTTTGACCGGGATTGCAATCCCTATACACCACGTTGTTTTGGCTGTTATATCAGTTAAATCTTCGTCATGAAGGTTCCTTATTGCAATGTATTATATTACGTGGTCAATGCACTGATTAAAGAACGCGACGCGACGTACACCCAGAAAACAAGCTACAATTGGAAGGAAAGCTTAAAACATGTATACTAGATTTTATTGAAGTTTAAAAAAAATCTGTTCTACTTACAAAATTCGTAACTTTGCCATTTCTTGAAAATCTGTTTCGAATATCACTGATATGTTGTTTCCTTGCAAGTCTCTGTAACAAAAAAAAAAAAAAAAGAAAATTAGATACATTTTGTTTTAACTTGCTTTTGTTTATATTATAATAGTTTATTAGATAGGTAAATTTTTATTTGTGTTCTTTTCGTTTAGTCTCGAATATTACATTCATATTATAAAGGTTTTGGTTCGTACCAAATAAAATATAATTCAATACCCTTTACAGGGTTCATGATGTCCATGAAGAAAGAAAAACCCAAATTGCTAAAATCTATAGGAAACATAGTATAACTGCCAATAGCACTGAAAATACCTAACAAGGGAACCTTTTCAAGTCGAAAATTCGTATCGAGTTTAAACTTTGTATATAGTTAGAGGAGATCAAGATAAGTAAGAAAAAAATTATCTTAGTTGCGGTAAAACTTTTAAGGAGGTGAAACATCTCTATGAAAATGTGCAAAATAATCATATTTTTCAAATAATTCTGAAACTAATGAAATGAATTTTATGCTCTTTCGAATGGCGATATAGTCAAAATTCGAAAAAATTAAACCTATGAAATGTGGGTGGGAGGTGGGGGTTAACGGTTTATTTTTTTTCGAATCTTAACTATGCCATTCGAAAGAGCATAAAAAATCATGAAAATTTTGTATTGTAGATTTTTTAAAATTTTAATTAGTTTCAGAGTTATTTGAAAAAATATGATTATTTTGCATATTTTCATAAGGGTGTTTCACCCCCTATTACCGTTTTACCGCAGTTATGATAATTTTTTTCCTACTTGCCTTGACCTCTTCTCACTATATACAAAGTTTAAACTCGATACGAATTTTCTACTTGAAAAGGTTTCCTTGTAAGTAGTTGAAAAATTTTAGTTTGAGCGAAAAATTTGACTAAAAATTAAAAAAATATCTCATGTTTCGGCTTGAAATAAGTAGGTAACGTCCGCATCGTTAAAAAAGAATTGATTTTAATTTTAACAACCACTGTTTCCCACAATCAAACACATCTAAAAAACTAACAGAAAAAAAGATGTAAAAGAATTTTAATTTTGATTGCATGACTCTATTGAAAATACGATACATATTATATTCATTTGTAATATGGCGTGCTGCACTAGAAATTAAAAAAAGGCATCGTAAAATAAAAGAAATCTCCGGCAAAGGCCTCATTAATTATATAAGGCCTCAGCCGTCCATATGAGCATTCATGTTTTATCGCTGTGCGAGGTGAGAGATCAATATGGCTTGCTTTGTTAAAAATTATTGTAATTTTACACGCATACTTGTGGCCCGATGGGCGGTTCTGTTTAGGGGAGAGACGATAACCCAGAAAAAGTGAATAATGCACCGAGAAATGTATGTGAGAGATAAATTAAAAGTCTCCCGGTTATTACGGTTATTCAAATCAGTATGCATGCATTTGTTGTGTTATGTAAAAGGTAAGTTCTAAGTACGTATTACTTTGTACTATTCCAGAGGTTCCCAAATTACGGTATTATCGAAGGGGGAATTCATTTTTCGATGTGATATTATGTGCATTCTTATGTTTTAGTATTCTAGAGGGAATTGTCGGTGAGTGGACATTACAACCAAGGTAGAACGATTGAAAAATAATGATCTTGTGAAGAATATTTCAATAAATCTAGGTGGTTTTATTATACCTACATATCTATATTATGCAATACTCAAAATTCTTTTAGAGGGATGGGGGGGGGGAGTTTATATTATAAATAACACTAGGCAACAAACAATATTTGATTCGTTGCCTTATTTTGACGCCAAGTGCCAAAATCGTGAACGCCTATGGTCGAAATTCGACCAATATTTTACCTGCCTTAACGGCAACATACACTCATGATTTTTTGTCTGTGCACATGCATCTATGGGCACAGTATCTTTCGAATGATGTAAGTTTCATTTCTTTCCTTTTATAATAAATACAAAGAAAGCTACGACAATTTTCGATGTTCACCTATTAATATACATATACAGTCTGGTCAACAAGAGCGTGTCACTGATTATTTAAAAAAATGTTGTAGTTAAGTCCGCCATCTTTTTCAGTAGTAGTTGAGGTCCCGCGAGAAGCCCATTCCAAAAAAATGAGTTCCGTCTACGCATAGGTGGGCACTTTAAAAAGTAGTTAGATATTAGCATCGGTGGGCACAGTTAATCGAAAAGTTAACTTCGTTAATCGTTAATCCGTTAATAAAAAAGTTAACTTCGTTAACCGTTAAAGCGTTAAAATTCCGAAAATGTAATGGAAGTTAAAGTTAACCGAAAATTCGAAAATTTAACGAAAGTTAAAGTTAATCCGTTAAAAAGTTAACCAGCCAAAATGTTTATAGACCTTTTTTTTAGCTATTTCGACAACTTTGTTATGTACTTTTCATCAAACAACCAATGTAACGGACTAAAGTTAACGGAAGTTGAATTTAACGGAAGTTAACAAAAGCGTTAACATTTTTTTAGTTAACTTAAAAGTTAATCCGTTAACCATTTTGTTAACTTCGTTAATTAACGATTAACGGATTAACGAGTTAATGCCCACCTATGCGTCTACGTCAAACGATTCGAAGTAGTCTTTTTGTGCTTGCACCAGTGTGTTTTCAGAAGAAGTTTTTTTTTTAGGCTTGGGATTTTGTACGACGTACTTGGTTTCACCGTGGAAACCGTTTGATCCAGCGAACAGTTAAGCACCCCATAAAAATGCATATTTAGGGATGCTTTTTAGAACGTGGATTCGGTTACTTACACTTTACTGAGAATGTGAATGCCAAAAAAATGTTGAAAATTTACCAGTGTAGGATTTTTGAAGTCAGTGAAAAAGATGTTTGGATCAGAAGATGATAATTGGATTCTTCAAGAAGACAGTGATCCAAAACACCGCAGTCGACTGTACACGGAGTGGAAGAGGGAAAACGTCATCACGACATTAGATTGACCGTCACAATCGCCAGATGCGAATCCGATCGAAAACGTGTGGATTTTGAAGTCTAAACTCAATGAAAAAAACCTGCGGAAGTTGAAGCAGCTCGCAGCAAACATGGGGGTCATTGACCGTGGAAAACGCAGAAAATCTTGTGGAAAGTATGCCAAAAAGGTGTCAAGCTATTCTGGATAACAACGGTAATTTCACGGTGTATTAGATGACAGGGAAATAGGACTTTTTATCAACTTTCATGTAAAAAATAACGGAATAAATATCTTTCATAGAAAAAAAGACACTTTCTTGTTGAACAGACATATTGTATGTAGATATCACCATCAGGCAATTGATTTCTATAGTTTTCATTAACAGTAACAAATTAGATTGATTATTTATTAAAAAGACAAGTAGATTAATTATATTATTATCTTATAGGTATTAAATATTTCTTAAGAATGTTTAGTTCTCTTAACTAATTGTAAAAGTTAATCGCTTTGATTTCTGAATACATTTTATGTAGATAACTAGATACATGAATTTATTATGTGTTTTTGGATACACAATTTTGATATTCTATAGGTGTATAGACGCTTGGTCATTAGTTAAAAATATTTAACCTAGAAGAATATCTATAAAAATAGAATACATTATTTCACGCTTATTTTGTATAATTATAGATTTCTCTTGGTATATTAAACCAACCATCGCATATAATTTTTTTGTTAGATATATTTAAAAAGTTAATATAAATCTTTTGTTAATACTATAAATTATACTTTCCTAATAAATACACATGTCTTCTTTCGCACACCTGAATCAATTTACTACTTCCCACTGATTTTTTTAAGTATTCATGCCTTTTTATGTTTTGGGTTCTGAATATACTCATTTATAATCAAGTGACCAATTTTTATAAGTATTTCTATTGTTTTGATGTAAAAGATGACCTTTTTGATTGTAGTTAATCAACATGATTATCTTTTTTCGTTGTAGGGTTAACAATATAATACGAGTAAGTTCAAAAAGTACCTAAGTAGTTTTATTACTTAACTAGCCATAGGACCCGGTGTTACCCGGGGATATTAAATTAAACTATATTTAACAGGATGACCAGTATTTCTCTGGGACAAATTTCCCTGACTTTTCCCGCTTTTCCAGGATAATTTTTACCGTTTTTCCCTGTTTTTTATTTAAATAATTTAGATAAATAACCTAAAAAACGCCACTTAGATATTTGCGAGAATTTGTGTGATTTTGCATTTTTATAAAAATTCCCTGACTTCCAACCAAATTCCCTGGCTTTTCCCTGTATAGCAAAATTCCCTGACTTTTCCCGGTTTTCCAGAAACTGGCCACACTGTTTAACATACAATCATGTTATAATTTTTTTTAGTTAAATTATTTCTATAATAACTTAAAAAGTAAAAGACAATCGGTGACAGAAGTAGCTAAATTTTAAAATTCATTAATATCTGTGCTTTAGATATTATATAGAAGTTATAAATCTCACAAATTATTGTTAACATAAAATCATCCTATATCCTTTTTTTTATTTAAATTAATTTCTATTTTTGAAAATAATTATTTCCAGGTTTTAGGAATAACTTGAAAAACAATCCGTGTATGTACTTTAGATTTTGTATAGAATTTAAAAATGTCACAAATTATTGCTAGAGTCGTTGATTTATACATATATATGAAGTTTTTCCCTCCCCTATGACTATTTCTGTATTGGAATATAATTTTCGGATTTTAGGAGTAATTTGCAAGATAATCGGTGATAAAAGTAGCTAAATTTTAAAATTCATTAATAAGTGTATATGCTTTAGATTTTGTATAGATGTTAAAAACGCCACAAATTATTGCTAGAGTCGTTGATTAATACATATATATATGAAGTTAAATTTCCCTCCCCTATGACTATTTCTGTATTGGAATATAATTTCCAGATTTTAGGAGTAATTTGCAAGATAATCGGTGATAAAAGTAGCTAAATTTTAAAATTCATTAATAAGTGTATATGCTTTAGATTTTGTATAGATGTTAAAAACGTCACAAATTATTGCTAGAGTCGTTGATTTATACATATATATGAAGTTAAATTTCCCTCCCATATGACTATTTTGATGAAAATAAAGGTTTTAATATGAATTTTGTCTGCAATTATCAATTCTTATTTGCAACAATTTTTACTTTTATCGTGATATTTTTTTTTAATTTTCATCGTAAAACAATTTACCGTAAGAACAATTTATCGTAAATTAATTGATCGCACTAAACCTTAAGAATTAATAATGTTTTCAAATCGAAAATAAGTAACTACTAAAGAAAATTATATGTACCAACCTTTGTTTTGTATATTTGTAACCGTGATGGTTTATCTTCAAGTTTTTCGACAAATGTGTAAAAATTTCATTTATTCATTACTTTCAGTTGTGCATTTATTTTAATGCGTTATGATCTCTATATTTATTTTATTATTGTATTTTATTGTTCATATTAAACACATTCACTTTATTATAACTATAAAATTAAACTGACATGACGTTTCACCGATAAATAATAAAATAAAATAAACTGTAACCATAGTTACGACATGACATTTGAATTTAATTTAGTAGGCGTTAAAATTTAGAGGGGGCTTTTTAACCCCCCTACTGAACTTTTTTCCAAAAAAGCCGACGTCACATTTACCTACGCTGACCAAGGAATATATATTCCAAATTTGAGCTTTCTATGAACAGTGGAAGATACCGTACGGTTGATTGTTAATTTCGATCAGTGAGTGAATGAGTGAGTGAGGGCACTTCCTTTTATACATATATTTAGATATAAGTTTTTAAGGATTTTATTTTGTTTTTTCTCGTTTAATTATGTATGTTAAGGTTTTTATTCTGATAGGTCGATCGCGGCAATAATTTCTGTTAAGCATGATTTATTCTAAATGAGAATTCTGGATTATCAAATGAATGAACATTTTTCTAGTAAGTAATTGAACCCTTTTGGTCCTGTCCGTGGCATTTGCCATCATACCATTTACAGGACTTACTGAGCTAATCCGTACTTTCGATTCCTGATTTTGAAATTTCAGAGCTGAAAGGGTTAATAAATGACATGTGGAATTTAAATTTCTTTATTAGGTACAGAAAAGAACATAATTTTCACGAGATTTATGTAAAGTCTCTTTTTACAGAATAAAACAATTAAAATAGTAAAATGTCAGTACCTAGGAAAGATTGATTAAAAATAAAACAGTAGGTAGTATGTATGTATATATGTATAAATGTAATATGTAATGAATAATAAATGAATTAACTATAGAAAATTTACAATACATGCAATACTATAATATATACAAAGTTCAGAGCCGGTTCAAAATGCAAGAAAAATAGAATTTTAGAATAACTAACTGTAGAATAAAATAAAAGTAAAAAAATCATTTCAGTTTGAACGATGGTCTATTATAGAATTAGTACCTACCTAGTTGTTAAAATCAATTACTAGAAAAATCTAATTCATATGTTTTTTCAACCGTAATTTAAATTTTTTACTTGATAATTTTTCTATGGGCTAGTTTACAGCTAGTAACATTTATTACTCTAATATACCTACTGTTAATCGGTTAACTGTTTTAGTTATTTTAGTTTTTCCTTACTCCTTAAAAAACCATTTATATGTATCCAATCGTAAGTGAAACATCGTATAATTGGTCAAAAAACAGGAGTAGGTTAACACTATGGATCGTTTAACAGTAGGGGAACCCGGGGCGGAATGGGGTACCGGGGCAGAATGGGAAATTTCATATTTTTTTTCAGACAGTAATTTTTGATTGTTATTATAAACTTAGATAAGTTTAGCCTTAGTTTCTTTGTAGAGAAATGAGTAAATAAACGTACAAATTGACAAATAATGGTGTTATTTCATTCAAACCCTCTGAACTTGTAATCAAAGCTTAGCTACCCCGTTCCGCCCCGGGTTCTCCTACTAACATTTACAGTATAGTATAGAACGTCTATTAATTTTCTTGACTATATTATTAATGCCTAGTTCTGACCCTGGTGGAGTAAATAAAACCATATTTCTTTCTCTCTCAACATAACTGATCATATTTAATTGATTTATTTTATATTATACTTTCATTATGCACACTAATTTCACTCAAGCATAAAATTTATACAAGAACCGATTCTTATTTTTTATGTTTAATTAAAAAAATTCATTACTTTAAAAACAAAAACAAACAATTAAAATGCATGCACCCCAAGTTAGTATTCTATATTTACACAATTTCTAATATAAAGTTAATTAAATTATAACTGCAGTCGAGGGTTGTATGCAACTGTAGGTAAACAAAGAGAGAGATAGTTTACTGCAAGTCTATTGTTTATTGCCCCTTTAAATGCAACGTTTTGTGATCATGTTGTTTGAAATATTATTACATTTTTCTTTTTTATGAATTTTTTCATAGTTATTTGAATTGAATTAAAATTTTATACACCGTGAAGATATTTTATGTTTGCTGGTAATTTTAATCTTGAAGGATAATTTTCAATTTATAATGTTTTTTACTTTTCATTTATATTTTTTTTTCAGCCGGTATTTCTTCAATTGTTTTTTCGAAAGCTTGACGTTTTAAAGAAAAGTTGAATAATTTTCAATTTTTGTCGATTTTGTAATTTTGTTATTTTTGCAAAATTTTGTATATTTAATTTTTATTAACAAAGCAAAATAATTAACGACTAGTTAATTGGTTGTTTTCAATCCATGATTAATGTTTATTCTAAACTGGTTCCCAATTTGTAAATTAACAATTCACTAAATATGACAATTTTTTACCTTATAACATCATAGCCATGATTGTTTTTTTTAGAATTGACGTAATAATGCTTTGAAAACAACTGATTAACTAATCGTGAATTATTTTGCTTTGTGCAACCCGAGGTTAGTCTTTAAAAATATACTTCGTATTTTTGTGTAAACATGTTAAAATTTTACTTAATATCTTACACATGTAAAAAAAACTTCTAGGATTTAGGACAGAGGTGAGCAAATATTTTTGATGGAGGAATTGAATCAAAATTTTCGCGAGTGCTTTACATTAAATGTTGCATTTGCATTATTTGGCTATTTTCACTCCTCAAACAGTTGATCTTACAACTCACGATGATGAAATTTACCAATTAATGAAATTTGGAATTTATTTGGTGAAAATATACATTGTTCAAAGGTGCTGAATTGTCATTCAAATAAAAAAACATCAAACAATCTTTTTTATCTCTTTGTTAATTTTGTTGTTGCTAATTTTAAACTGATATTACATGCGTAAAATTCATAAAAATCAAAATATGCTGTGGGTCAGACTAATTAGGGTTAACAACCTAATGTTTTGATGCATTTTTTTTCGATTTTATGTAATTTCAATTTTTTCCATATCCATGAGTGACCATGATACCTTCAACTAGGCCTAGCAACAAGAAGAGACTAGGGGCAAAATTATATTGGGCAATATCTCTTAGTCAAGTGGATAATCAACTGTTATTTAATTGTTGATGGGAATAAACTTACGGTCATTTTCGAGTTACGGTATGTTTTTGAAGTTATACTTATTTAAGAGCATTGTTTCTGTTATGATAGTCGGCAAAACAGGTTTTTAGTTTTGCATTTGCTCGCTGGATGTCACTACTAGTCTCAGCAGTTCACACCAAATAAGTATAACTTTTAATGCGTGTGTATGGCAAGTTATATTAAGACAAGGTAGCCTCATCAGCTCCTTGACCAATCAGCGATGGCGCGGGAATTGACGTCACCGCGAAGAGATATTCAAATGTCATAAATGTATAATTGAATATAAATTACAAAAAAATACTTTATTTATTCTTGTTTTCGTATTTTTGATATTTTATCAAAACATGCCATCAAAGAAGTACAAATTCGACATTGCAAAATCATAATGAAGCAGTTTCAGACAATTTGGTCTTCTCGGGAAACGTCATATTTACTATTCTTAAGTTGGCAATACGTTCTGTGATTCTGACAACTTTGAATGATTTTGTATTGTCGAATTTATACTTCTTTGATGGTATGTGTTGATAAAATATCAAAAATACGAAAACAAGAATAAATTAAGTAATTTTTTAAAATTTATATTCAATTATACATTTATGACATTTGAATATTTCTTCGTGGTGACGTCAATTCCCGCGCCATCGTTAATTGGTCAAGGAGCTGATATACCTTTATATACCTTGGTATATAGGTAAATAAAAACACACTTTTTAATTTTAAAATTTTAATTTTGAAACCGCTTGCATACAAACAACTTAACAATCCACAAGTACCTCTCCTTGATCTACGGTAAACGTCATAGACAACAACAACAAGTACAAAACACAAACGTACCACACAAACACACACACTATGCAATATGTATGCGGTTTTTAATAATAACAGCAGCAGCCCCTTTCACTTGCGCGTGCACGTCACAGATTAGGGGAATATTATTATTAATTAGACATTCCAAGCCGCGTGTTTGTTGACAACGCCGCCGCCGCAGCCTCTGCTCTATCGGAGGGGCGGAGGAGAGGGAGATCAAATTTGAAATTAAGTTTTGATTACGCGTCAACTTTAATAACAAGTTTATGTTTATGAGGCGTTGTAATTGCGTTATAGAAAATAATATTTACTCGTATATGTTTCGTGGTTGAATGTTATCTATATATCGGATGCGGCGGGTCAATAATATAGTCATGAAATTGTTAAAATTAGGTTTTGAGATAAATTAATTTGAAAATTATGGCGTTTACTTTAGTGTGAAATTATAAATTAATTTTGAACAATATCTTTTGTAAAATATATGGAAGATATAAAATCAGAAAAGATAATCATGGCCCCTACATGAAGGGGAGGTGACAAGACTCTAGTTCTTGGACCCGGGGCTAAGGTAAGCCGGCGAAAAAAAATTCATTCATTGGTACTTACGAATTAAAATTTTTAATTGAAAGACCTAAGGGTCAGTCCGCGGTAATCGATACAAGATAGTTAAAAAAATATTTTACGAAAAAGAATACTAAAATATAAAATTAACAGGCTATTTAACATCAATTTTCATAAACCAAAAGAAAATTAAAATTTTTTTAATTAATTTTCAAAATATTACAAAAAATTTAAATTTTTTTTCGAAAAAGACAACAAATAATGTGAAATCGCAATAACTTACTTGACAATAAGTGACGCTCGTGGCAAACTATTAAAAGTCTTTGACAATTACATATCAAACGTGACGTTTGACCGAATTAGAAAAAAATTACCCTCACCAACAATAATGACTAAGGGTAACCGCATTTATTATAAATTTAATGAGTCTATTGATTTATTTGATAAATAATTGTTATAAGTATTAGTTCAAAATATCAATAAGCAATTAAACACACAAATAGTACTCTTATTGTATCCTTTTATTCAACGTGTCACGACCGTCACAATTTTCTGTCACAACCGTCACAATGTTTATTGGGTAATAAACATTTAAATAGATTAAGTATTTACCTGATGCTCTTGTGTAACTAAAAAATAATTTATTCGTAACATATTAAAGTATGATTATTATAAAGTAACTTCAATATTTTCGCTAAACTTTCGGGTTTTTGGATAGAGGTTGCAAAACTTGCAATAGTTGGCGTCACAACCGTCACAGAGCTTTGAACGCTGACAATTTTTTTGTAAAATAACTATAGACTTTTTATTCTTTCAATATACATGTATTGCATTAAGATCTACAGTAAAAGGGTAAAACCATGTTATTTACTAGTATTATTTAGAAATTATGAACTTCAATCGGAGTTGAAATGTCACGACCATCACCGCGGACTGACCCGTAAGTAATTCAAACTTACTGAAAAAATCTGATCTAAAAAAATAAGGTTGTGGAGGTTATGAAGTAGGTATACATTTTTTATTTTTGTAATCGGTAATTTTATTATTTATAATGAAAATTATAAAAAATTGTCTCCCGTGGGAAAAATGAAAAGTCGGCACCTATGGCAGTTGGTAGTAAATATATCTTTTTGTATTTTGTGTTCTTACTAACATAAATGATGATTTTTTGCATTTGACAGCTGATATACTATTTTTGTATAATGTACGTAAAAAAGCAAAATGCAAGATATATTTTTTTAAATTCCAATGCCCACACAAATAAAAGCAGCAAAAAAAATTACTTAGAATATCATACATAACATAAAATATTTAATATCGATTCTGATGTATTTATTAATATATGTACAGTCTTAAATAAGTTAATACGGGACACTTTATTTAGTTGTTTGAACAGTACATATTTTATATTAACTACCTTCTCATTTCATTTGACATATTGAGTAAATATAAACGTCTTCTTACATAGGTATAATAAAAAAATAAAATATTAATAACATTCTACCCGCACGTTAGTAAAGTAAAATAAAACAAAAAATGCTCCACTTTTAATATAATTCCGAGATGGGCGTTACTGAAAAATCCCATTTAAATTTTTTATACTGGCGCTGTCAACGCTGATGATTTTGATTTATAAGAAGGCACCTTCTCGAGTTTTTTATATGCATTTTTTTCTGCCCCTCTATCACATTTAGTTGGCCGTATTCCCACTTGGTATGCTTAGCTTGAGCCTCCATTATGTAAATCATATCACATAACAGTAGATAAATTACTCTATTGGCACCAGATTTTGCGTTCTCGACAAAAAAAATCACCGCTTTATTTTATATTGATATAAATCAAAAATATGTCTGTACGTTATTTTTATTTGTTATGATTATGAGGTACATATTTCAGTTTTAATTTTAAAGGAAAATATTTGTATACTTTATAATATATTAAAGGTAAAGTCATATAAGTAATATAAATTGTTTTATTAAAATATTAACAACTGAAGAACAAACTAAACAAAGTTTAAGGGGGTTAGCAAGTCTAGCGCCCCTGAAAATACTCAAAATTTGGGAATTTACTGAGGTCAAATGAAACAACGAATTAAAGCAAAATTAACACAGCTGTTTAATCACTATTTAAAGTACATTTTAAATTATTTTTCAGATTTTTATGAATGAAAATGATTAATCTCTGGCCGTTGAACCACTTTGGTCGGAAACAAAAAATCCTGTAGATTTTTATGGCCAATGAAAATTACAGTTCAAATAAAGCTTAAATTTTAGAGTACCTATAAACATACCTACATATAATTATTGAAATATATAACTCTGAGGTGTAAAAGTGGTTAATTCCATAGAGGATAGTTTCAAAAACTAAAGTCACTTTGTAAAATTGTTCCAGATCTGATCATTTAGCTAAAAGCAAGTATGGAAGGTGTCAACTCCAAATTTTGATGAAAACCTACCATCGGCCAGAGATTAATAATTTTTAATTCATAAAAATCTGAAAAATAATTTAAAATGTACTTTAAATAGTGATTAAACAGATGTGTTAATTTTGCTTTAATTCGTTGTTTCATTTGACCACAGTAAATTCCCAAATATTGAGTCTTTTCAGAGGCGCTAGACTTGCTAACTCCCTTAAAAGTATTTATCAAACGTTTCAATTACAGTCATACCCAAGAGTTTTGGATCTTCTACTTATGTCATCGTTTCGCGTTTATGTACTTTTACATTTATACAACTATTCTCCGAAGTTGCGGCACTTACTTCAGAGTTACGTCTATTTAGCGACATCACTTATATTATCATATAAAATAACAGTGCATTGATTTTTAATTTCTAATTATGGTAAACAAAAGCCCCCTAAAACTTAACAAAAATAATCGAAGAGCAATTTTTTATACCATTATCTTTACCTTGCCGCCCGGGGTTCTCTTAGCACCCGAACCCAAGGCGACTCCCCTCCCCCTTAGTCCGTTACTGGGTTGTTCATATTAGTCATAACTATAAACATGTTTCATTGATTTATTTAATAAACATAGTGTAATGTTATAGTGTATAACCATGAATACACCTATTTAAATATACTAATATCCATACATAAACAAAATGAATTGCATCAATCTGTTATTCACCTTTTAAGGCGGTCCTTTTTGTAAACGTATTTGTGTTCCAGACAAATATATGCTCGTTTTATAGACCAGTATTTATTTGATACATAATTTCTATTGTTATTTTCGTAACGACTTGTGTGGGATATCAATGAATTATTTAAATCGTTGTTTTTTTCTCATACATCTAATTTAAATGGACATTTGAAAATGAATCCTTGTTAGTAAATACATGGTTAGACATAATATGATAGCCTTAAATATGCATGTAAAAATGATGCACCTGGAAATTATACGTTAGGGTAGTTTTTTGTTTGTTTCGGTTGATAGTTTCGTTGCTAAATTGTATATTTTCTTCTATTTTTACCAGAAATGTATAATATACGCGCGTCTATCTATTTTTATAAAAATATAATCGTTTTATGTCTGGTCTGGTATTATAAAGAATTTGCTCGAGAACAAAAGCTAATTAGCTTTTAGCTAACGCAATCTGCGAGATGTCAAATCGTTATTAATTTGCTACACACAAAAAAAAACTGTATTAGACCAAGAAAATCTTCTATTGTATATAACGAAAACAATATTTTCTTAATATAAGAAAAGTACATTATTTTTTCGTCCAAGAATACTGTAGTTGGTTTAAGAATATATTTGCTTATCTTAAGAAAATATTGTTTTCGTTATATACAAAACAAGGTTTAATTGGCTCAAGTAAACCTTTCTACCTGCGTAGGGATTCTAGAGCAGTGGTAATAAATGTATGTATAACAGTGGCAAACGCAAGAATTTTTTTCGGAGGGAGGGTCAAATGAAAATATTCATGAACCTTTTTCATTAGGTTGCACGTGTTTAGGATACACATGTACATTCAGGAGTACCAATTTTTGCCAGTGGCGCTCTCACATTGAATTTACCAGAACTATAAGCAAAGTTTTTTTCGGACATTTGAGGGGGGGGGGGTCATTCCCCCCCATGCATTCACCACTGATGTATAACAATGTAAATGCTATGTATTTTATGAGGTACACTTGTCAGTACTTATATTTAATACCTAATAGCAGATAGCGTTAGCCAAAAGGTAATTAGATTTTGCTCTGGAGAAAATTTTTTATAATACCGGGCATTAAACCTACGAGTTTGTATATATTTTTTAGTCATAATAATAATTGATGTTAAATAAATAAATACTTAAGGTAGTAGACCGGTGTGATGGGTCAAAAAAATCGTTTTTTTTACATTTTTCGGAAGAACCACATTTTAAAAATATGCTCTTAAATTTTCAGACCAAAATTTAGAATATTTCCAAAGTTACAGGCATTTATCGTTCGACGAGTGCACATTGCTATAAGATGGGAAACAAACGTTTTAGCGTTTTTCTCGAAACCATGTTTTTGAAATTTCGGGGAAGCACTGACTCAAAACTATTCAACCGATTTGGCTCAAAATTTAACTAGTTATTCTACATACACATATCTAAATACCTAACATTTAAAACATTTAATTTTTTAATAATAAATTAATTTTTTTAAACATTTTATCAACAAAAAAAATTACATTTTGAGAACTTTTTTTTCATAAGTCCGCTATTTTTTTTTTTTTTTATTATGTATATTATTGGTTAGTTCATTAAAATAAGGTCTACACAATAATACTATTTTTGATTTTTTCATTTCAAATGACTACGGAAGGCTGTGTGCTTCCCCGAAACAGCTCATCATTCTTTAGAGGACTCCACTTTGACATTACATATTGTAAATAAATAAATGGAAAATTAAATAAAAAAAATTTTTTTTGTATCATTTAAAGTACTAAAATAAATATGTAAAAGTTACAAAACGATAGTATATTATTTACTTGTTAAAATAAGGTCACGAAAAAAAGTCGAAATTTCGGCCGTCACACCGGTCTACTACCTTAATTTATTAAAAAAGTAGTAATTATTTTATAGGATGTATCACTAATTATTATTTTTTTAGAGTGCAATAATGGTACATTTTATAATTGTATAAGGTACTGGCACCAGTCTTGGTCGCTTTAAGAGCAAGGTATATTATTATTTTGGGATTGATAATTATTTTCATGAGCTTATGTTACTAACAAAACAACTACCTCTTTATTGCCATTTACTTAAATGAGAAGTACTACGACACAAAAGTTATAAAATAAAGAATCATAAAATAAATTGATCACAGTAATAATAATTAGTTTAAATGTCCACCATTTTGACACCCATTATCAAATATCAACAAATATTTCCAATTTAATACATTTAATCAAACAACACTGGGGTGTTGTCCAAGACTGGTGCCAGTACCTTATTATAAAATAAATTATTATAATAATATTAAAATATTATGTTTTACGCCCAAACTATTGAAGATAGAGTTATAGGATAAAAAATTTATTATATATATTGACCCCAAAGAATTTCAGGAAAATATTTTCAACCCCCTAAAACCGCTCCTTGGGGGGTAGTTTGAGGGGTACATACCCGTTTCTCAGTTAAATCAAATGGAATGGTATATCAAAAAGTACATATTTGTAAAGATCATAAAAAAATAAGAAACTTTCGTAAAACAAAAATTTTCATACTTTCAATTGTTTAAGAAATATGACGACTTGTTCTCAAATTTTAGGGTTTCACTAAAAGTGCTATAATTTTGTTAAAAATTAATGGAATTTTATTATTTTTTCAAATTTAGAAAGTAGAAATAATGAACTTTGTAAAGATGTATGACTATTTGTGATTTTGATAGTTTAAAGTGTCATACGCGATATATCAAAAATTCAAAAGTTCAACTAGGGATAATTCGAAATTTTCAAATACAACGGTATATCAATTAGTACTTTTTCTTAAAAAGGATATGTAAATAAACAACTTTTGCTAAGAAAATTTAAAATTTAAAATTATAATTTTAAAATTGAAAACTGAAAATTAAAATTTTTAATTTTAATTTTTTTTTATCAAAAACTGTTTATTTACATATCTTCTTTAAAAAAAAGTACTAATTGATATACCATTGTATTTAAAAATTTTGAATTATCTTTAATTGAACTTTTCAATTTTTGGTATGTCGATTATGACACTTTAAACTATTAAAATCTCAAATAATCATACATCTTTACAAAGTTCATTATTTCTACTTTCTAAATTTAAAATAATAATAAAATTCCATAAATATTTAACGAAATTAGAGCACTTTGAGTAAAACTCTAAAATTTGAAAACAAGTCGCCATATTTTTTAAACAATTGAAAGTATGAAAATTTTTGTTTTACGAAAGTTTCTTATTTTTTCATTATCTTTACAAATATGTACTTTTTGATATACCATTCCATTTGATTTTACTGAGAAACGGGCATGTACCCCCCAAACTACCCCCCAAGGAGCGGTTTTAGGGGGTTGAAAATATTTTCATGAAATTCTTTAGGGTCGATATATATAGTAAAATTTTTATCTTAACTCTCTATCTTCGATAGTTTGGGCATAAAACAATGCCGGACGCACTATTGGAGGACCCTGTATAATAAGAAGTTATGTATTTTGATTAAATGTATCACCTGCATATTATATACTACACAGTATAATCATTATAACACATATTACGAGATAAATATGCGAAGGTGATTCATCGGATGTATGTAAATAATAAATTACTACACACTGTTATAAATTATTACTCGATGAACTCATTATTGTTTTATCTTAATATTCGTGAAGTCTTCTTCAGAGCTGGATTCAAAGTAAAAGTTATTTTTCTTTCTGGTTTAGATGAGATGGGCTTAAATTCAAATCTCGTTGATGATTTCGCTGAGAGTCTCAGTTTTATAGGATTATCAATAATTAATAAAAATATATAAATTGATGTTAACGTTGAAGTTAATTAAAGTTAGTTAATTATGTATTTTGTTTAATACAAAAAATATGGAAAAAAATCATACAAATAATTTTCTTAAGGAGGTTGACACTATAGGGTGCGGGGAACGGTTTGGGTTAGTGCATGTGCATAATCATAGAGCAAGATGTATTTCTCTCTGGAGCATGCAAAATCACATAGATACGTCTCTCACTATTTTTTCACACAATTTTGCAAAGAATTTTTAAATATAAATGCCTTATCATTTTTAAAGTTTCATCGAAATCTCTTTTTTATGCTGTCAACCTCATTAAAAAGAATGTTAATCGTGGTTAGAAAATGTATGATTTAATAAATGAAATTATTTTTGTTTTATGAAACCTACCAATATGTCTTTAATATTTTAGAATTTCTTATAAACGATAAGAATGATTATATGGTATAAAAAGTAAATAAAAAAGCATTGTAAAAGATAAAGATTATATTTTATCTGAATACATCTCTGTTAAAATCCAATCAGTATAAAACAAAAATAACGATAAACAATACAATTTGACGATAATTGGTTTTTGAGCTTATATGGAAGACAATGTTTTCATGAAAATGTCTATTGTTAGCGTTCCAATCTCCATATTAATAAGATACATATATACATTTATAATTAAATCAGACATCAATCATTCGGGGGACTGCCATTTTCCTGTCATTATTTTGCTAATTTGTTTGTTTCGAATTACGATAAATAATGTAAATCAAGTGTCAATATTAATTGGATCCTTGAAGGTTGGTATTTCAATGTAAATATAGTGATTTATGTTTATTAAGATATGTGATGAAAGTAATTTAATTCAATATTGATAAAAAGAAACGTGAAAAATATTTTATGTAGGTATAGTTTCGGATGAAAGATATGATCGAGTGATTTTAGTCTATGGGCAGTTTATATCAGTGGTTCTTAAAATGTTTAAAGATTTAAGGGGGATGTTGTCATTCTTATTTTATTTCTAGGGACTTTTCATTTATAAAAGGACCGATAAATAGTTATATATCTAGTGCATGCTAAAAATTTTATCTAATGAAAAAAGGTTGAAAGTAAAAAAAGTTTGACAAATTGTGGTTCACATATCATTCCACACGTTTACTATGAAAATATTATTTTGCAATTTGTAATAAATTTTAATAGATATTTATTTTAAATCAGTTTGAGGAACGAGAATATGCCAGTCAATTTAAAAAATAATAACTTTTTATTTGTAGGTATACATATTTTTACTGGAAAACATCAATTGTAAATTTTCCATGATACGGGCCTGTTTTTAACTAATTCTAGTTCTAATTATAGGTTTTTCAAATTTACAACTGTGAAAGTAGCAATCAAAATCGGTCAATAATTTTCGTGTTAAATCAAAACAAACACAAAATTTAAAAAAACTACCAGAATGGATTAAATTGGATATAAAACGTATATTGACTCAAAAATATTTTCGTCGAATAATAAAGACAGAGCCTACATAATAATATTAAATATATCAGAAACTATTAATTAATAATCAAATAGTCACACCAATTATCAACATCGACAAATAGTGGAATTAGTCATAAAAACTTGGTTTCCACGTTGTCGTATTTCTCTACATGACGTTTCGACTTTCATAATTTTTCAGAAATACTTTTGAAGAAGACTCCGATATAAGGTGGCCCACAGACGATCAATTTTATTGTGCAATATAATATTACGGATTGCCCAATATTATTAACCGTTTAAGAATCATATTGAAGATTGCGCAATGATTTTACAAAAGTTTGAGCGAGTTTAAATTTTATTGCGCCATATTTTTTTATTGTGTAGGGTTTATTGTACAATATTTTTTTAATCTATTGTTCAGAGAGTTGAGACTAGATCCTAAAAGATGTTCGTGAATGGACACTGGTCTAATTTTAAACTATCATTTGACACATATTCGTTTTTTACGTTTCACTAGCAAAATTAGCACCATAACTGCAACCAAATCTTGATCATCACACATGTTGCTCCCACGAAAATATTGACGCGAATAATTCAAGATTCAATATAATTGAACGTGTAGGCGTAAGGTATGTTTCAATAAAATTGTGAAATAATAACATTGCACAATTATATTGTAGGTGTATGGGGGGTCTAAGAACTGAAACAGCCTGGAAACCAAGTCCATATGAACAACCGCTACGAAAGTCTGCAGAAGAAAATGAAATAAGTCAGTCTCTTTGAATATTTCAACATTGATAAAACGAAACAAAAGAAAAACACCCTCACCGTTCATTAAAATACTTCTTAGATTTCAATCCATTAGAACTAGTCGCCAATACCGCTTCGTTACAATGTGTTTTCGATATCATAATTATCACGGGCAGTGCTTTACCGGTACCTATATACACTATACCTAGCCATTGTATAACCATAGTGATTAACGCCTTGCATTGCCTTAGGCAATCACGAAGTGTTGACCTACAGATTGTAACATCTTGCTTACCACCACCCCCGCCACTGTGGTTAGTGTTGAAGGTATATAACAGTGGTATTTAATATGGTGTCTTTCATAGACCAACATTTGTCTAATTATTTTTTAATTTAATTAAAAAATTCATATTTATACCTTTAGATAGATATTTAACTTAATCTTCTCTCTTCTCTAGTTCTATATTTTTGGTGTTAAATTATGAACAGTGATAACTAATATGTTAACTGTACGCAGCTATGTTTAGTTCACACAGAATCAATAGGTACAGTTTTATAGCTTATGTTCGATGATCTTAAAAAATAATTAATTGATTTCTATGTAACTGTCACTGGATTATTTCTATGTACACTGTCGAGCAAAAGTCTTTGGACACCTATGATTTTGAGGGTAAATATACAGATTTCTTAAAATTCTCGTTAGCTTGAAAGACACTGTACCTACGTCAATATTTTCAACTTGAGTAAACCTGACCTTTCAAGCATATAATCAAAAATTACCTTTAATATACCGGGTGGTCTATTTAAATTGAGACAAGCAAATATCTCGAAAATTAAGGTTTTTCAGAGAAAATATTTGGTATAAAAGTTTCTGGGTTAAAAGGGGGAAAACCAATGGAGGTAAATTTTTTGATTTTGAGTGGAGGTTTTAAAGTCATTTTGGGGTCAACTTCATTTTTTTAAATGGAAACATATTTTTTTTACATTTTCGTATCTTACAGAAAAAAAGAAACAACTTTTTTCTGAGAAGTTTTTTCAAAATCCTCAAATTTAACCTATCTTTTTTTAGTAAAAATATTCAAAATATAAAAATAAATATTTAAAAAAATCCTAAAATTAAAAAAAATCATTTTTTAAATTTAACTGTTACTTAAACATGCATAGTTAATATTTATAAATAATAATTTCGATTTTTTTAATAAAAACAAACAAAAAATTAAAAAAATAGATTAAAAAAATGCCCCTGAATTTGAGGATTTCGAAAAAACTTCTAAAGCAAAAGTTTTTTCTGTTTTTCTGCAAAATACGAATATGTAAAAAAAGAAATAGGTTTCCATTTAAAAAAATAAAGTTGACACCAAAAAGACCTTAAAAATTCCACTCAAAATCCAAATTTTTACCTCCATTGGTTTTCCCCCTACTAACCCAAACTTTTGTACCAAACATTTTCCCTGAAAAACCTTAATTTTCGAGATATTTGCTTGTCTCAATTTAAATAGACCACCCGCCACCCGGTATATGCTACGATTATTACAAAAGTTGTAATTAAGTACTCTTATCAACATTTAAGATTTTTTATCAACCATTTTTGCAGTTTTATATTTATAATACGTAAAAAATTGAGTGTCCAAAGACTTTTGCACGGCATGCGGCAGTGTATTTATAATTATTGTATCTCCATATAGTAGTCAGCAGCGTACAATAATATTTTTGGACTATTAAAATTATACGTCTACACAGAAAAAAACAAGGACTATCTTGGTCTAAAATAGTGATTTCCAAACTGGGAGGCGCGCCTCCTTGGGGAGGCGCGGACTAGTGCAAAGGGAGGCGCGAAAAGTTTAAGAGAAATTTAATTTTCATAACATCACATTAAGGTGTATAAATAAAAATATATAATTATAAATAAACTTTTATAACAACATTTTATTTTTCTGTTTCTAAAAGGGACGTTTCTGTGTAGTTTTTGACTGACAACTATTATTGAAAAAGCAAAACTGATAGAATTATAATAAAAAAATCAGAGTGAAATCACTCCCCTTAATAAGACCTAGATTTAATGAAGCTTGTACTAATAAGCAAGCATATTCATCGCATTAAAAATAAATTTTATACGCAAAAAAAATACATTTCATACCTTTTTAAAATATGTATGTATAATTTTATTAAATAAAGGGGGAAGGGGTGCCAGGGATTAAATTTTTTTAAAAGGAGGCGTAGTTACATAAAGTTTGGAAACCACTGGCTAAAACATCTCGAAGAAAGTTTCTTAATATTAGAATATAACCCTAATCCAACTATGAACTATGTTATTGTTTTTCTTTAAAATAATACTGTCAGACGAAAACAATAAATACTCGTGACTTCGCATTTACTAATTTCCTCTTGATTTTCACCAACGAAATGTATATAGGGATAATAAAAATGACTTTAAAAAATTTCGTTCAGAATAAATTATCTGTAGTTCAGATTACATAAATATTAATATTTATTAATTGTCATATTCCTTAACTTCGATGTCTGTTGATTTTTATTTAGTATTTGTTAAGTGAAAAAATTTTTGAATTGATATTTAGTTGAAATGACAAAAATTGACTGTAATCTTATTTGCGGATTGTATAGACATAATTGTTGGGTGCCACTGTTTTAGAATATACACCACCAAAGGCAAAAGTTTTAGTTTTAGAAAAATATATAATATATTCAAATCGATTTTGTTACAGTTACTTCTTCGTCGTTTTGTACTTGGAAAGAACTATAGTTCTTATGGGTTTTTAAAGTTACGGACATATTCTTGTGTTGTTCACTTATTATATTCTACCAGTAAATAGGTAGATATATTCTAATATATGTACAGATTATACCTCGCCTATTTTCTGTACTAACTTTGTAAGGAATTTATTATGAAAAAATGATGTAAGTTTTAGGGGGTTAAAATTCCAAATTGGTTACGCTGTCTTCTTCATCCAGTATTAAAAATATATAATTTCTATTATTATTATCTATGCCTTTATTTTAATATATTTTTTTGAATACATTTACATCATACAAAAATATCACGAACTCAAATTTTATAAAAAGTATTATAATTTAAATGAAAGTAAAGAATCTACAAAAAGGATTCGATATTTTAATAAAAATTACAGTTCTGCCGTGCTAAGCACAAAAGCGGTATCTCAGTAAAAGCGAGTTTCGAGAAAATCAATGTTTTGTTAAAATAGTTTTATTTTTATTTTACAGATTGTTTTTTTTATTTATTGAATGGAATTTATACATTATATTGGGAATTTTGGCGGTATCAAAATATACGGTTATTCGCCTATGTATTATTGATATTCCTCTAATTCTCTTAGTTATTTAAGGTAAACCTGAGATAGGGAAAACTTTTTTAAGGGTTTTTTCATATGTTTTAAATAAAATTCCGCTATTTGGCTTAATTCATTGGATTCGTATTTTTTTAAGCTATTTGATGCCATAAAAATCAACTTTACGATTTTTTTTGAGATACCGCTTTTGTGCTTAGCACGGCAGAGTTGCTGATTAAAAATTTCAATTTTGTATCAAAAAATACTATTAGTTTTAGCATGTCATGTCAATTGAGTAACTTCTACAATCTCTATTGTAATTTTTTAATACGCAAGTTTTTTACTATATTCGTAAATTTACATGATTTATTCAACTAATTATTCTTAAGTTGAATTATTTGTTAAGTGCTATACAAATTATATCATTTCAATTAAAATACAATACAATACATTCTACGATTGTTTAAAATTAATTATAATTATACTAATACTATATCTTTTATTGATATAACAAATAACACTGTACCAATAATTACTAATTCATATTGTAACTTTAATAATACGAGGTCTAGCAAGAATTACAATATTTTGGACCGTTTCAAGATTATTACGTCAAATAGTAATATTTCTTTAAAAATTGAGTGACTGTTATGAAATATATTACTCCGTGTAGGTAATCTATATCTATAAAAGAGTTTGTCCTTAACCACTCACTCACTCACTCATATATCAACGTACAGCCCAAACCCCTGGACCTAGAAACGTGAAATTTCGTAGGTGCCTTCCTTTTATGATGTAAGCACCCACTAAGAAAGGATTTTTCGATATTCAACCCCTACGGGGTTAAAACAGGGTGTCAAAGTTTATATAAGAAAACATATTTTTGTTCGCATTTAATTGAAACTTATCGAACATACTCTACAATATAAATAATGAAACAATTATTTCAGCATTTCCCAAGATTTAACCCCTAAGGTGTGGGGGGGGGGGGGGTAAAATATATTTTTTGTATTCACCGAATGAAACATGGCACAAGTAGGTACTCTACAAGACAAATATCAGTTACGAAAATTCAACCCCTATGGTAAAATTTTGATATATTTATCTTTCATAATTGTTCATAATATTAAAGTAAATTCGGGCAAATTAATATTCAATTAAAAATGAAAGTTCGATATTTAAGCCCTAATAGCATGGGACGGGGACGAGGATTTAGATACATTTATCTGCTTTACTTATAAAAGTAAATTCGGTAAAATAGCCCTCTATTAAAATAAAAATTTCGACATTCAACCCCTAATGGCGGGGGTAGACAGAGTCTGTGTTTTTGATATGTTTATCTGCATAGTTGCTTTCGATATAATGGTGGAGTCGAACAAAATAATCTGAAATAAAAAAATTCGATATTCAACCCCTAATGGCGAAGGTAGACAGGGGGTTAGTTTTTATAATTTTTAACTAAGATCCGAGATATTTACGTTGTTCACAGGTAAAGATAAAAATCAATATAAAAAATGTAATATGTCATCCCCTATCACGTATGGAGGGTTCTAATTAGTTTCGAAGTATACGCGAGCGAAGCCGCGGGATTCCGCTAGTATAAAATAATTTTATAAAATACTAAAATAGATAAATTATTCCATGCGAAATTTCTTTACAATTAGTAGACATATGTAAATTATAAATTATAATTAAAAAATAAGTAACCTTCAATTAAAAAATCAAGAATCTTTGAGTACAGTAAACGCTCTTATGTCTAATTGAAAACCAGTGTTGCTTTTAAATGAACTGTCAATACAATTTATAGTAATTATGTATACATTTAATTTAAATAAATTCAAATAAGTTGCGTATATTTCACATATTTCTTTGTGCGAAACATTGTAGTTTCAAGTTTCTTTCTCACGAAGTAAAAAAATTCAGATTTATTAGAACATGGAATAGATAGGTATTTAAAAAAAGCGGTGAGTTCAACTATTTTCGTTTCAGTTTTTGTTATGAATTTCAGTTAAAGTACTAATGAAAAGCTTCATTCTGAAATGTATTTAGATTTTTTGAATCGATAGTTTAGAAAATAGAGGGGCGACGATCTGATAACGATAGATATTGCAAAGCAAATATATCTTGACTGAAGGGTTAAAATCAAAAAGAATTGATATATTTTTTTTTGTGTATGTGAAAATTTTGTTTTGAATACACTTTTCATTCTATGGAAAGGAGGCCTAAAAAAATATTAAAAAAAACTTATTATTTCTGTTTATAGGTAATCAATTTACAACCGTATACCAAATTATTGTGTCTAATTTTTTTAAGGACTGACGTACGGAAACTATAAGGGTTCCTAGTTTTCTATGGAACCCTATAAAAAATATGTACAGCTAGCCATTCGATACGTTTCTTAACACGTGTCTGATTATTATTTCTCTAGGTATAGGTACTTTTGAAATATTTAGTTTTTTTAACAATTCAAACCAAAACCTAAATTTTTCTGTTATAGGTAGAAACTTCAAAACTGACAAAATTATTTTAATATCAAACTAAAAGCGGTCTGAGTTTTAGGAAGCAAAATAAGATAAACTTTTGTGATTCTGTAATATCTTCGCAAGGGAATATTTTACTACAAAAGTTATAATGCCATTTTTTTATAGAAATTAAATGCTTTACAAAAAAGAAGAAGTTTCACATAATATGCGTCGAAAAAAATTAAAATTTTGAGATGCCACTTCTCCCCTCCTTTCGACTCAACTAAGAAACAAAATTTAATTAAATTCGGTTCAATGACTCATGAGTTATGTGTGTGATAAGGATTCAATGAACAGTCAAACAGGGAACGAAAAATTTTGAAATTACACATCGTATTTCTTCGGATATAACGAAGAAGCAAAAGTTACGAAACAAGTGATATGTAAGCAAAAAACAAAAACTCAAAATACAGCAACGCCCCTTAATACATATAGCCCCTAAGAATCATAGCATGCCATGGGAGCGATTAACCCAAACACGATCGTCTAGTTACAAAGAGAGTCAAATCATTAGGACGCACTCAAGTGGCTCAAGACACTGGGTAATTGTTTCCGCGGACGTTTCCTCGACATTTCGTTAATCGTCTCCTCCGCCGCGTGTCATTATTCCATTCCGCCTGATTAATGCGTGCACTTCCACGGTATCTAACACACTCCGATAGGAATGTGTTATTTGTACGGAGACCGTGTTTTATCGCTACATGTATGTTTGTGATAACTTCTTCAATGGGACTTGTTTTCTATTGTTTTCTACAGATTGTGCGACGCAGGCGAGTCAACTTAGCTCTGTAAGATATCGAAGGAATTACTTTTAAAGAGGAAATAGTTGAGAAAATTCCAAGTTAATAATAATTCAACAAATACGATAGTAATTAGTAATATTAATTTTTATGCTTGTCCGTTTTACTGATTTGTCTAAAAAACCAAATTAAAAATAGCTTTTTTTTTCTTTTTAACCATAGAACAATAACATTAATAACCATATTTCGTGTAATTTGAATCCTTATAAAATAAAACTATGTAGTGTTTTCTTTACTATTGATATTTCACGTAAACTTTTAATTCTACGACAAATTAGCGTATTTTTGAGTTTTGTGTATAAAACCTTGTAAGTACCCAAATCATGTAAACATTAAAGAACAACTAGATAAAAATCGAAGGGACTACTGGCTTGTTACACCTCTGGTCTAAATAATTAATTTTAATTCTAAATTAGCAGAGTTATTTTTGATTTTTTTGTATCATAAAACTTTAAATCATTGAAGAACAAAATAAAATACTGGATAAAAATCAAAAGGCCCTATGGCTCATTACCATAGGTGAGCATTAACTCGTTAGTCCGTTAATCGTTAATTAACGAAGTTAACAAAATGCTTAACGGATTAACTTTTAAGTTAACTAAAAAAAATGTTAACGCTTTTGTTAACTTCCATTAAATTTAACTTCCGTTAACTTTAGTCGGTTACATTGGCTGTTTAATGACAAGTACATAAGAAAGTTGCCGAAATAGCAAAAAAAAGGTCTTCAAACATTTTGGATGGTTAACTTTTAACGGTTAACTTTAACTTTCGTTAAATTTTCGGTTAACTTTAACTTCCGTTAAATTTTCGAAATTTTAACGCTTTTATGATTAACGAAGTTAACATTTTTATTAACGAATTAACGAATTAACGGGGGTGAAGGGGATCAATCCCCCCTCATGAGTCCATTTTTTTTACTTTCGATCATATAAAAGTTGATTTAATAGTGTCATACCCCCCCCCCCCCGTGAGACTGATACAGGGGATCCTGCGTTGTAAAAAAATAAAAATGAACGACTAAAAAAAAGTCTTCAAAATTGACCATGACTAAAAAATTTTTTTAAAGGTCTTCAGTCTAAATCCCCCCCCCCCCAATCGCAAAAAATTATCTACGCCACTGTAACGAAGTTAACTTTTCGATCAACTGTGCCCACCTATGCTCATTACACCCCTGGTCTAAATAATTATTTGTTGGTACTAAAAATAATAACAAACATTTATTAATAAATCGATTATTAAATTTATTAAGCTGTAACACACAATGAGTTCTCAACATATTAAATAAAAACTAATTTTGGGTACAATCAGGCTGTAGTTCCCTCACAAAGAATTTCATATCTATAATGTATTATAATAATTGTTTGGAAGTATGTATTTTCTTTTTTAACATTGAACCTATTTTCATTACAATGAAGAAAGAGTTAGGGTTTTCACTGTTAATTGTTTCCATGCCATTATTTGTCGATATTCTATTTTGTTTGATTAATGGTTGCTCTTATTTCGTATCTTCACGTGATTACTTTCTAGACATGTTATTTTGTGGTTGTTTTTTTCTGTTAAATAGAGAAGATCTGTTGTTAAACGTGTGTGTTCCCCATTTGTTTGGACTTATCGGAAATTTGTTGAGGCGAGATATTGTTATTTAGTGATCCATTACAAAACTATTTGTTAAATGGGTTGGTTATCTACTTCGGTAGTTAATTTTGTATTTATATTGTTTAAAAATGAAAATAAACATACTTAGGGTAGAGAAACTAACAAATAGCGAAAGAATGCGTATCTATAAATATAAGAAAGATATGTTTTTACAAATAAAAATATTTTCAAAAAATCTGAATAGTCTAATACCTATGTAACTTCTTTTTAAATTAATACTGACAAATATTATAATGATATTTTAAAATATCAAATGTCAAAAACAACATTTTAACTGTAAAAAACGAAATAAAAACAATTAAATAAGTTTGATAAATCAAATTACGTAAAATTTAAAACAAATATAAAGAAAAACCGCTTCAATTCATTTAAAAACTTTAAACATACAATCACGAAAATAATAAAAATTCCATTAGTTCATATAAAAGTTTTACATTAAACGCTACTAAACGATAAAACGGTATTATAAGTTTGTTAAATGAAAGATTAGGCTCATGTCTATAACTGTGGCCTTTATAGCACAGGTTGTAAACTCTTCAACATAAGCTTCTTTATTATATGAAACTACTAAATAGGGATGTCGATCTCGATGAAAATTTGTATGAAAACATTTTTTTCCAATCCCAATCTGGTTTTTTTATTGTGTTTTCTGAAAATAAAAACAATTGTTTCCGATGTAAATTGTTCAATAGCTGGAATACATGTGTATATATTTGTTTAGCAAACAATTAAAGATAAAAGAATTTCTTTAAATAGAAGAGGCGAAAATATTTTCAATTCATTGGGAAAAAATATTGAACGATTCAAATTTATTTTTTAGAAAGTATGTCAATACAAAATGACAAAAAGGTGATTCTTTTTGGTAACTTTTTAATTTATTTATTTAACTGAAAAAAATCAAACAGATAAATTGGGCCATTTGAAATTCAAGAGAACAGATATTTTTAATTAACAATATATTACGATATTATTATTTTTATATTGATTAGTAAATAAATGATTTTTTTGAGAAAAAATATTCGGTTTAGTTTCTTACTGACATTTTATAAAATAAATTTAGAGGCCTGCTTTTTGTGGAAGATTTATTTTTCCTAGATAAATCTTTTATAATATCTATAAAATGTCTTATCTCGGATTTATAAAACTGGTAGCTATCAATCTCGGTCTGTTCTCGTTCTAATTTTTACCTTTCTTATCTTGTAAACGTATGTGATCTAAATCAAAACCGATAAACTGATTTTTCACAGTCGAATTTTGATACACTCAGCAGTCTGCTATACGACCATCCATTGCACGACCGTTCCACGATGTGCTGTTCTAACGTTCGACCTTCCCCAATCCCCACCAGAGTACCACCGTGACTGCTATATTTCTGCGCGTTTAAATTCACCAATTAACGTTAAAGTCGACACGGTGTTGGGTGCCCCTCTATAGCCGTCGTGTAGTTGAATTTTTGAATAACCGATGCCGTCGTATAGCAGAGTGCCGAGTGTATCTATTTTTAAAGAAAAACATCATTTTATACACATTTTACTGTCATTAACGTATCTAGAATCATGTTAAAGTATCAATTATGGAAAATATCCGAAAACATGAGTCATTTAAGACCGGAGTTACTTCTAATAATTATATAAATCTATATACAAATATATATATACAATTTTCACTGCATTTTTAGAAGATCGACATCCCTAGTCAGAGTTTACCCTCAACATTTTACGATACGGCGGTTATGGCCGATCGCCTACGGTCACAGCGATAGTGGTGGTATGGATCACCGCTATCAAAAATAATAATGGCCGGAGGTGGAAATTGTCACCGTATAAGAAAGTGCGAAGTTTTTTTATATTTATATACATATATCTCTCGATCTGACAGAATTCAAAGAGCGCTAAGGGACCGATCCTTTTCCTTAATGATCCTGAAAGTGTTTGGCTTTGTGGAAAAAAAACGCTTGACGTTTTTGTCCGCGCGTGTAGTGTGTTATTTTTTTTTGGTTTAATGGTATATTTTGTCTAGACTTTATATAATATTTTGTTTTTCATATTTTTAGTTAGTACATGCAACAGTTAGATTTTCAGTTGATTCAATTGTTAAAGAACAAAAAGCAATACATTAATCATATTTTAATGAATTTTTGTAAGGTTAAAATTTTGTGATGGCTAATAGAGATTTGTTTATATGCGAATCACTCATTTTAATGATTTACAAAATTCTGTACCAGAGTTTTCGATTAACTATTTTTCAGAAAACATTAAAAATCGTTTGTTATTTCGTAGATTTGTTAATAAGTTGGAAAACATGTCTGCATCTCCCAAAAAAAATTGTATTATCATGTAAGGTAAGGTATGGTTATAAACTTCGATTATCTCATTTGATTTTTAAAATATTTTTGATATATCAACTACAAAAGTAATATAAATAGAAATTAGTATTTCATATTTTTAATTAAGATTTCTGCAGTAGTGTTATTTGAATTTGGGTAAAATTAAAAGTAGCGAAACTTCTATGGTAACTTCCAATTAATATTTCGAAATTCCATAAGAATTATATACATATCACAGTTATTTTATTCTTATGCGAATGAAAGAAATGTGACAAAATTATTCATCAAAAATTTCAATTAAATGATTTTTTTTTGTAATAAAGTCTTTTACGGAATCCTAAAATTGATAAAAAAAATAACAATACAAATCTAGTGCTAGAGTGTAACAAATTTTCGGACTTTAAAAAAATGTAAACTATTGCATCACGCTGATTTTACAATCATTATATACATACATATATTACAGTCGAAAATAATATTTGTGTACATAATTTTCCTACTCTACACCCTAGAAATTCAAAATTTTCATTTCGTCCACAACTACCCCGTGATATTACATTTTCAAACATAATCTAAACACGCTAGAACACATTTTCATTGTCTGAGTTAAACTTCCCTGTCATAGATTGAGCACTAATGAGAACTGATTTCCAATACCCTGGCCTTTGAGGTACATATATTCGCTGTTGCTCATATTAAAGCTCTGTATTTCGTATGTACAAAATGTACATTCATTATAACCGATATGTAATAGCTTGTATGAATAGACTATTATATTTTGTTATTGGTATGTAGGTACCTTTATTAATTGTAGATTTTTTATTTAGGCTCATTTTACACTATAAGAGGCTAAATCGCGGTTAAGTTTCGATTAGGATTTGTTAGGATTGTGTTTTTTTTAAATCGATATTCAGTAAAAATTTTGTTAAAATTTTAAAACTCAAAAACCAGTTTAAGAAAATCTATAGGTAGAATTTATTTAATTTATGGAATGTTTATGTAAAAAACATAGTTTATAGTCAAGATCAGTGGCGTAGTTAGGGGAAGGGATTAAGGGGATCAATCCCCCGCTCATGAGTCTATGAAAATTATAAGATGATTGTAATATGCGAGCATTTTTTCAATAATGAATACATCTAAGTGAAGAATATAACCAATTTTTGTACTTCGCACAAGATGATTTTCATAATGAAAAATATAACTATGATTTAAGTCATACCGCCCCCCATCGCAAAAAGCTATCTACGCCACTGGTCAAAATAATTTAAAAAAGCATGTTGAGGGGAATTTTCTGCCAATCTCTTTTACTTACTGACAAAAATAAGCTTACATAAATATAAAATTCTATACAGGGTGTTTGGTTCGGCGATACGAATATTTTGAAGGAAGGTAGAATGAATCATTTGGATGTGATTTAAGCAAATATACCTATATACAAAGTGCTACAGTTTTTTTATATCGGCCTTTTTAGGAAATTTTTGAGAAAACCCAGATTTATACATGTTAACGGCAATACTTCAAATGTTAGAGTGCCCATATTTTTAATACATGATTATTATATTACTTAAATGTCTATGCTACAATATCAGATCAAAATAAAATTGATGAATAACAAAAACAAAAAATGGCTGCAGGTTAACATTTGAAAATTTATAAAACTTTAATAAAATTATTTCTTTAAAAAATTATTTTATAAAATCTAGCACACTTACAGATGTTCAAATGGTCTTAAAAACTGCTCTATTTCATAACTTTTCGAAAAACCTACCGTATTACCTACATGAATGGGCTACTTTTGTGAAAAAAACTTACATTTATCTGAGAATAAGTAAGATTTTTACATTTTTCCAGTGAGTTGATCCTAGTATGCTTAATTTACCAAAATTTACCAAAAACAAAAAAAAAATCGTCATTAGTCTAAAGGGTCATCATTTTCAAGCATTTGTACAGGTGTAAGTGTTACTCTGTCCAATGAGTATAAAAAAAATGTTTGAAAAGTACCCGCATCATGTTTTTTTACGACTTATTAAGATTAGCATACTTGGATCAACTCACTGGAAAAATGTAAAAATCTTACTTATTTTCACATAAATGTATGTTTTTTTCACAAAAATAGCCCGTTCATATAGGTAATACGGTAGGTTTTTCGAAAAGGTATTAAATAGAGCAGTTCTTAAAATCATTTGAAGATCTGTAAGTGCGCTAGATTTTATAAAATAATTTTTTAAAGAATTAATTTTATCCAAATATTATAAGTTTTCAAATGTTAACCTGCAACCATTTTTTGTTTTTGTTATTCATCAATTTTATTTTGATCTGATATTGTAGCATAGACATTTAAGTAATATAATAATCATGTATGAAAAATATGGGCACTCTAACATTTGAAGTATTGCCGTTACCATGTATAAATCTGGGTTTTTTCAAAAATTTACTTAATAGGCCGATATAAAAAAACTGTAGCACTTTGTATATAGGTATATTTGCTTAAATCACTTCCAAATGACTCATTCTACCTTCCTTCAAAATATTCGTATCGCCGAACCAAACACCCTGTATACTATCTTAATTTAGTTTAACTATCCAAATTTACTACCTTTAGTTAAAAGAACTGAAATTCACAGAAATCACGAAATTCGCAAAAATACAGACTTTTTTCATTTCTATCAAAATCATATTAATTTACACCTAAATAAAAGTTATGTTTACTATAATTTTAGAGCCAGTTTTCTCCGCGTGTACAAAATAAACAAAAATGGTACCATTGCATTTTAATACTAATAATAAACAATCTTAATATAGCGACTTCACGACAAACATGGAACGGGCGTGGAAACTCATAAATGGGGAGGGGTTGCGATACGAAATATCGTACATAAACAGGTTCTCGGGAAGAATATACCAATAAATCAATATCATATTATTTTTAAACGTAAAAAACGATTTTACACATGATAGGTCGTTGATAATTATTATCATTTATATTGTTCGTAAATGGCAATTCTTTTACTGTCATTGTATCTTATTTTACTTTTTAACATATGCTTTTATATTGTGTATATGATATGTACATACATCAATAACACAAAAAAATGTTAACGTATCATATGCAATAATTTTATTTTCAAATTAATATATATTTCGCGAATGTATGAAGGGCTTAACAAATCGTACTATATTAATTCGCCAGGTACAAAAGGTGCTCGTCCGCCTCAAAAAAAATATAATAATTTTAATATTTTTTATGGTTTATTAAAATTAATACTCGGTATTATCAACCAATTTAATGCTTCTTTAGCGCTAAATGCTCATCTATAGTAGATTTTGCATATTATCTACGTGATTTAAATGCCATATGATAAAATGATATACTCGTATATTTAAAATCATATTTAGTTATATATCGTCGTTGTCATTTTAATATCTCCTATGTGACAATATTTTCAAAAATGATATTTTTTAATATTACGGTTGGTCTTTTTTTTCTCTATCTGTTCAATAATATATCAATAGTATAACAATCTCCGTTTCTTTCTAATAAGTAAATTTAATTTATCCTATGTGATATGCTCGTATAGTTGATCCTTAATTTCTCCTATGTGTTATCTACAGCACATAGGAGAAATTAAAAAAGTCAACTTCACTTTCAATTTATACACCTAAGGGGGTTGTTTTCTAGATAATTTACATCGTTTGCATATAACTGTGGCAATTAATTAATTAATAAAAACTAGTTTTACTATCTAACTATATCTATTATGTGAAAACAATTAACTTTTAATACCTCCTATGTACAGTTGAAAATACAAAAAAAATTTTGTTTTTCAATTACGAAATAAAAGGTGAGCCATATTAAATAAAAAAAATAGATTAATAGAATATTTATGCTATGATAAAAGAATATTATAACGGAAAAAATTGGTAAAAAATTTTTAAATAGTTTTTGTTAGTTTATTCAAAACTTTGTAATTTGCACATAGGAGATATTAAAATGACAACGACGATATTACGCTTTTATTCTTTAGAAAAATGTACGTATGTAATATGCGTTGTGAAAATTAAAATTCCTTTAATTTAATGTACCTACCTACATTATGCTTAGTTCTGTTGACAATACGATACAATGTATAAATGTAGATTTGAGTTAAAGTTAAAGGACAGTTAGATAAAGGTTGAACATGGTAATACCGGGCATAAAAATATTTTCTATTATGATAATTTTTGTAACATTTCATTATCATTACTTAATTTAACTAACCGTTAGCTGAAAAACTCGACTTAATTTGTTGTCATGAATATACATATGTTTATCAATATGTCAAATGAGACTTTCAGGAACAATTATCACAGATCTTAAAAATATAAATCTTAGTGGGCTCTCACACCGGAGCAATATAGCAATATAGCAACTAGCAACTTATAACTAGCGATATTATTGCTATCTGTCAATATACATTGAATCGGACATATTGTTTCACATCAAAGCAATATGATATCGCTATATTGCTAGTTGCTGATTGGTAGTTACTTAATGGGCTCTCACACCGGAACAATATAGCAACACAGCAATAAAGTAACTACCAATCAGCAAACTTTGGAGTTTGTCAATATACATTAATTTATTTAACAATTATTATAGATAAAAAAATTAAAATGATATTTATTTACAAAATAAAATGACTCCCTCCTCCACTGATTTTTTTCTGGGTGCGCCGCTGGTTACCATCCCATTCAATAAGTTAATAAGGATTTGAATCAGGATATCAGTTACACAATATATCTACAAAGCTATCATGTAATTGTGAAATACATGATTTATAACCTCAATCAATTGCAATTCATACAATAATAATAATAACAATAATAACAGCACATAATACATATTTTATATAGATTGAAAAATAATAATTATCACTTGTCAGTAATTATCGTCAGATAGTAATTAAAATCCAACAGGCATCAACGCAGGCGAGTTACAACGCGGTCACCTACGGCGATATTAATTATAATAATAAATCTCGCCATCAATGTTTTAGATCTAGAATATCGCTTTCTGACGTCTCCAATAGATACCGAACAGTATGCACCATTGTATTCTGCGCTGAGAGTTGTTATATTAGTTTCTGCAG
Source organism: Sialis lutaria (assembly GCA_949319165.1). Taxonomy (NCBI): domain Eukaryota; kingdom Metazoa; phylum Arthropoda; class Insecta; order Megaloptera; family Sialidae; genus Sialis; species Sialis lutaria. The sequence continues at coordinate 18,294,537 of OX439241.1, forward strand.
GTTCAGTGCGGTGAAATGTACAGTATTTATATGAAAGTTCAATAATTTATGGGTAAATATTTGAAATATTGTTAATTGATTTCCTGTAAGTTAATTTAGTGTTCCGGTATTAAAAATCGACAAAAAGTACAGCCAATATTTTATTAGAGTTGTAGGAATTCCAAAATCGTTTCGCCGCAAAACAATTGAAACATTGTAACTTTTATTTAAAGTGGATCTTGGCTTCTAGGTGATCGTGTTATTGGCCAACGTTTCGTCAAACATTGCAGTGTACTTTTAGAAGAGCCTTGATGATGTTCACTGCAATGTGTGACGAAACGTTGATCGATAACACGACCAAATCGAAGCGGCTTACGTGACCAAGATCCGTCTCAAGATCACCGCGAATGTCTTGAAACTTTTTTTTCAAGTGTTCATCTAGTGAAAAAATAAATTTAATTATTTTGGCCTCTGAATATCACAGCTTATTGAACACTATTATGCACTAATGCAGTGGTTTCCAAATTTTATGTAATTGCGCCTCCCTTAAAAACGTGTAATCTTGCCCCGCCCCTCTTCCTTTATTTAAAAAAATAAAAATATATTCTTCGTTTCGATTCAACAAAATTAAGGGTTCACTCTGAATTTTTTGTTCGAAGTACCACATACTATTTCTATCAGTTTTTCGTTTTTAATAATTGTCAGTCTAAAACGTAACAGTAACGTGCCTTTCAGGAACAAATAACATATTTAAAAAAAATTACGTTTATTTGTAAGAAAATATACTTTTTAATTTATATGTGTATTTTAATGTTATGTTATGAAAATTACACTTCTGTTAAACTTTTCGCGTCTCCCCTTGCACTAGTCTGCGCCTCCCCAAGGAGGTGCGCCTCCCAGTTTGGAAATCGCTGCACTAATGTATCAATCAAAGCTAATTTCAATTAAGATATCAACGTTTCTTTTGATGTGTGTTAAGGAAATTTGTGATTTTATTACAATATTTTTTTTCTAATAAAATCTGAAAAACATTTTTTCTTGTATCTAGTTATAATCAGTTCTTCTTCAACCAAACTGCCAAGAGTTTTTTTACAGTACGTATTTTTGTTAATTTATAATTTTAATAAAATTATAACAGCCGCATGAGCTGTGATCTATAATATTGTAAAGATTATTTTGAATGAAACTCCATATTTAGCATAAAAAACTCTCTGACTCTCAATATTTTTTTATTCCTTAGCTGCCACTGTGGAGTACCAAGTGCCCCACATTTTTTCAACTTACAATTAGATGTAAGCTGTTTAAATTTTATAAGGTTTTCAATTTTTTAAATATATTAAATATTATATATTTTTTTTAATAACCGATTGTAGTGTATTCCGCATCGTTTGAAGATGGTAAGAGGAATTTTATTGAATTAAAATATTCAATAACTTACGAGTAGTTAGCATTTTAGTGTCTGGGATACGAGGTGACCCCAGTGTGGCAGGTATGTTATTCTGGAGCATCTAAGGGTTAATATCGTCAAAAATAAAACATAATAAATTTATTTTATTTGTTATATTATTTACTAAATTTAATTAGACGTTTCTATGTTAAAATTTAAGAGAAAAGAATTTAATAAGATTTGGTCCAGTTCTTTTACAGGTACGGTTAAGAGTATAACCTCGGGTTGCACAAAGCATAATAATCCACGATTAGTTAATCAGTTGTTTTCAATCCATGACTAATGTTTATTCTAAACTTATTCTCAATTTGTAAATGAACTATTCACTAAATATTACATTTTTTTACCTTATAATATGTATCATAACCTTGACTGTTTTTTAGAATTGACGTAATAATGCTTTGATTTGAACAACTGATTAACTAATCGAGAATTATTTTGCTTTGTGCAACCCAAGGTAAGACCTTTATTCGTATATATACAATCATCAATATTCTGTATACTACAGTACATTTAATATTTCACAAGAACAATAGTTTAAAAAACTGTTTTGAAACGTTGATAAATATCCCGGATCACTTTTACACGCGGTTCGTGTTAGACGTCTTAATATATCATCAGTGAGTGGGGATGATTGAGTATCGACGTAATAAAGCGCACTTCTGTCAAACTGTGCGTGCGTGCGTCTATCTATATTTACATAACGTACGGCGAAGCGAACAGCGGATGGAATAGAACGGGTTAGTAAAGAAAAGAGGCGATCATATACCTTCTTCAATATTTTAATATTATTATGTCGAACTCAAGCCAGAGAGAAACAATGGAGACGATTGATTTTATATTATTGCGAGGGGCTCAGTTGCCAAATTAATATCTCTAACGTTTTTTTTTTGTTTATTTTAGTAAAGTTGAGTATTCAAGTATTTTACAGAAACAAAAAAGTGTATTTCTTTGACTTCCAAACGTCTTACTTAATTAACTGATTTCAATTATCGTATTTTGGAACTATTAGGTTCCTGATGAGGACTTCTTGTGAAGTCGAAACACGTATCGAGTGAGTTTGTTTTCTTGTTGTTAAGGTGTATATAATTATAGGTTTTTTAGTTCTAATTCAAGTTTTTTAATTTCAAATTAATTTTTTTTCATTTCAAATTCAATATTTGAAAATAAATTGATATTTATTTTTTAATTTTTTAAACTGGAGAAACTAAGTATTTTTAAACAAAACAAATATATTGTTAAACTGGCTCTATTTAGTTTAACAATATATTTGTATTGTTTGAAAATACATAGTTTCTTCAGTTTAAAAAATTAAAAAGTAAATATCAATTTATTTTCAAATATTGAATTTGAAATGAAAAAAATTTAATTTGAAATGAAAAAACTTGAATTAGAACTAAAAAACCTATAGTTTAATTAACTAAGATTTAAACCACAGTTTCTCCGTTTTTCAAAAATATTTTTATTAATTAAGAAAAAAACCTTACGTAAGTAACGCTATAGACCAGTGATGGGCAACCTTTTTAGCTCAGCAGCGTGTCAAAAATCTGAAAAAACCTAGTTTAACTCGGGTGCCGTGTCATATCTAGGAAAATCAATAAAATAGTTATTTTTTTGTACTATTATATATTTAATTTTATTATTAAAAAGCAAAAACAAATAATAATTTACATTAATGATTTTTTTTGCGATGCGTGTCACCCAAAATGTCTTGGTCATAGGTTGCCCATCACTGCTATAGACATTTAATCACCTCAAATAAGAATTCGTAAGATTTTACGAAACGGCTAGATCAGTAGTCTTCAAAATTAATAAGCGTGGAAGGTATTTTTATCATTTTAAGTATTGACTACAGTCAAAACTGGTTATAGCGAATAGCGACATCGGTTAATACAACATATTGGTTTTAACGACTCAATAAAAGTCCGACTGAATCCCATATAATTGCTTTTTTACCGTTTTTTTGCGATAATTGGCTTTTACGACCTTATATGACTGGTTCCCTCGATGTTGTTATAACCGATTTCGACTGTATATAATATTAGAAAAAGGAAATTAAAACTTTAGATTTTCATTTAAACTAAAATTGCACCTTAACCACAAAAGTTATGTCACTCGACACGTGTTGCAGGTGCAATTTTAGACTAAAAAATCACAGTTTCTCCTATTTTCAAGTAAATTTAGATTTCCAGTAAATATAATTCTCACGTGAACCTCGCCAGTGACGTAGATAGCTTTTCGCGATGGGGTGGGAATATGACAGTTTTAAATTTCATAAAATTATATTTTTCATTATGAAAATCATCTTTTATTTGGTGCAAAGTACAAAAATTGGTTATATTCTTCACTTACTTAGATGTATTTATTATTGAAAAGATACCATAACCATCTTATAATTTTTGTAGACTCTAGGGGGAGGGGAGGGGATTGATGCCCTTAATCCTACTCCCATCTAAATAGAGGGGAGGAGGATCAAGTGTAAATACACCACTGAACCTCGCGATTTACAGTTTGGCGACCGTTGGTCTAGATACATATAATAAGGAGGATAGTATAAAAAAAAACACATTTTTTAATCAGAACATTAAACTCATTTTCATCATAGTCAAATATAGATCAATATATGATCAATAACACAAATTCAAGTATAATATATTACAATATTGAATAAAATTGTTTTATTGAACACTGTGTATGGAGGTCCTTACAGACATGTCGCTCTCATGTGAAATATGCCCTGACGGAGAACACTATTTATCAAAAACCTATCGGTCGGCGTAGGTGTCTAGATCTATAGCTTCGTCTTATATGCAGTGGCGTACATCAAAATTAACTAAAATATATTCAATTTTAAATTATAGCGTTTTTTTAGAATCGTAATAAATTATTTTGATTATAGATATATAAAATTTATAAATAATATTTTGACTTAAATTACAAAATATATTTATATGTAAAATAAATATAAACTTTTTTGAGCAGTATCAGAAATTTTCATTATAAATTTTCACAAATATCTCTTAAACGTACTGTACAAAATGTAAAACAAAAATTCTTCTATCATGTACGAGTATATTCATCACGTCAGAAAATTCCACTTTAAATTCTCATATCAGTTAATAAACATTGAAAATACTCAGAACATTGCTTTTAAATCAGAAAATAACTCAAGTGCGGAAAATAATATTGATGTAGAAGCATTTTAAAATAAAAAAAAGGAAATAATATGACACACTTAAAGAACGGAACATAAATTAAATGTTGGTGAACAGTGCCAGAGTTTTTCAGTCGTAATAAGTAATACTGAAACAGCGTAGTACTGAATGCATCAAACAGAAAAATGTATGTGAATGTACACATATTACATGAGAAGTATATTATATATGCAGTGTTGGATTAAGGTACAATCTGATAGAACAATAACATAAAGAAGAATGATGCCAGTGATATTGTGAAACTTGAATTTTGAATGTGTCTTATGCGGTGTTTACACCGAAAAAACAAAACAGAAACATCGTGTCTTTAAAATACATCGTATTTAAAAATGTATAGGGTTTATTACTTTTTGGTCATAAAAACTCCGTGTTTCTGTTTTGTTTTCTCGGTGTAAACGCCGAATTAGAATTTTTTTTTAATTATACAAATCTTTTTATATTTCAAGCTTAATGAGGTTGACACAATAGAAAAAAATGGATAGATTTCGATGAAACTTTGAAAATAACAAGACATTTATATTAAAAAAGCCTTGAAAATTTTCAAGGTCATTAGGAGAATAGTTTAAGGGCCGGTATTATAAAGGCCAGATAACTTTTACTCTAGGAATAAATTTACTCATCTAATAGTTTACACATTCTATGGGGTTCCAAATAATGTGACAAATGTCATCGGAAATGTTTGTTGATTATGAATTTATCAGACAAAATAATATCAGTTATATAATAAAATAAAATGTAAAATAAGATTTTAATATCTAAAAACTCTAAAAACATCTATTTACATCAATATTACGGAAATTTATATAACATTTTTACATTAGAAAATATTACAACACAACTAATTTCTTTATCTATGGACACAAATGTCAAACATATTTTTATTTATAAGTTCATAACCTAAAACTCAAATGTATGTTTTTACAATATTTAAAATTCTCATGAATTCTGAATTTTATTGTACACTCGAAATGAAAGTTACATTTTTATGATATTATACAAAAGAATTGGTACATATTTTCATTTTTAGATTGTGTACAAAACTTACTGAAGATTATTTAAGAAACACGTTAGATAAAATTTCAAACTAATATTTATGTAGTTGATCGCAACTTGAATGGATTATAAATCCATGACAGATCGGTATCTTTTGGTTTGTAGTTTTCTCTATATTTCTGTAATTTTTGATCTAAAGATGTACAATTTTTTCCCATATAAGCGCATCTTTGAATAGATGGTATCTTACAATCGCAGTTATAATTGACTTCGTATTACATTATTATTTCAAATTCGCTCATTTGTTACAATTAGAATCAAAGTTAAAGAAACAGGTGTTATTTATTACCTTATATTCTTTCTTACAGATGTTATCGTAGAGCACAGCTTCGAAAATTAAATAAAAAGCGTAGATAGTTGTTCAAAAATTATTTATTAATTAAAACTATACATTACTTTTCAAAACAAGGTACAAGAAACAAAGTTCTTTTTTGTAAAACTGTCAATATATCTGGTTTTCAAAAAATATTTATACGTACCATTGAAACCGGCTATAATGACATCGGTTAATATGACGTATAGACGTATAGGTTATAACGACCCAAAATAAAAGTCCAGCTGAATTCCATATTAATGTATTTTTACCTGTTATTACGACTTTCTGCTTTTTCAACTTAATATGACCGGTCCCTTTGATATCATTATAATCGGTTTCTACTGTCTTAGATCTTATTTCGAAACAATTACCTTTGTACGGTACATGAAAACATTAATCAAACAACAAAGTACTTTTGGTCTAGTTTATTGTATTTATTTGTTTATACTTGAAATGAAAAATAATTGCTGTCCTCTTGCAATCAGAATTCTTCTGTTTCATTTTCTTTGAAAATCAGTACATACGCTGACTTATATCGTACTGCATATTTCATGTTTATACCCTATATACGCATATAAACGAACAGGTTTGTTTCTGAAAATTACAAATATATAAAACTACCATAAAAACGGTATAATAAGCACAAATATTTATTAACTTACCATGTTTTTTTTTTAAAACACAGTTTGAAATTACTGGAAATTACGTATGATTTAGGTTATGATTTTCTTAAAAGAACTGTCAGATTTATTCTGTCATGGTGTCACGTGACCAAAACATAAGTAAATTTTATTCGTTTCGAATAGGTAGGAGTAAATTTACTTGGTTCATCTGGGGTTTTTTATAGTGATTTTGTTATTTTTATTCAGTATTTAGTAATTTTTTGTTGATAATGTTGAACTTGTCGACATCAGAATGAGATAAACTTATCTGTAGCAAGTGAAACAGCGATATTATTTTTGGTACCTAGCACTGTCGCTATTTAATAGTCTAGTAAACTTATCTGTCTTTTATAATACCGGCCCTAAGAGATATTAAATAAACAATGCATTCTTATGAGAACTGAATAATTTCGAGACATGACAGCACATTTCAAAGTGACGTGAGTGAGAGCATTTGACGAAAATTCGAGCATACCTACATTCTTTATTCATTTACAAAGACATCTATTAATTTTCAGAATGATTAGGAACCACTTTTTTTAATAAAAAAAATCTGCCGTGTGCCACAGGACTTTCTTATACGTAATAATGACAGTGAACAGTGTACGTGATTTTTATTTTATTGAAGGATATTTCTGACAAACTAATAAAAGATAGAGTAAAATGAATGTATCGAACGAATTTTGTTTTACATAATTACTAACAATAAGATGGAAACTCATTACTCATGTAGTTTTTTTTAATTTTTTTAAATAAGACAAAAATGTTTTGGATAAAAATGTCGAGTATGTTATTATCTATAATTTATTCCCCATACATTTTTTTCCAACACTTATGATTTAGCCAGAAATATTTTTTTTAAAATCATTATTTAGAATAATCTATACTGGTTGCTGGGTGCTTTGACCGTACGGATCACGACTCATACCGAATAGAACATATGAATAGAACATACATAATAGAACATAAATTATAGATAATAATATTACCTACAATTTTCAACTTGGCCATTTTTCTCTAATTCGCACTGTTTCAATGTAATTTGAAAAATTCAAAAATCGATGTAGGTAAACATCCGTTTCCGGTTGAAAGATCGCTTTCAAAAATAGTAGGTTTTCATCCCAGGCAAAAATTAATCTTAAGTATTAAATGTCACCTTTCTACGATTTGTCGTATTTGAGTTACAGCGTCTACAGACAGACAGACCGACAGACAAAAAAAAGACATCACGGCGAAAATAGTCAGAATGGATTCAGGGAAGGTCAAAATTGATAATTCCGTCAAAATCCGGATTTCGAAAAAAATCGCGATTACTATACTTACTTATGCTATATGTATATTTCATATACATAGGTATAAGAAAGTAAAAATGATAAGTGTGTGAAAAAAGAGACGCATCTATGTGATTTAGCATGCTCCAGAGAGAGATACACTGCTCTATGCTTATACACAGGAACTGTCTGCCCCGCATCGTCTACCCCGCATTCTATAGTGTCAACCTCTTTAACTTCTTGTTAGTTTCTAGATTATTTTATCGTTGATATATTATAGTTATCATACATAGTTGTAGTGTTTCCAAATTCCCGGGAATTTTCCAACGCCGGGAATCGGGAACAGGAAATCGCAATTCCCGGGAATTCCCGGGAAAAACGGGAATTCTCGAAATTTATATACATATTTTTTATATTTTCATAGCTTCTCTTAAAAAGTAATAATAAGAACAATAAAAAATTAAGAACATTTTTTGAATTTTAATATTAATCGGTGATTATCTAAAAACAATACTATTACATTTAAAGAAAAATTGTTAATTGAAAATTATAAAGAAAGAAATAATGAGGCATAGATTAATAATGCTTTGGATGAAGAAAATATTATATAAAATAGAAAAATAGTCTAACAATAAGTGGAAGCAGGAATTATTTTATATTAGAAATAATTTTTTTTTTTTTAATTAAATTTCTTTTTTTAATTTGCTGTCTCTAGCAAAATGCGCCCCAAAGTGAGCACCCCCTCTACAAATGGGCAGTAGTAACACAATATAAAGTTATAAAAGCAAATACTATTTTAATAGAATTTTAAAAACAAAAAAATATGCCAAGTCTTATTGTTAGTTTAGAGTTTAGACTCTATCTAAACTCTAAACAATCATTGAATGCAAACTGACAATTTGAATTTTTACTATAATAAACCTTTTCTTTTTAACTTTAAAATGCATTTTTTATTCTTTCTCAGAAAAATACAATGCACAAACAACTAAAACAATCCTTACAAGAATTGCAAGCCAGTAAGATCATTTTAAAGTACATCCTGATGTACCAAACAAAAATTTAACTTCCAATCCATATTCTTAACTAAAAGTACATACCATACATTATTGAATATAATAACAATATAAGTGCCCCTACAGTTGAAAGTATATATTTCAATGATTATTTTTATTTCCCGAAATTCCCGAGAAATAATTTTATTTTTCCCGGGATTCGGGAACTGAAAAAACTACAAAATTTCCCGGGAATTCCCGATCGGGAATTCCCGGGAGGAAACACTACATAGTTGCATTAGCTACCGAACAACTCATTTATTATTCGTGTCAAAATAATATTAGTAATATTAGTAATAAATAACAGTAAGGTAAAACAAGTAACATTGGTTCAAACTTCAAATAAAATCTATTTAGGGATTGTAAAATATCTTAATCCAGTTCTGTATATTGCAATATGATTTGTTTTCCCCTCGCTCCATTTTGTTGAATACATATATTACATATATTTACACGACGTATTAAAAATGTCAAAATAAAGAACATATGAGAATATTTTACATGTTAAGGTAAAAAATATAGAACTGCATTTTTATTAAAAATTTAAAATAAGATTGAGACGGTGGTGTCACTTGAATTTTAACTAAACGAAATCGTTTGAAACTTTGACGAGACAAAACCGAGACGATATCAACTTTATTATAACGCTCGGTTTAATAGGATTTTTCAGGAAAAAAAAGTAGCCTATGTCTTCCCTCAGGATGCTATCTATCTTCCTGCCAAATTTCATCAAGATTGGTTCAGCGAATTGACTGTGAAACGGCAACAAACAAACAGATAAGCAGAGTTACTTTCGCGTTTATAATACTAGTATAGATTTGTAAATATTTACTATTTAATGTTAATCAGTAGTTAAAATAAAACATACATGATTCGTTATATATTAAAATTTCTTCGTTTATTACATAAGAATATTTTTTTTGTTGTTGAGACTTTCTTCGATCTCAATCTCTTCACAGTCTCAGTAACGAGTACGAGACGAGACAGCTGTAAAATTTAATGTAAATATAAAAGTTTGTATAACAATACTGCCTTCAAAAAATGTGTTTTTTTATTCTAATGAAACTATAATTATTACTTCTTAATTAATTTAATTGAATAAAATAAAATATTATTTGTTGCACGCCCCTGACTATTTTCTATATGTGACAATACCGCAAGACGATGTAGTGACATTGGAACTCCGGGAGGCCGAGGCTTCTCTGAAAGCCCCGACATAACGTGGGCTCAGCATGACGTGAAAAATCTCTTAATACGTCTCACAATTGTCTTTGTTTCACCCCCGTGTACCTTGTCAAAATATATAAATTATATAATATATATCTAAACGATATCTAAACATTTGTGTTAAAAATTAATGACTACATGTATTAGGTTGTTTTGAGATATTTTAGCAAAATCGGTTTCGAGTTTTTTTTTGTAACCAGAAATATAAAATAAAGTTTATTAATAACCTGCAGTTTTTTGGCAACTTAAAGCCTGCATTGCACTTGTCAAAGATTTATCTAATTTTGAGTAGGTACTTGAAATAGACGACTGAAATTGCAAGTACACTTGTCAATTTATGTTCAATTTTAAGCTCAATTAATTGATGACGTTTTATTTGTCTGTCAATTTTTTGGTAACTTCTAGTGCAGTGGTTCCTAACCTTTTTTTGACCAGGGACCACAAGGTTAAAAATAAATTTTCATTTTTATATTTTTTTATAGATTTGAAATAAAAAACCTAAAAAAGGTCTTCACATTTCGTTTTTATATTTTTTATAGATTAAAAAACCTTAAGGTCACCAATAATTCTAATTGTAAGTTCATTCAAAGTTTAAAATCTTTTACAGGGACCATATTTTACCCTTTGCGGACCACCTGTTGGGAACCACTGTTCTAGTGGCTTTAAAGCTTGCCAACTGAGATTTGCACATTACTACTGTTTTACTAATTGGTGCTGAATTGAAAGACAATTATTTCTCATTGTTAGAAAATAAAATAACAAGTATATCAACAATTTAAGTAAGGCCATTAAGTAAATTTCTTTGGAAATTTACCAATTTTAAGTAGGTACTTTGATAAGTTTACTACAGGTTTTATAATATAATAATACATAATAATAAAGCGAAAAGTTATTAAAACCCGTTGATTTTAGATAAAGATGTTAAAATGTTTTTATTGTATGTTTAACATACTGAAATTTCTCTACTATCTTCCCATTAGTAAAGCTTTTATAGTCAATTAATATGCACAAGTAATAAAACAGAAATTACATAGGTATAGAATGAAAAATAATATTTCCTAGTACATACCTAGTTTACGCTATTGTATATTGTATACATATATTAATGAATTAATTTATTTGGTGACCATATTTTTCCTAAATTAGCAATGCACTCTGATCTCTACCAAATATTTTTAAACAAAATCAATTTCAAAGATACCATTTTAAAATATTATACATACTATAGAGCAGTCTATAATAATACATAAATATGATATGAAATGATTAAATAATTAACCAGTTAGTTGTATCAATAATGCATTATACTTTATACGATACGTCGTTATTAAATTTGCATGCAAATTGTATTTAATAACAAAATTACAGAAATTACCTTCTGCATGAGTACCAGTTCGTTTAGTTTATATGTGCATGTAGTACGTATAACTTTATCAATATATGAGATCGATATTTCTCTGATAATGCAATTAACAAACTGAACAAGGACTATACAGTAAAACTTATAAGAAACGAGACTGATTTTAAAGAAGCTATAATTATGTACATAATATTATATACTTACGTATAAAAAGGTTTACTTAAAGCAAGAGAAAATAATTGTCTTCAAAATATTGTTTAAAACAGATAATTTATTGTTTTTACCTGACAATATTTTATAGAGAAACAATAATATAGTTGGATTAAAAAAATAATCTAATATTAAGAATCGATATACCGGGTGGTTTTTTAAGACTTTTCAGCGGATTATTCCAAAATAACGAATTTTGAGTAAAAATTTTTTATACAAAATTTTTATGGTTTCGAGGGCGCTAAATATTGACCCTTAAACCTTTAAAAAGGTTTCTTTGGTGGGTTTTCAGGTACATTTTTTTTTCAAAAAATGTCTATATTTTATAATATGGAGCAAACTCGAAAACTATCAATTTCTAGAGAATCATTGCTTAATTCTAAGTATTTTTTAAATTGTGATTTCTTTTAAAAATTGATAGCTTTCGAGTACAAAATTATTGAAACTCTAGAAATTTCTGTTTAGTTTGCTCCGTATTATAAAAATGGACATTTAAAAAAAGGTTTCAGACAAAAGATGTTTATTTTATCTCAAAAAATCTGAAATAAAAAAATATAGGTTTAGATTTGAAAAACAAAAAAGTTGAACCTGAAAATACATCATTGGAACCTTTCCAAGGTCACCCCATAGTACCAATATTTAGCTCCTCCAAAACTATGAAACATTTATCTGAAACATTATTACTGAAAATTCGTTCTTTTGGAAATGATTCGCTGAAAAGTCTTTAAAAAATATAACTATTTGCACATACCGTATGTGCATGCAACTGGTTATTTGCACATATTGTTTATGTACCTAATTAGGTTAGGTTGTTAAGTTAGGGTAGGTTAGTTTACGTTGTTAGTGGTATGTGCAAATAGCCAATTATATGCACATATGGTATGTGCAAATAGGCTCATCCTTAAAAAAACACCCGATATATGAAACAAGTATATTCTTGGCTTAATACAATTTTTCTGTGTACAAAAATTGCTAGGTAGTAAACAAAAAGTAAATTAAAATCTATGATCTACGGGTATTTCTAGTGTAATTTGTTTCTGAACAGTTGGTAATGGTTATCGAATCATATTATATTACCAGTCGACGATCCCCTATTAAGGTCTCTTCTTCAAAGACTGTAGTCAACCTCATGATTATCTTTCGAAGGGGCGATGCTTGCTTTGGTGTTACGTCTCTTTAGTGGCATGATTCTGCCACTCGATCGGATTCTTAGTTTAAGAAATTTAAAATAAAATAGTTCACTATTATTTTTGTCGCGCCACTGATTTAAACCAGCCCTGGTTGCGCCATAAATAACTGAGAATGTATTTTACACTTGTCATCAGTGCACACAATAGAGTTTCAGTAAATATTTAAATAAACCAATTGACTATTCAGCGCTCTCGGGAGAGAACGGAAGCGAAATATCTTCTATGAAAATATTTGTATCAATGTGTATTGATTTTAAATAACATTGCTTTGCAGTTTATATACGAATGTATTCATGTATGTACGGATGTTGTGTTCTTATATTCTTGTTTATTTTTATTTATTTATATTTTGAAAAGAGTATTGTTCACATCTTCGCCGTTTTAAGTCAGTGTTGTTATAAATCAGGTCTGTAAAATTGTATGGGTCAGTTTATATCAAAACCTGCCGATTGAAATAAATCTACCTTTGAAATTATCTATTTAACCCTTTGTAGCTCAAGATCTTAAAATTTTTAATTATGTTGATAATGAGACAAGTTTAGGCATATAAAAAAACACCTATTTTTCAGAAATTTTTAAAAATATTTATTATTAACTATTTATTTGACTTTTTTGGGAGTGACATTACTGTGAGTTAATCGTAAAAAAACACTTATGTGGTATGACAGGACTTGAAACAATCATTTTGTTTGTTGTATCATAATGCTACACCGCATTTTTCGCAAATTGTTTGTGAAACGCCAGTACACTGGGGAAACTTACAACGTATTCTTTTTTCTACCCAAAACGACCAGTAGCCGATCTGGTCCTGCCTTACTGCCAATAGTTACGTAATAATACGTAAATCAATAGGTTATGCCATCTGTTAATTTTACTTGATACAAATTTATTCAGTGGTATGTTACAGTAGTGTTACACATATTTGAATGAACTAAATATATTTAGTACCTACGTATATTAACGAGATTATTGATGTTTGTTACAGAAATGTCACATGAGGCTACAAAGGGTTAAAATCCATATCGACGTTGGAAAGTAATTTTGCTGTTAGCGCCAATAGTGTTGTATTATATAGTGTTTACAGAAAAATTACTTTTCAGTATCGATATATCATTGTTAAATTAATGTACAGTTGGTACCTCGTGAAGCGAATTAACATTCAATTTTAACCTTTATATAAAATCTGTAAATTTTCTTCTATCTTTTGAAGATTATAGAATTTTAAAATATATATACGTATTTTAAGCAAGTTTGTTTGTTAACCTTTTTATCAAATACTTAAAATAGTGTAGGTATCTAAATGCAAATGTTGTCTAGATAAATTATAAATTTTATTTTGTAATTATTTTTTTAAAGAAACAGCTTCATCAGCACTTATTATCAGAATTCCAAAACTATTCATTTTTAAATTTATGAAAAATAATTTTCATTATTTTAACTGCTCCTCTTCTTTCTTCTATAATAGATAGAACCCCGCGTAAAACCAATGTTTATTCGGGTAAATTCAAATTGGTTGAAACTGAAGTATATCGTAGCTCGTGACTTACTGATCAAAAGTTTCAATGGGCACATGGTCTGAAAATGGTCAGTTTTTTAAGTTATTCAGGGTCAAAAGCGGATATTTAAATGATCTTACTTTTAAACCTGAATAACTAAAAATGTGACTATTATTGGACCTTGCATATTGGAACTTTTGATCAGCAGGTCACGAATTATAATATACTTTAGTTTTAACCAATTTTACTGTACTCTAGGCCCTAGGGGAGTCCTTTTCAGAGAAATGAAGTATGTATATTTTGATATCAAAATAATTAAAATCGAAGTATTTACATATAACAAGTGATCAGAACATTTTCTTTACATATACTACATACACCATTTCAATAACCTGTTCTCGCTTTAAGTACTACCCGTATAAATAAATCTCCTTAATAGACATAATGTATTAATTATATAAAACAACAACAAAACTGTCTACTTGCACTATCTCAGTTCATCTGGCAGTTTGTTCAGCGCCAAACAGAGTTCACGTATGCAACATAAAAGACATTATTTTCACTGAGTCTGCATTTTCGAATGCATTTCTCATAGTACACATAACAAAACATTACATTTTCAAATACGTCGCTGTAATAAAAATTCAAAACGCCTTTGTCTTGGATCGCTTCTGTACTGCTGCTGCAGAAGTTTACCATAAGCCAGTGGTACTCAAACATTTTTCTTAACAAAAATCATATTCTTAACTATCGTACTGGACCTGGTGTTACCCGGGTTAATACCTATCCACAAATTATACACCTATGTAAATTAATAGAATATTGAAACCGTAAACTATACAATTCTTTATTCAATGGCTACTATGATGTTGCATGCTATGACATTATATGGAAATAAAACAAGACTTGATAAAATATTTTATAATATTTTGATGTTAAATTTTAGGGTTTCATAAAATATTAATAGTTACGAATATGCACTGGGTAATTATCTAACTATTTTTGAAAATCGCATTTAAATCGGTTCAGTAATTTTCGAGTTTACTTGTAACAATGACTCCTAATTGCAGGGAAAATTGAGAAAACCAAATGAAAATTACAATGGACAACCAAATAAGAATATTGTCAATAAAAACTATTAATTGTGAGATTTATTAAAACAATATGAAGGGTAAAGTGACGACTTTTTACCCAAATCAGTCCATACAGTGCAATATAAATCTATAGGCTCTGTTTGTACTTTATAAATACTTTTTATCAATACGTAGATTTATAGGTACTCGTAACATAAATAATTCATTTAAACAATTATAATTTTTAGAACTGTTGTCTATTTATTCTGAAAAGAAAACTACTGAGCCGATTTTTATAGGATTTTTACTCTTAAAAATATAGAATTTGTATAGACTATACAGTGCCGGATTTACCCAATGTGATGCCCTAAGCCGGCCTAAGCACTAACCATCTGAAGGCCCTTATTTTTATTCTGATGACCTTTTTTTATTTCTTTCCCTATTAGTCTGCTGGTGCATTGTTAAATCCAGCACTGAGACTATATGATAATTGATTTATGGTAGGCCCGCCCGTATTAAAAAAATACGATTCGTGTTTTTTTAATAAAAATGTATAAAAGTAATAAGCATTTAATAAACCATTACCATTAATTGTTTTTGAAACATACGTAAGTGAAGTCACGGCACGGGTACGATATTTTAATATATTTAATATTTATATTCTTGGTATTTTTATGAATCTTCTACATTACTGTCTTGCACTCGATAATATCAACGATTTAATTTTTTTCTCATCAAATAAAAAGATATTCAGTGTAAAATATGCAAAATACTTGTTTTTAAAATACAGGGTCCTCCAATAGTGTGTCCGGCATTGTTTTACGCCCAAACTATTGAAGATAGAGTTTTAGGATAAAAAATTTATTATATATATATTGACCCTAAAGAATTCCAGGAAAATATTTTCAACCCCCTAAAACCGGTCCTTGGGGTGTAGTTTGAGGGGTACATACCCGTTTCTCAGTAAAATCAAATGGAATGGTATATCAAAAAGTACATATTTGTAAAGATCATAGAAAAATAAGAAATTTCGTAAAACAAAAATTTTCATACTTTCAATTTTAAAAAATATGGCGACTTGTTCTCAAATTTTAGGGTTTTACTAAAAGTGCTCTAATTTCGTTAAAAATTAATGGAATTTTATTATTTTTTCAAATTTAGAAAGTAGAAATAATGAACTTTGTAAAGATGTATGATTATTTGTGATTTTGATAGTTTAAAGTGTCATACGCGATATATCAAAAATTCAAAAGTTCAACTGGGGATAATTCGAAATTTTCAAATACAACGGTATATCAATTAGTACTTTTTCTTAAAAAGGATATGTAAATAAACAACTTTTGTTAAGAAAATTTTAAATTATAATTTTAAAATTGAAAACTAAAATTAAAATTTTTATTTTTATTTTTTTTTATCAAAAGTTGTTTATTTACATATCTTCTTTAAGAAAAAGTACTAATTGATATACCATTGTATTTAAAAATTTTGAATTATCCCTAATTGAACTTTTCAATTTTTGGTATATCGAGTATGACACTTTAAACTATTAAAATCTCAAATAATCATACATCTTTACAAAGTTCATTATTTCTTCTTTCTGAATTTAAAAAAAATAATAAAATTTCATTAATATTTAGCGAAATTAGAGCACTTTTAGTAAAACCCTAAAATTTGCGAACAAGTCGCCATATTTTTTAAACAATTGAAAGTATGCAAATTTTTGTTTTATAAAAGTTTCTTATTTTTTTATGATCTTCACAAATATGTACTTTTTGATATACCATCACATTTGATTTTGCTGAGAAACGGGCATGTACCCCTCAAACAACCCCTCAAGGAGCGATTTTAGGGGGTTGAAAATATTTTCCTGAAATTCTTTAGGGTCGATATAAATAGTAAATTTTTTATCCTAAAACTCTATCTTCAATAGTTTAGGCGTAAACAATGCCGGACGCACTATTGGAGGACCCTGTATACGATGCATACTAGCTGTCCAAAATAAAATGTTACATAGTTTTATTTTGAAAAGTTAACTGTTTATAGAAAAGATGGGGAATATCATGCTATTTTATTTTTTAAAACCTTTTTTTTAGTTTTAATGTGTTAAAATAAAAATTAGACACTTTTTTCAAAATCAAAACAAATATAAAACCAATTTAATGGAAAAAATATTGTTTTGAATTACAAATTCACAAGTATAAGAATTTTGTTAGTTTACTTATTTTTTTAACTTTATTTATTTTAAGAAAGTTAAAAAAGCGTCTAACATTATAAAATGTTTCGAACAAAATAAAAATTGTTTTTTCAGGTAGAATTAGATCCTTAACAAAAAATATAGATTCTCATTAAAAAAAATAAAAAATATCATTATGTACTTTTTGAAATAAATGTCGTTTTATCAAATTCTGTTATTGGTACACAACGAACCAATCAGACCCTATATAGCATTTGTATTTAACTGATGTATACCAAGTTGTTAACACCGACAAACTGGTAACATAGAAGAAATCAGACAGTAAAGTTTTATTTTGAACACCCAGTATAGTATTTACATACATATATTATAATACATAATATTTATTTGACCAGTAAACAATATCGAACTGTTTACGATGCACTGGTACACGTTATAAATATGACTTGCAAAACTTGAATTCTGTTTTGCTACACGATCTCTGCAGGAAGTCCAGTTGATATTGAATTGGCTTCAGGCTTATTGTCTTAGGATATTGCTTTTCAAATTGCTGTTTTTGACATTTTATTGTTGAATGACTTTTTCCTATGTTTTGTTTACATTTTTGAATATTATCTGGCATGAAATCGTAATGTATGATTTATATGTATCTTCAACTAAATCCCGAAAGTTTTTTCTCACAAGCTGAAACATTATACAGTAGAAACCGGATATAACGACATCGAAGGGACCGGTTATATTAGGTCGTAAAAGCGGATAGTCGTAATAACCGGTAAAAATGCAATTATATGGAATTTAGTTGGATTTTTATTTTGATTCGTTAGAACCGAGACGTTGTAATAACCGATGTCGTTATAACCGGATTTTACTGTATTTATTTACGTTTCAATACCTTCCTAGTTTGTTTTTTATTTTATTTATTGGAGGACTCAATAGTAAAAATTAATAATCTTCTAACTAGATAAACACCCTTGTAAATATCACTGATCGAAGCGATTCTGGAAAATGTTATGTAGAACGAGAATTCAATAATCGAGGTATACGATTGACTGTATACGAAGATTAAACATTAAAACATATAGAAACATAATTTTATATTAATTTCAATTATGAAAGTTTACTAGTTAAGAGTGATTTGACATGAAAAACAAGCCAAAAGAAATAAAGGTGTCCCAATAAGAGTGCCTGATTTAATTTAAATAAAAAACGCATATTTTATTGAGCGAGTGGTGATTTTTTATATTGCATTGTAAAATAGACATGTTCCGATTAATTATGGAATAAAAAATCTGGCAAATGGCCCCCGCGAATCGGAATACAGACCCTTGCTCTTTTCATGAAATTTGCAATGACGTTATCGCAGAGATCCGGCTCTATCTCACCGATGACGGGCTTGAGCTCGCGAATAGTCCGTGGCGCATTGGCATAGACCTAAGATTTCACAACAGCACAAACGCGACAATTTTGTTTGTTAACGAACCCGTTCAAATGAAAATAAGCTTCATCACTGAAAATGATTTATTTTAGAAAAATCGGCTTCCACTTCATTTTGCTCCACCAACCATTCAATGAATCGTCGGCGCTGTTCATGGTCTGCTGATTTGAGCTTCTAAGTGAGCTGAACCTTATAGAGATCTTTCTTAAGAATTCGCTGCGTGGTGCTTCTCGAAATTTGAAGTTGTTGTCAAGTTGATGTTCCCGGGTTTTCGACAACATTCTCGTTTACAGCAGCGATGTTTTCAAGAGACCGGCCGGTACGCCAACGCACGTAAGACTTACTGTCTATAATCAACCCATTTTCCTCAAATTTATTGATTACTCTTGACATATTTAGTACATTTTCACGACCGAAAATTCCGCGAAGTTTTCGAGCGGTTTCAATGTAACTTTCCCCATTTTTGTAATGGGTTTTCACTATGATAACGCGTTGTTCTTTTGTGTAGCGCTCCATAATTAATAATCGGAACATTCGTTAATGACGATTTTTCAAATTTCAGAGCTGCCTCTTGCACAGAAAAAAATGGCGCAACATTTAAATCAGGCATTCTATTGGGACACCCGTTAGAAAAAGAAAATGAAAAAGTTTATTATTTAAAATAATATTTATATAAGAAAATAACTGCTATCAATTTTGGTACCAATATGAATATCGACAAACTAAAAATTAATAAAAATAATGATTAATCAATAAACTAATGGCACTTCAAAATATTTATGTAGTTTAAGTCAGCTGTGGACTCATTGTCAGTAAGAAAATTTCCAACTTCGATTTCAACTATACTATTTTTCTATTGCCCGATACTCTTGTATTTCTGAATTTTTAAGTATCACATATTACAGTAGAAATCTTCAGGATTCTTATAAAAAAAGTTAATAATTGAAAAAGCATGTAAAAGCATAATATATGGTTATATTTTGCAGTTAATAATATCTGTATGTGTATATAAATGATTATAAGATTTAAAGCTGTCACAATATTCGAAGATTGACCTAATTTTATGTGTACAGAAATAAAATGCTATCTTTATTTTCAGTGTATGTTTACAAAACATTGTCTGAAGACAAATTTACTCTTGTTTTTGAAACATTTAACATAAACATTTAATTATTTAAATTGTCTTGTTGATAAACTTTTATTTTCTATATACGTAATTTATTTTATTTATTTACATGTGATAATAAAAACATACTTAAATGTTTCAATGTAAGAAATATAAATAAAGATATAAATAATTTTTGTGAAAAAAATGTTTAAAAAACAATTTATAATGATACATATTTAATTCACTTATCAATAAATTCTAGTTGTAATTTTTCCATCTCTTATAATTAACTAGAAAATTCTTATTGGTTCTCTCGCATTTGTTTCGAAATTAATAACTTTTCATTTTTATATATTTTTGTTTAAAAAATATAATCAAATATGTAGGTATAGGAATCCGTCCGCGTCGGTATCATTGATCATAGAAATAATATAAACAAAAATACTTCAAAGTTGACTAATTACACTGTCATATTTCTTTGATCACATTCCTTTGATATAATGTAATACCGGCCTTAAAAATATCATTTGTAAGATTTTCGAATTAGTCAATATAATTTATTGGTTCCATATCACTATATACTCATCACTCGATTTAATGACGAAGTTGGTAATTCAACAGCTTGATTTAAAGACGTTAATCGGTGAATTTAAATTTCGCGCAGAAATATAATAGTCGGTGGTATTATGGTGGGGATAGGAGAAGGTCGCTAAATCGCACGTTTGACCCTTTGGTAAATCAAGCGGTCATTAAATCGAAGGTCGTTAAATCGCGAGATGAGTGTAGTTTATAGATTTTTATTAGAAATTTATCAATTGCAAATTTTTCTAAAATAAATTACCATGTAGTCTAAAATTCAAGTTTTAATTTTTCGAAGTTAGACTAACCTTCAGATTTATGCATGGTGGGTAATTTTAATCAATCCACTAAAGAATTCAGAAGTTCCAAAAATAATTTCAATAGTACCATTTGATGTCCCTCTTTAAATTCTTTCACTTTTTTGCTTACGACTTCTTCTGAGATCTTTGAGTGGATTGATTAAAAAGACCCAGTCTGTAAGTATTAGTAAAATGATTATCTTTGATTCCAGTAGATAAAAAAACCTTTCAATATTTTATTTACAATTTTTCGATTGTGAAACTATCAGTTTTAGAAATTGTCTTTATTGTTATATTAAAAATAAATGTCTTGACTTGTCCTTTTAAATGTCCAAATAAAACAATTTCTAAACAATTGATTCACCAAAGAACAGAATGAATAAATAGGTCATTATTTTCAAGTACTTTTCATCAATGAAGACATCTACACAACGGTTGTAGAAAAGGTTATTTTATATCAAATTAAACTCATTGATAAGATCGTCAAATTATCTCCGCTATACAAAAACAGACAGGTGGGTTTGATTGTGTATTTTTTTCAAGTTTTGATAGAGTGACAATGGCGCGCGAGAGAGAGGTCAATAGAGGCGCCACACTTGATTAAATTTGACAAGTAGGTTTGACTGTTTGAACAGCTCTGACAGCGCGTGTCGAAACGAAACTTTGATTGGAAATAATTATTTACTGTTAAGTGTCTTTGTTTTCTTCATTATTATTGTTATTAAATGTTTTCTCAGGAAAGGAATGCATTAGTGCAGAAGTGGTTAAGAATATTCCATAATTTCTTAACATTTAACACGATTTCTTAAGAGGGGGGATTTTTATGTGGATAATTGACATACAACATATCAGCGTTGTAAATAATGCATTATTTTCGTAATAGCATTACCAAAAGTAATGCATTATCTCGCAATGCGCATTATGGATTGCGAGATAATGCATAATGTGCATTATTTTGGTAATGCCATTACGAAAATAATGCATTATTTACAACGCTGCAACATATGTATATATTTTATCATAGGTAGGCACAGTTAATCCAAAAGTTAACTTCGTTAATCGTTAACTCGTTAATAAAAAAGTTAACTACGTTAATTGTTAAAGCGTTAAAATTTCGAAAATTTAACACAAGTTAAAGTTAACCATCCAAAACTTATACTGCTTTTGGCGCCTTTTGGGATGGGATACATAGGTAAAAAAAAAAACAAAAACAAGTAGATAGATTAATTAATTTAATTATTACAAGCGACAGTAGCGATCTGCCCTGGTTTCGCTCGGGTAGCAGAGTATATACGCACCTAAACTAAACCTTAATGAATTAAATTATACACCTAAATTCTATCTTTTTATCTTTAAACCGTCTTCATGCTTACTTTACTTACTATAATAATATGAAATATGGAAGAAAAAGATAAACTCTAAATGAAGTCGGTTAAAAATGGCGCAAACGTTAAAAAGTCATTCACTAGCACATAGCAAGTAATCAACAGGGCCGTTTTATTTTTAAGAGTTTCTCGGCTCTGGATTCTTGCTTTTTTGAGCAACAGCACTGCGCCGCGCCGGTGTGCCCGCGGGGCGTGTAATTCAAACAAATAATGACAACATGTCAACAAGCAACCAATGTAACGGACTAAAGTTAACGGAAGTTCAATTTAACTGAAGTTAACAAGAGCGTTAACATTTTTTTGAGTTACCTTAAAAGTTAATCCGTTAAGCATTTTGTTAACTTCGTTAATTAACGATTAACGGATTAACGAGTTATTGCCCACCTATCTATTTTATAAATAACCAATGTAGTTGGGGGGGGGGGGGGGGGGGAAGCACCTTGCCGTCCACCTCGCGTCTGTTAGTCATTTGTTTTTCTTAGAAAATATACATGTTTTGGCAAATTAGATGTAATTGAATTAAATCTTTAAACACTAAAAAGTAATAATACTAAAAGACCATATAAAATTTTATAGAAAAGAAATATAAAAAATAAAACGAATAGAAAAACAACCTATTCGTATGTAAATTAGTC
The DNA here is from genome assembly GCA_949319165.1 of Sialis lutaria. Taxonomy (NCBI): domain Eukaryota; kingdom Metazoa; phylum Arthropoda; class Insecta; order Megaloptera; family Sialidae; genus Sialis; species Sialis lutaria. The sequence goes on from OX439241.1 coordinate 18,317,723, forward strand.
GACCCCAACAGAAAACATTGAAAACCATTACCACAAAACGACCAATCCTCAAATAAAAAAATCTAAAAGTGCATCAAATACTGGTACCATTAAAAAAAACTCAAGTGGTGTGCATTGACGTGAACCTTTCACGGTATAGGACTCTGTATTACCGACAAACGGTAGCTCAATCGATATAATATAACGACTGTTCGCGAACAAAAAAAAAGTCGTACTTGAAAAGAACATGCATAACGAAAACACCAGTAAATTAAAATTATAAAGCTTTTTTTTACAAGCGGTTTTTTTCTAGCTCTTAATTTATTTGACATTTTTTATATGTTGAGCTGTATTTTTTCCCAGCGAAATATGATTTATTATTATGCTTTGTAGTTTATTTTTGTAATTAGGTTACGTTAATAACCAGTGCCGTAATTTTATTATAACGCTGATAGAAAAGTCTGCAGCAATTTGTCAATTGTATTAATAAACGGAGAATTAGAATAGAAATCAAACAGTTATTTGTGTCTGCATAACAATATGTTATGAAATATTGACGCTAGCTAACAAGCAGAACTATTTTCATTTTAGGCACACATTAGCTGCAAATGCAAAGTAAATTTAGATGTAAAAGAATGAATAAAGTCAATTGATATTAAATGAATGATGCAGACGTCTTTAATTATGAAAATATTCGTTTTGATGTAATAATTAGATTTTAGTTGTTGATCATATCTCTTCCGAAGGAAAAACTTATATTCCAGTAGTTCCGAAACTTTTGTCTGTCGATCCTTTAAGAGGGTTCTGTATAATAAGTCGAATTTATCTTTAGTTAAACTTTTTATAAACTGAAAAATTCAGAAAAACAGTTAATATTAACAAGGTTATAAGAAATAGAACGTTCAAATATAACGAAAATATAATTCTGTAGATTTCACCCCCGCCCCTTTGTGCAAGAAAAAATAAGAAAATTGTAGCTTCCCCTCTCCTTTAAATTAATAGACGTAAGAAGTTTTTTTTTGTATTTTTATTAAACATTAAAATTAAACTATAATTAACGAACTAATAAAAAAAATGAATAACTAAGAATCATTAATCTTTACACCAATCATGAACAAGAAGAGGCTCATCTTCAAATGCCTTAATTGAATTTGTTGATTCAATTTATTTAAAATAAATTAGTATTGTAGCAGAAAAAAGTTATTTTATTGATTTTAAATAATGGATATTAGCCAAAAAAGTCAGAAAAATAGTACCCCCCCCCCCCCCCCCAATCACTTAAACATGCTAACGTAATACTTGAACGCCCCTTAATGTGACAGATAACAGATCTAAATAGACATATTTGTCATCCGATCTTCTTAGAGTTCGTATTTTCCCCATAACTGAGTAGATTTCAATATAGGTACATTATATTGTCGTGACATAAACATAAATTAAAAGTACAGTTGAAACCGGTTATAACGACATCGATAGTTTTTTTGTCTATTTTATTTTATTTTATTTTGAACACTTAATTTAGTTAATTTCAGATGTTGCTAAATTTCTAGTAAGTAACTGACTCATATTTAATTTGAATAAAAGAATACTGAAACTTAAATCACGAACCACTCAAAGTTCAGTGTACAACAACGAGTAAACATCCTTGCAACAAGGTTACTAATTTCAGTACAGCGAGTTAATCTAAATTAAACTTTCCACTGAAATATTGCAACTGTGATTAATGCATTCATAACATACGTTTATTTTTTAGTGTACGTGTGTGTGTTATCGCAAATAAATATACAACTCCTGTACAGAGTCGAACTAACTTAAATGGTCTCCCAGATAACTGTAACTGAAATAAAATCGTTTTATTTCCTACCAGTTATTACCCGCAACTTCGTTCGCAACATATACATAGATAATAAGATGTATATGGTTTGCGTGGAATTTAAGTTAGGTAGAAACTGTCATCCATAGAAAAGAAGCATATTTCTGTTTAGTCGATAAAACAGGTCACTCGACAAATATCGTTTATACCAATTTTTTATCTTATACATTTTTCAGGATGTAAAATAGCCTATGTCCTTCTTCAAGATGCAAGCTATCTCCCTGCCAAATTTTATCAAGATTACTTCAGTAGTTTAGCAGTGAAAAGGTAACAAACAGTCATAGCCAGAGAGACAGGGCATTTTTGCGGTTTAAACAATATCCGACCATGGTTCCGACCGAGACCTTCCACTTTTATAATCAGGGCAACCTCCCCAATAAGATAAAAACATAAAATTCAATCGGAATAATTTTCCGAACGACTGCGCTACTATGTTCTAGTTTTCATTGTCATACCTACATTTTATTAGGATAAGTGTCTGGCCCAGTTATTCAAAATAAGAAATCTACAATTAAAATAAGAGATCAAAAAAAAGTGTGGCAATTAAATAGCCTATTCCAGATTAGTCAATTTAATAAATATACGAGCTAATTTCTTCAGTGGTTTAAAATTGAACAATCCGTCTCTGCAGGTAGGTACATACACGTTTCTAGGTTGGCAATTAGCCATTTTGTTAAGTTCATATAATTACCGCTGATTAATGTGCATAGGCTTTGATGGCGTCGCAGCCACCTTTGATGTTTTTCATTCTTATAAACACGCCAAAACCCGGTGGGTGAATTTGTACAAAACGTAAATCATTCTTTGATTCTTTATGAATATTGCTGGCCGTCTGGACTTCGCATTAAATGAGGATAGTTATAATTAGTGTTGACAGCTCTGATTATTTTTGTAATAAAAAATAGTACTTATGTATTAATAATACATGATACATGATTTAGAAGAAAAAATATAGTGTTTCTTCTTAAGAAAAAGTAAAATTTCATATTTCTCATTTTTACAGAAAATGATAGTTTTTTTTTGCTTTTAACTGCTTTTAAAGACAAATTTTTCACGCTAACGCAAATTCTTGAATGTGATCTGATAGAATTATTTTGCTGATATATTTATATTAACAGACTACAAATGTTATTCTAGTCTCTATGTATAAAAAATTAAAAATTGTAAACTTTATATATTTTTTATTATTATTTAATTTGTGAAATAAAAACGATTTTCAGTATTTATCGATGTTTGTAGGTACATTATGGATAATAACTTTATTCACCAAAATTTATATTTTTGCTTATATTTGTGTATTAAGTTTTCCTCTTTTTAAGGACGTCTGGAGTTTTTTTAAACGTGTCCGAGGTTTTTAAGAAGTTTACCTACGTTAAAAAAGTTCATCAAAATTACTTAACAGTAAAATTTCGGGTTGTAAGCATCGACAGACAATAAAAGAGGTATTCAATTTATTTTTATATTTTGAATGGCATTTGAAATAAAACTCAAATTCGAGGTACAACATACATACATTTTTATATTTTTTTTCAATTTGTCCTCTTTTTTAAATGAATTAGGGGAAACGGTATAATTATTGGTCAATGAAAAACTCAAATCTGTTACGAAACAGAAATTGGCAATTACAAATAAATGCAAAATTTTCTGACTAATTATTACCTTTGTAGAAGTTTTATGAAATTAACCATCTATCACTATGGCCAATAATTGTAAAAAATATGCTAATCATTTAAAAAATGGCCAATCATTATACATTTTTGAGGTATTTTCTATTTTATGCAGGTTTTCGTTTTTCCTTATACTTATAGTTGTAATACATATACCAATAATAAAGGACTAAATTATAAACATATTACCGTATTTATATTCCATTTATCACTTATATTAAAGGAATAACGTTTGTTTTTTTCGAGTTTTTTTCTTAAGTGGTCAATAATTATACCTTTTCCCCTAGTCCTCTTATCAAACCTCGAGCTTCTGGCAACCCTAGTTTAAAAGATATTTACAATTTTTAGACTATTTATTTTTAACACTTATAAAAATTTATTCCAAAAATATTTTTGACAAAAAAAATTAAAGTACTAACAGGTAGCAATGAACTTTCATTTCAGCAATTCCAAAAACAATACTGAACCAATTATTGGCGAAACATTGAACGAACGAGACGATACATTATTTATAGTTCTGAGATTTTTGATCGCAGTAGGCGTGCAGTCGTACACACACACATATACACATTTACACATACACACACGTGTAGCAAGCGTGGGATACGCGGAGAGTAGAGATTTGTGGAGCTACAGACTAGAGATGTGTAATTCATGAACGATTCGTTCTTTTTGAACGATTCTTTTCGGTGAACGAAACGACTCGAGTCAGTATTTTAAAAAAGAATCGTTCTTTTTTTTATTATATTGTAAAATATAAAAGAAAATAGATTCGTACACTATTTTTTGTGTTAGTTAAAATATTTAGAAAGAAAACAATCGTTATTATTGATATTAATAAAATAATCAATTAAAAAATATTTCTCGATAAATGTAATTGTAGAAGTGTATTTTTCAACAACTAAACCAGAGACAACCTTTTTTAAATTCGAATTGTTGCAAGGAAAGAAACTGTTACAGTTTAGCTCTGAATGGCAGCGGCGTATCATTCGTGTATTTAAGATACATATGTATTATTTTGAATTGTAAAATTGTTTAATAAACAATTTAGATTTAGATTATATAGCCGTAGTTCTTAAAATGTGTGTTATTACACATTTATTACCACTGCTCTAAAATCCCGAGAATATTAATGCATTTTAATTTTAGCATTTGTTTTCGAGCGAATTATTTATAATACTTGAGAATACTTGAGATTATAAATCAATGTATCTATAAAGATTAGCATGATAAAACGTCTGAGAATAAAAGTTATATTAAATATCAAAGTCAAAATAAAACTATCAGCAACAGTTATTTTAAGTAATATGATAAATTTACACAATTATTATAATATGAACATAATTTGTACGCCACTGATATATCAAGCAACGAACGGTGGCCAAAAAGTAACAATGTATTTATTTATCCATTCTGTCAGTGATCGGATACGTTCGGATTTTGTCGTACCGACTTGCACTCACCACTCACTCGTATACAAGTTCCATACGAACGATTCACTGTACTGAACGATTCAAATGACTTGTCACTCGCCAATTCATTTTTGTAAGTGAACGACTCATTGAACGAATCAGTTGGAACGAATCTTTTTACTGAACTGTTTCAAATGACTCGAGTCACTAAAAAGACTCATTTTTCCCATCTCTACTACAGACCGAGAGTCTAGACGTGCGCCAAATATAACAAACAACAAACGTTTAGTCATCACCAATTAGGATCTCCGAATGTTAATCTGCAGTTGATGTTATTGTTTGTGCTCTTTCTTCATGCATTGTTAACTTTTTTTAATTTCCTTTTACTATTGTCTGAATTAATCGAAATAATTTGTTCTTCAGAAAGTACCTTGTTTTACTAATTAATAAATAAACAGTCAACTCTTAAAAGTTTTATGATTTTGTAAGACATTTTTGTAGAGAGTGTTTTTTTTAATGATTACTACATTTGTTATGTATGTAGGTTTGTATGTTTGTAATGTTCTAATTAAAAAATGTTAATTCAAATAAAATGCAAATTTATCCTTTATCTAACTGGGAAGTTAATAAATCCTCATTTATTGACAGTATTACATCCACACATTATTATTTAGTTGGTATTAAATAATATCATAAAACAGTGTTTCTCAATCGGGATTCTTGTTCACAAGCTGGACCCCTATTCTCGAGCTCACTCGAGAATATGTCAATTCGAGTTTTTAGTTCGAGATTTTAAATCTTGCATGCCCAGGAGCAGTCGAGATTTTTCATTCAACATTTCTATAGAAAAAAAATCGCATCGAGATTCGAGAATACGGTATAATTTACACAATCGAGATTCTAGTAAATTTAACTATTTGACATTTAATTTAATTTTGGTAATCTCGAATGAGAAAAAGTAGAACGAACTCGAGAATATTATTATTAATTATACCGTATTCTCGAATCTCGATGCGACTTTTTTTTAGAAATGTCAAATGAAAAATCTCGACTGCTCCTGGGCATGCGAGATTTAAAATCTCGAACGAAAAACTCGAATCAACATATTCTCGAGTGAGCTCGAGAATAGGAGCCCTATGCTAAAAGACCCGTGAGGTCAGTATTAGGCTCAATTTTAAGTCAAAAATAAAAAATACTAAAATAACATTTTTTTTTATTTCCTAGTAATAGAATACCCGGGGACATTTATATAGGTACTTAACCCTTTGCTGCCACTGTGGGGTACCAGGCGCCCCACATTTTTCCAATTTCAATGTAAGTTGTTTAAATTTTATACAAGGTTTTCAATTTTTTAAATATATTAAATATAATATATTCTTTTTAATAACCGATAAGTACATTCCGTATCATTTGATGATGATAGGGGAATTTTATTAAATTAAAATACTCGATGGCTTACGAGCAGTTAGCATTTTAGTGTCTGGGGTACGATGTGACCCCAGTGTGGCAGGTATGTTATTCTGAAGAAATGGAGCAGCTAAGGGTTAAATAATAAAATTGAATACCAATTTATTGATTATCTGAAACAATTTTATACCTCTATTAGAGTTGGATAAACGTGTGTTTTTTTAATAATAAATTATATCCTTATTCCCGAATAGTTCATTCAGTATTTTTTTATTAGAATAATATTTTGCAGATTAAGGTATCCAAATAAGAAAATTTAACAACTTTTCTCGCTTTTTTCTCAGTTTAGAGATAGAATTTCGGAAATAGGTGTTTACGTAATAAAAGAAAGACTTATATACTTTGGTAGTTGCTTGACTCATTAATGATCAGCCGAACCCCCTGGATCTAAAAACATAAAATTTTAGGGAATTGTATGTTTTTAGATCCAGGAGTTTTGGTTGATCATTGATGAGTCAAGTCAGTCAATCAACTACCAAAGTATACGAGAGTTATTAAAAAAATTGTCATTGATATTTATATTTGTAGTTTTCCATATAACATTTTATAAGTATTTTTATTTAACAAATATCGAGTTTAAACGTTTATTTTTTATAGAACAGTAACTACGAGTGCAATAAACATTATCCTTGATCTTTGAAAACTGTAATTCCCACCGATTTCCAACTTGAGCAAACACCTATTATAATAATATCTTAAAGAAATGAACTGAACCGTGAAGTGATCGTGATTAATGTGAACAATCTCAAAAACACATAAATATTAAACTGAAAGTCGGTTTTTAGATTTCGCATTGAATAGTTTGCTTTTATATAATTTATTCATCTCAAAAAAGGAAACGATCTTGCAAATAAAGCACCGAACACATTCACCTTAACCCTGCACTAGACTTGATCTATTTTTTTAATTTTACTATCTTTAAAATTACAATATAAAAAATGTATTTTATAAACTATACAAAATAAAATATTACAAAAATGATTATTAATAATTATATCTACGATACTACACAATTAAATAAGTTGTATTTTAGACAAATATGCCCGATATCAGCAATATAAAAGCTATGAAAAATATAGAGAATTTCATGGGCGTCGTTTTTTGAGAACAATGATTTAAAAAATTGTCTTGGGTTCTATGGGACTTTTTTATTACGCTGTTCTTAGTGGTACAAGTGTACATGCTTCTAATTATATAAAAAATATATCTTTCCAGCTAACTTAATAAAATTCCAAAATTGATAAGAGAAAACTTATTGTAATGTCGTTTTCAAAAATAGGAGGTTTTTTCCGCGATGAAAAAGAATCCTAAATGTAAAATTTCACCCTTCTACTTATGATTTGTAGACCGACAGACACACAGACATCATGGCAAAAATAATCAAAATGGATATTTTCAACAAAATCTCAAATTTGAAAAACAATACTTATAAAGTTGTCTGGTTTTTATTTAACTCATAATCAGAAAGAAAGAAAAGAAAGTGATTTTTATACATAACTACAATGGGATTTTGAAAAGTTAAAAGTGTATTTCTTTCACCTCTTCATGATTTCCGTATTTATGCGAAGTGATTATGAAAATAATAGTATTGAATGCTTAAAAGATGCAGATAAAAGTATAGACGCGTCTAGTCCTGGGTTAAAATATTCATCTCAAAAAGGAAATGATGTGGCAAATAAAGTGTTAAAATACATTCGCCTTAAGGACAACTAATTCTGAAATAGAAGTTGTTAAAATGATTGTTGGACCAACAGCTTTGCGAATAATTTGATTATGTACGTGGGAGTGACAATGTACACTGTTTAAACGAGATAATAATTTACTTGAAGATTTATAGCATGTCTTTATATAACTTGTAATTTATAGATGCACTGAAATATACAGGAAAAATTAATACCCATGTTGTGACATATACTTTATTGTGAAATTGTTAATTAAAGCTTTTATATTTAGATAAAAGGATGTGCGGTTATTCGAGGACTAATTGGATATTGTTTTGATTTTCTTTTTGTCTTTGATGTTTGTGATGTTTTTGTGTCGGTGGAAGTTATTAATAATTTCAATTTAATATAATTATTGTAAAGATGAATGGATACATTTTAGATGAAGGATGACGTCAATTAATAAAAAGTTAAAGAACATGTTTCGCTGTTTTTGTTTAGATATATAAATTTAATATTAGTACCTACGACCAAACACAGATTAAAATTAATCAAAAGCATGTTTGGTTTCTATACAGACTAAATTATAATAATACAAATTAATAATTTAATTTTTTTTAATTTTCACCCCATCTTCTCCAAATGAATTTCTTGTTTTTTTTTATATGGGATCAATCAACAAACTTACAATACGTTTAATTAATATCGGTTCAATGTAATAAGGATTCAGGAGACTAATAGACAGACAAGCAGACACGGAACGAAAAATAATTGTTTTGACCTGAAACGAAAAAATCAAACGGACATTTTAAAACCGTAGAATTATTTTCTGTTTTCTGAAAACATTCTCTGTCAAAAATTCCTATATACAATTACAGTATATTTTTTTATTTTTTGTCAAAATGAAATAAACAAATTATAGACTCAATAAATTAAATGTATGTATATTCACACCTAAATGATTTCGTCGAATACTTTTTAATAAAACTCATTTGCAAGTTTTAAAAATATTTATATAACATTTACGAGTATGTATCCATTTGAATAAATTCAAAATTAATTATATTGTTCAACAGACTGTAAAATGTATAAACCGATTAATTATATTAAATTTAACAAAGAAATAAAATATTGTGCTGTAATTAAAATAAGTGATACCTATACAAATTATCAGATTAAAATATAATTTGTATTTTGAAGAAATTAACGGATTATGAAAGACACTGTTCATATTCAAATTGTGATTAAAAGAATAAGGTTATTAGTTATTATGTTCAAACCAATAGCATATTTTATTAAAATCTTGAATAGATATTATACTAATAATTTACAAAAGTATTTTATCGAACATAAATGATATTGATTATTTTAGATAAACATATTTTTTTACATTTTTGACAGGGCCGTCTTTAACCTATTGGAGGCCCTGGGCACATTAGGATAATGGGGCCCCCATGACCTTGACAGTGCACTATTTTGTTAAGATAGACAAAGAAAGTAGATATGCAAGGTTCTAGATTTATTTTTATATTTTTACTGTCACATTAAATTAATAGATAATAAAATATAACCCACAAAAGCAACTCTTTTTGCATTCGCAGGTTAGTTCTCAAAAATCTATGTTGATTGAAGAGGTACTCTTCTTTTGTGTTGGGCATTAATCACTTCTTCAAAATCTATGTTTTTGAGCATATCACATTCTATAAATAAATAAGTTTTCCGGTAATAAATATCGGTTATCGTTTGGTGATATGGGGCCCCTATCGATCGCGGGGCCCTGGGCACGTGCCCAGAGTGCCCAGTGGGAAAGATGGGCCTGATTTTTGATATCCAATAGTAGGACATTTTCTGTGTGCATAAACTTCCAAAATATAGACTGCCCTTCACGTTGCATGTCAAAAATTCAATTATGATAAATTAACATATTAAATTATAAAACAATAATATTGACAAATTATTAGTTATATTGTTAATATTCAAACTAGTACTGACAATTTTTTTTTCAAATTTTATTTTCTATTCAATAAAATTTTTCGCTGTTTCCTTATACTCGTGATATTGTCTATACAAAATTTAAACTTAAGTGACAACTGCAAATTCAATTCTAAGTTAAACATAACCTTAAACCAACGTGTAGTGGTGAAGAAATAGATGACCATCAAGGGGAAAAATAGTTGATAAATTATTTTTTATTGTGTTTTAACCAGGCCCTGATTTACCATGCAGGCAATGTAGGCACGTGCCTAAGGCGTCAAAATTTTAGGGGCGGCAAATTTTAGCGTAAAAAAAAGATTGATAAAAATACTTAAAAAATCCTAAAAAAAGGTCTTCAGATTTTTATTGGTAAATTTTTTACTTGAAGACCAAAAAAAAAAGGTCTTCAGATTTTTATTGGTAAATTTTTTACTTGAAGACCAAAAAAAAAAGGTCTTCAGATTTTTATTGGTTAAAAAGGGCGGCACTTTCGCAACTGCCTACGGGCGGCAAATTTCTAAATCCGGCCCTGGTTTTAACGAATCAAAGAAAATTCTTACTGTAGATTTTAAGTTAGAACTATTGAAATCAAAACTTATCATATGAAAATACACTCATCGCTCTATACGTGTTGGTAATTCAACCGCTCCACACAACGACGGCTAGAGGGGCCCCCACCACCACGCCGACGAGTGAGAAATATTTTTGGAATGCCTAGTACGTTCTAGCCATGGTGGGGATAGGGGAAGGTATTTGTATGGAGCGGCCGTTAAATAGAAGGTCGTTGTATAGAGCGATGAGTGTATAATAATATAAGTTATTAAAAAAATATCAGAAATTATTGTTGGAGACAGGCAGAGTAATAAAATGCGATTGTGGTGTTTTCCCATGAATCGCTTTAGTGGTTGTGAAGTTAACAACAGGTACATACAACCCGTGTATGGGTGTGTAAGTGCGGCGGCACGCAACCACACTTTGTGGCGCCGCAACAACCCCCGCCCGACCCCCAGACAAATTACATCGCGCCGCCAGTGACTTAGACGTCGGCAACATTTACACGCGACTGTAAAAATACTAATTGATTGTTTGAGATATTCATAAAATATTCGTCGTCAGTTTTTTTTTAATAAAATAATATTCTAAATATATTTAATTTTTCACTTGATTTTTCAATTAATTACGTTAGAATAATTTTTGAAATTGCTGACCCCCTCTCAACAATTGTAAAGTATTTGGTAATCTCTACCCCCTATCCTTATGTAATGTTTTTTTAATTTGAATTCCTAATCTGGGTATACACATACAGTCAAAACCGGTTATAACGACATCAGTTAATACAACATATCGGTTTTAACGACTCGATATAAAAGTCCGAGTGAATCCCATATAAAAAGTCTTTTTGCCGATTTTTGCGACATAACATGACTGGTCCTTTTGATGTTATAACCAATTTCGACTGTATCTTTATTTTTAAATTGAATGAATAAATGAAAAATTCATTTCAACAACCAAAACTGGTTTAGAAAAAAACTTACGAAACTAACGCTTTAAATTCGAAAGTAAGCATTTTTCGTTGTTACATGTATAACTCATGAACTGCTGAACGGATTTTAATGATATTTTTTTTTGGGTCAGGTTAGTAGATAATTCTATATGAAAACTATCAAAATCAGGTGATTATAGGGAGGTATTCTTAATTGTTTTATTTTTTCTCAAGAATGACACATGCTACGTGAAAATTAAAAAGAAACATTTTTGTTGATCATTGAATTTTCTTTAAAAAAGGCCATTACTTTCATAGTATAATAGAAAATTATCTTCCTTTTCAGATTTTAGCGCGAGGAAGTATTAGTGTTACCACTTAATTAGTGCCCAAATGTTTTTTATTTAATAATTGTTAAATCGAAGAATAATATAATAATAAATATTTGCTAATACAAGTAGGTACATACTAATAATCATAAAATAATGCTATAAGAACTTCAAGTGAGATTAATGATGAATGTACCTACTACCTATACTAAAAGTGTTTTTTTATATATAATGTATGTGCGTCTACAGAAAGTAAGTGTAAATATGTTGGTGTTTTAAAAAATTCACTTGTCTTTCACGGCGTCTGTTTAAGATAAAGCTAATTTTTTAAAGTGGCTTTTGACAGATATGAGTGTCACAGAACATAAGTGCACATACGGAGATGAAGTAAAACAGTGCTGAATCTAAGTAGGCCGTTGCAAAAATCTAGATACTGTATAAAAATGCAGAAAAAAATTCTTCTTTATATAGATATAATAAAATCAAAAATAGAGAATTAATAAAATACAAACTACTTTTAGAAAAATATTTTTTAAATACATTAATAAAAAAAAGTCAATCTTATCTCTGATGTGAGTAAAATGTTTATTTACGTTCACATGTTCTCCATAATCTCAATAAACTCCCAACACAACATTCTTGTTCGACAAGGCCTGCTATGATCGACATATTAGCAACTTCTCAATCCTTGTATCCTCATCAATTTCAAAAAAAAAAAACATTCTACCTTATTTTACTGAGCTATCAGAGCAATTCTACCGTCAAGGAAAAATATATTAAGGTTTTGTAGAAATACATGTTTTCTTTAATAAAATAAATATAAAGCATAACAAATAATTATTATAAAAGCTCAATAATAACAAAATGTATACACATCAAAACAACTTCCTTTTTATTCATTTATAGGTTTTCATGTAAATATGTATACAAACAAAATAAAAAGTACGAAGAAAAAATACGGTTTTTCAGTAAAAATAACAGTACCTATTTCATTGGTAGTGATATATACCTACCGGGTGTTCAAAATAAAACTTTATAAATTTTTATTTCGAAAATTATAGTGCTCACAAAAAAACTTTTTGTCAGTTGGGAGGGAGCAATAGCAATATATTTTTATCATTTTTATTGTTATGAAAAAATTGAACTATATAAGGTCACTTCGTTGTCCGTCAAGACCTTTTTTCTCAGGAACGGCTAAAGGTGTCAAGTTGAAAATAATATCAAATACTAAGATCTACAGCCTTATAGTCCTGTAAAAATCAATTTTTTAACTCAATGCAATAAAAATATACGATCTTTCAAAGCGTATTTGAATACTCACAAATTGACTCACTAATCATTAAAACCTATAGAGTACGTACTTTCAGTTGACTTAGAGCACAAGTAAAGGAAACAATCCCAAAATCATTAATTTCTAATTCTATGTGGAATTATTACATGGCAAACCTAATTTTGCAGTTCCTTTCATAGAGGTCTACGTAAAGACACCCTGGGAATCGAGTTAATTGTCTACGACCTACGTAACTAACTATCTTCAATAATATAACGATACGGAACCCTTAGGGCGCGAGTACTTCTCGCACTGCTTGTACGTCTTTTTATTTCACATGAAATAAATAAAACATAAACATCAATTTCTCAATTAAAAATCGAAGTTATCGTTAAAATAATAAAAATGCGACTGAAAATGTCTGATTTTTTCGATAGGTAACCAGCTTAATTTCTTAAATAATAATTTGTAACGTTTTATTTTAACCCTTAGCTGCCACCCCATATTTTTCAACTTCAATGTAAGCTGTTTAAATTTTATAAGGTTTTCATTTTTTTAAATATAGGTAGGTATATACAGGGTCCACCAATAGTGCGTCCGGCATTGTTTTACGCCCAAACTATTGAAGATAGAGAGTTAGGATAAAAATTTTACTATATATATCGACCCTAAAGAATTTCAGGAAAATATTTTCAACCCCCTAAAACCACTCCTTGGGGGGTACTTTGAGGGGACATGCCCGTTTCTCAGTAAAATCAAATGGAATGGTATATCAAAAAGTACATATTTGTAAAGATAATGAAAAAATAAGAAACTTTCGTAAAACAAAAATTTTCATACTTTCAATTGTTTAAAAAATATGGCGACTTGTTATCAAATTTTAGAGTTTTACTCAAAGTGCTCTAATTTCGTTAAATATTTATGGAATTTTATTATTATTTTAAATTTAGAAAGTAGAAATAATGAACTTTGTAAAGATGTATGATTATTTGAGATTTTAATAGTTTAAAGTGTCATACTCGACATACCAAAAATTGAAAAGTTCAATTAGGGATAATTCAAAATTTTTAAATACAATGGTATATCAATTAGTACTTTTTCTTAAAGAAGATATGTAAATAAACAGTTTTTGATAAAAAAAAATTAAAAATTAAAAATTTTAATTTTCAGTTTTCAATTTTAAAATTATAATCTTAAATTTTAAATTTTCTTAACAAAAGTTGTTTATTTACATATCCTTTTTAAGAAAAAGTACTAATTGATATACCGTTGTATTTGAAAATTTCGAATTATCCCTAGTTGAACTTTTGAATCTTTGATATATCGCGTATGACACTTTAAACTATCAAAATCACAAATAGTCATACATCTTTACAAAGTTCATTATTTCTACTTTCTAAATTTGAAAAAATAATAAAATTCCATTAATTTTTAACGAAATTAGAGCACTTTTAGTGAAACCCTAAAATTTGAGAACAAGTCGCCATATTTTTTAAACAATTGAAAGTATGAAAATTTTTGTTTTACGAAAGTTTATTATTTTCTATGATCTTTACAGATATGTACTTTTTGATATACCATTCTATTTGATTTAACTGAGAAACGGGTATGTACCCCTCAAACTACCCCCCAAGGAACGGTTTTTGGGGTTGAAAATATTTTCCTGAAATTCTTTAGGGTCAATATATATAATAAATTTTTTATCCTAAAACTCTATCTTCAATAGTTTGGGCGTAAAACAATGCCGGACACACTATTGGAGGACCCTGTATATTCTTTTAAATAACCGATTGAAGTGCATTCTGTATCGTTCGAAAATGATAGAGGAATTTTATTGAATTAAAATACTCAATAGTTTACGAGTTGTTAGCTTTTTAGTGTCTGGGGTACAAGGTGACCCCAGTGTGGCAGGTATGTTATTCTGGAGAAGTAGAGCAGCTAAGGGTTAAACACCCGGTATACTTTTACTGTTTTACAAAATGTGATTCGCGACCGCCTTCTGTATATGTTGAAACACTGACTGTATTTATGATCAAAATTTGAATACCATCCCCAAATTATAACAGTGACATGACGATTATCAATATGATAAATGTATTTTGACACCAATAAAAATACGATAGTATAATCTCTAATCTACCTATTAAACGAAACGTATCTATTCGTATTTGTTTAATCTATTTTGATTTATGAAAACAGTAGCAGCTATGTTTACATCCTCCACAGAACAATGTTATTACAAATGTAAAACATATGTATACAACCTACAACATTCTACTATATAACTGTAACACATTAAGTCGTTTCTATAAAAAAATATACACACATGATATGTATGCCCTGATCTATTACAGAGGTATTTGTTTTCTAGAAATATTTCGCATGTTTGTTGTAATTTTTATAGATATGTCAAAACAAAATGGGGCAAATATATACAACACGGAAAACATGTGAAACTACTTTAACATTTTTCAAGTATGTTATCGTTTATAAAAGTTTTTACGTAATGGTTGATGAATAACTCTAGTCTTCTGGGTGGAAGATGAAACTTTGGGTGAATATATGTGAAGACTAGATTTTTATAAGGCCGATTACCATTTTTTTATATTACAAAAATATTACAAATCAATAATTATGTTTTATTAAACTTAATTTAAGGAGGTTGACACCATAGAAAAGTAACAGAGATTTCGATGAAACTTTGAAAATAACAAGACATTTATACTTAAAAAATCCTTGCAAAATTTCAAATTCATTATGAGAATAGTTTAAGAGGTATTAAATAAACAAATGAATAATGAACATGCATTCTTATGAGAACTGCATAATTTCGAGACATGACAGGACTTTTCAAAGTGATGTGACAGAAAATTTGATGAAAATTTGAGCATACATTCTTTATTCATTTAGGAACCGCGTTTTTTAATTGAAAAATGATAAGTGCGTGAAAAAGGAGAGAGAGACGCATCTATGTGATTTCGCATGCTCCAGAGAGAGACACACCTTGTCTTCGTTCTATGCTTATCAACACTCCACAGGCACTTACCCGCACCGTTCCCCGTATCGTCAGCCCCGCACCCTATTGTGTCAATATAAAATATATATTCCTCAATATAAAAAATAAAATAATGAGATTTTTCTCTGTATCATGAAGCATATAATAGGAGGATGAACCTCTGCGCAGTAGTTGACTGCGCAACCGTATAGTTGTGTGCGTACCGCAATGTACAAATCAGTACAAATTAACAGAGCGGTGACTGCGCTCAAAGTAAATTTCGACAAATGCGGACCGCCCACTCCAGGTTTCGCTTTTCGGCCTAACCTTTCCACTCGAGTTTAATCTCATTATTATATATACTTTAGGCTGTGTATACTGATAATAGATAAAAAAAAGTAGATAGCCATCTTGTTTTTTGGACAACACAGTCCTAATTGTACCGATAGGGCGGAACCAATAATTATTTTTTTTTGTAAATATATATAATTTTATTTATTTTTATTTATCGTAGTTGTTAAATTCAATAATGTATCGACAAGTTATATTAGTAACTAGCGGAATCCCGCGGCTTCGATCGCGTAAACTTCGAAACTAATTAGAGCCCCCCATACGTGATAGAGGATTACCTATTAAAAGTAAATACTCGTATTTCGGATCTAAGTTAAAAATTGTAAAAACTCTTTCTTTCCTCGCCATTAGGGGTTGAATATCGAATTTTTTTATTGCACATTATTTTGCCCGACTCCACCATTATAACGTAAGCAGCTATGCAGAAATATAAAAAACACAGACCTTGTCTACCCACGCCATTAGGGATTAAATGTCAAATTTTTTATTTTAATAGATTACTATTTTGCCCGAATTTACTTTTATAAGTAAAGCAAGTATGCAGATAAACATATCTAAATTCATCCTCGTCCCCGTCCCATGCTATTAGGGCTTGAATATCGAACTTTCATTTTTAATTGAATATTAATTTGTCCAAATTTACTTTAATATCGTAAACAATTATGAAGACAAATATGTCAAAAATTTACCCCCCCCCCCCATTCCCATAGAGGCTGAATTTTCGTAACTGATATTTGTCTTGTAAGGTAGCTACTTGTGCCATGTTTCATTAGGTGAATACAAAAAAATATTTTACAAATTTTTCCACCCCTTAACACCTTAGGGGTTAAAATTTGGGAAGTGCTGAAATAATTGTTTCATTATTTATATTGTAGAGTGTGTTCGAAAAGTTTCAATTAAATGCGAAGAAAAAATTATTTTTTATATAAAATTTGACACCCTGTTTTAACTCCGTAGGGGTTGAATTTCAAAAAAATCCTTTCTTAGTGGGTGCTTACATCATAAAAGGAAGGCACCTACGAAATTTCACGTTTCTAGGTCTAGGGATTTGGGCTGTACGTTGATATATGAGTGAGTGAGTGAGTGGTTAAGGACAAACTCTTTTATAGATAGATTATTATATTGACAAATTCGAAGGGGATTCTGATCCCTAACGCTTCCATGGATACGCCACTGTAGGTACTTATGCATGGCTATGTGAATGTAAATCTATATAAAAGAATTAAAATCTTGTATACTTTCTTTGAAAGTAATGAACTATATTTAAGTTATTTACAAAAATAAAAACAAAAGAAGACAAACCGCAGACGTAACATCGAATCAACAGTATTATATATTTACTTAAGTTAAATCAGTATCAGAAAACAGAGAGAATCAAGTAAGATATTTATGTAAATACGAGTTTAAAATTAGGTTAAAGGTATTAACATTTTTATCTTAAGACAGGTAACATGTGTAGATAGAGTGAAATTATAATGTTAATGCCTTTACGTCATAAAGCCAAGTATTTAAAGTGTTAAGAGCCTACGTTTTACAAAGATTATAATGTCATTGTAATCGATATTTCATACAATATGCATCGTTTAACAAAAGTATCTAATCTTAGAAAGTATTTTATTGCTTAGGTATGGATATATTTATTAATTTTTGATAAGTAGGTACATGATGTTTAAATTGTAAGTTTATGTTGTTTATATTTAATTATGCATTTAAAACATATTGTTTGTGATAATTTATTAAGTTCAATTTGAACAATGTTTGGTCATCAAGTGCCAAGGGTTGGGAGGGTGCAGAAAATAAAAAAGTATAAAATATAAAATATGCTATTAACATAATTTTATACTATCTAATTATTGAATTTTTAGTACAGGGGTTCCCAATCTTTTTGCACATAGACTTCTTTTGAAAGAATGATTTTATTTCTAGAACAAAAAAGGTGATTATAGGTTATTATATTTTGTATATGTATATAATTGTAATTACATTTTTTTGCATTTCAACTGTACTTATGTAAGTATGTATAGTATATGTATATACATATGCATATACCGGGTGTTTTTTAAAGACTTTCCAGCGGATTATTTCCAGAATAACGAATTTTCAGACAAAAGTTTCATGGCTTTGAGGGGGTTAAATATTGACAACATGGGTTGACCTTGAAAAGGTCACCATGATGGTTTTTTAGGTTCAACTTTTCTTTCTCAAATGTAAACCCATAAAGAAGTGTTTAGATTTAGGCAAGGATTTTCAGAGATTTTTTAAAAGTTATTATTAATTTAAAAAAAAAGTTTTAAATATAAATAAAACTAAATAACTAAAAATAAATAAAAATTCTCCGATAATTCTTGTTAAAATCTAAGCACTTTTTGCTTCTTGCGATTATTTAAAAAAAAATAATAGTTTTCGAATAAAAAATTATTTAAAATCCTGAAATTACTGTTTGTTTTGCTCTATATAAAAAATTGACATTTTCAGAAAAAATGTTTCAGACAAGAGTTACTTATTTTCTGTAGTTAATTACGAATCTGCAACGAAAAGTATAGGTTTTGATTTGAAAAAGAAAAGTTAAACATGAAAACCTATCAAGGCGACCTTTTCAAGGTAAACCCTTAATGTCAATATTTAGCCCCCTCAAAGCCATGAAGCTTTTGTTTGAAAAATTTTCTGTGAAAATTCATTATTTTGGAAAGAATCCGCTGGAAAGTCTTTAAAAAAAACACCCGCTATACATAAATACAGTTTGTTAAGATACGAAAAAAAAATATCGAATTTTGAAACATCAATATTTTCCATAGACCCCTCGAATACTAAAGACCCCTTTTAAACTTTCATAGACCCGCAGGTTGTAAATAAGCTTATATTTAAAGTCTAGAACAGTGGTTCTTAAACTTATGTGGTCTAGAGACCCCCTTTTTGAACAATTATTTTTCAGGGACCCCATCCCTGATAGAAAAACAAAAAAGGTCGTTAGATACTTATTAATCACTGATAAATCGAAATATAAAAGTACTTTAGTAAATTATTTTTTTGCCAAAAATGTTTCACGGACCCCCGTAAAAGTTTGGCGGCCCACGGGGGTCCGCGGACCCCAGTTTAAGAATCGCTGGTCTAGAACAATGAATCTTAAATGAGATACCAAAGATGAGTCATTCGCCTTTGACGATTTTTACTTTTTACAGAAAAAAAAATTGATGGCAAATCACATAAAGTTATTATAATGGGACAGTTTCCTTTTTTAAGACACCGTCACATAAAATTAAGTACCACTGTTCTAAAACTATTAATAAATGTATTCTATAAATAAAATAGTCATACGTAGGATATGTTTATAGATAAAATAACAAATTACAAAAAAATCTACGTGTGTAAGAATATTTACATCATAATAAAGAACCATACAACAATAATTTCATAAATAACATCAGAACTCAAATAAATTTAATACATTACCAATTACCATGAAAAAAAACAACTTGTCGTTCTTAAGAAATACAGCTTTTGATATACAGCTTGATAAATAACGTTTTCATGTACAAGCCATTTATAATGTTGAACGATGATATGATACAAGTAATAAATAGAAGCTAAATATTTATAATTGCTTCACACTTGATACAAAAAAGCATGCGTTAAATTCAATATCACAATTAAATGGTTAAAATTTTGATTTTTTAATTTTTTTTTAATTTTAAGAAAAAATGTATTCGTATTATTTTTTTGAATGGTAATTGTTTGCTGATTGATTTATTGATTAATGAAATCTTTGGATTGAATATAAGTTACAGCTGATAATTTATCATGTTGATATTTATAACTACATATGTATTTGTATGTTATGATTTGTTAACTGCCAATGATACATTATGGTAAATAAAATAAACAAAGACTAACTAACACGTAAAATGGCGTCTTAATGAATCTTATGGTTCTATAGAGAAAATTAATAATAAAGAAATGGTGTGTATTATGTACAGGTTGACACCATTTTGTTGTTTCTACTTGAATAGGTGATATTGGAGGTTTTTGGACTGTTAAAACCAAATTCTTTTGCCTAAATTGGTCCATTACGTCAGATTTTTGGGGTAACCTAACCTAAAAGTGCCAATGTTTAAGAATTTATTATCATGTAGGTAATTTTTTCTAAAGTTTTCGTTCTTGGTAAGAAATAGTACTATTTTTCGTCATACTAAATAAAATATTACTTTTTACTGTCCGTTTTTTTTCGTCGAGATAAGCTAGTTTGAAGATATATTATTTTTATTAATAAAGTAGATACACATGACACAATGGATTTTGCCACAATAAATATAAAAATATCTTTAAAGTAGTATATTATATCGATGAAAAAAAATCGTACTGCAAAAAGTAAAAATTTATTTTAAAGAGGAAAGATAGTACTATTTTTTTGTGAATAAAAACTTGAGAAAAAATTACCTACTTTGTAATAAATTTTGTACTTTTAGGTTTTGATACATCAAAAACCTGATGTGATGGTGCAATTTGGGCAACAGATTCGAGTTCAGCACGCCAAAAACCCGTGTTTTATTGTAATGACCAGGCCCAGATAGAGGGAGGGCTAGTAGGGCCATATGGCCCGGGCCCCCTGTGTCTTTGGGGCCCCAGCGTCCTGAAAATTATTTATATTTTACATATTTTTTGATACACTATTTTTAACAGAGATTATTTAAAAAACATAAATATACTACAAAATAGTACAAGTAGAAAGCGAAAAAAAATAAAAATTTTCTTAAAAATCCCCCTGACATTTAATACTAAAATAATATCAGAAAATGATTAGAATTTTACTAGTACGAAATATGTTTAGAATGTCCTTACGCTCGGTGGGGGGCGGTATGGGCCCCCCAAAATGTGGGTTGGCCCGGGCCCCGTTGAAGCTCTCTCAAGGCCTGGTAATGACAACTTATTTATAGAATTACATTTGTTTGAAAAAGTATGTGTTGTATTATCAGATGATAATTTTTTCTTGTATTGGGGTCGTTCAGTCTATATCTCTACAATTAGGAAATCTATGATTTTATAAAAAGATTTATAGAAAAGTTTAGTGTATGATATTAAAAATATGTACAATATAAAAGTAAAAAATTGAAATATATTCTAAAATTACACCATTGAAATTTAACATATAGTTAAATCGATCCAGATCGAAATAAAACAAAACTGTCGATAAAATAATCGTAAAGTCAGTAAAGAAATGATCGGTTCCGACGCACACACAATGTACTCGCATGGAGAGGCATTTGGGGGCGCCCCCAGGAATTGTTCTGATTTCCCTAGATGCTTATCGGTTTGCTGCTGCAAAGTGTCGCCGCTTTTGTCGAAGGGTTGCAAGAAAACGATGAGGGATGCAATCAAATGTCTTCAGAGCGCTCTACACCCTTCTCAATATTGATACATATTTATATGGATATTTATGCAAAAATTCGTTCCGTTCAACAAGTAATATTTTGCATGTACTTTTTTATATTTATATTTGTTCTTTGAGGGTATATTATTGAAGATGAAGTGTGTAGTTAGTAGAGTTTATTTTTAAATTAAACTAGGGAGATATTTATATAATATTATATTATTTTAATGAGTTTATAAGGAAACCATTTTTTTCTTTTTAGATAGGCAAATATTTTTGATGAAGGGCTTTTATAGAGTTTTTATTTGGCAATTGACACCTAGAGTTTTTAATTCTACGAAGATGAAAAATGCAAAAGCGCATTTTGTTCTAACGACAAAACTGTACAAATTTAAAATTAGATTTTTTTGAGGTGAAAATAGTTCATTTGTGTGCTCAATTCTAACTCGAAAAAGAATGATTTTCAGGGTACCAAAAGCACTATGAAACATATGTATTTAAATTTTTATGTCAAATATTTTCCAAGTTATGTTATTGACGAATACTTTTATTTTTACTAATATTGTAAATGCGAAAGTAACTCTATTTGTCTATGTTTGTTACCTTTTCACGGCTATATCGCTGAACCGATCTTGATGAAATTTGGCAGGGAGATCGTTTGCATCTATTTATTAAGGCAAATGTAAGGTACTTTTTACTAAAATATTGTCATATCCGAAATAAAATAAAAATGAAAATTATGATAATATTATAATTATGTTCTGTGAAACAAAAACTACAAAGGTTAGTCTTGTAACTTGTATTAAGTAAAATTTAATGTCATTTTTCTTAAAATAAAGTAATTTCAGAAACATTATTAAAATGCGAAAGTAACTCTGTCTGTCTGTCTGTGTATGTCTGCTTGTTACTTTTTCACGGCTAAACTTCTAAATCGACCTTGATGAAATTTGGTAGAGAGATGACTAGCATCCTGAGAAAGGACATAGAGCTATAGGCTACATATCATAGACATAAAGCATGGATCGCGCATTCTGTATTAATGGTGTAACATTTTTCCAAAACAGTGACAGATTCACAGATGCGGTGGCATTTGGGATATTGCTATCCCTTTTTCTAAGAAGAATGAAACAATTACCCTTGTTTAAATATGGATAAGTATATCCCAAATCATTCCCTTTCTTTCTTTTAACACGGCTCTGTTTTCGAGTCAGATGCACTGTCCATGCTTTATGCCATGCTATAAGCTACTTTGTATCCCGAAAAATTGATTTGATAGAAAAATACATATTCTACGTGGACGAAGTCACGGGTAATAGGTAGTAAATACATATTTTTAGTACAACTCGTATACATATAAATATTGCTAATGATAATAAAAATAATAGTAAATTAAAGTTCTGAATACAAAGACCGTAAAAGCACAGACTTCATTGATTTACTATATATCACATATCCTGCATTTAAGATCTCGAATTTCTATACACACTGAGATAAAATCTTTCTTTTAATTCCTCTTTACCCGCCACTCCTACCCGACATTCTCACCCAACAGAGAAGTGTGTACAAACACGCAGGCGATGATTCCAATTACACGAGTTGATCAGTGACACAAAAGAGCAATCGCTCCCTCATGCATCATAGCACTGCCACCCCTCGTGTGTGTGTATGTGTGTGCAGGAGCACACCCCCTGGCGTCACATAGCCACCCACAAACCCCTACGCACGTGGCGGGGGATGGGTGCACACAAGGTGCCATTACTCGCTGTAATTGTAATCTCGCATTGAGAAGTTTTATATCATTGTAGATTAAGAGGGAGGGGGTGGAATTGTGTGGGTGGGTGGGGGTTGTGTTGATGGTTTTTGAGTAGTTCAATGCAATCGTGACTAATGCCGGTTTTTATGGATTTTATTTATTTATTTTCGAAATTCAGGATTAAAGATAATGCAGAAAAAGAACGTTTGGTATATACATTTTTTGTATCACTGAAAAAAAAGTATAGTAGGTACACCTAAATTTTATAATTAACGAACCGCAACATTTTATGACATATTCGGGCAAAATAATTTCGATTTTTTTTCATTTTTTAAGAATACAATATTTAAGACTTAAAATGATATTCACTAATATAGTTTTCGTTTCAAAACCACTACTCTAGCTAATAAAAATACTTTTTCGTGAATTTACCAATTTATAAGAAACTAGCAGCCAACTAATACCACTCATATTTTTATTTTAACAGAAGAGTATTTTGCCAAAATTCACCATTATAGCATTTATACAGATAAATGTTTAGAAAAAGTTTAACACTATTTTCTCTTCTTAGAGATTGAATACCGAAAAATCACTTAAGTGGATGCTAATATCCTAAAAGGAAAAAATATCTAAAATTTCACGTTTCTAAATCCAGGGGTTTGGGTCAAGCGTTGATGAGCCAGTAGCTAGGACTTCTATTTTTATTAATAGAGACTAAAATATACAATATATCAGTGAAACTTCTTCAAATCGATCGACTATGTCAACTAAGAAACAGTAGCTTTTGAAAGTGTTTTTTTCTTGTGGAATTTCTTTATAGTTTTATTCGAGAAGTAAATTTCAACCTATACCTACATATTTTGAATGATTTGGTGTAAATTTTTAGAAACACAATTCTTCGAATGAACAATTTTTCGAAAAATTTAAGTTTTATTGTCATAACTAAACAGAGACACTAACCTACTTATTTCACCCCAAAAGATTGCTCTAACCAAGGACAGTTAACGTGTATATTAAGAAACAATCTGCATTTTTTTATGGAGTTTTGTTTATTAACTATTTTGTAAAATGTCCAAATATTACTTTACTTAAAATTTTAACAATTAAATAAAAGTTTGAACAACAGGGCGTAAAAATTGTTTTGCTTTTTCTTTATCGTTTTTCATTTCTACCTTTATCCAATTTTGTGTTAAACTTAATTTAAAACACAAAACTTTTTTTTTTTTTCGAAAAACTGTTCATTCGAAGAATTGTGTTTCGAAAAACTTACCAGATAAAATTTTCAGTATAAGACTTTTTTTTAATTTACTTATTAATTTCCAGTTTGAATATTTTAATTAAACAAAACGTTTTAAATATTTACATTTCAATCGCACTAACATACACTATAACATTTCAGGGGTTAGTATAAAATTAAATTCCCCCACACATACCCATTGTCCAGCTACCTAGAGTGCGGCATGCAATATTCTAAACGCATGGCCCCCAACCTCCCTATTGTAATGCACTACTAAACGAATCAACTATGCCATGAGTCATGTGCATTATTTTACATACTTTTCTGTAGCGATACATCATAGTTCGAGAGAGTGGATGTAGCAGGATCATCGTCTTTTTTCCCGGGCACAAAGTGTTATGTCTCTCAAGGGAACAGAACGTGTCTACTGTTTTTAGTAGTTGAGGAAAGTAGTAGGTATTATGACGGGTTAAAGCAATGGTTAGATATAATCTAATATGTAATATAAAAAGATAGATGCATATAGGATTAAATAGATTTTTTTTTGTATATATTTAGCTGATAATTTATAATTCACTGGGGTTCTTGTGTGTTTATTTGGTAATCTAGATCAGGTTTGACCATAACCTAACCTACGATCTTATTTTAATTCTCATTAGATGTATTTTAGTGTACGTTTTAACAGTTAATAAAATGACAATTCTTAAAAAAATAGGTGGGAAAATATTTTTTACGTAAGGTTAGATAAAATATTGTTACTATCACGCCAAAGGCACGAATCTGCATTTTCATAGTTTAGAGAAAATTGATTTTGAAGTTGTGATACGCCGGGAAAAATCGAATTTTTGGCTTCGATTATTGGCTTTTCCAATAGGAACTACGGTCATAACTCATAGATTAGGTCCTGGGGACCCCAGAAATGCACTTAGATGAAAACTGCCAAAATTGAAGATTCGTTAATCCTTTGATGTGGTGTAACTACATCATAATCTATTTGAAGGCCAGTAGTCATACTTTATGTTACAATTTTAAATTTCAATTGTTGTTGTAAGGTAAAAAAATTACCAAATTTTTGGTTGTACAAAAAAACATCAGCAGATTTTGTAGAGTATCGAAGATCCTTCGAAATATTAGTTTGAGTTATGAATTGTCCATGCAAATTCAATTAAAAATTAAAATCGTCTTTAAATTTATGGTAAACTTACTCTGCCAAATGGTATCATTTGGATTTTTGAGTAAATTACTCTAGTGCAATTTTTTTCGTTGTCTGATCCAGACTCTAGAGCAGGTTTAGTCGAATAAGATAGCAGTAGACATAAAAGTTAGTTTCTTTGATTATAAAATACAATAAAATACGTTATTTAACATACGAATCTTGCCGAAAATTCATAAACGAATTCGTGAAAGTTTTTGCAACTTCAAAAGTTATTTTAATTACAAAACTTTGATTAGTTTATCATTAAACGCGCTTTATAAAAAATGTGGATGATGAATGAGAAGCATACCGTTTATTCATTAACATACAGAAACATTATTATTTTTAATAATAATTTAATACATTTACAACTTACGAAATCTTCTTGTGCGAACGGATTGTGAATAATGATGAACTTACCTGAAAAAAAAAGAAAAATACATTAATACATACATTCATATATATACAGTTCGATAAATACATAGGTGTCTAACCGTTTGACCCTCTCGAGCCGCAAAGTCTCGCGAGTGCAAAATCAGTTTGGCAAGGGCCACACGTATGATTTTTTGGACAAGCCTGGATTAATACATACTAATGGAAATTGGAAAAATGTAGTTTCTTGTAATTAATCATTAAAACTAAATATGTGCACCTCAACCACATTAAAATCATTTCACCGATTCGTGTTTCGACTTCATAAGAAGTCCTAATCAGGAGACTAATGGTTCTAAACTGAAAAAAATAATTAAATAATATTGATTTGAAGATGCTTAGAATTCTTCTTAACATTCAGTTATATAAAAGTAAATATTGTTTAAATATTTTATAAGATCAAAATATATTTGGGTCAATCTGGCGATGAAATAACACTAACCGAGTTTATATATGATCAATAAATTTCAATAAAAAAGCACATTTTATTTCTCGATTTTCTCCAAAACAAGGGAAGAAAACAAAACACAAACCATCCAAAACAACTGGATATAAATAAAATATTTACGCACACAGCTTCCTTTTATAAATTCAGTTAAAGAATTCGTTCCAAGATCCACACACGTTCGCATTATCAAATATTGGAAATGCGGTACTATAAATTATCACACCCCCTGTAACCCACCCCCGGTGGTATTTTGACATATGTTGCAGACGATGCATTCGGACCAACAACTCCTACCGCATTCACATGCCCCCACTCCCAACCCTCTCTGTAATAAACGCTTGTGAGTCATGGCATTGCTTTACATGTATTATATCCCATAGCCGACTTTGATATACGCGTAGCGGCTGATCCCAAATAAATTACATATTATTTTTCTATGCCAGTGCAACTGCAGAATCTGTTTTTTGCCTGCAATATGAAGTTGGCGGTGAAAAATGTGTGTGCATGATGTTAAATGAAAATATAGCGTAACTTTTATATGGGTTTTGTTTTGGAAGTTTGAAGATTTATCAAAAAATGTGTTGTGATGCATTTTACCTAGGTTTTGTTTTGGAAAATAAGAAATTGATAAATCTGAATTTTATTGTAATATTAAATCTTAATATTTTTAAGAGTACTGAAGTGCTGAATATTAGCCTTAACTTATTATGAATTTCAATTTAAAATAAGATCAATAATTACAGACTAAGGCAGTTAGCGTGTACATAGTTTTCAAAAAAAATATATTTTTTTCTATTTTATTTTTGAAAGGTATCTCTAAAATATCAGCAAATCTAAAAGAAGGGTTGACTTCGCGTCGTATCCATGTATAATGTTAAACAATATGCGTTTGTTAATCTTTTGATTTTCTTATGTCACTCTAAAGTTTAAGACGAAACGTTGGACGTTTGTTTCATAAAAATCGGTTCATACAAATATAGATACATGCACAAATATGTATACTGTTAAAAACACATTATCCTTTTGCGTTTTGCATTCGGGCAAAAATATTGGAAAGGTTTAAAGAATTTTTTTTACTGATAGTGATCTAAATTTTAAAAACTAATTTAATATTATAAAGTGGAAAACTTTGTGAGTTTGTTTGTTTGTCTATGCAAATTCCAGAAAATACTTACTGATGAAACATTTACCAGCATATTATATTGGATAAGTATCATGCCAAAAAAAGGTGAGCAGTAAAAAAAATGACGCACGCTGGAGAAAAGACAATTCTTATTTAAGTCGACAAAAAATAATTGTAAACGTTATTTATGTAGAACAAATTTCTCGATGCTTTTACAAAATTGGCAACGGGCCAAATCAGAGCTGTCACAAGCACTCAATGAAAGTACTTGAAATACAAGTACCAAGTACTAAGAGAAAATACTTGTGTCAAGTAATTTTTGTTATTTTCAAATGTAGTTATTAAATTCCAGTATTATGAAAAAGTACTTGAAGTATACTTCCAGCTATTTTTAAATGTAAAGTAATTGTTAAATAAGTTTTCAAGTATTTTACTTGAAGAATTGGCAGCTTAGGGTCATATTGATTGTAAATTCGGTGACAATATCAACACGGTTTGTATGTATTCAAATAATCGCAGTGGAATCATAAAACCTTAGAAACACTTAATAAGCAGTAACATTTTAATGGTAGAATATTCATTACAATAAGTAAATCCTCAACACATATAATTACAGCTCTCAGATTCGGTGTAGACAATTAAATCAAATTAAAATCACCCTGCATCGGCTGCATTTCGAGCGGAAGTGTACTTATTTACGCTTCCATATTGTTATTCATAGATGTTCTGAATGTTGGTGCAGAATTAATCTCATTATCAAGATAGCTGCGTGTGTTTCGTATGCATCAATGCACGGGGGTTAGCTGCTGGACCTGCGGGAGAATCCAGTGTGCGTGTGTAATCATCCAGTGGTGGGTACAGGATAGGGTAACATGGGGTGATTGATTCGTATATATGTATATAGTTATATTGGAGTTGAGTTTGAAAACATTAACGAAAGTGTTTTTAATACATTTAAAATATGGTACTTATTGACACATGTCATTGCTGGATAAAGGAATGGGTAATGTGAGTTATTTTTAGTTTTTGGTATTAGCAATGAGAATTTTTTGTTAAACATTAATGGTATTGATTTTATCTGACAAGGAAACCTTTTCAGGTCGAAAATTCGTATCGAGTTTAAACTTTGTATATAGTTAGAGGAGGTCAAAGTAAGTAAGAAAAAACTTATCACAGCTGCGGTAAAACGGTTTAAAGGGGTGAAACACCCCTATGAAAATGTGCAAAATAATCATATTTTTTCAAATAACTCTGAAACTAATGAAAATTAAAAAAAATCTATAATACAAAATTTTCATGATTTTTTATACTCTTTCAAATGGCGACAGTCAAAATTCGAAAAAAATAAACCGTTAACAACCACCTCCCACCTACTTAATTTTTTCTAATTTTGACTACCGCCATTCGAAAGAGCATAAAAAATCATGAAAATTTTGTATTATGGATTTTTTAAAATTTTCATTAGTTTCAGAGTTATTTGAAAAAATATGATTATTTTGCACATTTTCATAGGGGTGTTTCACCCCCTTAAACCGTTTTACCGCAGCTGTGATAATTTTTTTCTTACTTACTTTGACCTCCTCTAACTATATACAAAGTTTAAACTCGATACGAATTTTCGACCTGAAAAGGTTCCCTTTGAGACTATAAATCTTAAAACTGTATAGAGTCGATCGGAAGACAACCCGAAATTTTCTTTTAGATCTGAAATAATCAAATTAGACTTATAGAGACAATATCATATTTTTTCCTGGAAAAATCTACAACGGTCTAGAAAGACCTACAACGATCTACAAAGATTGAAACGTTGAAAATCCATGAATTTTCAACGTTTCAGAGATCTTTGTAGATTGTTTTAGATCATTGTAGATCATTGTAGATTATTGTAGATCTTTGCAGGTCTCCACAGATGAAAAATCAGTGAACAAATATGATGTCTCAAAATGCAGATCTATCAAGATCTGATTTGATCACTAAAAATTTTTCCCGGCAAAACAACTAAATCTAAAATGTTGGTTAAAAAATTAATAAGTAAATGTTTCTTTAGGCAGCGGTTCTCAAATTTATTATAGCACAGAACCCTTACACGATTTAAATGAGCCATTAAGAAAATTATTTTAATTTTTATTAATACAGTATAGTTAAACAAATATGAACGGAAATCAAATATTACTACAAAAAAAAAACTGTATTGGATCAAGAAAATCTTGTTTTCGTTATATACAAAACAAGGTTTACTTGGCTCAAGTAAACCTTTCTACCTGTGTATATAATCATTAAAACGAACAAATTATAAAATAACGATTTTTTTTTAAATATGGACTTGAACTGATAAAAAACATTTGACAACGAACCGTTTGAAAACCTTTTGAGTACCACACTTTGGGAAACACTGCTTTAAAGAAACAGTGTTTAGACGCATATATAAATGTACTAAAGATATTAATTGGAATATAGAACGAAAAATTAGTTAAAAAAGGTAAAAAAATGAATTGATTTTTGATTTCCAATACCGAATAAAATAAATAACAAATATCACTCCATTTTGATGGCGACTATGTATTAACTGGACCTGTGGGGGAATCCTCGCATGTGTACGTACAATCATTGCCTGTTTTGACAGCGCACTGCCGCTGTCTCTAGCTGATTGTATCGCTCCAGCTCTGGATTTGTTAATCCGAAAAGCTTTTACGGATATTGTCTGCTTTCACTTTTTTACTCAATCATTTACACTAATTATTTCGGTGTCGGTTTAAATCGCTTGTTCTGGGATTCCATTTAATCTATGTAATATATGTATGTATGAGCCATTTGGATGCCAAAGCTACTAACTTGTATATTTGTTTGGGAGGAAAATTATACAAATTGATTCAATAATTTGATGAACACTTTTTATAGAATTAGTTATTTTGATTTTTAAATAAACATGTATCTTAAGACAAGTATGTTTCGTGATCAATTTTTAAATATTACATTTTTTTAGATAAGTGACTGATCTTTAAAAGTAAGCTAAACAATCATTATATATAATACAAATAACTGACTGAATATATTATAATGTATTGAAGCAAACCAATTTATAAAAAATAAATAAGTTTATTATATTATATTTAAATAATTGTCAACAAAGCTTCGAAAACGTTAAAAAAGCATACCTAATAATTGTTTGTATTGGAATAATATATTACTAAATTATTATTGATACTTTCAAACTATCAAAATTAAATGTCAATAAGTGCCTTCACAACAAGATATATGTATTTAATGTATTCAGTAAAAGTAAAAAATAGAAAATCTTCCAATTGCATCTGCTACAAACAAAGGTGTTAAAATCCTTGACATATTTTTAAACATGCGATTACCGTATGTGCGAAAAAACCGTGCAAACACACTTTTTTTTATTTTGGAAACAATTTGTGGCTATGGTTAGCATACGCTCTTCATTGTCTATATGATTTATAAACACAAATACACGCAAATATACAATAGTGTGTTAGATATAAGGGCGCATACAGAATTTTTTTGAGATGTTAGCCATTTCAGAAAATTATAACCTTTTTTATTCATAACATTTCTTCTTTTTGAAGTTTAAATAATGTTTTAAAGTAAAATTCTTTTAAGGCATTCATCCGTAAAAAAACACATTCATTAACTATTCATAAATATGGTTAGTACTTATTTATAAAACAATACATATACTCATCGCTCTATAAATCGACCTTCTACTAAACGATCGCTACAATTTCAACGATTGGCCGTTAATCGTTAAAGCGTTAAAATTCCGAAAATTTAACGGAAGTTAAAGTTAACTGAAATTATGAAATTTTAACGAAAGTAAAATTAACCGTCAAAAGTTAACCACCCAAAATGTTTGAAGACCTTTTTTCTGCTCTTTCGACAACTTTCTTATGTACTTGTCATCAAACAACCAATGTAACGGACTAAAGTTAACGGAAGTTAACAAAAGTGTTAACATTTTTTTGAGTTAACTTAAAAGTTAATCCGTTAATCATTTTGTTAAGTTCGTTAATTAACGATAAACGGATTAACGAGTTAATGCCCACATATGAGTGATTGCTTTATTTCTGCGTGAAATTTAAATACACCAATTAATGGTGGTGGGGACTCCTCTAGCCGTTGTTTGGTAGAACAGTTGAATTACCGATGCCGTCGTTGTCTAATATTATTATGAATTCAAAAACTATGAATATGTAAAAATGTACTAAATTTCATAGCTAGAACACACGCACCCTCAGCAAGCATGCATGGCGAAAGTGTCTGTTCTTTTCTAACTACCCCTATTACTTGCCTTGATCTGCTCATAATACATTATTTTGTACATAACATAATAATTTCATATTAATGTTTTTTGATCGTCAGAATAAGGGGGTGAATTCGATGAATCCCCCTTTGATATGCGCCCATGTGTATATACCTCCATATCAAATGAAACACGTCTACTCTTTCCGTCACTCAACAGATTTGCTGTGGTGGCAATATCTGTCAGTCGGGGAGAAACTGGCGAGGTTGGTATTATTTATTACAATTTATGTTGATTGAAATTTACTGTGTTATTTTTTTCCTTTACCGTTTCTACTTTCTATTACTACCCCTTTATGCAGTAGTTCTTAGCATGTACAGCCTTCTTGTATACAAATTGATTATGGGGAAGGCAATATTTCATTTTTTAATTACTTGCTGAAGCCGTCTTGAAAAGAAGGGTATTTGAATATGTTATTGGCTTTTTAAAATAAAATTGTATTTAAAGTTTTAATATGGGAATTTCTGTATCAAAAAGTAAAGTTAACAGTTTTTTTTTATTTTCTTTATATGTTGATAGCCAGCGTTGTAAATAATGCATTATTTTCGTAATGGCATTACCAAAAGTAATGCATTATCTGGCAATGCGCATTATGCATTATCCAAAACAATCGGTAATGAAAATATGGATGCATTATGCATTGATTTGAAAATAATAATGCAAAAATCACAATTTTTCATTACTTTCAAGATAATGAATAATGGTGAAAATAATGCATTATTTCAAAAATTTCAAGTATTACCATTAATTTTTTAGGTTTGTATTCACAACAAAAATTGGGAAAAAAGTTCACAAGTACAATACAGAAATCTAAGGTTCTAATTATATTTACTCAATTTAAAAAAAATGTCTCAACGTATGGATACCTTATATAATAATTTAATTAAACAATAAAAAAAAAATTGTCCAGAGGCGTAATAAATGATATTTGAGGCCCCTACTGTTAAAATAACATATTCACATAAACTGTAAGAGAAACCTCGGATATAATTTAACCAATAAAAAAAATTGTCCAGGGGCGTATTCAGTGATATTTGAGGCCCCTACTGTTAAAATAACATATTCACATAAACTGTATGGGACACCTCGGATATAATTTAGCCAATAAAAAAAATTGTCCAGACGCGTATTAAGTGATATTTGAGGCCCCTACTGTTAAAATAACATATTCACATTAAGTGTATGGGACACCTCGGATATAATTTAACCAATCAAAAAAATTGTCTAGGGGCGTATTCAGTGATATTTGAGGCCCCTACTGTTAAAATAACATATTCACATAAACTGTATGGGACACCTCGGATATAATTTAGCCAATAAAAAAAATTGTCCAGGGGCGTATTCAGTGATATTTGAGGCCCCTAATGTTAAAATAACATATTCACATAAACTGTATGGGACACCTCGGATATAATTTAGCCAATAAAAAAAATTGTCCAGACGCGTATTAAGTGATATTTGAGGCCCCAACTGTTAAAATAACATATTCACATAAACTGTAAGAGAAACCTCGGATATAATTTAACCAATAAAAAAAATTGTCCAGGGGCGTATTCAGTGATATTTGAGGCCCCTACTGTTAAAATAACATATTCACATAAACTGTATGGGACACCTCGGATATAATTTAGCCAATAAAAAAAA
Source organism: Sialis lutaria (assembly GCA_949319165.1). Lineage (NCBI taxonomy): Eukaryota > Metazoa > Arthropoda > Insecta > Megaloptera > Sialidae > Sialis > Sialis lutaria. The sequence continues at coordinate 18,351,702 of OX439241.1, forward strand.
TTGTCCAGGGGCGTATTCAGTGATATTTGAGGCCCCTACTGTTAAAATAACATATTCACATAAACTGTATGGGACACCTCGGATATAATTTAGCCAATAAAAAAAATTGTCTAGGGGCGTATTCAGTGATATTTGAGGCCCCTACTATTAAAATAACATATTCACATTAAGTGTATGAGACACCTCGGATATAATTTAACCAATCAAAAAAATTGTCTAGGGGCGTATTCAGTGATATTTGAGGCCCCTACTGTTAAAATAACATATTCACATAAACTGTATGGGACACCTCGGATATAATTTAGCTAATAAAAAAAATTGTCCAGGGGCGTATTCAGTGATATTTGAGGCCCCTAATGTTAAAATAACATATTCACATAAACTGTATGGGACACCTCGGATATAATTTAGCCAATAAAAAAAATTGTCCAGACGCGTATTAAGTGATATTTGAGGCCCCTACTGTAAAAATAACATATTCACATAAACTGTATGGGACACCTCGTATATAATTTAGCCAATAAAAAAAATTGTCTAGGGGCGTATTCAGTGATATTTGAGGCACCTACTGTTAAAATAACATATTCACATAAACTGTATGGGACACCTCGGATATAAGTTAGCCAATACAAAAAATTGACCAGGGGCGTATTCAGTGATATTTGAGGCCCCTAATGTTAAAATAATATATTCACATAAACTGTATGGGACACTTTGGATATAATTTAACCAATAACATTAAATAGTCCAGACGCGTATTTAGTGATATTTGAGGCCCCTACTGTTAAAATAACATATTCACATATACTGTATGGGACACCTCGGATATAATTTAACCAATAAAAAAATGTCCAGAGGCGTATTAAGTGATATTTGAGGCCCCTACTGTTAAAATTATATATTCACATAAACTGTATGGGACACCTTGGATATAATTTAACCAATAACAAAAAAACAGTTCAGACGCGTATTTACTGATATTTGAGGCCCCTAATGTTAAAATAACATATTCAATCTGACCGTGCGGGGATATTGTATATAATTTAACTAGTGAAAATATACTCCATATTTGAGGCCTAGAATAATATATTCACATAAAGAGTAAGGGAAACCTTAGACATAATTTATCCAATAAAAAAAATAATACGCATATTAATTAAAATTTGAGGACTGAATTATAAAAATTTACAATAATAGTTTGAAAACGTTGGATGTTATTTTATCATTTAAAGAATACAATTGCGTATGTACAATATGGATTTTATTTATAAAAAAATAGTTCAGATACATACTAAACAATATATTATGAATTCGGGTTTATGTTAATAGCAAATTATCATTAGTAATTTTTTTTTAATTGCTGAGTGAATGGAGGTGTGAAATATTATGTAATTATAATGTCCTATACTTTAACTAAATATTAACCCTTACCATATCTTTAAGAATGATACAGGGTAAGTCATATTAGGCACAATAAACATAAACAGTTGATCGAGAAAAATATTTCAAGAAAAAATGTGTCCGGTAACTTTCGTTGGCGATCTACAGACCCCCAAAATTTTTGATAAATATACGTTTTTATTTATTATCTGGAGACCTCATTGTGATACAGTTATGAAATTTGAAATCCGGTTTAATGCAGGAACGCCTCAAACGGAAACTAAATGTTTCAGTGTACTGGAGAACTTAACTTACCACTTGATTTGAAATACCACTATAAACAAATGTAAGTATTTTTATGTTGATAAAATAATGATGTTTTGAATCAAAAATTAAAAATTGAGAAAAGAAGCACTAAAAATTCAATAAGATAAAATTTACGTTAGTACTTCCCAAAATTTGCGCTTAGACCAAATATAACATTTTTGCGTAGGGGCCTCAAATTTCACTTAATACGCGTCTGGACTTTTTTTATTGGTGAAATGATATCCAAGGTTTCTGTATAGTTTATGTGAATATGTTATTTTAACTGTAGGGGCCTCAAATATCACTTAATACGCCCCTGGATAATATATTTTTATTTATTAAATGGTATACAAGGTTTCCATAGAGTTAATGTGAATATGTTATTTTTAATGTAGGGGCATCAAATTTCACTTAATACGCGCCTGGAATTTTTTTATTGGTTAAATTATATCCAAGGTCTCTGTATAGTTTATGTGAATGTTATTTTACAGTAGGGGCCTCAAATAACCCTTAATACGTATCTGGGCAATTTTTTTTATTTGTTAAATTATATTAAACGTGTCCGATACAGTTAATGTGAATATGTTATTTTAACTGTAGGGGCCTCAAATATCACTTAATACGCCTCTGGACATTGTTTTTTATTTGTTAAATGATATACAAGGTATAAATACAGTTTATGTGAATATGTTATTTTTAATGTAGGGGCCTCAAATTTCACTTAATACGCGTCTTGACTTTTTTTTATTTGCTAATTATATCCAAGGTTTTTCTGTATAGTTTATATGAATATGTTATTTTACAGTCGGGGCATCAAATATCCCTTAATACGGGTCTGGGCTATTTTATTTATTTGTTAAAATATATCCAACGTGTCCCATACAGTTTATGTAAATATGTTATTTTAACAGCAGGGGCCTCAAATATCACTAAATACGCGTCTGGACTATTTAATGTTATTGGTTAAATTATATCCAAAGTGTCCCATACAGTTTATGTGAATATGTTATTTTAACATTAGGGGCCTCAAATATCGCTGAATACGTCCCTGGACATTTTTTTAATGGCTAAATTATATCCGAGGTGTCCCATACAGTTTATGAGAATATGTTATTTTAACATTAGGGGCCTCAAATATCGCTTAATACGTCCCTGGACATTTTTTTAATGGCTAAATTATATCCGAGGTTTCCCATACAGTTTATGTGAATATGTTATTTTAACAGTAGGGGCCTCAAATATCACTGAATACGCCCCTGGACAGTTTTTTTTATTGGCTAAATTATATCCGAGGTGTCCCATACAGTTTATGTGAATATGTTATTTTAACAGTAGGGGCCTCAAATATCACTGAATACGCCCCTGGACAATTTTTTTTATTGGCTAAATTATATCCGAGGTGTCCCATACAGTTTATGTGAATATGTTATTTTAACAGTAGGGGCCTCAAATATCACTGAATACGCCCCTGGACAATTTTTTTTATTGGCTAAATTATATGCGAGGTGTTCCATACAGTTTATGTGAATATGTTATTTTAACAGTAGGGGCCTCAAATATCACTTAATACACCTCTGGACATTTTTTTTAATTCAATTATATCGAAGATATACGTCGGAACAAATTTATAAATTTATTAAATATATGTAACTACATTCTTAGATTTCTACTTAATACTTGTGAACTTTTTTCCCAATAGAAAAATTAATGGTAATGCACGAAATTTTTTAAATAATGCATTATTTTCATCATTGTTCATTAAAAGTAATGCATAATGCACAAAATCTGCATTACAATTGTTTCTATGAGAGAGTAATGCACAACTCGCATTATAATTGTTTAAGTAATGCAGGCAATGACTAATGCACATTACTTGCATTGTTTTGATAATGAATAATGAAAAATATTGCATTAGCAAATTTCACAACGCTGGTTGATACAGACTACTCATATCTATTGATAAACTATTTAATTGTTTCTAACTTCTGAGTAGAAGTTGTATCCTAAAGAATTTCAAAATATATTCGCCTGTTAGAAAATGCAAATGCTTTCTTTTGCTTTGTAAATTTTCAGACGAGTAAGGGTTGAGACTTATAATGCTCTAGGCGTAATGTACTATCATAAAAGGGGACCATAAAGTAGTTTCTTATTGATCATTAAGAAATGAAAATATCTAGGATGCGTTATTAGTAATGATAAAGAACTAAGGGAGTTCATATGACATTTAGACGCTATATTTGAATAAGAATATTTGATTATAACTTTTAAAAGTAATTTATGAAATAAATTGATCAAAATAGTTAAACTGGTGACCTGTGATTGATATCCAAATTGTACAGAAGTATCTTTTTAATATTTGGTTTGCAGTTTTATAGAAAAATACTTCAATTTTTAACAAATAAAAAAACCCATGTTGCACAGAAATGTTATTTTAATAACACAGCCACACAAAAAAAAATATTTTTTCGGGTCTGGAGGTCAGACCATGTTTACTATATGTTTTCGAGGTCGCTGAATCCGAATCCGAGGTCTAAAAACCCCAGCACGTCAGGGTTCTGACATAACCTCAAAAAACCTTATACAAAATTTTATTCGAGTCCGGGGGTCAGACCATGTTTATTATATGTTTTTTTGGTCGCTGAATCCGAATCCGAGGTCCAAAAATCCCCAGCATGTCAGGGTTTCGACATAACCTCAAAAACTTCATAGTAAAACTCCGAAGTATAAAAAGATCTTTTGATGAGAAAAGAACCCGCTATAGTAGCAAACAAGAGTCTGACATTTGATTTATGCGTCTGGTTTTTAGATCGTCTATTCCAATCGTTTAATTTTTGAGTTCATAAATTTTACGAAGTTTTTGAGGTTATGTCGAACCCTGACATGCTGGGGTTTTTTGGACCTCGGATTCGGATTCAGCGACCAAAAAAACTGTACAATAAACATGGTCTGACCCCCGGACTCGAATAAAATTTTGTATGAGGTTTTTTGAGGTTATGTCAGAACCCTGACGTGCTGGGGTTTTTTGGACCTCGGATTCGGATTCAGCGACCCCGAAAACATATAGTAAACATGGTCTGACCTCCAGACCCGAAAACATATTTTTTTTGTGTGGCTGTGTAATTTATAATCAATAAGCTTTTTGAAAAAAAAAAAAATGAATCTAAATATCGTTTTAATAACCCAGACATTCAAATATCTCAAGTATTTTGTACCAATATGTGTATATATAATTGACTATAATTTATCTTATGAGAATATTCTAGAAATTATGTGGGAAAATATGAAAATTATATTGTAAGTTTATTGCAAATTTAAATACCAGCATTATTATGTATCTATATACATTATGTTACTTGTAGAGATATAATAAATTGTTTATTATGTAATAAATAAAGCAGTAAATGTAAATATAGAGGATCGTTATATTGAAACAAAAAGAACACAATAATTATAAAATATGGGTGCATAGTTTGTATCTTTGGAAACATTTTATTAAAATAACCGGAGCGTATGATTTTGTTCAGAATTTACAACACAATAACTTTCTGTAAGATACAAAATGTTATTGACTAACATTAAAATACAGAAAACTTTAACAAAACTTGTTTTACAGGAGATGGTAATAAAATTTAACTTAGTAACATGAAACTTTCAATACTCACTTTAAACGAGAGTGTATTACCGTAAAAATAGAACTTCAGTATTATTAATTATTTATAAAGTGATGCTATAAAATGGGTAGAAGAACTGCAGGTTGCAACCATATTGAATTTGGTACGGGTATGTTTTCTTCGAGATCGAAACGAGGCTAAATTTCTATTGAAATGAACATTTGTGGTTTTTAAATCGGTGAAAAAAAAATCGTAAGAAATTTTTTTTTTTAGAGAGACTTTTTTCACTCTTGCCTTGGTCTCAGTGATGTATACGAGACGAAAATGAGTTGAGACCTCAATCTCATATTGTATGAAACGCTAATATTCACTTACCTAGATGCAAAATCACTGATTTATTAGTAAACAGTTAAGTAACATAGAAACCAGCGATTGTATAAGTGAATTGATAAAATAAATGAATTATTAAATCTGAAGAATCAATGAATTGACCTCTTACAATTAATAGGATAGTTTATTTCCAAATAAAATATAAATTTAATGTACAGTGATGCCTCGCATTACGTATGTAATTCGCCCCAGGAGCAAGTTCGTTATGCGAAAAGTTCGTTAAATGAAACGCGCCAAGTTCGGGCGACTTCGTGATACACAGGAGCGTTCGGGTGGCAATATGAAATACGATGTAGTCCGTTGTGTAAAGCGAGGTTCGTTGAGTGAGTCGCGTAATGAACAAACAAAAAGTTCGTTGTGCGCAGCGTTGGTTATGCGAGGCATCACTATACAGTGATGCCTCGCACAACGAACATAATTCGTTCCAGGAGCAAGTTCGTTAAGCGAAAAGTTTATTATGTGAAACGCGTTTTCCCATAACAATACATGTTAAAATTTTTATTTCGTTCTGTAGCATAAAATATGATACTGTAACATAAAAAAGAATGTACACACGTTTTTTATTTTTTAGTCAGATTCAGATTTAGGAGAGTCTACCGAGACTTGCAGGGTCAAATCCTCACACACAAAATTACATTTACTAAAACAAACACGTGTGTGAGTTAAGCGCAGAAAAGAAAGACTGACGCGCGTTGATGCATGTACGTGCAAGTTTAAGCATCGACTGCGTGCGACCTTGGAAGTTCGAGCGATTTCGTGACACGTAGGAGCGTTCGGGCGGCAAAATTAAACACGATGAAGTTCGTTGTGCGAAGCGAGGTTCGTTGTGTGAGTCGCGTAATGAACTAACAGAAAGTTCTTTGTGAGCAGCGTTCATTATGCGAGGCGTTCGTTGTGCGAGGCATCACTGTTTAATTAAATTCATTACTAAAAATCGAATTAAATTTATATCTATTTATTGAATCAAATAATACTTATATTTTCTTTGATTCATTAGTAAAATTAATGCTACTTAAAAGTGAATGTCATCGATTTGATCAGTATTAACTGATTTTTATTGAGATAGTTACTATAATTGTGTTCATGAGTTAATTGGTATTTTAATTAGTTACCAATAAATTATTCTTAGTTCCACTAAAACGCCAATTTTCCATATACATAGTTTAATAAAGTTTACCTTTAGACTATTGAATTAATAATTTAATTTGCCAAACTTGAACTTATTGGTAAATAATTAAATTTTATAAATTCGTACAGATTCAATTCAAAGGCGACGAAAACGTATAGATATATTTTGTATACGAAACACGAACTTGAAAACAAAACTAGAGCAATTATTCTAAAGGAGAAGTGATTATAACGAGTAAACTCCGTCTTTCGTTAGGTTTAAAATAATCCGCTGAAGCTATAGAAACTATCCCGTGCCATTTTAATTATTTTAAATGGATTACGTAAGAACACATTCGACCGTTTGTCAGTTTTAGTTTAAATTCCAACAGGGTTGCTACAGCTGAATCACATTACCAACCCTTATATAGCCACCACCCTTGTATTAACAAATCGAATTGGATTTTCTACACGCTCCCCTTCTTTTTAAGGATTCTTTAAAGAATTGGCTAAAAGTAGATTCCTTAGTTAATTAATTCACTCAATTTCTCAGTTTATAGGATCTGACAGAATGCTGGAGCTAGTTTGCAGTTAAGCGTGGAAAGAATTAAAGCCAATTGAGATGCTGAAATATGATCTGATTTAAATTATTGATTTATCTTTTATCAGTGCATTAAAATGTATAAAAGAGTTAAATAGCTGAAGTTTTATGAAGGAAAAGTAGTTTAAATTAATTTGTTTATAATTTCAGTAATGCATTTAGATTTTTTTTTCGATAAGATATAAGTCTGAACTTTAATATAATGAATCTCGGTATTATGGACAAAAATTATATCTACTTGAACATTTTTTTACACATACACATATTTTTTTTATAAATATTTGTCAATTTTTAAAATTCGGCTTTCTAGGACACTACCTTGCGTGAATTAGTCTTTTATATCGAAGTTCTACTGTAAATGTATTCTAAAATACTCAAATTTAGTTTCTGAAATCAATTAATTTAAAATCTAAATCTTTCTTAATTCAATACATTTTTACTAATTTTTATCAATCATATAAGTATTATATTTAATTCTAACTTTTTATTTAAACGTAGGTACCTGATCTAATTATTATCATATATAAATTGTTGGTTTAAAAAAATTAATACATAAATATCACAACCAGGGCCGGCATCATTCTAGTCTTCGACACTCGATACTTTTGAAGAATTTATCATTAGAAATAATAAGCATGCGACTTATTTAAGAATTAAATGTACTTCGAAATAATTGAGTCAGATTTTATTTTATGAATAAAAAGCTAATTTGAATTTTTATTTGTAAAACAACATTCATTGATATTTTTTAATGTTATAAAAACCATATTTAAGAAAAAAAATCTCAAATTCCCCCTTCCTTCCACTTTTTTACACGACACTCGAAATTTTTCTGTTTTTCCAATCCTGTTCACAACTGTATATCGTATGCAGCTTTTATTCCTTTTATTTTTATATCATTTTATAAATATATATTTTCCTCAATACGAGCCTGCCTTTAATATCTTGTCAGGTAGCCTAAACAAATTCTAAAGTTTTAGACTTTTCTACAATGAAAATACGAACAAAATCAATCATCAATTTATTTTAAATAATCTTAAAATAAATGTTTTTATGAGTTAAAAAACAGGCTTAGTTTATTGGTTAAATATTTAATTAACAATTTCAATGAGTATCTACGTAAATTAAACATCTTGCACCTGTATTTTAAACCACAAACACGTATTTTCCCAACTCAACTTCAATCTACTACATAAACGCAGACACAACAGTTTTTACAGACGTATGTAAATACGCAATTAAAACAAAAACTGAATTACTGTAGTGGTAATTTGTAAATTAAGAGACGAATTGTTTCTCCGGTGCAATTTGCAACCAGCGCACGTCGAATGGAGGTGAAAGACCGGCCCTTGTAAATAAATTATGGGAGGGAAAGCGAACAGAATTGAATTTTAAAAGTCGAACGAAAATGTAGCGGGCTCGGTAACAAGGAGTGCAGGTAATTCAATAAGACACCCTGTGCAGCAAGATAAAGTTGTTAGGGGCCTTGCTATTATTCTGCATTTATTATATTCTCTCCAATCTCGATGCATCGATGTTCTTATGTCATATTGTGTTGTTGTATCTTGCAATGTACAATTTTAGTGGTTGGAGATTGCAAACATAAAATATGATACCTGCATATTAACCCATTGCTTCCCGACTTTTTTTTTCTTCGAATTGCTTTCACATCTTTTTGAAAATAGAATCCATTATGTCAATAGGAAAACAATCGAAAACATGATGTCTTATAAATAGGACACTAAGAAGTAACGGGTAAATACCACGTTCTTACTACTGGAAAACTGAGAAACTGTGATTTCTGAGTCACTTAAACTAAATATATACACCTTAACCACAGGAAACAATGTCATTCGATTCGTGTTTCAACTACAGAAGAAGTCTTCATCAGGGGCCTAATAGTTCCAGACAGTTTGGAACTATAAGACTCCTGATGATGCCTTCTTGTGAAGTCAAAACAGTGATATTGTTCCTAGTGGTTAAGGTGTAGGTTTGACCAATCAAAGCTTTTAATTGGCAGTGTAAGATATAATATATAAAGTCATGTACAATGAGGTTATTTGAATCACTAATAATTAAGTGACAAATGTTCGTCTTGACTTGAAAATTTTACTCCGTATGAACCTAACGAGCCGAGCAATATTTGGCTAGTCAGTAATTTCTCCAAATAGAACGAGCATTTCGAACATTTTCCAAAGCTTATCGGTAAATCGTATTTGATCAAAGAAATAATTTGCTTGCATTATTCAGGTGGAGACATGTATTCGTGATGTGCGTAGTGTGTGTGGGATTCGATATCTAAACACATATTGGTTGTTAAACATTTATTTACCTATTTATTTATTTATTAGGTACGGTTTACACGAAATATATTGCATTACTATAATAATAGTCAAAACATTTTATATAGAGTACATACCTTAAATTATAAATCATATATTTTTTTATGGGAAGACAGTTTTCGTTGCTAAACTGTCTTTGTGTTTTTATTTATTTCGTATCATTTATATAATATTAAAAAATGCAGCTACTGCCAAACTCAAATTCATTTTTATTAATTCATTTTTAATTGTGGAAACAGGATATGCACAACGAATATGACGAACACAACGATCGTTTGTTCGAAGTGTTCGCCGAATATTTCTCAGCATGCTCGGCTCATCCGTAGTAAAACGTTCAAGTCAAGACGCACCAGAGAATAGCAATTTCAATAAAATCAATAATTTATACATATATATATATATTATATATGTAGAGATTTGAAGAATTACGAAACTGCCCACAGCAATATTAAGTGAAATTTTGATTTATAGCAACTTTACACTATGTATGACTATTTAATTGAAAAAACTTATATATAGCTATCTGATTCTTAATTTACTATAGTTTTATGAATACTATACGTTACTTTTAATGTCTTTCATATATATTACGTTTCTGTGGAATAAAACAATGATTAAACCAAACTTCAATTAAAATGAGCCGCGTGAATTTGTCATATCCCATTTGTTCGTCGCGGAACTTGTCAGACATGCACGGTTAAAATATTCATAGATTCTGCACACACGTACGAACTCACACACATACATATACAAACGTGACGTCGTCCTTAACAAGATCTGCAACAGGTACTTGTACAGTGGAGTCACGCTGTGGAGAAAATTAGGAACTAAACTTTCACATGATATTGATAAAATGTTAAAATTAAATACCTTATAATAAAGAAAGAAACCAACATTTTATTAAATATTTTTTTAAAATTATGTACCTACCGTTAATAAAATTATAACCATTTAAAAAATTATAATAGATCTCATAAAAATTCCAGCGCACCTACTTTTTTTATTTATTTTAAAATTTCAACTAAACCGTGCGTAAAAAATCATAATATTCATAATATTTTGGTCTTATTGAGAGTATTCCAGAACATTTTTGATATCATTGATGCAATACTTAGTACCGATGATACAAATATAGGCTTTTTTGACATGTTTGTTAAGGGATTGTATCCTTAAAAATTTTTTTTTCTATGATGTACAACACATTGATACACGTTTTTTTAGTCTGCCTAATGCTCAGATGGAGAAGAAAAAAATGTCATCCGCTCTTGGACTATTTGTCTCTATATAAAAGCCATCACTGTTCATAGATTAGATACGTATATACATGTATATAAAACACCTCTATGTATAAACATACATATATAACAATGTTGATATTGTAATTAATAACAATAAGCAATTACCTTTTGAAGTTAGATTTTCATTTTAATTAAAAATGTAAATTTTTACATGAGATTTAAATTAAAATACAAAGTATCTATTCGTTAATTTTACGAGACCTTTTACATGTGGTGATACGAGATACTAGGTTTATCGTAGTCTCGTTCAACTAAAGTCACGTTCTTGTACAGAAGCTCATTTTTTGGTTGCATTAAAAAATTCCGTTTTATACATTTACATATTATTTTAATTTAAACATAATATTATTTACATTGTATCTTACAGTAATAATAAATTAATCCAGAATTACGTTGATACACTAATTGTTAATAATACCTTAAAATCGAGAGTCTCATCTCGACGTAAAACCCCAATTATAATAAATAGAAAAAAACTTCAGGGTTAATATTTTACTTCAAAGTATTCCCTCAAGAGTCCAGTATTTCAGAACGGTAATATGGTAGTTATAATTCAATATAAAACAGCAACACAAAAGTGCAACGTATTATAAAATAAAATTACGACAATTAGTTATTTATTACATTTAATACTTTAAAACAAATAAGTATAAATTATATAAAATATTAAAGTTTTCCAAACTGTAAAATAAAATATGGATATTTGTTTTGTTTAGAAAGGAGATTATAAAGTTTTGAAGACAACATTTATTTAATGTTATATTATTTATATTCCATCCATTAATTATAGTATTCTATTCATCTCCCATTACTCAAAAGTATTTAATTAACTTAATGACTAATTAACTGGAAGTAATAAAAGGATAATTAATTCAATTTAAGCTTAATTTCATTTATCAATCCTTCAAGTGTTTTCGCAAAAACTTTTTGAAATTTCAATACGAAATCAAATTATATTAATTCTATTTACTTACTTTGCGTGAGATCTTCTCATGAAAAAAATGGATTTTCTTTCAGTTAATTTAGAAAATGCTATTTAATTTTTAATATTCACAATTAAGATTATTTGATATCAGAGCTATACTTATAGCACATTTTCTATTTTCAAGATTATAATTCTTTTCAAATAATAATTGAAGTTTGCCTATTTTGTTGACGTAGTTTTGGTTTTTAAACAATTGAGCTTCAGTTTTTTTTATGAGAATATACTTACCACTTGATATAAGGACGGCATTCGTAATTCAACCGCTTGATATAATGACACGTCGTTGCCCCGCCCACCGTGTCAACTTCAATTGGTGAATTTAAATTTCACCCTAGGAAAACGGTCGCTCAATCAAGCGGTGGTCACGTCGTTTTAACAAAGGTCGTTATATCAAGCGGTGATTGTATTTTTTTGTAGATTTTAATATTTAATACAACATATATAAAATATATATTCAAAGAAGCATTTTTTAGATATACTAAATTGCTGGATCTCCATTAAAATACTTTCAAAAGAGAGAAAGAAACTAGGATGTCATGAATTAGCCCACTTGATCTTCGGAAACGATGTTTTGTTGTACTTTATTTAAAGAGCTGTAATTGCTAAAAGATTCATCGGATTGTTTTGAAAGACTATTACGAAGAATTATGTCCGGTATCATAAAGTAGCTAGCAAAATTTGCTAGCTAGGAAGCACTATTAATTTTGTAATATTATTAATGGATTTGCTATGGAATTTAGAGCAGTGATACTTCAATACGTATTGTAACACAGTTGGCGACTCTGACCGTACAAAATAATTTTCATAATATCACCACTGTTTTAATATTGTTGGTGTTTACATACAACGCGTAGAAAAATTGTCAAAATCTTCATGAAACTCCAAGAGAACTGTCATATATGTTTGATACCTAATGTGAGAATGATTGCTAGCTAACAAATTTGCTAGTTCTTTTATGATACCAGACTATATACTTGACTTAAATAACAGACTATTGACAGGTTTCAATGATTCATAGTTCCAAAGTATACAATATTTTAAACATGAGGATTTTTTATCCACACAATATATTTTTCTGTATAAAATATAACATTCATCGATGTGAGACTTTGTAAATATTTTCTTCAGACCATTATTTACTGCAACGGCTACAAATCAAATTATGCAAATCTATATGGGTGTGCAACACTGACAATCTGCTCGCTATTGTTGCGTGTGTTACAATGCGTCTGCCCACGCATGTACGCTATTCTGTACTACACAACCCGTGCACTATGCACTGCCATGTTCACACAAGGATCTTCTCTATGGGTGGGTTCGTGTCAGTTTGTAGAATACGATGTTACGAATTTTTTATCAGAAATAAATTAACATTATGATGAAATACAAGAAATATAAGTGCCGTTTTAATTATTCATTAAAATATCAGTTAATGGTTATAGTTTTTGGTGTAATGTGTAACCGTAAATATCAAATAAAAATAGAAACAATATATTAAACATTTTGCAGTTAAAACTGTAGTAGTTACTGTTATAGTTTCCTATTTACGTATTAACACTACAAAAATTTTGCTACTCCAGTAGATAGAATGAAACAGCCAGAAAGAGTAAAAAAAATGTTTAGTATGCGTATACAAAGTTTACACTTATTGACAAGAGTTTTTAATTTGGAAACAGAGAGAAACATTCGTCACCAGAAAATTGCTCATTGATCTCCATAACGAAATAAAGTTTTGTTTCGATGGATCGTATTCGATCATTTTACCTATATCCATTCTTACGCATTGTTGACAGACACGCACACAATCCGAGAGTAAAGAGGATGTCACATAAAGCCTTCTGGATGTGACGTTATCAGAGATAGAGGTGTTCTACAGATATCATTATGTGATAACAGACAAGAAATTGGGCGACCAATTTGTGCGCGCTTGTTGTCGTCGGTTTTAGAATAGCGGAGGGAATCCACCATTCAAGTTGTCGCCACTTCTGAAATTGAGTTGTTACACAATGTCTACGTGCAGAACAGGAGGAAAATGTTGTACTGCGTTTTGTTACATGCAGAATTTATGTTAGTTTTGATTAGTATTTGATTACAGAATTACAGACATAAGGGTTGATAGTTTTTGTTTAAGTTTCTGCTTTTGGAATGTTCGTTCGGGGATTATCAATATTGTTTTTGTAGTGTCATTTAATGAAAGATTTTTGATTGGTAGTTTTTGTCATTTATCTTACATTATGTATGTTTTAAGATATGGTAATACTATTTATTCTTCTTCATAACGATGATATGAGTTTTGCTTCGGGGGTATACTGGGATATAAGATGGAAAGGGATGTTGCTTATGGATCGATCATAGCGAATTTTGACAAACAGGAGAATTGGGCGATGGTTAGTAAATATTTTATATTTTAATTTTTTTTTATGAATTTCATTATGTGTTTATACAATAACAGTTTTAGTCGTTCAATTGTAATGTTTTTTACTTTTCTTTGAGTTTGTTTGTTTCTTTATTTTATATTGAGGAGTTTAGCATAACATGTGTAATATCACATACTGTTTTATTGTACTTGAGCAGTATGGATTTTTTTGCGTTAAATCTATATATTATAATAAAGGTAGAGCGGCGTGCGTGAATGGTTGCTATATCATTTAACTAAATTTCTAAAATTAAAAAAAAAATAGTAAACGTTGCAGTGTCTTACCTAGATATTTTTACCTAACCATCTAGATATTTTTTACAAAAAAGCATTTTATGCTAAAAATTATATACCAACAGGTACATTTTGCATTGTTTAGAATTCAAAAGAACTAAATCGATAAATCACAAAACATGATTAACATAAGAATACAAAAAAATGTCAAATTTCCATAAACAAATATTAAAATCAAAATCAATTAATCAACCTTCCCATAACCTTAAGAAACAATTAAAAAATGCATAAATTGCCATAAATAAACATGTAGGTATTTAAAAATCCACAGAACCTACAAAAACAATATAAAATTAGGACGATTTCCGAGAAGAACATTTACTATTAGCAGTGATCAAAATAAACAAGAAACCGTCATAATGTCGAATAATAATTCCAACACAACCCTCCCGCCTTTTATTTATGTGGTTATGAAATACCTCAAGATGTAACCGCATGGAAATAACAAATTCTTGTGGCATGTGCGGACAGGGGTGGTCATAGGGGGATATGAAATATGACTCTGTCGGCTCAGCATGTGCTAACAACCAACATAAAATGTTTGGAGGAAATCTGAAACTCCTACATATCCTCAAGAAGTCACTCTAAAACCCTACTAGACGAAGACGGATATATATCAATACCATACATTTGTATTAACCTATCTTTGTTCCACAAATACATACTTCTTCTAAATCTAAGCCATTTCAAGATGTCACTCAACACTTGATAAACAAAGATGGAAATATACCAACAACATGCATTTATATCAATCCTACTTTGTTTAACAAGTTCTCTAAAATCTAAGCAAGCTTTGAAAATTTGTTGAATGAAGATAGAAGATATGGAATATATGGATTTAATTATGTTTGTCTTGTTTTATGATATTGCGTGTAATAAGGGTGGTTATGAGAAAGTTTTAAAATATGAGGAAGAGAAGCAAAATGCCCTTTTCAAAGGACTGGCGCCCTAAGCACAAGGTTTTTGTTTGCTGACTCGTGTTATATATTCTGATATTGTCAGATGGTTTGGGTCTGGAAAGAAATATGAAGACCCTGTTATCGTGGTCATTTAAAGGTATTACAGTTTTTTGCACAGTTATTGGGGTAACATTTTAAGTTTTTTTTTTCGATTAGAAGATTCGATGTGGTTTTTATATTTAGAAAGACATAATTACATAATAATTCATTATTTTGGTATGCTTGATATTTTGTGAATAGATCCTTATTGTTTTGAATAACATAATAATCTATTTAAGATTTAAGGCCTGGAAAATAATTTACAACCAATGCAATTCAACAGTACAATTGACAGCTATGTTATGATGTTTATAAATCTAGACAATACAAGAAATAATGGTACCTTTGTTAGGTTTTAGTTCGAACCGAATTAATTATAATTTACCAAGCAATGATGAAAATAAAATTAAGCCAATTAGATTTCAAAACATTTTATAATATAATTTAATTCACAGTCTAGTTAATAATAGTTTCAAATTCTAGCCTAATTTTCATTCATGTTAACAAATAACGAAATAAAATATTGCTAAAGATGCAGTTAAAATAATCGTGATAATTTATGAGAAAGGAAAAATTATTTTTATAAATGTTTTGCTCCAGGCGACAGGTTTCATAGTAAACAATTTCAAATTATATTGTTATAATAATAAATAGATAATTTGACGAAATTTCGTAACAATATAAAACCACGAACATCGTGTTAATATTAAATACGTATAATCTATAAGTAAATGTAGATATAGTACTTCATGATCCTTTCGGATTTTCTATTTCAAAAACTATCTAATGCTGAATATTTATCTTAAGTAAAACAGGCACTCAAGATAGAGGAAATGATTAAATAAAATGTTTTACAATTTACAGGAATCACACCAATAAAAAAAATGTAGACATGGCCTCCATATATATCGCGGACCCCTGGACCAAGATTTTCGACGGGCTCCCTCCTGCTAAGAAATCTATGACATTTTTTTTGACGACGACCAAAATAAAAGTTCGTTTATTTACCGCACTGGGCCCCCATGCTAGAGCCCTGTCAGCCCCTCCCCCTCTTTGTGGGGCCCATGCTTGTAGATATAAACCATAAAATCACTCACATTTAACTTTTACATATGAGATCAAAGAATAAGATCATATTTTAAAATATAGAGAAAATTTTAATCATTCAAATATCTCACAGTAATACCCAAACCAAAAACAATAAGATAAAATTACAAGATAATTTAAAAGTACCCGAAATAGTATCCAGTATTAAATCTGTTCTATTTCATGGTATTTATCACATTATAATGCACGCATCTAGAGGCTTTGTAGCCTTCTCCCTAATTACCTATTTCCCGAAAGCTGTCGATACGGCTTGACACGGGTTCGGACCGAGAACCTATCGGCTACCTCATCGCATATTCACAGCTGGTTATCACACTCATAGGCGTACGCGAGATTATTGTCAGTGGGGGGTGGGAGCAAACTATCAATACAAAACATCAAAGAGAATCCAAAAGTTGTATAGAAAAAAAGTTTAAACAATACAAAATATAATATAATAAATTAGGGATCGCTGACCTTCTTAAGAAGAAGACTATGTATTTAAAGAACCGGAGAGAAATAATATCATGAAAAATAATGTTAAAATGTAAAAAATACTAAATTGATTGAATTTCTGAATGGATCAAATATAAAAGTATTTCTCCTTTAACCGTATTATCTTCAAATTAAAGTAAACCAAATATTGTTCAGTTGTTTATTACACTCCAAAAAAATTATCATTTAAAATAATCTATGCATAATACAAAACAAAGTACCTAGCTACGTCTGTCTGTCTGTCTGTGCACGATTTATTAAGTTAGTATTGCACAAATTTCATTCCGGTTTTCACTAATGGATAGAGAATTTCACGAGGAAAGTTTATGTCCGGTATCATAAAGGGGCTAGTAATTTGCAAGCACTCTTAAATGATGTATCAAACTTATATGACAGTTCTCCTAGAGTTTTATGAATACTTTCGCGCACGTGTTGTATGTAAACACCAACGGTATTAAAACAGTGGTGATATTATGAAAATTATTTTGTATGGTCAGTCGCTAACTGTGTTACAGTACGTTGAAGTATCACTACTCTAAATTCCATAACAAATCCATAGATACTATAGCAAAATTAATAACCTCATTTATGAGTGCTAGCAAGCTTGAAAATTTGGTATAATACCGGACATTAATGATTAATATTTGATATTCGTTTATATTTGTTTTGCTATATTGAATAAGCATGTACCAATATAAATTAAATAATTTTTTTAATGACTATAAAATAAATGGTAATATGATAATTCTATATTTAAAAAAAATCATGAAAGGGTTCTGTGATATAATAAATTTGGGAACCGCTGCTTAAAGAAACATTGGCTTATTAATTTTGTAACCAACATTTTTTGATATTTTATGTAAAACAGATATTTTATATTAATTTAATTAAATCGAAAAAAAACATCGTCGGAGAGGTATCTCTGCGTGCGTTGCGTTAATTGTTTGCGATAAAATTTTCAGATAAAATTTTTATCCCCCGGTAATACGGGTCCAATACGCTGGTTATGACTAAAATATATCGTATTGGAAGTAAAAAATATAATGAAAATGTAACCTAATAATTCAAAAATTCCACTACACGACGGCTAGAGGGGCCCCCATGGTTAATTTAAACGCGCAGAAATATAATAGTCACGGTGGTATTATGGTGGGGTTGGGGGAAGGACGTTGGTTAGAACTGTTGGCACATTGTGTAACGGAGTGGTCGTGTAATGGATGGTCGTATAGCAGAGTGCTGAGTGTACATATTTTAACCACATAGATATTTACTATAACTTTTGAAGTGGCAATAAGATAAAATTCCCTCTATGTTCTTATGAGTGGACGCCTATGACCACACAACACTTGTACTGTGTAATTATCTACTCGTTGTTTATTAACCCTTCTTTGTGCATAACTCGTGCACGAAGAAGGTCAAAAGGTTTCCAAGTTCTCATCACCGTAGTGTTGTGATTGAGGGTTTCAAACTGTTTATATATTTTTTAACTGGGTTCTACTAGATGAAGTTATTACGCATAAATATATGCATATTTATTCATGTGTATCAGGCAGTAACTTGAGATGATGATATTTTATAGACACGAGGGAAATTAATTTTAAAATTGACATTGGAATTTATAGAAAGCAACTTTTGTTGGGTTTGTTTCTGATTAGTGATTTATAAATTAATCAAAAAATATTTTACTTATTTGTAAATAAATTGATAAATGTTTGCTGATCGAACGTTCTCACTTTGACTTCTGAAAAACTAATCAATAATGGTCTACAGTAAAATTGTTTTTTTTACTTTATCAAATATTCTTACCAATAAAATACACAAGATCTACCAATAAAAAAAGTGTACCAGTTTTAACTTTTGAATTAATATGATACGAGTATTTACAATAAGCCATTGAGTAGTTGTTATGCTAAATAACCGTATATGATTGACTATAGAGTACTATAATATTACCATTAAATATGTCTATTGATTATTTGATAATCATCATAAATACGTTGTCAATTTAATGGCAGTATACATTCACTGTATCATTTCATATTTCAAACACAATTTTCACATAATTATAGTTTAAGTTACATG
Source organism: Sialis lutaria (assembly GCA_949319165.1). NCBI lineage: Eukaryota > Metazoa > Arthropoda > Insecta > Megaloptera > Sialidae > Sialis > Sialis lutaria. The sequence goes on from OX439241.1 coordinate 18,371,093, forward strand.
TTATTGAATTTAATCTGTACAAGAGTTTTGACGTATTTGAATACTACTGAAGTATAAATGTATGAAGCTATAATTATCTTATAAAATATTGATTATATTTGAATTGATTTTTTGATGAGACATATCAGTATACATGTAATTTTCTTACATTGAATAGTCTATTGTTTTTATATAATATTGTCTTCTTAGAAATCAGATAAATATGTACTAACCACAAAGAAGGGATCATTTTGTTCTTAGAATTGTTTTGCATGATTTATTTTTAATCAGATGTACAATTTTGTACGATTAATAAAAAATGAATAGTTTAAAAAAAAGAATGAAACATAATTATATGTATATTTTCCAGAGATTATAATTACAAGATAAATAGTTTGGGCTTTTGTATATTTGCGTCGTATTAGAAAGTTTTCAGAATTTTTGTCTATCTGTTTGTTTGTTTGTTCCGAGTTAACTTGAAAACTAGTAAATTAATTTTGATAGAACTTGAACTGTTAGAAACCCAGATCCTATAATTAGTTTAGGCTAACTATCATCTCGTTACCCCCTATCAGATAGCTGATGGGGTTATTTCTAGCACCCTTGCATTTCTCCAAAAGGACCAATCAGTATAAGGAAGAATATTTTTAAAAAGCTGTTAGAAATAATATACTCGGCAATAGTGAATTACTATACTGAACCGATTTGTATAGGATATTTATTGCTACACGTCAAATATTGTCGTCATTTTAAGTTATATACCGGGTGTCCCAGATAACTTTTCCAGCATGGGGATCTCAGTATCTATAAGAGATACAGGTTTGTTTAAATGAGATGAATTATTTGTAAGAAAGGGGTGAGTATTACTACACAAAAAAATATTCATAATTCTATGTGGTTTAGGCGGTATACCCAAAAAACTGAAAATTCAGAATTTCTTTAAATGGCTATAACTTTTTTGTCAAAGTAGATAGGTATTTTTTGTAGACGGTTTCTCAAAGCACTTTTTTGTGTAAAATCGATTGGTGTATTTAGATTTTTTTAATCACTTTTAGTTTCCGAGTTCTGAGCCCTAACTTTAGTTTTTCTTATGGGCCACTAAGTTGGCTATGACATATTTGAACGTGTTTTTTACTCTACTTTACAACGATATGTCACATGCCATACTTATTGTAAAAAAAAATTATAATATATATTTTTTTAAAGTTAATTGTTTTCAAATAGTCATTTGTTATTTTGACTGTTGTTATTGTGATTTTTGTTTACAATTTTTGTTTTTCATGGCTCACTTAAATGTTTGTAATAAAATACTTAATAAATATCACTGGCATTTAGTACATTGACTTATTTTCGATAATAAGTATGGCATGTGACATATCGTTGTAAAGTAGAGTAAAAAACACGTTCAAATATGCCATAGCCAGCTTAGTGGTCCATAAGAAAAACTAAAGTTAGGGCTCATAACTCGGAAACTAAAAGTGATATAAAAAATCTAAATACACCAATCGATTCTACACAAAAAAGTGCTTTGAGAAACCGTCTACAAAAACTACCTATCTACTTTGACAAAAAAGTTATAGCCATTTAAAGAAATTCCGAATTTTCAGTTTTTTGGGTATACCGCCTAAACCACATAGAATTATGAATATTTTTTTGTGTAGTAATACTCACCCCTTTCTTACAAATAATTCATCTCATTTAACCAAACCTGTATCTCTTATAGATACTGAGATCCCCATGCTGGAAAAGTTATCTGGGACACCCGGTATACTAACACACGCATTGATAAAAAGGAGAGAATCCGGGAAAAATTGTAAATCTGCAGAGACATATCTGCATTTTAAGACATCATATTTTTCACTGGTTTTTGATCTGTGGAGACTTGCAAAGATCTACAATGATTTTCAAAGATCCAAAACGATCTACAAAGATATCTAAAGATCGTTGTAGATCGTGATAGAGATTAAAACTTTGAAAATTCATGAATTTTCAAAGTTACAATGATCTTCAGAGATCTTTGTAGATAGTTGTAGATCTTTGTAGTCTGTTGTAGATTTTTGCAAGTCTCCATAAATAAAAAACCAGTGAAAAAATAATGTTATCTCAAAATCCAGATCTGTCGAGATCTGAGTAGATCTTTGCAGATCTACAATTTTTACCCGGGCAGTATGTTAGATATAACAAAAACAACAGTAAAAAAATGCGAGAAAGAAATTGATGTCGCTGTAGTGGGGATGTGGTACCTACATGTTTAGAGCAGCAAGTTGCGCGGGTATTTTACATATTTCGAAATACACACCGGTGAAGCCGCGGGATAAATTTAGTTTAATCAAAATAAATATATGTATAATCGTAAAACTCAAACCTGACAAAAATATATTTACTTATAAATTAATTATTTCATAATATAATTTGACAAGCTTATCATGTAGATTCTACATAATAAATTATACATATGTACATATTTCTAAGAAAGGATCAAAAATCAACACGATCATATATCACATACATTTAGGTACTGTGTCAATAAAACATCGTGTATTCACACAAACTTATCTTATTTGAGTACATACGCTGTTGATTTTTTGAGTGTAGGTAAATAATGTCACCCGTAAATCTTCCAATTAATGAAACAAACAGACTCAACTGAAAGCAGAGAGCTTTATAATTGCCAATTGAAATTCAGAGTTTAGCGTACATACGTGTGTTCAGATTACAGCAATCGTAAGGCAATAATAATAATAATCGGCACAAAATACGACAAAAAGCTCTCGCGTGATTTGTGTAATTAATTCGTTCTACGTAGCATTCGGGCTCGCTTTTGGCAGAACACTGTGTTGCCAAATGTAGCAAAAAGAAATGTTAAAACTTATATTTGCATATATTCCAACCGTTGCAAACAAGATTTTAGCAATGATATTTTATATGTAGAAAGACATAACTCCGAAGCAAGTGCCGCAATTTCGGGGATTTGTGTGACTGTATACAGATTACTCGATTTTTTTAAGTGGTATAAGTTCACTTTTTAGAGATTAGAGATATTAAAGGTATGGTTATATCATTTAATGACTAATTTTTAGGGGCTCATTGATTGTTTCTACTTTATTATTTTAATAAAGTTTGAAGAACATTATTGTTGATCAATAATATTTCTATCATCTAATACAGGCGTTATCAGCAACTCTTTTGCGACTTAATTACGATTAATTGCGACGATATTTAAATCAACATTCTGGATTTTAAAATAAATAAATAACTATGGTATAAAACATTGTCAATTATTTACAACAAAACATATGAGATGGTATATCGCTTCATATTTTAAAGAACTAAACCGACACAAAACAAAAACAAATAAGGGTGAATTGCGAAAAAAAAAACATAAGTAATGAAACAACCTTAAGAAAAGAAATGGCTAAATCATCAAAGATGAAAGGCCAAAAAATAGTTAACAGAATCCATGATGTAATAATTCTAGACATACTAGTGTGAATTTATTTTATATAATTGCGTCAAAAATTCAATTTCACTAGGTGTTGGTTGAGATAACAAATTCACAGAACAAAAAGCTATTATTTTTAATATAAACTGCAACGTCTGATAATGTGTCTTGCTAAAAAAAACGTGCACTATATAGTAACAGATAATAGCTACTATACTCAATTGTAGTTTTGGTTTTATTTCCATTCATTTACACTGCCATTATAATGATGCTCTACAATACTTTCTATAGAATTTTTTTTGCTAGATAAAAGAAGCGACTGACTATTAGAGAAAAATAAAACATTATTGATTCTTACGCTGCGATTCAATCTGTCGCTGTTGGCTAAAGAAATCTATTACTAGATTTTTTCCAGAAAAGAAAAACTCTTTGTCAATGTCGATATTTTAGATAGTATCTTGTAATAATTTTGTAACAAATGTCAGATATTCCAGAATAATTTATATATTTTTATGTGAAAATAAGAAGTTTCTGGTAACTACAATAGTATGCATTTTTTAGCAACTGTTGAAAAAAATTATTTCATTTTGATCATATTCATCAGAATCAATATATTCAAGTTGTCAAAGTTATTTAAAAAATACAATACTAATGGGTGGAAATTCATAACAAAGAAAATAGATATTTTGTTTTTGCAATCCAACCAATACAACCGGAAATATTTATTACAATACCAGAGAAACCATAAAAATGATTTCTTTTTTCAAAAAGGTAAAAGTAATGTTACCCAAAGGTCGCGCTTTGTAATGATTTCAGTGCTGCCTAGAACAAGTTAATAAAAATATATTCATTCCTTCCAGTTCCTTATTCAACAAATTTTTCCCTAATATTACTCCAATAAAACAATGCTTACGATAATTGATACTAATTTTTGCCTTTCTTTTTAATTTTGAAAATATAGTATATAAATTTAATGCATTCAACATTCAAACTTTGCAATAAACTTTATTAAGGTGGGTGGACTAAGAAAGGTCACCTTAAGGAATAAACAGTTAGTATTCTTTTATTTACTGGATAAATGAAACAAACAAAATATTAAGTAACATTTTGTTTTATTATATAACTTATAAAACATTTTTTTATTACAGAGTTAATGATCATTTATTAATTCTAAGTTTTATTAAACTCTTCCAAATGGCCTTGCAAGGAACACAGCTCCTTACAAGGCCAAAATAAATTTTTAACTTAAAACTAACGTTGTGTCAATCAAAATATCTGCTTAATATCTAACTAAATAAAAAGGTCTTTCATTAAAAAAATAATAGTTTATTTACTTGAAAAGTTACGTTTTGCTGTGTGTGCATTGTTATAATTTTAACCTCGACGACCGAAGTCAATAAAGGACAAAGGAAAGGACAGCACAGACAAAATAGCGGCCTGAGTGACTCGCCGCCGCGTCTGTGTTCTTGAGTTCGATGGATGTTAGTGTGAGTAGAAGGAATTTGTCATTGTATATCAATAACTACGACTTTTTAATAATTGGCCTTACAAGGAGCATGGCCTTCCATGGTCCACCCACTTTAGTTAATATTCACTTATAGATATAATATGTACTATAAACCTTCAACCTACATTCAAATATAAATATCTAAGGTTAATCATAAATAAAACGGGCAAGTGCGTGTTGGGCACGCACATGATAGGGTTCCGTAGTCATTCTCACTACGATTTATAAAAAAAGAGTTTTTTTACAAAATTTTCGTGACCGAAAGGTTAAAATCAAAAAGTCGTTTGACTTTTATTATTGCATTTTAAGAGACCTATCAAATGACACCCCATTCAATGGGGTAAATGAAAAAATGTGACTTCACTTTTCAATCTATGATAAGGGGGTCCAAAATATTTTTGACAATGTTCGTTATAATTTTCAGTGAAAGTACTAATTAAAAGCTATATTCTGAATTTTTTTCAGATTTTTTGAATCGATAGTTTAGAAATTAGAGGGGGGGGGGGGACGCTCTGACAGCGACATTAAAAAGCAAATATTTCGTGACTGAAGGGTTGAAATCAAAAAGTTATCTGACATTTTTTATTGCATATTAGGAGACCTATTAAATGACACCCCACTCAATGGGGTAAGTGGGGAAAAAATGAGAGTTCACTTTTCAGTCTATAGAAGGGGGGTCCAAAATATTTTTGACAATGTTCGTTATAATTTTCAGTGAAAGTACTAATTAAAAGCTACATTCTGGAATTTTTTCAGATTTTTTAAATTGATAGTTTAGAAAATAGAGGGGGGGGGGCGCTTTTTTAACGACTTTGGAGAGCTAATACATCGTAATTAAAGGGTTAAAATCAAAAAGTTCTAACACATTTTTTGTTGCATTTTAGGAGACCTTTCTAATGACACCCCACTCAATGGGGTAGGTGAATTTTTTTTTTGAAAACACTTTTCATTTTATGGAAAGGGGGCCTAAAAATTTTTTTTTTACAAAAACTTTATCATTTCTGTTTTTGGGTCATTAATCTACGATCGTATACAAAATTTCATCTTATTATCTCAAAATTTTTGAAGACGGACGGACGGACGGACGGACATGGAGAAACTATAAGGGTTCCTAGTTTTCTACGGAACCCTAAAAATTAGCAGTTTGTATTTATATATGCATACCTATAAAAATGTATGAAATTCGTTTATCTTAAGTACTGTAGGTTGGCAACATTGGCGCGAGACTCGCGATAGCGACACAGCTCGAGTATTTGCATATCTAAGTGAACAAGGTGCGAACACGAGACCTGTAGACAGCTCGAGCAATTATCATATGTAAATACTGAAGATGTACGAGTGCAATGTAACGCGATATACATACATGTGTATGTGTGGGGTTATGTCTACCCTCATGTTGGCTTTCTGATTCTCTGCTTATGTGTTTTAACTGGTGGTTCGTAAAGCGTGCTAATGTCTAATAACTTAATTACATAGACTGGCAAGTTTTGTACTTAAATTGTTCTGGTTTTTAGATTTAAACTTTACATTAATTGTTTTGGTTTTTAGATTTAAAACTTTTAAAATATACAGTAGAAACCGGTTATAACGACATTGGTTAATACGACGTATCGGTTTTAACGACTCAAAATAAAAGTTCAACTGAATCCCATATAATTGCATTTTAACCGGTTATTACGACTACCCGCTTTTTACGACCAATATGATTGAACCCTTCGATGTCGTTATAATCGGTTTCTACAGTAGTTTTATAAATTAGACAAAAATGCGTAATGACTTCACGTGTATGTATTTGGGTATTTCTTCACTAATTGGGCAACTTGGTGTCTCAGACTAATTTTATTATTTTATTTTCAATTTTCATTTCGCTGTAATTATTATGAAAGATGAAAATTAATAAATAAAAATACTACTTGTGCTTAATATAAAAAGTTACAATAAAAATATTGTCACTTATTTAATATTATTTTGAAATCGTAAAACACAGTCCTTTGGTCGGTCACCAACCCAGAATAACTGTTAAAGTACTTTATTTCAGAAACACGTAATTAGAAATATTAAATCCACTATCATATTTTCAGAGATTAATAACTATCATATGCAAATACCATACTTTTCTTTTGTGAAATTGGTGTTTATTTGTGTAAAAATGAATTACACTTTTGTCGTTTTTTAAATCTGTATTATATCGTATAATACTGCAAATTGCTTTGAATCCCATGATGGACTGTATTTGCCTAATTTTCTTCTGTAGGCTTTCGTGGCCGTTTTCCATAGTAGCTAACTTTTCGGGCTGTTGTCCAAGTTGTCGTATTCTTATACTTGACGTTTCGACTCTCATGTTGAGTCTTCTTTAGAAGTGATTTTGAAACTGAAGAATCACTTCTGAAGAAGACTCCGACATGAGAGTCGAAACGTCAAGTATAAGAATACGATAACGTGGACAACAGCCCGAAAAGTTAGCTACTATGTATTTGCCTAATTTTATCTTCAATCTAAATCACTAAATTGCATCAATCAAGCAAAAATATCATTGGGACACTACCCGTGAAAATTACCCTATTAGTAGACAAATGCCCATTTTAAAAACACGTTAATAACATCGATTCATTTATTTTTATAGGTTAGAATAAATTACAATACAGACTTGTAGTAAATTGTTATTATCCTAAAACTAATTCTAGGGTCTTAGGCTTTCATAGTTTTTTGTGTTAAGCTGGTACAAACAAACAGATGTTCAAATTGGATAGGATTGTTACCTGTAAAACGACGTAAGTATACATACTTATAGTGTCAATACTGTCAACGTATAGATAGGGCCTACAGATTTATATATTAATATTGGTTAATGCAGATTCTAAAATATTTTGGTACAGTAACATAATCTAATTTTAGCATCCAATAACACGTTTTGATTGAGGTGAATTCTAAACAAAGAAGCCATACAGTTATTATAGTCTAGGATCAAAATTACATTGGATACAAATTAAAAGCTCTTTGAAATATAATATGACTAGAAGGATACTAGAATGATAGGCTGAGAATCGCTAAGAGATATTATTAGTTCTAGGCACCTTTATACACTTTAAATCTTAAAAATATAGTACAACGATTGCTAGCAGAATTGATATCTTTAGACCAAACTTATTTTGAATATTAACTCTAATTTGAATTGTAATCGAATGTTTTGTTTAATTATTCAAGTTTACAATCAGATTGTACAGATAGATATTTGAAAACTTAATATAATTTCCTGAAAATGTAAAATATTAAAATTTTAGGACGTAGGTATGATTAATATTTTCTTTCATCTAATTAGCGTTATTATTCCTTTATATTCACGGAGCTATTTGTATAGCATTATATTATATTATTCTCAAGAAAAACAATAAGAAACACGAAAACAAATAAAACAAGAATGTATTTTTTCGGAATGTCTATAAACAGAGACACCATTATTGTCACACACGCAATAAAAATCAAATACACATGTATCAGGTCCACTGGACACAACCCCTGAACACGTCGTTATCTTACACCGCCACCTAGATCTGTCTGTCTGCAGGCCCTAAATAAAAGGTGTGTCAACGTAACCTCCCTTTTATTCACAGTAAGAGACATCTGACATTTGAAACAATTATATTAGTAAAGGCATTTTTTTTGTTAATATTGAAGTACAATTTAGATGCAAAAATGATGATTTAATAAAATTAGTTAGAAAATTGGGTTTCTACAGAAAAATTTAAATAACGATTTTGTATCTTAAATTAAATTAATACAGCTATCAGTCCACAATGACATATTTCTTGAGTTTTTTGCCCCATGAGACAAAAATCTTAGCTATAATTAGAATTTATAATGCAATCAGTTGGAATTCAAAAGAAATTAAATCCAAATTAATTATTTCTTGATAAACGAACCCATTCAAAGTAATTAATCGAATAGTAAGTATATTCAACGCGTCGTAGAAACAATATTTGAAACCTGTTTCACTGAGACAAAAGTATCACATATACGATGTAAGTTGATGAATGATGATATAAAATTTGTCCTGTTGTGGAAACATTATGAAATAATTATCTTACAAGATTAAAATCTCACGTGATAAACGGTATTTCTATCTTATCGTGAACTGGCACCTTCAGAGGGTATTGCAATAGAAGAATACTTTCACATGCCGTTATTTATTAATCACTAGCTGTTACCTGCGATTTCATATTATATTAATGCTAAAAAAGCTGCCATGGGTGCCACGGGACTTTCTTATACGTAATAATGAAACAGTGAACAGTGTACGTGATTTTTATTTCATTGAAGGATATTTCTGAAAAACTAAAAAAAGATAGAATAAAATGAATGGGACATAAACTATAGAAATATTATTTTATACATTATGTATCGAATGAATTTTGTTCAACGTAATTACTAAGACGGAAACGAATGTTTACTATTGTCATTTTTTTTTTATTTTGGATTTATTTTTCAATGAGCCAAAAAAGTTTTAGATAAAAAATGTCGAGTATATTATTATCTATAATTTATTCCTCATACATTTAAAAACAAAAAATTAAATTTGTTTTTTTCGAAAAAATGAATAGAACATAAATTATAAATAATAAAATTCCCTACAATTTTCAACTTGGCCAATTTTCTCTAATTCGCACTGTTTCAATGTAATTCGAAAAATTCAAAAATCGATGTAGGTAAACATTCGTTTCCGGTTTTCAAAAACAGGAGGTTTTCTTTCCAGACAAAAATTAATCTTAGGTATAAAATTTCACCCTTCTACGATTTGTCGTATTTGAGTTACAGCGTCGATATACAGACAGACATATAGACAGACCGACAGACACACAGACATCATGGCGAAAATAGTCAGAATGGATTCAGGGAAGGTCAAAATAGATAATTCCATCAAAATCCGGATTTTGAAATAATCGGCTTTAAAATACTTACTTATATTATATGTTTATTTCATTCACATAGGTATAAGAAAGTAAAAATAATGTTTATTGTATAAATAAGTCGAATATAATCATAAAGAACTACATATATAATATATACAACATATATTAGGTACATATACTCTATATTACAATTTTATTTCCAATAATTATGTTATAATGTATGTTTAACAAATACTTATACTCTGTATAGCTATACATTTTAATAAGGGGCACAAGTTAACACAATAGTAACATAGATTCACGGTTCGCTAGTTTCGGCTACCTGCCGGACGCATACATACGCGAAGGGGCGGGAGGACTTGTTATACAACCCTGTACACAGATATCACAGACCTTAACGAGTATGTTGTGTAGATACTCTACTAGAGAGAGCGGATCATCAAATTCCGATTGTTGGTTTTTGTGAATACCGTCAGTGGCGCGGTGGGTCGCGCATGCCTAACATTTATGTATTTTTTATAAAAATACTTAAAGGTACAGTAGTAGATATCCTTCCTAAAAGTGTACACTGTACACATCTGACAACTTCTCAAAAAATATATTTCTCCTGTATGTAACCCCATATAAGTACAAGTAAGGTACTGGCAGCAATCTTGGGCACAATGTTGGGCAATTTTTAATTAAATATACTGAATAAGAAATATTTGGTGATATTTGATTACTGCCATTACTGAATATTATTTAATACATTTAACTGTCTTACAGCGTAATTTGATGATAATTGATCATTTTGTTTTAAAACAGTGCACAAATAATTATCGCGGTTCGGATAGTGTATTTTTTTATGTAAATATTGTTTTAAATTTATATCATTTTGTAATCATTAACAAGTGTTCTTCACTAAGTGCCCATTACTGGAGAAAAAAACATAAAATAAAAGGCTATAATAAAAAAGTAGGTATATTTAAATTGATTTAATAAAGAGGTACTTGTTTTATTAGTAACAAGAGTTTATCAAAATTACAAAAATGAAGCCAACCAATCCCAAAAAACAGTATACCTGTCCTGTGCATATAAACATTCCTAATATATGTCAATTGAATTATAAAAAAAACATGGTTCACAAAAAGAAACCGCTACCAAGAAATTTTTTTACTTACAATTAGACTGACATTTGAACATGGAAGGTACCCTAATATCCTAATATCCAGTGACCCAGGTCATACTGTTTGTTTAAACCTACTCTGAGTGACCCAGTGGTAAAATCACATTTCCATCGTGTGTCCATGTGTTTAACATTAATCTTTAACTGACTAAATCAGCAATGAAAGGCCAACAAAATAATTATAAACGTGTAAAAATTTAACTATTTTTTACCGACTTCAAAAAAAAGAACGAGGTTCTCAATTCAACCATACATATTTTTTATTGATGTTTACGCATAATTTCGTATAGAGTGGACCGATTTGAATATTTTTTTGCTTGAAAGCCGATAGGTATACGCTCTAGGTGGTCCGATGTAAATTTCGTCAGGATCTGGTGATGAAATGAAAAGATGGACAGCAGAACTCCTCAACGATTAACAACATGCATTCCGCGATTGAATTAATTTTGAAGTTACCGATAATTTTTTTTTATAAAAAATGAACCAACTTCAAAAACGAAATAAACATACCTACTTAATGAGATTAATTCTTCTCAGGTCCCATGTGTATACATTTAGACTGTTAAGAGAGAGATTCCTCTGTATTGTCTATAAATTATTTTGTCAAGTTCAGTTTATAAAAATTAATAAACTCATTATAGATTAAATTATTTTTTGATATTTAAAAATCTGTACGCCACTGTGTATCAAAATCGTTAAGAAAACATATATGTCTGAGTTTACAAGAGGAGGGTGCGTAATCTGGCCCATTTTGAGGTTTGTGGTTTCATCCGACTGCAGCGTTTGTTTGTTCTTCAACGGAAATTTGATCCAAAACGTCGAGATTATTATTTTATTTTTTATTTCACCTTTATAGGAATTAACTTTTTATCCGTAGTTACTTTTTGTGTTACTTCGTTCAGAATAAATTGGATTATACAGATTTTTTGTATCGTATCTTTTTAAAATAATATTATCTAATTCTCTACCTGGTTAGATTATGTTTTTTTAAGGAATAGTTGGAAAATGTTACATTAAAATGACATTTCTACTGACAGACAATCGTTAGTTAAAGTAATATTAATAGAATATATTTTAAAATAAAAAAATATATTTTTGATGTAGTAGTTTAATATTAATATAAACAAAACATTTATTAATTATATTATTATAGAAGATAATAAGATTCCAGTTACACTTTTTGATCAGACCAGACCTCATTCGGCTTGTACCTATTATAAGCCAAACAAAATTTTATATTAAATTAAAAATCGAAATATATTACATAATATTGAACAACGAAAGCCTCTTGTATACAAAAGCCTTTTGTATACCATAAAGATAATTTTTGACAAGTAAACATGCATTTGTATCAGAATTCAAAGATAAAATCCAATCGAATTTGGAATAATTCTAAAAAAAATTGTTTAACATACGACACTGTTGTATATAGGTATAACAAAGTATATTTTAACAACAAAGGAGTCAGCTTATATAAACATACACACGGGTTCATGCATTCATGTATGGAATTACTTATTTTCCGTTGATGTGAGAATGACACGTGTCATGTACGAAAATGTAACTCGTATTTTTCACATTTTCTGTCCTTCCAATTATCAACACATGATTTTCAAGATACATGTTGTGGAGGGTAGAAAATTGGGAAACACACACAGACAATATATATAGGTATGTATATGTACCTACTTTATATACAGAATGATTACAAAGTTTCGAGTATCAGATTTATAATAATAATAATAATAGTAAAACAATTGGACGAATTGCTAGAATTTTAGATGTAACCACATTCAAAAAAATATTAGTAAGGTTTCACTTTCACACGAAATGACACCAGGTTTAGGTGTCTCGCTCGTTTCTTACTCAAAACAAACTGTTTCGTCTTGATCTCAGATTTTACAACCCAGCCTCGTCAAATGTTAGAACAGTCTCGTCTCTGTTAAAATATAAAACCATGTTGAAATACTAATTATTGACAATCTCTTTAAACTGAGAATCTTGGCGATAAAATTAATATCGTTTTCTGTTTTGTACACTAATAAACAAATAATTAGATTTATTACTTTCTTAAATTTTTCATTATAGTGGAACCTCGTTAGTACGTTCTTGAAGGGACTGAGAGAAAAACACGTATTAACAAAAAATGTATTAACGAAAGATGTCTTGAATGCCGTGACCTAAAAATAATAACATACTAGAGAGGTTCTACTGTATACAATAATACTATATATACGTATTTAGGGTTGCCAGTAGCTCAAGGTGTGAAAAGAGGACTCGTTTATTAAAAAAGAGGACAAATTGAAAAAATAAAAAAGTGTATGTTGTACCAATTAGATATTTATTTCAACTGCCATTCAAAATATATTGAAGACCTTTTTTTCATTGCTTTCAACCCGAAATTTGTTTACTGTTAGTACTATTAATAACCTTTTTTACGAGGGTAAACTTCTTAAAAATCCTTGACACATTTGAAAAATCTCCCTGGACGCCCTTAAAAAGAGTACTATGTCCGGGAAAAAGAGGACGGATGGCAACCCTATACGTATTAGATCTTTCTAATAGAGATTGGAAGAAGTAAATATATTCGATCCTAGTGTACCATTTAAAAAAAAAGTTTTAACAGGGATGATTATTTTACTGAATTAACTCACTGAAAAGAAAATTGATTCTCACTATTATATATCTATGATTAGAAAATTTAAAAGTCCTCTTTTTGTCTCTTCATTGTAAAAACAATTAGTAGGACTTTTTTATACGTTCTTTATTTTAGAGTAACGAATATTTTTCTTTAAATATTGACTCTAGTCTCTTCATTTACTAAAATGACTCGTTAAAAAAGAACTAATCATTCTACTTTTTACAATACATTAAAAAAATATGTAAATTAAAAACAATAAAACAGTAACAAAAGTGGTTAGACATTAAAACTATGAACATAAAAAATATATATTTTAAAATAAATATTCTATCAACCCTATATACAAATATTCCGGCTGATACACACGCACACTAATACACACAATGTAATGAACTGTCACATTGATTGATCGAGTTTTTAAACTCTCTTAATTATAACTTCTATGATTATTTCTCCGATGTATGTACAATAACTATACGATATAGATAAACATTACTTTACAATCTGTAATATCCATGTAAATGTAATAGACGCCGAACATTCACTCTATTTATTTTTATACGTTCTATGATAATTAAAATATAGATTATTTTTTTCTGATGCATCTTGTTATGTTCTTGGTACAATAGTGCGTTGGTAGATGGAGTAATTATATATTATTTTAACATATAAATTTGAAACTTGTTAAAAAATAATTACGACATGTAAATTGTAAATTTATTATACAGGATGACATGAAAATCCTATAACAAATAGTTTATGATTATATTATTAATTTAATTTTACATGCATCTAATATTAACTAGCTATTTTACACCTGGCGTTGCTTGGGTTGATGTCGAAATGTCAACAAATCGGAATAAGATGTTTTGTTAAATATTCTATATTTTTGATATATTATACATACAGTGATGCCTCGCATAACGAACGCTGCGCACAACGAACTTTCTGTTCGTTCATTGTGCGACTCACACAACGAACATCGTTTCACTCAACGAACTGCATCGTGTTTAATTTTGCCGCCCGAACGCTCCTACGTATCATGAAGTCGCCCGAACTTCCAAAGTCGCACGCTCCAAAGCATCGACGCTCAAACTTGCATGAACATGCATCAACGCGCGTCAGTCGTTCTTTTCTGTGCTTAACTCACACACCTGTTTGTTTTAATAAATGTAATTTTGTGTGTCTATATTATGAGTTCTAAAAAAATCAGGAAGGTGATTTCTGTTGAAATGAAACAAGAAATAATTAGAAAGAGGATTTGACCCTGCAAGCCTCAGTAGACTCTCCTAAATCTGATTCTGACTAAAAAATAAAAAACGTGTGTACAATCTTTTTTATGTTACAGTACCATATTTTATGCTACAGAACGAATTAAAATTTTTAACATGTATTGTTATGGGAAAACGCGTTTCACATAACGAACTTTTCGCATAACGAACTTGCTTCCGGAACGAATTTAGTTCGTTATGCGAAGCACCACTGTATATGTACAATGCATTCAGCGCCGTAAGTACTACTGAGGCAGCCGGGGCAATGCCTCGGGGCCCCTACAGCAGTGAAAAAAGGTTACAATTAATAAAATGTATAGTCAAAATAGTTGTGTTAACGAAAATAAAAATAGCATTTAAATTACTGAGGTAACAACGAAAAAAGGGGGCCCATTACATACACTCTGCCCCATTTGGTTCTTTTGTCAACGTATCGTGATTTGAACAAAATTTTCTTCCGACTTGCGTCACAATTTTCTACACTGCATTTTCATAGTTTCGAGAAAATTTATTTTGATGTTGTGGTACGCCGGGAAAAGTCGAATTATGATCCAGATATTATACACTCTTCGATTATTGGCGTTTATAATAGAAACTATGGCTCCGAGGTCATAGATTAGGTCCTGGAGATCTCAGAAATGCACTTAGGTGAAAATAGTCAAAATTGCAGATTCGTGCCTTTGGTTTAGTGGTAACGTTATAATCCCGTTATCATATGCTGATTGTAAGGAATACGATGGTAAAAGATTCATCCAAATCGGAACATTACGTTCTGAGTTTTATCAATCAAGTAAAAAAATTATCTATTTTTTAATGCTCAAGCAAACGAAAATTGCAATTTCTTCACAAAAAGTGATTCATAAAAACTATCTTGTTAGAATCTACATAAAACTTCTGCCATACATCATTTTAGAATCAATTTAAAACAATTATTAGTTTTTTTTTTTTAATTAACATAATCTCTCTTGAAATATATCCCTCAAACGTAAAAACGTATCTTAAAAGGTATAAAATTTACCCCCCTAAATGTACATAACATTTCGACATCATAATAAAAATAGTAAAAATATAATCATGATTACATTTATTACGTGAAGCTAAACATCTATGGTACCAACAGTTTGTTAACTCCAGTTAAGTAGTGTATGTATATGCGAAGTTGTTAAAACAGATTTAACCTGTCAGCTTAAAAGTTTAAACCGCAAGAATGTTGTGACGTGATATATAAAACATTGCAATTATTATTTTAATCAATTAGAATCATGGTTTTGTTTTGATTAAAATTGCAGATAATAGCTAAATTCAGATTCATTTTCCCCATAATTTTTCCTAACGCTCATACTGTAGTATTAGTTAAAACCTAATAATGCCATTTACGCGATTAATTAACTAACGTTTGTTTAATAAATGCACTTTAAAATAATTTTTAGTAAAGCTTATCTGCATGTTAAGAAACATTTACATTAATTTGAATCGATGTTAAGGTTCTTAAAATCGATTTTAAGTCTTGCGTAAATAAGGCTAACAAGCTTCAACTAAAATGGATAAAATATAGATAAATATCCTCTGTTAAATATGTCACCATGAATATGATATAACAATTTCAAACAATACCATGTATGTAATAAATAATTATTTAATATAGCGATCTATAGAATTTAAAGCAGAATTTTCTACAGCTCGAAATAAATAATGTGTATGACAATAGGAAGATAATATCATTTACTACAAAGGGCTATATATTACACAGTAAATTACAAGAGTATTATTTTTGTTACTGTATAATCGATGTCGTGAGATTTATAGCCAATTTATTAACGATATCTTTTCGGCTGTAGTAATGGGAGTGTTTGAATTTGCGTCTTCCCATCATTTCTAATACAAGCATTAATTATTTTTATGTGACTTCAGTGGCGGTGTAATAAAAGTAAACTTTTAATCTGTATTTATGGTGAAGGAACGTATTTTTGCCATGGCCGGAATGTAGCCATATTATAATGTATTTTGATTTATATAGTATATGACTTCAGATGCAAATAATTTCGCAAATATAAGATATCATTTGATAGCTGTAAAGGACCTTGCACTATTTTGACTTCTATTTTTACTTAAACTAAAACTTAACCACAAGAAAACAATGTCACTCGATACGTGTTTCGACTTCACAAGAAACCCTCATCAGGAACTTAACAGGAACAGGTCAGTCTAGACCTGTTAGGCCTCTAGAAAACGGAGTAACTGTGGTTTCTTAGACATTGAAACTAAATGAAATTTAAGTGACATAGCAACCACAGTTTCTCCGCTTTTCAGTAATATATATTTTTTAGTTTTTTGGTTCGACATCTTTTCATAAAATTTAAAAATATTATGAAAATATCTAATATTAATGTATGTATTTATATTTTAAGGTAAGCATCGTTTTATTCGGTCGACGTTTAATGCATATAGAGCAGTGGAATTGAACTAAACTTTTCGAAATTATTAAGCACAAATTTTAAAATCAATAAGTAACAACTTGAATTTAGAAGCCAAGAAAGTGTGTATATATTTAAAATAATAAAACATTTATTATCATATTTTTTTCACGAGCCACCACTGAATTCGTTATATAAATCAGTAATAATTGTATGATAACTCAATCGAATAAAATTTAACAATCTGGGCGTATAAAGGAATCTTTTTGGTACAAATTCACATCTGTATTCACTGTATACATTGTTAAAGTGGTTTTTACAAAAAAAATCAAACAAAATAAATAGAACGTAATGGGTATGAACATAGCAACACGTCAATCAAATGTCAGAATACGCTTCATACGTTGAGGTGTTACTTGTTTGTGTTTATTTTTATAAATTACAATAAAAGTGTCAGATCACGTGCACATGTAAATATTGCTCTCAGTTTTGTTGAAAGTGAATCACTGTAAAATTAAAAGTGAATATAATCGAAATAAAACTTAAAAAAAAGTTTTATACCACCCATGGGAAAAACATTATTTTATGCACAATATTAATAGTATATGGTTCAGCGCAGAGAATTTTTTAAATGTCACTATTGTTACTATCAAATTTATAGTTTGGAAGAATGCGGTCTCATTTTTTTTTGTTACAGGAAAGGCCTCAAACTTTTAATTTAAGAAGACCGTAATCGATTTTCAGAACTGGTTAAGTGGGGCCTGGGTAAATGGAATACCACTTTATTAGAATTCAATATGAGGTCCCGGTATTTTTACATAAACAATCTTTGTTAGTGAGATTGTAAAACCATACATAAGTGAATCTGATTTTTCTTGATGATTAATAATGATATAATCACCTCTACATTAAGACGATTGCTGTAAAATTAGTTAGTGAACTAATTTGACAGATTTTTTTAATAAAACTTTTTTTCTATTTTTTTCACTCATTTTCATAATTTTAATAACTATGTTTTCATGACTTAAGTCCACATGTCGTACGTATATAGATGATTGTAAGTTTTTTACGGATACATATGTGCATTTAGTGTTTAGAAATCCCCATAAGCGAGACAAAAACTTCTTAAACTGGGGTAAGTGGAAAATCGGGTAAGTCTCTATATAAGTGGAACGAAAAGTAGCGTCCCAAGGGATTCCACTGATCTAGTATATACAACAATGGCGCTACTGTCCAAGTCAGGTTATGGCCTTCTAACTTACAATTAGATGCCTCCAGTTAGTCCTGCTTTGAACATCAAACTGTCAGTTGAGTTTTCCCAGGAGATGTTTTGCATCTTCTTTATCTTTACCCCTCAGTGCTTTCTCGGTTTTCCTACCGGTATTTTGATTTTATTATTACTGTCCCCAAATTCCACATCAGACTAATCAAAATTTCAAACAAATGCAATTCCAAATTAATTAGATACTTATAAATAAAAAAGTCAAACCATAGTATGAACTATGGCTCTTTTGAAGTTGGCCCACACACCGCCAAAATCAATAAGATCATGAATGACTCCGCAGAAATAAAAAGAATTCACTTTATATTGATTCAAAATAGCACAAAAAACACAAGGGAATTTGACATCTTGTAAGGTCTAGTTAGCGTGCATTAATGCATTACCATTTCCCCACAAAAAATAATAATAATTCAAACACTAACAACTCAGCTGCTACTTCATCATTAACACTAAATACACATCTACTCAATGGACATAACAGAAAAATAAATCAAAACCACCAAGTCATAAATATAGCAGCTGAAACTAACCCTTCTTCTTCACACCGTACCACCAGAAAAAAAGAAAACATCTAAACAAGAACTACTCCCGAACATAAATACCGTATATTACAGCATATAGACCCACATTGGCGTATCTAGGATTTATTCTTAAGGGTGAGTATTAGACATAAGTTAATAAATATAAAATACGTGTGGCCCAAAAGTCACAACACCATTTTAAAATGGAATAACTTTTTCATTTCGTAATAATTCACTTTTATTCTTTCATAAACAGAAAACACATTTCTTGGAAATTTTAGTTTAGTTTTAAAAATTACATCCTTTTAACCACCATTTTGCGCTTCACACTAACGCGCTCTGTTGTAATGTTTCTTGGCTTATTCCTTCAATTTCTTCATGGATGTTGACCTTCAATTGCTGAATGGTTCAAGGATTGATACCATATACATTATCTTTCAAATACCCCCACAGAAAGAAGTCTGGAGCAGTTAATTTCAAACCGCCCGTGCCGGAATAAACGAAGTATAGTTTGTTTATGTGGTGTTTT
Organism: Sialis lutaria; assembly: GCA_949319165.1. NCBI lineage: Eukaryota > Metazoa > Arthropoda > Insecta > Megaloptera > Sialidae > Sialis > Sialis lutaria. Next base: position 18,390,751 of record OX439241.1, read on the forward strand.
TCTGATCCAAAAATTACTAGTGTAGGTTCTTTGCATTAACACAATTGTCCAGTCGTGAATTTCTTCATAGTTAATTTCCAAGGATAACACAATTAAAAAATTAATTGTAGAAAGTTATTTGAATTTTAAATGGTGTTGTGACTTTTGGGCCATCCTGTATTTTATATTAATTTATTATTATTATTTGATTAACAGCACGGTTCCAGGTTGGCGTTTGGGAGACATAGAGGAGTGGTTTAGTCGGTAGTCCACAAAGATGGGAGTCCGATACTGGAGGCTGTTCATATTGGGCTCTGATTGATCTCATCAATAATTATCAATTGACCGGTTAGGGTAAAAAATCCCTTTAGTGGCAATAAATAAATAATGAATTAAAATTGAAATAATACAAAATATTTATTTTATATTGAGTAGGTCAAAACGATCTTCCTTTATACGCCAATGCAGGGCCATTTACGGAACATAAGAATTCTCCACTAGCTCGCTCGTCATCTGTCAATGAAGCACGTCATTAATTTGTGGGGTCAGCGAAGAGCGCCCCCGGTCATCTGGGCCGGCCCTTGTTAGTGTACTTGTGCACTTAATGGTCCCCCTTAGTGGTCTATATGAGAAGGAATTCTATAAATCAAACAGGAGGGGAATAGCGCGCGGACAATGGTTTTATTTTCTCTGTGTATGTATGTCCGTAATTAGGTCCCTGTAATATTACTCTTTGTTGTTTTGTTTTATATGACGATGTTTGTTTGTTTTTTTAATACTGAATTGCACTTTTGTTTCATAATGAAATAATTAAATTTAACAATAAGTTTAATCGAAGTATTAAAAACCAATAACTGATAAACTTGACTTGTTGATACCTGTTTACGTAAAAGTTTCTTTTCTGTTAGTAGATATATTATATCACTAGCGGAATCCCGCAGCTTCGCTCGCGAAAACTTCGAAACTAATTAGAACCCTCCATACGTGATAGGGGATGACATATTACATTTTTTTAAATAGATATCTCGCCATTAGGAGTTGAATATCGAATTTTTTTATTGCAGATTATTTTGCCCGACTCTACCATTATAATATAACGTAAGCAGCTATGCAGATAAACATATCAAAAACACAGACCCTGTCTATCCCCGCCATTAGGGATTGAATGTCGAAATTTTTAATTTAATAGATGAGTATTCTGCCTGAAATTGCCTTTATAAGTAATGCAGGCATGCAGATAAACATATCTATAAATCCATCCTTGTCCCCGTCCCATGCTTTTGGGGCATGAATATCGAATTTTCATTTTTAATTGAATATTAATTTGTCTGAATTTACTTTAATATCATCCCTCCCCCCTTCCTTTAGGGGTTGAATTTTCGTAACTGATATTTGTCTTGTAGAGTACCTACTTGTGCCATGTTTCATTCGGTGAATACAAACAAAATATTTTACAATTTTTTCACCCCCCCCCCCCTAACACATTTAGGGGTCAAATTTTGGGAAATGCTGAAATAATTGTTTCATTATTTATATTGTAGAGTATGTTCGATAAGTTTCAATTAAATGCGAACTAAAAAAAATATTTTTTAATATAAATTTTGACGCCCTGTTTTAACCACGTAGGGGTTGAATTTCGAAAAATCCTTTCTTAGTGGGTGCTTACATCATAAAAGGAAGGCACCTACGAAATTTCATGTTTCTAGGCCCAGAGGTTTGGGCTGTACGTTGATATATGAGTGAGTGAGTGAGTGAGTGAGTGGTTAAGGACAAACTCTTTTATAGATATAGATTTCGTGATATATTATATCAGCCAGCGTTGAGGTATCACATAAACATAAGATAGAGGAAAGTTGCTGATGCACCCATCGGAGTAGATGTAAACGATGTCAAAGATATAAGATTATGATAATTATTATTGAATGTGATAGCATCATATTTTAAGATTCGTTTTTGTTACGAAAATGCGTTCTTTATTGTTAATATTGTCAAAAGTAGTATAACTATAATTTTCGAGATGGATAGTTTAATTTATTCATTAACGATGGTTTCGAGATCAAAAGGTGTAACATAAAAAAATGGAATGTATGGTTTTATTAACGTTCAAATGAACGAAATTCAGACGAGCCTGTCAGTTGTAAAATTCAAGACCCAAACGAGACTTACATTCTAAAAACCGAGTCCAGACGAGACATACACTCTTGTCTCATATGATATATTTATAATTACAAACATCCAAAGCCATTACAAAACCTTAGAATGGAACAATAATTTCTATTTCCCACAATTAATTTCTGCTCGCCATACACTACTTACAATCATCGTTAAAACGAAGAAAAACTACTTCTCCATAACGTCCCGTACAAATTACAGATCGAGGTACGGTCCACTTGTGGCAAGCACGAATGTGTATGACACCACAAATGGAGCAGAATAGTTACCGGAATTACAGAGCCGGATTAATCTGGTTGAGTGTACCCGGAGTCTGGAGTAATGGGACTCGATATTACTAACGAATGTTTGAGATTCAAGTATATGTATGATCGGGAATATTGTATTGAGGTGTCGGTTGTAATGAATATGGATGCATTACAGTAGAGCTTTCGAATCGAAATTATCTTTATAAATTAGATTTTAATAATTTACTTCTTAGTTTTGTAGCGACATTCGCGACATCTCACACGTTCAAATTTCTTAAATTTTATTTTTAATATTTCGTACTATTTTATTTAAGTTTACCGACAACTTATTTACTTTTACAACGTGTCTAGACTTTTACATTTTTCAGCAAATTCTTTAATCTTTCTTAATCCTCTGTAGTTTATTAGTAACACGTACGCTTGGGTATTTCCGGTCGGCTAACGTCTAATTTATCCTAAGCTCAGTAGTGCTAGGGTCAAAGTAGATGCCGCCTTTTGGATTTCCCCAAGCAAACCACTTTCTATTTTTCCCCTTCTCTAAATATCTCTCGCTATCCTTGTCTAACGATCCTAAGACAGGATAGTTCATTTTCTAAAACAGTTAGTTGGTCTTCGCTCTTAAGACAGTAAACATCTCGCTGCAGTACTCTCGCGCTCGTTACATTACAATACATAACATCAACATTCTTACAACAACAACAGTGTAACTTACAATAAATAAATATACATACAAAACTACAAAGTGTTTATTAATATCGTTTGTCCCGTACACTAGTCACTAAAGTGGTGACCCCGACGTGATTTGATCGCAACCGACGTGATTTGTCCGCGCCCTATGTAATTTTTTCGCGACCGAAGTGATACTTACATAGTGACAGTGACAATAAAAAAGTGACTTGTGCATTCAATAAACTCAAACTATAGTGCAACTGACAATTTTTTATTTTAAACGGTGTTTCGTGCCATCGACCAAGTGACAAGCGAGATGAACAAAGATATGGCATCAGAAACAACAGTGAGTGCTCTCGCGGAAACTGCAACAAAGTGCTTAACAACAAGTTCGATACAACAATTTTACGGCCATGGCTCATAAGTGGCACTACAACGGGCAGTCGTTAATGGCGACAGACGACACCTACCCTTCGACATCGCGCCACACCATCATCACGAACACGACTACCAAGACGCAATTCCAGTGAACACGCGAAAACAACGACTCACGGACTTACCTACCCATATCACCTCGCAAGGACAGGTGACTGAGTTTCAAGTCTCAAGAGTTAAAAAACATCTCTGGTTATCACAATTGGACAAGCGGAATCACCGACTCCTGGACCTACTCACCCATATCACCTCTCAATTGGAGATGACTGAGTCTCAAGTCCTAACAGTCACGGTCGCCTCTGGTTCATCGCCACATATCGAGGTACTTCCCAAGCTTCCAAGCAACACGACCAGACGATACGCCAAACGCAGTTCACCAAACAACCAGGTACACCATTCTCTGATTACACACGACTACGATGCATCCATCTCTGCACGCGCCGCCGAGGTTGTTGCAGTCACCCGAATCGTGACCCACGACTACGATGCATCCGTCGCCGCACACGCCGCCGAGGTTGTAGCAGTCACTCGAATCGTGACCCACGACTACGACGCAACCACCGTCGTACACGCAACCCAGGCTTTTGCGAACAAGCTCATCGTGACTCAATTCATAACGCATACGCCGTACTATCTCGCTATGGCTCCCTCAGTCATCATCACTACACCTGGACAATCGACCAACAAACAAACCAACAAGCACTCAAATGATCGAACGAACAAATACGCAAACAACGACGAAGAACGCAATAAAGACAATACACGCAATAAACAGACGACGCATCAAGAGCTCCAGTCTTTCCCGCCCACCGGCCCGAAATTCAGCCAGACGGAGAACGAGGAACACGGTCAGGTAGCCGTGTCCGCTTCACGGACCGTCTACAGATAGGTTTTTCGTGAATTAAATCACTGGCAGGGGGGTACTGTAGCGACATTCGCGACATCTCACACGTTCAAATTTCTTAAATTTTATTTTTAATATTTCGTACTATTTTATTTAAGTTTACCGACAACTTATTTACTTTTACAACGTGTCTAGACTTTTACATTTTTCAGCAAATTCTTTAATCTTTCTTAATCCTCTGTAGTTTATTAGTAAGACGTACGCTTGGGTATTTCCGGTCGGCTAACGTCTAATTTATCCTAAGCTCAGTAGTGCTAGGGTCAAAGTAGATGCCGCCTTTTGGATTTCCCCAAGCAAACCACTTTCTATTTTTCCCCTTCTCTAAATATCTCTCGCTATCCTTGTCTAACGATCCTAAGACAGGATAGTTCATTTTCTAAAACAGTTAGTTGGTCTTCGCTCTTAAGACAGTAAACATCTCGCTGCAGTACTCTCGCGCTCGTTACATTACAATACATAACATCAACATTCTTACAACAACAACAGTGTAACTTACAATAAATAAATATACATACAAAACTACAAAGTGTTTATTAATATCGTTTGTCCCGTACACTAGTCACTAAAGTTTTATATTTGCGTTAATATTACTTTAACAAATAGAAATTTCATGCATGAACAGTTCTTGAGAAAAGTTTTTTTTTTTCAATATTTCCAAGTGGTGAACGAACTAGATTTAAAGTGAGATATTTGGAATTAGCGTGTTAAAAAGTACATGACTGTAAAAAATCATCTATTATCGACATTATTTTAAGATATACCAATAGATTTCCTAAGATTTTTAACTTTAAATTTTTTGTCCACAAATAAATAATTGAATGAACAGTTCTTGAGAAAAGTTTTTTTTTTCAATATTTGCAAGTGGTGAACGAACTAGATTTAAAGTGAGATATTTAGAATTAGCGTGTTAAAAAGTACATGACTGTAAAAAATCATCTATTATCGACATTATTTTAAGATATACCAATAGATTTCCTAAGATTTTTAACTTTAAATTTTTTGTCCACAAATAAATAATTGAATGAACAGTTCTTGAGAAAAGTTTTTTTTTTCAATATTTGCAAGTGGTGAACGAACTAGATTTAAAGTGAGATATTTAGAATTAGCGTGTTAAAAAGTACATGACTGTAAAAAATCATCTATTATCGACATTATTTTAAGATATACCAATAGATTTCCTAAGATTTTTAACTTTAAATTTTTTGTCCACAAATAAATAATTATATTTGTTTTCATACAGTTTTTGAGATGCTGATTCCAAAAATCTCAATAAAAACCCAATTCAAAAGTAGTTTTGTTAATTTTCATTTAAATATCCCAAGGATGAAAGTTGTAAATTTTTTACATTTCACGTCAGTTTCTATCGAAATCCAACATACATATTTTAATAAAATTCCATGCACAAAATTTAAAATAATTATATCTCACAGAGATATCAATTCAAAATTAAAATAAAATATAAGATTAAAAGTAAAACTATCTCACCAACTGAAATAGACAGCAATATTGTATTGTAAAGAACATAAACTAGAAAGAAACGAATTTAATTTAAACTTCTGAACTGAAGCCAATTTGGATATCATCTTTAAGCTGTATAGCTTCGGTTCCGGCTTGAAAACCATGTTTTGTGGTATATTTACGAGTATTTTGTCTATTTATAATGTTGACATGAAAATCCAATATTATTTATGTATAGGTACAAGAAAGAACCATTCTATATTGTATGACAGGACAAGTTCATATTACTTTGATACTTAAAATTGTAAACAAAACATTAGTTGAATATTTTGTCTGCATTTGTTGAAAAAAAAATTATTTTGCTGTGACATATTGTGCAGTGAATTTATTTAATTTAACAAACTTTCTATGTAGTGCAAATTTAATCACGTTTCTAAAAAATACATAAAATATGTTATGTATGTATAGATTTTTTTCAATCACTCAAAAGATTCAAACGCTGATTACTATTGATTGAAACCAATACCCAGTATAAAAGTAACGAAGTGAAACAAATTCCAGAAAAAAGTGCTTTAATACACTTTATACAGTGGGCACTGTAGTACCTATTCTTTATCAGCTAACATTTAACGAGTCCGATGCAACAAATGCCGCAAAAACGAGCAAACAGAGACAGAATGGCTTGCAGCAAGGCTGTCGTTAGTGCGATTGTAAAATTTAATCTACCGTTTTGACAAAACTGACATCAGTGGCGACTCGGGAGTAATTTTTAAATTAGTTCAATTTTCTTTGTTTGCAATACGAAGTTTATAAAGATTTGTTCTTGACTAAAACAAAATCAAAATCTTTTTACAACGCGAACATATCTGTTTCTAATCGGGATCCAAAGGAGAGGGGGAGGTAGAAAAATATACTAAAATAAATTTTTTGTCCATTTCACAGATACCCCTTCCCCTCCCTCCGAAATTGTTAATCTAGATCCGCGAGTACCTGTTTCCAGTGCAACTGCCTACTGCGTTTATCAATATTAAGTTTCCACATATTAAATTTTTTCTAGTTTATTTCAAATAGCCACCATCTCAAATGATAGCTTTAACGTCACCAAAATCCCTTAAAAACATTTTAATTGCTCGTATCTAACGAGTTTCCCAATGGGTTTTTATTTTACATCTAATTAATTAACATACAAAAAATATATCACAAGATCCAGAACAACACAGGCCGACATAATTTGTCACAGAGACCTGGATAGGTCATTTAAGAGGTTTTTGGTATGCTGAAATCGAATATTTTGCCCAAATTGCTTCATCACGTCAGATTTTAATTCTAAAATTGGTTATTTTAATCCAAAAGTGAATAAGTAATTATTAAGAATTTATTATTTAAGGGACTTATTATGAAAACAGGGGAATATAGAATTTTACTTGAATCAAAATTGGAACTAATTTCTAATAAAAAATAATTCGCTGCAGTTCACGAGCTGCCACTGTTCCAAAAGAGTGCAATAAAAAGATACCGCACCGATTGATACGGTACGAGTTAACAGACAAACCGCGAGTGAGAAAGGGAGTGATATAGATGTATGTAGAGCTACATCTAGAACTGGCGACTTGCTCGTGCCGCTGTGTTTCCGTTTCCGCGACACAGTAAATTTTCCATGTCGTTATGTTCAATGCTACACCAGTGATCGTTATACGCTTCTTATTTTGTTTATTTAACTGACCAGAAGAATATCTTATTTTACAATAAGTAAGTTGTATGTAAACATTCCTTACTAGATTTTGGAACGGGAGTATACCATGGTCGAAAGTATGGTTTATTTTTATATAAATAAATCTGTTATATACATAGAACCGTCATTTAAAAATTTACAATCTTTTTATGCTCTTTTTTCTAAAATAATTAAATGATAATTCTTTATTAAGAATTAGTTCATGAGGTATCTAGTATCTATAGTACATGTATGTAGAAAATGGAGATGTTCATAAAATGAAACTTACTTTGGGGTCTACGACAAAAGGCAGAATCACGAAAGGCAGACACGGACAAAAGGCAAAAATGGACAAAAGCAGAATCCCGAAAGGCAGACATGGACAAAAGGCAGACTTCCAAAAGGCAGACATGGACAAAAGGCAGACATGGACAAAAGGCAGACTCCCAAAAGGCAGACATGGACAAAAGGCAGACTCCCAAAAGGCAGACATGGACAAAAGGCAGAAAAAATTATAAGATTAATAATATCTTTTTGAGGGACTTATAAAATATATATATCATTCATTTGGATTAAAAATCTGCCTGTTGTCCATGTCTGCCTTTTGTCCATGTCGGCCTTTTGGGAGTCTGTCTTTTGTCCTCGTCGGTCTTTTGCCCATGTCTGCCTTTTGTCCATGTCTGCCTTTTGTCTGGGTCCCCTTACTTTGGCCATTATTTATGTAAGGATGATTTTTGAAATTTTCGACCTCCTTCTCCTAAAACCTTACGCAATTTATGGACACTCACATTTCAACATCGTGGTATAACAGTTTAACAACCTCTGTTAAAGTGGCTATAACACTATCTCGACTGTTTATTGGCACAAATATGCATTCTCGTTATAAATGTGGACGACATGTTTGGCGTACACAGGAAATGTTAAAGTTTTCTCGTATTTTCATATCCTTTTATTATACATTTTGTTTCCTGTTGAATATTTTTTATCGTTTTCCTATATTGACTTTAATGATACCAAGTTATTTTGAAATCATATAGTATATTACATTTTAAATGACTTAAAAACAAACAAGACACTCGATATTTAATATTATAGATAAACCAATATCCTAAATTTCAATTGACGAAGGGGAAGAATTACAAAATTTAATAAGTAAATAGTTTTTGGTGCAGTTTACATTTTTTATGCCGTTGGATACCATTAATAATTTGATAATCTTACATTAGAGAAGTGCAATATTTATGTAAGCAATTTCATACACAAATCAAAAAGTTATAATATTCTGTAAAATCGTTTACCTCAGTTGAATTTTCAACTATTTATAATACTTAATTGATATATCAAGTGGAATATACAAATATTATTGTATCAGGTGTAGGTAAGAATACTTATTATTAGTCTATTCAAAACTTGAAATTTGACATTTAAAATCAGTTTTGTTACAATTAAAATTTACAAATTATTGTTTGTAAAAAGAATTTCATTAAAGTTTCAAGTTTTGTTTACTTTAAAGGCAGATGGAATAAATTCATTCAGAAATAAAATATCCCAATTAAATATTTATTAGGTAAAGTTCAAATGTTATTCTTATCAAAAATAAAAATGTAGTGCCATACAAGTATGGATTCTTTTTGATATATCTATAGAAATCATCTATATAAGATATAACATATCAAAAAATACTCCAGATAGAAGAAGTATCATACTTAGGAATCAACAGAGTGTAGCTTATTATATTGAAAATATTTTTTATGAGCCCTTTGTTGTAGATTTGATTATGGACTTATCAATAATGTAAAAAATTAAATTAAATTTTATAATTTTGGTTTCAGATTGATTTTTAAAATAATTTAAATGTCTGGTATTATAAAAAATTTGGTCTAGATTAGTGCATTACATTTATATAACAGTTGAATGCTATTTATTAGTGATTTATAATTTAGCGCATGCACGTTAAAAAGTTAAAATCAGCGAGCTAAAACCAGTGGTGATTGGTGTACATTATAAAATAATCTGCCGTGTGCTACGGGACTTTCTTATACGTAATAATGACAGTGAACAGTGTACGTGATTTTTATTTTATTGAAGGATATTTCTGAGAAACTAATACAAGATAGAGTAAAATGAATTTGACATAAACTATAGAAATATTATTTTATATATTAATTATGTATTGAACTAATTTTGTTTAACATAATTACTAACAATAAGATGGGAACGGATGTTTACTCTTGTAATTTTTTAAATTTTTTGAAATAAGACAAAAATGTTTTGGATAAAAAATGTTGAGTATGTTATTATCTATCATTTTATCCCCATACATTTTTTCCAGCACTTATGATTTAGCCAGAAAGAATTTTTTTTAATAATTATTTAGAGAAATCTACACTGTTTATTCGCAGTATTACGTATAAGAAAGACCCATGGTACATATGGCAAACACGTACACTGTTCAGTCTCTGTAATACGTATAAGAAAGTCCCATGACACTCATATATTTCTTCTTTGTTATGAACCATTTGAAATATACTTAAAAACGAATACTTGGTAAAAAAAAATGTTTTTTCGAAATATGAATAGAACATAAATTATAGATAATAATATTACCTACAATTTTTAACTTGGTAATTTTTCTCTAATTCGCACTGTTTCAATGTAATTCGAAAAATTCATAAATCGATGTAGGTAAACATCCGTTTCCGGTTGAAAGATCTTTTTCAAAAATAGGAGGTTTTCATCCTAGGAAAAAATTAATCTTAAGTATAAAATTCCATCTTTCCACGATTTGTCGTATTTGAGTTACAGCGTCTACAGACAGACCGACCGACAGACAGACATACTCACAGACATCATGGCGAAAATAGTCAGAATGGATTCAGGGAAGGTCAAAATTGATAATTCCATCAAAATCCGGATTTCGAAAAGAATCGCGTATACAATACATACTTACTATATTTCATATACATAGATAGGTATAAAAAAAATAAAAAATATCAGTTTATAATTATAAATTTATAAGAATGCTCTAAAATCAAAACCAAATTCATAACAATTCTACACACTGTAGAAAGTGTTTCGTTAAGTTTTGATCTGTCAACCAGATTTTTTATAATACCCGTGCATAAAGGATAAGAGGATATTTTCAGCAAATACTTTTCAATTTCCAATCCCTTCATTTCACCATGCGTGCACTACCACTTGACGACATTTTATTTTCGTAGAAATTTTTAAAACGACGGAATACAAATCGCTGAAACACACGGGCGGGGTTTTCACTAACTACAGAGCTGTAAAAGTTGACATCAAAGGAAAAAATGCAATATCCTGTTCGTTCGAAACAAGCACTTTAAAATGTGATCAATCCCCGGTCTTTATGTGGAATTAAATTTCAGTTCTCTGTCATGCTAAAATTGTTCATTATGTTTGTAAAATACACAAATTCTATCTACAGTGTTAACTTTTTAACTACACTGCAATTGAATATTAAACAAACAACTGTTACAAAGAAGTCCTTGCTGAAGTTTAAATGAATATTTGAATATATAGTACAACTTATTTTATTTGAAAATTCAATATAAATAATCAAAATAATTCATAATAATAAATTAAAAATTAACTACCCAAAATTGCTCAAAAAACGACTCGCACATTACAGCAATGGTTACCATATAAAACTAAAAATATATATAAAAAAACATGTGATAAGACTGCTTTCTTGTGCTAAACTCACCAATTATTAAATTATTAAATTTTTAAATAAAAATCATCGAAATTGGCATTAATTTTTATACATTTTTACTAAAAAAATATTAGTTCGAATTTTTCCTAAGATGCACCTGATAATTTTTTGGTATACCTATTCTGTTATGCAAACGTAAAAACGACATTTAGAACGTCAAAATGATTTTTAATATGTCAAAGTAAATAACAATTAAAAAAAATGGCGAATTTTTTTAAACAAATTGAGATAAATCTAATGTAAGGGAATATTTAACAACAAACGTTGTGGTGACCTGTATTATAGTAAATTAAATGCTCTACAAAAAAGATTCTATAACATTTCTTGGAAAAAAATATTTTGGGATGTCACCCCTCCCCTTTACACACGATTTTGATGATTTTGAAATGAAACTGTTCAAGCTAGACCCAACCAACCAAGTTTCATTAACAACGGTTCAGTGGTTCATGAGTAATGTGTATGACAAGGATTCAGGGGACGGACAGACAGACACACAGACAGTCACGAAACAAAAAGTATTTGTCTTGACCTGAAACGGAGAAGAGTTAAAATTTTGAAGAACATTTTTTTTCTCTTTTTAAAACGATCACAAAGCTCCTCGTATCTTCCATATTGCGAGGAAGCAAAACTAGTTTTTTCATATTGTAAAACTGATTATAAATGAATGAATTATAATAAAATATGCGTCGCTTGAAATTACTTCAAAAGAAAATAAACTAAAAGGAAAAAGAAACAGCATATTATAGTAAGAATCTACTTTATTTCACAGAACTTACTAATATAGAAAAATGAACAACACTAGGTTACCATTAATATATTAAAGTTTAATTTTTATTACAACACTACTCACAACAAAACTTGATATAATCAATTTGCTAAGTTTTATCTAGTCCGATGGAACTTTGAGAAGTTATAGAACATACGAAGATCTAGCCGGCGGCGGCGGCGGTATAGTGGGTGGTGTTTCAAACTTTATTATATTGCGTCGTTGCAAACTGAATTAGACGTATGGTGTATAATGGACAGGATTCATTATATGCCGTCATACACATAAAAAAGTTTTTTGTTGATAATAAAAAATGTAGACATATTTTTAATTATTTCGATTTGAAATTGGATGATTTTTTTTTATTGAATAATTGAAATTCGAATATTATAATTAAATAAATAAATAAAGTTGTTTTAAAAAAAACTTTATAGTCGGGGAGGTGAGCGCCAAATTTTGCAACTACTTTCTAAAGGCTGATATTTTGATATTACGTCATTTTGTGGTGTAGAGATAGAGATACAGCGCGGGGGTGACTTTATATTTGTAAAAAATCTATAAACGTTGCAACTATTATCTAAAATCTGAAAATTAATTTGTAAGCAGTATACTAAGTAAGAACCCCTTTTATCATAGTCAGCCTTCAAAATCTTGCAACCGGGCACGTCAGCAGCGCGTTTAACTCGTAAAAAATCTATACATCGTGAAAGTACTTTCTAAAATATGAAATTCGGTATAAAAGTTAGGAATATTATTATTATTAAAAAAAAAATAGCCAGTCCGAATTTTACCTTAACAAATGCCGTCAGCAGCTGATACACCACCCCCGCGCCAAACGCTAACGAAACTAGCTGACTGACGGCAGGCTGTATCCTACACCACAAATGTGACGTAATATAAAAAAAATCAGCCATTAGAAAGTAGTTGAAAAATTTGGCGCTCACCTCTCGGACTATTATAACTAATGTTGTTACTTATATAGTACGTACTATTAAAAAAAAGTGTTTGTCCGTTTCACGATCAAGTGAAAATTTTGAAATCGGAAAAACTGTTTTTTCTCTTTGAAAAATAATCACATAGGTTCTCGTATCTTTCAGATATGGCGAGGAAGGAAATACTTCTGCTATTTTTTTCAATTGCATATCATAGAAAAGATAATAAAAGCTCATTTTAAAAATGTATATTTAAGAAAAACTAAGTTTATTTCATATTTAAAAAAATATGAGATTTCTGAATATTAAAAAAACTATTTTTGAATAGATATTAACTTATATATAACATTTATTTGAAACATTTTTTAAAATTAATAAAGCCTCTTATTGAATACTCACGATTAAAATTTCGGAGCAAAACGGTTTTTGGCTAACATACCAAAAACCGTTTAGATATTACTAGCAAGTTATGAAACTTGTGTGGGAAATAAAAATTTACATACACCATTAAACTGTTCTCTCTTAAGGGCAACTTTTGTCCCATTTAACCTAAACTATATCTCTATCTCTTACAATTTCCTAGATCCTTATACTGTACCCAGTTATTTAAACATCCTGTATAATAACAGTAATTTCATTTTGACATTTGAACGATCCTCATTGCATTGTCGCAAACAAGCAATGAATTAGATATAGGTAATATGATGGGAGAAATTCATAAGTTATCGCCTGCCGGTGGAGGGAATGTCGTTTTATTTTATGTCGTTTTATTTCGCTCGCGACGGAAATCATAAAGCACTAACGTCTTGTTATTTATTAACAGGTATGTCTACGTAGTTAGATCTGTGCACGCGACCTTACGTCTAAATGATTTATATAATTCCAGTACGTGTGTTTGTACCAGTGTTTTCTAAACAAATGTCATACACAGTCGGGACGTCCTTTGAAATATAATAAATTATATACAGATATTTGTAAAATAATATCCAAGATACTATTAAAAAATTTCAGATTCTTATATGAAACCAATGTTAATAAAGAGGTTGAGGGGGTCAACCTTAACACGCATAGTTTTTCCTAAACGAAATTGAAATAACTTTAAACTTGACGATTGCATTTTTCATTCTTCACATAATTAATTACATAATGAAACATAGGATAGAAAATAAAACTACCTACACAATTAGTTAAATATTGGACCCTTTTTAATGATTTAAAAAATTATTCAAGAACGATAATTTTGGAACTATTTTGTCAACTAGAAACAATACTTAAAAAAGGATTGTGTGGTTTTATGAAACCACGGTAAAAGTGAAACTTTTTTTCACATTATAGACATTTAACTAAAAATTTTCGGAATAATAAATTCAAGCACTCAAAATTGAAATAAATCCATAAACAACAACATGCACCAGCAAAAAGTTCTAATAATTCTAATAAATTCTATATAACAACCAAACAATTTCTGTCTTTTTCATTTGACACGGCTCTTTTTTCGAGTCAGATGCACTGTCCATTTCTTTATGTTTATGGCTCTGACGTATTTACCCCTACTCCGCGGCCGAGCGACATGCAACACACAGACGAAAAATTTTGAGACGATGCACTATGGGCCAGGATACCCTGTTCTGTGGCCAAAAGTCGAGGAGTTATCCGATTTAATTAAAATTCATTTTATAAGGGTTTTTTGGGACGCTGATTTCAATTTTTTTATAAAAATTAAAAAAAATCAAAATGGCGGATCCAATATGGCGACCAATACACTTCAAATGTTATCCGATTTTAATGAAATTAATTTTATAAGGGTCTTTTAGATCACTGATTTCAAATTTTATACAAAAATTTAAAAATTCAAAATGGCGGATCGAATATGGCGACCAATACATTATATATTTTCAAAGTTATCCAATTTAAATAAAAATTATTTTAGAAGGGTTTCTTGAGAAACTATTTTTAAATCTTTTATAAAAATTTTAAAATTCAAAATGGCGGATACAATATGGCGACTAATAAATTTAAAAAATTATCCGATTTAAATAAAATTCATTTTATAAGGGTTCTTTGGGACATTGATTTCAATTTTTTTACAAAAACTTCAAAATTAAAAATAGCAGATCCAAAATGGCGACCAATATATTTCAAAAGCTATCCGAATTAAATAAAATTAATTTGATAAGTGTTTTTTGGGAGATTGATTTCAATTTTTTACAAAAACATAAAATACGAAATTGGATTGAATAAATAATATGTAACATTTAATTGATATTTTATTAAAAAAAAATTATAAATTTTATATTTGAAATCACTCTCGTAGATTCATTTCTTCTGTAACTATATTATTTTTCTTGTACTAGCTGACAATATCTATTTTTTAATATAAAATTATAATTTTTACAAAAAGTCAATTTTATTAAAATTGTAATAAATGTATTCAAATACACCTCTGGTCTAAATAATAATTGGTTGATATTGAAAATGGATAAAACTTATTAGTAATAAGCACTCTACCAATTTTCATAACTTTACCATAATGGGATATTCAGATAATGAATGAAAACTAGTTGGGGGTATAATTTTTAAGGGGCTTTAACTCCCTCACGAAGAATTTTCGGATACATGTTCATATGAAATTTTTTGCTTAAAATAACATCCTCAATCTAGTATTAAAGTTTGAGACACCAATCCTGAATCAACTATAATTTTATACATTAGTATATCTATGTAAAATTTGATATGTATCAATTTTGCATAACGTTTAGAAGAGGTTCACAGCCAAGCAAATGAAAACGGGCAAAAAGGGGCAAATCTAGGCTGAAGTGCATATCCTAAAGAAGACATTTGTGAGTCTCATTACTTAATACAAGGTGGTATCTTGTGGTATTTGCATTCGGCAGCAGGTACTATGTTGAAAAATCTTGTTTTTATACACTAACAATGTGGTTCTACTTAAGTAAAACTAAAAATAACGCATTCATGTGACATTTAAAATTATTTTTGAACTTCAATGAATGAAAAAATCCAAACATACGGTTTGGAATTTATGAATTTGCAATAAATATTGTATTTTACGAACGACAGTAACATTACATTTTTGTATACATTTTTCGACTTTGAGCCACTGTCATTTGAACAAGAATTGATTAATCAACATGAAATTTTCACAATAACTACTTCAACTAATGCTGAATGCAGTGATCTAATTCGTTTCAGATTCTAAAGTAGACTTTTGGCCACAGAACAGGGTATCCTGGCCCATAGTGCGATGTAATAAAAGTTTCACTTTAAAAATTGTGTTAAAATAGGAATGCTTTGAAAAATGTATTTTAATGCATATAATTAAATTAGTAATGGCAGTTTAAAGATAATATTTAAACGTTTGATTTCACTTTACAAGGTATCTAATTAAAGAAGAGTGGTGAAATCAATTCAGTATTTCAAAAATGATGAAAAAATCACTGTTTTGTGAAAAATGTCATTCTAGATTTTTTTTCTTATCGGTAATTTTAGTATTTCGTAATTTTTAAGAAATTTTCATTTTGTTTTAAATACCCCGGCTATTTTTTATATAATTTGTTTCAAAAAATGTTTAAGAAAGTAGAGCAATATGTATAAAAAGTCATTAAATACAATTACGAATCGAAAACTGTCTGTTTACAGCGAAATAATGGTTTAATTTTTAGCGTAACCCACAAAGTAGTAGCGCTTATATAAGCTCGATTTTCCGTCTGTCCGTCTGTCTTTCATCACAAGATCTCGGCCCTCTGACCACCTAGAGACCTCGGGTTTTCACAAAATGGTAGGTCTGTGGTTCTAGTTTAGCCCATTTTAGGAATTTTTCCGGTCATGATCCCCTCTCCCGCAAAATGTTTCATATACGGCTTCATGTAACTGGTTGGACTCGGGATTGATTCACGAATCGATTGTCAAGGGTATTTTGTTGTGTTTTAGTGGGTTGCGTGTTGCGTGGCAATACCTACGTTTGGGTTTTGATATTTTTTTTTTCAAAATTGAAACTTTTTATCTTAAATCACGTTGAATACTAAAAATATTTATAATTATTTTATTATGTACATTCTATCACGTATGATATTTCTTTGCACAATATCGTATGAATATGAAATATACTTTACTTAGCATAATAATAATATACAATTATTTTTGTATCTATAAAGTTATCAAGCACTCATGAGTTTCCAGTAGAACAATTTGCAAAGTTTAAACCATGTTATGCACGTCTAAGTTGTGCACGAAGTTCAGCCATATTAACATACCTATTAGCGGAGTCTGCATCCATCTTCTCGGCCCAAGATTTATGTCTTTAACAAGTTTTCACTCACGCTAATTTGTGATTGTGAATTAAAATTGATATTTCTGATTTATATGGGTTGCCGAAATTTTAATAGCGTTAGGGTTGGTTTGTCTAACTTTGATATAAGTTTGTTTGTTTCAGTGATGATGAATTGGATTATTTTATAATTGCATAAATCAGAAGATTTAACGTTTTAATGGATGGTTTATGATTTCTAGGTTTTAGCAGCAAATTTTGTAGTTTTACTGAAGTGATACTTCTTTAGAGAAACTAGTGTAATGGAATGACTTCGATAGATTTTACAAGATGGATGAATAGCGCATGCGTACAAGTTACTTTACGTCGGTTATGCGTGAGATACAGATGAGTAAATGTATATGAGAATGATGGATAAATGCGTACAGTTTACGTTAGTGTCAAGCTATGTATTTTGAATACGGTTTTTGTGTTAAAATAATACGTTTGATTATTAATTAATTACTCATTTACTTTATTTATTTAATGCACATGATAAATGAAAACACACTCACCACTCTATAGAACGACGGCATCGGTAATTAAATCCCTCTATATAACGACACGTCGTCGCCCCGCCCACCGTCAACTGGGGAATTTAAATTTCGCGCTAGGAAAATTGTCGCTATATAGAGCAATGGACTAGTTGTTATATGAAGCAGTCGTCAAATAAAAAGTCGTTATATAAAGCGGTGAGTGCAAGTTTCACTTCAGCCGTGCGCTTATGATAGACACACATCACTTTTTACTAATGTTTCCATTTATTGAAATGTTTGCATTACTAATAATGAAAAAAATAATTAAATTGCACCATAGCACAAAGGACTTTTTAAAAATGTATTATTGTTATGATAGTTATTGGCTATCGGGCTAAGCCCCTCAGTTCTGTGGAATTTTAATTTGTATTTCTGGTATTTCAATCATTATTTTTTATATAAAAATACTTTTATTAATATTTTATAAATCTAAAATGAATAAAAACTGAATGCTTAATTATTTCATGAGTTAACAAAATTATTATTTTTTATTATAAATGAAATTATAATATCTCATAAAGTAACACAAATAAAAACTACATTCTTAAAAAATAATTTCGTTAACGCCTTTTAATACAATCATATACATAATCTTATTATGGACCTATCAAAAATTTTATTATAGGTAATAAATAAAGCGATTCAAATTTACTTCTTCAAATTGAAATAATCTAAATAAATGTGACGCTAATAAATAACAATTCAACCATAGAAAATTGAATAAAGTATAGAAAGGTGGTTTAAAAGTCTCTAGATAACAAATTCTTTCATTAACAATAATAGTATATGGAATGCAGCTATAATAAATTGAAGTAACACTGATCTTAATTCCAAAATAAATCCATAGATAATATCACAAAATTAATACCCCGTCGAAAGTGCTTGTTAGCTAACAAATAGACCCACTGTTATCACTGTTTTTCAATTAGAAATTATAAGGGTTCCGTTTTTTTCATTTTAAACGGAACCCTAGAAAAAATTTTTTTACATAAAACTTTATTTATAATTTCCAGTATTTTATAACAATAAAACTACTTTCTATTCAGTCTATATCATCCCCATGTATCTAAATATAATCTCAATAAATATGAAAAATACACGGACATAAAAAATTATTATTTTAAAATCATTCAATAATTCCACTCTCTTAAATGATTCATCAAATGGAATGTAGGAGGAGCGCGAATGCCAGAAAAAATATCTCCATGTCCTTCTTTATCCTTTCATCGCTACTGTCCCTGAATCCATTGAAAATTTGATTTATGATGGTAACAATTTGTGAGACATGTTCCTCTCAATGCACGGTGCGATTATCAGCTTATAAAATTCCATTTCTAAAGGACTTTATAGAATTGTCATTTAAAATATGTATTCATTATAATCGTGCACGTTACATATTCGTTAATCAGATTTGGAATGATAAAAAATGTCCTTGTTAAAACTTTTTTTTTGAATGTAGCTTTTTATTTGTTAAAAGAAATGTTTCTAGACGGAATGAAAGTAGATATAAAAGGCGATTGAATATTTTTTTAAATAAAAAGAATATTAACCGTATACATAATTTGTATTTATTAAGGAGACATTCTATTATATTAGACTACTTAAAGTTGATACTTTATTACCTATGTGTTATTTGAACCTACATGCTTGTGAAAAAAAAGATAGAATAATGTCTTGTATAATTGTATAATAAGTATAATATATCTAAACAAAAAGTTGTGTCTGCCTCGTCAACATAAGCGCAGAGTTCAAGTAAAATGTCTTGTTTTATTAACTATGCGATTAAATACATAAAGTTAAACGTACATATTAACCCTTAGCAGCCACTGTGGGGTGCCAGAAGCCCCACATTTTTTCAGCTTCAATGTAATACAAGGTTTTTAAATATTATATATTTTTTTATATAACTTATTGGAGTGCATTCCGTATCGTTCGAAGATGATAGATGAATTTTATTATTAGCATTTTAGTGTCTGGGTTACGAGGTAACCTCAGTGTGGCAGGTATGTTAATCTGGAGAAGTGGAGCAGCTAAGGGTTAAATTAATAATAATCAAACGTAGCTTGACTACGACTTAAACTGACTTGTACGCATTCATCCATGTTTCTTTTCTACATTTACTCATCGCTCTCTGACGCATATACACACTTTTCTTAACGTTTTTTCTTGAAAACCTGTCGTATTTCAAAACATGTCGAGATCATTCCAATTCACTAGCTCACTAAAGAAGTTTCACTTCAAAAATGATGTAGATTAAATTTTGTTATATAAAATATCAGTTACGGATACTGATAGGTATATTTTTTTTAAGTTTTGATTTCGAAAATGGATATTTTTTTCTTGATTTCGAATATGGATTTGTATTGCTTATTATTTGTTTCTGTTCGCAGATTGTGTTTCGGGGCTCGGGCAACGAGTAGGAAACTACCCGAAATAATTATTTCAGATACCGGGTCGGTTTCGGAAGTCAGAATAGTTACGGACACAAGAGCTCTGTAATATCCATAATTAAATCCAAACCAAAGTACTTTACGATGTGTTTCCGGTGCAAAAAGTTTTGGTTTCATGTGAATACTCATTTTTTATAAGCAAAACACAATTTTACTATTCAAATACTCTATTAATTAAACATACATATGATAAATATTGTTTACATTGTATCTGACAGTTATCAAAGAACCTAGAATCGTGTTGAAATAATAATTATTGACAATTCATTAAAATAAACTAGACTTTCGACGAGTGTGTTAAAATTGTTTTGAGACCGAGTCTCGTTTCGGCGTGAAGGAATTGCGAAGAAACAATTATCGTAGAAGGAACAGTTGAAACAATAATATTATATAATATATTATAATTATATAATAAATGAATATTTGTTTTATTTTCTAAAAGATGTTATACCGAACAAGTACTTATTTAAAAATTATAGCTTTTGTTACTAAAATACACTTCTTCATTTCTTAAAGTTTAGGTTCTAAGTTAATAAGTAAGGTAATAGTTGACTTTTACAAATTATAACCAAAGTTGTGACACGAATTTTAACTACTCTTCAAGTTAATTAAGGGATAAGATAAAAAATGTTGACATTTTTGTGATTTTTAACTCGCTGTATCTATTTACGCGAAAAATGATCGCATTTAAAAAAATGTTTAGCTTTTTTTTAAAACTTGTATTTTCTAGTTTTTAGATCAAAGCCGTGAGAATTGAAAAAAGAAAAAAATGATCCTTTAATTTTTTTTTAAATTGTATCATATCTATGAGCCCAGAAAATGTATTTAAGTAAATTTCGAGTAAAGAATTTTAAAGCTGACACTTTCCGCTTCAAAATTCTTTTTTTTTTTTTTTTAATTTTCTTCGATTTTTTAACCAAGTTATCAGTTGTCAAAACAAAAAGTCACATTTGACTTTAAGTGCTCATAGTCATAACTCCTGAAAAAATGATCCTACAAAAATTTGCTGAATTAGAAAGCTGAGAATTTATTAAATTTTCTTCCGAAATTTTTTGCGAAATTGTCATTTCAAAATGTCATTAAAAAACGAATTTTTATCATTTTTTTGTTATTTAAAAAATGGCGGGATCATATTTTTACATTTTTTTTCTCATAAGATTATCATTAACTGTACCAAATTGCAAATTGCTGCAATAATTTTTCATTATGTTCTCGACTGTTGAAAATTTGATAAAATTAAATACAATTTTTCGCTAAAATACAGCGATTTGAAAATCATTAAAATTTCAACATTTTTTATCTGATCCCATAATTAAATTGAGCAATGTATATGTATGTATGCCCGTATGTTACTCAGAAGAAACTGTCAACTCGTTAGAAACTATAAGAACAAAAAAACAATTGGTATTTAATAAAAGACAACTGAGTTTTGTTGGAAAGGCACTTAAGTAAAACAGTAGTTGTAAGTAAAAGATAAAGTATCCAATAAACAAACCGGACTTAAAATTTTCAATGAAACCCGTTCCCAAACCGGAACAAATTTGTAAATCTTCACCGTCGACATATCCAAGTATGATTTAAGTGCATCAAAGCAATTTAAATGGAATTATAATAGTCAATTACCTAGACGTTCATATAAAAAATGTTGTTAATTAACCGTATAAATGTTGAAATCGAATCACTAATGGATTTAAATTATTTGATAATGTTTAAGTGCTACATATAAATGTGACGTAACGAGTATGGTGAATGTCAGCGGCGAGCTAACACATGTTTTAGATTTAGGAAACCAATTAAAACCCACGTATGATCACACAACACCTGTTTGTTGTGTTTTTGTATTTTTTTTTCAGGTACAAACAGTTGTTGAATGCTTTATGTTGGGTTTTTAATAGTAATTGTAATCGTCATGTCTTTAATACCTCTTTCTTGAATGAATATTTAGTTACGCAATACTCAGGTTTTTGCATTGATTTAAATTACATCGATTTCTAGTGATTTGAATAACTTCTTTATATAAGTAAATTGAATATAATTTTTAGTAAAAATGATAAGAAAAAAATCATTTAATTTTTTTATTGTAAAGAATATTTGTAATATACGTAATTACATATTTCTTTTATTTGAATTTCTTTTCCAATGATTAATAAAGTTTTAATTTAAAAAAATTGTTTCATTTGAACTTTTTGAATATAATTTATTCAACTGTAAATGCATGAAGAACAAAAAATACTCAGGATTATTTTTCTTATAATTATTGTATTCTCGTTGTAATAATTAAGCCAGAATGATAAAATATTTGTAAATAAAAACATTTTTGAATATCCGGTTCTTTTAATTCTACAATTAAAATTAAAAAATGGAAATAATAGTATATTAAAATATTATTAATTCAGAAAATAATTCACTATAGTTTGTTTCATTTAAGTTTGCAGTGGTTTCCGGGGATTTGACAGCACGATTCGTGTATCGTACGGTCAAATTTCCCGGCAACCACTGCAAACTTAAATGAAACAGACTATAGGTATAAAGTATTCAAATAATAAAAAATATATTTAGTCACTTTGGCTTCTAAACGGAACAGTTTATCATTTATAATAAAGTATTAATGTCAAGCCATAAAGAAATCTTACTTTCAAACTATTTAATTAAAACAAAATACTGACACAACTACAAAAAGGTGAGACAGCCAATTAATTACCGTATAAAATTGATTGGTTTCAACACTACGCGCTCTACACTGCGACAATTCCATCGCGAAAACTTCACAAGTGAATTAGAAAATTTCCGAATGTGAATGGACATTACGTAAGCAGTCTAGTGGTGAATTATTAGGCAGTACACGAATTAGTGGAATCAGACAATGACAAAACAGAAACAAAATAAAACAAAGTTTTTCTAGCAGACCACGAAAAAAATTGTTGAACTTTGGCTGACAATGAGATCTGACTTGTTTTATACTGGCCACTCAATTCACTTGACTGATATTTAGTTTGACATTTATTTCATTCCCTACAGAATTATTTTAAAGTTCAAAATAGTAAATCTTTGGAACATTGTATAAACTTTATTCAATAGTTTTGAAACGAAACAAAAACGTGAACTTAACCTAAAAAAAAGTTAACCTAACGCAGGAACACGTTAAATTAAATAATACATTCAAAAAATGTATTATAATCTACCTTTAACACCCTATAAAATTTTCGAATAGCTCAAATTAACATAAAAAAATTGGTGTGTGTGTATACTTATGTAAACACTGTTTTACCGACTATTAACAGAAATCTGTATTATCTGCACGAGTGAATATATGTATAAGAAATATGCATACCTTCCCTAACCTAACCAATACTAACTTTATCCTGTTATTTTCGTTGCATGGTTCGCAAACATTTCGTTTTCACCCTAAACGCGCCTAAAGAAGTATAACTTCAAAAAATGTGTTCTGATTTACCTTTATAATCCCTATACAATTTTCGAACAGCTAATATTAATTTAAAATATATTTGCATTAAAACTAAAATTATATTCAAGAAAATTTTTGTTTCGTTTGTTAATTAGCTATTAAAAACCAACAACAGTTTTTATTAGTGTGGAGCCAGCAAAAACGTACTCCACTGTTTACTAAATACAATACACAAGCGCCCACTCATTGTCGTAATTGACGATTATGGTCGGGGTCTTTCTATGCAAATTGAGGTACATTTGATTATTTCAAAGTTCTTAATGTTCTTTCATGTTACATTAAGTTCTAATAAAGAGATTTAACCTTTCGTCGCACATCATTGGCTGTTTAAATAACCGCTTTTGTAACAGAGATTGCATTGTTATGATTTTATTTCCACTGGTATGGTTTCATATGAATTGTTTTTTGTAATGATGAGAAATAAAACTACATAGTGTTCAGAAGACACCAAATACTTTTGCAGGGTATTAAACTTAAATTCAAATAATTAGTACATGTACGTAACAATAAGTACAAATCAGTGGTCTTGAAGCAGTGGTGATTAATGTACACTTACAAAATATATCAGTTTTACATTATTATAATTTTTTAACACTCTCTAAAATCCAGACCTAATTTAAAATGATTCTATACGTATTAGGTTGAGTTTTGGTTTAAGCTAAATACTTTTTTTGTCGATAAAAAATATTTTAAATAAAATTCTTGTTGGGTCCACCGTTGGGATAGTTCAATATAAGGTAAATAATTTATTAAATTGCAAATCGTACCACCGCAAAAAAGTGTCACAACTCAAAAAATGTAGTTTTGAGGAAATAGGAATAAATTAAATTATAACAATTAAAATAAATCAAAATTGTAAAGGTAGTATAGGAAAAGGACTGATACACAGTATTTAATTTAAATATTTCAGTATTCCTGTGATGTTTGAAAAACAGTAACTATTAAAATACTTTGTGGTTAAGTATTTAAAAAAATGTGGGATTTTTTTTAGAATATGCTAGTTTTGACGGTAGGTACACGAAGTACATTAAATTAATACAATTTTTTAGTAGAATAGAAATATATAGTAATTTAGAATCATTCTACATATTTATCTTAAATATGACATTTTTTGAGTTGTGACACATTTGTGCGGGGGTTCGAAATATTATACGAATAAAATTTATATCATAATGATTACTATTACATAATATAAATACAGTTTAATACAATGCAGATTTTACAAAGAAGCAGTGGGATTCTAACTAAGAGGCGACCTTGGGATGACCGCAAAAGGTACCGCAAAACCAACCCATCGCACGTCACGTTTATTTATTTATTTTTATAATTTTTAGATATGATGTTTCAAATTACATTTGACAAACAAAACACAAAACAGTCCGCCCGAGGCTGCAGCTGAATTTTGTGGTTAGCTACCGTCTAGTAATTATAATCTAGTAACCATTGGATTGAAAACGGTACAAAAAAAGTGCTTTCAAAAAATTATATAGTATTCTGTAGTACACTGGTAAAATTATGTGTATATATCAATTTATTTAATTTCAAATACGATCTGATATTTTTTTTACTTCAGACTTTAGAGTTTACCGTTTAGATCAAAAATAAAACCTTTAGTACCTATCCAATTGCTGAATTTTTTGTTAAATTTCAAACGTTAACATATAAACAATATATTGAAACTGTTTATATTTAAAATAGCGTTTACTTACCAACCAGTAATAGATTTTACTGTAAAATGTTGGATATATGTGTCAGGATACTTACCTGAAATAAAAAAAAAAGAAAAATTAAACTTTGTTACAAGGAATAGTAATTTTTGAAATCAGAATTTCACTCAAAACAAAAATACAGTAAACTTAAATATTTATTTTTTTAATAGAATGTATACATACATAGTAATTACATTCAATAAAATTATATGAACAGTATATAAAAATAAACGTTGTAATAAAAATAAATCATTTAAAAAAATCAATTTGGCTAATACCATGCTGTCACCTTTATTATGTGTTGGATACGTGAAATTCAAACGTTTAATCTCATATTGACGTTTTAATTATAGCAAAAAACTTTAACGTTCGTATTTAAAATACAAATTTTGAAATTTTTATGCATAAATTGTTTTTAAAATGTACATATCAGAGCTATTATATCTAAACAAGGTAGGTGTGAAAATATGTAAATTAATTTAGCAAAAAAGTATTTTTATATTCCGAGTTTTCGACTTATATATAATTTTAAATCTAGATGTGTATGCGGATATTTCGTATTCCACATTGAGTAATAATAAATGAAAAATCAGAGTTTAACAACGACTCGAGACTTATCAATAAGATATAAATTTTATTCAAGAATTGAGGGGTATGCAGCAACAAGTTTTTATAATAAGCTCCAGTTTTTATAATTTGTGGGAAAATAGAAAAAACTGTTTAAAAAATGGAGAATGTATTTGAATCGCTTTTGCCTTCGTCCAATTATTATTTGTCACCGACCACATGTTTTGGCCAAATTCCATTGAGAAATTCGTCAAATTCGCAATTCTAGAGTCAATTTTATTCTGGAGATAACTCCTTTTTGGCCCAAATAGTTGAAAATTATTTTCTTTTTAAAGTAAGGAAGCATTGAATAAGAACAATATATTCAAGAAAATTAGTTTATTTCAAGAAAGAACACAGTAACGAGTGTACTAACTAAATTCTAAGCCCAAAAACAAAGAGACAGCTCCTGGAGTTAACTCCATTTTGACCCAAGCGAATGAAGCAGCTAACTCATTCTAGCGGATACCTTGAGAACTATCAACGGTAGGTAACTCTTTGTTAAACCAAACGAAACAATGATTTTTTTCTCCCAAGAAACGGTTGTTAACTCTATTTGACCTAAAAACTCGTTGTTGCTGCAAACCCCTCAATTTCGGATTGGCAATGATAAGAATTTCAAGTAATTATGGACAATTAAAATCACACACGAGACAGGCTTACTTAACACAAACACTCGTCTCGTGTGAAATCAAAAAAGGGAAAATGTAGAATATATTTTGAAGAATTTTGATACGTTCTCTGCAATATTAGAAGAAACGTTGGTTGGCGAAAACAACGCAGCTTACATACAAAAACCAACAATATTTCGTATCATATCAGATATCATTAAATTGTCATTTATTTTTGAGATATTTTTTCGAATAGATCAAACGAAAGAAGACAAAAATGTTAGTTATATTTTGTTATGACCTAAACTCTAAACCAATGTTTCCTAAAAATTTTTTCAGTAGTTAATTTCACATAATTCTTTTAAATACAATTTAAAACAATAAAAATGAAATATCAAACTAAAAACAATAAGGTACATACAAAATAACAATAACCCCGATTTAAAATGAATCTACAAAAGAAACAAGTAAGTAGGTATCATGCTACAAAAGATGTAGTATCTTGTCGTATCTAAATATAACCACAGTATAACATTACATCATTGTGTTTTAAAACAATTGATCTGTGCGAGTGTATCAATATGAGTGTAATTTTTCATAAGCCCAGGTGTGCGCACATTTAATCTCATTGCAATGAGCATAATGTCTAGAGACGTCACGTCGCGAACCGCTACATCTCATCGGGGAGAAGTAGAGAGTAGCCTATAACCTCAAACATACCTCACCCATTTATATAATCGTGTAATGTTGATTCATAATAAAATATGTATTAGGTTACTAGATACAATTGGCTCTATATTTTATGGTATTAATTACGTAAGGGTCATTTTAAACTGATTTGAAAATCACTGAGGAAAAAAATATAGGAATAATCCCTGATATCAGATTTTTTAGTAAATTCCCTTACTTTCCATGTCCATTTTTAAGCTTCCTTAAGGGGGAAAGCTCAAAAAAATTGTCTATGTTTGGGAATAGTAAAGGACAATGTATCAACAAGGAAACCTTTTCAGGTCGAAAATTCGTATCGAGTTTAAACTTTGTATATAGTTAGAGGAGGTCAAAGTAAGTAAGAAAAAATTATCACAGCTGCGGTAAAACGGTTTAAGGGGATGAAACACCCCTATGAAAATGTGCAAAAATATCATATTTTTTCAAATAACTCTGAAACTAATGAAAATTTAAAAAAATCTATAATACAAAATTTTCATGATTTCTTAAGTTCTTTCGAATGGTGGTAGTCAAAATTCGAAAAAATTAAGTGGGTGGGAGGTTGGGGTTAACGGTTTATTTTTCAGATAACTCTGAAACTAATGAAAATTTTTAAAAATCTATAATACAAAATTTTCATGATTTTTTATGCTCTTTCAAATGACTACAGTCAAAATTCGAAAAAAATTAACCGTTAACCCCAACCTCCCACCCACTTAATTTTTTCGAATTTTGACTACCACCATTCGAAAGAGCTTAAGAAATCATGAAAATTTTGTATTATGGATTTTTTTAAATTTTCATAAGTTTCAGAGTTATTTGAAAAAATATGATTATTTTGCACATTTTCATAGGGGTGTTTCACCCCCTTAAACCGTTTTACCGCAGCTGTGATAATTTTTTTCTTATTTACTTTGACCTCCTCTAACTATATACAAAGCTTAAACTCGATACGAATTTTCGGCCTGAAAAGGTTTCCTTATAAGTATATTCAATTTATTCATTACCATTTTTTATTGAAAAATAATAAAAATTTACAAAGTTATAAGCCTCGATGTGACGACCAAAAATAAAAATTTTCTCTGTGGTTCTATCGAAATTTCGTGATGGGTTATCGGAAAAAATAAATATTTAGGTATAAATAACATCATATATAAATGTTACTATTGTTCCTCGTAACCTTTTTTTATTTAATTTTTTCACAAAATGGTTTGAAATGTTTTGTTAATTTTCAATACCTTTCTTTTTAATTCAAGCGGTCTTAAAAATAGTAAATATTAAAATTTTAAAAATCGGCTACGCACAACCTTAGCCACTGCGATTAAAAAAATGTAGAACAAAAAACATTTTAATCGGTTCATTAGTTTTTGAGGAATCGCTGGAACTAGGTCGAAAAAAGTCGATTCGAGATAAATGCATTTAATGTTTTCTGAGGTCATAACTAGCCCGCTATCTGATCTCACTAAATTGATTGTAACTCAGGCAATTTTCAGAATTTACATATTTAAAAAAAATGTACCAAAAAAATCGTTTTTTTTCGTCACAGTGGCTTTCCTTTTAACTTTTCTTTGACATTCCAGAATTTGGACACCTTAATGATACATTAAAATGTTAAACTAACATAAATTATTTAGCTTGTAATAGTACTGATAGATGTCTTCAATAAATAATAAAACAAGTAAAATTCTGAAAAAAATATAAATAAAGCATGTTTCATAATACCATAATATTTAACTACGTTAACGTTTTCAGTTGTATATATATACTAATATATTCATTACTTTCCAGAACACAACCAACAAGATAATAACAACTAACCATCAGATAGTTTTTTGTGTACTACATTATTTGTACAAATCCAGTCGCTAATGACTTCACGAATGCACGGATTCCCGTCAGCATCACTTAATGTGATCCTCGCTCAAGATAGCTGTGGCTAAAACAAAATCAAGTAGCGCGCGTCTCCCACATACAAACACACATTGTATGCTACTTTTACCGGAGAAGATTATTTGCATACAGTATACGTAGTCAGAGCAGCATCTCCTGACGGAATCATTGGTCACGATTCGAACTGTATCACCCACATGTAGAAAAAGTAAATCGTTATGTTGTGGTTATATACTGTATTTACCTCCCAATGTTGTTGAAACTAAACGAATATCATCGAATATTATTTGATTCAATGTAGTTTATTGTATTAAAGATATACACGGTGAATGATGTATTTGACATAGATTTTTAAAGAAAGACGGAGGAAGAAATGATTTGTTAACGAATTGAATTAAAGTAAAAAAAGACGGATAAGTGCAAGTAGCAATTGCGCCCTGAGAGTTCCGTACTGTTATATATAAGACTTAATAATTGAAAATGTAGATGTCTTTTTACGTAGACGCTGTATGAAAGAAATATATTTTAATTTCACTAAGAATTAGAAAATAATGATGTTATGTTTTTTTTCTTTTACTTGTGCTATGAAAACTTCTTTCGTGCCAAAGGACCCCGCATAATCCTTATGGGAAAGTGGTTTCGGTAAAATTCTTTGAAACTTTGGATTATGGTAGTCCTTGATGAGTAGATCAAAAGTATCAATGGGCACTAAGTCCTAAAAACTCAAACTTTTAAGATATAAGTTGGGGATATGATTGTCTTTAATTTACAATATTTTTTTTGTAGAACCTTAATTTTTGCACAACATTTTGTATGTGTTCCCAAATACATCTATATAATCGATTACCACCATAAAAAAGTCAACTTTTCAATTCATTGAGAAATGACAACACTTCCACACATTTTTTTATTGTAAATTAAAGGCGAGCATGATCCCCAACTTAAGAGGGCTATATCTTAAAAGTTTGAGTTTTTAGGACTTAGTGCCCATTGACACTTTTAATCTATTCATCAAGGACTATCAGTATCCAAAGTTTCAAAGAGTTTGACCAAAAGCCCTTTCCCATAAGGATTTTGTGGGGTCCTTTCAAGATTCTAGTTCAATGGGAAGTACCCTATAGGTCTGTTAGTACCAAAATGAGTTTTGAAAGACCATATTTTTTTATTGCATTGTTAGAAACTTTAATTTTTTTTAAAGGACTATGAGGATGTAGATTTTAGTACTTGATATTATTTTCAACTTGATACCTCTGTTATATTCCTCAGATATATTATTTGAAGCTAGTGTCAAATACTGTAATTTTGGTATTGAAAATTGTCGTTGAAAATTTAAATTAGTAAGTACATAATAAACAAAAGTAATGTTCCCAGACATATTAGTATTCAAACATATTACATTTAAAGACAGTAGTTTAAAACAGTAGTAGGTGATATTTCGTGATAAACTCCAATCTCAATCTATATACATAACTACTCTCTGATACTTTCTCTAACATTATAAAAGAAATTAATGGTGTCCCACAAGTGCATATGCCAGGGAACTCCTAATAAATACCTCGGATAACCGTTGTATTAAAACACTATTAATTAATCTTACACGAATGCTACGAACCATCTTATTAATCTCCATCTCTTTAATTTTAATTCATCTGATACATTATTTCATTTCACGCTTGGCGTTTAACCCTTTCTTGACGATTGTGAACCTTAAAAAGTTAGTTTTTAGATTCTATTCACAGTTTTTTCAAAAAGGTAAGTTTTGATTTGTATTTATTGATATTATAGCTAGATGCATAATTGGTAGACGAGTAAAATACGATAAGCTATGTGACGTCATTCTAAATCTAATATGGCGGACGCCCCAAGATGGCGGATTACCTTTTTCAATATAACCATCTTGATATGGGTATCAAATGAAAGAGTTTGTCGAGCTTTACCTGTTAATATGTTAGTTAGTTAGTCAATCAATAGCTAAAAATTTAAAAATAAAATTATATAAAAAAATACTTTTTAAAACAAGCTTTTATTAAAAATGCACTAAACAGTAAAAAATAAATTTTCAGCTATCACAAAAATTTCAGGTTTTTATGACTAAAACCAATAAAAGCGCGGGGCGCTAGAATAACAAATGTATGAATAAAAAAATTATGCAAAATAAGAAATTAAGTATAAATTAAGATATAAGATAATAGTAGAAAATTTGTACATTAAATCAAATAAATACAGTAGAATTTTTTGATAAACTATAATAATAGTTCAAAATAATTAAATAATTAATGAATTAAAAGTTATACATTTTCCTTCTGAAATTTTTGTGATAGCTGAAAATTTATTTTTTACTTTTTAGTGCATTTTTAATAAAACTTGATTTTAAAAAGTATTCTTTTATATAATTTTTTTATTATCAATGATAGCTTATGTGTGTATTTTAATTCAGTTTAATAAAAATACTTGAATGATGAAAAAATACATAACGTTTTAATATAGATGACACAAAATTTAAATTATTCTACATTTAAACTTATATTTTTGTGTCTATATGGTTAAAAAACAAACTTTTAACTCAATTCCTTCAACATGATCAAATCCATTTAATAAACTAATAATTTATAAATTATTCTATTCATATGCGAAAGTTTTCTCCAGATTGCGCCACATTTTTCATTACTCCTTATTCGTTAGCTACTTTCTTATGTTGTCCGGATAATCATAAGTAATACGTTAGTGAAAGTTTCATCCTAATCGGTTCAGTATTTTTTGAGATTAGCGTTTACAAACAAAAAAACTCACAAACGTAATTTTGATTCCAGTCTTTAAAAAAGTGGTATTAAAATCATTTTGACAACATGAGTTACTTCAATATATTCATATGTAATTTTTTGGTGAAATTACTCATCGTTATACTAATTTTGATTCCAGTCTTTAAAAAAGTGATATTAAAATCATTTTGACAACATGAGTTACTTCAATATATTCATATGTAATTTTTTTGGTGAAATTACTCATCGTTATATCTTTGTCTCTTAAAGGGTTACATTAATTCACCTGATAAATTATTTCATTCCACGTTCCTCGTTTAATGGATTTTAATATATCAGATACGTATTAATGAGTTGCATGTTGAGAAAACCCGAAATGGGTTGGGTCCAGAACACATTTAATCATTACGGCAATCATTGTAAAAAAATCAAAACGGCTGAGACGTGAATTCGCTAATAAAGACATAAATTGTATTAACCTATAGTTGATGACATAGAATTACTACATATTTATATACTCGTACTTTATAGTTAAATTTATTTTATCACATATAAGGACTAACCGGTCAATTAAAAGTAATAAATATTTATTTATTGGGTTGAATTAATTAATAAAATATAAGGCTGATGTTACATAACAAGTAGTAAATTGTTGGGGATTTAAATTATTTCAAAGTTTTAATTAATAAACATTATTTTGATAGCTATTTTTAATTAAATATGCACATAATCTGGACTGCAAAGTCCAGTGTTATACAGCATTTATTCACAGTCAAAATCTTTTTGCAATGTACCAAATCGTGTTATTTTATGTTGGATTTTATTTTTGTAGTTAAAAAATTGTTTAGTAAAATTCATAGATAACATAACACAGTTATCAACTGCACTAGAAGTACCTCGTAGAAAGATTTATATTTGTTTTTTTTTGCGACTGGCTATGCTTACCACCACAAAGTTTCTAATTGAATAAGATTCAAATAAGGCCCTACTAAGCCACTAATAATTACGAACTACTAATTATGTGCAATTTTTTACAATATTTTTTGGTCGTAATTTGTACAGTGACGATTAGTGATCATTAATTGGTAAATTATTGATACATAAACATTAACGACATTTAAGCTTTCCAAGATACCAACATACAGCAGCACTCTGCTATACGACCATCCACTACACGACCGCTCCGTTATACAATGCGCCGACAGTTCTAACCAACGTCCTTCCCCCATCCCCACCATAATACCACCGAGACTGCTATATTTCTGCGCGTTTAAATTCACCAATCAACGTTAATGTCGGCGCGGTGGTGGGTGCCCCTCTAACCGTCGTATAGTGGAATTTTTGAATTACCGATGCCGTCGTATAGCAGAATGTTGAGTGTATGTTCTTTAAAAATAATAGTTCTGATGAGGGAACACATGTTGATGACCCCTTTCTGACGCACAAATCCTTGATTATCTCAAACAGTACAAGTCCAAAGAAAAAAGTATACACTCAGCGTTCTATAAAACGACCATCCACAAGACGTCAGTTCCATAAGACAATGTTCTAACAGTTCTATAGAACGTCTTTCCCCAACCCCCACCATAATACCACTGTGACTGCTATATTTCAGCGCGAAATTTAAATTAACAAATTGACGTTAAAGTCTTCTATGTAGTTGTAGATTTTTTCACACAAAACTTGTATTTTGGTGTGACTCAATGTGGAAAAAAAATGAAATTCAATACAAATTTTCGTTGAAATATAATAATTTAGCCGACGTCTTGTGGAATTATTGAATTACCGATGGCTACGTATTATAGAACGCTGAGTGTACTGGACCCTTTTTACGTTTACTAAATTAACAATCCCGTGGTGGTAAGTAAATCCGGGCAATCTGGTTTGGTACACCCTGTATATGAGTACAGTAATATATTTTATTTTCATTGAACTATATTATGTAACAAGTACATAAAAGCTAAGAACGAATTTAGTTAAAAAGCTATACAGTAGTGTGAAAATGAACCGCAACACTACCTCGGATTAAACAAAATATTGTTTTTCTTGGAAAGTGATTATCATTGATTGACTCACTTATTAAGTTTATTACCTGGGTTGATTTACTACCCCATCCACATAAAAAATGTCGAAAATTTAAATTATTTCAGTTTATTTTTGTTAGTAATAAAGTGAACCTCGTAATAATGGCATAAATTAAAAATTATTGTCAAACGAACAAAAAGCTGTTGTTTTAGCTCCAAAAATTTTTTTTTCATCAATTTGAGTAATAAGCACTCGAATCAAGTGTAGTCCATCAATATTAAGCCATTTCTTGAAGAAATTTGAGGAAACTAGCTCCACAGAAAATAAAATACGAGGTGGTCGACAAAAAAAACAACTTCGAGAGATGATCATGTGCTGGAGCGACTTTGCCTACAGAATAAAGCCGGGACATCGACAGAACTGTGTGGTGAGTAGAATCAAGCAACAAGAGTCACTGTTTGTATGTTTACTGTGAGGCGTCGCCTTAAAAAAATGGTTTAAAAGCGTATTGTCCACGCAAAAAGCCTGTTTTAACCAAAAAAATTGAGGTAAACTGGAAGTTTCCCGTGATTGTAATGGTGAGGGGGTATTTTCAAGCAAAGGCGTAGATCCACTTCACGTTATTACTGACACTTTTAAGGTACAGGACAATATTAGAATATTAAGTGAATGTTTAGTGCCAACGATTGAAACACAATTTCAAGGTGCGACTAACTGCCTATTTCAAGATGATCCTGCACCCCGCCATCGTGCAAAAACTGTATGTATTTAATGTTTCTGTCATTTTTTATGTATGCTCTATTATTTAGAATCATTTTAAAACGTTAAATTATTTCAGGTGAAGAAATTTCTGCAAGAGAACGAAATTAATTGTCTAGAATGGGCAGGAAATAGTCCGGATTTGAATCCAATAGAAAATTGCTGGTACATAAAATCAAGAAAAATATCCAGAAATAAACCTAAAAACAAAGAAGAATTGACAAAAACTCTGATTAGAGTTAGGACAGAGAAATTAGACTTAGATTATCAGCAAAAATTGATAAAATCTATGCCAAACCGTGTACAGGCTGTGATCAAGTCAAAGGGGGGGGGGGGGGGGGGGGCAACAAAATATTAATATATTTTATTTTTATAAAAAATAAAGAATATTTGTTCTTAAGACCAAAAACTTGTTTTATATTAATCCTACTTTCAATTTTCAGTAGGCAATACTTAACTGTTCTTATTGCCTGAATCATGTAAAAACGGTCTTTCATTTTTCCTGAATTATTAAAGTTTCAGTAAAACGTTAAATTAATCACAATTGATTAATTAATGCTTCCTAAACATCCAAAATAATTAATTTATATGATATTTTCCATTTAAGTTCAAAAGAATAGCAATAACCAATGTAATTTGTTTAAATTTATAAGTGTTGCGGTTCATTTTCACACTACTGTATATTCCACCGACCTATTGTTATAGAGCCACTGAATAAAATGAAGGTTAAATAATATAACAATAAAAGTATAAAAAGACCTTACGTAAAATAGTAATAACTATATGTAGTAGTAACATATGGTAGTCATATAAAAAAAACTTGTGAAATTTCATTATCAAATAACAAAAAGTTTAATTAAAATGAAATATAAACAAAAAATAATTCAGACGCGACAACACATGAATATAAATATTAAATATCACATAAAACAGAATATTTGTCACCTGTTGTGTCAACATAACATGAAAACAAAACAAATAGCGTTAGTATATTTAGAAATTCTCGTTTTGATTAACAGTGTAGAGATACATATAGTTAGAAAATAAATTACCAGCATTTAAATGTATGTTTTATGTTAATTTCAAAAATCTCTGTATATAAAGTTACTTTGGGGACCACAGAATATCAAGTTTAAAAAACTGAAATGAGTTAGATGCGATGAAGCGTTGTTTCTTAATTTATAAGCTATTTACATCTATTTAGCGATGAATAAAATCATAAACTCAAATGTATATTTGCGGTGTTTTGATTTGGAGATGATTTAAGTTAATAGGAATAAAAAACATTGAAATATATTTTAATATAACGTAATGCTGACAGAATATTTCAGGTGGGTAGAAATGAAATTGGAGAATTCTGTTTTACATAATGAAATAACATATTCTAATAAGTAAACGAGTCAGAAATAAAAGCTACTGGATATACTTTTTGCAAATTTTATAGTTTTGTTATCTTACAAAATTATTATCTACTGATTAATTTTATCTAATAAGTAATTTTATATAATTTGATTTTTATGTAACAATTGAGAATGGGGAAAATTTGATAGTATTTTTGTTACAAAAGTATATAGAAAAATTGTCCTACGTTTTTATAATCTAAAGACAATAAAATATTTTGGTAATAATTGTCAATAACGTACCTACATTTTTTTCTTATCCACTAGTAAATAATTAATTTAATTTAATAAATATTGAACAGTATAGGAAAGTAAAAATTTAAGTGAATTATTTTTATATAAAAAATAATAATAATTAAATGTTAAAATTAAAAGATAAATTAAAATAATTAGAAAAATTCAAAAATTTAAGAAAATTGATTATTACTTTAGTCTGTACAGTGATTGTTTTCAAAAATAGGAGGTTCACATTTACAGTAAATTTTAAATATACAGTGTCCTCCAATAGTGTGTCCGGCATTGTTTTACGCCCAAACTATTGAAGATAGAGTTTTAGGATAAAAAATTCATTGTATATATTGACCCTAAAGAATTTCAGGAAAATATTTTCAACCCCCTAAAACCGCTCCTTTGGGGGTAGTTTGAGGGGTACATACCCGTTTCTCAGTTAAATCAAATGGAATGGTATATCAAAAAGTACATATTTGTAAAGATCATAAAAAATAAGAAACTTTCGTAAAACAAAAATTTTCATACTTTCAATTGTTTAAAAAATATGGCGACTTGTTCGCAAATTTTAGGGTTTCACTAAAAGTGCTCTAATTTCGTTAAAAATTAATGGAATTTTATTATTTTTTCAAATTTAAAAAGTAGAAACAATGAACATTGTAAAGATGTATGACTATCTGTGATTTTGATAGTTTAAAGTGTCATACACGATATATCAAAAATTCAAAAGTTCAACTAGGGATAATTCGAAATTTTCAAATACAACGGTATATCAATTAGTACTTTTCTTAAAAAGGATATGTAAATAAACAACTTTGGTTAAGAAAATTAAAAATTATAATTTTAAAATTGAAAACTGAAAATTAAAATTTTTAATTTTAATTTTTTTTTATCAAAAACTGTTTATTTACATATCTTCTTTAAGAAAAAGTACTAATTGATATACCATTGTATTTAAAAAATTTGAATAATCCCTAATTGAACTTGTCAATTTTTGGTATGTCGAGTATGACACTTTAAAATATTAAAATCTCAAATAATCATACATCTTTACAAAGTTCATTATTTCTACTTTCTAAATTTAAAATAATAATAAAATTCCATAAATATTTAACGAAATTAGAGCACTTTGAGTAAAACTCTAAAATTTGATAACAAGTCGCCATATTTTTTAAACAATTGAAAGTATGAAAATTTTTGTTTTACGAAAGTTTCTTATTTTTTCATTATCTTTACAAATATGTACTTTTTGATATACCATTCCATTTGATTTCACTGAGAAACGGGCATGTACCCCTCAAACTACCCCCCAAGGAGCGGTTTTAGGGGGTTGAAAATATTTTCCTGAAATTCTTTAGGGTCGATATATATAGTAAAATTTTAATCCTAACTCTCTATCTTCAATAGTTTGGGCGTAAAACAATGCCGGACGCACTATTGGAGGACCCTGTATAGCCAAAAAGGTGAGACTTACAAATATGGAATTATATATAATTCCATATTTGTAAGTCTCACCTTTTTGGCTGTAGAGCATTAACAGACAGACACACATACACACAGACGTCATGAGGTAATGGTTGTACGTGATTCAGTGACTTTCAAAACGTGTACATCCGTTAAAATCTTGAACTCGATTTTTTTCACTATACGCTAGGAAACCATCGATCCTGGCGCCACCAAGTGGCAAAAATAAATAATTTTGGGTTTCTGTCAAAACAATCTGTCATATAATTGAAAGGAAAAAATGGATAATTGCCGTTATATTATGTATGTTATATTAAAATTTGTATTGATAAGTATCAACCTTTGTATATTATTAGAATTTGACCCCGAAATTTTCTTATTTTAAACCGACTTCTAAAAAAGAGGAGGTTATCAATTCAATCAATATATTTTGTTATGTATGTTCGAGCATAACTTCGACAAATATGCGCCTATTCGGTTGATTTTTGTTTGTTTGAAAGAGTATACTCCCGAGGTGGTCTCATATAAATTTTATCAGAAACTGACCATGGACTTCAAAAAAGGAGAGAGTTTTCTATTTTCTTATATATATTTTTTATGTATTTTCGGGTATAACTACGACAAATATGCACCTATTCGGTTGATTTTTCTTTGTTTGAAAGAGTATACTATCGAGCTGATACCATATAAATTTCATTATAATCAAATATATGGTTTCAAAGATACGCCACTCAAAAGAAAAAAAGAAAAAATCGTTATAGAGTTGATCGAAAATAGACAAATTTCGCGGGTCGAATCCTTATAATCCGCAAAGATTGATACTCTTCAATACAGATTTTAATATAACACACATAACTTTGTGTTTTAACCCCGTAATTTACTCATTGGGTAATATCAGACATTTGAAAATAAAAAATAAAAATTTGCTATGAAAAAATTTAGTAAAAATAAAAAATTAATGTTTTTCAAGACCTTATATTACCCTTAAGTTTTACTGAAAATATCATCCAATTATATCAAACCATTAAGTAGAAAAAAAAAGGTTTTCGATTTTCAAATTTTAATTAATTACAGCTAAAATAATTATTAAAATTAATTAAAACTTGGTCAAGTACTTCTTCATACATAGGTTTACAGATAAGAAAAAAAATTAACGAAATCGGAACTTGGGAACATTACTTTCGGCTGTCCTTTTTTAAAAGTAATATACCCAAAGTTGCTAACGGCGCTCACTAGGTGGCGACGTGTCGTTTTTGACAGATGGTTTCCTAACGTATAGGTACCTATTTTATTATACAGTACATTAATTCATGTGTGTATAAAAAGTAAAAAAAAACTAGAATATAACAAACAATAGACTAAAACTATGGTTATGAGTGTTATGACTTATGTCTTACACATATTTAATAGACAGACTCTAATGATGATGTCATTGCTATTGAAACACATGAATTTGTATTTAGACTTGAAATTGATTAACCAATTTTTTTTAGATTTTATGTAACTATTAATTATGTTTCTAAAAAAATCATAATTCAACAAAAATACATCTCAAAAATACAATTTTATAATAAATTCAAAATGTAACTGTGTGTAATTTGATACAATTACGGGTATAATATTCATATAACAAGATTCTGTCGTATTTAGGCATGCAGCATAATTGAGTTTCGTATTCATTAACGTAAGAAAAACATTCCGTAATAAGGAGAAAACTCATGTCCTACCGCAGGGTCGGTGTAACAGCGACCAGTACTAATGATAAACGCAACTTAGAAAAAAAGTAAACGCGGAGGGGGTGAACTCAAGTGAATATAAATTTTATAAATGTTGAGGAAAAGATTTAATTAAAGAAAATTTTAAAACGACGCGAGAAGTTTTCTTCTATCAGCCTGGCGCGCGGCCAGGATTTTAACTGGAGGGTGAAGAAAAAATTTAAGGATTTATTAACAAAATATTTTGTGTATATTCGTTTTTAATTTAGAGACCGGCCAAAGTCAAAGCGACTATTTACAGAAATAAAAACAATTAAGTAATTTTTTAGGCAGACAAAGAAAATTAAAAATATCGTGTCCGATATTATATTATAATAGATACCTATTACCTATACATATAACTAATTTAGTTTTAGCTAACAAAAGCACTTTAAAATGGGGGTATCAAACTTTTTATGGTACCCTGTAAAATTTTAAAATGATAATCGTGAAAAATAGAACATTTGTGGATATCATTTTTACCTTTTTTTCCTTTTTTGTCTCTACAGTTTAAGCTAATATATTGATGCTACATATTGCTAACAAAACAAGCTTTCGAAATAAACTTTATATTTTTTAAGAATATCACTAAACCGGAAACGGATGATTATTCTTGTTAAAATTTGTATTATTAAATGTTATCATAAATTTTAGAAAGTGGCTATTTGCACTTATAGTTTGTGCATGCAATTGGCTATTTGC
This sequence comes from Sialis lutaria, assembly GCA_949319165.1. NCBI lineage: Eukaryota > Metazoa > Arthropoda > Insecta > Megaloptera > Sialidae > Sialis > Sialis lutaria. The sequence goes on from OX439241.1 coordinate 18,431,155, forward strand.
ACATACTGTATATGTACCAAATTAGGTTAAGTTGTTAAGTTAGGGTAGGTTAGTGTACGTTAGGTTAGTGGTATGTCCAAATGGACAATTGGATGCACATACAACATGTGCAAATAGCAAATAGCCAATTGCCTGCATATACAATATGTGCAAATAGCCAATTGCCTGCATATACAATATGTGCAAATAGCCAATTATATGCACATACTGCATGTACAAATAGCCTCAATTGTAAGTAATATCGTATATAGTACGGATTAAAATCCAAACACCCCCTTTGTGGGTACGTTCCTGTGTTTCCACAAACTACGAATTTCATTCAATCTAAACTTTTGTAATTGTTCAGGTATTATTATGTGTATACGAAATGAAATTAACGAGTTAAGTTATTATTTGAGTTTAAAGCAATAATAAATTTTAATGCTTTCCAAGACGGATTTCATTTCATGATATTAAAACTGCTAATGAACAATTTTTTGTAATAGAAGTTTTGTGTTTGCATAAAAATGCAATATTGATTTTATTCAGTCGCAGTTAGTAATTAAAAAGTTAGTTGTAGTGAAAAATTATGTCCTTGAATTTTTGTATGAATAATGTAGTTGGATAAAGGTGTTTTTAGGGTTCCGTAGAAAACTAGGAACCCTTATAGTTTCTCCATGTCCGTCCGTCCGTCCTGAAAACTTTTGAGATAATAAGATGAAATTTGGTACACGGCCGTAGATTGATGACCCAAAAACAGAAATGATAAGATTTTTGAAAATAAAATTTTTTTAGACCCCCCTTTCATAAAATGAAAAGTGTTTTCAAAAAAAAAATTTCACCTACACCATTGAGTGAGGTGCCGTTAGAAAGGTCTCCTAAAATGCAACAAAAAATGTATCAGAACTTTTTGATTTTAACCCTTTAATCACGATGTATTTGCTCTCCAAAATCGTTAAAAAAGCGTCCCCCCTCTTTATTTTCTAAACTATCAATTTAAAAAATCTGAAAAAATTCCAGAATGTAGCTTTTAATTAGTACTTTCACTGAAAATTATAACGAACATTGTCAAAAAATTTTGGACCCCCCTTCTAAAGACTGAAAAGTGAACTCTCATTTTTTCCCCACTTACCCTATTGAGTAGGGTGTCATTTATTAGGTCTCCTAAAATGCAATAAAAAATGTCAGATAACTTTTTGATTTCCACCCTTCAGTCACGAAATATTTGCTTTTTAATATCGCTGTCAGAGCGTCCCCCCCCCTCTATTTTCTTAACTATCGATTCAAAAAATCTGAAAAAAATTCAGAAAGTAGCTTTTAATAAGTACTTTCACTGAAAATTATAACGAACATTGTCAAAAATATTTTGGGCGGGGGTATCATAGATTGAAAAGTGAAGTCACATTTTTTTCATTTACCCCATTGAGTGGGGTGTCATTTGATAGGTCTCGTAAAATGAAATAATAAAAGTCAAATGACTTTTTGATTTTAACCCTTCGGTCACGAAAATTTTGTAAAAAAACTCTTTTTTTTATAAATCGTAGTGGGAATGACTACGGAACCCTATCATGTGCGTGCCCAACAAGCACTTGCCCGTTTTATTATTTATTTATGGTTAGGGCTGTACATGAAACGAGACGATACTTATATGACAAATGACAGTCTCGTCTCATAAAAATGGAAGCCTTCAAACAATTAAAATTATTTTGAGTTAGTTTAAGGTTCAGGTCAAAAAATAACTTGCACATTGTTTTTTTATGATAGCACACGTTTTGAGGCACAGTACGCCTCTGATAGCAATAAAGTATATATGCAATGACTTTTAAATAAGTACATACATATATAAGCGAAATGCAGTTATGATTAACACTAAGTACATGTTAAATAAAAATACAAATGCGAATATTCTTTATGTAGTCATAAAAAATATAATTAAAATACCTAACATAGTGATGTATTAAAATTACGTCTTGGAGTATAAAACATATTTAGGATATTCTGCGTGTACAAAAGATGAAAATTACAAAGAAGTGAAAATGAATTATTATAAAAGATATTCCCCAACAATATGTATAAAATTATAAGCGTGGTCGTACATTTATAACATAATATTTTTTCTGAAGAAATTCCTCACATTGTGAATGTTGTATAACATAGTTTCTTTCTTACTAAAGACATGAATACAAACGCTCGAAATTTCGTTGATATTTTAATAATTTTCACGTTAATAATTTTTATATTTATATTTTAAATTAAGTTTTTTTACAATATTAGATTTTTTTTAAACCAACCAGAAATTAATTTTAGACCAGCAATAACAATTAGATACAGTTTTGCTACTAATTATTTATTTATTTTTTAAATTCCTAAGTTTGTTTCGATTGTATGAACTTAAAATTTTTTTCTGTTATAGTTATAACAGCTTAATTAACTTTTTTAATGTAGCGGATAAACAAATTAATATCTTAATTTTTTTCAAAATGAAGATTATAGGGAATTTTATAGTGAATAATTTTAAGACTTCTATTTAGCAAAAATGATAGGAATCTTGCAATTAAACTATGATTTTAACTTTAACCATGACGCTCACAACTAAAATTGAAGCAATCTTAGTTAGAATATTATTAGACCAATCAAATTAGATATTTAGATAGGATAAATATTCGCCAGGATAATTTTAGTGCCGATCGATGGGTAATGATGTCCTTAATAAAATATTAAATTTGCAAAATTGTGGGCACCCGGGAAATACAAAAATAAAATAAAAACAAAAAAAATTGACCTTCGCTTATGTTAAATCATCGATGCAGCGAAAACAATGTGAGCTAGAGCAAAAGGGAACAGGACCCGTTTGATAGAGAATGAAATTTCCTATAAAAAACAACAAAGTTCATATTTCTAAAGTTAATAGTTTTTGTGTGATGGTTGTCGAAAATCACATGACTAAAATGTAATTTATGAAATGAAATATGTCGCTATATTCCCCGATCAGCTGTAAGAAGGAATATTGGTATTTAACGATTAATAAAAAATTTCAAAATTTTTAACTAGATACTAAAAGGAAGTTATTTATGGATAAGATTTATATAAGACTCATATCTGATTTCTTCTATCTATGTTACCTGTTTGTTTGTGTTGACAGCTTTCTTTGTACAAATCTATTAAATAGCAAATGCTGGATTCTGATTTGTCCATTTAGAAATTTTACAGGGCTATTAGAAATAACAAACTTTGATGAAACTGGGAGTTAGTCAATACAGTATTCAACTCCAATAATAGAAATAATAGATTCTAGTCTAGATAACTTAAAATAAAGATACCACTTAATATCCTTTTATAACTTATTACCGGTATGCAATACATAAAAAAAACTAATATATCGAGTATCTTAAAACCCACGTACCCAAATTATCCATCAGTGTTTGAAGCGTCCAAATACCGACCAAACCTTCCCCTTAATTAAAGCAGCCGTTTCAATTGCATTGGATTACTAAATGAATTTATTATATCTCATCCACGCACGCGGCGTGTAATTTGTACGCATCGTACGCGACTGGCTCGCTCGATTTGTCAATGTTACCAAACTGAACAGGTACAGGTGTCTTCGCGAACGTACCTTCTGTATTACAGGGCTGGAGTAAGGTTTATGTTACTGATTGCTTTATAGTACTTCTGTCTAGAATAGGCATGATGTCAGTAACAAAGTATCATTGAAATTATTATTTTAAATAATGAAATACTAAAATTAAAAAGATTCTAACAAAAGTATTTATTTTTATATTAAAAGCCAGATTAATATAATTTTTGTTAAAATAAAAATGCAAAATACAGCATGTTAAATGGAACAACAATCAGAGCGCATGACGTCACGCATCAGTAAATGTGAAAAGTGATTTAATTTTATTTTAGACAAATATCAATTCCTCTTACAAAATTATTAGGTACATACCTTATTTAAGAACTTATGTACTTTGGAATTCATTTTTAACACACAAAATAATTAAATTATTGTCTAACTCTGAATGTTTGATTATTGTTGACAAGGAGTGTGACGTCATAACTCTGAAATTTCAGAGTATTGTATGCGTTTTGGAGTCAAATTCAAAATTAGTTTTAAAAGAGTCAATTTTTGCGATTAAACCTTTATTTTCTGCAGAAATAAGTATTTTTTTGGAAATCGGAGACACGTAAGATCATCATATAATAGATTTTTTTTTTAAATTCGTCATCGTGTCTATTTTGTTGCTGTATTCGATACATTATTTCAATTAAAAACACATAATTATTCGAACGAATTAATTTTATTTATACTTCCTCTGAAGGCTTTTGTGGCCGTTATACATACGAGCTAACTTTTCACTGTTTTTCACGTTGTCGTATTAAGTTTCTGAAACACTTTCAAAAACGACTCTGACATAAGAGTCGAAACGTCAAAAAACATAAAAACGTGGACAACAGCTCGAAAATTTAACTTTATATGCGATTAAAAAGAAAAATTAATAATTAATTTTGATGTTTTTAAAAGTTATAGATGCCTACCCATTTGTAATTTTTTGTATATTTGATGATCCGGTGGCTCGAATTGATTTTAGTTGAGATTTTTGTTATCAGAGCGAATGTGTCAAAAGCCTTACGAAACATTTGTATTTCGCATACCTGATATTACAGTGCATTCATCAATTTGATATTTTATTCTTCATCCAAAACTTTTACGATTTTAACTGTCAGTTTATTTTCTGAATAATTTCCTTGGTCGTTTTAAATATATCTTTATTATATCCCATACCTGAAATTCCCTTCATTAGGTACGCCTCTGAGTTCTCGACAATCACAGCAACCGAACGGTGGACATTTAATTTAATTATAAAATATAAAACTCTGTTTAAAGTGGCATTAAATTTAATTATCTTGTACCTGAATAAAATCTAATTGATGTACGTTTATTTGTATATAAAACTTTCTTTAATACGGGAAACATTCACATATAAATTAATATAAATAGGAATAATTAATTTACTGGAGAGATGTAGGTAAGCATTGTCGGTAACAAATATCCATATAATTTGTTTTCTTTATTTCTATTATTCATGTGTGAGGTAGTCATTAGTTTGTATTATTTTAACTCAATGGTATTATGCACTTCTTTTGTTTTGTTTTCTTATTCATTATGTATCTACCTACATTTATTTAGAAATATGATTTCAATTTGAATACGAAATTAATTTATAATATAACATTTGTGATTGAATTTATTATTTTAAATAAAAATTTGTTAACCATAAAACTAAAATATAATGCTCATTTTATCAATTTATACACGAATTTTTTTAGTACGAACACTCTTCCATGCAGAGCTTGCTTGGGGTGTGCAATAGTTGTAAGGATTTGGTGTTGACGAAATATAAGTAAGTACTAACATAATAAAATAAATAATAAAATCTATATATACAATATTTAAAATAACCCCAATAATTTATTTTTTATTTTATTCTAGCCGCGTATTTTTATTGCTACATATGAAATACTCTATAGCCTATATCAGGGGTTCTCAACAGCTGGTATTTTCTTCATCGACTTCCTTAAATTTTTCTCTATAATATACAGCATACAACATAATCATAATACCAATAATTGAACTGAAGTATGGACGACCCTTTTTTAAACTTTCATCGATCCCTAAGGGGTCCACCTGGACTCTGTTTGGAACTCCTGGTCTATATTATAATCAAATATTTATCACATATACAGGCTGTTCGCGGGAACCGAGTGATCATTGCTAACTTTGTTATTATTAGAGCTAGAAGATCGGTTAAATGGACAAAGTATCAGTATTTTTTCCGTAATGAATAATGGCGATGTCAAAAAAAGAATTAAATGTCAAATTTCAGAGATATATTGAAATACAACTTTTTTTTAAATGGAATATCCTGTATATTATTATTGAATTTTGTAACTGAGGATGTTCTCTTAACTAAAGTGTAATACATGTATGATAGTAAAATTGATAGAAAACAAGTTATAACAAATATAAAATTAATAGAAAATAACGAAAAACAGTGTGCTATGAAGTTTTAATAAATTGAGAACAAATGATTAAAACATTTAAAACAATAGTTTAAGGTTTTTATGACATTTGATCGCAAATTTTCATTGTTTTTGAATTTAATTGATAACGAACAAAATTATTTATTATAATTAATTATATTTTTTATGAATAATGCTCAAAAATGTTAAAAAATCTGCGAAATAAGACTCACATACCTGAAATAATTGTTTTAAATTTGTTTACCATTTGTTTGTATTTTATTAAATCTTCATAGCACACAATTTTTATTAATTTTATATTTGTTATAACTTGTTTTCTATCAATTTTACCATCATACATTTATTACTTTTTTATAAAGAGAACATCCTCAGCTACAAAATTCAATAATAATATACAGGCTATTCCATTTAAAAAAACGTTGTATTTCAGTGTATCTATTAAATTTGTCATTCAATTGTTTTTTTGACACCGCCATTATTCATCACTAATACTAATACTTTGCCCATTTAACCGATCTTCTAGCTCCAATAATAACAAAGTTAGCAATGATCACTCGGTTCCCGCGAACACACTGCATATATACATATAATATACGAGTGATTCATATTATTATTAATAGGAGATTTGCAAATCTCTAGTTATCATTGTCGGTAACTTTTTATACAACTTTTTTTCCAGAAATATCATCACAAATAAATAAAATATATTAGAAATGTGTGATAGAGACACATACAGATTTCGATACGGACCACTAAAAATAGTTAATTCTATTTTAGCTATTAGCACATAGATATGTTAACGTATATGTACAATTAAAATTACCACACACAAAAATGTTAAACAATTTATTGTATAACTCGTACAGGTATGGTAATTATTATTAAATATAAAATTAACAGATTATTTAGTATTAATCAGCTCGTTAAATTACATAAAACGGTCTTAAAGTTGCAATTAATAACCCAATTTTACTGCAGCAGTAACGATAACTTAATTTTATTAGCTATACCTTACTTTCACCGCAAGTAATAAACAGTTCATTCCATTTCAATTACACAGCTATAAGAAAGGTTATTCCAATAACACACAACCCCAAATGCAGCATAAAATTCATCCCCAAACGAAGGGCGTCTTCTTACTCTTAAAACACTAGCTTACATTGCGAGTCTTAAGCGATAAGTAACACCCCAGAGAATAAACTACAAAGACAAAATATCTAGACAAAGAAAAACAATACGGATTCATCTGCAGAATTATAGTTTCATCTCTATTTAAAAAAAGACAATAGTTTTGTGATAACAGTTTCATCGAACTCGACGTATACAAGTAAAATAGGAATTTACGTTTTTGACCATCTTTTATTGCGACAAAAATTCTTACCGCAACGGGGGGCTAACGAGGCTGGACCCCTCAAATACCGAGGGAGTTCCCATGGGACAAATATACCAGATAGGAGACACATAGTGCTGAAATGTCCTGCAGGTATAAATGCACGCTTCCTTATCTCTTTTTCTTCTTCTACATTGTCGACCGATTTCACAAAATTACGTATTTCAAATTTTTTATTAAAAGATGAAAGGAGTACGTTTTGTCTTATTTTTATTTACTTATAGAAAGAATAATGGGTATTTCTCGTTTAAAATTTATATCCTTTTTTAGTTCATCTATGTACACTCTATACAGGGTGTCCCATTTTAATTTATCACCCCCCTAATTTTTTTTATCTATCAATAAAATCAAAAAATGCTTCAAATAAAAGTTGTTTGGTTTTGAGGGGGACCCAAAATGGCGTTATTAATTTTTTAATTTTTGGATGTTTTCATGGTCAAATAGGCCCAACTTTTTTTTTCAAATGGAAACCTATATTTTTTATTACATAATCTTATTGTTTGGAAAAAAACAAGTAGCTTTTGTTTCAAAAAACTTTTGTATGACTTCATTTTTTTTTTAATATTAAACAAAATAATTTTAGATTTTAGTTTTTTAATAATTTTTTACTCGAAACCCATTAACTTTAGAAGAAAAATGTAAAAAACAAAAAATGTTTATTTTAATATGATATAACTAGGAAAATTATATCAGGATTTTTTGTTAACTTTTGCTCTTCAAAATATTAAAAAATAAATATTATTTTAAAATAATATTTTATTTAAAAAGATTATTTTTAAATAAAAAATAAAATAAAAAAATCTGAAATAATTTTCCTAGTTATATCATATTAAAATAAACATTTTTTGTTTCTTACACTTTTCCTCTAAAGTTAATGGGTTTTGAGTAAAAAATTAGTAAAAATCTAAAATCTAAAATTATTTTGTCGAATATTAAAAAATAATGAAGTCATACAAAAATTTTTTTGAAACAAAAGCTACTTGTTTTTTTCCAAAGAATAAAATATTGTAATAAAAAATATAGGTTTCCATTTGAAAAAAAAAGTTGGGCCTATTTGACCATGAAGACGTCCAAAAAATAAAAAATTAATAACGCCATTTTGGGTCCCCCTCAAAACCAAACAACTTTTATTTGAAGCATTTTTTGATTTAATTGATAGATAAAAAAAATTAGGGGGGTGATAGATTAAAATGGGACACCTGTATACAGCAATTTCTTACTTATTGTAAGAAAATGTAAACATTGTAAACTATACTAGATAAGTCAGCTAGAAAATTGTAGACTCGAAGTTTTTTAACGTGTTGAAACAGAATCAGTTTCATAAATTGCTCTATTAATGTCTGGTATTATAAAGAACTTGCTCGAGTGCAAAAGCTAATTAGCTTCTGGTTAATTTTATTTGCTAGGTATTAAATATATAGGTAAAAACAATACAGAATTAAATCGTATATATGATGACTTTGACGCGCGTTAACTAGAAATCAGCGATTTAAATATAAGTTTATTATTATTATACATTTATTACCAAAGCTCCAAAAGCTAATTAGCGTTTTTACTCTTTATAACACCGGGTATACGTCAGGTTTACGAGATATTCCAGTTTGCAAGTGCAAAAAAGTAGGTAGAACTAAAATCTGTTTTCTTAACATTGGTTAGGTATAGAAAGAAATTTTGCTTCAAAAGCCGATAACCATAAAAAATCGAAGTACTTTTAAATTGTAAAAAAATACAATCAAGATAATGGTATCTACATAAAATATTGTAATAAATAGCTTATAACACTAAATTAATTGAAAAGTGTGAAACAGTTATTAAAAATATTGATCATTCGATAAAAAATAGTTAGTGTTTAACGTCAAGTGTAAGATAATTAATATTCTCATGTGCCGTCGTTTAAGTAACAAATGTGATAATTAAAAATTAATTTAAAAAAGATGTAAATAAGATTAATAAATGTTAAATGGTGTTAAACTGAAAATATCAACTAACATTCACACAAAAAACACAATTTGCATAATGAATCCATTAAAAATACACTGACTTACTTAAATGTGAATAAATCAGATCTTAGTTTAATTTAAAACGTATAGTATAACCTCGGTTTTATGTTATCGGATTTAAATATATTATTTCTATATTTAGAAAGACGCATTTTATATGAGCCGTATACAAAACAAAATATTACTTAATAATGACAAATACACTTTTATACTACATTTTTTATAACAGATACATATATTTTAGTTATTGTAGCAAAATTCCCTATCTTGATTTTTCAAAAATAACTCGACATATGTATTAAAAAGTATTTTTTTGTCGATAGTGTCAAAAATATTTGGTTGTACATAATAAATGTTTAGTATGTATGAATGAAAAACGTTAAACGAAGCAATACTGTATACAGTGCGTTCATGATGAAAGGAACAAATTCGTTTAAAATTCAGGGAATTATTTTGTGGAAAAACGCTCGGACCCGTCGATTAGTATTTTTAGTTGTGGATTTTTTGATATAAGAAAAATGTATACAGGGTGTCCCAAGAAGAATCTATGCAGTAATCATTGATTTTTTAAAATGGAACACCCTATATATTATGCCATTTTTGAATTGTACGATGAATTCTGAACACTTTTTGTGCGCATAAGATAGCTCTAAAATTAGTGGTTTTTGGAATAATGACGTTTGAAATGTGTCTCAAGATGAATATATGCAGTCATCATTGATTTTTTTTAATGGAACAGCCTGTAAATTATGCCAATTTTGAATTGTACGGTAAATTCTGAATACTTTCAATACAAAATACCATAGCTCTAAAATCAGTGGTTTTTGGAATAATTTTATTTCTTTTGAATGTTTTATTATTAAAGTTAATTAATTTTTTATTTATTTATAACATTTCAAACGTCATTATTTCAAAAACTGATGATTTTAGACCTATACTATGTTGTACAGAAAGTGAACAGAATTTATCGTAAAATTCAAAAATGGCACAATATACAGGATTTTCCATTAAAAAAAATCAATGATGACTAAATATGTTCTTCTTGAAACACATTTCAAACGTCATTATTCCAAAAACCGCTAATTTTAGAGCTATGCTATGCGCACAAAAAGTGTTCAGAATTTATCGTAGAATTCAAAAATGGCATAATATATAGGGTGTTCCATTAAAAAAAAAACAATGGTTACTGCATAGATTCTTCTTGGGACACCCTGTATACAATTTTCTTATATCAAAAAATCCGCAACTAAAAATACTAATCGACTGGTCCGAGCGTTTTTCCACAAAATAATTCCCTGAATTTTAAACGAATTTGTTCCTTTCATCATGAACGCACTGTATATTGATATTTATCTATTTCTAGTACCTATCGCAAATTTCAACAAAAAACATATTTTAATTTATCAAGATTTAAAAGTAACGCCATTGGCATAAACAAAAAATGCCCGAACGACAAATAAGCAAAAAGCGTAAATGAATATATGACAAGCTTAACCAAATTAACTACCTAAAATAAATTAATTGCTTATTTGGTGTCGCATAGCATCGCGGGACAAGGATTTATCTCTATAATAAATAATGGTGCAAACAGCGTAAGAAAAATGCGCGGGAATATAATACACTATACCGGTGCCAAAGGTGAGGAGCTGTTAACTGGTTTGTTCAAAAATCAATTAATATCTGAAATGTTGTGTTGTTTATTATTTCGGTAAATATTATTTGACACAAATCATAAATTTATCAGTAAGTGAAAAAAAACTAAATATAGCTTTGCAAAAAAAATTGGTTGTATTTTGTAATAACATATTTTGCTGTAAGCTGTCAATCAAATGAATAAAAGTAATGTGAGAAATAGATACATCACAATATATTTTATTCACAAGATGGAAGTTTTAAATAAAATTGTAAATTTTTATTAGAAAATCATTGTTAGATAATTAAAAGCTACTATTTAGTTCGGTTGTTATACACGGGCTTCAGTAGCTAATTTTGCTTTAAACTTTTTATTGGCGCTAAAAGGACGCAATCCTGAAGATAATTTACGCTTAAATGTGATGACATATTATCAGTTAGATGGCAATACTGTACTGCCTCTAGCCATTCAAATGAACTTGTCACGAATCAGTCTCATATGAATATTATTTACTTTTTATTTTATCACATAATAATAATTTTTAAATAAATCATTGAAACACAGATATTATCGTCTTGTTGGAAATTGCAGATTGAGGATACAACACAAACCGCTGAGTCACACGTTTGTATGATTTGTACTTCCGATAGAAATAACTATAATACACATATAAATACAACTATAAATACACACTCATTTTTGAAAAATGACATAGCTAACAATAGGTATGATGACTAATTTAAAAAAAATATTCTATGATGATCTTGCGTGTCTCCTATTTCCAAAAAAATACTTATTTCTGCAGAAAAAAAGGTTAAATCGCAAAAATTGACTCTTTTAAAAGTAATTTTGAAATTGACTTCAAAACGTTCGCAGGTGACATTTCAGAGTTATGACGTCACACTCCTTGTCAACAATAATCAAACATTCAGAGTTATAGACAATAATTTAACTATTTTGTGTGTTAAAAATGAATTCCAAAGTATATTCTTTAATAATATTCTTTAATAAGGTATGTACCTAATAATCTTGTAAGAGGAATTGATATTTGTCTAAAATAAAAGTCAATCACACTGATGCGTGACTTCATTCGCTCTGATTGATGTTCCATTTAACATGGCGGATTGCTGTATTTTGCATTTTTATTTTAATAAAAATTATATTAATCTCGCTTTTAATATAAAAATAAATATATTTTTTAGAATCTTTTAAACCTATTTCATTATTTAAAAATCATAATTTCAATGATACTTTGTTACTGACATCATGCCTATTATGCTTAAAGATTATTTTCGCAAGCAAATCTTTTTGCAGGTATCGAATTGTTACGATATGTATGCAGACTAAAATTAATTTCACTGAAACTATGGTCTGACATTCAAAGTAATGACATTCATTACTTTGTATTATGTCAGCCATGCCATTTTTCAAAGATGAGTGTGTATTTATAGTAATGATTTATTAGACGTTTTCTATCGGAAGTACAAATCGTACAAACGTATAACTCATGCGGGTTTGTGTTGAAGTATCCTCAATCTGCAATTTCCAACAAGTCGATAATATCTGTGTTTCAATGATTAACTTGTTCACCCAGAAAATCTCTTAAAAAATGAAAATCTGATACATATAAAAAGTAATTAATATTCATATGAGACTGATTCGTGACAAGTTTATTTAAATGGCTAGAGGCAGTACAGTGTTGCCATCTAACTGATATTATGACATCACATTTACGTGTAAGTTCTTTCCCTTATCTTCAGCTATCGAATTAGCTATCGAAGCCCATATGTAAACAACCGAACTAAATAGAAGCTTTTAATTATCTCATATGATTTTCTTGAAAATAATCTTTAAAGTACAAATTCCTACGTGGAATTCGAACTAGTATACAACCATGATCTTCCCGTATCAGTATGGGTGGTATATTACACTTATTTTTAATACCAATCACAACAAATACTTATTACAATAACAATAATTGTATACATTACTTGAAACACAAAACAACTTATCTACCTTTAATTTCACTCATCAACATTAGTTCTCACCTACATGCTCACAGCAGCTGTGTCTAGTGGATTGCTAAATTTGTGCAGGTAATGTTTTTGTAATTATTGTTGTAAAATATTGTTTGAGTAGTAATAGACAGGGGCCACTCTCTGTACTGTTATGTTAATTACTGCCCACGTACGTATGAATAGAAAAAATAGGAGCGACTCTTCAGCTTTATGTTGAGTTAGTTTGTAAGAGCTACTTCACATAGGCTATATCTGCCAATATTTAGGTAAACTCGTATCTAAGATTTATAAACCTGTATTAATCAAGTGGCAAAAAAAATTCTCTGCAATTTGTATTAAATTAAATAAAATTTCATTTTTAAAATTAATCGAATATATGTTCTTGTTGCAATGTGTAACGAATTATTAGTTAAAAAGCAGGCTCAAAAATTGGCAACTGAAGTAAAGAAGATGAAAATATATTCCGTTGTTTTTTTTAATAGTTTTTAGAATTCGCGTCTATTAGTTTATTCTAACTCCACACGATAACTGCTGAACCGATTTTGATGAAATTTTCACTGTTTGAAATCCTAAGATCCTATAGAATTAATTTAGGCTATATGTTAATTGATTTACGACAGAAAATGTAAGTTGATATTTTTAATACAAAAATGTAAAAATGAAAAGAAAAATGAAAGATAGTTCTAATATGGATGATCTCTATCATGATAATGCTTACTTTTCTAGAGTAGCCAATCGTACGAGTATTCACCGATTTTGAAATACACGTATGAGGCGAAGTTGCGAGTAACTTTTTTTAATTGAATTATTTAGAAGTTAAAGTGATAAAATAAAATAATAATTGAGAAAAATTGTCATGCGAGTATAGCCTATACCAGTGGTTTCCAAACTTTATGTAACTACGTCTCCCTTTAAAAAAATTTAATCTCTGCCCCCCCCCCCCTTTATTTCATAAAATTATACAGACATATTTTAAAAAGGTATGAAATGTATTTTTTGGCGTATAAAATTTATTTTTAATGCGATGAATATGCTTGTCTATTAGTACAAACTTCATTAAATCTAGGTCTTATTAAGGGGGGTGATTTCACTCTGATTTTTTTATTATAATTCTATCAGTGCTTTTTCAATAATAGTTTTCAGTCAAAAACTACACAGTAACGTCCCTTTGAAACAGAAAATATAATGTTGTTATAAAAGTTTATTTATAATTATATATTTTTATTTATACACCTTAATGTGATGTTATGAAAATTAAATTTCTCTTAAACTTTTCGCGCCTCCCTTTGCACTAGTCCGCGCCTCCCAGTTTGGAAATCATTGGCCTATACGATCGAAATTCGACCAATATTTTACCTGCCTCAACGGCAACATACATACATGATTTTTGTGTGTGCACATCTATAGCACAGTACTTTTCGAATTATATGTTTCATCTCCCTTTTTTATAATAAATACAAAAAAAGGAAGGACACTTTTAGATATTCACCTATTAATTAGTACATAGATATTTAGGAAAAAATTGAGGAGTTACTCCATGTGGCAACATAAAAACCCAGATCGTTTGAAACGTGCCTCACAATCTTCTAGTAAATGTGAGTAGGTACTATTTTGATAGGTTGTATTTAGTTAATCCTGTTAGTTGTAGCCTACGGACATTCATAAATAAAACTTTAAGTGAATTACTAAATTTGAATGGTCAACTGCGTAATTACTTATTTGAAATATTATTTGTGTTACACGTGTTTTACACACTATTTTTCTTGCGTTTGGATGCAATTTCAATTAACTTAATGTTACATTGTTATTGGTAACTCAACACACACGAAGGTACTGATAACTTGTAGCAATAAATTATAACGCTTGTTGTTATTGACCTGTGTAATTGGATTCGACTTTTTTTAAATAAAACACTAGGTGCGGATTTGATTTCGAATAGAAATGATATTTGAAACTGTTATCGAAGAACACAATGATAAGATAAGCCAATTCGTTCTTGATCCTTTTTGATACCAAATTCTTTATTAGCAAGCGAAATTTTTCTACAAGGTACCGATTTGTGATATTTTGTCTATAAATTTGGATTCTATCGCATCAATCATACCGGGCGTTAGAAAGAGAAGTAGCCATCGAAAAATATCTATAAGGATCAGTTACAGTTACTAACCGAAAGTCGAAAAAATATTCTATTATTTAGAATGGAGTCTAATAATATTCATCCATATTAGCACTTATACATAAACTCATCACTCTCTCACAAACCGGCCGTATTTTAAAAATGTGTCGAAATTATTCCAATTCACTAGCTCGCTAAATAAGTTTCACTTCAAAAATAATTTTAATTGAGAGAAAAATGTTATTTTTACGCAACAATGATTTATTATTACTCTCATCTACATAAATTTGAGTAATTTAGAATTTTAAATATTTAAATAACCCCAAACCTCAGCGTGGAATTCGGATCGAATTTCAATACTTTACTTTTTGATTAATTAGTATCAATTTGTGTTTAAATTGCATCCACATTCAATTAAACTTTCCTAGTAGATATTAATGGCGATAAAAGTATGCTGATTAATTAGCCGATATATTTTCTTGTGCATTTTAACTTTTATGCAATTTAACACTTGCATTTATAAACTATGTGAAAAATTTACCGTCATATCTTGATTTATATTTTAAATTTATAAAATGCTTTTTAGATTAAATATTTTACGTATTAATAGAATTGTCAACATTTTTGCAAATAAATAAATAATTGCAATACCTGAAAAGGTTATTGATAGTAGGTTACAATCGATTACAGAATACATTAATTTATAATTGATTGTATATATTTTTACTAATTTTTATCTTGATTAAAAAAATGTAACACAATGCAATTAAACTAAAAAACCAATCGATACGAAACAAAAAGTACACAGAAAAAAAACTGTATTGGACCAAGAAAATCTTATTTTGTATATAACGAAAACAATATTTTCTTAAAATAAGAAAAGTACTCTTAATCCAACTGCATTATTTCTTCGTCCAAAAATACTATAGTTGGTTTAAGAATATATTTCTTATCTTAAGAAAATTGGCTCATGTACAAATATGTGTAAATATGGACAAATAGACACTGTAATATAAACAATTAAGTAGGTTGCTGAAGAAATTTGCAAAAAATGCAAAAACAGACCCAGAGTAGACCATATTACCAAGAAAATGTGCATCGTGTGATAATTTATAAGTTAAAGTTCTTATCTTTCCAAGCAATATTATTTAAAATCCATGTAATGTAAGATCCACATTCTAAAATTACTGAAGCTATACCTTTTATAATTAAAAGCACCCCCTCCCCCGCACACAAATTTTATATGAAAATTCCTCGTCTGAAAGAAAAAGAAAAATTTCTTTAAAGCCATTCCTCATCCATAAAACTACATTCGCAAGAGAATGCATAAAAACCAGTACATACTATTTTTACCACATTCTTCTCCTGCACCACCACAATTACACTGGCTGGGTGCAGTAATGAAGGTTTATGTGTCCGTCTAAGTTACACTGCACCTGTACACCGGTGCACATTCCCCAGCCGTCTAAATATTTCGCGTTAATTTATGTGCTTTCTCGCTCTTTATGAAGACACATTTGTTTAAATGAGCTACTATTTATGCATGTCTAGGCATTTTAATATAATAATATGTATAATACAGTTATATGGATTTATTTAATAAAAAAAAATTAATATCGTTAGGGTCCCGAAGGTACTTTCAACCCTAAAGACGCCAATTTTGAGTTATAAAAAAGCAATGATTGGGTTAAATTCTATACTGATTGAGATCTTCATTCTACATTTTGACACCATACATGCCCAGGTTTAATATTTTTTTACACAATGGCGTCTCTCCCTATTTCTTCGGAATTTGAAATGGTTTTGATGACTAGTATTTGTCTGATGTATTACCAAAAATGTGTTGTTAATTTTTTTCAGATTTGTTGAGATAGTAGTAACTATAATACATAAAAATGTTATTTTAAAATATCGTTCTTGTTTTAAACAGATGATTTGAGAAAATTTGTAAACAAGAAATAAACAGTTAAATTATCAATTTTAAATTCTGTTTCTTCGCAAGTAATTTTCGATACAATAAATAACATTTATTATAACTTGATACTTTCTTCTGTAAATGATTTCCATTCAAATATTCTTTGTTTATTTTCCTTTCTAATGAATTTTGTATCGGAGAAAATTGCGAAAGAGAAAATTATATTAAAGTTGAAAATATCTGTATTGACAATCTATCAGCGGTGTGGGGAAAATTAAAATTTTCTTGTTTGTATTTCATAATTAGATCTCGATTTTGCGTAAATTAAAATTTAAGCATTGAACACACCTTTCTTTATTTAATGAAAATCAATTTATATATTTTACTTGATTTAAATTAGATGTTTTCAATAAATTTGATCAATATTTTAAAAGTCGGATAATTTGTATAAAAATATAAATTAATATATATATTTTTTGTACTCTATAATTAAAATCTTTTATTTAAAAATACATTATTTGTTTCTTTACATTGCCAGGAAAATGAGTAATTAAGTGATACAAAAATGTTTGTAAATTTAAAATTAATTCTCAGCATATTTAGATTGACACTATAGAGTTCAGGGCCGGCGTTGCGGGGCATGGTGCGGGGAAAACGCCTGTAGATAAACATAGAGTGAAGGCAAGTGTGTCTCTCTTTGGAGCATGAGAAATCACATAGATGCGTTTCTCTCTTTCTCTTTTTTCCACACACTTATAATTTTTTATTTAAAAAACGTAGTTCCTAATCATCCCGAAAATTTACAGATATCTCTGTAAATGAATAAATAATGCATATTAATTTGTTTATTTAAAATTTATTAAACTATTCTCCTAATGACTTTGAAATTTTGCAAGGACCTTTAAATATAAATATCTTGTTATTTTCAAAATTTCATCGAAATCTTTATGTAATTTTTCTATGGTGTCAATCTTCTTAAATTAATTTTGCTATGTGCAAAGTTTGGTTACAATAATTCTTTAAATTACATACTTTATTATTGGTTTTATTTTTTGGCAAAAACAGTTATTTTTGAAAATTTATTGGTAAATAGTAAACGATTTTGTTTTGTTTCCTGGAATGAGCTCATAATAATTAATTACCTAATGTAGTATCAACATTAGCAAATCAACAAAAAGTTAATTTCATCATTTTTGCAACTGATTTGTTCAACTACAACAGATTTTCCGTCACGATAAATGAATTTATCCCCACTACAATTTTTCCAACTAAATGTCAATTTCACCTTCACCAGTATTTTCAAATGAGTAAACGCAAAACATGCATGCTGATGACATATCAGTTCAAGGTTAATTTATATGTTTCAATCCATGAAAATGGCGTGGTAATAAATATCACGTGGTTTCTATCATTTGTCCGCCAAAGCTGACTGTATGCATACATACATGTGTATATATGTATGGTAGATCTTCCCTCCGGAAAGACACATATAACACCGGAACCCCGGAGCTCTGCGACACCGGAAATTGCAGCCGGATTTCCAACTGAAGGCCAACTTTCAAAGTTCCTAGTTAGCTATACATCAAATATACTAAACTGTACGTTTTGACATTTACATTAATATTAATATGCATTTCTCTTTTTATATTAAAAAGCAGTTTACGTTTATTGCATTGTATTTTGTTGGGTTGGGTATTCAAAATAAATAAATATTTATTTTTACATGCAAGCTTTTGCTACGATCCTACAGTGATACTAGGCCTCTGGGTGTAATCAGCGTCTAATGTATATGACATATAAATATGTAATTGTAATATTCAAAGTTTGATTGAAATAATCATCAGTGATGTAGCTAGGGTGGTGTCAAATATATATGAAAACAGTATTATTAGGATAATAAAAAGAAATGAGGTATAAAAAATATAGTATTTAGAAACTGTGCAAAGTAAGCTTAAGGTGACAACAAAGGAAAAGGTTGAAAATCATATATCTTCTAAATAAAGTTCGTACAGGTTTATCGGAATATGTATACAAAAAATATAAAGATAAAAAAGACGTCCAATAAAAAAATATATAATATAAATTCAATTTTCGTATATATGTCTCCAAAAATAGCACAAAGAAAATATCATGACGTCGGAGTTATCCTTCTCTTTTGATAAGTCAAAATAATGAATAGGGTAGAATAATGATCAACTGATCAAAGAAAAGCGGAACTTTTCAGCCACTGATTAGATGATTTTTAGTACTGCTTATTTAAATTTGAGTTATGTAACAAATTTTTTTTTTTTTATATTGGTTGGTTTGTCCCTTGAGTCGAGTAACTCATCCAGACAGCCTTTATATGATTGTGAAGAAAATTAACAAAAAAAAAATTAAAAATAAATAAATAAATAAGTAAACAAACCCAAAACATAACTTATAAAAAAAAAAAAAAAAAATTAAAACAGAAGTTAAATCCGAATGTAACAAATTAACTGGCATAACGGCACATGGCCGTAAAGTATATTTTATGTTACAGGGTATTAGTTAATATTATATAATGAGTATCGGGTTTCATTATTTAAATAAGTGTTTCTTATTAGGTTTTAAAATGACAGTAAATTTAGGTAAAAAGTTCTCGTATAAATATTCACTCTTGTAGATTTTGAATTTTTCCAATTCTTTTCGAAACGGTGTTAGATTTACAAAAATAAAAGTTGTAAACAATATTAATATCTATAATTAATATACGAATCAGGATATTGAAGAATTAACTGAATTAATACACATTTTATACCTTGTAGTTAATTAATAATTAAATAAAAATATAAACCAAACAGTAATGCTGATTGTGATTAGGAACCTAAAATGTCCTAGAATAATCAATGTAAGTAATTTTATTAAAACGCTGTTTTTTTTAGATATATCTATTAGGTTATCCTTAGAATTTAAGTGAATAAATTTCAAAATTATGGGTCTCCATGTCTTAAATAATGCCATTCCTGAACATAAAATAAGAAACGACCGTAGCTTCAACGTAAACTAAAAGAAAATAAACAAAACCATGTTATATCTGGAATGTCTAGTAAGAAAAGCAGTTAAATATAGTTAAAGATTTAAAATACAGAATAAATAGAGCTGATAAAAACAAATGCAACGTAACGTTTTTAAATTGCATTGTATTTAACTGTAAAGTATACAATGGAGCAAGCACTTGAATCTAAAAGTCTTTTCTAGTGAGTAAATTACTTTTCTCCCGTTCAAAATGATAAATGTTAATGAAAATTAGTGGTGCAGTTCTCGGACTTCTTTAACAAGATTGTGGAAAGAAAAATAAATTTATATTAAAATTACACTCTTCTGTGCTTTGTTCTGATTATGTATTTAAAACTGCAAGATTTATTGTCTTCTTAAATAAGTTATTAATCGTAATCCTGGTTACTGTTACTGCAGTCAGTTGATAGTAAGTTTGGTGTGCTGGTTGTTTTTTATGGATATAATACAGTGGCGTATCGTTATTTTTATTTTATTGTCGGGTTTTATTTGAATCTTGTTTTCTTTATCTATTCATATCTTGTATCTATGTTTTTAAGGTGAAAACTTATTGGCTATAGTTATTTTTCAATTTATTGATAACTTTTTTAAAAAAAATGGTGGTCTATTTTGAGCTGTATAATGTCGTTTAATGAAGGAGTAAATTTCTCTCTAGGTATTATATTTGATATATATTGATAGAAAGTGTGTAATTTTTGGACTTGTATACTAAAGACTAAAGCGAATATTAAATTATCACAATTGCTTGCTTACAGTTGTCTATATCCTTACAGGATGACAGAACAGAAAAACCAGGGCTTCTCGTTTTTGGTATTTATTAACCTCTTTTAAATGAACTCCTAGAAGTCTTAAAAATATTTTTTTTATTTTTACATTTCACTGGTGAACAGTCATATTGGTGCAAAGTTAAGAATGTTTTCTTGGGTATTTTTGGCTCACTGATTCCGAAAATAACCAAAAATTTTAGTCTAGTTTTCGAGATATTTGGAAAAAATCGAACAATTTTTATACGATTGTTTTGAAATTTTGATATGTCAAATGGCAGACATAAGGCTATGTTTCTGACAATTTTTGTACTAATTCAGTGGAAATTTTGCAAATAACAGCACGTCAAAATTCGCGAAATAACCAATTTTCCATGAAAAATCCGTTTTTTTTTTGTTGAACTTGTTTTTTCCCATTTTCTCGTGGAAAATGTACTTGAAAATGTTTTGAAATGTTATTTTAGTGTACATAGCAAGTTTCAATTATCTCTTCAATGGAATTTTTGAATCAAAAATGACAGAAATTTGTATTTTTATAATTTTTGCATGTTTGAAAAAACGATTTTTTCCAATTATCTCAAAAATCAGACCTAGGAAAAAAACTATAGTCATTTTCGAACTCCGTGAGCTAAAATACACAAAAAAACATTCTCTGAACCTTGCGCCAAAACAAAACTTTTTTTCTGTAGACCAGTGTTTTTTGTAATTGTCTAAATCTGCTCATGTCAGGAGGTTGCAATTTGTACTTACGTCTCAGCCTGCTAGATATTTTTTTTATATATAATAAAAAAAACATTATAATTAATTAGTTTCAGATACGCTACTGAACAGAATAATGAAAAATCAATGTGGAATATAAAGAAAAGTTAGTCAACTCTTTAATGTCAAAGTTTTTATGTAACTTTTATATCATGTACTAACTAATGGCTATTGTTTTTCAAGATTAACTAACCACATTTTTCAACTATATATTTTTTTATTATTTCGCTACATTAAACATTACATACTCTGTAATGCCATTTATAATTCGAAACATAAAAACTGAAACCGGTAAAATTATATCGACAACGAAAATATACTGCGATTTAAATTATTTTAATATTTATTTATTTTTTTATCAAAAATTGATTCATTTAAATTTCAAAAATAACTTCCACGATTATTGAGTTTGGATATCCTAATTTTGAAGAGAATTACCATCAAAAAAGGATGTTTACTCTAATCAAGTTTAAACCTTTTCTGAACATTTTTGGAATGATTCATAAAAATTCTAACAAACTTTAAGGATTAACTTTTAGAAATCCATTAGTGGAACTTTACATCATAAAAGGAAGACGTACCTAAAATTTCACGTTTCTAGGTCCATTGGTCTGGTCAGAACACTTTTTTTATCTTAATATATATAAATTACGTGTCACATTGTTTTCTCCGCGATGGACTCCTAAACTACTTAACCGATTTTAATCAAATTTGTACACCGTGTGCAGTTTGATCCAACATGAAAGATAGGATAGCTTACATCTCAATTTATGATCGCAATATTATTTTATTGCAAATTATTTGTCTGTATCTGTTAGCTCCAAAGGATTCTAACAGATGGTGACATCTGTTGACTGGATTGAGTAAGTATTCAATAGATGGCGCTATGTCAAACTTACAAACGTTTCATATAACCTACAATTTAATAGCATAACCACCACATGTTGCTGAGGCTAAAGTATAGATTAACCACAGCAACGCGTGGCCGGGTCAGCTAGTACTTACATATATTTATAGATTGATTAATGTATTTACACAAATCACTGATATTAAAATAACAAATTACTATATTTCTCGCAGTTAAAAACACCATTAAGGAATAATAACAATCATTTTGCAGCATTCATACAATAAAATGGCATGCATCTGCCTGTTCACCTTTTCAGCATAAATAACTCTATAAATATAATAATTGTCGTTACGTTGTCGTACGTACTTATTTTATGCTTTGTAAATAAATACACGAGGACTCCGACGAATGTAAATATTATGTATACGGAGATAACATGTACTTGAAACATACATAAAACATATAATAAATGAGAAAAGCTTGTAAAATATATAATAAGAATGCAAAATATGTATTTACCATGAGTTTTATCAATTGTATAAACACGCTTGGGTAATTTCGTTTTAATATTGTTTTTTTACTTGAATATACAAATATTTGATGTTTTAGTAATTTTATTTTTGATAAAAATAAACATTTTCATTTTAAATATACAAAGAAATTTTCGGTTGAATTCAATCGATTACTGGCAAATTCTTTTTGGATATAAGTAATATGTTATTAAAAAAAAAAACACAGTCATCAATGTGGTTTTATAACTATGATAAAAATGGTCTTACGTAAAGAAAATGTTATTTATAAAATCGAAATCTATTCCTACTGAATTTTTGTCTCTATTATTATGAACCCCAATGCATGTTTGCAGAGTTTACAAAAAATTATTTTTTTTCTTGTTTAGTCTATGAGAAATTTATTTTAAATCTATGAAAAATATTGGAAAGTAAAGATTTCATTTAAAAATGTAAAAAAAAAATTAAAAAAGCATTTGAAATTAGAACTCTACGCTTTCAGTTTTGTATATAATTTTTTTAACACTTTGCACCTTCCTTCAGAAAGGTTATGAAAGTTTTGAGGTTTTTTTTTTAATATATCATAACTTTTTGTAAAATGAAGTAAATTTCCATCAATAATAATAATAATAATAATATCTTTATTGTCCGTGAGCCTTACAGCTATGAACATAGTTATTGACAATGGATAAAACAATATTAGAGTAATAAAAAAAATAGATAATATAATTTGTATAAATTTTAAAATCTAAGTAAAGTACTGAAAATACTAAATTATAATTTAGAATGAATATTGTCTTTTTTATATACATGTGTTTTAATTCATTCATGCCATTTTTTATCTTATATGTATGTCAAATTTGACTGCAGTAGTTCTTAATGTGTCCACATTATTAGTAAACAAACTAATTTATATCCAAATAACTGTAATAAACTAGTTTGATGATAATAGGAAATACACTTCATTAGTCTAATAAGTTTCTTCATTAAAAACCAATTTATTTCGATGCCGTAGAACATTCAAAAAATTTATTTGGCAATTAACTTTTAAACAATAATTGTATCGTTATTTTGTTTTGGCCAGTAGAAAATATTCAAATTAAGACTGAAAGGTATTTCGACAGAACTGACAGAAGGAAATAAGATATAAACATTTTTTATTCACTGATATTGAGAAATATCTCTTTTTAACACATTTCTGTTTTATGTTTGATTACTAATTTGTTACAACAGAATAAATTATTATCATAGTCTATTGAATGGTTTATAGCATCACGTAGTAATAAATTGTTACGTATATTTTCTTTAGTTTCAAATAGATTTTTTAGATTACTTTTGGTAATAACAATAAATTGTTCTTCTGATGACATGACTTATGGTATTGAGATGTTGATAATTATTATAGCAAAAACGTACGATAACAATTTAGTATTGATTTTTTTTTAAATATTTATTTTATATAATGTCTTTCGCTTCAGCCAACTTCATCTCATTTATGACAATTTTGTTCTTTAATGGATGACTGGGTTACTATCAAGAATAATGAAAAATAAACCAAAAACCTAATATTTCCAATTAAAATGTAGGAAATTGGTTAACTATTGTAATACAATCATAATCAGCCATATTCCAATTTTGGATATCTCCTTTTCATCATTCTTCTCAATGTCCGGGTTTTTATTTTGATCATGGAGTACCAGCTAGTTTACATCATTGTGTTTGCGGTTTTCCCCGATCTCGTCTTCCAGTCCTAGACTTCCAGTCGAATTTTTTTCATTTCCATCTTCTATCTTCACTTCGCATCAAGTTTCCTGCCTACTACCCATGATTCGGATCAAATGTCCGGTATTATAAAAGAGCTAACAAAATATTTTAGATAACAATCACTTTCAACGGGGTTTAAATTCTGTGACATTATTTATATATTTGTATTAGTGGCTGACCGTACGAGATAATTTTCATTACCTGTCAAACACTTACTTTAAGGAAACTGTCATAAATATGTGTACCCCATTTGAAAGTTAAGACATTTTGTTAGCTCTTTTATTATGCCGGGTGTATATAATGTTTATTTAGTTTTATTATCTATTAGTATTAGTGTTGAATATTAACATTTGTATTATAATGTCCATAAATTTGAAACCATTTGGCGTTCTAACATCTTAAATTACATAGCACAACTAAATAAATAGAGGTTATCTATTTTTTTACTATCGACCCCACTGGTAGAAGGATTTCTCAAACCAAGTAAACCTTGTTTTGTATATAACGAAAACAATATTTTCTTAAGATAAGCAATAATCTCTTAAACCAACTATAGTATTCTCGAACGAAGGAATAACGTAGTTGAATTAAGAGTATGTTTCTTATGTTAAGAAAATATTGTTTTCGTTATATACAAAACAAGGTTTTCTTGGTCCAATACAGTTTTTTTCTGTGCAGTATACATATTTTTGGTCTAGAAAAGTCAACAAAATATAATTCATATAGGAATGATTTACTGTTTTATCAAATGACTTGCTGGAACTTGTAGATCCGATATAAAAGGACTACAGTTTATCTTCATCATGTTTAAATTTCCAAACAAAACAGTCCTAAACAAACTATAATACATAATGATTAAATAAATTCATTTCCGAATTCCACCAAAACCGATATAAATCTTTCGGACAAGCGAAAATGAGCGACATCAGGGCACTAAGTAATTCGTGACAAAATAGATTCAACGAAATAGAAATTGATCACTGTCAGTAGCACGCGTTTTCTCACAAGAAGCCAAGCGGCGACGGTGGTGGTTGCCTTTTTATAGTAAGCTGACAGATATAAAAGATCGCACATACGCGGGGAAAAACTTACTTTATCTTCATTATGTACCGGATACAAAACTATATTTCTTATTCAGAGTTTGTGAACGAAATAGTAATGGCAACGACGACGGGTGGATTCAATTTCGCAGACGTCTGCTTGTTTTATTCATTTGGGATTTGTTGTTCGTGGCTCTCTGTGCAGTGATTTGTTATGTAACCTTACTGTTTCATAGCTCGTTATAATGATAATGTTTTTATTTTTATATGTAGGTACGAAATGTAACTTCTAAATTTATTTTTTATGTTTTTTTTGGTATCTGGTTTAAACAAACTTTACTTTTTATCGATTTATTTTAAATTTTATAACTGATTAGTTAAGAATTTTTAAAAGTGGTTGTACTTTTTCTTAATGGTATTTTTCGATAGTCTTTTAAGTAGGTGATAGTTTCAACAGTAGGTAGGTACCCAAGGTATGTATATAAATATAGAGGTATGGCAATGCGGTCGTTGACCAATCAGCGGTGGTGCGGGAATTGACGTCACTGGCGGATGTGTTCAAATGTTATAAATGTATAATTGCAAAAACATTCTTTAATTTATTATTGTTTTCGTATTTTTTGACATTTTAACAATACATACAATCACAGAAGTACAAATTCAATATTACAAAATCATAAAAAGCTGTCACAGACAATTTGGTGTATTCGAGAAGTATTACTTTTACTGTTCTTAAGTTGGCAATACAAAAACTGGGTTATATCGTATTAACAGCTTTTTATGATTTTGTAATATTAAATTTGTACTTCTGTGATTGTATATATTGTTAAAATGTCAAAAAATACGAAAACAATAATAAATTAAAGAATGTTTTTGCAACTATACATTTAGAACATTTGAATTACATCCGCCAGTGACGTCAACAACGCTGATTGGTCAACCACCGCATTGCCATACCTCTATATTTATATACATTGGTAGGTACCTATGAAATGACTATTTAACAGTATTGGCAAAATGAAAATTTTTAGTAACGTTACTTAAGTAATTCGGATGCGAATAAGGATATATATTTTCTTGGCTTCGGTATCGGTTACAGGGGTCAATATCTAATTATTTTGGATACGGTTCCAAATTTGAGAGGTCAGTATCTATAAGTTATATTCAAAATAATTACTCGCAAAAAATGTTTATATTTACCCTTTGGATGTGAAAGTCAACTAAATTCGTCTGTATTTTTTTCCTTCGACGAGAAAATCGACTAAAGTCCACAACTCGAAAAAACACAGTTGCATGCGGAAATCCACTTTAATTTTAGAAAACAATGTTTTTAGAAAAAAAATTGTGTCAATGAAATATTCAGTAAAATCTTTCTATAAAAAAATTCTGTTTTATAAAAACATTAACCCTCAATATCTTATTAATTCATGGAAGTTATCAAACTTCCTTCAATTTCATGCAAAATTGATATCATTAAAAAAATGTAAATAAAAAAAATTAGACCACTTTAATTTTATAATACATAAATAGCTTTAAACGAATGTATTCCCATTAACATAAATCGAGTAGATATATTTATAATTTCGAATAAGGCAATAAACGAGCTTTATTGTCTCACCAATAACGACCTGTGAGACGTAACGTTGGAGGGAGGGGAAGTTTTGTAGCTAACACAAACAATATTTGCGCTTGAGAAGACATCAATCACACATCCACACACAAGACAACAACTTTACAGGTGGGTTGTGTACACAACCGAAACAACTCGTAAGATCATACGGGGTAGAGGGGGTGTGTGCTCATTATATGTAACGGGAAGGGGGTTAGTACGCGTGAGAAGACTTACGTGATAAATCAGGGGTGGGTTTATGCATTTTAAAAATTTAGATAAATCGTAGTGACGGCCAAAATTATATTTTCAAATTAAAAAATTGCTAACAAAATTAAAACATTTTATGGAAGTTGGTTAATGAAAATTCTACCCAGTGTGAAAATGTGCTATAAAAATATTACCTTAATTAACCCCCCCCCCTCCATGCGCACAAACACACTCAGATTCCACGGTGCCCGCCGCAATTGTAAAATTTGCTGTTTTAGAAGAAGGTTTTTCCCACCACTTTTCTTAAATCTATACAAAGCAAATGTGGGTGCCTAATACAGAGGAGGTTTTAAAAGTTTTTAAAGTTAAGTTTCGTTAGGCGCGTTTGGAATGAAATTTTAATAATGCAACGTAATACAACGGTAACTCGTTACATGTAATGGAAACAACATTACGAAGTTAGGTTAAGGGAGTATCCTGCTTTATGAGGCCAAAAATAAGCGTTTTTTGGGGAATTTTTTAGGATAGAAAAAAATAAGCTATTGAAGCAAACTTTTCAGATTTTTTTATTGCATATTTGAATGTTAAAAAAAAATTATTAAGACAAAAATTTTGAAACGCAACCAATTTATATGAAATTTTGTACAACGCCTTGCAATCGCAGTCTCCAATCGGCGGGAAAGATGAAGCTCGTAATTTTTGTCTGAGACAAAAAAACCAAAGTAAGTTTTAATTTTTATATATTTTTTTTCTATATGATCTAAGAAAAACCCAAAAAAATTTAAAATTAAAAAAAAAATGTCAGGTTTGAAAAAAAAGTGCTTTTTGCAAGAAAAAAATGATTTCAACTTGCTAAAAAAGTTGTTTAGAATTTTTTTTCATGAATCTTTTTTATTTCATATGGAAGATAATTTAAAACTGAAGACAACAAGCTTTGGTTCATTTTGATTGGTCCTTTAGTTTTCTTGCAATCACACCCGCCAATTTAGAAAAATGATAAAAATTAAAACTCGAGAAAACACGCTTCAAAGTTTTTCGGTCAGAAAAAGCAGTTAAACGGAGAGGAAATATATCATTATAATTTGTACTATAGCTTGACCCGGCGCTTATACAAATTCAAAATATTGTTTTAGACGATAATTGAACCTTTTCAGGTAGGTACATTGTTCAGATTTATTCGACCGAGGGGAAAAGCGAGCGCTCAAAATGCCCGAGCGCTTGTATACCTTCTAGACACTCCACTGCGATCAATGCTATATTTTTGAAAATATTTCGAATTTGCCTATAAAACTTTACAGACATATATTCTTAGATATATTAGGAAGAGATTTAAGCAATAAAAAAAATGATTTTTTGAGACTCATAAAGCAGGACACTTAAGTTAGGTGCGCATATTTCTTATACAATATATCATAGACTTATATAATGGACTGAGCAATAGCCTCACAAAATTGACCACTCTCTTTTATGAGACAAAGCGATAAAGTAGCCATTACCTGTCTCTTTTCTGTAGGTCTGTAATGACTGCAAACATGTGATCGCTTTGTCTCTTCGCCAGTATTTACTTCACAGTTGGATAGGGAAAGCTCAGTTCATTCTATATGTCTATGCAATATATTCACAGTTTTTTTAAGTTATTAGTTTTGCATTTGCTCGCAAGATGTCACATCTAATCTTAACAGTTATTTTTTTAATAATTCCAAAGAAGTATAACTTCTAACGCATGTACATAAGTTTTTATATAATATATACCCACTTTTTATATAAGTTGTTAGAATAATTAATTTATAATACAATATAACAGTTAAAAATATTCCACTTAATTAATATATGTATACTGAAAATCTCCTAACACCCCAAAAGAACAATCGGACTCTTCAAAGACACTTCCACTGTGGATAGGGCCCGTCGACTATGCGGGCCTGCAGTTTAACGGAAACAGGTTTTTGTGAATACTCGCGACGACGACGACAAAGTGCACTTTGTTAATTACTCGTGCTGCTGCAGCCAAATACGACAACGGTTAAACGCTCTTTTGTTTCGTGTCGCTGTTGTTTCAGCTCGAGTGGTTAGTGTAACTGAACACCGAGATTATTATGTGGGTTGGCTTCCTGTTTGTAATTCGGTTTTGGTTTTAGATTGAAGTAGTTAAATGTAAGATACTGTTGTAGTACAAGGGTTGTATACATTATTTTGTTTGAATAATGTATTGATCATGGATATTCATATTAGATATACAGTAGAAACCGGTTATAACGACATCGGTTATAACGACGTACCGGTTATAACGACGCAGAATAAAAGTCTCGGCTGAATCCCATATGATTGCCTGTTATAATATACCGTTTATAACGACATCGTTTATAACGAAATACCGGTTTTAACGACTATCTGTTTACAATATTTTCGGAGAATTTTATCGATTTGTACGACGGACCGACTTTTGTTTCAATTTTTTTTAAATATAGTACTTTTATATAGGCAATACTCTTTGCACATGTATTATTTAACGTTAATTAAAACAATTTTGTGTTTTTATGTCATTAATCTTAACGTAAGAATATTATGTTTATCCTTTAATAATCCGTGATGTTTTATTGTGTCTGACATAATTTGTGCATTTAATTTTTTGTACAAAAAAAAATATTGTTTGACATAATACATAATGTTTTGTAGGTTAGGTTTAATTCTAATAAACAGAAAACAGAAAACAGATGTACGTACATGATTGGTGGAGAGTAACGCAACTCGTAACTATGATTCCGTAAAATAACGTTATTAAAGTGTCTCTATTCTAATCTATTCTGAATATCATAATATAGTATTCGGGTATTCGTAAATGTTTTATATTTTTTTATTCTCTTGTTTTAATTTGACGATATCTTCACTCACAGATGGTGAATTTTACAAAATTTCAGCATACTCATGAAATTTTTAGTTTTTCCGATAAATTACCTTAAGAAAATCGAATTATCGGATATTACGACAATCGGTTATAACGACCTAAAATTCCGGTCCCTTCGATGTCGTTATAACCGGTTTCTACTATATTCAGAAAGAGATGAACTGATTTTGGAATTGAAAACTAAAGTAAAGAAGGCTGTATCGTAAATATTTGTAATATTTAACCCTTAATTATTCGCGTGAAATACAGTTACTCGCGCGGTGTATTTTATACACCACATAAAAAAGCTAGTTTTTGGGAATTTTGAAGGTATTATATTAATATTTTTGCCCAATTCATATTATGTACTATTTATTTTGAAGAATTAGAAAGAAAAACTAACCAAAATAAATCTAAAAAAGTACACAAAACTGTTCAATATCCATCTTGCAATAAATCGAACAACAAAAATTTGATTTTTGTTGGTAATTTTTTTAATTTTGCTCTTTTGACAAGATATCTTCCATCAGCAGCATCACTAATGTCTTCAAAAACGCGGTTCTTCCGCTTAAGATGCTGCTATTTATGTGTTAATACCACTTGCATTTAGTATGTAAAAAATTAATACAAACTGCTACAATCCTCAAATGTTAACTACCGGATTCCTATCACACTCTAGAATGACTAAATAAAGGTTAGATGTGGGTGTACAGTCCCACAAAAATTTATGCATTTAGCAATCGCAGAAAATACGTTACTGATGTACAAAATACACCAGAGCGAGTAATTAAGGGTTAAATTATTATAGGTACAAAATGATGTCTTTTATAGCTTTATGGATTGGCCTATATAACACTCGTGAAATCATAAGGAACGTGTTGATGAAAGTTTCATGCAAATCGGTTCAGTACTTTTTGAGATTATTTAAATTTGTACATATACTAACAATATAAAAATATTTTACTTGATTCGTTTGACTATAATTGACAAAAATGGTCCTAAAATGTTCGACTCATGTGAAATTAAAAATGCTTTTAATAATACCAGTTCAATTTTTGCTAATGCAATAATTAATTAACAATTAATAAATGGCAATAATTCCACTGATGAATTACGGTTCACTTAATGTCCATTTATGTCACAGTGTCTTTTACATAGTTCAATTACGAACTACCTATATTTCCAGGTGCGTCGCATGATAATTAAATCAAAAATCAATTTGAAGAAGATCAAAGGTGCCTGGAGAGAATATTGCATAATACATAGACTATGTACATATAATTGATTCAACGTAATATCGAATGATTAAATTGAGATGAAAGCTATTAATATATTATAGGTGTGTTCATTTTTTTATAAATCTTTTAAATATGTATATTGTATTATATAAAATATAGGTCGTTGAAAAGTGTGTACAGTTTTATTTAGAAATTAAATTTCATGCCTGAAGATGAAATTTTTTCCATGTTGTTTATTAAAAGGTGTAATTTAAAAGAATTAATGTTTTAATTATAATGAAGTGAGTGAATATTAGTGATGTTTTATGTATTATCTTGCAATATTAAATTAATGTTGGTACATAAATATAATAATTTAAATTAGTTGCTTATAAAGATTAATAATCAATTTTTAAATTTAAAATAAATTATTATTGCATTCTTCAAAATGGGAATATGTAAATTTTAAGTCTATTATAATATTTTTATATATTCTCAGGCCCGGATTTACCATGCAGGCAGTGTAGGCACGTGCCTATAGCGGAAAAATTTTAGGGGCGGCAAATTTTAGCGTAAAAAAAAGATTGATAAAATTTTTACTTGAGGACCTAAAAAAAGTCGTTAACATAAAAAAACTTCACTTTTTTCAATCAAAAAGGGCGGCACTTTCGCAGCTGCCTACGGGCGGCAAATTTCAAAATCCGACCCTGTATATTCTAGCATTAAATATTAATTAGTTATTGTTAGTATTGTTATTAAGAACTAACTGAATAATTGTAGTATACAATTATAAGTTAAATATTTTGTAACTTGACAAATGTCAAAAAAAAACTGTAGAAACAACAAAAGGGAGAGTTAAAAAAAAAACTTAAAAATCCTTAAAAACACTTAAAAGTATAAAATAAATAATAATAATTTAATTTAATAGTTTTTGAAGTATTTTTGTTTACTTGAAACGTTTTTATTGGCTTGAGACCAGATTCAATTCAAATTCAATTTATTATTATATAAACTTTTCAGTGTTTTTAGATTTTATTTTATTTTTCCCTTTTGAGTGGCATATCTTGAAGTCCATGGTTAAATTCTGAAGAAAAAAATGTATATGGGATCACCTCGGGTGTATACTCTTTCAAACAAACAAAAAATTGTCCAAATCGGTGCATATTTTTCGAAGTTATACCAGAACATATATAAAAAATAAAGTGTCGAATACAAAAAAAAAAAAAAAATACAAAAACACATTTTCAAAAGTATATAAAATAAACACATTAAACTTATTAACTACAATATAATTTACTATAATACGGATGTTGTATAATTAAATATAACATTTTCTGTGACCTACTGTCAACAGCAAATCCATATACAAATAACAGTACCTACAATATTAACCAAAAAAATCTGCAATAAAGCATCGCCTTTTTATTGCTCAAATAAAAACGTCACACGAATACAATAAACTATTATTCATGAAAATAACGGAAGCACAATGCAGTGGTGAGAAAACAGGGTAGGGAGGTGTGTGTTCACACATGCAACGAGTTTAAACATAACAAAACGAGGTATTTTAAGGTCATAGGTGCGCAACCCTTCGTTATATAACCGATATGTATTGAATTTATTGTGAAATTGTTCACGTTTGCAGTCCCGACTGATGTTCAGATGCTGGAGTGATTAATTCTACACTTTTTTTAAATGAAATAAATATTTAAAACACAGTAATATTTCAATTGTTGTGTAAATTAGCTGATAAGTATATAAGTTTTTTAAATCTTGTATAGTTTTTTTAGGATAAAAATGTTTTAATCAGTATTAAAACTTTGACCAAAGTGTAAGATATGTAATGCTGTTCTACGTAGGTACTAGGTATATAGCTTATTCGTATTATTATCGTATTATTGTATATAGCTTATTCGAAAAAACCGGTATATTTAAAGATATCAGGGAGAATTTTTAGAAAAATGGATTTTTATTTATTTTTTCTTATAAATTATTAATATCAAGTGATTTGAGAATTAATTTATATTGATTTAACAAAAAAATATATAAATAAAATATGGAATTACTTTTCTTATCAAACATAAATATTATATTTGGACTGTGTTATGCACTTATATCAACCCACAAAAGTATGATTATTGAATTTATTTATTTATATCTTTGCAGTTCAGTTGAAGTAACAATTATAAAAATAGTTTTTATTTAATTTTATTGAAACATGTATCTCCAATTCTCAAGAAATACAACAAAATCACAAAGTGCGCATCAAAAATATATTGATAACTCGAAATAAGCTTTTTGTAGGTTGATGCATTAGTACATAACACATTCCAGTTAAATTACCAACATCAGTTAATAAAATAAGTATTTTTTTAAAGTCGTATATTCAATTTGAATAGAAAGTATGAATTTTTGCATATTTGTTACATATTGATGACTTTTTTGAACATTTTTTGTGTGTATTATGGTCTTAATTTTACCAGATTTCTTTAACGACAAAATTGTTATACTTACATACATATTGAAACTCAAAACCATAAATAACTTGTGTAAGTATCAAATTATAAATACTTTTTTTTATATTGGACAGGCAAAAATAAGTATTTTTTTAAAGTTTTATATTCAATTTGAAAAGAAAGTATGAATTTTTGCATATTTGTTACATATTGATGACTTTTTTGAACATTTTTTGTGTGTATTATGGTCTTAATTTTACCAGTTTTTTTTAACGACAAAATTGTTATACTTACATACATATTGAAACTCAAAACCATAAATAACTTGGTAAGTATCAAGTTATAAATACTTTTTTTTATATTGAAAAGGCAAAAACAAGTAGAGAATATATTTAAAATGGCAAGATACTCAAAACGAGTGTTACACAATCTTAACTATACCTCTACAACTGTGGACCGGAAACTTTACAAAAATTAATTTTTTTTTTAATCAAAATTAATAAGACAAATAACCAATTTTTTTAACATAGGCAAAAATCTATCATAGTTCAGCGGTTGAAATACGAACGGTGCTAAAACAGTTCGTTTAGTTAGGTTTTAAAGCCGGTCCTGAATAAGACACATACGGGTACACACGAACAAGGGGTAAACGATATAAAATATCATCACGTGTTATTTTATTGCATTCAGTTCTTGTAATAATCAATTATGTAAGGCTGTTTGTTCATTATTACCGTGTGTATATATGTAATCATGTATATATGCGTGTGCGTCTATGTATGTGTGCTTGTGTTTGTAAGTTTTTATAGATGCACAATGCAATAAATTCGTTTCTGCATTCGTATTGATTCCAATCATTCATGTTTTCATTGCAATCGATTGTGTTTAAATCAGTGTTCTTTTCGCATAAAAATATGTGGTAATATGTTCAGTTTGTTTATGTTTTTACGTTCAATATGGTTTCATTTATTGTTATAGTAGACGTTCAATACTGTGACCCCAGTTGGGCATGATACCTTCCATAGTGTAAATCCCCATGTACACTCAGTACTCTGCTATACGACCATCCACTACACGACCATTCCGTTATACAATGTGCCGACAGTTCTAACCAACGTCCTTCCCCCACCCGCACCATGACTGCTATATTTATTTTTGAATTACCGATGCCGTCGTATAGCAGAATGTTGAGTGTATTTGTATAGCTGTCATTTATAATATGACGTGATTGCGCATGCGTGGTTTAAAGTACAGAAAGTCTATTGTATAAAACTAATTGGGCACTTTTATGCCATTTCTTCAGAATAGATGAAATTTATTTAAAAATATTTTTTTTTATGTAAAACAAAATTTCACTATTCAATGAAACCTCCGAATCAAATACTAGTAGTTTAAGGAACTAAAGTTTTATTTGAGA
Source organism: Sialis lutaria (assembly GCA_949319165.1). Lineage (NCBI taxonomy): Eukaryota > Metazoa > Arthropoda > Insecta > Megaloptera > Sialidae > Sialis > Sialis lutaria. The sequence continues at coordinate 18,466,766 of OX439241.1, forward strand.
AGTTTTACTGTATTTTTTTGTATAATAATGACAAGATAAAAACACTGAAAATATTTAAATAAAATTGTTTAATACGCTTATCTTTTTTTTGTAACTTCAATAATTGAGGGGTTTGCAGCAACGAGTTAACTCTATTTTTAGGCCAAACAGAGTTAACAACCGTTTCTTGGGGGGAAAAATCATTCATTCGTTTGGTTCAACAAAGAGTTACCCAACCATTGATAGTTCTCAAGGTATCCGCTAGAATGAGTTAGCTGCTTCATTCGCTTGGGTAAAAATGGAGTTAACTCCAGGAGCAGACTCTGAGTTCCATTAGTCGACGGCTACATGGGCATCCACCTTATCTTAACGTTAATTGGTGAATTTAAATTTCGCGCAGAACTATAGCAGTTACGGTAGTATTATGGTGGGGATCGGGGAAGGTCGATGGTTAGACCTGTCGGCCAGTCGTGGGATGGAGCGGTCGTGCAGTAGAGGGTCGATTTAAAGCGTGCTGAGTGTGTATCTAAAAAGCAATGGTGATAGATATACAGTATACAATATATCAGCTTTATAATGTTGTACATTTATAACCACTGCTCTAAAATCTCGAGCAAATTCATAACGATTTAATAACTAATAAATAGATTGTGTTTGCTTTGGGTTTGGTCTGGAGTTCTACAGTGAATTCTTTATTACATATACCAGACATTAAAAGACCAATGACTCTTTGAACTATTTATGTGTGTTTTAATATAATTAATATTTTCCACAAAAAAAACTTCCGTTATTATATTTTTCGTAACCATACCTGATCAATTTGAAGAAGTTTCCTGAATCCTTTTTAGTTATTTAATTTATTATGATATTTATTTATTTTACAAAATCACGCATACGTTTCCAAATATAACCCTTGGATAAAATTCAGCAAATAAAATACCATTATTTTGTTTTAATTATGTATATGACACATGATGGGTGTACGTATAATTCAATCATATTTATATACTTTTATAACGCAATACAGACGTGAACTAAAACCCACGATGCTCTTACAATAACAAAATATAACAGCCACTGAATCAATCGGCTCGTTAATGCCGTGTATTTTTTTCTTCCATTCACAAATACGCCACACATTCAGGCATGACAGATTTTTTTGTTACATCCACGACCTTTTATGCAATGGCGTACCAAAAAAAATTGAGTTTTATATTGTATGATCATGTTCAAACGAACATATCTTAAAAAATAATGGATCTATGAATTTAGTACTCAGAATCTTTTTTGTAGGAAAAAAATAAAAAAGTAATTTTTTCCATGTTAATAAGATGGAAACTGTTTGTTTCGTTCACAGATTTGATCTACGAGTTTAAAATTTTGTGCTTTATATCCAAACTTAAAACATTGACTAAAGCGCGCCGCACATGACGCTATTTTGCCTGCTGGGACTTCTGCTGGCTACTGAGATGGCTGTGGAGATGGAAAATGACGTCACTGCAGGCTGTGTTGCTTGCATGCATGCTGGATTCTACTGATAGAACATGTGCTATTTTTCGTGCTGGATTCTTTGCTTGTTTGAGTGAGGACCAATCGGAAAGCAGTATTTTAGCACGTGGGTGACATGCACATAAACTGACAGATGATATCATAATATATGTATCATAATATGTATATTTTAAAGCTAGTATTTTTGAAAGTGAAGTGTTTGCTGCGATGAGTAAAGAAAATACTTACATTTTTGTTACATATTTTTGTTGACATCTGAGCTGTCACTGTGCACGCAACGAAACCAGCTTCAAAATCCAGCTTTGAAACTAGTATCGTGTGGAGCCAACCGTAAAAAAACCAGCACGACATCTAGCGCCACAGCATGCTAGAAACTTAACAGCTAAATCAAGCAGACAATCCAGCAAGCAAAATAGCGTCGTGTGCGGTGGGTTAATGGGACCGAAAATAAAATAAAAAACACCCTAATAGGTACATCTATAATAAAATTACTTTAATCAGTAAATCATTTTTTAAATAGTTTTTACAATAACATTTAATTTTGATAGCCCAGTCCAGGGTGTTATACTGTCTTAAGACGGTTCTGGTTAAAACTTTAACCTTACATTAACCACGAGACATCTACGCGAATTTCAAACCACCTCTCGAAAATCCCTACAAACTTTTCTAACAACCTGATGTTTATATAAAATTGTTCAAGTAAATTAATCTTTAATGGAATAATTTTATAACTAAACAAGCGCATTGAACCCGGTGTTACCCGGGGATATAACTTCAATCTGTAATAAACCTATTAAACATTGCATTCACGTGAAGATACTTCTCCGGCAATTAATTTACACAAAATACCAACAAATAATACAGTTCAACATTCCTCGCAAATTAACCTATTATTGAAAACCGAAATGAAATCCGTTCCGTAGTTACTGAGAAAATCGTGCACAGACAGATAGACGCGGCGAAGGACTATATACAGGCTGTCCCATTTTAAGTGCACACATCTGATAACTTTTTATGGTGAAATGTCATCAAAAAACTTTTCAGATAAAAGTTGTACGGTTTGGAGGGGGACATAAACGTACTTGGATGAAATTTTTTTAGGTGGTGTTTTCAAGGTGGTATGAAGGTCAGTAACATTTTTTTAAACAGGAACCTATAGTTTTTATCAAGTAATTTTATTTTACGTGGACACGAATCTTTCACTGAAAACTTTTTTTTAACAAGTTAACATTTCCAAGATATCTAACAAAATAATTCGAGATTTTGAACTTTCAATATTTTTTTACTCAGAAACCATCAGGTTTAGAGAAAAAGCATAAAATACAAAAAATGTTTATTTCAGTCTAATAAAACTTGAAGAATTAGTTTTAAAATTTTAAAACTTATTCTAAATTTTTTTTAACATTTTTTTTTTGCTTAAATAAAATAAATTAAAGAAGTTTTAAAATTTTAAAAATAATTCTTTATTTTTATTAGATCAAAATCAACATTTTTTGTTTCTTGTACTTTTTCTCTAAAATTTATGGTTTCTGAGTAAAAAAATATTGAAAGATCAAAAAACTCGAATTATTTTGTTAGATATCTTGGAAAGGTTAAGTTGTTAAGAAAAAAGTTTTCAATGAAAGATTCATATGTTTTCACGTTAAATAAAATTATTTGATAAAAACTATAGGTTCCTATTTGAAAAAATGATGGTGACCTTCATACCACCTTGAAAACACCACCTAAAAAAATTTCATCCAAGTACGTCTATGTCCCCCTCCAAACCGTACAACTTTTATCTGAAAATTTTTTTGATAACATTTCACCATAAAAAGTTATCAGAGGTGTGCACTTAAAATGGGACAGCCTGTATATGTAATTATAGATATATATATTTTTTTAATTATTTATTGGCATTTATGACAATACAGCCAGTAAGCATTATTGATATAGAAATGTGTGCTAATTTTTGAACACCATGTTCTCAAACCCACTATTTTAATTGTAAGTATAAAATATATATTTTACAAACAATATATTTTGTGAATACTAATAATAATAACCCTAATTAAGTATATACCTAAATTCATTTGTACACCTTTTGGACTATTATAGTTGCGCCACTGGCACGACCATTGACAGATATACACCATTTAACAATATAGTAAAATAATACACGATAATCAATGTATGTGGGTGAATTTACAAGCTAGTGGGTGGCACGAGTGGGTGCATTTGAGATCAGGTCGCACAAAGCAATTTATAATACGTGTACGGGTCTCTTACGTGCTGCTAAAAATATAATCTTTATTGCTGGATATCAATCAAGCATCTGTTGGGAAACAATGTTGCGTCGCTCGGTGTCGTCCGAAATACAATGATCATTATTACCTTGTTGTTTTTTGTGCTCGAGCTCATTGTTCTTTTGTTTTTGTTGTGATCTATGTGCTGGAATTTTGACTTATGGTCTGTGGGTCTGCTATAAATATAGTCGTATCAAAGGGTGAATTATTTAAAAGTTATGAGAGTTACTTTTATATAATAGGGTATTTTTGGTTCTTGTCATATTTATACAATTGCACTTGGCATATGAAGAGTTATTTTAAAACAAAAGCGAATCTCCGGTTTGTATAAATTTTGCAATTTTGATAGATGAATAGCAGTGAAGTAGGTATATTTTTCAAAATAAAAAAATTATCATAACAGTTGAATGATTTTTTTAATGATTACTAATATTTTTTTATCATAAGTTATACTAATAATTTGTAGAAATTTATTTCTTGGCTAGGTTTTGCACTAAAATCGGTTTAGTTGTTTTCAGTACGTGTTTATTGCCACTACTTTTGATGGAATAGCGTGATAATATTATGATTTTTTTTTATTTTTGTCAGAACAAACAAATATAAAGTGGATATCCTGCTAACATAAGTAATGTGTACACTGGTAGAAAGGATTTCTCAAACCAAGTAAACCTTGTTTTGTATATAACGAAAACAATATTTTCTTAAGATAAACAATAATCTCTTAAACCAACTATAGTATTCTTGAACGAAGGAATAACGTAGTTGGATTAAGAGCATGTTTCTTAATTGTTTTCGTTAAATACAAAACAAGGTTTTCTTGGTCCAATACAGTTTTTTTCTGTGTAGATACTCAAAAGATACATTATACATTGTTATATGATATTTTTTATGCTAGATACTAAGAAACGACTTTTCTTCATAAGTAAAGTAATACTTATTCAAATTTTTCATTTGTTAAAAAATGATGTTAATGGAATCTTAATCATGAAGAAAACGGTATTTTTGTATCTAAATTAATAACTTTAATCTAGCATTAAAAACACTAGTAATTGATATAACCATCTTTGTCTTCTACCAATTATAATCATTAGCAAACGTGGTGTAAATTTAAAAGAGAAACTATTTAATTAAATTAAAAAATAGACCATTTCCTGTACAACCACAAAAAATATACATACTAAAGATGCAAGTTGTCAGACTTCCGCTCTTATTAGAAGAAAGTGCATTTTCTAATAATTTAAAAAAATCCCTCTAACGTTCTACAAAACGTAATAAATAGCAAAATTGAAATATACAAATAATAAGATCTGCCATATAAATTAAAAAAAAGATTTAATGATAATTCAATATTTATTTTACTGACAATAACATAAATAAGAATCCACGCATTTTCTTTAAAAGTGTAAGACCAATTAACCAAAGAAGATTTATGAATATTCAGTTCTTTTACAGTGTATTCTTTAGAATATTTAATGATGACAACATTTTGTTGGTTTAAGTGTACACAAATATTAATTAAAGAGGTCAAGCACATTCAGAAAGAGTTAATTTATATTTAAATAAATGATGTATGAAATGATTACTATAAAATTACTTTAGCTTTATATGCAGTCAAGTATAGATAATTATAATTTATTACTTCAGATTTTTTATTGTCTTTTTGAGATTCGATCGTAGCTAGTATACACGCAACTGCACGGGGTACGTACGATTTTACTCACCCATACATATCCGTGTTCGTACCTGTACCCGTATCGGATGTATTTGAGTGTTATATACGTATTTGTAATGGGTGTATAAAAGCGTACGTACCTCATGTGGGAGTGTGTATACTTCATATGAAATTAAGTGCAGAGTAATACTTTAATACGATTATTACTCATTACATTTATATAATATACAAAATACATTTTCGTATGATAACTTTGAAAAATGTATTTTACTGTATCAATAAATTTTGTGTCCGTATTCGCTAAGAAAAATTTTGGAACGCAATTTTAACTTTAAAACTTATTTAAACTGAATGATATTTTGTTTCAATTTGTAGAAGATCTACTGTATTGTCTAACAAGACACATAATCGTTATAGCAACATATTATCTACATACGTTTTTTTTGTCTTCATCACATGTAAAACATTCGTGTCATTTAAAAATATTACGCTATAAAAATCGCTCAACATTTTGTATTTTGAATAAAATCAAGATAAACAGAATTAAATGTGTTTAAAACACATTAAAAGGTCAATTATCTTACATAAATATATAGAAGTGTGAGACGGCATAATGAGGCTACCAACCATTTGTTCGTTTCCTCAATAAAAATAGATACTCATTATCATATCAGTCTTTCCTATAAAAATCTCATCTCGTCAAAATTTAACAAAATTTTATCACGTTTAAATCCCATGATTAAAATATCCAGTTATTATAACAATTAGAACAAACTTAGTTAATAGACATAATCTTTCATATTTGGCGGATTGATGGAATTACATCGAAAAAAATTACAGTGAAACCTCTATCTAATAACGGAGTAGTTCGGGTGTTTAAAAAAAAAATTGACAAAATCGTTATTTTTTAGGATTCTGAAAAAAAACTAATAAGCTTACTTTGTCGACTGTCTGTCCGTCCTTTTCAGTCAAGGCGCAATAGTTCGTAAACTTTATAATCTAGAATCTTGATTTTTTTTTACTAAACATGTAAAATAACGCTCTCTAGTAAAATATGCACACATTAAAAAAAAGGAGGCGCTAAGGAGCTACAGCTAGGCAATTTTTTTAATACCAATTTGGGAGGGGGGGGGGGTTGGCAAAATATTTTTTATACCAAGACTTGTGGCACGTCAAAATGTGTAACAAAACTAGTGTTATCTGACCCTCTTTCTCATTTTTTAATTCAATAATGGCGCCTGCAGGGGGCTTTAAAGCAAATCCATTTATTTTGTCTACCCCCTCTAGCTCGGTAACGACTGGCTTAAAAATTCTGAAAAATATTAGGTAATGAGGTTTTGGTGAGACTACCAACGACAAATACTAGTCTTCAATATTATTTAAAATTTTGGAAAAATAGGGAAGGGTGTTATAAAAAAATATTTTTTTATTCACGCATATGAAGTGTCGAAATTTTTAAGTGGCTTCAAACAGTCCACAAAGTACGTACTTCGGAACCCTTATGACATACACTCGTGTATATCTTGACAGATTTTTCCGTTTTAAATTTATGTGAGTATGTACGAGTATGTATGTTTATAATTGAAACCATGCCTGAACAATTTAATTTTACAGACGAATTTTCATTTATCAACTACATTTTCTGTCTGTTAAATAGGGGTGGGTATAAAGTTTATAAAGATTGTACTGTACTTATTCGTTCTTATCTTGTGTAGACTGTATGTTCTTCGGAATACTCTGGGCATTACCTCTCGGATTATCTATGAACTGATTGTGAAGCAAATTCGCTTCGTATAAAATGAACATTACTAAGCATTAGTGAACAGCAGAAAATGTTTGATTTTTCTCGTTTTTGAAATAAAAAAAAGAGTGAACATTTTTGAAGTTATCCTTCTCCTACATGACCTTAATCATTGATGTGCACTTATAGGAAAAATTTTGAATATTTTAATAATATTTGTACAGTACAATATATTATACATGGAATTAATTCAACATGACACGACAGTTTTACATAATCCGTTTGCTAAATTAAAATCAATCAATAAACTAACTATTATCAAGCAAATACCTGACCTAGAGATCAGTAGAACAATATTAGTCATGCTGATAAAAAACCTAACTAAACTACCACACCGTAATAATAAGCAAAAACAATTCCAATACGCCTTGGGGTACATATACCTCTAACTAATGCAACAGAATAGAGGTTACTGCCGGTAATAAACCACTCGATATTGTCTTCTACATACATGAAATAGGAACACCAATCATGGAAGCATCAATTTGGTTCACTTTCTACTTACTAAAATCATACCTTCCCTGTCTAATGGGACATAATGTGTACGATCATTACAGGTTCTATAATGTAATGATGGGTAACATGCTTAGAGTTGTGCTTTAATTACGTAAACGTATGAGTGGTGGATGAGAGACTGCGGACAGATGGAGCCATCTATCTATACGTGTACAAGGGAGTCATAAAGATACAGTGGTACCTCGACATACGAGTTTAATTCGTTCCGCAACCTTGCTCGTATCTTGAATTACTCGTATCTCGAAGCATATTTCCCCATACAAAACAATTGAACTACCATTAATCCGTTCCAACCCCCAAAATGTCACCCCAGTTATTTTTGTTACGTGGTTTTAAATAATAAAAACGTATTTATAAATGACAAATATTTATTTTACAAAAACAAAAAAGAGAATGTAAAGAAATAAATTAGATATCCTCACTGGTCTTTTCCTTTTTCGCTACATTTTTCTCGCTTTCACCTGTAGGCCGTTTAGAAAAAAACATGTCCAAGGAGGTTTGTTTCTTCCTCCCTCTCAGAATGCTAAACTAAACCGAACTCGTATCTCGAATTTCGCTCGTAACTCAAAGCAAAAAATCACTCGCTCGCCGGCTCGTATCTCGAAAAACTCGTATGTTGGGGCACTCGTATGTCGAGATACCACTGTAATTAACTTTTTTTAGTTCTTCCTAATGTCATCTCAATTGTTTCTGGATGATAGAAATTTGAAGAAAGTGGTCTATACACACTTCATTGGTTATATATATTTTTTAATCTATCTTGTTTTTTTTTTAACATGTATTTACTGTTTTATAATATTTTGATAACATTTGATCATCGTCTTCCACATAAAATGAATCAAGGACATTAATCTATTGCAAAACAAAAAAATTAGTATAATTTAATATTAATCATTTCTGTATTTTGCTTACCCATTAGAAAACAAAACCGAAGTTATTGGGTTACTACAGTAGACAATTCATACTGTAAAACGATTTGAGTACGGTCCTCCCATAATGTAAACCCCCCACTCCTCAAAAAGTCCCTATGTACAACTCTCACTTATTTTATATTGCACTACAAACACCTTATGATTGCTCGAAAAACACGGAGATAGTTAACAATACGGCATTAACAGTATGGAGCGTCTACTGTAAATGAAATAATTCCAAGCTAATGATAAAGAGCGAAATTTTTGTTTTTTAACAAAAAAACTCAGAAAATACTGTGAATCGATTTGGGTGAAACATTCACCGATATGTTCCCTATAATTTCATGAGTCAAATAGGATGTGGAATATTATGCTATCACACCAGAAGGATAAGAAGAAAACATGTTTTCAAATCACATATAATGCGATACGTTGATAAAAGTACCAGAAATACAAGCAAGCCAGTTTAATAATACAAGAAAAATTATTTTACTATATTATCTGAAAACCTCGTTCCATTTGATGACAATGCTATATTTCCATCCTGACAATGTCTGGAACAATAGCTAGTTATTGACCATATTATTTCATCTAACGTTTCGTCACGTATTACTAAGAATAACTAGATCAAAAAGTCAAAAATCATTACAGTAGATAATTTTACTAAGAAATTTTTCTTACAATTAATTCAGTAGATTCAACATTGTCGTTATTATCATGAAGCAAGAACCACAATGTTAATAAAACTTTACATAAACTAATGTCAATTCGTATGACAATTATCTCAACACGAAAAACCAATAAAATTCATTGTTTACTCTTAACAACATAATCAATAAATGTTCTCCGACCGTAAAACTCCATTGTAATGGCCATAAAGTACAATAAAAAACCGAATGTAGATTATCTAAGGTTATACACTTGTAGCCTGTGACTATAAATATCAATTAAAACAAAACACAATTGAATATTATGTTTTATATGTTTAATTTTCAATTGTCTATAGAATGTTATGATTCAACGGCTTAACATGTTTAAAGTATAAGATACAAGAAGTAAGAAAGAATGATTCATATTAGGCTTAAATCCATAGAAGACAACATATCACGGGTGTCATTTATACTGAAAATACCTGATTATCAGAAAAAATTGATTTGTTTTATACATACAAAGCGTGAATATATCTTCCAGAATAGAAAAATAACCTTTATAGGGAATCCATTAAGAAATTATTAAAATAGACAATTATTGAAAATACATACATATGTCGTATCACGTATCTACAGGGTGAGCCAAGTAAAACGAAACGGGCACGGTTTTGGTCATTTAAAATAAGATTTTGAAAAATAGCTCGAACACGTCGATTTTGCTTTCGAGGGGGACATCTTTTGCCATAAAATTTTTGCAAGAATCTTTTCAACCCTCAGCGCTATGAGCGCAACCCTTAAAATTTTAAATAGCATGATAGGGCAAGTGATACCTCATTTGAAAGGTTTTTTCATTCTGAATACAGTGCTATTTGATTTTTTCAAATCTGTTTAGTTTTAGTCAAGTTATTGACATTTTGAATTCCATAAATGCAATGATTTTCTGATCAAAAAACAAATATTTACATCTAAAATTCAAAAGAAAGTAGGTTTATTTTCTTATCAAATAATTCAAAAACATCCAATTTAGACATTTATTGAATTAATTAAAAAATAAAAAAAAAATTATTAAAAAAAATTTACCAACATCGAAAACTTTAATTAATTGAATAAATGTCCAAATTGGATGTTTTTGAACTATTTGATAATAAAATAAACCTACTTTGTTCTGAATTTTAGTTGTAAATATTTGTTTTTTGATCAGAAAATCATTGCATTTATGGAATTCAAAATGTAAATAACTTGAGTAAAACTAAACAGATTTGAAAAAATCAAATAGCACCGTATTCAGAATGAAAAAACCTTTCAAATGAGGTATCACTTGCCCTTTCATGCTATTAAAAATTTTAAGGGTTGCGCTAATAACGCTTAGGGTTGAAAAGATTCTTGCAAAATTTTTATGGCAAAAGATGTCCCCCTCGAAAGCAAAATCGACGTGTTCGAGCTTTTTTTCAAAATCTTATTTTAAATGACCAAAAGCGCGCCCGTTTCGTTTTACTTGGCCCACCCTGTATATACTTCCAAAGTAATATTCGATTATATGTAAGAGTAAAAGAAATTAAAATACCATGAATTATTAACCCATTACTTCCCAGTGTCCTATTTATAGGACATCATATTTTCTAATTTTTTTCTCTGGCATAATAACGTTGTTAATTTGAGTTACATTACTAATATGTTTTTTAAGTCTCTCTACTTAGTATAATTTTTAAAATGAACTTGATCAAAATATTTGAAGAAATAAAAAGTCGGGAAGTAATGGGTTAAGGAAGTTTATATGTTTAAAGTGAATGCCACTCCTGATATTTTTAATTGAAATTTCTCAATTATTTGTTATTTAAAATGACACGTTAATTGATCCCGATTAGAATCTCTACAAAATTGAATAGAAATTATTTGAGTAAGATAAAACATGGTTTTGATTGACAGTTCGTTTAAGAACATAATTGTTGTGAGATTAGAGAATGTTGTATGTAGCTTTTGTCTTGCGTTATGATTAAATTTTAAATGAAACAATGAAGCGAATTTTGGTTTACATATATGTATGTACAATGTATGCCAGTCTTCTCAGTGGAAATTATGTAGCGTAGCCGATTTTTTAAAACATATTTTATAGTCGAAGCAAATATGTGTTTTTCAATCTGATCACATTTAGAAGTTAACAAAAAAATATTCCTATGAGAAATAACTTGTTAATATTGATAAAGTTAAATATCTATTGAGAGTACCTGGAATTACCTTAAAATACAGTAATAATGATTAGTTTCATTAATGAAATAATTATATAACTTCACACGAGAAGAGATTAGACAAGATAAGTCTCGTCGATATATAAATGATATTTTACAGCTGGCAATTTCCCAAAAATTTCTCGTACGAATTATAATTTTTTTTACAAAAAAATCTATTTTATACATTCAAACAAAAACTTAAAGAAGCTACTTATATATAAAGTAGATACGGAGCTCCGTATCTTAAACCGTAACTATAAGATGCCTGAAACTATTCTGACTTTCGTAACCATATCCGAGATAATTAAATTTTGACCTTTGAAACCGAAATCGCATCCAAAATAATTATTTCGGATAGTTATCTACTCGTTGCCTGAGTCCCGAGACAAAAACTGCGGGACCGTATCCGAAATACATAATTGCATATCCGTATCCGGATTCTAAACTGAAACAAACAAAAATATCCGTAACCGAATTCTTTTAAACCAATAAAAAAACCCCTTAACCGTATCCATAACCGATTAGTCAAAGGTCAAGATTAAGTAGTAATAAACAAAAAAAGGCATAGCCAAAACACAAACCCTAATAATAACATTTATATAATTTTTTCCCCGGCATACCGCATATTCTGCAAACCAATTAGAAAATAATTAAAATATTTGCGCGTAGCCGATTAAAGTGCAAATTAAAACAAAGCATGGTCGGTCAAACGTTGAGCGGTACTTGAACTGTTCTCAGCCGTGGACCACTTCACCCAGAGTGGTTTCATTTAATGTCAACAATGCGATGCAAAAGTTTATTCTGAAATCATGTTACTGGAATTAATATAATTTGATAATTTTATAATTTAATATTGATATATTTATTATTAGGTCCTTTTTTAAATCTGTATATAATTTAGACACTTGTAATTTTCCTCTTTATTAACGTACGTTAATTCTTGGTTTCTGAGTTGAGGTTCGTGTTGAACCTGTTTTTTTTTAGTTATAGATGTAAAATGCTTTAATAAATATATTTTAACGAAAAGCGAAAATTTGAAACTTACGATTTATGTTTCCTTCAATACGAATTAATATTTTGAATAATTTTCATAAAAAATCTTTTATTTGTGGCGGAACGTTTATAATAGAATTTTTGCCGAAAAAATGATTGTTTTATAATTTTTATCTACAGGGTCCTCCAATAGTGCGTCCGGCATTCCTAGCGCACTTCCTGTAGGAGATAGAAAAAATATTTTGGTACATAATATTATTGGTTTGAAAAGATCAACGTCGTAAAATTATTTTCAATAATACAGGGTGTTCCCTTTTTGCGCTGTAACAAAAACAAACATTTTTTTAAATGGAACCCCCTATAACTTTTTCAGTATTCCGATGTCATATTTTAACCTCCACATTATCATCTATTCATTTTTTGATTTAGTGACAGTGTTGCCAAATTATAAATTTTTTTCCGAAAAATAATCCATAAACAGGGTCAACTTTAAAAAATCGTAGCGACCTCGTTTTTTTTGAAGCGTTTGATTTTTTTAACTATAATATTAGTCCTGATAAAGAGTAACATTTTGATAATAACCAATTTGAATTTAATTATACAGGGTGTCCATAAAAAAATGTCAAAATTTTCAAACTTAAAAATGATAAAACTCATTTTTTTCAAATGTGACTACCCTTTTTTTATTTCGCTATTCGATGGGGGGTTTTCTCCTTTTCAATTTGTATAGGAAATGTCCTATGTCTAAACCCCATTGTTTCTCAGATATTCAATACTATTAATAAAATTAACCTTTTTATTACACTTTTATACACCGAAGTAGGCCGTGCTGATGAAAAACACATGCCGGCAAATTGATTTGAGCCATGATTTGAGCCTGGATGAAAATAGAAGACATTTAGAACATTTATTTTGAACTTTTATCTATTATGTTTTTTCAATTTTGTAACTTTTCATATTTTTTTTAAATAAAAGAAATAGTTGTATTACATAAGTATAATCCGTTTTAACTATTAATTTTAATCAAATTACATTGATACTTAAGTACTACATTTTGTCATTTGTTTTTCAACAGCACGGTCTACTTCGGTGTATAAAAGTGTAATAAAAAGGTTAATTTTATTAATAGTATTGAATATCTGAGAAACAATGGGGTTTAGACATAGGACATTTCCTATACAAATTGAAAAGGAGAAAACCCCCCATCGAATAGCGAAATAAAAAAAGGGTAGTCACATTTGAAAAAAATGAGTTTTATCATTTTTAAGTTTGAAAATTTTGACATTTTTTTATGGACACCCTGTATAATTAAATTCAAATTGGTTATTATCAAAATGTTACTCTTTATCAGGACTAATATTATAGTTAAAAAAATCAAACGCTTCAAAAAAAACGAGGTCGCTACGATTTTTTAAAGTTGACCCTGTTTATGGATTATTTTTCGGAAAAAAATTTATAATTTGGCAACACTGTCACTAAATCAAAAAATGAATAGATGATAATGTGGAGGTTAAAATATGACATCGGAATACTGAAAAAGTTATAGGGGGTTCCATTTAAAAAAATGTTTGTTTTTGTTACAGCGCAAAAAGGGAACACCCTGTATTATTGAAAATAATTTTACGACGTTGATCTTTTCAAACCAATAATATTATGTACCAAAATATTTTTTCTATCTCCTACAGGAAGTGCGCTAGGAATGCCGGACGCACTATTGGAGGACCCTGTATATGTTTTTTCGTAATAGATATATGTGCACGGAGAGAATATTCTTTTAAAAATTAACAGAAAATGCTGTGAACCTGAGGACAGAATCAACTTCTGAAAAAAATGATCAGAAAAGTAGGTAGAATTTAAAATAAAGTAAATAAAAAATTACAATGACATATTGGTAAATTTGAACAAAGTACCTATTAAAATTTATTTACTCTGAAAAAGTAATATTCTTTAATTTAATTTCTTGCATATGAAAATTTCACGTACATTCTCTAATCTCTATAATTTTACTATGTTACTATATTACTTTTCATATCTGGACTATCGCCGTCATAGAAACTGCTATACAGTATTGTTCTTTTAAATTTTACCATGTCGGGTGTTAAAAATTTCTAGGATCAAAATTATTTTCCCATTTCCTATGCATCGTAAATAAATAAAAATGTTAATGAAATTTTTTCATTAATAACTTGTTTAAATAATTATTTAAGTTTTATAATTATTTTAACATACGGTATAGTAACTGTTGGTATGAAATATTACTATATAGTCCAGTGCCAAAGCCTTTTTGGGGAAAAAAAATTCTCTACAGGCTGGCGATAGTGGGAATCGTTGCTAATAATAAAAACAAAGAGAAGAAAAAAAAATGCACCCTTGTACATGAAGTGGTTTCGAAGGGGGATGGTTTTTAAGGGTTGAAAATGGTTTTTTGCGATTTCCGGCGAAGTTTGAATTCCTATCGAAAAATGGTCTACAGTAAAGTTGTAGATAATAAATAAATCTACAATTTTGTTTCAAACCAATTTACAACATAACCTCAAATTTTCCGAGATAATAGCGAAAAACCGTTTTTTTGAATTTTCGAGTTTTTTATGTCGAAAAAATTGTCAAAATACTTGAAATTTTCATGAAATGTATATTTTGAAGTCCTTTAATTTTACCGAGCTGGCCGGAATTACAAAGTTAAATATTTCCTGAAATATTAACGTTTTTCGAAAAAAATGAAATTTTTTCTATCGAAAAATTGATCGTAGAAATTTTCGATTTTTTAACTTTTAGGGTGCTCATTTTTTTCGTCTTGAGTTGTACTTTAAGATAGATAAAAAATTAAAATACCTTTACATTTAAAAATTCTGTGAAAAATTAGAAAAAACAAAAATAGCGATTTGTAAAAAACGCAATTTTATTTTTCAATCACTCTAAAAATTTTGTACTAATCATGAAATTTTTGTGCTAAAATACAAAAATAAAATATATTCAATTTAATAAAAGGATAATTTACGAAAAAAAAATGTAACACAGTGTAAATTGATAGGAATAGGATGCAGTAAATAAGTAATTTTACTTTTACGATTTATTACCGAAAAATTACTTATTTACAGCATCCTATTCCTATTAATTTACACTGTATTACATTTTTTTTCGTAAATTATCCTTTTATTAAATTGAATATATTTTATTCTTGTATTTTAGCACAAAAATTTCATGATTAGTACAAAATTTTTAGAGTGATTGAAAAATAAAATTGCGTTTTTTACAAATCGCTATTTTTGTTTTTTCTAATTTTTCACAGAATTTTTAAATGTAAAGGTAATTTAATTTTTTATCTATCTTAAAGTACAACTCAAGACGAAAAAAATGAGCACCCTAAAAGTTAAAAAATCGAAAATTTCTACGATCAATTTTTCGATAGAAAAAATTTCATTTTTTTCGAAAAACGTTAATATTTCAGGAAATATTTAACTTTGTAATTCCGGACAGCTCGGTAAAATTAAAGGACTTCAAAATATACATTTCATGAAAATTTCAAGTATTTTGACAATTTTTTCGACATTAAAAACTCGAAAATTCAAAAAAACGGTTTTTCGCTATTATCTCGGAAAATTTGAGGTTATGTTGTAAATTGGTTTGAAACAAAATTGTAGATTTATTTATTATCTACAACTTTACTGTAGACCATTTTTCGATAGGAATTCAAACTTCGCCGGAAATCGCAAAAAACCATTTTCAACCCTTAAAAACCACCCCCCTTCGAAACCGCTTCATGTGCAAGGGTGCATTTATTTTTCCTCTGTTTGTAATCATTTTTAGCAACGATTCCCACTATCGCCAGCCTGTAGAGAATTTTTCTGTTTTTTAGTCTCAAAAAGTCGGATTGGCACTGGACTAATACGTTACCGATTAATTTTTCACAGAATGAAATTTCGTCCTCCCGTTAACATGTTTATTATGTTAAAAATTAACAGTAAATTTTTTCAGTGTGCATTAAAATTTATTAGAGAGAAAAATAAACTTTTGTTATATTATATATTTCTTCCACTATCCAATAACTTACTATTTATACACATTAAAATGGTTTACACAATAGGAAAATAAATAGACAAATTCAAATAGTCAAACATTATACGAAAACCTATCAGTTATAAAATGAAAAAATAAATCACTTTGTTGTACGAAGTAATTCGTCCAAGTCACTTTAACACAAAAAATTAAAACGTACATGATTTAAGACATTACTGAGCAAACAAAGGGTAAAAGAGACTTATTTTCAAGAACCTACCGTGTGAAATCACATGAACCCAGTGGCGGATTTAGGTTCGACTGCGCTCTAGGCCCCGTCCGATATGGCGCCCCTTTTGCTTTGTAGTGATAATTATTATAATAAAACATCTAATTTACGAAAATTGAATATATTTATTATAAGCTTTATTAATTTTTATATAATAATAAATTCTTAAAAAAGCATACATAAATTTTTTATGACATCACATATCAGATTAACTTTTTTTTTTCTTGCCTTAGCTTGCGTATATTGGTTTTTATACTTTGTTTAATAAAAAATGAAATTGTACTATTTACATAAAATCCTACTTTTAAACTTTAAATATCTAATATATAAAATTCTCGTGTCACAGTGTTTGTAACAAAACTCCTCCGAAACGGCTTGACCGATTCTTATGAAATTTTGTATGTATATAGGTCTGAGTGAGTAGGTCTGAGAATAGGACGCAAACTGTTTTTCATACCCCTAAATGATAGGGGTGGTCCACCCAAAAAAATTTTATTTTATTTTTTGGACAAAATTTTTTACATCCTATTTTTTAATAGCGATATTAGTACTTTTTATATATTAGATAGTAGCCATGGAATAAATAATTCTATAATTTACGTTTTCAATATTTTATTATATATGATTATAGATTTTGAGAAAGATTTTTTAAACTTGATATAATTGAGAAATTTTAAAGGTTGCTCAAAATTTTTTTTTATCATGAAATTTTACAAATAAAACTTTTTTTTTTAAATTTGACTTTTTAGTACAGCAATCGTTTTTACAACACTGAATTACCTCTTTCACCTGTTATGTTTTTATAGGTACATACCTTAGGTACCTACCTACCTTTTCGTGGTTTTTTCATTTTTTTTTAAATAATTTTTTAAATCTAAAATCTTTAATGAAGAACTACATTTATAGGTAAAATAGGTAGAATAAGCTATTACCAAAAAGATTTTTAATATCTGTATATTTACCTTATTTTTATTCAAAACTAAAAAAAATTAAGGTATTTTGGGGCGCCCAACAGTTAGTGAGATTAATCTGACTCTAAAAAATAAATATGAAGAATTAATATTTTACACCTTAACCGTGAAAACATAAATATTTTTGGTATTAAAATACAAGCGAGTTAGTTTTTTTATTACCTATATATTAGTAATATGAAAACAATTCAGTTTTAGAAATATAAATATGGTATGCTTAAAAAACATTTTTCTAAAAATTTTTTGTTAAATAATTTAATAATTACTTATTTTTGTTTAATACTTATTTATTTTAAATACTTTACATATCAAAACTAAGTTAACTTGATTTTTAAATTTAAATCGTTCTTTAAATTATGCAGCCTCTAATATTTTGGCGCCCCTAAAATGCTGGCGCCCTAGGCCCGGGCCTCACGGGCCTAATGGCAAATCCAACACTGCATGAACCATATGGTGTTGGTAATTTTCTTTGAATAAGCCTGGTTAAGTTTTTTCTATTTGGATAAGTTTGTTTATTTAATTAATCAAGACGTTGAGAATCAGAAGTAAATAGTTTTAATATTGTATACACTTACGATTGCAGAAGTTTATACACTTTATCGTGTCTTCAAATTATTTATTTTAATCGATTTGTGTGAATGTAAACATTATCTATTAACTCTCATAGATGTGATTAACATTAACCTTTAGAGGGCCTAGATTTCGCCCTCAGAAAATGGTATAAAAGGTATATTATATCATTAATTGACCATATGCAAAATGTCGATCACGGGGTGAGCCAATATATTGGCTTTCCGGCCCGGAAGGGAACATCCCGTGTTCAAAATTTCAAATTCGAAAAAATATTATTTTAAATAGTACATAACCTTTTTTCATTATACAAATAAACGTTTTCGATGTATTTTTTGACGCTGAATCCAAATCTGAAATACAGTATATCCAAAAACAGTCAAAACTATTCCTCTGCTTCGCGTGAACGATTTTTATTTATTTGGAAGTGCAAATATACGTTTTCGATGTATTTTAATCTAAAAACAAAAATTGAAGATTTTCTGGTGCACCAAAATATTGGGTTTCCGGCCCTCTAGAGTTTAAGTCGACTATTCTACTCATGTTGTACCTACCAAATTACCATTAATAAATCCCCTCTTCCCGCAGAAAAATTATATTTTTCATTGAATTGTTTTATAAGTATTTCGATAGTTAAAAATAATTCGTTTGTCTTGGCACCAACCTAACACAAAAAACTACTGAACCGATTTTGATGGGACTTTCACTGATAGAAAGCCCAAAATCCTACAATTAAATTAAGCTACATAATCATTTATATAAAATATTATGAAATGCCCGTATTCAGCAAAATAATAATCGATATATTTTAATTTAAAAAAAATAATTAACAACCAAATTGCAGCTATTAAAAGTACTCGTAAGTGTATTAATATTATCGTTGAAAGGAATATATTAATTGTGTGAAATGCCTAATTTTGTTGCAACCTTTCTGCAAATACTCATATTTATATAAATTATATATTTTAATCGTTGAAATTCTAATCTACATAATTTAAAATTTAAATGAACACTAAAAATGTAATATCTGATTTAATATTTCCGAATGAAACACGATCCATTAAAAATAGTTTTGTTAGGCATGAAACTATGTACACCCAAAATGAAATATATTTTGTTTAATTTAATAATAAAAATTTATAGTACACCTTAAAATTTTATGATACACATGAATGGAAAATACATCTAACACAATCTATTCTCGATAAATATATTAAATTTTTACATAACACTGTCACAATAAATAGGCAATAATTTAGCATTCTGTAGGTGTAAACAATATAGAAATCTATTATAGAATTACAGCCAAAAGCGATGTATTTTTTTTTCACCACTCACTAATAAGCAAAACGAATAAATTATTTACCGAAATATTTATCCGAAAATTATTTTTGACAATCTCTATCGACTATTTTAGGATGTTTATGTTTTTTTCATAATTAGATTCAAGGTGTGAAAAAATATTTATGTACGCGGAGACAAGTTTCACCTAAAAGGAAAAACATTAATTATATATTTTTTTTATAATGGATGCACATCGAAACATGCCGACAAATTGTCGATTGTTATCTTTAAATTTGAATGTCAATATAAATTAATTGTTTTATCTTCAAGGTATGACAGAACGTACGAAGCCCACTAAACTAATAACTGTATAAATAATTAGGATCAATTACAATGACTTGAACATATTTTTTATCAGTCGGTTAAAACATATATTCATTCTTTATTGTATCTATGAGTAATTTTATTGAATTAAGTTTATGTCTACCATCTACCATTATTTATCACTTTGGTCTTAATAATTTGATGATATTTTAGTTAATTTTCATGATAAAAAAGTTTGTATTTGTTTCTTTGTCTTTAAGAATGAAACAATTTGTATAAAACTTTCACCAATGTGAATAGGCGCCGACTTTTCATTTAACCTGGGGGGGCGAGATTTTCATAATTTTTTTGAGGGGGGGGGGTGCAAATTTTTTTTTTAAATGTGCAATATCCAACTTTCGTAATAACGACAAAAATTTCAGAAACGCAACTAATAATGTGACAAAAAAAATTTTTTCATCAAATTATTGTAGTTTCGATAAAAATCGATCAAACTTTAATTATTTGAAATAATTGAAAAGTGGACATTTATATTTAATTTACAGAGGATCATGAAACGTAAACGACGATTTTAGCTGAAAATATAGTAAAGTGTAGAAAAGTCGTAGAATTTTTTTAGAGCTGTTGATCTAACTAATTGTAATCTTTGTAAAGGAAATAAAAGATATTTTAATATTAATTTCCTTTTTGAAGAAATTTTTAGTGATCATTTTTACGGCTCCATGTCTCTGGCACCCCCTTTTTTGAAATTCGAATTTTATTATATGCAGTTCGTTTGTGCTTCATTTGTGCACGTTTGTGCAGGAAATCCTTTCTTTTGTGCTTTAACCCTTTAAAAAAATCAAATGGGGGGCCGTAGACATGCGAGCCCCCCCTTTTTGGAAATTCAATTTTAATATATGTAATTCGTTTGTGCTTCGTTTGTGCAGAAATTTTCATCGTTTATGCTTTAACCCTTTAGGTGGTATTCACAAAAATCAAATGGGGGGCTGTAGACATGCGAGCCCCCCCCATTTTTCGAAATTCGAACTTTATTATATGCAGTTCGTTTGTGCTTCGTTTGTGCACGTTTGTGCAGAAATTTTCATCGTTTGTGCTTTAACCCTTTACATGTTATTTATATTTAAAAATACCGAAAATATGTCTCTGGTACCCCCTTTTTGAAATTTAAGTTTTTGAATGTGCAGTTCGTTTTTGCTTCGTTTGTGCACGTTTGTGCTGAAATTATATTTGTTTATGCTTTAACCCTTTAAGAGCTATTCGTAAAAAAAAACTGTTAATGCGTTATAAACATGAGTACATATTATATTAATATTACTTTTCGAAAAAAATTATTCGTCTTGTGTTTCTTATTTATCTAACTAGAAGCTCTGTTTATGCTTTAACCCTTTAGGTATCACAATAGTACTTTTATAGACACGATTGTATCATAATTTTTATTACAAAATGTAGGTGTATAGGTGTTGCATTTAACCTTTTACTTAATGCATAGTAAAATTTATATTTTTTATATACGAACTATATTGTATACTCACAAGATTTATATGTAAATACATATATGTAGGTATAGGTAGTGCCATTGGTCGTTGACCAATCAGCTCCTAAAGGGTTAAAGCATCAACGAATATAATTTCAGCACAAACGTACACAAACGAAGCAGAAACGAACTGCACATTCAAAAATTTAAATTTCAAAAAAGGGGGTGCCAGAGACATGTTTTCGGTATTTTTAAATATAAATAACATGTAAAGGGTTAAAGCACAAACGATGAAAATTTCTGCACAAACGTGCACAAACGAAGCACAAACGAACTGCATATAATAAAGTTCGAATTTCGAAAAAGGAGGGGGCTCGCATGTCTACAGCCCCCCATTTGATTTTTGTGAATACCACCTAAAGGGTTAAAGCATAAACGATGAAAATTTCTGCACAAACGTGCACAAACGAAGCACAAACGAATTACATATATTAAAATTGAATTTCAAAAAAGGGGGTGCCAGAGACATGGAGCTCATTTTTACTCATGTGACAAGTATTTGAATATTTACACCTTTTTTTAAAGTAAAAATCTTATTGACAAAAGTATCTTCAATTTAAAAGAAACTAGAGTTCAGCTGCACAGGGGGGGGGGGGGGGCGATCGCCCCCCTCGCCCCCCCGTACTCGGCGCCGGTGCCAATGTGTTCCTTATGATCTTCCGATATAGAATAGTAACATGACATTATCATGTAAAGGAGGTAAATGTAAAGAAAATTTTGGAGAAAGGTGAAAAACTTAATTCAGATGACATACTAATAAAGAAAATTCTTGTAGTAATATTAATTTAGTATCTACATATAAAATTAAAAAAAAGTACTACAATAAATGAAATTAATTTTGAATGTTTAATTTAAAATCTAACGTTTCGACATAAAAATAATCAAAATTTCATATATATTTTTACTTCATTCAGGGTGATCAGTATTTCTCTGGAACAAATTTACCTGACTTTTCCCGGTTTTCCAGGAGAATTTTTCCCTGTTTTTTATAATCAAAATTTTGATAAAAAAGCTAAAAAAAGGTCTCATAGATAAACTTTTAATATTTTTGCAGGATTTGCATTTTTCCCTGACTTTTCCCGGTGTAGCAAAATTCCCTGACTTTTCCCGGTTTTCCAGAAACCGGCCACCCTGTCATTTACTATTTAGGTTCATAGGTATAACACCAATTCAAACAAATGCGGTTCTACAAAAGTATTATGATGGAGCAATTTTTAAATCAAAAATGCATATCATCATCACGAATTCTTGCAACATTTAAAATCGAAGATAGAAGCATAAAATTGAAACATTTAGTAGCTGCAAATTGGATAAACGCTTTATTTATAAGACATTTTCAGCAACATTTTCTATGAAATCTAATTTATCTTAAAAAATCTAAACTATAAAGTAAATTTCTTATCATGGATGATGATATAATTTTCTCCTACAATCCGCAATTTTATTTTTTCGCCATTAAGTACTCATGTATATATTTCGATTTATTTACTTCGTGCAACAAAAATACATTCCTTAATTTAGAGCTCTGGTAAATTTAATTTTACATTTTACAAAAAAGTAAACCTGAAACCAATTATACAACATTAACGTAACCAACAAAAAACAACATTTTAAAAATCCAAACATAAAAAGGGGGAGCCCAACCTGAGTTAACATTGTATACACACACATATACACACGTATATACAGGATGATTCATTTACTGTGGTAAGCGCAAGTAAATCGAAAAACGCAATTTAAGAAAAAATGTTCTGTCAATTAAAACTATAGTCTGTTTCATTTAAGATTACAGTAGTGAGCGGGGATTAGACGGTACGATTACACCATGTTATGGTTTCCAAATATTTTTTGGATTATTTTTAGTTAGCACTAAGATTAAAAATTCTTTTGAAACGATTTTATTTATAGCGCATAAAACTAAGTAAACGTTTAATCTTATTTTGGTATAAAATATTTTTATTTTTGAATTTAGAAATTCATGCATTTAAGGGTTAAATACAATAGTGCTGTCTCTTGCACATTGTCATAAGAGCTTGTGTATTGTGCCGTGTTTACACCGAATAAACAAAACAACATCGTTTTTTTTGTTTTTTTTACAAAAGTGCAATAAACCCCATACATTTTTAAATACAAAGTGTTCTAAAACACCGTGTTGCTGTTTTGTATTTTTCGGTGTAAACACCACATTAGAATTCAACTTTTATTGCTTAAAAACATGACAGAAGAAAATAGGTAATCTCATTAGAATTGAGAAAATATTATATATAAATTTGAGATCGATTGGTTTCGGTAGTCAGTCTCCTTAAATGATTCATCCTGTATATAAATACACGCGTATATGTATACGTGTACATATACTTGGTCGTAAAGTGAATAGGAATTTTAATGGAGATTTGTTTCTGTCAATCAAAATAGCTTTCGTTTACTTGGCGTTACAGGGTCGGCCTGCCTGTTGTTGTATAGAGACAATTACATCCGCTCTCTGCGCGATGTCTTCATTCAAACTTGTAACAATTACTTGTGGACTTTATTTTATAGCCGATGATTCAGGATCATTGTATTGTGTTGTACCTATAAAGGATACTGTTTACCTGATTATTTAATTTCCGGTTTCGTTTATTGACATATTTTATTCTATTGTTAAAGGTTTATGAGTAATGTTTAATGTATTTATTTATTTATCCTGTGTAAATGTTTTATGAATTTTTTTTTAATATTTTTTTTTTGAACAGCGGTTTATTGAAAATTATTGTCAAGATAATCTAGAAAAAGGTATATCGTATTGTTTAATTTACCCTTCAGCTTTGGATTTTTATCAAGCAAAATAAAATATTTTTTGTATTAATTTTAATCATCAATTTTGAATATTTTTTTAGGTGTAAAAACTAGGAAATCGTGTTAATTACCATCACTAGGTCTTTAAAATAAAAACTAAATAAAAACAAGTATATTTTTCTTTTATTTGAAACGATAAATTTTATTAAAAAGAAATTACAGATCAATTTATTTAAAAGCTCTGCAAATATCTGGTGGCAAATGCCACCGTCAGACCCGAAAGGGTTAAATGAAAATACTCTACAATTATAGTAGATAAAAAACTATTTAAACAATAAAAAAATCCATAAGAGCTAACTTTTCGGGCTGTTGTCCACGTTGTCGTAATATTACACTTCTTCAGAAGTGATTCTGAAACAGTTTCACTCAGAAGCACTTCTGAAGACTCCGACATGAGAGTCGAAACGTCAAGTGTAATAATAATACGACAACGTAGAAGACAGCACGAAAAGTTAGTTCTTATGGACAACGGCCACGAAAGCCTAGAGAAGAAAATAAAAAAATGCATTGGTGGTAAATTAAAAAAAATACAATTGAAAGAATTATAAAATACTTGGTAGCTGATAGGACCCGTTGTTACCAAGGAATTTTAATCCTTAGCTGCCACTGTGGGTTACCAAGCGCCCCACATTTTTTAACTTCAATGTATTAAGCTGTTTTAATTTTACAAGGTTTTCAATTTTTTAAATGTATTAAATATTATATATTCTTTTAAATAACCGGTTGAAATACATTCCGTATCGTTCGAAGATGATAGAGGAATTTTATTGAATTAAAATAGTCAATAGCTTACGAGTAGTTAGCATTTTAGTGTCTGGGATACGAGGTGGCCCCAGTGTGGCAGGTATGTTATTCTGGAGAAGTGGAGCAGCTAAGGGTTAAAATATAAATATTCACTGTACCCAATAGCACAAGGATCCAACAATAATTGTTAGTTAACAAGCTTTTTGAAATGTGTTATCAAACTTATATGACTTTACCCTTGAAGTTCAATAGTTTTGATAAGTTTCTTGTACGCGCGTTAAGTAAACACAAATAGTATTACAATAGTGGTGATACTATGAAAACTATCTCGTACGGTCAGAGAGGTCAGTCACTATTTTAATTATAAAACAAATTAATAATATCACATAATTAATACACCGTTTGTTTAAAGTGCTTTTAGTTAACAAATTTTGATAGCTCTTTTATAATATCGAGCATTGTTAAAACAATTATATTTGATATAATACATACTTTAAATTTAATTTTTTGTTTCAATGTATGAAGTGTTATATAATTTTTGTATGTACATAAGTCCCCATAAAATATTACTTATAGGTTAACAGTAAAAGTATAAAAATTTTAATAAAACAAAATCAAAAACATAAAATATGTTTTCTAAGAATGATCGGTGTGGTACATTTTATCTCTATTTCATATCGATTATATCTATATACCCTTAAGTGAGGGGCGTTTTCTTACAGAGAACCTCAAATGATTTATTACAAAAAGTAATCGATTCAACTGTAAGTGCTTTCGCAATAACAGTAATAGAAAAGTATTCAGTTTTAAATTACCTGCTACTTTGCACAACTTTATACATGTACTGCATATTTCCAATGTACGTACACGTCAAAAACATATGTTTCCATAAAAGTTTCTTTTCTAATATATAAATATTTATTTTTTTATAAAAGGTAATGTTTTATCTTTATATTTTTAAATACATAAATTTCTTTCTAATGTTTTAAGTGCCGTTATTTCTTTTGTTTCAAATTAAAACAGAAGTTTAAAGACATTTATTTAATTAATTCATTAAGGCCCGGTATTATAAAGAAATTGCATGCAAACAAATTTGCGAATCGCAAATTTGCGATTTGCAAACGCTATCTACTAGGAGTCAAATTTTAAAACTACAATCTGTGATTGGTTGTCATTTACATTTGACTCCTAGTAGATAGCGTTTGCAAATCGCAAATTTGTGATTCGCAAATTTGCTTGCAAGCAATTTCTTTATAATACCGGGCGTAAATCTTCTTGTGCAACCAAAACAATCATTTTATAATCACAGTAGAGGATCCAGCATAACATTAAGATACAGTCAAATTGGCTGAAATTAAAGTTTGATGTAGTTTGCGATTTATTGATAAAACAATTTTTTTAGCAAAAGGTCCAAAAATGGACATTTTTTTGTTATTCAGGATCAAAGATAAAAAATTCAAATATTGAAGTACAGTCAAATTGGTTGAAAATGACGTATAACGAAGCTTGTGACTTGCTGATTAAAAATGCCCATGAGCATAAGATCCAAAATCTAACAGTTTTTTTGGTCATTCAATGTCAAAGGTTAGGAGTTCAAATATCTATATTGATCATACGTGTGTACATTATTTTTCTAATATATTCCTAATTAATTAAATTAGAAAAATGGTCATTTTCAGGCGCACAATCAGAATGAAAATTTTTGATCAGCAAATCGCGATCTAATTTATAGGTTTATATGCTGGGTCCTTTTAATATACATATATAATGTAGAGTAAAGGCCTCACCACTCGATCTGTCGGGCCGATTTATCGGGGAGGTAGATTGAGAGTACTACAAATTGGCAATTGGGTCGTGTATAGGAAAATTTCGCGAATATTCGGCCCGATTTGCCTATACACGACCCAATCTCCTGACAATTCGGCCTGACAGATCGGGTGGTGTAAAGAGGTCTTAAAACGTTTGAGATAACGAACCCTGATGAATGTGTAGGTATAACGGATATCGGATATTTTATTTCATTGCGAACGTAGAAAATGAATAATATTCAAAAATAAATAAATACAATGGTTCTATCATTATATTTAGAATTTTATACATATTAATAAATTATTATCGCAATTATTTACTACAGTAAAGATAAAGTAGCAAAGGTTAAAAATAAACATACGTATATATATTAAGAAGACTTTCTAAATGATTTAAATACATTTAATTTGTTTTATATTGTTGCTATTCTCATTCAATTATATATGTATATTATTATTATTGTCAGAGATAAATTTACGTGCATTGTATGAACAGTTTCTGATTGTGCATGATGTCAGAATTACTCAATAATTTCGCACCCACAAACGCCTGTCAAAATAAAATTTAAGAGACTAAAGTCAAACGCGCATTGTTGTCTTGATTTTATTATCTTTTTTATTGAAATTCAGGTTTTAATATTAGGTAGCATCATGTTTATAGTTATTATTACGATTTATTTACTTATTGTAATTGTATTAAAGCATAAGTTGTATTTTCGTAGTTAATTTATTATTCTTATTCGTGTTTTTGATATAGTCGGAAATGTGAATGCACTTAAGTAATGTTTAGGATAATTTTACTTAAATACTTCTTCAAAAGATTACTTTGTACATGTAATTGTACATCATTTTTTTATGTATTTAAGAATATAAGTACATTTGTTTAAATGTAAAAAAATCAACTTCAGAACTCGTTTTAGAAAGAATAGAAGGAATAGTTTAAGATCAGATTTGTGATTTGAAATTCGAATACTTTTACTATTACTATTATACTTTTACTATTTCTTCAAAATTCAGTGTTAAAATATTTTAATTTCAATTGTTATTATTTAATTTTAATTAATTTAGATTGAAAACAACCAAACGTTATGTAAGCTCTGAGTTTCTGGGTGTAAGCTGAATCGTCAAACATTGTTGTGATGGATATAATGTAAGTATACTGAAATATGGGAAAGTATAACGACTGAAATTCTGCGGTTTATACCTAAAATCAAAAATTCAACCAAATCTTATACAATCATGGATACCCCTAGTAACGGCGCTTCGACTTACGTCGCTTCGCATTATGTACATTTTCAATTACGATCATTCTCCGAAGTTGCAGTGCTTAACTCGGAGTTATGTTTCATTCGGATTCCAGTATATAAAATCAAGTCCGGCGACAGAAATATTGAAGCCCGTTATATTCGTCATTTTATTTCATTATCTATATTAAATACCCCCCCCCCCCCCAAAGTCCGATGCACGGTACAGCTATACCTTTGTCGGGTCTATATAAAATAACAGTGCTACGGTACGACTAGTTGAGATTTTCTATGCGTATTCTATCAAAGGTGATGTAACTTTGGGGTACGACTTTGTAAAATGTGATTTTAAATAATTATTTAAAATCACATTATAATTTAAAAAATATGTTACAGTAAATTGTAAAATTTTTGACATATTAATATTTTGACATATATATTATATAATAGAATCCAATTAAAAATTTATTTTTAGTAATACAGAACGACACGGAAACTAATAACAATTGAATATCCTCATCTAGTGTATATTTTTCCTGAGAATTCAAATAACATTGACCTTTTCCTGCAATGCAAGTTGATTTTAATATTTCAAACACATTTCCGAAGTTATCGCGTGCTGATAGGTGTTCCAGACTCTCCCGAATGTCCCTCTGGAGCCGTACATCATAGGTGGCATGGGAAGTCGGTTCTTTAACATCATGTATCGGTATTCCCACTTGAACCGTTTCGGTGCAGTTTTACTGCTAGTTTGTTTTGCAAGGATAATTCGAGTGTACTGTGTTTTGTAGATGGTTATACACATTCATATATATAAATAGTGCATTGACTAAATTGATCTGAATTTTATACATTTATTCATGAAGAGTATATTGTTTGTTATTCATTTCTTACAAAGCTTAGTAAATGTTAGAGTAAATTATATACAGTAGAAACCGGTTAATACGACATATCGGTTTTAACGACTCAAAATAAAAGTTCAACTGAATCCCATATAATTTCATTTTTACCGGTTATTACGACTATCCGCTTTTTACAACCAATATGACCGGTCCCTTCGATGTCGTTATAGCCAGTTTCTACTGTATAATTTATTAGAATTTTGAACATTGATATTTTTTAAAATTGTCTTTTTGAATAAATTTTAGCACGTAGCTCCTAAAATCGAAAAAGATATGTATTTGTTATATTTTAGCTAGGATTTTATTCCAAATATTCGGTATCAAGGCAAAATAGTGGATAATAATGTAAAAGATTATTATTTTTTAAGTAATTTTTAATTTAATCATAAAGAAACGACGGATATTAACAGTATAATCTAAACCAGGGCTGTGAAGTCGGTACAAAAGCCTACGACTCCGACTTCTTTATTTTTCTATTATCCAACTTCGACTCCGACTCCACAACCCTGATCTAAACCGATAGTCTGGATCGACCCTAAAGTTTCATAAAATCCAGAAATATAGGAGATATAATTTACAAGCGGAGTAGAGGGGGGGTGGGGTGCAGAGTTTTGCTGTCAGTTGGCTGTAAATTATTTTACTAAAAATACTGAAAACCAAAATTAATAAGGTTGCTCAAGCCTACTCCCGGGTTAAAACACAATACCTACAACAGTCCCTACATTCCTTATAGCAGCACTACTACGAACACCAATTAATATACATTGTGTATTTGTTACAAGTGTAATTTCAATACTTCCTTCAAAGGTGTATGTGCGTATTAATTTGAATCCCAGCGGGACACTTTTGTGCGCCGCAACAATTGAATATTAATTTATTCAATTTAATTAACTCGTAAAAGAGAGGCGGTGTAACGAACTGCAATTACAATTTTATAGCGAATTTATTTTTATCTAAATGAGAAGTTAAATCGCATATATATGTCTGTCATGAATTGTTTATGCTCACGGATGTTACGTGTATTTTTATTGTTAGTGATGTTGTCAGCAAGTAGTTAAAGGATAAATAAAATATTAGATTAAAAAATGCTAATGGGAATTGGTTTATGACGACTTATCGGCGATGATATCAAAGTCCTTTATCAGTAAAACACTTATTGAACTTGTTTAACGAGACACAGCTGGGTTAAATTTTGACGTAACGAGGCCGAAATGATATTAACTTAAGGGGGATAGCCACTGTGACGGGTAAAAAACTTGTCAATGTTTGGAAATTTTTTTCACAGATATAACTAATTATTTTTGAATCAGGTAAAGGACATTTTATTAAGTATATATTCAACTTATTTAATATAAATTTTTATTGAAAAATATTAAATATTTACAAAGTTATGAGCCTCGATGCGACGACCAAAAAAAATATTTTTGTCTATGGTCGACTCGAAATTTCGAGAAAGGTTGTATTAAAAAATTAATAAAATTTTTATCAATATCTATATGAATGTAGCTATCGTTGCACGTAGCCGTTTTTTTTTATTTTATTTTTTCACAAAATGGCGATCGTTTGAAATTTTTTTTCATTTTTAAGACCTATTTTTTTTAATTCGAGCGGTTTTAAAAATAGTAATTATCAAAATTTCAAAAATCAGCTCCGTGCAACGATAGCTACTACAATTACAAAAATTATTAAAAAAAAAAAATGAAATCGGTTTATTAGTCTTTGAGGAATCGTGTCGACCAGGTCGAAAAATGTCATTCCCGAGATAAACGTGTTTAATGTTTTTGTTGTCATAACTGGCTGTGCTACCTCGTCTCACTAAATTAACTGTAACTCCGTCAATTTTCAAAATTTAAACTCAATTTTTTGTATACATATTTATGAATATGTAAACTTAAAAAAGATCTAAGAAAAAAAAATTATATTTTTTTTCCGTCACAGTTGTCATCCCCCTGTTTTTATTATGGCATAACCGGCCGCGCTACCTCGTCTTACTAAATTGACTATAATTCCGTCAATTTTCGGAATTTAAACTCAATTTTTTGTATACATATTTATGAATATGTATACTTCAAAAAAATGTACAAAAAAAATTGTTTTTTCTTTTTTTCCGTCACAGTGGCTATCCCCCTTAATTTATAAAACTTGTTTTTTTTTTTAAATTGTCATTAATAATAAGTATTTCAAAATGTTCTAGGTTCGTTGATGACTGTAATACGTTAAAATTAAAATAATGCTTAATATGTAATTATTTTGTTGCAAAACAACGTACGAGACCGAGACAGACTATTAGTTATATATTTAAGACTTACATTACATTTAGTCTCGTCTGAAGCCTAAATATATATAAATAAATTTCGATTATTTATATATTTTTGGAAATAATCGATTATTTCTGCTATGTATGTAATATCTTAATTAATAGTAGTTCCATCTCAGCACCTCGACACTTTGCTGAATCTAATTATTATATTTTTTTTTCAGATATCTCAAATACAAAATTAAAGAAGCAAACTTTAAGACAATTAAAATTAAAAGTGATGAAATTAAAGAACAGTAAAAAATCATAAAATTTATATTATGTATTTTAAAATTTAATACTAAAACAGCAACTTTTTTTCTCATCAATATGAAAAAGTTTATTAATTTTTTTTTGGATCTGTAAGACTTCTGCAATCCTTAACAATCTCTGCATAATACACATTAAAAAAATATATATTTTTTTATAGATTTCAACGGTTAGTAGTCCACCCCACTCCCCTCAATTTTGTTTTCGTTATCGACTCTTTGGTGTTGCCTTAAAATTACTTTTCCTATAGTTTGTGAAGACCTTTTTTAGTCCTTGTGTCACTTTTCAATCCTCATTATATTTTATGTTGGCACCCTCTTGTATCATGACAACCGGGGCGGACCACACCTTGCCTCCTTAATCCACCACTGTTTCATTGTAATATTTGCCATTTAAATGAAGAAAATATAAACCGTCAAACACTATTTATGAACGAAAAATTTTCCTTTTCAATATTTACTATTAAAAACTGGTATTACAGTTGTATTTACGTGGGTTTTGAATTTTTAAACTTTCAATTCTGTTACATTATTAATATTGCATGATGTTAGAGAATATTTTCAATATTTCACAAATTCACTGCGTTTTAGTTGATCTATGACGAAATAAATAAAAACTTTAAAGATTCTTGTATATAATAAGAAGAAAATATAATTAAACGAAAGTGTGTATTTTCTCTATAATTATTATTTGTAAAAAAATCAAGGTTTTATAAATAATTTCGCACTTTCGAGTATGTGTGTAACCGATTAAATAATTGAACGGTCTAAATATTTAACATATAATTAATTATTTTATTTTATGGAAAGTGTTACATCATCACGCCTTTACACTTTAAATATCAAATAAATATGTAGGTCTATTTTTTATGTATGAAGATTAGTTAAATTATTCTGGTTCTTTTAAAACTTGTGTATATACCTTTTTATACAATGATGTATTAAAATTAAATAACCGAATGTTTTCTTTCAAAATGATAAAAAAGTAAAAAATTAAATGGCAAAAATTTTGAAAAAATATTTTTGTTTTAATTTCATTTTTCAGTTAAGTAGTGATTCAGCCTTTTTTTAGTTAAAAATTAAAAAGAAAGATCCATGGATCATGTTGTAAATAATAATAATAAAAATCGATAAAACTTCTGAAATAGGATAGTAACATCAGGAGCGTACTAAGGAAAAATAGTACCCTAGGCAAGGTTTTCCGCATTAATTTCTTAAAACCATGTTTTCTTCTTTTTTTCGTTTTCACTTTTGAAAATCCGAGCCCTCAGAAATTACGAGACCTAGGCAATTGCCTAGGCCAAATTCCCTCCATGAGTAACATGAATATCCGCGATAAAAATCAAAATCTAGTGAACAGCTGAAAAAATATTATACTTTAAGCCAGTCAGATACTTTATGACCACACATTTTTTATTATAGGTATCTAAAAATAAATAATATTAATTATTTTGTAATAATAATACTTCCCATTTTGGTAGTACAAATTGACTTTGAATGAATACAAATGTAAGCTTTTTTTATATTTTGACTAAACTCATATTTAGTCAAATAAAAAATGAAAGTTGTATTTTTAATTTTGTTAAAATTCGTAACTATAAATCATACATATTATTACAAAACTAAATAACTTGTACAACATTAAAGTTATCTACATGATAAAAGCGCATTTAAAAAATGCATCAAAACGTAAAATATTACCACTAGAATATAACCACTTATATTAAAAGATAAGATCTTTTCATTTATACTAGAAAAATGTTGCTTCATTCTACGTAATAATGTTGACGACATTAAGACAGTAATTATGAATTGAAACTAAACCTAATAAAGAACAGTAATTTTTCATTACAATTGTCAGGTACATAAAAAATATTTCTTTTTCTTTACCATTTTAGTTCGGATAAGATCACAGATAAGAGAATAATTTAAATATTCATGTGTATAGAAATGCTCGTGTTTATTTTCAACAAGCAATTATATTCCGACTGACAGCTCTTAAGACTAACTTATATCAACATTAAAATACCAAGCCTACTTAAATCTCTACTAAACCCTCGATCATTATCGGAATTAAATATGTACACTGTGCACTTACCACTGGCCGCTAAGAAAAACCTCGCGTGTCGTAGAACATAAGTCAATACTCACCTGAAACAAAAATAAAACATGATATTAATAAAATATGTTCATATAAAAAATTTACACAGTAATCAATATTTGGGTTTTTGGGATCTATGGTTAATAATTAATCTATATCTATAAAAGAGTTTGTCCTTAACCACTCACTCATTCATTCACTCACTCACTCACTCACTCACTCACTCATATATCAACGTACAGCCCAAACCCCTGGACCTAGAAACGTGAAATTTCGTAGGTGCCTTCCTTTTATGATATAAGCACCCACTAAGAAATGATTTTTCGAAATTCCACCCCTACGGGGTTTAAACAGGGTGTCAAAGTTTATATAAAGAAATATTTTTTTGTTCGCATTTAATTGAAACTTATTGAACATTCTCTACAATATAAATAATGAAACAATTATTTCAGAATTTCCCATTTAACCCATAAAGTGTTAGGGAGGTGGAAAAAAATTATAAAATATTTTTTTTGTATTCATCGAATGAAACGTGGTACATGTACTCTACAAGACAAATAGCAGTTACGAAAATTCAACCACTATGGGAATGGCGGGGGGGGGGGGGGATTTTGATATATTTATCTTCATAATTGTTCATGATATTAAAGTAAATTTGGACAGATTAATATTCAATTAAAAATGAAAGTTTGATATTCAAGCCCTAATAGCATGGGACGGGGACGAGGATGGGTTTATATATGTTTACCTGCATACCTGCTTAACTTATAAAGGTAAATTTGGGCAAAATAGTCAACTATTAAAATAAAAATTTCGATATTCAACTCCTAATGGCGGGGCTAGACAGGGTCTGTATTTTTGATATGTTTATCTGCATAGCTGCTTACGTTATAATAGTGAAGTCAAATAAAATAATCTGCAATAAAAAAATTCGATACCTAATGGGGTTTAAAATTTTTAACTAAGAACCAAGATATTTACGTTTTATAGTAGGTAATGATATAAAAATCAATATAAAAAAATGTAGTATGTCATTCCCAATCACGTATGGAGGGTTCTAATTAGTTTGGAAGTTTACGCGAGCGAAGCCGCGGGATCCCGCTAGTATACATATAATTCGGAGTATAAGTTGATAAGCTGTTACCTAAAAAAACATTGCTTCTGAGGCCATGCACACACCTGCTATGCTTATTTTGTGCATGTTACCAGGCCCTGAGAAAGCTTCAACTGAGCCCTGGCCAACCCACATTTTGGGGGCCCCACACCCCCTCCCCACCGAGCGTAAGGACATTTCAAACAAATTTCATACTAGTATAATTCTTATAACTTTCTGATATTATTTTAGTACTAAAAATCGGAGGGGTTTTTAAGAAAATTTTCCTTTTTTTTTGCTTTCTACTTGAACTTTTTCCACAAGGTGTATCTTTTATGTAGTATTTCTTTTTTTTAAATAACCCCTGTTAAAAATAGTATATGTATCAAAAAAATATGTAAAAATGTAAAATATAAATAATTTTCAGGGCGCCGGCGCCCCTGAGACACATCGCCCTCCTAGCCCCCTCTATCTGGGCCTGCATGTTACTGTTTGATACCCTGGCTGTTTAAAATGTTTGGAAGCAAATAAATTTTATTTCAATTTCTCTATAATACGCGGGCATAAATCTTAAAAAAAAACTGAAAAGTACTTCATATAAATAAATTTAACAGTTTTTAAAGTCTTTTTTTTTTCTTTATTAAAAAGTTTTTTATTGGCTTAGAACCGATTTCAATAGGTAACTGTTAAGTTTGATTATAAGGTTATACTTTTCAGTGTGTTTATTTTTATTTTATATATTTTTATTATTATTTTTTTAATTATTCACTTTAAAGTGTCGTATCTTCGAAGTCTAAGGTTCGATTCTGATAAAATTTATATGGGACCACCTCGGGAGTATACTCTTTCAAACTAACAAAAATAGTACAAATTGGTGCACGTTTATCGGAGTTATGCCCAAACATACATAAAAAATGTATACAGTCGAATTGAGAACCTTCTCCTTTTTGAAGTCGGTTAAAAATGGAACGAATATCAACATTTTTAATCACTTCTTATTAACCATTAGTAGTTAAATCAGATAAATATATTAATACTTAGTATTAGTCACCTAATAGAGGCTTTACTGTACATACTCTAAAAATGCATTAAAATATTTCTTATGTTCTAAAAATCGTATACTGCATTGAGATAAGAATCGCATGCTCCAAGAATATTTCTACACTTTCTCTCCATTGTGCTTCTGTCATATAACAAGTATAAATTGTGCCCTTAATGTAGGTAAAACATGACAGATTATCAGGGGTGGATCCAGGCGTGGCCGGTTACGATATAATATAGAAATAATATTTATTATCAAACCAAAATTTTATTTATGGATTTAATTTTATATTAATTTCCTCAGTTTATTCCCATACATTTATTGCCCTTTTAGATGCTAAATTGAATTCCCTTGATACAAATTTATTTGTACTGTTCTTCATATGACTTTTGGCTACTGAATGTAAGCAGTTTTTATCGCTTGACAAAATTTTGCTCAAATGATTTTCATTATAACGCATGCCAAAGTTAGGAATTTAATTGATATCCATATTAACGTGATATATTCAGAAGTTAAGAATTGTTTCTATAGATTACTGCAGATTAGTTTTTTCATGTTTGAAAGGGTTGTAATGAATATTATTATTCATAAAAAAATTGAGGAAATAATCGATTTTTTTCAATTATATTTTAAAT
This sequence comes from Sialis lutaria, assembly GCA_949319165.1. NCBI lineage: Eukaryota > Metazoa > Arthropoda > Insecta > Megaloptera > Sialidae > Sialis > Sialis lutaria. The sequence continues at coordinate 18,503,250 of OX439241.1, forward strand.
GGTTTACATGAGAAAAAGTATCCTTATTTTTAGGGAACGATATTTTCTATAATGTTTTTCTTTCATTGTTTTATATTTCTGATCAATTAACCATCCACAAATTTTAAATTATACTATTCATTTTAAAAGTTATAAACAGGTAGAAAGGTTTACTTGAGCCAAATAAACCTTGTTTTGTATATAACGAAAACAATATTTTCTTAAGATAAGAAATATATTCTTAAACTAACTATAGTATTCTTGGATGAAGAAATAATGTAGTTGGATTAAGAGTACTTCTCTTATATTAAGAAAATATTGTTTTCGTTATATACAAATAAGATTTTCTTGGTCCAATACAGTTTTTTTTTGTGTAATTGGAATGCTTTTTTTTAATTGAAAGAAATGTCTCATTTATTTTTCTTATATACTATTTTTCATCAGATTTGTTTTATACACCTAAAAAGTACAAACAATACATTGTGCACTCACAGTATTGTGTATAAGTCGCGTGGCATTTATGACAGCTTTTTACAATTAAAAATCGGATTTGATGAGGTTTTAAATTTGTTCCTACGGAATTTTCATAAAAAACTAAACTCTATAGTTTTTGTAGTGTGTGTTGTCCTTAGTCCTTATATATTATTAAATCATACAACCCATAACAGAAAATTGTTAAAAAATTGGATTTTATTTTCATAACAAAATATTGGCTGAATAATTAAAAAAAAAGTTAATAGATAAATATTTTATAAGATTTCTTTCCACAGTCCATCTCTGCAAAAGCACTTTCAGTATCGCTTATAAGATGTTGTGTACAGTTTTTAATCTATGGATTATGTGGGATTACACAAATCTCTCAAATTACATCATATAGTACATTGGAGAGATACGGAACAGGAAACATCTAAACAAACAAAGAGATGAATACATAGACATATACATCTCTCTCTATCTGAAATATACCGCCCGGTGTATTTATTTACGACGTAGCATTCCTTTTTTTTGAGTATTACTGAAAGGTTAATAATTTTTTTATGATACGAAGCTACCGGATTTTGTTGGATTCTTGGGATTTGTTATAACATTCCATGAATTTGTTTAAGTGCATACCTTGTATGCATTTTAGATAGGTATTTTTATAAATATGTACATGTAAAATATGTTGGGCCGATAATTTATAGTGGGAACAAATTGAAAAGGAAAATAAATTTTTTATTTATGATTGTAAATATTTTTAATACTATTTATTTCAATAAATTTTTTTTCTGGTTTTGACTCAATTGGTTTTTAGATTCCAGTGCTTTTGGTGTACTTTATCATATAGAATTCAAGTGTGCATATATAGTAAAACTTAGGTAATACGTCCCCTGTCTAATCCGGCGAACCCTATAAACCGACATGTCAATTATAATTACATCCTGCGTAAAACAATTGAAATTGAGATTTTTACAAAAGGTGAAAGATTTAGAGCTTTGCTCATTGTAAGCCACCTTCTTCATAATTTGTCGGATTACAAGGTACTCTTCTTAAAATATTTCGGACTACAAGGGTTCGGTAGCAGTACTCTATAGTCCGACAAATTTGATAATCCGACACCGCTTTGCAAAACAACTGTCGAATTACCGCGAGTCTACTGTAGTTAGAAACAAACTGACAGATATTGTTAAAAATCTGTTTTTTCATATTAAAAGGGTCCTGAAACATAAAGATCATAAAAAAATATACCTATAAAAAATTATAAAAATTTTGAAGTTAATTGAAAAATAAAGTTATTTTTTTTTCATTTGCCTTTACTTTGAACTGAATACATTTAACACCTTGCAATGTTTCCACCTTAGAGAATAGTAACTTCTATCCGAATAATTTAAATGATTTGTAATTTTTATGCATCTTACTATACTATACAAAGATATTTTAAATGACCCCAGTTTCTACGATTCAAAACCCCATAATACTAAGTCTTTAAACAGGTGACGTTTTTTTTTATTCTGAAAAATAAACAATATACTTTTGACTATCTTCCCGACAATATAATAAACATGATCACTTCACAAACAGTATGATCGTTCGTTTTGGCATATGAACAGTACAATACGACCGTGACAGGCACAAAACGCTGCTATCATATGCACAAATCATCACACTCTGGCATCACGCGTCTGCTTGTCTGTCTGTGGCAGATACACAACAGTGTAGACTGGATTCACGCTCTCTCGCCGACATTTCTGTTGTCATTACCGCGATCTGACTGCCCGTCAAATAACGGGGTCCGTGTTCTCGAAAAATATCAGAATAAACTTTTTTCTCGAAATCTATACAAATAATACCGGCTCACAAAAAAAGATCATGTGCTTTTAACTAGGCTATGATTTTTTTTACATATTTTTTGACAATAAAAAGCTCATTGACCCCAAATTTTGTTAAATTGTAAAAAAAAAATTAAATCAATTTTGGCAGTTTCTACATGACGCGGACGTGATAATAATTTTTGTAGTTCAAACTTTTTTTTGTGTTACTGTACGATTTTTGACCGAGTTGTAAAGAAAAAACTTTCAACTTTCCAAAACCCTTCAATGTTTGGATTCACAGAAAGCGGTTAGTTACCGGTTACACTGACCGGCGAGTTTTGATTGGTTGATTTATGGAATTTCTGGTAGAATGTACCAGAAATACGATAAATCAACCAATCAAAACTCGCCGGTCAGTGTAACCGGTAACTAACCGCTTTCTGTGAATCCAAACAATTATTTTGCGATCATTTGTTTCATGTTATAGGCGTTCAAAAAGTGTGGTTTTAATTAATTAAATTATGATTTTAGTAAAATTTCAATAGCTATTAAAAATTGTAAATTTTATGATAAATTAAACTGAAAAATGATAATAGAGTGAGTTGATACATTAGTGTATAACAGAGTCATAATAATCTAATTAGACTACATTTCATAGTTATATCACATACCTAATGTCTGTTTACATAAAAATAAAAAAATCAAGTCTGGGAAAAACGTCAGTCGAGAGTTTAAGAGTGAAGACATGTTTGTACGAGTACGTACATACAATAATTTCAAGAATACGTTCCCTGACGGCACATCAAGGAGTAGCATCAGAAGCCACCAGCCAGCAGCTGTGGCACGCGGTGAACAGCGACTTCATACGTACATAGTGTATGTGTATGTGTATGTGTGTGTTGTTTTTGATACGGGGATGAGAGAATTTACATCGGTGACGGAGGAAAAAAAGTTAACGTGAATAAAAAACAACTCCCGAACCTTTTTTTCAGCAAAAGAAAGCCTGTAACATTTGTTTGAAAATAAAAATCCTTTTTGGCTGTGTTATGTGTAAGTAAGTGAGGGAAAATAATGTACGAGAAGTTGTTAATATGATTTTATTTTGTTTATAAAGGATGAAGTTTTTTTTAGGTAGGTAAGTGTAAGTATAATCTACATATGATTATCAATTACCTTCTAAAGACATTTCTTATTAAATCTTACATAACCATTATTTACCTGTTACGAGAGAATTAAACTTTTATATAAGTTTGAAAGCTTCCATGCTTCTGAAACAATAATCCCCAATGATTCCTTAGTAAGTCATCATAACTTATGACTTATGCCAAAATAGATACCTACTTACTTAAATTTGTAGTAATACATTTTAGTTTCAATTTGATATATTTTATGCCCAGTATAATACAGAATTAGGTATATACCAAAACCTAAAAAAACGCTTTTTGAAAATTATTAATCTTAAATATCATTAATTTATGATTTAAATGTTTTGGTATAGCCAAATAGTACGCGTCCAAAAAACATTGTAGTATGAATGGATTAAGTTAGTTTCAAAATAGGTACTAACAATAAGATTAATAGTTTTTTATAAATTTTACTTTCTAACAATCGAAATAATAACTAAAATAAATAAATGAAACAAATAAAAATAAAACCTTCCATTCTAAAAGCAACTTAAATGACATACTGATACAAAATTACTCAACGCTCTTTCGGAGGTACCATAGACAAAAAAACTTGTGACCTCATTCGTTCTTCCGTACAAAATAATTACCAGATTAAGGTAATAAAATAAACATAACAAATCCCGTAGAATTTCAATTGTATTTGTCATTGTGCGCGGAGTGTCCCTGTTCGTGACAATTGTATAAACAGCCAGTATTAATTCTATGCGTTAGTGTGCGTACAAGTGTGTATAAATGTACGTTCAGGGTCGTCTTAATCTTACAGAGCCCTTGGCTACAAATATATGCAAAGTTTTATGGCAATATAAATTATCTAAAATTAGTTGTTAATAGTAAATAAAAACTTTCCACATTTTTCAATATGTTACAGACTTAAACACTTTCGTTTTATCGAGAAAAGACTTTTATCGATCTTACAAGGGAACCTTTTCAAGTCGAAAATTCGTATCGAGTTTAAACTTTGTATATAGTTAGAGGAGATCAAGGTAAGTAAGAAAAAAATTATCATAGCTGCAGTAAAACGGTTTAAGGGGGTGACACACCCCTATGAAAATATGCAAAATAATCATATTTTTTCAAATAATTCTGAAGCTAATGAAAATTTAAAAAAAATCGACAATACAAAATGTTCATGATTTTTTATGCTCTTTCGAATGGCGATAGTCAAACTTCGAAAAAATTAAACCGTTAAACCCCACCTCTCACCCACATTTCATAGGTTACATTTTTTCGAATTTTGACTATCGCCATTCGAAAGAGCATAAAAATCATGAAAATTTCGTATTGTAAATTTTTTTAAATTTTCATTAGTTTCAGAGTTATTTGAAAAAATATGATTATTTTGCATATGTTCATAGGGGTGTTTCACCCCCTTAAACTATTTTATCGCAGCTAAGATAATTTTTTTCTTACTTATCTTGACCTCCTCTAACTATATACAAATTTTAAACTTTACGAATTTTCGCCTCGAAAAGGTTCCCTTGTTCTTCTCGAAACAGCTTTATTTTTAAGTCTCGCTGACGGTCTTACCGAACGTTTAAAAGATTATCAATAGTTAATAGTGTCGGTTATAAATTCGATACCGAGGCTAAACGAGATATATCTAATTCTTGCCTCGTCTTGAATGCAGCCTTACAAAAAAATATTGTTCAAATTTTTGTTAATAAATGATAGTTAATTGATAAATAATTTTTATTAAAAAATAATAAATAATAAATTTTTGTTAATAAATGATAGGTAATTGATAAATAAATAAATTGAAGAACACATCGATTTCTAAACATAACTTCATTATTTAAATAAATAAATAAGTCCAGTGGAACCTTTGTGTGAGTCGACAATCGGTTCCTGGGAGTAGGTTGAAAATTGAAAACTACTAAAACCGAATTTTTAGACGACAACCAAAGTTCTTTATCAATCAAAAAACGTGGACGAAAACAAAGAGCGACGAACACCAAATTTCTCCAAACATTCTCAAATCGACAAACATGTAGTTATATAGTCATTTCGGTTTCGGAATTTAACATTTCAATTTTAGTTGTTCTGTTTTGAGACAGTACATTAATTACGTAAAGCTTATGTGGGAGAGAGGCAGGGTCAAACCTTACGTATCAGTTTCTTAATATGCTTTTTCATATATTAAGTCAATTAATTTTTTTTAAATAAATGTACTTTGCTACTACTGTAAACATATAGAAAAAACACACAAACTTAATGTAAGGCGAGGGGGGGAGGTCAAAAAATAAAAAGAGATTGTAGATAGCATTTAAATTGAGTTGGTCACCCCTAATATTCGAATTTATAAATGAATAAATATATACGTTTTTATAATGTAGGTCTCTAGGCCCTTACCTATGCACTTTGCACCCTGCTTTAATACAGCCCTGATATGCGTACATGCATGTACTATATACGTATGTGCATGTAGGTATGTGTGAGTACGAGCACCTATTATCTAATCTAATCCTTTTCGAATGCGTTTCCTGTTTGGGATCTAGCTCACGCGTATCTCGATGTCTCCAGTATACGTATGTATTCCATTATTGAACCCGATACATGGAGAGATGCTCACACTAACACTAGATCAGGGGTACTTCAATCAAATAGAGTAGGTACGGGATTTACAAGTTAATTTTGTATTTTTTAGATTTGAGAGAAGATATACAAGAAGAAAGTCTTATTTGGAAATTTATCTGTTGAATTTATTTGTTTATTTTGAAACTAGAAATAAGGTGACGCTACGTGACTGAAAGAACGTATTAATTAATAAAATACATAAGTATAAATAACCCCCCCCCCCCCACTCTTCCGAGACGCTGAAATAAAAGTTTGCTTGAATTTTATTGATTTTCAAACGATTAATTAATCTCCGGTATTATAAGAACGTAGTCGAGATCAAAATAGAATGAATCATTTATTGAATTAAATTACAAAATTGGTAGATTTATTAAAGGCAACATCTGAAATACACTCACCTCTCGGTATAAGGGCATTCAATATAAGGCATAAGGTCAGCTCGATATAAGGGTTGGTCAATCTCTTGATATAAGAATTTTCTCCTCTCGTCGCTAATCACCGCCGTAAGACCACGTGACTTAAATTAACCAATTATCGTTAGTCAGTACGGTGGTGAAGGCCCTTCCAGCCGACCTTATATCGAGAGGAGTGGTATGAAAATTAAGTTATTGACAAATAGTGGATTTAATTGTTTTAACAACAATTGTATGTTAATTATCGATTACTTATTATGTTTAAAAACCAAGGTATTTTTATAAACATAGCATTTATCTAAAATGTAAGAATATTTATTTTGGTATTATTCAATATTTGTTGTTTTTGGAAATCAGTTTTTCATTGACCCTCTACTAAATCAAGGGTGTGTCAATTCCGATCTGCGAGCCTTGTGCGACCCATTACGTCTTTGTATGCAGCCGGTGTCAAATGTACAAAAAAAGAAAATTATTGTACATTTTTAATAATTTGTTTCCCCTTTTTTTATAATGTGATGGTACTGACACATATTTGAAAAACTATTTGAATTTACTGCGTCAACAAAAGTAAGTATTTCTGGCTTGCTATTTTTAAAGAATTATATTGTAACAAAGAAGATATTTGTATATTCTAAAACTATTTAAATTCGATTAAGTTTAAGAATTTTCGAAATTTTCCAAAAAAGTGCTTATAATTTTTGGTTCAACGTAAATTTGCAATGATTTGAAGAGGTGGCAAAAAAAAAACTTATTTGGTCCACTTCCCTACTTTAATTTACTATGTGGCTTTTCAGCTTAAAAAATACCCATCCCTGTTCTAAATGATTATTTTATAACTAACCATCACATCAAAAAATTGATGCAATTCTAAAATGTATGATTACGTCAAAAAGTTAAAAAAGAGCCATTCAACTTTAACCAAATTAAAAGTAGATAACATCTTACATTTCCAAAAATAATTTTTAAGTTATTCCCTTTATCCAAAACATTTGCATAAATAAACAAACGTTACAATTTAGCGTAAACATTTTTAGATAATCTGATTAAACCAAATTTATTATTCAATCTGTTTGGTTGAAATTTGAGTCGTGAAGATTAAGAACCACTGAAGTAACGTTAGACGACAATGCGGAGCAAATGTTCTGTACTATAGATGAGGGTTTAGATGGAATCATTTAATATATAATTAATTTACGAACTGTTTGTTCTTGTGATAATTAATTTACTAGCATGCGATATAACTTGCTTCACTTCGTCTAACTTAATGTCACATTGTCATATAATACCACCCATTCATTATGTATGCATATAGATTTGGTAATTTTTAATTTTCTTTTTATAGCCAAGCAACCGTAACTCCACAAAATATACTGTTTATACAAATTGCGTTTTTTTTATAAAAAAATGATTATGATCAGAAGAGTACCTATCCATAAAAACAGAAAATACGTGGGGGAAAGAGAGGAAATTTAAAGTATTTATACGTAAGCAAGTTTTATAATTGTTTATTTTAAATTATGTTAATTGAAATCAGTTGCAAATGTTGAAATTATATTATTACAATAATTAATTTATCTCGTCCTGTGAAAAAAAATCTCGGTCTCCGATACCGAGAAAAATCTAGTGTCGGCAGCTAGGGTGACCAGGTCTCCGGTTTTGATTCGGAGTTTCAGGGTTTGTATACTGTTTCTCCGGGCCCCAGGTTTCGTTAAAATTTCTCCGAGTTTGGTAAAAATGATGAGAACTAAAGAAAGGGCGCAACAGTTGTGTTTGCGAAAAAATGTTTTCTCGCAAAACCAAAAATTTGATAAGTATATTAAACAAAAAAAGGTCTTCTTGTATTAACGCGGGCAATATTTTTTCTCAAGGTTGGCGTAATCTAAAATCAGGGTTTACATAATCTGAAATCTGGTCACCCTACATGCAGCACTAGTTGAAAATAAAAAAGAAGATGGAATCGCCAAAGTCTTGTGAATTCTTACAAGGAATGAGGGGGGGGGGGTATTCTTACGTAATTAATTGACGCTCTTTAATAAATATTCACAAAGTTATTTTAAATTTTAAATGAAATACAGAGCAGTCTGTTTTGTTTCATAAATAGTATTAAAATTCGTTAATAGTGTGAATGTTTCATTTTCAATCCATCGAATCTTTAATCTGCAATATTTTCAATTTGTAGTTTTTACAGCTGTTTATACATCTGTAAATATTTAAGAAGAAATGAACCGGAAATAGTATTTACTTATTTTATTTAAATCCGGATTCAAATAAACAAACAAAACACATTATTTAGTTACGACATATGTACATTTTGTATAAACATTCATATACAGAGAATTGACAGAGCAACAATGTATGTATAAATATATTTACTCGCGAACATACGTATGTATACATATGTACATATTTTGTACTGAAAATGCAATACAGTGCGTCACATAATCTCTAATATCTGATCAACAATAGTTCAAATAATGTTTATTTGCATTGAATTGCATTCGAACGACAAATACACACATACACACAGACACAATGTATACAGAGATGGATTAAGTATGAAAGTCTTAGATAAGAAAAAATATAAAACTCATATCACACTACCTATCGTAGTTTTTACTACATCGCTCCGCAAAAACTCACTCCAGGATTCATTGGTGTGGGTGTGTCATTCGGATATTAAAATAAATATCAATTGTTTAGAATTATACAATTAATTGAATTAATGAATAATAAATGTTTTTATATTGCATTTAAAGGTACCAATTTTTTCAGTGATAAATCATTAATAGAGAAATGTCTGTTTGCAACCATCATCTCTTTTGCAGAACAAATTCAATTGTAATTAAAAGCATATTTGCGTATTTTAAATTTTCGACTAACACCTCTAGGATATATTCATGAAATGATATTTGATAAAAGATGGTCGCCATCAAGTTTTGGTAACAGTTTTATATATGTTTTTATATTGTTATGTATCCATAGTCTTTCCTAATCTAAGATTAAAGTAGTTATAAAGAAATACATTGTAAATCCATATACTTATAGGGATTATCATAAAATACGTTTGCAAAAAGGGACGAGGGGGGAATTGTCTACCGTGACGATATGTGATGAAGAGGGGGGGGGTCCAAACAAACGTGACGTGATGTTTGAAATACCTACTCAATTTTATTCGTATTTTTTTTCTATCTATGAATAAATTTTTTTCTATCTATGAATAAATTAAAATGTGTAGATATACCTTCTGTATGTTACTATGAATTTACTGATAATCATAAAAATAGTCATTCATTAGAGGTTCCAGGTTTTGTAACGAATTATTAAGTACCTAAAAATGTAATAGAACGTGATAAAAGGGGGAGGAAGGAGTCAAAAATTCGTGAATTTTGCGTGACGTATTTGTGGATGAGAAAGTTGATAAAATTTTTATTTAATTGATGGATAAAATAAAAGGTAGTAAAAAAAGATTCTTTATTTTAACAAAATTTACAAAAAATAAACAAACAACCCACACCAACATTTAACTTCAAAAATAATTCTAAAGTTTTCCCTTTTGCAAAAGATTTACATAAATATACAAACGTTCAAATTTTGCCATAACATTTTTGTACAACTTAATAAAAATATTTTTTTATTGAATAGTTAAATTTTATCTCTATTTTAATTTATCCTCATAGAAAATAACGAATGAAGGTATTTATTTAAAGAAAGATATTAAAGAATTTAAATTAAACAAAAAAATATGTTTTTTTCAATTTTCAAAAAAATCCTAAATATATTTTTTTATTATACTACGTATCAACTAAATACTAATCTATATAGATAACATAATACAGTTCGTTACAATTACATTTCTGTGAGCAATTCAGAATAATTAGAGCAATTACTCTCGAGTTGCATTAATTAAAAGCAAAAAATATTTGGATAAATTAAAGAACGGTTTTTTATCAATAATATAAATACATAAAATTTTTTTAGTTTACTTTACAATAAAAATAACAAAATGGTAGTGAGTTTTAGGTAAAAAAAACTGTCGTATATATTTTTTGACTTCTTAGCAAAAATCACGTGATATAAAATAAACTAAAAAAGTCCACCGTCATGTAAAAAATAGTTCCAATTCACCACTGCAGACACACACACATACATGTATGCATACTCGCGCACGAGTAGCACACAAAGATGTGCATGTATACGGGCAAAGTTTTGAAAACGTGTGAATCCATAAATTACAGGGACTAGCGTTGGATTAACCGTGTTGAGTGTATTTACCGAGTAAAGGCTTATACATAACTATGCGGATTAAATAATACTAACTGATGCTACTGTAAATAAGTCTAGTTTGTTTTATGTCTGATGTTACTCAAATTGGGAGAAACGTCGGATGTGCACATTGTATATTTAGTGCATCAGGAATTATTATTTATTTGTGTTTCAAGTTTCACTAATTTTATGACTAAATGCGTCTGAGATTCCAGGAAAGTTAAAACCAGATATGCGACACTATACCAAATTTTATACTAGGACGAAAAAACGATAAATTGTTTAGTTGTCTACATTGTTAATTTTTTTTACACTTAACTCTCGTGTCGCAGTGTTCTTTTAGGAACACTTCTGAAAAAGATATGAGAGTCAAAACGTCAAGTAAGAAAGTATGACAACGTGGACAGCAGCCTGGAAACTTACAAGGAAACCTTTTCAGGTCGAAAATTCGTATCGAGTTTAAACTTTGTATATAGTTAGAGGAGGTTAAAGTAAGTAAGAAAAAAATTATCACAGCTGCGGTAAAACGGTTTAAGGGGGTGAAACACCCCTATGAAAATGTGCAAAATAATCATATTTTTTCAAATAACTCTGAAACTAATGAAAATTTAAAAAAATCTATAATACAAAATTTTCATGATTTTTTATGCTCTTTCAAATGGCGACAGTCAAAATTCGAAAAAAAATAAACCGTTAACCCCCACCTCCCACCCACTTCATTTTTTTTCGAATTTTGACTACCGCCATTCGAAAGAGCATAAAAAATCATGAAAATTTTGTATTATGGATTTTTTTAAATTTTCATTAGTTTCAGAGTTATTTGAAAAAATATGATTATTTTGCACATTTTCATAGGGGTGTTTCACCCCCTTAAACCGTTTTATCGCAGCTGTGATAACTTTTTTCTTACTTACTTTAACCTCCTCTAACTATATACAAAGTTTAAACTCGATACGAATTTTCGACCTGAAAAGGTTTCCTTGTTAGTTCATATTGGCAACGGCCACGAAAGTCTTACTATTATCATATATTAAACAACTAGTATGCTTAATATATGCTATTATGTAGGTATACATATATAACTCAATATTGGCAAAAATGTCACTTATTTGGTTGCAGCGTTCCATTGGCGATAATCAGGGTTTAATAATGAAAAATTATAATCAAACGCGACTTATTTTAATTAGTAGACCGGACTCATACTATAGGTTCACTGTTTTATGTTATGCTCAATATTGATTTTTGTGTAAGAATAGACATTTTTAAATGCGATATTTTGAGAAGGAAGATTTATGGTTTTAAATGTTACACCTATGAAAAGAAAACTGTTTAGGACTTAGGATGTTATAATAGAGTAATATTTTGATTACGATATTATCATATTAAAAAATGTTGAATATTTTTTTAATGTCTACCTTATTTTATTTATTAATCTTTAAAAAATATTTATCAAAATAAATAAAACAATTGTGAAAGATTTTGATATATGATTGAAGTATAAAGATTTACTGATGGTGCGAAGAATCAAATAAATAATCTGGAAATGTGATATGTTGAAAATGCGTAAGGTGCTGACACATTTTCAAACTGATTTACGAGATACAGGAAACGTGGTTATTTATTAAAAGTATATTTATTTATATCTTATATTTTATACATATTATGTAGTTTTATCAATGAATCTAAAAGTATACATATGTCTTTTTTAATATTTAAATTGTTAGTAATATAAAAAGTTATCGTTTATTTATGTTTATTGGCACTCTGTTATTAATAAAATGACAATTAATTTTTTTAACAGAATTACTTAGTTTTAATTTAATAAATAAAATATGTAAAATAATACCTATAATTTTGATAATATAATATAATAATATAGTAGTCATATAAAATCGGGTGTATGCAATAAGGATTTCGATGTGACGTACTACGAGGACTGTTTGGAGTGGAGGCCTTTGTAGACGCCATTTTTGAATTAGAAAAAAAATATTACCATTACGTAGTCAATGTACCCGATTTTCAAGGCGTTTTTGTGTGTGGGCGTCTTAACGTAGACACTGTATTAAAGAAACCGTAAAATTGTCACGTAATAATTCCACGTGGAATGCGAAAATAATGATTTTAGGATGTATTCTTTCATTTATGATATGAGACCTATCTTCATGTAAAATTTCAAAATTCTAGGTACCTTTTATAGGTTTTGATGACCAGTCAGTGAGTCAGTCTATAAGTAACTTTGAAAAACTGTATCTTTTGTTGCATTGAGTATGATACATGAATTATTACAGGATTATGAGACTGTAGACCTTAGTATTTGATATTCATTTCAACATGATACCTTTGATCTTTCCTAAGAAAAAAAATCTTGATGGGCAACAAAGTGATCCTATAAGGGTTCCGCTTTTTTCATTTTGAGGTACGGAGTTCTAAAAAGGAATCTTCATTTCAAAAGTTAATAAAAACAATCATGTTTCCTTCTGTATAGTATTATTAATTTTAACATTTTTCATGCAACAATTTCTAATATACAAATTTATAAATTTTGTTGACATTTTGTTGTTTTATAGACAACAGAATCAATTTAAAGTAATATTTTTAGAGCATTCGAACGAGTGAGTATTCACCAATTTTTAAAAACATGCGAAGAAATTTTAGTTCATAATATATGTAGTTGTAGGGGAACATGGGGCGGAACGGGGTAGCTAAGCTTTGATTACAAGTTGAGAGGGTTTGAAATAAATAACACCATTATTTGTCAATGTGCCCTTTTATTTACTTATTTCTCTACAAAAAAACTACAGCTAAACTTATCTAAGTTGATAACAACAATAAAAAATTGGTGTCTGAAAAAAAAAGATGAAATTTCCCATTCCGCCCCACCCCCTGGGGCGGAATGGGAAATGAACGCTGGGTACAATTGGGTACTAATTATAGACACAGTTCAAAGGTGAGATAACAAGCAGGCCGTGTCTTCGTCTTCCGAGCTTTCTTCGGATTTATTTCATTTATTTAGATTTGTTTAATTTACCTTTAAACGTCAGTTTTTTTTCACTTTTTTTCTCAATTTTTTTTCTTTCGCTTCCTTCATATTTGCCGTCATTTTAATAGATTTTTCTAATTCACTTTATTTATTATTGTCTTCATATTATCAGTACAAATTCGACATTATAAAATCATAAAAAGCTGTCAACACGACACTGTCCAGTTTATGTTGTCTGTGACAATCTTTTTTGATTTTGCAATGTTGAATTTGTACTTTTGTAATTAATAAAGAAGTAGATATGTTTGAAATTCAACATTTGAATATGTTCGCCGAAAATATAGAAATTGTCCGAACTTTTATTCGCGGAATAATTTAACAACCGGCTCGCGCGAGCCGGCTCCAGCACACCACTAGGTGTACCCCATTCTGCCCCCGACGTAACGTTCTTTATAACATGAGTATTATGACCGTTATATGTGTTGACCTTAAGTTATCACTAGACTTTTAGTTAGTCAAGAGTATGATGAAACAAACATGTAATGTAAATTTCCGAATAAAAAATAGTATACAGTGTACTAACCTTGGTGTCGTAAAGCAAAAATTACAATTTGTAAGCTTTTTCTTGGACATTCGGTAGAATTCACACTAAATGCACTCTTACACTGAAAATGACAACTTTGTACTGTGTAGCACAGCGAACTAAACATTGTGTACAAAAGACACGTGTCTCCGTCGTCCATAGGGAGAGCACCACCCATTTCCCATTCCGCCCCGCTACCCCATTCCGCCCCGGGTTCCCCTATGTATATGGCAACACCATATCAGATTGCTATTAAAAAGAATTATAAAACGTAAATCATAATTTTTAAGTAATAATAAAATATATTTAAATAAACATTTGAACAATAATATTCATTTTCGTTTTATGTACATTGATATTAGTAAGAGAATTTTACGTACCAAAACATACGTGCACTTTGCTTCATAATAAAGAATATCTGTGTGCAATGGGAATACCATAAATTTTTGTAGAAATATTGGTATTCATTTGGTAAATACTTGAACAAGTGAATTCCCTTTCTTTTGTTCCGAGTATAAAAGATTTATGATTCCGTGTTAAATTTACTAGTTTAGAAATAAAAAATGTCACGTTCTACTGCCTTTTTACCGCTTTTTTATAGAAACAAATCTTTCATTCTTTTCGTGCAATTTTATTGTTAGTGTTAAATGATGTAGTATTTTTTGATAAAAACGGATAAATTTTGATTGAGGTAATTTATGTAGGTATAGGTGTATATATTTTATGGAAAAACTTGGAATGAGTCAAATTTATGTTTTTACCTTTTTCAATTTTTACTCTTTTTTACATTCAATATTTAAATAAAGTAATTTTTTTTATTTTCCCCAATTAATTGCAAAAAATGACAGTAATCATGTCTGTCGATTTCAAATATTAGCTTTCTAAAATTACGATTTGAGACTTATATAAGTACCTAAACTGAAAATATATAAAAAAATATTATTAAATTTTTTCACTATTAGCAAACGTTTATTCACTCTATTTTTGCTATTATAGGTTTTTTACTCCTAATTCAAGTTTTTTCATTTCAAATTCAATTTTTTCATTTCAAATTAAATTTTTTTCATTTCAAATTCAATATTTGAAAATAATTGATATATTTATTATTAATTTTTTAAACTGAAGAAACTAAGTATTTTTAAACAAAACAAATATATTGTTAAAGCCAACTGCAATTGCTTTATCTTATCTTCTTTTGATTGAAAATACTTAGTTTCTTCAGTTTAAAAAATAAAAAAATAAAAATATCAATTATTTTCAAATATTGAATTTGAAATGAAAAAAATTTTATTTGAAATGAAAAAATTGAATTTGAAATGAAAAAACTTGAATTAGGAGTAAAAAACCTATATTGAATAAAAGAAATAAAATAAATTTTGAAACGTATGCAAATTAATATTATTTTTAAATACGTTTATATAAAAAATAAACTTTGTTTTATTCGATCAAATAACCAAAATACTAATATTATAAATGCGAAAGTATATCTGTCTCTCTGTCTGACTTTTTGTTACTTTTCACGCCCAAACCGCTGAACCAATCATAATGAAATTTGGCAGGGAGATAGCTTAGATCATGAGAAAGGACATAGGCTACTTTGCATCCCGACATATGACATTTGTTTTTATCGACTATCATAACAGAAATCTGTATTACCGAACCTTCTTCGTCTTCATGGGTCTTATGTCAAGTGAATTTTCTCCATATTTGACATCTCCTATCTAACCTAAATTCCACGCAAACGACTATATATGTTTATTAATTCATTTTACTTATTTTTTATTGACTTTCATAACAGAAATCTGTATTACCGAACCTTCTTCATCTTCATGGGTCTTATGTCAAGTGGTTTTTCTCCATTTCTGACAGGTCCTACCTAACCTAAATTCCACGCAAAAGACATATATGTTTTTTAATACATTAAAAAAATCTGGGCCATTTTTCTATGTACTACTTCACATCGGTATTAAAATTAGTAACTCGCTTTATCTTATTAACTATTCAATCAATTCTATTGTAAACATATAATTGCATTTACTGTACACATATTACATAACACATAGTCCCAAAGTAATTCAATACCAACTGAATAATTCATCATCGATTCATTAACAAGACTACACAGGCGGTGGCGCTACGAAATCTCTATTTCTAGACAGTTGGTAACACCTCTTTTAGCAGTAAACCAGTGTGACATTGATTCACCGCACCTAAATTATTGTAGATGCCTATATATGTATGTGTAATGTAATCTCTGGTTAGAATGTTGACAAAATTGTAGTTTAAATGCTTGAATAATGTTCACCTATTACATGTGTTTTTTGGTAGAATTTAGTAATTTGAATAAATACATATTTTTGATGTAATCAAGGTTATTTTGACAGGAACCTTGGGGTAGATTAACTTAATTTAACTATCTCTTAATTTCATTAAAAATATTTGTAATCAACTTTTGTAATAATAGAAAGAAAGAAATTTAAGTAACGATTCATTTCATCAATAGCTGCTCTCTTGTTACTTAAAAAATATCCAACATTAAATATTTCATAGTTCAAATAGTAATTACTAGTTAGTAGTACTTACTCTACTATTATATTAGCATTAATTAACACTACAATCAATATGTTATAAACAAAACTTCAAACAGTTTTTACAAACTACCTATAATTAAATGACGAATGCGAAATGAAAATTTAAAAACAATACGAGTAACACATTTTGACACTTTGATATATTCGGTAATATGATATTTTTACTATATGCTGCACCTAATTTGCTTTACTTTTAATTTTATTTAATCTTATAGCCTTATTGTGATATATAGTCTATGGATTTGGCTTGTGTAGAAACTGTAAGTTAAATCCATAAACAACATAACACAGCTGTCAATTGCACTGAAAATATTGTTTGTTTTTATTTGCGAGAAAATTTATAAAACTAAAAATATGATACAAATAATCTACTATGGCTAAATATCTTATGTCGGGTGTTATAAAGAATTAGTTATAGAGCATGTATGGAACAAAAGCTAAGTAAACACTATCTGCAAGGTGTCAAAACAACATTAATTTGCTGGTTGTAATAAATGTACAGTAATGTAAATGTTAAAATTTTATGAGGTACAATTATCACTATTGCTCGTAGATCGCTGATTTCGATGTCATTAATATAAACTATACCATTCATTAGAATTTTCAGTGAGTTACCAGACATTTATATTTAATACTCCACAGATAGCATAAGCTTAATTTTTGATCGGGAGCAAATTCTTTTTAATACCGGAAATTAATGTCTATAGATATTTTTCATTGTGTCTGATAGCAACGATATTAATTTTTAATAATAAATGTAAAAGAAGTTATGTTTCCTTCCAACCATACCAAACTGATATATAATTTATTTTTGATAATACACAAACTGCTTTCATCGTTATTGTGATTTGTCGGTGTTAAAACCTTAGATTAGGAAAGTTAATGTTTTCATAACAATTTACCTAGTCCATTGCATGAAACTGACCAAAAACGATGACGGTCATCTTTCGTCTTTAATGTATATTTCTCATAGACATCGGTTGAAACTATTTTAAGATTCAAATGTTACACCACTGACTTTGAGGAGCACATTGTTGTGAAGTATACTAGCTTTAATGTTAAGTTCCTCGTCTATGATTAATTCTATGCTTCTATTTTGTGTGAAAAATCTATTCATATTTCGATAAAAAAAAAAAAAAACAATAAAAAAAAATTAAAGATTAGTGCAAAAGATAATAACTTATATGTAAATAAAATAACATTTTGTTTTTGACGTAAGGTACGTGTTTTCAATATAGTTGTATCTCTTTAAATGCTCGATTTTGACTTATACTGTTTTCCCACGCACTCAAGAATTTATACAGACCAAGTTGGCATTCAACGTGTTAATAAACACACACCAATTAATCATGCTCGAGAGATATTTGCAAGTGTCTCTTAAACAGTATGCGTTGTGTTTCTTACGCGCGCGCCTCATAAATATTGTTATTGTAATAACATTACAGAGGCATTTTTAACAGAGCCCGGTACGGCCGTAGCGCGCGTCCACGCAATATGGTTCGTGTGTTACAAGAAAGTGAATTATCGCGCTGTGTGACGTACTGGCTGGATCTTGTAATGTACCACTGATCCGTCATACAAAGTTTGATTCATGACTGCAGTGATTTGAAGCTGCAGTGGTAGTGTAACCATTCGTTTTATTGAGAAGAAGAATATTGAAACATTAAACAAGCTATTTTCTATATGTAAGACTGCTCAATAATGTTAGTTTATAAATTATTATGAAAGAACTAAACCATTATTACCAACTAGGAGCTATGCTAATATTATAAATGCGAAAGTAACTCTGTCTGTCTGTTTATTATCTTTTCACGGCTATATATAAACCGCTGAACCGATCTTGCTGGAATTTGACAGAGAGATTGCTTGCGTCAAAGGGGTTTGGGGTTAGCTTCTCCGAATTTGTCAATATAAATTATTAATTTAACAATTATGATAGATAAAAAAATAAAATTATATATAATTAGAAAAAAGTTGACCCCCCCCCCCGATTTTTTTTCTGAGTGTGCCACTGGCTTGCGTCCAGAGGAATGACATAGGCTGCTTTTTATCCCGAAAAATTGATTAGATAAAAAAATACAAAGACAGCTAGTAGATTAATAAAGAGTACTTATCAAATTTTTTGACAGATGAAGTCTTCGATAGGATATTTGACAATATTGATAATAAATTCTTCAATGTTGTACAAAAAAAATGAATCAAATGTTTTTTTTCCGTAAAATAAGTCACTATTTTAATTTTTAATAATAAATCTAATTAAAACTTGTAATTTTTAACATGTTCATTACGCAATTATAAACGCGTCTGGCACATTTTTGTGTACTATGGCGTCAAAATAGACAGTTCATACATACTACACACAGTCAAAACACTCAATTGCTACCAGTTTGTTTATGTATAGTGACGTCACGTATATTATCACGTGACTTTGAATGAGACTTACGGCGGAAAATTTTTCTTTTAAATAAAAAAAAAAAAAATATTTTCAGCGTTGTTTTGTTATTATTATTTACAATATACTTATATTTTTTTTGCCAAATTTTTTTGAATTTTTTTTTTTCAGTTTAAAATAATATTTAGGTCCTAATTTTGAATAACCCTGTATATGTATTTAATATTAAAAATGTCACTGGCTTTTTCATAAAATTTAATAACGTGTTGAAATAATAAAAATCTCATAACGTTCATATCCTAAACTAAATTTAATTTGTTTCAACCATTATTGTAATAACTTATTGTCTTAAAGAAATTACAAAAAAACACACAATCTGTTATCTCATATTAAAAACAAACTCTTAACAAATCTTCAAAACTTCATCATCCCCCTTACAACCACAAACGAAATTTCCAACAACAGCAAAGTTTATTGCAAACAATATCACTCTACCAAAATAACAACAACAAAAAATACTTCAAGTTTATTAAATCCACGAAAAACATACAGCACCGATATTAAACTTTTTTTTGAAAGCACATTTTTACCAGCACTGCAACAGTGTGATTTATGAGCAAGACATACAGACCGTGTTACAGTTTTAAACACAGTATAAATCTTGTTAAGAATAACCTCAAGTTTATGGAAACACTTTCTCATTAAGTATGACCGATGTCTTGAGGTGGCATCGTCGATTTATTTGTACGGTGGAATTAGAGAATTTTTAAAAGAAAATCATTTATTTTCTTTACTCAACCTTCACTTGTTTTAATCAGTTGAACTGTTTTATGACATTTGTAATAAATTAACAGTCAAGACTTATTTCATATGTGTGTGTGTTTTTGTAGACATTTTATATTAATGCTTTAATTTATTAATAGTGGGTAAACTCATCAATATTGATTATTGTATCGTTCAGATACGAAAAGGAAGCATATCCATTTTTTGTCGATTTATCAAAAAATACTTTTGAGTTTCTCTTATTTAAATTATTTAAAATTTTCTTAGAAAATACCAACATTTTTTATTTTATTTTATTTAATAAAACGAATCGTTAGTCTAATAAATTAAACTAATTCGAGGATGTAAATTTTAATAATTTACTTAATGACAAGAAAATTGACACCCCCTCCCATCTCCCTTATGAGGCCATGTATTTTCATATTATATTTATCACGTAAAAAATGGAGTCAACATTACGATCAGATTAATTTGTTGAAAACTTAATTTTTCTACTTTAACTCTTTTTTGATTATTTTTTTTCGCAGAAAAAATTGAATTCCAAATAATACAAACTTTCTTTAAGAAAAAATAGTAATCTAGTTTAAATGATTTTGTATGGTTTCTGTATACGTTATCTTCTATTTTTGAAAATAAATAAAAAATAAATATTAACAGAGTTTTCATCAAATTTTGCAGTTTTTTGTTTTGGAATAATTTGAATGGTAATTAATAAATACATTTGTTTTTGGCTTATAAATGTTTACTTTTTTATCATAATTACTTTTAGGACTATATTTTGATACGCTGTAATTTATATTATTATTCGTGATGTTTTACCATTTAATATATATTTTTTTAGTAACAAAATAAATAACAGTAATAAAAACATTAATAGTATTGCAATAGCCGGCATCACGATATGCTCGTTGGTGGTCGAATTATTCCGCTACTTTTGAGGCACCGTCTTATTATTATAAGTACCTCTCACTAATTTAATAATCGTACGCATTACCTACAGATTTCTCTGTTCTCGATTTCAAAATAAGAGTAGAAATGTTTCGGAGGATTTATTTACATAATTAATAATTAAAGTATGTATATTTTTAAGAAAATCTTATAGCATTAGCAGATTTGGAGTATAAGCAAATACAATATTAAAAAAATTAAAATATTAAAAAATATTTAAAAAATTTCAACTGAAACCCTTTGTAATTGTTCCGTTCTACAAAATGAAAAAAAAAACGGAACCGTTATAGGATCACTTTGTTGTCCGTCTGTCTGTCAGTCAATATCATTTTTCTCAGGAACGGCTTGTGGTATCAAGTTGAAATTAATGTCAATTACTAAAATCTACAGTCTTACACACAGAAAAAACTGTATTGGACCATATTCCTTCGTTCAAGAATACTATAGTTGGTTTAAGAGATTATTGCTTATCTTAGTTATCTTAAGAAAATATTGTTTTCGTTATATACAAAACAAGGTTTACTTGGGTCAAGTAAACCTTTCTACCAGTGTAGTTATGTAAAAAAAAATTTCTAACTCAACACTAAAAAAATTTACTGTTAATTTTTAACATAAAAAAAACTTGTTAACGGGAGGACGAAATTTCATTTTGTGAAAAATTAATCGGTAACGTAGTTAAAATTTACCAGTATGTCATTGTAATTTTTCATTTACTTTATTTTAAATTCTACCGACTTTAATTTTTAATTTTTTTCAGAAGTATTCTGTTCTCAGGTTCACAGCATTTTCTGTTAATTTTTAAAAGAATATTCTTTCCGTAAATGTTATAAAAGATACGGTCTACAAAGCGTATTTTGATACTGACAGATTAGCTTACTCAATGACTGATCATCAAACTGACCTAGAATCTTGAAATTTGGCACGAAGGAAGGTCTTATAGCACAAGGAATGGAAAAAATCCGAAAATCATTAGATTCTAATTCTATGTGGAATTATTAAGTGATAAATTTTTTTTTGCAGTTTCTTTCATACGCATTGGAAATCGAGTTCATTGCCTATACGTAACACACAACTGTCAGTAATTAAATTTAATACAACGGTACGGAACCCTCAAGACGCTAGTCCTACTCGCATTTATCCATTTTTTAAGCATCAATTAAGAGCTATAAAAAAATTCTGTTGAATGAAAAATAAATTATGAAATACAAACAATTCAAATAGTCAATTTAGAAAATATAAGATATATTTTTTTAAAGTTACACAATAATTTAATTATATGTTTATTTAAAAAAATAAATATATTACGCATTGTAAAATTATGTGCAGAAATAAAAAAGTAAAAGTTCATATTTATATATGTTGAATGTAGGTATATGTATTTTAATCTTACCCAACCGAAAGGTAATATTAAGTTATTGTTTGGTTATATTGAATTGGCGTAGGTCAATTATATACAACAATACAACAGATCATTAGGTACGTGATTATTTAAAAAACATAAAGCGATTGTGTACTGATCGATTATAAATCATTTAAATGTTATGCAAATCTGGAGAGAGGTTTTCATTTAACGGCCAACAGGTTTGATTCATATTCGATGAATTGTAAATATGCCTACACTTGATTTGTGGAATTACAGATTCGAATTTGATTCTGCCGTGTTAAAAATATAATGTTTTGACCTTTTTTACTGCTCTGTGGTATTTTTAGGAATGTTATGGATTTTGATTCTAAATATAACCGTGCTAAATTAAAATACACTACACTCATTTCGCGATTTTACGACCGCTTGATTTAGCGACGGGCCAAACGCGCGATTTAGCGACCTTCCTCTATCCCCACCATAATAACACCGACTACTATATTTCTGTGCGAAATTTAAATTCATCAATTAACGGTGGTGGGAGCCCCTCTTGACGTCGTTAAATCAAGCGGTTGAAGTACCAACAACGTCGTTAAGTCGAGCGAAGAGTGTAGTTAATATGATACTTATTCCTCATTATCGGGAATGTTTGTCCTTATGTAACTCGATTAAAAGTCAAATCATCAAAAAATGTGTTTTTAAAATCAGATAATACTGAACCGATTTGCATGAAACTTTGATATTCTTATTATTACCCAAGTATCATATATAGGTAAATAGGGCCTTATGTTAAATTACGATATCATGCTAGTGGGGTAAGTTATAAAGAAATATTAGCAAAAAAATCCATTGTAAAGTGATCCGCTGACAAAAGTACAAGATATATAAAACAATGTATGAAAGAGTTTACAAAACATCTACTATATTACGTTATCTTAATAGTACTGGTGACATTCCAGCATCCACACAGGTAACAGCTATGTTGTATACAAATGTATATATAAATGTAAAATTATGTTGTGAAGTTTAAACACCAACATTTTATCATAGTTTTCTTTTGCAATGAAATACCAAAACCATTCTTATTTTGACTGCCAGAAACACTCATTTAAAACCGCGAAAGCCTATAGGGTAAACTTTACAGAAGTAATAAATAAAAATAATTAAAAGTTTAAAAAATACAGAAATCGTTTGGATGAAACCATTAAAAATTGATATTATCTTAAATTATTAACATTTTTATTACATTCCCAAAAAGCATGCACCCAAACAACGAGCATATTTCAATTATTATTCCAAGCAACACTTTTCGCGACTGACAAATCTGAGCACACACAAAAAAAAACCCGTTCTGAAGAAAGTTAAAGGAACTGTTTACAGGCGCTGATAAATATTTATCGATGAAAAAAAATCATGTAGTCATTTACAAGATAAACATCTTGGTTCTGTACATTACCACTTTTTTGTTTCAACAATTCCCTTTTGGCAGACACTAACGAAGACGATGCGGCCTATGTACGTTGTAGATGTTTTAACACCCACCGTGTCTCATCCTTGTTGGATCTAGAAGCCAGTGCCGTGGCCAAATATGGACACCTACATAAGGTCTCTATAGGCTGAATAACCCAAATCTTACACAGTTTATTGTCGCTAATATATGGATAATGGATATCCATCTTCGTGTTTATTTTAGGAAGATATGGATACAGTTATCATAAAAAATGTAACTGCTTTTTGTGGGAATATTTCAGAGCCATGCATGAAGAATTTGATATATAAAATATACATATCGTCGCTTATCTAACAACACCGCTCAAGTCGAAAATTAGCGGTTTTTACATTTTACTCATTGCGCGTCGATCTACTAATTACATTCTAGACGTTTCGGACAATAAGAGATCAGAATTTGAAGACTAGTGACAGCGCGCAAGCCGGTCACCTATATAAAATATACACGGTTTTTCACTCTCCTGTAAAGTTGGTCAAAATGACATAAGCGGTGTTGTTAGATAAGCGACAATATGTTTCTATTTACTGGTTTCTTTTTTAAAATTACGTAATCTGCGCATATGCAAGGAAACTAAAAAGCAGAAAATTCCATCCTAGCAGGACTGTAGTGAAAGTACTTGAATTATCGATAAAGACTAGATCTAAGCGATTTAAGTATTTGTTCAAATCTAGTTTTATAAAAAAGTACATGTATTAAGTAATTTAAGCTTTTTCATTAAGGTTAAGTACTTTGCTTGTAAATTCAAGTATTCAAAATATACTTGAAGTATCATATGTAAATTTTACTTTTTTTGGATGTAATTGAAGTAAAGTAGGTATCTACTTCAAGTATCAAAAGTCCTTGAAGTATTTTACATTTTTTCATTAATTAAAAATTTTAAATGTATACTTCATACATAAAGAATCGTAAAACTTAAAATGTCACTGCACATAATTTGAGAACCACTGATTTACTGTAAGCTTATAAAAACAGTACATGTTTCAAATTTAATTTTAAAATAATTAATCCCCGACCAAACAAAAAGGATTATGTTAGGTTAGGTTTTTCTTCAAACAGACATTTCGAAGGATACCAAGTATACTGAGTAGGTACACTAACAAAATTAGGTATTTTAACTTTTTGGTATTATGAACATAATCAAACAATGATCTTGTCATTGGTGGAAAAAATAGAAAATATTAAATAAAATCTAATTCAAAACAAAAATTAAAAGAATATTTAGCTGAGCTCCAAGCCGGTATACTGGTTACGCGGGTTTATTCTGCATTCTTTATTTTGCTTCAATTTAAAAATATCGAAATATCACTCATCGTACTTACTTAAACCAGTCTCCTACAAAATTATTATACTAGCAGTTGTCTCAACAAATTTAGGAACCATCAATTTCTTTGTTTTAATAAGTGAATTCTTGAATAACAAATATCTACGCCACTGTTTGTATAGTCCTCTGTCTTCTGTGTGATTTCAAAAGGCCTATAAATACTGCAAATGCTGACACTTCATTGCCAATATACACATACCGTAGTTGGTACATGTTCGACGATTCTTATCACAGCATCGTATGTGCAATCAATGCTCTACTAAAACTGTACGTGTACTTTAAACTCCAAAGTGTGCAATTGCGGATCGGATAATGGATGGACTGTCACCGAGTTTCAACAACAAGACGATCTATTTTCTTTCTTTGAAAAAGGAGTAGATCGATGTTCTCTCAAGTACTGTTCAGCTAATGGTTTTTAAAGTCTGTAAGTGAAAATCTTACAGAACTTTCGTAGGTCGTGTAATTAATTGGATATAAACTTGAACTTACACGCACTGACAATCAATGAAATAGTTTGAACTTCAGAATATCATTGCATTAATATAGTATAGGATACGTACATATTTGTAAATATTACGATGAAATGAAATAAGGATTTTGAGAATTTTATTTGACAGATTTTGAAAAGTTTTTTTAATCTCACATAAATGTATTGCATTTTTAATATATTTTTATGATATTACACATATTATGAAAGGCAATAGTAATCTATTGTCTCAAACAAAGTCTGTGCATATTTATTTGAGTTTTGTTTCCTAAATGACAGACAGAATCATGATTCAATTCAGAACAAGTAAAAAAATGTTGGAGTAAGAAATGTTGGTACTCGGGTTGGAATGTTAGTTATGCACACCTGCCCCCTCAAAAAATTAAAAACCTTTTGCATAAACCTGGGTAGACCCCCCTTTCCTTCTTTAGTCCGCCACTGTGTCTTATCCCATCCGCACAATTCACCTGTCATGAGTATCAATTACTTACAGATAACTCTCTATATTATTTTCAAATGCAAGTAAAACAGGAACATTTGAGCGGATTCTCAGATAAAGGTTGATATAAATATAAATATTCAAATGTTCTAATTTTAAAAATTCATAAAAAAAATCTCGAACGATGCAATTAGCTTCGCGTTAATTTAATCCCTGTTATTAGGCCGTACTGTACATAAAATATAAACATGCCCAACTTATCCATAGCACAATCGTATTTCTATAATTGTGTTATCAATAAAGTTCATTCTTTTCTGAAGAAGAAAACCTTTTTAATTTTTGTGTAACTAAAACATCAAATTTTATTATAATTTAGTAACTAAGCAATTTAAAATTAAATATTTACTCTCGCATTTGCCGCCTGGAATTAACCCTAAAGCCAAATAAATAATAATAAAAAATTGTATAAAATGTATCAATAAAACATATGTTACATTGTAAAAGTATGAGCATATATCACCCCGTATACTATATTTAATACAATCGATCGTCCAGTAAGCATGAACCGCATATAACACCTATTACAATAACACTATTGAATCAGAGGCTTAACTGAACATGAAAGAAGTGAATTGTAAGCTATATAATGAATATAAATCCTCTACTAAATTGCCCAAAATAGACCGCTTCCTGCAGAAGTCAGACATACAGCCAGGGGCGGATCAACAAAAAAACACCCTTTATAAAAATAATATTTCTCTTGAGAATAATTAATTTTTTTTGTGAAAATTGACTTCAACTCTATTATTTTTATATTATAAATTGTAGTAATACATTTTTAAATTTAAAAATCATCATTGTCAATATTTTTCTTGCCTATGTAGTTTTTCTGTAAAAAAGTACCTAGAAGTTTACTAATATTATTTTATTATTTTGCTTTAAAAATTAATGTTTTCTGTTTAAAAACAATAAGGAACAATACAAATGGAATATTAAAATCAAACAATATACAGGAAATAGAGAATATAACTACAAATTATACCTAATACATTTGATAACATGACCCAAATACATTTCATATTAATGGCAAAAACTATAGTTCTGTGTAGCCGAACATAAAAATAGATTATAACATACTGATTGTTAATCTTTCATGAATAACCAATTTTATTGACTATTAGGAAAAAAACATTCAGAAAATGAATTAATACCGATTAGTGAGAATACCGGTTCTAAATTTTTATAAACTAGCAAAAATAAAGATATACTATATAAAGTATAACTTATATTTTAACCATCCATGAAGAAAACTATTTATTTTCAAAATCGATCAATTGCAACCCCTGTAATCACCAATTCTGTGAAAGTTAAAGGCTGGAAAATCCGTCTATTCCTTACTGATCAAACTCTAAAACGCTGCAATGGGTTGCTTTCTTATACGTAGATACTTGTGGCTAAATAATTAAACAAATTTGGCTAAATCTGGCTTAGCGATTAAAGAATGAAAAAATGAATGACACGTAAAGTACTTATAGAAAATATCGTTCTGTATAAATTTTTTGCTACATACTTTTTTCTGCTAGGAACCATTTGAAATATATATTTTAAATCCATTGATTCCTTCAATAATTTTGTGAGAGAAAAAATAAACAGAACCTTAAATTATAAACAATGATATTTTCTGCAACTTTTATCTTCAAACAATGTTTTTATTCAAACTGTTTACAAAATAATTAAGTATGAAAAAATCATAAGTTGACACGAGTAAGATCTCTGAAAAATAATTTTTCTTAAGCATTATCACTCAAAATTAATGTATCAATTGCAATCTATATTTTCACCAACCCTGTGAAAGTCAAGTGGCGAAGAAAACCGTCCGGTATTGTGCGCGCGCGGGGGGATTACCCGCGATTCTTGATGTTTGGGCTTCCGCGTTTTATCTCGTCGGATCGGATTACAAGCGCGCTGTTACAGCAACATTATTTTCCTGAGATTATGTCAGAATCGCGCAATCACCGTGGCAACACAACCGAACTGAGGATTATCTTATTTCTTTGCGTCACCCTATACTTGACGCTCGCTTTATTGTTTTTCTGTTTATTGAGTCCCGCTAAAAATTGCCACCGATAGATATATGTATGTATGTGTGTGTGAATTGTCGTTTCCGCTGGATTTGGCTTTGTTTACTGCTCAAACTTTATTTTTATGTCGTTTTATTACCATCGAGTGTTTCGTTGATAAAATGTATTAGATTTTATTAATATTGCCAAGATATGAATAGAGTTGAGTATAATATTGATACTTTTTAATAATGGGCTTTGGGATTGTTATTTATCAACTACTTTGTCACACACAACTGAATATTACGATCGTGACATCTATTTCAAGTTTTCACATAAATAATAAGAATATTATTATGTAGAAAAAGTATGTAGGTAATATTATTTATTCATACTAAAAAATAACCTTTTTTAAGTATTACAATAAAAAAATTATAAGAACGTTTGAGTGACTTTTAAAAAAATTTAATTCGTAAAATCCAATCAATGATTTATTTTTTTTATTTCCGATCACGCCGGGCCCCTTTAGTCCATGTGGGGGCCAAATTAGTGGTTCTTAATTTGTCACCCATTTACAGTAATTTAAATGTCTTCTAAAATGAAACATTATTGTATGAAGAATCATCATGAAATCTTCGAAGCACTCAGTTTCGAAATCAATGCTCACAATAAGCATAGGTAATCATTTTTAAAGTTCTTTTATTATACACTGCCGTGCAAAAGTCTTTGGACACCTATGATTTTGAGGGTGGAATGACAAAAAATATACAGATTTCAGTGATTAAAAATCCCCAGAATAGCAAAAAGAATATTTTTACTTGCATTCAAAATAGTAAAAAAACAATTTCTCGTTAGCTTGAAAGACACTATACCATACTTTCAACTTCAGTAAGTAAACCTGACCTTTCTGACATATTTCAAAAATTACCCTTAACATGGAAAATTTTAAATGCAGTATTTTAAATAGGAACTGTCTCCTATGCCGGCGCCGGCAACGTGAATATAATGTGAATCGTTGCCGGCACTCGCTTATGTCACAGGTATCTGGGTTTCCAAATTTTATATTTGATAATTATTTATTGTGTTTTGTTTTTTGTAAACAAAGTTGAATAAAATTTTCTTTTGAATAAAGATGACGTACATTTTCTACTGAAAATTAACTAGAATTCTAATAATTTCGAGGTATGTAAGTGAATTTAAAATAAAAAATTCAGTATATTCACGTTATGATTTATTTGTAGATGTTAAAAATTGGAAATAGGTTCAATAGCTTCGAACATCTCAATTTAAAGCTTAAGGAATGTGAGCAATTGGTTTTTAACAATTACTGGATACGAGACAGCAGAAAATTAAAAATTCAATCTCGTAGATTTCCAGATAGTGTAGCAGCACATGTTTGGGTTGATATGGAGAATATGTAGGGGTACAAGCTGTCACTACTGTCAAAAATCACGTACTTACTTAGTATAGAGTTGATACCACGTAAGACCAGATTTATTCAAAAATGTAATTTGACGTTTATTGATGTTATATCTATGTAATTCAAATTATTTTTTGTATTTTTATTATTAAATTCATAAAATGTTGAAAATAAGTATTTTTAATTTATTTGCATATTATTTTAGATCAAACTTAAAACATAATAGTACCTACGTGTCTTTGAAAGAAGGTGTATATGGGGCGAAGCCTCAAACATAATAGTAAACAACATTCTAACTCAACAATTATAATTAATATACTGTTTTTAAGGAATTTAGGGGGCAGAGCACCTCTTCATAAGATATAATTAAATTGATATAATGTTCATATAGAGGGGTGTGGTAACAACAGTCTAATTAATATACTATCATTAAATATTAATAAAAAATTACAAATATCATTACTTAATTATATTACTGTTAGGTTAGTTTAGAGGAGATTAGGTTAAATTATAGTAACTTAGGTTAGTCCCGGTTAGGTTAGGATATTTATTATCATTGAATGCTAACAAAATTAGAGAATCTAGAAAAAAATATTTAAGAAGGTTTTTATTCCTTCAATACACAACAGTACACATGTACCTCATTAAATATAAATTCGAAAATTTCATTATTTGTCATCTAGCGGCATAGGAGACAGTTCCAAAATTCATATCAACTGCCGGCAACGATTCACGTTGCCGGCGCCGGCAACCTAGTACGTTCCTTTTAAATATATGCTACAAAAGTTGTAATTAGGTACTCTTATCAACATTTAAGATTTTTTATCAACCATTTTTGCAGTTTTGTATTTATAATACGCAAAAATTGAGTATCCAAGACTTTTGCACGGCGGTGTACTTTAAGAAATTTCAAAACCGATTATAATTTTAAATTCATAATTCCAAAACAAAAATCTTAATCACAAATCCTCTCGATCCAATTATATTAAAATAAATCTTGATAACAAGCTCACACACACATACATATTCCTATCATCAAAATCAGAATTAATTTCATAACTTTCCATTTATAGACGTCGAACTATTAAAACGTTAATTAATAACGAAAACGCTGCCATACTTTGTATAAATCCTGTGACCTAGATACAAAAGGAATTAATTGGATATTAATTAAAAGTTAGCGAACGAACGGAGGGCGGGGTGGAGGAAAAGGAGGGGGTAGTCCGGTGTCACATACAGAAGTTCGATCTCATAGCGAAAGTAAAAGGCCTCATTTATTTATTAAACCTCGGATGAGAGGGCAGGTAGCGATGCTTGAGTTTTTAATTGTGTTAAATGTAGGTATTTTGATGATGATTAAATATTTAGAAGGTTTGGTGATGAAATTGAAGTAGATGGTATATTTATTTATGCATTGTATTGTTCAGTGTTTCGATTTTGAGTTATTTAATTTAGATAAGCCGAATAGGCATGGTGACTAATTTTAAAAAAACTTTTCTTACGTGTCTCCTATTTACAAAAAAATACTTATTACTGCAGAAAATAAAGGTTTAATTGCAAAA
Organism: Sialis lutaria; assembly: GCA_949319165.1. NCBI lineage: Eukaryota > Metazoa > Arthropoda > Insecta > Megaloptera > Sialidae > Sialis > Sialis lutaria. Next base: position 18,534,396 of record OX439241.1, read on the forward strand.
ATTGACTCTTTTAAAAATAATTTTGAATTTGACGCCAAACCGCTCGCAGGTTACATTTCAGAGTTGTGACGTCACATTTCATGTCAATAATAATCAAACATTCAGAGTTAGACAATAATTTAATTATTTTGTGTGTTAAAAATGAATTCCAAAGTATATAAGTATGTGTGTACATAGAATTAAGTACCTAATATACTTGTAAGAGGATTTGATATTTGTCTAAAATAAAAGTCAATCACTTTGACGTTTACTGATTCGTGACGTCATTCTGTTTGATTGGTGTTTAATTTAACATGGTGGATTGCTTTATTTTGTATTTTTATTTTAGCAAATTATATTAGTCCCCCTTTTAATATAAAAATAAATACATTTTTGTAGAACCTTTTTAACCTACTTATTTCATTATTTAACATCATAATTTCAATTATACTGAATTATTAATGGCATCATGCCTATTGAAATTGTAATATTATTCAGAGACTAATTTTATGAAATTCTATTCGGGGACAAACAGAAAATGAAATACAGTTTTGTATATTCAATTTAACTTCACATGAGTCTGTTGTTTATAAAACATCAATTCTTCGATTGTTTTTGTTGACTTTTAAACGGATCATTTAGTACTAAATATATTATGTTTGTTTCTTTTTTTTAACTGCGTCTAAAATATTTTTTTAAGATTTTGTTTTTTCGGGAATCGTTTAGATAAATAATATTCGTGGTTTTTCTCAAAAGACAAAATAAGTAGAGTTGCTGTGTCTTCTAAACGACTCAATTATTTACTATTAAAATTGCAAGAAATAGATACTTGTATGTTTAATCCTTTTACCGTTTGATAAAAAATACATAGAATAATTTCAAAAAAAGTTGTAGGTAATTCATATTAAATTGAACACCGTAATTAATTTTTCAACGACCTAATTACATACTACGTTATTAAATTTTTAATAGGTTATAAAATTGTCTAAAGGAAATATAAAATGTTTTTTTCTAAAACAAAAAAAAAAACACATGAAGTTTCATATAAAATGTCATACAGCTGTGCTTTAATATACGAGTAAACTTTATTAAAAAAGTATTTTAATATCAACTTTAGAAGTTTTAATTACATGTACGAGTTATATTGACATATGGAAAAAAATCGACGAAACAATTAAAGGTTTCTGTATAAAATTCACATCAAATATGTACATATTTGTGACGAATATATTAATAGGAATCGGGATACTTTTATCTTTATTAATTTTTACAAAAAAAAAATCATTTTGTATGTGTGTACTTCAGTGAGTAATTAATCTTTACCGTATTGTTTGTATAATCTCGTCCTGATAGACACAGATACAGCTTTCCATTTATCTTACTATACTGTATCCCTGCCAATGAGTAAAAAGTGTAAACTATCAAAAATTAAAAGAAATAAAAATAAGTAAATGATGGCTACTTTTTCTGGAACAAATTTTAGTTAAATATTATAAATTTTTGAAACCGAAATCTTAACGAGACATAAATAATATTGATATCGTTTCGTCAAAACTTTATACAATCTCGTTTCGTGTGAATCTAACAAGGGAACCTTTTCATGTCGAAAATTCGTATCGAGTTTAAACTTTGTATATAGTTAGAGGAGTTCAAGGTAAGTAAGAAAAAAAATTATCATAGCTGCGGTAAAACGGTTTAAGGAGGTGAAACACCCCTATGAAAATGTGCAAAATAATCATATTTTTTCAAATAACTTATAAGATAAGTTTTTCAAATAACTGAAACTAATGAAAATTTAAAAAAATCTGTAATACAAAATTTTCATGATTTTTTATGCTCTTTCGAATAGCAATAGTTAAAATTCGAAAAAATTACACAGTTAACCCCCACCTCCCACCCACATTTCATAGGTTTAATTTTGTCGAATTTTGATTATCGCGCGCCATTCGAAAAAGCATAAAAAATCATGAAAATTTTGTATTACAGATTTTTTAAAATTTTCATTAGTTTCAGTTATTTGAAATACTTATCTTGACCTCCTCTAACTATATGCAAAATTTAAACTCGATACTAATTTTCGACTGTGTGCGGCATGCAACCCTAGTAAGTAACACTTATCCGTTAAATTGGTTTAGTTAAGTCATGTAACACACTGCAGCGTTTTTTATTCTAAATTGGTAATTCAGCCAAATATAATTAACACCTGTCTAGGATTATTCAAAAGAAATAGAAATTAAATTGCAAGGCACTTCTATGGTTAAAAATTAATTTCATGTCAAATTAGTAGTCTTATTTGAGGTTAACTTATGTAATATTAATTAAAAGATTTTTTGAACTGATATAATTTATGTAAAACGAAACAGTTCTTAATAAATCACATATAAAATAATCACCACCGCAATTTAACATCATAAATCTAACCTTAATTTCAGTTCTGACAATTTATTAACGTGGTAAATATAAATATTTTCATTTCCTCCAAAATACAAAGAGCAAGAATTAATTCCGAAAACTCTAAAAATAGCAATGAAGAGATAAATACCGGTCCAATCCTTCCTATTTGCCATGTCGTGATTTGCTACATTAACTTGCCACATTATTCTAAACGGCGCGGCGGCGTTCACTTTGCCCACAAAAATTATTGCCGCTGAAATAAATGATGTGCAACGTTACAGTCAGGTTCTAAACCGTGCGACGTATCTATAAATACATGCAAATATAAATGTATGCCCGTGGATTCTACATGTGTGTGGTCGAGATTTTTTATAGAGGGTATTAATAATGCACGAGGAAATAACCAGTATTCCTTGTTTAGGTATGTTCCATCTCATCTTTGTCTAGGATTATAAAACCGATACTCACGTTAAAATAATTTGAAAATGTTTTTCTTTTTGAGCAAGGAAAACTGTAACTTTTTACAAAAACGAGAACTTTTACAACCGATATTATAAAGAATTTGGTCGACTAACGTCCGGTAACATAAAGGAGGTAGCAAATTTGCTAGCTAGCAAGCACTCTCAAATGAGGTATTAAACTTATATGGCAGTTCTTATGGAGTTTCATGAAGGCATTGACGAATTTCGCACACCCGTTGTATGTAAACATCTACGGTAATAAAACAGTGGTGATATTATTAAAACTATTTTGTACGGTCCGAGTCGCCAACTGTGTTACAATACGTTGAAGTATAATTGCTCTAAATTCCATAGAGTGCTTGCTAGCTAGCAAATGTTGCTAAACCCCTCTATGATACCGGACATAAAACTTATTGTACGAGATATTTTCATTTTGACAGTAAGTTAATGTTCTCTATGGATTTTTACAATTTTCTTTCTACACAGATTTAACACAAAATAACATAATTTGGTCCTCGCACAAAGATAATAGTCCAGAAGAAACATGTTAATAAAATCGGGTATTATTTTAAATATTTTATTCCAAATTTCTGAGTGCAAACTGCGTCTTTTCATAAATATTGCATTTTCGAAAGAATCCTGGACGTGCTAACTATATATAATAATATGATAAAATAATGTAGCTTACATCCAGAAGCTAAAAATGTCATCAAAATCAACATATACGCCTGAAAGGTTGAGTTTGTATATCAGTTATGTACTTATATCGCTTTAGAAATTAAAGGTACGCCACTGTGCGTAAGTATCTGTATTTCTAGACACATGCACACATCAATGGTAGTTGTACAAACATCTCGCACGTGCACGTGCTAGTTGATAATTGAATGAAATCACACCAAAACATTAAAACCTTGGGCCACTGAACCTTTTTATACACTTCGGGTTTAATTGTAAACTAACAGCGTAAATGAAAACTTAATTGTTCCTAGTTTTATTTTCGTTTATTTGTGTGGCTGTGCCGACATGTTCATTACAGTGTTCAACATGGACCGCTAGTTTTGAGTTAAAAATAAAATTGGGACATTGCTTTTTTATGATGTATATCGTTCATAAACTTGAATATTTTTTTTAGTTTTTTGTCGTTTGTTTCTTGGAAATAATTAATAAAAGTATTTTTCCATTATTTGATTATTTTATTTTTTTACATACTAATTATAGTTTTACAAAACATCAAAATAATAATATTTTTAGCTATATACCTAACAAAAGTAATTTAATTTTGAAAAATTAAAACAATTTTGAGAAATATTCTTTTAATTAATTTTGCCTTAGGGTCGATCCATATCAAGTGATCCAGAATTGACTTGTAGTTAAATCTCAATTTCAAAATTTATGATACATATAACCATTATGTACCTAGTACTATTATGGGTAGAAATTTCAGATTTTTATCTGGCCCCCCATCAGAGATATTTAGCTCTAAACGTGCCGATTTCTCAAATTTGGTGAATTTAAAAAAAAGGGGGACAGTCTCAGGGTTGAACTTTGGTATGTGAATACAACTAGTACCCATTTCTTTGTAAATTTTTTTTGACTTATTGATTCTACCTCTTCTTGTAAAAACATCCCCTTGAAAATGGGAATTTTTTAAAAAGAGAGCTAAGAATTTAGGCCTATATCACCCTTTATAATTGAATTTAGGTGAAAATGTGTGGAAGAAATCTTTTAGCCCGTTTCTCTCATAATAAATTGCTTCAAGTCGCATGTTGATAGGATAAATAGATCCTGAGATATTATACTTTCCGCAAACCCTTTAAAGTGCAAAAAATGCTACATTTTGCAAAACAAATATGGTCGCCAGGCAAAAATAAAAAACAATAAAATTAAAATTATGGTCATTTTGAACTACCAACATGTTAGGGTTGCTGCACACCTAAAATCAATTTTTTGAGAATAGTCAAGCAATCCACTTGATATGGATTGACCCTTTACACTTCTACTTTTTATGAAATTTTTAGCATCGTGATTGGAAAGGTTATTGTAAAATCGATTTTCATAATTTTACTTGATAATTTTCGAAATAAATGAACGCCCGTTCAATTTGATAGATAAAATTATGTATTTCAAATAGTTATGACTACATATTTTAATATAAAACAAGTGTAGGTATAAATGTATTCTTATTATAAAATCATTCAACGATACATTCATTCAATTCTTAAGAACACAAAAGAAACCTATATGCAAATTAAACCAGACCAAATACACAATAAATTTTAACAAAACATTATTCAAATAAAAATCACAAGCAGCACTAACATCACAATAAGGTTTAAATTAAATCTAGCTCACTAGTTTTTCTAAACGGTGAAAGAATAAATCCCACACGGAACCTAGGGTTACCAACATGACAGAAAATACAATATAATAGTAGCGCATCGGTAACTCGAACTGTTTGTTCCGAGGGGGCGATCTGTTGTTATAGTTATTTGTTCTCTAAAAAGAATTAATTCGATGAATATTAAATGAGATTTAAAAATAATCTCTACATTGTTGTGATGTAGTATGTTACTTGATGCATATGTCAAATCATAGCCGCCTGTTTTTTACTTTTTGTTTATTTATTTATAGTAAATTCATATCTTGTACGTTGTGATGTTCGTTTATATGCTAATTAATGGTTTGTGGTTTGTTGTTTGTATCAGGAAAACAGAAAAAGAAAGAAGAATAAGTTGATCAATAAAAATTTTAATATTTGCATATGTATACATGATCAATATGCAAATATTTTTAGGCTTTATGAGTATATTTTACAAAAAATCAAATTCTTTTTGACAGTCTCAATATTTCCTGTCTATCTATTTTATGATCAGCAAAGAAACCGTTCGGAGAATTTTTCAATAGGCTGATTGAGATTAGGTTATAGCCTATAGCCTAGAGCGGCAGATTTTAGGGGGTAGGAAAATTTCAACGACGACGAAAAAGTAATTTATATAAATCTTCTAAAAAATAAAGATGATTTTTTTCTTTAGGTGGCAAAATTATAAATCCACCGTGCGTACAGCATTATTGATATATCTTTGTTTCGAATGAATTCGAAAACCACTAAACTGATTTTGATGGAATTTAGAATTAATTAATTAGACTAGAATTAGTTAAGGTTAGATATCATTATATAATTAAATCATTATTATTCATTATGGGAATGTAGTTCTCCAGTGTTTAGAACAGCCAATTGTACGAACATTCACTGATTTTTAAATACGCCGATAAATGTTAGTAACTAACTTTTACAGTTAAATTTTTATGTAGCTTAATTTCAATTAAATACAGTTTTTCAGACTTTTGCATATTCTATGTTTATGGGTGTAAGTCACGTTATTATTGTTTTAATTTTTGCCAACGTTTTAAGAAATATAACAGTCGATATCTTAAGAACTTAAAAAAAAACCAGGGAAAGGCTGGTTGCAGTTTGCTTCAATATTTAAAGAATATGAAATTTTATAATTTTTTCTTTAGGTTCGGTTTATAAAAATTCAAAAAACTTCATGAAACCAGTCTATTAGTATTTTAATATTTTCATAAAATAATAATAAAAATACAAAAAATATTTAAATGTCGTATCTAAGGGTAAATTTAACCCCCCTACACATATGACGCCCATGTACTAAAAGTGTAGTATTCACATGTCATAAGCCTAACTGGATCTACCGGTTTACAAAAGCACTCCTTTCAGCTTCCTTAGGCACTACCATTATTACAAATTAGTTGTGAAAATTAATTCCAAACATAATATAGCATTTTTTACGACGGAATGTTTATTTTTTGTTCGTTCAAATTACTTGTGAAAATTGATTCTAATGGATGTATATTTCTAGTTCGGAATTTTTATATCTTTTTTAATGTTCTCTTATGGTTATAACATAAATGTGAAAAAAATAATTATATATTTTTTAGATGTTTACATTAGATTTTTAAATTAGTGTGCTTTTTGTTTCTTCAAGGTCTAATTTCTTTATCAAAAACAATTATCATAATTTATGAACTTCGCACATATTAATATATGTACGTACACATACACCTCACTATAATAATATTAACCCATTACTTCCCGATTTTTTATTTCTTCGAATTTTTTTACCAAAATGAAAATATGACCAAAAAGATAAATTCAATACAAGACATTATAATTATCAATCGCACACTAGATTATTATCATGAGAACCCAATGTCATATTTATAGGGCAGTACTTTTTTCAACGACGATAGTCTGTACCTGGATTTATTTTTAAAATGATTGATATTTTAATGCTTTATTTACACTCTCATATAAGTAATACTAGCGGAATCCCGCGGCTTCGCTCGCGTAAACTTCGAAACTAATTAGAACCCTCTATAAGTAATAGGGGATGACATATTACATTTTTTTATATTGATTTTTATTCATTACTTATAAAAAAACGTAAATATCCCGGATCTTAGTTAAAACTTTTTTTTAAACTAACCCCCGTCTACTCTCGCCATTAGGGGTTGAATATCAAATTCTTTTATTGCAGATTAAATCCATCCTAGTCCCCGTCGAACTTTCATTTTTAATTGAATATTAATTTGTCCGAATTTATTTTAATATCATGAACAGTTATTATTATTATTCCCATAGGGGTTGAATTTTCGTAACTGATATTTCTCTTGTAGAGTACCTACTTATGCCATGTTTCATTTGGTAAATACAAAAAAAAAATATTTTACAAATTTTTCCACCCCCCCTAGCACCTTAGGGGTTAAATTTTGGGAAATGCTGAAATAATAGTTTCACTATTTATATTTTAGAGTATGTTCGATAAGTTTCAATTAAATGCGAACAAAAAAAATATTTTTTATATAAACTTTGATACCCTGTTTTAACCCCGTAGGGGTTGAATTTCGAAAAATCCTTTCTTAGTGGGTGCTTACATCATAAAAGGAAGGCACCTACGAAATTTCACGTTTCTAGGTCCAGGGGTTTGGGCTGTACGTTGATATATGAGTGAGTGAGTGAGTGAGTGGTTAAGGACAAACTCTTTTATAGATATAGATTATAAATAGTTTTGTCAATTCAAAAACGCTTTACTACGTTTAAAAACTTTAAATGTCGGCTAACTGGAATAATTACACGGTTACTTTAAAAATTTTATAATTTGTGATAAATGTCACTCAACGAACTCTGGAGTTCATTTGAAAAATTATTGTAAGTAGAAAGACTTAAAAAAACATATTAGTAATGTAAATCAAATTAACAACGTTATTTTGTCAGAGAAAAAAATGTTAAAATTTAAATAGGACACTGGGAAGTAATGGGTTAAGATTAGTATATAAAATAACTATTTAAACACCGTATTTTTTTCATAAGGAAGTTTTAAATTTTACATATAATAAATATATAACATTAATTTACACATAAAAAATATTCAGTTAATTCACTTTATTTTAATGATTTAGTTGACTTCAAAAATGAAATATATAGGTAGTATATGTTACGTAGATATGTAGTACACGTTATTTACATGTTTATTCCTATTTTATTTTAGAATATGCGATGGTTTATAACGGAGACGAAATTAATTTTGAGTTGAAAAACCTCATTCATATTTACATCTAAATTTAATAACATAAGATACATACAATAACTCTTTTATATTGCAAAAGATAAAATATGTAGCTAAGTGAATACAAAATTGTAAATAAATAAATAAATAAAAATAACTCAAACATTATATATATAATACATGACATATTATATAAATATTAATATAGTCATACCCCGAGTTACGGATTTTAAAATCATGTAACTTTGCATTTTACTTACATTTTCAGTTATCAGTAATTCCCGGAACTTTTTTTGGTCACGGTTTCGAAACGAGGTACAAACCGAGACGATAATCTCTTTATTTTATATGTCTCGTCGAGAATCTTGATTTTAAAAGATGAATAGTAACTACATATAAAAAGAATTAACTACTTATCCTATAATTAAAAAAGTTTTTTGAATGTTCAAATTTCTTATGATCTATTTCCATAATCTCGATTTAAAAAAATGTTAAATCACTTATTTTTTTGAAAATTGTTTAAACAAATTAATAGTTTAATCTCTATGTCAGATAAATTTGCACTCTTTTTCGATTTCTACTCCGCTAGTTTAATAACACGTTAATAAGATTAAACCAGAAAAAAACACATTATAAAAATAACTTGACGTGTATTAAAAAATATAGCATTTAATCATAAATCTAGCTTAAAGTCACTTTGATATTTCAACTTGTAGACAAGCCAAATATCAACATCAAAACTAAAAACATCTTGTGATCAATACATTCATTAAGATTATAAACATTTTATTACTAATTTTTTTAAATTCGTTCTGCTACATAATAAATAAATAAAAAAACTGGTTGTCAAGATGGCATAAAAATAAATAACTGAACGGCAAAACTGTCGTACACTGCTTCTGTGAACTCAAAGCAGTTGTATATTATAATTATGACAGTAATATGTGGTAACACACAAACATAAAAAACACGAGGTGAATAAATTATTTATTTGGAAAGTGGAGGAAATTCGAACAAAATTTATTAATAAAATACATATTAATGACCGTTTATTTATAAATATTTGTTTTATTATTAGGTATCGTTTTTGGCTGAATGTCTTCGTATATAGATCGCAGCTGAGTACAAGTAAAAAATTCATTTGCGAGTCAAGCCTTGTGTATGAGTGTCCCGTACCGTAGATTAAAACCTTTAACAAACTTAATTTTTACTTAAAAAAAATATAAATTAAGTTCTTTCTTGTGATCTCAGCATCATTTTATATATGTATTTCCAATTTTATTATAGATCTTTCTCACTGTACGAAGATGTTAATAATAACAAAATGTTTACATATTTCAATTTCTGGAATTATCAGCTTTCATTGATACTCCACACCGGAGTTGAATAAAAATTTGGTTACCAATTTAAAAGTGCCAAAAACATAAAATCTTATTTTTATAACTCATGTCTATTATTCGCCCACTATCAGTGCTGGATTTACCAATAAGCAAAAGAAGCAACTGCTTAGGGCATCCGATCCCTGAGGGTACCATAAAAGTGATTCCTGGGGGGCACCAGCAGACTATTGCAGTTAATAGGGGAAAAAAGTAAAAAAAAGTCATCAAAATTTGGGCGATGACTTAAAAAAAAGGCTCATCAGATTTAAAATGAGGACCTTCAGATGGTTAGTGCTTAGGGCATCACATTGGGTAAATCCGGCACTGCCCACTATTAACTATAATTATACCAGTTGAGTAGTGAGGTTATGACAGACACAAAATTCCATAAATTTTCCATTTTTCCGATATCGATACGGTTTTTGGCTTCTTGGTCTATGTTGTGTTGTTTTGAATGAGAATTCGATCAACTTTACGTTACATATTGGCAATTCTTATGTCTGAATAAAATTAGCCTCTTTAAGGAATACTTCATAAGCCAAAACGACTAATCTACTATTTTTTTGCATGTGTACACTGGTAGAAAGGATTTCTCAAACCAAGTAAACCTTGTTTTGTATATAACGAAAACAATATTTTCTTAAGATAAGCAATAATCTCTTAAACCAACTATAGTATTCTTGAACGAAGGAATAACGTAGTTGGATTAAGAGTATGTTTCCTATATTAAGAAAATATTGTTTTCGTTATATACAAAACAAGATTTTCTTGGTCCAATACAGTTTTTTTCTGTGTACCTACTCGTATATTTTATAATATTTGATTAGAAGTGAATCACCAATATATTAAATTGATATGTGTTAATAATATAATTATAATTATTTTATATTATATATAAATAATAATTTTTATTATTTGTTACTTACGAATTCTTCAACGGCAATAAAGTAATGATGAACTTACCTGTAAAAGAGAAAAAATACATTAGAGTATGCAAAGATAAAAATTATAAAATAGTTATAATAAATACATTATGTATAAAAATTAATTATACTAAATACAACAAAAGGTTATTTTATTGAATACAACCCTTAAAGTGTTTTCTAACTTTAATGATATATAATATATAACGTTATAATATAAGGTATAATGCAATGAAATAATTTCCAACAAACTAAATATATAAAACCTTCATCCGTTATTCCCCTACATATGTGTTTATAATTATTCAAAACCAATTTTGATATGATTAATAATTTAACAGTTCTGAAAGGAAAATCTCAATTCGCTTATAAATAGATATAATATAACGTAACACATTATATGTTGCTTAATATATAATTAGCATGTAATATTCACAATTAGCATACATAATATTCATAACATAATATACTTGTATGAGTTGTATGGACATATGTACACTTGTATACTGAACACATATGAATCGTTCAGAAGTAATACCGACTAACTTATACTTATACAACTTACCCTTCGATATAAAGACGGCATACGCAATTCAACCGCTCGATATAAGGGCGGTTGGAGGGGTCGTCGATAGGTGAATTTAAGTCACGTGGTATTATGGCGGTGATTAACGGTGAGAGTAGAAGGTTCTTATATTGAAAGATTGGCCCGCCGTTATATCAAATGCTCTTAAATCGAGAGGTAAGTCAATATGTATTATATCACTAGGATTCCTTAGTTATAATAGCAGAGATATGTATATTTTAATATTATAAATATAATATCATAAGTATTCTGAAACCTTCATATTATATTAAGAATAATTAATACATTTAAAATTGAGTGAGAAATCAATTTCGATTGACTTTCCTTATAAGATTTGTACTGGCTAAATCAGAAATGAAAGGCCAAAAATAAAAAAAAATAAAAACTTTCCATATATCAAAATTTTAATTTCACTTTCCGAGTCAGCTCGGGTTCGGATTTGTTTTTGCTTTCAGCTTACATTATTCTCAACATACAATCGAATGAACCTTACCACCTTGTTACAATATATACTTAGGCCCGGTTTCTCAATATGAGTTTAAACTTCAGATTACGTTTATCTTCACCGTAGATATGAACCTCATTCAATATAAGTTTAAATGGCGGCTTTTATGTCAAACCTTCATGTGTCAAACTCAAAATTAACCTGAAATTATTATATTAAATGTGATAAAAAACGAGTTAATTTCAGTTAAAGAGAACAGGGTACATTACTAGAATTAATAAAAGAATATAGTGCTACTATAGAATGTAAAAGAAGTTGGATAATACGAAACATTATTTATTTTTGATTGTTTACAATTTATGTCAACAAACACATTTTGAGTGAGGTTCATATCTAGGGTGAAGATTAACTGATAAACGTAATCTTAAGTTTAAACTCATATTGAGAAACCGGGCCTTAACAAAATTTTAAAAAAATAGAAAAATTTCGTCTATACAAAAATTTCAAAGGTATTGTCAGTCAAAAATATAATTTGTTAATGCTAATATCTCAGAAAATACTGAACCGATTTGGATGAAAATTTTACTAACGTCTTTCGTATGATCTCTTAACCAGACTCTCAGGGTGTGTAAAATTCATAGGTGGGCACAGTTAACCGAAAAGTTAACTTCGTTAATCGTTAATTCGTTAATAAAAAAGTTAACTTCGTTAATCGTTAACGCGTTAAAATTCCGATAATGTAAGTTAAAGTTAACCGTTAAAAGTTAACCATCCAAAATGTTTGAAGACCTTTTTTTTGCTTTTTCGACATTTCTTATGTATCGAACATCCAATTTAACCGGCTAAAGTTGACGGTAGTTAAATTTAACGGAAGTTAACAAAAGCGTTAACATTTTTTGAGTTAACTTAAAAGTTAATCCATTAAGCATTTTGTTAACTTCGTTAATTAACGATTAACGGATTAACGAGTTAATACCCACCTATGGTAAAATTACGCTATAACACGAAAAAAACCTGAAGAATTACAGTTATTCCCTGTACATCCAGGATAGTGAGGGACAACTTATCATTATACAATATTTTTTACAGTCTAAAACTGTAATAATAATATACTTTTAGGCTGTAATGTTTGCAGTTTATCCATCAATTTATATAGTTTCTGCAAACACTATTACAGCTTTAGACTGTAAAAAATAATTTATAATGATAGGTTGTCGTTTACTATCAGGAATGTACAGGGAAAACTGCAATTCTTCAGGTTTCTTTTTTTCGTGAAGGGTACACAGTAAAGAAAAATGTAACACAAACCGAATAATAATTTCGTTCGGATCACATTCTATACAGGGTGGCCCAAGTAAAACGAAACGGGCGCGTTTTTGGTCATTTAAAATAAGATTTTGAAAAAAAGCTCGAACACGTCGATTTTGCTTTCAAGGGGGACATCTTTTGCTATAAAATTTTTGCAAGAATCTTTTCAGCCCTCAGCGCTATGAGCACAACCCTTAAAATTTTAAATAGCATGATAGGGCAAGTGATATATCATATGAAAGGTTTTTTCATTCTAAATACAGTGCTTTTTGATTTTTTCAAATCTGTTTAGTTTTAGTCAAGTTATTTACATTTTGAATTCCATAAATGCAATGATTTTCTGATCAAAAAACAAATATTTACAGCTAAAATTCAAAACAAAGTAGGCTTATTTTCTTATAAAATAATTCAAAAACATCCAATTTGGACATTTATTGAAATAATTAAAAAATTAAAAAAAATTTAATTAAAAAAAAATTTGCCAACATCCAAAACATTAATTAATTCAATAAATGGTCAAATTGGATATTTTTGAATTATTTGATAAGAAAATAAACCAACTTTGTTTTGAATTTTAGCTTAGTAAATATTTGTTTTTTGTTCAGAAAATCATTGCATTTATGGAATTCAAAATGTAAATAACTCGACTAAAACTAAACAGATTTGAAAAAATCAAAAAGCACCGTATTCAGAATGAAAACCCCTTTCAAATGAGGTATCACTTGCCCTATCATGCTATTTAATTTTAAGGGTTGTGCTCATAGCGCTGAGGGTTGAAAAGATTCATCCAAAAATTTTATAGCAAAAGATGTCCCCCTTGAAAGCAAAATCGACGTGTTCGATTTTTTTGTCAAAATCTTATATTAAATAACCAAAAGTGCGCCCGTTTCGTTTTACTTGGGCCACCCTGTATAATTCGTTACACTGACAAATATACAATATAGACAAATTTAAAAAAAATATACAGTAGAGTATGAAACCCCTTTATGACTACGCCTATGAAAAACTGTTATAGGTATATGTTAACAGTGAAAATATCTTTAAAGTAGATACATTCCAAGCACCGAAAAGAATCGAATAAATAAAATAACCAATGTAATTATAACGGACAACAGCAATTGAAGAGTTAAAAATATTCGTTTCTTAGAATTTCAGTGAATGTTTTGCATTTGATTTAATTTGAGCCACGTCTATTCAACATCCTGGATTACATTTGATATAATTTATTGTACAGTAAATTGGGATTAACGAGTGCGGCCACACATGCGACGCATTGACAAATTTTTGTTCAAAACAACTTTCGTACAATGTGTGGACTGATATTTATAATACACAACGAATATATGCGCTTTTTATTGTCACAATTTACATAATTTAAATTTAAATACACCGCTATTAAATTGTATGTTGTTATAAAAGTTTGTGCCGATTCAGTTATTGCTAATGAATGAAGTTACTTATTTGTTTAACCGGTATTAGGCTTACAATTATTGAACACAGTGGTTCTCAATTTTTTTAGGTGAGATATAATTTAAAAAAATGATATAAGTACCCACTTTAAATTTTCAAATGATTTTTTATTCAAAAATAGTCAGTTACATAATACAGTGATGCCTCGCATAACGAACTTAATTCGTTCCGGGAGCAAGTTCGTTATGTGAAACGCGTTTTCTCATAGATAACAATACATGTTAAAATTTTTAATTCGTTCTGTAGCATAAAATATGGTACTGTAACATAAAAAAAGATTGTACAAACGTTTTTTATTTTTTAGTTAGAATCAGATTTAGGAGAATCTACCAAGGCTTGCAGGGTCAAATCCTCTATCTAATTATTTATTGTTTCATTTCAACAGAAATGACCTTCCTGTTTTTTTTTAGAACTCATAATATAGACACGCAAAGTTACATTTATTAAAACAAACAGGTGTGTGAGTTAAGCACAGAAAAGAACGACTGACGCGCGTTGATGCATGTTCTTGCAAGTTTGAGCATCGACTGCGTGCGACCTTGGAAGTTCGGGCGACTTCGTGATACGTAGGAGCGTTCGGGCGGCAAAATTAAACACGATGCAGTTCGTTGTGCGAAGCGAGGTTCGTTGTGTGAGTCGTGCAATGAACAAACAGAAAGTTCATTGTGCGCAGCGTTCGTTATGCGAGGCGTTCGTTATGCGAGGCACCACTGTATAATAAAACATTCTTTTGTAAAAACACAAAAAATTAAGTTGTTTAAGTTAAATTATGATTCAATAAATTTTAATAGTTTTCAGAAACTCAAAAACTACAGAATCGATTTTGATGGTTCTTCCATTGTTTAGGATATGTATTATGTATTATGATCACCACCCTACTCTATCGATGAACTGATAAGTAAAATAAGTGGTTAACATGATGTTATGAATAGTCCGGTACGAGTGTTTTAATCAATTCAAATAAATTTAAAAAAATTAATTTCATTAACTAATAAAAGCTAAATTATAAAAAATGTGATAGGGGTATCTATTACATGGCTACCATTACGTCGGATCTTGACTTCTGAGTGTAAGCCGCGTCGATTTGGTCGTGTTATCGGCCAACGGTTCGTTACACATTGCAGTGGACATCTTCATGGTTCTTCTAAAAGTGCACTTTTTAAGAGCCCTGAAGATGATGAAACATTGACCGATAACACGATCACCGCGGAAGCCTCAAGACTTGTACCCTTACGTCAAAATAAAAAATCATAGACTAATGTAATGATTACATATTCACTGTAACAATTCTCGATTTTATAAATGAATATTCCAAAGAAAAAGGAGAAAAAAAAATGAAATGTCTAATGCAAAATGTTATGTAATCGTTAAGATGCTAATTTGAAACCTGCAAAAATCCATGGGCACTTTTAAAATTCAATCGGTTACCTGTTTAAAGAGATTTTGCTATTGCTTGGATATATTACCGAGGAGTATAATTCACTGTAAGAAAACCACTGTTGACTAGCATATTTATTATCACTGTGCGATTTTTATTATCACAATTTACATAATTTAAATAACGCGCTTAAATTTCAATACACGTCACATTATCAAAGTTTGCGCCGGTTCAATTATTGCTAATGAATGATTTCTGTTATTTATTTAAATGCTGTCATGATTTAAGTGATTGTTTTGGTTATTTATTTGTGCATGTTTAAGGTCGCAATTAGAATATATTTAGTGGGCTGCATTTAGTGTGTCCATATTGACATAGAAATTACAGTCATATGTATAAGAATAGTCACGAGTACAAATGCGTTTGCTGCTGTCATTTTTTGCTACATATTTGTGTCATGTATATAAATTTGCAAATGACATTAAAATTAATTAATTGTCATATTCTTAGAAATATTTGTTGTTTTTTTTACATGATCAAGTGGGACTACCATGCAGTAGTGTTAAATTTTGAATTATAAAAGGTTTTTATATATATTCATATGTTATTCCTTCTTTACAGAAGACATCGTAGCAAAAATAATTATTCATACTGACAACTAATTATACATAAATAATTTTTTGTTGTTGATAAAAAATAGCATTAATACTTTTAAATATTTAACATTTAGCATGTAATTTAGAAATTTTAATTTAAATTAATTATTTATACATAAATACACTCACCGCTCTACACAACGACGGCATCGGTTATTAAACCACTCTATATAATGGCACGTCGTTGCCGCGGCCTCCGTGCCAAATTTAACGTCAATTGGTGAATTTAAATTTCGCGCTAGGAAAACGGTTGCTATATAGATCGGTTGGCCAGTCGTTATATGGAGCAGTACTTAAATAGAATGTCGTTATATAGAGCGGTGAGTGTAATATGTATAATATAATATATTAACAGAATGTTTCATTTAATTGGAACTGGCTTCTAATAGATACGAATACAGTGGTACCTCGACATACGAGTGCTCCAACATACGAGTTTTTCGAGATACGAGCCGGCGAGCGAGTGATTTTTTGCTTTGAGTTACGAGCGAAATTCGAGATACGAGTTCGGTTTAGTTTAGCAGGTCGTGCATCTGATCTTTTTAATGACACTTGCCTAACTCATTTCCGGAACATTCTGAGAGGGAGGAAGACACAAACCTCATTGGACATGTTTTTTTCTAAAGGGCCTACAGGTGAAAGCGAGAAAAATGTAGCGAAAAAGGCAAAGACCAGTGAGGATATCTAATTTATTTCTTTACATTCTCTTTTTTGTTTTTGTACAATAAATATTTGTCATTTATAAATACGTTTTTATTATTCAAAACCACGTAACAAAAATAACTGGGGTGACATTTTGGGGGTTGGAACGGATTAATGGTAGTTCAATTGTTTTGTATGGGGAAATTTGCTTCGAGATACGAGTAATTCAAGATACGAGCAAGGTTGCGGAACGAATTAAACTCGTATGTCGAGGTACCACTGTATCCTTAATATTTCGAGCACATCCACTACAATGTGTTACGAAACGTTAGCCCAAGATAACAACGGAAACATCAAGGTTTATATTCGTAACCTCCTAACTGTGTAATTTTATATTAATTTTCATAAGTAATTTTTTTTAATAATTCCTGGAAATCGTGTTACTAGGTATGCAAAACTAAACACTTTAACAACAATAAAATAACGTCACTCGACACGTGTTTCGACTTCACAAGAAGTCCTCATGAAGAACCTAAATGTTACAGTTTGGAATTAGCAAGCTTCTAATGAGAACTTCTTTTTAAATCGAAAATCGTGTCGAGTGATATTGCTTTATTGTGGTTAAAAATTGAAAATGTTAACATATATATTCAGTTTCAGTTATTATTTAAACTTACATATGTAATAAAATCCAATAAAAATAATAAAAAACATTTTAAAAGTGAATAAAAAAAATCAAGCTACATAAAACATACTTACATTAAAATAAGTGCGTGTAATTTAAAAATAAATACTCATAAATAATAAGTACACACCTAAAATATAATTGCGGTACATCAGAACAATAAAAATACATCACACATGAACCTAATTTAATTGAAATAGTTATTTCATAAACAAAAAAGCACTTTCGTTTTATTGACATTTATGTGTTCCTATAATGTGAGTATTATCATCATGCTCCCATTATAAAATTTAACTACAAACGCATATACATACGCATATAATAACATTTAAATGTATGAAGTTTTGTGTACAGTACATATGGACAATATAACTCAAATGCATCAGTTGGAATAAAGCGTATATATCCAGTTATCTGTGCAAGTAGGGGAATGTTAAGTGCATTTAACAGGTATACTGGAATCAATCAATTCGATAGGGTTATTTTTATATGGAGTCTAGTCACCCGTGGATTTCTATTTGTATAAACTTGGACTTATTGTTACTTCGACTGCACTGAAAAAATGTTTTTCAGTAGATGGAATGTATGTTCCCTGGGTTTTCTCTTAACTTGATTTTACGTAGTTACTTTTTGTTGGTATTTTTGGATCGGAATCAATAAGTTTTTATTTAAGTCTTAATAAAATAGTTTCATAATTCCTTAAATTCATCAAAGGGAGTTAATAACACTGGTCAACAAAAAAATACTTTTGTAATTAAGGGGGCTTTTGGCATGCCGAAACCGAATTTGTTGTCCAATTGGTTTCATCACGTCAGGGTTTTAAGATATTCTAACCTAAAAGTCCAAAAAATGACTATATTGGCAATATTAAAGAATTTATTACCAAATAGATATTTTTTTTCTAAAGTTTTCGGTCGCGATAACAAATAGTATTATCTTTCCTCTTGAAAATGAGTTTTAACTTTTTACTGTACGATTTTTTTTAGCCGAGATGTACTTATTTGAAGATACGATATTTTTGTTAATAGAGTATAGTATTATAGACACAATGAACTTTACTATAATTATCTTCAAAGTAGTATATTTCGGTGAAGAAAAGTCGCACAGTGAAACGTAAAAAATCATTTTAAAGAGAAAAGATAGTACTATTTGCAATCATGAAAGAAAACTTCAGAAAAAAATTACCTACTTAGTAATAAATTCCCCAACATTGCCAAAATCGTTATTTTTGAGACTTTTAGGTACGGATATCTCAAAAACGTGATGGAACCAATTGGACAACAAATTCGGTTTCGGCATGACAAATACCTTCTAAATCACCTATTCAGATCTGTTTTTTTTTGTTGACCAATGTAATCGAAGAATTTAAATAAATATCGATCAATTAATCTGATACCATACTATTAAAATAACATTTTCATACAATTTTGTTATCATTTTCTAAATCAATTTTTTTCTGCTATACACACGTTTAGAAAATTGTCAGCAAGTGAAATCTGTCACTTTAACATTCATTTATGTTTTCTTACAGTATACCTATTTAGCATATTTCTGAACAGATGACATATTTTATCAAAACTTTCATAAAATTTTATATGATATCTGTTACCAAATATAACAAATGAGCGAATCAAAGACATACCTATTAATTTACAATTTACTTTACGATCAACAACTAAAATATCCCGCGGTTTAAAAGCGGTCTACCACACCCGTAATGCAAGACCTAAGAAGTCTTTATCAATAGAGAGACACAACCCATTGAGTGTGACTTGTTTGGACACATTATTGATGAGCCACATTATTAATAATTTTATGGTAATTACACATTATGAAGCATATATTACCGTCAAGTGATTGAGCAAGTTAAAAATGAAAGAAAAAATATCGACTCGAAAAACATGTTTGCTAAATAATCCGTTCGAAAAAAAAAACTGTAAAGAATGCTACATTAAAAATATAATTTGACACACTTTAAAATATCATGTTTATTATAATATCATTATAAAATATGCTAATTATTATTCATAGTGAAAATTAATTTGCATTAAACGCGTAGCGAAATTAACTTTTTGTAGTAATTAACAGATTTGTGTTTTAATAAATGATTCAAAACACTACATTTGTTTTATAGTGTTGATGATAGTAATTTGATTAATTATGTTGTTATGTGAATTTTAATTCATAATTGGAGTATAAAATATTCTGTCCGCGCAACCACCGCGGTAAGCGAATTTTATTTGATAAAAAAATAAAATAAAAAATAATTAAATGTGTAAAAAAAAGTTGGCTTTGAAATTTTTTAAAATTTTTATTGATTATTAACTTTTACTCTACATAATAAACAAAAAAATAAAATAAAAAACTTGTAAAAAAAAAGTTCCACATCGGGACTCGAACTCGGCATTCTTAGTTTACAATCTCTACAATATTTTTTTTTGTTTTTAAAATATCAACCAAACGGTACCTTATACCGAAAAATCACAAGAGACACAATAATTTTGTTTTATTGAGAGGATTCCAAAACATATTTGATATTATCAATCCGATATTTAATACCCGAGATATGATTTTTTTTCGGTTTTGAACGGCCGCCATTTTGAAATCCATAAAGGAATTTCGCTGACTAACGAACTTAACCGAGGTATTCGTGAGATCGATTTTTCAGCCAAGTTTCAAAAAGATCGGAAGTAATCCTGGAAGGCTAGAGAGTCCACTCGAAACGGCAGATATACATATGTATATATATATATATATATATATATATATATATATACATAAAGTTTTTAACGAACCTCATTTTCGTGATCTCGAGATCAAGTTTGATAAAGATATATAGTTTTTTTTTCGAAGTTGCGTCATGATGGTGATAGCAATAGCTATATTTTTCTTCGAAAAATTCGCTAAAATAGAATAGTATTAATTTTTAAAACCCATTGTACGTAACTACACTCAACATTCTGCTATATGACGGCATTGGTAATTCAAAAATTCCACTACACGACGGTTAGAGGGGCACTCACCACCGTGTCGACGTTGATTGGTGAATTTTAACGCGCAGAAATATAGCAGTCACGATGGTATTATGGTGGGGATGGGGGAAGGACGTTAGTTATAACTGTCGGCACATCGTATAACGGAGCGGTCGTGTAGTGGATGGTTGTATAGCAGAGTGCTGAGTGTATTTATTTCAAATATACTTTTTTTCTATATAATGTATAAACTGGATGTCCCGGCTTCGATGGTAATAAGTATTGTTTTCAAAATCGGCCTTTTTATGCCTGGTATTATTACTCGAGTAAAAAATTAATTAGCTTTTGGCTAACGCTCTCTAAATGTCAAATCGTTATGAATTTGCTCGGAATTCAGTGGTAATGCATGTATAATAAATGCAAATGCTATGCATTTCATGAGGTACACTTGTCAGCACTAATTTTAAGTCGCTGATTTCTGTTTATTTTCTATACCTATGATTTCATTCGCCACATCTGTGAGCGGTTATTATTTATATTTAATACCTAACAGATAGTGTTAGCCAAAAGTTAATTTCAAGCAAGTTCTTTAAAAAAACGGGCATTAGATAGCAGGATAAATGTTATTTGTATTTAGCCTTCTTAAAATGGCGAATATTTTTTATAAACATAATATTTATAACTATGATTAGACATTTAGCAAAACTTACCGGGTAACGGAATAAAAATTATCAAATAAGTTACACCACTACGCTTTTATGAAAACAAATTTGATCTCATAAATTTGAGATAAAATATCTTCGATATTAATAGATAGATAGTTGCAGAGCCGGAATAAAAATTGACGACTTCAAATCCTCTATTTTCCAATAATTTTGTGTGTAAAAACCATTATTTAATTAACAGAAGCAGATTCAGTACCTTTATATCGGCTTTGATTCTACCCAAAATTGCTTATACTCCGATTACGACTCCACAAAAAAGGGTTTTGTACAAATTCATAGAGTATAATTTGAATAATGCAGTTGATTCTTTCTGTCGGTTCTTTTAAAAGTCACTAAAAAATATTCATATCTATCATTAAAATCAGAACAAAAAAACATGTAAATGTTGGTTTCAGATCTCTAATTGTAAGTTAAGGTGTTTTAAAAAAAATCTTCTGGTCCTTCGATGTTAGAACATCCTGTATATATGAATGAGTGTATGAAACTAATTTACGAAGCATCTCTATTTTTGTCATCACCCCGACCGTACAGGAAGGGTGTTTCATGTCAAGTGTAACGTTGCAACCACACACTTTGACAGTTCAGTTAATTACTTTTATAAATATTTCCAATAGACGGCGACACGAGCGCGACTGCGACGAACTTGTTTAAAAGTTTCCGTACAACAGCCGACCAAATCGGGAGAAAACTAAATTAAATAGCGATGCTGCATTCACACAGGAAATGAGTCGCGAATGTTTGTGACGTATCAAACTATACGCGGCCATTGTTTTGTACTTGATCGATGGTGTGTGCATAGATGAAGAACTCGGTGAGATATCTATGTAATGTACTATACATAGTTTAATTAAGTGATGATTGTATGGTAAGAAATGTAGTTGTTGGGAAGGAAGACAATAAGAATACTATTTATAATATAAGTGCAAGAAGTCCTTGTATTCTAATTGAATATAGTACAAAGAGAGCCAAACCTTTGTTTTGACTTTTGAAATTATGTTTGTAAACATAACTCTTTCTATTTTGTCATGTTGTAGACTTGAAAACCTTACCTACAATAAAAATTTTCTACAATATATTAATTATATCAAAAAGTTAAGTGTTTTCTGTAGACTAAAAAATGGTTTGTATTTCGTTATAATCCATTTTGCTTATGGTTGAAACCGTGATAATAGCATCTCAATAAAAAAAATCACGTTTGCATTTGCAAAGATATATAGAACTAAATAGAAACAGAAAATATTAATTAATTAATA
The DNA here is from genome assembly GCA_949319165.1 of Sialis lutaria. Lineage (NCBI taxonomy): Eukaryota > Metazoa > Arthropoda > Insecta > Megaloptera > Sialidae > Sialis > Sialis lutaria. Next base: position 18,557,237 of record OX439241.1, read on the forward strand.
AAAAATTACCTTTAAATAAAAATTTTCTTCTCTGATAAAAAAAACATCAAATATTTTAAATGGCGTTTCTTCGCTAACTCCATATTTGTTAATTTTTCTTGGGCATATGCGATACAACGTTAAAATAGGTCATACAAAGACATTTATCTCGTGTTCTAAACGATATTTTTTAAGGAATTTATGATCAGTGAAAATTTCAAGAATATTAAATAAAAAAAGTTTGACTAAAATAAATTAATAAAAATGTATATTTCTAAGAAATGTAATTCTCACGTGCAAACAATACAAAGTTATTTTCATTTTCTTCTAACATCTACCTATATAATAAACATACAACAATGGGACATTTAAAAACAACATTTTCTAGAATTACCTCAAAACAAAGTCTTTACAAACAACTTAATCTTTTATCAATATCTCCCCCTACAAGCACACAACTAAATTATGAATTAGTTCCGGTCTATAAATACAATTAAATACGAGCCTGTAATAAAGAGATATTGCATTCCAGATCGCTGTAGAAATAAGCGCACGGTTTATGGCGATTTTACGTTTGTAGGTAAAAGGTTTTGACAGGTTTATTGAGTACACGTTTTTTTCATTATAATAAAACACGGATGTTATATTATTTTTCTTTGTTGGTAATTTTCCTCAAAACAAATTCACTTCGAATTATATAGCACTTTATTTTTCTTCGGAAAGTTAACCGACTTACAAAAATGACATTAATGGTAACTTTCTTTGATTTAACATTTTTTTATGTGTGTTATGGACTACAATTAAGTATTGAGAAATGTTTTTATAGTTTCTTTTTAATCTTTTTACCATCATATAATGAAGAAACCAATATCGTCGAATTTTAATATGAGATAAATGATTTTTCAAAAAGATATTAATATTTTATTTATTTACCAATAAAGTAGGGTCCGTACATTTTAACGGTACGCCCCCTTAATCTGTTTTTGTGACCGTTAAATAAGGTAGCCACAAACTCAGCGTTGATAATTAATATTTATTGAAAAAAAGGAGAAACTGTGGTTTCTTAGTCACTTAAACTTTAAAAATTAAAGTTATGTCACTCGACACGTGTTTCAACTTCACAAGAAGTCCTCATCAGGAGCCTAACGAGTCTGGAATCGTGTGATATATATTTTGTGGTTAAGGTGCAATTTTAGTTTAAGTAATTAATATTTTGGCTAAGCTAAATGCACTTTAAATTTAACGTGTATTTTACATTAAACATTTTTCTGAAAATACTATACTTTTCTCTAGTTTTCCCCGCTTTCGTGTGTATTATAAATTTTTTAATAGCTGGTAATTTAAAGAAGAATACTGTTAAGTTAATTTATACATTCCATCTTCGCAAAAAATCGATTAAACAATTTCTTTTAAACAAAAATCGATTTCTTTAAAAATTTGCCAGCTACCAGAAAAAGTCATAATATAATAAACGGGAAAAATTGAAAGATATATAACACTGTTATTCAAAACTAAACAAGAAACTAATCAAGTTCATGTTAAACTCAATATACTTAATTGATTCAATTTTATCAATATTAGAACTGCAATTTTTATATAAAATAAATTTTATTTAATACAGGCCTATCTCTAACATTCAATGTTAATTATCATATACTAACTATCTCAAGGATCTTAGGTTTTCAGACAGTGAAAGCACCGTCAAAATCGGTCCAGTAATTTTCCAAATCAAGTTTAAAACACACAGACAAAATATCTAATAAATAGAGCCTTCAAATTTGTATTGATACATGAAATATTGAGTGATGTTTTAGAAATGTCGATAATATTTTAAGTAAGTCGTTTTGGACTGTGAATGTACATTTTCTTATTTGTAAAATAAATACTTGAATTGACTATTCGAGAGTTATGCTGCAGACACGTGAAGATAACCTGTCGATTACACATTTAACCTTTACAAGCTTTCATAAGTAATATCCTATTCATAGCGAACGTTATTGATAACATCATCGAGGGAATCTAACAATAAATTATTACACTTATCTTATATCTGTAGAGTTTTCATCTCTGTGCATGAGGTTAATGAGAAATTAACGGTTTAACAAATAAAAAATTATAAATACCTACTATTATATGATGCTAAGTGGTAATTAACCATTCAAGAATGAACCCGCATCTTTGCAAAACAACTTTTCGGCCTGCCAATCACACGCCCACGTTAAAACCTGTGGATTTGTTGTACACGTCAGATGCACGGCACACTGCGATTGTAGCATGCAGTGGCTCGGACAGAATATCATAAGAACGTTCACTTTTTTTATAATTATTTCAGTTGCTTTTCTTATTTATGCTCAGTATTCGCAGCGTGCGCGATGACAGCGCCAACTAACGGGTGGACTTTAGTAGCAACTTGGGTGGACTTTGACGTACTAACAAACAAATAATTTCAATAAAATATCGTAATATATACATTTTAGACGATTATTTATGACTATTGGCTATGTGCACGAAGTCTATTAGCGCCGCTAGCGGGTAATAGAGAAGGATTGAATGGATTCAACTCTCTTTTAATCATTGTTTAATATGTTTAATACCGTGAAATTTTTTATTAAACAAATATCATTTAATTTAGCTGTTTGCATATAATATAAATAGTATAGCATAAAAGGTACGTGAAAATTATTTATTTTGGGTATCTTTTCCTCTTTAATTATGATGTATAATAGAGAAATAATTAATTCGTTTACATTGACAGCATAACCTCAAATTTTGGCGCCGATAATTTTACAATATTGCTCACCACGAACACTCGCATCGACATTATTTCTAACTCCACCCCCTTGCACATAGTCTATAGTGGGATAAACCATGTTGACCTTTCTATTTTCAGTTAAAAACGAGCCTATTAAAAATGATAGTTAGTCCACCCAAAGTGTTTTTTTTTGCCACGTTGTGCGCTGTGATCGATTTCGTTTCCCCCACTACCTACTTTGCACCCAGCGAATATGTATAATGACAATTGAACCAAACGCTTTCTGCGAGGTGTCAAAACGTTTTGAATTTAGTCTGATTTTTGATGCAGTTTTATAATAATATTTATATTATGCATTTTCTCTAATTCTGAAGAACAATGGCCGTAACTTTTGAACCGGTTGCCAAATTGAAATTTTCACTAGATTTTTGGAATCAGTATGTCAAAAATTAATTAATAAATTTTAAAACACTAAACTTCGATAAGAAGAAATTCGGTAAAAACGCAAAGAATTACAAAAACTTAATTTAAAACTAATATAATAATTAAAATTCGAATGTTTCTTCAGAAATTGCGATGATATTTCATAAAAAGCAGCAAAAATGTTAAAATATTTTAAAAATTTAATATAATATTTTTAAAACAAATTTTGAATTACAAAAAAAGACTGTCATACGTTTCATGCATAGCTAATATTTACATAAGTTTTTAATTTGATAATTAATTTTACAGTGATATTCTGTCAGAGCCTTTAGCAACGTGAATGTAACACAGCAAAATCACACGCTTATTATAAAATAAGTGTTTGGTTAGTATGAAGAATGTATATTAACTATATGTTTAATGTCGACAGGTCCATGTCAAGGACATTTTGTTCAATCATTTCCGGGTTGAAGTCAACGCTGACCCGCCGTTAACTTTTATAATTAAATCGGGATATTTTGGATGTATTCAATTTTATGGTTTTGAAGTCGAGGTATTTCAATTAATAAACTGTTTTATGTAACATAAAGAGCCCGCATTGAATAATTTATTATTTTGGTTTCAAGATTTTCTCACGAACGATGTAATTAACGGATTTTTTGCAATTCTATAATTATATTTTTTTCATAATTTTTAACAAAAAAAGTTGTATTAAGTTCATCTTGATGGCTTCTAAAGCGCTTAATTATTGATCAATTGATGTGTTTTGTAGTATAACACACTTATTTCCTTATGGTCCCAATTTTTTTTTAGTTTTTTTAATCAATTGATTTCCATAAGAATCATGCCTAAAAATAATTTCTTCAAAATTTGCAGTTTCTACTATTTTTTGCTACTAAATAATAATTTAAAGATAAATTATATGTAATAGGTATATGTATTTTCGGAATAAACTCAAAAATACTTTTTTGATACCCTATAGAAGTAAATATAAAGAAACTGACGTAGTTTTTAAAAATTACAGCAAATAATGATTTTTCGAAATTATTCATTTTTTCCCCGTAAAGGCTGGTTTACACGCTACGATAAATCGTAACAATTCGATCGTTACGATACATTGTTACAATAAATCGAAAGAGTGTGTACTGTTTAGACGCAACGATTTCTTGTCCAATATTCATTGTCGACCGCGGTATACTCACAAGGGGAACCTTTCAGTGGGCCGGTTTGGATTTTCTTCATATTGAAATATGTTGTGAAGGAGGGTCCCTTGATAACACCTATACCCGGTTTTGGGGGCAGACGGGCAATAGTTTAAAAATTATGACCCAAAATATATTTTAATGTTGCATATATACTTATATGTTAAATCTACCCACACAAGCGTTTGTTTGCCCCCTTTTTTTAAATATAATTCCCACTTTTTTACGGTGGTGGGGAGGGGGCTGTAAAGCCTCCTATGGCAATTGGGGGGGGGTTAACCCCCCCCCCTTTTAAAGAAAGTTTCCACTTTTTTACGGTGGTGGTGGTGGGGGGCTCTAAAGCCCCGTATGGGAAATTGGGGGGGGGGGGGCAACCCCCCCCATTTGCCATAGGAGGCTTTACAGCCCCCCTCCCCCACCACCACCGTAAAAAAGTGGGAACTATATTTAAAAAAAGGGGGCAAACAAACGCTTGTGTGGGTAGATTTAACATATAAGTATATATGCAACATTAAAATATATTTTGGGTCATAATTTTTAAACTATTGCCCGTCTGCCCCCAAAACCGGGTATAGGTGTTATCAGGGGACCCCCCTTCACAACATATTTCAATATGAAGAAAATCGAAAGCGGCCCACAGAAAGGTTCCCCTTGTCAGTCAGTTTTTGTCATGGAGGAAGTACTGTTGTGATCGTTTGTTTAGCAAGAAAAGTAAAAAGGTCACGAATACCTAGAAGAAAGTGGAGCCGCCAGTGGTTGCTGAAGAAAATGGTATTTTCTCATATAAAATTATTGAAAAAATTGCGAAATGAACCCAATCACTGGCGGAATTATTTAAGAATGTATGAGGAGACTTATGTTGAGTTGTTAACAACATTTCCCGTGAATAGCTAATGCAAACTGAGTCAAATCGTAGCAATGAATGGCTGCTACTTGTTTACACGTTCCAACTTGTTACGATTTGCAGAAATTGATGCCGGCCGGCACCAATCATCCAATCCAATTTCAATAAATCGCTACAATGTCCTGTTTACATGCTACGATAAATCGTAACGTTACGATTTATCGTTGCGTGTAAACCAAATATTTTACAAACATGTTTTTTTTCTTCACATCTATATGGCACAGTACATTCCCTCCTTTTATAATAAATACAAAAAAATGAACGTCAATTTTCGATGTTCATCTATTAATATATACATATAGCCTGTAACATGAAAGATGATCGGGCTAAACATTAAAATTACATTGCCGAACCGGTCATCTTTCATGTTACAAACTACACTTCTTTCAGCTTTAGCTATAATAATGTTTGCATTTTGATGTAATCCTAAAAAAATATATTTTGTGTTCGTTGTTATTTTTCGCAGATTGCAAATAAATGTGTTCTTTTAAACTAAACTTTATATGTACAGTGTACACTGAGCACACTCCACCTACAGTCTACACTCTACAGAATATAAATTGTATAAAAAATATATGCTTTTCTATTTATTCATATAACATTAATAATAAATGCGAATTTGCTCGTAGTATGAATTCATTTTTCAATTATCGTTTAAAATTCAATATGCCGACCACATGAAGTAAACGCGCTAGCCATGTAATTTTTATGTGACAATAAAATACGAAGAATCATAAATGTATACATCAATTATAAACGTTTTATGAATATATTTATGACAACTGATATAATAAAATGATTAGGGGAAAGGGTTGTACCTTGGGACATTTTTTACTTTTTTAATTATTGCACTGACATCTTTCGTTCAAATACAATAATCTTTTAGCTCTGTAGAGGCTACAACTGTAGGCAGCTGTTCAATCAACAATCATTTTGTTATCACCAAAGCGTACACCACTACTCATTGTTTAATAAGTTGTTGATCTTTGTCCCAAGGTACAACCTGTGGTTTTACCTTGGGACATGGCAAATATGTGAATATTATAGCTTTTAAGATGTGAAAATGAAGTAAGACTTACGTAGTCAATGTTTATTAATATGAAAATATAATTATACATACATAATTATTATTAAATAAATTTTATTTCAAATTAAGCTTCTGTGGGAATGCAATTTTAAATGAATGAAACCCGCGACGTATTGTTGGAGTTGGCAATACTTTTACAATATTGCATGGATTAACACTACTGATGTCGTCAACGTTGGGGAATACAAAATGCTTTCTTTGCTTTCTGAAAATTTCTCAGTCCCAAGGTGCAACCAGAAAAATGTCCCAAGGTGTAACCAATCATTCTTTTCACAAAATAAATTTTCTAAACTCTAAAAAAATTACGATTTAACAACTTCTTGCATAGATTGCTTGCTTAAGTAATGCTGCAATAGTACTACATCAAATAATGTCAATAAAAATGCTTATCTTGTTTGTATATGATCTAGAAGTTGCAGCAAAATTTTACTTTCAAGGTACGAAAACAATAAACTGACACTTAAAGCTTCAAATAATGACTGAAACTAAAATAATTTGGTGAGCAAACAAAGGACAGGGTTGCCAATATAAGATGTAATTCTGAGAGTTACCACTAGAGTGGTTAGATTTCTAGAGCAGTTGTCCCAAGGTAAAACCGTCCCAAGGTGCAACCCTTTCCCCTACGCAAAAACGTTTGAAACATTAAAAGTTATTTTATCGATTTATATTAAATTAAAAATACATTTTTTATTTTTTGTCGACATTATCAATTAATATAAGGGCCCAGGAAAAAATTGTAGATATTTTTCACCGTTTTTTGGTCTGTGGAGACTTGCAAAGATCTACAACGGTCTACAAAGATCTAAAACGATCTACAAAGATCTACAACGATCTACAAAAATCTTTGAAGATCATTGTAACGTTGAAAATTCATGATTTTTCAACGTTGAAAATTCATGAATTTTCAACGTTTTAGGAGCTAACTTTTCGGGCTGTTGTCCACGTTGTCGTATTCTAATGTGGTAAAAAAAAGAAACATCGTGTCTTTAAAAAACTTCGTATTTAAAAATGTATAGAGGTTATTGCTTTTTTGTGAAAAAAACACAGTGTTTCTGTTTTGTTTTCTCAGTGTAAACACCGCATTACACTTGACGTTTCGACTCTCATGTCGGAGTCTTCTTCAGAAGTGATTCTTCAACATTTTAATCTCATCACGATCTACAACGATCTTTAGAGATCTTTGTAGGTCATTATAGTGTAGCGTTATTCATAACTCTTGTTTTGAATAATCGTAATCGATAGCAATTAGTATTGTGTGTAATCCCTTGCTTATGTTTTATTGATAACAATTTTGGAAAAAGGGATGTTACGCAATACTCGTCAAAAATAAGAAATAGTGAAATAAAATCTAGTCAGTCGTTAGTACAGAGTGCCTAGAGTACCACCATAAGATGAAAAGTGTTCAGTGTTAGTCAAATCAGTAAAATAGCACAAATCCTCCTTTGTGCTGTAATTCACACCAAGGAGAAAAATGAGGCTTTGTGGTAGCGACTCATAAAGTTAAAATTAAAGTGTCAACTAGAAATAAGTAATATTAAATAGTGTTTGATTATTATAATATAGTGTTTAAATTGTTATAAAAAGTGTTCGCCATTAATAGTGTTTAAGTAACGTGTTTTAAATGATTTGAATGTTATTTAAATATTAACGTAGATGTTTCAGATATATTCTATGGGTAATATTAATTTTGTTAGTTGTTTTTAACAAGAAATTTATAATTTGTTGAATATTTGTCATAAAATAGTGTAAGAAATTGTTATGATTAAATTTATTTTATTAACTGTAGAAGTGTATGTTTCTAGTCACCTATAGGTTATTCTGCCTAGCCGATAAAAGGATAAATAGAATATTGAAAGAAATTAGAACCCAAAACCATTACAGTAGCTCTTTGCAAGTCTCTACAGATCAAATATCAGTGAAAAATATGATGTCTCAAAATGGAGATCTGTAGAGATCTCTGCAGATCTACATTTTTTTCCCGGGTCTTACAATAAAGTACAATTGTTCACTTTTATGAATGACGGAATGTAAACAAAAAAATATATTTTTTTTTATAAAATGTCGAGGCGCTTCTGGTTTTAATCATATTTATATTTAAACAAATAATTTCCACAATACAAGTTCTTAGAAAGTTCTCTTATTTATACAACAAAAATTAGTTGTATTAACAGATAAAAACAAAAATAACAAAATACAATGTAACTTCAATTGTTTTAAAAACAATTAAATACAATTCAAAGCCAGAGCTTAATGCTTCCTACAATAAAAACTTCAAAAGAACTATTTTTCAGTGTACCGTTTACTCAATTGTTTTTTCAACATTTTTCCTTCGTTTGAACAAAACAAAAGACGCAGATTTGTATTTAATTGCAACATGTTTACACGACTTCATTATTTCCATAATTAAATTTGAAATAAACAATTCTGTTTTTGTTTTGCAGCCGTACAAAATTTGTATCTGCAGAGAATGGAAACGATTCTTTTAATTTTAAGTAAAAAAATTTCCGCGCCTTTTGTTGGTTTCCTTGTGAAACGTTTAATTTTTAATTTAAACTAATTTCATTCTGACTTCTTTTGTATAATAATAAAATGCTAATTTATTAATTGCTTTTTTATATACTATACTACTACTTTAGTCGCTTATTGGTTAATGATCAAACAATTTAAAATGTATACATACTATTATCATACTTATAATATATATAAAAACGTTTATTAACCCATTACTTCTCGACTTTTTATTTCTTTGAATTGTTTGAACAAGTTCTCAATTATTGTTGAAAATATGACCGAAAAGATAAATTCAATACAAAACATAATAATTATCAAACGCAGACTGAATTATTATAATAATAATAAAAATAATAATTTATTTGACACAGACCAGTACAGGTATACAAACGTCAACATGTCATATTTATAGAATAGCACTTTTTTCAACGACGGTAGTTTGTACCTGGATTTATTTTTGAAATTATTGATATTTTATTGCTTTATTTACACTTTCATAAGTTATATTATATATAGTTTCGTCAAATTAAAAACGCTTTATTAAGTGAAAAAAATGTAACTTTAAATGTCAGCTAGCTTATTTTTAAAGGTGTTATAATTTATCATTGAATGAAGAGTTCGTTTTAAAAATTATTGTAAGTAGAGAGACTAAAAAAACATATTGGAAATATAAATTAAATTAACAATGTTATTATGCCAGAGAAAAAAAAATAGAAAATATGATGTCCTATAAATAGGACACTGAGAAGTAATGGGTTAAAATTTCAATCGTTATTTTTTTTTAAATAAAGTTGTCAAACGCACTTGTCATTTTCACTAGAAAAACGGGAGCAGTCATTTTACGGTAATTTTAATACTCTTTCTAGTTTTATTTGCGAACCCCCCCTCCCCCCTCTCCTTCCGACCGTCTATTAATATTTTATTTTTTTTACTTACTGTCAAGAATGTAAAAAGTTAAAAGAGCTAGGTGTATACATAAGTTATGAAACACTTGTATAAAATAGTTTATACGTTTCAATAAAACATGTCCATTGAAGATATGTAATATACTTTCTTAATGGCCATTAACAATGTTTTATTACAGCAGTTCAAAACATTTATAGTTTGTTACACTATTAAGAAATGTGTCTTTTTAAAAATTACGTTTTAAAAGAACATGTTATAAATTGAACCTAACCTCACTTTATTTTCCATTTTTATAACCGAGTGTTTATTAAAAAAAAATTACAGTAAATACACAGAAAAACATTAATACAAGACAAAATCAAAATTTCAAGTTATGCAAATATAACACCCACTATATAAAAAGTACACGCTGATTTAATACAGCTTCAAAAATAATTATTCATTTAAACATGGGTATAACATGGACTTAATCATCCGTAATCAAATACACGTAATAGCGTCGACCTCCGAAGACAATATTTAACGAAATAAAATCGAGTATTTAAGAGGCACTCGCATAATTACACACAGATGTCGCGGCTGCCGTATTACCAGGAGCGTAGCCATTAAAACTATACAAAGACAATAACACATGCTTATTGTTCGCCTGGTATGAACGAAGAAACAAAAATATTTTTATTATATAATTTTTTTGTCTTGTACTTACGCAATTAACCTTTAGAGGGCCGGGATTTCAGGGGGCATTTTCCTCTCAGAAAACTGGTATAAAAGGTATCTTATATCATTGATTAATAGGCAAAGTGTCGATCACGGGGTGAGCCAATATAGTGACTTTTTGCGGTCCGGAAGGGAACAGCCCGTGTTAAAAATTTCAAATTCGAAAAAATATTAGATTAATAGTACATAACCTTTTTTCATTATATAAATATACGTTTTCAAAGTATTTTTCGACGCTGAATCCAAATCTGACCTCACAAATACAGTAAACCTAAAAACAACCCCTATAATAGGGTAAAAACTTTGCCTCGCGTGGACGATTTTTATTTATTTGAAAGTGCAAATATACATTTTCGATGTATTTTAATCTAAAAACAAAAATTGAGGTTTTCTGGTGCGCCAAAATATTGGTTTCCCGACCCTCTAGAAGTTAAAGCAACCAAACGCGTAGGAATTCACCGATTCATCGATTTTGAAGTACTCGCAGGTGAAGCCGCGGATAGAATCTAGTAAAAGACAAACACCTAACTCCGATTTTTATCGATATTGTCATTTATTTATTAATAAATAACTCTTGGTTAATACATAAAAATAAGAAATATACAAACAAAAATAAAAATAAGATTTTTTTAAGGTAGAATTAGTCGCTTAGGCTTCTGAGCGTTTTAAATACGAGCTACAAAATTTGTATAATTTGCATAAAAATAAATTAATTAATTCAATAAGTTAATTTGTTATATTTGTTTGTGTCCGAATTATATATGTATCATAATATGTAGCTACAGCTACGCCACTGATTGTAAGTATTAAGCATACATAATAACGTACGCCTATGTGTGGGTGAATTTTAAACGTCACTAATTAAGTACTCATGTCATAAAAAAAGTGAGTTACTTTGGTTTCAGTACGACTCACATGATTATTTGTATCTACGCCACTGAGTAATATATATATCCATGTGTGCGAGAGTATTTGTTTGTATGTGTATATAAACTTAACGAGCGGTTAATGAGCCGCGAGACGTCAGCTCAAAGGGAAAATTTACTGCGAGATGTGGATATAAAATTATGTGTGGTGCAATTTCAGACGCAGTAAAACGACGTTCCGAATGTATCGCGGATTCGTACACGCTCCGCTTGGCCACTGCGCGTCGTCGGTACTCACTGGGGGTAAAGAATGAGTTGGTTAGGGGTGAATACGAAGTATTTATATTTGGATAGTGAAATGATAATAATACATCATGTATGTAAATCAAATACAAAATTTTAAAGAGGAAGGAAAAATTGGTATTATTTAATATTGTGGAGTAACATTAAAAAAAAATTTGTCAAGACATACACCAGTGTATGCCATAAGGGTTCCGAAGTATATACTACGTGGACTGTTTAGGTTTAGAGTCATTTACAGGTGCATATTTGAGTTAAAAATAAATATAAAAAATAGGATCATATTCTATTAATTCAGATCTACATTTTGACACCCCACAAGCCTAGATATGAAAATAAAAAAAATTCCATGACGCCCCTTCCTATTTTTTTAAAAATTTGAAATGATATTGTTGATTTTAGTATTTGTCATTACTAGTTTTATAAAAACCCCATTAGCAATTTTTTTTCAGATTTTTTGAGTCAGTAGTTACCGAGCTAGAGAGGGAGTGGACAAATTTTTGTTTTCTTGAAGCCCCCTGTAGGCGCCATTTTTAATTTAGAAAAAAAAAATAAAAAATAGTGTCATATTCTACTCACGGAGTTCTACATTTTGACATCCCACACGACTTGGAATACATTTTTTTTGTTTTTTTGAATTTGCTTTAAAGCCCCCTGTAGGCACCATTTTTGATTTATAAAAAAATAAGAATATGGGTCAAATTACACTAGCTTGGTTACACATTTTGCTGTGCCACTTGCCTTGGTATAAAAAAATTATTTTGTTTGCCTGTCTTTAGCTTCTTAACACCCCCCCCCCCCTAAAAAATATTTTTTCCAAAATATTTGTACATATTTTACTAGATGGTGTCATTTTACATATTCTGTAAAAATTTCAAGGTTCTAGCTTATATAGTTTACGAGCTATTGAGCTTAGAGTGAATAGGACGGACGGACGGACGACAAAGTGATATTAATAGGGTTTCTTCGGAACCCTAAAAAAAGAACTTTGTATCATTCATGTCTGGGATTTGGGGAAAAAATATCGAAATGCAATAAAATACATATTTCAGATATATGTAATTTGTCACAAAAACTTAATTTACCTAAATAGTGGAGTTACCAACTATTGGTAGTACTCATAACTCCAAGTAGCTTAAGAATTTAACTGACAAAAATCCACAAACTATCGAGAAACTTTTGTATAATTAAATAAATACCAATTATTTATCGATATAAATTGGTAAACGAATCAAATATTGGACTAACTATTCTCTTTAAAATAATCAAATACACGAGTATATATTAATTTTTATTTTCTCCTTATTGATGACTAAACTATTCATGTAGAACTCCAGTTAGAAGATATCGTTTTACATCATATACATTTTTCAGAAGAGTAAAATTATTATTACTTACTATGCCTAGGAGGCCCTTGTGTTATAATTATTCCCATTTACATAAATATACTGAATACATTAAAATTAATTGTAGCTAGATTCCTCGATGAAAAATTGCAAAGCGAATTGTTGAAATTTCTCTTGGCATTACCGATAAGCTAACCTTTTGCCAAAGAGTATTACATCCTCTAAGATAGAAAATCTATTTAGGAAATCAGATTAGAGTAGACATATCGACAGGCTTTACAAATATAGTGATACCCAAGTATCGACATTACCAAAGTACTAAATTTATTCACTGCATTCCAAAAATGGACTTAAAAAAATCGATTTTTTGCCATCAATTAAAACAAGGACTCTAACTTGTATGGCAATGTGGTATCACTTTTTAAAGAAATAATTTAAATCCAACTCTGAAAAATTGAGAATATATACGATACTCCCTCCCCTAAGTTTTGAATTAATGTTTTATACCGTAAACGTAGCGTAGACTTTTGAAAATAGATAGTATTGGATTACAAACCGCTGTCGTAGCAGAAAGAAAACGATATTGATGAATTTATTCAACCACATATACAGTGAAGGTATTACATATTACATTATAGTGTAACTATACTGTAGAGGCTTTAGATAAATATGTATTTGTAGATTCGGTCTAAAGTGATTCTATTGAAATATCAAACGAAAAAAACTTCAAGCAATTTTAATATAAATTTTAGTCTGTTCTTTACAGATGGGAGAACTGACAAAAAGTACAAAAAATTATAAGTAGTTTCTTGGTAGGTATATGCATAGGTGGGCACAGTTAATCGAAAAGTTAACTTCGTTAATCGTCAAAATTCTGAAAATTTAACGGAAGTTAAAGTTAACTGAAATTCTGAAATTTTAATGAAAGTTAAAGTTAATCGTTAAAAGTTAACCATCCAAAATGTTTGAAGACCTTTTTTTGCTCTTTCGACAACTTTCTTATGTATGTACATACTTGTCAGCAAACAACCAATATAACGGACTAAAGTTAACGGAAGTTAACAAAAGCGTTAACATTTTTTTGAGTTAACTTAAAAGTTAATCCGTTAATCATTTTGTTAACTTCGTTAATTAACGATTAACGGATTAACGAGTTAATGCCCACCTATGGGTATATGTCACATCTTGGTTTGTGTAATTATTAGAATTATACTGTACAATATAATACAATAAAAATGGACTATTAAAAAAGACTCAAAAACACAGTACAGTTGAAATTAACCACACATTTAGAATTTAGGCAAAATATAATTTATTCCACACAACAATGTTAAAAAAAGTTAAAATGTTTATTAATACTTTTATTTAATATTAAAGTGTCCGAAAAAGTTAACGAACTTACTAAAATTTTAACGAAATTGCAAAAACGGTTAATTCTGAATTTCGAAACTAGCATACATGCCCGCACGGGGTACGTTCGCTTTTACGCACCAACAAGACATGCATAGCGAATAAAGACAGCTGTCACGGTAGAGTACGTACTCTAAACAGGTACGATCATAGTCATATACATATGTATCTGTTGTTCATGCCTGCTGCGGGTGCGAACTGTACCATGCCTGATATATATTTGTTAAAATTCGTTCGGTGTGTTTATTGTTAGTACATAAAACCGTACGTACCTCGTACGGGAGCGTGTACACTAGTTACGAAATTCAGTACATTTTTTATCGAGAAAATAATATAATTAGTTGGCAGAAAATTTAAAAAAAATGTATTTTTCAATTTTTGGTAACTACTCATATTTATATAGTAGGCGTATAAAATGACCGTGTGAAACACTCCAAAGGGCATTAATGAAATATTAAGTACGCGTAAGACACCACACATGTCAAATTAACAAACAATGAAACAACGTCGGATAAATAAACACTTGAGGATAATGGAAAATATTCTGAGTGCGTAAACTCAAGGTCGCAGATAACATAACAGTTGAATGAAGAGTAAATAAACAAAAAAGGTGGGTCTCAACTGTAATTAATTAATTATTTATACAACTATAAAAACTTTTTTTTGTAATTATCATTTGTAAAACATTAAATTAATTCGTTATTAATTACATGGTTTCTGAGTATTAATTATATTTTTCTGGACCGCCAAAATTGATATAAAACTCACACGATACGGAACTTTCGGGGCGCTAGTTCTACTTACACTTGTCCGTATTTTTATTATATTTCACACGTTAATATTATTTTATTTATGAAACAAACTTTTAATTTTACAATTGTTGAGAATCCGAGACGATACTTGTGATTGGAAAGTTCAACTCATTAGCTGTCATGTTCAATATTTGAGAATAAATAAATGCGTGTGTATGACATCCCAAGATACGGTTTTTCAGCAAACTTATAACTGTTTTTCTAACATATTTTCAAAACACTGTGTAATAAGTATTCAAAATAGAAATCAGTGAAAAATCAGTGATGGCATGTTGACTAATTTTAAAAAACTATTCTATGATGATCTTACATGTCTCCTATTTCCAAAAAAATACTTATTTCTATAGAAAATAAAGGTTTAATCGCAAAAATTGACTTTTTTAGAACTAGTTTTGAATTTGCCACCATAATACTCGCAGGTGACATATGAGAGTTGTGACGTCACAGTTCTTGTCAACAATAATCAAACATTCAGAATTAGACAATAATTTAATTATTTTGTGTGTAAAAATGAATTCCAAAGTATATAAGTTCTTAAATAAGGTATCTACCTAATAACCTTGTAAGATGAATTGATATTTGTCTAAAATAAAAGTCAATCACTTTTGACGTTTAGTGATCCGTGACGTCATTCTGTGTGTAGGTGTTTCATTTAACATGGTGGATTGCTGTATTTTGCATTTTTATTTTAGCAAAAATTATATTAATCTCGTTTTTAATATAAAAACAAATACATTTTTTAGAATCTTTTTAACCTATTTCATTATTTAAAATCATAATTTCAATGATACTTTGTTACTGGCCACATGCCTATTCTAATTCTTTTCATAATAATTGCAATTGAATTCTGAAAAAAAAACGATAATAATTCGGTAAAAATTTACGAAATAACCGAAAGGGAGGGGTCGAAAAAAAAACAAATAGAAACTTGACGTAGCTTTATTTATTATTATTATTTATTTATTACAAAAAATTAATTGCATATTTATTTTAGTTGCCTTTGATTTGACATTACAAGAATATTTCAAGATGACAGTCAAAATGTCAAAAACCAATAAACATCTTCATAAATCAATAGCCTAACGCTTTAATATGCTGTATCCACATAATAAAGTCGACTATCATTAAAACCCGACTTCTGAAGACGCTGAAAAAAATTGCGTTTTAACAACGTGTGATACTAGTTTGACGTTGTAGGCATAAGATCTTATGACCAGGGCTTTGGAGTCGAAGTTTAAGCAATTTTAAGTGGAATCGGAATAGGCAGAAAGGCATCGAATTAAATAATGGTTTTTGCTCATTATAAATTTTTTTAATGATTATATTTATTTCCTTTTAAAAATCAATAAAGAAAGGTAGTCAATGTTACATATACTTTAAAATACAAAAATAAAGGATACCCCATTAAAATGAATTTGGTAACTCTGAAGTTATTTAAAGTTTGCAGTTTTTAATGGATAATCCTGTATAAAACAATCCAATTCTGTATGAACTGTGGGTGTGCATTTTTTAGCTATTTCCACACGAAAACACAAAAATAGAATGCCAAAATTAAACCCAAAACGATTTTTTTAAATAATGTCTAAAAACGTAAATTTTTTCCAAAAATATTTTTTACCTCATCGGGTTTCAAAAATTATTGTACCACTCTATAATTCACGTAGCGGTAATGAAATGCCAAGTGCTAAGTTGAAGTCAGAGTGGGGAAGTAGAAAAATAGAGGAGTCGTCCATAGTCTTGGTAACGATAGTGGCATTAAAACATTTCACACAGCATTCCTGTGTGAAAAAATGCAAGCCAATTAATAGCATTATAAAAGCTATCAAAATTGCGGACATTTTAAAGACGCTCCCTATGATTTATGTACTTATATTAAGTGCAAACAAATGTTTCAGTCACACAACAAACCGAAACTAATATCTTTTATCGATTGAGAACGCGCTGACAGATGAACTGCACAGCACAATATTAATCAAAAGATTTTTTCTTAATGGCCGTGGTTGATCTTAAATCAACGTAACCATTAATATAATTATTAGATACCATAAACAAATGTAACCATCAGCTATTGCATCATCGACATCAAAAGTTCGACAACATGTACTATTAGAGTAATATAAATAATAAAATGATGAAAACCATAACATATCACATGTTTTATAGATGTATTTGCACTTTTAATGTGATGTTTTAATGAACATTAAGAAAAAAAATGTTTGGCTAAATATGATTTTATTTCCCATTCCAGATATTACCATCGAACTTTGTATTTTTTTAGCTAATCAATTTTTTCGTAATTTAAAATAGACCTTCTTCAGAATACAAGCTTATCTCCTTATCACATTTCATCAAGATCAGTTCAACGATTTAGTTGTGAAAAGGTAGCAAACAGAGTTACTTTCGCATCTATAATTTGTATAGATTATGAAGAACCAAATCTAATGTTTTCTATAGGATATAGATTGTGTTATTTTGTCTGTGTAGAAACTAAATTGCTAAAATTCATTGACAACATAATAACACATCTATGAACAACGCTGCTGGAAATACCTTACTTTGATTTTAATCTGCACTAAATAATAACGACAGGTATTATTCAAATTTTTTTCCGATATTTCTATAGGGGTGTTTCAGTAGTTAATATATCGAAATAAGAATTTCAAAATAAGAAATTCAGTGAAAATTACAAAAATGTTTTGTTAATTGTAAATTTACAGGCAAATTGATAAATATGAAACAATTTTTTTAAGAACTAGGTACATCAGACATGTAAATACCAAATGGAATAATAAAAAAAATGACAAAAAGAAGTTATTTACTTTGGTTGTTTGAACGGCTAAAAACTTTTTGTAAAATATGTATTCCCTTTAGAATTTTTGAACTTTTCTTATATAATATATACTGTACCGTATCCTTATTTAATTCAACCTATTTTCATAATGTATTCCTTGTCAAGAAATTCGACAAACAAAAAAGGACTTCTTCAGGTAAATCAAATTTTCTTTTTTTTTATATAAAATACTACAAATCAAATTTCCAGAAGAGTTTTTTTTTTTCTTCGGAAGATACTCATGTACTCTTAATATTACATGAACTTACTAACAATACCAATTTCTACATTAATTGGAAACAAAAAAATAAATGTATCCCATTAAACAATATTTTTACT
The DNA here is from genome assembly GCA_949319165.1 of Sialis lutaria. Lineage (NCBI taxonomy): Eukaryota > Metazoa > Arthropoda > Insecta > Megaloptera > Sialidae > Sialis > Sialis lutaria. Next base: position 18,575,621 of record OX439241.1, read on the forward strand.
CAATTTTCCATAAAATAAATATATGTATTTTTAATCAAATTGGCAAAACAAATATTTTAAGCATTATTTCATGTATTCATTTAGCGGTCAAAACATAAAATTAACATACCTTTAACTCATAAATATGATAATTTATGATCAAAAAGCAATAAATACGAATATTTTTTACTATAATCTATTTTTCTAGAAATGATTTACATTTTAAAATAATTTTATGATTAACTAATGTTTATTTTCTTCAAATAAAACCTTCATGTCCGGTATTTATAAAGAATTTGTTTTAGATCAAAAGCGAATCTAAAATTATCCTTGGAGGTATTAAATATAAATGGCATTGCCAGTTGTAATAAAAAGTATGGTATATGTTATATATAAATGACCTTGAGGCATGGGAAATCTAAAAGTATTGGTGACAAGTGTACCTACATCATAGAATACATAATAGCTGGCTGTATATTAAAAAAAATAGTAGCTTTATGCCGGGTATTATAAAAGAGCTAACAAATTTGCAAGTTTGCAAGCACTCTCCAATGGGGTATCAAACTTATATTACAGTTCTCTTGAATTTTTTTTACAGATAGTTTCACACATAGGAAGTAAAAAAAAAGGTATGTAAAGTATATTTACTAACCTTGCGTGGTAAAAACCAACATTGCAGCGCATGCAACTATCTGTTAAAAACTCAAAGAGAACTGTCATATAAGTTTGATATCTCATTTGAGAGTGCTTGCTAACTTGCAAATTTGTTAGCCCCTTTATAATACCGGACATTAGATAATAATGCGTTTGTAAAATATGTATAATTTAAAATCCATATCATTAGCATTAGAAATATCGTTTTTAAAAGCACTTAAATGTGTAATTTGACATTTAAAAAAAATCTATTTTTGAGCAAGAACACATTTTAACTAAAGCTAATACTTTTCTTATCAGCTACGTGACGAAAAGTAAAAAACAAAATAGTTTTTCGGTGATATCGTCTTACAAACAAGCTAATAAATAAACGACTCAATCCAAAGCAATTAAAAATGGCCAAAATACTTCAAAAGGTATTAATTACTATAAACATAATATTCTAATAGCGAGTTTTATCTTAATGAACAGATAACATATGAAACAAGAAAAACAAATAAATCTCTTATAATACCACATGCGTATAAAAAAGCGTGGGTACGTGGAACCCATAATTATATCTAGCGATACACATATAATCCTATAATTAATGACGTACAAGATTTGCTGTGTAATTAACATCTTGAGGATATTGTCATTTGTTGATTAATGCCGTAGATTAGTGACTAACTTTAACAAGTTATATATATGATGTTAGATTGTTTTTGTCTTGTCTATGTACATACAGTCGGCATCGGTTTTTTCTCTATGATTAATTACTCTACTTGTTGCTTTTTAATTTTTTATTACTTGACTTTTTTTTATGGATTTGGTAACTAACAAATTGATGTATGTAAGTTCTTGCTGGTAAAAAAATTGTAGAGGTGCCTTAAATACTGTTTGGCCAATTATCCCAAGAATGAACTGATTTCTCTTTCATTCAATGTCTGAGGATTTCCGGACAATAATTTTGGTTTCGGCTTGTAATATTCATCTCCTAGGTTTCAATAAAGAAGTACATATTTATCTATATAGGGTGGCCAGTATTTCTCTGAAACAAATTTCCCTGACTTTTCCCGGTTTTCCTGGAGAATTTTTATCATTTTCCCTGTTTTTATTTAAAATTTAGATAAAAAAAAACCTATAAAAGGACACATTTGAGAGAATTTGTGAGAATTTGTGTGGTTTTTGCATTTTTATAACTTCCAACCAAATTCCCTGACATTTTCCTGTTTAGCAAAATTCCCTGACTTTTCCCGGTTTTCCAAAAAACTGGTCACCCAGTTATCTCATACTTAAAGATAGCAACTTTTTATGAATGTTGAAGAAAATATTTTTGTCTATAAACTGTGCATTATATTTATTTTTAGGGAAAATTGTAATAAAATCTAAGAATCTTCAGATTTTCAAATTTAGATCTTTATATAATTAATACTGCACATGAGATGAGACAAGAGTACAAGAGACAAGTTTCATTACGAGAAGCCATATCGTCTCGCAAAAAAATTACGTACACGAGACGAGTTCAAAATCAAGATAGAAACCAAAGTCTCGGTCTTGAGTTTTGAGTGAATGTTTTTTATATTTTTTTTACATTTATTCCTATGTATCTATACGAAATAAACAATTTTTGAATTAAAAAGAATTTCATATATTTTAATTTATTGTTGATATTTTAAATTAATTTAAGATAATCTCATCTCGGCCTATGACCTAGATACAATTTAAAAGAGGCAAAATTCTATTTCTTAAAAGATATCGAATTTTAATTCCAAATGTGAAGACCTTCCTTATAAAATAACACCAAACAATTTCAAAGAATAAAGATAAAATTAATTTTCTTAGTTTATGTAATCTTAGACTATTAAAAAACGTTATAAAAATCAACTAAAGTAATTTAATAGCATTGTGTAACTGATACCTTTAAGACACCAAAAACACCTCTTCCATCTTTTTATCTGTATTATTGTCTTACAAAAAAAACCTACGAATCTAATACACATTTAAGGTTAGTGAAGTCCGAAGAACCACATTCAGATTTTATTTTTATTACTCACACCTAATGACTATTCTTTTTATGATCTTGAAATCACATAAATAGAGATATTTGTGTTTCACGGATAACACATAAACACGATTTTACGTTGTATTTTTAAGCGTAATAACAAATTATGTGATATATATGCTAATTATCAATAATACATCTGCTGTGGTCATTTTAAATCCAAAAGTTTAAGTTTTATTTTAGAAAATAAATTAAACGGTTGATAATCTGCTAGCACATGTTGTAAAAAAAAGTAATTAGTATATGTGTGACAAAAACCATGTAACGATTATAGTGTTTCTTGTTTTTTGTAGAGAGGGAGGGGAAGGATAGTAAATTATTTTAATCTGTTTCTGAGAAGTGAGCCATCGTATTTTGTATATTTTTTATCGTACATCTGAAATTTGGTAGAGATATTATTTATGAATTATGAACATAAAACAAAAAATGTGTTTTTTTTTTTACAATTACAGTCTCATTTCAATCGTTGGGAGAGTTCTTAATTGAAGGGATACACGATAGATTAAAAAGTTGCTAATGACCCAATAATAACAAGATACTACGAACTGACAGGCCAATGGCCAGTAGGGGAAGGTGGGGTAAGACGGGGTAGCGAGGTAAGATGGGGACCGTAACAAAACTGATGATACAATGTAGCTAGAATTGTTCTTCTATGGCCATTTGACGTTATTTAGCAGAAGTTATTAATGTCACAAATAGTTTGGTCGAAGGTGTGCACGTTGTGATTTTGTAAGTATTTTTTTAAAATTTTTAGTGATTAGATTCATTAGATCTAATTTTTGAGGTATATAAAGTGCGTGACTGTTCAAAATGTATGGTGTACAAGATGTATGTCATATTTTTGTATTGATATTTGTTTATTTTACTATTATAATGACATTAACTCGTTCCGGTTTGCTTCGATTTATAACCTCAAAAAAAAAATACAACTTGGGAATCCAGTTTGGGAAAGATGGGGTACCTACTTGCGGGTAAGATGGGGTAGGTATGATTCTTTGGATAACACAACATTCGATCTGGTTAGCCCGAAACAGTTAATGCCGTATCCACGAATTTCCGAAAAAGTTTGAAGAAGAGGAAAAACAGCTATTATTACTGCGTCTCCGTATAAAACAGAGTTAGAGGAAAGACAAAACAGTAAGAAACCAAACCAAAGGTCACAAATAAAAAGAAATTGAAAAAAAACAAATAAAAGATCTAAAAGAACCAAGAAAGCTGATGAGTTCTGAGGACGAAGATACAGAATGTCTGTACTGCCTCGGCTTGTATTATGAGTCTGTACCCCATCTTACCCAAGGGGGTACCCCATCTTGCCCTATAGGTGGGGCAAGATGGTGCAAATTAGTTATTTTTTTCAAGTTGATATTTCTATAAGAAGAATTATATTTTTTTGTTTTCACTGATTAGAATTTAAGGAAGAAAGGCTGATTATTTTCTTAATAAAAGTTCTTACAATGTGCAACCAAAAATAAAGGGTTTTATTTATGAAATACCTTAAGGTCCCCGTCTTACCCCACCTTCCCCTAAGGTAATTTTGATCTTAAAATTAAGTGAAACATACACTCAGTGCTCTTTACAACGACCTTCTACTTAACGACCGCCCCATACAACGGCTAGCCAACCGCTCTATGGAACGTTATTTCCCTATTCGCACCATGGTTAGAACGTACTAGGCATTCCAAAAACATTTCTCACTCGTTGGCGTGGTGGTAGGGGCTCCTCTAGACGTCGTTGTATGGAGCGGTTGAATTACCGACGTCGGTGTTATATAGAATTGTGAGTGTACGTGAAACGTTTGCTTTCTAGTACTCTCGAAAATCGTTTTAAAATGTTACAAAGCAAACATTTTTTTAAAACCAAAAATATAAATACAGAGAAACAAATACAGTAAATAACACTTTTACTGTTTTCAACACACGACCTAATATTTGTCTTACAAAAACTTATTCAAACACAAATAGGTAAGTAGGCATAGCATTACACATTGCCACACCTTTACTTGCTATACTAAATTTTACGTCTTATATATGTTTATTCACGTTTCAATCATTTGTTGATGTTTTTAAAATCACTAAACTCTACAACAAAGAACAATAGTTTGTCTGTCTGTGTGTGTCCTGTGTGTACTATCTAAATGTGTATATGTGCATCGATAAATATTGAAAATGCAGCCAGATTGTTTTCTTTTGCTTGACCTAATTGTTTATCGAAAAATATTGAATATTTTTATACTAGAATTTTTAATGGAATGTAATATAATAAGCCCGTGAAATTTTTCATCAAAGCGAGGTAAAATGTAAACATTTCGTTTTTTCCTTGATACATATTCATTTAAAAAACAATGTAAAGTTTTCAATAATTTTATATGTTTTTAGGGGTCATATCAGTGTGATGTTTTAAAAAAATCAATTTTTCTTTTTTTGCCTTTTTGGAGAGTTAATAATTTCTAGAATATTGTAGAATTATATAGGTAAATATACCTAATTTTATCTTGTAAAAATCGATAGTTAAATCTTTAAACGCGTTTTTCTCGAAATTATATTTTTCTTTGCTGACATTGTAACTCAAAGAGCAATTATCCGATTGACTTGAAATTTGAACTGAGTACTCTTGAATATATTTACTCTACGATGACGTATAGGATATTTTTGATTGGATGAAAATTGACGATTTGGCATTAAAAATACGACCATTTTATAGGCAATAAAACAGGCTTTTTTCATAACTACACCACTGTTATATTTTGATATTTTTCGAAAATCGTAGGTCATCGTACAGGAAATACCTTCCTATTTAACGACATTTTTTCTTTTTTCAATTTTAGCTATTCCATCGTCCGGAATCATGGTCGCAGTAGAGGAGATTTTTTTTATGCCTCCGAAAACAGCGCATAAGTCGCTTAGATATCGATATTTTTACGTGAAAAAATTATGGAATACACGTCTAATATAGGCAAATATATTCTCAATTTTCCAAAATATTTCATTGAGTATTTTTCTTCCAAAAAATGTCCGAAAATCACCCAAATTTCCAGCGTTCACACTGGTATAGCACCTTTAATTAAATAATTTACAAAAGATGGTTGCAAATTGTAGTTACATCTATATTTGAAGGAGCGTCTATTAATTACGTAATACTTTGGAGTAGGAGAGGTAGAAAGGTGTAGTATTTTTTATTCATTTACAAAAATATCTGTAAATTTTCAGAATGATAAGGAACCGCGTTTTTTAAATGAAAATGATAAGTGCGTGAAAAAAAAAGAAACGCATCTATGTTATTTCGCATGCTCTAGAGAAAGAGAGAGAGAGAGAGAGAGAGACATATCTTGCCTTCACTCTATGTTTATCCACAGGCACTTACTGGCGTCATTCCCCGCAAAGCCAGCCCCGCACATTATTGTGTCAACCTCCGTAACGATTAAAATTGTAAAAGATCAAAGATTCTTTAAACTTAATAAATACGAAACAAGCACGGGTATACAAATATAAAACAATTACGTACGAAATACATAACAAATGGCTCGCATTAAACGCAACATCATACTCAGAGAATTCGTTTTATTACAGCTCTCAACACTACGTTATTATTTCTGCCCGCGTATTTTTATACATAGCTATTTACAAAACAAAAAGGTAACATTCGATATAGCCGGCCCGTGATTGTATGTGTCCAATGCGACGCGTGACGAAATGTCGGCAATTAAAATCGATCTGACATTCGACACTGAGGAACGTAAATCTTGCTCAAACTCTTTTCAGACGTTTGAAATTAATGTTCTGTGGGTTTGGACATTTTTTAAAGTCTCTGAATATCTCGAATGAAACGGATTAAAAATAGAGTTCCTTTGATTGAAATTAATCTTAGAATAAGTGAATGAAATTTATTAGATTCAGTGAGAATTTTTTACATTGAAATGGTTATTTACAGTTTTCTAAATGAATTAACCTGAAATTAACTATTCATATACATATTACATATAGGTAAATATATTAAGACCATGTAAATGAAATACTATACGAGTTTTCCGACTTGTTATAACCGCACAATAATAAATTAATAGGTATGTGTAAACAAAAAATCATTTTCTATATTTAATTTTCTTAGTATTTATGAAAATATTGCCAAAAATACTGTCAGGTTTATGTAGCATCACCGCCAGTGTCACCCTAGTGTGATATGACATTATATCGTAAAGAAATTACAAACAATTTTCTGAAGTTAACAAAAACTATGAATTTATATTCAGTTATAATATTTCATGCAAAATAAGACAAATTTTTAATTTTATCTTATTTGCTTCATAATTATATCGGTATTTCAATTTTTTTTTGTGTTTATTTTATTTTTGTAGCTTTTTGTAAGTTAATTGTACTATTTCTACAAATCCCTAACATAATATTATTTTAATAAATAAAATAAATAAATAAATAAAAACAGTAAACATATATGCTGGTCTGACACCACTGGTATTAAATAGATTTTTAGTAAGTTTCGACAGCCCTAGTTTATGATATATTTAATATAATATTTTAATTTACTTTTAATGACATCTGGTTTTAAACACTCTAACCTTTCTCTACTAATCCTTGACAATATTTAGCCTATACACACATAATATACTCAAATATTAAAACAAATATATAATATCAAGTGTATACGTAATTAACTAAACGATGATAATGCATTATATGTATACATTAATACAATAGTTTAGTATGCATAAATGTCAAGTGCAGCTTGCAATTAGCTGTACAATTGTTGTTAGATAAAATAACATTGACAAGAAAAACATGGGATCATAAATCGGCATCAGTCGATCAGCTGTAAAAATTAAACTTTCTATAAATATATTATACACAGTTGTATCGTTCTGAAGCTATTTGGATGAACTTAACTGTTTAGTACTTTTGAAATTACAGAAAAAAAATTATTTACTTATTTAAAAACTATAGAATTTTGTTATAATTGAGTTAATAAAAAAACTATGTTCTCCAAATATCATTATTTTGTAGAAAGTGACTATTTGCACTTACAGTATGTGCACGCAATTGGCTATTTACACATACTGTATATGTACCAAATTAGGTTAGGTTATTAAGTTAGGGTAGGTTAGTGGTATGTCCGAATAGTCAATTGCATGCACATACGGCATGTGAAATTAGCAAATAACCAATTGCGTGCACATACTATAAGTGCAAATAGCATCATCCTTATTTTTATGTAATTGACCTAAAGAGCTGTAACTATCACAAACTTGAATCAAGAAAAATGTATTTATTTATTTTCCAGAAGATCATCGCTTTACATTATTAACTCTTCAATCCATAAATCGGCATGGATCTGTCATGTACTGTAAAATCCATACACTTAACTAACTAAACTTTCTATAAACACAGTTAAAGAGCTCGCGTTGTCCATATATACTTGATTTTTCTCGCCATTACCGCACCATGTGACATTACGACAACATCTACAACACAGCTTCATGCGTGTAGCACATACATTTAAAAGTTTTTTTATATATATGTACTTGGCAGCGTTATATATATTCTTATAATGTGCAGGTAGGTACACATAGGGTTGCCAATTATTAGAAATACTGGGACTTTTCTAACTGCAAAGAATTGAATAAGGAGTAGACTACATTAATTCAAGTTTTTAGGCTATATATCTTTGTTTCTGGGTATGAACCGCATCGGTTTGGTAGTTCTATCGGTCAACGTTTCATCGCACATTACAGTGGACATCTTCGCGGTTCCATTGAAAGTGCTGCACTTTAAATTGTTCTTTATTTTTAGGATGAGGCTATTTGCACTTACAGTATGTGCATGCAATTGGCTATTTGGTATTTGCACATGCCATTCATGCATGCAATTGGCTATTTAGACTTACCACTAACTTAACGTATACTAACCTACCCTAACTTAACAACCTAACTTAATTTTGTACGTATACCTACAGTATGTGCAAATAGCCAATTGCATGCACATACTGTAAGTGCAAAATAGCCACTTTCTTATTTTTATGTATATTTTTTGTATGGGCAGTGTTGAATCTTTGAAGATACCGTAGATGGGAACTTCTTCCATAAAATTCTGTCCGAAGATAAATGTATACACACAACACTGTAAATAGGGTCTCAAAATTCAAATTTGTCTAAAACCCCAGGAAGCAACAAATCACTGAATCAATTCACATTAAAATTTATAAAGTTCTACAATCTATTCGTAAATAAACAATATAAGCACTAAAACTAAAATTGCACCTTTACCACAAAAGTTGCAATTTGTGAAGTCAAACCACGTGTCGAGTTACATAACTTTTGTGGTAAAGATGCAATTTAGGTTTAAGTGACTAAAAAACTGCAGTTTCTCCGTTTTTTCAAGAAAAAAATATAATATACAAGTAATAAAATTTTGACTTAAATATGAATAACATACACACAAAAAAACTGTATTGGGGAGTGTTCAAGTATTACGTAACGCAATTTTTGGAGATTTTTGACCCTCCCTCCCCCCATGTAACGTTTTTCTGTACCCCCTCCCCCCTAGCAAAACGTTACGTAACCACCAAGTGACCATTTTTACCTAAAAAACAATATTACGTATCGCGTAGTTTAACCCCCCCCCTGTAACGCATCGTAACGTTTTACAAGACCCCCCCTCCCCCCAAATTCGTTACATAATACTTGAACGCTCCCTTGGACCAAGAAAATCTTGTTTTGTATATAACGAAAAAAATATGTTTATAATATAAGAAAAGTACTCTTAATCCAACTACATTATTTCTTCGTCCAAGAATAATACTATAGTTGGTTTAAGAATATATTTCTTATCTTGAGAAAATATTGTTTTCGTTATATAAAAAACAAGGTTTACTTGGCTCAAGTAAACCTTTCTACCTGTGTATAATAACATATTTAGTAAAATTGTTAGGATTAAATTTACGAAAAAATTACGAATAATTTTTGAGCAACCATTCATTTCAATGGGAATAATTGGCACCCCTAGCTAGTATAATACAAGGTGGGTAATATAAAAACACAGAAAGAATATAACAAAAACTAACAGCAGACCTGTAACTAGTTAATGTTAATGTGTGGCTGTAGCTATGCGAGTGTGCATGTGTGCATGTGTACATGTGTGTATGTGTGTTCGTGTATGTAGACCGTGCTGTAGATAATCAGATTTGTTAATATTTGCGGTCAAACAACTACAGAGAGTAAACACAATATGACCAGAACGACAGCCAACAAAAACCTGCCTAAAGTCAAATGCGCTCTGATCTCTTCAATATATTCTTACATACACATGCATGCATATTTATTTAAACATTCTTCGGTGATTTTTCACCTAACAATAAGATCCAATTACAAATGCTATTTTTGTATTTGGTAGTTTCTGTATGCGCAATTTATTATGATTTGTTTTACATTCATTTTAAAAATATTTTATACTTATCGTATTATAAATATTTGATTTTACAAATCGTAAGTAGTAGTTACAATAATATGAAGCTACTAGCATATAAACTATAACTAAAATAAAATAATCCCACAATTTATGAACATAATTTATCGTTCAAAATGAGGTGCACAAGAGGGGTGACAAAAAGGACCTATTATATCGACCTTCAATGTCCTATAAATTTGAAATATACGATATGAAATTCGTTTTATTTTTTATTGTTAGTACTACACAAAATATAAAGTTTTTAAAACAAACTGATTAAAAATCACGTTTCTTTTACATTGGTCGCTACTCTCTTAAACTATAAGAATAAGAATTTCACTGATTCCTTCAGTGAACGTAAAAGAAACTGAGAATCAGTGATTTATACCAGTTCTCACTGATCAACCAGTGATTTTGGTCATATTAACAATGGTTCATTGATTTGTTCAGTGATTATCCACTGATAAGCAGTGGTCTATTTTTCACTATTTCACAGTGCAAAGTAATCAGTCACATAATCAGTGACTATTCGCTAATTGAGTTTTAGAAAGTATATTTTTCATTGGAATAACATGAAGATTTTCATTTATGTAATGTATAAAATGATGGATCTACAATGTGCACTGTGGATTGAGGGGGGGGGGGATTAAGCTCTCATTCGAGTTAAACTATTCTGCTATCCATTAGCTTTAAAAAAAAGCACTCACGTAACTGTCAAAAGTAACTACAGATCGTACCTATATAAGTTTCACTTAATTTTCACTGTAAAAATTCCGTCACCAATATATCAGTAGATACAAATTTTTCTCAAGTGCGAGCCAAGCTTAGGATAATAGTGTCCCGTACCGTATATATTTTTAAAATTTATTCGACTATATTAATTTAATTGTAGCAAAGTTAAAATTAACACCAAAAACTAAAAAAAATGATTTAAGTATAACTTAAGTCTATTCTTGGCCCAATATTGACTATCTATGCCAATGGCTCTAGCCGGGTAAGCATGCAAAATCGGCCTTTGCATGGATTTGGCTGATTTTTTTTAAGTCACATTCTATGTAACTTTCAACCTGACCAAATATTAGCTTCCAAAAATTTGTAGTTTTCGAAAAAAAAATTTGGAAGCTAACATTTAGTCAGGTCGAAAGTTACATAGAATGTGACTTTAAAAAAAATCAGCCAAATCCACGCAAAGGCCGATTTTGCATGGTAACCCGGCTACAGCCTTTCAGCTTTCTAGATCAAACGATTCAGTAATTAGAAGACTACGACAGACAGACAGATTTTATAAGTTTTTATGGTACGAAACACTTAGCGAAAGTGTATCAAGAAATAATTTTTTTTTACAAAATGTAAAACCACCAATATACATGGGCGTAGCCAGAATTGTATTTAGGGGGGGGCAAATTTTTTTTTATGTAACATATTTTAGTTTAAAAAAATCAGGTCAAAATTAATTTCCGTGGATCTTTTTATATTCACAGCACTTTAACAAAACAATTTTTTAAAGACTCCAGCGGATTATTTCCAAAATAACGAATTTTCAGAGAAAATTTGTCAGACAAAAGTTACATGGCTTTGAGGGGGCTATATATTGACAACATGTGTTGACCTTAAAAAGGTCACCATTATGGGGTTTTTAGGTGCTTTTTCAAATGTAAACCCATATTTTTTGTTACAGATTCGTAATTAACTAGGGAAAATAAGTAACTTTTGTCTAAAATATTTTTTCTGAAAATGTCAATTTTGTATGATATGGAGCAAAACAAACAGTAATTTCTGGATTTTAAATAATTTTTACTCGAAAACTACCAATTTATAAAAAAATATTACAAGAGAAAAGAAATGTTTAGATTTCGGCAAGGATTTTCAGAATTTTTTTTAAAGTAATTATTAATTAAAAAAAATTGTTTTTAAAGAAATTTTTCGAAATAAAAAAAAACGAATTAAAATTAAGTAAAAATTCTCCGATAATTCTTGTTGAAAACTGAGCACTTTTTGCTTCTTGCGATTATTTAAAAAAAACAATAGTTTTCGAGTAAAAAATTATTTAAAATCCAAAAATTACTGTTTGTTTTGCTCCATATCATACAAAATTGACATTTTCAGAAAAAAGTTACTTATTTTTTCTAGTAACAAAAATATGGGTTTACATTTGAAAAAGAAAAGTTGAACCTAAAAAACCCATAATAGTGACCTTTTCAAGGTCAACACATGTTGTCAATATTTAGCCCCCACAAATCCATGAAACGTTTGTCTGACAAATTTTCTCTGAAAATTCGTTATTTTGGAAATAATCCGCTGGAAAGTCTTTAAAAAAAACACCCGGTATGGTCTTTATTAGATGTTTTTATTTTATTTTTAATTTTCCCTGAAATTTTAGTTTACATGTAAAAACAAAAGATTGTGATTAAAAAAAACTTTGATATAAAATTTTCTGGATCCAAAATATAAAATTACGTTCAAAAATCCTATGGACATCATATAAATCTAGAAATATCCCTGTTTAGACAATGTACTGATTTACTTATTACTTTTTGTCCACAAGCTAGGGGGGGGCAAGCGCCCCACCCTGGCTACGCCCATGCCAATATACCTACATTTATTAACACTGTAATTATTTTATAAATAAATAAACAAAAGAACAGGTATTAAAAGTACATTTACGTCGTCTTTTTAAAAGCAAGTGCACATTAAAACCTGAAAATGAAAACATTCATACGTAATACATGTAATATTTACTGTTAAACACACATTTTATACGAAGTGAAGCCAAGAATACAACATTCGTGAATTCTAGAGTTATTTACATATCTGTTTTTTGTGTTTGTTTGTTTGCTTTCGCAGAAAAGCGTGTTTTATGTACTTCTATCATTTGTCAGATTCTTGTGTTGCCTTTTTACAGTCGACAAAATAAATGTGGATATAAAATACATTTATTTAATGATCTCAAAAACTTTTTTTTTTATTTGATGCTCTTTAATACGGAAGTTTTAAATCTTTTTTATTTACTGCTATGAGATTAAATATATGTACATAAGTAGTTTTTTTTTATTTGAGATAAATATAAGTTTTGAATGTTTATATGTAAATTAAATTAAATTGATATATTTGGTTATATTCTTTTTATATATTTATAGTTATATAAACATAATTTTTTTTAAATTAATACTAATCCTACAGGTGCTATATTCTGTCTGACATTCAAATGATTTATGATTTAAGTAAAGTTTATCGTTAATTTAAGTATTAAATTATCCATGCCTTTTAGTCTACTAACGAAAAATGTCTAATGTTTTTATTTTTTGTTAACTAATTAACATTTGCAAAATAAACAATATTTATACGTTTAAAAAAAATGATTTCATAATGACAGTTATTTTCATATGTAAAGACAACACTAAAAGTTTTATAGTACTTTTTAAAACTATACAGTGACTTGTGAGACAAAACAGAAAAAAAAACTGGAACAAGTAAAACCAATTGGAATTTATTTGTTGTACTCTTTCTTCTTGGTTTTAAGGTAAAATCTGAGAGTGCCTGTACTGTTACGTTAGACAGAAATAATGTAGCATTTTAAGGAAAAACTACGAAATATTGTTCGTCAAACAGAATCAAAGACAAAATGTCAAGATTAGTAAATCGTCCGTTTACTAACTTTGGTTATGTGTAGGATAAATGTTTATAAACATTTGAAAAATGACGATTTTCTAAACATGGTTACTTTCGCTTACACACGATTATTATTTTAAAAAATGTAAAATTGTATGAAAATCTTCCTATATTTTACCTTTATTAACTGAATTCACCAACTAATTTAAAAAAAGTTTTTTTTTGCAGACTTGGTAGAAATCAAATGATAAAAGCAAAAATATTTTTATTTATCTTGATCGATTTTAAATTATTTGCAAAATACCTACTTGATAAAAAATAATAAATAAATTGTTAATCAAATTGATTAATATTGAATAATAGCAATAGATAAACTGCTCTGTATTATCCAGTTTAGAATTTACAATTAGGACAGCCTCCATAATATTGGTTCTTGGCAGATAATCCAATTTACAGCAAAGTGTAAACTATTTTACCAAATATGCAGCCGAAGATATTTATCTTTTCGAAGAATTTACTGATCGATTAAATTCATCTAAATTGAATCAGCATTCAGTAAATTGCTTTATTGTTTTCCGCAACTACCAGTTATAAATTTAAATATTCTATTAACATGAATCAGTTGTGACCCAGATATGTCAAAATATAATTAAATTAGTGTCGGTATTAAAAAGTAAACATTATTTATTTTTGCAAGTATGTCCATAATTTTTAATTTAACATTATTTATATGAAGGTTACCACAAAATATTCCGAAAATGCAATCTATGTACACAAAAAAGGTGTTAATTATATTTAGACCAAAATTAAGTAAGCTTTGTAAATTATCTTACGTAAAACAAATAACAAATATGTTTGCTGACAGTTTTTGTTTACACTATTTAAACAAAATGTATAGGTGTTGACATGATATCTATTTCAATACTGGCCACAAATTATTTAAAGAATTTTTCAAACTATAAATAATTATTGGTTATATTTTAAACGATATTTAGTTTCTGGTTGTAGGTACATCGTTTTGTTGGAGAGATTTGTCATCATAACTTATAAGTTTAGTAGCCGAAAATCATCTTTAGATATCATAGAAGTTGAATTTCCACGACTATGTATAAATGTCATTTGATAAGACCATAATCCAGCACATCAATATTTCGTCAGACAAGGGGGGGGGGGTCATATTCAAATATATACTTTTCAAATAATATTTAACTCGTATTTATAAGAACACGTTGGAGATAAAATATAGCAAAATGTTCCTTATTTTCTTAAGGGGGAAGGCCACTGTGACGGAAAAGAAAAATCTATTTTTTGGTGCATTTTTGACGGTTTACGTGTTCGAAAATATGTAAAAAAATTAAGTTGAAATTCCGAAAATTGAGTTGGAGTCAATTTAATGAGAGCACATAGCATGGCCGATTAGTTCCTCAGAAAACTCTAAATACGTTTATCTTGAATCGACTTTTTTCGACCTGGTTCCCGCAAAATGAATCGTTTATTATTATTATTTTATTATCATTTTCGTAAATGTAGTGTGTAAATCTGCATGTAGACGATTTTGATAATTACTATTTTTATAAACGCTCTAATTAATAAAAATTGGTCTTAAAAATAAAAATAAAATGACAAACGATTGCAATTTTGTAAAAAAATAAAATAAAAAGAAACGGCTATGTGCAACGAATGAAAATGAAAAGAATGATTATAAAAATTATAATCATTCTTTTCGAAATTTTGGTAGTCACTCTGAGGCTCATAACTTGTGGCTTTCCCCCTTAATTATAAAGGGCGATTCAGACTGTCGTACCAAACTTTAACAGTAAATTTACAGTAAAAAACTTTATACGTACACATGTGTCTAAAAAATTTTCATGAGGGATCTACATATATATAGACCTCCAAAGAGTTTAACTATAATTCGTTTTTTTTCGAACACCGGTATATGCCAATTAATATAACCCATAATTATTGATAAACTCGAGCAAAAAAGGTATTTATTTAAGTATTATATTAATCCATTTTTAATCAAATTCAATCATATATGAATGAAAAACATATGCATAGATTAAAAAAACTACAATTCAATGTTTACGAAATGATGTAGTATGTTTAAATTAAACAATAATTTAAGATAAGAGTGCGGACCACACATGTATTGGGCTATAAATGAATTCACTGTCCCAAGAATAAATAAATTTTAATTATAGACTTCTAAATACTGCTGTCATTAATATGTCGAGTCGGGAGCGCGCCTATGTCAACGCGACTTGATAACCGTGAATTAAAAAATTTTAAATGGAAATCTTTCTTAATTGCTTACATTATTTGACACACGTATAATTTATTTTGAAGAAAATAGATTTAGTGTTGAGAAATATGAAATTTGAAGAAATATGATGGATGATGTACGAAAGCTGAAATTATTTCGTATATTTGTCATAAATTATAGTCGTATTGCGAAATTTTGAATTCTTTATTTTTTGGTTAGTTTCAAGCTAATTAACTGTTTAGAAATTATTTTCCCTTCGACTACGTAATATTTACATATACCTACACAAGTTTTTATACCCAATTTTCAAAATCATATTCGATTTTTAATAGTTACAGATAATAATACAGTTTTTTGAATTTTTTAACCCCTGACCCCTTTACTTTAATTATTAAAAAAATTACTATGCCACATTGTAACCTGAAAACAGTACTTAATCGTAATTCATATAGTACGTTCATTACAATGCTACATTGTAAAAATTACTACTTTGCTGGTATTTTACTAAATTTTCAAATAAAAATTTTAAATACCTAAAAAAGCATAGTAATTTTTATGGATGGGGATATTTATAGTCATTATACATACCGTATGTGCAAGCAATTGGCTATTTGCACATACCACTAACTTAACGTAAACTGATCTACCCTAACTAACAACCTAACCTAATTAGGTATATACACAGTATGTGCAAATAGCCAATTGCATGCACATACGGTATGTGCAAATAGCCACATTCAATTTTTATTGTAAAATATTTTTTACATAAATTTGTCATTAGTTTTATCAACACTGAAGGGTTACAACCCACAATTTAAAAATCGCTAGTCTATAATACATACCTACTTATTTTTAAAAAAATGCAAATTCTGTCGAACTGTTTATTACACGCAGAAAAAAAGCTATAAAATTACGATTGAGCATATTCTGTTGTACCGATTAAAGTTTTAGTTTGCATCCTCATTTAACCCTTAATTACTCGCACTGGTGTATTTTGTACACCAGTATCGCATTTTCTGCATGCATACATTTTTGTGGGACTGTACACCTCCATCTAACCTTTGTTTAGTCATTCCAGAGTGTGATAGGAATCCGGCAAAAATTTGAGGATTTCTAGCAGTTAGTATTAATTTTTTACTTACTAAATGTAGGTGGTATTAAAGCACAAATAGTAGCATCCTAAGCGAAGAACCGCGTTTTTGAAGACATTAGTGATGCTTGATAGAAGACATCTTGTCAAAAGAGCAAAATTAAAAAAATTACCAACAAAAATCAAATTTTTGTTGTCCGATTTATTGCAAGATGAATATTGAACAGTTTTGTATACTTTTTTAGATTTATTTTAAATAGTTTTTCTTTCTAATCCTTAATTCTTAGTTGGGTTAATTTTAAGAAAATTTTTCTTAGTTCCTCAAAAATAAATAGTACATAATATGAATTGGGCAAAAAAATTAATATAATACCTTCAAAATTCCCAAAAACCAGTTTTTTTTATGTGGTGTATAAAATACATCGCGCGAGTAACTGTGTTACGGTATTTCACGCGAGTAATTAAGGGTTAAATTAAAATAAAGTCGATAAAACTGAAATCAACAACTCGAAAAGTAAACCGAATCAAGAACACAACCGCATCTCTTACCTACATGCAAGCATATACATCACCGAAACATCCTTTTGTTCTACGACGTCACCGTACACATACGACTTTGAGAGTGACTGACACGGGGTTATGTCCTTCTGCAACAACGGACCGGAGCAATGCGGCGAGAGACGACTCTTCCATAGCCCGTGCGCTTGTATCGCTCAGTCTAAGTGTGTGTACGTGTGTATGTGTGTGTGTGTGGAATCTCAAACTCGTTGCCGTCATGCTGTCTGCTGAGACTTAAATGTACACACAAATGTACGTACAGTGGCGTGCATTAAAAGTACAGTGTAGATTTTATTATTTTTAATTATTAAATTTAGAAGTAAAAGAAATGGCATGTTCAAGTCGAGTCTAGCATATTAGTGGGCTCTCACACCGGAGCAATATAGCAACACAGCAATAAAGTAACTACCAATTAGCAACTAGCAATATAGCGATTTATTGCTTTGGTGTGAGAAAATATGTCCGATTCAATTGTATATTGACAGAGAGCAATAATATCGCTAGTTATAAATTGCTAGTTGCTATATTGCTCCGGTGTGAGAGCCCACTTAGAGTCCTGTATTGTACAGTTATAGCTTAGCGATTTTTTCAGCAAAGTTAAAAACCACTGGTTTTAATTTTTACATTCAATAGTTCGTCTATAAGAAATAAAAAAATATTTAAGTGCACATTCCCAATTCTTTCAAAGATAGTAAGGAGGGACAAAACATTTTATTATTTTTTATTTGAAACAATATTCGCTGGAAAAAACTTAAATTTATTTTTTTATAACTCAGGTATATATTGGCTTATCATTTATTGTTTAATTTCAGTTTTCTTGGTCAAACGATTTAGTGACAGAATAGAATTGTTGAAAGAGTGTTTCTTTTTTCGATTTCGATATGGAACACTAATGAAAATAATCTTTAAAATGTTTATGGGATGACTGAACAATTGTAGAAGATACAGATTACAAAGAAAATAATAAATTAAAATATCTATACCTACATAAATGAGGTGTTCTTAAACTTCCAGGAAATAGTGGGCTATTTTAGAACTAAAAGTGTTTTTGAAGTTTATTACTATGATTTAAAATTTCATCACATAAATGTCAACAATATAATAAACGTTTATTCGAAACGATGATAGATTTAAGAGATAATAATTAATACTATTAATAATTAATACACAGGTTTACACGGTTTTGGACCCGAGCTGTCAAAATATGTTTATGAGGTAATTTTAGGCGCTGATTACGAACTCGCAATCCATTTTTCGGATCAGGGTTTTGAAATAACCTAACCTAAAAATGCCAAAAATGACGATTTAGGCAATGTTTAAGAATTGATTATCAAGTAGGAAATTTTTTTCTACAGTTTTCGTTCACATTGAAAAATAGTACCTATAATAATATCTTTCGTCTTTTTAAACATTTTTTTTAACATTTTTACTATACGGTATTTTTTTTATCGAGATATGCTTTTTTGTATACCTATATAAAACTTTAATTAATAGAGTAGACACAAATGATGCAATAGACTATACTGCATTACATATAATAATACATACCTTCAAACTAGTATATTTTGGTGAAAAAAAAATAGCACAGTAAAAAGTCAAAATTCATTTAAAAGAGGAAAGATAGTAATATTTCTTACCGTGAACAAAAACTTTAGAAATAAGTTACCTATTTGATAATCAATTAAACATTGCCTAAATCGTCATTGGCACTTATAGCTTAGGTTATCTCAAAAACCAGAATTGATGGCGAAAAACGGTTTTTAATTCAGCGCGCCAAAATACGTAAAAAAAAACATTCTTGTCTTATCGGGTCAAATATGTACCAATATTTGTAAACCTTTACAAAATTCTAGGTTTGTTGATCCAATTCTTACATAAAAAATGTTAAAACCTACTCAAGGTAGGTATATAAAAACGCATATTTGCATTTACTTTGTTCCGCCACTGCATAAGTGTAAATGTATATGTGTGAAATGTTTTATGTATGTAATGAAGGTTATATACACATGTATGTGTATATATGCATGTGAGTAATGTCACATATCAAAGTAAAATTGCTTTGTACGTGTGTGTGTTAAAGTGAGGTATGTTTTAATTGCATGACTGTAGAAGATCGTAAGTTGTAAATCAATTTTCCTCATTCATGTTTGTACGGTGCAATTGTAAAATGTAAGTAAATATTACCGCGTACTTCAAAAGGTCACTTGTTCTTTAATTTGTTTCAAGAAATCAGAATACTGTTTTATTGTTGTGTATTTAATGAACTTAAGATTAAGATTCAATGTGTTACATAATACTGCTGGACATGTTTCTTTAATTCTGCCCTGACTGGCGCATTGGGAACTTCTAATCCTATCTTTGTGATGCAAGATGTTATGCATAAATTTGTAATACAACCCAATATATGGCAAGGAAGAATAAGAAGATAGATTTCACCATTTTGATACACCAGTGAAAAATAAAACATAAAAATAAATTTGTTATTTTTTTTATTAAGACAACAGTTTCAACAAATCTCTGCTTCGCAAAAGTTTTTAAATTTATTAATACATTAATAGCAATATGACTGCACATGAGAGTCAGTTAAGTCTCAAGTCGGTTTCATGATTTCATGAAAATAAAACCAGTCTTGTCTCGTACACGTGGCCGATACCGAGATGAGGTTGACGCCAAGGCCGAAAAAATAACGGTGTCGTATAACTTTTTTTTATAAAAAAATTGTTTTCCCATTTATTTTTATGTAATAATTTTTTTAAATAAAGTTAACATCATCTCAGTCTTGTATCGTCAAAATTTCAGAAGTTCTTGTTTCGGTCTTACCTCTTCTGAATTTAAGCCAATCTCGCCTCGTATCTTCCTAATTTAAGGCACTCTCTCATTTCAAAACCGAGAAAAATTGACAGGAAAAAAAATAATTCAGAAAAGCAAGACTTGCATATCAAAATTAATTAAATTTCTATAAATAATTCCATCCAAAATGTTATTACCCAAATCCAATCTCATTAAGTAACGTCACAATAAACACCAGCAATATCATAAACATTAAACGAATGACAAATAACCCGCAAATTATATTAACTGTGCAATTAGCTGAACAAAGATATAAAATGTAATTAATGCAAGCGGTGAATGTGTGTGTGGTATCCATAATGGATTGCACTGTTTTTAAAACGTCATCGAAATCTGTGTATAAATCTTAAACCGAACCCCCAAGTAATATAGAAACACAGAGGCGGACTAGTTCCCTTTGATGCCAATGGCAACCAACCTTTATAACTTCAGTATCAAAAGAATTTGCTTTCATGTCAAATCATACCGAAATATCTTTATGAGGTATTTTTTTTAACCTAACCTATAAACAATGTAATACAATGCGGTACCATATAAAAAAAATTCGTTTTCTTTATAATACTGGGCACAAATATTTCTTAATAGTGGTAAAACGGCACAAGCATCGACCTTACCAGAAAAAAACTAAGTGGTTATCTGCAAAATATCTTTGCCCCCCTTGTTTCTTTAATTACTACCAATGTCGGTTCGTATGTATAGAAAACCGCCATACCTATCTTGTGCTCTATTTTATTAACCAACCCCTTGACCTAGACGTTAGACAGTTTGACATCATGACACTATGTACAACTAACAATAAGTATTTTTTTAAGGATGAGGCTATTTGCACATGCAGTATGTGCAAGGAATTGGCTATTCGCACATACCATACAGGGTGATTCAGCACTGTCGTGCCAAACTTGAACACTAGATTGAAAAAAATATTTTAAGCAAACAACTCCCAATAAACATGTGTCCGGAAATTATTCCTTAGGGAACTACAGGCTTCTAAAGATTTTACTAAAAATGAGTTTTAATTTAATATCTAGAGAACCCTTTGTGATAGAATTATGGAATTTAGTATTTGGTTTAGTAATAATATGTGTTATCGA
Organism: Sialis lutaria; assembly: GCA_949319165.1. Lineage (NCBI taxonomy): Eukaryota > Metazoa > Arthropoda > Insecta > Megaloptera > Sialidae > Sialis > Sialis lutaria. Next base: position 18,597,213 of record OX439241.1, read on the forward strand.
TTTCTAATATTAACCAATTATATTTTAGACCAGGGCTGTATGGGGCCAGTGGGCCCATCGATTATTATCTTGTAATTGTTTGTTCCTTAATTTTTTTCCTGAGTTGGTACTTTTATAAGATTATATGACACAAAATACACAAAAACATACTTTGCTTGTTTATAATAGGATAAACCGTTTTTGAGAAATATCGACGGAAAAAAGGCATGCAGAATTAACCTTAATACGGATGCTTGAAATTATAAAAAATAAATTTATATTCTTTTTCTATAATTAAAGGTAAGAATAAAGTTCATATAAATAAACCTCCTAATATGAATCCTCTAAGATCTATAGCCAGTTCTATTACTGTTACATGTACTTTATTAACATGACTAAAAAACAAACTAAAAATGGCTATTTGTTGATATGGATGCATTTTCGGAGGTATATTTATATCAACTTTTTGTTTTATTTTTTATCATGAAATAAGAATATAAATTTATTTTTTATAATTTCAAACTTAACATCCGTATTAAGTTAAATTCTGCATGCTTTCTTTTCCATCGATATTTCTCGAAAACGGTTTATCCTATGATAAACAAACAAAGTAAGTTTTTGTTTATTTTGTGTCATATAATCTTATAAAAGTACCAACTCAGGAAACAAATTAAGGAACAAACAATTACTAGATCAAAATCGATGGGCCCACTGGCCCCATACAGCCCTGGCCTAAAATATAATTGGTTAATATTAGAAATCGATAACACATATTATTACTAAACCAAATACTAAATTTCATAATTCTATCACAAAGGGTTCTCTAGATATTAAATTAAAACTCATTTTTAGTAAAATCTTTGGAAGCCTGTAGTTCCCTAAGGAATAATTTCCGGACACATGTTTATTGGGAGTTTTTTGCTTAAAATATTTTTTTCAATCTACTGTTCAAGTTTGTCACGACAGTGCTGAATCATCCTGTATATGCATTTAATTGGCTATTTGCACATGTCGTTTGGGCATGAAATTGGCTATTTAGACTTACCAACTATCCTAAAGTACACTAATCTACCCTAACATATAATACATGTGTACATATACAGTATGTGCAAATAGCCAATTACTTGCACATACTGCATGTGCAAATAGCCACTTTCTTTTTTTAAACATGAAAGAGCTGTTAAAAAATTTCAGCTGACAAGAAAACAATAAACAAAAGTTAAACTTGATATATAATATTTAAGGGTTTTCAGTCCTATCTATAATTATTATTAAGATATTTTTTTAATAGATACCCTCATCTTTAAAGAAACGGTTCATATTGCAACGACACTATTGTCCGGTATTATAAAGAGGCTAGCAAATTTGCAAGCTAGCTAGCACTCTCAAATGAGATATCAAACTTATATGACAGTTCTCTTGGAGTTTTCTGATAACTTTGACAACTTACGCGCACGCGTTGTATGTAAACACCAACGGTATTAAAACAGTGGCGATATAATGAAAATTATTTTATACGGTTAGAGTCGCCAATTGTGTTACAATATGTTGAAGTATCACTGCTTTAAATTCCGTAGCAAATCCATAGATACTAACACAAAATTAATAACCTCATTTATGAGTGCTAGCTAGTTTGCAAATTTGCTAGCCCCTATATAATACCGGACATATGAGTAGTTTAGAAACCAAAATGACCGGTCAAAAAAATAATGTTTTTTAACAAGATAAAAAAAGCGTAATACTGAATGTTTTTTTTTATATTTTCACATCAAGTATCAAAGTAAATAAATCACAGAAAGTGATTTTAATAGTTTTTCAAAAAGGTTCATTATACGTACACGTTGTCGATCTTCGGAGTAATAATAATAAAATGTAAAAATAATCAATGAGGAAAATTAAAAGAAGAAGAAGCGTAAATAATTCACTTCTTTGCTGTTAGATCAAATTAGACGTATTTTTGGTCTTTTCTGTACATGCAAATGTTATTTATAATTATTTACTAGTACGTTCCTGCATGTGTGTTATACATATATAAATCTGTAACAGAAGATATTGAAATTAAATAAATGTGCTGTACATCGATATGTAAGAACATGTTATACAAAAAAAATTGAACCGGTATTTTCTTACTAAATGCAGTATATGGGATTGGTAAATGAACTTATGTTGAGAATGGTTATGGTTTTATATTATTATTAAAGTCTATGCTTCTTGTAATTTCCAGAATATTTGATTATTAAAATCATAGTTCCCTTATAAAAACCAATAAAATATAAATTATTCTATATTAAAACATTATAGGTATTCAAATAAAATTGTAATTTTCAGTAGGATTTCTTCCAATTGACACAAAAATTATGAAGGAAAGTACATATGGTTTCTAAAAGCACTATTATTTCATAGATTTTTTTGATTAATAAAATTAGAAGAGTAACATAAACGTATATTTTATATTTTTATATGTATTTGAGTAAGATAGCATAATGACATAAAAACCACCACCTCATAAAAAGCATTAATTTTTATTTTACGAATAGGGCTGTCGGAGTGAGAAGGAGGATAATGTTTCGCGTGACATGTGGAAAGGGTCAGATAATATTATTTCTCTTGTGGAATTATAAAAAAATGCTTTAGAGAAAAGCTAAGCTAAAGCAAAGCTATCTGCGAGGTGTCAAATCGTTATGAATTTGCTCGAGATTTCGACGAAATAAGATATGTAAATTAAGATAGGAAAGAATGAGTGAGCCGAACATATAAAAACCTGCGTAACGTATTTTAAAGACAGCCCTAAGCTGGTTTCATACATATAATAGCAATCGTTATAAACGAGTAAGTATCTATTGAATATTTTAAACCTAAGTATACAATAGCTACATTTGGAAACGAAGTACTGATAAAATAATGCTAAGGGCACATAAAAGATCCCAAATGCAAATAAACACGACCTATTTATGCTACAAATACGTACAACTAGGTCTGTAGTTTGTACTACACAGTCCTCATTAATGTAGCTACGACAATAGAAAATGATGTAATTATTATGATCCATAATTACGGCTTCGGTGTACTGTTTCGCATCTTTTTATTTATATTTTAATTTGAAATTTAAATTTGTTCGCAAAGTCGTGAGTTAACAATGCATTCACTCATAAACAAACAGCATGGCCTGCTAGACTTTCTTATTGTTATTTTGCTTTTTCTGATTCGTTGTAATTGTATTTTGATTTGCTGTCTTTTTTAACTCGAGTCAAACGATTTTTCTTTAATCAGTGTTTATTAAATTATCCTAATGGGAAAATATATTAATTAATATGGACTCTTTGAGGGTTTGATCAATGTTCTTTTGCCGTGCTGAGACCAAAAAGACTGTGTGTTTTTGACAAACACTATACACTTTTAAATACGAAGTTAAAAACACCTCTTGCTGTTTTGTCGTTTCAAGTTCTGGGGTTTTGTTAATTTTTTTAATTTGTTAATTCGATATGATTAGAAGGATAACTATTATGGTACATGGAGAATTCAAAAAGAGATAAACCTAGCTATTTAACTGACATTTCTACTTACCAAACTAAAAAAAATGACATTTTGTTTTGCTAAACAAGTATTCCGAAAGTTATATATAATTTTTATAATAATTAGTTACGCAGGATAACCCCGCTTATAGTATACTCTTTGAACTCTTTTTTTTGCCTACTTAAACGTATATTTTTCCCTTGGTTTCTTTCCCCACCAATAGATGCTAATTTCAGGTATGTTTAACTTTGCATTATGTTTGATAGTGTCACATAAGTTTAAGCTTACACCTAGAAGATAAGAATACGTTTTTAAAATGGTAATACGGTGATACTTGACTGAACTGTATCATCAAACAAAAATTTCACTCATATACATACAATAGCACGAATAAAAATAAAAATACCTCATTAATGTCATTTCCCGAGAATGAAACATACAAATACATATGTGTATATCTAACATATTTGTTGTGTAAGGCGTCGCAACAAATTACACCGATAGAAACTAAACGTCAAACTGGTATTTCCGATTACAGATTAACTCTTTTGCTAGATATAAAAATAAACCGCCGTTAATTGTAGGGGTCATTAGCGTAATCTTATCAAGCAAGCTTTGCCAAGTCAGTTTTTTTTACAGTGCATTGATTGTGAGATATTATATTTTTTATGACTTTGTTGCATAACGAACATCAATTTTACTTTTAAGTGTAACTGTGTGATTTAAAAAAAATTATTTTAAATTTTAATTTATGAACTTCTACTTGGACTATGTTTTGCAGTAATGTATCAACCCACATAAAACTCATATCGGGATGTCGTCAATTTTGATTCACGTAAAGAATTTTGTTACAATTATTATTTTTTGCATTTGGTTGGTTACATCTTTCAATAAAATCTCAAAAACGAGATGAGACTATAAGTAATCTGTTTCATTTAAGTTCGCAGTAGTTGCCGGGGATTTGATAGTACGATTCACGATTCGTACCGTCAAATCACCAGGCAATCACTGCAAACTTACACTGCCGTGCAAGTCTTTGGACACTCATTTTTTTTACGTATTGTAAATATAAAAATGCAAAAATGGTTGATAAAAAATCTTAAATGATAAGAGTACTTAATTTCAACTTTTGTAATAATCCAAGCATATCTAAAATACAGCATTTACAATTTTCCATGTTAAGGAAAATTTTTGAATTATATGCCTGAAAAGTCAGGTTTACTTAAGTTTGAAAGTATTGACGCACAGTGTCTTTCAAGTTAACGAGAAATAGTTTTTTTTACTATTTTGACTGCGAGTAAACATATTCTTTTTGCTATTTTGGGGATTTTTATTGACTGAAATCTGTATAGTATTTACATTCAAGTGTAAAAGACTTTTGCACGGCAGTGTATATGAAAACAAAATCTTGATTAATCTATGATTAAATAAATGTATTATGTTTTGTTCTATTGATAATAAGATACAAAATTTATATGTAGATTTAAGTTAAATGATGGTTAATAAAATTATTAGTATTTTTTTAATTTAAAAAAAATCAAATACCTATTAAAACACCAAAATAACACAAATCGACAAATTGGAGATATACATTTTAACATATTAATAGCACATACATTTTGATTATTTAAATTATTTTCTATTTTAAGTATTACATTTTGTAAGTACCGATTTAACCACTAGACCATAGACCTCATATTATAAAAACATCATATTCTGAACATTTTTTTTAATAAAAGCTCGCCTTTGTCAAAAACATTTCAAAACCCAATAATATAGTTACTACAAGCTCGAGTCAGCCGTCTAACAATTCTCCATACACTTCACGTCTTCGGCAAATTTGATTTACGACTAAATAATACAACAATACGCAGTCAATAGACTTGTGAATAGGGGGACATAATGTAACCTTTATTTGTAAGTTAAATAACTTTTGTGTACTTTTGCTTTTTATTGTGTTCACTGTTTATTTTTGTTGTACCACCCGCGCCGATGTATGCTTGCATTATTTGACTGTGTGTGTATGTCTTTATGAACAGTAGTTCATGTACACTCAGCGTTCTATAATACGTAGCCATCGGTAATTCAATAATTTCACAAGACGCCAGCTAGAGGAGCCCCCACCACCACGCCTAAAAGTTGACAGATACATAATGTTCTGCATGTTCTGTGTATATAATAATAAAAATGGCGCTGTTGGTGAACGAGATCCTGGTTTGTTGACTTTTTAGGATTGAACTCTAGACAATTGTTATTCGTTGCTTTAATACTGGATGAAAAATGTATAGATTTCTATACAATCATATGCCAATAATTTATTTTTGTTATTTCCTTTTTTAATCGTTTTCAAATTATCAAATTTTAAATAAAATGTATGTACCTTACACATTTTTTTATACTATTTATTATATTTCAATTTCAACGAAAATTTGTATTGAATTTCTTTTTTTTTTCCACATTGAGTCACACCAAAACACAATTTTTGTGTGTAAAATCTACAACTACATAGAAGACTTGAACGTCAATTTGTTAATTTAAATTTCGCGCTGAAATATAGCAGTCACAGTGGTATTATGGTGGGGAAAGACTACTATAGAACTGTTAGAACATTGTCTTATGGATCGGACGTCTTGTGGATGGTCGTATTATAGAACGCTGAGTGTACTTGCGGAAGATATGTATATTATTAATATAATATATTGAATTTAAATATTTTTAAAGACAAAATCAATCATATTGTAAGCAACCCCCCTGCCCGCATGACGTCTCGTTTGAATTTAAGTTAACCTTGCTTCAGCTTACACAAATATAATATATTAATAATATTTTATAATACCTACACTGCCGTGCAAAAGTCTTTGGACACCTGTGATTTTGAATGTAAATATACAGAATTCAGTTAATAAAAATCCCCAAAATAGCGAAAAGAATATGTTTACTCGCAGTCAAAATAGAAAAAAAAAAACAATTTCTCGTTAGCTTGAAAGACACTGTGCGTCAATACTTTCAACTTGAGTAAACCAGACCTTTCAGGCATGTATAATACAAAATTTTTCCTTAATATGGAAAATTGTAACTGCTGTATTATAGATATGCTAGGAGTATTACAAAAGTTGTAATTATGTACTCTTATCAACCATTTTTGCGGTTTTATATTAACAATACGCAAAAAATGAGTCCAAAGACTTTTACACGGCAGTGTATATTTAAAACAATTAATTTCAATGTGAGACTTATGGGCAAATACACGACAATAACTACTTAATTGAATCGGTGAGTGAAAGAACAATACAAGTGCCAAAAATGGCAATTTTAACTGAGATAGGCAAAAGGTATAAAATTCATAGCTCTATCACATAGCAAAATAATAATACATCGACCAACATCGTACGTGCGACGGGGAGTAGTTTTTACAATTACTTTTACCTTACTTTTCTGACGAAATCCTCGAATTTTACTACCATATTATTTCTTGGAAAGTCAAAAATGAAGATTCTAAGTAAAAATTACAAATATTTTTTTTTGTAAAATAATAAAAAATAAAATATTAAAGCCGAAAATAAAGCAATAAAAAAAAAATTGCATTTTTTTTTTATTTATTTATGTACGTATTATTATCGGTTAACATAAGTTCTATAATGTCACAATACATAATTAGACCAAATAACCCATAGTTCTCCTTTAAAACAGTTTTTTTCGTTTTTCTCAAAATGGTCATTTTGGAGATATATCGTTCTTTCACTCACCGATTCAATTATTTTTTTCAAATGTAATTAACTTAATTATTGATATTAACATATTTCCTTTTCTAATGATCAAACAATGAATCAATGATATAGAACACTATTCCTTTTTTTATCTATACAATTTTTAACTTTTATCGTAGTCATTTTAATATAGTAAATTTAATGATTCCACAATATAGTTTTAAAAAAAATTTTTTTTATATTTTGGAAATAACTTGGTATTAAAATTATCAATTCGATACAGATTGACTCATGTTTTATTTTCTAATGGTTTGTGCCCTTTATCATATCGAATGACAATGACTATAATACAGGAAGTTAAATAAACAATATTTAATAATTATAAATATAAATGATCTATAATAATTATCCATAATTGTCATTCCAATTCCAATAACGACATAGTTGATTTTAAGGTTGTTGTTCACTAAAATCGATCACTACAGAATTTGTTAAAATTTTAATATTGTGTTAAGTAAGCTAGTTCGCATTTGTAAAAAAAATTTCAGGTCAGTTTACCATTTCGTTTATTAATTATAAACGTGCAAAGTTGGCCTCTTATACATTGCAAGCATAAGGATCCACTTGGAATTCGATATTCATTTAATTCGTGTATTAAAATTAAACGTCAGATTTTAACCAAAAACGAATATGTTATAGATTGGTAATTAAGGAATGTGTATATAAAATTTTAGAATGATTTACCATCTCCTTAAATAATTATTAATTTTTAACTTCGATAAATTCCCGAACACATGACGTAAATATACGATATGGCAACAGCGCATTCGGCGCGATCTTTGAAATATAAAAACGTGGTATTGACAACTGACGCGCGTTGTAAATATCAAGTGATTATTGATTACATTTAATGTTTTTTATTTATAATAATAATAGTTACTATTGTTATTATAATTATTACTATTGTCAGCAACAGTAATAATTATAATATTGTTAAAAATGAATCTTCTATTCTTGTCTAATATTGTAAATTGTTGCCAGATCTATTTGTTCTTTAATTCTTACCGACATATCAAAACCCTGTAGTTCATGCTAAATTTCGCTAGATGCCACGACTTTCAGTGAACAACAACCTTAAGCTGTAAAAATATTTTTATTGAATATTGCAATCATTAAGTTAACGATTTTAAAATAAAACTATATAGATTTTAACAAATTTATATTGTTTTTTATTGTTTGAAAATGATTTCTTCAATAATACTTTTAGCTACCACTCTGATTTTAGCATTCTCAGCTAAATTAATCCAGTAAGTTATAAAATAGTCAACATGTATTGTATAGTTTGTCATATAAATTATGTTACCTTTTATACCAATTTATATATTAATAAATTAAGTATAAGTATCGTTTTATATCTACAGTGTAACAATATATTTAAAATGTTTTCAGAGATCCATTACATAGAGTAACTAGAGATCTGTCATTGAAACCTAGTTCTGTCAGAGCAAAACTGCAGTTTCAAGGGGTACGTTTTCGATAGAAATATATAAAATATAAGTTAATTACAAATAATTGTTGATATGCTTTATATTCTTTAAGGAGTATTTAACAACTGAAGTCCTTACAGGCGAACCACCTCAAAAATTTAATTTGCTTGTTGAAACTGGGTCTTCAGATACCTGGGTTATAAGTGAAAACTGTACGAAAGGTTTATTTTGTAGTAAGTATTTATTACTGAATTAATAACACTGATGTACTTATAAAGCAGTTTTTCAGTAGGTGGCAAATTGTGAACATTTGTTTTTAAAGTCACTCTTCATTATTTGATTTCAAGTTTATGCTCACCAATTCATTTTTTAGCTAGTGAAAACAAAAGGAAATTTGTTTCTAATGCATCTCGTACATTGGAGAGATATGGTGATACTACGTTGAAATTCGACACTATAAGAGTTGAGGCAACCAAGGCTAAGGATGATGTGATGGTATGTTATATCAGGCTTGTCCAACCCGAGGCCCGCGGGCCGCATGCGAGTCTTCATGCGGCCGCATAAGATTTAAAAAAAAGCGAAATATGAAAATCAGATTTTTTGTTATATAAAGTATGGATACAGAAATATAAATAATTATATAAATTAATTAAGTCAACAACGACAAAAAAAGGTCTTCAAATTTTTTCGCTATTTTTTTGCGCTCTGCGGTCCACAAAGCTCAACAGGTTGGACACCTATGCGTTGTATCATAAAATTTCGATAAAAGTAAAAAATATTATAACAAATATTTAAGTACGATCTACTACTAATAGTAAAATTACTGTTCCAGTTTGCTGGTGTGACTGTGAAAGACCAAAATTTTGCATTAGCGCATAGAATAAAATTAAGTGGCCACGATTTAGATTATGACGCACCAGGTATGGATGGATTGCTTTCTTTAGGTTGGGAAGATAATACTGATCTGGGAAAATCAATAATTCACAACATGTTTGAACAAAAACTAATCGACAGAAAATTATATTCTTATAAACTGTAAGATTTTCATGTTTTATTAATTATACAGTGATGCCTCGCACAACGAACGCCTCGCATAACGAACGCTGCGCACAACGAACTTTCTGTTCGTTTATTACGCGACTCACTCAATATGCTTCACACAACGAACTGCATCGTTTCATTTTACCGCCTGAACGCATCTACGTATCACGAAGTCGCCCAAACTTCCAAGGTCGCACGCAGTCGATGTTCAAACTTGCAAGAACATGCATCAACGCGCGTCAGTCGTTCTTTTCTGCGCTTAAGTCACACACGTGTTTGTTTTAATAAATGTAATTTTGTGTGTGAGGATTTGACCCTGCAAGCCTCGGAAGACTCTCCTAAGTCTGAGTCTGACTAAAAAATAAAAAACGTATGTACAATATTTTTTTATGTTACAGTATCATATTTTATGCTACAGAACGAATTAAAAATTTTAGCATGTATTGTTATGGGAAAACGCGTTTCACATAACGAACTTGCTCCTGGAACGAATTATGTTCGTTATGCGAAGCATCACTGGACTTCCATTACAGAAAGAAAACTGGATCAACAATATACATCAGTTCTGTGATACATGTGTATGCCTATTTCCTCAACAATTGGAATATATTTTATATTTTAGAAGTGATGATAGTGAATTGATATTTGGTATCGATCATAGTTTATACAAAGGCGATATCACGTACGTTAGCGTTATTAACAAACGTGATTTTGGATTCATAATCGAGTCAGTGACCGTAGATGGTGAAATATGGAGCCAAAATTTTACAGGATTAATCGGTATAGGAACAAATAAACTAGTTGTTCCTCAAGCCATTTATAATCGTTATATGAAAAAAACAAAGTCACTCCCATGTTCACAATATCCAGATTTTAATTTTAAAATCGCTGGAAATGAATTTATATTACCTAAAGACAAGTTCATTAAATTAAATAAGGTAATCTGCAAATAAATTTTGGTTTCGGGAGATCAATACTTTAATATCCAAGAATTAGTATTAACAATAGTCAATCTATTCATATTCTAATTTTTTTTCCAGAACGATAATGACTGTATTAAAGAAATAACAAATTATGGAAATGAATGGATTTTTAGCGTACCTTTCTTCAGTAAGTACTACAGTATTTTTGATTTGGAAAATGAAAGACTTGGATTTGCTGAATATAAATAAATATAATTTATTTTTAAATGATGTAAAATAAATATATTATAATAAATAAAAGTTATTAGTATTGTATGATTATTGACAATTATTTGAAAATCTTTAAATAAAGTAGATACACAGATAGAAAGGTTTACTTGAGCCAAGTAAATCTTGTTTTGTATATAACGAAAACAATATTTTCTTAAGATAAGAAATATATTCTTAAACCAACTATAGTATTCTTGGACGAAGAAATAATGTAGTTGGATTAAGAGTACTTTTCTTATATTAAGAAAATATTGTTTTCGTTATATCCTTAATATATATAAAGCTTAACGTCTGTCTGTCTGTCTGTCCGTTAGTGCGCTTATTACTCGGGTTTACGTTGGAAATGAATTTATATTACCAAAAGACAAGTTCATTAAAAATAAGGTAATCAGCAAATATGTTTTAGTTTCGGGAAATCAATATTCGATAAATTAAATTGTATTTATTTTGAATGGTTCAAGAGTTAGTACTAATGTAATAACTCCTTTTCTACTGTACTGTAAATTGTTTCAGAATGACCATGACTGTAATAATGAAATTGTAAGATACGGAAATGAATGGATTTTAGTAGGTATTCCTTTTTTCAGTATGTATTACAGTATTTTTGATATATGGATAATGATAAACTTGGATTTGCTGAATATAAATAAATGTTAATTCATTTTAAATGATGAACTTATTATATTATTGTATAAATAAATTAAATATTAATTTACAGTAGTTTTTCCTTCGTGGACCTCAGGCATTTTTGTATTTTATAATACTCTGATAGCTTGAAAATTTATTTTATCTTTTTAGTGCATATTTTTTTAAATATGAAAACTTGTTTTTCAAATTGTTTTTTTTTTATATAATAATTTTAATTTATCAATTAGTACAAGTTACTTTTATTATCTGTAATTCATTTTACTTTGATAAATTTAACGACTCTACAATATAATTTATAATAAAAATATGATTTAAGCATCAATATTACTGAAATTAATTTTAAAATCATTAAGTTAACGATTTAAAAATATATCTTTATATATCCATAAAATTTAAAATTTTTGTTTGCAAAAACAATATTGCTTGTCGTATAGATCAAAATGATTTATTCAATAATATTTTTAGCTTCTGCTCTGATTTTAGCATCTTCAGATAAATCAGTTCGGTAAGTTAAGTAAATAGTCAACATATTGTCTGAAATGTAAAAAGTATTACCATTTATACAAACAATTATGTATATTATTATAAATTAATTGAATAATTATTGCTACTAAAATGTTCAAATGTAAGTATTGTCTACAGTATGTATATAATATATTTGAAATGCTTTCAGAAAAACTAGAGACCTGTCAACGCAACCACGTCTTGCCAGAGCAAAACTGCATTACGAAGAGGTGCACCTTTGTCGAAATATATAAGTTATTATGAATAATTGTTGATAAACTTTATTTATTATTTTAGGATTATTTCACAACTGAAGTCCTCATAGGTGAACCACCCCAAAAATTTAGACTTGTTATTGACACTGTGCTTTCAGACACCTGGGTTATAAGTGAAAATTGTACTACAAGTTTATTTTGTAGTAAGTATTTAGTATCAATTGTTAACACTACTTAAACAAAGCAGTTTTCCTATAAGAAAAGATATAAAGTTTGATTACGTTATTTTTTAAGCAAATGGAAAGGTAAATAAGTTTATTTTAAATGCATCTAATACATTGGAAAAATCTGCTGATACCACGTTGTTGGATTACGGCTTAGTAAAAATAGATTCAGTTATGGCTATAGATAACGTGAAGGTACGTAAATGTATATTTAAGTAATAAGTATCTATCAAACATTCGTTAAAAGTTAGAAATATTACAACAAATCATTTATATATGATAAATTATTGTTCCAGTTTGCTGGTTTAGAAGTGACAGACCAAAGCATTGCATTGGTGTATAAAATTCTAATTAAAAACAATGATTATAATGTACTAGATATGGACGGAGTACTTGGTTTAGGTTGGGAAAACAGTACTGAACAGGGAAGATCAATAATTTACAACATGTATGATCTAGGATTAATCGACAGTGAAGTATATTCCTTTAAACTGTAAGAATTTTGTTGTTTCTTCATAATGCTTTCAGTAAACAGCTTAAGGGACCATTCCTCTGTGATGGTAATGAAAATTGCTGATTTTCTTGATTTTTTTATTGAATAAAGTTCGAGAAAACGCATGTGAGATGTATTTACATATCTTTCTTATATCTTGCAAGCCACTGGTCGATTTCTTTTTCTAAGAAAAGCTGCAGCGACCGGAATAATTTGAATGTCGCGTTCAATTAACAGCCTATTTATTAAATTCCTTGAATGATATTTATAAAGGAAACAAAAATGACTATAATCAACTGGGGTAGATATGAAACACGAAAAAAAGGGGTAAAAGTGAAACAAGCTTGTAACTAAAAAAATATTTTCTTTACAGGAGAATTATAAAAACTGACATGATCTTTAAACTTTTGTTAAAGCGATCTGAAAATATAAATCGCCTAGTAACTGATAGGTCACCCCTACAGACTTTTCTGTTAGACGATGGCAAAACATGTGAATTAAATTTTAATTCTTTGCGCATAACTTTCTGCATAACATAGATATAAATTAAAGTTACAAATTTCACATAGATATGTCACACAGAACATAAATCAAAGTTACCTTTGTAGTTTTTCTTTTAATTTTTCGATAAGTATTTCCCATCTAATTAAGATTTAAAAATTCGGGAAAAAGTGAAACAGAAATATTGGAAAATATGAAACAAAACCGGGGAAAATGTGAAATAGTTTTTGCAAGTCTGGACAAGTCACGCATGTTATGGTTAAAGTCAGTTTGAATGCAGATTTCAGAGTGGACGCATCATTTTGGTGCCACGAAATTACGTTAAAAAGGTGCTAAATACCAGAAAGCAAGAGTAAATGAAGCAGTACAAAATATTATCGATGAAAAACTATCAATACGTAAAACTAGTGAACAGTACACTATAGACCAGGGTTAACCTAGCAAGATGTGACACATGTTTCCTATGTAGTTTTTCCCACTTATTTCATTTTTACCCAGCAAATATCAATGTAACACATTGATGAAAGATAGAAGCCTGTTTCACCTTTTCCCAAACTAAAGGTTAAAAATGAAACACACTTTTTTCATTTTTAAAATCTGTGTTGTATGGTACAGTTAGTTCAAATGACGTAGGTATTTGAAAGGGTTATTCATAGACACATCTAGTAGAAAAAATTAAAATATGAATTTGTATCGTTAACTGCCAAAAAAAATGAAAGATTTGTATTTTGTTTTACTTTTACCCCAGTTGACCCTATATGATAATATAAAATTATAAAATATTGGGACTTAAAGTTCCAGTATATTATTTATATTTTCTATTTCAGTAAGAATCTCAATGATAGTGAATTGATATTTGGTATCGATGATACTTTATACAAAGGCAATATCACATACGTTAGCCTAATTGATATAAACGGATTTGGATTCATAGTTGATTCAATAACTGTAGATGGAGAAATATGGAGTCAAAATTTTACAGCAGTTACCGTAATAGGGTCATCTAAAGTACTTGTTCCTGAAGATATTTATTATCGGTATATGAATAAAACAAAACAACTTCCATGTTCACAATATCCTGATTTAAATTTTAAAATCAGCGGAAATGAATTTATATTACCTAAAGACAAATTCATTAAATTTAATAAGGTAATCTGCAATTATGTTTTTGTTTCGGGAGATCAATACTTTGATGATATGAAATTAAATAGTATATATTTTTCTTTAAATGTTACAGCCAGGGACCTGAACCGGAATTTATTTATGGTTCGGGTTCAATAATAATTTTTTGTGCGGGTTTTGGTTAAAGTTCAGCACGGTGAAAATTTTGTTGGGTTCAAAAACCGTTATTTTTTTAAGTTTAGGTTCGGGTTCAAATAAAAAAATAAAAATATGTATTTGAAAATAAAAAATCTATCCTGCTGCGGGCTCACAAAATAATATGTATGCGGTATAAAATAAAAATCCATTAAAAATGGTATGTATATTTTTAGTCTTATAATTGTTCAGCTGTATTAAAAAAAAAAAACAAGTTATTTCAATCTCAATGTATATTATTATATTTATAGTTTATATAAATATAATATACATTTGTCAAAACAATGAAGGGACGAAGATACTGTTAGAAAAAATCAGCAAAAATAAAAATTTAGTTTAAAGCCTTGGCATCTTAGGACGACGCGCCGCCCGCGCCGTCCGCCAGACACGCAATTCAGTTTGTGTTTTTTTAACCTTGAAAATAATATCGTTTGAATTTATAAAGAACGTGCCGACTGATGTGTGTGTGTGTGTGTGTGTGTGTATTTTATTTTCAAGGTTAAAAAAACACAAACTGAATTGCGTGTCTGGCGAGCGGCGAGGGCGGCGAGGGCGGCGCGGGCGGCGAGGTCGGCACGGGCGGCGAGGGCGGCGCGTCGTCCTAAGATGCCAAGGCTTAAAGATTGAAATCTCTAATTTTCAGATTTTTTGCAAATTGAAATGAAATTCATTTTTACAAAGTTATAAAATTATAAAGCAAGCAAAAAAATGTAAATTTTAGTAGTGGACTTGAGAAGTCATATCATACAGTGAAAACCAATTTGTACATTTTACAATCACTTTTAAAAATCAATGGAGGAAAATTGATAAAATATTATAAATAATTTCTTGAAGCTTTTAAAAATATATGGTTACCGGATATCCATAAAAAGGTTCGGGTTCAGATTCAGGTTCGCTGACTTTGAAATATAGCGGTTCGGGTTCAGGTTTATCAAAAATACGGGTTTTTTCGGGTTCAGGTCCCTGGTTCCAGCGATAGTATTAATATTAATTACTCTCTTCCTACTGTTATTGTTTCAGAGTGATAATGGATGTAATAATGAAATGGAAAAACACATACAATGGGTTTTTAGCCTTCCTTTCTTCAGTAAGTACTACGGTATTTTTGATATCTCTTATAGGAGATTTGGAATTGCTGAATATAAATAAACGTTAATAATATTTTGATGATAATTATTATATTATTTAAATAAAAGTTGTTAGTACTTAATTAGTTTATCATTTTATGAAGACTCCCATTTAACACAAAATATGTTTATTTTGCTTCTAGATTAAAGGCCATAGGGAGATAAGGATGCTAAAATTGCCCCCGGGCTTTTCTGAACGATATATTTTCAGGGCATGTTTGTACTATAATAGTACATCGATTTTGAAATTTTTAGACCTCAAAATCAATGGGGTTCCGAGTAAAAATTAAAAAAGTCGAAAACAGAAAAACATTTTTTTCTCTTAATTGGCTGCACCGATTTGAATGAAATTTTTATGGTAGTCTGATATCTATATAAGCACTCTTTAAAAAAATAATCAACTGTATAGCTTTGCATTATCATAGGAAAAAAATATTTTTTCAGAAAAATATTTTTTTCTATTGTTTTCCTAAAGAGTACAATTCTGAAAATATTTTTTTCGAATTCTTCATCAAAAAACACATAAAATATATTTTTTTCATATTTCTCCTAGAGGTACGCCATATCGAAAAAAATAAATACTGCGAAAAAGTTGTATTTCCCGTTCATTTAACTACAGTGCCCGAACACTGTGTCAAAGTTCAATGTTTCATTTATTAAAACAAATAGAAGAAAACTTTAAATGCAAAAGTTGTTAGGTTGGAGAAGCAGCAAATTTTGAAAATAGTTACATTTATACAGTGTGTCCCATAAGTGCGTTACAAATAAAAGTTGTGTTTTTTTTTAAATACAAAACATACTTTCTTAATTGATAATATAAAAGTATTAATTTTTCTGGGTATTTTGATACAAGCATATGTGGAATTATACAGAGCGGTTTAGAAATATTGACCATTTTTGTAAGAAAATTGGAATATTTTCAACACGTATTTTTCTAATTACAAGTCTTTTTTTTGTTCTTTGCTAGAAGTAATTTTAGCATATGCTCTATTATTGTGATATTACCTACATCAAACATGTGCAAAATTATAGTCTATGTACAGGATGTATCAAAACTCTGAACCTAATTTTTTTCAAAATTTTCAAATACAACATCTCGTATATTTTTACATAAATAATATGTTTTACATTGTCTATTAACAACAAAAATGGATGAAAACACCTACAAACTCTAACGGCCTCATCACAATGACAACATATTTTAAACACCATAATGAATTGGCAACAATGAACAATTAAAACGTTATTTTTAAATTATAATATACCAACAATAACAGAATCAAATAGAAAAAAAATATTATTGCAAAAGTTGTAAAAAGGTCAATTTTTCACAATAAAATTAGTATTTATTTTTATTTCCTTAAAAAAAAGTTTTTTCATAGATTAAATCATCATTCCGGAAGAACAAAATAAGAGGTTTACAGGTTAGGTATTTCCCAATCAAATAACCTGTAAAAATTACTCTTTAGTACTAAAGTTATTATTACTGACTAATGGTAATTGATATTCAGTTATCATGAATTAGTAATAATAACTTTAGTAGATTTATTTTACCTTTTTTATAACGATGGCGAATTTTTTTTTACACAACTTAACTGTATATGTATAATAATGTATATAGTTAAAAGAACAGGAAATACAACTTTTTCGCAGTATTTATTATTTTCATTGTGGTGTAACATTAAAAAAATATTTTATGTGTTTTTTAAGGATAAACTCGAAAAAAAATAACTTCATAATCGTATTTTTAGATTATCAATTAAGAAAGTATGTTGTGTATTAAAAAAACACAACTTTTATTTGTAACGCACTTATGGGACACACTGTATAAATGTAACTATTTTTAAAATTTGCTGCTTCTTCAACCTAACAACTTTTGCATTTAAAGTTTTCTTCTATTTGTTTTAATAAATGAAATATTGAACTTTGACACAGTGTTCGGGTACTGTAGTTAAATGAACGGGAAATACAACTTTTTCGCAGTATTTTTTTTTTCGATATGGCGTACCTCTAGGAGAAATATGAAAAAAATATATTTTATGTGTTTTTTGATGGAGAATTCGAAAAAAATATTTTCAGAATTGTACTCTTTAGGAAAACAATAAAAAAAAATATTTTTCTGAAAAAATCATTTTTTTTCCTATGATAATGCAGAGCTATACAGTTGATTATTTTTTTAAAGAGTGCTTACATAAATATCAGAATACCATAAAAATTTTATTCAAATCGGTGCAGCCAATTAAGAGAAAAAAATGTTTTTCTGTTTTCGACTTTTTTAATTTTTACTCGGAACCCCATTGATTTTGAGGTCTAAAAATTTCAAAATCGATGTACTATTATAGTACAAACATGCCCTGAAAATATCGTTCAGAAAAGCCCGGGGGCAATTTTAGCATCCTTATCTCCCTATGGCCTTTAGTGATTTGTTTGTATCTCTATTTATTTTGGTTTTCGTTTCTTATTACTAAACATAAAAAATAATTATATATGTATTTCATTTTCTAAGTACGAACATATAATCAATCATTAACGAAAGAACATTATTAATTTTTATCAATTTTAACGACTCGACAATATAGTTTATCCCTACACTTCATGGCATATCACTGGTGATACACAATTGTTTTATTGTAATACTAACTGTCTCACTCTAGTTCTTTGGGAAATATACACGTTGTAAAACGTTACGATGCGTTACAAGGGCGGAAGGGGGGGGGGTCAAAAATCCTGCGTTACGTAACAGTTTTTAGGTAAAAATGGTCATTTGGTGGTTACGTAACTAGGGGGAGGAGGGTAGAGAAAAACGTTACGGCGCGTTACATGGGAGGAGGGGGGGTCAAAAATCTCCAAAAATTGCGTTACGTAATACTTGAACGTTCCCTAAACTACATTGGTCTTATGGACTCAATAAAACACCAAATCGAAGATAGCGTGCCCAACCTTTACAGTAATGAATGTTCATAGGGTCAACTGGGGTAAAAGTGAAACAAAATACAAATCTTTCATTTTTTTTGGCAGTTAACGATACAAATTCATATTTTATTTTTTTCTATTAGATGTGCCTATGAATAACCCTTTCAAATACCGACGTCATTTGAACTGTACCATACAACACAGATTTAAAAAATGAAAAATGTGTGTTTCATTTTTAACCTCTAGTTTGGGAAAAAGTGAAACAGGTAAGGGTAAAAATGAAACAGGCTTCTAACTTTCATATAATGCGTTATATTTATATTTGCTGGGTAAAAATGAAATAAGTGGGAAAAACTGCATAGGAAATATGTGTCGCACCTTGCTAGGTTATAAATGTCTAACCAGCAGGTAATGAAATATATTTAAAGGTTATGGAAATTACAATAAAACTTAGAATATGCTTGCGAATAATGTATTTTTTTAAAAAGAATATTCGTTCTTGCTAATATATCACATACAATGTGTACTCTTAATATCATCCTAAATACATCTGCAAAGTTTGAAAAATATCAGATAAATATTTAAACCGAAAATGAATTTTTTAAAAATAATGGGGTAAAAGTGAAACATTTTTTGTGCTCTTTTAACTGTTTTTAAACTCTTGCATTGCATAAAAAACATCGATTTTCAAAATATACAAATTGTTCCATAGACCCCTGATGTACTATTGACTATTGACCCCTTTCAAACTTCCATAGAACCAGAATTCCGGTACAGTCTTATTTAGGACTTTTTTAACGTAATTTCGTGGCATTTTGAAGACTGCAACCAAAATGATGCGTCCACTCTGAAATCTGCACACAAACTGACTTTAACTGTAACACGTGTGACTTGTCCAGACTTGCAAAAACTGGTTCAGATTATCCCCGGCTGTGTTTCATATTTTCCCATATTTCTGTTTCACTTTTTCCCGAATTTTTAAATCTTAATTAGATGGAAAATACTTATCGAAAAATTAAAAGAAAAACTACAAAGGCAACTTTGATTTATTTTCTTTGTGGCATATCAATGTGAAATTTGTAACTTTAGTTTATACCTGAGTTATGCAGAAAGTTATGTGCAAAGAATTAAAATTTAATTCACACGTTTTGCCATCGTCTAACAGAAAAGTCTGTAGGGGGGACATATCACTTACTAGGCGATTTATATTTTCAGATCGCTTTAACAAATCTTTAAAGATCATGTCAGTTTTTATAATTCTTCTGTAAAGTAATTAGTTTTTTAGTTAGAAACTTGTTTCACTTTTACCCCTTTTTTTCGTGTTTCATATTTACCCCAGTTGACCCTATATTAAAAAACATTGCCATTTCCAATATTCCTTGATATAATAAAATAATATTGTTGAATTATGTTTTCTTTACCCTTTTTAAATACTTATATTACTCCAAATTATTAATTGAGAGTTAGAATTATCTATATTATATCATCTATGTTACATAATTATAAAATTATCTACACGTAAATTATTTTAAATATAATTAAATATATCCCAATTCTATTTTAAGACATAAAAATTAAATGTTTATTTATATATTAATAAATTTTCAAATAACATTATTTCAATAATGTTATAGTTCATTTTCGTTTCATTTAGTTAATGATTTTAAAATATAATCTGCATATTAATATAACTATAAATATTGATACTTATTTATCATTAAATAATATTATTACATTAATGATACATAATATGTATATAGTCCAGTCATTATAAGAATTGATAATGTCACACCTATACGAAATTGTCTGGCGACTGAACTAATAGTAAAATTTACGCTTCAAAAATATTTTTATTTCATTTATGATATACTACGTATGTTTCCAGCGCCGTAACTACCACCGGGGCAGTGCCTCAGGGCCCACGAGCATAGGGAACCCCCACAGCAGTGTACAAAGGTTATAAATAATAAGATATTTAATATTAATAGTTAGGTGCTAGCGAAAAAAAGATCATTACAATTAATAGCACTTAAATTAGGAAAAAACGGAAGAAGGTATTTTTTCGAGCCCCCCCTCACACACACTCTGCTCCGGGACCCCCGAGCTTCTAGGTACGGCACTGTATGTTTCGTAGGTTATAAAAAAAGTATTATTTAGATATGAATAATTATCATACCAATAATGACATAGTTAATTTTGCGCTGTAATTAAAAAAAAATTTTTTTTAATAATTAATGTAATGACTTAAAACACTTATAACAGTTATAACTATACATATAAACCTATCAAATTTACACATTTCTGTATATAAAAACAATATTGCTTGTGTCGAAAATTGCAAAATGCTTTGTTCTATAATATTTTTTACTTTAGGTGTAATTTTAGCATCTTCAGCTCAATCAATCGGGTAAGTTAAAAAATAATATACAAGTTGTATGATGTATGAAATGTATTGCCTTTTATACCACTTTACATGTTAATTAATTAGGTAAGTCTTGTTGATTTATTTTTCGAATATGTCTTGTTTCAAATCTGCAATGTATTGTGTATCAAAATACATATTTTTAAATGTTTTCAGAGTTCCTTTAAAAAAAGCAAAACTACAATATGAAAAGGTACATATGTTTTAGTAGTAAAAATATTATATTTCTAATTTGACATGCTTTATTTATTCTTTAAGAATTATTTTACAACTGAAGTACTCATAGGTGAACCACCCCAAAAATTTAGAATGTTAATTGACTCCGGAGCTTCAGACACCTGGGTTATAAGTGAAAAATGTATGACAGGTTTATTTTGCAGTAAGTATTTCTTATGTATTTATTAGGTACTTATTGTAAGCACTGTACAAAGTAGTTTTCTATATAGTAAGTGGCGATTTGTGACTATTTATTTTAGAAATCGCTTAACGAGAATTAATATCACTAGTAGCTAACTTTTCGGGTTGGTTCTCAGAATCACTTCTGAAGAAGACTCAACATGAGAGTCGAAACGTCAAGTTTAAGAATACGACAATGTGGACAACAGCCCGAAAAGTTAGCTACTATGGACAACGGCCACGAAAGCCTACAGAAGAAAATTGATATCACGTTTACTTACGCTCATTAGTTCTTTTTTTTAGCTAGTCAAAACAAAAATAAATTTGTTCTAAATGCATCTGATACATTGGACAATGCACTTGAACCAACGTTGTTAAATTTCGAAATAATAAAAATAGAGGCAGTCGCGGCTACCGACGACGTGAAAGTAATGTTTTAAAATGTTGACTAAAATAAAAAACAGAAATAAATCATTTATATATTACAAGTTATTGTAAAATTAATGTTACAGTTTGCTGGTTTATCTGTGACAGATCAATACTTTGCACTGGTGAATAGTATTACATTTAGTATAGATGGTAAAGATTTTGAAAATGAGGCACCAGGTATGGACGGAGTATTAGGTTTAGGTTGGGAAGATGGTTATTATCTGGGAAGATCAATAATTCACAACATGTATGAGCAAAAATTAATCGGCAGCAAAGTACATTCATTGAAACTGTAAGAATTTCATATTTTGTTAATTATGCTTTCAGTATAAAGATCTTAATGCGCTTGACCACCTTGGAATGCTAAAAAATACATTTTCAATAATTTTTTTTCAGGCTCTGTATAAGATATTACAATGTTTTTTTTAACTTTTATTTGAAGCCCATAGAATACAAAAATACTTGATATTTTTTAATTTCATTTTTTAACAACTATTAAGGAGGCGCCAAAGTCGAGGCCTCAAAAAATGGTGTCCCACGGCGGACAGTAAATCTCAGGATTGGTGAATTTGAAAAAAAGCATCTTCAAAAGAAAGGTCCCTTACGTGACAATTTACCACAGTTTGCCAAAAATTAAAAAAAAAATGGCGGATGTTTGAAAAAAAGTTAAAAAAACACCCCTGGTATAATTAATTATTTTTTTTGGCAAAATGTAGTAGTTTCGGAGATTAACTGTCCGCCATTTGAAAAAAAATAGTTTCGAGCTGCCTGCAGTCAGAGTCAGCAAGTAATTTTACTATGAGTTAGAATTCGAATTTAAAAAAAAATGGGGATGATTTCTAAAAGTATAAGGATTGAGAAAATGCAAAACAAAACAAAAAACGATTTTTTGAAATTTATAAGGTGGTCAAGTACCTTAAGATAACTGTACTGATACATGATGTATATATATGCCATACCCTTATTCCTAATTTATGACAACAATCATCATTTATCCGGTTTCTGAATATAAATATGGCGACTTAACATTCCAGTGGACCTTACTTCAATTTTATATTTTATATTACAGAAGTACGAGTCTCAATGACAGTGAACTAATATTTGGTATCGATGAAAATTTGTACATTGGAGATATCACATACGTTAGCCTTACTAACATTACAGAATTAAAATTCATAGTCGAGTCATTGACTGTAGATGGAGAAATATGGAGCGAAAATTTTGAAGTAGTTATCGCTGTAGGGTTTCCTCAAGTTATTGTTCCTGATGACTTCTATTATCGATATATTGGGAAAACAAAGGATCTTCCATGTTCACAATATCCAGATTTGAATTTTAAAATCAGCGGAAATGAATTTATTTTACCTAAAGATAAGTTCATTAATAATAAGGTAATTTTCAAATATTTTTTTATTTATATCAATACGATAATGATGTAAAATGAAACAGTATATGTAGGTACTTATAGTATAGTATTTTTTTTATAATTCAAACATAGGTATAAATATTAATTACTCTGTTTCAGAATGACTATAATTGTAGCAATGAATTTATAGGTGTGAGAAATATGTGGATTTTTAGCATTCCTTTCCTCAGTAAATACTACAGTATTTATGATATGGACAATAGAAGACTTGGATTTGCTGAATACAAATAAATGTTAAACATTTAAATGATTTAAATTATTATATTTTATTACTCGCGCAGATATATATATTTAAATAAAGTTATTAATACTTGAAAACTAGCTTATCATTAAGTATTATTTACATATGTATATGTACCAAATGTATATACATATTATTAAACAATATTACCATTCTCAATAATTCCCCTGGCATTATTAAACAATCATTACATAAATAAACTATTTTAATATACATACACTGAAAAATATTTATGTTAATTTTTCACATGAAAAACATTTGATTTTGTTGAGAAACGAGCATGTACCCGTCAAACTACCTCCCAAGGAGCGGTTTTAGGGGGTTGAAAATATTTTCTTGAAATTCTTTAGGGTCGACATATATAGTAAATGTTTTATCCTAAAAATCTTCTATAGTTTGGGCGTAAAACATAGTGGACTGGAACACCCTGTATATGTGTCGCAGCCAGATTGTAAATTTAGCCGCTTTACTGTAATATATGTGTATGTATAAAAATAAAATATATAAAATATACATATGTATGTAAAATAACTTGGTAATAAAATTATCAAATCGATTACAATGCTTTGAACTGTTTCAGTGTGCAAATAACTGCGATATAGAATTGGAAAGAAATGGTATTTTGGTGTTTCGTTTTTCAGAGAGTACTACATTATTTTGGATATTGACAATGTGAAACTTGGATTTCTGAATATAAATAATTAATTGTCAAATATTGTTATAAAAGCATTTAAATAATTAGTACTTGAGGTATTATATCATTAAAAACATTGCTGTAATCTCAGATATTATAAGACGTATTATATTGTTATTTAAAGATTTTTTACTTATGTTAAATAAACTATTTTTAAATACTTCTCATAATACTCTTATTATAATTTAAGAGTACGAATTGTTGTAATTAATATAAAATGCTCTTTGCGATAATATTTTTAGCTTCAGTGCTCATTTTAGCAACATCTACAGAATTAATACGGTAATTTGATTATTATTTTTCAATTTTTTGATAATCTATAATTTTTTTTTCGTTTCTACACAAGAGTTCCCTTACAAAAAGAAACAAGCGACTCATCATTGCAATTACGTTTTGCTAGAAAAAAACTACGATATAAAAGCGTATGTTTTTACTAAATAAAATATCAAATTGATTATTTATTGTATAATAACTAGTACAATGTGTTTTGTTCATACAGGATTATTTCACCACGGATGTTCTGATAGGACAACCACCTCAAAAATTAAGATTGCTTGTCGACACCGGATCTTCAGATCTCTGGGTAATAAGTACAAATTGTACGACTGGTATATTTTGTAGTAAGTATTTTTGATTGATATGTATTACTAAACTAAACTTACTGGCATGATATTTTTTTAAGCTGATCAACGCAAAAAGAAGTTCAATTTAAATGCATCTAATACACTGAAGACATATGAACCGTTTACGTTATTATACTACAGTATGACAGTTCATTCAGTCGTGGCTAGAGATCACGTGAAGGTATTTGTACACTTTAGCCATGATATAAAATTTTCATCAAAAGTAAAATATATTACAAGGGACCATTTACATACGAATGACATATACAGGGCTTCCCAATAAGAACGATAGGATTTAAAATTGAAATAAAACACACTCATTTTGGCCAAATATGGTGCATATAGATTTTATTTATATTCTATGCCATTTATGATTTAAACAATATACCGTTCAAATGACTGTGAAGCTTATCGGGTGGTATAGCGATTATAATTACTCGTATGATGGTCTCAAGATCACCTAGGGTTTTGGGTTTGTTGGCGTAAACCTGATTTAACTAGCAATAAAACATCTCAAGTTTTGATAAAATGTTTGGACCATTTCCAAAAGTTGTGGGAACGTGAACTTGTTCATGATGTAATGGCAAACCCTACTGATGACAACTGAAAGGTGATGCCAAATACTGAAATTTAAATATGACCGCCATGAACTGTCAAAATCCTATCGTCCCTATTGGGAAGCGCCATATCTACAAGTTACTATGGACCAAATGTAAAACTTTCTTATGTTTCAGTTTGCTGGCTTAGCTGTGAAAGACCAAAACCTTGCATTGGCATATAGAATAAAATCCGGTACCAATGATGGAGATATTGAATATAGGTATCCAGGCATGGATGGAATACTTGGATTAGGCTGGGAAAATAATTCTGATCTAGGAATATCTATAATTTACAACATGTATGAGCAGAAACTAATCGACAGTAAAATGTTTTCTGTTAAATTGTAAGAAATTCATAGTTTTTTAAATTGTAATCCTGATTAGCGAGATTAGTGAATTGGAATTACCTCGACAGATTTTAAAAATCGACACGTTTTAAAGATGAAACGCTAAGAAGAGTGTGCATATGCGTGAGTAGGTGTATAAAAGAAAGATAGATGAATAGCGCCTGCGTACAAGACTCTCTACATCGGTTATACATGAGAGAAAGAGAGAGTTTACATTGGTGTCAAGCTACGTGTTTTATATACGGTTCTTGTGTTAAAATCATAGAATTATAGAATGAACTACGCAATAGCTTCACAAAATTGACCACTCTCTGACAGCGATAAACTAGCCAATACCTGTCTCTTTTCTGTATGTCTGTAATGACTGCAAACCTGTGACGTGACCAATTAGAATTCTAGAAAGAGACAGGTATTGGCTACTTTATCGCTTTGTCTTTCTAACACTTATTCGCCAATATTTACTTCACAGATGGATAGCGAATGAGTGCATTCTATAAGTCTATGGTTAAAATAAAACGTTTGATTATTTAATTTTAATTCGCATGGTAAATGAAAACAAAAGAAGTGTCGCTTTAACTGTGCGTTTATGTGGTTGAGGGACAAGGTAGCCTGGACGTCACCACGAAGAGATATTCAAATGTCATACATGCAATATTGAATATAAATTACAAAAAATTACTTTATTTATTCTTGTTTTCGTATTTTTGATATTCTATCAACACATACCATCAAAGAAGTACAAATTCGACATTGCAAAATCATAAAGAAGCTGTTTCAGACAATTTGGTCTTCTCGGGAAACGTCATATTTACTATTCTTAAGTTGGCAATACGTTCTGTGATTCTGAGAGCTTTTAATGATTTTGCAATGTCGAATTTATACTTCTTTGATGGTATGTGTTGATAAAATATCAAAAATACGAAAATAATAATAAATAAAGTATTTTTTTGTAATTTATATTCAAATTTACATTTATGACATTGAATATCTCTTCGTGGTGACGTCAATTCCCGCTCTAACTCTGATTGGTCAAGGAGCTGACCAGGCTACCTTGTCTTTATATACTTTGATTGAGGGATATATAACTTTTTTTAATTTCATAATTAATTACGTTTACGTTGTTCAAAACGCTAATGAACCTTACTTTTTTTATTCTACATTACAGAAGTATGCAACCCAATGACAGTGAACTGATATTTGGTATTGATCATAATCTGTACAAAGACACTATCACATACGTTAGCCTTATTAACAACATAGAATTCGAATTCATAGTAGATTCATTGACTGTAGATGATGAAATATGGAGCCAAAATTTTACAGCACTTGCCGATACTGGGGCTTCTAGTATGTATGTTCCAGATGACATTTATTATCGGTATATGAACAAAACAAAGCTAATTCCATGTTCACAATATCCAGATTTGAATTTTAAATTCGGTGGAAAAGAATTTGTATTATCTAAAGACGAGTTCATAAAAGATAATAAGGTAAATTTTAAATACATTTTTGGTTTTGAGGATTAATATTAGTACTTTTTTAAATGGATCAAATGTTTATATAATTAATTATAATTAAATAATCTATTTGTATTGTGATTTTTTCAGAACGACTATGACTGTAATATAGGAATTGAAAAACATAATGAATGGGTTTTTGGTGTTCAGTTTTTGTATAAGTTCTACAGTATTTATGATATGGACAATGGAAGACTTGGATTTGCTGAATATAAATAAATATTAAATATTTTCAAATGATGTAAAAAATATGTATTGAAATTAAATTATATTCGCTTGCGATAATTACAAGTATCGAATAACATAATTATTTTTTATGATATTAACTTTGTTAATGATCTTTAAAATATCAATGTAAGCACAATTTATTATACTTATATATTTCATTATTTATCATTTCATTCCCTGGATCAAAATGTTCTATTCTATAATATTTGTGGCTTTAGTGCATTTATTTCTGTCAGTTTCATACTGAACTAATCAGGTACATATCAAAAATATTCTACTGTTTTGGTACAATATGATGTATGTATAAAGTTATATCATTTATTTATAGACTACCTTTACATTGAGAAACAGGAGAAATTTCTTTAAAATCACGTTTTGCTACAACTCGATTAAAGAATCAAAAGGTAAAGTATATCGAGTGTTCCAACAAGAGTTCGATTAATTGTGGAACAAAATATCCGACAAAGTTCCCCCACGATTTGGCTAGTACATTCTTCTTCTACGATTTCGATAGATATTATTGTAAATAACTGTTTTAAAAATATATATTTAATAAGAATTTTAAATCTTGAAGCTACCATTATTTTCATAAATAATAGATACAGCATAATCATTACCCTTCTAATCCTGATTTTATCAGTTGTATGAGTCAGTGGCGGACTAAGGAGAATACAGTTCAGGGTAAGATGTCCGTTATGGCCTCCTTTAACCCCCCCCCCCAGCCTTAGTCATACGTTATTAAAAAAATTATAATAAAAGTTAATATCTCTTACAAATTTTCAAATTTATTGAAACTAACAGCAATCTCTAATACTACTTATATCGATATAATATATTCATACGTTTATACGTATTCATACACATGAAAATAATTATTTTTAAAGTCATTAAGCCTTTTGTGATTAAATGAACCATTGAAGCCGACAAGAAGGGAGATCTTTTGGAATGCACAACAAAACAATTCCGCCACGGTATTAAAGTTTATGCCAAGTAAATTTTAATAACCCTAAATTATTATGAAATATAAATAACGTATAAAAAGCAATAAAATACAGCAGACGGCTGCCTTGATATGTCGACCAATAAAAACTTCATTAACTTTTATACACTCCTAAACTTCAATTTGTGTCGTTCTCGTTTAAACTCAAATATGAAATTTTGTCTTGAACGTTTTCATTATATAAAATTAAATATTCTTAAATTGAATATTTCACATTGCTTTTACTTCCATGTTCGAAGAAATGGAAGTATTGTAATACCGTCAAAAAATCATGTCCGAAAAAAAAGCAGATTCTGATTGTACTAACTTCAAAACATAAAGAAAAGTTAATTTCCGCATGGCGGCTGTGCGTGTGTCTGTGTGTCTGTGTGTGTGTCTGTGTGTGTGTCTGTGTGTCTGGATGTAGAATTTTCTTCCGTGTACGATAACTACTGTAGATATGCACCGATTTGAATTATTTTTGGGGAAAATGTTTGCCTCAGTGAGTACTCCAGACCTATTGATTTTGGTGCTAATCGGATTAGGGGTTTCCGAAATATTCGAAATTTTGTACCTATTATCGTCTGAAAAGTGAGTATTATCTCACCAATTTTGATAAGACTTGGTACACTTGTAGTTCAATCCAATCTAAGGGGCACTTATTTCATAAACGTGCTTAGATAGCCACTAAGGGGGTGAAAATCACCCTCAAAATTTTAATTTTAAATACTAATAAATTTATGTTGCCATGGAAACAAACGCAGTTAAATTCAAATGTCAGATAATTATTATTTTACAAAAATGTGTATTATACAACTGACATTAGAATATTAGAAAACTAATATTTATAATATAAATGTAAGTTTTATATTAACAATTATCTATTAAGAGATATTATAGAACATGGAAGTCATGTATGGTTCTCCATACCGATATATAATTTTATAGTCAATTATAATTAGTTAAATACCTGGTATTTTTTGTTCAAATGAATACGAAATCGTAATCAATTGTAAAAAAAGTTGCTATCAAATCAAAATCATTTTGCAAAATACCATTTGTATTATTGTATTAACTAAAAGAAAACATTTAATAATTTCCTTTTATTAAATGAAAATTATTTAATATCTAGTTAAAAAAATCACGTTAATTTCTTTGGCTTCTGAACGACTTATATTTATTTAACAAAAGGCTTGTATTTAAATGCACTTTTTATTTAATCGTTTTCATTAATAACAAATATAGTGAACGAAATATTAATAATTCAACAATAAACAAATATATTGAACTTTAAACAAATGATATCACATTAAATAAATAGTTTCTACTATAAATAAATACTTTGCACTAAAAAAATAATACTTTCGACTTATCCTCAATTTGGATCTATCAGATTTAAAAAATACATATTTTTGATGTATTTATTGCTATTTTTGTGATTTTCTATATTTAAACCTAACCTAAACACTAACCTCCATCCTTTCGCTACAATAGATAATATATTTGATATTTATAATGTGATTTTTTTGATTTTCCATATTTTAACCTCATCTAAAAACTAACCAATCTCCTTTTGCCCCAATAGGTTAAATATTTTCAATGTGATTTTTGTGATTTTCTGTATTTCAAAACGATTAAATATTCGCCTTATGCATTAAAAACATATCAAAATTTATGTTCGCATGTATAAGGTGCACACTATTAAATTTTAAGTGCAATGTATAAAAATGTATGTTGGATGTTCAAAGTAAATAGTACCTAACTAATATAAATACTATAGTGCAATCAAATATAACCCTTAACAAAATAAAAAAGAAAATATTGACTACTGTGTTTCTAATAAATAAAGAAAATGATTCTTAAAAAAATCCATTTGAATAAAAAAAAAGTGGATCATCGTATTTCACATAACACACCCACAGTTGTGGTTCGTGTTACAAATTACTCTAATATTCATACTTATATGGGTATATATACTTACATATCTGTATACACACACGAATATAAAGATAAAGGTGCGTCTAAAATTATTGTCGAACTTTAATATCAAGTTTGAATATTGCACCATAACAGTAAAATATCAACCCTGGTTCATTGTTCTCCAAGAATATTCACTGACACAGTTTCTAACAAAAGACGATAGATGGTTGTTATTTCATTATTACTGTAATTTTATTTCTAAATTAGGTATAAGAGATCATATCAGGACTAAATCTATTCTTTGTAACTTATTTCAACTAAATAATAAAAACGGATTTTGTCAACTGTGTTCTGTAACGTAAATCGTTTACTATTTTTTTTATAATTTATAATAGACTAGATTAAATTAAATTAAATCGATTTTTTACTAGAAGAGAATTTTTTGTTAGAATGGTGATACCTAGGGTGGTCTTCTACTATAGAAAAGGGCTTCAGTTGAAACAAAATATGAAAAATACTTGTAAAGGATTTTGTCTGCTATAAAATATGTACCATTACATTTATCTAATTTAAAATAATTGTGTCCAAGTTTCAAGAAAAAATGAATAATCTCAACGATTTTATCTTTTTGCACACCTGTAAAATAAACACTGAAAATGATAAACTTTTTTCATTACATTTATACAATTCAATAATTTAATAAAACACACCGAAAAATCGATCAGGTACACTGGTAGAAAGGATTTCTCAAACCAAGTAAACCTTGTTTTGTACATAACAAAAACAATATTTTCTTAAGATAAGAAATAATCTATTAAACCAACTAGAGTATTCTTGAACGAAAGAATAACGTAGTTGGATTAAGAGTATGTTTCTTATATTAAGAAAATATTGTTTTCGTTATATACAAAACAAGGTTTTCTTGGTCAAATACAGTCTTTTTTCTATGTAGTAAAGATACAAAATTGCAACCGTATAACACCGAAACAATAATTTTAATTGTACATTAATTAATAAGAGAATATTTTTCATAAAATCCGTTATATGTATTTTATTTTTGACTTAAGTTAAATATAAATAATATTTAAAAATGAATCTATAAATTATTCTTTACAATAATATTCAATATCAGATCTATACAACAGGTATAAAAAGCACTTATTTGAGTAAATACTGCCCTAGCCATCGATTTTAGTTGGTTTCATTCATTTCTATTAAAAAATCTAATTTAAATGGCATTTAAACGAAACAAAATATGAAAAACTGCAAGAGATTAAAATCAAAGTCTTTAGTTTTAAAATCATATTTTATTTGTGGATAACGTTTATTGAAAGTCATCGGAAAATGTCAACTGTAACCTTTACCAAATGTCAACCATGAAAATCAATACATTAAAAGTAATTTACAAATAATAATGTTTTTAAATTAATCAAAAATACGTATATTGATTGTTCACATATTTAATTATTTTTAAAAACTAGCAATTACTTTTAACAATGTCGTGATAGAAATCAATTGAAGAAATCTGTTCAAAAATTAAGATCACAAGGGACATAATTGTCTAGTAATTATTCAAAACGAAATGACAGAACGAGTCCCCTACGGATTTAAATATTAATGAATGAAAAACTTCTAGCATGGAATGGGAAAACAGACGTCTGTGGAAATTATTGATTTTATAAAAACCGACAAAAGGGTAATACAAATACGCAATACAACGAAAATAGACAAATTAATAGTTAGACATTTTTATCAATCAAGTAGTTTTGATATTTTTATTTATTTGTTATTATAATTCCATCGATTAAATCTAAAAACGAAATGACTCGCTTTGATATTTGAGTAAGTTAAATAGACAAATAAATAATAATTCTATATAGGGTGCACCATTTTAATCACCCTAATTAAAAAGAAATGCTGACGCTATCAAAATTATTTTAGGTAGTGGTCTGGAAGTCATATAAAGGTCATCTTCAGTTTTTAACCCTTTACCGGCGATTTTAATAATTTTTTATATTAGAAAATGTCGACAAAAACATCAAGATTGGGGTGATGATACATAAAAGAACCATTAGTCGTTTTTTATGGTACTTATTTACCTACTATCAGTCCTATACAAAAACTTTCTCCGAAAATGTTTCAATATTTTTATTATATAAGTATATTACAAAATATTTCAAGAATAGTAAAAAAGGAGTCGCGAAAGGGTTAAATGGAATTTCCCTTTTTTATTGCAGAATTGTTTTCTTCGTGAAAAAAGAAACAACTTTTAACCGAAAAATTGTTAAATAGAACCCCACTGAGATATTTTGGATTGTTGCTATAATGATAATTGAGGAAAAAATCTGGTAATAGTGTTTTTGTTTTTTTTTATAAAGAATACAATTCTGCAATAAAAACTCTCAAAAACAGTTGAAATGACCTTCACATAACCTCCAGACCTGCGGCAAAAATAATTTTGATAGCGCCATCTGATGGCTTAAAACTTCCCAGTAAGCCCTTCAACTTTTGTTCGCAATGTTTTATTCTATCTGTTGTTATGTTTTTGAAATCCTGGGGTAATTAAAATAGAAGAGCCTGTATTAGTATTTTCGAAATACGCAGCTTTCGTATTTATTGTTATTTTCTGCCTTTATTTTCTAAGTGTAACCAATAAAAAAAAATTATTATTATTATTAACCCTTTGTAGCCTCATGTGACATTTCTGTAACAAACTTCAATAATCCCGCTAATATACGTACTATATATATTTAGTTCATTCAAATATATGTAACACTACTGTAACATAACACTCAATAACTTAGAATCAAGTAAAATTTACAGATGGCATAACCTATTGACTTACGTATTATTACGTAACTATTGGCAGTAAGGAAGGACCAGATCGGCTATTGACCGATTTGAGTTGAAAAAGAATACGTTGTAAGTTTTCCCAGTGTATGGTGTTTCACAAACAATTTGCGAAAAATGCGGTGTAGCAAAATGCTACAACAAACAAAATAATTGTTTCAAATCCTGCCATACGACATAAGTATTTTTTACGATTAACTCATAGTAATGTCACTCCCAAAAAAGTCAAATAAATAATTAAAAATAAATATTTTTAAATTTCTGAAAAATACGTGTTTTTTTTATATGCCTAAACTTGTCTCTTTATCAACATAATTTAAATTTTTAAGATCTTGAGCTACAAAGGGTTAAATCTTATCACATTAATTAATTAATAATAATTGATCACACCGTCATCAAAATAATCAAATAATACCTACATAAATAATTAAATGTTATGCAACTTACATTCTTTCAGCATCCTTAGGCAAATTCCTGGGCACCTGAGTCAATCCTCTGTGTGAGCAGTCGACAGTGAGGCCCGTACAGGCGCAGGCCCATGGACACCTTCCCAACTGGACTCCTTCTACAGCCGTAGAGATACCACCCAACATAGTTATATCGTTACCGGGGGACAGCGGCTCCCCTTGCACCCCCACACACAACAACAAACCGGCAAAAATCATATACAACCTCATTTTACCTTTACGATATAACATTTTCGTATGATTTAAATATTAATCCATTTTTTATTAACACTAACACCAACCACAAAAGCTGTAACACTAAATATTAAAAATCCACGAATTTTGTTTTTAATTTAAGATATCAATTAATTAATTACGTATACGTATGAGATTATTTATATCAAAAACACTTTTGAAAGAGTGCTATGTTTATTTGGATGTCGTTTCAAAGCAATTTAGTTCTGAGAAGATTCTTTTTAAAAAGTCTTATGTATATTTTCTCACGGTTTTCTATGATTCAAAAACTTTAAATTAATTCAGTCACAAATCCACGTTTGAAGTGTTGTCAGAGAACCTGAAAGAAAAAAAAACTTCAATTAATATTTATTAAATTCATTCGTTTTATGTCAGATTAGATTTAAGACAGATTCTCCATTTCAATCATGATTAACAATAAAGTAAAAGTGTTGGTTTTTTTTTAAGTTGTAAAATCTTTTTAAACGTATATTTTATATTGAATAAATTATATATTAGGTACACCTTCAGGATTGTAAGGATTCTAATTTTATCATTTTCATGAAAAAATTTATCAAGATGAAAATATATTTTTTTACAGCTAAATTCAGTCATTTCAATAATGTTTATGGTTTAAACCAGTTTTTATGTTTCATTACATAAAAGTTAATACATATATTTATATTTAATTGTTATACATATTCTCAATATCTCAAGTACGGTTTGAGATACAGACCTGCATTTAAAAAAAATACCAACTTATAAATAGTATAAAACAAAGTTTGTCTTTGCCCGAATTCCTCAGTAATTATTTAATTGATTTTATTCCTGTTTTCATTAATGGATAGAGTGTTTCACGAGAAAGGCTTAGATGTATAATTTGTGTAAATTTCATAAAGTCGGAATATAAACAATCGTCGGAGAAGTACCTTCGCATGGGCCGCGTAAATAACGATATTATAAACAATAATTAATAGGTTAATCACGTTACTTTTATTTTATAAAATAAACATATTTTCAACCAAATCGATAACAAAAATTGTTAGTAATATGAAAATTAAATGCATCAAAGAATTTGGTATAAAAAAACCAACTAAAAAAATAGTAAAGTCAAATCAAATGTAACCCAGAGTAATTTATATTAATTGTGTAGTTAGTCAGTTAAGCATCTAAATTGTTACACCATCAAGCTGTTTTTGTAAAAATGTACGACGTATTTAAATATTGATAAATATAACTTGAGGTGGGAAGTATTTTTATTTTAAAAAAATTGTAAGAGGAGTTAAAGAAACCTCACAAAACCATTAGCAAAGATACCCTTCAAGTGAGCGGTGATTTTTTTTATTTCGAACTGTATTATATGCAGTATTTTTGTATTGTTGCATTTATAAGTATGTAGGGGAAAGCAGGTAGGATTCGTACACTTTTTACTCTGAGCCTTACAAAAAATAAACTATTAGCTATTACTAAATTATTTTAATACCGCTATGTTACCCATATATCTGGCTTTAATACTATGAAGTGTAGTTTTCATATAAAACAGCATGGGGAAGCTACGGCAATTTTCCTAAAAAATGAAAAACGTACGGAGGCACCCCATGCATGGGGTAGCTTCGTACAGTCAAAGAAAATGTCATTTATTCAATGTACTTATTAAAGTCATTTATTGAGGTCAAAGTTAACACAGAATCAGCCTTCATGTAGTAATCTAACAATTATTGTATTTAAAGTACTTATAATTGCTTAAACATAAATATATAAGACTTTTAATTTAATTCTTGGTAAACAATCTTTTTGCAGCCACCTAAAACATAAAATAGAATTGTGTTTATCGTGAAATGTGAACAGAATTGCCTATAGTTACAAGTAGAGGTATTAGGTATCTAGTAAAGCAGGATTCGTATAATACGAATCTACCCCACTCATAACTGTACGAAAGTACCCCAACCCGAGAAAGCAACAAATTAATTTGGAATAAAAATTACCGTTATAGTTACACTAAAATGACTATTTAAATATTAAACCAAGATTTTAAGGCATAAACTATAATACATCACTTTTATAATTCGAGCATTACTTATACCAGCAAAGCGTGTTCAAAGATGAAAACAAAAAAAAACCTAAGCAGAGCGAAAATACATATCGGCTTGCTCCATCGAAGCCGGTGGCCGTACTATCGGCCCGCCCCGCAGGTACCCTTTGCGTGTGCGGGGGAGTCACCCATACAAACGCGAACATGTAAATGTATTAGATAGCATAGATATCATCACTGTACGAATGCTCCTTGTGTACGAATCCTACCTGCTTTCCCCTATGTAGTATGATATGTAAAAACAGAATATGAATGATATAAAGTATTTAAAATACAAAACATAGTATTCATTATATCAAGAATCATCTCTATTATAACATATATACCTATACATAACATGAAGATCTGTCGAAAAAGGTCAAGCATCAGACGACAATATTAACTACCTATATGTTATGGATAAAAAAAGTACAGTCGAAATCGCTTATAACGACATCGAAGGAACCAATCCTATTAGGTCGTAAAATCCTTTAGTCGTAAAAACTGATAAAAAGGTAATTATATGGGATTTAGTTGGACTTTTATTTTGAGACGTTAAAACCGATATTTTGTATTAACCGATGTCGTTATAACCGGTTTCAACTGTATATTACCTACTTTAGTAAATTTAAAACAATTAAAAATAAAATTGGCAATAAAATAATTATATAATTGAATAGATTTTACCATCCAGTCCCACGTGTATTTCTTAAATTACGAATACCTGCACGACTGATTACCTACTCTTTATTCGCCCACATTACTGCTGTGCTTGTTTTGTCGGACGTACAACTAATCCTTTTTTTTAATCGTGTATGTTTAAACTAATGTGCATTAATCTAGTTATACTATATACGTGCATAATGTCACATAGTCTTATTCTAAATATTGATGCATTATTACAATGAAATCCCTATTAAAATCGGTTTAATAGTTTTAAATTTTTTTTTAAATCTATCAAAATGAATTGTATTGCCTGTAAAACGATGCATAGACTCAAAAAGCTAATAATATTGACGGTTTACAAACATATTCTACAGATTTATTTTTTTGCAAATTGTTACCCTACCCTAAGAATATAAAGGTACGACATATAAAGGTTTGTAAACAATTGCAAATTTCATAATTTATAAACGCATTTCTTTGTAGATACATTTCAGCATACACTTAATCATTTTATATCTAGTTTTACAATCTACAATAAAGATATCTAAGAACGTGTATCTTATCTTGCAAAACAGTGTATTTATTTACATCAAATTGTGAATAAAACTAGTCAATAAAAATAAAACCCAATATTATGAATAGCATTTAATTGAAATAACCGAAGGTATATGTGCGTTGTAATAAAAGGTCTTTATACAACTGTCGTGAACATGTAACAGCATGAAGCAATAAAAATAGAATTTGTACAGAGTCGGATCTAACCTAACATTGAAAATGTTTTTCATTATTTGAATTTTGTTTTCTTTACCAAATTAATTTAAAAATATTGTGTCCACCCTAA
Organism: Sialis lutaria; assembly: GCA_949319165.1. Lineage (NCBI taxonomy): Eukaryota > Metazoa > Arthropoda > Insecta > Megaloptera > Sialidae > Sialis > Sialis lutaria. Next base: position 18,635,004 of record OX439241.1, read on the forward strand.
CATACTAGTCGAATATAAGTGACGTCATTAAGTCATTACTATTCGTCTAACTCTCTTTAATTTTTTTTAATAGCAATGATACTTCAACGTTTTGTAACACAGTTGGCGACTCTCCGTACAAAATAATTTTCATAATATCACCGCTGTTTTAAAACCGTTGATGTTTACATACATACAATGCGTGCGTGAAACTTGTCAAAATCATCATAAAACTCAAGAGAACTGTCATATAAGTTTGATACCTCATTTGAGAGTGCTTCCAAGCTAGCAAATTTGCTAGCCCCCTATATGATGCCGGACGTAATTTATCAATGCCCAACTCAAAACCCTAGTCCTAAATTCAATCCTTAAGAGGCGGAAAAGGGTTTTTTACTTTTTTTTATTTTGATACATTTTTCTGATAAATTTGTTATATTATAAATGGTTAAAAATTGTACAATATTAAAAGCACAAATAGTATTACATTTTATAAGTTATACACAGGACCGTCGAGAGAAAATCCGGGCCCGGGGGACAAAAATTATGCTCTCGACAGCCCTTTATACACATAATGAATTATTTAATCAAACATCCAAAGTAAAGTACACTAAAACTATCTTAATCAGACCCTGTGTATATTTTCCATCAGCAACTGGATATGAGGTATCTCAAGTGCACTACAAAAGCGTTGGCATTTTAAAAATGAAGCCGATTTACATATAAAGAATTTAAAACAGATACAAAAAATATTCAGATATCAGTCAAAGCTACCACACATCAGTCTCCAATCATGACCATTTTAGGTCGTATTTAGTATCCCGGGTACAATCGACTTCTGTATTAGGCATCGAGTAAAGAAAACCCAGGCGGAACGACCAACGCCGCCTACGGTAACCAGGGCATTCACGTAACGTCTTCTTCCTTAATTTTTTGTTTAAAAAAAGATTGGAATTTTATTGTCTCCATATAAAGTTTTACTACACTATTTTAATGAATATGTAGGTTTGTTTCTATTTTTTATTTTATAAATATTTGCAAATAGTACTACTAAAAGTAATACCTACATTTTTATTAAATAAAACTTTTTTTTAATGCTATTCAAAATACAACAAATAAAAATTAATAAAATTAACAACATATCACAGTAGGAAAATAACAAAGTGTTTTATTAATTCAAAAGTACGTATACATTTTTATACTACATGTTTAAATAAAAATCAATAATAATCGATAATAAATTGATTTTTAAAATTTAAAAATAATAAAATAAGTTTCTCGTTGCCTGTCAGATTACATATAACTTAACCCTTCTATGTTTTGTCATTTATCCTTAATCCTTGAAAACAGAGAAACTGTGGTTTCTACTAAATAAGTACACCTTAACCACAAGAAAACACTATCATTCGACACGTGTTTCAACTTTACAAAAAGAAGTCCTCATCAGGAGCCTAATAGTTCCAAACTTATCCTTAAGCTTTGGCAAATAAGACAGCACTGTAACATCGCCACACTTTAACCAGCGTCGTGTTTTGCTACAGATTAATTTACTTGTTTGAATCCTCAAGGTAACTAAACGCTGCACGTTACAGCATTTGCCAAGGCTTTATAATACAAATTAGACCATTTTTACATATATTTTAAACTAAATAAGTCTATAATCCCCCGCGAAAGCCTCAAATACACATAAATATATACGGAAACTACAAATGTCCCAGAATGCGTATAATATTATATATCTATCTTTCATACCACCTGAAGCATCTCAACGTGCTAATCAAATCTTAGAAAGTAAAGTCGATTTGCGTTGTATTACTGGTTATTTAACACAAAATACAATGCTGAGATATTCATGTATCTTTTACACCTTACAACTTAATACACATAAATGCATAGATAATACATGCATGCAAGAAGTGCTTTTTGTAATTGTTTAATGAAACCGTTGTCTAGATTCTAGATGAAAAACAGCACTTAAAGATACTTTATATGATAGTACAAACATTAATACATAACCTATATATAAAAGTACAAGGAGAAAATTGTATTGGAAAAATTACAATTAAAATGAAAGAACTCGAAATATTATTATTATATACAATTTGAAATATATAAAATGTAATTATATTTCAAGCAATTTTATTATGTTCTATATAGTCTATTATATTTTTAAAGTTGAATTGGCATTGAGTACCTATACGCCCTTATTAAGGATAATTGAAAATTTCTTATTTGTTTCTGGAAAAATTTTAAAACACTTTCTGAGACTTACTTTCGGAGATAAAAAATATTTTTACATTTTTTTAAATTACCCGTAGATTTTTTAATAATAACAAAACGTTTATATATTTAAATATTTAAATTTTCTGAATTGTTAGCTGTCGTTTGATATCCTATTCGCTTTAAATTTTATTTGTATAACTCAATTCTATTATTAGTCCACCATTAACTGAATCGGTGAGTGAAAGAACGATATATCTCCAAAATGACCATTTTGAGAAAAACGAAAAAAACTGTTTTAAAGGAGAACTATGGGTTATTTTGTCTAATTATGTATTGTGACATTATAGAACTTATGTTAACCGATAATAATACGTAAATAAATAAATTTAAAAAAAATTGCAAAAAAAGATATTTGAAAAAAAATGACCGGCAGTTATACTGTTCTTTCACTCAATTAAAAAAAAATTGCAAATTTTTTTTTTATTGCTTTATTTTCGGCTTTATTATTTTATTTTTTATTATTTTACAAAAAAAATTATTTGTAATTTTTACTCAGAATCTTCATTTTTGACTTTCCAAGAAATAATATGGTAGTAAAATTCGAGGATTTCGTCAGAAAAGTAAGGTAAAAGTAATTGTAAAAAAAATTGAACTACCCCCCGTCGCACGTACGATGTTGGTCGATGTATTATTATTTTGCTATGTGATAGAGCTATGAATTTTAAATATTTTGCCTATCTCAGTTAAAATTGCCATTTTTGGCACTTTTATTGTTCTTTCACTCACCGATTCAACTATAATAATTATATATCAAATATTAATGGTTCATTTGATCTGACAGACAGTGTCTGTTCAAAAAAATTATTTTTCGATTTCGGTACAGAACACTAAATATGGAAAAAATATTATTATTTTTTAGTTTCTTAATGCCTTTTTGATTATTTCAAATGAACGACGTTCTACTGTATAAAAACGTTCTCTTAATAATAATGTATTTTACATATTTTAGTAGATTTACTAACAATAAGTTGCTATAAATAAATATAAAATATATATCACTTTCTGAGAAAGAACAACTAATTAATCAGAAATAATAACTTCTTTACACTTTCGCAATTATCCGTTAACAATTAACAAGATAATGGATTAAATTACTCTCCGACAATATTGCATTTCCTAATGTATCGATATTTACTATGGAGAACTATTAACCACAAGTCAATTAATAGTAAATCAATTTGCAATTAAATAAATTGAATAGTCGCTGTGTTAAATACAGAGCAATCGCTAACAGATACATAAATAACTTTTGCATTACAAACTTATACAGTTGAATAGCCGTATATCTGTACAATTGTTCGGTATAATTTAATTTATTATTTCCCTATAATTCTTGAAGGCGCCATTTTTCTTGAAATGTAAATTCCTTGTGTTTTTACAAATTCTCATTAAATAAATTAAAACAATACGTTGTTATTCAAAATTTGGTACATCTGAAAAAAAATTACCTGGCAAGATTAATTTCATAGATATTTTTTGATTCTATAAAAAAAATTCGAATTTTTAGCTATATTCGTAGTAGTCGAGTCAATGAAGATTTTTACTTCGGAACCCTCAGAAACAGCACCGCTTTTAATGAATTTTTTTTTTAAATGTTCGTTATACCATACTATTTGAAATCAGAAACATTCCAGCCGTCGGACTCAAAAAAAATGTATATAAATAAAAAATTTTTCGTTGATAACTGAGCAAAAGTGTGTTTTTTTGTTATAACTTAGTTGAATAAATATTATTTGAGGAAATGAGCAAAAAAATTTTTATTGGCAAACGTTACTTTTCAATTATTTAAATAATTTGCTTAATAAATTATCGTTGACATTTTGACGCAAAAATTCATAAATTAATATACATATTTAGAATTTATTGAATATTGATGAAATTTAGCAAAATTATTCGAAATACCCTTATTTAATATTAGTAAATTTTAGAGCACGTTACTTGCATTAATAATCATTTTACAGCAAGTTTTGCTACGAAATTTCGTATCCGCTCCAGCCGCGAATAAAATAATAAACGTTTGCCGTTTTGCAAATAAACAAACAATTTTGTCCAAAAAAATTGTAATTATTTGAGATGTATTTATCTAACGTTCTTGAAAGTTTTAACCCTTTTGGTTAACTATTTTCAACTCTAGAGCAGTTTATTCTTTAGATTTTTCACGCGTCAGCGGTAAGTTCGTCACTAAGATCGTTTACTCTGTAAAAAATATTTATTGATTTTTTATAAAATTTTGCATAATTGTTCGAATTACTTTACTTTAGCAGTACACAAATTAAGAACACGTCACTAACATTATTAATCATTTTACAACTACTTTTTCGTACGAAATTTAGTATTCGCTCGTGTCGCGTATAGACAATAAACGTTTGCCTTTTTGCAAATAAACAAACGATTTTTTCCAAAAAAATTGTACTTATTTGAGATGTATTTACCTGATGTTTTTGAAAGTTTTAGCCCTTTTGGTTAATTATTTTCAATTCTATAGCAGTATATTCCTCAGATTTTTCGCGCTTCAGCGGCACGTTCGTCGACAAGATCCTTTTACTCTGTTAAAAATATTTACTGAATTTTGATGAAATCTTACATAATTGTTTGAAATACTTTAATTTAGCAGTAAAAAAATTACGAGCACGTCACTAGCAATATTTTTCATTTTACAACTAGTTAGGCTACGAAATTTACTATCCGCTCCTGCCGCATATAAGACAATAAACGTATCCCGTTTTGCTAATAAACAAACAATTTTGACAAAAAATATTATGCTTATTTAAAATACATTTACCTAATGTTTCTAAAATTTTTAGCCCTCTAGGTTCATTTTTCTAAATGGTACAATGTTATTTATTACAAATTCAAAATTTTTGAGGAAAAATTGGGAAATTTCTGGAAAATTCCTAAAAAATTTTGTATAATTCAACTTTATTTGTGAAAAGAAACACCGCGAATACTCATTTCTATAAAAATTTTCAATAAATTTAGACAAAAATTAAAAAAAAATTGGAAAATTTCGGGAAAATTCCCGCAAAATCCTTATTTTGACAAAGTATTCTTATTCAGCGACCCTCTAAATTCCTATAGGTAAAAAAATTTCGTCGAAAATCGGACTTAATATATGAAACCAGTAAATTATAGAAATTTTCAAAATTTGGGGGGGAGGGGTAAAATCCGACGACTAGAATGTTTCTGATTTCAAATAGTATGGTATAACGAACATTTTAAAAAAAATTCTATCAAAATCGGTGCTGTTTCTGAGAGTTCCGAAGTTTTAGCCATTTTCGAGCTTCATTGACTCGACTATAGTCCGTTACATTGAAATTTTACTATATTAACAATTATTAACTTTTATTGCTATACGTTATTGTCGTCCACATATTTATGTTTCAAAATTGACGACTAATTCGTATTCACTGATGGCCGAAAAATAATACTTGTACGAGTGCCGAAGGAAAGAAGGGGAAGTTTTTAAAAGGAGAGGGGAGAGTGATAAAAAAGATAACGTCTGTGGGCCTATTTCCAATTTCTCATCTGGTTACCTGATCGAGACCCGATGTTTTTTTTTTAATTTAGTAATCTGATCAGGCATAATGGATTAATCAGTTCAGGTTCGGATAGGATAGTTTAATCAGGGCCGGATTTGATAACCTGATCCGACACGGATGCGAACCGAACAGGCGTTACATTTCAGATCCGGACCGGGTCAGTTTTGCCTGATCTAGACCTTATCATCACTAGGGCTAACCAGATATGGCCCGGACTCCAACCCTAACAGATTTCTGAACGGGTAGGTACTTAAATGTTTTTATAGAAATGTAAATTGTACTTACTTGTACAAAACAATGCACTTAAAAATATATGTTATTTAATTTTAATTTGCTTAAAGCCATTTTGCAAAAATACCTAAGTGCATTTTTTTGTAAAAATTACTTATATTTGTACTTAAATATATGTTTTGGCATTTTACTTTTACTTATAAGTACACTTATATTTTTGTAGAGTAATTATACTTGTAATTAAGTATGCATGTTTGTTCTTATGCACAATTCTGTCTGTAATTGAAAAAAAAGGATTTATATTTTGTATTCGAACTTAAGACATAAGATTTTTTTAAAAATAATGGCTCATTTATTAAGAACATCTATTCACAAAACAACCTGATATTTATAGATTCCTAGAGCACACATTAAAGCTCATTAGCGAGTGTTATGGATGTACCCCCGCGGCCTGGATCTGCCCACGAACAAACTCGCCTCTCTTAAATGTTCCGTGCACAAACCATTTTTCTAATCTCTTAGTATAATAATTACATAATCACATAATTATATTTCTGTAAATATTTCTTTTTTACGTTTCCAAACAGATGAGATCACCAGATCATGATAGTATACATTGGCGCCTGCAGGCAAAGGTAAAAGAGAAACTTACCCTTCTTCTCGCCTCTAAGTTTTTGCAAAAATGATACTTGCTAATGCGTAATCAATTGTTAATGATTTTAGTACCAGAATAGATAACTAACAAAGACTTGACCGTTTCTTTTTCTGAACAACTCGTAGGAATGTGTTAATCCCCCCCTTTTTAAAGACCTGCGGGTACCTATGTGTATATATTTTTATATTTTCGTATAATGAAATGCGGTGCACGCTCAAACGGATACTATAATTATATATTTATAGTTATTTGAAATGTTCACAAATAAATATAATAAATGATTGTAGCGATATTGCTTACCAATGCAATCGTCTTTTGTTTACTATTTTACGTGTATTGATTGTTTTGTAACTAACCGGTTAACTCGAAGTGACATCATATCGTTTTTATTAAACAAATAATACAAATCAAACGATTCACGTGTAGGTATTATGTATAGGTACTGTCATTGAGATTAAGAACTTTTAAAATTGATAATACTAGTTTTATTTGTTTCTCTGAAGTTGCATGAATAACATTCATACTCACACAAAATTGTTTAATGTGTAGGAAACTACCAGGAAGTAATTTACATAGAGGATGAATAAAAATACAACCAAAAATTAACTTCATGAACAAATGTTTACTAAAAAAATTCTTGCCCACATATTTGCTATGAAAAATTCTAATTCTAGAAAAATTCTGGTAGAAAATGAATTATTTTTCAATTATTTTTATTGTACCAGTGTTATCTATGAATTAGAAATGTGTTAGTGCATTCTGAAATGCTGCCACAAAATTTAATAGAATAGTCATTAGTATTTTGTTTTCAATTTTATATGTCAAAAATATTATTTATTTTTACAATAATCCACTGTTAATATTATGAACGTGAAAACAAAATACTATTGGGATCCGTCAGATGGGAGGAGCCTAAAAGAACATGGCGCAGCTAAGGGTTTAATTTAAAAAAAAATTACAAGACAGTGTCAATAGTTAAAATATAAGTATTATAATGTATACACATATTTTAAATTCACTCATTAATTACTTATAATTACAGATAATATCACGCAATAACATCAAATACAATACGCATACGTTATTTAATTCTGATTGTTTACAATTTTTCAACAAACAAATCTTTTAAATACATATTTATATTATAATAAATCAATTATATATAGGAAAAATTGTAAAATTCTTTCTTGGTACTTACTGTTCTTTCATTCATTTTATTTTTGGATGATTTAAAAAATAATATTGTGATTTAATCGTAAGTTTTATTATAAACCGTAGGTTCATCTGTCAGTTAATGCTTGAGATTATTTATTTTTTCATTATTAAATTCTGTTACCATAGAAATTGTACCCCCAGTCTAGTTACAAATTTTGCCACCAGGTGGTGTACACTCATTTGACGGATCCCAATAGTCTGTTTCTTTTAAGTTTGCAGTGGTTGCTAGGTGATTTGACGGTACCAATCGTCAAATCAGCCAGCAACCACTGAAATCTTAAATGAAACAGCCTATAGTAATTTAGTGACTAGTGTACGGGACAAACGATATATATAAACTTAAAACACTTTGTAGTTTTGTATGTATATTTATTTATTGTTGAAAGTACAATGATGATTGTTGTAAGTTGATGTAATGTTTGGTAATGTAGCGAGTGCGAGAGTACTGCAGCGAGATGTTTACTGTCTTAAGAGCGAAGACCAAGTATCTGTTTTTGAAAATGAACTATCCTGTCTTAAAATCGGTAGACAAGGATAGCGATAGATATTTAGAGAAGGGGAAAAATAGAAAGTGGTTTGCTTGGGGAAATCCAAAAGGCGGCATCTACTTTGACCCTAGCACTACTGAGCTTAGGATAAATTAGACGTTAGCCGACCGGAAATACCCAAGCGTACGTGTTACTAATAAACTACAGAGGATTAAGAAAGATTAAAGAATTTGCTGAAAAATGTAAAAGTCTAGACACGTTGTAAAAGTAAATAAGTTGTCGGTAAACTTAAATAAAATAATAAAAATAGTACGAAATATTAAAAATAAAATTTAAGAAATTTGAACGTGTGAGATGTCGCGAATGTCGCTACAGTACCCCCCTGCCAGTGATTTAATTCACGAAAAACCTATCTGTAGACGGTCCGTGAAGCGGACGCGTCTACCTGACCGTGTTCGTCGTACTCCTTCGTCTGGCTGAACTTCGGGCTGGTGGGCGGGAACGACTGGAACTCGAGATGCAATGTCTGCGTCGTTTGTCTTCTCGCCGTGTATGCCGTCATCATTTGCGTCGTCTGACGTGATGTATGCTGGCTTGAGTCTATCGATGGATACTGTAACGTCGCGGCCACGCATATGAACGATGAAAGTTTTATCGCTTCGTTTGACAACCTTGAATGGGCCCTCATATGGTTTCTGGAGTGGTGATTTTGGTCCGTCATGGCGAACGAACACGTGTTGCGTTGTGGTTAGGTCTTTAAAAACGAAAGTGCGTTTGTTGCCATGCTGCGTGCCATTGGTTGGACGCAAAGTCGTTAAATGTTGTTTAAGGTCTTTAATGAATTGATTAGTTGTGTCGTCGTTATTGTTGTCCGAGAGACGGTTTGATAAAAATTCTCCGGGAAGGCGTAGAGGTTCTCCGTAGACTATTTCGGCTGCTGAAGCTTGAAGGTCCTCCTTCCAGGCAGCGCGAATCCCTAGCATCACCGTTGGTAGAATTTCCGTCCATCGCTCGTTGTGACATTTTATCGCAGCTTTCAGTTGACGGTGAAAACGCTCAACCATGCCGTTGGCGGCAGGGTGATATGCAGTCGTTCTCAGGTGAGTCGTACCAGTCAGGCGGTTTAAATGCTTAAACAGGTATGACTCGAACTGTCTTCCCTGGTCGGTTGTTACACGGAGTGGTGTACCGAAGCGTGCAATCCAGTTAGCGTAGAATGCACGGGCGACTGTTTCAGCTTCCTGGTTTTCGAGAGGTATGGCTTCAGGCCAGCGAGAGAAGCGATCGACGCAGGTAAGGCAATATCTGCAGCCTTCCGAACTCGGCATGATGATGATGTCGATGTGCACGTGCTCGAACCTCGCAGATGGTAATGTGAAGGTTCCAAGAGTCGATGAAACGTGTCGTGTGACTTTCGATTTTTGACATTCTAAACAGCTACGGGCCCACATTGTGCAATCCTTTTTTATTGACGGCCAGACGTAACGTTGCGTCACGAGCTTGACTGTCGCTTTAACACCTGGGTGAGAGAGTCGGTGCACTGCGTTAAATGCGGCTCGGCGAAATTGCGTTGTGACGAATGGGCGAGCTGTGGATGTTGAAATGTCGCAAAGTAATGTGACATCAGTATTTGGTATTTTAACAAGTTTCATTTGAAGGCTCGTTGTGTTTGCGTTTTTTAATGTTTTGATCTCCTCGTCAGTTTTCTGTGCCAGTGCGAGTGCCTCGAGGTCGAGAGTAGCTTCAACCTCTTCGACGCGTGACAATGCGTCGGCGACAACGTTGTCTTGGCCGGCTACGTGCCGGATGTCGGTGGTGAATTGTCCCACAAAGTCGAGGTACCGGAACTGCCGAGGAGTGCACTGACCATCCTTCTTCTTGAATGCAAACGTAATCGGTTTGTGATCCGTGAAAATGGTGAATGTGCGTGCTTCGATCATATGACGGAAATGTTTTACCGCGGAGTATATAGCGAGCAGCTCGCGGTCGTATGCACCGTATTTTCGTTCGGCGGAATTCAGCTTCCTGGAGAAGAACGCCAGTGGTTGCCAGGCGTCGTCGAGTCGTTGTTGAAGTGCGGCACCGATGGTATAATCTGATGCGTCGCAGAATATTGCTAGCGGTGCGTCGATTTTGGGATGAGCAAGCAAGGTAGCCTGTGCAAGACTTTCCTTGCATTGCTCAAAAGCACGTTCTGTTTCCGAATTCCAGTTGATCGGAGCTTTCCCCTTTACATTCCCCTGGAGAAGGTCGTTAAGAGGTGCTTGGACTTGAGCAGCTTTGGGTATGAATCTCCTATAGAAATTTAGCATACCCAAAAACTGACGGAGTTTCTTCACGGTCGTAGGCTGCGGATAATTGCGTATAGTTTCAACTTTATCCTGTAGCGGTCGTGTGCCTGCGCTTGAAATAAGGTAGCCCAGAAATGTCACTTCAGGCTGACCGAACACGCACTTAGCCGGGTTCACAACCACGCCGTATTCCTGGAGGCGGGCGAAAAGAATCCGCAGGTGGTCCAGGTGCTCTTCTTCTGACGAAGACGCTATGAGTATGTCGTCGATATAGGCATAGCAGAAGTCTAGGCCACGCAGCACCTCGTCGATGAAACGTTGGAATGTTTGAGCCGCGTTGCGTAAACCAAAGGTCATAAATGGGAACTCAAACAATCCGAACGGTGTGGTGATGGCTGTTTTAGGGATGTCCTCCTCGACGACAGGAATCTGATTGAACGCGCGCACTAGGTCGATTGTTGAAAAAATAGTTTTTCCCTGGAGAGCCTGTGCGAAATCTTGAATGTGACGGACGGGATATCGATCCGGCTCCGTCCTTGCGTTCAAGCCACGATAATCTCCACAGGGTCGCAGTTCTTCGTTTTTCTTGGGCACCAGGTGAAGCGGAGATGCCCAGCAGCTTTTTGATGGTCGAGCGATCCCGAGCTTTAGCATCGCGTCGAACTCTTGTTTGGCCGCTTTTAATTTGTCTGGTGCGAGACGTCGCGGTTTGTGAGCGACGGGTGGTCCTGGTGTAGTCTTGATATGATGTCTTGTCTGGTGTCGTAATTCCTTAACTGCTCCGACCGGACGTGTGATGTCGGTGAATTGCAGCAGCAGTTCGTGGAACGTCGATGTTCCGGATACCGTTTTGATTCCCAGTACATCGTATTTGGCTACGACAGCTTGTCCCTGCGTGGTTATGCGTGTCGTGGCGTCGAGTAGGCGTCGATTTCTCACATCCACAAGTAAATTGTAGTATGCCAGAAAATCAACGCCAACGATTGGTTTTGATACGTCAGCGACCACGAACCTCCATGTGAAGTCGCGGCGTAGTCCGAAGTCGAGTGTGAACGTTCTCGTACCGTATGTCGATATGGGCGTTCCATTGGCTGCAGCAAGTTCATACGAAGACCTTTCTTGCGGCCCTCGTAGGTATGAACGAGGAAACACGCATAAATCGGCTCCGGTGTCCACCAAGAATTGTGTTTTCGTCGTCTTGTCTGTGATGAAAATGCGGCGCGATGTCGTAGGGCAGGTGTCGTCCGTCGCCATTAACGACTGCCCGTCGCGTTTCCCGAACTGGACTGGTTAAATGAACATGGCTGCCGACATTTGCTTGCGCCCTGGCCGAATGTACAGTGATACCAGCATACATCTTGGACGTGGCTGCGATCGCGGGATTGTGGTCGTGTGCGAGACCGCGATCTACTACGATGATAATTTATCTCACTTCTAAGTTCGTTCACTTCCCTTTGCATGGCAGTAACTTCCTGGCTTAACGTTAGTGCCAGCTGCCGTAATTGTGTTGATATAAGGTCGCTTGTCGCGACCTGGGTTGTGGTTTCCGCGATCGTCGGTCGATGCGATGTTAACTCCATGATAGAGTCTGCTAAATCAGCGATTTTGTTGAGACTGAGGTCTTTGTGTGCAGCGAGAATAGCCTGCACGTTGGCGGGTAGTCGTCCGCACCACAGGGTACGCAGCATACTCTCTGGCACCGATGTTCCTGCGAGTCCTTGGAGATGGCGGAGAAACTGTGACGGCTTCCTGTCACCCATTTCCTCGAGCTCGAGAAGGCGGCGAGTCTTTTGTTCCTGCGACGTGCTGAGGCGCTTAATTAACTCTGATTTGAGCGTCGCGTATGCATCTGTTGCTGGCTTATTCACTATTATGTCCCTCACTTCGAGCGCGAATCGCGGCTCTAATACACACGTCACATACCCGAATTTTGTAGCGTCGGTCGTTACGCCCGCACTCGCGAAATTCGCTTCCACCATCGAGAACCAAAGTTCTGGGTCTGATGGAATAAACGGCGGTATATGGACGGCTACGCGGTTGACAGCTAACGCACTCTCTTCGTTCTCTGCGAAATTATGTGTACCTTGCAACGCCATGTTTAAAAGTTCTCTTGTTAATCACAATACACGGAAAGCACGATTTACAAAAAAAAAAAAAATCGTCAGTTGCACTTTATAAAAGTTTGTCGAATACACAAATCACTTTTTTTAAATTGTCAGTAGCACTATGAATTGTCAATAACACGCGAGAAAAACACAACACGTCACTATGTTTCACGTCGGTCGCGGATAAATTCACGTAGTGCGCGGACAAATCACGTCGGTTGTGATCAAATCACGTCGGGCGCGGACAGATCACGTCGGGGTCACCACTTTAGTGACTAGTGTACGGGACAAACGATATATATAAACTTAAAACACTTTGTAGTTTTGTATGTATATTTATTTATTGTTGAAAGTACAATGATGATTGTTGTAAGTTGATGTAATGTTTGGTAATGTAGCGAGTGCGAGAGTACTGCAGCGAGATGTTTACTGTCTTAAGAGCGAAGACCAAGTATCTGTTTTTGAAAATGAACTATCCTGTCTTAAAATCGGTAGACAAGGATAGCGATAGATATTTAGAGAAGGGGAAAAATAGAAAGTGGTTTGCTTGGGGAAATCCAAAAGGCGGCATCTACTTTGACCCTAGCACTACTGAGCTTAGGATAAATTAGACGTTAGCCGACCGGAAATACCCAAGCGTACGTGTTACTAATAAACTACAGAGGATTAAGAAAGATTAAAGAATTTGCTGAAAAATGTAAAAGTCTAGACACGTTGTAAAAGTAAATAAGTTGTCGGTAAACTTAAATAAAATAATAAAAATAGTACGAAATATTAAAAATAAAATTTAAGAAATTTGAACGTGTGAGATGTCGCGAATGTCGCTACAGTAACTATTTTATGAAATTTTGTGGCGACATTTCAAAATGTCCCAATGGCCAGGGGCGCGCCAACCCGAGGGTGCAGGGAGTGCACCGCACACGGGCGGCAAATTTTAGGGGCGGCAAAAAACCGCCTCGTCAGTCATTGTTTAATAATAATAATAATCATAAAAAACGTTTATTATGTTAATTAATTAAATAATTGTGGATTGTAAAAAAAAATATTTTTGTTTAAATGACGAAAATAAATAATGTAGGTAATGTTAGATAATTACACTGACCGACAGCCATTTTGCTGCAGGGCATACAACAACTTTTTAAGGGTAATTTGGACACGCTGAATCCAAAAATGACCACCTTTTTGCTCAATCAGCTCTTATTTTTGCGATATTGCAAAAAAAAAGGTTTTTTCGATATGCAAACATTCAAATTTGTATATATATTTTATAAATCAATGACTAAATACAATTATCATTCAGAATGAAGCTATGGGTCCTAATTGAACTAAAAAGCCTTAAATTATATACATTCATAAAGTTATTCATTTCGAAAATCATGTTTTAAACGAAAAAAAAATTCAGCAATATTTAAAATTCAAAGCGCTGTAACACAAACAATTTTTGTCCAATTTTAATGTTATTCATTAAATTTGTAGCTTTATCTATCTTCTTTATTGTGTTAAAATTTCAACGTAATCGAATGAAAATTGGCGAAATGGACAATGGTACTAAATTAACTGCGCGTGTCAAAATTTAGTGGTTCGTTCAAATATTTTTTAAATTAAATGTTTCAACCAAAGATCATTCGGAATGTAACTATGGGTCCTAATTAAACTATAAAGCCTCAAACTATACACATTTTTAAAGTTAGTCCCTTCGAAATTCATGTTTTAAATGAAGAAAATTCGATTTTTTAGCCAAAATTCGGCGATTTTTAAATTTTAAAGCGCTATTATACAAACAATTTTTGTCCAATTTTAATGCAATTTACTAAATATATACCTATAGGTTTTTTAGTTCTAATTCAAGTTTTTAAATACCAATTTATTTTCAAATATTGAATTTAAAATGAAAAAAAATTAATTTGAAATGAAAAAACTTGAATTAGAACAAAAAAACCTATAGCTTTATCTATCTTCTTTATTGAGTTAAAATTTTAACGTAATCGAATGAAAATTGGCAAAAAGGTATTAAAATCAACCGCCCGTGTCAGTATTTGGTAGTTCGGTCATAACCACTCCTGGCGTTAAATAAATTCTTTGAACAAAGTTATGCATTGAAATACGTATTAATTCGAGTTTCGAAACGAAAATTAAGGTGGCTACAGACGTAACTACATGCTTGACAACACCGCTTGATCAATCCGTTTGATCAAGCACGCACAATTTCGCTGCGCCACCACACGCACAAGCATATGCTTGTACAAGCGGCAGTTTGTTATCACATGTACAGCTGCACACAACAACGTTTGCTTGTACAAACATACACGTTCTTGGTACACACGCTGTGACAGCTTGTGCAATCGCGGATTGTACAAGCGGTATGATTAAAATTCAATCAATCTTCAAGCGGATTGTGCAATCATAATGCTTGAGCAAAATTACCATACACACGCTACAATATGCTTGATCAAACGGATTGATCAAGCGGTGTTGTCAAGCATGTAGTTACGTCTGTAGCCACCTTTACTGACACTGTTTTACAAAATTAAAAAAATAACTTTATACAAAACGTTCTTGAACATAAATTTAAAAAAAAAAAAACAATATGTGTAAGAAAAACTTCTTTTCAGCGATTATCTTGACATAAAAATTATTATTTTCGAAAAAAATATATGAAATAAGTAAAAATTTATTCATTACTTTGTTCACTGAATTTATTTTACGAACCATACATACGCCATAAGTGAAAATTACCGAACTACCAATTTTCACACGCGCAGTTGATTTTAGTACCATTTCGCCAATTTTCATTCGATTACGTTGAAATTTTAACACAATAAAGAAGATAGATAAAGCTACAAATTTAGTGAATAACATTAAAATTGGAGAAAAATTGTTTGTGTAACAGCGCTTTGAATTTTGACAATTGCTGAATTTTTGCTAAAAAATCGTTTTTTTTTTTCGTTTAAAAAATGATTATCGAAAAGAATAACTTTATGAATGTATATAATTTAAGACTTTTTAGTTCAATTAGGACCCATAGCTTCATTCTGAATGATAATTATTTGAAGTCATTGATTTATAAAATATATATACAAATTTGAATGTTTGCATATCGAAAAAAACATTGTTTTTTTGCAATATCTCGAAAACTAGAGCTGATTGAGCAAAATGGTGGTCATTTTTGGATTCAGCGTGTCTAAATTACCCTTAAAAAGTTATTCTATGCCCTGCAGCAAATAAAAAAAAAATTGTCGGCCTGTGTTATGGAAAATGCAGGTAATATTTTAGAACGAGTGCCTACAGTAAATTAAACATATCTAAACTCCAATTTTGCGCGTAAAACAAATGGACTGTATAAAACATGGGTCTTTCCCGATTATGCCATGAAATTGGGATCTTTCCGACGATTCGGTCGTTTCATTTTATTTTTATTTTTTGTAGTCAAATAATAATTTTCAAATGGGTTTAAAAATATGAGATTATTTAGATACATTAAAAATTGTATTGTGTTTTATTGTCGACATATACATATAGGGGCGGCAAACAAAGTCTTGCACCCGGGCGGCAAATTTCGTTGGCGCGCCACTGCCAATGGCATATCATTAAATTTGACCAAAAGCTACTACAAGACTTCTAATTCGCCCTATATTAATTTTCCTATGTCTTAATCAACTTGGAATTCACTGTAAAGTTATAAGTTATATAATTTAATATCAAACAAATTAATTCAATTAAACTAAATCTACTATGATTAGCTCATTACCAAACTCCCCATCCTTCCTCTGTTCCTGTAACACTCATAATACAAGAACTATATAAAAATACAACTGAGCTATCGGATTAGAACCAAGCTTGTCGAGGAAGAAAAAAATCATTGTGTCACAGCATTATTATTAACTGTATCTATATTTTTTTGTTAGGACTAAAAAAGTAACGAATCACTGTTCAAACATACTAAACAATACAGTAGTAGCACTTATGAACCCTGATGATCAGTAAAACACAATATCTCTATAACCCTTAAATTCAACAATGGGGCTTGTTAATTTACATAACGATTTAAACAACAAAAAATGCTTTTATACATATATAATGTTTACGCATTCGAGAAGATATAACCCTGCACAGGAAGTGTCTACCCCGTGCAGTTAAACAGTGTAAATTAATTCTACTGCCATACAATCGTACGTACAAGTGGTTCAGTACAGTAGTTCTCAACTTTTTCAATTTGGAGAACCCTTTTTGAAAGTTAAAAGACTTATTAGATGAAATTTTTAAGGATGGGGCTATTTGCACATACCGTATGAGCATGCAATTGGATATTTGCACATACTGTATGTGTATGCAATTGGATATTTGCACATACCACTAACTTAAAGTAAACTAACCTACCCTAACTTAACAACCTAACGTAATTAGGTACATATACAGTATGTGCAAATAGCCAATTTCATGCACATACGGCATGTGCAAATAGCCACATTCAATATTTAAACTGAATGGATTTATTTTAAACAAAAGGAACCTAAGTATTTTATAAAGAAAAACAGTAGTTTTGAAAATGTTCATATTTTTGGAAGATAGATAAAATTAATCAAACTGATGTGGCCACCGTAAGACTTTTTGATGCATTTTATTTCAAACATTTTTTCTATTACACAATGTTTGAAAATAATTTTAATAATTCAGAAGATAACAAGAGTATATAAACATATGTTTCCGGTTTTATGATGCTCTTCAAAAATAGGGTATGCACATCTACTATTACGTTTCTTAGTTTTGGATGTAGAGCGTTCACCAACAGACAGACACACAGACATCATTGAAATAATAGCCATATCAATTCAGGGGACTTCAAAACGTGTAACTCTATATTTATAATATATTGAGTTTGAATTTTTAAATTAATTATTATGTATACAGTGCATTTCGTATACATGATGGGATTTTTTGAAGCGACAAAATCAATGGAGGTAACAATTTTGACATTGAGTAGAGGTTTCAAGACCATTTTGGAGTCAATAATTTTTTTTCAAATGGAAATCTATTTTTGCAGAAAAACTTTTGTCTGAAAGTTTTTTTTTTTATTTATTTTTTTTACATTAAACAAATTTTATTGTGTTCAAAAATGTCAAAAAAATGTTCTCGAAAAATGCAGATAAAAAATATATTTTTTATAATTTCAGGATTTTTTAACGGTATTTTTTTAATGAAGAAAAAACAAGGTTAAAAATAGTTTAAATAAAACTTTTCAGACAAAATAAGTTTTTTTGGCAAAATTGGAATCTGCAAAAAAAAGATTTCCATTTAAAAAAAATTTTGTTGATTCCAGAAATTTCCTTGAAACCTCCACTCAAAGTAAAAATTGTTACCTCCTTTGATTTTGTCGCTCCAAATCCTGGAATTTTTGCATTAATTTTCATAAAAATCCTTATTTTTCCAGATATTGGCACTCTGAAGATAAAAAAAAACAATCTGTATAGCACAATTTAAGCTAATATATTTCCTTTTAAAAATATGTAGTTTCATTAAAAAGTTTGCGCATTTCTGGCGTAGAGGTGTGGGCCAACTATATCAGCAGACCGACTGTCTGTGAAACTTGAAAGCGAGTGTGTATATGTGTGTTTTGTTGTGGTGTCTACACTTTGTTTGTCTTTGGTCTGCCAAATAGATCAGCGGCGTGCACTGCAGATTCACGTTGAGTGTTTTATACAAAAACGGCACACATCTAACTGATAGTATATACCGCTTTTATATTGAACACCTAAAGTAAACTTGCAATATACGCTGCTAAAATAGATAATATTAAGGTACGATTACATGAACCCATTAACGCCCAAAAGAAAATAAAAACATGCAAAGATTTTTTTAATGAAATTAAGTACATATTCAATATATTTAACTAAATACACAACACAAACTTCTTTTAATATTTAGGAAAAAAATAACAGTGTGTACTCAAGCGAGTAAATTAGGCAGACATGAAGTCTATTTTGTGTGAGACTGCTTTTCTGATATCATTTTTATTTAGATTAATTTCATTTAAAAGTCATGTTATTTAAGTTATTTCATATGATTTGAACAAAATTCGAAATCACATGCTCTAGTTGAATAAAATAAAAAAAAGTAGCATACAACGTACCTCTTTTCAATATACACTTATGAAACTAAAGGTGGCTCCAGACGTAACTACATGCTTGACAACACCGCTTGATCAATCCGTTTGATCAAGCACGCACAATTTCGCTGCGCCACCACACGCACAAGCATATGCTTGTACAAGCGGCAGTTTGTTATCACATGTACAGCTGCACACAACAACGTTTGCTTGAACAAACATACACGTTCTCGGTACACACGTTGAGACCGCTTGAGCAAACGCGGATTGTACAAGCGGTATGATTAAAATTCAATCAATCTTCAAGCGGATTGTGCAATCACAATGCTTGAGAAAAATTACCATACACACGCTACAATATGCTTGATCAAACGGATTGATCAAGCGGTGTTGTCAAGCATGTAGTTACGTCTGTAGCCACCTTAATAGCACTAACAGATTTTGTTTATTGGACTTCTACCAACTGATTTTTAAGGAAATATTGTGAATTAATTTACATAGACAGCAGCACTAGTTATAAAATGAGCGTTAATGGGTTAAAAAGATAAAACACTCCACATGGTGTTTTTAAAACAATTAGTTTTTTAAAATGTACACATAGTTTTTAATTCCAACAACAGTTCGGATATTTACGCATTTTTAATTAAAAAAAAAATAAGTAATTTGGCCGCTAATGAATGGGGGATATGTTTTAAATGTATAGATAATAGCATTTAAAACTTTCTTTAAAGTATTTCTATTATTCCTGATATTATAATAAGAATTCGTATAATTTATATTTAATGTTCTCTATGAAATTCAAATTATTTCAAACAAAAATATGGCATTAATTTAAATAACATTTAAAACTTGAGTAAGCAAAAAAAAATCTTTTTAACATAACTGAGTATTTACTTTGAATAATGATGTGTTTAAAAATCATTCCAAGATTGTCGAATTTCAATAACATCCCAATTACCGTCATCGATTAAATTAGCATTAGCTTATCGTGATATAAAATATTATCTCTTATTTACATAAAATATTTAAATTTTATCCTCAAGGGAAAAGAAGATATTGATTCTTCGCCTCTAATAAAGTAATTTAAACTTGGATCATTAAGCAATTTTGTTATTATGTAAAAAAAATCATTTTGCAAGTACGTTTTGTAAATTATTTATTATTTGTACCTATACCTAAAAAAAGACAATATAAAAACACGAAGTGTCAGAAAAAATAAAATTTGAAAAAAAAATATATTTTCTTAATAAAGTGCACTTCATCATTCTTATAAATTCTAAAAATAAACTACACTCAGCGTTCTATAAGACGTCGGCATCGGTAATTCAAAAATTCCACAAGACGTCGGGTAGAGGAGCCCCCACCACCACGCCTAAAAGTTGACAGATACATAATAATAAAAATGGCGCTGTTGGTGGATGAGATCCTGGTTTGTTGACTTTTTAGAATTGAACTCTAGACAATTGTTATTCGTTGCTTTAATACTGGATGAAAAATGTATAGATTTCTATACAATCATATGCCAATAATTTATTTTTGTTATTTCCTTTTTTAATCGTTTTCAAATTATCAAATTTTAAATAAAATGTACCTTACACGTTTTTTTTATACTATTTATTATATTTCAATTTCAACGAAAATTTGTATTGAATTTCATTTTTTTCCACATTGAGTCACAGCAAAACACAAGTTTTGTGTGTAAAATCTACGTAGAAGACTTTAACGTCAATTTGTTAATTTTAATTTCGCGCTGAAATATAGCAGTCACAATGGTATTATGGTGGGGGTTGGGGAAAGACGTTCTATAGAACTGTTAGAACATTGTCTTACGGAACGGTCATCGTATGGATGGTCGTCTTACAAAAAGCTGAGTGTATATAATAAACTAAAAATAATATATCAACGATTTTCTTTTTGTTGGAGTATAGCTGAAATTTTGTTCAATTACTTTGTACCATACACCAGCACATAGCATAACTAATTACAAATACAAACCTTCAAAACAACTCACAAAGAAACTAGTAGACTTTAAAGAATCACGATAATGCTATATTACAACAAAAATATATCAACTACATTCAATACACATTATTTACATGCTAGATGTAAACATGCACAACTAATACTTGTACCTGATCAAACAAAGAATAGGTATTAAAAGTAGAGAATATTGCGAATTCAATATGTACGAGGTTCGAGTAAGGGTAGTGTAGATCGACGCAGGGTTGGTTCAGAATTTAAGATGACCCAGACTTTTACGGACCCTGTTCGAAATGCTTGCTATGATCAACCCATCAGCAATTCCATTTTCATTAAATATACAGGACCTCTTCAAAAATGACATACCATCAATTCAATTTTTATTATAATTTTAGTAAAAAATGGTATTCTATTTTTACCACAACTCTTACTTTATTTATATGATAATATTAATTCAACAAAAAGCATCATGGAGTCGGAGTCGGAGTTTTAGTAATTTTGGGTGGAGTCGAAGTCAAAATTGGTAAAAAGGTACCGACTCCGACTCCTTTAATTAAATAATGGTTTTTACTTCTTTACACACTATATATTTTTTGTTCGTTTTGAATTTTGAAGTCCAATGATTTAAAATTTTCAATTCTGGCCGGAACCAGAATCATCGGAATTCATTAAAAAAAAATTTGTACAATAAAGAGTCGGAGTCGAACATTAGAAAAACAAAGGAGTCGGAGTCGCAGGTTTTTGCACCGACTCCACAGACCTGATTTGATAGCATCAATTCAAAATATTACTGTGGTCCGAATAAAAATTTATCTACAACTAAAATGACAAAAAACGTATTGATTTAGAAGTCACTGTACTGGTTTTCAGAAAAATATATCAAAATTCATTTAATTCTCATCCTACTGATGCAGACAATAATGGGGTAGGGAGACTTCCCTTTTTCTGAGATGTAATCTAACCTACAATATTTGTAATCGTTTTTACTATTTTCAAAAATATTGACAAGATTGCCTCCCCCCTCATATGTATGTTGAAGCGAACCTATTCTCATTTATTTCTAGTTTTTTGGCAAGGAAGTCTTTTTTTGGTCTCGATATCGTCGCTTATCTAACAACACCGCTCAAGTCGAAAATTAGCGATTTTTACATTTTAATGTCATTGTATAGAGCAACTCATTGCGCGTCGATCTATCAATCACATTCTAGACGTTTCGGACAGTAAGAGACCAGAATTCAAAAAAAAGTTACAGCGCGCAAGCTGGTAGCCTACCATATATAAAACTACACGGGTTTTTCGCTCTCCTGTAAAGTTGGTCAAAATGACTTGAGCGGTGTTATTAAATAAGCAACGATATGTTAGAATAGGATATCCTTTATATTTTATTTATCTTACATTTTTATAGTAACCCATAGACAACGCCGTATCAAAAATATGCATATATAAAAACAATACATCTAAATACTTGTTGACACATTATAACTAGGTACATTTGAATAATTATCTGGAATTTTAATTTTTTTAATTGTTTCACTTTTGAAGCGATTATTATAACTATTATATGTATAACAAAGCACAATTAAAATATAAACGAGGGAGTATTTTCGGATCGTATGTAGATCCACCCCTGGACTCTGACAGGAGAAGCCCCGAGGCAATGTCAAACATCTACGAAGAAGTCTTTAATAATAGACCCTCAGATCGAGATCGGTCGAGACGTTTACACGATGATGGACTGCCGCGAGCTACTTCGCAAGTTTTCAAAATGTTTGATACGGATCGATAAATTGAATACTGAATTAATATCGGATGCAAGTGTAAGATTTAAGACTTCACCGGTGATTTATGATTGGTCTAAAACACTAAATCTATTTACTTCGAACTTTCTATATACTTTTTTAGAAATAAAATATTTATTTCGAAAAAATAAAAATTTTCAAGAGGCACAAAAACGTTTTAAAACACTATTTTGATGTGAAGGAGGTTTCTAAAGTATCCGCAACTTACTAAATCTTAATATGTATTCGACTTCTATTTTTTTAAGGCAACCCACGAAGTGGGAGCGCTTATTTACTCGATTTTCCGTCCGTCTGTCTTCCACCGTGAATCTCGGCCCCCTGACCATTTAGAGACCTCGGGTTTTCACTAAATGGTAGGTCTGTGGCTCTAGTTTAGCCCATTTTAGGAATTTTTCTGGTCATGACCGTCCATCCGGCCACGGACAGACATAATGTCAATTTTTCATACAAAATTTTTCATATATGGCTTCATGCACCTCGTTGGAGTGGGGATTGATTCACGAATCGATTGGCAAGGGTATTTTTTGAGTTGTGTCCATCAAGTGGGTTTGTGATAAATGTGAGTTTTGATAAATTTTTCTTTCAATTCTTCACATATTTCAATATGAAATTCCATTTATCTGATTGTTCTAAATCATTCGTTCAGTAATCTAGTAGAAGTTTTAGAGAGTCTTAACAAAGTTATACATTTTCTGAATCCGTGGATGTACTCATTATATTTATTCAATTATTCAGTGCATTCTGATAACATTTTCTATATACAGTCATATCTAAACGTTACCTAACTTTAGGTTCCACGATCACACTGTAACTATAAAATGTCCGCTATTCGAAACACTGTTATTTTATATACCCATGTAGTCTCATACCAATAAAGAGACGATATTTTGAACCAACCACTATCATTTCGAAGAGTATTGATAATTATAAATGTACGTAATTACAAAGTGATGTATCGTTCAATAAAATTGGTACGATACTAAAATAACTAACGAAATAATATGTACAGCGTAATTAAATTATTACATTTCATATACAAACTAAAATTGAAAATACATATTTAATCAATATATTAATTCAGTTCTTGGAAAACATACCATATAATATAATATTACCACGATATAAGTTAATAATCATATTTTCACTAGAAGTATATTTAGTGTAGGCTAAATATTATGAAATAAATAACAAAACTAATACAATAATGAATCATATTTTGTATCGATAACATAATCTATTTCCATTAATAAATATTTGTTTGCGATATTAAATCAATGTGCTGAAACAACAATAGATTGTTTTAAGATGTTAATTATTTAAGTATATAAATGTATATTATAATATAAAATACGATATGCGAATTACCAGTATATTTACTGTATTTTATTAAATTATAAATGAAATGTATGTCGAGTACCAACTATGATTAAATATGTATTGTAATATATGCTATAATTGTTCAGAAACTAAAGCGAGTATTCCCAGAATTTAATATTGTAAATTAGTTATAAATATATTAAATAGAATCTATAAGTCGAAGAAAATATCCCATACCTTTCTCAGGCCAACTTACTTGAAGTATGAATCCTATATAACTCGAACTAATTTCGGTTCTCTATACATTTATAATTCATATCTCTAAACGACGACCATCCTATTTACGTACGCTCCAAGAAACGACTGGCCAACCGCTCCATGTAACGACCTTCCCCTGCCCCTACCACATACTACCGTGACTGCTATATTTCTGCGCGAAATTTAAATTCAACAATTAAAGTCGGCACGCTGGTGAGTGCCCCTCTAGCTGTCGTTGTTAAGATCTTTTGAATTACCGATGCCGTCACTATTCGGAGGGCTGAGTGTATATTCATTTTTATCGTTTTGCAACCTCTCGACATCACATAACAAAGATGTTTAACCTCCATAAGTCAAACATATGCCTATAAAAACCTCTCTAACTCGAAACCTCTTTTCTTAAAATGTTTTAGAATATCCCTTTACCTTAAAAACCATTTACGAATTGAACATTTCAGATAAGATAGTGGTATATCTATAAATGACCATAGAAGGGATAAATTAAACATTCAACCCTACAAAATCATCCTTTATTTCAATTTAATTGCGCATTTTAACCTTCCCTATTCCTATATATGAAGAGAATTTTGTTAACCTAACAATATACACTGCGGTGTTTCAATCGCATTTATTGTTGAAAATATGATATTTCCATCAAACCAAATCCCGTTCGACATGTCCCTGTATGCAGATAATGCACTCCCCTCAGGACATTCAGGATAACGCGGGTCCTTTATCCATTCAATAGGTACACGGCTACCCATCCCCCGGTTCTGCTTGTATAAATATTAACCGACCGCTTATAATGCGTGTTTATATGTACATAATATGTGTGTATATTTGTGTGCGTGTGTGTATGTGTGTGTGTGTACTGTATAATCACTATGTATCTCTTTTCTGTAGTTATTTATTTAAAATAATTGTATGAATTATCTTAGGTCTACTGTTCTCATGTTTTGCATCATTGTCTTCAAATAAGAAAAAATATAAATACATTTATGTTAAAAACTATTGCATTAGTAAAATTTAGTAGTATGTGGACCCCCCCCCTACCTTTTTTTGAAAACACCCATATAAATATGTTGAGAAATTAATTTAAAACATTACAAAAAGAAATGTAAAATTCGTGCTAACATTTATTTTACGAAGCCAAGGTTTAAGAAATATGGTGGATGGACCATGGAAGACCATGCTCATTGTAAGGCCAATTATTAAAAAGTCGTAGTTATTGCCATGCGATGACAAATTCCTTCTACTCACACTAACATCCATCGAACTCAAAAACACAGACGTGACAGCGAGTCACTCAGGTCGCTATTTTGTCTGTGCCGTCCCATCCTTTGTTGACTTCGGTCGTCGAGGTTAAAATTATAATACGCGCTCACAGCAAAACGTAACTTTTCAAACTATTATTTTCTTTAATTTTTTTAATGAAAGACCTTTTTATGTAGTTAGATATTAAGCAGATATTTTGATTGTCACAACGTTAGTTTTAAGTTAAATCTTTATATTTGTCTTGTAAGGAGCCGTGTTCCTTGCAAGGTCATTTGGAAGAGTTTAATAAAACTTAGAATTAATAAATGATCATTAACTCTGTATTAAAAAAATGTTTTATAAGTTAAGTACATAATAAAACAAAGTGTTACTTAATATTTTGTTTGTTTCGTTTATCCAGTAAATAAAGGAATAATAACTGTTTATTCCTTAAGGTGGTCTTCCATGGTCCACCCACTTTACATGTGTGCCAAAAAAACATAGCTCTGCAATTATGATAAAAATGATAGATAAAAAAAAGAATTTTACAATTTGAAATCTTAATAAAATATACTTACGATTTTTATCTAGTTCGAAACATAAACATAATTTTCTTATACTTTGAAATAATCAAATAAACTTTAAAAAATGAAGTTTACAACATCTTGAAAATATAAAGATCTGATTGTCTCCAAGAAATGTAAATTCTAAAACACTTTAAATTTTCTGTTCTTTTCAAGATCTTAACAAATACCGATTACCAAGAAACTTAAATATAATAAAACCATGCTCTACTTTTCAGCCATCTTGTGATAGCACAAGAACAAAAGAACGCGACTTAATAATATAGTTAAACATGTCGCATCGTGCTTTGTACTAAAACCGGAGATATTTTAACCTGGGACCAGACACGCCTAGTGAATTCTGATAATGCCAAAATTACCTGATTTATATAATAATATCATTTTAATCACATATATCAACCGCATAGAAGTCAACTCTTATTTTTTATCACTTTTCTATTTTATACAACTAGTACGCCTGTCACATAAAAAAACGCTGCATTTTTTGATTGGGGAATGCCACTTTCTGTGGTTATATATAAGGTCAAAAGAAAGATTTTCAGATAGGGAGCCACTTTAAAATCCGTGTAGAGCACTGTTATATGGGCAATCAAAGATAGCCCCCACTAGTGTTTTAAAATTAGCTTTATTTCAGCTCCTAGTTATCCGATTTCAATTTTCTTTAAATAATTTTAAAGAACTTATTGTGAAGATTATTTTTTATCATTATTCATTTTTCTCTAAATATTAAGGGTCCCCCACAATTATCGAAAATCTGAAAATTTTACTTTTATTACGAACTTAATTGTTATATAACTTTTATCATTTTTTTACTTCAGGTAAAAAAGAAAGATATTTTTTTCAGCATTTCATTGATATCTAGATAATACCTACTGTTAAATTGAACAAATTCTTTGGAAAAGGATGAACAGATTTTTAGAGTTCTTTCACTGTTAAAAAATCTAAATTCTTAGAATAAGTTAATACTACAAGTTATCATCAAGCTTAGAAGAAACATGAGATAGGAGATATGATAACTATGTATTTATAGTAACCAGCTTCGTGAGCATAGTAGAATTAAAAAACTTTATGAAACATTAAAAAAAAAATTATTAACGTGTCTAAGTTACACCGCGCGACTGAATAATTTATTAATATTGACCGCGCCAAGTCCCAGGTTAAAAATCCTCGAAGCACATCTCGACTAAATATGATTTTGGTTGAAACGTCAAGTGTAATCGAAGAACCCAAGAAAAACATCATTAAAAAAAACAACGTTAAAATAGAAAGTAATACTTAGGTTGTAATTTGATAACGAAGTATATCTCAGTCAACCCCGCTTGACTAATCACTAGTGCGCCTGCTGCTTGGTTAAACATGTCGCAACACGCTTTGTGCTAAAGCCGAAGAGAACTTAAGGGTCGATGTCACAGTAACCAAGACATTAATATTACAATACACGTTAATTGCAGACAGAACCCGTGGCTAAATACCCCTGTAACGCTTTCACAATGATCACAGACACCAAATAGACAACCGCGAATATACACCACATAGACTTGCTTATTATGTACATTGTACATGCTACATCACAATTATTTTCTCGTATATCTTACACTCGATCAAAACTCACACTTCAGAAGTGTTTTAGATTGATTCGTTAGTTAATAAAAGCGAGACCGATACGAGATTAACTTCAATTAAGTAGAGACAAAAACGTCAGAAATTTTTACAAGTCGAAAATTCGATCAATATTTTACGAAAGTGGCTATTGGCAATTTTCAATTACGTGTCACATTGTTTGTCCGCGATGGACTCCTAAACTACTTAACCGATTTTAATCAAATTTGTACACCGTGTGCAGTTTGATCCAACTTGAAAGATAGTCTTAATATATATAAATTACGTGTCACATTGTTTGTCCGCGATGGACTCCTAAACTACTTAACCGATTTTAATCAAATTTGTACACCGTGTGCAGTTTGATCCAACTTGAAAGATAATATAGCTTGCATCTCAATTTATGATCGCAATATTATTTTATTGCAAATTATTTGTCTTTATCTGTTAGCTCCAAACGATTCTAACGTGGTGACATCTGTTGACTGGATTGAGTAAGTATTCAATAGATGGCGCTATGTCAAACTTCCAAACGTTTCATATAACCTACAATTTAATAGCATAACCACCACATGTTGCTGAGGCTAAAGTATAGGACAAAAACGTTAGCCACAGCAACGCGTGGCCGGGTCAGCTAGTTAATATACCGGGTGTTAAAAAAAGAGTGTAAAATATTTAAAGAGGTAATAGTATGGACCAAAATAAGCAAAAAAACTTCTAATAAACATGTGTCCGGAAATTTTTCCTGAGGGAACTACAGCCCTGAGCCAGATTTGGCTCAAAATGAGTTTTTATTTAATATCTAGAGAACCCTTTCTGATAAAATTATGAAATTTGGTATTCTGTTTAGTAATAATAAGTGTTATCGATTTCTCGTATTAACCAATTATAATTTAGACCAGGGATGTATGGGATCAGTGGGCCCATCGATTTTTAACTAGTAATTTTTTACTCTTTAATTTTTTCTTGAATAAGGGACTTATATAAGATTACATGACACAATATATACAAAATATATTTTGCTTATTTGTCATAGGATTAACCGTTTTCGAGAAATATCGAAGGTAATGAAAGCATGCAGAATTTAACTTAATACGGATGCTTCAAATTACAAATAATAAATTTATATTCTTGTTCTATGATTAAAGGTAAAAATAAGTTCATATAAAGAAATCTCCTAATATGAATCCTCTTAGATCTATAGCCAGTTATATTACTGTTACACGTACTTTACTAACTTGACTAAAAAACGAAATTAAAAATGGTTATTTGTTGATAAGGATGTATTTTTTGTGGTATACTTATGTTAACTTTTTTTCTTAATTTTTATCATAGAACAAGAATATAAAATTATTATTTGTAATTTGAAGCATCCATATTAAGTTAAATTCTGCATGCTTTCTTTACCATCGATATTTCTCGAAAACGGTTAATCCTATGACAAATGAGCAAAAAATATTTTTGTGTATATTGTGTCATATAACCTTAAATAAGTGCCCAACTTTATAAAAAAAATAAAGCACAAAAAATAGTAGATAAAAATCGATGGGCCCACTGACTCCATACATCCCTGGTCTAAATTATAATTGGTTAATACAAGAAATCGATAACACTTATTATTACTAAACCGAATGCCAAATTTCATAATTTTATCAGAAAGGGTTATCTAGATATTAAATAAAAACTCATTTTGAGCCAAATCTGGCTCAGGGCTGTAGTTCCCTCAGGAAAATTTTCCGGACACATGTTTATAAGAAGTTTTTTGCTTATTTTGGTCCATACTATTATCTCTTTAAATATTTTACACTCTTTTTTAACACCCGGTATAGATTATCAATAATAAATAAAAATTTATCTGTTTTTATACAAATCATTAAAAAATTACTTAAAGTAAAATACTTATATAAGTATAAGATTATAAAAAATATTGGTACTTGTCTATTATAACCTCCGCAGTTTGAAAAAACTAAAATCACTAGGGACATAACATAATCAGGTCTACAGATAGGTAAGTGTCATGTATTATTTGAGATAATCAGCGCCTATGTAAGTAAATGTGAGTAATGTATTATATTTTTCATTATTTTTGAACTTCTAACTGTCCTTGGTTAGGGCAATCTATTGAGGCAACATCGAGTTTTGTTTCGAGTTGGTTAGTTTTCGTTAACCTAACAAAGAAACTAACCTCCCTATTTCGCCCCAATAGATTGCTCTTACCAAAATTGCAATTCAAAACGATTAAATCTTCACCTCATAATGTAATTAGCAACAGAATACCTATATAGGTATAATAATTACTTTATAAAATTTATAATACAAACTTTGCTCACATTGGCGCTGATTTCATCATGGCACTTGTCTATCTACAGACTGATTATTTCTTGTTCCTAGTGAATTTAATTATTTTTTTTCAAACTGCGGTGGTTATAAGTATCAAAATATTTTTTAGGAATAATTTACACGAGTCCCATATTTTTCTCAGTCTCGGTTTCGATCTCGTCTCAAACTCAGTTCAATCACACAAAATTACATTTCATATTTATGAATACCAATATGTGAAACATACATTTTATATACACGGTATGTAAAACAGATTAAATTCAAAATTAGATAAATAACAAAAACTAAAAATAAATGCAATTTCATTTACATTCATCATCCGGAATATAAAACTTTATTTGAAATATAAATTCTGCAACAGTAACGTAGTCTACGAAGCAATTCACTTCCAGTAGAACATAAATTTTATATTTTAGGATATCCAGCGGTAAAATTTCTATATGTTATTACATACGGCATGAATTATAGGCCATATAATACGCTCCAAACCAACTACTAAAACTAAAAATCATTTATTCGTTTGACAGACATACATCTCAGGCCTTGAACCTGTTATTACTATCATTATCATCTGTGTAAAAAATATTGCACCGTTGAAAATGTATTTGATAAACGTGTTCTTGTGTTTGGGAACATCCATCATATACAGGACCGGCTCTGAAATATTAAACACAAATATATACACGGTTTCCCAGTTTACCTTAATTTTAATTACTTATAGTTTAACCAGCCCTTAATCAAATTTGAACAGTATAAAATTTTATGTAAAGAAAATTTCTCTTTTTTCTTTTTTCCCGGTTTTCCAGGAGATTTTTTACCATTTTTCCCTATTTTTTATTTAAAATTTAGATACAAAAACCTAAAAAGGTCACTGTTTAAATATTTGCGACAATTTGTGTGGTTTTTGCATTTTTACATTTTTATAAAAAATTCCCTGACTTCCAACCAAATTCCCTGACTTTTATCGGTTTTCCAAAAACTGGCCACCCTGTAAAGGCTAAATTTCATAAGACGAGACTGTCACTTTCGTAAAAATCGAAACCGAGATGTTTCAATTGCAAAAACAGAGACGAGAGTCTTATTTGAGTCCTATTTGACTCTCGTGTGCAGCCCTACCCATAATAGACTTAAACCTAGGATTACTTAAAGACGTAGAGCTAGGTCTTCACCAGTGTTACTAACAATAAGTTAACTCTATAGAGCACGATTTCAACAAAATAATTACACTCGTCGCTCCGAACTACGTAGGCATCGGTAATTCAGAATTTCCTAACAACGTAGGCTAGAGAGTCACCCGCCACCGTGCCGACGTTAACTGGTGAATTTAAATTTCGCGCAGAAATATAGTAGTATTGCGGTAGGGATAGGGGAAAGTCGTTACATGGAGCGGTTGGCCAGTCGTTTCTCAGAGCGTGCATTAATAGGATGGACGTTGTTTAGAGATTTGAGTGTATGTCACATTTTAATATCTTCTATCTCAAGAACTAAAAAACTTAAAGCAATTTATAAAACGCCAATAGATAGATTATAAACCCAATTAATAATAAAATGAGTACTGAGACCCGATCACAGTATCCCGTTTGGGAACCACTGCCCCAATACGATTTAAAAAATGTATTATTTTTACCTATAGGTTTTCTAATTAAGTGTTTTTTTTTTGTATAAGGCCTATTTCACACATATACGGTTTCATTCGGTTCGGTTCGTTCTTCGGTCGCTGCCGACAAGTGTGAAACGATGATTCAGTTTGTATTCGGTACCTAATAGAAACCGTACAGAACTGAATACTCCCTCCACACGGACAGATATCATCAGGTTTCAATTCGTGTCCAGGGAACACAAAGCAATGAACGCGTTCACACATACTCGGTTTAGTTTCGGTTTAGTTTCGGTTTTAACCTGATAACGAGTGTTACTTTTTTTTAAGTTTTGTCACGGATTTTCTAATAAAATGAGCGGTTTTCTAGATGTTGATGTGGATCGTCTTCATGCTCTTTAGCTTCGGGAAAATTGTGTAGAATGCTTCAAATTCCTGCTGTAAAGTGATGAGAGGGTGCTCGCAATGAATTCTAGTATTCCTCCGTCATTTTTTATTTTTTTTATAGAGAAACAACATGGCAACAACTTGCTTTATCTCCATGATAACTACTGAGTTTACGAAAAAAAATAAAACCTAATATGAACCGTATGAGAACCGTGTATGTGTGAAAGGATTTGATTCGTTTTCGGCTGAAACCGAAAACGAACCGAACCGAATGGAACCGCGTATGTGTGAAACAAGGCTAAAGCACCATTCTGATGCAGTGTTTACACCGAAAATACAAAACAGAAACATCGTGTCTTTAAAATACTTCGTATTTAAAAATGTATAGGGTTTATTGCTTTTTGGTCATAAAAACATAGTGTTTCTGTTTTGTTTTCTCGGTGTAAAACGCCGCATGACACATCTGTGAGACCCTGTTTGAAAAACATTAGAATAGACATTTAAACAACAACCTGCTAAAACAACAAAAACATGGAAGAAAATACGATTAAAATCTGAATCCGCTACTGATCATGTACGCGAAAAAAGCACACTTTTTCTAACTTACATACATAAAATATACAGTTACATGCGGTACCTACACTCTTCTTTTTTTCCACGTTAATTTTATTATCATTATTATTATTTACTACCATTTGATTTGAGGTATTTTTACAGGTGGGTGCCCACAGGGAAGTGTTCGTGAAGTGAATGAAATTTTGTAAAGTTTACCAATAAAATTATATGTTTGTGTATGTGTACTTGTCATACCACATTCTTTAAATATTGGCGGTGGCGAATAGTGGTTTTGCTGAAGTACTGAATTAAGTTTTATTATAATTATTGTCATTTTGACAAATCAGAGTGATATTTCAATTGGATACAATATTTGTGTAATAAATAATGAAAATATATTCTTCTTTTTCTTGATTGTAATCAGAAATTGGTACACGATATGATAATAAACTTGACTTAACCCATTCCTTCCCGACGTTTTTTTTCTTCAAATTTAATCATGTTTTCACATCTTTTGGAAAATATGATCCGTTATATTATGTCAAAAGAAAAGAAAGAAAAAATATTATGTCCTATATATAAATAGGACACTGGGGAGTATTGGGTTATGTTCAATATTAATAATATTATAACATAATTCGTTTCAGTTTTTAGAATTGTTGTCTGTTTGTCTGCATTTTTGTTTCGGCATAACACGAAAACCACTGTATTAATATTGATAGGACGTTCATTGTTTAAAACAGGGATTTGGAGTCGGATTCTGAGCTATTTTGTGGGAGTTGGAGTCGGTAGAGAACCGATTTCGACTAATTTCGAATTTTTTAAATCAATGTTTCGAGAAAATCTTACGATATTCACTTCGTTTTAGCATATATTTTAAGAAACTTTTATGTTTTTTGTTCCAAATAAATTTTTTTTTTCAATAAATTTATACCTTTCTTTTAACCCTTAGCTGCTCTACTTCTGGTCACCTCGTACCCCAGACACTCAAATGCTAACTACTCGTAAGCTATTGAGTATTTTAATTCAATAAAATTCCTCTATCATCTCCGAACGATATAGAATGCACTCCAATTGGTTATTTAAATGAATATATAATATTTAATATATTTAAAAAATTGAAAACCTTGTAAAATTTAAACAGCTTACATTGAAGTTGAAAAAATGTGGGGCGCCTGGTACCCCCACAGTGACAGCTAAGAATTAAGGATGGGGCTATTTGCACATACCGTATGTGCATGCAATTGGCTATTTGCACAAACTGTATGTACATTATTGTACATGCAATTGGCTATTTGCACATACCACTAACTTAACGTAAACTAACCTACCCTAACTCAACAACCTAACCTAATTAGGTACATAAACAGTATGTGCAAATAGCCAATTGCGTGCACATACGGTATGTGCAAATAGCCACATTCTTCTTTTAAATGTCCCTGGATTTTGCGGTCACAAAGTATAGTACCCCACCTTCCTTAGTTGAAACATAAATAAATTTTAAAATATCTACTTCAAAATAATTTCGTTTTTACAAAGAAATTGAAATGTGTTAGTTTGCAAACACTTTGAACGAGGTACTAATTCTGAGATATTATCTATGAATTTGTTTTAAAATTTAGAATACACAGAAGATATTTTTCATATAAGTATAACTTCAATATTTTTAGTTATTTCTTTATAATATCGGATATTATTTTAAATAACAGCCAGCGTACAATAAACATTATCAAACATAGGTATCGACACTCAACGCAACTGACAACTATATATAAAAAAGAAAAAAATGCATACAACAAACCCATACCATATCTGCCCATTCAATATGCATACATATATTAAAAAATGTATACGTACGTTATTATTTGAAATTATAAATAAATGCACATCGAGTACAATAAAGTACATACAAACATACACACACATGTGAACTCAACAAAGGATTATAACACAATTCGTTTCGCGCAATTTATTCGCATGTTATTGACATATTCGTATAAAAATATTGCCGGAGACATGATAGCCGAAACAAATATAATGATAAATGTGCGGGCGTTAGGTAAATAACATAGCGCACTATGATGTTAAACAACGGGAAAGGGGAGGGGGTTATATATGCATTATGCAAGTCCCTCGCTACAAGATATTTTCTGGTAAATGTCTGATAGAGATATGTATATGAGAGAAGTATATTCTGGATGTTCAGAGAGAATATGCAATAATTTTGTAAAAAAATTGACTGTTTTGTTATTGCTTTCCTTTTTAACCCTTAGCTGACACTGTGGGGTACCAGGCGCCCCACATTGTTTAAACTTCAATATAATTTTATAAGGTTTTCATTTTTTTTAATACAGTAGAAACCGGATATAACGACATCGAAGGGGGCGGTCGTATTGGTCGTAAAAAACGGATAGTCGTTATAACCAGCTAAAATACAATTATGTGGGATTCAGTTGAACTTTTATGGTGGGAGTCCTCTCCAACGTACTAGTTATTCTAAAAACATTTCTCACTCGTTGACGTGGTGATGGGGACTCATCTTGCCGTCGTTGTATGGAGCGGTTGAATTACCGACGCCGTCGTTGTATGGAGTGGTGAGATTATTAACAAAGAACGGCAGCATAAGACCAGAAATGTTAAAGTTGAATATATAATAAGATTTTTCCGAATTTTTGGTGACTTTTTCGAAAAGTTGTGTAATTAAAAGTTATAAGCAAATGTCTTAAATTAAGCAATATACAAATAATTCATTCTTCGTTTCAAACTTGTTTTTTATTTGTCAATTTTAAGATGATGTTACATATTTTTCCTTAAAGTGCAATCTTATTGCGATAAATATAAACCATTTCTATGATACAATATCTTCAATATTTGCTATTGTAGTTTTTTTCACCCTTTAAATACATAATACATTTTCTTGCACAAAAAATTATTGTATGTCAGCTACACAATATTTTAATTAAGGAATTTAACATATAATTTACTTATCGTAATTAATTTTATTTTGATTCTCAAAGTATAACACCTCTGAATTTAATTAAAATGTTTATTTGCGAATTCTGCTACTTTTGATTTTCTATATTTACATATTTTTTATTAAAAAAATGTAATTTTTGATTTATCCTACGGGTCTGCTGTAAATCAATCATCATATATCCTAAACTAACCCTAAGGTCTTAGGTTTTCGAAAATGAAACTCCTATCAAAATCGGTTTAGTAGTTTTCTCGTCGAAACCAACAAATAATTAAAATTATTAAAATGGATTATACTGCCTGTAAAACGACGCATAGTCCCAAAAGACCCACAATATTACCATTGTCCAAGAAAACATCAGCTATTAATTAATACTATAACATATACAAATGTACATATTAGTGTTAATTAATTGTTTCAGTCATGCATAATCATAATCATAAAAAAAACAATTCCAAATACAGTTAAAAAGATAATAATACATCACACCTTTTCAAATAAAAAAAAATCGAACCACGCCAAAAGAATGATATATTAATTTATGACCAAGGCATCAATTTATAAAGGTACATTATACATAATATGTGAAAACATAGTTGCAACAACTTGCATGTAATCAAAATAACCATGTTCAGATTGCGACTGTCAAAACTGAGATAAATATTTAAATATATGATTATAACTACTGATACACTTGATGAATGTATGTATAATACATATATACAGTATATACATACACATATGTGTTATTCGTCCACAAAATTCAAAAGGAAGTTTACTTCTTTTATTGCTATAATTTTGATCATTTTTTATCATAAATTTTATAAATAAGTGATG
Source organism: Sialis lutaria (assembly GCA_949319165.1). NCBI lineage: Eukaryota > Metazoa > Arthropoda > Insecta > Megaloptera > Sialidae > Sialis > Sialis lutaria. The sequence continues at coordinate 18,671,371 of OX439241.1, forward strand.
TGTCCCTGGAATTTGATCAAAATAAAATAAAAAAAGTTTCCATACGAGCTGCCACGAGACTTTCTTATACATGTACAGTTTACGTTATTGTACATGCTTCTATTAAATTAAGTATAATTTAAAAATATTACTGGCTAATTGATAAAAGATAGAAAAAAGAGAGTTATTTTTATGACAGAAAATAAAACAGGTAAGTACCCAGTGATAAAATATAAAATACTGTACTATATCCAGAAAATAATACTATCTTGCTCGCTATGGCATGTGAATAGCTTTATACAGTGCTTTCCAAAAGTTTGGAGCCACCTAAATAACTTTTGAATGGTTTTAAATATAAGACTGAAATTTATAGAGATACAATGGGATCATCAAAACTATTATTTAACCACAAAAACACCCACCTGCATATCTCCGTGAGGTGGGGGGAGGGGGAGTCAAGAAATCTTAAATGGCACATGAGGTTGTTCGAAAGGGCTTACCGAGACAAAATCAACGTGGGATCGCCAAGGTCTCTACGATTTTTTTCAGTACATTTTTGACAAAAAAAAACAACAGAAAAGTTGAATTTTTTGACTCAATGATGACACGAACTGGATTTACTTTTTTCATTTTATAACATTTTTGAAAATGCATTTAATTTAATTTCAATAGAAATATTCAAATGATCATAAGATAACTCTCGAATAAAATCGTAAAGACCTCGGCGATCCCGCGTTGTTTTTGTCTCGACAAGCCCTTTCAAACGAGCCCTCACTCAACCCCATGTGCCATTTAAGATTTCTTTGCTCCCCCCTCCCCCATCTCACGGGGATATGCTGGTGGGTGTTTTTGTTGTTTGTGGCCCCGAACTTTTGGAAGACTGTATATTATTTAATGAACTTTATTTAAATCAATACAGAGTAACTATAATAGGTACAATTAAAAAATCAATTTCATATAATTTACATGTTATTAAATATAAAATATCTTGTCATTTATAAAAGTATACCTATATCAAACATAACTGGCTTCTTATTAAAAATAATTAATATACAGGGTCCTCCAATAGTGCGTCCGGCATTGTTTTACGCCCAAACTATTGAAGATAGAGTTTTAGAGTAAACAATTTACTATATATATTGACCCTAAAGAATTTCAGGAAAATATTTTCAGCCCCCTAAAACCGCTCCTTGGGGGGTAGTTTGAGGGGTACATGTCCGTTTCTCAGCAAAATCAAATGGAACGGTATATCAAAAAGTACATATTTGTAAAGATCATAAAAAAATAAGAAACTTTTATAAAACAACATTTTTTATACTTTCAATTGTTTAAAAAATATGGCGACTTGTTCTCAAATTTTAGGGTTTTACTAAAAGTGCTATAATTTCGTTAAATATTAATGGAATTTTATTATTTTTTGAAATTCAGAAAGAAGAAATAATGAACTTTGTAAAGATGTATCATTATTTGTGATTTTGATAGTTTAAAGTGTCATACGCGATATATCAAAAATTCAAAAGTTCAACTAGGGATAATTCGAAATTTTCAAATACAACGGTATATCAATTAGTACTTTTTCTTAAAGAAGATATGTAAATAAACAACTTTTGATAAAAAAAATTAAAATTAAAAATTTTAATTTTCAGTTTTCAATTTAAAAATTATAATTTTAAATTTTAAAGTTTCTTAACAAAAGTTGTTTATTTACATATCCTTTTAAAGAAAAAGTACTAATTGATATACCGTTGTATTTGAAAATTTCGAATTATTCCTAGTTGAACTTTTGAATTTTTGATATATCACGTATGACACTTTAAACTATCAAAATCACAAATAGCCATACATCTTTACAAAGTTAATTATTTCTACTTTCTAAATTTGAAAAAATAATAAAATTCCATTAATATTTAACGAAATTAGAGCACTTTTAGTAAAACCCTAAAATTTGAGAACAAGTCGCCATATTTTTTAAACAATTGAAAGTATGAAAATTTTTGTTTTACGAAAGTTTCTTATTTTTTTATGATCTTTACAAATATGTACTTTTTGATATACCATTCCATTTGATTTAACTGAGAAACGGGTATGTACCCCTCAAACTACCCCCCAAGGAGCAATTTTAGGGGGTTGAAAATATTTTCCTGAAATTCTTTAGGGTCAATATATATAGTAAATTTTTTATTCTAAAACTCTACCTTCAATAGTTTGGGCGTAAAACAATGCCGGACGCACTATTGGAGGACCCTGTATAATTTCATCAGATGATCTTCTTCATTTCCTTTTTTTTAATAATCAATATCTAGGTCGCTAAAATTATCGAGTGGGCCACGTACCGTTTTCAAACCGCTAATTTTGTTATAATTGTATGAATGAAGTCAGTGGGCTGCATACTTATTGATACAAGAGTACAAAATTAAATGCCTACCCATATCTAATCTGTATCAAAACATCTGACATATTATTACAGAATTATATTTAATCACATGTTCATAATAAAATACCTACATATAAATTGATTTAAAAGAATGCCAGTTACGTACACAGGATATTGTTTTCTTAATTTAAGACATATCTTCTCACAATCAGTCAATATTTTGCCATCAAAATGATTAAAATTCTAAAAAAATATTAATAAATATTTTTAAGCCATTCAAAATACTTTTATCATAACTAAGAATTTTTATTATTATTATTATTTTTAAATCAAAATAATAAAATAAAGTTAGTCACTTCAGTTTTCGAATGACTAATATTAATCATATATATTGAAGTAATAATTGCAGTTTTATAACACTGCAATAAAACATAATTACATAATTGATATTCCTAATAGAACATCTCTAAAATGATGTAATCAAACGATATAAAATAATATAAAAAAATTATGGCAAACTAATTATGTAGGTAGGTATACATGAAATATAAATGAACCGTAAGTAGGTACTTATTAATCTAACGTTTATTTCATATTTACATCAGACTTATTTAACGTGAAGTAGGTAGATACAAAATGTGCAATGGGAAAAAATACATGCAGTGAGAATTCGACTTCAGTGCAGTTAAATAAAACTATTACTTATACAAAATACAAATCGGATATTTTATTTATATAACAAAAATGTACTACATAAGTATTTACAATTAGAATGTAGAAATATATTCTTTTTGAACGAATCTTTTTAGTGAACAAATCGACTCATCAGTATCTTGAAAAATATGCATACTTTTGGTCACTTCCTTTAACGGTATGTGGTAATATTTTTTTATAATATAACACATTATGGCATTATGGGTAAGAAAATATATATTTTGAAATTAAAATGATTTTTTTTATATATAGTACTAATGAAAATACTAAAGACAATTTTCTTCTTTTATTTGTAGATAGGTACACAAAATTGTACAATTTTTCTCAACAAACGGAATTGTAAAAATTTTCTCAACCATTTTTTACTTAGGTATATCAAGAAATTAATTCCAAAAACTCGATTCATAGTATAAGTAAAATAACTAATTATATTTTTGACGTCTGAATTTTGAAGCGGGAAAAAAACTTCAGATATCCGTTTTATATCTTATGCGTATAACCAAACAAAAAATATATAAAACATCGACAATTAAAAAATACAAAACTATGAACTTACTTTATGTGATGTTCGAAGCCATATTATTACACTTCACAGTAAAACCAATTAGTACATAAACTCTAATAAACATTATTTTTTCTACATCTATACACAATTCACATCAATATAACACATGTAACACCTAGAGTAAACAACACATCAAAAAGCACAATATTATAGTTTATAAGAGAAACGACTTTTAACGCGTACAAAAAAAAATACTATTGTTTACAAAATCACGAATACAAGAACGCACGATATCGTGGTGAATTGACAAGCGATAGCAACAACCTCCACTGTGTCTAAAACTCTACTGAAGCAGTATCTTTACGTACAGCTTTCGACAACGACTTCTTTCTGTGTATATGTGTGTGAATATAACCGGTATTGTACTGTCACTCTCGCACGCAGGCGTTATTTGTGCGATGTAGAGAGAGTGAGAGTAGAAAGTGAGATGATACGTCTCTTGCACACCGGCATTATGAGGGTTGCAATAATTTTATTGCACACATCAGAACTTGTTTTAACTTTTTTTTAAATCCTGTTTGGTATTTAATAAATGATTTTGTAAAAAAAGTTCTTTTAATTGTTACTTGATTAATACCGGCATTTTTATTTTAAAATATTATGTTTAAAAAACATTGTGTGCTTTGGGGTAGTATTATTTCTTGCATTTTTAGCATCGTTATATGTTACTCAAATAAAACGATAAAGAAAATGTCGTTTAAAAACTTTACTCAACCTGTAGGTTATGTCCCCCACCCCCCCTCGGAGAGGATGGGATTCTATTATCTGTGTAATATCATTATGGTTATCAAGAGTGATTCCCCTACATTTAGAATAAATTTCCCCCGTTCGATAAATATTTTTTATAATCAAATATTTTAATTCTAAAAATACTCTACTTTTTTCTCTCGAAAATTTTACTGGGGGTTGTCATAAAATTTTGGGCAGTAGAAATTTATGCTACCTATGAAAAGTTATAGAAATTACCCCTCAGCCCCTCACCCTGACCGAAATATGATATTTTTTATATTAATAAAAATGTATTGAAAATTCCCTCTCGCCTCACTGATATAATTTTTTAAATCAAAGCTATTTTCCATGCTCCCAGAATTTTCCATTATCCTTCCAGAGTACAGTTAGGGTTGCCAGAAGCTTAATATGTAAAAAGAGAACAAGTTCATTCAAAACAGAGGACAGAAAGAAGACAGATATAAAATAAAAATAAAAAAGTGTATGTAGAATTTAACTTTTGATCTTGAAGACCTTTTTTTAGATTTTCTTAAAAAAAAGAAAAATAAAGTGTGAATACCATTTTTTTTAGTAATTTTGACGACTTTTTTACGTTGGTAAACTTTTAAAAAAAAACTGACACATTTGAAAAAGCCGGACACATTTGAAAAAAAAATCCCGGACGCCCTTAAAAAAAGGACAGTGTCCGGAGAAAAGAGGACGGATGGTATGATTGAACAACGATTTTTTTTAGGTGGGTAATTTTTTTAAATACGTAGGTAAATACAGTGAGTGCTGATAATTTTATTTTGACTTCAGTACACTCACCTTTCGATGTAAGGGCGGCATCGATAACTCAGCCGCTTGATATAAGAGCGGCTGGTGGGACCCCCACCACCGTACCGATTTTAACGTTAATTGGCGAATTTAAGCCATAATGTGTATTATAGCGGTGATTAGCGGCGAATGGCGAAGGTTCTTACATTTTTTTAGATTTTTCTCATCATTATTTTCAGAGATAGGGGAGAGGGGGGCATAGTGAGGTACTTAAGACTACAAGATAAAATATTAGGATTAAACAAAAAAATTTAATTCAATATCATGGTTTAACTCATTGCGAATGACTATGGATATATTTTTTTCGATTACGATAAGAATTCTACGATATGGGAATACATAAATATAAAATGGCATTTGCCCCGCTATGCCCCGTATATGGGGGTAAAGTGGGGTACCTTATGTAATAGTCCTTATTATCAACAATATAATCTTTTAGAATAACTTTTGGCATCAATTTTAAGATGTATTTTTAATTTGAAATCCAAAAGGCACTTCTACAAAACGAAATAATAACCACCACAATGCATAATTAGGCTCGTGAAACAATTGCTGTTTAATTTCACGTATTTTTTTAACGAAAACACTGTTTTTGAGACTTTTGTTTAAACGGCTGACGAAATGGCGTTGCTCGCTCGTGAAGGTCTCGTGCCGACTGATGACCAATCAAAACGAAACATTTGAATCTTTCCACGGGGTTTCATTCGACCTGCATGAGAGATTCTCCGCTATGCCCCGTTACCCCCACTTTGCCCCCCTCTCCCCTACCTACAAAAAAATATTATTAACGATTTTTTTTAATTTTGGTACTTACAAGAAAATTATAATAATAACAAAACGTTTATATATAGGTATACAGTAGAAACCGGTTATAACGACATCGGTTAATACCAAGGTATGTAAAGTATAAGGTAGCCTCATGGCTAGGCTCGAGATATATCATATGGGGTGCCTAAATGAGGAGAGAGGGAATGATGTGTCCAATCATAACATGTGTAACCTCGGATTACGTCATTTAGGGTGCCAAAGCTGATTGGTCAAAAGCTCATGAGGCAACCTGTGTATTTACTAACCTCGGGTTAATACGACATATCAGTTTCATCGAATCAAAATAAAAGTCCAACTGAATCCCATATAATTGCATTTTTACCGGTTATTACGAAATTACGACTATCCGTTTTTTACGATCAATATGACCGGTCCCTTCGATGTCGTTATAACCGGTTTCTACTGTATTTAAATTCCTTGAATAGGCTATTTGACAACATTGAAAATATACTACAAATTGTGGTCATCCTATCAGATAATAGCATAAAAGAACATATTTCACTTTATTTTAAAATAAATTATGTATATTTTTTGCAAATTACACGAAAAAAAATATAATAATTTTTGAAATTTTATCTATGACGGGAACGCTATGTGATTGGTTGCAGCTCAGTGACGTCACACGCATGTTGAGTTCGCGTTTTATGCTTTCTGTGTATTATATCAAAGTATTATATTCGATTTTTCAGCTATTTCTGAATCAGTTTTTAGATAAATTTTATTACTAGTGGCATAAATATTCGTTTCGAATTTCAAAATGGAACTAAATTTTGTGCGAGCTGATTATAGAAACCTATCTAAGGTAGACGCTTTTATAGTTGCACTTTTTTTTAAGAATAACTGTGAATTACTATGCTGCGGAACTTAAAAATGTGAAAACAGCAGTGTAAGTACCACATAAAACATTTGAAATCCTATATGCTGCAAGATTAAACCATATTAAGAGGTTAGGTACCTATTAAAGATGTTGGTTAATACGGAGTGTACGGGTGGCCGCTGTCAGTATTGTCAAAAATCACGTGTATAGTTATTCAGAAAAGATGTTATTTCGTTTTATAAGAACCAATATTTTTAGCTACTATCTAGTTAAATATTACTTATATCAAAGTGATCTTCACACATAAAAACATTTGTATTCAATAAAATACTCGTTGGATCTTTTCAATTATTGTAACCACATTTTTCGTCTTTTGGGATTCTTTGGAATACACACCATTTATACACCATTCTATCCATTAAATTTGAAGATGAAATTCACTTCAGCTGCACTGTTTTATTAAGGTAATGACTTATTTACATGCGTGTGACGTCACACGCGCCATATGACCAGCGCCATGATAGAAACAGCGTTTCTAACGCAGTTTTGGAAATTTAAACTTTAACATTGATTTTTATTGATAATACAGTAGATCTGCCCGAAATATCAATGTAGTGTGCTTATTATGTAATAAAGAATAATTTAAAAATATTTTCTAAAATTAGTCAAATAGCCTATTGTCAGTCTTAATTTAATAATCCACTTATCGGGAAAGAAATAAAAAATGTGTAATCCATTTGCTTCCCTCGAAGAGAGCCAAAACAAATTTGTTTTTACTATTAAGTCTACCTATTATTGGTCCACCATTTACTATAATTATACAAAATATCAGATTTCTAGGTCAAACGGTTGAGTGCAAACAGACATGCGTGTCCCTTTCTTCCAATTTCGATATGGTACACTATAAAATGATAATTCAACGAGACCGGATTTAGATTTCTTTTATTTTCACGAGAAGAGGCCGAGACGATACTTACCTAAACCTAATGTCGTCTCGTATTAAGCCCTACATTTAAATAAAGTATTTCCACACCTTATTTTCAATTTGATCTCAATCAGTCATGAAGAAAAAATATATTTATATACGTGAGTAGCGCCCCCAAAGGGGGGGGGGGTCTAGAACCCTCCCCTTACCCGAATTTTCAAATATATGTATATTATTTAATTTAAAAATGATTATACATATAGATAAAATAAAAAATATTTATAATTTCAACAAAAATTTAATCAGACTTATTTTAACAAAAAATAACTTTTATACCTATATATACAAATATATTATATAACATACATATGTATGTCTGTACATATTTGCAAACATCCACATATATCGATGTCAAACTTTATCTATTTGTATTCATACACAAAAACAGGAACTGAAGAAAATATTTGGGATGTTTTCCGGTTTCCGGTGTATACATTTATATGATAAACACACATCTGATACTTTCTTGGTGCGGTAACTACCAGAACGGAAGCGCTCCTGGAAAATGTACATCCTACGTATCTGGCAGCAGATTTATTTTGTAAGTTTCAAAAGGAAATAAAATGTTGTTGGTTATAGTGCGTCATTTTAAAGGACAACATTTTATTTTAAAATTATGGTTATGTAACTGTTTTTAGAGCAGTAGTACTTAATACTGATGCCCAGTATTATAAAACATTTGGTCACTAGAGAGTGTACATTAATTACGTAAGGATGATTATTGAAAGTTTCGTACTCCCCTCCACCTTTTCCAATATTATCTTCCTTATTTTTTAGTTAAAAATTATTTTTATTTTTTTAAATGTATTTATTTATTTTAATTGTTTATTTATAGTCCAGGCAATGAAGGGATTGAAAAAGAACAAATTAGAAGTGCGATGAAATTTGGTACCAATGTAGTATACATTATAGTACGTCTGTACACAAAAGTCCCCATCTATAGGCCTTGTGGAAAATTTTTTAGAGCCGTTTGAAGTTTAATTTTGTTATTCTTGAATAACTTCAAGACAAATAAAGATACGGAGGCGTGCCTTATACCAAAATTTTCAAAAATATTCAATATGCAATTTAGGTGCACACATGGGAATAAAATTTGAAATATTGCTGAAAAGTAAACATTTTTGAAAATCTTTATTTGTCTTGAAGTTATTCAACAATATCAAAATTAAACTTAAAACGGCTCTAAAATTTTTTTCACAAGGCCTATAGATGGAGACTTTTGTGTACAGACGTACTATAATGTATATATACTACATTAGTACCAAATTTCATCGCACTCCTAATTTGTTTCAAGAACAGGGCAATTTTTCCCTTCATTGCCTGTTCTATTAATACTTCTAACTATAATATGAAAAAGTATTTTCTAAAAGCTATATTTAATTAAATAGCTAAACTTACGTAAATGACGAATTGGACCCTACTTCCTTTACTTACAAAATAATTTATTTGATTTTACGGATTTATTCACCCCCTTCTGAAAGTCCTTACGTTATAAAGCTTCCTGAACAAAAAAGCAAACTGAAATGATTTTGAGTTACTGACTTATTTTGTCAATCGCACTGGATACCTCGTAGAATGATTTGACTTTTCTTATATATATTCGTATCTCAAACGATTTTTTAGTTTTTAATATAAAAAATAATACCCTTCAAAAATTATCCTTAAGGATAACGCCTGGTTAAGGGCCACTGATTAAGATCAATTATTTTCGAAGAGATAGTTATTTGCTAGTGCGGAAGTAAAATAAAATTATCATTATAGTGCGTCATTTGGAAAGGACAATATTATTTTGGTTCAGCCATAAGGCGCCACGACGCGATGACGTGTTTTCTATTTCATTTATAAAACTGTATTTATTATTACATAATATTTTTATCTGCATGATTTTTTTACCTTACAAATTTTTATTTAGTTTTAAAAATAAATCTTAAAAAAATAACAAACTTATAAATGGTCAATTTTTATCATTTCAAATGCCTTTATTGCTCAGCTCCCTGGTATATAATAACAGCAACCATTTGAATAAAAGTACTTAACACCAGGGCCGTAACTAGAACCTCGGCAGAGTGTATGTGAGGGCGCCCCCGCTATAGGTATGTAGGTATATGCAAAATACTGAAGAACTGAAAATCTTTCAGTATTTTTAAGTGCTGTTAATTTTAATGACCTTTTTTATTATTGACGCCTAACTATTTTTGCATCTTATTAATTATAACCTTTTTTACGGGCACTGGCGGTAGTTACGGCGCTGCTTAACACCCAATTTATGGATTTAAAGCGTCTAAAATATTTGTATGTTTTATTATTCTAAAATAACCAAAAAAACCGAAAATAAGTTTTTTCTTGTGCATGCTTCCGAAAATTTTTATAGAATTCTCTACATAGATAACTAATTCTATTTTAATTTTAAATGGGTTATATTGCTTGTAAAATTATGTATATGATTTAAAAATATTTTAATATGCTGACATTAATTAGTTTTATTTTGGTTCCGTAACTCAAAATGCAAAAACGGAACCGTTTTAGGATTACTTTTTATTCGTCCATCTGTCTGTCTGTCTGTATGTCCATCAAGATCCTTTTTCTCATGAACGGCTAGAGGTATCAAATGCTAAGGTCTACAACCTCATAGTCCTGTAAAAGATTCATGTTTCTAGCTGAATGCAATTAATGGATATTAAAGCATATTTTTTCAGACTAACTGATCATCAAAAATTATATGGTATAATACTTCCCGTTAACCTAGAATTTTGAAATTTAATATGAAGAAAGGTCTCATAGTACAAGTAAAGGTAAAAATTTCAAAACATATAAACAACTAGCTGACCCGGCCACGCGTTGCTGTGGTTAACCTATACTTTAATTGTAAGTTATATGAAACGTTTGGAAGTTTGACATAGCGCCATCTATTGAATACTTACTCAATCCAGTCAACAGATGTCACCATCTGTTAGAATCGTTTGGAGCTAACAGATAAAGACAAATAATTTGCAATAAAATAATATTGCGATCATAAATTGAGATGTAAGCTATCCTATCTTTCAAGTTGGATCAAACTGCATACGGTGTACAAATTTGATTAAAATCGGTTAAGTAGTTTAGGAGTCCATCGCGGAGGAACAACGTTACACGTAATTTATATATATTAAGATAAACAACACATTGATAGTGTTTACCATGCAGTCTGTAAAATATCTTAAGGATTTATTTATATTCAACGTTTATTTTTCAAAATATAGGTACAATAGGCTATTTGACTAATTTTAGAAAATATTTTTAAATTATTCTTTATTACATAATAAGCACACTACATTGATATTTCGGGGAGATCTACTGTATTATCAATAAAAATCAATGTTAAAGTTTAAATTTTCAAAACTGCGTCAGAAACGCTGTTTCTATCATGGCGCTGGTCATATGGTGCGTGTGACGTCACGCGCAAGTAAATAAGTCATTGCCTTAATAAAACAGTGCATCTGAAGTGAATTTCATCTTCAAATTTAGTGGATAGAATGGTGTATAATGGTGTGTAGTGCCACAATGTATAAATACGTCTATAAAAAGTCCACACAAACTGTTTGTTTCTGTTCCAAAGAATCCCAAAAGACGAAAAATGTGGTTACAATAATTGAAAAGATCCAACGAGTATTTTATTGAATACAAATGTTTTTATGTGTGAAGATCACTTTGATATAAGTAATATTTAACTAGATAGTAGCTAAAAATATCGGTTCTTATAAAACGAAATAACATCTTTTCTGAATAACTATACTACTATACACGTGATTTTTGACAATTCTGACAGCGGCCACCGGTACACTCAGTATTAACCAACATCTTTAATAGGTACCTAACCTCTTAATATAGCTTAATCTTGCGGCATATAGGATTTCAAATGTTTTATGTGGTACTTACACTGCTGTTTTCACATTTTTAAGTTCCGCAGCACAGTAATCAGCGTTATTCTTAAAAAAAGTGCAACCATAAAAGCGTCTACCTTAGATAGGTTGCTATAATCAGCTCGCACAAAATTTAATTCCATTTTGAAATTCGAAACGAATATTTATGCAACTAGTAATAAAATTTATCTAAAAACTGCTTCAAAAATAGCTGAAAAATCGAATATAATACTTTGATATAATACACAGAAAGCATAAAACGCGAACTCAACTTGCGTGTGACGTCACTAGAGCTGCAACCAATCACATAGCGTTCCCGTCATAGATAAAATTTCAAAAATTATTATATTTTTTTTTCGTGTAATTTGCAAAAAATATACATAATTTATTTTAAAATAAAGTGAAATATGTTCTTTTATGCTATTATCTGATAGGATGACCACAATTTGTAGTATATTTTCAATGTTGTCAAATAGCCTATTAAATATTTTTCTAATTTTTTAATATTTTTGACAAAAAAAGCAAAACTGGGATTAAAAGTGTTTTATATCAGTGCTTCTTTAACTTTTTGACATCACGGCCCCCTTGCAGCTCATATTGATAACTTACGGCCCCATTTTTTTAAAGCCTAGATAAGGTTTTTTTGTTTCATTTATATAATTTAAGTAAGTGCATACCTATTGGAATTTTTAAACTTGTTTAATGATAGTACATTTATTTGTTATATTCGCGGTTTTTCGCTGCCCCTTTGTGGGAAGGTTTAGGACCCCTAGGGGGCTGCGGTCCACCACTTTAAGAACCCCTGTTTTATATAACTGTATAGAACCCTCAAAGCGCAGGTTCTACTCACACTTTTTAGGGTTCCGTAGAAAACTAGGAAAAATTTTGTCATAATAAGATGAAATTTGGTATACGGTCGTAGACTGATGACCCAAAAACAGATATGATAAGATTTTTGAAAATAAAATTTTTTTAGACCCCCCCTTTCATAAAATGAAAAGTGTTTTAAAAAAAAAATCACCTACGTCCTATACTATTGAGTGGGGTGTCGTTAGAAAGGTCTCCTAAAATGCAACAAAAAAATGTAACAGAAATTTTTAATTTTAACCCTTCGATCACGATGTATTTTCTCTCCAAAGTCATTAAAAAAGCGTCCCTACCCCCTCTATTTTCTAAACTATCAATTAAAAAATCTGAAAAAATTCCAGAACGTAGATTTTACGTAGTAATTTCACTGAAAATTATAACGAACATTGTCAAAAATATTTTGGACCCCCCTTTCATAGACTGAAAATTAAACTTACATTTTTTCCCCACTTACCATATTGAGTGGGGTGTCATTTAATAGGTCTCGTAAAATGCAATAAAAAATCAAATAACTTTTTGATTTTAACCCTTCAGTCGCGATATATTTGCTTTTTAATGTCGCTGTCAGAGCGTCCCCCCCCCCTCTATTTTCTAAACTATCGATTCAAACAATTTGAAAAAAATTCAGAATGTAGCTTTTAATTAGTACTTTCACTGAAAATTATAACGAACATTGTCAAAAATATTTTGGACCCCCTTTTCATACATTGAAAAGTGAACTCACATTTTTTTCATTTACCCCATTGAGTGGGGTGTCATTTGATAGGTCTCCTAAAATGCAATAATAAAAGTCAAATGACTTTTTGATTTTAACCCTTCAGTCACGAAAATTTTGAAAAATACTTTTTATAAATCGTAGTGAGAACGACTACGGAACCCTATCATGTGCGTGCCCAACACGCACTTGCCCGTTTTTTTTTTAAATTTGACTTACCTACATTATTAGACGTATACCTTATATACCAATTTAAAAACAACGATTCAGATATTCTTCTCATTGTCTTTAAAACAAAAAAACATATTTTTCTCTTCTGCTTACAGCCCCTGAAACATTTAAAATTCATAAAAGCGCTAAGCCGAACATGTTTCCGGCTATAGAACCAAAAACTGAACACCCATTAAGAACGTATTTGTTGCAAATAGCATCGTCAAGGTCCATAAGTCACAAATCCGTGATATATTTCAGTGGCTAATAAAGGCTATCACCGGTGACACGTGAGTGGACAATGCCACAGACGGACTCGAACCCGTGACCGTGCAGAAGCTCAGCAGATTAGCGCGACCGTTCAGCCGCGGCTACCGGTGTTCACAGTGCGCAGGGGTAACCAAATAATTTTATTTTGAAGATTTTTTAGAAAGCTAAATATTTAAGAATTTGTTATTGTTAACGAATCAGCTAAATCTATGTCTCGTCTCAGTTTTAGGAACTGATCTCATCCTGGTCTCGAATTTGACAAGTGAGGAACTAATTTTTTTTAATGAAGAAACCCACTGTGACGGAAAAAAAATTGTTTCTTACATTTTTTTTAAGTATACATATTCATAAATCTACAGGATGGGACATTTAAAGTGTTTCCGATTTTCATCTCATTGTCAGAACCACCGCATATTTGAAAAAAATGTTCAAACCGAAAAATAATGTATGGTTTTGAAGGGGTAATCGAATAGTAATATTTATTTGTTATTTTAGTGTGGCCTTCATGGATATTTGAAAGTCAGCATCATTTTTTTAAGTAGGAACCTATAGTTTTTAGGGTTCCGAAGAAACCCTATTAATCACATTGTCGTCCGTCCGTTCGTCCATCCGTCCGTCCGTCCTTTTCACTCAAAGCTCGTAAACTATATAAGCTAGAACCTTGAAATTTTTACTGAATATGTAAAATTACACCCTCTAATAAAATATGTGCAAATATTTTGTAAAAATATTTTTTAGGGGGGGTGCTAAGAGGCTATAGACAGTCAAAAAAATATTTTTTTTTATACCAAAGCAAGTGGCACATCAAATTGTGTAACCAAGCTAGTGTAATTTGATCCTTATTCTTATTTTTTTATAAATCAAAAATGGCGCCTACAGGGGGCTTTAAAGCAATTTAAAAAAAAAAAATGTATTCCAAGTCGTGTGGGGTGTCAAAATGTAGATATCAGAGAGTAGAATATGACACTATTTTTTCATAATCAAAAATGGCGCCTACAGGGGGTTCCAAGCAAAAATTTTGTCTGCCCCCCCCCCCCCTCCTCTAACTCGGTAACTACTGGCTCGAAAAATCTAAAAAAAATTAGGTAACGAGACTTTGGTGATACTACAAACGACAAATACTAAAAAAAATACGAAATGTTAAAAAATATTCTCCAAGTTTTATTAGAACGAAATAAACATTTTTTGTATTTTGTACTTTTTTCTAAAATTGATGATTTCTGAGTAAAAAATTATTGAATTTGCAAATTCTCAAAATTATTTTGTTAGATATCATGTAACGCTTAAGTTGTTAAAAAAAAAATTTCAATGAAAGATTCGTGTTTTTTTCAGTAATTATTAAATTGAAACTATAGGTTCCTATTTGAAAAAAATCATGTCGGTCTTCAAATAACCTTGAAGGCCATACTAAAATAAAAAATATTATTAATATTCGATTACCCCCTAACAACAAAACATTTTTAGGTTTAAACCTTTTTTTCAAATATGCGACGGCTCTGAGATAAAATTCTGTAACACTTTAAATACTCCACCCTGTATACAATATACATCCCAAATTTTTGGACATAAGTAACTTTTCTTATAATTTAAAATACTACAGGATTTTATAGTTGAAAAATATTGAATCATTAATAAACCAAAAAATATGAAGCTATAAAATCAACTAATGTGGAGCATTCAAGCAAGTGTTGTCATAGTGTTGATGTATTTGTGATAGTTAATACCGTAAACCGGGGTTACTTTGATTCACGGGGTGACATTGATAACAACTTCTACTCGTCGTGCATATGCGTTTCTAGAAAAAACGGAAAGCATCTTTGGAAATTTTTTTTGACGGTTGACAACACTGGTAGTTACGTCACTATCGACCAGTTGATCAATGTGAATGCGCCGATATTTTTTGAGAAAAAAAAAAGTATAAACGATATTTTAATGAATTTTCAAGGTTGCAAAACTTTACTGATAACTTGTTTATTTATAAGAATCATAAAAATGTTAGCACATCATATTAGTAGGTCTGTACCGTACATTGCTATAAAAAAATTACTAAATTCTAACCTCAAAAATAACAACGTGGCTAAGGAATAATGTGCATGGGGTGTCTTTGATCAACTATAGGGTTTACATTGATCATGCAGTTAAAGTTATCTAGAGGTCGCTGCGCCCCCGGCAAAAACTGAAAATAGCACCCCCTCCCCTGGTGTAACTAAAGAACATATTTTTTGTTGTCATCACGTTTTTTGCGACCCTAAAATTTACTTTTGCGCCCTCTTTCAGTTTTTGATGACAATTTTGTAGTCCTCATGTCACTTTAATCCTAATAATGCTATTCTGGACCATTTTGCCTCCCCTCCACCCTCTAGACTTACTGCTATTTTATAGTTATTTTAACTTCTTGTTATTTGTTTTCAATTATTTATTAATAGTCTAGTGAATTTAGCATCATTGAAGTAGATAAACGAATTCGACCAACCAATATGATATTTATATATTAGTAATATTTTATTACTTCATTGGTGCTAGATTGACTGAACTATAACATATTCTTTCAAAAAATGTCTCCTATCAATAAGAGAAGTAACCCAACATCATAAAAATGCGTGTAACTTTTGTTCCTGTTGACCATTTTTTTTAAATCTTCCGATTTTTGTAATAAAAACAGAGGGTATCAAAGTAACCCCACTCTCAGTGTAACTTTGATCATGTACTTTTCATTTTTTTTTTTACAAAAACTATTGAGCCTAATTTTTTTTTATTTTGCATATCGATAGTATGAAAAAAACCGATAGTTCAGTTTTTTTTGCAAATTTTTACTCACCATACTTTAGATTTTACAGCTCTTTAAATTTCAAAAATGATCAAAGTAACCCCGGTTTACGGTACGCAAAATCTAAGTTTAAGTTATTTAAGTATTTATAATACTATAATTTATAATCAGTGCCCCCCCCCCTCATTATATATTAATAAAAAAAAATTATCTATTATAATTGTTAAAAATAATGTAAAAATGGTCGGAGGAGGGAGGGGCGTTATGACTCTTAAAAAACCATTTTTAAAAATTACAAAATTAGGTAAGAGTGTTAAGACCATTTACATTTGTACTAAAATCGAGTGACGCGCACACTACTCGGAAAAAATATTGTAATAAAAATTACCTACTATGTAGGTATTATGGTACTGGAAGGACTGTTCAGTAATTATGGTATAATATAATAAAAATTACAATGTTCATTGAAATTGTTATAAGAATATTAGTATAATTGTAGAGATTACAAAATACATTTTACTATTATTAATAACAATTTCAATGAACATTGTAATTTTTACCATAATTACTAAACCGTCCTTCCAGTACCATAATACATAGTAATTTTTATTACAATATTTTTTCCGTGTAGCGTTTCACAAATTGTGATAAATTAACCTATTAAATTATCAAAAAGTATAAAACTAATATTGTCAAATTATGAGTTTTATTGCAAATAAATATAACAACTGGAAAAAAAATTCCAAAATTTATAATCTATTTATTAATATTCTTAGATACGCCACATTCGCCGCTGTTCCCCTAATTTTTCCAATACTTTTTCTTTTATTATTCCACGTGGCTTCACCTGTATTTTCTTCAAAGTTTTTTATTTTTATTTATTTTATTAGAAAATATCGACTATGTATTTTTTCTTAATACGTGTCTGACCTAATTTTTCATTAAAATTTAAATTTAATTACATAATTATCGTCAGTATCAACTATGTAGATACCATTGATTCGCCATTTCGTTTTAATATAGTTTTATTAAAAAATATTAACTATAAATTTTGTTTTATGTAGGTACGCTTGTCTTAATTAAATTAAACTAATTATAGGAACTTAACTTTCGCTCCATTAAATTATTAATTAATTAACTAATTATAGGGTTTCCTGTTTCCAACAATGAAAATCCCATCAAAATCAGTTCTAAAAATCATCAAAATGGATTGATTTAATAACAACTTGAAAATTCCAAAACATTTTGATGTTACCTTTTTAGTCTAGTAGTAAATCCTGGTTATAGTCACGAAAAAATTAAAAAAATGCTGAGTACACACAAAAAAAACTGTATTGGACCAAGAAAATCTTGTTTTGTATATAACGAAAACAATATTTTCTTAATATAAGAAAAGTACTCTTAATCCAACTACATTATTTCTTCGTCAAAGAATACTATAGTTGGTTTAAGAATATATTTCTTATCTTAAGAAAATATTGTTTTCGTTATATACAAAACAAGGTTTTACTTGGCTCAAGTAAAACTTTCTACCTGTGTGTATACTAGGGTGTTCCAAAAAAAGTCGATAATTTTTTTTTTTCGATTGCATGTGAAATTCTTGTTATATATGCTATAAAAAAAATTCTGTAAAAATTTGAGCCCTTAATATCAACTTGAAGAACTCCATCACCGAATTTGAAGATTTACCATTGATTTAACATGGAAAAATGATTTTTTAACGTTCATTTCTCCTGCAAACTATGTAGAACATTATTTTTCGGAAAAACCATGACTGATCCTTCTTCAGTATTAAATTCTGTAAAAAAAAGCTCTTAGGGTCCAGTCTCTAACGTCAACCCTCTCGTTTTTAAATTTCAAAAAATCTGTATTTTTTAACGCAAATAAAAACGAGAGGGTTGACGTTAGAGACTGGACCCTAAGAGCTTTTTTTTACAGAATTTAATACTGAAGAAGGATCAGTCATGGTTTTTCCGAAAAATAATGTTCTACATAGTTTGCAGGAGAAATGAACGTTAAAAAATCATTTTTCCATGTTAAATCAATGGTAAATCTTCAAATTCGGTGATGGAGTTCTTCAAGTTGATATTAAGGGCTCAAATTTTTACAGAATTTTTTTTATAGCATATATAACAAGAATTTCACATGCAATCGAAAAAAAAAAATTATCGACTTTTTTTGGAACACCCTAGTGTATACATATAACTAAATTTATATTTTTCTAGCTCAAATACTGTCACAAATAATAATAAAGATCTTTATAAGTCTTTTTCAAAGTGACAACCTAAAGCCTGTATTACACTTCTCATTTTTTCATCATTTTTGAGTATATATTAAAATTTCTCAATTTTTGTATATTTTTACTTGATGGTCTTTAAATTTTGTAATCATAGGGACAGGGGTGGGCTGTTAAACATTGAACAACCGACTCGCTAAAAAAAACATGCATATTTTTAATATACGAGCAAGATGCCGTAACTACAAATTCAAATTACCGAAGGGATGATGGTACATGGATTTTTTTCAATTTATCGATTGTTTTTCAAAGAAAATAAAAAACTTCAAATTATCGAGTGTCAAGTTATCGAGAGTCGACTGTATCTCCTTTTCTAAGAAGAATGAAATAGACGCCCATGTTTAAATAAGAACAAGTATATCCCAAATTATAGTGGATGGTCGTACAGCAGAGTGATGAGTGTACATTCCTTTTATACTGATAAAAAAATGTTAGGGTAGACCGAGGCGAATCGGATCAAAATAGGAAATAAGAGAGAATTTAAAAACAATGGCTACACTGAATGCAGCCGTTGTTACATATATCACTTCATCCCTTCCTCCCGCGTCTGTTGCTAAATTCAATATTTTGTTATCGCTTGTACTTTAGTGTCGGCGACCCCCTCACGAATGATATAGATGTGAGGTTACGTAGTTTTGGTGCTAATTGTAAGATACGTAATAACGATTATACTCGTTGTTTTAAAGCAAGATTTTGTTAAATTGTAATTTTTTATAATCTTATTCGATATGTAGTTTAATTTTGAAAATTAATTTGTTTTTTAACGATATTGTAACAGGTATTCTGATATAACACATTTTCTAACAACCTTTGATATGGGACGAATAGGATCATGTATTTTGGGGCGAATCGGATCAGTACTTAAAATGTCTATTACTTAGGCCTATTTCACACATATACGGTTTCATTCGGTTCGGCTCGTTTTCGGTTCGTTTTCGGTCGCTGCCGACAAGTGTGAAACGGTGATTCAGTTTGTATTCGGTACCTAATAGAAACCGTACAGAACCGTATACTCTCTCCACTCTCTCCTGATAGCGAGTGTTATTTTTTTAAGTTTTGTCGCGGATTTTCTAATAAAATGAGCGATTTTCCAGATGTTGATGTAGATCGTCTTCATGCTCTTTAGCTTCGGGAAAATAGTGTAGAATGCTCGGCTAAAACCGAAAACGAACCAAACCGAATGGAACCGCGTATGTGTGAAACAAGGCTTATTTATAATTAATTTTTCATTGGTTTAAATGGTTCGGACATATACGAAAAAAAAACTGATCAACAGATTCAGGACACACAGCCACCGATATGTTCAAGACAGTTCGAAAATGAGCAACATGACAATATCAGTGCAATGCATGTTAAAAATGATGCCACGAAAACTGCGCTGCTAGAAGAGGTAACAAAGGACCATACACTTGTAATTTATGTGGCAATAACTGATTTATGTGATGTTTGATCTCATAATTAAGATATTATTTAGTTTTATGTATGATTATAAACATGTTATTATGAGAATTGTCTATTTTTATGATTGATAAATATTTGATCCGATTAGCCCCAAGATTTGGGGTGAATCGGATAATTCTCGATGTTCAGTTTTTTGTTAACAGAAAAAAAGATTAATGCTCGGTATTTTCAACTAATTTAAAGCTCCTTTAGCGCTAAATGCTTCTTTAAATTAAATTTGGTGTATTACAAACGTGTTTTAAATCAATATTTAAGCTCTCAATGAAAAATAGACATAATATATAGTACGTTGTAAAGAAATACTGCAGATAATTTAAAATCTATTTAATTAAATGTATTATGCTTGGATCTGTTGATAATATGACAGTTAGTTAAAGGAGCATTTAGTTAAAGTTGATAATACTGGGCGTAAGTATTATATTTTAAGTTTGTACAACGTAAAGTAGAATAAAGACTGATTGCAGTTCAATTAAAAAATATAATGTTTTTTTTTATAGAAGTTGTATTTTTTTATCGTCAAAGTCAAATTGATCCGATTCGCCTCGGTTTACCCTAAGTGTTATACAAACTTAATCTTAATATATTGCTGCATCCACCATTTTCCGAAGCGCGACTAAAACATTTACAAATACGGTAAAAAAATGCCACCAATGCAGGAATTTGGAAAAATGTCATTTCAAATAAAAGTCAATTATCGTACATCCCTTTCACACAAATCAATTGTTTTCATCGGCAACGGCAACTATTCCTAAAGTGAATTCCATTGAAATTAACTCATTTGAAACCAATGTAGCGTAGCGGCGGTATTCAGTTTTCACAAAAATGATAATGATTCGACAATTGTGCTTTTGTAGATTTACGGTCAAAGTGTTTTAATGTACATTTCAGATGAATTATTATTATTGTGAAAATCTGTGCCGATGAATTAGAATTTCGGATTTAAGTAATTTACTACATTAGGCATGTCACATGTGTGAAATTTTTTTATTATGATTAAGTATTTTTATAAACCAATACCTACATTTACCATTATATACCAGTGCAATTGTAATAAAACGGGCAAGTGCATGTTGGGCAAGCACATGATAGGGTTCCGTAGTCATTCTCACTACGATCTATAAAAAATAGTTATTTCAAAATTTTCGTGACTGGAGGGTTAAAATCAAAAAGTCATTTGACTTTTATTATTGCATTTTAGGAGACCTATCAAATGACACCCCACACAATGGGACAAATAAAAAAATGCGAGTTCACTTTTCAGTCTATGAAAGGGGAGTCCAAAACATTTTTGACAATGTTGTTTATAATTTTTAATGAAAATATTAATTAAAATAGAGGGGGGGACGCTCTGATAACGACATTAAAAAGCAAATGTATCGTGACTGAAGGGTTGAAATGTTATTTGATATTTTTTAATCCATTTTAGAAGACCTATCAAATGACACCCCACTCAATGGGGTAGGTGAAATTTTTTTTGAAAACACTTTTCATTTTATGAAAATTTTATTTTTTTTTTTAAATATTATCATTTCTGTTTTTGGGTCATCAATGTACGACCGTATACCAAATTTCATCCTATTATGTCAAATTTTTTCAAGACGGACGGACGGACGGACATGGAGAAACTATAAGAGTTCCTAGTTTTCTACGGAACTCTAAAAATTACTTACATTAATTCTTATGTGAAAAAAATTGGTTTGTGCAGGTTTGTTCATTGAGCCATAAGGAAAATTTGTGCAATTGTTTATTAAACAATTATCAAAGTTACACGAATATCAATTTTTTACCTGTTGCGGCTTACGCAACGAAAACTAAGCAATATACGAAAATATCTGCCACGGGACTTTCTTATACGTAATACTGACAGTGAACAGTGTACGTGGTTCTTATATTATTGAAACATATTTCTGACAAACTAATAAAAGATAGAATAAAATGAATGGGACATAAACTATAGAAATGTTATTTTATACATAACATATCAAAATTATTTTGTTTAACGTAATTACTAAACCGGAAACGGATGTTTACTCATGTTAATTTTGTAATTTTCGAAATATTTTTGAAATTTGAATAAAATGTTTCAGATAAAAAATTCGTGTATGTTATTGTCTATAACACTGGTAAACAGCCATTTTGGCGCAAAGTTAAGATAATGTTTTCTTTGTCTTTTCAATAATTTTCTGCTGACTGGTGCGTTTGGTCGGTCGCGCTGAAGGCTCCAGCAATAGTCCGCCATCATGTGGGTATTCCATTTCCCTTGGTTCCTACTTTCCATTATTTTTGTATCCTGGTGGAACCTTTCTCCTTGCTCTTCACTGACATCACCAAGGTTTTCTGGGAATCGGTCCAAGTGACTGTGCAAAATCATTGAAAAGACAATTTGTTGATGTTGATTGATAGGGTTGGATGGAAATTTAATATCAAGACTAATGTACTGTTACAATCATTAGAATTAAAGAAATAAAAAATATCAAACAATATTACTGTTTTTTATTATGCTGTTCTAAGAAATCAGGCATTTTATCGCATTGATCTCTGAAGGTATAATGTGCGCATTTTTGACCGAGTCATACATTATTGAACATAATTTGGGCAATTTTTATACGATTGTTTTGAAATTTTGATATGACAAATGGCAGACGTGAGGCTATGTTCCTGATAATTTATGTCATAATTCAGTGGAATTTTTGCAAATAACAGCACGTCAAAGTTCGCAAAATGACCAATTTTGCATGAAAAATCCATGTTTTTTTTTGTTGGACGTGTTTTTTTTCCATTTTCTCGTGGAAAATGTACTTGAAAATGTTTTGAAATATTATTTTAGTGTACATAGCAAGTTTTAATTCTCTTTTCAATGAAATTTTTGAATAAAAAATGACGGTTATAATTTTTTAATTTTTACATTTTTGAAAAAACGGTTTTTTCCAAATATCTCGAAAACTAGACCTAGGAAAAAAATGATGGTCATTATCGGAATCAGTGAGCCAAAATTACCAAAGAAAACATTATCTTAACTTTGCGCCAAAACAACATTTTTTTTCTGTTGACCAGTGTAATTTATTATACATACATTTTTTCCAACATTAATGATTTAGCCAGAAATAATTTTTTAAAATAATTATTTAGACTCAGCAACACTGTACACTTTTTACGTATAAGAAAGTCCCATGATACCTATGGTAAACACGTACACTGATAAAACCTAATTAACGTTGAAAATTTCAGTATTTCTTTCGGCTGATAATTTTTTCAGAATTGTTGGTGAATATTTAAACTGTCCATTTTAATTGTATATAATAATAATAAGGGTTATTTCTCGAGTCGCGCGAAAAATGCGTCATTTTGATACGGGCACTCGGGCGTTTCTCACGTCTAAACTAAAAAAGACATACTTTTGGTGACTTTTTAATATGAAATTATGTTTTCTACAAAAAAAAAGTTCTGAGGCATTTTTTCGTATAGGTATTGCTTATTGTTAGTATTGCTACGTGAGCCCCAACAGGTAAAAAATGCTATTTCTGTAACTTTGAGAAATGTTACAAAATTGTTTACTTACAGATTAAAAATACTATGGCTAGACCATAAAATGCACACCCCTTAAACTTAAAAAAAATGTATCAACATATATCAAATAAATACGGTACAATATATTTAGTGAAACTTAAAAGGATGTTTTAAAAAAATATTGGAGGTAATTAATATTATAAAAATATATAATATGAAGTTTATCACTCATTAAGATTTTTTAGAAAATCAACAATGAATCTTGATATCAATCGATTATTACCTTTTTTTATTTAAATTTAGGATGTATTGCAATAAAACAACAATCATTTTAATTTACAATTTTTATATAAAATATATTTTTATTTGTAAAATGTATATAGTAAATAAATTAATTAATAATAATAATTAAACAGATAAATACATCCACATATTGCAGTGATAACAGCTGTGTTCACCTGATGTCTAGCATTTAAAATGAAATATACAAAAAAGTAACACGTTTATAGGTTATAATTAATTATATTATATATTTGTTTTAAAAATGCAAACTTACCAAATTTTATCGTGATTAAAAAGATTGATTGGCTTTAAATAAAATAATTAAAATACAGCACGTATCGATGTATGTACATGTATTTATATATTAATTAACACAATGTAATTATTATAATACATGTAATTTGCAATGACATATAAGGAAATAGCGCCACTAGCGCCTAACGGATGTTTCTTGAACTTCCACGGACTACTACCTATATTTGTAAAAATAATTCTTGTCAAAATATGAATTTTTGTTTAAATAACTGCAAATTTCGTTACTTCTAGTTATCCAATTTTGTTGAGTTTTAATAGGGTTCTATTCTGATAATAGATGAAGTGAATTCAAAAGGATTGGTGCAAATTTATTTCGAATTGTAACCTGTAGTTCGGCGTTTCTTTAAAAAAGCGGGTTAAATCGATAAATTGAACTTTATTTATATTTTTATAACAGAAAATTAAAACCGATCGATATTAAACTAAGTAAAAATGAAGACTGTAATGTTTTCTATCAGAAAATGTAAAAATGTAAGTGAGATACAGAAGAAATTTAAGATATAATGCTCATTTTATCAATTTATATACGAAAAAAAATTTTAGCACGATAATAGAACACACTTCCAAGCAGGGCCTGCTTGGGTGTGCAATTAGGAAGTATTAATACAAAAAAAATTATCATTAATTTTATTTTTATTTTAGCAAAGAAATTTTTTTTAATGATCGATTTGATAAACTGATAATTTCGAGGGGGGGGGGGATAAATCTCACCTAGGGGATTCTTGCAAAAAAATATGATATTTATGAAATTTTATAAGAATATTTTGGGGTCGCGGGAATTTTTTGTTTTTGAAATTTTATTATCAGACGGATTTTCAAAAAATATTATAAGTCACTTCTTGAGATATCGTTTTATTTATTATTTAATTAATAATGAAAAAACATCTGCTTAGTAATTGCACACAGTGGACAGTGAGCGCTTTCTTGTGCTAAATTCACCAAAAAAAGGTAATTAAAACTGAACAATTTAAATAAAAACCGATAATGTAATCAGATAAATTGCCTGCTTTTTTAATTTTTACACAATTTGATTAAAAAATATTAATTCGAGATTATTATACTCTCCTGATTTTTCGTATAGTTTTAATTTTTTGACAATTTTAATCAGGGACCTGAACCTGAACCCGAACCCGAACCCAAAACCCGAAAAAACCCGTATTTTTCATGAACCCGAACCCGAACCGAACCGTTATATTTCAATGTCAATGAACCTGAATCTGAACCCGAACCTTTAAATGAATATCCGGTAACCATATATTTTTTAAAGGTTCAAGAAATTTTTTTTAGTATTTTATTAATTTTTCTTCATTGATTTTAAAATGTCTAAACTGGTAATCCGTTTGAATTTCGCGGTATAATGTGATGTGACTTATGCACCAAGGTCACTATCGTCACTATAATGATAATAAAAATTACTACTAACAGGCACAGTTTAATCGCCGTAGCTCACGGATACTCCCTTTGCCCCTTTCAATCTTGCAAATGTTAATCGTGACAAATTAGGTACTCAGAAAATTGTCGAATTTAATATTTTTTATTAAAATTGTATGAAAATTCATGTAACCACAATATCGAAGATACAAGAATGAAATAGATTCAAAAAATTGTTCTCCGATTTAAAAATTTTAACTTGATCTTTCCGTTTCAGGTCCGTTTTTGTTTCGTGTTTGTCTCCTGAATCCTTGTCACACATAACTCATGAACCACTGAACCGATATTAATGAAACTTGGTTGGGTCTGGCTTGAAAACGATCCAATTTCAAAATTATTAAAATCTAGTGCAAGAGGGAGGGGGGGGGGACAACAGTATTGGTAGTTTATTTACTTATATTCCATTTGTTATAAATTCCTTACTATACAAATTTCATAGTGATGACGTCACAGTATAGAATAAATGAATAAATGAACTGCGAACTGTCAAACAGACCTTGTATTATTGGATCATGTCTGATCATGATAATTAATTACTTTTGATGAATTTAGCACGAGGAAGCACTGTGCATTTATTTAGCAAATATTTTTTTCATTTGAACCCGAACCCGAACCTGAACCTAAAAAAATAACGGTTTTTGAACCCAAAAAATTTGCAACGTGCTGAACCCGAACCGAAATTTATTGTTGAACCCGAACCCGAACCCGAACCATAAATAAATTCCGGTTCAAGTCCCTGATTTTAATTTAAATCTAATTCTTTTCTGCTATGCAAACGTCAAATGACATTTAAAATAAGTGACGATTTTTAAACTAAATTGAGATAAATTTTCGTAAGGGAATATACATCAATAAGTACTATATTATAGAAAATTGAATGCTCTACAAAAAAGATTCTATAAAATGTTCATGTAACATAATGTGTCGTTCTTAAGATATCTTGAAAAATTATTATTTGGGATGTCACCACTTCCCCTCACCAAAGATTTAGAAGATTTTGAAATGAAACCGTCCTTTAGCCAGATCCAACTAGCCAACCAAGTTTTATTAATATCGGTTCAGTGGTTCTTGAGTTATGTGTAAGAAAAGAATTCAAGAGACAGACAGACATGGAACGAAAAGTGTTTGTCTTGACCATAAACTAAAAAATCAAGTTAAAATTTTGAAACCGGACAACATACTTTTAGTTTTTAATCATCCAATTATTCCAAAAGTCTGGACATATGTACACTCGGCATTCTGCTATACGACGGCATCGGTAATTCAAAAATTCCACTACACGACAGTTAGAGAGGCACCCACCCCGCGCCGACTTTAACGTTGATTGGTGAATTTAAATGCGCATAAATATAGCAGTCACGGTGGTATTATGGTGGGGATGGGGAAGGACATTGGTTATAACTGACGGCACATTATGTAACGGAGCGATCGTGTAGTGGATGGTCGTATAACAGAGTGCTGAGTGTAGTCCTAAATATAAATTTTCTTGTATTATATATAGTATCGTCATCTATTTGCGTATAACCCAATTAGGACGTAATGATAATAATATAATAAAATGGTTCATATCTTAGATGGAGAAAAAACCAAACGAATAAAAACGTTTTAAAAATGTCATATTCACAGAACAACAAACATTTTGTGCTCTTATTATATTAATTAAACAACTAGTAGCCGAAAGTCAAACAAGTTTAACTATATAGGGAATAATATACGTAATGAAATGGACAATTCCATCGAAACTATCCAAACGAATGAATTCAAATTTAATTGTTGGTAAAGTTAAAGTTCACAGACTACGACTTAAAGATAGCATTTGCTTAGTGGCATGTGTTGTATTCGTATTGACAATATAAGTTATTCGTCACAAAAAAACTAAAAAAATCGTTTTTTGAAGAAAAAAATACAATCAAAGGTGATATATTATATTTGAGTCAAATATTAAAGGTAAGTTACTTTTCAAATCATATTTTTGTGTAGATAAAGTTTGTCAAATAATTTTTAAAGGTTACTTAAGCATTGAATCGGACGTTTATTAAAAAGTATTGGCTAAAATATCTTAAATTCAATAAATTAGCTCATGTTAAAGCACTATGGAACTTATTTTGCATTAATTTGAATTAAATTATATTTGATTGATACCACTAATGTACCCTAGTTTTTTCATCATACCTACTACCATTTTCAATGCGAATCCAAAGAAAACCTATTAATCTCACTTTGTAGTCAGTCAGTCCTTTTCAGTTAATAAATAGCAAAGTAGCTCGTGAATTATACAGGCTGTCCCATTTTAATCTATCACCCCCCTAATTTTTTTTATCTATCAGTTTATTTTTTGGACGTCTTCATGGTCAAATAGGACCAACATTTTTTTTTCAAATGGAAACCTATATTTTTTATTATGGTATCTTATTGTTTGAGAAAAAACAAGTAGCTTTTGTTTTAAATAATTTTTTGTATGACTTCAATTTTTTTTATCATTTAACAAAATAATTTTAGATTTTCACTAATTTTTTACACGAAACCCATCAACTTTAGAGGAAAAGTGTAAGAAACAAAAAATGTTTATTTTAATGTGTTATATTAAAATATAATTTTTTTTTCTTTGCTTTAATATTTTGAAGAGCAAAAGTTAAAAAAAAATCTGATGTAATTTTCTTAGTTGTATCAAAAAAAAAAAACATTTTTTGTTTTTTACACTTCCTCTAAAGTTAATGGGTTTCCAGTAAAAAATTAGTGAACTCTAAAATCTAAAATTATTTTGTTAAATATTAAAAAAAAGTCATACAAAAAATTATTTAAAACAAAAGCTGCTTGTTTTTCCCCAAACAATAAGATACCATAATAAAAAATATAGGTTTCCATTTGAAAAAAAAATGTTGGTCCTATTTGACCATGAAGACGTCCAAAAATAAATAAATAATAAAGCCATTTTGGGTCCCCCTCAAAACCAAACAACTTTTATTTGAAACATTTTTTTATTTAATTGATAGATAAAATAAATTAAGGGGGTGATAGATTAAAATGGGACACCCTGTATAAGCTAGATTCTTAGAATTTTTACTGAACATGTAAAATGACACATTTGGGGGGGGGGGGGGGGCTAAAGAGCTAAACTTTGCATGTCAAAATGTGTAACTAAACTTAGTGTAATTTAACCATATTTCTAACTTAGTAATTATTGTCTCAAAAAACCTGAAAATAATTTGGTAACAAAATTATTTACTTTTTCGTTGAAAATCTGCTTAAAATGTAATAATTCCTGCTGTATAACCCAGTGCCAAAGCCTTTTTGGAAAAAAAAAGTTCTCTACAGGTTGGCGATAGTGGGAATCGTTGGTAAAAATGATTACAAAAAGAGGGAAAAAATGCACCCCTGCACATGAAGCGGTTTCGAAGGGGGGTGGTTTTTAAGGGTTGAAAATGTTTTTTTGCGATTTCCGGCGAAATATGACTTCTTAACGAAAAATGGTCTGCAGTAAAGTTGTAGACAATAAATAAATCTGCAATTTTGTTTCAAACCAATTTACAACATAACCTCAAATTTTCCGAGATAATGGCGTAATCGTTTTTTTTTTTAATTTTCGAGTTTTTTATATCGAAAAAATTTCAAAATACTTGTTTTCATGAAATGTATGTTTTGAAGTCCTGTAATTTTACCGATCTGTCCGGAATTTCAAAGTTTTTCGAAAAAAATAAAATTTTTTCAATCGAAAATTTTTCGATTTTTTAACTTTTCAGGAGCTCATTGTTTTCGTCTTGAGTCGAACTATTAGATGGATATAAAAATAAAATACCTTTACATTTGAAAACCCTGTGAAAATTAGAAAAACCAAAAATAGCGATTTGTAAAAAAAGCAGTTTTATTTTTCAATCACTCTAAAAATTTTGTACTAATCATGAAATTTTTGTGCTAAGATAAAAGAATAAAATACTATGGCTAGGCCATAAAATGCACACCCCTTAAACATAAAAAAATGTATTAACTTATAATATCAAATAAATACGGTACAGGTACAACATAATTGGTGAAACTTAAAAGGATGTTTGAAAAAAATATTGGAGGTAATAAATATTATATAAAATATATATATATAATATGAAGTTCATCACTCATTAAGATTTTTTAGAAAATCAACAATGAATCTTGATATCAATCGATTATTACCTTTTTTTATTTAAATTTAGGATGTATTGTAATAAAACAACAATCATTTTAATTTACAATTTTTATAAAACATATTTTTTTTGTAAAATGTATAAAGTAAATAAATTAATTAATAATAATAATTAAAAAGATAAATACATCCACATTTTGCAGCGATAACAGCTGTGTTCACCTGATATCTAGCATTTAAAATGAAACAACAATGTAACGTTTATAGGTTATATGACGTATATTATATTATATATTTGTTTTAAAAATGCAAACTTACCAGATTTTATCTTGATTAAAAAGATTGATTGACTTTGAATAAAATAATTAAAATACAGCACGTATTGATGTACGTGTATTTATATATTAATTAACACAATATAATAATTATGGAATTTGAATTGACATATGAAGAAATAGCGCCTACTACTATTAATAAATTATAAATAGCAACTACTCTATTTGTAAAAAAAATTCTTGTCAAAATATGAATTTTTGTTTAAATAAACTGCAAATTTCGTTACTTCTAGTTATCCAATTTTGTTGAGTTTTAATAGGGTTCTATTCTGATAATAGATGAAGTGAATTCAAAAGGATTGGTGCAAATTTATTTCGAATTGTAGCCTGTAGTTCGACGTTTCTATAAAAAAAAGCGGGTTAAATCGACAAATTGAACTTTATTTATATTTTTATAACAGAAAATTAAAACCGATCGATATTAAACTAAGCAAAAATGGAGACTGCAATGTTTTCTATCAGAAAATGTAAAAATGTATGTGAGATACTGAAGAAATTTAAGATATAATACTCATTTTATCAATTTATATACGAAAAAAAAATTTAGGACGAGAGTAGAACACACTTCCAAGCAGAGCCTGCTTGGGGTGTGCAATATATTCAATTTAATATTTTTTTTTACGAAAAAAAATGTAATATAGTGAAAATTGATATGAATAGGATGCTGTAAATAAGTAATTTTTACCGATCTGTCCGGAATTTCAAAGTTTTTCGAAAAAAATAAAAAATTTTCAATCGAAAATTTTTCGATTTTTTAACTTTTCAGGAGCTCATTGTTTTCATCTTGAGTCGAACTATTAGATGGATATAAAAATAAAATACCTTTACATTTGAAAACCCTGTGAAAATTAGAAAAACCAAAAATAGCGATTTGTAAAAAAAGCAGTTTTATTTTTCAATCACTCTAAAAATTTTGTACTAATCATGAAATTTTTGTGCTAAGATAAAAGAATAAAATACTATGGCTAGGCCATAAAATGCACACCCCTTAAACATAAAAAAATGTATTAACTTATAATATCAAATAAATACGGTACAGGTACAACATAATTGGTGAAACTTAAAAGGATGTTTGAAAAAAATATTGGAGGTAATAAATATTATATAAAATATAAATATATAATATGAAGTTTATCACTCATTAAGATTTTTTAGAAAATCAACAATGAATCTTGATATCAATCGATTATTACCTTTTTTTATTTAAATTTAGGATGTATTGTAATAAAACAACAATCATTTTAATTTACAATTTTTATAAAACATATTTTTTTTGTAAAATGTATAAAGTAAATAAATTAATTAATAATTATAATTAAAAAGATAAATACATCCACATTTTGCAGCGATAACAGCTGTGTTCACCTGATATCTAGCATTTAAAATGAAACAACAATGTAACGTTTATAGTCACTTTATAGGTTATATGACGTATATTACACTGGCCGACAGCCATTTTGCTGCAGGGTATACAATAACTTTTTAAGGGTAATTTGGACACGCTGAATCCAAAAATGACCACCGTTTTGCTCAATCAGCTCTTGTTTTTGCAGTATAGCAAAAAACATGTTTTTTGCTATTTGCAAACATTCAAATTCGTATATATATTTTTTAAATCAATGACTTCAACCAATTATCATTCAGATTGAAGCTATGGGTTCTAATTGAACTAAAAACCCTTAAATTATATACATTCATAAAGTTATTCCCTTCGAAAATCATGTTTTAAACCAAAAAAAATCGATTTTTTAGCAAAAATTCAGCAATTTTCAAAATTAAAAACGCTGTAACACAAACAATTTTTGTCCAATTTTAATGTTATTCACTAAATTTGTAGCTTTATCTATCTTCTTTATTGTGTAAAAATTTCAACGTAATCGAATGAAAATTGGCGAAATGGTACTAAAATCAACTGCGCGTGACAAAATTTAGTAGTTCGGTCATATATTTTTTAAATTAAATGCTTCAACCAAAGATCATTCGGAATGCAACTATGGGTCCTAATTAAACTATAAAGCCTCAAACTATACACATTTTTAAAGTTATTCTTTTCGAAATTCATGTTTTAAATGAAGAAAATTCGATTTTTTAGCCAAAATTCGAAAATTTTCAAATTTCAATGCGCTGTTACATAAACAATTTTGTCCAATTTTAATATAATTGACTAAATGTATTGCTTTATCTATCTTCTTTATTGTGTTAAAATTTTAACGTAATCGACTGAAAATTGGCAAAAAGGTATTAAAATCAACCGCCCGTGTCAGAATTTAGTAGTTCGCTCAGAACCACTCCTGGCGTTAAATAAATTCTTTGAACAAAGTTATTAATTAAAATACGTATTAATTTGAGTTTCGAAACGAAAATTAATGGCACTGTTTTACAAAATTAAAAAAAAAATTATTCAAAACGTTCTTGCCCATAAATAAAAAATAAAAAATCATTATGTGTAAGAAAAACTTCTTTTCAGCGATTATCTTGGCATAGTAATTATTATTTTCGAAAAAATATATGAAATAAGTAAAAATTTATTCATTACTTTGTTCACAGAATTTATTTTACGAGCCATACATACGCCAGGAGTGAAAATTACCGAACTACCAATTTTGACACGCGCAGTTGATTTTAGTACCATTTCGCCAATTTTCATTCGATTACGTTGAAATTTTTACACAATAAAGAAGATAAATAAAGCTACAAATTTAGTGAATAACATTAAAATTTGACAAAAATTGTTTGTGTTACAGCGTTTTGAATTTTGAAAATTGCTGAATTTTTGCTAAAAAATCGATTTTTTTTCGTTTAAAACATGATTTTCGAAGGGAATAACTTTATGAATGTATATAATTTAAGGGTGTTTAGTTCAATTAGGACCAATAGCTTCAATCTGAATGATAATTGATTGAAGTCATTGATTTAAAAAATATATATACGGATTTGAATGTTTGCAAATAGCAAAAAACATGTTTTTTGCTATACCGCAAAAACAAGAGCTGATTGAGCAAAACGGTGGTCATTTTTGGATTCAGCGTGTCCAAATTACCCTTAAAAAGTTGTTGTTTGCCCTGCAGCAAACAAAAAATTTTTTTTTGTCGGCCTGTGTTATATATTTGTTTTAAAAATGCAAACTTACCAGATTTTATCTTGATTAAAAAGATTGATTGACTTTGAATAAAATAATAAAAATACAGCACGTATTGATGTACGTGTATTTATATATTAATTAACACAATATAATAATTATGGAATTTGAATTGACATATGAAGAAATAGCGCCTACTACTATTAATAAATTATAAATAGCAACTACTCTATTTGTAAAAAAAATTCTTGTCAAAATATGAATTTTTGTTTAAATAAACTGCAAATTTCGTTACTTCTAGTTATCCAATTTTGTTGAGTTTTAATAGGGTTCTATTCTGATAATAGATGAAGTGAGTTCAAAAGGATTGGTGCAAATTTATTTCGAATTGTAGCCTGTAGTTCGGCGTTTCTATAAAAAAAGCGGGTTAAATCGACAAATTGAACTTTATTTATATTTTTATAACAGAAAATTAAAACCGATCGATATTAAACTAAGCAAAAATGGAGACTGTAATGTTTTCTATCAGAAAATGTAAAAATGTATGTGAGATACTGAAGAAATTTAAGATATAATACTCATTTTATCAATTTATATACGAAAAAAAAATTTAGGACGAGAGTAGAACACACTTCCAAGCAGAGCCTGCTTGGGGTGTGCAATATATTCAATTTAATATTTTTTTTTTACGAAAAAAAATGTAATATAGTGAAAATTGATATGAATAGGATGCTGTAAATAAGTAATTTTTCGGTAATAAATCATAAAAGCATTAGGTACTTATTAATTGAATTTTTTTCTACATACATATATTTAAAATTACTTTGTTCAAAAAAATAAAAGAAAGTTCCATATTAATTTTGCAGAAAAATATATTTTGTAGAAAGTTATTTTAAATATATGCTAAAAATTTTCAAATAATTAATTCCAGCATTCTATTCCTATTAATTTACACCGTATTACATATTTTTTAGTAAATTATCCTTTTATTAAATTGAATATATTTTATTCTTGTATTTTAGCACAAAAATTTCGTGACTAGTACAAAATTTTTGGAGTGATTGAAAAATAAAATTGCGTTTTTCACAAATCGCTATTTTTGGTTTTTCTAATTTTTCACAGGGTTTTTAAATGTAAAGGTATTTTAATTTTTTATCTATCTTAAAGTACGACTCAAGACGAAAAAAATGAGCCCCCTAAAAGTTAAAAATCGAAAATTTCTACGATCAATTTTTCGATTAAAAAAATTTCATTTTTTTCGATAAACGTAAATATTTTAGGAAATATTTAATTTTGAAATTTCGGACTGATCGATAAAATTAAAGGACTTCAAAACACATTTCATGAAAATTTCAAGTATTTTGAAAAAATTTTCGACAACAAAAACTCGAAAATTAAAAAAAACGGGTTTTCGCTATTAAAAATTATTGATTTATTTATTATCTACAACTTTACTGTAGATCATTTTTATATAGGAAGTCATACTTCGCCGGAAATCGAACAAACATTTCCATCCCTTAAAAACCACCCCTCTTCAAAACCGCTTCATGTGCAAGGGTGCATTTATTTTTCCTCTTTTTGTAATCATTATTAGCAACGATTCCCACTATCGCTATCCTGTAGAGAATTTTCCTGTTTTTTAGCCTCAAAAAGTGGGATTGGCACTGGGCTAAAAGGAAACGAGATATTTACAAAAAATCGTTTTTCGTGACCTTTGACCTTGAATATCTTGACTCGCGTACGCGAGAATCTATGTGACTTTTGAACCAATTTATAAAATGTCAAAACAAAATTTTTTACAAGTTTCTAGCTTATTATCTTTCATTCCGAGGTTTACCACTTTTTTCTCCTTAAAATACTGGCCTATTATTATTTATTTTATTTCCTAAAGGACCAACTTATAAAAAAAATTGCAAGAATAAAAAGTGTTTTTCGAACTAGGCAATGAATAAAAAATAAAGTTATAGAACTTTCGGTGATATTTTTTAGTTTTTTGGTTCGATACTTTTTTGGTTCGATACTTTTTTATAAAATTAATTAATGATATGTATAAATTTTTTGAACTACTGTTACCTTAAAATCTTAAAACATCCTTTTTTTAGAACATTGAACATTGGAGGGGGGGGAGACCTACTAATACGCCACTGGATACATCTACATGTATTCAAAAGGCAAAATCCATTTCTTTTGCGCGGGATCCTTTCTTTTGTAATACTGCCGAAACGGTTCGTTTTTGGTCGTGGGCCTATTAACAAAAAGGTGAAAATTTGTCGTTATGTTTGCGGGACACTCTGTATACTCCTATATTGTGTATTTGCTTTTGTATTTTTGATTTAGTTTATGTTTGAAAACACATAAAATATTAAATGTTTAATTGTAAATGAACAATGTGTGATGTGTTAACGTTTTAAAAACTTTATTTTGGTCAGGATCAACGGAATTTAAGCATATGTAAATGTAAATGTATTACGAACTATAAATTCATATTACACTCAACGCTTTATATAACGACCACTTGACATAACGGCGTGACAACCGCTTGTTTTACCGAGCGTTTTCCTAGCGCGAAATTTAAATTCACCAATTGGCATTAAAGTTGGTACGGTGGGCGGGGCAACGATGTGTCGTTATATCAAGCGGTTGAATTACCAACTCCGTCGTTAATTAAGCGGTGAGTGTACTTACCTTATCCATATTTAAGAATATTATATTATATTCCTGCCACTGCGAGCATCAAACGGAGGTACCCATGAGGAGGTATAGAATAAGTAAATTTTAGACCCTAATGTTTTGACCCTCAGGAATTAACCCATTTTTCCTGGGCCTCGTGAGTGTATCCTGCCTTGATCGCCCCAGGGCAACTCCTGTCCTAACAGTAATCCACGTCAGGTGCAGGGTGTACTCGTTAACTGGCTGTATAGAAATCTTAAGGCCAAGAAAGAAAAATAAAAAATAAATAAAAAATATTATAATATTACACTTTTATTACCTTAGAGCGTATACCTACTAGAGGCAGCCTTTCCGTCCACTGTGCGAACAAGCGTGCGAGAGAGAAAGCGCCATAACGCTACATTCTTTCTCTCTCGCTCCGCGTGCTGATAAGTCGGTGGGGAGAGGCAAGTGCTTTCCGCTATAACCGGTACCAATCAGCACGCGAAGCGAAAGAGAAAGAATATAGCGTTATGACGCTTTCTCTCTCGCACACTTGTTTTACATGGCCGAGCGGCAAGGCTGCCTCTAGCTGGTAGTTATATGCTCTAAGATTATTACAGTACTAATCCATAATATTATAATTATATTTTAATTTATTAATAGTTCTGTAAAATTTAAATATATAAATAATTTCTATTTTGTACTACAGCTTTATGATTTTGATAAGGGCTCAGGTTTTATATTAATCACATTAATGCAAATTGACTATTTTCACCACTGATATTATAATTTAAAAATTTTATCAAATAGCAAAGTTATGTAAATGTTATGATAAGAATAATTTAACGTATTAATATCGTAATTTATTTATTTTTATTGACAGATATTGGTCATGGATCCAGAAGAAATTGATAAAACATCTGATACAATTTTTCCCCAAGACTTTTATAATACTATTGCAGTAAAATATGATCTACAAGTAGACCAAAAAAAATCATTAGTTGAAAAAAAGAACACTATACTTCATTCGGTTGTTTCAATAGGCATACAAGACTTGGTTAAATTCGTAGTAGGGCTTGGAGTCGACATCAATACTGAAGATGAAAATTCTCAAACTGCTTTATTTCCAGCAGTCACATCTGTAGAGAACAAAGAAATTGTATCCTATTTAATCAAATGTGGGATAGATGTTAACGCTACAGATAATCGCAATCAGACGGCGTTGTTTGCAGCCATTGAGGTCAAGGATAATCTTGAAATAGTTAAACTGTTAGTAGAAAATATGAAAGATTTAAATATCGTAGACGAAGAAAACAATACAATATTGAATTATGCAGCCAGGAAGGGTGATTTAAGCGTAATTGACTATCTTGTAAGTTCTGATGTTTGTTCATTTATAAACGATGAAGGAAATAGTATATTGTGCAGTGCAATCCAGTCTGGTAAATTAGAAGTGATAAAATATTTTATCGACAGAGGTGCAGATATTAATGCTATTTACTACAATGAATCAGTTTTATATTCAGCTGTTAAATCAGATAACTTTGCAATAGTCAATTATTTACTTCAACTAGGACTGACGGTGAACGATCATGATGATATTTTACATACTGCTGTTAAAAATGGAAACTTACCTATTGTTAAAGTTTTAGTTGAGTATGGGATCGATGTAGATGTACATGATGATGAAGAAGCCCTACCATTGTCTTATGCGTTGTTATTAAAGAAAAATGATATTATACGTTTCTTGTTAGAACGAGTATCAGACTTAAATATTGTAGAGCTATTTTTTACCGCAGTTAGAACATGCGATTTGGAAATTATAAAGTGGTTTGTTGAAAAAGGAGTGGATATAAATGCAAGAGATGATGACAATTCCACAATTCTTCATGCGGTTGCCAATAGTATGAATCTCAATATAATTAAATATATTGTTGAACTAGGAGTTGATGTTAATGCAAGATGTGTATTAGGAAGTACGGCTCTGTCGTTAGCTGTGAAGATAAAAAATAATATTAAATCTGTAAAATATCTGATCGCTCATTCAGCTGATGTAAATGCTGTAGATTTGCAAGGGTGGACAATTTTTCATTGTTCGTTGGAATCGGGTGATTTAAGGATTGTTAAATTTTTGGTTGAATCCGGAGCCAATATTCACACAGTTAGTAATAGAGGCAATACAAGTCTTCACATTGCAACCTATGAGGATAATTTTGATATTGTCAAATATTTAGTAGAGTCAGGAATTGAAATTAATACTCTCAACAATAACGGTCAGTCAGCATTGTTCAATGCTTGCGAGTATTGTAATATCAATATTCTAATGTATTTAATAGAGCATGGGGCTAAAATAGAATATGCAATAAATGTTGAAACATTTACATCTTTTCCCATCATCGAGCGTGACAATTTGGAAATCGTAAAATTGTTTGTCGAAAAAGGTTTGGATGTAAATAGTACAAACTGGTTCGGATCAACGTTACTCTTGTTAGCTCTTAAAAATAAAAACAAAGAAATATGTGAATATTTAATCAATAAAGGAAGTCTTATAAATACATTTGATTCGAGAAGAAACACACCTTTATATTACGCGATAAAATACTGTGCATTTAACATAATAGAACTTCTCATTAACCACGGAGCTGATCTACATGTTATCAATGATATGGGTGATTCATATTTACATGCTGTATGTGAAGAAACAAACCCTGATGGTCAGGTATTTTCAGTAGCAAAGTATCTTATAGAAAAAGGCGTTGAAGTAAATGCAGAAAATAACATTGGTTCTATAGCCTTGCATTCTGCTGTAAAACTACATAAACCTGATCTTGTAGAGCTATTAATCAATCATGGAGCTAATGTGAATGCAACTAACAAAGAAGGAAAAACTCCTCTACATTGTTCTGTACAACATAGTAAATTACAAATCATCAAACTTTTAATAAAGAATGACGCTGATGTAAATATCATTGATAATAAAGGTTGTACAGCGTTACATACTGCAGTAATGCTTGATGATTTAGATGTTGTCAAATTTCTAATCGAACAAGGCTCTGATATCAATGCAGAAGACTCTAGTAACACATCAGTGTTGCATTATGCTGCTGAGTCGGGTTATACCAATATTATTAGATATTTAATTGAAAACGGTGCTGATATTAATGCAAAAAGTAGCGACGGCTCAACAGTTTTGTATCAAGCAGTCGTATGTAAAAAATTAAATATGGTTAAATGTTTAATTAATTTAGGAGCAAGTATTCATGCTGTCAATTTCAACAACAAAACAATTCTACATTCTGCAATTGAAATCGGTAATACCAGTGCTGTTTTGTATTTACTGAAACTTGGTGTAAACTATAATCTCAAAGACATTGATGACAATACTGCATTGCATTATGCTGCACAAACCGACAATATTTTATCAATGAAAATATTAACAAATAAAGGTCTAGATGTAAATGCAGTCAACATTAATGGTTGTTCTGTTCTTCACGCAGCAGTGGAATCAGGAACCTTATCAAATGTGCAGTATTTAATCAAAAAAGGAGCTGACGTTAATGCAAAGGATAACAATAGAAATACATTATTACATTTTGCGGTTAAAAATGGTGACTTAAAAATTGTAGAATATGTCGTACAGAAATATATTAAGAACATTAATGCTGTTAATAATAATGGAGTAACTGCCTTACATTTAGCAGCTGAAAGTAGAAACTTTCATACAGTCGAATATTTGGTAAAAAATGGAGCAGATGTTAATATGGTTGATAACAAAAATAATAATGTATTACATTATAGTCTCCAAAAAGAGGATGATGCGGATAATTGTTTTAGATTTGTTGAATATTTTGTCGAACTAAATGTTAACATCAACATCAAGAACAAACACCAGATGACTCCTTTGGACTATGCTATAAAGAGAGGTGAAATAGAAATTTTAAAATATTTAGTAAGTTACGGAGCAAATGTTGACTCAATTAGAAATGATAAAGAATCATTGTTCCATTTTGTTTCTGAACCAGCTTTAGAAGTGTTGAGATTCCTTTTGGTTTTTGGTGTAGACATTGATTTGCGAGATATAGATAACAGCACTGCTTTACATTATGCAGCTAAATCTGATAATATAAAAATTCTAAAGTTTCTAATAGAGAATAGAGCAAGTATTAATGCAGTTAATAATGACGGACAAACTCCTTTGCATTTAGCAACCATATATCAACATTACTATAATATAAAATACCTTGTAGATCACGGAGCTGATGTAAATATTAAAGATTATAAAGGAAACACCAGTTTACATTTGGCTTCCGAATTAAATAATTTACAGATAGTACGTTATTTAGTGGAACACTGTGCAGACATTAATATTGCCAATAGGTATGGAGAAACTGCCCTGGGTGTTGCATTGAATCTTAGAAATAATGATGTTGCTGTGTATTTACATAAATGCAAATAATGTACAATTCTAGATGATAAAAATTATTATAATGCATGTATTTTATACCATGATTTTAAAAATGGTTAATTGTTGTACTAATAAATAATGTACCATTAAATAAAATAAAATCTTTTATTGAAATCAAAAATTCTTCATATTTTTTTAACCAATTATGAATAAATAAAAAAACATCTATCAAGTAAATGCACAGTGCTTCCTTGTGCTAAATTTACCAAAGATAGTTAATTATTGAACAGTTTACATAAAAACGAAAGTGTTCAAATAAATTGTCTGGCATTCATTAACCTTTATGTCAATAACCAAATTTGTTTACGTTGTTCAATATCTGGGGTACCTTTACGAACAATTCGTATAATTAAATCAAAACATGAATAGATTTTTCTTTATTGACTTTTTGGATCCACTGCATCAAAAGAAGGATTACTAACTGTGGAGACCATTAGAAGATTCCTAGAATACTTAGGAAAGGCGGAGTACAGCGAATTATTGTAGGTCTACTCAATAATACAAGTATAATGTCACCAATTTTTTTGAAATCTATCAATATCTTCAGCTCGCCCAACGAGCCAAAATTTTTTTGAAATTGTTAAAAAATTTTCAACACGTCAGATTTTGATGAAAAAAAAATTCACCAGGGGTGTAAAAGTGATGAGTAAAGTGGGTTTGGTTTGGACAAAAATTACCAATTTTATGTTTTTATGTATGAAATCTGTTTTCGTACTTCGGTGATGTATTGTGAGTTAAGAGCAGAGGTATGCTGGAGCCGGCTCGCGCGAGCCGGTTGTTAAGATTTTTGAAAATCAGCGAGCCGGGTGTTAAATTATTCCGTGATAAATTAATTAGATTATTCCGCGACAAATTAATTAGAACTTCAATAAGAACAATAGAAATGCGAAAAAATGATTTTGGAATGCATGAAAAACAAGTTGCAAGTTTAATTACTTTAAAATGTATACAGTTTGAAAACAACAATAGATTTCAATCTATTGCGAGAGAAAATAGGGTATAATTATTTTTTTTAGCGAGCCGGTTGTTAAATTTTTGGCAGCAAACCCCTGGTTAAGAGCCAAATACATCACATATTGTGTGTTGTGTGGCCCGTAGCTCATACAATTTTAAAGTAAAAACCTTCCATGAAGATAGCAGCATTGCAAATTCCACCTAAACCCTTCCCAAACAACCAACCAACCAAATATCAAACTATGCATGCTATTATAACACTGGTCAACAGAAAAAAAATGTTGTTTTGGCGCAAAGTTAAGATAATGTTTTCTTGGGTAATTTAGGCTCACTGATTCCGAAAATGACCATCGTTTTTTTTTCCTAGGTCTAGTTTTCGAGATATTTGGAAAAACCTGTTTTTTCAAAAATGCAAAAATTAAAAAATTATAACCGTCATTTTTTATTCAAAAATTTAATTGAAAAGATAATTGAAACTTGCTATGTATACTGAAATAATATTTCAAAACATTTTCAAGTACATTTTCCACGAGAAAATGGAAAAAAACACGTTCAACAACAAAAAAAACATGGATTTTTCATGCAAAATTGGTCATTTCGCGAACTTTGACGTGCTGTTATTTGCAAAATTTCTAATGGGATTTGAAAATGGTCCAATCTCGAAATCCTGGGATTGAATATTTTGACCGGGACTGCAATCCCTAACCGGAATTTAAGATTTTTTCATGGGAAGATACAAAATTCCAGTCGGAAAGTGCAAAAACGGTACCTGGTTATTGACACAAGTGTTAACCATTTAATTTTTGTATATTTTTACTAAAAAATATTGTATATTTTTAATTTTTAGACAATTTCAACTTAAATCTAAATTTATGCAGTCAAAATGACATTAAAATATTCAAAGTAAATATGTAGCAAATAAAAAAAAATTACAGACACGGAACAAAAAGTGTTTGTCTTCACCTAAAACGGAAAGATCAAGTTTTTTTTCTCATTTTAAAATGATCACAAAGCTTCGTGAGGAAGCAATATATTTTTTTAACATAGGTGGGCACAGTTAATCAAAAAGTTAACTTTGTTAATCGTTAATATAATTATAAGCAATATAACTTTTTAACATAGGTGGGCACAATTAATCAAAAAGTTAACTTCGTTAATCGTTAATCAGTTAATAAAAAAGTTAACTTCGTTAACCGTTAAAATTCCGAAAATGTAACGGAAGTTAAAGTTAACCGAAAATTTGAAATTTAACGAAAGTTAAAGTTAATCGTTAAAAAGTTAACCGTCCAAAATGTTTGAGGACCTTTTTTTTTTTTTTTAGCTATTTCGACAACTTTATTATGTACTTTTCATCAAACAACCAATGTTAACGGATAAAGTTAACGGAAGTTAACAAAAGCGTTAACATTTTTGAGTTAACTTAAAAGTTAATCCGTTAACGATTTTGTTAACTTCGTTAATTAACGAGTTAATGCCCACCTATGCTTTTTAATCTTAATTTCTATATTTAGTCCACTGCAATTAGCTATATACCTATAAATCAGATCTCTATGAACCGATTTTAATGAAACTTTTTACATTTGAATTGTTTCGATGAATAGGTCAAAGTTTATATGTTCAAATTTTACACTTGGCCCCAAATAATTTTTTAGGACCCTTCCATTAGACAGCGACCAATGTGTGATGTAGGCCATCAACAAGTAAATATAATTGCAAAATTATTGCGATCGGACGCCTATACGACTTTTTGAAGTCCGCATTAACTGCCTTGTAGTTGCATAGTTGATTCTGAAAAGTACATGATTGTATTATACAAGGGCTAAACTAATCACATGAGTCGTTAGATTCTCATATTAAGTATTTAGAGTGCCCCCTAAACTGATATTTTAAGGATTATAAGGGCGGTTGTAGTAATAATAACAGTATTCTGACTTCAAATAGTTAAAGAAGGCATATAATATTAATCTTAAGTGCTTGACGACTCTAATACTTTTTGGCAAACATGTTTTCGGGCACTAAAAATGCAAAAAGTACATAAAATTATCATTTTATGATTCCTGCTGATTTGTGTTGCATTGTG
This sequence comes from Sialis lutaria, assembly GCA_949319165.1. Lineage (NCBI taxonomy): Eukaryota > Metazoa > Arthropoda > Insecta > Megaloptera > Sialidae > Sialis > Sialis lutaria. The sequence continues at coordinate 18,714,880 of OX439241.1, forward strand.
ATTTTATCGTACATAAATAACAACTCCACCAAATATTTATTCCTGGCAAATTTACAGATCTAAAGTTGAGTAAAATATTTTTTATGGGGCCTAAGGGGCACTCTAAATACTTAATATGAGAATCTAACGTGCTTAGTTTAGTTCTTGTATAATACATTCATGTACTTTTCAGAATCAACTATGCAATTACATGGCAGTTGTAATGCGGACCTCAAAAAGTCGTATAGGTGTTGCACAGTGACTTTCGCCACTTACAACAGACAAACGACATGTCCGATCGCAAAATTTTTGCTTATTATATTAACTTGTTAATGGCCTACATCACACATAAAAATTTTGACAAAATGGCTGTCTAATGGAATGGCCTTAAAAAATTATTTGGGGCCAAGCGTAATGTTTAAACATATAAACTTTGACCTATTCATCAAAACAATTCAAATGCGAGGGTTCTATTAAAATCGGTTCACGGAGGCCCGATTTAATCATTTTACTGTTTTTCAGTCTAATTGCAGTGGACAAATTATAATAATTCCAAGGAAAAAAAATGCTTTGGCCAAAAAATGACCTTCGGTCGGTTACTACCTTTTATAATTATAATGAATAAAAAATTTGTCAAGACATACAGCAGTGTATGCCATAAGGGTTCCGAAGTATATACTACGTGGACTGTTTAGAGCCATTTACAGGTGCATATTTGAGTTAAAAATAAATATAAAAAATAGGATCATATTCTATTAATTCAGATCTACATTTTGACACCCCACAAGCCTAGATATGAAAATAAAAAAAAATCCATGACGCCCCTTCCTATTTTTTCAAAATTTGAAATGATATTGTTGATTTTAGTATTTATCGTTACTAGTATTATAAAAACCCCATTACCAATTTTTTTCAGATTTTTTGAGTCAGTATTTACCGAGCTAGAGAGGGGTGGACAAAATTTCTTTTTGCTTGGAACCCCCTGTAGGCGCCATTTTTAATTTATAAAAAAAATAAAAAAAACTGTCATATTCTACTCACTGAGATCTACATTTCGACACCCCACATGCCCAGATAAAAAAATAAAAATATGTATGACACCCCTCCCTTTTTCTCCAAAATTTGAAATGATATTGGTGACTTTAGTATTTGTCGTTGGTAGTCTTACCAAAGCCTCATTACCTAATTTTTTTCAGATTTTTCGAGCCAGTATTTACCGAGTTAGAGGGGGGGGCAGACAAAATTATTGCTTGGAGCCCCCTGGAGGCGCCATTTTTAATTTAAAAATAAAATAAAAAATAGTGTCATATTCTACTCACTGAGATCTACATTTTGGCAACCCACACAACTTGGAATACATTTTTTTTGGTTTTTTGAATTTGCTTTAAAGCCCCCTGTAGGCGCCATTTTTGATTTATAAAAAAATAAGAATAAGGATCAAATTACACTAGCTTGGTTACACATTTTGATGTGCCACTTGCCTTGGTATAAAAAAAAATATTTTTTTTGGCTGTCTTTAGCTTCTTAGCACCCCCCCTAAAAAAATATTTTTCCAAAATATTTGTACATATTTTACTAGAGGGTGTCATTTTACATATTCAGTAAAAATTTCAAAGTTGTAGCTTATATAGTTTACGAGCTATTGAGCTTTGAGTGAAAAGGACGGACGGACGACAAAGTGAGATTAATAGGGTTTCTTCGGAACCCTAAAAACAATACCTTTGAAGTGTAGGTAAAAAAAACTAACAATGTACAATTTTAAAAACATTTATTATTTTTATTGTATTTACAATATATAATATGTAATTTGTTCTTTAATATTTGACTTGAAAATTTCATAAATTATAATTAAATAAATGATTAAAGTCATAAAAACCCAATATTCCTAATTATTTTTATTTTAATTTAATTAATCATTTCAAAATTAATTAGTAATATTATGGCAGCATTTTAATCAATTATATTTTAATTTGATCTTTTCTATAATTTATTAGTACCACGATAGATGAACGTGAATTTTTGTAAGTTTTTAAATAAATAATATGAACCCGCGAGATCAACAAAATAATAATTTTGTAAATAAACAAATAATAATTTATTCAGATCTAAAAAATATATTATTCTACAATCTAGATAACTTAAAATCAATTAAAAAATATGTTCAAATATTCTTTTCGCTCTCATGTATAATAGTACGAAAAGAAACAATTTGTATTTTTTGACATAATGGACAAAGTGTATAATTATTTAAAATTCTTTTAATACACCAGGTGCCAGGGATAATGGAGTAGAATAAATTCAATTATAATATAAATAAAATATCAGCTGGATATTTTATGGTTCTTTAGAATGTCACTACAAAGAAGTCTGTGTTGAGGAAAGAACAAAATTAGTTTTTGCCGATTTCTTAGCGTTCTTTTAACTGTAACAAATTTAATTATCTAAAAAAGATTATGTACATATTTTTCCTCAGATCTGTACCTCACCAAGTAATGACCATCTGAATATTGTCTTTCCATCAAAATACACTTTTTTTTTGGTTAACTACAATTTTATATATGAATAATTTTTGCGGTAAAGTTGAAAGTGAAAAATCGGCAAAACAATGATTTTTGTCCCTTCCCTGTCACCGACCATGTTAGTGACATTTTAAAGAACCATAAAATGAAAAACATCCAGTCAGAATTATATCTGAATTTTGTAAATGTTTCTGATTTGGCGCCTGGTCTATAATAAATATATAGGTGGATTCTTTTTATTCAATTTACAAACTAGTAAAAATATTTTTACATAAATAAATATAAAAAAAATGTCAAAATATAATATATAAATTTTTTGATATGCGCATTTTTCAGCAAGAATTAAATAAAACATTTTTCTACTATAAAATAACAAATCTTGATAAAAACATGATTCCGTTTTATAATGAATGTTACAATTAGATATAGCAATACAATACAATAGATAATTTCACAAAAATCGTCAAATTTTAACTTTATCAAAATATTTATAAAATTGAGTTTTTTTATGCAATTGTAAAATTTTGTATAGTTTATATTTGACTGGAGTTTTTAAATTTGATTTTTAATGTGCAATTATCTAATAACATATTGTCACTCAAGAGTTACAAAGTTCTATCAATCATTTTAAAAGAATAAGTGCTACAAGATATGCAGACATAAATTTAAGCACTCACTACATTAAAAAAAAACTTACATAGAACCTTGAAACTTTAGAGCAATGACGCATTAACAATTTTAGCATCTAACCCGTTTAATTTCTTGTTATGATCGAAAGTTGACAGACAGATGCTAAAAGTGTTAATCAATATATACTAACAATAATAAAAATTACACACTACTTACTCATATTATATTAATAATATAAAAAATCAATACAATACCCATAGAACTTGGATCACCTCATACAAAACACCTGCTTTACGATCGTAGAGATGGAATATAACTGGAATGATAATTTAATATTTAAAAACTGCATTCAAAGATAGATATAATTCTTCTTAGAAATATTATTTAATAGTCATACTCCATAGTTACAATAGTTTAAAAAGTCTGTAAGTCAAACATTGATTTTTATACTCGTGTTTTAATCACAATAAAAACGTCATCCCCTTAAGAGGGATAGCCACTGTGACGGGTCAAAAATTTGTCAATGTTTGGGAATTTTTTTCACAGATATAACTAATTATTTTTTAATCAGGTAAAGGACGTTTTATTGAGTATAAATTCATCATATTTAATGTCAATTTTTATTGAAAAATATTAAATATTTATAAAGTTATGAGCTTCGATGTGACAAACAAAAAAAATATTTTTCTCTATGGTTGACTCGAAATTTCAAGAATATGAAAAAAATAAATAAAAATTTTATCAATATCTACATGAATGTAGCTATCGTTGCACGTAGCCATTTTATTTTATTTTATTTTTTCACAAAATGGCGATCGTTTGAAATTTCTTTTTCATTTTTAAGACCTATATTATTTTATTAGGGCGGTTTTAAAAATAGTAATTATCAAAATTTCAAAAATCGGCTACATGCAATGATAGTTACTACAATTACGAAAATTATATAAAAAAAAAATGAAATCGGTTCATTAGTCTTCGAGGAATTGTGTCAACCGGGTCGAAAAATGTCATTTCGAGATAAATGTGTTTAATGTTCTTGTTATGTCATAACCGGCCGTACTACATCGTCTCACTAAATTGACTGTAACTCCGTCAATTTTCGGAATTTAAACTCAATTTTTTGTATACATATTTATGAATATGTAAACTTTAAAAAAATGCAAGAAAAAAATTTTATTTTTCCGTCACAGTGGCTTTCCCCCTTAAAGAGTCATAACTCCAAAACAAGTCTCATAACTTGAACAAATTGAAAACGTACATAACTTCAAAGAGCAGGGTACATCTCTATTACAATTTCAAAGTGAAATCAAGATACCTTTCCAGTCAAACTCTACCTCTACGGCCGCCACTAGCATAGCACCCCTACCCGCCTGTTCAATTGAGACGCTGTATGGCGGGTATGCGTTTCCGTCTGCGACGCTGTTGCTGCTGCTGCATCCAGTGCTCGTAGTAGCGCTCGGCCTTGAGCCACTCCTGGTACTTGTACCACCACTCCTCCCACTTGATGTAGTCATCAAGGGTCAAGTCGCGCAGGTACCCACGTTCCTTGTAGTACTGGTAACGGACGCGCACATCGTCCCAAGATGCTAGGCCTGATGGCCCTGTCGTTAGCAGCTCATCGGGGAAGTGGCCTGCGGGCGCTGGCGAGTGGCTGTTGAGAATTTATGTTTTATTAGATACCGGGCAGAAATTGATTAATATATTTTCGAATTCAATTTTATACATTTAATTGAAAATACACCCCTCAAGTAATTAATTAAAGACATTTTTTTGTTACTTTGAAGCCGTCCATAAAATACGTCCACAAAATTTTCTGCAATTTACTAATAATCATAAAAATAATCATTCCTTGGGGGTGATGTATTAGTATGTACGGGATTGTAATTCAGTGTGATAAAGGGGGTTGAGGAGTCAAAAATACGTGAATTTTGCGTAATATATTTTATGGATAAATTAAAATTCGAGATCTCTTCTTTCAAATTTCATCAAAAAATTTTATTTTTATGTAAATCTTAAAAAGTTACAGGCTAGTAAAGAGTCGACTGAACAATTTAAATACATTTCACCCTTTGGCAGCATGCGCCAAATTTAAAGAGCATAGGGGGTTAAGGATTCTGAAATAGCCCCCAGAGTATATATGTTTGTACTATAATACTTAGATTTTGAATTTTTTGAATAACAATAAAAAACAAAAAACAGAAAGAAAGAAAAATTGTCTTAATTGGCAGTACTGATTTGAATAAATATTTTATGGCATTCTGATTTCTATAGAAGCACTCTTTAGATAAAAAAAATATAACTGTATAGCTCTGCATTATCATATAAAAAACTATCTTTTTAGAAAAATATTTTTTTCTATTATAATACTAAGGAGTACAAAAAATTATGACTATTTTTTTCAAACTTTCCATCAAAATACATAAAATATAAATTTCTAAAAAAAATTTTAATGATATGCCGTATGGAAAAAAAAATTTTTTTTCATGAGCGTATACAAATTAAAGAATAATTAACACTAATTTTACAAAAACCATACCTATACCTAGGTGGGGGGCTACCATATAACATATCGTCTTCTTCTATCATCACTTTCAAATCACCACCACTCGAATTTTTCGTGATACGCATATTTTCTATATCTCTACGATCGACACTCCATTGGGCCATTTTTCCGAACCTCTCGGATAACGTGAGGCGAGTCGCTGATACTATCGGAGGTGCATCTGAAGCTGAACTGTCATCAGAACCAGAAGAATCGGCTGGTGGGGAAGTTCGGCGTGATTTCTTTTTACGTTCAGTTTTTATGCGTGTCATTAATACCTAATAATGAAATGATTATGTCTTGTATTCTGTACACAAATATTTCAATTTTGTTTAGTAAGGGATTGTTCAATAAGTTTCCTAAATTTTAAATAAAATTACTGATAATTAAGTAGCTGGTTCAGAACTGTACAAGTACCTACATAAGTACTATTGGGGGTAATTGTGTTTGTACTTATGTACTTAAAAAAATTACTATGTATCTGTGCTGAAAATGTACTAAAATACTTATAAATGTACATTCGAAAATAGTACTTGTAATAGTATTTGCGCACCCCTTATCCTCACACTACATGTTTGCCTGTTTTTTTGATCATCTACAGATTAAAAACTGCCATTCATAAAAAATTCAGCAATGCTCAAATGGGGCAATTTTCAACAAAAAAAAATATTGCATGTTTGAGTGCATCTGCCTACCCTACACGTCTGCCCATTGCACTTTCACTATCTAACTTTTCATAACTTCTGTTCTCATTTTATTTGTGCTCACATGGGGCAAAAATACAGTTTTTCTTTACATGTTCACTAAGAAATTAAACGCCTTTATCCCCGGGTGTCGAGGTTAGGACTATTTTTCCCATAATGTACAACACATGAATAAATGTTTTCCGTAAAACCTCTTGGACTATTAATGTACTGTTAATATCTATTTATACAAAATACTAACTTATTGAACAATCTAAATAAAATTATAGATAATATATTTTGATTATATAACTGAAATAAAATTATTTAACTTACGGGCTGAGTGACAGTTGTTTTTTTGGAACTTGGTACCTGTAGACATTCAATAAATAATTAATAAAATGTTTCACAAAAATAACAAAATATAAATATACAGTAAGCCCTTGAATGCAGGTTACATAAATCAAAAATAATCAGTTAGTTCAATTGTTTCTTTTCAAACCATGATTATCAATAAATGGCTGGATTTAGCAAGCTCAGCGGTTGAAAGTTAGCAATCAACTATGCTGAGTATGCTGACAGTCAACTGCTCCAAATTCTCTAAGCCGTGCGCTTACAGTCAGCAAGCCACCAACTTCAATTTGTTACACGTGCTGGTAAATATGGGATTTATTCGAATTATAATGGTTAGTTACTATGAGTATGGTAAGAGGACGCCCCAGGGGCATTTATTGTGTATTTATAAATAATTTAATAATACAAATAGTAACACAAAAAACAAATATTACCATTTTTACGAACGATCATGTTGTTTATAATAAAGAAATCATTTAAAAAAAATAGTTTATTAATTTTCTTCAACAAAACCTATTTTATTTCATTTACATGTGCATTTTTTATAACAATTTACATTTGAAGTTTAAACTTGTCTAAATACGAACAAGTTTTGAGGTTAAGGAAAGAGTCACGTGATAGCCAGCAAAAAGTTGATCGACGCAGCGTTATTTTTTGCGCTGACCTGTGTACTCAACAGCTTGAAGTAAGCGTTTGCGCAGTGGCCCGTTTAGCAAAACCGATTTGGTCAGCATCTCAGCCAGTGACGTTTGCTAAACGCACCCATTATTATTATGTAAAATGGATGATTATTTTTGTTTTAAGTAAAGTAGTAGGAAATAATAATAATAATCTCAAATACCAAACTAAAACATGAAAATTTTATAACAAATAAATTGAAACTTGTATGTACTACATTTAATTTTCTATCTCGAATAAACGTAAAATAAACTTATTAAAAATTTCTCAAGTGTGAGTGGAGTCTGACGTATTGTGTCCTGTAATGTATAGTTCATTTATTTATGTTAATTTGACTTGGGAACAATAGAAATCGCACTAGATAATATAACCTGCTCAACACAGAATACAACATAGACATAGAGGCATGCGCATTCTGTATTTTGAATCAAATGGCGTGGTCCATTGGAATACAATTAGTTGCAGCACAATATATTTTACAATTTTACGTTTTTATTACAATCTAATTTTGAATTGATTTTGAAAAAAATCATCAGTGTGGTGATTGCTGATAATTTTTTTGTGGTCTCATTATTATACATTTAAAATTTTGACAGATTTTTTTCACTATTACTTTTAGAGATAAGTGCAAGATTTTAATAATAACAAAATGGTTACATTTTTTAATTCTTTAAATTGTCAACTTTCATTTAATACCCCACTCGCTGGAATTGAATAAAAAATGTTTTTTACTAACCCAATTGCCCCCCTTGAAAAGTGCACAAAAACATAAAACTTTATTTTTATCCCTTTGAAGCTCAAGATCTTAAAAATTTAAATATGTTGATAATGAGACAAGTTTAAGCATATAAAAAAACACATATTTTACAAAAATTTAAAAATATTTATTAACTATTTATTTGACTTTTTTGGGAGAGACATTACTGTGAGTATGGCAGGATTTGAAATAATTATTTTGTTTGTTGTAGCATAATGCTACACCACATTTTTCACAAATTGTTTGTGAAACGCCAGTACACTGGGGAAACTTACAACGTATTCTTTTTTCTACCCAAATCGGCCAGTAGCCGATCTGGTCCTGCCTTACTGTCAATAGTTACGTAATAATACGAAAGTCAATAGGTTATGCCATCTGTGAATTTTAGTTGATACTAAGTTATTCAGTGGTATGTTACAGTAGTGTTGCACATATTTGAATGAATTAAATATATTTAGTACGTATATTAGCAGGGTTATTGAGGTTTGTTACAGAAATGTCACATGGGACTAAAAAGGGTTAAACTCAGGTCTATTATTAGTCCACTATTTATTATAACATTTCTATTTCAAATGGTTCAGTAGTTAGAAGGCCATGATAGATAGACAGACAGACAGACAGTTTAGATTCCGTAAATGTTAATTAAGTTAATTAATTAACAAATGAAAGCAACACAAACAAATTACAACACAAAATGAACAACTTACTTTCTCCGGCTTCCTCTGCTTAGGTCTCCTGGTCTGTTTTTCTGGCGGAGGTGCCGGGGGTAACGACGAGAGCTCAATAAGCTCACCGTTGCGAGCACGGGGCCGTGAGGGCGGCAGTTGCGGAGGCCGACGGGGCTCCGGTTTAGATTTACGCGACGTTTCCGGCGGCGGCAGGGGAGGCGACGCGGGGCCTCTAGCACGCGGACGCGATGGTGCCGGAGGTTTGCTAGACGATACGGGCACTGGCGCTGGACGGGCCTTCATGGGCGGCCGAGAGCGCGGAACCGAAAATGAACGAGACCTGAAATAAAATGATAATTATTAGAAATAATGTATTAAAATATTAAATCTAAAACAAAAATATTATATACACATCTGTCCCCCACAATTTTTGTAGTCTGATCAGCAGAAATTCTATTAACCGAATATACATATTTAAATTTTTCTTACCCCAAAAACTACCAATTGCATGGCAATGATAATGATTTGTAACATATTGAAAAATATACACATTTGAAAAATATTCGTTATTTATCTCTACATATCCTCGTTAAAAAATATATAGGATGTTCCATTTAAAAAAGTTAAGAAGAAGAATTTTGAAGTTATCAAAATTTGAAAATTAATTAACAGCCTAGTACATAGTGGCTCTACGATATTTAAATACCCTACAACCTCCTACAAGTTCCTTACTTAATTTCGTCTTCAAAGCTGCGGCCGGACATTAGATGGGGCTAATATTTTAGATTCCAAGAGAAGTGTTAAATATGCAAAAATATTTGGGGCACTAATATAAATTATTGAAGCACAATAAACCAGTTTAGTATATATTTAGGTTTTAACCAAGACTATATCAATTTGGTATTAGTAAGCTCCTGAGGACATGTATCAACATTGTTTTATTGTGGTTATACGGTTCTAAGATATATACTTTTGGTTTTAAATAATATTAATAATCATAAATTATTTACCGAGAACGAATCTGCTTGCCTCCACGGTGCTTTGGTGAACAAACAGAACACGAATCATCAGAGCAGCTGCTTAGTGAACTAGCTGAAGGTGAACGAGCTACCCCCTGTAAATAATGAAAGTAATTAAATTTCCAATACATATTATTACTAAGCCTATTTTATTTTATTTAACCCTTTATAGCTCAAGACCTTAAAAATTTAAATTATGTTGATAATGAGACAAGTTTAGGTATATAAAAAAACACGTATTTTTCAGAAATTTAAAAATATTTATTATTAACTATTTATTTGACTTTTTTGGGAGTGACATTACTGTGAGTTAATCGTAAAAAAAAAACACTTATGTGGTATGGCAGGATTTGAAACAATTATTTTGTTTGTTGTAGCATAATGCTACACCGAATTTTTCACAAATTGTTTGTGAAACGCCAGTACACTGGGGAAACTTACAACGTATTCTTTTTTCTACCCAAATCGGCCAGTAATCGATCTGGTCCTGCCTTACTGCCAATAGTTACGTAATAATACGTTATGCGATCTGTGAATTTTACTTGATACTAAGTTATTCAGTGATATGTTACAGTAGTGTTACACATATTTGAATGAACTAAATATATTTAGTATGTATATTAGCGGGGTTATTGAGGTTTGTTACAGAAATGTCACATGAGGCTACAAAGGGTTAACGATTGCCAACTGTTATCTTTACAATACAAGATACTTTGCTACTTTATGCAGATTTTGTGTTTTATAAGTTAGAGGAAATTGATAAATGCTACATAATTACTTTTGTTGGTCGCGCTGGTGGTGACCTGGGTCTATTCTGAGTGCGTGATTGACGTGGAGGCTGCTGTGGTGGAGGAGACCTCCGTCCTCTTGACCGAGAGCGTGTGCGTGACCGACGTCCACTACGTCGCGACGGAGATGGCGATGAAGACCCAGTAATGTACAGTGCTTTGTAACCAGTGTGACGCCATCTGCGTATAGAGGTTTTAGACAATAATATTCACAAATGAGTTTGTGTAAAAACATCATTCTTTAAATGTTATATTTACCTATTAGGATCTTTTTCTTCAACTTCGAGAAGTTTTTTATCCCAGTACCCATTTGAATTTGGTGATGCTCTTGCTCTTTTCATCACCGTGTCTATTTCCCTTCTTCTACCAGCTGGTTCACTTGGATCTAAGCAATATATTTTGTGAGAAAAATATTAACAAATACCGCCATGATTACTGTTATAGATATTAGATAGCATTACCATATATTAATCAACTACTTTTGTCAATTAAAACATAAAAAATATTTAGATAGTTTGAAATACAATAATACCAATTTAATGCTGGTCTACACAAACACTGATTAAAGGGGAGCACCACTTTGAATTAAAAAATAATTATTTTTTTCTAGCTTAAATACTTACGCGTTTATATTCTTAAAAATAACATGCAAAAGGTCGAAATGCAAAAGTAACAATACTTGAAATTTTCAGAAAATTAAAAAAAAATTGTTTTAGCTAAAAATACAATTTGTATACTCAAAAATAAAACACGATGAGTCAAATACAAAATGTGTCTAAAATGTGTTGTACGTTTAAAAGACGTGCAGTATAATCTCTACAATTTTTTTCCAATCGACTTAAAATTTTAAAAGTATCTTTTTTATTCTACGAGTATTACCTAATGAAATCATGGACATAGGAATATATGTCCATGAATGAAATATATAGAGATTAAGCAAAATAGAAAAAATTGACTCTACGACTATTTTTATATTGTATTTTTAAGTAAGAAATAACACTTTTTTACAAATGTTCACTATTTTCATAAATTTTAATATTTTGTAAAACCCCTACATATTTCATTAGTACTTAAATGTCTTGTCGAAAAAAAAAATTCTTGGTATTTTGTTATGTCTAATTGTTTGCCGATTTAATATTTGCAAAAAAATTACTAATGTTAACCAACCTAATCTCCGCAATTTCCTTCAAGAAAAAAAATTACGTTATATTTTTTAAACATGTAAAATAAATACCTTTTCATGGATTTTCAATTAATTTAAATATTTTGTAAAAAAAAAATCTAAAAAATAGTTCTTTTAAAGTGGTGTTACTCCTTATGAAAGTTAATGAAGGTTTAAGGGTAATTCTCTGTTAAATATCTGTTTCTCAGTTGGTCAATTAAGACCTCACTTTATTAAATACAGCGGGTGTTAAACAGCTATTTACTCTAGTATGCTGACACATACTCGAGTCTAGAGTAGTTCTGATATTAGTCTTACAGCCGTATTCATAATCGTTCCTTATCTCAAGGGCTCCTCAGATATTTAAGCCTTCCTCAAGGAAGGTAGCGACCTGCCTTGAGATATAAGGAGCCTTGGTTGTCAAGGAAGGTTTATGAAACGTAAATAGAGTAACAAGGGATCCTTATTCCTCAAGATGGAATTATGAATACGGCTGTTACTCTTACCACTGATTGTCAAAGAGAGACGGACATACCAATTCTGCTTACAAAACAAGTAGTGGTCAAAAAAATTAAAAATTTTAAAAATAAACACAGAAAAGTAAATGATTTAGGTAGTTGTTTCATGTTTCTCATGTTATTGGGCATATATCTGACTCATTTATACAATGTTGCCAAGTTTCCCTTCAGTCAAAATGAAACATTAGTTAATCGATGTTTGTGCAATGCGTTTATCACAATTAGTTAATAAAACAATTCACTAATCCAGCATAATCCTGTTCTGTTTTTCATATTTTTGGCAAATGATCAACAAACACATTAGAATCTCCCAAACTAAATACTTGTTATATGAGGATTATTATAAGTTAATACATGAAACATACTGAGTATTGACAAGAGTTAATTAAATATAATAACTGTGATATCCAGAATTTAGAAATAAATATATCACTTACCTGTGATACGAGAATGTGCAGGATTACGATCCATTCTTAGACGACCAGACCCGGCCGCTCTGGAGCTAGATGACTGCATCGTTTCCCTTCGCCTATCAGGGCTTCTGCTTCGACTGTGGCGCCGAGAAGACATTCTGTACGATGATTTTTGTTATAAACTTCAATGCTTTACACACGTTGAACAATTATATGTGTCCTATCTTACCTATGGAGGATGTATAAATTTTATATTCCAAGATAATTCACCGCCCGAAGATGTAGAGCGATCGAACTTTGCGACGACGCTACACGTACGGCACGAGACGCATAACCGTTCGACACGGGGTGAACACGCGAAGTTTGCGCTGCTGGAATTAGCACACATCATTACACGGCCGTCAAAGCGCGCGTTAATACAAGGTATATGGATACAAGATTGTACAGGTCCTTCTATTATATACATACAATAGAAACACGCTAATTAAATATTTACAAGGGAATGCTGTAAAATCATATCCATATTCCTTTTTAATATACACATCTATTTTGTAATAAATATATAAAACAAAAAATATAAGAGGAAAACAGTTTGTGTTAGACCGATTACATATGTTTTAAAAATACATGTAGTCCACAACCTGAGTTCATAATCCGATTGTGTTATGCAAAAGATATAATTATATACACGGTTTCACAATCACATCACTGGTCAGTTTATTGTAAATTATATTTAAATTAAAAATGTTCAGTGTAGTCGAACTGTCCCTTAAATAATTTCGAAACGACAAGTGTCTAAAATATTATGCGTATAAAATAATTATATTTTTTCGCGTATGGTATCCAATTCCTTCAAAAACGACGAACATAAAATGTGTACGACATAATATAAATTAAATAATTTTACGTATTACGATCCCGGAGCGTCCATTATAAATACCAATGAGCACACAGAATGAAAGAATAGTCCATCAAATTTAACACTTCACAGCACTCTATAACACTGCATATAGCGAAATTAATTCCCGCACGTCAACAAATGTCATTTTTATTGTTCGTTGGAGAAATAGAAAATCGAGATGGGTAAAATAATATTTGTATGACAGATCAATACTGAAAGAAACATAACTAAAGAAAAACAAAAATAAGTTTATATCGAAATAGATTACCACTTACACTTTGTCAAAGTACCGAATCGATACTACGAATAAAATTAAATGATATATTACTTGTTTTTATTAAAAAAAACACAGGTAGATAAAGAACAGCGTTCAGGTAAAATAATAGAGACGGTCATCAACACAGAATATAACAAGGTCATCAATATGGCGACTGGTTTATGAGGTTTACTTGGGGATCTTGGGGACCTTGGGGAGTTGAAATTATTTCAAGTTGAGTGGTTTATTTTGGATTTAATGAGATAAGTAGAGAACGATATACGGATGTAATGAATGTTAAAAAGAAATGAAAGATAAAATAATATTTATTTCTTGATTCTAATTTTAGGAAATATGAAAAGATAAATGGAAAAAATGTATAACTTTTTTTATAAAATGTTATTATTAAAAAATACGTACATATTTGAAATTATAAAATCATTTTAATATAAAATATGTATATATGTATTTCGAGACTTTTGGAATTAAAAACGTTAAAAACTTCGATTTCATAGGCATAGAGATCTAGGGACTTTTAATTGTTTTAACAATTACTTTGGTGACAATGACTGAAATGTTTAACCAAAAATAATTTATAATATTTTCTGCACTGACATTAACGCTTTAAACCCTTTAAACATTATTTATTATTATATTCTATACAAAAAATATTAAATCGAAGTTCGAACTATTTTAGTAAGTTGATGTTTAATTAGACGTGAACCACAAGTATAAAAATGGTGGAATCTCAAACTGAATTCAAGTTAAAATCTCCACCTGAAGATGCAATATCGTCTGTTAAATTTGGGCCGCATACAAATCAATTCTTATTAGTGAGTTCTTGGGATTGTACAGTTAGATTATATGATGTCTCGGCTAATATCCTTCGCCACAAATACCTTCACGATGCACCTGTACTAGATGTCTGCTTTCAGGTAATAATTTTGTTAATTTTTATTTTTTATCATATTTCATCTCTAATCATTTAATACTCTTCAGGATGCAGTTCACTCATACAGCGGTGGATTAGATAACACACTGAAAATGTACGATTTTAACAGTACAACAGAAACAATTATGGGTTCCCATAACGATGCAATAAGATGTGTAGAATATTCATCAGAAATCAACGGTATTGTGACCGGTAGTTGGGACGCAAACATAAAATTATGGGACCCAAGATCTCCACATTGTACTGGAACTTACAATACTGGCGATAAAGTAAGTGATTATATTGATTAATGGAGTAATATTTCTAAAAATTTTCTATAACAAAAAATGTAATTTTTTATTTACTTGTTCTAGGCATCATAGAGAATACTTATGAATACATATGAAAATCTTAGCACTGGCCGACCTTCGGAAATCTTTTTTCAGACCTTTTGAAAAAAAAACGTTTTTTTACGGTTTATCTTCTATATTTTTTAAAATATCTCTGGTTTTGCAAAAAAAACCTATTTTCTTCTTTATGAATTCCCCTATAAAACTAAACAGTTGGAAACTAAATTACATAACCTAACATGACCAATTGTAAATGGATTTTAGTAAAATTTTTGAAAAATAAATTCGTGATTATAAATAAAAAACAATTTGCTGTTTTTTCTTCACTACTATCTTAAAATACATAAAACAAGATTATAATTTTAGCTTCCTCGCCATATCGATTTCAAAATTTTAACTTGATCTTTCCGTTTCAGGCGAAGACAAACACTTTTTGTTCCGTGTCTGTCTGTCCCCTTAATCTTTGTCACACGCATAACTAATGAACCACTGAACCGATATTAATGAAACATAATTAGTTGGTTGGGTCTGGCTTGAGGATGGTCCCATTCTAAAATCTTTAAAATCGTATATAAGAGGGAGGGGTGACAAGATATCTCAAAAACGACACATGTTACGTGAAAATTTTATAGAATCTTTTTGTGAGCATTCAACTTTTTACAATATAGGTCAACATTTGTTGTAAAATATTCCCTTACAAAGATTTATCTCAATTTGCATTAAAAAAATCGTCATTTGGTATGTTGCTCACAAGTTGCCAAAGAATCAATTTTGTTTTTTAGCTGTTAAATAAAAAAATATTATTTGGGATTTGGACCACGTTTTTATATGGTCATAAAGAAGAAAATGAATTATTTATTTTTGTAATCTGATTAACAGAACCAGAGATAATTTTTTAAATGTATAAAAGAAACCATAAAATAAGATTTTTTTTTTTCAAAAATCTCAAAACAATAACTTCCGGAGGTCGATCAATGTAAAGATTTCAGTTACCTATTATGATACCTAGAATAAGTCAATGCAAAAAATGTCTCCTTCCTTCCAGTTTTTTATTGAATAATAATTTCGCTGATATTACTCCACAAAATTTTTGAATTTAATTATATTTATTTTTAGGTGTATACAATGAGTTTATGTGGAGAAAAACTAGTTGTCGGTACTGCAAACAGGAAAATCATTGTGTGGGACTTACGTAATATGTCTTACGCCAGTCAGAAACGGGAATCTAGTCTCAAGTATCAAACACGAGCTATTCGATGTTTCCCGAATAAACAAGGTTTTGTTTTAAGTAGCATAGAAGGCAGAGTTGCCGTTGAATATTTGGATAGTAATCCTGAAATTCAGAAAAAGAAATACGCATTCAAATGCCATCGACTAAAAGAAGACGGACTTGAAAGAATTTATCCAGTCAATGCTATCAGGTTTGTCAGTTTTTGTATTTTCTTGCAGACAAATTGATTACTTTATCAAAACGTTATTTTTATTTGATTATTCTTCTTATAGTTTCCATTCAAGTTACAATACTTTTGCCACTGGAGGTTCTGATGGTTACGTAAATGTTTGGGATGGTTTTAACAAAAAACGTTTATGCCAATTTCATCGATACAATTCTTCAATTACATCTCTGAGTTTCAGTCAGAATGGTACAGTGTTGGCTATCGCATGTTCTTACCTTTACGAATTAGAAAATCATCCGAACCCTATACCCGATGATACAATCTATATTCGACATGTGACAGATCAAGAAACAAAACCTAAATAGGTTAAGATTAATTGTAATAGAATTGTATTTTTATGTATGTTGTGTGTTTTTAATAAAATTTAAGACCTATTTAATTATTGTTAACATTATCTAAAGAGGCATAGTTTAGAAGTTTAGACTCCTTGAGCGCCTGGCAGACTTGTAGCAGTGCCTTTTTTTTTATTTTATATTAAACATTATTTTGCTTATATATTTGGATCAGCACTTCTTAAAAGTAAAATTTTCCTCCCCCCTGGGTCTTGCATCTTCAGAGGGCTAATTTTGCCACTCCTGGTTATGCCTCTCAAAAAAATGTAAACGGTGTTCATTTTGTTGAATTTTGGTGTATTTTAGACTAGTGAAATAGTACAGGTTGCAAGATGTAATAAATCAAAGCATTTCTTTTTACTACCCAGGAAAAAAACGATCAGATCTAATTTGATCCAATTTTTTTCAGATCTGTAAAATGGTTATCCAATTGGATCTGATCGGATCCAATCAGATCTGATAATAGCGGCCAATTTTCAGATCTAATAAGATCTGATTGGATCCAATTTGATCTGATTGGATCCAATTTGATCTGATCAGATCCAATTGGATCTGAAAATTGGTCGCTTTATCAGATCTGATTGGAATATTTATAAGAAAAAAATATGACATTACTAAGGTGACCAATATAATAAAAATAAAAAGGAGGGCAAAATTTCAAAATAAGGGTACCCTCCCTAGCATTCAGAAAACTATTCAGAAAAAGGTCACTTTATTTTTGGACCATGAAAATTTTATAAAATTTATTTTTTTATTTTTTTTAAACTGAATTAATTTTTGCAAATATATATCTAGATATTGTACAATATACAAAAACAGAATTATAAATAATTTTTATAAATTTAAATAAAATATATTAATACATGATTAATAATCATTATTGACGTAAATTTTACGTAACATTTTAAAATATCAAAAAGGAGGACACTTTTCGAGGGAGGACAGAACCTACAAAAGAAGGACTGTCCTCCCTAAAGGAGGACGGTTGGTCACCTTAAAATTACCTACCTACGTTTATACAAATCGGAAACATGCTTCTCTGGCGAGAGTTAATTTGCGATTTTTTGGATCCGATCAGATCAAATTGGATCTAATCAGATCTGATCAGATATGATTGGATCCAATCAGATCAGATTGGATCTAAAATCGGAAATAAAATTTTTCATCAAAAATAGCATCAGATCTGATCAGATCCGTAATTTGGCCCATTCAGATCTAATTGGATCAAATTTCAGATCTGCTCTGACCCAATTAGATCTAATTGGATCAAATTTCAGATCTGCTCTGACCCAATTAGATCTGATCGCTTTTCCAGGGTATGATAAACTGATATCAAAAATCAAACTTTTTTATTTTTGCTCAATCTATCCTCTTTTTTTAATGAACTAATCCTCTTTTTCACATCTTACCATCTGGCAACCCTACGCGCAACCCACTTGACACAACTCAAAAAATACCCTTGCCAATCGATTCGTGAATCAATCCTGAGTCCAACGAGGTACATGAAGCCATATATTAAAAATTTTGAGGGGGGGGGTCATGACCGAAAAAAATTCTAAAATGGGCTAAACTAGAACCACAGATCTACCATTTAGCGAAAACCCGAGGTCTCTAGGTGGTCAGGGGGCCGAGATCTTGCGGTGGAAGACAGACGGACGGAAAATCGAGCAATGAGAAAAAAGTCGAACGAACTCGAGAATAGGGGCCCGGTCTTGTTTGTACAATGTATGTCTTGAGTTTTGTTTCATTACGTTACATCTTCATTCAAGATAAAATTTGGTAAGTTTGTATTTTTAAAACATAAAATTTAAATATGTATTCTGTAACCGGTAACCGATTCTAACCTAATTTTATGTTTTTTTGCTAGATGAATATATTAAAGTTAGAGCTGTGCAATTTATGGCCAAGCCATGCTATTTATTGTTATATTTTATACAAAGAATATTTAATAGAAATTCGAACTATTTTAATAAGTTCATGTTTAATTAGAAATTAACTGCAAGTATAAAAATGATGGAATCTCAAACTGAATTCAAGTTAAAATCTTCCCCTGAAGGTACAATATCGTCAGTTAAATTTGGGCCGTATACAAATCAGTTCATATTAGTTAGTTCTTGGGATTGTACAGTTAGATTATATGATGTCTCGGCTAATATCCTTCGCCACAAATACCTTCACGATGCACCTGTACTAGATGTCTGCTTCCAGGTAATAATTTTATTAATTTTTATTATATCAGGTCAGTCCATAAGTTCGTGCGTATTATTTTATATAAATTTAACCAAAAAATACGCACGAACTTATGGACTGACCTGATATTTCATCTCTAATCATTTAATGTTCTTCAGGATGCATTTCACTCATACAGTGGCGGATTAGATAACACACTGAAAATGTACGATTTTAACAGTACAACAGAAACAATTTTGGGTTCCCATAACGATTCAATAAGATGTGTAGAGTATTCATCAGAAATCAACGGTATTGTGACCGGTAGTTGGGATGCAACCATAAAATTATGGGACCCAAGATGTCCACTTTGTACTGGAACTTACAATACTGGCGATAAAGTATGTGATTATATTTTATATTGATTAGTCGAGTAATATTAGAGAAAATTTTAAACAAGGAAGTGAAAAAATGAAACAATTTTTTTTGTGCTCATTTATTATTCATTGCATGGGTAGATCTGTGAAAGCCATTTTTTGGGAACTTCCTGAAAATATATTTTGAAATATTTCCATCAGGGTGACCAGTTTCTGGAAAACCGGGAAAAGTCTGGGAATTTTGCTATACAGGGAAAAGTCAAGGAATTCGGTTGGAAGTCAGGGAATTTTTATAAAAATGTAAAATCACACAAATTCTTGCAAATATTTAGTGACGTTTTTTTTATTTTTTTAGTTTTTTTTAGATTCTTTATCTAATTTAAAAAAAAGGGGAAAAACGGTAAAAATTCTCCTGGAAAACCGGGAAAGTCAGGGAAATTTGTTTCAGAGAAATACTGGTCACCCTGTCCATTTTTGTTGATCGGATTGCAAAAATAATCTATTTTTTTGCTATGTATTCCTCTACAAAACTGGATTGTTAAAAACTAAATTTATTTTAACCATTGATTAATTATGTTATAAGAAAAATATAAAAAAGTATTACTATGTTAAACACGAGTGAAAAAATTTAACACATTACGTGTAAAATTTTTAATTATGGATGTCATGACGTCATCATATAAATTTTCTGTACAATATACCATGCGTACCCAAGGTATGTAAAGTTCAAGGTAGTCTCAGTAGCTGGTGCGGGAAAGGGAATACATCATCGAGGGTGTAATGATCTGCCCAATCATAACAAATGTAGCCTAGAGGAAAAAACGACATCTGGGGTGCTCAAGCTGATTGGTCAAAGCTACTGAGGCAACCTGTGTATTTACTAACCTTGATGCCTACCTAGGTCTACCGCGTTCATTTTTATTTCATTATATTACTAAAATTTCACGCATTTCATTTCCATCACATTACTAAACACGCCTAAAGAAGTATAACTTCAAAAAATATTGATCCTTTCTTCTAGTTTCTTATTTAAGAAATATTTTGCTGATATTACTCCGAAACATAAGAATTTTGTATTTAATTATACTTATTTTTAGGTATATACAATGAGTTTATGCGGAGAAAAACTAGTTGTTGGTACTGCAAATAGGAAAATCATTGTCTGGGACTTGCGTAATATGTCTTACGCCAGTCAGAAACGAGAATCGAGTCTCAAGTATCAAACAAGAGCTATTCGATGTTTCCCGAATAAACAAGGTTTTGTTTTAAGTAGCATAGAAGGCAGAGTTGCCGTTGAGTATTTGGATAGTAATCCTGAAATTCAGAAAAAGAGATACGCATTCAAATGTCATCGAGTAAAAGAAGACGGACTTGAAAAAATTTATCCAGTCAATGCTATCAGGTTTGTCAGTTTTTGGTATTTTCTTGTGTACAAATTAACTATATTTTATACTAGCAATTCCCTGTGGTTTTTACAAAATTGCTTTCTACATATTGGTATAAATGTTAATTGAATTTTTTTTTTGTAGTTTCCATCCAATTTACAATACATTTGCCACTGGAGGTTCTGATGGTAACATAAATGTTTGGGACGGTTTTAAGAAAAAACGTTTATGTCAACTCCGTCAATACAATACTTCAATTACATCTCTGAGTTTCAGTCAGAATGGTGCAGTGTTGGCTATCGCATGTTCTTACCTTTACGAACTAGAAAACCATCCAAACCCTATACCCGATGATACAATCTATATTCGAACTATGAAAGAAGAAGAAGTGAAACTTAAATAGATTAATTAATTGTAACAGAGTTGTATTTTTATATATGCTGTGTGTTTGTTAAATAAAATTTTAGACCTGTTTACTGAATCATATTTTTCAGAAATTAAAAAAGCTGTATTTAAAAAAAAGGTACATGTTCATAATACCTGATAAATATTCATTATATTCATTGTTATACCCCATAGCATAGATAATATGCCCTATTGTCAAGTGACCATCCAGAGGCGGATCTACGTATGGGCTTTTTGGGCTGCAGCTCAGGACCCCGTGGATACAAAGGGCCCCCAGAACAATACACGAAGAAAAAAAAATGTCCTCAAGATTAAAAATTTACATCAATATAGTTTTTTTAGGTAATTGATTTTTTTTCAATTAGCCCATCACAATGAAGAAAACGTTTCTTAACCCTAGACGGGTAGAGGATCGTAATAATTACGACTACACCTACACAACGCACTCTACAGGGTAATTAAGACGCGGTGGGGAGCCGAGCGGGAAGTTATGCCTTGTTTAATAGTTCGTCTTAAACCTTTGCAAATTATAAATGTCAGTGTTTGCTACTTTTCTAGAGAGAGCCATATATCGGTAAATCACATCGTATCTTTCACGAAGGTCTACTCTCTTATGTAAATATTAGTCGTAATATATACATAAAAGGATATGCTGTGAATGTGAAAAAGACCTCAATGCTTGATCCAATGATACTGTTTTTCGTTTGTCGATTCGCTGTAAACTTATATTACTAAGCTTATATTTTAATCTTTCGTATTTATGTATTTTTTTAAATACATAAATCAAAAGATTTTAAAAGCAAAACTTTTTTTGTCATAAATTTATTAGAAAACCAAAAATTACATAGTAGTAGTCACAGTGGCGTCACTAGGGGGGTGCGGGGGGTGCGGACCGCACCGGGTGACACCATCACAAGGGGGTGACACCAAAATGCAAAAAAGATTATTTTTATGTATATTATTATCCATTATATATTCATTCGAAATGAAGTGAAGTAAAATAAAACGGACAAGTGCGTGTTGGGCACGCACATGATAGGGTTCCGTAGTCATTCTCACTACGATTTATAAAAAGTATTTTTCAAAATTTTCGTGACTGAAGGGTTAAAATCAAAAAGTCATTTGACTTTTATTATTGAATTTTAGGAGACCTATCAAATGACACCCCACTCAATGGGGTAAATGAAAAAAATGTGAGTTCACTTTTTAATCTATGAAAAGGGGTCCAAAATATTTTTGACAATGTTCGTTATAATTTTCAGTGAAAATACTAATTAAAAGCTACATTCTAAATTTTTTTCAGATTTTTTGAATCGATAGTTTAGAAAATAGAGGGGGAGGACGCTCTGACAGCGACATTAAAAAGCAAATATATCGCGACTGAAGGGTTAAAATCAAAAAGTTATTTGACGTTTTTTATTGAATTTTACGAGACCTATTAAATGACACCCCACTCAATAAGGTAAGTGGGGAAAAAAATGTAAGTTCAATTTTCAGTCTATGAAAGGGGGATCCAAAATATTTTTGACAATGTTCGTTATAATTTTCAGTGAAAGTACTAATTAAAATCTACGTTCTGGAATTTTTTCAGATTTTTTTAATTGATAGTTTAGAAAATAGAGGGGGGGGGGGCGCTTTTTTAATGACTTTGGAGAGAAAATACATCGTGATCGAAGGGTTAAAATTAAAAATTTCTGTTACATTTTTTGTTGCATTTTATGAGACCTTTCTAACGACACCCCACTCAATGGTATAGGTGAATTTTTTTTTTTTAAAACACTTTTCATTTTATGAAAGGGGGGTCTAAAAAATTTTTATTTTCAAAAATCTTATCATTTCTGTTTTTGGGTCATTAATCTACGACCGTATGCCAAATTTCATCTTATTATCTCAAAATTTTTGAAGACGGACGGACATGGAGAAACTATAAGGGTTCCTAGTTTTCTACGAAACCCTAAAAAGGTCATCACATTTAACTGCAGTTATAAATTCTTTACTTGCAAACTAAAAAAAAAAAAAAAAAAAAAGGTATTTCACTCTGAATATTAAACTGATCTAACTATTATTATTGTTATGAGGGGGGGGGGGGGGGGTGACACTATGAGTACCGCACTGGGTGACACCATCCCTAGTGACGCCACTGAGTAGTCAATTTTACGAACGTCTACTCTTGCCCGCCTAAGTTGGACGTCTACCCGTCTAGGGTTAAAATTTTAATTGATATTTACCTCTTCAAAAAAATCATCACTTGATGCTAGAATTCAAAATCTATCACGTGGCCTGTGATTATTTTTGAAGCTAGAACGAGCGTCAACATGTAAAACATGAAGATTAGAGACCTGAGATTAAAAATGAGTGGAGGGGGTATGTCGATAAACAGAACCTGGAGTGGGCGGTCCGCATTTTTTGGATCTGTGCGCAGAAGTAAGAAATTTACGTTGTGCGCACTTACCACTCTGTACTTTGCGGCCCACCTTGTGGTACACACTAGAGATGTGTAATTCATGAACGATTCGTTCTTTTTGAACGATTCTTTTCGGTGAACGAAACGACTCGAGTCAGTATTTTTAAAAAGATTCGTTCTTTTTTTTTATTATATTGTAAAATATAAAAGACAATAGATTCGTACACTATTTTTTGTGTTAGTTAAAATATTTAGAAAGAAAACAATCGTTATTATTGATATTAATAAAATAATCAATTAAAAAATATTTCTCGATAAATGTAATTATAGAAGTGTATTTTTCAACAAGTAAACCAGAGACAACTTTTTAAATTCGAATTGTTGCAAGGAAAGAAACTGTTACAGTTTAGCTCTGAATGGCAGCGGCGTATCATTCGTGTATTTAAGATACATATGTATTATTTTGAATTGTAAAATTGTTTAATAAACAATTTAGATTTAGATTATATAGCCGTAGTTCTTAAAATGTGTGTTATTACACATTTATTATCACTGCTTTAAAATCCCGAGAATATTAATGCATTTTAATTTTAGCATTTGTTTTCGAGCGAATTATTTATAATACCTGACATTATAAATCAATTTATCTATTAAGATTAGCATGATAAAACGTCTGAGAATAAAAGTTATATTAAATATCAAAGTCAAAATAAAACTATCAGCAACAGTTATTTTAAGTAATATGATAAAATTACACAATTATTATAATAATGAACAAAAGTAAACATAATTTGTACGCCACTGATATATCAAGTAACGTACGGCGGCCAAGTAACAATGTATTTATTTATCCATTCTGTTAGTGATCGGATACGTTCGGATTTTGTCGTACCGACTTGCACTCACTGACTCACTTGTATACAAGTCCCATACGAACGATTCCTGTACTGAACGATTCAAAACACTCGTCACTCGCCAATTCATTTTCGTAAGTGAACGACTCATTGAACGAATCAGTTGGAACGAATCTTTTTACTGAATTGTTTCAAATGACTCGAGTCACTAAAAAGACTCATTTTTCCCATCTCTAGTACACACACAACTATGTATACGGTTGCGCAGTCAACTACTGCACATCGGTCCAGTACGAGAGACCACCCACTTCGGTAGTTATATTGTGACATAAAATTGTATTACAGAGATACATAGTTTATACTCCTGCCTCTATTCTTCATGATTTTAAAAGCACATTTATTTGAAAGTAACTCAACCTTAGAACATGTACCTACTAGAGGCAGCCTTTTCGCTCGGCCGTGCGGACAAGCGTGCGAGAGAGAAAACGCAATAACGCTACATCCTTTCTCTTTCGCTACGTGTAGTGATGCTGCGGAGCGAGAGAGAAAGGATGTAGCGTTATTACGTTGTCTCTCTCGCACGACCGAGCGGCAAGGGTGCCTCTAGTAGGTACATACTCAAAGAACTCAACAATTAAAACTAAACTAGCTATACATGCAAGGTTAGTAAATATACAGGTTGTACCATCAGCTTGTCAAAATCAAGAAAGTAGAGAGGGACTACGTCATTTCGGGCGCCCAATCATAACAAATTTGCAAGCCACTTTATTACATTTGAATGTCACCCGGTGTGACGTAATTTCGCGCGGTTGCTGATTGGTCAAAAGCGATGGTACAACCTGTTTATTTACTAACCTTGCTATACATGCATATTAAAATTTAAAATCATAGAAGAAGGTAATTGTTGTTATCCAACAATAAGTCAACAATTAAAATCAGTTTATTTTATTATAACATAATAAAGTAGAGAACATTTTGTACACATATTTATACATAAAAAGTAAAATTAATGTGTTTGTGTGTGTATGTGTGTGTATACGTATAAAGCTTGATATGAAAAGGTAGGCACATAGCATTTTTTTATCTTATCTTCTAACAAAACATTACCTAGCAGCATCATTTAAAATACAGTTATGCTCTGCACATTTTTTAATCACAATATAATAAGTGCACTTTTATATTGTTTAACTACTACATATTGTGTATTATGTATATTGTAGAAATTAACAATAAAAAGATATAAATTATAAATAAAACCACAGCTTTGATTGAATGTATCGATTTGGTTCACAATTTGTTTCTATATAAAAAATGGAATATTGGACGAATTAGTCAATACTTTTCATTATGAAGAATACGATTGGTACTAGGAGGTTGTATAAAGATGTAGAAATGGACGGAGATTTGTTGCAAGCATCAGCATCGTTGCAACTTTGTAGACAACCTTTTAAGTACCTTAAAAAATATTAAACATTATATTTCCGTATTTTTGTTATATAAAGAATAAAGCAAGGTAAGCAGATACAGTGATGCCTCGCATAACGAACATAATTCGTTCCAGGAACAAGTTCGTTAGGTGAAACGCGTTTTTCCATTACAATACATGTTAAAAAAATATTTTATTCGTTCTGTAGCATAAAATATGATACCTACTGTAACAAAAAATATTGTACACACGTTTTTTATTTTTTAGTCAGACTCAGATTTAGGAGTCTACCGAGGCTTACAGGCTCAAATCCTCACACACAAAATTACATTTATTAAAACAAACACGCGTGTGAGTGAAGTGCAGAAAAGAACGACTGACGCGCGTTGATGCATGTTCGTGCAAGTTTGAGCATCGACTGCGTGCGATCTTGGAAGTTCGGACGACTTCGTGATACGTAGGAGTGTTCGGGCGGCAAAATGAAATACGATGCAGTTCGTTCGTTGAACGAAGCAAGGTTCGTTGTGTGAGTCGCGTAATGAACGAACAGAAAGTTTGTTGTGCGCAGCGTTCGTTATGCGAGGCGTTCGTAGTGCGAGGCATCACTGTATATTTAATTTCTTACCTATCATCATAATAAAGATGACCACAATGTGACATTCGTACAATTTCTGTATCCGCTGTTAGAGTACCACTGTCCAAAGCACAACCTCGTACTGTTATTTGTTCATTAGTATCAACTGTAAAAAATAAATCATACTTGATTAAATCGTATTGAGAATAATTACTTTTTCTGGGGGAGTTTTAAAATATCTACTAAATAAATTTGAATTTTTTTGGGGTAAAAATGGACCAGTTACGTGAAGTAAATCTAGCGGCGGAATATGGAAGTTTTTTATACTGGAGCCGAAATGTTAGTTATGTAATCCCCCCATGTCGTTAATACAATTGAATTACCTTTTTTTCGTTCTCAGTTCAATTATGACACCCCTAAAAAAAGTTACTGAAGAAAAAAAAGTTTAGAAGAAATTTTTTTTTAAAGATTAACTTTTGAGCTTTTCTGCAGTTTGTGAAGACCTTTTCTTGTTCTCATGTCGCTTTTTAACCTTCGTAATTCTTCTACCTTATTTGGTACCCCCTTTGTACCATACCTTTTTTCTCGTTTTACAATACAACATATTTTTACATGGACATGGATGTTAAGAGAACAAAACATACTAATTAACGGTATAAATAAAAATACGAGGTGAAATTCACACGATCGGTGAAGTAATATCTCAGAATTCAGAAGTATGACGTCACATAAAAAATTGATAACAACATAGTGGTAAATAATAATGCAAAACATTTTTGTAGAAAACAGTTTTTCATAAAAAATTATATTAGTTTTTTTTAGAATCCAGGAGTTATTTAAAAAGGACAATTGAGAAAATAATCAAACGGAATGAAATACCATTCAAACGAAATCAATATTGAAAATTGATAACTAAAAATTAGGTTGGCAGCACTGCAAAACTTCTTCAGACTGCTTGGACGTAATAAATAATAATAAACGTAATGAAATTATCGGCGGTGAATACGGAATTTTACAGAAACCGGAATGAAACGTCAAAATTTGATTTCTCTTGATTACTTTTTCAATTACTGGCAAGGTAGGGGCCCATAATTTAAATACCACCATGGCTCCAACCTTCCCAAATTCACTGGGTACCAAGCAGTTACTGTTACTACAAACATACTGGTAATGGTAACATAGATTGATGAAATCATTAATACAATATACAAGCAAGTTGCTCAGGCGGTTAAGAAAACGCTGCTTTATATTAACAAATGAATGTAGTAAATAATATTTAAGTATGCACTAAAAATCTTATATATTTAGATATTTATAGCACATTAAATTCCAGTTAGTGGATTGATTTCAACATCAATTATAAACTTGAAGAACTTTGCATATTAATGTCCCGTTTATGAAAAGATACACATGGTAGAGTTTGGAGATATCCAATTTTTATAACTTTTAAAAATATTTCTTTCTGTGTTTAGAATAGAGAAGATAAATAATTTTTTAAGTGTGCCACACACAATTTATTTTTAAATTCTCTTTTAAATAGATGTGTTTTTTATATACAGGGTTGTTGAAAAAAGATGGATACACCTGCGCAAGTCGACTAGGAGGAATTATCAGGAAAAATGATCCAGAAAAAATGTTAGCATTTTTCCCTAGTTATCACATGACATTGCCCGTTGGGGGGAGAATTTACTCCCCGGGGGGACCCCCCTTCGTATTTTTATAACAGATTTCGATTCCCTGGCCCAAAATACCCCGAAAACTGATATTTTTTTGTACCCCCCCCCCACTCATGTTATTTTCTCACAAATATCGATTTTTCCTCCCAAAAACTTCCGAGAATCATCAGTGTTGGTTTTTCTCCCATCTCGACGTAGTGGGAAGTTTCCCCACTCCGGTAAGAAATAACAGAACAACAAATTCTAATATCTGGAAAAATTTTCCCCTCCACACAAAACAGTGGGGGCAACATCCCACTACATCGAGATTGAACAAAAAAGCATCACTGATGATTCTCGGAAGGTTTTGGGAGGAAAATCGATATTTGGGAGAAAATAACATGATCTATTAAAAAAAGTGCGAGTGGGAGGGGGGGGGGGGGGCAAAAAATATCTTCGTTTCCGGGGTATTTTGGGCCAGGGAATCGAAATCTGTTATAAAAATAGGGGGTTCCCATTTAAAAAATACGAAGGTGGGAGCGCCCCCCCCCTCCTTCCCCCAACGGGCATTGTCATGTGATAGCTATAGGGAAAAATGTTAACATTTTTGTCTGGATCATTTTTCCTGATAATTCCTTTATCCTTACGCAGGTGTATCCATCTTTTTTTAACACCCTGTATACTTTAAACATTATGTTATGGCAAATATAATTTTGGTTCCAAAGAATTTGATTAGTGAAATTATAGGTAGGTAGTAAGTACAAAACTACAAATGATTATAAAACTACAAGATAAGGATGATTAAAAAATGCAATTATTTATTTCTTCTTGAGTTTTGTATTTTTTATTTTGAAATATAGTAGGTACTGAACCCCGCAAATTAGTAAATTTTGTTAATTATTCTTTAACTAAAAAAATTGTGACCCACATTCATTCAAAAATATATTTAGTACATAGTTAGTTACATACATCTAAATATAAGTAAAAGCTTGTAAAACTATTTTTTTGGGTGTCATGTTCATATACTACCGCTTAAAAATATTTGTCAAATTGAACTTTTTTTGCGGAATTAATAGTTCAAGGTGCACTGATTAAAAGTTGTAAGGGGCGCAACTTACAAAAATCCATAATTTCTGCTCCAGGGGACATCGAAACATTTTATGTTAAATACATGATTTTATGTTTATATTTATTTTTATCTCTTAATAAGGGTCAACTTTTAAAAAAAGTAAGGAATAAAAAGTGCTTCGAATCAGTTAACAAATACAAAGAACTTATTTTAGAACATTTGGTGACATTTTTTGTTTTTTGATGTAGAATCAAATATAAAACTCACACCACAAAACATCAAATATTTTGTCATAAAGTCAAGTAAATTAGTGTAGATATTTAATTTGCCAACCCTACACTTGAGCTAATAGATTCAAGGAGTCATGACGTTATACTATTAATAATTAATGAACACCTGCTACTAGCTATTCGACAGAACAATAGTCTTTAATTAATTAATATGAGTTAAGCGACTCTACACTATTGTGCATTCTATGCTCATCAAACAAATTATTATAAATATTTTACTACAATAATGCAGTATATTACAAAACAACGTGTCTTTTAAAAATTGTCATGTGCGAGATGAACTTAACGTATTAGTGTCCCGTACCGTAATAAAAAAAAGCATCCTCTTGAAAATGGGAATTTTTTAAAAAGAGCTAAGAATCATGGGTGAAATTTCACACTTTAGAATTACATTTAGGTGAAAAAGTTTTGGAGTAATTTTGTGGCCCGTTTTTTGTGTACAATTTGCTTTAGCCGCATGTTGATAGGGTAAATAGATGTTGAGATATTCCAGTTTCCGCAAACCCTTAAAAGTACAAAAAACGTCTTTTCTAAGAATGGCCAAACAACCAGTACTGATGTAACAAATATTCGCGAATGCGCACTTTTTTAAACAGTCGTATTCGCATTCGTAAGAAGAATTACGAATATTTTTTGCGAATAATTATGATTAATTATTTATTATATTATAGGTAAATCCACAAATTAACATTCATATGGGGAAGAGATCCACGTTTTGTGACATATAATTAGGTAGGGGGTTGAAAAATGATCCGCAGCATGACAAGGAGAGAATGTGTTATTCAACTAGCATTTGTCTTACACAAGTCAATATTCGCATTCGCATTCGCGAATATCAATCGGTTTGATCCGATCGGACGTAATATTCGATAGTTATCTGAATCGGACTATTACAAAATATTATGTAGGTTTTATATGGCTCTATACGCTAAAAATCTCGGGCATTTGTCTGGTGGGTTGCTCCTTTGAATTGATATAATAAAAAGCAAGTTACTTTTCAAATGAACAAAATGCAGTTTTATCTGTATAACAGATTACTGTATACAAAAGACTTTTCTTCAATACTGATTCCGTTGTCCGATAACTAACAAAGAGTCAAGAAAATCGATGTTATATTATAAGCACGTTCACACTTATATATGCAGTCAAATGGAAAATACAAAAATGTGTTTGCATTGGCCAATATGAATAAACTAGCGGCATCCCGCGGCTTCGCTCGCGTAAACTTCGAAACTAATTAGAACCCTCCATACGTGATAGGGGATGACATATTACATTTTTTATAGTAATAGTATTTACCTTTTTAGTGATCGCGTATCACAGCTGATTATTTATAAGTATTTAACTTTATAAGTAAAGCAAGTATACAGATAAACATATCTAAATCCATCCTCGTCCCCGTCCCATGCTATTAGGGCTTGAATATCAAACTTTCATTTTTAACTGAATATTAATTTGTCCAAATTTACTTAAATATCATGAACAATTATGAAGATAAATATATCAAAATTTTACCCCCCCTCCCCCGCACCATTCCCATAGGGGTTGAATTTTCGTAACTGCTATTTGTCTTGTAGAGTACCTACATTTGCCACGTTTCGTTCGTTGAATACAAAAAAAATATTTTATAAATTTTTTCCACCCCCCCCCCCCCTAACATCTTAAGGGTTAAATTTTGGGAAATGCTCAAATAATTGTTTCATTATTTATATTGTAGAGTACGTTAGATAAGTTTCAATTAAATGCGAACAAAAAAATATTTTTTTATATAAACTTTGACACCCTGTTTTAACCCCGTAGGGGTTGAATTTCGAAAAATTCTTTCTTAGTGGGTGCTTACATCATAAAAGGAAGGCACCTACGAAATTTCACGTTTCTAGGTCCAGGGGTTTGGGCTGTACGTTGATATATGAGTGAGTGAGTGAGTGGTTAAGGACAAACTCTTTTATAGATATAGATTAAGGATGGGGCTATTAGCACATACCGTATGTGCATGCAATTAGCTATTTGCACATACCGTATGTGCATGCAATTGGCTATTTGCACATACCACTAATCTAACGTACACTAACCTACCCTAACTTAACAACCTAACCTAATTTGGTACATATACAGTATGTGCAAATAGCCAATTGTATGCATATATAAGGTATGTGCCAATAGTCTCTTTCGTAAATTAATTAAAGATTGAATTATTTTATACTTCAGTTATTATCTAATCAAGTAAATATTTTTTCAACTATGCATGCCCTTTGAAATACAGCTATGCTAAAATCTATCGATATTACTGCACAACAATAATAAATTGACCTTATTTTATATGTTTCCGTTCTACTTACTTACTATTTTATTAGACCTCTTAAATAATTATGAATGTCTAATCAAATTAAACATACATTTTGACTAATCATAATTCATTTAGATGCCAATGAAGATAAATTACTAAAAATTAACTCACTAGGTTGACTTACATCATTCATATATGATGTAAGTTTTATAGATAGTATTTTTCTTTCGGCTCCTTCCGAATCCTTAATTAAGGTACAAGGTTTCAGTGTTTGATTAGAGAACACTAGAATACGCACTAAATTACAATTTATTTTAAATGTTTCAGAATAAATAATGTTATTTATTTTAATGATCTTTTTACCCTTTACTTATCGAGGTTCAACTTACGTTACTTCATTTTAGTCTTATTTCCATTGTGGTAAATAAACCTGTTGTGGGGGGGGGGGGGGTAAAGGCGGGCAATGCTCCCAAATAAATTGTCAAATATCAAATTTAATTTTAAGGAATATAGTATGAAATAATTCGTACTTGAATTATTACCCCTCCAGCCCGATAATAACACCTCAAACCATAGCTGTCTAAAACATACTATGTGCGTGACAGTATCGATAATATAGCTCGGTAAACAAGTTAGAAATAAATTAATATTCATTGGATATCGGAATATTTTAAATTATTAAAAAATTAAATTAATATAGACACTTTTTATGTCATATGATTACCGATCAATTATTACGAACACATCGAGTATAATAGACTTATGAGGAGGATGGGGGTTAATAATGACTTCAATTAATTTTCTCAGGGTGTATAAAATATTTTAAACATATGGTTTTGTGGTTGTGGGATTTTCTATAATATTATGTTAACCCGCAACTACTACGGACACGTAAATAAAACGCAAGTACTATATATGGGTCAAAATGACCCGTTTAATAATTGTATCAAAAATAGAACAAAATATTAATTTTTACAATAAAAAAATATTAATTCTTATCAGTTAACTAATTCAACATCATTTAATACTGATTTTATTGCTCAAAATAGTCTAGGCATTTTTTTTGAGCAAGTAGCACAAATTGGTTTTTTGCATGTGTCATAAATAGGGAGACCAGATTTCAGATTATGTAAACCCTGATTTTAGATTACGGCAACACTGACAAACCCTGAGAAAAAAAGTCGCCTGAGTTAATACAAAAAATACTCTTTTTTTAATATACCTATAGCAAATTTTTGGTTTTGTGAGATATATGAAAATGAGTACCTTTTTTTGCAAATATTTTTTATTTTTATTGTTGCGCCCTTTGATTATGTCATTTTTTAGTTCTCATCATTTTTTACCAAACCAGGAGAAATTGTAACGAACCCTGAGACTCCAGGTCATAACCTGAGACCTGGACACCCTAGTCACAGAACGTTGCTGTTTTCTTATCGCTCTTGCTTGGATAAAAAAAAATATCTCTTCCTTTTCGATGTAGGAATCCGTTCATTAGGTTGTATTTCAACAGGCATTTTAATTTTTCTGATATTTGCAATCAGAATTCTAAGATAACGGGGAATCTTTTGATTGTATATTGCAAGAACGTATTTGCTATAGACAGGTCACTTTGACCCGAAATGCACTCTGTAGCAAAATAAGAACCTCTCGCCGCGACGGCTTTGCTCCTATTGAAAAGTGCACGAGAAAATAATGGAATAGCTAGAAGGTCAACTCCCACCATTAAATTATATTAGAATGCGAATGAAAACAAATACCAGATGGGTCACTCTGACCCATCCGTAGTACTTACGGGTTAAAAATATGTGTGACACTCAATAAGATTTTTTTCTGAAAAAGGACAATAGATAGATAGTTGTATACAAAGGATTATTGGAGTCAAAACAAAAAAAAAACATAAATCAATGAATTATATAGATATTTTTTGATTACATTTGAAAACGTTACATTTTATTCTTGAATAAATAAGCGATTTTTTTGTATTATAGTAAAATTTCTCAAAGTACATACCCGGTCTTTTTTAAAGACTTTCCAGTGGATTATTTCTAAAAGAAAGAATTTTAAGAAAAAATATTTCAGACAAATTTTCATGGTTTCAAGGGCGCTAAACATTGACTTTATGGGGTGTCCTTAGAAATGTCACTATGTTGGATTTTCAGGCTCAACTTTCAAATCTAAACCCATATTTTTTATTGTAGATTCGTAACTAACGGGGGAAAATAAAAAACTTCTGTTTGAAACATTTTTTCCTGAAATTATTAATTTTAAAAAATAATTAGCAAAAATTACTTAGATTTATGCCGGTTCACGGGGATTTTTTTAGTTATTTATTTATTTATTTTCCAAAATTTCTGAATTTTTTCTTTATAAAAAAGTTGCATAAAAAATTAATAATTAATTTTAAAAACAATTCCAGAGAATACAGTATACAAATATCAGGCGTCGGTAATCGGGCGCCCTTGATGGATTTTTAATGCGCCCTCATTGGACTAAAGGTTGAGAGATTAAACTATAAAGTATCTAAAGCCATTTACATTTCATTTTACATTTGAATCTTTTTTTTTCAATGCATATTTATGCCTATCGATTATCGGTAAAATATGTGTCTACTACTATATGTATGTACCTATACCTATCGCAATTTCAAAAGTCAAACCCTGATAAGGGTAAAAATTATTTC
The DNA here is from genome assembly GCA_949319165.1 of Sialis lutaria. Taxonomy (NCBI): domain Eukaryota; kingdom Metazoa; phylum Arthropoda; class Insecta; order Megaloptera; family Sialidae; genus Sialis; species Sialis lutaria. Next base: position 18,749,392 of record OX439241.1, read on the forward strand.
GAACTAACGGTACAAATGTTATTAAATATAAATTATTATTAAATTATAAATTATTAAATATAAATGTTGTGAATCTTGGCTTCTGGGTGCAAGTCGCGTCGATTTGGTCGTATTATCGGCCAACGTTTCGTCACACATTGCAGTGGACATCTTCAGGGCTCTCCTAAAAGTGCAATGTGTGGCGAAACGTTCTCCGATAACACAACCAAATCGACTAAACTTACACTTAGAAGCCAAGATCCATATCAAGATCACAGCGGAAGCCTCAAGACTTGTATATAAATATTAATTAAAATAAATAAAATGTGGACAAAGCAAAAATATTATATTTTCCTTACCATGTTGTTTTATTTATTTTTTGCCGAATGTAGTTACATTCTGTACCCATCCCAATAATATAATCAGATCCAGTATTGTGTTTGAAGTTTTCTAATCAAACTTACCGAACCTTCCCGATATCTTTATACACGTAGTGGCGGGGAAGAGACCGTCGCGACCTTTGCGTCCGCCCAAACACGGCGACTCCAGTAAATCCGTGGAGTGGTTGTTGTGGAACGGGTCATCACACGCTGGGTTGTCCGAGTTCATCGATATGCATTTGAAACAGTCAATCGCTGACACTGAAATGTTAAATAAGGTTACGAGTAGGTCCAGATAGAGGGAGACATCGGAGAGCCATATGGCCCGAAAATACGCCGAAAATGATCTACAGTAGAAACCGGTTATAACGACAATGGTTATTCCGACGTATCGATTTTAACGACTTAAAATAAAAGTCCAACTGAATCTCATATACATAATTGTGGTTTTACCGGTTATTACGACTATCCGCTTTTTACGACCAATATGCGGTCCCTTCGATGTCGTTATAACCGGTTTCTACTGTATATTTTATATAAATATTTATAATTTATATGTACGTATTATCTTACACAATATTATGTTAAATGTACTTCTATTATTTTGTTGTTTATTTATTGAAAAGGATAATACGGAATTTGTTAGGAATTTCCTTACACTCGCCAAACGAAAGGGTATGGGCCCCCCAGAAATGTTGTTTGGCTCGGGCCTTATTGAAGCTTTACAGGGCATGGTTACAAGTATCTAGAACTGCATGACCCCCTTCTTAAGTAACCTGTGTTCATGTCTGTTTTAATAGTGTTCCATATCGAAATTGGAATAAAAGAAACGCTGTCACAGCCAATATGAGTTCACTTTTCAGTCTATGAAAGGGGGGTCCAAAATATTTTTGACAATGTTCGTTATAATTTTCAGAAAGTACTATATAAAAGCTACATTCTAAATTTTTTTCAGATTTTTTGAATCGATAGTTTAGAAAATAGAGGGGAGGGAGGGGGACGCTCTGACAACGACATTAAAAAGGATATATATCGTGACTGAAGGGTTGAAATCAAAAAGTTAATTGCCATTTTTTATTGCATTTTAGGAGACCTATCAAATGACACCCCACTCAATGGGGTAAGTGGGAAAAAAATGTTAGTTCATTTATCAATCTATGGAAGGGGGGTCCAAAAAATACATCGTGTTTGAAAGGTTAAAATCAAAAGGTTCTGTTACATTTTTCATTGAATTTTAGGAGATCTTTTTAACGACACCCGACTCAATGGAGTAGGTGATTTTTTTCAAAAATCATGTCATTTCTTTTTTGGGTTATCAAATTTCATCTTATTATATCAAAATTTTTACAAGACGGACGGACGGATGGACATGGAGTAACTATAAGGGTTTCTAGTTTTCTACGGAATCCTTAAAATTAAGTTTTATAATTTTGTGCGTTTTGAAAAGGTGTACTTGGGTTACCAATTTTTTTTAATTCAATTCCGGAGTGTTGTATCAAATGTCGACTCTCGCGTATTAATATCTCATACTTTAGATTTGGACCTTAAAGAAAACTAAAATCCGATTTAGTATTTTGAGATAAGTTTAAATATTTTCAAAAAGATGGCAACACAATGTATTTTTCGTTTTTACTATATTCTAATTATTAATTATTGTTAAAAAAATATGTAATTGCAGTGAAAGCTGATAATTCTCTTGTGATCTCGGCATCATTATAAATAATTTTTGTTTTCATATTTTTCATATTATTATTGTATGATTTTTTTTTAAATTAGTTAAACCAAGATTTTTATATGAAAAAAAAACGTTTAAATATTTAAATTCCTTGAATTATTGGCTTTCATTTGATACACTATTTGAAGAGGTTTAATACTTTTTTGTTTGGTAAAAGGTAACCCATTTACTTAATTTTTTTTTAATTTTTCGAGCATATATTTATATATAGCATTCTAGATTAGGCGGTTCAGTAGATAGAAGGTTGTTACTGACAGACAGACACTGTGTTGATTATTGTGTTCCAACACTAATGACCAGTGTCATAAATGAGCTAACAAATTTGCTAGCTAGCAAGCACTCTCAAATGAGGTATCAAACTTATATGGCAGTTCTGTTGGAGTTTCATGAAGTCTTTGACAAGTTTAGCGCATATAACAATATGCGCTAAACTTGTCAAAGACAGTAGGGTGACCAAATTTCTGATTATGTAAACCCTGATATTAGATTACGCCAACCCTGACAAAAGAAAAAAATGTTAATACATGATGATTTTCTTTTTTTAATATACTTATCAAATTTTTGATTTTGCAAGATGAAAATTACCTTTTTTCGCAAATATTTTTTTATTTTTACTGTTGCACCTTTTTAAGTTATCATTTTTACCAAACCCGAAGAAATTGAAATGAAATCCGGAGCCCGGAGAAACAGTATACAAACCCTGATAATCCGGGTAAAATTTGAGACCTGGTCACCTTCGTTGTATGTAAACACCAACGGTATTAAAACAGTGGTAATATTATGAAAATTATTTTGTACGGTCAGAGTCGTCAACTGTGTTATAATACGTTGAAGTATCAATGCTTTTTTCATAACAAATCCATAGATACTATCACAAAATTAATACCTCATTTGAAAGTGCTTGCTAGCTAATAAATTTGCTAGTTCCTCTATGATACCGGACATAAGAAAGACTAATGAAGTATGTATTTAAAAAAATAAAAGTTTTGTCCAATGATAACGTAGGTATTTATATATTATTTACTAAAATATATAATGCTTAAGTTACGTACATTTATTTAATCCTACGACATTTCTTACCTATTAAATATGTATGTAGGTATGTTTGTATATATGTTTATGATTTATGTTGTTATTGAGTATTCGTAATAATAGTGGTTCTTGATTTATTTATAGGGTGATAAGAGTTATAACTCTGTCGCGTGTAAATGTTCAATATCACGCCCTTAATTTTAATAAGAGATTTTATTTGTTTTATTGCTGTATAAATTAATGATTTTTAATTAAAATTTTATTCGGTTTTATCTATACAATATTATCTTGATTGATGGTAGAATTATTATTTATTTGGTATTTAAAATCTCGATTCTTTAAAATGTAAATAGTATACAGTAGGTATACGTAGATATATATTTAGCATTTTTTTATTTGCATGAGCAAGATTAAAAAAATTACATTTTTAATCATGTCCGATTAAATTTTGAAATGAAAACAATGTTTTTTTTTGTAATAATAAATCTGTAGGTATATTTCATATTTTTGTATTATTTTTGCTGTTGTATTATTAGTGTAAAGGTGGCTACAGACGTACCTACATGCTTGACAACACCGCTTGATCAAGCACGCACAATTTCGCTGCGCCACCACACGCACAAGCATATGCTTGTACAAGCGGCAGTTTGTTATCACATGTACAGCTACACACAACAACGTTTGCTTGTACAAACATACACGTTCTTGGTACACACGTTGAGACCACTTGTGCAATCGCGGATTGTACAAGCGGTAGGATTAAAATTCAATCAATCTTCAAGCGGATTGTGCAATCATAATGCTTGAACAAAATTACCATACACACGCTACAATATGCTTGATCAAACGGATTGATCAAGCGGTGTTGTCAAGCATGTAGTTACGTCTGTAGCCACCTTTAGTAAAGACCAAAGTAGACATTCTTCTTTTTGCAACTCGATATTGTGGTTAGTTACCAAGACGCGGATGCAGCTGTAGGTCCACAGACTTACAAAAATGGGCGGTTGATGTATCACGTGTGTGATTAATATACAAATGATTCGATCGCTGGATCGCGCGAATTTACGTTAGAATATCTACACCAGCGGTTCTCAAACTTATTTTGGTGTGTAATAGCCATATTTAAATTTTACCCTCGTCTCCTCCCCATTTTAATGAGATATTAAATTAAAATATTTTTGTATCAATACCTATATTATATTGATACATATTCAAACGAAGTTATACTCATTAGCTTCCCACAGATCGACGCGAATTATTCGCAGCGGCAGCGAATAAAGGCTCCGACAGACCGACATATATATATTTTCAAACGAAAAAAAGACGATGGTGAGATAAATTTCGCGTTTTTTCGAAAATTTTTCACGTTTTTTTTTTGGGTAAAAAAATCACAACTCAAAAACTATTCATGATTAAGAAATGTAACTATTGTATTAACTCCAGAAAGAAAGATGCTACAACATGGTGAATGCTACAGCAAAATCGGTTCGGTAGAAATTTAAATATATAAAATATAAAAAACAGACTTGTGAATTTCGCTGCCGCAACAAACGCGTTTTTATTCGCGCCGCAGTCGCTGCGAATGTTTCGTGTCGGTCTGTCGGAGCCTTTATTCGCTGCCGCTGCGAATAATTCGCGTCAGTCTTTGGGAAGCTTTAGTGGGCTCTCACACCGGAGCAATATAGCAATATAGCAATATAGCAACTAGCAATTTATAACTAGCGATATTATTGCTATCGGTCAATATACATTGAATCGGACATATTGTCTCCTACCAAAGCAATATGATATCGCGATATTGCTAGTTGCTAATTGGTAGTTACTTTATTGCTGTGTTGCTATATTGCTATATTGCTCCGGTGTGCGAGCCCACTTATATGTATAATATATATCGCGTTTGTTATCATTTTAGGGTGAATTTAAACGTTAAAACATATGCAAAAAGTTGGTTTAAGAGATATATTAGGGTATTTAATACTATTAATAATAAATACTAACATGTTGTTAATAAAGTCAGTATTTTAATAATAAATCAAATTTATAAATGTAATATTTAACCTGATTGTCACTTGGGGGGCTATTACGGTTCTCGTGCGGATTTTCTCACTTCTCACATTTTCATCTCACGTGACTTTAGTCACCCGATTACGGAACTCTCGAGTGAAAATGTGAGGTAACTAGGCACTTTCGGAAAATGAATCTCACATTTTCACATTCATATGTCATTATCACGAATATTGACGCCATTTTTATTGGAATCTCACATTTTGTTATGTCAAACTAACCTTAAATTATTTCATTAATGTGATAAAAAACGACTTAATTTTACTAAAAGATAATAGGGTACATTATTAGAATTAATAAAAGAATATAGTGCTACTATAAAATGTAAAAGAAATATTTGGGTTAGTAAAAATAAATTTTGATTACACGTTGACGTTATTTTTAAATTTTGAAAACATTTAAACATGAAATTAGTTTTTAAAAAATTAATAATGCTAATACAAGACAGCGTCAACACATATTTTAAAAACACTCGTTATAATTACAGATAATATCACACATCAAATAGCATCAAATACAATATACACATAATACGATTAATACGTTATTTATTTTTGATTGTTTACAATTTTTTCAACAAACAAATCTTTTTAAATACATGATAATAAATCAATTAAATTAATATATAGGCAAATTGTAAAATTCTTCCTTGGTTCATTCATTTCATTTTTGGATGATTTAAAACTGAATATTGTTGTGATTTATAAACCGTTACTTCATCTGTCAGTTAAACTTGAAATTATTTATTTTTTCATTACTAAACTGTACAGACCAAATTTTTATTCGATTTCGCACGAGGAGAAAACTTTGCAGACTCCTTATCAAATTTTTTTCATTTATTTAACGTGTTTTATGATTTTAATAAACAATTAAATTTTAATAAACGCTCACGCGCATGCGCAGAACGGTTCTCGACACAGAATTTCGTGTCGAGTAAACTCACGCGGATAATCTCACATTTTCACCTAGTGAGATTCACCGTAATAGAGTAGGCTACTCACTTTCGTCATTTTCACTCGATTTGAGAACCGTAATAGCCCCCTTGATCACAAATGCGTCTAGCAGAACTGTTACTGGTATGACGTCAAAATACATTAAAAACGTCAGAATACTCGATCTCTATTGGTTGATTTCAGTTTGTTTAGGAAACAGTTACGTCGCGCATTCTACGTGATTGCGTGTTTTGGCGGGAATTTTTTCATTTGAATAGAAAAAGATTATTTTCAGTATTTTTTCGGTATTATTTTGGAATAAGATATTAAGAAAGTATCTACATATTATACCTATACATACACACAATTTACAATATATTTTAAAATTTAGTTAAATACACTATTATATGTATTTATGCATTGAGTTCAAAAATTCAAACAAAATTTTTTCCTTCAAAATGTATTAACAGATTCACTCTTGAAAAAATATTATCACGCACGATTGTTTTATTTAGACTCACGATCACGCACGAATATTATGATGATGATGATGATAGTTTTTTGTTGGCTGGATTGCTCCTTTTCCAACAGCTCAGTGGTGAATTTTTTTTTTTATTTGTTTTGTTTTATTTATGTGTGTTTTCTCAGGGATACTAGATGGAAGAGGATTGTGCTGATGGGCCGATCATCGCAGGTTGAGACGTATAGGGGGGCCAGGTACAGGGGATGTGTAAGGTTGGGAGCTAGTTGGGGATGATTAACATTTTGTAACGTTTTTTATTTAATTTTTATAATTTTATATTGCATTTGTTCAAATAATTTAAGATGTGTGTGTAGCTTTTTTTATTACTTATTATTTCTTTGTATTGATCTGTGTTGACTTTTTCTTTTTTTAACTCAATTTCTAATTCTCTTCTTTCTTTTCTATATATTGGACATCTGATTATGAGATGTTCGGCGTCGCATATTGTTTTTTTGTCGCATTGACAGTATGGGGTTGGTGCTAAACCCATGCGGTGCAGGTGATTTGGAGTATTTGAATGGTTCAGTCTAAGTCTGGTAATGGTCGTTAGGTTTTGTCTCGATTTTGTTATATTTTGATCTTGGAACCACGCTTTTTTTGGTATTTGAGGTTGAATTAGTGCGTAAGATCTTCCCTTTGTTTTAGTAGAGAATGCATACTCTTCTTGCCATGCTGCATAAGTATGTTCCTTTATGATTGCCTTTAGGTCTGTATGTGGCAGGAGTATATTTTCACTTTCTGGTCTATGCTTATCTTCATTGGCTAATCTATCAGCTGTTTCGTTACCTTGTATACGGCTGTGGCTTTTTCCCCATACAAACTTTATTTGTTTATTGTTATCTTCGTAAGATCTGATAATATTTATGATGTCCATAATGATGTAGTTGTTAATATTTTTTGTATTTTGTAGAGTTTGAAGTACACTTCTTGAGTCTGAGATGATTATTATTTGCTTGTGTTTTGAGTATAGGAAGTCTTGTAGCGCTGTTCTTATAGCTACTGCTTCGGCAGTAAAGATCGTCATATTTTTGTTAAGCTTTATCATTGAAGATTTGTTGTCTGTCGGCGAGAAGTATGCCGCCCCTACATAATCTTCTGTTATTGATTTGGAACCATCCGTGAATACTTGGATTCCTTTTGGCCATTGTTCGAATATGATGTGTTCAAATATAATGGGGTTTTCATTTGCTTTCTGAAATAGATCTAGGTATACACTACCGCTCAAAAGTTTAGGACCACCTTGAAATTTTAGGTTTTTAGATATAATAATAGAAAAAATAATTATTTTGTTGATGAAAAATAATGTTTTTTTACTATTTTTATTTATTTATAACTAAAAAAAGGACAAAATCAAATTAAAGTACAATTAAAATTAAATTTTTGATTCATCAAAATATCCACCCTTTTTCTTAATAACTATTTTACAAAGTCTGGGCATTCTATCAACTAATTTCTTCAGTGTTTCTGTTGTTATTTCTTATCAGGCATGTGTAAATAGCTCCCATAGCTGTTTTTTTTAAGTTGGACATTTAGCTTTTATCTTTCTATCAAGTTCATCCCATAACAGCGCAATCGGATTGAGGTCTGGAGATTTTGGGGGCTAATCCATAACGGTGAGCACTCGTCGTCTCTGTTTTTCTTCTAAATAACTTCTGCATAGATTGGATTTATGCTTAGGAGCATTATCCTGCTGGAAAATGAAACCACGCCCTATTAAACGGATTCCCGATAGCACCATATTCTCATCAAAAATCTTTTTATAGCCTTCTTTGTTGAGAATATCTCTAACCAAACACAAATCTCCAACAGTATTATTTCCAAAACATCCCCAAACCATTATCGAACCTCCTCCATGCTTTACAATGGGTACTATACATTCTTCGGAAGCTCTTTCTTGGATGAATCGGCGCACAAAAACACGTCGCTTAGACTCAAATATTTCAAATTTGGATTATTCCGAAAATAATACTTTTTTCCACTGCTGATTAGTCCAATTGCGATAAAGTTTGGCCCAGGGTAGTCTTTTTATTTTATTTAGTCGCCTCAGGAGAGGTTTGTTCATAGCTACTCTACCAAACAAACCAGCTTTGTTTAGACGAAGTTTGATTGGCGATACACTCACCGATTTATCTCGAGAATTATTGAAATCAGCTAATATTTCCGGCGCTGTAAGGCGACAATACGCTTGCTATTAATTATAATCTTGTTGTTTTCAGTTTTTGAGGTAATTCGTAGTCGACCTGATCATGAACGGCTTGAATTGGACCATGTTTTCTCGAATCTATCAATCTTTCTTGGGACAGTTGTTTTAAAATTTTTTAATTCTTTCACAATTTGACGTTGAATGAGATCTATTCTGTGTAGAGTTATTATAGCACTCCTCTTTTCAACATTTAAGTCTTCTCGTTGATCCATTGTGACATCAATAAAACATAAAATCCAAGATATTGATAAAAAAATTACACTTTCTACAAAATCATACATTTATGATGTATTTGAACGTATTACAACAATATTCATTTTGCCATGTAGTTATATACACTCAATTTACTAAAAAAAATAGTTATTGAGAGAGTTTTACACCAGTATAGTAAAAATAATGTCGATATGAAAATGATTGATAATATAAATTTTTTTTTTAATTATGAAATTGTTTTAATAAGAAGATTTTTTATTTAAAATATATTTATTTCCTATTTAAATGGACCATATTTGAACTATTATTGAACAATTTAACAAATATTTTGTAACAAGCCTGCTTGGAATCGAAAAACCTCGTTATTTGAAGGTGGTCCTAAACTTTTGAGCGGTAGTGTATATCTATTTTCGTTTTGGATAACATTGGTTGGTAGTCGTATCGTATTGAGTTTACTGTTCTATATATAGGATATTGTTGAATGAATTGTGCACTTTCAACTAAGATCGGGGTAGGTTTCTTGTCCCAGTACTTTTTTGTGTCTACCATTGTTGTGAGTTTTTCTAGTTGTTCGTGAATAGGATGTGTGAGTATCGCTCTTTTATTTACCATGAATCTCCTGGCTAACATCGATCTTCTAATATTTAGCGGCATCTCTTTGGCTTCAGCAATTAGAGCGTTCACAGGTGTACTTTTAATCGCTCCTATTGCTATTCTGATTGCCTTGAATTGAGTTTTATCTAACTTGCTTGTTCTTGTTTTTGATGCATTGTGATATAAAAAGCATCCATAATCCATTCTTGATCTAACTAATGATCTATATATTAGAAGAGCAACTTGAGGGTCAGCTCCCCACCATTTATTTGTGGTTGCTCTCATTATATTAATTGATTTTTCTGATTTTTTGCAAATGTGTTCTATATGTTCCTTCCACGATAATTTTTGGTCTAGGATTATTCCTAGAAATTTTACTGATTTCTCAACGGTAATGTTGTAGTTTCCTAGATTGTAATACTGGATGTCTTCCGGGATTTTGTGGCGAGAAAATATGGTTATTTTGCTTTTAGCGTCCGAGATTTCTAATTCGTTTTTCTCTAACCAAATGTGTATTTTTCTCATGGCTTCCTCTAGTATTTTTTTTCCTTTTTCCAAGGTTTTAGCTTCATTGTATATGCACAAATCATCGGCATATTGTAGGATGCTGGATGTGTGTGGAATTTGTCTCTTAAGGTCATACGTGTAGATGTTAAACAGAATTGGGCTCAGAATTGAACCCTGAGGTAGTCCCCGTGATGCTGTGCGTGGCCCAAATAGCTTGTTCTGGAATTTAATATATATTATTCGTTCTTCTATCAGTGAGATGATTCCTGATATAAATTTACTTGGTAATCCTATTTCATGCATTTTTTGAGTTAAAATTTGTGTATCTATGTTGTCATAAGCTTTCTCTATGTCTATGAATACTGCGATGAGGTAATTGTTATTTGAGTAGTTGTTTAGTATACTGGAGTGTAATGTTGCGATGCTGTCTATTGTGCCTTTTTCTTTTCTAAACCCAAATTGTGAGTTGTTGAATATTTCGTTATACTCTAGCCACCATTCTAATCTGTTTTTGATGAGTCTCTCTAGACATTTCACTAGGCATGACGATAAGGCAATGGGGCGGTATGAATCTGCTTTGTTGGGATTTTTATTTGGTTTAAGTATCGGAATGATGATTTGTGTTCTCCAAATGTCTGGAATTTTTCTTTTCATCCATATTTCATTGTAGATTTCCAACAATTCTCTTTTGGTTCTGGGTGGAAGGTTGCGTATCATTTCGTAATTTATGTCATCTACCCCTGTTGCCGAATTCTTGGTATTTTTGATTATTTTTTCAAATTCTTCCTGAGTAAATAGTTCTGTTATAAAGCTGTTTTCCTTTCCTTCTTCGTTTTTTTGTGTTGGTGATTCTTTTTGTACCGTGGGTGGGCATATCTTGTTTAGAATTTCTTCAGCAATGTCAGTGTTCTCTGTGATCGTTGTTTTTTTTTCGTTGAATGAGTGACTCAGTTTTCTTATCATTGTCCATACCTCTGTTATTGGTGTGTCTTTATTAAGTTTGCTGCAATACTCTTCCCAGGACCTTCTTTTTGTAGTTTTTAATATTTTCTTTGTTGTGGCTTCAGATCGTTTGTATTCTAGGTAATTTTCTATGTTCATTTTCTTTTTGTATGTTTTTAGTTTGTTATTTCTCTCGTTGACTGCTTTTTCGCATTCGTTATTCCACCATGGGTTTGGTGTGTATTTTCGTGAAATTCCTTTTCTTGGTATGCTTTCTTCTGCTGCTGTGATTATGGCTTTCGTAAAAGATTGAACTTTTTCCTGGGAGTCTTCTGTTTTATTTATCCTTTGGTCTTCTAGTCTTGATTTATATTTATCCCAATTAGCTTTTAGCGTGTTCCAGTATCTCTTGTTTTGTTTTTCTGTGTTCTTTTTTGTCGTAATGTGTGTAGTATTAATACTTATTTCGATGGGTAGGTGATCAGATCCCAATGGCTCTTGACTGACTTCCCATTCTAATTTAGTCGCAATATCTGCCGTACACAAGGTTAGGTCTATAGCTGATTTGTGTTGGTGTGGTGGTGTTATTTTGGTAGCTGACCCGTCATTTAGAAGTATAAGTTCAAATTCGTCTATGAGATTTAGTATATTAATTCCCGCTGTATCTGTAACTCCACATCCCCACACTTTATGGTGGGCGTTGAAATCACCACATATGACAGCTGGTTTTGTCGTGTGACTGAGAAGTTTCTGCCATTTTTGTATACTTGCTCTATGTGGCGGAGGACAGTATATACTGTAGATCGCTATATTTTCTCCATTTTTTTTTATTTCGATTCCGATCGTTTCTATATTAATGTTTTGTGGTTTTATAGGATCTATGCGTTCGTATTGAATATTGTTTTTTGTTAAGATTGCTACACCGCCCTTGCCTTGGTTTCTATCTGCTCGCTCTATATTGTATCCTGGAAATCTTAACATAGAAGCAGGCTTTAACCAAGTTTCAGATAGAGCGATTATGTCTGGATGCTTGTTGGCTATATATTGTTCTAAATTCGCCTTGTTTGAGTGGATAGATCTGATGTTTATTTGCAGTATTTTAATTCCTGCCATTTTTGTAATTTGATTTGTTTTTGTCGTCCTTTAGTATATTTTCTATTGCCTTTTTTATGTTTGTTAAGCTGGGTTCTTCATTTTTTTCTGTGATATATCTTAGTACGTTTGTGATAATATTTAGAAGGTCTTCGACATTTTCTTCTCTTATCTTATTGTCGTCTTCATAATTTGGGCGGTATGGGTTTGACCCAATTGGCTTCTGCGGCATCTGTAGTCTGTTGTTTGCTACAGGATGTTTGATTTTATTTTCTGGTTCTTGTTTTGGACTCGTTGGACTTTTCCTGGCTGTTGTTGTTCTTCTTTGTGTGGGTTTTTGATTATTGTTTCTGGGTTGCGCTGTATCTTCCGCGTCTTCTTCCATATCTTTTCTTGATGCTAATATATCAAATCGATTTCTGGTGTAGGTTTTTTCAGGTTCTTTTTCACGTAAACTCGGAAAATTTGTTTGATTTGTTGTATCAATTGATGCGACTTCGCTGTAGGTTTTCTTTTCTATTGTGTCAATAGCTTGTTTGTAGGAAATGTTCTTCGTTGCCATTACCTTTTTGATTAGGATCTGCTTTTGGTAGACTGTACATTTTCTATCTGAGGATTTGTGGTTTTCTTCACAATGAATACATTTGATTTCCGTTTCCTGGCATTGTTCTGAAGGGTGTTCGCCTGTACAATTATTGCATCGATAATTGCCCCTACATTGTTGCATGGAGTGGCCGTATCGGAGGCATTTTCTGCATTGTATCACCCTTTGGTAATAAATACTGACTTTGCATCTATTGCCATATATTTTTATGTAATCTGGAAGGAATTGAGTTTTGAAGGTAACAATTATGACCGGCGTATTTATTATTTTGGACATTCCATCTTTTTCTATTTTTTTGGTGATTCGTCGTACTCCTGCCACTTTAAAGGGTGATTCTATTTCATCAATTAATTGTTCTTCTGTTAATTCTGGGTCTACATCCTTCACGACCCCCTGTTGATATATGAGGAAATTGGGGATGTAGCATTCCAGCTCATGTTTTTTGAAGATTTCATTCTCTACTAGTTTGTTTGCGAATTCGTGAGTTTTTGTTTCGATTTTGATGCGATTTCTACCAATTGTTGATATTTCTTCAATCATTTGATTGCTATTTGGAATAGCATTAAACATTATTCGACCTAACCGCATGGGATGCATGCGACTAATATCCTTGTTCATGCTTTCTACAAAAACATAGTACGGTTTTGTACTTGAAGCGTTGAATCTGTTGTTTTTGGATTTGTTAGTTTTGTTAGTATTTTTATTTTCATTGTAGTTTTCTGTTGCTGATTCATTTGGTTGTGAACTGTTTTCTTCTTGTGTCTGTGTTCTGTTGTCCGGATTTATGTCAATGTCCATTTGAGTATCTGTTTTTGTTTTCTTTTGTGGGTTGTATTTTTGAATAATAACAAGACCGGAGTCTAAATCTGTAATTTTTTTCGTTTTTAGATTAGTATTTATGTTTATTTTTGGATTGTTCAATGCATGTTTAAATTTGACTTGTTGTTTTAATTTTTTTTCCTTGTTATTCTTGTTAGTGTTTCTGGGTTCGTCAGTTATGTCTGTTGAATCATTAGATTTATTAGTGTATGATAATGTGTTATAGTAACCTGCGATTATTGTTTCATCGTGCGTGCTATTCACCACTGAGCTGCTTCCCACTGCTGAGTCGTAATCATTAAGGATTACATGGGCTTCATGGATTTTTTCAGAGATATGCGTTGATTCCACTTCACTCCCATCACTTTCGTCACTCATTGTCACATTACTGTTTTATTTAAGGACTTATTTCTATAACTATCACTTCTACTTTTAAAACTATTTTATTTATAATCTACCTTATTCTATAACTTATATTTATTTATTTTAATTTTCTTAATGTATTTATTTTCAGTTTGATATTAGGTACTAACATTAACTAACTGCACTTTATCAAGATTCACTTTGATTATTCACTATTTTAACCTATATTTTTATTTAACTTAACGGAACACTTTAATCTAACTTAATACACTATTTTAACATTAAACTATTAATATTAACTATATAACTTCACTTATTCACTACATCAGTTGCGTACATTTTCACGAATATTATACTAGAATTCAAAATCACTCATGTTCACGTCGAGTCGGGTCACGAAAGATTTACAGGCTTGATTTACAGTTCTAACATGGATCATATTTTTGAATGATGAAATATTGAAGTTAAATAACTAAATAATAATATACAAACTAAGTTTTGTATCTAATTGACAGATATGATACCATTTTGATCCTATGGAAATTTATGAGAAAACATTTACGTGTTCGTTTATTATTTTTATTACATTTATATTTTGTATGACTTTGTATTTTTTAAAGCATCGTGTGGGTATGAAATGTTTATATTATTATGTATGCAGGAGAGTAACAATGAGAATCTTTATATAGATTTATTTTATTTGCAACAATGTTTTGTTTGAAATAATTAGTTTCCTGTGCATTATTTGGTATTTAAATACTAGCGGAATGTTTACATACTGGGTGTTTTTTTAAAGACTTTCCAGTAGAATATTTCCAAAATAACGAATTTTCAAAGAAAGTTTTTCAGACAAATGTTTCATGATTTTGAGGGGGCTAAATATTGACATTAAGGGTTTACCTTGAAAAGGTCGCCATGATAGGTTTTCAGGTTCAATTTTTTTTTTCAAATCTAAACCTATATTTTTTGTTACTGATTCGTAATTAACGGGGAAAAGTAAGTAACTTTTGTCTGAAACATTTTTTTCTGAAAATGTCCCTTTTTATGATATGGGGCAAAACAAACAATAATATCTGGATTTTCAATAATTACTCAATTTTTAAAAATAATTGACACAAAAAGTTCTTTGATTTAGGCAAGAATTATCAGTGATTTTTTTTATTAGTAATTCATTTTTTTCTTAAAAAAAATTTCTTTATAAAAAGTTGCATAGTTTTTTGAAATAATTTTTAAATAAAAATTTGTCTGAGAATTCTTGTCTAAATCTAAGCACTTTTTTCTCTCGCGATTTTTCATATAAATTGATAGTTGATACTATGAGTAAAAAATTACTGAATAAGAAGAAATTTCTTTTGTTTTGCTCCATATCATTAAAAATGGATATATTCTGAAGAAATGATTCAAGCAAACGTTGCTGATTATTCCTCGTAAATTACTAATCTGCAACAAAAAATATGAATTTACATTTGAAAAAGAAAAATTGAAAAGGTCAACCCATTTCATCAATATTAAGCCCCCTCAAAACCATGAAATTTTTGTCAGGAAAATGTTCTCTTAAAATTTAACATTTTGGAAATAATCTGCTGGAAAGTCCTTAAAAAACACCCGGTATATATGAATAAGTTCATATTTATTTATTGCAAGGTCAAAAGTTAGATTTATTTGTGTAGCTATTTATTTTTAGTTTTCACATAAAAATTGAATAGCAAAAAAGTCAGCTTGTGACTCAATGTAAGACGAGACCATCTGTTGTAATTTAAGTTGGACTCGTATTAGGGTTTCACACGAAACTGACACGAGACTACCTTAATTAATGCTCTTCGATGTGAAGTTAATGTTTGAAATTTCAAGTAATTTAATTGTTTGTTCTAAAGTACTTTGGTTCTTCCAATTTTAATCCAATAACTTCGTTTATCACCTTAAATTAAATACATACTCCTTAACCACAAGAAAACAATGTTATTCATTGTCAGTCAGTATTTCGAATTCACAAGAAGTCTTAATTAGGAGCTTAATAGTTTCAGTCTGGAACTGTTAGGATCTCGATGAGGACTTCTTCTGAAGTCGAAACACTGACTGAGTAACGTTGTTGATGGTTTATTGTGGTTAAGGTGTATTTATTTAGTTTAAATGACTAAAAACCATTTTTTTTCGTTTTACTACGACATAATTCATTTTGTAGTATTAAAAGAACTTAAACAATGGGCGTCCACAGGTAAGGGTAACTGCTCAACTCTTGAACCGGGTTACCTCGAAAATAATTGTTTTATTAATTATATGGCAAAAAGTGAAACCGATTATCTCTGATTAAGAAAAACAAAGCCTAATTAACCTGTGGGTAAAAAATATTTTTTTTTGTCTTCAAAAGTCACTTATGTAATTATTTTCTGTAGTAAAAATTATTACTCTAAGTACATCTATACTTATTTAACATAAAAAAGTGCCATGAATTTGATAATATTTTCAAAATTTATATATTTTGTGTAAAAAACTATTTTTTTACGAAAAACGATGTTCATTGCAAACAAAAAAATCCTTGGTAGACACGGTTACAGAAAAATTCAATCAACGAAATTTATTTATAAAAACATTAATTAATATTGAATTTCAACTAATCTTAGCAAAAGTACAAATCTAATACGTAACACAATATATTTCACTTCATGCCAATTAAACCTAAAGTTAAATTATAAACTGAAATAATCCGCGAAACAAACAACAGAAAATAGAAAAGAAATAAGAAAAGCACGTGCTGGGACTGTCAGTGTTCCTGTTTGCGTCTCCGTCATTCGACACGGCTGTCCCACAACTCAGTGGCGCAACAAACATTATTTAAAAATAAAATATATAATTATTTAAAATTAAACTCTAAAGGCTACCACACACTCTCGGTTTTTTCATGTACCTTTTAAAAATGTACAGTAAAAAACTGAGTGCCCCAATATTTTTGTTCCGCTTTATCTTATATATGTACAATACACTTTTAACCTTCCTATACTCGCGAATTGGTCTGTCAGACCGACAGATTACATTTTTATATTTTTTTGAATAACGGAGAATGCTAAGACAATGAGCTTACTGGTAGCTTAATAATTTGTCGCGATCTTCAATTTAGTGCAGTGCGAGCAATTGTGAGAATAGGACATGTACCAGTTCATGACATCAATTGGTCTGTAAGACCGACGCGGGTATGTAGGTGTTACACTTTTGAGTATGCACCGAATACTATGGTGAGAAATTGGTGGAGAATAGTTTATAATACATTATTCCTCATGTTGTTATTTTAAAGTTTTTAGTTATTAACTTCCCAATAGGGAGTTATTGTAATTGGTCCGAAAATCGAAATCAAAAATTTTAACATATTTTCATGTTTCAAGGGCATTAGAGTATATTGACACTATTTTTAGAAAAATGTCTGTGTGTGTGTGTGTGTGTGTGTATGTACGTACGTACGTACGTACGTACGTGTCATTTTTTCCGGGACGAAATCTCGCGAACAAAAAATGCTATTGACTTCGTTGGGGTGCTAATCGAAGCGTCTTGACGTGAATATGATCTGAAAGAAAGGATTTTTCGAAATTCAACCCCTACAGGGGTAAAAAGGGTGTTTTTTTTCATTTTTATTTTTTTTCTTGGTCGAATTTAGTCGGAACTTAGAATAAATACTATACAATACAAATAATGAAACGTGTATTTAGTATTTATTTTTTATATGGGTCCAAACAGCCATTAAATGGATGAAAACCACCATCAAAATTTGAATTTCATACTAATAAATACATCTAATAATTCATGTTGCCTTGGAAACAACACAATTCAAAATTCAAACATTCAAACTGTCAGATTAGTTTTTCTAAAAATGTGCATTATATTATTGACATTATTAGGATATTAGAAAACTAATATTCATAATACAAAGGGTGAGTTTTATTTCTGATAAATTCCATTAAAATTTTTCATATACATATTAAAAAAAAAAAAATTACAAACTATAACATAGTAATATTAATTATGGAAACAATAAGTAATCTGTATTCAAGTATTGTAAGTCATACCATGTTGGGAAGTTGATTGTGTGGACCTAAAGGATCGCACCCCACAGTTTACGTTATATAGTTTAATTTTATATCCCCGGGTAAAATTGGATCCGACAGCTAGTTTTTAGTTTTAATTTTAAGAAAAAAATTTGTTTTTCAAGTTTTCTTAGCTCGTTAAGAAAAAATAACTTTTTTCAGAGGCTGTAATAAAAGAATGTTAGTCACTAATTAAATCAAAATATTGTCTATAACTTTGGTTTATTTATTCCAACACATCCTTTACTACTAATAAAAATAAATTTTACTATAGGCTGTCATAAAAAAAGATAAAAAAACAGACTCTAGAACTTTTGGTCCCAAAAACCGTGCGCGAGTATATGCGTTATTCTATTTGACGCGGGTATAGGAAGGTTAAACGGATGGTGTTTGGAGTTGAAGATCGAAGGTCAAATGCTGATACATGATTAGTAAAAAAAAGATATAAATTTTTATTAGGTACAGTAGAACAGCATTATTATCCGGCGATCGGAGCAACCAATCATCAATACTGCCCGATTATATTTTTTTCCCACTGTGAGTATTTTCCCCTCACGTTCATAGAGTGCATATGACTACAAATGCGCGTTTACATATATGCACAGAATACATTTAAAAAAAATAGGCACATGTGCTTTGACAGTAGTTTCTATTATTGTGTAATTACAACACAGAATACAAAACCGTCACAAAGTATGTAAAGACAAGCTGATTGATCAAGGTGCTGATTACATACCTTGAAATTAGAACTTCTGTATGACGAGTAGAATGCGCAGAAGCGGGTGAAATTACTTATGATTTGTCGAACAATAATGGTGAATTGACAGTAGTGAACCGGACAATAATGATGTTGTTCTGTACAATTACACACACTAACGTTATACTATTTACAACCGTGGCGTCGCTAGGGGGGGGGGGGTGACACCGAGAGTGCCCCCCCCTACAAAAAGTCATGTTTAATGTTATGCACACTAGGCGGGTGTCACTACTGTAAATTTTTAAGATGAGGTTATTTGCACATACAGTATGTGCATGCAATTGGCTATATGCACATACCGTATAGTATATGCATGTAATTTGCTATTTGCAAATGCGGTATGTGCATGTAATTGGCTATTTGGTCATACCACTAACCTAACGTACACTAATCTACCGTAATTTAACAACCTAACCTTATTTGGTACATATACAGTATGTGCAAATAGCCAATTGCATGCACATAGTGTAAGTGCAAATAGCCACTTTCATATTTTTAACAACATATTTTTTTAATTTTTTTTAAAATATAACTTGTCTTTATTTTTATATACATTTAACCAAACTAAATAACCAAAAAAGGAAGAGGGTTAATAGGCTTTATTTTGTAACATATGAAACGGGCGTTACATAGTGGTTGCAAACCGGTTAACCAGTTTTTTGTTAAAATTTAACAAAACCGTAAAACCGGGTTTTCTTGAAAAACCGAGTCAATTATTTTTTTTGACGCCACTGTCTACAACTATGCACATAAAGATACAACAAGTAAAAATTATATGAAAAACATAATCCTACGAACAAAAAAAACTATTGTTGAATTATCTACAATTAATTGACCAAAATTTTAATAGCGCAAATCGAATGATCTTGATTTCCGCACGACTATAAATAAATCTAAAAATAATAAACAAAGACATGCAAAGTTTACAACATACCTGAATTTTTCGTCGTGAGCCAACCTCCGAGTGTTATAACAAGAATTAGTAGCTTCATCTTCGTTGATTTACTTTAAACGCTCGTTGTAGTGTAAATAAGACCGTAATGAAAATAAAACAGTCACTTCTCTATCACCACATTTTAACACTTGTAATATCTTACATCAAAAGTTATTTCTGTGCTTACATTTAGAGTATTTCAGATGGCTGTCTTTGATAGATATGAATCTATTGAGTTGATGATTCTATAACATGGATCTGGTATTTCTTCTTCTAATTATTTAAAATAGTATTTCTTGAATTTTATATCTCAACATTTCAACAGAATATTCCAGTTTGAAAGAAATATACGTATTACGACGTATAAATTCTATAAAAGTATTAACCAGAGATTTATGATTTCATGACTGTATTAAGACAATTTGGGTCCCTCGTTATACAAATATTTATCTGTAAGTAAAATATATTCAAATATACAGCTGTCCCCAAATTCCCACCTAATCCTTTATATGCTTATTGAGCATAAATATTGTTTCCCTTCATCAGTTTTTTTTGTTAGAGGTTTTGTTTTGTAGATTTTTCGCAAAAAATGTTTTTATGACTTTTTACATTTTTTCTCAGTTTGAATCAATATAGAAACATGTATTTTTAGTAAACGTAATGTACGTCGATTAATTTCGAGAAATAATCTATATCTATAAAAGAGTTTGTCCTTAACAACTCACTCACTCACTCACTCACTCATATATCAATGTACAGCCCAAACCCCTGGACCTAGAAACGTGAAATTTCGTAGGTATCTTCCATTTATGATGTAAGCACCCACTAGGAAAGGATTTTTCGAAATTCAACCCCTACGGTGTTAAAACAGGGTGTCAAAGTTTATATAAAAAAATATTTTTTTTTGTTCGCATTTAATTGAAACTTATCGAACATAATCTACAATATAAATAATGAAATAATTATTTCAGCATTTCCCAAAATTTAACCCCTAAGGTGTTAGGGGGGTGGAAAAATTTGTTAAATATTTTTTTTTGTATTCAACGAATGAAACATGGCACACGTACTCTACAAGACAAATATCAGTTACAAAAATTCAACCCCTATGGGAATGGGGAGGGGGTAAAATTTTGATATATTTATCTTCATAATTGTTCATGATTTTAAAGTAAATTCGGACACATTAATATTCAATTAAAAATGGATGTTCCATATTCAACCCCTAATAGCATGGGACGGGGACGAGGATGGATTTGGATATGTTTACCTGCATACCTACTTTACTTATAAAGGTAAATTCGGGCAAAATAGTCATCTATTAAAATAAAAATTTCGACATTCAACCCCTCATGGCGGGGGTAGACAGGGTCTGTGTTTTTGATATGTTTATCTACATAGCTGCTTACGTTATAATGGTGGATCGAGCAAAATAATCTGCAATACAAAAATTCGATATTCAATCCCTAATGGCGAGGGTAGACGTTTTTTTATAGGTAATGAATAAAAATCAATTAAAAAAAATGTAATATGTCATCCCTATCACGTATGGAGGGTTCTAATTAGTTTCGAAGTTTACGCGAGCGAAGCCGCGGGATTCAGCTAGTTTTAAAATAAAAATATTAATTACGAATACACGTATATAAGTAATAAAGCAAATCTACATTCTGTTTATTAACTAATACCAATAGTAACAAAATTTTAGCTATAATAGATTTAAACATTGGATGAAAAAATAATAATCGAGAAAAAAAAACAGAATTAATAATACAAAAAAAATATTTCGATAAACATTTAAACTGACAATGAGTGAAAAATGTAAAAAATCAGGCAATAAATGCCCATTTCCTCAAAAACAAAACCTCTAATGCGGTGTTTACACCGAGAAAACAAAACAGAAACACGGTTTTTTTATTACCAAAAGGCAATAAACCCTATACATTTTTAAATACGAAGTATTTTAAAGACACGATGTTTCTGTTTTGTTTTTTCGGTGTAAAGACCGCATAAGAAAAACTGACAAAGGAAAAAAGTAATTATTTTTATGGAATACATCAGTCTACTAAGGATTGGGCGCGAAATTTTTAACTTATTTTATAATATGTAATAACAATAAATTTATTTATTTATTTTACATTTTTTATAAAATATGAAGTAAACAATTAATATTTGCCAGATTAGTGAAACATTTATTATTTGTAACAAATTAGAAA
Source organism: Sialis lutaria (assembly GCA_949319165.1). NCBI lineage: Eukaryota > Metazoa > Arthropoda > Insecta > Megaloptera > Sialidae > Sialis > Sialis lutaria. The sequence continues at coordinate 18,771,348 of OX439241.1, forward strand.
ATAATAACGACCAATTAAATTTACTACACAAAGCTGCATTGAAATGGTGCTTACAATAGGCTATTTGACAACATTGAAAATATACTACAAATTGTGGTCATCCTATCAGATAATAGCATAAAAGAACATATTTCACTTTATTTTAAAATAAATTATGTATATTTTTTGCAAATTACACGAAAAAAAATATAAATTTTTGAAATTTTATCTATGACGGGAACGCTATGTGATTGGTTGCAACTCTAGTAACGTCACACGCATGTTGAGTTCGCGTTTTATGCTTTCTGTGTATTATATCAAAGTATTATATTCGATTTTTCAGCTATTTTTGAAGCATTTTTTAGATAAATTTTATTACTAGTGGCATAAATATTCGTTTCGAATTTCAAAATGGAATTAAATTTTGTGCGAGCTGATTATAGCAACCTATCTAAGGTAGACGCTTTTATGGTTGTACTTTTTTTTAAGAATAACGCTGATTACTATGCTGCGGAACTTAAAAATGTGAAAACAGCAGTGTAAGTACCACATAAAACATTTGAAATCCTATATGCTGCAAGATTAAGCCATATTAAGAGGTTAGGTACCTATTAAAGATGTTGGTTAATACGGAGTGTACGGGTGGCCGCTGTCAGAATTGTCAAAAATCACGTGTATAGTAGTATAGTTATTCAGAAAAGATGTTATTTCGTTTTATAAGAACCGATATTTTTAGCTACTATCTAGTTAAATATTACTTATATCAAAGTGATCTTCACACATAAAAACATTTGTATTCAATAAAATACTCGTTGGATCTTTTCAATTATTGTAACCACATTTTTCGTCTTTTGGGATTCTTTGGAACAGAAACAAACAGTTTGTGTGGACTTTTTATAGACGTATTTGTACATTGTGGCACTACACACCATTTATACACCATTCTATCCACTAAATTTGATGAAATTCACTTCAGCTGCACTGTTTTATTAAGGTAATGACTTATTTACATGCGTGTGACGTCACACGCGCCATATGACCAGCGCCATGATAGAAACAGCGTTTCTGACGCAGTTTTGGAAATTTAAACTTTAACATTGATTTTTATTGATAATACAGTAGATCTCCCCGAAATATCAATGTAGTGTACTTATTATGTAATAAAGAATAATTTAAAAATATTTTCTAAAATTAGTCAAATAGCCTATTAGACATATAATCGAAATTCCATAAAACGGACTGACATAGGCGATACGCCTAAAAAAGTTGAAACCCAGTAATTGAGAAAAGAATCAAACGGAATAATATACCATTCTGTTTTATTCCGGAATCTGAACGTAAAAGATATATCAATTTTCAATCTTAATGACGCGTCATTAAGATTGACGTTTATCGGATTCAGACGGAATCAATATGAAAATTTACAACTAAAAAACCTAAAGCAATGTGGGTTGGCAGCACTTCAAACTTCTTCAGACTGCTTGAAAGTAATAAACAATAATTGAACATAATGCAATTATTGGCGGTATATACGGAATTTTACAGAAATCGGAATGATACGTCAAAATTTGATTCCTTTTGATTACCTTTTCAATTACTGGGAAGTTCGTTATTCAAAAATATGTTTTTTTTAAATATCACATCAAGTAAGATCAATAGTGATTTTAGAAACAGTTTGAATCGTTTAAATTCAGTTTACAGCAAGTAATTCCGGTCTAAATTCAATAGATATATCTGTATCTTCTAAAGCTAGGTCACCAGCAGGATTTTTTGGTATCAAAAGCCTCAAACAATAATATTTAAATAATTATTCCATAAAATTAACATTTTAGACCACTAATAAGCCACGTTATTGATTACTATGTTAAAAGCCAAACAAAAAAGCGACAATGCTAAAACAATATGCTGATAAATTGTTACGTTGTAATATATTACTGTCATTGTGTGATATATGTAACGCGAATAGAGAAACATGTTTGTAGTGGTTGGTACGATTAAAGAGAGAAATAAATAAAGTGGTGAAACATATATACGTGTGTCTTTATTTTTATGCAAATTTAATGTTAATCCAACCGTTACAAAGGGGATGCAACCCCAACTGTGCTTTTTAATATGACCTTGATGTATACCTATAAGAAGAAACTTTAACCTTTTGTTTAAGGGTAAAAATTGATTATAAATTGCATGTATGCCGCACCTGAGTTTCTAAGTTATAAATAGTGAGGGTGATATATTTGAGAGAGGGAGTTTGGGGTCTCCTAAGAAATCATGTGGTTGCTATTAAAAATAATGAAATGTAGCTATAAGACAGGAAATACTATGTTAATTTGCCTTTAAATTAGTATTCTCGTTAATTATCCAATTTCCAAATATATTAATTTTACTTTTATAATTAATAAGATTAATGTACCACTTATTTTAGTTTACTTTGCTGCCGTTATGTTTGTTTAGTCCTACCCTGATAGACACAGTGTCAGTCTCCTTTCTTTTAATATTGTTCGTTAAAATTGCAATTTTAGTGTTTTCTTTTCTCGATATATAATTGGTTTCTTCCGAAAGAAAATTTCAACTAAAATTTCTCGACTTGATTTATTTAAATAAAATCATGTACTGTTCAAAAATTTGATCAATTTTTTTTATAAATATAATAGTAAAATAAAGGAAAATTGTTTTATTTTATTTCTTATTATGTACAAGAAATACCTCTAATTTAATATTTATAAAATATTGAAATCCGTTAAAAAATTTTACTACAGTAATTCTGAATTTTTTAATACTAGCGAAATATCAAAAAATTAAAACAATTTTCTCCAAGAGTCCTAGAGATAATTTTTTCTGTGGTTGTTTATTTAAACAGGTTCTATTAGAATACCGTGTTCTATTTTTTCACAATATATTTTCAAAGTTTTAAAAACGTTTTTAAAAACAAATCATCTAGTTAAACCGAAAAATGTTAGTTGTATAATAATTCAAGTAATAATTAATATGTGTAAATATGATTTTAATTCAGAAGTATACAATATACAAGTTAACATTAATTTTTCGAGAATTATTGTAATTTCTTGAGAAATGTCTAATACAAAAATTGCTTTTTTTCGAGAAATTGTTCTTAATGAAAAATCAATCTGACATAAGAAAACTAGATGGCTGAATGTGTAAAGAATAAAGGCAAGAACTTAAAAAAATATATGTAATACACTACCGATAAAAATTATTATAATTTTAATCTTAATTTGAAAATTCAGAGAAATCAAGAAAACAATTGGTTTGTTGGTTGGGTCTTTCACATATAAAAAATTATATCAAAAACGAGTAGATTGTGGAGCGGTATCCTAAAACTGTTTTTCTTCTTATAAATATCTCAAGAGGTTTTTTTTTTGTAGAGAGTTAAATATTCTATAAGTATAAGAAAGATCATTACAACTTTAGGAATATTTTCGTTACAGAATCTTGTACCCTAAAATTTATATTTTCTAATCAAATTTATAAAAATGAAAAGGTTATTCAATACAGTTCATCAGAATACTTCAACAGTATTTATTAAAATTGTTCGATAGTTAACTCCCTGAAGTGAATTTAGCATGAAAAAGTACTGTTTATTAACTCGGATATAAAAAAAAAAAACATTTAAATAATTTTTATTATCATTGGTATCAAATCTATAGGAGTGATGTTAAATACTGAATGTATACAGCATCTAATTTTATTTACGAAACGCGATACAGTGGCACATATACTACAATTTTCAATGGGTATATTTTAAACAAAAATATATGTATTTTTAAAATAAAACTCTTATATTTTGACAATATAGATAATATTAATTTCTAATATTTTAAGAAAATACTATTGTCTAGTATAGATTCCACATTTGCTTGAGTTAATATCCTTAGGAAAAAAAGGAAAAATTACCCAATGTTTGTTTACAATAATGCTCATTTATAAGGACAGAACACAACATTTTTTAGGGTTCCGTAGAAAACTAGGAACCCTTATAGTTTCTCCATGTCCGTCCGTCCGTCTTCAAAAATTTTGAGATAATAACATGAAATTTGGTATACGGTCGTAGATTGTCGACCCAAAAACAGAAATGATAAGATTTTTGAAAATAAAAATTTTTTAGACCCCCCTTTCATAAAATGAAAAGTGTTTTCAAAAAAAAATTTTCACCTACTCCATTGAGTGTGGTGTCGTTAGAAAGGTCTCCTAAAATGCAATAAAAAATGTATCAGGACTTTTTAATTTTAACCCTTTAATCACGATGTATTTGCTCTCCAAAGTCGTTAAAAAAGCCCCCCCCCCCCTCTATTTTCTAAACTATCAACTTAAAAAATCTGAAAAAATTCCAGAATGTAGCTTTTAATTAGTACTTTCACTGAAAATTATAACGAACGTTGTCAAAGATATTTTGGACGGGGGGTTCCATAGACTGAAAAGTGAACTCTCATTTTTTTTCCCACTTACCCTATTAAGTGGGGTGTCGTTTAATAGGTCTCGTAAAATGCAATAAAAAACGTCAAATAACTTTTTGATTTTAACCCTTCAGTCGCGATATATTTGTTTTTTAATGTCGCTGTCAGAGCGCCCCCCCCCTCTATTTTCTAAACTATCGATTCAAAAAATCTGAAAAAAAATCAGAATGTAGCTTTTAATTAGTACTTTCACTGAAAATTATAGCGAACATTGTCAAAAATATTTTGGACCCCCTTTTCATAGATTGAATAGTGAACTCACATTTTTTTTCATTTACCCTATTGAGTGGGGTGTCATTTGATAGGTCTCCTAAAATGCAATAATAAAAGTCAAATGACTTTTTGATTTTAACCCTTCGGTTACGAAAATTTTGAAATAACTGTTTTTTTATAAATCGTAGTGAGAATGACTACGGAACCCTATCATGTGCGTGCCCAACACGCACTTGCCCGTTTTATTTAATGCATACTATTGTCTACATTCCACACTTGTTCGAGTTAGGTACTAATTTTATATTCTTAGGAAAAAAAAAATACCCAATACTTGTTTACAATAATGCCCATTTATAAGGACAGTACCTATACAACATTTTTTGCACTTTAATACCCAAAAAGATTAACTATACCCTCTTCATCACGAGGCCTGGGCGAAACGCACTAACTAAATCAGTTTATACCACCCCCCTGAACAAAATTCTGGGTACGCCCATGCCAGAGTTATTACGTATGGCTTGTTAAAAAGAAGACCCAGGAATAAAGTATGTAATACATAAAATATAAGTCTTTCAGTAAGATAATAAATTATAAAAAGTACATAAAATGCACATAAATATAATTGTCATTTGTGACTCATATTTCACACAGAAAGTCAATAACATGTTTGTATAAGGTTGTAAAGTAAACATAGATTTTCACAAAAACGTGTATGTAAACTGGAATATACAGTTTGCAGCTTGAGTATATGTTTCGAAAATTTATTTTGTGATTTTTATGGCGGTCTTAAAAGAATTGAATTACCAAGCTTACGAGTCAAAAAGTATTTTTATACAATACTTTAAAATATGTTTAATATACAGGATGATTCATTACTATCATGCCAAACTTAAACAGTAGATTGAGAAACAGTAGCAAAAAACTTCCAATAAACATGTGTCCGGAAATTTTCCGTTAGGGAACTACAGACCTCCAAAGATTTTGCTCAAAATGATTTTTTAGTTAATATCTAGAGAACCCTTTGTGATAAAATTATGAAATTTGGTATTCTGTTTAGTAATAATAAGTGTTATCGATTTCTCGTATTAAACAATTATAATTTAAACCAGGGATGTATGTGGCCAGTGGGCCCATCGATTTTTATCTAGTATTTTTGTTCTTTAATTTTTTTTATAAAGTTGGGCACTTATTTAAGGTTATATGACATAAAATACTCAAACACATACTTTGCTTATTTGTCATAGGATAAACCGTTTTCGAGAAATATCGATAGAAAAGAAAGCATGCAGAATTTAACTTAATACCGATGCTTCAAATTACAAATAATAAATTTATATTCTGGTTTTATGATTAAAGGTAAGAAAAAAGTTCATATAAAGAAACCTCTTAATATGAATCCTCTAAAGTCTATAGCCAGTTCTATTACTGTTACACGTACTTTACTAACTTGACTGAAAAACGAAACTAAAAATGGCTATTTATTGATAAGGATGCATCTTTTTAGGTATCCTTATTTTAACTTTTTGTCTTAATTTTTATCATAGAACAAGAATATATTTTTTTTGTTATTTGTAATTTGAAGTATCTGTTTCAAGTTAATTTCTGCATGCTTTCTTTTCTATCGATATTTCTCGAAAACGGTTTATTCTATGACAAATAAGCAAAGTATGTTTTTGTGTCATATAACCTTAAATAAGTGCCCAACTTTATAAAAAAATTAAAGAACAAAAAATACTAGATAAAAATCGATGGGCCCACTGGCCTCATACATCCCTGGTGTAAATTATAATTGTTTAATACAAGAAATCGATAACACTTATTACTACTAAACAGAATACCAAATTTCATAATTTTATTACAAAGGGTTCTCTAGATATTAAATAAAAACTCATTTTGAGCAAAATCTTTGGAGGGCTTTAGTTCTCTAACGGAAAATTTCCGGATACATGTTTATTGGAAGTTTTTTGCTTAAAATATTTTTCTCAATCTACTGTTTAAGTTTGGCATGGCAATGCTGAATCACTCTGTAGAACAGTGGTGTCTGAAAATATATTTGATCAAAAATTGGGTGAAAAATAAAAAGTCTTCTATAAACTACAAATCACGCAAATTTTGAAATTATAATGATACAGTGGTGTATTTAAAAATTTTGTACCTCTGACAAATTGTGAAGGTAGGGCCCTCCTTAGCAATAAAATAAAAAATAAATTTGAAATGATGACCGAATAAGGTCCTCAGTAATAAGACTTACGCCCCTGGGGCCCTCTAAAGCTGGGGGCTCCTGGCTTTTTGCCAGTCTAGCCACCCTGCTGTTACTCCACTGTAGTTTGATATGTAGTAAATATTAATAAATATTAAATCGTTTTGATGAATATTTTAGTAGATACAGTCCTTTAGGAAAGTACATAAAAAATATTGATATTTGTAGAGCACGTGGGCTATTTTATTAGATCGATGTTAATTCTGCAATTGTCTTTGTGTTTATAAATTCGAAAGAGTGACTACAAGCATTTATGTAAATACTTATCAACTCGACTGTTGTATTAACATTGAATTAAACAAGTTTTACATTTTGTTTTATCAATACTATTGATAAAATTACGATTTAAAACCGTTTGAGTTTTAAAGTTTTCTGCATGAAAATTATATTTTTTTATTCAAAATGCTGTGTAGAGATGCACACGAAAAGAGACAAGACGAAAGTTAGGTAAGGTAAGTTAGATAATTAAAACTCATCTCCTCTCGTACACGTGACTGAAATCGAAACGATACCGAGATCAACATAAAAATATGTGATTTTTAATTTTTTTTTTCAATTTTCTTATATTTAGTTTGCTTCAAGATTAATATCAAAAAGTAAATTTTTACTAATCATTAATAATCCTTTAAAACCGAGACTGTAAATAAAGTTGATATCGTCTCAGTCTCGTCTTGTAAAAATTTCAGACGGTCTGTCTCGTCGAAATTTAAGCCACTCTCGTCCCGGTGTACAGCCGTAGTTATGTGTTTCTAATAATTGTATTGGATTAATAATAAAATAATTAATGAAACAATTCTAAGCCCTTTCAATAAAATGGATATTCATGTATTTTTTTTGTACATGACTATTTTCATCAATTAAATAATCAGCTTAAAATAAGTAGTATTATAAAATATGAAATAAGACATAATTTCTTATTAGACCGTTTCCATAGGTATAAGAATAAAAATTTATATATTAAACAAATTAATTTTTTTTAAGAAATTCCCTCGCAAAAAAATCAAATTACTTTCAACAAAAATGAAAAAACATGCCGTAACAATATAAACAGTAAAAGAAATTAAATACCGCTTATTATGTCAACACTGCTATGTCTATTTTTACTTTTTGTAATAAAATAGAAAAAGAAACAAGCAAAACATCATATAGGTAGGTATAAATAGTTTTTATAAAATATTGAGTATTTACATAATAAGAACAAAAATAAGAAAACAATGAATCTTTTTAAAAATAAACTATCACGTGTTTAATTCAATATTTAAAATCATCCAAGCGAATTAGATTTTTGTAAACACCGCATATTTTCGGCCCTCATGATCATGGATATACCGCCCCCCTCAACCCTCCTGAAAAATTATTAATACTCAATAATATTGTCTGTACGAGTGAAATGTGCCAAATTAAAAAAATATTAGTTAGGTAATATAAATTAAATTATTACTATTTCAAATAAATAACTATTATGGGGAAAAACATGAGTGTACATAATTAATATGAAAAAATATAATTAATATTAAAGAACTCACAATAAAATACATTATTGCAAAAAAAAATTATTACAAAACTAAAATAGCTAATTTTCCTTTGGTAAATCGTTTTCATCCACAACAATGCAATATAAAAAAATATTTATCGAATTCGATTTTTGTAAACACCGCATATTTTCGGCCCTATCCTGATCATGGATATACCGCCCCCCTCAACCGCCCTGAAAAATTATTAATACTCAATAATATTGTATGCAAGAGTGAAAAGTGCAAATTAAAAAAATATTAGTTAGATTATATAAATTAAATTATTACTATTACTATTCCAAATTATTAAGGGGAAAACATGAGTGTACATAATTAATATGAAAAAATATAATTAATATTAAAGAACTCGCAATTAAATACAGTACCTATTGCAAAAAAAATTATTACAAAACTAAAATAACTAATTTTCCTTTGGAAAATCGTTTTCATCCACAACAATGCAATATAAAAAAATATTTAGCGAATTTAAACCGCATATTTTCGGCCCTCATGATATCCCGCCCCCCTCGTCCCTCCTGAAAAATTATGAATACTCAATAATATTGTCTGAACGAGTGAAATGTGCCAAATTAAAAAAATATTAGGTTATATAAATTAAGTTATTACTATTACGATTCCAAATTACTAACGGGAAAAACATAGTATTAAACAGTATTAAAGAACTCACAATAAAATACAGTATTGCATTATTACAAAACTAAAATAGCTAATTTTCCTTTAGTTCGTTTTCGTCCACAACAATGCAATATAAAAAAATATATTTTTAAAAAATAATTAATTTATGCTAAAATCTTTCAAAATTTTCTTTACAGTTTTCAATATGAAGATGAAAATGTAAATTCAATTAATAATAAAATATAGAAATATACCGTTTTTTCATAATACTTCAGAAAAAATATAAAATAACTTAAACTTCCACATAAAAACGTATAAACCGATTAAATATCAACCAACAAACAACAAAATAACAATTTAAACAAAGCACTCTAACAATAAACTGTATATTTGTTTGTATAAACCGCAAGGTACAGAACACGGTACCTCGTTAGTCGAAAGCGATTTGAAAACTGAAACAACACAGTACGAATTTACTCTACCTACAACCGACCTACCTACTCTTCACGTCAAATGAAAAACAGCACACACGCGATTATAATTTTCGTGTTTTTATTGATTAAAAAGCGTATTTTTCCCTCATTACTACCGTACACTTTTCGTGCCTAGTAGTGCCTAAACCGTATATTACAATATACTGAAACTTTGGGCTCACTACTTTTGCGGTTGTGAAAATTTCAGGTAAACATGGTTATTGATTGTTACTACGGAAAAGAAATCAATAATGAGACACAGGGTACTAAAAAGTTTAATATTAGCTGTATACGCATATATAAAATTATAATCGATTCGGTAATGTACTTGCATGTGAAGCATTCAGAAGCTAATATGACTAAGTAATATTTTTATTGATTTTCTACTTCGGTGTTTACTTATTGTTAATTAAGAAATATTAAGAATTTAGAAAAATGTTGTCTTATATTTCTACTATTATATATTATTTTCGGTGAAGCATTAAAATATATGTACAATTTAATATCATTAGATACAAATCGAGGACAAATTAATATTATAGAAAAGTTCATAAAATAGTTTTGAAAAAAAACGATTTAAAAGTTTTTGGTTATTGTTCTTTATCGTTTTTCTTGTCGGTTATCGGGGGGAGGGGAAGTGGGGGTTTTAGTAATTAACTATGATCTCAGTCGTTAATTTGTTGTCTTTGGATATTAGTAGTTTGGTTTTTATATTCAGACAAAAACTACTGGCTGAACTCAACTTCGTTCGGATTATTGAATTAACAATACCACTCAATATTTTGTAACAAATAAAGTTATATTTTCTACTATACTATTATATTGACTGTGGCCAATCTATTCGATGATCTTCGCCATCTATTAAGGGGGCAGCCCCAGTTGGGATTTCCAGAAAAAGTTCTTTTTTAGGATTTGTTTGGTCATGCATTAAAATAATGTTTTCCATATGAAAGATATGTATTTACAGAAAATATCATAATTCATTTATGGCAAAATATTAAAAAATAAGTGAGATCCAGCAAATTTGGGAGGGATAAGAAAAAGTGTTTTGCCGTGATCACTGCTGCTCGTCACTGGATCATCAGAAAAAAAGGGACCATTAGATAATGTAAGGACATAATGCGCCAGATGAACGAAGGTATTTGAAAAATTTAGAATTTTCACAAATGGCGGATGTGAAAGTCAAAGTTCTTTATTCGACTAAAATTTCACTCGCATTTTCTGCTATAAAAAATAATCGTAAAAAAATCCTTCGTCCATCCGGAGGACAATTATATGTATAGAGTAAGGTAGAAAATTTCAAACCGATCAGCAAAGCCGTTCTCAAGTTACAGTGATCACCGACATCAAAAATATGATTATGAGAAAAAGCGCACAGTTGCCGCTACTTGCCTACTTGAATGCATTAGAGACGGCTCCGTTCAAAGTTATATATCTCCATAAATGACGGTCTGATTTGTCTGAAATTTTCATAGAATACTTTTGAAATATTCTACTTTGAGAAAATGCAAAAAAAATATTTTTTCAAAATTCTAATTGGATCTGCCCCCTTGAATAGAGCTATTATTCAATTCGTAAATAACTTGATGAGATGATGGAAAAAGTTATCAAGGTGGTTTTTATAGTCCCTAATTTAAAAATTATTGGCACCTAGCCTATTTTGTAGTGAACGGATGATATTTGGAGAGAGGACTATTTGGTTAATATGCAGAGTATCTAAAAGTTAAACTCCACAAATATTTGGGATACACATAATGCTACGTGTGGTTTTGAATTATCGTGATGGAGTATCACACTCCTTTGATTCGAAAGTTCCAGGCATTTTTCGTGAATCACAGTCTTCAATTCTTCCAGTTGGAGACAATATTTATTAGATATTGCTGCTCATAATCTATTTTTATCGCCTGTTAAGGTAAGCGTCCATAGGTACGCATCGGTAGGATCGTACAAAATGGATAAATTTGTGGTAGTGCGTCCACTGTATCCGTAGTAATCGGATTGCCGACGCAACAGCCATATCGTCATCGGCACGCATCGGAATACCGACGCGGACGGGCCAATGCGTGCGATCCGTCCGCTGCGGATTAGTGGACGCACTTGTATTACTTACTATACTTGTACAAATAATTCTAAAATCATTTGATACAATCGATTATACTGTTAGCAATCGCTTTAACAACAGATTATCTCCATTCCGTCTCAAATATCAATCGCAAACAGGCACTTAATTAATGCGAGGACCAACATTCATAACAAGAAATGTATCCAAATGTCTAATACCCTATGTTTGAAACATTTTTAGAGTGTCAGCTATCTCTTATGTTGTTTTACATTGGCCGTTTTGAATCAAAGCCACTATGGGTTCGTTTTAACGGTCGGTGGTCGTATTAACCGATAAAGGTATTAACCGTTTTAAAGGATAAACCACATCTGGATCAGTTCTGACATCCAAGTCTTATCAAAATTGGTGAGATATGTAATACTCACTTTTTCCCAAGAATAATTCAAATCGGTGCATTTGAACGAAATAAAATTATATGTACATTCAGACACACACACACACACACACACACACACACACAGGCACACGCACAGTCGCCGTGCCAACTTTTCTTTATGTTTTGAAGGTAATACAATTAGAATCTACTTTCATCTAGGATACAATTTTTTGACGGTATTACAATACTTCCATTTCTTTCAGAACATGGAAGTAAAATTAAAATTAGAGTTATAGTATTTTAAACTTGCCTATTGAATCCCCCCCCCCCCTCCCAAAAAAAGAGAAATTACTGAAGTTCTTCAAAGAGATCTTCGAAACCCTATTTTTTAAATTTTTAATAACTTTTTAGCATACAAATAACTTGAGTGTGTGAATTTTTTTTTTGTATTACGTAATAATGAGTTTCTTTTTCCGATGTATTTGTTTACAATCAATCTTTCATTCGCTTTGTATACATTGACCAGTTTTAAATATAAACGAACTGTCTTTTGATTTAACGTTCTGCATGATTAAAGGTATAATGGATTCTGTATTATTTTTAAATAGAACTCTTGTTTTTATACGAAAAAATTAGTCATACAAGTATTATTATGTTTTCTATTTTATTATGAATCTATTTTTAATTATATGTTAGGCAGGAGTTGTGTTTAGAAATAATCAATATCTAAATGTAAATCCCCAACAAACTGTATTTTCAGGAATTATTTGTAGTTCAGGACTGGCTTAAAACATTGTGAGTTAGTAACATTTATTAAAAAATGACACTTTTAAAAATAATTTTGATTTAAATAAGACCTAAAATTATTAACTATCTAATGATCTCAATAATTTTTTTATACAGTAACCAAACATAGTTGATATAGGTAATACCAGTCTAATTTAGACGCCTTGCGAATACTACATCAATTTTTTGTAATAATCCGTCTTCGATAATTATCGGATCGTGTGCAAACGCCCTAAATATTTCAGTTTTATTTGTCAGTACGCCTAAATAATAAACAACAAGATTTGATTTATGAAGTCAGTCACTGAAGCGTTTTTTAAAAGAAATTCTTGAAATTTTTACTGATCATTAATCATCCTTGCATAAATATGTATGGTGTATTTAAATAATATTGACTGTTTAGAACACGAGTTAATCGTCTTTAAATTATGTTATTTTATGTTATTTGTATCACCACACCGAACTTAAAATAGTTAAAAGATCTCTTTATACAGAATGTTCACAATTTGAATGAGACTTTTTTTCCTCTGTCACATTTCAATAGTTAATAATCAAAAGTGGATTCCTATACATAGGCTCATGTAGCTCATGTAACGACAACACATTAAAAAATAAAACGGGCAAGTGCGTGTTGGGCACGCACATGATAGGGTTCCGTAGTCATTCTCACTACGATTTATAAAAAGTATTTTTCAAAATTTTCGTTAAAATCAAAAAGTCATTTGACTTTTATTATTGCATTTTAGGAGACCTATCAAATGACACCCCATTCAATGGGGTAAATGAAAAAAATGTGAGTTCACTTTTAAATCTATGAAAAGGGGGTCCAAAATATTTTTGACAATGTTCGTTATAATTTTCAGTGAAAGTACTAATTAAAAGCTACATTCTAATTTTTTTTCAGATTTTTTGAATCGATAGTTTAGAAAATAGAGGGGGGGGGACGCTCTGACAGCGACATTAAAAAACAAATATATCGCGACTGAAGGGTTAAAATCAAAAAGTTATTTGGCGTTTTTTATTGCATTTTACGAGACCTATTAAATGACACCCCACTCAATAAGGTAAGTGGGGAAAAAAATGTAAGTTCAATTTTCAGTCTATGAAAGGGGGGTCCAAAATATTTTTGACAATGTTCGTTATAATTTTCAATGAAAGTACTAATTAAAATCTACGTTTTGGAATTTTTTCAGATTTTTTTAATTGATAGTTTAGAAAATAGAGGGGGGGACGCTTTTTTAATAATATTAAGGAGAGAAAATACATCGTGATCGAAGGGTTAAAATTAAAAATTTCTGTTACATTTTTTGTTGCATTTTATGAGACCTTTCTAACGACATCCCACTCAATGGTGTAGGTGAAATTTTTTGTTTGAACACACTTTTCATTTTATGAAAGGGGGGTCTAAAAAATTTTTATTTTCAAAAATCTTATCATTTCTGTTTTTGGGTCATTAATCTACGGCCGTATGCCAAATTTCATCTTATTATCTCAAAATTTTTGAAGACGGACGGACATGGAGGAACTATAAGGGTTCCTAGTTTTCTACGGAACCCTAAAAAAACATTATGAACCATTAAGAATTATGTACCATAAAGACAATGAATTATTTGGCCTCTCCCATTTCAAAAATATTTTTTTTAGAAATCAGTGGTTTTAGAAGTACAGTAGAAACCGGTTATAACAATTAACAACATCGGTTAATACGATGTATCGGTTTTAACGACTCAAAATAAAACTTCAACTGAATCCCATATAATTGCATTTTTACCGGTTATTACGACTATCCGCTTTTTACGACCAATATGACCGGTCCCTTCAATGTCGTTATTACCGGTTTCTACTGTATATGCAGTAACCGTAGGTACACGAGCTTAGAAGTTTGTCAACGTTACATAGCTTCCGCAAGTAATATATCTGTGCATGTATCGCTGCAGTACAAATTACTTACCAAGTCATTTGCGCTGTTGCCACGATTTCAGAGCAAACTTAATATACATATTAAAAAAATTTTTTGCTAAACAATAACATGATATTTTCAAGTAATATTTCTAATGGAAAAAATTATATTTTTATACAAGTTTTAGTGCATCTGATTCGAAAATCAGGTTATCAAAAAAAGAGATAGAGCGTAGTGTGGGTGTATGCTTGTCTTTATTTAAATAAAAGTGTAAATCAGATTTAATATACAGTAGAAACCGGTTATAACGACTTCGAAGGGACCGGTTAAAATACAATTATATGGGATTCGCAGGCCCGGCAGAACAGATAAATTTCTAGTGTCTAGTAAAAAGGTGAGGGGAGAGGGAAATTGGAGTTTTTTTAAATATGGTTTTTGAAACATTAAAAATCATCAATAGTTTTAAAAATAAAAATTCAAATTAGCTTTTTATTCATAATATCTGACTCAATTATTTAAGACCAAATTGGATGCTGTAAATAAGGGTTTTTAACTACATTAAGTACATGTATGACGACGAAATCATTTATTTCGATAAGAATTAATGTTTTTTTAGGTCATAAATAAGTCCACGTAAACAGAACCTAAAAACATTTAAATGCTTTTCTCTGGTGGATAATTCGACACGCGCAAATTTATCGAGTATCTAGTACGACATACAGAAGCCTAGACTTATGCCGACCCTGGGGATTCAGTTTGACTTTTATTTTGAGTCGTTAAGACTGGTACGCCGTATTAACCGGAGTCGTTAAAACCGGTTTCTATTGTAATATATAATAACAAATAACAGAATGCGCGATCCCCTTTTACTGCTCGCCTCTCAAAGATTGTAATCAAGGTTAATAATTTTTTTTTTTTAATTTGAACTATCAAGATTTAGAAATAAAAATTAAAAGCTAATACAAATTAGCTGTGAAACAAATATATACATACAAAGACATAGAAATAGAATAGATTAAATTATCTCTATTTGGTTTTATATGTATATTGGTTTGAATATGTTTAAGTATTAAAAATAAAATAATTTATAATGTCGATATTAAAGATAGATAACCATGAAAACAAATATATCGAATATTCACTTAATTGAGTTTATTTGGTTTCTGAAAGGTTCATACGCTAGTTAAATCATGGAAATCAAAAAAACAAGTGAGCACACCTCTAAATAGCATTCCTTAAAATTTTACTTACTTACTGTAGTTTACATATGTATGTATTTACCACAAAAAAAAACACAGGAAGCGGTTCATTTATTGCAATAAAAATGTACGTACCACTTACATACCTAAAGCCAATTTCTTAAAAAATGGAATGCAAATTTACTGGTAGTAAAAATAGTTCATGAGACAAATTGAAATGGTCTTATGGGAATAACGATAACGTAAAATAAGTAAATAAAAAAGTAGATATTGATAGACTGTTTAAATTGAAGAGTCAATATAATATATTATATTATATCTAATGTTACATCTTGACCTGAGTATATACAGGGTCCTCCAATAGTGTGTTCGGCATTGTTTTACACCTAAACTATTGAAGATAGAGAGTTAGGAAAAAAAAATTACTATATATATCGACCCTAAAGAATTTCAGGAAAATATTTTCAACCCCCTAAAACCGCTCCTTGGGGGGTAGTTTGAGGGGTACATGCCCGTTTCTCAGTAAAATCAAATGGAATGGTATATCAAAAAGTACATATTTGTAAAGATAATGAAAAAATAAGAAACTTTCGTAAAACAAAAATTTTCATACTTTCAATTGTTTAAAAAATATGGCGACTTGTTATCAAATTTTAGAGTTTTACTCAAAGTGCTCTAATTTCGTTAAATATTTATGGAATTTTATTATTATTTTAAATTTAGAAAGTAGAAATAATGAACTTTGTAAAGATGTTTGATTATTTGAGATTTTAATAGTTTAAAGTGTCATACTCGACATACCAGTTCAATTAGGGATAATTCAAAATTTTTAAATACAATGGTATATCAATTAGTACTTTTTCTTAAAGAAGATATGTAAATAAACAGTTTTTGATAAAAAAAAATTAAAATTAAAAATGTTAATTTTCAGTTTTCAATTTTAAAATTATAATTTTAAATTTTCTTAACAAAAGTTGTTTATTTACATATCCTTTTGAAGAAAAAGTACTAATTGATATACCGTTGTATTTGAAAATTTCGAATTATCCCTAGTTGAACTTTTGAATTTTTGATATATCGCGTATGACACTTTAAACTTTAAACTATCAAAATCACAAATAGTCATACATCTTTACAAAGTTCATTATTTCTACTTTCTAAATTTGAAAAAATAATAAAATTCCATTAATTTTTAACGAAATTAGACCACTTTTAGTGAAACCCTAAATTTTGAGAACAAGTCGCCATATTTTTTAAACAATTGAAAGTATGAAAATTTTTGTTTTACGAAAGTTTCTTATTTTTTTATGATCTTTACAAATATGTACTTTTTGATATACCATTCCATTTGATTTTACTGAGAAACGGGCATGTACCCCTCAAACTACCCCCCAAGGAGCGGTTTTAGGGGGTTGAAAATATTTTCCTGAAATTCTTTAGGGTCGATATATATAGTAAATTTTTTATCCTAAAACTCTATCTTCAATAGTTTGGGCGTAAAACAATGCCGGACACACTATTGGAGGACCCTGTATATGTTACACTCAGCACTCTGATATACGACCATCCACTACACGACCGCTCCTTTATATAATGTGCCAACAGTTCTAACCAACGTCCTTTATCCCATCCCCACCAGAATACCACCGTGACTGCTATATTTCTGCGCGTTTAAATTCACCAACGTTAAAGTCGGCGCGGTGGTGGGTGCCCCTCTAGCCGTCATGTAGTGGAATTTTTGAATTACCGATGCCGTCATATAGCAGAATGTTCAGTGTACTACGAAAGAACCAAACTATATAGTAGAGCAATATTTGGCGAACACTCCGAAGAAAATGATCGTTGTGTCCGCTACGTTTGTTGTGCTCGTCCTGTTCCCACAATTGTCTTGAGTTTAAAAATGTATATGAGTGTGGAAACAGCTGATATTTTTAGTATTATATAAATGGACAATAAATAAAAAATATAAAAAAAAATGGCAACAGAAACTGCTTTTCCAATGCATATTTTTTTTAATTTATGATAAAAATAATCCATTATGGAAATTCCACAGTAAATAATATTTTCATATCACATGCATAGAAACAACTAGTTTTGAACCCTGTTTTGACAGTCGAAACAAGACAATTTCAGACCAATGCGATTGTACCGAGCAGAAACAAAGAAACAACGTTGTTTCTGACTAGCAAATTCATTAATTTTAAATTAATTATTACTGCGCTATTTGTCTGAAATAGTCTTACTTCGACTGGCTACAGAAATCAAAACTCGTTGTTTCAATGCATGTGATATGAAAAATAGCGTGTGTGGCACGGGATGAAACAAAGACGATTTCAGACCAGGGCGATGACAGCCCTCGCTTCGCTCGGGCAGTTAACTCTCGCCCTAGTCAGAAATCGTCTTGTTTCAACCCTTGCTACACAATATACTATTCTAAGATTCGTCGAGTAAAATTAAATAATTTACCCTGTTCCATTCCGCTGTAAATGACTATAGTTTGATTTAAGGATGGGGCTATTTGCACATACTACTAACCTAACGTATATTAACCTACACTAACTTAACAACCTAACCTAATTTGGTACATATACAGTATGTTCAAATAACCACTTTCTTGATTTAATATACATGGTACCATTATTGGTATAATACTAATGCTGGCGGCACAATAAATTTTAAAGCTCTCAGACAATTATCAACAAAAATAGGTTATCAAGTAGCGTTTTGGAATCGGCTCGCTGTTATCTTCAACACTGTGTGTTAGCCTTGACCTTTCTACTCAATGACTATAATCTTTGAATAGAACTTTTAAACTCTTACAACTTTGGTTTGAAACATTTTTCTCACAAACGTTTCGTTTTTAATGTATTTGACCATTTCCTGACAAATGTTATTGTAATATAATTGAAATTATCGTTAGTTCCTACCAGCAGGTTAGCACTTGGTTGTTTCTTTCTTGTAGAGTCAGCGGTTCTTAACCTTATGTGGTCTAGAGAACCTCTTTTTGAACAATTATTTTTCAGGGACCCCAATCCCTAATAGAAAAACAAAAAAGGTCGTTAGATACTAATTAATCACTGATAAATAGAAATATAAATGTACTTTAAGTAAATTAATTTCTTGCCAAAAATGTTTCATGGACCCCCGTACAAATTTGGCGGCCCCCCGGGGGTCCGTGGTCCCTAATTTAAGAACCGGTGTTGTAGAGGATTTACTATTACCATAATGTCAGGTATTTCGACGTAAGTGGCGAGGGGACTCACGAAAATCAAGCACCCTAACGTGAAAGGTAAGGAGACTCACAAAAATCAAGCACTCCAAAAGGATCATATTTTCACCACATCCACGTTGTTGATCCTGAGTTACGCTAAGAGCGAAAGCTGGAATACTTCTTTGCGATTTTCAAGATCAAGTTTACCTCCAAGATTTTTTTCATAATTTTTTTCGTATTCAGTGGATCAAATTACGTAAAGAAACCCCCTAAAATCATCCAAACTGAATTTTTTTACAATGGGCTTTCCAGATACGCCACGTGAGAATTGAATTGATTTTATGTAGGTACAAATTTTATTAATAAAAAAAGTCGATTTCAACGTAAAAAACTCTGTCTTTAAAAAGTTAACAACGTGATTAAAATTTGTACTTGCATTATGTCCGGTATCATAAAGGGGCTAGTAAAATTTGCTAGCTTGCAAGCACTCTCAAATGAGGTATTAATTTTGTATCTATGGATTTGTTATGGAATTTAAGCAGTGATACATACATCAATGTATTGTAAGGCCTATTTTACATATGCGGTTCCATTCGGTTCGATTCATTTTCGGTCGCTGGCGACAAGTGTGAAACGGTGTTTCAGTTTGTATTCGGTACCTACCTAATAGAACCCGTAGAGCACCGAATACTCCCTCGACACGAATAGGTTTCATCAGGTTTCTTAGTGTTTAGGGAACAGAAAGCAATCAACGCGTTCATACACACTCGGTTCAGTTTCGGTTTAAACCTGATAGCGAGTGTTATTTTTTTGAAAGTTTTTTCGCGGTTTACCAGATGTTGATGTGGATCGTCTTCATGCTTTTTTGCTTCGGGAAGATAGTGTAGAATGCTCTAAATTCCTGCCGTAAAGTGATGAGAGGGTGCTCCCAATGAATTCTAGTATTCCTCTTTCTCCATGATAACTACTGAGTGTACGGAAAAAAATAAAAACTAATATGATCCGTATGAGAATCGTGTATGTGTGAAGCGGTTTGGTTCGTTTTCGGTTGCAGCCGAAAACGAACCGAATCGAATGGAACTGCGTATGTGTGAAACAAGGCTAACAGTTGGCGACTCCGACCGTACAAAAAAATTTCATAATATCACCACTGTTTTAATTATCATTGGTGTTTACATACAACGTGCGCGTGAAACTTGTCAAGGTCTTTATGAAACTTCAAAAGAACTGTCACATAAGTTTGATATCTCATTTGAGAATACTTGCTAGCTAGCAAATTTGCTAGCTTATTTATGATACCGGACATTAGTGTTACAATCTATGAAGGAAGATTGTGTTACAATCTATGAAAGAAGATGTTTGTAAAAGCTTTAACTAACTATAAAGTATCAAACATTTATGTCTTATAATTTGAATTATATGAGATTATTTCGTGAGGTCAATTTGCTGTCAATCTATGTATATTGCATGTTATGTTGTGAATATGAGGGAGTTATGAGTTATGAGACTAGCTGACTTGTTAGATCTAATGCTATTGCGCAGCGTCGCGCGTGTCGGATTGAGTAATAAGATTGGTAAAGAAAAACGAATGTGAATATTGTAATAAATTATTTTATTTAAATATAACAGAATGTACAACAGAACTCTGATCTATAAATAATTTAAACATAAAATAAATAAGTAGTTCATTCTCTTATTTTTAACACAAATAAATTATTGAGAGATACATAAATACTGTTTGTAGTTAGAGAAGTATTTTTTTTGTAGGCCAAATATTTAAAAATATTAAGCTACATTACTTTTACAATAATGAATATATATTCTATCCATTGTATAAAAATTTCGATACGTGAAAAATTGTTTCGCAGATAAATATATCTGCGGTTTTCAAATAGTTATAAGAAAGATGATAGCATATACAGAATTGTTCCTCTAAGAATTGTGTCAAGAAATATTTGGTTTTCATTCGATGATTTATTTAACTTTTTTTTTAATTCATTTTTATTTGGCAAGAAAATTTTTAAACATTAATAAAACTTATTGGTACCTATAATTGAACCGATTAGAAACCAAAGAACAATTTTTTGGTTTTTATTAGTTTAGTTTTTTTTCGGTAAACAAAATATTTAAATCAACTTTATTTTGTTTTTGAGGTAATTTCTTTGGCTTCTAAGCAGTTTATATGTTTGTTTTCTATAAATTTAAGTAATGTATATCATTAATAGTATTAAGTTTATACTAGATATTTTGGTAAATGTACTACGCTAAGTGCTTATTTATTAGTAAAGATTTATTTAAGAGCATTTCGTAATAAATCGGCCAACAATTCAAAGATTATCATTCTTAATTATAAACAACACACATTACATGCTTATTCTATTTTTATTAAAATAATAAATAAACACTTTGATTGCTGCTGAGACGTAAATTTAGAAATAAAAAAAATATAGTTCAATTTTTTTGTTAAAATTTTCTGGAATACTTTTCAAATACAGTCGAAATCAGTTATAACGACATCGAGGGGACCTGTCATATTAGGTCGTTTTTACGACCTAATATGACAGGTCCCCGATAGTTGTAAAAACCGTTAAAATGCAATTATATGGGATTCGATCGGACTTTTATTTTGAGTCGTTAAAACCGGTAAGTTGTATTAACCGATGTCGTTATAACCGGTTTCGATTGTATTTTTTTTCAGTGTAGAAAATAGGATTTTTTCGGGTCGTTTTCTTTCCGAGATATTTGAGATTAAAGATTTTCGAAAAGATATATTTTTTTTTGATAAAACCAAGTTTTTTTTTAATATTTGATCTGTCATTCATTATTTATTTGTTTGTTAAGTTTCAAAATACTCTAAAATTTTAAATAATGCAGACTTTTAATTTTTGTTTCAGATTATAGAAAGACAAATACAATTTAGCTGTTAGTTTTTAATAATTCTAAAGTACTACATTATCCCATAATTATTTGATAATTTCGAACCTTCCTTTTATATAAACTTAATTAATACGAATTACTTTTTTTTTCTAAATACTACAATCTGGATAATAATTTTAAAGAAAATTAATAATCAGAAAGATTGAATTAAATATGTCGGAAAGAAAACCCGTTTTGAGAAAAAAGTATATAAAAATAACTTTTCACAGAAACTGTTATGAAAAATAATAAATGTGTATTTTTCTGTTTTATTTTACTTTCTCTAAAAATCGTACCCAGAGAACCTCATAAGATCAATAGTAATTTCGTGACAATATCAAATAATCAAAATTCAAACTAATCACTGAAACACGCAACAATTAATTATAAAAACTTTAATTACTTAATAACCCGAAAATAAACGTAAGAAAGATGATCCAAATTTGCATCACTATATGCAATGTCTGTTAAAATTAATATTATTTATTGTACCTATCTGTGTTTAGATCTGTATCGATGTATTAATGTTATTTTTATTCTGAAGTCTATAAATAATTTAATTTGGCAATGTTTCGAAAATAATGTTCGGTAAAAATAACCCAAAACACATAAATAAAAACAATATCTAAATAATATAGCTAATATATTATAGCAATCAGTATGTTCTACATATTTCTTAATAGAAATATGAATAAAAATATTATGTCTATCGAATAAACATCATTTTAAAATTCCCTTAACATTTTATATTACTACTTTAAAATCAATGATATTAAATATCACGATTATATTATTTTTTAACAATACTTTCTTACGAATTTGAGGCAAATCTTAGAAAGCAACTATTCTGTATATAATATAATATATAGAATGATTTTTTAATGTCTGTACATTAAATTTTAATTACCATATAATAAAGAACATGATTTTTTTCACACCTAAATGAAAATTAATGAGAAATATGTATGTATATTTATATTTCATTGTAATTACAAATATATGTATAGTTTAAACAGTCAAATAAATTATCTAATATAATAACAAATATACTTCAAATATTGAACATCATGTCATTAAATACAAACCTTATAGCTTATAAGAACAATGTGCTAATATTAATTGTTTATAACATTTATAGTTAAAAATAATTTACACATTTATTAAAGTTACAAATTATCACATTAAATCTTTGACTCAATAAAAACATCAAGGTTGTTAATAAATATTTGACGACGTTAAATTCAATAAAGCAATATTTTACAAAAAAATGTTCAAACCGGGTAAATTAGAAAATCGTGGTATTTTTTTTTATTTTTAGGTGTTTATTTTAGTTTTTAGGATCTGATTCTACGTGAAAAAAAAGTGAAATCGATATATTTTTTAATACGATGCGATTTTTTGAAGCTGAAAAAAAATTTAGGTAACATATTTTTTTTTTAATTTTGTTTATATTAAAAAAGGTAAAAAAAGCTTTAACTAGAAATGCTTATTACACAGTTGTGTATTAAAACAAAATCGCATCGGATTAAAAAATGTTTCTTATTTTTTTAAACAAACTATAAAACAAATAAAAACTTAAAACATAAAATGTCCCCCTTCTAAATTTAGTTTAAAAAAGTTTTTCTGTAAGCAGCTTAATTTTAGAAATAAACATTTTAGGACTATATTCCAATTCTGTGATTAATAGTTAAAAATAAGAAAAATATTACTTTGAAAAACTAAAAATCATATCCGCATATGAGAAAAAGAAACAAGTTCTTGAAATTGCTTCTATATCCTCCAATAATAGTTTCTGATTGCAAAATTCGGATTTAATGACGTCAACAAACAAAATGTCGATGAAATATGATTAGGTATAGATAGTTTTAGGAAATCGTTTGAAAGATATGTGAGTACACAGATAAATATTATAATAAGTGATATTTTAAAGATTTTGAAAGACAAACTTATATAGGTGCAGTTCATATATATGTGTGTATATATTAATTAAATTGTATAAAATACTGATATATGTATTGGTTTGTGGTCGTTATGAAAACATTGGTCTCTGAATATATTTGTATCGTATTTTTCTTTCTGCGACATTGAAATAAAATAATGTGTATTTAAAAATAAATCAAGAGTAGAATCTAATTTTAAAATAAAGATTGCAAGATTATTTATTAGTCTGATATACCGGGTGTCCCAGATAACTTTTCCAGCATGGGGATCTCAGTATCTATAAGAGATACAGGTTTGGTTAAATAAGATGAATTATTTGTAAGAAAGGGGTGAGTATTACCACACAAAAAAATATTCATAATTCTATGTGGTTTAGGCGGTATATCCAAAAAACTGAAAATTCGGAATTTCTTTAAATGGCTATAACTTTTTTGTCAAAGTAGATAGGTATTTTTTGTAGACGATTTCTCAAAGCACTTTTATGTGTAGAATCGATTGGTGTATTTAGATTTTTTATATCACTTTTAGTTTCCGAGATATATTATCGACTTATTTTCGATAATAAGTATGGCATGCGACATATCGTTGTAAAGTAGAGTAAAAAACACGTTCAAATATGCCATAGCCAACTTAGTGGCCCATAAGAAAAACTAAAGTTAGGACTCATAACTCGGAAACTAAAAGTGATATAAAAAATCTAAATACACCAATCGATTCTATACAAAAAAAAGCTTCGAGAAACCGTCGACAAAAAGTACCTATCTACTTTGACAAAAAAGTTATAGCCATTTAAAGAAATTCCGAATTTTCAGTTTTTTGGGTTTACCGCCTAAGCCACATAGAACTATGAATATTTTTTTGTGTAGTAATACTCACCCCTTTCATACAAATAATTCATCTCATTTAATCAAACCTGTATCTCTTATAGATACTGAGATCCCTATGCTGGAAACGTTATCTGGGACACCCGGTATGTATGTAGAAGAATCGAAATTTCATGGGATTTTATCTGGGTCGCATGAAAGAATAAATTACGAAATTATACAGGATGTTTCAAAAAGGACACAATCCTAAAGATTAGGGCGTAGAACTTATGCGTAGGTAAATTTTATACCAAATTATCAGTTAGATAGCAACATGTACTCAAGGTTTACTGCCTCTAGTCATTGAAATGTAGTTACCACGAGTCAGTCTCGCATCTTCATTGCACGAGATAGACGTGTATTAGTGGACTGGTGACAGCCCAATATGAGGGGTAAACGGGAAAATTTTTTAGGTCGAATTAAGATAACAGCGCCATTTAGTGGCAAATCTAGGTACTTTTCAAGCCACATATGTATTAAAGGGAAAAACTTACTAAATTCCGTAAAATAAAATTTGAAAGATATCATTTTTAAAGTAAAAGTATCCAAGATACCAATCTTAAAACAGCGATAACTCAAAACTAGATTTTTTGACTTAACTTCTTTTTCCCGTGTATCCTTCATATGTTACAATAATTTTCTGGGTGATCATTGAGATACACCATCAAGAATTTCGGCAAGTAACAGTGATGGTTGGCCCGATATACTGAGATATCGTTTTGCTGGGAAGGATAAACTGGGGATACTTCAATTCAAGCTCATGTATAACACGTTTGTATGTCCAATAAGTCTTAATAACAAATACACGCTCATTTTTGGGAAAAGTCATAGCTGATAAATACAAAGTAATGAATGCTTATGCATGACAGGGTCGTGACAAGTTCATTTCAATAGCTAGAGGTTAAATTTGACTGCTATTATACTGCACAATAAACCCAAGAATAAGTTGTACTCCCTTATCTTCAGGGCTGCAAATGTTTTTAAACAACCTGCATATAATATAAATATAATTGTAAATAATGGATATCATTAAACTGCACCTACAAACGCACACACACATTAACACTGTAGAAATATTTTGTAAATATATTTAAGTACAATATAGATTAAGTATACTTATTGATTATTGGTTTTTGGTTTTTAATTCGTTAGTAAATTAAAATTATCACATAATCGACAAACCATAGTACGACAACGGTAGTAAAGTTAAACATACATAAAGGTATGTTTAGAAGTAGTGTACATTTAAATTTAATTTAGTTGTCTTTTAATATGGTGCTGGGGACATCCAAAAGATTAATGAAGCTCCCCAAAAACTAGTGCGTATATTAACAGTGCTAACAAATGTAGAGCCATCTTTTGTTTTTTATTATTAACGTTTGGTAACATCTTTTCAATTATGTATAATGGGGTACAAAGATCTCGACAACATCAAATTTAGTTTATAGAATCACGTTTCTTTTAACAAAAATTAAACGAATCTCAGTTCAATACACATCGAAATTCCTGATATTGCTAATTTATTAAAATCAATCCGTATGCTTACAATTTAAAACAATTAGTTAATTTCTAGGCAATGTTGAGAAGTAGTTGAGAAATATATCAAACACTGACATAAAATAAAATAAAATATTCTCAATCACTTGGTCCAAATTGGAAAATTATTGTCATTTTTAGCAACGCCAATTGTTTGGTTTAAATGATATATTTTCGCATTTAACATCTAAACGAAAAGATGGCTCTGGATAAACAATATAATGCATAAGTACATTTGTATATGTATTACATATCTTCTAAAACTTGTGTTGTGCTTGTATAAAAACGGATCAAGTTCAAACACACCACCACTGAATAATTGTTCATTACTGCATGAGTCATGATTTCCACTCCTTTAGCTTTCTCAAAGAGACCTTTTTAAGCCGAGCGACCGTAGACATTAAATCGTTTTCTTTACTGTCATCGTCACTTAAGGTCTCTCCCTCGGAATGGACTTCTCTTTGACACTGCAGTGATTGAGATCGTTGTTGATTAACTATAATTTCTTTATCGGAATGCCCCTTTCCACGCATTATTCCTTTCCCTCGACCTTCTTTCGATTTACTTGTCGTGGGATCGCTGAGGGCTACTTGAACGGGCGCTTTAATGCTGTTTGATGCCGCATTTCTAGCTGCAGTCAACCCTCTACTGATACGATCTAACGTTGCCAGTCGTAAATTAGTCGTCATGCGATTTTTTCTTAACGACGTCGGGGTTGCGTGAGCTCTTTCTTGTAATATAAACCTCCCTATTGTTTGCCAATGTGATTGTGTACTGTAAACATTTTCTTCATCAGCTAAAGCACGTTGCTGGTGTCCTCCCGATCCAGCCCATTCAAGTTCTTCTACCAAAACAAAATTAATAGGATCTTCTAACCTACGGGCTTTGACTAAAGCCTGTGCTAAGACATCTTGTGCTGTAGAACTTAACGGTACTTTTAAAATAGCATACGGTATTTCAGGAGATACGTTGTATATACAAACTAAGAAGTCGTCATGTTCATCCCAAGGTTTCGGTTGTTCCGATTGTTGTTCTCTTTCTCTGTTTGCTACACTACGGATAGACGATAGCCAAGCGCGACTGCTAGGGTCATCTCCCATTCGTTTCAATAAAAATCTACCTTCACCTTTCCATTTACTTTGTGCCTGTAATGGCCTTTCTTGTAGATCTAATATTCTTTGTGTAGCAGGCAGTTCATGATCTTTCTTTTCCCAACCTCTAGCTACTTCCTCCACTAAAATATGATCGTTTACGCGATCTGCATTCAGACTAGCTTTCTGCAAACATTGAAGTAAAACATCTTGAGTTGTGCTTTCCTGTGTTATTTTAAGAATAGTGTACGGTTCTTCAGCTAACACACCATAAACCATTAAGAAGAACATTTTTCGTTTGACACAAAGTGGAGTTCCTGATATTCCTAAGTATGGTGTTGTGTTTGTATTATCTTGACTACTGTTATCAGTTCTTTCTGAATTACATGGTTCAGTTTCAGTGCTACATGTATTATCTAAGCTTTCTTCCTCTGTGCGCGAATAAATAAACAGTGTGGACATATTTAGGGGTTTGTTTTGTGGACTACGGAGACGCAGATGTCTGTAACCTGGTCGCAGGCACTTCAAAGGGATCACTCGTTGTGCTAATAAATGATTCGTGGCTGATTCGATTACATTAAACCGAATAAATGATAAATCGTGAAACATTACACGGAAAAAGAACGTATCGTTCCAGATTGGATTCAACGCGTTTTTTGCAATCACTTTAGTTTTTTGTTTATTGCAGTCTACTGGAATCCCGATTATTTCTACTTCTACGTAGGTATTAGCGCTTACATTGCTATGACATACATATTGCCCTGACACAACATTAACTACAAGTTGCGACGAATGTATCCCGTCGAATTCCTTATCCCAGGGATTGAAACGTCTGTACATAACGTGAGAACGGTTCCACATGACGTCAGGCTTGGAAACAAAACCACATCTGCCGTTCATTTCAAACATTGCTGTGTTTAATTGCAGTTGTGTATCTTCCGTTTGATAGTTCAATGCTGACATTTGAATTCCGAACGACCAAAATATAACAGGGTTAAAATTCGATGAATCTATCCTCATACCAGCTGGATAAGTCCTCATTAGTTGGGTTTGTGTATGTATTATCAGTGCCAGTGGTTGTTTACGGCACAACTTCTTTGCGGTGTTTTCATTTATTGAAGAGCATTGGTAACAAGGTAAGTGCGCGTTTGCTAAACGTTGCTGCATAGATTTGGATGTATAATTAGCTTCCATTTCAAGGAACGAGTTTTCCGTTTCTATTATTGGTACTGTTCCAGATGAACTGATATTGGATACAGATCCAGTTGCACTGCCGACGGTGATTAGGGAACTTCCGGAACTAGAAGTACGAGGTGGTACTGCTTGCTGTCTTTGCTTTACCGAACTGTTTGGACTTATGGTGTTTAGGCCGCGGAATTTGATTGCCTTAAATAAAGATTTCAATGTTTTTGTTTCTATTTTATAGAAATTAAAAAAATATTTACCTGTACATATACAACGATATCAGAAAGTTCCTTTGCAATTTGGCTACTGCGTTTTTTCAGTTTATCGTCAGGTACAACTCTTTTGGTTGAGCTAACTTTGGAAATGACGTGAGATGAAACTCCAGCACAGGATCTAGGTGATGACTCTCCAGCAGAATTTAAAATGCTTGCTAAATTTTTCTCTGGAAATATGATTGTATATAACAATGCAAATATATTAATAGTATTATTATGATATCTTACCATCAATATTGTCATCCTCATCATCTTCATCATATTCGTCATCGCTGAAATCATCATTAAAAGAACTACTACTTGTGTTAGATATTATTGAACTTGTTCTTCCTGTAATACTGCTTGTATGTTTCATGCTCATGTTAGCTCTAAAATTTCATATAAATTATAAATGTTCCAGGTCTGTTTATCATTTACATTTACCGAGAACGAGTTAAGCGATAAGATTATGGAATAATGGAACCACAGAGAGAGTTATAGCAAATCGATAAGATGATTTATGATTTTAAATATTTACCTTGCGGCAGCTGTCATCGTTGACGAATAAGCAGATAACGGAGGTTGGATTTCAGCAATAAGTTTCTTATTTTTTATCAGTATACGATACTTTAGCTGAGCTGGGGATGGCAAGACTGGATCATCGATAAAATCCGATTCGAATAAAAAGCTAGATACGAGTTTTTCACCAAAAACACTCTAAAATATTAAAAAGAGATATTAAGGTTTGGTTCTTTTCAAATTATAAATTGAATATTTATACAGTAGAAGCTTATTATTTTGAGAGGCAAAATATTTGGCAATCGAATTAAAACTAATTTTGTAACTTTAATAAATTTGCCGCTATTACTAAGCTGTTACTGTATAATTCATTATGTACGTAAATTTTCCAACCTGGAAAATGTGAGCCATTTTGGTCTGTTGTTGAAGGGAGCAATGGTTCTCTAATGATAAGATGATTGGATATGGGGACGTAACGAACGCATTACGGTTGATTGTCTCTACGACTGAACTGAAGGGTATTTTGGTCGTGAATGTATGGCCATGGTAAATCATGGGGCTACCGTCATCGCCGTCCCAGCAATCTAGCTCCACGCAACGGCATCCGGTTTGAAGTACCTGGAAAAAAATAATTTGTTGTTGGATATTATAAGAAAACAAGAGTAAAATATTGATAAGAAATAATGTTTTTTTTGCACCGCCACTGGTTCCTGAGACACAGAAATCTGAATAATTATCATGTTTGGTAATAAAAGACAATTGGGTTTATGAAATGCCACTTATGAAGCTATATTTAGAATACTCATTATTTTTTTAGCAGTGTTCAAATATTAATCGTTTTAATGTATGACCTACACTTATTATTTTACATTATATTATATCTACATATTAAACAACCTTTCGTTAAAAATAGAAGTTTCACATTGGTATAAAGTTTATGAAAATTAATGAAAGATCTTAAAGTTTGATAGAAATAATTATATCCGATTTTTAATATTTTTATAAAAAAATAACAATTAAGATAATAATTTATTAATATGTTTTTCAAGAAGGAATGAGTTACTACGAAGCAAAACAGGCTTCCATAAAATAAATTTAAACATATTATGATGAAACGTTATATGTAAACATAGCACATACTGAAACGTAGTTTTTTTTCAGTAGTATAACTATTGAAGAAAAATTGACTAGATACTTTTTGTTTCATGTGTGTGTCTGTTTGTGCAACTGTGTGTATGTCTGTCCCCTGAATCCGTGTCATTCGCATAAATCATAAACCACTGAACCGAATAAAAAAAATGACGCTTGGTTCTGACTTGTAAATAATCAGCCTCATATAAAAATCATTAAAATTGTGTTGAGGTTGGTGGTGATGGTAGTTGTATCTAAACTTTTTTCATCAAAATATCTCAAGACAAAAGCACGTTACGTGAAATATTTACATAATAATTTTTGAAGAACATTACATTTTCTATAGGAAAGGTCATTCAACTTTTCGTAGTAAAATTAATGATTTTTAATTTTTATTATTAACAAGCTTTTTTTAAACGGTGAACTATGTTTACACCATACATTAATTTTAATTTTTTTTAGGTGATACAATACTAAAAGAGGTAAATTTAAAGAAGTTTACCTCATCGTAAGTCGATATTAAAAAATCTACATATTTACAATGTGGCATACCTGCAGATTAATGCGCCCACGGCGAAAACTAAAAATAACGGCCACCTGGTGTCATTTCAGACCTTTTTTTTGGTTAGCACCCCCTTAACCTCACTTTTGTGTTCCCCTGCTATTTTTGATTTTTTTTCGTTGTTACGATTTCGTTACCCCTTAAAACTTAGTCTTACAATTAGATTCTAAAGAACTTATATTTTCTCATGTCACTTTTTAATCCTAATAATGCTCTTTTAACCCACTTTGCCGTCCCCTAGGCTAGGCGCCCCCGATGGTGGTCGGTTTTACCAACGCCTATCTACACTACTGCATATTTATGGAAGGTTGATTAACGACCAGTAAATATTTAAAGAATTTCTTAAGAACTTTAAAATAAATAACTTTTACATCGTCAACATTTACATTCCAGAACAAAAAGCATCAACATAAACAGCAAACAACAGTCATAGAAGAAGAGCCACAAACGAGATTGCTAATAATTTATTCACCTGTCCGTAAAGTTCCACAGACGATTCTCCTTTCAGCTGATGTCCCGTCAGGTAAGTATTGTGGGAGGACGCTATGTAATAATGCGACATCGGGCGGTTCATTTCCGACTCGACCGGTACTTCTCTCTCGTTCGCAAATGCGTAATTGTCTTTGTCCATTAAGTATCTGGCGAATCCTTCGAACGACAGACAGTCTTGTGATCGTAATGTGGGGTCCGGTTCGTGGCGCTGGAATTGGTTTAGAAATTATACTGTTTTGTTGTTGACAGTGTGAATGTCTTTCTTAATTTATTGTTAACTAATAAGAGAGCTTCCATTAATTACGTAAAGTATGGTGAGGGTAGGGGGTAATACGTTACCTGTGGGATGGTGAGGGATCAACAGCTTTACTTAATTAAGTTTTTTTTCTTCTAATTATTAATTATTTTAAAATAGGTAAATTGAAACCAGTTTCGGCTGTTGTAATTGCTTTTTCAAATATTAAGTCAATTACAAAATTTTAATTAATGTATTTTATTACTTCTTTACATATATAAAAAAATTAACGTAAAAAGGGTTCGATACTTTCGGATCCTTACAAAAATGATGAGGGGGGGGGGTAATAATTTTGAAAATTATCCATATATAGTTAATGGACGCTCCTCAATAAATATTTGTTAGGTTCTATTCTGAATCGTATTCCAATTTGTATCGATGTTTTGGTCTTCAGAAGTCAAATCGCACCCCCGCAAAAAAGTGTCACAACTCAGAAAATGTCATATTTGAGATAAATATGTAGAATGATTCCAAATAACTATATATTTCTACTAAAAATTGTCATTTAAGCGTTTTAATAGTTACTATTTTCTAAATATCACAGGAATACTGAAATATTTAAATTATACAGGGGGTCCGGTTTGGGATACAGATATTTTAGGAGTTGATTCCCTGACTCATTGTGAGTAAGAAATTGTGCGGGAAGTGGGGGTCTATCTTTAACACCCTCTGAGTTACAGGGTGTTTAAAAAATTTCCTTCAGAGTAGTTCTTACAACAAAGATTATCTCATAACTTCTAAAGTAACGTATCTAGAGCAATCAAAATGAGTCAGTTTCATAGGTAATTAACTAACATATTTTTCAGTATTACGGTTATTGCTATCCGTATTTCTATTTCTGAGTTATAGCTCATCAAAATCGAAAAATATCTTTTTTTGTTGAATTTTTTTATGAAAATGACATTTTTCTTCAAAAGTACCCCTAATATGTTGTATTTTTTATCATTATTTTGGTACATCATAATGTTACCTACAAATTCACTATACAAAGTTTGGACGTGGGTCTTATAGTTTTCCAGTTATTAATTAATCCCCAAAGTTACTATTTTGCTACCTTCCCTATTAAATGAAACAGTCAATAAATTTATTTGTTTATAACTACATAATTTTATTATTTATTATTATTTACTATACAAATAATTATTTACCGGAAAACTGTAAGACCCACGTCCAAACTTTGTATAGTGAATTTGTAGGTAACATTATGATGTACCAAAATAATGATAAAAAATACAACATGTTAGGGGTACTTTTGAAGAAAAATGTCATTTTCATAAAAAAATTCAACAAAAAAAGATATTTTTCGACTTTGATGAGCTATAACTCAGAAATAGAAATACGGATAGCAATAACCGTAATACTGAAAAATATGTTAGTTAATTACCTATGAAACTGATTCATTTTGATTGCTCTAGATACGTTACTTTAGAAGTTATGAGGTAATCTTTGTTGTAAGAACTACTCTGAAGGAAATTTTTTAAACACCCTGTAACTCAGAGGGTGTTAAAGATAGACCCCCACTTCCCGCACAATTTCTTACTCACAATGAGTCAGGGAATCAACTCCTAAAATATCTGTATCCCAAACCGGACCATCCTGTATACTGTATCAGTCCTTTTCCTATACTACCTTTACAATTTTGATTTACTTAAATTGTTATAATTTCATTTATTCCTATTTCCTCAAAACTACATTTTTTGAGTTGTGACACTTTTTTGCGGGGTTGCAAAATGTCAATAAACAATCAAAATCAGGGAGTTTTGATTTGAGAAAGTAAGATAATTAAGCGTGATAAACAATACTTTCGTGATTAAAAAAATGCACTAATGTACGAAACCGCGGATTTTCATAATTTAATTTTTTTAAGATAAATTTATTCAATGTTTCGAAGACTAAATTCTTGAACGAATAAAAATATCTCTAAATGTTTTTGTACGTTGTCGAAGGTCCTGTAATTTAATATATTATATAAATATACCACCAATTGCACTTACTTGTATCAAAGCTTTAACTTCAACTTCCGACCATATTTCCATCTGTCTTGTTTCCAAGAACTTTTTGAACGTAGACAACGTAATCACTTGTGAGTTTGAAGAATCAATTCCTGCGCAATTTGAGAATATACTAGCGGCTGCAATCGCATCGAATATTTTTCTTTGCGAGTTGGTCGTCATCACTCCAGCCAATTCTGTTGGACTATTTCTTGTTAAAAGACCTAAAAAAACATTATTTGTGAATTTTTTTGGAGAATGGGAATTTATTTGAAAGACGTACCTATTCTTTGAGGTTTTTTCGATGTTGCTAATTCTAAAGATACTTTCACCCCGTTTACTTTCGGGGATGGATTTGTACCGGTCATGCTTCTGTATGATACAGCAAGTTGGTCGAACAAATCTCTTAGGTCTTTTCTCATTAGTAAACTATAAAAAAAGAATATTTTTATTTGTGGTCTATTGATAATATTTAATTGTAAGATTAATATTTGTGGTTACTGACCTAAATGAACGAAATAAGGCAACGAAATCAACAAAATCTAGCTGTGTATCATAGAGAATCGATCCTACTCTTGGATGTCGGCCGTGCCATAATTGTTCCATTGAACCATGTCTATAAACAATTTTTGTATTAATCGTCGCTTGCGTCTTTCGGTTATTTCTTGTAAATGAGTTAATATTTATAAAATTATTAATTTTATTCATTCTATACATATTTGGTTACGTGGTATTGCCCAGGTGCAGGCCCGGATTTATCATGCAGACAGTGTAGGCACGTGCCTAGAGCGGCAAAAATTTAGGGGCGGCAAATTTTAGCGAAAAAAGGTCTTTTCACACTTTCTTTTTAATTATTGATAAAATTTTAACATGAAAACCCAAAAAAAAGTCTTCACATTTTCTTTATAATAATTGATACAATTTTTACATGAAAACCTAAAAAAGGTCATTGATAACCTTTATTTTTTTTTTATTCAATCAAATAGGGCAGCAATTTTGGCAACTGCCTAGGGGCGGCAAATTTCAAAATCCGGCCCTGCCCAGGTGTATAGGTTGGCATTAACTCGTTAATCCGTTAATCGTTAATTAACGAAGTTAACAAAATGCTTAACGGATAACCTTTTAAGTTAACTCAAAAAAATGTTAACGTTCTTCTTAACTTCCGTTAACTTTAATCCGTTACATTGGTTGTTTGTTGACATATTGTCATTATTTGTTTGAATTATGCGCCACGCGGGCACACCGGCGCGGTGCGGCGCTGTTGCTCATAAGAGCAAGAATCTAGAGCCGTGAAACTCTTAAAAATTTAGAGTTTATCTTTTTCTTCCATATTTCATATTATCATGGTAAGTAAAGTAAACATGAGGAAGGTTTAAAGATAAAAAGATAGAATTTAGGTGTATAATTTAATTCATTAAGGTTTAGTTTAGGTGCGTATATGCTTTGCTACCCGAGCGAAATCATTGTAATAATTAAACTAATTAATCTATCTACTAGTTTTTGTTTTATTTACTCATGTATCCCATCCCAAAAGGTGCCAAAAGTAGTATACGTTTTGAATGGTTAACTTTTAACGGTTAACTTTAACTTGCGTTAAATCTTCGAAATTTTAACGATTAACGAAGTTAACTTTTTTATTAAAGAGTTAACGATTAACGAAGTTAACTCTTGGATTAACTGTGCCCACCTATGCCCAGGTGGATGACATTTTTTTTACCTATTAGTCGGTGCGAGCCAACACAAAATTGGTAAATAAAACGTCGCCCATGTAATGCATAAAAATCGGTCAAGACATACACAGATCTATGCCATTATGGTTTCGTAGGTATCTTTTAAATACGTATAGTGTTTAGAGTTTCTTACAGGTGCCATTATTGAGTTAGAAAAAATAAAATAATTTTTTAACGGGCTTGCTTGGCGCAAATTTTTTTTTAACAAATGAGATAGCGTGATAATACGAGTACATAGCCTATGTCATTTTTTGGGATTTCAAAATTGGTCCAATGATTTTAAAATAATCAATACAATAAAATTCACAATCTCAACATTTCTGTTATCTTAAGTTTGATTTTTACTAAATAACTGTTTTAAAAATTACATACAATTTAGAATAAAATTTTAGAATACAAAGAGAATAATTGTTAGAAATTGAACTTTCAAGATTCGGAGTTTATTTTCTAAATAATTAGATTTTTAAAAGTTGCTTTGAAACGTTTTTTAAATGCCCAATGAAATAAAAATAAAACCAACGAAGAAGTTAAAATTTATAATGCATTTTTAAACCTAAAAAAATCTGAATACATTCCTATTTATTAATTAAATTTAGCAATGATACAAACCTGTCGAACTTTGGCTGCGTTGAATAAGCGAGGTGGCCAAGGCTGTGATGACGAGCGACATCTTGTTGCGGTTCTGTGAACCTAGCAGGTGTTGATTGTCTATGATGCGCTGGATTCCTCCAATAACTTTCAGTTGGTATTTGAATTGCTTCCATTAGATGGGTTCTAGAGTCTCTATTCTGTGTATCAAATTGTTTGTTTTAGTTTCCGTATTGCATTTATCACAAAACTGCAAGTTACTATAATGCCAGTTATAAGATTTTATTATTATTGATTAGTTTTGTCTTCCATTATAATGGACATCTTTATGGTTATTTAAAAAAATACTGCAATATGCAATACAAAATTTATCGAAATTAATTTTAATTCAGGAATTAGGAGTACAAATAATTTAAATAATCTCCACTGTAAAGCTTAATAAAAGAATCTAATTTGTCATAAATCAGAATTTTAGAAGTGTAACATTTTCTATTCTAATTTGAAGATGTGTAGAAAAGGCATCGGCTAATTATTTTAAAATTAAAATATTTAACCGCCAAATAAATTTTTCAGTGTAAAAAATAACTCTATTCAATTTTACTGCTGAGAGTAATTTTGCAAAAAAAAATATTTTCGTGAGCCAATATTGTTTAATTATTTAACTTCGATATTTCAAATTACCTTATTGGCAATGAATTGTTTCTTCTTTATTTTAACCGAAGCTTCCCGTTTGAAAGCTCCAGTCATTTCCCCAGGTTGAACACCTCCTGTTGTCATTCCAGCTAGAGACCAGTCCCGACCGCCAAATGCCTTCAGATAAATAAATGAAGATATTATATCCTATCAACGTGTATAAAATTCCCTAGTACAACAGAGTCATATACATATTAATATAAATAGAAAAATTATTGGTACTCACTCGTATAGCATCAGCAGCTAAAGGTCCACAGCAGTAACCATCTTCGTAGTAAAGCTGAAGATATTGTTCTTTCAACCAAAATATTCTTCTGTCGACTAAACGGAGTTGTCTAGAAATACCTCGGACTAACCATCCTAAACCAGTGTACCATAATCTAGAAGAGTATAAATTATGATTGTAATATTTTAAAAATCATTCAGATTTGAGGGACATTCATTTAAAAATAATATGTAGATAATGTATACTTCTTATTTTAAAAATATAACTTTAAAAAGTTCTCCAGTCGGTACAAACATTACTACAGAGTATCGACATAATTCTAGTATAATTAAACCAATGTTATAACTTTGTCGTTACTAAAAATAGATTGTACATAATTACCACTTATATAAATATGAAATACACTTACCTACAGAGTGTAGGCGGCAGTATCATGTACAGTGTTCGGTTATCGCTAATTGTGTACCCGTACATTATACTAATACAGTACGGTTCGTTAGAGGATGAGAGAAAGTACCGTTTCGCAATTGCAGATAACTCATTTTCTCTTTCCTGGTCTCGAGCACCCAAAGTTATCTCCTTGACGCTCATCAGATCCAAAAATCTGTAAAATAAATAAATACGTTAATTAAATTACAATTTAATATCGAGGTGTAATAAAAAAACATGTTAGGAAATAATGAATAGAGAATCTTATATACAGTAGAAACCAGTTATAACGACATTGAAGAGACCGTTCATATTAGTCGTAAAAAGCGGATAGTCGTAATAACCGGTAAAAATGCAATTATATGGGATTCAGTTGGATTTTTATTTTGAGTCATTAAACCGATACGTCGTATTAACCGATGTCGTTATAACCGGTTTCTACTGTATATTTATTTATACAACCAAAATAAGTCTATATCTTGTCAATGGTGGATTTATGATTTTGCCGCTTGTACACTGAGAAAACGAAACACCAATGAGTATTGTTTTTGAACATGAATCTAGTCAATGTAGTGTTTTTTATCGTAAAAAACCAAGCATTACGGTTGTGACAGCAATGAGACTGTCAGACACACTATAGGGAAATGTTTTGAGCATCACAGCAAAAAAAGGTAATCGTTTATGTTTAAACATCGATGAGTCGCGTCACAAGTAACCGTTCTGCGTATGATCTACTCACGGATATAACTAAATTAAATTAAACAGTTATTTAGAGTTGAACCACTGAACCGATCTTGATGAAATTTGGCAGAGAGATAGCTTACATCCTGAGAAAGGACATAGGCTACTTCGAATCTCAAAAATTCATCCCCTAAGCAATTGCAAGGGGGTGGAAATATTTGTATGGGAAATATTTCACCCCCTGTCACATATTTAGGGTTGTAATTATTTTCATTCGATCCGGCGGGAAAAATACTACGGGAGTGAGGGATTTTAGGGGGAAAAACAACCTCCTATCTCCTATAGGAACCGAGATATTTACGATTTTGTAAAATGAATGAAGACCAAAATAAAATAAAAAATATATATTTCACCCCATTCCACACATGAGGTTGTTGTTTCTCCCCTATAAACCCTACTCCATGGTATTTTCCCGCCAGATCGAATGAAACTCATTAAAGAACCCTTTATATGTGAAAGGAGGTGAAGTATAAATATACTTTTTTTGTTTTGGTTTTCATTCATTTTACAAAATCGTAAATATCTCGGTTCCTATGGGAGATAGGGGGTTGTTTTTCCCCCTAAAACCCCCCACTTCCGTAGTATTTTTCCCGCCGGATCGAAAGAAAATAACTACAACCCTTAATATAAGACAGGGGGTGAAATATTTCCCATACAAATATTTCCACCTCCTTGCAATTTCTTAGGGGATGATTTTTTGAGATTCGAAGTAGCCTATATCCTTTCTCAGGATGTAAGCTATCTCCCTTCAAAATTTCATCAAGATCGGTTCAGCGGTTCAACTCTAAATAATTGTTTAGTTTAATTTAGTTATATCCGTGAGTAGATCATACGTAGAACGGTTACGAGTGTTATTTGTGACGCGACTCATCGATGTTTAAACAGAAACGATTACCTGTTTTTGCTGTGATGCTCAAAACATTTCCCTAAAGTGTGTCTGACAGTCTCATTGCTGTCATAACCGTAATGCTTGGTTTTTTACGATAAAAAAAAACACTACATTGCCTAGATTCATGTTCAAAAACAATACTCATTGGTGTTTCGTTTTCTCAGTGTAAGCTAATAGATTTTGCCATCCAATAAAAAAACATCTACCAAGTAAATGCACATTGCATTTTCGTGCTAAATTCACCGAAGGCAATTAATTATTGAACAATTTTAATAAACACCGATAAAGTATTCACATGAACTGTCTGCCACAGACACAAGCACAGACAGGCAGACATGGAATGAAAAGTGATTGTCTTGACTTGAAACGGAAAGATCAAATGAAAATTTTGAAATCGGAGAACAATGTATGTTTTTTTTTATTTTAAAACGATCACAATGCTTCTCGTATCTTCGATATGGCGAGAAAGCAAAAAAGTTCATAGGAACTATTATTTTTTCCAATGTTACCACATAAGATCATATAATTAAATCACCAATAAAAAATAATAATAATGAAAGTTCCGATGAGGAAACACGCTTAATGCCCCGTTTCCGATGCATAAAACCTCGATTATCTCGAAAAGTACAAATCGTAAGAAATAAGTTTTCTGGACCTTTTTTGAAGCTTATTCAATTAAGAATCTCGTAGTGGTAAGAAAAGCCGGTCGATCTGGGTCATTTTGTTTATCAATTTAACTATGTACAAAAAAAAACGTGATGACTGATATGTGATATACCATTTTTCAATAACTAAGGTTTAAATATTTTGGAACGTTGGGTAGCGATCAATAAAAGTTGAATATTTTTTTGTTTGTAACTCGAAAATAGTAGTCACAAAAAATAAACAGAAGCAGAGTAATTCTAGTGAGAAATACACGTTACCTGAATAATTCCAAATAGTTTAAAAATTAGTAACATCAATATAAATATATGAAAAGTCGTGAGAACAGTCATCGAATTGTTTTTTTTTGCCAGGTGTCGAAAATAATATTTTCTAAAATATGTATCAATTCTATAATGTAACTGATTAATATTAAAAAAATATATCACAAAATCCTCTATGAAAAATCTTAAATAGATTAATTTAATAATCAAACGTTAGTTTTTCTAAAATATCTCCTGTTCGATTAGATTTATCACAAAAATGGATATCTTCAAAAATGAAGATTAGAAAAGTTTCTGCAAAAATAATAATAACATTTTAAAATTATGTTTACATCATCTTAATCTCTATTAATCAGATGACTATATTTATTATTTAATGATTACCATGAAGTTGCCTTGTCAGTTTTTAATAGATTCTGATTTAAACCATTTAATTATGAAGTAATTGAACTGCGCACAAGTTATCGATTAGTTATTAACAGATGCCGATGCTTATAATTAAACCAAAACTAATTTTCAACTGAGATCAACACAAACATTTAAATGTATGCGGAATTTGAACTTGTGACCTTTGGTTCATGACCTGTGTCCATGTCGCCGAGTCTGTCAGAGATTTTTAGATAATCTTGCATACATTAAAGTCACCATTTCAACCGGGATAATAGAAATTTATTTCAGTATAAACTAATTTTAGAACTCATGTTTTGTGACGTTCTAAAATTATATTATAATAGGATACATGTTACAGTCACATTTTAGTATTAATATCATATTTTACCCCAAACATTTTCATTATTTATTAGCAAATATAGTTGTCTCAAAATTTTTTAAACAGTCGTTCCTGTAATAAGAGATATTTGAATAAGATGCAAATAAACTGAATTTAGGAACAACATTAATAAACATCAGACAAAATTAGAAACAAAGAGAACCATTTTTTAGTTGAAACTACAATCGCATCAACTGTTTCTGTTTTATATTTATGAACACACTATAAATAAGCATACTGCTCCAGTGGATATATTTTGTTCTGCGAAATCATGTGACAACCTGAAGCAAAACTAAATGTTTTTATTCATCCGATATTACGAGAAAAAGGGGCATTTGCTAGTTAGCAAGCACTCTCACATGAGGTATCAAATTTATATGATAGTTCTCTTGGAGTTTCATGAAACCTTTGATAAATTTCACACACGCGTTGTATGTATTGAAACAGTGGTGATAATATATGAACATTATTTTGTACGGTCAGAGTCGCCAACTGTGCCTTGTTTCACACATACGCGGTTCCATTCGGTTTGGTTCGTTTTCGGTTTAGCCGAAAACGAATCAAATCCTTTCACACATACACGGTTCTCATATGGTTCATATTAGGTTTTATTTTTTTCCGTACACTCAGTAGTTATCATGGAGAGAAAGCAAGTTGTTGCCATGTTGATTCTCTATAAAAAAATTAAAAAACGAAGGAGGAACACTAGAATTTATTGCGAGCACCCTCTCATCACTTTACAGCAGGAATTTGGAGCATTCTACACTATTTTCCTGAAGCTAAAGAGCATGAAGACGATCCACATCAACATCTGGAAAACCGCTCATTCTATTATAACAACCGCGACAAAACTTAAAAAAAAATAACACTCGCTATCAGGTTAAAACCGAAACTAAACCGAGTGTGTGTAAACGCGTTGATTGCTTTCAGCTCCCTGCACACGAATAGAAACCTGATGAAACCTGTTCGTGTGGAGGGAGT
Organism: Sialis lutaria; assembly: GCA_949319165.1. Classification (NCBI taxonomy): domain Eukaryota; kingdom Metazoa; phylum Arthropoda; class Insecta; order Megaloptera; family Sialidae; genus Sialis; species Sialis lutaria. The sequence goes on from OX439241.1 coordinate 18,813,177, forward strand.
ATTCGGTTCTGTACGGTTTCTATTAGGTACTGAATACAAACTGAATCACCGTTTCACACTTGTCGCCAGCGACCAAAAACGAACCGAACCGAATGGAACCGTATATGTGTGAAATAGGCCTTACAATACTATCACAAAATTAAAATTTCATTTACGAGTGCTTGCAAGCTAGCAAATTTTGCTAGCCTCTTTATGATACCGGACATTAGTGTGTAAAAAAATATACTTGCTGGTGTGATTTCTTTTAATTTGGAAATAAAGAGCAATATTCGTCTATAGAAAGTTTATTATTATTTCTTCAATGGATATACTGGGTGATTCATTTAATCTGTAATTTTGTATATCTTGAGAACTAAGCAAAATAATGAATATGGTTCATACAAAAGTTATAAGGTATCGACAGGGTCAAATATTGGTGATCTTGAATTTCACCTTGATATTTATTTTCATGGTCAAATGAAGGTCAACTTTAATTTTTTTTAACCCTTCTGCCAACCACAGTTCTAAAACCTTTCCGTCTACCATATAGGTCTGGCTGGACCTTCATATATTTTGTATGAGAATGAAATAAAATAAATGGAAAAAATTAATAAAACTTTTTTTATAGATTAATTTGAATAAAAAATATATATTTTCTCTTATTTTAATACATTTTGAATTTTATTTGAATTTTTTTTGTATTTTTATTTATCTTCTATATTTACACATTCGTGACATTTTAAATATTGCCGGCTATGTTGCAAACATACCGGGTCTGCGCAAGCATTGCACGTGAATCTTGTTTTTCTTTGAAATTTATCATTTATTCGGCAAATCTTGCAGGATTTCTTCTGTTTTGCTGCTGTTTGGCTAGTGGTCGGTTGTGGAATTTTAAGTTGTAACGGTGCCCCATTTTAAAGGTAATTAAAGGTATGAAGGTCTGGCCAGACCTATAAGGTAGACAAGAGGTATACAAATAGAAATATCATTTTTTTCGCACTCCCACACACCCTATTATTATTTTTTTGCACTAAATCATAGAAAAGAGGTAGATTAAGGAATTCAAGGAATTTGATAAAGATACATAAAATATTTCTATCAAAAAAACTTATGGAAAGATCAAAAAGGTCTGGCCAGACCTAATGGTTGACAGAAGGGTTCAATGAGAATCTGTATTTTTTATTGCATTTGTGAAAAATTTCGAATAATTTCAAAACCTATGATGCTATTAACACTAAAATCATTTAAAATGAAATATAGTGATCAATATTCTGAAATTGAAATTTCAAAGGAAATGCAAGTTTGGAATTTTTATTGACGTACGACGTACGAGTATGTAAACGATCCAGCTGAACAACTTTTAAACTTACAAGTTTGACTTTTAAAATAAAAGTTTTTATGTTACTAAAGTACACAGAAACTTTCCGTTATTGGTGAAGTAAATGGTTTCAATATCAAAATTTTATATATTTTTAAAAATACATACGTTCAGTGTCAAACATGTCAATGTTTCCAAAATCTTTTTTTTTATTTCAATAGGTATGTATTAGTTTCTTGATATAGGAAAAAACATATATTTTTTTGATAATTTAATTTTTAACTTACAAAAAAAAGGTTTAAAAATTTGCAGTACTAAATTTTGACCGTAGCTAGAACTTACCGATGTTATGTATATTTCCTGAAAATTCCGTAGCAAAGAAGGTCATAATTTGGGAAGACAATTAAAAGTATTTCATTAAGTTAATAAATAAATGAACTGTACATATGTATAAGGCAGTCGAACACATTTTGATTGTTTGAATTAATGTTTTTATTTTGGACATCATTTTGAAGGTACAAAATTATTTTTTGGTTAAAATAATGATACAAAATATTGTAGAAACTTTAATTATATTTGAAAGACGGGGTTGGTCGGACATTTCGTTTATTATAATAGATACTTTATTTACAAAACCCTTATATGAAAAAATGTTGTGTCCTTTGATAAGAGCGTGTTCTTGAAATGTATTTGAAATGTATCGGTATGTTTTAACTACTGTCAAAATTTGGCACCTCATACATTTTTAAATTCTACGATACCTGGATTATTTTGTACTAAAATTTGATAAAGATGAATATTTCGGAAAACCAAACAAGCTGTTTTAACCCCAATGTTTCTAAAAAACGTGTGAGGAATTTTTGGTTCAATATCGTTTTAAAATCATTACAAACACAATAATCGAGTGGATTAATAAGGTTTAAATGATTGGAAAGCAGCTTTCAGTTTTTTAGGCACAAAAGCAATTAAGATATTAATGGCAACCCTAGTAAATTAATTTTTTATTTATTTAAAGTTCTAATTTAAAAATATAATTTGAAATTTTAGTACATAATTCTAAACTATAATATGTATAATACTATAAATATAATAAAGATTCTAAAATTCTTTCGATGTTTTCAAAGTACTATATCATATCGCCAAACAGGAGCCTTTTTTGTCTACCCAATACGACGACATGTTGGTTTATACATTTATTATGACAAATAAGACAAAATTAAAACAATTAAATATGAACAACCGAAGATGCGCAAAATCTTTTATAAATTATTACTATATAATTATAATTTGATTGAAGTACTATATCGGCAAACAGGAACCTTTTTTGTTTACCCGATATAACGAAATGTTGGTTATACATTTATTATGTCAAAGAGGACGAAAAAAAATCAATGAAATATAAATGAACGAAGAAGCGCATAATCTTTTATAAAACATAACAATTATAATAATTTTCTTTGGAACGTATCAAATCCAATGATATCATGTAATAACGTCCATATTTAATGGTACACTATCATCATTTGAAGTTCGTTATTCATTTCAAAAGTGCACCATCAAGTGCAATATAAAGCCACATGGTATCGTTGAACAAAACGAAACGTATTCTAGTCATCTGTAACGAATATTGTAAAAGCAGCACCAGTTTTTATCTTCTGTCTGGATCTCTGGTTTATATTTCGATAACGTACAATAATGACTTTAATATTGAGTTCTTCCACATAACTGTGTAATGATGTTTGCAATATATGTGTGGTGATAAATTCAAGTAAATTATATACATTTTCTTACTAGTAGGTATATTTCTCTGTACCATATATAGAAATAAGTAGCTATAATATAAAATAAATGGTGGGTAGATAAAATACAAAAATATATTATCGAGAAGAGTATTTTGGATATTCGATAACAATTGATATTTTGAACAGTTTATAGTCGTTGCGCGTGCAAAATCTGGTATGCATTTATACTACCAGTAGTTTTTGGGAAGCAATAATACATAGCAAACATTACCAACTGTAGCTAACCAGTTTTTTTTCTAACGTTTAGCACTATAAAGGTATTTCATCGAAAAATTTTACATTATTACATAGTAGATGTTTCACATGTAACGATGATACAGTGTTTTTTATTTATGATAATTTTTCGGATGACTTTCAAAACATTTAAAAGAAAAAAAAACCTTATGATAAACGTACATAAATATAATAGAAACTGTAATATATAATTTTAAGAATTTCAATCGCAATCGGTTTTTAGAAACAACATATACCTGACAGTTAGGTGGTTTGTTTGGAGGGTACTGACTAGCGAGTCACAAATCAACTTAAAAAGTAAGTTTCTAACACATGCAATCATATGACTCAAGCTGTATTGCTTTATCCAACCTATTTCATGTGTTAGAAGCTACCTAGTGAGTTGCTTGGTGACTCGCTATCCACTACCTTCCAAGAAAACCACCTGCAGTTTCTTAATATATACTCTTAATCCAACTATATTATTGTTTTCGTTCGACAATATTGCTTTAAAGAGAAGCAATAATATAGCTGAATTAAGAACATATGCTTATTTAAAGATAATAGTGCTTTCGTTATATATAAAACAAGGATTTGTTGGCCCGAGTCAATTTTTTGCTTGGAACGTAAAAATTTGCAATGCCATTTTTCGAACAAAATCAATTATTCACAATTCGATAGTCACCCGTTCTAATTTATTTCCTTCTTAATCATAATGAAAAATAATAAAAGCATCCCTCTAATTTTTTTGAGGCCTTCAAGTTTTACTATACTTTTGAAACAAGGTGCTGCAAAATTTCAAAATTTATGTAAAAAACTCTAATTTGGTGAATTGAATTTAAATGACCATAGATTGAAGATGAAAAAGCATCGATACAAATTTATAAGGATTCGAGATACCACTATATTTCAAATATTATAGCACCGCAACCATGAAACATTAGAGAATCATTTAAGCATTTCAATAAACAAATAGCATAATTTACTCACCCTTCATCAAGAGTCGATCCAGAACTGGGTTCCGCACCAGCTTGCACCGCGAGCTTAGCGAGAATACCGGGTGATAGTTTCTCCTCGACATTTGCTGAGAGGTTGAAGTCGGGTGCTGGTACACTAGACGTGGAGTCGGCTTCAGAGGCTCCGGCCCGCAGAGCACTCCAGCTGGGTCGGCTCCACGTGAGCGCGGACCCTGCGCGGTCCAGTCGAACGTATAGCAGCACTGCGCGGCTGCAGAGGCTCTGGCCTGCATTGCCTCCTACGTCCGCTTCGTAGATCACAGCTGTTGTGCCGTGGTGGAGTACCTTAGATAGAAGAAGGTTTTGATTAAAGTTTTGGTCTTTATTTTGTAATCGAAACTTAATGGAGAAAAATTTCGTATCGACCCGACGTAAAGTTCCAGTTTTTGATGCTATATCTATTGTTTTGTTATTGTATATAACTATTATGACCATCTAGAAATAATATTACTGGAGTGATCACTAAAATGGGAGAATGCGGGTTGGTAAAGATAGCTTCTTCTACTATTCAACGAGAATTGCACACCGTCAACGAATCAGAGTTCGCTTGATAAAGATGTTTTTGTACCATAATCTCTCTGTTTCACAGCTGTCCTGCAGATTAGATATCAAATTGGGTGGTGTATAGAAGCCTTACAGTTTCGAAAATAAAACCAAGTGAAATTGATAATATGTATACTATTGCACTATTATTATATACGTAAAAGTTTTTTTTACCTTTGCTTATTTCATAAATTATTTTTTGAAATCACAAAAGGAAATAAAATTTTTAAATTTACTCGATTATTTAACATTGTAAAATTTATTTATTCAATAATGAGAATATAAATAAAAATAAATAGCACATTATTTTGTTGAAGAATTTTGTACCAATGTCACTGTATTTTGTTTTTCATAGTCAAGTTATTATCATCACCAATGCTCTCATATACTATAACACGTAAGTGCTATCAAGTATATAGGAACCAAAACCAATTTCAAGCAGTTGAGTACATTAACGATAAACTTAAAGGAAAATGAAAACGATCTACAAGCTTCGGGTTTCTCTAAAACTACCCACGCAGTAATATAGGGTATGTAAATGATTAGTAAATGTAAATCTTTAATGAACCTACTTAATGTCCGAAATACCTTCCGTGGAATTAAATTTTGTATGCGCCACCTTTAAAATAGACTAATATATATGCATATACTCTCGGTTTTTAAATGTTATAATTTATTACTTTAGATCAGGGGTTCCCAAACTTTTTTCTACACCGGCCCCTTTTAAAATAATAATTTTCTTTATAGACCCCCGAATTTAGATTCTAGAAAACGTAAATGTACTACAATCTTGTCAAAAAAGTAGAAATAGAAAGAAAGTACTAATTAAAAGATACATTCTGGAATTTTAAAAGAATTTTTGCATCAATAGTTTAGAAATTAGAGAGGAATGCTTTTATAACGACTTTAAAAGCAAATATATGGTGACTGAATGGTTAAAATCAAAGGGCCTGAAATATTGTTTGGTTAAATTTTATCTAAAGAGTCAATTGATTAGGAGAAAACATTTTGAATACACTTTTTTTAAATTATTTTTTCAAAAATTTTATCATTTCTGATTTTGGGTTATCCGTGCCCAAATTTGAATTGAGAATGAGAAAGCTGTGACGTTCATACAGACAGACGAACGGACAGAGTGAAATTAGAAAGGTTCCTAGTTCTCTAGGAAACCCTAAAAACAGTTTGATGACATCATATCCCGAAATATAACCTCGCATTAAAACAAATTATAGAAATTGTAGAAAATATTTCTAAGATATTATTTACGTATTAATTCTTTTACAAAATGAAAAAGCAAAATTTCAGAATGTCATTTTTGAGTTTAGGTATTTAATAATTGATATCCTAAGATGTTTATTAAGTTTTAAATTATAATTTCTCGGAACCTACACCACTGTTCTAATAAATTATATCCATATATGTTCTCTTACAACCTTTCGGGTGTAGTATGTACTTCTATAGAGAAATACATCACCGATATATTCTAAAATAAAGCTACACGTTTACGAGAGACAGTACAAAGTGATAGTTTCGACATTTCCAAGTAAAATATCAGTCTTTATTGTTTCGTGTGCGCAGACAATACTTTTTCACTTCTTTTGTTCAATAAGTGTTTCTGAATAGGGTGTATAACTTACTTGTAATATATGTTGATCGACTCCCGTCAGTGGTGAGGTGATTGAGACGAAGCTCACCCCGTGGTCGTTAGTTAAGGGTTGTACGGGGTGATACCCATCTATTTCTGTCTCGTATTCTTCGTCGAGTTCGGTTTTTTCAGGAGGCATCGCTTGCACTACTCTGTCGGCGGCTACGGAAACTGATCTGAACAAAACATTGAAAATTACAATTAATAAAGTAAATTGTGTATACAGAATGAATTAAATGTATGAAACAATGATTTTATAGCAAATTTATTAACTTTATTAAAACATGTTTTATATAAAAAATTTTCTGGTTATTTCATGACTGTATTTTTATTGTACAATTTATTTTCTTTACACCCAAAAAAATACCATATATGTACTGAGTCATATCACGTGGACTAAAATTAAAAAGTAGAGAGAAAAATATTTGAAGCAAAAAAATTCATATGAACATGTATCCGAAAATTGTACATGAAGTAGCTACAGATCCCCCAAAAACTTTTTTGCTTGAAATATATTTCTTGCTTAGCTCGTCCCATCTGATATGAGTCATCCTATACCGGGTGTCCCAGATAATTTTTCCAGCATGGGGATCTCGGTTATATATAAGAGATACAGGTTTGGTTAAATGAGATCAATTATTTGTATGAAAGGGGTGAGTATTACTACATAAAAAAATATTCATAATTCTATGTGGTTTAGGCGGTATACCCAAAAAACTGAAAAATCGGAATTTCTTTAAATGGCTATAACTTTTTTGTCAAAGTAGGTAGGTACTTTTTGTAGACGGTTTCTTAAAGCACTTTTTTGTGTAGAATCGATTGGTGTATTTAGATTTTTTATATCACTTTTAGTTTCCGAGTTATGAGCCCTAACTTTTGTTTTTCTTATGGGCCACTAAGTTGGCTATGCCATATTTGAACGTGTTTTTTACTCTCTTTTACAACAATATATCACTTGTCATATTTATTTTCGAAAATAAGTCGATGTACTAAATGCCAGTGATATTTATTAAGTATTTTATTATAAACATTTAAGTGAGCTATGAAAAACAAAAATTGTAAACAAAAATCACAATAACAACAATCAAAATAACAAATGACTATTTGAAAACAATTAACTATTTAAAAAAATACAAGAAAAATACATTATAATTTTTTTTTCGACAATAAGTATGGCAAGTGACATATCGTTGTCTTCGTTGTAAAGTAGAGTAAAAAACACGTTCAAATATGCCATAGCCAACTAAGTGGCCCATAAGAAAAACAAAAGTTAGGGCTCATAACTCGGAAACTAAAAGTGATATAAAAAATCTAAATACACCAATCGGTTCCACACAAAAAAGTGCTTTGAGAAACCGTCTACAAAAAATACCTATCTACTTTGACAAAAAAGTTATAGCCATTTAAAGAAATTCCGAATTTTCAGTTTTTTGGGTATACCGCCTAAACCACATAGAATTATGAATATTTTTTTATATAATAATACTCACCCCTTTCTTACAAATAATTGATCTCATTTAACCAAACCTGTATCTCTTATAGATACTGAGATCCCCATGCTGGAAAAGTTATCTGGGACACCCGGTATAGTCGCACAATAAAAAAATGCTGAAAATTGTGATTTCTTTGATTAGACTCAAAATGTTAAAATTAATGATTTTTTTAAAATTCCATTGTGCGACTGAATGCTATTATTAATGGTATTAACTGATGCAATGTTATAATAAAATTTTATTATAACATTTTTAAAACATCCTGTTTAATTAAGAAGGATGTTTTAAAAATGAAAATGCCAAACACTATGAAAATTTTATAGATTTTTTTCGATAAAGTAAGTATTTATTTGGGTTATAGAATCAATTTTTGTTTATACATATACGCTACTGGATATTTTTTAGAGGAAGGGAACCTTTTGTATATATGTATATATTATTCTATTGATAGCATTACAAAATTCAAATATATGTATTAAAATATTCAGATATGTATTTTCAAAGACTTTAGAATTAAAGAGAGTTGCCGTATAGGTAGAGGAAGTACAGCATGGATTGTGCATCTAATTAAAAAATCGACAAAAAATACATAGAGCATTGGTTGGGTCTATAGGTTATATGTACGTGTAGCTTGTAGCACACTGTAAAAAAGATTTGGTTTAAAAAAAATTTGTTTTTAATTTATATTCAGAACACATGTTACTTACATTTAATGGAATATTTTACTTTGTTAATTATTAAAAGTAAAAATAGTTTAATTTAAATTGAAATAGACAGAACGGTATATAATAGTAACATGTACTAATTTGTACAATGTAATGGCAGAGCTAGATTTTCATTATTTTGAATAAATTACACGTGAATATATTTGTTTTATAATTTTTATAGTATTTAAAAGGGTTAATGTTTTGAATAATTAGTTTTTAAAACGTCTCTGTATAAACAATTGTGTAGAATTTCAATAAATAAAGCACTTTCGGCAAGTTCTCGCATTTATGGTGTGTTAAAAACTCTATTACTCAAAAACCATACGTCCAATATTTTAAATAAAAATTAATAAAATACATGTATATGAGTTATCCATAAACAACATATTAAAATTTTAGACTTTTATCTATACATTGCTCTAATGATCGAATAACCTTAAACATGCAGAAAAGATAAAGTATTATTTAAGTTATAAATCTATCTACTATCTTCACTTTTTGTCAACCTAATTTTACACTGCGAAAATTTGCAGTCAATTGCTTTATTTAAATTAATATATAAAAATTGAATTATGATAAATCAATGTGTTGAAATATAATATGTAACTTGGGTAAATATAGATTAAATTTGCAAAACAAACAAACAGTCAAGAAAATTTAAATTCTCTTTGCATTCTTTATGGAAGCTATTATGAGATAAAAATAAGTTTTTTAATTTAAAATTTCTTTTTAGTTTATAAATAGTCTTATATTTTGTTCTAGAGAAATGAATGCAATTTTATAATACCTACCTACTTTCGTACTGTTTTCATATAAGTACTACACATATTAAGTTTTACATAAGAAATTAAAAATGATGATAAACTTACTTTAGATATTCTTTTAAATTATTGCTAGGTGAACATCGACTACGGGTATGGTAATGTTGGTGAAACATAGAGATGTGGTCCATTACAGCTTGTGTTCGATATATTTTCTCCAAATTTATCAGGCCACCTGGTCCAATTCTAGTGAAATAATGATTTTCTCCATTGTAATCTGATATAAACTGGAACAAAATAAATGTTAAAAATTTTTTAAACATTTTTTTAACAATACGATTATTTTTGGCAGTATTTTTTAATCAATATTTCAATAATGTCTGTGAGTCTGTCTGACGGTCTATAATTGCTGAAATTTTAAATTTAATGTTCTTGTATGTGCAACCATATCATTATTTATAATTTATATTCTATTCATTTTTCTGAAATACTGTTCATGATATACTTTACAAGCTGTTTAAAATAAGTTACAAATTTTTATTTAAAAAATAAAATTGCTCACTGAAACACTTCTGGGAACCTAAACATTTGTTTTATGGACAAAAATTATGTGATAAAATTTAAAACATTTATCCGAAACTTTTTTTTAATCTGAGTCGATTTTTTCATGATAAAAAAGTTAAAAACGCTATTACACTCGTCATTTAAAACAATTTACTTTCTGCTGTATTCTTTCTCAAAATTAATTTATTTTAAATGGTAAAACTTCTATATTCATTTGATAAAAAAAAAATTAAAAATCGCTTCGGATTAAAAAAAATTTCGAGCAAAAGTTTCTTATAGAATAACATTTTTAAAACAAATCAAAGTTACCTTTAACAAAAACAAAATATCATGAGATTTTTCTTTCCAAACTGAGTTATTTTTGTTTAAAAAGTTTTTCTCCAAGCAGTTTAATTTTTGAAATAAAAATTCGTAACATTTTATTTGGAACTACTTGCTGTGTATATGGTATTTTTAAAAAATACTCGGTTGGTAATAATGAATTTTTTAAAATAAAAGTTGTAAGTAGATTTATTATCTACTTATTTTTCGGTATAACGAATGGTTTTATAAAAAAAGTCGATTTTGTTAAGTACATAAAAAATTAAGTTGGTATCGCTATGTACAAAAATTTAAAGAAAGTCCCGGCGAGTCTTGTATATTGTATAAACTGTAAAGCCTTATTTATTTAATAACATCTTACATTAGTCATTTTAGATTCCGCGGGTACCTCATTTATTTATTTGATTTTATCTATAAATGTACAAATAAATCAATGAAAAAAAAATATTTTCATTAAAAGTTGTTTACAGCAAAAAATAAATATGAGATGTTAATAATTGATCAAAAACCATTCAATACGATTTTTCTTACTAAATACACTCGTACATTTTTCTAAAGAAGTTTTAATTAAACTGGTAAAAGTTTGAATAGTGGTTTTACGTAAAAGTGAAAAAAAAATCCCATACAAAAGAACATTTTCAATGCATGAAAAGCTACTCCGATATCTCTGTTCAGATTACTACAGTATTCAATGGCATCACAATATATTTAGTTCAGCGTCAAGCAAGCAGATGGAGTTACTGATACTCTATTCAAACGGAATAATATACTTCTGAAATTATTACGTTGTTTTCTTTTTCTATTCTTTAATAAATGTTTAATCTTCAACGTCTCATTTGTGTACATTTCAAAACATAACATAAGGTAATATAATTTACATAGATATACTTACTCGTATTTATTTTAAAAAGTTGACATGGGTATCAATTATCAATTACTATAAACTTTTTTATACGTTATACTGAGAGCGGACAGTTATCGTGTATTTACTAAGTATAAAACCAATATTTTTGATAAAGGACCACGCAACTATCCTAATGGAAAATCGGTCCCTGTCAAATGTCACGAAACTCTGCTGAATGATAGTCCTCAATGTGTAGAATCAAAAAAGTCAATGGGAACTAGGTCTGAAAAACTACTGTTCTGAAGCTACAACCTTCTGAAGTTATCGAATCCATGTGCTCGATGAACAAAAAGTCCACTGATTCACGGGCATAGAAAAAATTCATTATAAAGTGAACAAGCCATTTTTTAAATATATTTTCGTGCGCTGAATGCGAATCCATGGTCAAAATAGATGTCTTAAGAAAATTGCTGACCCATCTTCAGAAATCTAAAAAATGGCGATATCGGTACGTACTGCTTGAGTGACATAACGTCCCTTAGCTAACAACACCGCATAAGTCAAAAATTAGCAGTTTTTACATTTTAATGCCATTGAATAGAACTACTCATTGCGCGTCGATCTATCAATCACATTCTAGACCAGGGTAGGCGAACCTTTATGCATCAACGTGCCATTTTGTCTAAAGAATGTTTAATTAATTGACGTGCCATCAAATAATTTTGACTTTCTGATTATTTGGAACATAATAATAATAAATACTATCAAAACTCTTTATTAAATAAAGTAAACAAAAAAGGTACATTTTGGAATGTTTTTATTACACGCATAAATTAAATTACTGTAAAATTAGTGTGACTTCTGTTGCTGCAGGTTAGATGACAAATAATTTATGTTAAGGTTGTAAGATGTTACTTTTAGCAAAATGCATGCTGAACTGCGCTTCCTGCCTGCCGCCGCACCGCCCCCTCCATAATGATTGTTAAAATTAATAAAACTTTCAATTATTCATTGTTGAAATTTTATCGTTCATGATTGTTAAAATTAAAATTTTCAATTACTCATTGTTGACGAAAAAATCAAAAACTATAATAAAATCAGGGTTGTGGAATTGGTACAAAAATCTACGACTCCGACTCCTCTATTTTTGTATAATCCGATTCAGACCTCTAATTTTTTACTGTATTTCAAAATATATAATCTTTAAAAAAAAAACAATAATAATAAGTGTGTAAAAAACATTGTTTAATTAGCGGAGTCGGAGTCAATATAATATTTTTTCCATTTCCCTTTTTTTGCATTAAATAAGATCTTTCAAAAGTCAGCCATAAAAATATATAAATTAAAATACCCAACCCTGTTATTAAACTGTCGTAGCGTAGGATCACTCGCGTTCGATCGTAATAAAATACTTGACACATTTTTTATGATCGGCGACGTGCCCAAAATATTGTCTCGCGTGCCATCAATGGCACGCGTGCCATTGGTTCGCCTACCCTGTTCTAGACGTTTCGGACAATAAGAGACCAGAATTCAAAAAATAGTGACAGCGCGCAAGCCGGTAGCCTATATAAAACATACACGGTTTTTTCGCTCTCCTGTAAAGTTGGTCAAAACGACTTGAACGGTGTTGTAAGCTAAGGGACGATAAGACATCTAATGTTTTGACGCATGTTGAATATTTATCTGACGCGACGCCAGAATGGCTACAGCATCCCTCAGTCTTCAGAAAATCGCTGAAGCACCTTATGTCTCATGTTGTTTAAGTAGTACGTACTGATGTCGCCATTCTTCAGATTTCTGAAGGTGGTTCAACGATTTTCTGAAGACTGAAGGATGGTGCATCTATTTTAACCACGGATTCGCATTCAGCGCACGAAAATACATAAAAAATAATTCACTTTATAATTAATTTTTTTCCATGCCCCTGAATCAGTGGACTTTTTGTTCATCGACTACGTGGATTCGATAACTTTAGAAGGCTGTAGCTTCAGAACTGTAGTTTTTCATATCTAGGTCCCATTGACTTTTTTGATCTACACATTGAGGATTATCATTCAGCAGAGTTTCGTAATAATTGATCGGTTTTCCACAAGGATAGTTGCGGGGTTCTTTGTTAAGAAAAACATGAAAGCAATATACATTATGGAAAATAACGTTCCCTATAACATTTTTATAACCATTTCATTATATTCTATGAACCATAATAATATATTCAAATACCGGGTGTCCCAGATATCTTTTCCAGCATGGGAATCTCAGTATCTATAAGAGATACAGGTTTGGTTAAATGAGATGTATTATTTGTAAGAAAGGGGTGAGTATCACTACACAAAAAAATATTCATAATTCTATGTAGTTTAGGCGGTATACCAAAAAAACTGAAAATTCGGAATTTCTTTAAATGACCATAACTTCTTTGTCAAAGTAGATAGGTATTTTTTGTAGATGGTTTCTCAAAGCACTTTTTTGTGTAAAATCGATTGGTGTATTTAGATTTTTTATATCACTTTTAGTTTCCGAGTTATGAGCTCTAACTTTAGTTTTTCTTATGGACCACTAAGTTGGCTATGGCATATTTGAACGTGTTTTTTACTCTACTTTACAACGATGTGATACATGCCATACTTATTGTAAAAAAAAATTATAATGTATTTTTTTTTAAAGTTTATTGTTTTCAAATAGTCATTTGTTATTTTGATTGTTGTTATTGTAATTTTTGTTTACAATTTTTGTTTTTCATGGCTCACTTAAATTTTTGTAATAAAATACTTAATAAATATCACTGGCATTTAGTGCATCGACTTATTTTCAATAATAAGTATGACATGTGACATATCGTTGTAAAGTAGAGTAAAAAACACGTTCAAATATGCCATAGCCAACTTAGTCCCAAAAGAAAAACTAAAGTTAGAGCTCATAACTCGGAAACTAAAAGTGATATAAAAAAATCTAAATACACTAATCGATTCTATACAAAAAAGTGCTTTGAGAAACCGTCTACAAAAAATACCTAGGTATCTACTTTGACAAAAAAGCCATTTAAAGAAATTCCGAATTTTCAGTTTTTTGGGTATACCGCCTAAACCACATAGAATTATGAATGTTTTTTTGTGTAGTAATACTCACCTCTTTCTTACAAATAATTCATCTCATTTAACTAAACCTGTATCTCTTATAGATACTGAGATCCCCATACTGGAAAAGTTATCTGGGACACCCAGTATAATTTTAAATATATAAAAACGCTTTCCTTTGGGGCATAAATTATAGAAAATACTGTTTAAAACATTTATTGATTTATTATTGAAGTATATTGTGCACAAAAATTCGCTGTGGGTGCGTTCTTTTGAACTAGTTCGATCATGAACTACACAAGTCTACTACTTACCACTTGTCGATGCGAGTGTCTTTGTTGATCCCTGTGTTTAGTCGACGGCGACGTATGCGTAGACGTGTTGGTAGACGCGGTGGTAGTCGTCGCGGTAGAGGTATGATGGTGCGACGACCTTGTAGAGGCGACCGGCACCGGCTCGAGCATGACCAGCGACGGCGCGGACGCCAAGATCTCACGGAGTTCTCGGAGGAACGCACCGAAAAACGGGACCACTCGACATTCGGCCATGGCGAGGGCTCGACCCAGCGCTCGGTCATATTCGGCCGAGAGAAGGGCGGCTGAGAGGAAGTCCAAGACAGGTAAGGATTCTTTCTCGGTGATGGATAACCAGAATGGGCGCAGTTTGTTGGACCTTGAAAAAATGTTTAGTTTCACTATTAATTGAAATTTGTATTGTATAATAATACCCTCTTATAAAAGTTGTAATATACTTGAATCTTTTTTTAAAGTATCTATAGCTATAAGAAATTGATAGAATTTAAATTTAAAGAAATATATGAAACAAAATTTTTATCGATTTTTACAAAAGTTAAATTTTAGGTTTTATTTTTTGGTTTTATTTATTTCAGTTTTTTTTTTTTAATATAGTGATACAGGATGTCACAGATGCGTCGCGTCATAAGGATGCTACGATATTTATAATTTCACAAATTTATAAAACTAAAAAAAATTATCCTTACTGGATAAAAAATATGTATAAACAATTACATGAAAATACTAAAATATTGTCAATTGTTAAATTTTATATTAAACTGCCATCATAAAAATGTTTTAGAACCACTGATCTAACACATAACATTATTTAATCATTAACAGATATGTAAAATATATATTATATTTTTATATTGTAGTTCAAAAAGTTAGGAAAGAATAAATTACCTGCTAACAAAGTAATATATGTATGTAAAAACGTACGTCATGGTTAAAAAAACATTAACAAATTGTAATACAAGTAATATAATAATCAACGACAACATTCGATTGAAAAATAATATGCCTGTAATTTCAAAAATGAAAATTTAATTAAGAGGGATAATATATCAACCAAATACATAAATGTAACTGTATATTTTAATAAAAACAAATCAACTCTGAAACACATGCCACAAATTAAAAAACGTCATTGTAATTACAAAAGTAATTATTGTGTAAATTGTATCTTCATAAATGGGCACTGGAAACAGATTTTCAAAATTGTTGATTTAAATTTTCATTCTAAATGATTATTTTTGTGAGTTTTATTAATGTTTTCCTATATTAATATATTTAGTACTATACATGAAAATGTAATGGTACATTAATATTAAGACTCTATTAAATATTTTTATTTATAATAACAATGATATGAAAAATGAATGTTGCTTCTTAAGAAAATTACTTGATTTACTAATAAAGTATTTTAGTATAAAAATAAAACGGGCAAGTACGTGTTGGGCACGCACATGATAGGGTTCCGTAGTCATTCTCACTACGATTTATAAAAAATAGTTTTTTTCAAAATTTTCGTGACCGAAGGGTTAAAATCAAAAAGTTATTTGACTTTTATTATTGCATTTAAGGAGACCTATCAAATGACACCCCACTCAATGGGGTAAATGAAAAAAATGTGAGTTCACTTTTCAATCTATGAAAAGGGGGTCCAAAATATTTTTGACAATGTTCGTTATAATTTTCAGTGAAAGTACTAATTAAAAGCTACATTCTGAATTTTTTTCAGATTTTTTTAATCGATAGTTTAGAAAATAGAGGGGGGGGGACGCTCTGACAGCGACATTAAAAAGCAAATATATCGCGACTGAAGGGTTAAAATCAAAAAGTTATTTGACGTTTTTTATTGCATTTTACGAGACCTATTAAATGACATCTCACTCAATAGGGTAAGTGGGGAAAAAATGAAAGTTCAATTTTCAGTCTATGAAAGGGGGGTCCAAAATGTTTTTGAGAATGTTCGTTATAATTTTCAGTGAAAGTACTAATTAAAATCTACGTTCTGAAATTTTTTCAGATTTTTTAAATTGATAGTTTAGAAAATAGAGGGGGGGACGCTTTTTTAATGACTTTGGAGAGAAAATACATCGTGATCGAAGGGTTAAAATTAAAAATTTCTGTTACATTTTTTGTTGCATTTTAGGAGACCTTTCTAAGGACACCCCACTCAATGGTGTAGGTGAATTTTTTTTTTTGAAAACACTTTTCATTTTATGAAAGGGGGGTCTAAAAAATTGTTATTTTCAAAAATCTTATCATTTATGTTTTTGGGTCATCAATCTACGGCCGTGTACCAAATTTCATCTTATTATCTCAAAATTTTTCAGGACGGACGGACGGACATGGAGAAACTATAAGGGTTCCTAGTTTTCTACGGAACCCTAAAAAACTATCCTAGTTATTTATACTTCTTAACCCTTTCAGCCCTGAATTTTTAATATTGAAAATAAATTTCAAAAGCACGGATCAAAAGTAGGTAGTACAGTAAGTAGAGTCCTGTAAATTTTATGGTGGAATATGCCACCAGCATAGCCAAAAGGTTAAAACATACTTAAAAGAAAGCTCAAATAACATTGTACGATTAAATTTTCTGTTAATAAATTATTTTAAGTTTTAGTCAAACGATTTTTATTATATCGTATTTTAAAATTTACCTTTATGAGAAGATAATTAAGAAAAATAAAGCATAACTAAAGAAAATATCATGAAATTATATACACTAATACCCGGTTTCAAAGAGAATAAATATTTATAGCTCATTTTAAACTGTTTATAATTTTTGATTTCCCCAATCAGAGCTTTTAACACAACAAAAATTATATTTTTTTAACTTAAGGTTTTCTTTATTTTGTTAATTTTAGTAAGAAAATATAAATAATATACCAATAATATTTCATTTTTTTACTAGACCGTATTAAACGGGTATTTAATTTTTTTTGTGGCATTTATTTTTATATACAGCCAGTTATATTCGTTACTGTGCATGTACAATAACCAGACATGGATGACTGGGGGAGATCGAAAAGTGCCCTGGGGCAATCAGGGTAGGAGACATTCACGAGGTAATTTTTAAATAAAATATCAATGTATGTATTTATCTTGCAATTTAATAATTATAATTGCATAATATTAACTGAAATTTTAAACCAATATTATTTTAACTGGGTACAAAGAAGCAACAAGATATAGGTCAAAACTTCCCCTAATCCATACATTTTTAAAGGGACAAGAGGACAGTTAACCGTACTCTATATTCATTGACACAAACTGTCGTTCAACGATCAAATACCTTTACAAATCCCATATTTGTCAGCTAACATTCACGCTCAGACGTATGTTTTCACATTTATCTTTATCCATCTATAAACAATACGATAACCATAGAGACGTATACATTTAAATGGTATGTGTTAAAATCCGTCGTCGTAAAATAAAGAATAAAAACAGGAGCGATTCGCACGCATGGGAGATATCACCATCACTCGTGATCCAATTGCTGGTTCTTTATTTTATTATGCAAATAAATAGTTTAAACAGACGATGTGACGGCTCTGTGCGGCAAGTAGTTTCCGCCGGCCTACAACCTCGTATCTGCTGGAGGCCGATAGAAACCCCTGCTACACGAGTCGTGAAAATCTTCTTCTTCTCAGTTTCTTCCAGTCTCGATGCAGATGTATGGAAATATGCTTGTTTGTCTTGTTGCACGGAAAATACGAATTCTTGAAATTTTCTCTGTTCATTAATTACGCTGACATAAATACCACATACCAAACCTTATGGATTCATCAGTAGAATTTGTTTTTATCTCAACTCGAAGGTTGTCAAAACTTAATGTGAGTTTTTCATAAATATTGTCTTTTTTGTTTACCTGTAAACAGTTATATCTTTTTTAATTTTAAAGTTTTTCTAATTTTACTGATATCAACGTAAAGAAAATTTAATTTAAAGGCAAAAAATTATAAATATCCTTTAAAATTGATGGATCAGTGCAATAGCAGCACGAATTATAAACGGGAACTGAGACAAAAATTGAGTTATCACGCTTCGCACATAAACAGGTCAGATTATAACGGCCGTATCTCGGTCAATTTTTATTGTATTGGAATAAAACAAAAATAAAATTAAAGATCTAAGACAGAGCTACAAAAAACAAATGGAATATTTTTTTAATAAAATAATAAGCCATCTTGATGTTATTTATGAAAAAAACAAACACATTTCCACTCCTTTCACCCCCTACCAAACTACCCCTGCAACCCTTAGTTGACTACGCTCAACGGTTTCTTAAAGTTTAGGTATAAAACTACGTATGTATCAATTTTCATTGATGAAGGAATTTTTGTGTTCAAAAAATCTATTTTTACTCTACTACCGACATAAATACAAAACAAAATTACATAGATATAAATTAGGACTGTATCACCCAGTGGCGGTGGAATGGGGGAAATCCATATCCTCCCCCCGCATACCAGCAAACAGTAAATAATGTACATTAAACATTTAAAAAAAATTACATTTTGTATTTAATTATGTTTTCCCTGCCTGAAACAAAAATCGTTCCGCCGCCACTGGTATCACCTACGTCAAATATAAATTAACAAGTCGCGTGGAAACACCGTTTAAGATTATGATAAGAAAATCTATCATGTCAACATAAGATAAAAGGAAACAATTGTTTCCAGTTCATAAATCTTTTTTCATACAAATATACTTACATATCTTAATATAAATTAACTGTTCAGTAGATAAAGCGATTAACGCCATAGAAATAATAGTAAAACATATTTCTATAAAAATCTTTTTGTATTGGTATATAGAACAAATATCAATTTGTTTTGGTATTAGAAAATGGAGTTAGTTACATTGACTTATGAACGGTTTATTTATTGACACATAAAATTTAGGGATCGTCTTTAAATTACATAAGGATGTTTTTCGAAATTTTCGACATCCACTCACCGTATTGTAAGTATAAATTGATTGCCCTTCTTTTCTTATGTAATGTTTTTTATGATTATGTACCTATCATATACTTATTGTTAGATAGTAGTAATATTATAACATAGAGAAGGTGTGCTATACCATTTCATGTAATTGGAATCGACGCTTAAATAATAAGAGAAAGGAAATCTATTCGAAGTAAGGCGAAAGTATGTTCGCGTAAACTGCACTCTGAACATGTATTTGACAAAGATGGTATAAGACGCCATCCTTTCTTACTATTTCTACCGAAGATTCGCGTTTTCGGCTGTTTCACCTACTTTATGTTACATTATCTCTATGGTATGTATATTATATGGTCGCAAAATATACACGGAAAAAATATTGTAATAAAAATTACTATGCTTTATGGTACTGGAAGGACGGTTCAGTATTATGGTAAAAATTGCAATGTTATTATGCAGTATTATGGTAAAAATTGCAATGTTCATTAAAATTTTTATTAGAATATTAGTAAAATTGTAGAGATTACAAATTACATTTTACTATAATATTAATAAAAATTTTAATGAACATTGCAATTTTTACCATAATACAGAACCGTCCTTCCAGTACCATAATAACATAGTAATTTTTATTACAATATTTTTTCCGTGTATTAATTAAAATTTTCTAATTGGCTTGTATATATATAAAAAAACAATATAAACAACTGAAATTAGTTGCGATTAAAATAAGAATTCGTAAGATGTAACGACCCCCCCCCATAATCTTACGTATAAATAAATATTAGTACAATTATACTAACTTGAGTCCCGCAATGATTTCCATTGCTCCGTTGAAGTTCCCGATGTTCCAGCAGGACAGAGCGACCCGCAGGATGCAGGATAACACCGCTCTTCGTTCATCGTGCGTTGGCTGACTGATGATCAGGTGGGTGACCCAAGCGCTCACCTACGAACCAAAATACTTATTAAATCGTATGTTAAAAGACTTCAATAAATATCAGTGTATATACTAACGTCCCTTTCATTTAACATTCCATTATTCTTTGGCATTACTATCAAATAAACGGTTTCTAATAATAGAATAAATAGAATAATTCGAGAAATAAATAAAAAGGTAACTCTTCATATATCAGTAATCCACATCTGATAGATCAAGGCAAAATTGATACTGAATATAACTCAAGGTATATTATCTTAATATATATAAATTACGTGTCACATGTTCCTCCGCTATGGACTCCTAAACTACTTAACCGATTTTAATCAAATTTGTACACCGTGTGCAGTTTGATCCAACTTGAAACATAGGAGGCCTCCTATGGGAAATGGGGGGGGTTTGCCCCCCCCCGTTCCTTTTTTTAAAGAGAGTTCCCATTTTTTTACGGTGGTGGTGGTGGGGGGTTGTAAAGCTTCCTATGGGAAATAGGGGGGGTTGCCCCCCCCCTTTTTTCGCCCCCCCTTTTTTAAAATAGAGTTCCCACTTTTTTACGGTGATAGTGGTGGGGGACTGTAAAGCCTCTTTTGGGAAATGGGGGGGGCGAACCCCCTCCTTTTTTAAAGAGAGTTCCCACTTTTTTACGGGGAGGTGGTGGGGGGCTGTAAAGCCTCCTATGGCTAGAGTAAATTACTACTTAACCGATTTTAATCAAATTTGTACACCGTGTGCAGTTTGATCCAACTTGAAACATAGGAGGCCTTCTATGGGAAACGGGGGGGGGTGCCCCCCCGCCCCTTTTTCGCCCCCCCCTTTTTAAAATAGAGTTCCCACTTTTTTACGGTGATAGTGGTAGGGGACTGTAAAGCCTCCTTTGTGAAATGGGGGGGGGGGCGAACCCCCCTCTTTTTTAAAGAGAGTTCCCACTTTTTTACGGGGAGGTGGTGGGGGGCTGTAAAGCCTCCTATGGCTAGAGTAAATTACTACTTAACCGATTTTAATCAAATTTGTACACCGTGTGCAGTTTGATCCAACTTGAAACATAGGAGGCCTCCTATGGAAAACGGAGGGAGGTTGCCCCCCGCCCCTTTTTCGCCCCCCCCTTTTTTTTTAAATAGAGTTCCCACTTTTTTACGGTGATAGTGGTGGGGGACTGTAAAGCCTCCTTTGGGAAATGGGGGGGGCGAACCCCCCCCCTTTTGTAAAGAGAGTTCCTACTTTTTTACGTGGAGGTGGTGGGGGGCTGTAAAGCCTCCTATGGCTAGAGTAAATTTTCGTATGCATCTAGGCTTCTGGGTATAATTTTAAAGCTTCCGCGGTGATTTTCATATGCATTCTTGGGTTTTGGGTATAATTATAGGCAACTATACTGTAGTGTTTGTCTTATTTTGTGGTGTTTAATTTATATTACAAATAATTTCTGTTTTGGTTGTGAGTAAATTTTCTGTCTATTTCCTCTTTGACAGTTTTTGCATTCCGTAATAAAAAAAAAGTTTCACTTCTAACGCTATTAGTTTTCGACTGACGCTTTCATTTTTTTTGTAGTAAACGAATTCAATATTCATAGTTAAGACAGGACAACGTCTGTCGGGTCAGCTAGTATTTTATATTTCTATCTTTACATGCTGTCAATGCTCAATATTATTCTGTATGTATAAATATATGTACAGGGTGTACACTGTACGCACAGAAACGGTCTTATTTTATCTTCTTGTCAACACCAAAGCAATAACTCATATGAGTTATGAAAATAAAAATCAATACACTTTCACGATAGCTCCTTTAGAGACACTAAGTATGTCTAGTAAGTTGTCGAATTTCATCCAGGTTCGCTCTAATATATTCGGAGTGATGATACTAATAGTTTCCACAATCCAGGCACACAAGACTTGAAGATCCCGGCACTTGGATGATACCAACTTTGCCATTTACGTAGTTCCACTTAAAAATTTTACATTCAGATTTCTCCGTACAAGAAGCGTCCAATAGGGTGGAGCACATCTGGTTTCAATAAGACGGTGCTTCACTCTATTGGTCGTTAGAGGTGATTCCATGTTGGCCTTCTTGTTCTCGTAGCGTAACGCCATTTTTTTATGGGGCTATGTAAAGAGTTTACTCCATCTAAATGTAAGACTTTTGAAACCTTCGTGCCCGGGTTGTGGAAGCTATTAGTACCACCACTCCGGACATATTGAAGTGAACTTGGAAGGAAATCGACAACATACTAAACATCCTTCATGTTACCACAGGGGTTCACAAGGAAGTATATTGATTTTTATTTACAAATTTAATAAAATATCGATTACATTGAGCGAGTTTACTAGCGGGCGAGTCAGCTAGTACGATAGTGATGATGCCATACAAATCATTCCACTCGATCAGTAACCAACTACCTAACGAGTTTAAACCACGTGTTGTGAATAGGAACTACTGGGATACTCGTAGCTAGTTCACTAGCAACTATGATGATACATGGCTAGTTGACTAGCTAACAAGCCCACACGCCAGCGAGTAGCGAATAAAGTAGCTCGGCTTTCAACTTCGTTTATTAGCAGCTAGTGAATTCGCCGGTTAGTAGCTAGTAAACTCGCTCAATGTAATCGACCATTAACTCGTAGGTTATTTCTGAATTAAATCCTTTGTCATATTTGTATTGGTATAAGGAACAAGATAAAATAAGGACATAATAATATATTTTTTTTATTTCTCATTGATATACATAGTACATATAGAGAAATAGTCACAAACACAAAATACATTAAAATAATAAGACTATCAAAGATATACAGACGAACAGACAAATTAAAACTCATTCAAATCATAGATACATTTATCAATTAAAATATTCTTGCAGGCGTTCTTGAATACTTTTACGCTTTCAATACTCCTAATTTCTTGTGGTAGCCTATTATAAAAAATGATGCCATTATAAAAAGGTGAATGCTCATAAGCAGCCAGCCCGTGTTTAGGTATTCTTAGCTGTTGTGCACTTCTGGTATTATATATGTGATTATAATTATTATATTCGACATTGTGTTTATTTTCTTTTATATATATGAGACAGTCCAGAATGTACATTGCATGTAAAGTTAATATTTTATAAATTTTAAAATAATGTTTGCAGGATGTCATTTGACTGACACCTGTAATTGTCCCCATTACTTTTTTTTGTAGAATAAACACTTGGTTGGCTGCTTGTGATGAGCCCCACAACATTAAACCATATTTAATTTTACTGTGCACATAAGCATAACATATTTTTATTAATGTGTCTATATTAATGCAGTCTCTCAGATTTCTGAGCAGGTATATAGTTTTATTTAAGGACTTGGTTATATCTATGACATGGCTTTTCCAGCATAAATTTTCTGTAATAACAACACTAAGGAATTTTATTTCTGTGACTCGCTGTAAGTTTTCACCAGAACATACAATATTGAAGTTATCATAATTATTTCTTATACCATTTTTAAGATTGAAATGTATAAATTTCGTTTTTTGGGTATTTAATATAAGTCTGTTAGCTGTGAACCATTTAACCATGTTACTTAACAGTTGATTTGCTTTGTGCTGTATATTATTAATATCATTGTCTTTTATTAACAGAGTAATGTCACCTGCATAAATTGTTATACCAGTGGTATTAATGTAATCAGATAGGTCATTAATATATATTAAAAATAATAAGGGACCCAAAACACTGCCTTGCGGTACGCCAATTTCGATTTTTTTCTTATTTGATATGTAACCAGTACCAGATTTTGAGATAGCATATTGGTGTGTGCACCCTGTATGTGTGGTTCGAGCGAATTAATGAATTTTTACAATCTTCTATTCGCTACGCTACTGCTGGTAAAACGATTACATCGATTACCTATACTCCTTTTCGAATTACTAGTAACTTAAATAAAATAAAACAAAAATTACAATACTAAGTTTCTAATATGACCGTAGCACTTAATTGGTCTCCTGACAGAAGACAAAGATGTTACAAATTCCCAATTACGTTTCCAGAGAATCTCAATTTTAACGAGTCTGTTTCATCTGCGAGCATTACGTTTTAAATTGGATTGTTTTAATGATCCGATGAATAAAATATCGGGTAGTGCTTTTTTATTTTTTTTTATAAAATCGATTTTAACATGTTTATAGAATTTGAAGGTTTCATTTGGTAGTATTGATGTCTTTGTATAATATGATCCAAATTGGTTTTTATATTTGTTTTACTTTTGTTTGAAGTAATATTAAAACATTTTCTTGAAAGTAATTGTAGAAAATATATAACATGAATTATTGGAAATTACTTTGTTTTTATTGTTTGTTTTATTAAGTTAAAACAGAGTACGAAATTAGGTAGTTCTTTTATGTAAGTTACTCAAGGTTAAGAGTTAGGAATTCAAATATCTGCTGATCATGTTTATACATTATTTTTTTATTGATCCAAATGAAACTCGATTCTAGTTTTTGTCTGTACAACAGGTGTGTAGAATGTGAAATTTAGTTTGCTGAGCCCGTAAGCATTTGAATTCTCAACCTTTAACTTTGAGTAACTAAAAAAACTGGCTATTTTCGGACCTTATGCTTGGAAATTTTTGATCAGCAAGTCATGAACTACATTATGCTTCAGTTTCAATTGGTAAAGCTAAAAGATGATTGTTTAGGCAAATGAATGGTTGATCAAGTAATTTTTTTTAATTTATGAGCCCAGCATAATTATTTCTGACTAAAATATATGTGGAAACATGCAGCTTTTGGTACCATCCACAAATAAAGAAATATTTTTAAACTTAAAATAGTAACATGATTAGTATCGGATCTATCGTCTACACTGCTTGTCACTATTAGTTACAGCTTTGTCGCTTCATCAATATTTGATGAAAAGACAAAGTTGTAACTCTTTGGGATTTGAAACAATATCACATTAATGATTTATCTGAATTTTCATATTAATATGACAATTTTTAACAAAACTGTGTTATATTGAAAAAGTGTCCCACTAATGGTGACAAGCAGTGTATACCTATAGACACGAGAAAATATCATTAAAATGAAATCGACGAATGAACTCCAGCTTGGGGTTCTAGTACAATGAGTCAAGGAGCAAATGGTAATTTAATTTGACCTACGATAAATTTTTTTCTTATTGAAAGATCGAAAAAAAAAACCAACCACATTTTTTGTATGGGGTCCGCCAGCAATTCTTGCCCGGGATCTGTGATATGATATGGGGGCCATGAACATTATAATGTACACGGCCGGTATTAGAAATAGATGACCTATATATGTAGGTACCTAATGAAAACACTTTTTTTACTTTAATCAAAAAATTCCATTCGATTACTGATTAATATTTCTGTTAAATGCTCTCCCATCCAATATTCGCTTATAATCGACAGAAAATGCGATAAATTAAAAATGCAATACTGACCTCATTAAACCGTTTGATGAGACTAGTGACTGTCGAGCGGGGGGTGGGCGAGGAAGCGGCCGCGTGCGCCTCGGCTATTGACGGGCCCGCGACACTCGAGCCGCCCAAGTCGACGGTCACCTGTCGCAGATAATCGATCGGAGGAACCTGCAATCAAATATTTATACAGCGTCCACGGAAGTATTCTCTTCTAACGTGTATTTACGTTGAATATTTTATTTAGAGTATCGGAGGTAAACTGAAGACGTTGTTGTAGGGGTGTAGTAATAAATATTGTTTTTTATTTTGTTTTGTTTATTTATTGTGGCGTTTCTTTAGAATATATGTACACAGATAGTTTCAAAAATTTATATTACTGGGGCTGTACCGGGTAGCCAACTACTTTTACTAGATTTAGTGCTGGTGGCGTGTTAACTTGCATAATTTGATAAATATTTTTATTTTAAGTTTAAATTAATTTTCAGTGTTCCTTACTGAACAATGGAAAACTTAATGTCACAGCCTTCTAACTAATGCACTTATTGATTTGTGAAACTAATACTTGGCATGACCATAGTAAATAGTGGACCAGTAATAGACCCGAGCTCAAGGTTAGTAAACGATTAGGTTTGCTTACTTACGACGTCACCACGAAGATCATTTCAACCTACTTGATTTCATTTCTTTATCTATGATTCCAACTGTCATAATATTAAGGTAGTTGGTCCATTATAATGTGATCACATTAGGCTATGAGTACATATTTTTAATTTAGAGAAATGATCATGGCAACGCTGTACATTATCTACTATTAACTACTTGTCAAATGATTATCATATTTTGTAAAAAAAATATTTCATTATTTCGTGTATTTTTTACTATAATCAAATGAATACGTTGTTGCCACCTTGTCAACAATACTGTAATTTATGTGATGGTTTGGTAGTTAAATCTGGTTAAGTCTTAGTAACGGGATGGTCAATAATTCCAATTTTTTGTATACTGTTTTCTTTCATATAAATATACATGTCAGTTTTTTATGAAAATCTGACGCTACGTTTAAATTTTATTTAATAAAACGTTTCGTTAGTGCACGGTTAGTCCATATAAGCTGTGTTAAAAATATAAACTTTGAGATCGTTTTTCATGACTTTGAGATGGTCAATTTTTATAAAAATGGGCTATTTTTCAGATATTAATCTAGGGAATATTCCTGTGCAATTTAGACAAAATCTGACGATAACATGTTTACGGACCAACTACCTTAAGACTAAATATTCTTTATGAATAAAATACCTGATAGAAGAGTTGATATTCGGTGTCAGCGAGTCTAAGCGCGACCTCTTCAGGAAAGTGCAGCAGGTCCTGGAGTTCCTCCAGCTCTCTGGAAGCTGCGGCTGCAGGCACGCCAGCCGCTGTGCTCTTCTCCAGTTCTATTAAAATACATTTTTAAATTAATCAACTCACATAATTCGTATACTGTTCAGTATTATAAAATAGGCAACTAAATTTGTTAGCTATATAGCAAGTACTTTCAAATGTAGTATTTATTATGTGATATTATCTAAATAAGGATTTGTTTTGAAATTTAGAGCAGTGATACTTCAACTTATTATATAAAACAATTGATGTCTCTGGTCTTACAAAATAATTTTCATAATATCACCATTTTAATATCATTGGTGTTTATTTATCATGTGTAGGTAGGTACGCGAAACTTGTCAAACTCTTTATATAACTTCAAGGGAACTGTCAGATAGGTTTGATACCTACCTCATTTGAAAGTGCTAGCTTACTTTTGTTAGCTTATTTATAATACCGGACATAAATCTAAATGAAAATTTTGGAAACACCATCTACTGATATTATTTAAACCCATAAATAATAATACAGTCGAAACCGGTTATAACGACATCGTTTAATACAACATATCGGTTTTAACGACTCAAAATAAAAGTCCGACTGAATCCCATACAGTAATTGCCTTTTTTTATCGGTTTTTACGACTATCAGCTTTTACGACCTAATATGGCTGGTCCCCTCGATGTCGTTATAACCGATTTCGACTGTATTTACAAAGTAGTTCTCTGGTATCATGAAGATATTAAGATACTGAAGTATATCGACGAGAAAACCTTTGAAACATCTAGTTAATTGATCAAAATCAAGTGAGTAAAACAAGCGTAAATATGAAACCCCTTGAACCGGACCCGTAAACAACATTATTCAAGTGGCAGCAGCACTTCACGTACGTGTGAGGTGGGCGCTCTTTGAGTTGTTGCT
This sequence comes from Sialis lutaria, assembly GCA_949319165.1. NCBI lineage: Eukaryota > Metazoa > Arthropoda > Insecta > Megaloptera > Sialidae > Sialis > Sialis lutaria. Next base: position 18,841,341 of record OX439241.1, read on the forward strand.
TTACTTACCCTCGGTTTGTGTGGAGTGGTCATCCAAATGGGATGCATCAAGTTGTTCCAGGATGAGGCCGATCCGGGGGGCTACTTCGCGCATGGCCTCCGGAGGCCTACGCTGCGGTCACGCTCTGCCGCCCCCCTGCGGCCCCCCTCAATGCAACGGACGTGTGACCCGCGCCAGAGTCGCGCGTACAGCGCATGCGCTAACGGCTCACACGGATTCACTGCGAAATCTGGAAACAGATAAAAAAAACTGGTTGAAAATTTAAATTGTACAAGAATAATTATAGATGAAGAACTCACTTTGCAAAACTATTTACTACATTTATTATTGATTTACTAACTTTGCGGCTATTACATACATACATAGTAGAGTAAAAAAAATTGTTTAATTTATATTTACCAAATTCTTTAAATAAATTGAAAAATATTAAAAAAACATCGACAGTTTTTTAAGTGAAATGATTTGAACATCAAAACCTTACAAAACATACATACTTAAGATTTCTTGGTAATGTAAAGACAATAACGAAATTGATGTAAAATGGCATTTAATGAGGAACATGTTTATATCGTAAGACAGGGTGCTTTTATAATATTAGTAGGTCGTATAATACTAACTAAAATGAATCATAAAACATGAATCATGCAAACTAATTCATCACGAGATATTATGAGCATCCCGAGTTTAAAACGAATGAATTTCACAGCAAACGTGATACCTAATAACTCATTTGGAAGCTGATAATCGCTTACTTTATGCTTTTAAAATTTTCGACATCTTTTTGAATACAATAGAGTATTTGACACTATTAATAATAAAGACTAAAATGTTCTAAATAGTATAGTATATATTACTATAATTAACAAACAAGTGTTTTTACGTGAAATAAGTCAGTATTATAATAATATCCTAATTTTAAAATGTAATATTTAACCTATTGATCACGTGATCGCAAACACGTCTAAATGAACTGCCACTGGTATGATGTAGTTACTAACTAAAAACGTCAGAATACTGGATCCCTATCAATTTGTTTATTATACAGTTACGTCACGCATACCACGTGACTTTGAATGCGCGTTTTGGTGGGAATTTTTTCATTTAAATAGAAAAATATTATTTTCAGCGTTTTTTCGGCATTATTTTGGAAAGAGATACTAAGGAAGTATCTATTAGTCAAATACGTTATTTATAATAGTATATTTTATTTAAATTCACAGAAATAAATACATTTATAGTATAAAACAAAGTTCTTGCCGCGTCTCTCTGTCTGGCCACGATATTCTCAGGAACTACTATTCGGATTTTATTATGGTTTTTATTTATGGATAGAGTGTTTTACGAGGAAGGTTAAGGTAGGTATATAATTTGTGTAAATTTAATTAAGTCAGAAAAAAAATTGCCGGAGAGGTATCTTCTCGTACGCTGCTGCGTAAATAGTTAGCGATAAGTGAAAACCATGTTTAATAGGTTTTTTTACAGAATTAATTTATATCCTCGAGTAACACCGGTTCCAATGTGTTAGTATATTTATAAAAATTTAATTTAATTGAATTAGTCACTTTAAAAATAGTGATTTCGAGTCGAAAGTAGCACAATTATGGCATTTATTCTTACTTTATATAACGAATACGAATCAACTGCTTTGAGTGAGTTATTAAAAATAAATCAGGTAAATTAAAGAAATTACCTGTGTATTTGCACAAAACGTTATTCATTAGTTTTGATTCTTTCATAAATAAGCTTATGATAATAGACATATTCAAAACTGACATTGAAGTTAGGTTATAAATGATTAAGAGATTACTTTTTCTAATATTTATTTATGCTTATTAAATAATGAATGAGTTTTTTTTAGATTGCTCCAATTTTTTACATCAAAAATAAATAAAATTAAAACCTTACATTCTGTCATAGTTTAAGAAGTGACTCTTCTTCAATTTAAGTAGTGAATATTCACTACGAATTAGTAAATTCTTACTAATATGTAGTTTTAGACAATATTAAGTGGCTGTAATATAAATTCCAACGGAAACCAATATACAATATACGTCCGCCTTTTTAAATGAATATTCTTTTCACTTAAATAAATATGTAGAATAGAGCTATATCGACACAATTTAAATGGCGTGTATAATAGAAAATTCTGCTGAACAAAAAAATAACTAAATAGACTGAATTCAAAAGATACATACATTTTGTAGAATATTATCTTTGTTACATATCTCTTGACGGTCCGGAAACTTTTATTCAGTCACTGTGTAATTTATATCACAAGCTTGACATCCTTTTTATAATATAAATGCAAAAAAGTATATTAAATTATTTAATACTTGCATAATAATATTTTCAATAAATGTCATATATTTTGATCTTGAGAATAATTTATTGTTAAAAAAATTGTGTGAGATTTTAAATAATGTCCTCAATAAAACAAATATTTTTATAGTATGTATACATACATTTATCACTATACATTTTTTTCGGATGAAATATTTAAACTGAAGAATTCAACATTTATCATATCTGACAATTTTAGGAAAAAATAGAACAGTGCAGCAATGATAAATGGAATTAATTGTCTGTAAAATTCGTTCTATTCGCGTAAAGAGAGATGGAGATAAAGCATCAAATGTATGTTTTATGATACTTAAAAATTATATAATCCAGAACAATGAAACTTGCAAATTTTTTATTCAAATATATGTTTTATATGAACTATACAATATGATTCAAAATGTATCTGATGTGAGATTAAATAAATATTTTTATTATTATTTACAAACACATTATAATATTATTAATTAATAACGTTCTTAATATTTTAACTAAATATTCATTCAACAAAATATATTTTCGTATTTCAGAAGCCAAAACGGTTAAGTATACCTACTTAATAAATTGTAGAAAATTTGAAAAAAGTTTTACAAAACTTCTTATTGTTTTTCAATTTATTATCAAATATTACTTGGTTGTAAGGCAGAATAACTAATAAATTACTGCACCGATTGTACTAAAATTTGCATAAACTATTTCGGAAAAAGATGAAAATTTAGAAAAATCATTACTTGCTGAGATTAAAAAAAGCTGGCATGGGTGTTACTTTCTTATATTTATAATGAATTTTCAGTATATTAATTATAGTGTTTCCAATTATATTAAAAAAATTCTAGCCAACTAATAAATAGAACAAAATGAATGGCATATAAATTATAAATAAATAATAAAATTTCTACAACTTTTATCCAAAATATTTAGGATTTCTAGTTCACTCCGTTTAAAATATTTTTGACAGATTCAAGAATTGAGAAGAGTAAAATCTATTTCGATTGAAAGATTGTTTTAAAAAATATGAGATTTTCTCAGAGACGAAAAATAATCCTAATTATAAAATTTCATCCTTCTACGATTTATCGTATTTAAGTTACAGTGTCTAAAGACCGAAAGACACACAGGCATCATGGCGAAAATAGTCAGAATGGATTCAAAAAAGGTCAAAATTGATATTTTCATCGAAAAAGATCATAAATATTATGGCCTGTATAAGAAACTTAAAAGAAAATATATTTTTCCTATATGAACTAGTGGAATTTCAAAAAAGTTGAACTGATTTAAAAAATATATGCATACTTTAAAAAAATATTTTCTCACAAAAAGTGGTAGTAAAAAGAAAGTAAAAATTTTGAAGAAATGATTTCCTGCTTATAATTTTGAAACTAATTCTAATAAAAAAAAACTAAAACTGAGGAAATATGTGTCATTCTAGGAATAATAATTTCATCCTCGTCGGTTAACATTGACAAAACTCGCACATTATCCAACCTAAGACAATTGGACACTAGGGTGGGTCGAAAATAGGAAATTTTCGTGGATCAAATCGTAATACCTAGCACGCAAAAGTTGCTACTCATTAATACAAGCACAACATCACTAAATTCTTTAAATCGGTCAATATCTTGAAGTCGTGCAATGAGCTCAAAATTTTAAAAATGTAATTTTTTTTACTGATTTCGATGAAAATAGGTCGCATGCATTACTTTGATGACAATTATTAAAAAAAATATTCACCAGGGGCAGAAAATTATGTATAAAATCGTGTTTTCGTACTTCGGCGATATATTATGAGTTAATGTGGCCCTTAGTTCATACCATTTTAAAGTAAAAATAACCCAAAAAGGTAGCAGCATCGCAAAGTCTACTCAAATCCTTCCCAAATGAAAATGAAACAGATTATAAATATAATTTATCTATAATTAATTTATACAAAAAAGAAATTCTACTTAATTGCGCTTAGAAAATTGTTGAAAAAGTTTAAAACCCACTGCGTATTTTTTGCATCAAATCTTATTTAAAACTTTCAAATAATAAAGAAAAGATCTATATCAAAATGGGACCAAAAATAATCACAACAGAGAAACCAATTAGTTAAATAAGGATACACAATATTAATGTAATACAATTATTTTCTACATTGAGTAATTGATTTTCAAATTTTCTCTGACTAAAATCAAGAAGGTAGAAGAAAACGTATAGTTTAATCTTTCAAACCCACACTAAAATTAAGTTTCATTCAAGTTTCTTGTTTTCATTTATAAGAAAGACGAAAATGTAAAACGAAGTTCCTACAAAGGTTGTACGAAATCTTACAATTCAATTTGTGTGTTGTACTTAATTAAGTATTTTCCATAACTAACGTTGACAAGTGATGAATATAGGTATCTAATATACCGACCTTAATGTTGAGGTTTTCATTCAAGTCGAGAGTCTTGACTTTTGAGAGGATGGTCGAGAAATATCTTCTAATTTAATTGACGCACCGCAACAAGCCCAAAAACTTTACATGAGTTTGTGCTTGTTGGCATTTAATTGTTCTCTCTTAGAATACAAATTGTAATGATTCTTAATTAATGACTCATACAAAAAAAAACAGTCAAGTGCAAGTTATACTTGCACAATTAGTGTTCCATGCCACTTAAATTATTAATAGTAATGTCGCACAATGGGTTTTCGTTCAATTTACTTCTTAGTGGGCTCTCACACCGGAGCAATATAGCAATATAGCAACACAGCAATAAAGTAACAACCAATTAGAAACTAACAATATAGCGATATCATATTGCTTTGGTGTGAGACAATATGTCCGATTCAATGTATATTGACCGATAGCAATAATATCGCTAGTTATAAGTTGCTAGTTGCTATATTGCTATATTGCTCCGGTGTAAGAGCCCACTTATAGTCAATGTTTCTGATTTTCTTCAAAATCTGATTAATACTTTTGAAGGTATGGTAAGAGGGTAGCAAATTTTTATTTTTATTTTGAAAAACGTATAAAAACAAAAGTTATTTCTTATATCGTGAAAACAATTTTGTATCGAATTTTTTTTCTTTAAAACCAATGTTTCAGCAGTTATTAGGAAATAAACATTAAAATTTATTAATGTTTTAATTTTTCAATCGTGATAATTATCGAACAATTACACCTAATTCTCAATGTTCAAGATTTTTCTAAGACATTCTTTTAGTTCTTGGTTGGGAACAGCAATTTTTAAGCGTTTTTTCGAAAAATATTTAAAAAAATGTATAAAAAACATATCATATGTATTATCGAATTCGTGTTTCCATAATTAATAAATAAAACATTTTCTGTAGAAGGAAATAACGTTTAAAATATTACTAGAAAAAAGGGCAAAAAATAAAATTACATTTTAAAGATTGGAATTTCAACATTTTAGATTTTTTTTGCAAAATGAAATAAATTTCAATTATAAAATTAAAAAAGAAAGTAAAAAATATGAAAGTTTTAGTAATAGACTTGATAAGTCACATCATAGTATATAATTCAAACAGATTTCCAGTTTGTACATTTTATAAAATCTCGTAAAAATCATTGGAGAAAAAATTAAAAATTAAAAAATAATTTATTGAACCTTATAAAAATATATGGTAATCGGTTATCCATAAAACGGTTCAGATTCAGGTTCGTTAATCTATATCTATAAAAGAGTTTGTCCTTAACCACTCACTCATTCACTCACTCACTCACTCACTCACTCACTCACTCACTCACTCACTCATATATATATCAACGTACAGCCCAAACCCCTGGACCTAGAAACGTGAAATTTCGTAGGTGCCTTCCTTTTATGATGTTATCACCCACTAAGAAAAGATTTTTCGAAATTCAACCCCTACGGGGTTAAAACAGGGTGTCAAAGTTTATATAAAAAAATATTTTTTTTTGTTCGCATTTAATTGAAACTTATCGAACGTACAATATAAATAATGAAACAAGAATTTCAGCATTTCCCAAAATTTAACCCTTAAGGTGTTAGGGGGGTCGAAAAATTTATAAAATATTTTTTTTTGTATTCAACGAATGAAACGTGGCAAATGTAGGTACTCTACAAGACAAATAGCAGTTACAAAAATTCAACCCCTATTGGAATGGTGCGGGGGGGGGGGGTAAAATTTTGATATATTTATCTTATAAATATTATTCATGATAATAAAGTTTTGGACAAATTAATATTCAGTTAAAAATGAAAGATTGATATTCAAGCAAGCCCTAATAGCATGGGACGGGGACGAGGATGGATTTAGATATATTTATCAGCATACTTGCTTTACTTATAAAGTTAAATACTTATAAATAGTCAGCTGTGATACGCGATCACTACAAAGGTAAATACTATTACTATAAAAAATGTAATATGTTATCCCCTATCGCGTATGGAGGGTTCTAATTAGTTTCGAAGTTTACGCGAGCGAAGCCGCGGGATGCCGCTAGTTTTGAAATATAGCGGTTCGGTTCGGATTAAGGTTAATGAAAAATACGAATTTTTTCGAGTTTCAGAACTTCGGGTTCAGGTTTTAGGTCTCTGGTTTATAATAATTTTTACAGAGTACTCCACTCGAAAATATACTCAATTATAAGAGGTTGGTGATATATTTGGGCAACTTCGATATTTGGACACTAGCGTGCAAAACAAATGCCCAATTACCGCATATATTATCGAAAAAATAAATGTAATTTGTTCAATGACAAATAAAAACTCTTCCCAAGTTTGAATTGAATTAAACTAATGGTTTTTTCAAATAAAAATTCCTTTACGAAGCAATATTTTTAGTCTTTAAAAATAATTTATTAACAAATTAAACATTAGACGACTTTTTTATGTCACTTGGACTAATGAATACTGAATTTATATTAAAAATAAATTTTCAACATTCCATTTGTACTTGTCTTTGCACATAATCTTAGACTCCAACTAATTGTGGGAATACCATTTTATAGTAGATTCATTACAGCACTTCTAGTATTTTATTGTTTCGGACTGAAATGTTGGACCGTTGGAAATATATCACAAGCAGAGAACATATTAGTCTGGGAAGGGAGTGAGGATAAAAATACATTAATTTTCAGTATTATCAAAGCACACTAAATTAAATTCCAACATTTATGCATTGTTGGCTACAGAGATTGTACATTGATTAAGTATGCGTGTGTATGTATGTGTGTGCTTGTGTGCGTGTGTGTCTGTGTCTCAGTGTAGTGTGGGATTTTTAAAATAAATTTAATTAAAATGGATCAATAGAGGAAAGATTGGAGGGTTAGATAAAGTAAATAAAGTTCGAAGGCAGGATATTTGAAAATTGTTTTTTAGTACCTACTTTATGAAATAGTCATAAAGAAATTTTGATTCTTTGAATAATTTTTAACTTTAAAATTCATAGAACTATTTTTAATTTGTACTTTCATATAATGAAATCTGCATATATATATTTATTATCATAATAGTCCAGTAACTTTAGGTTTTCACTAGGAATAAATTCGCATAGAGCTGAATTTTTATATACACCTTCGTTTCGTCTTTATAAATAAGTTACCAAAAGTCCCCAACAATCCCCTGTGAGCATACTTTTTTACAGCCCACACAAGGTGCTAACAATTAGTTTCAGCTAGTATATATTGGCTCTATGGCTAAAATAGTTATTATCAAATAGAAAGATTAAAAAATTATCTACAACAAAGATCTTACACCTTTTTTCGTACAAGTAATTGTTTTCACGTAGTATGGGTGTATTCTAGTCTAAAAATGTAAAATATCGATTTTATTTTTTTGCATTTTTTTAATAAATGGGAGTTCAAAAATGATATGTACAAAACCCTATGCCCAAATTCCCAAAATTGACGAAGTTATAGTTGATTGAAAGAGATATGTAACATTGAATAGCCAACTATACGTAAACTTTGATCGCGTTTTTCTCGAAACTGAAAACTGAAATTGGCTGCCATAATAACTCAAGATCTACTGAACCGATTGACTTCAAATTTTCTGTGTACACAAGCTATTATAGCCACACTTATACAGATAAAGAAATTTATTGGTTTGGTTTTTTTGGATGAACAGAAAAGCTATAATCATGGCAATCATTTGGAGACGTTTTTTTCACGCTGTACGTGGTTCCTGTACGAGCGTTATAATTACTTATTATTATTATTTTTTTTAATTTGTATAGCTTGTCTAAACTTATATAAAAGTAAATACAAAAAATCTATAGTAAAAAGTTTTATACTTTTTTGTCAAAAAATTCCCAAAAAATCTTAATCAAAATTCATTCCTATATTATATTAATATAACATATACTTTTTGGCTATTGTAAATATTATGACAAATGTGTGAGGCGCCAAATTTTGTCAGTAGTTAGAACATACAAAGATGTATATTTTCTGCAAACTCCCAAGTAAAGTAGGCCCCGGAACACCCTCATCGAATAACCCAAAATATCGTTGTATAAGGATTTTATAAACAGACTGTATCTAATAAACGGAATGTCCGATCAACATCGTCTTTCACATATAAGATAGTTAATTATTTTTTACAAACATTTTGATAGTATTTTAACTAAAAATTAACGAATTGTTTTCAAAATGGCGGCCAAACTTCTTAAAAAAATATTTTTTTTAATTTCACCGCAATTTTGAAAGGCATACAATTTAATTTGGATAAAATATTAATAAACAGGTTGTAGAAGATTAAATGATCTGTCTAAAATGTGAAAAAAGATGTTGATCGGACATTCCGTTCTCTAGATACAGCTATTCACAAAATCCGTATATAACGATAATTTGGGGCCTTCGATGGGGATGTTCCGGGGCCTACTTTGCTAGGTAGTTTTCAGGAAATACACATGTCGGTATACTCTAACTATTGACAAAATTTGGAACCTCGCACATTCGGCATAATATTTACATTAGTCAAAAATTCTACATTTCTTGTGTTAGTAGTATTTGCTTAAGTCGTCACCTTTGCATTCAGTTTCCGTGAAAATTATAGTTCGTATGAAAAACTATGAATGACCTTTTTTGTAGAGAATTTTCTAGTCTTCCCATTGTTATATGACTTTCACTATCGTAAAATCTATAAGTACAGAGATATTTACATAAAACTAATTATTAGCACCTTTTGAGGGCTATAAAAAAGTATGCTCACAAGGGATCGATGGGGACTTTTGGCATTTTATGTATAAAGACAAAAAGTAAGTGTATACAAAAATTCAGCTCTATGCGAATTTTTTCCTAGATACAGCTATTTTTCGTCTAAATGCTCTGGACTATAATATATTTAAATCACCTAACCTTACCTAATATTTTTAGAATTGTCTCCCATTTTTGTATTTATATAAGAATAAGGTACTGACACCAGACTTGAACAAACCCTAGTGTTGAATATTTTTAACTTAAATGTACTGATTTATAAATATTTGTTCATATTTGATTACTGCCATTACTGGATATTAATCTATACACACTTAATTCTTTTACAGCATAATTTGATGATAATTGATCATTTTGTTTAAAAACAGTGGACAATAATTATCGAGGTTCGGCACACTATCATGTAAAGTGTAAGAGTATTTTCTTATTTAAATGCTTTACATTGATTTAAATTTTACGACTCTTTATTTTGGAACGGTTGTGTTGTAATACTAGTAATACCTACAAATCATTTTATAATCATATTAGTTCATCACTGGGTGTTCATTACTGGAGAAAAATCATATACAAAAAGGCTATAATTTAAAAAATAAACTATATTTTTGGATTTTGGTAATTATATTGATCTAATAAAGAGGTATTTGTATTATTAGTAACATAGGTTCATGAGAATTACAAAAAAAAATAGCCCACAAATCCAAAAAACAACATACTTTGTGCTTAACGCATTGAAGACTGGTACCAGTACCTTATTAACCTTTTTAGGGCGACGATTTTTACGTTGAAATCGACATTTTTTATTTACATTTGTACATAAAGTCAATTAATTTCTCATGTAGCGTACCCGACTAAATTGCTGGTCGAAATATCGACCAATCTTACCCGTAACAGAAAGCCCACTGTAAAAAAAATCAGTTTTGGCGATTTGAGGGGGGTTCTCTACGTAATTTGATGCGCTGAATACGAAAAAATAATGAAAAAATCTTGGAGGCAAACTTGACCTTGAAAATCGCAAAGAAATACTTAAACTTTCGCTCTTAGCATAACCCAGGATTAACAACGTGGATATAGCGAAAATAAGATCCCTTTGGAGTGCTTGATTTTCGTGTGTCCTCCTGCCACTCACGTCGAAATATCTAACAATCTAACATAATGGTAATAGTAAATCCTCCACAAGAAAGCAACAACCAAGTGCTAATCTGCTGGTAGGAATTATCGATAATTTAATTTTTCGGCCTTACATTCACCTTGAGCAGCGGTTCTCAACCTTTTTTAGCTTGCGTACCCCTTGGCAGTTCGTTGATTTGCGGTCAATTTATCGTAAACAGTTGATCGTAAACAGTTTATCGTACAACAGTTCATCGTAAAACAATTTATCGTAAGAACAATTTATCGTATGGACAATTTACCGTAAGAACAATTTATCGTAAAACAATAGCATTCTGTTAGGCCCATTTAATACTTACTTTAAATTATTAAAACAAAATCCATGCTTATATTATAAATGCGAAAGTACGTCTGTCTGTTTGTTACCTTTTCACGGTTAAACCGCTGAACCGATCTTGATGAAATTTGGTAGGGAGATAGCTTGCGTCCTGAGAAAGTAAACAAGCTACATCAAATTCCAAAAATTTATCCCCTAAGAAATTGCAAGGGGGTGGAAATGTTTGTATGGAAAATATTTCATCCCCTGTCACATATTAAGGGTTGTAATTATTTTCATTCGATCCGGCGGGAAAAATACTACGGGAGTGCGGGATTTAGGGGGGAAAACAACCCCCTATCTGCCATAGGAACCGAGATATTTACGATTTTGTGTAATTAATGAATTGGGAAAAATAATTTAAAAAAATTAGTAGATCGTTGTGGTAGAGATTCGAAATACACACACGATTGGGATTGTAAGTAGCTTGTGTCCTTTCTCAGGATGCAAGCTATCTCCTTGCCAAATTTCATCAAGATCGGTTCAGCGGTTTAGCCGTGAAAAGGTAACAAACAGACAGACATACTTTCGCATTTATTAGTATGAATTTTGTTTTGATTATAATAATTTAAAGTAAGTATTAAATGGGCTTAACAGAATGCTATTTTAATATAACGGGCTCCAAACCGACCTTAAGACGTATATAATAATGTCCAGTGAAATCTGTGACAATATTAATGATTTGTTTTACGATAAATTGTTTTACGATCAATTGTTTTACGATAAATTGTTTTACGATAAATTGTTTTACGATCAATTGTTTTACGATCAATTGTTTTACGATCAATTGTTTTACGATCAATTGTTTTACGATCAATTGTCTTACGATCAATTGTTCATACGGTAAATTGTCCATACGATAAATTGTTCTTACGGTAAATTGTTTTACGATAAATTGTTCTTACGATAAATTGTCCATACGATAAATTTTTCTTACGATAAATTGTCCATACGATAAATTGTTCTTACGATAAATTGTTTTACGATGAACTGTTTACGATAAATTGTTATACGATAAACTGTTTACGATAAATTGACCGGATCCCCAGTTCGTTATCCTAAATTGTATCCCTTATATTAGAAAAATGTTTATAATTTAAATACTCGTACTTGTTATTATTTTAAACTTGTTCTAAAACTAAGAAATAACAATAACGTGTCAAGGAGTGTGCCCAAAATGTGTATTAATGAAATCTAAAAGATTTTTATAGATACATAATTTTTTAATAAAAAAACCTAATAAATATAAACTATTATAAATATAAAGTTAAATATTCGCAATTTTACATTAATTTTAACTTATTATATTCAGTGAGATCCTTGTGCTTGCTTTGAGGCACATAGTTTTTTGAAATCAGGTTCGATTGATGCAAGGTACAATCTTAAATCTGGAGCTGCATTCAGCTTATTACGGTATAATTTGTTTTTAATAAAGAGATACGAAGAAAATGCTCTTTCCACCAGCACTGTACTTATAAATGGTAACAAAACGTTAAGCGCTTTAGCAGAAAGCTGTTCATATTCGGTACTGTTATGTGACCAAAAGTTAATAAGACATTTTCCTTTAAATTCGACTTTCAAATTAGAGTCATTTGAAAGATCAATTAAGTTCTCTTTTTCTTTGATAGATAATTTAGCTACTCGAAAGTATTCTACATTGAAAGGATTTGAAATCCAATTGTTGAGTGTCGCTTCTGTATATTTATTATTCTGTAATTTAATGTGAAAAGTTACGTTACAGCGGGAAACTGGATCGAGACGAGAGGAAAATAGTTATATTTTTAACATCGGCCATTACTCATTTTTTTTCGCGTACCCCCAAGTCATAAAACGCGTACCCTTAGGGGTACGCGTTCCACGGGTTGAGAATCGCTGACCTTGAAGATGATTTTTGTGAGACGTAATACTGTTTTTTTCGTGTTCACTGCATTATAAAAAATATATATGTATATTAACTGTCGGGCCGAAATAGCAAAAAAAAATGACCTTGAAATGCGTTTTTTAAGTTAAAGGGTGCCACTTGAATCCTTTTTACTATTTTTTTCGTAAACGGCACATCAAATTACTTAGGGAAACATCAAATATTTTGTGTCCTATGGGTGGTCGATATTTCGACCACTCCCGTCCTTAAAAGGGTAATATATTTTATAAGTTAATGCAGTAATGCGGTTTTTGTTCAAGACATGTTTATGACACTTGAATGAAAATGTATTGCATACTAATACGACTTTTTTAAATTATACCGGGTGTTAAAAAAAGAGTTTAAAATATTTAAAGAGGTAATAGTGTGGACCAAAATAAGCAAAAATCTTCTAATAAACATATGTCCTGAAATTTTTCCTGAGGGAACTACAGCCCTCCAAAGATTTGGCTCAAAATGAGTTTTTATTTAATATCTAGATAACCCTTTCTGATAGAATTATGAAATTTGGTATTCGGTTTAGTAATAATAAGCGTTATCGATTTCTCGTATTAACCAATTATAATTTAGACCGGAGATGTATGGGGTCAGTGGGCCCATCGATTTTTATCTAGTATTTTTTTATTCTTTAATTTTTTCTTAAATAAAGGACTTATATAAGATTACATGACACAATATACACAAAAAATATATTTTGCTTATTTGTCATAGGATTAACCGTTTTCGAGAAATATCGATGGTAAAGAAAGCATGCAGCATTTAACTTAATACGGATGCTTCGAATTACAAATAATAAATTTATATTCTTGTTCTATGATTAAAGGTAAGACAAAAAGTTCATATAAAGAAACATCCTAATATGAACCCTCTTAGATCTATAGCCAGTTATATTACTGTTACACGTACTTTATTAACTTGACTAAAAAACGAAATTAAAAATGGTTATTTGTTGATATGGATACATTTTTGTGGTATACTTATGTTAACATTTTCCTTAATTTTTATCATAGAACAAGAATATAAATTTATTATTTGTAATTTGAAGCATCCGTATTAAGTTAAATTCTGCATGCTTTCTTTACCATCAATATTTCTCGAAAACGGTTAATCCTATGACAAATAAACAAAATAAATTTTTGTGTATATTGTATCATGTAATCTTATATAAGTCCTTTATTCAAGAAATAATTAAAGAATAAAAAAATACTAGATAAAAATCGATGGACCCACTGACCCCATACATCCCTGGTCTAAATTATAATGGTTAATACGAGAAATCGATAACGCTTATTGTTACTAAACCGAATACCAAATTTCATAATTCTATCAGAAAGGGTTATCTAGATATTAAATAAAAACTCATTTTGAGCCAAATCTTTGGAGGGCTGTAGTTTTTTTATGAAAAATTTCCGGACACATGTTTATCAGAAGTTTTTTGCTTCTTTTGGTCCACACTATTACCTCTTTAAATATTTTAAACTCTTTTTTTAACAGCCGGTATATTCCATTTCAATTAAAAACTCAATTAATTTTTTTTTCTAGGATTACGACCTATTATAATTTATTAGTCCACCCATATGCAATCAACGCAAATAATTAATAAACGATTTGTATTGCACGCCCACAACTACATTGATTATATTATTTAAAACCAACATTACACAACATCATCAACATGAACAATGTAGTTCCCGAATGAAAGCACACATTAATGATAATTATAATAGTACGTATACTATATACATAAAGTAATAGACATATAATCAATTAATTCAATTAGAGGTAGTAATTTCATTACCTACCTGTATGCGTGGGTGTGTGTGTATATATGCGGAGGATCGCAGTCACAACTGGCGCTGGATTCTATTACAAGACCTGGAACAAAAGACGGCATTAGTTACGAGTGATTCAGGTGGCTGTGGCCGTGTGTATGTGTCTTACGGGTACTGTAAGATCAATTAGTGTTTATTTAATTTATGATATGGTATAGCATTACTGCAATTGTTCTATATTTTATTGATGGGGGGTTACATATGCCTTTGAAAATGCATATACAGTAGAAACCGGTTATAACGACATCGAAGGGACCGGTCATATTGGTCGTAAAAAGCGTTGTAATAACCGGTAAAAATACAGTGATGCCTCGCACAACGAACGCCTTGCATAACGAACGCTGCGCTCAACGAACTTTCTGTTCGTTCATTACGCGACTCACACAACGAACCTCGCTTCACACAACGAACTGCATCGTATTTCATTTTGCCGCCCGAACGCTCCTACGTATCACGAAGTCGCCCGAAATTCCAGGATCGTACGCAGTCGATGCTCAAAGTTGCACGAACATGCATCAACGCGCGTCAGTCGTTCTTTTCTGCGCTTAACTCACACACATGTTTATTTTAATAAATGTAATTTTGTGTGTGAGGAGTTGACCCTGCAAGCCTCGCTAGACTCTCCTAAATATAAGTCTGACTTAAAAAAAACGTGTGTACAATCTTTTTTATGTAACAGTACCATATTTTATGCTACAGAACGAATTCAAAGTTTTAACATGTATTGTTATGGGAAAACGCGTTTCACATAACGAACTTGCACCTGGAACGAATTATGTTCGTTATGTGAGGCATCACATATTATATGGGATTCAGTAAGACTTATTTTGAATCGTTAAAACCGGTACGTCGTATTAACCGATGTCGTTATAATCGGGTTCTACTGTACAGAGGTATTTTTTTTTTGGTGATAGCATAGAAATTGGTGTACTTGAAACATTTTATTTCCTTTGATAAAGAAAGATATGACTCATGACACTTTACATAACATTGTTACTAGTATGCTTCTCAAAAATGTGCTCCGAAAAGTAAGTGGTGCATCAATTAGTCATTACTTAAACTAAAATTGCACCTTAACCACAAAAGTTATGTCACTCGACACGTGTTTCGACTTCACAAGAAGTCCTCATCAGGAGCCTAACGATTCCTTACTAGGCTCCTGATGAGGACTTCTTGTGAAGTCGAAACACGTGTCGAGTGACATAACTTTTGTGGTTAAGGTGCAATTTTAGAGAAACCACAGTTTCTCCGTTTTTCAAGTAATTAGTCAATAATAAATGTTTTTAATTTTGGCTTTGATTAAAAATATTTCAGTGATAATTCATTTACAGAGAGAAGTTTAATTTGTAATTATCATCTCTTTAGTTGTATTTTAAGGCATACATTTTTCGACATGGCTGACGTAAATGGGATATAATAGACATGATGACTAATTTAAAAAAAAAACTATTCTGTGATGATTTTACACAAAATGATATTTCCAAAAAATACTTATTTCTCCAGAAAATAAAGGTTTAATCGCAAAAATTAACTCATTTAAAACTAATTTTGAATTTGACGCTAAAACGCTTGCAAGTGACATTTCAGAGCTGTGACGTTACACTCTTTGTCAACAAAAATATATATTCAGAGTTAGACAATAATAATTTATAATTATTTTGTGTGTTAAAAATGAATTCCAAAGTATATAAGTTCTTAAATAAGGAATGTACCTAATAATCTTGTAAGAGGAATTGATATTTGTTTAATATAAAAGTCAATCACTTTTGACGTTTACTGATGCATGACGTCATTCGGTTTGATTGGTGTTTCAGCTAAAATGGAGGATTACTGTATTTTGCATTTTTATTTTAGCAAAAATTATATTAATCTCGCTTTTAATAAAAAAATAAATACATTTTTTTAGAATCTATATAACCTATTTCATTATTTAAAATCATAATGTTACTTTGTTACTGGCAACTTGCCTATTATAACCAAAGTTGTGACGCGAATTTTAACTACACTGCTCAACTTAACCAAGGGATCAGATATGTGATACGTTTTTTCTACATTTTCCTTAAAGTTTCATTTAATTCTATTGATTCTGACCATCCGTTCAGTGAAGCCATTATTCAACAGAATTAAAATAAAAAATAAAATGTTTTATTAATTTGTGTCGTTATAAATTTAATTTGTACAAATTAAATAACACATAAATAAATTACATATGTATATACATATGTATATTGTACATATATGTACCTATGTATATAGGTATAATATGAACATTGTACATCATTGTAGATACGTGTATAATTCAGGAAGCAATCGATTTAATACCTAAAAATAATTAATTTTAGATTGAATTTAAATTAAATTTGCAGAGAAATTGTGTTAACGCCATAACATAGGCAAGATATTTTGATTATAAATATCAGAAATTTATATTAAATAAATACGAGTGTATACAAAACAAAACTAATTTTACGTATTATTAATTATTTACATAGTATCGATGTATTTAGCTATATGTATTTCTTATTATTGAAGAATAACTTCTTTAGGTGCGTTTATGAAATTTCAGTAATGCAACGGCAACGCGTTTCATGTAATAAATCGCGCACCAATCAACGAAAAACTAATTTTACGTATTATTAATTATTTACATAGTATCGATGTATTTAGCTATATGTATTTCTTATTATTGAAGAATAACTTCTTTAGGTGCGTTTATGAAATTTCAGTAATGCAACGGCAACGCGTTTCATGTAATAAATCGCGCACCAATCAACGAAAAACTAATTTTACGTATTATTAATTATTTAAAATATATCATTTACATAGTATCGATGTATTTAGCTATATGTATTTCTTATTATTGAAGAATAACTTCTTTAGTTGCGTTTATGAAATTTCAGTTATGCAACGGCAACGCGTTTCATGTAATAAATCGCGCACCAATCAACGAAAAGAACACCAAGTTATTAGGTTAGGTATAAATAAAACATATTTCTGTTATGATGGTCGCTAATATAGTTATTAGTTTTGCATTGACTCACTAAATGTCACTGCTAATTTCAGCAATTGTTTTCAATCATGCCAAATAAGTATAACTTCTAACGTGTGTACTTAAGTATACACACTAACTTATTTTTGTTATTAGTATGCAGGATGTCTCAGATTAGAATTATATTAGTTTTAAATAGTAATATTAGTTTTAAAATTAATTTAAAATACCGGGTGTCCCAGATAACTTTTCCAGCATGGGGATCTCAGTATCTATAAGAGATACAGGTTTGGTTAAATGAGATCAATTATTTGTAAGAAAGGGGTGAGTATCACTACACAAAAAAGTATTCATAATTCTATGTGGTTTAGGCGGTATACCCAAAAAACTAGAAAATTCGGAATTTCTTTAAATGGCTATAACTTTTTTGTCAAAGTAGATAGGTATTTTTTGTAGACGGTTTCTCAAAGCACTTTTTTGTGTAGAATCGATTGGTGTATTTAGATTTTTTATATCACTTTTAGTTTCCGAGTTATGAGCCCTAACTTTAGTTTTTCTTATGGGCCACTAAGTTGGCTATGGCATATTTGAACGTGTTTTTTTCTCTACCTTACAAAGATATGTCATTTGTCACATTTATTATCGAAAAAAATTATAATGTATTTGTTTAAATAGTTAATTGTTTTAAAATAGTCATTTGTTATTTTGATTGTTGTTATTGTGATTTTTGTTTACAATTTTTGTTTTTCATAGCTCACTTTAATGTTTGTAATAAAATACTTAATAAATATCACTGGCATTTAGTACATCGACTTATTTTCGAAAATAAATGTGACAAGTGACATATCGTTGTAAAGTAGAAAAAAACACGTTCAAATATGCCATAGCCAACTTAGTGGCACATAAGAAAAACTAAAGTTAGGGCTCATAACTCGGAAACTAAAAGTGATATAAAAAATCTAAATACACCAATCGATTTTACACAAAAGAGTTTTTGAGAAACCGTCTATAAAAAATACATATCTACTTTGACAAAAAAGTTATAGCCATTTAAAGAAATTCCGAATTTTCAGTTTTCTGGGTATACCGCCTAAACCACAAAGAATTATGAATACTTTTTTATGTAGTAATACTCACCCCTTTCTTACAAATAATTCATTTCATTTAACCAAACCTGTATCTTTTATAGATACTGAGATCCCCATGCTGGAAAAGTTATCTGGGACACCCGGTATAATATGGCACTGAAATCTAATTCTGCTTGGTTACTAAGCGGATTGTCACGACTATTTCACACTCACACCAGCAACGTGATATGTCAAAACATCTTGTATTGTACGTCAAATGTGGACTATTATATTTAAACAATCACAGTTCCACTATGTAGTAAACAATCGACGACTTAGTGGTTAGCAGATGTGGTCTGACCATAAAAGACGTATTTGTGTTTGGTACCATTCTGAACGTGAACAGACTATACAATAAACGTTTGTTGTCGTGTGGAGCCAGCATGATTCGGTTAAAATCTATATGGATGATTTACAATTGAATGATTGTATGCAGACAACATCAACTGTCTGTTTTGCTCAATGATAATAAACACTGCATAATGAACAAAATACAATACGTCCGAAATAACATTTGGTATTTAGATTTGCTTTATATTAACGCATCCTAATGTTATTTATTCATTTGTAATTAAATATTAAAATCCAATTATTTGCATATATTACTTCAGGGACGTTTTCATTGTATTAATTGCCCCACGAGTTATAAAATATCGGTATGGAGAACCATACATGACTTCCATGTTCTATAATATCTTTTACAATAGATAATTGTTAATATAAAACTCACCTTTGTGTTATAAATAATAGTTTTCTAATATTCTAATGTCAGTGTAGAATATAGACATTTTTGTAAAATAATAATTATCTGACATTTGAATTTAACTGCGCTTGTTTCCATGGCAACATGAATTTATTAGTATTTAAAATTAAAATTTTGAGGGTGGTTTTCACCCCTTCAGTGGCTATCTAAGCACGTTTATGAAATAAGTGCCCCTTAGATTGGATTGAACTACAAGTGTACCAAGGCTTATCAAAATTGGTGAGATAATAATCACTTTTCAGACGATAATAGGTACAAAATTTCGAATATTTCGGAAACCCCTAATCCGATTAGCACCAAAATCAATAGGTCTGGAGTACTCACTGAGGCAAACATTTTCCCCAAAAATAATTCAAATCGGTGCATATCTACAGTAGTTATCGTACACGGAAGAAAATTCTACATCCAGACACACAGACACACACACAGACACACAGACACACGCACAGCCGCCATGCGGAAATTAACTTTTTTTTGCGTTTTGAAGTTAGTACAATCAGAATCTGCTCTTATCTCGGACATGATTTTTTGACGGTATTACAATACTTCCATTTCTTCGAACATGGAAGTAAAATTACCACACAATTATATTTTAATCTCAGAAATATAAACCAAATCACAATATGAGGTGCTAATTTCTTATTTTTTCACATACTTAGAATCGAATCTTTAAAACATAAAAGTAAATGGTTTTATTTAAAAAAAACTGCCATGGGTGCCATGGGACGTATACGTAATACTGACAGTGAACAGTGTACGTGTTTCATATTTTATTGAAACATAATTTTGACAAACTAATAAAAGATAGAATAAAATGAATGGGACATAAACTATAGAAATATTTTTTTTATAAATTGTATTGTATCGAACGAATTTTGTTTAACATAATTACTAAGACGGAAACAAATGTTAACTCTTGTAATTTTTTTAACTTTCGATTTATTTTTAAAATAAGACAAAAATGTTTCAGATAAAAAATGTCGAGTATGTTATTATCTATAATTTATTCCTCATAATTTATTCTTTTTTAAATAATTAATTAGAATTACACACATTGTTCACTCTCAGTATTACGTATAAGAAAGTCCCATGGTACATATAGCAAACACGTACACTGTTTAATCTCTGTAATACGTATAAGAAAGTCCCATGACACTCATGGCAGATATTTCTTTTTATCTCTGTTATGAATCATTTTATAATATAATTAAAAACGGATACTTATTATTATTTTTTTCAAAAATTTGTTTAAAAAAAATAGAACATAAGTTATAAATAATAATATTGTCACGAGCGGATATTTCGTATTTAATTATTTATGTTTTTCGCGTATGATGGAATTATAGGTCATCTGTATAAAATATAGAAAAACATCCTACGGATGTGTTTCCTATAAATTGCATATTGCATCAGCGATGCAGTGGTTTGTAGATTGCAACTATGTTGCAGCTAACCACAGGCGGCATCCTGATGTACATGACTCTTATAATTTTATCTACCCTTTCCGAGTTTTCTGTAAAGTTTATAAAAGGGACACTAGCCAAAAAAAGGCAGACTATTAGTTACCGGGAAGACATCTTTCTTCGAGCTCCATGTCAGTTGTTAATAAATTATACTATAATTCATAACGCTGGTTTATTTCTAAATCTTTCCTGTATTTGATACTTGTTGTGCGAGGTAAGTCTGGATAGTTTCTTTCATTGTGCTTAATTGAAAGTTGTGATAAATATATGTGTTTGCGATCTACTGATATTCTGGTACAAAATTTAGTGGGTTTATCTAAGCTACGTCAAAGTTACATCTTTCAAACGCCCCAGCGTAGCAATATTACCTACAATTTATAACCTGACCATTTTTCTCTAATTCGCACTGTTTCAATGAAACCCGAAAAATGGAGGTTTTCTTCCCAGACAAAAATTAATCTTAAGTATAAAATTTTACCCTTCTATGATACGTCGTATTTGAGTTACAGCGTCTACAGACAGATCAACACACAGACATCATGGCGAAAATAGTCAGAATGGATTCAGGAAAGGTCAACATGGATAATTCTATCAAAATCTGGATTTCGTCAAAAATCGGCTTGACAATACTTATGTTATATGTATATTTCACATACGTGTGTATAAGAAAGTAAAAACTCTCGATATTGGTAACATTGCAATGTTTTACTATTTTTCATTTAATAATGTAAACAATAAGAATTTATATTATTATATTTCAATAAAAATTCGTCTATTGACATATGAGTAGACATAAATAAATAAAATGTTGTTGTTCCTTTTAATCCCAACTTTTTTAACAGTGTAGGTAGGTAGTTACCTACACTAACTAACTATATACACCATATGTGCATTTCAAAGGCAGCAACAAAAAAATGTATGCAACCTAAAAAACAACAAACGTTAAAAATTCAAAAGGTAAAATTTCGTTTACTAAAAAAATTAAATTGGTTTTGAATTCATGTTACATTCATTGATCCCTATGACAGACGACGGCAATTCAATTATAAACAAAATATGAGCCCTCTGGTATAATCAAACAAAAGAGAGCTTGCCAGCTAAACGAATATTAAAGTATTGTTTTAAAGTCAATTTCAATTAAAGTCGATAGAAAAGATAACGCCAAAGTGTATAGAGTTCATATAAAGTGCGTATTATTTCAGTATTTTTCGTTTGTTTTTTATTTGTGAATATACTTTCTAATCTTTATACTCCATACTACAAAAAAAAATGTAATTTTACCTTTCACAGGTAAATTAAAACAAAATAATTGGTCAAATATGGGCAATCTAGAATTTGACCAAAACATTTTAAAATCATATTGTAAATTGTAAAAATTATCAGTTTGGGTTAGCACTGTATATTTTAAACGTAATTTTGTACTTTTTACAATTTTTATCAAACAAAAAAAAATACATTTTTTTCAATTAGGTATGCAAAACCATTTTAAGAAATACCTACTTTATTTTATTAATGTATTAAAAAAATAAACAGTTACTTGTGTCATCTTTTTAAAGAAAACCAAATAAGTATTCTGTGTTTTTAACAGTTTAGTTTGCTATATTTATTTAAAATAAAATTTGTCAAGACATACACCAGTGTATGCCATAAGGGTTCCGAAGTATATACTACGTGGACTGTTTAGAGCCATTTACAGGTGCATATTTGAGTTAACAATAAATATACAAATAGGATCATATTCTATTAATTCAGATCTACATTTTGACACCCCACATGCCCAGATAAAAAAATAAAAATAAAAAAATGTATGACACCCCTCCCTTTATTTCCAAAATTTGAAATGATATTGGGAACTTTAGTATTTGTCGTTGGTAGTCTCACCAAAGCCTCATTACCTAATTTTTTTCAGATTTTTCGAGCCAGTAGTTACCGAGTTAGATGGGGGAGGGGGCAGAAAATTATTGCTTGGAGCCCCCTGTAGGCGCCATTTTTAATTTAGAAAAAAAATAAAAAATAGTGTCATATTCTAATCACTGAGATCTACATTTTGACATCCCACACGACTTGGAATACATTTTTTTTGTTTTTTTGAATTTGCTTTAAAGCCCCCTGTAAGCGCCATGTTTGATTTATAAAAAAATAAGAATAAGGATCAAATTACACTAGCTTGGTTACACATTTTGATGTGCCATTTGCCTTGGTATAAAAAAAATATATATTTTGCCTGTTTTTAGCTTCTTAGTACCCCCCCTAAAAAATATTTTTCCAAAATATTTGTACATATTTTACTAGAGGGTGTCATTTTACATATTCAGTAAAAATTTAAAAGTTCTAGCTTATATAGTTTACGAGCTATTGAGCTTTGAGTGAATATGACGGACGGACGGACGACAAAGTGATATTAATAGGGTTTCTTCGGAACCCTAAAAAGTAAAATTATTTTTGAAGCCCGAAAGAGGGGGAGGGGGATTTTATAGAATGGAAAGAACCGTTCCCAAACAAGAATGGAATGTATTTAGTTGTTTTTTTCTATACGTTGGTATTCTAAAAATACGACAGATAAAATTCGATAATGAATAATACTTGTTACTTATATAACTAACTATCGACGCTAATCCCTCTTTTGCAAATGGGATGATATTATTTAGCTGTACTTAAGAGATTTGTATCATTAAACATGATTAAGTTAATCATATTGATCAAAACAAAAGCTTAATTATTACTTGAGCCGCTTAGGGATTTAGATTTAACATAATAATATGTACACGCGTAATTTTTATCGTTAGTTAATTAACATTTATTATATACAGGATGTTCCAGAACACCCGTCCACTATGTTTTATGCCTGAACTATTAAAGATAGAGTTTTATAATAAAAATATATATTATATATATTGACCCCAAAGAATTTCAGGAAAATAATAAATTAATAATGAATTTTTTTTTTTTTTAGTTTAGAAAGTAGAAATAATTAACTTTCGAAAGATGTATGATTGTTTGAGATTTGGATAGTTTAGTGTCATTCGCGCTATATCAAAAATTCAAAAGTTCAATTAGGGATAATTAATATTTTTTTTATTATTAATGATATATCAATAAGTACTTTATATTAAAAAATATATGGAAATATTTTCCTAGTAGGTTTTAACTAAAATTTCAACAATCTATATCTATAAAAGAGTTTGTCCTTAACCACTCACTCACTCACTCACTCACTCACTCACTCACTCACTCACTCACTCATATATCAACGTACAGCCCAAACCCCTGGACCTAGAAACGTGAAATTTCGTAGGTGCCTTCCTTTTATGATTTAAGCACCCACTAAGAAAGGATTTTTCGAAATTGCACCCCTACGGGGTTAAAACAGGGTGTCAAAGTTTATATAATTTTTTTTTTTTTTTTGCATTTAATGGAAACTTATCAAACATACTCTAAAATATAAATAGTGAAACGATTATTTCAGCATTTCCCAAAATTTAACCCCAAAGGTGCTAGGGGGGGGGGGTGGAAAAATGTGTAAAATATTTTTTTTTTGTATTCGCCGAATGAAACATGGTATAAGTAGGTACTCTACAAGAGAAATATCAGTTACGAAAATTCAACCCCTATGGGAATAATAATAATAATTGTTCATGATATTAAAGTAAATTCGAACAAATTAATATTCAATTAAAAATGAAAATTCGACGGGGACTAGGATCGATTTAATCTGCAATAAAAGAATTTGATATTCAACCCCTAATGGCGAGAGTAGACGGAGGTTAGTTTTAATTTTTTTTTAACTAAGATATGGGATATTTACGTTTTTTTATAAGTAATGAATAAAAATCAATATAAAAAAATCTAATATGTCATCCCCTACTACTTATAGAGAGTTCTAATTAGTTTCGAAGTTACGCTAGTAAGTAAATATGACAATATAACATATTTATCATTCATTAAATTGGTATCTCAGAAATGTTTTTTTTTTATTTACTTGAATGTAAACGTTTATAAAAAAATAATAACTATAATAAAAAAAACATCTACCAAGTGATTGCACATTGATTCCTAGAGCTAAATTCTCCGAAGGATAGTTGGTTATCGAAGAATTTTAATAAATACCGACAAAGTATTCAGATTCACATAAGGGAATATTTTACTACAAAAGTTATAGACTTTTTTTATAGAAAATCGAATGCTCTACAAAAAAGATTCTATACAAATTTCACGTAACATAAAAAAATAACAGTTTTGGAGTACCACCTCTATATAAGAGCTAACGTTTCGGGCTGTTGTCTACGTGAAATCATTTTAAGAAACATTTCTGAAGAAGACTCCGATATGAGAGTTGAAACGTCAACGTGGACAACAGCCCGAAAAGTTAGCTCTTATGAACATTGGCTACGAAAGCCTACAGAGAAAATTACCACCCCTTACCCTGATACATAAAGGACCCCGCACATTCCTTATGGGAAATGGCTTTCCGTGAAAATCGCTAAATTTTTGGTATGTTGTAGTTTATGTGATGCTGATCAAAAGCTCTCAAAGGCACAACCTCGAAAAATGAACCGTTATGGCGATAAAAATTTTTCAAGTAAAATATATGAAACTAAAGTTTTGTTTGTTTTAATGATTTTTTGGCTATTCTAGTTTTTCACTAGTGCTACTTCAGAGGTAAGTTGTTATTAATGATATAACAATGATGAAAAATGTAATTATTAATTTTTTGACCATGGTGTGTAAACAACAAAATTGATGTAGCCCCAAAAAAATTAAGATTTATATAATGTTTCATTTAAGTTTGCAGT
Organism: Sialis lutaria; assembly: GCA_949319165.1. Taxonomy (NCBI): domain Eukaryota; kingdom Metazoa; phylum Arthropoda; class Insecta; order Megaloptera; family Sialidae; genus Sialis; species Sialis lutaria. The sequence continues at coordinate 18,867,214 of OX439241.1, forward strand.
GGTTGCCGAGTGATTTTACACGATTCATACCATCAATCACACTGCAAACTTAAATGAAATAATATAGCAAAAATTTTGATGACAAAAAAATAAATGCTGTTCAAATCATCAATTATTTTAATTAAATAATAAAAATAAATCCCAATAAGGTATTTATGTAAACTAGTAATGATATATTATAAATGTGAGTTATTTCTAACTTTAAAAATGTTAAAAGATTTAAAAATTTAATTTCAATTTTTCATCTTCAAAAATTTTTATCGCCGAAACGGCTCATTTTTCGAAGTTGTGCCTGTGAGAGCTTTTGATCAGCATCACATAAACTACAACATACCAAAAATTTAGCGAATTTCATGGAAAGCCAGTTGCCATAAGGAATGTGCGGGGTCCTTTGATGATTTTTATGACACTATCTACTAACCAGACTCAAATAAGAAACCAAATTTAATCAAAATCAGTTCAGTGGCTCATGAGTTATGAGGATTCAAGGGACAAACAGACACGAAACGAAATGGAATGATCAAGTAGAAAATTTAGAATTGGAGAATAAACTTGTTCTGCTTTAAGAAATGATATATCGAGGAAGCAAAACATTAAATAACTGTACATATCCCTATTTTATTAAAGAATATACTTTCCTCTCCAGCAAAAATAATAAATAATAAATAATAAACTTATCATCAGAAAATACTAGTAGGTAGAGTATGTAGGTACAAATGATTTAAGCAGTAAAATATGTACAAATATTTTTTACCAGCAGATATAGTTGTTTGATCAACAGAAATAATTTATTTTTTATGATTTATTTTATTTTTACCACAAAATATATTCAGTTAATATTTTTGCTGATAATAGTAAAATTGTTAATAAGTAATAATGTTGAAATCATTATTTTGACTGTCCAAATTCTTTTTAACTAGCTGATGAAAATTTGATTACTTGTATACCACTTAAAACATCATTATTTTTGCTTTTAAAAAATGTTTTTTTTTTGCTAATACAGCACTAGTGAACCACTTATAAAAAATATTAATTATTTGTTATTAAAATTTACTCAACCCAAATCCCCAGTACCTAGAAACATTAAATGTATTTTTTATAATGTAACATTCACTAAGAAGAAATTTTCTCAAAATTCAACCCTTAAAAGCAGGAACACGACGTTAATTTTTTTTAAATCTAATACTTTTATCTACGTAAACAGCTAAAATACTTTTCTATAAAACTTGCAATTTTTCAAAATTCAACCCTAATAGCGGTAACAAAATTTCAGACTAAGAATGTAAATGGTATCTATTTATTGAATTTTTTAAAATATACAAATGGTCATAAAACGACTAAATTATGCGGTCACTAGTATTTTATACGTCAATATTACTTTAAAATTAATATAAATGCTTAATTTATAACGAAACGTTTACTGGTAATTACATAGACTGTAAACCAATAATCTAAAAGTTATTTTTAACCATGTTATCTATAAATAAATCGTGCACACTTCATAATTTATAAAGTTCTCAATATTTCCCAATTCTCACAATAACAATCTTAATTACTTTAAAGTATAAAGTCCTTATTAAAAAGAGATTGAACTGTTTCAAAATGTAAGTATAAATTTTAATTTGCAACACGTTCTTTAATCTAAATTACAGTTGTTTCCTACCTTATTAATTTAATGTGGGCGCTGAAAATTTTTGCTGATGGCGTAACTTTAATACCTAACAACAAATAAATAAGGGTTTATATCTGTTACAGCGTTTGTTTATTTTGTTTTCATTATTTCGACAAAACCATTAGACATTTTATCTCGATCATTATATCTTCAACCATTAAAATTACGAATGGGGAAGAGTTTAGTAATTTTATACATATCATGCATATTTTTTGTAGAGGTATACACATAAGAGGTATCATACTAAACATGATCCAGTAATACAAGGTCAGCTATGATTATTTTGACAGCCGCCATTTTAAGTATATAAACTTAGTGTCGATGACGTATTACAACGACAAAAAATTTACAAATGTGTTGTGATTAAAAAAACTACATTAAATCAAAGAAAAAAAGAAAAAAAAACTATTATGTAAACAGTATCTATCGTTTATTATTTTATATTTCGTTTTTCACAAATTCCTTATTAGAAAAATTTAGTGATAATGACGTCACAGTATAGAACAAATGAGCTGTCAAGCAGACCTTGTATTATTGGATCATGCATACTATATATGGTTATAAGGTAAAAACTTCATGAAATCGGTAAAAAAACAATCGTCGAATGTAATATAATAGCACACTATTTTTCGATATTTTCTATTAATTTTATATTTGTTATAGCTTGTTTTCTATCAATTTTACCATAATGCTTGTAATACACTCATAAAGAACATTCTCAGCTATAAAATGCAATAATAATATACAGGATATTCCCTTTAAAAAAAGTTGTATTTCACTACATCTCTGATATTTGACATTCAATTGTTTTTTATTGACAAAACCATTATTTATACCGGAAAAATACTGATACTTTGCCCATTTAACCGATCTTCTAATTCCAATAATAACAAAGTTAGCAATGATCACTCGGTTCCCGCGAACACCCTGTATAGTTAAATTGATAAGTGAAAACAATGTTTAATAGGTTTATTACAAATTAAATGCTTCAATTCTTTTAAAATTTGTTATTATTTTATTGAAATAAGATAATGCACTCTTAGATTTTAAAACATAATAAAATTTCCGAAAATGTAAATGTTGTAAAAATTATTAATTACCCAAAAAAAAGTCACATACAAACTTCATTATTATTCACAGAATATACAAAACATCAAAAAAATGTATAAAATAAACATTATTTACTGAAATTATGTCTCCAGAAATGAGGAACGTGACCGTATAAATTATAATTTTATATGCACTAAAAATAAAAGGCAACCCTTGTAACGGGGGTAAACAATCTATGTGAACTAAATCCCATAGGGTGTACTCCATGTCCCACACCTGAAGCATTTTCAGTTAATTTATATGTTCGTAAGTGTTCTGTAAATTAATTATCTTTAAATTATTATTATGAACATGTTGACTGTAAAATAAACACTACGGAGACAAAGTACATACAGTAAAATATCGATATAAAGAAATCCGATATAATGAAGATTTTTTGGAATTTATTTATCATTTTTTTAGCGTGGGGGGAGGTAGATGGAAGGCGTTTCGTCATTGAGTTAAAGATACGTAAGGAATTTATATTAAAATTAAATTAATTATTTGTTACAATAACTATTGTGTTTGATGTAACAATATTACATTTTGGTTCAGTTTATTCCTTACAGTCCATTATAATTTAGTTTCGATATAATTATTTATTATTACCAACATAAGCATACATAGAATATGTATATTTTATACGTTTTTAATTTAAATTTAATTAAAAGAAGAGCACAATTTGTTGTACAGAAAAAGAACACAAAATATGAGATACGATAAAAAGTATGCGGTATTTTAATACAAAGGGGTTAATTTTGACGAACATAATTTAAGTTTATGTTGTAGTTGATGATTATTCTTAGCAAGTAACTTTCTTATATACTTTTTGCTGTGCTGAATCTTAAAGCGAACTCTCTCATTAAGGAAAATACTCGGTATAAATATTAAAACCAGGCGGTAGTGTTTTCAAAACTTAAAAATTACTGTCACGGATTGTGCGTTCGTTAGACGCACGGATGGAGAGCCAAGGATAATATTTAATTTTCATAATACTGTGCCATTTTTTATATTTTATAATTGATTAAATCAATGATCCAATATTATAAAAGCTAAAGTAACTATGTCTGTCTGTCTGTCTGTTTGTTTGTTACTTTTTCACGGCTAAACCGCTGAACCGATCTTGATGAAATTTGGCAGAGAGATAACTTGCATCATGAGGAAGGATATAGGCTATTTTTTATTCTGAAAATTTATTAATTTATTAGACAAAAAAATACAAATTCCACATGGACAATGTTGCGGGTAACAGCTAGTATAACTATTTTTAAATCATTGCATTATACTCAGTGGTCCCCAACCTTTTTGTACCTAAGAGCACATTCTAGAATACTGGCTAGATGGCGGGCACCATTTATTTTTTCAAGGTGGCCACATGAAAATCGCGATTTTCACTTAGGCGTTTCTCACGACTAAACTAAAAAAAGGCAGACATATACTCTCGCTGACTTTTTGATGGAAAAGTTTGTAATCTACAAAAAGGTTCAGAGGCATTTTTCCATATATTTCTTAGTTCTTACGTAAGCCGTGACTGGTAAAAAATGCTATTCATTGTTTATATATTGTTGAACGAATTTGTGCAATGTTTGATATATGCACAAATGTTTTTTATTAACAAATCTGCTTCAACAAAATATTTTTTATTTATCTTTAGAATTAATGTAATTGCGTATAGCCAAATAAAGATTAAATGGTTACATATTTTTCTGGCATTTTACAAATATTTTTTTCAAATAAATACGCTTATATTTCTGTAATAGTAATTAATTACTAAAAATAAAAAACAAAATACATGACATGAAATTTAAAATTTAATTTTTTTTTATCGTTCACAGTCAGCGGCGGGCACACGTAAAACGGTCGGCGGGCACAATGGTGCCCGCGGGCATAGGGTTGGGGACCACTGCATTATACCAAAGACTAAATAAATAACTAAAAGTAGGTATATAAATTTGTAGCATTGATACTAGACTTAACTAGACTATATGTTTTGACCTCTTAACCGGACTATATTATTCTTAATGCTTTTGGGTTCTGAATACTAATTTGACAATAAAAAAAACTCTCTGAACCTCTATATGCAAACATATACAATCAATAAAACAGTTCGCTTAAAAATAACTTAACAAACTAATAGAACTTACAAACTTTAACAACATAAAAACTTAATTATTTTATGGAATATAATAAAGTTGTATTGTTTTAATAAAATATCTTAAGATTTTAAAATAAAATAAATAACTCTTTAACGGCTGGATTTAGGTATAGAACATGGTTTGTAAAATGTGTTGAGAATTAAACAGGCAATTCGAAAATGTAAAAATATATAGGGTGTTCCATTTGAAAATATTGAAAAAAACTAGATTCAGAGTTTTGATACACCCCGTACAAATAGTACAATTTTGTAAATGTTTAATGTAATATCGCAATAATAGAGAATATATCAAAACTACTTTCAGCAGAGAACACATTTTTTTGGTTGTAATTAGAAAATTACAAGGTGTTGAAAATATTCCTATTTTCTTACAAAATTGGTCATAATTTCTAAACCCCTCTGTATAATCCCATACATGATGTAACAAAATACTCAGAAAAATAAATGCTTTTTGATTATCAAATAAAAAATATAGTTTGTATTTAAAAAACATAACTTTGGTTTGTAACGCAGTTATGGGACACTCTGTATAAATGTAACTATTTTAAAACTATGCCATTCTTCTAGCCTGAAAACTTTTGCATTTAAAGTTTTCTTCCCATTCTTATGATAAATGAAATATTGAGCTTTGACACAGTCCTGGGACATCCTGTAGATACCATTTTGAAATCTGATTTCGCTGATTAACGAACTTAACTAATGATATATTTATAAGTTCGATTATTCAACTAAAATCCAAAAAAAATCAGAAAAAGATTCATCAAGAAACGGCCACATATAAAGTTTTAAATGGACCCCATTTTCGTAATTTCGATTAAGTTATATGTATAGTTTTTCTGCCAAAGTTCTGACACGAGAAAGATAGCAATAGATAATTTTCCTTAAGAAAATGCGTTGAAACTTTGTATGAATAATTGCATGCTGAACGTATTTGAAGAGAAAGAACACAAGAAGAAACACTTTACAGTTTATATATGTATTCATATTTTGTGCAAGTAAATTACAGCTTAACTGAGAATCCAGCGGAGTATAAATATTAAATATTCTGCAGTAAATATCTCAAGAGATATTAGATACTGTATGAAACAAAATACACTTTCTAAATGTCTAGACAATACAGATTAATATTAATTGAGTTCTTAGAGCGTACATATGTATTGGGAAATTAATTTATAAAATATGTATTTAAATATGTATAATAATATTCACCGGGTGGTTGTCGTTGAACATTAATTATAATCATTCCCTTTGAGGTTGGTTTATAATGAATATTTTGAGATAAAATAAGTTAATTTTTAAGTTATTTAAAATTAAGTTAGTGTGTAAATAATATGTATAATAATTTTATAAATTAGTGTTCTGTATGAGGTAATTTTGATACAATAAGATACAGTTTTTATATGGTTTTGAAATGATATTAATTTTCTTTAAATTATACAGTGTGTTGATAAAGTAAGGAACAAAATTCATAACTGCGTCATTTAATGTTTTCAAGAAAAACGCTCGAACGCGTCGATTAGTATTTTTAGTTGCGGATTTTTTGACATAAGAAAATTGTATACAGGGTGTCTCAAGAAGAACATACGCAGTCATAATTGATTTTTTCAAATAGAACACCCTATATATTATACCATGTTTGAATTAAACGATAAATTCTGAACACTTTTTGTACAACATACCATAGCTCTTTAGAGCTCTTTAGAGCTGTGGTATGTTGTACAAAAAGTGTTCAGAATATATCGTATAATTCAAAAATGGCATAATATACAGGAAGTTCCATTTAAAAAAAATGCATATATTCATCTTGAGACACATTTCAAACGTCATTATTCCATAAACCGCTGTTTTTTGAGATATGGTATGCTGTACAAAAAGTGTTCAGAATTTATCGTTTAATTCAAAAATGGTATAATATATAGGGTGTTCTATTTAAAAAAATCAATTATGACTGCGTATGTTCTTCTTAAGACACCCTGTATACAATTTTCTTATGTCAAAAAATCTGCAACTAAAAAATACTAATCGACGCGTTCGAGCGTTTTTCTTGAAAACATTAATGCCCGGTCTCACCGCTCAAACTTATTTCTGTTCCTTAGCAAAGTGTTCCATAGTCTTAAGTTGCACTCAAATTTTACTTCGATCTCACATGTTAGTCTTATCATATAATTAGCCAAGTGTCACTTAAGAATGAAATTCTGGGGAATTTTGAATTTTTGTGTACGTTGCTATGGTGTTTTGTGTCAAATATAATTATCAATATTCAATATAAATTATTTGTAAATCAGCAATGCTTTGTAAATGACCGTTGGTGGAATGAAATCGAAGACATATTAAAAATTTGTTCATGGGTGATACTGAATTGTTCCTGTACAATAATTTCAAATATTTTATTTTTTGTTATTTATAAGGTTGGAAACGCATACCATAAATTATTATATTCATGATATATTCATAGTCCCCGGTCCCCCATTTAAACTTTTTTTTAAAATATACTCCTCTGAAACTTCGTGAGTGGACTAATTTTAGCGTAACCTACACGCTTTATCTTGGAAAATTCTGAGGATTGGGGCGTTTTTGAAGGGGCATGCATCAAACATGTCAATTTAACGATGTATGGAAAATTTACGAATAACCACTTCCTTTTTGCTTGAATTACAAGATTTAATAACGCAAACATCGGGAAATATGTTGACTTACAAAAATATTGGGGCATTTAGCGAGACCTACACCCTCAACATGTCAAATTCATGGTGTTATGTAATTTATAAATAACCGGCTGATTTTTGCACAATTGCTAGATAAATAATAATAAAATGTTATGGTTATATTGGCCTACAAAAATCATGGGTCTTTTGTCCTGACCTACGCCCGAAACATGTCAATTCCACGGCGTGTTGTTTATTTAAATATACTTGTAGGTCATGAAAACCACATGATCTTTAACATATTCCATTATGAAATAATGGAATGGCCTACAAAAATATTGGGTCGTATAGCGTGACCTACAAAAAAAGGATAAAAATATGTATAGTCCAGTCATTATAATATTTGAGCTAGAAAAAAATGACGGAGTACGTTTTTTTTTCAATAAATTGGTAGATTTCAATGTGTAGAACATGGTGCTAACCTTCCCCCCCTTCACAGGGGGGTGCATAACTTTCTAGGGGCTTCCAAAGCTGTCTAAAATCAGTTATTTGGGTATACCACTGGGGCTGTCAGTTTTAGAAGAAAACAGGTTTAATAAATATTAAAGCTGATAAAAATACGAATAAAATAGTATTTTTAAAAATGATGTATCGTAAATAGTTATTGAAATAGAGCCCGCGAAAAAATCACTTAGCGACGTCGAGTTTGGAGATTATGCCAGAAATGTAGAGTTACGTTCGACCGCTGTGTTTAATATGTCTTTAATTGAATTTCAAAATGAAATTTTAAATTATAATAGAGAAAAGAGTGCCCTAAATAATGCTCGGCACCCAATGTCGGAATCTCGAAAAATGTTTGAGTTATAAGCACTCAAAATTCTAGATATTACAAAAATTTAAGGAAAATTATTCATGTTTTTCGACGCCCGCAGAGAAGACCTTCGCCACTGAATAAAATAAATTCCATCTAGGAATCCATAGAAAATTTAATGCCCTAATTAATGGTTTTTGTCCGACCATGATTACTTTAAAATTGTTCAAATAATGGGAAAATATATAAGCACATAATTTAAGTTGTAATAATCGCAATTGTATTCAAAAACAGTGTATATTTAAAGTTTTTGATATAAAAAATTGTCTTTAGATATTGACCTATAACTTGAATAATTTTAAAATAATCGTGGTCAGACAGAAACTATTATTTAGGGCATTAAATGATCTATAGATTCCTAGCTGGAATTTAATTTATTCGGTGTAGAATATAAAAAAAAATGTTTTTACTATTATTACCTTCTCCATATAATTATTTCCAAGAAAAGAGAAAAAAGGTGCCACGGTTCCCACGGGACTTTCTTATACGTAATACTGACAGTGAACAGTGTACATGATTTTTATTTTATTGAAAGATATTTCTAATAAAAGATAGAATAAAATGAAGATTACTATATTTTTTTATACATTATATTATATGTATATTATAAATGTGTGTAGAACATTGTTATATCGGCTAATAAAGATGTTTCTAAAACCGGAAATGGATGTTTACTATTGTAATTTTTAATAATATTAGAATTATTTCTGATACGGTACGGAATATTGCGAAAATATTGTTGTTAAACATTAGTTGTAGAATATTTTTATATTTTATTATTTAATAATTTATGCACTTTTAATCTATCTGCTAAATTTTCTTTGTTTTATTAAAAAAAAAAATAACGGTATGGAGAACCATACATGACTTCCATGTTCTATAATATCTTTTTCTAATGTCAGTTGTATAATACACATTTTTGTAGAATAATAATTATTTGACATTTGAATTTAACTGCGCTTGTTTCCATGGCAACATTTATTTGTATTTAAAATTAAAATTTTGAGAGTGATTTTTACCCCTTCAGTGGGCTATTTTGGCACGTTTATGAAATAAGTTCCCCTTAGATCGGATTGAACTACAAGTGTACCAAGTCTTATCAAAATTGTTGAGATAATACTCACTTTTTAGACGATAATTGGTACAAAATTTCGAATATTTCCGAAACCCCTAATCCGATTAGCACCAAAATGAACAGGTCTGGAGTACTCACTGAGACAAACATTTTCACCAAAAATAATTCAAATCGGTGCATATTTACAGTAGTTATCGTGAACGGAAGAAAATTCTACATCCAGACACAAAGACCTACATATATACAAATATGACCTGTTTACCTTGTAGGTCACATGTTTAACAGTATTCTATATTTCATTTCAAATAAGAAAAACAAAATCACAAATGAGTATATTTAAATAAACAACACGCCGTGGAATTGACATGTTTCGGGTGTAGGTCAGGACAAAAGACCCATGATTTTTGTAGGCCAATATAACCATAACATTTTATTATTATTTATCTAGCAATTGTGCAAAAATCAGCCGGTTATTTATAAATTACATAACACCATGAATTTGACATGTTGAGGGTGTAGGTCTCGCTAAATGCCCCAATATTTTTGTAAGTCAACATATTTCCCGATGTTTGCGTTATTAAATCTTGTAATTCAAGCAAAAATGAAATGGTTATTCGTAAATTTTCCATACATCGTTAAATTGACATGTTTGATGCATGCCCCTTCAAAAACGCCCCAATCCTCAGAATTTTCCAAGATAAAGCGTGTAGGTTACGCTAAAATTAGTCCTCTCACGAAGTTTCAGAGGAGTATATTTTAAAAAAAAGTTTAAATGGGGGACCGGGGACTATCATTGTTTTCGTCCATAATTTCATGTTAGATGGTTGCAATATTTATTTTTTAGCGATGATACCAATTTTTCAAATTTTCTGATAATGAACGTATGACGTATGTCATATATCTGTATAATTTTAAGTTTAAGTGAAACTAAAGTATCACTTTGACTACCACTTAAATTTAGGTGATACTTAATGACTTAAGGATCACTTAAAATGTTGGTGCAACAATTTTAAATTTTTATGTGTTCCACAATCACTAAGTATAAGCGGTGAGATCGGCCATAAATGACGCAGTTATGAATTTTGTTCCTTACTTTATCAACACACTGTATGTAACTAAAGTTACTTAATTCACAAAAATATGGCCGAGAAAGTTGATTCTAAAAATATCGATAAAAAATGAAATTAGTTGCTGTAGTAATTAATTCGTTACTTTTTAAGAATTTTTTTGTATTTTATGCGAAATATTAACCTTTAACTACTCGCGAATAAAAGGTGTATTATAAAAGTATTTAATAAACCATATTAACCCTCCGTTAGGCGCGTGGCATACATGCGTAGACCACTACTATAAAAACTGTAATAATAAAAATCACGCTTTATTTGAGGACGTGCCCTTTTGTGTAGCTGTCGATTATGAATTCTTACATATTATCAGTTACTTAGTTGCAATATTTTAGCTCGGTGTTTTGAGTTATAACGAATCAAAAACGGCTGGTCTACGCATGTATGCCACGCGCCTAACGGTGTAACTATTTTTGTTGTGTTTCGATTTTTTATTTTCATCATTTTTGTAAGAAATAGCAGTTTTACTTTATGTATGTGTATTATATTTGACTATTTTCGGAAATATAGACATGTTTGATAAAAAAAAACTTTGCAGGGGTGTACTTAAAGCTCGAAAAAAAGTTTAGAATAATAGCGAGTGTACGAGATTTTTATAATTGCAGAACCCCATACCATTAAAGGTATGAGCATCTACAGGGGGGGGGGGGGGTCATTGGGGTACTTACGAGAAAATAGATGTAATATTCGATTCTATAATGTACTTGTAAAAAAATATTTTCTATTTTCTGTGGGGAGGGAGGGGGGGGGGGCTAATTGATTTAATGGAAGAGTCATTGAACATCTACAGATGGGTATGACTACCCAAAATAGCTAAAAGTAAAAAAAATACCTATAGTGCCCTTATTTTTTTATTCAATATAATAAAGTCTATCACCCCCATCCCCTATAATTTTTTTTCGATTTTCCTGCATATAGATAAAGTAATTATTTCGGACGTTATATTTTTTCTAAAAAGCGCAAAAACCGCAATAATTCGGCAAATATGTATAAAAACACCATATAAGATATATTCGCACTATATTTTTACCCTAATAAAAATATCCAAATTTGATCGCCATTTTCATACTTTTCTTTGCAACATTTTTGTTGCATTTTTTTGTATCTCTATATATTAGTCATAAGTAACATATTTTGTTGATCACATTTTTATTTAGGTATATTATGTTTCTTTTTTGGGTTAATATAGAATTTATGACAATTAAACGTCTAAAATTGGTATTTAACTTTGTTTATTTTTTCACAAACAAATATACAAAAATTTCAATAAAAATTATGTGTTGTATACAAGAGTATACATCAATAAACATAATAGTTCAACTCATTTGAAATAAAAATCAAATTTAGCTATTATAGGCCAAATTGAAATGGTCTACACATGTATGCCGCGCGCCTAAACTCGTGACAGTAGTACGCGCGCCTAACGAAGGGTTAAAACTTACATTATATTACATTATATTACAATATTAAAACGTACCGCGGAACTTGTCACAGATAAGTTTCAATTACTTTAGGCCTAATTAAATCCAGTCGACAGGATTATTGTCTGGTTGAAGATTGTTTAAATAATGTTTTTTCCTACATACATAGTGTATTTTACTGTACAAGTGCGCGAGTAGTTAAAGGTTAAGAAAAATGTATCTATGTATATTGCAAAAGTACGTTTAATTAGTTTTTTAAATAAATTCAATTAAAACATAAAGTAGATTATTAAAAGATATTTTCCAATCAATATGTAATATCATATTTGCATAATTGAAATTTAGTATTCTTTTGTATGGCCGAAGCAAAAAATAAAATCAATAGCAAAATGTATGTAATGTACAAATAAAAAGAAAATACAAATGATATAAAACCTAAAGTACTCTTACTTTTTTTTTACTAATTGGATTACCCCAATTAAACCAGAGCACACTCTTATACTTTCATACTTGTACAATTTTCTGGTATAAAATTTATTCTACAAAAAATGTATTTATGTATTTATTTTTTAATATTCGATTTTTTTTTACTTTTTTATATTATGTACATACAATATGCAATGAAGTAGGTACCTACATATAGTGATCATGAAAAAACTTGAAATTTCAACGAAATTGCACGTTTTAAGGATCCCAGTGAATACCTTTTTGACGACTTTTTTAACGTAGGTAAACTTCTTAAAAACCTCGGAAAAATCCCACCGGACGTCCCCGGATGCCCTTAAAAAGAGCATAGTGTCCGGGGAAAAAAGGATGGATGGCAACCCTGCGTACAATCATTGTCTCAATTACATTTGTGTGTGTGTGTGTGTGTGTCTATCTGCCTGTGAACGTCTTACAACCAAAACGGCGGGACATGGAATTTTAAACTTAAAAAATAATTTGTTTAAAAATCAGACCATAAATCACATTTTCATAAATATCTCGACTCCAGTGATACCTACCGGATCTATTTTTTGTAAAAATATTTCTTTCCACTTAACTAACATATGAGTAGTCAAGATGCAAAACCTGCTATGTGTGTTTGAACAGATTTCTAGCAAAATTGCATAAACTGTTTTTGCAGCTTCTAGGTAAAATATCCTTATGCCTTTTTCATGAGTCTGGTTCCAAAACCTGTCATATTTTTTTTCTTGTCTCAATTCGATACAAAATTTATTACTTTTATTAAAATGATTTTTATCTTAGTTCACCAAAAATATTTATGCAATTTCTGCAACCGACTTAATCTTTCAAATTTAATTTTAAGAGATTTTTGTCAGGTTTTCAGCCCAATTTATTATAATATTTGTAGCCTGAGACGAGTAGAATCCAAAGATACAAAAACCACAAAATCTTAAAATATGTGGATAGCCGGTTTTGCATCTGGACGACTCATATATTCTAAATATGAGTTAAATCGGACCATAATGACACGTTTTCAAAATATCTAGATCCCAACGCAATTTATGAGTTGAGTTTTATATTTTTGATCTAAACACGGCATAATATTCTATACATAACAGTACAAATGTTAACATACTGAACACGAATATATTAATAAAAATATTTTATTTAAAAAAATTATTACAGAGTTAATTAAAGGATCTTATTTGTCAAGTACTTTAATTAAAATATAATAATCATTTACTAACAATACATTTAATCGTATATGAAACATCTGACAAAACGTTATAAAATTAATATCTCATTATTAAGTAAAGAAATAAAAACACAAAAGAAAATATTACACAAATTTTCATTAGGTACATAATAAAATCTTATTAGAACTTCATAACTCAATAACAATTTCGTTATAATCAAATTCCCAAAATCTACATATTACAATATAGAGTTAATACAATTGCACTGAAATAATCATACCACTAAATAGTACAACACATAGAATCATAAATGCATACAAATGTTTGGCATTATACTGTGCATACAATAGTATTAATAACAGTTAACATTCTACATTCGACAGCCAGAATTACACTGACGTAATGAAGTTACAATACTGCCGTCGAAATGTATGTTCAGTCGTCTGTGGGCGGGAGGGATCAGGGGGTGTTAACCACTTATTAACATTGAATCCAATTCGGGTTAATTTGAAAATGGAACAGGAGCAATCAGTTATAAAAACGTACTGTTTTTAATGTTTTGATATTATCATTAAAGTTTTTTTTAGAAATTAACATTTATATTACAATGATACTAATATGATAGTAATGATATAAAAATAAAGATTATTGAACTAGTCAATGCAAACAGTGATTGGTGGAGTATTTTATGAAAACTAATAAAATTACTTAGGGCAAGTTTTAAATTTAAATCTTGAAGAAGTGTTGACAAAAATCATGTTCGCTTTATTGTGGGTGCATACGTCATAACTTTTTTATGACGTATGTACATTGTACACTCCTTAAATTTCTAATTTCTATGTCCAGGGTTTAAAGTCGAGCGTTGATGGGTCAATTACTCAGAACTTATGTTTTTATATATGTGTCGCAGCCGGATTGTAAATTTAGTTGCTTTATAAAGCGGCTAGCCGTTTTGTAGAATTGTTATAAGTTTAAAAGTGGGGATTCAATCTCCGCCTTGAAGGGCAATCTATTGTGACGAAAGGGGATTAATATAGTATAAAAACGGGAATTTATTATCCGCTACAACGAACTGTGGGAATTTTATTTTATTTTATTTCTTTACTAGCGGAATCCCGCGGCTTCGCTCGCGTAAACTGCGAAACTAATTAGAACCGTCCATACGTGATAGGGGATGACATAACATTTTTTATATTGATTGTTATTCATTACCTATAAAAAACTTAAATATCTCGGATCTTAGTTAAAAATTGTAAAAACTAACCCCCTTTCTAACCTCGCCATTAGGGGTTGAAAATAGAATTTTTTATTGCAGATTATTTTGCCCGATTCCACCATTATAACGTAAGCAGCTATGCAGATAAACATGTCAAAAACACAGAGTCTGTCTACCCCTATACCATTAGGGGTTGAATGTCGAAATTTGTATTTTAATAGATGACTATTTTGCCGGAATTTACCTTTATAAGTAAAGCAGGTATGCAAAGAAACATATCTAAAACCATCGTGTCCCGTCTTTCATTTTTAATTTAATATTAATTTGTCATGAACAATTATGAAGATAAATATATCAAAATTTTACCCCCTCCACTCCCATAGGGGTTGAATTTTCGTAACTGATATTTGTCTTGTAGAGTACCTACTTGTGCCATGTTTCATTCGGTGAATACAAAAAAATATTTTACAAATTTTTCCACCCCCTAACACCTTAGGGGTTAAATTTTGGGAAATGCTGAAATAATCGTTTCATTATTTATATTGTAGAGTATGTTCGATAAGTTTCAATTAAATGTGAACAAAAAAAATAATTTTCTACATAAACTTTGTCACCCTGTTTTAACCCCGTGGGAGTTGAATTTCGAAAAATCTTTTCTTAGTGGGTGCTTATATCATAAAAGGAAGGCACCTACGAAATTTCACGTTTCTAGGTCCAGGGGTTTGGGTTGTACGTTGATATATGAGTGAGTGAGTGATTAAGGACAAACTCTTTTATAGATATAGATTATTTTATTTTATTTGACAAAATTCTTAAATAACAGTTCATTGCAGCGGGAATCGGATCTCTGTTTTTATACTATATTAATCCCCTGTCGCCTCAATAGATTGCCCTTACCAAGGCGGAGATTGAATTCCCGCTTTTAACCTAACTGAGATACTAACCTGCTTATTTTACCCCAAAAGATTGCCCTGACCAAAGACAGTTAATGTGTATATTATTATAACATACATTTTCTACAAAACGGCTAGCCGCATTGTAAAGCGGCTAAATTTACTATTCGGCTGCGACATATGGATAAAAACAAGAACAAATTACTTTAAAATACGATTTAAAAATCCCAAATCAATGTCCGGGTTAAAGCAATAGTTATTTTTTATGAGGTAGTATCTTAAATTCTAGTTCAGGGTTCTGATTTTTAAAAACTATAATTGATCTGTAATTACTGGATATCTATCGTTTATGATCGAGTCTTTTTATTAAAATATAAATAAGAAAAAAAATCTGAAAAAGTAATAATTATTTTAAAATTAAATTTTAAAAAATTTCCTTGAAATATATTTTAATTTCACGTAATGACCCTAAATAATGTAAAAAGTTTGCAGATTAAAGTGGCGTCATAAATAATTCGAATGTATTTTTATTCATCTACCAACTGCTAAAAAATTAAGTTGAGAGTAAAACTTTTAGGAACTGATTATACAAATGAACATTTAAGCCCACCAAACAAAGTTTGAATTTTAAATTAAGTACTGTAAATTCTTTATTAACAGTTAAAATTTTAATATGTAAAAATGTACATAGTATAACATCATTTTTTCACAAACGAAGTATTTTATTATCATGCTTACCCAGTTTAATAAATTAATTAAATTTTTGTGTACTAAAAAAATACTAAAAAACATAATTATAATTATAAATATAATAATTAATATAATATACTGATAAATATTGTTATACCAAATATATAATGGTTTATAGAGTAACAAGTTATTATTAATTTTATAATTTCATATAATTTTTCTATTGAAACTTATAATTTATATTATGAAAAACATATTAAATATGCATACACAGTAAGTAGTTACTTAAACGGAACTCTACATTTTTGGCGTGGTTTCCAAACTGACATCCGTCACAAGATGATTTCTTTAGCGTGGTTTATTTCAATAACTACTAACGGTATACATATATAATTTATAAAAATACTATTTTGTTAGAAATTTTATCAGATTTATAATAACCCGTTTTCTCCTAAAACTGACAGTTGTGAGCCCTAGGAAGTTATACACGCCCCTTCGAAGTATAGTGGGAGTTACTTTATCGTTTTTACATTAAAATATACAAAATTCTCGAATAAATTATCATCCGGTTATTTATTTTCTATACATATAGTAACCGGAATAAAACATTTGTTAGTAAGAAAATGTTTTACCTCAATTTTTTTGATAGTTCTTACAGGTTTGTTAATGTTTTATTTAGATAGATGCTAATATAATTGCATGAGTAGGGTCTACTGTAGCCATGTTTACATGAACTAAAAACTGTTTTGTTATGAACTAACAATTTCAAATATTCTAATCCTCAAACGTATGAGTAAAAACGGATGTACCTATTATATAGTTCGGTTTATGAAGTTGGTATACGTTATACATTTTTTACTCACCTACTCATTTGAGGTTTAGACTGTAATGTTATAAATAAAATAAATGTCCTAAAAAACGAAAACTATGCTATCGAAAACTAGTCAAAATTTGTATGGGTTATATTTAATTGCACTATATATTAGATAGTATTCACTTTGTACATTGAACATAAATTTCAATACTTTGCACTTAAAATCTTATAGTATCCAGTTTGTACACGTGAACATATGTATATTTTAATACTTTTTTATACATAAAGCGAATATCGAATCGTTTTAAAATATAGAAAATCACGTTAAAAATATTAAATCTATTGGGGCGAAAGGAGGTTGGTTAGTTTTTACGTTAGGTTAAAATATAGAAAATCACAAAAATCACAATAAATAGGTACCTATATCCAAAATATGTAACTTTTAGATCTGACAGGTCCAAATATAGGTTAAGTATAAAGTATTTAGTTTTAGTAGAAACTATTTATTTAAAGTGCTATAATTTGTTTCAAGTTCAATATATTTGTTTAATGTTGAATAATTAATTTTTCGTGCAATATATTTGTTATAAGTGAAAACGA
The DNA here is from genome assembly GCA_949319165.1 of Sialis lutaria. Taxonomy (NCBI): domain Eukaryota; kingdom Metazoa; phylum Arthropoda; class Insecta; order Megaloptera; family Sialidae; genus Sialis; species Sialis lutaria. The sequence continues at coordinate 18,885,122 of OX439241.1, forward strand.
TTAAATAAAAAGTGTTGATTATTTAAAAAACAAATTTTTTTTCAATACAAGCCAATTTTTATGTCGGTATATTTTAAATATCGAAATTATTGGATTTTTCATTGTAAATTTTACTAGTGTACTAGATTACTAAAAAACAAACTTAATAATTTTGTTATTGTCGGTAGTCGTCGAAGTGAAACCGTAAACTAAAAACTTGCACTGGAAAACTCTGTGAAAAGTTGGCATGTGCCGGCGATCTTTGAGCGCAGATGGTGCGCGAGGAGATGAAAAATTTATGAAACTCTAGAAAACTTCACCGTGAGAGGTGATTGTCATATTTTAATTAATGTTTAATCGACCAATATTTGTGTTGGAAACTTTTATAATTCTTTTTGTAACAAATACTTTCAGCTAACCGAGGATTCTTGTAAATAATTAAAAAATTTATAAAAAAATATTCTTGAGTTCTATTTTTAAGTTAGGTCTTCGTGTAGCTTTGAGAAACACTTTTCAATTTTGATAAATCGCTAAAAATAGTTCTATTTTCCAAAAAAATATCTCAAAATATCACGTTTTAATTTTAGTTAATAGAATATTTTTTATAGAGAATATACATTTGTATGTAGGTACCAACCGTTTGTAACCCCTTGCAGGCGCCATTTCTGACTTATTAAATAAAATAAAGATAGGACCAAACTTTCCCGATGAAGATCTTCATTTTGACACCCCACATGCTTAGATATGAAAAAAAATCTTTATAACCCCTATAGCATATTTTTCTTTTGTTAACTTTAATATTTTTAGTTGGTACTTTGTAGTATCACCAAAGCCATGTTACCATTTTTTTTTACAGATTTTTTGAATCAATAGTTGGCGTAATGGAGGGGGGAGACAAAAGTAATTTCTGTTCGGAGGTGCCATTTTTTGAGTTGTGTTCGGCAAAAATTGTAAGTTTCTAGTTTCTATCTTAAATATAAAATATATAAATAGTTTACGAGATATTTTGCTTTGGCTGAAAAGAACGGACGGATGACAAATTGACATTAAAAAGGCTATCTTCGGAACCACCCAATTTTTGTTTTCTATCATGCTATAATTAGCTATAGTCTTATTTTAATTTTTTTTTAAGTTTCAATTTTCAAATGAAACGTTGGTTGACAAATCAATAAAAAAAGTTTTTAAAAAGTATGCAAAAAATACTTGCATACATATTTTAAAAAATTTATAGAAAACCAAAAACTTAATGTAAAAAAAAACAATATTTTCTATACCGAACAGCAATTTGATAAATTAGTCTCTCTAATCAAAGACTTTAAAAAAATCTAATTTCGTTAAAAAACCATCCAATTAAAAACCATTGACATAATTTAATTAAATATTTAACCTCGTTGAAAACAAACAGAAAAAAGTATTTTGTAAACAGCTATTAAATCATTATTAACACAACGAACGGCGTGTAGAATGAGCAGGAAGGCAAAACAAACTTTTTGAAGTTTTCCCGAGGCTTTTCTCGACATCCGGAAAAATGATGAATGGTAGAGAGTTTTTTCTCTATTGCACGTCAAATAAAACGCAACTTTATTCCCTAAATGTATTATACTGCATGGAATCTTCGATTATGATACGACAAATTTTGTTCCATGTCATATTTGATTTTGTATTATTTTTTCTCTCGATATGGATCTTAAATAATGACAGTAACATTTATAATATATACTTGGATTTATTTCAGACAGCAGTTTATTTTCAGATACGTTTGATTGATATGAGATATTATATGCCAAAACTTAAATACATTTTTAATATTTCATATATTATTCGTTTGATCTGAAGTTAAAGCCACTTCTGTCATTTTTGAAACTTTAATATCCGGTTTATTATTATTCTTTTTGGTTTCTGTACATAATTATTTATATCATTAAAATTTGTATGGAAATTTTAGGATAATAGGGGTGTAAAATTTTGTATTTTTAGAGTCGATTATGCCGATTATGTGGATATGCGTCGATTTAGTAGCAACAAAAGTTGATAGATTTTAGAATTGGTGTCTGTTTGTTTGTTTGTTTGTTCTGAGTAAACTCGAAAACTACTGAACCGATTTCGATAGGATATTCACAGTCAAGTCACTAAAAATAGTTTAAGATAGTTATTTGTACGCTATTCAATCAAAAAGGATGAATAATAGCTTTAAACATATACTGAGAATAGGGTATTTGACAAAATTTTAAAATATATTGTAAATTGTGCGTATGTATACAATAGATACTTCCATAGTATCTTTTTCCAAAATAATGCCGAAAAAACGCTGAAAATAATATTTTTATATTTAAATGAAAAAATTCCCGCCAAAACGCGCATTCAAAGTCACGTGGTTGCGTGACGTAACATTATGATAAATAAACTGAAATCAACCAATAGGGATCGAGTATTCTAACGTTTATAGCATAAATTGACGTCATACCAGTGGCAATTCATTTAGACGTGTTTGCGATCACGTGACAATTATATTAAATATTACATTTTAAAATTAGATTTATTATTAAAATACTGACTTATTTCACGTAAAAAAACACTTGATTTTTAATTATAGTAATATATACTACACTATTTACAATATTTTAGTCTTTATTATTAATAGTGTCAAATACCCTATTAGTGATCAGTTAATGAATTTATTGATATATGTACTTACACAACTCTGAAATTTTGAGTTCTATAGCACGGTTAATTTTTGTTGAGTAACAAAATTTATCAATACAAATTTTGCGAAATTAAAAAAATAGAAAAATCATACGACAAATTTTCATCTTGAATTAGTAATTTTAGAATAAAAATTTCATATTGATTAATTATGACCTTCTTTATAATTTATTTTAAAAAAGGGAATCAAAAAAATATATGTATTTAAAAACAAAATTTTGCACCATAGTAGAACGAAAATTTGTATTATACTAAAAACATTTAAGTGAATACACATACATTGGTGCCTACAAAATATTAAACTAGATTATAATTTTAGTTATGATGTATTCAAAACATCAAATTTTATTTCAAGAACATCTGTTTAGATGTAAATATTTACTGGCATTTCATTAATTTGACTCATTTGTGGACATGTTTTGATACATTTCAAAATATTTTGTTTATTTTTCTAAATCAATGACTTGATAAATTTTAAATCAAACGTGCTGAATGTTTGAGATTAAATAATTTATGATGTAAGTAAATATTTGTACAAAAAGATTTTAATAATCCTGTTACATCTAAATGTGTTAAGTATTAAGATATTTTAAATACGCAAATAATAAAATCTATACTAATAATTTGAAAACTGTAACATTTTTTAGCGATTTGTATCTAAATCGGAAAAAAATAACACTGTGTATGTCTGTCTGTCATAGCCTTCTAACTATTGAACCATGTGATCTAACAATCTGAGATTTTGTATAAATAAAGTAAATGATAGTCGAATAATATACATACCTACTTGAGTTATGAAAATTAAGTTTTTTAATTTTTGGCGCTTTTTAAAGGGGCAAATGCTAAACCCATTTTTTAAAATCCAATCTCAGTGAGCGAGGTATCAAATGAAAGTTGACGATTCAAGGAATTTAAATATGTAAAAAGTTTTATTATTATTAAAATCTTAAAAAAATCGTACAGATATTTTGTTCCTAGCCCATATCAGCCCGAATGTAATAGTGAGAAAAATCTTATATTTTGATGCCGAGATCAAAAGAAAATTCTTAGAAATTACCGCACTTCAATGTATTTTTCAAAAATAATTAAAAATATAAAATACATTGTGCTACAATCTTTTCGATAATATTAAAACCATTAAAAGCCAATAATTGATTAACATATATTGTAATGTCATTGCTAGTATTCATAATGAGTGCAAACCAAATTACATACTCGTATAAATTGAAAAATTTAATGGTACGAGACACTTGTACGCGAAGTTTGACTCGCACTTGACATTTTTTTATTTTTTTTTAATCGAAAATTCATTCGATAATAATCCATTGTTAGAAAATTATAACCTGAAACCAATAAATCTCTTCAGTTCGTAAAAGAACTCTTATAATTAGATGAAAACAAAAAAATCTGAATATTTTACGATGAAACGAACCAGGGCAACGTTTACAACTGGGTTGGTTTAATACTGAGTAAATAAGTGCAATGTAAATCAAAAACAAAACGAATTTAATTGCCGAGTCGTATAACAAATGAAGTGTGAATTGCAGGGTAATAATGATGAAATTAATTTTATTCTCAAGCTCAACATGTCGGTGAAAATTTATGCGGGTCGGTGTGGATATTCACAAGAACTGTTGTCATCTCTCTTTAACACAGTTGTTCTCAAAATGTGAAAACAACATAAATAAAACGGTTTTATTGCAAAGAATTTATCTTAATTAATGACAAATTTTAATTTAAAGTTTCCTCGGTAATTCATTATTTGGAACGAGAAGGGGATTATTTTTTGTACGCCCGATGCGCCTTTGATTTAATCTTGTAAGTTAAAACATAAGAAGACAATATAAGTATCAACTTATAGACGATTCGAGGGTTCCAAAAGGAATAAAATACAGGAATAAAAGAAAGTTAAAAACTCTTGTCGGAAAATAATTAAATCGGATATGTGTGCTTACATACGTGCATTAGAAGTTATACTTTTTTGGCATAGCGAAATCTAGCGTGCAAAATGCAAAACTAAAAGCCCGTTTTACCAACTAGCATTACAGAAATTTATCTACACCTAACCTAACTTAATGGTGTTGTTTTCCTTACATGGTGCGCATCATGAAGCATAGAACCAAGGAGATGAATCTCGAGTGGAGGGGGTATGTCAAAAAAACGGAACCTGGAGTAGGCGGTCCGATCGCTGCGCATTACTTTATGCGCCTTTACCCCTCTGTACCTTGAGGTACACACATATTACACACACAACTATACGGATGCGCAGTCAACTTCTGCACAGCGGTCCATGCACGAGAGACCACCCACTTCGGCGGTCATATTTCGACACATAAAATTGTATTACAGATATACAGACATTCATCTCCAGTCTCTATTCTTCATGGTGCGCATGCATCGTTGCATGCAACGCATTTCGTTGCTGTTGCCATTACATTACTAAAATTGCACCTTAAACGCGCCAATGAAGTACAACTAAAAGAAAAACTTATGTAAAAAAACAGGGAATCACCTATTATTAACGGTTTAAAAAGGGGGTCGAAAATTTTAAAAATTAAGGTGAATTTCAGGCAAATACTCTCCTATTAAAATTAAAATTCGCGTGTATCGTGATATTACCAAATTCAACCCTAATAGGTGTAAAATATTGTTTCTGATTAACAGTAAAAATTATGTTAAATTATATGAATGCTAATAAAAACGAATAAACGCGGGTAAGGTTGCAATCTGGATGCTACGTAGTATAATAAAACGATATACATAAGTTACAATTTACAATCAAGTAAAAAATTGACAAGAACCGTTTGTTGAGATTCACTGTTCACTGTTCATGTACCACCTACACTATTCAACAGTGTAGAGTCCTGTTTTATCTTACACGATGTGCCCCACATTCCTTCTGCCCTACTTACAGCTCCCCTGATCAATATAGCAACACAAGTCAGATTGTGTAATGCCATAGTGTCGGTGAAACCAGTCCGAACGGGGATTAGCCATGGCGTGAATGGAATATCATTTTATTTTTACACCACTGTGGTTTTTTATTATTATCGTCTATTATGAATATTGAATACGGATTTTGTTCGGTCGTGGTGGTGGTACTGATCAATTTGATTTTTATATTCAGAATGAATTTCATTATGTTTTTATATGAATGTATGTAGGTTTTTATTATCGCAGTTATGAACATTGAATATGAGATAAAATAGTAGATAATAATTATCTTGTTAGATATGATTTATTTCGTTATAAAATGGAAAAAACAAAAGAAATTCTCTTTATGAGATTGGTAATGTATAGGTGAAAAGTTTTCATCGAAAAGTTTATTAACTTTTCAATTTCACTGAAAGTTTTCACTCGTTTGTGAATTTTTTTTGAAATGTTTTGTTTGTACGATTTTTTGGCTGGTATTTAGTTGTATTATAATACAAAATAATACGCAAATTAAAAAAAAAGTAACAATATATTTTTAATTAGTTTTGCGAATGATTAATCATTATATTGTCATTGAGAATACTTATTATATAAGAACTTATATAAAATTTAAGATAATCGGACATTGGGAAGTAAGTGAAAAAATAGTTACAAGTTTCGATCGAAACAGACAAACATGTCAAGTTATTAATAAAACTGTAGAAAAATAAAAAAAATTCTATCCCGGGAAAAAATTGTAGATCTACAGAGATCTACTCAGATCTCGACAGATCTCTATTTTGAGACATCATATTTTTCACTGGTTTTTGATCTGTGGAGACTTGCAAAGATCTACAACGATTTACAAAGATCTCTGAATTCATGAATTTTCAATGTGTTAATCTCTATCACCATCTACAATGATCTTTAGAGATCTTTGTAGATCCTTTAAGATCTTTGTAGGTCATTGTAGGTATTTGCAAGTCTCCACAGATCAAAAACCAATGAAAATATGATGTTGTCTCAAAATGGAGATCTATCGAGATCTGAGTAGATCTCTGCAGATTTACAATTTTTTCCCGGAATATTACATTATAACAGCATTACATTTATCACCGACTTGAAACTTTTCAGGAAACTTTACCTAAATGATTTCAAAATAAGATCTTTTCATGAAATTTTATAGTTAAATTTTTTATAATTAATATACTAGCTTACATCCGTGGCTTCACATGAGAAAATTTCAAAAAACGTGCGACATGTTACTCTTAACTTGTAAACACTTCGACAGTCTTTTAGTATCTTTCGAAAGGTGTGTTTTAATTTTTATTTAACTTACTGCCATGCTTTAACCCTTTCAGCCCTGAATTTTCAATATTTAATAAAAAAAATAAAAATAAAAATCAAAGTATGGATTGCCATAGCAAGTAGATCCCTGTATGTGTTATATTATTGTTGCAATTACCACCAGCAGGATAGAAAAGGTTAAAAACATATTCCAGTTTTGATGCTGGAACACTGAAAATCCCATTAAATTCGGTTCACATAATTCAATGTGTTTAATGTTACTTCTTAGCGGTTTAGCCCTTTGATGGAATAGCGTAATGATATCCATCAAAATCTGTTCGGTAAATTTCAAAATATTCTCAGGAAAAGAAAAAAACCGACATAAGGGCGGATGGGGCATAGTGGGGAATCTCTCATGCAGGCCGAATGAAACCCCGTGGAAAGATTCAAATGGCTCACTTTGATTGGTCGTCAGTTGGCACGTGACCTTTACGAACGAGCAACGCAAACGTCTCAAAAACAGTATTTTCGTTAAAAAATAAGTGAAATTAAACAGCAATTGTTTCCCGAGCCTAATTATGTATTGTGGTGGTTATCATTTCGTTTTGTAGCAGTGCCTTCTGGATTTCAAATTAAAAATACATTTTGAAATTGATGCCAAATGTTGTTCTAAAAGATTATATTGTTGATAAAAAGACTATTAAATTAGGTACCCCACTTTACCCCCATATACGGGGCATAGCGGGGCAAATGCCATTTTATATTTATGTATTCCCATATCATAGAGTTCTTATCGTAATCAAGAAAAATATATCCATAGTCGTTCGTAATGCGTTAATCCATGATATTGAGTAAAAATTTGTTGTTTAATCATAATATTTTATCTTGTAGGTATGCCTGAGTCCTAAGTACCCCACTATGCCCCCTTTTCCCCTATATACAATAAAATAAAACTATGCAAACTCAAAAGATGAAAAATATGTACATCTCTAGTTATTATATCAGAAGAGGTTAAGAAAAAATAACTAATTAATTATTATGATTTAATTTTGTCGTTCTAAATACCAGTTTAATTACACTATATATGCAACTTGAAATTAAATAAACGATTCAGCTTCTTCAAGTCGCTTGTCTCATTGTTCAAACTCCAACTTCCTGAACAATTGTTATTAAAGCAACCGTGAGATATGACAGCTAAGCTTATGCTAATATTTTAAATCTTAACAGTATATTAATTAAATACAAATATAAGTTAAACTTGCCATATTTTAGTTTTTGTAGGTTTTGTTTTAATGTTAATGACATAGCGTTGAAATAATAATGAAGGGAATTTGTTCTTAGGAGAAATGTAAAAGTATTTTAAAGTGTTGGTACCTGAATATTATAATGTTTTTTTTATTTCTTATAGTTTTCTAATGAGTTTTTTTTGAATGAGTTGTCATATTTTTAAATCTATTTTTAACTATAATACCTAGTGTAACACGGGTGGATGTCGGAATGTCACCATATCGGTTCAAGTACTAGCGTGAAAGAATGCTACCATAAAATATACCGCGTGGTTTGATATATCTGTTTTTTGTCTTGTCATCGTATCAAATTACATGTGATGTGAATGATTTTTTTCTCCTGTTTGCATCACATTTTCTGTACTGTTTACCATTCTTGCATGACATCTTAAGTTAGTAAAGTACGTGTAAGCCTTGTTTCACACATTCGCGGTTCCATTCGGTTCGGTTCGTTTTCGGTTTCAGCCGAAAACGAATCAAACCCTTTCACACATACACGGTTCTCATACGGTTCATATTAGGTTTTAATTTTTTCCGTAAACTCAGTAGTTATCTTGGAGAGAAAGCAAGTTGTTGCCATGTTGTTTCTCTATAAAAAAATTTAAAAATAAAGGAGGAATACTAGAATTCATTGCGAGCACCCTCTCATCACTTTACAGCAGGAATTTTGAGCATTCTACACTATTTTCTCGAAGCTAAAGAGCATGAAGACGATCCACATCAACATCTAGAAAACCGCTCATTTTATTAGAAAATCCGCGACAAAACTTAAAAAAAAATAACACTCGCTATCAGGTTAAAACCGAAACTAAACCGAGTATGTGTGAACGCGTTCATTGCTGTGTGTTCCCTGGACACGAATTGAAACCTGATGAAATCTGTCCGTGTGGAGGGAGTATTCAGTTCTGTACGGTTTCTATTAGGTACCGAATACAAACTGAATCATCGTTTCACACTTGTCGGCAGCGACCGAAAACGAACCGAACCGAATGAAACCGTATATGTGTGAAATAGGCCTAACAGTAATAGAATTGACTATAAGTCTAAGTGGATACCTACGTATTAGGAGATATATTTATTTCCATTAACTTTTTTTCTTATTTTTAATCGTAAAACAGGAATACAAATTCATTTTGTGTAATTTCAAGTATCCGTATTAAATGCAATTTTGCATGCTTTCTTTTGCATCGGTATTTTTCGTAAACAGTTTATCCTATGACAAAAAAGCAAAGTATATTTTGTGTATTTTATGTCATATAATCTTATATAAGTGCCCAACTAATAAACAAAATAAGGAATACAAAAATACTAGATAGCCGGGTGTAAATTATAATTGATTAATACTGGAAATCGGTAAGAATTATTAACACTAAACCGGTTATCAAATTTTATAATTGTATCACAATGTGTTCCAAAGATACTAAATAAAAAATAATTTTTGGTAAAATCTTTTAAGGGATGTATCGCTGTATCTAGCTCTTTCCGGATTCATGCTTATATGAAGTTTTTTGCTTAAAATATTTTTATCAATTTACTGTCTCAGTTTGGCACAACAGTGCTGAATCAACCTGTATAAATCTAGATTTCACCTCATATTCACCACCGGAGATTGAATCTCCTTTGTTTATATTTAGTAATCCCCAGATTAACCACCGGAAATTAATTGCCGTATATGACAAAAAAATGATAGTCCTCATACAACAATATACTTACATATATTTGTCATTTCACTGATTTATTTGGATTTTCATTTGAAACTATTTAATGTATTTTTTCCTTATAAATAATAGGTAACAAACAAACAACATATTATACATCATATATGTATATGTAAGTGTTTTAAACCATAATATGTATGTCAAAATAAGTTTATACTTTGAATATATTATTGTAACCTTTTACTACAAAAACCGATATTTTTATTACCCAAAATGAAAATATGTTTCACCTCTTTTGTTAGATAGAAGGAAAATACAATTGTAAAAAATACCTTCAAGTAACTACAGATATTTTAGACCAGAATTGAAATGCGTTGGAACTGGAAAGTATACACAATCTAAAACAAAATTTATGAGAGTTGTTTTTCAATGATCATATTTTATACTGTATATTTGAGTTATGGAAATATTACAATATATATCTACATATATGAGTCTTCGAAAATTGAGATAGGGATATGGGTTCTTATTCTGCGAACGACGATTTAAAAGCGAATTGAAATATCAATATTATATATTACTACTGCAAAGTAAATAGTACGCACTTTTTATCAATTTTATGTAAGGAAAGGTATTTTTATTTTATTTTTTCATTTTGGTATATTTTTTGTACAAACTACTATATACACAGGAAAAAGGATCTTTAGCTATTTTAAAATTAATTTAAAATAAAATACGGACAAGTGCGATTGGAATTCGCGCCCTGAGGGTTCCGTACTGTTATTTTAAACAATTATTGGCAAAAAAGTAATCTACGTAGATCAGTGATGGGCAAACTTTTTTAAGAACGGGCCAAAAACTAACAAAAAAAATTTGGCGGGCCAAAATAGTTTTTTATTGAAAAAATACATTATGTAAAAATGTTTATTTTTATAATATCAATGTGATTTATGTAGTTGCGATTGGTTTGACAACAGTTCTTCATAATTTGGATCAAATTGGGACGTACTTATTCTTAATAGTGCTCCGAGATGTTCATCTGTCAGTCTATTTAAGCTTTTTCTTTGTTTCATTATAGAAAAAAGTTGCTCACAAATATAGGACGATGCAAACATTGCACAAATTCGTTGGGCGTGAGATATTAAATTTGGAAAACGGGTTTTTACAAGCCCTTGTAGAATTCTAATTTTGGAACATTTAGAAATAATTGTTTGAGATGACTATTAGATTGGAGTTCAATTAATTCAAGCTGCAATTCTGGATTCACTAATCCACAGTCCACATTAAAAGGCATAGTGAAAATATCCAAATCTTTTTCAATTGCACTGAAGTCTTTAAATCTTTTTTCAAATTCGTCATGAAGTTTCCTCAAGTTATCTTCATAATCCCTAATCTTGCCTTCCTTTACAGCAGTCAGTGAATTTAACCTTGTGAAACTTGAATTTTTACATTTTGAGTGTAATTCTCTTTTTTAGATATTATTATTATAAAATATGAGACGGGCCGGATTGAACGATTCACCGAGCCGGAGTTGGCCCGCGGGCCGTAGTTTGCCCATCACTGACGTAGACAATGGACCCAATTCCCAAGACGTCTTTGTGTGTAGGCGTCTTTGCGTAAATGATTTTCGGAAGAAACCAAAAAAATAGTTTGTCTCGTAAGTAATAATCGCATATAGAATTAGAAATAATTTTCGGGGTTTCCTTTACTTGTGCAATAGGACCTTTCTTCGGGTTAAATTTTTAGATTCTAGGTCAACGGGCAGTACCCTATAAGTTTTGATTAGACAGTCTGTTAGTCAAAATACGCTTTGAAAGGCCGTATCTTTTTTACTGCTTTGGCTAGAAACTTGATTTTTTTATAGCACTATGAGGCTGTGGAATTTAATTTTTATTTGGTAACTTTAATTGTATCTAACAAAAAAGGTCTTGGCTAACAGATAGACGGACAACTAATTAATTCTATAAGAGTTCCGTTTTTTCATTTTGAGAAACAAAAAATCATATTACTCTCTTTTTTTTATTTCAAAACTCATATTTTGAATCAAATGTACAGTCGATATTCTATGTCTATGGAGATGCCCGTTTTGGTCAGAGAGTTGTGTTATTTTATTTGTGAATTTTAACGTATTAAAACGTTTCAAATCCATAAACAGCATAATATAATTATCAAATACAAATTGCATTTGGTATTAATATTATGCTCTCTTAATCCGAATCAATGAACCGATACTGATCGAATCAGTGAAAAATATAGGTATAATTATTAATTAAGTTCACTGATTCATTTAGTGGTATTATACATATTATGGATATTAGATATTTTATATTTAATTTAGAAATACACTTCACTAACGAGAGGACAGTGGTTCGTCCGTGACTGTTAAAAATAGCTGTTTTAATTTGCATTAGTGATTTTGTTCATTGATTTAGATAAAGATAATAATAGCACTTGTGATGGTTATTTATTTGTTAATTATAATAATATAAATTAAAAATCATAAATGTTAACTGAACCGTGTTGCAAACTATCATCATATTTCCTACATGATATCATGATAATCATACTTAAACGTGTGTTTTAAAAAAAAAATTATTTTGTTAAAAGTATGTTTATTTTAAAAAAACTATTGGACCCGCTCCGTCTTCACAAAGGAGTAATTATTTCACCCCTTGTCACGTACGAAGGGTTGTAATTAGTTTCATTAGATCCAGCGGAAAAAATACCACAGGGTAGGGGTTTCAGGGGAAAAACAAACTCGATGTCTCGCATAAGAGCCGAGATATTTACGATTTTTTCCAACTTAATTTACTATATTCATCGCTGCTTATTTATTATGTTACTTAACGTAACAAAATATACAGGATGTACCAAAAAGTCCGGTATCCCGGAATAATTATTTTTCTTTGCCTTGAACCAAAAGAGAGACAGAGAGAGAGAGAGAGAAAGACGTTGCGTTTTATAATAGCTTAATCACACTATAATATAAACGTGCAATATATATATATATATATATATATCCGGACGAAACTATAGCTTTATAGACTCTGGATCCACCTGGCCGATTTTGATAATTTTTTTTTTGTCATGTAGCTTGACTCTTTTTCCAGTCAATAGGCTAAATTTCATTTCTTAGCTATGAAAGGTCTCTGAGCTGTGATTTTTTTCCGAAAAAGTACATCGAATTTTACTGAAAATTAAATTTTAAGGTAAAAAACCATCGGCAGTTTTTTTTAATCCGAGCTTCCTATTGGTCGAAAATGACGTATGTTCAGTCAGATTCAAAATACATGTGCTTTTTGACAGTTGACAGATGACAGGGAATGTTCTAGAAGGTTTTCTATCCTTTTCTATTAGGAGTGAGAAAATTTTTGATGACGTTAGATTTGAATGTCCATGGAATTACGTGGTTTTTTACATGTGACATATTTTTTATGTTTGTAAAAAAAATATTTTGAGTGAAATTGTTGAATTTTTTTAATTGTTGAAATTATTCATTTAAATCAGGGACGGCGTTTCAAATATTTTTCAATTTGTGTTTTTTTAATGAAATTGTATAAAAATATAATTTTTTAATAGTTTTGTTGATGCAATTTATTCAAAATTTCACATTTAAAAATAATAATTAAGTCAGGTGCTGGTGTTGTTTTAAATATATGAAATTTTTGGGAACTGTCACATTTCGTAACGTTTGTAAAAACTTAAAAAAAACATTTTTTATTGTTCAAAAATAGAAATTTCAGAAAAATATGAAAATTATAATATAGATCAGTAGCGCCTCAAAAAAAAATGTTTATGAATTATTATTTTTTGGAAAGTTTTGGGATTGATATATTAATAATTATTTTTAAATTATAATTTAGTCAGGGGCGTCGCATGAAAATAGTTAAATTTGCTATTTTTTAAAAGTGCAATTTTTCTAAAGTTATTTAATAAATAACAGTACATTTTAGGTTGGGTAATTTATACATGTTTCATTTAAATCAGGGACGGCGTTTCAAATATTTTTAAATTTGTGTTCTTTTTTAATGAAATTGTATAAAAATATAATTTTTAATAGTTTTGTTGTAGGTGATTGATGCAATTTATCCAAAAGTTCACATTTAAAAATAAATAAGTCAGTAGCGTCTCAAAAAAATTTTTAATTGTTCAAAAATTAAAAATTTCAAAAAAATATGAAAATTATAATATAGATCAGTAGCGCCTCAAAAAAAATTATTTATGAATTATTATTTTTTTGAAAGTTGAGATTTTTTTTTTAATTATAATTAAGTCAGGGGCGCGCATGAAAATAATTTTTTAAAAGTGACGTAGAAAAATTAATTTTGATTAAAATTGAAAAAAAATTAAAAACTTCAGGAATATATAAAAATAAAAAGTTAACCATTTAATAAATAACAGTACATTTTAGGTTGGGTAATTTATACATGTAATATTATTGAAAATTGTAATATTGATATGTGATTATCACCGCCAATTTAAGAAATAAAATGAGTATCAGCAAAAAGATTGGAAAATTATTATATTATACACATACGAGGGTCGCAGCCGAAGGCTGAGACCCGAGTAAATTTGTGATTAGGTAATTTGTACATGTAAAATTACTGAAAATTGTAATATTGATTATCTCCGCCAAATGAAAAAATTAACTATCAAAAAATAGTGGAACGAGTATGATATATACACATACGAGGGTCGCAGACCCGAGTAAATTTGTGTAAAAAATATGGCGTCAAAGGGGGTTGGGGCGCGAAGCGCCCAGGGGCACAGCCCCTAGTCACACTATAATATAAACGTGCAATATATATATATATATATATATATATATATATATATGTATGTATATATGTCCGGACGAAACTATAGCTTTATAGACTCTGGATTCACCGGACCGATTTTGATAATTTTTTTTTCGTCATGTAGCTTGACTCTTTTTCCAGTCAATAGGCTAAATTTCATTTCTTAGCTATGAAAGGTCTCTGAGCTGTGATTTTTTTCCGAAAAAGTACATCGAAATTTTACTGAAAATTAAATTTTAAGGTAAAAAACCATCGGCATTTATTTCTAATTCGAGTTTCTGATTGGTCGAAAATGACTGTCAGATTCGACATACACGTGCTTCTTGACAGATGACAGCTGACAGGGAATGTTCTAGAAGGTTTTGTATCCTTTTCTATTAGGAGTGAGAAATTTTTTGATGACGTTAGATTTGATTGAAATTACGTGGTTTTTTACATGTGACATATTTTTTATGTTTGTAAAAAAAATATTTTGAGTGAAATTGTTGAATTTTTTTTAATTGTTGAAATTATTCATTTAAATCAGGGACGGCGTTTCAAATATTTTTAAATTTGTGTTTTTTTATTGTAATTTTATTAAAATATAATTTTTAATAGTTTTGTTGATGCAATTTTAGTCAAAATTTCACATTTAAAAATAATAATTAGGTCAGGGGCTGGTGTCTTTTTAAATATATGAAATTTTTGTTACATTTCGTAACGTTTGTAAAAACTTAAAAAAAATTTTAATTGTTCAAAAATTAGAAATTTCAGAAAAATATGAAAATTATAATATAGATCAGTAGCGCCTCGAAAAAAATTATTTATGAATTTTTATTTTTTTGAAAGTTCAGATTGATATATCAATATTTTTTTTTAAATTATAATTAAGTCAGGGGCGTCGCATGAAAATAATTAAAATTGATATTTTTTAAAAGTGACGTAGACAAATTAATTTTGATTAAAATTGAACAAAAAGTAAAAACTTCAGGAATATATAAAAATTAAAAAGTTAACCATTTAATAAATAACAGTAGGTACATTTTAGGTTGGGTAATTTATACATGTAATATTATAAATAAAATTATTTATTATATTACAAAAAAAAATTATTTTGAGTGAAATTGTTGAATTTTTTTTAATTGTTGAAATTATTCATTTAAATCAGGGACGGCGTTTCAAATATTTTTTAATTTGTGTTTTTTTTAATGAAATTGTATAAAAATGTAATTTTTAAGAGTTTTGTTGATGCAGTTTACAAAATTTCACATTTAAAAATAATAATTAAGTCAGGGGCTGGTGTCGTTTTAAATATATGAAAGTGGGAAATGTCACATTTCGTAACGTTTGTAAAAACTTTGAAAAAAAAAATTTAATTGTTCAAAAATTAGAAATTTAAAAAAAATATGAAAATTTTAATATAGATCAGTAGCGCCTTAAAAAAATTATTTATGAATTATTATTTTTTTGAAAGTTTTGAGATTGATATATTAATAAAAAAAATTTAAATAATAATTAAGTCAGGGGTGTCGCATAAAAATAATTAAAATTTCTATTTTTTAAAGTGACGTAGACAAATTCATTTTGATTAAAAATTAAATATTAATAATAATAAATGTTTTCAATGATCATTTTTAGGGTTATAATATAATATACTAATGCATACGAGGGTCACAGCCGAAGGCTGAGACCCGAGTATATTTGAGGTTGAGTAATTTGTACATGTAATATTACTGAAAATTGTAATAATGTGATTATCACCGCCAATTTAAGAAAAAAATGAGTATCAGCAAAAAGAATGGAAAATTATTACAATATACACATGCGAGGGTCGCAGACCCGAGTAAATTTGTAATTAGGTAATTTATTCATGTAAGATTACTGAAAATTTTAATATTGATTATCTCCGCCAAATTCAAAAATTAACTATCAAAAAATAGTGGTAGGAGGATGATATATGCACATACGAGGGTCGCAGACCCGAGTAAATTTGTGTAAAAAATATGGTGTGAAAGGGGGTTGGGGCGCGAAGCGCCCAGGGGCACAGCCCCTAGTTAGGTATATAAAACTCTTGGTGCGTATGTATGTTAGATCATCAGGCCTAAACCACTGGATGTATCAATGCCATATTCACACTATATATTTGTTTTGTACTTGGGTAGGTTTATAGATTTTTTTAACCCAGTAGGTGACTGTTGGGTCGAGATATTTACGAAAATGAGAAACCGTAAATTATAGAATTCGTTATTCAATGGCTACTATGTTTTTATATAAATAACAGTGACATCATGAAAACAAAACACGACTTGATAAAATATTTTTTAGTATTTTAACGTGATTTTGACGTTTAAAAGTTTTCATAAAATATTAAACACTTTTGCAGAAAGAGCATGCAAATTATCTTTTGTGCAAAACAACGTTTGCTGAGGTAGCTAGTATTATATAAAAATAACGTGAAAAGTTAAAATTTTTAACCGTAGGTCTTTATCTCCAACTGTTCTCGAGATATAGCCTCTAACATATAAAAATAAAAAGTAAATTAGGTAGTTTTCAATGTTATTTTAATATAAAATTATATAAAATAAAATAATAATAATTAAAAAGAAATGTTTTACTATTGCCTACATTTTACTTTTCTGTATACGTTCATTTTCACTGAGCTCAATATAATTTAAGAAATTCGTATATTTCCGCATCGCCAGAAGTTTGTTCTTTGTTAATAACACAGCTGTCTTATAACTCGGAAAGAGAAAAATAAAGTACATTTGTCAACCGTGGAAGTTATTGAAAATGCCGAATTTTGTGACATATCCATTAGCGGCATTCTCGTGAATAATACGATCCGTTGTTGACATTCAAAGATTTCTTCACGTTTTAGTTCTTCGAATTCTTTATGATTTTTATGTGTTATGTTTATTTTATATGTTTTTGTTTTAAAGTAATGAATACGCTATGAAATGGAAAACGTAATTTTGTGTACATTATGTCAATAATGTATTTATATGGAAAACCATTATGTAGTACATATAATAAAACTTCTTAGAATTTATTTAAATTGTGTTATTTGTTCAATATTTTTTGTATATCACCAAACTGAGGCAAAATCTTTTTACATGGTATTTAGTACAGACTAAGGAAGACTAGTACTAGGCTGGAATGTTACTTATGCACCCCTACCACATATTTTTTCATTATTAAAAAAAATTCATAGGTGTAATTGATTTTTGGTGCCCCCTAAAAATTAATTTTACGCCCTTTTGCAGTTTGTGAAAACTTAATTTTTTTAGTCCTCAAAATCAGGGACTTGAACCGGAATTTATTTATGGTTCGGGTTCGGGTTCAACAATAAATTTCGGTTCGGGTTCAGTTTCAGGTTCAGCACGTTGCAAATTTTTTGGGTTCAAAAACCGTTATTTTTTTAGGTTCAGGTTCGGGTTCGGGTTCAAATAAAAAAAATATTTGCTAAATAAAGGCACAGTGCTTCCTCGTGCTAAATTCATCAAAAGTAGTTAATTATCATGATCAGACATGATCTAATAATACAAGGTCTGTTTGACAGAGTTCGCAGTTCATTTATTCTATACTGTGACGTCGTCACCATGAAATTTTTATAGTAAAGAATTTGTAACAAATGGAATATAAGTAAATAAACTACCAATACTGTTGTCCCCCCCCCTCTTGCACTAGATTTTAATAATTTTGAAATGGGATCGTTTTCAAGCCAGACCCAACCAAGTTTCATTAATATCGGTTCAGTGGTTCATGAGTTATGTGTGACAAGGATTCAGGAGACAAACACGAATCAAAAACGGACCAGAAACGGAAAGATCAAGTTAAAATTTTTAAATCGGAGAACAATTTTTTGAATCTATTTCATTCTTGTATCTTCGATATTGTGGTTAACCATTGAATTTTCATACAATTTTAATAAAATATATTAATTCGACAATTTTCTGAGTACCTAATTTGTCACGATTAACATTTGCAAGATTGAAAGGGGCAAAGGGAGTATCCTTGAGCTACGGTGGTTAAACCGTGCCTGTTAGTAGTAACTTTTATTATCATTGTAGTGACGATAGTGACCTTAGTGCATAAGTCACATCACATTATACCGCGAAATTCAAACAGATTACCAGTTTAGACATTTTAAAATCAATGAAGAAAAATTAGTACAATACTAAAAAAAATTTCTTGAACCTTTAAAAAATATATGGTTACCGGATATTCATTTAAAGGTTCGGGTTCAGATTCAGGTTCATTGACATTGAAATATAACGGTTCGGTTCGGGTTCGGGTTCATGAAAAATACGGGTTTTTTCGGGTTTCGGGTTCGGGTTCGGGTTCAGGTTCAGGTCCCTGCTCAAAATATAACGACATAATGAATATTGTTTATATTATTATAATAGAAACTTAAAACCAACTAAGTAAATATGAAGACTTTAATGAGCTCTATCAGAAAATATAAACTTTTGAGTGGGTTATTGAAGAAATTTAAGAAATAAAGCTTATTTCTGATACTTTAAAGCAAAGCTTGCTTGGGGAATGTAATATGCAATCAGTATTCTGACTTATTCTAAACGTTGTAAAAAACAGTATATTTCGCACCCTTAGAATGAAAGTTACCTAGCAAAAAATTCCCGTAACTTTTTTTTTGACATAAACTGACTTTAAAAAGCATATTCTTAAAGGTTAATCTATAAATCCGCAAAAAATCAATCACTTCCGATGAAACACGGGAGAGATACAATTAAATTTATTTAATTCTATACTTTTTTGAATACTTTCTTGCTCATTTCGCACAAATTGCATTTTTTAACTTAGGTTACTTTCATTCTGAGGGTGCGATTTGTCTTTAATAAAATATGAAACTGACCAAAAAAACCTAAACGAAAGAATGAGAGAGCTGTGACATATACAGACAGACGGATAGACTGAAACTGTAAGGGTCCCTAGTTTTTTACGGAACCCTAAAAATGAGTAAGATGCGCCAATGTACTTAAAAAGTAATGTCATTCGTGTTGGCTTCTGTATTGGTCACAAACATATTGGATTGGGATTCTATAAAAGCAATCACCGGCCGTAGCGCAGACAGACATTATATTCATAATCTGAAAGTTTTCTCGGAGGAGATGTTGAACGTGGCTATTTCCACTAGAATTATTTACCGTTCACTACCACGCTATTTTAACACGAGAGTGCATTGCAACAGTGTATTGTATACCAGAGGTATTTAAAAGAGGGGAATCTGGAACTCCGACAAGACACATCTTAAAGCCAATATCATCCAAATGATACCTAACTTGTATGTATACTTTTTAAGGCACGCGGTCAAGGCTATAGGACTATCAACATAATTTTCCTTATTCTCTTGAATATATGTTTAGCAATCTAAACATATAGTCGAGTGCAACAAGTTTTTTTACCTCAGAACCCAGTTTCGCTGAACGGATTTTTTTAAAAACTTTCTGCTAAGTTTCTAAAGCTAAATACAAGAAGGTGTATCTATTATAAATGTCCGCTTTTCGAAAATTACAATAATTAATTAAAATCCAATAGCAATAAAATACATCTTATAAAATTTTTGGAGTTGCTCATGATGAATTTAGTAATTTAGTAAAATTAGTACGAAAAACTACATTTAATGGAAACAAATTTTAAATTACTTATATTTGGTATAAATACTCGTTAATAATACAAAAACTAATAACCGAAAAGTTCTACCTCGTATAGAGGAAGATTTTTCCCTTAAATGCCAAAAACATCCCTAAACGGTAGCCAACGTCACAATCAGAGCTTTTTTTTAATTAATTGTTTAGTTTATGTAGGTAATATACTATTTTTCATTTTAATAACTGAAAATATTCATTGATTCACCAGCGATTAAGGTTTGTAGTGAAGTAGAGCGAAACTCAACACTTAGGCCACTAGAGCCCATTGTGCTCCCCTTGAGGTTTCAAATACTTTTTCACTAGTTGAACAGGTCCGTTGTTTCAGCGAAGGATAGAATCCTGTTCATCGGCATGTCTTACAGGTTTACTCATTGATTCAGTGAATTACATAACGACTCATAAATGAGTAAAATCGATTAATAAAAATCTATTTTATTTATAACGTAGGTATTACACTTATTTAAAAAAATGACTTTTAAATAGAATTAAAAAGTTCATATACTGACTAAAATAGTGTATTTTTACTGATTCAAATTACCTAGTGTATATAAACGATAAATAAGTTGTGAAACTGCTTGAGGACCACTGCTTTTTATGTTCCATCTGAATTAATATTGCACACCGAGATTGCAGATAAGTGCTCGCGAATGAGCGAATAAATTTTTACGACACTCGTCAAAGTCTTGGATTTTACGAGGTGATTTTTTTTCTCGCAAGGAATTGATACATGAACGGCTTATCAATATGAGCTTTACGGGTGAATCGCGGATACAGTCGATATTTAAAAGCGTGTGTTGGGTTTATCATCTGCGAATCAATCAGTGTTAAATATGTCAGATATATTAGTTATATCATTAGATTATGTAATGATATATGATCATACATATACGTACTATACATTGAAACATATGGTTTCCGGGTGTAATTTATGAAGTTGTATCTATAGTTTAAGGTTGGGGGAGGAGAGGGTCAGAGATAGCGTCCCGTAGGATATTTTTAAGGGGGGTATATTTGTTGAGAGGGAATGGTTTGATTTTTTTGTTAGTAAATTGGTGTTAATAAAAAAAATTATTACATATTTTAATGCTTGGTTTCGATAACAGTAGTGATCTACAGTCCTTAATTAATACTATCTCTATGGTAGATATCAGTAGCTGTAACCATGGTTAAGACATATACAGGGTGTTGGAAAAAGATGGATACACCTGCGTAATTCGACAGGGAGGAAATATCAGAAAAAAAGATTAAGACAAAAATGTTAGTATTTTTCCGTTATCACATGGTGTTGACAGTTGTGGGGAGGATCTGCCCTTAAATGGGAACCCCCTATTTTTCTCACAGATTTCGATTTCTTGGTCCAAAATACCCCGAAAACCGTTAAGACATACTTTCTGTTATCAGCCATTTCGTGAAATATGTTTTATGAAAAAGTTATCACATTTTGTCTAAGAAATAACATGGAATCATCAAACATTAGGCAGAAATAGAACTTCAATACAACAGACTTTCGAATGAGGCACTGTCGGTTAAAGCCAAAAGCCCGTTATATAATTAGTAAGTTTACCCTTTATTACTGTAGACTGTAGGCATACACATGTAATTAATATTATACCTAACAAGTTTCATTATATCAACAAAAGTTCATTTTGTTGAAGGAACGATCATTAAATACGAAAGGCTTTTTTGGGAGGAGAGGATTTTTTTGTTTTTGTCAAATGAATCCTTAATTAAAGCCTTTTTGAATAAATTTTATTTAAATACGTTCATTTAAACCAGTTTTGATATTTGAAATTGCTTTCTAACCCTCTATAGGTACATTTACCCGCCTTAAGGCGAACTTTACTATAATAATAAGCAAGCGACTATCAAAAATTAATTTTAAACATTATATTTGTCTTTCTGAGTCCAAAATTAATATACACAGAAAGTATTGAGTTTCAAAAATAATTAATGCATTAATCATGTAATTTCCTTAAACTAAATAAATACACCATAACCACAAGAAAATCAATGCCACAAGACATGCGTTTCGATTTTACAAGAAGCCATCATCAGGAGTCTAACAGTTCCAACTATGAAAATAGTAAGCTCCTGTTGCGGATTTCTTGTGAAGCCAATAAACGTGTTGATTGATATTGTTTTCTTGTTGTTTAAGTAACTAAGAAAACAGTTCCTCCAGTTTCCTGTAATACATATATTAATTCAATAAAAAAAACAATGTCTTTTGTTGCTACTATAAACATATACAAAACAAATAAAGGTAGAGGTCATCCAATAATTTATAATGAATCCACAGAAAGACGATTGGGAGGTCAACAATTTCGATAACTATCCTTACGTACTTAACGATGAAAATTTCCTCTTTTCCACACATTTGAAAAAGATATTATACATTTTTGTTCGATATGTCCGAAGTTAGTTATACATATAGAGGTTTTACTATACATACTCCCATATTATATAATTTATCTCTATGGCTTCTGGACAGCTTATATAATATAACAAATAAGCCCCACTAAATTTTCTGGTCCAACCAGGCTACCAAAGCTGTCTACTAGTTTACTATATATAGTACATGTAAACACGAAAATTTAATATACATAAACTGTTCATTATTCAGTCCTCTAATATAAATTGAATTGAATTTGTGATTTGGTCTAGAATTAGAGACCTTAGTTACAGTTATTGCAGCTTTTATTACTATAATTACAATGAATATTCATGGAGCTATTTGTATTAGCTCCTTTCTTTATGATTTGTACGTTAACAGAGCTATAAAATATTGTAAATTTATTATTCAAAACTACACTTAATGAGTGCAATAAACAGTTTATTAATCGAGTCTGCTGATGTGGCATTTAAATTTAATTTTATTGTTTATTTGTTCATTTTTTGTCTATTTTAAATAAATAATATTAACTATAATATAATTAATTCTTTATGCAAAATAACTTAGTGTACTTACAATTAGTGAGGAAAAAGCAATACAGAATTTTGAATTTTATTTGGTGAGAAACATAAATAAAAGTTAGGTATGGAAAATTACTACGGTACATAGGGATTTCAATGTTATTTAAGATACAACCAAACATAAGATTTCTATTCGTTAATAATTGACGCTTAATTTAATCAGATCCATTTTTTGGTTTTGGGTTTTGATTATATTTCATACAAATATTTATAATCCACGCTAATTTTTACCCAATAAAAAAATCATAACTTATACTTGAACTCACGATAGGGGTAGGAATAAGGACTCGAAAAGTTCTCACCTTAATCTTGGATTTTTCACTTGAAAAACTACTCCCCATGTGGACTTTATTCCAGTTTTTCTCATTTCGTCCAAATCGCCATTCGGAGGAAAAAATATAACATGGATTATATGAAAATATAACACATTAAATTTTGTGTAAAAAAATGTCCCATACAATTAGGCTAATCACCAAACTTATCTCGCAATCGATGTTCAAAGTGAAGGGTAATTTAGAGTACGCGGCGAAAAATAAAATTTTACGAATTTGTTTCAAAATTAATTGGAAATAATATTTAGATGTAGCTGAAATAACATAGAATTCCCTATAAACTGTATTGTATATGGTAAAATGGCGCCGACCGTGCCAGTCACGCGTTCAAAAGTGTGCACAAAAAGTGATGAAAACGATAATTTAGACGAATCTAAAATTGTCAAAAGTGTAATTAAAACTAATATTACTAATGAAGAGCTTATTGAGCTAATCAAAAGTAATAGTGAGAAAGTATTTAATAAATTATTCGATGAAATCAATTCTTTAAAAGAATTAAACTTAAATCTAATGGCTGAAATACAATCTCTTAAAAATGTTACAACTTGTTCGCGTTGTGCAGTTATAACAAGTGATAAATCGAAGTATACATATTCCAGTGCATTGAAAAATGTTTCAGCACCGAAACAAACAAATGAATCCAAACCTGTGGTTAAACGTAATGATAAAATTGAAAAAAATACTGTAATTAAGAAACCTACAAAAGATAAAAATCCAAGTGACTTAGAAGTGGAAGACATATGTTCTGAAACGACTGAGATAGAAGATGATAATGAAAACTTCACTGAAGTAATATATAAAAAAAGGAGAAAAAGAAATGATATCATAGGATCAGGAAATGCATCTGAAGAATTTTCTGCAGTGCAAAAAAGAACTTGGCTATTTGTGGGCCGAGCTAAACCAAACACTGAAAATGATATGATTGTAAAATATTTGAAAAATCGGTATCCCGGAGAAGATTTTATATGTGAAAAAATTAATACAAAAGGTCAAACAGTGGCATTCAAAGTGGGTGCTAATTATAATTTACACGAGGAACTAAATAAAAGTGAATCCTGGCCCAACGGGATTATTATAAGACGATACAATTTTTTTAATAGAAATTATGGCAACTTTTATGAACAGCAAAGTAATGGACAAAAAAATAATTAATATAATGCATTTAAATTGTCAGAGTTTAAGAAACAAAATCAGTGATCTAGAACTGTTTTTAGAAGGAAAAAATATAGACTTTTTATGTTGTAGTGAACATTGGTTATCGAAGCAAGAAATACAATTTATTAAAATAAATGAATTTTCTCTTCAAAGTGACTATTGCAGAACACTATTTATACATGGGGGTGTATGTATTTATAGCAAACGTGAATATGAATGTGAAATATTAACAAACATTAATTTTCTTAATGTCGATAAAATTTTTGAGTGTACGGGAATTAAGTGCAGATCATTAAAAACTATTATCTTAAGTATTTATAGATCTCCTGATGGTGACTTTAACCAGTTTTTAAAAAAATTCGAAGAAATGATTCAACTAATACTGATACCAGAGTATAAAATAGTAATATGTGGCGACTTTAACATTAACTTTTTAAACACAAATGACATTAAATTGAAACAGTTTCATAATGTACTGTGTAGTTTTAATTTAACTTGTTGTGTAAAAGATCCAACAAGGGTGACTGATACGTCAAAAACATTAATAGATAATATTATTACAAATGCAACATCCTCTAATTATACTGTAAGCAACCATACAGTTAGTTTTTCAGATCATAATGCAATAGAAATAAATTTTAATAGTATGACTTTCAATTATAACGTATCTAAAACTCAAATAAGTCGAATTTTTAATGCTGAAAGCATAAACTATTTTAATTATTTACTTAGTAATGAAAATTGGGCGAATGTTTATAATATCGCTGATCCCAACCTATGTTACAACAATTTCATCGATATATTTTCCTTTTATTTTAACATTGCTTTCCCTAAAAGAACATTTTGCAAAAAAAACACTCGTTATAAAAATACCTGGATTACTGACGAGATTAGAATGTTGTCTAAAAAAACATGATTTATATATTTTAATAAGAGATTTAACAAATATTAATATAGACACAAATATTCTAAAAGCAGAGTATAAAACTATTTGTAAACAAATACAAAAATCTGTTGCTGACAGTAAGAAATCTTTTTATGATAATTTAATAAATAATTCCTCCAACAAATCCAAAGAAATTTGGAATATAATTAATACATTTAGAGCAAATAGTGACTTCAATAGTAATCAAATATCATCTATCTTCATTAGAAATAAAAATGTATATAATCCCAAGGTCATTGCAAATGAATTCAATAATTATTTTTCTTCGGTAGTTAATAAACTCAACATGCCTGAGCCGGATTTGCAAATAAACTTTAAACACGTTAATAATTCCCAAAGCATGTATTTTTTTCCTACAGACTATTATGAAATAATGAAAATTTGTCAAAATTTTAAAAATAAGAAATCATCAGGTTTAGATGAAATACCAAACTTTATTATTAAATCATGTGCTCATAACATAGGTCACGTCCTGAGTTATATAATAAATATTTGCATCATCGACGGTATCTATCCTGATAAACTAAAGTCTGCTATAATAAAACCTCTATACAAAAATGGAGATAAAAAAGACATAGCTAATTACAGACCAATCTCACTTATAAATAATTTTTCTAAAATTTTTGAGAAAGTGATTAATTGTAGACTTGTAAATTATTTACAAAAATATAACCTAATTTCAGATAAACAATTCGCCTTCAAAAAAGGAAGTTCAATAAATAAAGCTCTTTTTTCTCTGCTTAATAACATATTACAATCGTGGAATGCAAAATTATTGTCAGTAGCAGCTTTTTTTGATTTGTCCAAAGCTTTCGATTGTGTCCATCATAACCTACTAAAAGTTAAATTAGAAGAATACGGGATTCGCGGTAATGTTTTAGGGTTACTTAACTCATATTTAAGTAACAGAACGCAAAGTGTCCAAATAGGAATGCAAACGTCCAATTTTAAAACTGTTGACAAGGGTGTGCCCCAGGGTTCAGTCCTGGGTCCTTTACTATTTTTAATTTACATCAATGATCTTTCTATGTTATCTAAAGATAATATTTCACTTTACGCAGATGATACAAGTATTCTTTATAGTGCTAATAATGAACATGAACTAATTAAGTCTATAAATTACTCACTAAATAACTTTAACAAGTGGTTCAAAAATAATAGTTTAAAATTAAATGTAGAAAAAACTAAATTCATTAAATTCGGGGAGTATGGGGAAATAGATAACAACATACAGCTAACTTCAAATTATAAGATCGATCTTGAACCTAATATCAAATTTTTGGGCCTTTACATTGACAAAAATCTGAATTGGAAAACTCATATAAACTATTTAATAAGTAAAGTATCTACATTAAGCTATTTACTCCGCGTATTAAAGAAAAATACAAATACACAAACCGTATTAAATTCATATCACGCTCTTATACAATCAATTTTGAGGTACGGGATTATTTTCTGGGGAAATTCCAGTTATACCCAAAGCTTATTCCTCATTAAAAAAAGATGTGTAAGAATTATTTGTGGAAAGAGTCCTTATGAACCTTGTCGACCCCTTTTCAAAGAACTTAAAATATTAACTATAACAGGTCTCTATATATTAGAATGTTCACTATTCATCAAAAAAGAAACACATTTATTTGATAATAATGTGCGTTTACACAATTATATCACTAGAAATAAAGACTACTATGTACAAACTGCCACTTCCTTATCTACTGTTTATAAAGGGCCTCTGAATTATGCTATTAAAATTTACAATAAATTGCCTAAAGAACTAAAATTATTACCTCTAAATAAATTCAATAAAGAGTTAAAGTCACTGTTGTTGGATCGATGTTATTACAACATAGAAGAATTTCTTGAAGAATGAATTTTATTTTTACTTTTTGTAAGTTATTTCTAAAACTGTATATTTTTTTTCCCCTATTCTTTACTTTTCTTTATATTTTATATTTTATATTTTTTTATTATTATTTTGTTTATTCTTTATTTTGTTCTTTATTGACATGTTCTATACTCGATGTAGAGTTTTACAGAATAATAAATATGTCTATGTCTATGTCTATTCATTTAATTTCATTATAAACACATTCCAATACATTTGAAAAGCCGAATGCCAATTTTATAGACCAATTTAAATAATTCATTTCAAAAATATTTTAATATTTCCCTTGCTAGAGATTCAATTATTTATTTTATTCGAGTACAAAAAACGAGAACATGGAACGGATATTTGAATGATCACTATACAGGACAAAGATTGCTTTAGCATGGTTTTATTTTAACACCACATATGTAGAATGCACACACGAACACGTATTTTATTCCATAGTAATGTGTACAATATTATACAGTATGATACGAATATTCTTGAATTTTAATTTTACATCATACATTCAAAATGTGTATTATACATGTGGCATCAAAAATATAATTGATGAGGAAAATTATTGCAATTAAATGTATTAGATTACCCTAAAAGTCCTAACTAATTGTAAATATAATTTGCTTAATACAGTTCGTTGTGGCGGATATTGAATCTAGTTTTCAAACAGAAATACTTATTTGTTTCGGCACGGGAGATTAGAGTCTGCAAAGATTGCTCTAACCAAAGACATTTGATTTAATACAGTTCGTTATCGCAAAAATTGAGACTATTATTTTTAAATATTAAAAACACATATCCTCAAATTACACCAATATCGGGTTCAAATGTAACTAAAAAATATCCACTAGTCGAAGCAGTATTGGAAATTGATCGGGTGATAGATTCATTCCGCTGAGAGATCTTATTCTAAACATCGTAGATTTGTGGTAAATGAAATTGTACGTAATGCGAATCAACGTAAATTGAAGAGAAACTCGAAATATGACTAACAATTAGTTAAAATTTAATAGATAAAAGATAGATACATAAACAATAAGATTTTATTTACGTTTGATCCATCGTTCATAGATAATGATGATTATAAAACTTCTACTGTATAAATATTTTTAAATAATTTTTGTTTTTATTTTATTTATTTATTTTATTTAGTCTATTTCGTGAAGTTAAGGTTTTTGACTTAGTAATAAATCTCATAGCTATATTTTTCATTATGAAAATCATTTGAAAATTCAAAGTACAAAAATTGGTTATGTTCTTCATTTGGATGTATTTATTATTGAAAAAGTGCTCGTATATCATAATCATCTTATAATTTTTGTAGACTCATGGGGGGATTGATTCCTTTGATCCCTTCCTATCTATGCCACTGCACCTTCTGATTTTGATTGGACTGTTATTATTGTTAATTTTATTATTTTTATTTTATAAATAAAATTTTATAATTCCAAAGGTTTTCTGGCGTGCGAAAACTGAATCAATTTGCGAAATTCCTCAAATGGTTCAGGTTTTTGAAATATCCTTATCTAAAAGTGCCAAAAAGGCAATGCTGGACGTATTTATTGATATGTATATTACCAAGCACAGCTAATTTTCCTCTAATTTTTTCGTCCACTGTGGCAAATAGTATTACCTTAATAAACTTTTAATTTGTGCTGTAAGATTTTATTTCACCGAATTACTAGTTTTGAAAATATGATATTTAAAAAAAAAGTATATGATTGTCATTTCATAATGAACTATAATAAATAACATTCAAATATAATTAATCGATTAATGTCACATTATTGTCTAGCCCAGTGGTTCCCAAAGTGGTCCCTACGGACCCCAAGGGGTCCCTGGTATCGTTCAGGGGGTTCGTGGAAAATTAAAATCGATTTGGGGGTCCCTGAACAACGTCAGGGGGTCCGCGCACATTTTTATTAATATGGAAGTTAAAATAAATAACAATGAATAAATTACACTGCCGACAGCCATTTTGCTGCAGGGCATACAACAACTTTTTAAGGGTAATTTGGAAACGCTGAATCCAAAAATGACCACCATTTTGCTCAATCAGCTCTTGTTTTTGCAATATTGCAAAAAAATGTTTTTTTCGATATGCAAACATTCAAATTCGTATACTTATAAATATATTTTTTGAATCAATGACTTCAACCAAAGATCATTCAGAATGAAGCTATGGGTCCTAATTGAACTAAAAAGCCTTAAATTATATACATTCATAAAGTTATTCCCTTCGAAAATCATTTTTTAAACGAAAAATAATCTATTCTATTTTTAGCAAAACGGCAATTTTTTCAAAATTCAAAGCGCATTAACACAAACAAAATTTTTGTCCAATTTTAACGTTATTCACTAAATTAGTAGCTTTATCTATCTTCTTCATTGTATTAAAATTTCAACGTAATCGAATAAAAATTGGTGAAGTGGTACTAAAATCAACTGCGCGTGTCAAAATTTAATAGTTTTTCACCCAGGGTCCGTGGGCAAGTTTTGACTATGAAAAGGGGTCCGTTATCGTGGACTAAAACTTTAGAAAAAATTGCCTGTTTGCGGTAATATATTCATTGATTTGTCCAAAGTCATAATTTATATCTCTAAAACTTGAGCTAATGGAGCAATTTGGGAAACGGATTAGGCTTCAACAGCTCAAATTCAGGTTGATCTGTGTTATAGGTGCTCCTGTATTTAAAAGAGTTTTAATTTTAATTTAAAAATCACACCTTTGAAATTCGAAATACAAATACTTATTTAATCTTAATCGATGTAATATATATGAAATATTCAAAAGACTTTTGGATCATCCTACGTCCATCCACAGTTATTCACAGAGCTTGTACACAACTTTTTACTGGTTGTTTATGCCCGCACTGTGACGCTGGTTCGTTTGTATGAATTACGAAGAGAAAAATTCTCAGGGACTGCAGAAAAGCGGCTGATTTTATATGTGTCTGTCATTAAAATAATTTACTTTAATTTCAAGTACACTGTGGACTATATATGTATATATTTTTTTGTATGTGCGTGGGTTCTTTTTTTCTATATAAATTTTTGTTGTATATTTTTAATTTATTTTTTTGAATGTTTTTGTTGTCGATGGAATTTGAAATGATGTAATTAAGGAAGTTTAATTTATTTATCAAATGTGTATGTTCATATACAAACCTACAACATACAGTCGTAAATGTAAACAATTATTTTGTAACTTAATTTTTTATTTTATTATATATGTGGATATGATTATAATATTTAAAAAAAATGTCAATTGGAAGTTAAGTCTCGCCCATTTGTGTCTCGTACCGTATTTAATTAATTATTGTATTGTATTTAATTATAGAAATTGAAACACAAACTTTACAGATTTCCAACTTTTCAAGAAATATCAAAGTTAATATTATTATTAACACTATTAATTCGTTTATTAGAATATTTAAAAAAAAAGTTAGATAATTTTCTTTTGATATTTATATACGTACACTCAATTTTTTCAGATGTCTCTCTATCACTTCCGGAAAAACAAAATACTTTTTTCGATTTTTTTCGAAACAAAGATTTTAATAGTTACAAAACGTTTCATTTTTCAATTCCTTGAATTTCCAATTTTCACATTTTGATATACTACAATCGCCGGGATTGAATTTAAAAAAAATGGTAACCTGTTTGCCCTATTTAAAAAAAATATTTTATTTTT
The DNA here is from genome assembly GCA_949319165.1 of Sialis lutaria. Taxonomy (NCBI): domain Eukaryota; kingdom Metazoa; phylum Arthropoda; class Insecta; order Megaloptera; family Sialidae; genus Sialis; species Sialis lutaria. The sequence goes on from OX439241.1 coordinate 18,916,377, forward strand.
GTAACTCAGGTCTATTTATTGGTCTACAATTTACTATAATTATGCCAATTTTCAGCTCTTTAAAAGGTAACTATATAATTTGAAAAATATTGTTACATAAGACGATCCAATAATTTAACCCTTAGCTGCTCCACTTCTCCAGAATAACATATCTGCCACACTGGGGTCATCTCGTACCCCAGACACTAAAATGTTAACTACTCGTAAGCTATTGAATATTTTAATTCAATGAAATATTCGAACGATAGGGAATGCACTTCAATCGGTTATTTAATAAATATATAATATTTAATTTTTAAAAATTGAAAACTTTTAAAATTTAAACAGCTTACATTGAAGTTGAAACAATGTGGGGCGCCTGGTACCCCACAGTGACAGCTAAGGGTTAAATGTTAAATCATTATTTTACTATACAATTGCAGTAGGTACTCATGCGAAAATATGAAAATTTGGAAAAGTTAAGTATAATGCACATAAAAATATTTTATAGTAATACATAAAATTGTTGTTGAAGAGATTTTATGTTTTATACAAACAACATAATTTATTATTGTATGTTGTTTATATACCCTGTTAAATCTAAACAATAACCCATTTACGTTATGATTTTTGTGGTATAAATAAATAAAATTAAATAAATTTTATTTATTTATACCATATAAATATAAATAAATATAAATTATAAAATTTATTAAATAAAAAAAATCAGACATAATTTTATGTTCTATTTTTCGATATTAACATTTTATATTGTTGGTAATAAAATTACTTTATCTTCTTATTTAAGATTAAAATGCTGGCCGAATACATTAATATGTATAAAATGTATAAAAATCTATGCTAGAATTTTTGTATGTTTTCGATAAAAAATGTAGAAAACAAAACCTATCTTCCTTTTTTCAATACGAATTGTTTTAAAAACTCCGCTCGTGTTATTGTTTTGACTTTTTGGTGTAAACGCGTCATTAGTATGAAATATTAACTAGGAAAATATAGATTAAGTCCTTATGTCAAAAATTAGGAAAGTTAACAAATAATATTGAAAACTTTCAACTTACTAAAAGTTCTAAAAAATAACATAAACATTGAATTTTATATACGAATAAAAAATGTAATCCACTACATTTTACTTATGTATCTACATTTTTTTATATCTACGTACATACAAGTATGTGGTACATATTATAAATGTACAAATAAAGTTGATGTTTTATCATAAATTACAGAAGTGGGGATGTTATCTGCAAAACAACCGACTGACGTTCCTTGAAAATAGCGGACTGGATCTGACGAATAATAGCCACTCTCGTAAAATAAGATTTGTAGGCAGAAATGTTACCACTTGATTAAAACATTACAAAATGGCGCCTTTGTTATTTAATTAAATAAACAACTATCGTTTTTCTATTTATAGAACTTAAAAAATTAAAATATACAGTATATTTTTTATGAAATGGGGAAATTACTCTGTTTTGAGAATTTTTACTATAAAGTATAAGTTTTTTAACAAATTAATTTGTAATTTTTAATTATTGATTACTTAAAATTCAATTTAATAAATGCTTATATTAGGTAGTACATTATTTTCTCTATTTGCCTTTTTTTCATTTTGAAAACATGAAAGAAATCAGAAGAAAATTGCATTAAGTAACATAACAGTAAAAGAAAATTGCCTTATATACCCTTTTCCCTTATTCGTATACCTTTTTTAGGTCACTGCCAATTTGATTCTGGTATGTGCATAAAAAATTCTGACTCAGAAGTACTTTATGCATTTAAATATAAATGACAATATGAAGTGATCCGCATTAAATGAGCTGTTCAGAAAGCAATGTATCTAACTCTTTAAAATAAAATATCTAAAGAATCTACGTAATAATTAGGGATTATAGAAAATTAAATATACAGGTTGGGGCAATAGTGCTCGGTTGTTCGATAGCTCGTAGACCGTAACAGATAAAAAAAAATTTTAATGCAAATGTAAACTGTTGGTAAATGCGCATACAGAGAAATTATTTTCAAATATATAGGGTGTTCGATAAAAGTGTGGCACACTTCAAGTTCATTTTTTTAAATGGAATGCGCCAAATATTTTTGCATATTTAACACTTCTCTTGGGATGTTTATTCATATCTAAAATATTAGCCCCATCTAATGTCCGATTTAGAAGTAATAATATATTTTTCAAAAAAAATGGTGTTTATATTACTCCACATAACAAATCACCACTACCGCTACCGCAGCTTTGAAGACGAAATTAAGTGAGAACCTTATTGTAGGAGATTGTAGGATGCTCTTGTTTAAATATCGTAAAGCCACCATGTACAGGGTGTTCAAAATTAATTTTAAAATTTTGATAACTTCAAAGTTATTTTTCTCAACTTTTTCAAATGGAACACCCTATATATTTTTTAACGATGATATGTAGAATTAAATAGTAAACATTTTTTATATGGACATTCTCATGCCTTTTTTAACCCCTCTTGATTTATTGAGAAAAATGTACAAATTCGACAATATTTACTAGAAAAATATTGTTTTTTCTTAAATAAAACAAAACACCATCCGCAGGGTGTTAATGTTGCTCATAAAAACATCATGCATTTTTTTCAGCTTGCAAACAGATGCCTTATTATCTTGTTGAACAAAAACAACCAAAATAATTTACAATCAAATAAATTCATGAATGTGTTGTTTGAGATCGAGGTACAAACATAATATTCTTATTTTATGGGCAACATTAACACCCTGTGGATGGTGTTTTGTTTTATTTAAGAAAAAACAATATTTTTCTAGTAAATATTGTCGAATTTTGTACATTTTTCTCAATAAATCAAGAGGGGTTAAAAAAGGCATGAGAATGTCCATATAAAAAATGTTTACTATTTAATTCTACATATCATCGTTAAAAAATATATAGGGTGTTCCATTTGAAAAAGTTGAGAAAAATAACTTTGAAGTTATCAAAATTTTAAAATTAAATTTGAACACCCTGTACATGGTGGCTTTACGATATTTAAACAAGAGCATCCTACAATCTCCTACAATAAGGTTCTCACTTAATTTCGTCTTCAAAGCTGCGGTAGCGGTAGTGGTGAATTGTTATGTGGAGTAATATAAACACCATTTTTTTTGAAAAATATATTATTAATTATTACTTCTAAATCGGACATTAGATGGGGCTAATATTTTAAATATGAATAAACATCCCAAGAGAAGTGTTAAATATGCAAAAATATTTGGGGCATTCCATTTAAAAAAATGAACTTGAAGTGTGCCACACTTTTATCGAACACCCTATATATTTGAAAATAATTTCTCTGTATGCGCATTTACCAACAGTTTACATTTGCATTAAAAAAATTTTTTTTATCTGTTACGGTCTACGAGCTATCGAACAACCGAGCACTATTGCCCCACCCTGTATAATAGATTTTCTCTAACGCTTAACAAAAAAAGCTGACATATGTGCCACGGGACTTTCTTATACGTAATACTGACAGTGAACAGAATACATTCTTATTTTATTGACACATATTTCAGACAAACTATTAAAGGATAGAATAAAATGAATGGGACATAATAAAATATAGATAATAATATTACCGACAATTTTTAACTTGACCATTTTTCTCTTATTCGCACTGTTTCAATGTAACTCTAAAAATTTAAAAATCGATCATCAAGGCGAAAATAGTCAGAATGGATTCAGAGAAGATCAAAATGGATAATTCCATAAAAATCTGGATTTCGAAAAAAATCGGCATTAAAATACTTACGTATACTGGTATATGTACACTTGCGAAAATTGCCGCCCTTTTCATTGAATAAAAATAAAAAAAGTGAAGATTTTTTATATCAATGGTCTTTTTTTAGGTTCTCAAGTCAAAATTTGAAGACCTTTTTTTAGGTTCTCAAATAAAATTTTTACCAAAACTTTTTTTCACGCTCAAATCTACCGCCCATAAATTTTTGCCGCTATAGGCACGTGCCTACACTATCTGCATGGTAAATCCGGGCCTGTATATGTACATTTTGTACATATATTTCACTAGCCATAGAACCCGGTGTTACCAGGAGATATTAAATTAAACTATATTTAACGGGGTGACCAGCATTTCTCTGGAACAAATTTCCCTGACTTTTCCCGGTTTTCCAGGAGAATTTTTACCGTTTTTTCCTGTTAAAATATAATTAAAATATAAATTGAACAAACCTTAATAATGTTTTCAAATCGAAAATAAGTACCTACTAAAGAAAATTATATGTACCAATCTTTGTTTTGTATATTTGTAACCGTGATGGTTTATCTTCGTTTTTCGACTAATGTGTAAAAATTTACTTTATTCATTACTTTCAGTTGTGCATTTATTTTAATGCGTTATGTTCTCTATATTTATTTTATTAATGTATTCTATTGTTCATATTAAATACATTCACTTTATTATAACTATAAAATTAAACTGACATGACGTTTCACCGATAAATAATAAAATAAACTGTAACCATAGTTACGACATGACATTTGAATTTAATTTAGTAGACGTTAAAATTTAGAGGGGCCTTTTTAACCCCCCTACTGAACTTTTTTCCAAAAATCTCGACGTCACATTTACCTATGCTGACCAAGGAATATATATTCCAAATTTGAGCTTTCTATGAATAGTGGAAGATACCGTACGGTTGATTGTTAATTTCGATCAGTGAGTGAGTGAGGGCACTTCCTTTTATATATTTAGATATACATGTGTATAAGTTAAAAGATTTGCAATTTAGGTCACTATACTAGGCTTTCGAGGTTAATAACGTTAGGTAAACTTTAAAAGGCTGTGATTAAAAACACTGTAATCAAGAATCATTCAAAAAAAATATAATGAAAGAAAAAAATCCTCTTTTATTTTTAAATGTTGAGATTTAAAATGTACATTTATACACATATGTAAGTATATACGTATTTAAAAAAATATACAAAAATATATCTCTGTAACAAAATGAAACTGTGATGAATAGAAATTATTTAAGAGGATTTTGCACATTTGTAGAATTCTGCATCTTTTGTAAATGGAATTTTCTCTGTAAAGTATGTCAGTAATATTTATAAAATATCGTCAAGCAAAAGAGAGAAAAAACAGAATGTCATAAAAAATTTAATCGTCTACCGCACAATGTTTTAGCTTGATATGTTTCGTATTTCTTTTTGATTAATTTTTAATACTAAATACATATCAATACAAATCTCATTTTGAAAATCAATTGGTATTAAATTAAATTTCATATCTAATTATATCATAAAATTAAATTCCTTTTTATATGAATCTGTAGGTTATGTCTGTGCAATCTAAATATAACGTTTTGATTTTAGTCTATACGTCATTTTACAGTGCATCTTAAACATTTCGAATTTTTTTTTAAGTATTGATTCAATTATACGACGGGACATTTATTGTTTTTTTTATTTTAAATGTTAGGGCAGGTCAATATTAACACAAACTGTACTATTGATGTATTAAAACCAATAAATTATATTGAAAAATCAGGCACGTATAAAGAAAAAAATACAGTTTATGTTTTATAATAAAAATATATAAATAAGATTTGATTTTTATAGGAAATATTTATTAAAAAAATTAGTGATACCCATAAATTAATTTTTTTTACCAACTGATCTGATTTTAAAAACTATAATAATAATGATATAGGTCCATATAACCTATTTATTATTAAATATTTTAAGAGATCCGAGATGTTCTATAGATTGTTAGAGAATATGAAGATATTCATATTAATATTTAATTTTGATACATATTTTATCAAACCCCATATTTTAAACAAAACATTCCTTTATTATTCCAAGAATCATTATAAATTTTTCAGATAAATTAACGCCCATGAAAATTATCAAATAACTGTCATACTTGAAATGTTACCGAAGCTTTCAGATATTATAACATGGCAAATTTTTTAGACAAAGGCAAATTCAAAATCGACAAGGTGGCTTTTAGCGGAGATTAATTAATTTGTATTCATTACGAATTACGACCGCAAAATATTCCGGATGGATGAACGAGATCAGGTATAGAAGATTCCTCTTAAACGGGCCACGTCAGGACTGGACTAAATATAACTTATCTACTGCCTTATAATACTTACATGTTTTTGTATTCTTAAATTCTTCTTAATTATTAAATATGACTTTTGATATTTTAATTAAAATTTTGTTAATCACACAGGTAGAAAGGTTTACTTGAGCCAAGTAAACCTTGTATTGTATATAACGAAAACAATATTTTCTTAAGATAAGAAATATATTCTTAAACCAACTATAGTATTCTTGAACGAAGAAATAATGTAGTTGGATTAAGAGTACCTACATATTTTTCTTATATTATGAAAATATTGTTTTCGTTATATACAAAACAAGACTTTCTTGATCCAATACAGTTTTTTTGTGAACACTTAAAACTTTTTGTAATATGAACTAGAATACCCCGCGCCTTCACCCACGTGACTTTTGAAATTGCTACGATATAAAAATCATTTAACCCACTAACTATATTTTTTAAACCAGAGCTAGTTATAAGTCATTTTTCTGTATAACTAATAATTCAGGAGATATTGCCAAAAACGTTATTCGAGCCATTTCTAAATAATACTATTAACGTTATGATATATAGCATTTATCGCTAGGGTCTTAGTTTTGTTAAAAATTAAAATCCCATCAAAATCGTCCGCGAGGAATACAGGTTCATATCATATATCATACATGTTTTTAGTTTTGCATTTGCATGCTAGATGTCACTAAATTCACCTAATTTATCGCACGTACAAATATCACATACCCTTTTTTTCATCTAATCAATTTTTCGGGATACAAAATAGCCTGTGTCCTTCTTCAGGTTAAATTTCTTCAAGATCGGTTCAGCAGTTTAGCCGTGAAAAGATAACAAACAGACAGATACAGTTTCGCATTTATAATACATATCAGTATGGACTATTGCACACCCCAAGCAGGCTCTGTTTGGAAGTGTGTTCTACTCTCGTCCTAAAAATTTTTTTCGTATATAAATTGATAAAATGAGTATTATATCTTAAATTTCTTTAGTATCTCACTTACATTTTTACATTTTCTGATAGAAAACATTACAGTCTCCATTTTTGCTTAGTTTAATATCGATCGGTTTTAATTTTCTGTTATAAAAATATAAATAAAGTTCAATTTGTCGATTTAACCCGCTTTTTTGATACAAACGCCGAACTACAGGCTACAATTCGAAATAAATTTGCACCAATCCTTTTGAATTCACTTCATCTATTATCAGAATAGAACCCTATTAAAACTCAACAAAATTGGATAACTAGAAGTAACGAAATTTGCAGTTTATTTAAACAAAAATTCATATTTTGACAAGAAATTTTTTTACAAATAGAGTAGTTACTATTTATAATTTATTAATAGTAGTAAGCGCTATTTCTTCATATGTCACTTCAAATTCCATAATTATTATATTGTGTTAATTAATATATAAATACATGTACATCGATACGTGCTGTATTTTAATTATTTTATTCAAAGCCAATCAATCTTTTTAATCAAGATAAAATCTGGTAAGTTTGCATTTTTAAAACAAATATATTATATACGTCATATAACCTATAAACGTTACATTGTTGTTTCATTTTAAATGCTAGACATCAGGTGAACACAGCTGTTATCGCTGAAATATGTGGATGTATTTATCTTTTTAATTATTATTAGATATTAATTAATTTATTTACTTTATACATTTTACAAAAAAAATATGTTATATAAAAATTGTAAATTAAAATGATGTTTTATTACAATACATCCTAAATTTAAATAAAAAAAGGTAATAATCGATTGATATCAAGATTCATTGTTGATTTTCTAAAAAATCTTAATGAGTGATAAACTTCATATTATATATTTATATAATATTAATTACCTCCAATCTTTTTTTCAAACATCCTTTTAAGTTTCACCAATTATATTGTACCTGTACCGTATTTATTTGATATTATATGTTAATACATTTTTTTATGTTTAAGGGGTGTGCATTTTATGGCCTAGCCATAGTATATTAATTTATTAAATATATGATACGAAAATATATTGTTTTGGGTTCCGGGCCTGCATACAAAGACATTCGAATTCCTGACAGGCTCGCATGCGCAGTCAGGCGTATTGGTAACTACGTGGGACAATAAATGGACCAAGCGCATCACAATTCTGCTACAGTGTGTGGATCACACGCGGACCGCATAAACGATAATGAGATCGAAGGAGGCGTGATTTTTTTTTATTTGTTTCCTTGTTTGTTTGGGTTTAACGCTCGCTGCCGGATCGGGAAATGGCAGCACGTAAAACGTGCGATTCCGATTGATTGTTTTATGAAATCCGTAGTGGGCGTCATTATTTTTTTATTTGCTTTGGAATGATATCACACGTGTACTGTTTCTAAGAAAAAAAAATCCGGATTGTTTTTTTTTCTGCAATGTAAATGATAAAACAGGAGTTACGTATAATTTCTGCTTCTTAACATTTGTATAGATAATTTGTGATACTTTTATTGGTATATTTTATTATTTATATCATATTAATACTTAAGCGCTTAAAAAACTACATTATGAGCCGATTGACTTTCTTATACATATAGTATATATTTTTATATTTAATATTTTTATGGAAACAATATACTTTTTAAAATTTTAAATACAGACACGATACAAATACTATGTAAATCTACAAACTATACTGTACCTATGCAAAGTAAAAATTTAGGCCTTATTTAGTATATGCCTCGATTTATAACAATATAATTCATTTTGATAGATTTTTGTCTAATTGTTTGTTCCAAGTAAACTACAAATTGAACCAATTTTGATTAAACTTACACATTTAGAAAACCTAAGATCCTATAATTAGTTAAAGCAAAATATAATCTCCCTAATCCATCAATAGGCTGGGCAGTACCATTAAACACGTAAAAAGAGTTAGTGAATTACATACTGCTAAACCTATCTTAGTAGGTTTTTCTACGAAGTGTTAAATTTGATCATTAGTATTATTTACTATAATATAATACCATCACTTGAAGGGAAGTACATATATATAACAAAACAAACACAGCAGTAACTATAATTTTTTTAGTACAAAGTATTAAAATTTATGTTCGTGTTTACACCGTGCATGCTCACTATCAAAGTATTTTTAGAGAAAAAGTGCATTTAAAATATAAAATTATATAAGATTCCACTCGAAAAATAATGTTTTGTATCAAAAGAATATTTAAATGTTATTATCTTAGGAGATATAAGAGCTTGCTCTAATAACCTAGTAATATCTTCATTATTCAAATAAATAAGAAAAGGTTTTCCTTTTTAATCTCATACCGCATCGGCTTATAAAATATTACGTAAATATTTATAACAGGGGTACTTAATTAGTTTCCTTTAGAGCAGAGCTGGCCAATCTGCGGCTCGTTTCCACATACAAATTATGTTTTATTATTTTTTTTAGTATCAGTTGTTTTAAAATTTCTGAAGCTATTTTAATTTCTCGCAGTTTTCTTTAAATTCACATTTAAAATATTGTTTTATTTATGTACCTAACTTAACTTTCCCACAGACCGACGCGAATTATTCGCAGCGACAGCGAATAAAGGCTCCAACAGACCGACATATATATATTTTTTCAAACGAAAAAAAAGACGATGGTGAGATAAATTTCGCGTTTTTTCGGAAATTTTTCACGTTTTTTTTCGGGTAAAAAAATCACTAGGTACTCGAAAACTATTCATGATTAAGAAATGTAACTATAGTATTAACTTCAGAAAGAAAGAAGCTACAATATGGCGAAAGCTACAGCAAAATCGGTTCGGTAGATATTTAAATATATAATATATAAAAAACAGACTTTTGAATTTCGCTGCCGCAACAAACGCATTTCTATTCGCGCCGTTTCCGCTGCTAATGATTCGCGTCGGTCTGTAGGAACCAATATATTTTATTGTAAAAACTATTATTAGAATACAAAATAAATAGTTTTTGATCAAATGAGACCAATAACAACCCTTAATCTGTGACAAAGAACCCGTGTACGAAATCCGTTAGTTTTAGAATTATTTTTATACATACATGTGTGGCCTATGAAAATTTTTAGGTCGTTGATGCCGCACGTGGAATAATTTGGGTTGGCCAGGCTTGCTTTAATAAGTATGTATTAAATAAATTATTCGTTACTGTTACTACTCGCTGGGTGCAAAGTAGGTAGTGGGGGAAATGAAATCGATCACAGCGTACAACGTGGCAAAAAATAACACTTTGGGTGGACTAACTGTCATTTTTAATAGGCTCGTTTTTAACAGAAAAAGGAAAGGTCAACATGGGTAATCCCACTATAGGCTATGTGCAAGGGGGTGGAGTTAGAAATAATGTCGATGCGAGTGTTCGTGGTGAGCAATATTGTAAAATTATCGGCGCCAAAATTTGAGGTTATGCTGTCAATGTAAACGAATTAATTATTTCTCTATTATACGTCATAATTAAAGAGAAAAAGATACCCAAAATAAATAATTTTCACGTACCTTTTATGCTATACTATTTATATTATATGCAAACAGCTAAATTAAATGATATTTGTTTAATAAAAAATTTCACGGTATTAAACATATTAAACAATGATAAAAAGAGAGTTGAATCCATTCAATCCTTCTCTATTACCCGCTAGCGGAGCTTATAGACTTCGTGCACATAGCCAATAGTCATAAATAAAGGTCTAAAATGTATATATTACGATATTTTATTGAAATTATTTGATTGTTAGTACGCCAAAGTCCACCCAAGTTGCTACTAAAGTCCACCCGTTAGTTGGCGCTGTAATCGCGCACGCTGCGAATAGTATAATTATTATAACCCTGGTCGTGCAAATTTATCTGTTTATGTATATGTCTAACAAGGAGAGTGCACGGTTATGTTTGGGAGATTTCAGTCAGTTTTTGGGAGGTGAAACTAGAGTAAAAATAAAAATACACGTGTCCGAGCATTCAATTTCATGGGCATTATTAATAAAGATATTTATTAATAATAAGTAAAACGATTAAAAAAAATAAACATTGGATTTATTTTTATCTCACAATCAGTATTGTCTACCGATTCCTAACTTTTGATATAATATTATTGAATTTATTGTATCAGTACCTACCCATAAATTTTGTTGTTTCTTTTTTTGCAAAAAAGTGTATACAAAAGGAATGTGTAAAACGCTGACATCACAATACTGCAACAGCTGGTACATTGTTGTGGCGTGTTCTGTTACTACAAGTCATCACGTTTGGATTAAGTTGTAGGGATTTATTGTCGTTGAAATATTTGCTTTATCCTCTGAACTGTTTTTATATATATTTCATATTTGTGCAGACATCGTTAAAATTGTAAGTTCAGTCGAGGTTTTCAAATATAAATATTACTTGTTAGGTGAAATATAACTCTGAAACTACAGGGTGTTCCAAAAAGGACGCAACTCTGAATTTAAAAAATGCATACAACTAATGCATATAGGTAAATGTTATATCATAATATTAGTTAAATGGAAATACTGTACTCAAGGTTAGTTGCTTCTAGCCATTGAAATGAACGTGTCTCAAGCTAGTCTTTATAGATTGGACGTACAAATCGTACAAACGTGGTACTCCTTAGTTTGCAGTTCCAAGTTGGCAATATTTTTGACTAATAAATGTCATATAATTGGATCTTTATAGGATCGAAAGAACCCAGGTCGATAATAACTGTTAACTGACGAAATTTTGTGATAATATTGTATCTAATCTCTTAGGCCGGCCACTCACGTACAGTTTTAACTATCAGTTTTAACTGTACAGTTATAACTGTCAGAGTTAACTGTGGACTGAGATGTACACACACGTGCAGTTCAATTGTTCAATCCTTCAGTTTGTGCCATGGATTCGAGCACAGATTTCTTGGTCGCACCAGGTTCTAGTTCTTCTAAATTTTTTGCCAGTGTGCTGTATGTAGCATCTTTTTTGGCGCGATCATGGTATTCGGCAGATTTAACTTGCCATAAGCAAAGTTCCGATCTATATATGGCGATAAAGTCAACAATCACTTGATTTTGTTTACGCGACATGATGATGCGCACCCTTGCTTGACACAAACTGAACTGAGAATTTTCAAAACTGCACAGTTGAACCCCCACACACGGTCAGTTCAGTTAGTCGTTTCAGTTAAAAATATGAAAAATTTCATATTTCTCAGTTAAACTGTACAGTTGTAAAAATCGAGTTAAACTGAGATTGAAATACCCATAAACTGTACGTGAGTGGCCGGCCTTAGAAAATAATTTTTACATGTTGGAGTGTCACTAGTCCAATAACTCTCAACAATTAATAAAAGTTTATTTTTGGAAAATATCATAACTGACATATCGTCGCCTATCTAACAACACCGCTCAAGTCGAAAATTAGCGGTTTTTACATTTTAATGTCATTGGATAGAGCTACACATTGTGCGTCGATCTACCAATCACATTCTAGACGTTTCGGACTATAAGAGACCAGAATTCAAAAAATAGTGACAGCGCGCAAGCCGGTAGCCTATATAAGACATACACACGGTTTTTTCGCTCTCCTGTAAAGTTGGTCAAAATGACTTGAGCGGTGTTGTTAGATAAGCGACGATATGTAGGTAATACAAAATAATGAATGCTTATGCAAAACTGGCTTGTGACAAGTCCATTTCAATAGCTAGATGCATTTAATCTTGAGTACAATTGACATTTGACTGATATTTTAGTGCTAACAATAAAATGCATTTTTGTATACTTATTGTTAGCTACGTTTCTAATTCATTGCAAATACAGTCAAATGAAAAGACATTTCGATTAAGAAAAAAAGTTTCTGTGAGTAAAAATCATTTATATGTTGAAATATGAATTTTTAGACCTGACTGTTGTAATGATAAGTAGATGTTTAATGTTTATACGAAATTTTTCTAAGCTAACTTTCAGTAGTTAAGTTGGAAAAATATAGATATATGTAGATAGGTACGTATAAATTTTCAGTCTTAAAGTATATTTAGTAGGTTTAGTTTAATTATTTACTTTCTGATTTCCTGATATCTACCCTGACATAATTACATATTTATATATCTGTAATATTAGATAACTCGTTTATATAACTCGACGTTGCCTGAGAGTAATAGAAATGTAAATTATAGAGCACATATACAGTTTCGTGGTTGTTATTGTGACTGAATGTCTATTCTGTGTTGTACTTTGATTATTCTTGATTTTTAAACAATATTTTTGAATTTTCAATAACCAGTATATAATTCACCAAATAATGTTATACATTCAATAGGGGACTATTAACTAAAATAGTCGAAAAATGTCAACGTTATACATTTGTTGTTAATTCTACTTTGGAGAAAGAGTGACAGAAAAATACTAAAAAGTAAATTCTTGGAAAAAAAACGATTTTGTAATTGCATATTTTTGTTTTATGATATGATCGCTTATGACAAGTTTAAATGTTTTTAGTGGTTATCTAGCGTGTTTCTTACGAACAGGCGTAAGAGGCGCTCGCTAGGGGTCTCGTGATGTCAAGAGCTTCGTGAGAAATAAAAAGAAGGATTTCGATGGAAGAAATGGTTAATAAACTATTTTGGTACGTGAAGAGCAAAAAAAGGTATTACGTAATTGGTTAGCATATTTTTTTCCAGTGGGGTGTCATTTTTCATTTGCGTCTCGGGTCTCAAGATGTGTAAATACGGCCCTGTTTCAAGACACCGATTTTTTTTTAAATTTTCGGTTTCAATTGAGATAAAAAAAAATTTTTTTTTCATACTTCATATAATAATAAAAAAAGATTTTAACCAAAAGAAATAGAAAACACAAAAAAGCTTCCAAAATTTTTGGCCAAACAATGTTAGTTGTATTTCAGACATTTTATGAAACGAAACAATTATAATAACTTTTATTTCTTTATAGCATTTACCGCTTAATGCGCAAAATCCATTTAAAAAAAATCAGCTGAATGAATTTAATATATTCAAAGGTCAACCTTATAAAAATTTAGAAAAAAACACCCCTAGTACCGAGTTGCGTTATACTGGTTTGGAAGCACTGGTAGCTAGCTCATATATAAAAGATTGAAATACATCAAAGCCTAACCAACCTTTGCATGTTACGTAAAAGGATGATAATAAGTAAATATTTAATATAATTACATTCAACAAGCATATAAATCACTGAATATATCGACATCAAACCTTTTCATATAAACAAAAACCCAAGCAACCCTTAAAGGGTTGAAATGATGTCATTATAGTTTATTACAGTGCACGTTGAATCCAATCTAGCAACATAAACATTGTGAAATCTTAACTAGTCCTTTCACAGTCTCTGATCTATTGTTTATTTATGGCTAACTAAACAATCTGCCGTCCTTCATACACGTTGTAAAATTTGAATAGTGTTGGCATGTTAAAGAGTTAATACGTTCTGGCGAGCGCTAACGTTGTTATCCGGACAGATTAAAATTACATGATGTCTCCCTCGTAAATGATTAAGTGCGGAGACAAATGTGCCAGTGCCAGCATGTTATATCGCGCTTTTTCTGCTGTTCTTTTTGTGTAGATAAACGGGGTGATGCTATGATTCATTGTTTATTTACCTTTTTTATAATAGTTACTAGATATGTTGTTTCAAAATCTAAAGAAATAACTTCTAAAGATAAATATAAAATTGTTTTATGTTATGAAAAGTGTACTCGAATTCAATTGTTTTCTGATATGTATACCGCGTGTCCCAGATAACTTTTCCAGCATGGGGATCTCAGTATCTATAAGAGATACAGGTTTGGTTAAATGAGATCAATTATTTATATGAAAGGGGTGAGTATTACTACACAAAAAAATATTCATAATTATATGTGGTTTAGGCGGTATACCCAAAAAACTGAAAATTCGGAATTTCTTTAAATGGCTATAACTTTTTTGTCAAAGTAGATAGGTATTTTTTGTAGACGGTTTCTCAAAGCACTTTTCTGTGTAGAATCGATTGGTGTAATTAAATTTTTTATACCACTTTTAGTTTCCGAGTTATGAACCCTAACTTTAGTTTTTCTTATGGGCCGCTAAGTTGGCTATGGCATATTTGAACGTGTTTTTTATTCTACTTTACAACGATATGTCACTTGCCATACTTATTGTCGAAAAAAAATTATAATGTATTTTTTAAAATAGTTAATTGTTTTCAAATAGTCATTTGATATTTTGATTGTTGTTATTGTGATTTTTGTTTACAATTTTTTGTTTTTCATGGCTCACTTAAATGTTTGTAATGAAATACTTAATAAATATCACTGGCATTTAGTACATCGACTTATTTTCGAAAATAAATGTGACAAGTGACATATCGTTGTAAAGTAGAGTAAAAAACACGTTCAAATATACCATAGCCAACTTAGTGGCCCATAAGAAAAACTAAAGTTAGGGTTCATAACTCGGAAATTAAAAAAAGTGATATAAAAAATCTAAATACACCAATCGATTCTACACAAAAAAGTGCTTTGAGAAACCATCTACAAAAAATACCTATCTACTTTGACAAAAAATTATAGCTATTTAAAGAAATTCCGAATTTTCAGTTTTTTGGGTATACCGCCTAAACCAGAAAGAATTATGAATATTTTTTTGTGTAGTAATACTCACCCCTTTCTTACAAATAATTCATCTCATTTAACCAAACCTGTATCTCTTATAGATACTGAGATCCCCATGCTGGAAAAGTTATCTGGGACACCCGGTATACAGTAGACGTTTCATACTGTTAATGTTCGTACTGTGAACAAATTTAAACTTGTTTTCAATCTAATCCTAGTTTTTTGATCAAGTATAAGATGTTCAACTGTTCATAGCATAAATGACAGTTGTACGTACATATGTAGACACGCAGGCCGGGCTTTTCGAGAAGTGGGAATTTTACAGTATGGAAGGTACCGTGCCCAAATAGGTTTATATTATGGAACGTCTATTGTATTTCGATAATCTAATGGTCAGATATCAAATGTAAAAAAATCTGTCAAGTATGTCATAAAAGTTCCGAATGTACCTACTAAGTCCGTGGACTGGTTGGAGCCATTTGTGGTGCCATTTTTTGAGTTAGATAGGTTAAATTTTATTTCTAAAATTACTTAATATATCTAGAAAGCCTGGTTAGATACTTGAAACTTATAACATATAAGTTAAGGTTTAATTTCCAATAGTTCTTTTTTTTATTATAGTTTTCCCTTACATTTAATAGCGGCATTACTGAACGTTTATTCAGTGTAGATTTTAAAATTTAATTCGTTAAATATTCATTATAACTATGTTTTATTTTAATTTATGTGTAAAATAATGCTTCAACGTAATGAATTTGTAATAAAACTATGATCTAATGATTAGTCATTAAATCTTTCGACATTTAGATGCCAAGAGTATTTTTCACCAGTAAAATAAACAACTAAAATGATAAACGTTTCTCAATAGCTTTTATAATTCCTCGATATGTCTTAATAACGATTTTTTGCAATTCAATAATTCAATAGGAACATATCGAAATATCCATTCAGAGCAAGCCATCGAATCGATAAAAATGACGTTATTCCAAGTACTAAAATACAAAATTGCAATCACGTAGCAGAAACGGTTAAACTTACAATGCTACTTTTAATGTCCCGGAATATAATTTTGTATAAAATTCTTTATATCTATCTATGACATTACTTGAGTAGTTTTCAAGATATTAAAAAAATGAACAATCCCCTAATTATTGTTTCCAATAATAATACTCATTATTAAGCCCTATAACATAACAGATAAACTTTTCTGTAGTTTTAATTTGATTTTCTATACTACCAAATACTGAATAGTATAATCAAATGCTAGATTATCATTACATCTTCTATCCATTAAACATAAGCTCACGATTAAAGTGATTTTTTTTTAATAATCATGCGAATTAAATAAATAAACTTGTAGTTGACTTGTATGCATTCATCCATCTTTTTCTTATACATCTATTCATCGCTCTCTCATGCACATGCATACCTACATACATTCCAACGGCTCTGGCCTTTGACTTCTCCTTTCTCCTTAGCATATATCATGTTTGCTGTGTTGTATTTCGTGTCACTAAAGAAGTTTCACTTCAACAACATCTGTTATATCTTCCAATATTACAAACAAAAACAAAACATTATTGCTCAACCATACTGCAACAAAAAAGGCCATCAATATCATATCTCAGCATACATATTCATATGAACATCTATAGATATATGTATATCAAACATTGACATATCATTATTCCGCATGAATTCCGCTCGAGTCTGATCCTGTGTTTGACCTCGGCCAGGGTGGCGGCGCGGCGTACAACAGAAACAAGTAAATCAGCATTATTCATAAACAGGCGTGGTGGTGGCGGTGCTCTATACACAGACGTGATCTCTGTAGATGGTAGTTAGCCGTCTTGTGTTCGTGTTTGCATGACGATTATTTGTCTTGGGTAAGGTTTTAGTCCAATCAATGTCTATATGTCTATATATTTATGAAAATGAAGTGATATTTGTTATATTTGACGTTTCGTTCAAAATATGAGTCAAAATTACATCTTTCGTAATGCTTTCGCCACCATAAGATATTTTTTATATATCATGATACAAAAACAAATATCTTTAAAACTGTTTATTGTAGGTACAGAAAAAACGACTAGAACCTAAATTAGCATTTTCTATAAAGGACCCCGCAGAATCCTTATGGGAAAGGGGTTTCGGTCAAACTCTTTGAAACTATGGATTATAATAGTCCTTAATGAGTAGATCAAAAGTGTCAATGGGCACTAAGTCCTAAAAACTCAACATTTTAAGATATTGCCCTCTGGTTGGGGATCATGATTGTCTTTTACAATAAAAAAATTTGTAGAACCTTAATTTTCGCACAAATATTCGTATGTGTTCCCAAAGACATCTATAATCGATTGCCACAATAAAAAAGTTAACTTTTCAATTCATTGAGAAATGACAATACTTAAATCTTATTGTTACGTTTTTTTAATTATAAACAAATTCAATTGTTTTATAATAAAAAATTGGTTTATAATAACAAAACGTAATAATAAGATTTAAGTACTGCCATTGGCTAAAAAATTCGAAAGTTTACTTTTTTATGGTGACAATCGATTATATAAGTCTTTGGGAACACATACAAATAGTTGTGCGAAAATTAAGGTCCTAAATTTTTTTTTATTGTAAATTAAAGGCGAGCATGATTCTCAACTTTAGAGGGCTATATCTTAAAAGTTTGAATTTTTAGGACTTAGTGCCCATTGACACTTTTAATCTACTCATCAAGGACTATTATAATCCAAAGTTTCAAAGAGTTTGACTGAACCCCCTTTCCCATAAGGATTCTGCGGGGTCCTTTTATTAAAAACTTGTTTTTCTCTTACGCAACATTTAAAAAAAAATTATCAAAACCCACACGTGGGTGTTGCCGTGCAACCCACTTGATGGACACAACTTAAAAAATACCCTTGCCAACGATTCGTGAACCAATCCCGAGTCCAACGAGGTACATGAAGCCATATATGAAAAATGGACATAGCCAAATGGAGGGTCATGACCAGAAAAAATCATAAAATGGGCTAAACTAGAACCACAGACCTCCCATTTAACGAAAACCCGAGATCTCTAGCTAGAGATCTCGGGTCAGGGGGCCGAGATCTCGCGGTGGAAGACATACGAACGGAAAATCGACCATAAGCTTTGTCTCTTGCAATCTTCCTCTAAAATTGAAAAGTTAAGAGAACAATGTTTATGAAAATAAAACAAGTTCTATTTATTTAGTTAAATATTTTAAAAAATGAAGTCGGATAAAAAAGTTTTAGAAAATTAGTTATTTTTTATTCATAAATTAAAATAGTGCAATACAACTGATTGCTACTAAAAAAAAAACAATAGTTGACTTTCCAATTGACATTGAAATCATTCACTAAATCAAAAATAAATTTTACAATGCTGCTTCTCTTTCAAAACCATACAACTTTTACACAAAAAAAACATTTATCTCTAAAATGTATAGCTTTCGAAATATTTCCTTCTGTCAACATAAAATGCATGTATAAACGGACATTCATTTTATTGAGTATGTATGTACTATCTATTTGTATATTTCGATCATTTTAAGTATTTCTTTTATGTACGTTACATGTTGGACGTCACTCAACGTGAAGCCCGCATGGAAATCCACGGTTAAAGTAAGTTGTGCGCGTATAAAAGAAAAAAAAACTTTTAGATTTTCAAGCCATTTGATCCAGCATCTCTTGGGGACATTGTGTGATTATTTTTAGACGAAGTGAAATGCTGACTAGAATATAAATATTTTATTTATCTTACGATGAAATTGTGGATAATGTTTCAAAAGTTTGTGTGATAAAACTTGTGTTTTTGCATATTTACAAGAATGTTAAACCTTACATTTGCTAATTTGTTTATTAATCATGTACAAATAATTAATTAGGTATTTATCTAATTAATAAATCATCAGCATAATCAATTTGCACGCAGAAAAATAAAATCATTATTTGTATTGATTTAAGTGTAAAATATGTAAACAAGGAAATCATACACTTACCTGTTCTGCTTACCTCGCTTTCAGTTCTTTAAAAACTGAAGAAACACTGGAAAAAACGAAGACAGCAGAGCAGTGTATGGTTTCAATTTATATCTGTTTAAATTTTTTTCTCCATTATTGAGTTCAGTTTCTCACTCATTATGTAACATTTCTTATAGCCCATGAATAATTTTTTATACAAATATTTCAGAAAAGTGTAAATTATTGTTTCATTTATCTAACCTACAACTAAAGTACTCGCACCAGTCTTGAACACTTTAAGCGCAAAGTATGTTGTTTTTTTGGATTGGTGGGCTACTTTTTTGTAATTCTCATAAACCTATGTTACTAATAAAACAACTACATCTATATCAAATCAATTTAATTACCAAATCCGCAAATATAGTTTATTTTTTAAATTATAGCCTTTTATTTTGTATATGTATGTTTTTCTCCAGTAATGGACAAAGTAAACCTAATAATAAAAACCTAGTGATGAATACTTGCTAATGATTATAAAATGAAAAGAACCACTACACAAACGTTATAAAATAAAGAGTAGTAAAATTCAAAACAATGTAAAGCATTTTAAGAAAGTGCACAATAAGAAAAAAATTGATAGTGTGCCGAACCACGATAATTATTTATCCACTATTTTTGAACAAAATGTTCAATTATTATGAAATCACGCTGTAAGAAAGTTAAATGTATGTAGATTAAAATCCAGTAATGGCAGTAATCAAATATAAACAAATATTTATAATTCAGTACATTTAGGTTAAAAATGTTCAACACTGAGGTGTTGTCCAAAACTGGTACCAGTATCTTAAACTAAAAATACACCTTAACCACAAAATTTATGTCACTCGACACGTGTTTCGACTTCACAAGAAGTCTTCATCAGGAGCCTAACGATTCCAGACTGATACAGTCTTGGTCAGAACCTATATATATACTAAAAGGACTTATCACGCTTCAATGATTCAGACCAATCAACGGCAAGGTCTAGAAGGATTGAAGCTGGGATAGGTCCAGTACCTCCATTAAAAATACTATTCTTATCCCTCAAGATTTCTAAGCTTTCTGCTGCGTCTAATTGATTATTATTGCATGTTTATGTTAATTAGATTATGTTAGATATGTTAATTAGACGCAGCAGAAAGCTTAGAAATCTTGAGGGATAAGAATAGTATTTTTAATGGAGGTACTGGACCTATCCCAGCTTCAATCCTTCTAGACCTTGCCGTTGATTGGTCTGAATCATTGAAGCGTGATAAGTCCTTTTAGGATATATATAGGTTCTGACCAAGACTGTATCAGTCTGGAATCGTTAGGCTCCTGATGAGGACTTCTTGTGAAGTCGAAACACGTGTCGAGTGACATAAATTTTGTGGTTAAGGTGTATTTTTAGTTTAAGTGACTAAGAAACCACAGTTTCTCCGTTTTTCAAGTAAAAAAAAAATGGTACCAGTATCTTATACTAATTTAAAATGTACATTCTAAATTTAATAAACGTGAAGCTTTATTTCATTCATATAGAAATAATATTACCATATTGAATTAATTTGAAATTGAATATTTGTCAGCAACAAAATTCCTATTTAAAATACATATGAGCTATTTTGTTACAAATTGCAAATATAAAAGTGAAAATAAATTAGTTACTTGCAATTTCTGAATAAATAAATTGCATATTTTAATTAAAATCAGATTTTTCATTTGAAAGAATCTAATGAATAAATAATAAATGCGATGCATAAATCCTTTTAATATAATTGAATTCCGATATCAATCATGAATGAGTAAATATTTCTGTTTACCTATGTATAAACGTTACATGGAAAAATGAAGTCAATAGTAAATACAATTTACAAAACAAACAAATCATATTGAGTAGGTAAAGAAATAGTACATAACTTATGAACCTTATGCACTTGCAGTTAACAAATAAAAAAATCATTTCATTTATGTATATAACTACTAGGGACTTTTCTCTTGAGTGCTTTGCGCCCCAATCGTGCCATATTTAGATACTCTTACATTTCTAAATTTCTTTTGATATCCTGTCATTTAAAAAAAATTTAGTAACCCATTTTCCACCCTTAAAAAGCACCAAAAACTTCAAATTTTAATTTTGATAACTTACTGTCAGTTCTATTAATTATTATATTGGCCCAAGGTATATAAAGACAAGGTAGCCTGGTTAGCTCCTTGACCAATCAGTGATGGCGCGGGAATTGACGTCACGACGAAGAGATATTCAAATTTCATAAATGTAGATATAATTTAATATAAATTACTTTATTTATTCTTGTTTTCGTATTTTTGATATTTTATCAACACATACCATCAAAGAAGTACAAATTCGTCATTGCAAA
Organism: Sialis lutaria; assembly: GCA_949319165.1. Lineage (NCBI taxonomy): Eukaryota > Metazoa > Arthropoda > Insecta > Megaloptera > Sialidae > Sialis > Sialis lutaria. The sequence goes on from OX439241.1 coordinate 18,938,444, forward strand.
ATCATAAAGAAGCTGTTTTAGACAATTTGGTTTTCTCGGGAAACGTCATATTTACTATTCTTAAGTTGGCAATACGTTCTGTGATTCTGACAGCTTTTATTGATTTTGCAATGTCGAATTTATACTTCTTTGGTGGTATGTGTTGATAAAATATCAAAAATACGAAAACAAGAATAAATAAAGTATTTTTTTGTAATTTTTTATTCAATTATACATTTATGACATTTGAATATCTCTTCGTCGTGACGTCAATTCCCGCGCCATCACTGGTTGGTCAAGGAGCTAACCAGACTACCTTGTCTTTATATACCTTGATATTGGCCCACCATTTACTAGATATCAAATCTGAACTTTTTAGGTCAAACGATTTATAGTAGTAAGGCAGTGGCGTAATCAGCAAGGAGGCCAATGGGGTCTGACCGCATTTTTGTAAGCAACCAAATATGTTATATAACAATAGTTTCCCATAAAAAAATCCCCCCTCTCCCTATAAAATATGGTTATGTCAACTGTAATTAGATTGCTGTGAAGGACAGACAGACACAATATTGATTTCATAAGGGTTACTTTTTCTGATTTCAGAACAAAACACTAAAATTTTGATAATAAAAAGTATTAAGAATGTTGACAAGTAGGTAGCAAAGAATTATTTTGTAGACCAAAGAAGAATTATTGGTTCAGTTTATTTTCTCCATTTTTACGGTTCAAATTCCAACATAAGACTAAACTTGTCGAGGCAGTTTATTATTTTGTATGCTAGTAGAAATATATTGGTTAAAAACATTTTTGTACCTATTTCCCAATGATACCGCCCTATCTCATTACATAAGCGGTAGCGCAAAGTTTTTTAGACTCGCATACCATGAAGCCATGTATTAAAATTTCTTTTTATAACATTATTCATGCTTGTGCATATTTTTATAAAAAATATATAAGAAAACATAAAACTCTAGAAAAAATACACCGATAAAAATTATGCAGTACAAAGAGAGTGAAATATTTTAAACTCAAAGACATGTGTTTGAGATAAGTCTTTTTTGACATGCAAAGGAATATGTAACATACTTTAACAAAATTGTTTGTTAGGTTAATAGCATTTTCTCTTCGATGTATTTTCTAGCACGTTGTAAAGTTCATAGTAATAAATATTATTTAAAGTTTCAAAGTAACTTGATGTAACATGCATCGTAAACTAGTTCTAACAGGTGAAAGAAACTACTATAATGCACTTTGAGATGCAATGCAATACTGAATTCCTAATTCTAGAAAACGTGACGGTAATTCTGAATGACGTGAAATTCAACAAAAATGCTGTTTGAAGTTTACATCTTATATTTTATTTTTTATGTATAGTCTGTTCCAGAAAAAAGGGGGCGCGATTTTTTCTAAAGTTTTCAAGGTATTTATGCTAAACATTTTTACGTGGAAGTACGTTCAAAATGCTAAGGCACAATTGGTTAATACATAGTATTATTCCGACCTGGGAGAATGGCACCTTCTAGGCATATTTTCAACAAAATTTTCAGCTTAAGTTGTATAAAGAGCAAGTTATATCTTTTGAATCACCCTTAAAAGCTGCTCCAAAGCGTAAACAAGCTTTCCTGTAAGCTGGTTCTTCATAATGGCCCAGATGTTTTCAGTTGGGTCGGTGTCAAGAGATTGAGAAGGTTAATCCATGGTGATGATATTTTCCTCTTTCCGGACGCGGCAGAAACGGCGCCGATGCTTCAGGTCATTGTCCTCTTACAAGACTCATTTTTTGTTATTGGGTCCAAACATCTTCTTGACCAATTTCTAGAGACCACATTTGTAAATTTTGAGCATTTTTTCTTAGTTAAAATTTTGTATGAAGAGCACGTCACTTTCGTTTTCCCGCGTTCAGAAAGGTAATCGTGGTTTTAGACTTGATTTTTAGACTTTTTAATAAATTTTTATGCAGCAGCATACGATAGCTTAGGTACTTTCGAATGTGTGCACAAGAAAACAGCCACAAAGCGCTTCGCGTACATGAAACTCATTTTGACAAACGTCCGCTCAATGAAACGTTTCGAGCTATATTGCAATGAACTAGTATTGGCATCGAAGCCCATCGATGGTACAATTGCACCGGGAAAAAGATATGGTAATATTCTACATTTCACTATTAAAAATCGCGTCCGTTCTTGTGTAATTGAAAAAAAAATGACACTTCTTAAATATCTATTTAAACCATGTTTATAGGGTGTTAAAACATCAGATTAAAGTTTTCATGTCAAATCGATATTTTTGCTATAAAATATGAATTTTAAATTTTTTTGGAGATGGACCTGTTCTGTTTCAGTCATCATGTAACTTATACTCATAATGGTTTCGTAAGCTATCGATAAGTTAGTAGTATCAAAATCAATTCAGTGGTTTTTGGTGTCAACTCAAAACAAAAAACAAAAAGGCAAAATTTTTATTTTAACCTAAAGATTTATTCATTATTATAAGAACTACATAATCGTAGATACTGTTAATTTAACAAAAGTCTAAACATTTATCTTCAAATTTCATTTTTTTTAAATTTTATTTATTGACATATTTACCAATTATAATTGTTTTTAAAAAGACAACGGTTTGTAGCTTTTTAGTAAATAGTTATGTAAAAAAAATATTTTAAAATTTATTTCGCATACTTTTTCGTTATAATTTTAACTCACATATATTACGTTAATAATATCCACTGTAATGTAAAAAAAAACTTGATTAATTATTCAGATTACACTAATTTCAAAAACCTTCAAAACAGAATTTTATATAAAACTTTAACAAACTAACGCAACAGAATTAAAATTGACTGTTATGAAAAAAGGAAAACGTGTAACTGGGCATATTTTCGGATATGTCAGCTGAAACTGGCTGTTGAAATTAGACATGTAAAATATAAATCATGATTTACGATTTACATTTCGCTTAGTTTATAACACCGCAATATTAAAGCAACAAACAGAACATTTGGATTTGTTAAGTTGGTATCGCGTTTGTCAGACTTGTCAAATAAAACACACACATACACACACATATTGACGTGACAGTTTGACAGGATATCCGGGAGACTTTGAAGATTTCCTCCTTCAAGGAGTATTCTCTGTTATATATATAGTACCTACTGATACAAAGTTAGAGGCAGTGGTTTTATTACCGGGTAAGATTAGACCAATGGTACCCAACATTTTTTTAAATCAGGTCTATTGTACAGTAATTTTTTATTTTACTCGGTCTCGGAACGAGATAGATACTGAGATGAGAGTGCCTAAAATTTGGACGAAATGAGTTTCTTGGTTTTCAAAATATATTAATAATATCTTCCGCGTGGTAATACAAATTTGTGTAATGATATAGTCGATCAATTATGTTTTTAGTTTCGCATTTACACGCTAGGTGTCTACACCAAAAAGTATAACCAATCACGCGAACAAATGTTACACACCAATTTTTAAGGTTCCGTAGAAAACTAGGAACCCTTATAGTTTCTCCATGTCCGTCTATCTTCAAAAAATTTTAGATAATAAGATGAAATTTGGTATACGGTCGTAGATTAATGCCCAAAAACAGAAATAATAAGATTTTTGAAAAAAAAAATTGTTGGGCCCCCTTTCCATAAAATGGAGTGTTTTCAAAAAAAAATTCACCTACTCCATTTAGTGGAGTGTCATTAGAAAGGTATCCTAAAATGCAACAAAAAATGTATCAGAACTTTTGTATGTATTTTCGATGTATTTGCCCTCCAAAGTCGTTAAAAAAGCGCCCCCCCCCTCTATTTTCTAAACTATCAATTTAAAAAATCTGAAAAAATTCCAGAATGTAGATTTTAATTAGTACTTTCACAGAAAATTATAACGAACATTGTCAAAACTATTTTGGACCCCCCTTCTATAGACTGAAAAGCGAACTCTCATTTTTTCCCCACTTATATTTGCTTTTTAATGTCATTGGCAGAGCGTCACTCCCCCTCTATTTTCTAAACTATCGATTCAAAATATCTGAAAAAAATTCAGAATGTAGCCTTTAATTAGTACTTTCACCGAAAATTATAACGAACATTGTCAAAAATATTTTGGACCCCCCTATCATAGATTGAAAAGTGAACTCACATTTTTTTCATTTACCCCATTGAGTGGGGTGTCATTTGATAGGTCTCTTAAAATGCAATAATAAAAGCCAAATGACTTTTTGATTTTAACCCTTCGGTCACGAAAATTTTGAAAAAACTCTTTTTTTATAAATCGTAGTGAGAATGACTACGGAACCCTATCATGTGCGTGCCCAACAAGCACTTGCCCGTTTTATTTTTATCTAATTTTTCTGGATACAAAATAGCCTAGTCCCTTCTCAAAATGCAAGCTAAATTTCATCAACATCGGTTCAGTGGCTTAACCATAAAAATGTAACATCAGATAGATAGAGAGAGAGATACCGAAAAACTATAATACAGTAAACCCTCGGTAATCCGGTCCCTGTCTAATCCGATGCCCCCTGTAATCCGACATGCCAATTATATATATGTATTTATTGTATTGTTTTATTTTCGAAATTGCATGCCGTATAGTATCAATTTTATACATTGTGTCACCTTCTTCATAATTTGTCGGATTACAAGGTACTCCTCTTTAAAATATTTCGGACTACATGAGGTTGGTGGCAGTACTCTATAGTCCGATACATTTGATAATCCGATGCCGCTTTGCAAAACAACTGTGTCGGATTACCACGGGTCTACTGTAATTATAAACGAAAAACATATTTTTATTATAAAAATTCATACGAGACCAACAGTTTTATCGTTCTCGGTATCGATCTCGTCTCGTACACTTACTTAACTTTAGTTTTGTTTCATATGCAGCCCTTTATTTGCTTGTATATTTTTATATAAAATCGAACGCACATAAATAATTCAAAAATGTTTTTACAAATCAGTCTCAAACTTTCTGTCGGTAATATATCTACATACAGGGTGTCCAAGATAAGCGTGCAATGCATGGGGATATCCTTAACGGTAAGAGATACAGATGTGGTTAAATGAGATGAATTATTTGTAAGAAAGGGGTGAGTATTACAACATCAAAAAATATTAATAATTTTATGTGGTTCAGGCGGTATACCCAAAAAACTGAAAATTCGGAATTTCTTTAAATGACTAACTTTTTTGGCAAAGTAGATAGGTAATTTTTGTTTGCGGTTTCTTAAAGCACTTTTTTGAGTAGAATTGTTTGGTGTATTTAGAATTTTTATATCACTTTTAGTTTCCAAGTTACAAGCCCTAACTTTAGTTTTTCTTATGGGCCGCCAAGTTGGCTATATCATATTCGAACGTGTTTTTTACTCTACTTTACAATGATATGTCACATGTCATACTTATTATTAAAAAAAGTAAAAACCTTTTTTTTTGTAATAGTTTATTGTTTTTAAATATGCATTTGTTATTTTCATTGTTGTTATTGCGATTTTTGTTTAACAATTTTTGTTTTTCATGGCTTACTTAAATGTTTGTAATAAAATACTTTATAAATATCACCAATATTTAGTACTTCGACTTATTTTCTATAATAAGTATGTCATGTGATATATCGTTGTAAAGTAGAGTAAAAAACACGTTCAAATATGATATAGCCAACTTGGCGGCCCATAAGAAAAACTAAAGTTAGGGCTTGTAACTCGGAAACTAAAAGTGATATAAAAATTCTAAATACACCAAACAATTCTACTCAAAAAAGTGCTTTAAGAAACCGCAAACAAAAAGTACCTATCTACTTTGCCAAAAAAGTTATAATCATTTAAAGAAATTCCGAATTTTCAGTTTTTTGGGTATACCGCCTGAACCACATAAAATTATTAATATTTTTTGATGTTGTAATACTCACCCCTTTCTTACAAATAATTCATCTCATTTAACCACATCTGTATCTCTTACCGTTTAGGATATCCCCATGCATTGCACGCTTATCTTGGACATCCTGTATAATATATACATATTTACGTACCTATATTACTGAAGTGACTATAAGAGTTTGTTATGTACTTACTTTCTCGTATGTACTTATAGAGCGTGGGTATGTTGTAAATATTCTACCGTATTTATCCTCGATTAATGTTGTATCACCTTCAACAAAACTTGTTTATGATATAAAATCGATGCTTTATACAAAGTTCGTGTATGAATAATCAAAAAGTTATGTTTATGTTTAACGCAAAACTGTTTTCTTTTGAAGAATATATCAAGTAAATTGTTATTGTTTTTGAATTAAAATTTATTTAGTTTGATCAAATTTCTATTTTTTCGAAAGTTGAATAATGTAACTCAGTCAGAAGTTAGCCAAAGATAACTATAAAATGTATATCAGTAACATATTTATTATAGTTAAAAATCGACGGACAATCGCGAGTAGAACTCGCGCTCCGAGGGCTCCGTACCGCTATATAAAACTGAATTATTGATTAATAGTTTAGGTACTACGCAATTCCCAAGGCGTCTTTACGTAGAAACCGCAAAAATAAATTTGTCACGTAAGTCCACATATACAGTAGAAACCGGTTATAACGACGACGTATCAGTTTTAACGACTCAAAATAAAAATCCAACTGAATCCCTTATAATTGCATTTTTACCGATTTTTACGACTATCCGATTTTTACGACCAATATGACCGGTCACTTCGATGTCGTTATAACTGGTTTCTACTGTAATTATAAATTAATGATTTTCAGATTTCTTCCTTTACTTGAGCTATGAGACCTTACTTCATGCAAAATTTTAAGATTCTAGGTCAACGGGAAGTTCCCTATAGGTTTTGATCAAAATGATCCTTTAAAGTTTTATTTCATTATTAGGTACGAAACCCTAAAATAAAAAAGTTCAGCACACAATGTCTCCTGAATGTTTACATAACATAAGTACGTCAATATGCTTACATACCTATATTACAGAATGAAACTATATTTTCCTTGGAATAACACATTTTTAACACACTTTATGCTCCCAATTTTTTTTAATACGCTTTTATGTTTTAGCTTGACCTGTAACTTCCTTATACTGTAAGCAAATCTTACAACTCACTTTCCACCCACTTCTAACTGTCGTATCGATTTAAAACATTGCAAACTTATGGAATTCTGGTGACAATAGGGTATTTGACTAAATTTTAAAATATATTGTAAATTGTGCGTATGTATACAATAGATACTTCCATAGTATCTTTTTCCAAAATAATGCCGAAAAAACGCTGAAAATAATATTTTTCTATTTAAATGAAAAAATTCCCGCCAAAACGCGCATTCAAAGTCACGTGGTTGCGTGACGTCACATTATGATAAATAAACTGAAATCAACCAATATGGATCGAGTATTCTGACGTTTATAGCATAAAGTGACGTCATACCAGTGGCAATTCATTTAGACGTGTTTGCGATCACGTGACAATTATATTAAATATTAGAATTTAAAATTAGGTTTATTATTAAAATACTGACTTATTTCACGTAAAAAAACACTTGATTGTTAATTATAGTAATATATACTACACTATTTACAACATTTTAGTCTTTATTATTAATAGTGTCAAATACCCTATTCAATAATATGGTATTACTGCGCTTGTATGATAATAGAGTTGAGAGGTGGTCATAGGGACTTCTCAATGACTAGCAATAAGCCCAAGTGTATTATTTTTAGTATTACAAACTAGATTTTTAATTCTTTTTAACAATTAGTTTGGATGTTATAGGCATAGGAATACTTCTTAATTTGCAGTTTTTACCATACCATACCATTTAGAATTGTTTTAATTAAGGCATACTATGAATATATTGTTTTAATCATCCCAATAAGATATTCCACGTGTGCATATAAAAATTTTATTTTTGCAAATAATATTTTTTCCGGGAAAAATATTAAATTTATTAGCTATTTATTTTTTCCAGGAATGGGCAGGCAATTTTACATATAAATAGGAATTTATTCTAAATTTCTGTTCAATCGGTTCAGTAGTTTTTTAAGATATTCTGAGAATGGACGGACAAACGAATAAAGAGTTTGTTAATAGATTTTTTTATTGAACCCTGAAAAGTATGTTTCACGCAAACGATTTCAAGTAAAATATAAATGATAGCGGTTGTATTTTTTTATGAAATCCACCACTCATCTCACCGTTTATAATTTATTTTATTAATCTAGGTTAAAAAATGGACGATTTCTACGATTATTTATGCATTTAATTGGATCTCCTAAAAATAAAATGTAGTTCATAAAAGTAAAAAATTAGCACAATAACTTTTTTATATAGAGTATTTTAAGAAGCAATTTGAAGTATAAAAAGTTTGGATTAAGATTAAATAAACTTATTCACATCATTTTTTAAACGACCACATAAAATTGTAAAAGTTTCTCTAACACCACCCCCGCAGAAAAAGTATCATTCGTTTTAACGGTGATAAAAATCTTAGTGAAGGATTGAAAGCAGCCATAATTTCTTCGTTTTTGTTCAACAAAAATAGGTCAAATAAAATATATTATACCTACTTTAATAAAATTATGGTTTATATTATAATTTAAATAATAACGACATTGACATTTTGTCACTTTAGTTATTATTTGGACCAATATTTTGTAAAAATTACAGTAGACTTGCAATACAAAGAGTTATATATGTATGTCATTGTATGTCCATGTAATCCATATGATATACAGAGTGAGGCAGTAACTATTACTACCTTAAATATCTTCGAATCTATAAGGCCCAGAGAAAAATTAGTGTAACGAAAACTGTATAGTACGAAGGGGGCTATCATATAGCGATAATAATTTTAGTCCAGGGGGAGGCACTTCGGAGATATCAAGGTCATCTGCATTTTTTTAAATTGATTCGGTACATTTTTTTCCAAAATATGATAGAGTACCCGAGTAAAAATAATTATATATAATTATATATAATCATATTTAATTATATATAATTATATATAATTGTATATAAAATCTTGCAATTATTTTGGACAGTTATATATAATCGTATATAATTATATATAATATTATTTTCCGAGTTAAAATATTTATATACAATTATATATAATCATATATATTTATATATAATTGTATATAAAATCTTGAAATAGTTTTGTACAATTATATATAATCGTATATATTTATATATTGCATTGTTTCCCGAGTAAAAATAATTATATAGAAATATATATAATTATATATAATCGTATATATTTATATATTATATCATATAAATTCAAAATGAGATTATATATACAACTATATAAAATTGTAAAAACTATTTCAAGATTTTATAAATAACTTTATAGATTTTGATATAAATACAAGGTGTTCCAGACCACCCGTCCACTATGTTTTACGCCCAAACTATTGATGATAGAGTTTTAGGATCATACATTTACTAAATATATTGACCCTTAAGAATTTCAGGAAAATATTTTCAACCCCCTAAAACCGCTCCTTGGGGGGTAGTTTGAGGGGTTCAATTAGGGATAATTCAAAATTTTTAAATACAATGGTGCATCAATTAGTACTTTTTCTTAAAATAGATATGTAAATAAGCGACTTTTGTTAAGAAAATTTAAATTTAAATTTTTAAAATTGAAAACTGAAATTTTTTAGCAAAAGTTGTTTATTTACATATTTATTTTAAGAAAAAGTACTAATTGATACACCATTGTATTTAATAATTAAAATTATCCCTAATTGAACTTTTCAATTTTTGGTATGTCGTGTATGACACTTTAAACTATTAAAATCTCAAATATTCATACATCTTTGCAAAGTTCATTGTTTGCACTTTCTAAATTTAAAAAAATAATAAAATTCAATTAATATTTAAACGAAATTGGAGTTCTTTTAGTAAAAACTAAAATTTTAGAACAAGTCATCTTATTTTTTAAAGAATTGAAAGTATGAAAATTTTATTAACTGATTAATATAACTAATACACTATTACATTAAATTAATGCAAATAATTCTTGACTTTCAATGGTTGGAATTATTTGGGTTACAATAGTTTTAGTTTTTAAATGACTTAACATGTACAGGTATTTTACCGAAACGTTCAATTACAAAATTGTCAATAGAAAGTAATTAACAATAAAATTGAAAATTTTAATAAAATTACAAAATCTATAACAAAACTGTTTGTTGTAAAACTCAAAATCACTTAAAAATAATATTTAATAAACAAATGTCACTATAGCTTGAATGAGTTCTTTGAAATGTGCTTTACATATTGGGTTTCTCCATATTATGCACATATGTTTCAGATTTCTTCAATAGTCACAATAATTCTAGGTACTTTTTGTAAATTTTTATTTCAACAATATGGGCCTCAAATATTACTTAATACGCATCTAGATTATTTTTTTTAAATTGATTCAATAATATCCGAGTACTTTATATATGTAATAGTTATATAAACTATCTGCTAAAAAGAGCTGTGATTTACCTCTCGTTAGCAATGTGTTTTCAGTTTGAAACCTATATAAGCAACGATTTTACTATAACTATAAGTGTATTCAAGTAAGTTAGTACGAGGTAAGTAATAAGATATATTATGCTATATTAATAATTAATAATATGATGTGATTGATTATAGATCCCCCGTGCGAGTTGTAATTAATACATTCCCGTTTAGGAGGGGGGGGGGGACTCCAGGATGTATATCCGATTAAAAAATATTTATATACAATTTTATATAATTATATAGAAATATATATAATTGCATATAATTATATACAACTGTATATAATTATATACAATTATATATAATTGTATATAATTATATACAATTATATATATTTCTATATAATTATATACAATTATATATAATTATTTTTACTCGGGTAACTGAAAACAAGTTCAGAACTCATCACACAAGATCATTGAACAAAATTTAAAATTAAGAAAAAACGATTAAAAAATACATTTTTTTATTAAATGAAATTTAACAGTGTTACATCAATAATGATGGCCACCACTTCGGACATCTTTAAATGTAAATTTCATTTAATAAAAAAATGTATTTTTTAATCGTTTTTTCTTAATTTTAAATCTTGTTCAAAGATCTTGTGTGATGAGTTCTGAACTTGTTTTCAGTTCCTCTATCATATTTAGGAAAAAAAATGTACCGAATCAATTTAAAAAAAATGAAGATGACCTTGATATCTCCGAAACGCCTCGCCCTGGACAAAAATTATTATCGCTATATGATAGCCCCCTTCGTACCGTACAATTTTGGTACCACTAATTTTTCTCTGGGTCTTATAGATTCGAAAATATTTAAGGTGGTAATAGTTGCTGCCTCAACCTGTATATTAAAGCTCAACGTACGTTTGTGCGCTTATAACTCAAGAACCACTTATCCGATTTATGTGTTTTTTTTTATTCATAGTAACGTTCTCTGGCCAAGTTATATGGTGTAATTTTGTTATGTTAGGTAACATAAGGAATTAACAATGACGATAATAGTAAATCAAGTGCTATTTTCCCGTTGAATCTAATGAAACTAATTACAACCCTACATACGTGATAGGGGGTGAAATATTAACTTCCGTGCGAAGCCGGGGCGGGTCCACTAATACGTAATAATAAGTATAGATACTATAGATTGCAAAATGTAGGGAACACTTTATTTAAATTGAATGTTAACACTCACATTAACAAATTTCTATAAAATATTAAAACATAAACGCTTATGTGTTAAACTCCTTATCAACTTCTGGCCACCTTGGTTGTACATATCTACTATGATTGGTCCATTAGCAGCCTCGCTTATCATTTTGTGTCCCCGTGCTTCCTTAAATACACTCAAAAATATATAAAATTACGAAGGAAATGTCTGAAAAGGTCAAACATGAAGTATTATAAGAACAATATTTATAGTGAACAAAAAAATACGAAATATTTTTTGCATAATTATTTTAATATAAGAATTTAACATATTTATAATAAAATTTGTATTTTTATTCCATATATTAGAAATATAAAATCCTATTTAAAGAACTGTGTATTAAAATAAATTAAAAACGTGTAAATATCAAAATTTGCCTGTATTTTTAGTTAATATTATTAAGTTTTGTAATTATTTAAAAATATTCAATAATTTACAAAAATCCTATAACCTAATTTACTTTGAAATGGATTCAATCTATTCAATAAAATATAAATATTCAGATACAAATACCCTTTTCAATATTGGCACGTAATTTAATTAGTAAGATAAAAACAATTTAAATGAATACAATTGTGTTTTTCCTCTTTCGTAGATTTGTAGAAAACAGAAAAGGGTTTTAATTTAAATTTTTAATGATTTTTTTACTTGGTATTATATACGTTCCTACATATACTATTGATTGTTAAATAATATTTAGTTTTGTAATTTAAAAATAAATTGAAACAATCTTAAATTTTGTAAGCAAGTTATTAAAAAATCGGTCAAGTGCAAGCTATAACTTACACAATTAGTGTTCCGTGCCATTTTTTTTCATTTCCCAATTTACCTCCAGAATCAAAATTAAACTTTGTATACATCACATTTATAACTGGACCACCACACTCTATCTTTGTGCTTAATTTCAAATTTTTTACCTCGAATAGTTTCAGAGAAAATTACTAGTAACTAATGGACGGACGGATGGACACCGAAGCGATTTCGTTTTTACGTAACACTAAAAATTCTTTTTTTTCTCCTCTTAATTTGAATTTTATAGGTACCGAGTATTCAAACTAAAACGTTAAGAATATTTATTTCAATAATTAAGCTGCTTACAGAAAAACTTTTCGCACCGAATTTTTGAATGAAACTATATATTTTATTTGTGACTGTTTTTATTATGGGAATTTTAATTTTAACCTATAATTTTGTTTTAAGGATTTGACTCTACGTAAAAAAATCATGATTTTTTAAATAGTATACTATTCTTTACGAATACAACAAGTTTTGTCATTTACAATAAATTAATTTAGAATAGAAAAGAACGTAGACTTAATTAGCACTCTTTGTTATTTTTTAACGTTTCTTATTGAAACATGTTTCAACCAATTATTTTTTTCACATAGAATCAGATCAATATCATAAGTACTGATTGTGAGTAATTTTTATGTGAAAAGTTTTTCTGTATAAGCATAATTTAATTTTCGATATAAAATATTTTATTTTGATTTTATAATTGGAATATACAGGATGTCCCAGGACTGTGTCAAAGCTCAATATTTAATTTATCATAAGAATTGGAAGAAAACTTTAAATGCAAAAGTTGACAGGCTAGAGGAGCGGCATAGTTTGAAAATAGTTAAATTTACACATAGTGTCCCATAACTGCGTTACAAATCAAAGTTATGTTATATATTTTTATCCACGACTTATATATAATACATACATTACATACGTAGTTTTTACTATATAATGCGATATATTAATCCCAGAGGGAACCATGACGAAAGAGAAATTTTCTGATTGGTGCATTGGAGGGCAATAATGGTCATTATTGCCCTCTAAATCATTATTGCCCTCTAATGCACCAATCAGAAAATTCCTCAAATTAAATAATTCCATGGAAACAAAATACACAAACTTTAAGTCTAAAAAATTTATTTACGACTGTCAAATAATACTCCTAGTGTTTGTGTATTTGTATTGAGATGGATAAAAATTCTAGTAAAGTTGTTGATAGTACAAAACTTGTTCAGTTTATTAACTGTAATATTACTAATTTTAATATTTTTGGACACCACAGAGTTTGTGTATTTTGTTTCCATGGTATAGTTTAATTTATATTAATTTGAAATTATAACAAAAATGCTTGTGCTTTGTGTTTGCATTTCTTGTATTCAGTTGTGTTTTATTAAAGTAGTCGTAGATAAAGTACAGTATACTACTCGCAATAATGGCTATTATTACCTCGGAAATTTTTTCTCCCTCGCCGCTAAGCGGCTCGGTTCGAAAATTATTCCTCGGTAATAATAGCTATCATTATTGACTCGTGGTATAATATACTATTATTTGATAATCTAAAAGAAAACAATTTTTGCTTCCTCGCAATATCGAAGATACGAGAAGCTTCGTTATCGTTTTAAAACGAGAAAAAAAATTTGTTCTCTGATTTTAAAAATTTTACCGGATCTATCCGTTTCAGGTCAAGACAAACACTTTTTGTTCCGTGTCTGTCTCTCTGTGTGTCTGTGTGTGTGTCTGTGTGTCTGTCCCCCAATCCTTGTCACACGCTTAACTCATGAACCACTGAACCGATATTGATGAAACTTGGTTGATTGGTTGGGTCTGATTTGAGGACGGTCCCATTTCAAAAGTATTAAAATCGTGTGTAAGGGGGAGGGGTGACATCCCAAAATATTTATTTTTTGATTTGAAGATATCTCAAGAAAGACACATGTTACGTGAAAATTTTATAGAACCTTTTTTGTAGAGCATTCAATTTTCTATAATATAGATCACCTACGTTTGTTGTAAAATTTTCCTTTATAAAGATTTATCTCAATTTGCTTTATAAAAATCGTCATTTGTTTTTTTAAATTGCTATTTATTTGACATATTAAATGTCACTTTGACGTTTTAAATGTCATTTTGACATTCCTATAGCAGAAAAATAATGATTTTGATTGAAATTGTCAAAAAATTCAAAATATATGACATAATAACCAGGCGCGTATTAAGAAAAATGTCAAATTAAATTTTTTTATTAAAATCGTATGAAAATTAAATGGTTAACCAATGACAGGCAGTTCATCTGAATACTTTATCGGTTTTTATTTAAATTGTTCAATAATTAACTACCTTTGATGAATTTAGCACGAGGAAGCACTGTGCATTTACAAGACAGAGTATTTTTTTTTGTAATTAGAAAATTACAAGGTGTTCAAATGTTCCTATTTTCTTACAAAATTGGTCATTATTTTAAACCCCTCTGTATAATCCCATACATGATATATCAAAATACTCAGAAAAATGAATGCTTTTAGATTATTATCAAATAAAAAAAT
The DNA here is from genome assembly GCA_949319165.1 of Sialis lutaria. NCBI lineage: Eukaryota > Metazoa > Arthropoda > Insecta > Megaloptera > Sialidae > Sialis > Sialis lutaria. The sequence goes on from OX439241.1 coordinate 18,953,466, forward strand.
ATAACTGTGATTTGTAACGCAGTTTTGGGACACTCTGTATAAATGTAACTATTTTCAAATTATGCCGCTCCTCTAGCCTGACAACTTTTGCATTTAAAATTTTCTTCCAATTCTTATAATAAATGAAATATTAAGCTTTGACACAGTCCTGGGACACCCGTTTATTAAAAAAAATGTAATTTAATACTTTTAATCATAAAATTATGAACACAAATTTTTAATCAACCTGTATTACATATTATTAAATTTAATCAATACAAATGAACATTAATGTCAATCACCTCTCCATTAGATAATAAACATAATACGAGTGAAGAAAATACAGTCCTTTAAATGTTAAAAGTAAATAATATGACCTTTCATCTTGGCGACACCGAAGGCTATACATTTCTCTAAATGTAACATTAAATGGGCACCTCTTCATTATACACTTAAACCCACAGGAGGTGTTAGTAATTTGATGCTAAAACTCGCCTACGTGAGCTAAATAAAGAAATTAATTTTAATATTATATAATTTGCGGATCTCGACCATAGATAAATATATGTAATACTGTGCACAACTTTTATTAAATTACCTATGTATGCATGAGGATTGCTGTAGCGTTTACCGATTTAATAGGATTACGTGTAATTGTAGTTTCAAAACTATTGTGTTATTATTTAATTAGTATAGTTTTAGAAGTCTGGGATAATAATTTAATAATAATTCATGTAACATATTGTGGTTTAAATTATATAATAACTTAATAGCACGTTAACTGTTCAAAAGACAAAATGATTGATTTTATGAAACGTTAGTACATTTTTGCTTTCTCGCAATATCGAAGAAACGAGAAGCTTTGTGATTGTTTTAAAATGAGAAAAAAATGTTCTCCGATTTAAAATTATTAACTTGATCTTTCCGTTTCAGGTCAAGACAAATAGTTTTTGTTCCATGCGTGTGTCCGTATTTCTGTTTGCCTGTCACCACAATCCTTGTTACACGAATAACTCATGAACAACTGAACCGATATTCATGAAATTTGGTTGGATGGGTCTGGCTTGAGGACGGTCCTATTTCTATTTAAATTTTTCATGTATAAATAATTATGTATGTTCAATAATTAGGTACCTTTGACGAATTTTGGAACGAAGAACTAGTTGTCTTACAATTAGTTAAAAATGGTTATTTAGTGTTAGTTTTGGTAAAAGAAATATATCGTGCTTGTCTTCGTAACAGCTATTTTTAAGAAAACTTGAAAAATAAATTGAGGATTCATTTTATGTAATAACAAGTTATCATTATTGCAAATACATTAACAATTTCGTTACCAAGTTATATATAAATTATATTAAATAAAGGATCAACTATATGTACTAGATTAAGAAAATAAAAGATAGAGAAAAAGGAGAAAATTCATATGGATCCTGTTTCGCGACGTAACATTCTGGAACTATTAATCACATACACTTTAAAATGTTTATTATGTAGTCTAGCCTTACGTACATAAATTTCAACACATTCCGACGAATCGTTAAGTAGTTTTACTGCCCTATAAGTAAAGAACATTAAAAACATCGATATCTGAGCTAATTTAAGAGGTCGATGTTAATATTGCAATATTTTAAAGTACATAAATTAAAATAATGACATTTTAATTATTTAAACTTTAATCCACTAGTTCAGGAGTCTCCAACAGTTTTAATTGACAGGCCGGATTAACAATTTTAATAAAACCGGCGGCCACAATCGGATATTGAGTATACGATTGTTTTAAACAAGTTAATTGATTACTAAACGATAACTTTAAACAATTGTCACTATTGGATTTTTATACAAATCTTCCTTAATTAAAAAATTGTATCGTATTGCTCAAGGAATCATTTCTACATCAGCACTACACGATTTTTTAAATTAAATTATACTAAATCTAATTTGCTCATTTGCTGCAACAACGTCATTACTCAAAAATTGTGATTTTTCAGGAGACACGTATTGGTATAACTTTATATGGGTATAAAATAAGGGTGAAATAATATATTTATGTTTAATTTTTATTTCGGAAGAAAACCGGAAACGAATTTTCATTATGCCAAATATCGAATTTTTTTAGATATTTTTGAAACGAGGCGAACAAAAAACATTCTAAGGTTATTGATTCATAGTTCTAGAGTGAAACTCTTTATTTATTTATTTAATTGCGGTTACTCATTTTGTCTTTTGATCAGTAATTTATTTATAAAAAAAAATCTTCTAAGTTTTTTTTTTTAATTTTTACACAAGAAACAGCAAAAAGAAAAAGGCTTTTATAATTTATTTATCCAATTCGTTATAAAAACCAATAAAATCCTTATACCCGAACCAATCGCACATTGCAAAAACTATTTATACACCAGATAAAAAAATCTTTCTTTTAAAGTGACAGCGTAAAATAAATATCTTGTAATTAGTAGTAATAAATGTCGCCTTTAATACTGAAACTAAGCAAACGTTCGTTAATCCAGTAATATGTTTAGCTCCGTTACAACCTACACATGATTATACAGAGTCCATATCTTGTTTTATGTAATTACACTGTATTGTGATTTTCCATATGTGCTCCAGATAGATATACAATGTAGTGTTTGTGTATGTACATATATGTGTGTGTATTTGTGTGTGTATATGTGTGTGTGTGCGTGTGTGTGTTTGTGTTTGTATGTCAGTGGCGGGTGTAGATAAGAGCGTTCTCTTTTTTGTTAGTAGTATGTTGTTCGTTTCCGCAATAGAGAAAAATATAATTATCTCTGTGTAGTAGGGGTGGATAAATATACAAAAATATTGGATTTTTTTGGTTAATCAGTTTGCAAAACGAGTACACCAGCGTGCAAAATTCTTTGAACACTCATTTTTTTGCGTATTGTAAATATAAAACTGCAAAAATGGTTGATAAAAAATCTTAAAAGTTGATAAGAGTACCTACTTAATTACAACTTTTGTAATAATCCTAACATATCTAAAATGCGGCATTTACAATTTTCCATGTTATGGAAATTTTTTTAATTATATGCCTGAATGGTCAGGTTTACTCAAGTTGAAAGTATTGACACACAGTGTCTTTCAAGCTATAACGAGAAATAATTTTTTTACTATTTTGATTGCGAGTAAACATATTCTTTTCGCTATCTTGGGGATTTTTAGTGACTGAAATCTGTATATATATTTACATTCAAAATCACAGGTGTTCAAAGACTTTTAAACGGCAGTGTAATTCTCTTAACGCAAAACTTAAAGTTGTTTTTAAGACAATTTGAAACAAAAGAAAACTAGGGGCACATAAGTAACTGTGCCGCAATTAATAATGTAGAATTGTCATTTTTTTATTAGAGAAAATATATAATATTAATGATTCTATTGTAAATAACTTGGAAGAATAAAAAAATCATTTTTTATAAACATGCATTGAATATTGGGTAAATGATCTCTTTGAAATTTGATGCAAGAAGATCATTTTTGATCACTTTCGCCAATGTTTTGGTAAACTTTCCAGCGATTTTGTGTCGGATCAAAATTTGTTTTACAGATCACTGGTGGTTTGTGGACTGTTATAAACTTTCCTCTTCAAAAACATTAATTTAACTTTATCTAGAACCACAAAAAATCTGGTGGTGTCAAATCAGGCGATCTACCAAGATTTTTAGCACAATAAATATTTTAAGTTAATACAATTGATGATTGATTTTTACGATTTAACCTCGTTCGATTATCGTATATCTTTGCATGATAAATTCTCTGCTTGAAGAAGATGAATTAACTGATATTAAATAGCAAATTCCAAAATTATTAAATCTTTCGATAGAGGTTTATAATAATGAATTGTTTTATTATACTCATATATTCCTCGCCACGTCTTAGTAACCACTGAACTGATTTTATTCCGGTTTTCACTAATAGATCGAATGTTTTACAAATGAGGTTTAGGTGCATAAATTGTAAATAATTGATGTAAATTACATGAAATCGGAAAAAACAGTCTTCGGAGAGGTATTTTTGCATGCGCTGCGTAAATACTTTTCGATATGTGAAAATATTGTTTAATAGGTTTATTACAGATTAAATTTATATCCCCGGGTAATACCCAAACCAAAGCACTAGAAAATAATAATAATAAACAAAATTAAAACGTTCTTCAAACATATTTCTGTATTAGTGCCTACCAAAAAATCTTTACTTGTTAAGGGAGCGTTCAAGTATTACGTAACGCAATTTTTGGAGATTTTTGACCCCCCCCCCTAGTTTTTACCTAAAAACTGTAACGCGTAGTTCACCCCCCCCCTGTAACGCATCGTAACGTTTTACAAGACCCCCTCTCCCCCCAAATTCGTTACGTAATACTTGAACGCTCTCTAACACGAATTTCTTTAAGTCGAAAATAACTAGTACCTAACATTTGTCAATGGAAAAATCAATGGATTGAATAAATTGCCTAAAATATACACAAGTGACAAAACGCTTTTAATCAAACCCAACAAGAGAGTCTAGTTTAAAAGCGAATTGATTGTATCCACACAAATTAGCGCGTATTAGCAAGTGCGGTGAGATAGCATTACTTCAACCCGACCCTGCTACTGCTGTGCCATTTTGTGTAAGCTATTACGTTTTGCAATTGAATAGCCTCCCTACCCAGCGCATAATGTTTCACACAGATATTATTGTCACTGTAGATATTCAGACTTATATGTATTAAATGCGTACATGTATTGTTGGTTTCTTGTTTTTTTTAGGGATAATAAATTTTAAAGTGATTAAATCAGTCATGTGAAGATATATAAACGACAATAAATATTACTGTTATTCTAGTGTAGAGAACATGTAGAAAAATAAAGTATGTAACATAATATAAAATTAACAGTGAACATGTATGTATTTAAAAAAATTCTGTCAAACGATCGCATAGTTTTTTCTCGTACTTATTAGACTCCTCTATACGTGATAGGGGATGACATATTACATTTTTTGATACCTATCGATGTTTAATCATTATCTATAAAAAAACCAAAATATCTCGGACCTTAGTTAAAAATTGTAAAAACTAACCCCCTGTCTACCCTCGCCATTAGAGGTTGAATATCGAATTTTTTTTATTACAGATTATTTTGCCCGACTTCATCATTATAACGTAAGCAGCTATACAGATAAACATACCAAAAACACAGACCCTGTCTGCCCCCGTCATTAGGGGTTGAATGTCGAAATTTTTATTTTAATAGATGACTCTTTTTCCCGAATTTACCTTTATAACTGAAGCAGGTATGCAGATAAACATATCTAAATCCATCCTCGCCCCCCGTCCCTTGCTATTAGGGCTTGAATATCAAACTTTCATTTTTAATTGAATATTAATTTGTCCGAATTTACTTCAATATCATAAACATTTTGAAGATAAATATATAATTTTACCCCCCCCCCCCCCAAATCCCATAGGAGTTGAATTTTTGTAACTGATATTTGTCTTGTACCTACCTACTTGTGCCATATTTCATTCGGTGAATACAAAAAAAAATATTAAACAAAATTTTCCACCCCCCTAACACCATAGGGGTTAAATTTTGGGAAATGCTGAAATCATTATTTCATTATTTATGTTGTAGAGTATGTTAGATTTAATGCGAACAAAAAAAATATATATTTTTATATAAACTTTGACACCCTGTTTTAACCTCGTAGGGCAGCGATTTCCAAACTGGGAGGCGCAGACTAGTGCAAGGGGAGGCGCGAAAAGTTTAACAGAAGTGTAATTTTCATAACATAACATTAAAATATATAAATTGAATAATATATTTTCTTACAAATAAACGTAATATTTTTAAAAATATATTATTTGTTTAAAATATTACGTTAAAAAACGAAAAACTGATAGAAATAGTATGCGGTACTTCGAACAAAAATTTCAGAGTGAACCCTTATTTTTGTTGAATCGAAACGAAGAATATAATATTTTTTACTTTCTTATACCAATGTATATGAAATATACATATAGTATAAGTAAGTATAGTAAACGCGATTTTTTTCGAAATCCGGTTTTTGATGGAATTATCAATTTTGACCTTCCCTGAATCCATACTGACTATTTTCGCCATGATGTCTGTGTGTCTGTCGGTCTGTCTGTCTGTCGGTCTGTCTGTAGACGCTGTAACTCAAATACGACAAATCGTAGAAAGGTGGAATTTTATACTTAAGATTGATTTTTGCCTGGGAAGAAAACCTCCTATTTTTGAAAACGATCATTCAACCGGAAACGGATGTTTACCTACATCGATTTTTGAATTTTTCGAATTACACTGAAACAGTGCGAATTAGAGAAAAATGGCCAAGTTGAAAATTATAGATATAATTATTATCTATAATTTATGTTCTATTCATTTTTTCGAAAAAACAAATTTAATTTTTTTTTTTTTTTTACTAAGTATTCGATTTTAAGTACATTTCAAATGGTTCATAACAGAGAAGAAATATCTGCCATGAGTGTCATGGGACTTTCTTATACGTATTACAGAGACTGTACGTGTTTGTCATAGGTACCATGGGTCTTTCTTATACGTAATATTGAAAATAAACACTGTACACTCTATTTCATTTAGTTTGCAGTGGTCACCTGGTGTCTTGACGGTATGAGTCGTGATCCGCACGGTCAAATCACCCGACAACCAGTATAGATTATTCTAAATAATGATTTTAAAAAAAATATTTCTGGCTAAATCATAAGTGTTGGAAAAAAATGTATGGGGAATAAATTATAGATAATAACATACTCGACATTTTTTATCTAAAACATTTTTGTCTTATTTCAAAAAATTCAAAAAATTACAAGAGTAACCATCCGTTTCCGGTTTAGTGATCATTTTAAAAATAAGGTGATTGTCTTCCCAGATGAAAGTTTATCTTAAATATATAATTTTAGCCTTCCATCATTAGTCGTTTAGGACTTAGAGCATTTTTACTTTCTTATACCAATGTATATGAAATATACATATAGTATAAGTAAGTATAGTAAACGCGATTTTTTTCGAAATCCGGTTTTTGATGGAATTATCAATTTTGACCTTCCCTGAATCCATACTGACTATTTTCGCCATGATGTCTGTGTGTCTGTCGGTCTGTCTGTCTGTCGGTCTGTCTGTAGACGCTGTAACTCAAATACGACAAATCGTAGAAAGGTGGAATTTTATACTTAAGATTGATTTTTGCCTGGGAAGAAAACCTCCTATTTTTGAAAACGATCATTCAACCGGAAACGGATGTTTACCTACATCGATTTTTGAATTTTTCGAATTACACTGAAACAGTGCGAATTAGAGAAAAATGGCCAAGTTGAAAATTGTAGGTAATATTATTATCTATAATTTTATCACGTACACTGTTTACTGTCATTATTATGTATAAGAAAGTCCTGTGGCACACGGCAGATTATTTATTTTTTGTATTAAAATATTTTAACATTTAAAAATGTGTCTATTATTTTTTTAAATAAAGGGAGGGGGCGCGACAAGATTACATATTTTTAAGGGAGGCGCAGTTACATAAAGTTTAGAAACCACTGTCGTAGGGGTTGAATTTCAAAAAATCCTTTCTTAGTGGGTGCTTACATCATAAAAGGAAGGCACCTACGAAATTTCACGTTTCTAGGTCCAGGGGTTTGGGCTGTATGTTGATATATGAGTGAGTGAATGAGTGAGTGGTTAAGGACAAACTCTTTTATAGATATAGATTTAAATAAAGGAATTAGAAAAGAAACACACTTTAAGAAAATTTTACCTTGTATAAAATACAGTCAAAATCGGTTATAGTGACAATCATATTAGGTCGTAAATGCCGACAGTCGTAAAAAACTGGTTTAAATGCAATTATAAAGGATTCATTTCAGTTAGACTTTTATTTTGAGTTGTTAAAACCGATATGTTGTATTAACCGATGTCGTTATAACAGGTTTAGACTGTAATAAAATTCCACACAGATTATAGGTGGTGCATAACTACCCAAAAAAAAAACGCAAGAATAAATCTGCAAAATTAAGCTCAAATTGATTTTTCGGAACAATGTCTTGAAACGTAATTTTTGCCATATATATTTTTATTTCGTTAACCTCTCAATGTACTTAAAAAGTATTGTATCCCTGAATACTCTCTAAAAAGGAATAAAGTAAGGTGGAAATAATTGGGTCATATGTATATGATAATACAATAAATGCATTTAATCGGGTATAACAAAATTAAAAGTACTTAATGGAATGAAATTTTTTATAAGCGTATAACTTTGCACTGAACTCTTCTTGTTGCCTCCAAGGATTCTGCGAACCCACGATTGGGATTAATAAGATAATAATAATAAATTATAATTCTATTAACGATCGATAGTAAAATGTTTATAAGTAATTACAAAATTATTATTAACTTGTGATAAATTCTAAGAAAAATTAAACTTCATATAAATATACACTCATATTTAAATTCTTGTAGAAGTATGGTTTGTTATTAACTATAATTTATGTACATTTATTATTTCAAGATTTCAAAACAAGATATTCTAATAATAGAGTTTTTCTTGCTTTAAAACTGCAAAAAAATACATAGGTATAATATAACAAAAAATATCTACATGACAATTTTATTTTTATTATAAATAAAAGGAACGTCAAATTATGAATGATTTTCGGAATTACCCCCCCCCCCTTCGATTCGTAAGTATTTATTTTTTAAATTAGTTAATTTATTTGTAAAGTAGTAGCAAAGTAGGTACATTGATTGAATTTTAAATGAGTTAATTTATATAAAAAAAATATTCAGAAACCGAAGTTTGTTTTAATTAACAAAGAAACCTAACGTGACTACTTGGACTTACGTAATTAATAGACGCTGTCAAAGTACTTATAAATAAAGAAACTATTGTAAGCCCACCCTATTATTATTTATTTAACACTAATTAAAAATTCTTTCTACATTGCTGCATTTTTTGTACACGAGAAATGAAAAGAATTAAATACTGTAACACTCGGTATTTTTTTTTTATATATTTTTAAGTATGCACAGTATTCGTAATTAATAAAAACTTATATCATGAGGACTTCTTTGTTTGAAAATACACTAGCAAAAAATTATAATAATGCTTTACCTGGTCTGAAAGCCGAAGCGCTTGTGTCGAGGTTCTTTTGTAAAAAGTCATCGTAAAATACATGGCGACGAAAATACCTGAAAGAGAAAAAAAAGTTTGTTTAATTTTTCAGTAAACACGTATTTCGTTAAAAATTTCTATAAAAAAAACTTTTGCTTGTATATATGTACATAGGTACGTATGGTTTCGTTTTATTTTTATTTTTATATATGAATTTTTTATGTCTGTACACACGCATGTAAAATATATGTATGTATGCATCAAGCATGCATCGGCATTCATCTACAAAATATACATATTTACTTTTTATATTTATGTAATATAATTTTCTTAAATATTATATGAATTCAAATATAAAAGAAATGTCTGTCATATATTTGTAAGGTACTATTTTATTACAAAAAGTTGTAATGACATATTTTTATAATTTTCTACATCAGGGGTTCCCATCCTATTTCCTACATCGACCCCTTTTAAATTGGTGCCGCCACTCGGTAAGTCCCCTTTACAATTTTAGATTCTAGTAAACATAAATATACTACAATCTTGTTGAAAAAGTACAAGTAGAAAGCAAGAAAAGGAAAATTTATCATCGACCCCCAATAGACCCCTGAAATATTATAGACCTTTTTTAAACACTCATACACTGCCGTGCAAAAGTCTTTGGACATTCATTTTTTTGCGTATTGTAAATATAAAACTGCAAAAATGGTTGATAAAAATCTTAAATGTTGATAAAAGTAAAACCAGGATAGATGCCGCAGTGGGATAGGTGCCTCGTTTCCGAGATCCAAGCCCCCTAAAGTCACAACATCGAATTAATAGTTTAAATCAGAAGCGTCAGCCCCACATACCTCAGTCCCCCGCAAACCGTCGTGTGAAACAAAAATGTCTCGCTTGTGCGTGTTATTATTTCCGCAGCGAACGCGACAAATGTTTCAAAGTTTGAGAGTTAAGTATTTACTGCTACATATCTTTATAAGTAGTAATAAATTCCGTTCTATTTTTATTATATCAATACACTGGTTCATTAAGTACACACCTAGGTGTTAATAATCGCTCTTTTGTCTTTATTTTAGTTAAAAAATAAAAAAAACATCTATCCATATCAAAAAGGATAGTCGCCCCGATTTTTCGCGGTATAGGTGCCTTTGGGGCATCTATCCCCATACATACATATGATTTATTTTGAAATGTTATATTTTTCTTTTAGTTGTTTCATATTGACAGATTTTAATGTTCTACGGGGCATCTACATATATCCTGATAGTGCCTAGCGTGTATTAAAAAAAGTATTTTATAAGGTACTTCTCGGTAAAGTCAAAACATTCGCGGTTATTCATATGTTTACCTAACCTAAAATTTTTAACATTTGAAACCCGCGAATCTGTTGACCCTACTTATCGAAAATATTATGTTGTATTCTTGTATTAGTATGTCTTAACACTCTTAACCGTTGTGATAATAGCCCAGGAAATAAAGGTTTTTACTAAAAAAAAATTCCGACCAAGCTGGATTTTGGTGGAGACTTTTATTTTGATGTCCTAAACATACTCTAAAAAGTCCCCTTAATTTGGGTGGCGGGTTTTTATTTTTTAGGGGGTAAAGGGGGGCTGATTCTAGTTTTTTGCAAATATCTCAAAAATGATTAATTTTTCGAGAAAATTGTTATGAAGAAAATTGTAGCTTATAAAATTCTACACAAAAAAGATATTTATACTTTTTTCGTATAATCAATACTTTTTAAGTAAACTGTTAACCCAGTCAAGGGTGCAGTGAAGAGTGCCAAAATCCGAACTTTTAGGGGCAAGCAATTTTATGGTTGATTATTATAGATTTTGGAGCGTAGAATTCGAAAAAAATAACCCGAACTAGCGAAAAGTAGTGCAACACCCTTAAAAAAAGGTTGAAGGGTGAAAACCCCGTTTTCAAGATTTTTTTCAATTTTTCTCAAAATCTAAATCGATGATGGGGTGTTTTTATGGTTGATATTTGTTGGGGACACTTAGACGAATCGATCGAGACCACAAATATTGAATTTGACAGAAAAATACTCTTTCTAGAGGGTTTAAAAAAACGTAAAAATGTTTATTTCGAGGAAAAAACTTAAAAATTAATAATTTTTGTTCAAATCAAAATTGATCTCAAATTGTTCCTAAAGTTCTAAAAAATACTGATCAACCATAATTTTAAGAAATATTAATATTTAATTAATGAAAATTGATAAAAAAAAATTACGTTACCTACCCTTAAACATTAGCGATTTTCATCGTTAAAATATTAATATTTTTAAAAACTATGGTTTATCAGTATTCTTTAGAACTTCAGGAACAATTTGAGATCAATTTTGATTTGAACAAAAATTATTAATTTTTAAATTTTTTCCTCGAAATAAACATTTTTACGTTTTTTTAAACCCTCTAGAAAGAGTATTTTTCTGTCAAATTCAATATTTGTGGTCTCGATCGATTCGTCTAAATGTCCCCAACAAATATCAACCATAAAAACACCCCGTCATCGATTTAGATTTTGAGAAAAATTGAAAAAAATCTTGAAAACGGGGTTTTCACCCTTCAACCCCTTTTTAAGGGTGTTGCACTACTTTTCGCTAGTTCGGGTTATTTTTTTCGAATTCTACGCTCCAAAATCTATAATAATCAACCATAAAATTGCTTGCCCCTAAAAGTTCGGATTTTGGCACTCTTCACTGCACCCTTGAGTGGGTTAACAGTTTACTTAAAAAGTATTGATTATACGAAAAAAGTATAAATATCTTTTTTGTGTAGAATTTTATAAGCTACAATTTTCTTCATAACAATTTTCTCGAAAAATTAATCATTTTTGAGATATTTGCAAAAAACTAGAATCAGCCCCCCTTTACCCCCTAAAAAATAAAAACCCGCCACCCAAATTAAGGGGACTTTTTAGAGTATGTTTAGGACATTAAAATAAAAGTCTCCACCAAAATCCAGCTTGGTCGGAATTTTTTCTTAGTTTGACCGTTTTTTTGAGTCTATTGCCTGGGCTATAATGGATAAATGTTTATACGTTGCTTTATGGATAGATACCCGTGTACCTTCATATGATTTGTACTTATAATATTTACGCTATAAAACTTTTGCGCGGTAGGTATGTTTAATGTTATTGTTGTCAAATTTAATGTTATTCTTAGCGACCTTACTTTTTTACAATAATCATTTTAAAATCAATGCCATAGTACAATTATCTCATTAAAATTACAAATAAAAGATTTAAATACTATAGGTATTTATTTTACTTATTTTATTTCATAAGGTATCTATCCTTCTTAGCAATTTCATGATGGGGCATCTATCCATATAGGTAGGCATCTATCCTCAAAAAAATAGTTCTGCAAAAACTCAATTTCTGCAAAATCAGTTATTGTTAGGTCAACAAAAACAAGTAATAATGTAACATAAAAGACTAAAGTATAGCTATATTCATAGGAATTATTCACGGTAAATTAATAATTTTAAAATGAGGAGGCCTTTTCAAAAAGTGGGGCATCTATCCTGGTTTTACCCTAATTACAACTTTTGTAATAATCCTAACATATCTAAAATACAGCATTACAATTTTCCATGTAAAGGAAATTTTTTGAACTATATGCCTGAAATGTCAGGTTTAAAGTATTGACGCACAGTGTCTTTCAAGCTAACGAGAAATTGTTTTTTTAATATTTTGACTGCGAGTAAACATATTCTTTTCGCTATTTTGTGGCTGTTTATTGACTGAAATCTGTATATTTACATTCAAAATCACAGGTGTCCAAAGACTTTTGCACGGCAGTGTATACTCCCAAGGGGGTCCATCTGAACTCCGTTAGGAATCCCTGTTCTACACCAGTGGCTCTCAAGTATAAGAACGGGCCAACAAATTTAACATTTTAAAAGTTTGGGGATAGATGTGTCTTCAAAATTAAAAAAAAATCGGTTCAGTAGTTGATGAGTAATGCATAAGTACATAGGTGTCCAACCTTTTGACCCTCGTGGGCCGCAGAGCAGAAAAAAATAGCGGAAAAATTTGTTAAGGGTCACAAAAAAATTTGAAGACCTTTCTTTTTTTTGACTTGATTAATTTATTTATATCTCTGTATGTACACTATCTATACTACTTTATAACACAAAAAATCTGAAGACCTTTTTTTACCTGATATCGTTAATTATTTTCATATTTTACTTTTTTTTAATCTTTATATTATATTTTTTATCTTATATTAAATCCTATGCGGGCCGCGGATTGGACAAGCCTGCACAAGAAGAATTCATAAGAAAGGCAGACAGACACATATGAAATAATTATTAGTTTAATCTATGTATATATCATAGTTAGTTACTAGTAGTTTTTAGAGTAGCTGGTCGCGCGAGAATTCACCAATTTTGATATAAAAACGGGCGAAATAAAAAAATAAAATATATATATCACTGCATTTTTTGTCATAGATCTAAAACGTAAAAATCAAATTAGATAAAATACCTACTATCTGTGTTCGCCGATTGCATGTCAAACTTTATAAATTCTATAGAGCTGCACAGACTAATCAAGACGAGATTAGGTTTAGATAGATCTCGTCTCGTTTAGGATTTATAACTGACAGTCTCGTATCGTCAACTTTTACAAGGTCCTGTCTAGTATTTGTCTTGTCAAAATTTAAGCTGGCCTCATCTCATTTCGTAACGTGACCGAGTCCGAGAACGATGTTATACAGGCTGTTCCATTTTAATTGCCCGGGCTGTATTTCAATGAAAGATACAGAAAAATAACAAAAGTTAAAAGGCTTAAGGGGTTAGGTGTAGTCAGAGACATGAAAAAATGACAATTTTAAATAATTTTTTTTGCCAGTAAGTTATTTTATTTTATAAAAGTAAAAACATAGCATCATTAAATGAGGTTTCGACTTGACTTGACAGAAATTTTAGAAAAAAAAATTAATAATTTTAAAAGTAATGGCTGTTTGTGTTGATCTAGTTCCAACCGAAGCTCCTTGCGGTGACCATCACTTATCCTTGGAGATTCATCCAAATTCAATTGGACGAAAAAAATTAGTTTTATTAATAGATAATCTAGTGCCTGATCGAAACTTTTTTTTTTCTTTCTTAAATTAACAAAATGGCAGCCTCAGGAATTTTTTTCCAGATTTTCGGAACAAAATCAACAGTTAATTGTTTATAACAAATCGAAATTTAAAAAAAAAATCCTTCGATCAGGCACTAGTTTTTCATGTTTTCAAAAAGCTGTATAAATTAAATAAATTTCATTAAAAACTACCGAGCGGTTTTCGAGCTACAGTGGTCACCAGTTCAAAAAACATAGTTTTGAGAAAAACGCATTTAAAGTTTTGCACTCAATTTACGTAAAGTAATACGTATTATTTAATTACTTACACCGAGTGATCTATTAATGGGCCGTATAATAGTTCTTCGGCTGTTGTAGCAGCTTCCAAAAATGCAAAAAAAAGAAAATCGATTTCTTGAAAATTCTGACTACACCTAACCCCTTAAAAGGGGATATCAGATAGCGCTATCAAAATTATTTTTAGTGGAGGCCATCAACGTTATTTTTAATAGAAGTTCTTATTTTTTATTGCAGAATCGTATTGGCCGTGAAAAAAGTTGAGACATATACATTTAACAAAATATTTATTTTTGAAATCTTAAGAATAGTACAAAAAAGTGTACTTTAATTTTAAATAATTTTTAATGTTTCATTATACATATAAGGAAAAAATATTAATTTTTCCTCAAGCTGTTAGTTTTTGGGTAAAAATTCTTGGAAATTCAAAAATCAGTTAAATATTTAGAGAAATTGAAGTCGTAAATTTTTTTCCAACAAAGTCTGTTTTTGTATTTTTCACAAAGAATACGATTCTTTAATAAAAAATAGTGTTTCCTATTGAAATAATTATACATAGTTATAACCTCCAGACCTCGAACAAAATAGTTTTTATAATCGTCCTCTTGAAAAATTTGGCCGAAATATTTTTCTCTATCTTGCTTTGTTTTTGAAATATTAGCCTGGTGTAAATAAAATAGAACATCCGGTATACATAATAATTTTAATAATATAATGAAACATTTACTTCCCTACTATATTTTTACATTCAACCAGTATTTTTAATTTAAACGAATGATAAATATTGTATACCTACGTTATATTTTATATTCATATAATTAAACATTGATCTTGGGTTTCATAAAGCAAAATTAACCACGATTAGTTAATCGGTTGTTTTCAATCTATGATTAATGTTAATTCTAAACTTAATCTCAATTTGTAAATGAATATTTCACTAAATATGACAATTTTCAACTTTATAAAATGTATCATAACAGTGACTGTTTTTTTTAGAATTGACGTAATAATGCTTTTAAAACGACTGATTAACTAATCGTGATTAATTTTGCTTTGTGCAACCCAAGTTGAATCTTGTTAAAATAAAAAATTAAGTTGTCTCGTTTTGGTCCCGTCTCTGCGTGAAACCATAATTTTTAGAAAAATAAATTATGATAAGTTTTTTTTTAATTGATTAATATTTTAATTAGTTTCTATTTTGGTGCAACGGATTTTAAGGATAACATAAATAATTATCCTTGAGTTACATTAATTAATCAACCGTTAACTAACCGATAATAAACGACAGTCATTGTTTGAAAAATGTCAATAAACTAATCGTGATTATTTTGTTTTATTAAATTCAAGATGTTTCGAATCTTAATCCGATCCTGACTGCTGACTTCAGGTACATACAGATACAGACATAATACATTATATAACAAAGAGGTAATATTAAGCAAACTATGGCATTAATTACACTTGATTTGATTTTGAGCGAATCAAGTCTCTATGAGATTTATTGAGTGAGGTTATATATAACATAATTTTGTAATTAGTGTGTATCAGAAGCAAAACTAACACCCAAACTCGAAGTAAACAAACCTGAGCATGTGCTTGTGACAGATAACAATTATAATTCAGAGGAAATTAACTCACACAAAGATTTAGACTGGGATTTATATAGTACACCGCAATGTGGTTTAAGTCAATGTCATATAATTAGTTATCTATTATGTTATTGGGTTTGGCAAAATTAATGTTAGAACAGCATGTGTTAATAATAGAATGTGTGGACTATTCTGAAGACATAGTGACTAACTCTATACAATAAATTTTCAATGATAAATGTTTTTTAAATTGAAAAATATGGTACTAATGCCCGGTATTATTAACCAATTTAAAGCTCCTTTAGCGCTAAATGCTCCTTTAAAGTAAATTTGCTGTATTACAAACGTGATTTAAATCAATATTTAAGCTTTCAATGAAAAATGGACATAATATATGTTGTAAAGAAATACTACAGATAATTTAAAATCTATTTAATTAAATGTATTGGATCTGTTGATAATATGACAGTTAGTTAAAGGAGCATTTAGTTAAACTTGATAATACTGGGCGCTAGTATAGTTAAATAAGATATTTTTTTCCAACTATAAAATTTTTTGTAAAGTGAAAATTTTAAGATCATCAACCAAAAGAAATTTGTTCAATTCCTTAGCTCATAAAAAAACAGATTACTAGAGAATCAGATAAGAAATAGCTTTTATAGTAAAGGCTGGTTTACACGCTACGATAAATCGTAACAATTCGATCGTTACGATACATTGTTACAATAAATCGAAAGAGTGTGTACTGTTTACATGCAACGATTTCTTGTCCAATATTCATTGTCGACCGCGGTATACTCAGTCAGTTTTTGTCATGGAGGAAGTACTATTGTGGTCGTTTGTTTAGCAAGAAAAGTGAAAAGGTCACGAAGACCTAGAAGAAAGTAGAGCCGCCAGTGGTTGCTGAAGAAAAGGGTATTTTCTCAAATAAAATTATTAAAAAAATTGCGAAATGAACCCAATCACTGGCGGAATTATTTAAGAATGTATGAAGAGACTTATGTTGAGTTGTTAACAACCTTTCCCGTGAACAGCTAATGCAAACTGAGTCAAATCGTAGCAATGAATGGCTGCTACTTGTTTACACGTTCCAACTTGTCTTTACGATTTGCAGAAATTGATGCCGGCCGGCATCAACCATCCAATCCAATTCCAATAAATTGCTATGTCCTGTTTACACGCAACGATCAATCGTAATAATTCGATCGTTACGTTTTATCGTAACGTGTTAACCAGGTTTAAGTAGTATACAATTACAAAAATACGACTACAATTTATTATAATCTATATATTCAACGATTTGAAACGTATAATTAGTTGCAAATTACGAAAAATAAAAATCCTTTTTTTGTAATTTTTGAGAAACAAATGAATGTACGTAGTACTTTCACAGTTGAATAAAAGTTATAATATTCTATATTTAAGTTGATCGTTATATACTTTATAATAATAATAATTCTAAAACGGCAACAATATTTTTGGTTCTGAAGATACCAGATTTTTGTATGAACTAGAGAAATGAAATTAAGTTTACATAAAATCTATTGATGAAACTCTCCGAATTAGCACAGGAATCAGCTCGTGGAGTTTTTGGTGGTGAAGACACAAGCAATTAAAAATATATAAAAATATATCACATTTTCTGAGGTTTCTATTTCTCAAAAATATGCAAAGCTTGTGGAAAAAGGTTAGAGTATACTTATTGTATTATTAATAAATGGATAGTAATATTTTAATGATTGTTCATTTGCAAATTCATTATTAGCAATAACAAAATAATAATTAATTGTGTTAAATCAATCTTTCATATTTGATTGAGACTATAAGAGCTACTTTTTGAATTCAGATTTTGCCACACTATTAAAATAATTTATTGTAAAGAAAATAATGATTTCAAAACACACCCATATAAAAGTTTTAAGATACATATTTTATGATTATTTAGATTTTTAATTAAAATCCGGAGGAAATTCATAATATTGTATAATCAATCATATTTAAAAAACTAAAAATTTGTTTGTCACATAAAATATTGTACGTTAGCTAGTAGACTATCTTTAAAAGATAAAAAAAACTTATTCACTATTAAAATATAAGATTAGAGACATCAATCATGGTACTTTCAAAAAAACGAATATTTCCTAACGTACATATATTTCTACTCGTTCAAAAAAGAGGAAATTAGAAACACAGACAGGTTTTTGAAAGCGTGCTTTTTTATAGTACCTACAAACTATTTCATCGCTTGTATTGTATTTTTCTTTTGTAGTTTTTATCTGTGAAGTGTATTGATTGAAAATTGTGCGATAAAATATTCAATAATATTTCTCAGCGGGATTTTGGAATAAGATTTTCAGTAATGCTTAATATGTCAAACGAAGATTAACACCCGGTATTACCAAGTTTAACTAAATGCTCCATTAACTAATTGCCCTTTAACTGAAATCTGTATCGTATAATGAACAGAACCAAGCAAAATATATTTAATTATAGAGATTTTTATTTTCTACACTATGTTTTTACAGCGCATATTATGAACAATGAACTCCATGAGTGGTCGTACAGTTTTTATTTAAATTCACTTATCACAAACTTAGTAGGTTCCTCTCATTTAATTATGATAATAATTAAACCATGTCTCCATTTACCTACCAAACAAAGATGATTATTTTGGAACTCATTTGCTAAATAAAGAAGTATTCTCCGTTTTTTTGTGAGATTAAATTATTATGTAAATTTTATGGCAAAATGTTTTTAGTGCAACCCACGAAGTGGTAGTGCTTATATGCTCGATTTTCCGTCCGTCAGTCCGTCTGTCCGTCCATCTGACCATCCACCCGTCTGTCTTCCACCGCGAAATCTCGGCCACTTGACCACCTAGAGACCTCGGGTTTTCGCTAAATGGTAGGTCTGTAGTTCTAGTTTAACCCATTTTAGGAATTTTTCCAGTCATGACCCACCCCCCTCAAAATTTTGCATATATGGCTTCATATACCTCGTTGGACTCGGGATTGATTCACAAATCGATTAGCAAGGGTATTTTTTGAGTTGTGTCAAGTGGGTTGAACGGCAACATCCACATGTGGATTTTGATATTTTTATTTATTTAAAATGTTGTAGCTATACAAGCTTCGTCCTAGAAAAAGACAACCGATGATGTTTGTTTTACGTATTTTCATATTTGTTGTAAGGTTTTCATCTTTAGAGTGGCATATGACTTATGATGCCGTTGGTATATTTTGCTATGAAAGTCTAGCATATAACATATAAGTATGTATGATTTTAAATATATAATATACTAGCTGACCCGGCCACGCGTTGCTGTGGTTAACCTATACTTTAGCAACATGTGGCTATTAAATTGTAGGTTATATGAAACGTTTGGAAGTTTGACATAGCTCCATCTATTGAATACTTACTCAATCCAGTCAACAGATGTCACCATCTGTTAGAATCGTTTGGAGCTAACAGATAAAGACAAATAATTTGCAATAAAATAATATTGCGATCATAAATTGAGATGTAAGCTATCCTATCTTTCAAGTTGGATCAAACTACACACTGTGTACAAATTTGATTAAAATCGGTTAAGTAGTTTAGGAGTCCATCGCGGAGAAAACAATGTGAGACGTAATTTATATATATTAAGATAAGATACATATGTATGTCATTTAAATTTCATTAGTAATACTAATTTACCAAATTTGATTTAAAAAAAAGATTTAGCGTTAAGCCGTTAAAGGAGCATTAAATTGGTTGATAAAACTGGGTATTAATTTACGTAATTTTAAGGGGCTACATACAGTTAGAATTTTCTGACTGTATATAACCCCTTAAAATAGTTTTTATGTATTTACAACTGATATGATAACTTAAGTTACTGTAATCGCAGTTGTCTATATATTTTGAAAATCTAATAACCTCGCATACTAAATGTCAAAGACAATAACAGTAATACTATCTCCAACTCAAAATTATCCTACATATAAAACAAAATGTCATGTCAGTTGGGAAACACAAAACCTATAGTAGCCGTTGTTGTTAGTTTGTGTACATGTTAACCATGTTCGGCCACTTCAGATAGGTAGTTACTGGAGAGAGAGTACATTCATTTTGGCCAATGTTTGTCCACGCCCTCTCATAGCCAGTGGTGCCGCCACTCGGGCACGTTCGCAAACACGCGTTGTCAAATATTACACCGAGTTATAACGTGTGTGTATGTAGGCATGAGTCTATTACCCTTCGGTGTTCTCAGTTGTTACGTTACCGTAACCTGATAAAAGTTTAAATGTCAGTATGGTAGACTATGACTTTGTTGTTCCATAATTTTAATATGAAAATATCAATTGAATTTGCGAGATCACTCTAATACAATACTTACAATTACATGATGTTTTATGGTGGTATTAGACCAAAAGAATAAAACAATAACACGGTACTTAAAATGGCAATAAATCCTAAATATTTTCAAATACAAATTGATGAAAACTAAAAATTTAGATAAATTTATTACTGAAAAACTGAAAAGACTCAGGTTAAAATTTTGTGAAGTGAATTTGTAAGTAACATTTTGATGCATTAACTTAATGATAAAAATAACACATAAGTGCTTTAGGAGAAAAATGTCATTTTCATATTTTTTTTTACTTTTATGAACAATAACTCGGAAATGGAAACACGGCTAGCAATGACTGCAATACACAAATTATGCGTGATTTGTGCTGCAATACTAATAAAAAATATGTTAGTTCGTTACTCGTTGCCTATGAAATGACTCATTGTGGTTGCTCTAGTTACGTTACTTTGGAAGTTATGAGATAATCTTTGTCTTAAAAACTATCCTGAAGGAACTTTTTTAACCACTCTGTAGTTCAGAGAGTGTTGAAGATAAACCATTTCTTTCCGTACAATCTTCACTCAGATTGAGTCAAGGAACCAGCTCCTAAAATATATGTATTCTAAACCAGACCACCCTGTATAGATTTTTGAAACAGTTTTTCAAATATGTATATCTACAAACATTAAATCTGCCTTCGACCATTTTTCTCTAAAATAAAAAAGTACCTATGTATACTCCTTTGGCGTAGTGGCATGTAACGTACCTACAAACACAAAACAAAAAACCTGTTTTATCGACTATCAACAAAAATATGTATCTACCTAACCTAACTTCATGGTATTGTTTTCCTTACGTGGTGCGAGCTCACATTAATTTTATACTAAAATTTCACCCTGAACGCGTCTAAGGAAGACTAACTTCAAAAATTTAAATATTGAGAGATCATATTTCGATCACGGTTTAAAAACTACATTTCAAATGGGGCCTAAATTTATTTTCTGCCTACAACTCTCAACCACCATTACGCGTCACTGTTAACCAATTATTTATTTTGACATATTTTTTCAAAATGCACATAGAATGAAAATACTTCCTTCTAAAATGCATTAATTACTTTTATAATTATGTAAAGCAATTTGTAATATAAATAGATAGAAACAAAGTACACAAATTAAATAATCAATGAGCGATTTAAAATTTACCATATATATGCACATACATAATATCTACGTACAGTATGTATTCATAGGTTAAATTTAAAATGTAAAGCTGTTTACGGAGCAAGCTTTGACACGTGTGTGTACTCGTATACGAGTGTGGAGGCGACCGTGACATACTCACGGCGGGGGTGCGATCGATGTACTTCTGTGAGTGGGTGTGACACTAACACTGTAACTTCTTCACTGAAAATGAGTTCCAGTTTTTTTATGGACTATTTGTTTTACTATATATTGTTCATTATTGCGCACTGGAATTTAATGTTGTAGAAATGCGTTCAGAATTCATTATCGATAAAGTAATTAGCTGACATTATGTTATTGTATTATATGAATATTTGCAATTTACTAACATAGGGTTTATCTAATTATTAGTTATATTAAATTAACTTTAGTTACGTAAAAATGAACCAGATTCCCAAGGCGTTCCACAATCTATACATATAGAATTAGAAATTAATAATTTTTGAGTTCTTTCCTTTACTTGTGCTGTTGTGCTATGAGACCTTCCTTCGTGCCAAATTTCAAGGTACTAGGATAACGGTAATTACCCTTTAGTGTCAAAAATGTTATTATTGCATTTTTAGAAAAAAAGTTTCGTTTTTTTCATTTTGAGATATGAAACCCTAAAAACTCTGACCAACAGTTAGTTATTACGAAAACTTTTTAGATAATAATTTTTATATACAACTTTTACTTAAAACGATTTTTCTACTACGTACCGTTTCAAAAATAACAAATTAAAAAATTCACAAGAGTAATCATCCGCTTCCGGTTTAGCGTTCACATCAAAAATATGCGGTGCACATCTAAAGGATACAATAATTTAAAATTTATTTTTGCAAGTTTTAATATTTTGGCCAAAGAGCGTTCACAGACCGACACACAGACACATGTCACTGAGATAAAATAAAGTCATACCCAATTTAGGGACCCTTAAAACATTTAATTCCATTTAAATATCGATTTTAAGGACTATCCGCTATTTGTAATATGTATTTCAGAATAATGATTTATCTTAACTTCATAAAATGATAATTAATTTCTTTTTAAACCAAACTAAAAAAGTTGGTATTTGAATTATAATTCAATCACATTAATCTTATTGATTTTGTTGTTTCTATCAACTTCGTTTGTTGTTTACGAGAAAATTAACAAAACCAAATTATAAAAGATACAATATAGTTCGTAAAACAAATCAACTTTAAAGTAATTACATCTTTAATAGATACATACTTAATTTTTATCAACAAAATACATAAATTCATTCATTGTTTGTTTAAATAATACCATTACTGCGTCAAAATTGTTAATATCTTTGTAGGTACCTAATGTTTTAATACGGAGATAAAATCTAACTTGTTAATTTAATTAATAGAACGTATGCCGACTGCACACGCCCTATTTTTAATATCCGATATTTCATTTCACTTTATCTTCAACAGTTGCGACAATAATGTGATCAAAGTCGACTTGTATACTTAAAACAATCAACTAATTGAATTGGTTCAACAATTTCAAAATTAATTTTGTTAAGACACATTTTGTTGAAATAAAAATACTTTATATTTTATTACAACATAAAATAATTTAAATTGTGAGTGGAGCCTCTCGTATCAATGTCTCGTACCGTATAGTTTTTTAATATATTTGATTATTTAATTTAATTCAATTTAATAAAGTTAAGTCGGTTCACCTTCTATAGAAACGATATCTCAACTGATACTTGATGCATTGTACAGTATCTGTAGATATGGAAGAAGTACCTGAACATTTCCTTTCCTTGACACTTCCTGTTCTTTGAAAGTTGGCAAGAAGCTGAATATTTTCTCTGGCTAAACAAGATTTTCGAAACTTATGAAATAATGATTATCTCAATTCAGTCCATAGGAAACGTTCGCTGATGACAGCCACTTTATCCTCTATCGTTAAAAGTGATCATATTCCAAAATATACATATGAGTCGTTCAAAAGCTTAAACGATTAATTCTACACAAAATCAATAGTCAGAAATTGATTGGGTAAGCGTTTAAAAGACCAGGTTTCACATAAATAAAAAGGTAGGTGTACACGTGTTAGAAGTTACAATTTATTGGCACGATTAAAATGCTGAGACTAGTAGTGAAATCTAGCGAGCAAGTAAGAAAACTAACAACTTAAAAAATGTTACGCCGACTATTATAACAGAAAGGGTTAAACTACACTGGTGCCACATGCATTGGTATTAAAAAATATAATTTTGCCTAGCTTTAGCTCTTTAGCCCCCCCCCCCCAAATAATATTTAAAAAATGTACGTTTTTTAGTAGAGGGCGTCGTTTTACTTGTTCTGTAAAACATTCTAGCTTTTATAGTTTACGAGCTATTTTGCTTTGACTGAAAAGGACTGACGGACGGACGACAATGTGAGATGAATGAGGTTTCTTTAGAACCCTAAAGAGACCAGATGTTATAAAAAATATTTTGAATAATGTAATATAATGCGGTATAAACCCTATACATTTTTAAATACGAAGTATTTTAAAGACACGATGTTTCTGTTTTGTTTTTTCGGTGTAAACACCGCATAGAAGATTCAAATAGAAAAAAGGACTTTACACTAAAGCAATGTAAATTAATTATAATTTTTTTAACTGTTTTTTTTTTAATTTTATGATATTTGAAATTCGTGAACCACTTTTATGTTTTTTCTTCCAATTATCTTATTATACACATGTATGTTATGTCATGTATCGACTATTGTAATATTTTTTAAATCTATTTTTATTTATTTATTCAATATTAGCTTTATGAATATAGCAAAAAAGCTTAATGAAAAGCCGATGAATTCTATCAAATATAAAGATGTGTAGTATCGAAACTTTTCACTGGCAGTGTATATTTTACAATATCTTTATTATATTTCTATTTCGTAATAACATTATGAAATCTACCTATATGTATCTAGAAGATAATGTATACGATTTCATGATGGAAATAATTGCAGTGGTTTTAAATTACAAGGGGTTGAATATTTTCATTCATTATAATTACACAGATATTGCATTACATCTAAAGCACGCGTAGTTCACGTTCTTCATGGTCTCTATTATAAAATAATTTGTTATCCTATATTATATCTAAGCACATATATTTATTATACTCGTCATACAAAATAAACATACCTAATGCAGTACATTTATCAAAATATGTTTCTTCATTAATTATAATTATTTATTTCTGTTTGTGTAGATACCTACATATTTACAGTACAGTGTAATTAGTTGTTGCCTTAATTATTTTTTAATTATTATTTTTACATTTTAATATTGACAAAAATACAACTTTATATAGAAAACTAGCCATATGACCCGGTGTTACCCGGGGATATTAAATTAAACTATATTTAACAGGATGACCAGTATTTCTTTGGAACAAATTTCCCTGACTTTTCCCGATTTTTCAGGAGAATTTTTACCGTTTTTCCCTGTTTTTATTTAAAAAATTTAGATTAAAAACCTAAAAAAAAGTCACTCTTTAAATATTTGCGAGAATTTGTGTGATTTTGCATTTTTATAAAAATTCTCTGACTTCCAACCAAATTCCCTGACTTTTCCCTGTATACCAAAATTCCCTGACTTTTCCCGGTTTTCCAGAAACTGACCACCCTGTTTGACATACAATCATGTTATACTTAATATTTTTTTTAGTTAAATTATTTCTATATTCGAAAATAATATTTTCTAGGTTTTAGTAATAACTTGAAAGACAATCGGTGACAGAAGTAGCTAAATGTTAAAATTCATTAATATCTGTGCTTTAGATCAGTGGCGTAGATATGGGGGGGATGAAGGGGATCAATCCCTCCCCCATGAGTCCAATTTTTTTACTTTCGATCATATAAAAGATGATTTAATACTGTCATATCCCCCCCCCCCATGAGATTGATCGTGGTGTGTTATAAAGAAGGAAGTGTCTATTCGTCCGAATATCGGACGATTATTTTTTTTTAAATAATACGATTGTCGTATGAATAACTATTATTTATTTGTCCGACAATTTTTTTTTGCAATACGCTGCCTAAACCGTTGAATATAGACCAAAATAATGTATTAAAGAATTGTGTAGAATCAAAAGTGCTACAATAAAGTCCACGACACCATATGTCTAACTTTTATATTTAAACTACAATGACTGCTTTTATGTTACAAAGAAAACAGAATTCCGTAGTCCACGCGATCGAAGCCGCTTGTGCCAAGCTAGTACATGTATAAATAAACAAATAAACAATTAATTTATAATCAAATAAATAATAGCATATTAAAATATTTGACAGCAGTCATTATATTAATTGAGATTAATTATTATATTGTAATAATTCAATGGGTAATTATAAATTATTAAAATAGATAAAATATATTTTATAATAATAATAAAATTTTCTGTTCAGATTCAGATTCAGAAATAAATTCTGATATTGATACTGTATGCGAGGCAAGAAAATTTTTTATCAAATGTAATTGTTAAACCTGCATTAAAACGTCGAGGTCGACCTAAAGGAACTGATAGTATTGTCATAGGATTAACTAAAAAACATAAATACAGTAAACAAAATTCAAAGATTCAAAAAATTATAGAAGAAAAAAAATTCAGATGAATGGGAATGCAAAAAATGTAAATTAGATTTGAATAAAACAGTAGATACTAGTGAAATAAGTGACAAAAAAAGCAAATATAAAATATCCATAGGGTGTGACTATTGTTTAGAATGGTTTCATCTAAAGTGTGCTGGTTTAAAAAAAAGGCCAAAAAGTAAATTATGGATGTGTAAATACTGCAGATGTGATAACTAACCGATATTTTTGAATCTAAGAAAATATTTTTCGTTGATTTTATGTTACTATATTATATATTATGTTACTAAATTATATATTAAATATAGAATTTTTTTTTAATTTTGTAATATTTTTTTAAATAAGACAAATCCTAAAAATTGTGAAATGTCTCCTAACTTTATTCTCATGGGGAAGAGAATTTATTTTTAAAGTTGTCGGACAAATAAATAATAGTATTCATCCGATTATCGTATTAATAAAAATAAAAATAATCATCCGACTATCGGACGATTATTTTTATTTTTATTAATACGACAATCGTATGGATAGCAACAGCCTATAAAGAAATACGAATGAACGACTAAAAAAAAAAGATATTAAAAATTGCCAATGACTAAAAAAAATTCAAAAGGTCTTCATCCCCCCCCCTCCTCTCCCATCGCAAAAAGCTATCTACGCCACTGCTTTAGATTTTACATAGAAGTTATAAATCTCACAAATTATTGTTAGTCGTTGACTTTTTTTTTGTACAACTAATATTATTATTAGTAATGAATAAAATAAAAAAAACTTTATATATAATAAAAACAAAAAATTTTAAAAATGCAAAATATATAAAAGAAATTAAAACCAAAAACTAATATATTTAGTCTGCTTCGAAAAGCAATCTATATCAGACCTCATATAATGCTATCTCACATACGATATGTAAAAAATAGATGAGGCAAATACAGTATGTGCATGCAATTGGCTATTTGGAAATATCACTAACCTAGCGTTAACTAACTTACCTTAACTTAACAACCTAACTTAATTTGGTATATATCCAGTATGTGCAAATACCAATACAAATTACATACTGTAAGTGCAAATAGCCACTTTTGTAAAAAAATATAATTATGCATTGTCAGCATTAACCCTTTCACTGCGCAATACGCTTGTGAGATTTCGTGATCGTTGTGTGCACGTATTTTGATGATTGTAAGTTTATTCGTGAGAAACAGTTAACAGTTTTCGGTCCTGTGTATATTCAGTTTATTATATAATAAAAATGTGTATAACGTGACTCAAAAGTAAGTAAACACAGGGCAAATAGTCGTGTTAAGCGTATGGGACACATTTTAATTTTACGAATATATACTGTTTGAGCAGCGAAAGGGTTAAGGTCCTCTCAAACCAGAGCGTTACAGGTAGCGATAGTGCTACTACGATATTTAATAACATAAGAGATATTTCGGTATTGCAGCGATATAATTAAATGTTGACCACCGTGTACCGTAAACCGTCTACAAAAATATGCATAGAAAAGTTGATAGATTTGGTGAAATTGTATATTCAATTTATTTGATCTGAATAATTCAGATTATAAAAAGGTCAGAATGAAACATAAAATATGACAGGAAATAAGAAAAGCACTTTATGAATCAATTTTCTCTTTTTTTGTATTTAAAGTATTTATCAATCATATTGTTTAAGTCAGGGACTTACACCTGAATTTATTTATGGTATATGTTCACGCTCGCTAACTTAAAAATAACCATTATTTATTTAGAAAATTTGGTACTTAAGGACAAAATACGTATTAGTGTTATAAACGCTAATGTCTAATATCAAAGTTACCCGATCATATAGTAGGTACTGTCGTCAACCTCATACTTGAGCATTTTTTTACTCTGTAATCGGAAAACTTGTTATTGTTTACAATTATTAATAACATGCACACAAACGTGTCAAACTTTCCCATTTTCTATCCATATAGTGTATACGTTAGTGTATTTTAAACAAAATAAAAATTCAGAAGGTGGTAAACAATCATACAATAATGAGATTAGGAGTCGGACAATAATGATGAACAGCCAGTAACAATGTTCCACTGTATTCATAAATTAAAAATATTCCAAATAACCTACTACAAACCTTTAGTTGCAGGAAGATTAGCTTGAGCGCAAACCAAAAGTAAAATTAAATCCAATATCTAATAGGTGCGTATTGTCTTATACATATTTAAGTAAATGTGATATGTACATTGATGCCTCGCACAACGAACGCTTCGCATAACGAACGCTGCACTGCGCACAACGAACAATCTGTTCGTTCATTACGCGACTCACACAAAGAACTTCGCTTCACTCAACGAACTGCATCGTATTTCATATTGCCGGCCAAACGCTCATATTACAAATATTTAATCTTAGCTATCGTATACTTCAAATTTGACATTACTTCGGAAACCAAGTTCATATATGAAAGAAAGCCTACAGATGGAAATTACTTTTTTATAATACCTAATGGAATAAATCTTTTAAATATATTGAATAACATTATGCACTTACATGATTTGGAATAACATTTTATGAATATTAGTAGAAATAATTTCATTTTTGGTTTTTCTGCTCATGTATTTCAAAAACTTATAACAATCAATTCCTCTATGTATGTAAATATATTGATATTTTCAATTCACATTTCTCATAATTTGAATACTTGACATTAATAGTTCTGAAATTGAATACTTTTTTCAAAAACTGTTTGTCGTATAAAATATTACATATTACAAACCTGCAATATGGGTTTTTGTATTATTTATTAGTTCCATGTCTACTTTATTTAATTAAAAACCTTATTCGTACAGTTATTCTAGTTTTTTTCAAAATTATAATATTTAAAAGCATTTTTTCAATTTACAGTTACAATTATTGACAGCTGATTTTGCAATATTATTGCAACAATAACATTTATAACATATTGTATTTCTTAATAATCGTACGTACAAAAATTTGAACTGTGTTGATATATATTAACAATTATCTTAGTTAAATCGTTTACATGTTTTTGTATTTGTAATATTTGAATAGAATATTAGCT
Organism: Sialis lutaria; assembly: GCA_949319165.1. Taxonomy (NCBI): domain Eukaryota; kingdom Metazoa; phylum Arthropoda; class Insecta; order Megaloptera; family Sialidae; genus Sialis; species Sialis lutaria. Next base: position 18,982,790 of record OX439241.1, read on the forward strand.
ACATATTTAAAACTACATAATAGAAAATACCACAAACGTCAGTTTTAATCTGAAACTATTTTACTAACCTTAATGTCGATTATAACAGTTTAAAATAATTTATAATATTTTTTTAGTAGTTATTTTATCTTGTATTTCTTTACTATGTGATTCAAAACAGTAAATTAAAAATGGCGACCTGCCAAAAAATTTTCAAATACGAATCAATAAAAATATATGTTTCCATGGTAACAAAATATGAAATTAATTAAATAGACGAATTAAACGGATTTTATGTAAACATGGGGCGTTTATTTATTTATTATGCCCCCGTTAATGGATCTTTTTCAAAAATCAAACACTGGTTTATGGTTGTCAATTAAACGAAGCATTTGATAAAAAATAAATAAATCTAATATCGATTTTCCTTCTAATAGTAATTCATCTCAAAAGTTGGGGCCCCCCTTAAAGGCCCTTTTAAAAAAAGGCAAACATTTGATCTGTACATTGTATCACCCAAAGAAAACGAAAAAAATAATTAAAAAAATCTGACGTTTTATTTGAAAAATTTGGGGGCCCTATATACCCCATTTTTGAACTTATCCAAAAAAGGCCCACTAGTTGTCCTAATAATCACACTTTGAGTCTGTATGCCAAATTTCAACTTTCTGCGATGAGTGGAAATGCTCTAAATCTTGATAGGTGAGTGAGTGAGTGAGGGCACTTACTTATATATAGTAGATAATATGTATAATAATAATATTTTGGTTACTCAGTAGTCAAATTTATTCACTCAATAATTTTTTTAATCCATTGGAAAACGTTAATTAATTTCGTATAGATGATTTTTGAATTGATTTCTTTTACTCCTTGTTAGGGTTCAAAAGATTTCAACGACACCTTCTCTATTTTTTAACTTAACAGTATATCAATTATTATTTTAAGTTAATATTTAACGACATGATTTTTATTTTATATTATATTTTATTCTAATTATAAGAAAAAACCACATATCAATATTTTTAAGAGGAGTGAACGAATCATTTTAGACCCAAAATTTTAATCCCCCCCCCCCCCAAACCTTATAATTTATTAACTAATAAATGAATTATGAAAAAAAAATCACTACTCTCAAAAATATTCTCGTACTAAAATTAATAAAATGTAGACATTATTATGACAAATTAATCAAAATTAGTTACCTACAAAATACATGGCTTTTTTCAATTTGATAGTAAATATATAAATATATATATATATATATATATATATATATATATATATATATATATATATATATATATATATATATATATATATTTATATATTAAATATGTATTATTATTTATGTCATTTTTGTTATTATTTCCTTCTAATTTAGTTCTGCCCGAACAAAAAACAATACATACTAACAATAAGGCAAAAAGTCGATTAATCTTAAAAAATAGATATTATTTTCTGTAAAACGAAGATAATTTTCTTGAAAGGTCATGCCATTATATGCCATTGGATAATATATCTACGTTCCAAATAGCACGTACTTTACTTAAATTTCACCAAGTGTTTTAATAAATGCTTTATGTTTAATGAATACCTCTATAATGTAATTATTTCCAGGTATAACGAGTTTTTTTCTGCGTCGCATGCCTTTGGTAGTTATTAACGCTCATTCTCGTTATTAATAATTTGTCTGAAACTTGTAATTAAATGAACGCTAGGAAAATTATTACTACATGGAGGAAATAATTTATATTTTTACTTATACTTATATGCATATATCAAATGATAAATACTAACAAATATGACTTTTGGAATCTTATTTTAGTTTTAATTAAATTATATCACAGAAAAAAGTGGCAGTGTTGAACAAAATTTAGTTCAATTGACGATCGCACAACTACAATTAATCACATTAATCGCTAGCCACTACCAATAATAATTGATAAATTGTATAGTTACAAAAACCTTTGATTACAATTTTGTAATCATAGGTGGTAATAATTGAACTAAATGGCCAACACTGAGAAGTGGAAAAAAAGTTATAATGAAAATTTCATGCTAGTATAGCTAGATAATTTAAAAAGTATATTTTTTAATTACTCCGTACTGCCCTCAGATTTTATAGTAAAAAATACAATTTTTTTCTTTACAATAACTACAATCGTTATCAAAAAAATATATTTTTCTATACTGGAGACCTTAAACGTAAACGGCTTCAATTGCTACACTACGTCAGGTTTAAAATGTCCAAAAATGACAATTACGGTCATAATTACGAATTTATTATCAAGCTAGCAATTTTTTCACGACAGCAAGTATTATCTTGTAAACTTTTCATTCTATAATTATTTTTGTTATAGACAAACACAGTGGAATAGTCCATTGTGTTTGTCTACACTTAAATGTAGCAATAAATCTTAGAAAAAAAAACGTACAGTAAAAAGAAAAAAACTTGATTTGATGGAGCAATTTGGGAAACGAATTTGGTTTAAGCACGCCAAAATCCTTTGGAATCACCGATTAAGGTAAGTATTTCAATATAATTTAAACATAGAAAACATAGCAAAATATATTCACTATATCTTTACAATATTTAGATAATCTTCATGTTTTTTTCGTATAACAAAATATTTAAAATGAAGCAAATAGTTTTGATTTCAAAAACTTTTCAATGCAACATTTTTATAATCTAACAAAAAAAATTCGAAGAATTTTATTACTTTAGACGTAAAATAAATAGAATTATATTTAAAAGCTACTGCATGTGCCCCAGTAAAGGGTACACAACATTATTTAGATTGTGTATAATATTTTTTATGTGTCCCTATAGCAAATTTATGACTCTTTCAATACCGGCCTTCTAAAATTTATTTCATTACGCAAAGATTTGCGTGTTTAGTTTCAGAACCACTGCTATAGAAGTTAAACATACCAAACAGAAACAAGATGTTTTTATTACTGCCAAACTAAAACCGTAGTTCGGAAAAATTTATGGAGCATTACTCCCAAAATTTCAACCACGACCCGCCACTGTTTGCGGGTTAACATTACGCTAGACCTAGTTGTTAGGAAGTGATTAGGAGATGTAAGGATTTGTTTATGAGTAATAAAATCCAGGACAAAGGTAAATAAGCATAACAGAAAGTCGGAAAGCATGTGAAGTCGTAAAAGCAATTTGAGAATAGCTCGAAATGAACCATACATTGCCGAGTGGAACTTAACAGACGACTCTACGGTAGTAATTTAGCTAGCTGATACCTTTAGTGCTCGCACTAATCACAGCTCTGGTTTTTACTTTCTGACGTTATATAACTACATAATACTTGCATTAATGTATAAGGACCCATCTTGCCATTTTAGCTTGTTAGGTATACCTAACAAAATATCATCTACAAAATGGTTATAAAGCCTGTATTACACTTGTCAAGTTTCCATCAAATTTAAGTAGGTACTTAAGCAAGTACTTAAAATTGACGACTGAAAATCGCATTACACTTATCAATTTATACAAGCTTTAAAGCTTCTGCTATGATCCTGATATGGATCTTACTTTCTGAGTATAAGCTATGATTTCTGGGTATAAACGACATTCTATCGGTTAACGTTTCGTGCACTATTAATAAAGCACTGACGATGTTCATTGCAATTTGCGACGAAACGTTGGTCAATCAAACGACCAAACTGACGCGGCATATAATAAGAAGCCAAGATTCACATATCAATTTGCGTTTAATTTCTTCTATTTTTTTTAAATTTTCCAGTGACTTGAATGTTTACCAACTGAGATTTTTACAGTACCAACAAGATTTCTTCTTTTCTATTTTGTGGTGATTTGGATGATTTTATATTGATTATATTTATTATTATTCTGTGCACATGCTTTAATAAGTCAGTAGGTACAGTATCACTTGCAGTGAAAAATAGTAAATTCTAATTTACTAAACATTTTTAAAATTCGTAAACTAATAAATTTTTTGTAACTAAGATTTAATTTTCTAATTTTTAACATTTTATTTAATTTTAATTCATAAAGTCATTCTGAATGATATTGATATTAGGTAACTAATTATCAAATATTTAACTTTTTACTTATTATTATTATTTTTATTTATCTTTGTGCATCTTAACATACCTATACAAACTATACATACATACTAGTGATGTAACGAATATTCGCATACGCATTCGCATTAGCACATTTTTAAACATTCGTATTCGCATTCGCAGGTAAAGTTGCGAATATTTTTGTGAATATAATATGATGTATTAACACATAAAAATTATCGTTTTTTAATCTATTTTAATCAGAAGATCTTTTTTTAGCTTTTTTTTTTTAGATTTTGTTTTAAGTCGATATTCGCATTCGCATTCGCAAATATCGACAGCTAATATTCGCATTCGCATTTGCGAATGTTTAAAATCATACATTCGTTACATCACTACTACATACCTATATGAATAGATTTATAACTTTTCGATTCAAACTTTTCCAGTTAAATATACGTTACCTCATAATATTTTTACATATAAATGAATGAATATATTTTACTTACTGACATTTATAATACTCTGTAAATCTATGCTCAATAAATTTCAAATATATAAAATCACTCATGCAACATCAAAATATTAAAAAAACATACATTTATGGAAGTGGAAATTAATTAAAACAAATTTCTTAATTAATTTCAATGTGCATAAAATTTATGAAATCATATATACACAATAACTTTGGAATCGTATTAAATGTAAATATAATTTCAAAGAAAAGTCGAAGAACTTGAAGAGAGGGTCATTGAAGCGTTATGTAATTAATTATAGGAAAGACGCGTAAACATAACCTCAAACTTTACAACTGCGAAGTAGAAAATTTGATTATATTGAAAACAATTTTAAATATATGAAGATTATTTATATTTATTTTTCTTGGGAACAAAAATAAATATAAAACATTATTAGTCTATAAAAATACTTCATTAATCAAGTACTAAAAATGCAGATCGGCAAAATGTTTTATCAACTTTTCTTACTTGATCTTACATCAAACATGATTTTGATATGACTAATAGTTAATTTATAACTCGATCTATATAGTGCCTTTTTTATTCTTAGAGATGGGTAATGGGTAACTATGTATAGCTCAAAATCGATTTATAGTCGACTTATTGTAGTTATTGAATATCAAGACCATTAAAAGGTCATCGACAATTTAAGAATACGATTTTAAAGGTAATGGCCAAAAAGGTTGTCAACCGAAATATAAAAATGTGAGAAAAAAATTCAAGTACTAGTCCAGTCTTTTGTACTATTGTCTCAACCAGTGTGTTAAATAAGAGCGTGTACGGCATTACTCGCTGTCGATAATTTATAAAAAACCTACATCTTTTTTCAGGCTCAGGAAACCCCCACCTATTCCGAATTGATGAAAAAATTTCAGTCTATGTCGATATTTTGTCAGAGAAACACAGAAAACGCGAAACGTTTCGAAGCCGTGTTTTTTTGCACACACCCAAAAGGGCCAAAAATGTCTTATACAGTGGCGGCCAAGTGCATTAAAAATTCGAAAGCATTTGCTCAGAAGTGGGTGAATTGATTTAAAGAATTGAAAAATGTCGACGATTTTCCAGATCGTGTTTCAATGGGGAAAGTGACCAAAAAGAAGGAAAAACTAATCGTGACATTGTTTTCAAAAGATCGACATGGACTAACATTCTTTCATCAAAGCGCAATTGACGGGGGTTTCCTGTATCTGATGAAAAAAGATTTAGATTTGTATAACTTACTGACTGCGAGTACTGCCGTACACACTCTTACTTAACATACTGTACCATATATTTTTCCAATTTGTAGAATTACTATAGTTGTTATTCGAGACTTCGTCCGCGTCGAATTTGTATTTTTTTAATGTAATCGAATACAAAGTAATATGTGCCCATCTTCATAGAACAAACTATCTTCCTGTCAAATTTCATCAAAATCTGTTCAGTAGTTTTGCTGTGAAAAGGTAAAATTTAGTTTATTAATTCAGACCTATTATTGGTCTATATTTTACTCTAATCTTCTCAAATCTCAGCTTTATGAATCAAACGGTTCAGTAACTACAAGATTATGACAGACAGACACAGTGTAAGATTCGATTTGCACTGAAATGTACTTTTATGTCCGGTATCGTAAAGGGGCTAGCAAAATTTGCTAGCTTGCAAGCACTCACAAATGAGGTGTTAACTTTGTGATAGTATCTATGGATTTGCTATGAAATTTAGAGCAATGTTACTTCAACATATTGTAATGCACATCAACTAAATCCATTTATTTGCTACAGTTTTCTCTTGTCTGGTATCATAAAGGGGCTAGCAAAATTTGCTAGGTAGCAAGCACTCTCATATGAGGTTTTAATTTTGTGATAGTATCTATGGATTTGCTATGGACTTTAAAGCAGTTCTTCTTGAATGTGTTGTAACACAGATGGCGACAAAATAATTTTCATAATATTACCACTGTTTTAATACGGTTGGTGTTTACATACAACGCGTGCGTGAAACTTCATAAGAAACTCCAAAAGAACTGGCATATAAATTTAAGAGTACATTTGGGAGTGCTTGCAAGCTAATTAATTTGCTAGCCCCTTTATGATACCGGACATGTATCTCAAGTCAAAGTCAACCATGTCTATAAGTTACAGTATCAGTCACCGATAATACAAACTATAAATTCGTTATATTTACAAAAACAAAAATACTGCAATAATAAACTCTGGGATTTGTAAAATATATACTCTAAGAAATGTACTTCAAATAACAATACATTTTTTATCTTCACTTACAAGTTGTATCTAACACTACCATATATTACCAAATGTCAATAAAGATTTCAACGAAAAAAAAGCTCAAGAAAATATACACACAAATCAATGAGAAAATAAAATAAAAAAACAGAACATTTACGAAATCGTATCTAGACAAAATAAATTACTCGCCATAAGGACGATCTGATCTCTATCACAAAAAATATTATCAGTCATAAATCGCAAGCCAAAGAAGATGTCTGCCCTATATAAAGATACAAAGAGCGTGTAGTAAATTTGTTAAAAAGAAAATCACCCTATTGTGGCGCAGTCTGTTTGTAGTGGATAAAAATGAGCAAATGGTGCATTGCAAGCATTTTTCATTCGGATCATTGGCCACATGTTTCTGTAGTTGGAATGAAATATATTCCTATATTTGTATATGAATTGTTAACATGTTATGAGCTTATGTCAAATAAAATACACGAAAAACTATACAGGTTTATATGCAGTGGTGGATTCAGTATATAGCATAGGGTTATAAATACCAGTTGAATATATTTTTTGTAAGGTTTTGCCAAAGGGGGGAATGGATTATTAAGAAATTGTGTATTTAATTCCGGTGAATTTTACAGAAGAGGTCAAATTGTAACTAGGTACTCTATCTTCGCGTACTTTTTTAAACTTTTGAGTTTGGTTATAGGTAGGTACAGTTGAGATTTTTTAATACTTAAATTTTGAACTAGCGTCTTTGCACAAGTTGGAAGATGGATAACTTAAAAAAAATTAGATATCCGGTTCAAAGTGGATTTATCTTGTTTTGTTCCCCAACTCCTCAAATAAAAGCTGTCAATTAAAGAAATTTGAATATGAAAATGTTTTGTTCTTATTAAACTTTGACATTTTTTTTAAATATCCAAAATTTAAGTAATTATTATTATTAGGTACTAATTAATCAGATATCAATAATTTTTACTAATCAGAAATTTTTATTTCTCAAAAATAAATTAAAATTATTATTAGTTATAAATTTAAGTTTATAACATAAAATTAAACATATAGGATAGGTATCTGCATCTTCTAAAGCGATAATTATTTGTTAACTTATTTTGCCAAATAATAATAATAGTATAACTGAATAAAATTACAGGTAAATCCATATTTTTTCAGCGTCTAAGATAATTAAAACTAATTAAAACGAACAATAATTTTTTATTGGAAAAATATCTTCATACCTATAAGAAAATGTGGCCAAACATTTTTGTCACAAACTCTATATGTGCGAGCCATGTATGTACGTGTCTGTGTTTTTTGTATATCATTCATTATTTTTGAAAGGTTACCACGTTTCTGCGTAAGTAACAACACAAAACACTAAAGTTTTTCTTGCACAAGTTTTTTTGGTATTTTAGTAACAAATATACACATAGGTACATATCGTGAGTTAACTCTTTGGCTGTCGCTTTTATCGTAATTGATTTTAAATATATTTATTTTATTATGGATATTTTATGATCTTTGAATATTCTACATTATTAATAAATTATATTTTAAAAAAAATCGGTAAAAATAAGTTAATCATTTAATTATTTTGATATAAACGATTAAAAGATTTATAATTATGGTTGCATACACAGGGGTGACCCATAAAATATGGATTTTTGACCCCTTCCACCCTCTTTGTCATGCTGCATACAAAACCTGACCCCCCCCCCTAACTTAATGATATTTTTATGAATAAAGTAAATTGTTAAAATTGATTACTTTTACCATTGTTTCCCGACTTTTTATTTCTTCGAATTTTTTGATCAAGTTCTCAATTCTTGTTGAAAATATTACCAAAAAGAAGACATAATAATTATCAGTCACATACTAGATTATTATCATGAGAACCCGATGTCATATTTATAGAACATCACTTTTTTCAACGACGATAGTTTGTACCTGGATTTATTTTTGAAATTATTGATATTTTTATGCTTTATATACACTATCATAAGTAATATTATATACCTATAATCTCGTCAATTTAAAAACGTTTCACGAAGTGAAAAAAATGTAACTATAAATGTCGGCTAGCTGGAATAATTACACGATTACTTTAAAAGTATTATAATTTGTCATTGAATGAGCTCTAGAGTTCGTTTAAAAAATTATTGTAAGTAAAGAGATTTAAAAAACATATTAGTAATGTAAATCAAATTAACGACGTTATTATGTCAGAGAAAAAAATAAAAAAATATGATGTACTATAAATAGAACACTGAGAAGTAATGGGTTAAGAACTACGTCCTATCGCGACTGAAAAATAAAATTTTATTTAAAAAAATGTTGGTATTTCAAATGTCCCATCACGTTATGTTTCTTCGGATCCCTTCTCCCCTCTTCGTCTTTTTGCATACGTATTTATTGACAACTTTATATTGGCTTTCTGAGTATTTATTTGTTTAATTTTGTTATAATTAAATTACATTTATCATTTTCATTATTATTCAATTCTATACATACTTGACAACTTTGCTACTTAGGCATGATTCAATAATACAATATCTGCTGGACAGTTCTTTTGTTTTATACTGTGACGTAATCACCAAGAAATTGTTCTAATAAGGAGTTTGTGACAAACGGAATATAAATATACATAAACGACAATACAAGTACTGTTTACAAAATACTTTTATTTATTTATTTTTTCTTTAATTTAATTATCGATCAATTATTTTGAATCACCCATAAATTTCTTGTCGATGTAATACGTCATCGACAAGAAATTTTTATAAAATGGCGCCTATCAAAATATCCACAGCAGACTTTTTATTATTGGATCATGGTACTTAGGTAGATATTAGAGTTTCTCACGAGACGAGACTAAGTTTATGTTACTTAACTTATAACAGTCTCGTCTTTGTCACGGACTTTGTAACCAAAACATAACCCATCTCGTCTCGGTATACTGATATTGTATATGAAACCAAACTAAAAAGATTATCATTTTGAGGGGAAGCTCTAGAAGATATAGTTCATAATTCCTTAGTTCTGACAATTTTTTTGTATTTGAAATCTCTATCAAATTCTACTTTCATTGGAAATGAATGGAACATTTAAGATATACAGTGATGCCTTGCATAACGTACTTAATTCGTTCCAGAGGAAGTTTGTTATGTGAAACGCGTCAAGTTCGGGCGGCAAGAGCATGAAATACGATGCAGTCTGTTGAGTGAAGCGAGATTCGTTGTGTGAGTCGCGTAATGAACGAACAGAAAGTTCGTTGTGCGAGGCATCACTGTATATATTTTTTCCTCCTACCTTCAGCTAGCCGAGTGAATATTTTTTTGCTCACGAACAAAATACATCAGCTCACCCATGCTTACAAAAATAAAAAACAAACTTATATACGCTTATTAATTGTATTTTTTTTATTCACACTCGTTGACTCGTTACACGATTTAATATTTTATTTTTTTATTCACGGCCCACGCCCAGATCTACTCTAACCAAATATAAAAATGAAACTCTAGAGGAGAATTGTCTTTATAATAAGCACAAGAATTTAATAATTTTTTATAACCAGATTCGACATTGAAAGGGTTAACACTTTGAAGGTACACACACGCATTTTTTGAGACATTGATGTATGAGTGATGATGCGCGGCGTCTAGCGGTACACGGCCACACTACGTGCACAGAATGCTGCGACAAACGTAAATAAATCACAAAACTTTCTGCGCGCGAGCTATTAACTCACGACAGTCTTATCACCGGGGAATGTGATGTTCTAATTTGTCCACCGTATGCATAAAAAGTATGTTTTATGATACAGTAAAAAAGTTGGGTAGAATTTACTAAAAAAAAACTTTTTAAAATTTTGTTGTTATTCTTATTGTTATTTTGTTTTTTTAATATAAGTATTTATTGGATTTCATAAGTTAATCTTACACTTTGAATGTGATGTTCTAATTTGTCCACTGTATGCATAAAAAGTATGTTTTATGATACAGTAAAAAAGTTGTGTAGATTTACTAAAAAAACTTTTTAAAATTTTGTTGTTATTCTTGTTATTTTTTTTAAATATAAGTATTTATTGGATTTCATAAGTTAATCTTACACTTTGAATGTGATGTTCTAATTTGTACACCGTATGCATAAAAAGTATGTTTTATGATACAGTAAAAAAGTTGTGTAAAATTTACTTAAAAAACTTTTTAAAATTTTGTTGTTATTCTTATTGTTATTTTGTTTTTTTAATATAAGTATTTATTGGATTTCATAAGTTAATCTTACACTTTGAATGTGATGTTCTAATTTGTCCACCGTATGCATAAAAAAATTGTTTTATGATACAGTAAAAAAGTTGTGTAGAATTTACTAAAAAAAACCTTTTAAAATTTTGTTGTTATTCTTATTATTTTTTTAATATAAGTATTTATTGGATTTTATAATTTAATCTTGCACTTTTTAGCTAACAAAGGGGGTACTACAGTCATTTTTGGAGTAGAAAAATGCAGTGTAACTTAATTTATCAGTTTAAAAAATTTTCTTCTGGTTTGATTAATGCTACAGTGTAATAATTTAACCCTTAACTGCTGCACTTCACCAGAATAACATACCTGCCACACTGGGGTCATCTCGTACCCCAGACACTAAATTGCTATCTACTCGTAAGTTACTGAATATTTTAATTCAATAAAATTCCTTTACCATCTTCGAACGATACGAAATGCCCTTCAATCAGTTATTTAAAAAATTTGTAACATTTAATATATTTACAAAGTTGAAAACTTTGTTAATTTAAACAGCTTACATTGAAGTTGATACAATGTGGGGCGTCTGGTACCCCACAGTGACAACGAAGGGTTAAAATGTTTTACAACTGTATTAATTTCATTTACAATCCAAGAAATGGTATTTTCTGTAATTTGTTAATTTAATTGTAAGATATTTCTTCTGGAGTTCATGACCATTCCCAAGAACGAAATTTCAAATTTTCAAGAAAAAAAAGAAATATGATATACAAAAATTTAAATATATCATTCTATTCAACACAAAAAAGTGTCTCAAGGAACTGCAAAGCAAAACCTCAAAAATAACCAAAAAGGAGGACTTTTACTGAAAATGTTATCTGGACCTCACGGTATAGATTTTCAAATTTAATAAAGTAAATATAAAATAAGAAATCCGATACAAAATTTAAACTTTAAATGTGAACAAAGAAATTGTAAGTAAGTTAGTGAGGAAAATCTTTCTTTTTATATTAAAAATATTACACAAAATTGTTCGTAAATAAATCAGACGTAGAACTTTTATGCCGTTAACTCCCATAAAGGAGTTGTGTTCCTCGTGGGGTCCACCGCAGCGGGAGCAAGTAGCTCCATGTAACAGCCTCACCCACACTCGCATTTGCTACCTACACATCCACCCTTTCGTTTCATCGCACGTCCCGACCCACTTTGTCAGTATTACGTTTTGCTCGCAATAGTTTACAACAACCATTAGCACGCTGCTGGGAGAACTTCCAGACACACACACACACACACACACACACACACACAAATATACGCACATATATATGTATACACGCAGACACATAAAGAACAGTAACTTAAGATGGATACACATGCAAGAGACAAGATAAAACAAAATATTTGTGTTTTACGTATTTTGGTCCCATATGATTTTTACACCACTACAACGATTAATTCAATATTTTTTTATGCATTGACTCTCATACAGTACAAAAATACACCTAATTCTGTTTTTACACGGTAGATACGTTCCAGAAAAAACCGTGTAAAAAAGACATGAAGTACATAGAAAAAGGGGATTAGTTCCATATCCTTCAACCCTGTAAAAAAAGTAAAATGAAATGATTCATACAAAAAAAAACTATAAATTAAATTTTTATGTGCATTCATGCAAAGTTTATTTCATAAAAATAAAAGGCAATTCAATTCTTAAAAATTAAAAGTAGCATAAATATAAAATTATCGCAAGTTTAGGAACTGAAAACTCGTACAAGACTAAAATATATACTTAAGCTGCTATGAAAATAAATTAGAAAAGGGAATTCCCTAACTACATATTTTATAAATAACAGATAGAAAAAAATCTTAGAAGACTACGGTTAGTAAAAATATTTTTCTTTAAAATTTAAATCAAATAGCTTTTTTAATCGTGCTAAATCGAATGAAATCGTGTAAAAACGGAATCAATTTTTTTCTAGACCATGTTAAATCAAAACCGTGTAAAAACAGAATTGGGTGTACTCAGGCCCTGTGAGAGCTTCAACGGGGCCCGGGCCAACCAACATTTTGGGGGCCCCATACCCCCCCCCCCACCGAGCATAAGGACATTCCAAATAAATTTCGTACTGGTAAAATTCTAATAATTTTCTGATATTATTTTAGTATTAAAAATCAGGGTTTTTTTAAAGAAAATTTTGCTTTCCAATTAAACTTTTACCACAAGGTGTATCTTTTTGCAGTATATTTATCTTTTTTAAATAACCTCTGTTAAAAATAGTATAAGTATCAAAAAATATGTAAAATACAAATAATTTTCAAGGCGCCGGGGCCCCTGAGACGCAGGGGGCCCGGGCCATATGGCCCTCCTAGCCCCCCCTCTATCTGGGCCTGGGTGTACTAATATTATAAATGCGAAAGTAACTTTGTTAAATATTGAAATAGAAACCGAAATTAAAATCTCCTAAATAGAACAAGATTAGTAAAGTTTTTTTGGCTTTTACAGAAACTAAGGATATTCCAATATAACTTAATAACAGCCGGACAGGTTAAATTACTAATTGTCTGCATAGTTGTGAAGTATGCTTTATTTACAGACAATGTGGCAGTGGCGGTGTTAACACCAGTGTATTTAAGGCAGGCCCTGTTTGAACAAGGTATTTATGGCTGTGTTACTTTTTTGAGTTACTGCCATTGTTTACAGTTTGTATCTCCTAATAAAGGTTTTGTGTGTGTGATAAATGAAGTTAACTTTTGTTTCACTTTTAACTCCCTAAGCAGTAAATTGCAGTCTTTAAACTTTGTGCATATATATTATAATATGTTTGTTATTTGTTTAGCTTTGATATTTTATCTATCCAATCCACATTTATTATTTTGTTATAAGCTTCTTATCTTTTAAATGTTCACTGCAATTTCTTTAAAATATAATATAAAAATATAAAAACATTAGAATTTCAAACAAAACTCAAAAAGGACTGAACACAATGTCATATCTTGTCTTAATTTTGAGTAACTGTCAGCCTCGGCTTGTGGAAATTGAAACCGTCCCATCATGGTCTCGTATCGTTAAAAAAGAAGGATAAATACGAGTAGAACTCGCGCCCTAAGGGTTACGTACCGTTAATTACTGATAATACGTAGTTACGTTGACAATGGACTCGATTTCCAAGGCTGCATGTAAAAAACCGAAAAATTATTATTTGTCACGTAATGATTCCACATGAAATTAGAAATGGATGATTTTTTTATTTTTTCCTTCACTTGTCCTATGAGATCTTTTTGTGTCAAATTTCAAGATTCTAGGTCAACGGTAAGTACCCTATAAGCATAGGTGGGCATTAACTCGTTAATCCGTTAATCGTTATCTAACGAAGTTAACAAAATGCTTAACGGATTAACTTTTAAGTTAATTCCAAAAAATGTTAAGGCTTTTGTTAACTTCCATTAACTTTAGTCCGTTACATTGGTTGTTTGAAGTACCTACATAAGAAAATTGTCGAAATAGCAAAAAAAAGTCTTCAAACATTTTGGATGGTTAACTTTAACTTTCGTTAAATTTTCGGTTAACTTTAACTTCCGTTAAATTTACGGAATTTTAACGCTTTAAAGATTAACGAAGTTAACTTTTTTATTAACGAGTTAACGATTAACGAAGTTAGCTTTTCGATTAACTGTGTCCACCTATAGGTTTTGATGATAGCCAGTGAGTGAGTCTGTCAGTATCAAAATACGTTTTGAAAGGTCGTATCTATTTATTGTAATGATTTGTAAACTCGATTTTTTACACGTTTATGAGGCTGTGCACCCTAGTATTTCATTTGAATTTCAACTTGATTAATTTCGAGACCGAGAACGAGAAAAGTCTCGTCTTATCGTGCAACCTGACTGAAAATTTATTAATACATTTTTGCTGCATGCACGTGCACCAAAAAATAAATACATTTAATGTTAAATTCCCTGTATATCAAAATGGATACTTTTTACGATTATATCATCTTCATAATACAAGTACTACATAATATAGTATACCTACTTCGCAATTTATCAGAAGAAATGTACATTCATACGTATAAATATGAAATATTTTATAGTCATGTTTACGTTTAGTGTCCTTAATAAAAATAATAATGGCACCGGATGTAATTGGTACATTTGTAAACTTTGTATTTTATTCAGAAGTTGTAGAGCAACGAAAGTAGATTACATTATTGTATAATAAAATATAATATCTTTATAATGAGCTTTTCGGATCACATGTTAAAAGAAAACTAACAGCACGGAACCGCTATTTAAGATTTTGATAAAGAACTATAAATTTCAACTTACACTTAAATATATTGTAGTTTTAGAGATAAAAAACTTTGTGATATTTTGTCTTTAAAAGTAACAACATACGTTAAGAAACACTGCCAGCAAATAAAGATTTCCAATTTTTTAAATTTTTTTTTGGTTCCATATCTGTTGCCAAATACATACAGTGCAATGTTTCCAAACCAACTAGATGTGGTTAGTGAATTTTGACGATACCAGCTTTACTTATAAGTCTTGTTGCGATTGTCAAAAATTAGTATTCCAACATGATTCTAAGATTCAACGAAAACAATTTTTATTTTATGTTTAAGTTAAAAGAATGTGTGAATGTATAGAATTGATTTTTTTATTTTAAAAAAAATGACATTAAAAAATTAGACATTTCTGTGTATACGTAAAATTTTAATAACAAAAACCATTATTAAAATTTTGCCAAATGAGATCAAGATGATACTGTTTATGGTTATAAAATTCGATATAAAAATGAGACATACCTAAACTACATTAGGTTAATTAGGTTCCAAAAAAAACAAGAAAAATTATATTAAAAAACATTATTGGTTCCATTAACTACTGGTCGTGAAGAACGAGAATTTTCTTTGCAAATAGTATAGTATATAGATACTCGAAAAAATCAAATCCCTAGTACATTGATCTATACAAATATACAGATATTGGTATGTAGATAGAACTGCACACGAGACTAGAACTGGTTAAGTTTCGTTCTCGTCTCATACACGTGTACGAGAAAGATAAATCTCGGTTTCGTGTGAATATTAAAAAAATATTCTGTAGTAATAAATATAGAAATTTTGAAATATAATGAATCTTAAATGTATATTTTAATTTTATTCATTGATTTAAAAATAAACATCAAACAGTTATTTTTTTATTAATAATTGATTATCTAATTAAAACCGAGATTTTTGACAATAACATTGATATTGTCGCGATCTTATCTTGTCAAAATTTTAAACAGTTTTGAATCTTTTGAATCTAAATCAATCTCGTGTAGATATCAATCTCGTTTCGAGACCGAGAAAAGCTTCGTCTATTCGTGTTACGAAAAAATCTTCAGATACATTTTTTTATAAATGTTTTTCACCATCCGCAGTAAACAAAAATATTTTATGTATATAAAGCCTGCAGCAAAACTCTTAACACAAATCATAACTCAAATTAAGATGCTATGTAAGAAAAAGATTGAATAATCAAATCACCATTTCTAGAAACCACCAAAAATCCAATCTGCAGCATTTTTACTGCAGTCGCTAACGCAAACAAAAAACGAAAACAACAGCATTCCGTGCGAATGTGGAGCAAACATGCAATCATTTTAAGATCAGACCCGCGTATAGGCGACAATGTGGAATAACTAATGACGCGTATAAGAGACGGAGATGAATCATTTACGAGCATACGTGGGCGCCCGTGTTTCATTTTGTTAGGCGGAATTTTTATTACTCGGTGTCGTTGCACATGGTTACTCCTTCGTTTACCCTCCCACATTGCACTAGCGTTTGGTATTAAGGGGTGTAATGAAAGTGTTTCTTGGCACAGTCTCTTCTACTATAATACAATTATTCCTTTACTTAATAACCTTCTATATAATAAAAGAAGTTTTGCAACGTTTTCTTCCTTGCAGAATACTTTTCAAGGAGTCTAATTTTCATGGTTGAAGTTCAACCTACACGAATTGTGTTGAAAGGAAGGAATTATAATACATATTTTAAGAAAAGGTTGATCCTTACAAAATGAATTTAATTAGTGATTTTATTTCATATCAGTTGTTCCCGCGCGACTTCGTCCGCGTGGTAATATAGATTTATGTTATGATATTATTGTCCAGTATTATCAACCAATTTAAATCTCATTTAGCGCTAAATGCTCCTTTAAAGTAAATTTGCTGTATTAAAAATGTGTTTTAAATCAATATTTATGTTCTCAATGAAAAATGTACGTTTAATGCGTTGTAAAACATAATGCAGAAAATTAAAAATTCATTTAATTAAATGTATTATGCTTGTTTTTTTTTATAATACGACAATTAGTTACAGGAGCATTTAGTTAAACTTGATAATACCGGGCATATAGCTGATAAAACAGGTTTTTAGTTTCGCGTTTACACGCTAGATGTATATGTTAAAAACCTCTAATACGTTCATTTTTTTATCAAATACAATTTTCATTGAGATCAATCCAGCAGTTTAGCCGGGAAAAGGTAACAGACAGACAGAGATACTTTTGCATTTATAATAAGTATATATGGATTAATCATTATAAAATATTTACTTTTTTTTAATATTTTTTATTAATACATATTTTACTATAAATTAATTTTCTTATTACTTCACGAGGTCTGGAGTACTCACTAAGTAAGACAAACATTTTCCCCAAAAATAATTCAAATCAATGCATTTTTACAATAGCAATGGTGAATGAAAGGAAATTCTACATCTAGACACATATACAGCCGCCATGTAGAAATCAACTTTTCTTTATGTTTTGAAGTTAGAATAATGAAAATCTGACATGATTTTTTGACGTTATTACAATACCGTTTCTTTCAGAACATGTAAAGTAAAATAAAAATTTTAAAAACAAAAAAAAAATATTGATTAATATTGTTTGCACTTTATATCGCTACTGTTATTTTAAAACTAAGCAAAAAAACAATTAAAAATATGTTTAAAAAATACACCCATATACTTCTGCAACGGACAATACCTCTATCACGCCAGAGACGACGAATGGTTTCCAATCCAACATAAACTCCGGTGTGGAAATAAGAATAAAGTGACATAACGAAAATTTAAATAATTAATGAACACAAAATAAACATATACAACAATAAATCATGACGCAAAAAGCTCACATTGCACAAGATATAGTTGTCAAAAAATGCTACCTTATAATTTAAAGATTAATGGTTTATTTAGTGCTCGTTTTAATTTATTATAATTAAATTAAAATTTACAAAATTTTGAAGCTTTTTTAGAATAAAATTACGTACGTTGTATGTTATGTAATACAAATGTATATTTTAAATTTAATATTAAATCCCTCCTTGTTATATTATACATATTTTTATTTATATCAGCTGTGACCTTTAGTAAGAGAAAAGTCGACACGTGTATTTTATTATATTATTTGAAATTTATTAAATACTATAAATACTATAAAAATTTTGTTTGTTTATAAATCTTGTTTTCATTTTACAGCATTAATTTTTATTGCCATTATTTTTAACTTTATTGATTTAAGAAATACAAATACATAAAATGTCAATTCGAATTTCAATGAAAAAATTGGGGAAAAACCTGTAGGTATTACAAAAGAACTAAAAATTTCAATTTTTTTAAATGACTTTCCTTAAAGCAGATAGATACTTTGACTGTACTAATAGGTATATAGTATATATCTGAATTTTTATTTTAAAAACATCAATATTTTCATTGTATAACTTGTATTTAATTATTATTTATTATATTTTTTAGCCTGAAGATGATTCTGTGAATCGAAAGCTTGCTCTAATTTTTATCATTAATTTTTTTGACGTTAAGACAATCTAGTTGTTTGATTTATATATAGTTATATACCTATAGAGTTTTTCACTTTCCATGTTTTTTTTTGAAAACTATCTAAAGGATTATTACTTTTGTCTATTTATCAATTTTTCGGATTATTTTCGAAACTGTGCACACGTAAGAAAAAAGTTCATAACAGAAAATGTAAAAAAATAATATATAATAAGTGTTGTAGAGAATGTTTTTTTTTCCATAATTATGTGCCATTTATTTTTTCTGTTATATAAATAATTCAGAAAAATATGCTCAAGATTCTTGTACATATACAGGGTGTCCCAGGACTGTGTCAAAGCTCAATATTTCAATTATCATAAGAATTGGGAGAAAACTTTAAATGCAAAAGTTGTCAGGCTAGAGGAGCGGCATAATTTAAAAATAGTTACATTTATACATAGTGTCCCATAACTGTGTTACAAACCAAAGTTATGTTTTTTTTAAATACAAACTATATATTTTTATTTGATAATCTAAAAGCATTCATTTTTCTGAGTATTTTGATGTATCAAGTATGGGATTATACCTGTACAGAGGGGTTTAGAAATAATGACCAGTTTTGTAAGAAAATAGGAACATTTTCAACACCTTGTAATTTTCTAATTACAACAAAAAAAAATTGTTTTCTGTTTGAAGTAGTTTTGGCATATTCTCTATTATTGCGATATTATGCCAAACATTTAAAAAATTGTATTATTTGTACAGGGTGTATCAAAACACTGAACTTAGTTTTTTTCAAAATTTTCAAATGGAACACCCTATATATTTTTACATTTTCGAATTGCCTGTTCAATTCTCAACACATTTTACAAACCATGTTCTATACCTAATTCCAGCCGTTAATAAGGTATTAATTTTATATTAAAATCTTAAGATTTTTTTAAAAACAATACAACTTTATTATATTCCATAAAATAATAAAATTTTTATGTTGTTAAAGTCTGTACGTTCTATTAGTTTGTTAAATTATTTTTAAGCGAACTGTTTTATTGCAATTATAATACAGTAGTATAGTTTTTATAAAACATCTTAAGATTTTAAAATAAAATTAATAACTTATTAACGGCTGGATTTAGGTATAGAACATGGGTTGTAAAATGTGTTGAGAATTGAACAGGCAATTCGAAAATGTAAAAATATATAGGGTGTCCCATTTGAAAATTTTGAAAAAAACTATGTTCAGTGTTTTGATACACTCTGTACAAATAATACAATTTTTTAAATGTTTGACATAATATCGCAATAATAGAGAATATGCCAAAAATACTTTCAGCACAGAACAAATTTTTTTGTTGTAATTAAAAAATTACAAGGTGTTGAAAATGTTCCTATTTTCTTACAAAACTGGTCATTATTTCTAAACCCCTCTGTACAGGTATAATCCCATACTTGATACATCAAAATACTCAGAAAAATGAATGCTTTTAGATTATCAAATAAAAATATATAGTTTGTATTTAAAAAAAACATAACTTTGGTTTGTAACGCAGTTATGGGACACTCTGTATAAATGTAACTATTTTTAAATTATGCCGCTCCTCTAGCCTGACAACTTTTGCATTTAAAGTTTTCTCCCAATTCTTATGATAAATGAAATATTGAGCTTTGACACAGTCCTGGGACACCCTGTATGTACGTGTGTCAAATATACAGTATTACGTATAAGAATGCACACACGGCACCTTTTTTTAATACAGCGTGCCCTTTCTAATAATATCTACATTGTTTTTATTAACGCACCTCACATTTGACCAAAAACAATTTTAATATATTCATAAAATATAACTAATTCTTGATCAATTATTATTTATAAAAAAAATCAACTGGGTACCCATTCACAATTTTGGGAAACACTGACAGCGCTTTAAAAAATCATTAGATTTTGTGATTCATTTGGTAGGTAAAGCTAAATAAATGAAATGATTTTATTGTAACGACATCGCGACATTTAAAAATAGAGTTACAGCACATAAAATCAGAAAATGACCCACTTGATGCTGCAAAAAATCAATAGATATTGGTTATCAGGTCATCATCACACACTCATTGTTTATTTAGGTGGGGTTTTATTTGGCGTTTTTATTACATAGTAGTAGGAAAACATTTTTATGTTGACAATAAACAAACTGAGTATCATTTTATATTTGATACACGACATATTGTGTTCATCTAGTTTAATATTTTGTCCCTGTGTCGTTATACTATATTAAATTGTTTTAATTTTATTATCTGAAATATGAGATGAAAGTTTGATAATAAGACGCGGATTTCACAAAAAATGGTTATTTATTTATTTCTTTACTCTGTATGTATACCGCGATTCGAAAAAGAAAAAGTAACACAAATGAAGTAATAAATGATAAACGGGAAAAATGATAAAAGTTCAAATACCCTGAAAAAATTTAATGTTAATTTTTAACATAATAAATATGTTAATGGGAGGACGAAATTGATTCTAGAAATTTTTAACACCTGACATGGTAAAATTTAAAAGAACGTCTACTACAATTCAATATACTGTATAACAGTTTCTATGACGGCGATAGGCCAGATATGAAAAGTAATATAGAAACATAGTAAAATTATAGAGAATGTACGTGAAATTTTCATTCGCAAGAAATTAAATTAAAGAATAGCATATATTACTTTTTCAGAGTAAATAAATTTTAATAGGTACTATGTTAAAATTTACCAGTATATCATTGTAATTTTTCATTTACTTTATTTTAAATTCTACCGACTTTTCTGTTAATTTTTTCAGAAGTTGATTCTGTCCTCAGGTTCACAGCATTTTCTGTTAATTTTTAAAAGAATATTCTCTCCGTGTATTAATGTATAGCACTAACAAATTATTTCATGTCCAATATTATACATACAATTTGTAAGTTAATAAGTACTTTCAAATGCGGTATAAAACCTATATGGCAGTTCCCTTGAAGTTTCGTCAAGTGTTTGACAAGTTTATTGCACGCGAGGTACACACCAATGATATTAAAATAGTGGTGATACCTATTATGATAATTATCATGAACGGTTAAAGTCACGAACTGTGTTATAATAAGTTGAAGTATCACTAATCTATTAATACCCCGTTAACATTCAAATTTTGTTAGCTCCTTTATAATAAAACTACATTTATTTACATTAAAAACTTTTTTATCCAAATGGCTTAAATATTAAACACTGATATATTTGAAAATATGCTATAAATATGTTTTCATTAGTATTGAAGATATATTTTCTTTATCTTCACTACTTGCGTTACTAAAGACTAAAGACACATGGATTACATATACATTGTGTGATATATGTATATGAAACAGTGTTAATAACCATCTATTGATGACTAGTTAAAGGTTTATATAGTTTATACCCATTAAGAATAAAGGTCCACACCTTAATGAACAATAGAAGAGCTTATCTTCAAATACAGCAGGTCTTGACCTAACTGATCAACTTTATGTCGAGTAGTTGAGGTTTAACTATCAACTATGAATATTAATTTTGTAGATCAGGGATGGAAAATATCTACTATGTATATTTGATGAATTTGACCCGTCAGAATGCTCATATAGCAAAAATTTTAATAACTGATACAGAAAGAATAAAAAATATTTAAGATTGAAGTGAAAAACTGCTCATAAAGTATAAGTTTTTGTTTGTCTCCAGTTTTAGTTTGTATTTATATATGTGTATTAGTTTAAATTTTATTTAACCTTCATATACCCGCGCATTGGTCTGTCAGACCGACATATTACATTTTTATATTTTTTTCAATGGAGAATGCTGATACAATGAACTTACTGGTAGTTTCATGATTTGTCGCGATCTTCAATTTAGTGCAGCGCTAGCATTCGTGCGAAAAGGACATGTACCAGTACACGACATCAATAATAATTGGTGTGTAAGACCGACGCGGGTATAGGTGTTACACTTTTTAGTATGCGTCGAATTCTATGGTGAGAAATTGATTGACAATAGTTTTTTATAATACTTGAATTCTCATGTTGTTATCTTAAAGTTTTTAGAATTATTTTTAGTTTTTCTTTTTAGAAAAAAAAAGTTTTTATAGCTCATTAAAAAAAACTTTTTTTTAGAGGCTGTAATAAAAGACTTTTAGGCACTTATTAAATCAAAATATTGTCTATAACTTTGGTTTATTTATTTCAACACATCCCTTACTACTAATAAAAATTAATTTTACTAGACTGTCATAAAAAATAAATATAAAAAACAGGCTCTAGAACTTTTGGTCCCAGAGACCGTGCGCGAGTATATGTGTTATTCTATTTGACGCGAGTATAGGAAGGTTAATACTATACTATATTCTGACACATACTATATTCATTAATTTCTACACTAAAAACATTCTAATTAAAAAAATAGTGTTATTTTACTATTTGAATAACCCAACGTTTCAAAATACGTCTAATATTACCTAGTCATATTGTTGAGTATTTTATAGCAATTTTAAAACAACAACATTCTTTTCGATATCTACTTTGGTTCTCGAGATAACTGTATTTTTATGAGCTAACAATAAGAAAATGAACAAATATTTGCACAAAATCCAACTTTGAATGAGGCTCCCCGTTAGCACTAGGTTTAGCTTGTAGGACTTTTGGGTGATGAAACTACAATATCTCCTCACTCCTCTACATAATAGTACCTATAAAAATTTTGCTGTTTCCAGAGAATTCCGCTCAAAATTTAATTTGACTATACTATATGTAATATGTACAATAATGTGCATATGTAGTACATACATATATGTATGAAATAATTACAGTAGATAATATAACAGAACTTCTGAAATCTGAAATGTTAGTTGTAGTTTTGTAATAATCACAAGTAAAATTTAATCCAAAAATGTGGTTTCTGTAGCAAAGTAAATTAAACAATCCTCACCCCTAATCCAGATTTACAAATCTCACCTGTGTTTTAACAGGTAATAGTTATTAAACTTTAAACATAAGATCTATATTTATAAGGCATATTGGTGTACATAATTTCAATAGATTATACATATTCATTTAAACCTACGCACAGATTTAATACCTGATCTATGATAAACAGTTTTGATGTCAGAGGTCGTATAAATAATTTAACATTTGGTATTTTGGGCTTCTGCGGTTCTCCTTTGATGATTTTTGAATTAAAATCATGTCTTCGTTGTATCCTAAATTCTAGATCAACGTTTCGTAGTTATAGTGACTTTTTGTAAGGATTTTTTTTTATAATAAATTTGTCTTTTGAGACCTGTTGGTCTCTTTTAGACAGCTTTTAAACGTTTTCTTGTATTTAGTGACTTTTTGTAAGGATTTTAAAATTAATTTTAAAATATTGGGTTGGATTACGATGATGCAAAAATCGTTTTCTTATTCGATAACTTTTTTTTTACATAAAATTTTTTGAGACTATCGACTAGAAACTTTACCTGTTATATTTTATTAAGTATTCCGTATCATAATCAGAAAAAAATAATCCTTATACCTGTCAGTTTGTCTGTCACGGCCTTCTAGATAAATAGAACTAAAATAAAACTATTTATAATAAAATGATGTAAAAACTACTTTTTAAAAATAAACTTTTATTAAAAATGTGCAAATTTTCTACCCATATTTTATATCAATTTATAGGTAGGTACGTTATTTCTTATTTTATATAAAAATGTTTATTCATACATTTGCCCCATGCTTTTATTGGTTTAATAAAAGTTTGTTTTTAAAAAGTACTTTGTATATAATTTTATTATTAAATTATTACTTACTGATTCATTAACTAACATACTAACAAGGAAGCTCTAAAATAAATTATTGGAATCGATTTACCAAATACTATTTCTATAATTGATTTTGCTTAGTAATAAATAATTTAACAATATTATAAATCGCAAAAGAACTTTAAATTAAGATGATGGATAAGCAAAAAATCCAATTGATATAAAAACTTCAAAGAAGTGTATAATGTAATATAATTTGACTTCAGAAATAAATTAAAAATGTCTTTATAACACGATCAAAAAATTATGTAGTAATATCCTGTCTTAACTGACATCATATATTAAAGATTAGCAAAAAAATGTAATAAAATAAAATCACTAAAGTTTCAAGAAAGCACAATCATTAATACAAATTTTCTAGACACTCGCTGATATTTCAATGCTTAAAATTTTATACGCACAACCTTGCAGAGAGAAAAAACTATATTTTATGCAGCTCTCGCCAGTGGCGTAGTTACTTAATATTTATATTGTAAGAATTAAATTATATTATGTTATCTGGGACTAAAGACCCCAAATATAACATTATTTTGTTAGAAGATAGTTTGGAAACAAAGTCAAAGGCCTCTAATTTTTTTATTTTTTAGTCTATGTAGTAAATTGTAATTTTAAAAATGGGTTTGAAGTATTGAATAATGAACAATATTGTATTCGGATTATTATCATTATTTTACAACAAACGTTGTTAATATACTCATCCATACTTTCTTTTCAGTATCTTCTACATCCGGAAAGTAAGAAATTTTACAAGGACTGTCAGAAGTTAAGTTAAGTTTTATAAATAAAAAAAAATTACATTTTTTTCTTCTTCAAAACTTAATATTCCACTGCACCTAAAAATCAATGAGAAGGATCCCGTTTTTTTAATAACTCAAATTAAAACTATTCGAAAGGTACTGTTCAGAATTTGTAAAGTTTTTTTATTTTTACTACTACTTCACTCCCTGAAGCTACGGCTCTGGTTCCCCTATCTGCGGTGCCTCATTAAATATTATGAGAATAGAGAAAACCTAGAAAGAAACTCATTTAACTTTATGTTCTTGCAACAAATGACGCACACATTTATTAATAAAATAACTTTTGTAATTTACTTTTGCATTACATTTAAATAGATATCGTATTCTTTCTGCAGTGAAGATGACATTTAACTATGTTCAGAGTAACGTATTTTTATTATAGAAATTTTAATTATGAACTATCTCCAGCATTAAATTATACAGTGGTCGTAAAACTTTAAAAATTTGTTACACTGATATGCATTTTATTCACTAACAAATTGGTCTAACTGAATTTAAAATAATATAAAAATTTAATTACCCTTATAATAATGTAATGAACTACATTAATGCCAATAATATATCAAAATATCAAATATTCTTTCTTTCTACAAAATACGAAAAATTTATAAATGAGCTTTTTAATAAAACGTTGGTAAATAATAAACCCAACTTAAGTTTGGCAATTACTGATCCTACTCAAACCATAAAAATATATGTATATTTAATTACACTATATTATATAAGTTCACTTTGTACATCGAACATTTTCAATACTTTGCACTTTTTATAGAATTCACTTTATACACGTGAACATAAATTTTAATACTTTTTTTAATGCATAAGGTGAATATTTAAACGTTTTAAAATATAGAGAATTACAAAAATCACATTAAAAATATCAAATCTATTGGATCGAAAGGAGATTGGTTAGTTTTTACGTTAGGTTAAAATAATTGTCATAATATCACCACTGTTTTAATACCGTTGGTGTTTACATAAAACGCGTGCGCGAAATTTGTCCAAGTCTTTTTGAAACTCCAAGAGAACTGTTATATAAGTTTGATATCTCATTTGAGAGTACTTGCAAGCTAGTAAATTTGCTAGCTCTTTTATAATACCGGACATAAATATCTCATTGATCCTTATTCAACGTCTATAATAAAATTGCAAGTATACACACATTAATATTTACAGCGAATACATATTTCTATCCACATACAATGGAACATCATAAAAATTCAATTCAAGACATTACCAACCCAAGAATACTATTTCATTTGTCCAATTTTTGCAGTTATAAAAAACAAATCAAGAACGAAAAATATTCACCGTTGAATGATTATCTCCAGGGCAAAACTATGATATCTCAGTGAGCTTATTATTACGAATATAATAGAAATGGAAGAATAGAATTGCAGTGTAGAGCAGACTTCATTGTTACGGCTATTTCTAAATTCAGTTCGCCTTTCAGTTACAGTCGCATTATGTGTATAAAGTAACTGTTACATATCTACGCTGTTCTCACCGTATGTAACAATAGCTATTAACGCAGAATGTGATACGTTTGTATTACTTTCTGAGAAGTTTGATAGCGCGTAGGATATGCTATATTATGCTTTTAGTTACAGTGGCGAATGTAGGAGATTTGAAATGTTTTGTGATATTTTTAACTCCTCGCTCGTAAAGAAATGAAGTTATTTAATTCGAAAATGTGTTTATAGATGTCTACGTTTTGAGACCCCCCCCCCCTTTAAAAAAATAAAAGGTTTTGAATATTTTTAGAATGATGACGTAGGTGCGATTTTTTTGTGTTTTTGTTTAATTTAGTTTTTGATAGGATTCACCATTATAAAATAATTAAGTTTTATGGTTCTTCGTTTTTAAAAGTCATCCAGCATTTTTAATAGAATTGCATACCGAGACGATACTATACGAGTGTTATCACTTTGAACGAGACGATATTAACTTTTTTAATTTATTTATTTATGTCTTGTCGAAAGTCTCGTTATTTTATAATAAATGAATAATTTAAAAAATGTATTAAATTTGTTAAATGCATTTTAAAAATTCATGCTAATAGAAAGAAAAGTATTTTTTATTAAAAAAAATCAAATCAGACAGAAAAACCTCAAAACGAGAAGGCTATAATATTCACGAGACGAGATCAAAACTATCTCTTGTAAATTTCGAAACCGAGACAGCACTTCAGTTACGAAAATCGAAAAAGACGAGACTTGCCTGACTGTGTGCAGCCCTAATTTTTAAATAAAAAACATTTTGTAAATTTTTCAAAAATTGATCTATTTGTGAACCTAAAATCAATATATTAAAGTGATAAATTGGCCATAAAGTAAAGAACAATTGGTTAATGTACATTCATATATAAAAATAAAAACCGTTCTAGTTTAACCAATCGGATAAATATGAGATTTTTACGTTCCATAGTACTATTTTATTTATTGGCTAAAATAATAGTTAAATTATGTGCTTTTAAACTTAATATTTCCTACCTATTCTAACTATGTATTTAGAAAGAACTAAAAATCGTAAATCAATAATATAATACATAAATTCTGATTTTTCTACTTTTAATAAAAAATAACCTAATACTACAAGAATTACATGGTATTTGTATTGATAATCTATGTATGTGCACTCGACTGTTCGCCCACATAAATAAACCATACCGCATGTCAATTGTTCGTATCTAACGATATGTGAGTAATGGTTTTTAAGAAAAAACCTAGATAGAAAATATATAAAATTAACTGAAGTGTACATAAAATCTAACCTAAAAGCTTCTAGGAGTCTGGATATAAAGAATTTCCCGATATTAGATATCTCCTACGTTTTAAAGGAATGAGGTCACTCTTTAATCCTTCATTTTATAATGCATAGAATTGTATGTTTGAAATGCAATTCCCGATTATAAATTTAATTAAAGATTATGTCTATATAGAACAACTATTTTCTCTTTAGATGATTTTCTTCTTGATAACCAGTCGTTTATCTGAATTTTAGTATTAAACGATTTCTTGTTAGATATAAGATATGAGACATAAAACTTTAGTTTGTATCCATATTAATATCTATTATAAATGTGAAAGTGTATATGTCTCTCTGTCTTTTTATCTTTTCACGGCTAAACCAATGAAACCATCTTGATGAAATTTGGCAGGAAAATAGCTTCCATCTTGAGGAACGATATAGGCTACTTTGTATTCCGAAAATTGTATCCCGAAAAATGCATTAGATTAGATACCTGTTTTATCGACTATAACAGAAATCTGTTTTACCTAATCTTCTTCTACTTCTTCTTTACTGGTGACAGTTTATACCAAGGTATATAAATATAGAGGTATGGCAATGCAGTCCTTGACCAATCAGCGTTGTTGACGTCACTGGTGGAAATATTCAAATGTTATAAATGTATAATTGCAAAAACATTCTTTAATTTATTATTGCTTTCGTATTTTTTGACATTTTAACAATATATACAATCACAGAAGTACAAATTTAATATTACAAAATCATAAAAAGCTGTTAATACGATATAGCCCAGTTTTTGTATTGCCAACTTAAGAACAGTAAAAGTAATACTTCTCGAATACACCAAATTGTCTGTGACAGCTTTTTATGATTTTGTAATATTGAATTTGTACTTCTGTGATTGTATGTATTGTTAAAATGTCAAAAAATACGAAAACAATAATAAATTAAAGAATGATTTTGCAATTATACATTTATAACATTTGAATATTTCCACCAGTGACGTCAATTCCCGCACCACCGCTGTCAACGACCGCATTGCCATACCTCTATATTTATATACCTTGAGTTTATACCTATCATAAATAACTCGTCAAAAACAGTTTTCTTCAATAATTCCGTTGTATATTATTAATAATAAAACATTTAAATATTGATTATTAAGTTTGAAATTAGTATTGTTCTAAAAAAATTATTGCAATCAAACCGATTGATAGGTAGATTGTGGTCGTCTTGTATTAGATTCTTGATTGATTGATATTTATAAATATTACAATATCTAGAATCAATATAACAAAAGTTGTAAAAAAAACTTTCGAATTATATAAGGCAACATCTATTAATTATGTAAGGTTTTTTTTTTTTTTGGTGGGGGGGTAGGTAGGAAGAGTTAAAATCATAACTTTTATAATTTAGTTTTCAAATTATTTTTTCAAAATACGTTAATTTAAGTAAATTTCGGTTGTTGTACTTGCTTTTTTGTATAATTAAAAAATTGAAATCAATGTACTTTGCTATTAATATACATCCATGGGCGTACCCAGCATTTTGTTCAAAGGGGGGGGGGGGGGCATTTTTTTATAAACCTATTTAGTTGGTGTGTTTCACCAAGGACCCCGCAAAATAGGGGGGGGGGGTCAAACAGATGGGTTATTAACCTTTTTAGATATTGAAGTGCAAAAAAATGTTGTGTACTGTCCGTATAAATGGGCATTATTGAAAATAAACATTGAGTAATTATTCCTTTTTTTCTTAAATATTTTATCGTTTCTGTGCTACGCTGTTGCAACTTTTAGCTATCTCTTAATGCAAAAGTAAGAACAAAAAATATAAACTTTTTCATTTCTTCTTGAATTTTGGTCACAACTTTTTTTCAATCGTAAATTTATATTTATCATATAGAAGACGACAAAATCATCTTCAAAAATGTACTCTACCTATATAACTGTCGGTTTTAGTGGGTTTCATTCATTCTATTTTTTTTCGATTTTAGGTACAAAATCAATCTAATTTGACTGGTCTATAACTCGATAAATATATTAATAGTTTAAATGTAAAAAAATAAAATTAACATTTTTTTGCCTTATTTTAGGAAAATGACAACAGTTTAACCGCTACAACAAGAGACTGTATTTAAAAAAATATGTTTCTTCTAAATTGATATGGCGCGTAGCGCGATTTTTTTAAAGTTAACTCATTTAATAATAACTCGTAACGTGACTCAAACGTGAGTTCTGAATGAAAATTTGAAAAACCTAGAAATTTTACTTCTTCAATTTCATAAATACAATAGTACTTAGACGTCGGCACATAATTAACCAGCTAAATGTATGGCATGTCATGTCCAGGGGGGGCAGCTGCCCCTCTCTACCCCCCCCCCCCCCCCTCGGTACACCCATGTATACATCATGTATGCGGTATAGTAAAAAATAATTTCAAGGGAGAGTACGTGGTCGAAGCTTTTGTAAAGCATTATTACGTAAGAAAAAAGATAAAAAAATCCAATTGGATTATAAATAACTTTTATAAACCTTAAAATGTGAAGTAACATTCCTGCAAAAAGAGATTCTAAATCACAATGTTTGTTGTCTTATTATATGCACACATTACTCCCACTAAAGGTTTTATAGCGTGAATAAATAACAGAAGTGTGCTGTGCTAGACTTTTCAGATTAAATGTAAAATGCAATTTAACGGGATATAACAAAGGAAGTAAATATCACACTATAATATAAACGTGTATGAATATATATATATATGTATGTCTCCACTAAATGTTATGTTTATAGACTCTGATCCCACCGGACCGATTTTGATAATTTTTTTTTTGTCATGTAGCTTGACTCTTTTTCCAGTCAATAGGCTAGATTTCATTTCTTAGCTATGAAAGGTCTCTGAGCTGTAATTTTTTTCCGAAAAAGTACATCGAAATTTTACTGAAAAATTTATTATAATGAAGAAAACACATGGATTTTTATTGACATTTTAATAAAAAACACACTGATAAATTACTTGATTAATTTTAAAATGTTAGATTTGTGAATCAATTATAATTTTTACGTAAAATAGGTTTTGATTGAAATTGTTAAAGGATGAAATTATAAACAGCTGTTTTTTTATCTTATATACGTCAGGAGCGTGTAAAGAAATGTTATTTTGTACATTTTGATTAAATTGCTTATAAATTAAATTTTAACCAAAATTGATTGGTAATTTGATGTAATTAGTATAATTATCTATAGATAATATTAAAAAAGTTTTTGTTATCTATAATGTCAGGAGCGGCGAATTAAAAAATATTTAAAATCTTTTTTTCTAATTAGTTTAAATAGAAATTTCGTAACGTTTGTAAAAACTTTAGATTTTTTTTTAATCATTCAAAAATTAGAAATTTCAGAAAAATATGAAAATTATAATATAGTTCAGTAGCGTCCTAAAAAAAATTATTTAATAAATATTTTTTTTTTAAGTTTTGAGATTGATTTATTAATAAATTTTTTTTTAATAATAATTAAGTCAGGGGTGTCGCATAAAAATAATTAAAATTGCTATTTTTAAAAGTGACGTAAACAAATTCATTTTGATTGAAATTGAACAAAAATTAAATTTTAATAATAATAAATGTTTTCAATGATCATTTTTAGGGTTATAATATAATATACTCATGCATACGAGGGTCGCAGCCGAAGGCTGAGACCCGAGTACATTTGAGGTTGGGTAAATTGTACATGTAATATTACTGGAAAATTGTAATAATGATAAGTTATATCACCGCCAATTTAAGAAAAAAATGAGTATCAGCAAAAAGAATAAAAAATTATTACCATATACACATGCGAGGGTCGCAGACCCGAGTAAATTTGTAATTAAGTAATTTGTTCATGTAAAATTACTGAAAATTTTAATATTGATTATCTCCGCCAAATTAAAAAATTAACTATCAAAAAATAGTAGTAGGAGTATGAGATATGCACATACGAGGGTCGCAGACCCGAGTAAATTTGTGTAAAAAATATGGCGTGAAAGGGGGTTGGGGCGCGAAGCGCCCAGGGGCACAGCCCCTAGTTGATTTTATATAAAACATTTACACGGAACAATAAAACAAGGAGATGTTGTATAAGGGTTAATAGTTATTGGCGTCTTCTTCTTGTGTAAATAAAACACATTGCGTGGCGAAGTTAGAATTCAATTAAATTCTGTAGAGATTGCTTAAAACTTAAAATCTGTAATCAACACTTTGTTTCTTTAGAGACGAGATCCAAGCCCTTCGGAAATACGAGGAAATAACTATGTTTTTATATTTTCTTTTTAATTTTATACTAGAATACGTGATTGGTGAAATTTATGCTAAATAATATTTGCTTAAAATACTTTACAATAATAATTTATTCAGGGATAATAATAGATAACAACAAGTAAACAATAAGGGACTGCCATATGTGCCATTAGATTTTTTGTATGAACTATTTCAAATATAGTTTATACATTTTTAAATTTGTTTTTTACGAATATAATCTGAAATAGTTTTTTACACCGTTTTAGAAATAATTCGATTTTATTTAAATTAACTAGAGTTAGAGTAAATAAATCTGGTTGTAAGATCATTTTCTTCTCAGATGAATATTGTTCATTAATATATCATCATTCTATGTTTTATCGTTCTTGAGATAAAGTATCTATTGATGGACCACCCATCCGACTATCATGATGGACAGACAAACACACATACATCATGGACAAAACAATCAGAATAGATTTAGGGTATGTCAAAATGAGCATTCCCATAAAAATTTGGAATTCGAACAAATCGGCTTTACAGTACTTTCATATACTTCTTTCTATTTTTTATATTTCAATAAACATATTTAT
Organism: Sialis lutaria; assembly: GCA_949319165.1. NCBI lineage: Eukaryota > Metazoa > Arthropoda > Insecta > Megaloptera > Sialidae > Sialis > Sialis lutaria. The sequence goes on from OX439241.1 coordinate 19,015,885, forward strand.
ACATAATGTGTATAAGTATCAGTTTCAACATTTACTTTTGAGAGCAGTTTAGACAGATGTAATTACATTTAATTCGATTTTCCTCAAATTTATTTAATTTAGAAACGTGTCTTCCTCATATAATTAAGCACTCATTAAGAAGGTATTTAAAAAAAATCAACCCCAAAGTGAGAGAATTTTAAACTTTTTTTTACTTAAGGGTGCACTTAAGGAAACTTATCCTATAAAAATAAAAATATACAAGTATTTTTTAAGTTTAATTCTAATAGGGGAAAAATTGCTTCTGATTAACAGAACAAATGTAATCATGTTTTTTAAGTTATATAAATGTTCACAAAAATGAAAATAATATATGAACGCAAAGAAAATTATAAGAAAATCAAAAACCAACCGAAAAAAAAATGTTTTATTACAATAAGAAAAACAATATTTACTATTCATCCTGTATAATGTATAACATAACGTAATTAAATAAAACATTACTCATTTTTACCATTTCAGAATATGTTACATATTTCTTGGTAACCGTACTGAAAATAAGTTTTATTTTATTTTTTCAGAGACACAAAGACAAAAAAACACTGCTGTCTCCTGCTGTATGTTGACATATCGGAGATTTACAAAAATTACTTCATGTTCGAAAACAGGTGAGCTGGTGAATTTTTCGAAGCAAGGAAATGAGAAAAGCATGTTTACTTTTCTTGATTATATATTTTTGCGCACGAGAATTTCCCCATTTTTCCTTTATGTTGTTTTGAACGATATATCCAACAAAATTCCAAAATATGTTTTTATTTTTAAATGTAGGGAAATGGGGCGTAACATAAAATACTAAAAATATTTATTGATAACCGCAAAAACCATAACACCATAAAATTATAATTTATTAGTTTAGATTTTTAGGTCAATATATTTGAATTATTACAGAATATAATTCAAAAGTTCCTATTATATTCTAATTTTATGAATATTTAATCTCTTTGTTTAAAGTTACCATTGAAGTATGAATAAAACCGTGCATTTCAGAATTAAATAACCCAGTTGTAGTTTCTAACAATAAGTTGTACATGAATGCATGTATAATAGTTTACAATTTAGATAAGTTTCAGAATTTACTTTAAAGATAATAAAGTAAATGTAGTTATTAAACAAGAGGAAATGTCTACTCATACTTATAGAGTTTGAACAAAAGCCACGGGACTTTCTTATACGTAACATTGTTAGTGAACAGTACATGTGATTCTTATTTTATTAAAATATACGTATATCTGATAATCTCATAAAAGATAGAATTAAATAATGAGACATAAATTAGAAATGAAAATACTATCTACATTTCTTAAACGAAATTACGAACTGAAAACGGATGTTTTCCCTTGTCAATTTTTGAATTTATGAATTATTTTTTAAACGGTACAAATATAAAATTATCGAGTATATAATATATGTTCCATTTATTTTCTTCCATCATTTATGATTTAGTCAAAATGATTTTTTGTACATAATCACAGTCAAGGTTATAACAATAATCTAATTATCAGACCCAACTAAGAAACCAAGTTTAATGAATATCGATTTAGTGGTTCATGAGTTATACATGTGACAAGGATTCTTGAGATAAAAGAAAAGTGTTTGCTTGGACCTGAAACGGAATGATGAATTAGAAATTTTTCAATCGGAGAACATTTTTTTCTATTTTGAGAAATGATCACATAGCTTCCACTTTCCTTCGGATATGGCGAGGAAGCAGAAGTTTAGTGCACGAAACATCTATAAAATGTTTATTTTTACACAATCGTAAATTCAGTGATACAGAAAAATTGCGAATTTTCGGAATAAAATTGAATGCTTCCAGTACAAATAAAAGTTTCAAGAAAATTTATTAGCTTCTTTTTACAGCTTAACAAACGATTGAGTTTAATCGTTCTGTTCAGTTTATAAAAAAAGCACACATTATGTAAAAATAATAAATTTTAAACTCATGAAAATACATTGTATCTGTACAGTCGTATTTCGACTTTAATTTATTATCTCATTTAAAAATAAATAGAAAATACTATTTAAAGAAAGCTTACCATTCTTGTGTCCATAAAAGTTGACGGATATTATCTGAAAATAAAGAAAATATCTATTAATAATGAATATAATTTAATGCCAATAATAGTAATGTAAAAAATAATTTACTACCTAAATTAAAAAGTAAATTTGTTGATCAGAAGCCAAAACGGTCTAACAAATTTATAAAGTAAAAAATCAATATTAAAATATTGTATGGAAGGACATAAAAAAATTACCAAATTGTTGACGTTGTATAAGAGAAAAAAATATTTTGTTTAAATTATAATTATTAATTCTTGAGAAGATTGCATTTATACTATCGCCCAGTATTATCAAGTTTAACTAAATGCTCCTTTAACTAACTGTCATATTATCAACAGATGCAAGCATAATATATTTAATTAAATAGATTTTAAATTATCTGCAGTATTTCTTTACAACGTATATTATGTCCATTTTTCATTGAGAGCTTAAATATTGATTTAAATCACGTTTGTAATACACCAAATTTACTTTAAAGGAGCATTTAGCGCTAAAAGAGCTTTAAATTAGTTGATAATACCGGGCATATATCTTCTAAATATTATAATACCAAAATAATTGTATCTAAATTAATTATTTACAAAATAAAAATTTCATCCTTACTTTTATTTTTATAAATCCTTCAGGGACACGTGTAAAAATACAAAATATCATTCATTTTTTCTCTTTATACCATGTTATTTTATATACAATTTTAAAAATCGAGCTCGGATTGAGAAAATAGACGTTTTTTAAACGTAAAAATATAATAATTATTGGTAAATCGTCCAACACAATTTTGTTTATATTTGTATGAATGAACGTCACATTTTTAAATGACCCCCCACCCCCTTCATTATTATAAACCGGTGAAACTTTATAGTAGTTAAGATTTTTTTACAGGCTAAACGGCACGTATATTGAAGTTATAAAACCATTCTTCAAAAGAAGTGTGCGGTTTTTATTAGAAAAAAAAACTTAAAGTTAATAACAATGGCAACTATTCCACATAAACTATCATTCAAAAAGTAAGAAAAAGTACCTTTTCTTATAACATTATTATCTGTCGGTTCACATAATGACATTCGAGTATAATCCACATTTTTTGTCATTAACATACATGCACACATACATATATGATATAACTTTTTATATATCTATTATATCTGTAAAAAAGTACATACAAAAAACATTGATATATTATGAAAGAAAAGTTATATTAGTGGGATATGTACAAAATATTTAAGATGCTATGAAACTTTAGTAATAATGACACGAAAAAGCTCAATTTTCTTAACTTATATTCGTTTGTGAGCAATATGAATTCTTCCTAAGTTTTTTTTCGACATTTATAAGTGATACAAACACTTACGTTAAGATGTGGCTATATAACATATTATGTAATATATATTGTCTGTACATATGTGCATAAACCAGGGTTGGCAACTATTATATAATAATATTTATAATACTTGTAACAATAGTATTTTTAAATATATAAATTGAAAAAGTTCGGGTCTATATTACAAAAGACAAAAAATGTACTGTAAACATTTTGTCTTTTATTGAACACTTAAGTTGACAAAGAAAAAAAACTGAAATCACGATAAAACACGTTCATACAGATGCACCGGGGTTGCCAAATTTAAAAGTATTGGAATTTTTTACTATAAAAAAATAAATGTATACAAACATAATGTTTTTCTTGAAAAATCAAAAAATTACTTCTAAATTGAAATATTCCTATCCTTTCTAGTGATAATAATCAGTAGAAAGGCTCCAATTGACATTTGTACTTGTGTTTTACTTTGTTTTCTTACATTTAAGGTAGTCTCCCCCCCCTAAAAAAGAGAAAAATCTCAAGAATATGTCAAAATTCTGTAAGTAATCGAAAAATATTCTTTTTTGTAACTTTTCGAATTTTTTTATAAACAGTGTAATACCTATTTCATTATTTTTTTATTCATATAAGATTCTCATCGGATATGCTCGTTAGTCAACACACGGATTTCAAATTGACAGCTCTGTTTAAAATAGAAGAAATCATATCTCCTGATACAAAAATAACAATCCTCTAGCCGTCCCTGAGAAAAATGGTTTTAATGGACAGACAGACGGACAATAAAGTGATCCTATAACGATTCCTTTTTCATTTTGAGGTATGGAATCCTAATTATATGATTTTTAAAATGTACCTAATGGTGCGTCTTCGTTTGAGCATTTTACTAGAACCGAATTGAACGAAGTAAAATGCGCAAATCAAAACACACATAATAATACCTATATACATCTATTTATTTGGTTCTGTGTTTTAGTCTATATGTTACCGGCAATGTATGAAATCTGGCATTGTATAGAATTCCTAGGTATCCTATAGAATGCCTAAAATCACCAGGCAATGTATGAAATAATTTAATTATATACATTTCCTAGGCATTGTATAGACTAGAAATATAAACATAAATAAGGTGTACCTACCAATTTTATTCAGGCTAGATATTGGCTTATTTTATGTAATAAAATACTAAAATACTGATTATTTATCTTACTTAATACTGGCCTAATATGCTATTAAATGACCAAATAATATCTAATATTTTTGTATGTTTTTTTATTTTAACAATTTTAAATCATATACTTAATACTCGTCTGAACGAATATATCATTTTATTTATTATAACAATAAATAAAAATTATTTCTTACTTTGCCTAAAATCGTTAGGCATTCTATAGAATTCCTAGGAATTATATAGAATACCTTAATTACATACTTTGCCGGTAATATATATATTGAATAGAATATTGGCCAGCCCTACTTCACACATACACAAACACACCATCGCGAATGTTTAGTGTTAAAATTCGTGAAAGCAACCTTTGAGGTCCGCCACCATCACTGCACTGTGTTGGTCGCGCAGTAGATCTGAATTACTCCACTTGTGTTAGCGGAGTATTGTCGTCACACAACGCCGTTGTTGTGTTGTCGAGAGCCCTTCTTGTAATAAGCTGTGCCAACAATAGTGTCACAGATATCATACTCAAGGTCGGTGTGAGATGTTTTTTGTATCACGCGCTATTCTTCTGATTCTTCTGTATCGTCAAACACCCCGTTTTGTGTGTGGATAACAAGTTTTATTTCATCAAAATATAAATGCTTATGTTATAAGCTTATAAATTCTCGGATGGTAGAATGGGGTCATGCAAACCCCACACCATTTTGTTTTTTAATTACTCGACTACGGCTAATTGTAAGTCAAATGAATGGTTTTTAATTTTTGGCAGTTTATGCATGTTCATCTGTTTCCTCACAAAGTCGAAATAACTTAACCGATACAAGTTTTGAGGCTTCCGCGATAATCTGGATATGAATCTTGGGTTCTGAGTGTAAGTAGCGTCAATAATTTGGTCGTGTTATCGGTCAACGTTTCGCACACATTACAATAGACATCTTCAAGGTTCTTCTAAAAGTGCATTTTTAGATGTCCACTGCAACGTGTGACGAAACGTTGGCTGATAACACAACCAAATTGATGAAGCCTACACCCAGAAGCCAAGATCTATACTTGACCGATTTCAATAAATGAATTTATTGGATTCATCTTAATTGATCGCATGCCATAAGCTGCAACTTTTTTGGAAATATCAAAATAGTAGCCGTGGGATGCCACATTTTTTTGTTGATGAGTAAATCATTGCAGGATAAGACGAACAGGGTGGCAATACTGACAGGATTGGCTGATTAAAGTCCTGGCTTCTTTTTAATTTTTTTTTTTATAATATCAATATAAAAATTCATTTTTAGCTAAAATAACATTTTAGTTTGCTAAATAAGGTATTAAACATTAATAAGTACTTATATTGCATCATTTAGAAGGAATATTTCATAACATTGCTATCCAGAATTACATTACTTTTGACATAGACTAACCGTGCAGTATATCTTTAAGAATTATCTACCACTGTAAATTCAATTCATGTTCACGTCTACCGATTTCAACACTCATTTGATCAAATTGATAAAGTTTCAACTTACAATAAAAGCTCAAAGTCACTTTGGAGTCTGTATGACCCCAGTCTACCGTTTGTGGAAGAATTTTTATATTGGAAAAAAATTAACTCTTTTTTCGCTTTTTATTATTATTTTTTTCCCATATTTACATTAAAATTGTAAAAGGTCGTTGAAAATATATAAATATATAAAAAACTGTTTTGTTATTCACCTTCTAAATCCTAATACGAACTTTCTTTGGTTAAAATGAACAAATATTTTTAATTTAATATATTTAGTTAAAAATTCAAAATACTAAAAACGGATTAAAAGAAACTAATATTAGATATAGTAATTAATCTTACATTATTTGCTTATAAAAAAAAATTATAATTTTTTAAAGTTTTAACCAAAGTGCATTTTTACTTGTTTTTATGATATATCAATAAAACGTCTCCGTATTCTGGCCTTCCTTCAGAATGAATGAATCTTTTGTTACTAACGATTTATTTGTGAAAGGAGACGACAACTCAAATGAATTGTTCTAAAGATTATTATTACCATCTTTAGGTCAACCTGACCTACACTAATATTTGAATTATCCACGATTCTATGCAAATTGCAAATTATATCAAACAACACAATTGTTTCTTTTAACAAACCCGTTTAGTATTTTTAACCAAATGTGATCCATCGACCAAATAATTTAACGAAAGTTTTAACGGCAATATAAAAGTTTTATGCCCGGTATTATAAAGAAATTGCATGCAAGCAAATTTGTTTCCATGCAAATTTACGATTTTCAAACGCTATCTACTAGGAGTCAAATGTAAATGACAACCAATCACAGATTGTAGTTTTAAAATATCAAGACAATTTGACTCCTAGTAGATAGCGTTTGCAAATCGCAAATTTCCATGGAAACAAATTGCTTGCATGCAATTTCTTTATAATATCGGGCATTATTGTAATACAGAAAATCTAAACATCGACATGATTTTAAATATTTACATTTCATTTATATTTTTTTACTTCTTCAGATATAACTAACTGATTATTTTATTTAATTAATGTAAATTAAAAATATACGTTTACATATTATTATATACCTACACCTACACGTCGTTTTTTTATTTATACTTTAAAACAAAATTTGAATATAACTATTTAATTGTGTTACGTTTTCTTTGAAAATTATAATACAAACAGGAAAAACAGACTGAAAACATATAATTAACTAAATGCAAATAACAGCCGCTTAAATATAAAATAAAATAACTGAGATTATAACATTCATTAAAATTAAATGAGAAGATTGAAACAATACCTAACAATAAGAATAAACGAAACATTCTTCTATTTACGTTGAATTCTTTGTAATTAAATATAATGTTATTAACATTAAGTTAAATGTCAATAATTTTGACCTGATATTTTAATAGCATTCATTTTTTATCTATTTAAATTAAATAATGCAAATTAACAAATTCGGGAAGGGGATCTGACTCCTACCCCCCAATGAGTGTAACGATATCCACTTTTGATCGATTTGATTACAGTTAGGGATGAAACGATACTGCTGAGGTATCGATACTTTTACTCGATACAGTATCGGTCGTAAAGTATCGATATTTACTCGGTATCGATTGAAAAGTATCGATACATACTCGTATCGATCGATTTTTTTTGTAAAATTTGCCAATCGCATAAAAATAATTTTGTAACCTTTAAAATAAGTTGTTAGTGGCTAATAATTTATTAAAAAAAATTATTTTCACTCTTATTATATATGCATGCAGTTCATCCAATACTTCTAATAAAAAATCTAATGGAAAAAGAATTAATTTTTTATTTGAACTTAAAACGTGTTAAATGTAGCAATAGCGCACTCAGCTCAGTTGAATATAAAGTCCATTAAAATGAGTACAACGTATACTTGACGACATGTAAAAAATGGGATAGACGCTAATATAGCGTATATTTTAATTCATATATTTGACAGTTGTTTGTTTTTGTACATGGCGGTGCGTTCAAAAATTTCAATATTCAATTCATAAAAAATCATTTTCATCAGTATACCGATTACCGATACGAGTATTTTTGACCAAAAAGTACTTGGTATCGGAAGAAAAGTATCGAGTAAGTACTCGTATCGTTTCATCCCTAATTACAGTGTAGTACTTTCCAGAAAATGGTTCAATATTTTAGATACTTAGTAAAAAAAAAAATAATGAAAAATGCTGTTGATGTAACTCCCATTTGAGTGTTCATAAAATATCGATGTTCTTGACTTGGATTTACTACTTTTTAAATTATAGTAGACATTCTCTGTATAAAACTAATATAACTTTTGTAAATTGTAATCTGTATTATTTTAGTTATTTCAAATACAACGTAAAATCATTAACCAATATGTTATGATTTTTTTGTTATTTTTTAATAATATTATAATTAATTATGCAGATTTTATATAGTACATAGATAATAATACAAATATATCTATTGTTTTCTATATTATTATTTATGTTTTCAGTTAATACATCAACAATTATGACACTATGTTTTATATTATTCAGAATAATTAATGTTATTAATGACTTCGGGCAGTGTTGCTTTAGCACCACATTATATCAACTATAAATTCATAATAAATACAAACATTTTACAAAAAGATCCAACAACAAAAATGCCATGAACATATGTTGCATGGAGTTAAAAATGTTAAACTTTTAAAATTATGTCAAAATGAAGAAAAAACGTAAGAACACTCAGCGAACAAAAAGACCGAATGCTGCTGCTGTGAGACAAATGGAGAAAAATATTCTCTTCAGTAAGTTGAAGTTTAACATATATGCGGGACATACGAAAATAAATACGTTAGAGAGAAAATATACCCATGAAAGTTGTCTTCGAATGAAATTCTTGAGTCGGTGTTTATCAACTTGTCTTACGTTAGAATTTGTTGGCTTGGATATTTTTCTTTTCTTTATAGCTGTACAGAAATTGAAATCATTTTGTTATACATATACAGAAAAGTTTTTAAATTAAATGTCTTATTTGAAATAATTTTTGGTTTTAGTCTCAAGAACCAAGTTTACAATTGAAAAATGTAACGAAATAAATGGCAATTTCAGAAAATATATTTTGTTCAGTATTTTATCAAAATTATATTACCTATATCTGTACAATTGATGTACAATGTTTTATTATATGATCTTGACTTCTGAGTGTAAGTAATGTTTCACGGCTTAGACTCAAAATCCAAGATTTAGATTATCTAATTGATCTACTAGGAATTGAATTCAAGAAAAATAGAATGCCCTATCTTTTGAAATTTTATACAAAAAAATAGCTTAATATTTGTATTCATCTATAAATAACATACATATCTATCAAAAGTACTTTTGTTCTGTCCTAGCGATCTGAATAGGCGGTTTCAGAAGTTTTTGGCAGTAACGTCAGACTTTTAAGATATCTTAACTCAGTGGCGGCGTAAGGTAGATTGGCACCCGGGGCGGTTTTTTTTGCACCCCCCCCCCCTTTTTTTTCGTTCTCAACTCAATATTAATATCAGTTTTCTGGTTTTTTTGCACCCCCTTCTAGAAAAAAAGCGTTGTCCTTCATTTTATTTTTATTTTTTTGTTGTCAATTCAATATTTTTATTTTTATTTATGATCTTAATGACATGTTATACACACTTTCCAGAGTATTTAAAGAATAATTTGTCACCCCTTGATGCTTGGCACCCGGGGCGGGCCGCCCCCATCGCCCCCCCCCCCTTACGCCGCCACTGTCTTAACTTTTATCTAAATTCTAAGCCACAAAAATTACGATTAAGGCAATATTTAAGTTTTTATTACAATGTAGTTAATTTTTTTTTGTTTTCGAAAACAAAGATGCAGTATTATCTTGCCTCTTTAAAATTAATTTTTACATATCACTGTACAATTTATCTTCGTCGAAATATATGAAGATATTGTTACATTGTATATTTGTTATCTAGCTAGTCCATTTGTGTCTATCATACACTTCATATTTTTAAATATATCTTAAAGCTAGCATATCTCAGAGAAAAAAATCACCCAGTTAAACATTAAAGGGAATATATATTACTATTTGTTCCCGCGATTCTGAAAAATGAAAACTTCAAAACAAAATTATCTGCCTGTTAAAAGATTCATAAACATTACCCACGTTTTTATTTAAAGTTAAGTTATCTTAAAAAACATGACGTGATGAAGCATTTTGTGCAAAAACTTTCGAAATCACCTATTCAAATTTCTCAGAAAAAATGAGAATGTCCTGTAACTGTATAAATGCTGAATTATTTTGTCAATACAGTTTTCTTATTAAAGAATTGTTTACAACAAAAAACACAATATATATTACTGAATCCCACATAGAAATTGTAAGAAATGGTGAGGAGTTTTCTGTCAAACGTTTGAAAGGTAACTCTGACAGGTGAAAATAAAAACACACGGAAATGGGATTCTATTAAACGGTCTGTTAAATTTTTAAGTGTATATCAGTGAGAAGATGAACAACATCTTTTCACAGAATGAAACCGTTGTAGCGGAACACTTGGCATCACCTTCACAACGCTTGTGTCGAATTTTTACTGAAAAGATTTTCCGGGTGAAATATAGCAAGTTAATGACTGATTGTAGAAATTTCAAATTGAATAATTTACAATAAACATATTTGTTTAAGAAAACATTATGATTAGAATTATTCGATATTTTAAATTTATGAATTGGAAGATTTTGTTTCTTTTTGACAGTTAATAAGGTATAAAAAAATATGGTTCCAAAACCCTGCATCCAAATACCTAAAATGAACAAAATTATAAATATTTGAAGTAGGATTGTATTAAAAAAAACGAACTTATTTGGAGCAAGAGGAAGGGTCCCTTTATACCAGAAATAACTGAATAGTAGTAAATACAACATTCGAATTCTATAAAAACCTCATTAAATGCTTACTGCGATTTCTAAAAAAAAAATCGTTTGATTGAATGAAAATGAGATTGAAAGCCAAAAATATGAAAGACATTTTTTGAAAGCCACCGATTTGTGATTTTAAATTATAATTTATTTATTATTTACTAAATCGCTATTCAATTAATTAAAAAATTTTTTTATGACAAAGCAACAGAAACTTGTTAACAGGGTTACCAACTGAGGCAAGTTTTATTTTCATACTGAACGAAATTATTCTTTAATTACACAACCACACAAAAAAACTACAAAACTTTTTCGGAGACAATTGTATTTTTATGTATTTTGAAAAGCTAAATTCAAATTTATGGTCGAAATTTTGACCTCAAATTCGAATTAAGCGCCTCAAAATACATAAAAATCGTCTCCAAAAAAGGGGTATGTACCACTTTATGGTTATGTTACTGATAAATAATTATTTAAGTAATCATTTTAAGGATCCTGTGTCAGAAATTCCTAAAAACTGTCGAGACTAGAATACTCTTTTACGTTTAGTAATTAATAAATTCAAGCCTTAAAACTCAAATTGTTTATAATCATGTGTACCTATAGATATTATTTCGCGTTGTACATTTATTATAACTTTAAACAAATGACTCTAATTGGTAAAATAAAATAAATGCGTACAGTCATAAATAATTAACAAAGATAATGTTTGTATGTATTTATATACCTACTGTTGGAATATTAATCCAGTAAATAGCCCTAGCATTCCCAAATTCTAATCCTGGATACCAGGCGTTGTTTGTTTGTATCCTTTGATAAATTCTCTCCTCATCTTGCCTATCCTTTGGAAATATGTTACGGAATATTTAATATACTAAAATATTCGGAAAATTAAAATAAAAAAATGTACGTTTCTATTAAGCTATTTATTAATTGTATTTATATGAACTATTAGTAATCCCTCCATTTACGCGGTTATTTGGTTCCATGGAAACAGTGCGTAAAAAAACGAGTAGACGGAACAATTGAAATCAGTGTAAAATTAAGTATGTTTTATAGTGGTTTTATATTAACAAAAAACTGTTTTTGATTAATTATCATAAAATTACAGCATCTTATTGTTAATGTTTATTCAAAATCAATCAAATTTTTCATCACAGACATTCACTTTTACATATGTTTACTATAAATTGACACAAATAGGTTACGGAATAAATAAACGCCATGAAGAGTTAAAGTTTGGTGAATACCCGAGTTCTGTTATACATATGTATGGCCACATCTGGCTTCGGGGAATACAACCGGTGTCTAGTACATTAGTGTGCATATAAAACTTTTCCAACCGCGTTAAAGTGAATCCGCGTAAATAAAAGAATAACTGTATTCTTAAATTAAGTACATAAGGTCATAATACTTAAACTAAAAATACACTCTAATAATTAATTAATTATAAACGAAGGAAATATATTATTAGATTTGCAGTTGCGAAGAAACTTTTTCAAGTAAAAAGTATAGCTAACCGGTCAAGTGAACGGAATCGCTATTCTAGGGTAAGTACCATCATTAATTTTACTAAGCTAGACCTTAAGTTTCTTCGCAACTGCAAATCTAATAATATATTTCCTTCGTTTATAAATAATAATGCAATAATAATCAATTAGACGTAGCAGAAAGCATAGAAATCTTGAGGGATAAGAATAGTATTTTTAATGGAGGTACTGGACCTATCCCAGCTTCAATCCTTCTAGACCTTGCCGTTGATTGGTCTGAATCATTGAAGCGTGATAAGTCCTTTTAGGATATATATAGGTTCTGACCAAGACTGTATCAGTCTGGAATCGTTAGGCTCCTGATGAGGACTTCTTGTGAAGTCGAAACACGTGTCGAGTGACATAAATTTTGTGGTTAAGGTGTATTTTTAGTTTAAGTGACTAAGAAACCACAGTTTCTCCGTTTTTCAAGTAAGGTCATAATAGGATGGTTTTAGGTCATAACACGATAACTGACTTATTGTTATAAAGCTGTGTGTAAAAAACTTATAGAAGAAAGCAATGCTCCACTTTGTCAATAATGAAATAGCAAAATTTACATTTAAAATAAAAAAATACTAAATTATTTATATTGAAATCGTCTTAATTTGAGGCTTATCAGGAGACTGACGCTAAATTTACATACATTTTACAATCAATTTTAATTGATATAAGAATCGCAACGAAATCCACACCAAGAATCTCGTTTTGTTGCAAATGAAAAGTTACCTACTCGAAATTGTAAGAAAATTATGACGGTATCTTCTTGCAAAATATTGCGAGTCTGAAAAGGTTTCCGGATTCTAGCTACGATTGAAACTCTCAGTAGTTATAGTTTAATTTACCAACACGCCGATGTGCAAGGAAGTTATCGCTCGTAATATCGACTAAAAAAACTGCAATTTGTAGGATGTTCATGGTAGTACTACAATTTTTTTATCGTGATAAACTTTATCTCAGGAAGTTGATTCCAGTAACAGGAAGACTTGTAATTTGTACCTACCTATAAATTAAAATCAACTTAGCCTGTATTGGTATTTATGAAAATATCAAATTTTTGATTCAAGGAATTTTTTATTCCATTATGAATTTTTCCACTCTGAATTCTGTCTTAGATTTTAAGAAAAATATGTTGATTTAATGACTGTGAATTATTAAAGTTTTTTTTTCTAAAAACAATTTAATCTCAATTTAATTGTCTAGGATGGTCTGATTTATGAAAATATGTTATTATCGTATTTTTCTTCTTTAAGGTATATCAATGAACCATGTATAACAGGAATTCCCAACGGATTAGGGGTCTATGGAACTTTAAAAAGGGTCTATAGTATTTCAGGGGTCTATTGTGTGTCTATTATCAGTTTTATACATAGGTGGGCACAGTTAATCGAAAAGTTAACTTCGTTAATCGTTAATCCGTTAATAAAAAAGTTAACTTCGTTAACCGTTAAAGCGTTAAAATTCCGAAAATGTAACGGAAGTTAAAGTTAACCGAAAATTCGAAAATTTAACGAAAGTTAAAGTTAATCCGTTAAAAAGTTAACCATCCAAAATGTTTGTAGACCTTTTTTTTAGCTATTTCGACAACTTTATTATGTACTTTGTCATCAAACAACCAATGTAACGGACTAAAGTTAACGGAAGTTGAACTTAAAAGTTAATCCGTTAACCATTTTGTTAACTTCGTTAATTAACGATTAACGGATTAACGAGTTAATGCCCACGTATGGTTTTATAGTTGTACTTTTTCAACAAGAATCGTAGTATATTTATATTTTCTAGAATATAGTAAGTTCACACCTAATTATTAAACTATTATAGTATAAACTAAAAAGGTGACCCCTCGGGAAATCCCCTAATAGCTGAATAAGTTATGTTACCTGTTCACGCATTTAGGGAACTTTGTTCAATATTAATCAATTTTCTGCTAAAAAAATAAAATAATATATAGAAATTAATAACAGATCACAAAATGACATTTTAAATATTTAAGTAACTTTTGATAAGTTTTCAGTCTGTGCAACAAAAAATTACGTACATACTAAAATGTTAAGCCGATTTCGTTTTGCAAGTCTCGACTGTGTGAAGTCCTAATTAGTATAAAAACATTTACTTATAAACTTTGTTAAAATCAATCAATATAATGTTTTTGATGTACTGAATTGACATAAAATAACCTCACAATCAGCCATTTTAATAACATAGGACAAGAGAACATTGACGTTAAATGAACCATAGTGTCCATAAAAAGCTTAATATAGTTTACTGACACATCACGTGAGTAGAATCTTGTATCGACAAAATGTCCAAATACATTACTGTCGTTATATTTTGATAAATGAATTTTATCTTCGCGTATTATTATTTCACTTAAAAACATAATAAAAATCATGGGTGCCAAGAGCAAAGGGCAAAAAGATTCCTATAAAGTTCGTTGAATTGTTTTCATCTATTTATAATAATACTAATATTATAAATGCAAAACATTTCACAGCTAAACCGCTGAACCGATCTTGATGAAATTCGGCAGAGAGGTAACTTGCATCCTTAGAAAGGAGATAAGTTAGGTATTTAATATTTCGAAAATTACACTACAAAAAATTTATAAGATAAAAGAGTACCTGCGACCTGTTTTATCGATTTTTACAGGAATCTGTATTACCTAACCTTCTTCTACTTATTTTGGTGACAGCTTGTACTTAACCTAAATTCTACGCAAACTATGTACATCTTCTTATATTAATATTAATGAATGGGTTAATTGGTCAATAATAAACAAAAATTAATAAATAAATAAATTTATTAATAGTATGTATTATGACGCGAACGAAGTTGTGGGTAACAGATAATAATTATATATGGTAATTGTTTTTAAAAAGTTATAGGGTGGATGTTTTATATGATTTTAAGTAGATGTATATATTCATTATTCATATATTAGAATAAATTTAATATGGGATATTAGGGCAATTATAATTCCTATTTTCTCCAACTTACATATTTATTTCATGTATAAATAAGCTTATTATTTGGACTAGTCGTCCTTCATCAGTACATTTAAATTCTATAAGGAAATACAAAACAACTAACACTGGTATTACAAAATCATATAACATATAAGATTTTATTTAAAGCTACTTAGAATTACTCATTTACGTACTATGAGTAGAGGGTGAAATTATTGTCTTTTATAATTATCTACAAGGGTTCTATTTTTCTTTGATGATTTTATAATTAAAAATGAAATCAAAGGTTGGTTAATGTATTTTCTTTGTTTTCAATTTATGAATTTAACGTACGTAACATATGTAGGTAGATACATATTAGAACACGCGTCTTTAGTGAAGGGGAAAATCATTTTCTTTTTGTAATATATGAACAATACGTACTTTCATTGATGTTTTTTTTTATATATAATTAATCAAAATAAATAAAATATGGCCTTTGTTTTGTCGGTATAAGTGCGCACAAAAAAATCATCAATGATTTTTTTATTTATAATAATTATTTTGAATAAAAACAGAGTGAATCTTTTTGACATAAAGAAATGTTTTTAATGAATGATAAAATATTGTCTTTAATTATACTATATGGGAATAAGATTTCTTTAAACATTTGTTTGACTTAAAATTAAATTTTTTTCTAAATATCATTTAATAAATGTATGCTGTTCGATTATTTTAAATCAGCTTTTAAAATGTCTAAAGAATTCCAATAAATCGATTAGCTTTGATCAAGACTAAATACAATATCAATTTTTCATATAAATTCTGTCAAACAATAGATTTTTTCAATGATTATAAAAGAAAGTTCTAGTTTGAAAGCGTTTTAAAAAGAATTTCAATTCGTTTAAACTTTCAAAGCAATTTATATAAATTTCCAAATTATATATAGAATAATGAATGAAAAATTCACAAATGAAATTAAATATCAACAAAAATACTTGACATTTTTTGAAAAATGAATATAGGTACCTACTTCAATTTATATATAAGTTCTAAATTAATTTGTATAAAGGTATTCTATCTATCTATATATTTCAGATAATTATTGTTAGGTATAAAATATATGTTTCGAAAAAAAATCCATGTAGATTCCTCCTTATTTTTGATAAGTAAAGAGTAAACACATTATAATAGTTATTTTATATCAAAAAGACATTTTTTTATGATTAGTATTTAAAAATTTAACACAAAATGATCCACATATGATGGGGCATTTATTCAAAAACTTACTGTACCCCCATTTTACCTCTTACAAAGCATGCACAGGTATATATAAAAATACATTGGCATGCAACACATTTATATACTTACATAAATGAAAATTGTAGTTTTTTTCTCTGTTTTACGTGTCGAGTTCACTGCACATACAGCATTCACAACTAGGGTATGTTTATATCATTGTTATTCACTCTGCTTCGTTTATCACATTATCATATTGTCTCTTTTTATTTATTTTTATTTTATAAGGTAAATTTACTTCTCTGAAATTACATTATAAAAATTTAATACGCTTTTTATATACTTGTTTTAGTTTATTAATAATGGAATTATTTTTATTATTATAATTTATTCATTATCGTAAAATTAATTAGATAAAATACTTCGGTTCATAAAAATACAAAATATTGTTAACGAGTTAAAGCATCTGATTAAAAATATTTTCAAGCCCGTCAATCGAACAGAATCCGAATTACCATTTTTGTTGTTATAAATTCTTTATTAAAAAATACGTAATACAACGATCATGATAAAATTAAATTTTAAGCTCACGTATACACAAAAAAAATTAAAACTTCTCTTTGGTAAAACTGAGTTTGTTGCGATCTGAAAATTTAATTTTCGTTTTGGATATTCATAAAAATACGCACGGGGAGCTTGTTTAAAAGAATGCATTAAAGAGATTACGCCCTTATTACAGTATAAATCTATTTCAGCTGATTACGCACAAAATTAATACGGGTCGTATTTTATCGCGAAATAATATATAAAATAAGCCAATTTTTATGGCTTTAGAATCTGAACTGACCAAGTCGAATTATCAACAAAAAAATTTACAATATAATATAATTAATATTATTAAATCGCTAAAATGTGGACTTAGTCATATTGACAACTAAGTATGTGACAGTTTGAAATTAATAATAAATAAAAATTTCCTATATTTACCCATAAAAAAGTGTAATTTTTTGTCCAGATATGAAATTACTATTTATTCAACGTATTGCTCAAATGAATAGGTGAAACGAAATTATACACAAAATAAAGTCAGAATAAGTGTTGATCAAAAAATAACTGAATTGTCGAAAATGTTTAAAAACAACAGTACGTGTTCTACTATTTGAATATCTATAATTTAAAAAGAACATTCAGAAAAATTCATGTAGAGTTTAGAGCGAGTCATCAAATCGATAAAAATAAATTCATGTACTAAAACTACAAAATTGCAACCGCGTAGCACCGAAATGGTTTTATTTACAATGATGTTTTTAATGACTTATAGAGAATAAAATTTTGTATAAAATCATTTATATATGTATTTGACGTAATTCAAGTTGTTTTTTAGATATTCAAATACAAAAATTAAAAATCACCAAATTTTTGTTTACAATAATGCCCTATATTAGTCCCGCATTAAGAGTATAACCGGAATAATATACCACCCATAGCTATCGATTTTGGTGGGTTTATTCTATATTAATTATTTTTTTAGGACAAAAATCATATTCTTTTCTATTTAAAAAATTGTAATTCAAAATACAGTACATAGTTTTATTATGGAGTTAGTCGGATTTACTTCTGAACAATAAGTGATCAAAAGCCATCTTAATTCCGCCAAATTATTATGTACATATTGTGTAATTTTTTCAGTTTCCATATAATATATTTAACAAATCATAAATGGATATTAAGTTACTTTAAAACAATAAAATCATTCAATTTAAAATAATGCTATTAATGAATAATAATATTTCAAATAAATGGATAGACTAACAAAAAATAAAGTTTAACTTTTACAAAATATGTGTGGGTAATTTTTATAACAAATCTGTACATAAATATTTAATTTATGAGTAGGAGTTATGGGTCTTATGCAAGAATAATTATAAAATTATCTGCATAAAACATTTGACATTTCGCTGTGATAACGATATTTTAAATTTTTAATAAAAAAGAAACATTTATGACATTTTCGACGTAATAAAAAAATGTAATTAACAAAAACAAAAATGGGTCATGTACCTACTCTTTTTCAGTTGACATATGTACACGTATTACTTATATGCTTATGTGTACATAAAAAAAAATTGTGTAACAAAAAAACAAAAACGGTTTTCATAAATTCACCTATTGATATATTTTTTTTATATTATTATTTAATTTTTTAATAAATAACACAAGTCTGCGTTTTAATACCTTTTAAAATGAAATAACTAAAGTGACATACATAAATAATTGAGTGACGTTGATTTCAAATCTGCTTGATTTATTATTTATTTTGTATCACGTAAGGTTTTTGAACAAACCATTATAACACAATTAATTATTTTTCTTATCTTAGAACACATTTTCATGTATTTATTTATGTCAAAATTCTTTGGGGGTTCTAAAAATTTCTAGCTTTTAATAAAAATATTAAATAAAAAAATTATGACTATATTAGTTTATTCAAAAAATGCATATGACATTAATCGAAAAATAACTTTAAATAGTTTTTAATGTTAAAAACTAACTCCAAAAAAAAATTTTGCAGACCTGTGTAATTTTTAAATATATTTAATTTTAGTATTTAAGGTTCTTATTTTTTAAATGTATTTTTAAATACCGTTTAAATTATAAATTAATATATTTTTGCAATAATAAAAAATGAATTCAAGAATAATTTAAAAAAATATTAATTTTAAAATCATCAAACCTTACTTCCGTATAATTAAAATTTAAAAATAAATATCAAAACACAAATTCTCACATAAATTTACTAAGCTAATTCCACTAGTATATCCCCGAAGTTCACATTGAGTATACTACTAAAACTAATCTCATAACAAAACTCACAACGAGGGAGTTATTATAAACAACTGATTAACAACAACTTGTTCGCAAGGATACCACGTGTCGACTAACTCTGAGTGACGAGTGGACATGGTTGACATATAGGCTCCCCACCACACCGACCCCCACCACCGGTCAGAAGCCGGCCTCGTCCCTCTACTACTCGACATCACCCCCACTCGAGTGCATAGCCGCTGTTACCGGGGTAACGTTACATCGCCTACTCGCATGTCGTGTGTATGGTGGAATGCGCAGGCTCGGATTCAGACAGATTAGAGGCCCCGGAAAAATTAAATATTATAAAAAATTACAACTCAAATGTTTTCAATAAAAAATAGTGGCTTGAAAAATAAAAATGTTTGATTTTTCACTTATTATGTTTAAGACAAATTAACTAAATGTCATTTAGTTTAAATTAACTTTTAAATTTTGTATTTAATTGTATTATCAATAGAACCGATTTTAAGTTTTCTGCAACTATGTTATTACAACGCATTTTCAATGAGAGCCTAGGAGTTAACTAAATAGGTACGATTTTAAATAAAAATGATTTAATTTTAGGTTACATAAAGCAAAATTAACCACGATTAGGTAATCAGTTGTTTTTAATCCATGATAATTGTTAATTCTTAGCTAAATCTCAATTTGTAAATGAACAATTCACTAAATATGATAATTTTTTACCTTATAAAATGTATTGTAATCGTAATTATTTTTTAGAACTAACATACTAATGCTTTTAAAACAACTGATTAATTAATCGTGATTAATTTTGCTTAACCCTTAGGTGCCACTGTGGAATACCAGGTGCCTCACATTGTTTCAACTTCAATGTAAGCTGTTTAAATTTTTCAAAGTTTTCAATTTTTTAAATGTATTAAAATTATATATATATTTTTAAATAACCGATTGGAGTGGATTCCGTATCGTTCGAAGATAATTTTATTGAATTAAAATATTCAATAGCTTACGAGTAGTTAGCATTTTAATGTCTTGGGTACAAGATGACCCCAGTGTGGCAGGTCTGTTATTCTGGAGAAGTGGAGCAGCTAAGGGTTAAAGCAATTCGAGGTAAATCTATTTTAATGAAGCATTAAGCGCTAAAGGAGCGTTAAATTGGTTAAAAAGAATCTAGTAGAAATAGAAAAGAAAATAAAACAAATATCTACGCATCCTATGAGAAGTGATACGAATATGGTATTTAGTTCTGAATCCGGCGCTGTGTATTTCGTGCGCGCATGGAGGAGGGGGTAAAGCAGTGGTGTTTTACTGGGACGATAGGACACAATATGTATGTGAATAAGTGAGAGAGAGTTCAGAACTCATTGAAGTTTTGAAAGTTTCTCGTGGTGGCTAATGTTGGTGTTGGTGTAGCTCGGTTTATGTTTTCGTTAAGTGAGAATTTATTATCGCGATGTTTAACGTATTTTAAAGTTAAAATATGTTACAGTTTTTATGAAAACCCGTTACATTTAAATCATAGTCTTACTCTCTTACTACTTCAACAATGCACTTGTTGTTTTTTGTGTTATTTATTACATTAGCACGTAATATATTGGACGTTGGGAACTTATCAGGATTTTTTTTTTGCTTTTTTTCGTAATTAGTTCTGTTGATAATTCAGTTTTTGTTGCAAAAAAAACTTCAATATATAAGGATAATGGATATATTTATTACATATGTTACTATTTTTAAATAAATATACATAATTTAAGAAATTGTTTTCTTGGCTTTGCTGGTTACACAAATTCAGTATAAGGTCTTGTATCTTAAGATTTTTCTGTTGATAATTTAAGCTTTATATCAATTTCATATGAATATGTATTTTTTATTTTGATACAATAATAGATAACACAGCCATACAAAAAGTTTTTAACATTAAAAAAGCTCGCCCACTATTTTGAAATTTTCGAAAGCCTACACGGACCGTGATATTTTTTTATCAAAAAATTTTTTTAACAAAAAAAATTGCGAGCATTTTTTACTATTGAATTTATTTTCAACATCAGAAAAGACATTTGAAAAACATAGGCTAGGTAAGAGATAGGTATATTTTATTGATTTTATTTTAATTTCAATACATATACGATTTATAAAAAAAAAGATTTTATATCTTTTTTTGTTTTGTAGAGTTGAAATATTTAAAAAATATATTTTATATTTAATAAATATAAATTCGCAGTATACAATATCCCTCATTAATATTAATAAATATAAAAAATAACAATCGAAAACGACGCATGTGTTTAATTTTTGCATTATATAACATCTGCATGTATATAATAATGTATAAAGCAGAAATAATTTCTCGTAAGAAGACTTCAAATGCATTCTATACTTTTGAATTTATGTCATGTTAAGTAATATTTTAAAAAACCCTTGCTCATTATCACAGATTTTAATACTCGCTTCATTTTAAAGAGGCAGAGGCAGATATCAATAAAAATTTTACTGTTTTGATTTAAATTCTTTACTATGACTAGTAATGAAGTCAAATAACTGGAATTTTTTATTTATTAAAAAATCTCTCCGTACAAAGATTTTTTGGGTTGAAAAGGTTCTAGGAATCAAGAGAAGCCCATTTTTGAGTTTGTGGATAAATCCGTATCTCACGCGGTTGTTTTTATGACATTTCTAGAAAATCATCAAGTTTTCGCTTTTATTGGATCAATATCGACAAAAAAGTAAAGTCACTCAGGGAACCCATCTATCGATCTGTGGTGAGAAAAATACTATAACTTAATTTCTGAACTCAAAAAATTACAATTTTCAAATAACAGATTTTTTTGTTTTTCTCATGCCCGGTATTATAAAGAAATTGCATGCGAAGCAATTTGTTTCCATGCAAATTTGCAATTTGCAAACGCTATCTACTAGGAGTCAAATTGTCTTGATATTTTAAAGCTACAATCTGTGATTGGTTGTCATTTACATTTGACTCCTAGCGTTTTTGCAAATCGCAAATTTCCATGGAAACAAATTTGCTTGCATGCAATTTTTTATAATACCGGGCATCAATTTACTTTATTAGAAAATAGTAACTATTACCAAGGAATTTGTATTTTCTTATCTAGCCTTTGTCAGGATTCACAACACAAGTTATCTCGAATCCCTGCCGAATTTCATCAAGATCAGTTCAACGGTTGAAAAAGTAACATTCAGAAAGACAAACAGAGTAATATTCGCATTTATAATATTTATAATATATTAAAAGAATGTATCGTTTTATATCCATAAACCCAACTCCCAAAATCCCTTCCAATTCATCTCCTACAAGTAACTAAGCACAATGATCCTGCAAATCCTAAACCCCTCAGTATCCTTGTAAAGGATTTATTTGCTGACACTCAAAATCTACGCACAAGCAAATAATATTCACAGAAATTATTCAGCGGCTTCCGCCCACGCACCGTCAGCGCACAATGGACCGATCTACTGCTGTCGGAATATTGTTCGAACTTTAATAAACATTAGACAGAAATGTTTGATTTGGAAAATTTACATACCTTTGTATGTTATGTATAGGTACCTTTATTTTTTTGAATTTTTTTTTTGTATAAAACTGAACCAAAAGTTTAATATTATAATTTTTCATTCGGGGAAAATAGAACGATTATTTAAATACAATTTTTTTAATTATGTAAAATGTACTGTTTTTAGTTTAAAAGAGGAGCTTTACTCTTTGTGCATCTTTCAGGAACCAAAAGGGTTAATTCATTCCACAAAGCAAATATAGTTGAAGAGATTCTCAATTAATTTATTAATAAAGATCTCATAACTTATTGTTTAGTATAATTTTTACAATAATTAACAAAAAAATGAAATGCTTTTTTCGTACTCTCGAGGACTGATTTGACTATCGATTTTTTTTATTGAAAACAAAGAAAATGAGGAAAATTATGTGAAACATTTTTATCTTAAAATATAACATACAAAATTTTATTTTCAAGTATTATCGAAATAAAATATAGGTAATGTAACAGACAAAATTAAATAGAAGGTCAGATTTTATAATAAAATTTTGTTAGACTCTTATTTTATTTTATAGGAATTATGAGTACTTATATGAACTATATTATACATAATATAATAACATAACTAATTGGTAAACAATTTTATCAATTAGGTACACTTGAAGTTTTCTCTAATAATATATTTTTTCCATTAGAAAAATCGTTATATATATAATATTCTTTGTCGATCTCCTATCTTTTCGAAAAGCATATTATGTTCATATCAAAAGGTTACGAATTTTTATTTCGAAAACTAAGCTGCTTACAGAAAAAACTTTTCAGACAAAAAATTTTATTTCTGTGTTTTTTATGGTTTTTAATGAGAACCTATATTTTTGTTAAGAATCTGATTCTTTGTGAAAAAATTAAAAACTTTTTTAATCCGAGGCAATTTTATTAAATTTCTAAGAATATTCTAATTATTGTATCGATCGCGAGTTTTAATATTAAAAAAAAATTATAGAAAAATTGTTGTTTTCAATCACAAGTGTAACAAGCGTTTTAATTTTTATTTTTTACAACAAATTTTTCTAACGTCAAAAAATTAAAACATATTTTGAAGAAAAATGTCGCATCGCATACATTTTGCTCCAGTTTTCGTCACATTTTTCTTCACTGCTTAAAATAAGAGTTAACTAACACATTCACAAACTTTTCGTTTTTCTTATATTAATTTAAATAATATTTAAATTAAGTAATTGTGTTTCCTCGGCATTTATTTTATATGGTTAATCATTTTAGCTCCTGAACGTCTAACATTTATAATATTATCTTCATTTTCTTTTTTATTTAACACCCGAATGAAAAAAACACACAATAGCTAATAACAATATTTCGTGAGCCCTTCCGCAACATAGATTCCATCAAGGTAACGAATTTAGGAACAAATTTCCTTCAAAATGGTGACAGGAATTTGAACCGCAAGATGAATGTAGCAACACTTGCGCGTTCCGGGTGGCGATACATCAAACCGTACCTCACTTCACAGAGTGGATGAGTCTTAGAGACCCCACCTATGGTTTATTGCTTCGGATAAGACATTCATTCTGTTTATAGTGTTAATCTTTCAGATTTTGTGTAAATACAATATTCTGCATAATTTCATATTTTAGATAATTATTTTAATAGTTTATGGCTGTAAGGTTTGTATGAAAAATAGTATGTGGTAAGTTTAAATATATTTTAATAATAATAGTAAACTACTGTGGTCGTCTCAAAACTTTTTTAAGCATGAGAATACAGAAAAATATAGGTAGTCTTCTATCATATTATGGAGAAAAAATGTACCGAATCAATTTAAAAAATGGAGATGACCTTGATATCTCCGAAGCGCTTCCCCCTGGACAAAAATTATTATCGCTATATGATAGCCCTCTTCATACCATACAATTTTGGTTCCACTAATTTTTCTCTGGGCCTTATAGATTCGAAGATATTTAAGGTGGTAATAGTTACTGCCTCACCCTGTATTTACTCTATCTTGAAAGTTGTGAGCTACGAGTAGCCTTACAGTGTTTACTTTTTGATGAATTTATTAATAAATAAACGTTAAAATGGTTTAAAATACATTGTTCTGAAAGGTACAAGTTTGTTATTGGGGATATTGTAACTTAAATTGACTAAATATTTATAATTTATTTTTATGTCTTAAAAATACCGTTTTAAATGTTATTTTTTTAAATGCAAGAAAAATTAAGAAATGGTAAAATTATAAGCTATTATTTCTAAACCTATTAAATAAAAATAAATTAAATTAAAGTAAATAATTCTAATTTATTATTATTATTTTTATTTACATTTTTATACATTATCGTCTTTATACCAAAAAAAACTAACCTATTCAAAATAATGCTGTAATTTTCTTCTTTAAAATGCATTGGATCCATTAATTTGTACCAAAGTTATTCGATTTTATGTATACCGCAAAAATCTCATGCAAAATCTTAAAATTACTTACGTAATTATTTATAACGCATTCGCTTATTTTACCTATAAAACTTTAGGAGGTATTTTAATTTTTTTCAGGAAGTAAGCTCATTTTTAATATTGTAAACTTTGTTTTTATTTTAATGTACATAGGTACCTGGTACATACATACATACATAAACCTACACAGTGAAAAATATTTCATAACAATCACTCAATTTAAAAAAAATTACTTTTTGGTGAAATAATCTTAAAATGGTCCAAAATATTGTAATTCTTACTAGGCCACATATTTCTAAAGTTACAATGCGAATAGTAATTTTTGAGTGCAGGATCGAAATTTATGTTATTGCTATAGTTTAATTTGTTACAACAATAAAAATATACTACTTATTAATATAATTAATTTTTACACAATCGTAGTATTTATTGTATTGTTTTTTTAACAAAAATTGGTGTAATAAATAGAAAAATGTAATAACTATTGAAATAAAATAATTTGTATATCACAAATAATTCAACTTAAGAACAATTAGTTAAATAAATCATATAAATGATTTTTACGAATATAATAAAAATTATGTATGATAAAAATTAAAATGGAGATTGTAGAAATTACTCAATTGACAGTACATGTTAAAACTAATGGTATTTTTTGATACAAAATTGAAATTTTTAATCGGCAACTGTAGTTTTTATAAAAAATAGACTAATTTTTTCTCCGTGTACTTAATTCCAAAAATTTGATTGGATTGACTTTATTATATATATTTTTTTCGTGTATTTATTCTCTAAGCTATGAACTATAAGGACAGTTTTTATTGATATAAGTATAGAAAAGATTTCCCAATAAAATGTTGTACAGTGTACCTTTCATTTGTCAGCACAAAAGTAAATATTTGGCTTCTAAATAATCAAATAACTACTTTTTAACAATCTAATTAAGTAGCAACAATCATACCAAAAAGCCAACCAAAATAAGTTACCATATTGAAACATTTCTAGACAAATAACACGTAAACGAAAACATTAATTTTGTGTGTAAATATACACAGGCTAATAGGTGTTTCGTTGTATTATAAATCAACTGTAAATAATTTTAACTGTGTAAAGTATAAATTAATAAATAGCATCTCTGAAATATTGAGCACGCGCAAATTAAATTTCGCACAGCACTTATAAAGTTTTCTTCTTGAGGTGGGTTTTGTACCGAGAGTCCAATTTCTGCGGTAATAAATTAATTGGTTTATCACAGACAAAAAGTAAATATTTATAAAATGTATAACAAATTGAATTTAATTTGTGCTGTAATACAGTTTGTTTACTTAAACGAAAAGTTGTGTTTGCTTAATGTAATAACAAAGAATTTGTTTCGCTTTTTATTGGGCAAACTTATTGTTATATATATGTATAATATACACACATATAAAAGTGTCTAGCAAAAAGTTTTATTTATTTATTTCTACAAAATCAGGGTCGCATCAATTTAAGATTTTTTGATGTGTTTCACGCCAGATACTGGTGGGGGGGAGTGGAGGGATTCTATTATGCAACAATTTCAGGGTGATATTACATCAATCAATAACTTAAAAACTAAAAACCTTCATTTAATAAAAAATAAAACATTTTGTCGGAAACTTACAAACATGAAAAAATAAACTCAATTGGAAATTGATGGTTTTTCTTTATATTGTATATGTATCATTAAATTTTATATATACAGTAGTGCCTCGTATAACGAACTTAATTCGTTCCGGGAGCAAGTTCGTTATGTGAAAAGTTCGTTAAGTGAAACGCGTTTTCCCATAACAATACATGTTAAAAAATTTAATTCGTTCTGTAGCATAAAGTATGGTACATAAAAAAGATTTTACACACGTTTTTTATTTTTTAGTCAGAATCAGATTTAAGAGAGTCTACCGAGGCTTGCAAGGTCAAATCCTCTTTCTAATTATTTCTTGTTTCATTTCAACAGAAATCACCTTCCTACTTGTTTTAGAACTCATAATATAGACACACAAAATTACATTTATTAAAACAAACAGATGTGTGAGTTAAGCACAGAAAAGAACAACTGACGCGCGTTGATGCATGTTCATGCAAGTTTGAGCATCGACTACGTGCGACCTTGGAAGTTTGGGCGACTTCGTGATACGTAGGAGCGTTCGTGCTGCAAAATTAAACACGATGCAGTTCGTTGGGCGAAGCGAGGTTCGTTGTGCGAGTGAACGAACAGAAAGTTTGTTGTGCGCAGCGTTCGTTATTCGAGGCGTTCGTTATGCGAGGCACCACTGTGTTAACAGTCACATATTTTGTACTTAATTTTCAATCTATGATATATGATAATATGGGGAAATAAAATATTTAATTTTTTCATGATAAAATAAGAAAAGTTTAAAAACATCACTTGGCATGTTTTAGAACCAACCACCTCAATTTATGTTAATTAGTGAAGTTTTTGTTAAATCTTCTTTTGTGTTAATGTTATAATATACTTGTTTTACAGTTTAAAAAATAATTTAAATTATACAAAAAATATGAACAACCTTCTATTACATTACATTTTCTAGTACAAATTCTCAAGGAGTATACATACAACAAACAAGATAGGGTGTCGGCGATTTATAGAGGAATTCCATGGTTCCAAGAATTTCATAATACAAGTCTACAACCGTTCATTTGTTTTATGTAATGAAACTACAAAAGGTCAGCTTTATGATTTTCCGGTTCTTCTTTTCATAAGAAGAACGTTAAGAAATAATTAAATATATTTATTAAATATGAACATAAAAAAAGTAATTTACATATTATAAAAGAATATTATATGTATTCCTACATATACAGGATGTTTTTAAAAAACTTTCCAGCGGATTATTTAAAAAGTTACGAATTTTCAGAAAAAATGTTTCTGACAAAAGTTTCATGCTTCCAAGGGCGCTAAATATTGACATTATAAGGTGAGCTTAGAAATATTTCTTTGATGAGTTTAACTTTTATTTTTCAAATTTAAACCTATATATTTTTTGCAGAATTGTTATTTAAAACATGAACAACTTTTATTTGAAACATTTTGTTTTTAAATCAAATAGAAATTTCTAGTTTTACATATTGTTAGATTCAAGCAACGATTCTTACAGAATTTTTTTGAATTTTTTAATTCATTGAAAAAAATACATTTTCTTTATAATTTTTTTTTATATACTTAGTAAAAGAAAGTAATAAACAAAATGGTATGGCACGCTAGTTTTCCAACTGAATATAATAACTTAATTTGAAACCATTATTATGAATAATAAAAATAAACGTTGGAAACAAAACTTAATAAAATTCTTATACTCCAGATTGTTTCCAAAATTCATAAAGTAATGGCGTAAACTCCTGAAGTTATTTGCGTCAATTATATTAAAAAAAAACTTTAGGTTTAATAACTCATTGCGAACATATAAAATTCAAAATTCATTGGGCTAAGTGCAAAATGTTCTTTTTCAACTTTCTCATTCATGAAATCAGAATTAATTATGCAAAAACAGAAGTTCAAATGATATTGTGAACCTAATAAAACTTTTGTAATTTTACTTTAAAGGTATTTTCAATTTCTTGTTGTAGGGTCTACGTAAATTTTGTTGAATATTATATTCATTTATTTTAAATTCCACAGAGAGCCAACAAATGTATTACTGCCAGATAAAAGGTATTTCAAAATATTTTTACTTTTTATACTTACCTATATGAAATGTACTTTAATATTAATGAAACAAAAACTTGAGACTACACGTTTTGAGGATTCTTTAATCGAGTATTATTATTATATATTATATATTATGTATATTATTTTTGTACAAAAGTATTTCCAACTACATTTAAAAATAGTAAAAAGTATTCAATACCTATACTTCAAGTACTGTAACTCAATACTTCTTAAGTGTACTTCAATTACTTGTGACAGTTCTGACTAAGGCCGGTCCTGATTATGAAAAAGCAGGAATATTTTACATACTGTCTAAAATTATCAGTACAGAAAACAACATTAATAAGTTCACTTAACAAACAGCCGAGGTTAAAAGGAAGTAATAAATCAATTACAAAGGAAATTATATTTTTAATTCACTTTTGAACTCTTTCTAATTAGGAAATTTTACAACGAATCCTCAACAAAAAACATCTGCAAAGTAAATGCACGGTTCTTCCACGTGCTGAATTCACCAAAGGTAGTTAATTATTGAACAATTTATATAAAAACCGAAATTGGCATTGGTTAACCATTTTTTTTTTCATTCTAAATGCAAACGTCAAAATTACATTTAAAATGTCAAAGTAAATAGCAATTTAGAAAAACAAATGACTATTTTTTAAAGGAAATTGAGATAAAACTTTGTATGAAAATATTTTTTAACTAACGTTGGTGAACTATATTATTTGAAATTAAATACTCTACAAAAAAGATTCAATACAATTTTCACGTAACATGTGCCATTCTTGAGATATCTTGAAAAAATAAATATTTTGGGATGTCACCTCTCCCCCTTACCCACGATTTTAATGATTTTGAAATGAAACCGTCTTCAAGCCAGACCCAATCAACTAACCAAGTTTCATTAATATCGATCTAATGGTTCATGAGTTATGCATGTGACAAGGATTTAGGGGACAGAAAGACAAACAGACAAAAAAACAAACAAACAAACACGGAACGAAAAGTGTTTGTCTTGACCTGAAACGGAAAGATCAAATTAAAATTTTGAAATCGGATAGCATTTTTTTTTCTCATTTTAAAACGATCACAAAGCTTCTCATATCTTCGATATTGCGAGAAAGCAAAAATACAATCTGTCGGGTTTTGTTTCTCTGATAAGTTACTATTATACGTATTTTACTGATCAATACTTGAGTTACTTACTGGAGCATGTACTTAACAGCAGTAACCTTGTTACAGCACATTCTTCCTACGATTTTCCTGCCGTATTTTCACAGTGTGGCGCTAAAAGGGAAACAAGTAATGTGCCCCATTTTCCGGAAACATTAGGAGTAAGTGAACTATTTAAACCCATTAATATAAATGTAAAATAAATGCTTTTATATATAATCTGTTGATACTTAGCGAATGTTAAATGTATTTAGTGATTACTTACGTAAATATTGTTTCCTAGAATAAGCAAGATTTAAAACCAAATGATTACTTATCAAAGTTCACGAATTATTTCAATAGTGCGTATTTCTTCGTTTTTTGTTACCTCTAGTTTATGACTATAACCCGACGTGACTGTGAGTAATTTTAAAATCTTGGATCGTGAGCAGTGAGCATACGTGATCGTGCGTGAAAGAAAAACAATCGTGCGTGACTGTGCGTGAGTATGCATTAATTACAATGTTCTATTATAAACAGTCCGTCGATATACATTATACATATGTAGTGTAGGTATAACTATTCTAATATATATATACTACTGAAAAACTGTAGTTTCTAAGTTACTTAAACTAAAAAAAATCTGGAACTACTAAGCTCCTGATGAGGTCTTCTTGTGATGTTGAAACACGTGTCTAGTGACATTGTTTTATTGTGGATAAGGTATATTAAGTTTAAATATTCTAAAGTGTCAATTACATTGAGCGAGTTAACTAGCTACTAGCAGGCAAAATCACTAGCTACTAGTTAACTCGTCCAGTGAAGTCATGTGTACTAACTAACTAACACAGCGATTCTCAACCTGCGGGGCTGATAAAACTGAATGGGGGTCGCGAGCATATTGAGAAAAAATATTATTAAAAAAATTATTTAATTTACTGAATGAAAAGCAATAAAATACATTCTGACATGAATAAAAAATAAAATAAAATACACGTTTACATTTACACTGACATAATACACTTATAAATAGGATTGTATCAGTGCTGCACAATGTATTTATTAATTAACTTATCAATATTAAATTAAAAACAAGATTAATAATTATTAGTGCCTTCTTTGGACCTGTCTTGCAGAGCAAAGTTTTTTGAAAGAAGGTTTAATATTAGAAATTGACAATTTAAAGCATTTTTTTATATTTCGCTGAGATCTATTTTTCACTGAAAATTATTGTTTGAGGGTGGGGGGAAGGGGACGCGATGAGAATTATGATTGAAAATTGGGTCGCAAATACTAAAAGGTTGAGAAAAACTGAACTAATAGATTGTAAGGAATCTGCGACAAAAATTGAAAACCACGTTACTTTACTCGCTACTCGCTGGCGTGTGGGCTTGTTAGCTAGTAAACTAACCGTGTGTCATCATAGTTGCTAGTGGGGTGACCAGATTTCAGATTTTATAAACCCTGATTTTAGATTACGCCAACCCTGACGAATCCTGAGAAAAAAAATCGCCCGCATTAATACAAAAAAAGACAACTTTTTTAATATACCTAGCAAATGGAATATTTTTCGCAAATATTTTGAAATATAGTTGATTATGTATTATGTATTTTTTTAGTTCTCATAATTTTTTACCAAACACGGAGAGATTGTAACGAAACCCAAAGCCCGGAGAAACAGTATACAAACCCTGAGACTCCGGGTCAAAACCCGAGACCTGGTCACTCTAGTTGCTATAGTGAACTATAGTCTATTTCATTTAAGTTTGCAGTGGTGGGCGGGGATTAGACGGTACGATTCACACAGGAACTATTTTATAGCTAACAGAAAAGTTTTTTCACTAGAAATTTATTAAATCTTAAACCTTTCAGTGAATTTTTTTCAAACTTTCACTGTATTTAGATTCATCCTTCATACAAAGTATAGGTTAAAATTTATTTTCAACACATTTATAGTTTTTATGCTGTGATTTTTTTGTTTGGCAAAACGGGAAATAACTCGCATTTTAATTTATTACTGATTGTTGTAAATACTCAAAAGGTTTTTTTTCTTGACGTCAGACGTGTAATTTTTTTAAAACCACGTAATTTTTGGCATATCTGAACTGTCATATAACTTTTAATGGAATTTACAAGAAATTAAATTTACCTTTGTGTCATAAATATTACTTTTCTTATATCCTAATGTCAACTGTATATATACATACATTTGTAGAATAACTAATCTGACAGTTTGAATTTAATTGCAATTATTTCCAAGGCAACATGATGTATTGCACATATATGTAATACTTCTATATTGCCAATCAGGGTCGGGAAAAAGTATAAGTCTGTACGGCGTGGACATATATTGTTGTCTCGCTATTTTCAAGTAAAATGGTCACTAGTGCGCATGCGCAATCAGTTTTAAACTGACATATTTGATTAAAATTGTTTTAATTGGCCAAGGCCTCCTCTTATTATCATTTAAATATGATTCTGCGCCTGCGCAATGGAATCCATTTGACTTGATTTGAATCGACTATCTCACTTCAACTTATCCCGGCCCACTTATAGCGATTGGCAATATAGGAGTATTACATATATGGTATTGCATTAGTGAAAATTGTGTTATTGTGAATTTATCTGGCGTTTTGACCAATCAGGAGCGCGTATTATACTTCCTATGCTAGCTACCGCTGCAATCTTAAATGAAATAGACTATAGTTGCAAGTATCTCGGTGGTTCGTATTCACAACACGTGATTTAAAATCACTAGCTATATTAAGGTATTGAGTGAGTGGGAAGTTTTGTTTGTCATTATCACTATCGCACTATCAGACTCGCCCACTTTTAAACTCGCCAACTTGTAGCTACTAAACTCGTTCAATATTGTCGACCCTTAATACATACTAAGCTCGATATAAGTATTATAAACCATAATACGTATCCTAGTAGCTTTATACCTATACTCATATACTACGACCACGCTATGAGTGTGCATAGAAAATGATCTGTAAGAGAAAATAGAAATAAATAATAAACAATCTGCGACGTGGTTGAGATCCCATGAATAAGAGATGAAGAGTGATTGAAAAAGTACTGTTGAAATGAAAGCATGTGCTCGAATGGCCGAGTTCCAGTGTACGCGGATTTGTGCTATGATAGCCAGTAGGTACAAATAGCTATACATTTAATTTATTTGTTTTCTCTCATACATCGTTATAGCAGTAATAATTTGTTTGTTTTCAAGCGATATAAAGAGTATACCTATATGTATAAATAGAATATTAAAAAGATATGTACACTGGGATATGAAAATAAAATAAAATTCACTAACACAATTAAAACTTTTGTGAAATACAGTAGAAACTAAATAGCGACATCGAAGGGGCTGATATTTTTGGTCGTTATAAGCGATTGTCGTAGTAACCGATAATTCGATTTTTTTAAGGTATTTATCGGAAAAACTAAAAGTTTGATGAGTTTGCTGAAATTTTGTGGAATTCACCGACTGTCAAAATAAAATCAAAATTTTAAGCACAGAATAATAAATATGTATGTACCATGAAGATTTGGTACATACATACACCGGCGCCGACTACGGGGGGGGGCGAGGGGGGCGATCGCCCCCCCAGATATTATACCAGGGGGGCTTCGCCTCCCCTGTGCAGCTGAACTCTATAGTTTCTTTTAAATTAAAGATACTTTTGTCAATAAGATTTTTACTTTAAAAAAGGTGTAAATATTCAAATACTTGTCACTTGAGTAAAAATGATCACTAAAAATTTCTTCAAAAAGAAAATTAATACTAAAACATATTTTATTTCCTTTACAAAGCTTAGTTAGATCAACAGCTTTAAAAAAAATTCTACGACTTTTCTACACTTTACTATATTTTCAGCTAAAATCGTCGTTTACGTTTCATGAGCCTCTGTAAATTAAATATAAATGTCCACTTTTCAATTATTTCAAATAATAAAAGTTTGATCGATTTTTATCGAAACTACAATAATATGATGAAAAAAAAATTTTTTTTTCACATTATTAGTTGCGCTTCTGAAATTTTTGTCGTTATTACGAAAGTTGGATATTGCATATTTTTTATGGAAATTTTTTGTACCCCCCCCCCCCTCAAAAAATTATGAAAATCTCGCCACCCCCAGGTTAAATGAAAAGTCGGTGCCTATGCATACATATAGGAATTGTACGATATACAGAAGCGACACTTTTATTTATTATTATACTTTTATTATTTTACGGGAAACATAGTTTTACATTATGAGGTGCGATTCTGATTGATTACTCTACACCAATCATTTACCGTATACGAATATTTGAAATCCACATCTGTTTTCTGTTTGTTAGAATTAAACCTAACCTACAAAACATGATGTATTATGTCGAACAATATTTTTTATTGTACAAAAAATTAAATGCACAAATTATGTCAGACACAATAAAACATCATGGATTTTTAAAGGATAAACATAATATTCTTACGTTAAGATTAATGACATAAAAACGTAAAACTGTTTTAATTAATGTTAAATAACACATGTGCAAAGAGTATTGCCTATATAAAAATACTATAATTCAAAAAATCTAAAAAAAATCAGAATGTACCTTTCACTACATTAGTAGTAACTTTAGTACTTTCAATGGAAATTATAACGAACAATGTGATAGTTGATGAATTTTTTTTTGCTTAATTCATTTATATTAACAAAATCTATAAACTATTTATATTATATGAATTTATATTATATTATATTATAAGGTAATAATTTATTTTTATTTATTAATACTTATTTATTACAACTTATAATGTCATTATAAAATAATTAGGTTTTTAATATTTGTGTAGAGTTTATATGTATGTAATACCTATAATGTACGCAGGTATGTATATATATATGTTAAATTAATCAAGATATTAGGAACTTTGTCCTCATGTATTTCATAATCGCTGAATAGTTCAGTAGAATCATGTTTAGTCGAAATAAATAAATAAACATCTATAAAACGACGTATAGATTAAAAATAAATTTACTGTTCAAGAGGGTTTACAGGTTTATTTATTAAAATTGAGTACGTATTGATAATAAAAATTTCGACTCGAACAATAAGGCATTTTTGTCACATATTTTTTGTTTAAATATGAATAGAATAAATAATATAAATATACTTTTTTATTTTCATTTTATATCATCACACAAAAATATTTTTCACCATTTCAATTGTATTTTATAATATATATTATAAAAAAAACTTTTTTTAACCTTGACGATCTTTTAAGAAGTCATACAATAAGAGTCTAGACTTTTACATTTTGTACGTTTCTTGAATAGATTTTGTACAAAGTATCTTTACAAACAAATTCATATCGGCTGTAAAATAAGTATTTTTTTCGATTCGGATCTGTATGCAAAAAGGCTTGTCTTTATTTAAGAAGATTGATTGCTGACAGTTGGTATTTGCGATTGATTTCTGTATAAATGACTGGGGATTTGCATAAAATACTGGATATAAGAGAGTTGGTATCACTGTGTTCTAAGATCAAAATATAACACTAACAGGGAAATAGGAATTTGGTGTAGCATACAATAACAAGTTTTTCTTTTTAATTTTTGTTATAATATAACTTCATTTTGTATAACAGTAGTTGATAGATAATTGAAAAAAATGAAATTTCCCATTAAATATCCCGTAATATAAAAAAAATTCTCGCATTAAAAACATAATAAATCAATTTTAATTCTACACTAGAAGGATGTGAACGAAAAAAAAGTTTTAAGAATGTTTCAGTCTTGTTTGTTCTACACCACTGACATTTAATTTTAATTAATAAATGTACTAAGATATTTTATTTAGTGTTCCTCACCTCCACCAAATGTGTGTAGAGGAAAGTCGGTATATATGGACCAGGCGGGTAATATGGACACCTTTTGTTGCTCCATTTTACATTTTATAAAGACAAAATTAATATGTACCTAAGCTTACACTTCACATGACAGTGTTTGGAGTACCGGTATGTCATTGAGGGCAACTTAATGAAATTTGTCATTTTTGATTATTTTTGTTAAATTAAGCCATCTTGATGTTATTTATGAAAAACACATGTTTACCCCTTTCACCCCCTACCAAACTACCCCTGCACCCCTTAGTCGACTACGCTCAACGGTTTCTTAAAGTTTATGTATAAAACTACGTATGTACGAAATTTCGTTGACGAAGGAATTTTTGTGTTCAAATTATCTATTTTTACTGTAACTATTAGTTAAAATTTTTATTGTATTCAATTATTTAAATAAATTATATTGCTGTTTAAACATGTTGGTACAAGGGTTGGCCGTATGAACTATGAACATTGCTTTTAATTCACACAATAATTATTGCTTCGGCGATAACAATTTTTTTTAATACATATGGTTGCGGGTATTATGGACCATGGGGTATTATACAGCTATGAAGTGTAATAATTAATCAGAATTGTGGTGAGGCAAAAAATATAAAAAGTATGTTAATCATTCCATACTTCAAAACTATTCACTTCCGCAAAAATCATTTTTTTTTAGTACAAATCTTCATGATGGTGCTCACTAAATAGGGTTCTAATAAGAATAATTCTGTCTGCGTACTCTGCTACATCACTGCTATTTTTTTACAGTGACAACATATAAAAACAAAATATATTTAAAATAAAAATGTTTTAACCACCTAATATAGATAATCCTGTATTAAGGCATCAAGCTTGTAATATGGACCACTGTGGGCCATATTACACGCACATTTTTTAAGAGGCTGATTTTCAATTGTTTTAGATTTTTTATTTTTATTTTGTTTTAATTTAAGAATTATTTTTTTGCCTACACGGAGAAAACTGGAACTCAGATTTTAGGATAAATTACAATTCCTAAATATAAATTATAATATTTAATTAAAAATTACAGTTCGTCTGTAAATTATTGCAATAAAGATAGTAAAGTTTATAGAATATGAATTTTCATAGTTCAAAATTTTAATAATTACTTGAAGGCTAAGTAATTTTTCTTATCCCACAATAAAGTTATAATAACTATTCGTATGCAGCAGTACATACATTTTACTATACAGCAGATAGTAAAAAGTACAAATAAGAGTATAGTCAAAATATGTATTAAATATTGTGATATAGCAAGCCGCAGCACGGTTCATAAACTGTGCTAGAAATTTTACTAACCGTTTAATAAATTCTTATTACTATCTAGTTAATAATATTAAACTTTGACTGCATTTGTACTCCTAAAATAATGCATGGTACTGCATAGCAACAAATCAGTATTGTTTCGACTGGCGATGTATTCGTTTGTGTTTCGAAAAAAATACTTTTTTTATAAAATTTTTATATTTTATTATCAATATAGCGTGATTTAACGGTCATTAATGAAAGTGATTTCGAATATTAAATGTTGTAACAGTGTTATTGTATATTTATAATATTTTATATTCTTACTATCACGTTCTTCAAGCTTCAACGGTCATTTTTTCTTACAATAAGAATAAAGTGATTTTGACTAATATTACTATGAATCAAGTTGATATAAAGTTATTTAAGTCATGGGATTTATCACATTTAATTCCATAATTTGAAGGTAATCATTAAGCGTTCATGTAATTCGAATGAGAGAGACACGTCTAAGTGATTTCGCATGTTCTAGAAAGAGATGGACACACATACTTGCAAACAGTAAGTAATATGCTTATTATCTGTTGAAAATATATAATTTTTGCTTTATGTTGTATTACTTAATAATTAAAACATACAAATAATATAAGTCCTGTTTTATTATTTGCATCGTTTTATTAATAATTAAATACTTTTTTAGTAATTGAAACGCATAATATATAGTTTATTACAAATATATTTTTCTGTAATAGTAGAAATATATTAATAAGTGAAAAACCATATTATATGTAGGGTCAACTGGGGTAAAAGTGAAACAAAATACAAATCTTTCATTTTTTTTGGCAGTTAACGATACAAATTCATATTTTAATTTTTTGTACTAGATGTGCCTATGAATAACCCTTTCAAATACCTACGTCATTTGAACTGTACCATACAACACAGATTTAAAAAATGAAAAATGTGTGTTTCATTTTTAACCTCTAATTTGGGAAAAAGTGAAACAGGTAAGGGTAAAAATGAAACAGGCTTCTAACTTTCATATAATGCGTTATATTTATATTTGCTGGGTAAAAATGAAATAAGTGGGAAAAACTGCATAGGAAACATGTGTCGCACCTTGCTAGGTTATAAATGTCTAACCAGCAGGTAATGAAATATATTTAAAGGTTATGGAAATTACAATAAAACTTAGAATATGCTTGCGAATAATGTATTTTTTTAAAAAGAATATTCGTTCCTGCTAATATATCACATACAATGTGTACTCTTAATATTATCCTAAATACATCTGCAAAGTTTGAAAAATATCAGATAAATATTTAAACCAAAAATGATTTTTTTTAAAATAATGGGGTAAAAGTGAAACATTTTTTTGTGCTCTTTTAACTGTTTTTAATCTCTTGCATTGCATAAAAAACATCGATTTTCAAAATATACAAATTGTTCCATAGACCTCTGATGTACTATTGACTATTGACCCCTTTCAAACTTCCATAGGACGGGAATTCCGGTACACCCTTATTTAGGACCTTTTTAACGTAATTTCGTGGCATTTTGAAGACTGCAACCAAAATGATGCGTCCACTCTGAAATCTGCACTCAAACTGACTTTAACTGTAACATATTTGACTTGTCCAGACTTGCAAAAACTGGTTCAGATTATCCCCGGCTGTGTTTCATATTTTCCCATATTTCTGTTTCACTTTTTCCCGAATTTTTAAATCTTAATTAGATGGAACATACTTATCGAAAAATTAAAAGAAAAACTACAAAGGCAACTTTGATTTATTTTCTTTGTGGTATATCAATGTGAAATTTGTAACTTTAATTTATACCTGAGTTATGCAGAAAGTTATGTGCAAAGAATTAAAATTTAATTCACACGTTTTGCCATCGTCTAACAGAAAAGTCTGTAGGGGGGACATATGACTTACTAGGCGATTTATATTTTCAGATCGCTTTAACAAATCTTTAAAGATCATGTCAGTTTTTATAATTCTTTTGTAAAGAAATTAGTTTTTTAGTTAGAAGCTTGTTTCACTTTTACCCCTTTTTTTTCGTGTTTCATATTTACCCCAGTTGACCCTACTTATTTAGTTTGGTGGAAAATTTTAATGCCACTTACTTCTGTCGTTTTTGCTATATCTACTAAACGAAAAGATATTAATAATATTTTTAATAAAGAGAATTTATATTTAAGAGAAAATATATTTCACTAAATTAAATTTTTGTTTTCATCTGACATAAGTAAAATTTTCATTATATTTAAATTTTCTATTTTTATTATTTGTTCATTAATTAGGTTTAATAGTCTTTATAAAATATATTTATATAACCTACATATTGTATTCCATTTAACCTTTGTTTATTATTTATTTTAAAATATGTACATCACTTATAAATACATAAAGTTGCTCATAAATTATTGTATGTAATAATGTATGTATATCTGTATTTTTTAATTAATTGTAGATTTAGCTTGTATTTTAGTATATAGGTGACAAGAATGTATATTTGCAATATTTTCAATGTTTCAACAGTATTAATCAATTTGGTTTCATTGACTATTAATTATTTATTGTTATCTACTTACAATAAATAAACAGTAGCCAATAATACTAAATTGTTTATTACTATATGAGGCATTAAAAATATTGCAAATATACATTCATGTCACATATATACTAAATTACAAGCTAAATCTACTATTAATTACTAAATTCAGATGTATATACATTATAATTATTATAAAAAAAAATAATCAAAATTAAATTCTAAAATTGAGAAAATCTAACATTAAATAATAATAAGTTTTACCAAGCAAATAAGAAATATTTATAAATCGAGTGTTAAAAGATATTATTATACCAAGTATAATCATTTTTACTAACTGAATAGTAGACATTCAAACACGGCTATCTTTAACGATTACTATACGTCGGTTAGTAATTTATCTTTTGTGCTTCGGATGTTTCGCTAGATTTCAAAAGTGTTTTCGAATTACTATATTTTTAGTAACTTTTTATCAAATGGTACGGCAAAGTTTGTATATATTTCATGCTTCATTTTTCTCCGTGTACTCAATATCGTTAAAAGATTAAATTCTCTGTAAAATGAAATGATAAGTGCAGATTTTAAATATTATTATCATAGTTTTAGTACCTCAAACATGAATGGTGTTCCATATTAACCGACTTTACTCTAACACTTAAATACGGCATTGGTTAAAACAATTGTCAATGAATTTAATTAATCTTAAACCATCGTTGAAACATAAACTTCATTTATTTGTTTCACAGTTCCATACCCGTCAATTTTCATATACTAGGTATATCTTTACTGATAATAAAATGCGTTTTACTTTCAGAAACGAATTCTGGTACAGAAATTATTCATCGTTTTTTGATACTTTAAAAACAATACATGCATTTATAAGGATTTGGATATTGTTTAATATTTTATATGAAAAGAAATCGAAGGTTGAATATTTGAAAGAAAATAAGAAAACATAACCCTACGAAATCAAAACACAGAGATTCTTAAATCAACCATAAACGACACAAGAGTTTTGTTCCGGGAAACAGACGTGCGAACGATATTGAATCTGAGGAGATATTTTTTATATTACTTTTAAAGCTTGTTTTCTGAATATTAAAGTAGATATCTTCGGAATGTATTTGTCTCTTTTTTACATATGATAATATAAGTTTTGTGAATAAGTATATCAATGAAAAGGTCATGTAACATGTAACATTTAAAAAAATTATTCTGAAGAAACAAATTCTTTATTTTTACGTTACTAGTGACCCAATCACGTTATACAAATAATATACATATATGTTACCGGTAATGTATGAAATCCAGCAATGTATAGAATTTCTAGGTATTCTATAAAATGCTTAAAATCACCAGGCAATGTATGAAATGAATTTAATTATATACATTTCCTAGGCATTGTATAGAATACATAACTGGTAGCCGGCAATGTATGAAATAGAAACATATGTAAGGTGAAAATCAACCAATTTTGGTTCAAACACAGATGTTGACTTACTTTATGTAATAAAATACTAAAATACTTCAGATGCAAATATATAATAAAAAAATATTTTATCATTCTCGATGGCCGAAGGTTTGCAGATTACCATTAATACTGAATTCATTATCTTACTTAATACACATCTAGACTAATACACTGAAAAATAATAAGTTGAACTTTATCTATCATAGTTAAATTGAACCAAAATTTTGATTGAATTTAACTATGATAAATTCAACTAATAATTTTTTTCAGTGTATGTTATAAATGACTAAATAACAACTTTTGTCAAGAAAATTTAAAATTAAATATGAAAAATTTCAGTTTGCAATTTTAAATTTTCTTAACAAAAGTCCTTTATTTACATACCTATTTTAAGAAAAAGTACTAATTGATAATTGTATTTAATAATTTTGAATTATCCCTAATTGAACTTTTCAATTTTTGGTATATCAAGTATGACACATTAAACTATTAAAATCTCAAATAATCATACGTCTTTACAAAGTTCATTATTTCTACTTTCTAAATTTTAAAAAATAATAAAATTCAATTAATATTCAGCGAAATTAGAGCACTTTTAGTAAAACCCTATTTGCGAACAAGTCGCCATATTTTTTAAACAATTGAAAGTATTAAATTTTTTGTTTTATAAAAGTTTCTTATTTTTTTATGATCTTTACAAATATGTACTTTTTGATAAACCATTCTATTTTATTTTGCTGAGAAACGGGCATGTACCCCTCAAACTACCCCTCAAGGAGCGGTTTTAGGGGGCTGAAAATATTTTCCTGAAATT
The DNA here is from genome assembly GCA_949319165.1 of Sialis lutaria. Taxonomy (NCBI): domain Eukaryota; kingdom Metazoa; phylum Arthropoda; class Insecta; order Megaloptera; family Sialidae; genus Sialis; species Sialis lutaria. The sequence continues at coordinate 19,058,249 of OX439241.1, forward strand.
CTTTAGGGTCCATATACAGGGTCCTCCAATAGTGTGTCCGGCATTGTTTTACGCCCAAACTATTGAAGATAGAGTTTTAGGATAAATAATTTACTATATATATTGACCCTAAAGAATTTCAGGAAAATATTTTCAACTCCCTAAAACCGCTCCTTGGGGGGTAGTTTGAGGGGTATATACCCGTTTCTCAGTTAAATCAAATGGAATGGTATATCAAAAAGTACATATTTGCAAAGATCATAAAAAAATAAGAAACTTTCGTAAAACAAAAATTTTCATACTTTCAATTGTTTAAAAAATATGGCGACTTGTTCTCAAATTTTAGGGTTTCACTAAAAGTGCTCTAATTTCGTTAAAAATTAATGGAATTTTATTATTTTTTCAAATTTAGAAAGTAGAAATAATGAACTTTGTAAAGATGTATGACTATTTGTGATTTTGATAGTTTAAAGTGTCATACGCGATATATCAAAAATTCAAATGTTCAACTAGGGATAATTCGAAATTTTCAAATACAATGGTATATCAATTAGTACTTTTTCTTAAAAAGGATATGTAAATAAACAACTTTTGTTAAGAAAATTTAAAATTTAAAATTATAATTTTAAAATTGAAAACTGAAAATTAAATTTTTTAATTTTAATTTTTTTTTATCAAAAACTGTTTATTTACATATCTTCTTTAAGAAAAAGTACTAATTGATATAGCATTGTATTTAAAAATTTTGAATTATCCCTAATTGAACTTTTCAATTTTTGGTATGTCGAGTATGACACTTTAAACTATTAAAATCTCAAATAATCATACATCTTTACAAGGTTCATTATTTCTACTTTCTAAATTTAAAATAATAATGAAATTCCATAAATATTTAACGAAATTAGAGCACTTTGAGTAAAACTCTAAAATTTGATAACAAGTCGCCATATTTTTTAAACAATTGAAAGTATGAAAATTTTTGTTTTACGAAAGTTTCTTATTTTTTCATTATCTTTACAAATATGTACTTTTTGATATACCATTCCATTTGATTTTACTGTGAAACGGGCATGTACCCCTCAAACTACCCCCCAAGGAACGGTTTTAGGGGGTTGAAAATATTTTCCTGAAATTCTTTAGTGTCGATATATATAGTAAATTTTTTTTCCTCACTCTCTATCTTCAATAGTTTGGGCGTAAAACAATGCCGGACGCACTATTGGAGGACCCTGTATATAGTAAATTTTTTACTCTAAAACTCTATCTTCAATAGTTTCGGCGTAAAACAATGCCGGACGCACTATTGGAGGACCCTGTATAATAAAACTGTATTATATTTTTCATTTTATCTAATTCACAATTGTATTATTATTGTTTTAAAGATCCTTTTTGTAGAATCTGTAAGTAATAGATAATAAAAAAAACATTGTTTTTATTTATTATTTCTCATAACAGCCCCTAAAAGATCCGAGTCTGGCAGACTTGGTGCTACCTCTTTATGATGAGATAAGTTACTACGAAATACTAGAGTAAAATGCCTACAGATTGAATGTTTTTATATAAATGTCAATTTTTTCTGAATAGCATATTTCTTAGAAATCACAAACATATACTTTTCACGTACACTTGATACAATGTAATGTATATAAAACACAAACATAGAGAAATTAATTTTTAAAGAGAAATATATTTTCAACCACAACTACACACAGAATTCATTTGATTAGATACAATTTTCAAATCGTTATAACAACAACGTAGAACCCACCACAAACGTAGAGTAGGTACAGCAAATTCAAATCAGTATATCTAGTTTTTATCATCAGAACAAAAAGAAAAGCCACATGTTCTGTAAATATAACACATATACTCTTATGTAACAATATCTCTGTAAAATTCAATTTATAAGAAATGTTTCCCCAAGTTGTTGTAGAGGAGAGTAGTGCTTGTGCAAAGCCAATCTCAATTTCTGTAGAGATGATAGCGAGATAAATGCAATCAGCCAATGTATGTGGAGCGATGAGATGTAATAAATATTTGTTAAAGATGGTTGTGTAATTGATATTTGCTGTATCGATCAATTATTTAAACCAGCGTTTTCCAAATTGTGGTTAAGATAAGTCTGGGTGTTTCCAAGAAATTGAAAACATATTTATCTATAATTTTTTTTAAAGAAAATTAAAATAAATGTTCAATGATTACTTATTTATCTATTCTAGTGATTGACAAAATGTAGGTGTTCTTCAAAAAAAAGAAAATACTTATATTTTACTATTGCATTTTCACTAAATTGTTTAAATACAATTCAAATGTTATATTTTCTTTATTTGTATCAATTGTTTTTTTCTAAATTTTATTTTATACAATTTAATTTTATGCAAACTATAGAATGTAATACCAATGTTTTAATAAAAAAGTGTGTGTGCAAAGATACCTACTTATGTACACGCATTAGAAGTTATACTTCTTTGGCGTAATGACATCTAGCATGCAATTTGAAAGCGAAAACCCTATTTTACCGACTATCATAACAGAAATCTGTATTATCCACTAGAGATCAGATCGGGCCCGAATTTTTGATCAGGATTAATTCTTGTTTATAATGTTTGGACTGGGTCGGATCGGACCTTATCATAGTATAAATCGGACCGGGTTGGATGGACCTTATTTTAGTATAAATTGGACCGGGCTGGGTCGGACCTTACGAATAAATAAAAATATTATTTTCTCAAAATAAAACTTTTACTTTTAATAGTTGTTAAATTAATAATAATATATATATATAATATAACAATAATAATATATATAATATAACAATTCACAATTATTAACAAAATTATAATTTATAATGGTCGTGTAAAAAAATAAGGGCGTCCACTGTTTCTGGTTTAAGACGTGTCCTCTAGAGTCACTTGGGGCGAGGGCCAGTCCGATCCGATCCGAATCGGGATCCCGACCCGAATTTCGGATCGGACCGGACTGGGCTTAGTTCTTGTTTGCAACGTTTGGACCGGGTCGGATCGGACCTTAGTATAAATCGAACCGGATTGGAGTGGGCCGACAAAAAAAGTTTCAGACTGAATCGAGTCAGTATTTTAAAAAAAATATCTTCGGACCGGGTCGGGCTATTTTTTAAGGCCTGATCTGATCTCTATTATCCACACATGGTCAGTGTTAAATTATTTCCGTTGCATGGTGCGCGTGCAATGTATATTATTAAAATTCCACACTGATTGTGAATGTATAGTAACAAATTATCGAAACTCGTCTTATCCAAATCGTAGTTAATTAACTCTTTATATGAGGGTGTTTCCAGGAAATTGAAAACATATTTACTTGTAATATAAGAGCCTATAATTTTTAAAGAAAATTAAAATAACGGTCCAGTGATTATATTTTAATCTATATCTTTAAATACACTGAAAATATATTTTGCTATTATTTATTAACATCAATAGAATTTGTAATAATTTAGTCTCTCTAAATTGTTTAAATACAATTCAAAGGTTATATTTTCTTTATCTATGTATATCAAATGTTTGTTTATGGAATTTAAGATTCTATATTTAAATATTTTAAAAAAAATATAAAAAATTCAAACCCACATATTTACATGATGTTAATATTAGTAAATTATAAATGAAACATTAACCTTATCTTTTATGTTTAATTTGTATTTTTTAGAAACATTAATATTTTTAATATATCTTCCATTTAATAAATATTTTTCGCGTTTTACTTACTTGTTTCAAGTCTATTTATAATTAAGATATATTTCATACTTGATGAAATAAAACATAAAATTGATTCCACAAAAATTCCAGAAATTTTATTTTCTTCAAGATTTGGCAAAGTGCCTATAAAAATCTGTTACAGTATTGAAGTCAATCACCCTTTAAAATGAAAATATTTACAACAGTCAAAAGTAGAGCAAGTGTTTTCAATTCATTATAAAATATGTAAATAAACATATGTATGTCAATCATCTGCATTCGAAATATCTCAATTATTACTTAATATTGTTACTTTTTAAAGCATGTTTTTTATTTAATGGCCATCAATAAATAAATAAATGTAAAACTTAATAATAAACCGTACATTCTTGATGGCTAACACCTAAAACTCAAGATTCATCTTAAGATTACCAGCGTTCAATTATGTAAGGAGGATTTTGGAAAATTTAGTTCCTTCTCGAAATTATTAGGTGACCCCTCACCCCGTATTCGTTACGTAATACTTTTTTTTATAAATGTTAAATGAAAAAAATTCAACAGCCGAAATTGGGTTTTAAAATAACATTTTATTAATTATTTATTTATAATTATAAAATGATGCTGAGATCCCCTACACTTAGGTCTTTTTTTAAACAATGTAAGACGTTTAAATACTATAATGTACATTTTGAGCCATTTGTTATCTAATAGACTAAGTGAGCTTTAACTAAAACTAAAAATTATAAATTAAATAAACATAATTGAAAATTGAACGAAGTGAAAAACAATAATACAGACATTCTGATTCGTCATGTTCAGAAATGTGACAGTTTTCGGGTAAACTCAGGGAGTTAAATGATGGAGATTAACTGTCGTTACAAATACATAACGCTCTCACTCTCTCAGAGGCTTACACTACCGTATTCTTGTCTGTGTCAGATTCGCTCGATGTGCTTTATATTTTTGGTTGCATGTATATCTTACACGTTTACAGGAATTATTAATCGTGTTACGATTACATTTTGTTAGATATTATATTTATGTTAATGGTTTTTGAAGTGATCATTAATTTGTTTCGTTATTAGTTTTGAAAATACAGTAGAAACCGGTTATAACGACTCAGAATAAAAGTCACGGCTGAATCCCATATAATTGCCTGTTATAATATACCGTTTATAACGACATCACTTACAACGAAATATCGCATTTAACGACTTTCTGGAGAATTTTATCGGTTTGTACGACGGATCGACTTTTGTTTCAATTTTTTTTAAATATAGCATTTTTATATAGGCAATACTCTTTGCACATGTGTTATTTAACATTAATTAAAACAATTTTGTGTTTTTATGTCAATAATCTTAACATAAGAATATTAAGTTTATCCTTTAATAATCCGTGATGTTTTATTGTGTCTGACATACGTAATTTGTGCATTTAATTTTTTGTACAATAAAAAATATTGTTTGACATAATCATGACATAATACATAATACATCATGTTTTGTAGGTTAGGTTTAATTCATAGATAAGCAAATAAACAGAAAACAGATGTGACATATTTCGTATGCGGTACATGATTTGTGGAGAGTAACCAATCAGAATCACCTCATAATGTCAAAATATGATTCCAGTAAAATAATGTCGCTTTTGTATATCGTATATTCGTGTAGGTATGTTTTATATTTTTTTATATTTTATTATTCTCTGCTTAAAATTTTGATTTTATTTTGACGATATCTTCGCTCACAGACGGTGAATTTCACAAAATTTCAGCATTCTCATGAAATTTTTAGTTTTTCAGATCAATTACCTTAAAAAATAGATAATCGGTTATTACGACGTACCGGTTATAGCGACCTAAAATTCCGGTCCCTTCGATATCGTTATAACCGGTTTCTACTGTATATAATATAAACAGGTATTTAATTATGGCCATATAAATATTAAATGTTCCAAATATGTTTTTTTTACGAAACTATGTTTTTAATTAATATTTAAAAAAAATATTTTCATAAAATATGTTTAAAATAAATTAAATAAACAACTGTGTAATTTTTGATAGGTTATAATTTTGATGTGTAAATATGTTAGGTTAATTTTTCGTAGTTGTTTTTCAATAACACCGAAGAAGAATAAGTTCTATAGGGTACATACACCCATTTATTTAAATCTAACATTATTCCATTACTGTAGATATTTAAAGAAACATCAGAAAACTAACAAGATAGATACACAAATTAAATATCAACAGCAATCATGGACGAGCAATCGCTGCAGATTCCTTTATCTGATTTTAAATTAACCACAAGAGTCACGTTGTGCGGCCGTACTTTTGCTGATTGGTACAAAATATCCTCAGCTGGGAACCGTAAGGAACGAACACGTCTCAAATGTTATTTCTGTATTTTTACTCTGTCTGAAGCACTCTAGCAAGTGTCGAGTTCTCACCACAATCAATGAGGCATGTCTGTAAATACAATCAAGACAATATAATATATTGGTGTTGTCTTTAATGAAAATACAAAATTTAATTTTATTTCATTTGTTTTTACTTAAAAAATTATTAAATAATTTGGACACAAATTATATTATATTTATATTATACAGGGTGGTCCGGTTAGGGATAAAGATATTTTAGGAGCTGATTCCCTGACTCATTGTGAGTAAGAAATTGTGCGGGAAAGGGGGGTCTATCTTCAACACCCTCTGAGCTACAGGGTGTTTAAAAAAATTCGTTCAGAGTAGTTCTTACAACAAAGATTATCTCATAACTAGGTAACGTAGGTATCTAGAGCAACCAAAATGAATCAGTTTCATAGGTAATTAACTAATATATTTTTCAGTATTACGGTTATTGCTATCCGTGTTTCTAGTTCCGAGTTATAGCTCATCAAAGTCGAAAAATATCATCTTTTTTTGAAAAATTTTATGAAAATCTCATTTTTCTCCAAAAGTACCTCTTTTGTATGGGATATATAATTTAATTTTTAGGTACACACGTCATAATGTTACCTACAAATTCACTACACAAAGTTTGGACCTGGGTTTTCCAGTTATAAATTAATCCCCAAAGTAACTATTTTGCTACCTGCCCTATTAAATGAAACAGTCATATAATTAATTTGTTTATAACTACATATTTTTTTTTTATTATTTACCATAGAAATAATTTTTACCGGAAAACTGTAAGACCCACGTCTAAACTTTGTGTAGTGAATTTGTAGGTAACAACATGACGTACCTAAAAATTAAATTAAATACCCCATATAAAAAAGGTACTTTTCGAGAAAAATTACATTTTCATAAAAATTTTCAAAAAAGATGATATTTTTGAATTTTAATGAGCTATAACTCGGAAATAGAAACACGGATAGCAATAACCGTAATACTGAAAAATATGTTAGTTAATTACCTATGAAACTGACTCGTTTTGGTTGCTCTAGATACGTTACTTTGGAAGTTATGAGATAATCTTTGTTGTAAGAACTACTCTGAAGGAAATTTTTTAAACATCCTGTAGCTCAGAGGTTGTTGAAGATAGACCCCCCTTTCCCGCACAATTTCTTACTCACAATGAATCAGAGAATCATCTCCTAAAATATATGTATCCCAAACCGGACCATCCTGTATAACTAATTAACATTTTTTGTGGTTAGATAGAAGGTAGGTGGAGGCTTGCGCTAAAAATTTCCAAATTTTTTGGAAAAATTCTATCGAAGTTTAGTCAGAGATATTATTAAATTAAATTTTTCTTAGTTTTACATCGATTGAACCATTTTCAGTAAGTCTAATCCAAGTCAGTGATCAATTTTTGATTTTTGAATAGCTAACACTGTTACCAGTGTGCTCCGTAAAGTTAGTGGCGTATCTTTCGGATTTTAATATATTTATATACAGGGTGATTCAGCACTGTCGTGCCAAACTTGAACAGTAGATTGAGAAAAAAATTTTAAGCAAAAAACTTCCAACGAACATGTGTCCGGAAATTTTTCCTTAGGGAACAACAGGCTTCCTAAGAATTTACTAAAAATTAGTTTTTATTTAATATCTAGAGAACCCGTTTTGATAGAATTATGAAATTTAGTATTTGGTTTAGTAATAATATGTGTTATCGATTTCTAATATTAACCAATTATATTTTAGGCCAGGGCTGTATTGGGCCAGTGGGCCCATCGATTTTGATCTTGTAATTGTTTGTTCCTTTTTTCCCTGAGTTGGTACTTTTATAAGATTATATGACACAAAATACACAAAAACATACTTTGCTTGTTTATCATAGGTTTTCGAGAAATATCGATGGAAAAGAAAGCATGCAGAATTTAACTTAATACGGATGTTTGAAATTACAAAAAATAAATTTATATTCTTTTTCTATGATTAAAGGTAAGGATAAAGTTCATTTAAATAAACCTCGTAATATGAATCCTGTAAGATCTATAGCCAGTTCTTTTACTGTTACATGAACTTTATTAACATGACTAAAAAAACAAACTAAAAATGGCTATTTGTTGATATGGATGCATTTTCGGAGGTAGGTATATTTATATTAACTTTTTGTCTTATTTGTTATCATGAAATAAGTGTCATATTATAATCTTATAAAAGTACCAACTCAGGAAAAAAATTAAGGAACAAACAATTACTAGATAAAAATCGATGGGCCCACTGGCCCCATACAGCCCTGGCCTAAAATATAATTGGTTAATATTAGAATTCGACAACACATTATTACTAAACCAAATACTAAATTTCATAATTCTATCACAACGGGTTCTCTAGATATTAAATTAAAATTCATTTGTAGTAAAATCTTTGGAGGCCTGTAGTTCCCTAAGGAAAAATTTCCGGGCACATGTTTATTGGAAGTTTTTTGCTTAAAATATTTTTCTCAATCTACTGTTCAAGTTTGGCACGACAGTGCTGAATCACCCTGTATTAATCAATTGTTTGGAATTATAAAATCAATTTTTAATAAATGTTTTATTGGGCCCATAAGTATTTAAGTGGTAATTGATTAACAAGAAATATCTGTTTTTAACCATCATCTCTCTTGCAGATCAAATTTATTTAAAATTTAAGTCATATTTGAAAATAACGAAAATGATATTTGGAAAATAAAACTAGTTTTTGTGATAGTTTCGTATAATAGACTAGGTTGCTTTTTATGTATCTATAAAATTTCCTCATATAACAAAAAGCCTTTAACCTTCTCGGGGAAATCGTTTTTCATATAAAAAAATCTATCGAAAGCTTAAGTTTGAATGTTTCATTTATCAATATTCTCAAAAAAACTGGATATATTCAAGACCATTAAATATAAAAAATATAAAATTCATGAACATAACAAAAATATTCAACCGTTAAATATTCAAAATATTACTTAATACACAAAAACAAACATAAGAAATGATTAATATCCACAATTTATTCAGCACTCATGAAAGTGTGTTCATTCTACAAAATGTTAATATGTATATTAAGTCAATATATTATAATCGCATTACGACATAACGTTTTCTTACACCCATATTCCCGCTGTTACTTTATCTTCCACTACATAAATAACACTTAAATGTATCATAAAAGACATATAAATATAACATACGTACTCCAGTAAAAGGGGTGGTATAAAATTTTATATAAAACAAATCGACATGAATATTACACTACTTTGTTCTTATTCAAGAATTTTCAATTGTTTAACTTTTATAAATGCTTATCAGATTTTGTATTTTGGTTTTGTAGGTTATCTTAGAGCTATTTATAATAAGAGTTCCGCCAGCAACGCCATTTATATTTAAACGCGATTTATTTAAAAAATCATTTACTTAAGTATTATTTTTAGCAAGCATAGAAATAAAAATAAAATTGAATATAATGTAATAATATATGTATTATAAGCACCGGCGCCGACTACGGGGGGGCGAGGGGGGCGATCGCCCCCCCAGATATTATACCAGGGGGGCTTCGCCCCCCCTGTGCAGCTGAACTCTAGTTTCTTTTAAATTAAAGATACTTTTGTCAATAAGATTTTTACTTTAAAAAAAGGTGTAAATATTCAAATACTTGTCACTTGAGTAAAAATTATCAATAATAATCTGCCGTGTGCCACAGGACTTTCTTATACATAATAATGACAGTGAACAGTGTACGTGATACAATTATAAATAATAATATTACCTACAATTTTCAACTTGGCCATTTTTCTTTAATTTGCACTGTTTCAGTGTAATTCGAAAAATTCAAAACGATGACCACTGCAAACTAAATGAAATAGAGTATACAGTGTTTATTCTCAGTATTACGTATAAGAAAGACCCATGGTACCTATGGCAAACATGTACAGTCTCTGTAATACGTATAAGAAAGTCCCATGACACTCATGGCAGATATTTCTTCTCTATTATGAACCATTTGAAATGTACTTAAAAACAAATACTTGGTAAAAAAAAAAAAATTTGTTTTTTCGAAAAAAATGAATAGAACATAAATTATAGATAATAATATTACCTACAATTTTCAACTTGGCCATTTTTCTCTAATTCGCACTGTTTCAGTGTAATTCGAAAAATTCAAAAATCGATGTAGGTAAACATCCGTTTCCGGTTGAATGATCGTTTTCAAAAATAGGAGGTTTTCTTCCCAGGCAAAAATCAATCTTAAGTATAAAATTCCACCTTTCTACGATTTGTCGTATTTGAGTTACAGCGTCTACAGACAGACAGACCGACAGACAGACAGACACACAGACATCATGGCGAAAATAGTCAGAATGGATTCAGGGAAGGTCAAAATTGATAATTCCATCAAAAACCGGATTTCGAAAAAAATCGCGTTTACTATACTTACTTATACTATATGTATATTTCATATACATTGGTATAAGAAAGTAAAAATTTTTTCAAAAAGGAAATTAATACTAAAACATCTTTTATTTCCTTTACAAAGTTTAGTTAGATCAACATCTTTAGAAAAAAAATTTTTATGACTTTTCTACACTTTACTATATTTTCAGCTAAAATCGTCACTTACGTTAAATATAAATAAATTATAAATTAAATATAAATGTCCACTTTTCAATTATTTCAAATAATTAAAGTTTGATCGATTTTTATCGAAACTACAATAAATTGATGAAAAAAAATTGTTTTTTCACATTATTAGTTGCGTTTCTGAAATTTTTGTCGTTATTACAAAAGTTGGATATTGCACGTTTTTTAAGGAAATTTTTTCCAAGGACTGGTTTATATATCATCCAATACACTCAATTCAATCAGAGAACATACACGACCACTTAACAAAAAAACAACTGATTCCAAATATGTCCCAGTGAAACAATAAGATTTCAAATATAAGTATAATGATATTGAACCAGTGCCAAAACTTGGGATTGTGATGTGAGTTAATACACAATTCTCCATGACAACTGCAGATGTGAAAATTGAACAGAAAAAGTCGCATACATGACGGAACTTTCATAACATTGCACACAATAAATTGTTGTTTTAAGTTATTTATGTTTTCCTGTTTATATATTCTCAAGGGGCTTATTTTAATTGTTGTAATATTGCAAAATATTACATGACAGATTGGTATTTGAAATACATTATTTATACTTTGTGTCAAATGTAAAAGTCTATAAATTATAATTTAATTTATATGTTACAGTTTTAAACACTGAAGTAATCTGCAAGAGCACAGTAAAATTGAAAATAGACTTAAGAAACGACGCCAACCGATTTTTTTAGAAAGTATGAAATATGTGTGTTATAAATTATAGTAAATAGTAATATTCTATATTAATATAAAATAACTGGAGTTATAAGTGTTACAAATTTTTCCCATGATACAGAATAACAGATGAAAATATTTTTAACCCTTAGCTACTCCACATCTCCAGAATAACATACCTACCACACTGGGGTTACCTCGTACCCCAGACACTAAAATGCTAACTACTTGTAAGCAATTGAGTATTTTAATTCAATAAAATTTCTCTATCATCTTCGAACGATACGGAATGCACTCCAATCGGTTATTAAAAGAATATATAATATTTAATATATTTAAAAAATTGAAAACCTTGTAAAATTTAAACAGCTTACTTACATTGAAGTTGAAAAAAATGTGGAGCGCTTGGTACCCCACAGTGGCAGCTAAGGGTTAAGTTGAATAATATAACTTTGTATAAAAAAATGACTAAAAAAGTTTGATAATAAAATAAAGAATATTCTTGAAATGATGATTTAAAGAAAAAATCTATTGAGTAATTGCACTACAAGGTAGTTCATTATGGAAGACATTTTATGCATTTTGAAAAATTTCTGATTATTAATTTCGTTTGCTATACTTACTTACATCTACTAAGGTTGCAGAGTGCTTTCTTGTGCTAAATTCACCAAAGGTATTATGGAAGACATTTTATGCAATTCAAAATGTAAACTTTATTTAATTCAGATTTTTTAATAAAACTTATGTACGCGCATTAGATGTTATACATACTTATTTGGTGTAGTGGCATCTAGCGTACAAATGCAAAACGAAATAACATTTTTTACCGACTATCATAACAGAAATCTGTATTATCTACACCTAACCTAACTTCATGGTGTTAAATTGTTTCCGTTGTATTTTTTTTAAATTCCACCCTGAACGTACAAAGTATTTCAAAAATATTTGCAAAATACTAGTATTATTCTAATGTCATATTTATTTGTGCTTTCTGTTTTGTCCTATCTAATAGGTCTCAAATTTCGGACCAGTCATCTTTAACTACATCAATTATTATTAAAAAATTATATCCCAATCATTAAATAAAATGTACCTTATTATACTATAATAACGTTAAATAATATTTTATTACCATGAAAATGTGTAAGTAAAATTAAATTCCACGTTCTGTATTGAATACTAAAGATCCGTTTATTTTCTTTAGGGAGGAGTAAACTATATTAATAATCGATAGATATTATTTAACTTACACCGACTGATCAGGCGAGCAAAATGTTCGTGACTTGAGTTGGGATTTATGAAGAAAATAATTTTTTATGAAAATCTCACAAAAACGTGTCTGCGTTAGAAAAAATGTGAATTTATTTATTTATTGTTACAGTCAACATGTCAACACAGATTTATATTTAACTTAGGGCTTTACATTTTAGAATGCAAGAAATCTATATAAAATATATGTAACTGAAGAATTTATGATTTTTATATCGGTTTATTATAGATTTTTTTCAAGTTATATTTCATTGATAGTTCTATGAAAAGTTTCTAACTCAATACAATATAAAAATACTTACAGTCTTTCAAAGTATATTTTGATACTGAAATCTGACTCATATGCTGATCATCAAAACCTATAGGGTATTTCCTATTGACCCAGAATCTTGAAATTTGACACGAAGGAAGGTCTTATAGCACAAGTAAAGGAAAAAATAAAAAAATCATTAATTTATATTCTATCACACTATAATATAAACGCTGTGTATATATATATATATATATTTATTTTTTTATATATTTGTATGTCTGTCCGGTCACTATAAATTTATGGATTCATAAACGTTTCACTGGATTTTTTTCATTTCTTCACAATATCTAGATTCGTCCTTGATACAGTTTATAGGATATATTTTTTTTACAACATTACAATAGTTTCTGTGATATGATTTTTTTTGCGAGACTCTACGTAAAAAATTCACCAACATTTATCTGTCCGACTGTAATTTGGGCCGCATTAAGGAATTAGAACGATTAGAACCATAGTGTTTTGTTTGGAAATTTCTAGCATTTACACGTGCTCTGGTTAATTAAAAATGGCGTTAGACCTGTCATTTTTCTTAAAACCACGTGCTTTTTGACATTTTGATATGTCATAGTTTTTGACGTTTATAAAAATATTAAATTTTTATTGAAATTGTTCATTTTGTTCAAATTTGTTAAAAAAAGTTGTAGAATTGATGCAGTTTATCTAAAAATTTATAATTAATACTAATTAAGCCAGGGACGGTGTTTTAAAAGTATTTAAATTTGCATTTTTTTATAAAATGAATTAAATATAATTTTTAATTGTTTTGTTGAAGGGTGGGGGGGTTAAATCAGGGGCTGGTGTCGTTTTAAATATATATATGAAATTTTTTGGAACTGTCACATTTCGTAACGTTTGTAAAAATATTAGATTTTTTTAAAATTGTTCAAAAATTTGAAATTTCAGAAAAATATGAAAATTATAGTATAAATCAGTAGCGCCTCAAAAAAAAATATTTATGAATTATTATTTTTTTGAAAGTTAGATATGATAGTTCCAAAATTACGTGATTTTTTACATGTGACATATTTTTTATGTTTGTAAAAAAATTATTTTGAGTGAAATTGTTGAATTTTTTTTAATTGTTGAAATTATTCATTTAAATCAGGGACGGCGTTTCAAATATTTTTAAATTTGTGTTTTTTTTAATGAAATTGTATAAAAATATAATTTTTAATAGTTTTGTTGTAGGAGATTGATGCAATTTATCCAAAAGTTCACATTTAAAAATAAATAAGTCAGTAGCGTCTCGGAAAATTTTTTAACTGTTCAAAAATTAGAAATTTAAGAAAAATATGAAAATTATAATATAGATCAGTAGCGCCTCAAAAAAAATTATTTATGAATTATTATTTTTTTTGTAAGTTGAGATTGATATATTAATAATTTTTTTTAATTATAATTAAGTCAGGGGCGTCGCATGAAAATAATTAAAATTACTATTTTTTAAAAGTTTTAATTTTGATTAAAATTGAACAAAAATTAAAAACTTCAGGAATATATAAAAATAAAAAGTTAACCATTTAATAAATAACAGTACATTTTAGGTTGGGTAATTTATACATGTAATATAACTGAAAATTGTAATAATGATAAGTGATTATCACCGCCAATTTAAGAAAAAAATTAGTATCAGCAAAAAGAATGGAAAATTATTATAATATACACATACGAGGGTCGCATACCTGAGTAAATTTGTGATTAGGTAATTTGTACATGTAAGATAACTGAAAATTTTAATATTGATTATCTCCGCTAAATTAAAAAATTAACTATCAAAAAATAGTGGAACGAGTATGATATATACACATACGAGGGTCGCAGACCCGAGTAAATTTGTGTAAAAAATATGGCGTGAAAGGGGGGTTGTGGCGCGAAGCGCCCAGGGGCACAGCCCCTAGTCACACTATAATATAAACGCTGTGTATATATATATATATATTTATTTATATATTTGTATGTCTGTCCGGTCACTATAAATTTATGGATTCATAAACGTTTCACTAGATTTTTTTCATTTTTTCACTGTATTTAGATTCATTCTTGATACAGTTTATAGGATATATTTTTTTACAACATCACAATAGTTTCTGTGATATGATTTTTTTTTGCGAGACGCTACGTGAAAAAATTCACTATTTATCTGTCCGACTGTTATTTACGATTTAGAGACGGTGAAATGGAGTCAACTGTCATTGTACGCGAACAAGAGAGATGACTATAGTAATTATTGTATTTTTCACTATAAATTTATGGATTCATAAACGTTTCACTAGATTTTTTTCATTTTTTCACTGTATTTAGATTCATTATTGATACAGTTTATAGGCTATATTTTTTTTACAACATTACAATAGTTTCTGTGATATGATTTTTTTTGCGAGACACTACGTAAAAAATTCACCAACATTTATCTGTCCGACTGTAATTTGGGCTGCATTAAGGAATTAGAACCATAGTGTTTTGTTTGGAAATTTCTAGCATTTACACGTGCTCTGGTTGATTAAAAATGACGTTAGACCTGTCATTTTTCTTAAAACCACGTGCTTTTTGACATTTTAATATGTCATAGTTTTTGACGTTTATAAAAATATTAAATTTTTATTGAAATTGTTCATTTTGTTCAAATTTGTTAAAAAAAGTTGTAGAATTGATGCAGTTTATTTAAAAATTTATAATTAATACTAATTAAGCCAGGGACGGCGTTTTAAAAGTATTTAAATATGCATTTTTTTATAAAATGAATTAAATATAATTTTTAATCATTTTGTTTAAGGGGGGTTAAATCAGGGGCTGGTGTCGTTTTAAATATATATATGAAATTTTTTGGAATTGTCACATTTCGTAACGTTTGTAAAAATATTAGATTTTTTTTAAATTGTTCAAAAATTATAAATTTCAGAAAAAAATGAAAATTATAATATAGATCAGTAGCGTCTGAAAAAAAATTATTGAATGATTTTTTTTTTTTAGTTTTGAGATTTATATAAATTTATCTTAAAAAAAATTATAATAATTAAGTCAGGGGCGTCGCATAAAAAAATTAAAATTGATATTTTTTAAAAGTAACGTAAAAAATTAATTTTGATTGAAATTGATTAAAAATTAAAAACTTCAGGAATATATAAAAAATAAGAATTCAAAAAGTTTACATTAACTATTTTCTTATTTATGTATACAAATATGGCGTCAGAGGGGGTTGGGGCGCGAAGCACCCAGGGGCACAGCCCCTAGTATTATCTATATGGAACTATAAACAATACACAGTAAACAGTGTTTACCATTTAAGAAGAACACGCCACTGCATTAATGAACGTGAAGTAAAACGATTAATATTATAATGTCTTGAATTATAATATTAATCGTTTTAGATAATAAAAGAAAAGAGAAAATATTTGCTTATAATAAACTGAAATCATTTTTGGATTAAACATTCGTAAATTAGTTTTTTTAACGATGAAAGAATAAACCATATTTTCATAAAGTTGTGTATGTTTTGATGTTGATAAAATATATAAGATATATATTTAATAAGTTACAGAGATGTGATGCAGTTACATTTGAATCCCCAATCCATTTAACCTATATAGTGGTCGCTTCATAGTTTCCGCCCTGGTGTATTAATTTCCGCGTACATTAATAATATTCACACATTGCTCATATTTATTCAAACATCAGTAATCCAACTGACTGAAAATCAGGGGTCATCAATAAATACTATAGGATTGCAATTCGATAATACCTATTTATTCTGAATGTATGTATATACGTGTCTTGTCGAATTAATTCGATAAAAGCTCATTTTTATGTGGTAAATAATTTACAATTAATTTCTTAAACTAAAATTGCACCTTTATCACAAATATACTATGTCACTGGACACGGAGCTTAACGATTCCATTCTGGATGAGGACTTCTTGTGAAGTCGAAATACGCGTCGAATGACTTACAAGGGAACCTTTTCAAGTCGAAAATTCGTATCGAGTTTAAACTTTGTATATATGTAGTTAGAGGAGGTCAAGATAAGTAACAAAAAAATTATCATAGCTGCGGTAAAACGGTTTGAGGGGGTGAAACACCCCTATGAAAATGTGTAAAATAATCATATTTTTTCAAATAACTCTGAAACTAATGAAAATTTCCAAAAAATCTATAATATAAAATTTTAATGATTTTTATGCTCTTTTGAATGACGATAGTCAAAATAAAAAAAAAATTAACCGTTAACCTCCACATTCCATAGGTTTAATTTTTTCGAATTTTGACTATCGCCATTCGAAAGAGCATAAAAAATCATGAAAATTTTGTAAGTTATTTGAAAAAATATGATTATTTTTCACATTTTCATAGGGGTGTTTCACCCCCTTAACCCGTTTTACCGCAGCTGTGATAATTTTTTTTTACTTACCTTGACCTCCTCTAACTATATACAAATTATAAACTCGATACGAATTTTCGACTTGAAAAGGTTCCCTTGTTAGTATATTTGTGGTAAAGGTGCAATTTTACCACAAAAATGTCCGTTTTTCAAGTAATATAATAAATTAATTTGTAAAACTTTTATTTTCATCATACTTTGATAGATCATGGTAACTCTTATTTATAAGTTTTGTACGTTTTAAGAGTTCTGTATTTTAAACTCAAAATGAATGTATTATAATTAACGAATATAACGTAGAAGAGAGTGATATAATCGCGAACACCCACATATATACGGTTCCATTCGGTTCGGTTCGTTTTCGGTCGCTGGCGACAAGTGTGAAACGGTGTTTCAGTTTGTATTCGGTACCTAATAGAAAGCGAATACTCCTTCCACACGAACAGTTTTCAGCAGGTTTCTATTAGTGTGCAGGAAACAGAAAGCAATCAACGCGTTCATACATACTCGGTTTAGTTTAGGTTTTAACCTGATAGCGAGTGTTATTTTTTTTAAGTTTTGTCGCGATTTTTCTAAAAAAATTAGCGGTTTTCCAGATGTTGATGTGGATTGTCTTCATGCTCTTTAACTTCGGGAAAATAGTGTAGAATGCTCCAAATTCCTGCTGTAAAGTGATGAGAGAGTGCTCCCAATGAATTCTAGTATTCCTCATTCGTTTTTTAATTTTTTTATAGAGAAACAACATGGCAACAACTTGCTTTCTCTCCATGATAACTACTGAGTGTACGGAAAAAAATAAAACCTAATATGAACCGTGTATGTGTGAAAGGGTTTGATTCGTTTTCGGCTGCAACCGAAAACGAACCGAACCGAATCGAACCGCGTATGTGTGAAATAAGGCTAAAAATCAAATAAATTAAAACTTGAGGAAGAAACAAGCAGATGCAATGTGTTATTATTATACATTATAATCAATTACATATAAATTACCAAAATTTTGTGATCGTGATGATTCGACTAGCATGGGGTCATCACGAAAAGTGAGATAATTAAACCTAATTGGTACAAAACTCTCAGACAATGCGAATGCGATTACCTCGTGATCGTGATTACCCCACTCTCCCTTACACATACAAAATCAAATCTATTCTGCTTCATCCCACATTTCAAAAAAATATTTACATACGGATATGTATCAACTATACTACCAAACAACTTTTCTAAAAATAAGCAATTCCAACTGTATATTTCCTTATTTACAACATATTTTTTATGGCTTGGTATAAATATAAATATTGAACAAATTTGAAATTTTTACTCACTCTCTGCCCACGTTCAAAGAAAATATTTACATATGTGTACAGAGTTTCTATTCAATTTCAATTAAATTAAAAATGTACACCAACAAGTTAGAGTTTGTCAAGTAACAAAATATAGCATTGTTGAAACCACATGGCATTTGTGTGTACAGTAACGACAGAAAGTCAGTGACAGGTGACAATACAATTGGAACAAATATCGAATGAATTCTCTGAATTCTAGAGTTACAAACATATATTTATGAATAACGTTTTTATTGATACGTTGGAACAAATTATACAGAAATACATTTTTTCAATATGTATCTACTATTTATAGATATTAGCTTCTGGGTAGGTATACCTTATAAGTCACGTTGGTTTGATGGTTCTATTGGCCAACTTTTATATACTTTATATACTTTTGCTTGTGAAGTCTATACTTGTTAAATTTAATTGCG
Source organism: Sialis lutaria (assembly GCA_949319165.1). Lineage (NCBI taxonomy): Eukaryota > Metazoa > Arthropoda > Insecta > Megaloptera > Sialidae > Sialis > Sialis lutaria. The sequence continues at coordinate 19,077,391 of OX439241.1, forward strand.
TTCTGTCATAATTACCATCGATATAATTTTTAGTGTTCTGTATCGAAATCGGAAAAAGAAACATATGGGCCAGACCGCGGTAATCGATACCAGATAGTTAAAAAAAATTTACGAAAATGAATACTAAAATATAAAATTAACAGGCTATTTAACATCAATTTTCATAAACCAAAAGATAGTTAGAAAAATTTTAGTTAATTTTCAAAATATTTCAAAAAATTTCCAAAAAATTTCAAAAAAGAGAACAAATAAGGTGAAATCACAATAACTTACTTAAGAATACGTGACGATCGTGGCAAATTATTAAATTACATATCAAACGTGACGTTTGACCAAATTAAAAAAAAATACTCTCACCAACAATAATGACTACGGGTGACTGTATTTGTTATTAATGAGTGTATTGATGTATTTTGTAAATAATTGTTATAGTATTAGTTAATAATATCAATAAGCAATTAAACACACAAATAGTACTCATATTGCATACTTTTATTCAACTTGTCACACCCGTCATAATGTAAATAAATTACGTATTTACCTGATGCTATTGTGTTACTAAAAATAATTTATTCGTAACATATTAAAGTATGATTATTATAAAGTAACTTCAATATTTTTGCTAAACTTTTGAGATTTTGAATAGAGGTTGCAAGACTTGCAATAGTTGGCGTCACACCCGTCACAGGGCTTTAAACGCTGGCATTTTTTTGTAAAATAACCGTAGGCCTTTTATTCTTTCAATATACATGTATTACATTAAGATCTACAGAAAAATGGTAAAACCATGTAGTATTATTAGAAATACATATATTGTACATATACTATACATATATTTGGTATTATTTAGAAATTATGAATTCCAATCCGAGTTGAAATGTCACACCCGTCACCGCGGATTGACCCATAAATCTCAATTCTCCATAAACAATTGTTGCCACAGTGTTCGTTGTAATTTTTGTTGAAAGTTCTAATTAATTTAACGTTATATTATTTGCATGTGGCCTTTTATATCCTTAAAATTAACTTAAATGTGGTAACAAACAAACACAATAACAAATGTACAGGTATGCCAAATAAATAACTCTTTCTTTCTAACGTAGGAATAAGGGGTTGAAATAATCAAAAATGTTTTGTCTTTCACCTAAAACTTCCTACTATTACTGTACGAGTACATCCACACATTGTAAGTCTATATAAAATTTATTAGTTGCTTTTTAGGTCAATACATAAATTTGAATCAACATACGTGTACAAAAATCCCTGGAGAATTTGAGCTTATGTGTACCCGTGTACACTTTCCAGAATAAGCAACGGCCGGTGGTTTCCATCTACCTATATATGTATTATGTACATGTTCTACACATTTACGTACAAATGTGTTAGTCAGTAGCTCACGCTGTTATAATTTTCTAAAGTTTATAATATAAATTATATTGAGCGTCGATTATCCGAATTAATTGTGACAGAGGGAAGTTTAGACAGTAAAAATTTGATTAGAAAAATACTTATACAGGATGGTCCGGTTTGGGATGCAGGTACATATATACCATACCATTATGTATACATATATTTTTAAATAATCCTTAAATGTATATTATTTAAAATATTAATTTACTGAGTGCTCAAAATAAACAGTTACATAATTTTATTTCAATAATTAAATTGCTCACAGCTAAAAACTTTTCAGACAAAAATTACTGTTTGGAAGGAGCAATAACACATTATTTTATTTTTGAGTGTAATGACTTTTTTAATAGTAGGAATAATTATTTTAAAACGAGAATCTATTTTTTATGTCAAGGATCTGATTTTACGTGAAAAAAAATGTAATTTTGATCACAATATTTGTTAATTCTAGGCGATTTTTATTGTTTAATAAATAAATTAATTTAGAGAAAAATTACAGCAAAAATAATATTATTTTCATATCAAGTAATTAGTTAAATAATTTTTTAACTAAAAATTGCCTTGAATTAAAAAATGATCTGGCTGATTTTTTTGTATTTTTTGACGTAATACCAGATCCTTTAAACAAAAATATAGTTTCACATTAATTGTTACTATTAAAAAACTATAAATAATACAATGTGTTTGCCCACTCTAAACTAATGTTGAACTTATAGTATAATTTTCTACACAATTTTTGAAAGCCTGCGCCTGAAATTTGGAAAAAATAAAATTGATTATATAATATAATAATGTACCTAGCTATTAATTTTAATTTGTTATGTGATAGAAACTATTTGTTTTTATCGTAAAGTTGCTCAATTTTTATAAATCTTTACATTTCAAGATCCTTAGAATCACAAAAAAAAAAATAAAAAAAATGTTAGTACCTATGTTGATAAACTACAGTCCCTGGCCATATTATTAGACCAAAGCTGAAAATCACATTTTCGCCATTTTAACTACAATACACCTTAATTTTTGACAGTTTTCGTTAAATTATGAAATAGCATATATATAATATAATGAGTTTTATTATTATTGTTGTTACAAATCTCAAAAATTGTATAAAATTTTTATCAAAAAATGTTAAAGCATCAACAAAGAACTTACTTTACACGTTTTTGAAGCACTATCACTTTGTTTAATTAAGATTAATAAAGATTTTTTATGTATTGTACAACAATTGAAACGATACACTCTGTTTGACGGTTATTTGATTATTTGACGTTTTCGTGTAAACACTGCTGCCATCTAAGTTTGAAAGTGGTAAGTCTTTCAAAAATGAGATTAAATGTTACCATAAGTATAAAACTACGAGTTCTGTTAAGGAATGGTAACAGTGTTTACAATAAAACAACAAAAATAATATGAAACACTTATTTCTTAGCTTTGGTCTAATAATATGGCCAGGGACTGTAACCATCTGATCTCACAAACGGCAGTATAAAAAATTAAATTTGGTTCGTTTGTTTCTTGCATTGACTCTGTAGAAAGTGGCAGTCATAACCACTTAATATCACTTCCGGTTCTTCCGGAAATTGATAAAATTTTACATTTTCACAACCTATATTTCTTTTCCGGGAATTTAAGGAGACTATATTGAAGTCTAGCTTTTTTTATTTATGAAGAATAAAATAATAAGTATTTCCGAGTACTGGCTACTTTTAGTTTTAAAGCAATTTTCAATATTTAATTTGTTTACCAATTAATTTTGATTTTGATTTTTTCATTATAGGACTTTTTTCTGATAGTATTACAAATTTTAAATTCGCAATAAAACCAATTAATTTTGATTTTGATTTTTTCATTATAGGACTTTTTTCTGATAGTATTACAAATTTTAAATTCGCAATAAAAATTACGAGTCACCACTGTAAAACTATATATACTAACACAATAAAACAGTTGATTGAAGTACAGAATACTGAATTATTAAAAGAATTTTTGAAAAAAAAAGTTACTATTTTTAACCTCCGTTCGCCATGTATGTATCTATGTACATTCACGATTTTATCAGAATTTATTGAACGGATTTAGATGTGGTTTTCACAATGTTGTGGTTTAATTAATGTATCAAATTATACCGCCAATAAATACATTATTTTTACAATACTAAGAACAAATTTTATCTAGAATTAAAGGAATAAGTCTCGACATATCTTACAGTATACAAAATATCTAATAAATTTTAACAAAACTAAACTTATGACAGTTATCATACTGACATGAGATAAATCTTAACTTCTATATGTCCACTGTATTTTATGTCAAAACGTTGTCTAAATTGGATAACAGAATATAAAAAAAATTAAATAATACCTGACTACAGAATTTTAAAAAAATATTTTTTTTACATTAAAGCAGTTATTTGTGGAAACAATTGAATAGAAAAGGGTAAAATATAGAGAAGTTTCATCGATTATTCTCTGTGTTAAATGTCAAATAAATGTGACATGTAATTCTGATCCTACTTTACAAGTCTCTTTTGTCACAAGGGACTTATTGTATGGGGCTAACAATAGTTATATGTGCCATTAAAAGAATTTATTGCTATGATATGAATATGAACTAATTAAATTCAATATATAGGTCCATATCAACGTAAATAACTATTTTATATTAGGTAGGTACAAAAAATATTGTATAGGTACAGTTATTTCAAATTAAACTTTGGTAAAATAATATCACAATTTTATTATTTAGCAATTTATATAAAATACTTTTTTTTCTTTATAAAATGCGTTGAAATATTTGATATTTTATTATTAAAAACTATTACTATAGATCAGAAGTCTCTAACCTACGACCCATGGTTAGTTCTAGTCTATGTAGAATTTCTTCTATACCTACTTGGCTGATACTCAGTTAAGAATCGATTTGATTTTATTGTTGTACTGTTAAAAATCTAAAATTATTTAAATTAAAAAAGATTTCCCGTCTGATATACATTTAAAATTTCAAAAAGTTGATCAACTCTGCTATATTTAAGTATAAAAAAATAAACTAAAGTTTAAGTACAAATACATTGCCAAAATATAAAAAATTAAGAAGAAATACAAGTAATTTTTACGAAATTAGGTATTTAAATACATTAAAAATAAAATTAAGTATATAATTTATTACTATTTATCTAAATTTTTGAGTACAAGGGCAATTACTTTAATTTGAAAAGTAATTAAGTACTGTAACGGTTTTGGGTTCTAATTTCTTTCAATATTCTATTTATCATTTTATCGGCTAAGCAGAATAACCTATAGGTGACTAGAAACGTACACTTCTATAGTTAATAAAATAAATTTAATTTGAACAATAACTCATTACAATGATTTGACAATGGCTAACACTATTTTATCACAAAGATTCAACATATTATAAATTTCTTATTAAAAACAAATAACAACATTAATATTACCCATAGAATATATCTGAAACATCTACGTTAATATTTAAATATCATTCAAATCATTTAAAACACGTTACTTAAACACTATTAATGGCGAACACTTTTAATAACAATTTAAACACTATATTATAATAATCAAACACTATTTTATATTACTTATTTCTAGTTCACTTAAATTTTAACTTTATGAGTCGCTACCACAAAGCCTCACTTTTCTCCTTGGTGTGAATTACAGCACTAAGGAGGATTTGTGCTATTTTACTGATTTGACTAACACTGAACACTTTTCATCTTATGGTACTCTAGGCTCTCTGTACTAACGACTGACTAGATTTTATTTCACTATTTCTTATTTTCGACGAGTATTGCGTAACGTCTTTTTTTTAAATTTTTATCAATAAAACATAAGCAAGGAATTACGCAATACTAATTGCCATCGATTACGATTATTCAAAACAAGTGTTATGAATAACGCTACAGTACTTATACAATTACTCCAAAAATTACTTAAGTACTTGTAGGGGAAGGTGGGGTAAGACGGGGATCTTAAGGTATTTCATAAATAAAACCCTTTGTTTTTGATTGCACATTTAAGGAACTTTTATTAAGAAAATAATCAACCTTTCTTCCTTAAATTCTAATCAGTGAAAACAAAAAAATATAATTTTTCGTACCTATAGAAATATCAACTTGAAAAAAATAACTAATTTGCCCCATCTTGCCCCACCTATAGGGCAAGATGGGGTACCCCCTTGGGTAAGATGGGGTACAGACTCATAATACAAGCCGTGGCAGTACAGATATTCTGTATCTTCGTCCTCAAAACTCATCAGCTTTCTTGGTTCTTTTAGATCTTTTATTTGTTTTTTTCCGTTTCTTTTTATTTGTTACCTTTGGTTTTGGTTTCTTACTGTTTTGTCTTTCCTCTAACTCTGTTTTATATGGAGACGCAGTAATAATAGCTGTTTTTCCTCTTCTTCGAACTTGTCTTGGCCTTTTTTCGGAAATTCGTGGATACGGATTAACTGTTTCGGACTAACCAGATCGAATGTTGTGTTATCCAAAGAATCATACCTACCCCATCTTACCCGCAAGTAGGTACCCCATCTTTCCCAAATTGGATTCCCAAGTTGTATTTTTTTTTTAGGTTATAAATCGAAGCAAACCGGAACGAGTTAATGTCATTATAATAGTAAAATAAACAAATATCAATAAAAAAATATCAATAAAAAAATATGACATACATCTTGTACACCATACATTTTGAACAGTCACGCACTTTATATACCTCAAAAATTAGATCTAATGGATCTAATCACTAAAAATTTAAAAAAATACTTACAAAATCACAACGTGCACACCTTCGACCAAACTATTTGTGACATTAATTACTTCTGCTAAATACCGTCACATGGCGATAGAAGAAAATTTCTAGCTACATTGTATCATCAGTTTTGTTACGGTCCCCATCTTACCTCGCTACCCCGTCTTACCCCACCTTCCCCTACAGGTACACTCAAATGCACAGTTGATTCAGTTCTACCCCTACTACTATAATACAAAGTTAAATTTCTTACATGTTTATTACTCTCTACACATTTTGTGCCAGCCTTATAAGAATGAAAGCTCTACGATGTTTATAACGTAATAATAATTAAGTAACTTATAACATATTGTGTTCAAAAAATAATATGTTTTGAAAACGAATAATAACACAACAAAACCTCGTCAAACGTAGCTTGAAATCCCGTCCACCGCTATCTAGCAAATCTTCATTGTACTGCACAAACTGTGTGCCATACTTGCATAAAGCATACAAAGCCATCTCGACGGATGTGTAAACAATAAAATATCACTATGTATACAAATATTAAATTCCCTACACTCAGATTCTAGCAAAAAACAATTTCCTCTATGTTGGTTTCATTTTACCCGTGATACATCGCAATTAATGAAGAAAAAGAGAAATAAGTTATTAACTATTTGTAATCTCTTACTATTTATATTATCATACAAATTAATATGTATGGGTCGTTTCACGTGACAGTAAAAAAACTGTTTAGCTAAAGGACTTAAATGAAAAAAATAATGATTGTATAGTCCATATTCAAGAAATAAGAAAACGTACAAATTGATACAAAAATGTTTTTTTATGTTTTGTATGTATTCCTTGGTGGATTCGGAACATTTTCAAAATGATTATATTTGTTTTTATTTTATAGAAAATTGTATGTTTATTTTTATATCCTACTAAAGCAGTGTTTCCCAACCTTTTAGTATTTGCGACTCAATTTTCAACCACAATTCTCATCGTGCCCCCTCCCTCCACCCTCATACAATGAAAAATGGATCTCAGCTAAATAAAAAAAATTGCTTTAAATTGTCAATTTCAATATTAAACCTTCTTTCGAAAAACTTTGCTCTGCTTCTTTTGCCCAAAGAAGTCACTAATAATTATTGATCTTGTTTTAATTTAGTAAAAAACAGTACTGATACAATCCTGTTTATTATATCAGTGTAAATGTAAACATGTATTTTATTTTTTATTTATGTCAGAATGTATTTTATTGCTTTTCTTTCAGTAAATTAAATAATTTTTTTAATAATATTTTTTCTCAATATGCTCGCGCCCCTCAATCAATTTTATCACGTCCTCCCTAGGGAGTCGCGCCCCACATGTTGAGAATCGCTGTACTAAAGGATCAACTTCAAAAAAATGACAAAGAATAAAAATTAATATCATTCATAACATTTTTTAATTTTATTTAAAAAAACTTTTAAATAATTTCTTGTATTTTTGTGATGGTTTTAAGTACTTATTAACACTTAGGTAATCGCTAGACCCAGTCCTTCGTATTTTGGTTAAAATCTTTTAAAGTTTGAAGTGTGCGACGTTGCCACTTTTAGTACCTTTCAACGATAGAATAGCACGGTAGATGACGGTCATAGTCGTCAGTTTGTTCAAATTGTCATAACTAAATTTGATACAGAAAGCGACTGAACAATCAAAAAAGCGATTTTATCCCAAAGAAGATATTTTAATTTTGTTAATTTTCAAAGTTGTTTTTTTTATATAATGATTGATCTCTCATTGTTAATGCATATAAGTACATTATAGTAGTGTAATAAAATATAGAAGATTTTGTTTAAAATAAGTAATTACAGAAATTTCAACAATTATTCTAAATCTTGTTATAAAAGTATGGAAAAATTCTTTTTATTTTTGTAATGACTGTTTGATTAAGTAAAAAACAATAAATATTAGTATATGATTGAATATTGTCTTTCTTTATTGACAAATTATCCTTATAAGAAAGTAAATGCGCACTTCTATTCAGCAGTTTTGGAATAAACATTTGATATTAAACTGGGTCCAGCGCACCCAGTAGCGAGTATTTTTGTTACAAATCAAGGCGCGAGTCCCTAAGTTAACATTATTTTAAGTTCAATAATAAAGATAAAAATTTAAAAAAATACATGGATATAATTTTGTTTACATCATTTTGTACTTGAAAATGAATATTTTTAAACCATTTTAGTCCATTTAGACCCTCTATAATGAATCATAAAAAACGCCATACAATTTTAGCTCCAAAAAAAATAAAAAATAAAATTGTCCTTGGCCCTATCTACTTTACGCAAAACGTCCTCTAAATATTTTATTAATTCATATTATTGATTCACAACGAATAACAATATAATTATTTTTATGCAGGAATTGTAAATGTCAAAGTTCATTATCTATTCAACTACCATAGAATTCAGTTATATTTAAAAGAAACGCAGCTACAAGAAATGAATCAGAACGGAAAAGAATTCCGAATGTAAAGATACAAACGATATTTACATTTACATAAAAATGAAATGTTCATTCGTACGCTTTTATCAAAATTTTGATTTATGTTTTCTATTTATATCGTTCATTTCGAATTCAAGATATGTATATTCGTTTTAAAATATTTGTAATCTGGACATGTAGAAATATTTAATATACAATACACAGTCATTACGGACAATCATTTAGATTTATTTTAGAAGATTTCAACAGATACCATATTTTCATTTTTGCTTCCTTGCCATATCCGAAGGAAAGAATGTGAGAAAGAGATTATTTCTGAAGTAAAAAAAAATCGTTCCGCGGTTTCAAAATTTTTTTAGTCATAATTTTTTTCAGTAGGGATGATTATTATAGGTGATTTTTAATATAAATATAATAAAAAAAACACATAGATCAGTTTTGAAAATATTTATAATATTTATAATAATATATATTTTTAATCACAATTTATAAAAACTTATTCAGAACAACCAAATATCACTAAAATAAAACGGGCAAATGCGTGTTGGGCACGCACATGATAGGGTTCCGTAGCCATTCTCACTACGATTTATAAAAAAATTGTTATTTCCAAATTTTCGTGACTGAAGGGTTAAAATCAAAAAGACATTTGAAATTTGCATTTTAAGAGACCTATCAAACGACACCCCACTCAATGGGGTAAGTGGGGAAAAATGAGTTCACTTTTCAGTCTATAGAAGTCCAAAATATTTTCAGTCTATAGGGGTCCAAAATATTTCATTTTATGGAAAGGGGGTTTAAAAAAATATTTTTGTTTTTGGGTCATTACGTTAGTACTATTAAGTGTGTAAAAGTTGGATTCACTAGCGCTTTTCTAAATCATCAAAATAAAGTAGCATTCAATTATATATAAGTTTAAAAACGTGATTTCCCAAAACTCAAAATTTTTGAATTGTGCCACTCTTGCTCCGAGGTGACGATATGTCCACTACACTAACACCTAAAACTAAGCGAATATATTGCAATAATTAGGTATCAGGGCCCACAAATGGACAAAAGTAAGACCCTAAAATTTCTGTCGACAAGCCTGACAATTTCCGTTACCAAATTTTTCCTGCATTTTTTTTATTTCACGTCAATTCATATAAAATTTCATACAAAACGCAGCTGTTTTCAACCCAAACCCATTTAAAACTTAATGCAATTGTGGGAACAGGACAAGCACAACGAATGTGGCGAATAAAACGATATTTTGTTTGAATTATTCGGTTTTCGTTTGGAAGATACTTGTAGAAGAGAGCTCGAATCGATTTCTGATTGATTAGATATAGTAGCTAATCACTCACAGCCGTATTTTTTGAATATATCAATCAATATAATTAAATATAACTCATATTATTAAATTATGTTCAATTCATGGTTGCTAAAAATATTACATTTTTAGCAAGTTTGTTTGTGCGTGTTCTATTCGTTTGTAGTAAAATACTCAAGTTAAGATGCTCTGTCAAATAGAGAATTTCATTTTCTATTATTGTTTTAACCAAACATGATTTAAAAAAAATATTTTTTACTTTAATTAAAATGTACACCTTACTACCATGATCCAATAATACAAGGTCTGCTACGATTATTTTGACAGCCGCCATTATTGCATATAGTGTTGATGACGTAGTACATCGGCAGAAAATTTACAAATTAAAAATTGACATTGTACATATTAAGTTTAAATTATTAAATTTAGATTTGAAGAAAATAGAAGTGTGAAGTGAAATAGATACAGTTGACATTATATTGGTTATGAAAAAATGCAGTACTGTGTTGTAAAAAAATGTTTAAACTCCGGAAACCGACAGATAATATAAATATTAAATTTTTTCGTTTTTCAAAAAATCCCGAAATAAAAAAAGTGGATTAACGATTGTGGTAAAGAAAATGTGAATGCGAAATACTACAGGAATTAAATCACAATGTGATTATTTAAAATTTCACGTAAATGCAAGTGATAAAGTATATTCCACTTGATGTAAAAACATTATTTTTTAGATGTAGGTTGTTTTTCAGAATTAGAAGTTTGAATAAATTTATAAAAAATGAAAAAATCAAAGAAGAAAATTAAAAAAAATTATTATGTCAACTGTATTTATCGTTTTTTTATTTATATTTCGTTTTTCACAAATTCCTTATAAGGCAAATTTAGTGTTGACGACGTCAAAGTATAAAGCAAGTGAACTGTCAAACAGACCTTGTATTATTGGATCATGCCTTATACTTAACCACAATACAATAATCGACACGTGTTTCGACTTCACAATAAGTGCTCATCAGGAGCTTAACAATTCCAGACTGTCTGTTTCATTGTTGTTAAAGTATACATTTTAGTTTAAGTGACTTGGAAACCACATTTTTCCGTTTTCCAGTAATATATTTTTCAGTTGATTTATGCAATATTTAATCAATTCTATCGAAATTTTTTAAGATAAATGAATCGTTTTGGATTTTACCCATAAAAACAACTACACATATATATTTAGGTAGTTATTTATAAGTCTCAAATTTAAAATAGACTATTGATTTTATAAAACTACACAAAACATTAAAAAGGTAAATAGGTCAGTAAAATTATATCTGTTAATCTACATTTTATAGTATTACTCAACGTAGACGTAGAAAAAAATTATTACCGTAGATACAGTAAAATTTAATCTCGACAATAAAAGTACACAAAGAATATAGACGTTTTCTGGAACACTTAAAGAACAAAAAATATATACTCACTCGAGGAAATCTATCCTCAGCAACACAGTAAAAATAGATGTGTAAAAGCCCAAGATACACGAGTAGTTGGAGGAGGGGGGGGGGTTGGTTATGCATTCAGGGCTGGATTAAAGTGATATAAATTCCGAAACTAATGTCCGGTATTACTACCTAGCCAACAAATATTTGCATGATTGCAAACACAGAGGTTTTAAACTTATGACAGTTCTCTTGGATTTTTGACAGATAGTTTCATGTTTGTATAGTAAGTAAATACAAAAGTATGTTAAGTATATTTACTAAAGTGTATTTAACTAGCCTTGTCTAAAAAACTTACTGCACAAAGAACTATATGTCAAAAACTCCAAGAGTATATAAGTTTGATACCCCGTTTGAAAGTATTTGCAAGCTAGCAATTTTTTTAGGTAGGCTGTAATACCGGACATAATTGATAAAACTTTATTTATAATTATTTTTAAAAATTTGTTATTTGTTCATTCCAAAATTATTTTTTATAAATGATCGGAAGGTGTAATCTACTGAATACTTAAAGCAACAACGATTTCAACATATTTAACGGTGTAGTTTAAATAACAATATCAAAAAAATACCTAGCTTTTGTTACTATACTTTACGCGCTATTAATTTTTTGGAGTATTATATCTCTTGTATTGATGTAACGAATGTATGATTTTAAATATTCGCGAACGCGAATATTAGCTGTCGATATTTGCGAATGCGAATATTAGCTTGTCGTTATTCGCGAATGCGAATGCGAATATTGACTTTATTGAAAAAAGCTAAAATGCTAAAAAAAGGTCTTCTGATTAAAACGATATTTTTATTTGTCAATACATCATATTATATTCGCAAAAATATTCGCAACTTTACCTGCGAATACGAATACGAATGTTTAAAAATGTGCGAATATTCGCGAATGCGAATATTCGCGAATGTGAATGCGAATATTCGTTACATCCCTAATCTCTACTACAATTTTAAATTCATTTTTGTAGTAAATTATCTCAGCTACAATTTTGGTCATTTAGGTATGTTTTTTTTTTCGAAAAGTTCGCCGTTTTCGGGATATTTGCAAAATAATGTTTCCGCAAATTTTCACTCTACAAAATTAATTTTTACAGCGGTCAAATCAATGAGAAACTTTCACATATTATTTAGAACCCTAATACTAAGGTGTATGCAAAAATTTATCCTGTTACAAATATTATCTTACAATTAGTTGGCCGTATATTTTTCCTGGACTATTAAGTAGGTACTAATATTTGACATTTTTTATTATTATTTATTACCGTGCTGTAAAAAAATAATTGTAAAATCTTCCGGCTTTATTACATGACACTTTATCTACAGTAATTTGTTTAGCGTTCTCCTGGTAATAAAATATATATTTTATGTGATCTACCTCAGTGGCGAAGATAGTTTTTTGAGATGGGGGGAGGGGGGGGGGGGATCAGTGCCGACTATGTGATGCCTTAAATACTAATTATGTCAAGCGTCTTTTTTTAATTTTGAAGACCTTTTTTTAGTCATTAGCAATTTCGAATACTTTTTTCCGGCAACGAGGGGGAAATGACAGTATTAAATTTCATTATATTATATTTTTCATTATAAAAATCATCTTTTATCTGGTGCAAAGTGTATTGACCCTCTATCTACGCCACTGATCTACCTATTTAAAATGAAATGCATAAAAATTAATTTGAAAAGATTTATCTCAAAGGGTTGCGTCCTCCCACAGTTATAGAACTACTGATCTATACGACAATTGTATAAACTAACTAAAATACGCCCAAAAATATAATTTTAAATAATTTATTTCGGTTCACAATTTACCCCTCTTTGGTAATAACATGTATTACTAATGAGCGATTATATATAATGAATTTACTCTTGAGAAAAAGCTAAGCTTACGCTATCTGCGAGGTATAAAATATAAATAGCAGACCACTGACAGTTTTAATCAAAGGTATGGTTTATAACAGTGGTTCCCAACCAGTGGTCCGTAAAAGGAATATATAAGGTCCCTGTAAAAGATTTCAAACTTTGAATGAACTTAGATTTATCGGTGACCTTTTTTTTAGATATTTTAATTTATGAAAATCATAAAAATGAAATGCCAAGACCTTATTTTAGGTTTTTTATTTCAAATCTATAAAAAAAATATTAAAATGAAAGTTTCTTTTTTAACCTTGTGGTCCCTGCTAATAATAATGAAATCAAAGTGGTCCCTGGTCAAAAAAAAAGTTGAGAACCACTGGTTTATAAGAATGACCTTGACACATGCGTCTTAAGTAAATATCAACGATCTAAAAGCAATGGCGACAAATGTACATAATAAAATGCATAACATTTAAATTATCTACTATACATTTATAACCACTGCTCTAAAATCTCGAGCAAATGCATAACGATTTGATATCCTCGATAGATAGCGTTAGCTTAGTATTTGCTCTAAATTAAATTCTTTATAATACTGGTCATAAGACCTGAAATCTAAATTTAAGTTCTATTTTATGTACCTGCTTCTGAAACTATATTAAAAATCAATTAACTTTTAATTAATAAAAATGTTACATTGTTTATATTGCAGGTATATTGAATAAATATCAGTTTCTTTCAATAGAAATTTTATTGTTTTAATTTTTTTATAAATGTGGTATTTTGGAGCAGAAAAATAACGGTCCAATTAAATAGATATATTTTATATCTATCCATCCTCACGTCCAAAAAAAACTTAATAAAAAATTACATACCTTTAAATTTGCATGGATTGAATGGACACTCTCTGAAAAGAAAAAAAATAATTAGTAAATATATTTTATGCAAAAAACGATAAAAATTATTCTACTATCAATTTTCGGGATAATATTTTCAAGGTTAACATAAAATGTCCCAATTTTAACAACAATAATTGAGTATAAAACAAATCCAGCTCTGCCCTATCCCTCAACGTCATTCGACACTGTGTTTTCTGTTCGATTGGCTGGCTGATTTATTGTTCTCTGTTTTTCCAATATTCTAACAGCGGTTTTGTCACTTGGCGGCTGCTGTTACAAGTTATGTTTAATTTCCTTCCATTCTTAATAGCTTGTGCTTAAGAACAATGCAAAATAAATAACACAAAATTCATTTTTGCTCATTGATTTTTTAATTTAATTTTTGTGTTTGACATCCGTATATTAGTTCCTGTATTTATTTTTGTTTATCGATCATTTATTTGATGTAATGAAAAACAGAAACAGCTAAAAATTAATACTTTCCTTTATTTATTCTTTAATATACTCTGTACATTATAAAAATATAAAACCGTTTTTTTTTAATATACAGGGGTTATATATGACCCATAAAAGTAACATAAACATATGTGCATTTTCTTTAGGATGATATTAGGGTGAATTTATAAAAAAATAGCACAACTCATTACTAAAGTTTTTTTTTATGAAATGTCGTATCACCAGGGGCGTTCGCAGAAAATTTTACCGAACCCCATTTTTGGCAATAAAATATTAAACATTGTTTTATTTTTGCTACCTACATATGTTTTTTCGTTGAATAATCGCTGTCATTGATTTTTTATAAAATAACAATTAAATTCAATCTTTTACCATACTATTGGAAGTGGTTTAGTATTTAAGGGTTGATGTCTACCCTTATAACTTATTTGTGTTTTTAACACACGATACCGTCGTATACAAAGTTTATTACCCATTTTGTAAATTTCGCTATTGTATCTTTACCTATGTTGTTAGAATTAATTATAATATAATGGGGTTGAAATAATTAAGGGTAGAAAAATGTTAAAAATGACTGTATTTTATTGAAATTGTAAATTTATATTAACTGTGATTGTTTTTAACAAATTATGAAGTTTTTTTAAATTTGCTTGATAGCTTTCTATATTTTTGTTGACCTAAACTTAGAGGATGATACCAAAAAGTAAATAGAATAAAATGTATTGTGAATTTTAGTTTTATTTTGGAATTATCCGTTTTTAAACTTTTTTTCAATACTTGAAAATTCCATTTTCCATTTTTCACCACTGTAAGGGTTGTACACCCCCTGTTGATGAAAAAACAAAGCTGTTACTTTTTGGGCTTTGAAACAACACCACATTAATGATTTATCTGAATTTTCATACTAATATAATTTATAACAAAACTCTAGTACATTGAAAAAATGTCCCACTTATTGTGTCAAGCAGTGTATTATGATTAAAAAATTTATCATAATTAAATACATATAAATACATTTCTGCTTTATTATTTTAAATCACAAAACCTCACTAAGCAAAAACAGCTAAAAATTAAAAATATATATTTTCCCTTGATTCTTTAACATTATTGAATTCCTTCGGTTTCGTCTTCGATCGTAAATAACAAAAGAATACTTTTTATAATTAATTCACTATCAAATATTAATGGTAGATACTATTAAATTGTAGTAAGATATTGCAGTAGGTATTATATAGAAGAGATCAGAGAATTACATCAAAATCAACGAAGAAGGTTTTAGATATTTCTTAATTATCTAGAAGATATTTTTTATTATATACATATTTGATTCGATTCTTTCTTACTTGTTTCTTTTATTGGTTTGAATTTTTTGATGCAAGTTAGATGGACAATGGGTTGAATTAATTTGTAAACTCGGAATATTAGAGTAAGATATAACATTACAAAAGTCAATTTGTTATACTATAGCATTTAATTAATTTGATTTAAAAGTACTTAATTTTGAATGATTCATTGTCTTCCATTTTCCAATTTCTACACCGGCTTTGTCGTTTAGTTTCTGTCACAAGTATTGTTTAATTTCCTGTCATTCTTAATAGCCTCTGGTAAATAATTACATAAAATAGAGACCAAGAACGAGCTTAACAGACAAAATTGTTAATTATTTCATCATGATTATTTAGTATTAACTTACTATTTTTTTATTATACCAGAGAATTTTGCTCTAAATAAGGAATTATATCATAATCCTTACAGCAATTGTTTGTTACATAATTTAAAATTTACAAACGCTCGTTTATACTTGTATTATTATTTAATATCATTGTGTGGTTTAATTACAACAACATTAATATCATAACTATTTTTGATTTTTAAGGGTTTGCCGTTGTTCAATTATGATAATAAATTCCTTATTTACTACCTAAACGAGACTTTTTTTATCAAATGAAGTTTTAGAAAATACGAATAATTAAATATGAATTTTTAATTCGTAAATACATGAATAATAAAATTATATAAAAAAATACTTTTTAAAAACAAGCTTTTATTAAAAATGCACTAAAAAGTAAAAAATAAATTTTCTGCTATCACAAAAAATTCAGGATTTTATGACTAAAACAAATAAAAGCGCGGGGTGCTCATGAAGTAAATGTATAGTTTTAAATTAATTAATTATTTCATTATACTGAAGTATTATTATAGTTTATCAAAAATTCTACTGTATTTATTTGATTTAATTTGCAAATTTTCTACTGTTGTCTTATATCAATTTATATTTCATTTCTTATTCTGCATAAGAATTTTTATTCATACATTTGTCTTCATAGCGCCCCGCGCTTTTATTTGTTTTAGTCATAAAATCCTGAATTTTTTGTGATAGCTGAAAATTTATTTTTTACTTTTTAGTGCATTTTTAATAAAAGCTTGTTTTTAAAAAGTATTTTTTATATTATTTTATTTTTAAATTTTTAGATACTGATTGACTAACTAACTAACATACTAACAGGTAAAGCTCGACAAACTTTTTCATTTGATACCCATATCAAGATAGTTATAAAGAAAAAGGTAATCCGCCATCTTGGGGCATCTGCCATATTGTATTTAGAATGACGTTACATAGCTAATCGTATTCTACTCATCAAACCATTTTATTTGATACCCATATCAAAATGGTTACTAAGAAAAAAGTAATCTGCCATCTTGGGGTGTCCGCCATATTGGATTTAGAATGACGTCACATAGCTAATCGTATTTTACTTATCAAACCCTTTTATTTGATACCCATATCAAGATGGTTAAGAGAGAAATGTAATCCGCCATCTTGGGGCGTCCGCCATATTGGATTTAGAATGACGTCACATAGCTAATCGTATTCTACTCGTCAAACCCTTTCATTTGATACCCATATCAAAATGATTATGTAGAAAAAGATAAATCGCCATCTTGGGGCGTCCGCCATATTGGATTTAGAATGACGTCACATAGCTAATCGTATTCTACTCATCAAACCATTTTATTTGATACCCATATCAAAATGGTTACTAAGAAAAAAGTAATCTGCCATCTTGGGGTGTCCGCCATATTGGATTTAGAATGACGTCACATAGCTATTTGTATTCTACTCATCAAACCCTTTCATTTGATACTCATATGAAGATGATCATAAAGAAAAAGGTAATCCGCCATCTCGGAACATCCGCCATATTGGATTTAGAACGATATTAGATATACTATATTGCATTGTCACCGGACTCATATATGTATACAAAATTTCAAAGTTCTATCTTAATTAGAACTAGTCGAAATTTTGATTGCAAAATTTGATCTTAACTAACTAACAAACTAACAAACAAAAGTGAAGTTAAATAAAAGCTTTTAAAAAAGAAACCTAAAGAATGACAGTTTTTCCCTGTACATACCGGATAGTAAGCGACAACCTATTATTATAAAATGTTTTTTACACTCTGAAACTGTAGGTTATTATTTAATTTTAGGCTGTAATGTTTGCAGTTTATCCATCAATTTATATTGAGAATCTGCAAACATTATTACAGTTTCACACTGTAAAAAATCTGCCGTGTGCCACAGGACTTTCTTATACGTAATAATGACAGTGAACAGTGTACGTGATTTTTATTTTAGTGAAGGATATTTCTGACAAACTAATAAAAGATAGAGTAAAATGAATGAGACATAAACTATAGAAATATTATTTTATACATTATGTATCGAACGAATTTTGTTTAACATAATTACTAACAATAAAATGGAAACGGATGTTTTCTCATGTAATTTTTTTAATTTTTTGAAATAAGACAAAAATGTTATAGATAAAAAATGTCGAGTATGTTACTATCTATAATTTATTCCCCATACATTTTTTCCAACACTTATGATTTAGCTAGAAATATTTTTTTTTAAATCATTATTTAGAATAATCTATACTGGTTGCTGGGTGCTTTGACCGTACGGATCACGACTAATACCGTCAATTCGCACGACGACTACTGCAAACTAAATGAATTAGAGTATACAGTGTTTATTCTCAGTATTACGTATAAGAAAGGCCCATGGTACCTATGGCAAACACGTACAGTCTCTGTAATACGTATAAGAAAGTCCCATGACACTCATGGCAGATATTTCTTCTCTGTTATGAACCATTTGAAATGTACTTAAAAACAAATACTTGGTAAAAAAAAAAAAAAAATTAAATTTGTTTTTTCGAAAAAATGAATAGAACATAAATTATAGATAATAATATTACCTACAATTTTCAACTTGACCATTTTTCTCTAATTCGCACTGTTTCAGTGTAATTCGAAAAATTCAAAAATCGATGTAGGTAAACATCCGTTTCCGGTTGAATGATCGTTTTCAAAAATAGGAGGTTTTCTTCCCAGGCAAAAATCAATCTTAAGTATAAAATTCCACCTTTCTACGATTTGTCGTATTTGAGTTGTTATATATTGTATTATAATCTATGTTATAGAATATTATTATTATGTTATCTATGTTTGTACAGATTATAAATCAGTTTTGTTAAATACACATTCGTTCTGTGGCCGTCTAATTGATCGTATCATTGAGACCTCTCCCAACACAACACAACATGGCGCAGTCGGTGCAAGTCGAATCAACAGTATGTAAAAATAAAATATGTTATTATTAATAATTAATATAACATCATAAATAATAAATGTGAAGTGCTTTAAATTAAATCTTATATACCAAAATAATATTATTTTAAATGGATTAATTAAAATAAAGCGGATAAATAAAAATAAAAATTAGTGACCGCGTGTTTAATATAGTACATTTGATCAAGTTTCTACGTATTCACATAAATTAATATGGCTAATACATCAAATAATTTTGTAAAACCAGTAGACGATTTAAATTTAAACGGAAACTTATCTGAAAATTGGAGAAAATTTAAATTAAACTACGAAATATTTGAAACTGCTGCAGGCTTAAATGATCAAACAGAGGCGGTGAGGTTAGCCACATTTTTAAATGCTATAGACACAGAAGCCCTAGAATTATATACGACATTTGAAGAAACTGATAAAAAGAAATATGCAAATGTGAAAAAAGCTTTTGAGAACTACTGTACACCAAAGAAGAACATCGTATTCGAAAGATTCAATTTCTACAATAGAAATCAACAAGAAAAAGAACATTTCGATAATTTTTTTACGGACTTGAAGAAATTAGTAAAAACGTGTGAGTTTGATACCCAAAAATCTTCACTTATCCGTGACCGGATTGTACTAGGAGTTTATGATAAGGCACTACAAGAAAAATTACTTCAAGTAGAAAACTTGGATTTAGAAAAGGCTGTCGAGAGATGCAGAGCGTGGGAGCTGTCTCGTGAACAAACAAGAAATGTCCAAGAAGGCCCCAGTTGCAGTTCATCAGTGTTTCATTTAGATAAGTACTATAATAAAAAGTTTAAGAATAATTATAATAGGAATAATAGTATTAATAAAAATAGGGAACAAAATAATACTAGTCGCAATTTTAATAAACAATCTAACAACAATTGTTATAAATGTTTAGTATCACATGGCCCTAAAAAATGTCCTGCTTTTGGCAAACAATGTATGAATTGTCTAAAATTTAATCATTTCACAATAGCTTGTAAAATTAAAAAAATTAAGGCAATTTCATTAAATGATCATGATAATGATGATCATAACAATTTATGTATAAATATTATTAATAAGAATCAATGTAATATTTTCAGAAAACATAAATGGACTGAAGTAATAAGAATAGATGATACTTTCGTGGAATTCAAACTGGACACTGGATCTGATGTCAATATTCTACCACGGAGTGTATATCGAAGAATTGATAAAAAATGCAAAGTAGAGCCAACACAGATGGTATTAGAAGCGTATGGTGGTCAAAAACTATACCCACTTGGTATTTGTTATCTCACTTGTCAATTCAGAGATGAAATAGGTATAGAGCCATTTTTTATTATGAATGAAAATGTAGCACCAATTTTAGGTTTGGACACTTGTTCAAAATTAAAAATTATTCAAAAAGTAGATAAAATTGATGTTAAATTAAGAAAATGTGATCATTCATATGATAAGAAAAAGTTTATTGATAAAAATATAAATGTTTTTAAAGGAATTGGTAAATTTTCAAAAACATATAAAATTAAATTAACAGCAAATCATAAATCTGTTGTTAATCCTGCTCGCAGAGTACCTTTAAAAATTATAAATAAACTTTTAAATAAATTAGGTGTTTTAGAAAAAATGAATATAATTGAAAAAGTAGATGAAGCTACTGAATGGGTCAATAATTTAGTAATTGTAGAAAAGAAAAATAGTAATGATCTTAGACTTTGCTTAGATCCTAAAGATCTTAATAAATTTATCATAAAAGAACCATTTTTAATACATACATTAGAAGAAATCGCTCAAAAATTACATGGTGCAAAATATTATTCGGTTCTTGATATCAAAGACGGATTTTGGCACATTGAATTAGATTCAGAAAGTAAAAAACTAACTACATTCAGTACTCCATTTGGAAAAAATTATTGTTTTAATAGACTTCCTTTTGGTTTATCTTGTAGTTCAGAAATATTTATGAAATATAATTTTGAAACTTTTGGTGATTTACCGGGCGTATTTATTTATATTGATGATATTTTAGTAGTAGATAAAACAAAAGAGGAACATGACAAAAATTTAGAAAAAGTAATTGAAAGAGCTTTAAAAATGAATGTCAAATTTAATCCTGATAAATTTCAATATTGTATGAAAGAGGTCAAATATGTAGGTCATATTTTTTCAGAAGCCGGTATGAGAGCAGATAATGATCGAATTTCGGCAATTTTACAGATAAAAGATCCAAAAGATAAAAAAGAATTAATGCGTTTGTTAGGAGTCATAAATTATATGAGATCGTTTATTCCTAATTTATCTGAAGTGACGTCTCCATTAAGAGAGTTATTAAAAAAAGATTCCATATTTAATTGGACACCTAGTCACTCAGTAACATTGAATAAAATAAAGGATCTAATAAAAAATGCTCCGTTATTACAACCTTTTGATCCAACTCAAGAAATAACTATCGAAAGCGACGCGAGTCAAAATGGTTTAGGCTGTTGTCTTTTACAAAACAATAAACCAATAGCTTTTGCTTCTCGCAGTTTATCTGAAACCGAAAAAAGATATGCTCAAATTGAAAAAGAATTTTTAGGTGTAACATATGCATGTAAAAAATTTCATAGTTATATTTATTCACAAAGAATTAAAGTTAAAACGGATCATAAACCTTTAATAGCGATTATGCAAAAAGATTTACATAAAATACCGTCAGCAAAACTACAAAGAATGCGTTTAAAATTATTAAATTACGACATTCAATTAGAATATGTTCCAGGTCGTTATATGGATTTATCTGATTATTTATCGCGACATTTTTTAAATACTAAAGATGAGGAAGATAAAGAAATTACGGAGGTAATTCATAGTATTGATGTTAGTGATAAAAAAATAGAATTATTTCAATCAGAAACTAAAAATGATCCAATTTTAAAACATTTGTTAGAGATTTGTAAAATAGGTTGGCCTAATAATAAATCTAAGGTTAAAGAAGAAATTAGATTTTATTTTAAAAATAGAAATAATATTTTTATAGATAATGAAATATTATATATGAACGAACAGATAATAGTTCCTAAATCTTTACAAAATGAAATGTTAAAAATTATTCACGAGCCACATTTAGGCATAACTAAATCAAAAGCTAGAGCGCGTCAATTGTTATATTGGCCGGGTATGGATGAAGCAATAGAAAATTTTATAAGTAAATGTAATACGTGTCAAATGCTTCAATCCAATAACACTAAAGAACAGTTAATTTCTCATGTGATTCCGATGATTCCATTTAATAAAGTAGCCTGTGATATACTTGAATATGGAAATAATAAATTTCTTGTATTAATTGACTATTTTTCGAAATGGATAGAATTAATTCAAATAAAAAATAAATCATCACAAGAAATCATTAATAGCTGGGAACAAATATTCTCGCGTTTTGGGATACCGAAAACAGTAATAGCAGATAATAATCCTTTCGACTCGTTCGAGTGTCGAAATTTTGCTAGAAAGTGGAATTTTGAAATTATAACAACCAGTCCACATTATCCTAAGAGTAATGGACTTGCTGAAAGAGCAGTTCAGATAGTTAAAAATATTTTAAGAAAATCAAAAGATAATGAGCAAATATACATAAGTTTATTAGAATATAGAAACACAAAAGTAAAAGATTTAAGTTATAGTCCGTCACAGTTACTACAAAACAGAATATGTAGAACAAAATTACCAATAAACAAAAAATTATTGCTGCCAAAATTAAACGAAAATATTGAAAAAGAGTTTAAAAGGAAGCAATATAATTCTGAGAGATATTATAACAAAAATTCTAAAGTAAGAATAGAATTTAACATCAATGATCGTATAATATTTAGAAAAAAATTCAAATGGTGTAAAGGGAAAATAATAAAAAAGTGGCTCACACCTCGTTCATATCTAATTAAAGGTGACAATGGTGGAGAGTATAGGAGAAACTCTTCACAAATTCTCCATTATAAAGATCCAGATCCAGACTTTGAATACAATGAAAGTAATCAGGTCCAAAATAATAAATGCAATGATTTTCATACTTTAAGAGATGGAAAAATTGTCTATAAAATGTAAATAAATTGTATTAAATGATATTGTTATTAATTTAATGAGGGAGATGTTATATATTCATGGGCGTAGCCAGGGTGGGGCAGGGGGGGCGCTTGCCCCCCCCCTAGCTTGTGGACAAAAAGTAATAAGTAAATCAGTACATTGTCTAAACAGGGATATTTCTAGATTTCTATGATGTCCATTGGATTTTTGAACGTAATTTTATATTTTGGATCCAGAAAATCTTATATCAAAGTTTTTTTTAATCACAATCTTTTGTTTTTACATGTAAACTAAAATTTCAGGGAAAATTAAAAATAAAATAAAAACATCTAATAAAGACCATACCGGGTGTTTTTTTTAAAGACTTTCCAGCGGATTATTTCCAAAATAACGAATTTTCAGAGAAAATTTGTCAGACAAAAGTTTCATGGATTTGAGGGGGCTAAATATTGACAACATGTGTTGCCCTTGAAAAGGTCACTATTATGGGCTTTTTAGGTTCAACTTTTCTTTTTCAAATGTAAACCCATATTTTGTTACAGATTCGTAATTAACTAGAAAAAATAAGTAACTTTTTTCTGAAAATGTCAATTTTGTATGATTTGGAGCAAAACAAACAGTAATTTCTGTATTTTAAATAATTTTTTACTCGAAAACTATTGTTTTTTTAAATAATCGCAAGAAGCAAAAAGTGCTTAGTTTTCAACAAGAATTATCGGAGAATTTTTACTTATTTTTAATTCGTTTTTTTTTTTATTTCGAAAAATTTCTTTAAAAACAATTTTTTTTAATTAATAATTACTTTAAAAAAAATTCTGAAAATCCTTGCCGAAATCTAAACATTTCTTTTCTCTTGTAATATTTTTTTATAAATTGGTAGTTTCCGAGTAAAAAATTATTTAAAATCCAGAAATTACTGTTTGTTTTGCTCCATATCATACAAAATTGACATTTTCAGAAAAAATATTTCAGACAAAAGTTACTTATTTTCCCTAGTTAATTACGAATCTGTAACAAAAAATATGGGTTTACATTTGAAAAATAACCTAAAAAAACCCATAATGGTGACCTTTTCAAGGTCAACACATGTTGTCAATATATAGCCCCCTCAAAGCCATGAAACTTTTGTCTGATAAATTTTCTCTGAAAATTCGTTATTTTGGAAATAATCCGCTGGAAAGTCTTTAAAAAATTGTTTTGTTAAAGTGCTGTGAATATAAAAAGATCCACGGAAATTAATTTTGACCTGATTTTTTTAAACTAAAATATGTTACATCAAAAAAATGTTGCCCCCCCCTAAATACAATTCTGGCTACGCCCATGTATATATTGTATTATAATCTATGTTATAGAATATTATTATTATGTTATCTATGTTTGTACAGATTATAAATCAGTTTTGTTAAATACACATTCGTTCTGTGGCCGTCTAATTGATCGTATCATTGAGACCTCTCCCAACACAACACAACATGAGTTACAGCGTCTACAGACAGACCGACAGACACACAGACATCATGGCGAAAATAGTCAGAATGGATTCTGGGAAGGTCAAAATTAATAATTCCATCAAAAACCGGATTTCGAAAAAAATCGCGTTTACTATACTTACTTATACTATATGTATATTTCATATACATTGGTATAAGAAAGTAAAAATATTTTATAATGATAGGTTGTCGTTGTCACTTACTTACTGGACGTACAGGAAAAACTAATTCTACAGGTTTCTTTTTTTCCGTGTACAATTTGCGACCCTTTCGTAAAAAACAGTTAGATTGCCTACCCGGGAAAAATTGAAGATCTGCTGAGATCTACTCAGATCTTGACAGATCTGTATTTTGAGATAACATTATATTTTTCACTGATCTGTGGAGCCATGCAAAGATCTACAACGGTCTCCAAAGATCTACAAAGATCTCTGTAGATCATTGTAACGTTAAAAATTCATGAAGTTTTAATGTCTATCACGATCTACAATGATGTTTAGAGATCTTTGTAGATCGTTTTAAATCTTTGTAAGTCTTTGTAGATCCTTGCAAGTCTCAAAAACCAGTGAAAAATATGATGTCTCAAAATGGAGATCTGTCGAGATCTAAGTATAGATCTCTGCAGATCTATAATTTTTCCCCGGTAATTGGTTCTACGTTACATTTTTTTTTACTTTTCTCTTAAAAATGAATAATTTTTTGTAGAATTACAGTTTTATCCACGTATAATCATTCGCCGCTTTGCTCCCCGGCTGGTCTCCCTACTTTCTCTTCGTAAAGTTGGTACCTACTGTTATTTAATATTAAAAGACAATACAAGTGTAAATGAATGCACATGTTTGCATTATTAAAAGAGAAGTGCATGTTGTCGGTAATGTGAATTCTATTTATAAATATTACAAAAGCAATTAATCTGTAGTTCTATTTACGTGTTACATTAATGACTCAGGGAACATTTAAGTTTAAATTTAACTATCGATTTAAAATAACAATGAGTCAGTTATTAGATGTCAGAATTTATATAAAATGTAAGATTCAAACTGATACAAAATATATATTTATGATTTTGAAGAAAATATTTTGATACAAGTCCCTTAAAATTATGTAAAATATTTTTCTACAACTTAATAAATAAATATAAGTATATCTGTGTAAAATGAAATAATTACATATATGGCATTTAAATTTTAAGATCTTTAAAAATCTTTTTCGAAAAAGAAAACTTAACAGTTGCTATATTTAATAATTAAATCGACAAAAAGTAAACATACACTGATGTCCGGTATCATAAAGGAGCTAGCAAAAATGAGGTATCAAACTTTTATGACAGTTCTCATGAAGATTCATGAAGATTTTGACAAGTTTCGCGCACGCATTTTATGTAAACACCAACTGTATAAAAATAGTGGTGATATTACGAAAATTATTTTGTACGGTCAGAGTCGCCAACTGTGTTACACGTTGAAGTATCACTGCTCTAAAATCCATAGCAAATACCTAGATACTATCACAAAATTAAAACCTCATTTGAGATTAGTGCTAGCTATGAGTGCTAGCTAGCACATTTTGCTAACCCCTTTATGATACGGGACATGAGAAAACTGTAGCAAATAAATGTAAATATTTGTAAATTATTAACAAATTTAATAAACGTCATCAATTAGCATAGGTGGGCACAGTTAATCGAAAAGTTAACTTCGCTAATCGTTAATTCGTTAATAAAATGTTACTTATTGTTAGTTAATCGTTAATACGTTAATAAAAAAGTTAACTTCGTTAATCGTTAAAGCGTTAAAATTCCGAAAATTAAACGGAAGTTACAGTTAATCGAAAATTTAACGAAAGTTAAAGTTAACCATCCAAAATGTTTGAAGACCTTTTTTTTCTTTGCTATTTCGACAACTTTCTTATGTACTTGTTGTCAAACAACGGACTAAAGTTAACGGAAGTTAACAAAAACGTTAACATTTTTTTGAGTTAACTTATAAGTTAATCCGTTAATATTTTGTTAACTTCGTTAATTAACGATTAACGGATTAACGAGTTAATGCCCACCTATGTCAATTATATATTTTTAGATAAAATAATACAAACTTAAAACTCAAACATGATATTTATTAACAGTACCTAAGTAACTTAATATCTTATTCGCCGTTAGCAACAGGGGATTTGTTAAATATAACCAAATTTCGTTATTTATAAATAATATCACTTTTCGCAAGTAAACTGAAAAAAATTCCGAGTATAAAAAAGGTAACCTTAAGTTATAAAAATAAATTATTTGTATTCTTTGACTGATTATAACGATACACGTTTAATATATTTTTATTTATTATATTTTTTTAAGACTTAATCCTTTAGGGAATAAAAATAAACATTATATGTTTCGGTGCATTTTGAAGCGAAAATAACGGGTTATTTGATAAATATACTAACCTAACACAATTGATTCTTTTTAGTGTTTTTAATCAAATATAAATCAGTGACCAAACAATGCTAAAAAACAAATTGAGTAGATTCAACATTGTAGCAAATGTTCTTAACAAGATTTGACCAATTTAACTAGCTCCATATCTAACCAGTAGCGTAGTTAGAAGAGGTCAGCTACTTACATTATATACATCTGTAATGGTAAAAAATCTGGTTAGGTAGCGATACTTAACAATATTTTGGTTCGTATATAAATTTTATAATAAATAAATTAAAACTGGTGCGAAAACGGTTATATAGACCATTAAAATTAAAAAATATAAAATCGAAAAAATAATTGATGCATCAATCAAAAAATAATTTATATTTTATAAATGAACCATAAAATGAACACGAATCTCATTAATTCATCATATTTTAATAACATCCTTTATTACATTGTCTTAATTACATTTTATAATTTATCTAGCGTAAAATTGAACACCTCTAAAAACATAGAGTGCTAGTGAAATAATAATAAATCACGTAAACGGTGCGTAAAGGGGCGTAAGTGAATCTTAAGCCAAAATGAAATATAGCTATCGCTAGATCATTACACGCTTGTCAGAGAAAATGGAAAAAATATTTAACATTCACATATCTCTTGTTTTTCCGAACGTAGATACGATTACGAACTCTGAATGAATTTTTAAAACTTTTGCAGTTGTAGTTCTAAATAACTAACGGCATCTCGAATCCTGAGTGTAAGCCGTGAATATAGGTATATTTAGTTTTCCATTGTTAATTGTTTCTTACCATTTTACTACAAATATTTTTGTTTTTCTTATAACAAAGGAACCCGCACGTTCCTTATGGTAACTGGCTTTCCGTGAAAATCGCTAAATTTTTGGTATGTTGTAGTTTATGTGATGCTGATCAAAAGCTCTCACAGGCACAACTTCGAAAAATTAGCCGTTTCGGCGATAAAAATTTTTCAAGATAAAAAAATGAAACTAAAGTTTTATTTGAGTTTTTATTGTTTTAATGTTTTTTTTGGCTATTCTAGTTTTTCACTAATATAATATAATAATAATATAATGATATTTCAGAGGTAAGTTATTAATGATATTACAATGATGAAAAATGTAATTATTAATTTTTACTTCCATGTTCGAAGAAATGGAAGTATTGTAATACAGTAGAAAAATCGTGTCCGAGATAAGAGCAGATTCTGATTGTACTAACTTCAAAACATAAAGAAAAGTTAATTTCCGCATGGCGGTTGTGCGTGTGTGTGTCAATGTGTCTGGATGTAGAATTTTCTTCCGTTCACGATTACTATACTGTAAATAAGATCTTGGTGACAGAATAAAAGTTGTTTAGCAATGACTCATAAACAAAAAAATAAATGTTCAAATCATCAATTATTTTAATTAAATAATAAAAATAAATTCCACTAAGGTATTTATGTAAACTAGTAATGATATATTATAAATGTGAGCTATTTGTAACTTTAAAAATGTTAAAAGATTTAAAACTTAAATAAAACTTTAATTTCAATTTTTCATCTTTCATTTTTATCGCCGAAACGACTCATTTTTCGAAGTTGTGCCTGTGAGAGTTTTTGATCAACATCACATAAACTACAACAAACCAAAAATTTAGCGATTTTCACGGAAAGCCAGTTGCCATAAGGAATGTGCGGGGTCCTTTGACAAGTGCAATTTTTAAATTGTACAGAAGAACAATAAATTATTTAAATAATGCTACTGTTTGCAATAAAAAATAAAAATTCAGTGGCATGAGCTTCTTATAGTTATTTAACCACAAGAATTAGAAATTAATGATTTTCGAATGTTTTTCTTTACTTGCACTATGAGACCTTCCTTCGTGTCAAGAATTAAGGCCATATATTTTTAGGGACCATCCATAAATTGCATCTCATGTTAAGGCGTGAGGGGGATCTACAAATTGTGACATGGTGTGACAAGAGGGTGGAGTATCACAAGCTTTGTGACGTCACATCTAAAAAATTGATTTTATTTCAATTGTAAGAGCAAAAATGTGGGAAAAAGCAATTGTGTTTAAGTTTTAAGTAACTCGAGATTGGTGGAGAGTTTTTGGGAAAATTTGAAACGTGCATGGTAAAATTTCATATAAATTAAAATAAATTAACAGCCAATAACAATGAAAGAATTTTTATTTTGTATTTTTTTTATTGGTTTTGAGGGGAAGAAGGGGCAAATATGACAAGGCCAGGGAGGGGTAAAAAAAACATGAAATTTGTGTGACGTAATTTATTGATGGTCCCTTATCGCAAAAAGAATTATTCGAAATACTCATTAATTTTATAAAAACAACGATCCAACATGCATTTTTTAAATTCATTGTTGAATTTTTGGTATTGATAATTCGTAAATTTTCAATATTAGGAAAAATACTGAAATTGGTGGGCTTCTGTTTTCATATAGTTCCGTTTAATTTTCTAGAGAATGACAGAAAGCAAAATGTTATATAATTTCAAAATAAACAAATCCCTTAATTCAAAAATTGAATACGAAGTAAATTCAACTTATCTTTTCAAACTTGGATAAACACAAATAGAAATGTATATATTCGGAAACAAGGATTCCATTTTACAGAAACAATACAATTGATAAAATATAACCTTACCTGCGAAATACGAAAGCTTCCCAACTGTGAGGAAACGAAGTAAATACGAAAATCAAAAACTCTTCTTGAAAAACGTTCTGATGAAAAAGCGATGAATAATAAACACCGATGTAATATATAGATAGATATGGAACAGGTTTCTTCGATATAAATTATTTACGGTTTTCGATTTAGCTATAAACGAGAAATCGTTAAATGTTAATGCTAAAACTTTGATTGGCCTGTTAAAGAGTATTATTAATTTATGACAAGATTTATTAGGGTTTCTTGTATCTTATATTTCAATATATAGTACGACCAGAAAGGACGACGCGACGGACCGACATAAAAAAGCTTAGCGCAAATTCTAGTAAAATGATTTTTTTTACAATTTTTAATATCATTCTATTTATTATCATTTCCGGTTTAATGGGAAGTGATATAAAACTTTAATTTTCAAACGAAACATTATTTTTTTTACGTTTTCGTGGAAAAAACTATGTCAACTTTAAAAATTCTAATACACAAGATTTCTTTAAAAATAATTATTTTACATTAAAATATTGTGGTTTCTACCCGCTCCCACCTAATTCGAAATTCTTTTATGACGTAGGCACATACCTAGAGATCAGACTATGTTAAAACTTTTGTACTTATCTTTGCTAAGAGTTGCTTTAAGTAAACTTATGTGTTATAATATTTTAAAGCTGACATAGTTTTCTCTACTTAAACCAAAAATATTAAAAAATACAATATTTGAAGAAGAAAAAACACATTTCCGGTAACATAAAGGAGCTAGCAAAATACCTCATCAATGAGGTATTAATTTTGTGATAGTACCTATGGATTTGCCATGGAATTTAGATCAGTGATACTTCAACATATTGTAACACAATTGGACTCTGACAGTACAAAATAATTTTCATATCATCATTGCTTTAAAACCGTTGCGTGCACGAAACTTGTTAAAGTCTTCATGAAACTCCAAGAGAACTGTCATATAAGTTTGGTACCTACTTTATTTGAGAGTGCCTTGCTAGCAATAATTGAGCAATGGTAACCAACCAACAAAATATTGTTATTTATTTATTTAAATGACTACAATAATAAATTGTATTTTACTAATAGTTTTAATATAATGATCGTCCTTTGGGTGGGGAAGGGAGGTAGTAACAATAACTTAATTTCTCTGCAAGAAGGATGTTAAATAAATCTAATCATAGAAAATATTATGTTGAACTGTTAAAGTTGTAGCGACATTCGCGACATCTCACACGTTGAAATTTCTTAAATTTTATTTTTAATATTTCGTACTATTTTTATTCCTTTATTTAAGTTTGCCGACAAATATTATTTACTTTTACAACGTGTCTAGACTTACATTTTTCAACAAATTCTTTAATCTTTCTTAATCCTCTGTAGTTTATTAGTAACACGTACGCTTGGGTATTTCCGGTCGGCTTATCGTCTAATTTACCTTAAGTGCAGTTTTACAGTAATCAAAGACAAGCCGCCCGACCCTTTCTTTGGGTTATTCCAATTTCAAGTTCACGCGGTATGTTCCCCTTCTCTAAATATCTATCGCTATCCTTGTCTACCGATCCTAAGACAGGATATTTCATTTTCTAAAACAGACACTTGGTCTTCGCTCTTAAGACAGTAAACATCTCGCTGCAGTACTCGCGCGCTCGCTACATTACAATACATTACATCAACTTACAACAATCATCATTGTACTTCCAACAATAAATAAATATACATACAAAACTACTAAAGTGTTATAATTTTATAAATATCGTTTGTCCCGTACACCAGTCACTAAAGTGGTGACCCCGACGTGATCTGTCCGCGCCCGACGTGATTTGATCGCAACCGACGTGATTTGTCCGCGCACTACGTGAATTTATCCGCGACCGACGTGAAACATAGTGACGTGTTGTGTTTTTCTCGCGTGTTATTGACAATTCATAGTGCTACTGACAATTAAAAATAGTGATTTGTGTATTCGACAAACTTTTATAAAGTGCAACTGACAATTTTTTTTTTGTAAATCGTGCTTTTCGTGTATTGTGATTAACAAGAGAACTTTTAAACATGGCGTTGCAAGATACACATAATTTCGCAGAGAACGAAGAGAGTGCGTTAGCTGTCAACCGCGTAGCCGTCCGTATACCGCCGTTTATTCCATCAGACCCAGAACTTTGGTTCTCGATGGTGGAAGCGAATTTCGCGAGTGCGGGCGTAACGACCGACGCTACAAAATTCGGGTATGTGATGAGTGTTTTAGAACCGCGACACGCGCTCGAAGTGAGGGACATAATAGTGAATAAGCCGGCAACAGATGCATACGCGACGCTCAAATCAGAGTTAATTAAGCGCCTCAGCACGTCGCAGGAACAAAAGACTCGCCGCCTTCTCGAGCTCGAGGAAATGGGTGACAGGAAGCCGTCACAGTTTCTCCGCCATCTCCAAGGACTCGCAGGATCATCGGTGCCAGAGAGTATGCTGCGTACTCTGTGGTGTGGGCGATTACCCGCCAACGTGCAGGCTATTCTCGCTGCACACAAAGACCTCAGTCTCAACAAAATCGCTGACTTAGCAGACTCTATCATGGAGTTAACGTCGCATCGACCGACGATCGCGGAAACCACAACCCAGGACGCGAATATAGACCTTGTATTAACGCAATTACGGCAACTGACGCTCACATTCAATCAAGAAGTTGCTTCGATACGGAACGAAGTGACACAGCTTAGGGATAACTATCATCGTAGTAGATCGCGGTCTCGCACACGATCACAGTCCCGCGATCGCAGCCACGTCCAAGATGTATGCTGGTATCACCGCACATTCGGCCAGGGCGCAAGCAAATGTCAGAAGCCATGTTCATTTAACCAGACCAGTTCGGGAAACGCGACGGGCAGTCGTTAATGGCGACGGACGACACCTGCCCTACGACATCGCGCCGCATTTTCATCACAGACAAGACGACGAAAACACAATTCTTGGTGGACACCGGAGCCGACTTGTGCGTGTTTCCTCGTTCATACCTACGAGGGCCGCAAGAAAGGTCTTCGTATGAACTTGCTGCAGCCAATGGAACGCCCATATCGACATACGGTACGAGAACGTTCACACTCGACTTCGGACTACGCCGCGACTTCACATGGAGGTTCGTGGTCGCTGACGTATCAAAACCAATCGTTGGCGTTGATTTTCTGGCATACTACAATTTACTTG
Organism: Sialis lutaria; assembly: GCA_949319165.1. Classification (NCBI taxonomy): domain Eukaryota; kingdom Metazoa; phylum Arthropoda; class Insecta; order Megaloptera; family Sialidae; genus Sialis; species Sialis lutaria. Next base: position 19,110,552 of record OX439241.1, read on the forward strand.
TGGATGTGAGAAATCGACGCCTGCTCGACGCCACGACACGCATAACTACGCAGGGACAAGCTGTCGTAGCCAAATACGATGTACTGGGAATCAAAACGGTGTCCGGAACATCGACGTTCCACGAACTGCTGCTGCAATTCCCCGACATCACACGTCCGGTCGGCGCAGTTAAGGAATTACGACACCAGACAAGACATCATATCAAGACTACGCCAGGACCTCCCGTCGCTCACAAACCGCGACGTCTCGCACCAGACAAATTAAAAGCGGCCAAACAAGAGTTCGACGCGATGCTAAAGCTCGGGATCGCTCGACCATCAAAAAGCTGCTGGGCATCTCCGCTTCACCTGGTGCCCAAGAAAAACGAAGAACTGCGACCCTGTGGAGATTATCGTGGCTTGAACGCAAGGACGGAGCCGGATCGATATCCCGTCCGTCACATTCAAGATTTCGCACAGGCTCTCCAGGGAAAAACTATTTTTTCAACAATCGACCTAGTGCGCGCGTTTAATCAGATTCCTGTCGTCGAGGAGGACATCCCTAAAACAGCTATCACCACACCGTTCGGATTGTTTGAGTTCCCGTTTATGACCTTTGGTCTACGCAACGCGGCTCAAACATTCCAACGTTTCATCGACGAGGTGCTGCGTGGCCTAGACTTCTGCTATGCTTACATCGACGACATACTCATAGCGTCTTCGTCGGAAGAAGAGCACCTGGACCACCTGCGGATTCTTTTCACACGCCTTCAGGAATACGGCGTGGTTGTGAACCCGGCTAAGTGCGTGTTCGGTCAGCCTGAAGTGACATTTCTGGGCTACCTTATTTTAAGCGCTGGCACACGACCGCTACAGGATAAGGTTGAAACTATACGCAATTATCCGCAGCCTACGACCGTGAAGAAACTCCGGCAGTTTTTGGGTATGCTGAATTTCTATAGGAGATTCATACCCAAAGCTGCTCAAGTCCAGGCACCTCTTAACGACCTTCTCCAGGGGAATGTGAAAGGGAAAGCTCCGATCACCTGGAATTCGGAAACAGAACGTGCTTTTGAGCAATGCAAGGAAAGTCTTGCACAGGCTACCTTGCTTGCTCATCCCAAAATCGACGCACCGCTAGCAATATTCTGCGACGCATCAGATTATACCATCGGTGCCGCACTTCAACAACGACTCGACGACGCCTGGCAACCACTGGCGTTCTTCTCCAGGAAGCTGAATTCTGCCGAACGAAAATACGGTGCATACGACCGCGAGCTACTCGCGATATACTCCGCGGTTAAACATTTCCGTCATATGATCGAAGCTCGCACATTCACCATTTTCACGGATCACAAACCAATTACGTTTGCGTTCAAGAAGATGGATGGTCAGTGCACTCCTCGGCAGTTCCGATACCTCGACTTTGTGGGACAATTCACCACCGACATCCGGCACGTAGCCGGCCAAGACAACGTTGTCGCCGACGCATTGTCACGCGTCGAAGAGGTTGAAGCTACTCTCGACCTCGAGGCACTCGCACTGGCACAGAAAACTGACGAGGAGATCAAAACATTAAAAAACGCAAACACAACGAGCCTTCAAATGAAACTTGTTAAAATACCAAATACTGATGTCACATTACTTTGCGACATTTCAACATCCACAGCTCGCCCATTCGTCACAACGCAATTTCGCCGAGCCGCATTTAACGCAGTGCACCGACTCTCTCACCCAGGTGTTAAAGCGACAGTCAAGCTCGTGACGCAACGTTACGTCTGGCCGTCAATTAAAAAGGATTGCACAATATGGGCCCGTAGCTGTTTAGAATGTCAGAAATCGAAAGTCACACGACACGTTTCATCGACTCCTGGAACCTTCACGTTGCCATCTGCGAGGTTCGAGCACGTGCACATCGACATCATCATCATGCCGAGTTCGGAAGGCTGCAGATATTGCCTTACCTGCGTCGATCGCTTCTCTCGCTGGCCTGAAGCCATACCTCTCGAAAACCAGGAAGCTGAAACAGTCGCCCGTGCATTCTACGCTAACTGGATTGCACGCTTCGGTACACCACTCCGTGTAACAACCGACCAGGGAAGACAGTTCGAGTCATACCTGTTCAAGCATTTAAACCGCCTGACTGGTACGACTCACCTGAGAACGACTGCATATCACCCTGCCGCCAACGGCATGGTTGAACGTTTTCACCGTCAACTGAAAGCTGCGATAAAATGTCACAACGAGCGATGGACGGAAATTCTACCAACGGTGATGCTAGGGATTCGCGCTGCCTGGAAGGAGGACCTCCAAGCTTCAGCAGCCGAAATAGTCTACGGAGAACCTCTACGCCTTCCCGGAGAATTTTTATCAAACCGTCTCTCGGACAACAATAACGACGACACAACTAATCAATTCATTAAAGACCTAAAACAACATTTAACGACTTTGCGTCCAACCAATGGCACGCAGCATGGCAACAAACGCACTTTCGTTTTTAAAGATCTAACCACAACTCAATACGTGTTCGTTCGCCATGACGGACCAAAATCACCACTCCAGAAACCATATGAGGGCCCTTTCAAAGTTGTCAAACGAAGTGATAAAACTTTCATCGTTCATATGCGTGGCCGCGACGTTACAGTATCCATCGATAGACTCAAGCCAGCATACATCACATCAGACGATGCAATTGATGACGACATCCACGGCGAGAAGACAAACGACGCAGACATTGCATCTCGAGTTCCAGTCATTCCCGCCCACCAGCCCGAAGTTCAGCCAGACGAAGGAGTACGACGAACACGGTCAGGTAGACGCGTCCGCTTCACGGACCGTCTACAGATAGGTTTTTCGTGATTTAAATCACTGGCAGGGGGGTACTGTAGCGACATTCGCGACATCTCACACGTTGAAATTTCTTAAATTTTATTTTTAATATTTCGTACTATTTTTATTCCTTTATTTAAGTTTGCCGACAAATATTATTTACTTTTACAACGTGTCTAGACTTACATTTTTCAACAAATTCTTTAATCTTTCTTAATCCTCTGTAGTTTATTAGTAACACGTACGCTTGGGTATTTCCGGTCGGCTTATCGTCTAATTTACCTTAAGTGCAGTTTTACAGTAATCAAAGACAAGCCGCCCGACCCTTTCTTTGGGTTATTCCAATTTCAAGTTCACGCGGTATGTTCCCCTTCTCTAAATATCTATCGCTATCCTTGTCTACCGATCCTAAGACAGGATATTTCATTTTCTAAAACAGACACTTGGTCTTCGCTCTTAAGACAGTAAACATCTCGCTGCAGTACTCGCGCGCTCGCTACATTACAATACATTACATCAACTTACAACAATCATCATTGTACTTCCAACAATAAATAAATATACATACAAAACTACTAAAGTGTTATAATTTTATAAATATCGTTTGTCCAGTACACCAGTCACTAAAAAGTCATAACACTTAATATAATAATTATAAGAGAAATAAAAGCTCTCAACAAATAAATTAAAAAACTATATTTAATTATGCGCGTAAGCTGACCTACAATAAAAACTCATGATAAAAACACAAATCACATCTAATTTGGCGTCGTTTTTTAACAAAACAAAACAGTTTTTTCATGAAGGATTATCCTAACATGTAATGTAAAAGGGTGGGAAAGGCTGTAGTATGACCTGTTTGGTTTCCCCCAAGTTTAAAAGCACAATTACGTTGGAGTATCGACCGAGAATGTAGGTGTAGGGGCGGATCCGTCTGTTTCATGAGAGGGGGGAATTTACAAATACATTCTCGATGAACGAACATTGCTGTGTAACAAGAAACTAACATGGGACTTTTTTTGATATGTCAGTGTAGGTGTAGATAAAATGAATGTAAAGCTACTCTTGGGTTGTCGGAACCTAAAGCGAATATAACAATATTTTGTTACTTTAAAAAAATACTGTCGAGCCTTGCGTATTTGAGTCTCGTATCGTAGATTACGTTACAACCTTAAGCAAAATCTATTCCCATTTTAGTATTTAGATATTAGTTTAAGGGGTTACATACAGTTAGAATTTTCAAAAAATATATTTTTTTTTTATTTCATTTTCGTAATGTACATATATTTAAGTACCTACACACAAAAAAAATTTAAGTCAATCCGGCGATTACCTATTTTTGAAGTTACACGCATATTTGTAAAATAGTCTCAGAGCGTTTGAAAGTAGGAGGCCGGAGTTAAGGGGTTATATACAGTTAGAATTTTCAAAAAATCGATTTTTTTAATTCCATTTTCGTAATGTACAGATATTTAAATACACATACACAAAATTTCAAGTCAATCCGGCGATTATTTTCGAAGTTACACGCATATTTGTAAAGACGTCTTAGAGCGTTTGAATGTAGGCGGTCGGAGCGGCCGCGGCAGCGCGTTTTTCTCAAATCTACGTTTTCAAAGTCGGTGACCACTATTCCTCGGAAACGGCTGAACCGATCAATCTCAAATTTTAACACAAGTTTCTTAAGAATATTTTTTAGTAATTAATCGAAGGTTTTATCTCACCGATAAATATTTATTTTTTTATAAACAATTTAAGGTCAAATTTTTGTCGAAAATCGATATTTATTTTTGAGAAGCCGCCATTTTGTCAAAAAAATTTATTTTGCTTATTCCTTCGATTAAGTACAAGATTATACATTACTTTAACGAAATTCGTTTGGGTTTTTTATTTTAAATGATCCAGTCCAGAGATATAGTGGTCACCGCAAGGCGACTTTTTTTAGAGGACCTCCTGGAGAACAGCTGTAGTAGCTTTCGAAATTATTATTTTTACAAATAAAAAATGTTAAAATACAAATAAAAGTTACCATAATATGTGTAAAAATTTTTACATTAATAAATTTAAAAGTCTTCTCTTAAAAAATTCTTGAAAAAACCCTTTTTTTGCCTTCTAACTGTATGTAACCCCTTAAATATTGTCGAAAAAGTGGCAGCACAATGTTTTTGTCATTTTTGCTTATTGTTGTTTTGAATAATTATTGTGTGCTGATAATATTCTTGCAATATCAACATCGTTGTACATACCTATTCTTTATTTTTTCAGATTTTTATATTACTATATGTATTTCTTGCGGAAATATTTTTACAATTTTTTCGAAAAGTTATTGAATAAAGATTTTAAATAATAACAAAACGTTTACATATTTAACTTAATTTTAAAAAAATCTCCTGCTGTATTATTCGCATTATAAAAAAAATCTTCTTTATGAATATAAAAATGAATACTAACCCCTCTAAGAACTCTTTGTTTTTTATATAATTTTACAAAAAAAATCATTAGTATTTTTACTTAATATTATTGTTTATAACGTACAAAATATTCTAATTGATATTTTTCTGTGTACGTTCAAAATATACACACAAAAGGAAAGTTTCGTATCTTTTTGGAAAAAAATATTCAAAAATGAAAGCGCAAAATATTGTATTTAAATAAAAAATTATACAATTAAAACAATAGATCCTTTTACTATACATGTATGTTGCTCACAAAGTCACAAGTAATAAAATATTATCAGCGACTCAATATTTGATTTAATGTATTTTCAAGCTTAAAAAATTTTGACACATTTTTTACGATCATAATGAGCCTTTTTCCCGAATTTTTAGCTAAAATTACTCCACTTCGATGATGATCGGTTCTGATGGACAATTTCTCATTGACAATAAAGTAAATTAACAAAAAAAATGATCCAGACGAAAAATTATCAAAACTGGTAATTGAAGATAAATAAATTAATCGTTCAAATAACATACTTATAAAATTTAATTACAGTTTCAATATTCAAACAGATAAAAATGTAAAAAAACGACTTATCAACGAATAAAAAAATTATTCACATATTATGTACAATATAAATTATACATACATACTGTATTTTGTCTGTCTAATTATTGTGATAATTAAAAATGTTTATTCGGAAAGTGTGAAAAAATGTACAAGCATTATTTTTTTTTTTAATTCTACTCTATATCTTTTATATCAGCAAATATTTGCCAATACCAATTTGATATACAAATATGAGTATTTTATAAAACAGTATCCAATGAGTATACTAAAATATATTGATAAATTAATCAATCGTTAAAATATTTATAAATATTTAATAAAATTAAAAGTAAGGGAGACCTGGGCTAGTTGGCATACGGGGTAAGTTGGTATACAGCGTTTTTCTTCTACCGTTGTCAGCACTGATCGCTAGTATAGCCACCTTAGATAAGGAAAGACTATGGATACATAACAACCAATGCTATTCCATATATAAAAGTGTTACCAAAATTTTACGGCGGCCATCTTTATTTAATTGTCAGTTTTGTTATTTCCATAGAAATATCCCAGAGGCGTCAGTTGAAAATTTATAATATACAAATATACTTTAAATTACAATTGAATTCGGTATGTTATGAGAGATGATAGTTACAAATAGACGTTTCTTTGTTAATCAATTATCACTGAAATAACTTTAAAGGCAATATAAAACATTTATTATTAATTTAATTTATAATTCAAAACAATTGATATTTATTTTAAAATCTGAATGATACGCCAATGATTCGTGGAGCGAATTTTTGTGGTGCGAATTGATAAATATCAGGTAAGCAGTAAATCCGGATAGTTCAATATAAAAATAAAACGTACTGATACTCATATCAAAATTATTATTTTCAAACGCAACTTGGTATAAGTGTAGTACATAACTCAAATATAAAAAATTAATCGATTTGACCTCCATTAACTTGGGCAACCTATTCAAGCTTGGACCGGAGCCGACAACATGCGCGTTTTATTTCCATCTTGTCCATATTGGTCATTACCTCCATGATGGTGGCCTTTAGGGCGTTCTTCGTGTTGTGAGATTTGGCGTTTACATTTCATTCAACTAATACGTAATAGTCAAAGGGATTGCAGTCTAAACTGGATGGTGGTTACAAATCTGGTGACAAGTGGTAATGCAGGTTACTGTAAAGCCAAGTCTGAGTCTCTTCGAACTTGTGAGGGGGCACATGTCCACAGTATTCTCTTACTGTGGCCTTTATCTATCCAGGGCTAAAACGGGAAATTCTGAGTGCATAATGGTAGGAGGAAACTTTTATTAAGGTACAGTTAGACGGGCAATAAAATTGCCAGCAATGTTATAATTTCCATGGATACACAAATATTGCCTCGTGTAACCACACTTGGCAATCATATTTTTGACAAATTTGTGAAATTGCTGGCTTCAAAATATATTTATAATTGTTCTGTGTAACCACAGTATTTTTTGTTGATTGACATGAATTATTAAAATTGCTCATTGCCCGGCCAGAACGAGCAATATTTTGATTGCCGATTGGAATTTGTTTATTATTATGCATATAATAATATAAAATTAATGTTTTTAAATCAGTATGTATATTATTTACCAGAGGATAGATTCGTATCTTTTTTTTTAATTAGAGGACTAATTTTTTTAAATAAAATATTAAAACCAATATGCGAGTACCACGGCGCATTAACAATGTTTCGTAGTACTTTATTCTGGAAGGTTTGGATTATATTGATATTACTTAATTTAGTACAGCCCCACAATTGACTGCCATAGCTCCAGACTGGTCTTAGTATTTGTTTGTAGAGCAATACTTTATTATATATTGACAGCTCGGATTTCCTTCCAAGTAGCCAGTACATTTTTCTAACATGTACTGACTTACTTTCGTTAAGCTTTATACGCCATTTTTCAGTCCAAAGATGGATGTCATTTATTGCTTCCTGTAGCTTAGCCGTTGATTCTTTTACGCTGTCCGCAACAGCCATTATTGCGGTATCGTCGGCAAATGTTGCAATTGTGGTTTCATCATTTGTTGGAATGTCACAGGTGAAGAGGGTATATAAAACAGGACCCAGAACGCTACCTTGAGGCACTCCCGCTGATATGTGCTTTAGCTTCGAATACTCCTCCTCACATTTTACTCTAAATACTCGATCAGTGAGATAAGATTTTAAAATTTTGCTGTGGTGTTGTGGTAGCATTTTTTTTAATTTGTAGTTTATTCCTTCGTGCCAAACCTTATCAAACGCTTGTGCTACGTCTAGGAATACTGCAGAGCAGACTTTTTTCTCCTCAAGTGTTTTTTAAAAAAAGTTTGTGATAGAAAACTTCCTGTTCTATTTTCATAATCCACTACTTGTCACATAAGCTTCGAGTTTTTTTTAATTTATTTTTTTTAACTCTCAGTTAATAGTATAAAAGTAACAAATGCTGTTCCTATTTTTTAAGATCTCACATATTTTTAAACACTGTGACATTAATATTAATAACAACCAAAATAAAATATTTTCATTGCTGAGCAATTAATATTGCTCGTCTAACCACCCTTGGAAATTTTTTGAAAATATTGCCAGCAATTATGTATCCAGCAATCTTTTTTTACTAACAGGCAATAAAATTGCTTCTCCGTGTAACCGCATGCAGCAATAATATTGCCAGCAATTAAAAAAATTGCTGGCAATTTCATTGCCCGTCTAACTGTACCTTAACAACGCTAGATATTGTGTTATTAGTCCATTATCTTTCCTTGTCTAAGATAGCCACAGTCAAACTGTTTAAGATGTTGCATATTTCATTGTGATGATAATCCGAGAAAAAGAACTGCATTTTCTTTGATTTCCACCCAGGTAAGTTTTCTTTCACTCAAAGTTTTTGTTATTCTGTGAATCTCTAGAATACGTCAGGCGTTTTAAACAGTTGTGATGGGTAGATTAGTCATTAACAATTGTATTCAAGATTTCAAGTGCTGAATTGCTTTATAAAACTTTTGTGGAAAAGTGAGGCAGCCATCTTGTTTAAAAAGTCAAATTCAACTAATATTTTACTTGCCTTAACGGCAACATACACATGATTTTTTGTGCACATCTATTTATGGCACGGTATCTTTACCCCCCCCCCCCACTTAAAATAAATACAAAAAGGTACAGTTTTCGAAGTTCACCTATTAATATATAGATATACCAGTTGTTTTTTCCATTGGATTATTCCCAAAATACCGAATTAAAAAAAAACATATTTTCTAACAAAAGTTTATTTATTTATTATTTTTTGTGATTTTTCTCAGAAAATAGTTTTCGAAATATTGAATACTTGTTATACTTATATTATAAAAATTGATATTTGAAAAATGTTTCTGGCAAAACTTGCATATTATTCCCCACAAATTACGAATCTGCAATATACAAGTCTTGAAAACGAATCTGCAAGTCTTAAAAAAACACCCGGTATATAAAAAATAATCTCTTAAATTATTGCTCTGAAAAAGATTCTTAAACTTGAAATTAATGTCGGAAAAAAAATTGAAAAAGCAACAGAAAAATAGTAGCGTGCCACGAATATTTTAAATTTTATATTAAAGTGTCTTTAACCTGTCTTTATCTATTTCTTATATTGATTCTGAACAATATTTATAAAATAATATTTATTCGATCATGGAGAACCAATCTTACATATTATATATTTATTTAAAAGACACATGGCTATCAAAAGGTTAAGCGATGAGAACACTAATCAAACAAACATCATCGAAAAAAAGGTAGAAATAAAAAATCCATTATTTTAAAATATACCCTGTACCCGTAAAAGAGAACGATCGCATCCGACGCCCCCACACAGAATGCGCCACTGCGTAGGCGGGTTGTAGAATAATCTGCATACGGGATTAAATCGACGGGAATATCTACGGTAGAAATCTTCCTTCATCCTAATAACATATTCTGTGGCAAAAGATTCAGGTTTTTTTTTCGTCGTCTCACTGAAGTAAGTTTTTTTTTTATGTTATTGAGCCACATTGTTCAAGCTATGGGATCGTCTGTAATGTATTCGAGAGCTTTGAACAAATGTCAAAGAAAATATGTATTAGTGTCCAATGGATTTGTATAATAATAATAATAATAATAATACTAATATTACTTATAATAATCATACTGTTTTTCTTTGACGTAATGCATTATGTTGAATTAGATCTAAATAAAAAATAAGATTACTATATTTTATTCACTATTTTTGTTGTTTTATATGTACTAAAATTATAATTTATAGAAAGTTATAAAAATTTCCGAAGAAACCTTATTAAACTCAATTTGTCATCCGTCTATTCAGTCAAAGCAAAATATCTCGTAAACTATGTATAAAGGTGGCTACAGACGTTACTGCATGCTTGACAAGTACGCTTGATCAATACGTTTGTACAAGCATATTGTAGCGTGTGTATGATAATTTTGCGCAAGCATTATGAGTGTAATCCGCTTGAAGATTGATTGAATTTTAATCATACAGCTTGTACAATCCGCGATTGCACAAGCTGCCTCAACGTGTGTACCAAGAACGTGTAGGTTTGTACAAGCAAACGTTAGTTGTGTGTCAGCTGTACATATGATAACAAACTGCCGCTTGTACAAGCATGCTTGTACCGTGTGGTGGTGCAGGGAAATTGTGCTTGCTTGTACAAACGGATTGATCAAGCGTGCTTGTCAAGCATGCAGTTACGTCTGTAGCCACCTTAAGCTGAAAACTTGAAATTTTTATTTAACATGTATAGTTATGCCCTCTAGATAAAGATGTTTAAAAAATTGTAAAAAATTCAAGGGGGTATAATAAAGCTAAAGTTAGGCAAACAAATTATATCAAGACCTATGTCCGGTATTATAAAGGGGCTAGTTTTGCAAGCTTGCTAACACTCTCAGATGAGATACCAAACTTATGTATATGACACTTCTCTTAGAGTTTTTTTATGACTTTGACAGATTTCGCGCAAGCGTAATATGTAAACACCAACAGTATTAAAACAGTTGTGCTATTATGAAAATTATTTTATATGGTCAGAGTCGCCAACTGTGTTACAATACATTGGAGTGTCACTGCTCTAAATTCCATAACTAATCCATAGATACTATAACAAAATTAATAACCTAATTTATGAGTGCTAGCAAGCTTGCAAATTTGGTAGGTCCTTTATAATACCGGACAATATAGTACCTATATCAAAATACATATATATGTATATCTAAATCAGTAGAATTTGACCGTGTTTCTTTTTTTTAAATTAAATGGCGTTTAAAGGGAGCTCTGAAGCGAAGAAAAAATATAATGATTTTTTTTTTTATTCTAACAACAATTTATTTTATATATCTAGATAATAGAATTTGACACTACATTTTCTTTGCAGCTAAACATTCGGGGCTTCGAACAATAATTAATTTTGTTTCAACCCACTTAATCGCGAAAATTAATTAAACATATTGGTTACAGGATTTAAGTGATAGGTACAATTCCAACGACGAATAATAAAGTTGACAATATTATTTCTAGTTTTTGAGAAATAGAGAGACGTCATGGAGTTATTTTTATATTTTCGTATCAACGCAGATAGAGTATCAAAATAAAGATTCTTATCAGTATAGTTTAATCTTAATTTTAATTTATTTATTTAATTACTTAAAATGGCGCCTGGAACTCCAAACAATCCACTTATGTTACTTAGTTAGTACCTTCTTCAAGTTCTGGCATTAAAAAAATTACTTACAGAATAATTGAAATCGGTAATGAGTATTTTGATGTTTAACATATACCAGACAACAATTTATGGTGCTATAAATACATTTTTAAGGAACCATAAACTCTCAAATTATATCTTCCTGCCAAATAGTCAAAACATTTATTTAAAACAAAACACATAGTTAGATCAAATTTTATCGTGTTGTAGCCAAATAAAAATTGTATGTATGTGTAATGTATAATGTACGTAAGTTATGTACGTTTTATAATATATACTAGAAATTTTCCATAGTTTCGGCCACGTTTATTTTGACATTTTCATTTTTATTATATAGGTACTAGAGGACATGCCCCGGTTTCGCACGAAAGTTGATGTTTCAGCCCCTGTCACGTATAGAGGCTTGTAATTTATTTCATTAGATCCGGTGGGAAAAATATCACGGGAATATGGATTTTAGGGGGAAAATAATCCCTTATCTCGCTTAAGAGCCGAGCTATTTATAATATTTTCCGCCAAGATTATCGTCACTACCTCTTCCTTATGTTACCTAACGTAACAAAATATATACATACTAAAACCTGGGCAAAAAAACACATAAATCGGATAAGTGGTTCTCGAGTGATAAAAGCACTAACGGATAGACAGACAGATAGTAGATACCTACATTAAATTATCAAATATCAATTGTTTGGTTTTTAATTCATTATTTATTTTATTCAATTATCCTATTTCAGTTACGTATATCATACAATTTTTTAATCTTAAATAATTATAAGGTCTTTGAATTTTTGACATTGGTATTTTTTTAATAAAGTAGAAACAAACAGACAAAAAAAATTTACTGCGTATTTTATTACGTATATCATACAATTTTTTAATCTTAAATAATTATAAGGTCTTTGAATATTTGACATTGGTAATTTTTTTATAAAGTAGAAACAAACAAACAGACAAAAAAAAATTACATTGTAGACAGACAGTACCTGCAAATTATTTTTATGTAGATTAGGATTAAAAAATATGTATTATTAATATTTACATAATATTATATACAAAGAACTACAAAGTGCACCATAATTATTATTCAACATTAATCTCTTTTTTCTTTCATCTTGTTCTATTAGAAAAAAATAAGGTCAGTTAATTTTCTCGTGTAATTTCCATATTGCAACGCCTTTAACAATATGTCATATATTCAAATAAGCGAAAAGAGCGTAAAAGGCAAAGGAAAAATTAAAATTCACGAAAATTGTACTACCGCACATAAAATGTAAATTAATATTCATATTTTGCTGCACGTTTTACGTCTTAGGTGTGATTCGTTGATAAAGATTATTGTATAAGGTTTTATATAAAAAGTATAAAACGTTATTTACAGTGCCGTAACTGGAAGCTCGGGGGCCACGGGGCATAATGTGTGTAAGGGGGCCCCCGCTGAAAAAATAACTTTTTTTTTCGTTATCACCTCAATACTTTCACTTTTTTTGTTGCCACTTACCCATATTTACTTCTTATAAATTTTAACATTTTTAACTGCTGTGCCCCCCACCCCATGCTCGGGGGCCCCTGGACACTGCTCTGGTAATAGTAACGGCGCTGGTTATTTATTTATGTAAATAAAATAGTTGCTAGAAATTCAAGATGTGTAAAGAGAACTATTTCATTTAAAAAAGAGGATTTTATTTTGTTATTATTATTTTAATAACTTTTGTTATAGACTGGAAAAAAATGATCTTTCAACCGGATACGGATGTTTACTGACGTCGATCTTTTAAGAGAGAAAGAGTCAGTTTAAAAATTGTAGGTAATATTATATCATCTATAATTTATGTTAAATTAATGGTTCATAACAGAGAAGAAATATCTGTCATGAGTAGGGTGACCAGGTCTTGACCCGGAATCTCAGGGTTTCTATACTGTTTCACCGGGCTCCGGGTTTTGTTGCAATTTCTCCGGGTTTGGTAAAAAAAATGAGAACTAAAAAAATGCGCAACAGTAAAAATAAAGAAATATTTGCGAAAAAAGGTATTTTTTTCATCTCGTAAAACGGTCTTCATGTATAAACGCGGACAATTTCTTTTTCTCAGGGTTGGCGTAATCTATAATCAGGGTTTACATGATCTGAAATCTGGTCACCCTATCCATGGGTGTCATGGGACTTTTTATATGTATTACAAAGATTGGTCAGTGTGCGTGTACCATGGAGTGATGGGTGATTCCAAATAATTATTTAAAAAAAAATCTGGCTAAATTATAAATATTTAAAAAAATGTATGGGGAATGAATTATAGAAAGTAACATACTCAACATTTTGTATCCAAAACATTTTTTCTTATTTCAAAAATAATTCAAAAATTGACAGGAGTAAATATTTGTTTCCGATTTAGTAACTACGTTCAATAAAATTCATTTCATACATAATGGAGAATATTATTATCTATAATTTATGTCCCATTTGGTTTATTCTATCTTTTGTTTCTCAGAAATATGTTTTAATAAAATAAGAATCACGTACACTGTTCACTGTCAGTATTACGTACAAGAAAGACGATTCGTGGCTCCCATGGCAAATATTTAAATATGTATATGAAAAGTTTAAATGAAATATGATGAAAACTATTAGATGAGTTAGGCTTCCCCTCATGAAAGATTCTTTTTCGTTTTGTAAATTTTTTCTTGAAATATTTCCCCTATCAAAATTAAGCATGTGGGAATTGGATTGTGGGCTCCATTTTTTAGGGGTTTTCTTATTTTATAAAAGAGATATTCGAACTGTATATCTCAATATACAGAAAAAAATCATATAATATAAATAGCACTCAGGAATAATTTTCGAGTACCTATATAAAAATTAAGTCCGAGGTTATTTTAAAAATGAATCGAATAGTATCTATACGATAGGTGCTACTTTGACTTCAAAATACGGATTCAATACCTCAAAATACATAGAAAAACAATGGACTCCGAAAAAGTTTTTTTTGTGGCTGTTTTATTAATAATGTCATAACCGAAACTCTCCTGTATTTTTTTCATGAAATATTTTCCTTATCAAAATTAAGCATGTGTAAGTTAGATTGTGGGCTTCATTTTTTAGGGATTTACTTATTTTATAAAATAAATATTCGAACTGTATCTCAATGGTTCAAACAAATTAATACAATATAAATAGCACTCAAGATTATTTTCGAGTACCTATATAAAAATTAAGTTTTCCGAGGTTATTTTAAAAATGAATCGAATAGTATCTATCCGATAGGTACTACTTTAACTTCAAAATACGGATTCAACACCTCAAAATACATAGAAAAACAATGATCTTTTTTATGTTTGTTTTATTAACCCATTACTTCCTAGTGTCCTATTTATAGGACATCATGTTTTCTAATTTTTTTCTCTGATATAATAAAGCTGTTAATTGATTTACATTACTAATATGTTTTTTAAGTCTCCCTATTTACAATAATTTTTAAAACGAACTCTAGACTTCATTAAATGATATATTATAACACTTTTAAAGTAACCGTGTTATTATTCCAGCTAGCCGACATTTATAGTCACATTTTTGTCACTTAGTAAAACGTTTTTAAATTGACGAAACATGAGAGTGTAAATAAAGAAAAATAATAACAATAATTGCAAAAATAAATATCGTCGTTAAAAAAAGTGGGTTCATTATAAATATAACATTGAGTTATCATGATAATAATCAGTCTGCGACTGATAATTATAATGTCTTGTATTGAATTTATTTTTTTGGTCATATATTCAACAAGAATTGAAAACGTGATCAAAAAATTCGAAGAAATAAATAGTCGGGAAATAATGGGTTAATAATGCCATAGCCAAAACTCTCGTAGAAACTAGACGATTTTTTTATATCTAAGAAAATTTTGTCTAGACCTAAATTCAAGCACCGTCTTCTCAAGATGGTACCAAGAAAAGTTTTATTTTGTAGCCCTATGTAAACGACATATATTTTTAAATTTCGCATTTCAGTTACTTTTATCTGATATCATATAGTATATCCGTACAGAATCCTTAAGTTGCTGAATATTTCACGCACGCATATGTACGAGTAAACATATACCTACCAATACCGATGAGACGCGTTAACCCGTAAATCCAATCATTGCACACATGAAGGGACGCGCAAAGCTCCGATAGGGGCGCTAGCGACACGCGCACTTTGATAATAATTAAGCGCTTATAGACGCGAACGAGTAGTTTCTGTTACGCTCCAACAAGCTTAATCTCTGTCCTTACATGTGCGTGCGCTCGCTTCACGTGTGTCCGCTTTTTTGATCACTTGCGGAAATATTTTACACGTGTGTGTCTTTTTGTTTACACAACGGGTCACCGATCAATGTTTATCTTTTGAAGTGTTTTTTTAATTATTGTGAACAATTATGGCGAGTTTGGTTACTAAGGGAAGAGGATAGTGTGAAATTTAATAGGGACAAAAACCTTGTTCACTTGAGTAATAAATTTAAAAAAAAAATAACGCTAAACATGCTAACAAGAAAGTTATTTACAATGTGAAACGAGTGAGGCAAAATTTTGTAAATATAACTAAATAAAATATTATGAGAATATAATTCAAATACATACATATAATTGTAAAAATATTATTGAAACACCTACCCGTATATATGGAACTTCAGCAACTGGGATTGATTATATAATAATTAATAAAAACAACATTCAGGATCAAAAATCAGAGGTTCTAAATACTATGTTATCAGATCACACTGGGCAAATTTTAACAATCGAAACAAGGGACATAATTAATTAAAAAGTAAAAGTTGAGAAACAAGATATCAGAGTATATAGTACAATCAACTTAGCACATATGAATTATATGTTACATAACACATTCTGGGAAAATGATGAAAATTTTAAAACATTCTGGAAACATTTTAAGTACTGTTTTGATGCAAGTTTTCCTGTAAAGAAACAATATATTCAAAATGTCAAACTAAAAACATGGGTTACTAAAGATATAATAGAAGAAGGACAAATGTTAAGAGAGTTATTTAAAATAAAGAGAGAAGATAGAGAAATAGAAGAAAAATATAAAAATTGTAAGAAGCAACATAAAATCAACATAGAACGGGCAAAAAAAAGTGCAATATTCAAAAATATGGAAAACAATATTTGTCATACAAAAGATGTATGGGCAGGTATAAATAAGATTCTAAATAAACCAGAAAAAGCATGTCAGAAAATAAAACTATATTATAACAACAAAATAGAAAATACTGAAGATGGTGTCTTAAAAATATTTGCAGAATATTATCTTAATGCTGTGAATAACAAATTAAAAAATCATTTTGGAGATAACATATCCACGGAGTGTACTAGATCTGACTCTGATAAATAAATAAAAACAATGTTTTTATTACCAACCAGCCCGGGCGAAATTTATAATACAATAATTCAACTGCCAAATAAGCAATCTACAGGTATAGATGGAGTACCGATACATGTAGTGAAGTATAATGCTCATTGCTTAGCACATCAAATGTATTCTATAATAAACAAAATATTTGAAACAGGCATATTCCCTGATGAATTAAAAATTGCAAAAATCAGACCTATATATAAGAAAAATGATCGAGCCATGGTAAATAACTACAGACCAGTGTCGCTGTTACCGGTGTGGTCAAAAATTATTGAAAAAGTAAGTAGTATTAGAATAATAAATTTTTAGAAGTAAACAATATTTTTAATAGTGCACAACATGGATTCAGAGCAGAACACTCTACGAGTACTGCTATTTTTGAATTTTACGAATATATCTCAAAAGCATTGGATACAGGACAACACGTAATTGGATTATTCTTTGACCTAAGCTCAGCGTTTGATACAGTCAAACATGATTTTTTATTATACAAACTAGAAAGAATGGGGATAAGGGGAAATATTTATAACTTAATACAGTCATATTTGAATAATAGGAAGTTTTATATAGAAATAAATTACCGACAATCGGAAATAAAAAATGTAAACTGTGGAGTACCTCAAGGTAGCACTCTGGGTCCATTACTGTTTATCTGCTTTGTAAATGACATAGAAGAAAGTGTTAATATCGGAAAGTTGATTATGTATGCAGATGATATCACAATATTAGTTGAAGGAAACAATAGTGAAGAAGCGAAAACATTAACTTGTGAGGTGATTAAAAAATTTAAATTATGGTGTTTGAAAAATAATTTAATAGTAAATTTAGATAAAACAGCTATAATAAATTTTAAATTAAAAATGACGCAAGATATGAACTTTATAATAGGAAATCATAAAAATGTTATGGACACAAAATTTTTAGGTATAGTGATAGATTTTAATTTAAAATTTTTAGAACAAATTGACATTATTTGTAAAAAAATGAACAAACTGCTGTTTCAGATAAAAACGTTGAGTCAATATATGGAAACTGATCAATTAATTATGTTTTATTATGCACATGTGTTTTCTATAATGAAATATGGTGTAATAATGTGGGGCCGAAGCCTTGAATACGTAAAAGAATTTTTATAATTCAAAAAAAGATCATGAGAGTAATATTTGGAGTACCAACAAGAGAATCATGCAAAGACATTTTTAAAAAACATAGAATATTGACTTTTCCGAGTATATACATATATGAGTTAATAACTTATATGCATCAGAAAAAATATTTTACTATGTCAAATACAAAGGGAAATTATAACACAAGATCGAAATACCAATATGATTTCTTGCATAAAACAAGCTTTTACGAGAAAACCCCTATTTATGCTGGTTACAAAATATTTCAAAAATTACCTGAGACTATAAAAAATGAAGGAAGATGTGCTAAGTTTAAAACAAAAATTAAAAGTTATTTGCTGGATTTGGTTCTATATGAAATTGATGAAATAGTAGAATTGTAGTTAGGTGTATTTTATTATTTTATTATTATACTATTGTTGTGTTGACGTTTGTATACCTGTACTGGTCTGTGTCAAATAAATTATTATTAAAATATTCCTGTAATAATTTACTATCTATGAGCAATGATATCGTCAAAATAAAATCAACAGAATGAACAATGCAATTTTAGGGATTACGCCCACAATCTTAAAATTGATTTGTGTTATATATTTTTGAAATCGTATATCAATGATTTTTTTATAATAATAATGTTTACTATCTGAAAATTACTCTAAAAAGAGCGTTAAGATTATAACATAAAAAAGTATACATACATATACAGACGTTTAACTACCAAAACTGTAACCATCTTTATTTTTAAAACCTAAATGCAATTTTAACCATTGCTATAATAATTTTAAAATAATTTTTATCGCATTTTTAATTAACTGAATGGGGGTACTTCCTTTGGATACTTTGTATTTAAAATCTGTTGTTTAAGCATAAAAAAATCATGGTAATAAATAAATAGAGGCAAATAGGCAAAAATTAGAGCTTTTTAATTTTGATAAAATTAATCATATACTTCAATCAATAAGAAAAATAAGAATGAAATTTAATACCCACTTTGAAGTGTGATAATACATTGAATATTCATTTTTGTTCCTCAAAATTGCGAGCTTAAAAAGTTATATAATATTTTATAATCTTTGTTGTTTTATTTTTATTTTTTTAGACAAAAAACGTATATTTTCAGCTTCAAAATACCTTTTTAGATTTAATCTAAAAATAACTGACAGACAAAATGTCGGCACCTTGTAGAAAGCAATTCATATGAGGAAATATTAACCTGTATTATATGAGGTATCTTAATGTAAACAATAAAAAAATTCAAGGAAATGAATTTCATAAAATATAAATAAAATTCTCTCACATGACACATTTCTAAAAATTTCGTTATATACCTACTTTTTATCAACTAATATTCAAACATTTTACCGAAAAAGACATTCCACAATACTCAAAGCAATTTAAATTCGTGGGACATTATGAAACTTTGCACTTTTTATATACAGGCAATATAAAAATAGAAAATAAACTTCCGCAAAGAAATAAGCTTGCTAACTTTTTTTTGTGTCAACATTTATTCACAACCAATATATCGGGGTGTATACAGAGGACAAAAGTTCCATTTCATTGTTGCCAGTATACTCTTTTAAAAGACTGCAAAATGCACACGACAAGAAGTAGTAGAATACAGTTGTAGTCAAACTTTACCGGGGGTTGTTATATAAAATGCATTCTGAGATGAAATTGGTTTAAATTCGATAACTAAACTAGGACTATATCGCTTGAATATTTTTACTTGTTAAATTAAAGTATTATGTTCAGAAACTACTTCAAATACAGGGTGTTAAGGAAGAGCGTGTAAAGCATTACTCGCATTCGGAATTCGGTATGTTGTAGAAACTTAAATCTTTTTTCATCAGGTTAGGGAAACTTCCGCCTATTGCGTTTTGATGAAAAAAATTCAGTATATGTCGATTTTTTGTCAGAAAAAAACACAGAACCCGCGTTGTGAGTGACGTGTACGCGAAACGTTTCGAAGCAGTGTTATTTTGTACGCACCCAAAAGGGCCAAAAATATCTTATGCAGTGGCGGCCAAGTACATTAAAAAGTTGAAGACATTTGTTTAGAAGTGGGTGAATTGATTTAAAGAGTGGAAAAATGTCGACAATTTTCCAGATCGGTCTTCAATAGAGAAAGTGCCCAAAAAGTAGAAAAAACTGATCGTGACAATGTTTCCAAAAGATCGACATGAACTAAAATTTTTCATCAATGTGCAATAGGCGGAAATTCTTTGAACCTGATGAAAAAAGATATAGGTTTCTATAACTTACCGATTGCAAATAATGCCGTACACGTTCTTACTTAACACACTATCAAGTGCTTTTAACTAAGTATTTTTAAATGTATCTGAAGTATTTCAAATAGTACTTGAAATACTTTTTCAAGTACCTATTTTATTTGAAGTATTGGCACCTTTAGTTGATAGGTAAGTACAAATTGAAAACAAAAACAAAGATATGTAGTTAATCGATTCGGTTTCTGAACTAATATGTTAACTTGTTCTTATAGTGAGAATATCAATGCTTTCTTAGTTTGGTACCACTGGTATTGAGGTTGAGAGTTCATATGATTGTGGTATTGTCAACAATAACCCTTTGTGACTGTTTGTAATATAATACCAATGCTGTTTGAAAGCGCATATGTGTGGATATTTTATATTTTATAATATTAAAGTGGATATATAAGTTATTTGGTTTTAAAGATCTTAAGAACACTCACGTTTTTGAAAAAAAAATATCTTTTAATAAGGACTATATACAAAGATGAGGTTGACTTACATTTGGACGAAACGAGAAATCAATTTTATTTATTAGTCTCGTCGAGAGCCTTGGTTTTAAAGATTATAATCAATAATTAGTTAAACATTCATAATTAACTAGTTACAAAATTAATAATTTGAGTAAAATATATATATTTGTACCGCAATACATGACCTTTGAGTATGCAATATTAGATGAATTCAATAGAATTTCTACGAATTTTTTGGTATCTTTTTTATTAAATGTAAAACAAAATTCTTTGAAATGTATTTTTTTAATTAGTTAACTAAAATTTTTATCAACTTTATAATCTTGCATTAGTTATCTAATGTATTATAAAAGAATTCGCTGAATTTCAGAAAAAAACTATATCTATCACATAGGTACATATGTATATTGAATTCTATGTAATCAATATACTAAAAAAAGTAGGTAGAACTTTGTTTATTAATTTAATAATTACGATTAATTAACTGTAAAACAAAGTAAATATATCGATAGCTCAAAAAAGTTCTTACTGATTGCAACCTACTAACCAACCAAATTTCATTAACATCGGTTCAGTAATTCATGAGTTATGCGTGTGACAAGGATTCAAGGGAACAGATAAGCAGACAGACACGAAATTTGTTTGTCTTGAACTAAAAAGAACAAAATCGTCTTAAAATTTACAAAATACAAGAAAAAATGTTTTTTTTACTGGAAAAATTAGTTCTTCGTCTTCTTATGACATTAGCTAATAACCTATGATAGCCAAACATTTTGAAAAAGTTACAAAAAAATTCGTGATCTACGAGAAAAATCCTATTGAATCGAACCTAAAATTGCATACACAAAGATCATGTACTGCTGTACTATTTAATTTCTTTTATAAGTAGATATTTATTGCTATTTTACAAACAAAATTGAAAAAAAAAATTAACAAAATATTCACACAATATACCGATAAAATTCTTAATTTTAATAACATCTCCACTCGGTTTTACGAGATCAAAACGAGAGTATCGGTTGTAAAATAATTCAAGACAAGATGAGACTTACCCGACTCTCATCTCAAGTTTAGCCCCATAGAAACTATACGAGAAAATAAAAATGTATTTTTAAATTTAATTATTTCATCATCATGTACACCGATTTTGATTATATTAAAAAAAAATAATTACACACTCAAGTTTCGCGTGGTTTGCTCTACATACATAGAGTACGCATTCTTTCTGGTAGCTGATGAAGTATCGGTGACGGCACAAACAACGTCCGCTCGTACGGCGCTAACTAATTAGTTGAAATAATCGGATAATAAACACTCTTGCTCAAATGATGATTATACGTCATACAATTACGCTCGCCTCGATGCCGTTGTTTTACACAGTATAACGGTGATGTGTGGGATCGCTGTGATTTATTCTAGCGTGAACATTTAAACATTTTATTTTTGTTAATTTGTTTCCGGGAAATAATAATAATAATAAATTTACCGAGAACTGTACGTATATTACTACAATTATTCTCTATTATATTAGTTTGTAAATAAATTTTGAGAAACTACCCACAATGCAAAAATAAAATTCGCAATTTAAGTTATAACAGCATACAGTTAGTTTTAAAACTGAAATGGAAATATCATATAATAATATAATACATATAACTGTATACCTTTCAAAATGATAGGCTACTGAAAAAACAAACATTTTTGGAGTTTTCTGGTGTTGTTTTTAATTAAGGGAGGGGGGAATATTTTGGAAAAATGTTGCAGAAGTATAGCACAATTTGGCACAACTATCAAAAAATTTTATCTAAATGGGGGTTAACTTCCCACAGGTAATGGAAATTGGTATTTATTTATTTATAAACCAAAATATGTTATACGTTTTTTGCCATAGTACACGTTTTTTTAGATCCCAGTATTAAAGATCCCATGTTCAACCCTTAGCTGACACTGTGGGGTAACAGATGCTCCACATTTTTTCAACTTCAATGTAAACTGTTTAAATTTTACAAGGTTTTCAATTTCTTAAATATATTAAATAATTTAATATTTTAAATAACCGATTGGAGTGTATTCTGTATCGTTCGTAGATGATAGAGGAATTTTATTGAATACTCAATAGCTTACGAATAGTTAGCATTTTAGTGTCTGGGGTACGAGGTGACCCCAATGTGGCCGGTATGTTATTCTAGAGAAGTGGAAGCAAGGGTTAAATATTTCGTTAGTGTGTTTTGCTTAAGTAGGTAGGTTTTTCGCCATAGTACCTATATTTTTTTAAGATCCCGTCATTCAATTCAATGTTAAAATATTTCGTTATTACTTTTTTTCGTTAGTATGTATTTTCCCCCCATTCCCTTCAAAAACATACTAACGAGGTTCCACTGTACATGTATGTATTAGATTGTATCCTTTAATGCCAGTTTCATTGTTTGTAAAGGAAAAAATAATTTTGTATTTAGCTTAGGATAATTCAGCACTGTCGTGTCAAACTTGAACAATAAATTGAGAAAAATATTTTAAGTGAAAAACATGTGTCCGGAAATTTTTCACGAGGGAGCTACATTGCTCCAAAGATTTTGCCCCAAATTAGTTTTTATTTAATATCCAGAGAACCCATTTGATACAGTTATGAAATTTAATAACCGATTTTGTATTAATAAGTGTTCTCAATTTTCAATATTAACCAATCATAATTTAGACCAGAATTGTATGGGACCAGTTTTTATCCAGTTTCTTTTTTAACTTATTTCCTTAAATTCGGTTTACATTAATTTTGGTTAGTAATGGAAATCGATTATATTGATAAACTAAACCCTCTATGAAATTTAACACAATGTAACACAATGGGTTCTCAAGATATTAAATAAAAAATAATTTTGGGTAAAATCTTTACAGTGCTCTAGCTCCGTCACAAAAAATTTCCGGATACATGTTAAAGTATTTTGCTTAAAATATTTTTCCCAATTTACTGTTCTAGTTTGCCATGCCAGTGCTGAATCATCCTGTATAATTATATTAAAAGTTGTATGATTATTATAAAAAAATATGTTTAGTTACATGAACAATTATTATTCTACAAACAAAAATACAATTTCATTTGTTATAAGAAAAAAAGAAAGGGAAAAGAAAACACAAAAAAAATAATAACGAGAAATAAAAAAAGTCCTGGCTAAATCATCAAGTATGGAAGGCCAAAAAAAAATTTAAAAAAAATAAAATAAAAAAATTTCATTTGTTATGTATGTTTTATTTTTTATTCTTTACTATAAATTATAAACAATATCTTCGATATAACGAGGAAGCAACAAAGCCAGTGCCTTAGTATGAAATTTCACGTTACCCAATCTCCCGTTTTAGGGTGAGAAGTAAATATCCCATAAAAATTGGAACTCGATGACGGGTAGGAATATGTCCGATATTGTAAAGAAATGTACTAGATATACTTTATTAGCTTGCAAGGACTTTAAACGGGGAATCAAACTTACATATATGACAGTTCAATGATAGCTTAGCGTATATGCAATAAGTAGAAAAAAAACATATTGTACGATCAAAATCAACAACTGTGTTTTAATAAATTGAAATACCGCTTCAAAATAAATTCATATAAAATATCACGGAACTGTGTATAGGTACTCAATTTGGTATAATTAAATAAAACTACTGTGTACATGGACTCACGGCAGTATTTACTCTGTACCGACAATAATTAGGTGTACATTATATTATTATTAATATTATTGGGGTTGTATGTAAGAAATATTTGACAAGTGCGAGTAGAACCTACGCGCTGGGGGTTTCGTACCGTTAAATAAAAATACTGTTATACTGTTATACATAAACTTATTTACAACCCCAGTTATGCATTGTTTATAAAAAAAATCATAAATTATAAAAACATTAAATCGAATATTCTGAAAAATAAACAATAAAAAAAATCGAAACTTTCCCAAAGAACAACATATTTAAATAATTTAAAAAAATAGTAACGTGTGTTTTTCGCACTCGAGTAATTCAATATCTCGACAACCACCACGATAATAATCAAACTTTCACTCTCGTTATGCAAAAAAGTTAGATTGCACCCTTGTTATACAAATAATTATTTATTATATTTTGAGTTGCAAGTGAAACGGTTGGGAGTCACTGTTATTCACTAAAATACAATAATTAGGTGCTGTAAAATCCGCTCAATGTAGTTTTGGATGTCAGTCATGTGCCTAGTCGTCTCAAGTTTTCAACTCCTTGACGATGAAAACTTCCAAACGGTTCCAAACAGCTCCGAGGGATTTCAGAACTTGTTTTGCGGTGAGTCTCAAAAACGGGCAATGTTTTCTTTGTGTCTATACACAGACTCATTTTAACAATATTATAATGGTGGTATGAGTAGTTTTGAAATAAAAGCATCTAATTTTATCAACTTACTAATTACGAAATAAAAGTATGTGGCCTCAATTTATAGTTCAGTCAAGATACGAAAAAAATATAGGTTACCCTAGAAATTTAAAATAAGCCAATTTTTTCTATAAAATTAAAACTGTACGAAATAAAAATTGGAGTAAGAATAGTTTTTGGCACCTTTAAATGATGAAACATTTATTAGTGTTTATTTAGTAAAGGAATTTTTTACAAAAAAGTATTGGAAATACAACTAGGAAAAAAATGTAAGATTCCATTCTACCAACATTAAAAAAATATATAGCTATTTGATTGGCGCCTTCAAAAGACGAAGTATTTATTAGAAACTTTATTTAAAATAACAACGAATGTTAAGTTACATAAAAATGATTTAAATGTATTCACTTCACTAATAATTTACATAAGAAAATACATTTTTTTAAATAGCCTACCGTTAATTTGTTCACAATTTTTAAACAAAATGATCCATTATCATCAAATTACGCTGTAAGAAAGTTAAATGTATATACGGGTAAATTAATATTCAGTAGAGGCAGTTATCAAATCTCAACAAATATATCTTATTAAATACATTTAATTTTAAAATATTCACCATTGGAGGGTTGTCTAAGAGTAGTGCCAGTATACCTTATTTATAAATTAAACGTATATACAATTGAACTACTCAAACATTAAATCGATTATTTTCATGCAGGTATGATTATATAGGTTTTTTAGTTCTAATTCAAGTTTTTTCATTTCAAATTAATTTTTTTTCATTTCAAATTCAATTTTTTTCATTTCAAATTCAATATTTGAAAATAAATTGATATATTTATTTTTTAATTTTTTAAACTGAAGAAACTAAGTAGGTATTTTTAAACAATTAAAAAATTATATATCAATTTATTTTCAAATATTGAATTTGAAATGAAAAAACTTGAATTAGAACTAAAAAACCATTAATATTAGATATATATGATTTGATAAAATCAATTTTAAATTAACATTTTATCCACATTTACCGAGATCATAACAAAATATTATCTGAATTAAAAACAATTGCTTTAAACCGTAAACCTATTAATATTTTCATTGTGAATATTTATGTTATCATTGTAAATCAAAAATACTAATATAAAATGAATTTATGAGATAATAAAGTAAACATAACCTATAAATAAATGATCTATACATACACGGAAGGAAATCAGTTTTCATCCAAAGGTAACAAAAATAATAACATTCTATATAAAGTATTCGGCAATAAAAACATATTGTGTTGAAAATTTGTACATGTTCTTCGTTTTATGTCTGTTTTATTATTTTTATTCGATCCGAATCAGTGCTTCTATTTATTTTTAAAATCACATTACTTTTATATAAATATAATTTGTACTTTTGCCGTGCAATTCAAGAAAAATATTTGGGATATAAAATATCAAGAAAATGTACGTACGGTTCAGAGAAAATTTTTATTTCCTTTCTACCCTACTATACTTATTTCAAAGATCTCATTAAGATTGATTTTATACTTCGGTAATATTCGATACATAGTACATTTTTGAAGTAAATATGATTATTGTTCAATATTTGTATAATGAAAAATTTTCTAGATGAAAAGGAAAAAAATCATACGAGAAAAATTGTGTAACATATATACAAGTATATTATGCCATAAAAATAATCGGTTTATGAACATTATTTTTTTATATAAATAATTTAATAAGCTGAAACACTTCTAATTTAAAAAAATGCGGAACAGCAAAATCAAATCGTCAGAAATGAGAAAACTTATTATAGCTTGATCTTAAGACAATTTTTGGTGCATGAAAAACTCATCATACGTCATTATTATGTATTACACTTGTCAATTTTTTCATCAATTTTAAGTACTTACTTAAAAATGATCAATTTTACTTGATCATCTTAAAATGCTGTGTTACACTTGACAATTTTTTGCCTTAATTAGCAAAACCAACTAATTGTAAGTAACTATACAGTAGAGTGACGAAACATTAAATAAATTCTATCATTGAACAAAATAATAAATCGCAAAAACTGGTGAAGCAGTAATTTTGTACTGTAAAATTCTCAGTTGGCAAATATTAAATTTACTGTAGAAATCACCAAAAAGTTGACGGAAAAATTTATAAATTTATAAACTAAACGTAAAATTGAACTACTCAAACTTTAAATCGAGGTATTTAAAAACACACTTAGGCCTATTTCACACATATACGGTTTCATTCGGTGAGGTTCGTTTTCGGTCGCTGCCGACAAGTGTGAAACGGTGATTCAGTTTGTATTCGGTACCTAATAGAAACCGTACAGAACCGTATACTCTCTCCACTCTCACCTGATAGCGAGTGTTATTTTTTTTAAGTTTTGTCGCGGATTTTCTAATAAAATGAGTGATTTTCCAGATGTTGATGTGGATCGTCTTCATGTTCTTTAGCTTCGAGAAAATAGTGTAGAATGCTCCAAATTCCTGCTGTAAAGTGATGAGAGGGTGCTCGCAATTAATTCTAGCATTCCTCCTTCGTTTTTTAATTTTTTTATAGAGAAACAACATGGCAACAACTTGCTTTCTCTCCATGATAACTACTGAGTTTACGGAAAAAAATAAAACCTAATATGAACCGTATGAGAACCGTGTATGTGTGAAAGGGTTTGATTCGTTTTCGGCTGAAACCGAAAACGAACCGAACCGAATGGAACCGCGTATGTGTGAAACAAGGCTTACGAAGCAGAAACAAAGTTGTTTATTTTGAATTTTGAATCTTAAAATATATATAGGTATAGTTGCAGGTACTCTCAAATTATATCTTATGATTTAATTACATTATATTATAAGATTTAATCACATTAAATTAAATTCTAACAAAGTATGGATATACATGTTTTTATGTTATAACTTCAATAACTTTGCAGAACACCAAATAATTAACAATACAAATTGAAAGAATCTGATTTGATATTACAGTAATATTACATCGGAAAATAATCTTATTACGAGTATTATTATCTTTTCATTTGGAACGAAATAAATTGAAAATTTTGCCGATAAAATAAAAATTGATCGGTTTAGTTAAATTTTAAGCACGAATTAATTACAAAAATGTACCCAAACAAAGTTTTTTTAACAAATTCATTCAGAAAGCCTACTTTATTATCTAAAAAAGCATGTGTAAATCAAAATATAGTTCTGTTTTCCTTCCTTCCTTAGCAACGACTTTAAATGATACAAATTTAAACATATGAAGTTTATAAATACATCAAAAATGCTTCCAAAACAACGACCTCAGTATCTAAATTTCACATATTAAGGAAATAACTTCCGCACATTTCACAAACGGGTTTATCCTCACATAATTGAACGCCTAACGAGTACACCCAATTGAGCCCTCTCTAAAAACACAATTATAAATAACAACACACGTGTCCAGCCCTTTCAATAATCGCATAATAGTTCACTGAACATCACATAGTGGTCATCTACAAAAAGACTCTACTTTAAAAGACACAAAACACTTTCAATCGATTGGTCACAAACAAAAAACTACCTACATTCGAGTACTCTGTCATCCGTCCAAGTAGGCCTAGTTAGTTCTCAAAGTAAATTCATATGTTTATACACACGCGATCATACACGAAGATTACCGATAGTGATTGAACACGGCTCTGAAAGGGATTCTTCAACGGACCGATGAGATTTCGGTGATCAAAGGGTTAATACTTGAGTGCTTGTAGGTCGGACACGCTCCATTAGTTGGTTATTAAATTATTCCTTATATTATGCTCCCTATACCGTGTAATTTATGTTCACATGGGTGGCTTCTGATCGATTCGAGGTAGCTAGTGTAAAAAAGTTGTTTAAATATAAATATCACGTGTAGTGATACTTTCGTAATGCAAAAATAGACAGTAAACTTTTTATAGTGTTCGGAGGTGACTCCTAAGTACAAGTTGTTAGAATCAAGTGATCAGGGTATCTTAACCGCCATCGTTGTGAAAACTTCAAACGTAAATATTTCGTAAACTGTTAATTCAACGACCAAAATGGAGCACCTTTTTATTCAGCACTAAATTATATGCATATATTCTTTTACGGGATCATTTTAGTAGAAGTAATCATTTAAAAGTTATACTGCAAAAAAGTTGTCAGAAAATAGTTTTTACGAATTATTTTGTTAAAGATGCCATTTTTTATGATTAATAGTTGCACTATTATTAGATAGTATGCACTTTGTACACACAAAATTAAATGTTTAATACTTTGCACTTAAAATTTTATAATATGAGCTATATTATATAAATCATAATCATTTAAATAAAATAAAAATTATTAAAATGAATATTAAAAAAATCGAAAATATAATATAATATAGGTACCTACATATAAAGATAAATTTTTAGTAACTATATATGCATAAAGTGAATATTTAATAGTTTTGTAGAGAGACCAGGGTATGTAAGTCCTACTAACAATTAGGGCAATCTATTGGAGGTTTAAGGGGGTTGGTTAGTTTTGGTTAGAATAAAATATATTTTCTATAGAAAATCATAATAAATACATCAAAAATATGAAATAAATAATCATCAAACTCTCATTAAAAATATTAAATCTATTAGGGCGAAAGAAGGTTGGTTAGTTTTAGGTTAGGTTAAACAAAAAATACATCAAAAATATGTAATTTTTAAATTCGACAGGCCCAAAAATGAGGTAAAGTGTAAATTATTATTTTTTAGTGCACAGTATTTATTTTTATTGGAAACTATTTCAAGTGATATAATTTGGTCTAAGTTCAATATATTTCTTTAATGTTGAATAATTAATTTTTCGTGCAGTGAAAATGGCTAAAAAAAGTGTTTATTACTAAAAAAAAAGTGCATTTAAATAAAAGATAAATTTTAACTTTAGGTTCAAAAAATAATTTCTTAATAAAATAATTACATACCTTTTAGTTCGTATTGATTGAATGAACACTCTGAAAAAAGAAAGAAATAATTAATAAATTAAATTTACGCAAAAACGATAAAGTTATTCTACATTCCATTTTCTGGATAATATTTTTTTACCATTAAAATACCATTAAAATTATATAAATTTAAAAATTAAATTATTTCTTGTTGAAAAGAAAGGAAGAATTCATTAAAAGAAAACAATTCCGGGTCCATATATTTGTATAAAAATCATGTAATTCATTTCAGCATTTAAAAACAGATTTAAAGTATTACAAAAGATTTAAAGGATTTGAATACATTTCAAAAAATTTTAAAAGGTTTATCTCTGTGAGAAACATCTCTGCTTAGTGTGAAAATGTAAAAGAATAATACAAGAAAGAGAGTTATCTTGTATATAAACTAAATATTAGTAAGCCAAAAATGAAATAAAAAACATAAATGAGATACAGAAAGCAAAAATGAATTCTTTGAACTTTCCGAAACATTAAGGAATGCCAAATGTCACAGGATATAAGTAAATTCAAAAGCGACAAATCTAAAAGAGAACTTTTGAAATGAAACACAAGTTAACAAAAGTATACGTTCGTATTATTTTGTTATACTATAGAAAACTTTTTATTGTTTGTGCCCGAGTGTATTACAAAATCAATGAATGCCCATGCGACTAACTGCTCTAGAAACATAGACACTGTTAGTGATCATTGTTAATTTAATCAATACAACTAGACTATTTTTATTAGGGTTCCGAAGAACCCTTATTTATTTTACTTTAAGTGCGTCCATATGTCTATTCTTTCCAAACAGACATTGCCTAACTTAGGCCCGGATTTTGAAAAGTCAAGTGGAAGCAAAAAAAAGATCTTCAGATATTAATGTGGACATTTAAAAATTAAATTTGCTAAAAATATGGTTGGGGCTATTTGCACATACCGTATGTGCATGCAATTGGCTATTTGCACATACCACTTACTAAACTATCCTATCCTAATTTATAACCTAACCTAATTAGGTATATAAACAGTATGTGCAAATAGCCAATTGCATGCACATACGGTATGAGCAAATAGCCACATTAAAAATATATTTTAGATTTTGGTTGCATACTTAAGCAAATCTCGTTAGTAGAATTTGTTCCTATTTACACAAAATAGTAAACTAGTGTTCCAGTGTACCTTCAACCTTTAGAACCCTAATGGAAACACCCATTTTGTCTTAACCGATTTTTATTTTTTTTACATTTGTATTCAAAAATACCAATTGTATTTTTTTAAATACGTGCCTGGCCTTATTATCCAATATAAAATATTAGTTTTAGTGGTTATCTTCTGTAGACTGCACACGACATGATAACGGAATTAAGTAAAGTGCATTCGTTGATATTTAATTTATTAATTGAATTTTTTTTACTACTACTACAAAGATTTTTTTCACGTTTCTAGCATCGTTTGTACCTACAGGTGATCCATTTGTTAATTAATTTTTGAAATACGTGTTATTTCTAAATACATTGGCAATATATTGAAGATGTGGATGATTCCAAGAAAAATAGATCTAGGCAATAAAATAAAAATTCAACTCCAGGAAAGTTAAACGTCAAAGAAAATAATCGAGAAATAAAAAAAAGAAGCCAACAAATTTCCCACCCTATATACGTTTATATTTTTATATTTTATACTAAAATATTTCATCTTGCGTGTCTATTACTTTCCATAAATCTGGCTCTTATTATAAAAATTGTACATATGACATATGTACGTAAAAACAATAATATCATTATATGATTATTATCATACACATAAAAATATAAAATTTATAATATAACTATGAACAATAACGTATTTTATACCAGTGATCATGCGACTGGCATAAACAGTTATATGAATGCTAATGACATTAAAAGAAAAAGGTGTTTATGTAAACAGTTCTTCGTAAATAAACTTCCAATGAACAACTACTAATTAGCATTGTACAGGTACTTGTTTATCAAACTTTTTAAAGTGATTACATCAGATGTTTTATTTATTTATTTAAACCAATCAAGAATTTAATTCCTGGAAACAGACTTTCATTGGCAGAAAAGTTTTAAATGCCACCAAAATGGATTATACTGCCAACTGTAAATGTTATTAATATAGACTCCAAAATAATGTTCAGCAAAACAAATATTGGCTATCAAAAAACATTTATATTTATGGCAAATCCAAATTTTATTTTTTATAGGACTGTTTTAAAGACAAACATTTTTCTATAATCCAGTTTTTCGAATTTCAGTAGGCCTGAAATGTAAATATTTCTTAAAATAGAATAAAGAAGCCTCTCTATCACTTCTTTTCAGTCTTTAATGAAAGTAAAAATCATTTGGAGGCGTTTTTACCGAAAGGAAAACCTAGCAAGTATAATATCATAAAATTAATATAAATTGAAATTATTAGACAAAAGCTCAAAAGTGAATAATAAATATTTAATATTGATGGACATGGCCTTATAGGTGTGATCAGTTTTGATAGCAGAAAACTTGGACATTTATTACTAAGCAACCATGAAAGAGTTCTTCAGCCGAAGATGGACAATTATCGATTTTTGATGGTAACTCCGAATTGCAATCTAAATTTTCAAAAAGATTTACCCAGTTTTCAGTCTAATCTTTCATACTTGAGCATGGCAAGTTTTGATTGAAATGATTTTTTTCCTTTTACGTAAATTCAAAGAACCGTAACTTGGAGTATGACTAGATCAATATAAAACTTTTAAGTATTACACCAGCTTGCTTCATGGTACAATTAAATGAATAAAAAATAATGATACAAAGAAACGCATCATACTAACAAAGAGATATCAATATTGATGTAAATGTAATACATATGAGGTATATGAAATATCAGTAGAGAGCTTTCGTGTGATTCGTGCCGCATTGTGTCAGTTTTTGTTTTGTTTTTAAGTGCATTTGTCTGTCTCGTACTTAAATGGAATACGTGAGTGATACGTTGCATATATCGGCTGCACTATGTTTACACTCAAAGTGTACAAATAAACAGGTTAATTAGTCTATATTACATATTCGATCCATGTATTTGATACTGCTGTAGGGTTGCACATTTTTTGTTTTTGTATACTAAATCAATGTCTATTTTTATTTATATGTATAGTGAAAGTTCAATTACAGTGCAATTTTATTTTTATTTTTTCCTCGATAAGGCCAATTTTTTAGTCATCTTAATGCCAGTTATTGTATTTTTAACGTTTTAATGGGTTGAATTTTGGATAAATTTTTCTAATTGGTTGCCAATATGTCATAAAAAGACAACTCGAAAATTTTACGTTTCTTGGTCCAGGAGTTTAGGACTTCTCTTTATATGAATCTGTAGAATTCTGTAGACAGAAAATAAAATAAAAAATATTATTTATTCTTCCAGTATTAGAAAAGATTGTTGACTCCTGGATTAAAGTATAGAATAGTGCAGTAAAAGAACATAGAATTAATGATATTAGCTCCTTATTTACAGGTATTATAATAATGTCTCTCTAGAGATAAATTTCTGTTAAAAAATCTTCCCTTGAGAACTATTACTATACCTTTTATCCCCTTCCCCCGTATATTGTAATGCTGATCTCTGCTTGCTAAAATTAATTACAAAGTTAGTTGCTTTAACTTTTGAACGACATTTAATAAAAAAAAACATTCCACGAAACTCAATTTCTAAAATTTTAAAAACATGCAAGGTATATTTTTTGGTATATTGTTGCATGTATATTTTTTTTATTATTTAACAACACATAAAATCACATAAGTACAAATTCGATATTACAAAATCATAAAAAACTGTCAACACGACACCGTCCGGTTTACGTTTTGCCAACAAGAATAGTAAAAGTGACTCTTCTCGAGTACACCAAATTGTCTATGACAGCTTTTTATGATTTTGCAATGTTGAATTTGTACTTTTGTGATTGTATGTGTTGTTAAATATTTAAAAAAATACGAAAATAAGAATATGTTTCTGTAATTATACATTTATAACATTTGAATATATTCGTCTAGTGACGTCAATTTCCGCAAGAACATTGCTTGGTCAAGGATCAAGTGAGACTACCTTATCTTTATATACCTTGAAAAACATGCACGTTTTTTTATAACTTTAAACTTATTTCGATCTGCTGATGGCAAAGCTAATACAATCCGCTAATACGGGCCTGTTATCTGCACCAGCTCGTTTGTTGTCACTACACAACACCTCTCTGCAAACATCTTCTCCATTTTACTTCCTCTTTCTTTGAAGATATCATTAGAGCTTCTCTCACTCACATACAAAACATCAAGTACTCATGACCTGATATTTTTTCCACAAATTAACTTTTCTTTTATAAAAAAGAAAAATACAAAGTCTTTTGTATGTGTATATTTTTATTTATTCTAATTTTAAAACAATTTTTTATATTATCTAAACTGTTTTATTGGGAAGCATATTTTTATGATTGCTTCCTCGCCGTATTCAAAGAATAATGAATGGCATGTGATAGTTATTGGAAGCAGAAAAAATGTGTTATTTGATTTCAAAATTTCCGCACGTAAACTTTCCTTTCTTGAATCAAGACAAACATTTTTCATTCCGTATCTGTCTCCAGTTTTTAGATGGACTCAGTGTCGAGTTATAAAATAGGCATGTTTGAAAACCTTTTTTGCTCTTCAAATAATTTTGATGAATATTTTTTTTTTTTGCTTTTGAAGCAATTGCGAAAATTAGAAAAAAACAGTTTTTTATATATAAATTGGGGGGGGGGATATTTATTCTGCTTGAGACCTATTACTTACATAACGCTCCATATAAAAATCGTGTGTTGGAGTGTATGGGATATTTTTTTTTCGTTTATAAAAATTTCAGAGAGGTTTTACAATGTTCTTAAGAATCGAATAATTTTTTTGACAGCCGCCATTTTATATAAACGTGTCGATGACTTACTATATCGAGAAGAAAATGTGTGTTGTGTATCAAATAAAAAAAATAATTGCTGTGAAGCAGACCTTGTATTATTGGATCATGCTTAAGAGCTAAATAAATTTAGTCGTTCAGATTGAATACCTGCTGTCTATATTTTAAGATTTTGAGGTTGGATTATACTCGTCTCAGAGTACAAGTACAAAAATATCAAAAAAATAAAATGGACTAACAAAATGCTTTTCTTTAATTAAAAAAGTATATTGATATCTTGCCATGAAGCAGCAAAAACAGTTTTTGTAATTTTGCTAGAAATCTATTCAGAAACATTCGCCAGGTTTTATGGTTTTGTATCTGAACGACCAAATTGTAAGTTGTAACAATTTTTGAAAGATTTGCAAAAAATAAGTTTTAATACTTCATCTTTGCTACTTTTAAATCACCCTCAATAAATAAAACTCAAATTTTATTTGCGTTAAAAGTTGCCTTTCAAAATAGTTTTACTACATATTTCTTGTTTATATGAATAGTACGCTCTGAAACATTCTTAAAAATAAATCAACTTATGTTACACTTACATACAAACAAAATTAAAAGTTAAACATAACCTTAAAATAGCATATACTGGTGGAGAAAAAGTCCAAGGGGAAAATATACATTGAGAGAGGTAAATTTTATACTTTAAGAGAGGTTTATACGTTAAGGGAGTATACTTTATAAGAGATTGTTCTGTACTTCTAAAAAGAAGTTATTATTTGCATTGCGGAATTTCAAAATAAACTTTATATAAAAGTAAACAGAAGGATCTTATGTTTCGTGTCATTTGAAAGTTTATGTGTTTGTAAAAGCATTATGACATCGTGAACAAGATCCTAGAGGTATAAATTTTAGCATTAAAACACACATTTGGCAAAAGTTATGGAACTGGGAACTGTGTAAAAACAACAAAGTGTGTCGTAAATGATTTTAATGTTGTCTCTGTATACTTTTGTGCATCAACTAGATTTTCTTTTTTCATAAAGGTGATGTTTGTCTACGTTATATGAAATGTCTCTTCAAGAAACTAAGTCAATACTAGCCTTCGGCTTCAACACTTTTTAACGTTAGCTGAAACTTCAGACTGGAGTCTATTTTATTATTTATTTAAGTAATAATAAATTATATAAAATTAGCAAAAGTAAATAAAAGTGATGACTATTTTATTAGCAGCTTCGAAGCACAAGGCGATGTTTTTGAAATTTATTTACCTTGCTATTGAAAATTGATATGAGCAATTTTTAAAGTAAATAATAAAAAAATAAGATTTGCTTGTAGAAAAAAATATATACAGGTAAAAAGAAGTATAGTTAAAAACTCATATATTTATGTAGATAAAATATAATTTCATATTTTATAAGGGAATAAAGAAGAAATTTCAAATATTATACGTACGAGTAGTAAAATTCAACAAAAATTTACTTATATCAAATACCGTTTCCTTTATTGCTTTACGATTTTTAAAAATAATTTTATAAAGATGGATTTGAGAAAATGTATGAAAGAAGAATATGAGATACAACATTAACATAAAAAATATATATCAGCTTACACCGGTTTCTCAAAATAAATGCCTTGTATATTAAACTTTGATAAAAGGAAATTCCGAAGTAGGGAAGATTTAACTTTTTATTGTAACATTCGCAAAACCATTAATTAAATCACGAAGTAAGGAGATAACAATATTATTAATCTGAAATCCTATTTGAGAAAATAAAGAAAATTTCAAAATGAAATTTTCCTATTTTTGAATTTTAGATACAATTTGTATTTTTTCACTGTTAGATACACATTTAATCTGCACACAAGACAATACGTGAGTTAAGTCTCGTTTTTGTAATTAATTTCCAATCTTTCGTATCGTAAAAAAATTAAATTTTATAATTTTTTTTTCTAAAACAAAATATTTTTGTTATTTATTCTTATGTTATAAACCTTTTGTAATAACATACTTGGCGAGACTTTCGACGAGACATAAATAAATTAATAAAGCCAATATTGACTCGTCTTATCTCATCCAAATTGTCTTGGATGCAGCCCTACCTAAAATATTGGTATTTAAGATATTTTTCGGAAAATTAAAATAAAATCAAGAATAAGCCCAAATTTTGTATATAATTAAAATAAAAAAAGATTTAAAAAAGCTCCAGTCAAAATCCTGAAATAATATAAAATAAAATCAAAAAATTATATTACACATACTGCCAATGTTAAATTTGATTTTATTTTGACAATATCTTTACTCACAGGTGGTGAAACATTTCAGGATTTTGAATGAAATTTTACAAATCGTTTAATATTTGTCTTTTTCTATCACATAGCAAACCTTATTGTTTTTTACCGAGAAATACACCAAAAACGTTATTTGATTTTAAACTAAAACCTACCAAACATCAATTGGAAACATACGATGCAGTAAATAAATAAAATTTCAAAACCAATATAGTAGTTACTTTACAAAAGCCAATACAGAATATCCAGCACTGACAACAAAATCTTTATAATAAAAGACAACCACAAATGCACTTTTTCTTGTTATGTGTGTTTCATAGATAGTCATAAAATACCTCAAAGCAAAAAACGCAAAGAGAAATAACACAAATATAAAAATAAAAATGATTTATAACTCTACAATGTATAGAATCAACATACATGCGATTTCTAAGTTGAGTTACTACTTTGTAATATGTACAATTTATTCAAAGTTGATTATGCGAAAAAAAATAAAAAAATTTAAAAAATTAATAAACACTATGTTGTACACGGAGATCAATCATCATTTTTTTTATAAAATATACCTTGTGCATACCCAAACAACATATCGAAATCCCAAATTGATATGAAGGGTATAACATACATAAATTCGCATACAGTCGAATTGGCGCGGCGCGGCGTTACGCGCGTGGACTTTATGGAGTGCAAGTGTCTTAATACTTTTAAAACATCTCTAATTTGTTGCTAAACAACAGGGCTGAACTAGCCCGGAGAGATCCGGGGAATTTGACGGGGCCCATGGCCTGACAAAAATAAAATATAGAGGCCGTAGCCGGGAATGTATGGGAACTGCCATTGAATCAATTATGCTATTTTTTTTCTCATATAGGTTACTTTTTAAAAAACATAAAATCGCCCAAAATTTTTATGTTTGCTAAGAACATTTTTATTTTGAAAAATAATCCTATAACTTATAATACAAGAAGAGTCGTTAGTTCGCAGTGGCAATGTGATTTATTGCTACTAAAGACGAATATAACATTTCAAAAGCGATTTGAGGCGATTTTATGTTTCTTAAAAAGCAACCTATGAGAAAAAATTAGCATAATTGATTCAATTACATTCATACATTCCCGGCTACGGCCTCTATATTTTATTTTTGTCAGGCCATGGGCCCCGTCAAATTCCCCGGACCTCTCCGGGCTAGTTCAGCCCTGTTGCTTAGCAACAAATTAGAAATGTTTTAAAAGTATTAAGACACTTGCACTCCATAAAGTCCACGCGCGTCACACCCGCGCCGCGCCAATTCGACTGTATGCGAATTTATTGTTATTGTTTGTTATAGCCTTCGAATCAATTTGGGATTTCGATATGTTGTTTGGGTATGTACAAGGTATATTTTATAAAAAAAAATGGTGATTGCCCTCCGAGTACAACATAGTGTTTTTTAATTTTTAAATTTTATTAATTTTTTTTCTGGTTTACTATGTACAGAGGACCATAGTAAAATTACTTCTGATGAGTCATAAGTACCTCTATAATATACCACAAGCATCAACAAATTCGATTGATAGATTATCAAAAAAAAATTTTTCGAAAACTACAAATTTTTGGAAGCTAATATTTGGTCAGGTTGAATGTTACATAGAATGTGACTTTCAAAAAAATAATCAGCCAAATCCATGCAAAGGCCTTACCTACCATTTAGCCAAAACCCGAGGTCTCTAGGTGGTCAGGGGGCCGAGATCTCGCTATCGAAGACAGACGGACGGACGGAAAATCGAGCATACATATAAGCGCTACTACTTCGTGGATTGCGCTAAAAATATTTTGTCGTTAAGGCGGGTGACAACCGGGCGGAG
Organism: Sialis lutaria; assembly: GCA_949319165.1. Lineage (NCBI taxonomy): Eukaryota > Metazoa > Arthropoda > Insecta > Megaloptera > Sialidae > Sialis > Sialis lutaria. Next base: position 19,149,783 of record OX439241.1, read on the forward strand.
ATCAAGACAGTCAAAAAATTATATTTTTTGTACATTAGACGAGCATTGAGTGAATTAGAAGTGTTGTATATAGTTGTAGTTGACTTTGTACAAATATAAGGACATATGATTGGTGCATTTAGAAATGCCGCCATGAAACTTTAATTTAAAACAAAATACTATTGATTAATTAAAAATCACTTTATTTTGAAGCATCAAATGTTTCACCCAATGTTTAATTAAGTTGGACAGCAATGATAAAATAATTATTGGTTATTGATTTAAGACACTTAAAAATGACTACAAACAAAAATTTTATTTTAAGTAGAGTAAACGTAGAATTAAATAACGTGATATAAGGAAATCAATATTATTTCATATACATACAAATATTTACTCTCCTATTAATTTTCCGGCAACTTCAAGAGTTAATTTTGCTTGAGAAGTTTAAACCTGATCTTTTATCCTAAGTTTGAAGTTTATTTCTTGAGTTTGGTAATCAACACCAAAAGAAATTGAAAAATAAAAAAAAAGTAATTTCAAAATTGAAGCCTCACAACACACATTCCAAATAAAATTCAACCACGAAGGAGCTATCTGAAAAGGCTAAGCCAGCAGACATGAAAACATAAAGAAGAAAAAGAAAATTCAAGCAATGTTAGTACTTACAATAAAAATAAGTAATCGGTACATAAAACAAAATAATTTTTACATATTTGTAATTCTACCATTTGATCGAATTGACTATTAAATACTTAAATTTCACAATGCTATACTATAAGATATCAATGTATTAAATACAATTTACAAATGGAAATAACATAACCTAAACAACAATCATTTGAATTGTTTTAAACTTTTTTTCATAATGAAGTCTTACAACACATTTAATTAACTAGAACTAATCACATATTAGGTACTTTTAGGTACTCATATTTTAAAACAATATTATTTCTAATTCGTGCACGCAAGTTACTTCTCACAAGAGAACCGAAGACTGATTTGTATATAAGCAGTCTGGGCTGCATTTTATTACAATAAATAGTTCTACAGCCATTATTGTTTGCCACTCTTAATTGAACATGTGTATCAAGTTTATTTGATATGATAAACGGAAAGGCTGGAGGCTATAGATGCGGTAGAAAATTATTATTATGTTTTTACCCTACTTCATTCGTAATGTTAAAACAATGCTATTATTAACTTTGAGCGGTAAGTTTTACAATGTTTAACTAATTAAAATGTCACCCCAAAAAATTTACAATTTACTTAATATAAATAATAAATTAAACAAAAATACAATTTACTCTATTTTAGTTTCTTACTGTGAAATATAAATTTATATTTTGTAAATGTCACAAACTATCCTTAGATTTGTTTTGACAACTAAGGGTCGATTCAGTCTATCGAACCGGTCTCAATAAGGTCCCGCTCCAGTCAAATGTTCAGTTTATAATATTATAATCGTGATTGGACCGAGACCTAGGCCCCTATTTTCAAGTTCGTTCGACTTTTTCTCATTCGTGATTACTAAACTAAAACTAAAAGTCACTAAGATATTTACTGGAATCTCGATTTTGTTAATTAAACCGTATTCTCGAATCTCGATGCGACTTTTTAGGGTTCCGAAGAAACCCTGTTAATCTCACTGTCGTCCGTCCGTCCGTCCTTTTCACTCAAAGCTCAATAGCTCGTAAACTATATAAGCTAGAACCTTGAAATTTTTACTGAATATGTAAAATGACAACCTCTAGTAAAATATGTACAAATATTTTGGAAAAATATTTTTTAGAGGGGGGGGGGGGTGCTAAGACGCTAAAGACAGGCAAAAAAAATAATTTTTTATACCAAGGCAAGTGGCACATCAAAATGTGTAACCAAGCTAGTGTAATTTGATCCTGATTCTTATTTTTTTATAAATCAAAAATGGCGCCTACAGGAGGCTTTAAAGCAAATTCAAAAAAACAAAAAAAATGTATTCCAATTCGTGTGGGATGTCAAAATGTAGATCTCAGTGAGTAGAATATGACACTATTTTTTATTTTTTTTCTAAATTAAAAATGGCGCCTACAGGGGGCTCCAATCAAAAAATTTGTCTACCCCCCCCCCTCTAACTCGGTAACTACTGGCTCGAAAAATCTGAAAAAAATTAGGTAATGAGTCTTTGGTGAGACTACCAACGACAAATACTAAAGTCACCAATATCATTTCAAACTTTGGAGAAAAGGGGAGGGGTGTCATACATTTTTTTTTATCTGGGCATGTGAGGTGACGAAATGTAGATCTCAGTGAGTAGAATATGGCACTATTTTTTATTTTTTTTCTAAATTAAAAATGGCGCCTGCAGGGGGTTTCAAGAAAACAAAAATTTGTCCACCCCCTCTCTAGCTCGGTAACTACTGACTCAAAAAATCTGAAAAAAAATTGGTAATGGGGTTTTTATAAAACTAGTAACGACAAATACTAAAATCAATAATATCATTTCAAATTTTGAAAAAATAGGAAGGAGCGTCATGGATTTTTTTTATTTTTATATCTAGGCTTGTGGGGTGTCAAAATGTAGATCTGAATTAATAGAATATGATCCTATTTTTATATTTATTTTTAACTCAAATATGCACCTGTGAATGGCTCTAAACAGTCCACGTAGTATATACTTCGGAACCCTTATGGCATACACTGGTGTATATCTTAACAATTTTTTTCTAGAAATGTCAAATGAAAAATCTCGACTGCTCCTGGGCATGCGAGATATAAAATCTCGAACGAGAAAACTCGAATCAACATATTCTCGAGTGAGCTCGAGAATAGGAGCCCTGAATGATCCTATAGTGAGAACGATTTAATAGTTTATTTACTATATTTGACTGTAGCGAGACCGACTCGATAGTCTTGATCGACCCTAAACGTTCGAAAGCGATGCGGTACCATACTTACCACACTGTAAACAGTTTTCCTATAATTAATTAATATTTACTACCATTATTATGTCCGTGAATGATTATTAGTTTAACATTTTCTTAAAACTATAAATTTGACTTAATTTTACAAAAAAAATATATATACAGTGCATTCATGATGAAAAGAACAAATTCGTTTAAAATTCAGGTAATTATTTAGTTAATTATATAAGCACTCATCATTGATTTTTTTTAATGGAAAATCCTGTATATTATGCAATTATGCCATTTTTTAATTGAACGGTAAATTCTTAACACTTTCTGTACAAAAAATATAGCTCTAAAATCAGCGGTTTTTGGAATAATTTTGTTTCTTTTGTATATTTTATTATAAAAGTGCATTAATTTATTTTTTATTTATCACATTTCAAACGTCATTATTCCAAAAACCGCTGATTATATTATGTAACTGTGATGTAATATGAACAAAAGAGTAGCTATTATCTGTATGTATCTTAAATTACATTGATTTTCTAATATTTATTCCATAATTAAATTTTATACTCTGTATGTATGTAATTAAGATAATAAATTTAAACAAACTAATCTCGAAAATCGTAGAATTATTTCAACCATGTTTAATTTTAAATATTACATTACAGTAGAGTAAACCAGTATGAAGTTTTCTTTAATAAATGAGCACAGAATATATATTTATGGTGAGTGATTGTCTCGCATAAATTTTATTTAAATGAATATATTTCTAAAAACAATTCTCGAATGTACTTCGCATAACTTTAAACTTCGAGATAGTTATTTAACTTTCTTTCTACTAGACTATTCGTTTAATTAAACTATTCACTAGTAAGTTGAATATGTAGGCGTTTCAGAAAGAATTCTTGGAAAATTTTACCATAGAGTTTTACCTCTATACAATTTTCTAGTCATTTTAATTTAAAATAACACGCATTGGATTGGTTCAGATTATACAATTATTTTTTAATAATGGTATTCAAAAATATTCCAAAACACATTTATGTTTGACGCAATATAAATAAAAAAAATTTATCAAATAAAATACAAAGTTACAGATGTGGAAATTATTTCTTTACTTGCACAGTTCCAACCACTTTTCGCAGGTAAACAATTTTTTAAAGGTACAATATGTTTATATTTGTATTATAACAAAACGTTTATTTTGATACCCCATTTGGATATATAAAATTAATTCTTTTTTTAATAATGATGGGCGAAATTTTTTAACATATATTCCAAATTTCAGATTAATCGGTCCAATAGTTTTTAGAGTTACGCTTTTATCGGTCTCAAATTTTACAAATTTACTTATCTTAATGTCGTCTCTCGAAACAAGTCTGAATTAAAAAAAATGTTTTTAATTTATTTTTATGTACCTATGTATTAAATAAAGAAATTCTAGAATATAACGAATCTTGTACATTTTATTTTATTATTCATAAAAAATAATATCAAATAGTATTTTACTAATTTCTTAAAATCGATATACAGTGAGTTTTCGGTCTCATTTAGACAAAATCTAACAAGGGAAACTTTTCAAGACGAAAATTCGTATCGAGTTTAAACTTTGTATATAGTTAGAGGAGGTCAAGATAAGTAAAAAAAAAATTATCTTAGCTACGGTAAAACGGTTTAAGGGGGTGAAGCACCCCTATGAAAACGTGCAAAATATTCATATTTTTTCAAATAACTCTGAAACTAATGAAAAGTTAAGAAAATCTACAATACATAATTTTCATGATTTTTTATGCTATTTTGAATGGCGATAGTCAAAATTCGAAAAAATTAAACTGTTAACCCCCACATTTCATAGGTTTAATTTTTTATAATTTTGACTATCACCATTCGAAAGAGCATAAAATATCATGAAAATTTTGTACTGTAGATTTTTTTAAATTTTCATTAGTTTCAGAGTTATTTGAAAAATATGATTATTTTGCACATTTTCATAGGGGTGTTTCACCCCCTTAAACAGTTTTACCGCAGCTGTGGTAATTTTTTTCTTACTTACCTTGACCTCCTCTAACTATATACAAAGTTTATACTCGATACGAATTTTCGACTTGAAAAGGTTCCCTTGTAAGTCAATCTCGTCTTATCCAAACTAAAGGTTTTCTCGTCTCGAAACCGAGATTAGACCAAGAAAAGTATTGTCTCAGCATGTAACAATAAGACGGAAAAAGAGCATTGTTGACCTCCTCTAACTATATACAAAGTTTATACTCGATACGAATTTTCGACTTGAAAAGGTTCCCTTGTAAATCAATCTCGTCTTATCCAAACTAAAGGTTTTCTCGTCTCAAAACCGAGATTAGACCAAGAAAAGTACTCTCTAAACTTGAAATAGTGAAATTTTCACTGTTTTTCCCAGTGATCAACTAATTCACTGGAAAAAAGTGAATTTTATCTATAAATAGAGAAAAATTTTACTTTTTAAACGGTAGATTTTTTTTCACTTGTTTGACTAATGACGCAAGAGTCAATCCACTCTATGATTAGTGAAAAGTGGTTTCATCTTTTTACCGCGTCACTGAGAGCGCCATATCCTACGTCGTTTTTCAAGTTCAGTTTTATACAAAACTTAACTCTCGCTAACGGTGTGATTTCACTTTGAATTAGTATATATACGGCATTTTAGCTAATATTAATGTAGGTATGGTATAAGTAATAATATTACGGTAAGTAATAAGCTGATATTTAATTGATAATAGAATATTATATATGCTCTCTAAACCTGAAATAGTGAATTATCACTAATTCTCACAGTGTATATTCACTATTTGCCACAGCTAAAAGTCGGCCACTTGGAATTAGTGCATATACACTCATTTACCCAGTGAAATGATGCACTTATGAAAACAGTGAAATTCACTGTAGTTATTAGTGAATTTCACTGATACATTAGAACTATTTGCCACTAATAACTACAGTGAATTGCACTGTTTAAATATTCCAATTCTAAGTGGCCGACTTTTAGCTGTGGCAAATAGTGAATATACACTGTGAATTAGTGATAATTCTCTATTTCAGGTTTAGAGAGTACTGTCTCAGCATGTAACAATAAGACGGAAAAAGAGCATTGTTAATAGAGTTTAATTTTGACATAATCATAAATATTAATATTAATGTTGAGTATATAAACAAGATCTACAGCAACAAAAAGACTATAAATGATCCTATTAATAAATCATCAAAATAAATATCTTTAAAAAAACTCAATGCCGTAATCGTAATCCATAAAGAAATTTATAAAACGAATATTAACTGAACACACAGCCTGTACATTGTGATCGAATTTTCAATAAAGAAATTGCTCCGTGATTTTCCTGAAGATTATCTAAACGTCATTTCCGATAGACTCGGTTATTCTATGTGTCAAACGAAATACCATTTTATGCAGATTGATTTTGAAAATCAATTCTGATCTTTCTATGGCACGCTTAAATGGTATGTGCCATTACATGTTATTACACTCTTTTATTATGGATTTTACATACCTACTTACGTTACCTCTTTTATACATATTATAAATATATCTACTTGTTATGATATACCTACATTTTTTATAAAATGTTCATTTACATTTCGTAGGTATATAATTTTTTGTTAACGTTTAATTATACGTATACAAATTTTACACTAAGCACTATTAAGTTTAAATATTTACATACAGTAGAAACCGGTAATAACGACATCGATTTATACAACGTATCGGTTTTAACGACTCAAAATAAAAGTCCAATTATATCCCATATAATTGCATTTTTACCAGTTTATACGACTATCCGCTTTTACGACCTAATTTGACCGGTCTCTTCGATTGACCGGTCCCTTCGATGTCGTTATAAGCGGTTTCTACTGTATATGTATCTAGAGAACTTTCAGAATCTTTATTTTTATTTTTTCCTTTTTGGCTTTCCTATAAATTAGATGCAAGTGATGCAACCAGTTATAACCAGACGAATACACACCTTTCTTCCGACGTGGATGACATGAAGGAGGGAATGTGCCTTAGGGTAATCAGGGCTGGTGACACTTATGAGACCCTTAGATTCACGGGGAGTTTTTTAAGGGATACGCGATAGGATCTTATTCTATATCGAGTAGGAGGCTTTCAGAATCTACAAATTAAACTTCGTTTATACCAATACTGGCTGTGCCAACGGCTTCGCTCGTATTAGTATAAGGAATTATTGGTTGAGTTTCTTGAAAAATTTATTTGAAAAAATATAGATCGTTTTATTCTACACAGTTCTTTACTACATTATATTGTTCAATATTTAATAGTTTAGGCAGCGTATTGAAAAAGAGAGCCCTGGCGGCAAACTTTTTTAAGACTAAATTTACTTTTATCGTCATTATTTATTTCTTATGTTACCTACTGTAATAACATATATACTGAAACCTGGAAAAATTATCTATGAATAAAAAAAAAAAACAAGTAAAGCGGATTAGTGGTTCTCGAGTGATAAACGCAGTAACAGACAGATAGACGAAAAAAATATATAACATATTTAATCACAATGTTAACGTTAATTTGAACTTCTATACGAGGTTAAATCATGTTGATTCTAGATACTTTAATTTTTATTTCTGACACAAAAAATATTAGCAACAATATGTGTTAATATTAAACGAACTTATTAGTGACTAAAATAAAAAATACAAATATGCCTTTCATATGAAGCTCGTAGATCTATCTATATAAAAAAGTAAACATTCATATTTGGGGACCCAAGAGATTAACTCTATGAAACTGTCAAGAAAATTGTGTATATTTTTATATGTAAGAAGAAATTGTTTTACCTTATATTAGTAAATAAATAAAAAGTTATGTTATATGTTGTCAAGTGCGAGTCGAGTCCCGTATACTTGTATTCCGTACACTATAGTTTTTCAATTTATTCGATTATGTTAAATTTTATTGAATTTGATTGATACTCCAACATTTTTAATAAACAATTTGTCAACTTCAAAATAATTTACAGTTTTATCCTTATAACTCAGATCTATTATTAGTTTACCATTTATTGTCATATCTTATAGCTTACTAGGTCAAACGTTTCAGTAGCTAGAAGACTCTTGATTCCGTATCCAACACTAAAAACTATACTTATTACAGTGATTATATTTTCTCTTAAAATTATTTAATTCATTTATAAAAAAAATAATTTAGCATCATTTCCGACCTAATATAAAAGGAACACCACTGGTAATAGATTATGATAATAAAATACTTATCACTGTTTATGTTTATATTCTTTTAGAAGCAAAGTAAAATTTTTGTAAAGGACCCCGCACATTCCTTATGGCAACTGGCTTTCCGTGAAGTTCGCTAAATTTTTGGTATGTTGTAGTTTATGTGATGCTGATCAAAAGCTCTCACAGGCACAACATCGAAAAATGAGCCGTTTCGGCCATAAAAAAGTTTTGAAGATGAAAAATTGAAATTAAAGTTTTATTTAAGTTTTAGATCTTTTAACATTTTTAAAGTTATAAATAACTCACATTTATAATATATCATTACTAGTTTACATAAATACCTTAGTGGAATTTTTTTTTTATTATTTAGTTAAAATAATTGATGATTTGAACAGCATTTATTTTTTTGTCATCAAAATCTATATTATTTCATCTAAGTTTGCAGTGGTTGTTATGTGATTTGATCAGCAACCACTGCAAACTTAAATGAAACAAAATATAAATCTTAATTTTTCAGGGGGTATATCAATTTTGTTGTTTACACATTTTAGTAAAAAAATTAAATATTACATTTTTCATCATTGTAAAATCATTAATAACAACTAACCTCTGAAATAGCATTAGTGAAAAACTAGAATAGCCAAAAAAGCATTAAAACAATAAAAACTCAAATAAAACAAGATAAAAAAATTTCATTTTTTTATCATAAAAAAATTTTACCGCCGAAACGGCTCATTTTTCGAGGTTGTGTCTGTGAGAGCTTTTAATCAGCATCACATAAACTACAACATACCAAAAATTTAGCGATTTTCACGGAAAGCCAGTTCCCATAAGAAATGTGCGGGGTCCTTTCATCGGTTTTGTAAAAATCTGGATAACGATGATTCGAAACTGGAAAAATGAAACTTTGCAAAGCTCTCACTCAACAGAAAAATCGTAGAAAAGTGCACGATTTCAAAAGAAGTACTTAAATACTTAGTATTAAATATATTACAATTGTAGTTAAGTACATTAATAAGTATTCAAGTACAATAAGTACATGTATTACAAAAGGTACATACATACACAGCTTTGAGAAAAGTCTGCTTTATCGCAAGTTTTATTTAATTGTTTTTAAGGGTGTATTTTTTCTTTCAAGTCGTATTGACTTCTGAGCATATAAAAACAATCGAAGTATAGGATCGACTACGCCAACTATATAAAAGATAAAAACGCTACTAAAATGAAAATATATTAACTCTTTTTTAATGTTTACATTCTTTCTCTCAATTACACAATTCTGATTACATATAATAAGTATAAATTGCTAAAAGAAAAACACGGCACAAGCAAACAGATGGTGGAATTAACTAAGCGGTGTATAATGTGATGAAAATGAGCCACTGTTGTTGACTAAGGAAATTAATTACGCAGGATTTATTAAATTTCTTAAACGCTCTGTTTTCTTACAAAGTTAAAAATTAAACTGCTTCATGGTATTAGCTTTTTTATTTATGGTATTATTAGGTATACGGATCTCTGTTTGTATATTTACAGGAAAAATTATTATCATTCATGCGGGATATTTTTTTTTTGCTCCACGAATTCACAACGTCTTTTCTTATTTTTATTTTTTTAACTTTCTGTTCGTAAAAAAGGAAACTACTTTAAAGAAGTTTATCAATTTTAAAATTTTTCGTCAGCGTTACTGTGTGATTAGGGGTTAAAAATATAAGTAAATTTACGCGCGCGGTATTTGCGTTTTTTGTCAAATGTAGCGTAAACGACTTTTTTCACGTGGAAAAATTATGGGACAAACATTAAAGAGCTGGAAATAAGAAATATTAATCAGTTGTAGGATGGATATAAAAAAAATATTTTTAAACAATTTTGTTCACTTTTAGTAGAACTACATACATAGGTACATGGAGATTTATGAGAAATTAAGATTCCTGTACATTTTGTGTTCATAATCTATATAATTTATAACTAAACTCTCGCAAATATGTAGTTATACCTATGTATGTATGTGGAATAAAATATTTAAATTTCTCGGGACAAACAAAAAATATATGTTTATTTGTTTATATATGTAACACATGTAACATACATACATACATACATACATACATACAGGCTGGCCCAAGTAAAACGAAACGGGTGCGCTTTTGGTCATTTAAAATAAGATTTTGTAAAAACATTCGAACACGTCGATTTTGCTTTCAAGGGGAACATCTTTTGCTATGAAATTTTTGCAAGAATCTTTTCACCCTCAGCGCTATGAGCATAACCCTTAATATTTTAAATAGCATGATAGGGCAAGTGACACCTCATTTAAAAGTTTTTTTTTTCATTTAAACAAGGAGCTTTTTTTCAAATCTGTTTAGTTTTAGTCAAGTTATTTACATTTTTAATTCAATTAATTTTACCAACTTAGTTGTAAAAGTTTGTTTTGTTGATCAGAAAATCAATGCATTCATGGAATTAAAAATATAATAACTTGACTAAAACTAAACAGATTTGAAAAACAAAAAGCACCTTGTTTTAAAATGAAAAAACCTTTCAAATGAGGTATCACTTACCCTATCATGCCATTTAAAATTTTAAGGGTTATGCTCATAGCGCTGAGGGTTGAAAAGATGTTCCCCTTGAAAGCAAAATTGACGTATTCGAGCGTTATTTCAAAATCTTATTTTAACTAACCAAAAGCGCAGCCGTTTCGTTTTAGTTGGGGCACCCTGTATGTATGTATGTATATTTATTTTCATATATGAACTCGTTTATTACAATTTTTCATATTTGATCATATTATTATGTTTTTTGTTTTTCCCGGGTGTAATAGAATAAATTTTCATATTTTAGATTAGTACCAACATCTAAACATCGATTTGCACTTACACATATATAGTTTTGTAATTTGTTAATTAAATATTTTGTGCACGGGGAATATTTGATTATGTACCACGTTCATATTAGGAGGTGGGCATTGAAACGTTATTTCGATCTAAAATTAAATTGTGACGTTTCATACAAAAAGTTTTCAGTTACATTATTTTTTCTTTATAATATATAGCCCTACATGGTGTTAGGCATAGACATAGAGATATGGACTGGGCATTCGTTATTATAGTTTAAACAAATACATGTATATGTAGATCCTGACTATGTTCTCTCTTTTTTAAAGGGAGTCGATTTTCAAATCAGATACATGATGCAAAATTTACTATTACCATAATATCAGTTATTCGACGTGAGTGGCAATGGGACTTACGAAAATCAAGCACTCCAAAGGGATCATATTTTTGCCATATCTACGTTGTTGACCCTGGGTTACGTTAAGAGCGAAAACTGGAGTACTTCTTTGCGATTTTCAAGGTCAAGTTTGTCTCCAAGATTTTTTCATATTTTTTTTCGTATTCAGCGCATCAAATTACGTAGAGAAACCCCCCTCAAATCGTTGAAACTGAATTTTTTACAGTGGGCTTTCGGTTACGAACGGGGCTGGTCGATATATCGACCAGCAACTTAGTCGGATACGTCACGTGAGAAATTAATTCATTTTATGTACAAATTTTTATTGTATGCCAATTTCAACGTAAAAATCCGCGTACTTAAAAGGTTAATGAACCATTTTACTTTAACCTTCCGTCGGGCGCGGGGTATATTGAAACGTATTCGGGCGCGGTGTATCAAAATGATACATTATATTATGATTTTTAAATTACGTTGAATGTTTGCATATTATTAGTATTTTAATGTCCTAAGTTAATAAATAAAGAGTTTTTTGAGTATTTTAATTTTAATATTACGTTTAAAATATAAAATATGTTTTCTAACTACTAACTAGTTAATCGTCACTCGTATCCTGCTGTGAAGATAGGGAGTTGTTTTTCCCCCTAAAACCCCCACTCCCGTAGTATTTTTCCCGCCTGATCGAATGAAAATAATTACAACCCTTCATATGTGACAAGGGGTGAAATATTAATAACCAAATTTAAATTTTTCCCACACAAACATTTCCACCCCCTTCCAATTCCTTAGGGGATGAATTTTTGGAATTCAAAGTAGCCTATATCCTTTCTCAGGATGCAAGCTTTCTTCCTACCAAATTTCATTAAGATTGGTTCAGCGGTTTAGCCGTGAAAAGGTGACAAGTAGAAGACAGACAAAACAGACACACTTTCGCATTTATAATATTAGTATGAGTAGTTTGAATGAAAAAAACACTATATTGAATGTTAATTAAAACACTTACCGAAAATAATATTATTAAAAAAACGACTTCTTTAGAAATTTTATAAATTCAAGTGGTTGGGCGCGGTGTATCAAAATGAACTTTTTAACTGTAATTTTACTTCTCTGTGATTATTTGACAACTGAAGGCTATTACCATGTAAAACAATCATAAACAGGAAGGTATTGAAAGTTCAGGGGTTGAATCAGTAACCATTTCAAGATGGCATTAAAATTAGTTGGAAGTGTATCAAATAGATCAGCCGCGCCCGACGGAAGGTTAAATAAAATACTTTTCTTTATGCATTCAATATTTAATTTAATTATAGTTCTAATTATGGTAACGTAAACATATTTTTAGATAAGGTACTGAATGATATAAGATTATACAGGAACCTATCTTTCAGCGACGCTCGACGTGTTAAACCGACAATAATAAGAACATCGGTGGCGTGTGATAGAATCTGAGCACGAGAATCCTTTGAGGATTACGGAAGTGAGCTTAAAAAAACACTCTCTACCCTTGGCCCAGTGCCTTATCGACATAATACAAACACGTGGGCCACTTGACCTAGACGAGAAAAAATATACATCTATAGTAGTAAACATATAGGTGCCGACTTTTTATTTTACTCATGGGGAAAGATTGCGAAGGGTGAGGTAAAATCAACCAAACAGTATGAGTACAATAGGATAGAGTAAAAAAAACATGTTTCATGAATTTTCAAATGTACTGATTTTGAATGCTCTTCACTGATATAAAGTATGATAATATTTATATAAATTTTATTCTAAAAATAAAACGGTCAAGTAGGTGTCGGGCACGTACATGATAGGGTTCCGTAGTCATTCTCACTAACATTATCTACTTGATAATACTTATCAAGATCTATTTCATGTTGACGAAAGTTGCAATCTCTATAAAAGTGCAGGTACGTATTCGTATGATGATTAATACAAAAATAATTATTTCTGAATTATTCTTAAACTATTTTTGTTACAGTGTTTGTTGTAATTTTCATTGAAAGTACTAATTAAAAGCTACGTTCAAAAAAATCAGATTTTTTTGCATCTGTAATTTATAGAAATTAGAGATAATGACATAAAAGAAATTATATCGTGGCTGAAAAGTTAAAACCATAAGATACAACAACGTTTTTGGTTGAATTATAGGAGACCTAAAATAGAATTGAACTACACTTTTCATTGTATGGAAGGGGAGTCCAAAAAAATTTTTTTTTTCAAAAATATAAATCAAACAATAAATAGGACAATAGGAGGGCTGTGGCATACAGAAAGACATAGGTGGGCATTAACTCGTTAATCCGTTAATCATTAATTAACGAAGTTAACAAAATGCTGAACGGGTTAACTTTTAAGTTAACTCAAAAAAATGTTAACGCTTTTGTTAACTTCCGTTAAATTTAACTAAGTTAACTTTAGTCCGTTACACTGGTTGTTTGATAACAAGTACATAAGAAAGTTGTCAAAATAGCAAAAAAAGGTCTTCAAACGTTTTGGATGGTTAACTTTTGACGGTGAACTTTAACATTCGTTAAATTTTTGGTTAACTTTAACTTTCGTTAAATTTTCGGAATTTTAACGCTTTAACGATAAACGAAGTTAACGTTTCGATTAACTGTGCCCACCTATGCAGATAGACGAACGGACAGAGGAAAACTATAAATGACCCTAAATATACAAATGTCATTTCTTTAAATCACATTCATTCCACTAGTGTAAACAACGTTGAGATCGATTTAAACCTCTTTTACACTAGACGACGGCTAAGGATTTACAAATGAACGCTTTCGCACTTGGCCATGCGACCTAGTTGTTCATTTAGTGTGAAAGGGATCCAACAATAAGTCATATCCTACAAATGCAGGCATCGTAAAAGTTAGCTAAATCACATCCAAACAGTTACTAGTGTAGGCAGCGTTTGCTAAAAGTTTTGAAACCAACATTTCACCTTCAGAAAATATTACATCGATGTCCCCCTCTAAAACATTCGTTTAAAATGTTTTTCAATAGAACCTCACCATGAAAATATAAAAGAGATGGATACTTAAAATGAGTCATCCTGTATAATGCCTACTTTATAATTCTTAAAATTATGTTTCGCTTGTAATCGAAATATGTAACATATCATACATTAACAAAACATTTATATTGTTAGCCTTAAAACAAAAAGATAATCCAAACAAATTATATATTTCCATACAATAATTTACATTAATCTTACAATAATATCAGTTTATTACGTTATTACGCAACACATATATATTTAAAACACGTTCTGTAATGTAAACAATGTCGATACTTCATCCCTTACATAAAGAAAATAAATGATAATGCTATATTGGATTAAATTGGCAGAATAAAGAGAGAATAACATTTATCTTGCTGGGAATCGCGATCAACGAAATTAGAAACGAACCCAAACATTGCAAATGTCACGGCTGCACCTATTTCATATATGGATATTGATATCTGTACAAATTAAACAGTTCAATGTACTTTTCAAATTATAAATTTTATACTTTTGTAGCAATATAGAGGAATTTAAATTATCTCAGAAAGTTGTATTTCCTCCTCTAATTTCTGGGATTACAAAGAATAACTTCACAGATAAAAAAGTGGTTAAAGTGAAACTTTTTTCTTTTTCATTAACCATGCGAATTAAATAAATAAAGCTAACCGTATTAAATTAAAAATAAAACGTTTTAATTTGACGCATTAACTGTATACAAAACACGTAGCGCACAACAGCTGATGTATTGACACCGAATCAAACTCGTGGTTGACTTGTACGCATGTGCCACTCATCTATCTTTCTTTTATGCATATACTCATCGCTCTTTTCGTTAGAATTTTATGCTATGTTGAGTATTTGATAATTTGCTTAAAGTTTCGAAGTCAATCCAATTGACTAGTCTCGCTAAAGAAGTTTCATTTCAAAAATATATACTGATTTTACGAGATACCGAATTGTGTTTTATGTTAGTTTGATTGTGTTTTGATTAGAAAGAATCTTGCTAAAATTCATACCCAAGCATTTGGCTTATTAGATGTGTTCTTACTTATTTGATATTGACTGTACTCATAGAAGAAATATCTAATAATAATGAATTAGGGTGTAACCACCAAAAAGAGTTCATATTTGTCAATTTGTTAACGGTGGTAACAGAGTATTAAAATACTTTTTTTATTTGAAAAACAATATAAAATTTTTAATTTAACTGTGGCAATTTATATTATATCCAATAAAACCTTTTTTTATTACATTACCTATTCCTTAAACAACTGTTTTTCGCCAAAATACCACATACTAAACCAACTATTATTTAGTATGCCCAACAAATTGATTGAAATTTCGATTTGAAACTTTCTTTAAGAAGAATCATTATTAAATCTATAGAGTTTTTAAGAAGCAAAAACAATTAAGTTCTCTTATGTAAGCTTTCGTAACCGATATTCCAATGATATTCATTTCTAAAGTGCGGCCCAAGCTACCGTATTTCTTTTCTTGACGTTTCGACTTTTATATCAGTCTTTTTCAGAAGTATTTCTAAAACACTTCTGAAAAATACTGATACGATGATACGAAAGTCGAACGTCAAGAAAAGGAAGAAGACAATAACTTGAAAACAGCCTGAAATTAATGTGAAATGCAATATTGAGATTATATTACAGATACATTTTTTATTAACAAATGAATTTGTTTCCTGGTAACCAGGTAAGTAATCTATTTATCAATCAGCAAAAAAATTGAACTTATCGGAAATTTATATACATATATTCTTATCTAAAGAATTCAAAATTCATCTTTTTATCAAATCCCGAAGCCAATAATCATCCAATCATAACCACATAACCCTCAACTTTAGAACGGCTCAATCTTCTTATTTCTTCCACCCCAAAAGGTAAGTAAAGTTTGCTATAATAGCTGAGTTTATGTGCGCGTTTATTCTGACATCGGGTAAGTTTGCAGCCGTTCCTGCCATCCATCATTGCGCGTAATCCAGGGGTAGCCGCGCAATAATTATTCACTCCACGTCTTTGCGGCCGCACAGATTGCCTACGTCACCCGGCCCCGACTTGATAGAGATTTTATAACATTTGCTTCTCACTCTTACTTCAATTACCGCTGATAATTATAGGATTTTGTACGAATAAATGAGTGGTCCTTAGTTAATTGCTGAATATTATTCATCAATGCTAGAACAACTGGCTTAACAATATTATTTTGTTCTTTTTAGGGTTCCGTAGAAAACTAGGAACCCTTATAGTTTCTCCATATCTGTCCGTCTGTCTTGTAAAAATTTTAACATAATAAGTTGAAATTTGGTATACGGTCGTAGATTGATGACCCAAAAACAGAAATGATAAGATTTTTGAAAAAAAATTGTTTAGACCCCCCTTCCATAAAAGGAAAAGTGTCTTAAAAAAATTTCACCTATCCCATTGAGTGGGGTGTCGTTAGAAAGGTCTCGTAAAATGCAACAAAAAATGTATCAGAACTTTTTGATTTAACCCTTCAATCATGATGTATTTGCTCCCCAAAATAAACAGTTATTATAAAAGCGTCCCCCTCTATTTTCTAAACTACCAATTCAAAAAATCTGAAAAACTTCAGAATGTAGTTTTCAATTAGTACTTTAAAAGTAAACTCACATTTTTTTTTCATTTACCCCATTGAGTAGGGTGTCATATGATAGGTCTCCTAAAATGTAATAGTAAAAGTCAAATGACTTTTTGATTTTAACCCTTCTGTCACGAAAAATCAGGTAGTCTGATGCTTCTCAGGGAACCGTTCTAATAATCTCCAACATAAATACCTTATTAAGTATGAATACAATAAAATATATGCTATATCTACTAAAATAATGTTCTATCTAACTATCAAAGTTGTATAATTTAACTTCCTGGAAGGAAGTAAACGTTTGTTGTCCGGTCATAGTTTGCTGCCTATATGGATACTTTGACCGTATTATACGTAATAATGTGGACATCTGGTCAAATTATACTGTCGTATTAATTAATTTTAAGCATAACAGTTGTTCTTCAATATAATAAAAAATATTAATTTATTCATCTCAACAATTACATAATTTTAGAGAAAAATGTTAATTGTAAATGTTTTAGGGTTTAAAAAAGAATATTTCGAGATGACCTTAGAATACCTCGTCAAGGTCATTTTTTATCTGGAAACCCACATTTTTATTACTTTTGTCCGAATTAAAATTTTCGTCACATTTACAAAAATAATTGGAGATTTTTGGACTTTCATTAAATTAACAGAAAAAGTATTAGGTAAACATGTTATATTGATCAATTGATCTAATAAAATTTTTATTATTTAAATTATTTTGAATATATTTCTTAAGGTAGTTGGTCCATCATAATGTGATCACATTAGGCCATGAGTACATATTTTTAATTTAGAGAAATGATCATGGCAACGCTGTACATTATCCGGTCTAGGACATCTCGCCGCGGCCGATTCGCCGCAGGGACAACTCGCCGCGGCCGTCTCGCCGCAGGGACAACTCGCCGCGAGTTCCTTTTTTAATAGATATTTTGCCCCTGCCCCCTTTAATGTCATAAAATATTCTTAGATAATATTTTATTAGATATTTTATGGGGGGGGGGCTCCGCCCCCCTGCCCCTTTAATGTCATAAAATATTCTTAAATAATATTTTATTAGATATTTTGTGGGGGGGGCTCCGCCCCCCTGCCCCCTTTAATGTCATAAAATATTCTTAAATATCATTTTATTAGATATTTTGTAGGGGGGGTCCGCCCTCCTGCCCCCTTTAATGTCATAAAATATTCTTAAATAATATTTTATTAGATATTTTGTGGGGGGGGCTCCGCCCCCTACCCCCTTTAATGTCATAAAATATTCTTAGCCAATATTTTATTAGATATTTTGTAGGGGGGGTCCGCCCCCCTGCCCCCTTTAATGTCATAAAATATTCTTAAATATCATTTTATTAGATATTTTGTAGGGGGGGTCCGCCCTCCTGCCCCCTTTAATGTCATAAAATATTCTTAAATAATATTTTATTAGATATTTTGTGGGGGGGGGCTCCGCCCCCTACCCCCTTTAATGTCATAAAATATTTTTAGCCAATATTTTATTAGATATTTTGTGAGTGGGGGCTATGCCCCCTGCCCCATTAAATATATTAGATCTAATTCGGGGAATTCCGCCCCCGTTGTCTGTTCCTTAAAGATTAGTATCAATATTTAAATTTTCTTAGTTCTTATGCGGGGGGCTCCGCCCCCCTGCACCCCCTTTAATGCCAGTAATAACTTAGGAACATTTTAAAAGAATTAATGCGGAGGCCTCTGCCCTCTGCTAATATATTCTCGCGGCGAGTTGTCCCTGCGGCGAGTTGTCCCTGCGTCGAGTTGTCCCTGCGGCGAGTTGTCCCTGCGTCGAGTTGGCTCGCGACGAGTCGGCCGCGGCGAGTTGTCCCATTCCGTACATTATCTACTATTAACTACTTGTCAAATGATTATATTTTATAATCTAAACTACCTCAGAATATATTAATAATTAATGAAATCGATTATAATTCCCTTCAATCCACTTATCATATTTTGAAAAAAATTATTTCATTATTTCGTGTATTTTTTACTATAATCAAATGAATACGTTGTTGCCACATTGTCAACAATACTGTAATTTATGTGATGGTTTGGTAGTAAAATCTGGTTAAATCTTAATAACGGGATGGTCAATAATTCCAATTTTTTGTATACTGTTTTCTTTCATATAAATATACAACATGTCAGTTTTTTATGAAAATCTGACGCTACGTTTATATTTTATCTAATAAAACGTTACGTTAGTGTACGGTTAGTCCATATAAGCTGTGTTAAATATATAAACTTTGAGATCGTTTTTCATGACTTTGAGATGGTCAATTTTAATAAAAATGGGCTATTTTTCAGATATTATTCTAGGGAATATTCCTGTGCAATTTAAACAAAATCTGACGAAAACATGTTTACGGACCAACTACCTTAATTAAAATAACTCGACAAGTTTCATGAGATCAAAATAAACATTTTTTGTCCATTTTCTCTTAATAATTGCTACTCTAAAGATTAGAAGTGGTATGTTAAAAAAGTGATGTGTGCTTCATCCACATAAGTGCACGATTGAAGTGAAACTTGCAAATTAAATAAATAAAGCTAAACGTAAGTACTAAATTAATAATCAAACGTATAATAATACCGACTTTAGGAAGTTGACACCAAAGGGTGCGGTGCTGGTTTTACGGAGAACGGAGCTGATATGCGCTTATGGAAAAGTTTAGAATGAAGGCAAGGTGTGACTCTGGAGCATGCAAAATCACATAAATGCATCTTTTCTTCACAAATATCATTTTTTAATTAAAAAATGCAGTTCTTTATCATTTTGAAAATTTGTAAATAAGAATAATGTATGCTCAAATTTTCATCAAATTTTCTCTGTCACATCACTTTGAAAAGTCCTATCCCTGTCGTGTCTCAAAAGTATGCAGTTTTCATTAGAATGCATATTAATTTGTTTATTTAACATCTCTTAAACTATTTTCCTAATGACCTTGAAATTTGGTAAGTATTTTTTAAATATAAATTGTCTTTTATTTTCAAATTTTCATCGAAATCTCTCTGTTATTTTTCTATGGTGTCAACCTCCTTAAATAGACTATTGTACGTACTGATCCAACTTTCTCTTATACATCTAAACATCACTTTCTCACGCATAACCGATGTAAACTATCTTATACGCATGCGCTATTTATCCATCTTTCTTCTATGCATATACTGATCACTCTCTTACACATATGTAAACTTGATAAAGATACTTATTTCACTCAAAAAATGAAGATTAATAGCGGATGACTTTTATGTATACGTTTAAAAAAAATTAAATTTAAAAAATATTGTCAGTAAATTAGTGAAAAGTGTCATGTTATATCTACCAAACATAGATATATAGTATCTATATTAAATTAGTACTAATAACTTCTAAACGGTCCAATTGTACTAGATCATTATGTTAGATGAAATAAGATACATGTATGATGTATGTACATTGTACATAATATGTTGTAATGTCAATAAACGTTATTTATTGGACACCCATTCTGATTGGTTTTGTCTTTATTGTACGCAGTATATCGATTAAGTTAGCGAACCCGCGTAATCTTTGTGAGAAAACAAACGTGACTGAAAAACTAACTAGCACGCGTTGTCTGTTTACTGTTTATATCCAAAATCCCACATATTTATGGTATACCTAACATTCAACCTGAAGTATCATTTTTCTTACTTATTTAATCAAAAATAATTAAATTTTGATAAATTATCTTTTGTCGTCTATAAAATAGCTCTTCAAATAATTATATTCATCATTTATTTAAATGGATATATGTACATATCAATACAAATATAGCGTTTTAACGATTTTGATTATTTTTAAAGTTTTATCTATCTGCCCACCGGTTTGTTTATTCCAATTTATTACGAAAATTACTGAACCGATTTTGATGGGGTTCCAACTATTTGGAATCTTAAAAATAACGATTTTTTAGAGCTGCACAAACAAGCTCGAAATGTACACTAAACCCCTGAAAAATAGAATGGTCGATTTAATAAGAAAATGAAACCAAAGAAAAATTAGAAGAAGGTTCAAAGACTCACTTCAAAATCAAACATATACAAATATTAAAATAAAATAAAAAAGAAATATACTATAAAAAATGTTTGTGTTTATATGAAATGTATGTATAACTACAATTTCTACGACTGTTTACATTTTTATATGTAAATGCTAATAAAATATGAATGAAACAAGGGAGTGATAGAAAATTGTATTTGTTTTGAATACGAGTTTTATAATTTAATCATGAAACACCCACACATTTTGTTTTTAAAAACTAATCTAATGTTTACGAATCAATATTTTGTTTACGAAGTAAATGTCTGCCAATAACAAAAATACAAATCTCATTCACAGTGTGGGTTGTACATAATAACAAATTGCATTCTTCACTACATGAATTTTAGTATATCAGATAATATTCAAGAAATTCTTCAAAATGTTATCAAAATTACAAAAATATCTACAACATTTTCTTTTGATCTTTTAGAAAACTATATACATATTTCAAACAAAAAATTGTATTACTTTTAATAGATTTCAGTTTGAAATTTTAGTTTTTTATAATTTACAGATGCATATTTGATAACTTTTCTTTATAGGTTCGAAACTTTATAAGATCTCGCTTTTAAGTTAATACAAATAATTAGTATAAAATTTAGAGGTTCATTTTTACTAACTATAAGATGCAATGTAATAATTTTTTTAAATAATTGATTTATAATCAAATTAAATGTTTGTTTGAATTTATGAAAAGTACACTCGTGTAGAATAAAATGAACTTCTTATTTACTTAAAAAACTGTGTAATAGTAAAATAACTGTAGATAACTTTGGTAACAATAACCACAATCCAATTTTTCAAAAATATTATTCAAACTTTATTTGTCTGTTATAATATTCGTACAAAAATGTATTTTCATTTAAATCTTTAAAAATTAAAGAATAATATAGGACACCCCGGTTTTTTTAAACATCTTTGGCAGCGTGCACCGAGTATAGAAAATGTAACTAATTTTGAAATATTTCAAACCATTAAAATTGATTTTCTAATTTTCCTTATTAGACCGGGAGCCAGGCTACATTCCGTTCAAAAACCGTTAGGATTCATAAGAGTTGGTGATTTACATTCAGAAAGATGTAAAGAATGAAATTCTGAAGGTTGCCGGAAAAAAAACTCGGAAATTTTTTTGATACGAGCATTATTACGGAGTCCTTCCATTTATAAAAAAAGTAGATGTTTCACCATTTTTAATTTTGATGAAAGTTTAGTCAGTTATTATTATACGTATTAATTAGCAAAAACTGTAATTAGAAAATTTTAAATGTTCACAGGTAAGAGGTGATGATCGTTTTACCCTCGTAAGATATGAAGATTTCGTCGATTTTTAACGTTTGTTCGACTCGCTATAGCATGCGTTCTAATAAATCAATTATAATGAACTTGGGGTCCTTTGAAAGCCTAAAGAGTCTAGCTTCAAAATGATTTAACTCAATTTTAAGTTTAGGCTATTTTCGTTGTAGATATTCGTAATAAAGGCTTTTCAATTTCATTAATGAAATTGTCATTTTATCTATTTTTCAAAATTTTCAGTGGCTTTCTAGTTTAACTGAGAAATCTGTAATTATGCGTAAGTTATGTTCACATATAATGCTCTTAATAATTATCTAAAAAGAGCAATTTAATTCGTTTTGTTACTTTAATTTTTTTAGCAGCCAGAAATTAAAAAATAATCAAAAAAATGCAAAAACCTCAAAAGTAGCTATTTTCAAAGTAAAAAAATCTATGAAGCATTTGTAAAAAAAATTCAGCATTATTTTATTTTTTATTATGTCAGAATGTATTTTATTTCTTTTCTTTCAGAAATTTAAATAATTTGTTTAATAATATTTTTTCTCGATATGCTCGCGCCCCCCTTTCAGTTTTATCACGCCCCCCTAGGGGGGGGCGCGCTCCACAGGTTGAAAATCGCTGCCCTAAAGTTAAAAAAATATATTTGTTTTCAAAAACAAACCATTTTTTTATTAAAAAACTTAATTAAATAAATACTAAAACATTTTTTATATAATTTCAAAATGTATATCAAACAGCAAATAATGTATTCTTGGAAATATAAATAATTTATACAAGAACTAATTAATAATGTAAAGCCATATTAATATTATATTTAATTACAAAAAAATGTATTACATGTGTTTAGCATATATGAAAATATATTTTAGAATAATTTTAGTTTTTATACATATTTTAATGTCACTATCGTTTTAAAATAGAAAAATGATAATAAACTGACTATTTAAATATGTTCAATTTCCTACATACTATTAGATACACCTTAATAATGTTTCTGCTTATATTCTAGATAAATTTACATTTTATTTGAGTCATTCAGAAGACAAAAGTAACTATCTTCAGGAAATAAACAATTGAAAAAATCAATTTTGTAATTAACTTATAACGAAAAGAAACATTTTCTTAGTTTTTGTTTCAGTTATCCCTTATCTTTCTTTTTGAATGGCTTTCAACAGAGAAAATGCAATTTAGATATGCTGATTGCAATGTCATTAAGAAACATGGTTTGGATCCAGAAGATAAGTTAAGAATAAGCTTTAAACCTTATATAGGTACATCCATTTATTATGGATTTTTAATTAACTATTCACATTAACACTAATTAAAAAAAATAAACGGAAAAGAATCTAAATTGTCATCAATATAAAAATAGTAATGAAAAGTTTACTCACATGAAGATTTATATAATTGGACATGACAACTTTTGATAATAAATACTTGGACATAACTAGTTCTATTACTAAACAACCATGGTGGAGTTCTTCGGCAGATAGTAGACATGGTAGTTTTTGATAGTAATTTAATTTTAAAAAAGATTCACCCAGCTTTCAAACTTGTATTTCAAACATTAAGGTCGGGGATGACTTACAAAAACAGAATACAACTTGTCAAAAGTGGATAAGGCAAGTTTTGATTTTATTATGCATTGATAAATCAGGTATAAAAATAAGAGCCCACCATGTCGGACTCTTTTTCAGAAGTGTTTCTGAAACAGTTTCATAAACACTTCTGAAGAAGACTCCGATATGAAAGTCGAAACGAAAAAAATACGACAACGTGGACAACAGCCAGAAAAATTAGCTCTTGTAACAACGGCCATGAAAGCCTATAGAAAAAAGCAGGTATATAAAAGTTTATTCCAGTACTTTATCTATGTGCTAACTGGATTTACTTAGTGATACTAATAATAAGATAAAAAAATTACTCCTTTAGTCTTTACCAACCCTGATTACAATTTCTTCACACATTTTTATTCACCGCATCTTACGGAAATACGCAATACGTGCACGTTTTAAAACCATACGAAAATTCACACATTTGTATAATATAATCACCACGCGTACGAGCTGTGTAAGAAAAATGTGATCCCCCCTCAATCACACACTGACAGAGAGAACATACTTTCCCACCCCTCTAAATAGCGCAAGGTGTATTTTAGCATGGCCGGAGCTAGGGGTTTTCGTATTCGTAGTAAAGTAAGCAATTTTGTAAGGAGATTGGTTACAGTCTATAAAAGACATTCGGGAAATTAGAGGTCGTCTATGTTAAAGTATACAACTGTTCAGAAACAATTTTTTATTTAAGTAAAATAGTATTATGTCCGGTATCATAAATGAGATAGAGAATTTGTTAGATAGTAAGCACTCTCAAATAAGGTATCAAACATAAATGAAAGTTCTCTTTGTAGGACCTTGACATATTTATAGCACGCGTTGTATGTAAACACCAAGGGTATTAAAGTAGTGGTGATATTATGAAAATTCTTTGTATGGTCAGTAGTCCAGTAAATTTATACATCACAGTATGCGTCAAATCCGGTAGTTCTGATTTTTTGTAGACTTGATTATGATGTTGGCCTAATGAATAATCCAAGTTTGTGACCTCGAGCGCCGAACGCAACTTTGTCAAAAATCGAAAAAACCGCGAAAAAATCGTTATTTTTTCAAATTTTGGCGATTATAACCCTAAAGGACTTGTTTTTGAAAAAAAAATTTTTAGTACGTTTTTAAAGTAGACTAAATTTGCTACAGTATGATACTAAAACTGTCTCTGTAAACCCAATAGTTTCCGAGATTAAGCCTTTCAAAATTTATCATTTTTTTCGAACTTTTTTTGCAATATTTTAGACGTCATGCACACAGGCGGATTTTTTAAAAAAATTTCTGATCACCTAGAGACCTCGGGTTTTCGCTAAATGGTAGGTCCGTGGTTCTAGTTTATACCATTTTAGAAATTTTTCCGGTCATGACCCCCCCCCCTCCTCAAAATTTTTTATATATGGCTTCATGTACCTCATTGGACTCGGGATTGATTTACGAATCGATTGACAAGGGTATTTTTTGAGTTGTGTCAAGTGGGTTGCGCGGCAACACCCACCTGGGGATTTTGATAATTTTTTTACCTAAGTGACAAAATTTGCGAATTTTTCCTTTTTTTATCTCTTGAATTACAATCTCTGTAATATTTGATTAATTGTCGACGACCTATAACAACATACTCATAAGACGAACCTAAAAATAAAGAAGTAAAGCTTAAAAAAAGAAATAATATTTTTCATATTTTCGAATTCAAATTATTAATTATTTAATTAGTAGAAGGGTAGCGCTTAGTAGCAACCAAAATTAACACAGATATTAAGCTAATTGTAAGATATGTAACTTTCTTATAAACTTGACAAAGTAGTCTGATTCTAATGAATTTGTAACTTTATAGCTTAATAACATCAATTATAATTTAAAATTTAACCTATAATTAGTTTTATTATAGATTATAGATTCAAAATATTAAGTCACTTGACTTTCATGACTTACTTCGTATATTGGGGTTTTGTCCGCGAATAATTGAAAATTCGCCTGTGTGCGTCACTCGAATAACTTTAGCGGGATGCAGTTCCAATTACGTTTTTAATCTTTATGTGGAAGAGGCAAAGCATCAGATGTCATGTATTCCAGCATCGCTTCTTCAAAATCCTCTTTGAAACCAGAGCGTTTCCTCTTCATCCATGCCTTTAGTGGTTGTGACTCGACATCCTGCTTCTTTGGCTTAGGGAAGAAGCAAATTATGTCCATAGTCGAAAAAAATCCGGACGTTGAAAAGCAAGCTGCGATTTTTCTCGACACCAAATCTGACGAGATAGCAGCAGCCGGAGAGCGAGTCATAATTGCTCTATACGGATGCAACCCCAACATCCATAACCTTTTTTTCAATACCGGAGAATGCTAAGACAATGAGCTTACTGGTAGCTTAATGATTTGTCGCAATCTTCAATTTAGTGCAGTGCGAGCATTTGTGCGAAAAGAACATGTACCAGTACACGACATCAATTGGTCTATAAGACCGACGCGGGTATTAGTGTTACACTTTTGAGTATGCTCCGAATGCATGGTGAGGTATTGGTTGAGAATAATTTATAATAATTTATTCCTTATGTTGTTATATTAAGGTTCTTAAAGTTATTTTTAGTTTTTGTCTTAAGAAAAAAAATTTTTTTTTCTTAAGACAAAAACTAAAAATAAGTTTTCGTAGCTCGTTTAAAAAATTAACATTTTTTCAGAGATTGTAATAAAAGACTGTTAGTCACTAATTAAATGAAAATATTGTCTATAACTTTGGTTTATTTATTTCAACACATCCTTTACTAATAATAAAAATTTATTTTACAAGGCTGTCACAACAAAAAAGATAAAAAACAGGCTCTAGAACTTTCGGTCCGAGAGACCGTGTGCGGGTGTATATGTGTTATTCTATCTGACGCGGGTAAAGGAAGGTTAAACATCATCGTTCACACTTCTTATTTTCTTTTTTAACATCCCATCATAAAAGTACCTACAGGGCTTCGATAGTATAATCAGAGTCAAAATTCATTCAGAACGACAGAATTGCAAAAATTTCCTAAAATGGGATAAACTAAAACCACAGACCTACCATTTAGCGAAAACCCGAGATCTCTAGGTGATCAGGGGGCCGAAATATTAATTTAGTCTAAAATTTAAGAAAGTCCGCCTGTGCGTGGGTGTTGCCGCGCAACCCACTTGACACAACTCAAAAAATACCCTTACAAATCGATTCGTAAATCAATCCCGAGTCCAATGAGGTACATGAAGCCATATATGAAAATTTTTGAGGACGGGGGAAGGGGGGTCATGACCGGAAAAATTTCTAAAATGGTATAAACTAGAACCACGGACCTACCATTTAGCGAAAACCCGAGGTCTCTAGGTGATCAGAAAAATTTTAAAAATTTTTTAAAAATCCGCCTGTGTGCATGACGTTTAAAATATTGCCAAAAATTGCGAAGTTCGAAAAAAATGATAAACTTTGAAAGGCTTAATCTCGGAAACTATTGGGTTTACAGAGACAGTTTTAGTATCATATTGTAGCAAATTTAGTCTACTTTAAAAACGTACTAATTTTTTTTTCAAAAACTAGTCCTTTAGGGTTATAATCGCCAAATTTTGAAAAAATAACGATTTTTTCTCGTTTTTTTCGATTTTTGACAAAGTTGCGTTCGGCGCTCGAGGTCACAAACTTGGATTATTCATTAGGCCAACATCATAAACAAGTCTGCAAAAAATCAGAACTACCGGATTTGACGCATACTACCCCATATGTTCAGGCGACAATTTTACTGGACTACAGTGCTTGCTAGCCTTTTTATGGTACTGGACATTAGTCAGTTAAAATATGTATATACAACATTATTTTCCGTATACTACTCAGTACACCTTATTAAGAGTTCCAAATATATTTTTTTAATTGACATTTAATGTAAGTACACAAACATATTATCACTTAGTTTATTACACATACATTATGTCACATATATGACTTTTTGCAATTTACAATTTATCTTGATTATTATTTTATTACCATTACTTACATCAGTGGTTTCCAAACTTTATGTAACTACGCCTCCCTTTAAAAAAAATTAATCTCTGGCGCCTCCCCCCCCCACCCTTTATTTCATAAAATTATACAGACATATTTTAAAAAGGTATGAAATGTATTTTTTTGCGTATAAAATATATTTTTAATGCGAAATATATATTCTTTTCTATTAGTACAAACTTCATTAAATCTAGGTCTTATTAAGGGGGGTGATTTCACTCTCATTTTTTTATTATAATTCTATCAGTTTTGCTTTTTCAATAATAGTTGTCAGTCAAAAACTACACAGTAACGTCCCTTTTAGAAACAAAAAAATATAATGTTGTTATAAAAAATTATTTATAATTATATATTTTTATTTATACACCTTAATGTGATGTTATGAAAATTAAATTTCTCTTAAACTTTTCGCACCTCCCTTTGCACTAGTCCGCGCCTCCCCAAGGAGACGCGCCTCCCAGTTTGGAAATCACTGACTTACATTATTTACATTATATAAGTCATAATACTAATTTTAAATTTACATTTTTAAAACATAAAAATACAATAATGAATAATGTATTATGTACCTGATTCTTCCCTAATTTTTATAATTTTTTTATAGTACCTACCATATTGAGTTGAAAAAAATTGCCAATTTGATTAATTCTTTAAAAAAGATTAAATATTGTGTATTTAATGACCAAGCCATGTTAATAATGTTTCCTCCTTACTATGAAAAAAAATTTATCGTATACTTGTATATCAAATTTCACCCTAAGGACTAAACAAAAAGTTAGGCCCTGTATGAGTGGTATATCCCCCCCCCCTTTTGACAGAGAGCACACGTTGCACCTCTTCCTCCCCTCCTCTCGCGCTAAACGGGAAGCACGAGTGGCGATGGAGCAGTAAATAACCCATGCGTGCCTGCGTCTTGAACCACTCGCCGCATAAATTCCAACTGACAAGCAATTTTCACGTCACGAACGCTTACCCGCGTTTTGGCCGTCTGTCTGTCCGTCCGACATACCCCTATATAGCTTTCAACTGTTTTTGAGATTTGTGCACCGGTTTTTAACGTGTAATTTTATGCAAGAATTAATTGGAATTGTGGTCTGGTGTGTTTTTAAACAAGGGAATTTTAGGTAATGAAAATCGATTCTGTAGGAATGTTGTTTGAAGATAGAACCTACATACAAACTTGTAGCATGAAGGAAGGTATACAGTATTCTTTGAATTTTCAATAGGTTTGGCAGATATACCTTAGGAAATATCTGTTTATTTTTTGGAAGAATTTTATTTATTGGTGAATCTCGAAAAACACAGTTACCTATCTTAACGGGATAAATTTTCCAGCATGGAGATCTTAGTATTTTGAAGAGATACAGATTTTAAGCGACATGAATTATTTATAATGAATTATGAAAGACAAGTTTTTTTTTTAATTTCACATGGTTTAAGCGGTACCTACATCGAAAAAACGAAAAATTCAGATTTTCTTTTACTTGCTATATTTTTTGTAATTTCTTAAGACACTTTCCTTTCAGAATTGAATGTTGTTCTTAGATTTTTTCTATGACTCAAAAACAGAAATTATAAATATTTTTGAAACAAAAAAAAATTTAACCCCTTCTCTAGACTGAAAAAAGTGCTAATTGTGTTCACTTAGCCCATTGAGTGTCTTTAGATAGGTTTTCTGAAATGCAACAAAAAAATTTCTAGAACCTTGATTTTAACTTTTTAGTCACGATATTTACTTTCCTATTTCTAATTTCTAAACTATCAATACAAAAAAATTAGAAAATTACTCCAAAATGTAATATTAAATTATAAGGTACACTGTAGCAAAAATAGTTTATGAAAAAATTAAAAATATCTATTTTTTTTATAAATCGTCACACGAACACGTACATTTTTGTAGAGAATATTACATGTTTAGTCAACTTGAATGCTCTTGATACATATTATCAAGTAGAAAATGTTAGTTGAAGATATTGTTAGTGATAATAATAGCTACGAAACCATTTCATGTGCGTGCCCATGCCCACCACGCACTCGGCTGTTTTATTTACATAAATAACTATATTAATAATCATATGAAAACATTTACCATACACAAAAACAAGTGAGAGATTGCAATTAAAAAAATATATATTACCGTTTGTAAAACCGTAACACAAACAAGGAAATTGTTTAACCACCAAACAAACTCATTGTTGATATCGGCTTTTCAACTTTTGTACGTTCCAGAAAGCTCTAACTTAATGTTGAAAATTTAAATTGAGAAATTCCGAACATGCATGCGGATGTGTTTTATCTAACGACATTAAACGAATTCACTGAATGTTAACCGAAAAAAAATATTCAATGTTTGAATTGGGAATGAAATAAAGCAACGATTTAGTTTATTTTTTTCATTTCAAAACTTGGAAAATTGTTTTCTTATTTTTGCAGACATAATATGTTATTTCTCGTCAAAGTCAGTTGAACTTCTTTCTATTTTATATTTATCTATCGATGGACTAATTTTAATAGGAAATTACATACCTTCAAAATTTTCGAAAATGGAATTTTTAACAGAATTATTAATAGTACAGGCAATGAATGGAATGAAAAAGAACAAATTAGGAGTGCGATGAAATTTGGTACCAATGTAGTATACACTAAAGTACGTCTGTACACAAAAGTCCCCATATATAGGCCTTGTGGAAAATTTTTTAGAGCCGTTGGAAGTTTTTTTTTGTTATTCTTGAATAACTTCAAGACAAACAAAGATACGGAGGCGTGCCTTATATCAAAATTTTCAAAAATGTTTGCATTTCAACAATATTTCAAAATTTATTCCGATGTGTGCACCTAAATTGCTGAAAAGTTGCCGTGAATCCAAAAATTAGGCGCGTTTAATAAAAAAAATATGTTTGAATGGATTTTTGAGCTCCTAAAACTGATAATAGAAATAAATAACCTGTATGAAAGTTATAGAGAATAAAATTTTACACATTTTTATGTAAACTGCAATATTCAACATGTGAATATTTATTAGATATTTCATTTTTTAGGTAGTCGCAAAAAACAAAATTAATTTAAAAAATCATATAAATAGTATGCTATGAAAATTAGTATTACATTGAAAATAACACGATATTATAAAAAATTAGTGAAAATAAAGGTAAATTATAATTCCAATACTTCCATATGACTTTAAATAACATATTATGATTACAATGTACTGAGGTGTACATTGTAGCCCCTCGATTGAATATTATTGTGTGATTTAATAGTTTTAAATATGAATCTTCAAGATATTTGATTTTAGAGTTAGAACAAAATCAGAGTGCCGTAAAATTGTGCATATATGTAGTACTTATATTACTTTACATGTGTGAAAAAGTCCTCACGAATTGGGTATGTGGAAAAAAAATTATAGCGTTTTTAATGACGATTTGTTAAATTACAATATATCATAATGTAACTTATTATTACCCGTTTTTTATCTGAATATTTACATACTATGTATCTCTGTATAACATACACATTATGAACACTTAAATTATGATTATTTAGATATAAATTTTTCTTTTTTAAATCAAACGATTTTCAAGACATAAATTTATTTGTTTAATTCGATTGTATAAAAATATATCATATCATGTATTTTGTACCTGTTTGTAGATATGCTTATAACTTTTCTTTCGGGGTATCAATAAATGGGGACTTTCATACAGACGTGGGAGATACATTAGTGAGTGCATCTGAAAAAGTCCTCAAACATTGGAGCCATAGGAAAAAAGTTGCAGTTGTTTTATAACTACATTGTGGTAAATTATGATCTATATAACTTATTTACAGTAAATTTATTTATATAGGTAATTCTACCAAAAAATTAGAACTGATTTTTATTCCTATTTGACTATTGTATCGTTCATACTGAAAGAAAAAATGATTTTTTTTTAATTTCCATCGGGACTCTGCATAAAACATTCTTTAGTTTTTAAAAATAAATAATTTTACAATTTGTTCAGAATTTTGAGACTTTTATACATAAGAGGTATAATTATTTATATTTCTTTTTTAAATATTCTAAAGTATCACAAACATAATTAATAATGAATAGCATATTTTATGGATTCTCGATGAGAATTTTTTGGAATTGGTCACTTCTATCTATGTATATGAAATATATTTATTTATTTATATATTTTTTAACTAAAGAATGTTTTATGGAGAGTCACGATAGAAAATAAAAAAATGATTACTGCTTTCAATATGAACGATACATTAGTCATAGAAATCAAATTTAGTCCCAGTTTTTTGGTAGAATCACCTATGTCCTATACCTTAATAAATTTACTGTAAATAAGTTATATAGATCATAATTTACCACAATGTAGTTATAAAACAACTGTAACTTTTTTCCTATGGCTCCAATGTTTGAGGACTTTTTCAGATGCACTCACTAATGTATCTCCCACGTCTGTATGAAAGTCTCCATTTATTGATACCCCGAAAGAAAAGTTATAAGCATATCTACAAACAGGTACAAAATACATGATATGATATATTTTTATACAATCGAATTAAACAAATAAATTTATGTCTTGAAAATCGTTTGATTTAAAAAAGAAAAATCTATATCTAAATAATCATAATTTAAGTGTTCATAACGTGTATGTTATACAGAGATAAATAGTATGTAAATATTCAGATAAAAAACGGCTAGTAATAAGTTACATCATGATATATTGTAATTTAATAAATCGTCATTAAAATCGTTATAATTTTTTTTCCACATACCCAATTCGTGAGGACTTTTTCACACATGTAAAGTAATATAAGTACTACATATATGCACAATTTTACGGCACTCTGATTTTGTTCTAACTCTAATATCCGTATTTTAAAGATAAAATCAAATATCTTGAAGATTCATATTTAAAACTATTAAATCATACAATAATATTCAATCGAGGGGCTACAATGTACACCTCAGTACATTGTAATCATAATATGTTATTTAAAGTCTTATGGAAGTATTGGAATTATAATTTACCTTTATTTTCACTAATTTTCTATAATATCGTGTTATTTTCAATGTAATACTAATTTTCATAGCATACTTTTTATATGATTTTTTAAATTAATTTTGTTTTTTCGACTACCTAAAAAATGAAATATCTAATAAATATTCACACTTTGAATATTGCAGTTTACATAAAAATGTGTAAAATTTTATTCTCTATAACTTTCATACAGGTTATTTATTTCTATTATCAGTTTTAGGAGCTCAAAAATCCATTCAAACATATTTTTTTTATTAAACGCGCCTAATTTTTGGATTCACGGCAACTTTTCAGCAATTTAGGTGCACACATCGGAATAAATTTTGAAATATTGTTGAAATGCAAACATTTTTGAAAATTTTGATATAAGGCACGCCTCCGTATCTTTGTTTGTCTTGAAGTTATTCAAGAATAACAAAAAAAAACTTCCAACGGCTCTAAAAAAATTTCCACAAGGCCTATAGATGGGGACTTTTGTGTACAGACGTACTTTAATGTATACTACATTGGTACCAAATTTCATCGCACTCCTAATTTGTTCCAAGAACAGGGCAATTATTCCATTCATTGCCTGTACTATAAGGTATTTTACATGTAATTTAATTATTACAAACTCAAATCGTTGTTCGATTTATTTTTCTTTATTATGAATTTACATTTGCACTTATACATTAGCTTATGAGTCATTCCACGTCAAATCAGAAACTTTTTGACCACATATTTGATGTCTGATTTGGCTATAACTTTTTTACAGGTTCTTTGGAACAAATAAACAAATAATTGAGAAATTACATGAGGTTAAAATTTCGAAAAACGGCAAAAAACCGAAAACACGCCTTCGTTTAACTGCTTATATCACCGAATCTATTCATCTTACTGACCGTTTATTTGTTCCAATGAAACTTGTAAGAAATATCTATATAGCCAAATCAGAAAACATGAGGTAAAAAAAATGTCCCGCTGGATGTGAAATAACTTTTATACATTAAGCTAAGGTAAGCATAATAGACATTTTATCGTCTCCTGTATTTTTTAATAACCTGTTAATTAATGAAGGTGAAGAAATAAAACCAAATTAACAACACATATTTTTTAGAGTAGGGTAAAAAATGTATATTCTGTTTATTGTTAGTTTTTTTCAGCAATATATCATGAAGGTGCTAGAAATATTTTCTAGCTAGACAGCACTCTCAAATGAGGTACTAATTTTGTAATAGTATTTATGGATTTGCTTTGGAATTTAGAGCAGTGATACTTCAAGGTATTGTAACACAGTTGGCGACTCTGACCGTACAAAATAATTTTCATAATATCACCACTGTTTTAACACCATTGGTGTTTACATACTACAACGCGTGCACGAAACTTGTCAAAGTCTTCATGAAACTCCAAAATACCAGTCATATATGTTTGATACCTCATTTAATACCGGACATAAATTAATAAATAATTCAATAATTAAACATCAATAACTAAACAAAATAAGTTACACTTAAAATTGATCCCATAATTCAACAGACCCTGTTGAAAGTCATAATTTTATTATCCAAAAACAATGTAGGTATTATTATATTTACATTATGCACATAAAGACGGAACATGCAATGTATCATCAATGTTCGAACCTAATTATTTGTTAAATAAACTATTATATTGATGTTTGACCGGTAAATCCAATCGTATCTGTGCGAAATTGAGTTTCTAGTTCGGGGCAAATTAATTACAAACTATTAGATTGCTAACTGTTAATAAATTGGAGAAGTCCGTTCATTCATACGATTCGGAATCAATTGGACTTTTATATTGTTTAGCGGTTTTAAATTATTTTATTTTTTTATAATTATGGTGTAAGTATTTATAATATATTTTTACACAATAGAAACCTTGTAAGAGAAGCTCTTTTGTCCGTGTATCTGCAACATTACTCAAAAGCTACTGAACCGAATGGACTACAATTTATAATAGAAAAATCATTATTTGTCGATATTAAAAAGAAACTATTCGAAAAAGTGGTTACTAACAAATTAATTGGTGAGTTTTACTTAGATAATATAAAACAGGAATTTGCGTGTTGGGCATGCACATGATAGGGTTCCGTAGTCATTCTCACTACGATTTATAAAAAAGAGATTTTATAAATTTGTCATAAACTATTTTTGCTACAGTGTTCGTTATAATTTTCACTGAAAGTACTAAAAAAAGCTATATTCTAATTTTTTTAATCGTTATTTTAGAAGGTAAGGGGCTCTGATAATGACATTGAAATGCAAATATATCGCGACTGAAGTGTTAAAATCAAAACGCATTTGACATTTTTTGTTGCATTTTAAGAGACCTATCAATGACACTCAAGTCAATGGGGTGAGTGAAAAAAAATGTGAATTAATTTTTCAGTGTATGAAAGGGGGGTTCAAAATATTTTCGACAGTATTCGTTATAATTTTCACTGAAAGTACTAATTAAAAGCTATATTCTGATTTTTTCAGAATTTTTGAATCGATAGTGTAGAAAATACAGAGGGGCATGCTGTGATTGTAGGGTTAAAATCAAAAGGTCATAATACATTTTTTGTAGCATTTTAGGAGACCTTTCTAAAGACACCTCACTCAATGGGGTAGATGAATGTTTTATTTTGAATACACTTCATTCTATGGAAGGGGGATCTAATGCTGATGATGATTAATAAAATCAGAAAATAAGGCTATTTTTATACTATGAATATCTTTAATATAGACAACCTAACGTTATCTGAACTAGTAGAAAACCTTTTGAGTCATTTTATGGTGACCTCGTTGCCCCCCCCCCCCTAAATTATGTACTGAATGAACATATGTATAACTTGAAATCTCATCTCATATAATAAGTTAAAAAAGAAATATCAATCTTTTTTATTTTTATAATGTATGATCGCAAACATTTCATAAAAGCTATAAAGAAAAAATCCAAGCATACTGTCTGTTGTAAACGACAGTGTATATTTAAATGTGCGAAATGTGTAAAAAAGATTATTTTTAACTTAAAAAGACTTCACAAACATTCCAGAATATCTAATGACGTGTTTATCTACAGTTTGCACGAACAACTTGACTACAATTATATTGAAAAATCAATAGGACATTACCTTTTAACCCTTGCATATATAGCGCATAGATGATTACAGGATATTTTCTATATTTCAATTAGAAATGCAAGGACAATTAACGAATAATAATACACAATTGGTAGTTAATAGTATTGTTATTATATTTTCAAGAATGAGTGGCAGCCACGCAATATTTTGAATATGATATATGAGTTGTTTACATCGAATCAACCTATTAATTATTTATATTTAATTGTTTATTATGAGCAATGAAGTTAAAAATTAATTAATATTTTTTTTTTTAATTTTGATTTGATGATAGAAATATGAAATATTATACAGGATGATTCAGCACTATCGTGCCAAATTTGAATATTACATTAATAAAAATATTTTAAGCAAAAAACTTTATGCGGAATTTTTTTGTGAGGGAGCTACAGACCTTCGAAGATTTAATCCAAAATTAGTTTTTATTTCATATCTTGAGAACTCACAGTTATACAGTTGTGAAATTTGGTACCTAACAGGTTTAATATTAATAAGTGTGTGTGCATATATTTATATTAATATTATTTTTGGTAATAAAACGATGTTCCATCCTAAACAACAAATAAAAGGCTATAAGAAAAAATTCAAATTTTAATACAACACGTGAAAGTTTATAAAAGTGGAACATACCTACAATTTTAACATTTTCGTTCATAACAAGTAATACTACAGTTTATACGTTTATAAGAAATTAAGCTTTTAATTAACGTCAAATCATTCAATATGGAATTTTGATGGTACATGAATTTTATCCAGAATTTTCGACGAATATTTAAATTAATTGAAAAATAGTACCTACTATTGACAGAGGTACTCGGGCAGCTTTCACATCTAAACTAAAAAAGTTATACACATTTCTTTAATGGCTTCTTATAGGAAATGTTGTGATCTACAAAAAATGACCTGACACATTTTTTCGTATATCGCTTAATTCTCGCTAAGTAAGCCGTAAAAGATATATTTTATATTCTTTAAACTTTGATGATTGTTTTTAAATTTGCATCGAAAAATAATTTTACTTTTAGAACTAATACAACTAATTTTCATAATTGCACTTTAAGCCTATATTATAAAAATAATTTAAAAAAAAAATTTCAAATCAAAAACCCGGCCCTGCTACATAAAAACTATATTATAAAATAACAATGATAATTTAATTATAAACTATTGGTCTAAATATAAATATAGAACACTAGATTTAAGATATTTATAAACATACATTTTCCATTTAAGATTGTATTTGCGTGTCGATCTTTAAGGGCAGACTAACGTATTTAAATTATTTTTTTTCCAATTTTTTTTTATTCGATTTTCTGAATGAAAAACTTTTCAAGAATATTGTGTCAAAATTTTACACGGATCGGAGCAAAACTAACGAAGTTACAGCAGTTTAAAGTGAACCGAGCGCTCATGAATGGGCGCGATCAACTGACTCCATGCGTATAAGTAAAGCGGAAAAAAAAAACTAAAGAAGGCAGAATTCGTCGGAGACAGGAGCAAAAAGATGCATTAGACATTATGGACGATAGCAACATCCTTTATGGACCTGGCATCGATGATTCAGTGTGAGGTAAGCCGAAAAAACTTATGAACGTTTTATTCTAAATTTTTTAGTGTTTAAAACTTTAAAGCGTTTTTCCCACAACTCACGTTTTCAAAGTCGGTGCCCCTCATAATTTCAAAACTACTGCACCGATTCTTTTGAAATTTTAAAGACTATTTCTGTACATAATTTACGAGGTAACGCTGGAGAGTTTTTTTCAAATTTGTCAATGTTTTTTATTTTATAATAAAAAATTACCCGATTTTTTTGGGCAAAAATCGCGATTTTCACTTCAAAGTGTTCCCAAAAATTGAAAAATTGAAATTTCGAAAAACCCCCCCAGCGTTACCTGGGGAAAACGATTAGCTAACGAACAATTTTTTATTTTTTTATTTCAGATGATCCAGGACCGAGTTATGAGGGGCACCGCAATTCAACTTTTTTCCGAGACGCCTCCAAATAATTGCCGCCATTGCTGTATTTTAAAAAAAAAATTTATGAAAATTTTACAAAATATTCTTCGAATGTTATACTTTGATGTACCATTAGTTTAAATAAATAAATATTAACTGTGTTGTCGGAAAAAATTCATAAAAATGTGCCTTTTTTTGTACGAATTAACGTTAGTCTGCCCTTAACGACATCAATCGTACATATTATTGTAGTAATAGTCTATGCCAGTGTTTCTCAATCATGTTATAAACATTGAGTAAGTTTCGATTGACTTGCCTTGGCCCCGCGAGACGAAAGCAAGACGGAAATTACCTTTTTACGAGACGAGACAGGGATGAGACTTGTCTTGTTTCGTCTTATTGATGTTTATATTTTTTACAAGTAAACATTTATAAAATTAAGTATAATATTCAAAAATAAAGGTTTAATATCAAGTTGTAAAAAAAATTTAATGAAATTTATTTGCTTGTATACACTTTGAATGATTGAATTGATATGACAGTCTAATGACATTTATAAATGTTATGCACATGCGCGGCGCGCGGTAAGGAAAAATAACAGACATACACACAGACAGACACTGACCTGAAACGGAAAAATCAAGTTAAATTTTGAAATCGGAGAACATTTTTTTTCTCATTTTAAAACGATCACAAAGCTTCTCGTATCTTCGATATTGCGAAGAAGCAATAATGCATTTAAAAAGTGGCTTTAAATATGAGAAATTTCAGTCACCAACCATGTTTAAATACTTGTAAATTGCAATACCACTGTTCAAAATTTAAAAAAAATCCATATAATATATCACATCCATGTAACATATCACAGTATTAATTAATATCTAAATCAAAATGCTTGTATCTAAGCTAATAAATTTTATTCAATTTCCTTATAAGTAATACCGGAGAGCTCTATGTTCTATTCTGAAAAATACTTGTTCAACCAAGTCTTTCTAAACCATTGCATTTTATAAATTTTGATATTTCGATATAAAAAAATTATCGTTTAAAGAACTCGAATGATTAGGAAGCATGTTTTTGCAACAAAAAAATCACTTATTGTTAAGCCAATCACAAGAAAAAAATGTCATTCGACACATGTTTCGACTTCACAAGAAGTCCCTATCAAGAACTTAATAGTTCCGGACTAACGACTTTTTGTGAAGTCGAAACATGTGTCGAGTGATATTATTAAAGTTAATATTTAGTTTAATGTCCAGTATTTTAAGGGAACTAAAAAATTTGCTAGCTAACAAGAACCCTCAAATGAGGTATCAAACATAGTTATATGACAGATCTCTTTGAGTTTTTAACAGATTTATTTGTATGCGCAGTCAAGATTAGTAAATATACTTTATATACCTTTGTTTTTACTTCCTATACATAAAACTATTTGTCAAAAACTCCATGAAAACTGTCATATATGTTTGATTCCCTATTTGAGAGTGCTTAGTAGCTAGCAAATTTTATTAGCTACGTTATGATATCAGACATAAGAGACTAAAACTGAACAGTTTCTCCGTTTTTTCAGAAATAAATAATTGAAAAGTTTAAAGAACTGTTTTTATAGTTTAATATCTTATATACTTAATAAGTATGTCATTTAATTTTCAGCTCGATTAGCAAACTTGTTAATTTACATAAATAATAAATATTTAAATTGAAAAATAAGTATTGAAATAAAATCAGTTATTACATAAAAATATCATTTAGACCGGACTCCTTTATAAAAGATAAGAAAAGTTGAACTAATTGGTTTGGTTTCTAAACAGCTAAACTATAAGAAGTTAATCACTGCGAAAAACTAAACGATACATATAAAAAAACTATATTAATTCAGCGATAAGAACTTAATTGCAAATCATGCATGTTACTCTCTAAACTTGAAATAGTGAAATTTTCACTGTTTTTCCCAGTGATCAACTAATTCACTGGAAAAAAGTGATTTTTATCTATTCTCTTAAACTGAATCAGTGAGAATTCCACTGATAAACCAGTGACTTTTTTGCGCATGCGTCGTAAATGACAGTTGTTCTTGTTGGCTGGCATCCATTTTACGATTACATTGTGTGAGTGCTTTTATCGTGCGTGATTAATAAGGTAAGTTTACATTTGTTTTTCTAATTAATATCATGATATGGTTTATATAATATATAGCTTTTATTCATTTATTTATTTTTTATTATGAGAAGGAAATTTATATTAAATGTAATCATCAGTGGACATTATTTATAGGTTATAACCAATGATTTGTAATGTAAATATAAAATTAACTCATGATTTTTATAAAACATAAAACTAATTAAATTTTGTGTAAAATAATTAGCATTTATAGTTTCTTCAATGGAATTCATATTTATAACTATATTATGTTCATAAATAATTTATTTTTTGCTCGATATATACTATAACCATATTTTATGATTGCTAAGATGTCTAGAATTGATTATATTTTCTAATTTGGAATTTGTCGCTTTATTGTTTGTACAACAATCACTGTTGTAAATACAATAATCCCAATAAAATAAAGATATAACATACTAATGATTTAAACGCGAAAATAGATTCTAACCTCATTTGTGTATTTCAAAATTTTCCATACTATGTTTATGAAAATTATATTAGAATTAATATTAAAAATTATGTTAAAGTATTAAAATTTCTGCCTGCTCTTCAATGTAAATAAACTTTTAGAATCTTTTACCATTCCATTAAGAAGAATTGGCAATTTATGTGGGCTAATAAACAACCTAACCTCACTTTTATTCTAATTGTAAGTAATATCCATTACTTACAACTTACAATGACTCTCAGTAAGCTTATATCTTTTTACCATACTTTTCTATTTTGTTATAGTTTATATGTTGTTTTTAGATAAATAAATATTAATAATTTTTTTCAGTTATCACTAATTCACAGTGTATATTCACTATTTGCCACAGCTAAAAGTCGGCCACTTGGAATTAGTGCATATACACTTATGTACCCAGTGAAATGATGTACTTATGAAAACAGTGAATTTCACTGGGTACATAAGTGTATATGCACTAATTCCAAGTGGCCGACTTTTAGCTGTGGCAAATAGTGAATATACACTGTGAATTAGTGAAAATTCACTATTTCAGGTTTAGAGAGTATTGAATTTTCAACATGCCGCAAACTTTTTATCAGCACTGTATATACGAATGAAAAAACTTCAAATTCAGCAAGTTCGGATAAAGAAAACGGATACAAATTCAATATACGTACATAGTTTTCTACAGCTGATATAGTATGATACTACGTTAGGTATTCATGTCTAAAATATATAGATTGATATGAAAGTTGTGCATGCCATCAAATGGCGTCATGTTTTATAATAAAAATGATTTAAAGTGTTGATATCAAAATTGTTTTTGTACACATATGTAGAGGTATATAGAATGCAAATACTTGGTTATATTTAAGAGGAACATATGGTGGAACAAACTTATGCTCTTAAATTTCATAAAATGTTCGTTTATATAGTATTTATAGACGCTTTAAATTTTACTTACCAGGTGTTCAAATACGAACGTATTGTTTCTGAAAAAGGAGTACATTATTACATGAACTTATAGTATTTGTAACATTGTAATGTAACTGAAGCTATCTAATTTTATTGCATATTTTGTTCTTTACCTTTTTCATATAAAATATGAGAAGTAGTCGAACATTTATAAATCATTTGTTTATAAAAAAGAGTTTACTTTTTAAATTTGATATACTCAGGGTTGCACTTACACATCTTGAGGTACAGATAAAAAATGAGGCAAATAATATCATGAAACTTTTTTTTGTTATTCAGTAACAGAAAAAGTTAAGTAATAATCCATTCGAAGTTCCTTCCAATACCACAGGAATCTTCGATAAATGTTAAATATACCTATGCCCGTTTGCACCATATTGGTTAAGTCTGGCTTAAACTTAAGTCAATCTTAAGACAACGATTTTTGTTGCACCGTACTCTACAATTTCTTAAGTTTATCTTAAATCTAAGTCCTCGCTGGCGAAGACTTAAGCCGAACTCAGAATAAGGAACCAATAGGAAACGACTGTACGCGCATGGTCATTACATCGTCTTTAACACAGTAAAGATGCATATACAGACGCCGAATTTTTATTTTACCTGGGGGGTGAAGTAAAGATATTTTTTCTGAACTTTTCAAATAACTAACTTTAGAAATAATGATCACAATGACATTTTTCAAAAAGGAAATTAAAGCTTGAAGTCTACTTTAAGATTCTCTCAAAAAATGTATTTTAATTTACGATTTGACAAATATGATTACAGCTGAAAAATTCAATAACTGTGAAAAAAGATTGTACATTTTTTTTATAAATACCAAGCTATCAATTGGCATGTTTCAAATTTTTTACTTTTCGAATGCTTCCATGCAATGTTAGATATTTTTTTTTTTCGGCGCACCCATTATGGACCATTATTTTTTCAGATGTACATAAAAATACATTTTTGTAAAGAAAACAAAGAAGATATATTTTAAGCGTTAATTTCCTTTTTTTTAAATAGTCGACGCCTATGGATGCACATAATACCTGCCTAGATAATGTATATTTTATGATATGTACATCTTTTGAATTTCGACTAACGCATGAGTGTGCCAGATGTGTTTTTGAAAAATCAGTCTTATTTTGTAAGTACACAAACGTAAGATATAAAAAGTTACTAGATTTTTACAGTGTTGTCATAGTTAACGGTTATATATTTAAGCATGACGGCTTGAGAGACGGTGCAAATGAAACAAAACTTAAGCTTTGCTCAAACTTAAACCAGACTTACAAGGAAAGATCCCGAGGTGTCAGACTCGGATTTTAATGAAACTTGGTAAAAATGTTCTTTGGGTAAAAATTAAGGACAC
The DNA here is from genome assembly GCA_949319165.1 of Sialis lutaria. Lineage (NCBI taxonomy): Eukaryota > Metazoa > Arthropoda > Insecta > Megaloptera > Sialidae > Sialis > Sialis lutaria. The sequence goes on from OX439241.1 coordinate 19,192,800, forward strand.
CTATTTTTTTATACGTGCCCGTTTTAATATTTAGGGGGTGAAATCGGCCCTTGAAAATGAGGGTAAAATTTTTAATTTGTAAATAGCTCGTAAACCACTTGGAATAGTGACTTGTGTATAATGTAACATTTGTTTGGTATTACAAGAGCTATAAAATAGCATTAATGTGGTACCCCCTAAATATTTTATTTGGGGGGTATAATTGACACCCTCAATTTTTTTCAAAAATTATTATTTTTTCTTTCATAAATCAATAGAGTGTAGTATTCTGAATACAATGATATCAAATTTCAAAATAACGTGTCTTCAAACTTCGGAGATATCGGCAGTTTTGTAGTTCGCCATATACTTTATACACTGTATAAAGATACTGCATGCCGCGCCGCGCACTGGTCAAAGCTAGTGGAACATTTTTCAAAGTAGTGTGGATCTATTATAAGGTGTGATATTAATTTGAAAATTCACAAATATCATTAATATGGGTTTATTTTAAATTATAAAGAATACAAATTTTGTACTTTCTTTGCTACAGGGTATGCAACCCTTAAATTGAGAAACAATGGAATGTAGCGATTTCAAGTATTGAAAAATTGGTTTTAAAAGTATTAATATAAATTATATAAATTAGTTACACTTACCCAAATTAAATACAGTAGAAGTTAAATATTAAAGGTAAATTTTATGGTTGAAAATATTTTTGAATTCTTTTAACCATATTAATACACTTTGTGTGATTCTATCAACCAATACCAATTATTTAAAAAACTATTAACATTTTCTCATATTTTCTTTGACTTGGGAGTGATGTGAGAGCAAGTATGCCGTAAAATGTTAATTTATAAATTAGCTGGTACCTTAAGGATGCAATGAACAATTTAAAATAAAAAACAATGTGAATATTATGAATGCCTTGGCATGAATAGTTTTAAAAACAAAATTTAACTCTTTGTAATTTAAAATAAACCCATATTGATGATATTTGTGAATTTTCAAATTAATATCACAACTTAGAATAGATCCACACTACTTTGGAAAATGTTCCACTAGCTTTGACCAGTGCGCGGCGCGGCATGCAGTATCTTTATACAGTGTATAAAGTATATGGCGAACTACAAAACTGCCGATATCTCCGAAGTTTGAAGACACGTTATTTTGAAATTTGATATCATTGTATTCAGAATACTACACTCTATTGATTTATGAAAGAAAAAATAATAATTTTTGAAAAAAATTGAGGGGTGTCAATTATACCCCCCAAATAAAATATTTAGGGGGTACCACATTAATGCTATTTTATAGCTCTTGTAATACCAAACAAATGTTACATTATACACAAGTCACTATTCCAAGTGGTTTACGAGCTATTTACAAATTAAAAATTTTACCCTCATTTTCAAGGGCCGATTTCACCCCCTAAATATTAAAACGGACACGTATAAAAAAATAGGTGTCCTTAATTTTTACCCAAAGAACATTTTTACCAAGTTTCATTAAAATCCGAGTCTGACACCTCGGGATCTTTCCTTGTTAGCTAAGCCTGACTTATGTGTAATACGATGCAAACGGACACTAGTGTATAATGCACCACTATTTCTCACAAAGTCACTCATAACAAGAGTTTAGATAACGCGAATCGATTTCTGGTTAAATGTAGTACCTAGCCAAGTCTCACTCATAGCCGTATTTTCTGATTTTGTTAATTAATATCATCCAATATACTTCATATTATTACATTATATTAAATTTTAATGGTATTTTTATACATGCTAAAAATAATACATAATTTTTTTTTAATTGAGTCGTCACCATTTTGGCTAAAAATGGCGACACTGTCGAAACTTTTACTGATTGAGTGACTCTAACAGCTTGCAAGGCCCCAGTAAGAGCCTCGTGCGCCATGCGCTTATTCATAAACAGGTTATACCTCACAAAATCAAATTGGAAAAGTTTCTAAAATATAGTATGTAGTATCATACCCATTTCAAATTCTTGATAATAACCAAATTATACATTTTGAAAATCTTCATGATTTCATTATTATTAACAATACAACACTACAAAAATAAAAATCTAAAACTTGGAATCAATGGAAATGTATTTTGTGAGTGAATTAATTAAATGTTTGAATTTAAAGAAAATGTCTCATTTTGTTGAAGTCTACACATCTCCGTTTTAGACATATTAACATGGTTTTTCGATAGAAAATGTAACTTTTCGCAGTGCTAAATTTAGACAGAATTTGTATTTCATAGTTTTAATTATAAATGTAAAATAATTATCATTTTTTGTTCGACCTTTCCTTTAAGGTAAATTATAAAACATTGAAATCCAGAGAAAAATTAATTTATATTTAATATTTATAACATTTTGCAAAGAAGTAGATTGTGAGTATGATTATTTGTCTTTGACGATCTCAAAAACAACTAAACTGATTTTGATGAATATTTCACTAGTGTTCTTATGATACCAGATGTAATGTTAGTATTTTAATTAACTAAATAAAATATCTAAGTAAGTTATTATTATTAAAATAAAAAAAATTAGAATAGGTACATACTGAAAATCACTTAACTGCTTCATAAGATTGTAAGTTTTTCATGAGTTACTCAATTGTATATAACATTCGTTTAACTATTTTCAAACAACATTGAACTATAACATCAAATTGTCTTTTTAAAAAGAAGAACGGAAGGAAAAATAAAACAAAATTCTCGACTAAACTCATTCCGGTTTCAAAGTATTTCTCAACTTTCTTTCCAGTTAAACTAAATATTGAAATAGTGAAACTTTAAATGATATAATTTTACATACATATGTATAGATGAAATGTACGTGCCTATATTATGTAACATGTGTTTTATATAATATGTTATATAAATAATATGTTTAATTAAATTATTATTTTATAAAAACATCATACTATAAATGTGTACATAAGTTGACCTTAAAATGCAAAAATGTTTTTATGAAGTAAAATATTATTTGAAAATGTTAAATCTATTTTTAAATTTAATTATTTTTTACATCATTTGATTCTGTGTTACATAAATATTATTAAAATATCACATTTTCATGACAACTATGTCATAGCGAGTTTAAAATATTTTAGACTAATGTTACATGTGTGTTTAAATAGCACATAATAATTTGTAGATATATGTTTTACATATAATATTTAACATATTATTTATTTTTCATAATACATAATAATATTTTTATGTTTTTATATATAATATTTAATGCATTAATCGATAAGGCTATATTTTATCAGTTTTAAGTAGGTACTCTTATTAAAATTTGTAAACTTTTTAACAATTTCGTCCAATATCATTAAAATACTGAGGAACACTATTATTTTTTTTACATAATTCGGTAAAAATAATGAAGGAATTATTACGAAAAATAAAACAGAATAAGAAAATATTTTCTTGTTTAAAAACAAATTGCACAAAATAATAATTAACACGTCATTCACATCAGTAAGAATATAACATGTATGTTCAATTTTCAACAATAAGTTGAGATTAAAATTGAACGAAAATTGTCAAGAATAAATGCAATATTTAGTCGATAATTTTATAGGTATTTAAAATTGGTAAAAAGTGTAATAGATACAGGAGCTTTATTTCTAATTTATATGAAAAATATTTTAAGGACCAATTAATAATATAGTATTTGCTTTTGATACTTTATATAGATTATTTAAAAAAAAGTATAATACTAATATATTTTTTAAACATATTTATCAGTTTATATTTATTAGACTGAATGTTTTTTTTTCTGAATTGTTAATAATAAATAAAAATAAAATCTTATAGATTTTTCCTAAAATTAATTAATTTATTTTTCAGTGGAAAGATAATCATATATTTTTACCCTACGTAAATAATTCATTGTTTTTACATTTTTTTATAGAACATTTACCTGTGTAATTGACTGAACTAATGAATAATAAAAATGTGTACAAATAAGCTCTATGTTTAGAACAATATCTATTCGATGTTATTCACGCTAGTTTAAACTAGAATATTCAGTATCGATTTGATTAGAAATTTATATGTATTACTTTTCCATGTTCTGTTCCGTTTATTTCTGTACGTGAATAAAAAACATTGCACGTTTCATAATAAAATATTCTACAGTGAATTTTTATTATGTTGAATCGATTTTTGATTTTTACAATTTTTTTTAAATTATTTAAAAAAATAACTATGTTTATATGGACATCGTCAAAAATTAGGATTTTTTTTATAATTAGTAAAAGAGGAATTTTGCAACAAAATTTAAATCAACCTTTATATTATATATTGTTAAAACTAGTTTAAGCCATTTTTACAAGCTTTTATTTAACTTCACTTGTTAGTTAGTTAAGATCAAATATTGCAATCAAAATTTCGACTAGTTCTAATTAAGCTAGAGCTTTGAAATTTTGTATACGTATATGAGTCCGGTGACAATGCAATATAGTACACTCAAGCGATGAGTGTATATCTAATATCGTTCTAAATCCAATATGGCCGACGCCCAAAGATGGCGGATTACCTTGATATGGGTATCATATGAAAGGGTTTGATGAGTAGAATACGATTAGCTATGTGAAGTCATTCTAAATACAATATGGTGGACGCCCCAAGATGGCGGATTACCTTTTTCTTTATAACCATCTTGATATGGGTATCAAATAAAATAATTTGTCGAGTTTTACCTGCAAATATGTTAGTTAGTTAGTCAATCGGTAACTAAAAAATTGAAAATAAAATTATATAAAAAAATACTTTTTAAAATCAAGTTTTTATTAAATATGCACTAAAAAGTAAAAAATAAATTTTCAGCTATCACAAAAAATTCAGGTTTTTATGATTAAAACCAATAAAAGCGCGGGGCACTATAAAGACAAATGTATGAATAAAAATTCTTATGCGAAATAAGAAATGAAGTATAAATTGATATAAGATAAGAGTAGAAAATTTGCACATTAAATCAAATAAATACAGTAGAATTTTTGAGAAACTATAATAATAGTTCACAAAAATGAAATAATTAATTAATTAAAAGCTTTACATTTACCTTCATGAGCTCCCCGCGCTTTTATTGGTTTTAGTCATAAATACCAAAAAAATTTTGTGATAGCTGAAAATTTATTTTTTACTTTTTAGTGCATTTTTAAGAAAAGCTTGCTTTAAAGTCTTTTTTATATAATTTTATTTTAGGTGTCATTCGAATACGAGTTTTTCCAAAGTCGACAAATTTCGTAAAACACGCAAGCAAAGCCTCGGTTATAGATTAGTTTTATTGTTAAATAAAAAAAAACATTACTAAAAGTTTTGTTATTTCTAATAAGTATCACAATATAAAACACTACAAAAGTAATATAACACCAGAAACAAAGGCAGTTGCTGATATCTCATCCGAATAAGATCTCGTTTATGTAAATTTAATATAACCCGAATGAATATTCCATGACAGTCGGTGAATGAATTCTACGATTAGGGTTTTTCATTTAAATACGGAACGCTACCGTGTTTACGCACACGGATCGATCGGGAAATTGAAAATTTAGTTTTCGTGACCTTATGCAGACTTCACATTAAACATTTTTTTTTCAATTTGAGAGAACCTACAATTACTTTTCTAAACTGTGGTGTTTTTGTTTGGTAATATACAATATTACACATGTTTATTAACAGTCAAGAATAAATACAAAACTCTAAAACTTCCCTCTGTACCTAATTTTATATACCTACGAAAAGTTGACTCTATTATTACGAAAAAAATATTTTTTTTGTTTTTTTAACTATTAATTTATTTAAAAATAAAACGGTGAAGTGCGTGTTGAGCACGCACATGGTAGGGTTCCATAGTCATTCTCACTACGATTTATAATAAATAGTTCAATATTTTTCATTAACTATTTTTCGTGATAATTTTCAGTGAAAGTACTTATTAAAAGCTACATTCTGGATTTTTTTATCAATAGCTTAGAAAATAGAGGGATGGGGGACGCTCTGACAACGACATTGTAAACCAAATATATTTTGAATTCACTTTTCATTCTATGAAAGAGGGGTCCAAAAAAATGTGTTTTTTTTTAATCTGATCATTTCTGTTTTTGGGTCATCAATCTACGACCGTATACCAAATTTTATCTTATTATGTCTAAATTATTTAAGAATGGACGGACGGACATTGCGAAAATGTGAAACTATAAGGGTTCTTAGTTTTCTACGGAACCCTAAAAGTTAAACAAGCTATTTGGCGGACATTCTGGTTATCAGACTACCCAAGCACTGACTTAAGTATCCAATTGGGGTTTATATAGTTACGATGTGCCACAATTTGTGACCGAATAGAGCAGAACTGATGGAAGAATAAAATCTAGACACAGATTTAATTGAAAAGTTTATTGCCAGGAATAATTTTGGTACTAGACTAGAATCTTATATAAAAAACTTTTTGGAGACCCTCATGTATCCAAATGTTCACTGTATGTCAGACAACGTGACAAAGAAAGCTTTTAATATGGGTAAAAAGCCACCCCTTGTCCGTTCATATGACATCAGTATGTATATAAAAAATACTAATTAAAAAATATATTCTAAGTATAGTTGTCTTGTTTGTTTACTCTATTGAAACGAAAACGGCCATGTAAATAATACGTAGACAATGTATAGATTGCATTTGATTAATCGAAATTCGTATTTGGAGATATATAATAATCATATCTGCAGTTTTTCGTAATATTCTGTATTCATTTTGTATTATTGAACATTCAGTTACAATTTACAATTGATTTTTAACCCTCGGAGCCGCTTATGGGTCAATTTGACCCATACACCGACTTTGATCGTGAATAGCGCTCAAGTATTTTAAATTTTTCGCGATTTTCTTAAAGTATGTTGAATACTTCAAAGGTATTTGTAACACTTATAAATTCATTTACCATGAATCAAAGTATACCTTTGAATTTTGGTAAGTCAAAAGGTTTCGTAGTTGCGGAATTATAGGCGATCAAAAATAAGCAGGGTCAAATTGACCCAGAGTGTACTAGTAGGTTGAAAAAATAGGTGTGTACTCCGAGGGTTAAATTAAAAATGCGTAAACATATTGAATTATGTACAAAATTAAATATTCAAACAGATATGCTCATTTATTACCAGGTGACGAATTAAATTTAATATAAATTAAAAATAATGTACTCACACAAATAAAACTTGTTCTTGAAATTTGAGCTGTCCTGGAGCCAAGATGCTGAACTCTACAAAAAAAGAAAAATAAGATATAGTAAAAACAATTAATAAATTTAAAAAGCTAGAACTTAAGGAAACAAGATGGAATATATCTTAGTAAATTTTCTTATAGAAATGTAATGCTCTAAAAAAATATTTAAAAAAATGGTGACTTATTATTAGTCAGATCTGACTCACACAAAAAATTTGTCTAGTGGTTCATAAGTTATGCGTGTGACAAGGGTTAAGAGGACAGCCTACATACATAAACAAATATACGCATACACAGACACTCACCCACCCATATACACCCAAACATACAGAGACATGAAAAGAAGTGTTTGTCTTTACCTGAAACAGGAAGAGCAAAATAAAATTTTGGAATCGGAGAACAATATTTTTTTCTTCAGAAACGATCACATAGTTTCCTCTCATCATCTGGATATCGCGAGGAGGCAATAATACCATATATGGTCCTTACCATATATGCAAATAAAGTAAATAATTTTCAAAGGATATTGGATGTATACTTATTAGCGAAAGTCGAGAAATCATCGAAATGTAATATTACATGAATATAACGATATGCTTTAATATTTTGCGTTACAAATTCATAATGAGTTGTTTTTTAAGAGTTCTACAAAAATAAAACACGAAACCCTTGTTGGTTCACTTAATTGTCGCCTGTCTGTTCCTCAAGACCTTTTTTCTCAGAAACGACTAATTAATATCAAATACTAGGGTCTACAACCTCATAGTCCTGTAAAAAATTCAAGTTTCTAACTCGGTGCAATAAAAAGATACGGCCCTTCCAAGCGTATTTCGATATTGACCTAGTTGGTCTAGTCTAGAATCTTGAATTTTGGCACGAAATCGTTAATTTCTAAATCTTTATGGAATTACTAAGTGACAAAACTTAATTTTAAGGTTTCTTTCATACAGCATCTACGTAAAGGGAACGTCCAAAAACCACGTAACGCTTTTAGGGGGAAGGCGGTCCAGCTATTTTGTTACATGGCGTTACATGGGGGATGGGGGGTCATATTCAAATGTTACGTAACATTCATTCATCTACAAATAAAAACAAAACATTGTTGGATGATTAACCGATATTTAGTAATATCTAATTTAAGCTGAAATAGTTTAAAAAAAACATATTGTAATATTGGACCAAGAGCCGATGGTAGTTTATCACCCGTCATCGAACATCCTCAAAATGATTAGCGGATATGAAAGTAAACATACTAGAGAATAACAATCCGTCGGTCGCCCTAATCAAAACCTGTGCATAATTAAGATAATTAACGCTAATTAGCGCAATTTTCAAAACGAATTCCCGTCATAGAACATCCGAATGAAATTTATATGGAAATATAGATAATTATGTATAGATTTAGAATATACCGGTCGCCCTCACCATATCCTGTGCAAACTACCCCTAAATCCGATTTTAAGGGTGTAAAAAATATGACGGTAGTTTATCACCCGTCATAGAACATCCTCAAAATAAGTAGCTAATATGAAAGTAAACATACTAGGGAACAACAATACATCGGTCGCCCTAATCAAAACCTGTGCATAATTAAGATAATTAACGCTAATTAGCGCAATTTTTGAAACGAATTCCCGTCATAGAACATCCTTAAAATAAGTATCTAATATGAAAGTAAACATACTAGAGAACAACAATACATCGGTCGCCCCCACCAAATCCTGTGCATAATTAAGATAATTAACGCTAATTAGCGCAATTTTCGAAACGAATTCCCGTCATAGAACATCCTTAAAATAAGTTGCTAATATGAAAGTAAACATACTAGAGAACAACAATACATCGGTCGCCCCCACCAAATCCTGTGCATAATTAAGATAATTAACGCTAATTAGCGCATTTTTCGAAACGAATTCCCGTCATAGAACATCCGAATGAAATTTATATGGAAATATAGATAAATATGTATAATTTTAGAATATACCGGTCGCCCTCACCATATCCTGTGCAAATTACCCCAAAAAAAATTTAAGGGTGTAAAAAATATGACGGTGCAACCACTGCAAACTTAGTAATAGAGTATAATTAAAGCTAATATTCGAGACGTTTTTCCGGCATAAAACAACCTTTTATTTTTAATGTAGGAAAATTAATTTAAATAAATAGGAAATTATAATTTTTTTAATAATATTTTAACTATTTATTATTTTAGTATGAAAATAGTTACTTAAATTTACATCCTCTTTGGAACTTCTAATAAAATTACTTTTTTATATTTAATAATTGAATAAAAAATTATTTTATATTATATTATATAAATGTTACATCAGCATTTTATTTAAATATATTTTAAAAACGTTAATACAAAAATATTTTTCTATACAAATAAATACGAGTACAATAATCACATTCTACGGAAGAATTAAGAAAATAAATTTCAAATTATAAAAACTGTTAAAAAATATTCTTTATTATAAATAGTCTTTACTTTAACATAACTGATGTATTTAATGCTGATGTAACATTTATATAATATAATATAAAATAATTTTTTATTCAATTATTAAATATAAAAAAGTATTTTTATTAGAAGTTCCAAAGAAGATGTAAATTTAAGTAACTATTTTCATACTAAAATAATAAATAGTTAAAATATTATTAAAAAAATAATAATTTCCTATTTATTTAAATTAATTTCCCTACATTAAAAAAATAAAAATAAAAGGTTGTTTTATGCCGGAAAAACGTCTCGAATATTAGCGTTAATTATGCTCTATTACTAAGTTTGCAGTGGTTGCACCGTCATATTTTTTACACCCTTAAATTTTTTTTGGGGTAGTTTGCACAGGATATGGTGAGGGCGACCGGTATATTCTAAAATTATACATATTTATCTATATTTCCATGTAAATTTCATTCGGATGTTCTATGACGGGAATTCGTTTCGAAAAATGCGCTAATTAGCGTTAATTATCTTAATTATGCACAGGATTTGGTGGGGGCGACCGATGTATTGTTGTTCTCTAGTATGTTTACTTTCATATTAGCAACTTATTTTAAGGATGTTCTATGACGGGAATTCGTTTCGAAAATTGCGCTAATTAGCGTTAATTATCTTAATTATGCACAGGTTTTGATTAGGGCGACCGATGTATTGTTGTTCCCTAGTATGTTTACTTTTATATTAGCTACTTATTTTGAGGATGTTCTATGACGGGTGATAAACTACCGTCATATTTTTTACACACTTAAAATCGGATTTAGGGGTAGTTTGCACAGGATATGGTGAGGGCGACCGGTATATTCTAAATCTATACATAATTATCTATATTTCCATATAAATTTCATTCGGATGTTCTATGACGGGAATTCGTTTTGAAAATTGCGCTAATTAGCGTTAATTATTTTAATTATGCACAGGTTTTGATTAGGGCGACCGACGGATTGTTGTTCTCTAGTATGTTTACTTTCATATCCGCTTATCATTTTGAGGATGTTCGATGACGGGTGATAAACTACCATCGGCTCTTGATATATATATACGATACTGTGTTACATAACATTAGGCGGGGGAGGGGGTGTCAAAGGATTTTATTACATGGGGGGAGGGTTAAAAAATTCTAGAAAAAGGCGTTACATGGTTTATGGACGTTCCCAAAGACGTCTACATACAAAGACACCTTGGGAATCGGGTCATTGGTTTACGTTACTAACTATTGTCAGTACTTAATTTAGTTTTATATAATGGTTCGGAACCGTCAGGATACTAATTCTACTCCCACTCGGGCGTTGTTTTTTTTTTACGAAAAAAACATTTATTTACATCTATTAAATATTTGATTGCCAACTGTCTTTTTGATGGGTTAACTCCCGATAGTCCTTGTATATCGTATTTAATACATCAACATACATACTACATAAAATATAACCTTTGTTTTTGTAATGCCTGTAAGAAGCTCTCGCATAAATATTTAAGTATCAATGTCTTTCATTATTTTCCCATTAAGAGAGAGGTGGGCTGAACTAAAGGAATAACTAAAAAAGTTTTAAATATGTTATTGTTGTAAATATACATTGGTAGTAAATATTAAATATTAAATTGGTACAATAACATCATTACAAATTACATATATTTTTTAAACTAATTTGGAACGACATTCTAATGCAATATTGTAGGTATACATATCTAATAACAGCACTAATTTTATCTTATAGATTTATGCACAGTTTCTGTAAATATGGATGGAATTATTTTGTTGTGTTGAAAATTGAAATCGAAAAAAAGTTATTCCAAACAAATTTTTTTTTCGTAGATTGAGATACCAACAATAAAAATATTGGTTTCCATTGAAAAAAATAATAAAAGTTGAACTTGACGAGGCCTCCAACGTTCAATAAATATGGTTATTGAATATATTTTTTAAACCCTAACAATAAGACTTTTGTACGAAACATTTTTACCAGAAACTCAACCTCTTCAGACTATTGGGACACTCTGTATAGTTAAATCATTCGAGAAGTATAACAACTGCTAACTTTCTCTCTTAAGATGATATTTTTCACTGTCAGTTAAGGGCTCTAATTGCCCAAACCTACAGTTGATCTCTAATTGTTAAATATCGATCGTTTCTGAAACCATCCATTAGTTATTTGCCCTTTTATATTTATATCTTTGAAATTTTACTTCTTCAGGCAACATTTTTTTTCTAAGCAGTGAACAAGTTAAATGCGTCAGACTCGGAGGTGAAACGCTTATTCGGGAAACTCGGAGGAGCCGAAAGAAAGTGATGAAACTGTCGCTTGCACTACCGTAAACTTGTCTCTCTTAGATTTGCTCGAAGTGCGTTATATTTTTGGCGACCTGTGTAACTTTTATACGGGTTATTATTTCGTGTTGCGTTTACATTAGCAACACATTTAGGATTTTTTTTAGATATTATATTTATGTTTTATGTCTATGTTGATAATTTTTATATAGTGATAGTTAATTTATTTTGTTATTATTAGATATACTAATTTGGAAAATATATAATATAAATTGGTATTTAATTACGTCGAAATAAATATTTTGTTATTTTTTTTTCAATCACATCAAAGAACTATAACTTCTTATGCGTGTATATAAGTATACACACACACTTTTTACATTTATTTTGTTTTTGAATTTATCTGTGCATCAAGAATATACGTAAGCTTTTAAAAAATACTCAATAAGAGGATGCGCATATTGAAGTAATTTGTTTTTAACAAACATTAATCCTCATCTTCAACATTCAGTAGGATTTTCTATAATAACAGTACGCATTCACACCCTCTGATGAACAGTCCCAATGCCTTCCTGCGGCCACTTACAAACTTTAAAGATTCAACCAAGGATTTTTACGATTGTTAAACTAATTGGATTCCGCCACAGAAAATAGCAATTACTTTCATAATTCACGAAAACTGTGAAAATATCGACTTTTGTGTAAAAGTTTTGTTATGTTTTCTTTTGAATATTTCATTGCTTGTGGAAATTACTTGAAGTTATTCAGTATTATATTACTTTAGGGTGTGATTACTTTCAACCTGAGAAAATTATGAAAATTAAACTTATTTAATCAGAAATGGATATTCGTTATCTATAGTTGTTAAAAAATTATTTCAATAAAAAGTATAAAGAGTAGGTACTTTAAGTGCAAAAATATTTTATTTTCGCGTACAGATTATTGTTATTTTTTATTTTTAACTGAAAAATATTTCAAGATTTTTTTTATTACAAAACAAAAAAAGTGCTATTAATAAAATAATGTTTGTTCATGAAAAAAGCAGTGTCATTTTATTTTTTCATGCAAAATAATCTAGATGACATTAATTGAGACTCCACTGATTGAAACTTAAAATTTGTTTTTTTCAGAAAGATATGTCTACACCTTGTTTACACCAACCAAGTCTTATAAAAATATATTGTTTTGGAGTTATTAAAAAAAAACACAATTTAAAAAAAATCTTTATCATTCTGTATATCAAAAAGAAAGCGAAAATGTACTTATGTATGTTTATATGATCTTTTTGTCTTAAAATCATGTGCAGATTAACCTCTTCAAAATTGAAAATCAATTATGGAACAGCCTGTATACAATAAATTTTATTTTGTACATCCTTAAATAAAACATTGTAATCTATATAAATACTATAATATTTTTTTGATATTTTTACTACAAATAATGAATATGACAAATAACTCATATTTTTATTCATCACCTAAAATCTCCCCGGAGTATATGTAGTACATATACGGTTTGTAACATCACAAAATTGATTTACTTAACATAAGAAATAATAAGGAGATTTTTTTAATTCATAAAATACCACCAAGACATTCCTTTGGAATTTTTTTGACACAATATTCCAAAATTAATTTATGAAATATCGAATTAAAATAGGAATTAAAACATTATCTTCTTAGTACTTGAATTCAAAAATTGTTTGCACAAACAATTTTCGAAGAACCATTCCAGGTAAATATTTCTGGAATCAATTCTACAAATACATTCCTTAATATCTTATTTACCGATACTCCAAGAAAGATCTCGTACAGCTCCAATAAGTGGGGATCACATGAGATTCACGTGATCCCCACTATCTTCAGACGTCGCGTCGTATATTTCTAACGTAGCGTCTAAGCGACTGTATTTCACTGAATATTCATGAACACGATTAAAATAAAATAGGATATGAGATGTTCTTGAGATGTGTTAAAATGCTCTTCTATTGATTTTAGTCAAACAGCTGCCGAATAAAATATTCGATTGGAATTTACAAAATTGAAGTATACTCTCTTAAACTGAATCAGTGAGAATTCCACTGATTCCCTCAGTGAAGGCAGAACTCACTGGAAAATCAGTGGTTCTCACTGATAACCAGTGACTTTTTGCGCATGCGTCGTAAATGTCGCTTGCATCCATTTTACGTTAAGAACGATTACAATGTGTTATAGTGGTAATTGCTTTTATCGTGATTAATAAGGTAAGTTTACATTTGTTTTTCTAATTATTAATATCATGATATGGTTTATATAATATACAATAATCCCAATAAAATAAAGATATAACATACTAATGATTTAAACGCGAAAATAGATTCTAACCTCATTTGTGTATTTCAAAATTTTCCATACTATGTTTATGAAAATTATATTAGAATTAATATTAAAAATTATGTTAAAGTATTAAAATTTCTGCCTGCTCTTCAATGTAAATAAACTTTTAGAATCTTTTACCATTCCATTAAGAAGAATTGGCAATTTATGTGGGCTAATAAAGAACCTAACCTCACTTTTATTCTAATTGTAAGTAATATGCATTACTTACAACTTACAATGACTCTCAGTAAGCTTATATCTTTTTACCATACTTTTCTATTTTGTTATAGTTTATATGTTGTTTTTAGATAAATAAATATTAATAATTTTTTCAGTTATCCACTCTCTAAACCTGAAATAGTGAATTATCACTAATTCACTGTGTATATTCACTATTTGCCACAGCTAAAAGTCGGCCACTTGGAATTAGTGCATATACACTTATGTACCCAGTGAAATGATGCACTTATGAAAACAGTGAATTTCACTGGGTACATAAGTGTATATGCACTAATTCCAAGTGGCCGACTTTTAGCTGTGGCAAATAGTGAATATACACTGTGAATTAGTGATAATTCACTATTTCAGGTTTAGAGAGTAGACATGAACTTTAGTAAAATTGATAATAAAACATTTTCAAAACAGTTTGAGAGTCACTGAATTAGGTAAAAACCAAATAAACATTAATTTTTGAATTATTGTATATTAGGGTATTTATTTCGATCCCATTAGCAAATGTTTAAGCTTTGGATTCTCCCAAAATTTCAGAGGACGCAAACAAAGTTTTATTTTCATTTAATTTACATGAAAATATAGATTTTTACTTTTCTGTTTCGAAGGAAATGGAAGTATTGTAATACCATCGAAAAATCGTTTCCGAAATAAGAACAGACTCTGATTGTACTGCCTTCAAAACGTAAAGAAAAGTTGATTTCCGAATGGCGGCTTTGCGTTTCTATGTGTGTCTGGATGTAGAATTTTCTTTCGTTCACAATACTACTGTAAATATGTACCGATTTGAATTATTTTTGAGATAAAGGTTTGTTTTAGTGAGTAGGTACTAATAAAATTAGGGGTTTTGGAAATATTCGAAATTTGGTACCTATTACGTCTAAAAAGTGAGTTTTATCTCGCCAATTTTGATAAGACTTGGTACACTTGCAGTTCAATCCAATCTATGTAAGAGGCACTTATTTTATAAACGTGCAAAAATAGCCACTGAAGGGACGATAGCCACCCTCAAAATTTTAATTTTAAATACGTATACCTACAAATAAATTCGTCTATTAATTCACGTATGGTTCCGCATACCGTTATAAATCAATTTTATCTTCGCAAGAGAATTATCAGTCAAAATTTAAAGTATCAACTACTATTTTAGTTGACCTTTAATTTAGAACTTAAAAAAATCAATTCTATAACGTGATAATTAAATCTGAAAAAATCATAAACATTTTTATTCAGTATTATATTATAAAATGTAATGTAAATTATTTAACAACTTCTACGAACGGCATTCAAAAGTAAATTAAATTCTGAAAAAATTATAAACCTAAGTGAGTTTTCTTTTGATTAATATTAACAGACCGGCAATTTAAAAACGGTGTACTGATTTGCATTATTAATTCCATCGTTACTCTTCAAACTTCAATTATTCACCAACCATAAAAGTATTATCAAGCTTGATTTAAAGTTTTAATTATATTGCTAATACATATTCTATTACCTAATTGTACAATTCGTTATTATTACGTCTTCGTTGAATTCAAGTAATGTATATCTACGTTTAAAATTTCATTTTACTGATTTTCACTCGCGTTTTTTTCTAAATTGTTAAATGTCCGTAGTTGTTAAATTTTACTGCTCAACCCAAGAATAATGATGTAATTCTAGGGTCTTAGGCTTTCACAGAATTTATTAAACGTACCATATGCATACGCCAGGAGTGGAAATGACCGAATAATCAATTTTAATATGTTAGGTTGATTTTAGTGCCATTTCACCAATTTTCATTCGATTACGTTAAAATATAAATACAATAAAGACGATAGAAAGCTATAAATTAAGTAACTATGTATTGAAATTGCACAAAAATTGTTTGTGTAATGCAACATTTTTAATTTTAACCTAAAAATTGATTTTTTTTTCGTTTAAAACATTATTTTCGAAGGGAATAACTTTATAAATATGTATAATTTAAGTCTTCAAATTCAATGAGGATCCATAGATACATTACGAAAGATCTTTGGTTGAAGTATTTGATTTAAAAAAAATATAGGTAAACGAGTTTGAATGTTTGCATATAAAAAATATATTTTTTGAAAAATCGTAAAAACAAAAGCTGAATGAGCAAAATGATGATCATTTTTTTATTCAATGTGCCCAAATTACTCTATAAAAGCCTACCCTGCAGCATAATGGCTGTCGACCAGTGTTATAAAAGCCAAAGTAATGAGTAATTACTATCAATATTATTATTCTCTATACAATAAACGACAATCATATTTTTATTTATCAGAAGTCTATGGACTCTTTAGAGTTCAGACATTTATACATTTATAGTTTAAAAAAAAGTAATAAAATTGATGTAGGTATTTCAAACGTCGCGTTACGTCACGTTTATTCAGACCCCCTCCCCCCTCCACGTTGTATACCATCACTATTGCCCCCCTGTCACCATTTTGTGTACGTATTATATGAACGGCTTCCTGTCGATCTCTTAAAATATAAATTTGATTAGATTGTCTGTAAACGATACGTAGACTAAAATGCCCAGAATTAACAAATAAAGTTATAAAATAAAACTTCATAATTTACACAGACATTCTTTATTAATACACCTCTGCTTTTACTTCGTATATCGAAAAACCATTTTATAATTAATCAAGCTTCCAGAACAAACACTGAATAATTTATCGAAATAAAGTTTTATCTCAATTGAATTGTGGTTTGCGAATAAAAAAAATATCATTATTCACTCACTACATTCTTTAATGTACGGCATTGCTTTTCTAATAAATATAGCTTAGCGGCATCCTATCTTTTAACAAACGCTATATTTAATATCGTAGTCGTAGGTAATTAAATAAGCAACATAAACATCAAATGAAAATGAAACTGAAATGGTTTGATGATGAAGACAGTCCTCTAATCTGGAATCGTTAACTGCAGAATGTCCAATATTTCTTAATAGCAAAGTGGCAGTTAAATATATATTAATCTTAATTCTAAAAATAAATAGATATACATCCTTCTCATCGACAAACAAATGCCAAATTTATTAAATAATCTACATAAACATTTTTTTAATATTAATAATATAAATACAAACTCAGATAAATCAAAAAATTTATTAATATTATAAATAAACGAAAGATAACACTTAATTTAACAGTCAATTTATGAAGATCTTTTAATATTGTTATATCCGATATCATAATGGGGCTAGCAAAATTGGCCAGCTTGCAAGCACTCACAAATGAGGTATTAAGTAAGTAATAGTATCTATGGATTTATTGTGGATTTAGAGCAGTGATACTTCAATGTATTGTAACACAATTGACGACTCTGATTGTACAAAATAATTTATACTATTTGTTTACAGTATAGCGCTAAGCTTGTCAAAGTCTTCATGAACTCCGAGAGAACTGTAAGTTTGATACCTCATTTGAGAGTGCTTGCAAGCTAGCAAATTTGCTAGCTCCTTTATGATGCCGGACATAGTTAAAATATTCTAACCCTAACGTACGTTGTATTATTTCGATTGTACAAAGTAAAACTTTTTCAATACCAAAAAAAAATCGCTTCCTGGGGAATTGCGTAGACAGGATTTTTATAATATAATATTAGCGCATATCACCAAAATTATACACCTTAACTTTCCTTGCGAAACACTCTATACATTAGTAAAAAAACCGGAATAAAATCTATTAAGTAGAAAAAATCGTGCACAGACAGACAGGCGTAGCGAAAAATGTTCAAATATTCTAAACCCTTCTGACATCAAATCTAACATAGCCTGTAGATTTGAGCTCAGTCGCTTCAATAGTTTCTGAGTCTATCATCCTTATACAATCGAACATTAATTTATGAAAAAGTACTACACTCAGCGTTCTGTTATACGACGGCATCGGTAATTCAAAAATTCCACTACACGACGGCTAGAAGGGCACCCACCACCGCGCCGACTTTAACGTTGATTGGTGAATTTAAACGCGCAGAAATATAGCAGTCACGGTGGTATTATGGTGGGGATGGGGGAGGGACGTTAGTTAGAACTGTCGGTACATTGTGTAACGGAGCGGTCGTGTAGTGGATGGTAGTATAGCAGAGTGCTGAGTGTATGTGTATAGTTTTTATAACCTGCCCCCCGCCCCCAACTGAGCGTAAGGACATTCCAAACAAATTTCGTACTAGTAAAATTCTTAAACTTCCAGATATTATTTTAGTATTAAGGTTTTCTAAGAAAATTTTCCTTTTTTTGCTTTTCACTCGTACTTTTTTTACAAGGTGTGTCTTTTTTGTGGTATATTTATGTTTTTTAAATAATCTCTATTAAAGATAATATAAGTATCAAAAAAAATATATAACACTGTAAAATATTAATAATTTTCATGGCACCGGGGGCCCGGGCCATATGACCCTCCTAGTCCCTCCTCTGTCTGGACCTGCATATGTATGCTTGTAAGAATGCGATCTTGTTTTGTAGACTAATTAACAATCTCTGTATCTATGTGCTCTTATCTATCCCCCTACTGCAAAACCTCAATACAATGAAATAATTTGAGTGAAGTATTTATATAGATATATTTTTCAGTTATTGAAGAAATCTTCAAAATAAAAAAACTGTGCTGTACTTTATTTCAGATTTTCTACATGGTTTATAGTACTTGGGAGTTAGTTAGTTTTGCCATTTGAAATACTTCATAATTTATCTGTTCCTAGTTATATTTTTTACGTTTTATTTCCGAAAAAAAAAATCATTTGAGCGTTGTAAGTTCGTTAAACGTAACACAAGTTTATTCAGTCAGGTATATTAAATACGCAAAAGTAATAAATACAAGAACAAAATATATGAACTGCGAACACGAAGAAAAAAATATTTTAATGAAACATTAAATTACGTTTGTCGTACTCATTTTTGAAATACGATTATTGTTATCGGCCTAACTTACGTTCCTTTTCATATAGTTTCTCCGTTTCCATCTTCTCGCTTGTGGAGATAAAATATATTTTATCGATTATAATATGCATTGAAAATGATTCATGACTATATTTGCTACATGATTCAAAAACGAACTCAAGCATAACAAAATACTCTAACAGTTTTAACGTTTTTTGTTCCATGTTATATCAGAAATTACGTTTTATGCAGAAGAAATAAAACTAAATCAATAAATTCAGTTTCATCGCTTGAATTCAAACAACCTAATATCTATAGAGAAAGAAATATGTATGTTTTTATTATAATTTAATGCAGTAATAGTTTATTGCTATTCTCAACACATTTCTGTATTAAAAATGGGTTTGTAAAGCTGAAAATAATTAATGCAAAATAATATTTCAATTAATTTTTCAAACGTAATCTATTCTAGATACAATTGTATTAAAAGTTAAAAAATTAGTTTATTATTCCACACTCTATATAACCTTTTAGAAGTACAATGTATCTTCCTTATGTCTCCTTTTTAGATCAAAAAGGTTGATGTCTACAAAATAAGCGCCTGCAGTCGCTACAACTTCCTCATTTGATAAGAATGTTTTTTCTTCCATATATATTTTGAAATAGATAATCATCGGATAGGGACAAATCTATAGAAAACGATGCATGGGGACTAATTTTAGAGGTTGCAATTCGAGATAAGTGAATTG
Source organism: Sialis lutaria (assembly GCA_949319165.1). Taxonomy (NCBI): domain Eukaryota; kingdom Metazoa; phylum Arthropoda; class Insecta; order Megaloptera; family Sialidae; genus Sialis; species Sialis lutaria. Next base: position 19,213,012 of record OX439241.1, read on the forward strand.
ACGCATTGTCGTGTTGAGGGTTTACTATTTTCTTCACCAAACCCACTATTTTGATTGATCCATCAAGTTAGTGAATAATATCCATGTAAAATCTTATTCTTTATAAGACGCACACAGGCGGATTTTCCAATATTCGCGGACAAAACCCCAATATACGAAGTCAGTCATGAAAGTCAAGTGACTTAATTTTTTGAATCTGATTGGTTTCTCACCTTCAGTGACGGTCCTTATAATATTTTTATATATATTATATGTTTTGACTACTATCTACTATAACAAAGTATCGTCTTTTCAACAACAATAAATCACGGATTAAAATTGAGGTTTTAAAAAAATATAGTGTCGTATTTTAAAAGTGTTCAATGTAACTTTTATCATGGATTGTGAACCTGGGGGAATGCATCTGTGTATTTTAATGAATTAAATTTTTTATCAGTTTATTTATAAAAACCAGAATAAAACTAATTTAAAGGTTAAATTTTAAATTATAATTGATGTCATTAAGCTAAAAGTTACAAATTCATTAGAATCAGACTACTTTGTCAAGTTTATAAGAAAGTTACATATCTTAGCTTAATATCTGTGTTAATTTTGGTTGCTACTATGTGCTACCCTTCTACTAATTAAATAATTAATAATTGGAATTCGAAAATATAAAAAATATTTTTTTCTTTTTTTAAGCTTTACCTACTTCTTTATTTTTAGGTTCATCTTATGAGTATGTTGTCGACAATTAATCGAATATTACAGAGTTTGCAATTTTTGTAAAAAATTCGCAAATTTTCTCACTTAAGTAAAAAAATTACCAAAACCCCCACGTGGGTGTTGCTGCACAACCCACTTGACACAACTCAAAAAATACCCTTGCCAATCGATTCGTAAATCAATCCCGAGCCCAACGAGGTACATGAAGCCATATATGAAAATTTTTGAGGGGGGTGGGGGGCATGACCAAAAAAAAAACTAAAATGGGCTAAACTAGAACTACAAACTTACCATTCAGCGAAAACCCGAGGTCTCTAGGTGATTAGGGGACCGAGATATTAATTTTGTCCAAAAATTTAAGAAAATCCGCCTGTGTAAGACGGTCAGTAATGACAATGATTATTTAATCCCAAAAAACAGACATCAAAATTTTCCAACCAAAAAAACGGCAATTGCCTTCTTCGGAGACATTGGTTTGATGGTTCTTTCATCTCTGGTATGTAACGATAGACACATGTCTCTTCTTTTATTATAAATATCTACATAAAATTGCTTGAATTCGTCCGAAACTGGTTCAAGTATTGCTGAAAATTCCGGTGCTCGTATTTGTTACGGAATGAGAAAACGTGGCAACCATCTTTCGCAGATCTGTCTTAACCTAAATTCTTCAGTTAAAAGAGATGTACCCATTAAATTGAGATGCCCACAATCTAAACTATATTACGTACATTCACTCAACGGTCTGTCAATATCATTTTTTTTAAATGGGTCAACTTGATGGGCAACCCTATAAGTCTAAATGCCGATGAATAAAGCAGTCACATTATTCATTCCACGTTTATTACCTACCCTGTGGCCAGGGTGTATGTAAAATTTGCAAATATAATTGTGTGTGTTACGCATGTTTTTGAATATGAAACAATAATCGGAGATGTATAAATTCGTATTGCCGATTTCATCGTTAATAATGTTACCTATTGGCTCGCATCAGCAAAAATGTAGATGGATATTTTGTAGGTAGAATTCACGTGGAATTTGGTGGTTAATAAACAAAGGGTTTATTTATGAGGAAGTGAATTCCAAAACTCGTTCGTTCCATTTGAAAATCATTTTGAATCATTTTTGGCATTCAAAACTGACATTACCATATGAAAGAATGTCAAAAATTCCACAAAAATCCACTGCATCTCGATTTACAAAAAAAAGGAACAAACAAGTTACTAAAATATCAAAATGATTTTGACTAACAACCAATGAGAAAAAAATTAATGCTTTATTTACAATCTATAATTTACCCGCGTCTAAGCCACGTGCATTTAAAAATCGATGAATACCCTCGAAACTGGCAGCCCTAAGAACGTTAGCAACACATCCCACTATGACAGATGATGATGGATTTATTTCATCAAAAAAGTAAACGTAAAAATTGGTTCAGTAGTTTTCGGTACACAAAAATTATAAAAACTCTCAGAATTTCCTGTGAAACAACTCAAATATACATACTTATACTTAAATATTACATTGTAGGTAGAAAGAAAGTCTACAGATTTATATATTTGTATTGATACTTTAAACATGTGATTTTAAATACTAATTTACGATACTGTATTTATCAATGATCTTAGGTCATAACATAATAACTGCAATAATTTCTCAGAAGAATGGATGAAAAATTTGAACTGTACCTATAGTCAAGCTTAAATGAAACAGACTATACTTACATATTTTATTTCAGATATCGTTTAATTATTTATTAAATATTGAACATGACCCAACAAAAATAAACAGAAAACTAAATAGAAATTAGTGGCCATTATGACAGTTATCATGTTACCGATAACCTAAGATTGTGTGTAAAAACCTATAAAATAAAAATAAATAATTAACATAAAAATAACAGATCAAGAGAACATTCTCCAAAAACAAAATCAACATACAAAAATTAATACCTTTCTCCATTAAGTCCATACATCACTTCCGCGCTAAATTGTGTAAAAAGCATTTCATAAATTTCATCGTGATACACATAAACAAGTTTAAATTATAGAGGCGCATTCATAATTTAATTTGCATAATATATATAACGTATTAAATAACAGTTTAATGCGTCTGGTGTATAGCGACATGATGGATAATGGGATATATCATATTTATTTTTTTAACATCCCCTAGTGGGGGAAGATAAAAAAATATTACTGTTCAAAAATCGTTAAAGACTGCAAATAATTATCCAATCAAGATTTTTATTTTAAATATCGGTAATTTTCAAAAAAATAACACTTTGAATGATGCGAACTAAAAGTTATCGTTTAGGCTACCTTTTTGAAAAATCGGGCTTATCAGTTCTTTTCAAAAACGATAATTTAAGAATTGTATTCTGCAGCGACTTTTTTAAATGTATTTTTTGATTTGTCTCCACTGTGTGCCAGTTACTCTACATACATATCTCTCTTATTGATCCACTCAACACAAGAGTAAAGCTACAGGCACAGTAATATTTAACGAGAGTTGTTTCACATAAACAATTCGAACCAATTTTGACACAATGTAATGTTACATATACATATGTAACTAGTTTTGGCTTCGCACGGGAGTTAATATTTTACTCCATTATGTCACGTATGGAAGGTTGTAACTAGTTTCATTAGATCCGGCGGGAAAATACCACGAGGTTAGGGGGAGAAACAACCCCCTATTTCGCATAAAAGTTGAGATATTTATGATTTTTTCCGACTTGATTTACTATTATAGTCACTGCCTATTCCTTATGCTATCTTACGTAACAAAATATGTCCTAAAAAGTAGCGAGACGTTGCGTTTTATATATATTATAGATCAACATCTGCATAGCTTTTTTTTAAAACTCACTGTAATAGAAGGCGGAATGGCTAGAAGAATTTGAAATCAATATTTATCGTAAAATATTTCAATAAGACAACAGAGTTATAAGTTTTATGACCTTAACCATTGAGTAAAGAATAACAAGAGAAACAACGTATATGGGAGACTTGAAACGCAGTAGGTATATGAACCATGCACTTTTTGGACACCAGGAAGTGCTGGTACCTATTGGAGAAAAGATTAATTCTTTTTTTGGTTTTTAACACCGCTAAATTTTAAGATTCTTAAAATTTAAGCCCCGCCTTATCTGAAATAATTTATGAGTGTTTTAAACACACTAGTGTCTCAAGGTCGTTTTTTGTTAAGCCGCCAAACTAAATCTAAACACGGCATCGACGGCATATTCTATTCGTTATGTATTATCTCTTTTCTTATAATGATGAACGGCAAATACAATTATATTGTTGCATTTATTATTTCATGATCTTGTTTTAAAATTGGTATGATAATTAAGTTTGAAATTTTTACGATTTTAATTTGATTAGGTATCGATATGAACTTAATATTAAATAAAAATTAAGTCATTATACATACATATTATACAAAATAATTTTGTTTTAAAAATTAGATCGTACAATTACCTATTATAGGCACATATTATTATTATCATTATTTATATTCCTCAAAGTTTGAAAATCTTTTGACCTAGTATAATGTTTATTTTTGGAATATTACACTGTATGTCAGTGGCGCATCTAGAAAAAAATGGGAGGGGGGGGGGGTCTATTCAGCGCCGTAACTACCACCGGGGCTCCGAGGACCCCGAGCATAGGGGCCCTCCACAGCAGTGTAAAAAAGGTTACAATTAATAAGATGCACAAATAGTTAGGCGTTAACGAAAAAAAGGTATTCAGATTTTATTTTGCATAGGTATAGCGGGGGGCCCCTCACACATAACTGCCCCGGGCCCACAAGCTTCTAGTTACGGTCCTGGGTCTATTTATTGTAACTATTTTTAATTTTTAGCTTTCATAATTTATTGATAAATGAAATAATAAATATTGACAAACTCAGGTGTGATTTTTTATATTTTTATATTTTTTATGGTTTTTAAAAATTCTTGTCTGTTTGTTTCTTTTGGCTTGACGTAAAAAAACTACTAAACCGATTTTGAAAAGACTTTCAATGATCGAAAGCCTAAGATTCCAAAAAACCTATACTGCATCAGTGGCGTACGCAGGGGGGTGTTAGGGGGGGTTAGAACCCCCCCCCCCATGACATCTGTAATCTTTATTTTTAAACCAATATTTGCAACATTTATTTTGGAGACCTTTTTTTTTTTTAGTCATTACCAATTTCAAAAAGGAATTTTTTTTTCTCTTTGAAAACTGAAAACCCCCCCATGACACAATTCTGCGTACGCCACTGTACTGCATACATATATGCGCAGAATCAATTTCAACTGTAAACAATACAAATTATGTGTTAGAAGAGATATTAATATATGATATTTATTTACTTTAGGTTAAAGTGGTCCTCAACCCTATACCCGCGGACACCATGGTGCCCGTTGATCATGGGCGTAGCCAGAATTGTATTTAGGGGGGGTTGGGGGGGCATTTTTTTTTATGTAACATATTTTTGTTTAAAAAAATCAGGTCAAAATTAATTTTCGTGGATCTTTTTATATTCACAGCACTTTAACAAAACAATTTTTTAAAGACTTCCCAGCGGATTATTTCCAAAATAACGAATTTTCAGAGAAAATTTGTCAGACAAAAGTTTCATGGATTTGAGGGGGCTAAATATTGACAACATGTGTTGACCTTGAAAAGGTCACCATTATGGGTTTTTTTAGGTTCTTTTTCAAATGTAAACCCATCTTTTTTGTTACAGATTCGTAATTAACTAGGGAAAATAAGTTACTTGTCTGAAATATGTTTTCTGAAAATGTCAATTTTGTATGATATGGAGTAGAGATGCCACGAATATTCGGCTACTATTCGGTATTCGGTCTATTCGGCTACTTTTTTTACTATTCGGTATTCGGTCGAATAGTTCTCAATATTCGGCCGAATACCGAATACCAAATCGTGAAAAAAGCACATAATTAATAATACTCACAATTTTTTTTTACAAAAAATCAGCATATTTAATACTTAAAATCTATCAGTGGTGTAAGTTATGATGAATGGATTTTTTTTTGCGTTTGTTGTTACACAGATCTTGCTGTTACACAACAAACAAACTGCCAGTTTATTGTCTTCACTACAAATTTTATTATATTCCCGAAATAGGTGATTTTTTTATTAAATGGTGCCATTTCGTAAAGCTTTTCACGAACAAACAGTGATATTTTTTAAGATATACAGTGTATTATATTAAGGTGACCATCTGTCCTATTTTGAAGAGGACAGTCCTCTATTTTGGTCAAGTGTCCTCTATAGAAAATGTGTCTTTTTTTTGTCCTCTTTTTTAAGTTTTCGAAACTTTTGTCTTCTTTTTTTGTTATTTGGTAAAATAAATGTTATCCATAAAATTACAAAAAAATAAATATTTTATTTTTATCAAAAATAATAATAATTAATGAAATTAATCATTATTGACTTAAAATTTTCGTCAATAATGATTATTAATGTGACACGACCTACTCGCAAATGAAACAAATACGCCCACGAAATGTACTAAGTGTCGCCGAATATTCGGTGGCCGAATAACCTTTCTTATTCACCAGGGTTGAATCTACAATTTTATTCACAGGCTCAATTCTCTATTGTCAGTTGGTGACGAGATATATTGTAAAAAAGTTCACAAAAAATGATTGTTTGCATTTATTTCGTAAAAAAGCGATTGTATTGAAAAAATTTAAATCACAATCTTGTAGAACTCTCAATTTGCAATATTTTTGTTATTCGATGCCATTTTGCAAAATCGATAGTTTGCGTGTTATAGCCCGCAAAGCATTGCAAAAACACATTTTTTCATTATATTTCAAAAACTATAATAAAACCTACAAAATGTGTAATGACAAAAGTGTAGATAATAAAATTTTACACTTTCTTTGTTTAATGAAAAAAAAAACTTTTTTTCGTTAAAAATTTGTTTTATTTACAAAAAAAAAAAAAAAAATTTTCTCTGAACAAAAAAAGTGTAGAATTTTGTGATCTTGACTTTTGTTATTACACATTTTGTAGGTTTTATTATAGTTTTTGAAATATAATGAAAAAATGTGTTTTTGCAATGCTTTGCGGGCTATAACACGCAAACTATCGATTTTGCAAAATGGCATCGAATAACAAAAATATTGCAAATTGAGAGTTCTACAAGATTGTGATTTAAATTTTTTCAATACAATCGCTTTTTTACGAAATAAATGCAAACAATCATTTTTTGTGAACTTTTTTACAATATATCCCGTCACCAACTGACAATAGAGAATTGAGCCTGTGAATAAAATTGTAGATTCAACCCTGGTGAATAAGAAAGTTTATGACAAATTATATCGTAGAATGAGCGGTTTACGAGATAATTACGTTTAAAGTTTTCGTGCTTATGGCGGACAACGCTCAAGGTCATAGACCACGCCAACTTAATGTAGTACTCAGATTACACCCCTTAACAATTTGAATTAAAAAAAAATGACTGTAGAACAATGTCTTACGAACTACATTTTTTTGATAATTTGATTGGACTAATATGTATGTAACTTTTAAAAGTTTCCATGATCGTCGAATTATTTCTTATATTTTAGATAATTAATTAATATGCGTGTATCAATCATTTACTAATTAAAAAATAAAATTTTAGTACTAATCACAACGTGTGAAATAGAACAAAAACCGTGCATCGACGCGAGTAGAAAATAACAATAAATTATAATGTTGGTTTGGGTAAGGGCGGGGCTTATACAATGACAGCTGTCAAGTGCGGGGTGCGGGACAGATAATTTTGTATCCCGGCTAAGTTAGTAATTCAAGTTCCGGCCGCTAGATGGCTTTGGTGCTGCCACCTGGTGCCCGGAACCGCGTCCTCGCTTCAACAAAATGCATTACGTTGATTCTCTTGTTATTCTTTACTCAATGCCTTAACGAACTATAGTTGGTTTAGCCTTACATACTTTACAAATTATTAACTTTGTAGTTTTTTTTTTGTTTTTTTTTTTTTTTCAAAAGCAAAAACGATGTATACTTTTCTACATTAATCAAGTGTATTCATGACAGTATTTGCTTCATTGGATTTTTATTTATCTATTTTATATTAATATACATTAAAATATCTATATAATGGACCGTAATATACGAATAACACGAAAAAATATTATGAAGTATTTTTTTACTGTGATATAACTTTTCCGACACGGTTTTATTTATAAACATGCAGGATGTAGGTACATTTGAAAGTAAAAACGAATAAACGAATTAAATTTCCACGTTTCATATGCGTTTATTATATGTATAACAAACTTTAGGCTTCATCGGACACCTCCTAGTCTGGATAAGTCAATATTTAGATCAGGTTTTACTATAATTTCCTTAAAATAATTCAATATAAGGCAGGTTTTTTTCAGTTTCTTAACTGCCATTAAATAAAATGACATCAAATTTCATTCTTCTAATAATTTAATTTACGAATTTTATTCACACGAATAAAACTGGTCCCTGTGAAACGGCCCGCCTCATAAAAGGTAAATAGTGGCGTACAATAAAGTTTTTTATTGTGTTTTTTTGTGGACGCGGGTCACTCATATCGGACAGCTGGACTTTTTCTTTTTATGTTTTATTATTTATTTATATTTGTTCTATTTTTGACGGAATCAAACAAAAAAAAAGTACGAGATTGGTGAAAGGTTGGTTATTTTAGATTTCAGTAAACAAAAAAACCTGTTGAAATTTTGCAGAATATTTTTATTATTACTATTTTATTTTTATCATTTTTTCTTCCTCGCTATATCAAAGATACGAGGAGCTTTGTGATCTTTTTAAAATGAGAGAAAAAATTGTTCTCCGATTTCAAAATTTGTTCGTTTCAGGTCAAGATAAACACTTTTCGTTTCGTGTGTGTCTGTCTGTCTATCTTGTGAATCTTTATCACACGCATAACTCATGAACCACTGAACCAATATTAATGAAACTTGGTTGATTGGGTCTGGCTTGAGGACGGTCTCATTTCAAAATTATTAAAATCGTGTGTAAGGGGAAGAGGTGAAACTCCAAAATATTTTTGTAAGATATCTCAAGAAAGACATGTGTCACGTGAAAATTTTACAGAATATTGTTTGTAAAGCATTCAGTTTTCTATAATTGTTGTAAAATATTATCTTAGAAAAATTTATCTTTTGCTTTAAAAAAACCCGCTATTTACTTTGATATATTTAATATCATTTTGACGTTTTAAATGTAATTTTGACGTTTACATAGGTATTAGGAAAATTTGAAATTTAGTTTGAAATTGAAATTATCAAATATAAAATTTTTTTGATAATTAACTCTCTTTAATGAATTTACCACGAGGAACCACTGTACCTTTACTTGGCAGATGTTTTTTTATATAAGTTATTTTATTTCAAAAATTAATGTAGTGGAGATTGTATTTCATTGGTCAATCGTTTTCTGAACAACTATTAAGTTAAGAAGTACTATGTCTGAAATCTAAGCTATCAGATATCCAAAACTATTATGACCGAAACCAAATCCAAAATAATTGTATTTAGATTTTCGAAACTGAAATCAAGATAAATATAACCATATTCTTATTCACAACCGCCCTTCCCCCCCCCCCCAAAAAATCCCATTTATCGATTTTTTAAATTATTTATTGTTTATAAAAAAAATTAAAATAAACAGAACACCCTTAAACGCAGGACATATATTATATTTTTTTGTAAATTTAAAAATATCAACCAAACGGTACTTTCTATCGAAAAATCACAAGAGACATAAAATTTTGGTCTTATTGAGGATTCAAAAACAAATTTTATTCCACCGATCCAATAATTAGTACCAGAGGTCCAGAGATATGATTATTTTTCGATTTCAAACAGCTGCCATTTTGAAATTCGTAATGAAAATGTAAATCGATTGCAGCTGTGATATTGATGTAATTTAACTAAACATTTATATTGCATAATTAGGTCAGGTACGTATTATTTATTTTCTAATAACAAGATCGAATACAGTAGACGTTCTATACTGTGAACCCAATCGAACACGGTAACTTCCATCACTTTTTATAGCTCCAATATATTTGTACAGCTGTCATCTACGTACAATAGAACAGATCGCGGTTCACAGTATGGGAAGTCTACTGTAAAATGTATAAAAATAAAAATGATTTGATTTTGAGGGCTTGCTATAGTTAAACTAAAATGACACCCAATCAAAAACCATAACATATTTAATTCATCCGACAAAAAGTTTTATTAATGTAACATGAATCTTTCTTTAAAACAATCGTTACGCGAATACACTCATAACTCTCTTCAAACGTCCGATAATATTTAACAAAACTGCGAGGTTTCTTGAAACCGAATCACAAAAAGAATAATGGGTATTTTAATTTCGATTTAAATAAACCCTGCATTTATTTCTAGTCTATCTCTATTCAGTTATCCATTAATAATCCCTCCCTATTGTGAAATAGGTCACGAATAGCTCGTGCAAAATATATTTTCTCTTAAATATATGTAAGTTTTAAATATTTATACAATTTATATTAGTCGACAGCTCAAATGTCATAAATTCTCTTGATTGTTTCTTTTATCCTTTTTCTGAAAGTTTTGCAATTAACTATGAATTTGTTATCTATTTATTAATAGATGCATACCAAACTGGTAATAAACATATATATACACATACCTATCTAACAATAAGTAATATATATGAAGGTATAGACGCATAGATATACATTTCTTGTTGACATGTTATATGTGTCTGTATAATGTACATATGTGTAATAATGTATGTATAATTGCATTTGTGAAATACTTTAACATGTTTACTATATACTAGACAAGATAGTGATTTACTCTACATAGAAAGGTATGTATATTGCAGAATTAATTTAATTCTTCAGTTCCCAACCTTTTTCTCTTAAAACTATTATTACAATATACAAATTTTCCTCATTCTTCAGGGGATGTACCAACTCTCTACAAATTTTGTTTTGTTGTCTTGGTTTTTTAGCGTGCTGAAACCGAATTCGTTGACTAAATTGCTCTATCATATCAAGTTTTTGAGACAACCTAACCTAAATGTGCAAAAATGACAATATTTAAAAATTTATTACCAAGTAGGAGTAGGTAATTTTTTCTAAAATTCACGGTAAGAAATACTATCTTTAAAATATTTTCTTACTTTTTACTGTACGATTTTTTTTTATCGAAATATACTAGTTTGAATATATTAATATATTTAATGAGTAAAGTCCATTGTGTCACTGTGACTACTCTATTAATTAAAAATATCACATATTCAGACTAGTATATCTCGGCGAAAAAAAAATCGTACGGTAAAAAATAAAAAATCATTTTAATGACGCAAGATAATAGATACTATTTCTTATTTTATTTATTACTTTTAGGTAATCTTATCTCAAAAATCTGACGTGATGGAGCTATTCGGTCAACGGATTTGAATTAAATACAACAAAAACCTTCAAAATCACCTATTCAACAGATACAACAAAAATGATGTCAGTTAGTGTAATTTATTGACATCTATAATACCAAAATCGACCAAAATAATACAATTAAAAAAAATACACTGAAAATTCTGAAAAATACAGTATCTTGAACATATGTGTCAAATTTTATTATAAACCAATGAATTTTTGTTAATAAAAAAAAAACATTATAATATTATAATTGTATCGACATTTTGAAATTTAACGTTTTTTTTTTTCATTTCATTCGGAGTTGATCCGTATCAGATTTCGAGTAAAAATTTTTCATGAACGAATGGTTAGCTTTATAACAACCTAATCATTAATTAGAAATTCACAACTACTAATTCAAATATTCGTACATGAAAATTAATACAGTGGTGCCTCGCATAACAAACGCCTCACATAACGAACGCCTCGCATAACGAACGCTGCGCACAACGAACTTTCTGTTCGTTCATTGCGCGACTCGCATAACGAATCTCGCTTCGCTCATCGAACTGCATCGTGTTTAATTTTGCCGCCTGAACACTCCTACGTATCACGAAGTCGCCCGAATTTCCGAGGTCGCACGCAGCCGATGCTTGCATGAACATGCATCAAAGCGCGACAGTCGTTCTTTTCTGTGCTTAACTCACACACCTGTTTGTTTTAATAAATGTAATTTTGTGTATCTATATTATGAGTTCTAAAAAAAGCAGAAAGGTGATTTCTGTTGAAATGAAACAAGAAATAATTAGAAAGAGTATTTGACCCTGCAAGCCTCGGTAGACTCTCCTAAATCTAATTCTGACTAAAAAATAAAAAACGCGTGTACAATCTTTTTTATGTTACAGTACCATATTTTATGCTACATAACGAATTTATTAAAATTTTTAACATGTATTGTTATGGGAAAACGCGTTTCACATAACGAACTTTTCGCATAACGAACTTGCTCCCGGAACGAATTAAGTTCGTGCGAGGCACCACTGTAAATAAATAAACACAATTGTTTTGCTAGCTAAGTCTCTCAAATATCCCTAAAAATTCGGCGCCAATGGATATATTTAACATATAATAATAATATATCACTCAGAGATATAAATTATATGTACTTACGATGTTGACATTAAAGAAATGACAATCAGGTTCAAAAAGGTAAATATGCGAAGGAAAAAAATCGTGCACATTCTGTGAAGGCATTATCAAAGTAAAGAAGAGAATGTAAAATATTTTCCTGCCATCCTCGCGAGATAAATAAATGAGAAAAACAACTTCACCGGCTCAATGATGAGCATCATTGTCTTTCGCGATAACTCCAGCGTCCTGGTGAATTATATAATGCAGTGATTATCAATATGTTCTACATAAATTATAACAGCAGTGTCAGAGAATTTTAGTTATATACGTAGTTAAATTATATATTTAATAATGAGGAATATTTAATCGTGCTTTGTTTCACCGTTTAAGCATTTCTATTTTATACAAATAATACAAATTATTATTTTTAGACCGGGAGCCAGGCTACATTCCGTTTCAAAAATCGTTAGGATTCATAAGAGTTGGTGATTTACATTCAGAAAGATGTAAAGAATGAAATTCTGAAGGTTGCCGAGGGTAAAACGGTCACTACCTCCAATCTGTGAACATTAAAAATTTTCTAATTACAGTTTTTACTAACTAATACGTATAATAACAACTGACTAAACTTTCATCAAAATTAAAAATGGTGCAACATCTACTTTTTTTATAAATGGAAGGACTCTGTTATAATGCACGTAACAAAAAAAGTTCCGATTTTTTTCCGGAAACCTTCAGAATTTCATTCTTTACATCTTTCTGAATGCAAATCACCAACTCTTATGAATCCTATCGATTTTTGAAACAGAATGCAGCCTGGCTCCCGGTCTATTTGTAAAATAACATTTTGCGTTTTGTAATTTTAAACAAACAGATAGACAAAAATTGATTGATATCAACAATGTCGAGAATATTTAAGAATCGCTGTTTTTTGTGTGTCTGTCTGTCGTTGTAACAGAGATTGAGTTCCTGTTTTAAACTATATATAAACCCCCAGCTTTGCCACAGGAAATAAGGCCCATAACCCACAAGAGATTGGGCCTACAGAGATTGCCCTAACTGTTTAAAAATGTTCGACCGAGTTTATGCATATAGCTTATAGTTTAACCTTAGGCTTCAGTAAACCCTAATACTGTTTAATAATATTAACAGGAGAATGGGCCCGTAGAGAATGCCCTAATCAAGGATAGTTGATTTTGATATAATCTTGAGATTGTTGATTATAATTATAAAATGTATCTATGTAATGAGAAAAAGTTTCGATTCTTTTGAATGCCTGTATAATTTGATATTATACATAAATATAATAGCCATATATCATTTTCATAATTTTAGGTCAATGAATCTATTTCATTAGTTATTTATTACTATTATTATTATTTCATAACCATAGAAAATATGTAAGCACGCAAAGTTAAACTTCACAAACACAAAAAAATATATAAATGTTTTAGTAACTTTTATGATAACACATTTATCTTTTACATACATATTACATTCAAACATAGATATAGGTGCATAGGTAAAAAATTATCTTGGACCATAAAATCTCTGTTTTATATGTATATAAATAACGAAAACAATTTTATCTTAATATAAATATATATATTTATAAATATATATATTTATATTCTTAATATAATATATATTTTCCTGATCCAGCAATATTATTATTGTTCCTTTTTAATGCAATATCATCATGTGAAAACAATAATATAGTTCGTTTAAGTGTACCTACATATTGTTTACTAGAAGTTACTCGCGGCTTCGCTCGCGTAGATTTCGAAACCCCCACCCTCGTGGTTTTTCCGACCGGGTGGGGGGTTGAGAGAGGAGAAATATAAAAAAAAATGCTTTGCTTTTTATTCATTATACAAAATTGTTAATATCTCGGCTCCTATGCAAGTACGGGTTTGATTTTCCCCCTAAAACCCCCACACTCCATGGTATTTTTCCCGCCGGATCGAGTGAAACTAATTACAACCCTCCATACGTGATAGGAGATGAAATATTAATTTTTTTTATTCATTACACAAAATCGTAAATATCTCGGCTCCTATGCAAGATAGAGTTGTTTCCCTCCCTAAAACCCCCCTCTCCCATATCATTTTTCCCGCCGAATCTATTGAAACTAATTACAACCCTCCATACGTGACGGGGGATGAAATATTAAATTATTTTTTACCAATATAAAATTAAACACCCCCTTTTACTCCCGTAGAGGTTGAATTTCCAAAAATCCTTTCTTAGTGGGTGCTTATTGTTAAAGGAAGTCACACGAAATTTCAACTTTCTAGGCCAAGGGGTTTAGGCTCAACGATGATGAATCATTCAGTCCGTCAGGACAAGATATTATATGTATATAGATTTGATACCTATAATACAATAGAAACCAGTTATAACGACATCGGTTAATACTCAAAATGACTCAAAATAAAAGTCTAACTGAATCCATATAATTGTATTTTAATTGGTTATTACGACTATCCGCTTTTTACGACCGATATGACCGGTCCCTTCGATGTCGTTCTAACCGGTTTCAACTGTATGTACTTAATTGAATTAATGAATAAATATTAAAGTTAAGTAGTAATTTAAATATCCTGCAAATACAGCCACGTAGATATGTACATATGTATATGAATTTCATCTTGTACAAATAATCTATATCTATAAAAGAGTTTGTCCTTAACCACTCACTCACTCACTCACTCATATATCAACGTACAGCCCAAACCCCTGGACCTAGAAACGTGAAATTTCGTAGTTGCCTTCCTTTTATGATGTAAGCACCCACTAAGAAAGGATTTTTCGAAATTCAACCCCTACGGGGTTAAAACGGGGTGTCAAAGTTTATATAAATTTTTTTTTGTTCGCATTTAATTGAAACTTATCGAACATACTCTACAATATAAATAATAAAACAATTATTTCAACATTTCCCAAAAATTAACCCCTAAGGTGTTAGGGGGGTGGAAAAATTAAAATTAGTAAAATATTTTTTTTTGTAGACCAGCGAATGAAACATGGTACAAGTAGGTACTATACAAGACAAATATCAGTTACGAAAATTCAACCGCTATGGGTATTAAGGGGGGGGGGGTAAAATTTTGATATATTTATCTTCATAATTGTTGATGATTTTAAAGTAAATTCGGACTAATTAACATTCAATTAAAAATGAAAGTTCGATATTCAAGCCCTGTAGTATGAGACGGGGACGAGGATGAAATTAGATATGTTCGGGTATGTATACCTGCTATACTTATAAAGGAAAATTCGGGCAAAATAGTCATCTATTAAAATAAAAATTTCTACATTCAACCCCTAATGGCGGGGGCAGACAGGGTCTGTGTTTTTGATATGTTTATCTGCATAGCTGCTTATACATTAGAATGGTGGAGTCGGGCAAAATAATCTAAAATAATAAAATTCGATATTCAACCCCTAATGACGAGGGTTAGTTTTTACAATTTTTAACTAAAATCCGAGATATTTACGTTTTTTATAGTAATTAATAAAAATAAATATAAAAAATATGTCATCCCCTATCACGTATGGAGGGTTCGAATTAGTTCGTAAACACGCGAGCAAAGCCGCGGGATTCCGCTAGTATGGTATATCATAACATATTATTACATAAGCATATTAATTTATATGCCCCATATAAGTAGATTTATTCAATATAAACACATATATACTGGTATGTGCTATACGCAAGCAGTTCTGATTTCCTGATATTGTTTTAGTTTTTCTTGTTTAAAAGTTTCTCCTCTGAAGTTTACGTAATTTAAATTACGAACAAACTGTGTATTTCCATCAAATTTTTTCATAACAAAGTTTCTTTAAAAGATCTTATGAACATTCCTGCTGTTGATTTTTTTATTATTTTAGTTAATTCTTCTAATATTCTTCTGCAAAGTATATTCTAGAAAATTGTGATTGTGATATTGAAAAACTAAAAAAATTTAAAAAGTTATGAAAAAATATATGCAAGATATAAAATTGTTTTATCAAATGACAACATATTCCGAAATAAACATTTTTTAAATTATTAATCTTATGTCTATGATATATTTTTTCGTCGTAACTCCACCCCTATTTTAATATTCCGATTTCATTCTTTTCCGGTTATTTATGACTGTTAAATATCTTGGCGATAGTAAATTTTACAAGTCAAGATTTTTTAATGCACGTAATTTTTTATTTTCGTTCTTAAATATTATGTTCTTGGATATCATATATACGGATCATTTTTGTAAAATATTATTTTATCACAAAATGGGAGGAAAAGAAAAAACAATAATTTAACAATTTGGCGTAGTTAAAGGGCAAAATAATTTATAATTAAATTAATAATAACGCAAAATTTGTAGGTGTAGATCAAAGTTCAAAATATAATTTGATAAAGGTATAATATGTAGGTTTCTCTAAATTAATTTTGCTACATTTTCAACTTTATTTATTTAAAAACTAAAAAGTAGTTTAGTTAAATTATTTGCTGCTATTTTTAAATAATAATAAAAACATATTCCTCAAACAATATCTCAGATTTTATATATTCCAAATAACTTAATATTTGCAATAAAATACGACTTTCTAGATTATTAGATTCTATCTAGACTGTGAGTCGTAGAAGCAATCATAATATTGTCTTTCAAATTGACCTTGCATTTTTACCTTAAAACGTAAGATTTATGTCGAATTTACCAGGATTTTCATACAGCAGTGGCGCCACCGTTTTTAAATACAGTGTGTTCAAAATAAAATGTTTTTATTTTATTATTCACGGAAAAAAATATACTGTAATGCGGTGTTTACACCGAAAAAACAAAACAGAAACATCGTGCCTTTAAAATAATTCGTATTAAAAAATGTATTGGGTTTATTGCTTTTTGTCATAAAAACACCGTGTTTCTGCTTTGTTTTCTCGGTGTAAACTCTGCATAAGAAATACAGTTTTTCTTTGTCCATCCCGGATAGTAAGCGAAAACCTACAATACTATTGTGACCAAATATGACCGGGAATTTTCAATTTAAACTTCTTAGGTTTATCTATTCGGGCAATATTTTTTTCTTTAGGTTGATAGTACTGTCTTTAACAGCTGTTTCAAATTTCATGTCAATATCTTAGTTAAAAGGTTCGGCTTGTTTTTGTGAACAACAAAAAGTGTTGTTTTTTTTTCGATTTTTACAATGTCTGATTTTTTGGAACAAATAAGTTTTGTTTGTGGAATGAAATTTATGCTGCAGAAATGTTGAAGATATTGCAGAAGGTTTTCGGTGACCAGGCTATGTCGAAAACAAGAGCATATGAGTGGTATAAAATGTTCAATGAAGGTCGGGAACGTGTTGAAGACGAACCACATCCGAAACGACCACATACTCGTACATCAACTGATGTATAACATGGAAGACTTTGAATATAAACTGCAAACACTACAGCCTAAAATTATATTAAAACAGTGTCAGAGAGTAAAATATTATAGGTTTTCATTTGCTATTCGGAATAGACGGGGAAAAACTGTAACAGTATTTTTATTTTCGTATGTATGTACTTACAAAAATCTTTTCAGACAAAAGTTATTCGTTGCTGTTTTTTTTTTTGCAAATAAATGCATCCAACGCAAGCTTTTATCATTTTAAATAATTTAATTTAGAGAAAAAATACAACAGAATGAATGTTTCTTTATATATCGCAAGTGCAAAATCGTTTATTGTCGTTTATTTTAAACTTACTTAAAAATAATTTGTCTGATTAAAAAAATGTTCGAACAAAAGTTTCTAATTTTTTTTGTATAGAATCAGATTCTTAAACAAAGTTCTTATTTAAAAAAAAAACATAGTTACCATTAAAAAAATACCCACAAATAAAAAATAAATATTAATATTGCCTCCTCCTAACAATCTCTTGTCTGAAAACTTTTTCTGTAAGTAGCTTAATTTTCAAAATAAAAATTCGTAACTTTTTATTTTGAACAACTCGTACAAAATCTACTTTTCCTGTAGAAAATTTACTTTTTCAAAATACAATACTAGCACAGCAATAAATTAAACTTAATCTTCATCAAGTTTTTATACATTGGCTACTAACCAAAAATTGGTCAACCGATAGATCTAAATCGACGTTACTGATATCCCTGATAAAAAGGTAAAGAATAAAATAGATTAAATTTCATTGTACTATGACTAAACCATAAAACAGCCAATAAAATATTCAATTATGTCCATTCGTTCAACGAATGATATTATTATTATATTCCTACAGTAACTCGATTTATTTGCAAATACTAAAACCTCTGACCTTTCACATTTTCCGGGTGAAAGACATTTTTTAAATTATAGAATTTTCGACAATACGAAGAAATGTTCTAATAAAATGTAAACATAACCGTATTTGCTGATGCTTTAAATAAAATACATACTTCATTTCATATTTCATTTATTTATATATTATTCTATAATTTTTATAAAAATTACCTATTACTATACAAATCTTGAGGCTTCCGCGGTAGTCTTTATATGGATATTGGCTTCTGGTCGACCTCGTCGTGTTATCAGCTGATAACTCGATCAAATCGACGCGGCTTACACCCAGAATTCAATTGGGATCCAATTAGGTACGTATTACTATAGTTTAATATTATTTTGAAAGTGGCTATTTGCACATGCAGTATGTGCAAGCAACTGTGGCTAATTGCACATTCTGTATATGTACCAAATTAACTTGTTAAGTTAGGGTAGGTTAGTGTATGTTAAGTAAGTGGTAAGTCTAAATAGCCAATTGCTAGCAAATAGCCAATTATATGCATATATAGTATGTGCAAATAACCAATTGTTTGCACATACTGCATGTGCAAATAGCCTCATCCTATTAGGTATTTTATTACCATCATTAATTTTAAAAATGCTTATGCAATTAAATATACACAACTGTGATACGGAGTGTATACTTTTGCTTTAATGTAGGGTTACCCATTGTGGGTTTCCCTAGTATGAGAAAACAATTGATACTAAAAAAGTGTCCATTAATTACGTAAAGATGATTTTCGAAATTTTTGACACCTCCCTTTGTAAGGGTTCATACGTATATTTTTAATGTATGTATAGCACTATCTATACTAATCTATAGTCTGTTTCATTTAAGTTTGTGCAGTAGTTGCCGGAGATTAAACGGTACGAATCGTGAATCGTACCGTCAAATCCCCGGCACCCAGACTACAGCAAAGTACACTGATTAAAAAAATATGAATTGGCTTAATATACGAAAAAGCAACTACAACAGCTGAAACTGGAATATACTCCTTACGTAGGTAACACTGTCGTTCGATTAATTAGGTTTTACAGACCCCTTTCTCGCTCAAAAAAAGTAATTTACAATAAATTTCAGTAATGCAACATATAGGTAGGTTTCAGACTCCTTCCCCTGTATTTATCAATAAACATTTTGAACTTTTTAATATATTTGTATATACAGGGTGATTCAGCACTGTCGTGCCAAACTTGAACAGTAGATTGAGAAAAATATTTTAAGCAAAAAACTTTCAGTAAACATGTGTCCGGAAAATTTTCCTTAGGGAACTACAGGCCTCCAAAGATTTTACTAAAAATGAGTTTTAATTTAATATCTAGAGAACTCTTTGTGATATAATTATGAAATTTAGTATTTGGTTTAGTAATAATATGTGTTATCGATTTCTAATATTAACTAATTATATTTTAGACCAGGGCTGTATGGGGCCAGTGGGCCCATCGATTTTTATCTAATATTTGTTTGTTCCTTAATTTTTTTCCTGAGTTGGTACATCAATAAGATTTTATGACATAAAATACACAAAAACATACTCTGCTTGTTTATCATAGGATAAACCGTTTTCGATAAATATCGATGGAAAAGAAAGCATGCAGAATTTAACATAATACGGATGCTTGAAATTACAAAAAATAAATTTATATTCTTTTTCAATGATTAAAGGTTAGAATATAGTTCTAATAAATAAACCTCCTAATATGAATCCTGTAAGATCTATAGCCAGTTCTATTACTGTTACCGCTACTTTATTAACATGCCTAAAAAACAAACTAAAAATGGCTTTTGTTGATATGGATGCATTTTCGGAGATATTTTTATTTTAACTTTTTGTCTTATTTTTTATCATGGAACAAGAATATAAATTTATTTTTTGTAATTTCAAGCATCCGTTTGCTTTCTTTTCCATCGATATTTATCGAAAACGGTTTATCCTATGATAAACAAGCAAAGTATGTTTTTGTGTATTTTGTGTCATATTATCTTATTGGTGTACCAACTCAGGAAAAAAATTAAGGAACAAACAAACATTAGATAAAAATCGATAGGCTCACTGGCCCCATACAGCCCTGGTCTAAAATATAATTGGTTAATATTAGAAATCGATAACACATATTATTACTAAACCAAATACTAAATTTCATAATTATATCACAAAGGGTTCTCTAGATATTAAATTAAAACTCATTTTTAGTCAAATCTTTGGAGGCCTGTAGTTCCCTAAGGAAAAATTTCCGGACACATGTTTATTGGAAGTTTTTTGCTTAAACTATTTTTCTCAATATACTGTTCAAGTTTGGCACGACAGTGCTGAATCATCCTGTATATAAATAAAAATTATAAACCTATATTTACAATAAAAATTAACCCCCCTTAAAAAATCTGGTTGCGTTATTAATGTAAATATTTATCATATAAAGAGTGTCAAATATCTTATTGTGTATTTCATCATGACCGTATTTATCAATAATAGCTATCTTATATTTCAATTTCGTGTCAAATATGAGAATAATCGCTATCGTTTTTGCATCCGCTTTCGCAAACCGATTTTTACATTATACTTTTAGTATGAAGCAGTATACTATGATATAGTTCTCACATATGGTCAACAAATCCCAAACAAATTGACTTTAATGTTAAAACAAGTAAATTATTTACTTGTTTTAACATTTCAGTTAATTTATTTGAGATTTGTTGACCATACACGAGTACTTTATCTTATTTTAAAATACTGTTTTTTTAACAATTGTGTTAATATTAATAATATTATTATATTAATAATAATAATCCAGTCTCGGTCCGGTCTCACTCCAATCAAATATAAATAAACAATAGACAATGAAATTGTTCACACCATAGGTATCTATATAGGGTAGACCGAGGCGAATCGGAACAATTTGAATTTGACGTTAAAAAAATACAATTTCTGATAAAAATAAAACGGGCAAGTGCGTGTTGGGCACTCACATGATAGGGTTCCGTAGTCATTCTCACTACGATTTATAAAAAAAGAGTTTTTTCAAAATTTTCGTGACCGAAGGGTTAAAATCAAAAAGTCATTTGGCTTTTATTATTGCATTTTAAGAGACCTATCAAATGACACCTCACTCAATGGGGTAAATGAAAAAAATGTTACTTCTATACAATCTATGATAGGGGGGTCCAAAATATTTTTGACAATGTTCGTTATAATTTTCAGTGAAAGTGCTAATTAAAAGCTACATTCTGAATTTTTTTCAGATTTTTTGAATCGATAGTTTAGAAAATAGAGGGGGGGACGCTCTGATAGCGACATTAAAAAGCAAATATTTCGTGACTGAAGGGTTGAAATCAAAAAGTTATCTAACATTTTTTATTGCATTTTAGGAGACCTAATTAATGACACCCCACTCAATGGAGTAAGTGGGGAAAAGTTCACTTTTCAGTCTATAGAAGGGGGGTCCAAAATATTTTTGACAATGTTCGTTATAATTTTCAGTGAAAGTACTAATTAAAAGCTACATTCTGGAATTTTTTCAGATTTTTTAAATTGATAGTTTAGAAAATAGAGGGGGGGACGCTTTTTTAACGATTTTGGAGAGCAAATACATCGTGATTAAAGGGTTAAAATCAAAAAGTTCTGTTACATTTTTTGTTGCATTTTAGGAGACCTTTCTAATGACACCCCACTCAATGGGGTAGGTGAAATTTTTTTTTTTGAAAACACTTTTCATTTTATGAAAATGGGGCCTAAAATTATTTTTTTTACAAAAATTTTATCATTTCTGTTTTTGGGTCATTAATCTACGATCGTATACTAAATTCTATCTTATTATCTCAAAATTTTTGAAGATGGACGGACGGACGGACATGGAGAAACTATAAGGGTTCCTAGTTTTGTACGGAACCCTAAAAACATTATATTTTTTAATTGAACTGTAATCAATCTTTATTCTACTTTACATTGTACAAACTTAAATTCAGATAATATTTAAATATTTTTTTCTGTTAACAAAAAACTGAACATCGAGAATTACCCAATTCACCCCAAATCTTGGGGCTAATCGGATCAAACATTATAAATGTACAAATGTACAAAAAAATGTACACATTATAAAATGTACAAAATAAATATACTAAATATTTGACTGGGGCTCGATAGTCTGGTTCGACTCTTACAGAAAAATATATTAATTTTGTTCTATTTCAAAATTTCTATATAAGTACAAAAAACAATCGCATATAAGATCGAGTAAATTTTTACTAGACGAGAGTGTCCTCAATCTCGTCTCGTCAGATTTTAGTTTACAGAAATAGTGCACTTATTCCGAATGCATACGGGGCATTCCACGCCAAATCACCGAGGTCGTGACCCCGACTATTTTTGATTCTCCTGATTTTTTGGTATCATTTAGTATCTATCCAGAGTAGCTTTCATGATTTTTTTCAGATTTTTATCTTGCCTCCCCTAGAAGTTATGGGGACTTGAAATTTTTTGAAAATTGTCGAATGATATTTTTCAAATGCTTATAACTCCGTGAATAATTGAGGTACAATCGAATTTTTTTTTTCATTTTCTTTGTTTTGAAATGTAGTTTTATAAAAAAAATACGAAAAAAATTAAAAAAAAATATTTTCATTTTTTTTTCATTTTTAAACCGAAAATGTGATTTTTGAAAAAGAGTGCCGTTTTTTTTTCTCTTCAAAAAATTCTCAAAAATTCTTCATTCAATTTGAAAAATTTTAAGACTATTCCGGTTGTGGTATTTTTTTTCGTTCTATATATTTTTTACATTTTTATACATACATGCAATGTATTGTGTATAATAAAGTACAGGTTTATTTAATACCAAATCACTAAGGTCATTTTTGATTCCCCTGATTTTATGGTATCATTTAGTACCCATCCAAAGTAGCTTCCATTATTTTTTTCAGATTTTTATCTAAACCTCCCCAAATGTTATGGATCTTTGAAAATTTTCGATCAAAAACGCCTGTAACTTCGCGAAAAATTGAGTTATCGACGGCTTTTTTTCATTGTCTTTTCTTTGAAATGTGGTTTTTATTTAAAAAAATAAACAAAAAAGTGAAATTTTTCGGTTTTTAATTTTTTTCATTTTTAAACGGAAAATTTCAATTTTTTTTCTTATTTTTCATTTTCTGTAAGAAATGTACGCTCTTAAACAAAATTTTAATTAGCAAGTGATACATGTTTATTAAATAACTAAAAAAAAATAATTCAAAATAACAAAAAAAATTTTTTTTTTAAATTCGAATTTTTTTTTTCAAAAATTATAAATTTTTGGAAAATAATATTTGGTCAATTTAAAAGTTACATAGAATGTGACTTAAAAAAATCAGCCAAATCTATGCAAAAGCCGATTTTACATGCTTACACGGCTATGGCATTTTCGGTTTTTGATCGAAAATTTTCAAAGATCCATAACATTTGGGGAGGTTTAGATAAAAATCTGAAAAAAATAATGGAAGCTACTTTGGATGGGTACTAAATGATACCATAAAATCAGGGGAATCAAAAATGACCTTAGTGATTTGGTATTAAATAAACCTGTATTTATTATACACAATACATTGCATGTATGTATAAAAATATAAAAAATATATAGAATGAAAAAAAATACCACAACCGGAATAGTCTTAAAATTTTTCAAATTGAATGAAGAATTTTTGAGAATTTTTTGAAGAGAAAAAAAAACGGCACTCTTTTTCAAAAATCACATTTTCGGTTTAAAAATGAAAAAAAAAATGAAAATATTTTTTTTTAATTTTTTTCGTATTTTTTTTATAAAACTACATTTCAAAACAAAGAAAATGAAAAAAAAAATTCGATTGTACCTCAATTATTCACGGAGTTATAAGCATTTGAAAAATATCATTCGATAATTTTCAAAAAATTTCAAGTCCCCATAACTTTTAGGGGAGGCAAGATAAAAATCTGAAAAAAATCATGAAAGCTACTCTGGATAGACACTAAATGATACCAAAAAATCAGGAGAATCAAAAATAGTCGGGGTCACGACCTCGGTGATTTGGCGTGGAATACCCCATACACAAACATCAATTCCAGTGCATCCATTTTACATGAGACCTTGCTGCAATGTAAACAGCGACCGGTTGGCAAACTTAAATATTAAATTATTGATAGCGTGTTGAGCATCTTAACGATGCTTTCAAGAAAAGTCACACTTTCGTATTGAAGTTCTGTGAATGAACACAAAATGTTAAATGTATGTGAATTCTGCCAATCACTGAAATAACTATAAAATTTTATGTCTTTTCTATTAATTCTATAAAAAAAAGTAAATAGAGAAAATATTTTTGCCTTGGTTATTTTAACACTATGCAAAGGTGAACGTACTTATTCTTGCCATGTTTAGATACAGTGGCGTAGAAACAGGGGGGATAACCTCCCCTCGAAATATTCAGTGTTCTAAATAAATACGTTATGTTTTGAAAAAAACATGTTCAAACTACCTTCCGAAATAATATTTTTATGTATTTATCACCCTCGAATTTTTTTTAATTTCTGTTTAGATATATTTTGTATAATGCATTGGCCGATTTGAATCTGTAGATTTAAGTGAATAAGGAAAAAAGGCTTATTTTTTTTAAATAACCGGATTTTTTTAAGTGTATCTACGAGGTAAAACGTTGAATATATGTATATGATTTAATAAATAACTTTTAGTACTTATAATAATAATTATACTGTTTTTTTGGAATTGGTGGGCTTCATTTTTGTAATTTTCATTAACTCATGTTACCAATAAAGTACCTCTTTATTAAATCAATTTAATTATTAAAGTCTGTTATATATGTCTTCTTAATTATAACCTTTTATTTTGTTTATGTTTTTGTTTTTTCCTCCAGTAATGGATACTTGCTAATAATTACAAAATGATAAGTACTATGACACAAAAGTTATAAAATAAAGAATCATACAATTTAAAACAATGTAATGCATGTACATAAAAAATACACTTTTGTTGTGCCGAACCGCGATAATTATTATTTCACGGGTTTTAAACAAAATGATCAACTATAATAACAGTATAATTTGATGATAATTATATTATCATCAAATCATGCTGTAAGACAGTTAAATGTATGTAGATTAATATCCATACTGGCAGTAATCAAAAATCAACAAATATATAAAAATTGTCCAAGATCTTATCGACAAACATATTTTTATTTTATTTATTATTTTACTATTTATCATTCGAAATGAAAACATTTACCTTTTTTTTAAATGTCATTTACAATGATTATAGCCTTTGACGTAACGGTTAGTTGAAAATTTATAAAATGCGAATGTGCTTTAAATTATAATTGAATTTGATCTCTATGAGAGATGATGGTTCTCAAAAGAACTTTCTGTGTAGAGAAAGTACAGTGATAACAATGTAAGATAGCGTGTTATAAGCCCTATATACATATATCCATGTCTAAGCATGCAGCTATCAAAGGATTCTAGATTTGGAAAATTATTTTCATCAGAATAAGAACACAAAACATTTGACATCAAGTTGAATTTAAATAAAGTTCTATAAATAGAATTGACAAAAATGACAGAATGCTGGAATTTTTAAACTCAGGATTAATAGATGAACTTAATTCAAAATATGTACATGTTACTGTAAAAGTCCCTACTGAGGTAAATCCTAGAATTTACCGGTAAAACCTAGGTTTAACCAACTGTTAATGGTAAAAGTCTGAACTGGTCTGTGATTATCGTTTATTTCGGACTTTTACCATCATACACTCAGTAAAACCTAGGTTTTACCAAGAGACACGGTAAATGTTGAAAAATAGAGTAGGTATCAAAAATATGTTAAAAAAATATATAGAAAATCACAAATATTAAATTTTGCTAACAAAATATTGGGGCGAATGGGGATTAATCTAGTATAAAATACGGGGATTCAATCTCCACCTCGGTTAGGGCAATCTATTGGGGCGAAAGGAGATTAATCTAGTATAAAAACGGGGATTCAATCTCAGGTTTGGTTATAACCTAACAAAGGCGGAGATTGAATTTTCGTATTTTATACTAGATTAATCCCCATTCGCCCCAATATTTTATTAGCAAAATTTAATATTTGTGATTTTCTATATATTTTTGTAACATATTTTTGATACCTACTCTATTTTTCAACATTTACCGTGTATCTTGGTAAAACCTAGGTTTTACCGAGTGTATGATGGTAAAAGTTCAAAATTTGGACTTTTACCATTGACAGTTGGTAAAACCTAGGTTTTACCTCAGTTCGGGCTTTTACAGTAACATATATTTGAAATAAAAACAGTAAAATTTGTATTCAATTATTTTATACCTTCTATATAATAATATTTTCCTTTATAACTTTAATATCTTATTTAAAATTATCAATTTGGAATTAAACTTTTTGACTACTTAGTTGTATTTCTTTTCATCATTACTTCTTTGTAAATTGTATTCGATTTCTCGGAAAATTTTCATACATTTATTGAAAATAAATAAAGAATCATGAATTCGATAAATATAAAACATGAGTACAAACATCCATGAAGAACAATGAAAAATATTTCTTCTATAGAAAATATACATTATTTTGAAGAAAAAAATGTCATGTGCAAATCGGCCCTCACGTAATAGGTCCCGTACCGTATATTTTTCAATTTATTAAAGTTAAAAACCACTGCAAAGTTATATTTAATAATTCAGTTACTAAAAGATAAAAATGGTTCCTCATGTTTAAAAAATAAATTATTTTGAATTGTTTTTAAATAATTACGTAAGTGCAGATAGTGTTGATCTTTATTGATCTCAGAATTTCTATATTATACATATTTAAAAAAATACCTAATCCTAGACAACCCTGTCGTATTGTTCGTCGAACCCTGCCATGACAGGCACAGAGACAACCTCCATTTTTGTGTCCCCGTTTTATATTAAACGGCTGATTTTGTAATGAAGAATGCCAAGTAATTAAAAAAAATCAAAAATTTCTCGTTATTACTTTTGAAGATATATTTTTAAGATTTATTATTAAACGATTATTTTTACGATTTTTTTTAATTTGTTAAACGAAAATTTTAATAATAATAAAAACTTTTACATATGTATTAAATTGTCAACTTTCGGTAGATACCCCACTACCTGGTTTGAGTAAAACATTTTTAAAACTATTTTAAAAACTATTATTAAAATTGTACATATTTTTACTAAAAAATAAAATAAAACAAACACCTATCAGCATAGGTGGGCACAGTTAATCGAAAAGTTAACTTCGTTAATCGTTAATCCGTTAATAAAAAAGTTAACTTCGTTAATCGTTAAAGCGTTAAAATTCTGAAAATGTAACGGAAGTTAAAGTTAATCCGTTAAAAAGTTAACCATCCAAAATGTTTGTAGACCTTTTTACTTTCTTATACCAATGTATATGAAATATACATATAGTATAAGTAAGTATAGTAAACGCGATTTTTTTCGAAATTCGGATTTTGATGGAATTATCAATTTTGACCTTCCCTGAATCCATTCTGACTATTTTCACCATGATGTCTGTGTGTCTGTTTGTCTGTCGGTCTGTCTGTAGACGCTGTAACTCAAATACGTTATACGTTATACGTAATACAGAGAATAAACACTGTATACTCTATTTCTATTTCATTTAGTTTGCAGTGGTTGTCGGGTCACTTGACCGTATGAGTCGTGATCTGTACGGTTAAATCACCCGGCAACCAGTTTAGATTATTCTAAATAATTATTTTAAAAAATTCTTTAGTGACTGGTGTACGGGACAAACGATATTAATAAACACTTTGTAGTTTTGTATGTATATTTATTTATTGTAAGTTACACTGTTGTTGTTGTAAGAATGTTGATGTTATGTATTGTAATGTAGCGAGCGCGAGAGTACTGCAGCGAGATGTTTACTGTCTTAAGAGCGAAGACCAAGTATCTGTTTTAGAAAATGAAATATCCTGTCTTAGGATCGGTAGACAAGGATAGCGAGAGATATTTAGAGAAGGGGAAAAATAGAAAGTGGTTTGCTTGGGGAAATCCAAAAGGCGGCATCTACTTTGACCCTAGCACTACTGAGCTTAGGATAAATTAGACGTTAGCCGACCGGAAATACCCAAGCGTACGTGTTACTAATAAACTACAGAGGATTAAGAAAGATTAAAGAATTCGCTGAAAAATGTAAAAGTCTAGACACGTTGTAAAAGTATACAATATTGGCGGCAAACTTAAATGAAATAATTGTTATACATTAAAAATAGTACGAAATATTAAAAATAAGATTTAAGAAATTTGAACGTGTGAGATGTCGCGAATGTCGCTACAATACCCCCCTGCCAGTGATTTAAATCACGAAAAACCTATCTGTAGACGGTCCGTGAAGCGGGCGCGCCTACTTGACCGTGATCGTCGTCCTCCGTCTGGCTGAATTTCGGGCCGGTGGGCGGGAAAGACTGGAGCTCTTGATGCGTCGTCTGTTTCTTTATTGCGTTCTTCGTCGTTGTTTGCGTATTTGTTCGTTCGATAATTTGAGTGCTTGTTGGTTTGTTTGTTGGTCGATTGTCCAGGTGTAGTGATGATGACTGAGGGAGCCATAGCGAGATAGTACGGCGTATGCGTTATGAATTGAGTCACGATGAGCTTGTTCGCAAAAGCCTGGGTTGCGTGTACGACGGTGGTTGCGTCGTAGTCGTGGGTCACGATTCGAGTGACTGCAACTACCTCGGCGGCGTGTGCGGCGACGGATGCATCGTAGTCGTGGGTCACGATTCGGGTGACTGCAACAACCTCGGCGGCGTGTGCGGCGACGGATGCATCGTAGTCGTGGGTCACGAATCGGGTGACTGCTACAACCCTGGCGGCGTGTGCGGCGACGGATGCATCGTAGTCGTGTGTAATCAGAGAATGGTGTACCTGGTTGTTTGGTGAACTGCGTTTGGCGTATCGTCTGGTCGTGTTGCTTGGAAGCTTGGGAAGTACCTCGATATGTGGCGATGAACCAGAGGCGACCGTGACTGTTAGGACTTGAGACTCAGTCATCTCCAATTGAGAGGTGATATGGGTGAGTAGGTCCAGAAGTCGTTGATTCCGCTTGTCCAATTGTGATAACCAGAGATGTTTTTGAACTCTTGAGACTTGAAACTCAGTCACCTGTCCTTGCGAGGTGATATGGGTAGGTAAGTCCGTGAGCCGTTGTTTTCGCATGTTCACTGGAATTGCGTCTTGGTAGTCGTGTTCGTGATGATAGTGTGGCGCGATGTCGAAGGGCAGGTGTCGTCTGTTGCCATTAACGACTGCCCGTTGTAGTGCCACTTATGAATCATGGCCGTAAAATTGTTGTATCGAACTTGTTGTTAAGCACTTTGTTGCAGTTTCCGCGAGAGCACTCACTGTTATTTCTAATGCCATATCTTTGTTCATCTCGCTTGTCACTTGGTCGATGGCACGAAACACCGTTTAAAAAAAAATTGTCAGTTGCACTATAGTTTGAGTTTGTTGAATGCACAAGTCACTTTTCTTATTGTCACTGTCACTATGTAGGTATCACTTCGGTCGCGAAAGAATTACATAGGGCGCGGACAAATCACGTCGGGGTCACCACTTTAGTGACTGGTGTACGGGACAAACGATATTAATAAACACTTTGTAGTTTTGTATGTATATTTATTTATTGTAAGTTACACTGTTGTTGTTGTAAGAATGTTGATGTTATGTATTGTAATGTAGCGAGCGCGAGAGTACTGCAGCGAGATGTTTACTGTCTTAAGAGCGAAGACCAAGTATCTGTTTTAGAAAATGAAATATCCTGTCTTAGGATCGGTAGACAAGGATAGCGAGAGATATTTAGAGAAGGGGAAAAATAGAAAGTGGTTTGCTTGGGGAAATCCAAAAGGCGGCATCTACTTTGACCCTAGCACTACTGAGCTTAGGATAAATTAGACGTTAGCCGACCGGAAATACCCAAGCGTACGTGTTACTAATAAACTACAGAGGATTAAGAAAGATTAAAGAATTCGCTGAAAAATGTAAAAGTCTAGACACGTTGTAAAAGTATACAATATTGGCGGCAAACTTAAATGAAATAATTGTTATACATTAAAAATAGTACGAAATATTAAAAATAAGATTTAAGAAATTTGAACGTGTGAGATGTCGCGAATGTCGCTACAATTCTTTCTGGCTAAATCATAAATGTTGGAGAAAAATATATGGGGAATAAATTATAGATTATAACATACTCGACATTTTTTATCTCAAACATTTTTGTCTTATTTCAAAAATAAATCCAAAATTTAAAAAAATGACAAGAGTAAACATCTGTTTACATCTTATTGTTAGTAATTACGTTAAACATAATTCGTTCGATATCAGTATGTATAAAATAATATTTCTATAGTTTATATCCCATTCATTTTATTCTATCTTTTATTAGTTCGTCTGTAATATCTTTCAATAAAAAAAATCTCTTACACTATTAATTGTGATTATTATGTATAAGAAAGTCCTGTGGCACACGGCAGATTATTTTTTTTTAGCTATTTCGACAACTTTGTTATGTATTTTTCATCAAACAACCAATGTAACGGACTAAAGATAACGGAAGTTGAATTTAACGGAAGTTAACAAAAGCGTTAACATTTTTTTGAGTTAACTTAAAAGTTAATCCGTTAACCATTTAGTTAACTTCGTTAATTAACGATTAACGGATTAACGAGTTAATGCCCACCTATGCCTATCAGCATTCTGATAACGTCCTTAATGCATCTCTGCAAATAATTTTATTTGCTATTCTATCTACTCACTAAAGTAAAATGCATAAATATCTACATCTACATATAAACAACCACAAACAAACATCTCGGAATAGAAGCCAACCTCATCGCTCAAAACCTCAACATTTTGCGTAATAGCCGTTACAAAACTTATAGTTTTGCCGACAATCTGTCAGTACGGTGGTAATTTGCTTTATTGTTACTAATATTATTGTTTGAATTCACGTTTAAATATTTACACGTGAAATTCGTGTATTATAGTTGGCTTTCGGCCAAGAGCTGTTGCACCCATTCAGCTTGATGTTTGTATGTGTCTACGTGTGTGTATGTGTGAGTATGTGTGTGTGTGTGTTTGCACGTGTGTGGGGGTGATCTATATATACACACACCATCAATAGAATCTGACCTACAGATGAATAATCGATAAATACTTTTTATACAGGCTCGGATTTATTATTTTTTAACCGGTTTCAAAAAATGAGGTTTTCAATTCAATCGAAATATATTTTTCTTGCATGTTCGGGCATAACTACAACAAATATACACCAGGGCCGACAAGAGGGCGATGCAAATAATCGGGGCCCGGAACCCGAAGGGGTCCGAACTAAATCTATTTAAAAAAAATGTAAATACATAGTAATATTGAAAAATTATTTGAATGATGTAATTTTAAAATAGTTCTGTTGATGACAGCTATAAAAATCATCATAATTAAATATCGATAGAAATTAACATAACAGGCCCCTTGTTTTTAGAGAATAATTTAATTTTCACAAAAGAAGCGGAAGATATAAAAAAAAAATTAGTTAAATCAAAGAAAATAAATATAGAAGAACAAACCGTATGGAGAAAGATTTAACATTCGAGCTCTTTGCATTTTGGTAAAAAAATTGACCAAAATTATTTAAATTTGAGTGAATTTTGAATCAAAGAAGTTTGCATCGTTTTATTGACATACTTTTGGAAAAATATTAAGTAATCCATTATAGAAAAAAAGTAAGAGGCCCCCCATAAGAATATCTAATTTATTTTGTATGATAAATTGAAATACACAAACTAATTAGCTAACTAATCAAATTATATGGAAACGATATTTTACAAGCGGTTGTGTTTTTATTGAGGCAAGTAGGATTTAAAATTTATTTTGAATGCTCTATGTCAAAAATACGTTTCATCCATTCAATTTATTAAGGACCTAAATAATATTCTTTTTTTGTACAAAATAGATAAATTTCTTAATTATTTTTCTTCTTGTGACTGAGTTAAAATCAAAAGTTTCTAGAACTTTTTTGTTATATTTTAGGAGACCTATCTAAAGACACCCTACATGATGGGGTAACTGAAAAAAAAATTGAGTACACTTTTCAGTCTTTGGGAGGGAGGCCCAAAATTTTTTTTGTTGGCACGTTGCATCGGGACCCGGTTTGGCTCTCGGCGGCCCTGATATACACCGATTTGGACTTTTTTTTGCAGAATATACTCCCGAGGTGGTCCCATATATATTTCATTAGAATCTGACTTGGTTTTATAGATCGCCGTTCAAAAAGTAAATAGTAAAAAAAAATTTAAAAAGTTATTTTAAAAGTATATAATAATTAAATGTAACAATTTTTGAAGCATAATAAAAAATAAAACTAACTTCAAAAACTTTTAACTTTAATTGTTATTTACTCTTCAGTGTTTTAGTTTTTTTTTTAAGTTTTTTAAAGATTGCCATGGATTATTTTATTTCACAATGAGTAGTCCAGATGCAAAACCTGCTATGTGTGTTTGAACAGATTTCTAGCAAAATTGCATAAACTGTTTTTGCAGCTTCTAGGTAAAATATCCTTATGCCTTTTTCATGAGTCTGGATCCAAAACCTGTCATGTTTTTTTTTCTTGTCTCAATTCGATACAAAATTTATTACTTTTATTAAAATAATTTTTATGTTAGTTCACTAAAAATATAGCAATTTCTGCAACCGACTTAATCTTTCAAATTTAATTTCAAGGGATTTTTGTCGGGTTTTCAGCCCAATTTATTATAATACTTGTAGCTTGAGACGAGTAGAATCCAAAGATACAAAAACCTCAAAATCTTAAAATATGTGGATAGCAGGTTTTGCATCTGGACAACTCAATTATATTAACAGATATTTTTACAGTTTTCTACTTGTATCTTTCAAAGTATATGTTAGATTACAAATTTTATTACATCATTGATTTTATATTTTAAAATGGCACAATTTAAATAATTATAGGTATCTTATCTTCTGTAGGCTTTCGTAGCCGTAGAAGCTGACTTTTCGAGCTGTTGCCCACATTGTCGTATTATTACACTTTACGTTTCGACTCTCATGTCAGATAGTTAAATTCTTCAATAATTCTTAGATTATTATCCAATTTGGTCTGATCCATGAATGTAAGTAAAAATCTTATTTTTCTTTCTAAATCACAGGAAACAACTTTTACCATATACATATTTGTACCCTTCGATTATTTATCTGATGACTGGATTGCATAATCAAAACTATTTAAAAATATAAATAACTAACTTTTCGGACTTTTGTCTTATTTTCTTATTTGACGTTTCAACTCTCATATCGAAGTCTTCTTTAGAAGTTTTTCCAAAACACTTCTGAAAAAGACTTCCAACCACCTCACCGCCCCTCCCCCTTAACTCTATTCAAAACACCACTGTTTTGAATAGATAACTCGAGGTACGATTACAAAAAATATCAAAACAGAAACCTATTATTTTTTATAGTTTTTTGTGTTTCTTCCTAACTAACTTTTTAACAGTTTAATAAAAGAATTCAAAAAATTTATAAATTCGGTTACAAACAGGAATTAAAGCATTTTCTCCAAAATTCCACAATTCTTCACTGGTCGTAACGCACACAAATCATGTGTGAACGTAATTTCATTTTAACTGTATCTAACTGAAGCTATTTCTCCATGTCGTTTCATATTTTGCGTGTTTACAAATCACCTTTCAAATATTCAGAATAGACATGCAATGTTAATAATAACTATTTTATCTCATTTTGGTTTAATTCAAATATATTTCAAATGCTATTATTAAATTATCACTTGTATAAATGATTTAAGCCCGATATTATAAATAAATTTTCTCGGGAGTTAATGCTATCTGTGAAATGTCTAATTAATTGATATGAAATTGCTAGGGATTCTAAAGCAGTGGTAATAAATGTATACTTATGTAAATGTTATGCATTTTATGCGGTATACCTGTCAATATTTATTTTAAATCGCTTGTTTCTACTTAACGCGTAAGCGTCGAGGCCATTCATATAAATCATATAGGTACATATATACCATTCAATTCAACTGTCAGTTGGTTGACATTTATATTTAATACCCTGCAGATAGCATTAGCTCCCGAGAGAATAGGTGGATTTATCAAAGAAAAAATCTTAGACAAATAAGTATGGACAATCTTACAGATTGATAAATCAATGAAATATTGTTTTTTTTAATAAGTTTCATCTTACAATTTGTTTACATAAAATGTTTAGTTACGCTAATTTTTTTTAATGATTTAAAATAAAAAATGAGGAATTATGGATCATCTGTTTATGATAAATTGGGTCACCGTTGAGCAAAGCAACAGTCCTTTTAAAGCGCACTTGTTTAATTTATGTAAACTTCATTTCAATCGCGTTTTGTTTAAAACTTGTCAATGTTTCTTGATCAGATTCTTTTTTTTTATCACACTTTTACTTTTTTGATTAATATTTATTATTTATTACAAACATCCTTACAACGTGTTACAATGTAATTTAATAGATATTATAATTTATTATTATTTTATGGTGATGAATAATAATGTTCATATCAATTGAAATGTTCGCTAATAGACCATAAATACAGTAGAAACCGTTTATAACGACATCGAAGAGACCGGTCATATTGGTCGTAAAAAGCGGATAGTCGTAATAACCGGTAAAAATACAATTATATGGGATTCAGTTGGAATTTTATTTTGAGTCGTTAAAACCGGTTTCTACTGTATTAGTATTGTTTATAAATTATAATAACCGATTATGATTATTACAATAATAAGTATTACAATTAAAAAAAATCTGTCAAGACATACAGGAGTGTGCCATAGGGGGACTGAGTTCTGAAGTACGGAGCCACTTACAGGTGCATTTTTGAGTTTTAAAAACATAAAAATAGGCTCATATTTTATGAATTGATATCTGTATTTTGAAACCCCACAAGCGTAGATATGAAAATAAAAATTAATCCATAACGCCCCACACTATTTTTCAAATTTTAAAATGATATTGATGATTTTAGTATTTGTTGTTGATAATCCCACCAAAACCCCATTATCAATTATTCCAGATTTTTTGAGTTAGTAGTTACAGAGTTAGAGGGAGGAGACAAAATAATTTTTTACTTGAAGCCCCCTGCAGGCACCATTTTTTGAGTAATGAAAAATAAAAAAAATAGAATTTTATTCTACCAATTGAAATTTATATTTTAATACCCCACATGCCTAGATAATATGTGATACCCCTCCCTATTTCTCAAAAATTTTAAATGATGTTAAAGACGGATATTTTGAATTGATCGACACTGTAACAAATTAATAGAAATTGAATACCCTCCCCCATAATTTTAACACACGCGGTGTTGTTTTTATAAAGCACGCGTTTTTATTAAAATATTATCAACAACACAAAACAACATTAAAATATATTCTAAACATTTTACAAATAACTACACAATTTTTATGCAATAATTTAATTATACCTATTAAAAAATTACATCGTTAAATATTTTTAACATCTAAAAACTAAACAGAAGTTCAATCTGCATTTATGAATTCATGGTAATTACTTTTCAATATATCGACGTTCAAAAAAGTGTTTTGCATTGATTTTGAATGAAAAGTAATATTGTTCAGTTTCGATGAATCTTTACGTTTCAAAACATCTACAATCCGAATTACACACTGTTTGTCCGACAAACTTGCGGCCAAGGTTGGAAAACTTTTAAGACAGAACAGTTAAATCAGTCCCTAATAACGATTTAAAAAGTTTTCGAGGATAGTTTTTTTTACAAATTAGTAAAGTAACTTCAAAAAGTTATAATATTAATAATCAAATATTTTCCTTTGATATTCATAGCATTCTTATGGAGGTTGACTTTGGGGGAAACAATGCGAGTAAACGCCTGTGGATAAGCATAGAGTGAAGGCAAGGTGTGTATCTCTATGGAACATGCAAAATCACATAGATGTATCTCTCTCTCTTTTTTATACACTTTTTAATAAAAAAACACGGTTTCTAATCATACTGAAAATTTAAAACAAGAATAAGGAATGTATTCTCAAATTTTCATCAAACATACCAAGAGAAGTGTTAAATATGCAAAAATATTCGGGGCATTCCATTAAAAAAAATAACTTAAGCGTGTCACACTTTTTTGTAACACCCTGTATATTTGAAAATCATTTCTATTTATGTGCATTTACCAACAGTTTACATCTGCATTAAAAATATTTTTTTATCTGTTACGGTGAAAGAGCTATCGAACAACTGAGCACTATTGCCCCATACTGTATATCTGTTTGAATATTTAATATTGTAATACCTACGTATTTTTCATTAAAAATTAACTACCGAGCACTATTGCCCCATCCTGTATAGAACGAAAAAATATTTTCTTAATACATATAACAACACATTATGTACATATACTCTTATGCCCGGTATTATAAAGAAATTGCATGCAAGCACATTTGTTTCCATGCAAATTTGCGATTTGCAAACGCTATCTACTAGGAGTCAAATGTAAATGATAACTAATCACAGATTGTAGCTTTAAAATATCAAGACAATTTGACTCCTAGTAGATAGCGTTTGCAAATCGCAAATTTGCATGGAAACAAATTGCTTGCATGCAATTTCTTTATAATACCGGGCATTAATCGAACAATATTATTGTTAGGCGAAACAAAAGAGAAACTAGTATATTTTTTAAATTAAGAAAATATTGTTTTCGTTATACTATATTAAATAAGGATTTCTTGATCAATTCTTCATTACCTGTGCAAATACTGACATACGTATGTGCACAGGTAATGAGTTGTTCGCGAGCTGCAGTTTGCCAACTCCTAGACTAGCCAAATGATTATAAAAAGCGATAAGTTTTTTTCATCCAATTATCCCAATGAAAAATGTTATATGTCATTTTAATCTGTCTTCCAGATTAACCGGAAATAGATACATGGTACTACAAAATACTATACTCTGTATGTCGATATGTCGGTCTATCTGCCCATCAAACTAATCGATCTTAAAAACGACATTTTTGATAAAAAATATTTATTAAATATATTTGCAAAGTGGTAAGTTAATTTTTAATTTTAATTAATTTAATTTTGACAAGAACTTCACAAACCCCTGAAAAAGACTGGGCGAACCCCAGTTTGAGAAATGCTGGTCTATAAAACTAGAAATAATAATTTTATAAAGGTTTGTATTCAAATACACTTTTTTTATAATAAACACTTTTTATTTAATCGTCTTCACTTAAATCAAATATACTTCACGAAAAATTAATTATTCAACATTAAACAAATATATTAAACTTAAAACAAATTATATCAATTTAAATAAATACTTTGCACTAAAAAAGAATACTGTGCACTTGACCTCAATTTGGACTTGTCAGGTCTGAAAATTATATCTTTTGGATATATTTATTGTGATTTTAGTGATTTTTTATATTTTAAAATGATTAAAAAACTATCTTATGCATTAAAAAAAGTATTAAAATTTATGTTCGATGTATAAAGTGAATACTATCTCTTAAAATCAATTAAATATAACCCTTTTATAAATGTTTTCGTTCAAATATTTGCATATTACATATAACGATTAAATAATTAACTAAAAGAATCACTTAAATAAATTATATATTATAAAATACTCGTATGCGTATGTAATATACATTTCAAACATCACAGACATTTGTATGGCTTTGACATGATTGTAAATATATACTTGAATATTCGTATTTAATTTTAAGTATTCTATATATTCGAAAGGTAATGTGTAATGATTAATTTGGCCAATACATTTATTCTGAAAGTGTCAAACCCTTCTCTAATTCGGGAATTAACTCTTATCATGGTTTTTGATAAGATTAATTTTGATTCTCCCTAATTTAGTGTAATGTACACACTTATGTTTAGTATATTATTTTCGTTATTAATATTGATAGTGTTATTGTGCTTAAATAACCGTATATAAAAGGATAATATAATAGACCTAATAAAATTATATAAGTTTATATTATGTACACACATTTATTAATTTAATTCACGTTATCATGTGAACTTCCTCTGAAGACTGGATTATGGAGCCGACGTTATGTAGTTGCATTCAGCTCCATGATGCAGAAAATTATATGATAAATATTGAAAATTAATATTTATTTAAATTTTCACTTCTAACTTTTTATTGAAAATGATATGACAAAAATAAAATTTGATGTATAAAATTTATGTTTGGGTTTTCGATATGAATAAAAATATGTTTTTGTAAAAATGACGAGGAAAGAACAGGTGAAATTCTCAAATCGTTCTTAATTACATAATTCAAAAAGTTTTAGTGTGTTATTTTTTTTGAGAAAAATTAAAGAAACATTTGAATCGGTAGTCAAATTTGATTTTTGTTGGAATTTTTGAAATCAACGTGTTAAAAGCTATACAGTATATTCATACTAATGTCGAATTTTTGGGTCTACAACAAAAGGCAGAATCCCGAAAGGCAGACATGGACAAAAGACCGACAAGGACCAAAGGCAGAATCCCGAAAGGCAAACATGGACAAAAGACAGACACCTAAAAGGCAGACATGTACAAAAGGCGGACAAAAAATTTATAAAATTAATAATAACTTTAAAGAGTGAGAGGTTTATAAAATACCCTCTACCTTCTCCAAAAAATATATCGTTATAGTAAATTAATACAATATTATTTTTAGGGAGGGGCATATTGCATACACCCTCCCCCTCAAATATATTCTTAATTTATATAAAAAATTGTCTACCTTTTGTCCATGTCTGCCTTTTGGGAATCTGCATTTTGTTCATGTCTGCCTTTTGTCCGGGTCCCCGAATTTTTAATAATTAAAAATACCTTCGTATAGTTTTAAACACGCTGATTCTAAAAATCTGACCAAAATAATTAATAGTTGACTACTTCTATATAGTCGTAGCTAATTTGGACATACAGTCGAAATCGGTTATGATGATATCGAAGAGACCAGTCAAATTAGGTTGTTAAAGCCGATAGCCGTAAAAACCGGTAAAAAGGGTAATTATAAGAGATTCAGTCGGACTATTATTTATTTTGAGTCATTAAAACCGATATGTTGCATCAACCGATGTCGTTATAACCGGTTACAACTGTTATTTTATTTTCCAGAAAGATATTCCGAAGATCTTCACATTCCAGCCCCGACTATGACTCATCAGTAATTTTTCACATAAAGAAAAATTTAATTTTGATATTTGTTTGCCAAAAAAATATTATAATATCATAAGTTCATATCTGAACACCATTTTCATAATAATCTCACAATTTAACCTACAGCTCGATTAATCGATGTCGTTATAACCGATTTCGGCTGTAATTTTATTTCCCAGAAAGAGATTCCAAAGATCTTCGCATTCCAGCCCCAACTTTGGCTCGTCAGTAATTTTTCACATAAATAAAAATTCATTATTGATATTTATTTTACCAAAAAAAATTCTTTAATTATTTATACACGGAGATAATATATATTCTTTTCAAAATTAACAGAAAATGCTGTGAACATGAGGACAGAATCAACTGAAAGAAATTAACAGAAAATTCGGTAGAATTTAAAATAAAAAAATGAAAAATTACAATGATATACTGGTAAATTTTAACATAGTAAAATTTATTTACTCTGAAAAAGTAATATACGCTACTGTTTAATTTAATTTCTTGCATATGAAAATTTCACGTACTTTCTCTATAATTTTACTATGTTTCTATATTACTTTTCATATCTGGCGTATCGCCGTCATAGAAACTGCTATATGATTGCACATTGCACAGTGCTTCCTCGTTCTAAATTCACTAAAAATAGTTGATTATACTATCGAAGAATTTGAATTAACATCGATAAAGTATTACAATAAACTGCTATTTGTTCACAATTTATTTTTTATACAATTTTATTAAAAAATATTAATACAGAATTTTTCTTCGTACGTATCTGGTAAGTATTTTTGTAAATTTTAAAATTTTTTAAGCAATGTATTTGTGTAGTGACCTTTTTTAATTGAAAATACTTTACAAAAGGTTCTATAATCCTCTCACGTAACTGATTCAAACCAATAATCTGCAAGGTCTAGAAGGACTGATAGGTCCGGTACCCCTATTAAAAGTCCTAGCCTTATCTCTCAAGATTTATAAGCAATAAACTGCTGTGTCTAATTGATTATTATTACTGCAAGTTTTAATTGATTTTAAATTACTTATATCTGTCATGTGTTTAAATGTAGTCACATCGACCCAATAATAATTTATTAAATTTCATTAAAAATGTTTGAGAACTGCTGCAATATCCTGGAGAATATCTTGTCAATTTCTTGCAGGCAACAAAGTCACCCATCTCTCCAAACAATATATTTATAATATTGATTTATCTTTAATTACATTTGCCGCCCTCAATATTTACCGTGAGTGTATTTGATGGGAGAAATGTAGAGCAGGCAGACGTACATACATATATTGCTTTATAATGTACTTGCTTACAAAATTATAACTGACATGGATCTATATCAACTTCCTCTCTGTCTCTATACCTCTTTGTGTGTAACTAAATTATTTCACAAATGGTTTTTGTATAAAATAAAATTGAATATAATATCAAAGAGATGCGTCTTCTTTTTGTTGTTAATTTATGAATTAAATTATCGAGCTCTTGGTTAAATTGGGATATTATTTTCAAAATGGTTTTCAGACATGAACTTATGATACTACACTGAAAAAATTTACTGTTAATTTTTAACATAAAAAACATGTTAACGGGAGGACGAAATTTCATTATGTGAAAAACTATTCGGTAACGTAGTAATATTTGATACATATTTATTTATTTGCGATGCGTAGGAATGGAAAAAAATTGCATAGATTGATGAAAAAAATGTTGATCCTAGAAATTTTTAACATCCGATATGGTAAAATTTAAAAGAACGTCTACTCCATTCAATATACTGTATCACTTGGCAGATGTTTTTTTTAAACTTTTTCTTAATCAAAATATATATTTTTTTAAACAACTTTTCGGGGTACAAAGTAATGAAAATCAGGCTGGAACATAATACACTACACACATTATTTTATTCTTTTTCTCCCCCATAAAACAACATCTTTATTCAAATGCAAATCGTTCATAAACTATCAAAGATATGTAAATTTGTTTAACGCCATCTTGCAGAAATGTAAATTTTCTATATCAAGATGTGCTGAGCAAAATAATTAAGTTGAAAACTATTTTATTTAGAGCAGGCGGTCTTTACGGGTATCTGCATGACCTGGCGCCAGTCAGGGTCCCTGATGAAACGATACCTTGCATATATTGATAGAGTATGGCATAAGAGAAAAAATGTGATTCAAGGGTTTTAGAAACGTGTATTTTTTATTACGATATCTTAATCTATGACAAAAAAACATAAACCGAACAGCAAAAATAAAAAATAAACAATTCTAAAAAAGTTTGAAGCTTTATTACGCTTCAATTTTTTAAGACAAAATTTTATTTTTTTTGTCAGTTATCGTAGATTAAGATATCGTAATCAAAAATACAATTTTAAGTTTAAAAAAACAAAAATTTCTAAAACTCCTTGCTTTCGATTTATTTATAGGTTCCGATTTTTTTTCCTCACCCGATTTGATTCTCATATGTAGATTTTATTTTTTCATGATTCGTTACTATATTATCAATATTTTATCTTCAAACATTCACAATCGCGAAACTCTTGAGTAGCAATTATTTAGTGATATAGCATTTGTAAAAACAAATTGTTCTTTTCCTAAAAATTGTTAACTAGATGTCTTTGAACAGACAATTGATGCAAAGAAATATAAAAATCCAAGAAAACTAATCAAAACAATCCAAATTCAATTTTCTCGCTAATTGGCAGTTACGTTAAACATTCTTGAACGAATATTTTAAAATAATTACCCTTAGATAATTAACTCACATATTTGGTTGTTGTTTACACAGAGTTCACACACAGGCAATACTTGTTTATACATTGTTACTAAAACAAAAGTATTTTCGGAATTGTTCAGCACTATTGACGCATGTACCCGACACAATCAGATATTTTCAAAGCGTGTTAGTCATTCGTTGTAATTATAATCTCAAAAAATAGGGGCACAGTAAGAGCTTAAACCGTGTCGCCTTTTTTAGCCAAACCGGAGATGACACGATTTATTAAAAAATCAATTAAGCAAGCATAAAAAGTAACTGAACATAATGTAATAATACGAATGATTGATTACTAAAATTAGAAAGAGACTTGAATACTACAACCAACCAGATTTGTGCTGTCTTAACTCTTACAATGAATAACTCTAGGGCAGTACTTCTTAAACTATTTGACGTCGCGGCCCCCTTGCAGTTCATATTGATAACTCACGGCCCTCCTATACTATCTTTCATGAAACCCAGATGGATTAAAAATATTTTTTTTTGTTTCATTTTTATAATTTAAGCAAGTACATAGTTTAATATTTAAAGTTACTTAACGATTGTAAATTTATTTGTTATATTCGCAGTTCTTCGCGGCCCCCTTGTGAAAATGCCATGGCCTCCTAGGAGGTCGCGGCCCACCACTTTAAGAAACCCTGCTCTAGGGCACATTAGGCATAGTGTCCAAATTTGTAATGAAAAACTGTGTCTATTGTCACTTTTCTATTACAGAAAGTTAGTTGATTAGGTCGCCTATACTCGTATAAATTAAAATTGTATGAAAATTAGCTTAACTTTTCTACCCTACTGTATTTAAGGGTTGAGCGGTGAAGGTTATTTTATTATAAACGAGATAACATAAGCTATATCTATTGGCGTTTCAGTTATTACTCGCCGCTTTTTAAATCGTACACCCGAGGTTAGCCACTAGTATACCAAATACCCTCGAGAGAAAACGTAGTTCTACGTCAAAAGACAGGAATATATTTTTGAATATACTGTATCTAGTGTTTGCTATATAATACTATAATTATTATTATATCAATTTTGATTCACGTATTGGTTTGTAATATATTTATTACAAAGTAGTTATCATAGTAGAGTAGTATCATATTCCCTCTTATCGATGCATATCATTTATACTTTAAATCAGAAATTCTCATACTAGTATATGCTTCAAAAGAGTGCCTCTAAAATTTAAATTTGTTGTTTCTTATTGAAACAAAATTCTAAATTAATAAATAAATTCGTGCTTGAAAGAACACGTTAATTCATAAAAGAAGAAAACTGAATGTAGAATCCCAAAAACAAAACTTCAAACCAATACTTGATGCTAAACTTGTATACTACAAGGCACTTGATCAGGGCAATATATGGTAGATATATAGCTATCACACAATTTTCCTTATATTAGTCAATTAACCCACCATTGGAGGCGTGCGGTCGATCTCGCCCATAGACTGTGAAGAGCTAGCTCTATTAGAAAACGAAATTATTTCTTTACTTATCCGCCAGTCTACTTTCAAACTAAATCATATTGAACAGCTGATATGAATAAGTTTGAGTTTATCACAGACACGTGGTGTATTATTCCTCAAGTTGTTGATGGATCAATCTAGCCCAACGTCTCGATTGACGTGATTTTTTTACAACATAGCTGGCTCATTTAAAAAAAATTAAAAGATCCAAAAGATATTCCCTCTTCTGCATTTGTTTTAATCATGCCGACATATTTTGTCAATATTGTTGTGATTAACATAATTTTTTATGTTGGTAAAATTTAAAAGTTACTTACTTACGCGCCTGACTGTCTATCACAAAACAAAAACTTATCAAGCAATACCTGGAAATATTAATCAATATGCGACATAATAG
Organism: Sialis lutaria; assembly: GCA_949319165.1. NCBI lineage: Eukaryota > Metazoa > Arthropoda > Insecta > Megaloptera > Sialidae > Sialis > Sialis lutaria. Next base: position 19,257,501 of record OX439241.1, read on the forward strand.
AAATTTTAATCTAAATCTATGTTTATCTTGTTAAGTGTGTTATCTAATAGTTTTACATTGATTCACTTAAGATTAGGTGCAAAGATATAACATATATGTTTATGTATAATGTATGTATATGTGGTAAATATGTACATTTCAATATACATACTCTCGCCTGCCAATATTACAATTGACTTAAAACTATTCCTCTTTATTTTTGTATTTATCTTATTCTATGTACGTAATCGTAATGCAAACTTGCTCATTTTATTTTAATAATAAATCTATACCACAAAAAATATCATTATTATCGTGATTTTAGGGTTCCGTCTCTCAAAATATAAAAAGGTAAAACACATATGAGATCTTTTTCTTTCCGTCTGTCTATCCGTCAAGACATTTTTTTGCCGAAACGGCTCGATGTATCAAATTAAAATTAATATCAAATACTCAGGTTTATAGCCCTGTAAAAATTAAGTTTCTTACTCCATGCAATAAAATATACGGCCTTTCGAAGCGTATTTTGATACTGACTGTTCAGAACCTATAGGATAATTTCCGTTTACGTAGAATCTTTAAATTTGGCTCATAGGAAGGTCTGATAGTACAAGCAAAGAGAAACATAAAAAAATCATAAATTTTTAATTCTATGTCGAATTGTTACGTGACAAACTTAATTTGTGGTTTCTTTCATACAATAAGTAATTAGACGACTTAAGAATTAGGTCTATTGTCCATATTATCAATTATAGGCTATTTGATACTATTAGTAAATAAAGACTAAAATGCTCTAAATAGAGTAATACTTATGTTACTATAACTTACGGGTCTACTAGTCGGGGAGGTGAGCGCCAAAATTTGCAAGTACTTTCTAAAAGCTGATTTTGTGATAATACGTCACATTTATGGTGTAGATATACAGCCTGCCGTCAGTCAGCTAGTTTCGTTAGCGTTTGGCGCGGGGGTGGTGTATCGGCTGCCGACAGCATTTGTTAAGGTAAAATTTGGACTGACTATTTTTTTTAATAATAATAATATTCCTAACTTTTATACAGAATTTCATATTTTAGAAAGGCGGGACAAGAGGCAGACAAAAAAATTTATAAAATTAATAATATCTTAGAGGAGTAAGAGGCTTATACAATACCTTCTCAAAACATAAATGTTAGTTAAATAATACAATATAATTTTAATACAAAAATATTATTAATTTATATAAATTAATAATCAGCGTTTTTTCGGCATTATTTTGAAAAAACATACTAAGGAAGTAGGTATCTATTATATACATAGGTTGGTACGTACAATGTACAATATACATATGTATTTTAAAATTTAGTCAAATACTTCATTATAGTCTACTCGCACTTGTCCGTTTCTTTTTAATACATCAAGAAACGATAATATGTATGTAGTTTTTTCCCGTTTATTGCATTTGTATTATTATCTATATAGGTAATCAAGTTCGTTAGTTTGTTATTGATAAAGTTTATCAAGTAAAATACCTATTACCAACTTCGCTTTAATTGATTTTAGCTTCCACAATAGCTACGCTGTGATTCTTATTTCAACTTTCAGTTTATTTATTGAATAATATTTTTATTACACAGATTTCATATGGATTAAATTAAATATACTTCCGCTACCCTTTTTTCCTTATCATTATATATAAAAAAAACATAGCAACGCCTTCGACCATTTTTTATCTCATTAAAATACCAACATTTAGTAGGTATATTTTGTTAAAATCTATAACCCTTTTCGAAAAAAACTATTTTGAGTGATAGCGTAATGCTATGTACCCAATTATACTTCTGAGATTTCAAGGAATACGTTGGTATAAGTTTTATCAAAATCGGTTCAGTAATTTTTGAGAGAAGAAAAATACCGTATTCTTTTTGGATTTTGGTCCGGTATTGTACTTACTAATAATGTAAAATATATTTATCCAGTTTCGTCATTTTCCTATCAAAATTTATTATTTCTTTTATATTTTTTATTAAATTGTCTGTCATCTCAAAGATCGAAATTTAATTTATATTATAAATGTCCTTAGGCATAAAACTTTAGTTTTTGTCAAAATACATAAATTGTGAGGACAAAACTCACTTTAATTAATAGAAAATAATCTGCCGTGTGCCACAGGACTTTCTTATACGTAATAATGACAGTGAACAGTGTACGTGATTTTTATTTTATTGAAGGATATTTCTGACAAACTAATAAAAAAAAGAGTAAAATGAATGAGGCATAAACTATAGAAATATTATTTTATACATTATGTATCGAACGAATCTTGTTTAACATAATTACTAACAATAAGATGGAAACGGATGTTTACTCTTGTCATTTTAATTTTTTTAAATAAGACAAAAATGTTTTTGATAGGAAATGTCGAGTATGTTATTATCTATAATTTATTCCCCATTCATTTTTTTCCAACACTTATGATTTAGCCAGAAATATATTTTTTTAAATCGTTATTTAGAATAATCTATACTGGTTGTCGGGTGATTTGACCGTACGGATCACGACTCTTACCGTCAAGTAACCCGGCGAGCACTGCAAACTAAATGAAATAGAGTGTATAGTGTTTATTCTCAATATTACGTATAAGAAAGACCCATGGTACCTATGGCAAACACGTACAGTCTCTGTAATATGTATAAGAAAGACCCATGACACTCATGGCAGATATTTCTTCTCTGTTATGAATTATTTGAAATATACTTAAAAACGAATACTTGGTAAAAAAAAAATGTTTTTTAGAAAAAATGAATAGAACATAAATTATAGATAATAATATTACCTACAGTTTTCAAATTGGTCATTTTTCTCTAATTCGCACTGTTTCAATGTAATTCGAAAAATTCAAAAATCGATGTAGGTAAACATCCGTTTCCGGTTGAGTGATCGTTTTCAAAAATAGGAGGTTTTCATCCCAGGATAAAATTAATCTTAAGTATAAAATGTCACCTTTCTACGATTTGTCGTATTTGAGTTACAGCGTCTACAGACCGACAGACACACAGACATCAAGGCGAAAATAGATTCAGGGAAGGTCAAAATTGATAATTCCATCAAAATCCGGATTTCGAAAAAAATCGCGTTCACTATACTTACTTATACTATATGTATATTTTGTATATTTCATATACATAGGTATAAGAAAGTAAAAAATAATAGGGCGAATAATTGCGAACAAAACCATTAGATTATGCTAGATACAAATGAGTGGTTAATCTTTTCAAAAACGTTTTATAAGATAAAACGTGTCCACATTGGACATGTTTCCACGTTACAAAATTTGCTGATTATGTGAGAATATAATATTATTCATCAATGTACTTACAACGTGTAAGTTTAAATGTGTTTTTGATTCATAGGAAAATAATACATTATAGTCACATTTGTTTCAATGAAGTAAAAAAAAATTATAAGGCTAAATATATTTTCTTTATACTTTACAATAAGTATAGTCCCGCTATTTAAAAAAAAAATGGTTATGCTTTATTTGTGCTATTATGTGCCATTAAATCATATAAAATGTCACTAATGCCTTTGACATTTATTTTGTATTGTGCTATCTGTGATTTTTAATAAAAAAAAAACATCATCTGAGTAATTCATTTATAAGACTGGATAAAACTCTATCGGATAATCTTACTTTTCTATTATTTTTGTAATAGTATATCTATTTTGATATCCGTATCTTTTTAAAACATATATTATATCTGTTGTTTAGTTCAACAACGTCAGATATAACAAAATACATACTAAGGGGAGTGGGGCAGATTGTTACGTTTTATTTTGGAAACTAAGAAAAGCTCATAAAATTACAATTAAAATTAATGATGATACAATTAGTTGTATTTAATATTTATCTGAGTAACTTTTTGAGTGAGTTTGTACTCTCGCTCGTTAAAAAGAAATGTTTTAACTATTTATTTTTAAAGTAGAATTTATATCAATGTACCCCATACACAATTATAAGAAGACATATTAATACTGAAATTTAAAAGTTGATGCCTTTCTTGATGATTGGTTCTGGCAACTTCAACACAATATGTAGACAGAAGAATAATTTTTTATGTCCAAATAGACGTAAGTTTCAGGTAATTTACGTCTTCTTCTGTTTAAATTTAAATTTTACAATTGCAATACAATTTTTTTTTAATAAATTTGTCTTTTGAGACCTGTTGGTCTCTTTTAGACAGCTTTTATACGTTTACCTTATTTTTTTATTTTTGCAATACAATGTTGATACGTAATAAAGTGCCATCGTGTTAATGTATCAATGTTACAATTTAGAACTATTCAAAAAATGAAACAAAAACGGCAACATACTACTTTAAAACATTAAGTACTTTTACTCGAATAAGAAGTGAATTTATTTATCTTGTAATATAATTCATCAAATTTTATATTAAATGAAATTTGGTACAACACATCCCATTATAAGTTAAATAATAAAATTTAGTCGACAGAGATCAAAACAGTTATTTACTTGTCAACAGCAGAAGCCTTATTGTATAGACGCAATTCTGTTGTGTGATTGACTAGTTCAAGAGGTACGATTTTATGTATGTAACAACGCAGTCGTATTTTTACAGAATAATGTGCCCCCTTTTCCGTACTATAAACATAAAAACGAAATTATTTTATGATTTTTAAACATTTATGACTTTGATTATTAACTATAAATTACTGATTTCTCGCTAATTCAGTTTTAGAGAGAATGTAATCAAAATTATTACGGACATTCTACAAACTAAACAAATTTAATCAATATTTACTGATCTATATAAAAAAATCAAAGGAAATCAAATAAAAATATACAAATATGCATACAAAATGTTTTGCTTAGTAACGATTAAACGATAATAATATACAAATTTATTAACTACACCAGAATTTTTCCGATATACAGTCGAATACATTCCATATTGAATAAATTATTGTATTTTTAACCCACGCTTCCCCAACCCTCGAGGAAATGTTATATTACTGATCGTGTATTGTTTTCTAATTAGTTTTTCCTTCCAGTGAATTATTTAACATGATGAATTAATAAACAAGAGTATCAGTATAATTTTAGAGATGTAGCTTTTTCGGCCTTGATATTTTATTATTGTTTGGCAAGTTCGATATAAAAATACTTTCAGCCTAATCATGAATGGTTAACTACATGATACCTATAGCATACATGTGTACTATGTACATTACTGACAGAATAAGTAAGTAGGTAGTAATATAGAATATAGTAACAAAGGTAACGCTTTAGAAATGTAACAGATAAATATTTAAAATGATGAGTTCTTAATATAATATGTAAGTCCACAGAAGAAAATTTTGGAATTTAGTAGAAGTGTGTATTTAAAACTTGTTTTTAGTATGATAAATACATTTTTTATTAATTTGATACATACTTTTAGAAAATTATAAATAACTAGCGGAATCCCGCGGCTTCGCTCGCGTAAACTTCGAAACTAATTAGAACCCTCTATACGTGATAGGGAATGACATATTACATTTTTTTTATATTTTTATTCATTATCTATTAAAAAACGTAAATATCTCAGATCTTAGTTAAAAATTGTAAAAACTAAACCCCTGTCTACCCTCGCCATTAGGGGTTGAATTACGAATTTTTTTATTGTAGATTATTTTGCCCGACTCCACCATTATAACGTAAGCAGCTATGCAGATAAACATATCAAAAACATGAACCCTGTCTACCCCCACCATTAGGGGTTGAATGTCGAAATTTTTATTTTAATACATTACCTTTATACATAAAGCAGGTATGCAGATAAACATATCTAAATCCATCCTCGTCCCCGTCCCATGCTATTAGGGCTTGAATATCGAACTTTAATTTTTAATTGAATATTAATTTATTAATTTGTACGAATTTATTTTAATATCATGAACATGCAATTATGAAGAAAAATATATCAAAATTTTACCCCCCCCCCCCCCCCCCATTCCCATAGGGGTTGAATTTTCATAACTGATATTTGTCTTGTAGAGTACCTACTTGTGCCATGTTTCATTCGGTGAATAAAAAAAAATATTTTACAATTTTTTCTACCCCCTAACACCTAAAGGGTTGAATTTTGGGAAATGCTGAAATAATTGTTTAACTATTTATATTGTAGATTATGTTCGATAAGTTTCGATCGAATGCGAACAAAAAAAAAAATTTTTATATAAACTTTGACACCCTGTTTTAACCCCGTAGGGGTTGAATTTCAAAAAAATCCTTTCTTAGTGGGTGCTTACATCATAAAAGGAAGGTACCTACGAAATTTCACGTTTCTAGGTCCAGGGGTTTGGGCTGTACGTTGATATATAAGTGAGTGAGTGTGAGTGAGTGGTTAAGGACAAACTCTTTTATAGATATAGATTTAAAAAGTGTATTCATTTGTTAATAAATTTGAAAAAGGTATTTTTAGTTAATTTATTTATTCGTAAAAATTACCAACTTATGTGATTACGATTTTCAAAAAAAAAATGAGAAAAATTATAGTGTAGTGTGTAAGTGGTCCTATAATAAGTCATTTAAAAGTCAAAACGATTATGTGAACATTGTATATAATTGAATTATTTAAGGATGTTAATATAAAGTAAAATGTAAGAAACGGTTTGATAAGATATTTCTATTTATTGGGAAATTTAATTTAAAAACATCCGCCAAATGAATGCACAGTGCTACAACGTACCATAGGCATCATAAGTAGTCTACCACCTTAAAAGTGAGCATCGCTTTCAATATATTTGAAAATATATAAGACAAACATCATCGATTATAATCGCCTGTGAAAAAGATAATTATCTTTTAAATAAAAACACAAATTACGTCCATTTCATTTATTAATTTTGTATTAAGACGTATTGAAATATTAAAATTCGGAATAACAAAATTTATTGCCACAAAATTTACTTACACAATTTTCAATAGATTACATAATAATTTAATCGCAAAAATATATATGAGTAATATAAACAAAGAATACTTATTTATCTAGCAAATGAGTTTCAAAATATCTATCTTTTATTACAATAATCAAATAACAGGAGCCTACTGAGTTTGTTATAAGCGAATTTAAAAAAAAACTGGACGACCACTTATGGAGTTTACTGTAGGTACTAAATTTTCCAAAGGTAGTTAACTATCGAACAATTTTAATAAATACCGTTCAAGTATTCAGATGAACTGCTATTGCTTAATATTAATTCAAAATTTTTCTTCAATTTTTTTTTAATCCAAAAACAATTTTTGTTATCTTTAAAAAAGTATCAGATAGCTTCCTCTATTGGTGAAGAAGAAAAACAAATGTACAAAACAAAAGTAGTGACTGAACCTCAGTTATTGAACGTAGATCGAATTGAATGAACAAGAGAATCGGGAGTTTTCTTACAAACGGTAACCCAATACTTCAATATAGATAAAAACAAATTTTTGCTTATTTGATTAGAATCTTGCTACTCATACAAAAAAAATACAAATAACTTTCATAAAAAAATCTATTGAATTATAACATTGATAACTGATGTCAGAATTTAAATGTAATTTTTGTTAATAATTTTTTTTTAATATCTCTCATCCTTATATACTTACTTAAAATACTCCAATATTTTGGGGTGATTTCAACGCCTTACAATAAAAGGGGGCAAATTAATAAAAACAAAAAGATTATAATAAGTGTAGAAATTTTATGATAGAAAAAAATTGAGCCCGAGAAATACTGAATAAAAAATGAGAAATAATCACTCTGTGCTTCGCCGATAAATGCAAAACGCCTGTAAGTGAATTAAGGATTTTTGTGCCTTGTGAGTGACTATAAGCAAAACTAAGTACATACTATGTACTTACTAATATGTGTCTTCCAAAAGTTCGGGGCCACCTAAATAACTGTTAAATGGTTTGAAATATAGGATTGAAATTTATAGAAATACAAAATCTATTATTTCACCACAAAAACACCCATCTGCATATCCCTGGGAGGCAGGGGAAGAGGGGAGCAAAGAAATCTTAAATGGCACATGGGGTTGGGTGAGGGCTCGATCGAAAAAAACAAGAGTTGATTTTTTTTACTCAATGATGACACGAGTTGCTAATAAACGTCAGTTTTTCAACTGAATTTTAAAAAATGCATTTAACTTAATCTCATTAGAAACGTTTAAATGATTATAACTCTTCGAAAAAAATCATAGATACCTCGGCGATCCCGCGTTGTTTTTGTCTCGGTAAGCCCTTTCGAACAAGCCTTCACTCAATCCCACGTGCCATTTAAGATCTTTTGGCTCCCCTCTCCCCCTACCAAGGGGGTGCACAGGTCGGTGTTTTTGTGGTTAAATAATAGATTTTGTGATCTCATTGTATCTCTATAAATTTCAATTCTATATTTGAAACCATTCAAACGTTATTTAGGTGGCTCCGATCTTTGGAAGGCATTGTACCTATATTAAATGTGCAATAACATTAAATATAGAACAATTATAGAAAACGAATGTTTATCTTCAAATAAACGGTGCCATCCAAAAGTTTGGGGCCACTTAAATAACTTTTGAATAGTTTGAAATAAAGAATGGCCCAGAACTTTTAGAAGGCACTGTATATTTACGTACAGTATGATTTACAACTGACAAAGAAAAAGAGCGCCATTATTGCGAAATGCTACTGTACTTACAATTTAATATGACCATAGAAGCCCCAAAATCTAATATGGTTTTTTTAAATTCACAAGCACGACACCGGTTTACCGGAAATAATGGAAACTGTCAAAATATATCCTAGCATTAACGAATATAAAGGGAATATCAAAAAAAGCCATTACGTTTCCCCGCAATATATGAGAAATACATTTGTCATCGAATCGTGGACAATGATTCAAATATTGGTTTTTAAATACAAATTTATGTCAATACAGATTGAAATAAGTTATGCGAACGTGAACAGTTATTAAAAGAAAATTCAATTCGCCTGTTCATTTTTAAATCATGTAATCTATTGCTTCGATGATATTTTTTCTTTATTGAAATACGGGTATAAATATTTCTGCAAGTTTTTTTTCGTTCACCTACTTATGATTTATTGTTTGGAATTTATTTTTATATAATATGTTAAAAAAACATCTGCCAAGTGAATGCAGTGCTTCCTTGTGTTAAATTCACCTAAGGTAGTTATTTATCGACGAATTTTAATAAATACCGATAAAGTATTCAGATCAACTTTATTGGTTAACCCAGTTAGGGTCGATTCAGACTATCGATCTTGTTCCAATCAAATATAAATAAACAATAAACAAGGAAACCATTCACACTTACATATGTAGGCATCGATCAGGGCCCCTATTCTCGGGTTCGTTCGACTTTTCTCATTCGAGATTACTAAACTAAAACTAAAAGTACCTTAGTTATTTCCTAGAATCTCGATCGTGTAAATTATACCATATTCTCGAATTTCCATGCAACTTTTTTCTAGAAAAATCAAATGAAAATTCTCGACTGCTCTTGGGCATGCGAGATTTACAATCTCGAACAAAAAACTCGAATCGACATATTCTCGACTAAGCTCGAGAATAAGAGCCCAGGTCTCGGTCCAATCACGCTCCAATGCAGTATTAGGTAGATACTATACTAATATTTGACGGGAACGAGACCGGCTCGATAGTCTGAATTGACCCTTAACCATTAAATTTTTATACAAGTTTATTTAAAAATATGAATTCAAAATTTTTCTTAATACGCTCCTGATTGTTTTCGTATATTTTTACAAGTTTATTATTATGTCAAATCTCAGTTGAGATACACATTGCTGATTACATACGTGCTCATTTTTCGGTACGGAACATTAAAAACGGTAATTTTCCCGTATTACCCCTTACTGTGAGCGCCCCTGATAATAAAATAAATACATCATCACTTTGTTCTCTATCATTACAACTTCATTTCACAATTATTTTATAGTTGTAAACATACTATAATTGATAGCACAAAAAAAATAATTTCTTATATCTGCAATTATTCCAGTTGTGGAACATGTATGTGCTTTTATGTCTATCTTAATTACCTCTATTTCAATTAAATAAATATTCTTTAGTAAACAAACAATACAAATTTATTAGTTTTAACTTTTTTCTAATTTTTATATCAATTATTGTTTTAATTCAAATTTTACCTCCTCGAGCATAATTTTCTCAATTGTTTTGTAGATTTTTAACCTTTGAACAATAACACATGTACAGGGTGTTCCGTAAACATACCGACAAACTTTCAGGAGTTGTTGAGAACATTAAATCAATCGCTTTTTGTAGATAAATCTATGTACGTTTTAGCAGTAGAGCAAAAGAAAGAACCCCCTAAAAAAGCAATGGATTTTGCCAATTGGTAGTTTTTTTTTGTAACTTAGGAAATGATACCTCAAAATTATAAAGGGTGCAACCTACAAAAATCCATCATTTCTGCTCCAAAGGGCATGTTTATTTATATGTTTATCTCGTAAAAGATCATTTTTTTAAGTTTGCGAAAATAAAAAGTTTTTTATAACTAGTCAAACAATATAAAATAATATTTTTACAATTGTTTATAACATTTATTAATATCAAAAAAAGACTGCCCACCAAAAAAAAATTTATTATTTCTCGACTACCTAGTTCGAAGCACTGTTTATTTTTAGCATGCAAATTTTCCTAAAAGTTGATCCTTTAAGACAGTTTAACTCTTTGAGATACGGAAATTTCATTATAAAAAAGACTTTAAGGTACAAGACAAAAAAAATCCAAAATATTTTTTTTGGTGAGGACTAATTTAAATCGGTGTACTTTAGAGCTATAACGTCAAATCTGAGTGGGTTGAATTTTGTCCCACCATACCACAAAGGTTTATTTTTCAGTGGTTCAAATTTTGTACCATGGTAAGTCAACGAGTTAAGAGATAAAAATAAATATAAACAAAAAATCTTGAATTAAACATAAAATGTTTGGGTGCCCCTGGAGAAAAAATCATGGATTTTATAGGTTGTGCCCTTTACAACTTTTGATTAGCACACTATCATTTTCATATCATTATCATAACTACCATTTTCACACAAAATTTGAACTAAAAGGCAAACTTTATGCAGAGGTCCTTTCTTTTGCTTTATTGCTAAAGCGGCTCATTTGCGGACAAAAAAAAATCGTTTTAATGTCCTCGATCTCCTGAAAATGTGTCGGTATGTTAACGGAACACCCTGTATACATAATTTGTATACTGTATGTATACATATGTTGAAAATTTAGAGAAAAATGAATATTTATATATTTACGTAAACTTTACCAATTCGCTGTAAAAATATTTAAATTGTAAGTAAAAATAATAAAAGCGGTATTTTCTTTGGGGTTTTTATACATTGCTATTTGTAACAGATGTATACATAGGAAATTTATTGGTGAGAGGGGATGAGTTCCAAGATATATGCCCATTTTTATGTACATATATTCTGTTCAATTGAATTTAAATAAAATTTTACATTTTTTTGTAGAGTTACATTTTACATTTTAAAAATATTTAAAGACAGACACCTACATTATATAAAACTATATTAACATGACTTGGTCATAAAACGTATCCTTTTAACTTTTTTTAAATGTAGGTACTAACAGAATTATCATTTTTTTGCAATTAGATACGGTACTGAAAAATATATTTTCAAGATATTATAGATAGTTATCATTCTTAAGCAAGTTAACATCACTTTTGGTTAAAATTGGTTACATATACATACATTATTGTATTTTTATTGTTTAAAAATGCAAACTTACCTATTTTGATTAAAGATATAATGTAACGAAACAAAATTGTAGGTATACATTTTAAACATTGTAAAAATGGATTTTATACAACTGATATGAAATATATTTTATAAAAATATTAATTTAAAAAAAACACACAAGTGTGGCGATTATTAGTGCTAATCATTTTCTTTGTGATCTCGGCATTATTGTATAGTACTTACATATTTCGATTTTTCCAGATTTTTTTTCACTTTTATTTAATACAAAACATTTAGGTATCTACATATTAAAATTCCTAGAATTGTCAGCATTCAATTGATACCTTACTCGCCGAGATTGTTGAAAAAAATGTTGCTCCTCTTCAAAAGCACCAGAACATTTATCATGGAAATTGAGCTTCACTCCAACAGGATAAAAATTTGAGAAATGTTACTATGTATGATGATCAAAAGTTGTAACACCAAAAAGGGCCGTTTTTGAACTACCAACGCTTTTTATGATATTATATATTTTATTAAGTGAAAATATTTGGACTTTCTAGATTTTTTTACTCGAAAATTAGTAATTGAAGTACGAAAAATGTAACAAAACTTGGAGAACTATTCTAGAATTTTTATTAAATTGAATTTAACAAACATAAAAAATCTAAAAAAAATCCAAAAAGCGTTTTTTGTTATTTGTACTTTATCTCTAAAATCTCCAGTTGGTCTATTAACAAATATCAAAAAGCATGGCAACTAAACATTTTACCAGCATCAAGCAAAGTATTATTTCCCAAATTTTCAGAATATTTAAGTAAAATCCAATTTTCATCCATAGTCAGGTCTATTACACAGCTGCACACAAAAAATCGATCTTTTTTGCGGGGACCTGACTCACTGTACTATATGTGGAGACCAAATTACCCCATCACGTCAGGCTTTTTTCCTAACTTCAAAAAATAGGCTAAAAATAATAAAATTCAAAACCCCATAATCATATATCCCATCTACCCCACAACTCCAAAACCTTAAAATCCCATAATTCTAAACACTATCACCATAAACCCTACAACTTCATAACCCTAAAACCCCATACCACAGTGAAAAAGAGACTTATTTATTTTCAAGCAGTGAAAATAAATATTTGAAACAGCTTGAACGCGTATAAGTTTCTTTTTCACTGTGTTATGGGGTTTTAGGGTTGTAGTTGTAGGGTTTATGGTTATAGTATATAAAATTATGGGATTTTAAGGTTTTGGGGTTGTAAGGTTAATGGGATATATGATTATGGGGTTTTGGATATTATTATTTTTAGCCTATTTTTTTGACGTGATGGGGTAATTTGGACTCCAGATTCGGTTTCAGCATGCTCGATTACATACAGGGTGGACCAAGTAAAACGAAACGGGCGCGGTTTGGATCATTTAAAATAAGATTTTGAAAAAAAGCTCGAACACGTCGATTTTGCTTTCAAGGGGGACATCTTTTGCTATAAAATTTTTGCAAGAATCTTTTCAACCCTTAGCGCTATGAGCGCAACCCTTAAAATTTTAAATAGCATGAAAGGGTAAGTGATACCTCATTTGAAAGGTTTTTTCATTCTGAATACGGTGCTTTTTGATTTTTTCAAATCTGTTTAGTTTTAGTCAAGTTATTGACATTTTGAATTCCATAAATGTAGTGATTTTCTGATCAAAAAATAAATATTTACAACTAAAATTTAAAACAAAATAGGTTTATTTTATTATCAAATAGTTCAAAAACATCCAGTTTGGACATTTATTGAATTAATTAAAATTTTGGATGTAGATAAATTTTTTTTAATAATTTTTTTTTTATTTTTTAATTAATTCAATAAATGTCCAAATTGGATGTTTTTGAATTATTTGATAAGAAAATAAACCTACTTTGTTTTGAATTTTAGTTGTAAATTTTTGTTTTTTGATTAGAAAATCATTGCATTTATGGAATTCAAAATGTCAATAACTTGACTAAAACTAAACAGATTTGAAAAAATCAAAAAGCACCGTATTCAGAATGAAAAAACCTTTCAAATGAGGTATCACTTGCCTTATCATGCTATTTAAAATTTTAAGGGTTGCGCTCGTAGCGCTTAGGGTTGAAAAGATTTTTGCAAAAATTTCATAGCAAAAGATGTCCCCCTTGAAAGCAAAATCGACGTGTTCGAGCTTTTTCTCAAAATCTTATTTTAAATGACCAAAACCGCGCCCGTTTCGTTTTACTTGGCCCACCCTGTATACTACAGTGGGTCAGGTTCGATTTTTTTTGTGGAGCTGTGTTATTATGTTTCCATAATTATTTATCTACTATAAAAATGTCAAATCTCAGCATTCTAGGTCAAACGGGTCAGTAGCTAGAACGCTGTGACATATTGATTCCACAAATGTCCTTTTTTCCAATTTCGTAAAAATAAAATAAAAGTAATAAAATATAACGTACACCTTTTGAAATAAAATCATAATTCAAAAACACCTTATGTGTAACTCTACAATCTGCCCTTCTCATAAATTGTCAAGAACACTTTGCACAATGTCACAATCCATTTCAATAAAGTGATAATAAAGCATACAAACAAAACATTAAATTCGTGTATAGGTAAGTACAACAAATAACAATAACACACTTACCGAATGCTTGTAGTAGTTATTGTTACATAACATCAATTCAGCACCGTGAGCGGAAAGGGTTGCGCGGCGTTACGTAACAGCATTTTATACTTGATTCAAAGGGAGTTCACAAACACTAGATGTAATTGTACCTCGTGTGTTGTTGTGTATATCGTAAATAAGTTGTTCTTAAGTAAATTTGTTGTTGATTACACTGCCTAAAATAATGGTTCGTTTGACTGTTCAAATATACACCGAAATTGCAATTTTCACTTCGTATTGATCACTTTTACGATTGTTTGTTACTGTGGAATGTTACAGAGAATCAATAAATTATCAGATTATAGTTATCGGGTATTTCAGATGCCAAAAAAAGTAAGTCAGCAAAAATAAATTACTCAATTGAAATTTTAGCAAATTGCAACTAGATTCAGGGGGAGGAGGTTGTAAGGGTTATTATTTCTGCCACAAATATAAAATTTAAGAAAAAGTATTATAATTTTTTTAAGTAATAAACTTTTGTTTCGAATTTTAAAACATGTTTTGTCCACTTTTGGGACTTTTGGGACCCCAAACCCCCCAGATGTTTTTAAATTTGATCCGCGCCTATATAGATTTTCTGAAGATGAAATAAAACAATTTAACCAATGTTGTCTATACTTTTATTACATTAACAAATTGATAATATTTATAATAAAATAAATAATTTTAATTTTTCTTACTTTTATTTTAGTTTTTTTATAAAATCAATACAAAATTTAGTTCCGAGAGTTCAAAATCAGTACAAATAATTATTTTATATTATACATACACATATCTAACAAAGAAAATGATTTGTAAATGCAGTTTTTGTTTGTTTAAAATTGTATTTCACAAAATTATAGAAATGTTCGTATTAATTATTAATTAAAATAAATATTTTGAATACATATAATGTATGCATTCATAATGTAATAAATTCATTTCTAGATAATTAAAATGTTATTCAATTACATTAATAACATAATTTGTATAAGTTAATGAAAATAAATAGATTATTTAATTGAAATATTTGTAAATTAAATTGATGGACATATTATATTCATTTTACATTTTGTAATTCAAATTTGTGTTTCAAATACATAGAATAATATTATTTTTAAATTAAATTTAAGTTTATTCAATATATATTTTGATAAAACAAATCCCTATTATAAAATATAATATATATGTATTACGAGTATACTAATTAAAAATATATTTGTTGTAAATAATCAAAACAAGAGAAATTCATAAAAATGTTTGTTCCCTATTGAATAACTACGTCTAGAAAAAATTGAAAATACTATTCAATTAGTTTTTCACTCTTAATATAAATATACCAGTGCTATTTTTCTAAACTATTTACAAATCTAATTTTCTGATTTTTTTGTTTCCTTGATATGCTGTAAATTTTTATAAAATAATGTATTGTCTATAATATTATAGACTGTAGGTATTACAATAAATAAACAAAAATTTCCATTTAAATAATCTTTTTATGCATCATAAAACTACAACATTACATCACCCCTCCCCCTTAAAAAAATACAATTAATAATAAATAATATGGTAGCATACGTTTAAAATATCGATAACAAAATGAAGTTTTTTCTTCAAAATGTCACCACCACAATGAAATAATTAATAAAGCACACACAAAATTCCACACGAAAACACAACAAAAGTTCGATAAATCCGTGCGCGCGCGCGCAAATTCAAATAATCGCAACAGTGAAACAAGTGACGCGAGATGTCTCCCGCCGCAGCCGATATATCGCGTGAGTCACAGTGGGTTCCACCTGAATGGAAGTGCGCCGCCCGATACACTTGCCGCCGGCGGGATCGGCGCAGCTCGGATGTACTCGGCATGCACCCGAGCGTTGTTGCATATCGGTAGCCGCCGCTGTCACCGCCGCAGCAGTTGTTGATTTTGAGGTTGCGTTCAGAGGAGTTTAAGCACCAAGTATGTGAGTCTGATTTTCATTGATCAATAATTTTTTTTGTTCTATAATAAGTTGTAAATTAATGAATCCTTCACACGCAAAAAAGATCAACTGTATTTTATCAGGAATCAGGATTTTCTTTCAACCTTTTCTCGAGAAAGTTCGCATTACCAAAGTTCCAAAAATATTTCCCATTACACAAATACCTCGCTCCAAAAAAAAAAATCAAAATTCAAACGTATAAAAATTAATGTAAGAAAAAAATACATTACTTCAAGGCAGCTATTTTTTCGAAACGGATTCATTGCTTTTTACTTTTTTAAACAGTTTAACAAGTCCGGTAGTATTTTTTTATTATAAGTACTCTATTACTTTTGGAAAGCTATTTTTTTTGTTAAATACAATTGTTTTAATCTAAAATAAATCGAGCTATTCACAGATATTTTATCTTAAATTTTTGAGATCAACTATATTTTTGTTAACTGTAGGCTACAGTCTGTAGCCTACCCAGTGCCGGATTTACCCTATGTGATGCCCTAAGCAGTAATCATGTAAAGGCCCCTTTTTGTAATTTTGGCGACCTTTTTTTAGTCATCACCAAAATTTCCAAAAACTCCATATGAATACAACCCCTTAAAAATTATTTGTTTTTTATTTAATATCAGCAGACTATTGTGATACAGTTATAAATTTTGATAATCTGTTGAGTATTAATAAATGTTATCGACTTTTATTTTATTTTTTATTTTTTGTATTCATGCACTTTCAAATTTGCTTTGTATCTTCTGTACATCTACCATTGCCACTAGTAACAGAATTGGACATATACATTTTTTTTTAATAATCGAAAAAATCAATAGTCACTTTTCATTATTTTATTTTATTTTTTTATGGGTTTGCTACTCGCTATAGCCTCACTG
Source organism: Sialis lutaria (assembly GCA_949319165.1). Classification (NCBI taxonomy): domain Eukaryota; kingdom Metazoa; phylum Arthropoda; class Insecta; order Megaloptera; family Sialidae; genus Sialis; species Sialis lutaria. The sequence goes on from OX439241.1 coordinate 19,274,755, forward strand.
TAGAGTGTAGGTAATAAAACTTATTAGTTTTTATTTCGGAAGAACGAAAAAGCTAGAATCATGACAGCATTTCAGATACTTTTTTCATGTTGTACGTGGTTACTTCTTTATAAAAAGCGTAGTTTTTTTTTCACTTTTTAAATTTATGTAATTTGTTTAGTATTTTTTTCGTAAAAAATCCCAAAAAGGACCTATAAGTCTATTATAGACTTAAATATTCCCTTGAGTGTTATTATTTACATAATTCAAATAATAATTTTAATTTTGGATATCTTTTGTAGGAATAAATGTTATTCATCTGATTTTTGTCGAATAGATTAAAAGTAAAACTCGCTATAAAAAACATAACCTACTGTTTATTCCCAGAAAATTTTAATGGTATCCGGAGATCATGAAATGGATAGTAAATACATTTATTTAATGCACAAAGGCTGTAGCCGGGTAAGCATGCAAAATCGGCCTTTGCATGGATTTGGCTGATTATTTTTTTGAAAGTCACATTCTATGTAACATTCAACCTGACCAAATATTAGCTTCCAAAAATTTGTAGTTTTCGAAAAAAAATTTTTTTTTGATTTTCAAAAAAAATTTTTTTTTTGATAATCCATCAATCGAATTTGATGGTGCTTGTGGTATATTATAGAGGTACTTATGACTCATCAGAGGTAATTTTATTATGGTCCTCTGTACATAGTAAACCAGAAAAAAAATTAATAAAATTTAAAAAATTAAAAAACACTATGTTGTACTCGGGGGGCAATCACCATTTTTTTATAAAATATACCTCGTACGTACCCAAACAACATATCAAAATCCCAAACTGATATGAAGGGTATAACATACTCGTATAAATTCGCATACGGTCGTATTGGCGCGGCGCGCGCGTGACGCGGGTGGACTGTATGGAGTGCAAGTGTCTCAATACTTTTAAAACATCTCTAATTTCTTGCTAAATAACAGGACTGAACTAGCCTGGAGAGATCCGGGGAATTTGAAGGGACCCATGGCCTGACAAAGATAAAACATAGACGCCGTAGCCGGGAATGTATGGGAACTGCCATTGAATCAATTATGCTAATTTTTTCTCATAGGTTGCTTTTTAGAAACATAAAATCGCCTCAGATCGCTTTTAAAATGTTGTAATCGTCTTTAGTAGCAATAAATCACATTGCCGCTGCGAACTAACGACTCTTCTTGTATAATAAGTTATAGATAGGATTTTTTTTTTCAAAATAAAAATGTTCTTAGCGAACATAAAAATTATTAAGCACAAATACAATTAGGGCGATTTTATGTTTCCTAAAAAGCAACCTATGAGAAAAAATGAGCATAATTGATTCAATGGCGGTTCCCATACATTCCCGGCTACGGCCTCTATATTTTATCTTTGTCAGGCCAAGGGCCTCTTCAAATTCCCCGGATCTCTCCAGGCTAGTTCAGCCCTGTTGTTTAGCAACAAATTAGAGATGTTTTAAAAGTATTAAGACACTTGCACTCCATATAGTCCACCCGCGTCACGCGCGCACCGCGCCAATACGACCGTATGCGAATTTATACGAGTATGTTATACCCTTCATATCAGTTTGGGATTTTGATATGTTGTTTGGGTACGTACGAGGTATATTTTATAAAAAAATGGTGATTGCCCCCCGAGTACAACATAGTGTTATTTAATTTTTTAAATTTTATTAATTTTTTTTTCTGGTTTACTATGTACAGAGGACCATAATAAAATTACCTCTGATGAGTCATAAGTACCTCTATAATATACCACAAGCACCATCAAATTCGATTGATGGATTATCAAAAAAAAATTTTTTTTTTTAAATCAAAAAAAATTTTTTTTTCGAAAACTACAAATTTTTGGAAGCTAATATTTGGTCAGGTTGAATGTTACATAGAATGTGACTTTCAAAAAAATAATCAGCCAAATCCATGCAAAGGCCGATTTTGCATGCTTACCCGGCTACAGCCTTTAAATTAAATGAAATCATACGTAAAAAAAACATTTTCTTCGAAATGTATACATATTTATTATTTTTTGAAAGATATAAATTTTAATTATCGAATCTGTAACAAAAAATTATGTGATTTTTTTTAATATCAATCATTCACAACACTTCTATGACATATCCTGCAATACATATTGAAATAATTCATCCATTTAAGGTAACTGGTTTCAAGTTACACATATCTGGACCCTTTTACGTAACATTTCGATTGTTTTTCTCTACATTACACAACACTTATATGTATAGTTGTATAATTAAAATGATATATAATTAATATAGTTGCATATATACTAGGGGTGACCAACTTGATGATATTTTTATCATAGAATAATAATTATATTTGTATAATACACATGAATAATTAAATGTCTGTTTTTTAACTAAAATTAAATAGATATTATTATAATAATAATTACTTATATTAAATAATCTCTACTGTGCCGTGGTGTAAGCTTCGGGAGTCATTATATTTTTTTATTTATGAAATATACAGTAGAAACCGGTCATAACGACATCGGTTAATACGACGTATCGGTTTTAACAACTCAAAATAAAAGTACAACTGAATCCAATATAATTACATGTTTACCGGTTATTTGACTATCCACTTTTTACGACCAATATGACCGGTCCCTTCGATGTCGTTATAACCGATGTCTACTGTATTTATAATTTTTTTAACATTTACATTGGCCTCTATAAAAATTTTTATGGATACGTCGTTACTCCAGTAGAGCATTGTTAATGTAAAAACCACTTGCTTTAATTCTAATGTGAAAAATATATATTTGGTTGGTATAGTTTTGTCCTAAAGAACAATTGTGCATATATGAAGTATTGTGCAATTGTTTCAATAATTGTCAAAGTTACATGAATAGCAACTTTTTACCTGTTACGGCTTACATAACGAGAACTAAGTAATATAAGAAAAAATATGTTAGCACCTTTTTTACATTACAAAATTTTCTATGCACAAATGTTCTTATGGCCTAATAAAATTGCATCAATAAAAACAACAAATTTTAACATATTAGAATTAATGCAGGTGATAACATAGGCATCTTCATAACGTTACTGGTCTACAGTAACAAAATTAAACTAAACTTATCGGAATTATAAATCGATTGGTATTGTGATAGTCATAATTTTAAACTGTCAACATTATATACTGCCAAAAGTTAGAATTGTCAAGAATTTGAATTGCAAAGTATAAATATCGGAATTTAAACTTAAAAAAATATTAGTTATCATGAATTGAACTGTCAACATTTAGAACTGTAAAATATGAACTATCAAGATTTCAAACTGTCAACATTATCAACGAGTTTGAACTGTTAAGAAGTTGATTATAAAGTATGAATTATAATTATCAGCTGTCACGATTTTGAACTGTTGAATGTTAGAACTATCAAGAGTTTGAACTATGAAGTATAAACTATCACGATTTTAAACTATTATAATTTTGAATTGTAAGGCCTATTTCACACATATGCGGTTCCATTCGGTTTGGTTCGTTTTCAATTCTATTTCGGTCGCTGGCGACAAGTGTGAAACCGTGTTTCAGTTTGTATTCGGTACATAATAGTAACCGTAGAGCACCGAATACACCCTCGACACGAACAGGTTCCATCAGGTTTTTATTAGGTACAAACACGTGTCCAGGGAACAGAAAGCAATCAACGCGTTCATACACACTCGGTTCAGTTTCGGTTTTAACCTGATAGTGAGTGTTATTTTTTTGAAAATTTGAAGATGGTCCTTTAACTTCGCGTGTAATTTATCAAATGATTTCATAGACATCCTGAAGTAATTAAAAAAATTGTCTTCATGCTCTCTTAGCTTCGGGAAAATAGTTTAGAATGCTCCAAATTTCTGCCGTAAAATGATGAGAGAGGGTGTTCCCAATGAATTCTAGTATTCCTCCTTCGTTTTTTAACTTTTTTTTATAGAGAAACAACATGGTAACAGCTTGCTTTCTCTCCATGATCACTACTGAGTGTACGGAAAAAAATAAAACCTAATATGATCTGTATGAGAACCGTGTATGTGTGAAGGGATTTGGTTCGTTTTCAGTTGCAACCGAAAACGAACTGAACTGAATGGAACCCCGTATATCAGGGTTTCTCAACCTTTAGTACTTGCGACCCAATTTTCAATCACAATTCTCAACGCGCCCCACCTCCCACCCTCATAGAATAATTTTCACCGAAAAATAGATAAATATAAAAAATGTTTTAGTGTCAATTTCTAATATTAAACCTTCTTTCGAAAAATTTTGCTCTGCAAGACAGGCCCAAGGGAGTCACTAATAATTATTAATCTTGTTTTTAATTTAATGTTATTAATTTAATGTATTATAAAGGGTATCCCAATAAGAGTGCCTGATTTAATTTAAATGAAAAACGCATATTTTATTGAGCGAGTGGTGATTTTTTTATTGCATTGTAAAATAGACATGTTCCGATTTTTTATGGAATAAAAAATCCGGCAAATGGCCCCCGCGAATCGGAATACAGACCCATGCTCTTTTTATGAAATTTGCAATGACGTTCTCACAGAGATCCGGCTCTATCTCACCGATGACGCGTTGGATCTCGGGCTTGAGCTCGCGAATAGTCTGTGGCGCATTGGCATAGACCTAAGATTTCACAAACCCCCAAACGCGACAATTGTGTTTGTTAACGAACCCTTTCAAATGAAAATAAGCTTCATCGCTGAAAATGATTTTTTTTTAGAAAAATCGGCTTCCACTTCATTTTGTTCCACCAACCGTTCAATGAATGGTCGGCGCTGTTCATGGTCTGCTGGTTTGAGCTCCTGAGTTAACTAAACCTTATAGGGATGCAGATAGAGATATTTCTTAAAAATTCACTGCGTGGTGCTTCTCGAAATTTGAAGTTGTTGTGAAGTTGATGTTCCCGGGTTTTCGACAACATTCTCGTTTACAGCAGCGATGTTTTCGAGAGACCGGCCGGTACGCCGACGCACAGAAGACTTACTGTCTATAATCAACCCATTTTCCTCAAATTTATTGATTACTCTTGACACATTTAGTACATATTCACGACCGAAAATTTCGCGAAGTTTTCGAGCAGTTTCAATGTAACTTTCCCCATTTTTGTAATGGGTTTTCACTATGATAACGCGTTGTTCGTTTGTGTAGCGCTCCATAATTAATAATCGGAACATTCGTTAATGACTATTTTCAAATTTCAGAGCTGCCTCTTGCACAGAAAAAAAAATGGCGCAACATTTAAATCAGGCATTCTTATTGGGACACCCGTTATGAGTGTAAATATAACGTGAATTTTATTTTTTATTAGGTATTTTATAGCTTTTCATTCAGTAAATTTAAATAAATTTTTTAATAATATTTTTCTAATTTTTTCTCGATATGCTCGCGCCCCCCATTCAGTTTTATCACGCCCTCCTAGGGGGGCGCGCCTCACATGTTGAGAATCGCTGCCGTATATGTGAAACAGACCTTAGGCAGTCAATTATGAACATTAAACTATACATTTTGTATTAGCTTTAAATAAATTACATTATTGAAGCTAATGGTTTCCAAGAACCTCACTTTGGTCATCCCTGTCATCACAATTTCCACAACAGCCTTGTTGCAAGGACAGTAGTTCAATTCAATTAAAGAATTATATCGAAATAATCGATTATTGACATCTGTAATGGAGATGATAGGTTTAAGAGATTACGATAAATAATTTAATTCTAATAATACTTTTTTAATTGTGCGATACCGTGTATTATGTTTGATAAAACATATCAGCACGATTGATTTGGGCTATCATCACTCGAATTTGATTGTTAGCTGCGATAAAAATGTATACAAAAAATACGTGTAGGTATATCATTATGACTTATTCAAATACTGATGTGATGATATTTTTTCGATTATAGAAATAATACAAAATACATACAATTTGTTTATAATTAATACACATATTTACCGTGTTATTCATAGTTATCCATAAACTTGTGATTTATTAGGTTAACATGAATTAATTTTAGGGTGGTAGAGGAAAAATCGTGTAATTAATTAATGAAATCAATTATACATATTTAACAATCATAAAATAGCGTAAAATACGATACTGACATTTATCATTTAATCATTTTTACTTTTAATCGGCAAAAGTGAAAATTAAATTATGGTACTAAGCTAGTCTTAAAATATCTAATACATAGTTTTCATGAAAAACTTTTGAAGTGGTGGGCCCAGTTAAATAACAAAATTATTTGGTAGCCTCTTTCCACGCAATTAGTGATGAGCAGTCTTGGGTTTAGTCTTGGTCTTGCACATTAGGTCTTGGTATTGGACTTGGTTTTTTAGAAGATGTCTTGGTCTTGCTATTTTTAATTATAAATAAAAAAATTGAGGAGATAAAAAATAAAATCAAATAAATACTGTGCCACAAAAAAGTAAAAAACAAAATTATAATTTTTTTTCCTATCTAAGAATTGATACACAATAACCATCAAGCAGATGCATCATTTAATCTATTATGATGTTTACTAAGAACTATATTTGCTGGAATAGATAAAAAGTCGCGTGCCATTTTTGCAGATATTCATTTTTTTAATTTATTCTCCAGTATTATTTAGTCTTGGGTTTTGATCTTGGTCTCACACTATTAGTCTTGGTCTCGCACTCTTAGTCTTGGTCTTGGTTTTGCGCTCTTAGTCTTGCGTCCAGTATTATCAACTTTAACTAAATGCTCCTTTAACTAACTGTCTTGGTCTTGGTTTTGCGTTCTTAGTCTTGCGTCCAGTATTATCAACTTTAACTAAATGCTCCTTTAACTAACTGTCATATTATCAACAGATCCAAGCATAATACATTTAATTAAATAGATTTTAAATTTTCTGCAGTATTTCTTTACAGCTTATATTATGTAATTTTTTTCATTGAAAGCTTAAATATTGATTATATCACATTTGTAATATACCAAATTTACTTTAAAGGAACATTTAGTGCTAAAGGAGCTTTAAATTGGTTGATAATACCGGGCGATAGTCTTGTAAAATGTACAAGACTAATACTGATTTTGCTCATCACTACACGCAATATTAAACGAAATGATAATTATCAGTGATAATTCTCATGATAATTATATTGATAGTAGGGGAGATTGAGGTGATTACAAACACAGGAAAATTCGAATAAATAAAAACCTAAGTAAGAAACGAATAGATTTATTGTTTATTATTATTGTATTAACTATTAGTTATAATTTTTTACTATCAATTTTAATAAAATAGTAGAACAAAATTACCATTAAAGAAAAAAACTAAACTTTTGATGTCATGATTACTTGACTAGCATGCATGGGGTAATCAAGAACAGTGGAATAATTGAACCTTATTTGTACAAAGTTCGCAGCAAAAGCCTCTGAATGTACTTTGACCACTAGTATACTTATCATGTGCCTTTAAATTGCACTTGTAGCACATTACCCAGTTTTCATTACAATAACGAAAATAATTATTTTCTTTATGAATACTCTCGTTATTTTTTGTTTTGACTTGGTACTCCATCAGTTTTATTAATTTGGTTATTCTCTTTAAAATCACTACAATTCCTTACACCTTTCCTAGTTTTAGTTTTCATCAGTCTTTTTTACAACGTTTGAAATTGCCCCATTTAATTCATTCGCCTTTACTTTATGAGCTTGGAAAAAAAATTTTTAGGTTAGAATCATATAATAAAGAATACGGGTGACATCAAATACTGTTTGATCGAGGCTCACTTAAGCATTACTTAATCACATTTATATTAATTATAATTACATAACAGTTATTATATGTCTTGTATTTTAATGAAAAAACGGATGAAATATGATTTAAAAATGGAACGTTTTCTTTTTACTGTGAGTGTCCTCTACACTGACCGTTAACGATCGATACTAAATGCAGGCCCAACAATCGATAAGTGCAGAGAGAAAATTAGCTTCCCTCTTAAAAAACACGGAAATTACTGAAATCGCGACTACCCTGCGTTCGTTGTTACCCCAATATCCCCTACTCATGTAACCATCTTGTATAAGTGCAAGCCCAGATGCAACTGCAAAATACGCCAGATAGTCATCAAGGATAAGCCTAACTCTTGCAAATAATGCGGAATGGACACATTATCGTTTTCTGCAACACTTGCGCTTCAACCGTGGCTATATTCTCTTGACGGTGACTTATTATTATTTGGAAGTGACTTATTATCATATAGAGTAAACTCACTTTCCAATATTTCAATAATACAGCGAATGGGAAGCACAATAGGAAGGGAATGATGACCGTAGTGTGTTGCACAAAAAGTTCTTTAAGTAGCAATAAAACATCTCGAGTTTTGATAAAATGTTTGGACCATTTCTAAAAGTTGTGGGAACGTGAACTTGTTCATGATGTAATGGCAAACCTTACCGATGACAATTGACCACTGATGCCAAATATTGTAATTTAAATATGGCCGCGATTTATTTATCATACTTATTTATCAATCAGATCTCTGTTGGATAATAATCTGATAACTATTCGATAATTTGATAATTGCACACCCTGACTAATCAATTTGGTGACATTCCAACATCCATTCGGGTAACGCATGTAGTGTACAACAGGTAGTAAGAAATTAAATAATATTTCACGGTTCAAATTTTCAGTAGCAAGTCTTAAAAAAAACAATAAAATAAAATCTAATTTCTCATGCAATCATATCCAGAATGAATCGCCTTGGGACAAATACGGTAATTAACTTTTTTATTCTTTTAGTACACGCAGTAAAAAAATACACACTTCTAAGTTCTATTAATTCACTTTTGAAGCAGATAAAGTCTTCTTATAAAGATCTAATGTGCTCTTATTTTTACTTAATTAACGTGGAATGCATTAAAAATGAAAACGTGTCATTTTTATAATACAATTTTGTTCTTTTAAATTGCTTTTTGTCCTCGCAAGTGAAATGTGTTGAATACGCCATGCGCATAATTAACTTTACAGATTACTAGCGTGCTTACGACTCGAATATAATTTTAATTGTGTTAATATTTATTCGAACATACATAGATACTTATTAAAGTTGTCATTTTTGCTTAAATATTGTATTATTTTATGGAGACATTCTTCAATATTTTTTTTTAAATAATTCTAAAAGAAATCTTTAAACTGAACAGTAGAGAATCATATAGAGCAGTGGTTCTTAAACTGGGGTCCGCGGACCCCCGGGGGGCCGCCAAACTTTTACGGGGAGCCGTGAAACATTTTTGGCAAAAATTAATTTACATAAAGTACTTTTATATTTCAATTTATCAGTGATTACTTAGTATCTGACGACCTTTTTTGTTTTTCTATGAGGGATGGGGGTCCCTGAAAAACAATTGTTCAAAAAAGGGGTCCCCAGACCACATAAGTTTAAGAACCGCTGATATAGAGAATATTTCTTAATTTAAAATTTTTTGGCATTATACGGATTTTACTATTAATTTTACACACATACCTGAAGAACTTAAATTTTGCTTCTAATATTTTAGGCCAGGAAATAAAGGTTTTAACTAATTGTAAGAAAAAATCCGACCAAGCTGGATTTTGGTGGAGAATTTTATTTTGATTTCCTAAACATAAAAAAGTACCCTTAATTTGGGCCAGAGGTTTTAGTTTTTTTTAAGAGAGTTAAAGGGGCAAATTCTAATTTTTTGCAAATATCACAAAAATTATTAATTTTTCGAGAAAAATAGTTATAAAGAAAATTGTATCTAATCTATAATTTTTTTTGTATAAAGGGGTTGAAAGGTGAACACCTCGTTTCCAAGCTTTTTCAATTTATCTCAAAATCTAAATCGATGACACGGGGTATTTTTATAGTTGATATTTATTGGGGACACTTAGACATAGGTATCCAACACTTTGACCTTCTTGGGCCGCATAGCGCAAACTCAGTTTGTCAAAGGCCGTACATATGTATAATGTTTGTAAATTTAATATCAACAAAATCTGAAGATCTTTTTTTTTCGTTATTGACTGATATATTTAATGTGTATTTAATATCACAAAAAATCTACGTAGAAATGCTTATTTCGGGGAAAAAAATAATTTTTTTTATTAAAATCGTAATTGGCCTCAAATTGTTCTATTCGTGAAGTTTCAAAGAATAATGATCAACTATGATTTAAAAAAAAATTAAGTTTCACCAATTAAAATTGCTTAAAAAAATTACGTCACTTGCCTACCTTAAATATAATAAATAAAATAAAAAATAAATGATAGAATAAAATGAATGGTCATAAATTATAAAAAAATAATATTTTATGCAACACGTATCAAATGATTTTTTAACGACTAATGAAATAAAAGTGAAATATTATATTTAGGATTCATTTTCGTCTGCAAAGACAACCACCTACATTTTAAAACGATTTTTGAATTTTCAAATTATTTACAGAAATATTATATTCATAGTAACTTCAACTATAGATTTAAGGCTTTCTATTCTTTTAATAAAGGGGTAAAAAAAATTCAAAATCAGTAGTTTTTACTACCGCAGATAACAATAAAAGGTTAATACATATACATATATATGTATATAGGTATCTTGGAATGGAATATTGTATTATGTTGAATTTTGGGTGTCTCATTTGCATGGAGTTCTCTCCCCACATAATATAAATCCACTCCTGACACATCTTGTACCTAATAAGCTCCATTAGTCCTTGAGCTTACGTATAAAATTTCCAGTGCATCATACAAGAGTATCATAAATGTCAAATAGAATTAGCGGAGGTGGCGTCCTCTATGTAACTCACGCAGGAATTCACCAACACGGACTAATATTAACAAGTTTTGTTCACATATGAGTACGTATACGAGTTTGTACAAAATGTAAATGGGTAGAGGAAAAAGAACCGAACACATCATGTCGAAAGGCAATTTGTTTAACTACTCGTAAATCTATATACCAAAACATAATTTATTAAATATAGATTGGGGGAGGGGGTAATTTTTAAGGGTAAGTGACGTAAATTTTTGGAAAACTGTTTTTTACTAAAATTTCAATAAAAGCATAAGGGTTGAATATTTAAAAAAATAATAGCAATTAATATTGGTTTAAGTATTAATATTTTTAAAAAATTATAGTTGATCATTATCCTTTGGAATTTCAGAAACAATTTGAAACCATTTACAAGTCATTTGAATAATTTTAACAGAAGTTATTAATTTTAGAATTATTTTCATCAAAAATAAGCTTTTTTACCTATATTAAATCTCTTAGAAGGGGTAATTTTTGGTCAAATTCAGTATTTGTGGTCTAAATCGATTCGTCTCAGTATCCTCAACAAATATCAATTATAAAAATATCCCACTGTTGCTTTAAATTTTGTATTTCACCAGTCCGGGTTATTTTTATCAATTTCTACGCACCCAAATTTATAATAATAATCAACTATAACATTGCTTGCCCCTAAAATTTTGTGTCAAAATGCTTCCTTTACTGGACTTATCCCGTGTTTAGACCAAAAAGACAAAACAGCAACACGGTGTATTTTTATAAAATAGCAACAAACCATAAATTTTTAATATGAAGTGTTTTATAAACATCGTGTTCAGCAGCGCCTCAAGTCAAATGTAGGCCCCAAGTTAGAAATAGTTGCAAGAAAATTCTCATAAACTTATTAACATAATTTATTAACTTAAAAAAAAGTAATTAAAAATTTCATACTGTTACACATTAAATAAATTTACTTAAAAAAATTTCCGGCTTGCTTTATTTTTTGCAAAATCAATTATTTTGACAGTGTCAATGCGGTTTAGGTATTCCTGCTCTATAGGTATACAAAATGATCAAGTTATTTAGTATTTCTCCTCCCATTATATTCCTTAAATAATGTTTTACTCTGTTTAAAACCGAAAGTGATCTTCAATAATATTTCAATATACGGAAATATGCAAGACATTTCATTGGCGGTTTGATACATGTGGCTATATCTACATATTATGCTAATTTTTTTTTTGTAAAAAATTGATTACTGCGAAATTCTAGGCCCTAGTCCGTTTAAACCCGCCACTGATAGTGTTGCTGTTTTGTCTTTTTGGTCTCAACTCTCAATACGACATAACATTTTTTATAGTTGAGTTAGATAACATCAAAAAGTCATTTAGAAACCGAGTAATTTTGAATTAAATTTGAATCATAGACTTTTAATAAATTATAAATTCGATATTAACAGTAGGTATTCGATAAAATCTCCTAGTCCCATACATGGTACATGTTAACATGTATTATATAAATATGAGTAATTTAAATTTTTCCTGCATTAAAACATTCTTCAGTACACACATTTTACATTTTCCCGACGTAGAACACACACATTCGGGTTTTAGTTGGCACACAGAATGTAGGATGGTACTCGACATACATATGTGCAAACTATTAGTATATTTTAGCGGACGGATTCTTGACTAGATGTGAATTTTATATTATAATTAAAAAATAACTCTCTCTCGGTATAAAAAAGCTGTCATGAGGCCTTTTTATACATAATACGTACATGTCGTACATGTTTTCTGATGAAAGATAGTAAAAAATTGAATAAAGCATAATTTACGCATCTACATTATATACAAATGAATATTCGTTTGTATGAGGCAAATAAATTCAGTAACTACTGAACTGATTTATTCCGATTTTCACTAATGGACAGAATGTTTTACGATAAAGGTTTAGGTATATATTTTGTGGATACTTACCCGGATAAAAACCGGGTCCAATGTGCAATAAAATCATTTACAACTTTTATCAAAATCATTTTTCATGATGTTTTATACAGGCTGATTTACAATTAGTGTACAAAAAATTAACAGAAAATCGAGGATGTTATTGTAAGCAAAAACTTCATGTGAACATATGTCCGAAAATTATTTTGGAGGGTGCTACATCCTTCCAAAGATTTTGTTTAAAATTAGTGTTTATTTAATAACTAGGGGAGACCAGGGGAATCGCGCCACCTTAAGGAAAAATTATTTTTTTTATAATGTAAAATAAATTAACACATGAAATAATGGGAATATTTAATTTTACTGTTTCTTACGAATTGCACAAATACGTTAACATAGCTTAAATTGGGTTTTAAGTTATTTAAAAAGAAGTTTCCAAGAAATATATACAAAATATATATAAATCGCGTGATTACCCTGGAACCGGGGTAATTCCGCCACGCTCTTGAAAATTATAAACAGTGAGCTTCAGATGAAATTGGAAGTAATGAACAGCAGTTAAACTTACATTATTTTACTACACAACGTTTTTTATTAATTATAACAAGACACTAAGTGTTTTTTAGAGTCCTTTAACACTACAAAATTGTTTGAGGGATTGATTACATTTTTATGGTCATCAGTAAAACTATTTTGCCTGACAAAAATCACAGATATAATTTTCTGCAGAGTTAAACCCACTACAATCTGCATGCGTCCACTTGGCACAAAAAGTGCACCGCGGTACCACATTTCATTTTCGTTATGCCGCCACTATGGCGTCATTACTCCAGTGAGACAATTTGCCGGATGATCCTTATTCACGATTAGTGAAGACGCTTACACATAAAGATATGACACAGAAATGTAGCTGAATAATAGTTGAATGCGTTCACACACTAATTACGGCTATAAATTAACAAAGAAAGATACTTTCCTCGATTTATATATAAGTCAGAAATTAGATTGAAACACTAAAAAACAATATTTTAGGCAATAAAAAACACACACTTTTAGTAAGAACTATGACGATACTGAGACAGTTTTTCCTGTTGCTCGCTAGAGTGCAGCACTTATCGCGACCTTCCCACCACCTATCGTTTGCTGTTTACATAGGATGGCGGCATAACCCCGTATGGCGCCATTCCTCCGGTCTCCCCTACAGAACCCATTTTGATACAATTTTGAAATTTGTTAACCGGTTTAGTATTAGTAAGTGTTATCTATTTCCAGTATCAAACAATAATAATACAGACCAGAGATGTTCGACTCAGTAGGTACCCCGGTTTTTATTAAGTAGACTCATCTCGCGATTTAACGACCGCTTTATTTAGCGACAGTTCAAACGCGCGATTTAGTGGCCTTCCCCTATCCCCACCACAACACCACCGACTGCTATATTTCTGCGCGAAATTTAAATTCACCAATTAACGTTGAGGTCGGCAAAGTGGCGGGGGCGCCTCTTGACGTCGTTAAATCAAGCGGTTGAATTACCAATAACGTCATTATATCGAGCGATGAGTGTATTTTGTTTGGTTCTTTATTTTTTCCTGAGCTGGGAAATTTTAATTCTATTTTGGTTTCAATAGATATCCAAAGAAATATTATTAGCGATATTCCTCTTTAAAATTCATCTTGTATAAAAAGCGTCACGGGTAAGAGAAGTTGAATCGGTAAGTGAAAGAACAATATATCTCCAAAATGACCATTTTGAGAAAAACAAAAAAAACTGTTTTAAAGGAGAACTATGGGTTATTTGGTCTAATTATGTATTGTGACATAGAACTTATGTTAACCGATAATAATACGTACATAAATAAATAAAGAAAAAATTGTAAAAAAAAGATATTTGAAAAAAATGATACTGTTCTTTCACTCAATTAAAAAAAAATGCAAGATTTTTTTTTATTGCTTTATTTTCGGCTTTATTATTTTATTTTTTATTATTTTACAAAAAAAAATATTTGTAATTTTTACTCAGAATCTTCATTTTTGACTTTCCAAGAAATAATATGGTAGTAAAATTTCGTCAGAAAAGTAAGGTAAAAGTAATTGTAAAAAATTGAACTACCCTCCGTCGCACGTACGATGTTGGTCGATGTATTATTATTTTGCTATGTGATAGAGCTATAAATTTTAAACATTTTGCCTATCTCAGTTAAAATTGCCATTTTTGGCACTTGTATTGTTCTTTCACTCACCGATTCAGTTTAAGAACCTGATCTAATATATTTTGAACTACACTTTTATACAAATAAATACATTTAATTGATTTGCATCACAATTTAAATAAATTACACCGATCTAAAGACCAAAATGTATGTAGATTAAGAAAGTTTGTTATACCTACTTTAATTAAAAACATTAGATATAAAACATCCTAAAACCATTATTCCTACATATAATTGTGTGTTTCTCCCAGAATCACTCTCTCCACTCTAAGTTGTGATAATAGTTACTAATTAAACACCATTGCTTAACCCTTCCCCCACCACTAACACACCTGTTTGTTACTGTTTGATATTTGTCTACTGTGCGGATGATATAACACTTGTGACAAGAGTCCTTAAGTTATAGCAAATTTTAATTTATTGTGTGTATATCCAATTGTCCAAATGACCCATTGTTAAAAAATTAGGAGATAAAAATTTTAAGTAATTAGGGACTACATTTCTTATGTAACTCTTAATTTAGGAGGAATAACATAAATATTGAAAAATTGATTTTTTATTAATACATTTCCAGCTTGGAATTTGAATGCTAGTTGCAAATATTTTATCGTCCAATAAGTTTTTTTTTCTTCAGTTTTGGCGTTAGGGTGGGCCCCGTACAGCCACGACTATTCTAATAAGTTATTACTCGTGAATTTAATTGAGAACATTTTCCAACCCTAAAAACTCTGAGTTTATTTCAAAATCAAAACCTTCACTCAATTTTTATATAATTGAATACGTTATACCAAATTGTAAATATTCCTTAATACTAAATTGTCCGTATTCAATTATCATATAACCTAAGCCAACGGTTCTTAAATTATGTAGTCTAAGGACCCTCTTGTGAAAAATTATTTTGACAGAAAAACAAAGAAGATCGTTAGGAACTTATTAATTACTATTAAATAGAAATGTAAAAATATTTTAATTTATGCCAAAAATGTTTCACAAACCCCAGGAAAAGTTCAGTAGACCCTCGAGAGTCTGCGGACCCTAGTTTAAAAACTGTTGGCCTAAACTAATTCTAGGATATTATAGGCTTTCTAATAGGGAAAATTTCATTAAAATCGACTCCGTATAGTTTTCGTATCATGTCGGGACAAAAAATCTGAAAACTATTAATTCGGCGGATTATTTTACCTGGAAAACGACATTACATTTAAAAAATGTGGTGTGCGCTTCATCCACATAAACGTACGGTTGAAGTGAAACTCATTTTATTTCCATTAACTATGTATACACATGCACTACTCACACATCTTTCTGTTATACATATACTCATCGCTCTCTACCTTAACATTTCCTATCTGATTATTTTGCTTTCATTTGTCGTATTTTCACTTCAAAAAATATTTACATTAGGCAGATTTATGTAAAATTTATATAATTAAGTTCTAAAGTAGTATTAGTAATTTTGACTTATGGGTCAGTCCGCGGTGACGGTCGTGACATTTCAACTCGGATTGGAGTTCATAATTTCTAAATAATACTAGTTAATAACATGGTTTTACCTTTTTCTGTAGATCTTAATGCAATACATGTATATTGAAAGAATAAAAAGTCTACAGTTATTTTACAAAAAATTGTCAGCGTTCAAAGCTCTGTGACGGTTGTGACGCCAACTATTACAAGTTTTGCAACCTCTATCCAAAAACCCGAAAGTTTAGCGAAAATATTGAAGTTACTTTATAATAATCATACTTTAATATGTTACGAATAAATTATTTTTTAGTTACACAAGAGCATCAGGTAAATACGTAATCTATTTAACTGGTTATTACCCAATAAACATTGTGACGGTTGTGACAGAAAATTGTGACGGTCGTGACACGTTGAATAAAAGGATACAATAAGAGTACTATTTGTGTGTTTAATTACTTATTGATATTATGAACTAATACTTATAACAATTATTTATCAAATACATCAATAGACTCATTAATTTTATAATAAATGCGGTTACCCTTAGTCATTATTGTTGGTGAGGGTAATTTTTTTCTAATTCGGTCAAACGTCACGTTTGATATGTAATTGTCAAAGACTTTTAATAGTTTGCCACGAGCGTCACTTATTGTCAAGTAAGTTATTGCGATTTCACATTATTTGTTGTCTTTTTCGAAAAAAAAATTAAATTTTTTGTAATATTTTGAAAATAAATAAAAAAAAAATTAATTTTCTTTTGGTTTATGAAAATTGATGTTAAATAGCCTGTTAATTTTATATTTTAGTATTCATTTTCGTAAAATATTTTTTTAACTATCTGATATCGATTACCGCGGACTGACCCTTATGAACTATTTTTAAAAATGATCATGTATATTTTAAACAAAACAAATGTTTGTAGATAATAATAAAATTTACAAAATTTCCGCACAGTACGAATGTTAGATGTAACTTTATCGGCCGAGACTTTGTTAATCTATGCAGTCTGCGTAACTCCTTGAGGTTTGTGTCTAATCTATGTGTACCGTGTTTGATGTAGAAACTATTCACAGAACTCCTCTCTGATTTACGTCTTATCATGTGTAATTACTTAAATAGATGACTGGTGATTATAAAGTTACATGCGTATGTTCGCGGACTTTACACCCTACCTGTGTAAATCATTCGGTGCGTGGAAGATAGATTTAAACAATTTATTATCGATACGCCTATTCGAACTTTTGGGAATTTAGATATAGTTTTCTCTAATAAAATATGCTCGTTACGTTTTAATCATATCTGAACTAGTAAGTAAGAGTTCAGACAGCGTAAATCGATTTTTAGTTGATTATAATAGCTGTTTCACTCACAGTCGTATTTTCTGATTTTATTAATCAACATCATATTATGACATTATGATGTATTAAATATTTTTTTACTTGCTAAAAATAATTCATAAATTAATTTTTAATAAACGGCGGCACCGTCGGTTAGGCTAAAAATGGTGACACTGTCAAAACTCTTACTGAAGTAACTCTAATCTGACTTACCATGCTAGCAAAACTGCTTATACCAGCGATTCTCAACCTGTGGGGCGGGCTCCCCTGGGGGGCGTGATAAAACTGAATGGGGAGCACGAGCATATCGAGAAAAAATGAGAAAAATATTATTAAAAAATTTATTTAATTTACTGGAAGAAAAACAATAAAATACATTCATAATAAAAAATAAAATACACGTTACATTTACTTTGATATAATACACTTATAAATATAGGATTGTATCAGTACTCAGTACTGCACAATGTATTTAATAATTAACTTATCAATATTAAATTAAAACAAGATTAATAATTATTAGTGACTCCTTGGGCCTGTCTTGCAGAGCAAAGTTTTTCGAAAGAAGGTTTTATATTAGAAATTGACACTTTAAGCATTAAGCATTTGAGAATTGTGATTGACAATTGGGTCGCAAATACTAAAAGGTTGAGAAACGCTGGCTTATACTCATAAATACTACCTTTGGGCCGCATTTAGCAAAATTAATCACGTTTGTATACTTGTCCGTTTTTAAATTATCATTTAGTGAATACAAACAAATAATACCAATATTTGTAACTAGTATTAAAATACGTACATTTACTATTGCTCTTAAGCTAAAATGTTTTATGATATATGCTATTATAATATCCAATAATAATATTATCTCAATATGTGACAGATTTTCTTAAGAAATATATTATTTGTAATAAAAATGCCAAATTGTACCTGTCTATACAATGGCAAAGCTGGTATCATAAATCAATTCATAATTAAAATAAACATTAAATTTGTTCTCTGGTCAATAATTGAAGCTCAGAAATACGGCAAGGCTTATTTTAAAATTTCTTAATGTAATTATAAGTTCTTTTATGTACCACAATTCCGTAATTCTTAAATTAAATAATGAAAATTTACAAATTCGAGGGAGTTCTAACCCCTAAAACTTTATCCATGGATGCGCAACTGAACATAATACATAAATAAATTATAAAAAGAATTAAATTATTATATTTTATCATCGACATAAAATTAGTTATGTTAAGTATTTATACGTGTTTGTTTTTCTTCTTCTTTCAACGAAAAAATCTCTATTGCTGAGTATTTAGGTATTTATAGAACACACTAGGGGCTGTGCCCCTGGGCGCTTCGCGCCCCAACCCCCTTTCACGCCATATTTTTTTTACAAATTTACTCGGGTCTGCGACCCTCGTATGTGTATATATCATACTCTTACCACTATTTTTTGATAGTTAATTTTTGAATTTGGCGGAGATAATCAATATTAAAATTTTCAGTAATCTTACATGTACACATTACCTAATTAAAAATTTACTCGAGTCTGCGACCCTCGTATGTGTATATTATAATAATTTTCCATTCTTTTTGCTGATACTCATTTATTTTCTCAAATTGGCGGTGATAATCACATATCATTATTACAATTTTTAGTAATATTACATGTACAAATTACCCAACCTCAAATGTATGACCCTCGTATGCATGAGTATATTATATTATAAACCTAAAAATGATAATTGAAAACATTTATTATTATTAAAATTTACACATGTTTTTCATATTCAAAGAGTACGTTATTTGTATCAAACAATGGTTAATATAAGTTTTTTTACTTTTTATTTTTATATATTTCTAAAGTTTTTAATTTTTGTTCACTTTCAATCAAAATGAATTTGTCTGCGTCACTTTTAAAAAATTTCAATTTTAATTATTTTTATGCGACGCCCCTGACTTAATTTTATTAAAAAAAATTTATTAATATATCAGTCTCACAAAACTTCCAAAAAAATAATAATTCATTAAATAATTTTTTTTAGAGACGCTACTGACCTATATTATAATTTACATATTTTTCTGAAATTTATAATTTTTGAACAATTCAAAAAAAATCTAAAGTTTTTACAAACGTTACGAAATTTCTATATAAACTAATTAGAAAAAAAGATTTTAAATATTTTTTAATTCGCCGCTCCTGGCATTATAGTTAACAAAAACTTTTTAATATTATCTATAGATAATTATACTAATTACATCAAATTACCAATCAATTTTGATTAAAATTTAATTTATAAGCAATTTAATCAAAATGTACAAAATAACATTTCTTTCCACGCTCCTGACGTATATAAGATAAAAAACAGCCGTTTATATTTTCTTCGTTTAACAATTTCAATCAAAATCTATTTTACGTAGAAATTATAATTGATTCACAAATCTAACATTTTAAAATTAATCAAGTAATTTATCAGTGTGTTTTTTATGAAAATGTCAATAAAAATCCATGTGTTTTCTTCTTTATAAATGTCATATTTGACAGATATAAACAAAATACAACAGTGATATCTTGTAATTTAGCAAATTATCGTAAAAATAGTATTTTTCAAACGACAATCACACTGTCTGAAAAACAAAAGCCGATGCTCGAACCAGCTAATTCATCGTTTTTTCAGTAAAATTTCGATGTACTTTTTCGGAAAAAAATCACAACTCAGAGACCTTTCATAGCTAAGAAATGAAATCTAGCCTATTGACTGGAAAAAGGGTGAAGCTACATGACAAAACAAAAATTATCAAAATCGGCCTGGTGAATCCAGAGTCTATAAAGCTATAGTTTCGAGGAGACATACAAATATCACACTATAATATAAACGTGTATGAATATATATATATATGTATGTCTCCACTAAATGTTATGTTTATAGACTCTGATCCCACCGGACCGATTTTGATAATTTTTTTTTTGTCATGTAGCTTGACTCTTTTTCCAGTCAATAGGCTAGATTTCATTTCTTAGCTATGAAAGGTCTCTGAGCTGTAATTTTTTTCCGAAAAAGTACATCGAAATTTTACTGAAAAATTTATTATAATGAAGAAAACACATGGATTTTTATTGACATTTTAATAAAAAACACACTGATAAATTACTTGATTAATTTTAAAATGTTAGATTTGTGAATCAATTATAATTTTTACGTAAAATAGGTTTTGATTGAAATTGTTAAAGGATGAAATTATAAACAGCTGTTTTTTTATCTTATATACGTCAGGAGCGTGTAAAGAAATGTTATTTTGTACATTTTGATTAAATTGCTTATAAATTAAATTTTAACCAAAATTGATTGGTAATTTGATGTAATTAGTATAATTATCTATAGATAATATTAAAAAAGTTTTTGTTATCTATAATGTCAGGAGCGGCGAATTAAAAAATATTTAAAATCTTTTTTTCTAATTAGTTTAAATAGAAATTTCGTAACGTTTGTAAAAACTTTAGATTTTTTTTTAATCATTCAAAAATTAGAAATTTCAGAAAAATATGAAAATTATAATATAGTTCAGTAGCGTCCTAAAAAAAATTATTTAATAAATATTTTTTTTTGAAGTTTTGAGATTGATTTATTAATAAATTTTTTTTTAATAATAATTAAGTCAGGGGTGTCGCATAAAAATAATTAAAATTGCTATTTTTAAAAGTGACGTAAACAAATTCATTTTGATTGAAATTGAACAAAAATTAAATTTTAATAATAATAAATGTTTTCAATGATCATTTTTAGGGTTATAATATAATATACTCATGCATACGAGGGTCGCAGCCGAAGGCTGAGACCCGAGTACATTTGAGGTTGGGTAAATTGTACATGTAATATTACTGGAAAATTGTAATAATGATAAGTTATATCACCGCCAATTTAAGAAAAAAATGAGTATCAGCAAAAAGAATAAAAAATTATTACCATATACACATGCGAGGGTCGCAGACCCGAGTAAATTTGTAATTAAGTAATTTGTTCATGTAAAATTACTGAAAATTTTAATATTGATTATCTCCGCCAAATTAAAAAATTAACTATCAAAAAATAGTAGTAGGAGTATGAGATATGCACATACGAGGGTCGCAGACCCGAGTAAATTTGTGTAAAAAATATGGCGTGAAAGGGGGTTGGGGCGCGAAGCGCCCAGGGGCACAGCCCCTAGTCACACTATAATATAAACGTGCAATATATATATATATGTATGTATATATGTCCGGACGAAACTATAGCTTTATAGACTCTGGATCCACCGGGCCGATTTTGATAATTTTTTTTTCGTCATGTAGCTTGACTCTTTTTCCAGTCAATAGGCTAGATTTCATTTCTTAGCTATGAAAGGTCTCTGAGTTGTGATTTTTTTCCGAAAAAGTACATCGAAATTTTACTGAAAAAACGATGAATTAGCTGGTTGGAGCATCGGCTTTTGTTTTTCAGACAGTGTGATGGTCGTTTGAAAAATGCTATTTTTACGATAATTTACTAAATTACAAGATATCACTGTTGTATTTTGTTTATATCTGTCAAAAAATGACATTTATAAAGAAGAAAACACATGGATTTTTATTGACATTTTCATAAAAAACACACTGATAAATTACTTGATTAATTTTAAAATGTTGGATTTGTGAATAAATTATAATTTCTACATAAAATAGATTTTGATTGAAATTGTTAAACAATGAAATTATAAACAGCTGTTTTTTATCTTATTAACGTCAGGAGCGTGTAAAGAAATGTTATTTTGTACATTTTGATTAAATTGCTTTTAAATTAAATTTTAACCAAAATTGATTGGTAATTTGATGTAATTAGTATAATTATCTATAGATAATATTAAAAAGTTTTTGTTAACTATAATGTCAGGAGCGGCGAATTAAAAAATATTTAAAATCTTTTTTTCTAATTAGTTTATATAGAAATTTCGTAACGTTTGTAAAAACTTTAGATTTTTTTTGAACTGTTCAAAAATTATAAATTTCAGAAAAATATGTACATTATAATATAGGTCAGTAGCGTCTCTAAAAAAATTATTTAATGAATTATTATTTTTTTGGAAGTTTTGAGACTGATATGTTAATAAATTTTTTTTAATAATAATTAAGTCAGGGGCGTCGCATAAAAATAATTAAAATTGAAATTTTTAAAAAGTGACGTAGACAAATTTTTTAAAATGTTAGATTTGTGAATCAATTATAATTTCTACATAAAATAGATTTTGAATAAAATTGTTAAACGATGAAATTATAAACAGCTGTTTTTTATCTTATATACGTCAGGAGCGTGTAAAGAAATGTTATTTTGTACATTTTGATTAAATTGCTTATAAATTAAATTTTAACCAAAATTGATTGGTAATTTGATATAATTAGTATAATTATCTATAGATAATATTAAAAAGTTTTTGTTAACTATAATGCCAGGAGCGGCGAATTAAAAAATATTTAAAATCTTTTTTTCTAATTAGTTTATATAGAAATTTCGTAACGTTTGTAAAAACTTTGGATTTTTTTTGAATTGTTCAAAAATTAGAAATTTCAGAAAAATATGTAAATTATAATATAGGTCAGTAGCGTCTCTAAAAAAATTATTTAATGAATTATTATTTTTTTGGAAGTTTTGTGAGACTGATATCAATAAATTTTTTTAAATAATAATTAAGTCAGGGGCGTCGCATAAAAATAATTAAAATTGAAATTTTTAAAAGTGACGTAGACAAATTCATTTTAATTGAAAGTGAACAAAAATTAAAAAACTTCAGGAATATATAAAAATAAAAAGTAAAAAAACTTATATTAACCATTTTTTTATACAAATAACGTACTCTTTGAATATGAAAAACATGTGTAAATTTTAATTATAATAAATGTTTTCAATTATCATTTTTAGGTTTATAATATAATATACTTATGCATACGAGGGTCGCAGCCGAAGGCTGCGACCCGAGTACATTTGAGGTTGGGTAATTTGTAGATGTAATATTACTAAAAATTGTAATAATGATATGTGATTATGACCGCCAATTAGAGAAAAAAAATGAGTATCCGCAAAAAGAATGGAAAATTATTATAATATACACATACGAGGGTCGCAGACCCGAGTAAATTTGTAATTAGGTAATGTATACATGTAAGATTACTGAAAATTTTAATATTGATTATCTCCGCCAAATTCAAAAATGAACTATCAAAAAATAGTGGTAAGAGTATGATATATACACATACGAGGGTCGCAGACCCGAGTAAATTTGTGAAAAAAATATGGCGTGAAAGGGGGTTGGGGCGCGAAGCGCCCAGGGGCACAGCCCCTAGTCACACTATAATATAAACGTGCAATATATATATATGTATGTATGTATATATGTCCGGACGAAACTATAGCTTTATAGACTCTGGAATTACCCGGCCGATTTTAATAATTTTTTTTTCGTCGTTTAGCTTGACTCTTTTTCCAGTCAATAGGCTAAATTTCATTTCTTAGCTATGAAAGGTCTCTGAGCTGTGATTTTTTTCCGAAAAAGTACATCGAATTTTACTAAAAAAACGTTGAATTAGCTGGTTCGAGTGTCGGCTTTTGTTTTTCAGACAGTGTGATTGTCGTTTGAAAAATACTATTTTTACGATAATTTGCTAAATTACAAGATATCACTGTTGTATTTTGTTTATATCTGTCAAAATATGACATTTATAAAGAAGAAAGGGACGTACTACGTTGCCGGCGCCGGCAACAATTCACGTTGCCGGCAGTTGATATGAATTTTTGCCGCTAGATGACTTTACAAATAATGAAATTTTCGAATTTATATTTAATGAGGTACATGTGTACTTACCTACTGTTGTGTATTGAAGGAATAAAAACCTTCATTAATATTTTTTTTCTAGATTCTCTAATTTTGTTAGCATTCAATGAGTAATATAATTAAATAAATAATGATATTTGTAATTTTTTATTAATATTTAATGATAGTATATTAATTAGACGGTTGTTACCACACCTCTCTATATGAACATTATATCAATTGAATTATATCTTATGCCTCCTAAATTCCTTAAAAAACAGAATAGTAATTATAATTGTTGAGTTAGAATGTTGTGTTTACTATTATGTTTGAGGCTTCGCCCCATATACACCTTCTTTCAAAGACACGTACTATTATGTTTTAATTTTTATTTTAAATGATCTAAAATAATATGCAAATAAATTAAAAATATACTTCTTTTCAACATTTTATGAATTTAATATAAAAATACAAAAAATAATTTGAATTACATAGATATAACATCAATAAACGTCAAATTACATTTTTGAATAAATGAATCTGGTCTTACGGGGTGTCAACTCTATTCAAAGTACGAAATTTTTGACAGTAGTGACAGCTTGTACCCCTATTCTCCATATCAACCCAAACATGTGCTGCTACACTATCTGGAAATCTACGAGATTGAATTTTTAATGTTCTGCTGTCTCGTATCCACTAATTGTAAAAAACCAATTGCTCATATTCCTTAAGCTTTAAATTGAGATGTTCAAAGCTATTGAATCTATTTCCAATTTTTAACATCTACAAATAAATCATAACGTGAATATAGGTACTGAATTTCTTATTTTAAATTTTAAATTCACTTACCTCGAAATTATTAGAATTCTAGTTAATTTTCAGTAGAAAATGTACGTCAATGTACGTCGTCTTTATTCAAAAGAAAATTTTATTCAAATTTGTTTACAAAAAACAAAACACAATAAATAATAATCAAATATAAAATTCGGAAACCCAGATACCTGTGACATAAACGAGTGCCGGCAACGATTCACATTATATTCACGTTGCCGGCGCCGGCATAGGAGACAGTTCCAAGAAGAAAACACATGGATTTTTATTGACATTTTTATAAAAAACACACTGATAAATTACTTGATTAATTTTAAAATGTTAGATTTGTGAATCAATTATAATTTCTACGTAAAATAGATTTTGATTGAAATTGTTAAACGATGAAATTATAAACGGCTGTTTTTTATCTTATATACGTCAGGAGCGTGTAAAGAAATGTTATTTTGTAGATTTTGATTAAATTGTTATAAAATTAAATTTTAACCAAAATTGATTGGTAATTTGATGCAATTATTATAATAATCTATAGATAATATTAAAAAGTATAATGTCAGGAGCGGCGAATTAAAAAATATTTAAAATCTTTTTTTCTAATTAGTTTAAATTTGACAGATGACAAATAACAGGGAATGTTCTAGAAGGTTTTCTATCCTTTTCTATTAGGAGTGAGAAAATTTTTGATGACGTTAAATTTGATAGTTCCAAAATTACGTGGTTTTTTACATGTGACATATTTTTTATGTTTGTAAAAAAATTATTTTGAGTGAAATTGTTGAATTTTTTTTAATTGTTGAAATTATTCATTTAAATCAGGGACGGTGTTTCAAATATTTTTAAATTTGTGTTTTTTTAATGAAATTGTATAAAAATATAATTTTTAATAGTTTTGTTGATGTAATTTATTCAAAATTTCACATTTAAAAATAATAATTAAGTCAGGGGCTGGTGTCGTTTTAAATATATGAAATTTTTGGGAACTGTCACATTTCGTAACGTTTGTAAAAACTTAAAAAAACATTTTTTATAGTTCAAAAATATAAATTTAATAAAAATATGAAAATTATAATATAGATCAGTAGCGCCTACAAAAAATTGTTTATGAATTATTATTTTTTTGAAAGTTTTGAGATTGATATATTAATTTTTTTTTTAATTATAATTTAGTCAGGGGCGTTGCATGAAAATAGTTCAATTTGTTATTTTTTAAAAGTGCAATGTTTTTAAAATTATTTAATAAATAACAGTATATTTTAGGTTGTGTAATTTATACATGTTTCATTTAAATCAGGGACGGCGTTTCAAATAATTTTAAATGTGTTTTTTTAATGAAATTGTATATAAATATAATTTTAAATAGTTTTGTTGTAGGTGATTGATGCAATTTATCCAAAAGTACACATTTAAAAATAAATAGGTCAGTAGCGTCTCAAAATTTTTTTTTAATTGTTCAAAAATTAGAAATTTCAAAAAAATATGAAAATTATAATATAGATCAGTAGCGCCCCAAAAAAATTATTTATGAATTATTATTTTTTTTAAAGTTGAGATTGACATATTAATCTTTTTTTTTTAATTATAATTAAGTCAGGGGCGCGCATGAAAATAATTAAAATTGCTATTTTTTTAAAGTGATGTAGACAAATTAATTTTGATTAAAATTGAACAAAAATTAAAAACTTCAGGAATATATAAAAATAAAAAGTTAACCATTTAATAAATAACAGTACATTTTAGGTTGGGTAATTTATACATGTAATATTATTGAAAATTGTAATATTGATATGTGATTATCACCGCCAATTTAAGAAATAAAATGAGTATCAGCAAAAAGATTGGAAAATTATTATATTATACACATACGAGGGTCGCAGACCCGAGTAAATTTGTGATTAGGTAATTTGTACATGTAAAATTACTGAAAATTGTAATATTGATTATCTCCGCCAAATGAAAAAATTAATTATCAAAAAATTGTGGAACGAGTATGATATATACACATACGAGGGTCGCAGACCCGAGTAAATTTGTGTAAAAAATATGGCGTCAAAGGGGGTTGGGGCGCGAAGCGCCCAGGGGCACAGCCCCTAGTATATATATATATAAACATACACGTTTATATTATAGTGTGATTTAAAATTATAAGCAGTTGTTTTCCAATGTCAGAAAACTAAATCATTTAGCGATTTCAGCAAAACAGTTTGTACAGAGAATGTGACATTATGTTACCGAATTTGTGTGCCATGTTCCAGATCATTTTTCTCTGCGCAATGACATCTGCTATAAATCATATTTACACATAGGCGTAGCCAAAAGTATTGCATTGGTAAATTTATGAAATACGTATAAAAATTCGATTTAACTCATAAAAACTTAACTGAAACGTTTATGGAGCTTAAAGATAATTTTCTTTAAAACTAATAATCAATTAATAATAAAAAAAGTTTATTAAGTTCCTATAATGAACCGTTTGAAAGCTGAGATCTGGCAAGAAATATAATAAATACTTCACTAGGGTTATGAATATAAAATTTTAAGATTTAGGCTCTTTTTTGGAGGTAGGGGAATGTAAATTATTAGCTACAACTGCCTTCATCGCATTTGTCTATTTTTTTAATAATTCAAAATTGTAATCTTCATTAAATTAATGGGAATTACAGTGTGCTGCCACCTTTTTGATTTAAGAGTTATTTCACTATTTCAAATTGGTTCTGAAATCTATAAGGTTCGTATTCATAATAGTTAGCTACACTGGTAGAAAGGATTTCTCAAACCATGTAAACCTTGTTTTGTATATAACGAAAACAATATTTTCTTAAGATAAGCAATAATCTCTTAAACCAACTATAGCATTCTTGAACGAAGGAATAACTTAGTTGGATTAAGAGTATGTTTCTTATATTAAGAAAATATTGTTTTCGTTATATACAAAACAAGGTTTTCTTGGTCCAATACAGTTTTTTTTCTGTGTATGTGTGTGTGTGTCTTATAACGCATGAACAGAGCTGCGAATGAATTTTAAAATTCAATAGTATTTTTTTAAGTCTTATATGGGCATCGTTTACCACTGACACCGGCAACTGACAGCTGTCAATGTCAGTGAATTTTTTTAAACTGAAATTTTTGAAATTTAAATATCTAAATTTGGCGCGATTAGGGGTTCATTATTTGTGTTCATAAGTGTAATTAAAAATAAAATTAATCTAATAAATTGAAAAATTATACGGTACAAGAAACTAGTACGTGAGACTAGACTCGCATTTGACACATTTTTTTTAGATGTAAAATTAAATGTTACAAATTTTAATATAACAAAAACCTTAAAGTTATAAATCTATTAAAAAATTAGTAACAATTATCAACACATTTTTGATCATCCTGTTTATCTTTTATTAAAAAAAACATCTATAAATATTTGCAAGAAATCTGAATGCATTACTTTCTTATACGTGCATATAAAGATGTATTATAAACACAATTTAAAGTATGTAGCTCGTAATATTTTTCTATCCCGCTCCAGTTTCCACCACATACATGTACTGGAAAATGGTTGTGATACTTCATCTGTCATTCAATTAAGATGATTTATATGATGGTGTGAGCGAGAGGGAGTGATAGAGACAGTCGTACGTTAGAGCGATACAGAAGATCCTCAATGAGAACGAATGGACTTTTGTGGTCATGTCAGTGATGGCTAGATGCATCATTCAACTTCATAACCATATTACCTGCAACACTGGGAATAAAGAATACACATATTAGAGTACATCAAAGTGTTTGTACTCATATGAAAATTAATATGCATGTGTTTGAAATGCAAAAAAAAATTGTAGGATATTTTTTTACAAATTATGTTATGTTTGCATTATTCGAGTACGCATTGAGTTGGGTAGAAATTGGTTAATTAAGCATTTTTTTCCATAACACAGGCATACGAAAAAAATGTATTGTCTACCAGACGAGATAAACATTTCGGTCAGATCGCATTTTGTTCCTAACCTCAAAAAAATAATGAAAGCTGAAACATGCATTGAAATATTCAAAAAATAAAGTTATACGTTTTTATAAGGTCGTTGATTCTAAATTCGGTGTTAGTTTGGCTCGACCAGTCTGAATTAAATTTATAACATCAAAAAAGTAATTGAAAAATAAAAACGAAAACTGACTCTTATCTGTCGGAGAAATTTTACTTTCATCTTTTCCTGTGATATCTCGTTTTTTTTCGACGGACCTATGAAGGTGGTTTTTCTTAAGGCCAGGTTCCTCCAAACAATTTTCAAAAAATCGAAAAAAAAATTCCCGTAAATTGCTAGAAAATACTCTTAAAAATAATATAGAATTAGTCCCGAAGGTCCGTACGACCAAGAAGTAGGTATACAAGAGGGGAGAGCGGAGCGATCCAAGCGGTAAATCCGGCCGCTCGAGCACTTTAATCGCCTTTTTCTCGAATCCACGTTTTTTCAACTGGGTGACACTCTTATTTAGAAACTATTACACTTATCAACATGAACTAAACGCCATTTTACTCTTAAAATGTCTCTCTATGGTCGGAACTACAACCAAAAATATTCATTGTTCTTTAAAAAAGTTATAAGCAATTAAAAGTGAAAAAAGGGTCAAAAAATTAAAAAGTCCGCCATTTTGTTTTTTTTGGGTGAAAATGTTTCATTGTAGTTCCGACCATAGCCAATGTGATACAGAATAAGAAACCGTTTCGATTTTTGCTTTCAGATGATTCGTTGTTGAATTATCGTGTCACACACCAACAAAAGGGACGTGTTTCAGCAGCCATTTTGGGAGCCGCCATTAAAAAAAAATAATAATAATATTTTTTTTCAATTAGTATTTGAATATGTCTTTCAACCTATAAAAACTTTGATTTATAAATATTTTTAATAATATAAATAAAATTTGTTTGAAAAAAACACGTTTTTTGGAGGAACCTGGCCTTAAATACTCTTCGAATACCAAAAAATTATATCGGGTACAGTTTTTTATATATAATTTTTTATTAGCCGAGTCAAACTAACACCGGAGAATTTCAATTAATGTTTCAACTTTTAATACTTTTTTGAAGTTAGGAACGAAATGCGATCTAACAGAGTCACACCAACCTCGGATTCAGATTCAGCGACCCAAAAAATGTATAGAAATATTTCTCTCGTCTGGTGGACCAGATATTTGTTTTGTTTTCATATATCTGCGTAAGATTTATCGTATTAATGGATTCTACATACAAAATGAAGTTAGTTTACCCGAAAGTTGAACAAGAGCGTGTGAAAATTCTATCAAAATCAGTTTTGTAGTTTTCGTGTCAAGTCGGGTCAAACAAACAGACATACAAAATGTGTAAAAACTATTAAATGTACATTATAGCCTGTAATAAACTACATATTTTTAATACACATGTATGATACTACTCGGTTAAGTTACTAACTTTATGTAAACCATAAAAATAAAGTAGGTATTTGTATGTACATACATACTACATACATAAAATAGAAAATTTTTATTAAGAAATATTAGTTCCATAATCTCTGTTTCTTCTAAATAATCTAATTCGTCTGGGTTCATCGTATTCATTGTATTTTATGAAACATATTTTTTGAAAGTAATATTAAACGTTTTCTAGTAATTACACGGCATTATAAAAAATAATATAAAAAAATTAAAAAACAACTTTTATAATGAATAACGGACGTAAAACCTATTAAAGGTTACCAACACCTCTAATCATCTTCATTTCTATTGTGCAAGATATAATTTTGATGAAATAATAAAAATTAAATAATAGGATATTTGACTAAATTTTAAATTGTACTCTAAATTGTTCGTATGTATATAATATAGACTTGTGTGTGTGTTTTTTTTTTCAAAATAATGCCGAAAAGACGCTGAAAATATTTTTTTTTATTCAAATGAAAATTTTCCCGCCAAAACGCTCATCCGAAACTCGTAGTATGCGTGACATCACGTTATGATAATCAAACAGTGTAATGCATAATATTTAATAATTATTTATTTAATTTTCTCGAATAAATTCCATAAAATGAACACTTATAACTGCTGTGTAGTATCTGGATGTTCAAATCGTTCAAATACTTCGATAAGATGTTCGATAAGTACTCCTGAACAATTATTTATACATGTTCCACATAAAGAAGATATCCGAAAAAAATACCCTATTATAAACGTAGTAGCATGATTAACGATATTCCTACTTTTTTGGGATATTACCCATTAACCCTCATATTAGTATATTTCCTGCATTGTTCATAATATAGGCTCATATATATTTTTAAATAAAAACTATTTTTTGGCACATTTTTTATTGAACAGCCATGATTCGATTTCGGGAGGTTAACATGTATTTTGATTTATAAAAAGGCTTCTGATGCAAATAATTTCAAAACTCTAGGATCATTGGATAACTTAGGTTTCTAGACTATCGACTTTAATCTATTATTTTTCAAAATAAATATTGATAAAAAATTTGTTCATGTGACTAGTGACAAGCATTAAGATACTGAATATCTCTTAAGTTTTTGAATACAATAATAAATTGTAGTTTTTTAATTTACTCTGCTTCTCCGCGATATCCGAAGGATAAAGGAAACTAAATGTTTTCCGATTTCAAAATTTTAAATTTTTCTTTTAAGATTATGACAAACACTTAATATACATGACGCACAACTCATTATCAACAGAACCAATTTTACTGGAACTTGGTTTCTTATTTGGATCTGGATAATTAAATATCATTAAAATTGTGTTTAGGAGGGGAAGGAGGGGTATAAGAATATAAGAAAACTTATAAGTTTTTGTCATTTTTTTTAATTTTGACCCAACATCCTTTATTAACTATATATATTTTTATCGATATTTTATGTATGTACCTAGGTATTTTAAAAATATTTTATTTCAGTTGATTGGAAATTAATAATGGCTAGGGGTGTACCGGAACTGGAATTTTCGGTTCCGGCCGGAACCGGAATTACCGGAATTCACGAAAAAATTCCGGCCGGAACCGGAATTTTTTTCAAAAAATTGTATTTCAATTACTAATGATAAAAAAATAACTAAAATGTTATAAATATGCTTTATATACATAGATTATCATTATAAATTAATATAATATTATTTTATATTGTATTTCTTAAAGATTAAGGGGATAGAGTCTTACATTATATTATAAAACATAGTATTTTCTACATATCGTGCGATTTTTACAGCTTCATAAGGTGTTTTAAATTGTTTTTTTTTAATCTAATTAAATTACTAGTATATCAAATTTATATAAGTAAATATGATAAATCAAAACAGCAGTTAAACAAATTCACAATATAGTAAATCATATAAAATATCGATAAAAGAATACCAATTACTCGAAATTAAAGCACCAATATGCGTTACTTTAGTCCTAGTGCAATCGTCTTCGAACTATTTTCCGCTGTACCTCTCTGGGGGTTCCGTGAATAAAAATTATGAAGCACTCACATTAGTTAAGTAGTATTTAATAACTAAATATAAATATAATGATAGATTTAGAGAAATAATTATGTGAGTCTTTCTGATTTTATAAATCCCAATAATCCCAATAGCATAAATACTTGTGCAGTAACAAATTTTTCACGGGCCACTATTTTGAATATTATTATTTTAAGATATATTTTATATGGGTAAAATAGAGTACACCGAAAAAACATTTTAGTTTAAATCGGGAAATATTTTTGAAAAAACCGGACTATAGTATTATTTAAAAAATGCAGAATAAGTCTTATTTTACAGATAATATTAAAATTTTTTCGAAAATCTTTAGTTTCTTATTGCACAGTTCATCTCTTATTTATTATCAGTTTAATGTCCGTAGTCTGTAATATAACGACTTTTTTCTTAATATATTTAAAATCAATTAATGCTAAAATTTCAATAATATTATGATAAAACAAATAATAAAAAACTGCCTTTGAATTACGGAAGGATTTTTTCATTAATAAAATGTTATTTATTCATAATTATATTATTTATGGATTTTTTAGTAGAAAGAAATAACAAAATTTAAAAATTCCGGCAAACCCGGCCGGAATTTCGTAGTTGCGGCCGGAACCGGAACCGGAATAAAATCGTGAATTCCGGCCGGAATTCCGGCCGGACCGGAATTCCGGTACACCCCTAATAATGGCTTTACATCAAAAAGACTTATGATGCATATCGAAGTACAAAACAATAATTCTGAGTCCTAAAAATAAGTTTTGCATAAAAATATTTTATTATAATCATTAAAAGGTAGGTACTTTTAATCCATACATTTGCAGATTTGATCAAAAATTATTAAAAATAATAATTAAAACTAACATACATAGTTAAATATTTCATTTAATAAACTATTAAGTGATACTACTATAAAATAAAACAGGCAAGTGCTTGTTGGGCACGCACATGTTAGGGTTCCGTAGTCATTCTCACTACGATTTATAAAAAAAAGAGTTTTTTCAAAATTTTCGTGACCGAAGGGTTAAAATCAAAAAGTCATTTGACTTTTATTATTGCATTTTAAGAGACCTATCAAAAGACACCCCACTTAATGGGGTAAATGAAAAAAATGTGAGTTAACTTTTCAATCTATGATAGGGGGGTCCAAAATATTTTTGACAATGTTCGTTATAATTTTCAGTGAAAGTACTAATTAAAAGCTACATTCTGATTTTTTTCAGATTTTTTGAATCGATAGTTTAGAAAATAGAGGGGGGGGGGACGCTCTGACAGCGACATTAAAAAGCAAATATTTCGTGACTGAAGGGTTGAAATCAAAAAGTTATCTGACATTTTTTATTGCATTTTAGGAGGCCTATTAAATGACACCCCACTCAATGGAGTAAGTGGGGAAAAAAATGAGAGTTCACTTTTCAGTCTATAGAAGGGGGGTTCAAAATATTTTTGACAATGTTCGTTATAATTTTCAGTGAAAGTACTAATTAAAAGCTACATTCTGGAATTTTTTCAGATTTTTTAAATTGATAGTTTAGAAAATAGAGGGGGACGCTTTTTAACGACTTTCGAGAGCAAATACATCGTGATTAAAGGGTTAAAATCAAAAAGTTCTGATACATTTTTTGTTGCATTTTAGGAGACCTTTCTAATGACACCCCACTCAATACTCAATGGGGTACGTGAATTATTTTTTTTTTAAAACACTTTTCATTTTTTTGAAAGGGGGCCTAATTTTTTTTTACAAAAAATTTATCATTTCTGTTTTTGGGTCATCAATCTACGACCGTATACCAAATTTCATCTTATTATCTCAAAATTTTTGAAGACGGACGGACATGGAGAAACTATAAGGGTTCCTAGTTTTCTACGGAACCCTAAAAATGAAATTTAACAAAAGTGGATTCGGTAACTTTAAGGGTCGATCCAGACTATCGAGCCGGTCTCGGTCTCTCTCCAATCAAATATAAATAATAAATAAACAATATACAATTAAATCATTCACACTAAATTTATCGTTCAGGTCTCGGTCCAATCATGCTCTGATACATTATTACTATACTGAAGATTTGACTGGACAGAGCGAGACCAGCTTGATAGTCTGTATCGACCCTTAATATTCTAATCCAAATAGATGTAAGTTCATTCAAGAAAGTCTTAAATAAATTAAAGTTATAAATTAACATTTCAATTTTATTACATCCAAATAAACGTCTTTGGTAATCATTATGATATAAAGTAAATCACGAATGTAATTTAACGACAAAATCTAAATTTATCTACAATAGCTTTTATGCGTCGTTTTCCTTTTTTCTATTGTTCGCATTTTGAAAACACAACGTCTATTGATGTGGAGCCGTGCGCAAGTGCGTTCATAATTGGTTATTACAGGTAAATGCGTGGGAGAAAAAAGAGAACGCTTTGTCCCTTTGTCGAATAATCATGATAGGTTTCATTCAGCCTTACCTGCTCTCAGCTTTACATGAAAATAAATAATCAATAGGGTGGTACAATTATTATACATTTTTTTTAATACGTGGGTTGTTTAGAAATCATCATTCCTAAAATTTTTTGTGTGGGTTAGTTTTCCAAATCTTCTGGGTGCAAAGACGTTTTCAATGTATTCTATCACACGAAAATAAATAATCAATAGAGCGGTACAATTATTATACATTAATTTTTTTTATTACGTGGGCTGTTCAGAAATCACCGTTCCTAAGATTTTTCGTGTGGGTTAGTTTTCCAAATCTTCTGGGTGCAAATACGTTTTAGATGTATTCTATTATTTAAGCTAAAAATATAAACCTTAACTACAATAAAACAAGTTTCACTCGACACATGTTTGGACTTTTTTATACGAATTAAACTACAGTTATTATTATTTCTCGAAAATTTAAAGAAAAAAAACACTCTCTGAACTGCAACGATACTGTTGGCAGTTTATTTCATAGAAACTCTTGTGTATCGGTAATATCGTAAGCTGAAACCAATATTAAACCATTATCACTAAATATATCGGCTTTTCATTAGAAACCTCACTGTATCAATTATACAAACATGCATTATGGAAAATGTACTGATGCAATTAATTTCCAATATCTAAACCAGGAGTTCCCAACCTTTTTTGCGCGTAGACCCCTTTTTGAAGGAATGACAAAGTTCATAGACCCCTCCTGTAATTATTTGTAATTTAAAAATTAAAAATGATTTTTTTTCGTGTAATTGTAAATGACCTTTTCTTTTACTCTTTGAACTGTTTTTGAACTCCTGCATTGCATAAAAAACATCGAATTTCAAAATATACAAATTTTCCCATAGACCCCCAAGGGGTTCCCATAGACCTTGTTGGGAAACCCTGATCTGGACTTTTGATTCTAATTTTATTATACACTAATGTTCGAAATTTAAAAAAAAAACACCAATTTTGTTCAATAATTTGAGATATTTTTGAATGGCTGCATTTCCGCAAAAAATGGTCGTAGAACAGTTTTATAAAAAAATGAGTTCTAAAATTTTAATATATCTCAGGATAACCACTTATTTGAAGATGAAACGCAGAAAAAAATTCAAAAATTTATATCAATTTTGATAGGCTTCACGGGATTGCTCAATTTTTTTGTTTGAAAATAATAATATAATTGACTTTAGTAGATCACACTTTTTTTCTTTAATTTACTTCTTTTTTGATAGCAATCAATGATCATTTTTGAGTGCCTTTAACTATATAGGGAACAAATAATCGAAAAAAATATCAAAGGGCATATTTATGAAGCTGAAAGACTTTTCTTTAAAGCCCTTTAATTATTCATTCGATAAAAAAAATCTGTAAAATTTATTTGAAAGTTAACTATTTTATAAAAGCAACTTCATATTTTAAAATCATTTTATTAATAAATTCTAATACATAAAGTGCGTACATATATTAATATTCGATTTGACAGTATTCGAATTGAACAATTCTCCATAACGTGTGTTATTCCATAAATAATAAATTTCACGAACCAATAAGTACAAAAGGTCAATCTCAAATTCATTGTATTATCCTTTTAATTAAATTTTGCAGTATATCTTTTTTAGCCTGCCATGAATCTAATTGTGAAAAGCTACTGTCAATATCGCTGTAATTGATAGACCCTATTTATTTATTGATGTATCGGCTCTCGATAAATTAGTAATTATTGGAAAGCAGAAATATTTACTTTACGATCACTAACACTGACATTATATGGATCGCAGGTCGAAAATAATGTTATAAATATATTATAAAAGATAATTTTATCGTTCGGATTTAGAGGGGTATCTAAATTTTTGGATCACGACGATTTTGAAATCTAGGATCGTAAACGTGTATATGATCGTGAGTCAATATTAACTAATTGTCCGTGACTGTGAGTGATTTAAATTCGTGAGTATATTTTGAAAATAAAATAAAAAACATTTTTTTTATCAGAACATTTTAATATCATATTCAGTCAATGTTGCCAACTTGAAATCTAAAAACTCTCTGTTGGCATTCATAAAACCCCTTATTTTCATCATTTTAAAATTTAACTGTTACAACCGTGACCCGCTGTGCGTGATCGCCCGTGAATAAAAAATACAAATTGACAAAAAATGACCTAAATAACATTGACAACTGAACTATAGTTAATGAAATAATATAGTCGTAATTATAATGTCTGTACAAAGATACTTTTAATTTCTGGATCTGGTTTTTATTGGTCATATCTTTTACCAACATTCTTTCATGTTATATTTAATTAAAAAATAGAAGAAAAGGGAACACTCATACATACATACATATCTCTATATCTCTAAACTACAGAGCCGGCGTTAATAAATTTATGCATTTTTTTTACATTACCATTAGGCCCTATTTTTTTCAAAATTCATTATAATCCCCCATTTTATTCACAGAGATTTATTTAGTTAGATTGAAATAAACTAACAATAAATTTTAATATAAACTAGGCCTTAAGAAAATACTGAGAACATTATTTAACTTAAAAATCACGAAGGAAAATTATATTTATGTAAAAAAACGATTCATCTGCTAGCCATACTTAATTAACAAACCAAGTTTCATTAATATAATTAATATAATATAATTATGCCTGTGACAAGGATTCAGTGAACAGACAGATAGACAGACACGTAATGAAAAGTGTTTGTCTATTGACCTGAAATGAAAAGATCAAATTGAAATTTTGAAATCGGAGAACAAATATTTTTCTGTTTTGAGAAATGATCACATAGCTTCCCTTTTCCTTCGGATATAGCAAGGTAGAAAAAAAATACACTTAATACCTCTATCTGGTACATACTATACTGTTACATAAGTATAGTTGTAGAGGAAAATGTATACTTATAATAATATTATTAATCTAAAAATAAGGGATAATTATACTCCGGCTAAAAAAGGATACGTAAGGCATCGTAAGGGCTCTAAAATACACTGATTCAGGCGTAGGTGTATACTTCCAGATGCACGTAACTGCAGAGGCAACGGCTCTACGGGGAGAGGAGATAACGCGGATAGCTGTAGCTCGCTATTTTTATTAGTTGGATACCCTTTAGTAAATTATCGCC
Source organism: Sialis lutaria (assembly GCA_949319165.1). NCBI lineage: Eukaryota > Metazoa > Arthropoda > Insecta > Megaloptera > Sialidae > Sialis > Sialis lutaria. Next base: position 19,313,215 of record OX439241.1, read on the forward strand.
GCTCCAGATAATCCTGGACCACCGAGTGCAATGTTTACGTGCTCAGAGGTAACTTAGATCTGGCGAGTTGGTAGTTTGGAGTTGGAACGTGAATTGATAGTTCTTAGTGTAGATATTCCCGATATGAGCTAGCGATATTTAATAAGTTTCCATGGAGGTATATATGTATATTAAACGATCAAGACATACACAATTGTTTCGAAAGTATGTACCTTCCTAATATGTAGCATGTAGGTACCATTTTTTTATTTAAAAATAAAAGAATGCAAATAATTTTTACTTTTTTATGCATAAATTTATTGTCAGTTAAACTCCTGGATTTTATTTGTGCTTTCTTGTAGGTCGCCCTATCGTCTATTTGTCTTTCGTCTTAGGGTTATACAAAGACACAAGATGGAAAGGGAAGTTCCCTATGGGCCTATCATGGGAGGGTTTTAACAACTAAACGAGGGGGCTGAAAACACAGGTAGAGGGAATCACTTAGGGTTTTTTTGGATGCAGGAGGAGGTTGCAAATAATAATAATATTTATAATATTTGTTTTTTTCCATTTTTTCAGTTTTAAATCATATTATTGATCTAAGTATTTGTTGCCTTTTTCATGAATTTTTCAGATTTTTTGAACCCCTACTTGCAGTGAAACAGGGAGAGGGTGATCAGTTTTGAGCCTCCTTAATTAAAATAATGTCAAACTCTACTAGTTTAAACCCATTTTTGTACCCAACAGATGTTTGCGTAACTTGAGGTCTATGGCGCACCCCCTGAATTTTTATTTATGCCTAGGTGTTCGTAGTAAGGTTAAAACTTAAAACTATAAGTTCATAATCTAAAACGTAGTTTTTGCTTGCAAAATATTTCATTACGTAATACGTAATTATACATATAGTTTTCTAGCTATTTTCAACATGATTTTCTCAAAATTGCAATTACAATTACATGACATTTTTATTTACAATTAGATTAAATTAAATGTATTAATAAAAATGCTTCTTTAAATTCGTCTGATTTTGAAAGAAAATTCTAAAATACTCACAACAGCAGATAGATATACTTTTAAAATAAAAACTAAAAAGAATGAAATGCATGACAGTTAGAAGGTAAATATCAATTCAAACTGCTTCATGATATTGCGGATAGTTCTGACGTTGCTGTGTAGATGGCAGCACATATTTTATTTTAAATATTGATATAGGTAGATACAAATGTGTATAAGGCATGCAAAGGTATATACATACTTACATGTAAGTGAGACTATATTTTTATTTTATGTTTATGCAGTAACTAACTGTTCTTCTAGTAATAGTAGAAAAATGCTTTTATTGATTAAACTTTGAAATGTACTTTTATAAAGTATAGTATAGTCCCGTTTTTTTAACATTTTGTCCCAACAATCCTTATCGGAATGCTTCGATGTTTCGTTATGTCAGCTGGAGAGTCTAGGTAGAAATAAATTCCGAAGGCGGTTAAATTTTTTTTTTTTAATAATTTCAGTCGAAATCGGTTATAATGACATCGAAGAAACCAGTCATATTAGGTTTTTAAAGCCGATTAATGTAAAAACCGATAAAAAGACAATTATATGGGATTCAATCGGACTTTTATTCTGAGTCGTTAAAACCGATATGTTGTATTAAACGATGTCGTTATAACCGGTTTATACTGTATATTAATATTATTCCGCATATTTCTTGTACTTTGTATGACAATTTGACAATCCATACTACATAAATTTTAAAATACGAAAATAACTACAGCAGAAACTGGTTATAACGACATCGAAGGGACCGGTTATATTGGTCGTAAGAAGCGCATAGTCGTAATAACCGGTAAAAATTCAATTATATGGGATTCAGTTGGACTTTTATTTTGAGTCGTTTAAACCGATACGTCATATTAACCGATTTCTACTGTATTTCTGTCTCTTTGACTGATCTTGATGATATTTAGTTGGGATATAGCTTACATACATCTTGAGGAAGAAATAGGCTACTTTGTATATCCCGAAAATTGATTAGATAAAAAAATATAAATTCCACGTGGACAGGCGTGGATAACAGTTAGTTTATTATACACACAAAAAAACTGTATTGAAAGAAAATCTTATTTTGTATATAACGAAAACAATATTTTCTTAATATAATAAAAGTACTCTTAATCCAACTACATTATTTCTTCGTCCAAGAATACTACAGTAAGTGCATAAAGTTAATTTTTTAATATTTAATTTTTTTGATTCTATGCAATTATTTTACATCAAGACGTTATTTAATAAATAAATCTAGACGTCCATTATAAGACACATTATGCACTAATGGGTTTAAGAATATATTTCTTATCTTAAGAAAATATTATTTTCGTTATATACAAAACAAGGTTTACTTGGCTCAAGTAAACCTTTCTACCTGTGTATGCAAATTATTTGCATATAATACTACTTGCCCCGTATTTTCCCCAAGAAAATATGATCACTCTAGGACTAAATAATCATGTAAGATTCGACAGAGGTTTTAACGGTAGATCACGTTTTGAAGGTCTGTAATCACGTACAATCATTATTGTCTTAAATACATCTGGCTGCGTCTATCTGTCTGTGAACACTCATCAACCAAAACTATGAAGATTAGGGTGTGCCAAAAAAAGGCGATATTTTTTTTTTCGCTCTCAGCCCAAATTATCTCAGGAAATGCCCAAACAAAGCTCCTGTTAAAAGCGGAGCTCAAAATTCCAATTTTAAGAGGTCCTCCACGGAAGTTGAAGTTTTCCCGTTTAAATAACATGGGAAACGGGGTTTTTTAACAGTTTTTTGTCCTGCAAACTGTGAAAAAATTATTTTTGAAAAAAATGAATGAATGGATCTTTTTGAGTATTAAATTTAGTACAAAAAGTCCCGTTGAGTCAAATTTTTATATTCAATATTAGATTTTTGACAGAGCTTTGAAGTTCAAATTTTCGCATTTTTTCGCGTTTTTGCATTTTTCGGCTAAACTATCCGAGTTAGGGCAAAATGTTAACTAGCAAAATTGTAGTACGGTTAACATTCTATAAAAAAGTTTCCATCGACTTTTTTGTATTATGTATAACAACAAAGTTATAGACCCATATATGTACTAACAAAGCATAAAATTCTTTGTTCAATTATCGATATTTTAGTTCATAAAAGCGAAAATTTAAAAAAATAAACGTTTATGGGTCTATAACTTTGTTGTTATTCATAATACAAAAAAGTCGATGGAAACTTTTTTATAGAATGTCAATTGTACTACAATTTTGCTAGTTAACATTTTGCCCTAACTCAGATAGTTTAGCTGAAAAATGCAAAAAACGCGAAAAAATGCGAAAATTTGAACTTCAAAGCTCTGTCAAAAATCAAATATTGAATATAGAAATTTGACTCAACGGGACTTTTTGTACTAAATTTAATACTCAAAAAGATCCATTCATTCATTTTTTTCAAAAATAATTTTTTCACAGTTTGCAGGACAAAAAACTGTTAAAAAAACCCGTTTCCCATGTTATTTAAACGGGAAAACTTCAACTTCCGTGGAGGACCTCTTAAAATTGGAATTTTGAGCTCCGCTTTTAACAGGAGCTTTGTTTGGACATTTTCTGAGATATTTTAGGCTGAGAGCGAAAAAAAAATATCGCCTTTTTTTGGCACACCCTAATGAAGATTCTTGTATACTGTAGATGTATATGTACACAGCAGTAATAAACCGGAAACGTATAGTAAAATTGTAAATATTATTATTTTAAATTTCAATATGTTTGGTAATGAAATTACCTACTACTGACCGACTGAAACCGATTTTTGAACCGTAACCTGCAAAACCGAAACTGAATTTTTTTAAAATTAATTATGAGACAGGTTTGCTTAACCCTTTGGTCGCGAAAGTCGACTAAAATTGATTGTATCTTTATTTTTCTCTAGTCCACGACTTATTCGTAAGGAAATTTAAATGTGTACAAATATGTACACACACATTGAAAATTATATATTATTAAAAGGTCTATATGAATGTGTACCTACCTACTATTGTATTATTAGAAATCTAAATATTTATACCAATTTTTAATAATAAAATTTAATAAAAATTATAGATAATTATAACTATAGAAACCTTATTAGAAATATAGTCCAATCAAATTATCAAAAAAATGTAGTTCGTAAGACATTGTTCTACAGAGTCATTTTTTTTTATTCAAATTGTTAGGGGGTATGTTCTGAGTACTACATTAAGTTGGCGTGGTCTATGACCTTGAGCGTTGTCCGCCATAAGCGCGAAAACTTTAAACGTAATTATCTCGTAAACCGCTCATTCTACTATAAAATTTGTCATAACCTTTCTTATTCATCAGGGTCGAATAAACAATTTTATTCCCAGGCACAATTCTCTATCGTCAGTTGGTGACGAGGTATATTGTAAAAAAGTACACAAAAAATGATTTTTTGCATTTATTTCGTAAAGAAGCGATTATATTGAAAAAAATTAAATCACAATCTTTTAGAACTCTCAATTTGCAATATTTTTGTTTTTAAGTGCCATTTTGCAAAACCCATAGTTTGCGTGTTATAGCCCGCAAAGCATCGCAAAAAAACATTTTTTCATTATATTTCAAAAAGTATAATGGAACCTACAAAATGTGTAATGACAAAAGTGTAGATAATAACATTTTACACTTTCTTTGTTTAAAGAAAAAAAAATTCTTTTTTCGTTAAAATTTTTTGTTTGTTTTTTTACAAAAAAAAATAATTTTTTTTCTCTGAACAAAAATGTGTAGAATTTTGTGGTCTTGACTTTTGTCATTACACATTTTGTAGCTTTTATTATGGTTTTTGAAATATAATGAAAAAATGTGTTTTTGCAATGCTTTGTGGGCTATAACACGCAAACTATGGGTTTTGCAAAATGACATCTGATAACAAAAATACTGTAAATTGAGAGTTCTAAAAGATTGTGATTTAATTTTTTTCAATATAATCGCTTCTTTACGAAATAAATGCAAAAAATAATTTTTTGTGTACTTTTTTACAATATATCTCGTCACCAACTGACACTAGAGAATTGTGCCTGTGAATGAAATTGTAGATTCGACCCTGATGAATAAGAAAGGTTATGACAAATTTTATAGTAGAATGAGCGGTTTACGAGATAATTACGTTTAAAGTTTTCGCGCTTATGGCGGACAACGCTCAAGGTCATAGACCACGCCAACTTAATGTAGTACTCAGAATACACCCCTTAATATTTTAAAACAAAAAAAATGACTCTGTAGAACAATGCAGACCAAAAATACAAATTGATTGGACTAATAAGTATATTTTCTAACAGTAAACTTCAATTAGACATAATATCGATGACGTAGTTCCAGTATTAGTCACATTCTCACCTACTCATTCACAAAATTTCAGAACTACTCTCACTAGAAAAAGTTGTCTTTACTTGTATAAATATATATAAACTATGTCAACAATAGTTTATAAATAAATATGATACCAGACGACAGATGTCTGTTTATTTCTAATATAGTTTAATTTATTAGTTAAGTAATATATTTTGTACGTAAAATTCAAAACATTCTTGACAAAGATTAATTAGTTTTAAAGAACTAATTTTTTAATATCTAAATAAAAAGTTTACAAAAAAGTGGGTCAATCTTTGCTACAGAAAACTATTGTTTATTTGGACAATATCTAATAAACTGGAATTTATTATATTACAATTGTGGAAAATTAATGAATGTACTTTTTGTATTTCAATTTGGTAGTTTACTGTATGAATATTATATTGTTTGATAAAAATTACCCCCCACTCCTACGACGTAGCTGACCACTCTAATAAAACCTTTATTATCCTTATAATTTTTTCACCAATTTTAACAACTTAAATTGCATTTAACACTTACTAATTTTGATTTCAATTTAATGTCGAAAATAGAACATGTTTAATTTTTCCATCAACTTTTTGTTTTAACATTTATTTTCATTTGTTTTTTTTTGTGCAGTACAAGATTACTGTTTTGCTAACATGTGCTGATTTGGTTAATTCGTATTAATTATAAACTATATAGGTACTGTGTATTTCGATGTTCAACAAAAGAAAGAGTTTATTTATGATTTTCTTATTCTATTTTGTTATTCAATCTATGTAATTTCTCTAACAATTAGTTGGCATTGCTAATTAAGGGGGATAGCCACTGTGAGGGGCAAAAAAATGTTTGGGAATTTTTTTAACAGATATAACTAATTCTTTTTTTAATCAGGTAAAGGACGTTTTATTAAGTATATATTCAACTTATTTAATATTAATTTTTATAGAAAAATATTTATAAAGTTATGAGACTCGATGTGACGACCAAAAAAATATTTTTCTCTGTGGTTGACTCGAAATTTCGAGAAGGGTTATATGAAAAAAATAAATAAAATTTCTATCAATATCTATATGAATGTAGCTATCGTTGCACGTAGCTGTTTTTTTAATTTTATTTTTTCACAAAATGCCGATCGTATGAATTTTTTTTTTTCATTTTTAAGACCAATTTTTTTATTAGAGCGGGTTTAAAAATAGTAATTATCAAAACTTAAAAAATCGGTTACGAATTTCCGGAATTTAAACTCAATTTTTTATACATATTTATGAATATGTATACTTTAAAAAAATGTATTATATTTGTATATAAATGTATATATTTTTTTTTCGTCACAGTCGCCTCCTTAAGTCAAAGAAATTGAAAACAAATTGATAATGATAAATTTGAATTTGTACATGGAAAAAATAGTCGATTTTTAAATAAAAGTTATAGTTGCTCTTTAAAAAATTTCAATTTTGTATCAAAAATACTATCAGATCTAACATGTACTGACAATTGAGTAACTTCTACAATCTCCATTGTAATTTTTATAATACTCAATTTTAACTATATTCGTAAATATCATTTACGTGATTTATTCAAGTAATTATTCTTAAGTTGAATTATTTGTTAAATGCTATACAAATTATTTCATTTTAATAGTTAGTACATATTTCTATTCAATACTTTCGATATTTTCATTAAAATACAATACAATAAATACGACTGCGTAAAATTAATTATATTAATAGTATATTTTTATCAATATTTTGGTATAGCAAATTAAACTATACCAATAAATATAAATTTCAATCCTGCACACAAAAATTATTATTCGTATTATAACTTTAGTAACATGTGGCCTAGCAAGAAGTATTTGGGATCATTTCTAGATTATTACGTCAAATAGTGATATTTCTTTAAAAAATAAAATTTGAGTGATTGTTATAAACTATTTTTCTCCGTGTAGAGAGCAAAAAAAAACTTGATTTTTTTAGGGTAGTTTTTTTATTTATTTTACCCTCTTCCTCAGAAAATATTCTACAGACGCCCCTGCTGATGAACATAATAACATAACTTACGAGTAGGTACATACATCCAGAGACTGTCAATCAACATTAAGTTACAACTTCTGTAGAGATTTAAAGGATTAATTATTACGTATGTTTCTTCGTGTATTTGAACATCCAATAATATTATAAATGTATTTGAATAAAATAGGATTATATGCGACGTTTTTTAGAATCGTATGTACAGGAATTATTCATGTGTGAATCTAAGAGCTGCTGATTGGATTTAAAATGAATGAGTGAACATGGTCGTCACATTAGAACACGAACGCTTTATTTTTTTATTTATATAGATTTTATCTGCTATATTTCTAATATAATGAAATAATTTAAATATATTATACACATACATATAATATACAGGGTGTCCCAGGACTGTGTCAAAGCTCAATATTTCATTTAATACAATGAATTGGAAGAAAACTTTAAATGCAAAAGTTGTCAGACGAGAGGAGCGGCATAATTTAAAAATAGTTACATTTATACAGAGTGTCCCATAACTGCGTTACAAACCAATGTTATGTTTTTTTAAATACAAACTATATATTTTTATTTGATAATCTAAAAGCATTCAATTTTCTGAGTATTTTGATGTATCAAGTATGGGATTATACAGAGAGGTTTAGAAATAATGACCAATTTTGAAAGAAAATAGGAACATTTTCAACGCCTTGCAATTTTCTAATTACAAAAAAAAAATGTATTCTCTGCTGAAAGTAGTTTTGGTATATTCTCTATTATTGCGATATTACGTTAAACACTTACAACATTGTATTATTTGTACATGGTGTGTCAAAACACTGAACCTAGTTTTTTTCAAAATTTTCAAATGGAACACCCTATATATTTTTACATTTTCGAATTGCCTGTTCAATTCTCAACACATTTTACAAACCATGTTCTATACCTAAATCCAGCCGTTAATAAGTTACTAATTTTATTTTAAAATCTTAAGATGTTCCATAAAAACAATACAACTTTATTATAATCAATAAAACAGTTCGCTTAAAAACAATTTAACAAACTAATAGAACGTACAAACTTTAACAACATAAAAATTTAATTATTTTATGGAATATAATAAAGTTGTATGGTTTTTAAAAAAATCTTAAGATTTTAATATAAAATTAATGACTTATTAACGGCTGGATTTAGGTATAGAACATGGTTTGTAAAATGTGTTGAGAATTGAACAGGCAATTCGAAAAAAAAAATATATAGGGTGTTCCATTTGAAAATTTTGAAAAAAACTAAGTTCAGTGTTTTGATACACCCTGTACAAATGATACGATTTTGTAAATGTTTGACATAATATCGCAATAATAGAGAAGATGCCAAAACTACTTCAAACAGAAAACAATTTTTTTTTTTTTGTAATTAGAAAATTACAAGGCGTTGAAAATGTTCCTATTTTCTTACAAAATTGGTCATTATTTCTAAACCCCTCTGTATAATCCCATACTTGATACATTAAAATACTCAGAAAATTGAATGCTTTTAGATAATCAAATAAAAATATATAGTTTGTATTTAAAAAAAACATAACATTGGTTTGTAACGCAGTTATGGGACACTCTGTATAAATGTAACTATTTTTAAATTATGCCACTCCTCTCGTCTGACAACTTTTGCATTTAAAGTTTTCTTCCAATTCATTGTATTAAATGAAATATTGAGCTTTGACACAGTCCTGGGACAGCCTGTATATAAATTTCAGAGAGGTGAAATTACATTTTCCTCATATGCGCGAATAAAAATATGCATATATCTTTGATTGTTCATAATTTGAATAATAATTGAATTAAAAAAAATTCCAAGGAATTTCATAAAGCATATACCATGTCTTATGGATTCGTCAATAGAATTTGGTTTTATCCAAGGTATATAAATATAGAGGTATGGCAATGCGGTCGTTGACCAATCAGCGGTGGTGCGGGAAATTGACGTCACTGGTGGAAATATTCAAATGTTATAAATGTATAATTGCAAAAACATTCTTTAATTTATTATTGTTTTCGTATTTTTTGATATTTTAACAATACATACAATCACAGAAGTACAAATTCAATATTACAAAATCATAAAAAGCTGTCACAGACAATTTGGTGTATTCGAGAAGTATTACTTTTACTGTTCTTAAGTTGGCAATACAAAAACTGGGCTATATCGTATTAACAGCTTTTTATGATTTTGTAATATTAAATTTGTACTTCTGTGATTGTATGTATTGTTAAAATGTCAAAAAATACGAAAACAATAATAAATTAAAGAATGTTTTTGCAATTATACATTTATAACATTTGAATATTTCCACCAGTGACGTCAACAACGCTGATTGGTCAACGACCGCATTGCCATACCTCTATATTTATATACCTTGGTTTTATCTCAACTCGAAGGTTGTCAAAAATTAATGTGAGTTTTTCACATTATTGTGTTTTTGTTTACCTTTAAACCGTTATATATTTCTTAATTTTCAAGTTTTTGTAATTTTACTGATATAAACGTAAAGAGAATTTAATTTAAATACAAAAAATATAAATATCCTTTAAAATTGATGGATCAGGGCAATAGCAGCGCAAATTATAAACGGGAACAAGACAAAAATTGAGTTATTACGCTTCGCACATAAACAGGTCAGATTATAACGGCCGTATCTCGGTCAATTTTTATTGTATTAGAATAAAATAAAAAACAAATTAAAGGTCTGACGCAGAGCTACAAAAAACATCTGAAATATTTTTCAATAAAATAAGTCATCTTGATGTTATTTATGAAAAAACACATTTTCACCCCTTTCAATCCCTACCAAACCCTTGCACCCCTTAGTCGAGTACGCTCAATGGTTTCTTAAAGTTTAGGTATAAAACTACGTACATATGTACCAATTTTCGTTGATGAAGGAATTTTTGTGTTCAAAAAATCTATTTTTACTGTACTACAGGGGGGGGAGTGCTCCATCTCCTTCTCCGTCTATGGACACTAATGTAGCAAATAATTATTTTTGACTGATATTTATTTTTTAATTGACTCTCGACCTTTTATTATATGAATTTTTTTGTTAGGATAAAATTTTTCATATGGGACAGTTAAAAAATTGTAAAATATGTCATGAATGTCACTGAACTTTCTTATACAATAATTTTTTTACGTATATCTCCTTATATAAAACAAATTACTCTAGCTTATTGATGAAAAATATAAAAAAATATATAGAACATAAACTATAGATAATAACGATCTCTACAACTTTTGTTATACACATTTCATTCTATTATGAATTTAAAAAAAAAATAAAAAAATAAATTAAACTTAAATTTCCAAATATATATTTTTTAATTGGTAAGAGATACAAAAAAATAAATGGAACATAAATTGTAGAAAATAACGTACTCTACAATTTTTGTATAAACATTTTATTCTATTATGAACTTTTAAAAAAAAATTAATATAATGACCAAAAATTTACCTATTTTTTTATTTTAACTGGCAATTTCCAAAGAATTTTTTCATTTAAACAGTATTATCTTGATATTAATGAAATGCTGAAAAAATTATCTTTCTTTTTTATATGAAGTAAAAAAATAATATTGGACAAAAAAAATGTTATATAACAATTAAGTTCGTACGAAAAGTGAAATTTTCAGATTTTCGAAAATTGCGAAGAACCCTTAAGATTAAGAGAAAAACAAATAATGACAAAAAATTATTTTCGCAATAAGAACTTTAAAATAAACTCAAGAAAATTGAAATCGGATGACAAGGAGCTGAGATAAAGCTAATTTTAAAACACCGTTGAGGGCCATCTTTGATAGCTCATATAACAGTGTTCTACACGGAATTTAAAGTGGCTCTCTATCTGAAAATCTTTCTTTTAACCATATGTATGACCACAGAAAGTGACATATCCAATCAAAAAGTGCAGTGTTTTTTCACATGCCAGACGTACTATAAACAAAAAAAGAGATCGTCCCAGACTCGTCTCGTCGAAATTTCAGTAACGTGAGTTAAACTAAGAAAAATGGACTAATTTTGGATTATTCTATATTAAGTATACCTTTAATTATATGAAATTTTTTGTTTGGGTCAAATTTCTCATATGGGATAGTTCAAAAATTGGAAAATCTGTCATGAATATCACTAAACTTTCTTATACAATAAAAAATTGTACGTATATCTCCTTATATAAAATAATTATTCCGGCTTACTGATGACAAATATAAAAAAATTACAGAACATAAACTATAGATAATAATGATCTCTATAACTTTTGTTATAATAATTTTATTCTATTATGAAGTTAAAAAAAATTTTTTTTTAAATTAAACAAATTGAAAAATATATATATTTTATTTAGTAAGAGATACAAAAAAATGAATGGAACATAAACTATAGAAAATAACATACTCTACAATTTTTGTTATTAACATTATATTCTATTATGAACTTTTTCAAATAATATTGAATATAATGATCCAAAATTGGTATATTTTTTAGTTTAATTGACGATTTCCAAAGAATGTGTTCACTTAAACAGTATTATCTTGATATCAATGAAATGCTGAAAAAATTATCTTTCTTTTTTATATGAAGTAAAAAAATTATATTGAGCACGATAAAAAAGTTATATAACAATTAAGTTTGTAAGAAAAATGAAATTTTCAGATTTTCAAAAATTGTGGGGGACCCTGAAGATTTAGAGAAAAATGAATAATGACAAAAAATAATCTTCGCGGTAAGAACTTTAAATAAACTGAAGAAAATTGAAATCAGATAACTAGGAGCTGAGATAAAGCTAATTTTAAAACACTGGTGGGGGTTATCTTTGATTGCCCATAAATAAGAAATGGACCAATAAACCTCCTGGCAACATCAAGAATCATAATCTGCAAGCTTTTCTGAATACAAAACTATGCACAGAATGCGGTCCTCATATTTTGCACACTCAACTCCATCCAGCGCTCGGTCTAGTAATCTGATCTGGGTATTTAGCTGTAAGAGTTTATTAGGCATGTTAATGACCTACCCCCCTCCATAAATGACCCACACATATATCTAACTCAATTAATCGTTACAACAAAAATACGTTTCACATTTAAAATACATGCATACAAATTTACATACAGAACCCCTACAAAGGGTTAAAACAAAGATAATGAAAACATCATTCAATTAAATCGCAACACATACATACAAACATTGACCGATCATTCAGAGAGTCGGTCGGTATAGTAGGTAGCTCATGCTAGCAGCGTGGGCACGGCGGTCGGTGGCGCGACGGCCCGTGTTTTTCGGGGAAGGGACGAGGGAGGGGTCCAGCGGAAAGGGCGACGTCAGTGCGTGGGCCACACCTGTATCACAACGGATTACTCTTGGAAGTACGCAGAATGTTGACATCACCGGTCGTACGTAGAAATGTGTACCTCGTTATGTATGATGATGAGTAGTATTGTATTGATGGGTTATTCAAGGTTGAGAGATTAACAGGTTTCGATAATACCGGCAAAATTTATTAATTTAAATATTATAATAATAATATACTTTGATAAGAATTTTTTATGTACTTACTTATCAAGAAATACATTTGATTAAAAAATATTTGTTGTACATGTTACCGGCAAAGTATATTATTCAGACATTCTATAGATTTCCTAGGAATTCTATACAATGCCTAACGATTTCAGGCAAAGTATAAAATGATTGTTTAATATAAATTTATTACATACTTTGCCAAGATAATATCAGGAAATGTATTAAATACAAGACAAAATGATGTTATTAAAGCAGATAAATATTATTTAATTAATTTTTAAAAGTCAAAATTCATATTAAGGGCCTTAATCGTTAAAATAATAAAATTACATAAACAATATTGGAACATTTGATATTTATTATAATAAATAAAATAAAATATTAGTTCAGACGAATATTAAGTATATGATTGATAATTGTTAAAATAAAAAACATATAAATATTAGTCATTTAATAACATATTAGTCTAGACATGTAACTATTAAGTAATATAAATAATTCAGTATTGGCGGTAATCTGCAAACCTTCAGCTATCGAGAATGATCAAATATCAAGTATTTTAGTATTTCATTACATAAAGTAAACCAACATCTGTACCAGGACCAAAATTGGTTGGTTCATCCTATTTATGTTTATATTTCATGCTTTGCCGGCTACCAGTTAAGTAGTCAATCTATACAATGCCTAGGAAATGTATATAATTAAATTCATTTCATACATTGCCTGGTAATTTTAGGCATTCTATAGAATACTTCAGAATTCTATATATTGCTGAATTTCATACATTGCCGGTAACATATACACTAAAAAAAATATTGGATTCAAATAATATAAAGTAATTGATTAATTTGCATTATACAGGGTCCTCCAATAGTGTGTCCGGCATTGTTTTACGCCCAAACTATTGAAGATAGAGAGTTAGGATAAAAATTTTACTATATATATCGACCCTAAAGAATTTCAGGAAAATATTTTCAACCCCCTAAAACCGCTCCTTGGGGGGTAGTTTGAGGGGTACATGCCCGTTTCTCAGTAAAATCAAATGGAATGGTATATCAAAAAGTACATATTTGTAAAGATAATGAAAAAATAAGAAACTTTCGTAAAACAAAAATTTTCATACTTTCAATTGTTTAAAAAATATGGCGACTTGTTATCAAATTTTAAAGTTTTACTCAAAGTGCTCTAATTTCGTTAAATATTTATGGAATTTTATTATTATTTTAAATTTTGAAAGTAGAAATAATGAACTTTGTAAAGATGTATGATTATTTGAGATTTTAATAGTTTAAAGTGTCATACTCGACATACCAAAAATTCAAAAGTTCAATTAGGGATAATTCAAAATTTTTAAATACAATGGTATATCAATTAGTACTTTTCCTTAAAGAAGATATGTAAATAAACAGTTTTTGATAAAAAAAGTTAAAATTAAAAATTTTAATTTTCAGTTTTCAATTTTAAAATTATAATTTTAAATTTTAAATTTTCTTAACAAAAGTTGTTTATTTACATATTCTTTTTAAGAAAAAGTATTAATTGATATACCGTTGTATTTGAAAATTTCGAATTATCCCTAGTTGAACTTTTGAATTTTGATATATCCCGTATGACACTTTAAACTATCAAAATCACAAATAGTCATACATCTTTACAAATTTCATTATTCCTACTTTCTAAATTTGAAAAAATAATAAAATTCCATTAACTTTTAACGAAATTAGAGCACTTTTAGTGAAACCCTAAAATTTGAGAACATGTCGCCATATTTTTTAAACAATTGAAAGTATGAAAATTTTTGTTTTACGAAAGTTTCTTATTTTTTATGATCTTTACAAATATGTACTTTTTGATATACCATTCCATTTGATTTAACTGAGAATCGAGTATGTACCCCTCAAACTACCCCCCAAGGAGCGGTTTTAGGGGGTTGAAAATATTTTCCTCAAATTCTTTAGGGTCAATATATATAATAAATTTTTTATCCTAACTCTCTATCTTCAATAGTTTGGGCGTAAAACAATGCCGGACACACTATTGGAGGACCCTGTATATAATAAATTGTCATTGTGCCCAGTAACCCAATTATTTGAAGGCAAATAATTTATGCAAATATGCATATACATAGCTTAATTTATTGATGCAAATCGATATTATTTAATTCGAATACATTAATACTTTGAATAGAATAGCTCAAAAAGATTTATTACAAATATGAAATAATGAATACTTTTAGTCGTAATATTTTATTTAAATGACGCTAATATACTCAATTACACTTTGCCACCCTCTCCTCCTTCTTTCTATAAATGAGTACGAACAAATATTTAGTTGAAAAAAAATTAAATGACATAATGATTTAAATAAAGATTGTATAACTTTTACTGTTGAATGAAACAAATATGTATTGTTTTGAGTAATTTTTAATTCTTTATTTAATCAAGAAAATAATGTATTTGATTCTTATACGGACTTTTATACATAATAATATGATAGAACTCAAACCAAAAGCATAACTATAATTTTTAAGTTCCTGAATTTTTTTAAAGTAAACCCTATTGGTAACAAACAATAAACTAAATAACTCGAACGTTTAGTTGGTGGCTAGAAAAATTTTAATGAATACCTGTCGCGGGGCTCACTTACATTTTGGCTGTCCAGTCATCCTGTAGTTACTCTTCTACAGTAATGTAGTTACATTCTATTTATTTCTTCCCAACACGTATTTTTCAGTGTAACTGGCATCAAAATAAACATAATAAAAACGTTCTAGAACCGCTGTTAATATATAGCATTTCTGTAAACTTTTTTTTTTTTAGTTTTTATTTTGATGATAATCATTTGCATAATTTAAACTTTTAAACAAGTCATCTTACCACTTAACGAAATTAACAATATATGATTTGTTTAGCTGTTTTATGTTGAAATTCACTTAATTTGATAGTTAATCATAGTAAAATTTTAAATGGTTTCTTAGTAATGTATAAAAAATAAATAAATAAAAATAACATTAGAATAATGTCTTGAAAAAAAAAAGTTATAAATTATTTTTTAATTAACATAATTTATATAAGTATGATATTCTTAACTTACAAAATATTTATAATTTAATATATTTATTAGCATAACATAAAAAAAATCATTTTGGATTTTTAAATATCTCTATAATATCTGCAGACACGGGTTGATTTTCAATTTAACACAATATATTCATTTATGCATACTAGCAACTAGTAGAACTTAAATTTCTTAATATAGATATTAAATTAATTCCAGAGATAGATATTTATTCAATATGTTGAGGACAATACTTACACATATATCGAGATTTGACTACATTTATTTTATATCTCTGTTAATTTTGATACCTTTAAATTACAGTAGGGTCTCTATTTACGCGGTAGATACGTTTCACATAAAATCGCGTATAAAAATCGCTTTAAAAGACATTAATTATTTTGTAAAATTATGAATACGTTCAATTAAAATGGACCGAAAATCGTGTAAAAAAGTTTCTGAATATCCTTCAATAAAATCAGAAAGGCTATTATTTATTTTATAATAATTTTCTATTCAACCAAACCGCAACGAGTATTATTGTTAAAATAATAATAATTTTATTATAAATTTTATAGGTATTAACATTTTCTGTATTGTCGTAAACTTTATTCTGAATGAAACTACATTAATAAACTCAACAAATGTATGTTTGTGGATTGATACGTTAGTGCATAACACAGTCCAACTACTCCTTGAAAGAAAAAAATCTCCAAGACAACAAACGAAGTATATCTGAAGTCAACTTAACGCCAACTGCAACTACTATACCCACAATATGTATAATCATTGACTGCGCGATTATTTACAATGCTACACATCTGATCGCAGTAGCCAATAATACAAACACAATATTAATCCTACCATCCCTGTTCTAATAATCAATCATTACACATGTACATATGCGTACACACCTGTTAAATAACTCCATATAACCATGACGTTGCCATTTTCTATTGTCTTAATGTATAAATCATCTTATCTGTTGGTATCTGACATTAAAATGCCATGCGGGGGCGGGCGTATCAACGTTTGACACATTAAACACTTGCAATAAAAACGCCATAATTGCACCGGTTTTGGACTCACCTTGTCTAACGATCTAGCATATACAGATTTCATTATATGTTACCGTACGGGATTCTGTAATAGTAGTGTTGAGAAATACGTACAGTGCCGGCTCGAAGACTGATTTTTTTATGATTAGAAATTGTAAAAAAACTATGATCACCACAAGATATTTGTACATTATTGTGGTATTTCATGGCCCTCTCATGGAGGGGGGGCAGGACTCTAGTCCTGGGGCTCGAGACTAAGGAAGGCCCGGTGCGGCGAGCAAAAGTCATTGATTGATATTTACGAATTAATTTTTTTAGTTGAAAGAAAAAATCATTTAAACTTACCGAAAAAAACTGGTCGGAAAAATTTTCGTTGGGGGCCCGCCAATAATTCTAGTCTAAGAGCGTGTGATGTTTTCACCAAAAAGCAAAATATTTACATGGTGTTTTTTTTTTTTTTTAAACAATTCGTATTTCTTTTAAATGTATGATTAGGTTTTTTGGTATGTCTTTTTGATGTAAACAATATTTGCAACTTTTATTCAAAATAATTTTACTTTCTTATAAAGCCATATGTATGAAATACAAATTTATATATGTATAGATTTTGCTAAGCTCATTTATTTCCAATTTGAGATTTTGATGGAAACCCCATTCTGACCTTTCTTGATTCTTGGTCTGTGCATCTGTCTGTCAGTTAATTAACGTTGTAACTCAAACTACAAATTAAAAAATTTAAAATTAATCTTCGTCTTCAAATTTCCGATTTGTAAACAATTTTATAACCGGAAACGAATGTTTATTATTTTTAAAACAGACCAAATCAAAAAAACAATATTTCAGCTAAAAGTTTTAGATAATATTATTATCCATAGCTTACATATGTGTTATTTAATTTTTCTACATCTTTTATCAACTAACCAGAAATCTTTTTTTATACATAATGTTTGAACATGTTTCGTGGCACTAATTGCAGCTTTTTTTCTATTACTTTTTCAAAAATGGGAGCTAAACATCTACAAATAAAATAATATCCAGTATTATTAAAGAAAGCTAACAAAATTTACTAGCTAGTAAACACTTTCAACAGGGTATCAATTATTTGTTAATATCTATGGATTTGTTTTTGAATTTAGATCGGTGATAATTCAACCTATTATAACACTACTGGTGACTCTGATCGTAGAAAAAAAAACATTAATAATATCACCACTGTTGGCAAAACTTCTCAAACCCTTAATGATACTTCAAGAGAACTGTCAAGTTTGTTTGATACCACGTTTAAATAGCAAATTTTGTAATACCTAACATAAGTGTATTTTTTTCTTGAGTATTAGGGATATTCGATTTCGAATTGAATCAAAAAACTATAAAATATAAAGAATTAGAATTATTTTTGGCACCCCTGTGATAGACTGTTATTTTTCAATACTCACACAAACATATGAATAGAAATATCATAGACAGTGTTAGTACCAGTGGCGGATTTAGGTTCGACTGCGCTCTAGGCCCCGTCCGATATGGCGCCCCTTTTGCTTTGTAGTGATAATTATTATAATAAAACATCTAATTTACGAAAATTGAATATATTTATTATAAGCTTTATTAATTTTTATATAATAATAAATTCTTAAAAAAGCATACATAAATTTTTTATGACATCACATATCAGATAAACTTTTTTTTTCTTGCCTTAGCTTGCGCGAAAACATTAATGATATCCCCATAATCAATTTCTTGCACTAATTTCGCTTCGATAGACAACAATGCAAGTGCATTGAGTCTGTCTTGGCCCATACTTGCACGCAAATAGCTTTTCACTCTTTTTAGAGTAGAAAAGGATATTAGTACTTTTTATATATTAGATAGTAGCCATGGAATAAATAATTCTATAATTTACGTTTTCAATATTTTATTATACAGGGTGATTCAGCACTGTCGTGCCAAACTTAAACCATAGATTGAGAAAAATATTTTAAGCAAAAAACTTCCAATAAACATGTGTCCGGAAATTTTTGGTTAGGGAACTACAGCCCACCAAAGATTTTCATCAAAATGAGTTTTTATTTAATATCTAGATAACCCTTTGTGATAAAATTATGAAATTTGGTATTCTGTTTAGTAATAATAAGTGTTATCGACTTCTCATATTAAACAATTATAATTTAGACTGGGGATGTATGGGGCCTGCGGGCCCATCAATTTTTATCTAGTATTTATTATTCTTTAATTTTTTTATAAAGTTGGGTACTTATTTAAGGTTATATGACACAAAATACGTAAAAATATACTTTGCTTATTTGTCATAGGATAAACCGTTTTCGAGTAATATCGATAGAAAAGAAAGCATGCAGAATTTAACTTAATACGGATGCTCCAAATTACAAAAAATAAATTTATATTCTTGTTCTGTGATTAAAGGTAGAAAAAAAAGTTCATATAAAGAAACTTCCTAATATGAATCCTCTAAGATCTATAGCCAGTTGTAATATTGTATTATGTACTTTTATAATTTGACTAAAAAACGAAACTAAAAATGGCTATTTGTTGATAAGGATGCATTTTTTGAGGTATACTTATGTTAACTTTTTGTCATCATTTTTATGATAGAACAAGAATATAAATTTATTATTTGTAATTTGAAGCATCCGTATTAAGTTAAATTCTGCATGCTTTCTTTTCCATCGATATTCCTCGAAAACGGTTTATCCTATGACAAATAAGTAAAGTATGTTTTTGTGTATTTTGTATCATATAACCTTAAATAAGTGTCCAAGTTTATAAAAATATTAAAGAACAAAAAATACTAGATTAAAATCGATGGGCCCACTGACCCCATACATCTCTAGTCTAAATTATAACTAGTTAATATGAGTAATCGATAACACTTATTAATACTAAACAGAATACCAAATTTCATAATTTTATCACAAAGGGTTCTCTAGATATTAAATAAAAACTCATTTTTAGTAAAATCTTTGGAGGCCTGTAGTTCCCTCACGAAAAATTTCCGGACACATGTTCATTAGAAGTTTTTTTGCTTAAAATATTTTTCATAATCTACGGTTTAAGTTTGGCACGACAGTGCTGAGTCACCCTGTATATGATTATAGATTTTGAGAAAGATTTTTTAAACTTGATATAATTGAGAAATTTTAAAGGTTGCTCAAAATTTTTTTAAATCATGAAATTTTACAAATAAAACTTTTTTTTTAAATTTGACTTTTTAGTACAGCAATCGTTTTTACAACACTGAATTACCTCTTTCACCTGTTATGTTTTTATAGGTACCTTAGGTACCTACCTACCTTTTCGTGGTTTTTTCATTTTTTTTTAAATATTTTTTTAAATCTAAAATCTTTAATGAAGAACTACACTTATAGGTAAAATAGGTAGAATAAGCTATTACCAAAAAGATTTTTAATATCTGTATATTTACCTTATTTTTATTCAAAACTAAAAAAAAATTATGGTATTTTGGGGCGCCCAACAGTTAGTGAGATTAATCTGACTCTAAAAAATAAATATGAAGAATTAATATTTTACACCTTAACCGTGAAAACATAAATATTTTTGGTATTAAAATACAAGCGAGTTAGTTTTTTTATTACCTATATATTAGTAACATGAAAACAATTCAGTTTTAGAAATATAAATATGGTATGCTTAAAAAACATTTTTCTAAAAAATTTTTGTTAAATAATTTAATAATTTCTTATTTTTGTTTAATACTTATTCATTTTAAATACTTTACATATCAAAACTAAGTTAACTTGATTTTTAAATTTCAATCGTTCTTTAAATTATGCAGCCTCTAATATTTTGGCGCCCCTAAAATGCTGGCGCCCTAGGCCCGGGCCTCACGGGCCTAATGGCAAATCCAACACTGGTTAGTACATGGTACGGCCTTCACCAGCGGCTTCGACATAGACCCACCGAGCTGGTATTGTCGTGCAAAACATGATAAATCACATACAAAATGAAATACTGTACATATATCTGTAACACAATCGTACTATTAATTTTTGGCTGTCACGTTTGTTCGGGCCTACGCGCTCTTTAAAATCTTTTGTGTCACTGGAAATTATTGAAATTGAATTATGTCAGATATTATGTCTCTGAGATGCTTACAAGCCAAAGCATCTATTCACTGTTTTTTTTTGGTTTTAGATAAAACTTTACTCTCGTAGATAATTAAGCGAACTGGTCATTTTATATGATAAAAAAATACCTAAAATCCTTTTTAGGGTTCCGTAGAAAACTAGGAACTCTTATAATTTCTCCATGTCTGTCCGTCCGTCTTGTAAAAATTTTGATATAAGATGAAATTTGGTATACGATCGTAGATTGATGACCCAAAAACCTAAATGATAAGATTTTTGAAAAAAAATATTTTTTAGACCCCCCTTTCATAAAATGAAGTGTTTTCAAAAAAAAATTTGCCTACCCCATTGAGTGGGATGTCGTTAGAAAGGTCTCCTAAAATGAAACAAAAAATGTAACAGAACCTTTTGATTTTAACCATTCAATCACGATGTATTTTCTCTCCAAAGTCATCATAAAAGCGTCCTCCTCTATTTTCTAAACTATTGATTCAAAAAATCTTTCAAAAATTCAGAATGTAGGTTTTAATTAGTAGTTTCACTGAAAATTATAACGAACATTGTCAAAAAAAATTGTGGGCCCCCTTTCATAGACTGAAAAGTAAACTCATTTACCCCATTGAGTGGGGTGTCATTTGATAGGTCTCCTAAAATGCATAAAAGTCAAATTACTTTTTGATTTTAACCCTTTAGTCACGAAAATTTTGAAATAATTATTTTTTATAAATCGTAGTGAGAATGACTACGGAACCCTATCATGTGCGTGCCCAACATGCACTTGCTGGTTTTATTTTTATTAATTTTATGTAAATTCATTAAATAAAACAGGAATGGTCAATCAAAATAAGTTATTTTCGATAATATTTTTATATTCGAATAAAACGTGTTTAGCTTGCTGAACTTTTTTTATTCGCATTTGGGGGGGGGGAGATTTCTTCGAAGGGGGGGGGTACTCTCTTGGATTGATTTTGGTAGCCCATTTTCATGTATTGATATACAGTAGAAACCGGTCATAACGACATTGAAGGAACCTGTCATATTGGTCGTAAAAAACGGATAGTCGTATTAACTGGTAAAAATAAAATTATATGAGATTCAGTTGGACTTTTATTTTGAGTCGTTAAAACCGATATTTCATATTAA
Source organism: Sialis lutaria (assembly GCA_949319165.1). Taxonomy (NCBI): domain Eukaryota; kingdom Metazoa; phylum Arthropoda; class Insecta; order Megaloptera; family Sialidae; genus Sialis; species Sialis lutaria. Next base: position 19,335,525 of record OX439241.1, read on the forward strand.
TCGATGTCGTTATAACCGGTTTATACTGTATAAGTAAATCTTATTTTTCTACGCTAAATACATCAAGATATAGTTTTTGGCGTGAATAGAAACAGCTTCCATAATTTAGCACTTAATTCGTTACTCCATAACTTACATGAGCAACCCGAGTCGAAAAATGAAACTCGTTTTGACGGTATTTATCTGACAATCCTTTGATCTTCATTTATCCGCTTAAAAAAGAAGCCTGGTTTCAAAGTATAACTGGTAAAGTAAGAATAAAACTTTGAAAACGGATTTCTGAAACTGGTCTCAGCGTTTTTAGAAGTACTAAAAGTATATAGGTTTTGAAATTGTTATATAATATATATACTACTTATGTTAAACGTTTGTTAAGAAGACTACATGGTCTAGTGGTTAACGTGCTAGCTTGTAGATCCGATGTTCACTGGTTCTAATCTTGAAGTTTTACAAAGTTAACTTTTTATTTTTATTTACAATTGTTTTTTTCATGTACATATTTCGGCTACCTCTCGTTTAATCGAGGATTTTTTAGGTAAAATATATTGTTATAGATGACATGTTTCTGGATTAATAAATACAGTGTACGTAAGTAAATTCAATGATTTGTGATGTTAAATAAAAAATAAAATTATTGTTTTAACAAATTAATTATTAAAAACATATACCTACCTATTTATTAATACATTTTTTTTAGATTAGTTACGGCACTGAGGTATGGATTGCTTATAATTTCTCAGTGTACTAGCCGTAAACCGTATCTATTATTGATAATACTTATTAATGAATTAGTTATAATTTCAATAATAATAATTTCAATCATATATACTATAGCATAATTTATATTTTGCATAAAAAAATCGCTTAAATTTATTTACAAAACAATTTAATCCAAACTTTTTGATATTTTTTTTAATTAACGAAATAAGAATAATAAAAAAATAAAAATATCATGTTAAATATTAGAAAAAAAAGTAATCAAAAAGTTTGGATTATACTTATAAAATATGATGAATAAACATTGTATTGTAAATCATTTTTAGTGATTTTTTTATGCAAATTATAAATTATGCTAGTATATATGATAAAAAATTATTATTATTGATATTATAACTTATAACTAATTCATTAATAAGTATTATCAATAATAGATACGGTTTACGGCTAGTAATACCTTGAAAAAGGTTTCCTAATGATTTATGCGATTTTACCGTAAGATATTTTGAAAGAGAATCAAGAGAACCTGTTTCATAATAAATATGGAATAAACGGACAAAACTCATCTTTTTACCGTCAAACTGGATACATTTTAACATACGAACTCCATTACTATAAATTCCGGTTTTAAAGTATCAATCTTACTTTTTATAATTTATCGCAAAATACCTTCAAAGCAGGCTTCATATTTCGACTCGGGAAACTTCCTATTTTGTTACGTATATATTTTCTATGTATTTATTTATTAGATACCCTTAGTTGCTATGGCTTTCGGTTAAATCAATGATCAATAATTCAATCGTCTGTCTCGTATGTTTAAGCCTACGCACATTTTAAAAACTTTTGTGTGTCTATAAGTGATTAAAATTGAATTATGTCAAAATGTTAAATATGTTCGTGTAATGAATTTATTTTTAATTTTTGTTGACCCTTTAAAGGTCTTTCTGTTGTTCACAAAATGATTGATGGACTTCGGTGGATTGGCATAAAAGCAATAAACGTCAATCTATTAATAAATTATGTCTTGTTTGAAATAACTAGAACCTTTGAATATTTTGTGGTGTTATAAATTATAAACTTTACACTGAATGTGCTTGTGAATATTCATACTGAAAATTGTGTTCTACAATACGTACATATTATAGAAAAAATTCTTCAAACTGACTTCCATTAAACACTGGTCGTTATAGATACAAAAGGAGAAAGATTTGGGGTAAATATTATTTTATTTTTATCTATAATAAGTCTCTATAGAGGTCTCTTTTTGACAGCTTATTTATACAATTAAGGTAAATACAAACGCAATTTAGAAATGCAATCGTACACTAGTGCCAAATATAAATTCTTGATTAGGACTCAGTGTCGAATCTTGGGTGAGATGAAAGAATTCCACCCAGTCCCAGCACACAGAAATAATGTCCCTCCCGGTCAAAATGCATTATAGTATATTTAAAAAAAAACTATTAAAAAAGTAGGTATAAATTACTGTTGTTTCTTCTTTAAATTCAATTATTATATTCTCATACCACTAATGCATATAATCGATTTAATGATTATTTGAACACAGGTCACTATATTTAGTTAAAAAGATTCTGCGAACCACAGACAAAAAAAGGGTCTACCTCTAAAAATTACAGCGAGCAACAAATTTATTTTATGCTTATTCGAAAATTTTAATTTTAATTTTACATTTATATTTTTTTTAATGAATTAACGACGAGAGTGTCCAAAATTTAGACAAGAGTAGACCGAGAAGAGAATAGCATAAATTCGAGTGAGATTTGAATACATTTATTAATTTTTAAAAGAGTAGTGCAGTGAAATATAAAAGATTTATATTTCAAATTTTCTTTGTTTATTACTTACGAATATATGGAATTTTTTTTTTTTTTTTAAATTCACGCGAGATCAAAATTTCGGCTCGATCTCGGTCATGTGTATACCGGTTGTTGAAAAAAGAGTGTAAAATATTTAAAGAGGTAATAGTACGGACCAACATAAGCAAAAAACTTATAATAAACATGTGTCCGGAAATTTTTCCTGAGGGAACTACAGCCCTCCAAAGATTTGACTCAAAATGAGTTTTTATTTAATATCTAGAGAACCCTTTCTGATAAAATTATGAAATTTGGCATTCGGTTTAGTAATAATAAGTGTTATCGATTAATACGAGAAATCGATAACACTTATTATTACCAATTATAATTTAGACCAGGGATGTATGGGGCCAGTGAACCCATCGATTTTTATCTAGTAATTTTTTTACTCTTTAATTTTTTCTTGAATAAGGGACTTATATAAGATTACATGACACAATATATACAATAATATATTTTGCTTATTTGTCATAGAATTAACCGTTTTCGAGAAATATCGATGGTAAAGAAAGCATGCAGAATTTAACTTAATACGGATGCTTCAAATTACAAATAATAAATTTATATTCTTGTTTTATGATTAAAGGTAAAAAAAAGTTAATATAAAGAAACCTCCTAATATGAATCCTCTTAGATCTATAGCCAGTTCTATTACTATTATACACGTACTTTACTAACGTGACTAAAAAACGAAATTAAAAATGGTTATTTGTTGATAAGGATGCATTTTTTGTGGTATACTCATGTTAACTTTTTTTCTTAATTTTTATCATAGAACAAGAATATAAATTTATTTTTTGTAATTTGAAGCATCCGTATTAAGTTAAATTCTGCATGTTTTCTTTACCATCGATATTTCTCGAAAACGGTTAATTCTATGACAAATAAGCAAAATATATTTTTGTGTATATTGTGTCATATAACGTTAAATAAGTGCCCAACTTTATAAAAAAAATAAAGAATAAATACTAGATAAAAATTGATGGGCCCACTGGCCCCATACATCCCTAGTCTAAATTATAACTAGTTAATATGATAAATCGATAACACTTATTATTAATAAACAGAATACCAAATTTCATTATTTTATCACGAAGGGTTCTCTAGATATTAAATAAAAACTCATTTTGAGCCAAATCTTTGGAGGGCTGTAGTTTCCTCACGAAAAATTTTAGGACACATGTTTATTAGAAGTTTTTGCTTATTTTGATCCATACTATTACCTCTTTAAATATTTTACACTCTTTTTTTAACACCCGGTATATGTAACGTGCTTCAGACAAGACTAGCTTATTTTTTTTACGAGACGATTTTATGTTTTTAAATTCCATTTTATTATTTTTATAAAATACGGTTAGCTCGTCGCATGTCGCATATTTGACACCACTGTTCTAATGTGTACCACACCAATGAATTTTCACCAACTGAAACATTCCCCCCTCCATGTATTTCCATTTTTCCTTCTGAAAAATCAGGATTCAACACTGTTTATAAACTTACAGTCATAATAACAAATACAATATTTTTACACACGCCAGGGTAACGCTCCTAGCCACCACTATATGTATCTATATGCACGCGTGGTGAAGGCCGTACCATGCGACAACAGCCATCCGGAGTGTGTCGTCAGTCGGTCCAACAGTGCCCGTGCAACTCTCGCTTTCTGTGTTGTTGTTGTTATTGTGTTGTGCGTTAGTGTGGTACATCTTCACTTTGGATTCTTTCGTAACGTGTTGTTTGAACGGGTAACTGTGAATGTGACGTTTGGTGTGAGGAGATTGTGTATACGATTTTTCAATGTAAGTTTGTTTTTTTAAGATATACAGTTGTAATTTAGTTTCTGTAGTAATCTTAGTGTGATTCTATACTGATTTCTACTTAATTTTATTCGTTATATAAGCTGAAAAAAATTATATGGATTGTACCTACCCGAAAAATTATGAATAACTTAAGATGGGACCCTGATTTAGGAGGCTGAAAAATGCATGATTTTCAAGTTTTTTTTGTTAAAATAAAACCGAACCGTCAAAATTTAAGAATGTTAAAAAAAATATATTGAAAAATATCGACCTTTTGTTGGAAATATAGAATCATGTTGGTGGCGCCCTAGCACATGCAGTTGTTTCATTTTTGACGGTCTAGAGGGCGTAGATTTACCCAGAAATTAAAAATTATTTTCTTTAGTTATTACATAATTTTCCCTAGTTAATAAAAAATGGAGAAAAAGTAAAAAAAAATTAAAAACAAAATAATTAATGATTTTTCAAAACAAAAAATTAGGTTAATTTAGCACTTAAAAAATAGGTTCACCTAAAAAAGGTACTTACTAATTATTTACAGCATAAGCAAGTAACGAATTTAATCGACTTATTTTTTTATCGTGAAAATAAAATTGTTATGAGAAAAGCACGTTTGACCACGAGAATGCAAAAGGTGAAGTCTTACACCAAAACCTCTACTTTCCGTTTCTTCAAAATGAAGCCACCGAAACACTAATATACTCCACAATTCTATAAAAATTCAGTGGATTGTACCTTGCTACATTATCCCATCTCAACTTGCAATAATTAATTATGTATTTAATTTCCTCGCGGAAGTACTCATAATACTACTACAGGTAATAACTCGCAAAATCCTTTGAATTTCAGTCAAATTTTAAAATATCTACAATTATCTTAATGTTCTGCAACTATTGATTAAGATAACTTTTGATTTTTTAACTTAAAAAACTAGATCCATCCTCTTAATTTTATGTCAATAGGTAATTTTCAAAATGACAAGAAAAAATATATTTACGAATTTGCTGTGATAGGAACAGAAGAACAAATATTTGAATGTATTTGAAATAATATTGATTTCCTTGTATACTATAGCTAAATCTACATGTACAGGTGGAATACACTCTTCAATCGCTGCATTCTCGGCAAAACCAAAAAAATCACCCCTCTGGTGTTAGTGATTACTGATCCCTTAAGGGAGTGTCCTGCTTTATGAGTCTCAAAAAATCCATTTTTTTATTGCTTAAATCTCTTCCTAATATATCTAAAAATATGTCTGTAAAGTTTTATAGGCAAATTCTAAATATTTTCAAAAATATAGCACTAATCGCAGTGGAGTGTCCAGAAGGTATACAAGCGCTCGGGCATTTTGAGCGCTCGCTTTTCCCCTCGGTCGAATAAATCCGAACAATGTACCTACCTGAAAAGGTTCAATTATCGTCTAAAACAATACTTTGAATTTGTATAAGCGCCGAGTCAAGCTATAGTACAAATTATAATGATATTTTTCCTCTCCGTTTAACTGCTTTTTCTGACCTTAAACTTTGAAGCGTGTTTTCTCGAGTTTTAATTTTTATCATTTTTCTAAATTGGCGGGTGTGACTGCTAGAAAACTAAACGACCAATCAAAATGAACCAAAGCTTGTTGTCTTCAGTTTTAAATTCTCTTCTATATGAACTAAAAAGATTCATGAAAAAAAATTCTAAACAACTGAAATGATTTTTTTTTTCTTGCAAAAAGCACTTTTTTTCAAACCTGAAATTTGTTTTAATTTTAAATTTGTTTGGGTTTTTCTTAATTCATATAGAAGAAAAATATATAAAAATTAAAACTTACTTTGGTTTTTTTGTCTCAGACAAAAATTATTATTATTAATTTTCCCGCCGATTGGAGACTGCGATTGCAAGGCGTTGTACAAAATTTCATATAAATTGGTTGCGTTTGAATATTTTTGTTTTAATAAATTTTTTTTAACGTTCAAATATGCAATAAAATAATCTGAAAAGTTTGCTACACTAGCTTATTTTTTTCTATCCTAAAAAAATTCCCCAAAAAACGCTTATTTTTGGCCTCATAAAGCAGGATACTCCTTTAAAGCAGACTTTTACGCACCCCTGGAGTTAGTAAAAATATTTTTTCGTCGGGTTTTACGCCTCGTAACTTTGCGTCTCCTGCAAAGGTCGGTTTCGCATAACCCCTAGCTATGTTACTTATTTTCTAATATAAAATAATTTTAATAAGAATTACTGTCTATTCAAGTATACACAAGCTAGATATCATTTAATGATCTTGGTTTTAAGCTGTACATTTTTAGGGTTCAGCCTCCCCCCTTCCGTAGTTGACATATTTTTAAAATTAAAACATACATACATAGTTCAATTGCAATGTTACAAAACAAATTTAATGTTCTATAATTAGAGGTAATCATGCATATTACCTACAAACCCACAAATACAATTTATTTATATGTGTATTATATTAAAAGTAAATAAATCAATAACAACATTAAACTGATATAGAATTAAACAAATAAATTAAATGTACATAATATATACACTTGTAATCGTCTCATATAATTATTTAGTTTTAATAGATAACATCAATCAGATATACAATAACAAACATGTGTTTGTATTAATTTTTTATTACTTATCCATTTATATGTATTTTTATTATAATACATGAAATATATTGCTGTCATTTATTTTCCGATAGTTATCGATTATTTCAACATTTGCAATTTTGTTGTAACCGCATACTTTATTTATAGTTCTTGTCTATTTTTATTGCGTGCGTATAAAAAGATTTATTAGAATTATTAAACCATATAATTGTGATGGCTATTTCTCATTCGTATTGTTTCATGTATTGTTACTTAATATCATTTACTTTGTCAATAAAAATTGATTAGCTTGTCTTAGAGCAAGGTATTATCATTAAGATAATTGTCAAGGACTCATATTGCTGAATTTAGGCCAGTGGCGTGTCTAAAAAATTGTTTTTAAGGGTAACATCTCTGTTTATTTATTTCTGGTATTGGTTTAGATTTTTAGATCAAAACCTAACCAAATGCTTTCTACAGTGTACCGAATCGTTGAATGAATTTGGTTTGGATTTTAGAAGCAGTGGTAATAAATGTATATACTGCCCATCAATCACCACTGCGTTTAGACCGCGGTTTTCTACTTCAATCATTCATAAATACAATTTAAATTTAATACCTTGCAGAAAGCGTTTAGATCACTTTTAGTTTGGACTATTATTAATAATTATTTTAACGTTAAATTTTTCTAAAATAATTTTTCTATTTATAAGAAAATATTTTATAAAAGAAGAAATGAAAAAAAAATAAGAATAAATAATTTAACGACCAAAATAAGTGTAAGGAGTCGTCACGTTGAGCTCCCTCTAGCCTTTGACCCCCCAGTCTGAAGCCTTGTCAGCCCTCTCCTTCCTTGTGGGGACCATGATTTTCTATTTATTTAAAAACCACCACATTTGCTATCGAAGATTGGCTACTCGACCGCAATATATCTAAAAATTACGATAAGAATACCATTATTTTTAATAACTCATATATCGGGTATTATAAAAAAATTATTCTAGAGTAAGAACCAAGCTAACGCTAGTTATAAATAACTTTGGCGCATGCACGTTAAATAGATAACAGTGGTCTCAAAGCAGTGGTGATATGTGTGCATTATAGAATGCATATAAAATTAAAATATTATATTGTATTTATTACCACAGCTTTAAAATCTCGAGAAAATTCATAACGATTTGATACAACGCAGCGTGGGCATTACTTTTTCTATAATAGAGCAAATTCTTTATGATATAAAGTGGGCATTTAAATATTTATAAGTTTCGTAAAAAACTACGATACATTTTTTTAAAGTTATCTCCAACTATGTATCTAATTCACTTTTGCTCAATACAATAAACGATTCGTTCTTTGCAACTTTATTTCTGTGTTTTCATTTCATCAATATTAAAAGTTATATTTTTAAAACTATAAAAAAATGAAGAAACATACAAGAATATATTTTTTATTGCTTGCATATTTTTAAGTACATTCCAATGTTTTATAGGTTTCCTACATAAACAGTTATTTGTTAATCCATTATTAAAATTATCATCGATAAATTTTACGATCACTGTCACCTATATATAAATAATTTATAAAGTAATTTGCATAAATTCTTTATGAAATACAATTTACACATTGTTCATAAACTACTTTCAATTTTTAATAACTACTAATCAATTATTTTTAGTCGTGTCCCATACTTTTGTTTCACTTTCTGTACATATAATTTACATAAAATATATCAAGATGTTTTATTTGCTCTAGATATTTTTGTATCTGATAATATTTAAAATATGTTTCGTAGTGAAAACGTACAAAAGAAATTTCTAAATAATTTACGTTATGTAATATTGCATATGGTATATTCAATAAATGACCTTCGGAATAAATTCGTTGGTTATCACTTGTTGTAATGAATAAATAAACTCTTGTAGAAATATCAAATATTTGTTATGCTCTGTTATTTCTTTCATAGATGAGAGAAATATTGGCAAACAAATATGTATTTAATATTGTGTTGTCTCTTTTGTATATATTTATTAGCACAGACTATTTTATTAGTATAATTTATACGCTTTTTGTAATGTTTGCATAAGAATTATTATATTTATTAAATTCTATTTATTTAATTTATTTCATCATATTCGGATATAGGTACCACATACATATTTGGCATATTTATTTATTTATTTTTTTAGAATGGAGGAAATTGAAAACTTCGTCAATAAAATTATGTTTTTAATTAAACTTTTCTGGCATCATTAAACTTATAATTAAATTATTTTTTAACGTAGCATTCGGAAAACCTATTTTTATTCATTATGTCTGTATAAGGAACTTTCGGCGTTATTAAACACTCCCTTGATTATGGTATGTCGGATGGGAGTTATATAAGTAAAGTTAAAAAAATTTGTGAAGACTTCTTTTGGTCTTCAAGGAAATTTGTTGAATATCATTTATTTTTTTGCTTTTCAGCAAATTATACAGCACATCAAGTGTGATGGCAATATTTTTTTTATTTCATATACATTTTTTTCATGAGGGTCCCAAATTTTTATTCTGCCTACAGTATTAATTGTATTAAGTACAAATTAATGTCCAAAAACATTGTGGTTTTATTTTATCGTTTACATATATAGGTAAATCATTCGGAAATCAAAGCATAACTATGTCTACTTAAAAACTTTTTATCAATTTTTGTTTTCTTAAAAGTGCTTTTAGATAATCAAGAATTCTGGTATATAAAATAGCAAATTACGAAAAATTAAATTCAGTAATTATGAACAGCGTTGACAATTGATAAATTTAATTTATATAAAATTTCATGTATAATGCTGAAATAAAAAAAATTACAGCCGTTATTAATGATTCATGCTGTTTTATTACCAAAAAAAATATCAAAACGTAGTTTATTTCATTTAACTCTACAAACATATTATGTACCAAAAAAAACATACAAATTTATAATCACTAATTAGTTTTAGGCGTTTTATTTATGTATGTAATCAAAAAAAATTAAAAACAATCAACATTTTAACCATATTAGTACCAATTCATTAAGTAAAATCGTTTGAATAATTAATCATTGTCAATAATTTTTACATTTCAAGTCATTCATTTTTTTAATGAATTCATTCACATAATTATTTTTTAAATTATTAATTAATTATCGTTTACATTAAGACTAATAAATATTCTGACAACTGATCTTTCTCAGAATGATTTATGTATTTAACTTATCCTGAACTCAGAGCATCTAAATCCATAAAATAGTCAATTGAAAAAATTAATATTATAAAATAGTTGTTCTACAAAATTATAATATGTATTTAATAATAGTCCAAGAGCTCGTGAACCCTCCGAGTAACGTTCGTCCTGTAAGGCTAGTAATTTAAACAGTAGATTGAGAAAAATATTTTAAGCAAAAAACATCCAATAAATATGTGTCCGGAAATTTTTCGTAAGGGAACTACAGCCCTCCAAATATTTTCCTCAAATTGAATTTTTATTTAATATCTAGAGAACCCTTTGTGAAAAAATTTTGAAATTTGGTATTCGGTTTAGTAATAATAAGTGTTATAGATTTCTCATATTAACTAGTTATAATTTAGACCAGGGATGTATGGGGCCAGTGGGCTCATCGATTTTTACCTAATATTTTTTTCTTTAATATTTTTATAAAGTTGGGCACTTATTTAAGGTTATATGACACAAAATACACAAAAACAAACTTTACTTATTTTTCATAGGATAACCATTTTCCAGAAATATCGATGGAAAAGAAAGCATGCAGAATTTAACTTAATACGAATGCTCCAAATTACAAAAAATAAATTTATATTCTTGTTCTACTGTTTAAGTTTGGCACAACAGTGCTGATTCACTTTGTATATACGGCCCATACGGCTAAGCGCTCTCCGCTATTTGCACTCTATCTCAAGAACGGTTAAATGTATAAAATATTGCTTAGTACCAAATTTGTAGAGAATTTTATGCACTACAACTTCTCTAATAACTCAAAATGTCATTTAGAGCAAAGAAAACAAGATATTTACAAAAAACCGTTTTCATGACCTTTGACCTTGAATATCTTGACTTGCGTATGTGACTTTTGAGCCAACTTATAAAATGTCAAAACAAAGATGTATACAAGTTTGTAGCTTATTATCTTTCATTCCGAGTTTAAATCCTTATTTTGAATCATATACTGCACACCTTTTGATTCACCTGTCAGGTACTTGTGCTCGTTGAAATCGCCTGTCAATTTTTTTTTATACTTTACAGTAAATGAACTAAATGATATTAAAATTTGAAGTTTACAGCGACAAGTTTTTTTTTTTTAATTTTATTCACACTTTAAAAAATATAAGGGCTGATGCCTGCCAGGTGGTGGTTTTCGTACTTAGTATGCTATGACTCGCTACTAAAAAAATTACTAGCCCTACAGGACGAACGTTACTCGGAGGGTTCACGAGCTCTCTAGCTATAAGTTAAATAACTTAAAATGTAATCTTCATTACTAGATTTTTTTTGAAAAACCTACGTATTGTATGACCCCCACATCCAATCCGGCCCCCTTCCTACTAAGAAATCTAAATGTTTTTTACGTAAAAAAAAACTTATTATTAGTGACTATCCCCGTTAGGATCCGATACTAGAGCTCCCCCCCTCCATTGTAGTGGCTATCATCTAATGAAACCTTTGTATGAACAATTTGCCTATTCTCATTTTAAAAACACCTATCGAAGGAATTTGCAATTGGATATCATTTTCAAATTCTTCGATGATCAGCTTTATAAAAAAAATATAAATTCTCGGTTATCTCTGTATTGGAAAAAGATAATTGAATACAAAATAATATGTATTTAAAGAGCAATCCAGTGGCTTTATAATTATATATTTATAACAGCCAAAGATTTACTACATTAATCGTTTTAAAAACGTCCTCGAAACGAGCATATTTAGATAAAACAAAAAAAGCGTAATTAAAGAAAAAACATTATGAATTTCCGCAAAAAATGGCAAATGGGGCACTTGCTTCCCTAGGATATGACCAACCCTAACTTTAATGCTAGGTAACACAATTTAATAACGAGTTATTTAAAAAAAATTGAAAAAAAAGTTTTTTTCGACAAATTTCTCTCCTCTGGAAAATTTTCTACGGATGCCATTGATTAATACTTTTACTATGAATATCAGAGGGGTGAGGTCCATAGCCTGACGTATTTTATATACAGTCCTGTAAATATGATATAAACATACAATTTTGCAATTTTACTTTGTTAAATACCTACAACATAAAAAATGAAATTAATCCTGTATGAAATTTATGTCAGCACAATTCTCCCCAACAAAGAGTTAAAATGACATTTAATTAAAATATATTTCGCTACTTTTTATATATTATTAAGTTAATTAAAATAAATAATGTGTTTCTTTCAACGTTGACATTATTTATTTGTTTACTACAGGATTACATTTTTACTCTTAATCACTATCTCTCTACAAATAAGGATCGAAAGATATTAATATAAAATACTCAGTTTTTTGTACTTATTTTCAAGCTATGTAATTTAAACTAAGTGGCCTGTAATAACCATTCTAGTTTAAGACGAAAAAAAAACTTTTAAGATCGAAAAAAGGAAAGTTCTTTTTATTCTACGTTTTATTCCAGCAGTTTTGTTAAATATACCTGTACTTTAAATGTTGTTGAAAAACTAGTTATTTTTATCTTTGTGTTTTTATTTTTATGGATAAATAACTTCAGCTTATGTTCTATAGAATTTATTTTTAATAAGTAAAAAAGGTCAGTAAAGTGTATTTTCTATACAATGTTCAGGTTCCATCAGTATTGACTGATCGAATGAAACAAATTTTTCAATCTTTTTCATCAATTAGTTTCAATGTTACGTACACTGAAAAAAATTAATGTTAATTTTTAACAAAAAAAACATGTTAACGGGAGGACGAAGTTTCATTCTGTGAAAAATTAATCGGTAACGTAGTAATATTTCATACCAACAGTATCAAAAATTACTATACCTAGCGTATATTACTTTTTCAGAGTAAATAAGTTTTAATAGGTACTATGTTAAAATTTACCGGTATGTCATTGTAATTTTTCATTTACTTTATTTTAAATTCTACCGACTTTTCTGTTGATTCTTTTCAGAAGTTAAACCGTCCTCAGGTTCACAGCATTTTCTGTTAATTTTGAAAAGAATATTCTATCCGTGTATATCTGACAAAAAGTAAAATATTTGAGAATATGGAATAAATATATATTTTTACACAGCTTTCTATTATTTCAATTTCGCGGTATTATTTATTGGTTCCAATAAACCGCGAAAATGGAGGGTTTACTGCATACATTTTAAATATACTATATCACATGATTGATATTATATTTTTTTAAATAATTAATGTGTATTGAATGTAATGAAGAATGATAATTTCCCTTATACATTTAATTAGTAATGAATGCGAACATTTGTCTTTCTAAAGTGATGTCGTGACAGCTTGAACGTTTTGCGGATGATTAGAAAAAAGATTTATTATATAGTTCAAGACATACATATGTTATCTTAATAATAATATTGTCTTCATTTTCAATTATGAATATTCTTATAATTATTAACGTGCATTATTACACGTTATTTTATTATTATTTATTAGTTTAGTTGTCAGAGATATTCGTATAGAAATGAAGCTATGCCAATTTTTTGTAGGAAATCAAGGTCGGATAAGAAGCATCGTTTAGGGCAGTGTTACTTAACCTGTGGTGAGGGGAATCATTTCCAGGGGCACGAGGGGAGTTTCTAACTTTAAATATGTATTATAAAAAATTAAAGCTGCTACATCAGAACACATTTTTCAAGGGGTTGCCAGTCACTAAAAAGTTAAGAAAAGTGTTAATTTTGGTTTAGGTCATTCAATTTTTCAAAAAGTCTTAGCCGGGTTTTATTATATTTGGTATAGAAGGTTGCGACCGTTGAAAAACATAACTAATTTTTACAAATACACTGAACTTTGATTGCTTATATAATTAAACTCAAAGTTTTCAAGAAATCGATATTTGATACAAATCCTAATTTATTTACTTTTTATTAAAACATACATACATATTATACTTACACTACATTTTAGACGTGGTTTCCGAACTCGAAGTCACTACATATATGATTTTTTCATGCTCTCTAGTTCAATAAATATAATTGAGTTTATTGAATTATTTTATCACCCTTAAAATTTATAGTACCTAAACTTTTTTATCCTGCTTTAGAGTTTTCAAAATTACTTATTTTGGGCAGCTTTATAACCCCTTAGATGAACAAAGTTAATGTCGTATTCTTTACATCAAAATCAACCAAAAATTTTAAAAAAACGTATTCCAATATTTACCATAAATTAATCTAATGACGAATGAACTACGTATATCTACTTGACTGATAAAAATATTATGTATGTTATACAAAGTATAACCATTAATATTGATAGTGTTAGATCATATAAGATCATAATTTATATTTTCTGATAAACACATCTTTTTCAATTTAGCTTTGTGTTTTCAACACTCCAAATTCTTTTAAATCGCTTAATTTCTGCAGTTATTATGTTATGATATGGATCTTGGTTTTTGGGTGTAAGCCGCGTCGATTTGATCGTATTATCAACCAACGTTTCATCACACATTACAGTTGACATCTTCAGGGCTCTTCTAAAACTGCTTTATGACTTCATACCATTGTTATATATTTGTTAAAAAAGATAGTATGTGATACCTACAGATCTTCGTTTTTGAAGCAATATTCTGAAATATTTAAAGAAATCTATTGGTTAATTTGCCTACTTCTTCTTCTTAACTGGATTTTCTCCTTTACTGACAGCTCCTTCGTATTATTTAAATGGTTGTTGTGTAATTAGTGTGTGGTTATTGTCTATTGTAAGTATTTGCCTAGTAACACGGGGACACAAGATAGATGAGGATGTGCTTATTATTCAAAAACTAATTTGAATTATTCAAAAACTCAAACAAATAATTCAACTTAATAAAGATAATAATATTTACCAAGAACTAAGAGACTAAGGAATAATAAAAGTGAATATATTCACTTAATGTAATTTAATAAAAAAAATCCAGATACCAAATTCATAATAATTTAATCATAACATTACAAAAGGTGCAAATTTTCTTTATAAGAATTTCAGAAGATAGAATGGTTTACAAAAAGAACATAATAGATTTTAAACGAATGACATTTACTCGAACGAAGCGTTTTAAAATGGAAGAAAGAAAACGTAAATTGAATCTTCTAAAAGCAATAACAACTTCTATTAATCCAAATATGTACAATTCGAAGTAAAATGCTGCAATGAAAATAAAGAGATAATTGATAATATATTGTTTGCACTGTTCAATTCAAACATAACCTATTCAGAAGTCTAAACGACTAAATTCATTATTAATTTGTCTAGAACACCATACATGAAATAAATATGACAAATCTTTAATTAACAATTAAGTTAATCAACTACTTTATATTTATACTTATACAGTACCTAATTTGAATAAAAATTGTAAATAATATTTTCTAGAACATTTATTTGTAATCTATTTAACAGGGGCGGATCGTGAATTTGTGGGGCCCTGGGATAATACTACTCAGATGCCTACCTAATTACTTAACTAATTGCCATTTTGTCAAAAAAACTGTTTTCTATAGTGACGTAGGTATACGGTATAGGAAAAAAATACTATCCACGGGGCCTTGGACTGCAGCCCAAAAAGTCCTTAAATAGATCCACCCCTGCTATTGAAAAAGTTTTAAATATTGGCAATATATTAATATTTATATACTGTACGAAAGAGCGTTTACAGAAAGACACACATACATTGCTGTAAAATTAATATCACTAGATTCAGGGAACCTAAAAATGTGTATTTCCGGTGAAAACTCGAATTTGATGGGTTTTTTTGTGATTACTTAGATCAATCAAAATTATTCAAAGTAAATCGATTTTTGACCAGAAATTAAAAAAATATATATGTTAATAAATAAAAACCACTAATATCGATAACAAGAATAGTCCTTTACTACAGAAAAAAGTGCTCCGGTTATGCCCCTTGTGTGGGCCATATAATGTGCATTATTGTAAATAAAAAATGGATTATTTTTCCTTTTTTCTTAAATATCTTTAAAACTACTAGAACTAGATTAAAATAGATATAAATGATTTAATACAAATTAATATTCTCTATAAGAAAGGTTCTACAAGTATTATTGTAAGTTCAACTGTTTCCGTGCTATGCGGTTGCAACTTTTTACTTTTAGTACGTGATTTTCATCGATTCAATGGCTTGTTCTCAATTGATTTTTTGGTGTATATTTATGATTATATCAAATTACAAAAATAAATGCGTCATTTATACATTTATACATTGCAAATCTATTATAAAATATGTGATTCAATACAAGTGGCATTTTACCATCCTCGAACGCCATGGCGTTTTACATATAATAGATTAACGCTAACGCGGTGCGCTTCTCCAAGGCTTTAATTTTTTCTGATTTTTAACCACAACATTTTTTATATCAAATTAAATTTAAATCTTAAAGAAGAAAATTATCTATAAAAAATATTCTTGGCATTATATACATACATACCCTAGGAAAATGTTAGCACTTTTTCTAAACATTAGTACAGTGGTCCCCAACCCTATGCCCGCGGGCATCATTGTGCCCGCCGACCGTTTTACGTGTGCCCGCTGACTGTGAACAATAAAAAAATTAAGTTTTCAATTACATGTTATGTAATTTATTTTTTATTTTTAGTAATTAATTAGAGAAATATAAGCGTATTTATTTGAAAAAAAAGTGTTTATAAATATATTATATCATTTTACATTTATTCTCTCAAAAACGTATAGGTACCGTAAAGTACCTACAGCCAGAAAAATATGTAACCATTAATTCTTTTTCTGGCTGTACGCAATTACAAAAATCACTTACATTAATAATTAATGTAAGTGATTTTTGTAATTTATCTTAAGAATTATTCTTATGATATATTAAAAATATTTTGTTGATGCAGATTTGTTAATAAAAAAACATTTGTGCATATATCAAACATTGCATAAATTCGTTCAACAATATATATATATAACTTTTGTCTGAACCATTTTTCATTATTTTACTTAGTTCTCGACATTTACAAAATTCCAGGTTAAATGAATCACCTGGTATAAACAAAGTATCAATTTTAGGAATAGCATATTTTACCGCAGTCACGGCTTACGTAGGAACTATGAAAATATATGAAAAAATGTCTCTGAACCTTTTTGTACCTTAAAAAAATTTCCATCAAAAAGTCAGCGAGAGCATATGTCTAATTTTTTTAGTGCCTGAATCAATATCGCGATTAAGATGTAGGCACCATGAAAAAGTAAATGGTGCCCGCCGCCCAACCGGTATTTTAGAATGTGCTCTTAAGTAAAAAAATGTTGGGGGCCACTGCATTAGTAGAATGAAACAAATTATTGAACAGTATAATAAAAAATATTGAAGTGCATTAAAAGTTTTTTACATTAAAAATATCACATTTTACTTTATTTGTGGTATAATTATATACGTAGTGTTCCTTTTATTATTGAGTGAGTTGTCATTTTTATAGTAATTTTTCAATACAATTTTTTTAAGTGCAAAAAGAAATAAATGAATAACTCAAAATCAAAAGTAAAGAAAGTAATAACATCATACATTTATATTCCTACATAATACAGCCAATATTTTTTTATTGGCTAATTGAATTTATAAGGCACATTAAAGCATTAATGTTATTCAACACACATCAGAAGTAATGAGTCAGTATGCTTGGCAATTGTTTTGAATGCCTTAAGTACATTGTTCAAGATGCATTCAGTCAGTAGCGGCGCACATTGCCATAATGGAATTTAATTTAAATCATGACGTATAAAAACAGCAGTTACTTGTAAAAAGTAACAAGCAAAAAAGTTAATTACTCTGAAAACAATTAAACTGTAAGTAGATATTGAATATTAAATAGAATGTGTATAAAATTTGCAAATATATGTAAATTAGTTTATTCTTTATCAATGTTCCTTTAAAAATGTATTTGGAATAAAAAAAATACATAAAAATGGTAACCCTTTGCATAATTAGTCTTTATAATATACAGGCTGTTGAAAAAAGATGGATACATCTGCGTAAGACGACAGGAAAAATGATCCAGATAAAAATGTTAAGCATTTTTTCTCAGTATCACATGGCGATGCCAGTTGTGGAGGATGATCTTCCCTCCGGGGGGAACGTTCCTCCTTCGTATTTTTCAAATGGAAACCCCCTATTTTTATAACAGATTTCGATTCCCTGGCCTAAAATACCCCGAAACCGTTAAAATAAACTATGCCTCAACTTCCCCCACCTGCACATTTTGTAAATACACCATGTCATTTTCTCGCAAATATCGATTATTCTTCCCAAAAACTTCCGAGAATCATCAGTAATGGTTTTTTCCCATCTTGACGTAGTGAGAAATTGCCCCACCCTGGTAGGAAATGACAGAACAACAAATTCTAATGTTTGGAAAATTCTTCCCCTCACACAGAGACCGTGGGGGCAACTTCCCACTACATCGAAATGGGACAGAAAACATCGCTTTAGGGAATAATAATGTACCCTTATACAAGGAAAAACATGAAGAATTACAGTTTTTCCTTTTATATTCCGAATAATAAGCGACAACTTATCATTATATAATATTATTTACAGTCTGAATCTGTGATAATATAATTGAGGCTGTAATGTTTCCAGTTTATCCATTATATTATTATTACAGTTATTATATAGTTTCAGACTGTTAAAAAATATTGTATGTTGTCGCTTACCATCCAGGATATACAGGAAAAAATGTAATTCTTCAGGTTTCTTTTTTTCGTTTAGTTTGTTTTTGTTGTATGTATGTCTGTCTGTATGGCCATCAAACCCTCTTTTCTCAGGTACAGCTAAAGATATCAAGTTGAAATTAATAGCAAATACTTACCAAGGTTAGGACCTTGGTAAGGTAGCTTCATAGTCCTGTAAAACAATTCAAGTTTCTAACACTGTGTAGTAAAAATACGACTTTTCAAAACGTATTTTGATACTGACAGATTGACTAACTGACTAATAATAATCAAAACTTATATGGTACTTCCCGTTAACCTAGATTCAAGAAATTTGGCAGCATTAGGAATAATAAATCCGATAATCATTAATTTCTAATTCTATGTGGAATTATTACGTGACAACCTTCAACAACGTCTATACGTAAAAACATTACCTACTATCGTGAAAAATGAAGCCTGTCTCGTCTCATATACTTGACCGAAACTGAGATCGGGAAGTCTCTACATAAAAAGCTTTATATAATAACAGTTACTATATAAACTATTATACCAGTAATATTAAATCATAGGCCCATAATTGGTTTAATTTTAATTCGTGACGTGATAGGAAACTGTTTATTCAATAATAACGGACTCTCAGAGTAACTGTATGTAAAATAATGTGATTTGAATTCCCTTCGCGTTTAATAAAACATTTATTCAGTTTTACTTTCTTGTGTGCGATAAAAATATAATGTGAGAAGTATATAATATATAGTATATATAATTATACTAATTTCATTTTAATGAAGTTTATAAAATAACAATACGATTCTTAATATATTTTACATAGCACTTAATACTATAATTAAATATAATAAAAATTGATTATAGAAATAAGAAAAATTAATTTAATATTTCAATTATTATTTACTGAAATGTTAATACATATTTTTATACATTTTCGTCTTACTAAAATTTTTGTAGAGAACTGTTCTAGTATCAATTAAACTTTATTAGATATTTAAAAAAAAACATTTGTTTACCTTTAAGCCCAATTTTAGAAAATAAGCTAAAATATTATCAGGGTAAACTTAATTTCAGATTTTCGAATTAGATTGATTATTTTATTCCAGTATATTTGTATCTAAGAATGTACAGCTCTTTAAAGTTCTGGTAACTTTTATTTGTACCTATTTGAAGAAAATATAAAATTTATTTACCTCAAAAACAGAATGCCATCATTATTTTTGTATATCCTGTTTATTAAAAAAAAAAAACAAAAAAAACTTTTGTGAAATATCATAGTTATTATTTTCAAAAAGTTGGTTAATTTCAAATAAAGAGATTTATCATTTATATTTAAAAATATCTATTATTCTTATGTAGACAGAAATTTTGATGATATCTGCACCAACCTGCTTCCTAAAATCTCAGAAGCGTTATATGATGCATATTATCACGCTATCGCTAAAAAACTGAGCAGTGAGTTTTTATATTATTAATCCCGATTAATAGTCCACTGCAATTAGATATTTCCACTAAATCGGGCCTCTATGAACCGATTTTAATGAAACCTTTTGCATTTGGATTGTTTCGATGGATAGGTAAAAGTTTATATGTTCAAACTTTACGCTAGGCCCTAAGTAATTTTTTAGGGCCATTCCATTAAAGAGCCACCAATGAGGTATACAGTGACCTCTCAGACTTTAAACAAAATCTGAGAGGTCACTGCATACCTCATTGGTGGTTCTTTATTGGAATGGCCCTAAAAAAATTATTAAGGCCTAGCGTAATGTTTGAAAATATAAACTTTGACCTATCCATCGAAACAATCCAAATGCAAAAGGTTTCATTAAAATCGGTTCATAGAGGCCCGATTTTATCATTTCGATGTTTTTCAGTCTAATTGCAGTGGACTATAATACCAGATCGTATCAGACATTTTATTAAAACTCGAAGTGTGAGTTATTTGAAATAAACTATTGGTAGTACATATAATTTATAAAACCGAGCATATAAATAAATCAAAATGAAACAAATGTCACAAAAGCCGCGGCTGATACTTAATTATGAAACAGCAATACTTACATCTTTTTCATGATCTGTACGAATATTATAAATGCAAAAGTAACTCTCTCTGTTTGTTACATTTTACGGCTAAACCGCTGAACCGATCTTGATGAAATTTGGCAGGAAAGTAGCATACATCCTGAAGAATGGCGCAGGCTACTTCGTATCCTGAAAAATTGATTAGATAAAAAAAAAATTAAATCGCGGAAATAACTAATATTTTATATTCCAGAAATAAAATAAATAATAAACAAGCGGTACACCACTGATTGCGGGGGTGGATGTCATATATGCATGCAGATGCAGCAACTACAGCAATCACCAGCTGGCACAATCAATAGTCAGGTCGTCTGTCGTCAACAAAGGTCCTCCGCGTCTCACAATCATATAGAATATGTAGAATCATATACACACATGACACATACACACACAAGCTTTCAGACAATGTTGATGGACTTGGTCGTGTTGACAAAATGCTTCCTGTGCATATTAAATACAATTGTCATGTATTTGTGTGCATGTGTGTGTGCTATAATAGTAGGTATTGTTCATTGATATAGTATTAATTGATAAGTTATTCATTGAATAAACTTGGCTGTAATTTCCTTTTTGATTAACGATATGATATAAAATATTTTATTACTTGCTTGTGTAATAATTATTTAAAGCATGATTATTGGTAGAAATAATATAAAAAAACGATACAATTTTTGATTGGGGTATGCTACTTTCTGTGGTCGTTTATAAAGCCAAAAGAAAGATTTTTAGATAGGAAGCTTCTTTAAAATCCGTGTAGAACACTGTTGTTCAAAATGGTACCCACTGGTGTTTTAAAATTAATTTTATCTCAACTGCTAGTCATTCGATTTCCATTTTCTTTTATTTATTTTAAAGTTCTTATTGAGAAGATTACTTTTTGTTATTATTCATTTTTCTCTAAATCTTAAGGATTCCCCAAAATTTTCGAAAATCTGAAAATTTCACTTTTTTACGAACTTAATTGTTACATATTAATTAATTGTTACATACATGTATTTAATTTTTTATCCAATTATCACTTGTTTGCTTCGTATAAAAAAGAAATACCATTTTTTCAAAAAGAGAATACTGTTTTAATTAACGTCTTTTTTTAAAATTGCGAGTTAAACTAAGAAAAACAGACTAATTTTGGATCATTTCATATCAAGTTTACCTTATATTAAATGAAATTTTTTTGTTGGGATCAAATTTTTCATATCTGAAAATCTTTCTTTTGACCTAATATATGTATATGACCGCAGAAAGTGGCATATCCCAGTCAATAAGTGCAGCATTTTGTCTTTTTTGACACGTACCACGCGTACTATTACTAAATTTCAAAAATTCAAAACAGCTGGAATTTTTTCCAAAATTTTATTGTATTTAAAATACTAAAAAAATTTAATTACTGTCATGAACAATGAATTTTTATGAATTATCACGCAAAATTATTTTTCGCCTGGCCTGTTTTACAAATATTAATTAAAAACTTTAGAAAACCTGTAGATTTAGAAGTGTAACTAACCACCAGCTAAACGTTCTGGCAACGTTACTTCCTTTTTACACGTATGTATGTGTCTTTGTGTTTGTATGGCTACAATAGCAAAAACCGTTTACGTTGTTACCTCATTTCAGAACTTACTGAATATATTACAAAAAATGTTTCGAAACCCATAAAATGGTGTTATAAATTATTATTTGTGATGGAAGAAAAATAGATAAAAAAAATATTTTCAAGTAAACGCATATTTTAATAAATCAATTAAATAGGTAACCGCTGCTTTCCGCTTGCCTCATAAAGACTGTAAAGCGGGGTTTACACCGAAAAAACAAAACAGAAACATTGTATTAAAAAACAAAACAGAAACATTCGTATTTAAAAATGTATAGGGTTTATTGCATTTTGGTCATAAAAACACCGAGTTTCTGTTTTGTTTTCTCGGTGTAAACACCGCATAACCAACCTCCTTAACCATCAACTGGCTAAATTCATAAAGAGATCGAACTCAAAAGTTAAAAAATCTGTTTTTGTTATTTTTTATTATTAGTTGTCAAACAGAAGGATTGAAAATTCATTAAGTAAAACCTATATTTTTGATCGCAATTCATCAAATTTGAGCAAGATAGAAAGTAAAAATAAATATGTTCCTATTTGCACGAATAAAAACATAAATCAAGAAAATAATTTATATACGAGTACAATATACATTTACATCTTTAAAATCTAATCATCTAAAAATATTATCTGTATATAGCCTTGTGCTGCTAAAGGGTTAATATTTCCTGTATAAGTTTTCATCCTGTTATATTTTTCGCCATAACCACTTACGATATTTTTTCAACAAGTGCTTATATTACGTCTATAAATAATGTTGATGTTTTCAACAGACGGTGATATTACTCTTTTGGTCCATATCACGGATGCTGTTTATGTCTTTGTTCGTCATTTTTGTGTACGGACTTCTCCATATAATTTTATCAGCGATGAATTTTCGGTTGGACTCTTTAAATGTTTACACTAAAACGTGCCAGAAGGTTTTAGTATCTGCACATTTTTATTTTTTTTACTTTTTTAATACATTATATAAAAACAATAAGTACTGTTTTAATGTTTTCATATATTATATAGTATACACACAGAGAAAAATATTTCATAACAATTACTCAAGTTTAAAATAAATATTACTATTCGTATTTGACGTACTAGTAATCTTGAAACGGTTCAAAATATAGTAATTCTTGCTAGGGCACGTATTACTAAAGTTAACACAATATAAATTAGTAATTTTTGTGTGCAGGATCCAAATCTGTATCATTGGTATAGTTTAATTTTTTACACTAATAAGAAATATGTCTACTATTTATAAAATTAATTTTACACAGTCAAAGTATTTATTATATTGTCTTTTAATTGAAATGAAATAATTTGTATATCTCTTAACAAATATATACAGTGATGCCTCGCATAACGAACTTAATTCGTTCCGGGAGCAAGTTCGTTATGCGAAAAGTTCGTTATGTGAAATGCGTTTTCCCTTAACAATACATGTTAATAAATTTAATTCGTTCTGTAGTATAAAATATGATACTGTTACATAAAAAAGATTATACACAGGTTTTTTTATTTTTTAGTCAGAATCAGATTTAGGAAAGTCTACCTAGGCTTGCAGGTCAAATCCTCTTTCTAATTATTTTTTGTTTCATTTTAACAGAAATCACCTTCCTGCTTTTTTTTAGAATTCATAATATAGACACACAAAATTACATTTATTAAAACAAACAGGTGTGTGAGTTAAGCACAGAAAAGAACGACTGACGCGTGTTGATGCATGTTCATGCAAGTTTGAGCATCGACTGCGTACGACCTTGGAAGTTCGGGTGGCTTCGTGATACGTAGGAACGTTCGGGCGGTAAAATTAAACACGATGCAGTTCGTTGTGCGAAGCGAGGTTCGTTGTGCGAGTCGCGCAATGACTGAACAGAAAGTTCGTTGTGCGCAGCGTTCGTTATGCGAGGCACCAGTGTATTTGAATAAATCACGTAAATGATATTTACGAATATAATAAAAATTGCGTATTATAAAAATTACAATGACATTGTATAAGTTTCTCAATAAAACTGATAGTATTTTTTGGTTCAGAATTGAAATTTTTAAACGGTATCCAACTGTAATTTTTATTAAAAAGATCGTTTCCATTTTCTCCGTGCATTTGTTCAAAAAAGTTACATTTTTCTCTCAACATTTCATTGATGAGAAAATACAAAGCAAACAATTTTGGTTTGTATTCATTATTATGATATAAGCAGCAC
This sequence comes from Sialis lutaria, assembly GCA_949319165.1. Classification (NCBI taxonomy): domain Eukaryota; kingdom Metazoa; phylum Arthropoda; class Insecta; order Megaloptera; family Sialidae; genus Sialis; species Sialis lutaria. The sequence continues at coordinate 19,360,273 of OX439241.1, forward strand.
TTTATACCATCAAAATGACAAGACAAATTAGGAAAATCATAACTAAAGTTAATACAAAATAGTAATTGAAAATCAAAAGGACTAATTCTACAAAATAGTCGATACCTTTCAATTTAATGGCTTATAAATTATACATTATAAATACACCATTATGTATATTTCATAAAATATAAAGTAGTATAAAGATTTACTAAAGCCAACTATTAAAATTTAATGCTTCTGTATTGAAACCTTAAACTTAAGAGTATAAAGAATGTTTGACATTGGAAAGGATTCCAATACATTCTACCGTTTCATAACCAAAATTTATGACATAGACACCTGCCATAAGTGCAAATACATGGATTTATCGAAATCGGAAATTAAATACCACTACTTCAAAGCTCGACTAAAACACACGAACATAATTATATTTCTAGCGCATCTGGGTTAATATAGAACTAAATACAGTGGCGTCACTGCCTTTCTGTTTCTTTCCTAAGCCTTGTCACACGCATAATCCCTTACTGAATCAATTTTAATAAAACTTTACGTTTTTTAGGTAAGTTTAACTATATACTGTATTCACATTTAAACGAAGTGTTGTGCCATGTTTGCAATCACTTGTTTTGTTGATTCGGGGTGGGGAGGTTTTCTTGATCTCATTTTTTAGTATCAATTTTATATGATTGTATTTTTTTAATTACCATAAACTACGCCACTGTAAATCAGACAATAGATAAAGATCTATGTATGTAACACATCATATGTGATTTACCATAGCTCTATGTGATGAAACGCATTAACCCCACAGTTTAAAAACCTAAACACCTCTCGCTATGTGTCACAGATTTTAAACAAAAATATCGATTATGTTAAAGCAAACATGTATGCAACACACAAAATAACGCCATGAATAATGTGCTGTTTTATTTTACCATATTTATGCATGCATTCAATGTAATTCAGGGAAAAATGAACAGAAATGTTTACCTGTTAAACCGTTTTATAATATGAATATAGGTAATGTAGTTGCTTTTTTACAGTGGTTTAATATAGAAGAATAAATGAACATATGTGGTTTTATTTCCTAGAAAATGCATTGGATAATAACAGAAATGTAGGGCAATACAATATGTATTTTAACTGTGTAAATAAAAATTATTTTGCCTGCAAATGTTGATATTACAGATATTACTACCAATAAAAATTAATTACAAATAGTGATGTGAATACAATTTAAAAAAAAGTTTGTCAGGCGACAAATACACACACACTGACTGACAGACAAACACGGAACAAAAAGTGTTTGTCTTAACATGAAACAGAAAGATTAATGTCCGGTATTATAAACGACCTAGCAAATTTGCAAGCTTGCTAACACTCTCAAATGAGATACCAAACTTATATGACAGTTCTGTTGAAGTTTTTTGATGACTTTGACAGATTTCGCGCAAACGTTGTATGTAAAAACCAACGGTATTAAAACAGTTGTGCTATTATGAAAATTATTTTATACGGTCAGAGTCGCCAACTGTGTTACAATACGTTGAAGTGTCACTGCTCTAAATTCCATAACTAATCCATAGATACTATAACAAAATTAATAACCTCATGTATCGAGTGCTTGCAAACTTGCAAATTTTGCTAGGTCGTTTATAATACCGGACATAAGTTAAAATTTTTAAATCGAAGAACAATTTTTTTTCTCATTATGAAACGTTTACAAAGTTTCTAGTATTTTTGATATATCAAAGAAGCAAAAATAAATAAAATACTAATGACTCGCAAACGCTTTAAACTGGCAATAAATGAATAAAAATAACATATAACATATATCCATAGGTGGGCACAGTTAATCGAAAAGTTAACTTCGTTAATCGTTAATCCGTTAATAAAAAAGTTATCTTCGTTAACCGTTAAAGCGTTAAAATTCCGAAAATGTAACGGAAGTTAAAGTTAACCGAAAATTCGAAAATTTTACGAAAGTTAAAGTTAATCCGTTAAAAAGTTAACCATCCAAAATGTTTGTAGACCTTTTTTTAGCTATTTCGACAACTTTGTTATGTACTTTTCATCAAACAACCAATGTAACGGACTAAAGTTAACGGAAATTGAAGTTAACAAAAGCGTTAACATTTTTTTGAGTTAACTTAAAAGTTAATCCGTTAATCATTTTGTTAACTTCGTTAATTAACGATTAACGGATTAACGAGTTAATGCCCACATATGCATATAACCTATTATTACAGAAAATATTTCTTGCGAGCCTTATCATATACATACATGATACTTTTATATATACAGTATCAATTGCCAAATAAGTTTTTTTTAATTATAATTTCTTCAGCAATTACGAGATATCGTTAGCGTCTTCTTTTCATGGCGTATTAAAGGATTTTCCAAAATTCAATCCCGAGGGCTGTAAAACGTAGTAAATGTTAAAAGTAAAAAAAAATACCAGTATTATTAGTTTTTACTGTAGGTATAATATAAGATGCCAAATGATTAAGGCAACAAAATATAAATTGTCAAAAACCACAAAACTCCAAGTCGTGTTGCTAAATTAGCAACTTTCATCAATGTCCAGCCAAAATCTTTTGAAATTCAATCGAAAGAGCTGTAAAACGTTATTTTATTTTATATTAGTACCTGCATACGTATAATGATGAATTTTAAGTAAACTAATATTCTTTTAAAGTTAAAATACTAGTGCATCGCGATATTTCAAAGTTTAACTTTAATAAGGGGTTAATAAAGTGTTATAGCCAAGAATACAAATAATATTAGATTTTTTAATTATATAAATGTTCACAAAAACGGAGGTGAAGTCACTGTCACGTCACTAGTTTAATATCAGTTAATAAGACCGATATTACACTAAGAAATGATCAAATATAGGAGACTGTTATTAATAAGTTGACTAAGTTACACTATAATATTTCTTTGATCGAAGAAATTTAATCATATTTCTTTGATATTTAATAGCAGCCTAAAACATTACGATGTATGCAAATGATAAAATTCAATCCTCCCACAAAGTATTCAAACAAACGGAGACAAACAAAAGTTCTACATTCAATAATAATAAATGTGCATCAAACAAACAAAGCAAACAATAACGAGCAGCAACAAAAACTGTGAGGACATAGAGTACACATATGCTTACAAGGCATGCAAAGAAAACAATAGCGGCTGTAAAAAAGGGCTACTCGGTAAACAATAGACAAAACGGACGGATGGACATTGTAACCACCGCCACAACTCGGCCCAATCATGTGTGGACGTGTCTCTGCATCGTAATCACATCTATACGGTGGATCAGAGTGTGCTATGGTCAACGAAGACTAGATACTTAAGATTTATTTGGTTTTATTGGGTTGTTCAAAAAGTTTGTAAGGATTTTAAATGTAAATTAGGACACGGTTTTTTCATATTTATATAGCTACCTTTATTTGAGTTTTTTTTTAATACTTCTCATTATATTGAGAAATACAATAACGAATATGTATACATTTTTGTAAACTTATTTAACAAAAATAGGGGAAACGGTACAATGATTGGCCACTGACAATGATTGGCCACTTTTCAGATTTTTTTTTAAATAAGAAACATAGTAACTTAATAAAATCGAAATGCTTACTAAAATGGTAGCCTACTTTATTGTGATTGTTTTAAGAGCATATTTTTGAGTATACGCTTAATATTTTCAATAATAATTACATAACTTTGATTTTAAATTTTAACGTATTGTAATTTTGACATTTTGTTAAAGACATACATAAGAATGAATGAGTGAATAAAAATAAAATTTGTGTAAATAATTTGTAATATATAAAAACAGCCGTTAGTTTATATTGAAGCTAATTATTAAATGTAAATGTTTCAGATAGTAATTGTTAATTATTTTTCAAATATTATTTTTAAACTCTACTGGCCAATCATTGTGTTAACACATATAAGTTTTTCTAATGATTGGCCACTGGTGGTTAGTTATTATTTATAGGTAAAAAATATGCCTAAAAAACAAAAATAATAAAAATAATGTTACTAAAAACATAAATGATGAAAACGTAGCTCATGAACAAACAAATTTAGATATAGAAAAAAAATCAGAAGAGAAGATTGATAAAATTTATAAAATGAGCGCCCCAGACAATTTTTTACATTATTTCAGCCCCTTGCCCATCCAGAATAATATTTATTGCTTAGAATTTTGATACTGTTTTATGAAAAATAAATTTTTTTGATGATACAATACTAAAATAAAAAAACAGTTAATAACATGACAAATTTTCAAGTTTTCGAGATTTTGATATTCAATTTTAGAATTTTAAAACAAAATAAATCCGTAAAAATATGAAAGCTGGATAAACGAATATGAATTACTGAAAATCAGCTTTTTTATAAAATAAAAAAATGAGTAACAGAAAAATAACTGAAATAAAATGAAATAAACGAGCTGCGTCTCTTTTGAGTAACAGATTTGGGTAAAAACCCTTACGTAACAGAAATTTGCAATTACAAATAAATGCAAAATTTGCTGACTAATTATTACCTTTGTAGAAGTTTTATAAAATTTACCATCTATTACTATGGCCAATAATTGTAAAAAATACTATGCCAATCATTAAAAAAAATGGCCAATCATTGTGCTTTTTTGAGATATTTTCTATTTTATGCTGGTTTTCGTTTTTCCTTAAACTTGTAATACATATACCAATAATAAAGGACTAAATAATGAACATATTACTGTATTTATATTCCATTTATCACTAATATTAAAGGAATAACGTTTTTTTCTTTCGAGTTTTTTTGTTAAGTGGCCAATCATTATACCGTTTCCCCTATTTAACAAACAAAAATTCGTTAAAAATCCGAAAATTTTAAAATGTCGTTTTATACAAATAGTCGACTCAATGAAGCCTGAAAATGGTAAAACTTCGGAACCCTCAGAAACAGTACCGATTTTGATGGATTTTTTTTAAATGTTCGTTAAAACCATACTATTTGAAATCAAAAACATTCCAGTCGTCGGATTAACCCCCCCTCCCCAATTTTTAAAAATTTGTATAATTTACTGATTTCATATAATGAGTCCGATTTTCGACGAAATTTTTTTACCTTTTTTTTTAGGGTTGCTGAATAAGAAATTTCGGAGTAAAACTCGCTGGAAAATTAAAACTAATGCATGTGAAGTGCTCTTAATTTTTTTACTATTAAATAAGGGTCTTTTAAACAACTATGCCAAATTTCATTAATGTTCAATAAATTCTAAATATGTTTATTCATTTATAAATTTTTGCATCAATATGTCAAGATTGCATTAAGCAAATTATTTAAATAATTGAAAAGTAACGTTTGTCAATGAAAATAACAACTTTTTTTGCTTATTTTCTTAAATATTATTTATTAAATTCAATTATGAAAAACAAATACTTTTGATCAATTATCATCAAAAAAACATTATTTATATAGGATACTTTTTTGAGTCCGACGGCTGGAATGTTTCTGATTTCAAGTAGTATGTTATAGCAAATATTTAAAAAAAATCATCAAAATCGGTGCTGTTTCTGAGGGTTCCGAAGTAAAAACCTTCATTGACTCGACTAAAAGTATTCAAAATAAAATATTCAAAAAAATTAATTTTATTGGTATCTGTCGTAGAACATAATTCAGTAAAATAATAGTAATAATAGCTAGTCGATTACCTACATAAAATTATCATTTATAAAATGTTATCCAGTCTTATTATTGAAACTATCTTGTCAAAAGCTAATCTTCAGTGGGGGCCGCAAATATCCCACAATACCAGTTACTTTTGTAAAATTAACGATACCAGTTAAATGTCTCACGAAAATTAAAATAATTAGAATTTATTTCACTTGCCTTTATGTACAGCTAAAATTATGATTTAAAAAAGTCTAATAACATAGACAGAAAATGTAATCCCTATAGACATTAGATGTAATGTCCATTCTACCAATGAACAAATATTTCATATTTTAATCACTGCATCATACAAGGATTGCCAGAATACAAACAGAGACAATGCATCAGAGCGGGCTATGGTCATCGGAGACCCGATACACAGTCGCGGCTAACGTAGATCAACACAACTAGTGTAATAGCGGTGTTCTGAACAATGTAATACGAACAATGAGCTACAGTTTAATTATCTTTGATAGATATAGGTAATAATGATACATGGATTTAGAGGTGTTGACATCTGGAACTATGAATTATGTAAGCTTTCTGAATAGTTATAAATAGTCTAAATATTGATACACATCTCTATTGTGTCCTTATAATCCTTTAAATAATACGTAAGAATCGAGGAAAAGTTTATATTATTTAGCCAATAATAACACCGGCACACAAAAAAAAATTGTCTGTACACCGGGCGCCACCTATCTACGGGCATGTTTTACGACCCGCTGAATACGAATTTCAAGTCAGTTTAGGCCGTCCAGCCTTCAATTTCGAGTAAATTGCAAAAAAAACCCAAAAAATAGCGAAAATTCGATGTTTTGGCAAGAAAAAATTTTGAGATCTAAGGCAAGCATAATTTTCATGTATTTTGATCTGTTAAATACTATTGTCGATCGTACTTTAATCATAAACCGTTTTAAATAAAAAAAAATTGTAAAAAATCATCAAAAATTGCAAAAATCGATCAAAAAATTGGGATTATCTTGGTATAAAAATTTTTGTGGACCCGGATTGACGAAGATTTTCATGTAATTTAATCTGCTTGATCTGATTCTGCAATAAATTTGGCCCATAGTCCCTTCAAACATTCATAAAATTGCAAAAAATCGATAAAATAACAGAAAATTGCTGCTGAAAAAATGGAAAAAAATCTTTTAATCACAATTAAATAAATTTCTTGTATTATTTATTTCTAAAATTCATCTTGTATTTTGTTAATAAAAAATACAAGAAATTTATTTAATTGTGATTAAAAGATTTTTTTCCATTTTTTCAGCAGCAATTTTCTGTTATTTTATCGATTTTTTACAATTTTATGAATGTTTGAAGGGACTATGGGCCAAATTTATTGCAGAATCAGATCAAGCAGATTAAATTACATGAAAATCTTCGTCAATCCGGGTCCACAAAATTTTTTATACCAAGATAATCCCAATTTTCTTCGATTTTTGCAATTTTTGATGATTTTTTACAATTTTTTTTGATTTAAAACGGTTTATGATTAAAGTACGATCGACAATAGTATTTAACAGATCAAAATACATGAAAATTATGCTTGCCTTAGATCTCAAAATTTTTTTCTTGCCAAAACATCGAATTTTCGCTATTTTTGGGGTTTTTTTGCAATTTACTCGAAATTGAAGGCTGGACGGCCTAAACTGACTTGAAATTCGTATTCAGCGGGTCGAAAAACATGCCCGTAGATAGGTGGCGCCCGGTGTACAGACAATTTTTTTTTTGTGTGCCGGTGTAATTGGCTATCATGATGTAATTATAAAGCAGTAATATAAAGAGTTTGCGAGTCACAACCTCACCTTCCAGAAAAAATTGGCTACGAAAAAAATTAAAATTTCAGTTAACAAAAAAATAAAATATTTTATGTATATTCGAAAATAACTCATTTAAATTTTAAATTTATATTTTCTTTAAAATTTATATTAGAAATTGAGTATCTTTTGAAAAAAAAATATTTTACGACTTTAAATTATTGACATTTTTTGAAGCTCTTGCTAGAGTAAATAAAATAAAGTAAATATCATATACAGGATGATTACATGTTAATAGCTTTTCTGGCTTCTCGCGTTATTACAATCCATGTATAGTAATGTATACATTATGTCAATTCTGGATATATCTGTCTATCGTTGTTAAATATTCATAGTCCCGGTTGCGGGTACACAAAATACGTGTACTAGCTTACATCAAAGCGCATCACTTTATAATTAAAGGCCAAGGATCGATCGTGTTAATTGAACAATACTTATCAGCGCACGCTGTGTCAACATGGAGGACACTCCTCAAATGTTCACCATATAAAATATAAAAAATATAAAATAGAATTATTTTATTACAAGCTTTTACTTAACTTTACATGTATGTCCCGTGGTACAAATCTTGCGACCGATTTTTAACGAACTTCCCGTCGTACGATTTTCGTCAAATTTTCAAATATGGTGTATTCTCCGTGACAATGCACTTTTTTATCATTTTTATAGCTATGTTATTTTATTATAAGGTCTTCTTTGATGTATCTAATACATCCAATAATATGCTTGCGTTTATAATTTTTCGTAGCCATGGTTATTTTTTATAATAAAAATAATTATGTCGAATGTCAAATACAATTTAAAAGTAGCGGTTATTTTAGTTTGTAGCCCTAAGTTGTTTGTATAGTTCTAAAATTTAAATTTAAAAGTTACTTTATGAAGTGCTAAAAAATATAAATACTTAATTTACGACTGGAGTTCCATAATGTCAATTTTTAGTGTAGTTAAAATAAAAATTTGGCAAAATAACAATTGTATTAAAAGAAATCCACATACGAGGGAATGAAACATTGGAAATTTATTGTAAGGTAAGATTTTTATGTATTCATAGACACTTTTACAGTTATAGCTGATTTCGATATCAACGTTTTTAATGTTCGCAAAGAAAAATGTACGGGATTAATAACTAACGTAAAAAAATTCAACTGTAGGTAGATTGAGAATGTTATTTTAAGCAAAAAAATTAAAATTTCATAACTATATGATAATGGGTTCTCTAGATATTAACATAAATTTTTGGTACAATTTTTGGAAGGCTGTAGCTCTTTCACGAAGAATTTTCGGAAACATATTCATACGAAGTTTTTTGCTTAAAATAACATCCCTAATCCACTGTTAAGAACTTCTTTAACTATAGTTCTAATTCATCCTTTATTTGTAATTTTGAATTTATTTCTTTTTATTCGAAAATAAGTAATTCTTATTTTTTTAGTCGTTTGATTGGTTAATTAGATAGTTCTATATAAAATATTGTTTTTTATAATAATTTTCTCTTCAATTAAACCACTTTGTTTTTGGCAGAAAGTGTTTTTGTTAGATATTAATAATTTTATTAAAATTTTAATATTCATAACTATTTTCTATAATGTTGTTAATTTTATTTTCAATGAAAATTGATTCAAAACTCACAAATTATATTTTAATTTACGTAAACGATGTTCATGTATTTAAAACCTGATGCTTATGCAAATATATAAATAATGATTTAGTGACGTTAAAAATATTTATTTGTTTGAAATTAAAAAGATTCTTAAAATAAGAAAAATTAATAAGTAAATAGTAATCATTATACACTTTGATATTTTAATTTTCATCAAAATGTAATTTTTATTATATTTCAATGAATATATTCCGATGAGGTTTTCAAAACAAAATATGATTTTTAGTCTTCTGATGTAATGAATATGTAATAAGTATAATTAAAAGAATTAAATGACCTATGGCTAAAAATGAATACCCAAAATAAAAAATTGGAAAAAAAAACTTTTTAAAAAAACAAGCTTTTACATATAATAAACCTAAATATGCACTAAAAAGTAAAAAATAAGTTTTTTTTTCACAAAGTCTTCCAGAATTCGTATGACTAAAAAAGCTTGTGGCGTTCATTTAATATTTAATGTAATATTTAGAAATATAAAAAATGTCTAAAATATCAATATAGGAAAAACTACATTTTCTACTATAAATTAATATTTTCATATCTTCCATTAAATTGCATTAATATTATGTTAAAATGCATATATGTATAATGTATATGTACATATATGTATACATTAATATTTGGAAATCTAGATTCAAATAGGACAAAGTACCTTTTGCTAGTTTAATTTAGTATTTTAAATTCCTGGTTAATTTATCGCACATGAAAGAAATATTTAGTAATCTAGATTCAACATAGGAAAAAAGTCTTAAGAGTATTTTATCTACCTTAAATTATTATTTCAAAATATTACATGACATATTTGGAATTCTAGATTCAAAATAGAATTAAGGGCTAAGAGTTTCTCAACGGAAAAACTACATTAAGCTACTTTCAATGAATATTTCGAAATATTCCATATATGTACATTTTGTACATAATTTATAACAAATATAATATAAAATATTATATCCTGTGAATATTTTGAAATTATATTCAACATAAAGGAAAGATTACCTTATCATCTTTCAATTAATATTTTTAAATTGTACATTAAATTCCTGAATAATTTGATAAAAACTACAGGGATATTTTGGCTTCAAGATTTATCATATGAAAAAGGGCTAAGAAATACCGAAAAGAAATACTACCTTATCTATGTTATAAATTAATATTTCAAAACAATAACATACATTGAGTTTCAGGTTTATTTGGTATCAACATTACATTAATATTTGATCTACTATAGATTTTTCCAATATTGATATTTTAGACATTTTTTATATTTCTAAATATTACATTAAATATTAAATGAACGCCACAAGCTTTTTTAGTCATACGAATTCTGGAAGACTTTGTGAAAAAAAAACTTATTTTTTACTTTTTAGTGCATATTTAGGTTTATTATATGTAAAAGCTTGTTTTTTAAAAAAGTTTTTTTTTCCAATTTTTTATTTTAAGTAATTGATTTTAAAATAAAAATATACACCTACCTATACCTTACATCTTATATCCTGTTTCACGAACAATAGATATATTTAATAACTAAAGATAAATTGTAGGTTTGACCAATCAGAGAACTTAACTGACAGAGATAGGATGAAAGTATGCTAGATACCTACTTGTTTATTGAAACCGGGCATAACTAAAATGAAAATTTTATATTTATAGTATAACACATAACAACTTTATTTCTTACTTTCATGTATTATTAGTGTAAATAAAAAATGGTAAACCGATTCGAATTCAAAATTTTGGAGGAAATACTTACGTATCTATTTTACCTTCTCTGAATCCAACCTAACTATTTTCACTATGATGTCTGTGCGACAGTATGTCTGTCTGCCTGTAGACGCTGTAATTCAAAAACGGCAAGATTAAGAATGATGAAATCTATATTTAAGTTGTTTTTTTTTTCAAGAAAAAATCCCCTAGTTTAAAAAAAAGATCTTGAAACGGAGAACGGATGTTTACGAATGCTCTTGTCAGTTTTTGAATTTTTCGAAATATTTTTGTAACGATGCGAATAAGAAAAATAATATGCAGAGAAGTTTATTATTATCTATATTTTATGTTCTATTCATTATTTAAAAAACATCGACTAAGAATGATTCGTAGCAGAAAACATGTTTAGAATTAAAAGTTATAGAAAACGTTATTTGCTATAATTTATGTCCCATTAATTTCTTATCAATTAAACATAAATATTTGATTTATATATGATACACACATTTTACATTGTTCATTTTCAGTACTACGTATAAGAAAGTCCCGTGAAACACATGGTAAATATATCTTATAATAAATTTTATCTTTGACATAACAACAACAAACTGAAACATTTTATGAAATTATTTATTACATCATATTGACTATTTTTAAACTTTGACGTTTTAGATATTTTAGCTAGGATGACTTCATTTGTCAAATAATTTAATAACATTGCTAATATTTTATATTTCCTTATTTACTAACAGATCATAAATTTCCTGTACTTTCTTAATTCATCTTTCTTTTATCCATTTAACCACTTCGACTTCTATATACAATAAAATATCATTATTGTCCATTGATCGTAATTGTCCTGATTTTTTGTCAACCAATTATAGTTTAATATTCGTCATGCCTACACCTACGCGTTCTACTCTTCATAATGAAGTGACAATTTTTAATCTGCATAATAACCGCATAATAATATAAACTGCTACCAAAGTGTCTTATTTTTATATGCGCGTGAGGGGAAACATATAAGGTGACAGTATTTATGATTGATTCCCCGACTGCCGGGTAATAATGTTCTACTGTACACAATTGTCATAATACAGTTGATTTATTAAAATGTCTTACAGTTGAGATCATTTCAAAACGTTTACAGAAAAATATAATTACTAACAGCATTATCTTGTTACGAAATGTATCATTTTCTTAAAAACTTTCTCCACACCTATACAAGTATCTAATTTCATTATTTCGTGACAAATTACACGCGCAAAATTTAGCATAATCACAATGCAAATTGCAGACAACTAGCTAACTTTCTTAATTTGTTAATACAATAATAACGAAATTATAATCAGCTGTGCGTATTATAAGTTTATTTAAAATTAGCAAACAAGAAGGCCGTGGAAACTAAAAACCTGTTGCAGAAGTGAATCCTTTTTAGAACTGGAAAAATGCAAAAAGATGTCGTTTAACATCCAGACGCTTCTATAAATATCTCTAGGTAAATACAAATACACTAAGGGCCGTTCTAAGGGGTGTGGTTTTATATTACGTTTGAGAATTAAATAAAACAATTTTTTTTTGCAAGTTTGGGGATATTCAAATTAGAGCTTAGTGCGGGCCGTAAATTTTGCGGCTCACGTCGTGTCATGGTCTTGACCCGACGTGGGCGTGAGCGATTTTCAAAACTTGAATATTGAACGTGCGTGATCGTGAGTCAAAGTAAGGTATCATGCGTGAGTATATTTTGAAGGTAATTTTTTTCATAAACTTATTTAGTTTTTTTTTTATTCTTTCGCCAGATTTTAAAATGCATTGTTACTTTATTTTCTTTTTTGAGATCCTTTTAATGCATTTCTTTTTCGAAGAATTTGGAATAAAGAAATTTCTTCACAAATAATATAAATCGAACTTAAATAAATTTTGTTTTCTAATGCAATGCGCTGCGGCCCGCTTCGACTATAATGTGCGTGAGCCTTAACACTTACAGTTTAGAGCTTCAATAATTCTGAAACCGAGCCTGTCCATGTACGCACAAATGTAGCCATGCATTATTTACACACTATTGTTTTGTAAAATATATGTTTTCTATGTTTTTATCGTTACTATAAACGTATCATTTGTTATTGATCAAATAAAAATGAAAATAAAATAGTTTGCAGGATCATTCGGGTTGTATTTATGCATACATATTACATTTGTACATATATACAATAATATACATATTGTGTATTTGTATACATTGACATATAAACCGAGATATAGATAATTCTTTTAAATTTTTCAATATTGTTAGAAATTAAGACGGTATTTTCTTGTAAAACAGCGAGCCATTATCGGCTAGTTTTATTTAACATATATATGTACAAAATAGTATAAACTCGTATCAGTCACGAATTTTACAACTGACGCACTTGACAGTTTCGTCTCGATCATAGTATCGTAAAAAATAAGCTGGTCTTGTCTCAGTTTCGTCTCATATGCGGTGTTTACACCGAGAAAACAAAACAGAAACACGGTATTTTTTTGACAAAAAAGCAATAGGTAAACCCTATACATTTTTAAACACGAAGTATTTTAAAGATATGATGTTTCTGTTTTGTTTTTTCGATGTAAACACATACATGTGACCGACTTGAGATGAGATCGAAATCGAGACCAAGGAAAGTCTCGGTGTCAGGTAATTTTTTTTAAAGTAATTTTTTTTATTTAAATAATCTTATTGAGTAAACAAAGATATTTTAGTTTCATTATAATTGATTCAAAAATTAATACAAAAATTAATAATAAACTTATTAAAACGTAATTTTAAGCAGTTTCGTCAGTGATATCGTCTCGGTCAAAAATGAAAAATTAATCCAATTTCATTTTAATTTCGATTTTTTTAGTGACCTAGACTGTCCTAGACAGATAATTTAGCCCCACTTTTTTTGAAACTAAAAAAAAAGTTGATCTTAAAATTTCTTATCGTCAATACAAAAAATACAAAAAAGTACAAATTAGCCCCGTCATATTTACAAACAATTAACGAGATTCGTTCTTATGTACTAACGGAATTCTATTGTTCGATTTTTGTCAGCTGTATTGAACTCATTTCTTCATTTTTATTTAAAATGGCGGAGCTAAAATTATATCAGTCCGACATTTTTTTATAATATCGATTTTTTTTAAGCGGAGCTATGTTAATGGACATGATGTAATCCTAATTATAATCTTAATTTCTATCATATTTAATAGATTTTAACCATAAATATCCGCAGAACTATTAAAAAAAATCTTTAATTAATTACCGACTAATAAAAATTATCATTTCGTCTTATATATTCCCCACATCACTAAATACCATTTTTAATTACTCATTATACAAAATTTAACTACTAATAAGTTCGTTTACCCAAGAAAAAATAATTAAACAGACCGTTATCTCTAACCGCGTCCTCATTTTATCAAAATCATGGGACGGGTCGCTAAAATTTGCATAAGATTTTGACATTCGCGTAGGTTTGGTACTAAATATATATGCAGTTATTTTGTAGCCGGTTCTACTAATGTTTGTAAACAAATACATATACTTTAAAAGATAAATGGACCATTATAATCTAGCCTAGGATAATTTGATTTTAATGATCTAATTTATTTCGCAGACCGTTATTGTCTTACTAAATTAGTGTAAGTTAACTCTTATTTTAAACTGTCTTAAACGCAAGGTTATGGCAATATATTAAGTTGGTTAAGTAATTTGGTATATCAAAGTTAATGACAGTTATAGTATAATATTTTAATATGTAGGTATTACAACACATTATACAGATTTGCAAGTTGCATCAGTGCCTATCTAAAGACAAACCGTGATCATGTTGACAGTTCAGAAGCCATAATGATTAGCTATGTTAAGCAAACAATCGTGTAAATCGATGGTTTTATTTAAAGGGTTATAATGAATGTGCTATGAGCTATGTGCTTATATTAAAAGCGAATATTAATGCGAAAGAACTAAAAATCATTTTACTATTAGGCGGTGTTTACACCGAAAAAACAAAACAGAAACACAGTGTTTTTTTGACAAAAAAGCAATAAACCCTATATATTTTTAAATACGAAGTATTTTAAAGACACGATGTGTCAAATGCGAAAATAAAAACGAATACTTTTATTTTTGTATGTGTTAATAATTACAGTCACAATGAAATATTAAATCTGATATATAACCCACATTTGAAGGTCCTTAAAGGTAGCATCAGCATCTATAGCCTAATCCAATAAAAACTTTTTTTACAAATTAATTATAATTTCTTACAACCGGAAGTAAATTTATTACCTACAGCTGCCGTTTACCGGAAAATAGATGAAAGCTTATTGTTAGTCCAAAAACTACAACATATCCATATATTGCAAGATTGCAACGAAATATGATATAGTTGGGCTCATAGACATATATAGAGCATGGACCGCGCATTCTGTATTAACATAATGGTGTAACATTTCTTTAAAAAGTGAGAGAAATATGCAGTGGTGTTTAGGATATATCTATTTGTTTTTCTAAATAGAATGAAATAGACATTGCTGTTTTAATAAAGTCAAGTATATCCTAAAATATTTTCCATTTCTTTGTTTTAGCACGACCCTATTTTCGAGTCAGATGCTCTGTACGTGCTATAAGTAACTCTATGCTTCAAATAGGTAACTTTTAAATTAATTCATTTTTTTATTATGAATTTTGTCTATTGAACAGTTCATTAGAAAGCTGTTTTATGTTCTGTTTTAATTTATTTGTTATTTAATTAAATTATTAGCTCAATCCACCAAAGGTGCTAGTGGGTCAGTCCGCGGTAATCGATACCAGATAGTCAAAAAAATATTTTACGAAAATGAATACTAAAATATAAAATTAACAAGCTATTTAACATCAATTTTCATAAACCAAAAGAAAATTAGAAAAAATTTACAAAAAATTTCCAAAAAGACAACAAATAATGTGAAATCACAATAACTTACTTAAGAATAAGTGATGATCGTGGCAAACTATTAAAAGTCTTTGACAATTACATATCAAACGTGACGTTTGACCAAATTAACAAAAAATTACCCTCATCAACAATAATGACTAAGGGTGACCGCATTAATTATAAATTTAATGAGTCTATTGATGTATTTGATAAATAATTGTTATTTATAAGTATTAGTTAATAATATCAAAAAGCAAATAAACACACAAATAGTACTCTTATTGAATCCCTTTATTCAACGTGTCACACCCGTCACAATGTTTGTTGAGAAATAACCAGTTAAATAGATTATGTATTTACCTGATGCTATTGTGTTACTAAAACATAATTTATTCGTAACATATTAAAGTATGATTATTATATAGTAACTTCAATATTTTCGCTAAATTTTTCAGATTTTGAATAGAGGTTGCAAAACTTGCAATAGTTGGCGTCACACCCGTGACAGAGCTTTGAATGCTGGCATTTTTTAGTAAAATAACTGTAGACATTTTATTATTTCAATATACATGTATTACATTAAGATCTACAGAAAAATGGTAAAATCATGTTATTAACTAGTATTATTTAGAAATTATGAACTCCAATCCGAGTTGAAATGTCACACCCGTCACCGCGGACTGACCCTAGTGTTTATATGCTCGATTTTCCGTCCGTCTGTCTTCTATTGCGAGATATCAGCCCCCTGACCACCTAGAGACCTCGGGTTTGGAAGGTCTGTGGCTCTAGTTTAGCCCATTTTATAAATTTTTCCGGTCATGACCCTCGTCGACATAGGTTTGATTCACGAATCGATTGGCAAGGGTATTTTTGAGTTGTGTCCATCAAGTGGGTTGCGCGGCAACACCCACGCGTGGGTTTTGATAATTTTTATTATTATTATTTTATTGTTTATTTAATTCCATTTCGTTTAATAATATGTTATTTTTACAATTTATTAAATATTATAAGTCTTGCCTACGAGATCATTCTTTAATGAACGATTAAATCTAAATTGAATAAAATTAAAAGCATAAAAAAATTTATATTCTTTCAGAAATCATGATCACATCACAATATATCCTTATCCATATACCGTATAAGAAGGTTGATGTAGGTAGATTAAAACAAAATTAATTCGACCATTTCCATAGACAATAATTAAATCCATTTAAAAATTAACCACGCATAGATAAAATAATAGTGAAGGAACACAATGATAAATATCAAGTTTATTGTTCAACAACATTGTCATCACAAATGAAGCGTGTAATGATTTAGAGGTCAATTGGTCAGTTTATGGATCGGTTTGACGTTTATTGCTCAGTTGTATCTCTCGTGCGCGAAGAAAGAAAAAACGTGTAATTAAACATACTTCACTGTCTTTTGATATCCTCATTACTCATAGTGTGCAGGCCCAATACGGTCAAATAGGTTTGGCGTACTTGAGTGCTATTAAATTGAAGGTTAGAAAATGGCTGTTCTATATTTATGATACCTACTGTTCATATTTAAATTTTACCTATATATTTTAAATTAATTTTTATTAAACATTGCTTTCACTTATCGCTAATTATTTACGCAGCAGCGCATACGGAGATACCTCTCAGACGATTGTTTTTTTCCAACTTTACACAAATAATACACATACCTTCCTCATAAAACACACTTACCATTAGTAAAAACCGAAATAGAATCCGTTTAGTAGTTACTAAGAAAATAATTTACAAACAGACAGTTGTAGCGAAGGCTTTTGTTTTATAATAATTTACAACCCCAAAATATTGATTTTCTAATTCTGATGCGTGAATTGTCGCGAATAGGTACTTTCTATTTATATCTAAAAGAGTTTGTCCTTAAGGTAGTTGGTCCGTAAACGTGTATTCGTCAGATTTTGTTTAAATTGCACAAGAATATTCCCTAGATTAATATCTGAAAAATAGCCCATTTTTATTAAAATTGACCATCTCAAAGTCATGAAAAACGATCTCAAAGTTTATATTTTTAACACAGCTTATATGGACTAACCGTATACTAACGTAACGTTTTATTAGATAAAATTTAAACGTAGCGTCAGTTTTTCATAAAAAAACTGGCGTGTTGTATATATGTATGAAAGAAAACAGTATACAAAAAATTGGAATTATTGACCATCCCGTTATTAAGATCTAATCAGATTTAACTACCAAACCATCACATAAATTACAGTATTGTTGACAATGTGGCAACAACGTATTCATTTGATTATAGTAAAAAATACACGAAATAATGAAATATTTTTTTACAAAATATGATAAGTGGATTGAAGGGAATTACAATCGATTTCATTAATTATTAATATATTCTGTGGTAGTTTAGATGATAAAATATAATCATTTGACAAGTAGTTAATAGTAGATAATGTACAGCGTTGCCATGATCATTTCTCTAAATTATAAATATATACTCATGACCTAATGTGATCACATTATGATGGACCAACTACCTTAACCACTCAATCACTCACTCATTCATCAACGTACAGTCCAATTCCCTGGACCTAGAAACGTGAAATTTCATGGGTGTCTTCCTGTACAAGACAAATAGCATTTTCGAAATATCAATCTTTTATAAAGGTAAATTCGGGCAAAATAATCATGTATTAAAATAAAAACGACATTAAATCCATAATGACGGGAGTATGTTTTTGATATGTTTATCTGCATAGCTGCTTAAGTTATAATGTGGAGTCGAGCAAAATAATCTGCAATAAAAAAATTCGATATTCAACCCCTAATAGCGGGGGTAACAATTCGTAATATTTACGATTATTTATAGGTAATAAATAAAATTCAATATAAGAAAATATATTATGTTATCTCCTATCACGTATGGAGGGTTGTAATTAGTTTCGAAATTCACGTGAGTGAAGCCGCGGGAATCAACTTATAAATCTGTATGTTATGTAAAGTTAATCAATTTGCTTCCGAACATCTCTCGTGACATAAACAGAATTCGATGCAGATAAACATGCGAGGATGCAACTATTCACATGATTAACCCAAGGTCTGAGTCAGTGGCGGCGATACGCCTTGACCTTCCAACTCGTTTCTGATTTCTCAGCTATGGTTTAGAAACCGACACATCTCACTTACAAGCTGTTGCTGCAAGTGCATTTAAAACCCATCGATCATCACCTTTATCACAGAACACAGTGGACTGCGAAACGCGAACAACTGTAAATTTAAATTAGGTCATTGTATTGCCGTAGCAGTGACAGAAATTCAAAATGAAAATTTAAAAATTATCTTAATGACGAACTAAACTGAAAATTGAATTCACATATTAAGAGTATTATAATATATACATAGCAGGCGTATGTAAAAGCCGGCCCACGGGCTACGTCCGGCCCGCTTGAGTAATTAGTCTGGCCCACGACATCATGACTTTTCCATCAATCAATTAAAAATAAGTAAAATGTAATTATGTACATCTAAGCTTACTGTTAAATGGTATAAGTTATATAACAAAAACTCGGAAATGATCTGTATAATAAAGAGGAGGAAGTTCTGAGTGACTGACTCATCAAAGCGCAAGGACGTAAAAACGTAAACACACTAGGAGGGGATTTTTTCGACCCTTAGAGGGGAGGGAGTAAAGAGTGATTAAATAAATTAAAGTAACAATTTTAGTCCATTTCAAACTGTAAATCTAGACCCGCGCATGATCGCCAGTTTTATTAAAAAAAAAACTGTTGTTGGTACACCTGCCCTGTCAGTCTCCAAATGGACCAATCAGAACTTAGCATTTGTTTCTTATTTTACATAGATAAAGGAAATCGGGCATAAAAGTAGTAAAAAAAATGTTCCTAAAAGTTTATACCTTCATTCATATGCTGACTCATCAACTTCTAGCGTTCCAATCTTCCTTTATCACGCAAGCACCCACTATAAAGAGATTTTCTGAAATTTGACTCCTAAAGAGTGGAGGGGAGAGCGTGTTAAAAAATATTTTAATATATTTATCTATATAACTATTTGTATTGTATAGCTTATTATTTTTAGCCAATGCTCGATTGTTTAAATAAATTAATTTATAAATAGTAGGGGTAAAAATTACTCCAACCATACAGGTCCAGAGACATAAACCTTTTAATTAAAAATTACTCCAAACTAACAACACACATGATAATAAATTTTATAAATTATAAAAATGTAAAAAAAATACAACTCGAGCGAAGCCGCGATTAGGCTGTTAGTTTGAAAAAAAATTATATAATTCATAAGAACTAACTTTTCGGACTGTTGTCCACAATGTCGCATGCGCATGATACTACTTAACGTTTCGACTCTCATGTCAGAGTCTTTTTCAGAAGTGTTTCTGAAACTCATCAAGTAGAATTAAACGACAACGTAAACAAAAGCCAGAAAAGTTAGCTCTTATGGTCAACAGCAACGAAAGCCTTCAAAAGAAAATTAAGTATAATTGTTTTCTTAGAAGATTTTTATCGGATAAAGAATTTAGCGTCTTTGAACTCTCTTATTATTTATTTATTATTATTTTATTGTATCGGAGGTGGTTGCAGTTAACTCCCACAAGCACTGAAGCCATAGGCCCATTGTACTGACTCCGCTGCTTGTCCTACCCTCTTAATAACAGCCCCGTCCCTTTAATAAAGTTCACGAGTGTTGTCATCGGAAATTTGGCTATTTCTTCTGGTTCGATGTCCATCAAGGCGGGGGTAGAAGCACAATAGATGTGTGGACGTTTCCTCGTCCTCTTCACATTTCCTGCAGATACTAGAGTTCTTAATTCCTAGTATTGAACTCTCTTAATTTGAAAAATTCCAAATTTTGTCCAAAATTTCATAAATTAGTGTATATTTTTAATCGAAAGTCTAATTTTATCAAAATATGTTTTTATAGTTTTCATCTTGAAATATAAAATATAAAAAATGTAAAATCTCTATCATTTAAGGCAATAAAAAAAGTAAGAAAATCAACAATTTATATTTAAAAATATACATGTTTTTTTGTCATTTTGGCAAAATAAAACATCGTATTACAGTTTTATCTTTTTGGTGTAAACATGGCATAACATTTCAAGCAGGCTGCCTCCTAAATTACATTGTTCGCAAAAAAAAATTAATCATTGAGTGCATGAAAAACTAGGATAAAATCCACAATTTTTACTAGTTAAACTGAGTAACACCGTCTTTATAAAATCTTATAAAAAAAAATTAGCGCTCGGCCCTCGGTCCATATTCACAAATAAAGATTTTATCAAAATCATAATAACAAGCAATTCAAATTTTAATGTTTTAAATTTATTTTCAAGTAGTAAAAAAACCCCGGATTTAAATGATTCAATAATCTACAGACAATCTACCACGTTATAATCATTTCCTACATGATTACATTTTCGGTAATTGGTATATAATTCTCTATAATAACATATAACACAATGTAATGTGTTCGTTTTTTTTGTACATATAATATAAAATGATTAACCGCGAAATTCGTCATTAAGACACCCACATTTGACTTTGTAAGGTTGGCAGAGTTGGCTTCGTATCCCAACCCATCTTTGATTAGATCTTTGAGAAATTATTTAATGCTTTAAACGAATATATTATTATTCATTCTGATTTTCAGATATGTTGTTTTTAATTACTTGTTGAAATTTATATTTATTATTTTCTATCGTAATGAACACATGTTTATTTCAATGTTACTATGTTAATTGTGACATTATATGTGTGGATTGGACATTATGATGATTTCAAAATTGAATTATGGAGGTGAATAAAAATAAACGAGCTCTAGTTTTGTTGTAGTTTTAATTAATGTATACTGTAGATAACATATTTTATCAAAACATTATGTACACAATGGACTGAAAAATCGGATCGATTTTCGAACCCTCTACATACCGGAAACGGAAATAGGTATTATAATGAAGCTATACATTAAAAAGACCGAATGTCATTATGATAGTATAAATATTTGTTACATTACATAACAATCAAATCATCCTGTTCTAACTAAACACAAAATCTACTGATCCGATTTTTATTGGATTTTCATTATCAACCAGTCGTTGATTTAATTAATATTAGGTTAGCTATATGAAGATATCATAACGGCACTATATGGACCAAAAAGGCGATGCTGCAAAAGTATATAGGGATGTGATGCCTACGGGTTTTAAACAACCGGTCGTGCGGATTAATCGGTAAAAGATAGAATAAAATTAATGTAGCATAAACGTTACTAACCATTTAAAATATTGTTTTATCTAAAATATTTTTTTCTAATACGCACGCACCGCACCGTTTCTAAAATAATTGAACAAATTAAAAAATTGGCAACGCTAAACATCCGTTTCCGGTTGCAAGATCATTTTCAAAAAAATTGGAGGATTACGTACTTGAAGAAAATGAATTCTAAATAAAATATTTTAACTATTTTTTTTTTCGTTTTTGAGATACTGCGTCTACAGAAAGACAGACCTCGAATTCGAAAAAAAACCTTATACAGCAATTCCTCCATTATCTCGGTTGAAAAAGTTTGGAAAAAGGGTGGAAAGACAAAAAACACAACGAAGTGGAGCAATGTCTATTACTCCATTTACGCGATTTTTTTACGTGCTGTTTTCATGGAACCTACTGTACTTATTGCTCAGGTAAGAAATACGAATATTTGCAAGCCAATCCTGTCCGTCTCTCAGGTTACTCGGCAATTGTTTTGACAAAGTGAGACTGAAACTTGTATTTCCTTAAATTGTTGTATTACTAACGCGTTAGCTCACCAGCCCACGCACTCTAGATATATCCTTTGTTGGGTAATTGCGTAAATCTATATTACACATATGTGCAAAACTATTTGTTATGTATAGGAATGTCTATTTTTTTATTATCTTCCATTATCTATTTACAATTTTTAATTCGATCTGACAATGACGTATGTGAATAGAGACAAATAAAATTATTTTTTTACATTTGTATATTTATAACGTTCTGTTTTTATATTCATGTTAGTATGTGATTACAGTAGACTTTCTATACTGTGGACCCGGTTGGGCACGGTACTTCCATAGTGTGAATCCGGTTGAGACTCAACCGGGTTGAGCACAGTAGGTACCTTCCATATTGTAAAGGCAATAATTATATAAGATTCAGTCGGATTTTCATTTTGAGTCATTAAAACCGATATGTTATAATATTAACCGCTGTCGTTATATAACCAGTGTCTACTGTATATTTGTACAGCTGTCATTTATAATAGAACTTATTGCGATGTAGTTCACAGTATGGAGCGTCTACTGTAGTTATTTTATAAACATTTCATTAGGGACTTCACACGAATGAAATGAACAAACTTTAGGTATGTATTTTTTACAAACGATGATAGTCTCATCAAAATTTAAACTGATCTCGATTTCTTGAACTGATTAACCTCACATATAGTGTGTTAAGTAAGACCGTGTACGACATTACTCGCAGTCGGTAAGTTATACAAACCTATATCTTTTTTCATTATGTTCAGATTACCCCCGCCTATTGCGCTTTGATGAAAAAATTCAGTCTATGTTGATTTTTTGAAAACAATGTCACGATCAGTTTTTCCTCATTTTTGGCCATTTTCCCTACTGAAGCACGATCTAGAAAGTTGTCGACATTTTTCAACTCTTTAAACCGATTCACCCACTTCTAAACAAATGTCTTCGTCGTTTTAATGTACTTGGCCGCCATTGCATAAGACATTTTTGGCTCTTTTGGGTGCGTGCAAAAAAACACGGTTTCTGTGTTTCTCTGACAAAAGATCGACATAGACTGAATTTTTTTTATCAAAGCGCAATAGGCGGGGGTACTTTGAACCTCATGTAAAAAGATTTAGGTTTGTATAACTTACTGACTGCAAGTAACGCCGTACACGCTCTTACTTAACATACTATTTATAAAACTATTTTTTAACTTTCTTATACGGCCATATGTATGATATTTATATAAACTGAATATCTTTAAATTCGAGATTTTGATATAATCCATTTTGACCTTCCCTGAATCCATTCTGCATTTTTGTCATCATGTCTGTGTTTCTATCAGTCAGTCTGTAGTCGCTGAAATTAAAAAAAATATATTTAGATATGTACATAGAATCATTATTCATCTCGTAAGAATAGATCTTGAAAACGATCACTAAACCGGAAACGGATGTTTACTCTCAATTGTCAATCTCAACACGATCTTTTCTACACCCAAAAAAGAAATTAGTAAGTATTACAGCGCGGCATAGTACAAAATCGCTTCGAACCGTCAAATTGTAAAACTTACAAACTATTACTAATGAATCCGGCCAAGTGCTAGGAAAATGAGCTAAAATTACAATGTTTACAGTATCTACTGCTTATTTTATTTTGTATTTACTTGATTTACAAGACGAAGTTGTAATTTTTGCTTAAGTTCTTGTAAATTTTATAATTTGACGGTTCGAAGCGATTTTGTACTATGCCGCGCTGTAATACTTACTAATTTCTTTTTTGGGTGTAGTAGTAAAATAAATGTTTGCATGTCTTGTATCGGTATTGTCTCGTACACGTGACAGAGACGAGATTGAGCCAGAGAAATGTCTCGTTCTTATATGTATAATTTTGTTATAAAATATTTTCCCATTTATTCATACGTAAAAATAAGTAATTTTTGCGTAGAGTAGGTGAGGTAATCGAAAAAGAGAATCTTCGGTAAAAAGAGAGAGAAAATATGGTGACCTATTCCATCTTTGTTCTTTCTTCTTACTCCCACTTGGGAACGAATGGATTTCCTTTCTCTTATTATCTAAACATCACTTCCACTTACATGAAGTCCTATGGCGTATCTTCTCTATGTTAAATTATCTTTATGAAGTTTTCAAATACAGTGATGCCTCGCATAACGAACATAATTCGATCCAGGAGCAAGTTCGTTATGCGAAAATTTCGTTATGTGAAACGCGTTTTCCCATAATACATGTTAAAATTTTTAATTCGTTCTGTAGCATAAAATATGGTACCTACTGTAACATAAAAAATATTGTATACACGTTTTTTATTTTTTAGTCAGACTTAGATTCAGGAGAGTCTACCGAGGCTTGCAGAGTCAAATCCTCACACACAAAATTACATTTATTAAAACAAACACGTTTGTGAGTTAAGCGCAGAAAAGAACGACTGGCGCGCGTTGATGCATATTCGTGCAAGTTTGAGTATCGACTTCGTGCGACCTTGGAAGTTCGGGCGACTTCGTGATTCGTAAGAGCGTTCGGGCGGCAAAATGAAATACGATGCAGTTCGTTGATGAAGCGAGGTTCGTTGTGTGAGTCGCGTAATGAACGAACAGAAAGTTCGTTGAGCGCAGCGTTCGTTATGCGCAGCGTTCGTTAAGCAAGACGTTCGTTGTGTGAGGCATCACTGTACAACGAATCTTATATATTTTTTACTTTAATTATTATTGATTTACATCAATTATTAATTTGTTACTTCTTATATTCTTTTAAATCAAAACTAATAATACTTGTAAATAAAGTTAATATCGTCTCGGTTTCGATCTATGTATGTTTCAAAAAAAACAATTTTCATGCAAATCAGCCAAATCCATTCAAAGGCCGATTTTGTATGCTTACCCGGCTACAGCCTTTCATAATTTACATTATACTAATCGTAAATATCTTAATTATTTCTCCCATTATATAATATAAAATATGCTTTCGTACTGGTATTCAACCAATTATCTATTGCTATGTCATAGCAGCGTAGTTGAAGTAAAACAATTATTTATAATAGTAAGTTGTACAATATATTTCAATTACTATATCGCATAAACTTATTATTTCAGTACATTTAATAAGACGAATATCTAGTCGCAAAACTGGAACTATTTTCATTCTATTATACAGAAAGATTATTAATATTGTTCACAGAACACTTGTTTCAAAATCTTGTCTGTCTTTATAAAGACATTTTATGTCCATTTGTTTTACTGTGTAATAAATAATTGTTAATGTAGTACCACTGTATAATTTTATAACTAGATAAGTACAAGTCTATTTTATGTTTGCAGAATTTATGTTATTTTAATTATACATAATAGCTTTTTTAAAGAGTTAACTAATTAAGTAATCGCGAAAACATAAAGTAATTTATAAATTACTATAATTATTTGTATCTTTACATTTTTAATTTTTTAATATACAATTTTTACCTACAAAAATTCTTAATTTTGATCAGTTTTAAAACTGATGTATTACTGCATTATGTTTAATTTTAGAAAGTGGTTATTTGCACGTACAGTATGTGCATATAATTGGCTATTTGCACATACTGTATATTAGGGTGTGCCAAAAAAAGGCGATATTTTTTTTTTATCGCTCTCAGCCCAAAATATCTCAGGAAATGCCCAAACAAAGCTCCTGTTAAAAGCGGAGCTCAAAATTCCAATTTTAAGTGGTCCTCCACGGAAGTTGAAGTTTTCCCATCTAAATAACATGGGAAACGGGGTTTTTTAACAGTTTTTTGTCCTGCAAACTGTGAAAAAATTATTTTTGAAAAAAATGAATGAATGGATCTTTTTGAGTATTAAATTTAGTACAAAAAGTCCCGTTGAGTCAAATTTCTATATTCAATATTTGATTTTTGACAGAGCTTTGAAGTTCAAATTTTCGCATTTTTTCGCGTTTTTTGAATTTTTCAGCTAAACTATCCAAGTTAGGGCAAAATGTTAACTAGCAAAATTGTAGTACGGTTGACATTCTATAAAAAAGTCTCCATCGACTTTTTTGTATTATGAATGACAACAAAGTTATAGACCCATAAACATTTATTTTATTACATTTATTTAAAAAGCACAGTCAATGTCGTAGCCTTTATCCCTTTTAGGCTGGTTAATAATAAATGTCTATGGGTCTATAACTTTGTTGTTATTCATAATACAAAAAAGTCGATGGAGACTTTTTTATAGAATGTCAACCGTAATACAATTTTGCTAGTTAACATTTTGCCCTAACTCGGATAGTTTAGCTGAAAAATTCAAAAAACGCGAAAAAATGCGAAAATTTGAACTTCAAAGCTCTGTCAAAAATCAAATATTGAATATAGAAATTTGACTCAACGGGACTTTTTGTACTAAATTTAATACTCAAAAAGATCCATTCATTCATTTTTTTCAAAAATAATTTTTTCACAGTTTGCAGGACAAAAAACTGTTAAAAAACCCCGTTTCCCATGTTATTTAGATGGGAAAACTTCAACTTCCGTGGAGGACCACTTAAAATTGGAATTTTGAGCTCCGCTTTTAACAGGAGCTTTGTTTGGGCATTTCCTGAGATATTTTGGGCTGAGAGCGATAAAAAAAAATATCGCCTTTTTTTGGCACAGCCTACTGTATATGTACCAAATTAGGTAAGGTTGTTAGGGTAGGTTAGTGTACGTTAGGTTAGAAGTATGTCCAAATAGCCAATTGCATGCACATACGGCATTTGCAAATAACAAAGAGTCAATTGCATACATATACGGTATGTGCAAATAGCCAATTGCATGCACATACTGTATGTGCTAATAGCCACATCTTTAATTTTAACTATCAGAAAGCTTATTTTCAAGATAATCAATTTTGACGTCTCACAGGGGTCCTGTTTAATTAGGTAAAAGGTCACATTTTCAGAAATTAAATTGGATACAAAAACATATCAGGCAGATGAGTACGGATATCGGAAGAATTTTTGTATTTTAGAAATAGACTATTTAAAGAACAAAGGAAGCAAAAACAAATTGAGTTGGTCGGAAAACATTGTTATGCAAATAGTTACTGTACAATGTCAACAATGTACTTACATGCAAACTTCAAGAGGTTGTGGTTTATTGTTGTACCATTTTAAGTGGAATCTATTTCACATTTTTGTCATTAATGTACTGGGTTTTCATCTACCCATTCGAATGTAAAGAGTTAATTTTCATAAAATCTTAGGATAATTGAGATTAGAACTTTTGATATTTACGTTATCTCAATTTTCTATTTATTTAAAAAAAATATTAAAAACCATTAATATACTTCTGCGTGCTAACTGATATGATGAGACCATTATTTTTTTAAATAATTTTGTGTATACTCAATTTGGGGCCACGCGTGCAGTCACCTCGTTCAAATTTTAAGCATAAAATTATGTTATAGTATAGGATAAAGCCAAGTATAAGGGGAAATTTAAAAATATGGTCTATTTTTACCCACTGCCCCACCTTCTTATTGTATCGCTATTTAAGATGCATTATCGTTAAACGCATAATACAAAATGATGTTTTTATTTAAACATAAATAATTTAATTTATACGCTTGTGTGTGTGTGTGTTAGTGAGTATGTAGGTGGTGTAGTTATAAAATGTTTCATTTTATTACTGATATATCGTAAAAATTTTATTCTTTTTAGTTAAAAATGTTTCCAAGTTATATTAAATTTTTAAAATATTTGCTGTCAAACTTTTACAAAGATAACAAATTTCTCTGTCGCTTTGAAGTAATATTTTATTTATAGCAAGCGGTTTATTTTTACATTAGCCTAATATAATTTGATATTTTAAAATCAGTTACTTTTATGTACATGAAAATGTTATTTATTATTTACAATCTTCATGTTTTATATTTTCTAAGTTTGAGTTTACATTATAATAAAACCCGGCCAAGTGCGGGTTCCGTAGCCATTCTCACTATTATTCTCTTCAACTAACATTTTCTACTTTATAATACGTATCAAGAGCTATTTCAGGTTGACGAAATATGTAATCTTCTACATTTTACGTATTTGTGTGACGATTTATAAAAAAATATTTCATTGAAAGTGCTAATTTAAAGCTACAGTCTGGATTTTTGAAATATTTCTTACATTGATAGTTTAGAAATAAGAGGTGTGGGCGCTCTAATAACGGTTTTGAAAGCAAGTATCTCGTGATTGGAGGGTTAAAATCAAAAGAACCTAAAACATTTTTGTTTCATTTTAAGACACATATCTAAAAATACATGGAATAACGAATAAGTGGGAAAAAAATTGGTTCAAAAATTGTTTTTTTTTTTTTAATTTCATCTTAATTGGTATATAAATGAAAGAAAGGGGGGGGCGGGCAGTAAAATATTTATATACAGTCAAACAGACGAAATAACAGACCGAAACCATAAGGGTTTATAGTTATCTACGGAACTCTAAAAAGTAACGAACAGAAAAAAATTTAACTAATTGGTATTATTCACTTTTTTGCACTAAAAAAATTGCCTTCAACAAGTTCCATTGTGAAAAATAGTTCACTTAAAAAAGACTTAATCGTATACTCCTAGAATACCGTTTCCAATAATTGTACCAAATCGTTATTTGAATTGTAAAACTATACAATATAACAAAGCGAACATTTTTCCTGAATGCATTTAACAACCATTTAACATTTCAATAAGCATGTAATGTAACGAGTATTTACTTCGCGATGATGGATGAATAGGTCGCCAAGAGAGCGCCACAAAACACATGGGCACCAGCCTTAAATTTCAGAGGGGGCAAATAAAAAACTCTTTACTCTGTTTATGTTGTAAAATAATTTGTCATGAAAAATAAACACATTTTTTTTTTAAATTTAATTTTTAGTTAGACTAACCAAATTCAAATTTGAAATTGAATTAATTAATAACACCAAATTGATAGATTGTGCTCCAATATTATATCTTTTGTTCGGACCTTTAGGCATTATTGTAAAAAATGGGTGATTTTTTTCTTTTTTCGTAAAATCTTGAAAGCTGCAAAAGTTATGCCATATAAACTCTAATGATTTATACAAAATTATATTCTCTATAAAAAAGGTCCTACAAGTATCATTGCAGGCTCAATCGTATCGATGCTATACGGTTTCAACTTCGTATATTTGTAATTAAAAATTTTAAGATTTTCGTCAGTTTGAAGGCCTGCTCTAAATTAATTTGTCGATATGTTCATATCGAATAGGTATGTTGATTTATTTTAAAAAACTATTCTATGATGATCTTACGTGTTTCCTATTAAAAAAAAAACTTATTTCTGCAGAAAATAAAGGTTTAATCCCAAAAATTGACCCTTTAAAATAATTTTGAATTTGCCGCCAAAACGCTCGCAGGTGACATATGAGAGTATAATAATAATAATCAAACTTTCAGAGTAAGACAATAATTTAATTATTTAATTATGTGTGTTAAAAATGAATTCTCAAGTATACAAGTTCTTAAATAAGGTATGTACCTAATAATCTTGTAAGAGGAATTGATATTTGTCTAAAATAAAAGTCAATCCCTTTTGACGTTTAGTTGTCCGTGACGTCATTCACTCTGATTAGTGTTCCATTTAACATGGCGGATTGCTGTATTTTGCATTTTTGTTTTAACAAAAATTATATTAATCTCGCTTTTAATATAAAAATAAATACATTTTTTAGAATCTTTTTAACCTATTTCATTATTTAAAATCATAATTTCAATGATACTTTGTTACTGGCCACATGCCTATTGCAAGAATAAAATCGTTATTTAGACAAATTAAGAGTCTGCATATGGTTTTAAAACATGTTAATATTGATTTTAAAGGTTTCCAAAAAAAAAATCGTCCAGTTTTCATTTATTCTTGAATTTTAGCAACATTTTTTTCATCAAATAAATTTATTTATATGCATCTTATAGAAGACAAAAATTCTTTAAAAAAATATAATACTCTTAGCTATATACCGTAATAAAAATTAATCGTTAACAACCCTATAATTTATTTAGCTCCCCCCTCTTTTAATGGAAAAAGGATACTCATTTCCTCATAACCCTCCTATAATCGACACGTATGTACAATATACACACATATATGCACGATGGGTCCGGGTTAGCGAGTCATTGCGCAACCGTGTGGCGCCAGTGGTATACAATCTATCCTTCAGCGAACTATCAAACACAATACCAAATTAGGCGAAATCAGTCCAAGGCAGAGGAGAGTGAGCAGTGTTGTTGTTACTGCTGCAGTGACCATTGACACAGTCAGGGAACAGCTGGTCGCCCGGTTGTGTGATTCACTCGCTGCTCTGGCTTGCCCCAGGCAGGGACGTTGTGTGTAAGGACAACGACGGAATGAACTTTGCGGCCAAGACATGCCATGGTACCAAAATATATTCAACCACTAGAAATATTTAATTTTTTATCTAAATGTATTTACTCAAATGTAAATATAATAAACGTTTAATATGTTTTTGTTCTTTTTTACTTTTTTTGATCTAATTATATTATATTTGGGTCAGTCCGCGGTGACGGGTGTGACATTTCAACTCGGATGAGAGTTCATAATTTCTAAATAAAACTAGTTAATAACATGGTTTTACCATTTTTCTGTAGATCTTAGTGTAATATACGTATATGGAAATAATAAAAGGTATACAGTTATTTACAAAAAAAATGCCAGCGTTCAAAGCCCTGTGACGGGTGTGATGCCAACTATTGCAAGTCTTGCAACCTCTATCCAAAATCCCAAAAGTTTAGCGAAAATATTGAAGTTACTTTATAATAATCATACTTTAATATGTTACGAAGAAATTATCTTTTAGTAACATAATAGCATGAGGTAAATACGTAATCCATTTAACTGGTAATTACTCAATAAACTTTGTGACGGGTGTGACAAGTTTAATAAAAGGATACAATAAGAGTACTATTTGTGTGTTTAATTGCTTATTGACATTATTAACTAATACTTACAACAATTATTTATCAAATACATCAATAGACTCTTTAAATTTATAATAAATGCGGTCACCCTTAGTCGTTAATGTTGGTGAGGGTATTTTTTTTTTTAATTAAGTCAAACGTCATGTCTGATATGCCATTGTCAAAGACTTTTAATAGTTTGACACGATCATTACTTATTCTTAAGTAAGTTATTGTGATTTCACCTTCTTTTTTGTCTATTTCGAAATATTTTGAAAATTAACTAAAATTTTTGTAAATTTCTTTTGATTAATGAAAATTGATTTTAAATAGCCTGTAATTTTATATTTTAGTATTTATTGTGTGTTGTGTTGGAGCAATTCAGGCAACTTTGGATTCAAACATCAAAAAACTACAAATTCTGTATAATATATATAACCACTTTTATTACTCTCAGTTTTTGTAGAATATTAACGTTAAGTAGTAAAACTGACAGAATAAAAAGAATAAAGATGATGAAATAAATATATAAGTAATTTATCAATTTCTTTTCTAAAAAAAATCTATTATTTGTATTGAATTGTCGAATAAGATTTTCTGTTAAAATATTTATTTTAAATCTAATATTCAGATTTTGCTACAAAAATTAACCTATAAATACAAAAACAAAGCTTTTATCTTCGATATGACGAGAAAACAATCCCCATAAAAATTGTAGTGTAAAAAAATATTTAAAATACAATACAAATACAAAAAAGGTGGTTCAATTTACGTTTCATCTACATCCTAGCATATAACACCTGTTCTAGTCTAGACCTTTTGAATTGAACTACTTATTTTTAGTAACAACAGCATTATTTACACTATTTACCGTCTCCCAACAAACCTTTTTTGTAAACAAAAAACAGAAAGAGTTAAATCTGGACTATAGGATGAGTTTGACAATGATTCCCATCGTATCCCATACAGCTCTCGAACCATTGTCAGCTCACAACGCTTGTTTCTCTTTTTACCTCTAACCGAAGTCTAACTAATTTGAATATTTCATGCTTCACTGTCAAAGCTAGATTTAAACTGATATATGTATTTCTAATTTCCGGTATTATAAAGATTTTGATATACAGGGTGTTAAATAAAAGAGTGTAAAATATTTCAAGAGGTAATAGTATGGACCAAAATAAATAAAAAGTCTTAGTAAACATGGGTCCGCAAAGTAACGGGGTCGGAGATATTCTTGGTTATTCTTTTTTTAAACATTTATTTGCAATAATTTGTTACTTAATACGTACAAATAAACAAAAGAAGCTTCTAGCAAAACTAAAATATAAAGTTACATATTAGTTTGCGGACCCATGTTTCCTAAGACTTTTTGGTTATTTTGGTCCATACTATTACCTCTTATGCGGTGTTTACACCGAAAAAAACAAAATAGAAATAACGTATCTTTAAAATAGTTCGTATTTAAAAATCTATAGGGTTTATTGCTTTTTTGTAAAAAAAAACACCGTGTTTCTGTTTTATTTTTTCGGCGTAAGCACCGCATTAAAATATTTTACACTCTTTTTTTAACACCCTGTATAGACCAAAACCTAACCAAGCGTTTTCCACAGAGTATCGAATCATTATAAATTTCATTTAGATTTTAGAGGAATGGTAGTATAAATAATAATATTAATTTACAAATAATGTGCACCAATCACCACTGTTTTCAGACCATATGTTTCTTCTTATGTAATCTGTATGCGCTAACATTTAAATTTGATACCTTGCAGAAAGGTTACGGTCTCAACCAAATTCTTTAAATGTTTTATGTTCAGTAGATATTGTAAACAAGCTAACAAAATTTGCTAGCTATCAAGCACCTTCAAATGGAGTACCTATTTGTTCCTTTTGAGTTTTTAACATATACCGGGTGAGTTTTTTAACTTGAGACTGCTTAATATCAGGAAAACTATGGATTTTTACGGAAAATGTTTGGTACAAAAGTTTCAGGATTTGGAGGGGCAAAACCATTGCAGAAAGGTTACGGTCTCAACCAAATTCTTTAAATGTTTTATGTTCAGTAGATATTGTAAACAAGCTAACAAAATTTGCTAGCTATCAAGCACCTTCAAATGGAGTACCTATTTGTTCCTTTTGAGTTTTTAACATATACCGGGTGAGTTTTTTAACTTGAGACTGCTTAATATCAGGAAAACTATGGATTTTTACGGAAAATGTTTGGTACAAAAGTTTCAGGATTTGGAGGGGCAAAACCAATGGAGGTAACACTTTTGATCTTGAGTGGATGTTTTAAGGTCATTTTGGGGTCAACTAATTTTTTTCAAATGGAAACCTATTTATTTTTTTGCAGATTCGTACTTAGCAGAAATAAGGGAACAACTTTTGTCTAAAAAGTTTTTTGAATATCTTTAAGGTCATTTATTTTTCCTTTTTTACATTAAAAAAAATTTTTTTGCCTTCAAAAATTTTGAAATAATTATACAAGATGTTTAAAGAAAATACAGTTTAAAAAAAAAATTTTGTATAATTTCAGTGTTTTTCAACGAAAAAAAAAATTTTTTTATAAAAAATGATATTTTTTAATCTGCACTTTTTCTCAAACATCTTGTATAAATATTTCAAAATTTTTGAAGGCAAAAAAAAATTTTTTTTAATGTAAAAAAGGAAAAATAAATGACCTTAAAGATATTCAAAAAACTTTTTAGACAAAAGTTGTTCCCTTATTTTTGCTAAGTACGAATCTGCAAAAAAAAAATAGGTTTCCATTTGAAAAAATTTTGTTGACCCCGAAATGACCTTAAAACATCCACTCAAGATCAAAATTGTTACCTCCATTGATTTTTCCCCTCCAAATCCTGAAACTTTTGTACCAAACATTTTCCGTAAAAATCCATAGTTTTCCAGATATTAAGCAGTCTCAAGTTAAAAAACTCACCCGTATTTGCATGCGCAATAAATTGGTTTTTACTAAGGTTAGTAAATACTTTACAATATATTTTACATATATTTATTTTTACTTCATATGCATGAAACTATCTGTCAAAAAACAAAAAGAAAACTCATATAAGTTTGATACCCCATTTGAAAATGCTTGTAAGCTAGCGAATTTGTTAGCTCCTTTATAATATCGGGCATAAAAGATATCAAGTTGAAATAAACACATAGTTCTTAAGGCACCTTGTTGTTTTAAATAGAAAACATTCCAAAACCTTTTTTAACACACTACAGAGAAGTATTGGTATCCAAAAACATTTTTTTATATAAAAAATTACTGAACAATCCTTTCTCAAAATATTATACCGACTATAAATCAAAATTAATCAGAAATCATATTTTACATGTTAAAGCATTCAGCAAATAAATAAAATATTTTATAGATCTTAATCGTGATTATTTCCACCAATATTTCATAACTACTTTGTTAAACGATATTTAAAAAAATAAACTAAAAATAAAATGTCGAAATATACGTAGTTTTCAGACAAAAAAAATCCTAACCTTTTAAAAGTAGAACTCCAGATACAACAATAATTAATTCAATAATCAAAAAAATATCCTCTCACACCATAAATCATCTCAATAAATACAATACATGACAAACTAACTCATAATACGAACATCCTAGCGTTGCATTTACAGCCTCACCTCGAGATATCATCTATAATATTCCAGATATTAATTACTTCTTGACTTTTTGATAAAAACAGCCCATATGGTCGAATATTTTATTGATATTTAGGTGTAGGTCGCCAACAGAAGGTGAAAGTATTGCAAATATTAACCTCATTTGACCTTGACTTGTGCCGGCGACAGAATGGTGATACGATCTGTTATGTGGCGGGTTTTTGTTGTTACCTCACGGGGGTATCTCTCTGTGACTGAAATGCGTAATGAGTGCAGACATAACGCACAAGCGATGCTGTGAGTTTTATAGTCGAATCGTTAAAAACAAGATATGCATATGTATGTATTTAAACTGTCGATATTCAATTTATTTATATTTTTTTTGCATTTACATACAAGGTTTCTAGTTAAAATTTTATAGTGAACTAGCGCATTGGACTCACAAGGGAATCTTTTCAAGTCGAAAATTCGTATCGAGTTTAAACTTTGTATATAGTTAGAGGAGGTCAAGATAAGTAAGAAAAAAATTATCCTAGCTGCGGTTAAACGGTTTAAGGGGGTGAAACACCCCTATGAATATATGCAAAATAATCATATTTTTTCAAATACCTCTGAAACTAATAGAAATTTTTAAAAATCTACAATACAAAATTTTCATCATTTTTTATGCTCTTCTTAATGGCGACAGTCGAAATTCAAAAAAATTAAACTGTTAAATCCCAACCTCCCATCCACATTCCATAGGTTTAATTTTTTCGAATTTTGACTATCGCCATTCGAAAGAGCATAAAAAATCATGAACATTCTGTATTGTAGATTTTTTTAAATTTTCATTAGTTTCAGAGTTATTTGAAAAAATATGATTATTTTGCACATTTTCATAGGGGTATTTCACCCCCTTAAACCGTTTTACCGCAGCAAAGATAATTTTTTTCTTACTTACCTTAACCTCCTCTAACTATATACAAAGTTTAAACTCGATACGAATTTTCGACTTGAAAAGGTTCCCTTGTCAGTGTTATTCGAGGTTATAAATTTAACCCTATTAAATATTGTTTTTACTTATCGTTCACTATCTACGCAGCGCACGCGAAGATACTTTTCCAACAATTGTTTTTATTCCGAATTCATGATACCTATTACACAAAATATCCACAAATTGTATATCTAAACCTTCTTCATGAAACACTCTGTCCATTAGTGAAAACTAGAAAAGATCCGTTCAGTAGTTAGCGAGAAAATAGTGCATAGACAGAAAGGCGTGGCGAAGGACTTTGTTTTGTACAAAAGTTTTGTTTTAGATTGTGTAGATTAAGAACACAACATTAAAAAATATGTTAAATTGATTTTAAAAAATATCAAATACAAAAGAATCCATTCATGATTTTCTGAAGTGCAAATATTAAAATTATTTACACATTTTAATAATACCTATATAATAATAATTAATAAAGTTAATTTTCGTAAAGAATAGCAAATTTTTTTAGATATTTACTGATTGTCGGGTGTTTTTTTTTTTACTTTTTATTTCATTTTAAGAATAAATTATTGAAAAAATTTTATATGCAAAAAAATAATACAAATAAACTTGTCCCGATTCAAACTCAAAGTTTTCATCTTAGACTTAGTTTTCAAAAAAATAATTCAGATCAATTTGCATTGTCCCTCTTTTCAAAAATTAATCTTAATTACTTTAGTAAAAATAATCCCTTACAAACGAGAAATAGCATTTCAAATATTTTTTTTTTGTAAAAACTATACTTCAATAAAAAAAAATGTAATACCCTAATTTTGTATATTTAATTACTTTTAATGAAAGTTTTCATGATTGAATAAAGAATTGTTTTAAAACAATCCGTAAAATTCGTTTTATACGTATTTACCAAAATATCTACTTGAGAATTTTTTTTACTTCTTTGTTTTTTATCTATTAAAACATATTATAGTTAATGCCCATATCTTTCTTAATACCTATAATTTACTATAAGTATTAGGTGCCAAAAACTTAAATACTTTGAAGTAAAAAAGACAAAGAAAAGTTTTAAGAAATAAACTGCATTTACATAATATTACCTATTAAGAAAACAAAGTGCAAATGTCTGGGTTCTTGATTAATTTTATAATATTTATTAATTAATTTTTTCTACTTCTCAGAAAGCAAAGCAAATAATTAAACAAAACTGGCAGTCACAGTCTAAACGATTCCATTAATAGCACATGTTATATACAGAAATATGCTAATTCTTTTTCTTTTCTTGTTAAATATGAACACTTTAGTGTCCAATGTCACATAAAATCATCACACAAATTCATACTCGACACCAATTAAATTAATATAGTTCCACATTCTGAGTAAAAACATATAAAATGATATTTTGCTAGCCGTATGGTTCTATCTAAATGTCACAGATGAGCACATTTAAGTTTCACATTTAAATCAATTAGCCACTCGTATATACTTTGAATAATTACAAAGTATATTTCAAGTTTAATTTATTGCATAATATTAAACGAGTCGATTAGTACACTGAAAAAATGTAATGTTAATTTTTAACATAAAAAACATGTTAACGGGAGGACGAAATTTCATTCTGTGAAAAATTAATCGGTAACGTAGTAATATTTCATATCAACAGTATCAAAAATTACCATATCGTATGTTAAAATAATTATAAAACTTAAATAATTATTTTAACAAGTTATTAATACCTATTCAGATGAAAAAAATTCATTAACATTTTTATTTATTTACGATGCATAGGAATGGGGAAAAAATAAAAAATTGCATAGATGTTGATCCTAGAAATTTTTAACACTCGACATGGTAAAATTTAAAAGAACGTCTACTCCATTCAAAATACTGTATAGCAGTTTCTATGACGGCGATAGGCCAAATATGAAAAGTAATATAGAAACATAGTAAAATTATAGAGAATGTACGTGAAATTTTCATATGCAAGAAATTAAATTAAAGAATAGCGTATATTATTTTTTCAGAGTAAATAAGTTCTAATAGGTAGGTACTATGTTAAAATTTACCAGTATGTCATTGTAATTTTTCATTTACTTTATTTTAAATTCTACCGACTTTTCTGTTAATTTTTTCCGTTGATTCTGTCATCAGGTTCACAGCATTTTCGGTTAATTTAAAAAAAAATATTCTCTCCGTGTAGTCAAAACAACTAACTCTAGTTATAGTCCAGTCATTATAAAATTTGAGCTAGAAAAAATGTACTCCGTCATTTTATTCAAGAAATTGGTAGATTTCGATTTATAGAACATGGTGATAACTTCCCCTTACCCCTTCAAAGGGGGGTGCATAACTTTCTAGGGGCTTTAAAAGCTGTCTAAAATCAGTTATTTGGGTATATCACTGCTGTTGTTAGTTTTAGGATAAGCTCATAAAATTACGAATAAAATAGTGTTTTTAAAATTATGTACCGTAAATAATTATTGAAATAGAGCCCACGAAAAAATCATTTAGCGACGTCGAGTTTGGAGATCACGCCTAAGGTCTTCTCTGTAGTCGTCGAAAAACATTTATAAGTTACTTTAAATTTTTGTAATACCTAGAACTTTGA
Source organism: Sialis lutaria (assembly GCA_949319165.1). Classification (NCBI taxonomy): domain Eukaryota; kingdom Metazoa; phylum Arthropoda; class Insecta; order Megaloptera; family Sialidae; genus Sialis; species Sialis lutaria. The sequence continues at coordinate 19,399,038 of OX439241.1, forward strand.
GTGCTTATAACTCCAACATTTTTCGCGATTTCGACATTGGGTACAGAGCACTATTTAGGACACTCTCTTCTCTATTTTAAATTAAAATTTCATTTTGAAATTCAATAAAAGACGTAGGTATTAAACACAGCGGTCGAACGTAACTCTACATTTTAAGCGTGATTACTAAACTCGACATCTCTAAATGATTTTTTCGTGGGCTCTATTTCAATAACTATTTATGATACATGTTTTTTAAAAACACCATTTTGTTCGTAATTTTATCAGCTGTAAGATTTATTAAACCTGTTTTATCCTAAAATTGACAGCCCCAATGATATACCCAAATAACTGATTTTAGATAGCTTTGTAAGCCCCTAGAGAGTTATGTACCCCCCTTTGAAGGGGGGGGGGTTAAATCTACCAATTTCTTGAAAAAAATGTACTGCTTCATTTTTTCTAGCGCCACCCCTATACAAAATTGTCTGGCAACTGGACTATTAAGAATAAATCGATTTGTATTAACAAGTAATGTTAAAGTGAAGATATAAAATTATTAAGAACTTTTGAATAAAAAAAAGAGATTAAAACAGAATCATTGTTAAAAGGTTGCTCCTTAGTTAGTTAACAAGCACTTTCATATTATCTATGGATTTGTTGTAGAATTCAGATCAGTAATATTTCAACTTATTATAACACAGTTGGTAATTCTGACCGTACGAGATAATTTTCATATCACCACAGTTTTAATATCGTTGGTGTTTACTTACCGCGCGTGCGAAAACTTGTCAAACACTTGATGATACTTCAAGTGAACTGTCATATAAATATAATACCCCATTTGAAAGTGCTAGTCAGTCAGTAAGTCTATCATATTCCGAGTAGGTAATAATATTCTCTAATATTCAAAATAGGCAAAATCGCGGCAACTAAAATGTTAACTTTAGTTTTAAGTATGTACAAGATAATCTTTTATAGACGCCAAATTATCTTTAATGTTTATTAACTAAGAACTCTTTCAATTAATGTCAGATGTCAATAATTTTCGGCATTTCCGGAATACAAAATTATAAGCAACCACAATTAGATATGTTTGTTTTGTTTTTTAATGGTTCAATCAATTAAATTAAATTGCTTTTAATTTATGAAAATTGTATAGTTTGTATACCTCTACATTGTATATATTTTCAAAATTTGTTTACAAATAACTTCATTTATTTTGTATCCTTTGAATTGAAATATTTTCTTTGAGTATAATCAGATTTTCACGATCTTTTATCAATTAATTTGGCGACGTAAAACTGTATATAAAACAAATGCTTTTGTCTTAAATAGAAGGATAAATAAATACGAATCTTTTTGAAGCCAATGCAATCAAATTATGTTTTAGAATAAAACAAATAAAATGTTGATAAATAAAAATATAAAAAACTGTTTTTGAAAAGTACTTCACTATCAATGTTTTTAAATCTTTTAGCATTTTTTAACATTCCGTATATAATTATTTATTTTTGTTGATTCAAAGCCCAATTTACAAGTTCTGTATGAGATAAAAATCAGTCACTAAAACAATCCGAGAAATGCAAAAAAATAGCAAGATTATAATCATCCCGTACATTGACAATAAACTGAATCAATTGAATCATTGTCAGTTACGAATTTCCATTTTTACAAATAAATGTAAACACTTGGTAATAAATTAAACACAGCCCACTATTTTGTATAGATTTTATTACCGCCAGAACAAATATTGTATAAATCACAGCACACTTATTTAAATAACCGCCGACATTAACGGTTGGAATTTTATGTGTGTACACTTTGTTTGTAATTAGTGGAATTTGGGAGTTATTTGAGTAAAAAATATTTCACATAGGTTTTACATATTTGTCATTTTTACTTTTTTATATATTTACTCTATAATAAAGTATAGTAATAACGTATATGAAAAAAAATCGAATTTATTATTTCATTGGAATTGAGGATACAAATATTTTCTCGATTACGTCTATCTGTCGGTATGTAATTAAAAGATGTTTACCTACAGTAAATGTGCTATCAAATTTATGAAGAACATCATTAAATCAGAAACGGATTGAGTTCGTATATAGAAAAAATAAGGTTTTAAATAAAAGTTGAAAAAAATATTTTTTTTCTCTTGATGAATTATATGTTGGCAGAATCTCTTCTAGTCGGACAGCTCAGTTGTATTTCTATTGCTTTTTGTTGTTTGTGTCGTTTTTTTGATGTTTTTTATTATTATTGTAATTATTATTTTTTTGGAGGTTGATGGAAATATAAGAAGGATTGGGAATTTGCTGATGGGCCGATCATCGCAGGTCTTGGTAACATAGGGGGCCAGGTGTGAGGGATTTTGTGTTGAGTTCATTTAGGACATGTTTGTTCATAACTAATATTTTTAGTATCATTATATATTTAGTTTACAGTTTTTTATAAATACTATGAGGTGCTTGTATTTATTATCTAAAATTTCCATTAGAAGGACCTTTTGTAATAAATTAAAAAAAAAATCTCGTAAAAATGTTTCCGTAGCCATTCTCACTACGATTTATAGAAAAGAATTAAATGTAAATTTTTCATAAATTATTTTTTCTACAACATTTGTTATAATTTTCATTGAAAAAACAGAACTAAGATTTTTTGCTTTGGTAGTTTAAAAACTAGAGGGGGGACGTTCTGATAAAGAATTTGGAAGCAAATATATCGTGACTGACGCCATGATGGGTCAAAATCAAAAGATGCATTTTTGTTGCATTTTATGAAATCTATCTAAAGACACTCCATTTGATTGATTAAATAAAAAAACACTTTTCAATCTACGGAAGGGAGGTCTAAAAAATATTTTTTTTATTTCATCGTTCTTATTTTTGGGTTATCAATCTACGTCGGTATGCCAAATTTCATTTTAATAGGTGTATAAATAAGATAACAGGAAGGCTGTGACATACAGACACACGGACAGACGATTAACGAACAGTGAGAAACTAAAAGAGTTCCTAGTTTTCTTCGGAACCCTAAAAATGACGGGAAACAGAACATGTTCTATTTCCAATAATAAATTTGTTGACTTATTTTATCACTTATTTGTGAAGAAATGGCAAGTCTAATGCAGGACATATTTATTTGACAAACCTTTTTTTTACATTTTTAAATACGAAGTATTTTAAAGAAACGATGTTTCTGTTTTGTTTTTTCGGTGTAAACACCGCATAAGATCCAATAATTCTGGATCACTTTTTCTATAAATACAATTATTATAAGCTCTACTATACACAAATACAGAATGTGTGCTTTATTCGTAATTAGCCGAATTGTCAAAACAAAAACCACTCTAGTATTTTTAGATTAAAGCGCTTTGGAATTTATTAACTTCCTTTGTTCCGAGTATTTGTTGCTGATGAAAGGCTATATATATTAAGAGCGGATTGACGTTACTTCACTGTTAATGTGCATGTTAATTGTTTATTGTCAGCGTTTGAATGAGGTGTTATATAAATGTCTCTTCTATGATGTATCGTTTTTATTAAGCAGTCTAGTAAAGGGTCTATTTACGAATGGGGTTGTACAAATAATGGTTTGTTTATATTTAATTAATTTATTTATTTTGTATTATGATCAACGAGATTTTTATGCGAGTAGCAGTTCTTCTACAAATAATTAAAATACTAAATCAGTAGTTTTTAGAAATTTCTTATTTCTTTCTAACCTATTTTTATCTACTGTTTTTTTATCTTATCTTAATATATATAAATTACGTGTCACATTGTTTTCTCCGCGATGGACTCCTAAACTACTTAACCGATTTTAATCAAATTTGTACACCGTGTGCAGTTTGATCCAACTTGAAAGATAGGATAGCTTACATCTCAATTTATGATCGCAATATTATTTTATTGCAAATTATTTGTCTTTATCTGTTAGCTCCAAACGATTCTAACGGATGGTGACATCTGTTGACTGGATTGAGTAAGTATTCAATAGATGGCGCTATGTCAAACTTCCAAACGTTTCATATAACCTACAAAAAAAAACACACATGTTGCTAAAGTATAGGTTAACCACAGCAACGCGTGGCCGGGTCAGCTAGTATTATATATAAAAATATTCTTCATTAATTGATTAGGTACATCCTAATATGTAATATTTTGTCATCCCTAGAGCACATAGATATAGCCATCTAATAGTTTTTTAAGCCTCATGCCCGGTATTATAAAGGACTTAGCAAATTTGCAAGCTTGCTAGCACTCTCACATGAGATATCAAACTTATATGACAGTTTTCTTGGAGTTTTATGATGACTTTGATAACTTTCGCGCAAGCGTTGTATGTAAACACCAACGGTATTAAAACAGTGGTGCTATTATGTAAAAAAAATATACGGTCAGAGTCGCCAACTGGGTCACAATACGTTTATAAATAGTATTATTTGTCTAAATTCCATAGCTAATCCGTAGATACTATAACAAAATTAATAACCTCGTTTATGAGTGCTAGCGAGCTTGCAAATTTACTAGGTCCTTTATAATACCAGACTTTTATAGTTACCATTTTTCTTCAAAACTTAATCTCTTCGATATATTTTAAAGATCCGATATTTTTTCCTCACTCTGTGTATATAGATATAAAGCTACCTTTATTTGTCTCTCAAAAATAATAAAATATTTATTTTTTATAATAAATATATTGGTCAAAAAAAATACAAAGCTGACAATATGTCTGAAAAAATCAGGTAGTATACGAGCGGTATACATACATATGTAATATAGTTAGTTCGGTCATAAAGAATATTCGTAATCGACATCCACTTTAATTAAAAGTCTTTTGTGCTTTGGACACAAAGAGTATTTTTATATAAAAAGCTCACATATTTTTTATATATTGTTTTTGATGTAGACCAACATTTCACAAATTGGTTTGACATTTTTATATTTCTCTATATTTTACATTGTCATTTGATATAACAATATATGAAAGTATATATTAACAATTAAATATAAATTATATCACATTCATATTGACATTAATTTGTATATTATTATGACAAATAAAAGTAATCAAAAATTTCAATACGAATTTTTAATAAATGTAAAAAAAAATCATGAAAAGATCTAAACATATAAATATTTTATATACTGTTTCCAAGAACATGGACGGTATCAACAATTCCTAGAAAATGGAATTTATTATACAACTCATTTTCAGAAATCGATATCTTTAGTATTTTTTTTTAATTATACGATACTTTTACAGAAATGCATGTATGAAATACAAATAAAAATCTACAGTTTATTTGTATAATTGAATGAATACTGATCTTAAATGTCGGAACAATTTACTATGGTTTAGTTAATTAATAAGTATATAACTTTTTAGCATCGTTGTAGTAGTAGAAATGTATTACTGTCCACTCGTCGAGGTAAAGAATCATCAATGCTGTCCGTTTATATGTTTTTCCCCTCACGCGCATAGAGTGTATACGAATACATATGCGCAGAATATATTTAAACATGAAATACGCGCATGTTTAGACAGCAGTTTTTCTTATTGTTTTATTAAACAAATTACAAACTGTCACTTTATTATGAAGAGTAGAACTCGCAGGTGCGGGCATGGTGAATGATTGGTCAACAAAAAATTAAGAAAAGATGGTAAACAATTGGACAACAACAAGGTTAGGAGTAGGACAACAATGTTAAACGGACAACAGCAATACGGATAATAAAGAGGTTCTACTGTAAGTAACCTTACTCTTACCAATAACAAAATCTCAAATAGGGTGACAAAATTAGAAAGTGTATTTTATTTTACAACTCAAAATACAAAAAGTTTCGAATAAAAGTTATAGGAAAAAACATTTTACATAAAAAAGGACATAGCCAATTTTCGTATTACTTACCGCGAGTGGTACCGAGACAAACAGGTATATCGTGCACTATCTCGGTCTCTCTCGTAGAAGCAATCTACACAATGGTTCGTAGTTGTTTTTCAATCACGCCAAAGAAATATAACTTCTAACGCGTGTACATAAGTATATATCAAATACCGTTCGGTTTAAAAATCTCTTCTAAGGTTTTAGATTAGCCAAAGCCGTCTATGATTATAAAATATAAATTAAAAAATCGATAACCTATTTTGCTTCTTAATATTGTCCACCCCTGTCGTCTTCTCATCAGCGGGATTCCCGTCCAAGTGAGTGATTCTGTTTGACAGGAAACAGTTTACGCGGTGATCTTGTGCACTTGTATATAGATAAACACTTACGCACACTTAAACACATACAATACATAATACACATACATACGTGTGGTAAGTCAGGAATAGTCGCGGAGTTGCAGCGAGCGGATTATTTTCACATTCCATTGTTTTTTGTTTTCTGCGCTCGAACATAATCAATTTATTGTTAGTAAATGTTGTAGATAAATCATATTGGATGATGATATAGTATTGTATATAATAGAATGTGCTATGTAACACGTAATCGTACAATATGAACTGCATATGTGATTAACTTCACACATTAAACAATCAAGAGAAAATAATGCCCGGTATTACCTCTAAAGAATTTGCTTAAGTGCAAAAGCTAAGTAACTTTTAGTTAACGCTATCTGCGAAGTGTCAAATCGTTCTGAATTTGCTCGGGATTTTAGAGCAGTGGTAATAAATGTATAATAATGTAAATGCTATGCATTTTATGAGGTACATTTGTCAGCACTTATTTTAAATCGCTGATTTTTACTTAACGCGCATGCGTCAAGGTAGTCATATGTACGATTTTATGCAAATATTAATATCTATATTCATCTACATATCTATTTTTAAACAGATATACAGTCGCAACCGGTTATAATGATATCATTTAATACAACCTATCGTTTTAACGACTCAAAATTAAAGTCTGACTGAAAAAAGTCTTACCGGTTTTTATAACTATCGGCTTTTACGACCTAACATGACGTCCCCTCGATGTAGTTATAACCAATTTCGATCTATTTATAAACATAAATAATACTATACCTTCCAATTTAACCGGTTCAAATATTTTCTTTTACTATCGGTTCGGTTTTGGCATGCGGTTCAGAAAAAGAAATATCAGCTTGGTTCAATTCACATATCTGTTTACAAAAAAAGCATTCGAGTTAGTCTACTGATTATATTATTAATTAAATACTAAAATAACACCAGAAAATTTTTTATTCAAATTCCTTACGAAAAAAATACAAGAAAAATGTCAATTAAATACAGCAGATAATCTAAACTAGTGGTTCTCAAACTTTCACGTGATGTACGTACACTTTTTCACAAAATATTGTCGTCACCATGAAACGAGGCGATACTGTTTAGGCATGTCTCATCTTGATTCAATAAACCATCCAGTCGAAATTTAAGCAGTCTTGTTTCGGTCTCGAATGATATGAGACCCAGAAAAATCTCTTTAAGATTTTCAATACAAAAGTTCATCAAAAATCGTGAAACCTATATTTTTACAGCTCTACATTTAAAAATAAATAATATAAACTATCGAATATCAATTGCTTTAAACAATTAAAACCTCATTATTTGAATTGCACCCTAATAAAATAAGGATGAGGCTATTTGTACATGCAGTATGTGCAAGCAACTGGCTATTTGCACATACCATATATGCATTTAATTGGCTATTTGCACATGCCGTTTGTGCATGTAATTGGCTATTTAGACCAGGGACCTGAACCTGAACCCGAACCCGAACCCGAAACCCGAAAAAACCCGTATTTTTCATGAACCCGAACCCGAACCGAACCGTTATATTTCAATGTCAATGAACCTGAATCTGAACCCGAACCTTTAAATGAATATCCGGTAACCATATATTTTTTAAAGGTTCAAGAATTTTTTTTTTAGTATTTTACTAACGTCACTATCGTCACTACAATGATAATAAAAGTTACTACTAACAGGCACAGTTAGCTCACGGATACTCCCTTTGCCCCTTTCAATCTTGCAAATGTTAATCGTGACAAATTAGGTACTCAGAAAATTGTCGAATTAATATTTTTTATTAAAATTGTATGAAAATTAAATGGTTAACTACAATATCGAAGATACAAGAATGAAATAGATTCAAAAAATTGTTCTCCGATTTAAAAATTTTAACTTGATCTTTCCGTTTCGTGTTTGTCTCCTGAATCCTTGTCACACATAACTCATGAACCACTGAACCACTTAATGAAACTTGGTTGGGTCTAGCTTGAAATCGATCCTATTTCAAAATTAATAAAATCTAGTGCAAGAGGGAGGGGGGAACAACAGTATTGGTAGTTTATTTACTTATATTCCATTTGTTACAAATTTCTTACTATAAAAATTTCATGGTGATGACGTCACAGTATAGAATAAATGAACTGCGAACTGTCAAACAGACCTTGTATTATTGGATCATGTCTGATCATGATAATTAACTACTTTTGATGAATTTAGCACGAGGAAGCACTGTGCATTTATTTAGCAAATATTTTTTTTATTTGAACCCGAACCCGAACCTGAACCTAAAAAAATAACGGTTTTTGAACCCAAAAAATTTGCAACGTGCTGAACCTGAAACTGAACCCGAACCGAAATTTATTGTTGAACCCGAACCCGAACCCGAACCATAAATAAATTCCGGTTCAAGTCCCTGATTTAGACTTACCAATAACCTAACTTAGCAACCTAACTTAATTTGGTACATACAATATGTGCAAATAGCCAATTGCTTACACATACTGCATGTGCAAATATCCACTTTCATAAAATAATATAAAATACATATCTACAACAAAAATAACTTGCAAAAACAATCCACAAACTGAACTTATAATCTTCTTTTCTGATACTAAAATAAAACTATAGAATATTATTTATTCCGTACGAAAATAGCCGACAAGTAAGCTAACACATGGATTTTTTACATTCCAGTATTTTTATTCTCATCGATTAGACAACAGAACAAGACAATAAGTGTATAAAACACTCCAACAAGTTTATTTTATGCTTTCCACATGAGCAGCACAGAATCGATAGCCATATTAAATTTTATTTAAAGGATTAAGTTGTGACGATGCGAAAGAGACCAGTTTTTTGTTTATTTAGAAATGAACGTGACTGTTACGACTGTTGGGATCATTAGCACACAAGCTAAATGTAGACATTGGTTTAAATCTTTTAATTTAAGATCAATAAAAGGGATATACATTTTACAGAATAAATTTACAGAAAGATTTTGAAACTGTAGTAATTTTTAAACAAATAACGCAATTTTATAATAATAAGGTCTCTCCATAATAAACCATTTATAATGTTTTTATTTTAGCTACTAAAACTTGCATTTTCGGTAGTAAAGATATAATTTTGAATAACGCTTGTAATTTAAAATTAAATCATTTTTTACACAAAAAAACATTGATTTTAAAGGAATTTCGAAAACGGACGTAAAATATCAATAATATTAATTATATTTTTGTTTTTCAAAATTTTCCACTTGATCATTCCGTTTCAAGTCAAAACAAAAATTTTTCCATATGTGACCTGTATCCATGTTACAAGCATAACTCAAAATATAACAAGGCATGTTACATAAAAATTGTATAGAATAGGCTATTTGACAACATTGAAAATATACTACAAATTGTGGTCATCCTATCAGATAATAGCGTAAAAGAACATATTTCACTTTATTTTAAAATAAATTATGTATATTTTTTGCAAATTACACGAAAAAAAAATATAATAATTTTTGAAATTTTATCTATGACGGGAACGCTATGTGATTGGTTGCAACTCTAGTGACGTCACACGCATGTTGAGTTCGCGTTTTATGCTTTCTGTGTATTATATCAAAGTATTAGATTCGATTTTTCAGCTATTTTTGAAGCAGTTTTTAGATAAATTTTATTACTAGTGGCATAAATATTCGTTTCGAATTTCAAAATGGAATTAAATTTTGTGCGAGCTGATTATAGCAACCTATCTAAGGTAGACGCTTTTATGGTTGCACTTTTTTTTAAGAATAACGCTGATTACTGTGCTGCGGAACTTAAAAATGTGAAAACAGCAGTGTAAGTATATACCACATAAAACATTTGAAATCCTATATGCTGCAAGATTAAACCATATTAAGAGGTTAGGTACCTATTAAAGATGTTGGTTAATACGGCCGCTGTCAGAATTGTCAAAAATCACGTGTATAGTTATTCAGAAAAGATGTTATTTCGTTTTATAAGAACCGATATTTTTAGCTACTATCTAGTTAAATATTACTTATATCAAAGTGATCTTCACACATAAAAACATTTGTATTCAATAAAATACTCGTTGGATCTTTTCAATTATTGTAACCACATTTTTCGTCTTTTGGGATTCTTTGGAACAGAAACAAACAGTTTGTGTGGACTTTTTATAGACGTATTTATACATTGTGGCATTACACACCATTTATACACCATTATATCCACTAAATTTGAAGATGAAATTCACTTCAGCTACACTGTTTTATTAAGGTAATGACTTATTTACATGCGTGTGACGTCACACGCGCCATATGACCAGCGCCATGATAGAAACAGCGTTTCTGACGCAGTTTTGAAAATTTAAACTTTAACATTGATTTGTATTGATAATACAGTAGATCTCCCCGAAATATCAATGTAGTGTGCTTATTATGCAATAAAGAATAATTTAAAAATATTTTCTAAAATTAGTCAAATAGCCTATTGCGGAGAATTAATTTTTTATAAGAAAGGTCAGTAAGTACAACTTTTGTAATAAATATATCTTCATTTACGAAATCTTCTTTCCTATAATTTTAACCATCGTCAATTGTTTCGATACATGTGCTTTTTGATTGACGTTTAAATGTGTCATTTTTGACGTATAGCAAAAAATAAATCACTTGGCAGATGGTAATGATGATAAGTCATAGAAAAAGGCCTAGTATCGGAATTATAAGTAAATGTAAACTGTATAAAAATAACCCTTTATTGCATAGTGTTCCAAATTGGGAAACTAAAAATAATACTTATTCACACAATAGAGGGTTAACAACAATATACCGATTATTTTTCAAAAAAATTTACATATTCTTACTATTAATTTAAAATATAAAAAAATGTTAGTTTGTTATTTTTTATAAACTTTATTTCAATGCAGTCATTAAGACTAGATAATTTATTTTTACATTATCCACGCTTGCACACCAAGTAGTACCTGTCAAAAACAATACCTACATACACGGATTCTTCCGAAGGACAATACTGACATGATAAATAACACTAATTTAAAACATACTGTGTTCATATGTAACAATATTATGGCATACGATCGACTTATTGTGCGCACGAAACAAAACAAAAAAATTCACCAACGTCTGCTACTTGATATTCAGAATTTTAAATTTTAGCGCCTATCGTTAAACCGGGTACGATCAACGAACGTGGGCCGCGCTTGACAAAATTATTATTTTACGCAACCCACGTGTCAAATTGGTCATTATAAATCTGCCTAACCTTCGTAAATCACTTTTCGGTCATTAACCGTGAACTGGGAGACTAAAAACTTATCGAATTACATACGTACGATGTTTTAAAAAAATGTTGAAATTTGTACTGCTTTTAAAAATTAATTAACAACAAAAAAACTTGAGTCAAAAATATTGTTTATAGCTTAAAAATGTATAAATCTTTTTACAGTTCGTGACCTTATTTGAATACGACTCCATGTAGTTTGAAGACCCTTTTTTTCATTGTCACCTAAAATTTGGCGCCACCCGGACTTAACTTTCGCGCCCACTTTTTTGTCATGACAATTTTGCTGCCTTAAAACTTATTTCTGCGCCCTCTTTCAGTTTTTTATTTTTTTAGGCCTTGTAACATTTTAATCCTCTACCACATTTCGCCCCCCTCTAGATTTTATGCCCCTGGTTAAAGCCAGTTTCACCAACCCCTGGCTAAGCCACTGACTGTAGATTAAAAATCTAACAAGATAATCAATAGACAACTCAAACCCAAAAATCAAAAACAGTTATTCTGAAAAAGAATTAAATATTAAATCTAGATCTAAAAGATCTAAATTATTGTTTATATTAAAAAGACATGATGTATAAACAGGAAACATTGTATTAGAATATAAATAATTGAATGAGTGTTATAAATTTTAAAGAAACATCATTGAATTAATTTAATCTTTATTTATGTACATGTATATTTAAATGAGTAACAATATGTTATATTAAAAAAAAGTTGTTTAGTATAATTTTGTACACGGTAATTCCAGATAAGCCAATGTAAGGACTAATAAATATAATTATATTGATAGAAACATCTGGGAAGGTATTAAGTTATTAATACATTGATTAATATGTAAAAAACACTTTGGGTACCGATCAAAATCTCGACAATTGAAATCCCGACGTTAAAATCCCAAGAGCAGAGCTGTACTTATAAACTGAAGTATAATGTGTCAGCTGAGGGCCTCATGAAAGACAGTGGCGCGTTAAATACTAGGTAAATGAGATTATTATCTAGGATTGCTAAGATAACCTAACCTTACACGTGGTTTAGTATTTTTGGTTTGTTTTTTAGTAGGAGTTTTTTTTTAAACGGGGCAACTTTTTTTAATTTGCTCCTCAGGTCTCAAGATGTGTAAGTACGTTTCTGCCTAACAGATTGAAATCACGTTTAAACAAAATCACTTGTATGTACTTTATTTAAGAAATCAATTTAACAACGATGTACTATTAGATAATTAATATAGAATAAAACAATAAATATAAACATATATTAACTGTCCTTCGTTAGGGCAATTTCTGTGAACCTAATCTCCAAAGACGAAACTGAAGGATATTTTAATTTAAAGCAGGAACCCAATTTTTGTACTAACTCGTAACGAACTTGTCTTTAATAATCTTATTGAATGTAATAAATGTAAAAAAGAAAAAAGAAGAAATTCACTGTCTTTGGTTAGAACAATCTCAGGGGTTAATTAAGATTAAAACCAGAATAAAAATGTAATGAATTTCGTAGTTAGTATACATGCGCCCGCACAGGGTACGTACGATTTTAGCATAAAGCCTTGTGTAAAGTACAATGCGGTTGTATTTGTTCGCTACATATGCGTGTATGTTGTGAATATCTAAAAGCGTACGTACCCTGTGCGGGCGTATGTATATACTAACTATCTACAAATTCAGTGAATTTTTACTTAACAATTTTCGCCACAAAGGACTGTTTTAAAAAGTCATGTTGATAAAAAATAATGTTTTTTCTAATTTTGTACTGACGGAATTTTGACCTGCCCAAGTTTTTACTTGTCGATATTTAGAGTGTCGAGATTCTGACCCAAAAAATATATGTCCATTATGAATTCATTTCTATTCGAAAATACTCAAGAAAACATTTTTTCCTCGTATGATTTTTTAGTAGTTCTATATAGCACCGTATACTTACAATTAAGTGTGAAAGTTAAGTCGAAATTTATGTTATAAAAAATAATATTTATTTCTGTAACATAATTCATTAATTTTGCTACTTATTTAAAAGGGAGAAGTTGTAGTTATTTAATCACTTAAACTAAATACTAAATATATAAAGTAGGTAATATAGGTACACCTTAACCACAAATGACTCGAAACGTGTTTCGACTTCTCAAATATCCTCATCAGGATTTTACTAGACCCAGAATGGACTAGTAGGCTTCTGATGAAGACTTCTTGTGAAGTAGCAACACGTCTCGAGTCACATTGTTTTCTCGTCGTTAAGGTGTATACAATCAGTATATGTAGTAGTAAGTAACATTTTAATGTTTTATTTTTTAAAAATTGTATTATTTGTAATAATTTTATTTATTTATATTTCAGATATGCTGTATCATTCATATAGGTACGTTGATTTGATATAACATATATGTATTCGAATATTTAGTAAATAAGAATTAATAATTAATAACTGCTATACATAGAATTTATATTTCATGTTTGTTTTGCTTTTTCAAACATAATTTCTCAAAAAACAACAATTTTTATAAATGATCTATTGTTTAACTTGTTACTTTTCAATTTGTTCAAGGTTGGGTTTTCCTACACAACGTATATCCATACATTATATACGTATATTGTATATGTATATATTTACAATATTATGATACTTGATACCAAGTAAAATATAATTCACATCGCCTTCTTAGAAAAATACATATAGAATGATGACGAAAAATTTTCTTCTAACGTTTTCCAAATTCACATCCCACGTTTTAAAATAACTCAAATATTTATATTATGAAGCATATAATTATATTTACTATTATCATTCATTTATAGTTGTTTATTTAACTAGAATTAAATTATTATTAATTACAGATGAAAATTATGGTTATAATAATATAATGTAATACAGTAGAAACCGGTTATAACGACATCGAAGGGACTGGTCGTGGTCATATTGGTCGTAAAAAGCGGATAGTTGTAATAACTGGTAAAAATGCAATTATATGGGATTCAGTTGAACTTTTATTTTGAGTCGTTAAAACCGATAGGTACGTCGTATTTATCGATGTCTTTATAACCAGTTTCTACTGTATAATAATATAAAATCACGAAGTAATTTAATAAATGGACTAGAGTTAGGCGCATTAGTAATTTTTGCTCACGATCACGCACACTCACGAATTATATTTTTTATTTTTACGCTCGATCACATGTAATATGGAATCATATATTAATAAACACGTTACCTACTTCTAAAACTACCCAAATAGCACTATTTTTCTTCCTTATCTTTATAATACACATAAGTATGTATGTATGTTCTAAAAAATGGTTAACGAAGATTGATTACACATACAATTAATACAACATCTTACAACCGTTCTTTTCAGAAAATGTATTGTACATTATACATACATTGAAAATATCATAAACTGAAACCAAACATAAATCATATTCTAGTTTTATCTGAAAACTAACGTTTCCTGAAAATAGTATAAATTACTAAAATAAGAGCTCATTTAGTGGGTAAATCGATTCCTGCAAATATAGAATACGCAGTGGCGTCGCTAGGGGGGTGACACCCGGAACGGAAATCGAGTGTCAACCCCCCATCCAAAAAAAGAGTTTTATTTTTGCACACCCTGTAATGTTTTAACGACAAAAAAAATATATTTTTTAATAAATTAACTTATTATTACCCCTTATAGTAATTCAATGCCCAAAAAAGCAAATTAGCTCAGTTTTTATACACATTTAACCCCCTGGATGCTCAAAATAACCAAAAAAATTACCCCCTTTTTAGTTATTTTGATAGGCTTTATTTTTTAACACATGAGTGTCACCCTTAGGGCGGTCCTCCCCCCCTAGTGACGCCACTGTTTATACGTACCTACTTATAATCGAATAGTGAATCGTATAATCGAAATCGTTGTTCTAGTGTATATGTCTAACCATGGCAACATTTAATTTAGACTAGGAATGGGAAAACGTTTTGCATATTTAGACCATTTTGTATTAGAGAAAAGCACGTTTTAACTAACATATAATTGAAAATTTTCAAACTTTGATTCAACTTCTGCAGTTATAGAACCATATTTTAAACCTGTTCTTGGGTTTGTATTTTAATATAAAAATTAGAGTTGCAATTCATCTATGAAAACTTTTCAGATTAGTTTAATTTATACAAAATGTTTTTTTTTTGTAACAAGCAAAAATTAAACTAATTGTAAACCGCAGATCTTATTCCCTTGATTGCAGGACCGTACATAGACATTTTGAGGCCCGAATCGTAAAACAGCTAGTTTTTTTTTGCAAAACTGGATGTGCCTCTGTGTAAAATATCAATGACCAAAAAAGGTCAGTAAATTTCATTCGAAGAGGTCGGCAGAGGGCCCAATTTAAAACTAAAAAAATATCTAACTAAAATAAATAAATTTTGATTGTTTGGGTCCCCATCTCACCACTCGAAAGGACTATTTTTTTAAAAGAAATAATGTTTCAGAAATATCAAAGGAAAGAACAATATATCGTCAACTCGGAGCAAGAGTGGACAACTCAAAAAATTCTAAGTTCTGGGAAATCACATTTTTAAACATACATTAATTACTTTATTTTGATGCTTTAGAAAAGCACTAGTGAATCCAACTTTTACACGCTTAATAGTACTAACGTTTAAGCAAATTTTACCTATGTTTCACCATCCTACCACCCTTTAAAGTCCTTAAAGGCTTTGACTTGTGAGTTGGATCAAATTTTGCTCCCTGGTGGCCACACATGGAATTAACTGTTGTGAAACTCTTGCATAAAAAATCTATTCCATCTTACTATTTTTCTAATAAGTTTAGTACAAATTCGATATTTTTTGAGTTGTAACACTCTTGCTCTGAGGTGACGATATGTAATTTTACTATTTCTAGTGATCCCTAAAAAGAACTGTCTTTTCCAGAAACGGTCAGTTGACAACACTATCAAAAACCCTATAACCAGTGCCGGATTTACCAATAAGCAAAAGAAGCAACTGCTTAGGGCACCCGCTGTTTGGGGGCACCATAAAAGTGATTTGTGGGGGCATGGGCGTAAAATAGAAGTTAATTGTAAAAAATGTGTATGAAAATATGAAAATTTTGATGATGACTAAAAAAAAAAAGTTAATCAGAATTTTGGCGACGAAAAAAATAAAAAAAAAAGATCGCCAAAATTACAAAAAGGGGGCCTTTACATGATTAGTGCTTAGGGCATCACATAGGGTAAATCCAGCACTGCCTATTATCAAATTATGGTCCTTTACCACATATCGTTTAAAATCTCGATAATATGCGAAAATTTGAAAAATAGATCATACATACAAACGGTTCTAGGAAAGAAGCCCACAGGAAAAAAGCTCATAGGAAAAATACCCACAGGAAAAAAGCCCACAGGAATAATACCCACAAAAAAAAGCCCACACGGAAAAATGCTCACACGGAAAAATGCTCACACGGAAAAAAGCTCACACGGAAAAAAGCCCACATGGAAAAATGCTCACACAGAAAAATGCTCACACGGAAAAATGCTCACACGGAAAAAAGCTCACACGGAAAAAAGCCCACACGGAAAAATGCTCACACGGAAAAATGCTCACATTAAGAAATAAATAGGATACAGATGTTTAACATATTTCATGTATGTTAGCTACTGTATTGACCTTATATATTTACAATATAAATACCTGTTCAGCTTGTTACATTATCAATCAAATATTCAATCTAAAAATATATTTATTTAATAATTTCCCAGAAAGGATTCAATCTCCGGTTTGTTTATAATTAACAAAGGCGGAGATTGAATTTTCGTATTTTATACTAGATTAATCCCCTTTCGCCCCAATAGATTGCCCTAACCAAGGTGGAGATTGAATCCCCGTTTCTTATACTAGATTAATCTCCTTTCGCCACAATAGATTGCCCTAACCAAGGCGGAGATTGAATCCCGGTATTTTATACTAGATTAATCCCTTTTCGCCACAATAGATTGCCCTAATCAAGGCGGAGATTGAATCCCCGTATTTTATACTAGATTAATCCCCATTCGCCCGAATATTTTGTTAGCAAAATTAAATATTTGTGATTTTCTATATATTTTTTTTAACATATTTTTGATACCTACTCTATTTTTCAACATTTACCGTGTCTCTTGGTAAAACCTAGGTTTTACCTCAGTTCGGGCTTTTACAGTAACATATACAGGGTGATTCAGCACTGTCGTGCCAAACTTGAACAGTAGATTGAGAAAAATATTTTAAGCAAAAAACTTCCAATAAACATGTGTCCGGAAATTTTTCCTTAGGGAACTACAGGACTCCAAAGATTTTACTAAAAATGAGTTTTAATTTAATATCTAGAGAACCCTTTGTGATAGAATTATGAAATTTAGTATTTGGTTTAATAATAATATGTGTTATCGATTTTTTATATTAACCAATTATATTTTAGACAAGGGCTGTATGGGGCCAGTGGGCCCATCGATTTTTATCTAGTATTTGTTTGTTCGTTAATTTTTTTCCTGAGTTGGTACATCAATAAGATTGTATGACACAAAACACACAAAAACATACTTTGCTTGTTTATCATAGGATAAACCGTTTTCGAGAAATATCGATGGAAAAGAAAGCATGCAGAATTTAACTTAATACGGATGCTTGAAATTACAAAAAATAAATTTATATTCTTTTTCAATGATTAAAGGTAAGAATATAGTTCATATAAATAAACCTCCTAATATGAATCCTGTAAGATCTACAGCCAGTTATATTACTGTTACCTGTACTTTATTAACATGACTAAAAAACAAAACTAAAAATGGCTATTTGTTGGTATGGATGCATTTTTGAGGTATACTTATGTTAACTTTTTGTCTTATTTTTTATCATGGAGCAAGAATATAAATTTATTATTTGTAATTTCAAGCATCCGTATTAAGTTAAATTCTGCATGCTTTCTTTTCAATCGATATTTCGCGAAAACGGTTTATCCTATGATAAACAAGCAAAGTATGTGTTTGTGTGTTTTGTGTCATATAATCTTATTGATGTACCAACTCAGGAAAAAAATTAACGAACAAACAAATACTAGATAAAAATCGATGGGCCCACTGGCCCCATACAGCCCTTGTCTAAAATATAATTGGTTAATATAAAAAATCGATAACACATATTATTATTATACCAAATACTAAATGTCATAATTCTATCACAAAGGGTTCTCTAGATATTAAATTAAAACTCATTTTTAGTAAAATCTTTGGAGTCCTGTAGTTCCCTAAGGAAAAATTTCCGGACACATGTTTATTGGAAGTTTTTTGCTTAAAATATTTTTCTCAATCTACTGTTCAAGTTTGGCACGACAGTGTTGAATCACCCTGTATATACATATCTAAAATAAGAATAAATAAAGTTGTGACAGTACAGAAGTTTGGCATATATGAAATCATAAAAAATGACATACAATACAAATAAATAACAATAATGTGCCGTCTTGAATAAGTACATCTGTATCCTATTTATTTATTAATGTGAGCATTTTTCCGTGTGAGCATTTTTCCGTGTGGGCTTTTTTCCGTGTGAGCTTTTTTCCGTGTGAGCATTTTTCCGTGTGAGCATTTTTCCGTGTGGGCTTTTTTCCGTGTGAGCATTTTTCCGTGTGAGCTTTTTTCCGTGTGAGCATTTTTCCGTGTGAGCATTTTTCCGTGTGGGCTTTTTTCCGTGTGAGCATTTTTCCGTGTGAGCATTTTTCCGTGTGAGCATTTTTCCGCGTGAGCATTTTTCTGTGTGGGCTTTTTTCTGTGGGTATTTTTCCTGTGGGCTTTTTTCCTGTGGGTATTTTTCCTATGGGCTTTTTTCCTGTGGGCTTCTTTCCGGTCACCCATACAAACACATGTTCCTATCTATATCAACAGCACGATAAACAATTAATACCACAAGACAAAAAAAAATCACATATACACTCGCGACAAGAGTATGTGTCATGTTTTCTTTTCTTTCCTCTCTCCACAATCTAGCAGGCTGCTGCAAAGTGCTTATAGTTGTCTATACATACACAACCCGTATGCCCACTTGCGCCTACGGCACGTGTGTGCTTCATTACACACCTCTCAGTGCCGCAGTTGAAGTGCCTCTGGTTAGTTATAAGCATACGCGCGCGCGCGCTTAATCCGATCGATTGTTGCTCAGACAGTTACGATTGTTGGTCATACTTTTTTGTATCTAATCGATAGTTTTTTGTTTCGTCGGATGGAGTGTTAAATCCGATCGATAGTTTTTTGTTTAATATCGTCTATGGATTAATTGTTGACGTTTGGTTTATGTGCGATTGTTTCACGGTTTTTTTTGTAGTGGTGCTTATGTTTCTGTTTTGTTTTGTTGAGTTGGTTGGTTGGTTATGTTCGTCGACGCACTTTTGATCAAGTGTTGTGAATTGTTTTGTGATGTTTTGTCGAGATAAAACGATTGTTATATCGAATTTTTTACTTGGAATATAAAGGTATCTATGATTTTATTGATATTTTATATACTTAATTGTTTTTTATACGGTTTTAGGATGTGTGAGGCCCTTGGCTAGAAAATGCGAGGCCTTCATTTTGACGTAAAATTTTTAAATGAAATAAGAATAATTTTTTTTTTTTCAAAATAAAAAAAAATTATTTATTTTTATTTTTTTCAATTTCCACCATTGTTCAACTTATGTTTGTTCATTTGATGGGTAGACGTATTAGTCTCTACAAAATATTAAACTGATAATTATCAATAGCAAAGTTTTCGTAAGACGGTAAGAGTTCGAGGGTATTCCTCCCAGTAGAAATTAAAAAAAAAAAACATTTTAATGCCGTTTACATTTTGTTAAATTTTGAATGAAGGAAATCAAAACGAAATTTTGTACCAGGTGCAAACATTAATAATAGTAATCTCTAATTGAGTCGTCCAGATGCAAAACCTGCTATCCACATAATTTTAAGATTTTGAGGTTTTTGTATCTTTGGATTCTACTCGTCTCAGGCTGCAAGTATTACCTATAATAAATTGGGCTGCAAACCCGACAAAAATCTCTTAAAATTAAATTTTAAAGATTAAGTCGGTTGCAGAAATTGCTATATTTTTGGTGAACTAACATACAAATTATTTTAATAAAAGTAATAAATTTTGTATTGAATTGAGACAAGAAAAAAAACATGACAAGTTTTACATCCAGACTCATGAAAAAGGCATAAGGATATTTTACCTAGAAACTGCAAAAACAGTTTATGTAATTTTGCTAGAAATCTGTTCAAACACACATAGCAGGTTTTGCATCTGGACTACTCAATTTAAGTTGAATTGTTTTCATGAAATAAAAATTTTAATAATTACCTAATATAAAAAAAAATTGTTTATTAATTTTTTACTATCAATATTATTTTACGTTAAGATTTTATAACCAACTAGACCCCTAAATTAAGCTCTAGAAATATGCAATATGGAAACTGCGGTTATAATGACATCGAAGGGACCGGTCATATTGGTCGTAAAAAGCGGATAGTCGTAATAACCGGTAAAAATGCAATTATATGAGATTCAATTGGACTTTAATTTAGTGTCGTTAAAATCGATACATCGTATTAACCGATGTCGTGATAACCGGTTTCTACTGTACTTATAACATAAGTTATCTACACCTAAAACGTCAATTATATTACATAATACGTTGTAACCAAATTATTAATTTCTCATTTTTATTTTATTTAAAAAATATTAATAAATAAAATAATTTCACAGCTATTCATTCAGAAAATCTGTTACATTTATTTTAAATACGAGATAAATTCAAAAGTTTATTTACGTTAGGTACATACATTTCCTGTTTCCTGGAAGATATTAAAACTTACTTAATAATTATTCCCATTTTAACCCAACTTTACTCTTGATATAATATTAGATACCACAAGATTAATAATGTATAAAGTGTATTTTGATAGAAGTACATATTTTATCACAATACCTACCTCCTTTATGACTTCTTTGTTTCACTTAACACGAACATAATAATAGTGGTTATAGATCATTTATCATTTAATAGATTTGCTATTAAAATTTTTTAGGTGATTGTATTATTATTCAAGTGTAACGAAATAAAGAACGTATTATTATGTGTCAGTCACTTATAAATAAATTGTAATTTATGGGAAGTTGCAATAAATTTCATTCAGTATAAATATAAATCTATGCAAATTTAAGCCCTAATGTAATATACCTGCAATAATATTTAATTCAAAAAAGCAAGTCGATACGAGACTAGGTTTAGGTAAATCTATTCTCTGTCTCGTCTCAATTTTAACCTACCTACCCCTAATAATTTATTGATTTTTTCGTGTTTTTTAGAAAATATTTTAAATTAGCATTTCATATTATTTTTTCCAATTTTGATACTAAAATGCTAGACTTATATTTATATTTGAATATAAATTTTTTATTTCGATAAATAATTTTATTAATTTATTCAAAATACGTTAAAAAGTATGTATATTGCTTTGCTACTACTAATTTTGCAACGAACTATTTTGACCTCCGAAACCAAAAACGTATCCGAAATCATTTCTGACCTTCGAAACCATATTAGAAATAATTATTTCAGATGATTTCCTACTCGTTGTCCGAGCCCCAGGACACAAACTACGGACAAAAAAAATGTAATAAAAATCCATATCCGTATCCGAAATAATTTCATATCCGTATCCAAAACCGTTTATTTTATTCCATTTTGTATAATAAATAAATTCTAGTTTAAATAACTAAAAAACACGATTAAACTTAGTGTTAATAATTGAGGAGTCCCTATGACCACCTCCCATCTCCATTATCATACAAGCTCGATGGTAAAACCCAGTGGTTCTTAACCTTTTCGAAGTCAGGGAACACTATCTTATTAAATAATTAAACAAACATAATTCTTTTATTAAAAACTACTGTTAACGCATTAATAACCAATTAAATATAAACAAAAATCATAAAGCCTGATTAACATAATTTGTTTTATTGGCTTTTACTATCAGGCCTAATTAGTGTTTCCTCCCGGGAATTCCCGGGAAATTTTGTAGTTTTTTCAGTTCCCGAATCCCGGGAAAAATAAAATTATTTCTCGGGAATTTCGGGAAATAAAAATAATCATTGAAATATATACTTTCAACTGTAGGGGCACTTATATTGTTATTATATTCAATAATGTATGGTATGTACTTTTAGTTAAGAATATGGATTGGAAGTTAAATTTTTGTTTGGTACATCAGGATGTAATTTAAAATGATCTTACTAGCTTGCAATTCTTGTAAGGATTGTTTTAGTTGTTTGTGCATTGTATTTTTCTGAGAAAGAATAAAAAATGCATTTTAAAGTTAAAAAGAAAAGGTTTATTATAGTAAAAATTCAAATTGTCAGTTTGCATTCAATGATTGTTTAGAGTTTAGATAGAGTCTAAACTCTAAACTAACAATAAGACTTGGCATATTTGTTTGTTTTTAAAATTCTATTAAAATAGTATTTGCTTTTATAACTTTATATTGTGTTACTACTGCCCATTTGTAGAGGGGGTGCTCACTTTCGGGCGCATTTTGCTAGAGACAGCAAATTAAAAAAAAAAATTAATTAAAAAAAAATTTATTTCTAATATAAAATAATTCCTGCTTCCACTTATTGTTAGACTATTTTTCTATTTTATATAATATTTTCTTCATCCAAAGCATTATTATATCTATGCCTCATTATTTCTTTCTTTATAATTTTCAATTAACAATTTTTCTTTAAATGTAATAGTATTGTTTTTAGATAATCACCGATTAATATTAAAATTTAAAAAGTGTTCTTAATTTTTTATTGTTTTTATTATTACTTTTTAAGAGAAACTATGAAAATGTAAAAAAATATGTATATAAATTTCGAGAATTCCCGTTTTTCCCGGGAATTCCCGAGAATTGCGATTTCCTGTTCCCGATTCCCGGCGTTGGAAAATTCCCGGGAATTTGGAAACACTAGGCCTAATACATGATAATACTAAATTTGCTCATTTCTTTATCAATATCTTTCACTTTTTTTAATTTCAATGTTCGTAAATGTTGAAAAGTTCAGTACACACAAATATGATGTAGAAAACTGTAGCAAAAAGTCTGCTTTTATGAAAATAATTGGGTATTAATTTGGCTTTGACTAGCACAAAAATTCAAAATTCCTCAAAACCTGTTCAATAGTATTCGTCGACTAACTAACTGTTCTTCTTCATGAAACAAAATTCGTAGGATTAACTGCAGCAAGTGGATTTCTAATCCAATTTTCTGTATTTAGAAAAGGAAAGTAATGTACAATAATTGCTTCTTATAATGATCTAATAAGTTATTGTTCTGTGAAACCACTATAAACATTATCTATTTTTACTATTTCGCAGAACACCTTTAACGTCTCCGCGAAACACCGTTTAAAAACGACAGCTATAACCAATAATCAATAACCATATTATTGTATTGTCGCCAAAATTGTATAAGTTTACAAAGTTTCAAATCGGTACGACAAATTAGAAGTGAATGAAAAGTTAATTGTAATATTTTCTTACAATATATTTACTTTTTTAATTTTTTTAACTTTAAAGTGATTAAAAATAATCTAAATCCAAACCCTCGTAATTATCATACATTTGCAAAAAAATGCTTAAATTTTGTTCTAATTGGACATTGTCATTTTAGCTTCCAAATGACTCCTACAACAAACATATTATGATTTATTAATAATAATTTTTCCATTAATATACATAGTTACATAGTTTTATAATTAATTAATTTTGTGGTAGGTTTTCCAAATGATAGATAAAACAACTATAACATATATAACAGAATACAAAATAATAAATAACCATAAATGTCATCAATCACTAATCAGTAGTGACATCTGTAATCATGCAGATGCGTTTGTTAATTAAACAATCAATGTTTAATGCATAATGAAATAATATTATAAAATCATAAATACATGTATACATACGCATTAAATTGTCATATATCACTGGCATAAATTTCATTATAAAATTGTATGGAAATTGTTGATTAGGTACCACTTGTCGAAAACAAATATTTTATAAATTCATTCGCTATTTAGAGTAGGGTGAAGTGAGGTAAATGGAATACCGGGATAAAAGTAATAATAGACTATTATTACTTTCTTATGCCTATATATAATAACACACTGAGACACTGAGAGTGAATAGTGTGGGTGATTCTAAATAATTATTTTTAAAAATCTTTCTGAATAAATCATAAATGTTAAAAAAAATGTATGGAGAATAAATTGTAGATAATAACATACTCGACGTTTTTTTATCAGAGACATTTTTTTCTTCAAAAATAATTCGAAAATTCAAAAATTGACAAGAGTAAACATCCGTTTCCGGTTTAGCAATTACCTACGTTCGAAGAAATTCATTTGATATACAGGTTGTCCCATTTTAATCTATCACCCCCCTATTTTTTTTATCTATCAATTAAATCAAAAAATGCTTCAAATAAAAGTTGTTTGGTTTTGAGGGGGACCCAAAATGGCGTTATTAATTTTTTATTTTTTGGGCGTCTTCATGGTCAAATAGGCCCAACTTTTTTTTTTCAAATGGAAACCTATATTTTTATTACAATATCCTATTGTTTGGAAAAAAACAAGTAGCTTTTGTTTCAAAAAAAATTTTGTATGACTTCATTTTTTTTAATATTAAACAAAAAAATTTTAGATTTTAGAATTTTACTAATTTTTTACTAGAAACCCATTAACTTTAGAGGAAAAATGTAAAAAACAAAAAATGTTTATTTTAATCTGATATAACTAGGAAAATGATATCAGGATTTTTTGTTAACTTTTGCTCTTCAAAATATTAAAGCAAATAAAAAATAAAATAAAAAATCTGAAATAATTTTCCTAGTTATATTATATTATATTATTATATTGTATGACTTCATTTTTTTTAATATTAAACAAAAAAATTTTAGATTTTAGAATTTTACTAATTTTTTACTAGAAACCCATTAACTTTAGAGGAAAAATGTAAAAAACAAAAAATGTTTATTTTAATCTGATATAACTAGGAAAATGATATCAGGATTTTTTGTTAACTTTTGCTCTTCAAAATATTAAAGCAAATAAAAAATAAAATAAAAAATCTGAAATAATTTTCCTAGTTATATTATATTAAAATAAACATTTTTTGTTTTTTACACTTTTCCTCTAAAGTTAATGGGTTTCGAGTAAAAAATTAGTAAAATTCTAAAATCTAAAATTATTTTGTTGAATATTAAAAAAAATTAAGTCATACAAAAAATTTTTTGAAACAAAAGCTACTTGTTTTTTTCCAAACAATAAGATATTGTAATAAAAAATATAGGTTTCCATTTGAAAAAAAAGTTGAGCCTATTTGACCATGAAGACGCCCAAAAAATAAAAAATTAATAACGCAATTTTGGGTCCCCCTCAAAACCAAACAACTTTTATTTGAAGCATTTTTTGATTTAATTGATAGATAAAAAAAATTAGGGGGGTGATAGATTAAAATGGGACAGCCTGTATAATGTAGAGAATAATAATATCGTATAGTTTATGTCATATTCATTTTATTAGTTTGTTAGAAATAAGTTTTAATAAAATAAGATTCAGCATACACTGTTCATTGTCAGTATTACGTAGGTATAAGAATGTCCCGCCGTGGCTTCCATGGCAAATATATTTTTCTTTGTAATCGAAGAAATTTGCCGTATTTTAAAAACTTAAATACCTACTTTATTTACTACCTACTAACCAGTTTATATCTTAAATCAAAATCAAAATTGTTAATTTTAATTCTATTACCCCTAATGCTCTTAAATATAATTCACAGGTAAATGGCACTGCACTGTATTTATTTGTTTAACTTTTGATGCATGTGACATTTTGTATAGGTACCTAATTAGTTGATGTGCAAATAAATAATTATATTACCTATAATAATTAATATTTTAATATTCACCTTGAATTGCTGGGATTAATATTATACTATACTACTCTATTTTAATCTCTGGTTAAAATAATCAGAAACTAATTTAATTATAAATTTGTAGTTTTATGTTACGATAGTTTAATAGGTCATAACTCATAACATCCCAGCTAAAAGAATACATAGTAAAAAATTGCAAAATAAACAATACAGGATGGTCCGGTTTGGGATACAGATATTTTAGGAGCTGATTCCCTGACTCATTGTGAGTATGAAATTGTGCGGGAAGTGGGGGTCTATCTTTAAAACCCTCTGAGTTACAGGATGTTTAAAATATTTCCTTCAGAGTAGTTCTTACAAAAAAGATTATCTTATAATTTCTAAAGTAACGTATCTAGAGCAATCACAATGAGTCAGTTTTATAGGTAATTTACCAACATATTTTTCAGTATTACGGTTATTGCTATCCGTATTTCTATTTCCGAGTTATAGCTCAACAAAGTCGAAAAATATCTTTTTTTGTTGAAATTTTTTATGAAAATTACATTTTTCTCCAAAAGTACCCCTAACATGTTGTATTTTTTATCATTATTTTGGTACATCATAATGTTACCTACAAATTCACTGTACAAAGTTTGGACGTGGGTCTTACAATTTTCCAGAAAATAATTATTTTTATGGTAAATAATAATAAATAATAAAATTATGTAGTTATAAACAAATTTTCTTGACTGTTTCATTTCATAGGGCAGGTAGCAAAATAGTAACTTTGGGGATTAATTAATAACTGGAAAACTATAAGACCCACGTCCAAACTTTGTATAGTGAATTTGTAACATTATGATGTACCAAAATAATGATAAAAAATACAACATGTTAGGGGTACTTTTGGAGAAAAATGTAATTTTCATAAAAAATTTCAACAAAAAAATATATTTTTCGACTTTGTTGAGTTATAACTCGGAAATAAAAATACGGATAGCAATAACCGTAATACTGAAAAATATGTTAGTTAATTACCAATGAAACTGACTCATTTTGATTGCTCTAGATACGTTACTTTAGAAATTATGAGATAATCTTTGTTGTAAGAACTAATCTGAAGGAAATTTTTTAAACAACCTGTAACTCAGAGGGTGTTAAAAATAGACCCCCACTTCCCGTACAATTTTTTCCTCACAATGAGTCAGGGAATCAGCTCCTAAAATATCTGTATCCCAAACCGGACCAGCCTGTATAAAATATGTATATACAATATTATCGGTAAGGTTTATATCTACCCCCACATTACCCTATTTGAGGGGATTATATTAAATTAAATTACTTTTAAAATGTTAAGAACTCCTGGTCTGTTCTTGTTGAATGCAAATAATTTACTTAAGATTATTTAAATATAATGGAACATACTTATTGACCTGACAATGAGTATGAAACCGTTAAGTATACGAATTGTTATTTCAATTAATGATTTAATCATATTCAGCATTAATATTAATGTGTTCTGAACACAGAAACATCATCTCAGGTGTACATAGATTAACCATTATAATCAAAAATTTAAATTGGTTATATTGATTATTTAGAATTTGAATAGTTCAAAAGTATATATAACAAAATATCGAAAAAATCCTTATTTTGACAAGCAAATTAAATATTGAATATTCTGGTACCAAAATAAGCAAATCAGAGGACTTGCCCCTGGTGGATTTTTAATGCCGCCTCACTGAACCAAAGGTTGAGACATTATAAATTATACCTAAAGCCATTAACATTGCATTTTACATGTGAATCTATTTTTTAAGTCTATTTATATGTATATAGGTATCAATTAATTTTCAAATCTTGTATTGTACCCGTAAAGATAAACAAGTTGCCGACCACTGCTCTACATAAAGAAACATACACTCAGCACTCTGTTATACGACGGCATCGGTAATTCAAAAATTCCATTACACGGCGGCTAGAGGGGCACCCACCACCTTTAACGTTAATTAGTGAATTTAAACGCTCAGAAATATACAAGTCATGGTGGTATTATGGTGGGGATGGGGAAAGGTCGATGATTAGAACTGTCGGCCAGTCGTGGAATGGAGCGGTCGTGCAGTGGATGGTCGTATAGTAGAGTGCTGAATGTATTGAATTTTCTTTCAAATGACAGAAAAGCTGGAA
This sequence comes from Sialis lutaria, assembly GCA_949319165.1. NCBI lineage: Eukaryota > Metazoa > Arthropoda > Insecta > Megaloptera > Sialidae > Sialis > Sialis lutaria. Next base: position 19,427,700 of record OX439241.1, read on the forward strand.
CCATACCATCTTGTCTAAACTTATGTAACAGATACGTAAAAACCCGAAATATAAAAGGTTTACATTTTTTTCGTCAATAAATCCCAAAAAAGGAATAAAAGTCATTTTTTAGGCTAAAATACCCCCTTAGTTTTAACAGTTGTAATATTTTTTATTGGCTACAATTATTTTAAAATATCAATTAAAATAAAGTAAGAAAATTATAGCATAAATCTTGATTCTATGAACTGATAATACAGTGAAGAATGCGTCGGAAAAAATTGTTCAAAAAGAATTATAAAGATAATATGCAGATTATATTTTTAGAAGGAATATGTAAGAAAAAGATTGATCATACCTACTACATTCCATGATTGGTCTCCAGCTAGACTAAAAAATAAATAATAATAAACACTCTTCCTGACCTACTAAGAACTAAAATACATTTTTAAAATGCACGGTAAATTTAAAGTAATATTTTATAAAGAATGAATCATACAGTATTGCTAACATGAGTGCTATTAATTTTAATTTCATTTTTTTACATCACCAATGTAACATCTTATTGTGACAATAAAATGATTATTAATATTAATAAAAATAGGCAAATTCTTTTCAAACATAAATTAAAAATTCATAATTATTAATAGTCTTAATTAATGACAAATAAAAATTAATTACAAATGTCTTTCAAAATATACTTAATATGTACCAATCGATATAACTTTTAAATGCAATAAAAAAATCAACCGCATGAAGTATGAAAAAACATCACATTAACTATGTACATTATTCTTTTCACATTTACCACAATCATTAAATAGTTATAAACAGTATATGTAGTATGTGTTATTGTCTCACCATATATGTCCCATTTATTTATTACACCAATAACAATATGGTTATTTATTATCATTTAGTTCCGTGTCTATTTGATTAACATTTAATATATGATCTAATTATTATTTAATTATCATTCGTAAAATCATTTGACAAACAAATGACGATGGTCGTTTATAATTCAAATAATTATCATCTCATTTGATACAGTTTAATAACTATAAAATAAACCTTGTGATACCAAATAAGTAACATTAGTTTATTATATATATTCTTAAAAGTTTACTTGTTTTGTTAAATCTGTCTGAAGAAATTTTCCAATCAATCACCATGACATAAAAAGAAATGAAAAAAGTTTCTTAGTCATCAATGACGATGTTACCACTAATAATAGTTCGTTCTTTTTTATTTATCTTTTCATTTTACTTTATTATAAAATATTTTACTTTAATATATGTAGAACCTTTATTCTCAAATGCATGGCCGCATTTTTTTTATTTAGTAAGTTTTTCTTTCTCTGTCGATACTGTAGATGTTCCATAATGTAAATGTCCGTACTGTTAATCGATCCATAATGTTCACCTCTTATTAACCTATTGTTAAAGGTCCCCTCAAACCGAGGTAGTACATGTAGCGGTAGCGATATTGCGATATTTATTAACATTAACGGTAATTGAGGTGTTAAAATTAACTGCGGTAAACTGTAAAGGTATTTGCAGCGATAAAAAAATGTTACGTTGTATGCTCAGTTAACCGTCATGTACCTTATAAAAGTTAATACAATTGGTGAAATCAGATTATATTTTATTTGATCACAGTAATTATGACTATAAAAATATCGGAATGAAAGATAAAATATGGTAGGAAATACTAGGAAATAGGTAATACGAAAAGCATTTGAAGACTTCATTTTCTAGTTTTCCTTTTATTTAAAGTAAATTTTACTTTACACCTGAATTTATTTATGGTTCGGGTTCAGGTTCGCTGACTTTTATCCATAATGGTTTGGCTCGGGTTCAAGGTCATAAAAAATGTTGTTTTTTTTTCGTATTATTGTTTGTGTTCAGGTTCAATTTACGTACTATCATTTTGTTCATCGTCTTCCATTAACGTTAACAATAAATACCTTCCTATCGTGAAACAGGGCATTCGAGTAGTAAATTATGAAACCAAAGATCATAAATGTTACTTTAAAAAAGCATTTTTTTTTAATGGAACTGTCAAAAAAGTAAGTTTTTTGGTTGTTAAAAAAAATATAAAATGTCCGCTAAAAAGAAATTCGAAACCATTGATGTAAAGAGTCAATTTTTATTTTTATTTCTGTCACATTATTGTTAAAATAGAAAACAAAAGCAGAAGTCAGTATAAATTGTTCAAATCATAAAATTAGAATCCGATTCAGTCGATTTATCACTCGATTATTATACGATGCAGTTTTTACTGCTGTTTTCTTATATTTAACAAAAGACACTGGTGCCCCCAAAACCCATCAGACTGGCGAACGTTTATTGTTGAATGCATTGTTAACCACTGTGTATATACGGAACATTAAGTTTCCTTCAAGTGACTTTTTGCCATTGTCATGTTTATTCAACGTCAAACTTTTCTGCAAATGACTTTTCTTTTGATATGATTTTTCTCTATTGCATAATATGTATATGCATGAATATTACATTAATTTTTTCTATTAAATATAAAAAAAATATACATTATTACATTCATCTTATATTTAAAACCCTCAAAAAGGATATTTAATCCTTAGAAAACTCAACGTCATTCTGTATGTATGTCTGTCTGTTAGTGTTCTTATCACTCGAGAACCACTTATTCGATTTATGTATTTTTTTTAATTGATAGATATGTTCTCTGGCCAGATTTTAGGATATATTTTGTTACGTTAGGTAATATAAGGAATAAGCAATGACGATAATAGTATATCAAGTCGGAAAAATCGTAAATATCTCAACTTCTAAGCGATATAGGGGGTTCTTTTTCCCTCTAAAACTCCCACCCCCGCTAGATCTAACTAATTACAACCCTCCATTCGTGACAGAGGGTTAAATATTGGCTCCCATTCGAAGCCAGGGTGGGTCCGCTTGTGTAATATACATATGTATAATATGTATAAATATTTATAAGTAGAAAAACCCTCTTATTTTTTTTTCTAATTCAATATCATGTTCATCTTGTAGCTTTATTGTTTATTGATCAATTTAGTTGTAACATATCATATCTCTTCGTGCATCCATAATACATAATAGATGCTAATTGGAGTAGAAGTAATTATAATTATCTTCCATTATGAAGTTTAATATTTTTTTATATTTTTATCAATTACCGCAATCTATTATATGTAAGAAAACAAAAGGAAAAAATACAGTTTATTAATTTATGTATGTTCATGATTGCTTTGATATATGAGTAGCTAATTGTAAGTAAAATATCAAAAGTGCCTATAAAAAATGTATTTTTAACATTTCCTTTTCAAACTTAAGAAAAATAAATAAACTCCAAGTAATTTCCATGTTTTCTGTACCTTTTTTAGTAAAAAATTATTGAAAATTCAAAAATCTCTAAATATTTGTGACATTTGTGATACATAAGTGTTTTTTTATTTCGCTACTGGTACAGTCAAAGCGTCGTAAAAAATTAGGCAACCGTGCATTTTAGGTAGGCAGCAATTTTTTTAGGTGGATTCGTAGAGGGATCATCCGTGACTCTAAAACTCATTTTTCGGGATTCGTAACGATATTGTTTTTCCGCCATCTTGAAAATAAGGGTGCCATTAGTTTTTTTATTTATCTCCATAACCGTCAGCTTAACAAAAAAATTCTAAGAAGCATTTTTGAAGGTAATTAAACTGTCTATAACTTTTACTTTTAACTTTTTGGCGTAACATTAAAAATAAAAGTATTACGAGCAAAAAAGAATAATAAAATAGGGGATGGAAATCTTTAAGGCAAGATGACTTTTGTATTTTTAGTCCTACAAAAAAAATACATCTGATCTTTTTTGTAGAACGTTTCTTAATAAACTATTTAATCTATTCATTTTTATATTTGGTTTATTTTTATTGATGTTTCAACGTTGTTAAGGGTGGTAAATTGAAAGTATGTGAGTTACGTAGATACAAAAAATACAATATTTTCATTTAATTTAGATTTTTATGAAAATGATTATTTTTCAATGCAACCAAACAAACGTCATTGACGTAGATTTTAAAGCGGGGTACCATAAACATATTTTTTTGGTAGAAAAAATACTTTTTCTTATATTCAATTTGAATTCGTACAATTACTGGGATGTCATGAATTTTCTTGTTTAATATTAATGTATCTTCAATAAAAAAAGAAACAAAGTTTTTGACCCACTTCCCTCAGGTTGTTATTCACTAATCTATAATGAAAAGTGTTTTTTTTTTATTTACAAAAATACGTAAATTAAAAAAAAACACTTTTTATTTGTTAAACAATATCAAACAGAATATTGAAATCGAACAACCTGATGATAATAACACAAACATAGAGAACAAAACTTGATTAAATAATTAATACTAATTAAATTTCACATTGACAAACAAGTGGTGTAACTAACACTGGTACATTAAATATGAAGTGTCATAAACTATAACTGCACGTATAATAAATAATCCAGTGCCGAACATCAATAAGCATATTAGAGGAATAAATAAACATCCCAGTGGCGCAGCTAAATTTTATTAATCGAGTACACTTATTCTATATTTTCAGTTGTTTAATTAATTACGTAATGCTTTAGGAGCATACCTCCCGCATCCTATCACGCGCCTCTAAACTGGAATTATTAGCGGCCCCAAAGATTTTGTTTAATAAGAAAAAATATTTTATAAGTAACTTATACATATGTATGACCTTTTTTTGGTTTCAATTAAAACCAATATACGAATTCTTACATGGACGAGAGGGAGGATAAGTTACCTCTTTCTAATAAATAACACAGCTCAAAAAAAGGTTCTTGACTTCTTAATCGGACTATACTTTTCTTACGTATTTTTTGACACAAAAAAGGAATTTGACATTAAAGAAAACTAATCCCCCCAGTTTGATTACTTTTGTAGATCAAATATTTCTCTACACACTGGTAGAAAGGATTTCTCAAACCAATTAAACCTTGTTTTGTATATAATGAAAACAATATTTTCTTAAGATAAGCAATAATCTCTTAAACCAACTATAGTATTCTTGAACGATGGAATAACATAGTTTTCTTGGTCCAATACAATTTTTTTTCTGTGCAGTTTAACCTAACCTAACTCGATCAAAGATGGTCGTACAGCGATACAAAAAAAGCAAATTGAAGAAAAAAGTCCGATCTACAAAAGTAATTAAATTGTTTGGCCAAAAAATGATCATTATTATAAGTGGGAAACTTCTATAATTAAAATTCATACTGAGGTCCCGTCACTGTTACTTCTATATTTGCACCTCTATAACTGGATAAATGGGACACCTCTTTAAGTGGGATAAAATAATTGGTGCCTTGAGATTCCGCAGTCCTCCAGGTTTCACTGTAATATAGTTAATTGTTTTGCTATTTTTCATGATGGCATAAAAAATTGGGGGTTAGTAAGCTTTTTTAATGTCAATTTCATTTTCAGCGCCCAAAAAGGTGTTTTCAAAACTAAGGAATGTTTTTATATGAGTCAATAAATATACATTGGAAATAAAGACATGTAGTATTGACTTAAGGATCATTTCATATACATACATATTAAATATCATTTTACCTGGAGCAACTTGCTCCAGCTGCTCCACTGGAATTACGCAGTCACATATTGAGAGGGAGCGTGTATGACAGATTATTTAAATTATAATGCATTCACGTAATGGTGTCACCTGATATGTTGGCAATTTCAATCTAAATGGTAACAGATCAGTGGTTATTCAATGGTGGGGTCTATAGAATCTATATTTATATATTATGTATAATTAACTCTGAATGCACGAATACAAAATAATAAAAAATAATTTTTGAACTTTTTTTTTAAATCAGACGTTTAAAATTCGATCGGGGATTTTTTTGTTTTTTACTATTTACTCTATAATTATTATTTAACCCCTACTGTTACCTATTGATCTACTGCAAAAACCAAATGAAGTAAATTGGTCATTTTTAACTTGTCTATTTTATATAATATAGCAACTTTTTTTCTTACTAAATTTTTGACGTTTAGACAATATAGTTGTTTTTATTGATAGATACCAAATATAAATACCTACGAAACAATAAAGTGAACTAATAAATTAAAACAAGATACAAATATTTATATTAAAAAAAACAATAACCAAATTGCTGTAATTATAATAAAAATAGTCTTATATAAATTGGAAAAAGCAATTTAAAGATTGAAATCTTTACTTTCTAAAGCTGATTGAATTTTCATTCATTTTCCAGGGTTATAAAAACAAACAAACAATTCATAATGTTTTTGTAAACTTTTTAAAGGTATTTGGAGCTTAAAAAATTGAGATTAAATATGCTATACGTTTCACGTTTTTTAGCAAATGTTCAACTGCCTAGTAAAATGACGTATCCAAAACTTGTCTTCTTCTTTAATTCTTTATCTGTTGGTATGTAACGTTTCTGATAGTTCAAAGGATGCATGGTACGAGTTACTATTTTATTCTGACATAAAGAAGCCAAAACGTCTAACGGCAATATAATCAATATTTTTCTGGATTTACTTAATCAAAAAAATCTAAAATTTATTTAATAACACTCAGGTATATTTGAGTGCTAATAATAATAACTAGATTCGCTTTTTGTATCGCTGTATGATCACTTTGTACTGATACATGTAAAAAAGATTTTAAACTTTTTGAATCCACCCTTCAATTGTTCCCTAATTACAAGCGCAACGTTCAATGTTAAATGTGTCATTTTTGCTTTGATCGCATCTGAGTCAAAAATGAGCGTACATTAATATAAAAACAAACGCAAATTGAAGAGAAAAGTTCGATCTACAATAGTCATTCATTAGATTCGTTAAAAAAACTATCACGGCCCTTGGAAGCTCACAAAATTGATATAAATTTTTGTCATTATTTGCATAGCAACAAAATTAAGGGTCAAATTCATTTTAGCTACCAAAAATACGCAAAAAAACTATGTATATTAAGAAAGACCAAGAAATTAATAACGATCTCAAATAATTTCAGTCGATCCCAGCAAAATTATTTAGATTACTAAATTTTAAAATAAATCTTTCGCAAAGAAAAAAGTAGATCATATTAAAAATGTAGTTGACCACTTCTGAAATATGCAGATATAAAAAATAATAAAAGGTAATAAGCTAGTTAGTCACCACAGTAGATGACAAACATACCATATGTATATAAATTCATTCGAATAGACTTCTATATGAATGGTTATCTAATTCCAAAACTTCACTACAAATTACTATTCAGTTCTATTCTGTTCTGATATATATGCGAGTCTATAGACGCCGTTTAAAGCGTCGGAGATGCAGAAGGAGGTTATAATACTGTAAAGTCTAAACACTGGCGTTGCATTTGAGACGTGATCTGAGGATAAATTCTCCAGAACAGTACGTGTCATTTGTGCTTTAGACGGTGTGGAATAGAACGATGCATGACATTTGCACTGCAATTTGAATAATATATTGTGATTTTATACGTCAGTGAGATAGATCAAATATTGTGTTATATCGGATATTGACTCTTTATGATAGGATGATAGCCAATCCGATAAAATAAATGGAATGCGCAGTTTCGTGCTATTTAAAATAGCCATAATATTTTTTTATTTGGTACAGAAAAAATTGTAGAGTCAAAATTGGGATTCAAAATTATGATTGAAAAAAATATTTTTAGCGCAATCCACGAAGTGGTAGCGCTTATACATTATGCTCGATTTTCCGTCCGTCCGTCTGTCTTCCACCGCGAGATCTTGGCCCCCTGACCACCTAGAGACCTCGGGTTTTCGCTAAATGGTAAGTCTGTGGTTCTACTTTAGCCTATTTTAGGAATTTTTTCGGTCATGTCCCTCCATCCGGCCACGGACTGGCATAATGTCCTGTTTTCATACAAAATTTTTCATATATGGCTTCATGTACCTCATTGAACTCGGGATTGATTCACGAATTGATTGGCAAAGGTATTTTTTGAGTTATGTCCATCAAGTGGGTTGCGCGGCCACTCCAACGTGTGGGTTTTGATAAAAAAAATTTATTCAAAAGTCATTTTTTAATTTCAAAAATATTTGTATTTGAGGTATTTTTACGCTGTTTTTAAATTGGATTCGTCGTTTTTTAAAACCTTTATTAACTTTTGTAAAATTGAAGAACATTATTTTTCAATTTTGTATAAACCCTAATAAATAACATAATTACAATATGAAAAAATATAGCCCAATTAAAAACTAATCAAAAATTTACTATTTTTAACATTCCCATACATCCTATATCTTACCCAATCAAAATCATATACATTTAAAGAAAAAACTTTCAAAAATTCAATTACAGTGATATCTACCTAAACCAGATCCCTATATACCGGAAACCTTGACAAACAGAATGATTTTAGGTACATTTTACTGTTAAATCCTTTGTAAAATATAAAAATTTTAAAACGGAAAAAATACTAGAACAATAATATTCCGTTTTATGCAGGTTTTACTGTATTTCAGTTATTCAAAATCTAATTCCAGTCCTAAACCAAAATATTATACTCAGCATATTCATAATTACATATGTTCGTTCTAACAGTTCAACATCCGTATATACAAATTAGCAAATGTTTAAAACTGAATACATGCAAAGCGCAATGCATAACTAATTTAATGTCTTATTAAACGGAAAATGTGCACAAAATAACTCGTTGTTCTCGGAATAAACAGCAGAAATATGTGTATAAAATTAGCGTATTCAATGTGGCCAAAAATAGATTCATTCCATGAAATATTTTTTATACGAAACTGTCTAGCAATTTATCATGAAATATTCTAAATACCTCTAAAGGAATGTGTATTAGGTCTTGGCTTCTAGGTTAAAGATACAAAAATGAATTTTATAAATCCTATATTACTTTATTTTTACTTGATATGATCGATACTATTTAATGTCCGGTTTTATAAATTAGCTAACAAAAAATTTTTATCTGAAAAATACCTTCAACAGTCAACAGGGTATAATTTCTGTGATATTCTCTATCTATATCTATAAAAGAGTTTGTCTTTAACCACTCACTCACTCACTCATATATCAACGTACAGCCCAAACCCCTGGACCTAGAAACGTGAAATTTCGTAGGTGCCTTCCTTTTATGATGTAAGGATTTTTCGAAATTCAACCCCTACGGGGTTAAAACAGGGTGTCAAAGTTTATATTAAAAAAAAATTTTTTTCGCATTTAATTGAAACTTATCGAACATACTCTCTACAATAATGGCGGAGTCAGGCAAAATAATCTGCAATAGAAAAATTCGATATTCAACCCCTAATGGCGAAAGTAGACAGGTGGTTAGTTTTTACAATGTTTAACTAAGATCTGAGATATTTACGTTTTTTTATAGGTAATGAATAAAAATCAATATAAAAAAAATGTAATATGTCATCTCAAATCACATATGGAGGGTTCTAATTAGTTTTGAAGTTTACGCGAGCGAAGCCGCGGGATCCCGCTAGTTACTTCATATGGAGCATAATTTACAGAAAAATATAACCCGAAATAACCTTTGTTAGGTTACTATAATAATGTATGAACTTTCTTACTATCCTTAAATTTAAATTTTCAAATTGACATTTCCTCACATATTATAGGATGACAAAAAAGGTCTTCATTGCGTTCATTTTGGACATATAACCATAGGTGGGCACAGTTAATTGAAAAGTTAACTTCGTTAATCGTTAATCCGTTAATAAAAAAGTTAACTTCGTTAACCGTTAAAGCGTTAAAATTTTGAAAATGTAACGGAAGTTAAAGTTAATCCGTTAAAAAGTTAACCATCCAAAATGTTTGTAGACCTTTTTACTTTCTTATACAAATGTATATGAAATATATTTTTTTCGATTTTGATGGAATTACACTCATCGCTTGATAAACCGACCTTTGATTAACCGGCAGCTTGGATGACCGGCGGACCAAACGCGCGATATGCCGACTTTCTCCAATCCCCTCCATAATACTACCGTGATTGCTATCTCTGCGTGTAATTTAAATTCGCCAATCAACGTTGAGGTTGGCACGGTGGTGGGGGCCCCTCTCGACGTCGGTTTATCAAGCGGTTCAATTACCAACTTCGTCGGTTTATCAAGCGGTGAGTGTATCAATTTTGACCTTCCCTGAATCTATTCTGGATATTTTTGCCATGATGTCTGTGTGTCTGTCTGTAGACGCTGTAACTAAAATACGTTATACGTAATACAGAGAATAAACACTGTATACTCTATTTCATTTAGTTTGCAGTGGTTGTCGGGTCACTTGACCGTATGAGTCGTGATTTCGTGATCTGTACGGTCAAATCACCCGGCAACTAGTATAGATTATTCTAAATAATTATTTTTAAAAATTCTTTCTGGCTAAATCATAAGTGTTGGAAAAAAATGTATGGGAATAAATTATTGATAATAACATACTCGACATTTTTTATCTCAAACATTTTTGTCTTATTTAAAAAATAAATCCAAAATTTAAAAAAAATGACAAGAGTAAACATCTGTTTACATCTTATTGTTAGTAATTACGTTAAACATAATTCGTTCGATATCAGTATGTATAAAATCATATTTCTATAGTTTATATCCCATTCATTTTATTCTATCTTTTATTAGTTCGTCAGTAATATCTTTCAATAAAAAAAAATCACTTACACTATTAATTGTCATTATTATGTATAAAAAAAGTCCTGTGGCACACGGCAGATTATTTTTTTAGCTATTTCGACAACTTTGTTACGTACTTTTCATCAAACAACCAATGTAACGGACTAAAGTTAACGGAAGTTGAATTTAACGGAAGTTAACAAAAGCGTTAACATTTTTTTAAGTTAACTTAAAAGTTAATCCGTTAACCATTTTGTTAACTTCGTTAATTAACGATTAACGGGTTAACGAGTTAATGCCCACCTATGCATATAACTTAAGTTGGTTGGGATAATCTTGTCAAACGTTTTCAGTTTGAAAGCTTCTACCTTCAGTAATAAAAAAATGGCAATGTTGGTCATTCAAAACTGGACACCCTGTATAAATACAGAAAATAATAATTACTTTCTTATGAAGCACATAACACAGTATAATTACTAAATATCTTCATAAGCTTTTAAGTGTGTGGGCGTTGTAAAAATATATTTTTTACTTAAAAATGTATAAAATAAAGATATCAAACAAAATTAGCACCAAAAAAATTCGGTAATGACTTTTATACATTGTATAAGTTAAATATATTTGCGAACGAAATGAATCCCGTTTTTTTAATTCTTGTTATATTTTAAACACATTATGAAAACATTAGACCGAGTTCATTTCAATTCAGTGGGCTCTTCATAAAGCTTCTCTCTCCATTAACAAAATTAAATCAATAGAAATTGCGTTTTCTTACTCAAAATTTTATTTATAATTCTAATTTTATAGTTTCATTTAATCTCATGTCTTATTTTAACTCGCACATTTATAAGGAAGTATTTTTATAGAACATAATATGTTATTATATTTACAAATGTACCTTTCTATTATTTATTTGTTAATATGTATTTATACTGATGTGTCATTTCAAATTTGAATATTTTTGATTATCAAAAAGTTGTTCACCTTTTGATGGTATAAAATTAAATAACAAATTAGTTGAGATTGATGATTAAATATATGTATCATACAAATAATTTCTCAGAGTAAATAAGTTTTGTCAACTGATAAAAAAATTTAATTGGACGAAAATAGAAAATGTTCATGGCTTTAATTGTTATACTGCGTATTTATCTAATTTATTGATGATAAAAAACATTGTAATTTTATATCATCTTCAGTTGCCACGTCGATCATCTTTATAAAAAATGAATATCAGGTAATGGGCAAAAATACTTGATTGTTAAACAATTTAAATTAAAGAGTAATTAAATAGCTTTAACAGTTGAAGGTTTATTACAGTGTTAATACTGTTAATCGTTCTTAAAGATACTGCTTATTTTTGTATGTTATTAAAACATAAGTTAATTTTAGATTGGCACCCGGGGCGGTTTTTTTTTGCCCCCCCCCCCTTTTTTTTCGTTCTCAACTCAATATTAATATCAGTTTTCTGGTTTTTTGCACCCCCTTCTAGAAAAAAGTGCTGTCTTTTTTTTCGTTCTCAACTCAATATTAATTTCAGTTTTCTGGTTTTTTGCACCCCCTTCTAGAAAAAAGTGCTGTCTTTTTTTTCGTTCTCAACTCAATATTAATTTCAGTTTTCTGGTTTTTTGCACCCCCTTCTAGAAAAAAATTGTTGTCCTTCATTTTATTTTTATTTTTTTGTTGTCAATTCAATATTTTTATTTTTATTTATGATCTTAATGACATGTTATATACACTTTCCAGAGTATTTAAAGAATAATTTGTCACCCCTTGGTGCTTGGCACCCGGAGCGGGCCGCCCCCATCGCCCCCCCCCCCCCCCCCCCTTACGCCGCCACTGACACTGCCATGCAAAAGTCTTTGGACACTTATTTTTTGCGTATTGTAAATATAAAACTCCAAAAATGATTGATAATAATCCTAGCATATCTAAAATACAGCATTTGCAATTTTCCATGTTAAAGAAAAGTTGAAAGTATTGACGCAGTGTCTTTCAAGCTAACAAGAAATTGTTTTCTTTTACTATTTTAACTGCGAGTAAACATATTCTTTTCGCTATTTTGGGGATTTTTATTGACTGAAATCTGTATATTTACATTAAAAATCACAGATGTCCAAAGACTTTTGCACAGCAGTGTATATCATTTTAAAGTCACTTGGTTGATCTTTATTATAAATAATAGTGTATTTAGATATCTTTCTCAATGATATCGAAATATAATGCCCTAAAATTTTTATTTATTTTTCATAAAAATGATTGTTGGAACACCCGAAGATGATATTCAATTAAGAATACCTTTGGCACAATTGCACTCTATAATTTCCTCTTTTTGCTCCACCTTACCGTATGCCTTTTCTTTCTTTCGGTTTGGTTAACTACATCAAGTAATATCAGCGTTCTATACTCTATCTATAACATGATTTATCCTCGGATATTTTTCCTAGCGATAATATTTCCTATCGATCGGTTCAAATATATCATTCACAATAAATGCAAGCAGAATAATTCGGAATAATAACACAGTTTCATGTAAAATGCAACACTGTGCACACGTTCTTTGATCCGCCGCCATTTCGGAGCCCATATTATGTAAATTCAGCGACGGCTCGTGAGATATCGCATTGCGAAAGGTCGCTAACGTATATGTATGACGTCATTTGTCACGTGCCTTGGATTGTCAAATACTCATCGGGAAATTAATTACACATGCTCGCATGTGTGTGTGTGTGTGTGTGTGTGTGTGTATGTGTGTTTAGCAAATGCGATCTAACTTGTGCTCATTATTTGGAAGATGTTGCTGATGCGGATGGTGTTTATGGTGTATTGAGATGATGGAATGCAAATAGAGCGAAATGTAGCTTGGAGTGTAAGTGTGGGCTTTGTAGTGTTCATTCTGTAAATGTTTGGATAACGGTAGCGTATGGGATATGTATGTTTAAAAGCCAGAATTACTCGTGCAGATGCACAAACGATTTAATTCACTTAACATTCATAAACCATATTACTGGATTGATAACTGGAATGATAAAAACCGAAATCTCTTTTCTAACGAGATCTGATTGACTGGCAGCGTGTACTAACAAAATTTATTTGCATAATATGATGGTATATATGTAAACAGTTTAAACATTTTTAGGTTGAAGGGTAGACAAAATTATTAGGTTCATTATTATCTATTTTTAAGTTTTCGCCATCAGCCTATCAAAATCTATCTATTTCATGAACAGATTTTTAATTATGAGTTATCACAATTTTTTTCAATTTATTAAAAAATAACTAAAATACTTTAATTTTATTGTTTGAGTCCTTTCGTAACAAAATTAGCAAACCTTCAAAAATAGAAATAACATTTGTTTACCTACTGATCAGTGACTATTCACTGAACTGTCTAATTGAATCAATGAAAATACACTTTTTTATTTTAAATATATTAAAAAACCTTTTGAACATTAGACGCTTCATACAATATAAAATTTGGAAATACCGATACTTCTTTAGTGTCGGTAACTCATTTGATATCGTTGATTTTTATTAACTTATACAACTTTTTATACAGAATCAGTGATTTAAGTTGAGAAAGTATCTATATTTCGTTGTACTTTTCTACTAAAATTTTCACAATCAAATAAAAATTGGCAAAAAGAAACCATATTGCATTTATTTATTGCTATTTTGGTGTTAAATTCGAGGATGTGCTATTTCTCCTAAAAAATCCACTTCTTTATTATTTTTATCAATTTACAACAAAACTAAACTAGTTACAAAAAAATACAATTGGAATATACAAGAAAGAATATTAACAATCTATGATTAAGTATTTCCAAATAATTCTTCTATTTTATACATATTATTATCGGATATTGACTGTATACAAAAGCAACAAAATATCTAGAAAACTATGTACATTCACCGTAATTGACAATTATATATACATTAAAATATAGATAAACAATACTGCATTTGTCCAAAGAAAACATAGCCTAATTAAATATCATCATTATCATAAATTAATTTGTATATCAAAATACAAAACAAACAGAGATACAATCAGCCTAAATTCGGGAATAAAATTAACTTTAATTTCCCATACAATCAAACAAATAGTCAATTTAGATAACATTCAACCCAATTCAAACATAAAGTTATCACAAATTGTACTAAACGAATTATACTCGTACAAAACAGTTGCGGTACCACTGTAACGAATCTAGAGAATAATATCCAAAGATCATTTATGCAAGTTATCGTTCTCTTGGTGTGTGCCATTCCCAGGTTCAAATCCCGGTCCTCATAACACACACATAATAGTATAAAACCGGGTGGGAAAATAAAAACACATTCTTCTATTAACTAACTATTAACTACATAAGCTTTGAACAGGTATTTATATCAAAGTTAGTAAACACACAGGTTGTCTCAGTAGCTTTGACCAATCCGCTTGAGCACCCCAGATGACGTTTTTCCCCTTCTCGTGCCGAGTTACTAGGCAACATTTGTTATGATTGGGCAGATCATTACCCCTCACCACATTTGAGTACCCTCGATGACGTATTCCTCTTCCGCGCCAGCTACTGAGATTACCTTGTACTTTACATACCTTGTATTTATATAGTCTGTTTCATTTGTGTTTGCAGTGATTACCGAGGATTCACGAATTGTACCGTCAAATCCCCGGCAACCACTGCAAACTTAAATGAAACAGACTATAGGGTCATTATTTGTTAGAAAAATATAGATATTACACGGCTCGTGTATTTTATCGGAAATTAAAAAAAATATCAAAACTTAGCCCAAATTTTGTAAAATAAATAAATAAAATTATTTAAAAAAAAACAATTCAGAATCCTGAAACGATTCGTCACCTGTGAGGGAAGATATCGTCAAAATAAAATCAATTTTATCATTACGTGTACCTATAGAGATTACGCTCACAATATTTTTATTGATTTTATTTTGATGATATATTTGCTCATAGATGGTGAGTAATTTCATTATTTTGAATGGAACTTATTATAATGTTTGTTTAGTTAACACCAAAAAGGGGCCTACTCGTGATATTAGTCAATTTTTGAGAAATACTTTAAATATCTTAAGAACAGTTGATATTCAAATTTAAAATAATATCTCCTCGATCATTCAAACCCTAAACCATTTGGTTATTGTATTTGAAATCAATTTAAAAAAATACTTCTAAGAATTTCTACCATAAATGTATGTAGGTACATATTTGCAGCGATAGAAGAAATTGAATGGCATTTAAATACAAATGAATGAATTGAAATTACCATTGAATAGATGTTGTATCCGGTATTACCCGAGTCAATGTAGGAATGTTACCAATCGGTTTATAAACACCCTAGTTGTTAACTGCAATTTCATGTGAAATAGAAGATAAACGATAAAACAGGTCGCGCGTACATATGTAACATACTAATTTTTTATCTTAAGTATCTGTATAATTATACATTTTTCGGGATACAAAATAGCATATGTTCTTTTTAAAAAAACAATCTTATCTCCTTGCTAAATTTCATCATTATCGGTTTAGCAGTTTAACCGTGAAAATATCACAAACAGACACACTTTATAATATAAGATGTAAAAAAATATATCAAACAAAATATATTTTCTCAATTCTTACATAGTTTTAATATATCGTCGCCTCGGAGCAAAAATTCTGAGTTTTGGGAGATCACATTTTTAAACTTGTATAATATATAATTGAATGCTACTTTATTTTGATGATTTAGAAAAGCGCTAGTGAATCCAACCTTTACACGCTTAATAGTACTAACGTTCGAGCAAATTTTACCTATGTTTCACGATCCTACTACCCATTAAAGTCCTTAAAGACTTTAACTTGTGACAGTTTTTCATAAAAAAAAATTGATAAAATTTTGCTCCCTTGTGGCCACACATGGAATTAACAGTTGTGAGATTCTTTAAAAAACCAATACCATCATACTATTCTTCCTAATGAGTTTAGTACAAATTCGATATTTTTTTAGTTGTGCCAATCTTACTCCGAGGTGACGAAAATCTGGTCCTTTTGTTTATGAAAGTTTTCTCTAGCTTACGTCAAATTTAACAACAATATCATGCTCTTAATTAATATAATTAAGATTAAATAAGACTGTATAGATTTTCCCTGTAAGTTCATAACACCGCGTCATCCGATTATGTTCGTATACTCAACATCTTACCTAAACTAATTTTAAATTCTATGATCTTTAGCTTTACTCGGAAGATAATAAGGAAGAGGGAGTTAAAAAAACTACACAACTCTTCTATATAGTTATATTAGACTTAATAATAAACATTCATTGATAATTTAGGAGGAACTATACATCGACAAAAAACTTTTTTACCACCCGGTACATATGTATAAAGATCTTTATGCATACGCACACATACGCATATACCCTTTTACACACATGGTACATAAACTTGGCCTCCTTCGCGGGTTAATGTGTGTTCCCTCTCCCCTCGCAACTCCCACAGTGTTATGTCTGTTTTGGGAACGACAGGGTCTACAGCCGCGTTCTCTAAGTTTTGTGTAATTTAATTTTATTGTATTTCGAGAAAGACCTCACTGCCATTCGGCCGCACCTGTTGTACAATGGTTCATGTGACAATAAAAATATACGCTGGCAAATATCGGCGTTCAATGTGTTTCTATGCATTCGTATTGTCTCTGCTGTACGTTTCAAATGGGCTTAGTGAATGTGATTTCGTGTAATTTGATGTTAATAAGGCCATTATCTATTCAGATTAGATTGTGTCGTAAACTATCGATTAACTGGGGTTGGATTAACTCGAAATTGGGTTGATTACGGTACTGAAATTTGGAATAGTAATAATAGTTATGATAACGCCAGAAATATTAGATTTAATACTACTTGGATGAATATTACATAAACTAATGTATTTTTATATACCTTTCCTATATGTGATATGCCATAAATGTGATCTGAACGAATTTTTTTCCATGATCTTGCTTTTTAACATGTATTATATTTTTGTTCACAAACGAGTCTCCTGATGAGATAACGTAATTATACACAGTCTATGTTATTTCTAGGATCACAAGAACTGTTTGAAAGATTCATCAAAATCGGCCCAGTGATTTTTAAGATCATCGACCCAGATTTTTGGTCGAATTACTTTTTTATGACTCTAATTTATATTTTAAAATATTGATAGTTCAAAATTAAAAATATAGACCAGTGTGAAGTTGGTCTAGGTTCCTAATTTTTTCTTACGTTTCAAAGGATGATATTTCATGATACCATAAAATGATACGGACTTTTTCGTGTATTTATTTTAAAAATAATAAAGAACGAACATATTAATCAATGTTTTTTGTGATATATGCTTTTAAAAGTACTCTAATCAATCATCCTTTACCGTAATTAAAATAAACGAATCAGTACAAAGCACATGAGATAGATTCAACATCAATTGCCTGTAGTTTTTCTTTAAAAACTTTCGGGTCTGTTTCAATTAAGTGTTTAATCTAACAACTTTCCCAACTATCGCGGTACAAACTGACTACATACATACTACACACATACACACACATAGAATTGTGCCTGCAGTTCAAAACTGTAAACTGTAAGCCGGTATCATACATACACATTACACATACATATGTACAGGCCCACTTTAACTACATATAACTTCACCGATTAAGGGAAACAAACTGGATGATTTAAGTATTATTGAAGTGAAACTTCTTAGCGAGCTAGTGAATTGAAATGACCTCGACACATTTTAAAGTACGACAGGTATACATATGCATGAAAGAGCGATGAGTATATGTATAAGAGAAAGATGGATGAATATTGCATGCGTACAAGTTAGTTGACATGGGCTATGCGTAAGAGAGAGGTAATTAGGTGTAGAAGAGAAAGATTAATGTTTATTATTATTAATTTATTTTTGTCTTCTAGCTCCTCTTGAACTTTTTAGGTAGCTTTTTTATAAGATGAATAAATATGTAGAAGTATGTTTAAGTCGGTGTCAAGCTACGTATTTTGTATATGGTTTATGTGTCAAAATAATACGATTGATAATTAATTTAATACGATTACCTGTATTTGTTTAATTCGTATTGTTAATTAAAATAAAAGAAGTTTCCCCTCAACTATGCATTTATGAGGGTGAGGCACACACCACTTTTTGCATACAAATTACTGTAACTATTCGAACGGATTAATCATCTATTTGTAAATATATATTTTATATTTTAGCAACATATTTGTAAATAATTTATTTTTCACAAAACGCTTGATTTTGGTAGTCCAGAGCGCTAAAATATCTTAAAACGGACCTGCATATGTATATTCGGCAGTTATAAAAATCCACTAATGTGTTCTGCCAATCTAGATTTTTTAGCGTACTTTTTCCTAAGCAATATAAACCGCAAGCATTTATATCAATAGACATATTTCTTATTCATTGATTCTTATTTCTTTTTTGTTGATTTTCTAACTTTCATTTCTGAGTTGTTAAGATTTATAAAATAAACCAATTAAAATACATTGTTCTTTTACGTACCAATAAATACAAATAAAGGACCTGGCAATGCGTGACGAAACATTGGCATATGTGACAAATACCTACGTTGATGTATTTTCTTATTTGATTTTTCAACCCAACATCTGAAAAAGAAGAGTCAAAACGTTTAGAAATACGACAGCATGGTCAACAGCCTGGGCACAGACGGGGAAATGTTAATTTCAAGTCTGATCGTGTCATAAAACTGGTCTCACTCAGTCACTAATATCGAGAGGACTAACTGGCAAGCCTAATTATTCGCGAGTTAACAAACCAACCATATCTCAAAAACTATGTAACCTCCAAAAAAAATGTTGAGACAAAAGTTGTTGGGAATTATTAAGTCTATAATATTGCTAATAACAATCTTGGTTGTAGGATCAACCGGAGTTATTACGGAAATTCCCTTTTTGTTGGCTCCTATAGAGACGCAGTAAATGGGCAACTGAGTTATTCGACGTTGCTAGTCACAAAAGCATATACAATAACGTTGTATAAGAGGGTCATATCTAGAATTTTTTAATGACTGACGAATCGAGGAGTAAAATGAAGGTTAAAAAAATTCGGTAAGCAATATTGTGTTTCGTAGAACCATTCTGAATATAAAATGCAATGTATAAATAATAAATACAATAATAATATAAAATATTCTGTCCGCGCAACCACCGCGGTAAGCGAATTTTATTTGATAAAAAAAAAAATAAAAAAATAATTAAATGTGTAAAAATAAGTTGGCTCTGAAATTTTTTTAATTTTTTATTGATTATTAACTTTTTACTCTACATAATAAACAAAAAAATAAAATAAAAAGCTTGTAAAAAAAAATTTCCACATCGGGACTCGAACTCGGGATTCTTAGTTTACAATCTCTGCAATATTTTTTTTGTTTTTAAAATATCAACCAAACGGTACTTTATATCGAGAAATCACAAGAGACATAATAATTTTGTTTTATTGAGAGGATTCCAAAACATATTTGATATTAACAATCCGATATTTAATACCCGAGATATGATTTTTTTTCGGTTTTGAACGGCCGCCATTTTGAAACCCATAAAGGAATTTCGCTGACTAACGAACTTAACCGAGGTATTCGTGAGATCGATTTTTTAACCAAGTTTCAAAAAGATCGGAAGTAATCCTGGAAGGCTAGAGAGTCCACTCGAAACGGCAGATATACATATATATATATATATATATATATATATATATATATATATATATATATATATATATATATATATTAGGGTGGTCCTTATTTTTGAAGTCTCGAATTTTGAACTCCGTACCCCCCAAATTTGTTCGTTATCATGAGACTTGAATTTCTGTCAAATTTGGTCATGATCAACCAACCCCTTCCCGTGCCGACTTAGGGTTGAAAAAAGTCCAAATAGGGTAGTTTTATTGTTTTTTGCGTTTAATTAAAAAAATAAAGCAATTAGCATAAATATGTATATAAGATTTATTGTAGAGCGTAAAATTATCTATAAAAAATGTTCTCATAGTGTATCACGAATATCTATGATTTTCCATGAAAAATAATAAATTTTATTTGAAAAAAATTATTAGTTGACGGTAACGTAAATATATTATATGAATGGTAGTCCAGTAAAGGGAGCATTTTGGCAAGAACTTTTAAGGGACAAGCAATGATATTGTTGATTATTATATATTTTGGTGCGGAGAATTCGAAAAAAATAACCTGGACTAGAAAAAAGTGATGCAACACCCTTAAAAATGGGGTTGAAGGGTGAAATCCCATTTCCATGTGTATTTTCAATTTATTTCAAAATCTAAAGCGACAATATGGTATTTTTATGGTTAAAATATGTTGGTGACACTGAGATAATTCGATTGAGACCAAATGTACTGAATTTGACCCAAAATTAACCTTTCTACAATGTTTAATATATGTAAAAATGCTTATTTTTGGTGAAAATAGTTTAAAAATTAATAACTTCCGTTAAAATCATCCAAATGACTCGAAATTGGTCTCAAATTGTTCCTGAAATACCAAAGAATATTGATAAACTATAATTAAATAAAATATTAATAGTTTAAACAATGAAAATTGCTAATGTTTAATGATAGGTGACGTAAATTTTTGGAAAATTGCCATTTTACTAAAATTTAATTAAAAACAAAAGGGTTGAATATTTTTTAGAAAAATCAGCGTGAATATCTTTGATTTGTATATACAAACAAAATGAGCCCCTCCCAAAAAAAATTTATTCACTTGAACGGATGCAATTCCACACTAAAATGCACCGCATTTTTCATGTATACAATTTAAGTAAAATACATTTTTTTAATAAAATTGTAAATTATGATTAAAACATATTCTTATGTATGCTTTAACGTAAATTACAAGTTTATGCATAAATAAAGGCTCATATGAGTGCATAATAGTGTATGAGAAAGTGCATAAAAATATATTATTTCAATAAAAACAAAATAATTCGGTGCATTTTAATGTGGAATTGCATCTGTTCAAGTGATAATTTTTTTTTTAGAGGGGCTCATTTTGTTTGTTTATACAAATCAAAGATATTCACGCTGATTTTTCTAAAAAATATTCAACCCTTTTGTTTTTAATTAAATTTTAGTAAAATGGCAATTTTCCAAAAATTTACGTCACCTATCATTAAACATTAGCAATTTTCATTGTTTAAACTATTAATATTTTATTTAATTATAGTTTATCATTATTCTTTGGTATTTCAGGAATAATTTGAGCCCAATTTCGAGTCATTTGGATGATTTTAACGGAAGTTATTAATTTTTAAACTATTTTCACCAAAAATAAACATTTTTACCTATATTAAACATTGTAGAAGGGGTAATTTTGGGTCAAATTCAGTACATTTGGTCTCAATCGATTCATCTCAGTGTCACCAACAAATTTTAACCATAAAAATACCATATTGTCGCTTTAGATTTTCAAATAAATTGCAAATACACATGGAAATGGGATTTCACCCTTCAACCCCATTTTTAAGGGTGTTGCATCACTTTTTCTAGTCCAGGTTATTTTTTTCGAATTCTCCGCACCAAAATCTATAATAATCAACAATATCATTGCTTGCCCCTTAAAAGTTCTTGCCAAAATGCTTCCTTTACTGGACTACCATTCATATAATATATTTACGTTACCGTCAACAAATAATTTTTTTCAAATAAAATTTATTATTTTTCATGGAAAATAATAGATATTCGTGATACACTATGAGAACATTTTTTATAGATAATTTTACGCTCTACAATAAATGTTGTACACATATTTATGCTAATTGCTTTATTTTTTAATTAAACGCAAAAAACAATAAAACTACCCTATTTGGACTTTTTGCAACCCTAAGTCGGCACGGGAAGGGGTTGGTTGATCATGACCAAATTTGACAGGAATTCAAGTATAATGATAACGAACAAATTTGAGGGGTACGGAGTTTAAAATATCCAAAAAAATTTCCTTCACCTATAAATAAGGACCACCCTAATATATATATATATATATATATATATATATATATATATATATATATATATATATATATATATATATATATATATATATATATATATATATACATACAGTTTTGAACGGACCTCATTTTCGTGATCTCGAGATCAAGTTTGATAAAGATATATAGTTTTTTTTCCGAAGTTGCGTCATGATGGTGATAGCAATAGCTATATTTTTCTTCGAAAAATTCGCTAACAAAAACATAAATCGATTCCTAGTTGACATTGACGAAAAATACTTGAGCCGGATATAAATTTTTTGAGGGCCGGAAAGTTTTGGGACCACTGTTTTAGACAGAGCTGTAAATGTATGGCTAGCAACACAGTCGTAGACACGCCGCCTCCGTAATCCTTTGTTTGTAAGTCAACGGCAATACAGCATATACATCACAAGTTTTGTCTAGAAATTTATGCAACTCTCGCAAGATAAATTACCATCCTCTGTTGACCAATTAAACAAAACGACGTCGTACAAAATAAAATACCAATTAATTACCGCACACACTATATGTGTATATAAGGGGTGACCAACTAGACGACCATTCGCATAGAAAAGTTTTGATAGAAAATACAATATATTAATTAAAATCTATTCGATTCAAACTCAGAATCTTGTTTTGAAGATCCGATAGATTTCGGTAAAAATAAAGTGACGTGGCCATCATAAGACTATTTTATACATTGTTATTCAAAAACTGAACTCTTGAAAATACACCAGTTTCAAAAATATTTAGAAAAACTCCTAAATTGACAAGAATAAACATCATTTTCCAATTTTGTGTTACTCGTAAAAAAAATATACATTTCTACTACAGACATCATTGAGATAATGATAGTACACGATTGTTAGAATAACTATCAAATTTTAGGGATGATAATTTTTACACAAGTTATGTAAAGTATAAAACTAGCGGCAATCTCGTAAAGAGTTGTATTTGAATTGACAATTGAACGATATTTTACTATACTACATAAAAACCACACCAAAGACTTTTAGGAAGTTGTACTAGGATGATCGTATAAACAATAGACAACTTTGAAATCTGTACTTCCAGTAACTATTTGGTACTTTTATATAGATCAGTATTAAAGAACTGCAGTGAAAAACTTTTTTTTATGGTTTGTGACAATCTAAGGGACGCGACGGGCGGTAAAAAAAGATATGTATTAACGTAATTGTGTAACATTTCCTCAAAATAGTGAGAAAGATGCGATGGCGTTTAGGATATATCTATCTTCTTTTTCTAAGAAGAATAAAATATACACTTTTGTTTAGATAGACAAGTATATCCTAAACTAAAAATACACCTTAACCACAAAATTTATGTCACTCATTTTGTGGTTAAGGTGTATTTTTAGTTTAAGTGACTAAGAAACCACAGTTTCTCCGTTTTTCAAGTAAGAAGTATATCCTAAACTATGTTCTATCTTTTATTTTTGACATGGCTCTGTTTTTGAGTCAGATGCGTGGTTCGTGCTCTGTCTATGAGATATCCTATGCTAATGTCCAGTATTATAATGGGGATAGCAAATTTGCAAGTTTGTTAGCACTCTCAAATATGGTATCAAACTTATATGACAGTTCTCTTGGAGTTTTGTGATGGCTTTGGCAACTTTCGCGCAAGCGTTGTTTGTAAACACCAACGGTATTAAAACAGTGGTGCTATTATGAAAATTATTTTATACGGTCAGAGTCGCCAACTGTTCTAAATTCCGTAGCAAATCAATAGATACTATAACAATATTAATTACCTCGTTTATGAGTGCTACCTAGCTTGCAAATTTGCTAGGTCTTTTATAATACCGCACATAAAGCATGCAATTCAGTAAGCATTACCAACTGTTCAGAAACATTTTTTTATTGAGAAAAATAATAAATAAATATTTTTTTATAAAATATTGAGTTAGCACTGAAATCGTGGCAGCAGCGCAAACGGTTTGGTTAATAGTAGTATTGCATTCACTAACCCACCCACACACACACATCTTACGTGTTGAAACGATAAGACGTTGCCACACTTTTCCACTACATTTCAAAAACCACATATTTATGTATAGTTTTATAAAAAAAAATTAATTTTACCAATAAGTATATCCTTGAAGATATAAAACATAAAATATTCCGGTGCTCCCTAAAGCCAAAATTAAGTTAAAAAAATTTCAACCAAAAGTAAAAATTCAAATTTGAGATCGATTTAACTATTTTGGTTTGGTAGTCAACCTCTTTAATAACTTTATCATGACCACCCCTGATATATATTATAAGCACTCTCAATTTGACACAGCTTTGGAGTAGACAATCTTGAAAACCAGTAGCGCAGCAATTTGTGTGAAACAGGGTAAATGATGTCGTGTTATTTATGGATCGTTAATTACCAAGTGCGTTAGCGAAGATTATAATACATCAGTGGCGTAGATGTATTGAGAAATCATTATAGATAATTGTGCAAACTCATGGTTCGTATGATAAATGGCTAAAATACTTGATTGCAATGTAATGAAATATGTTAGGTACTAAATATATACATTTGTGACAACTTGAGAGAAATAAAAAATATGGAATATTGTTTATACCCATACATTGTACTTCTTAATTAATTAATTTGTCAATCTTTTGTAAAGATTATAATGATTATTGTACTATTGTACTGTAATTAATGACATTACAACAATTAATCATATTTGTTTTACTACATATTCTGTATACTGGGTGTTCAAAAACATTTTAATTTATGAACATCCGGATAAGTTGAATTAAGTACTGTTTAATATTAAAAAAATACCTCTAAAATCGTCAAGCTTCTTTATAAACGGTAGATATTTTCAACAATTTAAAAAAAATTAACTCAGTATTAATTATTAATTTAAATAACATTTACCACAGTAACTTTATCTACACTTTCCCAACTACTAAGTTTTGGTTAAATTGGTTTAATTAGTAAGATAACTTCAAGAAAACCGAAGAAAATACATCAATATTTATATTATTACTGGTTTACATATAGTTTGTCTGAAACTTATAAACCACTAATTAATAATTCATTTTATCTCCGTAAAAATGTTGATGTAATTTTGAGTTCTCCAGTACAATCAAAAGTTACCGGACATTTCAACAGTTGATTCCATTCAAGTGAGAAGTAATTATTACATACAATTTTCTTTGAGTATTTAATTTCACTGGAGCTAACTGTTTGAATTTTGTTAATAACATAAACACTGTTTATTCCAGACATTAATTATAAATTATAATACAACAAACCTTTACAGTTTCTCCTATAAATGTATTTCATGTTTCGAAATTCATTAAAGGTTATGGCAATTATGATAATAATAATTAATCCCTCCTTATTAGCTATAGTATAAACGGATACTTACAAAAACGTTAATAGTTAATCACATATAGTAGGGGAGATTGCAGTAATTTCGAACATCTAAGGGAAAATTAAATAAATTAAAACTTGAGTAAGAAACCAATAATTGTATTGTGTATTATTAAATATAAGAGCAAAATTAACATTAACGAAAAAAAACTTAGATGGTCGGTGTTATTCGACTAACATGGGATAGTCACGAATTATTGGTATAAAGTCGCAGTAAAAGCATCTAGAACTACTTTGACCACTAATACACTTATCATGTACCAATAAATTGCACTTGTAGCACATTACCCAGTCTTCAACAGGAGGATCTTGATATTTTTTAATTTTTATATCAAAAAATAGTTCTTTTCTCTATCAACAACTTCGATTCTCCTTCTTTTCTACTTGACATTTCTTCTTTTGGTAATGTTCTTTAAAATAACTGAAATTCCTTGCACTTCTTCCAGTTTTAGTTTTCATTAGTATGTTTTACAACATTCTGAATTGCTCCATTAAATTCGTTCGTCATTATCCCACAAGCTTAAAAAAATAAACATAATTTTTATTTGAGATTAGGATAATAAACACTACTGTTTGACCAAGGCTTGCTTTAGGCCTAACTGCCGGTAAGTTCAGAGCATAGGTGGGCACAGTTAATCGAAAAGTTAACTTCGTTAATCGTTAATCCGTTAATAAAAAAGTTAACTTCGTTAACCGTTAAAGCGTTAAAATTCTGAAAATGTAACGGAAGTTAAAGTTAATCCGTTAAAAAGTTAACCATCCAAAATATTTGTAGATCTTTTTTACTTTTTTATACATACATGAAATGTAATGTATAAATAAAGTATAGTGATCACGAAAAAATTCGAACTCGAGATTTTAACGGAATTACACGTTTTGAGGGTCCCTGAATCATATACAACCAATAACTCAATGACGTCTATGTGTGTGTCTGTGAACGCTCTACAGCCAAAACTGAGATTTACGAACATGAAATTTTAAACTTAAGGTTCTTGTATACTCTAGATGTGCACCTCCTATTTTTGAAAACCATCACTAAACCGGAAACGGAAGTATAATCATTTTTCGAATTATTTTTGAATTATTTTTGAAACGGTGCATATTAGAAAAAAAATGTTTTAAATCAAAGTTGTAGACGGTACTTTTATCTATAATTTATGTTCTATCCGTTTTCCCCCCCAAAATTTGTTTTTAAGAAATAATCAATTTTCTAAAAAAATTAATTTTTTCGGTTTATTTTTTAAACGGTAGGTATTAGAAAAAAATGTTTGAGATACAAGTTGTACAGAATATTATTATCTATAATTTTTATTCTAATAATTTTTCCCAAAAAAAAAATGTGGAAGGAAATAATAATTTTTTTTATTTAAATTTCAAACGGTTCATATCAGAAAAAAATGTTTACAAGAAAAGTTGTAAAGAACGTTATTTTCTTAAATTTATGTTCTATTATTTTTTTGTATCTTTTATGAACTAACCAAAAAAAATAATAATTTTAGTTTTAATTTAAAAATAATTTTAATAATCTAGTTATCTATGACAATGGATGAATTTATTATTATACAACCACTTAACTATACAACTGTCAAAATTGAAGTCTAAGAAAATAAAAACATATGTATTCAATAATCAATAATCCTAATTTGTTTTGTTATTAAAATTATAATGCATCCATTGCATTCACTGAAAATCATTTTGTAAGTAAAATATTTAAAAATTTAAATGTTAAAAAATAAAATTAACCATATTATCAATATTTCGGTATCATGATGTATAAAAAAGTCTCGTGCCTGCCAAGGCAGTTTATTTTTTTAGCTATTTCGACAACTTTGTTATGTACTTTTCATCAAACAACCAATGTAACGGACTAAAGTTAACGGAAGTTGAATTTAACGGAAGTTAACAAAAGCGTTAACATTTTTTTGAGTTAACTTAAAAGTTAATCCGTTAACCATTTTGTTAACTTCGTTAATTAACGATTAACGGATTAACGAGTTAATGCCCACCTATGGTTCAAAGGGAACATTAGCTTTCTTCTTCTAACACACTGAAACCATTGAATTCGCGATTATCCCGCGTTTTGTGACTACCCAACTCTCCCCTACCTGTTTTGTATAGATATACTATTTAACTCATAACAAGCCGTCCCTGTTTTTAATAGAATCCATTAACATAGACTAGGCAGTAAAGGTAACCGATATGACAGTAACCTGCATGATCACATATTCCCGTATAAGGTCGTTTTCGTAAGTGTGCAATTCGTGACCAGATCTGTGCAATTTGCATTGTTTAAGGCGATGACCAATGCACTTTACGTGAAACTAATTGTGTATAATTTATCGGCCGGTCACTTTCTCGTATTGATTGCAACGAACAGGACTCTTATCTATGTTTATAGGTGATGTGTGTATGTGAATAAACATGTATCGGTAAAAGATCATTTTGCTTTGTTGTAGATGCAATTTATTATCAATTAAATTATATTATACGTACATAATTTGTCTTGTCTTTGGATATTGTTTTATGAATTCATTTTAATCATTAAGTAGTTATAAAATTACCTATATAAATTAAAAAATCTCAAGTTTTTAGTATTCTAAAATTGTGGGTAGAGTAAAAATAAAATAAAAACATTTTTTAAACATCCTTGGCACAGTATAAGCTGTTATCCACGTTCTCGTATTGTATTTTGACTCCCATGTCAGAGTCTTCTTCAGAAGTGTTTCAGAAACGGAAAAGGACTCGGACATGATAGTCGAAACGTCAATTAATACAATAAGGTAACATGAACAACAGCCCAAAAAGTCGTTTTTATAAACAACGACCACGAAAGCTTACAGAGGAAAATGGTATAGAGATTATTTATAAAAACACAGTTTTTCATCCCCTGTGAAGTTACCTCTGCATCATTTGTTTGACTATACTAATTAGTAGAGATTGGAAAAATAGTTTTTTATTTTAAACGAAATAGTTACTATATAGTTGATTTTTTCTCGTAAAATAGTTAATAAATAGTTGATTTTTATCAAAATAGTTGCGAAATAGTTACAAAATTTTTTCCGATAGTATTTTTTTATTTACTAATACTACAGACATGTGTATTACTATTATTAAAAAAAAAAGAAAAAAAACATTCCATAAGCAAGTATAAAATACAACTCGACTATCAGGCTAGTGCCAATACCTTTTTGAAACAAAAAATTAATAACAAGGACCAGCCGGAAAAAAACAAAAATTATACTCGAGATAAAGTAAAATTGTGAATTTAAGGGGTTGAAAGTGGTTTTTCGCGATTGATCTT
The DNA here is from genome assembly GCA_949319165.1 of Sialis lutaria. Lineage (NCBI taxonomy): Eukaryota > Metazoa > Arthropoda > Insecta > Megaloptera > Sialidae > Sialis > Sialis lutaria. The sequence continues at coordinate 19,457,103 of OX439241.1, forward strand.
TCGCGGTGAAATGTGATCTTCTAGCAAAAAATGTACAGCACAGAAGTTGTAGACAATAAAAAAATTTAAAATTTCATACAAAGCATTTTTCAATATAACCTCAAATTTTCCGAGAAAATGGCGGAAATTTGACATTCCGGTTTTTTATATTTTTCTCTCGTAAAAATAATACAAATTACATTAAATTTTGTGAAAGTATACTTGTAAATGGTAACGGCCTATATGCAATACTATAAATTGTTACCAAAAAAATCAATATTAATAATTAGAATTATTTCAAAGTTTGTCTCGGATTTTTTTTTCAATACAAAATTTTTAACGTTGGATAAAAAAAGTCAAATAGTTTAAAAATAGTTGAAAAGGTAAAATAGTTGCAAATAGTTGATTTCAAATTGGGCTCAATCAAACCAGTTTTCTTAAATCGATGGAGATATGTATTTTTCCAATCTCTACTAATTAGTTTCTCAAAATGTAGGTATATTAATCTATATCTGCCAATTTTTGTTGATGAAGAAATGTTTCTGTTCATTTTGTATATATTTTTTCAACATTTTTATTCCAGGGGTCTATTGGGGGTCAATAATCGATAATAAATTTTATAATTTATTTTACTTTCTTCAAATTGCAATTACTTTTTTTTGCTTTCTACTTACACTTTTTCAACAAGATTATAGTATATTTATATTTTCAATAATCAAGCAATGTAAGGGGGTCTATAGAGAAAATCATTCATTTAAAAGGGGTCGGTGTGGGGAAAAGGTTGGAAACCCCTACTCTAATAGTTCCCTTACGAGATTTTTCATCTATTAAGGATCTTAAATAGAATTCTTTAAAATCTATACATTAAATTAGAGCCATCGTATATTTTTTTAATTTCATGATATCTTATACAGAGCAAAAGCACAGGATTTGAAAACCACTTTCCTAAGTGTTCCTATAATATTATTATACAAATTATCAAACGTATAAAAAATCTTCTTGCTACCCTATCGCGCAAATATTTTTTTTGTGTAACCCTCGAACTGTGGGAAACCAAGGCAGCTCCTTTAATCAAACACATCATAACACCAAATAGTTATAAAGATATTAAATTTTAACACACAACCTTATCGCAACAAAACAACTTGATATTAACAATCTGAACTAATCAACACAAAGAAACTACAAACATAACACTTGCATTGAGACTCCCAAAGGAAGACAATTGACAGCCAAACACAACCCCAGTGTTTGTGTCTAGTGTTTGTGATCTGATTCTAATCACAAATCTCGATATCCGCATTCTCACAGCATCATCTATACCCTATACATATCACACACCAATCACTCTCCAGTGGCGTCTATTAGAAAAAAATCGATGGGAACTTTCTTCAATTAATTTAAAACTATTATTTAAATAATCTTATTGTTATTTTAAGATGCCTTCTTTTTAAAACTAGTTGGCCTATGTTGCGTTGTGTATTACAGTTGACTTCTTAAGGCTTTTCAAAAAAATTCAAATCAAATTAAAAAGAGTTTACAAAACTAGCCAAAGCATTCCGAATACAGTGGAACCTCGTTAGTACGTTTTTGAATGGACTGAGGGGAAAACACGTACTAACGAGAAAAACGTATTAACGAAATAATTTAATATGTGGTCTTGATTGCCAGGACCTAAAAATAAAAACGTTCTAAAACAAAACATATTAAAGAGGTTCTACTATATATGCTATTTCACAGGTAGAAAGGTTTACTTGAGCCAAGTAAACCTTGTTTTGTATATAACGAAAACAATATTTTCTTAAGATAAGAAATATATTCTTAAACCAACTATAGTATTCTTGAACGAAGAAATAATGTAGTTGGATTAAAAGTACTTTTCTTATATTAAGAAAATATTGTTTTCGTTTTATACAAAACAAGATTTTCTTGGTCCAATACAGTTTCTTTTGTGTGTATCTTACGTACCTACTGAGAAGATGGATGCCATTCTTTTCATTATTTTACAGTAATAAATATTTTTCTCAATTTCTTCATCAGGAATGACATTTTTGGCGTTAATCTTTATCACCAAAGCACTGCACTATTACCATGATTTTTTTTTAATTTTTCGAGCCAGTAATTACCGAAGTAGAGGTCTAAAATTAATGTTTCGGTCCCGTATGGAATTCCCACTGAAAAAAATCAATTTTTTACAAATAGTTTTAGGAGCCACTTAGCTGTTAAAATTTCATTTTTCTAGCTTATATTGTTTGCGAGATATATTAGGTACTACACGGACAGGGTACAAAATGAGATTAATAGTTTCCGATCGTACACCTACGGAACTTTCAAAAAGGGTTGTTGTTTTGACATTATATTACACCTTTAACTGATCTACACTCTCCAATTTCACCAAAACATTCTTCCACGAGCATCTCAAACCAACTCTCTTTCAAATATTCCAATCGTTTCTTCTAGCAGCCCTTTTCTTCCTGAAATCCGGCCGCCACTCGCGTGAAGTTGTATGCACACTATGTATTGCTGTGAAGTGAACCGCACATTCAGAACACGTGCGTCGCAACGCTGGAAGACACATTGCCGTTGAACAAATTACCCAACATGGGAATACAAAGTCAATTTCGCTATTCATGTGTTGTTGTTTTTTTCCCTCTCTCTCGCTCTATTTTTTGTCATTGTCATTTGTATGTTTTTTGTATGTGATAAATAGAGCGCAGTCAACTGTATATGAATGAACGTTGAATTTTAAATATGTCGTATTGATCGGGCTATTGCTAATGATGTATGTAATTGCAATTTTGTATTTGAAACAGTATGGATATGTTTGTATACGTAATGTATGGTCGTTATAAATATTTTTTTTTGTTATGCTAATGTGGAAAATGTTTAAAAAATATTTACAATAGATAAAATATGTTATTTCCACGCAGAATGGACTAAAATGATAAATATTGCTATCGATTCAGTGGTATAGATGGAATCAAAAGAAAAATGTATTATTTATTCATATAAATTCAAAAATTAATAAATCATATTTGTTTATTAGGATAACCAGACGTCCTAGAATTTTACGGATAAACTCGAAAATAATTAAAAACTTATTAGAATAGGGCTTTATTGGAGGGTTTTCTTTAAATCCTACTAATTTTCAAAAATCTAAGGCTTGCCTCCTCATCAAAATTTAAGAGATAAACACATTTTTTTTACTTGAAGAGTAAATGTTTACTTACTGATTATTTTTGAAAACTAAGACTCTCGACGAGATTAATTGATATCGTATCGGTCTCGTCTCGAGCTCGTTTCTGGTCTGAATTTAAGCCAATTTCGTATCGGTCTGTAGTCTGTAGTCCTAATCGTAAATCAGTATATCACGATTGATAAATTATTGTAAAGTTATAAAAAAAATCTGTCGTAATAAAGAGAACAACTGTTACATTTTCTATTTTAATGGAACCACAGTAGAAAATGTAACAATAGTTGACTTCATGCCGTACATATGTTTCAATTAAAAGCTCTAACATATAGATCCGGGTTTTCTAAGAGGCAAAATTTATTACAAAAACACATTCATTGACATTTACCAAACTGAGCAAATTCTAGAAAAATCTACACGCTAAGAACTGACTTAACCTTTCTCTTGTTCTAATTGTAGTTATATTATAGAAATCAGTGCTTTTCAAAATATACTTGTATATAATCAATTTTAAAGTGAAACTTTTATTACATCGTCTCAAAATTTTTCGTCTGTGTGTTGCATGTCGCTCGGCCGCGGAGTAGGGGTAAATACGTCAGAGCCATAGACATAAAGAAATGGACAGTGCATCTGACTCGAAAAAAGAGCTGTGTCAAATGAAAGAGACAGAAATTGTTTGATTGTTATATAGAATTTATTAGAATTATTAGAACTTTTTGCTGGTGCATGTTGTTGTTTATGGATTTATTTCAATTTTGAGTGCTTGAATTTATTATTCCGAAAATTTTTAGTTAAATGTCTATAATGTGAAAAAAAGTTTCACTTTTACCGTGGTTTCATAAAACCACACAATCCTTTTTTAACTGATCCGAAGCATTAAAAATTATTTTTTTCCCAAAAAAATATTTACTCGTATCATATGTTATTTAATTATTCTCTAATGCAATTATTAATGATCAATCGGTATCCAACTGAATTGCATGTATTCTGTACCACCATCAATTCACATTTACAATTCATTAAACTAAAAAGAAAATTGAAAACAACATACCAATTCGAAAAAAAATATTTGTGTCTAAATCGATTTCGTCCTCGTGGAAGTTGTATTTTTTTATCTAATCAATTTTTCGGGATGAAAAATAGCCTGTGTCCATCATCAAAATGCAAGCTAACTTCATCAATTTCATCAAGATCGGTTCAGCAGTTCTCTTTTTTATTTATCTCTTCACCGAAATATTACGCCCTAAAATTGTGTTTATTATACAAAAATAATTGTTGGGGCACCTGAAATTATTTACATCTAACTAACCAGTCTATAGTACACCTTACTTTAAGAACCTCTGGTACACATTTTACCCGATAGGAGAGTCGTTGACAAGTACGAATAAATTCACTGCATGAATCAGACACTCACACACATGGGGAAGGGGGGACGCCCATATACGGCTAGCCGGTGGCCAGCCGGGTGTCCACCTGGAGGTCGCCACAGCAGCAGTGTGGAGGTTAAACAGATTGATTTGTCCGAAGAGATTTTTTATATCGACGTACGCGTAAACATTGTTAATAACCGTGACTCCCTAAAGTGGTATTTGTATTATTGGGTTCTGATTTTACTGTGTCCTTGGGTTGGTTGTTTGATTAACCTTTACAGTACTGAAAATTCATTAAAATAGTTTTTAATGTATATTTTCTAGTACTTTAATATTATATCGAGTTATACTATATTATTTAATTAAAGTTTACAAAATGTATTTTTACGTATTCAATGAATTTGTTATCGCCATTTGAACAATATTTCTAACAATGGGTTTTTAACAAAATACAGTCAAAACCGGTTATAACGACATCGGTTAGTACAACATATCGGTTTTAACGACTTAAAATAAAAGTCCTACTGAATTCAAATAATTGCGTTTTTACAGAGTTTTACGACCTAATATGACTGGTCCCTTCATCATCAACTGCATTTCTTTTTCTAGTTAATTATATAGATTTAATAACAAAATTATAATAAGTTCTACTCAGGGGCGTTTACAGAAAATTTTCCTAGGAGGGGGGTAGTCTCCAAGCAATAAGATAAAAAATTATACAAATCACAAATCAAGGATAATTGTTTTTAAATTAAATTATTTATGAAAAATAGAGAACTCATTCACGAATTGTCTTCTTTAAGATAAGAAGCGTACTGGCACCATAAAAAATTTATAACTACCTACTAGTCTATATGATTTTTAATTTCGTTGCTTATGTTATGATATGTAAAATGTCATTACATTTTAAGTATCATTATTTAATAATAAATATATGCTATAATAAGAAGAAATTTTATCTTTTTTTAATCGTATTGACCTAATTGCATTTATTTTAAATTCTTATTTGATGACTAGGGGCTGTGCCCCTGGGCGCTTCGCGCCCCAACCCCCTTTCACGTCATATTTTTTAAACAAATTTACTCGGGTCTGCGACCCTCGAATGTGTATATATCATATTCGCTCCACTATTTTTTATAGTCAATTTTTTAATTTGGCGGAGATAATCAATATTAAAATTTTCAGTAATCTTACATGTACAAATCACCTAATCACAAATTTACTCGGGTCTCAGCCTTCGGCTGCGACCCTCGTATGTGTGTATTATAATAATTTTCCATTCTTTTTGCTGATACTCATTTTTTTCTTAAATTGACTGTGATAATCACTTATTATTATTACATTTTTCAGTAATATTACATGTACAAATTACCCAACCTAAAATTGTATCAAAAAATGGTTAATGTACATAAGTTTCTTGACTTTTTATTTTTATATATTCCTGAAATTTTTAATTTTTGTTCAGTTTCAATCAAAATGAATTCGTCTACGTCACTTTAAAAAAAATAGCAATTTTAATTATTTTTATGCGACGCCCCTGACTTAATTATTAGTAAAAAAAAAAATATTAACAATTCAAACAAAAAATAATAATTCATTAAATAATTTTTTTATTGACGCTACTGATATATATTATAATTTTCATATTTTTCTGAAATTTATAATTTTTGAACTACTTCAAAAAAAATCTAAAATGTTTATAACGTTACGAAATTTCTATTTAAACAATTCTATTAGAAAAAAAGATTTTAAATATTTTTTAATTCGCCGCTCCTGACATAGTTAACAAAAACTTTTTAATATTATCTATTGGGATCCGTCAGATGGGAGGAGCTTAAAAAACATGGCGCAGCTAAGGGTTTAGTTTAATTTTAAAAAATTACAAGACAGTGTCAATAGTATATATAAGTATTATAATGTACACATATTTTAAATTCACTCATTATAATTACAGTTAATATCACGCAATAACATCAAATACAATACACATACGTTATTTATTTTTGATTGTTTACAATTTTTCAACAAACAAATCTTTAAAATACATATTTATATTATAATAAATCAATTATATATAGGAAAACTTGTAAAATTCTTTCTTGGTACTTACTGTTCTTTCATTAGTTTTATTTTTGGGTGATTTAAAACATAATATTGTGATTTAATCGTAAGTTTTACTATAAACCGTAGATTCATCTGTCAGTTTTATGCTTGAGATTATTTATTTTTTCATTATTAAATTCTATTACCATAGAAACTGTACCCCCAGTCTAGTTACAAATTTTGCCACCAGATGGTGTACGTTCATTTGACGGATCCCAATAGATAATTATACTATTTACATCAAAATACCAATCAATTTTGGTTAAAATTTAATTTATATGCAATTTAATCAAAATGTACAAAATAACATTTCTTTACACGCTCCTGACGTATATAAGATAAAAACCAGCTGTTTATAATTTCTTCGTTTTACAATTTTAATCACAATCTATTTTACGTAGAAATTATTATTTATTCACAAATCTGACATTTTAAAATTAATCAAGTAATTAGTCAGTGTGTTTTTTATTCAAATGTGAATAAAAATCCATGTGTTTTCTTCTTTATAAATGTCATATTTTGACAGATATAAACAAAAAACAACAGTGATATCTTGTAATTTAGCAAATATCGTAAAAATAGTATTTCTCAATCGACAAAACAAAAGCCGATGCTTGTTTGAACCAGTTTTCGTCGTTTTTTCAGTTAAAATTCGATGTACTTTTTCGAAAAAAAAATCACAGTTCAGAGACCTTTCATAGTTAAGAAATGAAATCTAGCCTATTGACTGGAAAAAGAGTGCAGCTACATGACAAAAAAAAAAATTATCAAAATCGGTTCAGTAGGAGCTGAGTCTATAAAAAAAACATTTCGTCCGGACATATATATATATATATATTGCACGTTTATATTATAGTGTGATTTTTTATTAACACACTTTTATTAACATGAGCTGTAAGCTGTAACTTCCTAACATTTTAAGCAAAACATACAATAATATGGTACCATGGAGCTTGTATGGCAATGTAGGTGGTCCAAGTGTTCTTTAAATTTATAAACTAGAATTAATTCATTTGTAATATTCATTTATGAATGTTATAATTCCTGAGAATTTAAATTATGGCTTTATAAACGTTAAATGTTTAATTATTATAATGATGTATGTATTAACTGTAAGTTCAATAAATAGGAACGTTTATATATTTTTAATTGTAACAAATTGTAACTGACTGACTGAGAATGTATTTATAACATGCATATATTCGTAACTAAAATAGTTGTACTAAAATAGCCATACTACTTCTGTTCAAAAGAAATGTATTTATAATCAAGAGATAATGGGCAACTTTATGTTTTATTTCATTCAAGAAACTTATAAACGAATATGGCCGATTAAATGAAACATATGTTTTAAAAAGAAGAAAGCAAATGAAACTTAAAAATGATTTTTTGTTAAAAACTAATCTATAAACGAAATAATATGATATAAAAAATAAATATATTTTTACCAATAATGGGATAACAGACAGATATAAATTGTAAATAGTCTTTAAATAATTTTTTAAATATCTTGTTAAGAAAGAAACAAATAACAATTTCTATATTCATTAATGAGATAGCTTTAGGTATGGGTCGCTTCAGACTTGAGACTATCGAGCCGGTATCGGTCAGGTTTCGCTCCAGTCAAATTTTCAGTATATCGGAGCGTTATTGGACCGAGATCTGAACGGTACATTAAGTGTGAATGGATGGTATCATTGTTTATTGTTTATTTATATTTGATTGAAACTAGACCGATCTGAGACCCTCTCGATAGTCTGGATCGACCCTATAATAATAGGAGACCTAATTTTACAACGTCATATCTTCGGTTCTATAAGAAAGGCGGTAGAGAGATTTGTCTTGTATAAATAAAGTGCTATAAAATTTTCTCATCCGAGTCGATAAAAAAATCACAAAGCTTCTTGTATCTTCGATATTGCGAGGAAGCAATATGCAAAACAATAATATACGAAAAAAACGGCATTTTCCGTGATTTTTGCGCATTTTTGCTCAAATTTTGATTGACCATATCTCCGAAACAAATAAGCGTAGCGAGATATTCTATATTTTGTTTTCTTTGTAATTTTATAGAAACCCAAAAAGTATTACACAATTTTATCGGATTTCGTGATAGGGTCAGAGATAAAATGCAAAACGTGAAAAATCGCACATATATGTATGTGTCTTTTCTAATGACTTCCGGTTAGATTTTAAGGTCACAAAATGGGTTGTATATAGTTAAAGCCTTAATAAACCCATTTATCCAATAATTTGCGTTGTATGAATAAACGCTTTTTTACATCGATTTAAAGTTCTGGGGACTGGCTTAATATTGTATGCATTAGAAATAATTTAAATATATATTTATAAATTAATTCTTGCTTATATTGCTTATGATATTTGATTACATCAATAATAATTAAGTATCAGAATTATAAAATCAACAAGAAAGTTTATTGATTTAATTTCTGAAAACCAGAGTTAAAATTGTCATTAATATGTTATAGTTAAACTGATAATAATTTATTCTATAACATTTTGTTCTACATAATAGCTGTAGGTATAATTATTGTGTTACATGAAACACATATTTTAAATGTTAATATAAAATAAAGCAGTACATATTTCATATTTTTACATGAGCATTATAATGTATACACTAATTTACATAACGAACTACAAAACACATTCAATAATTTCACATTTATTATAATACGGGTAGATGAAAGGTACATTACCATTATAAAAAAATGTTCTTCCCATTTAAACGACTATAAAAAAGCGAAACTTCGCCCATTCATTAAAATATAATTGAAGTTTACGTAATCCATCACAATTTAGTTCAAGTTTTAAAAGAAATTGAGCTAATAAAAACCATTAGACATTTATCGATGATGACAAAGTTGAGAGAAAAATGGTGTAACATATCGCAGAAAATAATTTAAAAAATATTATTCTTGAATAGTATAATGAATTATACTATTTCCTGTTGTTTATTTAAAATTTAAATACAGTTGAAACCGATTATAACTACATCGAAGGGACCGGTCATAGGTATTGGTCGTAAAAAGCAAATAGCCGTAATAATCGGTAAAAATGCAATTATATCGGGATTCAGTAGAACTTTTATTTTGAGTCGTTAAAACCGATACATCGTATTAACCGATGTTATTATAACTGGTTTCTACTGTAGTACAAAAATACATTGAATCTAGTACCTCTTTTGCTTCCTTGCAATATGCGAAGGAACAGGGGAACCTTTGTGATCATTTTTCAAAGAAAAATTTCGCCGATTTTAAAATTGTCTCTTAATCTTTCAAGATAAGCGCATAACTCATGAACCACTGAACCGATATTAATGAAACTTTGTTTGTTAGTTCGGTCTGACTTGTAGATGGTCTTATATAAAAATCGTCAAATCATATTTATAGGGGAGGGTGGTATCCGAAATGTTATTTTTTTAATATCTCAAGAATTACACGTTACGTTCAAATTTTATAGTCTTTTTTGTAGAACATTCAATAATAATATTATAAATAAATAAAAAATAAAAAAAGTACTCTTAAGCATATTTTTTTTATAATTCATTGTAGGTATTACTAGACGCACATTTTAGTTTTTATTATTATTACTTACCATCAAAACACAAGTTTGCCTAAATCATGTTCTAAATGTAAATAAATAAATTACAAACCCATTCGATTTATGAGAATATTTATACGAACAGATTTTATTTAATTCCCGAGCTGATATGTTACGGCCTGACGCCCTGCCTCGGGTATCTGAATAATCATAACAAAAATGCCCGAATATGAAAACAGCGCTCGATGGGAAATTCAGAATAAATGCATTCGTAATGAACAGAGGTAAGCATTAGTTATACTAGCGCCAGCTGATGCTGCCAACGCAAACCACATTGCTTGTGAAAATCCCTACGAATATTTGTGTGTATGTCGAATTTGTAAATCGATTTGGTTGATACACAATCGATCATTAGTTTCAATAAAAACATAGTTGTTTAAAAAATCTGCTCATTCCTAGCTGGAGTGAATAATATAAATCGAAAGAGTATGTTTCTTATTGATATCTTAATGATAGTTCAAAGAAGTCTTACGATTTGTGGTAATTGATTTAAGGGGGCAGACTCAGATAGAATTTTGAAAAAATCTTTCTTTTGCATTTTCTCAAAGAAAAATATTTCAAAAGTATTCTCTGAAAATTTCAGACAAATCGGGCCGTTATTTATGGAGAACATTAAACGGAGCCGTCTCTATACATAAAAGTAGGCAGGTAGCGGCAGCTGTGCGCGTTTTTCTCGAAACCATGTTTTCAAAGTCGGTGATCACTGTAACTTGAGAACGGCTTTACCGATCGGTATGAAATTTTTTCACTTATTCAATACATAATTGTCCTCCGGATGGTCGAACGATTATTTTTTATAGCCGAAAATGTGAGTGAAATTTTAGTCGAATAAAGAACTTTGACTTTCCGCATCCGCCATTTTGTGAAAATTAAAAAAAATTCAAATCCTTTCGTCCATCCGGAGCATAATGTCATTAACTAATGATGTTGTTTTTTTTTTATTTCGAATGATCCAGTGACGAGCAGCAGTGATCATGGCAAAACATTTTTTTTATCCCTCCCAAATTTACTGTATCCCACTTATTTTTTAATATTTTGTTATAAGAAAATAATAATCTATTCTGTAAATACATATATTTAATGTGAACAAACATTTGTTATTACAGTGTGTTAAGTACGAGCGTGTACGGAATTACTCGCAGTCGGTAAGTTATACAAACCTAAATCTTTTTTCATCAGATTCAGGAAATCCCCGCCTATTGCGCTTTGGTGAAAAAATTTTAGTCTATATCGATCTTTTGTCAGAAAAAAACACAGAAACCGCGTTGTGAGTGACGTGTACGCGAAACGTTTTGAAGCCGTGTTTTTTAGCACGCACCGAAAAGGACCAAAAATGTCTTATGCAGTGGCAGCCAAGTACAGTAAAAAGTTGAAGGCATTTGTTTAGAAGTGAGTGAATTGATTTAAAGAGTCGAAAAATGTCGACGTTTTTTCTGATCGTGCTTCAATAGGAAAAGTGTCTAAAAAAGAGGAAAAACTGATCGACATGAACTGAAATGTTTCATCAATGCGCAATAGGCGAGAGTTTCCTGGACCTGATGAAAAAAGATTTAGGTTTGTATAAATTACCGACTGCAAGTAATGCCGTACACGCTCTTACTTAACATACTGTATTTATTTTAATGCATGACCAAAAAAATCTTAAAAAATAGCTTTTTTGGAAGTCCCAACTGTGTCTGACCCCTTAACATTACAAATAATTTTTTTTCTAATTAAACTTCTATTGATAATGTAATGACATCAGAACAGTTACAGAGGCTAAAACGATAGCTAATACCTAAACCTACATATTAATTAAAACATCGATTTTCTCGAATATTTGTAATATTTTGTAAAATAAAGTTAATTATAAGTACCGCACATAGCTCATAATATGTAAACGTTTCTGAAATCAAGTTGTACTTTTAAACCTCATTTATCCAACGTTTTATCACTTGCTACAGTAAATATTCAACTTAGGTACTAAGTAGACAATTTACAGGCAAAAAATGTGACTTTTTTTTATTTTTAAGTAATTATATTTCATTACCAATAAAGCTTTATTCTGCTTTTATAGATAAAAAAATACAGATATGACTAAAATCTACTGCTTATGCCCATAATCCAATAAAATACTTTATGTTTATCTTGAACATTATAAAAATTGAAAAATGACTGTTTAAAAATGTGTATACAATCTAAACAGCCATAGTAAAATGTTCATAAATGTATAATTTTTGCATTAGTTCATTATATTTTTCACGAGCGTGTTTACTTGATACTTTATAAATATATGCATTTTCTTTGTTGTAATTCATATACATGATAAATTATTCATAGTAGAGCATAATACAGTGAAATATAATACGCTAACTGCTCTATTATAAAATATATAGGTTATGCATACAATTTTGTTGTTGATATTATATGTTTTCATTAAACAGTACGATATAAACAAATCGAATTATTGTATAATTTTCTTTTATATGTGTATCCTAATATACTATTCTTATTGTTAAATAATTGACTAACGTTACTCGAGTTATAATAATATTCTGAAAGTTATAATATTTATTCTTCCAACTTGTATTGATTTTGATTTTTTTACTTAGCATGATAAATTGACGACTACTATTATATCTAATATAAAGATGTAATATAACTGATGGAGAGATAAGTCAATGTTATGTCTGTGTCAGTAGAGATAGCTTATACTCGGGTACGCACTTCCTTGTCTAACAAGCTCTGATTGGCTGACAGCGTGAACCGATTCTCTGTACATTATTTATTAATTACAATAGAATCCGGATATAACGACCCTCAAGGAACCGGCGACACTTGGTCGTACTAACCGGACGACGCACTATATTCTGTCTTTTTTAAAAGAAATTCAGAAATTTACCGGATAATTCAAGCTTGTTTTTTATTATGTACATAAATATGTACATACATATACTGTAATTTTTATTATAAAATATTAATAATACATATGCCCGGTATTATCAACCAATTTAAAGCTCCTTTAGCGCTAAATGCTCCTTTAAAGTAAAGGTGTATTACAAACGTGATTTAAATCAATATTTAAGCTCTCAATGAAATTTTTTTTATAATATACGTTGTAAAGAAATTCTGTAGAAAATTTAAAATCTATTTAATTAAATGTATTATGCTTGGATCTGTTGATAATACGACAGTTAGTTAAATGAGCATTTAGTTAAACTTGATAATACTGGGCGATAGTTAGATTAATTTCTATTTAAATAAAACAAAAGTAACTTTAATGGTATTTACTTAAAAATTGCACATAACATACATACATAATGTATTACAGTTTGATCAGAGATACAATTTACCTACATTCTATGCATGTAAATATGTATTTACTGACGTAGAAAGTCTGTAATTTTACTAATCAACAATCAACATACGTAGGAGAGAGGGGAAAGCTGGGACGCGGGGTGGCGAGAGATATTGCTTGTGCGTAGATATTGGAAAAATTACACTGCGCGTCGTTCTAACCGGACAATTTATTCAATTTATTGTCAAAATAGGTCGCTATATAAGCAGTTGGTCGCTTAACCTGGAGTCGTACTATACGGATATGTTTTCATAGTTCGTCTATATGAAACCTAATTTGAGTTTGCATTTTCATCGTTAATCGTTATATCTGGACTCTACTGTATTTATTGATATAAGAATAAGAAAACAATTTGATACCCTATACAAAGATTTTAGTTGAAAACATTTTATTTTCAACACATAAATCACTTAAGTACTTTAACTGCTTCATTTCCACTAATTTTTTTTTAATTCCAACAACACAACATTTCACACATTCTCACGATAAGTGTCCGAATACACGGGCATGTGTCCGCCCTCGCACATCGATAACCAATAACATAAACAGACACATGAAGACCGGTAATAGGACATTACCGTTGCCGAGTAAACAACACTGTGGGTGTGCTTTCCGTGAATCATTACTGCCGTGGATAATTACATCGGTTTATGATAATTAAACCACAAGTACTCTAACTCCCGATTGTCATACGATTTTTCGGTAATTTTAAGCCGACTTGTATGAATGATAACACGTTGTATGAGGTCAACTATGTAAAAGTAGGGTAGCAGCAATTGATCCTATTTTCGGGATAATATCCATTCAATTAAAATTATCTTTCATGATCGTTCTATCAAGCAATTAAATAGTTTTTTTAATATATTGACTTGTATTTAAATGCACTTTTTTAATAATAAACACTGTTTTATTTAATCGTTTTCACTTATAACAAATATACTGCACGAAAAATTATTTTTTCAACACTAAACAAATCTATTGAACTTAAAACAAATTATATCACTTTAAAAAAATAGTTTCCACTAAAAATAAATGTCGCCAAACACAAGACTCCAAGTAAACGAACTTATTTTCCGTACTTACATATCTAGATATTGCAATGGTTTCGTAAAATGAGTATATCTAGTTAACTAAAAGTCTGATTAACCCCATTTTCATTTTTTTTTGAAAAACAATTAAATGCACTGCAATCAACTAAAACACATTTTTGGTCATAAATAACTGTATACCTATTAAAAACGGCTATCAAACTCAAAATTTTGCATTTTTAAATTAAAATTTTAGTTGAATCGCCGTTTTGAAAGGTATACAATTATTTTTGGTTAAAATAATAATTAATAATATTCTAGCAAATTTAATTATCTGTTTAAAATGCGAATAGCGGGGTTGATAAAACATTCCATTTGTTAGATACAGTACGTTTACAAAATCCTTGTAATACAAAACTTTGGGCCCTTGGTTGAGGGTGTTCCGAGGCAAACTTTCCTAGGGAGTTTTCAGGAAATATATACATCTCGGCATGTTCTAATCACTGTTTAAATTTGGCACCTCATACATTTTTCCTAATTTTACACCAGTAAAAAATTCTACGTTTCCTGGACTAAAATTATTTAAATTTATGTTCGATGTATTTACTTATTAATACTTTTATTAGAAATACTTAATTGTAAAATATAAATGTACATATGTACGTTTTCTTCTTTAGGCTTTCGTGGTCGTTGTCCATGTGAACTAAGTTTCCGAGCTGTTGTCCACATTGTCATATTTTCTAACTCTTATTTAGTGTCTTTTTCAGAAGAAGACTCCAATATCTATTTTTACCTGAAATTAAAAAATATATTTTATTTTCTCAGTTGGGAGTCTTATTTACAAATTTTAATATTATTTAGTTAAAACACACATAAACAACTAATGACTACAAACATGCATATTCAAATACCATGTTATAAAAATGTCTACCTAAAAACTTATGCAAATTTAAATGAATACAAACTAAAAACATAAAAAAGATGTGTTGATATCTAATATATACCCACCTTGAATATAACTTCTTAAGATCACCGCGTGTAATACCATTGACTTTGTAATTAATATTTAATGTTGACTTTAAACTACCTCTAAACATATCGCCTGCGGCCGCTCTTAAGTCGTAAAAATAATAATAACACCGTTTCATAGACTACCGCGATCATAATATTTTTGTTCATATATGGAAATCCGGCCTTACCATATACGCATATGGAATAATGTTTTGTAGAACATATGTAGTAATTTTTTTTCTGCTTTTACTTCCGATATTTTACATGGACGAATGTATTATATTTAATTACAAATGTAATATTCAGTTGACTTAACGAGTAACTCCAAAACTCAATGGTTTTTATCAAAATTCAAGTTATTGGCAGATATACATAATTAACGATGTCCATTTGAATCTTTCCAAGCTAATATCTCAAAAAGAAAGCACGACAGAGAAAAAATAATTTTTCGGGTAAAAGTTTAAAAAGTGGTCTAAGATGGCTTATTCGAAATTATTTTTGGTGAAGACCTGAAGGTTATATTAATTTTTTTTTAATAGAACCCCATATTTTTATTGCAAAATCGTATTTTCGGTGAATAAATAAATATCTTTTTTTTACATTTCAAGCTTGTCTTATTCGGAAACCAATTTGAGAGAAAAAGAAATTAAAAAATTGAAAAATTATTTAGTATTTATTTTTGTTGTTGCTTAGATTTTAATTAGAACAAAATAAACATTTTTTTTCTTTTATGTTGTTAATTTCCGAATAAAAAATTCTTGAAAGTTAAAAAATCTCTTTTATTATTATTATTATTTTTGTTTGATGTTTTAGAAAATTGAAGTAAAAAAATTCAACCAAAGTTGTTTCTTTTTTCACGGATAACACGACTTTGCAATAAAACAAAAATAGTACCTCCTCAAAAAATACCCCTTTATGATCTCCACCAAAAATAATTTTGAGATCGAATTTGGACGTGCCTCTTTAATCCTTTCAACTTTTGTCCGAAACATTTTTCTCTATATTGTTCTATTTTTTTTAAATATCCTGGGGAGATTCAAATTAATCAACCTGTATATAAATTGAAAAAGTCAGTGAATTCAGTTTCTGAATGGCTAATTTAACATATGAAATAGTTATCAAGTGAATATAATTAATATAATTTTCTTTATAATATGCAATTTATTTTGACCTTGGTACAACTCAACACTTGATATTAATAACAGAATATGTTTTCATTTCGTAAAATATATCGCATACTATATTTTTTATTTTCAATACTTTCCGAGCAGTATTATTTTCAAACTATACATATACAGTGGCGTAGCAAAGAGGGAACGAATATTTTTTAAAGAATAAACAGCGAAAATTCGGTACATTTGGTAATGTATTGAATTATTAAAACAATGCATTTCTAAATTGTTTTTCTAATATAGCCCGTTTTAAAAAAATTATTCGAAAAAATCAATATTTGCCATTTATTTCCGGTTGTAAGATTGTTTTCAAAAATCAATCTAAAATATAAAATTTCACCCTTCTGTGTTTCGTCGTTTTTGAGTTACACTTTAGAGACAGACCTTCCGGGAAGGTCAAAATGAATATAGCCATCAATAATATTACTAGTATATTTTATACACATAGTCGTATAAGAAGGTTTGAAATGTACTATCAAAATATAACTTTCCTCATTCCTAACATCCAGCAAGCTGTTTGCGTACAACCCGTTAGTGTTTTATTTTCGGTACCAACAATAAAATTCTCCGAGATACGATTGTGAAAATAAAAATACACGAACAATGTGAGGTGCTAATTGGATTGGAAATTGTTATCGTTTCCAATGTCCTTTAGGAATATAGCAACAAACGCGCGTAGGCCCGACAGCATTATCTCGCGAATAGGCGCTGACATTGCTAATGGATTTACGACATTTGTCTTTGTTCAAGAGGTTATTATTTATTTCTCAATTTGTATTGTATTATTGAAAGTTAACTGACTATATACTTTTTTTCTTCAATATACATACTCTCTAAACCTGAAATAGTGAATTTTCACTAATTCACAGTGTATATTCACTCTTTGCCACAGCTAAAAGTCGGCCACTTGGAATTAGTGCATATACACTTATGTACCCAGTGAAATTCACTGTTTTCATAAGTACATCATTTCACTGGGTACATAAGTGTATATGCACTAATTCCAAGTGGCCGACTTTTAGCTGTGGCAAATAGCGAATATACGCTGTGAATTAGTGATAATTCACTATTTCAGGTTTAGAGAGTGGATAACTGAAAAAAATTATTAATATTTATTTATCTAAAAACAACATATAAACTATAACAAAATAGAAAAGTATGGTAAAAAGATATAAGCTTACTGAGAGTCATTGTAAGTTGAAAGTAATGGATATTACTTACAATTAGAATAAAAGTGAGGTTAGGTTGTTTATTAGCCTACATAAATTGCCAATTCTTCTTAATGGAATGGTAAAAGATTCTTAAAGTTTATTTACATTGAAGAGCAGGCAGAAATTTTAATACTTTAACATAATTTTTAATATTAATTCTAATATAATTTTCATAAACATAGTATGGAAAATTTTGAAATACACAAATGAGGTTAGAATCTATTTTCGCGTTTAAATCATTAGTGTGTTATATCTTTATTTTATTGGGATTATTGTATTTACAACAGTGATTGTTGTACAAACAATAAAGCGACAAATTCCAAATTAGAAAATATAATCAATTCTAGACATCTTAGCAATCATAAAATATGGTTATAGTATATATCGAGCAAAAAATAAATTATTTATGAACATAATATAGTTATAAATATGAATTCCATTGAAGAAACTATAAATGCTAATTATTTTACACAAAATTTAATTAGTTTTATGTTTTATAAAAATCATGAGTTAATTTTATATTTACATTACAAATCATTGGTTATAACCTATAAATAATGTCCACTGATGATTACATTTAATATAAATTTCCTTCTCATAATAAAAAATAAATAAATGAATAAAAGCTATATATTATATAAACCATATCATGATATTAATTAGAAAAACAAATGTAAACTTACCTTATTAATCACGCACGATAAAAGCACTCACACAATGTAATCGTAAAATGGATGCCAGCCAACAAGAACAACTGTCATTTACGAGTTTTACGACGCATGCGCAAAAAAGTCACTGGTTTATCAGTGGAATTCTCAGATTCAGTTTAAGAGAGAAGATAAAATTCACTTTTTTCCAGTGAATTAGTTGATCACTGGGAAAAACAGTGAAAATTTCACTATTTCAAGTTTAGAGAGTACTAGATTTTGATTAACTACCTGGCGTTATTTGAAAAGGGTTTATTTTATTTAAAAAACTTCAATTTTTTATTTTTTATTATTGATCCGAATAAGTGTTCAAATAATTCGTATTTTACATTATAAAATAATTTAATTATTATGATTCGGTATATTTTTTCTCTTATTTCCGGTATCATTAGCTTTGCTAACTAGCAAATACTCTCAAATGAGATATCAAACTTATATGACAGTTTCCTTGTTGTTCTGATGACTTTGACAAGTTTCGCGCACGCGTTGTATATATGTAAACACCAACGATATTAAAACAGTGGTGATATAATGAAAATTATTTTATACGGTCAGAGTCACCAACTGTGTTATAATAAGTTGAAGTATCACTGCTCTGAATTCCATAGCAAATCCATAGATACTTAATAAAATAAAATACCTCATTTGTGAGTGCTTTCTACCTACCAAATTTTGCTAGCAATTAAGTACTCTCAAATGAGATATCAAACTTATATAACAGTTCTCTTGGAGTTTTCTGATGACTTTGACAAGTTTCGTGCACGCGTTGTATGAAATCACCAACGGTATTAAAACAGTGGTGATATTATGAAAATTGTTTTATACGGTCAGAGTCGCCAACTGTGTTATAATAAATTGAAGTATCACTGCTCTAAATTCCATAGCTAATCCATAGATACTTAATAAAATACCTCATTTGTGAGTGCTTGCTACCTACCAAATTTTACTAGCCCCTTTATGATACCGGAGATTAGTTTCGTATACGAGTAGGAATTTGTCTATTTTTTATTTGAAATATGAAATTATTTTAGATACAGTTTCGGATATATGGATTTGAATATTTTTTTACTTTACATTTTTTCCTGTAGGTTTATGTCTCGAGGTTCGCTTCAGAGGCCAGTATAGATACGATTTCGGATTCGGAGATCAGAATATAATTTATTTCGGATACGGTTTCGATTTCAGAGATCAGAATAGTTTCATATATCAGTTTCAGATACATAGCTCCATAACATACCTATTTTTAACTAAAAATTCCATAAGAGAATTCAGTAAGGTTTTACTCAACATCAATTTTTTGTACTACCGAACATTATGAACTAAAACGCATCACGTCCCATACTATAATAAATATTGTACAAAGTGCCAGTATGATAGATTTTTTACAACTCTCATTATTTAAAAAATGATTCATATCATCTGAAGCGAAATTTTAGATGTAATTTTCTAATTGATAAAAAAATATTATAAATCGTACCATTTATTGTCAGTCTGTATATAAATCGCTGTCCAAATTATCTTTTAATTTATTGTCATTGATAATTTTTTTTTCTTATCTATAGAGATCATCTAATAATCGTTTAGTAGGTCAGAATTAGGAAACCCACGCAGGTAACTAGATTCATTGGCACACGAATCCATTGTATTTTTCTTATAAAAGTTATATCATAAAAAATCTCACATATTATTTTACTTCATTTGTGTATTTTTACGAATATTTTAGTAAGAGGAGAGAGAAGAGGGGCGTATTAAGGCCTGACTCAAACCCCTAGTGTTAAAAGTATTCACGCTAAAATTAAAAAAAAATCATCAAGCAATAAGTATGTAATTAAAGATAATATATGAAATAAAATTCAGTTAAAATTCATTCCAATGCCTAAAAAAAACTATGTATTCCTTAAATTTGCATTCTTTCTTATTAATTATTTTTATGGACCAAGTCTCATTTCTCTAAGGTACTAACTGGTTCTACTTTATTCTTTAAGTAAAATAGATTATTAAGATGCAAAATTGAATAATTCTACAAAAACAAAAGTTGATTATTCAGATATTTTTAAAGCGAAAATAAACTTAATTCTACAATTAATTAGTAAAACATTTTTTGTTTTTCTAAAAATCTACATAAGTAAACAAGTAATTTAGCATTTAGTAGAAAAATTTCGCATTTAAATTATAACTATAAACTATATCTAGCTTTTGTTCATCTGTTCAGAATCTAAACAAATAAAATAAAACAGAAATAATATTTGTTTATCATCTCCTTCGTTTCTTATGAAACAATCCTGTCGGATTCACTTCATTTTTATGACATCAGCACACATTATACGGTGCAAATAGAAAAGTAGGTCTAGAATCCAATCTTAACATAAAAACATTGTCACTTTTTACAAACGTGTCATCCCCTGTGACAAGGGTCGCTGCATTGCACACTCAACAAAAAATAATTGTTTTATCAAACAAAGAGGCCGAGTCAGTGTCACATAACGTTATCACTGTCTGTCGCATTCTAATTTACATTTTTCGTTAATGTGATTTTTACATTAATGTCGGGCTCTCGTATAATGCATTTTTATAACCAAATCGATATTCACTAAATTATATTGCAGGAAATATTCCAATCTAAAAATCAATATATTATATTATATTCCTTATACATAGGATGTTTCCATTGTAACGTGTTTAAACCATATACTTATAGAATAGCCTCACAAAATTGATCACTCTCTTTAAAAAGAAAAGGCGAATATGTAGCCAATACCTGTCTCTTTTCTGTGGGTCTATAAAGACTGCAAACCTGTGACATGGCCAGTTAGAATTCTAGAAAGAGACAGGTATTGGCTACTTATTAGCTTTGTCTCTGTCACACTTTTTCACCAGTATTTACTGCACAGTTGGATAGGTTAGGTTAAATTATAATGCTCAGTTCATTCTATAAGTCTATGGTTTAAACAAAAATGATAAAACAGTGTATTTAAAACACTTCGTATTTAAAAATATATAGGGTCTACTGAATGTTTATCAAAAAACATGATGTTGCTGTTTTGTCCCTTTAGTCTAAACATAGCATTATAATGTCAGTAAAATATGAAACTAAGACAAGTATCGGTCTTTATTTCGTTTTCGTCACGGCCGGATTAAATTTTGACGGCACGAAACTGTCGATAGTAAAACCTGAGATCGAAACGAGACTTATCTAGACCTAGGCCTCTATTCTCAAGAATATGTCGATTCGAGTTTTTCAAATCTCGCATGCCCAAGAGTAGTCGAGATTTTACTTCAACAATTCTATAGAAAAAAATTCGCATCGAGATTCGAGAATACGGTATAATTAACACAATCGAGATTCTAGTAAATAACTTAATGACTTTAGTTTTAGTTTAGTAATCTCGAATGAGAAAAAGACTAACGAACTTGAGAGTATAGGGGCCCTAGTCTCGTGTGAAGGTCTAGTATCACCTCCCCACGCAATAAAGAGTGTTTTTTTTATGTCCGGTATCATGAAGGAGCTAGCAAAGCTAACTAGCAAGTACCTACTCTCAAATGTGGTATCAAACTTACCTATATGACAGTTTTCTTGGAGTTCCATAAAGACTTTAACAAATTCTATTAAAATAGTGGTGATATTATGAAAATTATTTTGTACTGCCAGAGACGCCAACTGTCATACAATACGTTGAAGTATCACTGCTCTAAATTCCATAAGAAATTCATAGTTACTATCACAAAATGTATACCTCATTTGAAAATGCTTGGTAGCTATAAAATTTTACAGGCCCCTTTATGATTCCGGACATTAAAGTTCTGATATAAACTACTTTGTATCCCGAAAAAATTGTTTAGATAAAGAAATAAAAATTCCCTGCGGACGAAGTATTTGTATAGTACAACTCTATAGAAGCATAACTTACTTGTAGAAAAATTAACGGAATTTAAAATCAAATATTATATGAATATATTAGATTAAAACGGAACTCGCAGTAGAGGTAGTTGAACAAAAACTTCTGTTTTACTTTAATCATAATCTGAATCTTAATAATTAATATACATATTGTTAGTATATTTACTAATACCTTATAGGTACATGCATATTACAAGGTTTTTTGATATGTAATTGATTAATCAAATTAATTCTTTCGACCTCTTCGATTAAAATCTATTCACGATTTATAAATTTAGATTTGTTGAACTCTTAGAGTCCTTTCGATACTTATTTGGAATCAAGGATATACAACAAATATTTATTATAAAATAAATAAACAAGATAACCTAAAAAAATTATTTAGACTATGATAAAAAATTTCCGGTTTTCTCGAAACGAATAAAAATATTGTATACATAACACATTTTTATGTTGAAAAGATATTTTGCATAGCGTGCTACAAAATGACTAGACATTATTGATAGTGATAGATAATAGAGTAGCAATATTAGCATATACAATTTTGTACATATTTAGTTCGTTCACCCTGGTTCTTGAACTTAATATAACCACATGTTTTTTTATCATCAACTATGTCAATAATGATTTTCTATTCATACTTGTTTTTCACCAAACTATAATGACGTAAGTGTACCGATAATTTTGTATCAATGTGCAAATCATATCAAGTAAAAAAATGGTCTCTTAGTTGTTAAAACATTTATGAATATTCGAATTAAGACACTTACTTTATTTTTTATATGTTAATACCAGAAACAATAAAGTGGTACACTGGCAAAAAAATACGGCTTAGGGACTCGCGATTCGTGATAGGTGTTAATTTTTTTTTCATCGTCTAAAATTATCGAAATTTATTTTATTCATATAATATTCAGTGCTCCAAAATATTTTTTTGTTTTTTAAAAATATTTTTTGCAATTGTTTTTTATATATACATACAATTATAAGTTATTTTGTTGTTTCTTTTTTAAACAAAAATATGATTCTGCGATAAAAAATAGGGGTTTTCATTAAAAAAAAACTTTGATGACCTTTTCATAATTGCTTTTATATGACCTCCATAACTTCACTAAAAATAATTTTGATTGCGCTATCTGATGTCATTTTTTAAACACTACAACTTTTGTCTGAATCATTTCTCTCTATTTTGCTTTGTTTTTGAAGCATCAACCTAGAGCGATTATTGAAAGTGAAGAAAATTCTAACGTTTAGATCAGTGGTTTCCAAACTAATTTTGTCGCGGAACCTTTGCATGATATTTCAAAAATTGCGAAACGCTGGATTACTCTATAATAACTATGAAATTTTAAAATTAAATTTCTTGTAATGATATAATACAGTATGTTGATAAAGTAAGGAACAAAATTCGTAACTGCGACATTTAATGTTTTCAAGCAAAAGCTCGGAGACGTCGATTAGTATTTTTAGTTGCGGATTTTTTGATATAAGAAAATTGTATACAGGTTGTCTCAAGAAGAACATACGCATTTTAGAGATATGGTATACTGTACAAAAAGTGTTCAGAATTTATCGTATAATTCAAAAATGGTATAATATATAGGGTATTCCATTACAAAAAATCAATTATGACTGCGTATGTTCTTCTTGAGACACCCTGTATACAATTTTCTTATGTCGAAAAATCCGCAACTAAAAATACTAATCGACGTGTCCGAGCGTTTTGTTTGAAAACATTAAATGACGCAGTTATGAATTTTGTTCCTTACTTTATCAACACACTGTATATCTAATAACAAAAAATCCAGATATGATTGTTTTCGTTTTTTCTTATCATTTTTTTTAATTTTCTTATTATTTTTGAAACGATTCGTAGTAGAAAAATATGTTTCAACTAAAAGTTTGAAAAAATGTAATTACCTATAAATTATGTTCTATATATTTTCGAAGATAATGAACGGTTTTCACGATTTTAGGTTTTGCATAAACATAAATATGTATATAATGAAACATCAATAATTAGGTAATTAATTGCAGTTGTATTAATTAAGATGAATCATGAAACAATCAATCATTTAGTCAAATATTTAAAATATTATACCAAAAATACTGAAACATTAAAGCACTGTTTTTGATTTTGATAATAGAGGTAATTAACAGCAATCAATGAGTAAATATAGCTATTTTTTAAGTAAACAACGTTAAACCAATTATCCTGGTAGGGTCGCCCATTTACCCTTCATTTACCACATTGTTGTCAATCGTAGTTTAATCTCTATTGTACCCACATCTCTAATATATTATATAAACAGTTTAAGTGAATGTTTACTATATTGTATATGGAAATTAAGTGAATTATTATTTGTAATTGCATATGTATTCATATAAATGACTGTGGTTTTGTTGGACACATAAAATAGCATTTAATCCAATCATGACAATAGAACATCTATGATCTATCTACATATTATGTAAATTATGTGTATAGCTATATAGGGTTTTGAGATAACTGATAAAGGCGTCTTAATAATCAAATTTTACAAAGGTTCGAATTCATCTATAGTCACAATTAAAGCCGATTTCTTGTTGTGTGAGGTAAAATTAAGAAATGTGTCGTCTCAAAGTGAAGCCCAAATTTTAATAGAAGCTTTGATAAAATAACTATAGATATTGTTTTAAAATAAAATAAAGACAGACCAAACCTAGCAAGTTGGTTGTCAAAAAAAAAACGCAGCATTGCATCTTTTCGATGTGAACACGCAATAATATGTTCAAAGGCATAAAGAAAAGTGGGTTTCAGATATCGAAGGTGCGTGTGTCTGTCTGTATGTCCATAGAATTTTGTTCGTTGATTATAACTTTTGTAAAATATACCGATCTGACTAGCAAATTTGCTAGCTTGTAATCACTCTCAAATGAGGTATCATTCTCTTAGAGTTTCATGAAGACTTTGACAAGTTTCGCGCACGCGTTGTATATAAAAAACACCAATGATATTAAAACAGTGGTGATATTATGAAAATTATTTTACGGTCAGAGTCGCCAACTGTGTTACAATCATAGACATAGGAATATTCCTATGTCTATGGTTACAATATGTTGAAGTATCACTGCTCTAAATTCCATAGATAATATCACAAAATGAATACCTCATTTGTGAGTGCTTACAAGCTAGCAAATTTTGCTATCCCCTTTATGATACCGGGCATAAAATTTTTCTGGTATTTTTTTTATTATATTTATTTCTATTAAATGATTCCTTCCTTATACCGATATTTCTTTTTTCGATAATGATATTAATAGTTTTTTTTGCAGAATAATATTATTATAATAAGAACAATAACTCAATACATTATTCTCTTTTGTGGGGAGACTTTTCGCTCAATCAATATTTTTAAAAATTACACTTGGGTGTATATTGCGTGACGTAACAAAGGAATATAGTCCTCGCTACGTAGATCAGTGGTTCCCAACCTTTTTTTGACCAGGGACCACTTTGATTTCATTATTATTAGCAGGGACCACAAGGTTAAAAAATAAATTTTCATTTTTATATTTTTTATAGATTTGAAATAAAAAACCTAAAAAAGGTCTTCAAATTTAATTTTTATGTTTTTTATAGATTAATATAAAAAAAAGGTCACCGATAATTATAAGTTTAAATTTTTTTTTATTTTTTTTTACCCCCTTGCGGACCACCGGTTGGGAACCACTGCTGTAGATAGATTACATATCAATACATAAATTAAAATATATGGCTTTAATTGAATAAATATATTTTTTCTTTCATTCTATATATCTAATGATTAGTTTCAAGATTGTACATTACAAAAATACAATAGTTATTTAGTTGTAAATAATACTTAGGCTAAAAATTTTCGTCTTTTACTGTCGTAATAAGCACGTGTTGCTATCAAGAAACACGTTAAACGTAGGCGTCTCTCTAGATCAGGCGGAGAACCTGTGCGTTCAATACACACACATATACACACACACACACACACACACATACATACAGATATGATCGCAGGCGCCCTTGTGTTAAGCTAAACCCACACGGGTCGGATAAGACAAAAGACGTTCTCAGACAAGAATGTGATAGGTATTTTTATGAGTAATCAAAATGAAACTCAATATGTTTTTTGTTCGTTTGTTTCTTAGTATTTTATGAATGACAGTTTGTAAAAACGTGATAGTATGTGGACTGATTTGTTATTAAGAATTTTGATTTATCAGATTTTCCTTGAATGATATTGTTCTTGATATGTTATATCTATGTATAGTGGAACTTCGTTTGTATGATTTTGAAGAGACTGGGGGGGAAACATGTACTAACGAGGAAAACGAAATATTTTAACATGGGGTCTTATAAAAGAATGCCGGGACGAAAAAAACATACTAAAGCAAAACGTATGAATAAGGTTCCACTGTAATTAATAAATTATAAATTTAGTAAGGGAGCATTCATTATTTACTTAAGACTTTTAGAGAGAGGTTCATAAATTTGTTACGTGGAAGGGAGTGAAGGCGATACTTTTCTTTTCATATGTTAAATCAATTAAAACTTTTAATAGAAAAATAAAATTAAAAAATTGCACTTTTTTTCACGTATTGTATTCGGGGTTTTCTAGATCTAGAACCCAGATATTCAAAATGGCGACCAAAATATAAAAAAAATCTGATTTTTATAAAATTCATTTCGTAAAGATTTTTTTGTGTTAGGTACTGATTTTAAATGTTTGACAAGAATTAAAAAAAATACTATATGCGAAATACCGCACAATAGAACCTCAATAGTTTGTATTTCTACATAAAAACTTATACGACATAGACAATAAAAATTCAAAATTATAACATTAAAAACAATAAAAATTCACATTTTTTTACCACTCAGTTTAGACAATTGAGATTTAAAGATCATTTGAAATGGAGCAGATTAAAGGCTTCAAATTCAAATGTAATATGATTTTACTGACAATACCTTACAAGAAAAAAATAATTAACAAATAAATTATTTGATTTTTGGCCACAGAATCGAATCTTCCGGACCACTGTGCACTGATTGTATGTTAACGTTAACATTCAAAATCAAATTTTGCAAAATCATTATTTTTTAATAACATATAATTTCAAAGAAATGTTTTCTCAAACTAACTGTAAACAAATGACTAACACACACCCGAAGTGAGCACCAAGCCTAACACAGTCACCGGGCGTGCGACAGAGACAGCACGACAAACACCTGTGCACTCTATACACAATACCTCGCGTCCGATACATCACACGACCCGGGGACCGGATGTCCCTTATCGGGCACCGCGTAATACGGACCGTGACCGAGGCTTGGACTTGGTGCAGACGTCGGGACGTCCGCCACGACGCACTCATCGACGCGCCCGCGGCTAAGCGCGACGGAAACGCGTTCAAGGCCGAATGTTGCAAAACATCTATACAAACGTGTACGTGTTTGTATGTGTGTGTGTCAGAGTACTTTTGATTTTTTTAAATATATATATTTTAGATTACGTGTATATGACATTGATGAGTAACATGCATATTACAGATGTTCGTATCTGGATCCGTATTAGTCAGGGCCGTAGCTATCAGATGAAAAAGATTATCAATTTTATCCTAAAATACATACAGTAATTCTCAGAACCCTACAAACAAGTTATTCAAGACGAAAAAAAATTGATATGTGTTTAATTTTAGGATGGGGATATTTGCACATACCGTATGTGTATGCAATTGGCTATTTGCACATACTACATGTGCATATAATTAACTATTTACACATAATTAACTAACCTACCCTAACCATCAACCTAACTTAATTAGGTATATAAACAGTATGTGCAAATAGCCACATTCTTAATTTTATCTAAAGAATATTGGCTTGTTAAACCACTATTACATAATCAAAGAAATATGATTAAATTTATTTTATCAAAGAAATATGATAGTAGTGAACGTTTAAATATTTTTGTTTATATTGTTTCTATAATCACAAATACCCGCAGTCAAAATTTTGACACTAAATGGTCAGTGACGTCACACACACTTCCCTCCCGCTCATTCCCCTCACCAATAAGCTTAGTTATGAGACAACCTGTATAGTTTAATGATATTCCCTTATATTTGATCATAATTTTTGGTAGTGTAATAGCGGCCTTACACAGAAAAAAAACTTATTTTATAGAACTGTTAAAAATTCTCGAATATTAGCTATGCTGCATTGTAACATCAGGAAAATTATGGAGTATTTCGGATAGTATTGGAAATTTTAAAAATTCAATGCGGTTTACAATTTTTCCCATTTACTGATCTGTCTCTTAGGCCGTATCAAATAAATATTCCAAAAATTTGATCATATATCTTTGATAAAATATGTGATTTTGTTTTATTACACTACATAAAATATTTGATAATACTTTCTCAATATTATCTATGGGGATATATTCTTTTTTTCCGTGCATTTTATTTATCAGCAGTGCCGGATTTACCAATAAGCAAAAGAAGCAACTGCTTAGGGCACCCGACCATTAGGGGCACCATGTGGGCATGTGGGGGCATCAGCGTAAAATTGGGAGAAATGGGAATGAAAAATTTTGGTGAGGACTAAAAAAAAAGGTCGTCAAAATTTTACAAAAGGAGGCCTTTACATGATTAGTGCTTAGGGCATCACATAGGGTAAATCCGGCACTGTTTATCATGTTGGATGATTGGTGCTATCAAGGTTTAATTTTTTTTTTTATAATAATGCCCATTTTCTATGAAGAAACATGTAAAGCCATATATATCATTCTCTTAGATATTTTTCTGTATCTAACAATAAGAAGAAATGATATGGCATGTGTAAACAAAAACAAAATAAAAAACTATATATAAATACTTAATTACAAACTGTTTTAAAAACATCGTATTGCTGTTTTGTCTTTTTGGTGTAAACACGCCATTAAACGTTAGATAAGAGTTCTGGTTGGTTAAATCTATTATTTATTTCAATAGTTAATAAAAGTGGGTATAAGAACAATTAAGTCATTTAACTGATAGATTATTTCCTTATGCAGTACCTAATATTATGTTATTTTCGGTGTCTGTCCGTCTTACACAGGGGATTTTCATGTAGTAAATTTGAAAAGGGAAAAACAATTCGAGGGCATCGTGTAGAGCATCGGTTCTCAACCTTTTTTAGCTTGCGTACCCCTTGGCAGTTCATTATCCTAAATTGTACCCCTTATATTAGAAAAATGTTTATAATTTAAATACTCGTACTTGTTATTATTTTAAACTTGTTCTAACACTAAAGAAATAACAATAAGGTGTCAAGGAGTGTACCCAAAATGTTTATTAATGAAAACTAAAAGATTTTTATAGATACATAATTTTTTAATAAAAAAACACAATAAATATAAACTATTATAAATATAAAGTTAAATATTCGCAATTTTACATTAATTTTAACTTAACTTATTATATTCAATGAGATCCTTGTGCTTGCTTTGAGGTACATAGGTTTTTGAAATCAGGTTCGATTGATGCAAGGTACAATCTTAAATCTGGAGCTGCAGTCAGCTTATTACGGTATTTGTTTTTAATAAAGAGATACGAAGAAAATGCTCTTTCCACCAGCACTGTACTTATAAATGGTAACAAAACGTTAAGCGCATTAGCAGAAAGCTGGACATATTCGGTGTTGATATGTGACCAAAAGTTAATAAGACATTTTCTTTTAAATTCGACTTTCAAAGTAGAGTCATTTGAAAGATCAATTAAGTTCTCTTTTTCTTTGATAGATAATTTAGTTACTCGAAAGTATTCTACATTGAAAGGATTTGAAATCCAATTGTTGAGTATCGCTTCTGTATATTTATTATTCTGTAATTTAATGTGAAAAGTTACGTAACAGCGGGAAACTGAATGAGACGAGAGGAAAATAGTTATATTTTTAACATCGGCCCTTACTCATTTTTTTCGCGTACCCCCAAGTCATGAACCACGGGTTGAGAATCACTGGTGTAGAGGTATCAAATGAAAATAGTATGTTTTATGTATTTTTTTAATTTACTTAAAAACGCTTAAAAATTACAGTCCCCCTTTATCACCAAAGGATCCTTCAGAAAATCTAAAAAAAATATTGAGAATTGGGTGTAGATTCAACCAAAATTATCACGATAAAAAAATTCTAGCTCGATCAATTATTATAAAAAATTAATTGTTTATTTCTTTATAACTGAGAAGAAGTTTTTCGAGATTATTTTTTCTCACGATGTATGGAATTAGTTTTTTCCTTACATATTTTTC
Source organism: Sialis lutaria (assembly GCA_949319165.1). NCBI lineage: Eukaryota > Metazoa > Arthropoda > Insecta > Megaloptera > Sialidae > Sialis > Sialis lutaria. Next base: position 19,488,040 of record OX439241.1, read on the forward strand.
AATAATTTAAATGTAGAATTGATGGCATAGAAAACTAATTAAACAAGCATAGCTTGCACCTATCCTATTTTTTTATTATTAATTTACTTGAAATAAAATAATATTTATAATATTTTAGCCTCGAAAAAATAGCAACAAATAAACTAACAAAATTATTAGAAAATACTCTCAATAGAAACAAGTTGATATTTAAAACACCGTATCTGTCTGAACACATTGATATGTCAGATAGAAAAAAGTGTTATTTTATAATCAGTTAATTAGGTTAATTCGCTAATTAAAAAGTCAATCGCTGTTTATTTATAAACAAAAAAGAAAAACATACATTTGTCTTTCCAAAACGGTCCAAAGAATTCAGAATACGTGGGGAAATTTATTTGTGTATATATTTTTAAATTATCTATCAATATTAATAACTAATAATAATTAACTAAAATATTTAAATATGGAACACCTCAATGTCTTTCCGATCGTCACATATGTCAAATTATTTTTCTATCGGCCTTCTATGCACTTACATGGAAAATAATCAATTATAGACTCAATAAGGCAATGGCATTTTCTCTCGTGTATAACTATTTTTATTATTGTTTTTATTTCAATGTTATGAATTATTCCCATTTATTTTTAAATGTAAACTATTTTCTTGCGTATATGTTAACTAAAAACAACCTTAATGTTGAAGGTAATTCATTTTTTGATATATTCATAACATGCCTGGTATTTGCAGTATTTAGAAATCGCAATTTTATATATTTGAAATACATACATATATGTACCATTGAAGGTTGTAAAATATGTAAAAGAATATCAATGAATCTATTAAGAACAAAACAAAAATATTGTTTTCATCCAACAATATTGTTTTAAAGAGAAATAATAAAATAACTGAATAACAATTACACAATTTACAATTTACAAGATTGTAATTTTTTTACGTTTTCTTCCACGATTGCAAATAATATTATTATAATCCTTTTAAATGAACTTTTACTATTGATTATACAATTTTTTGTCGCCAAGGTACACTAGTTTTGTTATATTTTGTTATATTTGAGCGTTATAGTGTCTTATTTGTAAAAATATAATTTCTTCATATTAGTTTATCTCGATGAAAAAAATCGTATAGGTAATAAAAATAGATGTTCATTTTAAAGGGAAATTGTAATTACACCCAATTCTGCTTTTACACGGTCTTTTTTTACACGGTTTTGATTTAACACGTCTAGAAAAAAAAATTATTCCGTTTTTACACGATTTCATTCGATTTAGCACAATTAAAAAAGCTATTTGATTTTGATTTTAAAGAAAAATATTTTTATCAACCTTTTTTTCTATCTATTATTTATAAAATATGTAGTTAGGGAATTCCCCTTTCGAATTTATTTTCATAGCAGCTTAAGTATGTACGAGTTTTCAGTTCCTAAACTTGCGATAATTTTATATTTATGTTACTTTTACTTTAAGAATTGAATTGCCTTTTATTTTTATAAAATAAACTGTGCATGAATGCACATAAAAATTTAATTTATATTTTTTTTGTACGGATCATTTCATTTTACCTATTTTTTACAGGGTTGAATGATATGGAACTAATCCCCTTTTTCTATGTATTTCATGTCTTCTTTTACACGGTTTTTTCTGGAACGTATCTACCGTGTAAAAACAGAATTAGATGTATATTTGCTAAAATAAATAAAAACAACGTAAAACCAGAAATGAACTCTCAATGATCCACACTTACTAAAAATTACAAAATGACTAATACTTTTAACTATTACACAAACGTTATAAAATAAAGAATCTTAAAATTTAAAACAATGTAAAGAATTTACATAAGAAAATACACTTTTCTTTATAGTGTGCCGAACCGTGATAATTATTTGTCCACTGTTTTTAAACAAAATGATCAATTATCATCAAATCACGCTGTAAGGTACAGTGGTACCTCGACATACGAGTTTAATTCGTTCCGCAACCTTGCTCGTATCTTGAATTACTCGTATCTCGAAGCAAATTTCCCCATACAAAACAATTGAACTACCATTAATGCGTTCCAAGCCCCAAAATGTCACCCCAGTTATTTTTGTTACGTGGTTTTGAATAATAAAAACGTATTTATAAATGACAAATATTTATTGTACAAAAAAGAGAATGTAAAGAAATAAATTAGATATCCTCACTGGTCTTTGCCTTTTTCGCAACATTTTTCTCGCTTTCACCTGTAGGCCGTTTAGAAAAAAAACATGTCCAAGGAGGTTTGTTTCTTCCTCCCTCTCAGAATGTTCCGGAAATGAGTTAGGCAAGTGTCATTAAAAAGATCAGATGCACGACCTGTTGCAACTTTTCTGGGTGTTTCCGAACTCGTATCTCGAATTTCGCTCGTAACTCAAAGCAAAAAATCACTCGCTCGTCGGCTCGTATCTCGAAAAACTCGTATGTTGGGGCACTCGTATGTCGAGGTACCACTGTATTTAAATGTAGATGATATAGTACCCATAAATGGCAGTAATCAAATCTCAACAATTAATTCTAATTCAGTACATTTAATTTTAAAATGTTCAACACCTTATATCAATTTTTTTAAATACATTTTTTAACTATTTTGTCGATATTTCGTCCCTCAAATAAAAGCTTTATAATTCTCCCTCCCCCAGCTAAACTCAAATTATGTAATAAAACATTATATTTTGTTACAGAGAACATGTGCCATACAAAACATCACCACCATCTACTTTGATATCATCTTAACCCAAGCACACCACAGCGACCATGGAAGGTAACAGCGGAGGCAGAGAAGGTACCATGGACTCTCGGATCGGTCTGGACTACATCGTAGAGAATCCCGACTATATCGGGAAACTCGCGGCCGCCTTGGATACCCACAATACGACCGTGAAGAAGCAAGTGTTCGAGTTACTTTCAGCTCTCTGCGTCTATAATGAGCAAGGGTATACCCGGGCTATTGAAACGCTGGAATATTATAAAGTAGGTGTCCTATATCTACCCATTTTATGTGGTAAATGTAAATTTTGACGTACTGATATTTTATTTTAACGCTTGTAAACAAACATTTCAAAAAACAATCGTTTTATAGATATGTCACTTTGCCATCTGAAACAGTTCTACAATTATATTTTAATTTCTGTAAAATCTTGTTTTTTTATGCAATCAATAGCTTTTCGGTTTCCAATTTCTACCTTTAATTTTTAGACATAAATAATAATTAAAAAGAAGTAATGTGCCAAAGCCAAAATTTCTAAAAAATTACTTTTTTAGACATGGTGGCCAGTTTCTGGAATACTGGGAAAAGTCAGGGAATTTTGCTATACAGGGAAATGTCAGGGAAAAGTCAGAGAATTCGGTTGAAAGTCAGGGAATTTTTTATAAAAATGCAAAAACCACACAAATTCTCGCAAATATTTATCTATTAAACTTTAAAAGAAAACATGTGACCTTTTTTAGTTTTTTTAGTTTTTTATCAAAATTTTAAATAAAAAACAGGGAAATACGTAGGGAAATTTGTTCCAAAGAAATACTGGTAACCCTGTTAGATCAGACTTTTCTTTTCAAAAATATTTATTTTAACAATTTGATTTTTGTATCGCTATACGACCATTTTTAACCGAGTTTTGAAAAAACTTTCAGCTTTCCAAATCTGCCCTTTAGATATTTTATTACAATCATTTGTTTCCTAGTTATATGCGTTTAAAGTGTAGTTTTACCAATAACTTCAATTATAACGGTCGTATAGCAATATAAAAGAAGTAAATTGAAGATAAATATATGATCTATAAAATTCATTCATTACATTTGATCAACGAAAATTATCATGGCCAGTGAAGACTCTCAAAGTCAAGACGTGTTTTTGATGGGCCTGTTTAATAAATACAACGATATAATCATGCACAATATTTATATCTAAAAGTCACAAATTAAATGATCTTGAGCAAAAAAAAATACCAAAGTTAAAATTTGAAATTAATGAAAACCAATAAGAACCTAGATAAACCCTGAAAATAAATATGACCGTTTAATAAATTTCAAATGATTTTCAAAGAAAACACAGTAATATATATATATATATATATATATATATATATATATATATATATATATATATATATATATATATATATATATATAGGGTGGTCCTTATTTATAGGTGAAGGAAATTTTTTTGAATATTTTAAACTCCGTACCCCCCAAATTTGTTCGTTATCATGAGACTTGAATTCCTGTTAAATTTGGTCATGATCAACCAACCCCTTCCCGTGCCGACTTAGGGTTGAAAAAAGTCCAAATAGGGTTGTTTTATTGTTTTTTGCATTTAATTAAAAAAATAAAGCAATTAGCATAAATATGTATACAACATTTATTGTAGAGCGTAAAATTGTCTATAAAAAATGTTCTTATAGTGTATCACGAATATCTATTATTTCCCATGAAAAATAATAAATTTTATTTGAAAAAAGTTATTTGTTTACGGTAACGTAAATACTATGATATGAATGGTAGTCCAGTTAAAGAAGCATTTTGACAAGAAATTTTAAGGGACAAGCAATGTTATTGTTGATTATTATAGATTCTGGTGCGGAGAATTCGAAAAAAATAACCCGGACTAGAAAAAAGTTGTGCAACACTCTTAAAAATGGGGTTGAAGGGTGAAATCCCATTTCTATGTGTATTTTCAATTTATTTCAAAATCTAAACTGACGATAGGGTATTTTTATGGTTGACATTTGTTGGGGACACTAAGATGAATCGATTGAGACCACATGTACTGAATTTGACCCAAAATTACCCCTTCTAAAATGTTTAATATAGGTGAAAATGCTTATTTTTGGTGAAAATAGTTTAAAAATTAATAACTTCTGTTAAATTTATCCAAATAACTCTAAATCGGTCTCAAATTGTTCCTGAAATTCCAAAGAATAATGATCAACTATAATTAAAAAAAATTTAATAGTTTAAACAATGAAAATTGTTAATATTTAAGGGTAAGTGACGTAATTTTTTAAATTATTGTCATTTTACTAAAACTTAATTAAAAACATAAGGGTTAAATATTTTTTTGTAAAATCAACGTGAATATCTTCGATTTGTAATTACAAACAAAATGAGACACCCCCCTTCCCCAAAAAATATTTAATCACTTGAACGGATGTAATTCCACACTAAAATGCACTGCATTTGTTGTATACAATTTAAATAAAATACATTTTTTTAAATAAAACTGTAAATTATGATTAAAACATACTTTTATGTATGCTTTATTGTAAAATACAAGTTTATGCATTAATAAAGGCTCATATGAGTGCACAATAATGTATGCGAAAGTGTATAAAAATATATTATCTCAATAGAACAAAAAAATTCGGTGAATTTTTGTGTGGAATTGTGTCTGTTCAAGTGATTAAATATTTTTTGGGAGGGGCTCATTTTGTTTGTATATACAAATCGAAGATAAAACGTTAGTTTTACAAAAGAAAATATTTAACAATTATGTTTTTATTTAAATTTTAGTAAAATGACAATTTTTCAAAAATTTACGTCACTTACTGTAATATTAACAATTTTCATTGTTTAAACTATTAATATTTTTTTAAATTATAGTTTCTCATTATTCTTTGGAATTTTAGGAACAATTTGAGACCAATTTCGAGTCATTTGGATGATTTTAACGGAAGTTATTAATTTTTAAACTATTTTCACCAAAAATAAACATTTTTACCTATATTAAATATTTTAGAAGGGGTAATTTTGGGTCAAATTCAGTATATGTGGTCTCAATCGATTCATCTCAGTGTCCCCAACAAATATCAACCATAAAAATACCTGATTGTCTCTTTAGATTTTGAAATAAATTGAAAATACACATAGAAATTGGATTTCACCCTTCAACCCCATTTTTAAGGGTGTTGCACAACTTTTTTCTAGTCCGGGTTATTTTTTTCGAATTCTCCGCACCAGAATCTATAATAATCAACAATAACATTGCGTGTCCCTTAAAATTTCTACCATTAAAAAAGATTACCATTCATATCATATATTTACGTTACCGTAAACAAATAATTTTTTTCAAATAATATTTATTATTTTTCATGGAAAATAATAGATATTCGTGGTATACTATGAGAACATTTTTTATAGACAATTTTACGCTCTACAATAAATGTTATATACATATTTATGCTAATTGCTTTATTTTTTTAATTAAACGCAAAAAACAATAAAACTACCCTATTTGGACTTTTTTCAACCCTAAGTCGGCACGGGAAGGGGTTGGTTGATCATGACCAAATTTAACAGGAATTCAAGTCTCATGATAACGAACAAATTTGGGGGGTACGGAGTTCAAAATTCAAATGTTCAAAAATAAGGACCACCCTAATATATATATAAAACGTCTAGTTTCAATTCAGCAAAAGAAAGATCGTAAAACAATATATCTTTTTATATCTGTAGAACAATCTAATGAAAACACAATTGAAGTTGGCGAGTTATCGGCAGAGAACGTAGCGACAAAACCTCAATTATCTAGGAGTGACAAAATGATGAATTTACTTCTCAGATCGTTTTACAAAAAAACAGTCTCACCAGATACCATTAACTAGATTGTTATTTAAGTCGTTCAAATAGCAAAATTACTTCTTTAAATTTTCATCGAACTCCTTTGATTAGTAAAGTATTTTTGTAAAGTATCGACTTTCTCGTGGTATTTAAATTGTTTTTATTATATTTCACTTCAGATATATTGAGCGCAAAGTCTTACAGGAATATCAATGAAGGTATTTCCAGACTTTAGTCTACTATCTAAAACTTAATTAGCAAGAAATCACTAATTCATATTCAAGTCTTACAGGAATATCAATGAAGGTATTTCCAGACTTTAGTCTACTATCTAAAACTTAATTAGCAAGAAATCACTAATTCATAGTGAATATTCACTAATTGAAATAGTTAAAAGTATACCTACCACTACTTGAATTAATGAATTGTCACTTAAGCTATGACAGAATCTAAGATTTTTACTGGAGCAATCTAAAAAAAACTTATTCATTTTTTAATCAGCTTTAGAAAATATTTACCTAACTTTAATGTCAATTATCTTAGACTAATTTATGAAAGAATTAAAATTAATGAAAAATGTTTATTGCAATCACATTAAAAATTAATTGTGAATAGATTTTCCAAAGTTTGTATAAATAAACTTAACTTATTTTTGTTAAATACTCACTCAAAGCAGTTGATTCGTATACGTTAACAAATCGAAGTAAAAATAAATGCCGTAATGGCGCCACTTTCGATTCGAAATCACTATTCTTTTTGCAAAATTTAAAGTGACTAATTCAATTAGTGAAATAACAACTTATTCAGCTGTAGAGAGTAGCTATCGTTCGTAAAATGGAAACTCGTAAATTTAAAAACTATGGTTGGTCACAAAATGTTCTTTGTACTTATACTTAAATAAATGAAAAACAATTACACTGATGTACTTAAATATAAATAACATACTTAAGTACTTATATCTATTACTAGCGGAATCCCGCGGCTTCGCTCGCGTAAACTTCGAAACTAATTAGAAATTAGAACCCTCCATACGTGATAAGGAATGACATATTACAATTTTTTATATTGATTACCTATAAAAAAACGTAAATATCTCGAATTTTAGTTAAAAATTGTAAAAACTAACCCCTCGCAATTAAGGGTTGAATGTCGAAATTTTTATTTTAACAGATAACTATTTACTTATAATTAAAGCAGATATGCAGATAAACAAATCTAAATCCATCCTCGTCCCCGTTCCATACTATTAGGGTTTGAATATCGAACTTTCATTTTTAATTGAATATTAATTTATCTGAATTTATTTTAATATCAAGAACAATTATGAAGATAAATAAATCAAAATTTTACCCCCCCCCCCCCCCCATTCCCATAGGGGTTGAATTTTCCTAACTGATATTTGTCTTGTAGAATACTTACTTGTGCCATGTTTCATTCTCGGTGAAATATTTTACAAATTTTTCCACCCCCCTAACACCTTAGGGGTTAAGTTTTGGGAAATGCTGAAATAATTGTTTCATTATTTATATTGTAGAGTATGTTCGATAAGTTTCAATTAAATGCGAACAAAAAAAATCTTTTTTAAAATAAACTTTGATACACTGTTTTAACCCCGTAGGGGTTGAATTCCGAAAAATCCTTTCTTAGTGGGTGCTTACATCATAAAAAGAAGGCACCTACGAAATTTCACGTTTCTAGATCCAGGGGTTTGGGCTGTACGTTGATATATGAGTGAGTGAGTGAGTGAGTGGTTAAGGACAAACTCTTTTATAGATATAGATAATGTAAAAACTGATTACCAAACAAATGTGGCAATAAATAGATATTTAGATACTTAATAAATATTTGATCTTACAATCAACTATAGATATTTTAACACCCCATATTTTTTTTAAATTTATTATATTTACGTATATTATAATATTAACTTGAACTATAATGTTTAAACAAATACATTTATTTTATGGATTTAGAGAGGGGAAAACTAAAGCCCCACACTCCCCATCCCTCTTAATTACGTTATTGGTACGTACATACCCTAATATATTGCGAGTGGTTACATATATTTAATTATTGCCTTATAATTATTATATATTGTATGTTAATTATAAACATAATAATCGTATATTATGCAAATTAATTTAAATTACTTCTCTTTAAAAAAAACATCTATACCTTTTACAGTATGATTTCACACTTATGAAATATAATTTCACATTAACGAAAACAGATTTCGCACAAATGAAATATGATTTCACATTAATGAAAACAGATTTCGCACAAATGAAATATAATTTCACATTAAAGAAAACAGATTTCACACAAATGAAAACAGAATTCACATATATGAAAAATAAATTTGGAACAATGAAAACTTTATTATTTATTATTGATAACGCACCTGTCCATTCAAATATTGAGAGTGTACTTACAACAGAAGAAGACATAGACATAGTGCATTTAAAAAAATATAACAGTATATCGAGGATGTTATTTTAAGCAAAAAATTTCATGTGAACATATGTCCGAAATTTTTTTGTGAGGGAGCTACAGACTTTCAAAAAAATTGCTTAAAATTAGTGTTTATTTAATAACTAGAGAATCTATTGTGGTACGGTTCTGAAATTTGTTACCCGGTTTAGTATTCATAAGTGTTATTTATTTCCAGTAACAAACTATAGTAATTATACCAGGGGCTTATGGGGCTTGTAGGCCCCTCAATATTTTTATCAAGTATTTTTTAATTCAAGTACGTACGTCAGGGAAAAAATATTTGATAAAAATATGTGGGCCTACGAACTCCATAAACCCCTGGTCTAAATTACTAGAGTTTGATACTGGAAATAAATAACACTTATGAATACTAAACCGGGTAACAAATTTCAGAACCGTACCACAATAGATTCTCTAGTTATTAAATAAACACTAATTTTAAGCAATTTTTTTGAAAGTCTGTAGCTCCCTCACAAAAAAATTTCGGACATATGTTCACATGAAATTTTTTGCTTAAAATAACATCCTCGATATACTGTTATATTTTTTTAAATGCACTATGTCTATGTCTTCTTCTGTTGTAAGTACACTCTCAATATTTGAATGGACAGGTGCGTTATCAATAATAAATAATAAAGTTTTCATTGTTCCAAATTTATTTTTCATATATGTGAATTCTGTTTTCATTTGTGTGAAATCTGTTTTCTTTAATGTGAAATTATATTTCATTTGTGCGAAATCTGTTTTCATTAATGTGAAATCATATTTCATTTGTGCGAAATCTGTTTTCGTTAATGTGAAATTATATTTCATAAGTGTGAAATCATACTGTAAAAGGTATAGAGCTAAAGGCACATTATAACAATTCTATGTAATATATAAATCGTTTCCAAAATTAAGCATAACAAAAAATTTGTCAATTATGAGTCGAGTCTCACGTAATAGTGCCACTTACCGTATAGTTTTTCATTTTACCCGATTATGTACATTAGCAATGACACTAGAAAGATGATTTTAATTATATATAATTTTTTTATTAAAACCCCTTGGCCCCCCTTAAAATTATCATAAATTAAAAAAAAAACTGTTTCACCATTTTCTATATTTATGCCAAGTCTCTTTTTTTTAGGTCAAACGGTTTATAAATAAGAGGACTATGGCGGTGTTGATTCCATAAGTGTTCCTTGTTCGATATGTATTAGTCCGGCTCTGTCTTGTCCTTTTAAAACCCGATAAATCTATAATGTATAATGTTTGTTCCAGCAATTGAAAAAGGAGCGATACCGCCTGCATGTGGTCGTGGTGGAGCTGGACAAGGCAATGGCAATCGATTACCAGACCGCGCTATTGGCGTTCATCAACTGTGTCATCATCTCCACGGCAAGAATAAGTGATCGGATACGACTCAGGAACGAATTTATTGGTAAGAAGGAGTTATTACCTAACGATTGAATTAGGTTTTATTCAAATTAAATTAGAGTTATCCAAAGAGTGATAACTCGGTTTCGGAGCGTCGCACATCAGTGGCGTAGAAAGGGGGGGGGGGGGGATTAAGGAGATCAATTCCGTCCCATGAGTCTACAAAAATTATAAGATGATTATATAATAATATTTTTTCAATAATGAATAAATCTATGTGAAGAGTGTAACCAATTTTTGTATTTTGCACTACATAAAAGATGATTTTCATAATGAAAATATAACTTTATGAGATTTAATACTGTCATACCCCCCCCCCCACTATCGCACATTAGTCCTAAATTAAATTCTGTCTGAACAAAAGTATTTAAATGAATAAATGGCCTCTTAGATTAATTATTGGGGCCAAAAAAAATATTCGAAATCACGATTTTTAATTTTGAGAGCTGGAAAATTTTCAATAAATGGAAATATTTTATATGGATTATTTTTTATTCGTTTATGAACCAAGCACCTTTTAAAATTGTAAAAAAAATGTCAAAAATTTTATAAACTGGTGCAGTTTTTTTATCATAAAAGCATCCAAAAATGTATCTCCCCTCTTTCAACTGTTGAAGGTGAAGATTGCCGTCTTTAAACTCTCACATTTTATTTAATAAGTATATATTGTATATCGTTTGACCCTGTATATGTAGGTATATATTCCAAATACATATGTATATAAAATATAAATTCTTTATTTACTCAACCCTACAAAGGGCATGCAAAGAAACAAAATAAACACACAAAATAATAATTGAAATTTTCAAAACTACGTTTATATTGTACGAAAAAATATCTATCAGGTAAATGATTTATTATATATTTTACCAGATAGTTTATCATAAGTTTTATAACCACTGAAACATATCATAAATAAAAACAAAAAATCATCTTTACCGGTATGCATTGAATGCTTATACATATATTCTTCTATGAAAAACTAGTAACCATATTTACCAAAAGTTAACTATTGCAAATAGTGTTAATTTTGTCATTATTCATTATTATATTTTTTATTTTTTAAGGTTATACGTCTAGCACACTGTAAAAAAAGATTTGGTTTCAAAAAATGTTGTTTTTAATTTATATTCAGAACACATGTATCTATATTTAATGGAATATTTTACTTTGTTAATTATTAAAAGTAAAAATAGTTTAATTTAATTTGAAAATTGAAATAGACAAAACGGTAAATAATAGTAACATGTACTAATTTGCTGTAATGGCAGAGCTAGTTTTTCATTATTTTGAATAAATTACACGTGAATATATTTGTTTTATTATTTTTATAGTATTTAAAAGGATTGAAGTTTTGAATAATTCGTTTTTAAAACCTCTCTATATAGCCAATTGTGCAGAATTTTAATAAATAGAGCACTTTTGTCAAGTTCTCTCATTTATCGTGTGTTAAAAACTCTATTTTTAATATCCAATTACTCAAAAACCATAGTTCAATTTTTTAAATAAAAATTAGTAAAATATATGAGTTATCCATAAATAACATATTTAAAAATTTTAGATTTTTATCTGTACATTGCTCTAAGGATCAAATAACCTTAATATTTATTTATTTATTCGGAACCATGGGTCAGTTGCCTACAAGTATGTAACGTAATAGTTTGCTATGTAGCTATAGTTATACCTAATATTGTGGAAGCACCAATAATATAAACATTTTTAATTAGTCCAGTTAGTTGCTTTAGACTTCTTTTTATTTCCAAGTATCAGAAAATTTTACTTTTTCTCGAGATATTTTAAGTTCCCCAATCAAAACTTGTATTTAAATCAATGTATTCTATTTTCAGGAATCAACCTACTTCCAGTATTAAACAATATAAGGTAATAATCACATTTGATATATGTACCATTTTTAATTATTCACACAAATAATCCATTATTTATAGACGTACAGCGGTTAAATATCCCGACCTAGCAGTTCAACTCGATGTATTTGATGAGCAAAAGGAAAGCGACGAGTCTCAGAGTCCAGCACCACACGGAGTAGATCTTAATTCGCATCTTGACGTATTCAATGCTATTCTTAGACAGGTATTTCCATTGTTGTTTGGTATTTTTGTATTCATCGCATATACATGGATGTTATATGTTGGCTATTATAATGTTACGTAGTTTAGATATATTTATGTACACTATACATTACATATTACATCATGGCAATGGTGCACCAAAGAGAAGGGTTTTAAGAGTTAGAACCCCATTCATTCAAATTTGTCAATATACATTAATATAAATACATCAATATAAAGTTTTGGATATTGGTAAATTTTTTTTAATTAATTCAATAAATGTCCAAATTGGATGTTTTTGAATTATTTGATAAGAAAATAAGCCTACTTTATTTTGAATTTTAGTTGTAAATATTTGTTTTTTGATCAGAAAATCATTGCATTTATGGAAATCAAAATGTTAATAACTTAACTAAAACTAAACAAATTTGAAAAAATCAAAAAGCACCGTATTTAGAATGAAAAAACCTTTCAAATGAACTATCACTTGCCCTATCATGCTATTTAAAATTTTAATGGTTATGCTCATAGCGCTGAGGGTTGAAAAGATTATTGAAAAAAATATATAGCAAAAGATGTCCCCCTTGAAAGCAAAACCGACGTGTTCGAGCTTTTTTTCAAAATCTTATTTTAAATGACCAAAAGCGCACCCGTTTCGTTTTACTTGGGCCATCTTTTATACATAGATAACAACGAATTTCACGGTATACTTTTAATTATTGGATAATATAAAAACCGATCCTAATATTCATTATACGACGTGTTTGATTAAACTATTAATATATTTTAGAATAATGTGTTTGATGAACTATATACAATTTAAATTATTTAGTTATTGAACTCTAGAGTAAAATTTGATCACCATTATCAACAGGTCGCAGACACTCCTCAAGAAATTCCATTTCTGAGCATCTTACAGCACCTTTTGCGTATCGATCCCAAGGAAGCTGTAAGCGACATAATCTGGGACACAGCGGAACGTCTGGTACACAGAGCGACCCTCCTCGAAAGCAAAGACGATGCCGCAAAGCTTCTTCGGACTCCCAGCATGACGGCAAGCAAGTTCTTCTGTCATTGCGCGCATAGAGGATCTGAATCGAGTCCCAGTAGGAAACAATCAATGAACAGCACATGCATATCTCCACCACCACCTCCGCCGCCCCCTGCGCCGAACATTTCACCCCCTCCCCCGCCACCACCACCTGCACCTGTCGGTCTACCGCCTCCGCCACCGCCGCTTAACGGCGGACCGTTAATACCGCCCCCGCCCGCACCGTTTAACGGTAGCAACTCGTCTGCGAACCCCAATAACAGTGAAGTTGTTGATACGGTCGTTGAGAAGTTACCACAACAAGAAATTCCATTACCAAAGACTAAAATGAAGACTATAAATTGGAATAAGATACCTAGTAATAAGGTGAGAGTAGTTTGAATTTTATATTCCGTGCTCGAGAATTGTCTAATTAATTATTTAAGGATAGTATTGCTGCTTTCTTCATAGCAAATCGATCAATGCTTTTGTTCTATTTTCTTTTTTTTTACTTAAACTACGTTGTATTAAAGCAGAGATGCCCAACTTTTATGATAATTGTATCCACTATATTTTTTTAATTATAATTTTAATATTATGTTCCGTACTTCTCTAATTAATCGTAGATGCATGAAAAGAGTGCCGCAAAAATTTAAGATTTGATATATTTTATATAAAAAGTTCTAGTTTAATGCATCAACTTTAAATAATCGTAGATTTTAAATCTTAAATAGATAACAAAACAGCTAACTTACCGCCACCAAGGTACAAAGTTTAATATGTCTTCGTGTATCTTGATCATGTCTCCTGTTTGGTGGCATAGTACTCTGAAATTATAAATTATAGGACCCTCGGACTAGTCTTTAACTATTTATTGTATAGTCTACTTTTTCGTATTAAAATTTAAATCATTGAAATGTTAAGTAATTACAGCCGTTTCAATATCTACAGCCACATAGTTATGTAGAAAAAGTCAAGTTTCTAATTCAGTGTTATAAAAAGATACGACTTTTTAAGCGGGAGACTAACTCACTGACACATTAAAAATATAGGGTACTTGCCGTTGACCTAGAATCTTGAAATTTGGTACGAAAAAAGGTCTCATAGCACAAGTAAAGAAAGTTTTATATAATAATACGGAACTCTCAGGACGCGAGTCTTTTCGCACTTGTCAATTTTTTTTATATACCTTTGCAAACAAAATTAGTAGAGTGTACTAAGGCGTTATGTGGTTAGGAAGACACAAGATTTGTATTATTTATGATTTCTTTCAAAAGTAGATAGTATTAGATACTAGATACTATGTCGCTAAATAGAAGATTTGTTTATGTACTTACCTTACATGGTATATTGTTAATTATTTGAGAGTTATTATATTTAATTAAATCTCTTTCATGCGTAGGTGATTGGTAATACAAATATCTGGTCATTAGTAGCAAATAATCATCAGCATTCCCCAATGGCTGAAATGGACTGGACAGAAATGGAAGGTCTGTTTTGCCAACAAGTAGCTTTACAAACAAACTCCTGCAATTCCTCACCGCGGCTTGGACGGACGCCAAATGATTCGTTTGACAGACGCATTCGGAAAGATAACTCAGAGGTAGGTACTTACATATTTAAGCATTTGGGAATTTTAAAAATTACACTATATTTAATTGTATTAATATTAGTCCAATCAAATAAGATTTTTAAATGGAAATTTGAATATCGCGTCGATTATTTTAGCATTAGTTGATAGTAAACGATGTATTTAATCCTTGATTTTAAGATTAGTTCCACAGACTACATACTTTCCACTTATTGGATATTTAAGTTTGTTCTCGGAGCACCTCCGCCCAACCCCGCTCAGTATCTATGGAAGTGAGCAAATTAGTGACCCGTGTGTACTCATCATACGCACGTTATTTAGATCCGGCGATTTCGCAAAATTTGCGCATTCTGTCCTTATCAAAAGTACATGATGACCAAGTACGCATGTCACTTCTGCAGTAAGGCCATTTGTGGTGAACACACTGTTTCAGTTTGCAATTAGTGTTAGCAAACAATTAGCAGTTAGTTTGCTGTAGTTAGGTTTATAATAGTTTTTTGGTAAATTTAATTACATGTCTAATACTAATCTAATGTCCGGTATTATACAGGGGCTAGCAAATTTGCAAGCTAACTAGCACTCACAAATGATGATATTAATTTTGTGATAGTATCTATGGATTTGCTACGGAATTTAGAGCAGTAATACTTCAACGTATTGTAACACAGTTGGCGACTCTGACCGTATAAAATAATTCATAATATTACCACTGTTTTAATACGAAATTTGTAAAAACCTTATTGAAACTCCAAGAGAATTCATATAAGGGTTCTAGGACAAAATGTCGCCGGACAAAATGTCGCGGACAAAATGGTGCGGACAAAATGTCGCGAGGACAAAATGTCGCCGGTCAAAATGTCGCCGGACAAAATGTCGCGAGGACAAAATGTCGCGAGGACAAAATGTCGCCGGTCAAAATGTCGCCGGTCAAAATGGCGCCGGTCAAAATGTCGCCGGACATAATGTTACCGGAAAAATTTTGTGGAAAAAATCTCTGTAAATAATTATTTTATTAAAGTACATTTTGTATATGTATGTAATAAATAATAATTTTATTAAAATACATTTTATAATACACATAATATAATATTATACAATTATTTTATAATTTGCTTGATCTTTTGTACAAAATACACATAGCTGGCTGTGAATCATGTGCAGAAGAATTGCACGTCTGTTCTTAGTGACCGCCCGAATGCATCTATCTGCAGTGTATTATATAAGAATAAACGCCATCAATAAATAAACACTAGTTTGTTGCGGCGGAGATTGAGTCCCCATTTGTTTATAAATTAACCCCCAGCTTCGCCACAGGAGATTGGACCCGCAGAGATTGCCCTAACCAAGGACAGAAAAAGTTATTCGAAATAACAACAACCGAGATCCTGTCACATACCTAGGAAACATTTCCCGCATTCTCAATATTAATGTTGTTTGATTTTGAGGTTTATTAAAATTTTGTTCATAAAAGAAAATTAATTTATGTTTAAAGTAAGTATTTGTCTGAATGACAAAGTTGCATAAAAAACTCAAATTGTTACCATATAATAAGTATATACTTTGATAAAATTACTATTTACAATGTTTTTTCCACAAATCTTTGTTCGCCGACATTTTGTCCGGCGACATTTTGTCCTAGCGACATTTTCTCCGCACCATTTTGTCCGGCGGCATTTTGTCCGGCGACATTTTGTCCGGCGACATTTTGTCCTCGCGACATTTTGTCCTCGCGACATTTTGTCCGGCGACATTTTGACCGGCGACATTTTGTCCTCGCGACATTTTGTCCGCACCATTTTGTCCGCGACATTTTGTCCGTGGACATTTTGTCCGGCCACCCATATAAGTGTTTACATACAACGCGTGCGCGAAAGATATCAAAGTCAGCAGAAAACTCCAAGAGAACTGTCATTAAAGTTTGATATCTCATTTTAGAGTGCTAACTAGCTTGCAAATTTGCTAGTCTCTTTATAATACCGGACATAAGCTACTTTTTTCTCATAAATATGATAATTAAATAAATATTGAAATATAATTTCCTTAGTCTGTTAGACTAATATTTAGTGACACTGTAACTTGAAAATATGTTAACTGACCTAGGGTTAATAAAATATCAAAAATGCAAGGATGTAGGCCCCCGAGAAATACACGAAAAAAATAAAAAGGTATTTTTTCAAATAGGAAAATTTCCTATGATAAAGGTGCCGTAAATCAGGGTTACTTGGACCCTTTAGGGTTACTTGAACCCAAAATGATAAAATTATTAGTCGCTGCTGGGACTGGTTTAGTGAAGTAATTCTTAATTTGTCCTCAAGGTAGCAGCACTCTGCAAGCTCTGGCGCAATTACTTAACTAAACGAGTGCCTAGGAGCGACTTTAATCATATTATTATTTTGGGTTCAAGTAACCCCCCAGGGTCTAAGTAACCCTGACTTCCGGTTAGAGATCAGATCGGGCCGGGCCGGGCCGGCCCGGCCCGGGTTTATCCCGGCCCGAATTTCGGACCGGACTTAATTCTTGTTTGTTACGTTTGAACCGGGTCAATTCGGACCGGTCCGGGATTATTATACATCGGACCGGATTGGGTCGGATCTTACCTTAGCTTAAATCGGACCGAGCTGGACGGACCTTACGAATAAATAAAAATATTATTTTTTCAAAACAAAACTTTTACTTTTAATAGTTTAATTGTTTAATGTTAAATTAATAAAAATTCACAGTTATTAACAAAATTATAATTGAGGAGCTGGGGAACAAAACTGGATAACGCGATTTTTGCAAACTTAACAGAAGAGGTCAAATTGTACCTATTCTCTCTTCGTGTACGTTTATAAACTTTTGAGTAATGTTATAGGTGAGATTTTTTAATACCCAAATTTTGAACTAGCGTCTTTGCACATGCTTAAGGTGAATAACTTAAAAAATTAGATATCCGATTCAAAGTGGAGTTATCAAGTTTTGTTCCACAACTCCTCTTATACACGGGTAGAAATAATTCTCAAACCAAGAAAACATATAAGAAAACGTTATAGATCAATTCGGGCCGGGCCAGCACGATCCGGTCCGAATTTAGCCCGACACGAATTTCGGATCGGACCGGACTGGGCTTGATTTTTGTTTGTAACGTTTGGACCGGGTTGGATCGGACCTTAGTATAAATCGAACCGGATTGGACTGGGTCGAAAAAAAAGTTTCGGAACCGAATCGGGTCGGCAAATTAAAATTAAAATTTTTAAAGATCGTAATTTACATGGGTCATCTATAAAATTGTATACTATATCATTTTCTATCAATTGACGAATTTTAATTCCATTTGTCACGTATAGAAAATTTGACTGGACTATATTTTCCATATAAAAATTCATTAAATTATAATTGATATTCCTTCTTCTAGATAACATTATTAGATGGAAAACGTAGTCTTAATATAAACATATTCTTAAAACAATTCAGAAGGTAAGAAAATCGATTTTATTATTTCCATTACATCCATTAAACTCATGTTGAAACATTTTCAGTTCAAATGAAGACATAATACAGTTAATAAAAGATGGAGAACACGATGATATTGGTGCTGAAAAATTAAAAGGTCTGCTCAAAATTCTACCCGAAGTTGATGAATTAGATATGTTGAAATCATTTAATGGGGACTTTAGCAAACTTGGCAACGCTGAAAAGTTTTTACTACAATTAATGCAGGTTCCAAAGTAAGTTAAAACTAGTCAGTGGCGTTATTAGATATTATGTTGGCGGTATTGGAGGAACAAACATTAATGGGATTTTCACCATGAAAATTATAAAATTATTTTATTAGCGGTTTGAGACGTATTTTAAGCACAAAGTAATAATATTTTTTGGCTGCCGAAAAAAATTACGAAATTCGTGAAATTCTTTGTATACTTCCAAAATGGCAGTTAGCCGGATCGTCCTCAAATTTTTAGAAGACATTCAACAATCGAGTAGCTTAAAGCTAGCAAAAGCTAACAATTTTTTTTTAATAGCGGTCATATTTATTAATATGTACCTATAAGTGATGTCACGAATATTCGCATTCGCATTCGCATCCGCGAATATTCGCACATTTTTAAACATTCGTATTCACATTCGCATTCGCATTAGCACATTTTTAAACATTCGCATTCGCATTCGCAATGCAGTTACGAATATTTTTGCGAATATAATATGATGTATTAACAAATAAAAATAGCGTTTTTTTAATCAGAAGACCTTTTTTAGCTTTTTTTTTCAAAAAGTCAATATTCGCATTCGCATTCGCATCCGCGAATATCGACCAGCCAAGATTCGCATTCGCGCAAATACAAAACTAGATCTATATATGTTATCGATAATTTTATTACCTACTTACTTATTGTTTTTTTTTCTTTTAATCTTTCGTTTAAGAAAATCTAAATAATTATGTTTAATTTAATCTAAAGGCCGTAACAGGGTAAATATGGAATAAGTGCTCCCGCGTCTTTTCTAATGAATTTTGGAGATTTATAATTGGTTACAAAAAAGTAAATTTTCAGCTATTTTTATTCAATTGTTTTTGAGAAAAATTGAATAGAAATAGTTAAAAATTTCAGAGAATATTACTTTTTTGTATCCAATTATAACCTTCAAAATTCATTAGAAAAAACGGGGGGGGGGGGTACTTACCCTGCTTTGGCCTTTATCTAAGTCTATCTAAATATGTGTTTAATTTTACGAAAACTATATCGTAAAATTCCAAGATTATAAAATTCCTCTTAAATAAAATTAACAGAAATACTAAAAACGTATTTTTCATCGCAAAAGTTTCACATTTTTCATATTTTTATCGCGTATTGCACTTTTGTTAGAAAATCCATATTCTAAAGTAAAACTTCTATAATAGATACTGAAAGTCATATTACATTATCTATAGATTTAGTAAGGTACTTTCAATGCAGCATTCATAATAAAAAATTCCCAGAAGAATTCATTATACTTCATGCTGAGATACACTTCATATAAAAACTCCAACATTACATACACGATATACGCCACTGAACTAAAGTTCCGAATTAAAAAAAATACACATTTTGTCATATTTTTAAATAAGTTAACTTATCTTGTATTTAACAAATATTTTAGTTACAAACTTCGCATCGAGAGCATGTTACTGAAGGAAGAATTTGCTGCGAACATGAGCTACTTGGAGCCGAGTATCAACTCCATGATAATTGCAGCCGAAGGTAAAATATAATTAGTTTTAATTGGTATGAAACTTGTAAATTAATTAGTATTTCAATCAATTATGATGTGCATCAATTAATTATTAGTATTCCGAATACTCCACGTCGTGTAATCAAGTTTTTATGTTTTAATTACATATTTAAAAATATTTTTAATTTTAATAATACCCATATACAAAACGTATTCATTATTATTTCTATAATTGTGGTGCATTCTCTTATTGATTAGATTATATTAGAATTAATTTTAACGGGAATTTTTATACATAGATATATTATACAGGGTGAGTCATATCAGGTGGAACAAACTTAAACCATTGATTGAGAAAAATATTTCAACCAAAAAAGTTCAATAAACATGTGTCCGGAAAATCTTCATGAGGGAGCTACAGACTCCCAAAGATTTTGACCAAAATTGTTTTTTATTTAATATCTGGAGAACCCATTGTGATACAGCAATGAAATTTAATACCTGGATTAGTAGTAATACGTGTTATCGATTTCCAGTATCAAACAATGGTTATTTAGACTAGGGATGTGTGGGGCCTGTGGGCCCTCTGATTTTAATCTAGTATTTTTTTGTTCTTCACTTTTTTCCTATGTTTGGTATTTTTCTAAGGTCATATGATATAAAATACATATAAATATACTTTATTAAGTTGTCATAATATCAACCGTTTACGAGAAATACGATGTGAAAGATAGTTTTGCAGAATTTAACTAAATACGGATGCTAAAATTTACATACAATAAATTTATATTCTTGTTCTATAATTCAAAACAAGAATAAATGTGTATGTAAATATACCTACAAAAATGCATCCTTAACAACAGATAACAATTTTTAGTTTCGTTTTTTAGTTAATTAATAAAGCACGAATTAAAGTAATAAAATTGGCTATAATTCTATGAGGAGTCATATTAAGAGGAATATTTACACCAACTTTTTTTCTTATTTTTAGTACTAGAACAAGAATATAAATTAATTTTGTGTAAATTTTAGCATCCGTATTAAGTTAAATTCTACAAAACTATTTTTCACATCGTATTTCTCGTAAACGGTTGATCTTATGACAACTTAACAATGTATATTTATGTGTATTTTGTGTCATATGACCTTATAAAAATACCAAACATAAGAAAAAAATGAAGAACAAAAAAATACTAGATTAAAATCAGAGGGCCCACAGGCCCCATACATCCCTGGTCTAAATAACCATTGTTTGATACTGGAAATCGATAACACGTATTACTACTAATCCAGGTATTAATTTTCATTGCTGTATCACAATGGGTTCTCCAGATATTAAATAAAAACCAATTTTAGTCAAAATCTTTGGGAGTCTGTAGCTCCCTCACGAAGAGTTTCCGGACACATATTTATATGAACTTTTTTGCTTGAAATATTTTTCTCAATCAACGGTTTAAGTTTGTTCCACCTGATATGACTCACTCTGTATATGCTAATAGGAGTATTGAATTCTTATTTTTTTCCGGTCGAAAGTTCTAAAAACTATTAATTTTTTTAGATCTTATGACAAATAAGGCGTTACAAGAAGTTCTGTACATGATCATTGTCGCTGGAAACTTTTTGAATTCGGTGAGTTGTTTGTTGATTAGATTCAAGAAACTATTTGCTATAGAAATGTTCCTGTTTTTAGGGTGGTTATGCTGGAAATGCGGCGGGAGTAAAACTTAGTTCTCTACAAAAAATTACGGATA
This sequence comes from Sialis lutaria, assembly GCA_949319165.1. NCBI lineage: Eukaryota > Metazoa > Arthropoda > Insecta > Megaloptera > Sialidae > Sialis > Sialis lutaria. Next base: position 19,510,153 of record OX439241.1, read on the forward strand.
TACGGGCAAATAAACCAAATATGAATCTAATACATTATGTGGCATTGGTAAGTTTTATTTTATTATACTCTAGTTTCTACTACTATATTATACAATTTCATTTTTTTAATACTTTTATCACTAACTGTAAATAATAAAATCTTAATAGGTATTTGTTTATTACAAAATTAAGATATTCCAACATTTTTTTAATTGCATCTAAAATAGTTCCATAGTAATTTTTATTTTAAACATTATCATCAAATGAGTCGCCTAGTTTCAAATTCCACTAAATCCATTCTACTTGAATTGCCACAAAACTAAAAAAAACTAAAAATATACCGACTGTATACCGCAAAAGACATATCTATTTTATCCTTATATTTTTGATGACATTTTGTCCATTTTCTGTTTTATTAAAAAAAAATTGTAAGTTACCAAAAATGCAAATTCTCTTTAATTATTCGTTTAACACAATTCCAGCAAGCCGAACGAAAAAACAAAGACCTGATACATTTTCCTGACGAAATGAAATTATTAGAAGAAGCATCAAAGTAAGTATGAAATATTACTCAAAAGCTAGAGCGACTAACTCTACTATGATCGGTATTATAAAGAATGGTGGCGAATAGTTATGAATTTGGTTGAAATTTTAGATCAGTGGTAATAACTTAATTATTTGTAAAACTGCTGTGATTTCTATTGTGTAAACCCAGGAATTTCCAACGGGGTCCGTGTGGGATCTCTTTAGGGATCTAACGAAGTTTCAAAGAGTTTATAGTATTCCAGGAGTCTATTGGGGGTCTATCATCGATAATAAATTTTATAATTTTTTTAATTTTTTTTTCAATTTCAATGATCTTTTTTTGCTTTCTACTTGTACTTCTTCAACAAAATTGTAGTAAATTTTTGTTTTCTAGAATCTTAAAATGTAAGGGGATCTATAAAGAAAATCATTCTTTTAAAAGGGGTTTATATAGGAAAAGGGTTGAGAACCCCTGGTGTAAAGCAATCAACACTGCTTTTAGATCGCTGAATTTTTTTACTTATTTAAATTTAAATATTTTATACACACCATACAACTGTTATTTAAATTTGATATGTTGCAAAAAGCATTTGGTTAAGTAAGTTGGCCTATAACTACGGGCTTTTTTTGTAAGTTCTTATTTTACTATCAAAAAAGAGTACTTTATTTGTGAAGTAATTTTTATTTTAAAAAATGCTATTTTATTTGTATATCCTACTTACATATTTACTATCGCATGCAAAATTATTACCAGTTTGCAACAAGAATTGCAAGAAGAGCAGTTTAAATCAATTCTCCGTGTACCAAACAAAGACAGACATATCGAATGATATTATAGTTAGACTGCGACGCAGTGAAGTCATTCCATAATTGTGAATTTTCTAGTAATACAATTTTTAATTTAATAAAATTGGCAAACGAAATTGAACCTAGAAGTGTACTATTACTTTTGCGTGCGATAGTACATAATTACCAAGGCTATGGCAGATTTTTGAATTTCCTATCTTTAATACCGGGTTTCCACCAAAGGAACAGATTTCTTTTGACAAAACACAAACACAATTAATTGTTTTTCTATTTTGATAAATATTTGAAAACTATTAAAAAACTCTGCGTTTTGCCAGTTTTGCTGAAAAAAGGCTAAAAAATAAATTTTCCTTGATTTTTTTTTGGGAGTTAATTACTTTTGCTTCTATACATATCTGATGAAATATTATAGTGCAATCTTTTACTATCAGACAATCTTATTTTCAGAACTACTGTAGAGCAAATAAATAATGAAATTAATGCTCTCGACTTGAGATTGAAGAAAGTAAAAAAACAGGTGGAGTTACCGAATACAGAAGAGGATATCAAATTGCAAATGGCGGAGTTTTTGCAGGTAATGTTATTGTTGTAACTTGATATAATATATCAACAGCCATGCATAAAATAAATAAATATCTGTTTTACGTTCGTTTACAAAAAATGCCCATAGAAATGATGCATATGCAGTTTATTTTTTTTAAATAAATTGATATGCTACAAAAAATATATTTATTACTCAGCTCGCTGAATATTCAATTGTTTGTTATTTTGTTTTTATTTAATATATACAATGTGTCCACAAATCGACGCATGAATAGGTGTAAAAGACAAAAAAATAGGCTTTATCAATTGGCTGAATCTTAGACAAGGAAATATATTACATTACATAGCGTATCGTATAGTTACCATATCGCTCCATAAATCATCGGCGTATTATTCGGATTTTAAAATGAATATCAATTGTTTGGAATTATTAATAATAAATGTTTTGCGTTGCGTTTAAAAGTATTTCAGTGATAAATCACTAATAGATTTTAATGTATTTAAAACATATTTGCATATTATAAATTTTCAACTGACACAACTAGGATATAATCATGGAAGTGACATTTGATAAAAGATGGTTTTCATCGAGTTTTGGTAACAGTTTCGTATACGTACTACTGATTGTTAAATAAACTATTTTCATTAATTTGATATTTCAAAATCAATTAAACCTTGATAATTACAACAAAAAAGCTAAAGTTATTCAGAATTAGAAATTTTACTCGTCCTGTACAAAATGAAACTTTCAAAGTAATTGCAAGTTCTTTGAAAACTTGTAGACTATTTTCTTCAATTAATGCCTTAAACATATTATTCTATTATTCAACTTAAAAACAGACGTTGTATCATAGGTGCCGACAAAAAGGGGAAAAAAGGGCATTTAAATTTACTAAGCTAGGACTGTTAGATTTAAATTAATTAATGATACCAATTTAAAATAAATAAAAATGTTGAATATATTCTTCCTTTATAAGACAAAAAAATTTAACCACTTAAGGTACCTATATAATATAACTAAAAGAATACCACGCTTTTTCTACATAAAAGAAAAATAATTTTTATGTACACAATTGGCGACATAAACTGAAAATGTTTAACCCAGAACTGGAATTTCTTAAAGTGGTGGCCGCGGCCCCCTAGGGGGCCTTGGTCTTCTCACAAGGGGGCCGCGAAGAACCACGAATATAACAAATAAAACTATCCTTAAATATATAAGTTTAAATGTTCAAATATGCACTTGCTAAAATTATATAAATGAAACAATAATTTTTTAACCCTTCTGTGTTTCAAAAAAAAATTAGAGGGGCCGTGAGTTATCAATGCAAGGGGGCCGCGACCTATTTTTTTTTTCGAATAATTATACGTATCATTAAGTAGAAACGTGTTTTTATTGAATAAATAAACTTGATAATAAAACAGAAAACGTAGTATGCGATATACTAGAGAGTAGAAAGAGACGGAATGTATTTGTTGGTTTGTTTATGGCCTATTATTTTCGCATTTTCAAAACACATTTCCTTTATTTTTTTCTGATATTTTGTTAATATTTTATTGTATTGTTTATCTTTCTAAAACCAGAGATAACTAACATAAGTTAGATCAGAAGTTTCTTAAATATGCACCGCGATGTCATTTACAAGAGCGCCGCGAATTGAAAAAGTTTGATAACCTCTGACACCTCTGAGCTAGATTATAAAAAAACTAATATTTAAATTAATTTACATTATTTTTAAATTTATTTAAAGATGGCCGAAAGAGAAGTGGTTACTTTACAAAAAGACATGAACCAATTAGATAACATACGTAAAAAACTAGCCGAATTCTTCTGTGAAGATACAAACACGTTCAAATTAGAAGAATGCTTCAGAGTATTTCAGAGTTTCTGCCTAAAATTCCGTCAAGCTGTTGTGGAAAACTTCAGGAGAAGAGTGCAAGAAGAACAAGCTAATATGAGAAGAAAACAACGGGAAGAATTGTTAGCGACAAAACGAAGATTATGTATGTTTTTTTTTCGATTTTCACGTTATATCTACATTCGAATTGGATAATTATTTGAAATAAATGAGTATTTTTAGCCCAAAAAAATCACAAATACAGCCCTATTTAATTTATTTAAATATATTACAATTATTAAGATTAAAAAGTGACATGAGGACTAAAAAAAAGTTTATCAGAAACTGTGCCGCTATTTTCTGTTTCCGCCGAGAGCGCAACAACCTCTATCTATGCCATTGAATCTTGGCAAAATTAATATTTGGGCCCCAATTTTTTATGTATACCTAACCAAATTAATCTAATCAATGTTTGACTTTATTTATATACCGTTCGACAACTCAGGGTCCTAGGAAATTGCCTAAAATGCCACCACATGCGACATTCTAATCATATACCTATAACAAAAACTTAACCATATGTCCATATGTTATAATTGGAGTCGTGATGGGTCCTTAATAACTGTCAATTCTTTTATTTTATATTTTCAGTAAGCAATCAAGCATCAACACCAGGGTCTGAATCAGATTTTAATGTAGGTGACTTTGATACAAGAGCTGGAATAAAGAAGGTACGCCATTTATTATTATAGTTTATTAACATTGCATTGCATACAAATATCTATTTTTTTACTTTGGAGAGGGGGGTACTTAAACGCTTAGTTAGATTTTTTTCCCATTAGCTTTTTTTCCATCTATCTTACTGAATACGCGCCTGTTCCTAATACATTCAGGAATTTATTATGTTTTACAATATCTATTTTTAAATTAAAATTTGTCTAAATATATATTACCATAAAACTTAGATGAAAATTCGAAGAAAATGATAAATGGTTAAATATAGTACTTTTTAATACTTTCATAATCGATTCAGTGCTTTTCAAATGTCATTTGACAAAATGGTTTTTCTATACGAGAGTACGTCGCGCCGCATCACCGCTTAATTTAAAATCAATTTCTTGTAAGATAGTAAAGGTTGATTGCTTTATAAACGTATAAAGATCACTTATTTTGTTGATGTATTTTCTGAAAGATACCTACATAAATTGCGCCGCATTTTTAGACTTCCGGAAGTAATATATTTAATGGCGAAAAATTGAATTATTTTTTCGATAAAAATGAAAGTACCAAAGGCCATAGGGGAAGTTATTTTTTCTTAATAATTAACTAACCTTAATTGCTAACAATAAGCTCATATTGGGGGAATAAGAACTACAAGAATTTTCCTTAAATATAAATAACTACAGTAGAAACCGGTTATAACGACATCGAAGGGACCTGTTATATTAGTTGTAAAAAGCTGATAGTCGTAATAACCGGTAAAAATACAATTATTTGGATTCAGTTGGACTTTTATTTTGAGTCGTTAAAACCGATACGTCGTATTAACCGATGTCGTTATAATCGGTTTCTATTGTTTTTTTGTTTACCAGGTATAAATCTTTCTAAACCTCAGTCCTCAACGCTTCGTTCATTGTAATATGTATATTACAAAACATTTGCAATGGTCAAAATGAGAATCTAAATCCCTAAATTCCATGGAAGAGAGTAGTAGAAATTTTCCGTAACAACAATTTTTAAGTTGAATTTTGTAGATTTTAGGCAGTTGGGTATAAAAAATGAGGTAAAAGAGTAAAAAATTAGTCGGAGAAAAAGTTGAGTAATTATGTAACTTTAAGATTAAGTAAAGATTATAACCAAATTATTAAATGCTATTTGATACACTTATTTTTTATTTACACATATTTTGTATATGAATACCCAGGAAAAAATGAACAGATCTAATTGGATCTATGCAGATCCAATTTTATATCCAATTAAATCTAATTAAAACCAATCAGATCTGAAAAAAAATTACTGATCTGCTCAGATCTGGGATCTGATGATTTTTTTGATGAAAATTTTTTTTATTCAATTTGATTTGAGAACCATGTTTCTAGTTTGTATAAAGGTAGGTAGGTAATCTTACAAAAAAATTTCTTATTAATATTAAATGATGAGTTGTTCAGTAGAAACAACAAAAAGTTTTTCCAATTCAGATCTGGTTAGATCTAATTGGATTTGATCGAATCCTAGCAGATCTGATAATAGCGACCAATTTTCAGATCCAATCAAATCAAATTGAATCCATTCAGATCCAATTGAATCTGAAAATAGGCCGTTATTATCAGATCTGATTGGATTCGATCAGACCCAATTGGGTAACCATTTTACAGATCTGAAAAGAAAATTGAATTCAATTGGATCTGATCATTTTTTTCCTGGGTAGTAATATTTTTTTAAGAGAAACGGAATAACACTAACAATAAATTGTTATAATTATGTTATGTAACTATCATTAATAAAACTGTTTCCTATTTAGCAAACTCTTAAAGTATTAAACAATGGAAATATAACGTCAGAAGATGAATTATCTATTGCTGGCTCACCTTGCGTTTCACGGAGAAGATTGGGTTCGTTTAACAACAAAGGAGAAAATAACGGTAGCAAAGATGACAAAACATCGCCAGGTAAATTTAAAATAAAACAAACCCAACATAAAAATTGTTGTAAATTTAAATATTGTTGCTATACTAATCCTCAGTTCACCTAAGTATCTCTCTAAATGGACCTATCAATATGGAGTATTTAGAATTTAGCTTTAGAATAATGGGCTCTGATTGGTTTAAGTCTGCTAGAAATACATACTTTGATGAAACTGGGGGAATAGAAAATCTAAAATCAGTTTTAATATTTTCTTTTAAGCAATTTTTATTTAAATATATATTTGAACAATAGTAATTTAATTTTTATTTTTAGATGTCACTCCCAATGGTACAATTAGAAGACGTAAGAGTCGAGTTTTATCTGAAGAAGATGAAGGTGAATTAATGGAATATTTAAGAGCTTCGGGTCACGATAACGCAACTAGAGAACGAAAATCATGGGGAAGTTTGGGTAAATTGAATATTATTATTAGCACTTTTATGAGATGCATTAAATAACTATATGTTTTTATTCACAGACCGATCTTGGGCTAAAAGAGCACGCGGTGCTACGACAAGAAAACGACCCGCTTTATTGGGAATCGACCTAACTCCAGATCGAGAAAGACCTACGTCACCATCTCCTTTGGCTGAAACAAAACCAGTATTACCGGAGACGGAGCCTGAGCAAAAACCCAAAGCTTGGAGACAAAAGATTGAGTCTTGGTTAGAAGCTAACGAAGGAGGTGGTCAGTCAAGCCAGTCAACTGAAGATACGAAAAAACAAACGAAGCGAAGTACAACAGTTAACAGAAGATCTCTTGAAATGGATTCTGGTAAGAAAAATATTTTTATATTCGCACTTTTTTTTTACTCACATGATATTACTTTTTTAGAGAGTGAACGTAGCAGTACTCTTGATACAGTACATGAGGGAAAACTCATTAACACAAACCTAACACAGTACAACCGCGTGTACCCAGACTGGAAACCTTCTGTTACAATTGATAAGACTGATATAGTTAGCGCGATGGAAGCAATCGAAGGTATGTCCTTATATTTTATACTTACAATCAGCAAATGGTTATTGACATTTTATTTCAGGAGCTCAACCTCATATTAAAGACAAATCGTCATGGAGAAAGTCGAACCTCAATGTAGCAAATAGCAGTGAAGAGATACCTAAAGACACGACACGTCAAAGACATTCCAGCCCTGCAACTAAAATCGTAGATAACAAATTAAAATCCATCGAAGAAGATAATCCTCGTAAAGATCTAATTAGTGCCTTAGGCAGAAACTCAGCTGCTGATCGCTTAACACTGTACATGCGTCGTACCAACGAACAAGCACCTGAACCTAGCCCACAAAGATTCCGTCCAATCTCTAGTGAAACAAGAAGACACCCAAGCACACCTTCTGAATCTCAAGTTAGTAACAAAATCGAAATAGATTCTGATAATATCGAAACTCCACCTGCAACAAGAAAGATATTTAACCCTCCTGAAGAAAAGCATGCCCCTGCACCCCCCAGTCCTTGCCGAAGATTATTACCTCGTTCAGTTCGTGATTCGTCACCAAGTCCCGAAGGAAATGAAACCTCCATTCCATTGGGAGATGGACAATTCGACCGATTCTCGTCTACACGTAGAACACGCCGATACAAGCGTGCATCTGATACAAACAATCCAACTGAAAACACTTCACCTGAACTGATTGCTGAAACACAAGTAATTCGTCCCAGCCACCTTCATGTAGAGAAATCATATCCTGTAACTACTAATGAGACTGGTATCGACAGAGAAACCCGACTGAAGCAATGGCAAAACCGTCTGAAGAACCACAGTGATTCTAATATAAAACAAAATGATAAATGCACAGATAGTCCTGATGGAAAACCCCAAATGCTAGTCAATTCTGATCCGAATTTTTATACAAACAATTACATACAGTCCATAGAACAAGATAAACACGAAAATAATCAAAACATTCACAGAATAAAGTCAAAAGAACACGATAATGATGAAGGGTTTGAAGAAACACAAAGTTTAATGTCGGAATCGCCTAGCCAAGGTGCATCTTCTGGTTGTAACTATGAAACAGATATCGCCAGTTCTCCTCAGATAATTGTCGACGATTACAGCAAGATCAAAGAATTACACAATTCTGTCGAAAAGAAAACTAGTTCTGACTCTGTAAATAATGAAAACAAACCTACAAAACAAGGAGGCATTCCAACCAAAATAGCTAAATCATCTGACAAATTACAATCTATAACTCAAAGATCAAACAATAAGAATAACATAGATAGAACAGCATCACTCAGAAATACCCCTTCTCAAGATAGTCTGAACAAAAAATGTGTAATCCCTCGTCGAACGTTGAGTTTAAGAAAACCGGAAACATCAAAAAGTGCAGAACAAATACGTAAGACAGGCGTAGAGCGGTCTAATTCTAGAAACAGTTTGCTAAGTTCTAGAAGTTCATTAAACAGTGCCACATCAGTGAATACGATAAAGAAAGCGCCTATACTTCGTGAGAGTGTCACGAATATCACCAAGAAACCAATAATTCAACGAAGCAATAGTATTAAGAAACCATTAACCATAATTCAACCAAAGAACACTATAACCAATGTACGTAAAACAGGATCGCGTAGCTCTCTTGCAAGTACCAATGTAACACAGAAACCTCCGAGGCCTGCTTTCATGAGGCCTACAACGGCAAGTGCAACAAAAACAAACAATGGACCGGCTACTGTCAAATCCATATACCGTAGTACAATTGTTAAATAATAAATCATTCTTATTGTTGGAATAGAAAAAAGTATGAAAGGTTGGCTACTATTTTTATGATATAGAAAAGGAAATTATTTTTAAATTTAGAATATTAAAGTAAATGTTTAGGATTTGTTTGGTGGTCACTGGATATAGGTAGAAACTCGATTTACACTATAAAATATTTTCTAAAAGTGATATGTTAAAACAAGAATTATAAGAGCCTAAAAGTAAAATGTGCCTTGTAAATAATTTATAGATTATTATCACAAAAACAATAAGTATAATATTGAAAATGTTAAGTTTTTTATCTATAATAGTTTCTTTTGAATTATTATCAATTAATTTAAAAAATTATTTTAAGTTTTAAAAATACGTTATTTTATACATACATGTAACTCATACTGCTTTAATGAAATAGTTTTAAGATAATTATTGTTAATAATGTACACATATAATTATTATACATTAGTTTTATTAATTAAAAGAAAATATTGCATAATAAATTAATACTAAACTTGAAAAGCTTATTATTCATTTATTTATAATTAAATAAAAATTAAATCAAATATCCTAATAGGTACAAAAATGTGTGGAAAAAAGTTTTATACAATAGCCTACCAGTTACCCTCCACATACGAACAAACCGAATCCAATGAATTCGTGAGTGGTAGAAATTGGAGAAAGTAGAGTCACTCATAGTTAGTAAGACTTTAGACAGCGCGATCGATTTCTGGTTGATTATACTAGGCTGTATTTTCTAATTTTATTAAAAATATCATTAAGTGCATTTCATATTGAAAACCTGAATAAAATCCTTTTAATAGTTAAATCGTGCACAGACAGACGTGGTGAGAGACCAAGGTATATAATTATATATAAGGTAGTGCTACTTGGTTGTTGACCAATCAGCGTTGGTGCGGGAATTGACGTCACCAGGCAGACATATTTAAATGTTATAAATATATACAGTAGAAACCAGTTATAACGACATCGAAGGGACTGGTCATATTGGTTGTAAAAAGCGAATAGTTGTAATAACCGGTAAAAATGCAATTATATGGGATTCAGTTAGACTTTTATTTTGAGTCGTTAAAACCGATATTTCATATTAACCGATGTCTTTATAACTGGTTTCTACTGTAATTATAAAAATATTCCTTTATTATTGTTTTTGTGTTTTTTGACATACTAACAACACATACATTCACAAAAGTACAAATTCAACATTTCAAAATCATAAAAAATTGTCACAGACAATTTGGTGTATTCGAGAAACCAATTGTGTAGAATTCCAATAAATAGAGCACTTTCGGCAAGTTCCCTCGTTTATTGTTAAAAACTATTTTTAATACCCAATTACTCAAAAACCATACGTCCAATATTTTATAAAAATTAGTAAAATATATGAGTTTACATCCCTGCCTGAGTCATAACTTTACATGTTCAATTAAAATTCCAAGTTTTTAGCTTATATAGTATACGGAATATTTTGCTGTGACCAGACGGACAGACAAAAAAGTGAGATTAATAAGATTCATTTGGAAGCCTAATAAAAAGCACATTAAATATACAAAATATTTTTATTTATAATTAAAATAAATCATTTACAAATTAGTTGATTTTTATTTATTTATACATTTCAATCAATGTACTGTTTTTCTCCAAACCATTCTTTATGCTCATCCAAATAACTGAAAAATAAAACAAAGATCAAAATCTAATAAATGAATCGTTGATTCTCAAACTCAAACATTTAACAAAGTAATTTAACACTTATTTAGTTATTTCCTATGAAATATATATTTCAGCTATAAACAAAATAAAATCGAGGACCTATATTCTTCACTACACTAATACTTTTTAAATCATCAAGAAAACTATTCAATACTAATGACTGAAATTGTGAAAAGTGATAATACAAGTAATTCTAGTTAATAGTTGCGGTATAATTTTTCCTGTTAGATCGCTTGAAAAATCATAAATAATAAAATACTTACTCGACAAATGAATCTAAATGCTGTAGCAATAATTTCAGCTTAGTTTCTGGCATATTTGACGCCCAAAGAAGTTCAGGTAGTTTGACTGAAAAATAATTCCGAGACTTAATTAAAATAATTCACCAAATATATAGTTTATAAAACTTACCGAATAATCTTGTGAGATGAATAGCTCCATAAATAAGTGAAGGTAAGTTAGGTTGTTTCGATTTTATATCATCGGGGAGTAATTTCCACGCTAAGACTTGTGTAAGGGGACTAGAGCAGTCTGAACCAGTGCTGGCAATACTAGAAAGAACAAATAGAAAATATGACAATGAAGATTGATTAATTTTTAGCAGAGCAATTGAATGATTGGCGTGTAAGCTTCAAAATATATTTTTTTAATATTTTGTACATTTTTTGTCACTTGATTCCTAATGAAAGAAAAATGATTTATGTATTCGGTTTTACGATGATTTTAGCCAAAACTTTTTAAGATGTAATTAAATGAAAATATAATATTTTAGAGGAATCTTATGTCCGGCATCATAAAGGGGCTAGCAAATTTGCAAGATAGTAAGCACTCTCAAATGAGATATCAAACTTATATGACAGTTCTCTTGGAATTTTCTGATGACTTTGACAACTTTTGCACATGCGTTGTATGTAAACACCAACGTTATTAAAACAGTGGTGTTATGAAAATTATTTTATATGGTCAGAGTCGCCAACTGTGTTACAATGTGTTGAAGTATCACTGCTCTAAATTCTGTAGCAAATCCATAGATACTATCACACAATTAATAACCTCATTTATGAGTACTAGCTAGCTTGCAAATTAGCTAGCCATTTATAATACCAGACATTAAAGTAGAGATTCTAAGCATTAATTTACTTTTTGAAAAGTTTTTATTTGAATATTGCATAATTTAGGAAAATAAATTATTTTACTTTTTTTGGCGAGTGTAAAAAAGTAATGATAAAGGTTGGATACTACTGGATTACTTAATTTAAATAATAATACGTACCTTGACAAAGTACCACTAGCCTCTTGTTTCAGAGCAAGTGAATCATAATTAAAGCCGTTAGTCGTAACGTCGCTAGCGTCCATGGCCGATTCACTGTGCTGTGAAATTCTACACGATCGTAATCTTCTCCGTACCGAAGAATAGTTATTCTGTTGATCTTTAAATCCTCTTCCAGGTAGAGACTCGGCAATGCTGGACCTCCTGCTACCGTTCGTCGAATCCGGACTTCTGTCTATGTCATCGTAGATCGTGCTGTTATCTTCCGTTAATAATTTCGGGAGATGTGCAAATTCCTCGGTGTCTTCTGTTTTAACATCATAATTCCTGTCAAGATTTATTGTTAATTTTTTTAATAGGTTTTTTGATTTGATAGAAACTAGTCGATACACTTACTCAGGTTCTCTTTTAATTAAAACTACTTCTGGTTCCGATTCCATTTTTAATACAGACGACTTCAGGCCATAAGTTGCAGCCTGTTTTCGTTCATCATTATATAACAATAAGTCGGCCAACGTGAAATCAAAATATACTCGGAGTCCGTCAATCATTTCTTTACAAACATTTAAACTGGAATAAATAAATAAACTTGTACAATTGTCATAAAAATTAATGAAATCAAAAAAAATCACCTACTTTCTATAGATATTATCAACATTGTGTTTAGGTTTGTTCAATCCAACAATGATTTTTTGGCGTGTTTTGGGTTTTTCAGTTATGCCACACATTTGGCAAGTAGCATAATGTTTTAAATAATCTTCTAGTATGGTTATTACGTTAGGTTCTGCCGGTAAACGTATTAACTGAAATAATATTAATATCAATATTTGTCTATTAAAAACAAAATTTTTTTATTAATTTTACCTTATTTTTTTGAGTTATCAGTTCATTGTCAATTTCTAAGAAGTACCTAAGAGTCTGAGTAAGTTCTAGTGGCACGACATCATCTTCAAACGAACTGTCCGTGTCCGAAGAAGACGTAGCCGCTTGTATATTATCATCAGTGTCCATACGTGCTTGACTGTCAGAGCTACCGTCTTCAGACCAGTGTTGTAAACTCTCATTTATACGATCGCTCAATTTCCTGCTTCGTTTCTTATCTCTTCGGTATAAATATGCTCCGCTATTTGAATAAATATTAATATTATATTTCTAATTGTTGTAATAGTTAACATAACATATATTACGGTAACAAATGATGTTTAAGCGGGATATTTAAATGGCTGAACCTTGAGTGGGATACGTGACTAGCTAATTTGGTTATGATAAATTCATTTATTTATTATAATTATTATAATAAATAATACTCACAGTTGTAGTTGAGCTTTTTCAGCCAGTTCTCTTTGTAATGCTCTATTTTCTTCAGTATCTTTTAAAACAAAATCTTCACCTACACATCTGTCCCATGAAGAATTCCATCCCTGTAAAATACAATTATTTTTTAACAAACAACTACTTTACTGAAAATGTGTAATTTAATAAAACTGTGTTTTTGCAATCTAATCAAAAAATTACAATAGAAATACAAAACAATGCAAAAAACTTTACGGTAATTATAATTTTATGCCTAGCAAATAATAAAATTTTGATTGTTTGTAATTTTATAGTTTTTATTAATAAAATGCAAAGATAAGCTTTTTTATGTAATGATATATTCTACATATTTACATTTATGTATATCAATTATGTAAAACTGTTGCATGTGTCAATGTTGAACTTACTTGAAAATGAATGAGATATTCTACTGTTTTCCGACCTCTTTGATCTTTATTTACTACAACCTGTCGTACCTGATAAAAATAATAAACATGTACTTATAGGTTAAAATTAAACGCACCGGTTCCTTACCTTCGAATCGTAAAGAACTTTAGCTTTGGTAGGATCGGGTTCATAACATAGAACTCTTTCACCGTCTACAAATTTTAACTTGACTCCTCGAGTAGAAACCATGATATTTCTATTAATAATTGTTATTTTTGTGTGTTAACTGGTTTTGACAATGATTTTGACAACTACTTCTGTCAAAAACTGAAAACACAAACAAGCGCTATAGATTATGAACATGAATGAATATAATCCATAGATAACAAATATTTGAATAATCGCGGTTTTTATATATGTACCAAATATTTTTATTATTCCGAATTACACCAATTAATAAGTTTGTTATTTCTGATTTTAAAGCATTTTCATTAATAATTTAACTTTATTTCATAAAGAACAATATTTTTACAAGTTTTTATCCCTGAAATGAATAAGATAAAACAAAACTTTATAATGAAACAAAATAAAAATAATCAGTCAATTGAAATAAAACGAAATAATTTATAATGTTTCCTTTATTCACTTTACAAAGAAATATTTTGAAAGCTAGGTATGTATATATATATTTGAATAAATACAACTTTTTATTATTAATTAAACATTTCTTTAGTAAAATATTTACAACAATCACTCGCACAAAAAAATGGTTTCCCGATACAGCATTTTTGGAACAATTTTCTGGACCTGTAATGTACCCTGATGAAACTACATCAAAATGGAAAGTTCCACCTTATAATGCAAAAATGCCCCCAAGAAAAGAAAAAAATATTACCAATATGTTCATAAATTATGGTCCTGCACATCCAGGGGCACACGGAGTCCTCCGTTTAGTTATTGAATTAGATGGCGAGGTAAATATATATTTTATTATATATATATTTTACACAATTTAAACAATTCACGATTTGAAATTATACCCCTTTAGACATGTAAAAGTTTAAATCCTATTATTGGACATTTACATAGAGGAACAGAAAAATTAATGGAATATAAAACATACCTCCAAAATCTACCATATTTTGATCGATTGGATTATGTATCTGCAATGGCCAATGAACATGCTTATGTCCTCGCTATAGAAAAATTAATGAATATTGATGTTCCACGAAGAGCAAAATATATCCGCAGTATTTATTTCATATATATAGTGACTTAATTCAATATAAACAACAAAATTTTATCTTTTAAGCTCTTTTTGCTGAATTAACACGTCTTCTCAACCACTTAATGGTCACTAGTGGTTTTATAATGGATGTAGGTGCGATAACTCCATTATTTTGGCTCTTTGAACAGCGTGAACAACTGATGGAGTTTTATGAAAGAGTTTGTGGGGCTCGTTTGCATCCAAGTTATTTTAGACCTGGAGGAGTGCACCAAGTAATTAATGAGGCAGTAAAATTACTAAATATAGTGGATCGTCTACTTCTCAGGGAACAAATTACGTTTTATAAGTCCGTTTATGCTTTTAAGAACTGATAGTTTCCCAATACAGCTGGGAATAGAGAGTCCACTGTATCATTAATAAATTTAGTGACAGTTCTTTGTATTTGTTTAAAATATTCAGTACACATACATAATTTATTTTCAGGATTTACCGATAGGAATAATGGACGATATACATTATTTTGCTGCCCAATTGAGTACAAGATTAGATGAAGTTGAAGATGTAGTTACCAACAATCGTTTATTTAGACAAAGAAGCATAAATATAGGACAAATTTCAGCAGAGGATGCTTTAAATTATGGATTTAGGTAAAACATTATCTGAGGGGAGGCTCAAAAGTTCTCGGCTTGAGATAATAAAAGCCAAAAAAAAAAAATTGAAAGTCTAAAAAAAATGATTTTTTAATATAACGGCCTAACTCAATTTACTTTTGAAATTTTCCGTACAGGACTTTAATGCTGTTAAATAATTGACCTAAAAATTGTCCAGTACTGCTGTTTTCATCTCTTCATTGTTGTGAAACATTCTTCCTCTTAATTCTTTCTTCAAGTTACCGAGAAGAAAATAGTCATTAGGAGCCAAGTAGGGAGAGTAGTTGAGATCTTCAAACCCTGTTTCTCTCAGGGTATGTCTTGCCATTTGCGCACCGTGAACAGGCGCATTTTCTTACAGCTTCAACTATCTACTACATCTTAATTCTGCAATCCTCCAAAATCAATTTTTTTATATATTCGTCAGTCACCATTGTGGTGGATTGGCCAGAATGAGAGTCGTCTTTTTATTATGGAATAAAATGGCCCAAATTCTTCTGGTTATAGTTATGAACTTAACGCTCCATTTTCGTAAATTTAAAATGACATTAATGACCTGAATTTGCCCTATACACATGTTAAGGAATTGCACAACAAGTAACCCATAGCATGAGCAATTACGATTACAAGAATTACCTAAGACCGAGAACTTTTTAACCTGCTCTTGTATACATATATATATATTAAATAAATGTAAATCAATATTTGATTATTCTTTCAGTGGAGTTATGTTAAGATCGTGTGGAATCAAATGGGATCTAAGAAAGGCTCAGCCTTACGAAGTATATGACGAATTAGATTTTGATGTAGTTATTGGTTCAAACGGTGATAATTATGATAGGTAGGTTGAAATATAACGGTGTGGTTTTTTAATATGTATTATTTACTTTTTGTTTACTGTAGATATTTGTGCCGTGTTAGAGAAATGCGACAAACTTTGCGTATAATAAATCAATGTTTGAACGAAATGCCAGAAGGAGAGATATGTTCAGACGATCATAAAATTTGTCCACCAACTAGAAAAGAAATGAAGGTATCAAAAATGACAAAAAGTGAAAATATTTATATTTTTTATTCTTATAAAGTTAAACCTTAGCACTTAGCACTCACAATTTTGTTAATAATTTTTTTATTTATTTTTTACAGACTTCGATGGAAGCACTAATTCATCATTTTAAACTCTATACTCAAGGGTTCACGGTTCCGCCTGGTTGTACTTACACGGCAACAGAACATCCTAAAGGTAAAACAACTAACGTCTTACATAAAGGTCACGAAATCAATATTCTAATTTACTCAACATTACTGTTAATTTAGATATACAGTTGAAACCGGTTATAACATTGTTTAATACAACATATCAGTTTTAATGACTCAAAATAAAAGTCCGACTGAATTCCATATAATTGCATTTTTACCGATTTTTATGACCTACTAATATGACTGGTTCCCTCAATGTAGTTATATCCGGTTTCGACTATATTTAAATAAGATAGTAAGAGGTGAGTAATGTCATGATATTTGTGTTCCTCGTTACAAATCTTGTACGTTTTCTGTTAGGTATCAAATACAATCAGATTTGATTAGTTCCAATTAGATTAAGCTATTTTTGGGATCTAAACAGCTTAAGAAATTTTGATCTAATTGGATTTGATCATTTTACCTCAGAGAACAGGGTTTAAAAATCAGAAACTGAATGGAGAAGGGATTTTGCTTTAAACTTTATATCAAAATAGGCCCTTACACTGTTTAAGAAGTTAAAATATTCCGAGTGACAAGTATTTATTTTATTTCAGGTGAATTTGCAGTTTATTTAATATCAGATGGAAGTTCTGTACCGTATCGTGTTAGAATAAAACCAGCGAGTTTCATTCATTTAGCTGGAATGGATAAATTATGCCGAAATTCATTACTTGCAGATGCTGTAGCTACTCTAGGTATGTTATTTTATTTATTAAAACACAATTTTATCAACAATTGTATGAAATTCTATTTTTAAGGAACGATTGATGTAGTTTTTGGAGACGTGGATCGTTAAAAGATGCAAGTGTTGAGTGACATTTTTTGGTCTCCTGAGCTGTTCATATCGCATTTTATAAATGATATACCCACAAGTTGGTTAACATGTTAATAATTTTTCATTGTTCTATTGTTAAAGTTTTTAATGTTATATTTGTTGAAATTTAAATAAAATATATCTAAAAAATGTGAAGGATTTGTCAAGAAAAATAAGTATTTATATAAATTGAAGCAAATATATTTACATATTTATTGTTGACAACAATATTTTGCAACATAACAATTTGATATATTACATTTTGTAGATACACTTCTTTTAGTGGCACACCGTGAGATTAAAATCATTAAAATATAGAAATACATTATTCATTTGATTGAATACAGATGTTTTTATTAATTAAGTAAATCCAAATTATCCAATATATTATAAATTATATGATGTGCCACAAAAGATAAAAATATAATCTATGACTAGATAACCTAAAAATAAGAAGATATATTTTGATTTAAATATAAGTTTAAATATTTTCTATTATATTACAGCAAAAGTCCAAAAATGAGAAAAAAATCAGACCCTCCGAATTTTTGGACTTTTACTATATTATTTATATAATCATAAGCAGAGCTATAGTATCTACGGCAAAAATACAAAAACTATATTTGTGTCGTCCATAGCTCTAATTATAAGTAATTTTTAAATTAAGTTTAATATTATTTTGATATATAGTCTGTTTGATAAGAGCATATTAGGTAAACCTTCCACTATGATGCATTATAGAGATAAATTCAGTTATTTGATTTCCGTCGTAAAAATTTCTTTTCGACTGATCTGGAGATTCTAACGTTGTGAGATTGGTGGAAAGTATTGATAACAGGAATGACTGGATGAGTGAATTATCAATAGATAAGTGTAGTTATGTCTGACACGCTCTTATTAAACAGATTATACATTTTAATAATAAAATGTTACCATTTTTTTTTTATATAGTAAATATTTAAAGAAATTTCAAATATTTATTTAAAAATAAATCTTCTCTGACTAATTGTACAAGATAGTTATAAAAATTAAATATATAAGAAAATCATAATAAATTAATAAAACATAAAAATGATATACATGTATCGTTTACATTTACAAGTAAAAAAGTATTTATATTTAATAAAAATGTGACATACGAGGAATAAAATTATATCGCTGTATTTTGACAACTATTCTAATTTTTAAAGTAAAGATTTAAGTTTCGATTGCTTAATTAAGCAATACGGTTGAGATAAATATATAAAAACATGAATTACTATGGTTTAATATTATATATTTTTTTGTGTTACTTAACTTCATGGGAGGGAGAGATCAGGATTAAGTCACATGAGTCTGATCTTTGTCCAAATATGAAGTTAAGCCGCCATCTTTAATTGTTTGTTTTGTTCTTTGGTTCAAAATAATTGATATTATGTAAAATAAATAAATACAGTCTCATTGAAGTGTATCTACAACGAAAACTATAAAATATATCGCTTTTAGTGATACGTTGTCACTTAATTGATTTTATAATAATTATTGATTACATAACAAAATTTACATCAAATTTAATCCATAGCAAATACTGCGAATGATAGTCAATAGTTTTGTTTGATTTATTGCAAAATAAAGACCGCTTCTTATCACAATTCTAACGCTGAATTATAAATAGTGGTTCGATGCAAGAATTGCTGAACTAAAATTCAAAATGAATGATTTTTCAGTCGAGCAATTATTGCATTGAATGATTTAAATATAGGTGGTCGTAAAGTCATGTCAATATTTTTGTAATTTCATGAAATGAACTTTTGGCCACTCTAATTTATAAAAATAAATACTTTTTTAAGCAACGTATGCACCAATCATAGCCTATATTCATCTACCTTAATTTTTAAGTTGGCATTTTTTAGTTTGAAAATGATTTTTTTTTATAAATACATGACCGAAAATATAATTAGAATAAAAATATAAATATATGCTTAATAAAATAGTATTATTAAAATAATACGATAATATAAAAATGTAAATAAGTTATAAAAAAATATGCAAAATACCAAACAAACCTAATAATAATGAAATCAATATTTTAAACATTTTGACTATCAAATTTAACAATGTTAGGCTCATTAACTCATGAGATATAAAAAGTTAAGTATTAATACATGTAATTTTATACAGGATTGTTCAAAAGTCACGAGAAACTTTATAATTACAATCTAGTTTCCAATGACTTTTGAATCATCTGTATTTATATGTAAGTGTAGTTAACAAGCCTAAACAATTAACATACCCTACTAACAGAAATTACCAATCATACACATGAAATCTAATACCGTGTTTTTGAAAATAAGTTTCACAAAACGTAATTTTAAATTAATAAAATCGTCATAGCTAAAAAAAATAATATTGTACTATACATATATTCCATTGACATTTATATAATTTTTGGTAGGAATAAACTTAATAAATAAGCAAGTTCTATACACGTGACGCATGTCTATCATGACTTGTACGTGCGGATGACATCTCTTATGACGGCTCGACAGAGTGGACAGTGGCCGCCACCTTTGCCTCGCCATTGCTGGATAGCACAGTTGTAGCACATGCACATGTGCCCGCATGCATACAGCACAGAGTCAATGGGATTCTCGTAGCATATAGTGCACTCGACGCCCGCAGGTATGCCTGGCATGTCGCCACGGGACTGTATCGTGCTGTAAGCACTGCTTGAGACAGGCTGGAATAGAAACAAGGACGTTAGATGTTATTAATTTGTAATCTAATTTAGACTAGTTTGTGTTGGGTCATTTTGAAATTGTTTATTCATGTATGTTTTTTCATTAAAGGTAGCAGAGTGCTGAATAAATAAACAATCAATATATTAAAATGATTTAAGACTCTACTCGGAATTAATAAACGTATTTATTTAAAAAATACATACCTCAATATAAGTATTACTGTACGTCGACCACATAGTGCCAGTTCCTGGAGATATCTGCGCTACGGTCGGGGGTGAAACAGAGCCAGTTTGTGCATGAACACCATGTGAATGGTGTCCTGCATGTTGGGCAACAGCTTGATGTCCTGATGAATGAGGCCCTTGGTGTGGATGTGGGGTCACCGAAGGACTGACAGCGTTCTGCTGCTGATGGTTGATCAGGTTAGCGTGAGTTGGTGGTAAGTTAACCACTAATACAGTTCCGTTGCTCACGTTTTGTAAGTCACTTGCCACGCAACATACCCGAGAGTTTTGAGGTTTAACACTGTGCCTCACTTCGGCAGGAACGGATTCTATACTGACAGAAGGTTGTGGATGAACTGGTGTAGGAGGACAACTCAACACTCTAATCTTCTGAGTTGATCCGTAAACATCTAAGAATGCCCACAGTTGTAACGTCTGGTCGACGTGCATTACTATGCTAGATGGGCCACCGTTTTTGCTGATTTGTACTTCGCCATTAACTGTTATACAGAAACTGAGTTCATCTCCTCTTTGTGGACTGCTTGCGACGTCTTTGCTGACAACCCAGTATTCGGGTCTGTCTAATAACAAGTCGGAATCGTCTGGTAAATCTGACTGTTGTAACGTCATCGGATCACACGATGTTAATCCAAGAGCTAAAGCACCTACGTACATGGGTTCTGTTGAAAGAATCTGCACAACGATCCGTTCTCCTAATTGTAAAGGTCTGGCAGTGAAAACATATCCTTGACAGAAATCTGTATCGTTTCTAGAAGCCACGCATCGATCTGCACTAAAACGTACATTTCTACCTCGTGTTCTGTGGAACGGAACAGGGTGAAACGATAAGCTTGGGTTCTGGTAACGCAACGGAGGCAAAGCGGACGTGACTATTTCTCGTTCTTCTTGGATGTTAATCGATTGCATTCCAGGTAAAATTATTCTCTCTACTTCATCGGGTGTACTATTACATGTTCCTGTACTAATTATACTACGTCTTGAATTATTCAAGTTCTGTCTGATGTCTACAAATTCTATTGCGGTTGAGTTACCGTAAACATCTATTAATGCCCACAAAGGGCCACGGGTTTCTACTCCACTGAAAAACACTCCCTTTTCTTCACCGTTGATTCCAAAATGGACATCACCTGCTGCAGTTACATAATAAAATAAAATCGTATCTCGTTCACAAAATCTCTCGGCTAGAGCTTTTGCCCAGTATCCAGGCTTGTTTGTTAAATCGGGACAGGCATATTTTGGCAATCCGTATCTCAGT
Source organism: Sialis lutaria (assembly GCA_949319165.1). Taxonomy (NCBI): domain Eukaryota; kingdom Metazoa; phylum Arthropoda; class Insecta; order Megaloptera; family Sialidae; genus Sialis; species Sialis lutaria. The sequence goes on from OX439241.1 coordinate 19,532,106, forward strand.
GTGGCTGGATCATTTGATGTGAATCCAAAACGGATGACTCCGCTCCAGTTATTTGAGATTTCAATGAATTTGATGCACACCTGCAACGATATTAATATGTTAATATTTATTTTAAATATAAATTTTACAATCTACAATGAACAGAGAAGTAAAATTAGATGTATTTAATGAAAATTTTAATAAAGGCAATTGTCCTGTGTACAAGTCGTGTTTTAATAAGTGACTATCATTATAATAAACAAAGAACATTTATTACCTTTTCGTTTATTTTTACGGGTCGTGCGCTGAAGGTTACACCCTTGCAGAAGCTTTCTGCGCGACGGGCGACCGTGCCGTCCCTGGACACACGGATGTTGTCTCCGTGTACCTGGTGGAACAGCAGTGGCGGCAGGTTGTTTGTGCCCGCACATCCTCCGCTCGATCGTGGAGCTGTAACAAATAAGAAACAGAGCGTAAGTATTTTGTGTAAATGAGTAATCTTTAAGTGGTTATAAATGTCATCATTTAATATTTATAATTTTAGTTCATACATAGTTTGAGCTATAAAATATATCAAAATAAATATATATAGATAGACTTTTAACACCCCATTTCCAGTTTGACAACATAACACACCTGATTTAGAATATCCTAAAATATCTCACACTTGCGTAAGTATGTATAAAATGTATATGTTTATATTTATATACTACCCTAACCTTGGTCGTGTAAAAAATAAATTAGTTAAATATATAGATACATGTAATTAAAAACGAATATATTTTGATCTTGTTAATTAACTAATATTTTATAAATACTTGTAGTTTTAAATTGCTTCCTACTATGAATTTAAAAAACATATTTCTTTTAGTTTCTTGATATTTATCTGATATTTTTTAAACCTGGATCATTTGATATAATATATTTTTTTTATATCTCAAAAATAATTAACAAAATATCATTAAAATCATCAAAATAGTTTTTTTTTATCGAGTTGACAAATAAATACTCTTGATATTTTGTGAATAAAATATGAAATATTGTATTCCTAAAATTAAAAAAATCGTGCGTAAAAGAGTAACTTTTATTCTAAAGTTCCAGATCAAGAAACGTGGAATTTTAGGGATGTCTTCTTTATATGATAAACGCATCCACTAAGAGATTTTCCGAAATTCAACATCTGGAATCTAGATTCAAGAGCAGGGATTTCCAACGTGATCCAGATGGACCTCCTGGGGGTATATGGAAGTTTAAGGGAGGTCTATAGTATTCCAGGGGTCTATGGAAAATTTTGATGTTTTAAAATTAGCTTACTTTTTTTGTATTTCAACTGTTTTTATGTATATAATATACAGTTGAAAGTAAAAAAAGGTCATTACAATTAAATATACAAAATATAACGTCGATATTTTTTCTGCTTTCTACTTGTACTTTTTCAATAAGATGTTAAATGTAAGGGGGTCTATAAAGAAAAGCATGTTTTCAAAAGGGGTTAATGTGCAAAAAAATTTGGGAAACCCTGTTCTAGAGGAGAGGGTATTAAACTCGTTTAACTGCTTGAATTTCAGACAAAATATTCTATTAAAATAAAAGTGAAGTTCAATTAAAATAGATATAAAAATTTATTTCAGCACCAATGTTATTAGATGAAAACAACGCGGATGAAGTCGCGGGTGAACCGCTAGTTCACAATACGGAAAAAATAATCTTAAACAGTTTATAATCTTTACTCCAGTTCAAACTCGAGACAATTACATCATTACAGTACATAAAAATTCAAAAATAGAATGAAGTATGATTCATATAATAACCAGACATAAAAATGGGCAATCTATCATATAATCCGTTGTCACAATTACCCATTTCCCCATTGGAATGCTCGTCTATAAATATTGCACTTCACACTCTGCTCCACATAATAAATAGACATATCGGCGTAATGAAAACTCACATGTTGTGTTCACATGGGGGTTAGTTTTATCATCAGTGATTCACGCAAATATAAAGTATAATACATACATAGTAATACATATCGTCCGCCCACCCCCTTAATGCAAATCCTGGATGCCTTGAGGGAATCGGCACAACTGGCAGAGTATTGGCTTGCGAGGGTGTAACTTTGACGGAAATGGGGGGAAGGACCGTCCTTGGGGTTCTTAAGCCGTCTGTCGATATTTTTATAGCATGTGTGCTCTGATACGTTAATATCTTTCAAGTATGTAAAATATTACTTGTATGCATGAACAGTTGTATATCTTTGATGTAATCAGTATTGGGATTTGTTAGAAAATGATATTTTTCTAGGGGGTGTACGAAAATAAAATAAAATAAATGTGCTACCAAAAAAAAAAACCGGTATGCAGGACCATACATGGCTTTTTGCAATAATTTTTAATTAAAATTTAACTGCGCTTGTTTCCATGGCAACATGAATTTATTAGTATTTAAAATTAAAATTTTGAGGGTGATTTTCACCCATTTAGTGGCTATTTCGGCACGTTTATGAAATAAGTGCCCCTTAGATTGGATTGAACTACAAGTGTACCAAGTCTTATCAAAATAGGTGAGATAATACTCACTTTTTAAATAATAATTGGTACAAAATTTCGAATATTTCCGAAACCCCTAATCCGATTAGCACCAAAATCAATTGGTGTGGAGTACTCACTGACAATGAGACAAACATTGTATCCAAAAATAATTCAAATCAATGCATATTTACAGAAGTTATCATGAACGAAAGAAAATTTTACATCCAGACATGCAGAAATCAACTTTTCTTTAAATTTTGAAGTTAGTACAATCAGAATCTGCTCTTATCTCGGACACGATTTTTCAACGGTATTACAATACTTCCATTTCTTCGAACATGGAAGTAAAAAATTCAACAGTATAATATAAAATGTTTATATAATAATTAAATTTTATTATTTTAAACATACAAACTTTTAAAATATGGGTTAAGTATTATTAGCACTATTATAATAATTAATTATATGCAGGCCACTGTTAGTCGATGACAACAATAGTTGTAGTTTAGCGTTGATTAAAATTCTTTATCGAATGATTAATTTTAAAGAGATGAAACATTTATATCTATGTTAAAATTTAGATTGTGTTATTTCCAGATTTCGGTTTCATCATATTATTAAAAATATTCGTTCAAAAGCCATAATGACTTGCAGGCATGTTTCGTTGTACAGCTAATCGTATTTATTTCTCAAAGGTTTTAAATATTTGCATTATAAACATTTACAGCATGCACATGTATATATATTTTAGTATTCTCAAAAGGTTTATGATTATAATTATTAAAAATATTCGTTCAGAAGCCATAACGACTCGCAGACATGTTTTGTTGCACAGTTAAATCGTATTTATTTCTGAAAGGTTTTAAATATTTGTATTATAAACATTTACAGCATGCACCACATGTATATTTTAGTATTCTCAAAAGGTTTATGATTATTTAAAGAATAGTTCTCACAATATGTTGACAATATTTGGAAGTGTGCAAAACACGTGAAATATCTAGAAGTGTAATAAAGTAAATAAATATTTTCCAAGTTTATTGCAAATGTTGCAAATCTGTCAAATACGCAGAAGATGAGATAATAAACTATTTTATCGTAAATTATTAATACTATTGACTATTAATATCAGTTAGAGTTTTGAAATATTATTTTACATGTAACTATAAATTCCGAATGATACGTTTTGAAATTGAATTTAACTTTATAGGAAATATTTGTATCTAATAAGTAATAACACGTATACTTTATTATTCAGAAATACAAGTTTTATAGCTACACCATCTTGCAGATCTGTTTGATGTACGATTACTAACAGTATTTATATGCATTTTTTCGCACTGGTAATCATTTTGTAAGACTTCTACGTACATCGAATGTAAAAATAAACAGAATCAAAAGGTTCTGATGTGGAAAATACTACTCGATAGCTTATTTTAAGTTCTAATTTTACTGTTGCATGTAAATAGTTTTTACACGTATAAAATTAAGATTTAATTAAGATTTTTTTATAATATAGTAGATCAAAGTATATTTATTAAAAATATATAATTGACTCAATATACGAAAAGGCAATTACAATAATCGAAACTGATTTCAATTAAAAGTTTTAAAATAATTATTTAGAAAAAAAACTTACGTCAGTAACCTTTTTGACCCCCCCCCCCCACGTAAGTATTCGTACGGTTTTATGGACCCCTTTTCCCCCAAAGCCATACGTAAATAATACAATTAATAGGTACTAAATGGAAGTATTTTACGTTTTATTAAAACAAGAAAATCAATTTTGGTATTTTGTTTTGTTCCGAATCAACTCGGAAACTATTGTACCGAATTCGTTGAGATTTTCACTGTTAAATAACCTAAGACCCTAAAATCCTATATACGAGCGTATTTTGCATTTAAAAATGGTAAAAAACTATTTTCTATTGCTTAATGTTTATTTACTATGCAATAAACGAAAAAATAACTTTTAATAAAATTTTACATAAGATGCGATAAAAATGTGTAATTAAGAAAATATACATAATTACTTAGCTTGTTAGGTTAAAAACGTATTATTAAAAAATACGCCAATAATAAGAACCTAATTATTAGAGCGGGATCATTAAAAACAAAAGGCGAATATTTTAATGTCAACTAAAAAAAATACAGCAATATCTGCATTTCCATCTGAACCAGAATCCAACACAAAGAGTAATTTCCCTTGAAAGGTGTTGTTCGAGATATCCAGGTGGCGCGGGTATAGTCTGCAACCTGGCGCAGGGTGGACCAACATCTGCCGGCCAACTGCGCCCAAGTTATTATATTTTATACATATAGTAAAATCGGAAACGTCGTCTTCAGAGTTATTACTGCTGGCCCTTTTTAATTTTAATTGTTTTACTATATACTTTACTGTTAGAACGAAGCACGCCAAATGTTTTATTATTTTATTGGGAATTTGTAACGTATACGGCCGTAAAAAAGAGCAAAAATAATTTTTATAATTTATTTAGTTGTTTGCAATGCAATTTATATCTAAAGGGGTCCGAACTCCCCCCCCCCCCTTCTCTAAATAGATGACCCATTTAAATAATACCACAGTAGAGTTAAGCTTGCATGTTTTCTGTTGTCAAATAAAGGTTTTATAATGAAAATATTCCAAATTACTGGAATATGCATGAATATCATAATAGCAATGCACAAAGCATTTAATTCAAAATATAAACCCAATGTCACAGTGATAATGTTTAAATGAATTCCATCGGTAGCGAATGCGCCAGCGACGCAGTATATAAATGATATCATTTGAATGCCGAGGTAACCCTTGTAGATTTAATTAGAGCAGAAACCCTGCAGAGACCGTCGACCGGTTACAAAATTACAAAAGGGATGAAATTACGACACTTTGCTGCTTAGGTTCACTGTACATACCTATATGTCGGTCTTATTGTTGGTCTTGTAGATGAGGTTTAGGATGAATATAAAAATAAGCTAGTGTACCTACTCGGTATGGATGTCGGAATGTCACCGAATATTTTAATGTTATTGATTTCCGTAAAAAATGTTAATTCAGTAAATGTTTTTGAAAATTGAAATAAAAAAAAGTCAAATACTTTTTTCAAAGATGTTGTTTCTGCAAAAAGATTGAAACTCTCATAAGAAAACAATGTTTTTTATAGCGACATCTGATGTCCCCCTTTAAACCGTTCAAATTGTATTGTAGTAAACATTTTCTCTATCTAATTTGAAATAATAGTTTGGGAGATTAAAATAGATCAACCTGTATATATTTAGGGTGAATTTGTCAGCGTGTTGTTACATAAATCATCTTATGTAATCGGGAGATTATAATATAAAACTCGTTAGTGAATGTTTCATTTAAATCCGTTCAGTATTTTCTTTAATATATTTTAAGTAAGTACTGAAAATTCGTTTCTTGTAATGTAAAGTGTCATAAATATTTAATAATTTTTTTAATCAACATACACTGGCGTGCAAAAGTATTTGGACACCTGTGATTTTGAATATAAATAAATAAATGTACAGATTTCAGTCAATAAAAATCCCCAAAATAGCGAAAAGAATATGTTTACTCGCAGTCAAAATAGTAAAAAAACAATTTCTCGTTAGCTTGAAAGACACTGTGCGTCAATACTTTAAGTAAACCTGACCTTTCAGGTATATAATTCAAAAATTTTCCTTAACATGGAAAATTGTAAATGCTGTATTTTAGATGTGCTAGGATTATTACAAAAGTTGTAATTAAGTACTCTTATCAACATTTAAGATTTTTATCAACAGTTTTGCAATTTTTTATTTACAATACGCAAAAAATGACTGTCCAAAGACTTTTGCACGACAGTGTATAAATTATGCATTACAAAATAAGACCTATCGCCTGTACCGGCTATTAATTTTTAATAGAAAGCATTTTAAATTTTAAAGATGCGTCCATTGTTACAAAATATATCTCGGCCAAAACAATTTTTTTCTTTGCAAAGTTTCTAATCCGAAACAAAAGTTCTCTCAAACAATACATAAGTAAATGATACATGACAATAATGTGGAGAAGTCCTACCAGCCGAGTGGTTCGCTCACAAAAGCATAAAAATATCTTTTTCGTAATGGTTGATGAACCCAAGGTTGTTTGCTAACGTAAACTTTGGTTTTATACATGGGAGTCCGTAAAAAAATCAGGGGGTAATTTTCCACAATGGCGTCCCTGCATTTTTCCGGTAGGGGGATTAATAAATTAATAAATGTCTGCAAAAAATCAGGGGGTGATTTTCACAATGGCGTCCCTGCCTTTTCTAAAGGAGTGAATTAATAAATAAATAAAAAATGGAATACCCAAAAAAATTAAAGACAAAAAGTATTAAAAATTAATTAAGTTCATTAAGGATATTTTGTGTACCCCGTTGTATATTATTGAGGTAGCCTATGTCTTTATAATATGTTACGTTTCAATTCACTGACAATCTGTTGTAGTGGATCGCTGAAATATTTGAATTAACTTTGAAGAGCGAAACCTCGATTCAACCAGGCTTGAAATCATCACTGAATTACAATAATAAAATATTACTTGTTAGTTTTTTTGTGTAATAACTATTTTCTACTGATTGAGGTATTTCATTCATGTATACTTCAAAGAGAATTTATTTTATAAACATTGATTTGAAAGTTTGATTGTTACTATTATTTTATTTAATTAATATGAAACGTATGTATTTCAAATGTTAATGGAATTTAATTTTCAATATTTTTTTGCACATACTTATTTATAATTACACAAATTCACTTGACACGTAGATTGGAGGGGAAGTTGCTTATGTGCCTGCCAGTGTGACAGAGGTAGAATTTGTAGGTTGGGTATAAGGTATAATTAAAATTAATTTAGTTATATTATCAAATTTTTCTGAAATAATAAAACTCAACTTTTTATCTTGACTTTTATTTCCTATATTTCGATGATTACTGACATTTCTATAAAAGGTCACAAAATGTCAATTAAAAAGTCATATATGCACATTCGAGAAATAATCAATTTGCTATTTTATTATAGAGACGAAAATCGCGTCCGGTATTATAAAGATTTATTAGGTTTAAATATAAACTCTTTTTACTAGATATATGTACTCAAAGTTTACCTGTTATAATATGTTAAGTTAAGACTTAAAACCAGAAGACCGATTAATCTTCAAATACTGAAAAAATTTTATTTGACAACCATCTCGAGCGATTGAAAAATACAAAAGTATATTTTGATAAAAACCTAAATCGTGCATAAATCTTCCGATGATTGTATCTATTATGATTATTAAAATGCACACTACTATTGCATTAATTTAAATAACGCAAAGCGTCACAAAGTGATACACTTATGATTACATTATTCTGTCCCGCATCCGGTAAGTACGCGGCCGGCAGCGCGGCGCGGCGTTGGGCACGTGGTGGCCAGTGGCCGCGGATAATTAGAAGAGGGTGCGCGGAAGTACTCAACCACATACTTACATCCGCTATACGTGTGCCATCATCTACACACTTTATTGATTATAGTGTTGTTATAAATAATATGTATATTTATTTTTATCAAATTGTGGTTTGTAGTAATTTAAGTTACGTAAGTTCAAGATTGTGGTTGGATTTTTATTAAATGTTAATGTTGTTAGAAAGGTCGTGTATTTGGATAGTGTATAAGTGAGCCCCTTTTATAAAAGAATAGCAAGACTGCATTCAAGTGATTGAAATCTATAGGTTATACGTTCAAAATTTATAAATAATAAATGTCAAACTTGTAAAAAAAATATATTTTTAAATAAATTTGTTTTAATAATAGGATGAAGTGGGGGTAAATGTAAGCATCATTGCTAACATTGTATTTTCTAATTAAAATTTACTCTAATTTTTACTACATACATACATAGCTTTAAAGCTATCATTTGGGGTGGAATTACCTTTTATTAAACTGTAGTTACCAATTACTTTTAAATTCTAGTTAATAACAAATGAAAATAAAACGACAGCGTATTACAATTACCCCAGTGATCATGGTTAATATAATAGTAAGAATTAGTACAAAGTATTAAGGGTAAAGAAATAAAATTCACAATTTTGAATCCACTTTGGTTTTATTTCATTGAGATAAGATAGTAGGGGAAAGGACCCGAATATCGGATAGTTTTTGTAAAATAATAACCTAACATTCTGAGATATGAACTGGTTAACAGGTAATTAAAAAAAGTACATATCTACTTGAAACTCTTAAGAGATAGAATGAAAAAAATAATTATGTTATTATTACTTCTATTGCAGTTACCCCACTTAACCCTTAATTAAAATTAGTAGTTAAACTGATTCATTTTATTAAAGTAAAAAACTATGGTTTAAATAAAAAATCGAATAGTTTATATAATTTTATGCATATCTGATTTAAAGGGATTTAAAAAAAATTCGAAGTTTGAAGAGATTTGATATAATTAAGTAATACTATCCCATACAGTGGGAGAAATTTTTTTAATTTGATGTTAAAAATGTTACGAAACGAAACCAAAACGTGATCTGATTATATTTTTAACGAGATGTCGATTATAAAACCCAAGTCACGACGAGACGTCAGTTAATACAAATCCGAGATGAAACGAGACTATACCTAATTATCAGCTCAGATAATCTTAGGCTTCTACACAGAAAAAAAAACTGTATTGGACCAAGAAAACCTTGTTTTGTATATAACGAAAACAGTATTTTCTTAATATACGAAACATACTCTTAATCCAACTACGTTATTCCTTCGTTCAAGAATACTATAGTTGGTTTAAGAGATTATTGCTTATCTTAAGGTTGTTGTTCACTGAAAGTCGTGGCATCTAGCGAAATTTAGCATGAACTACAGGGTTTTGATATGTCGGTAAAAAAGAACAAATAGATCTGGCAACAATTTATAATATTAGACAAGAATAGAAGATTCATTTTTAACAATATTATAATTATTACTGTTGTCAGCAACAGTAATAATTATAATAACAATAGTAACAATTATTATTATAAATAAAAACATTAAATGTAATCAATAATCACTTGATATTTACAACGCGCGTCAGTTTTCAATACCACGTTTTTATATTTCAAAGATCGCGCCGAATGCGATGTTGCCATATCGTATATTTACGTCATGTGTTCGGGAATTTATCAAAGTTAAAAATTAATAATTATTTAAGGAGATGGTAAATCATTCTAAAATTTTATATACACATTCCTTAATTACCAATCTATAACATATCCGTTTTTGGTTAAAATCTGACGTTTAGTTTTAATACACGAATTAAATGAATATCGAATTCCAAGTTGATCCCTATGCTTGCAATGTATAAGAGGCCAACTTTGCACGTTTATAATTAATAAACGAAATGGTAAACTGACCTGAAATTTTTTTTACAAATGCGAACTAGCTTACTTAACACAATATTAAAATTTTAACAAATTCTGTAGTGATCGATTTTAGTGAACAACAACCTTAAGAAAATATTGTTTTCGTTATATACAAAAAAGGTTTACTTGGTTTGAGAAATCCTTTCTACCAGTGTGATTGACAAATACAATGTTATCTTAGAAAATAATACAATATACATATAATACCTATAAAAAAAACAACATTAACGACTTCTCATTATTCTGTTTATGATGCGAGGGATGTAGTATGTATGTATGTGCGTGTGTGTGTGACCCCCTCAATGCAGACATGGGGCTTCACAGACAATAAAAACCAAAGATTCCGGTACACAGGAGAGATAGGGTGCCCACAGCCCGGATGTACACATCCGATTTTCTACTCCCCACTCCACCCCTTCATAAAACCAGGTACGTCAGTGTGCGTGAACTGTGTAGCCGTTTATTGTTATTATGATCATCAGGTAAAACTGTGTGAATAGATTTGAGGGAAATAAGGATTCTCGCTTCCGATTTGGTCGATGTAATGTGAGAGACTATGGAATAACAATGGACTGTGAGGATGTGTAAGGACGAGGCAGTTGGTTGTTGGAATTGTCATGGTATGGAAATAGATTTTTGTAGGTTATATCAGGCTTATGTGCTTGGTTCTGGATGAATTGTGTAATGGATATATGAAAGTGATTTTTAATATACATAAACGAATTTGTCAATTGCGAGTCGAGTCTCGCGTATTAGTGCCCCGTGCCGTATAGTATTTCAATTTATTGATTGTATTAATTTAATTTTAGCGAAGTTAAGATCCATTATTTATATTTAATAGTTCGTCTATTAGAAAACTGACAGCTCTATTTTTATAACAATTTTTAATTATCTTTGAACTAAATAAATATATTGTGGTTTTGGCATCATTATACGAATACTATTTCCACTTTTTCAGATTTTTATCATTATTACTTTCAGAAATATGAGCAGAGGGGGGGGGGGATATTTTTACAATTGAAGGGTTTGCAGCAACAAGGAGTTAACTCCAGTTTTTATAATTTGTGGGAAAATAGAAAAAACTGTTAAAAAAATGGAGAATGTATTTAAATCGCCTTTGTCTTCGTCCAATTATTATTTGTCACCTACCACTTCATGTTTTGGCCAAATTCCATTGAGAAATTCGTCAAATTCGCAATTCTAGAGTCAATTTTATTCTGGAGTTAACTCCTTTTTCGTCAAAATAGTTGAAAATTATTTTCTTTTTAAAGTAAGGAAGTATTGAATAAGAACAATTTTCAAGAAAATTGGTTTATTTCAAGAAAGAACACAGTAATGAGTAAAAACATTCTTTTTAGTACATGAAAAATGAAGCTCTAAAGAAAAAATAAGAATGCAAAACTACTCATCTATCAACGGTAGTTACCCTTTGTTGAACCAAATGAAAGAATGATTTTTTTTCCCCCAAGAAACGATTGTTAACTCTGTTTGGCCTAAAAATGGAGTTAACTCGTTGTTGCTGCAAACCCCTCAATTTTTGTGAAAATTCGTATTTTACAAATAAAATAAGTTCGTTTAAATTGTTGCTTTATTTATAATAAATTATTTTCAGCCATAAAACATTATTAAAAGAGGTTTAAAAAGCTGTTAATACAGGCTATTTTTTTTATTAATTCTGAACCCTAATATCGAGGGGTGAGGGGGTCTTAAATTATTTTCAAATGATATCTAAATTTGTAAGTGCTATCTCTAATATAATACAAAATATTAAAATTACGTAAAATATATTAATAGGAATGTTTACATGAAATATGTGTTGACTAAAATAATTACAAAGAAAATCCGGAAACATTACTTTGACATATTGTTCATTTGTTTGCCAGAAGTCAAAATAAAACAGTACAAAGTTTATTTATCTATATACTCGTATCTAATTGTTGACATTAGAACAAAAATAAATACACGTAATTATTTAACAATTGAATCAAAATAGACCACTACATATTTCGCATGATATCATTTTATGCAAGAAATATTCTGCCTATTTCATTTATTCAGTACAACGTATGGGTACTTATGGGGTAATTTCTATAGCCCCATTTCTGCGTTTTTACGTGCTCTTTTTATGGAACAGATTAACCGCATAAATATACAATATAATCTTCTACCTGACTGTTACCTTACGTAAATAAATAAATTAAATTACATTTATTTCTGGCACTAAAATCATTTTATAAATATAAAAATAAATCGAACCCATCAATAAATTAAAAAATGTAAAAATAAATATATAATAATATAGAGATAAGAATTCTAAAACTGGCATGACAATAAAACACAGAATACAGAATTAGCTAGAGTACATTCCGTTTTTAACTTTTATTTTCATAATTCACATAACTTTAAAAAACGTAAAACATGTCAGACACGTAATTTCACGGAACTGGCGACGATATATAAAATATACATAAATATACTTCAATCTAACACATACAAGTTATTTTATTATAACACGGTAGGTATATAACACGTATATGCATGTGTATATTTTATATGTAGTATCCATATCTGTGTGAAGAAATATTATGTTAGAAATCAGGAAGTTGAGGATTACATCGTTACAGAAAAATACGATGTTGCATAAAGTCAAAATCTATACAAAAATCTATGTAAAAAATATCAGATCATTTCGAGTTGTTTATACCAGTGTTTTTTAAACTTCTAACATGCGCGTATCAAAATTTTTTTAAGAGAATTTGAAATTATCATACATATTTCGAAATTATTAAAATTCTAAATGCAAAGTCTTGTATAAAGCATTTTACCGCGTTGTTTGAACTTGCAATTCCACGAAAGTGAAAATTATAAGTTTATTTCTACTGGAATTTAGCTTCAATTACTTTCACGACCAAAAAACTGTACTACCAATTTTTTGAGGTGAATATCGAGTAAAAAAAATCCCATGATACTTAATAATTAGCTCTCAAAATTAGTTGCCAAATAACTGTTTGCTAATTTATGTCATTTGACATTTAGTTGAGATGTAAACAGATTTTGTTAATTTTAAATTGATTTTGCATGGGAAATGCACAAAAATCAAAATATCACTGTGAACTAGACTAATTACCCAGACTTTTGTCCATCTATTAATTAATACTACAGGTCAGAAATTGTAATAAATCGACCAAAATTCGATTAGGTTTAATCAGTTTTCATAATGATTTCCTTTGAAACTTTTTAAATTAATGTCAAGTATCATAAATAAGCAAGCACGCACTCTCAAATGAGGTATCAAACTTATATGACAGTTCTCTTGGAGTTTCATGAAGACTTTGACAAGTTTCGTGCACGCGTTGTATGTAAACACTAACGGTGATATTATTAAAATTATTTTTATGGTTAGAGTCGTCAACTGTGTTATAATATGTTGAAGTATCACTGCTCTAAATTCAGGTTGGCCAGTATTTCTCTGAAACAAATTTCCCTGACTTTTCCCGGTTTTCCAGGAGAATTTTTACCGTTTTTCCCTGTTTTTTTTTTTATAATTAAAATTTAGATAAAAAAGCTAAAAAAAGGTCCCACAGATAAAATTTTAATATTTTTGCAGAATTTGCATTTTTCCCTGACTTCCAACCAAATTCCCTGACTTTTCCCGGTATAGCAAAATTCCCTGACTTTTCCCGGTTTTCCAGAAACTGGCCACCCTGAAATTCCATAGCAAATCCATATACTATTACAAAATTAATAACTCATTTGAAAGTGCTTGCTAGCTAGCAAATTTTGCTAGCCCCTGTATAATACCGGACATAAAACTATTTATTTTTTAATATCTTCAAAAACAAAATAATCTGTATAACAATGAATGGAAAGTGAAATAAAAAAGACAACTAGTGAGGTATCAGCTAGTTAAAACTTATTGAGGCAAACAATGCACACACCGGCGCGCTTATTTGAATAAATCTGAACGGAAGGAGATACGCTTACATTGCCCGCTTGATATCCCGTATCCGGTAAACCGGCCACAGCCGTAACTGTTGTTATATAGCAGGAAAAAACAACGATATCGAAATAACCTTAACGCATTTTCTTCTCAATGGACTTAAGTTTGTTAATGGACTTAGATTTTTATCAATTGGAGGAAGAAATATGAAGAAATATTTGGAAAGAATGTCTTCTTACGAAAGTATGCCAAATGTTTTGTTGTAAGTTTTAAATTTTTCATAAGTTAATGTCTATTTTTTTATTCATGGATAAAAAATATATAGGTGAATGAACTTATTCCTGACATGGTTGAAATGTTGTCATACTATATATGTATTATATTTGTTTTATACAAATACTTCTAATAAGTATTCTATTATTTAATTATTAATTAGGTTTATAGATTAGGATAGGACATAAATCATTTATCAAATTAAACATTTAAATTGTTTATTGTAATGAATAGTTTGATATACATAAATATATTTATTATTTAATACGCAATATTAAATCCACGTGAATTATGTTTACTTTTAATTACCAAACCCTGAAGTTGCGTCATTTGCTTCAAAGTTACGTCTCTTAACTAAGCGGCATGAATCTGTCGCCCGATCGGAATGCGTTTGGAACCGAAGATGACGTAAGTTTGGGGTATGACTGCATACTTTTTCTTTTACGTGCATTTTTTAATCTTTTAAAAAATGTAGTAATTATCACCACAAAACCAGTATTGATAATATATTATGTAGTAAATGCAGAAGAATGTCGATAAGTGTCGTTAGGCTGATTCAAATCAACATTAACCAATTATATTGTTTATTTAATAAATACTGTCAAGAATAGAGAACCTTAAAAAATCAGTTTAGGCATATAAGTTAAACGGTCGTTTTGACACAATTGAATATAATTTAAAAAACTGTTTGGAACCATGGTGTTATCAAGAATTATTTATGACAAAAAAATTTAATGAAAAATAATATTTTTATACAAGTTTTAATTGACCAATACTTTTTTTTTTATAAAAAAAGTTTCTGAATGCAGGCGACCCCTTTTTACCGCTCGCCTCTTTTATCTACTGTATTTTCAATAATACGTGCATATACACAATAATACACTAATACACATGTAAACACATATACATACGCAAGTCAATATTTGTTTCAATGAAGGTCGAAGACGCTGAGTAAATTACGCTCGTATTTTAATTTATTCTACGTTTTTATGACACATTTTATGTTTAATAAGATTTTTTATAACTCCGTATGCAGCTCATGAAGTTTTAGTAGGTTAAATTTAACCTGGAAAAGAAAAAAAATGTATACTTTTTTTACTGCGTGTAATAATGTCGTAAATTAGAACTAGATGTTGTATTATTATTATCAAAGACCTACATAAGACTAATTGGTTACATTTTTTATATATATTTTTTAAGGTTTGGTGTAAATTTTTCGAAACACAATTTTTCGAATCACAATTTTTCGAAACACAATTTTTCGAACAACATTTTTCGAAACACAATTTTTCGAAACACAGTTTTTCGAAGCACAATTCTTCGAATGAACAATTTTTCGAATGAACAATTTTTCGAAAAATTTATAAAAGTGCGGGACGCTATAGAGGCAAATGTATGGAAAAATATCTTGTGTATAAATTGATAAAATATATAAGGGTAGAAATTTTTTTAAATTCATTTAAAGCTATACATATATATGCCTTTATGAGCGCCCCACTCTTTTAATGGTCTTAGTCATAAAAACCTAAGAATTAAGTGACAACTGAATATTTATTTTTGACTTTTCAGTGCATTTTTAAATATTAAAATAATATACCTAAGTTTTTAGTGATTATTGAAAACTATGCTGGATCCTTGTAAATTAAATATTACCTTTATATAACCTAACCTAAACGGGCACTAACCTAATCTACTCTAATGTCCGGTATTATAAACGACCTAGCAAAACTTGTTATAGCTTGCAAGCACTGTTATAGTATCTATCTCGTTTGAGAGTGCTTGCTAGCTTGCAAATTTGCTAGGTCGTTTATAATACCGGACATAAGCAAACCTAACTAAAAGTAACTTACCCTAACCAGGATTAAACTAATCTATTCTGACTAAAGCTGACCTAACCTAAACTCTTTATTCTTTTTCATTTCTACCATTATCAAATTTTGTATAAAACTTACCTAACTTAAAAAATCCAAAACTTATTTTTTTCAAAAAATTAATCATTCGAAATATTGTTCATTCGAAGAATTGTATTTCGAAAAATTGTGTTTCGAAAAATTGTGTTTTGAAGAATTGTTTTCGAAAAATTGTGTTTCGAAAAATTGTGTTCGAAAAATTGTGTTTCGAAAAATTGTGTTTCGAAAAACTTTCCGGATACCATTTTTTAACTGTGCGTTTAATTTAATCTTAATATATATAAATTACGTGTCACATGTTCCTCCGCTATGGACTCCTAAACTATATATTATAAAAAATATTATTAATGCGTTTGTGTACCATATGAGTCCATTTATTATATACAATATTATGTAACATATTTTCTACTGCAATATTTCAAATATATGTATGTATAGTCAAACTTCTATATTCCAAATGAAGACAAATAATACAAAAGGGATTAACACATCTCTAGTGAGATTAGTACAGAAAGCAGACAGAAATTAAATAAATGTTTATAGATTTCTGGAAGTTTTAGCTTATATTCTCATTACAGAAAATTAATAAAAAAATTTTTTCGATCTGTATACGAGTATTTCACACTAATTTTATTATTTTATTTTTGTTTCCCTATATTTAGGTATTATGAAAGATGAAAATTAATAATGAATTCTACTTGTGCGTAAATAAAAAATTACAATAAAAATACTGCTACTTATTTGATATTATTTTGAAATCGTAAAACACATTCCCCTGGTCGGTCACCAATTCAGAATAACTGTCAAAGTTCTTAATTTCAGAAACACGTAATGAGAAATATTAAATTCACTATCATATTTTAAGAGATTAATAATTATCAAATGCAAATACTATACTTTTCTTTTGTGATATTAAAGTTTTTTAGTGTAGAAATTAGTTACACTTTTGTCTTGAAATTTTGAGCAAAGTTCGCAGTGTCGTTTTTCTTTTTCTTCTTTAATCTGTATGTATTATATCAGATAATACTGCCAATTGCTTATTTATTATTATTACGATGGACTTTATTTGTCTAATTTTTATCTTCAATCTACCCGTGAAAGTGATCCTGTTAGTAAAGAAATGCCCATATGAACATTTAGACTATAATTAACTTTAAATATTGCCCTCATTTTTCTAGAAACATTTTGATGAATACAATAATAAATATTGACTTTGTAATAAACACAGAAAAAAAAACTATCCTTTACAACTTCTTAATAAAACAAAAGAATATTTTATCAGATTGTTATCATTATAATTTACTTTGCCAGTAACAAAACAGTGTTATAAAAACTAACTCAATTACATCGGGGTCGTAAAATGTTCACATCAGAAATAAAGACGACATGATTATTATCGTCAAAAATTTATGATGATAGAAGAAGATACAGGTCCTCAGGTTATAGGTGCTAGCTATCAAAAAAACAACACTAGTTTGTGATTAGTGGGTATGATTTTTTACTTTAAACGCTCTGTACCACGCACAATTGTAATTAGGGCTATTAAAGACTAAACTTTTTTAAAGTCTACCTACAATATAGTGTTCTATAGAACTAGAATTAAAAAAAATGAATGTGTGAATTATACTGAAGCGTTTCTAGGAACTTTTTTATAATACATACTCATAATCATTAGTATAAATTATTTAAATACGTATTCAAAATTCATTACCATTAATTTTGGATTTTCGAAACTATACAAGCAATATTTTGATAATTTAAAAGAAAGTGGGTGTGTGTACTTTGTACGCATTTGAAGTTATATTTTTTTGACGTAGTGACATCTAGCGTGCAAATGTAAAACTAAAAAACCTGTTTGACCAACTATCATAACAGAAATCTATATTATCTAAACCTAACCTAAATTCATAACGTTTAAATTGTTTTCGTTTAAATGTGCCTAAAAAAAATATAACTTCCAAAAAAAATGTGCATTCTGACTAGACATAAAAACTATTGAACCGATTTTGATGAGATTTGGAAAGCGTAAAACACTAGAATTAATTTAGACTATATTCTATATGATAACTGATTTACGCCTGTATTAAAAATAATTAATATTTTGTAATAAAAAAATAATTTGATTTAAAAATAAACGCAAGGTTTTTTTTTATTATTTTAATAGATTTAAGGTACCTATATGTTAAACTCAACATAAAAAAACGTATATAACACACATAAAGAAAATTAAGTATGCTAATATTTTCTGTAAACTGTCAACAGGTTATAACCTTGCAAAAAAACCTAATCGATATTTGAACAATTTCTTTTATGAATACACTAAAACTGTCCATTATGTTCCGAATTATTATGATTGATTTAGTATTTCCTTTTCATAAAAAAAAACGTGACCGAAGTGAAATAAAATATTATATTGTTCGAAATAATCGATTATGGAATCATATGAATTATTAACTAGAACTTAATGCATACATTTCTATTGTATAAAATACAAAAAGTAAAAAGTTACTAAAAGCACGTACAAAAAATAGAGCAAGTGTTTTGTATATTATACAGTATTATATTCAAGTAAACTTTTATTTAAAAAAAATGCTGGCATTTTATTATTGTACATATTTATGTCATTTGAAAGTAATCTTATAACTAGAAGCCCAGGATTCTCAATAAAACATATTTATAAAAAAATATTTTTTAAAACATGCAATGATTGACACATTAGCATAATCCCTCAGGTTCTGATAAGATATTAATGTATAAAAATAATAGGAAATAATCATATTATTATATTTAAGAACCGGAAATACATAGTTACTTTTACGCATGTAATTATTTTAAAGTAAATCATGTTAACCTTATTTTATCTACTGGACACTGAAAGAACTTATTTCGGTCTATAAAATATACATGTTCTTCTTCATTTCCTGTTTACACAGGAACTAGAATGTCGAGTTTTATATGTTTAAAACGCTATATACAATTATTATTAAAACTGATGAATATATTATTATTGAGTTCTAAGTCACGTATTTTCATTTAAAATATTCAATACCAACTTTTCGTAGTTATTTGCAGTGGATTTTTGTTGTAAATTCAATTCAATGTTTTACAAAACGATGACCATTAAAAATGAAAATTTCATTTTACCATCGAAAATATGCTTTTGATTATTTTTTAAATGAAAAAGTTATTTGGGTAAAAATGTATGGACAAGTAACGTGAAAATATTTAAATTGTTTTTTAGTTTTTTGTTTAAAAAAATATGGAACACACAAAATATTACAGTTGCGCAATAAATAGAATATTAAACAAAAGAATGTATCAATATAACAAAAAAAAAACTCTTTTAAGCAAATAACAGCCCATCCCAAAATTCTTGACGGGGTTATGTAACAAGTAATGCATATTTTGGCAACATTACAAACTTTTAAAATGTAGACATATAAACTATATTTTATATTGTCCTATATTATTGTAACTATTTGCAGCAATTCCACTGCAATATGCCACGAAACGTTGAACAAAATTACTACCAGAACTTCACAATATACTTATATATTGTTAGACACAATTCCCCGATACCCGAATGTTCGATGCTTGACTGTAAGATTAAAGATCTTAATTAATAATTTTGATAACATCATCTGTAAAGATGATCTCAGGCGATAGTTAATAATTAAATATGAAATAAACTGGTCACACGGAAATAGATCTAGTTATAATAATTAACCACTTCCAAACCAATCGATCAGTAATAAGTAGTCTCTAACATCGAGTTGAATCGATTAATCATTACAAAATGTGACTTACGAACATCTCTTTACAGATGATATCAGTGGCGTACAAGAATTGTTTTATTTTAAGTTGTTTTATTAATTATAATTTTATTTGTTTATATGTATTTAACTATTTTAATAGAAGATATTGTAAATTGTGTTACAATCATGGAATTTCGTACATACGGCCAGTATTTTTCTGGAACAAATTTCCCTGACTTTTCCCGGTTTTCCAGGAGAATTTTTACCGTTTTTCCGTTTTTTATTTAAAAACCTAAAAAAAATTCCTTGACTTCCAACCAAATTCCCTGACATTTCCCTGTATGGTAAAATTCCCTGACTTTTCCCAGTTTTCCAGAAACTGCCCACCCTGTAAGAGGACCCCCAATTAATTTTTTGGTTAAAGGTGAATAGGGGATGATGAAACCACCTCCAGAACCGATAGTTTGTATCTCGAAAATGTGCCTCTCACAATTTTAAATCTAAAAAACAGTACTGCATAACTTTTCGAAAGTTATTGAAGAATTGGAGTGATTTTTTCAAGATTTTTTTTAAAAAGCAAAAAATTGGATAAAAATGTACCTTCAGGGTTGATAATACTATAAATATTTAATCGATTAAATAAATAATTTCATTTGTAAAAACTACACTCATGTTTTGACACGTAAATATCTTCTTTTCTATGGATTTTTCGAAAAACTGGTAAAGAATAAAAAAATTTTTTTGCTTTCGTATAAAAAGTTATTTTTGAAATAAATACGAAAAGTATTTTTGTCTTTTTTTTAAGTCAGTCAAAATTTAACAACATTCCACTGCACTCTGATATCTTTCCATTTTGAATGATATCAGCACAATATGTGCCATCCACTTGACATCTATGCAATTCTGAACATTTAACCCCAATCACCCATCCACCCACCCGCACACGCCTCTGACACACACACACACACACACACACACGCGTATCTTCTTCAGCAAGTGGTGTTGGTGGTTGGTTAGTTGTTGTTACACAAAAAGCACCGTTTTAGGTCACGAGTTTCATGAATCACGTGAGTCTCCGGCGGGCTGTGGGATCTCACGAGGTCGTTAGCATTCGCATTTCTCTCTCTCTCACTCTTACTAATGATGCACACCACAGACCGGAGCCCGCGGCCGATTCGCACGGATAATTTGTTGTTAAAAGTATTTATTAACCGCGGCAATACCGCTGAGCTGTTCTACCGGTCTTAATTCGGATCACTTAATGCGACGCTGTTAGCTATTGGTGGTATTGTGCAGGATATATGCAAAAAGTGACAGATCATATTTTATAAGATCTTCTTGAGGATATCCGAAGTTTTTTTTTATACAACATATATAAAATTGAAATTTTCTCGTCACTTCACTCGTCTGTGTGAAGGCCTGAGCGACTGGTTGTTCTTAAATAGAAGACACAACATTCCTATTGTTAAAATCCCAATGGTCATTGACTTTTTTTATTAGTTTTATAAATTTTTATTAGAAAATATAAATTATAAAGATAAACCTATTGTAATCATTACGCACTTTAAGTAGAAATCAGCAGTCTAAAAGCAGTGGTGATAGGTGTACATTATTGTACATTGCTCTAGAATCCCGTGCAAATTAATAACGATTTGACACCTCGTAGATAGAAAGTCCCAAAAAATCGGTTCAGTTGTTTCCGTGTCAAGTTGAAACAGAGACGAAATTTTTAAAAACTATTAAAATGAATTATGCTGCCTATAAAATAACGTTGATTTAATTGTACAATCAAAGCTTCTAAATATTATATAAGTATTGGTGAATTAAGATATAATAATTAAGTTTGAAAATTTATTCGTTTAGGGAAAAAAACAATATTGAAAAATACCCCGTAAAATCGATTTATTCACCAATGAACTGTAGAATATAAAAATTTGTGATTCTATGGCAAAAGAAAATATTTTAAGAAGGGACAGTTAAAGTTTGCTAGCAAATAGTAAATCAAATTTAGAATTGAAAAATAATTAGTATTGAATATATTTTAAAAAGCTTTTGATACATTTTTCGGCATATATCAATTAAAAATCATAATTATTATCGTCTATTTTGTAAAGTTAGTTATATTGGCATTCGAAGTGTTCTATTATAAATCAGAAATCATTTTTCATGTGTTTTAATTAAACAACGGAAGTATAAAATATTTGTAAACCGTGAAACATTTAAATTTTCATCGGCTACAATTCATTTTTATGCGTTCTAAAAACAGACGTTCGCCAATTGAGAGCATATCGAACGTGAACATTTTTTATTTGTAAATTCCAATAACAAAGGCCATGTCAATTTATTATGTAGGTACGCACACAAAGTTCAAAGGTTAAAAAGTTGCGTAAAATTATGTACTTTCCAAAACAGTATGCCCTACAAAAGTAATGATGATTATTTTGTAATTTAGGTCTAGTATTTTTGTACACGGTTTCGACAAATTATGTTATGTTGACTATATAGATGTTAGCATGGAAATAAAATTAAAAATAAATAGCAAAAAATGCAGTGAAAACCTACACAGGTTTTTGAAATCTAGAATTTACCTGTTATAAATGTAACCAGTATGTGATTTATCATTGCATTTATAGAACGTGAGAGCATTAAATGTCAATTAATGTTATATAGTGATTGGATGAGTCGATATACGTACATGGAAGAAAGTTGTGAAAAATATGCAAACAACATCATTACACATGATCTTCATTTCAGTCCACTATCACTTTCATTATTTCAATGTAGAAAATATTGAAATAATGAAATCTATGCTATTTAGGGTTACTTGTTTTTAAATTGAATACTCCAATTTTTCCACATTACATTGTTGACATATCGCATTTTGTTATGCGTCAAAAGTTATACTAAATGTTACCCCTTTAGTACAATGTTAAATAAAGGTTTCATTCAAATCGGTTCAGTATTTTCTGAGATTAGCAATAATAAATAAACACACACTTCTTTGTTATTTATATTAGCTGAATTTGATCAGTATTATCTTCTGGAAGATTTTTTCCAGTTAGTTCAAGTATGTAAACGAGGCTTCACTATATTTCAGCAGATTAACTTCAGATGATACACGGCATATAAAAAATAACCTACAGAGCATATCTAAGAAAAAGCTGAACAGAAGAATTAACAAAGATAAGTCACTGCTGAAAATGCATATTCAATATTATTGAGACATATTTAATATTTTTATGTCTAGCATTTCCTTCATGTCTTAATCTTTGTACCGATTATATTATACATACTTGCAAAAGATTAATATATTATGTACAAAATCTTATTCGATACAGAGCAACATTTTCGGTAACTAATCCCAGATACGAAAATAATCGTTTGACTTGGTAACGAAGTATGAAAGCAAATTCTGTCAATGGTTGCAGAAATCCTCTTATGGTATTAGTGCGCAAGAATTAATGATCTTAAAGCCTAAGCTCTTTATGACAATGAACTAAACATTACAATGAAAAAAATAAACGTTGGTAATGTGTTATTTGTCGATGAACTATTCTGAAGCTAATTTTTCTAACTCGCAAGCTAAATTTTTTTAAAGAAATTTGACAATATAGTGTCCTGTACCGTAGTTTTTAATTTTTTATTATTATTTTATTTTGAATTACACTTTTAGACACTAGCAACGGCACGAGATAACACAAATTTTACAGATTTAAAACTAGCAAAGTTGAGAACACATTGTTATCCGGTATTGAATAAAAATAAATAAATAAATTTGGTAACCCATTCGCCTCAAAAATCAAAAATTTAATTTTTATAACTCAGACCTATCATTGGTTCACCAGTAACTATAATTATTCCAAATCTTAGCTTTCTAGGCCAAAAAATTCAGTAGATAGAAGGTTGCCAGCTAGACATAGTGGTCCTTTTTCAGATTAAATAAAAACATAGTCTTGAAGTGTATTTTAATAAAACAATACAACATTATTTACCCAGATATTATGAGAACGTTAATTTATTTATTTCGTAACATTGCTACTACATTCAGCTGCTTTTTTCTACAATCTTTGTGAAAACCTCTAGCTCAAGAGAAACGGTAGATGCTCTTTTGTTTGTGATTGTGTGTGCGCGCGAGAGGGAGAGAGAGAAACAATTGTCCCATTGTGCTCTACACATTCATAGAAACAACGGATCGTAACATTGAATTAAATCCTTCAGCAAAAGAACTGCAACAAAAAACAATCGGATAAAAAGTAAAATAGCTGGCGATGCGAACTTGTAACAGGGCCAGAGATGTATTCTTAATTAAAGGCCCGAAACAAGAAATGCGTGGCCTGTTCAGAACCCGATTCGATTAAATCCACACATACTCGCGAAAATATATATGTTGCACAAACAAAATTATGTATTACAATTTAACAATATTAACAATGTTTAATTTTTTAAAATGTAAAATTACATTACATCAAAACTATTTGTTTTGGCTTCTGAACATCTTATACAGGCTTTTATTGACACAGCATAAGATAAAAATAATTTAAATAACATTTAATAAAGAATATATTCTTCAGTCGAATGGTGGGGGGGGGGGTCAAATATATAATTTCAATCGTCGTTTTTCGATCAATGATTATCGTTTATTTTTAAACTTATATAATTAATTACGATTAGTAAACGAATGATCAACTAACCGAGCAATCTGCCAATAATCATGATTGACGTTAATCATGGTTTATAAACGGACGATTAACTAATCGTGATTTTAATTTATTAATGCAATCTATCAATAACTGTGATTGACGTTAATCATGGTTAGTAAACAGACGACTAATAAATCGTGTTTATTTTTTGTTTTATGCAAACCTTCCAGATGTTTTCATTCAGTAAAAATAGAAAGCTAGAAGTATTAAAAGGAGAAAAGTCAACCCCAAGAAAAGGGGAAGGAGTGTCTGAATACTGAATAGACAAGTAATAATACAAACAAAATTAATGATCAGTCCAAACATAAATCCATTTTTCACAGTTTGGAGCAATAATTGCACAACGTTTTTATGTAAAAGCGTTCAGACCGTCTCTGGTGTTACCTGTTCCAAGAACCATGGTGCTGCACTTATAATTCAGCACTACACAATTATATTCCACATTGTAAGCGTTTTCTGTTCAACTAGCACAAACAGTGATGCAATGTTGATTTTTGAAATGCATGGGAATAGACCGTTGGTATCCCTGCGTGAGACAGTGGTATGCAAACATTTTTTTTTTTGTAAATTAATTTGCGTTTTTGTATCCAATTTTCTCGTCTTGGTTTCATCTTCTGACATAATTGGGCAAATATTTTAAACGGAGGGTCGGATTTAATGTTATAACTTATTCGCGGATTAATAATAATTATTTCAATCTGGTATTATTCACCCCTCGTAGTTTAATTTGTGTGAAAAGTATAAATGTTTATTATAAAAAAAACTTGCACCAATTTTTGAGGTGAAAGTTCAAAGATGCTTAATTTCATCGAGTAATAAAATCATTTAATTTGATTTTGATATCGTTACGGGTCAGGTTAATTATTGTGGCAGAATGTACGTGGCCCATGGGTCGATTTTTGTCAATAATTCATAAAAATCGATCATAGTAAAAATTTTAATCTATATTTTAATTCTCCAGGCGATTTTAATGAGGGGATCTCCCGGTTTGTACATCACTGGTATGAGTTACCGTTGTCGTTAATGTGACAAATCTCATCCCCTTTTACTCAAGAGACCCCCCTTCCCCGACCCTTGAGAGAGATCCTAAGGGAACGCCAGCTGTTCGTCTGACCTCGACGCAGGTCTGGCTTTAAGAATAGTAAATGCAGGTAGAGTTTTTCTACTTGACGAAAAAAACAGTGCAGAGCAGATGTGTAAGATTTTTTTCTTAAGATATTTTTTGACAAGTGTATACCTGTGATAAGATAGATACCTGTTAAGTTAACTGACTTATTCTGTATTTTGTTTTAAAAAGAGTCATTCAGTTGCCAATGTGAAGATATTTCATATTTTTACCAATAAATTAAAAAAAAGTTCTCATCAGGAGCCTAACATTCTTGTTTTGTTAGCCTAACAGAGCCAGAATGTTAGACTCCTGATGATTACTTCTTGTTAAGTCGAAACACATGTCGAGTGACATTGTTTTATTGTGGTTAAGGTGTACATATTTTTAGAAACCACAGTTTCTCCTTTTTTGTTGTACTTTTTACTGTAGTCGAATTTCGTGGACTTGCATATAAAATGTTTTATTTAAAAGACATAATACTTATAAAACATATTTAAAAATAAAGATATCATTTTTTAGATAAATATAAAATTTTATATTTGTAATTCTCGCCTTTTTAGCTGTAGAGCGCTCACAGACAGACACTCAGACACATAGACATCATTGAGATAATGATTACACGTGATTTAAGGATCTTCAAAACGTGTATTTCAGTTAAAATCTCGAGTTCGATTTTTTTCATGATTACTATATTTTATTATATATTTATACAAATTTATCTTGATAATTCAGTCAAACTAATTTTACTTCTTTAAATTGATATTTATATAGTTTTTAAATCTACACTGTTTATGAATTTAAATAACAATATGATAAAGACGTATTTTGAATAGTGATATATTACCTATTTTTCCAATAATTAAACACAGAGGCCACAATATTCTCTCGACCGGCCCTGTCCTTATTTGTCTACAATACATATCTTGTGGGTGCCCTGAGAACTTCTGTTCCGGATCATATGTTCGGCTATTGTTAGACCATGTGGCGAGCGTTTGCCTTCAAAACCTTTTCATGTTTTTACAGAATTGCATAAGTCCCGCAGTGATGTGAGAAATCCCTTAGATCTATACGTTTTCTTTACTTTTTGTAATTTGAATAGAACGTTAGGCAATAACAACTACAATCAGCTGATGGCTTATACGAACAGCTGATGCTTCAAAACATAGAATGTTTTTACGGTGCAGTTTTCTTGGAAGATGTCGGCTTTTTTAATGCCAATTGCCACGCGTATAAAATTGTTACGTTTGTATTGGAAGAGATAGTTTTAACTGATTTTGAGCATGGGTGGGTATTAAAATATCTAATGTAAATAACAATAGTTTTCTCGATCTTGTCTCGTTTTCCAGAACGAGACGTTTTGATTCTACGTTCATACGATTAAAAATTAAAATAATTTTTTAATGAAAAAATTATATTTTGACGAAACTATCGGGTGTAAAATCCGAAACAAGACTTACTTAAACCTAATATCCTCTCGTCTCATTTAAAGTCAATATAAATTAAAAACCCTACACTAATTTTAAGAAATGTTACAAAGTCAAAAAAATTTAAAATCAAAAAAAAATTAAAATCTTATAGAAAACATTGTGTCCATAAATATTTAAAATTAATTAAAACATATTTGTCCCTGTTTTAATTTTGATACCTTTTTCAGTATTAAAAATTTCAGTTTTTCTATAACACCCCGGGGAAAAATTGTAGATCTGCAGAGATTTACTCAGATTTCGACAGATCTCCATTTTGAGACAACATCATATTTTTCACTCTTTTTTTTATCTGTGGAGACTTGCAAAGATCTACAACGGTGTACAAAGATCTAAAACTATCTACAAAGATCTCTGACGATCATTGTAACGTTAAAAATTAATGATTTTTCAACGTTGAAAATTCATGAATATCCAACGTTTAAATCTATATATCACGATCTACAACGATCTTGAGAGATCTTTGTAGATCCTTTTAGATCTTTCTAGATCATTGTAGATCTAAGTCTCCATAGATAAAAAACCAATGAAAAATATGACGTCTCAAAATGGAGATCTGTCGAGATCTAAGTAGATCTCTGCAGATCTACAACTTTTTTCCCGGGACTGCTTAATTTTGGATTTTATGAACAAACTGGGTTCTGAATAAAATGTTTCATATCAGAAAGAAAAGTATTTTTAATTAATAATTGCAACCAACACTTCTGATATTTTTTTAATATTACCCTCGATATTTACTAATTTTTAATCCAATGTATGTACAATCATCCAGCTTCTAAAAACAAAAATACACTCATCTCCCTCTTTTATAAACAAAATATCTACACATGTGTACAAATATGTAGTTCATATGCACTATCTAAAAGAAGATTCAATCAAACACGATAACGTAGATAAAAACGTAGCAGATGTGAGGTTATTTTCGTCAGCAAATCAACCTTCAGACCGAGGGGAGGGTTTTAAACAAGGGGCACATTCAAGTGAGCTAGGGGAGTGGATCAGCAGGGGGAAGAAATAATGAAACGTATTCTATTTTTGTACCAGGTAAGAAGATTGTATATATGGCACACGTGTTCGCAAAAATAACTTTGTACAGAACTTGATTGTCGTGATTATTTATGGATAACTATAAACTCCAGATCAAACATTCCAGGACAACGAAAAATAGGGTTCATTTCAAATACTGGTACATAAATCACATTTCTGTTTATTATTTTTGCTCCTATCATATATCAATTTAAGTTCCCACTAAAAAAATACTACATATTTTAAAATTTTAATTATTGCATTCTGAAATTAAGTAAAAATCTTAATTGTACCAAGTTAAAAGTAGATTTTATACTACAACAAATATTCCAACAGAAACGTCCATTAGTGTCGGCAAATTTCAAGAACAATACTCACGATAATGAGTCTGGTATAGTTGGTAGGCCTGCTCAATTTAACAGGTAATTAAATTTACCGAAAAGTAGTTCAAAAATATGATTAATAGTAACATCAGTTACCATGCACTATCGTCATCATTATATTTCCAAAGAGTATACACGTATATATATTGTAATTAAATGTACATTTATCTTATCTATGAAATGAAATTATTCGTAAATGTATTAGTTTATTAAACTAACAGACAAGTGTGTATAAATATTTGCAATTGATGAGATAATAGATTAATTGCATTTTAATTAAACTATTTTAAATCAAGGACCAAATTCAAACTAATATTATAAAAGTGAAAATAATTATGTCTGTCAATTTGTTACCATTTCACAGTTAAACTGCTGAACCAATTTTAATGAAATTTGGCAGGGAGATAACTTGCATTCTGAGGAAGGACATAGACTACTTTGTATTCCGATAAGTTGGTTGTATGAAGAAAAAACACTAAACTATAGTATCAGAATATTAAATCGTGAGTTGTGTAGTTTTTTTGTAATTTTCAGTGTTTCATTGTAAATTAGAGCGGATATATTAAAGAATCGTCAAAAGTGTAGGTAAGAGGATCTTTTTGTGTTAATAATGAGGTTTTTGCACTTAAAGGGGTACGTATTTTTTTAAAGACAATTAAACACAGTTGTGTAGCTAAATAACTACACTTGAGTGCTTCTCAATAACACTTTAGGGTTTTCTAATGAATAATTCATTCGGACAAACAAAGAAAATGAGCTTTCAATTCAAATGAGGGAAAATTAATTGTTTTTGTAATTGAAAAACGGCAATGAAAAATAAAATACAGTTTTAAAACAAAGGAAATATCGAGTTTTTTGTTTTTTCAAAAAAGGTTATTATCATATGATAATTTTTCTTTTTAATAAACCATTGTCTGAATATTTTAACTAATTAATATC
Organism: Sialis lutaria; assembly: GCA_949319165.1. Taxonomy (NCBI): domain Eukaryota; kingdom Metazoa; phylum Arthropoda; class Insecta; order Megaloptera; family Sialidae; genus Sialis; species Sialis lutaria. The sequence continues at coordinate 19,561,547 of OX439241.1, forward strand.
CAATCATAACAATTTATTGCATCAGTATAATATAATAAAACACAACTGTCATTTTAAGGAAATTAAGATAACAGTATTTGATAAAGGAACAATTCAAAAGTGTAGGTTTTCATTTTTCATTTTTCTATTGGTATGCAAAATAATGCAAACTTTCTTTTGTTTATATTAATTGCGTAATAAAACGAATGAAATAAAATGTATAACATGACATTTTACATGTTCTTATAAATGACGAATTATATTTCATTTTTATTTGCAATTTGTTTCAAATATCGACCATGATAGTTTTCAGGTTTGAAAACACTATTTTCGTTCAACTTTTATGGTATCTTCAGAAATAAATAAATATCTATTTTTATTATTATAGGATTTATCCGCGGCTTCACCTACGGTTATATTACATATTATTGTGTCCGTATAACCTTATATGTACAGAAAAGTGGGGGGGGGAGGTAAAAACCATACTTATGTAAGGTGTTTTTTAAATTAATTATAAAAATGGTTAGTTGAAACCAGTTTTATTTTTTCATATATTTTTTAAATTAATGTCCTTTGTTATATTACATATAATTACATAGAAAAAACTTTATGTTAGGAAAGAAGATAGGGGTCACCTATGTAATTTATTGAAATTCTAAGAAAATATTAAAACTATAGGTATAAAATAACGTATGTAGTACGTAATTTGTTGTAATTAGAAGTACTGACTCATTTAACTAATTAATTAATAAACAACAATGTTTTTAAAAGCCATTTTATGATAAACTTTATTATAGTATCTGTATATATAAAACGACGAGCAATTTTAAAATAGAATAATTATGCTGTATATAAAACAAACTAAGTCCGATTGGTGTGTTTAAGGCAATTAAAATTAAATTAAACTCCTGTGAGTATATCCGCTATAAGAAACGTATTTATAGAAAATCTATTTAAAAGTTTTCATCGGAAAATATAAGTAGCTCGCATTCGGAATTAATTAATACGATAACCTAAAATCACGTGAAAGATAGAAATAAATATTAACTTAGAGTATTTCTTAATATAAACGTTATATGCGAAAGCTTAATGAAAATAAATGATATTGAATATTTGTGTAAATAAGGTCTCCCACGTGACATAAGAATTATAAAGTAAAATCAAAACTAAATATTTACTATAAATGTATTTTAACATGCAAAATAAAATATTATGACAGTCAACCCATTTAAAATAAATCGTGCTGTATTTGAGATAATTTATCCCAAACGTTTTATATTTTAGGACATACATCTTCCATTGATTCACTTGCATATCAAATTTCATCGAAATTAAAAGGAGGGTCAGAGTTTTTATTGTATTGATTTAACGTAAAATGACCCCACAGTAACATCACAAGTACCCTTTTTACGAATCTGTGTACACAACTGATATAACAAATACATACATAAAAGATAGCAGTTAACTTTTAACGGACAGTAGAAAGAAATAAATATATTATACCAGCATTTACAATACAGTTAATTGTATCTACAACTTGTTAAAAATCACGTCATTAAAATAATTTTTTACACTTGAATTCGTTCTACAAATTGGATAAGTTATCAACACCTAATCCACTAGAAACTTGAAATTTAAGGGGTACCTTCCATTTATGAGGTAAGAAAAGATTTCCAACGCCCAAGAGGGGGGGGGGGGAACTTTGAAAACGGTGTTAGATTTTATAAATAACATAAATGTTCATAAAAACGAATAGAAGAGTTGTTAAAAGTGACTCATTATATTTTTGTCAATTTATTGATACCTAAATACAGGTTTTGTGAATTATTTTCCAGATAATCAAAGAAAATCGTTCAATATTTCATTGTTTTTTTATTAAATAATGAACTGTATTTATTTAATATTTGTTTATACGTGGCGAGACCGGCTTAAAATATTTAAAAAAATGTAAAAAACCGAAAAAAGACTTTTTGCGTTAATTTACGTCATCGTTGGATAAAATGGTAAATGAAAAACGTGAAAATACGTCGTATGCACCGGCGCCGACTACGGGGGGGCGAGGGGGGCCATCGCCCCCCCAGATATTATACCAGGGGGGCTTCGCCCCCCCCTGTGCAGCTGAACTCTAGTTTCTTTTAAATTAAAGATACTTTTGTCAATAAGATTTTTACATTCAAAAAAGGTGTAAATATTCAAATACTTGTCACTTGAGTAAAAATGATCACTAAAAATTTCTTCAAAAAGGAAATTAATACTAAAACATCTTTTATTTCCTTTACAAAGCTTAGTTAGATCAACAGCTTTAAAAAAAATTCTACGACTTTTCTACACTTTACTATATTTTCAGCTAAAATCGTCGTTTACGTTTCATGAGCTTCTGTAAATTAAATATAAATGTCCACTTTTCAATTATTTCAAATAATTAAAGTTTGATCGATTTTTATCAAAACTACAATAATTTGATGAAAAAAAATTTTTTTTTTCACATTATTAGTTGCGTTTCTGAAATTTTTGTCGTTATTACGAAAGTTGGATATTGCACATTTTTTAAGAAAATTTTTTGCACCCCCCCCCCCTCAAAAAATTATTAAAATCTCGCCCCCCCAGGTTAAATGAAAAGTCGGCGCCTATGGTCGTATGTATCTAAAGATCAACATATTTACGTCACTCGATTAAACGCAAATAAATCCCCGTTCTATAAAGGTTAATATTCACAATCACGATAACAAAACCGCGGTAAATGAAACGCGTATATTGAGTGCAACAATTAATTTCTAACATATAACGTGCTTATTCCCTTCCCTATACTTTACGTCCGTGTACTTGGCATTGATTGATAGTTTTCTTTCAAAGGTTCTAGAAATAAATCTACTGCTTAGCCTCGCGCACCTTAGAACACAGGTAACTGAAATCAAATTTAATCGCCACATTCAAGCTTTCAATTTTGTTCCTTGAGCGATAAAATCGAAGGAAATGGAAGAGCTATTTGGTAAATTGATTATTTTTACAATTTATTGATATTAACATATTAACTTAAGTCTTTGAATTACTTTTTGATGATTGCACCATATTATTATTTAGATTTTAGATTACAATTATGTTTATTTCACATTAGAATTTTAAATGTCACACACGAAGGGCTCGATCCATTAATTGAAGAAGAAGACAAACGTACTATTGATAAATATTTAAATAGCAAATGTTTCAGCGAGGCTTATCTAACTAGCGCAATAAAGGTCTAAGGTAAATGTATTCACTTTTCTTATTCAATCGGATTATTGCATGACGTGCTAAACTAACAATAATTTCTGTATTATACTTGTTAGAAATTACACTGTAAATGATATACAAATTCATTTTTTTGGTATTGTGTGTTTCCTTGTTTTTAACTGAAGAATAAACTATACCTGCGATTTATATATTATGTTAATTATGTTATACTCTTCAAAAATAATATCTGTATTATTGACAGTGTTTATATCAGTGTTTCCCAACCTTTTTTATACTATGCCCCACTAAGCCTTTCTACAATTCTTATGACCCCCCCCCCCACAATTTTTAATATTCAAAAATTGAAATGTTTACTAAAGAAACTTGAATGATAGGTTTTAGGAAGAAATCACTAAGAAATTATTGAGCATACACAGTAAGCAGATTTTCAAAAAATATAATGGAGAACTGAAATTCAAGTACAAAATTATTTTAACAGGGTGGCCAGTATTTCTCTGGAACAAATTTCCCTGACTTTTCCCGGAGAATTTTTACCTGTTTTTTATTTAAAAAATTTAGATAAAAAACCTAAAAAAAACGTCACTCTAAATATTTGTGTGATTTTGCATTTTTATAAAAATTCCCTGACTTCCAACCAAATTCCCTGACTTTTCCCTGTATAGCAAAATTCCCTGACTTTTCTCGATTTTCCAGAAACTGGCCACCCTGTTTAATGAAAGATTTTTCTATATAAATTTAATTATCAGCAATTATTTATTATTTGAATTCAGTGATATCCTTGCGCTTGATGCTTGCTGTAAAGAGATTTTATGTCAGGTTGCAATTTAGTTAACTTCAGTCTCAAGTCTCCCCGATTTGTAATACGGTTAACTTAAACTCTGGATGAGTCCATTTTCGAATTGCTCTCCTTAACAATCGAATTGCCCCCCTGTGGGGTGTGGGCCCACGTTGGGAAACACTGGTGTATATGCTTATTATTATAAGTGAACTGTAGCATACAGTTTAAAAATATTGTGATTAATAAAGTTTTAAAAAAATAAAAAAAAATTGACCACCCAGATGCGTTTTAATATTATGTAACATCGCAAATTAAAAAAATAAAAAAGAATTTGCTTATATTTTGAAAAATAAGTCTGTCAATTTAACCTCCTCCGCTTGAGAGGTTAATTTGGAATTATTTAATTTCAAAATATAAATTAACAAAAACATGTAGTATTATTAACTTCACACGGGTCATTTTACAGTGTAATACCAATTTAACCTTTAAAAATATACAAGAGTAATTGTAGAAAGGTATGTAAAATGTAAATAATTGCACTCTACGTTTTACGATTGAGATAAAAGTTTAACCCTGGTAAAAAACATACTGTGCTGCAATATTTCATCAAGTTGGATAAATTGTCCACCCCCTGCCAAAACTGTTTCATTTAATTTATCAACATTTAGAGATCGCATTTAACGTTTGGAACAATTAAAATGCATAAATGTTAAGTTAAATTACTGAATTATGCTAATAAACGGTGAAATTTATATTCTGATGTTTATTTAACCTTTTAGGCAATACAAGTAACTCGTGTTTTTAGGGTTTCGTTACCTCAAAATGAAAAAAACGGAACTCTTATAGGGTCATTTTGTTATATGTCCGTATGTCTGTCTTATCGTCAAGAACGGCTATAGAGTGAGGTATCAAGTGAAATTAATATCAAATACTAAGGTCTACAGCCAGTCTTGTAAAAAATTCAAGTTTCTAGCCAAATGTAATAAAAAGATACGGCCTTTGGTACGAAGAAAGATCTCAGAGTAAAGGAAAAAATTCGAAAATCATTAATTTTTAACTTTATATGGAATTATAAACAAACAACAGATAGTGTTTACCATGAAAGAAGCACACGCCACTGATTTTTTTATTTGAATATATTTGTTTTTCTGTAAAATATCTTACGGATTTATTTGTTTTCATATCACATGCATAGAAACAACTAGTTTTGAACCCAGTTTTGACAGTAGAAACAAGCCAATTTCAGACCAATGCGATTGTACCGAGCAGAAACAAATAAACAACGTTGTTTCTGCCCTAGGGCAGAAACAACGTTATTCCTGACTAGCAAATTCATTAATTTATTATTTATTAATAATTATAAAAAATTAGAAGTGACAACTTTGTGAGCTTCTCTACAAAAACTGAAGAATCTAATTTATCAACGACAGATACAGTAACATCAAAACAAACCGTATATAATTTTAAAAATTCAATCAATACAATTAATTTTTAAATCTGTCAGAATCGAATTTTAATAAACAAAAGCGAATCTTATTTCTGAATTATTTTATTATTAAAATAGTATAAGATATTACTGCGCTATTTGTCTGAAATAGTCTTATTTCGACTGGCTACAGAAATCAAAACTCGTTGTTTCAATGCATGTGATATGAAAAATAGCGTGTGTAGCACGGGCTGAAACAAGACGATTTCTGACCAGTGCGATGACAGCCCTCGCTTCGCTCGGGCAGTCAACTCTCGCCCTAGTCAGAAATCGTCTTGTTTCAGCCCTTGCTACACAATATACTATATATATTCTCAATGTTTATTTTTCAAAATTGTACAATTTAATATTTTCATATTTTTTAATTTTGTTGATAAATAACGCAAAACTGGAGTTGTATATAATTGTACGGAACCCGCAGGGCGCGAGTTATTCTCGCATTTGTCAATTATTATTTTTTTTTTTATTAATCCAAGAAAATAATACAAAATAAAACATTTCCTTGTTTCCGAGTTAAAATATCTAACACTGAATATTTAATAATGTGCCTGGCGTATAGATTTCTGAAGGGACAAAGAAATCCCCTGGAGTAATCTATATTCATGAGGTATACAACTACAACAAAAATAACCAAAAACTTGATGATTTATTTGATATTACATTTTTTTTAAATAAATTATAATTGGCTTACTGTTAGTAAAGGGTTCACTAATTTAAAATTTCTTAGAAAGAAAATGTAACGCTTGAGCGAATGAAAATGATATATAGTTAAGATCAAAATGCTTTATTATCCAAACGTCAAAAACAGAAAATGTTGAAATTATAATACAAAGTAACGACATAATTTTTTGTGTGGGTTTTTACGACTGAGGTAATAAAAAATATTTAATAGAAGGATATTTTTTTACTAAAAACAATGATAATATACCATTACTAAATAAACATACTTTATTAATTTTTATGCATTATTCTATTATGGGATATTTTATTTAAAAATGTAATTTATTATTTCATGAAAAGTAAAATTAGTGGTGTAAGATTTATTGCATTTTTGTTTAAATTTCATAATACGAACTACATTTGTATGTCACCTATAACTATTCTAAACAAATTATTGTTCTATGCCAAAACCAAATAAAAAAAATATCAAAAAGTCATTATCATATAATTGTTTACAGATGCTACTGTATACATAAATAATAATAAAAATTTTAACGGGCTATTGCAAATGACATAAACCAAAAATATATGTCTTGTATTTTTAGCCAATGCGGTTTCAAATTCCAAACAAAACACAGGTTATGAAATAGTTATGTGGTTCATCCATTTTATATATTTTATTTCGTTACCATGCAGCCAAAAAACTATATCAAAGGAGCACGGGTATAGTCATAAAATACTATAGAGGTATATGTCGAAAAATCAATCCCAAATCTATACATAGCCGATTTTAAATTCTCTAGACACTGCACAGAAAAAAAACTATATTGGACCAAGAAAACCTTGTTTTGTATATAACGAAAACAATATTTTCTTAATGTAGGAAACATACTCTTAATCCAACTATGTTATTCCTTCGTTAAAAAATACTATAGTTGGTTTAAGAGATTATTGCTTATCTTAAGAAAATATTGTTTTCATTATATACAAAACAAGGTTTACTTGGTTTGAGAAATCCTTTCTACCAGTGTGACTAAAGAATATTAAATATAAATTTCGTAAACTAAATAAGTATAGACTGATACGATACCGACTACAAAGAAGTCTTGAAAGCTCTCATATTATTCAATATAATATTTTATTAATAATATAATATATTTCAGTATTGATGAATAGCCGCGCAACTACCTGATCTAAAAATGGTGGCAGTATTTTTATTTTAAAATATATTTTTTTTTAAATGCGAACCTGCTGTATCAATTATAGACTTTCTAACAGTTAAAGTACCATTAAAATCGGTTCAGTAGTTTTTGTGGTAAGAATAAAAAAATATTGCTTATAAAAAACACATAGAACCAAAATGTTCAAAATATGTTCATTGTATTTACAAAGAAGCCTACAGATTTATAAATGTAGGGATATAATCAAAACAGATTGTAAAAGCCGAACGTGTCTGATTTAACTTAAAACATTCAACAGTTTCTTAAGTTAAAAGTTAAAATAAAAAACACACAAATTCCAAAATAAAACAAACAAATTGAAAACACATCAACCTAAAAATAAACCGCATAAGAAACGAATAATTAAAGCTTTATTTATAGAGTTAGATATTTAGGGTAAAACGTAGTGCCACTAGTAGAACATTAACGTCACTAAACATTTACAAACAACATTGGAAACAAACAAACATCGGCCCCTATTATCTCTTCTCTGATTTGGTGAAACGAACAGTTAATATAAATTCACATTTGATAATGTGAAACAGTGTTACTCAAAATGTTAAAAATAAAAATAAACATTTTTTCTGTCAAAAAATTATTTTCGAAACCCCACAAAATTTTATAGTCTTTCAGAAACCGGACTTTAGGGTTTTGTAGGGAACTAGGAATCCTTAAAATTTCGCTCTGTCCGTCTGTCTGTCTGTTTGTATGTCATGATGACTCAAAAACAAAAAAAATAAATACTTTTTTTTGGATCCTCCTTTTCATTTTTTTCACTTACCTACCCCATTGAGTAAAGTGTCTTTAAGTAGTTCTCCAAAAATGCAACAAAAATGTATGAGGTATGACCTTTTGATTTTAATTTTCCTAACGTCACAAATTTCTGTATCTTTTAACCCTTTGAGTCCTGATTTTTAAAATAGACGCTAGGAAATAATTTATAAATACATAGGTTCCAGTGCGAAGCTACTAGGACTCAAAGGGTTAAAAGGTAAAATGAAGGTACCCACTTGATTTATTAAGTAACTAAAAACAACCGAATACCAGTTCAATATCACCGCGAAAGCCTGAATTTCCGTACAACAAAAAAATGTATCGTGATATTTTTTTTGAGAAGCACTGACGTAGAGACAGTTTAAAAATAAACAGGGCCTGATGATTTGAAATCGCATGACTGGTTTCAATTAGTGTTTGTGTATTCAGTTTTTGAATGTTTCATACACCCGTGAGTGAGAATTATTCACACAGTCACGGTGGGTCACGTATTGTTTGAACTGTAAACATTTACCCTCAGTAATTATCTAGTAGATGTAGGATGTATAATGGAAACGGGCATGCAGTTAATTAAATTTGAAAATAATGAAAATCCTATGTGGAAGTCAGCACCACCGCATGTTTAGGGAAAAATTAATAAATTGTGAGTTCTGGATAGCATTCGAAAAAATTTATATTAAAAAAAAAGTTTATTTACCCCCCCCCCTCAATTTTTTAAATCTTGAACAAAAGTAAATATTTTAATTTTTTTTCTTTTAATAATTTTATTATTTTAAATATTTATATTTATATCTTCGTGATGTAACAGGTTAAACTAATAACGATTGCATGACTGAATTAATTCTTGTGTGTTTTCAACTGAAATGAATATTGCACACCCAAGCAGGCCCTGCTTGGAAGTGTGTTCTACTCTCGTCCTAAAATTTTTTTTCGTATATAAATTGATAAAATGAGTATTATATCTTAAATTTCTTCAGTATCTCACTTACATTTTTACATTTTCTGATAGAAAACATTACAGTCTCCATTTTTGCTTAGTTTAATATCGATCGGTTTTAATTTTCTGTTATAAAAATATAAATAAAGTTCAATTTGTCGATTTAACCCGCTTTTTTGATAGAAACGCCGAACTACAGGTCACAATTCGAAATAAATTTGCACCAATCCTTTTGAATTCACTTCATCTATTATCAGAATAGAACCCTATTAAAACTCAACAAAATTGGATAACTAGAAGTAACGAAATTTGCAGTTTATTTAAACAAAAATTCATATTTTGACAAGAAATTTTTTTACAAATAGAGTAGTTACTATTTATAATTTATTAATAGTAGTAGGCGCTATTTCTTCATATGTCACTTGTGTGTCACTTCAAATTCCATAATTATTATATTGTGTTAATTAATATATAAATACATGTACAAATGTACATCGATACGTGCTGTATTTTAATTATTTTATTCAAAGCCAATCAATCTTTTTAATCAAGATAAAATCTGGTAAGTTTGCATTTTTAAAACAAATATATTATATACGTCATATAACCTATAAACGTTACATTGTTGTTTCATTTTAAATGCTAGACATCAGGTGAACACAGCTGTTATCGCTGCAATATGTGGATGTATTTATCTTTTTAATTATTATTAGATATTAATTAATTTATTTACTTTATACATTTTACAAAAAAAATATGTTATATAAAAATTGTAAATTAAAATGATTGTTGTTTTATTACAATACATCCTAAATTTAAATAAAAAAAGGTAATAATCGATTGATATCAAGATTCATTGTTGATTTTCTAAAAAATCTTAATGAGTGATAAACTTCATATTATATATTTATATAATATTAATTAACTCCAATCTTTTTTTCAAACATCCTTTTAAGTTTCACCAATTATATTGTACCTGTACCGTATTTATTTGATATTATAAGTTAATACATTTTTTTATGTTTAAGGGGTGTGCATTTTATGGCCTAGCCATAGTATTTTATAATTCGATAGAAGATAAATTTTTTAGTAACTCTGTACATTAAGCTTCAATGTCAGATCGTTAGTTTCACTTGAAAAATAAAAATAAATCAATTATATTCAATTATTCATAAAGTGTAATAACATGTATCGTTCTTTTATATGACATAATAATTATATACCTATCATACGACTACAATTAAAATTATACAATTTGAATGTTACTGAAGTTGTTTATTTACGTTAAATAAACTATAAAATTACTAGATAAAGCTATTTAATAATTACATTGAAAAATAAATTGTACTACAGTGGTACCTCGACATACGAGTGCCCCAACATACGAGTTTTTCGAGATACGAGCCGGCGAGCGAGTGATTTTTTGCTTTGAGTTACGAGCGAAATTCGAGATACGAGTAAGGTTTAGTTTAGCAGGTCGGACGGTAGCGAGAAAAATGTAGCGAAAAAGGCAAAGACCAGTGAGGATATCTAATTTATTTCTTTACATTCTCTTTTTTGTTTTTGTACAATAAATATTTGTCATTTATAAATACGCTTTTATTATTCAAAACCACGTAACAAAAATAACTGGGGTGACATTTTGGGGGTTGGAACGGATTAATGGTAGTTCAATTGTTTTGTATGGGGAAATTTGCTTCGAGATACGAGTAATTCAAGATACGAGCAAGGTTGTGGAACGAATTAAACTCGTATGTCGAGGTACCACTGTATTTTCAAATTGTAGGTACCATTATTTTGTTTAAATTTTTATATAAAGAATAAGATAAAACTGCACCTAGAAGTCAAGAGTTCTTACATATGACTAAATATTTTATGATAATTGATATACCATAAGGTTAAAATACTACTTTAAATTTGTAGGTTAGTGCCCGAGTACAAAATTTACAGTTGAAATGTTTTGTATTATAAAATATTAAGTTAAAAATAATTACCATACCGTATGTACGATAATATGTAACAGTGCATACATATGCATACATTAAATGAGCGTTTAATTAGTAGGGCAAAACCCAATATATTACAATATACAGCCTATGTATGTAGATAAATAATAATGTTATCAACAAAGTGGCAAAATTAAAATGTGACTTTGAAATGCATGAAAATATGTTTTTTAATAGCTTGGAAAATTAATTTATATTTATATTTGCTTGCAAAATACAAAAGATAATAATTGAAGAAATTAACTACGGTATATAGAAAATCAATTTTTTTCGTCCTCTGTTCTGACTAAATCAGCAAAACCAATTATCATGTGTTTTTGGTGTTAATGACCAAATCCGACGACAAAATTTTAAATTTTTAGTTAATTTGGATAAAACTTAAAATTTTCCAGAAAAAATGTATTTACAAAAAAAACAGCAGCTCAAATATTTTTTGTAGCTCTATATTTATTTCAGAATAATAAATTTTACGAATTACATTTATAAATAAAGAAAAAAATAGATTTATTAGAAAAACTAGCACATATTTCTATATTTATTTATATTATATTTTATTATTTACTATCTCAACTGACGAATTCCACAATTAAAGACTTCTGATACAAAAAAAGAATGAATGAAAAAAATATAAATTTTTATTTTTCTATGTGCATAAAACCGAAACACCGAGTATAATAGGTATATTTTTATCCTTCAATCCATATTTTCTACCATATATGTACCTACGTTTTATCCACAATGTTCCACGTCGTTTCCCCTGCTGGGGGGTAACTAGGTAATGTAATCTCAAGACTAAAATATAAATGTCTTTTCCAGTCTGTCGAGCAACTACATCCGTTAGAAGAAATTCGAGTTACCACTGGAAATATTCAGTTCACGTGAATGTTCTATATTCTATAACATATTGTTCATAAATATTTACTGTGTGATTTATGAAGTAGATACACATTTAATTTAATAACAGGATTTTGTATTTTCTAATTAATAAATTATTTCTGTAACTATTATACTCTATTCAACAAAAAAATACTTTTGTAATAACAGATCTGAATAGAAAATTTAGCAGCATTTTGGCATGCCGAAACCGGATTTGTTGCCCAATTGGTTTCATCATGTCAGGGTTTTGAGATATTCTAACCTAAAAGTCCCAAAAATTACTATATTGGTAATGTTAAAGAATTTATTATCAAGTAGGTAATTTTTTTTAAGTTTTCGGTCACGGTAACAAATAGTATTATCTTTCCTATTTAACATGAGTTTTAACTTTTTACTGTACGATTTTTTTAGCCGAAATGTACTAGTTTGAAGATACGATATTTTTGTTACTACATATATCTTCAAAGTAGTATATTTAGGTAAAGAAAAATCGCATAGTAAAATGTAAAAAATCATTTTAAAGAGAAAAGATAGTACTATTCGAAATCATGAAAGAAAACTTCAGAAAAAATTTACCTACTTAGTAATAAATTCCCCAACATTGCCAAAATCGTCATTTTAGGGACTTTTAGGTTCACATATCCAAAAATACCTGACGTGATGGAATCATTTGGGCGACGAATTCGGTTTCGGCATGACAAATACCTTCTAAATCACCTATTAAAATTTCTGTGAATTTTTTTTGTTGCATAGTGTTATTAAATATAGTACCTTTTTAATATGTAAAGCAGCCTTGAAGGAAAATAAACGTTGAGTGAGAATATATACATCAAAACTTATTTTAATTGATATTCTTTTTAATTATTTTTCATTTACTGAAGTAATTATCTGAGACACGTACTTGCAATGACGTATAAAGACCGATAAAACAAATGAGTATGTACAATCCACATCACCCACCCAACTAACCCCACCCCCCCGTCGCCCAGACACAACAAGATAGCACGCAATTAGGGAGGAGGAAACATTTCAATTTCAAGTTATTGATCTTCGTCCGTTCTTGGTAGATTACCCATATACAATTTTGAAACCCCGTTTATTTTCAGAAAGCCTGTCTCACGCAATACTACGCGGTACTAAACTCTTTATCTATAGAAACCACTAGTGTTATAAGCAGTGGCGTCTATTTCAGGGCCAGAGTAAACATTTTGAAATGTCAAAAAAACTGTCAATTCCGAGGTAAACCTCATGTTTTAGTATCACGTACCGTATAATTCTTCAATTTATTCGATTATTTTATTTTGAATTGCTAAACAGATTTAAAACCTTAGCAGTTTAAATATTATTTTATCGAAAAAGTAGCAGTACTAAGTATTTTCCACTTAAAATTATTTTTGAAAAAATACATAAGTGCGGTAGTGTTAATCATTAGATATTTCCAATTATTTCAAAAAAATGTTGACATATTCAAATTCTTTGAATTGTCAGTTTTGATTTGATACTCCATAAGCCAGGAGCATTCAGACGCCAATACAAATAACTACATTTATTACCGTGTTTTATATTTTTGATGCCTCAAAACATTTTTTTTAAATAAGTAAATTTTTTTTTACATATTTTTTGTTAGTCGGTCCTGCGTTTTACATGCTACATAAAAATATCACCGCACGCCACTGCTGACAAACGATTTGAGCTGTAACAGGCGCTGCTGATATCCTGCAAAAATAGATACTGCAATGCCTATATGTGTATGAAACATTTAAATGAATACCGACGAAATTAAATTTGCGAGGTGCTGACTTATTCGGGGGACGAATTACAAAACGTGGGTCAAGGTTTCCTAAAACCAGTGGCGTGCAATTATTTGAAAATTAGAAGAAAATACAAGATCAACTAATGTTTTCCTTAGAGAATTTAAGATTTTTCAATCTCGGGACAATAAAAGTGCTTAAATAGCTTCGATCGAAAAAAGAAAAAGGCTTCAGTGGTTTCATATTTTATATGAATTTGTTACAAATTAACTGTAATTAAAAATACAATTTTTTTATTATTGTAGCTGATTTTTGTCTTATATTTCTAAATTCAGCGCTTATGAAACTTTTAGATCAGGGATTCCCAATGGGGTCCAAGAGGACCCCTTGGAAGTTTAAAAAGGGTCTATTATCGATGATAAATTTTAGAGAATTAATTTCAATAAGATTGTAGTATATTTATGAATCTAAAAGTGTAAGGTCTATAAAGAAAATCATTCTTTATATGCAGTAAAAAGGTTGGGAACCCCTGTTTTTGATTACAATTTGAAATGAATAAACATTAAAACAAAAACGACTTCTGTCTACTTACTAAATTAATAATTCTCATAATTTATTCTAAACTTGCGAGTAAATTAATTAATTTAACAAAAGAATATACCTATGTCGTATTCATAGAAATAATATTTTGTGTACTAAATCTATTAAATAACTTCATTTGCAACAAGAATGTGTGAATTATTATTACATTTACACACACACGAGAAATTGCTCCTAATCACATCTACTCACAAAATTACAGTGCTGTGCTACAATTTCATTGTGATATCAATCTACCAACAACAAATATAATTATATTATTTTACGTACAAGTAATCTATTATACTTTAAAACCAATTTATTACACACATAATAACATCACTACAGTGGCGTACCTATAAGAATGGCGAGATAAATATTAAATAAAATTTGATTATAGGTAGTGAAGTATATTACATGCGAACATGTAAAAAGTAGATATATTTATAATTTTAATTTTGACCTACAGAAAACTTAATGTACAAAGTTATTGTCCGAACCCTATCTCGTTTGATATTTTTTTATATTTTAGGTTGCGCCACTGATTTAATAATAATATCTATACTTAAAAATACATTCCGCATTATTTAAAGTTTCCAATTAAATGAACATTACAAGAATTACTATAGCTTTCGTTTCGACTCGTCATGAGTCATGGTACGGCCAGGTACCGATAAAAAACACTATACGTTTAAATTCAGTTATCATTTTTTCCTGCCAAAATTACCATATTTTTATATTTCATTCATGTTTAATTTGCGAAACTCATACGATTTGAAAAATGGGAGATATTAATTTATTATCGTTTATGAATTTTAAAACTCATGTTATTTATGATTTTTAAATTGTCTACACATGTACTATTTTAATATCGGTTATTATAAATAGATTTTGTTTAATGTTTACTGACAGTACTGATATAAATAACATTTTATTTGAGAAAACTGTTGATTAATGATCACACTATTTCTTACATTTCTACACAAAATAACAAATGACTTTTCTTAAATAAGTTCATTTGGACAATTTCATTTGGCTATACCAGTGTAAACGCTGGAAATTTGGGTGATATTCAGAAATTTTTTGGAAGAAAAATACTCAATGAAATATTTTGGAAAATTGAGAATATATTTGGCTATATTAGACGTGTATTCCATATTTCTTTCATGTAAAAATATCGATATCTAAGCAACTTATGCAGTCTTTGGAGGCGCCAAAAAAAATCTCCTCCACTGCGGCCATGATTCCGGACGATGGAGTAGTTGAAATTGAAAAATATCAACATCTAATAAAGTGGTGTAGTTATGAAAAAAAGTATGTTTTTATTGTCTATAAAATGGTCGTCAATTTTCATCCAATCAAAAATATTCAACGCCATTGTAGAGTAAATATATTCAAGAGTACTCAGTTCAAATTTCAAGTCAATCGGATAATTACTCTTTGAGTTACAATGTCAGCAAATTTGAAAAATCTCATTTCGATAAAAACACGTTTAAAGATTCAACTATCGATTTTTACAAAATAAAATTATATTCACGATAAAAACTACTAATCAGCTATACCTGGCCCATATAATGGACTCTTTTCTTCTTCGAATAATGCCTCCAAAAAGACAACAAAAAATTCTTTTTTTTTTTTTAATTTCACACTGGTATAACGAAGTTATATATTTTTAGAACACATTTACGTCGCTAAACGATACAAGAACAATAATAACAAATATATATTAATTATAATGATGATGCAAACTTCGATCTTTGTCACAATATTCCTCATTTAATCAAATATAAATTTTATATTTATCAAAGGTCATATTAATAATGTATACATGTTGCGCATACATAAATATTACAGCTAAACACAACAAACATATAGAATGTGCTTGCATTATTACTATTACTACATTACATGTGAACAATAATATGTAATACATTTTCATACCTTCTTTGCGACCTTTATGAAGCATGAACATTAAGAAAAATACATTTAGATTGTGATTTTATATTAAAAATATACCTAAACATATTTATCAGTGAAAAATCGATGACTATTCATTGATTTTCTATAATTCTATACTTATAGAAAAATACAAATTTATATTAACATAGTTATATTATGGGCAGTAATATGAAGGGAACCTTTAATACATGGGATCAATTTTATTGCATGCAGATGGCAGTTTTAAAGTTTGACTAAAGATTATAGTATTCCCAAACTTCCTTTACTATATACTATCTCTTCTATTTCCGTAAAAAAAATATATTTCTGCATAAAATAGAAAATATATTCTATGTTAAACTAAAAATGAAAATGAAAACATTATTGTACACATTAAACTGGTTGTATAAAGATAATATTATTATATGAAACCAGCAATTGAATTTATTGATTTGGCTTTCCATGAATTTTCTCTATAAATAATAAAATAGGCACATTTGTACAAACAGTAAATAATTATACAGGATGGCCAAGAAGTCAAATAATTTATTTTATAATACTAATTGATAATTTTTACTATATTAATTTACGGTATGAGAAGTTAATAATTTAATAATGGCAATTTATTACACATACAAAAATATTAAGTGCACCTGCACATACTAATTCATTGTAATTATATTACGAACTGAGGCATACGTTTTTCAAACAAAATATTTTAAATGCATAATTAAAAACGACCAATTCGTGTAAAATATGTATACATTAACATTAAAAATTAATATAAACATACAAACTACCTATTTTCGGATAATAAAATTTAATTAAAATGTTTCGATAACAACACCTAAATATCATGAAAGAATGGAAAAAAAAATATATTAAGCACGCGAACCAATTGATTGATATGAATATAAATATACATAGACATTAATTAACTTAAAATCTAAGCAGGTATTCGTGTTCAAAATTATAAATACTACCAAATCAGTAATAATTATCTCAATTTATTCGAATCAGTCGCTTAATAGAATCAATGACTTAAAACAAATTCTCATAATCATATTGTTATTTATTTGAATCAATATCAATATATTATTATTATCATATCATACATTAGAATCGTCGTTTAATGGAATCAAATATTATAACTAATGCTTACTATATAATTATAACGAAATTTCAAATGACATACGGACGTATGTAGAAGTTTTTTTCTATAAAGGAAGTCGTCTAAGTTTAGACGTAGACAAAATAAAAAAAAAAGAATCACTTCCTACTTTAGGAACGGATATGAGCTTTACTTTAAAATGATCGTTTTTTCTTGAGGGTTTAAAAATATAATACAAATATACCTGCATAAAATACATTATATAATTTATATGTAACGGTAAATGCAAATGCATAGGGGTTGCAGATAAAATACGTTTCGATGTATAAATATTTTTTACTTGTGATGTAATTTTAAAAAAGGATGTAGCTGATGAAATCTCTTCCGTTTCTGATATTGTGTTTATCTTAATAACAAATGATAATATTAATTAAAAATATACAAATTCAACAATCAAATATTGTGATTTTTTACAAAAATCTTGACTAAACTTATTTGAAGTTTAAAGTTTATTTTCTCTATTGTTTTTTCTTGATCAATTTTTCGAAGTTTGCAAATATACATACAACTTTAATTGTTATTTGTAGATATGTATGTACTTTCAACTTTTCATAACATGGTAAAGCGCGATCATACACGCATCTTACGTAATACAGTAGGTGCATACGAATATAATATAAAGAAAATCAACACTAACCTATTCCCATACGGCGTTTGATTTTCTTGAGCACTTTCATTTTTCCTTTCAACGGTGCAAACACGTTAGTGTCCTGCGCCTTGCACTGACAACTATTCACCGATGTTACCCCCATGAGACGTAAAACCAATCCTAATAACCACCTACACACTGTACACCACAAATTATAATTACGACAACAATGACAATAATTAACCGACAAATCCTAACCTAACAAATGTTGACTAGCCAAGTCCGCTGTTGCAGCGACAATGGTAAGAACGGCGAACACGAGAGCGCGTGGCCGACTGATGTGAGTAGAGCTATGTGTCGGGGGGGTCGCAGCCGCAGCCGCTGTTGCTATTGCCAGATGCTCGTGCAGGAGGCACACATGATGATGGAGGGGTACAACGCACAGTGGCGTCGTTTGGGTAACATCAGGGGTCAAGTATCGATGCAGTGTTGTTATTTTTATTTTGTAAAGGTATTTTGAATAAAACATATGATGTATTTGTATTGAAACTAATTTTTTTACAAGAATATAGAAATATTGTGTTTTATTTAGAAATAAATAAAGTATTGTGGTAAATATTTTATGATTTTGATATTATTATTCAAATTAATAATAAATAGGTAGGTATTGTATTTGTTCTAATAATAATATATTAATCTACATAAAGATTTGAATGAAAATAAAATTCATTCATTTCAATGGAAATACAGTAGAAACCGGTTATAACGACATCGAAGGGAACGGTCATATTGGTAGTAAAAAGCGGATAGTCGTAATAACCGTAGAAATGCAGTTATATGTGATTCAGTTGGACTTTTATTTTGAGTCGTTTAAACCGATACGTCGTATTAACCGATGTTATAACCGGTTTCTACTCTATTACATATATAATAATCAGACCCAGATTTAGAAATTTGTCACCTCTAGGCAGTTGCGAAAATTGCCGCCCTCTCCGTCTGGTACGAGAAGTTTTTCAAATTATTTGATTGAATAAAATTAAAAAAATTAAGGTTTTTGATATCGATGACTTTTTTTGTAAAAAAAAACTGTAAAAAGTTTATTAATTAGTAAAAAGAAAGTATAAAGACCTTTTTTTCCACCAAAATTTGCCGCCCTTTAATTTTTGCCGCTCTAGGCACGTGCCTACACTGCCTGCATGGTATATCCGGGCCTGATATTATAATTATTATAATATTAGTAAATTAAAAATTCATACGAGTATATATTTATAATAAACGTTTAAATTATCAAGCTTACAGTGGGGTCGCTGTAATTAGACCTTTTTTTACACGCTAGTGTCCATTTACCTCTTATATTTGAGTATTATTTCCAGCAAAGCAATCCGTAATCGGGAGCTTGTTATTACTTACAAGTTTTATAAACATAAATTATTAATAATATGCACACAAACGTATTAAAATTTCCCACTCTCCAGTAATGGGGGTCCCATAAGTACATATATAGATATGTATGTTGATATGTAACATAGTATATATGTTACTGTAAAAGTCCGAACTGAGGTAAATCCTAGAATTTACCGGTAAAACCTAGGTTTTACCAATTGTTAATGGTAAAAGTCCGAACTGGTCTGTAATTATCGTTTATTTCGGACTTTTACCATCATACACTCGGTAAAACCTAGGTTTTACCAAGAGACACGGTAAATATTGAAAAATAGAGTAGGTATCAAAAATATGTTAAAAAAATATATAGAAAATCACAAATATTAAATTTTGTTAACAAAATATTGGGGCGAATGGGGATTAATCTAGTATAAAATACGGGGATTCAATATCCGCCTTTATTAGATTATAACCAAACCGGAGATTGAATCCCCGTTTTTTAAACTAGATTAATCTTCTTTCGCCCCAATAGATTGCCCTAACCAAGGCGGAGATTGAATCCCCGTATTTTATACTAGATTAATATCCATTCGCCCCAATATTTTGTTAGCAAAATTTAATATTTGTGATTTTCTATATATTTTTTAAACATATTTTTGATACCTACTCTATTTTTCAACATTTACCGTGTCTCTTGGTAAAACCTAGGTTTTACCGGTAAAACCTAAGTTTTACCTCAGTTCGGGCTTTTACAGTAACATATATAACACTAGCTGACTCGGCCACGCGTTGCTGTGGTTAACCTATACTTTAATTGTAGGTTATATAAAACGTTTGAAAGTTTGACATAGCGCCATCTATTGAATACTTACTCAATCCAGTCAACATATGTCACCATCTGTTAGAATCGTTTGGAACTAACAGATAAAGACAAATAATTTGCAATAAAATAATATTGCGATCATAAATTGAGATGTAAGCTATCCTATATTTCAAGTTGGATCAAACTGCACACGGTGTACAAATTTGATTAAAATCGGTTAAGTAGTTTAGGAGTCCATCGCGGAGGAACATGTGACACGTAATTTATATATATTAAGATAAGATAGTATGTAGACAATCAGAAATGTTCAAATGAAGATATCGTGCAGTTATCAAATTTTACGAGATTTATACCAATAAAACTGAAATCACAATTTTTAAATGATAAATTATACAGGTACCAGCAGAATGTACGCTGATAAATAGTTATGGACCATGGATTCAATCATAATATGTTTTTAATGGATGAGGATTGCATCCAGAAACACATACATACAAAAAAAATACAATATTTAAAACTATGTACCGGAATGCAGATTTTTGTATAAAAATGTTCAGATGTATTGTGTTGGCGCCCATGAGTGCCAAGGGGCGCCCGGGTGTGGTGTAAGAGGGTCACCAGCTGCGCCACGAGCCACGGACCAATCAGCGGCGAGCGCCTGCCTTCTGTCACTCGAAACGGCAGCACGGTAATTTTATTCGGCAGATGTACAAAGGTGTGCATTTATACAACTACCCCTCGCTAGACCGCGTTTACCTGTGTTGTTTTATATAATATACCCCCCCCCCCCCCTCCCAAAAGCATTACTTAAGCTAGGCCTGTATTTGTTTATGATGTTTATTTAATGGGCAAAATAAATAAAATAATATAAATATCTTAATTGAAATGTTTGAGTCGTTCCAAAAACAAAAACAACTGAAACTGTTCAGCCAATTAGAAATCAATAGACAAGCTTTTTTCGGTCTCATTTCGCCTACTAGACCGAGACCAGAACGAAGCTGGTTTAACTTTTAAATTACGTCTGAAATTTAGGTTGTTACATCACAGGATTATTTATCTATCCTTACTATTTAATATTATAAATGCGAAAGTAATTCTGTTTCTGTTAACTTTTCGTGACTAAACGGCTGAACCGATCTTGATGAAATTTGGCAGGGGGGTAACTTGTATCCCGAGGAAGGACATAGGCTACTTTGTATCCCGAAAAATTAAGAGATAAAAAAATATAAGTTCCACGCAGTGACACAGATGAAGTCGCGGGTACAGCTAGTTTATTATAATTTGCATTTTGTTTTATACCTATAGACTTTGTATGCAAATATGAACATACATGCGCATCTAAATAAAAAAAATGCATGTATATCGTGTATTTCAAAAATGTAAAAAATAAATTCCGCGTGATTAGACAAATAAATGATACAGTTTTATTAAAAAAATACAGATACACATTAATACAGTCAAACACATTTAAAAGTTTCGTATTGTAATCTATAACTTATGTTTATAAAATTTATGTTGACTTTTGAGTTAGAGTTATTTCATCTTGGTGATATTTTCGGTCAATTTTTCGTTAACACATCAGCTTTATTTTTTTGAAGAGCCCAAAATTTTTTTAAAGCAAAAAAAAGATCCTCTATGACTTATGTGATTAAAAATTTTGTTTTAACAAACGAAGACACCTCTTTGAAGGTGTTCATGTCAATGCAATTGATCAAAAAAAAGATACAACTTACACCCAGGATTAAAATATTTAATGCTAATTTTACATAACTAAAAATATTTACTGTAATCTATATCTATAAAAGAGTTTGTTCTTAACCACTCACTCACTCACTCACTCACTCATATATCAACGTACAGCCCAAACCCCTGGACCTAGAAACGTGAAATTTCGTAGGTGCCTTCCTTTTATGATGTAAGCACCCACTAAGAAAGGATTATTCGAAATTCAACCCCTACGGGGTATCAAAAACAGGGTATCAAAGTTTATAAAAAAAATATATTTTTTTGTTCGCATTTAATTGAAACTTATTGAACATACTCTACTCTACAATATAAATAATGAAACAATTATTTCAGCATTTCCCAAAATTTAACCCCTAAGGTGGTAGGGGGGTGGAAAAATTTGTAAAATATATTTTTTTTATTCACCGAATGAAACATGGCACAAGTAGGTGCTCTACAAGACAAATATCAGTTACAAAAATTCAACCTCTATAGGAATGGGGGAGGGGGTAAAATTTTGATTTTATCTTCATAATTGTTCATGATATTAAAGTAAATTAGGGCAAATTAATATTCAATTAAAAATGACAGTTCGATATCCAAGCCCAAATAGCATAGGACGGGGACGAGGATGGATTTAGATATGTTTATCTGCATATCTTTTTTTCTTATAAAGCTAAATTTAGGCAAAATAGTCATCTATTAAAATTAAAATTTCGACATTCATCCCTAATGGCGGGGGTAGGCAGAGTCTGTGTTTTTGATATGTTTATCTGCATAGTTGCTGACGTTATAATGGTGAAGTCGGGAAAAATAATCTGCAATAAAAAAAATCGATATTCAACCCCTAATGGCGAGGGTAGACAGGGGGTTAGTTTTTACAATTTTTAACCAAGATCCGAGATATTTACGTTTTTTTATAGGAAATGAATAAAAATCAATATAAAAAAATCCCCTATCATGTATGGAGGGTTCTAATTACTTTCGAAGCTTACGCGAGCGAAGCCGCGGGATTCCGCTAGTAAGGTATATACGCTTAAAATGACTATTTATATACAATCTACATAAAGTTATAGAGATAACAAGTATAAGATAAATGATGTATGTACAGTGGAACCTCGTTAGTACGTTTTTTGCCATAGTTCGTTTATTTAGGTCCCAACATTTTCCATTAGACCTCATGTTAAAATATTTTGTTAGTAATAGGTATGTTCAGGCCCGGATTTATGTGTGTTGAAAAAAAAAATCCGCATGACCCCCCTCGAGAAGTTGAGCTACATACGCCCCTGATCACAACAGTAATGCTTGGAGTTTTACGATAAAAAAACACTTCATTGACTAGATTAATGTTCCAAATCATTGGTGTTTAATTTTCTCCGTGTATCTAAAATCTTATCCGACATAATATACTTTTTATTTTTGTTCAAATAAAATATTTATTTTGAAAAAGAGGGCGGCAATTTTCACAACTGCCTAGGGGCGGCAAATTTCTAAATCCGGGCCTGGATATGTTTTTTTCATTAGTACATGTTTTTCCCCTCAGTCCCTTCAAAAACGTACTAACGAAGTTCCACTGCATATTAAATCATAATATTATAGGAAAATTTATGAAAAACTCAGCTGAAAATCTAGTAAAACTATTATCAATTAAAAATATAATATTTTTAAATTTTTTATTGAATAAATTATTGGAGCAATGAAATGTACGTATTTTTCATTGGCTTGATGTAATGATAATTTCTAGGGGGGGGGGGGGGGGGGATTTCGTCCAGGACACCAGATTCGCTAGACCGCGCCGGTTGTGGATGTAATTATGTAGGCCATGGGTGTAAAAACTAGGGGGCACAGTAGATAATGCTAGGGGCACAATGACAACAATGATATAATTTTAAATGTAATAAATTCAATTCTAGATGAGGTTACGTCGTACCTACAACATTATCGGATATTGAGTCAGAACTGAAAAGCGGTTTCATCAAATAAACCGACAAACCGCCAGATCCCATTGAATTCAATCTATTCATACAAAATTAAAAGAATACCTACTTTTTTATGCCTTTGTTATTATTATTTTTAATGTGATGTTTATTTTTGTAGTTATATTGCTGTATAATTTCATTCATTTAGTTAGTAATTATTAATTTTATTCGTATTTTATAAAATAAAATCCCTTGTGGTTTTTATTCCGGTTTTCACTAAAAAAATAGTGTTCCATGACGTCATGAGGAAAGTTTAGATGCATAATTTGTGTAAATTTATAACATTATATAATATTTATACATATATTATAAAAAACAATCGTCAGCGAGGTATTTTTGCGTACGCTGCGTAAATAGTCAACGATAAGTGATTTTTTTATATATAATTTTTGGCCTCGTTTTTCATACACAGCCAGATAAGTGCAAATAATGTTTTATAGGTTTATACAGATAAAATTTATATCCCCGGGTAACATCGGGTCCAATACGCTAATTATTATAAGTATTTCAACATTATCATATACACAAATAAAATCTCTACTAAATACCAAATCTTGGTAAAAAAATCTTATCCGACCTGTGTTTGTATATTTTGTATATAGATATTTCGTAGATGAACTGTATATGAATGCTTATAAGTGTTATAATAATTTATAAATACCCCTACGACACCCCTGTTATTCAAATAGACATGTGTGTGCATCGGAATCGGAATTGTATCAAATACTGATGCAGACATTTAGCGAGATCAGAAGGGGTGTCATAATATAGGTAACGCCGTATACCTTTTCATTGCTGTTTTCAATACACTTCAAATGAATGTCGAAAATAAATTGGATACAATATGTATTTATTACAAACAACAGATGAAAATTGTGGTTAAAACTTGACAATAGTATATTTTCATATTTTTGTTCTGTTCATTTGAATAAAGAGTTTGAATTTTATTTTTTCTATTGAAATGTGAGCAGTGGCGTACGATAGATTTTTTGTATGTTTTAACAAATATCATATAATGCATAAATATAATATTTAAGAACAAAAAACAATAAATATGAATATTTTTTAACCATATTCCCATATTTTAAAAATTGTATAGGTACCTATTTCACATTTGCTTTAGAAACCGAATCGAATACCGAATTATTTTACTGCTACATATGTAGCCGAATATTTGTAAAACATATCGAATCTGCCGAATACCGAATATTCACGTATATAACTTTATTTTTTTAAACAAATAATAAAAAACAATACAATAGGTTATACTCGTAGTTTTTTTTAATAAACTTATTAATAATTATTGTGTTACATATACCTACGTGTACACATATAATTGAACTTAAATAATTAATATGCAAAATAGCACAATTATTTAAAATAAAATTATAAATTCCGATTCTGTGATGATTTAAACGCAATCATAACTAACTTGTCACGCCATATTACCTGTAATTTATACCACTTATCAATATTGTAAAATACTTGCTGCGATTTATTACTTTCTTAGAAAATATTTACATATATTCTGCATTTATTACAAAATATCGAACGCTAGAAAATAAATTGTTTCTAAAAGATTAATTATAGATCATTAATTAGTATACTAGTATGGCAGCATAGGACCTAGTCTGTATATGTAATGTTTGGTTTCCTCAATGTTAAGTTTGGATTCGAAAGAATTTCTACCTTACACTTCGGTAGAAACGTTGACTTGGGCCAAGAAATCATTTGTTTTATATATAACTCAACATATGAGGGCTCTATATGAATTAAAAAACACGTAAATTGGACAAAGTGGTTCTCGAGTGATAAGCGCACTAATGGACATAAAGACAGAGAGACGTTGCGAATTACCAAATTTTGACCGCATGATAAAATATGACGTCATATTTTATCATGCAAGCAAAATTTTGGTCCGTCCGTGATAGTTATCCATAAGATATTTAATCCCTCGGTTCTCGGTCTAATGTTCGGTATCATAAAGGGGCTAGCAAATTTACAAGCTAGCAAGCACTCTCAAATGAGATATCAAACATATATGACAGTTCTCTTGGAGTTTTCTGAAGAATTTGACAAGTTTCGGGCATGCGTTGTATGTAAACATCAACGGTATTAAAACAGTGGTGATATTATGAAAATTATTTTATACGGTCAGAGTCGTCAACTGTGTTACAATACGTTGAAGTATCACTGCTCTAAATGCCATAGTAAATCCATAGATATTATCACAAAATTAATATCTCATTTGTGAGTACTTGCTAGCTAGCTAATTTTGCTAGCCCCTTTATTATAGATAAGCAAAATATGAGTTATTTTTTCGATCCTCCTGGTCTTTACTAAAATTCAATATTAACAAGTTATATATTAACGACAGTTGCAATTTTGTTTAAAACACACATTTTCGCACGCTAATTGCGGGATTTGAAACGTTTCGATGTTGTACTTACAGTGGCGTAGCTAGCGATTGGTAAAAGTGACCCCCAACCAAGTCGCAAAGTTCAGGGGGGCGCAAAAAAGAGGTATAAGAGTTTAATGATGTTGAATATATTTTTATGCATTTCAAAACAGTTTTTTTTTCTCTGAAAAAAGTCAATTTGTTAACTAATATTGTTTATTAATTTTAGAATTTTGCATTAGTTGTCAAATAGATTATATAATTTTCGATGGCACAACTTTTCGAAAAAGACACACCAATCGTAATCTGCGGGTAAAATCATATCGAATCTTTTTTACAAAATTATTTTCTTTCTAGCGAGAGTGATTGTAAATTTAAATAATTCTAGATATTAACAATACTATTATCAATTAACCCAATCTTTCCAGGTGGAGGGGTAATTAACTCCTTTATCTTTCGACAATATCTCTCTTTAATAAAAATTTTATCGGTTGAATTCATATGATTATTATTTGCGATTTTGAAATATCAAAAAAATGTATAACAGTATAAAAACGATTTATTTATTTTTACTACATTAAAATGAAGTACATAAATATAACTATATACTGCTTTCAATTTCTAAAAAAAAATATTTTATGTAACGATTTCAACTATGAGAACTTGTTATTTTTTGAATTTCTATAAAAGATCTTCAAATATTATATTATCAGCAACTTCCGGAAAGATAGACGAACAAACCGACGTTTATATACATATTATGTGTAATTAGTATAATTACTGACTGCAATACTATTATTTACCATCTTGATGTTAATATAAATTGTCCCACGTAGGAAATAACTAAATTTTATACGACGGTATTAACAATGCGCATTAAAAAATTAAAATTCTAATAATTTGATTTTATTTTTCACATAAACATTAATTATCGTGTAATAGGCTTGTGCAGCCCCAGCATCACCCAGTGAATCCGGCGCCCTTGGCAATTACCCTGTTGCCAACTCATTCCTACGCCTCTGTGAACAATACAGGTACTTTCAATTTATTTAAATGTGACTATTTTTTGTAACAGTACATTATTTTTTTTTAACAGAACTAAAAACAATGTTATCAATACAATGGACAGAGTAGAGAATATTTCTTTAGCACAGAGATAAAAAACGCAGTGTTGTTGATGTATATATTATAGCATACATGAAATATGAAATGCTTTAAATATAAATAAATATGTTGTTATGATTATTATTAGTCACTCAATGCAAAGTATAATTAGAAATGCATACTCTTACTACAAAACAAAAAATATAATAGAGCAAAACCAGTTTGTTACGAAAGTTTCCTCATTTAAATATAGCATTAAATTACACGACTACGTGTGAATTATTAGGCATTAAACTTTATTTTCGTTTGTCCTTGTATAAAATAAAATTGCGAGCACGTTAATATCAACAACCTGAAAGTTTGAAAGTACGTTTACATTTGATATCAACGTAAATAAATATATGTAATGTACGTTTTACCTGCAATAAGAACATTTTATGATGTTTATGTTTTGCTATTATTAGTATTAGTTTATTTTTTCTCGTACGTGGCATTAATAATCAAAGACTTGATGAAATGTTAACAATATTTATATAATTAATTTAACATATTATTGGATTTGAAAAAATACATAATAGCAAACAGATATTATGAGATGTACACGATATCAAACTACATGAAATTTAGTATTTTAGACACACCCAGTATTCCAGTATCAATTAACCCATGCAAAACACTCACCGGGGATCCCGCTTGTTGCCTGTCCCATAAAATCAAAATAAACTGAAGTCCATGTGACAAATATCAAATAATTGACATCACTTTATGTTTTACTTTCTATTTACGTTTTAGTCAATTAAAATAAAATGTTATAATTAAAATTATATTGCACATTTCCCCCTAAAAACTACTATTGACTTTATGTAATTGTTATTTTAAAAAATATGTTCATTTTAAATTAAAATCTACTTGCTAACATTAATTTTGACACTTGTATCACTGTGAAGTTGTCTTTCATTTTGATATCAAAGTTCAGGAGTGCAATACACGCGCTACACGGATGAAGTTGTCTATTATCTGAAACATTATTGTGGTTTTTGAAATTAAAAAATTTTTTTTTTTTGATTGTTGATAATTTCAATAAAATAACTGGGAAAAATATAATAAATGTTAAAACAGAAATGTATTCTTTATTTTAATTATTTTACAACCATGAGAAGTATTGAACAAAAAATATTATAATCTATACAATATTTACAAACAAACATATATAATCTCTATTCCAAAAAGATATTGTTTTCATTAATTTACATTCGTTAAGTATTAAAAAATTACCTAAATCTACAAGTGGTTCTTTCAACTACTAAAATTTCCTTTTATTGATTTTTTACTAGTAGGTACAGTAGACCCTAAATTTCAAAATAATTAAATTTTTTATGATTTTAATCTACTGTATTACTATTTATTAGTTTAATGAACACCTATTTTACATTCTATTATACATTTTTGAAGTCAGTCTAGTCAGAGAAGATAGCACTTATGTATTTGTTTAGTTTCTATCATTTGTAATATATAGAGAATAAATATTTATTGAACAAAATGTATGAAAAAAATAACTACTCAGGAAAAAATACTTTATTTTAGATCGATGTAGATCATAATTTTGAAATATATCTCTGTAGATTATAATTTTAGATGGAACTCGCACTTGACCTATCATAAATATGTAATTACCATAGGTGGGCACAGTTAACCGAAAAGTTAACTTCGTTAATCGTTAATACGTTAATAAAAAAGTTAACTTTGTCAATCGTTAAAGCGTTAAAATTCCGAAAATGTATTTGAAGTTAAAGTTAACCATCCAAAATGTTTGAAGACCTCTATTTTTTGTTGCTTTTTCGACAACTTTCTTATGTATTTGTCATCAAACAACCAATGTAACGGACTAAAGTTAACGGAAGTTAACAAAAGCGTTAACATTTTTTTGAGTTAACTTAAAAGTTAATTCGTTAAGCATTTTGTAAACTTTGTTAATTAACGATTAATGGATTAACGAGATAATGCCAACCTATGGTAATTACTAATTACATATCATGGCTTTTGTTTTACTTACCTTTGTACTAACTTATTTAAATACATATATCTACATTAACAGTAACTAAAATTTTTGAATTTGTAGTAAGAAAGTGAAATTACACATAGTAAGAGTTCAGTTACACTCTTGTCACAGATTAATTGTAATCGAGGCAGATCAAAATAATGAAAAAAATAGATCTTATTTGATTTATTAAATCGAATTAATTTTTTCCCGGGTAGATAATTTAAAAATAAATTAACATGATATTTTTTAACTAATAAAAATCTCCCATTAATAAAACTACCAAAGCAGACCATCCAGTAAAAGGTCTGCAACCTTCTCCATGTCCTGTTTTGTCATTATAGTGTTCCCAAATATATCCAGTGCGATTATATTCTTTCATAACATTATTAATAACTACTTTTTTCAATTCATTTTTCAACTCCTCTGCCTTTTCTTTATAAGGTCCTTCAATATTTGCGTAATAATTTAAAGATTGCACCGCTAGAAAATTCATATTGATCCAAATAGATCCCCGCCAATATGGTGGATCATGTTCGGTATTACGTTTCATATAAAGAGGCGATGATTTTGCAAGAGATCGTAACCCGTACTCAGTCCATAACAGTTCCGGTTTACGAAGATCAATTAAAATTTTACCTAGTTTCGGTGAATCCGCATCTAGGAATTTTAATAAAAACGGAAACAGGCTCACATATCCGAATGTTGTATCGACGTATCGCAATTCGGGATCTTTTAAAGTGAATCTTACTTTCTCTGCGATTTGAGGCTGATGGGCTCTAGGAGGTGTCTTAGGTCTTTTTAAAACTACGGAATCTGTATGAAGACCGTAATCTGAATAAGATTCAGTAAATGGTGACCAATGTAAATCGTCCATTAAACTATTATCTGATAAGTAGTAATACGTATCAGCAAATTTATCTGTATCTCTGTTAAGTAACCGTCCTATATCATTGATAACACTTGCCGCTAGTGCTACCCAACATCGTAAGTCTATGTGGCGCTCCTCTACAGAAGGGTGCGAGGATCTTGGGTAATCGTCTAGTCCCGAAGTCAGTGTTTTTGGGTTTAGTTCACGTATTGTTTTGTCATCACGGCCACGCCATCTATAAGCTCCAGGGATTTCTCCTCTTTGCGTTGCATTGAACCAAGTAAACCATGCCTGTAGTCTTGGATACAACCGTTCTAAATTTCCTAAATTTTGACCGTGATTCATCTGGTTACTATATTTTTGTAAAATATATTTAAGAGTTATGAAAAATGTAGGTGGATTTGCATTTGTATTCTGTTGAGTGACAAATTCTTCCGGAACTTTACTTAAAGCTTCAGTTCCTAAAAAAATTATAAAGTAGTATAATAATAATAATTTAACAGTTATAGTATGAGGTTTGATTAAAATTTCCCGGAACTTTTATTTATTTCAAAGAATACATATTTATTCATCAATATTGATATTGTTTCCTTCAAAGTAGTCCTCATATTAATATGTGAGTCAATATTAAGCCATATTAGATGCGTAATTTGTTTTTGATAGTCAAATAAGACTTGAAAAAAAACACTGGTATAAGTACGTTATATCTGATGGAGATTACTTTGAAGGGAACCATATCAACATGTATTTTTTTATCAAAAATGATAAAATGCAGACCTAAAATCTGTTCTCGTGGTATCCATCCTTCTACGTTCATTAAATCGAACCAGTGATTTATAATATCCAGCTCTATGTCTAAGTCCCATGCTGCAATTAATAGCCCGTGGAATCCTTCATCCCATAAAAATCCTCGGGGAAAGAAACTCCTACAAATAAAATTTCAATTAATGTGTTCTTAAAAAACTTCGATTGAGACAATTCTTTCATTTTGGATAAAAATAATATTTTGTACATATTTAGCTAGAGAAAAGGCATCAAGACCATAATACCTATATTACAAAATATATTAGTAAAGTAAGTAATATTACCGAGATGGAACTGCTGTATACAAAGGTGCTTTCCAATACGGTACTGGTTCTTTAGTATATGAACTTTGCACTCTTGAAGCTCCGTAAAAATACCCAATACCTCCGAGCATATTACTGAGAGCTGCTTGAGCAAATTTTATATCACTTGGATTATATCTGAAAAATAATTACCATTGAAAAATGTACAAAAATAAAAATAAATTATTTTTTAACAAACCCTTTTGCTTTAAGATGAAAAGTATCTTCGAATTTTTGATTGAATTGACTTCTATATTCAGTCAACGCGTGCGTATATTTTTCTCCAGTCAATACTTCTTCTCGACTTGTATAACTTGCTGATTCAAAAACGACATCTAGACTAAATGGAAGTTTAACAACTACTTGTGTTGCAATGAAATTTGGTTCTAACTGTAAACAAAAATCAATTTTAATGTGTTATTTTAAATATATTTATTTTTAAATTGTCTTTTTTTATGCAATTTTGATTTATTTTAATTAACTCATTGCTTTTGCAGTTTATGCAGTTTTTGTGTGTGATTTTCTATGGAACGTATCTACTGCATAAAAAAAGACTTGACTTATAAATCATTTTATTACTTTAACTCCACCCGCTCCAGTTAACAATTCTCCAGCTAAAACTATCTTTTTTTTCGTTCTTGTCCGATCTTGTACTAATCTTAATGATGAAATTAAAGTTTCTCTAAGTCGATGTAGACCTGGTGCGGCCGTACTTAAAAATGATTCATGTATAATGATTCCTATATAACAAATATATATTATAAAAATATAACAATTTAATAACGAATCGTTCAGAGGCAAAAATAAATATTTATAGAAAATCTGTCAAAATTAGAGCTATTTATTTTGACTTCTGAACAGGTCATAATATATTACATACCTGAATGATTGAAAATTTTAACCGTGAATGGCCCCAGTCCTGGGGTTTCTCCGCGGACTCCAGTTATGAGTTTACTTGCCACTGCACTAGGTTTTATCCAACCACCTGTTTTCTCTTCAGTCGCAGTATACCAAATAAGTGCTGCTTCTTCAGTTTTTGCTTGCGGGTCCTAAAAAAATAATTAATTAACAAATTTCTTATAATTTTTTTTTTAAAACTTACTTGTGATGAAACAGTAATTCTTGCTGTCCAATCACCACCATTTTCTCCTCCCACTCTTTTAACAAATGATGTAGTGAGTTTAAAAGGCCCGTCATATATTTCTTGAACACCAAAATTAGTACCATCATGTTGAATCCAACCATATTTTTGTAAATTGTCTCCTTGTTCGCACCAATGTCTTAATCAAATGAATATTATGAATAGTTCAATAAATACAAATCGTGTTTTATTATACCTTATTCCATCACCACCAGGAGAAAGCCGTCGTGGGAAATACCACATTAAACCAGTTACAAGTGAATGAGGATCCCTTGTCTTCAAACCGAAATAAGTACCGGGTCGGTAAGACCCCCAAAATCTCTTTTCTATATTTGGTCCAGTTTGTATCACCATCTACAATATAAATACTGTTTATTTTTGTAATGTACCGTTGCATATTAACAAAATAAATTACTGTTGCTTAAATTTCTTTGTTAACCACATACAAGTTTATATTTTTGGAAGAGTACAAAAATTTCTATATATTTTATTTGATGTTAATTCAAGTTCATTTTTCATTTGAAATGTATCGAAATGATTATGTACTTATAATTAATTAATTCAAGCCTGATATGAGCGAGTGTATACTTTTTCGTTTTGATAATGAATTCATACTAATTGAACTCGCTAGATGTCAAATCTTTCGACTCCATTGAACAGTGAGAAAATAATTGTTTTAAAAAACATGTTTATTATTTCTATAACTTATTGAGAAATAAATTAAATAAAGAGCAAAAGTTATTTTTATAAAAAATAACTGGAACCAGTAACTTTGGCTTCTGAGTGACATTTTTAATACCTTATGGTCGTCATACGGTGTGTTGACTCGTGTCTCCAAGTACCCCATATAGCTTACGGTAGCGGCAATACATAAACAAAGACATCCCAGTATAAATTTCCAGTAACTTAGAATCCCATTATTCGTGGTTTCCTTACTGGAAATACTACCAGTGCTACTACTACTGTGCCCAGTGTTTTTAACAGTTTTTGAATTGTTTTCATTTGAATTATTTGCAGTTCCTTTTCGCTGTCGTACCATTTTATTTACAAAATATTATCACATAACCACAATATTGAATGAAAAATAAAAATATTTATGCTGTTATTGTTGTTTTATTCGAAAAGCTTCCATTTAAATTATGTGGATAGTAAACAATATTACTATTTGTTGTTAAAATAAAATAAAATAATAAAACCGGCGATAACCTATAAAAACATTGTCCACATTTTGACAGATATGTGATGACATGCATGACATGCGTTTACACGTAACAAGTTCTATGTAATTTCATTATAAAAATCGATATTATCACTGTAAATTATAATTACGTTATTATAAACACTCCAGCTGCAAAAAAGATCTTAAAACTATATAAAGAAAACCCAAATGTTCTAATTACATAATTTTATTAAAGCTATATTTTCATAAATACAAAATGCATTCATTATAATTTTGTTGATGAATTTTTGTACATATTTTTTTACCAAAAATAACTCATAAAAATTACATTTTCAATAAATTAAATCACTAACATTTGAAATTCTATTTAGACTAAAAGTTTTTCGTTAGTGGATGTTCAGGGAAATATCTTTTAGATTCGAATAACTGGTCACTTAATTTACAATAGTACGCATCACTATGTCCGTAGCTTCCTACATCTATATCTTTCACAGTTTGTTTGACTCTGTTCATTGCGTCTTGACAGAAAGCAGTAGCCATGAATAATTCACCTTCCGCATTTCTAAGTCCGATGCAGTATGAACGGGAAGCACGACCTATAAATTTGTTTTTATAATAATATAACTACTTATAAGTGCTAATTATAATAATATATATATAAATAATTTTTCACTTACCTAATACTGCAACCATTCCATAAATATCAATCGCTACGTTAGCTAGCCGTTCTAAATCTGTATGTTTATCAACAATATTTAAACCATGTCGAGCTAATAAACATTCTGTAGCATACTGAAGCCGCAAAACAGCATATCTAATAAAATAAGTATGATTCGATTAACAAAATATGATTTCAATCAACCTAATACGTTTTTTTTTATTACTTACTCTAACCACCTAGCAGCATTTTGTAAAGACGGATGTAAATAATACTCAAGATTTAATGTTAACTTTGGATCATCTTGACTTTGTCTTCGACTCTTCCATATTTTACCAAGAATATATCCTGGATAAAAAAGTGGATTGCGAATTTTTCTAATTTCATCACTCATACAAATCTGTAAATATTTACAATATTATTATTATTAATATGGGTTAACGGGTTATATAGTTATAATTTTCAAAAAATCGATTTTTTTAACTTCATTTTCATAATGTACATATATTTAAGTACACACACAGAAAATTTCAAGTCAATCCAGCGATTACACGCATATTTGTAAAGACGTCTCAGAGCGTTTGAAAGTAAGAGGACAGATTTAAATGCGTTTTTCTCAAATTTCTGTTTTTAAAGTCGGTGACCAAGATTTCTCGGAAATGGCTAACGATCAGTCTCAAATTTTAACACTTTTCCTAAGTATATTTTTTGTAATTAATTGAAGGTTTTTTCTTACCGATAAACATTTTTTTTTATAAACAATTTAAGGTCAAAATTTTTGTCAAAAATCCATTTTTTTTTTGAGAAGCCATTAGATTATACATTACTTTAACGAAATCGGTTTGGTTTTTTTATTTTAGATGATCCAGTCCAGAGATATCAAGGTCACCGCAAGGCGCCTTTTTTGAGAGGACCTCCTGGAGATCAGCTGTAGCAGCTTTCAAAATTATTATTTTTACAAATAAAAAATTTTAAAATACAATTAAAAGTTACCAAAATATGTGTACAAATTTTTACATTAATGAATTTAAAAGTCTTCTCTTCAAAAAATTCTTGAAAAAACCCTTTTTTGGGCCTTCTGACTGTATATAACCACTTAATTTTGCCTGAACGTATCATTTACTTACGCCTGTATGTTGTAGTCCTGCTAAGCCAATATACAGTTTAAGCATCAGGTTTGTTTCATTGAAGAACAAATTGTGTCGTACATCCATCATTGTTTTATTTATTGGATGGTTGGAATCATATGTTACTGGACCTTGTATAACAGAACATTCATGTAAACCGTTCCAAGTTTGTTCTGAACTAAATACCTAACAGTTACAATATATTTTTTGTTAAAAATGCTAATTTTTGTGCTCTAGTTTTGATAGAAATATTATTATTATTAACGTACCTTTACAATTGCACTTTCTAAATTACAATCTTGATCTTTGTAACCATCTATTAAACCTGCCGTTAAATAAGTCATACTTTCCATAGCGTAAGCATTTGTAGCGATCTTAAAAGAATGTGATATTATCAAAAACTTATCAGCGTTAATTTATACCACACCAATTAAATTAGATAAATGGACTCATTTCGGCCTGAACTTAAAGAATTCTATTTTGTTTTCAACAAAATCATGATATACTTCAGTGTTTTCTATAAAAATACAAAGAAAAAAAAAAAAAAAAAGAACTCGCTACACTAACTGCTAGTTTTTTGGAGACTTGGTCAATCAACTAAATTGCTTTAAAATCACTGAAAAATTCCATGTCTCATAAAAAAATCCATAGGGTTTGATTTATACTAGACTATGTAACATTCAAAATGAGCTCAAATTGATTTCTCTACCACTGATATCTCTGAAACAAGTCAACGTAGTGAGTTAAGTTTTTTTAAATTAATTATTAATTTATTATAATTTTATAGAGAACAAGATATTTTATGGTTTTGTTGGATTTCGCGATAGTGGTTTTCCGAATGCCTTCTGCTCAGGATCCAAGGTTACAAACAGGGTAGATTGGCTCCCGGGGCGGTTTTTTGCACCCCCTTCTAAAAAAAAGTGTTGACCTTTTTTTTTTTGTTCTCAACTCAATATTAATTCCAGTTATCAAAATAAGTTGCAAGGGGGCAGTGGCATCAAAAAGTTTAAGAAATATTGTTCTAGACCACCCGTCCACTATGTTTTATGCCTAAACTATTGAAGATAGTTTTATGAAAAAAATTTTACATCGACGAATTTCAGCAAAATATTGTGTCATAACCATTTGTTTTTCATTACATATAAAAAAAAATTATTATATTTAAATAACTGGATGTACGAGAGAGTTTCCATTGTCACCCCCTGGTGCTTGGCACCCGGGGCGGACCGCCCCCTCGGCCCTCCCTTTATGCCGCCACTGGTTACAAATTAGAATGCTTCAAGTTCAAGCCGGAGTGAACCTATGTGTACAATAATTAGTGTAATATAACGCATTTTTCAAGTGATTATATGGGTCTGGGGACTGACTAATCGCAGCTCTAATATAATTGAACATTCACCTTTGACATTTTCATTTTAATCCATTCCAATTCAACATTTTTTTCATTTATATGATTAAAATTAATTGCATGTTCTATTGTACTATCAATAGTTGTTCTTAAAATACTACTACACAGAGCGCCAATGTTTAATCTGTCATTAGGTACTACTGTCATAATAACATTCGTCCCTTCTCCTAGATTTCCTAATATATCATCTGAAATTTTTATGAAATTTTAAAATACACATGTTGAAAGTTAATGCCAATTACGAATTTTATCGCTTACCTCTTTGAACCAAAACATTATTAAAATTCACAGTACACATTTTAGCATCTTTAACACCTAATGTATCAATAGGAGAAATGCTTATCCCTGGTGTATTTTTGTCAAGTAGAAATGCTGTTAATGAATCAATCATTTCACTTTTATGATCTTCAGTTTTTGTTCTCGTTATAACAATAAAATAATCTGCTTTGGATGCATTTACAATCCAATGTTTTTCTCCATTTATGACCTGTTAAAATTGATAATTATTAAAAAGCAAAATTCTCTATTAAATTTTACTGTTTGGGTTCTTGATTTTATTGCTTACCCAAGTATCTGTATCTACATTATATTCTGCAAATGTACTTAACATTACTGATTCGGTATTTTTTTCAGTAAAACAGAAAGCTACATTTTTATCCCCTCGAACTAAACTGTTTATAATTTGTATTTGTTCATCGTTTCCATGTTTTAACAAAGCTTTTATTCCTAAATGTTGCTGCGATGATATAAGAGTCGATAGTGAAGGACTGCTAGCAATAGCTTCTTGAATTCTAGCAGATTCTGTTGTGGTAAGTTGTAATCCACCAAACTCTTGTGGTATTTCTTGTCCAAATAGCCGATGCGATTTAATTTTATCCAAAATGTTTTCAAAAGTATCATTTTTCAACGATTCATTAAGAGATTTTGCATTATCTTCTAGTTTTTTTAATTCATCCTTTTCAAGAATTTCTGGGTAAGTTAATATATCAGAATCAAATTTACCTAAAAATAAGTTTTTTGCGAATGGAGGCTTTTGAGGTTTCTTTTTATCTATTTTAACTGTCATCTGATGAGTGTCTTCATGTTTAGAATCATCTACTTGTTCTACAGCCACTGTACTTAATAAGCAAGGATGGTTACGTTTGTATTTTAAGATATTTGTTAATCGACATATAGTATTTCTTCGAATAAATATACTCCCCATTTTTATTCATATAATTTATTAATTAGATAAGAAATACATCAAGATTAATGAATATTCACTTATATTAAGAAGTATTTATTACCAATAATAGCAAATGATACAAATAAATAATTATATGTTTGCAAATTGCATGTACATTTTTGAAGTTTATATTTAAAATTATTTGGTTATGTATATTTATCACATGACCGAATTTAAACCAATCAGTTATTTTGGAGCTGACTTCAGCCTTGTGCTCTTTGCGCTGTGTTCATATTAATCCTTGAACAAATTTTAATCCTGTCAGTCACAAAACTTTTCAATTACTTATTGTAAATAAATAAATGTATTTTTCTGTGCAATTTTCCCAGTGTGATATTTTTAAAATATTTGGAATTTAAAGTAAATGATTTGAAATTAAAAATGTAAATGTAATATTATGTCACAAAAGAGTAGTTATAGTTTTATTTCTTCGTTACTTTTTCCGCGTAAGTTTTTAAGCGAAAATAATAATTTAAGTCAGTGTAGTAAAAAAAGTTTATCATTGAAGCCAAAAACTACAAGTGATAAACCTATTCCGAGGAAAACAAGTAGTTGCAGTGAAACCAACGTATGTATTTTTAGATTATTATCTATGATTAATTTTAAAATTGTTATCACTTTACAGAATATAACAAAAGCTCAAATTAATTATCACAGCCGGTGCCCACAGTGTTTTGCACCTTATAAAATATTCAAAAGTAAAGAACTCTTTATCGTACATACCAAACACTGCAAAATATCAGATGACACTGTATTGATTTGCGCGAACGGAACTTCATGTAATAATTCAAACTTATTCCATTTTAAAATATTTCTTCATAAACCATCAGCTGCTGTAAAAATATCTAACACAAATGATGTAGATCAGGTATCAAATGATTTTACAGAAGATATTTCTAATTTGAGGTACGTTAGCAGAACTTCAGATGAAACAAATAAGAAGACAAGTTTCGAGTTGGATTCTACATTCAATTCTCAAGACACAACAAATAAATCGCTGCAAAAAATCATACAGTTACAAACAGATTTGAGTGATTCCGAAAAAGAATTTAAAGAAAAAACTGTTTGCTGTAATAATAAGAAAAAACCAAGTAATGTAAATACGAAAACAAAAATTAAAGAAAATACTACACAGAATTCTGATACAAATACAGAATCATCTGTATTTGAGTCAAAAAGTAAAATTAAAAAGAGGAAAGAACATAAACAGAAAAGTTTAAAAAAGAAAAACTGTTCTCAAACAACAAATAAAACAGACATAAATTATAACACGTGTTATCCAGAAGTTTATGTTGTTTTGGAAAATATGAAATTAAGTCAAAATGAACCAGACAAGAATCAAAATTTCAATGACAATGTGAATGGAAATGTAACTAAGAAAAAGTCCAAACAAAAATCTAAAAATGGTACAACTAGTAATATTTCATCTCCGTGTAAAAATGGTGCAAGTAGTAATACTTCATCTCCACGTAAAAAGTCAAAATTTGATGTGCCACCTGCTAACAATGCTACAATAAACAAATATTTTCATCCAGTGTTAAAAAAAGAAAACATTGAACCTAAACCATCCACTTCAAAACCAGTATATATAAGAAATTTGATTTCTCTTCAAAATAACAGTAGTCTTAACACTGCTGACGATCCTGTAGTAATAATAGATTCATCAGATAATGAAACTATTCCTGAAACTCCAAATGAATTACAAAATAATTTAAATAAAAAATTACCTGATACCCATTCTATAACGGAAAACACTATTAATAATTGCTCCAAAAATGTTAGTCAGGAAGAAAATAATACTGATAAAGATTTCATTGGAAACGAAAATAATGTTAGTTATATTAAAAAAACAGTCTCCGTAGAAGACAATAATCTCATAACATTAACACAAAATAACCAACTAGAATCTACAGAAGAAAATATCCACACACAAGAAAATATTTCTAATGATATAAAAATAGAAAGTTCACCAGATACGTATATAAATTACACAGAAGTTGAACGATTTATAAAAGTGAAAAATGTTGCAGATATTAACAATGAAGCACTTAATCTTGAAATGGTATTAAAGAATATAACAAACAATTTACAAAACGATGAAGAACAAATATGTGCCAGTAATTATACTTCTGATTTAACAGAATGTATATCACCTAGAAAACGTAAGATCTATGAAAAACCTGAAGAAGTTCAAGAAAATGTACAAAAAATTAATACACTAGCATTAACTGAATCAATAACAAATAATTTTCAAAACGATGAACAAATAAGCAACGATAAAAATACTTCTGATTTAACAGAATGTATATCACCTAGAAAACGTAAGATCTATGAAAAACCTGAAGAAGTTCAAGAAAATGTACACAAAATTAATACACTAGCATTAACTGAATCAATAACAAATAATTTTCAAAATGATGAACAAATAAGCAA
This sequence comes from Sialis lutaria, assembly GCA_949319165.1. Lineage (NCBI taxonomy): Eukaryota > Metazoa > Arthropoda > Insecta > Megaloptera > Sialidae > Sialis > Sialis lutaria. Next base: position 19,602,121 of record OX439241.1, read on the forward strand.
CGATAAAAATACTTCTGATTTAACAGAATGTATATCACCTAGAAAACGTCGGATCTACGACAAGCCTGAAGAAATTCAAGAAAAAGTACAAAGGATTAATACAGTAGCAATATCTGAAACAATAACAAATAATTTTCAAAATGAAGAACAAATAACTGTTACTAAAAATTCTTCTAATTTAACAAAATGTTTGTTGCCTAAAAAACGTAAGTTCAATGAAATATCTGAAGAAGTTCAAGAAAAGATTCAGAATATTAATTCAGTACCTGAGTCAACAACAAATTATTTACAAAATGAAGAGCAAATAAGTATTATCAAAAATACTTCTAATCCAACCAAGTGTATATTACCTAAGAAACGTAGGAACTACGAAATTCCTGAAGAGGTCCAAGAAAAAATAAAGAATACAGTAGCACTGTCAGAAAATGCAAGTACTCAAAATGTTGATGATGTAATTCTTAAGCAGCCAGAAAACGGTGTTATACCTGAAAATAGAGATTCAATAGGTTTGCAACTTTGTACTTATCAAAATAATCAATTATCTCATAATAACTGTAGTAATGTAAGTACTGACTTTGTAGAAAATGTTGATGAAGCTAATAGCGATTCAACTGAATATTTAAATGGTAAAAGTACATCAGTAAATATGTCAGATGATGAAGAAATGATTAATAATACTCCAAGTTATTATTCTCTATCTACAAATGATAGTGAATCCTTTATGCGTCAAACGACACTTGATAATTATTTCACTTTGACTAAAAATAATTGTTCAGCTTCAAGTTTATATGCAACAAACAAGGTTGTTAATACATGTGTTATGTTAGCAAAGAAAAATAATTTACCAAATAGTTTTGGCCTGGAAATTTCAAATGATAAAGCATCAAAAATTAATAGAAGTGCAAAGAAATGTCCTTCATTTAAAGTCATTTCAGGTAAGTTGAAATTTAAATATACACAATATTACTCCTACGTAACCCCAAAGATAAAATTGAATTTAAAGAAAAATCAGGTATTTATAAAAATAATTGTTTAACCCATTTTCTCCTAGCATCCTCATATGGATGACACATACGGTACATTGTTTGATTGTATATATTTGGTATTGTTGCCACTTTTCTATTTGCATTATTAACCCTAGACGGGTAGACGTCAAACTTAAGCGGGCAAGAGTAGACATTCGTAAAATTGACTACTACTATATAATTTTTGGTTTTCTAATAAATTTATGGCAAAAAAAAAGTTTTGCTTAACCTTCCGTCGGGCGCGGCTGATCTATTTGATACACTTCCAACTAATTTTAATGCCATCTTGAAATGGTTACTGATTCAACCCCTGAACTTTCAATACCTTCCTGTTTATGATTGTTTTACATGGTAATAGCCTTCAGTTGTCAAATAATCACAAAGAAGTAAAAGTACAGTTAAAAAGTTCATTTTGATATTTATAAAATTTCTAAAGAAGTCGTTTTTTTAATAATATTATTTTCGGTAAGTGTTTAAATGAACATTCAATATAATGTTTTTTTCATTCATACTATTGATACTAATATTATAAATGCGAAAGTGTGTCTGTCTGTCTGTCTTCTGCTTATCACCTTTTCACGGCTAAACCGCTGAACCAATCTTAATGAAATTTGGCAGGAAGAAAGCTTGTATCCTGAGAAAGGACATAGGCTACTTTGAATTCCAAAAATTCATCCCCTAAGGAATCGGAAGGGGGTGGAAATGTTTGTGTGGGAAAAATTTAAATTTGGTTATTAATATTTCACCCCCTGTCACATATGAAGGGTTGTAATTATTTTCATTCGATCAGGCGGGAAAAATACTACGGGAGTAGGGGTTTTAGGGGGAAAAACAACCCCCTATCTTCACAGCAGGATACGAGTGACGATTAACTAGTTAGTAGTTAGAAAACATATTTTATATTTTAAACGTAATATTAAAATTAAAATACTCAAAAAACTCTTTATTTATTAACTTAGGACATTAAAATACTAATAATATGCAAACATTCAACGTAATTTAAAAATCATAATATAATGTATCATTTTGATACACCGCGCCCGAATACGTTTCAATATACCCCGCGCCCGACGGAAGGTTAATATAAGTTTAGATACAGCAAATCGACAAACGAAAAAAAGTATCCTTGGATCAAGCATTGAGATCTTTTTCACATTCACAGCATATCCTTTTACGTATATATTATGACTAATATTTACATAAGAGAGTAGACCTTCGTGAAAGATACGATGTGATTTACCGATCTATGGCTCCCTCTAGAAAAATAGCAAACACTGACACTTGTCCTTGGCAGAGGTTGAAGACGAACTATTAAACGAGGCATATCTTCCCGCTCGGCTCCCCACCCCGTCTTGATTTCCCTGTAGAGAGCGTTGTGTAGATGTAGTCGTAATTATTACGAACGTCTACCCGTCCAGGGTTAAATGATATAATATTTTAAATTTTTTTAGAACTGATTAGCTTACGGTATCAAAATTAGCATACATTAAGTAATATTAGCTAATGTTTAATATAAAACGATTGAAAACGATCTGGTATTTACAATTTTCTATTTTTTTAGGAACTCCATTTGCTGTTGATGCTTTCAGCTATGGATATCTTAAAGGCGTGACAAAATATTTTTTAACACATTTTCATTCTGATCATTATCAAGGGATACATATGTATTTTAAATATCCCATTTATTGTAGTGGGATAACAGGTAACATTTCAGGGTTCTAGGGCAAAATAATGTTAAACTTAAATCATTTTATGAAATATCGTCAATTAAAAAGAAATGTGATATTATTTTGTTCTGAAGACCATATTTATAAAAATTATTTTTTGATTGTATTAAATTAAATGTTGATTTATTTTAGCCCGTTTATTAAAACTTATATTCAAGATACCCGAACAAAGACTTGTGGTGCTTGAGAAAGATTCAAGTTATGATATTGATGGGATTAAAGTATGGGCTCTTGATGCTAACCAGTGAGTATAAGAGTTCTAACTCAGCAAAAAAGATCAGAATTCCAAAATGTTTATACTTTTATTTTCAATGTTAATATGTCTTTGTCTTTGTAGTTGTCCCGGATCGTTAATGTTTTTATTTCAATTACCGACTAAAGAAAATATATTACATGTAGGTGACTTTCGAGCTACACAAGAAATGGAAAGCCTTTCTTGTTTGTGGAATTTGGATATAGATCGTTTATATTTGGACACAACGTTAGTATTGATTAATGTAAACTTGGGCTTAAACTATTTTACTAACTCGTTATTTTACAGTTATTGCAGTAATGAATATACATTTCCTAGTCAAGATCATGTACTATCAGATGCAAAAATTATAGTGAGAGATTATTTATCAAAGAGACCTAAATTCCCTAAGGCGCTTGTAATTTGCGGAACTTATACAATAGGTACAATTGAAATTTTATGTAATTCGAACAAGCATTAACATATTTAATATTGTATTTATATTTCAGGAAAAGAAAAAATATGGTTACAAATCGCAAGTAAATACAAATGTAAAGTATGGGCGAATGATTACACAAAACAAATATTAAATTGCCTTGAAGATGATGAAATAAATAATGTCATTGGTGACATTCCTGAAGAAAGTAAAATTCATTTATTACCTTTGAAAAATATTAATTACGAGGTAAGTTTTATTTTATTTTATAAAGCATGAGTACATTAATGATATTTTGATTTATTTTCAGTATTTAAAAGCATACAGAAGTAAATTTTCAAATGTATTTGATCATATTATTGCGTTAAGACCTAGCGGCTGGAGGTGGAAAGCAGCAAGAAATGTTTCTTGTTATAAAAATAATATTAAAATTTGTGGTAAGTGTATATATTTATGAGTCCAAAGCTTGGTATTATAAAAATTTTGCTTCCAAGCAAAAGCAAATTAAAATCTTTTTGCTGGATTAATTAATTGTTCAGTTAACTGATTCTAAAAAAACAGACAGTGATAAGTCAATGTTTTATTTCAACCAAAACGAAGCAACATAAAGGCCTCTATACACCACCCAGGGATGATTTGTAGGGATGTAGAGTGGGGGTAGATTGGGTACTGTTCTAGTAAGTAATATTTTTTTATAGAATCGCTCCAACTTGTCTATACACGACCCAATCTGTAGGGTCCCTGTAGATTGGGTGTCAAATTGGGTGATGTATAGAGCAGCGGTTCTTAAACTTATGTTTAGGGACCCCCTTTTTGAACAATTATTTTTCAGGGACCCCCATCCCTGATAGAAAAACAAAAAAGATACTAATTAATCACTGATAAATAGAAATATAAAAGTACTTTATGTAAATTAATTTTTTGCCAAAAATGTTTCACGGACCTCCGTAAAAGTTTGGCGGCCCCCCGGGGGTCCATGGACCCTATTTTAAGAACCGCTGTATAGAGAACTTTATACTACAACCATGAAGAATAGAGACAGGAGTGTAAATTCTGTATCTCTGTAATACAATTTTATGTGTCAAAATTTGACCCCCGAAGTGGGTGGTCTCTCGTGCTCGGACCTCTGTGCAGTAGTTGACTGCGCATAAAGTAAATTTCTTGCTTCTGCGTAGAGGTTGGAAAAATGCAGACCGGCCACTCCAGGTTCTGTTTTTCAAAATACCCCCTCCACTTGAGTTTACACTCCTGTCTATTCTTCATGACTACAACAAATAACTACGAAATCCTGTCTTTGTTTTTTTTTTTAAACAAGATTTTGGCCGCTCTTTATCTTACTAATGAAATTTGTATGTTTCTCTCTGATTAGAGGGAGACAAGTATTACAAATCCTCTAGTACAGCGGTTCTTAAACTTATCTGGTCTGCGGACCCCTTATTTGAACAATTATTTTTCAGGGACCCCCATCCCTGATAGAAAAACAAAAAAGGTCGTTATATACTAATTAATATCTGATAAATAGAAATATAAAAGTACTTTATGTAAATTAATTTTTTACCAAAAATGTTTCACGGCCCCCTGTAAAAGTTTGGCGGCCCCCCGGGGGTCCGCGGACCCTAGTTTAAGAACCGCTGCTCTAGTACACTCAGCACTCTGCTATACGACCATCCACTACACGACTGCTCCATTCCACGATGTGCCGACAGTTCTAACCATCGACCTTCCCCCATCCCCACCACAATACCACCGTGATTGCTATATTTTTGCACGTTTAAAGTCACCAATTAACGTTAAAGTTGGCACGGTGGTGGGTGCCCCTCTAGCCATCGTGTAATGGAATTTTTGAATTACCGATGCCGTCGTATAGTAGAGTACTGAGTGTATGTGTCAAAATACAAACAGCTGTTCAACCTGTCATTTTTAACAAATTTGTAAGATCTTAATTGAACGATAAAGTTAATCGAGTGTTTTTAGTGGACATTTTTCGTCCATTAAATTTCATAATCAACTTTCGTGTCATCCTGCAAAAATCAATTGAACTAGAAATACTTACATTGTTTTTGCTTGCAAGCAAATTCTTTAAGGATTCTGTATTTATCTTTAGATTATTCTTGGCTTCTTTCTTTCTTCAGTTAACTCATGGATTTGTAAAGAGTTCTTATATTATTTATGATCTTTGTTTGTAGATATTCCTTATAGCGAACACTCAAGTTTCGAAGAGTTGGCTAGATTTGTGACATATATTAAACCAAAGCAAGTAATACCTACAGTTATTACAAAAAGATCACCCAGTGTCCTTTATGATTGTTTTAAAACTTGGTGTAAATAATTTGTTGAAATTTTTAATATACAGGGTCCTCCAATAGTGTGTCCGGCATTGTTTTACGCCCAAACTATTGAAGATAGAGAGTTAGGATAAACATTTTACTATATATATCGACCCTAAAGAATTTCAGGAAAATATTTTCAACCCCCTAAAACCGCTCCTTGGGGGGTAATTTGAGGGGTACATGCCCGTTTCTCAGTAAAATCAAATGGAATGGTATATCAAAAAGTACATATTTGTAAAGATAATGAAAAAATAAGAAACTTTCGTAAAACAAAAATTTTCATACTTTCAATTGTTTAAAAAATATGGCGACTTGTTCTCAAATTTTAGGGTTTCACTAAAAGTGGTCTAATTTCGTTAAAAATTAATGGAATTTTATTATTTTTTCAAATTTAGAAAGTAGAAATAATGAACTTTGTAAAGATGTATGATTATTTGAGATTTTAATAGTTTAAAGTGTCATACTCGACATACCAAAAATTGAAAAGTTCAATTAGGGATAATTCAAAATTTTTAAATACAATGGTATATCAATTCGTATTTTTTCTTAAAGAAGATATGTAAATAAACAGTTTTTGATAAAAAAAATTAAAATTAAAAATTTTAATTTTCAGTTTTCAATTTTAAAATTATAATTTTAAATTTAAAATTTTCTTAACAAAAGTTGTTTATTTACATATCCTTTTTAAGAAAAAGTACTAATTGATATACTGTTGTATTTGAAAATTTCGAATAATCCCTAGTTGAACTTTTGAATTTTTGATATATCGTGTATGACACTTTAAACTATCAAAATCACAAATAGTCATACATCTTTACAAAGTTCATTATTTCTACTTTCTAAATTTGAAAAAATAATAAAATTCCATTAATTTTTAACGAAATTAGACCACTTTTAGTGAAACCCTAAAATTTGAGAACAAGTCGCCATATTTTTTAAACAATTGAAAGTATGAAACTTTTTGTTTTACAAATTTAGAATTTATGATCTTTACAAATATGTACTTTTTGATATACCATTCCATTTGATTTAACTGAGAAACGGGTATGTACCCCTCAAACTACCCCCCAAGGAGCGGTTTTAGGGGATTGAAAATATTTTCCTGAAATTCTTTGGGGTCAATATATATAATAAATTTTTTATCCTAAAACCCTATCTTCAATAGTTTGGGCGTAAAACAATGCCGGACACACTATTGGAGGACCCTGTATATAATATATTAATACATAATATATTTTATAATCGTTTACATTTTTATAATAAAATGTATTTTTTTATGTAATAAACTTGTTATATAGTTTGATATAAAAGATGTTTTACTTTCTTTTGATGAGTTACTTTTGCAGGGCAAGTAGTGGGGTAGGACGCAGTGTTCGCTGTTGCCAAAACTATGACCTGTGTTTTTCTCGCTAATACGTATTAGTTTTAAATATTTATATACCATTTTACACATTTATAATGGTATGGTCGAACCGTGTAATTCTTGTTTAAATAATTACATAAATGTATAATTTACAATATACTTAATTTTTAAACCAATCGTACCTACTGTTTTTTTTAAAATTGATTTTTATCATTTTTCTATCTTTTAACATACTGTTTTCATCAACTGCCATTTAACACCATGTATTACATCCGAACTTTAAAATTTATTTTCTTAAAAACGAGAAAATCTGAAATTTCATCAACCAAGTTTCTGTCTATTTCGCATGTGTTTGTTGCTAGGCAACCATTTAAAGAAACTGTAAACAAAAACTGTTATACATATAAATGTCAAAAGTTAATTAGTATATATTTATTTAGTTATATCGTTATTATATAGACTTATACACAAATGAACTATATTAATAAGCTCTGAATTTAGTTATTATAATTTTGAAAACATATTTACATTTACAAAAATATTTACATAATTTTGAAACCATGGCCAACTCTCCTATTTCAAGTGGCGATGAAATTAAACATCAACAATCTGCTGATTTTATTTCTTCTGAATCTGGTTCGGAATCAGAATCAGAATTACGAATAATGGCAGAATCACCGAATCCAGAAAGATTCATATCTGATTTAACGGAGGTAAATATATTTAAATGAATCGATACATATGATTCAATTTTAACTGGTTTATGTAAATTAAAAGATAGTTAAATGACAGATAATATTTAACATTATTATTTAATCTAAAATGTTGCGCATTCTTGTGCAAATTGTTTAGCCGTCTACTTCTCAACCATCAAACTATGTAACAACACTGGTATCAAAAAGACCAGCAGAAGCTCGAAGTCGCATGGCAATGTTGCAATCTTCATCTGATATTTCTAAACAAATACACAGTAAATCGTTTAGCGAAAGTAGTGATTCAGATAGTGAGCTTGGAGGGGGTAAGAAATCACCAAAAGTTGAAGGGGAATATCAGTTTGGGCATTTTGAAAATCTTCAAGTCAGTGGTGAAATTCAAGATCTATTTCAACATATTAAGAGGTACAAAAAATAAAGTTAACTCTCACAATATTAAAAACTCGTCGCTATTAGTTATATATTACTCGGCAAAAAAATAATTATATTCCATGCAATTGGATAAAAATTTCTTACCTGTTAAAACTGTTCAGATCCTGAAAATTGCCTGATCTAATTAGATCTGATTGGATATGATCCATAACGTAATAATATGTAATTAAAAAATTTCTATATAAAGATAAATTACATCTTAAATAATCTGATACATGAAATATAAAGATGTAATTAGATATAGTATCAGATCCAAACAGATATGATTATATTAGATTCAATTGGATGTAAAATCAGATCTAGGTATTCTTCATTAAGTATGACATCGGATCTAAGTAGATGAATTTGAATTTAATTGAATCCTATTGGATCTACTTAGATCCATTTGGATCAAATCTGCTCATTTTCCCCGGGTGCTATAGATATTCTTATGTTTAGATATACTCCACAGAAAATTGAGTTGGATTATAAATTCAAACCATTTATACCTGAATTCATACCTGCTATCGGTGATACAGATGCATTTCTTAAAGTCGTTATACCAGAAAAATCTTGGACAGGAGATGTTAACGACAAAAATAAATTATCGATGCTTGGTTTGGAGGTATTGGATGAACCATCGGCTGCACAGAGTGATGCAGCTCTATTATATCTAAGACTGAGAGCGGCATCGAAAAATAAAAAATCTAAAACAAATCTGGTAAGTATAAATTTTATATGAAAAATTTATATAATTTATTTAATAAAAATTATTTCAGAACGTAAAGAAAATTGAAAACGTGAGTAAAAATTCGAAAGCAATCGATCAATGGATTAACGATATTGGTGATTTGCACAGTTCGCATCCACCGCCAAGTGTAATTTTGAGAAAGTAAGTGAATTAATTTTAAAACAGAGTGTTTTTAAATGGTACATATTTTATTATTTTCAGTTCAATGCCTACTGTTGATGAATTATTACAAGACTGGACGCCAGAAGAAGTCGCAGCATTGAGAGACGGTTTTCCTGATGATAAAATTAATTGTTCTTTACAGGAATATGTAGAATTAGTGTGCTCGATATTTGATATTCCGATATATGAGAGTCATATTGAATCGTTGCATGTATTGTTCAGTATGTGCTTAGCTGTTAAGAATTATTACTTGTATATTAACAGAACAGCAGGAAATAGTGCTATTGATGTTTTAGAAGTTAGTTCAGTCGAGCTGGCAAAAAAAGAAAGTCAAACTATCATACAAGATGATAGTGATGATAACGATCAAGTTATTTTTTATTAAATAAATTGTGTAATAATTATGTATGTAATAAATAAATTATATTAAAATAAGCCTGAAAATAAGTATCCTACAACTTTTAATTTGAGATTCACGCAAAGTAAATAATTTCCATTGCTGGAAGCGCATCTTATTATTCTGTGGTACGCACAACAATGGCGTCTGGTGATAAAATTGATGCTAATATTTGTGACAATATTGTTAAAAGTTTGATATCGTGTGGAGAATTTCATGAAGTTTTGAAAAATATATTAAATAAATGTATTGAAGAGCATACAAATAAATTATTTAATGAAATCAAATCATTAAAAGAGATAAATCTAAAACTGACAGATGAGGTTAAACGTAACCTAAATGATAAAAACATAAATGAATGTGGTAGTAAAGTAAGTAAATCTAAAAATAAAATTAATTTGAGAAATAAACTATCAGAAATACAAGAAAATGTAAATGAAACGAATATTCAACTCAATGCTAGTGTTAAAAATATCAATGAAGAAATTAAAATTGAAAATGACGAATTTATTGAAATACAGCCAAAAAAATTCAAAATTATGATTGGTGAGTTAAATAAAAATAGAGTCGTAAGTATTTTTATTAATGAAATAATAATTTTAGGCGATAGACGTTTCGCTTGCGAATTATGCCCGAAAAAATATTACCAGCGAGGAAATTTGAAGAAACACATGTTGATACATACAGGCAAGCCAACATTTAAATGTGATGTGTGCAATAAAATCTTTTTCCAACGAAATAACTTGAAGGTTCACATGATGAACCATGAAAAAGAGCAAATATATGAATGCGAACTGTGCCATAAGTCGTTTTCCCAGGAGGTTTTATTAAAAACCCATCTGCTACTTCATACAGGAGAGAGAGTTTTTGAATGTGAGGTTTGCCACCGGGCATTTTCTCGACAGGAACATCTAAAAATTCATAAATTAACACATACCGGTGAACGTCCTTACGGATGTAAATTTTGTCATAAAAAATTTTCTCAGAAAAGTACATTGAACGTGCACATGTTAACCCATACAGGAGAGAAGGCTTTTGAATGTGAGTACTGTCACAAAACCTTTGCGTTGAGGAAGACCTTGCAAAAGCATATTTTAATACACACTGGCGAACGTCCTTTTGAATGTGAAACGTGTCATAAGAGTTTTAATCAGAAAAGTGCATTGAAAACTCATACCCTTATACATAACCGTAAAGGGTTGATTTGTGAGTTATGTGGTAAGATTTTTACAAGGTTGGTGCACTTGAACAATCATATGTTGGTACATGCTGATAAAGGTGTTTTCGAATGTGAGATTTGCGGTGAGAAATTTTCATCTCAGCCAGATATGAAGACGCATACAATGGGCCATATTAGTGTACAGTTTGTTGAATGTAAAGTCTAGATGTTGCTTGATTTTTATTTAATTTAATTCTATCTTGTTTTTATACATTTAAGGACTGTATGAATTATGATTAAATATTGATATGGAAAACTACATGCTCTGTAGTTAATAAAAAAAATTGTAGTGGAATTTGTCAGAAAATTCATACGAGCAGTGGTGGATTTACCAAATTGGGGACCTTTAACCCATTAACGCCGTGCGTGTTCATATAAACACACCTAACACGTGTCCCCAAAAATTGTCTTTGATCAATTGCTCTTTAGATAAAGATGTTTTTATCTAAATTGAATGTTTATCAACACTTAAAACTCCGGCGTTAAAGGGTTAAGAAAGAGATTTTTTCGTCATTACCTAAAACTATCCATTTTATTATATTGGGTTATTTTGAAAATTAAGCTGCTTACAGAAAAACTTGATAGTTACTCAGTTTAGAAGGGGCTTTATTCAAAGCAATACCATTTTTGTTTTAAGAGAGAGTATTTTTTAAAACATGTTCTAGGCATCACAGGAATTGAAAAACTGAAATGTATGCATTGACCAATCTCCAGAAAATAATTTCTTGTGACCTTTTTGAAAAATAGCAATTTTTACAATATCTTTTGTAAATATTTTTTAAATAACTTGAACAGGTTGACTGCTATAAATAAATCACAAAAAATGTCTCTGATGCCAAGTACTTAGAAAATAATTATTAAAATCGTATTTTCAATGAGTTCTATTATATTTTATATATTTTTTAACTTTATCAAAATAGACAAAATTTTGTGCGATGCTTGTATGCCTCAGCAGTTGTATACTGTGGTGAAAGCTGATTTAATTAATGGTTTATTATATTAACTACTGTTGGTAAACAGAAAACGAAAATTTGGTTGGCTATAGGGCGATCAGATTCGACTACCATGGCATATTAATTTTTTTATACGGCGGTCATATACGACCGCCATGGCAGTCAACCTGTTAATTTTATTGGTGGAGTTATAAAAATTAAAAATTCCATTTCCTTTGTTATGGATTCCACTACAAAACGGAATAGTTAAAAATCGATACACTAACTTGTTAAAAAAACTTTAAAAAATTGCCTTGTATTAAAAAATGTTTCTTATTTTTGTTTTTATAGAAAATAAAAGAAATGTGATATTACTGAAAAGTTTTTTTGTAAATAGCTTACTTTTCAAAATCGTCCCCTGTCATACGAGGTCCATGCAAAATACTGAACAGCGCCTCCACCATCTATGCAGAAACAAATACTTCATGTGCCGATAAAACATTTTTTATTTTAGAAACCAAGAATAATAAAATGTATAAACTGTCTTTTTTTGATCAGTAATGTGGTTTTAATATTTCAATAGTAGCAGTGGCAATAGGTTTTTTTTCTGTGGGGGGGTATCGAGAAAGTATTTATAAAAACAAAACAAAATCATTTAATTAAAAATATACAATTTATTTTTGTACTGATCGACTTTTTGAATCTTTAATATTTATTCTTTGTTTTAAATTGATGGTTTTTAAGTAGTGTGGGGATAGTTCCCCCACTTCTCTGTTCTGTCATTGTATATTTATTGCTTTATTTAGTTTATTTTATATGTATATGTTTCTTATATAAATAAATCTGAAATATAACTGATTGTGATTATTTATGTCTTTTATTATTTTATTTTATTACATACAGGGTGATTCAGTACTGTCGTGCCAAACTTGAACAGTAAATTGAGAAAAATATTATAAGCAAAAAACTTCCAATAAACATGTGTCCGGAAATTTTTCCTTAGGGAACTACAGGCTTCCAAAAATTTTACTAAAAATTAGTATTAATTTAATATCTAGAGAACCCTTTGTGATAGAATTATGAAATTTAGTATTTGGTTAAGTAATAATATGTGTTATCGATTTCTAATATTAACCAAATATATTTTAGGCCAGGGCTGTATGGGGCCAGTGGGCCCATCGATTTTGATCTTGTAATTGTTTGTTCCTTAATTTTTTTCCTGAGTTGGTACTTTTATAAGATTGTATGACACAAAATACACAAAAACATATTTTGCTTGTTTATCATAGGATAAACCGTTTTCGAGAAATATCGATGGAAAAGAAAGCATGCAGAAATAAAATTAATACGGATGCTTGAAACTATAAAAAATAAATTTATATTCTTATTTCATGCTAACAAATAATACAAAAAGTTGATATAAATATACCTCTGAAAATGCATCCATATCAACAAATAGCCATTTTTAGTTTGTTTTTTTAGTAATGTTAATAAAGTTCATGTAACAGTAAAAGAACTGGCTATAGATCTCACAGGATTCATATTAGGAGGTTTATTTAAATGAACTTTATTTTTACCTTTAATCATAGAAAAAGAATATAAATTTATTTTTTGTAATTTCAAACATCCGTAGTAAGTTAAATTCTGCATGCTTTCTTTTCCATCGATATTTCTCGAAAACGGTTTATCCTATGATAAACAAGCAAAGTATGTTTTTGGGTATTTTGTGTCATATAATATTATAAAAGTACCAATTCAGGAAAAAAATAAGGAACAAACAATTACAAGATCAAAATCGATGGGCCCACTGGCCCCATACAGCCCTGGCCTAAAATATAATTGGTTAATATTAGAAATCGATAACACGTATTATTACTAAACCAAATACTAAATTTCATAATTCTATCACAAAGGGTTCTCTAGATATTAAATTAAAACTAATTTTTAGTAAAATCTTTGGAAGCCTGTAGTTCCCTAAGGAAAAATTTTCGGACACATGTTTATTGGAAGTTTTTTGCTTATAATATTTTTCTCAATCTACTGTTCAAGTTTGGCACGACAGTGCTGAATCACCCTGTATAATAATAATATTAACATGATTTTTTATGTGATTTGAACTAAATCAATATCATAACTTTTTGATTCTCCATTCCTTAGAAGTTATAAAATGACCACAAAATATTTTTATAACATGCCATCTTTTTATACAGTGCCGTAACTTTTTTATTTTTCTATTTTTCAAGATGGGGTAGTGTTGGGCTTTACATTTCATTAAAAACGTAAAGCAGGTTTTGACAAATATGCATTCTAAAATACTTTTGTTTGCTCACATTTTAATTTAATCAACACGAATTTGGGGAAGGGAGAGGTACCTACCCCCCCCACCCCATTCCATCAGTTAGTGTTTTTTTAGAACTTAGTCAATAGTAAATGGATTTTAATAATAATTTAATAGTTACCTAAACACATTTTTTCATAACTTCTAAAAAATGCATTGGGGTCAGTCCGCGGTAATCGACACCAGATAGTTAAAAAAATATTTTACGAAAATGAATACTAAAATATAAAATTAACAGGCTATTTAACATCAATTTTCATAAACTAAAAGAAAATTAAAAAAAAATTTAATTAGTTTTCAAAATATTACAAAAAATTTAAAATTTTTTTCGAAAAAGACAATAAATAATGTGAAATCACAATAACTTACTTAAGAATAAGTGACGATCGTGGCAAACTATTACAAGTCTTTGACAATTACATATCAAATGTGACGTTTGACCGAATTAAAAAAAAAATACCCTCACCAACAATAATGACTAAGGGTAACCGCATTTATTATAAATTTAATGAGTCTATTGATGTATTTGATAAATAATTGTTATAAGTATTAGTTCATAATATCAATAAGCAATTAAACACACAAATAGTACTCTAATTGTATCCTTTTATTCAACGTGTCACGACCGTCACAATGTTTATTGGGTAAAAACCAGTTAAATAGATTACGTATTTACCTGATGCTCTTGTGTAACTAAAAAATAATTTATTCATAACATATTAAAGTATGATTATTATAAAGTAACTTCAATATTTTCGCTAAACTTTCGGGTTTTTGGATAGAGGTTGCAAAACTTGCAATAGTTGGCGTCACAACCGTCACAGAGCTTTGAACGCTGACATTTTTTTGTAAAATATCTGTAGACTTTTTATTCTTTCAATATACATGTATTGCATTAAGATCTACAGAAAAAAGGTAAAACCATGTTATTTACTAGTATTATTTAGAAATTATGAACTCCAATCCGAGTTGAAATGTCACGACCGTCACCGAGGACTGACCCATTGGCAAAATAATAACTTGCTAATAATCTGTGGGCCACATAATATGGTAGATTTATTTTAACTTATATAATACATCATCATGAAGATGTATTAAAAGAATTTATAAATATTTTTAGAAACCAATTTTTTTATTTGTCATTATTTGTTCAATTTTATTGATCTTAAAAAAATATTGTATTTTTTTCTGCGTTTTTTAAAAAAAAATATGTTTTTTCTACATAAATATCGTTGTATAGAACCTTCGAGCATGTACCTACTAGAGGCAGTTTTGTCGCTCGGCCGTGCGAACAAGCGTGCAAGAGAGAAAACGCAATAAGACTACATCCTTTCTCTTTTGCTACGCGTGCTGATGCTGCGGAGCGAGAGAAAAAGGATGTAGTCTTATTAACAAGGCTGCTTCTAGTAGGTACATGCTCGAAGTACAAAACAATGATAAAAATACTAATTTATAAGGGTTGATACTGAGGTGTGTCATTTTTTGTAAAACTTAAAAGTATTGTCACCCAGTGCCGTAAATACCACCGGGGCAGTACCCGGGGTCCCCGAGCATAGGGGGCCCGTATGGCAGTGTAAAAAAGGTTAAAATTAATAAGATGTATAGTATACAAATAGTTAGGTGTTAAAAATCTTCAGTTTTTATTTTGCTGGGGCCCCTTTTACACACACTTTGCCCCGGGGCCCCGAGCTTTTAGTTACGGTACTGTTGTCACCTAAAGAAACTCTGAGTACCACTGGACTAAAGAATTTAAAAAAATTCATAAAATGCATTGAAATATAAAACTGTTTATAAAATGCAATCAATGAAAGTTGTTATAACAATAGATTATTTAATTATTTTAGGTACTAATTAAAATACAACATGAAATTATAAAAACGAAATATGTATTGCCATAGGTCCAGATGTTCCTGGCGGGTTTGTCCACTAGTTAATTATGTTAAAAGTTTACAATTGGAGCTCATTTAATACCGAGACATTTCAATAAACTTAAAGTATTCCCTAGGTTTGGCAAGTTCGATTTGTTTTTATCAAATTAAATTTGTTACTAATTTAAGTTGACTCCCAATTCTAATTTGATTGTTTAGTCCCTAGGCAGTCTAGTCTGGTATAGAGCTGGGCGCGTGAGTAACTTTTACTCACGAACATGCACACATCAGTCACGATTATAGAAAATAAACTCCCGATTACGTATACTATATTTTATACTTGTATTTTTTACGACTGATCACGCACAGCGGGTCACGTTAGTGACACGATTTAATATATTATAAATAAAAATTTGAAATGATGAAACTAATATTTTTTATGTATGTATAATGTAGAATACTTGTATTATTTCTTTTAAACTGCTTTTCTAGTGAAAGTAATAGGAAAAAATGAAATAAAACAAAACAATACTTAATCTATGAGCATCTCTATAGAACGTGCGGGATCAAGGTTAGTAAATAAACAGGTTGTACCATCGCTTTTGACCAATCAGCGCCTGCGCGAGAGTACGTCACACCGGGTGACATTCAAATGTAATAGAATAAAGTGGCTTGCAAATTTGTTATGATTGGGCACCCGAAATGACGTAGTTCTCTCTCTCCTTTCTTGATTTTGACAAGCTGATGGTACAACCTATATATTTAGTAACCTTGGTGCGGGATCATTAAACTACACTCACCACTCTACACAGCGACGGCATCGGTAATTCAATCGTTCTACCGAACGACGGCTAGAGGGGCACCCATCACTTTAAGGGGTTAGGTGTAGTCAGAATTTTCAAGAAATCGATTTTTGTTTTTTGCATTTTTGGAAGCTGCTACAACGGCTGAAGAACTATTTTATGGCCCAGGAATAGTTGACCCGGTGTAAGTAATTAAATAATACGTATATTACTTTACGTAAATTGAGTGTAAAACTTTAAATGCGATTTTCTCAAAACTATGTTTTTTGAACTGGTGACCACTGTAGCTCGAAAACCGCTCGGTAGAATTTAATGAAATTTATACAGCTTTTTGAAAACATGAAAAACTAGTGCCTGATCGAAGGATTTTTTTTTAAATTTCGATTTGTTATAAACAATTAACTGTTGGTTTTTTTCCCGAAAATCTTGAAAAAAATTTCCTGAGGCTGCCATTTTGTTAATTTAAGAAAGAAAAAAAAGCTTCGATCAGGCACTAGATTATCTATTAATAAAACTAATTTTTTTTGTCCGATTGAATTTGGATGAATCTCCAAGGATAAGTGATGGTCACCGCAAGGAGCTTCGGTTGGAACTGGATCAACACAAACAGCCATTACTTTTAAAATTATTAATTTTTTTTTCTAAAATTTCTGTCAAGTCAAGTCGAAACCTTATTTAATGATGCTATGTTTTTACTTTTATAAAATAAAATAATTTACTGGCAAAAAAAAATTATTTAATATTGTCATTTTTTCACGTCTCTGACTACACCTAACCCCTTAATTTAACGTTAATTGGTGAATTTAAATTTCTCGCAGAAATATACTTCAGTATTATGGTGGGAATGGGGGAAAGTCATTAGATAGAACGGTTGGCCAGTCATTACATGGAGCGGTCGTTCAGTAGAAGTCGTTTTATAGAGTGCTGAGTGTATCAAACTTACTTATTCTTCTTATTTAATTCAAGATAAGTCTCGAGCATGAAGTTAGAGGTCTCGAGTATTAAGATTTTAACCTCTAACTCAGCCCTGAATCAAAGAGAAGATATATTTTATAGAGGTCTTCTCATCAATATAAGCCATCGATCATGGATATCGGATTAATTTTATGAAAGTTATAAACCCAAAACTGCGGTTTTCAATTTTCAATACTACAATAATATAGAGAAATTTATAAGTAATAGATATGTCCTGAATATGTCCAATTTAGACTAGAAATTTATAACCATTATTCGGTGATATATTTTCCAGTTAAAAAAATAATCGTCTCACATGGGTACACTTATCAGACTAGAATCCCCTAACTGATGAAACTTTATCTATTAAAGTATATCCATTGGACCTTAGGGAACGAACTTCTTCATTTGAAGTATAAATTTATAAAAAAGCTTACCCGGGCAAAAATTAGACAAGATTATTAAAAAAAAAATGTCAAGTGCGAGTCGAGTTTCGTGCACTAGCGTCCCGTACTGTACAGTTTTTTCAATTTATTCAAGTTTTTTCAAGTATTAGAAAAAACTTTTTTTAGCTCATCTACAGATGGCATCAAATGATTATAATTAAATAAATCTTTGAAAAATACGTAAACTTTTATATATTTTTTTCATCTTAGCACCATTCCTAATTTGTTTTCTTCAGATATTTCTCATATAAATATAGGTATGGGCTGAGGGAAAAATATTTTTACAGTTTTTTTGAAAATTTGCTATACAACGATTTATTAACATTTTTTTGAGAAATAGGCACGTAAAAAAAAGCTATTATATCTTTTTTTCATCTCAGCACCAACATTAATTTGTTTTCTTCAGATATTTCTCATAAAAACTTTCAAAGATATAGATATGGGTTAAGGGAGAATTTGTTGAAAATTTGCTAAACAACGATCCCAGTAATTGGGAAAAGAATCAAACGGAATGAAATACCATTCTGTTTTATTCTAGAATCTGAACGTAAAAGATATAGTAAATTTTCAATCTGAATGACGTTTATCGGATTCAAACGGAATCAATAATGAAAATTGACAACCAAAAAATAGGTTGGCAGCACTGCAAAACTTCTTCAGACTGCTTGGACGTAATTAACAATAATTGAACGTAATGAAATTATTGGCGGTGAATACGAAATTTTACAGAAACCGGAATGAAACATCAAAATTTGATTTCTTTTGATTATTTTTTCAATTACTGGGATTTTAATAATAACAAAATGTATAAATTCCTTGATTTGATTCCCCACTAACCAGAATTGAAAAGTTTTTTTTGGTAATCTATTTGCTGTTCTTAAAAACACGAAAATAAATTTTTATTATTTTTTAACTCACCTCTGTTATTGGTCTACCATTTACTATAATTTTGTAAAAGCTCAGCTTTCTTGGTTTCAGGCAGTCTGAATCCATGAGTTAATTTTTTTCCGATTTCGGTACAGAACACTAAAAATTAATAGAAAACTATACGACATATGGTATAACCTTAATTTCTTTAATATTAATAAATAACATAATCCGTCCCTGTATTCAGTTTAAACATCGATTCAATTAATTACCTATAATTAAAATAGACGCTAGTAGAAAAGAGTCTGAATAATTGGGAATGTAATAATCAGTGGCTCAGAACATTTTAATTAAACCATTAAGCTCTTGTGTAGGCATAATGACGGCAGATACTGGATTAAAACTTACGGTGTTTTCTTTTTGTGTGGCGTTTTTCATCACTGTCTGCATTATTTTTCGGTTCGATAACAAGGACGCACTTCAAACAGTATTCGCGATGTTTTTTACATTATTGAAATTTGTATGTAGGCAAAGACCAACATATGAAATATTTTAAATATTTTTCATGTTTTATACATAACGGATTTAAATATTTTCGAGTATAGGTAGATTATGAAATTATTTGATCGTTAATTTGGCAAATGTTTCGTCATATAAAATCTTAAATTAATTTAGTTTTAATATAAAGTTAATTGTATTTATATATTTTTAAAATATTTATAAAAAAACATTTTTAGATAAAAATTGGAGAAATTCAAATTTTAGATGTGTTTCTCTATTTTAAAGTAATTTTTTTAACTACTGAACCGTTAGACCTAGAATGCTGAATATACCAATATATTATTATAGTAAATGTTTAACCTTGCGTAATTAAAGGTGGCTGGACTGGCAAGACGCCTGGAATTTCGGTCTTTAGGGGAGGGGGGAGGGTTCTGCGACAGGTATCCAGTAACTTTTTTTTAAGTCACCTTATATGAGTCCTGAGCTACTAATCTATTTTTAGAGGACCCCTCTTTAAAATGTTTATAGTTACGCAACTTGCACTGGATGAACCAATAATAGATCTGAATTATTTAAATGAAATTTTAAGTTTTTGATGCTTTTTAAGAAGTCCAAATGAGTTTGAAAAATATCGTTCAATTTTGGCGTGTAGTATATCAAATGAATACTGATAATTCAAGGAATTTAAATATGATAAAATAACAAAATAAATATCGAATCAGTAGAACTTTTAATACTTTTGTGAAAGTAATTTTTTTTACATATTCACTAGGGTAAAAAGAATCAATTTCTTAAATCTTATATCTCAGCAATGATAAAAATATTTACATGAGCTAAATTACGTAGGGTAAATAAAATAATAAATATAAAAGAAACTAATACTAAATCTTGCATTAATTTATAGACTTCAATAATATGAATTAATATAAATACATACAAATAAATTGTCCAACAATGATTTCAGTACACAGAAAAAAAACTGTATTGGACTAAGAAAACCTTGTTTTGTATATAAAGAAAACAATATTTTCTTAATATAAGAAACATACTCTTAATCCAACTACGTTATTCCTTCGTTCAAGAATACTTTAGTTGGTTTAAGAGATTATTGATTATCTAAAATAAAGAAAATATTTAAGAAAATATTGTTTTCGTTATATATAGTACAAAACAAGATTTACTTGGTTTGAGAAATCCTTTCTACCAGTGTAATTGCATAGATTTGATATGTATCTTCATTTAATTACATAAAGGACATCAAATTCTAGTGACGGCCCTGTTCTACGCCACTGGTCCTAATACATATACATATAAACAAATTCACACGAAGAAACTTTTTTTTTACAATTTGATATACCAAAAATAAAACAGCGAGTGAGTTAAACGGGAATTAGGAATTGTGCGGTTGACGCGATCCATAAATTATCAAGTAAAAAGCTTTTCTGGTTTACAAAAAAGTTTTTCGCGCATTTTCAGCTCCTCCTACTCAGTGTCGGATTTATAAATTTTTCGCCCTTAGGCATTTACTTCTTTACCCTTGTCTCTTTCCATACTGCGTTGATTCATATGACAGTATTCTTTTCGTTAAAAAAATGAACTGCACAGAAAATAGGTACTGTCATCATAATCCAAATATTTTATTTATTTTTTTTAAACAATAATGTTGGTTGAAAACAATAATTTCTTTGTTTTTGATATTATACGCACTAACGAGAAAAACGTCAATTTTATGGTACGAGTATATAAATAAAACGGGCTAGTACGTGTTGGGCACGCATATAATATAGTTCCGTAGTCATTCTCACTACGATTTATGAAAAAATGTTGTTTCGAAATTTTTCATAAACTATTTTTGTTAGTGTTCGTTATAATTTTCAGTGAAAGTACGAATTAAAAGCTATATTCTGTGTTTTTTTAGATTTTTGAATCGATAGAAAATACAGGGGGTGGGACGCTCAGATAACGACATTGAAAAACAAATATATTGTGACTGAAGGGTTAAAATCAAAAAGTCATTTGACATTTGCAATTTAGTAGACCTATCAAATGACACCCCATTCATTGGGGTAAATGAAAATTAACTTTTCAGGCAATGAAAGAGGGGTCCAAAATATTTTTGACAGTGTTCGTTATAATTTTTAGTGAAAGTACTAATTAAAAGTTACCTTCTGAATTTTTTTCAGATTTTTTGATTCCATAGAAAATGGAGGAGGGGACACTCTGATAATGACTTTGAAGAGTAAATACATCGTGATTGAAGGGTTAAAATCAAAAGGTCCTGATACATTTTTTGTTGCATTTTAGAAGACCTTTCTAAAATCACTTCAATCAATGGAGTAGGTGAATTTTTTTAATACACTTTTCATTCTATGGAAGAAGTCTAAAAATTTTTTTTTTTTCAAAAATTTTTTTGTTTTCAAAAATTTTATCATTATTGTTTTTGGGTCATCAGTTTAAAACAATATACCTTTCATCTTATTATGTCAAAAATTTTCAAGACGGACGGACGGACGGACATTGAGAAACTATAAGGGTTCTTAGTTTTCTACGGAACCCTAAAAAGACATTAACTTGATATTTTATTTATTGAAATCACACATGGCTTATTTTTTCGTGGTTAAAAAAACTTGATAATATATAAAATTTAATAATAATAATTATTATTAATAAATAATTAATTTTAAATCCGGCGACCTACGCGTCATTGACCGTGTTACAAAATAATTATCGGAATATAATCCACAAGTTACCTGGAATTTGCAAAATAAATTGATGAACATTTCAGTGTACAGTCGAGGAAAAACGTACTATCGTGAATAATTTACACCAGGAGACAAAAATTTCGAACGTACAAATTTGGGGTCTTATGGAAGAATGCCGGAACTTAAAAAACGTTTGGATCTATGCTTGTCTTTATTTAAACTTTAGTGTAAAAAGATAGATTATTGTTTGGGTTATATCTCTATCTTAACTTTTATGAACCAAATACACATTAAGTAAATACAGAATGTCGCAGTCCATGTCTCTGTTTATGAGATCAGCAATTAAGAAGGTAAGAGGCCGGAAAGAATATAATAATTAAAAAATAAGATAAAAACAGGATGGTACCTACCTAAATACATTAAATTGTCTTAAACTAAATATTAAATATTTATATTAAAAATGTAAGTACCTATATGCATCTATTAAAAAATATTTTGTTGTAAAAAATGTCGTCCGTTAAATTTGATCGCCCTTGGCCCGGACCTACTGTAAATTCCGTTACTTCCCCTACCCCCCTATTCTCCTCACGCATGATAGTTCAGTATAGTTGTGTGTTTCGTAAAATTATTTATGAAATGTGAACTAAACACATTGTGACGGTTTTTACAAAGAATAATATCGAAATATATCTAATAAGGCGTGTTCTGCTCGTGGCATTTTAATGTTTAAATTTTTCGTGAAATATCAAGTGTTTGCGTATTTTCTGTTGAAGGAAAATAAAGAAAAAGTGTCTTTTTTTATTTATAAAGGGTCAGATCTGCATTGTTAAAATTATTTACATACATTGTGCCGCCTTTTTCTAGTATTCTGTACAATATAAATTTAAGTTATATTTAAAGTACAGTGTACCTACTCTCAATTATCCGGATGCGGATTATCCGTGATTGGAAAAAAAAATATTTTTTAAAATAAATTCATTATTGAAAATACACGTCTGCGATGGTGCGTTTGGTTTTTGCAAACAAGAACGACAAATTTTAATAAAAAGAGCTGCCATGGGTACCACTCATCAAAATTAAAAAAAAATCGTTTCGTTAACGTTCAAGTGGTATCGTCTAAGTCTCGTCTCGTCCGAATCTATGCCAACTTCATCTCGGTCTCGAATGTTTTTCGAGATCGAGACCAAAAATCGTCTAGGTTCGACGTGCAGCCCTTACTTTTGTGTTTTCTTAAAAATCTAGTGTCCTACTAAACAAATAGCATATTTTACCACGTCTCCATTTTCAATTGTTTATGAGTTACTAGTGCATTGTATTGTACCCTGTGTTACCCGAGGATATAAATTTAGTCTGCAAAAAACATATTAAACATTGTTTTTACTTGTCAGTAACTATTAACGCAGTGCACGGAAGATACCTCTCCGATGATGTTTTTTCCTACTTTATGAAACACAAAAAAATATCCACAATAATGCAACCAAACCTTCCTTGTGAAACACTCTATCCGTTATGAAAATCTGAATAAAATCAGTAGTTACTAAATAAATCTTGCACAGACAGACAGACCCGGTGTGAAACTTTTTTATATACTATGTATATAACACTTTTTTCTCTATACACGTAAACGAAAGTCCTGTGGTGAACACAGTATCTTTTAGGTTACTAAAAATTTAAGAAATGTGTGCCAAAATAAAACAATTTTTATCTGAAATGTCTATTTAATACTACCTACCTACTAAAATATATTTTTTATATTTTACGTGCCCTTATTTGTGTTATAAAAACGCTGCCCTTGAAAATATACCACCCTAAGCACGTGCTAGCTCCGCTGGTGTTGATATTAGATGAACGTGAGATAGATTTAGATTAAAAAGTGAAAACGAAGTATTTACTTTTATATTACGGTTTTATCTAAAAGTTTCCTAAAATTATTTATTTTATAGAAAATGTTCGTGTGCAAAAACAAAAGACAATAATTAAATGAGCTTTGCACAAACAAGGAAAAATTAATAGCTCTACAAAAATCGCTTGTTGTGTTGTTAGCATACGGTTTTCTTTCTACCAAACTGATAAAACAAAATAGATGATTTTTATGTCCGGTTTTATAAAGGAGCTAACAAATTTGCAAGCTTGCAAGCACATTCAAGTAGGGTATCAAACTTATATGACAGTTTTCTTTGAGTATTTTACAGATATGTAGTTTGACAGATAGTATGTATGTAAAGTATATTTACTAACCTTGAGTAAAAACGGTAAAAACCAATTTACTGCGAATGCAAATATCTGTTAAAACTTAAAGAGAACTGCCATATAAGTTTGGTGCTCCATTTGTTAACTAGCAAATTTTGTTATCTCGTTTATAATACCTGACATTAGTATTTTTTCCCTTTGAAGGGAAAATATATCTCTTATATAACATAGGCGGTAATTATGATTTTGTGTCCTAAATAAAAACAGAAATTTTTTAATATTTCACCACTCTATCATAGATGAAGGGTTGTAATTGCAATTCAATCCAACCTGAAAACCATAGGAGGGTGTACGAGTTTTAAACGAAAAATCTACCTCATATCTCACATAGTAGTCAAGTTATTTACAAAGTACACTCAAACCTCTAAACAATGTTGGCATCGGTAATTCAAAACCTCCTAACAACATTGGTTAGAGGTGTCCCTACCACTAAGCCGACGAATGAAAAATGTTTTTGGAATGACTAGTACGTTCTAGCCGTTCTAGCTAAATGTTTACAATGGTAATTATGGGTACATATGTATATAGTAGACTTTAACGTCAATTTGTTAATTTAAATTTCGCGCAGAAATATAGTAGTCACGGTAATATTGTGGTAGAGATAGGGGTATGTCGTTACATGGAGCGGTTGGCCATTCGCTTCTCGTAGCGGACGTTAATAGGAAAAACGTTGTTTAAAGGTTTGAGTGTATAAATAATAAATAATAAAAAGTGGCAATAGACGTTGTTATATGTAATTTATTGGAGCACATTAGCTACTAGTTTTTTTTGTAACATACCATTATACTTATATTTCGTAATTATCATTGATATAAAATCCTTTCAAAATTCCAGTCATGGAAGGAGGTCCGAGAATAAAATTTACGCTGCATGAAAAGTTTGTGCACCCCTGCACTGGTAACAAGTAATACATATTTTATACTGAAATTATCAAATATACTTATATTAATAATCGCCCCACCCACCCCTCTTAGACGTAAATATTCAAAAGCTGTATACGTGCCTGGTTAAAACTGAACAAACTAAAATGAAGTAGGTATATTACTTTTGTATTCTTTGAGGTGTGCTTTACAATATAATACACTCACTTTCGAATTTAAGATT
This sequence comes from Sialis lutaria, assembly GCA_949319165.1. Taxonomy (NCBI): domain Eukaryota; kingdom Metazoa; phylum Arthropoda; class Insecta; order Megaloptera; family Sialidae; genus Sialis; species Sialis lutaria. The sequence continues at coordinate 19,627,652 of OX439241.1, forward strand.
ATAATTTGTCGTAAATGATTAATGAGGAAGTATCAAGTATCCTTTCATTATGTCTTTTATATATGATTAAAGATGTTACTAAATTAATGATCGGTGATGATTTTCAATGCCGCCCTCTTGTGAAATATTAAACAATAAAAAACATTTATCTACCCACTCTTAAAAATATTTTAATCGATTAAAAATAGAGTAGTATACAGTATATATGTCGCAGCCGAATGGTAAATATAGCCTCTTTACAAAGCGGCTAGCCGCTATACAAAATGGCGCTGTTTTATAAAGCGGTTGTTAAAATATTTAGATCAAATAATAAAACAGTACAAAAAAATTAATACGATTGTATAGTAGTCATATTTTGTAATGAAAGTAAATATATTTATCAGGACCGACAGAACAGATAAATTTCGAATGTCGAGTAAAAAGGGGGGAGGGGGGGTTTTATTCATAAAACCTGACTCAATTATTTCGAAGTACCTACTATAATTAAATCTTAGGTAAGGCGAAACAGTCGCACGCTTATTATTTTTAATGATAAATAGGTCCACAAGCTGTTCGGTGTCTAAATTGTCAACTAATTCTCAATATAATGTGCACGTGTATCAAAACCACATGATTGATAATTTCTGGTAGGTAATTCGACACGCGCAATTTTTTCGACTATCTAGTACATAACGAAGATTAGACTGATGTTGGCCCTGAAAGTTACCTATTTAATTTTAAATACTGACAATGAGTGAGATCTAAACATTTTAATTAGAGAACAAAAAAAAATTACAGTAGGTATCTAATTAAAATTAATTTAAATCAAATGTAATATTTTTGTTTACTTTCATAATAAACGGTTTTAGCGATATCAGGTTTTATATGAGATATAAATGGATATATGTATACCCTAATTTTTTCTGTTTATTTGGATAATTTTGAAAAAACCTTTTGCTATTAAACAAAAACAAGAATTATAAAGGGCTATTGTTCTAGACCTAGAGACAACAATAATCATTCGTAGTTATTTTCCGTCTTAAAAGCATTTTATTCTTAATACAAAAAAAAAAAAAAATTAACTTTTTTTATTTTTTCAGTATGTAAGTATAGGTATAACGAATACTGTTCTAATATGTATACACTGCTGTGCAAAAGTCTTTGGACACCTGCGATTTTTAATGTAAATATACAAACTTCAGTCAATAAAAATCCCCAAAATAGCGAAAAGAATATGTTTACTCGCAGTCAAAATAGTAAAAAACAATTTCTTGTTAGCTTGAAAGACACTGTGCGTCAATACTTTCAACTTGGCTAAATCTGACCTTTCAGGTATATACATAATTCAAAAAAAATCCTTAACAAGGAAAATTGTAAATGCTGTTGTTGGAAAATGGTTATGGGGTGTGAAATAAATAGAACTATAATTATCAATTCACTTTGATTTATTATTATTAACTTGAACACTACGAAGATGGACACTATCTTTACAGTATAAACTTTGTCTAGAGACTACACTTTGTAAGTGTGTATCTTACGTTTTTATACAGAGATATACATAATACCTTTTGTATATAATACATTGCAAATAATTCATTATCCAATGTTATGTATATCGTAAACAATTATTTATCATTCAATATTATTATTCTTCTATTACTTAGACGTTTGGTAATATTCATAACATATTTAGTTTTTTAATAACAGTCATAATAAAAGCAATTATCCAACAGCTGTATTTTAGATATGTTAAGATTACTACAAAAGTTCTAATAAAGTACTCTTATCAACATTTTAGATTTTTTATCAACTATTTTTGCAGTTTTTATATTTACAATATGAGTGTCCAAAAACTTTTGCATGGCAGTGTACCTATAGAAGTTAGTGTGTTAATTATTTCATTCATAAATGAATTGTAATTAATTATTTATCAAAAAGAAACTTTGTTTAAATCTGGAATCATTTTGTAAATAAGCATAATTTTTATTGCGTTTTAGAATTAATTTATAATTACCGAGTATTATAAAGAATCTAATTAAATTTGTCAGCTCACAAGCATTTTCAACGAGGTACTAGTTCTGGGATATTACTTATGTATTTATTTTGGAATTTAGATCAGTGATACTTCAACTTATGGTGTATCTGACCGTACAAGAGATTTTTCTTATACTATACATATTTATTATATAGGTACATAAATTACAAATATCACAACTGTTCAGCACTGTAACTACCACCGGGACAGTGCCTCGGGGCCCCGATGGTGGGGGGGGGGGGGCAGCAGTGTAAAAAGATTAAAATTAAAAAGAAGATTTAAAAATAGGTATAGGTGCGAACGGAAAAAAGGTTATTATAATTAATATAAATAATACTACAGAAAGTACTGAAGTAACAACAAAAAAAAGGTCTTCAGTTTTTTCAGCGGGGGCCCCCTTACACACATTCTGCCTCGGACCCCCTAGTTACGGCACTGCCACTGTTTTAATACCGTTGGTACTAACTTGTCAAACATTTAATGAAACTTCAGGAAAACTGTCATATAGGTTTGATTCTCCATTTAAAAAAGTGCTTCTTAGTTAACAAATTTTATTAGTTCCTTAATAATACATAACAAAATTTTTATAAATCAAATAGTAGGGGAAGGTGGGGTAAGACGGGGACCTTAAGGTATTTCATAAATAAAACCCTTTATTTTTGATTGCACATTGTAGGAACTTTTATTAAGAAAATAATCAGCCTTTCTTCCTTAAATTCTAATCAGTGAAAACAAAAAAATATAATTCTTCTTATAGAAATATCAACTTGAAAAAAATAACTAATTTGCACCATCTTGCCCCACCTATAGGGCAAGATGGGGTACCCCCTTGGGTAAGATGGGGTACAGACTCATAATACAAGCCGAGGCAGTACAGACATTCTGTATCTTCGTACTCAGAATTCATCAGCTTTCTTGGTTCTTTTAGATCTTTTATTTGTTTTTTTTTTCAATTTCTTTTTATTTGTTACCTTTGGTTTGGTTTCTTACTGTTTTGTCTTTCCTCTAACTCTGTTTTATACGAAGACGCAGTAATAATAGCTGTTTTTCCTCTTTTTCGAACTTGTCTTGGCCTTTTTTCGGAAATTCGTGGATACGGCATTAACTGTTTCGGGCTAACCAGAAAACCAGATCGAATGTTGTGTTATCCAAAGAATCATACCTACCCCATCTTACCCGCAAGTAGGTACCCCATCTTTCCCAAACTGGATTCCCAAGTTGTATTTTTTTTGAGGTTATAAATCGAAGCAAACCGGAACGAGTTAATGTCATTATAATAGTAAAATAAACAAATATCAATAAAAAAATATGACATACATCTTGTACACCATACATTTTGAACAGTCACGCACTTTATATACCTCAAAAATTAGATCTAATGGATCTAACCACTAAAAATTTAAAAAAATACTTACAAAATCACAACGTGCACACCTTCGACCAAACTATTTGTGACATTAATAACTTCTGCTAAATAATGTCAAATGGCCATAGAAGAACATTTCTAGCTACATTGTATCATCAGTTTTGTTACGGTCCCCATCTTACCTCGCTACCCCGTCTTACCCCACCTTCCCCTAAACGTAAAATATTATGACACACTTATTTCATTTATTATACTGCCTTTTATTAAAATAAACTGCAATATTTTATTGGACTGTATAAATATATATTTATGATTAATAGATTCAAGAAAAAAAATATAAAAATATATGTAGTTAATAATTTTTGCAGAAACCGACAGTAAAACTGCCAAAGTTATATTCGTGCATATAAATAATTTACCTTTTTAGTACGCATAAATATTTGATGATCTGGAAAATAATGGATTGGATCACCCTCCATTAAACACTATTGCAATGCTGTGTTTGAATTTATTTCGTGAATTATGATACAATATTAAATGCCAGTTTAAATATGGAGATACCTACATTTTTGATATACACATAGTTCATACGTTACAGCATTTTATTTTATACTAAAATAAATACAGAGAGATTAATGAATTGATTTATGTAGATATATTTATGTATGCATAATGAAGTAGATGGGATAATATCGATAGTGGATGCTATCAATTATATTGTTATTATTTATCAATCTATTTTGTATTTTACTTTATTTTTCATTCAAATAAAATAAACTATGAAATAATTAATAGAAAAATAAATCAACAATTAAAATATCTCTATAGTAAAAACTGATAATAAAGCAGAATTGCTACAGTAAAAAACAAACAAGCAAAAAACATTTGCTTTCTCATTTTAAATTTACCGAAGGTTAATCATGAACAATTTTAATAAATAGCGATAAAGTATACATTTGAACTGCCCTTGGTTAACCATTTAATTTTTACACAATATTATATGAAATAATCAATTTAAAATTTTCTTAATACGTGCCTAATTATTATTATTAATTTCGTATAATTTTAAAATGTTAAGTTTTTTTTAAATAAATTCAATCTAAATCTAAATTCTGCTACACACACACAAATACACACACACACGTCAAAATGACATTTAATATATCAATGTAAAAAGCAGCGATCGAAAAATAATTGATGATGGTTTGAATTTTAGGAAGATATACTGTAGTAGTGACCTTTTTTATAGAAAATTAAATGCTCCACAAAAAAGATTATATACAAATTCCACATAACATACGTCGTTCTTGAGATAGTTTAAAATAAAATAACAATTTTGGAATACCAACTTTTCCCCAATCACGATTATATTGATTTTTTATATGGGATCATCTACTTACCAGACTCAATTAATAAACCAAATTTAATTAATATAATGAGTTATGTATATTACAAGGATTCAGGAAATAGACATACAGACAGATATATACATACAGAGTGAAAAATATTTGTCTTGAAATGAAACAGAAAGATTAAGTGAAAATTTTGAAATCCGAGATCCATTTTTTTTCTACTTTCGAAAATAATCATATAGCTTACCATATATCCTTTGGATATGGTCAGAAAGCAATATTACAAATTTAAATACACGATGACCTTGAATTTTTTTCCATTTCCCTAATTTCCTCTTGAAATTAACCCCTAGTATCAAAATTATCAAAACTATTTATATTTCACGTCTATAATTGAGTCACCATCTCTATGCTAAATTTCAAATTTTTACTTCGAATATTTTAAAAGAAAATCGTTTGCGATGGACGGACGGACGGACAAACACCGAAGTGATTCAGTAAATGTTTCGTTTTGCTAATTTTTCCATGGAACACTTAAAATAATGTTTCTTAAAAAACGACAAGATGTGAACAATGATTGTAGGCTTTACAAAAAAATTCATCTGGCCGCCTTAGCATGTGAGTATTTAGTTAATTGACCCCCCCCCCATATCCTTACGTTTTTTAAAATAATATATGTACTTATAGTACTACCAAAGTAAATTGATTAAAAAAAATGAATTGACTCAATTTACGAGAAAAAACATTATAACAATCGAAATTGGTTTATATTAACGTATTTTGTATAAGTAACGCTTTTGATCCCCTTTTGTGTTCCCCCTAAAGCCTTTCGCAATTACAATCTCAAAATAATATCAATACTAATTTTTAAATATTTTTTTCTAACTTTAATAATTCTTATGCAAACGATAAAGTTTTCGGAATGATATTCAATAATAATGCATATAAAATATATGAAATATTTGCGTTATTAAATTTCAATACTTAAAAAATATTAATTTCCTGCAGAAAACGAAAATAAATCCTACAGTTATAAAAAATTTGAACCGAGCTATTTCAAAGAGATAGTAATATTGTTGAGATTTGTCATTTTTATACAAGTAAATTACGTTGAGGAGGGAGTGATTTCACGGATATAAATCTTATTTTTGCTCTGGTGAACTTCGATAAATCCGAATTTACATTTGAAGCTAGAAAGCTGTCCGTTTTTACGATGTATCAATGGGACTGCAGGAACGAACGCGACAGTTGTGCATAGGGCTGCCAACTTCACGGACAGAATATCTCCAGGGATTTTCATGTAAAGAAATAAAATGGTATCCGACTTTACTGGAATTATGACTGGCATAAAATTTTAACCTGGAAAGTTTTAATTATTGTTCGGGTAGTTTTTAATTGCATTTACAGAGCAGAATTAATATACCTACATAGGTATAATATGCATAGTTTTAATGTGAATTTTTAATTTAATCTAGGATTAAACTGTATAGATAGTTTAAAATGTTTTGCTGGTCAGTTTTAAAGTGATAAGTATTTAAAATTATTAGATATCCATGAGCGTTCCATTAAATTTAACGTCGCATTGAAATAAAAGTGAGAAAAATGATCGGACTCCCAAAATAAATCGAAGTAATCGTAAAAGTTTTAGGGCTTAAAAAACTTTATTGATGATAATATTACGGACATTAGGATGACCTTTAAATACCTTGTTAAGGTCAACTTCTTAATCAACGACAATCAACATTATATTTCTTTAACACTTGATACCTTCGATTTATTTTTATTATTTTTTAAGGGGGGTGGGGTTTTCCTCACCTGGTATAACATATTTTTAGCACATATGTACAGTGGCACTCATAAGTGGTCGTTCAGTTTTAATTGAACTTCGCTTATCACAAACTTACTGGGCTCCTCCTATTTGATTATTATAATATTTAAAACAATTGTCCATGGACTAAACAAAGATATATTTTGAAATGCATTTGCTAGACAAAGAAGTACCCTTCGCTAATAATACTCATACATATTTGTGTGATTAAATTACTATGTAATATGTCAAGGTTACTAAATACACAGGTTGCCTCATGAGCTTTTGACCAATCAGCTTGGGCACCCCAAATGACGTCATCCGAGGCTACACGTGTTATGATTGGACACATCATTCCCTCTCTCCTCATTTTGGCACCCCAAATGATGTTTTTCCCTCTCTCGAGCCGAGCCATGAGGCTACCTTATACTTTACATACCTTGGTAATATGTAGGTAATCTATTAAAAATTGTATATGTAAATTAATTAATGAAATGGACGTAATTCGTTTTTTAATTTAAATTGTTGTAACTATATAAGCTCCGCCCTAGAAAAAGATAATCGATGATGTTTGTCTTATATATTATGTATATTATGAAATTTGTTGTAAGCGATTCTCACCTTTTGGGTGGCAGACGACTTATGATACTGATGGCACCTTCATTAGATTCGAGAAAAAATGTTTACTACAATTTCGTTTATTTACAAACCAATAATCTTTCGATATTTCTATCAAACACTTAACTTTTTGAATTTTTCTGTACTAAAATATTAATCATCATTATTTTAGTTAAATAAATACCTTTGGTTCTTAAAAAATATGATATTTTTATAAATCTATCTTCATGAAAAGAAAAAAATATACACTTTAAACCTTTTTGAAAACTATCAGTTTAGGAAAGGTTATCTAAATAATAATAACCATTGACTAATGATAATTTGGTATTTAACTATAGCAGGGATATTCTAATGGGTCGATCTTAGACCGTTTACTATCAAAATAAATACGCCTAAATACACATAGTTTCTTGAATTGATTGATAGTTGCTCAAACCTATGTAAATCCCTACTCACAGCTTTCACATTATAAAAATAATAACTTATTGAGTTGCTCAAGTGGATCTTGAAATGTATCATCTCTATATTTTGATACACAGTGAAACCTGGATAGCTGGAATCTCAAGGGACTATTTTATACCACTTAAAGAAGTGTCCCATTTACTCAGTTTTCCAGATATGTTTCCAGATGTGACGGGACCTCAGTGTGAATTCTAGTTATTCTAGTTATAGAAGTTTCCCACTAAACCAAATCCCACTTAATCAAGTTTCACTGTATATATCTCTGGTACTTTTTGTTCTCGTATTAAATATAATAAGATATGAACGAAATTATTTTCCGACTTGCGTATGTGGCGAGAATACAAACAAAATTGGTAAATGAGACGTCGCTACCTTGAATATATAAAAAGTATGAAGCGGGTTATTTATTATAAATAATTAAACTACATATGTTCCATTAATGATTTTGATAATTTTCTTATAGACTTTATGATCAACATACATACGTAAACGGGTATCTATTTTTTTCGACTTGCTCGACAATCTATTCTACCGTTCAGCTGTCTGATAAGATAAAGTGAATACTACACATATTCTATACTACTGCCGCGTGGGATTATAAGAAATACCCCAGTAGATGTTTAATAAAAATCGGTCCAATAGTTTAACTTTCTTGACTGAAAATAATCGGTTTGGTTTCCGAACTATTCATACATAAATTAATTTAAATATTAATGCAGTGATGCCTCGCACAACGAACGCCTCGCAAAAAGAAAGCTGCGCACAACGAACTTTCTGTTTTTTGATTACGCGACTCAGTCTACGAACCTTGCTTCACACAACGAACTGCGTCGTATTTCATTTTGCCGCCCGAATACTCCTACGTATCACGAAGTTGCCCGAATTTCCAAGGTCGCACGCAGTCGATGCATAAACTTGCACAAACATGCATTCACGTGCGTCAGTCGTTCTTTTCTGCGCTTAACTCACACATGTGTTTGTTTTAATAAATGTAATTTTGTGTGTGAGGATTTGACCCTGCAAGCCTCGGTAGACTCTCCTAAATCTGAGTCTGACTAAAAAATAAAAAACGTGTGTACAATCTTTTTTTATGTTACAGTACCATATTTTATGCTACAGAACGAATTAAATTTTTTAACATGTATTGTTATGGGAAAACGCGTTTCACATAACGAACTTGCTCCTGGAACGAATTATGGGGTTCCTTTAAAACTTCAATAAACCCCCAGGGGGTCCACATAGACCACGTTGGAAAACCCTGTTTTATATCAACAAATAAAATTATCATTCATGATATAATGAATTCATGACCAGATGTTTATTACTAATTATCAAAAATTCAATTGACAATATATAGGTATACATATATTCTCACAATCAGTGCATTTCATTTTAATAATAATAATTATTTAAACTACTGTTAACTCATGACAATTGCGGTTTCACATAATGTGACACATGTGCTCAAACATTATATAAACAACTATCAAATATGGTTTTGTTGTGACGGCAATCTCTATAATTTAATAGTTATTTATACTGTAGTGAACCCATTAAAACCACAGATCCACATAATGTCACTAGATATCTATAAATAAACTATGGAATTACGAAAATTATCAATAACATTATTTTGTTTCTCTATCTATTCTATAATTTAATAATTCATTTTAAACTACACTGAACTCACATCGATGATGGTTTAAATAATTAAAACGTGTATTTTAATAGTTAAAAAATTATTAATAATAAAAAAAAACATTGAAAAGTTCATTTACAATGATTTCTATAAATAATAAAATAAAATTCAAATAAAATATATTTTACAAGTCGTATTTTGTTTAAAAAAACGATTGGGGTTGGTATGGGGAAGGTAACCCGTTCTAACCATTACAGAATATATATATAGGGTGAAGTGGGGTAAATTCAAACCGCATATCTTCGATATCTTGAAATATTTGCCACCACAGTGTTATAGTTTACCTACACCTTTGCTGAGATGAATTGACCTTATATTAAACTATTCTAACTAAATTATAAAACGAGTGTTTCTAAATATTTTAACTACAAATGAAAATCACTTTAGATAATTCAAGAGAAAGAAAATAGATTCAAATTAATCATAGGTTATAAGTGAATTTTTTTAGTTTAATAAATGAATGGGACAAGGACTGGGGGGGGGGGGGGTAGTGCCTGTCTATCAATGTCTATTACGTATGTACATAGATTAATCATTCATTAGGTAGAAAGTTTCTATGGGTTTTACATAGTCAAAATAGAGATGGCAAAAAACTAGAACTAAAGGTAATTTCAGTTCAAGTCGTGTAAGGGAATGAGTAATAGTTGGATTCCTTAATTATTTATTGACATTTCAATGAACCTACGACAACATAATTCCACACAGTGTGACATTTGAGCGCAAATAGAATATTAATTACTAAAGTTATCAATAATAATATAATTAATTATTATCAACACAACAATCAATGATAAATACATGTAATATTATATCTGATAATATAAATCAGGTATAATTAAATTTTCAGAGGTAGTTTCTACGGTTCTCAAAATTTATTGTGATACGTTTTTTTGATCTGATCTAATGAATGGCTAATAGCTATTCAAATTTTTTTTCGAAAATTTCTTCCTTAGTTATAGGCATTCTAAGTTAAAAATGCTAATACATAACTAATAAAATAGCTAAATCTACAAAAATATTTCATTAGATTTGGTCAAAAATAATTATCATGCTTCATGGAAGCTCTCAAATTGATATTGATTTTCTGAGCAATTTGTTGACGGTAGCATTTTTTGCAGATTTGCGAGCTTTATTGTTATCGGAACCAAAAATATGTAAAAAAACAGCCTGGTTAAAAGTACAAGTCCTTTTTTGTGGGCCTGTGTAATTACTATGAGTTCTCAGAATAGAATGGATCAAGTACTAGAAATAAGATGTTGAGAGTATGTTCTTAAAAAAAGTACCGTAAACCGGGGTTACTTTGATCATTTTTGAAATTTAAAGGTCTGTAAAATCTAAAGTATGGTGAGTAAAAATTTGTAAAAAAACTTAATTATCGGGTTTTTTCATACTATCGATATGCCAAATAACAAAAAATTAGGCCCAATAGTTTTTGTAAAAAAATAAATAAAAAGTACGTGATCAAAGCTAAACTGAGAGTGGGGTTACATTGATACCCCCTATTTTTATTGCAGAAATTGGAAGATTTAAAAAAATGGTCAACAAGAACAAAAGTTACAAGCGTTTTTATAATGTGGGGTTACTTATCTTATAGGTAGAAGGCAATTATTGAAAAAGTTCAGTAAATCAAGCACTAATGAAACAACAATTCTTTACTACGTATTTGTGAGGGATAAACAGAACTTTGAAATATCATATATCATATACTCATATAGGTTGATCGAATTCATTTATCCACTTCAATGATGCTAGATTGACTGGACTATTAATAAATAATTAAAAACAAATTACAAAAAAGTTAAAATAACTATAAACAGTGCTGTTAGTTATGGGCAGTGATTTAGCTGGGGATTGGCGAAACATACTCTCAACGGGTGCGCCAAACCTAGAGAGGGAAGCATAGGAATGAAGTCTATGAGCAAGTCTAGATGAGTGGGGGGGGGGACGAAACAAAACCCCCAAATGTTCAATGGGCTTGATCCACTTTCTATTCTGAGCACTCCATATATTTTATGTAAACAAATGATATAGGAAGTTGCTATGATTTCTGAAACGTTGTAAAACCCTAGTTAAAGATGAATAAAGAACTAGAGTAAAAAGTATATATAATTTCTGTACATTCTATTTATTTGTCAAGCACTAAGGATGTGTAATGGAATGAACAATATTTTCTGTGACAACATTTCTAAAGTATGTTTTCATTCCAGTATAAGCACAGATCAAAAGCCACACGGACATTTTATTGCCTTCTTTTCATGACAATATTCTTCTGCACGCTTCATGTAACATTTTCTTTACGATCAAGTTATTTTATTTTCATTTGTCAGTATAAGCTTTTGCTTTGTATCAGTATTTATTATCATGCGTTTAGACAATAGCCTTATCTTATAAATAAAACCAAACAATGTTGCATTGATTTAACGATATTACATAATATATATATATACATATACTACGCACATATTCATAAAAATAAATGTCATGTATATTGCATAAGATCTTCACAAGCTCAAAAAAGAAATACTGTTTTTTCTTTTGTTGATACCTGAAAATTTGGTTATTGAAGTACTTATTACGAAATATGGTATTGTTTTTTATATATATGTATATATTGTAACTGATACAGATTTGGAATAAACAGTTTTTTGTATTTTATGTAGGCGTATCAATATTTTAGTTAGGTATTTGTTTTGGAGAGTTTTAAAACGAAAATTTTGTTTGATCAATTTATTTATTGATATAAAAATTTTTGGAATTCAGCTTTTTTATAAGAAATTTATGAAATGAATAATACTCAAATTATAAATCGTTTTATATCTAACAAGGGGAACCCTTCACAGGGCCGCTTTCGATTTTCTTCATATTGAAATATGTTGTGAAGGGGGGTCTCCTGATAACACCTATACCCGGTTTAGGGGGCAGACGGGTAATATTTTTAAAGTCATGACCCAATATATATTTTAATGTTGCATATATACCTACGAGAATATGTAAAGTCTATTTACACAAGCGCCTATTAGCTCTGCGGTTATGATAATAGACAGGTAACCAATGCACCCGTGGTTCGAGTCCAAGTGTGGGCTCTTAAGTTTTTATTTTTAATTGCAAACAGTGACATTATTTAAATATATTATTGTCCTATAAAATATCTTATGAATTTGTTTTTAATGTTTATTTTTTTAAATGTGCAATTTAATTTAATTTTTTAAATTTTGTTGATAAACAATTCATAACTGGGATTGTAAATAAGAAAGTATATAATTTATGCTCAAGTAAATTATTTATTTTTGAACGGTTGACAACATTTTGGATGGTATCTATCGTAAATATACTATACATAAAAACATATTACACCAAGAACATTTTATAAATGATTGAATATTTAAACAATTTATACATTTATTTATTAATAATTCTTATGGCATAACTGTCTATATAACCATTAGCAACAATAATGGTTACCGGTCTATTATCATAACCAGTGGGCCAACAGACGTTTGTATAAATAGACTTAACATATACGTATATACATGCAACATTAAAATATATATTGGGTCATAATTTTTAAACTATTACTCGTCTGCCCCCTAAACCGGGTATTGGTGTTATCAGGGGACCCCCCTTCACAACATATTTCAATATAAAGAAAATCGAAAGCGGCCCTGTGAAGGGTTCCCCTTGTAAATTTGTTTGTTGTTAAGCGAATTTGAACAATTTATATTTCAATGTAATTACTCGTTAAAACTTTGGTAGTAATTTCATGATTAAAGGATAATCTTATCCTAGAGGGATATTTGGATGAAATTAGGGATGCCAACTTTGTTACAATTAAAAATGGGATACAAAATGTAAATATGTATATAATAAAAACATCCAATATACAACAATAAACTATAGAAATATATTTAGGGGGAAATGGGGAGGATTCATACATGACAAGTGTACCAACGTGACTACGTAAATATGTACGACACCAATGGAACGTGCTAAAAATTAACAAAAAATTTCAAACCATCGCCATTTTGTGAAAAAATTAAATAAAACAAAAACGGCTACGTACTACCATTCATATAGATATTGATAAAATATTTATTAATTTTTTTACGATAACCTATCCCGAAATATCGATGGAATAATGAAGAAAAATATTTTTCTTGGTTCTCACATACCTGTGAAAAAAATCCCAAACTTTAACAATTTTTGACCCGTCACAATGGCTTTCTCCCTTACGTTAGATTACTAGAAACAAAAAATGATATATATATATTACAAATTTAACTTGTAAATTATGATAGTTATTTATTATAATCTAGGACAAGCAGAGTTTACGTGGGATAAACATTAAAAAGTTTTTTGAGAAATCTCGACCAATATGACACGGTTGGTAACTCTAGGTAAAACTTGTACAAAAACTGCACGTATAGTGGTTTTTTGTCGACAGCTATAATTCAGAATAATACCTGCACCTAATATAGTGGCGTAGCTAGGGGCTGGCGAAACCGGCCGTTGCCGGGGGCATCAGGCGTAGTGGGTTGGCAAAATGGGTCGTAATAGCATAATCAGAATTAAAAAGTGACATGAGTAGTAAAAATAGCAAGGGGCACAAAAGTGAGGATTAGGAGACGGTAACGAAAAAAAGTTATTTAATTTCAACAGAGGGGCGCTACTTTCAGTTTTCACCCGGAGTTCGGTGACTCCATGTTACGCCACTGTCTACAGGCCTACATCATCCAGTTGTCATTATTATATGGTAAAAAATATTTTTTTAAACTACAAAATATTAATTTCCAATTTGAAGACTAGTCAAATTAAACTTTTAGAAAATACTAGCTGCCCCGGCAAACGTTGTTTTGCCAAAAGATAATTTACATGCTCTTTCTTTCTCATAACAATAGATATATAATTTTTCAGTACGTAGCTCTTAATATTTGATAAAAACTTTTAAACGTCAAATACCACAGAATATGTGTGTTCTGTGAAATACTAAAAAATATTTTATTTTAAATTCATGATTACATACATGATGTCACTGTAATTTATATAAAAACATAGTAGCCATTGGACGGTTTTTCTCATTTTCGTAAATATCTCGACCCCACAATCACCTACCGGGTTAAATAAAATCTATAAACCTTCCCGAACACCAAACAAATATATGGTGTAAATATGGTTTCGATACGTCCAGTGGTTTAGGCCTGATGATTGCCGGTACACACGCACCAAGAGATGAAACAAAATAGATAGCTATAATGGTGTTTAATAAAAAAAAGAGTTCAACGCTTAGTTATAATAAATAAGCGATTAACTTTTTTCATGAAATAAATCTTCGTAAAAATGAATATACATATTATAGATCAGTGCTTCTCAATCGGAGTCTTCTGGGGGTCAAATAAAAGTACTTCAAATACTCAACAGATTATAATTTGTCCAAAAAGGTACTCTTGAGCGAACTTTTATGAATTATCACGCACAAAATTTAATATTTTCTCTGTTCTGAAGTGTAGCCGTATATATGTATAAGCTTAGTCTGCATGGGCATGAGAGACGTTGTATGACTTCGATACATAATGCCGTGTTTAGACCAAAAAGACAAATCAGCAACATGGTTGAAGTGTCTTAAAAATAAGACTTTTCGTATTTAAAAATGTATAGGGATTGTTGCTATTTTGTTAAAAGAACACCGTGTTTTGTCTATTAAGGCTAAGCAAAGCATCCCAGTAATTGAGAAAATAATCAAACGGAATGAAATATCATTCTGTTTTATTCCGGAATCTGAACGTAAAAGATATAGCAAATTTTCAATCTGAATGACGTATACTTGATTCAGACGGAATCAATAATGAAAATTGACAACAAAAAAAGGTTTGCAATGTAGATTGGCAGTACTGCAAACATCTTTAGACTGCTTGGACATAATAAACAATAATTGAATGTAATGAAATTATTGACGGTGAATACGGAATTTTACAGAAACCGGAATGAAATTTCAAATTTTGATTCCTTTTAATTACTTTTTCAATTACTGGGATAAGATATGCGTATGTATTCGTATGGTATGTGCATGGCTTGAATAAAACTAGTCACTTCAATAAAATAAAATATAAGAGACTTGTTATAATTCCAAAATTCCTTTCATTATTACATAAGAATAAATAGAAAATACACACGAGTAGAAGCTACTGCAATGATACTGTTAGTTATAAAAACCAAGACGAGATAAATTTAGAAAATTATTAAAAACAACTTACATAGAAAATAATACAAATGGTAATCTTTTAAATGATATTTGTATAACATAAACTAAACATAAAATACATTGTTTTACAATAAATCATAAGTAAAACAACAGAATTAAATCGGTTATTATTTCTGCACCAACCTCATATTACGTTTCATTTTAATGACACAATACTAAACAAACCTAATTACGGAAGAACAAAGTTTTATTAAAATCTGACAACTGCAACTCCGTGTTACAGTAAAGCTAGGTACATACATAGTACGTACATACATACATACATACATACATACATACATACATACATACATACATACATACATACATACATACATACACAGATACATACATACACAAATACAAATGCACAGCAATACATTGCGTCATCTTCAGCTGGTCGAAGTTTGAATAGTATAATCAGGATCGGACTGAGTAATCGGGGTATCTAAAAAATAATGTTTTTCGAATATCCTTAATTTTTGAAGAAACTAATATTCAATCAAATGAACAACTGTCAAATTTTAATTATTGAAATGATATTAACTATGAATGGCAAATAAGCTGCGTAACAACACCGGCATTGTAAAGTGCGTTTAAACGTGGGTTATATGCTGGGTTGTATTAGAGTCACTCGAAGAAAGAGTTAAGACAGCGCGAATCGATATCTGGTTGATTATAGTAGCCAAATCTCACTCACGCAGCCGTATTTTACGATTGTATTACTCGATATCATTAAATATACTTCATATTAATATATTCTGTTCAATTTTAACTTAATTTTTTTATACTTGTAAAAAATAATACATAAATTCATTTTTAATAACTTGCGTCACCACCCGTTTGGATAAAAATGGCGACTCTATGTTGTATACAGTACAGTTAGTTAATTGTCCATTTTCTAACCATGATTAACTGAACCACAGTAAGAACGAACTATTTTACTATAATTAAAGTTAATTATTGTCTGAAAAAGGTCATTTTTTAGCGTTTTCGTTAAATTGTAAATACAGGTAAAAAATTAACGAACCTTTTGAGAAGCACTGTTGTAGAAGATTAACGGAAGAATTGTTGGTAGGAATGGCAAGAAAGGATATTTAAATAGACTTTACTTTAAATTAAAGGGCAATTATGTGGTTTTAAAAAGATATAAACAGTGAAAAATTGGCTAAACTTATTCTTGGTGTAAAAACGAATTCTCCCACGTTGAATAAAAAACCAAAGCACCCTCGCAAGGTGCTGAATTTTTTTATTATGTTATCTATGGATTGTCAGGTAGTTAGGAAAGTAATACAATTGTCAACACGTATTTTTAACAAAATGTATTTATGAGATACCGATTTTATGTTTGATATTTTTTTTATGTTGTCTGTGGATTACATAAGCACACGAAAAAATCAAAAGAATAGACGAGAGGTCACTGAGTTTAAATTCGGTGTTAGTTTGACTCAGAATGACCGCATTACATTGATAACTTAAAAAAAAATGAAAACTGTACCAAATATTTTTTTTTGTATTTAGATAGTAAATAAGACGAACCCCCTTTATAGGCTCTTCGATAATAAAAAAACGAGCTATCACAGGAAAATATTAAAGTTATGTTTTTCCGATATATCAGAAACAGTTTTCGTTTTTTTTTTAAATAACTTTTTTGAGGTTATCTATGTATTGCGGCAAAGCCGAATCAAACAAATACTGAATTTGGACTCAATGACCCTAAAAACATATAATCACTTTCTTTATTGAGCATTTCAATGAATGTTTCAAATTTAATTAGTTTTTTGAGGTTAAGTGAATGTTTCAAATTTAATTAGTTTTTTGAGGTTAGTATAATAACGAAATGCGATTTGACCGAGTTAGACCAACTCCGGATTCGGATTCAGTGGCCCCAAAAACGTATAGAAATAACTGTCTAATCTGGTGGATAATACTTTTTATTCGTGTGCCTGTTTTGAATTGCCATTTTAAATTTGGCATTTGATAAAAGTGGCCGCCATCGTTTTTGGTTACATATTTCTTATGAATCTATACACTTTTGACGTAACTACAGACGTAACTACATGCTTGACAAGCACGCTTGATCAATCCGTTTGTACAAGCATATTGTAGCGTGTGTATGATAATTTTGCGCAAGCATTATGATTGTACAATCCGCTTGAAGATTGATTGAATTTTAATCATACAGCTTGTACAATCCGCGATTGCACAAGCTGTCTTAACGTGTGTACCAAGAACGTGTAGGTTTGTACAAGCAAACGTTAGTTGTGTGTCAGCTGTATATGTGATAACAAACTGCCGCTTGTACAAGCATGCTTGTACCGTGTGGTGGTACAGGGAAATTGTGCGTGCTTGTATAAACGGATTGATCAAGCGTGAATCATGAAATGAAGACCCCTTTTATATAATATATATTTTATTAACTAATTATATTCATTTTATTCAATAGCCAATAGTTTGTATTCATTTATTATTATAACCAATAGTTTGTATTTTGTATTCATTTATTATTATAACCAATAGCTTGTATTCATTTATTCAATAACCAATAGATTCATAATATTCAATAACCAATAGATTCATAATATTCAGTAACCAATAATTTAAGATGAATTGTATTTCTATATTATTGTAATCAGTTTATTATTTTATTAATGTTATCTGTAGACATTTATATTATTATCTTCGCTCCATCCTGTGAGCAAGAGTTATTATGTTACATTCGGTGAATCACAGAAAATGATGACTTCGTGAGACTGAAGTTGCAGCAAAGGGTTATCTTATTCTGTGAGATCATTCTCAAGCATACCATCTTGTAAGAAGTATATATATATTATTGAATAAAGATTTTTTAAAAAGGATATTTTGAATAAGAAAAATATAATTGGCGCAGTCGGTAGGATATTTAAGGTTGTTAGATATCCAAACAGTGCTAATAAAGTGAATCGCGAAAAAACATTTTAACAACGGTTTATTGTTAAAAAGTTCGGAAACGTTAATACATACAAAGTATTAGTGACAAGATTCAAAAAACAGCAACTGTTCAAATCAATTACGACCAAGTGACCAGCAGTCAAAAACTACTGGGTGAATCTCAATTCTTCACACACGAACCAACGTACTCCACGTGAATATTTGGTGACGGATCTGGAATAGAGGGATACTATTCAACTCGAAGGAATATCGGGCATGCAGTGGATTCGTACGATGATATTTCACATTTGTTCTATGTGGTAAGTCTGTATTGATTTTTTTATTTCGTTCATGTTCAAATATCCTTACCCAAAATCAAAAAAATCCAATAGTTATAATATTGTATATGCTTCGAGTTCGAATACTAACGACGGTTCATCGATAGTACAAGAACAAAATTTTAACACCGGCGAAGGTTTATCGCCAGTTGTTAAAAACTTGAGTTTCGCTAGTAATAAGTCAAATATTGAAAATATAAAACTAACAATTACAGAAGAACAAATAAATAAAATAAAAGTAAATATGGCAACTACACCATTAGATGTATTTAATAATTTAAGGATCCCAGATGCAATCAAGGATTTACCAACATTTAACGGTAATCCGAGATTACTATATGATTTTTTAAATAATGTACAAGAAATTTTAGATATAATACCCAACCTAGATAATAATTATTTAAAATTTATGACTAGAGCAATAAGAAATAAAATAATTGGTGAAGCAAACGAAGTCTTAAATATGTATGGTACACCAGTACTATGGTCTGAAATAAAAAGGAATTTAATTTTACATTATTCAGACAAACGTAACGAAACTTCCCTTATCAGAGATCTACACACTCTAAAACAAAACAACGAAACTGTAGAATGTTTTTATAGTAAAATTATTGAACTTTTTTCGAGTTTGACAAATTTTACAAATATTCACGAGACTGACGTAAACGTAATTTCAGCTAAACATAACCTTTATCAGGAAATGTGTCTAAATACGTATTTAACGGGACTAAAAGAACCATTAGGTAGTACGATTAGAGCAATGCGTCCAATAACACTAGCAGAAGCATTCAGTTTCTCGATACAAGAACAAAATACATATTATGTTAGAAATACACCAAAATTTAATAACACACAAAATATCAGTCACACACAACACACCAGGACACATACACCTCAAAATTCGAATTATAGACCAATTTCACAAAATTTTAACAATCGACCATACAATCAAAATAATTATCGATCATATAATCCAAATAACTACCGATCATACATCCCAAATACCCAAATCAATCATCCACAACAAGCTAGATTTAATCCTAATGTAAATCGTCCTCAACAATCTCAACCTTTTTCCAACAATCGTCCAATTCAACAATTACAAAACCCACAACAATCAAGACCTATGTATCGTCCTACTCCGATGGATACAAGTAGTGGTAACACTAATAGATACAAACCAATACCTCAAACAAATTCCCAATTTTTCCGACCAACAGGTCCTCCTAATTTTCAGTCTAAAGAATTATTTAATTTTGACGATCCCGAAATAGTTAATTCTGAATTTGAAAAGTTGAACATCGAATATGGCCCTCCATTTAGCGATGAAGTAGAATTAGATTACTTGAACTATCAAGCGGATATGACTTCGGATATTCAATTTCAAAATTTAGATCCATATGTTAATGAAAATTTAGAAACAAACGAAATAGACGAAGAAAATTTTCCGAAAACAGCCTCACACCAGGCGTCGGGTTCTTAAATTTAGACAGTAAACTTATAACAAAATTACCGTACATTCACATCTCAAATTCTAACGGTCCTCCACTTAAATTTTTAATTGACACAGGAAGCTGTACATCCTTTATTAACCCAAAATTAATTTCTGAAAATTACATATATACTGTTAAACCAATAACTATAACAACTGTATTCATTTCAAAACAAATAGACAAACAAACAACAATTGATAATTTAATAGAACTACAAAACGAAAACCCTTTAAAGTTTTATCTTTTTAACTTTCATTCATATTTTGACGGACTAATAGGTTCAGACATATTAAGACAATTAAAAGCTCATATCGACTATGGAAATCACAAATTAATAACAGACAAAATTTGTATACCAATTCTTTACAAACCAAACCATACAACCGGACTATTAAAAATAAATCCGCGTAGTAAGCTAACAATCAATGCACCGGTAGATATAGAAAACGGAGACATTTTTATACCGAAAACGAATTTACAACCAAATTTATTTGTCAACGAAGGCATTTATACATCCAAAAATTGGCAATCTAGAATCGAGATTGTAAATTTTAATGAAACCCCAAAAACTTTTATGTTAGAACAACCTATTAAATGTAATAATTTAGAAAATTGCCAACAAATAAATAATTTTAATATAAATTACACAAACAATGTGTCAAACCCATCAGATATTGAATCATTAATTCGCATTAATCATTTAAATTCAGAAGAGAAAAAAGCCATAACACATATTTGTAAAAAATTTGACGATAT
The DNA here is from genome assembly GCA_949319165.1 of Sialis lutaria. Lineage (NCBI taxonomy): Eukaryota > Metazoa > Arthropoda > Insecta > Megaloptera > Sialidae > Sialis > Sialis lutaria. Next base: position 19,648,702 of record OX439241.1, read on the forward strand.
CTTTTACAAAGAAGGACAGGACTTATCTTTTACAAATCAAATTAAACATGAAATTAAACTTACTGACGAAACCCCAATTTATACCAAGTCATACAGATACCCTGAAATTCATAAAGATGAAGTACGTAATCAAATTGACAATTTATTAAAACAAGGAATTATTAGACCCAGCTTTTCTCCATGGTCATCACCAATTTGGATAGTTCCAAAGAAATTAGACGCAAGCGGTATACGTAAATGGCGTTTAGTTGTAGACTATAGGAAATTAAACGAGAAAACAATAGACGATCGTTATCCTTTACCTAACATAACCGATATTTTAGATAAGTTAGGAAAATGTATTTATTTTAGTACACTTGACTTAGCTTCAAGTTTTCACCAAATTGAAGTACATCCTAGGGACATTCAAAAAACAGCTTTTACAGTAGATCACGGTCATTACGAATACGTTAGGATCCCATTCGGATTAAAAAATTCACCTAGTTCTTTCCAACGAGTAATGGATCATGTATTATGCGAATTACAAGGAAAAATATGTCTAGTTTACATGGATGACATAATCGTATTTTCTACTTCCCTTCAGGAACATATAGAAAACCTTAACAAAATATTTGAAAAATTAAGATCGGCAAATCTTAAAATACAGTTAGATAAATCGGAATTCTTACATAAAGAAGTAGCATTTCTAGGACACATAGTAACTAGAGACGGAGTAAAACCAAACCCTGAAAAAATTTCCGCTATCAAAAAATTCCCTATACCAAAAACAGAAAAGCAAATAAAATCTTTTCTAGGACTTTTAGGTTACTATAGAAAATTTATAAAAGACTTTTCCAAACTGACAAAACCATTAACAGAATGTTTGCGCAAAGACAAACAAATTGTAATAGACGATAGATACAAACAGTGTTTTGAAAATTGTAAACAATTACTTTGCAATGATCCGATTTTACAATACCCCGATTTTAGTAGAGAATTTAACTTAACGACGGATGCCAGTAATTTCGCGTTAGGCGCTATTTTATCTCAAGGTCCTATTGGATCTGATAAACCAATTTGCTATGCAAGTAGAACATTAACAAAAACAGAACAAAATTATTCAACAATAGAAAAAGAACTTTTAGCAATTGTTTGGGCAACTAAATATTTTCGACCATATTTATTTGGCCGCAAATTTAAAATAATTACAGATCACAAACCTCTTACTTGGCTTTTCAATTTAAAGGAACCAAATTCAAAACTGGTCCGCTGGCGGTTGAAACTTCAAGAATTCGAATTTGAAATTTTATATAAATCTGGAAAACTAAATCTTAATGCGGATGCACTTTCCAGAATCGAGATTAACTTACATAGTTGTAGTTCCGGAAGTTCTCTTAGCAACAATGTTGATGATTTAGATAAATTAACAGATTGTGACACAATTCATTCTGCTGTAGAAAATTTAAATAACGATATACCTATCACCGAAAAATGTATAAACGACTTTAAAGAACAATTAATATTCATTCTAAAAGAACAATCACAAAAAATGATTTATAAAGTTTTATTTGAAACAAAACGTAGACGAATATTTTACCAAAAAGACTTTAAAGAACAAGACATAGTAAACATTTTTAAACAATATGTTAGACCAAACCGATTATTTTGCACTTATACAGACGACAATACATTTAAAATGATACAAACCGTTTATGATAAATTTTTCAGTAACGGACGTTTTAAAATTGTTAGAAGTACAAAATTATTAGAAGACATTACCGAACGAGACTTACAAGATAATATTATAACTGAGTATCACGAAAATTCAAATCATCGCGGAATTGGCGAAACGTTTGAACATTTAAAAAGACAATATTATTTCGATAACATGAATCAGAAAATTACTAAAATTATAAATAATTGCGAAACTTGTCAAAAATTAAAATACGAAAGACACCCACCAAAAATAAAATTTGAAATTTCAGAGACCCCACGTGCACCTCTTGAAATATTAAATATTGACATATTCAATATTCATAAGAAAAATATATTAACTATAATAGACAAATTTACTAAATTTGCCTCAGCGTATATAATAGAACAAAGAACAAGTTTAAATGTAGTTAAATCTCTAACTCATTTCTTTTCACAACACGGTCTTCCTAAATTAATTATAAATGATCCAGGTTTAGAATTTACTGCTTCTATTTATAAAGATTTTCTTAAACAATATAATATTAAACAACATGAGACTACCGCTAAAAATTCAACTGGTAACTCAGACGTAGAACGATTTCATTCTACGATAACAGAAATCTATAGGATAATATTTCATAAAAATAAAACAAAATTACCTACAGATATTTTAAATGAATGTTTAATCACCTATAATAATTCAATTCATAGTACAATCAAACTAACACCATTTGAAGCGTTAAAAGGACATATTAGTAATCATAACGATTTAAATATAACTAATAATATAACTAACCCACACGATTATTTAAACGATTTAAAAGATAAATACGAAAATATAAAACAAATCATTCATGACAGGCAACATCATAAAAAATAGAAACACTAAAATTAAATCAACATGACTTGAACAATGCACTGACAGAACAATTAAGTATTAATCAAGAAATGACAAAAAGGTTCAATAATATCACAAACCATATAAATAATCAACAAGTAGTCATTGAAAAGTATTTTGACCATTTCCGAAACGAACTATTAAATAAAGTAAATTTTGCAGAAGCACAAGTTATGTATAATCAATATATTGATAAAATTATTTACAACATAGATCTGCTTACTGTACATCTTAAAGATATAAGCGAATCTATAGTTTTAGCCAAACTCAATGTAATTCCTAAACAAATATTACATCCGGCGGAATTAAAACAAATCTATCAATATTTTAACAATCAAAATATTAATTTGGTTTCTAGTGAACATATATACGAATTATTAGAACTACAAGCATATTACAATCAAACAAATATCATATTTGTAGTATTAATTCCTAATTTCCTTAATGAACAATTTCATTATTATCATATTAGAAACTTACCTATAAACAATACTTATACAATTAAAATTCCTACTCCTTATATTATCTTGAACGAGATAAGCTATCAGTATATGACGAAGCCATGTAACCTCATAGAGAATCAATATTTCTGTGAAATTAAAAATCTAAAATCATCAGAAAATGAACATTGTATTACAAAACTGATACAAAAATCAACAGCCAACTGTTCCCTGATCGAAACCGAAGATGTGGAGTTTATAGAAACAATCGAACAAAACTATTTACTGATTGCAACACAACATCCTCAAGAAATTCAAACAACATGTGAAATGGAACAAAAAACCATCATAGGAAATTTATTAATTCATTTCCAAAACTGCAGTATAGAAATTAACAACGTAAAATATACAAGCAAATCAACACTTTCGTGGGACGACATATTTATCATACCAACTGTTTTTTCGCAACTTCAAGTAAGAAACATTACCAAAACTATTACTCTACAAAAACTTAACGATTTTCATCAAAAAACAAGAAAAGCTATAGAGTTGCTAGAAGTCAGAGAAAATAAAATAAATTATTCCACATACACTATAATTGGAATAATTGTTACGATAATAATCACTACAATTATTATTCGAAGAAGATGTAAAACAAAAAATGAAGAAACAAAAAATGAAAATTGTGCACCAGTCAGCAACAATACTTCCACATCGCCTACATTTCATTGGCCGATGCGTCAGACTTTGGGGGGAGGAATCATGAAATGAAGACCCCTTTTATATAATATATATTTTATTAACTAATTATATTCATTTTATTCAATAGCCAATAGTTTGTATTCATTTATTATTATAACCAATAGTTTGTATTTTGTATTCATTTATTATTATAACCAATAGCTTGTATTCATTTATTCAATAACCAATAGATTCATAATATTCAATAACCAATAGATTCATAATATTCAGTAACCAATAATTTAAGATGAATTGTATTTCTATATTATTGTAATCAGTTTATTATTTTATTAATGTTATCTGTAGACATTTATATTATTATCTTCGCTCCATCCTGTGAGCAAGAGTTATTATGTTACATTCGGTGAATCACAGAAAATGATGACTTCGTGAGACTGAAGTTGCAGCAAAGGGTTATCTTATTCTGTGAGATCATTCTCAAGCATACCATCTTGTAAGAAGTATATATATATTACTTGAAAAACGGAGAAACTGTGGTTTCTTAGTCACTTAAACTAAAAATACACCTTAACCACAAAATTTATGTCACTCGACACGTGTTTCGACTTCACAAGAAGTCCTCATCAGGAGCCTAACGATTCCAGACTGATATAGTCTTGGTCAGAACCTATATATATACTAAAAGGACTTATCACGCTTCAATGATTCAGACCAATCAACGGCAAGGTCTAGAAGGATTGAAGCTGGGATAGGTCCAGTACCTCCATTAAAAATACTATTCTTATCCCTCAAGATTTCTAAGCTTTCTGCTGCGTCTAATTGATTATTATTGCACGTTTTAATTAATTTTAAATTATTAATGTCCGTTTTATGATTTAATGTAGTCATATGATGAGCTACGCTAGATTTATCCACCCGATTGTATTTAAGGTGAGCCATGTGCTCTTTAAATCTAATGTTTATAGATCTCCTAGTTTGGCCTAAATAACTTTTTTCGCAATTTAAACAGCTAATTTTATAAATACCGGATTTATCATTTACTTCTATTTTATCTTTGGGGTTACCTAGGAGAGTTTTAATGTTATTATTATTAGAAAAAGCTAATTTAAAATCAAATTTCTTAAACATTCTGGACAACCCTTTGGTGGTCTTGTCAAACGGGAGTTTAATGTAGTTTTTAGGTTCTTCTTTAATTTCTTTAGTTAGAGTAATGTCTTGGAGACGATTTAGTTTAGAATGTTTTTTATTTAAAATGTTATTTATAATTTGTTTATTAAAACCATTGAATTCCGCAATCTCTTGGATGTATTTAAATTCTTTATTAAATCTTTCTTGAGTTAAAGGGATATTAATTAATCTATGGACCATCGTATTAAATGCCGCAATTTTATGTTGGTAGTGGTGATTAGAGTCAAAAGTTATGTATCGTTTAGTAGTAGTATCTTTCCGGTAGATATCAAATTCTAAAATATTATTATTTCTTATTATTAATGTGTCAAGAAAAGGTAGTTTCCCATCTTTTTCTATTTCACATGTAAATTTAATACTTTGAAATTGCGCGTTCATGTCGTTAATGAAATCATTTAAATTATTATTTTTATTATCAAAAATCGCGAAAATATCATCGACGTACCTGTACCAGATTTTAGGAAAATATTTAAATTTCTTTTTAAAGCTGTGTTCGAGATTACCCATGAACAGATTAGCCAGAAACGGTGATAAACAATTGCCCATAGCCGTGCCTTCTGTTTGTTTATAAAATTTATTATTAAATTGAAAATAGTTTTGGTCCATGCAAAGTTCAGTTAAATTAATGAGTTCTTCGATCTCTGAATTATTAAAATTGTTTTTAAGTAGGAGTTCTTTTAAATATTTAAGAGTTTCTTTAATGGGTACGCTAGGGAATAAAGCTGTGACGTCAAAGGAAACTAATATGTCTGAGTCATATAATTTAAGATCTTTAATTTGGTTTACGAAATCTATGCTGTTTTTAATCTCAAAGGATTCCGGTTTAATTTCTAGATTACTGAATTTACTGTTAAGCCATTTGGATATTAAGTAGGTAGGTGAGTTAATGCCGGACACGATGGGACGTAAAGTTTTACCTGGCTTGTGAATTTTAGGGAGACCGTACATTTTTGGTATTACAGGGTTAGAAATATTTAATTTAAATTTATTTAATTTATCTAAAATTATATATATTATTGAATAAAGATTTTTTAAAAAGGATATTTTGAATAAGAAAAATATAATTCGTGCTTGTTAAGCATGCAGTTACGTCTGTAGCCACCTTAAGGTATCTATGTAGTTTAATATTTTGTGTCCGATACATAGAAAATATCAAATATAATTCTGCTCCATGTAAAGAGAGATTTTTTTCTCAGAAGAATTCATTTATTATACCGGGCTTTAGATCCTTAAAGAAATATTTGATTCTTGTGTATATTCATGTAAATTTTTATAAAATGTCCGATTCATTTATCAAATATGTATCTTTAACAACATGTTTATGAAATATTTGTCAACTTGTATTAGTCTCCTGTGATTTTATTCTTATGGTTTATTGCGTATGATCGGTAATGGAACAACATATTTCAACGTGTCCACTGTTAGTAGCAGCGACAGTTTGATATTTCTTTTACGTCTTGTTACTACAGTCCGTTACATAACATCTCATATATCATGAACGTGTTCTGACAGGTCTATATTTAAGAAAACAAATGAAATATAAATGGTATTTCACGGGAAAGAGCTATAGATACAACTATATCTAGGAAATGTGAGTAGAAGGAAGTTTTTAGGCAAAAATCATTGATTGATAAGTGTATAAAGTAATGTATATTTTTTTGTAAATTTTGAAAATATAATTTAATTTTTTTTTTCTATCGAGATCTTTTAAGTATTGACGTTTTATATTTTACAATTAATTTTTGTTTTAGTTGATAGTTAAAAATCGAAAGAGGGTAAACGAGTGAAAATCTTGAAAATTAATTTTTTGAGTATTTATAGATTGAAAAATATGTGAACATTTAAAATTTTAATACTGCAAGTCTATATTAGCATTTCAAATTTTTTTTGTGATTTTTGAGGATAGTTGCACATTAAATTATTTTTTCCCAAAAATCGACATTTTTAATAGAATTTAACAGTATTATACATGTCATTGACATTATATAGTTTCAGACTTGCTGATTCCAAATATCTCATGAAAATTCAATGCTGACTATATTGATTCAAAAGTATTTTTTTCCAAAATCTTCAGAGATACAATCCTGCGACTGGAAAATTTAATTTTTTACGCCAGTTACTAAAAAAACGAACGTATTTATAACCTATTTAAAACTCAAAAGATACACAACATTTAGTTTATCATAGAAAAATTTATAATTTTATAAATAATTTATAATTTTCAAGTTTTGTCATATGATTTAAATCGAATTAATTATTAATAATTATTATAAAAACTGGAAGAATATGCCTATAGTTTCTTATAAGTACATTTTAATCCAATCTGGAATTAAGGCCACAAAAACATGCCTTTCACCAAGAAACCAAGAATTAATTAAATATTATCGCAAAAGTTTTATAGTTAACAGAATTTCGTATTAATAACCAGGGTCATATAAGCTCCGTAACATTGTAATTATAACTAAATTATTGATTCATACGATCTCTAAGGTCCACTTTTAATCCACCCCTTTGTTCAGCAGTAATATGTCGTCTTCAGGCGTCCGAAGTTTGAACAGTGTAATTACAACTGCAGGCAATGCACCGGTGCATCGGCAGCCACCTAGCGGACGCTTAATGAAGCTCGCACTAATGCAATTATTACATCTTAGCGTGCTAGTGTGTATGTTTACCGGTGTACAACTTTAGAGGTAATGAAATGAAAATTATTTATTACCGCGCGCGGTTGCGGTACAAAAGATAGTGCGACAACGACGTCGCTTGTTTTTAATGTATATTGTTTTTTAATTATCCTTAGTTCAGGTGTAGTCTGCAAGGATTATACTCGTAATTATTGTACGTGCACGTTTTAATTGTATTGTGTTTGTTTATCTATCATATATCTCGGATTGGGTTTGTTAATTTTATATAAAAATCAGGAGCGCGTTAAGTGGAAGGTTAATGGGTGCACATATGCAACATTTCTCATTATACACTGAAAAAACATCTGCCAAGTGAATGTACAGTTCTAAATTTACTAAAGCTACTTACTTATCGAAGAATTTTTAATAAATACCGATAATGATTAGCCACTAAAATTTTATACAATTTTATTAGAAAATTTGAATCCGATTTTTTTAATACGCGCCTGATTATTTTCGTTTTTCTGCTATGCAAACGTCAAAATGACATTTAATATGTCATAGTAAATAGTGATTGTAAAAAGAAACAAATTATGTTTTTAAGAAAATATAACGAACAAATTTTAGTCAGGTCTATATTAAAGAAAATATATTCTATGCAATTTTCACATTCATATTTATGAAAAAATAACTATTTTGGAATGTCACCTCTCCCATCCTATACACATAGGACTAAGGCGGCTATTACGCTATCAAATAAATATCATAGTGATATCATATTTCTTTGATTAATGAAATCTTATTGCATTTCTTTGAAAGTGTAATATCCGCCTATGTTAAATGTGATAACATTTCTTTGCACAAAGAAATATGACAGTGTTATAAGTCATCTTTTATAATATTCATAATATTTCTCTGATCATAGATAATGACAGTCTCAATATTTGATCAAATCTTTGTCAAAGATCTTTGACATATTTATTTGATAGTGTAATAACCGTCTTATACAAGAAACAAACGTAACTAATGACCTTATCTGCGAGGTATTAAATATAAATGACAACCCACTGAGAGTTGTAATAAATGGTATGGTATTATATGAATGACCTTGACGCATACTCATGAAGTAAAAAAATTAACGATTTTAAATATACCTCATAAAATACATAGAATTTACATTATTATACATTTTTTTACCACTTCTCTAGAATCCCGAACAAATTCATAACGATTCGACACCTCGCAACTTTTGCTCTCGAGCAAATTCTTTATAATACCTACCTACCTGACATTAGTCACTTAAACTAAATATAGATATATACACCTTAACCACAATAAAACAATGTCACTCGACAAATGTTTTGTTGCGGTTAAGGTATGAATATATGTACATTTAGTTCAAGTAAAATTAGAAATAACAAATTGGTTTTGTTTGGCGTTAGTTAACTTGTATTTATAAGGGGAACAATTATAAACCCTAAAAAACAAAATGTTAATAGTAATTATGAAATGAATAAATTTTAATCATTAGCTTGTAACAATATAATAGATTACAAACAATAAACTTTTTTCTTTTTATGAAGATATTTTTGTGCCAGCATTTTGTCAAAATCAATTACATATGTAATTGATTTTGGCGCCCACAAAAGCATGCCGCCGGGTTGATTGTAATTTAAATTATGTTTAATAATAATTAAAATTTTAACTAACATAAATGATAATTCGTGATAAACAGTTTAAACGTTAAAAAAAAACGGAATTTTCCACGAAATGAGTTGTAAATTGTAACATTTTAAATCAGTTTCATAAATAAAAAAGAAAGAGGACAGAATTGTTATTGTTAATTTAGCTATCTCCATGTATTCATTTCAATAAATAAATATGCTGAAACTATACAAAAAAAATGATCGATTTATTTAAAATTTATGTAGAATCAAAGTTATCGAGATTTTTGAAAAATTGATTGAAATTACACAACGCGAATGGTATTAAAAATATAAACTGAATGTAAAACGATTTTGTAAAGAAGGGGTGAGTATTATGAGTTATGATATACAATTAAAAAATCTCACGTGTTTTATGCGGTACATCAAAAAACGAAAAATTAAAATTTTCTTTTTTCGCTATATTTTTTTACCAAATATATTTTTTTGCTTACGGTTTTTTAAGGCACTTTTTGTGTACAGTTAATTTTTTTTATAACTTTTCGTTTTTGTGTAACAAGCCTTAATTTAATTTTTCATATGGGTCACAAAAAAATTAGAATCCTGATCAAGTAGCTAACAAATTTTATTCGATTTTATTTTATCAAACCGGGTATAAAAAGAAGAGATTACAAGCCTCAAAATAATTTTCGAATGATTATCCTGCAACTATTGTTTTAACAAATTATTAATTAGAAATTAATAACTAGCTGTCGGATCCAATTTTACCCGGGGATATAAAATTAAACTATATAACGTATAATGCTGTGGGGTGCGATCCTTTAGGTCCACACAATCAACTTCCCAACATGGTATGACTTACAATACTTGAATACTGATTACTTATTGTTTCCATAATTAATATTACTATGTTATAGTTTGTAAATATTTTTTTTAATATGTATACGAAAAATTTTAATGGAATTTATCAGAAATAAAAGTCACCCTTTGTATTATGAATATTAGTTTTCTAATATCCTAATAATGTCAATAATATAATGCACATTTTTAGAAAAACTAATCTGACAGTTTGAATTTTGAATTGTGTTGTTTCCAAGGCAACATGAATTATTAGATGTATTTATTAGTATGAAATTCAAATTTTGATGGTGGTTTTCATCCCTTTAATGGCTGTTTGGACCCATATAAAAAATAAATACTGAAATACACGTTTCATTATTTGTATTGTATAGTATTTATTCTAAGTTCCGACTAAATTCGACCAAGAAAAAAAATAAAAATGAAAAAAACACCCTTTTTACCCCCGTAGGGGTTGAATTTCGAAAAATCCTTTCTTTCAGATCATATTCACGTCAAGACGCTTCGATTAGCACCCCAACGAAGTCAATAGCATTTTTTGTTCGCGAGATTTCGTCCCGGAAAAAAATGACACGTACGTACGTACGTACATACACACACACACACACACACACAGACATTTTTCTGAAAATAGTGTCAATATACTCTAATGCCCTTGAAACATGAAAATATGTTAAAATTTTTGATTTCGATTTTCGGACCAATTACAATAACTCCCTATTGGGAAGTTAATAATAATGAGAAAAAAATATGTGATATTTTAAATAGTAAAAAACCATTCTTATACCTCCAGTCATACAAGGATTGTAATTGTGTTTATGCTAAATTGGACACCCTGTATACCAATAGACACCTGTTAATCGTTAGTGAGAATAAAACAATCACCGGTAACTATTTAACAATTAAATCATTGGAGCGAGCAAACAAATCTATTCCACTTAATCTTGCAGAAATTCATCAATCACACCTTTATCTTACTCCGACGGTAAGCTGCTCTAGAGAAAGCTTTCAAGCTGATTCAAAAGCCCAACGCTTTCAAAGCTCTGTACAAAATCTATTCTCACTTTCAAGCATTCCAATATACTCGACGGGACTAAGTTTTTGTGCACAAACCCATTCACAGTAAACCTATATCTTGTCAACTTCTACTATTGTCTATTGCATTTTTTAATATTTTAATTGCATTAGATTTTGTATGAGATGTTCAAAAGCCAATTTAAATAACGTATAAACTTTTTATAAATGCATAGGGTCAACTGGGGTAAATATGAAACACGAAAAAAAAGGGGTAAAAGTGAAACAAGCTTCTAACTAAAAAACGAATTTCTTTACAGAAGAATTATAAAAACTGACATGATCTTTAAAGATTTGTTAAAGCGATCTGAAAATATAAATCGCCTAGTAAGTGATATGTCCCCCCTACAGACTTTTCTGTTAGACGATGGCAAAACGTGTGAATTAAATTTTAATTCTTTGCACATAACTTTCTGCATAACTCAAGTATAAATTAAAGTTACAAATTTCACATTGATATGCCACAAAGAAAATAAATCAAAGTTGCCTTCGTAGTTTTTCTTTTAATTTTTCGATAAGTATTTTCCATCTAATTAAGATTTAAAAATTCGGGAAAAAGTGAAACAGAAATATGGGAAAATATGAAACACAGCCGGGGATAATCTGAACCAGTTTTTGCAAGTCTGGACAAGTCACACATGTTACAGTTAAAGTCAGTTTGAGTGCAGATTTCAGAGTGGATGCATCATTTTGGTTGCAGTCTACAAAATGCCACGAAATTACGTTAAAAAGGTCCTAAATAAGGCTGTACCGGAATTCCGGTCCTATGGAAGTTTGAAAGGGGTCAATAGTCAATAGTACATCAGGGGTCTATGGAACAATTTGTATGTTTTGAAAATCGATGTTTTTTATGCAATGCAAGAGTTTGTTAAAAGAGCACAAAAAAATGTTTCACTTTTACCCCATTATTTTTAAAAAATTCATTTTCGGTTTAAATATTTATCTGATATTTTTCAAACTTTGTAGATGTATTTAGGATGATATTAAGAGTACACATTGTATGTGATATATTAGCAAGAACGAATATTCTTTTTAAAAAAATACATTATTCGCAAGCATATTCTAAGTTTTATTGTAATTTCCATAACCTTTAAATATATTTCATTACCTGATGGTTAGACATTTATAACCTAGCAAGGTGCGACACATGTTTCCTATACAGTTTTTACTACTTATTTCATTTTTACCCAGCAAATATAAATATAACGCATTATATGAAAGTTAGAAGCCTGTTTCATTTTTACCCTTACCTGTTTCACTTTTTCCCAAACTAGAGGTTAAAAATGAAACACACATTTTTCATTTTTTAAATCTGTGTTGTATGGTACAGTTCAAATGACGTAGGTATTTGAAAGGATTATTCATAGGCACATCTAGTAGAAAAAATTAAAATATGAATTTGTATCGTTAACTACCAAAAAAAATGAAAGATTTGTATTTTGTTTCACTTTTACCCCAGTTGACCCTATACGAAGTTATCTTATATTTAACTGAAATATAATATAGGAACGGCTCGAGCGAAAAAATCGTCCACAACGCATCATGACTTCTTAGACCCAGCCACAATGCGTTTTGTGAAAATGCCACAACGCGTTGTTGACGCTTATAATGTATATGGGTCAGTCCGCGGTGACGGGTGTGACATTTCAACTCGGATTGGAGTTCATAATTTCTAAATAATACTAGTAAATAACATGGTTTTACCATTTTTCTGTAGATTTTAATGTAATACAAAGAATAATAGGTCTACGATTATTTTACAAAAAATGCCAGCGTTCAAAGCCCTGTGACGAGTGGGACGCCAACTATTGCAAGTCTTGCAACCTCTATTCAAATTTTTTTTATAATTTTATAAATTTTTTTATAATTATAAATACTTTATATTAATCATACCTTAATATGTTACGAATAAATTATTTTTAGTAACACAAGAGCATCAGGTAAGTACGTAATCTATTTAACTGGTTATTACTCAACAAACATTGTGACGGGTGTGACAGAAAATTGTAATGGGTGTGACAAGTTGAATAAAAGGATACAATAAGAGTACTATTTGTGTGTTTAATTGCTTATTGATATTATTAAATATACTAACGCCCAGTATTATCAAGTTTAACTAAATGCTCCTTTAACTAACTGTCATATTATCAACAGATCCAAGCATAATACCTACATTTAATTAAATAGATTTTAAATTATCTGCAGTATTTCTTTACAACATATATTGTGTCCATTTTTCATTGAAAGCTTAAATATTGATTTAAATCACGTTTGTAAAACAGCAAATTTACTTTAAAGGAGCATTTAGTGCTAAAGGAGCTTTAAATTGGTTGATAATACTGGGTATAATACTTATAACAATTATTTATCAAATACATAGACTCATTAAATTTATAATAAATGTGGTCACCCTTAGTCATTATTGTTGGTGAGGGTAATTTTTTTTTTAATTTGGCCAAACGTCACGTTTGATATGTAATTGTCAAAGACTTTAGTTTGCCACGATCGTCACTTATTCTTTAGTAAGTTATTGTGATTTCACCTTATTTGTTGTCTTTTTTTAAAATATTTTGAAAATTAACTAAAATTTTTTAAATTTTCTTTTGGTATATGAAAATTAATGTTAAATAGCCTGTTAATTTTATATTTTAGTATTCATTTTCGTAAAATATTTTTTTAACTATCTGGTATCAATTACCGCGGACTGACCCAACTACTTATGTTAAGGTAATTAACAGCAATATTACAATTAGATCAATTTTATTAGATTAATTTGTATACCATGTATCAAGGATTAAAAATTCTTAAAATAAAATATTTATTTATTTATTTCTGCAAAAAAATATTGTAGCATTTGGAATTGCACATTAAATTTTGGAGAGAAATTAACAACCATTTTTTGTACTAGTTATTCTTGACCAATGATTTCATTTTCTTTTTTATAATTCTCTGAAGTAACTATTGCGATCAGAGTGCTTGACGTTGACAAAGGACGCGCAGCTCCTAGAAATGTCTTAGCTGTTGTTGTCGGAATTAATTCATCAGAGCTTTATCAACTAGGCATCAAAGAAAAGCTATTGAATTTATAGATGCTGAGAGTAACTTTATTAAACTACAAGACGTGCTTTCGACTTCACTAACTCTTCGTTCGGCTTTTATGTTGTCACCTGGAAGCAAGCAACGTTTTATAAGCTGCCACTGCAAAAGATATTGCTTTGACAGAAAATGCAAATGTCTCTCCATTATAAGCTGCATTTACAAATATTACAAAAATATTACTTATAAAATTACCTAAAAATATGTATGTTATAGCTTTAAGGCCTGGTAAGTCAAATAAATAAATTTATTTCTAAGTGACATTGTCATTTGATTTAATTCACATACAAATTATCAGGTTGTAACATAAATTCTGTCGGATTTTGTTTAATGTTTTTATGAATCAATAATTTTTACACCAATTAATACTTAATCTTCAATACATGGTTCATTGTTAGATATAACCTGCTTCCATCTTTCAGGTAATTTTCCAATCCCTTGTCGAAAAAAAATCCTTAGTTTGGATTCAAAAATAAGGACACTGCATTTTGTGTATCTTCTTAAAAATGGAAATATTTTCCATCAAGAAAATTTTGCAGGTTTCGAAACACATGTAGTGAATACAATACCGGGATTCCGAAATACCGAAAACCGGGATCCCGGTCATTTTTCTCCGGTATTACGATACCGGTATTAGTGCATATAATACCGGTATTTCGGTATTTATAATTAGGACTTAAATACGTACAAATAACTGTTAGAGAGTCGATTTTTACACTTAAATCTTATTATTAGCTAAACTGTTTTGTGATATGTAATTGTATTGTCAAATTATGATATTTTCCCGATATGTGATAGATTTTTCGAAGAAATATTTTATTTAAAAAAAAAGTAAGAACTCTCAATGTTGAAAATTATTAAAAATTAAATTCAGGGCAATAATAGAAGCTCAAATAGTTGTTTTTTAAAGCAATATTACATATCGAGCGTCGAGCCCTTAGCTTCAGAATATAGTAAGCGACATTTTTTCGAAATTGAGTTTTGTATGGCAAATTTTAACCCTGAGATTTAATGTTAAAAAAATTAATATTTCATTTTTTTCCACTTTGATGTCGACATTCCTGTTCCTCGTCAGTAGTTTCAATTTTTAAATACTTATTGTTGACGACATCTAGAACTCGCGGTATTTCTATCATAACCGTTAAAATTGCCATATTTTTCAATAAAGTATTTCTAAAAAAATTACTCTCTCTAACTTTTTGTAACCCACGATAATTCGGCAACTGATTTTTTTAATACCGGTATCCCGGTTTTGAACATAAAAAATACCGAAATACCGGTATTAGGATTTTGGTCCGGTATTGTACTCACTAAACACATGATAATTCGAAGGTGTTATTTAAAAAAAAGATAACAAATCTATAAGTTTTTCCCAATCAAACTCTTCCAGTTTCTGGGAGCTAAGTGTAGATGAGCATTATCCTGGTGGAACATGAACACTGATTAAGTAAAGCTGAACGTTTTTTACTTAGAGCTGTCGTCAGGCGGTCCAGTTGTTGACATAAACAGCTTGTTGACATTTGTTGACAATAAACTGGACCGTCTGATGGAAAAAAATTCCATTTCCAAGAAGATATACAAAATGCAGTATCCTTATTTTTTTAATCCAAACCAAGGGAATGTTTTCGACAAGGGATTGGAAAATTACCTGAAATGTGGCAGCAGGTTATATTTAACAATGAACCATGTATTGAAGATTAAGTGTTTATTGGTGTAAAAATTATTGATTCATAAACATCGGACAGAATTTATGTTACAACCTGATAATTTAAAAATACCTTACATGTGTAGGTGCATAATAAGTTGAACAAGTTATTTATGGGTTATTGTATAACTTGCACTATATATTAGATAGATTCACTTTGTACATCAAACATAAATTTTAATACTTTGCACTTAAAATTTTAAAGTATCCACTAAATACACGTGAACATAGATTTTAAGACTTTTTTTGTTTTTAATGCATAAGGCGAATATTTAATCGTTTTAAAATATAGAAAATCACAAAAATCACAATAAATACACGAATATGTAATTTTTAAATCTGATAGGTCCGAATTTAGGCTAAGTGCAAAGTATTTATTTTTAGTAGAAATTATTTATTTAAAGTTGAGCAAGCTAAGCTACTGATTTTTTAAAATTGTACTCTTTGTTTGTAAAAGATAAAGATGGATGAATAGCTCATTAGTACAAGTAACTTTACTTACTTTACTTCGGTTATGAATAATAAAGAGATAAGTAAATATATAAGAGAAAAATCACTTTACTTTGGTGTTATGAAGCTACGTGTTTTGTATACGGTTTTTTTTGTTAAAATAATACGCAAGATTATTAATTTAACAAGCGTTTAATTACTTGTTTATTTAATTCACATGGTTCGTGAAAACAAAAGAAGTTTCATTTCAACTGTAAGCTTATGTGGGTGTGGCAAACAAGATTTTTTAATACGCAAGTGTTTTTATATGTATAATCTAAATTTAGCCTTGTATTTAAGTGAGATATATAATATCGGTAATTCTAAAGATTGCAAATTATATTTATCAACCGTAGCCTATCTTATTCGATAAAGTATGTTTTATATGTTTAATCATGTAGTTATGAAAAATATTACAGAGGCAAGAAAGGAATATAAAAAATATAATTATTATCAGATGAGGGGCAACATTTTTTTAGTTTGATTTAAATTAAATTAGGACAATTGTATTAAGGAAAAAATGTACTTTACAACATGTAAAAAGTAATATTATACCTAGGTATAATAAAAAACAGTTGATTCCGTTGCTGGGTCAATTACATGCCACAAAAAAATGACTAGTAGTACAGTCAATATACACAAAAATTCTTAAAATCTAGAAAAAATTCCGATGGTTTTTTGTAGGTTTGATAAAACGTATAACAATTATTATTCAAGCTATACGAATTTCAATTTAAAAATTTTTACGTTTTATCAAAACTACAAAAAAAAACTCAAATTTAAATGTTTAATATTTTTTCCTCTTTGTAAATGAGACAAGTTTGATTTTGATAAAATAAAAAAGTAGGTATTGTAGATTCAATTTGCAAAAGGAAAATTAGTTTTAGTTATTATTAAAATAATTATGAACAATAATGTGTGCATACTACGCGAAAATAAAAAGCCCAATTTCAAATTGAATTTTAGTTAAGAAAAATGCTTCAAATCTTTATAAAAATGTTATGATTAAAAAATTTAGGCTTTCTTTAATAAATATTGTCGATTTCATAATTTTCTGCAATAGATTTCTATGTGATTTTATTAATCAAAGGGCAGATGATTGAAAAAGCAAGATAACTTTTAAACGTTGCGCATGCGCAGTAGTCAAAAATATATTTTTTGAAAATAGGCTGTATTTTGGTTGAAAATTGACGGATTGAAAAATTTTTCCAACAAAAGTTGTAGCTAAAATCCCAAACTACAACTTTTGTTTGAAACTTTTTTTCATATATTTAGATTTAAAGAAGTTTTAATTTAAACAATTAAAAATCCTAAACAATTGCATTTTTTGCAAAAACGGGGTAAAAAGTCGTGGAGAAAGACTTTTATTCTGATAGATTAACGTTTTAACTATATAATTTCAAAATCTCATTGACCATCGAATTTTTTCGGACCTAAATGTGTAAATTGACTGTATTATAGTAGTCATTCAAAGCTGAGATTTTAAATATTCAATTAAATATATTTAATTAATATCTATTAATTAATAATAGTAATTGACATAAAGCTATGATTCAACAAGAAACATCAATAATTAATTTAATAGATGTAGGTAAACTAATAAAACACCTACCTACTCACTTTCACATTTTTTCTGCATTTATACTGCATGATTCATACTATATTTGAATCAGGTGAATAATACATAGATACTCTTATCGTCAAAAATATATAATTTAAATGTATGAATGAATTTAATATTTTTTCAAGTAGGTATTTAATTGATAACAAATGATTTATATAAATTCGACAACCAAAAAGTATATTTGCTACATAAGATCAACCTAAACATAGACGTCGACTCCTTTATACTTGGAGGGCGATATTTGCATAAACACACGCCCTAATAAAACTTGAAATTTCTACTTTAAGATTCCTTTGAAAAAATTATTTATTTTTTCCTGTTCAAAGTTACACGTCAGTAAAGGATGCGCCAAAAAAAGCCAAAAATTTACATCGAGTGTTAAAAAATGTTTATTTTACGATTTTTACATGAAAATGAAAATTTTGAAAGCAAACAAAGTTGAGATTTCAAGTATTAAGTTCCTTTTTGGAAAATTTCTTAGTTATATTATTTTTACTAAACTATGTAACAGCTATTTGAATATTGTAGGTACCTACAATTTTTTTAGGAAATCAATAATTTTATTGACTAGTGTATATGTTTTATTTTATTTAAGTATGTGCATGCAATTGGCTATTTGCACATACTGTATGTGCATGCAATTGGCTTTTTGCACATACCACTAACTTAACGTAAACTAACCTACCCTAACTTAACAACCTAACCTAATGAGGTACATAAACAGTTTGAGCAAATAGCCACATTCTTTATTTAATACTAACTATTCGCACATTTGAAGTCGGCACCTATGTCCCTACATATCTTATCTTATATTATTTGTTTATCAAGTATGTTTAATTCACAGCAAATTATTTATATAAATTCGATTTTTTTTAAATTATCGCATTATTATAATAATAAACATTATTCTGTGAAGTTTTAACCTTTACAAGATGTCGGATCAAAACAACCAGCCTAAGCAAGGTAGTGGTAATCAAACCGGAATATTTGGTGTACAATCTGAAGGAGATACAAATATCAATTTAAGAGACATCATATACGAGAAGAAAGGTAACACCACTATTATTAACAGTGGAAACAACCACAATCAAACGGTGGGAAACATATCCGGATGTCAAAATGTGAACATTAGCAAAACTGGTGGACAGAAGTAAATTATTACTGAAGAAGATGATACCACAGTTAGTAGACATTTCTATGAAGCCATACTTTTATATTTTTTTACGTTTACAAATATTAGAATAGCTGCTTGAAATTGTACATGGAAATGATGAAACTACTACAAACATTTTTTTATGTATATACTATTATACTATATATTATGATATACCTACATCCAAGGCACAAGCACAGTGGGTCTCCGAAGAAACGAAAGTGAAGAGATGAAGAGGTCACACGGTCACTTGCTGCTACGGGGCCCTAGAGCACAGAGCATCTAGTTAAGGCACTGCCTACATCTAAGCATCAACATAAATTAATAAATGGAAATTATACCGGGTGTCCCAGATAACTTTTCCAGCATGGGGATCTCAGTATCTGTAAGAGATACAGGTTTGGTTAAATGAGATGAATTATTTGTAAGAAAGGGGTGAGTATTACTACACCAAAAAATATTCATAATTTTATGTGGTTTAGGCGGTATACCCAAAAAACTGAAAATTCTGAATTTCTTTAAATGGCTATAACTTTTTTGTCAAAATAGATAGGTACTTTTGTAGGCGGTTTCTTTAAGCACTTTTTTGTGTAGAATTGATTAGTGTATTTAGATTTTTTATATCACTTTTAGATTCCGAGTTACAAGCCCTAACTTTAGTTTTTCTTATGGGCCACTAAGTTGACTATAGCATATTTGAACGTGTTTTTTAGTCTACTTTACAACGATATGTCACATGCTACATTTATTTTTGAAAATAAGTCGATGTACTAAATGCGAGTGATATTTATTAAGTATTTTATTACAAACATTTAAGTGAGCCATGAAAAACAAAAATTGTAAACAAAAATCATAATAACAACAATCAAAATAACAAATGAATATTTGAAAACAATAAACTATTTAAAAAAATACATTATAATTTTTTTTCGATAATAAGTAATGCAAGTGACATATCGTTGTAAAGTAGAGTAAAAAACACGTTCAAATATGCTATAGTCAACTTAGTGGCCCATAAGAAAAACTAAAGTTAGGCTCGTAACTCAGAAACTAAAAGTGATATAAAAAATCTAAATACACCAATCAATTCTACACAAAAAAGTGCCTTGAGAAACCGTCTACAAAAAGTACCTATCTATTTTGACAAAAAAGTTATAGCCATTTAAAAAAATTCAGAATTTTCAGTTTTTTGGGTATACCGCCTAAACCACATAAAATTATAAATATTTTTTGGTGTAGTAATACTCACCCCTTTCTTACAAATAATTCATCTCATTTAACCAAACCTGTATCTCTTACAGATACTGAGATCCCCATGCTGGAAAAGTTATCTGGGACACCCGGTATAGGTTTGTAATGTATGTAGGTACACTGCAATTAAAAATTTGATATTTTTTTCTGACGTTGTTATTATACATGAATGTATGTATGTATTTGTATATTTTTAATTTTTTTTGTATGTTCTGCATTGAAATGTCAATATTAAAATAAAATATAAATATAATAAATATTTAAATTAATTATGTAAGGTTGATTTTTTATATTTACAACCCCTCCTCCTTTGTAAGGAGTTCGTATGATTTTGGTGCCCACTCTTCTTAAATTATTTTTATTGTTTCTTTTTTTCTAAGGAAAACCAGCAATTAATTTTGGCAGCCGAAACTGATTTCAATAAAATTATTTTAAAATAAATCATTAAAAAATTTAAATATGTAGCGCTTTAGAACCCCTTCCTCCTTACCACAAGATTAATAAGATATTATGGACCCTTCTCCCTCCCTAAAAGTCTAACGTAATTAATTAATTATAACAACTACCTACACATATTTTATAATAATCATAAAAAATATTAAAAATAAGATACATAAATATATTTTTGATAAATGGGTATTGCATTAAAATGTAAATATTTAGGTACTTTTAATAACTACTTACATGTTCATGTATTAGATGTTTGATTTAATATATTTTATTAAACTAATGTACCATTTATTATTACACTTTTTGTGCAGTAAATATGTCATTGCAATTTAGTTTGTAGGTACTTGCATTAGTATCAAGTTAAAATGATCATATTTAAATTAATGTGTGTTAGTTGGTCAATCATAATAAGCAAAAATGATAAAAATCTACGTATAATATAAATATGTACAATAGGAACTTATTATTACTTATTATGTACTGGGTGTCTCATTTTATAAAACCTTCACACAAATATCTCCGCAGGAAAGGTGCTAGCAGAAATGTAGTATCTAAAAATCTTTGCTTATGTTAGATATAAGCATTTTTGTTTTTTACTGTTTCTCTTAAAAAGCTTTAGTTTTCAAGTAAAAAAATTACATCTGTATTTTTTCTGTAATTTTTTATAATTATATCTAAAAAAATTGAGGTTAAAAAAAATGTATTAGAAAAAAGTTTATTATTTTTCATTAAATTATATAATTTTAATAAAATCATCTGCAAGCTTTGGGCCGCAGCATGCATCTTAGGGTGTTTGGCACCACTGATTTAAAATGAATATCAAATATTAATTTTTTGCTAATTCCTAGTCTTGCAGTGGTTGCCGGGTATTTGACGGTACAATTCACAATTCGAACCGTTAAATCATCGACATTCAATGCAAACTTAAATGAAATAGACTGATGGTAATGTTGATACCATCTCGTCAAAATTTGAACAGTATATAGGTATCATCCTAATTTAAACTTATTTCGACACCAATTTATCTCGTCCGACCATAAACCACTCTTGTCTTGGCGTGTAGCCCTAAGCCAGACCAAATTAATAAACAAATTTCATTAAAATCGGTTCAGAGGTTCATAACTACACAATTGATAAGGATCCAAAGGAAACACATAGTATTTATTTCGTGCAAATCTTTCTACTATTAAATTTCATTCATTTATGCTATCTAAATATGTAAATCGATTTTCAACAAATTCAACAATTAGTTAATTCATATGGAACCAAACGCCGCGTCCACGCCTTATGTTTACACAAAATTTGATTGAAATGCAGTTTAAGTTTATGTAGGGTAGGTATTATATTGTGATATCTCTAAACGGTCTGCCTTCGTTATTGACCATTGAATAATTTATACAGCCAAGTAACAAATCCTTTATGCAGTTGAATTAATACGATACTAATGTTTATATACTGGCGAATTCTAGAATTATCACTGTCCAGTCAAGCATAATTTCGTGATTTAGTGTGGTAATTATTTTAATAGATTGCAAATACGTAATGTGGTGTATATATATTATGTTTACTGTGTATTTTCTGTCGACAAATAACGGCTGTTTAATTTGTGAAGATGTGTACATATTTACAGGGTAGGTAGTTAATAAATTTAAATTAGTAAATCAAGATGCTTGTGTATAATATTGCATACCACAAGCAGGCTTTGCTTGGTACTTGTACTGTTCTACTCTCGGTTTAAAATTGTTTTGCATTGATAAAATGAGTATTAAACCCACTTAAAAGTTTACATTTTCTGAAAGAGCACATTACTGTATTCGTATATTTATTTTGTTTTATATTGGTTTTGATTTCCTGTTATAAAAAGTTCATTATGCCGGAATTTGATATATTTTTGACTGGTAAAAAACGTTATAAAGTCGAAATACATAATAATTTTGAATTTACGTATGTTCAATTTCATCGAACTATTTAACTAGTATGTTACCAGTATGTTGCTTAGCTTGACACACTTCTATAAATATATAAGTATACAATATAAAATCATACAGCCTAAATTAACTATGGGTTCTTAGGCTTTTGAATAGCGAAAATCACATAAAAATCAGTTCAGAAGTTTTCAATGTAACTCGGAACAAACAAATAGGTAGACAATTTTTAAATCTTTTAAAATAATTTATAAAAATTGTATAGGCAGACAGTGGCGAATTAAAGAAGGTTGTAGCTTGGGGTAAAATGTGAATTACCCCCCCCCCCCCTCATAGTGATGTGTTATTAAAAATAAATTTTTGTCTAAAAATTAAATTTACGCAATTCCTTAAGACTTTTTTTCCACCATGCTGCTTAGGGCCCCTTTAAGGCCTTTAACACCTGTGGCCTCGCCCCATCCCCTTAGTCCGTTACTGCATGCAGATATCCACTTTTACTTATAATGTCCATTTTTATCTTACTCTTAGATTTTTTTAAACTTTTGAATATCACTGGTATTTAATAATTTTCTTATTTATAAAATAATTTAAACAACATATACATAACAATAGTTTTGATGTTATAAATACATTTCAAGTGGAACCATAAACAGTCAGAATAAAATCACGGTGATAAAATTGTAACGTTTAAACAATCATTATCCACGCACAATTTTCCAGAATACATATCTTCAAATCAATTTAATTCCTATAGAAATGAGGTAAAGTCAAGATACTAAAAATATATTTAACTACATACTAATAGATATAATAAATATTGTTTTACAACGCCATATACAAAATTGTAAGAATTAAGAAAAGCCACATTGGTATCTCAGCTCTATAAGTACATTAAAATAACTGCCTATCAATTAGAATTTAATTTTCTGAGACTTAATTATAGCAAATTCTCTTATAACCTCTTTCGAATTTAATTTTCGTGCAATAATATGCTAATTCTATCTTATGCTACGTAATTTTGCACCTATTTCTTAAAATACTTTGATTTTAAATGGAAATAATTACAATATATTTGTATTATTTAATATTATTTTTAAACACATTTTTAATGTTTTGTAAGCTAAGACCAGCATAGTTTAATTTTGCAAAATTTTATAACTGCACACTAAAATAACCCCTGCAGACCAGAACCCTAGTAATCTCACTTCGTTGTCTGTCCGTCCATCTGGTTTAACAAAATATCTTGTAAACTAAATAAATTAGAAGTTATAACCTCCAGACATATCAGGACGTGAAAATTTCAGGGAGTGAAGCATAGAGTTAAATTTAAGCTAAACATTTTTTTTATTCTTACTCATTTGGGGTATCAAAATGCAGGAATTTTAATCGGTAAAAATTGACAACGGTAGGTACAAAACATTTATTGGGTAGTTATGAAACAAAATAAAAATTACAAATATACTATACAATATTTACTTAATTTTTTCGAACATTCATTTTTATAATATATAAATAAAAAAATTGCAATAAGCCCTTAGTGGGCTTTCACACCGGAGCAATATAGTAATATAGCAACAGGGCAACTTATAACTAGCGATATTATTGCTATCTGTCAATATACATTGAATCGGACATATTGTCTCTCACCAAAGCAATATGATATCGCTATATTGCTAGTTGCTAATTGGTAGTTAGTTTATTGCTGTGTTGCTATATTGCTATATTGCTCCGATGTGAGCGCCCACTTAAAAACAATAGAAAGTGGCATGAGCAATAAGCTGAAATAACCATTTCGTATGCTCCCCCCTTTTATTTGAGTGAGTAGGTACTGGCTTAAAATTCTGAAAAAATAATATTAAGTAAAGCTTTGGCAACACTAAATGATAAATACTTAAGTCATGAACTCAGTAGGTATCTACAAAATCCCAATTTTATGCATATACGGAAAAACAGAAAAAAATCTAAAGAATCACAGTTTTTTCTGTACATCCCAGATAGTAAGCGACAACCTATTATTGTGAAATATTTTTTACAGTCTTAAACTGTTATAATGTTTCAGATACAGTAAGACCTCGATTATCCTAGGTAAAGTAGGGAGGAGGTACCTCGGATAAACGAAAACTCGGATAACACGAAAGGAATAAAAAAATCGAAAATTTTAATCATTTTTTATGTATACATATTTTTTATGTATACATATGTATTTGAAACGGTAGAATGAAATTTAATAGTTTTTTCATATCACATGCATAGAAACAACTAGTTTTGAACCCAGTTTTGACAGTAGAAACAAGACAATTTCAGACCAATGCGATTGTACCGAGCAGAAACAAATAAACAACGTTATTCCTAACTAGCAAATTCATTAATCTTAGTCAGAATCGAATTTGTAATAAACAAAAGCGGATCTTATTTCTGAATTATTTTATTATTAAAATAGTATAAGATATTACCAGGGCCGCCGAGAGCCGAAGCGGGCCCCGATGTAAAATGAATCTTGGGGCCCCCGGACAGACTGAAAGACTTTTTTTTTTTTAGTCCGTAGTATTTGATAATTTAATACTGTTCAATGTGATGACCTTTTTTTTTTTTTTTTTTTTTTTTTTTTTTTTTTTTTTCAATTTCAATCAGCTCCGGGCCCCTTCAAGCTCCGGGCCCCGATTTTTTGCATCGCCCTCTTGTCGGGCCTGGATATTACTGCGCTATTTGTCTGAAATAGTCTTACTTCGGCTGGCTACAGAAATCAAAACTCGTTGTTTCAATGCATGTGATATGAAAAATAGCGTGTGTGGCACGGGATGAAACAAAGACGATTTCTGACCAGTGCGATGACAGCACTCGCTTCGCTCGGGCAGTCAACTCTCGCCCTAGTCAGAAATCGTCTTGTTTCAACCCTTGCTACACAATATACTATTTTTTTCATTTTTTGACATGACAATGATAAACTGCAAACATTATAGCCTAAAATTATATTATTACAGTTTCAAAGAGTAAAAAATATTTTATAATAATAAGTTACCGCTTATTATCTGGAATGTACAGGGAAAAACTGTAATTCTTTAGGTTTATTACTTTCAGTGCATTAAACCATAAAAAATGTAAATGGAAAATTAATTAAAAAATTTGTCAAGCATCAAATATTTTAATTAATAAAATGAACTTAAATGACACAATATAAAAAAATATATACAAAACAAATGAAATTAAAATTTAATTTATTCTTAATGTTTATCAATTATAAGAAATTCAAAAATAATTCAATATATGTAGCTACAATATCATGGCTACAATAATAATATGAGTATTTAAAAGCGCTGAGAATATATTCCACAATTCGCATGTTTGGCAGTCCTTGTAATGTATACAACATTATACATTATAGGTACATTATGTATATTAATTAGTTAATACAAAGGCCGTTTTATCTATTAGGGACAGTGGCGAGATTTTATGACTTTTGGGATGTACACAATTTTGTATGTTGTATGTAATAATAATATCAAATTAATTTTAATTAAATAATTTTATCACTTGTATTAAGCTAATTAGAAGTTTTATTATATTAAATCAATAATTATTATTTAATCAGTGACGTAAACAATTAATTTTTTAGAGTAATTTTGTACTTTATTATATAAGAAAAGTATTGGTTTTGGCTGAATCTATGTTTCAAGAAAATGTTAAAAATGTTTATCTATATAGTTTTTAATCTTTACGAATTTAAAATTGATAAATCTTAATTTGAAATTGATTATTCACAAATTGAAATTGTTTAGTCTCAATTTGAAATTGCTTATTCCAAATTTGAAATCGCTTAGTCTCAATTTGAAATTGATTGTTTCCAATTTCAAATTGATTAGTCTTAATTTGAATTTGAAAAGGTATAGTAAGGCAAATGATCTCAAAAATGGCTAGATGAAGAAATCGGAAAAATATACTACATTATTTTAATTCGACTTCCAGTTTTACCAGAAATAAAAAATAATAATAATGCAGTAGTAGACTAAGGGAGAGGAGTGCATTTCGGGCCCCAGGTGACAAGGTGACATGGCGAAGAGCAAAAACGGTTAAACATATTTTTCAACATTACTAGGGTGGGAAGGTATAATTAAAATTCCGCCACTAAAACAACGAGACTTAAAAACAAGTCTTGAGGCTTCCGTGGTGATCTTGATATGGATCTTGGCTTCTTGGTGAAATTCGCATCAATTTAGTCGTGTTATCGACCAACATTTCGTCACATATTGCAGTGAACATCTTCAGAGCTCTTATTTAGAAGTTACAATGTCTAATGTGCTAAGTGACCCGATCACAATAGCCCTTACTCCCAGCCCTCTCATTCATTAAGATCTGCGATCAGGCCCTGAGAGAGTTTCAGCGGGGCCTGAGTCAACCCACATTTTGGAGGCCCTATACCCCCCCCCCCCTCCCTCCACTGAGCGTAACGACATTCCAAACAAATCTCGTACTAATAAATTTCTAATAGTTTTCTGATATAATATTTTAGTATTAAAAATCAGGAGGTTTTTTAAAGAAAATTTTCCTTTTTTCTACTTTTTCCACAAAATGTATCTTTTTTGTAGTATATTTATTTAAAAAAAAAAACTCTGTTAAAAATAGTATAAGTATCAAAAAATATATAAAATATAAATTGTTTTCTGGATGCCGGGGCTCCTGAGATACAGGGGGCCCGGGCCGTATGGCCCTCCTAGCCCCCCTCCCCCTCTATCTGGGCCTGCCTGCGATGATCGGCCCACCATCAACCTCCCAATCCTTCTTGTATTCCCGTCAACCTCAAAAAAACATAAACAAGGAACAAACAACAAAAATCTATACAAACACGACTGAGATGTCGAACTAGAAACGATTCTGCCGACAAATAATTCATCAAGAGAAAAAAAAACCTTTGGGGTGGTCTCGACAGTGAAACAAAAGTATATTTTTGTTGCCTGATGTTATTTATACATAATAAATAAATTTTACTATGCTTTTTACTTGATATACTGAAAAAATTAAGAAATAGATTTAATAGAAACAGATGGCTGGAAATGAAAAGATTACAACGCTGTCGAAATTAAGTTTTTAATATAAAGTAATATAAAGTTCCAGGTAAATATCTTCACCTAATTGTTATTAAATTTCTATATTTTTATTAAATTCTTGGTACGCCACTGTTAGAAAGATATTTGATATTTTGTAACATAATTTAAACTTTTGAAATGCTTGTATAATATTGAAATATTAAAATAACTTCAAAGCGAAAGAAAAAATAAATGTTTTCAATTTTTTATCGACAAGAAAATTTCACATATTTAATCAGATGAATACGAAAGGTAAGCATACACAAAAACTATTTGTGAATAATATAAATATTTAGAATTTTCATTCAAATAAAAATATTAATATTAATATATGCCAAACACAAATTTTCTGAATAGCAGTTCATTTAAAATTCAGAAAAAATATAAGTAGCTATGTTATTTTTTATTGATGCCAATCACATTTTGTAAACATATCTTTTATCAAATAGAATTTGAATTCATCAGGTGTTTTATCTATATACATACATATACTTTAATATTTAATTTGATAACCGCTTATCAAATAATTTAAATATGAAATTAAAATCCCACGCACCAGATTATTTTTATCTTTTAGTGAATTTCAATAAATAGATATATGTAAATTAAATAAATTTATAATAATTATTAATTTATAATATACTCATTTTCTGTAAATCGATTCATTAATTATGTAAGGGAGCGTCCATTAATTACGTTAGGGTTTAATGGGAAGGGGGCGGGGTACGAATCCTTTCATGGAGAAAGGGGGTCAAAAACGTATTTTCTTTCTTATTCGGATTCATTGTGCAATATAAATTGTTGATTTTTAATCTTTACTTTATGTATCAAAAAAGTTTGGTAGTGATGTAAAATTTTATGAAAATATTTTTTTTGAAAGCAAGTTTCAAGTTGGTGAAAAGTTTAGAATGTTATGCTATGAGATAAATTATAATGTACTACACATTT
Source organism: Sialis lutaria (assembly GCA_949319165.1). Classification (NCBI taxonomy): domain Eukaryota; kingdom Metazoa; phylum Arthropoda; class Insecta; order Megaloptera; family Sialidae; genus Sialis; species Sialis lutaria. Next base: position 19,677,543 of record OX439241.1, read on the forward strand.
TTTTTTACAATTTTATTAACTTGACCTGTTTAGTGCCCGTTCTCATCAAAACTTATAATCCATTATTTCACCCACTTTCCGATGTCCGATTGTCTTAAAAAATTTATAGTAGTATTCAGTATTCTCGATGACAATATACCTAAGAATCAATCATTTCCAAAACTAGTTTAAAAAGATATTTTTACTTTTTAAAATGTGCGTATTGTTTTGTATGTATTACTTTGGCTGAAGTACTTATGTGATAAAAAAAAAACAATGAACAAAACATTAAAGAAATTTGAAAATTTTCAGTGAAATTGAAAATAACATGAAATTATTCATCTTTACATCACTAAAGAAATATTACTACCTGTTTGACGTAGTAATCTTGAAACGGTCCAAAATATTGTAATTCTTGCTAGGCCACGTGTTACTAAAATTATAAAAAAAATATTAAAGTTACTAAAATTACAAGTTACCATGAATTATAGTAATTTTTGTGTGGAGGGTAGAAATCTATATTAATAGTATAATAGTACAGTACTTTTTATTGCGTTGCCTTTTGATTGAAACGAAATAATTTGATTAGCACTTAAGAAATAATTCATCTTAATTAAGAATAATTAGTTGAATAAATAATGTAAATGAAATTTACGAAAATAATAAAAATTGCGTTTTATAAAAATTACAATGGAGATGGAAAGAAGTTACTCAATTGACAGTACTTGTTAAAACTGATTGAAATTTTTAATCAGCAACTGTAATTTTTATAAAAAATCAACTTCATTTTTCTCCGTGAACTTATATGAATTATAGGCAAAATTTAAATAAAATAAAAATAATCTGCCGTGTGCCACAGGACTTTCTTATACGTAATAATGACAGTGAACAGTGTACGTGATTTTTATTTTAGTGAAGGATATTTCTGACAAACTAATAAAAGATAGAGTAAAATGAATGAGACATAAACTATAGAAATATTATTTTATACATTATGTATCGAACGAATTTTGTTTAACATAATTACTAACAATAAGATGGAAACAGATGTTTACTCATGTAATTTTTTTAATTTTTTGAAATAAGACAAAAATGTTATAGATAAAAAATGTCGAGTATGTTACTATCTATAATTTATTCCCCATACATTTTTTTCCAACACTTATGGTTTAGCCAGAAATATTTTTTTAAAATCATTATTTAGAATAATCTATACTGGTTGCTGGGTGCTTTGACCGTACGGATCACGACTAATACCGTCAAGTCGCACGGCGACCACTGCAAACTAAATGAAATAGAGTATACAGTGTTTATTCTCAGTATTACGTATAAGAAAGGCCCATGGTACATATGGCAAACACGTACAGTCTCTGTAATACGTATAAGAAAGTCCCATGACACTCATGGCAGATATTTCTTCTCTGTTATGAACCATTTGAAATGTACTTAAAATCGAATACTTAGTAAAAAAAAAAAAAAAATTAAATTTGTTTTTTTCGAAAAAATGAATAGAACATAAATTATAGATAATAATATTACCTACAATTTTCAACTTGGCCATTTTTCTCTAATTCGCACTGTTTCAGTGTAATTCGAAAAATTCAAAAATCGATGTAGGTAAACATCCGTTTCCGGTTGAATGATCGTTTTCAAAAATAGGAGGTTTTCTTCCCAGGCAAAAATCAATCTTAAGTATAAAATTCCACCTTTCTACGATTTGTCGTATTTGAGTTACATCGTCTACAGACAGACCGACAGACCGACAGACAGACAGACAGACCGACAGACAGACACACAGACATCATGGCGAAAATAGTCAGAATGGATTCAGGGAAGGTCAAAATTAATAATTCCATCAAAATCCGGATTTCGAAAAAAATCGCGTTTACAATACTTACTTATACTATATGTATATTTCATATACATTGGTATAAGAAAGTAAAAATACCCATAACTCCTAAACGACTGATGATGGAAGGGTGTAATTTTATATTTATAATAATCTTTCATCTGGGAAGACAACCACCTTATTTTTAAAATGATCACTAAACCGGAAACGGATGTTTACTCATGTAATTTTTTTAATTTTTTGAAATAAGACAAAAATGTTATAGATAAAAAATGTCGAGTATGTTACTATCTATAATTTATTCCCCATACATTTTTTTCCAACACTTATGATTTAGCCAGAAATATTTTTTTAAAATCATTATTTAGAATAATCTATACTGGTTGCTGGGTGCTTTGACCGTACGGATCACGACTAATACCGTCAAGTCGCACGGCGACCACTGCAAACTAAATGAAATAGAGTATACAGTGTTTATTCTCAGTATTACGTATAAGAAAGGCCCATGGTACATATGGCAAACACGTACAGTCTCTGTAATACGTATAAGAAAGTCCCATGACACTCATGGCAGATATTTCTTCTCTGTTATGAATTATTTGAAATGTACTTAAAATCGAATACTTAGTAAAAAAAAAAAAAAAATTAAATTTGTTTTTTTCGAAAAAATGAATAGAACATAAATTATAGATAATAATATTACCTACAATTTTCAACTTGGCCATTTTTCTCTAATTCGCACTGTTTCAGTGTAATTCGAAAAATTCAAAAATCGATGTAGGTAAACATCCGTTTCCGGTTGAATGATCGTTTTCAAAAATAAGAGGTTTTCTTCCCAGGCAAAAATCAATCTTAAGTATAAAATTCCACCTTTCTACGATTTGTCGTATTTGAGTTACAGCGTCTACAGACAGACCGACAGACAGACAGACAGACAGACACACAGACATCATGGCGAAAATAGTCAGAATGGATTCAGGGAAGGTCAAAATTAATAATTCCATCAAAATCCGGATTTCGAAAAAAATCGCGTTTACTATACTTACTTATACTATATGTATATTTCATATACATTGGTATAAGAAAGTAAAAATACCCATAACTCCTAAACGACTGATGATGGAAGGGTGTAATTTTATATTTATAATAATCTTTCATCTGGGAAGACAACCACCTTATTTTTAAAATGATCACTAAACCGGAAACGGATGTTTACTCATGTAATTTTTTTAATTTTTTGAAATAAGACAAAAATGTTATAGATAAAAAATGTCGAGTATGTTACTATCTATAATTTATTCTCCATACATTTTTTTCCAACACTTATGATTTAGCCAGAAATATTTTTTTAAAATCATTATTTAGAATAATCTATACTGGTTGCTGGGTGCTTTGACCGTACGGATCACGACTAATACCGTCAAGTCGCACGGCGACCACTGCAAACTAAATGAAATAGAGTATACAGTGTTTATTCTCAGTATTACGTATAAGAAAGGCCCATGGTACATATGGCAAACACGTACAGTCTCTGTAATACGTATAAGAAAGTCCCATGACACTCATGGCAGATATTTCTTCTCTGTTATGAATTATTTGAAATGTACTTAAAATCGAATACTTAGTAAAAAAAAAAAAAAATTAAATTTGTTTTTTTCGAAAAAATGAATAGAACATAAATTATAGATAATAATATTACCTACAATTTTCAACTTGGCCATTTTTCTCTAATTCGCACTGTTTCAGTGTAATTCGAAAAATTCAAAAATCGATGTAGGTAAACATCCGTTTCCGGTTGAATGATCGTTTTCAAAAATAGGAGGTTTTCTTCCCAGGCAAAAATCAATCTTAAGTATAAAATTCCACCTTTCTACGATTTGTCGTATTTGAGTTACAGCGTCTACAGACAGACCGACAGACCGACAGACCGACAGACCGACAGACAGACAGACAGACAGACACACAGACATCATGGCGAAAATAGTCAGAATGGATTCAGGGAAGGTCAAAATTAATAATTCCATCAAAATCCGGATTTCGAAAAAAATCGCGTTTACTATACTTACTTATACTATATGTATATTTCATATACATTGGTATAAGAAAGTAATATACGTGTATAGCGTTTTTTCTTCCAAATGTTGACCCTATAATGTGTATAAAATTGTCCCAAATCAACAGTACAAATGTTATCAGATTTTATAAACTATATAAAGTGTTCATAAAAAAAAAAAAAAACATAATACGGGCGAAGCCGCGGACGGGCAGTTATAGTTAGTATATGAGGCACTATCAATATTAGAATTTGAAAGATTTTAAAAAAACATTTCTAAAGTTTCTATTTACCAAACATCATTTTCCTGGTTTATCCGGGAGTTCCATGTAACATTTTTAATCAATCATTCAGTGTTGTCTTTATCCAGAATATAACAATATTTCAAAACTACACGCTCGGAAGTGGGTAAATGATCAAACTTTTTATACTCGTACTAAACTCGGTATAGACTTCAAAAACACGAGAAAATATATATACATAATACACTCGTTTTTATTCAAATCGCATGCTGAGCCATGCAATTGGAATAAAAATACATTATTACAGATTGTATAAATTCGGATTTTAATTTTACATTTTTTATTAGACAACAAAAAATAAACATATTTTAATTTCAACTCCGTTAAAATTATACAAAATTCCTATGTCAAAAATGGTATGAAAGTTTCATAATAATTTTTTTTTATATTATTTAAAAGTACAGATTGACGGGACAGACGAATGTTGTTTTTTTTTATAAATACTGAAATTCCTATGTTTATTTTTATACTTTGTATAACAAATTATATCAACAGTTTTTGACTTTTGTTGGTGTTTAGCTTTATACATTAGATACATATATAATTTAAATTATAAAAAGTGCTTTCATGGCGAAACCACTGGGAATAAACTTTATTTTAGTTCACATAAATTATTTTGTGTCGAATAAATTTGACAATTTTTGTTTTAAAATTTTTAAAATAAAAATTTTGTGCTGGAAAATTATGTAAAATGCTGTATTTTTCACCTTGATTATTATTATAATGATTTAAAATTAAAATATTTTTTTTAAAGATGTGTGACATTTAAGAGGTACAGTGATGCTTCACTCAACGCACGCCTCGTATAACGAACGCTGCACACAACGAACTTTCTGTTCATTCATTACACGACTCACTCAACGAATCTCGCTTCACATATCGGATTGCATTGTATTTCATCATGCCACCCGAATACTCCTGCGTATCACGAAGTCACCCGAAATTGACGTGTTTCACTTAACGAACTTTTCGGATAACTAACTTATTCCTGGAACGAGTTACGTACGTTAAGCGAGGCATCACTGTATTTTTTGCATTTAAGATTAACACAAAGGATATATATTGTGGGAACCGTCACATTGGAAACATTAAATCTGGCCTGGATCAAAATGCTATAACTGCTAAAATTATAACTTTTTGAAAGTTATATTTAAAAAGTAAGTAAGTGTTTTAGGTATTATTAATAATTTCCTCTGAAGCAATAGCTGTGCTAACGCTATCTGCGTAGAGTATTAAATATAAATGACAGCCCACTGACAGCTGTAACATCATGGTATATATAAAATGTTATCATGGTAGAAATGAATGAATTTAACTATAGGCGCCAACTTTTCATTTTATCCAGGTGAGGGGGAACGAGATTTTGAATCTTCTGTGGTACTATGAGAAGAGGGGAATGGGGTAGAATGGATAAAACAAAATAAACTTTCTAATCTTTTGTAATAAAATTAGTTTTCTAAACTAGATGTCCAATTGTTACTTTATTTGTAATGTCAGTATTAATAAAAGTAAAATATTAAGTGATATTGCATTAATATTCATTTAGTTTTGTTTAAATTTCACTATTAATTCATGCAGAATGGGGGTGGCCGCAAAATTTTAGGAAGCAGAATTGTACAGATAAAAAATTGAAGAAGTTTACCACCCTCTATCAAGATTCAGTTTAATCTAAAATTACTTAATTCAGAACCCCCTCCCCCTTACAGAGTTAACTTTCAATAGTATTCAATAAAGTAATAAACAAGAACAGTTGTTAAAATTAAAACATTAAAGTCACTAAATAATATATGGTTTGTTCAATTTAATAGAAAATGTAGAGTGTGGTTTCACACGGGGGCGAATTCCTACTGATATTGCATCTACGAGGGCAACTTCTCCCCACTGGTAACAAATTCTATAATACCCTAATATTGAAAGTATAACTTTTTTATATAAAAAATGTATAAAAATTGCTTTGTTTATTAGGTACCATTCACAAAATTCATACATTTCTATCTATTTATTATCTTTTTACTGCTAAACCACTGAATCGATCTTGATGAAATTTGGCAGGGAGATAGCTTGCATCCTAAAAAAGAATATATGCTCTTTTGTATCCCAAAAAAATAATAGATAAAAATTGGGTGTGTGAAATTTGTATCTGCGATAGGTTATAATTTTTTAGTGTAGACATCTAGCGTGCAAACGCGAAACTAAAACCTTGTTTTATCGACTATCATCATAACAGTAATCTGTATTACCTAACTTGCACGCATATGACAGAGAGTAATAAATATTTACAAAACATATAAACAACGTAAAATTAATTATCTCAAATAAATATTATTGCATTATTTGATACAGTTCGAAATTAATTAATTAATTGATATCAATAATATTATATGATTATCTCATTGTTTATTAAACCAAATAAATTTCTACCTACGTAAATACATAGAGAGTGGAATATTGGTAAATAAAGTAAGTATAAATATGCCAGTCAACTGGTGATCATTGCATGTCAAACTATCTCCAGTTTTTTAAATGTTACGTACTGAAACCGGAAAAAGGGACGCTTATGGAATTGTTTGTTTCTCTGTCAACCTTCTAGCTACTGAACCGTTTGTCTTAAAAAGTTATAGTAAAGTCAAGGTTTGTAAATGATTAGGTTTGCTTACTTGCCTGTGACGTCACCACGAAGATTATTTCAACCTTCTTGATTTCAAATGGTCGCCAACGTTGGTCAAACTGTCATAATATACTCCGCAGAATCCCTATGGGAAAGAGGTTTCGGTCAAACTCTTTGAAACTTTAGATTATGATAGTCCTTGATGAGTAGATCAAAAGTGTTAATGGGCACTAAGTCCTAAAAACTCAAACTTTTAAGATATAGCCCTCTGAAGTTGGGGATCACGATTGTCTTTAATTTGCAATAAAAAAATTTTTAGAACCTTAATTTTCGCACAACTTTTTGTATGTGTTCCCAAAGACATATATATTCAATTGCCACCATAAAAAAGTCAACTTTTCAATTTATTGAGAAATGACAACACTTAAATCTTATTGTTACGTTTTTTTATAAACAAATCCAATTGTTTTATAATAAAATTGGTTTATAATAAAAACGTAATAATTAGAAACACCTACTGCCATTGGCTAAAGAATTTAAAAGATTACTTTTTTATGGTGACAATCGATTATATAAGTCTTTGGGAACACATAGAAATAGTTGTGCGAAAATTAAGGTTCTACACATTTTTTTATTGCAAATTAAAGACGAGTATGATCCCCAACTTTAGAGGGCTATATCTTAAAAATTTGAGTTTTTAGGACTTAGTGCCCATTGACACTTTTAATCTACTCATCAAGGACTATCAGAATCCAAAGTTTCAAAGAGTTTGACCGAAACCCCTTTCCCATAAGGATTCTGCGGGGTCCTTTGATCGTGATTGATTTTTTTTTGTTGAATTTGATTGAAAATATGCAGCCAGAGATTGATTTATTATTGTGTTCTGTGTTTGTGCTATTCATTTATTGCTATAGTGAAGATTCACACATGATAATAATTATAATTATGTGTGATTTGTGTTTAATTAATATTATGACAGTTGAAATCATAGATAAATAAATGAAAACAAGATGGTTGAAATGATCTTCGTGGTGACGTCACAAGTAAGCAAACCTAATCATTTACTAACCTTGTAGTAAAGTAACTTTATTTGCGTGGAATTTAGGTTAGGTTGAAGCTTTCAGAAAAGGAGAAAATCCACTTGATATGAAACCCGTGAAAAAGAAGAAGGTTAAGTAATACAGTTTTTTGTCTGATGTGAGTTATAAAAATAACATTTTAAGATTTGAAAATTTTTTGAGAACAGCAAATGGTAACAAAACTTTTTTTTATTCAAACCCGGCGAGTAGTTTATCAAATGAGAATTCAAGGAATATAGAAATACACACATTTTGTTATCATTAAAATTTTTGTTGAAAAAATTAAAAAATAATCGTAAACATAGGTATATCTGAAAGTAATAATGACAAAAATCTGAAAATATTGGAAATATGAAAAAATAACCAACATTCACCTCACTTACATAATTTTTCAAATGTAATTCAAATTTATTTATAATAGTAGGTACATTTGGAGCCATCTGTGTCCTAATAGATTTAAATAGGTGAACTATTAAGATTGTATTAGCATAATAATCGAATAAAAAAAAATTAGATACGGTACTTTTTTTTTTTAAATTAGATATGGTACTTTTTTATTTTAATCCATTACGGGCCAGTATTTTAGTGAAATTAAATAAAATGAATTTAAAAACAGAAAGAGTTCAAATAGGTATATTTTTATTTTTGTACGTAGACTTTCGCGGTTGTTTGATTGTATAAATTTTTGAAATTCGGGTTAAAAGCGTTGATCTTTGCTAGAAATGCTAGAACGATTAACAGCTTCACCTTTTGGACTCGTCAAATCACTTCTGAAGAAGACCACAAGATGTTGGTCAAAACGTCAAGTGAAGTTAACGTGCAACGCGAAATAAAATCCAAAAATTAAATTTTTTTACATATTTTTATTTATTTTTAGACTGAATTAGTATAAAAAATGCAGTCACAAAAAAATTCAACGCAAATAATAACGTAGTATTTGAAATTATTAAATTTTAAATTAATTTAACCTTGCAACGGTCCAATAACAGAGTACTGTAGACCATGGCTTGAGTACCACTGAACTAGTGCATATTAATCTCTTTATAAATATTTATTAAAATCTAAAACGGTTCACATCCTGAATAAAAATGCCGTATATAATATGTTAGGCTGAATAAAACTTTAATTTTGAAAGTGCAGGAGACGATATAATTAATTATATGTATTAAATTATGTTAATTAATTCTTAAATAAGGAAATAAAAAGCTCGACCGTATAAACGTTAACACTCATTTAACACTTTATATCGTTAACGACTTAAAAACAGTAGCGTAGAAGAGAAATATCAAATGGGGTATCTGACATTTTTTTGTCATGCTATGATTTCAGAAATGAATATCTTGTTTATGGTTTCTTGTATCGAAAAATGGTTACAACACAATATTATATAAAAAACATTGCTTTAAATTACTTGAAAATTGATGTCTGAAAAAAATCAGGAATAATATACAGGAAATATTCTTTATAACTTGTCTTCTTTTCTATAGTAAAAAATAATTTAAAAAAAATCATTTATGTAACTTATTCTATAAATGATTATTATTAAATGAGGTCCCAAAGTTCATCCACGAAATATTCCAACAAAAAGCTTTGTTAAAAAAATAATATTTATGTCAGTTTTATTAAGTTTGGCTAAAAAATATAAATAATAATTGATACATACATATTTTATTAATTTTAAATTCTCAATTAGCTTGATGTTTTGGCCCGCAGTAATGCCATGTTTAAACCAAAAAAAAAAACAAAACAGCGGTTTAAAAACACTTTGTATTTAAAAATGTATAGAGTTTGTTGATATTTTGTTTCTTTAGTCTAAACCTAAACACTTCATCAAACTGGTTAAAGTAGTGTTTACCATTGTGTGGTACACGTACCCCAAGGGGTAAAGCGAAGGTGTTTCATGGGATTTGCTGCGTACTTTTTAATAATATTTTACTAAATAATTTTGTGTTTTGAACAAAAGATTCTCCATGATTGAGAGTTTTTACTCTTTTTTATTTAATTTGTCGTGCGTATTTAATTTTATTAATGAATAACAGCTTTAAAATTACAATATGTAATGCTTTTTTTTTAAATTACCCCCCCCCCCACCACTGAACCAAGGGTACGCTGATAACACTTAACTCTCATAGTGATTTTAACTTTGGTAAACACTAGAAGAAGAATAAAAATATTGCCAAAAAAAAGGCAAAAAAAAAAACAATTTGAAGTTAAAACTTGACATTTTTGAACGATATTAGCAGATTTTGTTTATTTTTCACCCCATGCACACACACAAAGTTTACATTTGATACAATATTTATTTCTTGTTTTATAACTTCACTACTCCATAAGACATGAATGAAGTTCAGTCTATGACAGTGATGGGTAACCTTTTTAGCTCAGTGTGTCAGAATTCTGAAAAAAACCTAACTTAACTTGGGTGCCGTGTTATATCTGGAAAAATCAATTAAATAATTCTTTTTTTTTGTACTATTTATTTAGTTTTATTATTAAAAAACAAAAACAAATGATGATTTACATCAATTACTTTTTTGCGATGCGTGTCACTCAAAATGTCTTGGCGTGTCACCTCTGATACGCGTGTCATAGGTTGCTCATCACTGGTCTATGAAATGCATTGAAACGTAGAAATTTTAATTATTAAAATGTTTTTTTTTATCTTGTGCAACTATTTGTATACTGTTATTATACAACTTTGAGTTTTTTCTTTTCAACAACAACTTTATTGTCAAAATAACAAAATATTTTGTGAGAAAAAAATTTAAATTTTTAAAAAGTATTTTGAAGTTAAAACTACACGTTTTTGAATTTCATTAGAAAATTTAGTTTTTGAATCCGAGCAACCTAACAAAATTTACACAAAAAAAATTGTTTGATTTATAATTTTTGAAAATGGTGAAATGTTAAATTTGTAAAATGGATATAAAGTTGAGATTTAAATGATTTATTTATTTATTTACTTATTTATTTTTACACGACCATTTTTGACATAATGAGAAAGCTTGTATATTTTATAATTCATTTATTACTTATTTATAAAATTATATTGACCTCTTGACTTGAATACTAGAGATTAAAACTTCGTTATAAAATCAATAGATGTTATTAAACAGATAATTAGTATTATTATCCCAGCTTCCTGCCACGCCACTGAATCTCCAAGTGGAGGCGCTGCAAAGTACAAACTTCCGTCCGAGATGGTATCGGAGGCCTTGAGGACATAACTCTAAATTATTTATTGTAATATAACTAGCAGGTTAATTATCATTTTATTCCCATTCGTCCTTTTAACCCGGCGTTCTCTGAATTCATCATAATTACAGCTATAATTGTGTTACGTCAATCAAAATAATGGACTATTTTTTATTTATTATTTTTTGACTCTTCAAGCGAGAGTAATAACTTTTTATTGTTCTGTTGTTTTGTGAGTTTAAATTTGAATTTTCTCGGCGTAATTTTATTTTCTAGCGAGAGCTTTGTGAATAACTAGTTTTACGGAGAAGGGTGCAAAGTGTTTGTTAGGATTTCAGAATGAACAGAAATTACAGTTTTATAGCGCGTCGAATTCAGAATGAATATGGATGTTTTATCTCTCTTTCTCTGATTATTTTTCTTTGTATATTAACCCTTAAAAGCTGAATACCCTTTTGCGTATTCTCACTCAAAGTATTTTATGCTTTCAGTAATTAATCCTCAAACTCGTTTAGATCTTCGTTTGTCGTACTTTCAACGTTGCTTTGTGAATTTAAACTAAAATATTTAGGAATTTATTCAGTGTACATTTAATAAGTAGATAAATATCAATACTAATATATAATTCTCTAGAATTTGTGTGTACATCTATTTCTATACATAGTATAAAACAAAGTCCCTCGCCGCGTCTGTCTGTCTGTCTGTATGTGCACGATTTTCTCAGTAACTACTGAGCGGATTTTATTCCGGTTTTCACTAGTGGATCAGGATCAGGAGGAAAGTTTAGATAGATAATTAATTTGTGTACGTTTGTCAATATTTTATTATGTATATTTTTAATGAAGTCGGAAAAAATAATCGTTTGAGTTATATTTGCGTGCGCTGCGTAAATAGTTATCTTTATATAGGTAAAAACAATATCGGAGCAAGAGAGGCACAACTCAAAAAATATAAGAATTTTTGAGTTGTGCCACTCTTGCTCCGAGGTAACGATATAATAGGATTTAGATTAAATTTAGTAATGTATATACTAGTAGAGTAATCGTTCATATTGAAATATTAACTGGAAAGCACTTCGATATGTTCTTTGTGACCAAAAAATCTATAGGAGGCCGCAAACTCGGCATTGAGAATGAATATTTATGCTCAACACATATTAAAAACGTATATTTTAAATAGCAATATTCACGTTTTTTTTTGGGAAATATGGATTTTGGTGAATAATTTTACAATTGATATTTTATTATTATATAATGCAAGGATTGATAATATAATTATTGTAATAAACTAATAATTTTCAAGAATTAGGTCAATAAAAATTAGAATTTATATTTTTATAGTAAAATAATATTTTTTTTAAATAAAAAGATTTGATAGTAAATTCTAATCGCAAATAAAACCAATACAATCTATAGAAATAAATAATAGGAAACTTACATATGTTTACTGTTTACAATAAAATAAGTTTTTTTTGTCATAATATGTATTTTTATTTCTTCCTTACCTAAAAAGTGGATCTGACTGTACAAACACGGGGTATAATTTTATTATTATTATGTAAATATCGACAAAACATAATATTGGATAAAAACTCAAAAATAACAAATATAGATAGAATATTTATGATTTATTTCATTCACTGTTTATTTTTCTATATTAAATACGCAGAAGTAAATGCCTAAATAATTTGTATCTATTTTTACTATCGGAATATTACTAACAATAAAACAATATTGACAAATCAACTTGAAATTTTCAGCGTATTTATTTTATCTGAATTTGATTATTTTCCTTTATGTACATGTACAGTGCCCTCCAAAAGTTCCAGTCCACTTAAATACCTTTGGAATGATTAATAAATAATGACAAAGTCTATTATTTAACCACAAACACACTCACCTGCACACCTGGGGATACGGGGGGAAATGGGGACCCAAGAAATCTGGGGTTGAGTGAGGGCTCGTTCAAAAGGACTATCCGAAACGAAATCAACTCGAGATCGCCGAGGTCTCGATTTTTTTCGAAGAGTTATGATTATTTGAACATTAGGTTAAATATAATTTCAAAAATGTTCTAAATTGAGAAAAACAGATCCAGTTGAAAAAAATCAACAATCGTGTCACAAAATTCCACTTTTTGCAGTGTGTGACGAAACGTTGGCCGATAACTCGACCAAATTGACGCAGCTTACACACAGACCCAAAATCCACTACATATTTGAAAATGTATTTGACCTGAGCTTTCTAACTTTTCTAATCTTAATAGAAAAGTTTTAAATTGTACTCTCTAAACCTGAAATAGTGAATTATCACTAATTCACAGTGTATATTCACTATTTGCCACAGCTAAAAGTCGGCCACTTGGAATTAGTGTATATACACTCATTTAAACAGTGAAATTCACTGTAGTTATTAGTGGCAAATAAAACAGTGAATTTCACTGTTTTCATAAGTGCATCATTTCACTGGGTAAACGAGTGTATATGCACTAATTCCAAGTGGCCGACTTTTAGCTGTGGCAAATAGTGAATATACACTGTGAATTAGTGATAATTCACTATTTCAGGTTTAGAGATCATATATAATATCTATTATCGTATTACTTACCGTAATATTATTAATTATACCATACCTACATTAATATTAGCTAAAATGCCATATATATACTGAATCAAAGTGAAATCACACCGTTAGCGAGAGTTAAGTTTTGTATAAAACTGAACTTGAAAAACGACGTAGGATATGGCGCTCTCAGTGACGCGGTAAAAAGATGAAACCACTTTTCACTAATCATAGAGTGGATTGACTCTTGAGTCATTAGTCAAACAAGTTAAAAAAAAATCTACTGTTTAAAAAGTAAAATTTTCACTATTTATAGATAAAATTCACTTTTTTCCAGTGAATTAGTTGATCACTGGGAAAAACAGTGAAAATTTCACTATTTCAAGTTTAGAGAGTAGAGGCCTCTTATTAAGATTTCTTGTCTCCCCTTTCCCCCGGGGGTGTGCAGGTGGGTGTTTTTGTGTTTAAATAATAGACTTGCTGATTCCATTGAATCTCTATAAAGAATCCTATATTTCAAACCATTAAAAAGTTATTTAGCTGACCCGAAACTTTTGAAAGGCACTGTATATTATATTCACGCAAATTGTCTATACTTTGTTGAATTAACAAAATATTTATAACAATTTATTAATTAGTAATATGCCATGAAAATGTGCTAAAAATAAATATGATTGATGTCGGGTACTATAAAGTATTTTCTCTAGAGCAAAACCAAAGCTAACGCTATTTGTAAGGTGTCAAATCTCTCGAGACTTTAGAGCAGTGGTAATAAATATATAATCTGCTATGCATTCTACGATGTACACCTGTCACCATTGCTCTCAGATTGCGGATTTCACTTAACGCGTATTCATCATTGATTACAACCGATAGTGGGATGTCATTTATATTTAATATACTGCTTATAGCGTTAGCTATATACATATATATTTGATATGGATTGTTCGTTGTTTTGTAGAGACAATTGGTTTTGAATTCTGATACTGATTATACTTGATTATCTCCTAATAAGCAGTTAAACCAGTATGTATTTCTAAATCGGTAAATATCCATGCGACTCTGGCTGCTTTAAGTACGTATTTGTCGCGCCAAGATTGTTTTATGACAATGAAAAACCCACTACAATCGGTTCAGTAATAAATCACCAACCCTTCGTACCTGTTTAATAATACTGCTAAGTCTCTCAATTGAGTAATATGATAATTTATAAATCTCCAATTATTATCTTAAAGTTGAAAAGCTGGAAAAAAATATTTCAGACAAAAGTTTACGTGTTTTTTTTGTATATTAAGTTATTGTAATAAAAATAATGTTCCACAAGTTTAAAATTAGATTTATGCGGGTGGTTTATACCCCTTTTTCAAAGGCTGCATTGGGGTGTACAAGCATAAGAGTCCCTTATGTTCGATTGAACTACAAGTGTACCAAGTCTTATTAAAATTGGTGAGATAATACTCGCAACATTCAATTTTTAAACGATAATAGGTACAACATTTCGAATATTTCCAAAACCCTTAATCCGATTATTAGCAAAATCAATAAGTCGGGAGTATTCACTGTGACATACATATCTCTCAAATAGAATTCAAATCGGTGCATATTTACAGAAGTTATCGCGAATGAAAGAAAATTCTACATCCAGACAAACACACAGCCTCACGGATATAAATTTTTTTTTGCATTTTGAAGGTAGTACAATCAGAATCTACTTTATCTCAGTCACGATTTTTCAACGTCATTACAACACTTCCATTTCTTTTAGAACATGGAAGTTTCCGAGTTATGAGCCCTAAATTTAGTTTTTCTTATGGGACACTTAGTTGACTATAGCATATTTGAACGTGTATTTACTCGATATGTCACTTGCCATACTTATTGTCGAAAAAAAATGATAATGTATTTTTTAAATAGTTATTTGTTTTCAAATAGTCATTTGTTACTTTGGTTGTTGTTATTGTGATTTTTGTTTTTCATGGCTCACTTAAATGTTTGTAATAAAATACTTAATAAATATCATTGGCATTTAGTACATCGACTTATTTTCGAAAATAAATGTGACAAGTGACACATCGTTGTAAAGTAGAGTAAAAAACACGTTCAAATATGCCATAGTAAACTTAGTGATCCATAAGAAAAACTAAAGTTAGGGCTCATAACTCAGAAACTAAAAGTGATATAAAAAATCTAAATACACCAATCGATTTTACACAAAAAAGTGCTTTGAAAAACCGTCTACAAAAAATACCTATCTACTTTGACAAAAAAGTTATAGCCATTTAAAGAAATTCCGAATTTTCAATTTTTTGGGTATACCGCCTGAACCACATAAAATTATGCATATTTTTTTGTGTAATAATATTCACCCCTTTCTTACAAATAATTTATCTCATTTAACCAAACCTGTATCTCTTATAGATACTGAGATCCCCATGCTGGAAAAGTTATCTGGGACACTCTGTATTGTTAAAACGTTAATTACAACAGTAAAATAAGTAATAATTAACTGCTATATTTACTCATACTGCATGATTTTTTTCTGAAATATTTCATGAATGTATGCATATCAAAACATTCGTTACTTTAAACTTTCTGAATTTTAACTGAAATGGAAAATTTATATCCAAGTAACTTTGCGTAACTTAGGAAATTGGTATGTTATAAGAGTTTAAAAAAATCCCAACCAGAATATTTTTCATCAATTTTCTTTCCTCGGTTGATTATATTCGATGTGAAAACATATTCATTCAGTTCCAAATTCAAACATAAACAAATCTGGGGAAATCAATATTGAAATTCAAACATTTATTATGAAATGTCAAAAGTTCATGTCGAAATTCAATCTCATTCTGCAATTTTTAATTTAGCATTTAAACTTCTTGCGGACAAAATTACTCGTACGTCTTCAAATGAAAATTCTAAATACGGAACAGAATTATACTTTAATTTATGAAAATGTCTATATGTGTTTCAAATGTATGTATGTATGTATGTTTAGACTTGATTATTTTTTAATTAAAATTTTATAACATGTATCTACGTTATTATTACGTATATAAATAAAATATTATTTTTTAATGGTTGTACAAAATATTAAATTTGGAATTTATTATTAGGATTTGCTGAACAAATCCAACTAACTTCACTTTATGTTGGTTATTTAATCAAGCGTTTCATAAAGGGGGTGTTGAAAGTGTGTGAAATATGGTGGTGCGAATTTATACATAAATGTATATTTGTACCTTTATTACATTCTGATATTTTTACTGATTAAAAAGTTATGCAATAGGGGAATTAATTTTGTACATATTATACCGGGTGTTAAAAAAAGAGTGTAAAATATTTAAAGAGGTAATAGTATGAACCAAAATAAGCAAAAAACTTCTAATAAATATGTGTCCGGAAATTTTTCCTGAGGGAACTACAGCCCTCCAAAGATTTGGTTCAAAATGAGTTTTTATTTAATATCTAGAGAACCATTTGTGATAAAATTATGAAATTTGGTATTCGGTTTAGTAATAATAAGTGTTATCGATTTCTCGTATTAACCAATTATAATTTAGACCAGGGATGTATGGGGTCAGTGGGCCCGTCGATTGTTATCTAGTATTTTTTTATTCTTTAATTTTTTCTTGAATAAAGGACTTATATAAGATTACATGACACAATATACACGAAAATATATTTTAATTATTTGTCATAGGATTAACTGTTTTCGAGAAATATCGATGGTAAAGAAGGCATGCAGAATTTAACTTAATTCGGATGCTTCAAATTAAAAATAATACATTTATATTCTTGTTCTCTGATAATAATTAAGAAAAAAAGTTATCATAAGTATACCACAAAAATGCATCCTTATCAACAAATAACCATTTTTAATTTCGTTTTTTAGTCAAGCTTGTAAATTACGTGTAACAGTAATAGAACTGGATATAGATCTAAGAGGATTCATATTAGGATGCTTCTTTATATGAACTTTTTTTCTTACCTTTAATCATAGAACAAGAATATAAATGTATTATTTGTAATTTGAAGCATCCGTATTAAGTTAAATTCTGCATGCTTTCTTTACCATCGATATTTCTCGAAAACGGTTAATCCTATGACAAATAAGCAAAATATATTTTTGTGTATATTGTGTCATATCTTATATAAGTCCTCTATTCATGAAAAAAATAAAAAATAAAAAATACTAGATAAAAATCGATGGGCCCACTGACCCCATACATCCCTGGTCTAAATTATAATTGGTTAATACGAGAAATCGATAACACTTATTATTACTAAACAGAATACCAAATTTCATAATTTTATCACAAATGGTTCTCTAGATATTAAATAAAAACTCATTTTGAGCCAAATCTTTGAAGGGCTGTAGTTCCCTCAGGAAAAATTTCCGGACACATCTTTATTAGAAGTTTTTTGCTTATTTTGGTCCACACTATTACCTCTTTAAATATTTTACACTCTTTTTTTAACACCCGGTATAATATGAAATCAATGAACACCATTTTACTATTTGGTTGTACGAAATTTAAATTAGAAAATAAGGGACTGTATGAATAAAAGTTTTGTGTCTAAGAACACATTCTTAGATACTGGTCGGGCGGAAAAATACTATTTAGTTTTTTAAAGTACCCGCATCAAAATTGCAATTTTTCATACGAATACTTTGACGTCTCACGCCTAAACTACACGGAGAGAATATTCTTTTAAAAATTAACAGAAAATGCTGTGAATCAACTTCTGAAAAAAATTAACAGAAAAGTCGGTAGAATTTAAAATAAAGTAAATGAAAAATTACAATGACATACTGGTAAATTTTAACATATATATGTAGTACCTATTAAAATTTATTTACTCTGAAAAATTAATATACGCTATTCTTTAATTTAATTTCTTACATATGAAAATTTCACGTAATGTTTCTATATTACTTTTCATATCTGGCTTATCGCCGTCATAGAAACTGTGATACAGTATATTGAATTGTAGTAGACGTTCTTTTAAATTTTACCATGTCGGGTGTTAAAAATTTCTAAGATCAATTTCGTCCTCCCGTTAACATGTTTTTCATGTTAAAAATTAACATAACACTTTTTCAGTGTAAAGAAGACTTTTTTATAGGAAATTTTGTGATCTACAAAAATTACTTTGATGCATTTTTCGTAGGTATATTACTTAATTCTCACTAAAAAGACCATGATAGGTAAAAAATGTATAAAAAATTACATACATTTTATTTAAAACTAAAATAATTTTTTATCGTTGTCGCTCAGCGGCGAGAACACGTAAAACGGTCGACTGGCACCATGGTGCCCACGGGCATATGGTTGGGAACTCCTGCTCTAGAATTTTACTGAAAAGTATGTTATATTTATGTATTTACTCTCCTCTCATCGGTTATTTTTCGTACATATCCGATGAAATGGTTCACTCAAGTTCGCTTATTCAAATTTCTCCCGTAAGATGTGAACATCAGTTTTCAGATGTCAACATGAACTCGATATTGTGCTCAAACCCACAACTTATACCCCTCCCCCCTCATCTTCCCCCTATCAACACTGCCGTTTCTTCACGGGCTAGGGATGCCAACGATACATATGTATGTGCGTATATACTTCAAAATGTGCCTACCAAAACAAAAATTTGAATTTGAAATAAACATCCTGCTTTGTAATGAAGCAGTGGTGACTCGTTATTAAATGACATAAAAAAGTTATTTTATTTGTTTTTGATGTGTTTATTTCGGCTTTTAATTGCTACGGAGAGTACTATGGGTTAACTCGTTAAAATGACTAAAGGATTGTAGTGGTTAGGGTGCAACAGAGGGTGGTGTTGTTATATTTAATAATTTTGATATTTGAGTTGGATTAATTGTACTAAAAAATAGTATTAAAAAAAAACATTTATTACTTATATCTCAAACATTTATTGAAGATTTCGATATCGGATGTAAAGCATTATTTAGGGCACTGTTTTTTCTATTAAACTTAAAATGTCGATTCGAAATTCAATAAAAGACATATTAAATACAGCGGTTGAACGAAACTCGACATTTAACCCTTTTGCAGTGGCTTTCCGTTTTACATTTTCAGAAGACGATTCGCGATACAAATATTCCAATTTATATGAAAACTTTTAAATAAATAATTTTGAACATTGTCTGGGACATAAGTGAAAGAGTTAAAGCGTAATTTCCAATTTTGATTTAGGTAGTATTTTTGCGCGGTTTACTTCAGTGACTATTAAAGTATATAATTTTCAAAAACACAATTTTGTAAGATATTTTATTAGTTTCAAGATTTATAATAACCTATTTTATCATAAATAAACAGTTTCTGCATTACTGATTTAAAGCAGTTTCGTAAAAACCTAGAAGATTATACATGCACCCCTACGAAGAAGGGAAAAAGTTATTGCCATATTTTATACATAAAAATCAAAATTTTTATTTTCGAAAAAACGAATTCCAGTATTTTTTTTCTCAATAAATTTCTTAGTGACTTATTATTATATGATTATAGGAACATTGTGAACTATTTTTCAAAATTGTTATCATTTTAAATATTAGCACTCTTAGGGCCGGTATTATAAAGGCCAGATAACTTTTACTCTAGGAATAAATTTACTCATCTAATAGTTTACACATTCTATGGGGTTCCAAATAATGTGACAAATGTCATCGGAAATGTTTGTTGATTATGAATTTATCAGACAAAATAATATCAGTTATATAATAAAATAAAACTATAATAAGATTGTAAATATGTAAAAGTTCTAAAAACATCTATTTAATTCAATATTACGGAAATTTATATAAAATTTTTACATTAGAAAATATTACAACACAACTAATTTCTTTATCTATGGACACAAATGTCAAACTTGTCAAACATATTTATAAATTCATAACCTAAAACTCAAATGTATGTTTTTACAATATTTAAAATTCTCATGAATTGTACACTCGAAATGAAAGTTACATTTTTATGATATTATACAAAAGAATTGGTACATATTTTTCATTTTTAGATTGTGTACAAAACTTACTGAAGATTATTTAAGAAACACGTTAGATAAAATTTCAAACTAATATTTATGTAGTTGATCGCAACTTGAATGGATTATAAATCCATGACAGATCGGTATCTTTTGGTTTGTAGTTTTCTCTATATTACTGTAATTATTGATCTAAAGATGTACAATTTTTTCCCATATAAGCGCATCTTTGAATAGATAGTATCTTACAATCGCAGTTAAAATTGACTTCGTATTACATTATTATTTCAAATTCGCTCATTTGTTACAATTAGAATCAAAGTTAAAGAAACAGGTGTTATTTATTACCTTATATTCTTTCTTACAGATGTTATTGTAGAGCACAGCTTCGAAAATTAAATAAAAAGCGTAGATAGTTGTTCAAAAATTATTTATTAATTAAAACTATACATTACTTTTCAAAACAAGGTACAAGAAACAAAGTTATTTTTTGTAAAACTGTCAATATATCTGGTTTTCAAAAAAATATTTATACGTACCATTGAAACCGGCTATAATGACATCGGTTAATATGACGTATAGACGTATAGGTTATAACGACCCAAAATAAAAGTCCAACTGAATTCCATATTAATGTATTTTTACCTGTTATTACGACTTTCTGCTTTTTCAACTTAATATGACCGGTCCCTTTAATATCGTTATAATCGGTTTCTACTGTATTTTCAAAGATCTTATTTCGAAACAATTACCTTTGTAAGGTACCTACATATGAAAACATTAATCAAACAACAAAGTAATTTTGGTCTAGTTTATTGTATTTATTTGTTTGTACTTGAAATGAAAAATAATTGCTGTCCTCTTGCAATCAGAATTCTTCTGTTTCATTTTCTTTGAAAATCATTGCATATTGACTTATCGCGTACTGCATATTTCATGTTTATACCCTATGTACGCATATAAATGAACAGGTTTGTTTCTGAAAATTACAAATATATAAAACTACCATAAAAACGATATAATAAGCACACATATTTATTAACTTACCATGTTTTTTTTTTAAACACAGTTTGAAATTACTGGAAATTACGTATGATTTAGGTTATGAATTTCTGTCAGATTTATTCTGTCATGGTGTCACGTGACCAAAACTTAAGTAAATTTTATTCGTTTCGAATAGGTAGGAGTAAATTTACTTGGTTCATCTGGTGTTTTTTATAGTGATTTTGTTATTTTTGTTCAGAATTTAGTAATTTTTTGTTCTAAATGTTGAACTTGTCGACATCAGAATGAGATAAACTTATCTGTGCAAGTGAAACAGCGATGTTATTTTTGGTACCTAGCACTGTCGCTATTTAATAGACTAGTAAACTTATCTGTCTTTTATAATACCGGCCCTTAGCATCTTAGGACATTATTGTAGATTTTTCTAGAATATCTATTTTTACAAATATATGTTTGTAACATCAAAGAATGCCGTTTCTGCATGTGAGTGTTCAAAAATAAACATATGATATGGTAACATCATGTGTTCATGTGCGATACGATGACAAAATACAAGAAATATGAACATTAAAAATATATTATAAAACATGTACCTATACTTTATTATTTAGTCCTAAAACGTAATTTTTAATATTAGGTACTTAAATCAAATTGGTGACATTCTGACGTCTATTTGGGCAGTCGGGTGCAATAGCATTCCATCAATGGGAATATGCGAAATACAGTGGAAAAAGAGAGACAAATAAAATGGAACATTAAATCAAAGCTATATAAACAGGAACTGAAATATTGTTCTAATTCATAAATAATTTGGGATAGTTTTTTTTTAATTATTATTTTTATTGATTGAAAAGTAATACCATTAAATTTCATGGCAGGTTATTATACATTTTAATTATCTGGTTCAAAATGCTTTTGTAAATTGAATTTATTTGATTAGATTCGTTTTGGTTCCTTGTACAGTAATTATAGATAGTGTTGATTTTCTTATTAAAAAAATGCATTAAAATTAACACATCTATAACTGCGAATATTTTATAACTAACAATTTTTATAACTAACAATATAACTTCCTTTATTACCTATATTAGTCGAAAACCTCAGTAATTAGTTTTCATTTATTCAGCTTCGTCGCGAAATCTTTTGTTAGTCAAAATACATATTTGCATTCTTTAACTAGAAGTATTTATGAAACGGCTACGAACTATAGGACCTTTGTAATTCCAAGTTAAATGTAGTTTCTATAACTCCAAATGAATTTATCTGAGTTAAGGTACATTTAGACGGGCTATATTTTACCGAAATATGTACAACATTGCAGCCACATATCGCAATATTGTTGTATGGCCCAGCAATATAGCTAGGCATTTATTGACTACTAGCGGAATCCCGCGGCTTCGCTCGCGTAAACTTTGAAACTAATTCGAACCCTCCATACGTGATAGGGGATGATTTTTATTCATTACCTTTAAAGAAACGTTAATATCTCGGATCTTCGTTAAAAATTGTAAAAACTAACCCCCTGTCTACCCTCGCCATTAGGGGCTGAATATAGAATTTTTTTATTGCAAAATTTTGCCCGACTCCACCATTATAACGTAAGCAGCTATGCAGATAAATATATCAAAAACACAGACTCTGTCTACACCCGCCATTAAGGGTAGAATGTCGAAATTTTTATTTTAATAGATTACTATTTTTCCCGAATTTACCTTGATAAGTAAAGCAGGTATGCATATAACTATATCTAAATCCATCCTCGTCCC
This sequence comes from Sialis lutaria, assembly GCA_949319165.1. Classification (NCBI taxonomy): domain Eukaryota; kingdom Metazoa; phylum Arthropoda; class Insecta; order Megaloptera; family Sialidae; genus Sialis; species Sialis lutaria. The sequence goes on from OX439241.1 coordinate 19,700,945, forward strand.
CGTCCCATTCTATTAGGGCTTGAATATCGAACTTTCATTTTTAATTAAATATAAATTTGTTAAACACTTTAGGGGTTAAATTTTGCGAAATGCTGAAATAATTGTTTCATTATTTATATTTAATTGTAGAGTATGTTCGATAAGATTCAATTAAATGCGAACAAAAAAAAATATTTTTTTATATAAACTTTGACACCCTGTTTTAACCCCGTAGGGGTTGAATTTCGAAAAATCCTTTCTTAGTGGGTGTTTACATCATAAAAGGAAGGCACCTACGAAATTTCACGTTTCTAGGTCCAGGGGTTTGGGCTGTACGTTGATATATGAGTGAGTGAGTGAGTGAGTGGTTAAGGACAAACTCTTTTATAGATTATGTTTTATTGACTATTGCAGATGTTGGCTATATATGGCCAATGTGTTGCCATATTGTCCAACTACTTTGGAAAATACTCTGCTATGTATTGTATCCCTATATTTTCTATCTAGTATCTATCTCTCAACACCAGCATCAAGCGCCAGTTTTAAACAGATTTAATTAATTTTTATCGTGTTTTTTTTTAATTTTTATTAAATAAAAATATTATATATTTATTATTATACAAAATAAGTATTAAGGTAGTTGGTCCGTAAACATGTTTTCGTCAGATTTTGTTCAAATTGCACAAGAATATTCCCTAGATTAATATCTGAAAAATAGCCCATTTTTATTAAAATTGACCATCTCAAAGTCATGAAAAACGATCTCAAACTTTATATTTTTAACACAGCTTATATGGACTAACCGTACACTAACGTAACGTTTTATTAGATTAAATTTAAACGTAGCGTCAGTTTTTCATAAAAAACTGACATGTTGTATATTTATATGAAAGAAAACAGTATACAAAAAATTGGAATTATTGACCATCCCGTTATTAAAATCTAACCAGATTTAACTACCAAACCATCACATAAATTACAGTATTGTTAACAATGTGGCAACAACGTATTCATTTGATTATAGTAAAAAAATTTGTCAAGACATACACCAGTGTATGCCATAAGGGTTCCGAAGTATATACTACGTGGACTGTTTAGAGTCATTTACAGGTGCATATTTGAGTTAAAAATAAATATAGAAATAGGATCATATTCTATTAATTCAGATCTACATTTTGACACCCCACAAGCCTAGATATAAAAATAAAAAAAATTCCATGACGCCCCTTCCTATTTTTTCAAAATTTGAAATGATATTGTTGATTTTAGTATTTGTCGTTACTAGTTTTATAAAAAACCCATTACCAATTTTTTTTCAGATTTTTTGAGTCAGTAGTTACCGAGCTAGAGAGGGGGTGGACAAATTTGTGTTTTATTGAAGCCCCCTGTAGGCGCCATTTTTGATTTATAAAAAAAAATAAAAAATAGTGTCATATTCTACTCACTGAGATCTACATTTCGACACCCCACATGCCTAGATAAAAAAATAAAAATAAAAAAATGTATGACACCCCTCCCTTTTTCTCCAAAATTTGAAATGATATTGGTGACTTTAGTATTTGTCGTTGGTAGTCTCATCAAAGCCTCATTACTTAATTTTTTTCAGATTTTTCGAGCCAGTAGTTACCGAGTTAGAGGGGGGGGGGGCAGACAAAATTTTTGCTTGTGCCCCCTGTAGGCGCCATTTTTAATTTAGAAAAAAAATAAAAAATAGTGTCATATTCTACTCACTGAGATCTACATTATGACATCCCACACGACTTGGAAATCATTTTTTTTGTTTTTTTGAATTTGCTTTAAAGCCCCCTGTAGGTGCCATTTTTGATTTATAAAAAAATAAGAATAAGGGCCAAATTACACTAGCTTGGTTACACATTTTGATGTGCCACTTGTCTTGGTATAAAAAAAAATATTTTTTTTGCCTGTCTTTATCTTCTTAGCACCCCCCCTAAAAAAATATTTTTCAAAAATATTTGTACATATTTTACTAGAGGGTGTCATTTTACATATTCTGTCAAAATTTCAAGGTTCTAGCTTATATAGTTTACGAGCTATTGAGCTTAGAGTGAATAGGACGGACGGACGGACGGACGACAAAGTGATATTAATAGGGTTTCTTCGGAACCCTAAAAAATACACGAAATAATGAAATAATTTTTTACAAAATATGATAAGTGGATTGAAGTGAATTATAATCGATTTAATTAATTATTATTAATATATTCTGTGGTAGTTTAGATGATAAAATATAATCATTTGACATGTAGTTAATAGTAGATAATGTACAGCGTTGCCATGATCATTTCTCTAAATTAAAAATATGTACTCATGGCCTAATGTGATCACATTATGATGAACCAACTACCTTAAGTGTTGTAATGAAAAAATAATAGACATTATCAACAAAATACAAATAAAGTTCATATTCGCATGTGCCTTGTGCCAGACAAGTCAGCCATTCATTGCCACAAGCTGCAACTATGTTGATTGAAATATTGATGAGCTATATTTCTCGAAAATATTTCTGGCAATGGTCCGTATAAATGTATCCTTAATATATGTATAAGAAGAATTTATATCTATTGTATATTGACGACAATCAAAAATGCATTAATTATAGGAAAGTTTTAACAAAATTTAAATTAAAAAAATTCAAACAAATTATTATTTTTTATTGGAAAAGCAAATATTTTAATATAAGTACATATTTTATATTTTCTTTAATTCCATTTTATTTAAATAAGTTTCGGACTGCATTACATTGTCTTACAGGTCGCATATTTCACACCACTGCTTTATAAGTTAAATTTCTAGTACTAAGTTCCTTGCCCTGATAACCCCAGGGCACCTCTTGATTAAGCTTTAGTTTGTTAGACATTTGAATTTCTATCACCTCCCAATTTAGAGACTTACAATAAGATAAATTGAACAATGTAGCACCTTCACTGAAATTCGAGTAGTAGATGTACTATTGTATATTATAGACGTGCATACTTTTTAACAAATACGAAATTCTTATTGTACATATTTAGAACATCAATTGATCCTTAGCCTTAACTTTAAAGAATAGATTTGGTGGAGATACAACATAAAGCCTACCTACGATTTGTAGATTGTATAAAAGGTAGAAAAAAATAAAATAAATCGGAAAATCCGCTGAAGCAACGATTTCCTCTATATATTTGTTTTATTCTTATTGAGGAAACAATTCTTCTCTTTCAGTAAATGCTGCGTATTGAATGAGATAGTCTGCAGATTCTCTCGATTTCTATAAGAACAATCTCGCAGTTTACCTTTAAAGTTAAGTAAGAGAACCTGTGTTAGACGTAAATAAAAATAAGCAAATATTACCGTGGAATAATATCACACAACAATGAACATAATTTATTTTTTCTAATTTAAAAATGATTACTATTTTGTAAAATGTGGAGTTGTTAAAATATGAGAAATAGTAATCAAAATACGTTTAGTGTATGTTTGTTTTAAAATTAACAAAAAAATGCTTATGTTTTAAAAATATATAAAAGCATGTATGGTACTAATATATTAAAGAATGGTGCAAAGCGCAGCATGATTAAAAAATGGGTAAACCAGGGTTATAAGTTTGGAAAAAAAGTTTCAATGTATTTCCTATTCTGACTTTTCTACAAATTGTTTTCACGCCTCAATAGGCATAATGCCAGTAACAAAGTATCATTGAAATTACGATTTTAAATAAAGAAATAGGTTAAAAAGATTCTAAAAAAATGTATTTATGTTTATATTAAAAGCGAGATTAATATAATTTTTGTTAAAATAAAAATACAAAATACAGCAATCCGCAATGTTAAATAGAACACCAATCAGAGCGAATGACGTCACGCATCAGTAAATGTCAAAAGTAATTAACTTTTATTTTAGACATATATCAATTCCTTTTACAAGATTATTAGGAACATACCTTATTTAAGAATTTATATACTTCGGAATTCATTTTTAACATACAAAATAATTAAATTATTGTCTAACTCTGAATTTTTGATTATATTGTCGATAAGGAGTGTGACGTCACAATTCTGAAATGTCACCAGCGAATGTTGCAGCGTCAAATTCAACATTATATTTAAAAGTGTCAAGTTTTGTGATGAAACCTTTAGATTCTGCAGAAATAAGTATTTTTTTGGAAATATAGGAGACACGTAAGATCATCTTAGAATAGTAAATTCGTCATCATGCTTATTTGGACGTATCTGCATTTTTTAATAATTATTTTTTAGATGTAGCTTCTAACATAATAGCCAGCGAGGGTAGGTGGGGAAAAGCCCCCCCCCCCCCACAGAGGTATAACTAGCGAGGAGCTAAATAACTGTACCATATATATGCAATATATAACCTAACTTTCTTGTGACAACGATTTTTTATAATAAATAATATAATTTTATAATGTTTAAATAACAAAAAAAATATTATGTGCCCCTCAACCCTAAAAAAATTCTGGATATGCCATTATTGGGATCCATATTTTTATAAGAAAAATAATGTAAGAACATGATTAGTTTGATCGTGAATAATTAAAAAAATTGTCCAATATCGGACTTAATGTCCATGGGAATTTTTGATCAGCAAGTCACTAAATACATTACACCAGTGGTCCTCAACCTTTTTGTACTTAAGAGCACATTCTAGAATACCGGTTGGGTGGCGGGCACCATTTATTTTTTCAAGTGCCCACATCAAAATTGCGATTTTGATTCAGGCACTCAGGCGTTTCTCACGCCTAAACTAAAAAAAGTCAGACATATGCTCTCGCTGACATTTTGATGAAAATTTTGTAATCTACAAAAAGGTTCAGAAACATTTTTTTTATATATTTCTTAGTTCCTACGTAAGCCGTGACTGGTAAAATATGCTATTCCTAAAACTGATACTTTGATCATTGTTTATATATTGTTGAACGGATTTGTGCAAAGTTTGATATATGCACAAATGTTTTTTATTAACAAATCTGCATCAACAAAATATTTTTAATTTATCTTAAGAATTAATGTATACGTGATTTTTGTAATTGTGTATACAGCTAGAAAAAGATTAAATGGTTGCATAATTTTCTGGCTGTACTTTACGGTAGGTACCTATACGTTAAATTTGAGAGAATAAATGTAAAATGATATAATATATTTATAAGCAAATATTTTTTAATATAAATACGCGGCGGGCACACGTAAAACGGTCGGCGGGCACAATGGCGTCCACGGGCATAGGGTTGGGGACCACTGCATTACATTTTACCCTAATTTACATTGATTTTGTGCGGGGTCCTTTGATTTCGACAAACAAAATTGACGAAGCTGCGGGGAATTTCTAGTATTTCTATATATAGATATTTTGTCATCCCTTACAGTCCTTTATGTCACAGATCATACAACAGTATGTTATGCTTTCGTTATGTCACACACATACACACAGGCGCACGCACACACATGCACCAAGAAACGCGGCCTGTGGAGAGAGAGAGACAGAGATAGAGAAAAGTCTTTACATAAGTAAACACATCTCTGATGTAACCAGTGACGTGCTTGGAATTCTGTCAAAAATAAACTTGTGTGCGGAATTTTTAATTGCAAATAGACACGAAAATTCTGCGGATGTGCTTTTTGGAATTCTGAATCCTTTCTTGTTTGTTTATCTACTTTGCTACTGCGGTTGAAGCAGTCTAGCGTAACTATGTTTTTCGTCATATGTGATTCAGGCAGTGGAATTAAACATTCGAATTTCCTTGGGCTCAGCTGCAATATACTATATTAAATATGACTTTCTCTTTAATTTACCGCTTGATAATCCAACAAATCTGATAAACATTATATTATCCTTTTTAACTATTAAATAGTTGAACAGAAAGTAATAATTCCAAAAATTATACAAGGTGTGCTATTTTAATCTATCACCACCTTTTTTCTATCAATTAAATTAAAAATTTGAAATAATAGTTTTTTGGTTTTGAGGGGGAATCAAAATGGTGTTATTAATTTTTGATTTGGTGGACTTCCTTAAGGTCATATAAGGACAATATTTGGAAACCATTTTGTTATTATGGTTTCTTATTTAATGGAAAAAACAAGCAGCTTTTGTTTTAAAAAAAATTTAGTATGACTTCATTTTTCTTTGGCATTTAACAGAATAATTTGAGCTTTAGGAAAAAAATGTTGACCCTATTCGACCTTGAAGACGTCCACTAAATCAAAAATTAATAATGCCAATAATTTGCTTTCCCCTTAAAACAAAGCAACTTTTATTTAAAATTTATATTTTTTAATTGATAGATAAAAATATATGGAGTGATAGATTAAAATTGGACACCCAGTATTAGCTACATACATCAATATCTATTCAACAGTTAGATAACTAACAAGGGGAACCCTTCCGAGGGCCGCTTTCGATTTTCTTCATTTTGAAATATGTTGTGAAGGGGAGTCCCCTGATAACATCTATACCCGGTTTTGGGCGCAGACGGGTAATAGTTTAAAAATGATGACCGAAAATATATTTAAATGTTGCATGTATATATAATGTATATGTATCTATATGTTAAGTCTATTTATACAAGTGAAGTGTCTGTTGGCCTAGCTGTTATGATAATAGACCGGTAACCAATGCACCCGTGGTTCGAGTCCACTTAAGTTTTTATTTTTATTTTTTATTGCAAACAGTGACATTATTTAAATATATTATTCTCCTGTAAAATATCTTATGGATTTATTAAATTTGTTTTCAATGTTTATTTTTCAAAATGTGCAATTTAATTTAATTTTTTTAAATTTTGTTGATAAACAGTTCAAAACTGGGATTGTAAATAAAAAAATATATAATTTATGCTCAAGTAACTTATTTATTTATGAACGGTTGACAACATTTTGGAAGGTATCTATCGTTAATATACCATACATAAAAACATATTACACCAAGAACATTTTATAAATGATTGAATATTTAAACAATTTATACATTTATTTATTAATAATTCTTATGGCATAATTAACCACTAGCAACAATAATAGTTACCGGTCTATTATCATAACCGCTAGGCCAACAGACACTTGTATAAAAAGACTTAACATATAGGTATATATGCAACATTAAAATATATTTTGGGTCATAATTTTTAAACTATTACCCGTATGCGCCCAAAACCGGGTATAGGTGTTATCAGGGAAGCTCCCTTCACAACATATTTCAATATGAAGAAAATCGAAAGCGGCCCTCAGAAGGGTTCCCCTTGTAAGTATGGATATCGGATATGAGATTATTAATTTTTTTTATAAATGATATGTATAATGGACGGAGTTGGCAAAAACATATTTCGCGATTGACAAGTTTTTGGATCGGTCGGAAAACTTTCTTTTGTAAAAAGAACTGTATGTATAAACTTCAACTCATTGATTAATGTACTGGGTTTTCAGTTAAGATTTTCATACAATCTAATAATAAAATTGAGATCAAAACTTTTGATATTGATTTTGATACTTCTCTTAACTATCATAGTTAATTCTAAATTGCTTTGCATGAATTTGTATACTATGTGTTTTTTTTCATCCACATTATCCTTAGATTTTGTTTATTGTATTTACCCTTTAAAGCCTGGTGGTGTATAGGGTATACCACAAATTGTAAATTATTTTTCTATCAGCCTTGTGGTGTATTGTGCTGTACCATGCCTTTAATGTCATATAATGATGTCATCTGTCGATTCCTTCAGTAACTTTGCTATAACAGTGGTCGGTATAGAAGATAAGTGACGGGAGGACGTAAATAATAACAAATTTTTTTTTATGTTTAGTAGGTGTGTAAGGTTCCAATAGAAAATATTTTTTTTTTAAAATTCAAATATTTCTTAAAGGGTTAAAGTAAAAAGCTTGTATAATTAATTATTTTTAAACAAAAAGGATACAGTCTAAATTTATGCCATGGGAAACAGTTATATAATTACTATAGCTATTCTCTTCTAGATCGCTTTTGAATTTTATATGAAAAATTGAACTGTAGAAAATCGTGAGATAACAGTCGAAACGTCAATTACAGTTTAGGTTTTCGTCCTTTCTAATTGAAAGCAAACAGTGCCAAGTCACGATTGTTAGGGATTTATTTAGTGTATATAATAATTGTAATCTATTTACAGAGTTAAATGACACAAGGGATAGAATACCGTTTTGAATCATTAAATGTTTCTTTCTCAATTTATGCAGAGATTTTTTTATAATAAGTTTTATTTTTTAATTTATACATATTTTGTTCATTTACATTATATTTTCCTGATTTTCACTAAAATTGTGATATCTTTGCGAATTTTTGTTGCGAAAAGATTTCCATGATACCGATTTCAATGTATTGAAATTCTCTGCAAAAAGGTGATTTTAAAATTTCATTTTCTACATAAATGCACTCCGCGTCAAGTTTCAAAATATGCAGTTTTTTTCAAAATTTATATAATTAGGGTCAACTGGGGTAAATATGAAACACGAAAAAAAGGGGTAAAAGTGAAACAAGCTTCTAACTAAAAAACTAATTTCTTTACAGAAGAATTATAAAAACTGACATGATCTTTAAAGATTTGTTAAAGCGATCTGAAAATATAAATCGCCTAGTAAGTGATATGTCCCCCCTACAGACTTTTCTGTTAGACGATGGCAAAACGTGTGAATTAAATTTTAATTCTTTGCACATAACTTTCTGCATAACTCAGGTATAAATTAAAGTTACAAATTTCACATTGATATGCCACAAAGAAAATAAATCAAAGTTGCCTTTGTAGTTTTTCTTTTAATTTTTCTATAAGTATTTTCCATCTAATTTAGATTTAAAAATTCGGGAAAAAGTGAAACAGAAATATGGGAAAATATGAAACACAGCCGGGGATAATCTGAACCAGTTTTTGCAAGTCTGGACAAGTCACACATGTTACAGTTAAAGTCAGATTGAGTGCAGATTTCAGAGTGGACGCATCATTTTGGTTGCAGTCTTCAAAATGCCACGAAATTACGTTAAAAAGGTCCTAAATAAGGCTGTACCGGAATTCCGGTCCTATGGAAGTTTGAAAGGGGTCAATAGTCAATAGTACATCAGGGGTCTATGGAACAATTTGTATGTTTTGAAAATCGATGTTTTTTATGCAATGCAAGAGTTTAAAACAGTTAAAAGAGCACAAAAAAATGTTTCACTTTTACCCCATTATTTTAAAAAAATTCATTTTCGGTTTAAATATTTATCTGATATTTTTCAAACTTTGCAGATGTATTTAGGATGATATTAAGAGTACACATTGTATGTGATATATTAGCAAGAACGAATATTCTTTTTAAAAAAATACATTATTCGCAAGCATATTCTAAGTTTTATTGTAGTTTCCATAACCTTTAAATATATTTCATTACCTGCTGGTTAGACATTTATAATCTAGCAAGGTGCGACACATGTTTCCTATGCAGTTTTTCCCACTTATTCCATTTTTACCCAGCAAATATAAATATAACGCATTATATGAAAGTTAGAAGCCTGTTTCATTTTTACCCTTACCTGTTTCACTTTTTCCCAAACTAGAGGTTAAAAATGAAACACACATTTTTCATTTTTTAAATCTGTGTTGTATGGTACAGTTCAAATGACGTAGGTATTTGAAAGGGTTATTCATAGGCACATCTAGTAGAAAAAATTAAAATATGAATTTATATCGTTAACTGCCAAAAAAAATGAAAGATTTGTATTTTGTTTCACTTTTACCCCAGTTGACCCTACATAAAAAAGTTAAAAAATGAAAAGATGTTGAGGAACGAATTAGACCATCATAAATAAGAGTAAATATTTTCCATTTAAGAATAAAAAAGTTTCGAAAAAAGTTAATTTTTGACCAAGTTACAAGCATTTGAAATCAGGCTTTTTTTAGGAGTCCCCTTAATTAATGTGTTGAGTGTATAATTAATTATTATGCAGTAATCCTTCCATTTACGCGGATTCACTTTTAGGCGATTGAAAAAGTTCACTAATCTACTAGACACCGTCATAGAATGACCAGGTCTCCGGATTTGACCCGGAGTGTCAGGATTTGTATACTGTTTCATCGGGCTCCGAGTTTCATTACAATTTCTCCGGGTTTGGTAAAAATGATGAGAACTAAAAAAAAAGAAAAAAAGGGCACAGTAATGTTTGCGAAAAACTGGCCTTCATTTTTTCTCGCAAAATCAAAAATTTGGTAGGTATATTAAAAAAGAAGGTTTTTCTTTTCTTGTTTCAACACGGGCAAATTTTTTCTCAGGGTTTGTCAGGATCTAAAATCAGGGTTTACAAAATCTGAAATCTGGTCATCCTAGACACCGATTGTCACCATGCATATGTATAACGGAACTCGGGTATTTCCCGAAGCCAGATGTGGCCATGCATTATGTGAAATAGAACTCGGGTATTAACCAAACTTTGACTTTTCATGACGTGTATTTATTTAGTAACCTATTTATGTCAATTTATAGTAAATATAAATTTCATTGATTGATTTTAAATAAACAAAAATTGTTTTTTTGTTGTTGTCAGAAACTTGTAAAATTTTATTTAAAAAATATATATACAGGGTGATTCAGCATTGTCGTGCCAAACTTGAACAGTAGATTGAGAAAAATATTTTAAGCAAAAAGCTTCCAATAAACATGTGTCCGGAAATTGTTCCTTAGGGAACTACAGGCTTCCAAAGATTTTACTAAAAATTAGTTTTAATTTTATATCTAGAGAACCCTTTGTGATAGAATTATGAATTTTAGTATTTGGTTTAGTAATAATATGTGTTATCGATTTCTAATATTAACCAATTATATTTTAGGCCAGGGCTGTATGGGGCCAGTGGGCCCATCGATTTTGATCTAGTAATTGTTTTTTCCTGAGTTGATAATTTTATAAGATTATATGACACAAAATACACAAAAACATACTTTGCTTGTTTATCATAGGATAAACCGTTTTCAAGAAATATCGATGGAAAAGAAAGCATGCAGAAATAACCTTAATACGGATGCTTGTAATTATAAAAAATAAATTTATATTCTTATTTCGTGATAAAAAATAAGACAAAAAGTTAATATAAATATACTTCCGAAAATGCATCCATATGAACAAATAGCCATTTTTAGTTTGTTTTTTAGTCATGTTAATAAAGTACATGTAACAGTAATAGAACTGGCTATAGATTTTACAGGATTTATATTAGGAGGTTTATTTATATAAACTTTATTTTTACCTTTAATCATAGAAAAAAAATATAAATTTATTTTTTATAATTTCAAGCATCCGTATTAAGGTTAATTCTGCATGCTTTCTTTTCCATCGATATTTCTCAAAAACGGTTTATCCTATTATAAACAAGCAAAGGAAGTTTTTTGCTTAAAATATTTTTTCAATCTACTGTTCAAGTTTGGCATGACAGTGCTGAATCATCCTGTATATCGTACTAAGAGTAAAATATCTGTGAATATGGAACAGATACCTTTTTTAGACGGCATTCTATTTCTCCATTTACACGTTTTTTACACGTTGTACTTGCAAATTTCAAAAACCTACGGGCATGTTTATACATATTAATTAGATATTTTAATTATTCCAGAATAGTGTATTTTAAAAACTTCAAAAGAGTCACAATTGAATATTTATTATTTACAAACATTTCATCCATAATACTACATAGTTTACAAGGTTGTATTTAGAACATGTAAAGTCCGGGGTCCGATATAACTGTACCGGGAATGTCTAAAGTTTTTATTATAATGTTTATTTATAAATCTTAATATTTTTTATACATAAATGAAATATACTGTAGAATAAAATATACATTAGAAAATTATTAACAACTGAATTTAACCAAAATACTAAGTAGCACTTCTCCAAGACTGAAGAATCAATCAGTAAGTATTTTAATTTCCTGTACGAGCTTTTATCAGTACTTAACTACCAAAGTTTAGACTTTAATGTCTGTGTCAGCTCACAACAGCTACCTACTTACCTCGCTTCGCCCACTCCAGTAATCCATCGCAAAGTTCAAGCGACTGATGCAAAATTTGTAATGAATGGTTTAACTCTTTGAAAGACTTTTATATAATAGTTCTTTATAAAGTAGGTCACACAGAGATATTTAATTATTACTATATGCAATATGATATTAGATTTTACCGTTTTTGTTTTCATTAGTAATATACCTTTGTTGTAACTTTGTTATATGTTTATACAGTTTTTAACTTACTTTTTAAACTATTTCAAAAAATATTTGTTGATTTCAAATAAAGTGGACGGAGGTTTGTGAAACATGAGTAAAATGGACTCAGAAAGACGGTGTGCGAACAGTTAATTATTATTGTTTTGAAAGTTAAAAAATATTTTATAACACTAGAAAAATTGATTAAGTAATAAAAAAATTAAACTCTAATTCACTATGCAACAAAAAAATACTTTTGTTATATAACAGAGATCTGAATTGAAAATTTAGGAGGCTTTTGGCATGCTGAAACCGGATTTGTTGCCCAATTGGTTTCATCACGTCAGGGTTTTGAGAAATTCTAACCTAAAAGTCCCAAAAATGACTATATTGGCAATGTTAGTCATCAATCAAGTAGATATTTTTTCCCTAAAGTTTTCGGTCACGATAACAAATAGTATTATCTTTCCTATTTAAAATGAGTTTTAACTTTTTATTGTATGACTTTTTTTTAGCCGAGATGTACCTACTAGTTTGAAGATATGATATTTTTGTTAATAGAGTGTAGTATAGTAGATACAATGAACTTTACTACATATACCTTCAAAGTAGTATATTTCGGTAAAGAAAAATCGCACAATAAAATGTAAAAAATCATTTTAAAGAGAAAAGATAGTACTATTCGAAATCATGAAACAAAACTTCAGAAAAATTACCTACTTAGTAATAAATTTCCCAACATTACCAAAATCGTTATTTTTGGGACTTTTAGGTTTGGATATCTAATAAACCGACGTGATGGAATCATTTGGGCAACGAATTCGGTTTCGGCATGACAAATACCTTCAAAATCACCTTTTAAAATTTCTGTGAATTTTTTTTGTTGCATAGTGATTGGTTGATACCGGAAATCGATAAGAGCACTTATTTATACTAAACTGGTTATCAAATTTCATAACTGTAGCAAGATATTAAATAAAAACTAATTTTGATATACTATATTAATTGGAGGGATGTAGCTTTCTTACGAAAAATTGTTATTATTATGTTCATAGGTATATCTAAAATTTTTTACTATATATATTTTTCTCAGGCTATTGTTAAAGTTTGACACGCCAATCATGAATCACTGTGTATATTTATTGTGAATATTATTTAATTTTTTATGATAAAAATCGTCAGTGGCGTAGTAACGGTGGGGGAGTTGTGGACCCCTAACTCCTAACCTAACCAAATCCTATCCGAAATCCCTCCCCCCGAAATATTCAGTGTTATAAAAAAATGTATGTTTTGAGAAAACATCAGTTCAAAATACCTTCCAAAATTTAACACATAGGGTATATATCCCTACCCGAAAAGTACTACAACCTTCTCCGAAAATTTGTCTTACTACGCCACTGATAATAGCAAAAAAAACTGGGAATTCATAGCACCTCAAATGTGTGAACAAGTAACTTAACTTACTAATCAATTACGGGACTTCCACGACCGCCTTTGTTTGACACACTGCAGGGATGACCTTTTTCTACAGTTTTGAATATGACAGTTCTTCAGTATTCAAGTTTTTCATTGTGTGAATTTTTTTGGATTCGTTTTAGTTTTTCAGTAAATAATAACTGGTCTATATTTGTATAAAATATGTTTCATTAAGAAGAAAAGGATAGTTAATAACATGTATGAATAAGACCCAGGCTGGGTAATTATCTGAATTAATTATCTTGATAATTTTTGATTCTCCAAAAAGGTAAATTGGGATTATTGGATATATTAGGTTACTTATCAAAAAGGTAACCCTGAATGGAAAAATATGGCATGATTTTTTTCTGAACGTTCGCTATAAAATACAGTGATGCCTCGCTTAACGAACATAATTCGTTCCAGGAGCAAGTTCGTTATGTGAAACGCTTTTCCCCATAACAATACATGTTAAAATATTTAATTCGTTCTGTAGCACAAAAATATGTTATTGTAACTTACAAAAGATTGTACACACGCTTTTTAGTTTTTAGTCAGACTCAGATTTAGGAGAGTCTACCGAGGCTTGCAGGGTCAAATCCTCACTCACAAAATTACATTTGAGGAACTGGGGAACAAAACTGGATAACGCGATTTTCGCAAATTTAACAGAAGAAGTCAAATTGTAACTACTCTCTCTTCGTGTACTTTTTTAAACTGTTGAGTAATGTTATAGGTGAGATTTTCAATACCCAAATTTTGAACTAGCGTATTTGCACATGCTGTAAGGTGAATAACTTAAAAAAATTAGATATCCGATTCAAAGTGGAGTTATCAAGTTTTGTTCCACAACTCCTCATTATTAAAACAAACACGTGTGTGAGTTAAGCACAGAATAGAATGACTGACGCGCGTTGATGCAAGTTCATGCAAGTTTGAGCATCGACTGCGTGCGACCTTGGAAATTCGGGTGACTTTGTGATACGTAGAAGCGTTCGGGCGGCAAAATAAAATACGATGCAGTTCGTTGTGTGAAACGAGGTTCGTTGAATCAGTCGCGTAATGAACGAACAGAATGTTCGTTGTGTGCAGCGTTCGTTATGCGAGGCATTACTGTATATTATAATATATTATGCATATAATAATAATCCTCAACAAATAGCCATTTTTAGTTTTGTTTTTTAGTGAAGTACATATAACAATAATAGAACTGGCTATTCGCTGAATGCAAAGTAGGTAGTGGGGGAAACGAAATCGATTACAGCGCACAACGTGGCAAAAAATAACACTTTGGGTGGACTAACTGTCATTTTTAAGACTCGTTTTTAACTGAAAATAGAAAGGTCAACATGTTTAATCCCGTTAATCCCACTATAGACTATGTGCAAGGGGGTGGAGTTAGAAATAATATCGATGCGAGTGTTCGTGGTGAGCAATATTGTAAAATTATCGGCGCCAAAATTTGAGGTTATGCTGTCAATGTAAACGAATTAATTATTTCTCTATTATACGTCATAATTAAAGAGAAAAAGATACCCAAAATAAATAATTTTCACGTACCTTTTATGCTATACTATTTATATTATATGCAAACAGCTAAATTAAATGATATTTGTTTAATAAAAAATTTCACGGTATTAAACATATTAAACAATGATAAAAATAGAGTTAAATCCATTCAATCCTTCTCTATTACCCGCTAGCGGCGCTAATAGACTTCGTGCACATAGCTAATAGTAATAAATAATCGTCTAAAATGTATATATTACGATATTTTATTGAAATTATTTGTTTGTTAGTACGTCAAAGTCCACCCAAGTTGCTACTAAAGTTCACCCATTAGTTGGCGCTGTCATCGCGCACGCTGCAAATAGGTCTAAGAGAATACACGTATTAGGAGCATTATGAGCTCAATTTACAATTTTGTACTTCTTTTAATCATAGAACAGAAATATAAATTTATTTTGTGTAATTTGAAACATCCGTATTAAGTAAAATTCTGCATGCTTTCTTTTAATTCGATATTTCTCGTAAAATATACAGTATATTTTTGTATATTTTATATGTAAGAAAAAAAATAAAGGACAAAAAAATAATAGATAGAAATTGTTGGGCCCACTGTCCCCATATAGCCTTGGTTTGAAATTAAAATTTGGTTAAGGTTAGGAAATCGATAACACTTATTAATCTTATTATTACTAATAATAAGCCGAATATCAAATTTCATAATTGTATCATAAACGGTTCTCTAGAGTTTAAATAAAAATTAATTTTGGGCAAAATCACAAGAGTTGTACTTCCCTCATGAAAAATTTCCTGATACATGTTCATATAAAGTTGTTTGCTTTGAATATGTTTCTCTATTTACCTACTGTTTAAGTTTGGCTCACTAATGCTGAATGACCCTGTTTATTAAAATTTTAGTCAACAGTACAATGTGATTTTTAAATAAAGAATCCAATAATCACGATGGAAATATAGACCCTATTTTTAATATTTTGTTCTGCTACAATTTCCAGTTGTAATTAAATTAACATTTAAATCCACCCTTAAATATATATTAATGCTAATAATTACAATAATTAATTTGACGTGCACTCGACCGTAACTCCATTATTTAATTTCGCGCATTTAATCTACACCACTGACTGATTGACGGATTCCGCCGCGTAAATTTAGATATTATTTCAACAGGCTTACATTTTATCGGATTTCAAATGAAACCATATAACTTTATCGCATTCGACATAAAATATTTATTGTCACTACTAACTTTAATTACAAAAGTATTAAGCAATAAAATGTAATTAAACCGAACTGTAATTAAGGGGATTGTCTTAATGAATGTTGTTTAACGAAAATAAAGGATTTTAAATATCAGAGGTACTTTTTTTACTACCAAGTATTTTACGCCTCTAATAATTATTGGAAAGATATTCATTTAAAAAAAATATCTGCGAAGTATCTAAATGCACAGTGCTTTCTAGTGCGAAATTCAACAAAGCTAGTTAATTATGGAATAATTTAAAAAACAGCGATAAAGTATTGACTTAGAAAATCATTTAAATTTTTAAAATTTTGTTATAAATATTTATTCGAAATTTTTCTTATAAGCTCTTTAATAATTTTTCGTATATATATATTTCTTTTACAATTTTTTCCGCTATACAACCGTGAACATAGCAATTAAAACGTCAAAATAACATTTAATATGTCGAAATGACATTAAATTGTTAAAGTAAATAGCGATTCTAACAAATGACGAGTTTTTAAACTAAATTGAGATAAATCTTCCTAGGGGAATATTTGACTACAAAAGTTGTAACTTATATTATAGGAAATTGAATGCTCTACAAAACAGATTCTATAAAATTTTCCCGAATATGTGTCGTTCTGGAAATATCTTATAAAAATAACTATTTTGTGTTATAGGTACCTACTCCTCCTTCGTAGGATGCTATTTACACTATCAATGAAATATTTATGATATTTCTTAGATCAAAGAAATATGACAGTATAATTAGTCAACTTTGAAATATTTTTATTTAAATTGTTTCTATGATCACATGTACGGACAGTCTACTATACTTGATCATACTTTATTCACATATTATTTTGATAGTGTAAGATGGGCCTTACACATGATTTTGAAATGGGACTGTTCTCTGACCCGATCAGTCCACTAAGTTTCATTAATATCGGTTCAGTGGTTCATAAATTATGCTTGTGACAAGGATTCAGAGGGCAAACAGACTGACACACGCACAGACAGATAGACAGAAAGACAGACACGGAAAAAAAGAGAACAATTTTTTTATCTTTGAAAAAATTATAGAAAAAATTATCGTACCTTCGATATTGCGAGTAAGCAAAATACAAAGAATGTGTATTTAAAAAGTTCATTTATTTATTTCAATTATTTTCTCAACAAAAAAATATTTTGTTTTATGTAGTTATATCTGATAGCCTAGGTAACCATAAGTAGTACTTTATTTATTTTTTTAAAGAGTGGGTAATGCAGAGTCCTACAATATACGAACAAAATTGTTGACAACTACTGCACACACTTGATTTTATTATTTTATACTGACTTGTCAAAACATGATCAAGTGGTGTACGGTGGCCGGTGTGTTTAAAATTTAATGTTGTAAGTTATAATACATCTTCAATAAATATTATTAATATTAAATACTTACTGTCTAATAAAACTGTGAAGTGTAGTTCAATATTTAATTCGTGTTAAATTAGTGATGTGCTATTGTATTTAAAATAACATGTAAAACAATGTGCTAGTTTACATCTTACAAAATGGTTATAGAATAAAGGTAGGTACTGTACATTTATTATTCATTCTAATTCTAATGTCAGGTTTTATAAAAAAATGATCGAAAGCAAAAGCTAAACAAATGCTATCTGTAAGGTTACAAATAGTTATTAATTTGCTAGGCATTCTAGAGCAGTGGTAATAAATGTATGGTTATATGTAAATACTATGCATTTTATAAGGTACAATTGTCACTGTCATCACTGTTTCTAAATCACTTATTTCTACTAAAGTGTCAAGGTCATTCATATAAATCATATCACTCATTGAATCTGTCAGTCTGAAATTCACCTTTATAATTTAAGCAGTTATTAAAATAATTTCTAACACCTTCTCTCCCTTTTTGGAGTTGACTTTCGGGGAACCTTTTTTTAGAGGTGCTTATACGTTATAAAAGTCTGTTTCGAAGTTCAGATGTTTGGGCTGTGAGTTAGTGAGTGAATGAAAACAAACTCTTTGGAACAATTTTTTATCTCTATTAAAGTTGAATATTGAAAAATCGCGATACATTTGTATTTTTAATAGGTACTTGTCAATTATGGTCCCCATTTTTGAAAAAACTAAAATCACTAGGAACGAAACAAAATTCGTCTATAGATAGGTAAATGTCATGTATTATATATACACGTATAATGGAATCAGCGCCAATGTGACTAAAGTTTGTACTATTAATTTCAATATTTTTAAATAGGTAATTAAGGTAATTATTATAATTTTGGGGCGAAATTGTGTTGTTTACTTAGGACTTAGGGTAGGTTATTAATACGGTTAGGGGTTAGGTGGGTTAGTAGGATTATATATATTTCACTTCCTACCTCAATTATTATTTAAAAATTTAATTGTCGTATTAAAATTAATAGTGCAAACTTTTGTCACATTGGCGCTAATTTCATCATGGCATATGCCTATCTACGCACGAATTCTGGTTCGTTCCTAGTGATTTTAGTTTTTTCAAACAATGGGGACCATAATTGACAAGTACCTTTTAATATATAGAAAACTAGAGGCTCTGAAACCCCGTGGCAGAAAGTGATCTAAGGGGCTCTTTAATTCCCCACTTTCGTTTGTTTGGAGGCCCCCGGAGCATTGCTCCGGTGGTAGTTTCGGCCCTATAGAAAAGTATTTGGCCTGAAATTAAACCTTATAATACCTATTTATAACGACTTATAAGAAGTTATGCATATATGCAAATAAGTGGGTGCTTACATCATAAATATAATTAATGTTTCATGTCACTCAGGATATCTCTCTATACGGTTATTATTTTAGTTTAACTTTGTTATTAAAAATTATTTGACCAGTTTGAAGATTTTAAAATTTTTAAAGTGATGGTCCTTAAATAAAAATAGGATTTCATACGAGACGAACTGAGATAAAATTGAAGTATAAAATTTTAAGCTGGTACTCGTACATAGATATCTACCTTTCGATATTTTCATCTGTTCTGGATTTAATATCGGCGATTATTTTAAAGTTAGTTATTTTTCATGAATATGAAAATTAGAAATATAAAAATAATGTTTTAGGCTATTTTTTATTTTGCCTCTTTTGATTGCATGCTCGGCGAATTTTATGCTGAACATTGCAGTTGACATTTCAATGATTTTTACAATGTGAACTTCCCCTTGATAATTTACGACGAAACGTTGGCTGAAATATGCAAAAAAAATATCTCCAAGCAAAATACCTTTTCTTCTTGCACATCAATTAGATATACTCACCGCTCGATATAACGACTTTCTATTTAACGACTGGCAATCCGCTCTATATAGCGATCGTTTTCCTAGCGTGAAATTTAAAATCACCAATCCACGTTAAAGTTTTGCGACGGCGTGTCGTTATATAGAGCGGTGAGTGTACTTACATATATTTTATTGATGTGGTAAAATAAGTATGAATTGAGTTTTTATATTTTTCTACAATTTTTTTTTATTAAAATTCAATTACGTTAAAAAAACATTTCCGTAATGGAAATTACTAATTTTACTTTCTAACTCATCAATGAAGCTTTTGATGTTATTGATACAGAGACCACAAAGAGGAAAATCAAAGGAAAATTCTGGATATAATATTTTTATTCAAAAAATATTTTACATATAAAAACACGTCATGGCACTAACAATATATAAAAATTCAATTTTATATGTTTGCACAGTGGACCAAAAAATACATAAACGATTAGTGGTAAACTCTCTCAACGCCAGCGGCATACAAGTCTTTATACTGTCGTTGCAGCCAACAGTGGACACTTATCGACCTGTATACTACAGAGTTTTCATTTCAGAACGTACATGTCGTACGTAATAATCCATAAGAATCAAATCACAAGAGACTGCTGCAGTCTGTCGACAGAAAATGTCATAAACATCTTCTGACATCTATTAATTTAGCTTATAGAAACATACAGCTTCAGAAATATCACTACAATGATGTACATTCAACAATAAATGTATCAATCTGCCCATTATTATTTATATTTGTTTACCTTTGTGTTATTTCAAACCATTTTTCACTTAAGAGGGTTACACACTTTAAAAATTATCAAATTGGGGGCTTAAGAAGGTGATTCGACTAAAATTATAGGAGGTATTGAATTTGAGACAACAAAATACAGGAAACATTACAGTTTTTTTTCATTTTTGTTCAATTTTGAAAATTAAACACTACCACATTTTTTTTAATTTTTAAGAAAAAAAATTTCCAAATTATTACCAAAGATACAAGTTATACTAGTATTGTTTAGAAAGAGTTAGTAGAAGAGCTTTAGACTCAATCAGACAACTCGCTTTTTTAGGTATCGCCATCTTGTTGTTGTACAAATTAATACAAAACATTGTTTGCTCATAAAGATTTATATAAACTGTTTCGAAAAGACACAACCCTAAAGATAATAGAGTAGAACTTATTTGTAGGTAAATTTTATGCAATATCAGTCAGATAGCAACACTGTACTCAAGAAAAAATGCCTCGAGCCATGGCCTCTCTACAAGAGGGTCTGACAAGGCTAGAGTCTTGTCATAGTGAGTCAATAAGATGTTTTTTTTGATCGTCGACGATAGTGGTGAAAATTTAGGGAAGGGAAGAGTAAACAAAAGTCATTTGAAAACAATTGGTAAAAACTTGTATATTCTTTTGACCTGCGATTAGATAGACATGGGGGTCGTGCCTCTAGACATTGATGTGAATGCGTCACGAGCCAATCTCGCATAAGAATATATTACTTTGTATTGTGCCAGCTCTTTTTTAACAAAATATGTTTAGTTTTTTAAATATTTTGATAATTACCAACTTTAAGGTACCACCACCCTACCCTCCACACGATTTTAATGATTTTTATATGATCCCATCTACTAGTCAAAACCAACTAACAAACAAGGTTTCATTAAAAATTATCAAGTGGTTCATGACTTCATAAGTTATGAGTGCAACAAGAATTCAGGTTACGATATGGACAACATAATATGTTACCTTAATTGATGATAATTTTTACTAAAAAAATTCTTGTAAAATAATGGAAATTACGTTTGCGAAAAAAGGTAAAAAAAAACTAATAAAAAACGTTTTAAACAAAATTGTGTTGCATGAATCTCATAGAGGAGATGTAGTTCTACAATTTTTATCATAATAACTTTTTTGATAAAATTAGCCGTTATGGAAATATTTGCGGTGAAAAATCTTGTTACATCGATTTTTCGTTGCGTTCCAAAAACTACCCTTCACTTTGAACATTGAATGCGAGAGTAAACTAAGGTTTAGCCAAATAGTACACATAACTTTTTGTACGTAAAATTTCATGTTTAATCTTTAATTCCTGTAATATTTTTTTCTCCGATCAGTAGTTTGGTTGAAAAATGAGATAAACTGGAATAAAATCCACTCCAGGAGAGTTCTTCATGTAAAAGGGGATGTTCCATCCACGATTTATGTGGGAACTTTTCGGGCTCTTATTCTGAACCCTTCTGAGTACGTGTACAAAATATCAAAACTTTATGATTTTTTTCTTCTATTTGGAAAATTTCAATCTAAATACCGTGGACTATCTACTGTTTTCCAAAATTTGCAAGTATTTATTGTTAATACATATTCGACGTACATATCTACAATGTACAAGTCGTATAAATGTATGATTCAGGAGTTTGTTTGAAGTATTGATTGGTAAATTTTGTGATACTGGATCTGTACAGGATCGAAATAGTCCAGCTCGACCATCACTGTTAACTGTCGAAGTTTTTGATGATGTGTCTCAACGAACACTCGCTTAATCAGAAAATAATTATCACAAGTTGAAATGGCACTTGTTCAATATGTCTCCATATTAAATAAACGTTAATCTTTGTATTAGAAAATTCTAATGCGAAACTGGCTCGTGATAAGTTCATTTCAATGGCTAAATACAGTTATCCTTGAGTAAAGTGTTGCCATTTGACTATGGCTTGCGTCATTTATGAAATATCCTGTATAGGTACATTTAAATATGTATTATTTTCTGATAATACTTTCTTATTAAAACAAAAAATATATGTGGTAACAGTATTTTTTATTTAATGTGTGATAGTGTGTAACCATCTTAACAAACTCTTCTTGTAAACAAGATATAAGAATTCATTTTCAGGACCACTATGTAATATATAATCTCTTAACGTTATTAATTATTTTAAAATTACTTAAATTATTATATTTATTAAACATAACAGTATAATTTAATTAGAAATAATCAATTTAATTATAAAAATATTGACATAATGTTTAATGTATATTAATGCATATTTATAATATTATATTCTAAATAAACAATGTCAGCCAATTATTATTTAGCTTTATGATTTTCATACATTATATCTTCATAAAGTTATTTAATTAAGTCTGTGTTATTTTAGTAAAAACATAATACGAAGAAGTAGAATGTATAGAAAATATGAAAATATTGAGATCATAATTTTAATGATATGTTTTTATATCAACGAACGTACATAAAGTTTCAATTTTAGAGACAATAAGGTAATAGGAGAGTATCATATATTTTTCTAAAATGTATTAAAAATGACAGTTATTTTTTCATAACATTCTTTTTGATAATTTTAAGTTAATTTAAATACAATCTTAAGGACCCTATAATGCGTCACAACATATACAGATGGATAAAAAGTTGTCTGTTGTTGGGCGACATAGTACTCTGGAACATTAAATTACATAAATTCTAAATGGTTTATGTTCGTAATGTATAAATCAGTGCAATTATTAAAATCACTTGTATTGATTCTAAAAGAAAAATAACAATATTTCATGATTATGAAGATGCAATTCTTGTTGGCTAATTTACTTTTTTTCCAACACCTCAGTTGATGGTGTTTTGTTGATGCAGATTTGTTTATGAGGTAATATAGAACATGTGTGCATAAAAGAAATATTACGAAAATTGTTTAAACATTTAAAAATACTATTTAAAGTTTGAGGAATAGCATTTTACGACCTACGTACCGAGAACTAAGCAATACACGATGAAATACCTTAAGACCTTTTCTGCAGATCATACAATTTTCTACAGAAAAGTCAATAATGGCATATGTCTAACTTTTTTAGTTTGAGTGTGAGACGTCCGAGTGCCCATGTCAAAATGACTTTTTTTAGCATGACTCGAGAAATATATCGAATTGGCACTGGCTCAAGAAACAATTTAAATAAATTCATCAAACATTCTGAAAAATCATGTATCATCAAAACTGCATGTTAATTTTTTAACGTCCGTCAATTAGAAGATTTTTATGTGTCTTTGGATTTGTAATAAAGTTCTGAGGTATTTTATCGTATGTATATTACTTACATTAGTTTTCACTACGTAGGTTATGAAAGGTAAAAATGTTATTCTTGAAACTTTAATTTTTTTTTTAAATTTCTTTATTACCTCATAAACAAATCTGCATCAACTAAATATATTTATATTACTTTTAGAATGAAGTCTTCATAATGTTACTGGCCTAGTTGTTCACTTTATGTCCCAAAATATCAAGCCAATTTTAACCTTTTTTATGTAAAATACTTATTTTTTTGTTTGTTTTTAGAATAGTTTGTGAGTTTATTAAAATCTGTAAAAAAGATATCCCTAATTATTTTATCATTTAATTTACTTTTTTGGCTAAAGGATTAAATATCTTATTTTCACACTTGCATTGATAAAATATAATAATATGTAAGTCGTTTATGGAATAGTAAAATTAACTGCAAACAAAATAATTACAAAAATTACTGTAATCAAATAAATATTAGTCTATTTACTCTTCGAATATTTTTGTTTTTATAACATTTTGAGATAATTTAGAAGTTTTTGTTATTTATAATTTCAGAATACTCTGTCGCCAAATAGTAGATTTTTCTATCCATTCGTTATATTTTAGTTGTTAATACCAATATTCGATTACTGAAAAATTTATTTTTTTTCATTCCATTTCCATCGATATGCAGTATAGGGTTAAAAAAACTAAATAAAAACAAACAGAGAAACAAAAATAAATATCTATCAAATATTTAATATCATACCATACAAAACACATATATCATTCTGCAAGACACGAAAACGAAAACAATAAAAAATACGCGATCACACCGACTCTAAATTCGTTGTTGAAGACACTTGAGTGCGATTTGATTCTAGCAAGTCTCACGTACGCGCTTGTAATAACTGCGGATCCATCGTCAGTTCATCAATAGTTGATACCGATACTTTGTTTGTCGTTTGGCAGATATCCAGCGGAAATTTAAAACTTATTTCCCCATTTATCGCGTCGGCAGAGATGACCGTTTGCTTATCGAACATGGTTATGTCTTCTGGCCCCTTCTGCTTCTTTTTCTTCTCATCTTCCTCGTTTGTGTACAAGTTCGCTGCACGTCGTTTCGAATAACACACACCTATACATAGCACGAATATTGCTATTAATATTATTACTATGCCTAGAACGATTGCGATCTTTGTTAGGTTTCCTTCTTCCAGGAATGTGTTTGATATGCTCGCTGAACTGTCAGTGTATCCCACACCTTCTGAATCGCACCATTCGATGTCTTTCATCGTCAACGTATTTAACTTCTTCCCGTTAAGATACGGAGGAGTGTTGCATACCAAATTACTGAGATATTTATTGTCGGGTCGTTTCTCTAGATAACTTATCAGAGAGACTATATGGCACAGGTCGCATGACCATGAATTGTTTTCTAAATGTAATATTGTTATTTTCTCTAGTTTTATTATGACTCTATCATTAAAACCGCGAAATAGGTTTGAAGATAAGTCCAATTCGTTTAAATGAGCTGTTGGTGTCAGTATTTGAATTGGAAAAGTGTCAAAACTGTTTCGTGAAAGGTTAAGTTTCTGTAGAGAATTTAAGTATGAAAAGAATCCAAACGGGATTTCTGTTAGTGACAAATCTGCCATAGCAAGTTCTTTCAATTTAGGTAGAACTTGTAATACATATTTTAGTTCATCTACAGGTAAATTATTACCGCTTACATTAAGGCTCCTTAACGAATCTGATAAAGGATAAAACGACATCGCTTCAATATGGTGTAATTTATTATAACTAATATCGAGGTTTTGTAGTGACGTGAGATTGACAAAAGCTTGAGCTGTTATTTTGGCGAGTCGGTTACGAGCGAGTGATAATGTTAATAGTTGAGTTTGTGTGGTAAATGTACGTTCTAGCACAACAGGGAGCTGGTTCCCGTCGAGCCAAAGGAACTTTAACTTTCGTAGTTCTGCAAACTCGTCAGCTGGCATGTACTTGAACTCGTTGTCACCGAAGTCCAGTAGATTCAGTTGAGGCAGCAGGTAGTAGATTTGGGTGTTGATACTACGCAGGCCACAGGCTCGACACCGCATTGCTCTGAGCTCCTGAAACAAATTGCCCCCTATAGATTCTGTGTAAAGTATTTATTTAATGTGGAGACAATTCACTGGGAATTGGTTTCTACAGAATGTCCTATTTTAACAAAACATTATTTTGAAATGAATTATTTTTCGAGAAAAATGGTTTGAGTTAAAGTTGAGAGTATGGATGAAGCTTTCATAATGGCTACCCAAATTTTGAATCCTGAGTCTGATGCCCCATGAGATCCAATACGATTTTATCAAATGGAAAATATTTTTTACTAAGATAGGTATCTTATTCAATAAAAAAAACAATAAGAAGCTTTTGTCTTATATAATTTCAATGGTAATTGGTCTAATAAAATTTGTAATAAAATTATTATAGAATTTTTTTAGAGCTTTTGATATTTTTTTTATAAATAACTTTAATAGCAAAAGTTACAAAAAAAATCTGAAATATTTTGCACTCATTTTACTAAACAACTCTTGAAAATCTATAATTAAATCTATAAATTATTGTCATGGAAAATTGAAATTATACAAAAAATTATTTAAAACAAAAGTTGCTTGTTTTTTATTCAAATGACATGAAACCATAATAAAAATGCAAATTTCCATTTATAAAAGAATCCTATTAGGCTTCATTAGGCCTACAGTAATCTATGGAGTAAAAATTTTAATAACCATTTTGAAGGCTCCCTATGAGATCCTGCAACTTTTATTCCAAATATTTATCTCAAAGAAGCGTTCGTATCAAAATAATGCTGTGTCCAAGTTGAAATGGGTTAATCAGACGAGTTATATGCATAACTATCAACTATATAAAAATTTCTTGATAAAGGTGTAATGGGACATTCATGCGCATTTTTACGCAGTCGTTTTTTTTCGTTAGTACATAGTTAGTGAAACCTTTTTTAAATGACAATATTATTTTTTGTGATTTAAAAATTACATATGGTCATGTATTTTAAATAAGAAAGTAAATTAATTTTCAATTGTGAACAAATAGTAAAAAAATAACTAATAAATTAGACACTGAATAAAATATTAACACGTGAACAACAATGAATCACTTACAGTATAAATCTATCTCAAACGTCTTATATTTCCGAAAATTAATCATTTTGACACCTATTGTTCGTTTTTAGTGCTTTTGTTATAAAAACAAGAATAATAAAATTAACTACACAGTAAGAGGTAAATGAGTGCACTCCATTTTGGTTTTTGATCTTCTATACACAGAATGAAACGGATTTTATTTAGAATATGTAGCTTATCTATGATACGTA
This sequence comes from Sialis lutaria, assembly GCA_949319165.1. Lineage (NCBI taxonomy): Eukaryota > Metazoa > Arthropoda > Insecta > Megaloptera > Sialidae > Sialis > Sialis lutaria. Next base: position 19,728,046 of record OX439241.1, read on the forward strand.
CCGGCACATCCTTGAACACTTCCGGGCTAAGTTCTCTAAGGAGATTACCACTAAGATCCAGCTGTCTCAGTTTCCCCAAATACAAAAACAATCTCGGCGCAAGTGCAGTAAGTTTGTTATGTGCAAGAGATAGTTCACGCAGTTCCGTAAGATGTCGGAACGTCCCGGAAACCAAGGCCTCCAATCTGTTATACGAAAGATCCAACACAATCAAATTAGCGAGACCTCGAAAACTTGCTTCCGATACTTCAGAAATATGATTATAAGGCAATTCCAAATGCTGCATAGTTGGCACACCCCAAAATGAATGAACTCCAACTGCAGGTACTTTAGAATGCTCTATCCTAAGTCTTTCGAGTCGTTTAAACTGCTGGAATATCGGACCGATCGTTAGGGAGTTGCAGTTCGATTCAGGTGCAGATATCACGATCACTTGTGTCTGGGAGTTCATGTGCCTTATGGGAATGGGGTCGGTGAGGCCACCGTTAATGCACATGACTCTTTGGCGATCGCTGTCGTCTAAACCGCACTGGCACCGTTCGGGGCAGTCGGTTGAAGTGCACAGGGATATGACCAGTATCATCGACAGCAAGGTGCAGTGCAGTAGAGCGGCATGGATGTCCATTCTGAAATGATATTGATTATTAGATTATTGAATATATTTGTGAGTAACGTTTAATATGGCAATCGTGCGAGGATTATTTTTGTCATGTTAAACGATTTTCTGCTCGGACAAAAACTGTTTTTCATGTTAACGGAGTTTATATTTTGAATGTTTTCGTGTTTCATTGTAATTAAAAGAAAATTTGTTGTGTTATTATTGGTATTTGATTATATAATGATTGTTTAAACCTATAATCATGAAATTTCATATTTAAAACTTGTATGTTTATTAGTTTTCGGTAACAAATCGTTCATGTGGACGTAATAATTTAATTTAAGTCGTTTTTGAAAGATTAAAAAGAACCTACACCATTAATAATGTATATATAGTTGTATTCATAAGTGATCGTCCAGTTTTCACTGAAATTTGCTTATGACAAACTTATTAGGCTCCTCTTAGATAGATATTTCGAATTTTAATATTAATATTTAATATTAAAATAATAATATTAAAATATTAAAACTTGATATAAAGTTATATGTCTAAAATTTTCATAAATCATTACTAGAAATGGTTATACATATATTTATGTTTTTATTTGTAAGATGCATTTATACTTATAAGTTCGGCGAATTTGTTGTAGGTGATTATCACCTATAGGGTGGCAGACGACTTATGATGCTGATGGTACAAGTATAAACCATAGTATAAACAGTAGAATGATAATGAATTTTTTTTCCAATTTTCATTTTGTTACGAGCTACATACATATTTTCAAATATCAGTATGTGAGAGCATGAAAGGTAGTTTTTTACTTTTTATCTTTTTTTAATAGATGGTCATTAATTATGCGTACAGAGTGTGAACGATAAATCGTGCACCGTAGTAATTAATGCATTTAACAGATATAATGAAATCAATATTTATTAGTTCTTTAATTTAATGTATCTTATTACTTGTGTCCGACCAAACATTCGGGTATTTACGTACATATGTACATATGTATGTAGGTGTAATTCAATTGAAGAACTTGAATTATATATAGATATTTGACCATGATCAATAAAAAATATAATTACCTATCTATACAAGCTTTGTAAACATGTGTACACATTAGTATAAACACAATGCTTTTTCCATTTGAATAGTTATGCACCATTCATTATAATTGTTTGGTTCGTTAGAATTTGACTTCTAAATAGCTCATATGGGAATGTTAAAAAATATAGTACTTATCTTAAAAATATGTACAAATTATTAATTATTCAATTGTTGTATTTAATTGGGTTCTATTCTGATATAAGATGAAGTAAATTCAAAAAGAGTTATTAGTCTCTATATAGTTTAACCAACAGTTTGTAATAGAAATTGAAGCAATATATTTTTTGCCGTGATTTTAATAAATTCTATCATTCTCACTTAATCTTTTAAATAATATTTCTTAAAAGTGTAAGTAAGATGTAATTCAAGTTGATTTTCATAACGAATAGTTGCCGATTTGTAAGTATTTTTTTAAATGTCTCAAATTATGACAATTGTTTTTTTTTATAAATATATTTTTTTGGAAGGGGGGATTCTAAACTTGATTTTTTTTTATTTTCATTCAACGATCGAGAGAAAATAAGTTTTTTTAAGAACAGCAAATGTTTTTTGATAAATATTTTTTTCAGAATACGACCCTGTACTATTTAACATGGTTCTGACATAGTTATCAATTATAATTATTATAAATACCTATGCAATTGTTATTTGTATAGTTACGACATACAAATAAATAGTTATTGTATCATTTGTTCAAAAACTGAAATAATACAATTTGTGATACCCAAAGGTGCTTTAATCATTTTGGTGTCCGTAGGCATTGATTTATTTGCCTGAAATAATTAAATTACACCTTTAATGAATATATGTATTCATAAATTGTATTAGAAGATAAAACTAAATAGTTTGTAGAATTATTATTATTAAAGCTGTATTGTTTTTTTCTTTTTTGTACTAGAAGATAAAATTAAATAGTTTGCAGAATTATTATTATTAAAGTTGTATTATGTTTTTCTCTTTTTTGGCTTTACTATGACTAAGCGGATGCAGCCATTTATAACCAGACGAATACAACCTTTTCCCGAAGTGGATGACATATAGGAAGGGAATAACTGCATTTTAATTTTTAAATTTTATTTCAATTAATCTTTAAAGTAGAATGCGTATTATAATAATTGATAAAATTAAATATTTTGTATGATTTTTTTTTCTTATACATTATTTTATAATAGAGCGTAAAAAATATTTGAGCTATTTTTTTTAAAAATAGGTACTTGAAGTAAAATCATATACTTATTACATTCAATGATTATGAAAAAGTACTTTTAGGTGAAATATCAGGATATACTTATTATGTCTAAGTAACAAATAAATCAATAAACACTTTATTATTATGTAAAGTAAAATATATTTTTCCCGAATTATTATTAATTCATCAATTTTCGAATTTATTTTTCAAGGATGAAAACCTGAATATAAAAAAGCATGATAATTTGCATACAAGTATTAATAAATACACTGATGATAATTAATTTGATACAAAATAGACTTTATAATGAATTTTTTTTTCATAATTAAACTATTGAATTTACCTACATAATATATTTTAATATAGAATAATTTACTATCGATAATATTACCTAAAAAAATCACTGTTTAAACTTTAAACGAATAATGGTTGAAATATGTGCAAAAACATAATAAAAAGCAAAAAACAATTGCAAAAAAGCAAAATTCCTAAACCGAGTTTCGAAACAGAGTTCACCGCGTTTCTAACCTAACACGTCACTCGCTACAACATGATATAATTACAGTAGAAACCGGTTATAACGACATTGAAAGGACGGTCATAAGAGGTCACAAAAGCGGATAGTCATAATAACCGGTAAAAATGTAATTAATTATATGGGATTCAGTTGGACTTTTATTTTTACTCGTTAAAACCGATACGTCGTATTAACCGATAGCGTTATAACCAGTTTCTACTGTATTATATAAGTACATTATATGAAATATAAAAATCTTTATTAATTTTTAATATTTGATTTAGTTTCACTTCACAAATGTAAACCGTAATCCTCCATTAGTCCAGTCAACAGACAATTACGTATAGACAGAGCTGTGCACAAGTACAAAAAAAAGTACTTAAGTACAAGTACAATTACTTTACAAAATAATGTACTTAAGTACAAGTACAAGTACATTGCAAAAAAAAGTACTTAATTACAAGTACAAGTACATTGCAAAAAAAAAGTACTTAAGTACAAGTACAAGTACATTATCACAAAAATGTACTTAAGTACAAACACAATTACTTTTTGTAATTGTACTTAAATTTTTTAAATTTCAATTACAATTACATTTGTTATATATTTTTTCTTTACTGTTTTAAAAAATACTTCAGAGCAGTAATGTCTATTTCCGCGCCCTGGATATTTTTAAGATCTTTTGGGTAGGAGATAAATCGATAAATATCGCTACATAAGTATGTATGTATATCAGGAATTCCAAACAACTAAATTTAACGATGTTATAGACGTACAATCTGAGGCAAAAATAATATATATCTAAAGTAACAAAATACAACGGTTAGTATTATTTGTAAACAATTAAATTTTAAATGAAACGATTGTTTGAATTTTTTTAACATCATTCAAATTGCACTCATAGACAACAAATATTTATAGATTGAGAACATATTTAGACAAGGAGAACATCTTTTGCACTTTTTTAACTAAAAACAATGCTTTTTTTTCTATATTTGTAACTACTGAAAAAGTACTTGTATAATGTAAAAGTACTTAAGTACATTTGTATGTACTTAAGTACATTTTCAAGTACACAAGTACAATTACTTTTAAATAAACAAATTTAAGTACAAGTACAAAGTACTTTTTCCAAAAAAGTATTTAAGTACAAGTACAATTACTTTCGTTAGAAAAAGTACTTAAGTACAAGTACAATTACTTTCGTTAGAAAAAGTACTTAAGTACAAGTACAATTACTCAAAAAAAGTACTTAAGTACTTGTACTCGAGCACTTGTAATCGAGTACTGCACAGCTCTGCGTATAGAGGTGGCGCTAAAAAAAATTACAGAGTACGTTTTTTTTCAAGAAATTGGTAGATTTCGATGTATAGAATATAGTGATAAATTTTCCCCCTCTTCGAAGGGGGTGCATAACTTTCTGGGGGCTTACAAAGCTATCTAAAATCAGTTATTTGAGTATAACACTGGGGCTGTCAGTTTTTGGATAAAATAAGTCTTATAAATCTTAAATCTGATAAAATTACGAACATAATAGTGTTTTTAAAAATTATGTACCACCACCGGTCGAACGGAACTATGCATTTTATAAATAATCTCTAAACTCGACGTCGCTAAATGATTTTTTCGCGGGCTCTATTTTAATAACTATTTAAGGTACATAATTTTTAAAAACACTATTTTGTTCGTAATTTTATCAGCTTTAAGATTTATAAGATTTATTTTATCCTAAAACTGACAGCCCCAGTGTTATACCCAAATAACTGATTTTAGATAGCTTTGTAAACCCCTAGAAAGTTATGCACCCCCCTTCGAAGGGGGGGGGGAAGTTATCGCTATGTTCTATGCATCGAAATCTACCAATTTCTTGAAAAAAACGTACTCCGTCATATTTTTCTAGCACAAATTTTATATTGACTGGACTACATCCAAAAGTTTGGAAGTAATCTTGTCAAACTTACGTATTTAAAAAAATACAAGGACGTACTGTATCTATATTAACTAAACTTTGTCATAGCATAATATAGAACACAACTAGTATACGTGTGAACGGCCCTCTACGAGCAAGCACGTGACAAAGCGTTAAAGCATCGTGTACATATTTCATTACACAGTTGTGCAGCACAACATAATTCTGTGTAATTGGATACACGTAAAGCTGGGATTCCAATAAATGGCTTGTCATTTGCGCGTAAACCCGATAATTGAGTGAATGACAGAACCGGTGACTGTTATATTTAGTCCATTAATCATCGGACCGGTGGTGTAAAGGGGCGCCAAGACATGCGGGTTGTACAGAAATATCTGATGGTGGAGGTGCGTGGTAATTTAGATATTTATTTGAAATGTGGGTTCATTATGTTTGTTATGTTAATTTGGAATGATACAATTTGTGTATAGTCATGTGATTCTTGTATTCTGGGTGTACACTAGGGTGGGCCGATTTTTTTTTTTTTGAATTTCAAGTGGGAGTAGTGGGGAAAAGTTGTCACATGTGAACAGTGTATTCCACAAAAAATATTTTGGGGACCCAAAAATTTTTTTTATTTATTTATTATTTTTTTTTTTTGAGGACAAAAAATAGTACTACTGTATTTATTACATATGTAAAAAAAATATTACTGATATATTTCAACTTTTACCGCGCACCTGATCACTTAAACATACTTAAGCAAGCAAATAACTGGACAATTACTACACATTGTAAATTATTAGGTAGTAAAACAACATATTTTTTATCTATTTGGGTGCTAAGGGCCCTTGTTAAATATTGAAATATATTAACACATTTTTTACATGTATATTAAATACAGTGGTCGTATTTTTAGCGACATCATATGAAAAAAAAAATGCATTTTTTTTTATTATTTGGACCCTAATGGGCCCGGCTAGATATATATTTTTTAAATTAAATTTTTTTGTATAATATACTGTTAACATAAGACAACTTTTCCCCACTACCCCCATTTGAAATTCTAAAAAAATTTTTTTTTGCAGTTTTCGACCCACTTTAGTGTACACCGTGTTATTTTTAATGTTATATCCAACGTTTTGTCACATTTTGCAATATAATACTGTATAAGACACCGGACGGTGACTGAGTTGAATACGACCATTATCTCAATAGCTGCTCTACATCCAAAATTTTATAATTTACCGAAAATATTATCATTTATTTGTTTTGATTATTTTTAGTTCATATGTTTTATCCATTTTTCGGTATAAGAATTTAAAGATATTATTCGTATAGTATAATAATTAAAAACAAAAACTAGAAATAATAGATAACTAGATTATGATTTCTTACGTATTTTTTGGGGGTTAAAATAAATTAGAGAGTAACAAAGCTCGCTGATTGTAACTTTTCTTTCGTATCGTAAAAAATATAATATTTTTATCAATTTTGAGTCGCAGACATGATAATTTTTTTTATCAAATCTAATGAATGATTTTTGTAGATTAGATTTTTCTATTTTTTCTTATTTTTTATATCACTGTCTGACTATTTTTAGTTAAAGTTATTTGTGATTAAAAAAAAAAAGTAAAATAATTTCGAGGTCAGGTTTAATATTTTCTTCACAACTTGAAACAAAAAAAGGCAAAAGTCTGATCAATAAAAGTAATTAATTAGGTTTGGACAAAGACATTTTTTAAATTTTGTTTAACAATTTTTTGATGATAGTAAAACAAAAAATTGTACATAAATAGCAACGTTTTTTATTATCTAATTCGTTTTCAGTGCTTAAAAAAAACTTGTTAAAAAGTCAATAACTTTTTTTTGTAAATATGTGACAAGTACATAGTCGTTTTGGCTTCAGAATAACATAACATTAAAATATTATAATTTGCCATATATTTGAAATCAAATACTAAAATTCATACATAGAGTAAACTATTCAAGTATGATTTTTTCATAATCTCTTTGAAAATACATTCTGCAGTGCACGTGTTACTGACATTACTGTCGCTATTTTTCGTGAAATACCGTTTATATTTCATTTGTTTGATAAATATGGGTCTGTCAGGGCATACTTATGAGATTATTTGTCTACAGATTGTACTACAATCGTCTAAGTGGCGGAGAAAATTCCCAAATGCTTTGAGAATTTTCTAAAGGTAGATACATTAAATTACTTGCACACAAGTTGTTTCAATGCTGGCCATTCATTATTATTGATTGATTATTGTGTAATCTATATAAATAAAATTACATGATACTAATACCATTAGCTGACAGAACATCTAATTGATGTGTTCTGAACAAAATCATACAGATACGACATTTCATGGAAAAAATATAATGATATTGACAGCAATATGAGAAATATGAGATTATTGAGAAAAAATAAATAATCTGTAGCCTTTATATATGGCTGGGTAAAAACATATGGTGACATAGTACTGTGAAACTATAAATGACACAAACATCGAAATAATCTTTTCATTTATGTCGTGTATTATTATTTATATGTACATAAAGAATTTGCTCTAGAGCAAAAGCTAGACTAACACTATCTGCGAGGTATCAAATCGTTATGATCGGAATTTTAGAGCAGTGGTAATAAATATATAATAATGTTAATGCTATATATTCTATCATGTACACTTGTTACTACTGCTTTTAGATCGCTGATTTTTACTTAACGTGCATGCATCAAACTGTCAGTGGATTAGTGGATTATATAAATTTAATATCCTGCAGATAGCTTAACTTTTGATCTCGAGATCATAATAATCATTGTATACAGCCCTTTATGTATATGATTCGAAGAGCATGTTGGGTAATTTACTATTTTGATATTTATTAAATTGTTTGAGTTCACAAAATAAGCTTTAAATATATTTAATAAAACATTGATGTTCAAAAACAATATTATTTGAAGTACTTAGAATCCACAGTTTCTCAGTTTTCTAGTTCTCATTTTTTATTAATATAAACAAGTGTTACAACATTTTTTATCAACAATTATCATAAAATAAAAAACAAATCAGATGTAATTTAGTATATGTTACCGGCAAAGTATGTAATTCAGGCATTCTAATAATTCCTAGGAATTATATACAATGCCTAACGATTTCAGGCAAAGTATGAAATAATTTTTATTTATTGTTATAATAAATAATAAAGAATATTAGTTCAGACGAATATTAAGTATACGATTTAAAATAAAAAGCAAACAAAAATATTAGATATTCTTTAGTCATTTAATAACATATTAGGCCAGTATTAAGATAAATAAAGTGAGGTAAATAATCAGTATTTTAGTATTTTATTACATAAAGTAAGCCAATATCTGTGCCTGAACCAAAATTGGTTGGGTCACCCTATAAACATTTCTAGTCTATTCAATTCCTAGGAAAATAATTAAATTCATTTCATACATTGCCTGGTGATTTTTAGGCTTTCTATAGAATACCTAGGAATTCTATACAATGCCCGATTTCATACATTGCCGGTAACATATACATTTAAAAGAAAAATGGATTAATTATAACGGTAATAATTGCTTTTCAAAATTATAAATTTCATTTTATTCAATCCCAGCGAGTGAGGTATCATTTGGAGCCATCTGTATTTTAACAGACGAACTATTAAATATAACTTATAGTGGTCCTTAACATTGTTTCTTAAAGATTTAAATTCTGTAAGGTAAATGTGTTATAAAAATCGAATAAATTGAAAAATTATACGGCACGGGACACTAATGCGCGAGGTTCAACTTGCAATTGACAATTTTTTTTAAATTATTTTTATAAATTATAATGTTTAAATTTTCCTATTTTACGCAATCTACCCTATCGTATGTATCTTGACACGTGTTTTCGTTTTCGCTACGTCATATCCAATGTTCTTCAGACCTTGTACAAGATCAGAATGTGTAAATAGCCCTTAATAGTAATAACTGCTCTCGCGAGCGAGAAACGCCAACCTCACCAGATATCGATGTCTCTCTCAGCCCAGTGATGAACAGCTTTTTCCTAACCATAAATTATTTTTGAATTGTAGAGCTGTCAATACCAGATTATGAAAAAGATTTATATTTTGCGTATTTTAGAATATGCACGGCCTTTTTCCTAGTGAGAAATTTATGTTTAGACATTTGATTAAACGTCTACTGTTATATATTCATGACGGTTATTTTTTTGAGGGATAAATTGTATGGATAATGATCAATGTTGACAAATTTATTACGACCCGTATTTGTTTGAGGATAACGTTTGTAATTTTTATTGGATATCTGGTGTTTGCGATTGCGACAATTCCGATAATAAGCTTACCATAATTTAATGTATTAAGCTCGATAGTTCGAAGCAGAGACCTGCAGCTGGATTTATTAATGATTTCGGTTTTAAACTTCGGTTTAATGGTACGCGTTTAACCGAAATATCTATATATAAAGGTTGTAACGAAAGTGCTTGTACCAAATGCGAAAGAACAAAAAATCATTATACGAAAACGCAAGCCAATAATTGTATTTTTAAGTGTGATATAACTAATGTATATGAATGAGGTTAATATTTTTATTTAAATATGTACATAAGTGGCGCAAACCAGAATTCTTTTTCGGGAGGAGGAATTCCAATGTTTTTTATAATTATAAATATTTTTCATTTATTTTTCTATGTTTTGTTAATTCATTGGAGGAAGTCTGACTCCAATGAAATATATAATGAATTTATATTGTTTGAAAAATTAAAGTTTATTTGCAGAAAGTTAAGATTAAGGAGATAAGGGTTTCACGTCAAAACAATATTTAATTCAGTCTTATCTCGTCTACGAGACCGAGTTGAGACTTATTAAATCTCGACAGATCTGCATTTTGGGACATCATCATATTTTTCACTGGTTTTTGATCTGTGGAGACTTGCAAAGATCTACAATGACCTACAAAGATTTAAAAGGATCTACAAAGATCTCTAAAGATCGTTGTAGATTGTGATAGAGATTAAAGCGTTGAAAATTTATCAATTTTTAACGTTGAAAAATCATTAATTTTCAACGTTATAATGATCTTCAGAAATCTTTGTAGACCGTTGTAGATTTTTGCAAGTCTCCGCAGATCAAAAACCAGTCTCAAAATGCAGATCTATCGAGATCTGAGTAGTTCTCTGCAGATCTACATTTTTTTCCGGGAATCTTTAAAATTATTCGATTGTAGAGCAAATAAGTTATAGTCGATACAATACAAAAAAAATATTGAGTAAAATTGTCGCCGAAAATTTTTTTTGTTACTTATAAAAATAATAAAATAATTAGATATATCGCATAACCAAAAATATATGAATACAGAAAGTCAAAATAAGGAAATGTACCATAGCTGACAATATAAAAGAACGCTGACCTCAAAATATAATGGCTCGATTTAGAAGTACGGAAAACAAGTTTTTTTGGATTTAAACTGAATCTTTTTGTTGCAGAAAATGTTAATTCTTGCAACTTGAGAATTATATAAGCGAGAAAATTGTTATTTTTATAAGGAGATAATATGTAATTTTCTTGGGTATAATTAAAGGAAAATGGAAATATTGTTATGGAACATTCTAGCAAAAATATTTACCTATATAATGTAGTTATAATTAAGATAATATGAGATAATTACTGAAGTTTATCTTTGTTTTGTGTAAATCAAATCCTTTTCAATGAAATATTTTAAGATAATTTATAAATGTTGTGAATATCTCCAAATTAATATATTCTGTCTCGAATTAAGTTGAAATTTTCAATCGTTTTAAAAATACTCTATTGGAATATAGTTATAGTATCAAAAAATCTAAAAAAATTAATACAGTAGGGAGTAAAATATTTTTAGAATATTTTTTGATTATTCGAACTACCACCTGTTGCAATAAGTTCGGATAGTCGAAGCATTACTATAAAAAAATGATGGTTTAAAAAATATTAAATACTATTTTACATATTTTTTATATTATTTGTATGAAAAAAACGTTATTTTACATACCTTCTATATAACATATATGTAACATTCACTTACTTAAGATGTGAAAAACGATATGTCTATGTGTGTATTAAAGACCCTTAGGTAGATAAGGGCTGGCGAATTCAATTTATTCTCAGAATCAATATTTGTATAGTGTCAAGGGATCACACAATGGGGTTTTATCTATTGTCAAAAAACTTTGTTATCTAAATACATTTTTCTCATCAATATTCTATTCTATACAATATTAAGGATTTACATCATTTTTTAAAATGATTATCAGGTATTATATCATGGAGTCTTGCTATTGAAAAATGTATTAATATATTGAGTTCAAAATTTCTTTTCAATTTATAGTACCGTTAACTTTATTCTTTAATATTTTACGTCCTTTTTGCAGTCGAAATTATTGTTAGTTTCTATGAGTGTATTTCTCCACTAATTGGGTAATTTGATGTCTCACACTAATTTTATTATTTTATTTTCATTTCATTATAATTATTATGAAAGATGAAAATTAGTAATGCATTTACCTATAAAAAGTTACAATAAAAATACTTATATAATATTATTTTGAAATCGTAATACGCAGACCTATGGTCGATCACTAACCCAGAATAACTAAATATTTAATTTAGAATAATTAAGTATTTAATTTCATAAGCACGTACATATGTAGTTAGAAATATTAAATTCACTATTATTTTTTCAGAGATTAATAATTATCATATGCAAATACCATACTTTTCTTTTGTGAAATTGATGTTTACTAGTGTAAAAATGAGTTACACTTTTGTCGTGACATTTTGAACACAGTCCCCTTTCTTTTTTAAATCATTATTATATCGTATAATACTGCAAATTGTTTTTAGTCCCATGATGGACTGTATTTGTCTAATTTTTATCTTCAATCTAAAGCACTATATTGCATCATTTAAGCAAACATATCATTGGGACACTACCCGTGAAAATGACCCTGTTACACAGGTAGAAAGGTTTACTTGAGCCAAGTAAACCTTGTAAACTGTATTGGACCAAGAAAATCTTGTTTTGTATATAACGAAAACAATATTTTCTTAAGATAAGAAATATATTCTTAAACCAACTATAGTATTCTTGGACGAAGAAATAATGTGGTTGGATTAAGAGTACTTTTCTTACATTAAGAAAATATCGTTTTCGTTATATACAAAACAAGATTTTCTTGGTCCAATACAGTTTTTTTTGTGTGTAGTAGAAAAATACCCATGAATACTTATAATTATAAGAAATTAAAAACTACCAAAAACAATTCTTAATGAAAGATCAAGTATATTTTTAGGCAGTCATTTTTTTTAGTCACGCCATGAAACATTTTTCTAAAATGCATTATAACTGGCATATTTACAAAAATACGACAAGTGCGAGTAGAACTCGCGCTCTGAGGATTCCGTTCCGTTATTTTATATTAAATTAAATTATTGTCAATAGTTAGTTATGTAGAAAATGGATCCCATTCCCAAGGCGTATATGCGCTGTATAAAAGAAACCGCAAAATTAAGTAGTAATTCCATTTAGAATTAGAAATTATCGATTTTCGGATTTTTACTTTACTTGTGCTATGAGACCTTTCTTCGTGCCAAAATTCAAGATTCTAGGTCACAGCATCCTTTAAGTTTTGATGATTAGTGAGTCAGTATGTTATTATCAAAATACACTTCTTTTTATTGCATTGAAATTTTGAATTGAATTTTGTACAGGACTAAGAGGCTGTAGAGTGTAGATTTTAATATTTAATATTAATTTCATCTTGATACCTCTAGTCGTTTTTGAGAAAAAGAGTCTTGACGGACAGACAAACAGAAAACAAACCGGGTTCCGTTTTTTTTTCATGGAACTTTAAAAACTAAGTAAATCATTTCTCAAAAGAATTAAAAAGCAAAAAGTAAAATGAGGCACATCATTAAATTTCATACATGTTTAAACTCAAAATCTTGCTTAACCGTCTGATTTTTTTCATTTTGGCACTTTAAGCTAGTTTTTATCTTAACTTTTCTATTCAGCCGTAAAGAAAAATATAAATCAGTGCCTAAAATGGGTACGAATTTTTCTTTGAACTTTTATTAAGATATTGTTTGATATTATAGTGGAGTGATATTAGTGAAAACTTTCTTGAATAAGTAACTGGAAGAAAAGAAAACTTTTTTATTAACTTGTTTTATGCATTACAGGGACTACATAACTGAAATTTTTACATTGAACAATCTCTAATGACTAATGGTTTTTCTTTTACATATCTCCGGTCTTTTGGTAATTTTTTCGTTATGAATTTTCCTACAAAACTTTATAGTTCAAAGCTCTGTAAGTTTATTACATAACCTAAAAAAAACAACAATTTTTTTTATAAGTTGATAGATTTTAATAAAAATTTGAGAAAAAATATTCTTTATTATGATCATCAATAAGTGTACTATCTTCCAATTCAAAATTTAGTTTATACTGGCTATAAACGTATTAAAAATTATGTACTTTATGACGGTGCTAAGGAAAATTCTATAAAAGTTTTTTGAAACCTTTTGTTATTTTTTAAACTCAATATTATTAATTGTAGTATACCTAATATTATTATAACATTATCATTTTTTGCTATATTTTAAACGCACGCAGAAAAAAAATAACACTCAGCTTTTTTAAGTTAATATGCAGTAAAATAACACACTTTTTAACTATTAAAATTTTTTGTACATCTTTTACTACAGGGTATCATTTTAAATGTTCAGAAAAATTTCAAGATTCTAGCTTTTATAGTTTACGAGATATTTTGCTTTCATGGAAAAAGACGGACGAACGGACGGGAGACAAAGTTAGATTAATAGGGTTTTTTTGGAACCCTAAAAATGTACAAGAGAAACAGGAAGAAAGTTTTTTTTCAAAAAGGTAAAAAAAAATACTTTTTAGAGGTCACTCAATGGAAAAACTTTAGTTTCGTACTTCCTCTGATGCTCAAGACAAGTTAATAAAAAAATATCCGTACTTTTTTATACAAGAAAAAATTCGTTATAATTGATAGTTGACCCTGTATGTGTTAAGTGTGAGCAGGCCCTGAGAGAGCTTCAATGGGGTCCGGGCCAACCTACATTTTGGGGGTCCCATACTTCCCCCCCCCCCTTCCCACCGAGCGTAAAGACATTCCAAAATAATTTCGTAGTAGTAAAATTCTAATAATTTTCTAATATTATTTTAGTAATAAAAATCAGGTGGTTTTTTAAGAAGATTTTTTATTTTTTTTTTTTGCTTTCTATGTACTTGTACTTTTTTGTAGTATATTTATGTTTTTTTTAATAACCTCTGTTAAAAATAGAGTAAGTATCAAAAAATATGTAAAATATAAATAATATTCAGGATGTCCGGGCCCCAGAGACACAGGGGGCCCGGGTCATATGGCCCTTCTATCCCCCTCTCTATCTGGGCCTGAGTGTGAGTAGTGAGTATATTATTAACTCGGTTATGGCGAATACCGGAGAGAACGAGTAGAAAACTTTCGATTGTATAACTTTTATAAAAACATATATTTTACAGTTGTCATTAAAAAACAAATGAATTTTGTGACTCAAAGGAAAAATATTTTCGTTTGTTAGTAAGTTCAGTATCAATAGGGATAAATGAAAATCTGGCGAAGCATGATCGGGTGAAAACTGTATAGGTGAATGAGAGGGTTTATACAGAAAAAGTAATAATGGAACATAATACCTTACATAGGCGAGAAAATTTACCCCGTTTTTGTTCACCTACCGACTAATCGCGTTCACAGACTAATTTTGTGAAAATCGGATAATGTCTCATCGAATTTAACCATGCAAAAATTTCTCATTTTCTTCTATACCGGGTGGGCATTAATTAAACACGTATGCTGGTGTTATGTGTTATACAATAACTTGCTTTATTTTTTTTACGTTTACGCCATAGTATTTTTTATTCTTAAGATGGTTTTTTAGCGTCATAATATTTTGTATATTAAACAAAAAGTTTCATGAAATTCTTACATACCAGATGAACTTCTTTAGAAAATTAAATGCCATTTTAAAAACTAGATGAACTAAATTTTATCGCAGTATTTGAAATAAATGTGCCATTCTAAAATAAAAATGACTAAACACTATCTAATACTATAACCATAGGTGGGCATTAACACGTTAATCCGTTAATCGTTAATTAACAAAGTTAACAAAATGCCTAACGGATTAACTTTTAAGTTAACTCAAAAAAATGTTAACGCTCTTGTTAACTTCCGTTAACTTTAGTCCGTTACATTGGTTGTTTGATGACAAGTTGCCATTATTTGTTTGAATAACGCATTTTAACCTACATAAGAAAGTTGCCAAAATAGCAAAAAAAGGTCTTCAAACATTTTGGATGCTTAAATTTTAACAGTTTTAAATAGTTAAACTTTAACTTTCGTTAAATTTTCGGAATTTTAACGAGTTAACGAAGTTAACTTTTCGATTAACTGTGCCCACCTATGACTATAACTAATATAATTAGACATACATAATTACATATAAGTTCAAAAATATTTAATTCAATAGAAAATAAGTGAAATGTATGTTAGTTTTTTAATATTGTTTATTTTTAAAGTTTTTATCAAATACTACTTTTTAAATCAGTTTAGTTGCTATAACCTTTTCAAAATAATATATTTTGAAAAGGTTATGTTTTAAATTTCAACGTATGAAATTGTTTATGTCAAAAAATTAATTTCAAAGTATAAAGAAAACTAGAGGAAAGTATTTGGAAAAAAAATAATAACTTTTTTAACATCTTCGAACATACTGTTTTGTCATCTTGGAGGAAAAGTTTATAAACCTTTAATAAACCGAGAAGTTTTCTTTTTGAGATACTACAGTATAATTACCGACTAGAATGCTGTATTTGATAGAAGGGCGTTGCTTCTCTCTTATTGATTATATTATATTGTTCAATTCAGTACTAATAATAACTACAGTGGAAATTGGTTATAACGATATCGTTTAATACAACATATCGGTTTCAACGTCTCAAAATAAAAGTCCGACTGAATCTCATATAATTGCCTTTTTACCGGTTTTTACAATTACCGGCTTTTACGACCTAATATGACTGATCCCTTCAATGTCGTTATTTATAACTGATTTAGACTCTATAAATAAAATATAGGATTAATGTACCTTGGTCTTATTTATCGCCTTTATTTACTATCGTTCTTTTCAGTATCTCAGTGAAAAATGCAATTAGGTCGAGTTTTTACTCAATTACAATTTTTTAAATAAATTTTCCAATATTGACAAATATTATTTCATCAATTTTCTTTATTGTTTGTTAAGTGGATTTATTGTTAGTTGTATTGGGTTTTGAATACCGGTTCTATTAAATATCAAATATTGTACGAATTTCAAATGTAAGTATTGTTAATTTTGGGTAAAATGCTGAATTTATACTGTATTTTATTTTTTAATTATTGTGTGTCGATATGGAACACTCTGTGGACCACAATTTCCGGATAGAAAATTCAATTGTATTTGTATATATGTGCTGACTCTGCAATAATTAAGAAATTATCAAAAATTGCAGGGTCAGATTGTTTTTATTGCTAGTTCTTTGTTAGAATAAATACCAAGCGAAGTTTGTGAATACGTATATGCAAATCTAAAATTTATATGTAATATAAAGTGATTAAAATTATTTTATCTAAGCACAAGTTTTTCAAATTTGTTTATTTTAGTTAATTCAAACTATATACATTTTTTAAAATCCTTACTAAAGTAAGGTGCCCCATAGACGATCAATTTTATTGTGCAATATTACGGATTACCCAATATTATTGACCGTTTAGGAATCATATTGAAGATTGCGCAATGATTTAACAAAAGTTTGAGCGAGTTTAAATTTTATTGCGCCATATTTTTTCTTTGTGTCGTCTGTAGAGTTTATTGTACAATATTTTTTAATCTACTGTTCGGAGAACTGAGCTAAGGTCCTAAAAGATGTTCGTGAGTGTACACTGGTCTACTTTTCAACTATTATTTGGCTCATATTCGTTTTCTTTTACGTTTCGTTAGCAAAATCAACAACAAAACTGCAGCTAAATCTTGATCATCACACATGTTGCTCCCATGAAAATATTGACGCGAATAATTCAAGATTCTATAAAATTGAACGTGTAAGCGTAGGGTATGTTTCAATATAATTGTGCAATAATAACATTGTACAATTATATTGTAGGTCTATGGGGTGCCTAAAGAACTAACATTTTACTTTGATAAGGATTTAAAAATTTTGAATCGTTTAAACTAATTAAAATAAACAAAATCGAATAATTTTATTTTGATCATGGCATCTGATACCCTACTTGCCGGGATTAAATTTCATTTGCCGCCCTCATAAAGCGCCAAAAACTAAAAAAAATCATTTTTATAATTCAGGTCTATTATTGATTCACCATTTGTTATATGTATTTATGCCAAATCTCAACTTTTTAGGTCATATGGTTCAGTAGTAAGAAAGACAAACGAACGGACAGTGTTGATTCTATTACTATTTCGGCATGGAGCAATATAAATGAACTCTTCTAAAAATTATAAGCATAAAATCGTACACGTTGATCGAAAATATGGCTACAATAATTTTATTTTTAGACAAAAAAAATCCATAATCAAATGTTTAACCAATCATTGAAGTATTATTTGTTCTAAAATCGACACATGATAGTCTTAAATTAGATCTGAAAAGGAAGGGTATTAGTATTATTATTTTTTTAAAATGTGTTTCTTTAAATTAGATTGGATAATAATAATATCTTTAGTGTACTCAATTCGGTCAAAGTATTATGATATGTATTACCTAGTAAAATTCAACAGACAATAAGTAATATTGTTACCCCATTATAATGCACTAATACGTTAATAATATTAACGAGCGAACAGTTGATGTAAATGAGAATATAGGCTATATTTTAACAATCTATATGTACTTTACGATCCTTTCATCTTTCTCCTAAAATCTTGCGGCGTTATATTGTTGGCACATAAGTACATTATTTTGATTTATATTTGGGATCTTCATTAAATATATAATCAAAAGAAGTAGTGTACAAATATTTCTTTAACAACAAAAATAATCTGAAATTGTATTTTTTTTGAGATTATTACATTCCATTAATACAAAACGAATATAAATAAAAGAAGACAGTGAAAATAATAGGAAACATATGATCGGGTCAATGCACTGATCATGGAATTGATAATATCAGGTCTCGATTTAAATAAATTTGAAAAATGAGACATTTACTAACGCGCACTAAAATAAATTTTGTTATAATTTTTGAAAAATGCTTTAAAAATGTTTATTAAGATATTTCTACGTCCAAGCCAAATTGAATAAGGGAGGGGGGGGGGGGCGATTTCCAATTGATTTTTTTATATATAATTCAAAATATATCAATGTAATAAAATTTATGCGTTCTTTTACGCAACAATCTATATTTTTATTATCTTTTTCTAATTTTTTAAAACTAATCTATATATTTTTAACTTTCCATTTTTCGAAAATGGTACCAAAAGCTGATTTAATCTAAATCATTTTTCATAGCTGCGTCTCAAGACGAAAATTTCGAACCAGATCGATCACGAGAAGACAATTATTTATGTTTTTTTTAAGGGATTTAAAAATGTATCAATGAAAATTTGTAAATAGCAAATGCTGGGTTCTGATTGGCCCATTTGTAGACTTACATGGCTGTTAGAAATAACAGACTTTGATAAAACTAGTGGTTAATGTATTTTGCTTGTAAGCCAACGATATCATAATTTCGCATTGTCGTATAATGTTAATTCAAAATAGCCCAAACAACCGTTTCATGAATATGGCATCAACCCGACAACAGAAGCCATTCTCGAGCAATTTAACTGAAACATTTTAATACTTATAACTGCTAGCGAGATATAGATATGAAAATGAGTCAGTTTCATGGGTCCAATGTGTTTGTATATACATACATTAAATAGTTTAATGTCGCATTATTCCACATGAGGAATAGTTAGAGAATCAATCCTTGCATTTGACACAACACACAACATATAATATGAATGCATTCCTCGAGAACGGATACGGAAGGAGGAAGCTAACGTATGAATACCCACACACGACCGGAAATTTATTTGACAGCTACGCGGGAAATGACAGCATGAAGTAATAACAACTATAAGTTTCGCTTATGAGGATCACGAGTGATTACAGATGTAATTTGTGCTACGTCAATCATTAATCATTACGGATTCTGTTTGCTCTCAACGCTGGAATCTGAGAATGTGTACACATAAAGCACTGTCACGATGAATATTAAATTAGTAATTGGTACTGAATGAATAAAACAAAATATGTAGTGTACGTTGTCGGTGCAAAAAGAAATGAAACTACTCGTATATTTGTGTGTAAATTATTTATAAATTGTAAGTTGCAGAGAGAATATATGAACGTTTTTACTTTCTTGTATACTTCCGTATAAGAAAGTATAATATGTAATTATGAAACTTTTCATTATTGATATTTAGATAAAAATATCCATTTTGGTATTTAAATAAATATTTTTTTAAGAAAGTAAAAATAAAACCGACTTAAAAAAATACTGAAAAGTATATAGTCCAAGTAAATCAGATATTTTAGAAGAAAAAAATCATAAAGTTTTGATATTTTGTCCACGTACTCTCAGAAGGGTTCGGAATAAGAGCCTCAAAATTTCCCACCTAAATCGTGGATGGAACATCCCCTTTCACGTGAAAACTACCCCCGGAGTGGATTTTATTCCAGTTTTTCCCATTTTTCATCCGAACTACCAAACGGAGAAAAAATAATATTATAGGAATTAAAGATTAAACATAAAATTTTACGTAAAAAATGTCATATGCATTATTCGGCTAATCCTCAGCCTACTCTCGCATTTAATGCTCAAAGTGAAGGGTAGTTTTTGGAACGCACCGAAAAATCGGTATAGTAACTTTTTTCACCGTAAATATTTGCTTAACGTCTAATTTTACCAAAAACTTGATAACGATGAAAATTGTAGAACTTAATCTATTCTATGAGATCCAAGTACCAGAATTTTAACGGTTTTTATTGTTTTTTTTTTACCTTTTTTACAAACGTAAATTCCATTATTTTGAGATATTTTCCATAGTTTGAGTAGAGCTTTTCGCACGTTTTTCTTTTAGTGGCTCACCCTCGTTAGTCTATTCCATTTAAGTCTTGTACATTTTTATTGGTCAGTGGTGGCTTCTTGAATTAATTCCTCTTTAGTTGGCGAATTAAGGCAACCTTCTCTATGGTATTTGAAAAACATAGTTCAGTAGCGCAACCCAATTTTAACACAATTGTATCGTTTCCCGTAACCCATTTGGCAGTTGTGATATAAAGGTTAGAAGTTGTTGCGGTGAAAATAAATATTTAAATGTTCAAAATTTTTTTCTAACCAACTTTTGTAGTGCCTATGATAACTGTCTGCAGGCCCTGAGCGAGCTTCAACGGGGCCCGGGCCAGCCCACATTTTGGGGGGCCCACCCCAACAGGACATTCCAAACAAATTTCGTACTTTCTTATAACATTATAATATTTCTTTATAAAATTCTTATGGTATAACTTCCTGTTATTATTTTAGTATTAAAATTCAGAGGTTTTTTAAGAAAAATTTTCAATTATTTTTGCTTTCTACTTGTACTTTTTCTACAAGGTGTATCTTTTTTGTAGTATATTTATGTTTTTTAAATAATCTCTGTTAAAAATAATACATATAACTAGGTATCAAAAAAATTTGTAAAAATGTAAAATATAATGATTTTCAGGGCGCCGGGGCCCCTGAAACACAGGGGGCCCGGGCCATATGGCCCTCCTAGCCTCCCCTCTATCTGGGCCTGACTGTCTGTCAAGATTTGCTTTGGTGGAATACTCAATAGTAATGGAATATAAAAATTAAATTTAATAGTTTTTGAAGTCAGTTTTCTTTTTTTTATGTAAAGTTTTTTATTGACATGGCACCGACTTCAAAAACTGTTAAATTTAATTTTTATATACTTTTCAGTGTTTATAGGGTTATATTTTTTTCTTAAAAAGTTTTGTATTTTTCCATGTTGAGTGGCGTACCTTCAAAGTCCATGGTCAGATTATATTAAAATTTATACGTGACTGCCTCGGGAGCATACTCTTTCAAACAAGCATATTTGTCATGTTATGCCCGAATATACATAATAAATATATTTTGTCGAATTGAGAATTTATTTCCTGTTTTGTGGTCGATTAAAAAATATGTATTCTGTTTGGATAAATTGGCTCTAGAGTTTTAGAATTTTATAATTGAATAGTACCTACCTACATATACACTTTTTTAAATAAAATTTTTGATCAAAATAAGATTTTTAGAAAAATGTTAAAATACCAATAATTTTAAACCGCAAGTCTGTATCTAATACCGTTTTTGAAATATGGTCTACGAATTTTTTTTTGTTTTGCAAAATGTTGAAGAAAAAAAAAGTTATATAATAAAATAATAATTAAACTCCTTAATATATTCGCCAAAAATCGAAATTGAATTTTTGGATCATAATGAAATTTTTTTGTTGAATTTTGATTCCAAAAAACTATTCACAATTTAAATCTTTTAACAGATTAAAAAATTATGGGTATTTTTGCTTCAACATTTTTTAAATCTTAAACTTAAGAATGTCATATTTCAAGAATGGTTTGAGATACGAACCTGCATTTTGACAAATTTAACATTTACGTCGTTTTACTTTAAAATCAACACACATAAGTAAAATTGTTCACATGAAAATTACTTGAGCTTGACTTATTTTTTTATTTTTTTTATTACTCATATGAAACATTGATTAAAAACTATAACCAAGAAGTTTTAGGTACCCACATGCTGAAGTTTCATGTTGAATATTAAATTAGCAATCGATTTAAAATGAATAAAACAAAATAGAATGTTTCGAGGTAGTCTTACTTGACTTACGACTTTTTTGTTATGTTTTTTTGACATGGCAAAAAGTAAAACCAAGAAGATTTGCTGTAACATCTGGGTGAATAGTAAATTAGCGTTCGTTTAAAATTAATGAAATAAGACCGTTGTTTTGTTATCTTCAAAAGTATGATGAAACTTTAGCCAAAAAACTGGGATCAAGATTTTTTTATACTTGAATATTATATAAGTAATCGTTTTAGAATGAATGTATTATAAGTAATGGATTTTTATAATAGTTTTGTTTGAGGGGGCAGATAAAGTTCAACCTTTAAATAGTGGTGTACGCTAAAATTGTAATTGTAAAAATTACATAAATTCTAAATGTCATTTCTGAGGTAAAGTAACTTGAATAAAAACATCAATTGATTTAAAAAATTGTTTACATGTGGTTTTTGCTAGAACTTTGTTCACATAGAAGGTTATTTAATAATCTAATTTTCATATTCTTTGATAGATTTTTTTTCTGATTATGGTCTTAACATTAGAACTAAGATTGAGATAAGAATATTGAAAATTCGAAAATTGTTTTATTTGTCATATTTATAGGGTTAAGTTAATATAAACCAGATTCTTTTGTGTATTACCAAAATAAGACTCTTTATAGTCGTTTAAAGCTTTTGGTACTTTTTTCATTCAGACTCGAATACAGTATCGCAAAACCAAAGAAAATTTTTTAAGCGTTTTTTAGCTGATAATATTTTCTAAAAAATGGTAACCTTGAAATTTGGAAAAAAAAATTATCGTTCCCGTGGGTAACTATGAAAATTGCAAAGACAATTTAAGTTTTTTAATTTTCAATTCAACCGCGCTGTGGTCATAAAAAACGTTAAATAACACAAAAATACTCTTGAGATCGAAAATAAGATTATATTTTCACTTCCTATAAGCCCAAAAACGATCACTATCACCTATTGGCACTATACTTTGAAAATGAAAATTTTTTTGATAAAATTAGGCGTTAATTTATTTTTTGTCCCAGTGTATAATAATAAAAAAATATTATAATGAGGTAATATTAACGATATTTTTGTGTCCATATCTGGCCCACTGTTACCATATAATATTTCGTGATAAAAATGTGATGTTATGTGGTTGATATTTTCATACGACTAACAATAAGAAAATACGAGCTACGGCGGCGTGGGAAATTTGAAATCTTTTATCTTTATCGAGAATGTTTATTACGATAAATTTTGTCTGTGCCAAAAATAAAGTTTTTGATTGGAATACTTATGTTTTGAGTTGTTTGATAAGTTCATCTGTTTTCAAAGTTCGACATTTTCAGGCGAAATCTCACAAAAATATGTTGATATTTTCTGAAAGGCGTTACTATAATACGTATTGTCAAGTTTGGTTGTAATTATTTTCATGGGTGAGGCCAGAAATTACTCGAGGGGTTGTCGAAAATTTGATAAATTTATTTAATATAATCAGGGAGGATTTCAACCACTGGGTTGATACGGCACTACTCTTAAATGTTTATAAGATAATATCAGTTTAAATTTTTATAAGACGAGACTTGATAATGAAATTCAGGATGGTTATAAAATTAAATTAATTAAAATTGAAAAAAGCCAGTCTCGTATTGTAAACACTCTCGATGATTAAATATTTTTTTATAAAAGCAAAAACATTTGTTTAGTTATTTTCAATGCGTAATTAACTGTATTTTTTTAAAGAGGATATCCAATTATAGATGAAAATCGAATAAAAACTCCATTAGGTGGGGATTAAATAAATCACGCACATAAAAAAATAATCGATAGTAGGTCATAGTTAAATGTAACCAAATTCCAATACAGTTATCATATTATTATGTATAAATCGGGATACCGGTATTAATACACGGGTGTTTCCCTTATTTATTTATTTTTTCAATAAAATTCAAAACGTTTTTATAGAACTAAATATTTGATAGTAATTTCAATTTAATACCTCTAGCTGAAAGATAGACGGACAAAAAGTGATTCTGTAAGAGTTCCGTTTTATTTTTATTTTGAGGTACGGAATCCTAAGAAGATAACAAAGATTTTTTTTCGTATTCGAAGAGGGAGGTATTTCCTTTCCACCCCTCAGTATTCAAGACTACATATATATGTATGTAGTATTATTCATGAAGTAAACATACAAACGTATAAAAATAAAGCAAAAGTTGCAATGTAGATTCCTTCACTGACTGTTGGAAATATTGAAAACATCATAAGTAATAAATCAATTGATTGATTCCTACTTTACGAAAGAACTTTTCAGAAAGTACTATAAAATATAAAAACGACAAAATTGAGTATCATATACATACATAAGAGAGCAGTTTTCAACATTTCTGAATAGATTAAAAGATAACAACGTAGAAAGTTCGTGAAGTTCGTGAAGCATCATTGTTCCAGAGTTAGAAAAACACGAAAATGTACAAACAATGGTATCTTAAATGTATGACAAGTAAAACTTATAATTTATAGTCTGAATTGTGTATTTATACAAAATATAATGCTCATTATAAAACTGCTTTATGCAAAATTTGGTACGTTATTTAGATAACAATTAATTTTAGACTCCATTGTTACATTTTTTATTAATCAATAAAAAAATTAATTTGTTAAATTAAAGCTATCTGATTTTTCTTGATGAGAAATTTGTGATGTGCGAGTCGAGCCTGGCGTACTAGTATTCCGTACCGTTTAGTTTAGGGTTTCCCAACGTGGTCTATGTCGACCCTCTGGGGATCTATGGAAGTTTGATAGGGGGTCTATGGGAAATTTGTGTATTTTGAAATTAGATGCTCTTTATGCAATGCAAAAGTTTAAAAAGAGCAAAAAAGGTCATTTACAATTACACGAACAAAAAAAGGTCATTTATAATTTTTAATTCACAAATAATTACAGAAGAGGTCTATGAACTTTGTCATTCCTTGAAAAGAGGTCTACGTGAAAAAAAGGTTGGGAATCTCTGGTCTAGTTCTTAAATTTATTCAATTATGTTAATTTTAGTAGCAATGAAATTAAATAACACAAACTTTGCAATTGGATTTAAGCCTTTAGTAAAGTTAAGAACCAATTTAAATAGATAATGCAATTAGTAGCAAAGTTACAAACCAGTTTAAACATTATTAATAACATCGTCAAGGTGGAAAAACATGTGTTAATATTAGGAAACAATAAGAAAATTGTAAATTGTGTTTGTTCTCGCAGGGCCTGACGTTTTGAATGTAATTCAAGTAAATGAAAGGTTAAATGATAATAGGATCCTTAGACACAAAGTCTGTATCTAATAGGGGTAGGGTTGCCATTCGTCCTCTTTTCCCCGGATAGTGTCCTCTTTTAAGGGCGACCGGGGACATCCAGGGGGATTTTTCAAGTGTGCCCGGGGTTTTTAAGATGTTGACGCACGTAAAAGTCGTCAAAATTACTAAGAAAGTAGTCCTCACATTTTATTTAATATAAAAATTTTAATAAAAAAAGGTCTTCAAGATCAAAAATCTATACTTTTTTATTTCTTTTCAATCTGCCCTCTTTTTGTCCTCTTTTTTTAATAAACTTGTCCTCTTTTAACACCTTAAGCAACCCTAAATAGGGACCAATTGCAGTCTTATCCCATAAAATGTGAATGAATTTCAAATAGAAATATATTGATTAGGATGCTTTTAAATACGATATTTATCGGGAGGCTGGGGGAGGGGGCAGTATTCACCTTTCCTGATAATATGCGTTTTTCTTTATTGTGTTATTTAGTTACACAAATTCAATTTACATTTGAAAGTTTTTAGCGCTGGAGCCTCTAAGCCTAAATGCTTTACAGCAGTGATGGATAAATACTTTTACCGGCGGGCCGTATTCTAATTTTGACACTTCACGAGTAAACAAATGAATTTAAGAAAACAGAAAAAATGTTTACATTTAATATATTTACAGAGATAGATCGTTTTTACTTTACTTTTATTTTTTATTCCACATAAACTTCCATAAAATATCGATTTTGTTGGCTGTTTGTCTTGTTGATTTATACTTTTTGACTCCTGAATGTTTCATATAGTGACAACAATGCTCCCATTCATCTGTACGTGATGTGTCACTTTGAAGACAAGGGACCCGCGGCCCGAGAAAAAGGTTCAGCACCGCTGTACTAAAGTGTCAAGAGCTATAAACAAAATAAAACAAAACATGAAATATAATACGGGCGCTGAGTTGACAAGTTATTCGAGTATCTGAAACAACAAAAAAAAACCAGCCCAATGATGTTGATTTATTTATTTATTAATACCACAATTGTCAGTGGTGGTTGTGATTTTTCTTGTGCCGTTTTTCCGCACGAGTAGCGGAACAAACTAACCGCCGATGTAACTCCCATCGGCGGAACGGTTGATTGATTTACACTACGTAAGTTAGACGAGTTTTTTTTTCATTTCGTATTTATTTGACCTCTGCAGAAAATACAGAACTGGGGAATAGATTTTTACGAACATTGAGCACTTAATGAACTTACAAATTCTCTTTTTTTGGGATATTTTTTATCATTGACATCTATTTGATTAGATGTAGGTATAAAATATTAAAAACGATTTATTCAATAATAATTAATTGATTGATTAATACTTAATACTCTTTTTATACACACGGAGAAAAATATTTCATAACAATAACTCAATTTTTAAATAAATATTACCTACTATTTGATGTAGTAATCTTGAAATGTTCCAAAATATTATAATTATAATAAAGTTACAATACGAATAGTAATTTTTCGAAATCTATTGGGATCTGTCAGATGGGAGGAGCCTAAAGAACATGGCGCTGATCAGGGAAACGTACCGTGCAATTGTGAATTTTTTAAAATGATTAATATTAGTATTGGACTAACACAAACCCTCAAAAAAGGAATTTTGTTGAAGGTGAACGCGTTTTTAATGCCGGTCATATTGTAAAATTTGGAAAAAACATAAATTTTAGTGCCTAAAAAATGATTCACATGAAATAAATGGTGAAGTGAATCTAAGGCCTGGTTTCTCAATATGAAATTAAACAGAGCTGAACGTCCTTCTTAGCTCTAATGTAGCGCACCTTTTGCTTGTTATACCAATAAAAAATATATCATTAATAAAATTAATTTTACACAATCGTAGCATTTATTGTATTTTATTAATTAAAATTTAAGTATCGAATAGAAAAATGTACTAACTATTGAAATAAAATAATTTGTATAGCACTTAACAAATAATTCAACTTAAGAATAATTAGTTGAATAAATCATGTAAATGTTATTTACAATTTTTGTAATTTTTATTAAAAAAATGACTATTTTTTTGGTGCATATACTATACCACTATAATCGTGAATTCGTCGGCGTGGAATTTGATTTATTTTTATCTAATCCATTTTTCGGAATACTAATTTATTGTAAGTAGCTTATAACCTTTCTCAGGATGTAAGCTTTATTTCTGTCAATTTTCATCAAAATCGGTTGAGCGGTTTAGCCGTGAAAAGGTAACAAACATAAAATACAGATAGACAAAGTTTTAATATAAGTATGGATTTAACAAATACAAATACGAGAAATATACCTCTGAAAGGTGGAGGGGAAAGTTTTTTTTTTTTGTTAAAAACTAAACAAAATTTATTTATTTTATAAAGTTTAACAAAACTAAATAAACTGCCTTGGCAGGCACGAGACTTTTTTATACATCATGACACCGAAGTATTAATATGTGATTACTTTTATAATTTAATATTTGATTTTAAAATTTTTTACTTACAAAATGATTTTCACTGAATGAAATTATGACACTTTTAATAATAAATGCCAAAATTTTCATAGATAACTAGATTTTTTGTATTATACAAATCATTTTTAAATTAAAACCATTAAAACTAAAATAATTATTTTTTTTGGTTAATTCATAAGATACAACAAAAAAATAGAACATAAATTATAGAAAATAATATTCTCTACAACTTGTATCTCAAACATTTTTTTCTAATACCTATAACCGTTTAAAAAATAAATCGAAAAAATTAAATTTTTTAGAAAATCAATTATTTCCTAAAAACAAATTTGGGGGGGGGGGGGTAATGGATAGAACATAAATTATAGATAAATACCCTCTACAACTTTGATCCAAAACCTTTTTTTTCTAATGTGCACCGTTTATGCATCATGACACCGAGTATTAATATGTGATTACTTTTATAATTTAATATTTGATTTTAAAATTTTTTACTTACAAAATGATTTTCAATGAATGAAATTGATACATTGTATTTAATATTGACATTAAATATTAAATGAAATCAATTAAGATTAGTGATTATTGTATTAACAAGTATTTATTTTGCTAGATTTCAATTTTGACAGTTCTAAAAATAAATTCCAAAATTTTCATAGATAACTAGATTTTTACTTTTTTATACATACATGAAATGTAATGTATAAATAAAGTATAGTGATCACGAAAAAAATCGAACTCGAGATTTTAACGGAATTACACGTTTTGAGGGTCCCTGAATCATATACCACCATTAACTCAATGACGTCTGTGTGTTTGTGTGTGTCTGTCTGTGTGTCTGTCTGTCTGTGTGTCTGTGAACGCTCTACAGCCAAAACTGTAATACTTACGAACGTGGAATTTTAAACTTAAGGTTCTTTTATGCTCTAGATGTGCACCTCCTATTTTTAAAAACCATCACTAAACCGGAAACGGATGTTTACTGGTGTCAATTTTTGAACTTTTCGAATTATTTTTGAAACGGTGCGCAGTAGAAAAAAATATTTCAGATTAAAGTTGTAGAGGGGACTTTTATCTATAATTTATGTTCTATTCTTTTTCCCCCCCAAAATTTTTTTTAGGAAATAATCGATTTTCTAAAAAATTTAAATTTTTCGATTTATTTTTTAAACGGTAGGTATTAGAAAAAAATGTTTGAGATACAAGTTGTAGAGAATACTATTTTCTATAATTTATGTTCTATTCTTTTTTTTGTATCTTATGAATTGACCAAAAAAAGAATAATTTTAGTTTTAAGTTAAAAATGATATCATAATACAAAAAATCTAGTTATCTATGAAAATTTTGGAATTTATTATTAAAAGTGTCATAATTTCATTCAGTGAAAATCATTTTGTAAGTAAAAAATTTTAAAATCAAATATTAAATTATAAAAGTAATCACATATTAATACTTCGGTGTCATGATGTATAAAAAAGTCTCGTGCCTGCCAAGGCAGTTTATTTGTATTATGATATCATTTTTAACTTAAAACTAAAATTATTCTTTTTTTGGTCAATTCATACGATACAAAAAAAAGAATAGAACATAAATTATAGAAAATAGTATTCTCTACAACTTGTATCTCAAACATTTTTTTCTAATACCTACCGTTTAAAAAATAAATCGAAAAATTTAAATTTTTTAGAAAATCGATTATTTCCTAAAAAAAATTTTGGGGGGGAAAAAGAATAGAACATAAATTATAGATAAAAGTCCCCTCTACAACTTTAATCTGAAATATTTTTTTCTACTGCGCACCGTTTCAAAAATAATTCGAAAAGTTCAAAAATTGACACCAGTAAACATCCGTTTCCGGTTTAGTGATGGTTTTTAAAAATAGGAGGTGCACATCTAGAGCATAAAAGAACCTTAAGTTTAAAATTCCACGTTCGTAAGTATTACAGTTTTGGCTGTAGAGCGTTCACAGACACACAGACAGACAGACACACAGACAGACACACACACACACACACACAGACGTCATTGAGTTAATGGTGGTATATGATTCAGGGACCCTCAAAACGTGTAATTCCGTTAAAATCTCGAGTTCGATTTTTTTCGTGATCACTATACTTTATTTATACATTACATTTCATGTATGTATAAAAAAGTAAAAAAGGATATGATAATTTTTTTATCAAATATTTTATCTATTATTATTAATTTGCCGATTTTTAATAGAATATACAAATAAATCATTGGACAAAACGAACTCGAAATTTCAACGAAATTATACCTCCCCCTCCTGAATCGAGTCTACAGCCAAAATGATGAAATTTACCCAAAATTTAAATTTTTAGTTTTAGAATACTGTAGATTACTGTAGTCAGCACCTCCTATGTCCTATATTAAACTAATTAAACCGAAAATTGGTGGTTACTCTAGTGTAGCATAATACCGATATTGCGATATTAATTAAAAATGTCTATAAATTGTTTAAAGATATTACTTTCTATATAATGATGTATAAAAATATCTTGTGGTGGGTACCGCAATTTTCAATATTTCATACATCATTTCGTATAAAAATGTAATTAAAATTGATA
Organism: Sialis lutaria; assembly: GCA_949319165.1. Lineage (NCBI taxonomy): Eukaryota > Metazoa > Arthropoda > Insecta > Megaloptera > Sialidae > Sialis > Sialis lutaria. Next base: position 19,758,727 of record OX439241.1, read on the forward strand.
AAAAAACATTTTATATAAAAATATTTGCCAGAACTAACCTGTATTATTTTATAAAGTTATGCTGTTTTTTAAATAGCACCCTGTATTCTTTATTATACCGTTAGTTAGTGCTTTTATTCTTTTTATATCCAAGTAAAAATATTATACAATTGCATGATGGTTGGTGAAGTATTACATTATATTTTCCAAGCAAATAAATCACGATGTGAAAATCCAACTTTCAACATCACTTTAATCGAAATTTTAAATTTTAAACTGTACGATATTTTTACATGCAAGTAAAGAGAATAAAAAGCACATATGGTATAATAAAAAATATAAGGTGTTATTTAAAAAACAGGTCATGTCTAAAATAGGACGTTTCATAAAAAATGAGTTATAGAAAATAATAAGTTTTATGTTATTTTTATTTAAGGCTGTTTATATGAATCTATATTAATGATTAAAATTTCAATTGATGTAAAAGAACAAACTTGACTACACAATATCAGTAAAAAAACAATTAGAAACAATTCTGAAAAAAATAAGAGAGAAAATACTTAAAATTAGTATTTTTTTTAAAGATTCAAGGAAACAAAAATTTTTTTTTTAATTAAGAGATATTAAAATTTTAAGTGCATATACCAATCGATAGAGAAACTGACTTAAATTGTACCTAAAACAAGTATTCGAATTTTTGCCCCTTATATTAATTGAATTTTTTTATTCTGGGTTCTGAATGTCTAGATTTGTCTACAATCGCCAAATATCGACCCCCGTTCTATTTTTATAAATAAATCTTATATTTTTAGGACAAATTAACTTTTTACAACACATATTGGAAAGTAACCCTTTTATTACCTCGAATTAAAAAAAATAGCTTTTAAAAAGTTACAAATTCAGTTGCGATTTTTTTTGTTCCCTAATATCGTCTCCGGAGACGATATTTCGAGTACAAAAATCTCCAGAGAACATTTTTCCATTTCCAAACTGTACTCTTCCAAAGAGTTATTTAATGTTGGCGTTAATACTTGCTTTCTACCCAAAGTGTTGCTGATATGCTCTTCTAGGGTCTTATCTGACTTTTTAACGTAATTTTTGAGAGTTTCCCTTAGCACATTAAGGGAGTGTCCTGCTTTATGAGTCTCAAAAAATCCATTTTTTATTGCTTAAATCTCTTCCTAATATATCTAAGAATATGTCTGTAAAGTTTTATAGGCAAATTCGAAATATTTTCAAAAATATAGCATTAATCGCAGTGGAGTGTCCAGAAGGTATACAAGCGCTCGGGCATTTTGAGCGCTCGCTTTTCCCCTCGGTCGAATAAATCCGAACAATGTACCTACCTGAAAAGGTTCAATTATCGTCTAAAACAATATTTTGAATTTGTATAAGCGCCGGGTCAAGCTATAGTACAAATTATAATGATATATTTCCTTTCCGTTTAACTGCTTTTTCTGACCGTAAACTTTGAAGCGTGTTTTCTCGAGTTTTAATTTTTATCATTTTTCTAAATTTGCAGGTGTGATTGCAAGAAAACTAAACGACCAATCAAAATGAACCAAAGCTTGTTGTCTTCAGTTTTAAATTCTCTTCCATATGAACTAAAAAGATTCATGATCAACTCTAAACAACTTTTTTAGCAAGTTGAAATGATTTTTTTTCTTGCAAAAAGCACTTTTTCTTTCAAACCTGACATTTTTTTTAATTTTAATATTTTTTGGGTTTTTCTTAGTTCATATAGAAGAAAAATATATAAAAATTAAAACTTACTTTGTTTTTTTTTTGTCTCAGACAAAAATTACGAGCTTCATCTTTCCCGCCGATTGGAGACTGCGATTGCAAGGCGTTGTACAAAATTTCATATAAATTGGTTGCGATTGAATATTTTTGTGTTAATAATTTTTTTTAACGATCAAATATGCAATAAAATAATCTGAAAAGTTTGCTTCACTAGCTTATTTTTTTCTATTCTAAAAAAATTCCCCAAAAACGCTTATTTTTGGCCTCATAAAGCAGGATACTCCCTTAAATGATATTAGGCGCGTTTTTGACATTTAAGAACATAATTTGTGGTACTTATAAAAATGTTTTATTTAAAAAATAAATAATTCAATATGAAAAACAAAACAATAAATAACATTCAAGACAAAAGATTAAATAGTTATAAATGATAAATTATTAAAACCGAAACAGTTTAACTTGTGCAATAAATTTATACCGCATTTAAAAAAAACTATATATATGAAAACTTTTCAAAGGTTTATCATAAAATTACAATCAATGTATCATTTTTAAACACTTTATCTTATACGATAATATATGTAGTAGGTGCCGTATGCAATAGTATAGTTATTAAATCTTTCAGGACGGTGCATAGATGAGGAGTTTTCTAACTTTATGTTCCGCTAGACTCGCGGAAACTTTTTCCATTTATATACCTCTTTAAGCAAGCACTACTACTACGTTATGCAAAAAATGAACAAAATGTACATATATAATATTTTCATCAAAGTAGGTAGCTCGAAGTCTACTTCGAACATAAACAACAGGGACGTGGAATATAATTTACTGTTGATTAACAACAGTGTCGGGTGTTGAGATCATTGGGGACATTAAAAAACTATGTACCCATCGACATTTTTTTGAGTTGGTAAAATATTTTTTTATATGTTTATAAACAAAACAAATTATTTTTTTGGTTAGTTGTTTAACTCTGTCACTGTTAGGCCGCGTCAATACGCTTCCAGTCGACTAGGCCGAGTTCACAGCAGCAGCGAACTCGCATAAAATAATCACGTGTAGACATTAAAAAGCAGGACAGTATTAGGCAGCATGCTGCAACAGATGGCATGCTGCCTAAGTCGGCATGAGCTTGAAATTACAGCACAAGTCATAGAGATTGCTTGGAAAAAGTAGCGTTTGAACGATACCCTTACATGTTATTTTCATGTTATTTTTAACCAACTTTATAGCCTACAATTGGAATTTTAAAATTTTAAAACGATTATGCGTTATAAGATAATGCAATTGAATTAAATAATTCATAAATGTCCTATGTGTAATAAGGGCTTTGATAGAAGGAGAATAGACACATACAGGATACGTAATTATCCGTGTACGGTTTGTGAAGAACGAAAATGGTATCTTTTTTTGTATATAAAGACAATAAAGAGCTCACATTTTGCAACAGGAACCTAAAGCTGGCTTCATTTATACGCAGATGATTGTTGTATGAAGGTTTATCTTCAATTGACAATTATCTTAATTATAAATATCATTAACTTCACTGACAACTTTTTTAACAACATTAATTTAAAATTGCCAGGTTTAAAATGACAGTTGTTGACGTGAAGACGCCATTTTATCTGCTTTAAAATTGTGTAAAAGCATGCCATTGTCGTACAAGTCTGAAATAACGTGTAGACGATTTACTAGCACACAGCATACTTTTTTTTACTGTCTCGCATACCGAACTCGTAGCGTATTGCCGCGGCCTTAAGCGAGGAAACTACTGAAAACATATACAGTAGGTCTAGTAACAGCAGTAACACGTTACCTGATATTGTTACCGGTGTACTCCGTAATGTCAGAACTATAAAATTAAAAATAATTATAAATTTAATTAATAATAAATGTTTTATGTTGCCATTTAAAGTTTTTCAGTAATAATTCATTAACAGAAAATCGTATTATTCGGAATTATAAAATTATTAATAATTATAAAATTAATTAATAATAAATGTTTTATGTTGCCATTTAAAGTTTTTCTACGAATGATTAACTAACAGAAAAACATATATTTTGAATTATTATCTCTCTTATATGCAACAAATTCAATTGTAATTATAGCATATTTGCATGTAGGATTTATTTAACCGAATACCATTTGAAAAAAATGGTCACCATCAAGTTTTGGTAGGTTGCTTGTTATGTACCCGTAAACTATCTTACCTCCAGTTTTATCAATATCTGTCATTGGTAACAGCCATGCAAATATCCAAATGGGCCAATTAGAACTCAGCATTTGCTATTCAAAATATGTGTACCAAGTTGTCAACACAAACTATTTGTCAAAATAGATAAAATCATGATCCAAAAATATAAGGTCTGCTTGACAGCTCATTTGTTCTATACTGTGACGTCATCATCACTAAATTTTTCTAATAAGGAGTTAAATAAACGATCAATACTGTTTATATAATAGTTTGTATTTATTTATTTTTCTTTGATTTAATAAGTACAATGTAGTTTTTTGAATCACAACACACATGTGTAAATTTTATGTTGACGTAATACTTTATCGACGCTAAAATATACCTAAAATGGCGGCTGTCAAAATAATCATAGCAGACCTTGTATTATGAGATAAAATAATGTTCGGTATCATAAAGGCGTTAGCAAGCACTCTCAAATGAGGAATCAAACTTATATGACAGATCTTTTGGCATTTCATGAAGACATTGAGAAGTTTTTCGCATGCGTTGTATGTTAACACCAATGGTATTAAAACTTATTTAAAATTATTTTGTACCTATGATCAGAATCGCCAACTTACAATACGTTGAAGTAGAATTGCTCTAAATTCCATAGCAAATCGATAGATAATATCACAAAATTAAAATTTCATTTGAGAGGGCTTGCTAGCTAGCAAATTTTGTTAGCTCCATAATGATACCGGACATAAGTCGGGTATAAACACTCGAAACGAAACACGTGTAAGTTAAGAAAGGTTCGATACCACAATTAAAAATCCTACCCAATTTGGTCTCGTTGAATGTGATAATATTAAGTTGAAGAAAGTTGCACAGAAAAAAATTAAATCGATTTTTTAATAAAAATTACAGTTGCCGATTAAAAGTTTCAGTTTTGTATAAAAAAATACTATCAGTTTTAACATTTACTGTCAATTGAGTAACTTCTATAATCTCCATTGTAATTTTTATAATACGCAATTTTTTTTTTTCGTAAATATCATTTACATGATTTATTCAACTAATTATTCTAAAGTTGAATTATTTTTTATATTGGGTACATAAATGCATAATTATTGTATTATAGACACTAAGATTTTTAAAGAAAAAAGTGCATTAAGTAGAACGAAAAAAAGACATTAAATAAATCTATATAAAATTAAAAAATAAGAAATAACTTACAACTAGACCTACAGGTCAATAAGAATAATTGGTTTAATACAAAATTAATTTAACTCGATGACCAGAATGTGGTATTGTATTTACATTTTATTCAATTAACGTAAGAATTACGGGCAGTGTTATAAAAAGGGTCCGTACAAATTACACCAAATTATATTATATAGAACAATTAACCCGGGCTCTGCCAATTGAGGACGCAAGAAATTTTAATTTAGGTTTAAATCAACTTATGGTCACTGCTTTTGTACTTGATTAAATACTTTGTCTCTAACAATAAGTTATATTTATTTTCTGTTGTTATTTTTATAATTGGGTATAGATACAATTATAAATTATTAAGTTAATTTATTTTAATGGTTTCAATAAATCATTTCTATACAGATTGTTTATACTTTATACAGTTCATTTTTCATGAATAGATCTTATCTTCTGGGTGTAAGCTGTGTTGGTTTTGGTCGTGTGTATGAAATATAACAATTGTCATAATTAAATATCGTAATTAATAATGAGCATTAAAATAAATGCTCGAGCATGTGTTTTTTTATTCTTAATCTAGTTTCATCCCCCCCCCCCCCCCCAAAGCTAACTGAAATCCACCATCCATTAATTGCGGTGTCCCCTTGTAAGATCAATTTTACATTTGTCTTATTTTTAAATATTTTTTTTAGCTTTTCATTACTGATTTAATTAATAAACATGGCATTTGTCTTATTATTTTTAGATATATTTTATTTTTATCTTATCAACATTTGTGTCCGTCTGTTTGTCTGTCTATCGGTATTAGTCTTCTAGCTACTGAACCGTTTGACCTAGATAACAGATTTCGTATAATTATAGTAAATGGTGGACCAATAATACATAGATCTGAATTGTAAAATAAAGTTCTTGGCACTTATTGAGATGGGTAAATGGGTTTCCTACGTTTTTATGGACTTTATTATACAAAATAATGAAAATAATCAGTGTTTGTGTATCTACTGATATACAACGAATATCTCTAGTTAACGAATTAAAGAGGTTGACATCATAAAAAATTAACAGAAAGATTTCGATGAAAGACATCTATATTTAGATATTTAGATATTCAGCAATGTTAAATAAACAAATTAACATGCATTCTTATGAGAACTGTATAATTTCGAGTCACAACAGGAGTTTTCAAAATGATGTGACAGAGAGAATTTGATGCAAAATTTGAGTATACTCGTACATTCTTTTTTCATTTACAGAGATATATGTAAATTTTCAAAATGATAAGGAACCGCATATTTTAATTAAAAAAAGGTAGATGTGTAAAAAGAGAGAGAGGGACGCATCTATATACATATGCAGGCCCAGATAGAGGAGGGGTTGGTGTTTCATGGGCCCCGGCGTCCTGAAAATTATTTATATTTTATCTTTATCTTTTTTGATACTTATACTATTTTTAACAGAGGTTACTTAAAAAACATAAATATATTACAAAAAAGTACAAGTAGAAAGCAAAAAAAAAGAAAAATTTTCTTTAAAAACCCCCTTATTTTTAATATTAAAATAATATCAGAAAATTATTAGAATTTGGCTAGTACGAAATTTGTTTGGAATGTGCTTACGCTTGGTGGGGGGGGGGAAGTATGGGCCCCTCCAAAATGAGGGTTGGCCTGGGCTTCGTTGAAGCTCTCTCAGGGCCTGTACATATGTATGTGATTTTGTATGCTCTAGAGAAAAACACACCTTAATACCTTTACTCTATGCCTATCCACAAGCCATTACCCGCACTGTTCCCCCCAAAGCCAGCCCTGCATCCTAAATAACTTATGTTCATTTTATACAAATGGCCTTATAAGAAAATAAAAATGTATTTTAACAATCCTACCGCTCTCGCTACGTCATAGCTTTTACGTTTTCCTTAGCGTGTATTACAGTGGTTAAGGCCTTTAATTTTAACCTGGAAGATATTCATTATAATACTGGGCCTCCGTTAACAAAAATGAATCCCTTGGGTTTTCCCAGCTCATGATAATTTGTACCCTTCCCTGGGAAATACATCATTGACCTAAACATTAAAAATAACACCTATATCTTATTCTCTGTAGAAACAAAATACACGCCAAACATTCACGAGTACACCCTTGTTATTATTCTTATTCTTTACATTCAATTAAACCTATTCTCTTCTTCTTGCTCTCGCACATTTAAACCGTGCGACGATTTAGTTTCAAAGGCACTACGCTCTCTATATCGCGCGTGATAAATGCAAAGATATTTTGATTTAACTTTTTCAGCGAGAGCTCTGACAGTTGTAGAAAAGTGTGAAATGGGTATTATAATTATAACAGTATTTGATGAATGGAAGCACAAAGGATTTACCGAAGTGTCACAAATACTTTTGAATTATATATATCGCATAAAGTAAACCCGCATTGCAGGTTGTACTTTTTATTTTTTATTATGACGTTCAAACGAATATATGCAAATAAAGCCCTATTAAATTGAATGTTCGCTCTGGAGGGATTTTAACTTTTAACTACTCGTGCTCAAATATATCAGATAAGGCGCTGTCCAAAATATACGTATACAATAAAGGATATGGGGCATATTGTCTAGCGTGACTATTTTTTCCGAAGAAAGGGGGAAGAGATCAGAGCAGTCTTGACGTCACGTATATGTATACATCAATTTAATTTTAATTTTTTTAATAACAACCATTTATAGTATTCAGTTTTACGTTGTGAAATAACGTAATGTTTATTATTAATAGTTACTGATATAATTACTAGTGCTTGAGTTATCAATCACCAAAGATTAATTTTGTGTTTACAAAACGTATTTGTATAGGTATTTTCTTTTAAATAAATATGAATTTAATGAATATTTATTACCTTCTTTGATTGTTGAAATTCATTCAAATGATCATTAATTTTTCATCGATGAGTGGGGGGGGAGGGGGCAAAGTATCGTGAGGGAATATTAGTTATAATGGGGGGGAAAGAATTGTACTTAAAAAGGATTTTTGTGGAAGTGAATAGTTGTGAGGTACTGGATGGTTAATATAATTTTCATATTATTTGCCTCACCGCGTATCTGGTTAATTATTACACTTCATAGCCATACAATACCTCATAGTCCATAATATCCGCAACCACATGTATTTAAAAAAAATGTTATCGCCGAGGCAATAATTTTAAATTTAAGATTAAAAACACTGTTCATACGGCCAATCCTTATATCTATATTTTTAAAGAGCAATATAATTAATTTAAAAACTTTAATACAATAACAATTTAAAGTAACTTAGATAACATAAATAACCAAAAACGACAAATTTCATTAAATTGCTCTCAATGACATACTGGTATTCCTAACACTGTCATGTCAACTGATGCGTTATTAATGTTGTTTTTATAAAATGTAAAATGGAGCAACAAAAGGGGGTATCCGAATTACCCGCCTGGTCCATATATACCGACTTTACTCTACTTTGAAAGCATAACTCGGACTAAACAGAGGATTAAAAAGAACTGGTAATTGAGAGAAGAACTGATCCTGTCAACTCCCGGACACACATGAGAAAAATGGACAGGAGATCTGAAACATTAACTGATCCGATAATTGAACTGACCATCTTAAAGCACCGCACTCTAGTATTTTTAATCTTATAAAACTATATATACATATTTAAAATTATATAAGTAATTTTAATCAAATGAAAGCTCCCTCACTATTACGAGTGGCTAAAGGTTAATATACCTATATTAAAGTACAGATTAAGAATCGACAGTGTTTTTCTCTTTATATGTCGTAAGGATTATTAAACTGTTACAATGTTACAAAAATCTAATATTGTGGAAAACCCGATAAATACCAATTTTTAAATGAAACGAATTTAAAATTAATTTAAATTAAAATTTAATGAAAAGGGTAACTACAATAAAAAGATGAATATTAAAATGAGAAGAAGTAAAGAACGTTAGTCAAAAATAAAACAATATACAATTTCATTTAAATAGTTCTTTAAAGTTTATAGAAGTTGAATTGTACTTTATATTCCACTTTAACATAGTTTCAAGATAATTTAAATAACGGTGTATTAATTTTCATTTACCGGTGTTTAAAAATAATTTAATTATGGGGTCAGGGCTGTATTAAGGAATATATTCACCAAGTATTATGACAACGATTTTACATTATAATGCACCTTTCAAATTAATTATTTATTTCATGAATATATTACATAGAACAGGCACGTTTTTGAATACTTGGTGTTGTATAAAGACTTCACACCAAAATGGTACTGCATTTTTTTCTGAAATATATATACACGGAGAGAATATTCTTTTAAAAATTAACAGAAAATGCTGTGAAACTGAGGAAAGAATCAACTTCTGAAAAAAAATTAACAGAAAAGTCGGTAGAATTTAAAATAAAGTAAATGAAAAATTACAATGACATACTGGTAAATTTTAACATAGTATCTATTAAAATTTATTTACTCTGAAAAAGTAATATATTAATAATATAATAATAATATTCTTTAATTTAATTTCTTGCATATATATGAAAATTTCACGTACATTCTCTATAATTTTACTATGCTTCTATATTACTTTTCATATCTGGCCTATCGCTGTCATAGAAACTGCTATACAGTATATTGAATTGTAGTAGACGTTCTTTTAAATTTTACCATGTCGGGTGTTAAAAATTTCTAGGATCAATTTCGTCCTCCCGTTAACATGTTTTTTTATGAAATTTTTTCAGTGTAGTATAAGAAAGTATTGTTAGACCAATTTTTTTTTAATTCGAGATTTTGATGGAATATATCTATTTTGGTCTTCCCTAAGTCCATTCTAACTATTTTCTTCATGACATGTATCTATTTGTAAACGATGTAATTCAAAAACGTGCATAAAAGAGTGTCATTTTATATTTAGAATAAATCTTCTTCATCTCTTTTTCTCTTTATTGCCTTTTTTTATTTTTCGAATAATCTAAGCTAATACTATAGAAACTACGTATATCTGTTACTTTTTCATGACTAAATCGCTGAACCGATCTTTATGAAATTTGGCAGGAAGATAGATTGCATTCTGAGGAAAGGTTTAGGCTACTTTGTATACTGACGTTTATTTAAAAAATAAAAATTCCACGCGGACAAAGTCGCGGGTAACATAGTTTTGTAGTATGTATTTAATATTTTATTTTCATATTTTTTATTTGTTAGCCAGAAAGACTTTTTAATAAAATTAAATATATCTATTTTTTACATATATTGTCATTTTAATATTAAGATAAAAGGAATTTTGATGTCTCTCTTTAATCGGCGCCATTGGCGTGTTAATTAATTCAATTAAGAACATCCGATATTCAAAGGGGGTGTTTAAATCGATAGTAGATTTAAATATTTTTCTCTGCATATAACAACACAATTGGACATTTGAGATATTTAAGCACTCGTAGTAATGAAATTTAAAAAAAATATTCAACAGATTTTAAATATTTTTTTTGGAAATTGAAAGGATTAACGTAGAGATTTCAGGTTTCATATTTCAGCATTTCGTTATTTTCTTTATGGTTTTACTGCCAAATAATTTTCGTTTCTATTCTAGTGAATTTCATGTTAGTATTAATATGTTATCGCATATTTATAATATAAAAGCAGATATTATATTTATTAAATTAATTATTTTAAAAACATATTGAATACATATTTAATGTATTTGAGAAAAATGTTCTTTTAAAATTTTTATTAATAGCCGTTTAACTCACTTTTACACTCATTTGCTGCTTAATTTCTCATTTCTTGTTTTAAATGGGGGTTATCCTTTCTGAACATTTATTTTAAAGGGCCTGTTTGATAACACTCAAGGCGGAACATTTTAATGAGGTGATTTACATTTAATAATTAACGTTAATTTTATCTGAAGAAAATGATTTTAATACTTACAAGAAATATGTAATGTAGTATATAAATATAAAATTAATTTTTAACAAAAAAAACTGCTTAATTAGTGTGTGTGTTAGAATACCAGTTTATAAAATTTCAAAATATGGATAATCAATTTAATACAATTATTTACAATTTGATAGTTTTTACAATTTTTGTCTATTTGTGTGGTTTGACATGAAATCTACGAAACCATTTTTGATAGGATTTTCATTACTTGAAAGCTATATAATTAGTAGTAAAGAAAATTTACAATTAATATTTAATAATCTCTACTAAAATATAATTAAGGAGAAAAAGTTTGCGAGTGTGTTTGACCGAAGTAATCTCAAAAATTACTGTACCGATTTTGAAAAAACATCCACTAACATGTTCCTTGAAGTTCTATATATTGAAGTATACATCAACACACTATTATTCAAAACAACTGAGCAGAGATAAATTAGATGCACAAGAAAAAAATTAAATTAGTTCTACATAAAAACCGCGAGATTGTACATCTAACTTAATTATTTATTTAATATTTAAGTCACTGTAGTGACTGTATACATGTATACAACTAATACATATTATATAAATTAAATCAAAAACAAAGGTAGTTCTGATGTTGATGTAATAAGTAATAAAACCAATTTTCTATTGAATAAATAGGTCACGGAAATGTTTGTACAAATATAATCAAATAAATTATATATTATATTTCTACGTCAATTAAAAACATGCATGTTTACTCTTCAGAATAAGAACTCATACACTTTTACGAATATATAAAATAGTGGGTGCACATTATATTACATTTTTAATAACTATATGTAGGGGAGAGTTGAGTAAACATGAACGCGAGGTAATCACGAATTTAGTGATTTCAGTATATTAGAAGTGAAAAACTAATGTTCTCTCTGCACTTACCGACAGTTAGGCTTAAGTCTAGTATCTGTCAGTGTAGATAGCGCTCACAGTACAAAGTAAGCTTATGTTAGTTCCATTTCTATATCTATTTTTATTAAAATAAAAGCCATGTAATAACTGATATCTAATTTATATAAATGTGATTAAGTAATGCTCAAGTAAGCCTTGATCGAATAGTATTTGATGTCAACCATATTATTTATAATACAGTTGACTGTACTATAAAACAGTTGATTGAGAAAAAAATTTCGAGCAAAAAAGTTCACATGAACATGTGTCCGGAAAATCTTCGTGTGGGAGCTACATACTCTCGAAGATTTTGCATAAAGTTTTTATTTAATATCTGGAGAACTCATTGTGATATAGCAATGAAAATTGATACCCGGATCATTATTAATATACGTGTTATCGATTTCCAGTATCAAACAATGATTAGGTATTTAGACCAGGAAAGTATGAGGTCTATGGGCCCTCTTAATTTTTATCAAGTTCGTGGTGTAGTGACAAACGAACTAAATGGGTCAATTCCGAACATTGTAAAAGAAACTGATGAAGACAAACTGAAAAAAGTGCATGAAATTTCAGTAATTTTAAAGAAAATAACCAAAAATAGAAGAAAACGAAGATGTTGATAAAGAAAATAATTATTTTTGTTATTATGATGAAAAATATCAAGATCTTCTTGTGAAGACCGGTCAGTGTGCTACAAGTAAGTGCAATTTATGGTCACAGTGGTCGAAGAAGTCGAAGTACATACAACTTTTGTACCAATTAGGTTTAACTATCTCACTGTTCGTGACTACCTCTTGCTAGTCGAGTAATCACGATCAGTTTTGTCTTTTTCTTTAAAGTTAATTTTGTTCTTATATTTTATTAATATTGATACTGAAAATGTATAAGTAATAGATTATACATACAGGGTCCTCCAATAGTGCGTCCGGCATTCCTAGCGCACTTCCTGTAGGAGATAGAAAAAAAAATTGGTACATAATATTATTGGTTTGAAAAGATCAACGTCGTAAAATTATTTTCAATAATACAGGGTGTTCCATTTTTGTGCTGTAACAAAAACAAACACTTTTTTAAATGGAACCCCCTATAACTTTTTCAGTATTCCGATGTCATATTTTAACCTTCACATTATCATCTATTCATTTTTTGATTTAGTGACAGTGTTGCCAAATTATAATTTTTTTTCCGAAAAATAATCCATAAACAGGGTCAACTTTAAAAAATCGTAGCGACCTCGTTTTTTTTGAAGCGTTTGATTTTTTTAACAATAATATTAGTCCTGATAAAGAGTAACATTTTGATAATAACCAATCTGAATTTAATTATACAGGGTGTCCATAAAAAAATGTCAAAATTTTCAAACTTAAAAATGATAAAACTCATTTTTTTCAAATGTGACTACCCTTTTTTTATTTCGCTATTCGATGGGGGGTTTTCTCCTTTTCAATTTGTATAGGAGATGTCCTATGTCTAAACCCCATAGTTTCTCAGATATTCAATACTTTTAATAAAATTAACCTTTTTATTACACTTTTATGCACTGAAGTAGGCCGTGCTGATGAAAAACACATGCCGGAAAATTGATTTGAGCCATGATTTGAGTCTGGATGAAAATAGAAGACATTTAGAACATTTATTTTGAACTTTTATCTATTATGTTTTTTCAATTTTGTAACTTTTCATAATTTTTTTAAATAAAAGAAATAGTTGTATTACATAAGTATAATCCCTTTTAAATATTAATTTTAATCAAATATTACATTGTTACTTAAGTACTACATTTTGTCATTTGTTTTTCATCAGCACGGCCTACTTCGGTGTATAAAAGTGTGATGAAAAGGTTAATTTTATTAAAAGTATTGAATATCTGAGAAACTATGAGGTTTAGACATAGGACATCTCCTATACAAATTGAAAAGGAGAAAACACCCCATCGAATAACGAAATAAAAAAAGGGTAGTCACATTTGAAAAAAATGAGTTTTATCATTTTTAAGTTTGAAAATTTTGACATTTTTTTATGGACACCCTGCATAATTAAATTCAGATTGTTTATTATCAAAATGTTACTCTTTATCAGGACTAATATTATTGTTAAAAAAATCAAACGCTTCAAAAAAAACGAGGTCGCTACGATTTTTTAAAGTTGATCCTGTTTATGGATTATTTTTCGGAAAAAAAATTATAATTTGGCAACACTGTCACTAAATCAAAAAATGAATAGATGATAATGTGGAGGTTAAAATATGACATCGGAATACTGAAAAAGTTATAGGGGGTTCCATTTAAAAAAAGTATTTGTTTTTGTTACAGCGCAAAAATGGAACACCCTGTATTATTGAAAATAATTTTACGACGTTGATCTTTTCAAACCAATAATATTATGTACCAAAAATTTTTTTCTATCTCCTACGGGAAGTGCGCTAGGAATGCCGGACGCACTATTGGAGGACCCTGTATAATAATAATACACAATTGGTATTATATTTAATTTAAATATTTAATTTTTCCCTTAGATCAGCGGTTCTCAACCTTTTTTTAGCTTGAAGTACCCCTTGGCAGTTCATTATCCTAAATATCCTAAATATCAAGTTAAATATTCGCAATTTTACATTAATTTTAACTTAAATTATTATATTCAGTGAGATCCTTGTGCTTGCTTTGAGGCACATAGTTTTTTGAAATCAGGTTCGATTGATGCAAGGTACAATCTTAAATCTGGAGCTGCATTCAGCTTATTACGGTATTTGTTTTTAATAAAGAGATACGAAGAAAATGCTCTTTCCATCAGCACTGTACTTATAAATGGTAACAAAACGTTAAGCGCTTTAGCAGAAAGGTGTTCATATTCGGTGCTGATATGTGACCAAAAGTTAATAAGACATTTTCCTTTAAATTCGACATTCAAAGTAGAGTCATTTGAAAGATCAATTAAGTTCTCTTTTTCTTTGATAGATAATTTAACTACTCGAAAGTATTCTACATTGAAAGGATTTGAAATCCAATTGTTGAGTGTCGCTTCTGTATATTTATTATTCTGTAATTTAATGTGAAAAGTTACGTAACAGCGGGAAACTGAATCGAGACGAGAGGAAAATAGTTATATTTTTAACATCAGCCATTACTCATTTTTTTCGCGTACCCCCAAGTCATGAAACGCGTACCCCTAGGGGTACGCGTACCACGGGTTGAGAATCGCTGCCTTAGATGTTCGTAACTTCCACACTCTCCCCTACATATATACTTGTAAGGTAAGCAGGTATGTACGTAGAGTATAAGTATATCAATCTTGTTTCTAGAATAATAATGTGAATGTTTTTTAAGGCGTGTATTATAAACTATAACTCTACGGCTCTCTTTACCTATGAGACTTGCCAAGCATAAAAAATACCGGAAAATTAATTAAAAAACATGCCGTGATCCATTTTCGCAATGCCTGTGAAGGTAAGTACGTGTATGTATACATATATTATATTTCAGGCGTATATATTATGTGTATATTAATTTTTCATTATTTACGAGTAGGTAGATATATGTATATTGTGATATGGTAAGTGACTTTTATTATGATCACATTTGAAAATTTATTTTTATTTTAAAATTATTATACTCTGTAGTAATTAATGAATTATATGTAAAAAATACTTTTTACAAACAAACTTTTATTTTTTAAATCCGTCATAATGGGTTTAGAATGACGTCACTAAATTCATCGTATTCTACTCGTCGAACCCTTTCATTTGATATCCATGTCAAGAGGTTGTGAAGAAAAAGGTAATCCGTCATATTGGATTTAGCAAAATATTAGATATACTATATTACATTGTCACTGGACATATACACGTAAGCAAAATTTCGAAGCTCTAGCTTAATTAGAAGTAGTCTAAATTTCGATAGCATTCTTTGATCTAAACATATGATATGTACAAACATGTGAAGTTAATATGAAGCTTGTATACGTTTCAAGGGTTTTTGAGGCAAATACATTACCAGAATTTTGATGGCGTCTGTCTGTCTGTCGTTCTGTTAACACTTACAGTCATAACGGTGAAACACAAATAAACAATTTTTTGTATACAATATATGGACATTGTTTTGTAAGAATAATAGTGTATAAAACAGTCATGTGGTGGTCACTTATAGAACAAAAGTCAGTATATACAGTATAGAACGTTTTATTATTGTCCGCTATAGCAAAATAATCTCATATAACAAAGTCCACATAACAAATAATCGAAAACATCGATATTTGATAAACAGAAATAAATACAGTTCAATTGAAAATACAAATGTTTTTTTATTTTTTTCAATTTATTAACAACTGAATGATTATTGTACAATCTTTTGTTCTCTGAAAAGTACTCACTAATTCCATGGGCTTATACCTATAGACTATAGATAATATACTTGTATTCTTACAACATACATAATTGAAATAATCTATATATTATTTCCAATATACAAAGGATTATATTATTATGAGCGATATAAAAGTTAAATCAATTAACTTTATAAAATAAACAATTGAGAAAATATCTGTTCTTATAGGAACGGAACTGCAGGATATTATGTGTAATATACTACAACAATAAATATTAATATTTGTAAATATTGAGCGAGTTACTACTATTTTTAAAGAATATAGTGGAAATTTATAAATATTGAAGATATAAAAAAAATCACCACTGTAAGAAAATAAGGGAAACGGTATAATTATTGGCCACTTAAGAAAAAAAAAACTCGAAAGGAACAAACGTTATTCCTTTAATATAAGTGATACATGGAATATAAATACAGTAATATGTTCATTATTTAGTCCTTTATTATTGGTATATGTATTACAACTGTAAGTATAAGGAAAAACAAAAACCAGCATAAAATAGAAAATATCTCAAGTATAATGACTGGCCATTTTTTTAATGATTGGCATAGAATTTTTTTACAATTATTGGCCATAGTGATAGATGGTAAATTCCATAAAACTTCTACAAAGGTAATATTTAGTCAGCAAATTTTGCATTTATTTGTAATTGCCAATTTCTGTTACGTAAGAGATTTGGAAAAAATATGCTCTTAAAACAATCACAATAAACTAGGCTACCGTTTTAGTAAGCATTTCGATTTTATTAAGTTACTATGTTTCTTATTTTAAACAAAGAATCTGAAAAGTGGCCAATCATTATCAGTGGCCAATAATTATACCGTTTCCCCTACATTAATATTTACATTTACATATATTTCAGTTTTCATCTTTAAAGGTCGTTTAAAAATAAATTTAACTAGTGCATTGGACCTGGTGTTATCCGTGGATATTAATTTAATCTGTAATAAACCTATTAAACATTGTTTCCACTTATCGCTAACTATTTACGAAGAGCACGCGAATATATTTCCGAATTGATTAAATTTACACAAAATATCCACAAATTATGCACCTGAATCTTCCTCATGAAGTTCCTATCTGTTAGTGAAAACCATGATAAAATCCGTTTAGTAGTTACAGAAAATATTGTGCACAGATAGACGTGGTGAGGGACTTTGTTGTTTACTATGTACACAAGAGACGTTTGAAAAGTTCGCGGCCTTTTATTGAAAGGGCATTCGAAACATAATCTACATTCGCCATGTTGGTTGATATCTTGTATAACAAAACCATGAAGTTACAATAAGGAGACTGAAGATGAGTAGAAGGGGTAGGCCAAAAAACGGACCCTACAAGAGGCGGCCGCATTTTTCGGTATCTGCGCAGAAGTAAGAAATTTACTTTGTACGCAGGTTCCTCAGGAAATGACGTATTTCCACGTGGCCGCTGATTAGTCAAATGTTTTAAGGCGGGGTACGCACACAACTATACGGATGCGCAGTCACCTACTGCGCATCGACTTGAACACGAGAGACCACCCAACTCTAGGGTTATTTTTGACTCAACAAATTGTATTAAAAAGATACATACATACATATTTCACCCTCCTCTTTATATCTTCATGAACAAAACCAAAAATTTCAGTTCAATCTGTCAAATATTTTTTGAGAGATTGTAGTAAAAACAATTTGCGTGGAATTGAAAAAAAAAATTAACATGGCGCTGTTAAAATAAAATACCATTTAAGGAAAGGTTTAAAGCCTCGTACAATCCATAATGATGTGGTTTTACACGTCAGATGAATATGTACCTTCGTACACAGTGGTTAAAAATGGAAAGCGCTTTCCAAGCTAGGCAGAAAGGGACGGCTAATGATGATTTTGACAAAGGGTAATACCATTACTAGGATGTAGTATACTTACTAACTTATTTGACCGATTGAACACAAAAATATTGAAAAAGATTGTGTTTGATGAAGAAAAAGGTACTTTTTCATTAAAACACGCCAGTTCACTCATTTCGAATTTCAAACTCTAAAATTGAAAAAAATAGCTCCAAATTAGTTCTTCTGATTTTCCCTGTTTCAAAACTTGAAAAAATATTTAAAAAAACAAAAATTTAAATGAAAAGAGGAAGTTTTAGTTGTTTTAGAGGCTTATTTTGCAGACCTCGATGTATTGGTCTACCAAGGGGGTATAGGTTATGGTTTTTATTACAAATGTTTCTTTAAAAGACCGTGAACTTTTCAAACACACCTCGTAGATATAGATTTAGGTAGGACCCCACATAAAATCAATGTTAATGAGAGTACAACTGACTGAAACTCAAGTATGACGTAGTTCGTGATTTACTGATTAAAAATTCTCATGGACACAAGGTCTGAAAATAGACTGTTTTTTTTTGGCTGTAGAAACCATAGACTTACAGAATGGACTGAGCCTTCCCTATCCAATTATGAAGTAAATAATGGCGAAGAGACTAAGCGATAAAGTCGCCAATACTTGTCTCTTTCTAGAATAGTCATTATAGACCTACAGAAAAGAGACAGGCATTGTCCACCTTATAGCATTGTCGCTTAAAGAGAGTGGTCAATTTTGTGAGGCTATTGCTCATTGTCAGTCCATTCTATAAGTCTATGGTAGAAACAAAACCTAGAATCATGTTTCGTTTGGATCCGCACTTTGAAGATTAAAAATTTATTAATGTACAAACATGATCAGCTGCTATTTAAATTTCGGACCTTCTACCCATTAAAACTGTATCCTAATTGGTTTTGTGTGGGGTATATTATGATTTTAAATTATTTAATTAAAAAATTTAAGCCGATGTTGTGCAGATTAAGAATTTTATAAAAACAGATCCGATTTGCCACGATCTACTCTACATACTCATTGTTAATAATAAGAATGGTTGTATTTATCAGACATCTCAACGCACATTTACAAAAGGGGTTAGTAACTTAATATTAAATACATAAATTTACATATTTATAATTAAAGAGTCAATAAATTTTCAAAAATTAATCGAACGTTTTCACGATAAGAAGTTTTTATACTAATAATTTTGTTAAAATTATCGTTGTAATTAAGAATTTGGTTGTAAATTTCATTGGTGTCTGCGGTATTAAAATTAAAACCGATAAATCATTGTAAAGTTCAACCTGTGAAAGATTTTTTTTTAAACTTGTAGGTAGCAGTTTTCTGTAGATATTATAATATGAATATCACATCTTTTAGTTTTTAATCTTTCTTGGTTATTTAACACCAGCTTTATTTGTTTTAATTTTTGTTTAACTTTTCCTGAACATTTCATGGCTCTATTGTAGACATTTTCTTACAAAAATGTTTCGGCCAGTTGAGAGTTAAATTTCCGAGAAAAATATTCTCTGCACGAATTGTTTCAACGAAATTAAAAGTTATAGCATACTTCCATTAACTTACTCTTAAACACGGTGAAACAGGGTTGGACAAATACTGTGCGACAGAAAATTAGCGTCGGTGTCTTATATTTTAGCTAATTGTATTAACACTTAATTATGTCTTTGTATTGTACTTTCAGAGGTTTTTTAAAAACTTTTTTATGAGTTAGAAAACTAAAAGTGGGTTGACATTCAATATTTTCGTGTTACAAATTTTTTAATTAGAATGTATTCTTCTTAAATATACTTTAATCAAAACTGAAATATAAGTCAGGAAAGAGGGGTAAATGTTCCACTTGCCACTAGTGCAAGTGTTCATGTATCAATCTGTAGACTATGTTTAATGAAAATATTTGAGATTTTTGCTCGTTGGTATTTTTATTTTGAAAATAAAAAAAAATCAGACAAGTTACTCAGTTTGGAGAAGACAATTGTATTTTAATTTTTTTGTCGCTTATGTTCTTTTTTAACTGGAAGTGTGATTTTTTAAATGGGATCATACATTATTGTTTTAAAGATCTGATTATTAAAATTTGAAAAAAAAGAACATTTTGCGGGAAACACTTTTTAATGGGAGTTTATTTTTTTATTTTCTTTAAAATAAAATGTTATGAAATTTTTATTCGACAATTAAGCTGATCTTAGAAAAAACTTTTTAGGTATTAGTTAAATTAGGGCTGCACACACTGAGATTTTTCACGGTCTTTGTCTCCAAACGAGAACCAATACAAGACGACAGTGGCGTAGTAAGAAAAATTTTCGGGGGGGGGGGAATACTTTTCGATAGGGGATATATACATATGTATTAAATTTTAGAAGGTATTTTGAACTGTTTTCTCAAAACATACATTTTTCTTAGAACACTGAATATTTCAGGAGGGGAGGGGTGTCCATCCCTGTTACTACGCCACTGCAAGATGGTTGGAAATTTCACCGGGACGTTATAAACTTTATTTATAGATCTCGTCTAGAGCCTCGCTGAGAGTCTCGATTTAGAAAAAAAATTAAAGTAAAATATATGATTCGTTATATTTCAAAATATTTTTTATTAAAAAAATCAGATAATACGACATTTTTCTCAATCTCGGCCTCGATCACGTATACGAGTCAAGACCGAGATGAGACCGACTTATTATTATTATTATTTTTTTTTTTAAATGGGGAGAGCAAAATAATTTCGCCTAGGGCACTACATTCGCTAAGGTCGGCTCTGGATATAATATTTATAGACAAAAAAGTACTCGTAGAACATCCCAATCAAAATTATCTAGAAAAAGTGAGTTATTGTTCTTATTATATTTTTTTCGCAGCTTTTTAATATTGAGTGAACGTTCCGGAAATATTCTACTTTTATGGTGAGGATAATCTCCACGACAACCAATCTCCAGTGGTCAAATGGAGGTTGGGTTTAGGTTAAAACATTATCTTTGCGAGGACAGAAAGGTTTTTAACAGAATGTTGACGTGCCGGGATTATAAAATAATATATTTGCATTTATTGTTTTTAATACGGTGACTACTTATTTAAATCTGCCTACAATGTTATAATTTTAGACTTCTTTAAAACTGGCGTATTTAACCTTTTTGTTACGAGAAAAGTTATTTTTATAGGGGCGAATTGATTTTCTATTAAACTTTCATAAGAAGTGTACATTTATTTTTGAATTTTTGCTGTAAATATTTTAACCACAAATGAAAATATAGTGCATCTACATCGCTAATGTATTAATTAAAAATAACTATTAAATTATATTCAAGAGCAGTATTTATGGGTTATAGAAATAAAATTCACAATTTTAAATTAACTTTGACTTTTATTTTATAGAGATCAAATAGGAAATTTCTGAGATATGGAACTGGTTTGTAGGTAGTTAATAAAGTATTTACTGTTTATATAAAGCTTTCAAGAGATAGTAAACAGCTTCGATTGGATAGAAAAATATATTGAATATAAGAAGATATTTATTTTACTCCGGTATTGCATTTATCTTACTAACCTACATAACTTATAACAATGAATTTATTATTTACATAAATGAACCTAGTTCTAAAATCTTAAAACCGTACCGAAATTTAAAACAAGTCGCACCCATGTCAAAAATTAAAAAAATAAACGTTAATAACACAGCCACATAAAAAAGGTACATAACTTTTTTTGGAAATCATTGTATTTGAATGTATTTTGAGATGCTGAATCCGAATTTGAAGTCGAAAGTAGCACCTTATTTGGTTCATTTTGAAAATAATACTTACTATATTTTTCTGTAATTGAGGATCAACCTACCTATCGATTTTGGTGAGTTTCGTCTATTAAATTTTTATAATTGAAGATTGATTACACCTACAATATAATTGTTGCACAATTTTATTGAAATATACCTTACGCTTATTCGTTCAATCATATTGAATCTTGAATTATTCGCGTCAATATTTACGTCGGAGCAACATGTGTGATGATGAAGATTTGGCTGCAGCTATGCTGTTGAATTTGTTGGCAAAACGAAAATAAAAGAATATGGGTCAAAAAATGGTAGCAAAGAAGGTACACTCATGAAAGTCTTTTAAAATAAATTTATAAATATTCGTGCGTGCGTACGGGACCACTCCGAACAGTAGACTAAAAAATATTGTACAATAAGCCCTACAGACGACACAATGAAAAAATATGACGCAATAAAATTAAACTCGCTCAGAATTTTGTAAAATCATTGCGCAATTTTCAATATGATTCCTAAACGGTCAATAATATTGGACAATCCGTGATATTGCACAATAAAATTGATCGTCTATGGGCCGCGTAATATAAACAAGCAATATTACAAACGTAGGTATTATGAAGATATTTGCAATAAAGATATAACATTAAATAACATCTTTATATACAGTCGACATCGAGGGGATCAGTCATACTATAGATCGTAAATGCCTTTTATAAAAACCGATAAAAAGACAATTATATGGGTTTAAGTCAGACTTTTATTTTGAGTCGTTATAATCAATATGTTGTATTTACCGATGTCGTTATAACCGGTTTCGACTATATTTAAAAAAAAAACGTATTTTGAAGCCATTTCATTTAATAAAATATTGTTGGGTGGATACAAGAAGTTCTTTATTTTGAAGATAAAATTTTCCTCTTTCATTCTGTGCAGGAAGGGCATATGTTATAAGTTGTTTTATATCTTTTCCAATTTATTTTGATTAACGTGAATTAAAAAAATATATATGTACCTATAAAATAGGTATCTTACATTTGAAAATCATTTTTCAAAAATGATTAATGTAAAACTCGTTTCTTCTCGTTTTGTAAAAGTAATCATTTGTTATTTATTTAACACAAGCTGGGATATTTTAATTTTGTAAATGCTTTTTTAGATCTAATAACAGTTTTTATATAATTCAAATAGTGTTTCTTAGTTTTTCAAAACTACTTATTTTAAATAACATGCATGTGTTTTTTAGTATTTCATTGGGTTTAGGTGTGTTAATTGTTAAATGCCAGTTATTAATTAAATTCTTAAAACAAAAATAATTGAACGTGATGGGAAAAAACAATAGATAAGATATATAGGTAATATACCTGGACAGAAAACTTAATGTTATGACTGTATCAGTAGAGATTGCTTATACTCGGGTACCATCATAGACATCGTGTCACCATGTTGTGTCACCATGGAAACTAGGGATTGCAATCCCGACCAAAATTTTCAATCCCGGGATTTCGAGATTGGACCATTTTCAAATCCCGGGATCCCGGGATCCCGGGATTACAATTTATTTTGTAAAAAAATTATTTAACCATTTAATAACTTGTAAACTAATTTTGAAATGTATACTTACGGTTTTACGTATGATTATGAAAAATATACATACAGTGAACTTTCGTGGAAAAATAATAAATTGATTTTATAAATAGAATTTAAATGCGTACAAGTCCATTTGTTGAATCTTAATTCTTTGTTTGCATCTTTTGCATTTTGCAGATTTTCCTTTAACTTCACGCAAAAAAGTATTTTCACTGCACATAAAATTCTTGTTCACTATTTAATTTCACATATTTTTTATTAACACATTTATCTATGTTTGACCATAATAATTAACTACTAATAATTCAACGTTCAAAATCTATACTGTGTAGATACTTTACAAGTCAGTGTTTATTACGATATTACGGCCATAAATATTTGATATTCAGATCTATGAAAAAAGAAATGTAATCAGATACTAGAAGTCACTGTGGTGTTGTTACTCGTAGTTCTATGTCGATAGCTTTATACACCCTTGACGTAAATGGTAAATATATTGTATACCGATCCTTAAAACTTGTTAAAAGTTAAAATGCATTTTTTTACACATTCTTGGAAAAGACAATGCAGCCAGTAGACCCTTGCAAGTGTACAGTTTCTAAAAGGGTCGTCTTTATTGCAACCAGATGTGTTGGCGCCAAACTTAAAAATTTCACTTTCTATATGGGTTAGCGTTACAATATCTTCATAAAAATAACAGAATGCACATGCAAATTCATTTATAAAAAATCCCGAAATCCCGGTATTTATGTGTCTCTAATCCCGGGATTTCGAGATCAAATTATTAGGCGGGATCCCGGGATTCGGGATCCCGGGATTGCAATCCCTAATGGAAACAACTGAAACATGCATACGTGGGCATTAACTCGTTAATCCGTTAATCGTTAATTAACGAAGTTAACAAAATGGTTAACGGATTAACTTTTAAGTTAACTAAAAAAAATGTTAACGCTTTTGTTAACTTCCGTTAACTTTAGTCCGTTACATTGGTTGTTTGATGAAAAGTACATAAGAAAACTATCGAAATAGCAAAAAAAAATTCTTCAAACATTTTGGATGGTTAACTTTTTAACGATTGACTTTAACTTTCGTTAAATTTTTAAATTTTCGGTTAACTTTAACTTCCATTACATTTTCAGAATTTTAACGGTTTAACGGTTAACGAAGTTAACTTTTTTTATTAACGGATTAATGATTAACGAAGTTAACTTTTCGATTAACTGTGCCCACCTATGGAAACATGTTTAGGTTAGAGATGGGTTAGAGACAAGGTTAGTAAAGGATTAGGTTTGCTTACTTGCCTTTGACATCACCATGAAGATCATTTCAACCTTCTTGATTTCAAATGGCCGCCAACGCTGCCAAACTGTCAATATTAATTTGATCGTGATTGATTTATTATTGTGTTCTGTGTTTGTGCTATTCATTTATTGCTATAGTGAAGCTTCACACATGATATTAATTGTATTAATTATAATTATTTGTGATTTGTGTTTAATATTATGACAGTTGAAATCATAGATAAATAAATTAAATCAAGAAGGTTAGAATGATCTTCGTGGTGACGTCACAAGTAAGCAAACCTTATCATTTACTAACCTTGGGTTAGAGTTAAGGTTAGAAAATACTTTACATACCTTGGGTTAGAGAATACTGGAAGCAAAGCGGTACGTCGAAAACAATCTTTATTAGCGCACGCTAGCTCATTAGAGTTATATCTCCAATTATATTATATCTCAATGGAAAAAACTGATATTAAACAATCATATTATAATTAACTGTAAGTTTTAAAGTCAGCACACTTAACTATAATAAACAATATTAACATGTATTCATTTCCAGTACAGTACATCTTTATATTTTCTGCTAAATCCACTCAGAAGGAAAACACCAACTTTTGCTTCAAATAGACACAAGCACATTACTTCTATAAGATTGTGCACCCCTTTCTGTGATACTCATAAAGTAATAACAATATAATATATTTATTAAACTCGTGTTACGTTTTATTGTATGCGATATATAAGGAGCAGGCGTATTTCCGATGAATTAACAAAGTTTTAATTAGTTCAACTGCTTGAGCTTCTCACATCGGCAAGCATGTGTTATGTGGTCTATTCGCATGCTCATATTATGATTAAACGGCCTTAATGCATCATTTCGCTTCTATTAGATTTGACGATAATACTCAAGTCTACTAAACACTAATATAAGACGTTGCTTAATTGTAAGCTAGTTTTGATTATATTAAATGTTTCTTATTGTATTGCTATATACATGAGTGCATACATATGAACCAATCATAAGCTACAATGGATAATAATAAATCACACGTACAAGAAGTTGAGATATTGTAAAGTATTGAACGATATAACAATTTTAAATTGGTTTCAAGAATTCAAGTCTTATTTTATTTTCGATGCAGCAATATATATTGGGTGGATTAAAAAACGCCTTTGGTAACATAGTACTTTGAAATTATATATAGTTTTTATACTACAACTAATATAGTTTTTACTATTGAAGTTATACTTCTCTAGGCGCGTTTTGAAATTTTAGTAACACAACAAAATGCGCGCGCACCATGCAACGAAAATAACAGGATAAAGCTAGCTTAGATTAGGTGTGCATATATCTTATATTTATATTTACTCGTGTAGATTTCTGTTATAACAGTTTTTTGAAGTTATTAGTTTTGCATTAGCTCTCTTGATGTCACTATCACTCTGAGAGCAGTTGTTTTTCAATCTCGTATATGTAACTTCTAACGCGTGTACATAAGTACACCCACCCACTGTTTTTTAATACACTTGATTAAAATTAGTATCGATAAAAAAATTTGGTATACCATTTTTTTAAATTTTGATATTAAGGTTTAAATTATTGAGATTGTATTGATTCAAAATTTAACATACATTATACATTATGGTCCGATAATACAAGATCTGCTCAACAGTTCATTTGTTCTATACTGTGACGTCATAGCCAAGAATTTTTTTAATAAGGAATTTGTGGTAAACGGAATATGTATATTTTTTAATTTAATTATCGATCAATTGTTTTGAAGCAAAACACACATACATTTCTTGTCGATGTAATACGTCATCGACAAGAAATTTATATAAAATGGCGGCTGTCAAAATATCTTGAATGAGTATACATAAAATATTTAATTAGTATAATGGGCTGTCAATAAAAAAGTGACTGTTGAGATTTTAATGGGCAATATATAGGCACTTAAAGTCTGTATAACACTTTTTTCATTAATTTGAAGTAGTTAAAATTCGCGAACGAAATAATTTCTTGAAAAAAATTAATCATTTTTCCGTAATTTTTTTTGTGGTTTCTAGAGATATTAATATTCGCCAACAGTACAAGATTACTGCTTTGCTAATTTGTGTTGATTTTGTGTTAATTATTATTTATTATTCTGTGCATTTTGTTCTTCAATAATTATTAAATATTTTGTTGGTTTTGATAATCTATAAAAAGTTGGTAAGTATTGCTGATTAATGTCGGGAATTTTAAAGAATTAACTCTAGATTAAAAGCTGCGAGATGTCAAAGTAGTGGTAGTAAGTTTATAAAACATACATTAGAAACCGGTTATAACGACATCGAAGGGACCGGTCATATTGATCGTAAAAAGCGAGTAGTCGTAATAACCGGTAAAAATGCAATTATATGGGATTCTCTTCTGTAGGCTTTCGTGGCCGTTGTCCATTGTAGCTAACTTTTCGGGCTGTTGTCCACGTTGTCTTGTTTTTAAACTTGACGTTTCGACTCTCATGTCGGAGTCTTCTTCAGAAGTGATTCTGAAACTTCAGTTTCTGAATCACTTCAGAAACAGCCCGAAAAGTTAGCTATTATATATGAGATTCATTTGGACTTTTATTTTGAGTCGTTAAAACTGATACGTCGTATTAACCGATGTTGTAATGATCGGTTTCTACTGTTATTTAAAAACTATGTATTTTATGGTGTAACCTACACATATTATCACTGCTTTCTAGAGCGCAGATTTCTACTTAAGACGCATGCATCAAGGTTATTCATATATCATATATTGATTACATCTGTCAGTGAATTGTGTTTTATATTTAAATACTCGATCTGCAGATAGCGTTAATTTAACTTATCGTCGCTTATCTAACAACACCGCTCAAGTCGAAAATTAGCGGTTTTTACATTTTAATGTCATTGGATAGAGCTACTCATTGCGCGTCGATCTACCCATCATATTCTTGATGTTTCGGACAATAAGTGACCAGAATTCAAAAAATAATGACAGCGTGCAAGCCGGTAGCCTATATAAAACATACACGGTTTTTCGCTCTCCTGTAAAGTTGGTCAAAATGACTTGAGCGGTATTGTTAGATAAGTGACGTTATGTTCTAGAGCAGGAGGTCCCAATCTTTTTCCTACATCGATTCATTTGAAAACAATGATTTTCTTTATAGTATAGATCATTTTCAAACTTCCATCGACACCCAAGGAGTCCACCTGGACCTCATTGGGAACCCCTTCTTTAGAGTGTCTAGAGAAATTTCTTTATGCTACCTGACAATTTATGTAGGTTACAATTGATGAAAAAATATTAACAAGTATAACATAGATTTAACAAAAAATTTTTTACACCACTCTGAGATTTTTATGATTTATAATTCTAGAATGTCATCAAACAGGATACACCCGGTACATATTACTCCAGTTCATTGAAATTTAATGATTTTTATTTTTATTTTTTTCAAGAATCCAAACTTTGCAAGGCGATATCGATATCCTTAGAACAAAAAGAGACAGTTATGAGATTTTAATATTTCATCTTCACACTTATTTCTTTCAGAATAATGTTTTTATCTCCAGTTCATAGAAATAAATTTCCGTTTGTATTATATTGTATTGTATTGATTTTGTTTCTTTTTTCCAGGAATTCCAAATTTTAATATTTCTACTCATCATTTCCGGAATCTTCTATATTAAATAGGTACGTAGGTACTAGTTATTCATTATTAAAATATAGATTTAGCCCTGTTAACTTTTGAATTGTATAATTGAATAAAATATTTAAGGTTTCTGAAATTATTTTGGTGATAGATCAGATTCTATTATTTAGGGCTATTGTGGGTAATGTTGCGCACATTATAATAATAATATTTTTAAGTATTTTTTATAGAAATAATCAAATGTATTATATGTATGTTTTCGTTGACCTTCGTCCTCTTGTAACACCAAACGTGGTATCTTTGAGAACTTTTGATATTTTGTTATTAATATCGAATACAAGTTTCATGCAAAACTTCAGCTGGGTGGGAATTTTTATTCAGACTGGACAATTTTCAAAGTAATTTTACTGAACTAAAAATATAATTAATTTAGTTAAGATAACTATTGAAGATAAATATTATTTAATTTTCTATTTAATAATATTTCTTAGATTCGTCACATTACCCGCCGTTCCCTTAAACTTATTATTTTTGGGGTTTACTCCGCGTCACTTGGAAACCTTTGATTTCTCCGTCAAACAATTGATTGACCACGGACACAATCAAGCATTACGATCGACAACGTATATACCGGATGTTTAAAATAAAACGTTACGACTTTGTATTACGAAAAAAGCTGTTTACAGAAAAAAAATCAGGAAAAATGCGTAGGTATTACAGTTGTGAATTAAAATATTATTTTTGTCCTTTTTCTCTAAATCAATTAATATTAATTAGATGACAAAAGTCAGGTTCGATACTTTGCTAAAAAAGCATTGAAAATTGCTTCGGATAAAAATATACGTTATAATTAAAAAAAAAAAAAAAACAGTTACCATTAAAAAAATAAAACATGTAAAATCTAGAAATAACAAATGAGTACAATGCTGGACCAAAATCTTGATACTGGCATTAAGATTTAAAAATTAAAAGTAAACATATTTTTTTAATATATCTACTAACAGGTAGATAGAGCTGTCACAATCACAAGTATTTAGTGAAATTACTTGAAGTATAAGTACCAAGTATTCATTGAAAGTATATGAAGTATCAAGTACATTGTGATATTTTTAAACTCTTTTGCAATACGCTGCCTAAACCGTTAAATATTGAACAAAATAACATAGTAAAAAACTGTGTAGAATAAAAAGATCTAAAATAATTCAACTATATATTCCAAAAATCCTAAACAATAATTCCGTAGACCACAGCTAGTATAAATAATTTTATAAAATATGTATTTAAAATAAATAATTGTTTATATGATATTAACATTAACTTAATTTTATTAAAAACAAAATGCTCCCTTAGAAAATTTCTCTACATATCAGGAAAATATTATAATAATAGGACACTGTAATAAAATCACAAAACTTTAGTGTAAAAATTAATTCCCTAAAAGTTATTTATCCTTAATGTTAATTATATATTTATAATACCGAAATACTGGTATATCCAATACCGGAGAAAAAAGCCCAGGATCCTGATATTGCACTCACTAATTGTTCTCTCAAACTGAGTAACTTTAGTCTGAAAAATATTTTTGTAAATAAAAATTCATAACGCTTTATTTTGAACACCCAGTAAACGTGGCTCTACATAACCTACGAGTACAAGACTCGACACTTCACTTCTCAAGAAGACCATGAGATGTTGGTCGAAATGTCAAGTATAACAAAATTGCGACACGGGATAAAACTGGAAAAAATACAAAGATTAAATAAGTGCGGAGAACCGCGAAAGTTTATGTTGAAAAAATGATTTTATTTTTTAAGTAGGTATTACTTACATTTATTTTATACACACTAATATCGCACACCTGCAAAAAAGTGTCACAACTTAGAAAATGTCATATTTGAGATAAATATGTAGAATGATTCCAAATTACTATGTATTTTTACTAAAAATTGTCTTTAATATACTTCATGTACATACCATCAAAACTAGCATATTAAAAAAATGTCACATTTTTTTAATACTTAATCACTAAGCGTTTTAATAGTTACTATTTCTCAAACATTACAGGAATACTGAAATATTTAAATTAAATATTATATACTATGTATCAGTCCTTTTCGTAGTAAAGGAAAAGGACAATTTTTTGTCAATTTTTTACAATTTTAATTTACCTAAATTGTTATAATGTCATTTATTCCTATTTCCTCAAAACTACATTTTTTGAGTTGTGCCTTTTTTGCGAGGGTGCGATATTATAAATGCGAAAGTGCGTCTCTATGTCTGTTTGTTTGCTATTTTTTCAAGGCTGAACCGATTTTGATGAAACTTGGCTGCGAGATAGCTTGCATCCTAAGAAAGGATATATGCTATTTTGTATCCCGAAAAATTTATTAGATAAATAAAACGGCCTAGTGTGTGTTGGGCACGCACATGATAGGGTTCCGTAGTCATTTTCACTACGGTTTATAATAGTGTTCGTTATAAATGTCAGTAAAAGAAGCTAAATTCTGGATTTTTTTCAGATTCTTTGAAATAATTGCATAGAAAATAGAGAGAGGAGGACGCTCTGATAATGACATTGAACGCAAATGTGACTGAAGGGTTAAAATCAAAAGGTCTCAAAACATTTTGTGTTGCACTTATCACCCCCCCCCCCCCACTCAATTGAATGGAATAAGTGATTATTTTAAATATATTTTTCAGTCTATGAGAAGGGGGTCCAAAAAAGTGTTTTTTTTTTCAAAAATCTTATCAATTCTGTTTTTGGGTTATCAAAATACGCCCATCTACTAAATTTCATCTTAATAGATAGGGTCAACTGGGGTAAATATGAAACACGAAAAAAAAGGGGTAAAAGTGAAACAAGCTTCTAACTAAAAAACTAATTTCTTTACAGAAGAATTATAAAAACTGACATGATCTTTAAAGATTTGTTAAAGCGATCTGAAAATATAAATCGCCTAGTAAGTGATATGTCCCCCCTACAGACTTTTCTGTTAGACGATGGCAAAACGTGTGAATTAAATTTTAATTCTTTGCACATAACTTTCTGCATAACTCAGGTATAAATTAAAGTTACAAATTTCACATTGATATGCCACAAAGAAAATAAATCAAAGTTGCCTTTGTAGTTTTTCTTTTAATTTTTCGATAAGTATGTTCCATCTAATTAAGATTTAAAAATTCGGGAAAAAGTGAAACAGAAATATGGGAAAATATGAAACACAGCCGGGGATAATCTAAACCAGTTTTTGCAAGTCTGGACAAGTCACACATGTTACAGTTAAAGTCAGTTTGAGTGCAGATTTCAGAGTGGACGCATCATTTTGGTTGCAGTCTTCAAAATGCCACGAAATTACGTTAAAAAGGTCCTAAATAAGGGTGTACCGGAATTCCCGTCCTATGGAAGTTTGAAAGGGGTCAATAGTCAATATTACATCAGGGGTCTATGGAACAATTTGTATGTTTTGAAAATCGATGTTTTTTATGCAATGCAAGAGTTTAAAAACAGTTAAAAGAGCACAAAAAAATGTTTCACTTTTATCCCATTATTTTTAAAAAAATCATTTTTGGTTTAAATACTTATCTGATATTTTTCAAACTTTGCAGATGTATTTAGGATGATATTATGAGTACACATTGTATGTGATATATTAGCAAGAACGAATATTCTTTTTAAAAAAATGAAAGATTTGTATTTTGTTTCACTTTTACCCCAGTTGACCCTATAAAATGTCTATAGACAGACAGACAAACTGATAGACGGACGGACTAAAAATGGGTGTGTGACATTTTTTTTCATTATAAGTTATACTTTTTGGCGTAGACATCTAGCGTGTAAATGCGAAACTAAACAGAAATCTGTATTACAATGCGGGGCAAAGCGTGCGGGTAACAGCTAGTAAAATAAAAATGCTGTTTGCTGATCCCATGAAAATTATAAAAAATAAAATACATTTATGATACGTTTTAATTTGCTATTAAAAACAAAATCAAAATATTTTATTGGCCATAAAATATTAACAATCACCATCACTGTGTTTTAATTTTAAACTTAATACATATAATAAATTTTACACTTCATATTTCATATGGGTCACCCGAACATATCATACGTATAAAATATTTTACGCACATTTTTTTGGTACCCTTCATATCAAAAAATACATAAAATTAAACCCGAAGAGATAAACGTAATACATTTGATAAAATTACCTGTATGGTTCTTACATTTATGGGCTCACCTGTCCCGTAACTAACGTCCACTATAAAACGTTTTTATTACTCATAACACAGATCAAACAGGTGAACTACCTCCGCCTCTATACAGGGTGTCCCAGGACTGTGTCAAAGCTCAATATTTCATTTAATATAAGAATTGGAAGAAAACTTTAAATGCAAAAGTTGTCAGGCTAGAGGAGCGGCATAATTTAAAAATAGTTACATTTATACAGAGTGTCCCATAACTGCGTTACAAACCAAAGTTTTTTTAAATACAAACTATATATTTTTATTTGATAATCTAAAAACATTAATTTTTATGAGTATTTTGATGTATCAAGTATGGAATTATACAGAGAGGTTTAGAAGTAATGACCAATTTTGTAAGAAAATAGGAACATTTTCAACACCTTGTAATTTTCTAATTACAAAAAAAAAAATTGTTTTCTGTTTGAAGTAGTTTTGGCATATTCTCTATTATTGCGATATTATGTCAAACATTTACAAAATTGTATTATTTGTACAGGGTGTATTAAAACACTGAACTTGGTTTTTTTCAAAAATTTTCAAATGGAACACTCTATATATTTTTACATTTTCGAATTGCCTGTTCAATTCTCAACACATTTTACAAACCATGTTCTATACCTAAATCCAGCCGTTAATAAGTTATTAATTTTATATTAAAATCTTAACATTTTTTTAAAAACAATACAACTTTATTATATTCCATAAAATAATTAAATTTTTATGTTGTTAAAGTTTGTACGTTCTATTAGTTTGTTAAATTATTTTTAAGCGAACTGTTTTATTGTTTATAATAAAGTTGTATTGTTTTTATAAAACATCTTAAGATTTTAAAATAAAATTAATTACTTATTAATGGCTGGATTTAGGTATAAAACATGGTTTGTAAAATGTGTTGAGAATTGAACAGGCAATTCGAAAATGTAAAAATATATAGAGTGTTCCATTTGAAAATTTTGAAAAAAACTAAGTTCAATGTTTGATACACTCTGTACAAATAATACAATTTTGTAAATGTTTGACATAATATCGCAATAATAGAGAATATGCCAAAACTACTTTCAGCAGAGAATACATTTTTTTTGTAATTAGAAAATTACAAGGTGTTGAAAATGTTCCTATTTTCTTACAAAATTGGTCATTATTTCTAAACCCCTATGTATAATTCCATACTTGATACACCAAAATACTCAGAAAAATGAATGCTTTTAGATTATCAAATAAAAATATATAGTTTGTATTTAAAAAAACATAACTTTGGTTTGTAATGCAGTTATGGGACACTCTGTATAAATGTAACTATTTTTAAATTATGCCGCTCCTCTAGCCTGATAACTTTTGCATTTAAAGTTTTCTTCCAATTCTTATATGAAATATTGAGCTTTGACACAGTCCTGGGACATCCTGTATATCTGTGTCCGTGTGTCCGTGTGTATATATGAGGGTGTGCCTTTGTATATTGGGCAGTTATGAAGTTCTGAAGCATTCTAAAATGTCTGTAGATAACATATTTGTATTATAATCTATATACTATACATGTATGATTTTATATACCTCAAAGCCAGTCTGTTTTACTGTGAATAACATTTGACCTATTGTGCTTTGTGAGTCAATTTTGATCCATAATAACACATTTTCTGTCTACTAGTGACATTAATATAATCAATGTATTTACATATATAGATAGTATGGGTCAAGTTGGTCATTATTAATCAATAATAATATATGTATAAAGCTGTAGGCTCTGTCCAGGTGCGTAGCTGAAATAATGTTTCGGATGGAGCTTAGTTGTTTCTGAAAGATTGTTTATCAACGCGACACACTAAAAAGTTTGGTCAGAAGTCGATTTTGTTGTATCCGTCGTAGCCCAAAAAGCAATTGCCCACGGTGAGGGCAAAAGGTCACATTTTTTATCCCTTTCCTTTCACCCCTTTATCAAACTAAGTCGGTATATCTTTTCTTGGCGCGAACGTTATTTCAACAGCTACATTTTGAAATAGTTTTTTTTTGTATATTTTTACGAAATAGTAAACTGTTGCAGTATGGATTGCTTTATAGCAAATACATAAGTACAACATATTTTGTGTTATTTAATAACAGTGCATTCAATTTAAATAAGAAAATAGCATGCTAAAAAAATATTTTTATAATTCAATAATTTTTGTCTATAGAAATCTTATTAACTCGACGGGTTTTCTTATTCTTTCGGGTGTGTCTCGGTTATCGTTTTTAAGAGATATTGCAAAGGAAGGACCCTTTTGAAAAAATTAATTCAGTTCCTCGATCCCCCTTTTGACTACATGCTTGACTCTGTGTGTACAATCTATATATGTATTTTTACAGGCAATATTATTAATATTGATAGTTTAGAATTCCTGTTTCTCTGTTTGTTCCGACTCAAAACTACTGAACTGATTTTGATGAGATTTTGATTGCTCGAAAGTCTAAGACTCAAGAATTAATTAAAATATTGTAATAATTTATATTGAATAATTAGGTCAGGTACACAGGTAAAAAATTGACTCAATAATTAACTCAACCCATTACTTCCTAGTGTCCTATTTTATATTTTCTAATTTTTTTCTCTACCATAATAAAGTTGTTAATTTGATTTATATTACTAATATGATTTTAAGTAAATGATAAATTATAACACTTTAAAGTAACCGTGTAATCATTCTGGTTAGCCGATATTTATAGTTAAATTTTTTTCACTGAATAAAGCGTTTTTAAATTGACGAAATATACATAATATTACTTATGAGAGTGTAAATAAAGCATAACAATATCAATAATTTCAAAAATAAATCCAGGTATAGACTATCGTCGTTAAAAAAATGCTGTCCTATAAATATGACATTGGGTTCTCATGACACTAATCTAGTCTGTGACTGATAATAATAAATTATTGTCTTGAATTGAATTTATCGTTTTTGGTCATATTTTTAAGAAGAAATGAGAACTTGATAAAAAAATTCGAAGAAATAAAAAGTCGGGAAGTAATGGGTTTATATACGGAATATTGTTTGCGTTATTTGTATATAGGTAAAACAAGAAAAATTATAATTAATTGATATTTTCTAATACAAATGCAGATGTAATTAAAAATGAAAAGAAAAATTAACGGTAGTTGTGATGTTGATGATTGTTAATTAAACCATCAACATTTCCGCTATTGTGTGGATGTTATGCCTACGAGGGTATACTTTTTCCATTTTCTATATTATACAGGGTGTAATGGTATATATCATTAGTTTGTGTGGGTGTAAATGGCGTTTATGATTCGCTTAATTAACCAATCGGATTTAGTTTAGCTTGAAATTAAATTTGACATTTGTTTTGAATTATAGAGGTAATTAATAATAAATTTTTTATTTTACCTTTAATATTATTTCAGTGATAATTCATTTACTGAGAATTTTAAGTATGTAATTGCATGTTATACATTTTCAACGAATGTGAATTTGAAATTTGGGTACTTCTTTTTAAAAATCTTATGAATATAAATGTTACCGGTCATGTTTGAAATGAATTTAATTATATAATTTCCAAGGCATTGTATAGACTAGAAATATAAACATAAATAGGGTGAACCAACCAATTTTGGTTTAGGCAGTGATATTGGCTTACTTTTATGTAAGAAAATATTAAAACACTGATTGTTTATCTTATTTTATTTATCTTACTTAATACTGGCTTAATATGTTATTAAATGACTGAATTATATCTAATATTTGTGTATGTTTTTTATTTTAAATCATACACTTGATATTCGTATGAACTAATATTTTATTTATTATAACAATAAATAAAAATTATTTCATACTTTGCCTGACATCGTTAGGCATTGTATAGAATTCCTAGGAATTATATAGAATGCCTGAATTTCATACTTTATCGGTAACATAAATAATTTTATTTTAACCTAACCCAACCATACATAGTATGTACTTTGATACATAAAGCATGGAAAAAATTATACACGGAATTTGATTGATATTGATAGTTTGAATTAAAAAATAATTGTATATTTGATACAGATTCTTCTTAATATGTTTTTCTAGTGTACAGATTTTCGAGTGTCTCTACGAAGCTACAATTTCTTGTCTATCTCTTGGGAATTAAATTTGTCAGGTTTCAGATTATTTATGTGTGATTGGATGACTCGTATTTCAACTTTTGATCTCATTAGTAGTTTGAAAACTTTTTTGTAGTAAGACTCACATACATACTGACATTATTAAACATTTATTTTTCAAGTTTTATGTATTATATAAAAACATATTAAATAACATGATAATTAATGATATATTGTACAAAAGTTGTGGATAATTGAAAGTTACATACTGTAAGGTTTAAAAAAATCAGATTTATAACTTTTAATTTTTTAATTTACATTTTATTAACGGACAATTGATTATATACTAATTAAATTCCACTTGGATTGTATGTTGTGCGTATATACAATATTATATAGTGCATATATGTATAAGAATAAATCTGTAAAATTAAGCTCAACATGATTTTTCAAAACAATTTCTAAAAATGTCATTTTATTCACGATTTTTTTTTATACATATATTGTAATACATTATAGGTTTTCTCGAACATAAAATGAATAAGTTAAGGTGGAAATGAATGGTTCCTATTGAAAAAATATATAATTTTTGAAATATCTTTCTTAGATACTCCACTTTTTATTTCAGAATTATTTTATAATATGCATTTTACATATATTTAATTTTATTTGAATATTTTTTCTGTACCTGAAAAGAGATGAGATACTTAAGAAATATTTAACTTCATTCTAACATTTTGAGATTTTTGTATTGACGGGCCTGGTGGAGTGGGAAGCACAAAGAAAAAGTTCCCTTCTGGTAAATTGAAAATAGCAAATTTAGTATTTAAATCACTGAAATAAATACATTACGCTGATAGAAAATGTATTTTTAAGAGCTTCCAAGTTTTATATAAATGCAATAATTAATATGTTTTAATTAAAAAAGCTTTTAGCACTGATAATATCATTTTAAATATATATCACTAAAAGGTATACTAACCTAAATAATAAAGTATTTGTTTTGTCAGTTTCAATTATGAAAAAGTTAAATAGTTAAAAAGTTAATAACATTAATATTTATTAATGTTTAATGCAACGCTAAGGCATTTAATACGGGTATATCCTGATTTTCGAGATCCTTCCATTCATTCATTATATGTAGTACGTAAGCATGTGTAATACACTTAAAATTTCCCCAAAAATTTGATTTTTGGATTTTTTTGGTCTATTATACAAGCATAACGTATTTTATCGATTTTGATACGAAATAAAAAAATTGTAGGTATATGTGTTCTTATGTAGGGGAACCCGGGGTGGAACGGGGTAGCTAAGCTTTGATTACAAGTTGAGAGGGTTTGGAAGAAATAACACCATTATTTGTCAATTTGTACGTTTATTTACTTATTTCTCTACAAAGAAACTAAAGCTAAACTTATCTAAGTTAATAATAACAATCAAAAATTAGTGTCTGAAAAAAATATGAAATTTCCCATTCTGCCCCACCCCCTGGGGCACAATGGGAAATGAACGCGGAGTACAATGGGGTACTAATTATTGGCACAGTTCACAGTTGAGAACACTGTCATCGTCGTCAATGTCTAAACCCGCGCATAAATAATTAATTTCGCGTATCTTCGTCTTCCGAGCTTTCTTAGGATTTATTTCATTTTTTAGACGACCTCATCAACTGCTTGGTCCATAGCATCCGTAGACCAGGACTGCCGGTTGGTTTTTCTAATATATGTACGCACCATCTCCAGATGAAATAAAAAGTGCCTATTTATATGAGAAGTACAAATATTATCAAGGGCAGAATGGGGTACACCCCGTTCTGCTCTTGACGTAACGTTCTTTATAACATGAGTATTATGGCCGTTATATGTGTTGACCTTGAGTTATCACTAGACTTTTAGTCAGTCAAAAGTATGTTGAAACAAACATGTAATGTAAATTTCCGAATAAAGAATTGTATACAGTGTACTTACCTTGGTGTCGCAAAGCAAAATTACAATTTGTAAGCTTTTTCTTTGACCTTCGGTAAAATTCAAATTATATGCACACTTACACTGACAGCGGCGACTTCGTACTGCGTGGTACAGCAAACTTAGCATTGTGTGCGAAAGACACGTGTCTCCGTCGTCCGTAGCGAGCGCCGCAACCCCTTTCCCATTCCGCCCCGGGTTCCCCTACATACGTAAGAAATTATACTTTTTTGGCGTAAATGAAAAATAACTACGAAAAATTTATCTCAAATAAAATAATTCTTTCAAATACCTATACAGGGAGGCCCAACTAAAACGAAACGACCGCGCTTTTGGTCATTTAAAATAAGATTTTGAAAAAACGTCGATTTTGCATTCAAAGGGGATATCTTTTACTATAAAATTTTTGCAAGAATCTTTTCAACCCTCAGCGCTATGAGCACAACCCTTAAAATTTTCAATATCATGATAGGGCAAGTGATATCTCGTTTGAAAGGTTTTTTCATTCTAAATACGGTGCTTTTTGTTTGTTTTTGATGTCCGCCTTGAATGTAAAATCGACGTGTTTTAAAAAGTGTGGTCGTTTCGTTTTAGTTGGGCCAGTCTGTATATTAAAATCCTAATTTCGAAAAAAAATTATTTTTTTCAAACAAGAAAATATTTATTTCATTATAACAAAATACCTATTTATATTATATATTTTCCAAACTAATATTTCTAGTTAAAACGAAACAAATTAAGAATCACTTAAAAAACCACTAACATAAACATAAAAATAATATTCTATGCAATATGCAATGCTAATGTAAACGTAATACGAAATAATAACCCGTGTAAACGTTGCACA
The DNA here is from genome assembly GCA_949319165.1 of Sialis lutaria. NCBI lineage: Eukaryota > Metazoa > Arthropoda > Insecta > Megaloptera > Sialidae > Sialis > Sialis lutaria. Next base: position 19,798,373 of record OX439241.1, read on the forward strand.
CGCCACCAAAAATATAACGCACTTCGATCAAATCTTATAGAGACATACGCACTAGAAAAGAAATAGTGAGAGCGTTATGTATTTTATACGACAGTTTATCTCAGCTTCCCCGAGTTTACCCAAATGAGCGTTTCACTTTCGGCCTGACGAATTTGACATATTCACTGCCCAACAAAAAATCTGTACTAAAGATGTACAAACTTTTAATATGAAAGAGTTATAAATTAAATTTTCCATATGAACAAATACACGATTACAATCTTAAAGTGTTTAAAGACTTTATACATACACCATACATACGAAATCCTAGCACTACCGTATCAGAGCAATTGATAGCACTCACTCACACACATGCATGTGAGTGTGTGGGTATCGATGTGAGGTCACGTCTTGAGCTACAGAGTATCAGTGGCGGTCTCTCATTAGAACTGGTGTCAGTTTACGACACCAATTAGGTACCGCTGATGTAATGAACCGCCGAAACTGACATTAGCGCGCGACAGTCGAACTAATGATTTCACAGGAATCTGTTTGTGAACGGCAAACAGATAAGCGACATCCCTACCCCCTCCCACATACTGAATACTCAAACGTGATATGTAGTACATATGAGTATTTAGTTACGTATAACGTATGTACAGATAATTGTATTTAAGGATGGTTGGTTTATAGTTAATGGGGTACTAACAGATTTTAGTACAAGTGCTATGAGGTATGGGTTTATATACATATGCCTCATTTAAAACATCTGGACCCCACCCTTCTGTATTATAAGTGATTTTGTCTATTTTGGTAACATATATACAGTACTAGCGTATTGGTCCCGGTGTTACCCGGGTTAATATCCACAAAATCATATTGAAACCGTAAATTATAGAATTCTGTATTCTAGTCCAGTCAGTAGACAATTTCGTATAGGGGTGGCGCTAGAAAAAAATGACGGAGTACGATTTTTTCAAGAAATTGGTAGATTTCGATCTATAGAACATGCCGATAACTTTTCCCCCCCTTCGAAGGGGGTGCATAACTTTCTAGGGGCTTACAAAGCTGTCTAAGATCAGTTTTTTGGGAATAACACTGAAACTGTCAGTTTTATGATAAAATAAGTCTAATAAATCATAAAGCTGATAAAATTACAAACATAATAGTGTTTTTAAAAATTATGTACCTTAAATACTTATTGAAATAGAGCCCGCGAAAATATTTAGCGCGTCGAGTTTAGAGATTACACCTAAATTGCATAGTTCCAGTCGACCACTATGTTTAATATGTATTAAATTGAATTTCAAAATGATATTTTATGTTATAATAGAGAAAAGAGTGCCCTAATTAGTGATCTGCACCCAATGTCGGAATCTCGAAAAATGTTTGAGTTATAAGCACTCAAAGTTATAGATATTACAAAAATTTAAGTAAAATTATTCATGTTTTTCGACGACTGCAGAGAAGACCTTCTACACTAAATAAAATAAATTCCTGTTAGGAATCCATGGGAAATTAAATGCCCTAAATAATGGTTTCTGTCCGACCACGATTACTTTAAAATTGTTTAAGTTATAGGTAAATATTCAAAGCACATAAATTAAATTATAATTATCACAAGTGTATTCAAAAACAGTGTATATTAAAATATTTTTTCATATATTTACCTATAACTTGAACAATTTTAAAGTAATCATGGTCGGACAGAAACCATTAATTAGGGCATTAAATTTTTTATGGATTCCTAGCTGGAATTTATTTTATTCGGTGTAGAAGGTCTTCTCTGGGTCGTCGAAAAACATGAGTAATTTTCCTTAAATTTTTGTAATATCTAGAACTTTGAGTGCTTATAATTCAAACATTTTTCGAGATTCCGACATTGGGTGTTGAGCATTATTTAGGGCACTCTTTTCTCTATTATAATTTAAAATTTCAATTTGAAATTCAATTAAATACATATTAAACACAGCGGTCGAACGTAACTCTACATTTTAGGCGTGATCTCCAAATTCGACGTCGCTATTTATGTTACATAATTTTTAAAAACACTATTTTGTTCGTAATTTTATCAGCTTTAAGATTTATTAAACCTGTTTTCTTCTAAAACTGACAGCCCCAGTGGTATACCCAAATAACTGATTTTAGACAGCTTTGTAAGCCCCTAGAAAGTTATGCATCCCCCTGTGAAGGGGGGGAAAAGTTATCACCATGTTCTATACATTGAAATCTACCAATTTCTTGAAAAAAAAAAACGTACTTGGTCATTTATTTCTAGCTCAAATATTATATTTACTGGACTATTCTATGGCTACTATGTTTTTATATTAATGATAGTTAGTATGTTGTGACATAATGGAAACAAAACACGATTTGATAAATATTTTTTAAGTCTTTTGATGTTAAATCTTTGGTTTTCATACAATATTAGTAGCCACAAACATGCACAGAAAACTTATCTAACTATTGATGAAAATCGCATTGTAATCGGTTCAGTAGTTCCTGTCTATAAGCCACACACAAAATAACTTGCCTAAGACTGAACGTGATTATTTTTTCCGTTTTCATAGGTTTCAGTCTTACAAAGGGTTGTGTTTTAACCCTTAATTACTCGCGCTGTTGTATTTTGTACACCAGCAACGCATTTTCTGCGATTACTAAATGTATAAATGTTTGTGGGATAGTACACCCCCACATAACCTTTGTTTAGTCAATCTAGACTAATCTAGAGTATGATAGGAATCTGGTAGTCCAAATTTGAGGATTGTAGCAGTATGTATTAATTTTTTACTTACTAAATGTAGGTGGTGTTAACGCACAAATAGCAGCATTCTAAGTGAATAACCGCGTTTTTGAAAACATTAGCGATGCTCCTGATGGAAGTCATCTTGTCAAAAGAGCAAAATTAAAAAATGTACCAACAAAGTACGATTTATTGCAAGATGAATATTGAACAATTTGTGTACTTTTTTAATTTTTTTTGATAGTTTTTCGTTCTTATCATTAATTTTTAGTTGTGTTAATTTTGAGAAATTTTTCTTAGTTCCTCAAAAATAAATAGTACATAATATGAACTGTGCTAAAAAAATCAATATAATATCTTCAACATTTCCAAAAACTAGCTTTTTTATGTGGTGTATAAAATACATTGCGCGAGTAACTGTGTTACAGTACATCACGCGAGTAACTAAGGGTTAATAAAAATACGTGCAAAAAAAATATGATCGCTTAGGTTGCTCACTAAAACTGAATTAGTAGTATATTTTGATGCTTGAAATTGTACAGTTAAACCAAGAAATCAAAAATGTTGATACTCATGCGAATGTAATTGACAAATTTGGTGTCATCTGAGTTTCGCGAAAAGTGTATACATTAACTTCCTTCCAAGTAACTTATAGTTAACAGATTTGTACCAAAAACTGCCTTTTTACACTTGTGATTATATTACGTTCTTCTGAGGTATAATAACCCAATAAGGTAACGCTTGTTGACCACTGCAGACATGTTTCTATCATATCAACTGTACCGGCACTGAGAATGTCGACTTGTGGAAAAAGAACCATTGGTCGATGCTGATGCCGTTGCCCGTACTGGCACCGGTTTACCAGTGTCTGTAAAAACGCCCTTAGGGAGTTTTCCGGTTTAGAGTATTATTATTCAGTAAATCCGTACGAAATGTATTTTCCTTTTGTCCAGGTTTCTGGTATATAGAGGGTACGGTTTTTAATTATTAATTAAACTTAAAATTTTAACACTAAACAAAAGCAATAAGCATTTAATTGAAGTGTCATGATTTTTTAAAATTAATTGATTATAATTGAATAATTTAAAGTAATAAAGGTCGGATAGCAAATATTGTTTTGGTGAAAGTGTGCACCGTGAAATATTGCAAAAGATTTTCTTTTTTATTTATATGATAGGTAAAATCATTATTTTAGTAAATTTTTGAAAAAAAAAAAGAAAAATAAAAAAGCAGAAGAGTGGAATTTTTGAACACAATGACGACTCGACTTGCTGATAAACGTCAGTTTTTCAACTGGATCTGTTTTTTCTTTTGTAACATTTTTGAAAATGCATTTAACCTTATCTCAATAAAAATGTTCAAATGTTCATAACCCTTCGAAAAAAAATCGTAGAGACTTCGGCGATCCCGCGTTGTTTTTATCTTGGTAAGCCCTTTCGAACGAGCCCTTACTCAACCCCACGTACCATTTAAGATTTCTTAGCTCCCCCTCCCCCGCTGCTCGGGAATGTGCTGGTGGGTGTTTTTGTAGTTAAATAATAGATATTTAACTAGTAATTAACTTGTAATAGGGATTACTAAATCCCATTGTATCTCTATAAATTTCAATCCTATATTTCAAACCATTCAAAATATATTTAGCTGGCCCAGAACTTTTGGAAGACACTGTTTAATAATTATTTTTTCGATGTCGAAAAAGTTTGGGAACCACTAGGGTTATTCAATGTTTCATAGATTTCTAGCCGGATTTTATTCTAATCGGTATTGAAGGTCTTCTCTGTGGTCGTCAAAAACATGTAATTTTTACTAAAACTAGTGATACCTAGAACTTTGATTGCCTATAATTCAAACATCTTTAGAGATATAGACATCGAAATACAAAGTAATATTGAGGACACTCTTTTTTTCTATTAAATCCTAAAATGTCAATTTGAAATTCAATAAAAAATATATTAAATACAGCGGTTGAACGGAACTCGACATTTTAGGCGTGGATTCTAAATTCAACTTCAATAGGTGATTTTTTTCGCGCGTTCTATTTCAATAAGTATTTATGGTATACGTTTTTTGAAAACACTATTTTGTTCAAAATTTTATTAAGATTGATCATAGCTTGTAAAACAGTTTTTTTTCCAAATAACTTATTTTAGGAAACTTCGTATATGTTTCCAGAAAGTTACGTCCCCTTAGAAGGGGGAGAGGGGAGTTATCACCGTGTCCAATACATCAAAATCTACCAATTTCTAAAAAAAAAAATACTTTTTTTATAGCGCTATTTTCATCTATGGATATTCAAATTCTTTGACGATTAGACTAGGTACAAAAACAAAAATATATCTATTTAAATAGCTTATTGATTTTAAAATTTTTATTTCTGCAATCGATTGAAAGTTCTCTTTAAAAAAATTAAAATAAAAGCATACAATGACTTCTAAACTTTTAACAGAATATGTTATATAAGTTTTAAATAGGAATTATACGTATTTGTTACTAACAGGTAGAACGATTCCAAATATGTGGAAAATTATACATCATTTTTTAATTAAAATAATTTTTAATATGAAAAATTTCAGTGGAATTTGCCAGAAAACATTATACGGTATACTAATGTAAGACGAAATTGTTTTAGGTAAAAATATATGTGAAATTACGCATTTTCCTTGAGTCTACAAAATGGTACATTTTTATAGAAGTTATCATGAACGAAAGAAAATTTTTCAGACAGCCGCCATGCGGATAACTATATACAAGTAGGGGAAGGTGGGGTAAGACGGGGTAGCGAGGTAAGATGGGGACCGTAACAAAACTGATGATACAATGTAGCTAGAAATGTTCTTCTATGGCCATATGACGTTTTTTTGGCAGAAGTTATAAATGTCACAAATAGTTTGGTCGAAGGTGTGCACGTTGTGATTTTGAAAGTATTTTTTTTAAATTTTTAGTGGTTAGATCTAATTTTTGAGGTATATAAAGTGCGTGACTGTTCAAAATGTATGGTGTACATGTACAAGATGTATGTCATATTTTTTTATTGATATTTGTTTATTTTACTATTATAATGACATTAACTCGTTCCGGTTTGCTTCGATTTATAACCTCAAAAAAAAAATACAACTTGGGAATCCAGTTTGGGAAAGATGGGGTACCTACTTGCGGGTAAGATGGGGTAGGTATGATTCTTTGGATAACACAACATTCGATCTGGTTAGCACGAAACAGTTAATGCCGTATCCACGAATTTCCGAAAAAAGGCCAAGACAAGTTCGAAGAAGAGGAAAAACAGCTATTATTACTGCGTCTCCGTATAAAACAGAGTTAGAGGAAAGACAAAACAGTAAGAAACCAAACCAAAGGTAACAAATAAAAAGAAACTGAAAAAAAAAACAAATAAAAGATCTAAAAGAACCAAGAAAGCTGATGAGTTCTGAGGACGAAGATACAGAATGTCTGTACTGCCTCGGCTTGTATTATGAGTCTGTACCCCATCTTACCCAAGGGGGTACCCCATCTTGCCCTATAGGTGGGGCAAGATGGTGCAAATTAGTTATTTTTTTCAAGTTGATATTTCTATAAGAAGAATTATATTTTTTTGTTTTCACTGATTAGAATTTAAGGAAGAAAGGCTGATTATTTTCTTAATAAAAGTTCCTACAATGTGCAATCAAAAATAAAGGGTTTTATTTATGAAATACCTTAAGGTCCCCGTCTTACCCCACCTTCCCCTACTTTCCTTTACGTTTTGAATTCAGTCAGAATCTGACTTTATATTGGACCCGATATTTCCATTTCCTATAGCATATGCAGACACTTTTCTATATTTTGCGATTGAAAAATATTTTTACAATTTCGAAAGATCGATAAAATTGAATCTTGTTAAATTGACGTGCTTTGAAGAAAAAAAAGTCGTAAGTTTCTGAAAAAGACATACGAATATAAATAAGAGCTTACTGGAAATGGTGTTAAGTACTTTTTAAAATTTAATATTTGTTGGAAATGTAAAGAGTTAAAAGGTCTTAAAAGTATACAAAGATGTAGTTTTACAATAATTCATGTTTCTAAATGTTTTATGCACTTATCTCCAATAGAACTGGAGATAAATGTCTGAAGCGTCTATTCTGAAGTACACTGTATGTATAATACACGATTTAGTCTCTTTACTTTATAGTGCTTTTTGAAAAGTTCTTACTCGAAGTAGAAATCAATCAATTGATTTATTGCTTAGCAACATAATGTTTGTTTTTACCACTACATCAATCAATATGTAAAATATTATTTTGTTTTTCTGTTAAGTGAACGTCGCATCGGTGTTTTTCCAAAAAATATAGAATCGGATTCAATTTTGATTTTCTTGACATCTGATATACAACTAATATTTTTTTATATTTTCCAAAATATTTTTTTATGATATAACTAATAAATGTTATAAAGAAACTAGCTGTTACCCGTGACTTTGTCCGCGTGGAATTTTATTAATTTTTTAGATACAAAGTAGGTACATAGTACATAGTATTATTTATGTCTTTATTGTGTACTTATGTCAGACGTCTGATGACCAGTATTTTAAAGAAGTTGCTAACACTATCTGAGGGGTATTAAATATAAATGGTAGCCCACTGACAGTTCTTATCAATTGTTTGTTATGGAAAAATCAGCAATCTAAAAGCAGTAATGACAAGTGTACACTGTACATCATAAAATCATATACATAAAATGAATAGCATTTACATTATTATCCATTTATTACCACTGTTTCCAATCAGATCATTTTCATATTCATATCCCAGATCAAATTCGTAAAGATTGACATATCGCAGATAGCTTTTGCTTTAGACTCTTTGAGCAAATTCTTTATATGTATGTAGTACAAACCCGACGTTTTTCTTTTTAAATTATATTTTTTTAGTTAGCAAAATCGATTTCTCACGCTCTAAAAATAATTAACCAATTAATCTGAAAATGTTATTCGTTCAGGCGTATGCAATTTTTTGTTAGCCTACAAACTTTCTAAAAAAAATGCCAATTTTTTTCGTTCGAAAATTGATTTTTTTTAAACCCGTATTCTTAATGGAAATTACACTTATAACTTAATATTCGTATAATTGATATGCTTTTTAATATGACTAAATGGAATTCGAGGAAAAAAAAGCGATTTTTCGAGGGTGATGATTCCCCACTATATATTAACCCTTAACGATCGAGATATACATATGTTTATAATATATACCAACAAATGGATATCTTGTTTATAAATTGTCACTTACTGATTTAAAATTCCTGCAGCACAGTCAGTGTTTACAATAAAATAAAGAAATGTCTCCGTAGCAGAACCTTCTGATTTCTATACGGATTAGGTAACAACCAGAAAAGATGCGACTCTTACTGAAATTAATTTTTTCTTTAAAATTTAACTCACAACACTTTCAAAAACAACTATTATTTTGAACCAAGTTTTTCTTTGCTTAATATATTTTTATTTTGTATACGAGTATTTGGGGTTGACCTATTTTCCTCTTAAAATAAAATAAATTGTTATTATCATACCAATAGTAAATATTCAATGTGACAAACCATTGATTTTAGGCATGTTATAATATTTCTGTGTTTCCTACAAAACGCGCTAACAAGGAATATACCAGCGCGGGCGTTTACTTTTAATAGACGCAGATACTAGGAGTTGTTAACACTTTAAGTGCCATGCGGCATTGGTTAATGCCTCACTTGATTGTTCCCTGTGTGCCGTGTAGCATTCACGTTTAATGCCTCACGTCTGACGTACGTTTTTTGCGCTTGTTATCCCGAAGAGCATAACTACCCTACTGAAATCACGTAACCCGGTTACTTGGAATGTTTAAACTAGTATTTATTTTATGGGCAGATATATTTTTTTATGTATGTAATTTTTTTAGTGGGTATTTCAGAGATTTTTTAATTTTTCTTTATGTATATATTATACTAGCACCCCTTCCCCATGTTTTATTAGTTTTTAAAACCTAATAGCATTTGTACTGTTAGTCTAGAATATTTTTTTTTACCCCTCTTTGAGTTGAATATTGCAATCAAAGTCGGTAGCAGATATGTTGGGGTTTGTTACTTTCTTAGATTTTTCGAGGTCTCATTAAAAAAGTTAAAAAAAGATTTAAAAAAAGTAATATTGGGTTACTATAAAAGTCTGAGACCTTTTTTTGCTCTTCAGCATACCAAAATTATTCAGCCATCTCCTCGAGATCCATCCTTTACCTTAAAACTCTAGGCAGTTGCCTACTTTCCCTACTATATAACGCACCAATCTATATCAATTGGGCCCCCTACGTCCGGGGTTCAATATAGCTGTAACCCCTAGTTCTCTCTTGTTTCCAGGCCTGATCACTCTCTTAAAACTCTAGGCAGTTGCCTAGTTTCCCAACTAAGTAACATACCAATCTATATCAAATGGGCCCTCAACGTACGGGGCTCATCATAGCTTGTAGTCAGGCCGAATCACAATACATATACATGTATTTTGGGAGAGTAAACCATAGAATTTAGACCCCTACCCCTACCATTGCCTTATGTTACGTAACGCAGTACCATATAAATTATAATAATATGTTTTTTAATATAAAAATAATACATACCTATCGGATTGATTTTGATGAATATTTTACTGTAGAATTTCTTGTGATCCTGGAAGTAAAACAGGTAGTGTTTAATCACATTATCTTATCAGAAGGCTAAGCAGTAGAGAAACATATACTTTAAGTAATAAAATCGAAATTAAATTTTGTGGTAATTAGCAATAAAAAAAATGTCACATTAAAATCTCATTTTCAACTAACCTTAGTGCTTAAAATATTAATATATGCAAAGAAAAATGTACATATGTATATCGGTAACAAGTAAATGTATAATATGTATATAATTTATACTTTAAATTAAAAAACTACTAACTGTTCTTTATGATGACTAATTTTAAGCTAATACAAGTAAATGTAACAAATTTTGTTTACTTTTTGGGAAATATTAAATAATTTTTCACTGTGCAAAGCCTTGAAAATCAGTATCTATTGAACAAAAATTACTCCGGGCATGGTACAACAAAAAAGCTAACTAATTAAAAAATGAAATTCCCATAAATTCGTAAAAAAATACAAGGTGTAAAGGTTTCTAATTTTGCTACCACTCATAACTTATCATTAAAATGTAATGTATACATTCAACTTGTTAAATATGCACTTGCCATAAAATAATTAGTATCGCAGAAATGTTTACATTATTGCCACCACATTAAAATTTGTGTAGCTACACGAATTGTTTGATTACTGACAATAAACAATAATCCATAGGAATCAAATCACAGTTTATCGACATAACATATCATAAACATGCTCTAAAAGTCACAAAGGTACATATTAAATAAACGAATCGAACACAAATGACATATTACTGAAAAGAACAACATGTATTTTCGTACAGTATGGAATGGATTTTTTTCGTAAAGGTCAAACGGAAACTGTTTATATATCAATTAGCTCTAATAAATCCTTAAGTGTTATATACTGTCTTAAATCCACTTAATTGATCTTTAATTGAATGTACAGTTCATTTAATATATCTGTTTTCGTTACCGAGATATAAGGATCGCAAATTTACTTGTTTGTTTTGGGCACTGTGAATTGTTGCTTCCTTAAGGAATGATAAGAAATAAACAAGAGGCAAATACATTGACCTGGAAGTTTCATTATTTTGTTTTAAATATAAACATACACGTCAATTTATTCCTGTAAATTTCAGTATTGGTTTATTGTCAACAACTTATTGATTATCCATTTAATTATCAAAAATTAAATAAAATTATAAAGAAAAACTTGGTGGTAATTTTTATGAAACTATATTGCAACACAAGAATCATACCTAACATTCATTAATTTGACGTTTTTTTAATGGATGAAAAAATGGAATAATCTCTAAAAAGAGATTGGTTGGTCTTCTATGTGAATTTGGCTGAGAAAGCGGACAGAAATTACACAAACTTTGAAAAGGCAATACAATTGTAGATATCTATTTTCGGTCTAATACAATCAAATATCAATATATTTAATTGCACTACACTATACATATATGAAAATTGCACCTAAAATTGTATAGTATCCATTTTACATACAAGAACATAAATTTTAATACTTTTTAATTTTTTTAAAGCATAAGACCAATATTTAATCGTTTTAAAATATAAAAATATAGAAAGTCACAAAAATCACATTAAAAATATCAATTCTATTTAGGCCAAAGGAAGGAGATTAGTAAATAAAAATATTTTATTATATATTTCCATTGCAATTAACAGTGACAGCTTTGTTATTTGATTGTTAACAAATTAGTTTATACATATCACCTATTCATATCAAATCTGTTGATAGCGTTAGCCTTGTTTCACAGATACGCGGTTCCATTCGGTTCGGTTCGTTTTCGGTTTCAGCCGAAAACGAATCAAACCCTTTCACACATACACGGTTCTCATACGGTTCATATTAGGTTTTATTTTTTTCCGTACACTCAGTAGTTATCATGGAGAGAAAGCAAGTTGTTGCCATGTTGTTTCTCTATAAAAAAAAATTAAAAAATGAAGGAGGAATACTAGAATTCATTGCGAGCACCCTCTCATCACTTTACAGCAGGAATTTCTACACTATTTTCCCGAAGCTAAAGAGCATGAAGACGATCCACATCAACATCTAGAAAACCGCTCATTTTATTAGAAAATTCGCGACAAAACTTAAAAAAAAATAACGCTATCAGGTTAAAACCGAAACTAAACCGAGTATGTGTGACCGCGTTCATTGCTTTGTGTTCCCTGGACACGAATTGAAACCTGATGAAATCTGTCCGTGTGGAGGGAGTACTCAGTTCTGTACGGTTTCTATTAGGTACCGAATACAAACTGAATCATCGTTTCACACTTGTCGGCAGCGACCGAATACGAACCGAAAACGAACCGAATGAAACCGTATATGTGTGAAATAGGCCTTACACAATTTGGAAGTATGTCATTAATATGTTGAACCCAGCATGCTCACTGGTAGGTTACTCCTGTACAGCACTACTGGCATTTTCTACATCGCGGTCGGGACCTTTTAAATACAATTTTTTTTTTGTAAGTACAGTAGTTGATTCGTCTATCTCTTGAAAAGAGACTAGAAAATAGTGGACTGAGCAAGTTTAATATAGAACGATTTTTGAAATAGCCACATAAAATTTTATATTAGCAAAACGATTTTTCAATGCGATGTTCAACGTGTTAAGATTTCAGAAAAATGAGTTCTGATTTAAAAAAATCAGATTTTCTCAAAACAATAGGTATAGATATTTGACAAATTTTATCTTCTTTTATTCGACTTAAATTCCAATTAAAGTAGAATATAATCCCCGTTATACATTTCTAAAAAAAACATATATCATTCTGTTACAATAAATCAGCACATATTCTATAAAAAAGCACAACAATAAGTTGAATCGAACAAATGGCAATGTTTTTGCGGTAAGATAAAAAGACAAATTCTTTCCGCTACTTTGAACTGGCCAATCTGGCAATACTGGCCGTGCGATGCAATCCAAACGTGTTTTTGATTTATGTGTCACTGGAAACAATATCAAACTTTCCTCCATTACTTGAACATAATTTTTATGTGCGCGGAAACATATTTCTGTTACATTTAAACAGTCTCGACAGTTTTTTTTCACACGTGAAATATGTGAATTTGCTCAACGGCCATAAATTACAGATGTTCTTAACCCTTTTTTGTGTTTTGTGCCTTAATCATTGTAATCGGAGGCTGGGGAATATATGCGTATACTGTCTATGAATCCGGTACAGGGTTGACGAATATTTCAAAATAATCTGTTTTTAATATTCCGCGTTCATTGAATTCTTTAACACATTTGAATTATGAGATTATTCACATTTCATTTAGATTCTGTCGCTCATAACTCAAAGTTTATAATTTTAAAACGTATATTTCCTCTTGTCTCTTTCCGCACTACTACACCTTTTGCAATTTTAATTCAGATTAGTAAATTTTAAAGTATACATAAATCGTTTTGAAATTTATAAATTATATCATAGGTAGGGGTGTACCGGAACCGAAATTTTCGATTCCGGCCGGAACCGGAATTATCGGAATTCACAAAAAAAGAACCGGATTTTTTTTCAAAAAATTATATTTCAGTTAATAATGATAATAAAATAACTAAAATGTTATAAATATGCTTTATATACATAGATTATCATCATAAATTAATATAACATTATTTTATATGGTATTTCTTAAAAATTAGGGGGGTAGAGTCTTACATTATATTATAAAACATAGTATTTTCTACATATCCTGTGATTTCTACAGCTTTATAAGGTGTTTTAAATTGTTTATATATCATACGTTCTTTTCTATCAAATATAATTAAATTTCAAGTATGTCAAATTTATTTTAGTAAATATGTATGATAAATCAAAACAGCAGTTAAACAAATTCAGAAAAGAGAAAATTATATGAAGTATCGATAAATAAAGTATCGAATACCAATTACTCGAAGTTAAAGCACCAATATGCGTTAATTTAGTTCTAGTGCAATGCAGTATCAATAAATACTACTGTTAAGTAGTAATTATTAACTAAATATAAATATAATGATAGATTAAGAGAAATAACTATGTGAGTCTTTCTGATTTTATAGCTAATCCCAATAGCATAAATACTTGTGCAGTAACAAATGTTTCTCGGGCCACTATTTTGAATATTATTATTTAACCCTCGGAGTACACACCTATTTTTTCAACCTACTAGTACACTCTGGGTCAATTTGACCCTGCTTACTTTTTTTACGAAACTTTTTGACTTACCAAAATTCAAAGGTATACTTTGATTCATGGTAAATGAAGGTGTTACAAATACCTTTGAAGTATTCAACATACTTAAAAAAATCGCGAAAAATGTAAAATACCTGAGCGCTATTCACGATCAAAGTCGGTGTATGGGTCAAACTGACCCACAAGAGGCTCCGAGGGTTAAAGATATATTTTTATATGGGTGAGTTCGCCGAAAAAATATTTTAGTTTCAATCGGGAAATGTTTTTGAAAAAACAGGACTACAGTATTATTTAAAAAATGCAGAATAAGTCTAATTTTACAGTTAATAATTTTCGAAAATCTTTACTTTATTATTGAGCAGTTCAATGTTCGTAGTCCGTAATATAATGACTTTTTTATTAATATATTTAAAATCAATTAATGCTAAAATTTCAATCATATTCTGATAAAACAAATAATAAAAAAACTGCCTTTTTGTGTCACGAAATGATTTTTCATTAATAAAATGTTATTTATTCATAATTATATTATTTATGAATTTCTTAGTTGGAAAAAAGAACAAAATTTAAAAATTCCGGCAAACTCGGCCGGAATTTAGTAGTTCCGGCCGGAACCGGAACCGGAATAAAATCGTGAATTCCGGCCGGACCGGAATTCCGGTACATCCCTAATCATAGGAGAAAAACATGTTGCCGAAAAATTAAAAGACGATTCCATTTTTTTGGGCGTGATAAAACTGATTTCATTTTTAAAATTGCTAAGTTGGCTCAGGTACTCGTTCTATCGTAACTTAATATTGCCAAAAATGGTGATTTTGGACATAATTATGAATATATTACGAAATAGGGAATTTTAAATATTTTTGTTTATACCGAGATATATTATTTTTATGATACGTATGATATTTTTACAAATAAAATCACCTGCTAGACAAAATGAACTATAATATACGACACACAAATACAATAACAAAATCTTCAAGCTAATGTATTTTAATTAATTTTAATGAAAAAAAAAATGTACAATCAAAATTAAAAGTTCAATTTAAAGAGTAACTTCTATTTGTTACCGTGAGTTAAATTTTTGGAAAAATACTTGTCTGTATGTTCAAAAAATCGTAACTTTTAGCATCTTAGGGTAAGATAACTCGATAACCTGAGCTGATTCAGCGGATTCAGTTTCAGTATGCCAAAAACCTTCAAGATTGTGTTATTTAGGTTTCAGCAACAATATTTTGTTTCTTTGCGATAGACATAATAAAAATAATAATTAGATGCAATTCTAAGAACAGTGGGCATCATACGAAAAGTTCTTAAACTAGATGAAATATTTTACACCTACGAGTTACTGTGTGATATGGATTCCTTAAACCATTGAATCCAAAAAACAATTGATCTTTTTAAAAATATTATTGGGAAATGTGTAGACATTAGCTTTTAGTAGGCATTTAGCTTTTTATGCAGATATAGCATTTTAAATTATGTTTGCAACTTCCAAAATTTATTTTAACCTTAAACACTTTTATTTATCAAGTGTAAATTTGAATATTGGGGTAGAGGGGAACTTGATTACAAAATTAACAATGTAAGATACAAAAAGGTATAGAAATGAGTGCATTAATATAAAATCTGAAATAAAATATTAACTATTTATTATGCGATCTATTTCAAATCAAAAACAATTTTGATTGTTTAGTAATAAATAATTTTTAAATGTATTTTTTTGCAATTTATTAGCACAATAAAATATTCAATATATCAAAGTTATGCAATCGTCGTGGACGACAGATTAACTCGATCATTTACTATAAAGTAATTTCAGTTCATTATTATCGGAAATACATTAAACACTATTTTAATTCATCATGAAATTAGCTAACAATGAAGCTGAATTACAGTGTACACAATGTTGTGTATCATATATCAAACAATAACACCGCAATTTTCATGTTTTTAACCAAAACTCGCTCTAAATTACAATGTTGGTATTCACTTTTTAGTATAATGAACTAACAACTACAATTTTGAAATCCATGCATTATCTGTACTTTATTACAAAAAGGTAGAGTGATTGTGTTTGATTATAATTATTTATAATTGATAATCTCAAAAACCTCTAGACCGATTTCGATAAAACTTTATCAAGAGTTTTGTAATCCCGGAAATGACATATTTATCGACTATGTACATATAATCACGAAATCTTATCAGGGGGCTAATCAGGAAGTGATTGTAAGTTTTATTATAATTATTTATATTTGATGATCTCAAAAACCTCTAGACCGATTTCGATGAAACTTTATCAAGATTTTTGTAATCCCGGAAATGACATATTTATCGACTATGTTCATATAATCACGAAATCTTATCAGGGGGCTAATCAGGAAGTGATTGTAAGTTTTATTATAATTATTTATATTTGATGATCTCAAAAACCTCTGAACCGATTTCGATTATACTTTCACTAGAGTTTTTAGATCCCGGAAATGACATATCGACTATGTATGATCACAATATCTTATTAGGGGGATGATCAGGTAGTGATTTTGAGTTTAAATATAATTATTTATATTTGATGATCACAAAAACCTTTATATCGATTTCGATGAAACTTTCACTAGAGTTTTGATATCCCAGAAATGACATATATCGACTACATATGTATGATCACGATATTTTATCAGGGGGCTAATCAGGTAGTGATTGTAAGTTTTATTATATAATTATTTATATTTGATGATTTCAAAAACCTCTAGACCGATTTCGATGAATCACTCAGTAGACTGTGTATAGTCGCGCTATCTAATCAAGGGATTGATCAGTGAATAAACATGTATAAATAAAGGTAATATAAACGACATATAGAGATGGGTAAACAGTCATGCATAAAGTAACGCAAGCCGTTTGATAATTTTGTATATAAAAAAGTATCAAACGATGTGTCTATATCAAAAATATATGATTAAGTTAAATGAGGTGGCATTTCGGCATCCACTAGGGTAACATAATTAGTGAAAGATATTATAAATGGTAGTAGTTTGTATAAATACAATGCATTTTAATCTTAATGTTATAGAAGCTTCGAGATATATGCTTGTATCTAAAAAGCATGAAACCAAGACAAAGCTAAAAAATCATACTAAAAACAAGAGACTAAAAATTCAAGAGGGTCGAGGATGCCAACCAACCATAGAAGACAATATTCCAACGAAACTAGTCAAAGAAAATACACAAAAACGTTTAAAGAACTTCCAGAATTGCCCATCTCAGTATAGTGTGAATCATTTAAAACTCATAGATAAAGTGAAAAAAAGCAGGGTGCTGTGAACGGTGCAGTTTTTACGCCTCTCATTTATTTCTACCCGAACCTAATATAATCCGATGCGTTAATCTTATATTTGTCATTCTTCCTATCTACCCTGCCCAGTCCAGTTTGAGCTTATTAAAGTATTATATACAGGGTGATACATAAGTCGTGTACATTCAGTTTCCCTAACTTACAATTAATTTTTAAAAATGGTCGCTTCTTATTGTTTATATTTATTATAGTCCAGTCAGTAGACAATTTCGTATAGGGGTGGCGCTAGAAAAAAATGACGGAGTACGTTTTTTTCAAGAAATTGGTAGATTTCAATGTATAGAACATGGTGATAACTTTCCCCCCTTCACAGGGAGGTGCATACAAAGCTTACAAAGCTGTCTAAAATCAGTTATTTGGGTATACCACTGGGGCTGTCAGTTTTAGAAGAAAACAGGTTTAATAAATCTTAAAGCTGCTAAAATTACGAACAAAACAGTGTTTTTAAAAATTATGTAACATAAATAGTTAATGAAATAGAGCCCGCGAAATAATCATTTAGCAACGTCGAGTTTGGAGATTATACCTGAAATGTAGAGTTACGTTCGACCGCTGTGTTTAATATGTATTTAATTGAATTTCAAAATGAAATTTTAAATTATAATAGAGAAAAGAGTGCCCTAAATAATGCTCGGCACCCAATGTCGGAATCTCGAAAAATGTTTAAGTTATAAGCACTCAAAGTTCTAGATATTACAAAAATTTAAGGAAAATTATTCATGTTTTTCGACGACCCCAGAGAAGACCTTCTACACCGAATAAATTAAATTCCAGCTAGGAATCTATAGAACATTTAATGCCCTAAATAATGGGTTCTGTCTGATCATGATTATTTTAAAATTATTCAAGTTATAGGTAAATGTCTAATGACAAATTTTTATAACAAAAACTTTTAATTTACACTATTTTTGAATACAATTGTGATTATATTACAACTAAAATTATGTGCTTTATATATTTTCCCATTATTTGAACAATTTTAAAGTACCTAACGGTATTTTTTTCTAGCTCAAATATTATATTGACTGGACTGTTATATATATTTGAAATTCTGTTGCCAATATGATTAACTCCATATTATATCGATTTGTTAATAAGTATTTGGTATTAGAAAATTTGGTAACTATATAAGATTTAAGGTATACAATTTATTACTGTTCTGTAAATAAAAAAAGCATATTATTGTATGTTCTACATTTTTGAATAACATTTTTTTATTTGCTATAAAAGAAGTAGCATACAGCCTTAATTTTAGGATCATAGGCTTTGTAATAGTGAAAGTTTTATGAAAATCGGCTCATTAATTTTCGTGCTAAGTGAGATCGAACAGACATATACAAATTCAAAAAAATTTAAATTTTTGCCTGTAATTAAGGAATAATCAACTAAAAAAATCAAAATAATAAATAACAGAGAGACAGACACGGAACGAAAAGTCTTGACCAGAAACGGAAAAATCAAGTTAAATTTTTGAAATCGAAAAACGTTTTTTTCTCATTTTAAAACGACCACAAAGCTTCTCGTATCTTCGATATAGCGAGGAAGCAAAATAACATGGGTATTGGTAGATTGGCATCATTAATTTGACCTTTGACCATAAAAGTGTAGTCATCCTTAATCCTTGCTAACGATATTATTAATATGATCTTATTTCGTGTACTATGTGACTTATGACTCAGCTATATATAACTTATTATTTTTAGCTTATTTGTTAAATCATATGTATTTAATAAATTTTTAAACCCTGCTATAATAAAAATACATGTACAGTAAAAAATAAAACCCCACTTTCGTTTTATTTTTATAGTTAGAAGATATGTAAGCTGTAGTTCACAACTTCAACAAACTAACTAGTAAGAAAATCGATGTTTTCGTAGAAATACTTATAGGAAGTATGATTTTAGATTTAAAAAAAGTTTTTATGAATAAATTTCGAAGTAAAAGTTATATTTTAAAATGATATTCTAGACGTTTACTGAAAATATAGCTACTAATGTCCTTTCAGGAATATTAAATTTTTTATATTTGTTTAAAAACATAGTTAACTGAACAAACCGATTTTAGTTCGAAGCGGTGCATGAAAAATTACCAATGGTACTCTAACTTTTACGTACAAAATGTAATAAAAGTACGTTAAATTTAAAGTACCTTAAAATTAAAGTGCACTTCGTTTAATCCATAGGAAATATTTTTACAATTGCTGGTCTAAAATCAATACTACTAACTACTAATGTACGAGTATAAATATGTACTGTCTATACAATGAAAAAAAAAATAGTTTTTTGAATCTATGTATACGTCGTTTTACAGACTACGTATTTAAAGCATTTTGATAATTAAATTACCTATATTTTTTGTCTGTCTGTTTGCTTGTCTATCTGTATTAACTACTGTATAGCGTTTAATGGGGTTTCACTTTATAAGAAAGCTTACGAACGTAGAATTAATTAAAATTAGATGAAAATTGATTTATGGCAGATCCGTATTCAGGACAAATTATAAATGAAAGGATCATAATAGTATTGTTTTTTTGTGGAGAATTTTAAATAGAGTAAAAATGTATTCCAATATTTCAAATTATCTTTCATTTCATTTTAATTTAATACATAAACTAAAGGTGTTTTTATTTATTTTTATTTATAGATAACCGATATTTTGGTTTTGTAGTTTTGAGCGAATCGCTTACTCCCGATTTATCAGTTTTAGACATATAGTGTTGCATTATTTTTATAATTATAAATTTATAATTCTATTATCTGTAAAATTTATTTGTTAATTTTTACTTAATCTAACATTATTTTCGCTGTACCGATGATTTATACATTGAAGGCACTCAAATTTGTGTATGTATTTTTCGGGGGCTAACAAATTTGCATTTTTGATATTTTATTAAGAGTATCATTTACCATCGATTAGTGCTAAAATAATCGAGACGAATAGATTTGTCATATGTAGAAAAATTATAATTTTATTAGATTACTAATTAGATCAAACACGTATCATGAAACATTATAAATTATAAAAATATTTATAAAAAATGATTTTATTTTAAAATAGCTTGTATTTAAATGCACTTTTTTAAATAATAAACACTTTTTTATCTAATCGTTTTCACTTATAACAAATATACTGCACGAAAAATTTATTATTCAGCATTTAATAAATATCTTGCACTTATAACAAATTATGCCACATTAAATAAATAGTTTCCACTAAAAATAAATACTTTACACTAAAAAAATAATACTTTGCACTTGACCTAAATTTGAACCTGTCAGATTAAAAAATAAAATTTTTTGATGTATTTATTTTGGTTTTTGTGTTTTTCTATATTTTAAAACGATTAAATATTCACCTCTTGCATTAAAAAAAATAAAATAGTATTAAAATTTATGTTCACGTGTACAACCTTGGCCAAAAATATTTGCCACCCCCGTCAATTCTTAGATATGTAACTTTTTTTGACTTGGCATGGAGTGGGCGAAATCGTGTTGTGTAAAGGGCCAAATGGGTTAAAAAAAGACACTCAAGTACTGTAAGCTGCGTTAAAACCATCTCTTCATAAAATGTTCGGTGATACCAACATGAACAGCGCCCGTTTACAGTAAGAAAACGCGCCTGTCACAAATCGCGAGTGACGATGAAGTGGTTCACAGATAATGGGATTGAGCTCCTGTTTTGGCCTCCGCAATCATCGGACCTCAATCTCATTGAACATCTTTGATCGATATTAACGCACACGATTAGGGAACACTCAATCACATCAAATAAAAATATAAACAATATCTTGATTAAGGAGTGGCAAATAATTACTCCACAATAATGACGATGCTTAGTATCGAGTTTAAAAAAAGAGTAACTGCTGTTATCATAACAAGAGGTATCTGTACTGTATTTCCGTTATCATCAACTGGTACCTATTATTTATTTAACCTGGGTGGCAAATACTTTTGGCCAAGGCTGTATAAAGTGGATACTATAAAAAATTAAGTGCAAAGTATTAAAATGTATGTTCGATGGCCAAAGTGAATACTATCTAATATATAGTGCAATTAAATATAACCCTTTTAAAATAAGAACGATCGAAGCTATGTAGAATTTCTAGTATTAAATAATATGATAATATGTTCACTCGTGATAAAAACACAAAAGCCTAAGATGATAATTAATAAGTTTGAAACCCCCAGGAATTACATATACGTATACGTATGATTATAGTATATTTTTTGTTTTGTTTGTACACAGAGAGCTATTTACGGCCTACCAGGATAAATATTTAACATTGTGACACTCTTCTGTTTCGTTTTGTGTATAAAAAGTTGACTGCTCACGTAATTTATTGGCTGTCATACGTAAAGTTGATACAAAAACTCATCCGGGTAACCGCGCGTGTTATTTGCGACCGCCTTAAGGATTTTTTGTTCGTTTTCGGGGTAATTTGAATCTTTTATATTTAACCTCTCCAGACCAGATGTACTTCAGAAAATTAATTAAGTTCATGTCATGGTTTTAATTAATCATATGTGTAGATGTATCTTTCTTAAACTGTATTATCATTAAGTTTTTGTTAACATGTATATAATTATAGGTTTTTTCTATGAATTCTTGAACAAAACTTCATCTTTAAGGTCCTTATAATAAAAGTTATTTAAAATATATTAACAGGGTTTGTCGAAAACAAGGTTTGGGTGATTAATTTGCATATAACAATCAGTTGTGTTGTGTACATATTATATCCAGGCCACCCGTCTTTGTTTGGCTAAATGAGCTATAATAGCCCAGGGGTGTTAATGGCTTAAGGGCTCTTAAGAACTAAATATGTTGAATGTTTTTTTCTGAATGCAAAAATCTTGTTTTATTTGGAGATGTTTTATTAATATTTTTAATTATTTCAATAAATAACATTTTTATAATCAAAACGATTTTTTGTGTATTTTGTGTCATATAATCTTATATAAATATCCAATTTAGGAAACATTAAATAACATAAAAGTACTTGATAAAAATCAACGTCTAAATTATTATTGGTTAATGATGGAAATCGATAACACTTATTCATAATAAACTCCTTATCAAATTTCATAACTGTATTACAATGGGTTTCTCGTGTTATTAAATAAAAGTTAATTTTAGGCAACATTTTTGGAGGGCAGAAGCTCTCTCACGAAAAATTTCTGGACACATGTTCATATACATAATTTTTTGCTTCAACTGTTTTTCTCAATCTACTGTCCAAGTACTTATGGCACGTCACCCTACATATTGATTTTTTTTGAAACCGCTAATTCCGGAAAAATTACAGATACTTTGCCCATTTAACCGATCTAGCACCAATAATAACAAAGTTAACAATGCTCGCTTGGTTCCCGGCTTTTGTATATAAAATACATAGTGGTCTTCAAACTGTCGATTAACCAAACTTTTAGAACTATACGGTTTTTTTTTGGCGAATCCCTTCCCATCCGTATTATTTGTTTTTAAATACTAGTGGTCCGACGAAAAATTGTTACTGCGTAAGTATTTATGCTATTGGGATTAGCTATAAAAACAGAAAAACTTGGAAAGTAGTCATTAATTTTCAATTTTAACTCAATGCATATCTTTATATATTTTAGTTTATAAACACTAGTCAGGTAGTGTGATTGCCAAACATTTTTTCGAATTTTTATTTTGACTTGTGGAACCTCTAGAGCAGTGGTTCTCAATCAGTGGTCCGCAAGAGCTAAAATATGCTCCACAAAAGATTTCAAACTTTGAATAAATCAAAAATCTCATTGATGCAAACTGAAATATCTACTAAAAACGTTATGTGTTCAATTATAACACTGTTAATTAATGTTACTTTTGAATTTTACGATTACTTATGTTAATTTAACGTTTTGATTAAAGTTTATTTTTAGATTAATACAGTTTATTTTTAACCTTGTGGTCCCTGCTAATAATAATGAAATCAAAGTGATCCTTGTTCAAAAAAAGGTTGGGACCCACTGCTCTAGAGTTTGAAGACCACTGACATTAAGCAACAATAATCACGATTAGTAAATCGTCCATTATACAATAATTATATATTAATTAACGTTTATCCTTAAATGAGTCAGAGTTTGTAAACGGACGATTTACTAACCATGATTTTATTAATCTTTATCTAATCTACAACAACAATGATTGACATTTAGAATTAACATTAATCACGGTTAGGAAACGGATGATTACCTAATAGTGATTATTTTTGATTTATGCATCCAACCATAAAAAACAGTTGACGTAAAAAATGATATTTTCGATCTAAGGTTTCGCGGTTAACTTCATTGAACATGCTTCCTTACGTTCTATTTCACATCGTGCTTTTATTATATTTGACGTTTCGACCATCATCTCGTGGTCTTTTTTTAGAGGAATGTATTGATCAAAACGTCAAGTTTAATCAAGAAGTACGACGTGGAATGGAACCCCAATAATATCTTGTTGATAGAATATGTTCAAAGACGCAACTAATATGACGCTGTGAAAAAAAAATTTGACAATATATTGATAGAATTGAAAAGGGCTGTACATGACATTTAGGTAAATTTTTTCTTGTCTGAGTATTTGAAATTGACAGTCTCGTCTCGCAAAAAAATAAATTCGTATTGTTTTGAACACTTATCTGAATTAAAAAAACTTCTAATTATTATAATAATTAAAAAAAAAATTTAAAAAGTTTTTTATTGGCTTGGTACTGGCTTCAGAAACTGTTAAATTTAATTATCATATACTTTTCAGTGTTTTTAGTTTTTTAACTGGTTTTAAAAAGTTTATTTATTTTTCCCTTTTTAGTGACGTATCTTCGAAGTCCTTGTTCAGATTCTAATAAAATTTATATGGGACCATTTAAGGTGTATACTCTTTCAAAAAATTGTATAAATCGGCGAATATGTTTGAGTATGACCAACCATACATACAAAAATATACAAAGCCGAATTGAAAACCCCCTTCTTTTTTAAAGTCAATTAAAAAGTATTTATAGTATAAAGTTCAACATGGGCCTAATTTGGCCAAAGGTGCAATTTTTACCGAAAGTAACCAAAAGTCGAATGTTAGGAAACCACTCTCACAGAGAAAAGTAGAATCCTGAAGAATTACAGTTTATTTCCTGAACATCCCGAATAATATAAACGACAACATAGCATTATAATATACAGTGATGACTCGCATAACGTTCTTAATTCGTTCCAGAGCAAGTTCGTTATGTGCGACCTTGAAAGACGAAATCATATGTTTCTGTCTGATTTACGTACTTTTTGACAGATGACAGATGACAGAGAATGTTCTAGAAGGTTTTCTATCCATTTCATTTAGGATTTTTTACGTTTGTAAAAAAATTTTTGAGGGAAATTGTTGAATTTTTTTAATTGTTGAAATTATTCATTTAAATCAGGGACGGCGTTTCAAATATTTTTAAATTTGTGTTTTTTAATGAAATTGTATAAAAATATAATTTTTAATAGTTTTGTTAATGCAATTTATTCAAAATTTCACATTTAAAAATAATAATAAAAGTCAGGGGCTGGTGTCGTTTTAAATATATGAATTTTTTGGGTACTGTCACATTTCGTAACGTTTGT
Organism: Sialis lutaria; assembly: GCA_949319165.1. Classification (NCBI taxonomy): domain Eukaryota; kingdom Metazoa; phylum Arthropoda; class Insecta; order Megaloptera; family Sialidae; genus Sialis; species Sialis lutaria. The sequence continues at coordinate 19,822,897 of OX439241.1, forward strand.
AAAAACTTAAAAAAAAATTTTAATTGTTAAAAAATTAGAAATTTCAGAAAAATTTCAGCCGAAGGCTGAGACCCTCGTACATTTGAGGTAGAATACTTTGTACATGTAATATTACTGAAAATTGTAATAATGATAAGTGATTATCACCGCCAATTTAAGAAAAAAATGAGTATCAGCAAAAAGAATGGAAAATTATTATAATATACACATACGAGGGTCGCAGACCCGAGTAAATTTGTGATCCGGTAATTTGTACAAGTAAGATTACTAAAAATTTTAATATTGATTATCTCCGCCAAATTCAAAATTTAACTATCAAAAAATAGTGGTAAGAGTATGATATATACACATACGAGGGTCGCAGACCCGAGTAAATTTGTGAAAAAAATATGGCGTGAAAGGGGGTTGGGGCGCGAAGCGCCCAGGGGCACAGCCTCTAGTATTTTATAATAATAGACTGTCGCTTACTATCCGGGATGCATAGTGAACAACTTTAATTCTTTAGATTTCTTTTTTTCCGTGCAACTACTTGAAGTGAAGATCTTGCCTCGGTATGCAGTCTTAAAATTAAATCACACGAATGATATGCAATTCTAATTTTACTTATTTATATTTTAAGAAATTAAAAATCTTGTTGGTTAATTGCAAACACATATATTTTAAGAAATTTGAAAAAGTTTGTTACCTTTGAGAATACTCAATATCATACGAATGCCATATTTTCATTATATACATATTTATGACAAAAAATTTACAAAGAACGTACAGAAATAAATTTTAATAAATGTGTCTCTCTCAACACGACATAAGAAATTTAAATCCCACACTTAGATAATTTAAATGTACATATTTTATACCTCTCTGTATTTGCTTTGAAATTTTATATCTTTTTGAAATGTTTTTTAGTGAGCGAATATCTATTAAAGAACCGCAATTACGAAAATGATATTTTTCGTACGTATGTATATCACACCATTTTACATAATGCTGCTTCGTATATACATAATTGCGGAAATATCTTTTAAAACCTCGAACATGATTGTCGGATTTTCTTTATTGTATGCTATTTGCTCATTGACGCAAAACAAATAATATTTAGAGGTGGAAAATATAACTGTATATGATTATTTAAATTAATCATTTAGTGATAAGATTTATATAACTGGGCGTGTGAGTAGATTTTACTTACCATCAAATAATTATTAATCACGCTCACTCACGTATTTTTAGCGGGTCACACTCGTGACACGACTTAATTATAAAAAAATGTTTTTGACGTATAATATGATGTGTATATTTTTTATTTGTTTTCTTCTAAACTGCATTTCGAGTGCAACTTATAACAAACAAAGTAAAAAAACGAAAAGAAAAAATCAATCGATTTAATTATCAAAACAAATTTTATGATGAAAATAATGTTTTTTGAGTACAATATAAAATGTGTATATTTCATATTTGTATTATTTCTTCTAAACTCTATTCGATTGTAAGTAATAAAGAATAAAGTAAAAAAGAAGAGAAAAGAGAGCATCAGTACAATTTTTAATCTGGAGGTTTTTCAGCGTGCTGAGAGAAGGGATTTTAGATTTCAAGTTGGTAGCACTGATTATGTATAGTGTTTCTTCTTTGAACTTGTATAAATTTATTTGTTTTTTGATAAAAATGAAATTAAATTTTTCGGCTTTATTTTTTTTAATATAACAAGTAGTTTTAAAAGATTTTTATTTTAAATTTTTTATTCAAACATTTGAGATATACTTATAATAAATATACATACATATAAAATATTTTTTAATGAGCTACATTACAACAACGATCTCGTACAAAGAATTTTGGTTATTCAAAACAATAAATATATATTCTATATTGAGCCAATTATTATTTATCTACGGTAAATGTGTATATACAAAATATCTGCCATGGGACTTTTTTACACGTAATACTGACAATGAATAACTTATACAGTTTACACGTTTATAATTTTATAAAAAAAAAATAATAATTAATTAGAATCACCCTAAATTAAAAAGAATCACACTGTTCACTCTCAGTATTCCATATAGGAAAGTCCAATGGTACTTATGGCCAACACGTACTCACACTATTCAATCTTAGTAATACGTATAAGAAAGTCCCATGACACTCATGTTAAATATTTCTTTGTTATTAATCATTATAATAATATTTAAAATTATTGTTTCAAAAATTTGTTAAATAATAGAACATAAATTATATTATAGATAATAATATTATCTATAATTTGTTGACTTGATCATTTTTCTCTAATTGACACTGGTTCAAAAATAATTCGAGAAATAAAAAAATCAATTTTCGATTGAATTATTGTTTTCAAAAATAGGTTTTCTTTCGAGATGAAAATTAATTTTAAATATAAATTTTCACCTTTCTCCAAAATATCCTATATAGTTACAGCATCTACAGACCAACACACAAACACAAAATCCGGAATTAGAAAAAATGATTTTTCATACATGTGTAGAAAGTAAAAAAAATATATCATTTTGGGAAAATAATAATTCCTCATTACATCTGCGTACGAACGCCTATGTATTTATGACTTTACAGTTAAGTGAAGACTACGAGGGTTGTTTATTATCGGGTGTGAGTGTATTTATATTCTAAACGCATAATTCCTGTATAAATCAGTTGTAAATTACATATTTTAGTTATATCTTTAATCTACGGTTTAGACAAATCCAATATATGTCAAAAGTTTGCTAATATATGTCAACACTAACTCTAAAACTTACTTAATTTCCAGAAATATGGGTTTTTATTGACCTCCGTTAAAACTTTCCTTTTTAAACAGGACCGGATCCTAAGTAAACACAACTATATATATGTTTTTTATTTGATATTTAAATATCTTTTGGTAAAATATACATATATACATACATTATGCATAGAACGTAAGAGAAAATTTTATTAAAAAAATACCAGGTAACTGAAAGACGAGGCGATTAATACAATTGTACTGAAATATCTAGAAACAAATAAAATAATTTCCAGTTAGAAAAAGAATAAATGATTTTCATATGTTAGGAAATTTTTTATAAATAGTATAGTACTCATATTTATTTTACTATAGAGAAAATTTACATATATATTATTCTAAAATGTACCCTACTGCTTAAGCAAAAAAATTACCCCGCGCCGTTAATTTTACCATGTATCTATTAATTTTTTTAGCGGATAAAAAAAATGTATATTATCGGGTATTATGAAAGATTTGCTCTGGAGCAAAGGCTAAGTTACACCATCTACGGGGTATTAAATATAAATGACAGTAACTGTTATTGTCTATTGTAATCACTGCAACAGTTTCATTTATACGAATGGCCTTGGCGCATGCGCGTTAAGTAGAAATAATCTATCTGAAAGCAGTGGTGACAAGTGTATAACAAAAAAAGACACATCAATTACATTATTATACATTATATACCATTACTCTAAAATCTCTGGCAAATTCATAACGATTTGACACCCTGTAGCTTTTACGCAGCTTTATACGACACGACGTTATATTTGGCAATTATTACCAATAGTCCAATCAATTTGTATTTTTGGTCTGCATTGTTCTACAGAGTCATATAGCCCGCAAAGCATTGCAAAAACACATTTTTTCATTATATTTCAAAAACTATAATGAAACCTACAAAATGTGTAATAACAAAAATCAAGATCACAAAATTCTACACTTTTTTTGTTTAGAGAAAAAAATATTTTTTTTTGTAAATAAACAAAAAAAAAATTTTCAACGAAAAAAAGTTTTTTTTTCATTAAACAAAGAAAGTGTAAAATTTTATTATCTACACTTTTGTCATTACGCATTTTGTAGGTTTTATTATAGTTTTTGAAATATAATGAAAAAATGTGTTTTTGCAATGCTTTGTGGGCTATAACACGCAAACTATCGATTTTGCAAAATGGCATCTAATAACAAAAATATTGCAAATTGAGAGTTCTAAAAGATTGTGATTTAATTTTTTTCAATACAATCGCTTCTTTACGAAATAAATGCAAAAAATCATTTTTTGTGAACTTTTTTACAATATATCTCGTCACCAACTGACAATAGAGAATTGAGCCTGTGAATAAAATTGTAGATTCAACCCTGGTAAATAAGAAAGGTTATGACAAATTTTATCATAGAATGAGCGGTTTACGAGATAATTACGTTTAAAGTTTTCGTGCTTATGGCGGACAACGCTCAAGGTCACAGACCACGCCAACTTAATGTAGTACTCAGAATACACCCCTTAACAATTTGAATTAAAAAAAAATGACTGTAGAACAATGTCTTACGAACTACATTTTTTTGATAATTTGATTGGACTACAAAGTGTTATTGTCTTGATAGACTTCGGGTAGGAAAAATATTATAACACTTTCTCCATGTAATATAATAACCAAAGCAGTTCTTGGCTTCTGAGTGGATTCCAAGTATTTGTAATTTAATCTTTATTCCGCTTTAGTAATTTTAATTAATACACTCATATGTATATCTCAAAGCTTCGAAGTCATAAATGCAAAAATTGGTTATCATTTTTGACGTCATCCTAAAATAAAATATAAAAAATCGTAATATTCGAGTATTTTATGAGATTTGTTAGCAATGTTTTTTCTTTAATTAAGGATATAAAATTTAATATGTTTAACACCCTGTTTGAGAACCACTGGTGTAGATGAATAATACTGATTTTCGTTATCGAAACTATTGATTTTTATATTAAAATATACATATTGATAAAATGTATATAAGTATAAAAAATATAAAAATATATACATGATGTTTCAAAATTGAATGTCAATATTAAATGGGGTTAATTTATACATGATTTTGAGACAAAAGTTCATATAAACATAGGTCCGTTTGTGCTTTATTTTCGATATAGGTACGTACTTACAGGATTTTTTTGAAAAATTGTTTTTTTATAACTTCGAAACTACATTAGATCTTTTTATAAAACTTTATGTGTGTAACAAGGTGTAAAGACACATATTTTGTGAGAAAAAAAACAGTTTCAGCCAGTGGCGTCCCAATTAATGTCACCTTGATTATTTTGAATGAACAAATTATACGTCACTGCTTTTTTCAAAGACAAATGGTGATTTATTTTGTGATAAAAAAAATCTCCTGACTTTTTTTCGTATTTTGACCTGTTTTTCAGTAATAAATAAAGAACATACTATACTACCAGCTATACGTGAACATAAAATATAAACTTAAAGTACCATTTTCACTTTGTATTGAAATAACTCTTTAACAACTAGATAACTAATAGGTACCCATTTCTGATTAAATTAGTTAGTAATTTTAATTGACTGTCAAAAAAATTCATTTAAAAATACTTGATCATCCTGTATATCAAAAATAAAACCAAACCGGAACTACATATATTCATATAAACTTTTTGTCTTAAAATCTTACACAGATCAACTCCCTTCAATATTGACATCCAATTATGAAAAACCCTGTACTATATTAACTTTTCTTAGTTTGCAGGTTATAGTTGTGTCTTTTTAATAAAAAAGTTGGATTTTTAATTAAGCATTGTCAATATATAATTATATTTGTTATAAAAAATATACGAAGTTTTAATTACTGTGTACCAACACACAAATAATTTTACAAAGTATAGAACTCATTTCTGAAAAGGTCAAAGGAAAATTATTGTAGAATGAGAACTTATCAAAACCAAATTAATATTTATTTAGTCAAAATGAGTTTTTAAGGAATGATAACTGTATAATACGATACTAAATACCTCTTAAGTTTCATATGAATGTATTTGCATTTAGTTAACATAAAATAATAATAATTACACTTAACTATATACCATTATTATCATTCTTGAAATCTATTAAATGCTGCGACTAAGGAAGTATTTCAAACAAAAATTACTTGAATTTATTTAAATTATAAATCACTTAGATTAGATTTGTTCTGTGTTACAATTTCACGGAAATAATAACAGTTAACTTTAATTGCTAAAATAATTTTACAGACGCGATAAAGAGTACCTAAACGAAAGATGTAATGTATTATATTTATTTGTTTGTATAAGTATACGAATTGTATAAAGCAGCATATAATGTATTACATTACGGAAAATAAATATAAAATGAAATTAAATTTAACATTACTGCACTCTTTAGAAATACGGGAAGAAAAGGCAAAAATAACGTCGGAGAATTTTTAAATATTCAAACATTAAGTTTTACTTCATATTATTCATAATTTATGTATGTATTTTTTTAATACAATAAAAACCGGTTATAACGACATTGGTTAATACGACGTATCGGTTTTAACGACTCAAAATAAAAGTTCAGCTGAATCTTATACAGGGTGATTCAGTACTGTCGTGCCAAACTTGAACAGTAGATTGAGAAAGATATTTTAAGCAAAAAACTTCTAATAAACATGTGTCGGGAAATTTTTCGTAAGGGAACTACAGGCTTCCGAAGATTTTACTAAAAATGAGTTTTAATTTAATATCTAGAGAACCCTTTGTGATAAAATTATGAAATTTGGTATTTGGTTTAGTAATAATAAGTGTTATCGATTTCCCATATTAACTAGTTATAATTTAGACTAGGGATGTATGGGGCCAGTGGGCCCATCGATTTTGATCTTGTAATTGTTTGTTCCTTAATTTTGACCTATCTCTTCGATGCCGTTATAACCGGTGTCTACTGTATATTACATTTCTTTACTTGAAAATATATTGCTTTGTTTCGTGATGCAGAGATAAACATTCAATTTTAATTCTAATTTTAATAATTAAGACATATTCTTTTTTTAGATTATTTAATCTAGAATGTTTTCTGTCTCAATTTTCTCACTGTAAAATTGATAACTGTTTAACCAAATTCTCCGTCAAAATGGAACCCCTATTAGTGATGTCCTTTCTTCGTCTGTCCGCAGTTTGTAGAGTATTTCAAGAGGACCGATTGAGCTGATATTTGAAATATAGATTTTAAATTCCAGAAATAATATGCATATCTTAAATCATTATGTATATCATTACTAGCTAATATAACCACCATTGGCATACTTAAAAACATTTGTGGAATTTAATTTGACTTATGTATACTATACTAAAATACATCCAAATATACTTAAGTACTTTTATATTATAGTTATATTTTTACTTAAGTACAGTTTTTGTATAAAGTACTTAAGTAATTTTTTTGGTAATACACTTGTACTTATAAGTACAATTTTTGACAAATGTAATTGTACTTGTACTTAAGTACAGGTTTTGTATTTGTGTAGAGATTTGACGTATATTACTACATACTAACTTTTATCCACGGTGCACGTGTTTTTCGAAACCAGTGAATATTCGAGCTACCGGCTGTTTTAAAAATTAAGGCACCACGGCTCTATTTTTTATTACCGCACCACTCGCTTATATTACTGTTGTGTTTGTTTTGTCTGACGTACTGTTAAACCCTTTGATGCAATAGCGTGATTATATCTAGCCTTAATTGATTCTAAAGTCTTAAGTGTTATTTAAGTGAAAGTCCCATCACACTCAGTTTAGTAGTTTGTTTATTTTCATTATAAAAAAATAGCAAAACGTTTTTAAAACGATCGAGCGACGCAAAGATACAAAAATCCCTTTTCATAATGTACAGATAAAACTTATTTAACTTATTTGTAATATTATATAGTCATTAAAATATAGGACATACATTTAAATTAAAAAAAATACAGCTTCATAAGGGAACGAGAAATACTCATATAACAGAATATTTCATTAACCATTTAAATAAAGTATGTATCACTATACAGCAAGATTAATTTGAAAATTCTTAAATATAATACTACATAAATATCTTCAAAATTCGCATAAAAACATTGAACCAAAAACCTTCTTATCATACTAAAGAATAATTTGTATAAAAAATAAATTATGGAATTAAAAAAATATTTTTTCTAAAAAAAGTACTTGAAAATGCATTTAACCTTATTCTAAGACTGAAGAGATCGGCTTTCCATTTATTTTTATGTTTATAAATACTCATTGAGGCGAACTAAATGGCTCCGGTCATTCCAGGGAGTAATTATTCATGCTTGGGTAATGTTTTAACAAGTTGAATTCTGGCCGTACACTAATTTTCATATGTATGCATAAACAAAATAAAGAGGTATATAATTGAATACATAATATAAAACGCAGATTAATAATGCACGAATTACTTTGTTTATGTAAGTACCTTCATATACAATGGTAGTTATTCTATACTTTAACATAATAATACAGTGAAAAATTTCAAACCGACTACGTATCCTATACAAATACTTTCTTAAGCGACCAGTATTTGTTATAACTATTCATGCTTTTTTTGGGTTCCCAGAACTCTATTAATATCACTTTGATGTCTGTCCGTATGTCATAACAAAATATCCTGTAAGTTGCATAAGCTAGAAACTTATTTGAAAATATTAAGAAGTGTAAAATATTTAGATATTTCAGAGAACTGGAGACATTTGGGGTATCATAATGTAGTTAAGTCTTATTCAGTAAAACTAGATCCTATTTCTCTTTTTTTAATTAAGAAATGATGCGAGGAAGAGGTTCGAAATAGTAATTTCATATTTTTACCCATATCTATCTCGGTATATACTGGTTCAGAAAATATAAAAAAATCATGGTAATTGCGCTATAAACGATAAATATTAAAATCAACAATATTATTAAAAATTTTGAAGAAACTATCAAAATTGGATACTGTTATGCACTTATGTATTTACCGATAAAATATAATGAAATACAATGAAACCTGGATAACTGAAATCTCAAGGAACCAGTTATTTTATCCCACTTAAAGAGGTGTCCAATTTACCCTATTATAGAGGTACAAATGTAAAAGTGACGCGACCTCAATTAAATTCTAGTTATAGAAATTTCCTACTTAATCAAGTTTCACTGTAGTTCATGGCTGTATAATGTTTATTTAAATTGTACCTAATTGAACAAAAGGACTTACTGGAAAAAAACTTTTTCTTGTTTAGTTGAAGAGAGAATGATTATAAAAAAATTGTTTTTGTAATCATTCATCTTCATTTTATTGAAAGATGTATCTAATTAACCAAATAAACATCAAATTAAATTTTTCCAATAAAAAGAAATGTAACAAAATCACGAATTCATTTTTCTTTACGTATCAAAAACATAAATATTTCTTAATTAGTTTTGTGAAGGTTTATACATTAGTGACTAGTGCATTAATAATATATGTATAATGTATACAGTATGTTGATAAAGTAAGGAACAAAATTCATAACTGCGTCATTTAATATTTTCAAGCAAAACGCTCGGACACGTCGATTAGTATTTTTAGTTGCGGATTTTTTGACATAAGAAAATTGTATACAGGATGTCTCAAGAAGAATATACGCAGTCATAATTGATTTTTTTAAATGGAACACCCTATATATTATACCATTTTTGAATTATACAATAAATTCTGAATACTTTTTGTACAGCATACCATATCTCTAAAATCAGCGGTTTATGGAATAATGACGTTTGAAATGTGTCTCAAGATGAATATATGCAGTCATCATTGATTTTTTTTAATGGAACATTCTGTATATTATACCATTTTTGAATTGTACAGTAAATTCTGAACACTTTTTGTATAACTTACCACAGCTCTAAAATCAATGGTTTTTGGAATAATGACGTTAAAAATGTTATAAATCAATAAAAAATTAATAAACTTTAATAATAAAATATACAAAAGAAATAAAATTATTTCAAAAACCATTGATTTTAGAGCTGTGGTAAGTTGTACAAAAAGTGTTCAGAATTTACTGTACAATTCAAAAATGATATAATATACAGGATATTCCATTAAAAAAAATCAATGATGACTGCATATATTCATCTTGAGACACATTGCAAACGTCATTATTCCATAAACCGCTAATTTTAGAGATATGGTATGCTGTACAAAAAGTATTTAGAATTTATCCTATAATTCAAAAATATTATAATATATAGGGTGTTCCATTTAAAAAAATCAATTATGACTGCGTATGATCTTCTTGAGACACCCTGTATACAAATTTCTTATGTCAAAAAATCCGCAACTAAAAATACTAATCGACGTGTCCGAGCATTTTGCTTGAAAACAATAAATGACGGAGTTATGAATTTTGTTCCTTACTTTATCAACACACTGTATAGTATTTTTTGTATTATAGTTTATCTAAAAATTTTAGTGAAAGGCATGGTATTCACGTACTCGGTAGGTACCTATGGAACTTTAACACGGTACTCTAATAATCCTAATACATATATCCGAGTACTTATGCTTTGATCGTTTTTAAATATAACTTTTTCATCAAAATAGTAATATTTTTTTTAGAAACCAAAGGTTTATACTTTATAGAAGTTTCACTTTACATACATAAAACATTTCAGATTAAGAATATATAAGTACCTATGTTCGAAAAAAGATATTTGACTGTAAGTGCAAAGAGAATGGGATTCACAATAGCGGTAGCAAAATTTCATTCACGCAAGCACCCAAGTGACCTACCTGACTGGAATTGGTGATTTTTTATTTTACCAAAACATTAAAGTGGCCACAATTGCTAGATACAGTAACTAGAACAAAGTTTTGCTTTCGTATCAAGAAAAAGAGCGAATAGAATATTTAAGTCTCAAGTTATAACAAACATTAAGGTAGTTGGTCCGTAAACATTGTGTAAGTCAGATTTTGTTTAAATTGAACAGTAATATTTCCTAGATTAATATATTAAAAATAGCCCATTTTTATTAAAATTGACCATCTCAAAGTCATGAAAAACGATCTCAAAGTTTATATTTTTAACACAGCTTATATGGACTAACCGTACACCAACGTAACGTTTTATTAGTTAAAATTTAAACGAAAACTCACTTTTTCATAAAAAAACTGACATGTTGTATATTTACATATATGAAAGAAAACATTATACAAAAAATTTGAATTATTGACCATTCCGTTATTAAGGTTTAACCAGATTTAACCACCAAACCATCACATAAATAACAGTATTGTTGACAATGTGGCAACAGCGCATGCATTGTGTTATAGTAAAAAATACGCGAAATAATATATAATATTTTTTTACAAAATATAATAAGTGGATAGAAGGAAATTTAAATTAATTTCATTAATATTAATATATATTCTGATCGATAAAATATAATCATCTGACTAGTAATTAATAGTAGATAATATGCAACGTTGCCATGATCATTTCTCTAAATTATAAAAATGTATCATGGTCTAATGTGATCACATTATGATGGACCAACTACCTTAATACATTAAATTTTGCTTATGTCTGCACCAAGAAAAGGATTACATAACATTTTTTTAGCAATACTTAATAAATATTAATGGAAGCGATGCTGCATAGAAGAGAGGGCGGAATGACAACGTATATAATATATAACAGCTAATATCGATTATCTAGGGTTAGTTACCGGGCCCAGGGTTCAAAGTGTTTATATGATATTCAACTCATAATCGATTTTTGCTGTTATTTCATTTCGTGTCTGTCTCTGGACATCTAACTATCATTTCCGATCCTAGTTGTTATCTCAAATGAAATATGAGCAAGTATTTCTTAGGTTCTATCCCATATCCTATTTGACCGACATATCACGGGTTTCTTGGGGGTAATGTTTATTTTATATTAAGGGTAAGACAATACGGATAAGGTTATGATTTTTATTTTTGATCAAACATGCTTAACCCCTCAGCGAATATGTAGTTTATGAGATTTCCGATTGTAAAAGTAAAATATAAACAAGTTAAATTGGGCGTAAGATAGACGAAAGCAATAAAAATTTGAACATAAAAATATACACGTGTAGAAATGTAGTTTAAATTATGTTTTATAGTATTGAGAGAATCTTGTTCATTTCGATATAGTATATTTTTATTACCTAAGAGAATAAGCTTGAATATATCATAGAGAGAACAATGAATGAATGAATTACTTAGTTGTCAATGTGGTATACGTAGTCGACATTTGGTCGATTTGCCATTTTTGGGACAGAGTTATTGATTAATAAAATCTTTAGAGAAAATTAAAATTGCATGTAAAATATGCGAATCAAACATAATTTTTCTCGCCTGATCAATAAGTAGATATTTGGCTTCTGAACGACTTACATAAATAGTAGATTTTTCTTAATATATAAAAGTTTGTACGTATTCGCAGCGTGCGCGATTACATCGCCAACTAGCGGTTGCAACTAGGGTGGACTTTGATATATAAACAATCAAATAATTTAAATAAAATATTGTAATATATATACATTTTAGACGATTATTTATGACTATTCGTTTATGTACGAAGTCTACTAGCGCCGCTAGCGGAGAATAGAGAAGGATTGAATGGATTGAAGTCTATTTTTATCATTATTTAATATGTTTAGTACCGTGAAATTTTGTATTGAACAAATATCATTTAATTTAACTGTTTGCATATAATATAAATAGTATAGAATTAAAGGTAGGTACGTGAAAATTATTTATTTTGGGTATTTTTTTCTCTTTAATTATGACGTATAATAGAGAAATAATTAATTCGTTTACATTGACAGCATAACCTCAAACTATGGCGCCGATAATTTTACAATATTGCTCACCACGAACACTCGCATCGACATTATTTCTAACTCCACCTCCTTGCACATAGTCTATAGTGGGGTTAACCATGTTGATCTTTCTATTTTCAGTTAAAAACAAGCCTATTAAAAATGACAGTTAGTCCTCCCAAAGCGTTCTTTTTCGCCACGTCGTGCGCTGTGGTCGATTTCGTTTCCCCCACTACCTACTTTGCACCCAGCGAATACATATACGAAAATAGCCCCGAAGTAAAAAATTTTTCTTATTTTTTTTATTTTGATATCGATGTCACTGAGAAATGATTTTAGAATTATTCACCCATGAATCAGCAAAATGATGTTGCCATGTGTATAGTAAGAGCCTATACAACTAATTTAAGGGAAAGAAATACAGTAGAAATCGGTTATAACGACATCGGTTAATTCGATGTATCGGTTTTAACGACTCAAAATAAAAGTTCAACTGAATCCCATATAATTGCATTTTTACCGGTTATTACGACTATCCGCTTTTACGACTTAATATAACCGCTCCCTTTGATGTCCTTATAATCGGTTTCTACTGTAATATGAAGAAAAGATAAAATTTATTTTTAAGATATTTATGTTGAGTCCATATCCATTTACGGATCTATAAAAATAATGAGCTTTTAAGAAATTCGTTTTTGGTGGCCACAAATACTGAATCATGAGTTCCGAGTCTCAATACGAAAAAACAGAACACTTATAGGATCACTTTGTTGTCTATCTGTCTGTCCGTTAAGACTCTTCTTATAACTTAATTTTAAGGTATAGTTCTATAAAAAATTATAACTCTTTATAAAACGAGTTTTTAAAGCGTTTTGTGATACCGACAGATTGACTCACTGACTGCCCAAGAAACCTATATATATGTATGTACAATGTACATAGTTGACCTAGAATCTTGAAATTTTGCACGCAGGAAGGTCTCATAGCATGAGAGTAAGGGAAAAAATCCGAAAATCATTAATTTTTAATTCTATGTGTAACTATTACGTGTCAAACTTAATTTTGCGGTTAATATAAAATATTATGATTTCCTTCCCCTTACCGCAAGTTGAGTAACTTTTGTATTTTAAATAATAGTTTAATTTTGAACAGCCTGTAGTCACATTAACGTCCTAACAACCCCAACAGAACTTACATAGATGAAATAACTAACGTAAGACAAAAACATAATATTTACGTGTTATTTTCGTTAATAAATCATGAGGTGTATAAATCGCGAATACAACCCTGATGTAGCAAGTGTCAAACTCACAAATAAAGTTACGTGCTTCGGATTTGAGGCGGGTTCGTTAAGATGTTTACAATGAACATATCTGTGATGAAATGTTGCGATCTTATTTACTCAATTTGTATCAACTCACTGTCAAATAGATTAATTGATTCCAGATTAAACGGAGTGATTCGTAGGAATTGTAGGATTAATACAAACTATATACATAATATTAAGGGTAGTTGTATAAATAACTGGTTCTATTAACGTTTATGATGTTTAACAGTTTTACTGAATTTCACTTGGAATAGAAATATTATTTTGAGGTTAATTTTTGAAATGGAAGTATCTATTTATTTTAATATCGTTAAAAATCTTGCCCGTTATAAAGGAAGATTTTAATTATAATTAATTTGTTTAATAGTATATTATACCACGAGTCAATAATGATAGCTATTATTACCGAGGAATCATTTTCGAACCGAGCCGCGTAGCGGCGAGGGAGAAAAAAAAATTCCGAGGTTATAATAGCCATTATTGCGAGTAGTATACTGTACTTTATCTACGACTATTTTATTTACTTTCATAAACACAACTGAATACAAGGAATGCAAGCTTCAATACAAAAATTTTTGTTCTAATCTCAAATTAATAAAAATTAAATAATACCATGGAAACAAAATACAAACTCTGTTATTATAAATTATGCATTTTGATTTTTCCAGTAGCTGCAGCTTGTAGTACAATTTCGGGAAGTGTACAAGTAATAGACTCTTCATTTTTATCTTTCTCAATACAAATACACAAACACTAGGTGTTTTATTTGACAGTCGCAAATAAATTTTTTAGACTTTAGAATTTGTGTATTTTGTTTCCATGGTATTATTTAATTTGAGAAATTTTGTGATTGGTGCATTCAGAGGGAATAATGACCATTATTCCCTCTGATGCACCAATCAGAAAAGTTCTTTTTTCATTATTCCCTCTGAGAGATATAAGTCGTGGATAAACTTTTTTACTATACGTATCTATGGTCAAAAAATAATTGACAATAATTTTTTTAATATTTGCATTTGTATTTATTTATTAACATAAATGATCCATTAGCCCAGTGCCAAAGCCATTTTTGGGAAACAAAATTCTCTACAGGCTGGCGATAGTGAGAATCGTTGCTAAAAATTATTACAAAAAGAGGAAAAAAAATGCACCCTTGCACATGAAGCGGTTTCGAAGGGGGGTGGTTTTTAAGGGTTGAAAATGGTTTTTTGCGATTTCCGGCGAAGTATGACTTCCTATCGAAAAATGGTCTGCAGTATAGTTGTAGATAATATATAAATCTACTATTTTGTCTCAAACCAATTTACAACATAACCTCAAATTTTCCGAGTTTTTTATGTCGAAAAATTGTTCAAAATACTTGAAATTTTCATGAAATGTATGCTTTGAAGCTCTTTAATTTTACCGATCTGTCCGGAATTTCAAAGTTAAATATTTCCTGAAATATTAACGTTTTTCGAAAAAAATGAAATTTTTTCAATTGAAAAATTGATCGTAGAATTTTTTGATTTTTAACTTTTAGGTGGCTCATTTTTTTCGTCTTGAGTCGCACTTTCAGGTAGATAAAAAATTAAAATACCTTTACATTTAAAAATTCTGTGGAGAATTAGAAAAACCAAAAATCGCTTTTTGTAAAAAACGTAATTTTATTTTTCAATCACTTTAAAAATTTTGTACTAGTCATGAAATTGTTGTGCTAAAATACAAGAATAAAATATATTCAATTTTATAAATGGATAATTTACGAAAAAAAAATGTAATATAGTGTAAATTGATAGGAATAAGATTCTGTAAATAAGTAATTTTTCGGTAATAAATCGTAAAAGCATTATAAATTGATTTTTTTTACATATATTTAAAATTACTTTGTTCTAAAAAATAAAAGATTAATTTTACAGAAAATTAATATACTATTCTTTTTTTTAATAAAGTTTTTTTATTATTATGTTAAAATTTTTCAATTAATTAATTACAGCATTCATTTCCTACCAATTTACACTATATTACACTTTTTTTCGTAAATTATCCATTTATAAAATTGAATATATTTTATTCTTGTATTTTAGCACAACAATTTCATGATTAGTACAAAATTTTTAGAGTGATTGAAAAATAAAATTGCGTTTTTTACTGTAGACTATTTTTCGATAGCAAGTCATACTTCGCCGGAAATCGCAAAAAAACCATTTTCAACCCTTAAAAACCACCCCCTTCAAAACCGCTTCATCTGCAGGGGTGCATTTTTTTCCTCTTTTTGTAATCATTTTTAGCAAAGATTCCCACTATCGCCAGCCTATAGAGAATTTTCCTGATTTTTAGCCTCAAAAAGACAGATTGTCACTGGACTACGGTGTTACCCGGGAATTTAAAAATATATATCATAAAACATGGTAATTTCTTTCTTTTTATATTTTTTTAGTTAAATATTTTCTTTATTTGAATAAAGTAATTTCTAGGATAGCAATTTTCAAATTTAATATTAAAAATAAAAAGAAATACAGTCGAAAGTGGTTATAACGACATCGGTTAATACAACATATCAGTTTTAACGACTCAAAAAAAGTCCAACGAATCAGATTGAATCACATAAAATGCCTTTTTACCGGTTTTTAGGACTATCGGCTTTTACGACCTAATATGACTGGCCCCCTCGTTGTCATTATAACCAATTTCGACTATAGGTATAAAGCAACAATCACTTTCGATATTTTATCGTTCTTAAAAGGTCAATTAAAACATATAGTTTTCTGAATTTAAAAGTACGCTGGTGGTTGATATGGTTATTGAAAAAAATATATATAATATAGTGTTGTAATATATATAATATAGATTTTGAAGGCTGACTATGATAAAACGAGTTCATACTTAGTATACTGCTTACAAATTAATTTCAGATTTTAGAAACTAGTTGCAACGTGTATAGATTTTTTACAAAGATAAAGCCACCCCCGCCACAAATGCTAACGTAACTAGCAGACTGACGGCAGGGCTGTATCTCTACACCATAAATGTGACGTAATATCAAAAAATCAGCCTTTAGAAAGTAGTTGCAAAATTTGAAGCTCACCTCTCCGACTAGTAGGTTTTCATGAAAAAGTTAATAGCTAAGAAGTTTTTCTGAAAATATATCTAATTGTGGATGAAAACCACATTAAAATCATCGCTTCAGTAGTTTTGGAGATTAGCGTTATGGAAGTAGAGAAGAAGAAAAAATACAATTTATGCCCGGTTTCAGTTAACAAACAGTTATCTAGCTTTTTAAGTCCTGAATAATGAGTTTGTTTTACTTCTATGAAAGCATAATTGATCGATATATGTATTTTATTATTTAATACATCCTTTGTAATAATTACGAATTTTAGTTAAATGATTAGAGACAAAGTCATGACTAAGAAAAGTTGTAATGCATTTTCAACATTTGATTAATATAATATTCTCTGTATTCTGCACAGGCAATTAGTCGCGTTGACTACTGAATAACGTATATAGCACATGCGGTTGTGTACAAACAAGCGGAAAGCAAACTTACAGTGTTATAATAAGTCAAAGTCGTATTTATACAGATTAGAGCAGCCGTTCTCAACTATGCAGTCTGTTGATCAATGTTTCCCGTAATATAATTTTCATGTGTACCAAATGATGTGTGCTGTGTGCTAAATAGGGGAAACATGGGCAATGGCAAGATACTTGTCTAAAAAATAATTTAATAAATGATAAATTAATTTATTTCGATGTTCTTATAAGATGCTTGTATTGATACAGACCACCAGGGGTCGACCAACTGCGGTTCTTAAGGTATGTACGTGAGGTTTTAAAGATCTCATGAAATGTAAAACCATGTTTTTCCACACACCAGCCAATGGCTCTTTTTGCACACGCTGGCATTCTCAGTGCAGGTGCAGTTTGGTTCTAGCTGTGGTTAAAGAAACATGGCTGCAGTGCTCAACA
The DNA here is from genome assembly GCA_949319165.1 of Sialis lutaria. NCBI lineage: Eukaryota > Metazoa > Arthropoda > Insecta > Megaloptera > Sialidae > Sialis > Sialis lutaria. Next base: position 19,840,813 of record OX439241.1, read on the forward strand.
AGCGTTACCTTCTTGGGTTTTTATACCTCAGAAAAAAGTATATAAATTGCAAGTGTAAAAAAGCAGTATTGGGTACATCCTCTGTTGATTGTAAGGTACTTGGAAGGACATTTTTATACACTGTTTGCGAAATTTAAAGCATACGACATCAATTTTTTTAACTAAATTCGCATGAGTACCGGCATATTAGGACTATACTTACGTGTGAAAGTTTTGATTTGATTGTATTGCAGCCGGTGCTGTTGCCAAAACCGGCACCGGTTTGCCGGAGTGTGGAAAAACTCCGTTCGTTACTCGTATTAATTAAAATCAATGTGAGCAATTAGGCATTTCAAATTCAGTGCATGCGATTTGTTATTTTTTGCGTTTTTCTTATTTAATAAAGATATTACTAATATTTTTATAAACTATCAAACTATAATATACAAATAAATTTATTTATGGCTCTCGATTTTTTATAATCGTTGTGAAGGACCAGATTTGGCTATTTTATCACAAAATTTTACTGATTCCGGACATAAAAGTTCAAGATCTATCCTGCCAGTTTAAAAAATTTAAATAGTTTTTGATTTTATAAGATTTGAAGGGTACACGGGGAAAAGTCAATTTTCAGTCGAAGGCTAGTCGAATCAAGATAACAGCACCATTTAGTACCAAATCTAGGTACTTTTCGAGCCACAAAATCTTAAAGATATCATTTTTAGAATTAAAGTATCCAATATATCAATCTTAAAACAGCGATAACTCAAAACTAGATTTTTTGACTTAGCCTCTTTTTTTCTGTGTACCCTTCATTTATGCAAACGGGTACTACTTTATGTACCACATGTTGGGAAGCTCTTGATTAGAGGAATAGTGAAGATAAAACCATGTCAAGTAAAGTATGTCGTAATAATTGTTTATTTATGAAAATACTACGACGCTATACTATGTTTATATACGCGTGCATGTGTATGTGGAAATTCACTACGGTACATAGGGATTACAATGTTGTTTTAGATACATGAACATATTAGTTTTCCTGTAAAATTGTGACAAATCCATAAGTACATTTTTTCTTGTTTTGACAGTTGATTTAAATTTACTGCCAGATCAAATTTTTCTCGAGTTTGGCAGTAAACACTAACAAGTTCTTATAAATAATAAATATTATACGATCTATGTGTTGGGGGAAACATTTTTCAGACATTAGAATATGTTGTTCTGTCATTCCCTACCAAGGCGGGGCAATTTCATAAAAAATACGAAGGGGGGAGCATTCCCCCCGGGGGCAGATCCTTTCCCACAACTGGAATCGCCATGTGATAGCTGGGAAAAATGCTTACATTTTTGTTTGGATCATTTTTCCTGATAATTCCTCCCTGGCGAGTTACGCAGGTGTATCCATCTTTTTTCAACATCCTGTATATTTACAGTAACATATCCCCATCTTTTTTGTAAAAATAAAAAATAGCACTATATGACAAATATGCTGCTTTGAAAAATTTCGTCAATAAAAAAAATTGGCAGACTGATATCATTTTTGGAGTACAAGTTAACACCGCTTTTTTTTACTTATTTGGAGCACTGGAGTTCTTTGCTACATTTTTGTTTAGTAAAAATGGCGGGGTTAACTTGTACTTATAAAATTCAATTAGTCTACCAGTTTTTTGTATTGGCTCAACATTTTTTTGTATTTTTTCAATAAGTTGGACATATGCATGTTTTCTAACTAATTTCACAGTTGTAATCGAAACTGGATGAGAACTAGACAAGTTTTAGGCAACGTCAAATTTACAAGGAAAAAGTTACATTCGAATTTATAATATTATTAACGCAGAAGGAAAATATAATATAAAAATAGATATTTTTATAAATTATACTAGTTACTCGTACTACTGTGATTAATATTTCAAACATGTCTATGTGCATGATAATAATGTATGTAAATACAATGTACATTGTACATACATAGTTATATCTAAACAGTAAACGGATTTGCAGAGAGTGTTGTTTTCTTTGGGACAGTAATTTAATAATACAGGTGACTCATAAATTCAATTTATGAAAATGGGTGTGATAGTAAACAGATTTCCCCTACATGATAAATCAAATTTTGACAAAAAGAGTTAATGCTAGTATATGTTACATACTAATATCTAATTAAAATCAACACATTTCAATTTTCCTACGAATTAGTAAATAGCAATTTCGCTGTTGAATGGAAATGCCATACACATGTAATTATTTATTTAAATAAGAAAATCTAGGGCAGGTCTTTATGCCTACAGTTATCTGGTGAATGATGTGATATCTTAACATAACCTAGTAGGTTGTGTATTTACTTTGATAATTTATTTTTTCAAATTCATTATTATAATGAAATTAACATTCTAAAAACGGGTTGTTATACCGAAAAACTAGATAGAACATTTATAGATAATAAAATTTTCTATAAAACTTTATTTAAAACATTTTCTTGTATTATGACTTATGAGCTGATTCAAAAATAACTTTAAGGATCATAAAATTGACAAGAGTGAATAATACGAGGAAAATTTTACTACAAAAGTTGTATAAACTTTCTTATAGAAAGATGTAATCTCTTTAAAAGTGTACATTTTCCAGTGCCGATTTATAAAAAAATGAGTACACTTTATTCCAGCGTTTCTCAACCTTTTAGTATTTGCAACCCAATTTTCAATCACAATTTTCATCGCCCCCCACCCCCCTCATACAATAATTTTAACTGAAAAATAAATCTCAGCTATAAATAAAAATAAAAAAAATGCTTAGAGTGTCAATTTCTAATATTAAACCTCTTTTTTCGAAAAAGCAGTCACTTATAATTATTAATCTTGTTTTTAATTTAGTATTGATAACTTAATTATTACCTAAATACATTGTGCAGTACTTATTCAATCCTATTTATAATAGTGTATTATATCAGTGTAAATGTAAACGTGTATTTTAGTTCATATTTTTGTTATGTCAGAATGTATTTTATTGCCTTTCTTTCAGTAAATTAAATATATTTTTTTAATAATATTTTTTCTCATTTTTTCTCGATATGCTCGCGTCCCCCATTTAGTTTTATCACGGCCCACAGGTTGAGAATCGCTGCTTTAGTCTATGGAAGGGATATCCAAAAAAATCTAGTGTTCGTTATAGTATTATTATTGAAAGTATTAATAAAGAGCTACATTCTGGATTATTTTAGATTTTTAGCATCGAAAGCTTAGAAATTAGAGGAAGATGACACTCTGATAACGACATTTAAAGCAAATGTATCGTGACTAAAGGATTAAAAACAAAAGGCGTTAGAACATTTTTTGTTGCATTTTATGAGATTTATTTAGACACCCAATTGAGTGAATAAAAAAAATACTTTTCAGTCTATTGGAAAAGGATAAAATTTTTTGTTTGTTTTGGGTTATCAATTTACTCCTGTATACCAAATTTTATTTTAAAAGGTATATAAATGTTAGAATGGGAAGGGGTGTGACATACAGACAGACGGATAGAGCGAAACTATATATATTATAACTAGTTTTATACGGAACTTTAAAATAATGTGGTTACGTGAAAAAAAATGTGTTGCCAAATTTTATTTTAAAAGGGATATAAAGGTTAGAATGAGAAGGAGTATGACTTACAGACAGACGGATAGAGCGAAACTATATATATATAATAACTAGTTTTCAACGGAACCTTAAAATAATGTGGTTACGTGAAAAAAAAACGAAAACACTGAGACATGTAACAAATCGAACAATAATTGGCTGTATTTGTGTACCGGAAAGTCGCAGAACTCTCGTTAGCGTCACATTCAATAATACAAAATTTATAGTGTTAACAGAAGTTTTATTATAGAAGTTGTGCACACGGCTCACCGCCACATCAAACTTTTCGCTGTAATAAATATTGCAACTTTGCTGTGTATATACTCCAGTCCAATCGATACTGAAATTATTGTTTCCTCTTTCGCTTTTAAAATCGAGCAAATATCCTAAATCTTGGTGTCAACAATACGAAAACAGGGTGATATATTTGTACACTGTACGTAAATATACATACATTCATACATATATGCGTATACAAATGTACTTTACATTACGTAATTTATTTTTATTTATATATTTACTGACTGTTTACGCGGCTTCACTCGCGTGGACTACGGAATTATTGTTAGGATTTTTTTAAAATATAGTTAAATTGAGTAGGGGAAAGGGTTGCACCTTGGGACGGTTTTACCTTGGGACAACTGCTCTAGAAATCTAACCACTCTAGTGGTAACTCTCAGAATTACATCTTATATTGGCAACCCTGTCCTTTGTTTGCTCACCAAATTATTTCAGTTTCAGTCATTATTCGAAGCTTTAAGTGTCAGTTTATTGTTTTCGTACCTTGAAAGTAAAATTTTGCTGCAACTTCTAGATCATATACAAACAAGATAAGCATTTTTATTGACATTATTTGATGTAGTACTATTGCAGCATTACATAAGCAAGCAATCTATGCAAGAAGTTGTTAAATCGTAATTTTTTTAGAGTTTAGAAAATTTATTTTGTGAAAAGAATGATTGGTTACACCTTGGGACATTTTTCTGGTTGCACCTTGGGACTGAGAAATTTTCAGAAAGCAAAGAAAGCATTTTGTATTCCCCAACGTTGACGACATCAGTAGTGTTAATCCATACAATATTGTAAAAGTATTGCCAACTCCAACAATACGTCGTGGGTTTCATTCATTTAAAATTGCATTCCCACAGAAGCTTAATTTGAAATAAAATTTATTTAATAATAATTATGTATAATATATATAATTATATTATATATAATTATATTTTCATATTAATAAACATTGACTACGTAAGTCTTACTTCATTTTCACATCTTAAAAGCTATAATATTCACATATTTGCCATGTCCCAAGGTAAAACCACAGGTTGTACCTTGGGACAAAGATCAACAACTTATTAAACAATGAGTAGTGGTGTACGCTTTGGTGATAGCAAAATGATTGTTGATTGAACAGCTGCCTACAGTTGTAGCCTCTACAGAGCTAAAAGATTATTGTATTTGAACGAAAGATGTCAGTGCAATAATTAAAAAAGTAAAAAATGTCCCAAGGTACAACCCTTTCCCCTACAAACACGATAAGTTATTGTTATAACTGTTATAATAACTAAATTACCCAACGAAAACGAATCAGAACAAAAAGTACAAATAATTTTTGTTAAAATTTAAAAGCTAATTATTGAAAACAAAATTAATAATTAATTAACAAGCAACATCCAAAGGATCGAACTATGACGAAATAGAGCAAATATCTATTTAAGTGCATATGACGACGAAATCGTTTATTTCGATAAGGATTAATTTGTTCTAAATTTTTCCTCACTTTTTAAAACAAAATAGGTTAAAAAAAACCTCTACAGTAGTCTGAAAAAAATTAACTACAAAACTTGTTTCTTTGTAGTTTAAAATAAAATTCTAAGTTTTTATTTTTTATATGATCTTGAAGCCTTCCACTAAATAAAATAAAATATAGCTATTCAACTAAGTTTTAGTTTATTTTATTTGTAAATGTATGTATATATAGAAAATATTTCAACTTAATCTTCCTCAATAAGTTTTGGGATACCTCGTTCTATAGTTTGAAAATATGTGTGATGTTTAAACATACAAATATTTCATAAAATTACTTACATATTGGTTGAACATATTTGAACAATCCTAAATATGTCGTAAATATTCACTGACCAAAATTACTTCAAGTCACTGACCAAAATTACTTCAAGTTTAGAGAAATACTGATCATGGTATAATATCCAATCAATACTTTTAATCATAATGTATATCATGCACCATGCACCAGATTTATTTGACTGGAGTAAATGTTTAAGAACAATAAAATAACTGCACTTTTTATATTTTTTGTAACTGAATTTTTGTAGCTAAGCTTATTACTTTAGCTCTTGATTGACTCAAACTTAAAGGCGTCTGTGGTTTTAATTTCTAAATATTATCAAAAGAAAAAAAAACAGCTATTTTAATAACTATAAATTTATTTACACTTTTATTTATACTTTAAAATTTCAAGTCTTTTTATGAAGAAATGATATTTTATAAATGAAATTTTATATGGAAATATGTCTTAAGGAAATTGACACTATAGGGTGCGGGGCTGGCGATAAGGGGAATGATGTGGGCGAGCGCTTTTGGAAAAACATAGAGTGAACCCAAGGTTTGTCTCTCTCTGGAACATGCAAAATTACATAGATCCGTCTCTCTTTTTTTCACACACATTATTTTTAATAAAAAATCGCGGTTCGTAATCATTCTGAAAATTAAGAGATATATTTGTAAATGAATAAAGAATGTAGGTATGCTAAAATTTCAATCAAAGTCTCTCTGTCACATTACTTTGAAAAATCCTGTCATGTCTTGATTCTTATAAGGATGTATGATAATTTATTTATTTAGTATCTCTTAAACTATTCTCCTAATGACCTTGACATTTTGCAAGGATTTTTTAAATATAAATGTCTTGATATTTTCAAATATCATCGAAATCTCTTTGTTATTTTTCTACGGTGTCAATGTCAATCCTCTTAACTAGGCTTTATATACATAAATACTTGGTTTATATAATATGTAGGTACCTACTACTAAATTCAGAAGAATTGAATCCTCATACATTACAGAGTAAAATATGTTATTTATAAATATTTTAATTATACACAAATAAAACAGTTTACTTTAAACAAGAGAAAATATTGCCTTTTAAAATCTTATTTAAAACAGAGCATTTATTGTTTTTATCCGAAATTATTGTTTTAAAGAGAAATAATTATGAAGTCGGATAATGATAATATTGTTTTTGATATATACATACAAAACAAGGATTTTCTTGGCCCAATGCAATTTTTTTCTGTGTATTTACACTTAATAATCCAAATTCATTATAAAAACTTAATCATACAAATATAAAGTTTTTTATTACACTATGCAGCATCAAATGAAAGTTAAACTATAATTGTCAAGTTATATTAAATAAATTTCAATAAAAAACATGTGTTTCTTGAAATTTGTTTAAATTAAACAACTATATTAGACTGACTACAATGGCAAATATGTCGTGCATTTATCATTTTAAAAGATAATGAACGACATTTTCAACATTGTTGTCATAAAAACTTAATAATATCTAGGGAATTTTTTACTGCAATAATAGAGATATCATCCCGGGAAAAAATGATAAGATATAACAAGATATTATAAGATATGTTCGCATCTCGTTATATATGGTAATATCTTAATTTTTGAGCCTAAAATATATTAATTTATATAGATATATCTGATAATATATAGTAATATCTTAATATATATTGGCCCTAAGATCCGAAAATATATTGTTATATATTTTGATATATAGTAACATCTTTATATGTATTAGCCCTCAGATCCGAGAATATATTGTTATATATATTTATATATTTATATATCTGCTAATATATTATGATATCTTAAAAATATTATGTTGAAAAGAGTTCACATAGCTTAGAATATATTGTAATATATTATTATATATAGACATATCTGCTAATGTATTATTATATCTTAATAAATTTTATTTTTTGAGTTATCATAGCCAAGAATATATTGTAATATATATTAATATATGGACATATCTGATAATATATAATCATATCTTAATATATATCAGCCCTCAGATGCGAAAATATATTGTTATATATATTTATATATTGTTATATCTGCTAATATATTATCATATCTTAAAAAAAATATTTTTTATGTATTAGGTAAACGCCCGGTGGTAAAGTATTTGTAAATAAAGTGGCTGTTACTTTTTTAAATTAATAAATTTATTAAATGATTAACATTTGTTATAACAAAATATTACATTTGACCAATATCAATGGTGATAGGAATCCGGCAGTAAAAATTTGAGGATTGTAGCAGTTTGTATTAATTTTTTACTTATTAAATGTAGATGGTATTGACGCACAAACAACAGCATCCTAAGCGAAGAACCGCGTGTTTTTGAGAACATTAGTGATGCTACTGATGGAAGACATCTTGTCAAAAGAGCAAAATTAAAAAAATTACCAATAAAAATAAAATGTTCATATTCATCTTGCAATAAATCGGATAGCAAAAATTTTTTTTTGCACTTTTTTAGATTTATTTTAGTTAGTTTTTCTTTCTAATTTATTTCTTAATTTTTAGTTGGATTATTTAAAAAAAATCTTAGTTTCTCAAAAATAATACCTACCTACATAATATCAATTGGGCAAAAAAATTAATATAAAATCATCAAAATTCCCAAAAACTAGCTTTTTGTGGTGTATAAAATACACCACGTGAGTAACTGTGTTACGGTATTTCACACGAGTAATTAAGGGTTAAGAACAAATAAATACTGAATAAAAATCAAAAGGCCGCTGGCCCTACACTTCTTTAGTCTAAATAATCATTACTTGATACTGTAAATCGATAGCACGTATTTATACTAAAACGATTATCAAATTTTATATTTATATCGCAATGAATTCTGAAGAAATGGAATAAAATTTTTTTAAATACCCTGAAACGGTAAAATCAGATTAAAGAGAAAAAATTTTGACTAGAATATAAGCCAAATTTTTCTCCATGTAACTGTCCATTGCTCCTTCTGAACTGGCATCCCGGGCGGTAGCCCAGTCTCCCTCCCTGATGTTGGCATTGCTATTATACATTAACAAAATAAGCAACGAATTTTAATAATATTAAATTAATAATAATAAATATAAAAAATTCAAATATCAACCATTCTTTTTTCTAATGTTCACTTGACTTGAATTTAATATTGCACTCGCGTTATTTGTATATGTAGTTTTGTATATATATTCTGATTTCACGAAATAAGCAAATTTTATTTAGAATTGCCCATATAATCAGGAATGATAAAGTTATAAGTAACATATATTTTTGTTTTAAAAATTCACAGTTGACATATCACCCAAATTTTCAATATAATTTTATAAATTAAGAACAAAAATATTTAAACAAAATTCAAATATCAACCATTTTTTTTCTAAAGTTCACTTGACTTGAATTTAATATTGCACTCGCGTGATTTGTACAGTTCTGTATAGGTATATGTATATATTCTAATTTCGCAAAATAAGAGAATGTAAATTTTATTTAGAATTGCCCATATACTCAGGAATGATAAAGTTATAACATATATTTTTGTTTTATAAATTCAGAACAAAAATATTTAAACAAAATTTTGGACAGTGAAATATTTTTTAAAATAAATTTTATGCATTTCTCTACAAAATTAATATCTTTTAGTTTTACTCTATTTTTAATAGTTTTTGAGATATTTTGTTTTCAAAAAAGTACATTCATCATATTTTAAAATAGGTAGTGGATATTTTTGGTGAAACTTTTTTTTGAAAATGATGTTCCCACGCATTTATCTAAAAATTCTACAACTTGTGTTGACAATTTTTATACAAACATTGATGAATACATTTTTGAAATTATAATCACTGAATTTTATAATCACACCAGTCAGGTGTGATAATTTCTCAAAAAATACAATTTTTAGTGATATTAATAGACCGAAATTTAACTTGTAAGAGAAATATAAACTCCGTTACAGCCAAAATCTCAAAATTCGTGCACGCACTTAGAGTGTTAAGCAACAAGGTTGTGCAAAATGTTTTGTTACATGTGTATTAGCTTATATACATTTAATTATTAGATATGGAATTTTTTTGTGCTTCTCTTCTTATACCTATAACATACTCAAAATACAAAATAAATTGCTTCGTATTATGGCCAGATATGACCCAGGGAACACTGCCGTCCACTGCTTATATAATACAAATTTTTAAATATAATCGATAGGTATTAATTTATTAGAAAATGAGTTTTTCACACAAAAAAAACTGATTTATGTAATATAAATGACCATAATTACAACATAGAAACAAACACAATATGAAATCTATTCAAACACGTAAACAAATTGTCAATAGAAATGTAGTTAACAATACAATTAAAATTTTCAATAAAATTCCTAAATCTATAATAGATCCGTCTGTTGAAGAACTGAAAATTACTTTAAAAGAATATTTAATAAGCAAATGTCACATGGTTTTCTTCATTTATTTACTATACATACATATATTTCGGATTTCTTTAATAGTCACAATATTTCTATACAGTTTTTGTATATATTTTTTTATTTTATTAATACGGGCCTCAAATATTACTTAATACGCATATGGATTATTTTTTTTAATTGATTAAATAATATTCGAGTATGTTGTATATATGTAATAGCTATACATACTATGTTCGTAAAAGTTGGTGTAACTTGCCTCTCACTAGCAGTGTGATTTCACTTTGAATCAGTATATAAGCAACCAACGAACTCTAATGTTTACATAGGTGCATTCAAGTAAGTTAATACGGACGTAAGTAAATGAAGCTGCTATATGTTTATTTAATTATATAATATATGTGACATTTGATTATAGATTCAGTACGAGTTGGACGATTCTGTAGTATTGGGGTAGATAATAGATGGATACCCCCCCCCCTCTATGCATATATTATAAGATATTATAATATATTTTTAGATATGCCAAGATATACAAATATATTAACAGATATGCTAATATATTGTTATATATGTCGAGATATACTTGTATATTAACATATATACTAATGTATGCTAATATATTGTAATATATGTCAAGATATGCTTGGAGCCTGAATTTGGCACGATCCAAGAAGGCATTAGTATATATTATAATATATAACTATATCTTGCAATATATTATAATGCGTTCTTGGATCGTGCCAAAATCAGGATCCAAGCATATCTCATCATATCTGACCAATTGGATCTTGTAATATATGCTAATATCTTATCATTTTTTCCCGGGATGTTAATTACATTTCTCCGCGAATATAAACAGAGATGTTTTGATAGAGGTGTATATGTTTGTATGTATGTGTGAAAGAAGGTAAGGGGCAGGAGCGTATTAAAGATGGGGGGGGGGTATTGGAATTCAGCTGGAAGTTCATTAAAAATATAATATTTGAACCATTCTGAAGATATAACTGTAATAATAACTAAATAAAATAAACATTCGAAGAAATTAATATTTTTATAAACTTAATTAAAGGAAGTTAGAATGTTTACTGCCATTATAACGAAATTTTGATTGAATAGAGCAAAAAAATGACTAAGCTTACAGTTATCTCTTAGGAAAAGTAAATTTTCTAATAATATGTATATCAAAAAATTGAAAATTGATGAAAAATGGATTTGATCATTTTAAATTATGATCAAAACAATTTAAAAAAAAGTTCATAATTTTAATAAAATTAAATTTAAGGGAGGACATATGAGTAAAAAAAATGCAAATTTTTTTTTCATTTGCCTTAAGCTTTGAAGTCTTAAGAATATTGTGTTTATGTTTCATATTTAAATTCCAAGAATTGTGGAAGTTGTGGGTTATTCTCCGAAATGTGGTCGAGCGGACGAACGAACGAGTCGTATGATCGAAATATACTTTTCGAAATCCGTTCCGAAAATATTCCGATAGCGGTTGATCCAATTTTCTTCAAATTTTTACACAATATTTTCCTCCTTCGGAACGTAGGATTTTTCTAAAACAATTATTATTATTTTTATCAAGCCCGAAGGGTCGAAAATGTGGTTGAAAAATTAATATAACATTCAATCAGTTACCTTTTCGTGAGTTTTCTTTAATTCTATGTTACATTCCGAAGGGCAATATACATCAACTTTTAAGAAATTTCTGTTTCAAATCAACCGTGTGCCAGTAATCCTGGGGACCACATTGAGGGGCATGTTTTACACTGACCACGACAACAGCGCCCCCAAACGATAAATATTCATTAAAAAAAATTGTCAACGTACCTCAATGTATATGTTTTAGAATAAAATGAACCAGGATGTAATCGAACAAACAATTTTTGAGATAATAATTCCCTAAATTCATCTATTTTCCGCCGTCTACTCATATGTTCCACCTTAATTAGAAATATGACATTATTTAGTAATATAAATGTTTATCATTGGTAGAACAAAGGTAGATTATTAACTTTAATTATTTATTTATAACATAACCTTAAATGGATACATGATAAGCCACCTAGTACATTATACGAACTTGTCAACTAAAACTTGGTGGTGGTAAATTTTCCCAAATGTCATCTTCCGCTTTCGCGTCGACTCAATTTATAATAATATTAACATATAATTGAAAGGAAAAAATGGATAATTGCCGTTATATTATGTATGTTATATTAAAATTTGTATTGATAAGTATCAACCTTTGTATATTATTAGAATTTGACCCCGAAATTTTCTTATTTTAAACCGACTTCTCAAAAAGAGGAGGTTATCAATTCAATCAATATATTTTGTTATGTATGTTCGAGCATAACTTCGACAAATATGCGCCTATTCGGTTGATTTTTGTTTGTTTGAAAGAGTATACTCCCGAGGTGGTCTCATATAAATTTTATCAGAATCTGACCATGGACTTCAAAAAAGGAGAGAGTTTTCTATTTTTTTATATATTTTTTATGTATTTTCGGGTATAACTTCGACAAATATGCACCAATTCGGTTGATTTTTCTTTGTTTGAAAGAGTATACTATCGAGCTGATACCATATAAATTTCATTATAATCAAATATATGGTTTCAAAGATACACCACTCAAAAGAAAAAAGAAAAAATCGTAATAGAGTTGATCGAAAATAGACAAATTTCGCGGGTCGAATCCTTATAATCCGCAAAGATTGATACTCTTCAATACAGATTTTAATATAACACACATAACTTTGTGTTTTAACCCCGTAATTTACTCATTGGGTGATATCGGACATTTGAAAATAAAAAATAAAAATTTGCTATGAAAAAATTTAGTAAAAATAAAAAATTAATATTTTTCAAGACCTTATATTACCCTTAAGTTTTACTGAAAATATCATCCAATTATATCAAACCATTAAGTAGAAAAAAAAGGTTTTCGATTTTCAAATTATAATTAATTACAGCTAAAATAATTATTAAAATTAATTAAAACTTGGTCAAGTACTTCTTCATACATAGGTTTATAGATAAGAAAAAAAATTAACGAAATCGGAACTTGGGAACATTACTTTCGGCTGTCCTTTTTGAAAAGTAATATACCCAAAGTTGCTAACGGCGCACACTAGGTGGCGACGTGTCGTTTTTGACAGATGGTTTCCTAGCGTATAGTATTGTCTATACTGAACTGATTTTATAGCGGATCTAGGCTCCCAGGTGTAATTCGACCAAATCGTCGCAGCTTACACTCAGAAACTAAGATCCATATCAAGATCACCGCTAAAGCCTCAAGACTTGATTTTAAAGTTTTTTTTTTATATGAAATAAAAAAGATTGACTACTTGAATCATTGATGTACTCCAGTGAATGTTAAGTAAAAATAATATTTTTCTTGCAGTATTTTAAATCAATTCGCGCCTCCACCCCCTATTTAAATATCCGGAAGCGCCTCTGGTTTGTGAATATGTGTACTTGTATATGCGTACACTAGTGTAGCATCTAGAGCAGTATCGTGGAAGTGCCAGTTTAAAAACAAGCAGAGACACTCGAAAGGGTCCCCGGGGTAATTTTAACATGAATAATGTGTTCCTAAATACACAAAATAGCGATAAGACGTTGGCGTTGAACGCACAGAGACATCTGGCGGCAAATGACAACACGTGCGAAATGTGGGGATTTTTCATTACTTTTTTATTTTTCATACAACGCTAGGCGTTATCATAAGTTGGGCCGAATTCAGTTTGATAAAATGGGAAAACTGTGAGGGGTATCAGGAAAATATTATTTTTGTTTAGAGAGTACATTCTTAAACAGAAATTTTGTCAAGTGCGAGTTGAGCCACGCGTACTTCGGTAACCAAAGATTTTTGTGACAGAGCGGATTGGAAGGGGAAAAATTCGACTTGAAGAGGTTTCCGATTTTTCGAAGTTCAAATCATGGAGGTTCTATTGTATTAAAAAAATCAAAATAATCGTGATACACAAATCTTCTATATGTCAGAGTTATTAAATTTTAGTTTGGAAACCAAATAAGAAGCACGTTCATTCTCCGAAAATCTCATTTTTTTATGATATTTCTTTTAATTTGTAATATAATTTTTATTCGAATTATAACAGGCATGATGCCAATAACAAAGTATCATTGAAATTATGATTTTAAATAATGAAATGGGTTAAAAAGATTCTAAAAATATATTTATTTTTATATTAAAAGCGATATTAATATATTTTTTGTTAAAATAAAAATGCAAAATACAGCAATCCGCCATGTTAAATGAAACACCAATCAGAGCGAATGACGTCACGCATCAATAAACGTCAAAAGTGATTGATTTTTATTGTAGACAAATATCAATTCCTCTTACAATATTATTAGGTACATACCTTATTTAAGAACTTATTTACTTTGGAATTCATTTTTAACACACAAAATAATTAAATTATTATCTAATTCTGAATGTTTGATTATTGTTGACAAGGATAGTGACGTCACAATTCTAAAATGTCACCTGCGGGCGTTTTGGCTTCTTTAAAATTAGTTTTAAAGGAATCTATTTTTATAATTAAACCTTTATTTTCTGCAGAAATATGGATTTTTTTGGAAACAGGAGACACATAAGATCATCAAAGAATAGTTTTTTTATAATTAGTCAGCATACCTATTGTAAATTTTCCTTAAGACGGACTAACCGTAAAATCTACCGAAACTGTAAAATTTCCATCAAAACTAGTTCAATAGTTTCAAGTGTAGTCGGAACAAAGTTGAAATATTTTTGTCTGTAAAACAACTAATTTGAAAATTGAAAATATTTACAATGCTCAGATAAAGCCTACAGATTTATACATCAGTATTGATTAATAGGAGTATTTATTTAGTTATATACTGAGAGCGTAGTATCTAGAATCCCAGGTATTCAAATGTAAACTTTTCATATAAATACATATTAATTTAATTAATTACTTTACATTCAGGGAATTCAAAAACATTCAATATTAATAAACCTACTTGTCCAATATTTTCATTTGAAATTGCATTTTTTCTGTACATAATATACAGGATGTCTAAATACTGTTGATAGTGTATTGAAAGAAATTAAACAAATATTTTTTTGTTAACTTTTTTCAGATATTTTTTAAAGTAAATAAGGTACTGGCACCAGTCTTGAACACGTTAAGCACAAAGTATGTTTTTTTTGGATTGGTGGGTTACTTTTTTGTAATTCTCATGAACCTACATATGTTACTAATAAAACAACTACCTCTTTATTAAATAAATTTAATTACTAAAATCCGCAAATATAGTTTATTTATTGAATTATAACCTTTTATTTTGTATATGTTTTTTCTCCAGTAATAGACAAAGTAAAACCAGTAATGAATACTCAGTGATGAACACTTGCTAATGATTATAAAATGATACGTACTACTACACAAACGTTATAAAATAAAGAGTCATAAAATTTAAAACAATGTAAAGCATTTACATAAGAAACTAATATTATTATCAAATCATGCTGTTAGACAGTTAAATGTATATAGATTAACTAGCGGAATCCCGCGGCTTCGCTCGCGTAAACTTCGAAACTAATTACAACCCTCCATACGTGATAGGGAATGACATATGTATTACATTTTTTTATATTGATTTTTATTCATTACCTACTTTATAAAAAAACGTCAATATCTCGGATCTTAGTTAAAAATTGCAAAAACCCACCCCCTGTCTACCCTCACCATTAGGAGTTGAATATCAAACTTTTTTATTGCTTATTATTTTGCCCAACTCCACCATTATAACATAAGCAGCTATGCAGATAAATATATCAAAAACGCACCCCCTGTCTACCCCCGTTATTATGGGCTGAATGTTGAAATTTTTATTTTAATAGACGACTATTTTGCCCGAATTTACCTTTATAACTGAAGCAAGTATGCAGATAAACATATCTACATCCATCCTCGTCCCCGTCCTATGCTATTAGGGCTTGAATATCGAATTTTCATTTTTATTTGAATATTTATTTGTCCGAATTAACTTTAATATCATGAACAATTGTGAAGATAGAAGAGAATGTTCGATAAGATTCAATTAAATGCGAACAAAAAAAATATTTTTTTATATAAATTTTGACACCCTGTTTTCACCCCGTAGGGGTTGAATTTCGAAAAATCCTTTCTTAGTGGATGCTTACATCATAAAAGGAAGGCACCTGCGAAATTTCACGTTTCTAGGTCCAGAGGTTTGGGCTGTACGTTGATATATGAGTGAGTGAGTGAGTGAGTGAGTGGTTAAGGACAAACTCTTTTATAGATATAGATTACCCAGTAATGGCAGTAATCAAATACATATCAACAAATATTTCTATTTCAGTTAATTTAAGGGGTTACATACAGTTATAATTTTCAAAAAATCGATTTTTTAAAGTTCATTTTCGTAATGTACATATAATTAAATACACACAAAAAATTTCAAGTCAATCCGGCGATTATTTTCGAAGTTACACGCATATTTGTAAAGACGTCTCAGAGCGTTTGAATGTAGGAGGTCGGAGCGGCAGCGCGTTTTTCTCAAATATGTGTTTTTAAAAAATGACCACTATTCCTCGGAAACGGCTGAATCGATCAGTCTCAAATTTTTACACCAAGTTTCTTAAGTATATGTTTTAGTAATTAATTGGAGGTTTTTTCTCACCGATCAATATTTTTTTACAAACAATTTAAGGTCAAAATTTTTGTCAAAAATCGATTTTTTTGTTGAGAAGCCGCCATTTTGTAAAAAAAAATTATTTTGCTTATTCCTTCGATTATGTACAAGATTATACATTACTTTAATGAAATTTGTTTGGGTTTTTTATTTTAAATGATCCAGCCCAGAGATATCGTGGTCACCGCAAGGCGCCTTTTTTGAGAGAACCTCCTAGAGAACAGCTGTAGCAGCTTTCGAAATTATTATTTTTACAAATAAAAAATCTTAAAATACAATTAAAAGTTACCATAATATGTGTACTTTTTACATTAATAAGTTAAAAGTCTTCTCTTAAAAAATTCTAGAAAAAAACATTTTTTTGGCCTTCTGACTGTATGTAAACCCTTAAGTTAAAAATGTTTTGGGGTGTTATCCTAGACTGCTTCTACTTACTTACTTCCTGTTGCATATAATTGAAAATGTAAGTAAATGTTCTGTTAAAATGCATTTTAATATAAGAAAACATGTGTTTGTCTCACATCGCAAAAACTATGAGATTTCTGTAAATTAAAAAAATATGTTTAAATAAACATTACAAACACTTACAATATTTCTTTGAAAGATTTTATAAAATTTCGAGTTACTTAAGAAATATTCACGATGGCAAATTTCGGAGTAAATTATTTTTAAGCATGAAAACTAGAAAATGCTATCACTAGGTCTCTAAGATAAAAATTAAATAAAAACAAACGTACTTTTCATTTATTTGAAACTACATATTTTATAAAAAATAAATTAAGATATGAGTTCTCCAAATATCTAGTGGCAAATGCCACCGCCAGGGCCGAAAGAGTTAATAGTACTTTTGTCTCATTTAATCTAGTCTTTATCTCTTACAGTTTTCGAGATACACATACTGGTATTTAGCACACCCTATATATACTTGTACCTTTATACAGTTCTCCATTTTTTAATGTTTAATTTAGCACTTTTATATCCACAGTCAGTGCAACCATTCTGATGAAGGGTCAGTGAACAGCGGGCGACCTCTTCCTTTTTTACAATTTATGGTTTTACCCCCCCCCCCCTCACACCCTTGTTTCTCTCTCCTATCATCCGTCTATACATCAATGGTAAAAATAATAGGTATAATTCATTTTTTTTATATTCAAATCTATGTAATTTTAATGCTGTTTTGATTAAATTATTCCATATCCATAGATTTAATTTTCGATTTTAATCTTTTATGAGCAATGCATAACCAAATGTATGTGTTTTATATAATTATCAATTAACCTAATTAGGTGAAGGTTATACAGATTAAGTAATAATCCAGATTAGTGAAGGAAAATGTGTCTCTAACAATAAAACATAGCACGGGTTAATTATAATACAGGTCATTCTTACTGTTAGTCAACTGTGAAATACGTTTTTTTAACAAAAGATTTTATTGTTTAATATGTCTTTTAATTTGCTAAAAAATATAAGATTTTATCCACGACTTATATCTCTCAGAGGGAATAATGAAAAAAGAACTTTTCTGATTGGTGCAGCAGAGGGAATAATGGTCATTATTCCCTCTAAATGCACCAATCACAAAATTTCTCAAATTAAATAATACCATGGAAACAAAATACACAAATTTTTAAAGTCTAAAAAATTTATTTGCGACTGTCAAATAAAACACCTAGTGTTTGTGTATTTGTATTGAGATGGATAAAAATGAAGAGTCTATTACTTGTACACCTCCCGAAATTGTACTACAAGCTGCAGCTACTGGAAAAATCAAAATGCATAATTTATAATAACAGAGTTTGTATTTTGTTTCCATGGTATTATTTAATTTTTATTAATTTGAGATTAGAACACAAATTTTTGTATTGAAGCTTGCACTCCTTGTATTCAGTTGTGTTTATGAAAGTAAATAAAATAGTCGTAGATAAAGTACAGTATACTACTCGCAATAATGGCTATTATAACCTCGGAATTTTTTTTCTCCCTCGCCGCTACGCGGCTCGGTTCGGAAATTATTCCTCAATAATAGCTATCATTATTGACTCGTGGTATAATATACTATTATTTTAAATTACGTGTATTTTAGTTAATAAATTTTAATTATTAAAAATAATTGCCATAGCAAAGGACCCCGCAGAATCATTATGGTAAAAGGCTCTCGGTCAAACTCTTTGAGACTTTGAATTCTGATAGTCCTTGATGAGTAGATCAAAAGTGTCAATGTGCACTAAAAGTCCTAAAAACTCAAACTTTTAAGATATAGTCGTTTAAAGTTGGGGATCATGTTCGTATATAATTTACAAACAAAAAATTGTAAAACCTTAATTTTCGCACAAAACATGAAAAATTTTAATAAAAAATTTAATCCGCCATGTTCGGGCGTCCGTCGTATTAAATTTAAAACGATATTAGATATATTATATTGCATTATCACCGGACTGATACACGTACAAAGTTTCAGAGCGATACGACAATTAGAAGCGGGTGAAAAGTGAGTTGTAAGATTTGTGGACGTTGTCAGTTACAAGTCAAGTTAATAAAACTTGGAAAAAAAAACTGCGTTGAAATAATGTAATCTGTATTTAACACAAAACCATTATCATTTTTACTTAATCTCTGAACGAAATAAAGTATCGTTGTTCTTACATAAACACCGTAACGAGACCATTTTTGTTTTTCCGCCATAAAAAATCATGGCGGTTAATGAAGACATTACACTGCATTGCCCTACCGCTTCATATCTGTGACGTCACAGTAATGAAGTAGTAAAAATATAATGATTATTCAATAAAATATAGAGATAAGGAGTATATCTAACTTTGTAAATACATTCTATACAAAATAATAGATATTATTATCAATATATAAACAAATCGATTTTTCTTATTATAAACACAATTTTCAGATATGCTTTATAGTGTATAATATTCCTACAGAAAACATCTAAAACTTTCTTTTTCTTCTTCTTCTTTCCTTATTATAATGGTTTCTTGATATTTATTACTACGTTTACTTTGTTTTTCTCTTAAAAATTACATTTATTCCTTCCATAAAAATGTTTTATCAGTTAGAAAATATTACTTACAACAAATTCGTTCTCATTTACTTGGGAAAACGTGGGCGGCTCTGTCTATTATTCAAGGAAAAACAAAAGACGTATGAGGATTTAGTAATTTCATAGTAAGTACCAACCTACCCACATAATTATAACTGGTTACTTTTGATGATATGGTAAACAAAAAAAATATGTTTTATTACTCTATATCTTATACATGTCAACAAAGTTTGTTTGTTTAAATTATGTAGACCAGTGTTTATAAACCTTTTTTTTTATTCAGATCCCAATTTTTTTACCACAATAAAGGTGAATTTCTATTAAAATAAAAATGGATACATGTGTATTGCAATTACTCAATGTAAAACCCTAAAATTCTTTCAGATTAACTGTGGAAATTTTATTAGATTTTATATAATAATATAAATTATATAAAAAAATTTGTCAAGACATATGTATACCATAAGGGTTCCGAAGTATATACTACGTGGACAGGTGCATTTTATTAAATATAAAAATAGGATCTTATTCTATTAATTCAGATCTACATTTTGACACCCCACAAGCTTAGATATGAAAATAAAAAAAAATTCCATGACGCCCCTCCTTATTTTTTCAAAATTTGAAATGATATTGTTGATTTTAGTATTTGTCGTTACTAGTTTTATCAAAACCCCATTACCAATTTTTTTCAATATATTAAAATATTTTTTTTGCCTGTCTTTAACTTCTTAGCACCCCCCTAAAAAATATGTTTCCAAAATATTTGTACATATTTTACTAGAGGGTGTCATTTTACATATATTCAGTAAAAATTTCAAGGTTCTAGCTTATATAGTTTACGAGCTATTGAGCTTTGAGTGAAAAGGACGGAAGGACGGACGACAAAGTAAGATTAATAGGGTTTCTTCGGAACCCTAAAAATGAATACAATGCGGGCGAATAAGAAGTTCTGAGTGGCTCATCAACGCTCAGCACAAACCCCGGGACCTAAAAACGTGAAATTTTAAGAGTGACTTCTTTTTATGACTTAAGTATTCACTAAAATTAATTTTCCGAAATTCAACCCTAAAGAAGGAATACGGGTGTTACAATTTTTTTATTGTGATACGTTCTGCAACTGCTTGTTCATTGTACATGTTATGTATCAAGGTGAATTTCAGACAAAATATTATTAGAAAGCAGAGAAACTATGATTTCATAGTCATATTAACATTAACCACAAGAAAACAATGTTACTATTAAGCTCCTGATGAGGACTTCTTGTGAAATCGAAACACGTGTCGAGTACTATTGTTTTATTATATGCTAAAATGTACATATTTTGTTAAAGTAAATAAAAATATATATTTGATTTAATAAATCATAAACTTAAATGTTCAAAATGATAAAAAACAACCCAGGTGAAACCACGATTCATTAGTGAGTTATATAAACGGTCATACCTGATAATTAATATAACGTGGGTAAAACCGCGGACGGATTGCTAATTAAAAATAATGAAGAAAAATTTTGATTTTCATTGTTTTTTGGTATAGCTTAAAATATTTCATATGATAAACCATGCAAAAAAATAAACTAAAACAATGTAGACAATAAGAAGGAGTAGGCAAACTCTGTAAACTATATAATATAAACATACTATAGTATATATAGTCTATATAGGAAACATTCATGTTTATATTAAAAAGCTAAACTTGTATAAACTCATTATAAATTAAAAACCTTGTTCGTAACTTAAATCCAGTTCTAAAGTATACCTACATAATATTATAGTAGGTACATGTAATTACAAAATGTATTGATGTACTTTTATTTTTAAAATTCTTGTATGTTTTTTTAACATCATTATACTCATTTGAACATTTATTTTCTATAAGACCAGTGGTGTGCATCTTAGTTTTTTTTTTAGATATATAGGATTACATAGGTAATAAAAAATGTAAATTTGTAATCGGTAATTATTTTTACAACAATATCACTCAAACATACTACCTGGATTCGTACGGAAGTTAATATTTCACCCCCTGTCACGTATGGAAACCCGGATTGTAATTAGTTTTATTAGATCCGGCGGGAAAAATACCATGTGAGTGAGAGTTCTACGGGGAACAACAACCCCCCTCTCGCATAGGAGCCGAGATATTTACGATTTTTTTCCAACATGATATACTTTTATCGTCATGCTTATTCCTTGTGTTACCTAACGTAACAAAATATATCCTATAATGTGGCTAGAGATCATATTCATTAACTAAAGTCAATTAATTCATAGATATGTTTTCTAGCTAATTTTAGTATAAATTTTGTTACGTAAGGTAACATAAAAAATAAGCAGTGACATTAATAATAAATTAAGTCGGAAAAAAGTTTGCCGCCCTCACGCTTTTTTTACAAGTTGCTGATAAACCGTTAAATATTGAACAATATAATGCAGTAAAGAACTGTTTAGAAAAGAAATATACATATATTATATAGAATATATATACATATATATTTTATCAAAAAGTCCACGCGAGCGAAGCTGCGGTCACAGCTAATTATTACATATTCATTTTACAATCTTCATTAGTAACATTTTGTTTTTACTTACATATTTTATTACAAAAAAAGGCTGTAAATAAAACAAAACTATTTAAAACTATTATTAATGTATCACATTTACATTTATATTAGATTAAATCGAATCCCTTCCTTAAAAATACAATTGCAATACAAACTCACTTCCGGAAACAATTCAAAAACACCATCCCACATTTCATTTATTTTCACCGCATACAAACAGTCACATCGACCGAAAAGGGTGAAACATTCATCCGAAAGACACCGAAGAGCGTTTTACATACTTCTAAAACACTAACAAATTAATTTGTAATTTAAATTTCAAATTCAATAGCGGGGGAGCAGAACAAATGATCTTATTAGCGTCAGCCTTGTGTGTACATTTTTACCACCTATGTGTGCGGTATGAAAATAAACATTACCAAGTTGAAAATACACACAAGTGTTGTCGAATTGCAAACAGACCGACGGCACTGTATTTGCATGCTAAAGCACTCATTCCGATCTATGAATTATACAGTGCTCCGGTATTGATTCATAAAGTGATCGACTGTATACAATCTCTTCAATAATGCAAATGTACCAATTGGGTCTCTATGTATCTGTGTGTACGTACAGACTTTTTGACATGTGTGTGTGTGATGAAAACAAGTGACGATCTAGTTTTCCTTTGTAAGAGATCTATGAGTGTAGTTGGAATTGAAAATAAACATAAGAACAGCGCCGGATTCCAATATGTTTTCAGCAAGTGTGGTAACCTGAATTATATAATTGGATTTATTAATTCGAATAAAAAAGTAATATAAAAGCTATCTTCTCGGTAGAAATCTATATGTTGGCGATCGTACTCCTGAAGAATGTATAATGCACAAATGCTGTAGGTGGAGACTGCAAATGTTATAATCAAGTATTTATTATTAATCGTTTGAGGTGTCGGCAGTGGCGGACTTGACAGATGTCGGACCTGGCGCTTGCAAAGAGCCCCTGATGATTTTTTTATAATTTTTTTTTAAGTTAAAAAAGAAAAGAAAACACATGTTTGTTTTTTTCTTAAGATTTCATAGAAATCCTAGGGTAATTGGGGGAAATGGGTGGTATGTTTTTGAAATTTAATCCTACAGGCTAAAATATTCTTAAAAGTTTAAAAGTTTTGTATTACGATTTGCTTTTACTTCCATGTTCGAAGAAATGGAAGTATTGTAATACCGTCAAAAAATCATGTCCGAAAAAAAAGCAGATTCTGATTGTACTAACTAACAAAACGTAAAGAAAAGTTGATTTCCACATGGCGGCTGTGCGTGTGTGTGTCTGTGTGCCTGGATGTAAAATTTTCTTCCGTTCACGATTACTAATGTAAATATGCACCGATTTGAATTATTTTTGGGGAGAATGTTTGTCTCAGTGAGTACTCCAGACCTATTGTTTTTGGTGCTAATCGGATGAGGGGTTTCGGAAATATTCGAAATTTTGTAACTATTATCGTCTGAAAAGTGAGTATTATCTCACCAATTTTGATAAGACTTGGCACACTTGTAGTTCAATCCAATCTAAGGGGCACTTATTTCATAAACGTGCTTAGATAGCCACCGAAGAGGTAAAAACCATCTTCAAAATTTTATTTTTAAATACTAATAAATTCTTGTTGCCATGGAAACAAGCGCAATTAAATTCAAAATAAATGTCAGATAATTATTATTTTACAAAAATGTCACAAATCACACATATATATATGAGTGATTTGTGAAAAATGTGTATTCTACAACTGACATTACAATATTAGAAAACTAATATTTATAATACAAAGGTGAGTTTTATATTAAAAATTATTGTAAAATATATTATAGAACATGGAAGTCATGTATGGTTCTCCATACTGATATTTAGTTATGATATACTAAATTTTTATTTTTGCATTTTAATTAAAAAAAATAAAAAACAGTTCATCACCCAACTACTTACCTCTCACACCAATTTCCTCCCACTTACCCTATAAATGCTAGAAGTTTGAAATGTTAACTGAACATATTTTTAATCTCACATAGCCAAGGGCAGAGTTCTGTATAAGTAACAAAAATTAAGTTCAGCTATTACTATTTTACCAAAAATTGTACTTATGTACTTCAGTTCATGCACATCGACGTTTAAAGATTATTTTATTAATTTTTTGGTATGGATCGATGCAGTTGTTTAAGCTATATAAATAATATACAAAACAAATAATTAAAACATTAACTTATAAATAGTTAACCATCATTTTGTGTTCTGTAGTCGGATAAAAATTCTATTACCTTATAAATAATTTTTTTTCTTTTTTGTATAAATAAAGAAATACATTTTTTGTCGTTTTCTACACATTTTGTATGTTTAAAGAAATAAATCATATCATAAATAAATAATCTTACCTCATTAAATTTATCCTGGTGACGCCCATGGACCCGATGAATAACGATTTTGAGACACCTAGAAAGTAAATCAGTTATAAAATTATGAAATTAATTAGAGATTCTTATTTATTAAATATGTACGTTTGCGGTGGAATGTTTGACTTCCGTTTAAATGGTTGTTACCAAAAATTAATCAAGTCTTTAAAAATGTATGAATATCTCAAATATTAACCTTTATGATTTGTATATTACATTACATTGATTACCTTCTTATACGGAGTGAATTTTTGTATTTATGTACAGATAATAACTTTTTTAACTTGTACTGGATAATTATTTACTAATTATGCAATACATTATCTTAATAATAATCAAAGACTAAAATTATTTTGATAAGTTTGCGCCTTGATTTTAGATACATTTTCGTTTAGAAAAAAAAATCAAATCTTATTAACGAAAACTAATGCTTAGGTATCTTTACCAATTTTAAAATTTTTAAAATTATATTTGAAACGGTGTGTATTTTTTCAGATAGAATATCTTGATATGGATCTTTAAGTCGCGTCGATTTGGTCATGTTATCGGCCAACGTTTCGTCACACATTACAGTGGACATCTTCAGTGTGTGACGAAACGTTGGCCGATAATACGACTAAATCGACGTGGCTTACACCCAGAAGCCAAGATCTATTATTGTTATAATCAATTTTATATATCAAATTTATTTATCGATAAAAAATATTTCTCACGGTGCGGTGTAAGAAATAACTTTTATCCTTGCACGTTTTTAAAAAATTTCAATAATTATGTGTGGAGGCTGATTACATGGGTCACTTATTGTATATTAGTTTATTAGTTATTTAGAAATATTTGTTTTATATTAGCAGATATACGTACACTGTTTGTTCCGCATTTACTTATTGTTGACGCCACTGCCGTGTCAAGTACGTGGACATGTGGCGCCTATGGTGTTAACATTTAAAATTTAGTTTGAAACGTTGTAACTTGTTTTAAACCTATTGTATGTTCATGCCTCAACCGGTTTTTATAAGCCACTTGCGTTAAATATTACATCGTGTATACATGCATTGTTAATATTTCCGTCGGATCCGCCCTTATTATTGTAATTAGGTGAACATTTGTTCTTGGGATCACCATCGACGTGTTTTATTGTTTTCTGTGATCGATGTGATTATTGTAAAGTCCGACCAACTATATATTTATTGTAAATTATAGCGAATGAATTGCGAGGTCGTTAAATATATTTCTTTATAGTCTATTTAGACTTATAACTGATAACGAACAATCAAACAGTTGAACAGATTGACAAGTGATTAGTAATATTTATCTATTTAAATATAGAAACAGAATTATGTTTTAGTTTATGTGCTATTGTGAATTAAATATAAGTTTTTGTGTATATTTGTGTGTAATGACATTGCATCGACATTATCGCATTATCAAGGAGTAAACCGCCCCTGGATAAACGGGCCCCTAAATTATATGGAACCCACATTAAAGCTGTCCCTTATAAAATCCTTTTCCTTTGGCTTCAATGGGAATTTGTGGATCTACGGCAGTTATTATCAAGGTACGTTTATTCTTTGTAATTTGAAGAGTCAATCAACCACGGCTTTATATATATTTCTTCTACCTTTGCTACTTTCATCTGAGATCAACACCTTATCAGATATTTTATTATTTAATTATTTTTTGGTATGACGGTGGCCTTAATTTATAATCATTTGAACCTATCGAAGGCTTAAGGCCCCGACACTTATTAAATATACCTGATTAAATTATACGTAAAAAATGTCATGTGCACTATTCGGCTAATCTTCAGCCTACTATCGCGTTCGATGCTCAAAGTAAAGAGTAGTTTTTGGAACGCAACGAAAAATCGGTATAACGAGATTTTACACCGCAAATATTTCTATAATGGCTAATTTTACCAAAAAAATGATTAAGATGAAAATTATAGAACTCAATCTGCTCTATGAGATTCATGTAACACAATTTTTTTTCGAACGTTTTTTATTGATTTTTTTCATTACACGTTTGTGTAAAAAGGTAAAAAATCAATAAAAAACGTTTGAAACAAAATTCTGATATATAGATCTTATAGAGGAGATTCAGTTCTACAATTTTTATCCTTATCAACTTTTTGGTAAAATGAACCGTTATGGAAATATTTACGGTGAAAAATCTGGTCATACCGATTTTTCCTTGCGCTCCAAAAACTACCCTTCACTTTGAGCATTGAATGCGAGAGTAGGCTGAGGATTAACCGAATAGTGCATATGACATTTTTTTACGTAAAATTTCATGTTCAATCTTTAATTCTGATAATATTTTTTTCTCCGAACGGTAGTTCGGATGAAAAATGGGAAAAACTGGAATAAAATTCACTCCAGGGGTAGTTTTTCACGTAAAAGGGGATGTTCCATCCACGATTTAGGTGGGAACTTTTCGGGCTCTTATTCCGAACCCTTCTGAGAGTACGTGTACAAAATATCAAAACTTTATGATTTTTTTCTTCTATTTGGCAAATTTTAATCTAAATACCGTGGACTATTACTGAATATACAGACAAAATTATACATGTATGTATGTCTGTATGTATTGTATACTGATGTATACCCTATACATTCGTATTTAAAATACTTCAATTTTTTTTAATTGAAAGTTATTGTATGTAATTATGTACTTATAAATGTACTTACATTCTAATATACTTACTTATAAAGCTACTTAGTTACTTTCTAAAGCAGATATTTAAATACATTTATTATTGTACTCTTATTGAGGACTAAAGGTTTTAATTTTTATCTCTCCGAACATAATCCAGCTCTGCGTAAGTGGCAGAGAAATAACATAGAAACGAAAAAAGAGTAAAGTACTCTAGAAATAATCCAATAATATAAAAGCAGTCGTGTGCGTGTGACATAACGGTTTGAATCTTGGATTTACCATAGTAACAGTAAACAATTTAGTTGTTCATCAATAATACACAATTGCTGTTTTCTGTCTATAATAGTCGATCTAGCGTTCGTTCGTGCCATATCTATGAGTGCAGTTGAAGCAGAAAATGAACATAAGAGGATAGGAATGTAGTTTGTGCGGATAGAGGATTTCAAAAAAATGGAGATGAAATAATGTAGCTAGTTACAGAATTTATTCTGATTTCAGCTTCAGGTTTAATGCATGAACTACATAAATAAGTTCTAGTACTAGAATTTTTTTCAACTTCAAGTTCGTAATTATAACTTTATATTTTTATATTTATAGAATTTCCCTAAACATTTTATCTTTTTAAATATATTTAGTGCAGTTACTAATCACAATAAACTGATAATATCTTTTAAAACAATAACTTCTTAGGATTTCACAATGTCTGGACTTATAATTACCAAAAAGAACAACGATTCATTATACATAGAATTTATGAAATTGGTAGGGAAAATAGGTGATATATTTTGGAATTGTAGTCCTACATCCTAACAAAATTTTTAAAAATTGAAAAGTTAGAACTCAGTTGTTTTTATATTCAAATTTTCTTTTTAATATTAAATTTTAACATAATATAGTAAACAGTTTACCACCTAATATCCCCAATGGGGGAAATTGAGTGGATTTTGTAACTCATAAATAATACATATGTATTTAATTTATTAGGCAAATGGGTGTTAAAAGAATTTTTGAAATAAATCTTTTCACTGGTTTTAATTTTAAAACATTTGTGTGAATTTAAAAACTACCACCCAATTTCTAACAGTGGGGGAATTGAGTTGAATTTTTTTTTACCCCTTACCACCCCATTATGGAATATTATTGTAAAGCTGAGCAAAGTGAAAACACATTTGAAATTTGCTTAAGGGGTTACATATACTTAAAAAAAAACAAATTTTTTATTTCATTTTCGTAATCTACATATATTTAAATACACACACAGAAAATTTCAAGTCAATCCGGCGATTATTTTCGAAGTTACACGCATATTTGTAAATACGTCTCAGAGCGTTTGAATGTACATAGGTGGTCGGAGCGGCATGGGCAGCGCGTTTTTCTCAAATCTGTGTTTTTAAAGTCGGTGACCACTATTCCTCGGAAACGGTTGAACCGATCAATCTCAAATTTTAACACAAGTTTCTTAAGAATATTTTTTAGTAATTAATCGAAAATTTTATCTCACCGATAAATATTTATCTTTTTATAAACAATTATTAAGGTAACATTTTTGTCGAAAATCGATATTTTTTTTTGAGAAGCCGCCATTTTGTCAAAAAAATTTATTTTGTTTATTCCTTCGATTAGGTACAAGATTATACATTACTTTAAAGAAATCCGTTTGGGTTTTTTATTTTTAAAGATGCAGTCCAGAGATATCGTGGTCA
This sequence comes from Sialis lutaria, assembly GCA_949319165.1. Taxonomy (NCBI): domain Eukaryota; kingdom Metazoa; phylum Arthropoda; class Insecta; order Megaloptera; family Sialidae; genus Sialis; species Sialis lutaria. The sequence continues at coordinate 19,870,042 of OX439241.1, forward strand.
CCGCAAGGCGCCTTTTTTGAGAAGACCTCCTGGAGAACTGCTGTAGTTGATTTCGAAATGATTATTTTTAGAAATAAAAAATGTTGAAATATAATTGAAAGTTACCATAATATGTGTACAAATTTGTATATTGATAAATTATAAAAGTCTTCTCTTAAAAAATTCTTGAAAAAACACTTTTTTTGGCCTTCTAACTATATGTAACCCCTTAAAAAGGTTAGAACCAATACATACGTGTATGTATTTTTTTACAGTTCTAAAGTGCATATCAAGCAAATGGAAACATTTCTAAAAAATACCACCCAATTACCCCTCATACCTAATCCCCCCCCCTATGTATCATATATTTTATAGCTTGGTGATGGTTATGTGATTCGAACCATTTCTTTGTTTTCAAAAATATAGTTTGGTAATATTGTGAGAAAAATTATAATGCATATTGAAAATTTTACGTGAAAATATAGTAAAATGTAGGTTTAAGTAATTTTCAGTAGTTTTTCCAATAAATCTTAATTACTCCGTAGTATTTTTTCAGGTTCCAAAAAAAAACATTATAGACAATTTTTCCAATAATTTTTCGGTTAGTGGTAATTTAAAAAAAATGATCTATATTTAAAAAATAAAATGAATATGCTTGTCAAGATTTAATTTGCTATGATATTTTATTTACTTATAATATCTAGGATGAATGTACTGTAAATGAGTTTACATTGGTTTATTTGGTCAAGTGTCAGGTCTTTGTTAAATATAAAAGTATACATATACTGATCGATTTTCGAACTTGTATTCCGATAATCAGAACAGATATTTGAATAGGATGTAATTTAAATCAAAGAGCAATTGAGTGGCTTTGATGTGATATACAACACTTGAGATTTACTAGTTAATTGATTTAAACATGGTTTCTCCGTAACCACATTTCACCGTGCCTTCCTTTAGCGACAAAGACAGTATTTCTACACAATTGAAACTCTACTGCAGTTAATTAATAGGCTCGACGAGGCACGTCTATATTTAACACACAAATTGAATATAAACAAGATTTTACGGATTAAAAAAACTCTATTCTATTCTTGAGGCACGCATTGTTACTTTGAAATGTGACTTATTTTCCTATTTTTGAGTTTTTATGGCAAATGCATGCTTTACTAAATATGTAGTTGTGTAATTTCGAGTTCATTAAAAGCGTGTTTATTTTATATAGAATACTATTAGCTGTTACTTCGTTCGCGTCATTTATTATAGAGTTGTATAATATATTAAGATGTATATCATCAATCATTTTTATATGTTATTGTATATGGTTTGCGTGGAATTTATGTTAGATAGGAACTGACACTTATGGAAAAAAGAAAAAAGTAATGTAAAGCCGATTTCTGTTATAGTCGATAAAGCAGGTCACTCGTACAAATGTCATTTACACCTATTTTTTAATATAATAAATTTTTCGGGGTACATTTTTCAGGATATAAACTAGCCTATGCTCTTCCCCAGAATGCAAGCTATTTTCCTACCGTATTTCATCAAGATCGATTCAGCGGTTTAGCCGTGAAAATGTATCAAACAGACATACACATATTAGCATTTATAATACTAGTATGGATAACATAAAAAGTTGATTTTTTTAAAATTCAGGATTGTATCTCAAACAACTCCAAATAAAGCCTTCAATGTTTTCGAAATTTTTCATGCAAATTTTGGTGAAATGCCAGTCATTTTTGAACCGGTGGGTGCGGTACTCGAGTTGAGATTTTTGAAATAAGCGTGTAAAAATCTATATACTAGCATCTAATTTTCAATAATATTCCCCCAGAAAGCACTCCTTACAAAAAAATGAAAAATGAATTAATATTTACTATGAATATAATTACTATATTATATTATTGTCAGTTGTATTGCTCTTCCTCGCCATATCTTAGATATGAAAAGCTTTGCACTCGTTTTGTATTTATATACACGTTTTGATTTATGTACATATGTGTGTGACTTGCTTTATACTTTGAAGGTACAATGTAATGAATAAATTTATTATTATCATTTAATCGATAATATATTTTAAAATATTTTTTAAAATATATCAAAAAACGACGTTTTTAAAAGTTTTTTTCAATTTAAAGCGGCCAGAATATTTTAAAATAAGACATTTATTTAATGAAATTAGGTACGTAGCTTTCCATTTATAATTTTGGTATCAAACAATTGAGTTCTTATACTCGTATATGCAAATACATTGAAACTTTTTACCATTTTTAAAGGTAAAATTCATTTTACGTCTACATACTTTTTGTTTGTTCACATTTTCATTCATTTAACATTTTAAAATCTATGCTCTACTAATTAAAAAATTAACAAAACTATTCAAATAACACTTGTAAAAGTGTAGTGATATTTAAACAGAAAACAAAACAAAAACAGTATTGACTGTATGAAAATAAAGTAACAATAAGTAAAAAACAAAAAAAAAATCCTTTTAATATAAATTAAAACCAACAGATTTCAATCTCGATGAACAAAACACATTTGTTAATACAAAAAAAACCTACCCTGCCTATTTGAAAATATAAATAAAAAGTGTTCGTAAATTTACAAAATCACAGAGAAAAAAAAATACAACACAAACGCGTTTACATATTTTTCAGGAACACAAAAAGGGAGTAGTATATATATAAACGAGAATATACACAATATTATTTTTTGAAAGCCATAGAAACATTTGAATTGAGATCATTATCACTTTTGAGCACCGAAATGTAGAATATGGTGATAAATCAAGGAAGAGAATGTACTCTGATGTTTTTATGGATTTGTTTTCGCGTTTTTCTACAGTTGGAGAAGAAGAAAAAACGGTCGTCTTCCGTTCATTCCATTTAACTTTCGCCCTTCGATAATTCTCTGATGATAATTTGGTTCGTAAAAAATAATTATGTATTCATTTCTATATTTGTAGAAGTTTTAATAGAGACATTATGAATTTTTAAGATTCGTGTGATTTACATAGAGATATTTTTGGGGAAATTTGAATTAATGTTGACATACTTTTTTGTATAATTTTTTTATAGTGTACCTACTTGAAAAGTCATTAGGTACATAGATCTATATAATAAAAGTTATCATGACATTAGTGATATTTTTTGTCCCTTACAATTAATGTATTTTGTCCCTTTTAAGCATTTTTAAACAACTGAACGTTTCTTAACTCTTCGATAATTCTCTGATGATAATTTGGTTCGTAAAAAATAATTATGTATTTATTTCTATATTTGTAGAGGTTTTAATAGAGACATTATGAATTTTTAAAATTCGTGTGATTTACATAGAGATATTTTTAGGGAAATTTGAATTAATGTTGACTCACTTTTTTGTATAATTTTTTTATAGTTTGCTTGAAGAGTCATTAGATAGATCTATATAATAAAAGTAATCATGACATTAGTGATATTTTTTGTCCCTTACAATTAATGTATTTTGTCCCTTTTAAGCACTTTTAAAGAAATAAACGTTTTTTATGATATGTAAATAATAGTCTTCCTTTTTTTTAGTTAGCTAGATTTGTTGACAACTTTAGGAAATTATAAGTCAAGCTAATAAAAGCGTGTTAAAAATTAAAAACCACTTTTTGTGCCCCATATAAAAAACTAAACTAGAGTTAATTACTCGAAAACGAAAAGTGATATAAACATTCTAAAAATGTTATTTAATATTGTAGTACTTATTGCTTTATAGTTTCCTACCTACTGTATATATAAAAATTTATTTAGTGTGCCGTTTAAACAACGTAGAATTTTTAATTTTTATTAGATAGTTATACTCACCCTTTTTTAAATTTTCGTTGCTTCTATTTTTTGTATATTCTTTTCCAAAAATCGTTTAATACGATAAAAGCAAATTGTAATATAATTTGAGTAAAAATATATTTTTTTGAACTTGGCTATTGTGGTTGTTATCTCGACTTAACATGATTTTCTTATATTCTACTCTACGTCTTTTTGTGGAAAATGCCGCGAGATGTCGACCAAACATAATATATACGAAATCAAAATACGACCTGAGATAGAACCAAAAATCGTCAATACAAACATGGAAGCTATTTCGTTTTAATTTTAAAATCTCTTTAATATGGAATTGATTTTTCCTTTCAGATTTTTTTCATTATTAAATCAAAAATACCATGCGATTGAATTTCAAGCTTAAGGCTTCTGCGGTGATTTTGAAATGATTCTTGGTTTCTGAACTTAGGTATGAGTATCGTTGTCAATAATATGAAATAAATTTGAAGTTCTATTTGCGTTTTATGTATTGGCTTAACATCATAAATAGTTTATGTTTATAAAAAAATATACAAACATGTATAAAATGTAAAAGAAAATGTTTATTTACTCAAAACATTATTATTATAACAATCCCATTTCCACTCCTCATTTAGACTATAAAGGAGTTATTCTTGATGAGGACTTATTGTGGAATGGTAAGATGTGTCGAGTGACATTCATTCTCATTAATGTGGTTTTAGGTGTTATATTTAGTTTTGGTAAAGAAGGTTTACTTATGTACCTACCTACATACATATTTGTCATATTTCTGGTTAAAACAATTAAAGCGGAATTTAATCTAAATAAAATGAATAAAATATATATATATATAAATTATTAAATATGAAAAAATTCCGAAAAATACTAAAATCCTTGAAAAACTCTGGAATATAAAAATATAAATCTTTTAAACTTAAAATGAGGAATTTTTGCGTTTCGTAAATGTAGTAAACATGTTAAAAATAATTTAACTTAACTTCTCACGTTATACGGGTTGTTATAATATAACATTTATTCTTGTTCACCATGAGGTCAAAGGGCCAAATTTCTCAGTCTCTTAATATATTTTGAGGGTCAAATACATATTTTGTTATGTAAATATTTTCCAGAAAAAAAGAAGTATTTTGTACCTTTCTTTAAACTGCATTAAAAGGTTAGTTTAGTTAGATTCTCAATATATTTAGTCGTTTTGGTTTTTGAAAAACTATGTTATTGTGTTTTGAATGGTAGTGTTTTAAATAATAAGCATAAGTCTCAATGTTTTTTGGAGAATGGTTAGTATACACTTAGAAAATTAATTATGTGATATAAAAAAATTATTAAAACCCATACGTGGGTGTTGCCTTGCAATCCACTTGACACAACTTAAAAAATACCCTTACCAATCGATTCGTGAATCAATCCCGAGTCCAACGAGGTACATGAAGCTATTTATGAAAAAAAAATTGAGGGAGGGTGGAGTCATGACCAGAAAAAATCCTAAAATGGGCTAAACTAGAACAACAAACCAACCATTTAGCGAAAAATTTAGTGGGCAGGGGGCCGAGATCTCACGGTGGAAGACAGACGGACGGAAAATCGAGCATATAAACGCTACCACTTCGTGGGTTGCACTAAAAATTGAGGTTAACAAATCTAAAATTCTTTAAAAATATGTAACACATTTTTCAAATTACAAATTTAGTGGAATTCTTTTGATATATGACTAGCTATTTGGTGGCATACGAAGAATGTATACCTCTTACACCCCACCCCGTTCTGTTTCAAGTAATTAAAATACAGTATAATTAAATAATTACATAAATAATAATCATTCACCATAAATAAATAAACATGAATAGTTTTCTTCATTCTCGTGAAAATAATAAGAACGATACAGCTGTATTCGTGCACTATTCATTGCAGAATTTAATTCTAAGGGTAAATAACGATGCCAAATTCTCAGAAATACAAATTGCCTCCTTACACACAAACACTTAATATTATATTTCACATCTCCTTAAATTTCTGAACATCTTTCATTTCAAGCATGTACATAATTAAAATATGCATGGTCTTATTTCGTCTAAAATTTTAAATGGGGAGTTTATTAAAGGTCTTTTAACAAAAGATTGGCCAAACGTTAACCCAGGGGCAGGCGCGTAGTGTACATGAATCAATATTACAATTTACTATAAAATTTTTGAAACAACTTTTGCTCTTATAGGTTGTGTATTTTAATACCTGTAGGTCTTTTTATTTATTAACTGTGATTATAAATATTATATTATTACTATACAGTGTCCCATAAACATACCGACACATTTTCAGGAGTTGTAGAAGATATTAAAATAATCTCTTTTTGTTATTAAACATGTTTGCAAAAGAGCCGTTTTAACTGTAGAACAAAAAATAGGAAAATTCATCATTTCTACTCCAGGGGGTTCCCAAATATTTTATGTTTAATACATGATTTTATGATTATATATAATTTTATTTTTATTTCCTAAAGGGTCAACTTTTAGAAAAATTTGTAAAGGATAAAAAATGCTTCGAATTAGTCAATGAATACACAGATTTATTTTTTTATAACTTTTGGTAACATTCTATAGTGTTTTGTTAGGCATTTTTTCATAAAATTAATAAATGTTATAAAAAATATATAAAACTATTTCGTTATATTTTTTGGCTAGTTCAAAAAACTTTACATCTTTTACAAAATTTTCGAAAAGTTGATAATTTAGGAGTTAAATATAAAAATAAACACAAACATAAAAATTTTAAGTATCCCCTAGTAGAACAAAAATTATTAATTTTCGTAGGTTGCACCCATTCCAGCTTTTGATCAGCATACTTTGAACTATCATTTCCTTAAATTACAAAAAATTCAAAAAAAGGCAAAATCCATTACTTTTGTTCGAGGTCCTTTCTTTTGCTCTACTACTGAAACGGTTCGTTTGTGGACCTAGGTTTATTGACAAAAATCGATTGTTTTTAATGTCCTTGACAACTCTTAAAAAGTTTGTCGGTATATTTACGGAACATCCTGTTAATATTTTACTTTATTATTTAGTAAAAAGTAACCCCCAGTTACATGCGAACAAATAAAGTTTCAGTTACTAGTCATACAATGTCATCGACCTATATTTTAAGTACCATTTTTTGTTCACTAATTTTTAAGTAGGTCCTTTTTATTTTCTTTTACATCGATAATAAGCTCATATGTATGTTGCACAGTTACATAATGATGTTTTGAGAAAAATAATGTTGCAAGTTTTTACATAATGCATTAATTTCTAAGCAAGTAATCACAATGTTTTCTCTTCGTGCTTTCTTTTATACCAGTGGTGGCAACATGGAAGGAGGCATGGGGAGTTTAATTTACGTGTTAGCTGTATCTAGTTGTTGTACTGACGCCACTAAATAGAATATAACAATACAACGATGATGAAATTAAAACAACTTTGATTTAATGTATACAATTGCATTTTAACAATAGCGTGTAGAGGTAAGTCAATAGATATTATCGCGCCTACTACCGGGATAAAAGTATGTTGATAATTTATGTTTGATTTATGTGGGTAAAAGTTTTCTAATTCTCATTTACGTATTCATGGGCTATGAAATAAATGATGTAAGGGTGGATACAACCTAGGTTTTTTTTTTATTTTTAGACAGCTGTGCGAAATATATTCAGTATATTTTCACTACATGATTGATGCGAAGTTATACGTCTTTTTATCTTTTATTTCGGAAATTTTAACTCGACTTGAGTTTTTAATTTATGAAAGTAAATAGAAACGTAAACGAATTCGTACGTAGATTAATGAAATTTATGTTTATATATTTTTATAGCAAGAAGATTAAAATCAGTGCCGTATGAATCTTTATTTTAAGAGAATAGTAATCCACATTCGTACCAATTAAACAATTTTGTGGACTGCTAAAAAACCAGTTAAATCAAACCTCACTATTCTTTTACTTATACTCGAAAAAAGTTTAGTTTTTTTTGTCGTATGCGGTCTACTTTCATTTAGCTCTATATTTAGATTTTTTTTTCAAGTATTATGTAAAGACGTTGGAGTGGATGAAGGGATCTAGATTTTTTTTAGTTTTTGCTGACAGAGGGGTAAAAATAATTCTTACGTAAGATTTTTCTTATATCGGATTTATGAAACAAACTTTGGATTAATAATTTATTTTTATTTTATTGATGAAATAACTTATATTAATATTAGCATCAATAATCCAATAAACCCCATATTATCTATATCATTTACACTTATTTTTTCTGAGTATAATCAAAACTTTATTATCAGTACGTTCGAAGAGACCGTTTTGAGGGTTCCATATCTCAAAAAAAACAGAACTCTTTGTTGTCTGTCTGTCTGTCTATCCATCCGTCAAGACTCTTTTTCTCAGGAACAGTTATAGAGGTATCAAGTTAAAATCAATATCAAATACCAAGATCTATCGTCTTATAGTCTTGTAAAAAATTATCTTTTAAGGGTTCCGTTTTTAAGGTTCCGTAGAAAACTAGGAACCCTTATAGTTGCTCCATTTCCGTCCGTCCGTCTTTCCTTTTTTTTATTTGCTCCATTGAGTGGGGTGTCATTTGATAGGTTTCCTAAAATGAAATAATAAAAGTCAAAAACTTTTTGAATTTAACCCTTTTTTAGTTACGAAAATTTTGAAATAACTCTTTTTTTATAAATCGTAGTGAGAATGACTACGAAACCCTATCATGTGTGTGCCCAACATGCACTTGCCCGTTTTATTTTCATTTCGAGGTGCGGAATGACAAAAAAAACATTTTTAACAATTATTTCTAAAATAAACTTAATCGAAACGGCAAAAAATTCTTAAAAAATGATAATAAGTAGTTGTTTGTTAAATTAAACAATGAAATTATAAATTAAACGAAATAATATTTTTTTTAAATGAAATAAAATTTTCTTGCAGTTTATCTTTTAAGAGAGATTCGACATTCTTATTTTGTATTACATAGGGGAAGGGGACAAATAAAGAAAATGACCTTACGTAATATATTTGAATTACCCTTTTGTGTTATATTTATTTTTATTTAACTAACAAATTGGGAACTCCTGGTATGAGAACTTTAAAAATCCTATTTAAATATTAAAAAAGTAAATGTTAAATGAAATATTGCAAAATATTGGCCAAAGTAATTATTTACGAAACATATACCCCAAAATTAGAAAACCTGTTACATTATTTATATTATATATTATATTTATATATATTCATAGTAGGCCTTGGAAAATTGAACAATGCACCTGATAATTCCTAAACCTGAAAATGTTCACTTTAAATAAATTTCATCAAAACTAATATTGCAGATTAAAAAGTCCTCCTTTCAGTTTATGCTGGAAATATGCGAGTGTTATGTATGTATTTATGTAAAATTATTTCAGTTAAATATTCATGTTTATTTAACAGATTATTTTCAGTATATTTTAATTTCATATATGAGCCATTCAGACACCGAAAAGACTATCTTTGCAAAATAAACAGCCGAGAAAGACTACAGAGGATTAACTTTGTGATACAAAAGGTTTGTTAAATTACTTTTTTATATTTTTTTACGAATAAAAATTAGAAAAACCACAAAAAGGCGTGATGTACTTTAATTTATATATTATCTTTTAATTAATTCAATCATATATAAGCTGTTGTGGCCATCACTTGAATTTTTTATACGTTTTATGTCTATATTTTCCCTACAATTTCGCCTGCATTTGTAATATAATCAAATTATTTTTATACACTTTTTTAAAATATCATTTGAAATTTATATGTATAAAAAATTAGAAGATAATTTTATTATTGCTATTTGATAAATAAAATTTTATTTAAAAATATTTACAAAGCATTTCCTTCTTTTTATCTCAATAATTTGCATGATTTTAAATTTTTTAAATAAATGTGTATATTTTATAATAAATATTCATATATATTTTTTATATATACTTTATGCACATATCTCTTTTTACATTCATATATATGTACATTCATAAAATACAAATGTGTATCATAAATTGCAGAGTTCTTTAATTTATCGTAAGAATTTTTCAAGTGTAATGTAAGATTATTTTATATAAATATTCATGTACATTTAACACGATTTTTCCAGTTTATTTTAATTCTTTAATATCAGGTTGATGCATAAGTTCGTAACATTTTTATTAATTTTAAAATTATATATTTTTTAAATAAAAAATGACTTTTCCTGATTTTTTTAAATTTTTTACTATGAATATAAATATAAAAAAACGAAGTCCAGGAATCCCGATATTAAAACTTAAATTCAAACAGCGTTAATTGGTGAAGTACGTATCTGACATTAATACATACAATAAAAAACCTATTTTGTAGAGAATTTAATATGTAACACTTAAGGGTTTAACACTGTCTGTCTGTCTGTCAGTCAAATAATACTAGTTTGAGAAATTTAAATACGTACCTAAACGTTTTGTTATTATTAAAATCTTCATTTAACAGATTTTCCAAAAAATCGTAGAATTTATTTGGCATCTCTGAAAGTAACAAGTATTCAGAAAAATATGGGAATACCTACATTTAATGATACCGAGATCAAACGAAAATGATCAGCGCGCACTGCACTTACGTAATTAAATAAATCATTTAATTTAATCATGGTACATATTGGGAACCATTTATTTTTTAATAGATGAACTATTCAATATATGTGGCTAATAAAGTAGTCCTTAACTTTGCTATCTATGCTAATATTATAAATACGAAAGTGTATCTGTCTATCTTTGTTACCTTTTCACGGCTAAATCGCTGCATCGATCTTGATGAAATTTGTCAGGGTGATAGCTTGCGTACTAAGAAAGGACATTTTATGCTACTTTTATCCTGAAAATTGTAACCTGAAAAATGTATTAGATAAAAAATGAGTGTAAATTACATTTGTACGAGTAACCTGTTTTATCGACTATAACAGAAATCTTCTTCTTCTCCATGAGTGACAGTTCCTACATAACCTAAATGCAACGCAACCCATATACATACAAATACATACATCACAAAGTTGTGGGTAACAGCTAGCAATTGAACAAATTGAAAAACAATACGATACAGAGCACTAATACGCGTAGTTCGACTCGCACAAATTTTCTATAGTTGACATTCCATTTTTTTGCCAATAATTAAAACAAACGCTTTAAATTGAAAAATTAGTATCAAATAAACATTGGTATATACAAGATAAACAAATCCCTTTCCAAGATATATGTACATATTATGTCTTGAAAATCAAAAAACGTTACGAACTTATGCATCATCCTAACATTTAACAGCACGCCCACCTTTCTCTCTCTGGCTGTATTCTGTGTATATATACAAAATACATGCATGTATATGAATATATAGGTATATCTATAGCAGTGTCTTATTACACAGATTCTTTAAAAGCACGTCTAATAGGGATTAAAACGAGAGAGACTTCGCTAAGGATGTCATTAGAAGAGATTTCTATCCGTTACGTACATAGAACATCATAAATAGTCTGAAAATCCAGTCTACTTGATTTTTATTTATTTTTTTGTGTTTTGATTGGATCAAATCTCAATGGCTCGTATTCTGAAGAGAAAGTCTATTAAAGTGAAATAGAATACTTCATGATCATTATTTATAGTAAAACAGAGTTAATATGATTAGTGTCTTTACGGATGAATAATGTATATGATGCTATCTTAATGTATAATATTGAAGAGCATGAAACTGTTCTATTATTATTGGATTTTATAAATGTTTCTACATGGAAGCATTGAATTTTCTCGTTTTTCTAATTAACGTTAGATCCTAATTTATAGAAAACAAAATAAATAGATACATATTTTATTTATTTATCAATAAATCACTAAACTTTTGTATCTTATATAATTAACTTTCTATATTAGTTTGTTGATAAAAACATAAATTTTCTTGACCGTTTGTTTCGTGGAGTTATTCGCTTTTGCTTCTGGACGTTACTTCTGTCATGTTATATGCTGACCTCTCATTATCTATTATGGTTTGTAACATATTATGATGTTGTGTAATTTACATTATAATTAATTATTTGATTAATTGAATTCTGTAAACTTCTAAAATGACGGAGCTGTAGCAACATTGCAAATTAATCAAAGATAAATATTTCAATAATAATTACTTCGATAATTGTAGGTGTCTCGATCTTTTAAACAAATTTAAATATTTAATTATTTATTTGCTATTTAAAATAGATTTATATTTTAAAATAAAGTACACGAAAACAATATTATCTAAATACAGTGATGCCTCGCATAACGAACATAATTCGTTCCAGGAGCAAGTTCGTTATGTGAAACGCGTTCTCCCATAACAATACATGTTAAAATTTTTGATTCGTTCTGTGTCATAAAATATGGTACTGTAACATAAAAAAGATTGTACACTCGTTTTTTTTTTATTTTTTAGTCAGATTCAGATTTAGGAGAGTCTACCGAGGCTTGCAGAGTCAAATCCTCACACACAAAATTACATTTATTAAAACAAACACGTGTGTGAGTTAAGCGCAGAAAAGAACGACTGACGGGCGTTGATGAAGTTCGTGCAAGTTTGAGCATTGACTGCGTGCGACCTTGGAAGTTCAGGCGACTTCTTGATACGTAGGAGCGTTCGGGCGGCAAAATGAAATACGATGCAGTTCGTTGAGTGAAGCGAGGTTCGTTGTGTGAGTCGTGTAATGAACGAACAGAAAGTTCGTTGTGCGCAGCGTTCGTTATGTGAGGTGTTCATTGTGCAAGGCATCACTGTATTAGAATATAATTTTAATCCAACTATGTTATTGATTTTCTATAAACAAATTCCTGCGTTTTAAACAATATTTACTCTTACTTTTAAAACTTTTAATGCATCTAGAAATATTCCTAATATAAAAAAAAAAAACTCTAAACGTACTGTTATTATACCCCCTCCTCCTTGCAATACGTTCGATGCCACCATAAGAATGCTGAAGCCATTTCAGTGGTCATGAGTAAAAATTGAATAGTATGTATAAGGCTAGTTTTTCAAATTCTTATTTTTTCGTATTTTTAATAAAGCCCATAAATAATATCTACTTAAAACCCATTTTATAGCGCAAGTGAAACAATTATATTTATCATTAATATGAAACTATAAATCGACCTTGGTGAATTTTAAATAATAATTCTAGATAGTATTACATTTTTTGTTATTTATTAATATTAGATATTTCATATACCTATGTAAGTTTAGTATAAGATAAAATTACTTAAGCTAAAAATATATGCACCTTAACCGCAACAATTCCAGAGTTTTTTAGGCTCCTGATAAGGATTTCTAGTGAAATCGAAACATGTGTCGAATGACATTGTTTTATTATGGTTAATGTCCGGTATTATAAACGACCTAGCAAATTTGCTAACACTTACTATCAAATGAGATACCAAACTTATATGACAGTTCTGTTGAAGTTTTTTGATGACTTTGACAGATTTCGCGTAAGCGTTGTATATAAAAACCAACGGTATTAAAACAGTTGTGCTATTATGAAAATTATTTTATACGGTCAGAGTCGCCAACTGTGTTACAATACGTTAAGTGTCGCTGCTCTAAATTCCATAACAAATCCATAGATATTAGAACAAAATTAATACCTCATGTATCGAGTGCTTGCAAACTTGCAAATTTGCTAGGTCCTCTATAATACCGGACATTAGATGTGTATATTTTTTAGTTTAAGTGACTAAGAAAATACAGTTTTTCCGTTTTCCTGTAATAAGATAAAATGTTTAGAGTCTCTGTAACAGGTTAGTAAAAACCATTCAATAATAAACTCTACGAAAAGGCCTCACTGTACATCAATACCTGCTGTGATCAACCCATTAGCACAATCTCCACTTCTCTGTGCTTCATAATAACTACTTTCTCTAACAGCGTGACACAAGCACTTTCAGAAAAGTAGAAAATTTATTTCCCATTTCACTTAAAATACACAAGAATGAGATACAATACCCACAGGACTTTCGTGTATATAAACGTTATTATATTAATAAACAAAATAATTAATAAATAAATGTATAAACGGGAATCAAATATTTCTTATATTTAGATCTAAGTAAATAGAAAATTAGATCTAATTTGATCTACCTACATCGAATTATTATTATTATTATTTCTTAGAATTTTTATAATAAAATGGGCTGTGTTGGAAACCCGGAATTTTTTAGGAAAATATTTTTCGTTATTTGAAGCCACTTTCAGTGGTTTGAAATGGTTGTACACCGTTCGGTAATTAAAAAACATGCAGTTATATCTAAACGCGTTATTCCATTTCAAACGGACTACAAACTGAAGTCGAACTCGACGACTGAGCCTTTGAGAGGTCGGTGTGACTTCATTCATTATCATGTCAGTTTTTATTGTATGGTTCTTTGCAGTCGATACTAACTACAAGCGACCACTAAAAAGTATTCGCGTATGGCTGTTACCCGACCACTGCACAGCCACTTGAAAAGGGCTGTGTTTTAATTAGCTCACCTGAGTTTAATTTTAAAATTATTATCATTTTTATTGTTACATTAAAACTAACATCACTGAAAAAAATACTAGAAATTCACTGAAATATTTAAATGTTTAAGTTTATCGCCATATTTAAGAACTAATTAAAATCAATATTATGTTACTGTTATAGGTAATTAGGTTATTTCGTTGTGGTACAGTAATGAAAAATAAAATAAAGAGAATTAATTCTGTATCTCTGTAATACAATTTTTTGAGTCAAAATATGACCCCCGAAGTGGGTGGTCTCTCGTGCTCGGACCTGTGCGCAGTAGTTGACTGCGCAACTGTATAATTGTGAGTGTACCGCAATGTACAAATCGGTTTATGATGAACATTAAGTCAGTCAACCAACATATGTAATACCTGCTTCCAAAGGATTAATTAATAAATGAGTGAGACTCTCATAGGTACCATGAGTGACTAAATAATATCATTGATATACGTACTCAACTGCTAAAAATTAATATATCCATAAAAAATTCGCTTAAAAAATTTTCATGGTCATACATACAATGTAAATATTAAGAAATATGTATTATTTTAATTATTATCTAGTGATTTCATATCTTAACAATGCTATTAGTAAAAGTATAAAAAATAAATAGATAAATAACATCTTGAAACTGATAAATCATAACTTTTACAATAGTGCCTTTTAGTAAAAGGCAGAGATTTATTTTATAGGTTTAATTGATTTTAATAGGAGCAAAGCTTATCCGATAATCGCGTAGATTATTTCGATGGAAAACATTTAATGTATTTACTTATTTACAATATGAATTAATTCGCCATAATCGCTTATAACTACATTATTTATTTATTCACATAGTTAAGTTGTATTGCCTAATCCAGATTACTATAATCTTGTTTCTCAGTATTTCATAAAATTACGAACGCTGTAAATAGTTAATGATATATATTATATGTGTTTGTACGATTGTGCCAACGCGGTTTGGCTCGACAAATATGATAGGACATTATTATTAATGTGTTTTATGCTGTTTCATCATTCAATTCGTGGTTTATAACTACAGAATATACTGAAAATTATATTTTATTCATATATTTTAAACTATTGGCACGTATTTGAGACTGGATTTTGTAAAGGGGTTAATCCCAATTTTTTTATTTTTTTTGTCACAATTTTCACTTGATGTTAAAATACAGCATGTTTACATACAGTGGCGCACCTAGAATTTTTGTTGTTATAATTATGTGATTTTTAGTTTTTTATGTATGACAATATTCACAATTATTGTTAAATTAAAAATCGTATATTATTAACAAATTCGAATGTTGGGGTGGGGGAGTCTAACTCCTACCTGTTCTTTGGTGGCGCCACTACTAATACCTGGTTATTATAAACATAACAGTATAAACCTGTATGAAAAATGGATCAGAATAAACATCGATGTGTGGATGCATAATAATTATTTGACCAACTTGTATCGTGTTCCTTGAAATAAAACGGGCAAGTGCTTGTTGGGCACGCACATGATAGGGTTCCGTAGTCATTCCCACTACGATTTATAAAAAAAAGAGTTTTTTTCAAAATTTTCGTGACCGAAGGGTTAAAATCAAAAAGTCATTTGACTTTTATTATTGCATTTTAGGAGACCTATCAAATGGGGTTAATGAAAAAAATGTGAGTTCACTTTTCAATCTATGAAAAGGGGGTCCAAAATATTTTTGACAATGTTCGTTATAATTTTCAGTGAAAGTACTAATTAAAAGCTACATTCTGAATTTTTTTCAGATTTTTTGAATCGATAGTTTAGAAAATAGAGGGGGGGGGACGCTCTGACAGCGACATTAAAAAGCAAATATATCGCGACTGAAGGGTTAAAATCAAAAAGTCATTTGACGTTTTTTATTGCATTTTACGAGACCTATTAAATGACACCCCACTCAATAGGGTAAGTGGGGAAAAAAATGTAAGTTCAATTTTCAGTCTATGAAAGGGGGGTCCAAAATATTTTTGACAATGTTCGTTATAATTTTCAGTGAAAGTACTAATTAAAAGCTACATTCTGGAATTTTTTCAGATTTTTTAAATTGATAGTTTAGAAAATAGAGGGGGGGGACGCTTTTATAATGACTTTGGAGAGAAAATACATCGTGATTGAAGGGTTAAAATTAAAAATTTCTGTTACATTTTTTGTTGCATTTTAGGAGACCTTTCTAACGACACCCCACTCAATGGTGTAGGTGAATTTTTTTTTTTGAAAACACTTTTCATTTTATGAAAGGGGGGTCTAAAAAATTTTTATTTTCAAAAATATTTTCATTTCTGTTTTCGGGTCATCAATCTACGGCCGTATACCAAATTTCATCTTATTATCTCAAAATTTTTGAAGACGGACGGACGGACGGACGGACGGACGGACGGACGGACGGACGGACGGACGGACGGACGGACATGGAGAAACTATAAGGGTTCCTAGTTTTCTACGGAACCCTAAAAACGATACCCTATAGGGCAGCGTTTCTCAACCTTTTAATACTTGCGACCCAATTTTCAATCACAATTACCATTGCGCCCCTCTTCCCCCACCATCATACAAAAATTTTCACTGAAAAAAAGAACTCAACTAAATATTTAAAAAAGTGTCAATTTCTACCTTCTTTCGAAAAACTCTGCAAGACAGGACCAAGGGAGTCACTAATAATAATCTTGTGTTAAATTTAATATTGATAAGTTAATTATTAAATACATTGTGCAGTACTGATACATACCTATTTACAAGTGTATTATATCAGTGTAAATGTAAACATGTATTTTATTTTTTATTATGTCAGAATGTATTTTATTGCTTTTCTTTCAGAAAATTAAATACATTTTTTAATAATATGTTTTCTCATTTTTTTCTCGATATGCTCGCGCCCTAGGAGGGCGCGCCCTACAGGTTGAGAATCGCTGCTATAGGGTACATATAATTCCACTTTCATTTAAAAGAGCTGAGTATTTAATTAGTTAGCTATGCAAGTAACAAAAATGAGTACTGTTATCTTAACTATAATCAAAATTATAAGCAGAGTTCAATTAGTTCTATGTAAAAGTCCGTGAGACCATATATTTAACTTTAATATTTAGGTCACAGTAGACTTTTAAGGGTTCCGTAGCCAACCAGAAACTTCTATGGTTTCGGTCTGTTCGTATCTCCATATGTTTGTCTGTATGTATGTCACAACCTCCCTATTATGTCAGTTATATACCCAATAAGATAAAATTTGGTATACTGGCGTAGATTGATGACCTACATTTTTATTTCCACGCATCCTTTGACAGATATATAATTTTATTAATTCCTT
Organism: Sialis lutaria; assembly: GCA_949319165.1. Lineage (NCBI taxonomy): Eukaryota > Metazoa > Arthropoda > Insecta > Megaloptera > Sialidae > Sialis > Sialis lutaria. The sequence goes on from OX439241.1 coordinate 19,887,738, forward strand.
TATTAGATTAGATCATACTAAAGATCATTTAAAGAATAAGTTAGAAGAGTGAATAAATAAAAGCTAATATAGCTAATATAGAACAGTAATTTTTTTTATTAGGTAAAATGAAACAGTTTAAAAGTCGGATATTAATAATAAAAATATCATAACAAATACCGAAACATAACAATAACATAAATATTTATACGAAATGTATTTTACATGACAAACGAACTTATAAATTATTTAAACCTTTGAATATATTTACATTAAAATATATATTTTATTGTTATTTTTCATGAAAGAGAATTTGAGTCATTGTGACAATACATGACGATAATACAGTTTATAAGAAAAATATTTATTCTTTATAAATTCCTCTTACTTAACAGAGATAAACATTAGATTTATCAGTGGCGTTCCTAAAAGTATGATTATAAAAATAAAAGTGACTTTATGCAAACATTTTTAAAAAATATTTATTGTTTTTATACATAAATATTATTACATTTTTAATAACATATTATTCATAATTTAAATGAATAGAATTCGATCAGTAACGGACTTTTCAGGAAACAAAATGATTGTTGATGTTGAAATTTCGGTGTATAAAAATTTATTCGATATCATCGACATTTTCTTTTTTGCAATCTTCGACATCTAATGCCCAAGGTATTATAAAGAAATTGCTTTCAAGCTTTTTTCTGTTATGTGATGACGAATTGCGTTATATTATCTATGATTTACACACTATATTGAAACAGTTTTACCAAAATCCATAGACAATATAATACAATTCAGTAGCCAAAATAGATTTACTTATTTTTGAAGAAGAAAAATTTATTAGGAAACCTTTGGTTTTATTATTTCATAATATCTTTTTCAAAATATGTTGAAAGTTTTTTTTATACCATCAATATAATTGAACTGAGCATGTGACACCTTGTAACGAGATTCGAATTTAATTATGCTGATGAATGGTAATATTAACCCTTCATAAATGGTGTCTCTTTTTTTAAATAATTTAGTTCTGGACTCCTGTTATTCTCAGTAGCTGTTAATTTTTGTGGTTATTTTAGTTGTTTTATTTGGTTTCTGTGTGACTTTTGCTGAAAATGTATGTCAGACTTAAGGATGCACACGAGAGTCAGGTAGGTACGTCTCGTCTTGTATCATTTTTTGGAACAAAAATCTCGTCTCAGTGTTATTTACAACTGTTAGTTGTCTCGGGTTTGTATCGTAAAAAATTAAACAAGATTCCTCTCCTATACGTAGCCGAAACTTAAAAAAATCTGTTTCGTATGAATTTTTGCATACAAAATATAAACGTGAAAATTGAAGCCATACCATCTCGTTAAAAAATGAAGGTAATCTCGTCTAGGGTTGTCATCCGTTCTCTTTTCCCCGGACAGTGTCCTCTTTTTTAGGGCGTCCAGGGACGTCTGGAGAGATTTTTCAAATGTGTCCGTTTTTTTTTAAGAAGTTTACCTACATAAAAAAGTTGTCAAAATTGCTAAAAAAAGGTCTTCACATTTTATTTTAATATTTTTAATAAATTCTAAATAAAAAACCTTTAAAAAAGGTAACCGATATCCAAAATCTAACCCATATATATGTAAATATACGAGAAATGTATCAGTCTTAAATGAATAAAAAAAATATTTTTTTTATTATTTTCTATGTTTAATAATATGTTTAATAATGGATTTAAAAATTAATAATAAATGTTATTTTTTACTAAACATTGAAAATATTTTAAAAAAATTAGTCAAAATTATCGACGAGGCTTATACATAAAGTTAATGATATTATCTCGTCAAAATGTCAATTTCATTTCGTCTTGTTCGGATTCCAAACAATCTCGTCTCGGTTTACATTTTAATTTATAAAAACAATGAAGATGCTGGTGATGGATGGTTCATGTTGACTGGATTGCTCCTTTTTCAACAGCTCAGTGGTGTTTTTTATGTAAAAAAATTGTAAACCATTTTATTTATGTGTAATTAATTATATAATAATATTTTATGCAATTATAGTTAGATAAAAAAATTTATATCATCCATGTTATCTGCTTCCAACTTATATTGACAGTGAAGTGAAACAAAAAGTCAATAAATACTATTATCTGTAAATAAATATTCTCTATCAATAGTGAATTGTTAAAATAAAAGTGTGATCGACTGATTTATAAAATAAGAAACTAAAAAATACAATTTTTTTGGAACATCCAGGCCTTCGCGCTGTGTTGTGTAAACGTCTGTTTCGCATTTATTTCAATCGTAATCTTTACCTCTATAAAAGGTTATATTTTTATACATGTTACAGGTAAACTCGAAAACTACTAAACCGATTTTAATTCGGTTTTCGCCAATAGTTACCTAGATCATTTTTTACTGCATAAAATTTTATGAAAATTTCAGATTTAACATTAAAAGTGTAAAAAAATCTTTTATCAATTCGTGTTTTGTTTCCATGATGTCACAGCAAATAACTGTCATTTACATAAAAAAATAAATGTTGGTGGATAATTTGTGGATATTAACCCGGATAACACCGGGTCCAATACGCTGGTCTGTAAATATACTATTTAAACCTGAAAACTGGTTTTATGTATTTTATGCTGTTACTGAAATAATGTGGGTCGAAAATCAACTATATATGCGTGATAAAATCTTATGTAAAAACTTAAATATTAAATTACGAAATATGTTCCCACAAACGAATGTTCTTCTACTTCCAGTGCTAGTGTAATAATATTTATCCTATGATTTCTGCGACTTTTCAATATACATGTTGGTATATGTTTCATAATAATCGGTTCAGTAGTTTTTATGTTAGTAATATTAATGAAAATGGGATATTAACCCGGCGTCATTGGGGTTGGGTCTGTGAGACCCGTCACATTTTATATCGCTTCTAGTTCGGTTACTATGCGTGCGACGTTGTCGTTCTTCTCAATAGCTAGAGCTGTTGAGTTGTTCTATGCATTGCAGGTAACATGTTAATCGTGCGGCAGCCACAGTGGGAGTTACACGTTCACAAATTTGAATGAGGTATGTGAGACCCATCCCCGCAGTTAGTGTAACAATTTCGCGCCAAGATGTTATTTTATTTAGATTATGATTCAAAGTGTTCAATTGTTTTTTTTTCTAATAAAGATAATTTAGTTTCCTACAAAAATGTGCCATTAAACATTAAGACTGACTGTTAATTAATAATAGAATTACATTTAAGTAGAAGAGAAAGATTTTGTTGATATTTGTCGTTATTTTTAAAGCTCTAATAAATATGATTAAAACATAATTTAATACGATATTTGTGTTTCATTTATTTGCATAAATACCTAAAAAATTAAACACGAATAAAATATTAACATTATTATTTATAAAGTATTGGATAATTTGTTATCTAATGAACGAGTCTGTGAGACCCACCCCAACGTCCGTGTAACACGGGGGTTAACAACGTTTCGGGTATCGTTTGACAAATTTTGCTTCAACTACGATTTCGCCTCACCGCACGTTTTTTTATGTCACATCATTTTTTTTGTTTTTATTTTTTTTGTAACCTTAATCGCTATACTACTATTTTAATTAGCCCCTACATTACTGAAATTAGTAATATCTTAATATAATGAAATAGTATATAACACCACCACTGAAGGGTTAAGATGTTTGTTATTTGTGATGACACAGCACTGGTATTTACCACTTGATAAACCCTTTATTGCGTAAAATACAAATACAAATCCTTATCACAACAAAGGTAGAGAGCAATTAGTTAATTACAGACGCGAATTAATTGCGAATAACAGCTTGCGTATATATACAGTGTATTGAATTTATCATTTCATGTAATTTTTACGGACAGTACAATGGCGTTCATTTTGAGTTTGTTCTATTTCTCGATGGTTTGGGTGTACGTAGTAGGCCATGGGATGGTTCTAGACCCGGTGAATCGTGGGTCTATTTGGAGATTTAGTGAGAATGGGAATGGAAATGATGATTGCCCGCCAGATTATGATGATAGTGCTAGTTTTTGTGGAGGATTTCAGGTGAACAATTATTTAAGCTATTTTTAATTTAAAAAAATATTTAATTTTTTGTTCGAATCGAAATATTTATGTAGTCAAACAATTTAAACATGTGAGCATTATATTTCTGTATTTTGTGTAATTATATTTTGCGTTTACTGAATTACATTAGTTATTACAACTATTTTAAACAAGTAGATACATAAGGGGCCATTTATTAAAAAAAAAATCACGCGAAATTCACGAATTTTCGACTCCTGCTTTCCCTTTGTCACAATTTTTTTTCAACCCCGTACCTAATAATGCGACACAAAACTTGGACCATCCAAATTAATTATTATTTTTATAATTATTAGTAAGGAACAAAAATTGTATCTAAAAATTCTCATGTATTTATGGATTTTTTGTTAATACAAAATTATTGATATTTTTTGGCGATTTATTGCAGTACGGGCCCAATCTCAGGTGGCGTTGTTGGGGTTAGTATAGTAGTTTAAAAAGAAGACTAAATTTCCGCCGCAATGTTTGTCAACAGACAACTATTTTTAAATAGTTTTGACACTCTTGTCAATAACTAATAAATAAATATTTTTTGTGATAAAATGCACAAAACTCAAAATTTTTGTTCATAAAAAACTTAAAAATTCAAATAAATCCTTCTTATAAAAACTAAGAACACTTTAAAGTATATAATTATAAAATTGAATCGCTTTTGAAGTCGGTTTTATTTCTTTTTTCTTTCTTAAAAAGTTTTTTGCTGGCTTGGCATCGACTTCAAAAACCGTTAAATTTAATTGTCATTTACTTTTTAGTGTTTTTAGGTTCGTTTTTATATTTTTTCCCCTTTTGAGTGGCATAAGTCCATGGACAGATTCTGATGAAATTTGTATGGGACCACGAACACAGGTAGATAAAAATATAAAGCGTCGCATTAAAAACCTGCTCCTTCTTGTAGTCGGTTAAAACTAGTTACTTTAATATTCATAATTTATTTTTACTATTTTCCTCAAAATATGTAAATTGTCATTGCCCAAAATAATGCACGTTCAAATGCTACTCTTTATTAAATATTGAAATTTATAACATTTTTTTGAACCAATGGAATGTTGTATTACTTTTCTTCTTATAAATATTAGAGTCAGTTACATCCTCTTTGCACGATGTACACGACATTTCGTTAAATTGTTTTAGCTTTTAACCGCTTTTAGAGATAGATTTTTCACGCTAACGCAAAGTCGTTTACGCGAGTAGTTATAACTCGAAAACTTGACGTGATAGAATTTTTTGCTTGAACATTTATGTATACAGAGAGTGCAAAGCAAGTAAGAAATGCTTCTTTAGTCCCTGGGTGTAAAAAAATGTAATTTAGCATTAACTGTTTTAAAACCCTTAAGTGTTTTAAATTGTTCTCCTGGAACAAACCTATTTGATATATTTGATATATACGAGTATGTATGTATATGTATATTATTCAATTAAAGTTAATATTTGATGTAATAATTAGTCATTAATTAATTTTTCATAAAATTATACCTAAATTAAATTATACTTTGTAATCATTTCAAACATTAGACATATGGATAACTTTGGTTTAAAATACATGTCGATTTTCATCCGTTCTCTTGAATAGTATTTTTGAGTATGCGTGGAGAGGGGGGGGGGGGGTCACATGGACTTTGGAATCGAAGCCCACCTCTAATACAGATAGAATTCATTAAGGAAATTGAAGTAGTGATATAGGTTCAAAAACTAAAAGTGCATGTTTTATGTGTCGATTTGGTCGTTCTTGATAGAACGACCAAATCGATGTTTTGTCACATATTGCAGTGGACATTTCCAGGGCTCTATTGAAAGTGAGAGATAGATAGATAATGCTCTAAAAATATCAACTGCAATGCGAGACGAAATGTTGGCCGATAGAACGACCAAATTGACGCAGCTTTACTCAGAATTTTCTGCATGTCGACTGTACGTGTATTTGTCTGTATTTAAAATTTTCTTTCGTTCATGACTATTTCTGTAAAAATTCACCAATTTTCCAAAATTTTCTGTTTTATTGTTTACGAGAACTCGAGATTTATTTTGGATTTGCAATTTCGGAAATATTTTCCATTAACAAATTTCACAGAAATGTTCCATTTTAAAAATGATTTAAAATCGATATTTTTATATAATTTTCATTCATTTTCGATTTCGCGAGAATTCAAGTTCTAATAGGTTAGAAAAAGCTATAACTTTAATACCTTGTACTCGTATCCCTGAGCACTGTATTTAATATCCAGCTTTTGTTAATTTTCATGTTGCTTGGGTGTTATGTGTAAGCAATAACCGTGCCAAGTAACAACATTCTACCTCTTGTGGAATTGGGTTAAACATTTCCAGACATACGTAGAAACATCCATTCTGTTTTATATATTAATACCGGGTATTATAAACGACAAACAACTAATGCTCAGAATTACGAACAAATTCTTCCAAGTAAAATTAGAGGAAACTCTCTGCAAAGTACAAAGTATGGAACTATGTTATGCTGTCTATGGGTTGCGTACAGATTTGAAAGTGAAATCCATAGATAATATAAATATTATGATTGTCAAATGTAGATATTATGTTATCTGTAAATAGATCTAAGAAATTTTCATTAGTCGAATCTTTTGATTAGTGATATTTTTTCATTTGTAATAACAATAAATTAAAATTATAAAACACATGCATTCACTTGTAGTTGCAGAACAATTCAAAGTATCTAATGAAAAACTACTATGTCATGACAGCAACTTAGTATATATGTTACTTATACAGGGTGTTGAAAAAAAGATGGATACACATCACTGACGATTCTCGGAAGTTTTTGGGAAGAAAAATCGATATTTTCTGGGGTATTTTGGGCCAGGGAATCGAAATCTGTGATAAAATAGAGGGTTTCCATTAGAAAAATATGAAGGTGGGAGCATCGCCATGTGATAGCTGGAAAAAATGCTAACATTTTTGTCCGGATCATTTTTCGCTTGCAAATTTGCTAGGTCCTTTATAATACTGGACATAAGACGTTTTTTTATTACGAGGAGTTTTACTTTTTTTGTTGAAACTTGAAACAACATTTTTGGATTTTAATTTTGTTACTACCTTTTTATTAAATTACTACTTTAAATTAGTGTGGTTTTGAAGGAGCCATTTTTTTCCAAGTAAAGGTGATAATAATGTGTAAACGAGTAAAATATTTATTTTGCTAAATTAGAAGAAGTGATATAAAAATAATTTTTATTTCATTAACAGTAGATTGAATATTTTTTGTATACTTTGGAAACAGTGACTATTTTATGAACACTCTCCCCTACTAGGATAATTTATTTTAATCTGAAATTGATTTAGTAACTATAAAATATAATTTAAATGATCAAAGGTATTTAGTAATAAAAAAAAACAAGAATACGTTGTTTCATCTTACAATCACTAACACATACCATCAATAAAAAACCTACCATCCATTCTCAGATTCAGCACGAAGAGAACAAAGGCAAATGCGGTATCTGCGGCGACGACTACAGCGATGCACGACCGCGCGCCCACGAGCTAGGCGGCGTGTACGGCAAGTGCGGCGTGGTGTCGGGTCCGTACGCGAGCGGCGCAAAGATAGCTACATGGGTGCGGATTGTCGCCAACCATAACGGATACTTCGAGTACTCGCTGTGCGATTACTCCGCGTACGGAAAAGAGGAGGAGGAGTGCTTTGTGGCGCTTGCGGTGTCTGGCGGCGGCGAGAGGTATTACGTGCCGTCGAAGCTACCCGGCAATTATCCAGTCGATGTCAAGCTGCCGGATGGCCTGACGTGCGAGCATTGTATCCTCAGGTGGCAGTATACAGCCGGTAAGATTTTTCTAGCCTCATTTATGAAAATAAAAAATATTTGCTGAGACAAGTAAATAACTTAAAAACAAGGAACTGTTTTGAAGAATGTTTGAAATAGATTTTGTTTAGTTTCGGGTACAAATAGGATGATATTATTTTCATTTGTGTTGGTAAACGTTTTCAAGGTTATTTGAAACTTTATTTTTAAATAGAAACCTATATTTTTTATTTCGGAATTTTATTCTACATACAAAATCAAACTTCTTTCGTAGATAATATTTTTTCTGAAATATAAATTTTGTATGGTATTTTGTAAAATAACTAACATAAGAATTTTTCACCTACGAACTTTGGAATAAAATTGTGAGAGAAAAAAAAATTTTGTGTAAAAAATGTAATTGTAAGATAAAAACCTTATGATAAAAAAATTAAAGATTAAAATAAGATACCAGATATAATAAAACTAAATAAAAGAAAACTTGAAAATTATAAGATTTTCTAAGCACTTTTTACAATTTTATTTAAAAAATGGTAGTTTGTAGGAAAAATTCTTAAAAATCAAACAAATATATTTCTTTGTTATTCGCAAAAAATACTTTCTCCTCTGCCAAATTACCCCTATGTTAACTGCACTCATCGGTTTCTTAAGTGTAGGTATAAAATTACATCTGTGTCAATTTTTATTGATGAAACAATTATTGTTTATTTAATATTTTTACTGTACTGTAATTTGACCTAATACTGTCTACAAGATTTGAAAACTGAGCCAGTTATAGTTAACTTCAAAAAATACCTTTTAAAACTTATAATATACTGTTTAAAAAAAAGATAACCGAGAAAGTCCTTGCTTGTAAAATCTTGAAATTGATAAACCTGGATTAGATATAGTTGCAATTTTTAAAGCACTACAATAATACTTCTAAGTCAACTACAATTGTCTACAATAATCGATTTTCTAAAGTGTAGATATAAAATTACATCCGTACCAATTTTTATTGATGAAGCAATTAATGTTTATTTAATATTTTTACTGTACTGTTATATGACCAAATACTATTACAAGATTTGTAAATAAAGCCAATGATAGTTACCTTCATAAAATATATTTTATAAAATATTATATAACAGTTGAAGTATGGTTTAAAAAGATAACCGCGAAAGTTTAAGCTTGTAAAATCCTGAAATTGAGAAACCTAGATTAGATATAGTTGCAATTTTGAAAGCACTACAATAATACGTATATAAATTCATTATTTCAAATGGAAATGTTGAATAGGCACTTGCTATAAAAGCAATTTAATTTCCTTCTGTATTTCCAAATATGTCGTATTTTGTTTTAAAATCTCTTATGCTTTGACATGTATTATATATGAAAGTAATTATGAATTTGGTGCGGTATTTCTCAAATTTAATCCAGAAATACCTGCTAATTATTATTTACCAACATTTTCTTAATTAACGGAAAATGTTATATTCGTATTACTTTATTTATATCATTATAACAATTTATTGTGTAAAACATGAATGCAAAATTCAAATACAGGTGGAATTCAAAATTTATAATACCAATTAATACAACATGTTTCGTTTTGAAGTCGAAACAATTACCCTGAGTTTTTGTGTGGATTTGTAATTTTGTAAAGGTGGTTTTACAGATGTTTTAAATATATTTTTTAGCAATTTAAATGCTATCTAAAATATTTTCTTGGAATTTGCATTGTTACTTGTAATATTCGGATTTGTTTGCAAAAGCACGTGGGTGGTGTATGTAATAAAATCTAAAATTTAATATATACCTCAAGTTGAAACTCTCTTAATTATATGAATATTTCATTTAATAAATATTAAAAAAAATCTTTGGTGCTTAAAATTGAAGTCTTCAACAAAAATAAAACAACTAGCGATTTTTGACATTCAAAAAATTTTTACTTGGAAAAATTATCAGCTGTTTTTTATATATATATACAGCCCAAGTAAAACGAAACGGGCGCGCTTTTGGTAATTTAAAATAAGATTATCAAAAAAAGCTCGAACACATCGAGTTTGCTTTCAAGGGGGATATCTTTTGCTATAAAATTTTTGCAAGAATCTTTTCAACCCTTAGCGCTATGAGCACAACCCTTAACATTTTAAATAGCATGATAGGGCAAATGATTCCTCATTTGTAAGGTTTTATCATTCTAAATACGGTGCTTTTTGATTTTTTCAAATCTGTTTAGTTTTAGTCAAGTTATTTACATTTTGAATTCCATAAATGCAATGATTTTCTGATCAAAAAACAAATATTTACAACTAAAATTCAAAGCAAAGTAGGCATATTCTTATCAAATAATTTCAAACAATCCAATTTGGACATTTATTGAATTAATTAAAGTTTTGGATGTTGGTAATTTTTTTTAATTATTTGATTCTAAAACTTTAATTAATTCAATAATTGTCCCAATTGGATGGTTTTAAATTATTTGATAAGATAATAAACCTACTTAGTTTGGAATTTTAGTTGTAAATGTTTGTTTTTTGATCAGAAAATCATTGCATTTATGGAATTTAAAATGTTAATAACTTGATTAAAACTAAACAGATTTGAAAAAAACAACAACAAAAAGCACCGTTTTAAGAATGAAAAAACCTTTCAAATGAAGTATCACTTGCCCTATCATGCTATTTAAAATTTTAAGGGTTGTGCTCATAGCGCTGAGGGTTGAAAAGATTCTTGCAAAAATTTTATAGCAAAATATGTTTTCAAAATCTTATTTTAAATGACCAAAAGCACGCCCGTTTCGTTTTACTTGGGCCACCCTGTATACAATTAGTGACCCATGCTATCAGCCTCCACACATAATTATTAAAAATTTTGAAAAACGTGCAAGGAAAAAGTTGTTTCTTACACTGTACCGTGAGAAATATTTTTTATCGATAAACTTTTTCTCTAAAACTAATGGTTCAGCAGTTATAAGGAAATAAACATAAAATTGTTTATTACAATAATGGATTATGGTTTCTGGGTACAAGCCCCGTTGTTTTGGTCGTGTTATCGGCCAACGTTTCAAGGCTCTTCTAAAAGTGCTTAGAAGAGCCCTGAAAATGTTCACTGCAATGTGTGATGAAACGTTGGCCAATAACACGACCAAATCGACGCGTTTTACACCCAAAAGCTAAGATCCATATCAAGATCACCGCGGAAGCCTTCAGACTACAATATAACATTATTTGCAGTGTGAGCTAATTATTGATCGCACTAGTATTTTTCATTCCTGATAATTTTGACTCAATCTACACCTACTTAATGTTCGTGATTTTTTTTTGATATTTCTGAGTAATTTTTTGTGATAAAAGTGGGGGACAACAATTTTTTTCTATTTCCCAATCTACCCCCTAGTAATTACCCCAGAATCAAAATTCTACTTTTTATACTTAACGTCTATAATTCGGCTACTAAATTCTATTCTGTGCTAAATTTTAAATTCTTACGTCGAATAGTTGAAGAGAAAACCTCTTGGCATCAGAACACTAAAAATAAAATTAAATAGTTGCCATGTAAAAAACAAAAATTGACTTCATTTCCTGTAAAACCATTTAAAGAATAATAAAAATGACATTATTTAAAATTTTTGGTAATAATACCGAATCTTCCTTTATTTAAGGGGAGGAGGTAAGGTTTTTTTTGTTGGCATTTTTGTTTTATTTTTTAAAATGAATGCATAATATCTCAAAAATATTGTGTCAAAATTTCAAGTCAATCGAAGCAAAATTGACGAAGTTATGAGTATTTGAGTGTCCGTTGCTCCAGACCGGGTTTCTATAGCTGCAAAACTTTAAAGCGTTTTTCTGAAACTTGTTATTTTTGAAGTCCGTGTACGCCAAAACTGAAAATCTACTGGACCAATCATTTGAAATTTTGCACAGTACTCTTCACATCATTCACGAGTTATCCCTGGGAGCTTTTTTATTTTTTATTAATAATTATTCATTTTACAATAACAATTTAACCGATTTTTTAGCAAAAATCGGGTTTTTGGCTTCCAAGTGCTACGAAAAATTGAAAAAAAACTCCCAGGGTTATCTCGAGAAACATCTCCTTTAACAAATGAATTTTGATTTTTTTGTTTCAAATGACTCTATTGGGAGTGATGATGTCGCAAAACAACTTTTTTTCGAGGCACCTCAAGAGATTCGCTGTCACTCGTTCAATTTTCAATATTTTGCAATGAAAATTTTGGAAAATATTGATCAAATGTTACATTATTATATGGAAATTTACTGAATAAACTAACATTATCTGTATCGCCAAAAAAAAATTCTTAAACACATGCATTTTTTTCACCGAATTAACCTTACCCTCCCCTTAACTGTTAGTCTATCTTTAATAATAAAAATATACCTAGCATCGGTCATAGTACTCGTGGGAATCTTTAACTGAACACGCTGTAAAAAAAACATACATTATGTGATATCTGAGTATCATTTTTAATTAAAAATAAAATATGAAAAAAATAATAATAAAATAAACGGTCGTTGTGGATATGATTTACTTACATACTTTCATTTTTTAAATATTGCTTTCCAAGTTCCGCTAAATTAAAGTTGTAACTGTACCGCATTATATCATTTTTATTACTTAGCGAAGTTCTTTATTAAAGCGACTATTAATTTCATTAATTAATGGCCTCTTTAATTTATAAGGACGACGTTCAATAAGTTTCAAATGAGTTATTATAAAAATAAAGCAAAATTGATACAAAATTATTACTGAAACTGTTACCGCTGATTTCAAAACTTTATATTATATTATAATAAATATACAAGTATAGAATTCAAATTTTAATTAGTTTATTTGCGACTTCAACGGTGATATATTAGAAATTCTGAAACTAAAGCGACCATAAACAACTGATAAAATCAGTATTTTATATTACTCGTATAAATAACCTTTTAAGGATGAGGAATTTAACGTTGAAATCAACCTTTTTATTTACACATTTGTACATAAAGTCAATTAATATCTCACGTGGCGTACCCGACTAAGTTGCTGGTCGATATATCGACCAGTCCCGTCCGTAACGGAGAGCTTACTGTAAAAAAATCAGTTTGGACGATTTCAGGGGGTTCCCTACGTAATTTGATGCGCTGAATACGAAAAAGAATTTCAGGCAAACTTGACCTTGAAAATTGCAAATAAGTATCCCAGCTTTCACTCTTAAAGGGAAACCCTTCTGAGGACCGCTTTCGATTTTCTTCATATTGAAATATGTTGTGAAGGGGGGTCCCCTGATAACACCTGTACCCGGTTTTGGGCGCAGACGGGTAATAGTTGAAAAATTATGACCCAAAATATATTTTAATAATGCATGTGTATACCTATATGTTATGTCTATTTATACAAGCGTCTGTTGGCCTAGCGGTTATGAAAATAGACCGGTAACCATTATTGTTGCTAGTGGTTATATGGACAATTATGCCATAAGAATTATTAATAAAAAAATGTATAAATTGTTTAAATATTCAATCATTTATAAAATGTTCTTGGTGTAATATGTTTTTATGTATAGTATATTTACGATAGATACCTTCCAAAATGTTGTCAACCGTTCATAAATAAATAAGTTACTTGAGCATAAATTATATATTTTTTTATTTACATTCCCAGTTTTGAATTGTTTATCAACAAAATTTAAAAAATTAAATTAAATTGCACATTTTGAAAAATAAACATTGAAAACAAATAAATTCATAAGATATTTTACAGGAGAATAATATATTTAAATAATGTCACTGTTTGCAAATAAAAATAAAAACTTAAGAGGACACGAACCAACAGACGCTTGTATAAATAGACTTAACACATAGGTATATGTATATGCAACATTAAAATATATTTTGGGTCATATTTTTTAAACTATTACCCGTCTGCGCCCAAAACTGGGTATATGTGTTATCAGGGAACCCCCTTTCACAACATATTGCAATATGAAGAAAATCGAAAGCGGCCCTCAGAAGGGTTCCCCTTGTTAGCGTAACCCAGGATCAACAACGTGGATGTGGCGAAAATATGATTCCTTTGGAATGCATTTTCGTGAGTCCTCTTGCCACTCACATCGAAATACCTGACATTATGGTAATAATAAATCCTCCATTTTCCTTTGTCCTTACATTCACCTTGAAGATGATTTTTACGGACGTAATACTGTTTTTTTTTCGTGTTCAGTGCATCATAAAATTTATGTTTGCCGAAATAGCAAAAAAAAAAATGACATTGAAATGCGATTTTTAAGGTAAAGGGTGCCTCCTGAATCCTTTTTACAATTTTTTCGTATTCAGCGTAGGGAATTACGTAGGGAAACAAATTATTTTGTGTCCTGTGGGTGGTCGATATTTCGACCAATCCTGTTCTTAAAAGGTTTATAGGTTATGCAAAGAGCTGCACTCCGAGACAAGACTTTTCTATGTCTCGTCTCGGTGTCAAATTGAGATCGAGACCAAGATGATTTGGTTTGAATTCGGACAATATGAGATCAAGGCGAGAAAGTTTCGCTTAATCGTTTTGGCTCCTTAGCTCTTTTTTTAATAAAAGTAAGCAGAAAATCAACTGTAAGTACGTATTCAGATTCTTTAATTATAAATTTATGATAAATCGTATTATCCACTTCGTTAGCTCGTTCATTAGCATTATTTTTTATAAATGACAATTTTAATTTCAGACAAAGGAATAAAATCAGTATCTTGATTTTAATATTAAACATGCTTTTAACGAGATGATATGAGATTAGGTTTAGATAGGTTTTGTCTTGTTAAAATTTAAGCCGGTCTCGTTTTGTGCATGTGATCGAGAGCAATCTCGAGTTCTTAGTTAGAAATTATATTATTTTTATTTCTTATTCATAAAGAAAATTCTTTTAGCGAATTTTTCGAAGAAAAATATAGCTATTGCTATCACCATCATGACGCAACTTCGGAAAAAAAACTATATATCTTTATCAAACTTGATCTCGAGATCACGAAAATGAGGTTCGTTAAAAACTTTATGTATATATATATAAATATATATATATATATATATATATATATATATATATATATATATATATATATATATATAATATATATATATATATACATATGTATATCTGCCGTTTCGAGTGGACTCTCTAGCCTTCCAGGATTACTTCCGATCTTTTTGAAACTTGGTTAAAAAATCGATCTCACGAATACCTCGGTTAAGTTCGTTAGTCAGCGAAATTCCTTTATGGATTTCAAAATGGCGGTCCTTCAAAACCGAAAAAAAATCATATCTCGGGTATTAAATATCGGATTGATAATATCAAATATGTTTTGGGATCCTCTCAATAAAACAAAATTATTGTGTCTCTTGTGATTTTTCGGTATAAGGTACCGTTTGGTTGATATTTTAAAAACAAAAAAAATATTGTAGAGATTGTAAACTAAGAATGCCGAGTTCGAGTCCCGATGTGGAACTTTTTTTTTACAAGTTTTTTATTTTATTTTTTTGTTTATTATGTAGAGTAAAAAGTTAATAATCAATAAAAAAATTTAAAAAATTTCAAAGCCAACTTTTTTTTACACATTTAATTATTTTTTATTTTATTTTTTTATCAAATAAAATTCGCTTACCGCGGTGGTTGCGCGGACAGAATATTTCATATATTATGTTTATTTAGTTATAAGATAAATATTATTTATTTACATTATATTTAAATATGTATCATCAGTGGGCTGATGATACATATTAAAATACTAGTGAAAATAAACAATAATTAGTAAAATTTACAGGATGTTTAATAAATAAATAGACGTTACGAATGTTTACTTTGAAAAGTAAACTTCTTTTTAGACAGTGTTAACGTCAGTTTGAAAGGGGAGTAAATTTATTTATTTATTTATTTTTGATTAATTGACAAAACTAGTGTTCGGTATATTCATTTGCAAAAAAAATTCCTCGAATTAAAAAATGTTTATAACAAAAGTTAAAGTTCTCGTGGATATGGATCCTGGCTTCTGGGTGTAAGCCGCGTTGATTTGGTCGTGTTATCAGCCAACGTTTCGTCATACATTGCAATGGACGTTTTCAGAGCTGTTCCAAATCAACACGATCTATAGAATTATTATTAAGATTACCGTGGAAGCGCGCCTCAAGACTTAAGCTACTATTTAAAGAAAATAACTACGTAGGAGCAACTAGAAGTTTTCATGGGACGTGATGATTTTTGGACTAATTCTAATGAATGATTTTTATAGATCAGACATGTCTATTTAATTTGCTTTTTTTGCATTGCTTTATGACTATTTTTGACCAGGATATTTGCGTTTAAAACATTTTTTTCTCATCTCACTAAAACAAAAAAAAGATTTAAAATTTGCAAAAAAAATCTATAACCTTTTTTTCAATTAATAGCTCTAAAAATTGCTAAAAAGTTTTGATCAATGAGCTTTTTAAGATTCTGTAGAAAACTAGGAACTTTTATTATTTCGTCATGTCCGTCCGTCCGTGCGTGCGTCTTGAAAAATTTTGACATAATAATATGAAATTTGGTATACGGTCCTAGTTTGATGACTCAAAAATAGAAACGGTAAGATTTTGGAAAAAAACAATTTTTAGACCTTCTTCTATAGAATGAAAATTGTATTATTACTTTTTGATTTTAACCCTTCAATCATGATTATTTGCTCTTCAAAGTCATAGTCAGAGCGTCCCATCTCTATTTTCTAAACTATCGATTCAAAAAATCTGAAAAAAATCCAGAATGTAGTTTCTAATAAGTTTTTTCAGTGAAAATTGTAACGAATACTAGCAACAAAATTTATGAAAAATTTTGAAATAACTATTTTTGTAAAAATCGTAGTGAGAATGACTACGGAACCCTATCATGTGCGTGCCCAACACGCACTTGCCCGTTTTATTATTCGCCTAAAAATAAGTAAACAAAAACATTGCATGGTTTGGTGTAAAATTTTTTGTAGAGGTATATTATACGAATTAAAAAAATTATTTAATTGAAAACCTATATTATACATTTCTAGTTCTTAGAATTGCATTTTTTCGATATAGCAGTTTAAAAAAGCAAATAACAGTTGTTAAAAGAGTAATACATACATTAATATAATTATGCATACGTAGGAAAGGCGCATAAATACGGCAGACACGAAGTAATATATTTTTCGTGTCATAAAAAGCAATTTACCATCAGATATAGAACTGCAGTCACGGCATTTTTGATCATTTAAAATGTAATTAGGTGGCTGGAAGATAATTTATTTTTTATATGCTTTCGTCACAAAGGGAAGCTACGAATTTGATTCAATTAAATTATATTTTTTATTGATGATGAAATCTAAAATGTGCCTTTTTGATTTATATCATGTCTCTTGTGGGT
Source organism: Sialis lutaria (assembly GCA_949319165.1). NCBI lineage: Eukaryota > Metazoa > Arthropoda > Insecta > Megaloptera > Sialidae > Sialis > Sialis lutaria. The sequence goes on from OX439241.1 coordinate 19,904,992, forward strand.
GTTTTAAGGCTTTTTGTAGTATTTGTAAAATGAAGCACAGTATTTCAGTGTTTCTCAAATGGTTTCGTCGGCATATTACATAAATATTGATAAAAATACTTAGATTATAGAAAATAAAAATGCTTATCTATATCTATAAAAGAGTTTGTCCTTAACCACTCACTCAATCACTCACTCACTCACTCACTCACTCACTCACTCACTCACTCACTCACTCACTCACTCACTCACTCACTCACTCACTCATATATCAACGTACAGCCCAAACCCCTGGACCTAGAAACGTGAAATTTCGTAGGTGCCTCCCTTTTATGATGTAAACACCCACTAAGAAAGGATTTTTCGAAATTCAACCCCTACGGGGTTAAAACAGGGTGTCAAAGTTTATATAAATTTTTTTTTTTTTGTTCGCATTTAATTGAAACTTATCGAACATACGAAATATAAATAGTGAAACGATTATTTCAGCATTTCCCAAAATTTAACCCCTAAGGTGCTAGGGGGTGGAAAAATTTGTAAAATAATTTTTTTTTGTATTCACCGAATGAAACACGGCATAAGTAGGTACTCTACAACAGAAATATCAGTTACACCCCTAATGTAATGTAATGTCTTTCATGGTGTAAAATAAATACAACAATGTATCAATGATATCTTTATTTATTATTAATATTGTATACGATAATTGCTAGCCGATACATGACTGTCTGTGGCTGTACACACAAGTTAACAACATTATTATTTGTTAATACGTAGTACGTTTATATGCGTACCACGTTTACAATGTCTTTATTTTAATATATGACACCTTCCCCCTTACAATCCGGCCTGAAAACGTTCTGGCTCTCTTACATTTCTTCGAGGGCGAGTGTCACTATTTACATCTGTATTATTTTGTATGTTTTCAGAAATTTGATTATTACTTACACTATCTAATTCTATATTACACTCATCGTTATTTTCTGAGAACATATATGTTTTAATTTTTGTTTGATTTTCATTTAAGCGTCTAATTTGATTTACGTGTCGTTTCCATGTTAAATCATCGCTTGTCTTAATCAAATAAACTGTACCTCCTAATCTTTTTATTATTTTTCCTTTAATCCACGATACTTTATTTAAAACTCGATAATCTTTAACTAATACTGTATCACCTATTTTAAAATACCTCGTATCCTCCCCTCTATAATTTTTTATTTGTATATTTTGTTTTCTCGACACGATTTCTTCAGTTTTTGGTAGTAACAAATCAAATCTACTGCGCAACTGTCTGCGTATTAATAATTTTGCAGGAGACTCCTGAGTAGTAGAATGTTTAGTATTTCTATAATCAAACAAAAATCGATTTATAATGGTATTTAAATCTATTGAACTTGAACTCATTGCATTTAAAATACAATTTTTTATTTGTTTAACTGCATTTTCTGCAGCTCCATTCGATGATGGATTATACGGTGGTGTAGTGATGTGTTGTATACCATTCATTTTTAAATAATGTTGAAACTCATCAGACGTAAAAACCGTTGCATTATCCGATACAATCTGTTTTGGTAACCCAAAACGCGCAAACATTTCTCTAAGTTTACTTATTGTTTCGAATGAAGTGACATTTCTTACAACACAACACTCCAACCACTTGCTATGAGCATCAATTAACACTAAAAAATTTCGTCCTAAAAATGGACCTAAATAATCTATATGTATACGATGCCATGGCTCTTTTGGCCATTGCCAAGGATGTAATTTTGATCGTGGTGGGGAATTTTTATATTTATTGCACGTTACACAATTTGCTGCTATATTTTCAATATCTTTATTCATATTTGGCCACCAAAAATATGATCGTGCTAAATGTTTCATTTTAACCATGCCCATATGGCTGGTATGTAATTCATTTAATATATTTTCCCTCAACCTGTTAGGAATTATAATCCTATAGCCCCACATAAGACATCCCTGTTCTACTGTAATTTCTTGCTTTCTTAAAGCATATGGTTGTATTATATCTTCATACTTTTTAATTTTTATTTCTGGCCAACCATGCTTTACAAATTTCAATACTTTACTTAATTCTATGTCTTTACTTATTTCATTTTTAATTTGCTTAAAATTTACAACTAAATTATTATTTTCTTTAATATAGTTTACATAACAACTTTCATGTTCATTTTTCTCATAATAACAATTTACTTTAACATTACATCTAGATAAAAAATCTGCTTTGTTCCTTTTAGAATCAATAAACTCAATATCATAATCATATGCAGATAATTTATATGCCCAACGCTGTAAACGTGAAGCTGCCATTTGAGGTATACCTTTATTTTTACCTAATATTGAAAGTAACGGTTTATGATCTGTAACTAAAATAAATTTGTTTCCGTACAAATATTGATGAAACTTTTCTACTGACCATATTATCGCTAAAGCTTCTTTATCTATTTGCGAATAATTTGTTTCAGCTTTATTTAATACTCGAGAAATATATGCTATTGGTTTTTCCGATTTATCGGGAAAAACGTGCGATAAAATTCCACCTAAACCTGTGGACGATGCGTCAACCGTTAATTTCAATGGCAGGTTCGGGTTATAATGCACTAATACAGGTGCAGTTAATAACATTTCTTTAACCTTCTCAAACGCCAAACTACAATCTTTAGACCACACATATTTAATATTTTGTTTAGTTAAATTATATAAAGGGTGTAATATTGTAGCTAAGTTTGGAATAAATTTACAATAATAATTTACCATACCCAGAAATGACCGTAACTGCGTAACATTTAAGGGTTTAGTAATATTTTTAATGGCTAATAACTTTTCTTCATCTGTATGTAACCCTATAGCATCAATTTTATGTCCTAAATAAGTTACAGAATCCTTTATAAATTCACACTTCTCTTTTTTTACTGTCAATCCATAATTTGACAAACGCTTAAAAACTTCTTCTAACCTTTTTAAATGCTCTTCGCGAGTCTCTGCGGTAACCAATATATCATCCAAAAAACAAATAACCCCCTCTAAACCAGCTAAAACTGATTCAATAGTTTTTTGAAATAATGCAGGAGCAGATACTATTCCATATGGTAATCTATTAAATTTAAATAATCCTTTATGGGTAGAAATTGTGCATATTTTACTACTTTCTTCATCCAATACAAGTTGATTATACGCTTGTGACAGATCAATTTTACTAAACTTTGTACCGCCCTGTAATTTTGTAAATAATTCTTGAATTCGCGGTATTGGATGTTTATACACATTTAAACCTGGATTTACTGTAATTTTGTAATCCCCACATATTCTTATTTTACCGTTAGGTTTCCATACCGGAACTATGGGTGTACCCCATTCCGAAAATTCAATGGGTGATAATATTCCCTCCTCTACCATTCTGTTTACCTCGTCTCCTACAATTTCTTTTATTTTAAAAGGTAAAGGTCGTGCATTATAAAATTTTGGTTCTACATTTTCCTTTAATTTTAATGAAACTTGACCCCCTTTAAATGTACCTAACTTTTTTTCAAATAATTTTGAATATTTTTGGCATAAACTATTGATATCACTGGTCATTGTTAAATTATTTATAATTCCCTCATTATTTGTGATATTAAAATTTAACTTTTTTAACCACATTCTGCCCATAAGCGGACAGCCTCCATTTTTAATAACATAAGCCTCCAAATTATATAGTTTATTTTGATAAACTACCCTTACTACTATTAACCCTATCGGCTTAATTTTATTTCCCACATAATCATGTAATATATCATTACAATTATTTAACTTAACATGTGGAAACTCCTGTTGCCATGTATCAACTGAAATTGCTGTCACTGCAGCCCCCGTATCGATTTCGAAATCAATTTGCTTACTCTCTACCGTTAATGTTACTTTAAAAGGATCATACACTTTATCCTTATTTTTAAAGTTAACAACAAAAAACGGAATATCATTATCATTACTATTTTTACTTAAATAATAATTATTATTAACATTAGTTTTGTATTTAATATTCCCCCTATAACACACCGCAGACGTGTGTCCAATCTTACCACACTTTGCGCATTTAAAATGTTTATACTTGCACGTCGTTGAGATGTGACCTTTGACCCCGCATGCATAACAGCTGATTTGTTCGCCGCTCTTCGGCTGCATCCGATGCACTTTACTCGGCAATGCAGTGTTGCGCGTGCGTCCCCCACTCAGCTTGTTCATCGGTTCTGTCTTGATCACCACCCTTGATGACGTAGATGCTCCGGCCTGCGCCAACTCGTCCATCTGCCTTCTCGAAGATTCTTTGCTTTGCGCCAACTTGATCGCTGACTCCAAATTCAAATTCGTCGCATTTTCTTCGAAAAGTCGATCCCTTATCGGCCCAGGATTCATACCGACGATAAAAATGTCTCTTATTACCACTGGCAATTCTGTAGCCGAAAAATCGCAAGGAATAGCCAAACTTCGAACACGTGCTAACCAGTCGATCACTGATTCATTTTCGTCTTTTTTCGAGTTATAAAATTTATACCGGGACGGAAAATGTACCTTTATTTCTCTAAATTGGTCACTAAAAATCGTTACCAGTTGTTGGTATGATTTTTGCTCCGGCCTCTGCGGATTACACAACTCGTACATCAGTTTGTACGCTTCCTCCGCTAATGAATTTAATAAAATAGCACGTTTTATTTCTTCGTCGTTAATATTGTTGGCCACAAAATAGTTATTCAATCTTGCGTTGAATATCTCCCAGTTTGTTGATTTTGGGTCAAACGACACCAACTGCCCAATTGTTGAAGCCATTTTTTTTTTCTTTTATTTTATATAATATAATATATAATATAATACTCGTACTTCACACAAAAAACTTTAACCTCGTCGCCAATGTAATGTCTTCACGGTGTAAAATAAATACAACAATGTATCAATGATATCTTTATTTATTATTAATATTGTATACGATAATTGCTAGCCGATACATGACTGTCTGTGGCTGTACACACAAGTTAACAACATTATTATTTGTTAATACGTAGTACGTTTATATGCGTACCACGTTTACAATGTCTTTATTTTAATATATGACAGGGAATAATAATAATAACTGTTCATGATATTAATATAAATTCGGACAAATTAATATTCAATTAAAAATGAAAGTTCGACGGGGACTAGGATGGATTTAATCTGCAATAAAAGAATTTGATATTCAACCCCTAATGGCGAGAGTAGACGGGGGTTAGTTTTAAAAAAAATTTTAACTAAGATCCGGGATATTTACGTTTTTTTTATAAGTAATGAATAAAAATCAATATAAAAAAAATTAAAATGTCATCCCCTATTACTTATAGAGGGTTCTAATTAGTTTACGCGAGCGAAGCCGCGGGATTCCGCTAGTTTCTTATATATTTCTATATTTATTTAAAACTAACTTTGACCCGCGGTTTTACACGCGAAAACAAATCATTTAATACGATATACTATATTCGTATTTAAAAAGATCAACATTAACTTCAATATAACATGGTTGGTTTACCCGTATAGGAAAAGAGGGCACGGTTGGTCCAAGTTTGAGCCAATGCTAGCCAACACTGGTCCATGATACAAACTTCGTTCAAGACTCGGCCAAGGCTTGTCGAAATAGAGTTGGCCCAATCTTGAATAAATAATAGTTGACCGGAAGCTCGATATCTGAAGGTTGACCCAATCTTGGATAAAGAATAGTGACCCGAAACTCGATATCTAAACGTTGGCCTAGTCTGGGATTAATATCATAAAGCAATACTTAACAACCTAATATTGGACCAAGTTTGGGCCTATCGTTAAGGCTGGCATTTCCTAGATAGGAAATTACATAAATGCACAATTACCTTTCATTTTTCTATTCATTTAGAGAAGTGCGTATTTTTATTTAGATTTTTTTAGCACGTACATATCTGACCTAATTATCGAATATACATAGTTGTTTTAATTAGATTAATATCACTATTGTTCATTCATATTTATTATTAGAAAATATGATATGTGTATAACTATCATTTATGCAATGAATTTAACTTCTTCTATAGAGTTTTTATGTTTTCAACTATAAAAGTCCCATTAAAATCGGTTTAGTAGTTTTCGTATGAAGTCAAAACAAGCAAAGAAACATAAAGTATACATATAGACAAGAAACAAATGAATATGACATCATTTTTTCAGGACAAATAATTTTCTTATACAAACCTAAAATCATAATCACAAAATAATTATAAGTAGGTAATTAAAAAAATACTTTCTCTCTTTTTTTATTCAGTATTAAGTTTGGCCTAAAAATTATACGGATTAAAAATTTGTTGTTAGACAGGAAAGGTTTGGAAATACTGAAATATTTTATATACGACAATACACGTTTTGAGTTATATTCGACATTTTTCACTATGATGTATGTATGTATTTCTGTCTCTGTCCGATTGCTTCTAAAGTGATACGATTTGACATTTAAAAATTACAGTTATTATATATACGCCGTTCAGGTACCAAAACGACTAACGACTTAATATTGAGCTAATCGGGTTTTACATATTACACACCAATTTTAATCTTTTAATATACTTTTATGTATTATAGGTAATTAAAAATTAAAATATATATTTTTTCCATAGAAAAAATTTCTTAAAATGTAGGTATCTTCACTTCATAACATATTCCAACAATACCTGCAAAGTAGTAACATATATTTTCTATTATCAACAGCATATGATGCCCGGTTTCACAAACGATAGGTACCTCACAAGGTTAATTGTAGATTAGTGATAGAGAAATAATAGTTGGTGTATTTAGGAATGCAATAACTACATATATGTGAGATAACTGCTTGAAACTGAGTATGAGTCTAGCTTGAGAACCGGCATGTCAGAGATAGGGTAATTGTGTAAATGGTGGTAAGTGGTAGATTAAAATAAATGTGGTAGCTTCCTTGACACTAATGATATATTTGTTATACCATAGTATGAGTATAATAGTTAAAGATTAAAGAATGTATCTTCATATTGTATAGGACTTCACATACGAGACAAGAAGATGTTTAGTTTAACTAAGTCTTACCCCGTCTTGGATTTATAAGTATTATTTTACTTCGTCAAAATAGTATTATATTTGCTGTAGAGTAAAAGCCTATCTAACACGATTTGCGAACTGCGGGGTATTAAATATAAAAATGACAGCTGTAATCAATAGTACAGTACCTTTAAATTACCTATCTTAAGACACCTTTGCACTGTGATTTAAAAAAAATAAAATTCAATAATCATTCCGATTTTTTTTTCTTTTATTTAAATGACTCATATTAACTACCTACATAAAAATATTTTACTTTTATTTTTTATCTAATTTTTTCGCTAAAATAAAAAATGCCTAAAAAACGACTGACGGTGGAGAGTCTTATTCCTCCAAAACTGTCTGAAAGAAATAAACCAAAATGATTATTCATCAATATGAAACGGAGGAATTAATAAATAAAACGGTGGCTATTTTAGAATTGGACCATTTTTTCGTTCTAAAAAAAATGTATATTTTCAAATGAAATAAAAACGTACAACGTTAAGGAATGGCGGCAAGAATGATGTGGCAAAATTTGAGACAGATAACTTGAAAACTCTTCGTTTAAAATCTTCCACTGTTTTGAATAACGACGTTTCGAGAAAAACACATTTATAGTTAACAGCATAGTTAACATGTGAGATCATGCACATAGCTGGCCAATCTCTTTTTCTAAGAAAGACTGTAGCGACCGGAATAATTAGACTGTCATGATCAAAATTTCACTGAATATTTATGAAAATCGATATTTTGTGATAATACAAAAAAAATATTTTCAAAAAAAGATTAATAATCCCATTAACGCGACTTCATGTACGCACGTTAGATAAAGAATGGATGAGGCTATTTGCACATACCGTATATGCATGCAAGTGCCTATTTGGACATACCACTAACCTAACGTACACTAACCTACCCTAACTTAACAACCTAACCTAATTTGGTGCATATACAGTATGTGCAAATAGCCAATTGCATGCACATACTGTAAGTGCAAATAGCCACTTTCATAAAAAATAGTAATATAATAGCTGTAGTGACAGGTATACCACAGCTCTAAAATCCTGAGCTATAAAAATTTATAAAGATTTGATACCTCGTAGATAGTATTTCTTTGCTTTTGGTCAATCGAGTAAATTATTAAAAACACCGACATCAAACATCATTTTAATTTAAATATATGACACAATATTTTTCTACGTATCTTATGTATGTCTTATTTAGAACAAAGAGACAAAACAGCAACGCATACATCTTTAAAAGTTATAAAAACAAAACATGCTGTTATGTCTTTCTGATCCAAACATGACATTACAGTCACCAAGGAACATAGAATAATCTTGAGTTACTAATTAATAAAGCATACCCTTAAAATAGATTTACAGTTGATATAATCCTTACTTTGAAGCCGAAACATTTACCGATAAATATCTCATCTAAACGAGAAGCTCTAATATTGAACGTTGTACTGATATATATAATTTTAAAATGATAACACGCAACATGTAGTGAAACAGGCTAGAGTTTAAAGAATAAATATTTGTATAGAATAATCGATCTCTTACATAACAACAAAATATTTACAATAACTATTTTTATAGAAATCAATACATCTTGTGCTACATCCGTTATATTGTATGGCATTTTATAAAGCACAATAGCACAATTAATATATAAAAATGTATACATAATATGTATAGCATACATTCATTCATAAAATAAAAAAAGATTCATTGTATAAAAATGTTCAGCATTAACTTTTTTGCTACTTTACAACTGCTATAAAAACAAATAACAGATAAATTTAATATTTCACATCTCGTGTAAAGCTCAAATCGAAAAACTTTATCCGGGTCAGATCAGACGACATAAAGTTGGCCTCTCACACGTGTTATGGGTTTTATAAGTTTCTCATATTATTACACATTAACACTTTGTTGTAGAATAGTGTTTAATTAAATTTTCTGTCATAGATTTATGACCTGGTTATACGTAAAAATGAAAAGGGGTAAAAAATTATACAGACTCTAAATTAGGTCTTCTTTATCGTAAATCTCAAATTAAATCGAACAGTGGCTTAGGCGGCTATTACACTATCAAATAAATATGTCAAAGAACTTTGACAAAGATTTGATCAAATATTGAGATTGTCATTATCTATGATCAGAAAAATATTATGAATATTATATAAGATGACTTATTACACTGTCATATTTTTTTAATTTAATAAATTTTATCACATTTAACATAGGCGGATATTACACTAACAAAGAAATGTGGTAAAATTTCTTTGATCAAATAAATATGACATTTATTTGATAGTGTAATAGCCGCCTTAGTCAGATTTTTTGGTGGGAGCAATGTTTTTTTAATGTATTTTTATAAAAATATAATGAATAAATAAAATAATCAACTGGCCCTTCGCCGCTTACACCACTATGGGGGAAGCAAGACCCCCTAACCCTCCCATTGGTTACGCCACTGAAATCGAGTCAGGAAATTTTCTGAGGGTGAGAAAGTCTGGAACAAAATATGATGAAAAAATATTGCCCGCGTTTATTTGGTAATTTCATCTAATACATCTATTTTTTTATAAATATATCTATCAATTAGAGATGAAACGGATAGTGTTTTGGCCGGATACCGAATACCGAATATCCGGTGAACTGTAAGGCCGGATGGCAGGATATTTGGCGGCCGAATATCCGGCCTGTTTTGACGGTAAAATTCACGATTCTTACCGTCAAAACCCCGGCCGGCAACCACTACATTCTTAAATGAAATAGAGCATAGGTGTCCAACCTTTTGAGCTTTATGGGCCGCAGAGCGCAAAAAAATAGCGAAAAAATTTGTTAAGGGCCGCAAAAAAATTTGAAGACCTTTTTTTTCGTTGTTTACTTAATTAATTTATATAACTATTTATATCTCTGTATCTATAATTTATATTTTATAGATTTATTAGAAATATTATATTTCTATACTTTGAAAAAATCTGATTTTCATAATTCACTTTTTTTAATCTAGTACGGGCCCGTTATTTTACAAGTCAATTTCTTATTATTTGACTCACAAATATTTTTTTCTTGCAGTTTTTAAATCAAAAATTGTAATTTTTAAATATCCGGTATCCGGCCGGATAATGCGTTACTATCCGGTACTAAGCCGGATAACAAAATAAGGCCGGATAGGCCGGATAGTTACCGGATATCCGTTTCATCTCTACTACCAATTGCTTTTAAATAATAATTCAGTCCATAATAGCCTAGATTAATTCTAGGGTCAATGATATTATTCTTTCTAACAGTGTGTAGAGTCGGAACAAACAAGTATATACAGACAACAATTCTAAAACCTATCAAAATGATTTATATTGTTTATAAAAAGATGTAGGCAAAAAAATATAAAAATGTAAATATTTTCATTGTACAGGCACAGCCCACATATTTATATTTATATTGATTTTACATAAAAAATAAATTAATTCCACATGAAGAAGCAAAAAAGAAAACATTTTAAACAAAAAAAAGTTTAATTTTCTATATGAAACCAGTAATTTAGAAAATGATTACGTGAAAATTTATGAATTCGAGTATTTTTTATTGATTTTCTATTGTTTTTAAATTGTATTACTTATTAAAAAAATGTTTTAGCTACGTTTGTGGCGTAATATCCAAACATAATTGATTTTTTTTTAATTACAAGGAATACAATACTGAATAATAGTACACAATTACTATTTTTTTAAAGAAATATTACTATTTGACGTTATAATCTTGAAACAGTCCAAAATATTGTAATTCTAAATTCTTGCTAGACCACGTGTTACTAAAGTTACAATACGAATAGTAATTTTTGCGTGCAGGATTGAAATCTATATTATTGGTATATTTTCATATGTTATACCAATAAAAAAATACTATTAAAATAATTCATTTTACATTATCGTAGCATTTACTGTATTGTCCTTTAATGAAAATTAAGTATCTAATAAAATATGTACTAACAATTAAAATGAAATAATTTGTATAGCACTTAACAAATAATTCAAGATAATTAAATTAAAAGAATAATTAGTTGTATACAGGATGTCCAAGATAAGCGTGCAATGCATGGGAATATCCTAAACGGTAAGAGATACAGATGTGGTTAAATGAGATTAATTATTTGTAAGAAAGGGGTGAGTATTACAACATCAAAAAATATTAATAATTTTATGTGGTTCAGGCGGTGTACCCAAAAAACTGAAAATTCAGAATTTCTTTAAATGACTATAACTTTTTTGGCAAAGTAGATAGGTACTTTTTGTTTGCGGTTTCTTAAAGCACTTTTTTGAGTAGAATTGTTTGGTGTATTTAGAATTTTTATATCACTGTTAGTTTCCGAGTTACAAGCCCTAACTTTAGTTTTTCTTATGGGCCGCCAAGTTGGCAATATCATATTTGAACGTGTTTTTTACTCTACTTTACAACGATTTGTCACATGTCATACTTATTATTAAAAAAAAGTAAAAACCTTTTTTTTGTAATAGTTTATTGTTTTTAAATATGCATTTGTTATTTTCATTGTTGTTATTGCGATTTTTGTTTAACAATTTTTGTTTCTCATGGCTTACTTAAATGTTTGTACTAGAATACTTTATAAATATCACCAATATTTAGTACTTCGACTTATTTTCTATAATAAGTATGTCATGTGATATATCGTTGTAAAGTAGAGTAAAAAACACGTTCAAATATGATATAGCCAACTTGGCGGCCCATAAGAAAAACTAAAGTTAGGGCTTGTAACTCGGAAACTAAAAGTGATATAAAAATTCCAAATACACCAAACAATTCTATTCAAAAAAGTGCTTTAAGAAACCGCAAACAAAAAGTACCTATCTACTTTGCCAAAAAAGTCATTTAAAGAAATTCTGAATTTTCAGTTTTTTGGGTATACCGCCTGAACCACATAAAATTATTAATATTTTTTGATGTTGTAATACTCACCCCTTTCTTACAAATAATTCATCTCATTTAACCACATCTGTATCTCTTACCGTTTAGGATATCCCCATGCATTGTACGCTTATCTTGGACAACCTGTATATCATATAAATGATATTTTAGTAAAAATTGCATATTATAAAAATTACAATGGAGATTGTAAAAGTACATGTAAAAATTGACAGTATTTTTTGAAACAAATATAAATTTTTTATCGACAACTGGAATTTTTATTGAAAAATCGACTTTATTTTTCTCCGTATAAGTTTGGTTTGAAATTGAATCAAAAACCTGAAACATTGTAAATGTTTTAATGAAAATAAATATTCTTTTACATCAAAGGATTTAAATTCGTGGTCTATCTGTGCGTCTAAATTTCATTGTAATTTAAGTAAAGTGGAATTCTACATGACTTTTTATCTAATACGAAATCCGATCAACAAAGACTAACAATAAGAAATTGTAGCTTATACCCAGAATCTAATTATAAGACTAAAAAAGTTTCCCATTTAACAGAATACAATCGGATTCGGTTTTAGTGTCGTTGAAGTGATAGCGGGTTTAGTGAGATTCGTTAATAGGATATTCTTGATAATGAAATCGATATAAGACTCGGTTTTTACTCAGAAACAAAACAAACAATATATTTGTTTTATTGAAATTCGTTGTATGGGCGTCTTTGAAGATTAAAAGATTTAAAAAGTTAATTAAAAATTTTCTATACAATAAAATCTCTCTTAAAATAAGTATACAATTGACCTCTCTAAGCGTATGTTATTTGAGGTTATGTTTAACATTGCAGCAATAATTGTAACTGTCAAATAAATTTAATTATTTTTAAATGGAAATATTATTATATTTACCTATTTTATTAATATGAACCAAAAATAGTTAAGCTTTAAACAATTTTATGGCGTAGTTTGATATGTAATAAGTTATTTACAAATATGAGTGGGAATATATTATCAGATATCGTCCCTTAGCTTACAACACCGCTCAAGTCGTTTTGACCAAGCGAAAAAACCGTGTATGTTTTATATAGGCTACCGGCTTGTGCGCTGTCACTATTTTTTGAATTCTGGTCTCTTATTGTCCGAAACGTCTAGAATGTGATTGGTAGATCGACGCGCAATGAGTAGCTCTATAAAATGTAAAAACTGCTAATTTTTGACTTATGCGGTGTTGTTAGCTAAGGGACGATATGTTGGTTGTCAGATTCCATGTATATAGAGATATGTTTTACTAAACACTTAGGTATATTTAATCGTTTTCACTTATAACTGCACGAAGAATTAATTAATTATTCAACATTAAACAAATACATATATTGAACTTAAAACAAATTATATCACTTTAAATAAATAGTTTCCACTGAAAAAGTACTTTGCACTAAAAAATAATACTTTGCACTTGAATTAAAGATTTAAAAATTAAGAAATTAAGTATTTTTGATGTACCTATTTATTGTGATTTTCTATATTTTAACCAGGGAGTCGAACCGAACCCGAACCCGAACCGAAAACCGGTTCCGGAACGAAATTTTTGGTCGAACCGGAACTGAACCTGAACCGAAATTTTAGACATGACGTTGAACCTGAACCGGAGCCGAACCGAAAAACAAACTTTCGGTTACCGGTTCAATAAAGTTTAATTTTACCGGTTCAATGAACTTTAATTTTTCATTGCAAATGTTTTTTATATAAATATATTTATTATTCTGTTTCAAATGTAAAATAATTTTTGCAATTACTTATAATTGGCACCACTGACAAATGGGTCAGTCCGCGGTGACGGGTGTGACATTTCAACTTGGATTGGAGTTCATAATTTCTAAATAATACTAGTTAATAACATGGTTTCACCATTTTTCTGTAGATCTTAATGTAATACATGTACATTATGGTGGGTCCAAATTTTTCACTCCATGGGCAATTCGCAATACTGGTACTATGGGCCATAACAAATATTTTTGCCAATGGAACCATACCTCTAAAATCATTTTCGAGCTTGCCGAAATTTGTCTGAAGATATTTTCCAAAATTATCAAAAATTGATCTATTTAGTACATTTCGAATATACAATTATTGAAAATGTGTATACCGGGTTTTTTTGGGTCAATATTAAATTTATAATAAATGTGGTCACCCTTAGCCATTATTGTTGGTGAGGGTAATTTTTTTGTAATTTGGTCAAACGTCACGTTTGATATGTAATTGTCAAAGACTTAATAGTTTGCCACGATCGTCACTTATTCTTAAGTAAGTTATTGTGATTTCACCTTATTTGTTGTCCTTTTTGAAATTTTTTGGAAATTTTTTGAAATATTTTGAAAATTAACCAACATTTTTCTAATTTTCTTTTGGTTTATGAAAATTGATGTTAAATAGCCTGTTAATTTTATATTTTAGTATTTATTTTCGTAAAATATATTTTTAACTATATGGTATCGATTACCGCGGACTGACCCAAATGTAGCTGTGCTTATATATTAGTAAATTAATAACAAATTTCGATTTTTCTGCGGAATTTATAAATTAATTAAAAAACACTCTTTCTTCATCTTTAAAAATTGGCCTGTTACCAGAAAAAGTCATAAAGGTAATATACAAGAAAAAATGGGAAAGATTGAGAGAAAAATGGTACTTTCAGAAATACATGAAAATTGTTATAAAAATACACGTTTTTAAATTGCATTGAGCATGCATAGTCTAAATATGAATTGTCAATAATTTTATTATTCCGGCATAACCACATTTTTTTAATTAATACAAATAAAGAAAACAAGCCATAAAAAGTATTGATGCATACATTATACACAAAATTGGAAAGTAAAGATATGTAGGAAAATATAATTCAAAAATTATAGGGTAGGTTTAATTATAATTTAATTAAAATTATTACATATATTTGAATAATTTATAAAAGTAAAAAAAACCGGTTCGAACCGGTTCGGAGGTACATTGAACCGGTAACCGAAATAATAAAAAAATAAAAAATTGAACCGGAACGAAAATCGGAACTTTATTTTCTGTGTGAACCGGAACCGAACCGGTTCGGGAAATAGCACCGGTTCGACTCCCTGATTTTAACCTCACCTAAAAACTAACCAACCTCATTTCGCCCCAATAGATTTTATATTTTTAATGTAACTTTTGTGATTTTCTAAATTTTAAAACGATTAATATTTCGCCTTTGGCATTAAAAAAATAATAAAGTATTAAATTTGATATTCACGTGTATAAAGTAGATACTATAAAATTTTAAGTGTAAAGTATTAAAATTTATATTCGATATACAAAGTGAACACTACCTTATATGAAGTGCAATTAAATATAATCCGATATTAAATAAATAAGATTAAAGGGTCAGTCCGCAGTGTCGGTCGTGACATTTCAACTCGGATTGGAGTTCATAATTTCTAAATAATACTAGTAAATAACATGGTTTTACCTTTTTTCTGTAGATCTTAATGCAATACATGTATATTGAAAGAATAAAAAGTCTGCAGTTATTTTAAAAAAAATTGTCAGCGTTCAAAGCTTTGTGACGGTTGTGACGCCAACTATTGCAAGTTTTGCAACCTCTATCCAAAAACCCGAAAGTTTAGCGAAAATATTAAAGTTACTTTATAATAATCATACTTTAATATGTTACGAATAAATTATTTTTTAGTTACACAAGAGCACCAGGTAAATACGTAATCTATTTAACTGGTTATTACCCAATAAACATTGTGACGGTTGTGACAGAAAATTGTGACGGTCGTGACACGTTGAATAAAAGGATACAATAAGAGTACTATTTGTGTGTTTAATTGCTTATTGATATTATGAACTAATATGTATAACAATTATTTATCAAATACATCAATAGACTCATTAAATTTATAATAAATGCGGTTACCCTTAGTCATTATTGTTGGTGAGGGTAATTTTTTTTAATTCGGTCAAACGTCACGTTTGATATGTAACTGTCAAAGACTTTTAATAGTTTGCCACGAGCGTCACTTATTGTCAAGTAAGTTATTGCGATTTCACATTATTTGTTGTCTTTTTCGAAAAAAAAATTAAATATTTTGTAATATTTTGAAAATTAATTAAATTTTTTTTAATTTTCTTTTGGTTTATGAAAATTTATGTTAAATAGCCTGTTAATTTTATATTTTAGTATTCATTTTCGTAAAATATTTTTTTAACTATCTGGTATCGATTACCGCGGACTGACCCTAAAGTGAAATGTTGAAAAATATTTTGATTTTTTATCGTATCAATTCATTTAAAAATATTTAATTTATTTTGATAGTTACGAACCAAAATAATCATTATCTCTAAAATTGTTGGGAAGAGACGAAAGGGAATATACATTCATCTTAAAAAATATTCGTTTTTCATAAAAAATATTATATAATAAAAATCCTATCAAAAGTTATATGACTTTAATATTTCCATATTATAAAAGAAAGATTTTTTTACATTAACCACATTTTTAAAATACATAAAAATAATTTCATAATGATTCGTTTGTGTTCTCCTGGGCGCTAATGGGTTAATAATACCGTATTTTCATTATAAATAGATGAACCTTTAATGATCTAATTTAGCATGCATGGTGATAAATCAATAACACATTATTTACACCCAGAACTCCAAACAATAATAAAGTTATCAGATTTCTTTCAGTTGAATTGTAGCTACGTTTTTGGCACTATACAAATGGAGGCATTAGAACGTACCGACCCTACCCTACAAACTCGTATAATTTAACTAAATCAATTTAAAAAGGGTCGTCGGCTTCCAGGGAGGATGTAAATCCGCTACGTAAAATCACACATAAACAATTTTATTTCTTCTATCTGTAGATAGGTAACTTTCTTCACCAACATTTTATTTCGATCTTGATTTTTTATGTGACAAATGGTCAGTAGTGGATTTAAATAATTTGAGATTCTTCTTAATCCATTTTTGTCCGATGGATCAACTCTTTTGTAGATAGCTCTTCGTATATTTTGTTGTTAAGGTGTTGGGTTGTAAGTGTTAAAGGAGGGGAGCATGGGGACATATGAAATGATGGGAAGTTACTAATGGGTCGCTCATAGCAGGTCTTGATGAACAAGGAGGATATTTAGAATATATTAGAAGATATTTAGGAGAGTATGCAGGGAAGCATTGGGACATGTGAAATGATGGGAAGTTACTAATGGGTCGGTCATAGCAGGCCTTGATGAACAAGGAGGATATTTAGGAGAGTTAGGTTTAGTTAATCATAAATACTTTGAGATAATGTCACGTTGGTATTACAAAAGTCTGAATTGAAATAAAAGGCTTATATGACCAGTAATATAATTTTCCACTCTTTTTGAATAATTTAAATCTTGTAAAATTTTAATTGTAACTCTGCCACTTGTTGATTTTGTCGTTTCTATTATTCTACTTATTGTAAATTGTTCATAGAATACATACTAATATTAAAAATATAAAATTGCCACTGTCTGTCTGTGTGTTACTTTTGTTTACTTTGTTTCCCGAAAAATTTATTAGATAAAAAATGTGTATGCGACATTTATACGCGCGAAGGTTACACTTTTTTAGTGTAGTCAGTAGTAGACACCTAGCGTGCAAATGCGAAACTAAAAACCTGTATTTTCGACTATCATAACAGAAATCTGTATTACTTACTTAAATTCTCGGTGTTGTTTTCACTAACTCAAATCGAATGAACTCGAGGATAATAGCTAGTTTTCTATATTTAAAAAAAAAATTGAGCTTTTTTTCATGCTAGTGTCCAATTATTAAAGTTTCCCAAATAAAGAGTAGGTAGTATCGCTAACATATACTTGGATATTTTTCGAGTGAAGTACTTCGTAATAGGGTAGCTTGTTTTTGTTAACAATTATTATAAACATAAATTCTAAATAACATGTACACAACCCTGTCAAAATTTCCCACTACCCCCTATAACCACCTGTCCGCCTATCTGTAATGTATGATGCCGAATTTTAAATTACCTATTAAACGCACTAATGTATAAACCCACACAAATGTCATATATGAATGCAATTCCATTCAAAACAATGTATACATTATTATAAACTTATAGCTGTGTTATACATTTTTTAATTAAACAAAAAAATATTTTCGACAAAAACTCTTTTCGGTTTGTTTTAATAGACAATTATTATAAAAATACAATGTTTTTCAGATTAAACTGGAAGATATATCTTACTAACTAACCTACTAAACTCCAATTTATTTGTTCTAACAAAAATAAATGCAACATAATTACAAATGTATTTTTCTTCGCGCGTTTCAAAAACGTTGATATCTCGAAATGAGCTTTGTATGGATTGATAAATTAGTGCAAAATATAATCCTTATACTCTTTTATTAAAATTAGAATACAAGTGTATCACGAAATTTTAAATTTCAACCCTAACAGAACTAAAAATTGTTTTATAAAGTTTGTGCTCATTCACTCATTGATCCATCAACCACTAGACTTGAAACATGGAATGTCTCCCTTTTATTTTGTAAGATATACTAAGAACACTTTAAGAAAATATTTTTCAAAATGCAACTCCTGAGTTTGGAGTGTTCTGTCAAACTTTAATTATTTTGATACGTTCATCTACGTAACTGTTTATATTATAAAGTTTTTGGGTAAAATACAGGGATACATAATTGGTCCAGACTGACAGCACAAATTGTATTTTAGATTTTAAAAATTATTTATATTTTCGGTAAAAACATTTCAGACAATGGTTGTAAAATTTTTTTTTTATTTCGTTTAAAATTTAAGTCATAAAGAATTGACATTTGGAGATTTTTTTTGTACTAAAAAGGGTTTATATTTAAGAAATGATTTTGAAACCTCCAATCAAGGTCCAAACTTTTATCATTATTAAATTTCTCCCTGTCAAATTTTGTCTGAAACATTTTCCCCAGCAATAAATCTATCAATTTTATTTATTTAAATTTTAGGTCTAAATGCAATGAGTCCATCTCTGCATACAATAAAGAATACATAAATATAGTCCTGTAATATAGCTGTATGAAAAAAGGAAAAAAACTTTATTAATTTTAAAAGGTATCATTTTCTTTTCAGAGAACATTTGCGTTATATGTATTTCCTTTTATTTCAAATACGGTTTTATAACAATATAAATTTATTTAATTTGTTTTTAAGTCTTGAAAAGTTCTTCAAACATCTACGAAAGATATAAAACGTGCTTTTCATCATAATATATGGTGTTATTTAAAAATGAGGAGCTTTCGATGTGAATTCTAGTTTTAGCTTATCTAAATATAAAATGTTCAAATAACGGTTTTCGATTTCTTTTGTTTTTAAATTATGTTTGCAATTAAGGGACGTTAAAGACAAGATATATACACAAATACGTACTGTAAAATGTTCATTAAACAACAAATAAATATCTCAAGTAAAATTGAAAGTGTAATCACAAATGGAAAGTGTCGATTTATGTTTGACAATTATTTTGTGTTATCTACAGCAGGAGTGTGCAGACTTTTTATACCACAACCTCTTTTTGTTTAAAATATAAATTCGAGCCAACTCCCATAGTTGGTAAAATTTTTATTAGATAACTAGCGGAAACCCGCGGCTTCGCTCGCGTAAACTAATTAGAACCCTCCATACGTGATAGGGGATAACATTTTACATTTTTTTATATTGATTCTTATTCATTACCTATACAAAAACGTAAATATCTCGGGTCTTAGTTAAAATTAAAAATTGTAAAAACTAACCCCGCCATTAGGGGTTGAATATCGATTTTTTTAAATGTAGATTATTTTGCCCGAATCCACCATTATAACGTAAGCAGCTATGCAGATAAACATATCAAAAACACATACCCTGTCTACCCCCGCCATTAGGGGTTGTTTGTCGAAATTTTTATTTAAATAGATTACTATTTTGCCAGAATTTACCTTTATAAGTAAAGCATGTATGTAGATAAACATATCTAAACCCATCCTCGTCCCCGTCCCATGCTATTAGGGCTTGAATACCGGTGAATACAAAAAAAAAATTACAATTAAAATTTTTCCACCCCCTAACACCTTAAGGGTTAAATTTTGGGAAATACTGAAATAATTGTTTCATTATTTATATTGTAGAGTATGTTCGATAAGTTTCAATTAAACGCGACAAAAATGTTTTTTTTTTATATAAACTTTGACACTCTATTTTAACCCCGTAGGGGTTGAATTTCGAAAAATCCTTTCTTAGTGGGTGCTTACATCATTACAAGGAAGGCACCAACGAAATTTTACGTTTCTAGGTCTAGGGATTGGGCTGTACGTTGAGTATGTATATGAGTGAGTGAGTGAGTGGTTTAGGACAAACTCTTTTATAGATATAGATTGAGGGGGGTATGTTAATGATTATCTTGAAAAATAAAATGTTAAGATTTTTTATTTCAAAAGGTTAATTGTTTATATCAGGGGTTTCTAACCGGTGGTCCGCAAGGGGTAAAAAATGGTCCCTATAAAAGATTTCAAACTTTGAATGAACTTTGAATTATCGACGACTTTTTTTTAGGTCATCAATGCGTAAAAAACATACAAATTAAATGTGAAGACCTGTTTTGTTTTAGTTTTTTCATTTCAAATCCATAAAAAATATTTTTTAACCTTGTGGACCCTGCAAATATTAATAACATCAAAATGGTCCCTGGTCAACAAAAGGTTGGGAACCACTGGTTTACATAAACATTTTTTAGACAAATGTTGTTACTCATTGTCAGTTTTGAAAAATCAGTCATGATATTTAATTTTTATATTTGAGTGTTTTTTTATATATTTTAAAATAGTAACTATTTTTAAATGAAATATGAAATGTTTATTCTACGTAACAAAATAAAAATACAACATTTAATAAATGTTTCGAATTGATTTAGATAGAAATCAACATAAAACATAAGTGTGTCTACTAAGCATTTTTATTAACATATTTTCTGGTTGTTCTTTACACCTTTATTTTGCGCATACTTGATCTATGAAATTAAGTGCATTTAAAGCTAATGGGTTTTCATCAATAAATATAAAATGACATAAAACTGTTGAGATAAATTGACCTCTTGTGATTTTAATTAGTAGATTTATTTAATTATCGTTAAAAATACTGGGTATTAGTTCTTATTAATCATCATTAGGAAATGATATAGAGGTAACTTTTTTCATTTATAGAGTAAGAGGATAATCCTTAAATAAACCTTTTATCTTGGATCATCCAGGATTTCTTCAAAGAGTGGGCGATTTAAAAAAAGTTATTTTTGTCTTATATTGTGATATTTTTTTAAACACATAAAATATTTTTTTTACTAATTATTACATACTAGTAATTGTGTAATATAAAAAATCAAATTCTGTATGAAAAATTGCGGTGTATGTACTTGTACGTGAATTTTAATTTTGAAAGAACAATTAATATTTTGTTTGAAATTCATTTTTATATTATGTATAAGCAGTTAAATGTATCAAAATAAAAACGTTTAATACCCATTTCCCCACTTAATGAGTTGAATTTTGGTAAATATCTCCTTAGTGAATGCTTACGTCATCAAGAGAACACTCGTTTCTAGTTCCATGGGTTTGGGCTGAGTGTAGATGAGTCAGTCACTAAGTATTTCTTTCTTTATAAAATACATAATATTATACTATGTAGACCATTTTAATTAAATAAAATTAATAAAAATATCTATAAAAGTTTACCGTAGACTAGCATTTTCCAAATTTATTTATTATCGATAATTAGAAGAATATTTAATATAGGTACTTCCTACCTACTATTAATTTAATACTAGAGATTCTTTTTTCACTTCAAGTTTCTTCTATTATTTATAAAGTATCCAAACTCCAGGGTAAGGGGGTCGTTTTTCATCCCCTTCTATTAATCAGTCCTTTTCTTTTATATGTCCATTTTAATTTATTAATTAACAATTGTAAAATATGTAAATTCACATTTAGTTATAATATGATAAATCTAAGAATTTGCCAAGCCTTGATTAGCTTTGATGTAAAGCTTGAAACATTTATTGAAATTTCAGTAATATGTACACCGCAATGCCTCAATAGATATAATATTTTGCCAGTTTCCTTTACCACAAACTTCTTCAGTGACTCCAAACTTTATAGAGGGTTAGTACATGCTTTGGTTTTTAATATCGACTTTATTCAGTAATTCTTCAGATAAAACTTTGACGAACATGATGCCCATTCTTTTCAGTTTTAAGTTTGGGACAAGAAATACTAGCATCCATATTGACCGGTTCTAAATTCATTTAAGGAAAATATTTAAATATAGTTTAATAAGAAACTACAGAAGGTTTTTTCAATAGGTATACTTGTATAATACACTCATGGAATAAATAAAAAGGAATGCTATTTTTTTTTTCAAAAAGTTGATTATTAATTAATTTTTTACATAAAAAATTATACTTTTTTCAATATAAACATGTCATTATGTAACCCAAAATCATGTTAAAAAATAATTATTGACAATCCCGGTTTACAGTAAACCCTAAAAATTTTATAAAAGTATATATATTTTTTAATCATCCCTCATTTTAATAAAGTATGTATTACATTTTTACAATTGTTTTCATAACAAATTATTAACAATCCCTTAGATTTGAAAAAAGCCTTAATTTTTTTTATAAAAGTGTTTATATACTTTTTAATCATCCCTCATTTTTATAAAGTATATATTACATTTTCTCCTGAAGATACAATTATTTTCACAACATTCTTTAAACATGTTTTTTTTTAATCATATGTAAAACAGTTTTATAAGAAACAGCTATGTAGATATGTTTTCTAAAAATACATTTTCATCGTTATAAATACATAGAATATGCGTACATAGTGTATGTATATATACAAGGTATGTAATGTACATATTATATACATTATACATAGTACATACTTACATAAGTCGTTTTAAACAAAATGTCAAAACAGTTACACACTAATTTGAAAATACGTACAATGTAGACACTTTTATGGAGAGGGCAACATGGCATTCCTTCCATACTAAAACATAATTTAAACTACATTTATATACATGTGTATTTTTATGTGCAAAATGTTATTACTCCGGACCGTCTTACGCCCGACTTAACTTGTTTTTATTTTACTTTTACAATCGGACATCCCATAAACTTCATATTCGCCTAGGGGTTGAACGTGTTTGATCAAAATAAAAGACATAACCTTAGACACTGGAAACTTCGAATTGTCTTACCCTTAATATAAAATAAACATTACCCCTGGAAGACCGCAAGATGTCGGTCAAAAGGTCAAGAATAATCGAAGTACGATGCGGGATAGAACCTAAAAAAATACTTGATCATTTTTCATTGAAGATAGCAGCTTTGAAAGCTAAGATTAATGATAATTAAATGACTAAAGGTTTATATTATATAAAACTACAGGAAAACTACGTAATAACGGCCAAATTTTTATTTTATTTTTTAGAATGGAAAATGTTTCGTTGGTTAAATGTAACTTTAATCTTTTTTGGAATAATTTTAACTACAAATATAACGGAGATGTCTCTTAGTATTATTACTCACTCAGAAACTAATTGTTCAATCATATTTTTTAAACACCATTAGAAAACCATTTCGTTGGTTATAAAAATGCTCCACAATGTTGAAGTAAATTTTTAGTGTTTGTGTTTTCACCAAAGAACTTTTTTTACGGAATATTGAAAATAAACAGTGCATTAGTTTCTATTTCTATAAAACATATAGGGTGTCCCAGATAACTTTTCCAGCATGGGGATCTCAGTAACTATTAGAGATACAGGTTTGGTTAAATGAGATGAATTATTTGTAAGAAAGGGGTGAGTATTACTACACAAAAAAATATTCATAATTCTATGTGGTTTAGGCGGTATACCCAAAAAACTGAAAATTCGGAATTTCTTTAAATGGCTATAACTTTTTTATCAAAGTAGATGGGTATTTTTTGTATACGGGTTCTCTAAGCACTTTTTTGTGTAGAATCGATTGGTGTATTTAGATTTTTTAAATCACTTTTAGTTTCCGAGTTATGAGCCCTAACTTTAGTTTTTCTTATGGACCACTAAGTTGGCTATGGCATATTTGAACGTGTTTTTTACTCTACTTTACAACGATATGTCACATGCCATACTTATTGTAAAAAAAAATTATAATGTATTTTTTTTAAAGTTAATTGTTTTCAAATAGGTAGTCATTTGTTATTTTGATTGTTGTTATTGTCATTTTTGTTTACAATTTTTGTTTTTCATGGCTCACTTAAATGTTTGTAATAAAATACTTAATAAATATCAGTGGCATTTAGTACATCGACTTATTTTCGATAATAAGTATGGCATGTGACATATCGTTGTAAAGTAGAGTAAAAAACACGTTCAAATATGCCATAGCCAACTTAGTGGTCCATAAGAAAAACTAAAGTTAGGGCTTATAACTCGTAAACTAAAAGTGATATAAAAAATCTAAATACACCAATCGATTCTACATTAAAAAGTGCTTTGAGAAACCGTCTACAAAAAATACTCATCTACTTTGACAAAAAAGTTATAGCCATTTAAAGAAATTCCGAATTTTCAGTTTTTTGGGTATACCGCCTTAACCACATAGAATTATGAATATTTTTTTTTGTGTAGTAATACTCACCCCTTTCTTACAAATAATTCATCTCATTTAACCAAACCTGTATCTCTTATAGATACTGAAATCCCCATGCTGGAAAAGTTATCTGGGACACCCGGTATACCTACATATTTCCGGCTAACTGACGATATTTTAAAACATATATTTACCTTATTATTTTTTAATGTTTAAGCAAACTTAGAGTGACTCAATTTTTAAACTAACCAGCCGGTGATGCGATTTAGTTTAATTTATTTACGTATTATTTTTAGCAAGTATCAAAAAAATCACCATTCAAATTGAACATAAAGAAGTATATTTAATGAAAATGATTAATACAATCAGAAATCGATTCGCGCTGTCTCAACTTTTACTATAATGTTCGGTATCATAAAGAGGCTAGCAAATTTTGCTAGTTAGCAAGCACTATCAAATGAGGTATTAGTTTTGAGATAGTATCTGAAGATTTGCTATGGAATTTAGAGAAGTGATCAACTTATTGTAACACAGTTGGCGACTCTGACCGTACAAATAATTTTCATAATATCAACACTGTTTTCATACCTTGGTGTTTACATACAACGCGTTCAAAAAAGTTGTCAAAGTCTTCATGAAACTCCAAGAGAAGTCATATAAATTTAATACCTCATTTAAGAGTGCTTGTTTGGTTTTCTAACTCCTATATCGGACATAAGTGACTCTAAGCAAACCCACATGAATTTACCAACCTACTTCACATTAACTTTTTAATCATCCCTCATTTTTATAATTGTCAGTCTCATGAAACTCCAAGAGAACTGTCATATAAATTTGATACCTCATTTAAGAGTGTTTGCTTGCTTTTCTAACTCTTATATGATACCGGATAAGTGACTCTAAGCAATCCCACTTGAGTTTACCAAGCTACCTACTTCACATTAACTTTTACTTTGATTCAACCTTTTCTCATATGACAACACATACAAGAGTAAATATGATATTTGTTCTACTGTATAGAGTAAAGACGGTATATATGGAACATCATTCATGTTTTCGGTAAGAAAACTATGGTAGTATTATTTAAAATCAGTCCTTATCATTTCATTGGTCAGAGAATTTAATCTTTTAATGATATCTAGCAGGCAAAAATAGAATTCTTAAATAAAAACAAAATAAAAATAAAAAAACTAAAACAACCGAAAATCAAGAGTGGTCCATATTACAATCTTGTGTTTTTCATATAGGATTATATATATTAGGTGGTTGAGTGGTTGAAGCATTTGTTTTTAAAATGTATTTTGTTGTTTTTATTTCAAACTAATATGTTGTCACTGTAAAAAAATAGCAGTGGCATAGCAAGGAGTACGAGGACAAAACCTCCGTAATAGGCACTCCATTTAGTTGGCGTCATCATGAAAATTTGTACTAAAAAATGATTTTTGCGGAAGTGAATAGTTTTGAAGTATTGGATGATTAATATAAGTTTCATATTATTTGCCTCACCCCGATTCTGCTTAATTATTACACTTCATAGCCGTATAATATCCCATAATCCATAATACCCGCAACCACATGTATTTAAAAAAAAAATGTTATCACCGAGGCACTAATTATTACGTGGATTAAAGCTCTGTACATATGGCCAACCCCTATACCTACAGTTTTAAACAGTAACACAGTTAATTTTTAATACAATAAAAATTTTAACTAAATTTTCTTAACAAAAATAATCAAGAAATGGCAAATTTCATTAAATTGCCCTCAATGACATACCAGTATTCCAAACACTGCCATGCCAACTGACGCAGTTATTTAGAGGTGTAAGCTTAGATATATGCATATTAATTTTGTCTTTATAAAATGTAAAATGGAGCAACAAAAGGAGGTGTCTATATTACCCGCCTGGTCCATATATACCGACTACTCTATTATTTAAGCAAGTTCTAAAGCCAGTGCAACTATATACACTATCTAATATCAATTTATTCTTAAAGGATTAAATATTTCATTGAAATTTTCAATGAACTGAAAAACAATTTTGTTTACCATTTAACATTATATAAGGCAGCTAATATCAGTATCGATTTTCTAAATGTTTTGTGAAGTTAGTCACTTTTAAATATCCCCTTCACATTGAAAATTCTCTGGTTTTGTGATAAATGGTTTTACTGGTAATTGGTATATCACAGGTGCTTCAGACATGTATTTTAAATATTTAATGTTGTCGTTGAAATCCAAAAATATGATTAATTATTTATTTGTACTTACGTATTCTGTATTTTGCTGTTATTATTTTTTATTGCTCTTTTTAATTACGGTGAGCATCGGTTTACTTAAAAGGTTTATTTGATTACTGTTTTATAAATTTGTCTTTTTTGTCGGCATGACTTAAACAAAAAATAAATAAAGTTATTTTAGATTTATTTATGTTCGGTATTATAAATTAATTTTATAAAATTTGTTACCTGCATTTGTTTTGGAATCTAGAGCAGTGGTACTTCAATTTACTTAAATGCAAATGGTGACTCTGACTGTATAAAATATTTTTTTATAAATAACATCACTGTTGTGTTTTTATTTTGTGTTTTTTCTTTGTAAATATATTTTTTTAAATATGATAACTGAAAAATGCTTTATAAAAAATTATATGTGCAGTAAATAAAATAATAGGAAACCTTATGTAATGAAATAGGAATGGAATAGGGTGTTAAAATCTTACAAGTGATAGGGGGGTCGGAAAATTTTCCTTATGTTTAATGGGCATTTCTCTTCATAATATATCTACTTTCTTTATAACCTATTCCATTGTTTATCAAAGCTAGAATCACCATGTATGTACCTCTCTTGAGAGTTATGTTTTACCGTCATTCTTTAAGGGGGGAAGCCACTCTCTGACGGGTCAAAAAAGTGTCAATGTTTGGGATTTTTTTTCACATAACTAAATATTTTAGGATCGGGTAAAGAACA
This sequence comes from Sialis lutaria, assembly GCA_949319165.1. Taxonomy (NCBI): domain Eukaryota; kingdom Metazoa; phylum Arthropoda; class Insecta; order Megaloptera; family Sialidae; genus Sialis; species Sialis lutaria. The sequence continues at coordinate 19,932,661 of OX439241.1, forward strand.
TGAATGTAGCTATCGTTGTGCGTAATTGAAATTTTTTGTTCATTTTTAACACCTTTTTAGGGTTCCGAAGAAACCCTATTAATCTCACTTTGTCGTCCGTCCGTCCGTCCTTTTCACTCAAAGCTCTATAGCTCGTAAACTATATAAGCTAGAACCTTGAAATTTTGACAGAATATGTAAAATGACACCCTCTAGTAAAATATGTACAAATATTTTGGAAAAATATTTTTTAGGGGGGGTGCTAAGAAGCTAAAGACAGCCAAAAAAAATATTTTTTTTTATACCAAGGCAAGTGGCACATCAAAATGTGTAACCAAGCTAGTGTAATTTGATCCTTATTCCTTTTTTATAAATCAAAAATTGTGCCTACAGGGGGCTTTAAAGCAAATTCAAAAAACAAAAAAAAATGTATTCCAAGTCGTGTGGGATGTCAAAATGTAAATCTCAGTGAGTATAATATGACACAATTTTTTATTTTTTTTAAATTAAAAATGGCGCCTACAGGGGGCTCCAAGCAATAATTTTGTCTGACCCCCCCCCTCTAACTCGGTAACTACTGGCTCGAAAAATCTGAAAAAAATTAGGTAATGAGGCTTTGGTGAGACTACCAACGACAAATACTAAAGTCACCAATATCATTTCAAATTTTGGAGAAAAAGGGAGGGGTGTCATACATTTTTTTATTTTTATTTTTTTATCTGGGCATGTGGGGTGTCGAAATGTAGATCTCAGTGAGTAGAATATGACAGTATTTTTTATTTTTTTTATAAATCAAAAATGGCGCCTACAGGGGGCTCCAAGCAATAATTTTGTCTGTCCCCCCCCCCCTCTAACTCGGTAACTACTGGCTCGAAAAATCTGAAAAAAATTAGGTAATGAGGCTTTGGTGAGACTACCAACGACAAATACTAAAGTCACCAATATCATTTCAAATTTTGGAGAAAAAGGGAGGGGTGTCATACATTTTTTTATTTTTATTTTTTTATCTGGGCATTTGGGGTGTCGAAATGTAGATCTCAGTGAGTAAAATATGACAGTATTTTTTATTTTTTTTATAAATCAAAAATGGCGCCTACAGGGGGCTCCAAGCAAAAAAAAAATTGTCCCCCCCCCTCTAACTCGGTAACTACTGACTCGAAAAATCTGAAAAAAATTAAGTAATGAGGCTTTGGTGAGACTACCAACGACAAATACTAAAGTCACCAATATCATTTCAAATTTTGAAATAATAGGAAGGGGCGTCATAGATTTTTTTTTATTTTCATATCTAGGCTTGTGGGGTGTCAAAATGTAGATCTGAATTAATAGAATATGATCCTATTTTTATATTTATTTTTAACTCAAATATGCACCTGTAAATGGCTCTAAACAGTCCACGTAGTATATACTTCGGAACCCTTATGGCATACACTGGTGCATGTCTTGACAAATTTTTTAATTTAATCGGTCTTAAAAATAGTAAATATCAGAATATTTAGCCACTGCCATTACGTAAATTTATTTAATTGGTGCATTAGTCTTTGAGGAATTGTTAGGACAAGGTTGAAAAAAGTCATTTCGATGTAAACGCGTTGAAAGTTTTCTGAGGGCCATAACCGGTTATGCTATCTAACCTCACTAAATAGACTGTAAGTCAGGCAATTTTTGGAATTTTATCTTAATTTCGATATATTTTCGATTATGTAGGTATACTTAAAAAAGTGCATTAAAATCGTTTTTTTTTTGTCATAATGGCTTTCCCCATTAAGAGAAGAGTCCATGGGGGTATGATCGCAATATTAAAAAAATCATTTAATATTGCAATTTCAAAGTTATTTTTTTATGTAAAAAAAGCATAATGAAAGAAGATTAGTATTTTTGATATAATAATATTTTGTATCAGATTATAAATATCTATGAGGACGTATTCAATACCTAGTTATATCATAACATCTTCAGTTGCAATATGCGGACCTAACCCTAGCTTTATGTGCTTCAGGTACGATTGTAACGAGATTTAGACGAGTTCGGACATGGCTCGTAAAAAACGTCGATTGGACATTATGGTATAAAAACATACGGTATCATATTAATCTGACTATAACATTTTGAGAACCAATGGTCTATTCTTTTAATATATTTTTTGTTATGTTGTATTAAAGTAAGCGGTAATAAAAGTAATAAAAAAGTAATGGGTACATAAAATTTAATATTAAAAAATAATGTTTTTATCACCGTGGGTATAAAATTTCGATGTTCGTACATATGTACAATATATATATATATATATATATATATATATATATATATATATATATATATATATATATATATATATATATATATATATATATATATATATATATATATATATACATATGTACGTACACGTACATATACTAATCTCAATCGAAAGTTAAAATTTATAATTATAATAAAATATATTTTTAATGTACTAAAGCGATACTATATAAATACACCGTGTGTTCAAATAATACGTAAAATATACAACTAAACAACTTAAGGAATAACTTTATAAACAAAAGTTACTCACAATCAATTTAGTAGAGAGCAATAATCATGGTATTTAAAAAATAAACAAAGCTTCTTATCTTTTTCCTAGTAGAATCAAAATATAGATTCTTGAAAAAAATGTAGGCTCATAAAAGAATACCCATAAATAAAAAAATAAGAACACGTTAAGACATTTCTAATTGTAAGTAACTTCCAAACTGAGTAACTTTTGTATGAAAAGTTTTTCTGTTAGGCAGTTTAATTTTCCATATAAAAATTTAATTTCGAACACCCGTATATATGTAACTGTAAAAGCCCGAACTGAAGTAAACCTAGGTTTTACCAACTGTTAATGGTAAAAGTCCGAATTTCGAACTTTTACCATCATACACTCGGTAAAACCTAGGTTTTACCAAAAGACACGGTAAATGTTGAAAAATAGAGTAGGTATCTTAAATTTTGCTAACAAAATATTGGGGCGAATGGGGATTAATCTAATATAAAATACGGGGATTCAATCTCCGCCTTGGTTAAGGCAATCTATTGGGGCGAAAGGAGATTAATCTAGTATAAAAAACGGGAATTCAATCTCCGGTTTGGTTATAACATAACCTAACAAAGGCGGAGATTGAATTTTCATATTTTATACTAGATTAATCCCCTTTCGCCCCAATAGATTGCCTTAACCAAGGCGGAGATTGAATCTCCGTATTTTATAGTAGATTAATCCCCATTCGCCCCAATATTTTGTTAGCAAAATTTAATATTTGTGATTTTCAATATATTTTTTTTAACATATTTTTGATACCTACTCTATTTTTCAACATTTACCGTGTCTCTTGATAAAACCTAGGTTTTACCGAGTGTATGATGGTAAAAGTCTGAAATGAACGATAATCACAGACCAGTTCGGACTTTTACGATTAACGAATTCTAGGATTTACCTCAGTTCGGACTTTTACAGTAACATATACATCTATATACAGTGAAAATATTTTAGTATCTTTGAGTCTATACGTTATTTTACAGATAGTAAAATCAATTTTGAAATTATAATTTTTATTTGTCTGTTTATTTCCGAATAAACTGGAAAACTACTGAACCGATTTTGATATAAAATTCGCTGATAAAAATCTAATATCACTCTACCTCATCAAGGAACTGAACATTAACATATACGGTAGGGTCTCATTTACGCGGTAGATACGTACCAGAGCGAGCGCATAAAAAACGCACAAAAAACATTGATTACATTATCAAATTAGGGATATGTTCCATATTTTTTTTAAAACTACATAAAACCAAATCAATCAATTAAAATTGGCCGAAAATCGCATAAAAAAAGTTTTGAAATAACGAAAATTGTTTAAAAAACAACAGAAAAATCGAAACGCGTCTGACATTTAAAAAATTTGAGACTGAGATAGGACATGACTTCTAAAAATCGTCATAAATTACGAGCGATTAGAAATCTACGCGTACGAAACCGCGGATAAAAACATTCGAAAATAAAATTCGTTTGCATGTATTGAATTTTATGTTTAAGACTTCCAGAAGTAAGACATAACCTGGAAAGTGTCACATCCAAACAATTACATAGGCATAACCCTGTGTTTTTATTGAACCTTTACATTCAAGCGCACCATAAACTGGGAGTTGACGCGCGGGGTTAACGCGTCTGACCAAACACAAAGTCATAACCTTCGACACCGGAACACAGAATCGTCTTACGATTGTTAACGTAATGTAAACACATTCGTGCGTCTATTTTTAGTGTCGGCAACAAAACAGCATCAGTGAATAAAAACGGAGATGGTATAAAGTGTATTTTACAAATGCAGCGGCGCGTTACGAGACAGGGCCGGTTTTACAATTCACCATGTCACGCGACTTGATACTGTATTTTATTATTTAGGTGTGAAATGTAGTAAAATGAATAGGGGAAGGCAGTAGCGGAATTTCAAATATAAATAAACTCATGTGGGAACAGGTTCTTTTTTATTATGAATTTAGAGGCTGTAGACAAGATGAAAGTTAGTTTCGTCTACGTCATGAATTTCATAATTGATATTCTTGTGAAATCTGAAGCCATCTAGACGGTTTTTTCAAGCTTTGACCCCACAGTATTGACCTTTGCAGTGGTCAAATCGATGAGGAACTTATTTAGTCTGTCTGTTAGTGGGCTCTCACACCGGAGCAATATAGCAATATAGCAATAAAGTAACAACCAATTAGAAACTAGCAATATAGCGATATCATATTGCTTTGGTGTGTGACAATATGTCCGATTCAATGTATATTAACAGATAGTAATAATATCGCTAGTTATAAGTTGCTAGTTTCTATATTACTATATTGCTCCGGTGTGAGAGCCTACTAATTTTTTCCGGTCTATAATATTTGTATGCTTATTTTTCCAGGACTATATTGCGGATAGCAGTATAGGGCTGCATGTATTAAATAAGTAGTCAATTTTAATAATTTACTGGATTTCGTCTCGTCAGAAGTTAGGACGGTCACGTTTCGATCTCTCCTATCTAAATTCAATAACTACTAAAAACTGAAGAATATTAAAATTTTATAATAAAAATAGCAATTTCACAACTTAAATTTAAGGTTGAAAACTAAAATTGTAACTTTATAAAAAATATTGTATACAAAATTTTTTTGGTTAATAATTCGTCGTAATTTTCATTTTCTTTTGTAGTTTCATACTTCATATAGATATGATGTAATCGAAATTTTATATGTTGATGTTGTTATCGCTGTCATTCTTTTCCACAAAATGTCGTTCATAATCGATTTGTTTGTTAAATATAGACACGCAAAAACATGCTTATGAGATATTTTGTCAATAGAACCTTGGATTTAAAGGATTTTCAATAATTAGTATCTATTTCAATATTTATGATTCTTGTTTCATTGATGACTGTTTAGATATAACGTTATACACAATACTGAACATGTATTTAAATAATTACAAAAACAATTAATTTTCCCAAAAATTGTATTTAAGTATACAAATATAATAACTTTACAAAAAATGTACTTAAGGTAAAGTACAATAACCAAAGTAAAAATATGTACTAAAGTACAAGTACTTTTTAGAATATAATATACATAAATACCAGCATAAATACTTTCTACAAGTGCAGAGGTACTTAAAATGTAATTACAATTACATTTACATTTTGGAACTGAAAAAGTACATCGTTATAATACTTAAGTAATTTAATCTACCAAGATTTATAAAGTACTTAAGTACATGCACAGCTTTGCTTAGATATAATGTTTAAATTATGTTAAATGTTGGCTTGTATTTAAATGCACTTTTTTTAAATCATTTCACTAAAAATTTAATACCATGCACTTTGTACACTCAAACATAAATTTTAATACTTTGCACTAAAAATTAATACTTTTATTAATAATTTATTACATATTTTTAATATATTTATTGTGATTTTCTATATTTTAAACTAACGAAAACTAACCAACCTCCCTTCGCCCCAATAGATTGCCCTAAGCCAGGTGTTGGCAGTCTTTTAAGTTAGATGAGCCAAGTTGTTAAGGAAACAGGATTGCAAAGGTATAATGCCATAGGTATAAATGATGTCAATTGTAATGACCTTTTTTTTAGACATTCAATTCTAATTACCTTTTTTTTAGACATTCACTTGTAATTTCCTTTTTGCCCTTGCAACTGAATAAATAGTTAAAATCACTGAAGAGCCGCAAACGACTGTGCAAAGAGCCGCGGTCTACCGACCGCTGCCCTAAGCAATCAACGTGGATATTATTATTATTATTCTGAATTACTAACATAAGTATTTTTTGTGCAAAGTATTATTTATGTTCGAATGTACAAAGTGCATACTATCAAATTTTTAGTGCAGTTATATATAACCCTTAAATGAAACTCTCATCTTGGTGTCGGTCACTGATTAAATTTTAACGAAACTTGCTTAGACCTACTCTTATGACTCGTTAAGTTTCTATCAAAAAATAAAAATAACGTAAATAAAAAACTGTTTTGTTTCTTGTACTTATTTGCAATTTGCATTTATAAAACATCAAAATACTCTTAAAGTAAACTTAATTCTCATGGCTTCTGCACGGCTCAGTTATTTAACGTAAATAAGACAACGGACAAAGTACATCTTCTCGAGAGTCCAGTTAGTAAAATTCAAAGCATAGCATTGGAAAACAACATGATATTTTATTCATTTGTGTAAATGCGAATTTATAGGTGGTTTAGTTTATGTATGTCGCTGTAGAACAGTTTGCAGGTGCCGTTGTTGTTTAAATACGTAATGAAATAAAGAATTGAAATGGGTTGATATCAGGAATTCAGTTCAGCCCCGAACTATCGATGCAGTTCGTTTATATTTGTTACCTACCACGGTTGCTGGTTCGCTGGAAATCAACAGAAGTGTGGTTTTTATTTTTGTGAGTTTATTAGAGACAGACGCTGGTATTTTTCTTTGGAGTGAATTTTATAGAAAACATCAAATATTGTTTATTATTAATACGAGTACTCTCAATATTAAGTTACACAAAGAATGGAATTTAAATCTTCATCATTTATCATTTTTGAAAATACGTATAAATTGTAACTTTTCCTTAATAACGTTATTACAGATAACATTGACTTTGTATCATCTACCTTCAGATTAAAACTGCATATTCATATCTATATTCTATTAGGTAATAGATGAACATCGAAAATAATCGTACCTTTTTTGTATTTATTATAAATAAAAAATGAACATATATCATTCGAAGAGTACTTTGTCATAGATGCGCGCATACAAAAATCATATGTGTATGTTGCCATTGAGGCAGGTAAAATATTGGTTTAATTTCGACCATAGCCGATACTAGTTATTATTGTTATTCGGTCAATATTTATAACATTACTGATCAGAAAAAAATTCAAAACAATCTTAAGAAAAATTCTTCGTCGACATACCTAACTATCTTAACCCTTAATTACTCGCGCTGGTGTATTTTGTACACCAGTAACGCATTTTCTACGATTACTAATTGTAAATGCATAAATTTTTGTGGGACTGTACACCCTCATCTAACCTTTGTTTAGTCATTCTAGAATGTGATAGGAATCCGGCAGTCAAAATTTGAGGATTGTAGCAGTTTGTATTAATTTTTTACTTACTAAATGTAGGTGGTATTAACGCACAAATAGCAGCATCCTAAGCGAAGAACAAAGTTTTTGAAGACATTAGTGATGCTACTGATGGAAGACAGCTTGTCAAAAGAGCAAAATTTAAAAAATTACCAACAAAAATCAAATTTTTGTTGTCCGATTTTTTGCAAGATGAATATTGAACCGTTTTGTGTACTTTTTATAATCTTTAATTTTTAGTTGGGTTAATTTTAAGAAATTTTTTTTTTAGTTCCTCAAAAATAAATTGTACATAATATGAATTGGGCAAAAAAATTAATATAATACCTTCAAAATTCCCAAAAACTAGCTTTTTTATGTGGTGTATAAAATACACCGCGCGAGTAACTGTGTCACGTGAGTAATTAAGGGTTAAACATTTTATTTGAATTTTGAAAATATTTGCATCATACTGCAATGATTTTTTAATTTATTAGAAAAAGTTTTTTATATAAATTAATCAAGTTGAATGCCAGCTACTTGATAAAGTACTAGCAATAATTCATCAATATTAGATTAATATATTTGTCATTAGGTCAAATCCCTCTACTGGAGAAACATAGGAAAGTCATTACTTGGCTATAACATGTTTAACACGGTCATATTCCCATTAGAGTACATGTACCCCATGTTCAGAACTTTATCGAGACGATTCTCTGTTTCTAAATAAAACCTAGATTATTCTTCTCAAGTTTACCGCAATCTTTTCCAAGAACCCTTTAAATGACTATAAAAGATTCCATAAATGAAATAAAGCAATATAAAAGTCCTTTATTTTCGTTGATATTTTTCTATTATAACTTCCTTTGTGCGGTACTCACGAACTAATATCATACAGTAAATAGTTTGCGTTTGTGTGTTTGCAGAACTTCAAAACCACAAAGCTGCAGTACATCTGATTTAATTATATTCTCTGTCATGCATATATAATTTTCCAAGTCAGATATGACGTCACTAAATGATTAACTATATCTATCGTCTTTGTTTTCTGGGTGGTATAGATTTATAACGTTATTAAACAGGACAGTAGCTGTGACTATTGTAACTACATGTGTACAGTTAACTCCATAAATGGTCGTCCAGTTTTTTATTACAAACATAGTAGGTTCCTCCCATTTGATTATTATAGTTTATACATTTCTCCATGTAACAAACAAAGACAAATATTTTGAAATTCATTTGCTAAATAAAGAAGTACTCTTCATTTATAGTATAATAATAAATTATTATTAAATCTATTGAAAATTGTATAAGTAAATTTCGGCAAAAAATATTTGATATTCCGAATTTTAGTATTTAAGGTTATTCTATCATTAGAGCAATGTATCAATTTTTGGCTGTATTATGAAAAAAAGAACGCCAACAGAAGAAGAAGAAGAAGAAGAAGAAGAAGAGCAATGTATAGATGAGTCTAAAATTTTAATATGCTATTTATGGATTGCTCAGATATTTTACTAATTTTTATTTAAAATATTGGACGTATGGTTTTTGAGTAATTTGATATTAAAAATAGAGTTTTTAACACACGGTAAATAAGAGAACTTACCAAAAGTGTTCTATTTATTGAAATTCTACACAATTGGCTATATAGAGACGTTTTATGAACTATTTATTCGAAACTTCAACCCTTTTAAATACTATAAAAATTATAAAACAAATATATTCACGTATAATTTATTCAAAATAATGAAAAACTAGCTCTGCAATTACAACAAATTAGTACATATGTTACTATTATACACCGTTCTGTCTAATTCAATTTTCAAATTAAATTAAACTTTTTTTACTTTTAATAACTAACAAACTAAAATATATTCCAATAAATGTAGGTACATGTGTTCTGAATATAAATTAAAACACAATTTTTCGAAACCAACTCTTTTTTACAGTGCTAGGCGTACCTATAACCTTAAATATGTTAAACATGATATAAAATTATAAATGAAATAGAAATAATTTGTGTTTTTATTTTAAATGATTTAACTATATGAATAAGCTCCATCCAAGAAAAAGATAACCGATGATGTTTATCTACGAATTTGTTCTAAACGATTCTCACCTTTAGGGTGGCAGACAACTTGTGATGCCGATGATACATATAGATGCAAATATTTATGTTAGATAAGTTTTTTGTACGTCAGAATTTAGAATAATCTTTTTTGTTTGATTGGTTTGTGTTGTTTATCTAAATAAAAATTTACATGTACTCTGATTAGTATCTAAGGTCTTATGAATATAGTAGATATGTACCTTTGTATGACCGATGTAGATCATATAATATTACGATATTTAGTTAGTTCTGTTAAAAATAGGCGTGGGACAAAACCTGAGTGATTAGTCTGGCTCGTGACGATATATTGATTTCCATGAATTTTACATAGAATATCAATTTAAAATTGGCAAAAGCTGTTGAACAGACATTAACAGTGTCATTTGGCAATTAATTTTAAATTTTGATAGTTTTAGAATGTATTTGAAATTAAAATATTTAAATAAAATTGATTTCTTCTTAAAAAATTTTCTTCTTCTTCTTATGTTGGCGTTATTTTTTTTAAATTTTCCATGAAGAATTAAGTATCTTTGAACCTATTCCAACGTCAATTATGAATTTTGTTCGATATGTCTTAAAATGATACAGTTTTTTTATCGTAAGTTCAATTTTTGACCTTTGTGGAATTTTGCGGGTGTAGAAAACATTTAAAATTAACCATCCAACATTTAATTTACATTAAGTATTATTCTTTCACTGATTGAATTAGTCTCTTTAAATTTCACTAAAATTATAATGATTTCGAATCAAAAGTGGTGTTATTACGGTATTTATTCTTACTTCAATTTGTCAACGAATACGAATCAACTGCTTTGAATGAGTTATTATTAATAAAAATCTGCTCTTTATAGAAACCATGAAAAAGCTATTCACAATTAATATTATAGTGTATATACAGGGTCCTCCAATAGTGTGTCCGGCATTGTTTTACGCCCAAACTATTGAAGATAAAGTTTTAGGATAAAAAATTTATTATATATATCGACCCCAAAGAATTTCAGGAAAATATTTTCAACCCCCTAAAATCGCTCCTTGGGGGGTAGTTTGAGGGGTACATACCCGTTTCTCAGTTAAATCAAATGGAATGGTATATCAAAAAGTACATATTTGTAAAGATAATAAAAAAATCAGAAACTTTCGTAAAACAAAAATTTTCATACTTTCAATTGTTTAAAAAATATGGCGACTTGTTCTCAAATTTTAGGGTTTCACTAAAAGTGCTCTAATTTCGTTAAAAATTAATGGAATTTTATTATTTTTTCAAATTTAGAAAGTAGAAATAATGAACTTTGTAAAGATGTATGATTATTTGTGATTTTGATAGTTTAAAGTGTCATACGCGATATATCAAAAATTCAAAAGTTCAACTAGGGATAATTCGAAATTTTCAAATACAACGGTATATCAATTAGTACTTTTTCTTAAAAAGGATATGTAAATAAACAACTTTTGTTAAGAAAATTAAAAATTAAAAATTATAATTTTAAAATTAAAAACTGAAAATTAAAAATTTTAATTTTAATTTTTTTTATCAAAAACTGTTTATTTACATATCTTCTTTAAGAAAAAGTACTAATTGATATACCATTGTATTTAAAAAATTTGAATTATCCCTAATTGAACTTTTCAATTTTTGGTATGTCGAGTATGACAATTTAAACTATTAAAATCTCAAATAATCATACATCTTTACAAAGTTCATTATTTCTACTTTCAAAATTTAAAATAATAATAAAATTCCATAAATATTTAACGAAATTAGAGCACTTTGAGTAAAACTCTAAAATTTGATAACAAGTCGCCATATTTTTTAAACAATTGAAAGTATGAAAATTTTTGTTTTACGAAAGTTTCTTCTTTTTTCATTATCTTTACAAATATGTACTTTTTGATATACCATTCCATTTGATTTTACTGAGAAACGGGCATGTACCCCTCAAACTACCCCCCAAGGAGCGGTTTTAGGGGGTTGAAAATATTTTCCTGAAATTCTTTAGGGTCGATATATGTAGTAAAATTTTTATCCTAACTCTCTATCTTCAATAGTTTGGGCGTAAAACAATGCCGGACGCACTATTGGAGGACCCTGTATTTGCAAAATGTTAATTGACATATCCATTACTGACATTGAAGTTAGGTTTTGAATGACTAAGTAATTATTGTCATGCGTTATAATTTTATTTTTATTTATGTATATTAAATAATTAATTAGTTTTTTAGATTGCTCAAGTATTTGACAACAAAAATAAATTAAATAAAAACCTTAGATTCTGTCATAGCTTAAGTGAATTTAAGAAGTAGTACTTATACTTTTAACTATTGTATTTCAATAATTCACTATGAATTGATGATTACTGGCTAATTCAGTTTTAGAGACTACATTTATTTTATTTTACTCTCCATTAAAAGTATTTGCCATCCCTGATTAAAAAATAATTTTTTACCTTCAAATTACAGAAGTATATTTCTCTTTTCTTCAAATAAACTTCTACTTGCCTGGTATCTGTAAAAAATAAATAATACATTAACACTCGTAAATAAACCTTAACCAAGGTATATTGCAAAATTATATTAAATTAACCGTTTATTTTGAAACTGGAGTAAGCCAATTTTAGAAAAAATAAAATGAAACAACAAACTTTCAAAATAAACGACTCAAATAAGACTTTAACTAACTCGATATTTAATGAAAAATTGAGTTTATTAATAAAGTTAAATTATTTAACTATCAATAAATTAAATATTGATAAAAGAAAATACCAGTTTAGATAACAATATATGTAAAATAGTCAAACAAAAACTATTGTTATCGCTTTGACTTTTGAACGGTTTATATTTATTTTCTTTAAAAGCTTCTGATTGGACGAACACAAATCGAAACGAAAAATCTTTAACCGCTTATATGTCCCAATATAAATAATTACTTTTGTACCTTTCGGTTGTTATCCTTTTATTCTATATACCATAAGAGCTAAAAATTGTGTGTTATTGTCGTATGTGGTCTACCACTTATATGTCATATGCATATGTCATATGCAAAGGTTGTGAGTGAGGGGGGGAGGGGTATTTAGGTAAAAAGTGGAATTATATCTACAATAGACCGCATATGACATAATTAATGATCACTATATATTTTTAAGGGAAATAAGATGGAAAAATACTTATAAATTAATGTTCTTAGATTGCGCAATATTTTATTAAATTGTCAATCATATTCAAAAATTATTTACTAAAAAAGTAATCGTTTTTGTTTCCTTTTTGTATAGTAAATCCTTTTGACTTCCGGGACATACAAATCTGTCTACAATTTTTATTTGCAATATAAACACGAACTGTAATGTGAACACAAAAATAGCACATTCTGTTAAATACTGTTGGTGCAAAAACCATTACACTGGAGTCAGTGCCGCAACATACAAGGGGTTTGAATTTTTTATAAAACTTTAGAGGCATTTATCGTCCAAAATAGTTTATAAAAAAAGTATTGCCTTTATCAGTAATAATAACCTACACTTCGTTTGTACGTCGAGTTAACACAAAATTGGTAAATGAGACGTCGCCTTACTAAAGATAAAATTATGCTATTATGGAATTGGCTACATGTACGTTTACTGCTTAGCTAGCTTACAAGATAGCGTGGTCATAATTAATGTTAGTCTATATTTCTTCTGGGATAGTTTATTTTTAATTTGACTATAATAACAGTGTTTATAATCATCTTTTTCTTACGTTCATAAAATGAAATGTAAAAAAATATACAGCACGAAACGATCTTATAACCGGAAACGGACGTTTACTCTTGTCAATTTTGGATTTATTGAATTGTTCTTGAAATAAAAAAAATGGGTTATGATAAATAAAAGTTATAGAGACTAATATTATCTATAATTTATTTTATATACATTAAAAAAAGGTTTTCAAACAAATAATCGATTTAAAATATTATTTTAATATACTTCTTAAAAAAATAAAAGTTGTAGAGAATGATATTTTCTGTAATTTATATCCTATTCATTTTTTTTTTCATTTGTCAGTTAGCCAGAAAGATTTATTTTATATAATTAGACATACGTAAAGCGTAAACTGTACCGTCAGTACTGCGTATAAGAAAGTCATGTGGGACTTATGAGAACTTTTTTTTAATGTAGAGATTTTGGTGGAATTAAATAACGTACCTATTTTAATTGAATTCAATTTATCAGGTCCTTTTAGACGTTGGGAGGGGCATGTCAGTTGACTTGAACCCCAAAAATAATATTTAAATAATATCGAAAATAAATATAGTCTTATCTTAAAGGCTTTGGTTACGGCACTGTATCTGTAACGTGCAAGTAATCGTTATCGGGTATTTTTCTATCTATTGTATACAAGTGCACCAGTTGTAAAAGTCAACACAGCGAAACAACGAGGCCGGCTCTGACAAAACATTAGAGTTTATGTGACAATTGCGCGCGCGACGTCGCCGGAGCAGCTGGGTTTCCGATACCGGAGTCGATCCGGGTAGTTTGTTTCGGCCTGGAATTACAGATATATATAATATCATGTTATAAATATTTAAATTATAGTTCACGTTTTTGGATGGTTTTTCGTACAATTTTTTTTGTAACTATGTATAATAACTATATGCATCTGATGTGTTAGAAATATAGTATGTAACCTATACCTGAATTATAAATATTTTAAATAAGACTTTCAAAGTGAAACAATTTTTTTAATGATGTGAGTAGTTAATGTACATTTTATTTTTTAAACATGGAACACTGTCTTTTTTAATGAATCCATAATAATTGACTTCATATAAACTATTTCCTTATCTTTGCTGCTAGCAAGAAAACAACTGATTTCTAATAAGTATTTTTAAATATTAATCAGTAACAATGACTGATAAAACGGGTTTCTCGTAGAATTTTTTTCCGGCTCGCCCCAAGATCTAGATATTTCTTATCAATATTATAGAAGCAACAATAGTTGATATCATTCGAAATTTATCATTTTAATGTAGTTTCTTCAGATGAAATGCATTATAAAATAATAAATATATATTCTTTTTTATATTATAAGCCCTCAAGCAAACGCCATGTAGTTCATCTAGTTTTTATATAAAAAAGAATGTAAAGATGTTTACTTTTACGATTGTGCAAGAATTAGCTTCCGTTACTGAAGTTTCATGACTTTTAGTTTTCAGTATAGCAACTTTTTGAAAATTTGACAGTAAAAAATAATAACATTATGTTTATCTTATATTTGAACTATTTGAATTGCAAAACCACAGTTAATCTATAACATTAAAGCCATGAAGAAGAACAAGAATCAATAACATTATATTGTAATAAAATTTTTCAAATGTTTATAATACTATATTTTTTTAAACTGGTATAGTATAATTTAAAAAAATTCGATAATACATTTGTATTTTTATTATTTAAATATTCATTTCAACACAATTTCCCTAGGAATTAGTCGATAGTAATTTCGCTGTTAAATGGAATTTCCATATAGATTGGAACAGAAACTATGTGGAATTTTGGAATATAAATTGTTATGTATTTAATCTAAATAAGAATAATTAAAAAAAAAAAAAAATTATACATATTTTTATAATTTTATAAGATTTCGAAGTAAAACGAAAAGACGATACTTGTAAAATATAAATATAGATACATTTGATACATATATAAAATTTAGAAAATACCTATTAAAACATACTTGTATGCCACATGGATTGCAGAAAACTGTCATATACTAAATTCACCAAAAAGAGAGTTATCGATGAATTTTAATAAATACTGATAAAGTATTGTGAGATAATTTTATTAGAAAATATTAATTCTCATTTTTTCTTAATACGTGCCTGGAAATTATTTTTTTCTGCTGAATATACGTAAAAATTACATATTTAAATGTCAAACAAATTGCACGTGTATCCAAACAATTGAAAAGGGATTCAAGATTCTGTAAAAGGAAATATATCTTTATTAGGGAATATTTTATGTACTAGAAAAGTTGTAATGAACTTTTTTATAGAAAATTTAAGTCACTATAAAAATTGTTCCGTAAAACTTTCACGTAATATCTTAGCGGTTCAAAAGATATTCTGAAGAAAAAAATAGGATACCACTTCACCTCACACGATTTTAATGATTCTTAAATGGGATTATCTATTAGTCAGATAAACAAGAGAACCTTTGGATATAACTAAAAAACAAAATAATACAAACAAATTCAATACAATTAAGTTGATTTAAATTCTGTAGAATGCGGTTACCAATATTTCAAACAAAGATAAAAGTTTCTCAATGGTTTTATATAAACTAGTAAACTAGTAAGTACATTCTGGTACACTCAGCATTCTGCTAAACGACCATCCACTACACGACCGTTCCGTTATACAATGTTCTAACAATTCTAACGAACGTCTTTCCCCAATCCCCACCATAATACCACTGTGACTGTTATATTTCAGCGCGAAATTTAAATTAACAAATTGACGTTAAAGTCTTCTATGTTATACATACAAAACTTGTGTTCTGATATGACTCAATGTGGAAAAAAATGAAATTCAATAAAATTTTTTGTTGAAATTGAAATATAATAAATAGTATAAAAAATGTGTTAGGTACATTTTATTTAAGATTTGATAATTTGAAAACGATTAAAAAAGGAAATAACGAAAATAAATTATTGGCAAATGATTGTATAGAAATCTATGCATTTTCCATCCAGTATTAAAGCAACGAATAACAATTTTCTAGATTCTAGAGTATCAAAGTTGCAAAAGAAAATTAACATTTTATTGGATAAATTTATGAAAGAAATAAAGAAATTGAAAGATACACGTAATACCAATTATTTTAACATTTTATTATAAAAAATAATACATAATTTATTGTTAAACACTATGGATGTATCACAAACACTTTTATGAATGACCTAATACAACAGCGCCATTTTTATTATTATCAGTCAACTTTTAGGCGTGGTGGTGGGGGCTCCTCTAGCCGTCGTATAGTGGAATTTTTGAATTACCGATGCCGTCGTATAGCAGAATGCTGAGTGTATATATTACGTCTCCATAATAGGTTTTAAGATCGCCGTTTCTAGTGAATACTTACTACCTATAAAATGTGAACTAACGTTTATATATTGATGCTGTTTTACACTCTTTTCTCTTACTTGAAACACCACTGCATTGAATTTAAAAGTAAAATAAAAACAAGCGAGCACAAGACGGAATAGAGTAGGTAATAAAATTTTACACATAAAAATATATACACACAGTATAAACATGCAGAATAAGCATTTTTAATACTGATATTATTCAAATATACAAGCAATCAAAGGAAGCGATCCTACCCCTTTTCTCCCTTCTCTACAGACGCCACTATTTTTATTGTACATGTAATAATGTAGGTGCACGTACTAATGGCCCCATGCACACTATAATACAGCATTGTTAAATACAATTTTGTCCCTAACGATAAAAATTTAGTGTTGTAAAAACAACTGTTTTCTTTTTCGTACTTATTTTCTTTCCAAGTTCCAACATTATTTTAAATGTATTTTTAGATTTTTTGTGTGTATGCTCGTTATAGTTAGACGTTAAAAATATTTTTTTTGGGTATGAAAATTTATGGTATGAAGGTCGCAAACAATAATATCTATTTTTTTATACCGATCTGATTATAGTTTCAGTTAATCAGGCTTTGCTGGGTGGTGGGTTCTGTTCTCGGTCTAATTTTTTATTTAATACTAGCGGAATCCCGCGGCTTCGCTCGCGTAAGCTTCGAAACTAATTAGAACCCTCCATACACGATAGGGGATGACATATTACATTTGTTTATATTGATTTTTATTCATTACCTATAAAAAAACGTAAATATCTCGGATCTAAGTTAAAAATTATAAAAACTAACCTCCTCGCCATTAGGGGTTGAATATCGAATTTTTTTATTGCTAATTATTTTGCCCGACTCCAACATTATAAAGTAAGCAGCTATGCAGATAAACATATCTAAAACACAAACCCTGTCTACCCCCGCCATTAGGGGTTGAATGTCGAAATTTTAATTTTAATAGATGACTATTTTGCCTGTATTTACCTTTATAAGTAAAGCAGGTATGAAGATAAACATATCTAAATCCTTGTCCCCGTCCCATGCTGTAAGGGCTTGAATATCGAACTTTCATTGTTAATTGAATATTAATTTGTCCAAATCTACTTTAATACCATGAACAATTATGAAGAAAATATATCAAAATTTTACCCCCCTCTCCCCCATTTCCATAGGGATTGAATTTTCGTAACTGATATTTGTCTTGTAGAGTACCAACTTGTGCTATGTTTCATTCGTTGTATAAAAAAAATATTTAACAAATCCCCCCCCCCCCCCCTGAGAAATTCTGCAATAATTGTTTAATTATTTATTGTAGAGTATGTTCGATAAGTTTCAATTAAATGCAAAAAAAATATTTTTTTATATAAGCTTTGACACCCTGTTTTAACCCCGTAGGGGTTGAATTTCGAAAAATCCTTTCTTAGTGGGTGCTTACATCATAAAAAGAAGGCACCTACGAAATTTCACGTTTCTAGGTCCAAGGGTTTGGGCTGTACGTTGATATATCAGTGAGTGAGTGAGTGGTTAAGGATAAACTCTTTTATAAATATATAGATGAGTATTATTTCTTAAACTTCAGAAACGCAATAAAAAGATTACATTTTCCGAAACAGGGCATTACAGTCTCTAAATTAACGATTGATTTTGATAAAAATGTCGAATTTTGATAGTTTTTAGTCCGGTAAAACATACGCTAGAGGTCAAAAAACGCTATAAATCAACAGAAATTCTTTTATATTCATTTATGTCCAGTGATATAAATTATTAGCACTAGAGCAAAAGGCAAGGTAACGCTATCTATGAGGTGTTAAATCAATACTAATCTACCTGAGATTTTAGAGCACTGGTAATAAATACATAGTAATGTAAATGCTTTGCATTTTATGAGGTACACTTGTCACTACTGCTTAAAGATCGCTGATTTCTACTTATCGCGCATGCATCAAGGTCATTCATATAAACTACATCATTTATCAGAACTTTCAGTGGGTTGTCATTTATATTTGATACCCCGCGTATAGCATTGTTGTATTTGTATTGTCTGTCTATTTTACTACAAAGATTTAGAACTTTTTTGCAATTTACAATGATTAAAATGTTTATTATGAGTTTTATTTCATTGTGTTACATCTTTAATCAAAATATATATGTTAGCATTTTTCATACATACAAATACAACAATGCAGCATTTCCCAAACTGTGGGTCGCGAGCCCATTTTAGTGGGTTTTTTAAGAAGCAGAAACGTTATCGTTTTCGATGAAAAGGGCGTTAAAAAGAGACTTTTAGCTTTCAAAACCTACCATTGAAATTTTTGTACGATTATTAGTTCAAAAAAGCTCATTAGTTATAGGTGTTCAAAACTAAAAGTATGTTTTTTGATTTAATTACGAAAAATTAAGTTAAAAATGGTCGTACAACAATACAAAACAATGTAAATTGAAAAGAAAATTCACAAAATTTATTTCCATCCACAGAGGCACTTAAAAATGATGAAAAATTTAACAATTTTTTTATGCTTCATCTTAGAAAAAATATCCCGAGGAATTAAAAAAAATACTAAATGAAATTATTGCTCTAAAATTTTGGTCGCGGTACTAAAACGTTTAGGAAGCACTGCAATAATGTATTCTGATACATATTCTAACTTATGTTTACTTTAATACAAATAGAATTAAACACTTTATAAAAGAAAATTTTCATAAGCATCCGTTTTTACAGTTTAAGGTAACTTGACTGTACTGATATATATAAACCGAAATCTTGTCTACCCGTTTTGCCCGTTTCTTAGGGCGCCATTGGTTTCCGATCGTGCAATCGATCCACTCACCCATGAGCTAATATATAATATACTTTATAACGGAATAATCTCGGATTTGCGATTTCCTGCGTTATCTAGACGTAGCCATCTCGACGTCAACTATTTAAACTAACTAAGGATTAAAACAGAGAAATTATTGTCACTAGGAATAACAGGAAGTGGAAGCTTTATCACTTACTGGAATCGTCGTTGTTTAAAAAAGGTCGTTTCATTAAAGAATTTTTTATCGAAGTGTCGATAAAGTATGTATATGTGCGTGCATAAAAAAGTTAATTTGATTTTGTAATTTATATGTTATTTAATTGTATAATGGAGATGTTCGGAAGCAAAGGAATGTAACTAAATAGGATAGATAAGGAAATCGAGTTGAACAATAAGAAATAAAATCGATACGTATATATAAATCTATACAGTAGTTATATTTTGAAATTTGTCATTCCAGCAAAATATAATTCATTTTGATTGCTTCTAAAATTTTCGTTTTTCTATTTAGTTCGGACTAATGTTTCTTGTTTCTCGATGTTCAGGTTTTTCAAAATAAAAAGATATAACAAAACACCATGTATAGGATGTTGATTTGTTCATGTTGCCCATAAAGTTAGCTAGCGAACAGATAGATGTTTTATTGTTTTGTCGAACACAAAAAACCAAAATAATTTACAATGGAATAAATTCACTAATGTGTTATGTGAGATCGAGACATATTAAAATTTATTTTTATGGGCAACATGAACACCTTGCACATCTGCATTCTACAATTATTACATCTACAATCCTTATTTGATGTCATCTACAAAGCTACGGCCGTGGAAGTGGTGAATTGTTAAGTGGAGTAATATAAAAATCTTTTCTTTTAATATGATTACTATTAAACTGAACTTTAGATGAGGCTAATATTTTAGATATGAATAAACAACCCAAGAGAAGTGTTAAATATGCAAAAATATTCAAGACATTCTCTTTAAAAAAAAATTAAGCTAAGCGTGTCACACTTTTTTGTAACATCCTGTATATTTGAAAATTATTTCTGTGTGTTCATTTATCCATAATTTACATCTGCATTAAAAATATTTTTTTATCTGTTACGTTGTACGAGCTATCGAATTTCCATGCACTATTGCTCTGTATTGTTCAAAAATATAAAGCAGGGTTTCCCAATGTGGTCTATGTGGACCCCCTGGGGGTCTATGAAAGTTTGAAAGGGGTCTATAGGGAGTCTGTGGGAATTTTGTATGTTTTGGAATTCGATTTTTTTAGGCAATGCAAGAGTTTAAAAAGATTTCAAACAGCAAAAAAAGGTCATTTATAATTTTTGGTTCACAAAAAATTACAGGAGGGGACTATGAATTTTGTCATTTTTTGAAAAGGGGTCTACGTGCAAAAAAGGTGGGGAACCCCTTATGTAAAGTATTTCCTATTGGAATTTTAATTCGTTTTTTTAGCTTGTTAATGACATTGTTCTGAAAATACTACTGTTTTCTAGAATTTTTCGAAATTTAGAAGCCAATAAAGCGGAAAACTTATTTGCATGTAGTATTAAACATTTTTTCAATATGTTAAAAGACAACGGTTTAAATACATACCATGATCCAATAATATAAGGTCAGCTATGATTATTTTGACAGCCGCAATTTTAAGTACCTATATAAAGTTAGCGTCGATGACGTATTACAACGACAAAAAAATTACAAATGTGTGTTGTGATTAAAAAAACTACATTAAATCAATTAAAAAAAAACATTATGTAAACAGTATTGATCGTTTATTAATTTATATTTTGTTTTTCACAAATTCCTTATTAGAAAAATTTAGTGATGATGACGTCACAGTATCGAACAAATGAGCTGTCAAGCAGACCTTCTATTATTGTATCATGAATACATACTACAAAAAGCGCCAACCATAGAAAATATTTAAAAAAATTTAGTCGATCATTTCAATGTTGAAAGACAAACTAAAAAACACACATAAAACTGTTTAAAATCTAAAAAAGAACAACAAGGAAGAGACGTGTCCTTGTGTCCCCTTTAAATCCATCCTTGGATAGAATTGTTGAACAGTAGTGCCAGACTATTTATTTCCATTTTATCAGTTTGGAAGAATAGATACCACATTCGACTGATTTTTCCGATGAATTATAGTGTTCGCTATCAAAAGTCAGAGCTTATGTTAAATCCTACAATGGTTTGAAGTCAGAGGACTAGAACGAATGGATGCAAAATACGTATATTGAGTTTCAGAATACAACTGAAAATTTCAAATTTTCAATAATGGTTTTAAAACTCTAAATAAAGCCGAGGTATTGTACAAAATTCCCTGACAAGCAAAATCTTTTTAATAAGTAACCCATTGTTTTCTATGGATTTGGCTTGTGTATAGAAAATTTACACAAAGAAAAATATGGACTTAAAATACTTTACATAAAAATTGTTACCAGTGTACTCCACAAAAATATGCTCCGTTAAGTCAGTGGCGTATCATTCGGATCTTAAAATAAATGTCAATTATTTGGAATCACATAACTAATTAATAAAAAATGTATAGAAGAATTAACTGTTTGTCCATCATGAAATCCTATATTTTCTCTGAAATTTTGAAAAGTTTGCAGTTAATTTTTACTGTGTTACTTCACTTAATTTCTCATGCTGTATACTGCAAGAAAAATCGATGCTAGACTGAAATATAGTTTAGCTATCTTAAGATTTTTTACCATGCTGTCAATATACTATAATGCACAAAAAGTTGGGCACATTAAATTTTGTTATGGCGGCAAACATAATTTTTATTAAATTTTATTATTCCATCCATTAAAAATGTGGCTACAAACAGCACGTTTGATTGAGCTTGCCAGTTGTACAAAATTACTATACAGCACAGCAATTTTTCGTTGAAAATACCTATAATAATTCATTTTTTTATTCCGCATAACTACAGTGAACAAATAAGAGAGAAAATATATGTAATTATAATTATAAATAAACAAATATATTACATATTTTGCGAAAATATATGGGTTAAATAAGCGGAAAAGAAGATAAAACAAAACTTATTAAATCCTACTTTATCATAAGAGTCGATCAGAAGCCAAACAGTCTACTTAATAAACAGTTGAGAAAATCGATGGAACGCATGTTTGTACATAGAGACTGGATAAATAAAAAATTTACCTGTTTGGTAACATAGTACTCTGAAACTATAGAACGCAAAATTTTCGACTGAATTTCAAAATTCTTTTTCAATAATCTAGTTTTATGTGTTAAAGTTTGAATGTATTCTGATCATTATATTATCAGTTAAAGCCCTTTAAGTAAAGAACCCTCAAAACTGGTATCAGAAAAGAAAGTGGACAAAACTAATTGTATGTCAATATTATGCTGTGTTTTTTATACCAAAAAGACAAAACAGCAATAATATTAAAATTTGTATTTAAAAATGTAAACTCTTATAAACTGAATATTCACTAATTGAAATAGTAAACCATATACCACTATACAGGATGTCTAAGATAAGCATGAAATGCATGGAAATATCCTAAACGGTAAGAGATACAGATGTGGTTAAAAGAGATGAATTATTTGTAAGAAAAGTGTGAGTCTTACTACATCAAAAATATACCAAAAAAACTGAAAATTCGGAACTTCTTTAAATGGCTATAACTTTTTTCTCAAAGTAGATAGGTACTTTTTCTTTGTGGTTTCTTAAAGCACTATTTGTGTAGAAATGATTGGTGTATTTATAATTTTTATATCACTTTTCGTTTCCGAGTTACAAGCCCTAACTTTAGTTTTTCTCATGAGCCACTAAGTTGGCTATAGCATATTTGAACGTGTTTTTTAAACAACTTTACAACGATATGTCACATATCATACTTATTATCGAAAAAAAGTAAGAATAATTTTTTTGTAATAGTTTATTGTTTTCAAATATTCATTTGTTATTTTGACTATTGCTATTGTGATTTTTGTTTAACAATTTTTGTTTTTCATGGCCTACTTAAATGTTTGTAATAAAATACTTTATAAATATCACTGACATTTAGTACTTCGACTTATTTAAATCCACCCTGTAATACGAACCTACTTGCAATTCAGTTTTTATTACATTCATTTACTGTTGATAAGATTGATATCAAAATAACAAATCAGCTAAAGGAATTATTTAACAACTTACTTATAAAGTTATTCGAAGTATAGTAACAATTAAATTATAAAACAAATGTTAAACCTTTTGTAATGTTGTGTTTTGATATCGTTCAATACTGAATTGTAAACTTTTATTAATGTTGTAAACTCAATCAGGGAAATGTTCCTATTTTTATAATATTTATAATAGTTTTTGTACGTGTTAAAAGATCATGAGTTCTCACGCTATCTAGAAATTGATCTAAATTATTTTTGACAAATATAGTACATTAATAAAATAAATATATATCTACTGGGGTTAATATTTTATAGGTTTTCAACCGAGATTTACATGAATCTGAAAAATATGTGAATACATTTATTATAGAAATATAAATTATTGTTTTTTCATGATAAGATTTATAACTTTAATTTTAAGGATCATATCGGGTCACAAGAGTCGTTCGTGACTGTACGTGAGTGACTTTGCAGACGTGAGTTTTATTTCAAATATATAAAACATAATTGTCGATAACGATGATTCCAATAAAGTTTTACGCTATCTAAATGAAAATTTATTGTCTGAAAAATTATTTTTATTTTACTAAAATTGTTTTCGCAGTATGCACGATATAAACATATACGATACTTTTTGTGTATTTCTCGGGGGGCGAAATGAAACGAGAGTGAAATCTCGTCTCGTATACGTACAAATTAGTCTCGTGTAATTTTTTTTACATTTTAATACTTTGCAATAAATTTTGCTGGTATGGCATTAAAATAGTCAAAAATCACGTAAAAACAGGCATAGTTATTTAAAATAAGTTGATGCTTTAATAATATACACGTTAACTGTCCTTGGTTAGGGCAGTCTATTGGGGCGAATTGAGGTTGTTTAGTTTTCATTAGATTAAAATATTGAAAATCATAAAAAGCATAATAAATATATCAAAAATATGTTATAAATAATCATCAAAAAATCATATTAAAAATATCTAAACAACAGTGTGATTATTCAGTGCAAAGTATAAATATTTATATTCCAGTGTACAAAGGGCATGTTATCAAATTTTTAGTGAAATGATTAAAAAAGTGCATTTAAATACAAGCCTTTATTAATAATCGTTTTAAGCCAAGGCTTTCGTCGAAATTTATTTAAAATCTTCTGTCTCGTTAAAATTTCAGACGATCTAGTCTCTTTCGAATTTAAACCAACTTTATCTCGGTCAATACTCGCTCAAATTTATATATACAGCCGTATACACTATTATACTGCCTTGCATTTTTGATATTTTATTAAGGGCAGTTGATTCACACTTAAATAATACAAGCGAATATTAATTCCATTTTTCACATAGAAAATGTCAAATTTGATTTGTATCGAAAATTATAATAATATCCATAATTTCGAACTCTGTTGTAAATCAAGAAATAAAATTTCAGTTTGTTATATTATATTAACTTATTGATTTTTTTTACTATCAATATACACAAAATGGTATGACCCACAGTACGTGAGTTAAATAATTTAAACCGTGAATGTGCGTGATCGTGATATTTTTTCTGTAACCATGAGTGAGTAAAAAATGAATTCGTTATCATAAGTAAATGTCACGCATTTTGAAGAGAATGTCACATATAATTATTCCATATATTATGTAGTAGAAACTATCAAAATGCTTTCATATGAGTCTTTTTCAATTGGTCGTTGTCAACGCCAGGATCACGTACTTGACCTTCCTCATCTTCAAAACTCGTATCTCTACTATGAAATTTTTGAACCATCGACACACCGTATGTTCTGAAGTACTGTCGTGTTTCTGTCCCATGGTTAGATAAATTACAAGTTATTTGGGTTATATTATACGCGTCATTTTTTCATATTTACCCTTATAAAGGGATGTATTTCTTTTAAAAGTAACTTACGAAAATCATTTTTTATAGATAGATTGTATCTTGTACTTATTTTGAGTATTTTTTGATACTAAACATTTTGGCAATAAAAAAAATCGTTAACCCTCCAACATTTTTTTGCTATCAAAATCAATTGTGACAACCTCCACGGGCTATGATTTGGTTTAAGAAATCTAATGAATTGTTTTTGTAAATCAAACCTTAATTTTTAATTTTCCTTATTTTGTACTTATTGTTGTACGACCATTTTTGACTGAGTTGTGAAGAAAAGGGTTTTAGCTTTCGAAATCAGCTTTTGAACATTTTTTTACCATCTTTGTATCTTGCCATATTCTTAGACCCTACCTGAAAAATCTCAATTCTCACATTTTTTTGTTGTGATTATTTATTTATTGTAAGTTGTTTCTACTTGTGTTTTCCATTTCATAGATACTTTTGTTGTTTTTAATACTGACGAAACAGACACTGTCATTCAAAACAATAGTTTGACGATTTAAACAAGTTAAAGTGCATTAAAATTGCGGGAGGTATATAAGCTTTTTGTTGACAGTTTGATATTTTTCGATGTATACAGTGTGTTAAGTAAGAGCGTGTGCGGCATTGCTCGTAGTCAGTAAGTTATAGAAACCGAAATCTTTTATCATTAAGTTCAGAGTACCCCCGCCTATTGTGCTCCAATGAAAAAATTTCAGTCCATGTCGATCTTTTGACAACAATGTCACGATTAGTTTTTCCTCTTTTTTGGTCACTTTCCCTATTAAACCACGATCTGGAAAGTCGTCGACATTTTTCAACTCTTTAAACCGATTCACCCACTTCTAAACAAATGCCTTCGACTTTTTAATGTACTTGGCCGCTACTGCATTATACATTTTTGGCCCTTTTGGGTGCGTGCAAAAAAACACAGTTTCAAAACGTTTCGCGCACACGTTACTTTAATCGCGGTTTCTGCGTTTCTCTGACAAAAGATCGACATAGACTGATTTTTTTTTCATCAAAGCGCAATAGACGGGGGTACCTTAAACCTTAGTAGCTAACTTTTCGGGCTAATGTCCACGTTCTCTTGTTTTCACACTAACTCCGACATGAGAGTCGAAACGTCAAGTGTGAAAACAAGACAACGTGGACAACAGCCCGAAAAATTAATAATATGGCAAGGTATAGTACCTTGCCATATTATTAGACCCAAGCTAAAAAATAAATTTTTCGCAACGTTTACACGCAAGCATGAATTTTTGTATTTGGCTGTTTAATCATCACCAAGATCTATTTTATAATTATAACCGATCTAATTATAACCACAGTAGCTTTACTTACATCGTGATGCACTTATTTTGCTAGATGATAAAATTGAAAAAAAATAAAATAAAAATAAATAAAAAGAGTTTTATTTGAATTTAGTTAAAATAACAGTCACTTTTAAACTCTAACACAATCGGCGCAGCTTGAAACTATGATTTGAATAGTATTATAACTCAATATCGACTAAAATGTCGCTAATTTGGTTTAAGGTTTCAACCTTCGATATTTGTTTAAATTAACAGTTATTAAAAATATTTTGAAAGCTTTAAAAATAGTTGGTAAAGTAGTTAAAATAGTCTACCTTCTGGTATATAGAAACATAATTTTATTACTTTTTAATCTAATCATAATTGTAAAGAAATAATAAATGATCAGCCCATGCACTAATATTAGACCGCTTTATTACTCCAAAAACTTAATAAAATTAATTAGATAAATAAGTTCTTAAAAATTAGGAAATTGAGTCAATCGCTTTGACTTGTGAACTATTCATTTCTCTGAGAAATGTTCTTATTTCCACGTGCTACTTGAATATGCTCCAAGAACTCAATTACCTCTAGAATATAAAATGATACGAGGTACTCGTACGTGTACATAAATATTGAATACACAATTTATAATACCTAATAACTATAGCAAACGTTAAATATGCTGGTAAAAGTTTTGATTATATGCCAACGTAATGCATGATAGAAACATGTATGTAGTAACTTTTAATCCTCTTTAGTCGGATTCATCAAATTTGACGGATTGAAAGGTTTCAAAGCGATTAAATTCTATAAATTAAAGTTTGCATATCTTTTAATATAAGAGAAACTTAGAAACAAAAGAGAAGCTTTTCATTTTTGACCGAAAAAATACATAACTTTTTATTAAATTGTAGCAAAATATAATATGAATAATTTCGAAATAAACAGTTTTTATCAAAATATTTTTTAGAATTATTATAGCCCAGAAAATAAAGGAAAACATACAAGGAAAATGTATGAGGTGCCAAATTTTAATAGTGGGTAGAACATACCGAGATGTATGTTCATTGAAAACTCCCTAGCAAAATTTGCTCCGGAACACCCTCAACCAGGGCCCCAAAGTTTTGTTTTACAAGGATTTTGTAAACACACTGTATCTAATGAACGGAATGTTCGATTAACCCCGTCTTTCGCATTTTAAAGAGACAATTAAATTTTCTACAACCTTTTTAATTATTATTTTAACCAAAAATAATTGTATACCTTTCAAAATGGCGGTCAAACTAAAAATTTTACTTTAAAAATGCAAAATTTTAAGTTCGACAGCCTTTTTAATAGGTATACAGTTATGTATGACCAAAAATATGTGATAATTGACTGTAGTGCATTTAATTCTCTTTCCTAAAAATTAAAAATGGGGTTAATCGGACTTTTAGATTACTAGCTATAGTAATTTTATAAAACCATTACAATATCTAAATATGTCACGGTAAATATGTTCATACATACTTGGTTTCGAGACTTGTGTTTGATGATATGGTACACTGAAATTACTTATCTCATAAACTTTAGAAAGGTCTGAAAATATTCTTAATGAGGTCTAGTATCAAGATTTATTTTAAATAAATTGAATAGTTGATTTTGTGTGTATTTATTCTTCCAGTACGTAATATAGGAAGATGTAAAATATATTTAGGTTTATTAAAATTACAATTTACCTACACGATACATTTTTCAATTTTAGGATAATGTATGAGACGCCAAATTTTAATGGTGGTTATAACATACCGAGATATATATTTCATTAAAACTCCCTAGTATTGTTTGCCCCGGAACACCCTCAACCAAGGGCCCAAAGTTTTGTTTTACAAGGATTTTGTAAACACACTGTATCTAATGAACGGAATGTTCGATCAACCCCGTATTTCGCATTTCAAACAGATAATTTAATTTTCTACAACCTTCTTTATTATTATTTTAACCGAAAATAATTATAAACCTTTCAAAATGGCGGTCAAACTAAAAATTTTACTTTAAAAATGATTTTTTTTTGCTAGGCAGCCATTTTGAATAGGGTAAAATACATTTTTGTTAATACAGTTTTATATTAAATTGTTGTACATTTAATTATCTATCAAAAATATGAAAGTTAGTGTTGATCTGACATTCAGTTCATTAGTTACAATAATTTTACAAAACCATTATAATTTCTTATATACTTGTGTTTGTGTCCTGTGTTTGACGATATGGTAAACTGAAATTATTAATCTCATAAACTTCGGAAAAGTTTGAAAATGTTCTTCATAAGGTCTAGTATTAAGATTTATTATAAATTATTTCAATAATGTTTTTTTTTTTGTATTTATTTTTCAAGGACGTAATATAGGAAGATGTTAAATGTATAGGTACATAAATATTGCTTTTTTACATTACGATATAATTTTGAAGTTTAGGATAATGTATGAGGTACTAAATTTAGGCAATAGTTAGAATATGCCAAGATGTACATTTCTTGAAAACTCCCTATCAAAGTTTGCCCCGGAACACACTCAATCGTGGGCCCAAAGTTTTTTTTTGCAAGAATTTTGTAAACACTAACTGTATCTTATGAACGGAATGTTCGATGAACCCCGTCTTTCGCATTTTAAACAGATAACTAAATTTTCTATAACCCTTTTTATTATTATTTCAACAAAAAATAGTTGTATACCTTTCAAAATGCTGGTGAAATAAAAATTTTACTTTAAAAATAATGTTTTTTTTAAGTTTGATAGCCTTTTTGATAGGTATACAGTTACTTATGACAAAAATATTTTATATTTGACTATTGTGTATTTAATTGTCTTTCCAAAAAAATTATAATGGGGTTAAGCGGACTTTTAGTTTACTAGCTATAGTATTTTTACGAAACCATTATAATAACTTGTTAACTTGTACTGCGTCTTATGTTTGACGATATGATACACTGAAGTTATTAATCTCACATACTTAGGAATGGTCTTAAAATTGCGAAAATACTTCTGATATTGACATGGAAGTATCTAGTGAGGACAAAATTGATAATATTTGAACAAACAATAAATGTAAAATTTAAAATTGCACACATACATATTTATCTATAAATCTTGTATATTCATAGTTTCCATTTGAAAGAATAAATATAAACAATGCAAATTATTGAATTAATTTAAAAAAATGAGTACATAGATACTAGACTTTATGAAGAACATTTTAAGACAATTCCTAAGTATGTGAGATTAATAATTTCAGTGTATCATATCGTCAAACATAAGACACAGTCACAAGTTAATAAGATATTATAATGGTTTCGTAAAAAATACTATAGCTAGTAAACTAAGAGTCCCATTAACCCCATAATTAATTTTTTGGAAAGACAATTAAATGCACAACAGTCAATTATAAAATATTTTTGGTCATCAGTAACTGTATACCTATCAAAAAGGCTATCAAACTTAAAAAAACATTATTTTTAAAGTAAAATTTTTAGTTTCACCAACATTTAGAAAGGTATACAACTATTTTTTGTTGAAATAATAATAAAAAGGGTTATAGAAAATTTAGTTATCTGTTTAAAATGCGAAAGACGAGGTTCATCGAACATTCCATTCATTAGATACAGTTAGTGTTTACAAAATTCTTGCAAAAAAAAAACTTTGGGCCCACGATTAAGGGTGTTCCGGGGCAAACTTTGATAGGGAGTTTCAAGAAATGTACATCTTGGCATATTCTAACTATTGTCTAAATTTAGTACCTCATACATTATCCTAAACTTCAAAATTATATCGTAATGTAAAAAAGCAATATTTATGTACCTATACATTTAACATCTTCCTATATTACGTCCTTGAAAAATAAATACAAAAAAAAAACATTATTGAAATAATTTATAATAAATCTTAATACTGGACCTTATGAAGAACATTTTCAAACTTTTCCGAAGTTTATGAGATTAATTATTTCAGTGTACCATATCGTCAAACACAGGACACAAACACAAGTATATAAGAAATTATAATGGTTTTGTAAAATTATTGTAACTAATGAACTGAATGTCAGATCAACACTAACTTTCATATTTTTGATAGATAATTAAATGTACAACAATTTACAATAAAACTGTATTAATAAAAATGTATTTTACCCTATTCAAAATGGCTGCCTAGCAAAAAAAAATCATTTTTAAAGTAAAATTTTTAGTTTGACCGCCATTTTGAAAGGTTTATAATTATTTTCGGTTAAAATAATAATAAAGAAGGTTGTAGAAAATTAAATTATCTGTTTGAAATGCGAAATACGGGGTTGATCGAACATTCCGTTCATTAGATACAGTGTGTTTACAAAATCCTTGTAAAACAAAACTTTGGGCCCTTGGTTGAGGGTGTTCCGGGGCAAACAATACTAGGGAGTTTTAATGAAATATATATCTCGGTATGTTATAACCACCATTAAAATTTGGCGTCTCATACATTATCCTAAAATTGAAAAATGTATCGTGTAGGTAAATTGTAATTTTAATAAACCTAAATATATTTTACATCTTCCTATATTACGTACTGGAAGAATAAATACACACAAAATCAACTATTCAATTTATTTAAAATAAATCTTGATACTAGACCTCATTAAGAATATTTTCAGACCTTTCTAAAGTTTATGAGATAAGTAATTTCAGTGTACCATATCATCAAACACAAGTCTCGAAACCAAGTATGTATGAACATATTTACCGTGACATATTTAGATATTGTAATGGTTTTATAAAATTACTATAGCTAGTAATCTAAAAGTCCGATTAACCCCATTTTTAATTTTTAGGAAAGAGAATTAAATGCACTACAGTCAATTATCACATATTTTTGGTCATACATAACTGTATACCTATTAAAAAGGCTGTCGAACTTAAAATTTTGCATTTTTAAAGTAAAATTTTTAGTTTGACCGCCATTTTGAAAGGTATACAATTATTTTTGGTTAAAATAATAATTAAAAAGGTTGTAGAAAATTTAATTGTCTCTTTAAAATGCGAAAGGCGGGGTTAATCGAACATTCCGTTCATTAGATACAGTGTGTTTACAAAATCCTTGTAAAACAAAACTTTGGGGCCCTGGTTGAGGGTGTTCCGGGGCAAATTTTGCTAGGGAGTTTTCAATGAACATACATCTCGGTATGTTCTACCCACTATTAAAATTTGGCGCCTCATACATTTTTCCTAATTTTACACCAGTAAAAAATTCTACGTTTCCTGGACTATTATTACAAATAATAAACGAGCATCTAATAATTAAATAATGATGATTTTCGAAATATTTGAATTCTATATACCTCCCTCTTGTAAGGATTCTTAAATATAAGGTGCCACCCATCCCCATTTTCCTTACGTTTTTGTTTTTTTGTAAATTGTAATTAACATTTTTTTATTGACATAATACATGAAAAGGTAATTTCAACAGTCGAAACTGGCTTTAATTTAATGTAAAATAATTTATTTAAGCTTTACGTATGTACCGCTTTTACCCCCCTCGCCCCCATTATATAAGGATTGATATCAAATGATTCACACAAAATAAAATAAAACGATTTTTACTATTTTGCAAGTTAAAACCAAAAGGAGTTATTTTGATTTAAATTTTACATCTTCAGAAAATTAAAGATATACTTACGTTGTCAAAATAACAAAAAATTAAGAGATCATGATTTTTGTAAAATAAAACGGGCAAGTGCTTGTTGGGCACGCACATGATAGGGTTCCGTAGTCATTCTCACTACGATTTATAAAAAAAGATTTTTTTCAGAATTTTCGTGACCGAAGGGTTAAAATCAAAAAGTCATTTGGCTTTTATTATTGCATTTTAAGAGACCTATCAAATGACACCCCACTCAATGGGGTAAATGAAAAAAATGTGACTTCACTTTTCAATCTATGATAGGGGGGTCCAAAATATTTTTGACAATGTTCGTTATAATTTTCTAGTACTAATAAAAAGCTACATTCTGAATTTTTTTCAGATTTTTTGAATCGATAGTTTAGAAAATAGAGGGGGGGGACGCTCTGACAGCGACATTAAAAAGCAAATATTTCGTGACTGAAGGGTTGAAATCAAAAAGTTATCTGACATTTTTTATTGCATGCTAGGAGACCTATTAAATGACACCCCACTCAATGGGGTAAGTGGGGAAAAAAATGAGAGTTCACTTTTCAGTATACAGGGTGAGTCATATCAGGTGGAACAAACTTAAACCGTTGATTGAGAAAAATATTTTAAGCAAAAAAGTTCAAATAAACATGTGTCCGGAAACTCTTCGTGAGGGAGCTACAGACTCCCAAAGATTTTGACTAAAATTGGTTTTTATTTAATATCTGGAGAACCCATTGTGATACAGCAATGAAAATTAATACCTGGATTAGTAATAATACGTGTTATCGATTTCCATTATCAAACAATGGTTATTTAGACCATGGATGTGTGGGGCCTGTGGGCCTTCTGATTTTTATCTAGTATTTTTTTGTCCTTCACTTTTTTCTTATGTTTGGTATTTCTATAAGGTCATATGATACAGAATACACATAATTATACATTGGTAAGTTGTCCTAAGATCAACTGTTTACGAGAAATACGATGGGGAAGATAATTTTGCAGAATTTAACTTAAAACGGATGCTAAAAATTACATAAAATAAATTGATATTCTTGTTCTAGTACTAAAAATAAGAAAAATATTTGGTGTAAATATTCCTCTTAATATCACTCTTCATAGAGTTATAGCAAGTTTTATTACTTTAATTCGTGCTTTATTAATTGACTAAAAAACGAAACTAAAAACTATTATTTGTTGTTAAGGATGCATTTTTGTAGGTATATTTACATACACATTTATTCTTGTTTTTAGATATAGAACAACAATATAAATTTATTTTGTGTAATTTTTACCATCCTTATTAAGTTAAATTCTGCAAAACTATCTTCCCCATCGTATTTCTCGTAAACGGTTGATCTTATGACAACTTAACAATGTATATTTATGTGCATTTTATATCATATGACCTTATAGAAATACCAAACATAAGAAAAAAGTGAAGAACAAAAAAATACTAGATAAAAATCAGAGGGCCCACAGGCCCCATACATCCCTGGTCTAAATAACCATTGTTTGATACTGGAAATCTATAACACGTATTATTACTAACCCAGGTATTAATTTTCATTGCTGTATCACAATGGGTTCTCCAGATATTAAATAAAGACCATTTTTAATCAAAATCTTTGGGAGTCTGTAGCTCCCTCACAAAGAGTTTCCGGACACATGTTTATATGAACTTTTTTGTTTGAAATATTTTTCTCAATCAACGGTTTAAGTTTGTTCCACCTGATATGACTCACCCTGTATATGTAGAAGGGGGGTCCAAAATATTTTTGACAATGTTCGTTATAATTTTCAGTGAAAGTATTAATTAAAAGCTACATTCTGGAATTTTTTCAGATTTTTTAAGTTGATAGTTTAGAAAATAGAGGGGGGGGACGCTTTTTTAACGACTTTGGAGAGCAAATACATCGTGATTAAAGGGTTAAAATCAAAAAGTTCTAATACATTTTTTGTTGCATTTTAAGAGACCTTTCTAATGACATCCCACTCAATGGGGTAGGAGAATTTTTTTTAAACACTTTTCATTGTATGGAAAGGGGGCCTAAATTTTTTTTTTTTTACAAAAATCTTATCATTTCTGTTTTTGGGTCATTAATCTACTAACGTATGCCAAATTTCATCTTATTATCTCAAAATTTTTGAAGACAGACGGACGGACATGGAGAAACTATAAGGGTTCCTAGTTTTCTACGGAACCCTAAAAAGGACAGTAATAATCGTGCATATATCAAACAAAAAACTTTGTAAAGTTTGAAAAAGCTAGTCTTCAATCATCATTGCTTTTTACAAATTGAAATTTCATTTATTTATGTCAACAAACAAAAATATGCACATTTTTTGTAAAAAGAATTTTACAATTCTGCATTTTACTGTTTTAATTCAACAAACTTTGTTATTTTTACCTAAAAAGTAAGAAATGAAGTAAATTTCAAGCTACCAATAAAAAATTAATAAGTTAGATTTAAGTCTTTAAAATATTTTTTTTAAATCTATGTACCGCCATTTTTACCGTAATTACAGAGCATTAAATCCCGTATTTTTTAGATGAGTGTATTTAACAGGGCCATAGTGAATCACAAAATAAATATCTCATTAAATATAATTGACTCTCGTATAATTTTTGTACCAGAGAAAATCGTTTAATTTTTTCAAATATTTGCTAATTAAAAAATGAACTTTTTGGATATGCCAAATGTAAACTTGATCGCTTTGGTTACTGAACAATAAAATACATAAACATACTACAAAAGTCAAGAAATAATACTAATTAAAACATTTTCTTTCGAGATTTTACAATTACAAAATTATTAATTACTTCGTCACAATTAATTCTACGAAGAATGTCTGATTCTATGCATAATAAAAAAAGAGTCGAGTTTGTCTTGACTTTATTGTTGTCCTTTGAGATATTTTAATTCTTTTTAATTGTGAGAATGAACGTTCTGTTCAACAGTTAGTGATAATTAATATTAAAAAATATGTTTCAACATTGAATACTGTGAGTACCGTGTTTTATTAAGATTTTAACATTAATAAATTATCTACTTTTATTTATCTGTATTTTTGTAATAGAGGAATCTTAACTTTTGTTGGTTATATATTGATTCTATTGGTTCGATTGTTCGATAGTCAAAAATGACTAATAGTAAAACAAAAACCAAATTAAATAAATACAGTAGAAACCGGTTATAACGACATCGGTTAATACGACGTATCGGTTTTAACAAGTCAAAATAAAAGTCCAATTGAATCCCATATAATTACATTTTTACCGCTTTTATGACCTAATATGACCGATCTCTTCGATGTCATTTTAACCGGTTCCTACTGTAAATTGAATTTTAAATAATTGGAAAGTTATTTTTCATAATTTTATAAAATCTTGAATGTATAGTTGATTGAAAAAATGACTATTTCAAAAATGTTTAAATTTTTACCGACATAAAAAAAGAAAGAAGGTTCTCAATTCGACTGTACCTACATATACAGGTTGATGCAGCACAGATTATATGACACAAAATACACAAAAACATACTTTGCTTGTTTATCATAGGATAAACTGTTTTCGAGAAATATCGATGGAAAAGAAAGCATGCAGAATTTAACATAATACGGATGCTTGAAATAACAAATAATAAATTTATATTCTTGCTCCATGATAAAAAATAAGACAAAAAGTTAATATAAATATACCTCCGAAAATACATCTATATCAACAAACAGCCATTTTTAGTTTGTTTTTTTAGTTATGTTAATAAAGTTAATAAAGTACATGTAACAGTAATAGAAAAGGCTATAGATCTTACAAGATTCATATTAGGAGGTTTATTTATATGAACTTTATTCTAACCTTTAATCATTGAAAAAGAATATAAATTTATTTTTTGTAATTTCAAGCATCCGTATTAAGTTAAATTCTGCATGCTTTCTTTTCCATCGATATTTCTCGAAAACGGTTTATCCTATGATAAACAAGCAATGTATGTTTTTGTGTATTTTGTGTCATATAATCTTATTGATGTACCAACTCAGGAAAAAATTAACGAACAAACAATTACTAGATAAAAATCGATGGGCCCACGTGCCCCATACAGCCCTGGTCTAAAATAGAATTGGTTAATATAATTATAAAATCGTTAATAATAAAAATCGATAACACTTTTTATTACTAAACCAAATACTAAATTTCATAATTCTATCACAAAGGGTTCTCTAGATATTAAATTAAAACTCATTTTTAGTAAAATCTTTGGAGGCCTGTTGTTCCCTAAGGAATAATTTCCGGACACATGTTTATTGGAAGTGTTTTGCTTAAAATATTTTTCTCAATCTACTGTTCAAGTTTGGCACGACAGTGCTGAATCACCCTGTATATACATATTATTTTTTATGTTCGGGCATAACAACGACAAAATAGATTTGTACGATTTTTTTATTGTTGAAAAGAGTATACTCTCGATTCAAATTAATTTTTTTTTTCAAAATCTGACTAGATAAATATTAAATGTGACCCCCCCCCCGTCTATTTTATAAACTATTGATTCAAAAAGTCTGAGTGAATTCCAGAATATAACTTTTAACTAGTACCTACAGGGTGTCCCAGGACTGTGTCAAAGCTCAATATTTCATTTAATATAAGAATTGGAAGAAAAATTTGAATGCAAAAGTTGTCAGGATAGAGGAGCGGCATAATTTAAAAATAGTTACATTTATACAGAGTGTCCCATAACTGCGTTACAAACCAAAGTTATGTTTTTTTAAATACAAACTATATATTTTTATTTGATAATCTAAAAGCATTCATTTTTC
Source organism: Sialis lutaria (assembly GCA_949319165.1). Classification (NCBI taxonomy): domain Eukaryota; kingdom Metazoa; phylum Arthropoda; class Insecta; order Megaloptera; family Sialidae; genus Sialis; species Sialis lutaria. Next base: position 19,970,101 of record OX439241.1, read on the forward strand.
TGAGTATTTTGATGTATCAAGTATGGGATTATGCAGAGGGGTTTAGAAATAATGACCAATTTTGTAAGAAAATAGGAACATTTTCAACACCTTGTAATTTTCTAATTACAACAAAAAAAAATTGTTTTCTGTTTGAAGTAGTTTTGGTATATTCTCTATTATTGCGATATTATGTCAAACATTTACAAAATTGTATTATTTGTACAGGATGTATCAAAACACTGAACTTAATTTTTTTCAAAATTTTCAAATGGAACACCCTATATATTTTTATAATTTCGAATTGCCTGTTCAATTCTCAACATATTTTATAAACCATGTTCTATACCTAAATCCAGCCGTTAATAAGGTATTAATTTTATATTAAAATCTTAAGATTTTTTAAAAACAATACAACTTTATTATATTCCATAAAATAATTATATTTTTATGTTGTTAAAGTTTGTACGTTCTATTAATTTGTTAAATTATTTTTAAGCGAACTGTTTTATTGATTATAATAAAGTTGTATTGTTTTTATAAAACATCTTAAGATTTTAAAATAAAATTAACAACTTATTAACAGCTGGATTTAGGTATAGAACATGGTTTGTAAAATGTGTTGAGAATTGAACAGGCAATTCGAAAATGTTAAAATATATAGGGTGTTCCATTTGAAAATTTTGAAAAAAACTAGGTTCAGTGTTTTGATATACCCTGTACAAATAATACAATTTTGTAAGTGTTTAACGTAATAACGCAATAAAAGAGAATATACCAAAACTACTTTCAGCAGAGAACAAATTTTTTTTGTTGTAATTAGAAAATTACAAGTTGTTGAAAATGTTCCTATTTTTTTACAAAATTGGTCATTATTTCTAAACCCCTCTGTATAATCCCATACTTGATACATCAAAATACTCAGAAAAATGAATGCTTTTAGATTATCAAATAAAAATATATAGTTTGTATTTAAAAAAACCTAACTTTGGTTTGTAAAGCAGTTATGGGACACTCTGTATAAATGTAACTATTTTCCAAATATGCTACTTCTCTAACCTGACAACTTTTGCGCCTAAAGTTTTCTTCCAATTCTTATATTAAATGAAATATTGAGCTTTGACACAGTCCTGGGACACCCTGTATGTACATTCTCTAAAAACGATAACGAAAACTGTAGCAAAAATAGTTAATGAAAATTTTTGAACTAACTCTTTTTTATAAATCATAGTGAGAATGACTATGGAACCCTATCATGTGCATACCCAAAACACACTTGGCCGTTTCATTAATTTTCATTATAGTCACCCCAACAATCATCTATTTATGTTTTGTCTAGACAAATGCTTATAGTTTAAATGTTGAACTCGTCTTGTTTTTTGTATAATACAGCCCTGATACAAATGAATGAAATGTGAACTGAAAATGTTTACTTGTTTATTTACTAATTTGCTCTTTTTATGCTCTGTACCATGGCCGATAAATATCCCCAGTATTATAAAACGAAGTGCCAATTTGTGTTTGGCAATTGTGTTATGTTTAGCGCATTAGAACGTAACGATTTCAAATCCATGCGGTCCAGACAGATGATAAATATTTATTGTCAATACATCAACATATTCAACATGTGATGGCAAATGTAAAACGTTGACATTAATATTGTTTGATAAATTATATGTTGAAATATTAACAATATCGATACTGACAATTGACAATAAATATATATTGATTATTTAAGTGGTTCATGATAGACATAATAAATCAATTAATCATAAACTATTTAAAATTGATCTATGTTTAAATAACCGTAATACGTATTATACAGACTAGAGCTGGAGCATTTAAACTGTTACAGATTTTTATCTCTGAACCACCGCATATTTGAAAAAATGTTTAAACCAAAAAATGTATGGTTGCGAGGGGGTAATCGAATAGTAATATTTATTTGTTATTTTAGTGTGGCCTTCAACGATATTTGAAAATCAATATCATTTTTTTAAATAGAATACCTATAGTTTTTATTTAATAATTTTATTCTACGTGAGAAAACACGAATGTCTCATTGAAAATTTTTTTTTGGACAACCTAAGATTTCCAAGATATCTAACAAATTAAATTCGAGATTTTGAACTTTCAAGAATTTTTTACTCAGAAACCACAAACTTTAGATAAAAAGTAAAAATAAAAAAAAGTTTAATTTGGTCTAATAAATCTTGGAAAATTGTTTTTTTTTTTAATTAAAACTTTTTTATTTATTTTATTTCAGCAAAAAAAAAACGAAATGTTAAAAAAATTCTAGAAAAATTCTCCAAGTTTTATTAGAACGAAATAAACATTTTTTATATCTTGGACTTTTTTTCTAAAGTTGATGATTTCTGAATAAAAAATTCTTGAATTTGCAAAATCTCGAAATTATTTTGCTTAAGTTGTTCAAAAAAAATATTTCAATGAAAGATTCATCTTTTTTTGCATAGAATAAAATTATCAAATAAAAACTATAGGTTTCTATTTAACAAAATGATGTTGACCTTCAAATATCCTTGAAAGCCACACAAAAATATCAAATAAATATTATTATTCGATTACCTCCTCACAACCAAACATTTTTTTGTTTAATTTTTTTTCAAATATGCGGTGGATCTGACATAAAAAACTGTAGCACTTTAAATGCTCCACCCTGTATATCATTGATATACAGATGGTAGTGCCTTAAATATCGACGAGACAATAATGGCTTGGATTTGGACACCGAGACAAACCTGTCTGCACTTTTGATTAGACCAAACTGTGATGATATCGACTATATTTTTACTATTGGATATGCATCTTTAAATGAATAATTCAAGAGACGAGATGGCTTAAATTTTCATGAACAAGGATCGAGGCAAGACTGTCAGTTGTAAAATTCCAGACCGTTACGAGACATCCGTTCCAAAGACTTCTCGGCTCTCATCTCGTCTCATATGCAGTCTTATTAAAATTCTATTAACTGGTTCACATTTCATTGCATATTATCCCTATAACACGAAAAAAATTAACTTGACTGTTAGATTCGGACGTCAGCCATAGGTATACGAGTAGATATGTTACCGGAAATGTATGAAATCCGGCATTCTATAGAATTCCTAGGTATTCTATAGAATGCCTAAAATCACCAGGCAATGTATGAAATGAATTTAATTATATACATTTCCTAGGCATTGTATAGAATACCTAACTGGTAGCCGGCAATGTATGAAATATAAACATAAATAAGGTGAACTAACAAATTTTGGTTCAGACACAGATGTTGACTTACTTTATGTAATAAAATACTAAAATAGGTACTTCAGATGGAAATATATTATAAAAAAATATTTGATTATTCTCGATAGCTGAAGATTTGCAGATTACCGGCAATACTGAATTAGTTATCTTACTTAATACACGTCTGCACTAATGTGTTATTAAATGATTAAATAAAATCTAATATTTTTGTATGTTTTTTATTTTAACAATTTTAAATCATATACTTAATATTCGTCTGAACTAATATTTTATTTTATTTATTATAATAAATATCAATTATTCCAATATTGTTTATGTCATTTTGTTATTTTAACAATTAAAACCCTTAATATGAATTTTAACTTTTTAAAATTAATTAACTAATATCTATCTGCTTTAATAACATCATTTTGTCTTTTATTTAATACATTTCTTAATATCATCTTGGCATTCTATAGAATTCCTAGGCATTCTATAGAATGCCTAGGCAAAGTATGTAATAAATTTATATTAAACAATTATTTCATACTTTGCCTGAAATCGTTAGGCATTGTATAGAATTCCTAGGAAATCTATAGAATGCCTGAATTACATACTTTGCCGGTAACAGATACATATAAAGCCATTATAACAATTAATTAGATTTGCTACTCTTGATTTCTGAAGACTAATTTGAGGGTTATTTTAGAGAAGAAAATTATAAAATTAATGTCAATTTACAGAAACTTCAATGAACTATAACTATTTTAGCTACCGGTGCTATGGATTTTTTTTAATTTTTTTATGTTACGTCTAACTTAATTAGTACATCATCTTTATTCTCAATAAATTCATATAACCAGTTGCGTAGATAGCTTTTTGCGTTGGGGGGATATGACAGTTAAATTTCATAGTTATATTTTTTATTATGAAAATCATCTTTTATGTGGTGCAAAGTACAAAAATTGGTTATATTCTTCACTTTGATGTATTCATTATTGAAAAAATGCTCGTATATTATAATCATCTTATAATTATCGTAGACTCGTGGGGGGATTGATCACCTTGACCCCCCTTTATATAATAAGGCCACTTTATATAACAATATCATGCAGTTATTTGTTACATTTCGAGAATCAAGTTTTAAAACACTAACGCCCAGTATTATCAAGTTTAACTAAATGCTCCTTTAACTAACTGTCATATTATGAACAGATTCAAGCATTATATATTTAATTAAATAGATTTTAAATTATCTGCAGTATTTCTTTACAACATATATTATGTTCATTTTTCATTGAGAGCTTAAATATTGATTTAAATCATGTTTGTAATACAGCAAAACTTTAAAGGAGTATTTAGTGCTAAAGGAGCTTTAAATTGGTTGATAATGCTGGGCATAAATCAAATCTTTTTTCATGAAGTTAATACTTTAGAATGTAGAATCAAAATTGTTTACTTTTTATTCATCCTGTATTGCAAAAAGCTAACATAAAATTAAACATATAACAAATAGGTAAGAACATTCTAATGTACGGTAAAAAAATAACCGTAACAATAACAAAAACAGTGATTGGTGGTTTGAAAACAAGTTGAAAAAAGACCATTAAAATTACCTAGTGATACATATTTTTGAGTTTTTTGATGAACTTGAAATTATACGTAAACAAAATTTTCCCCACACAATAAATATCCGACAGGAATGAAAAATGTCGACGCGTTTTTAATCATTTCTGGATGAATAATTGTATGACTTTTGTAATAAATATTAACGGCCATATTCCGCAAACTATATTTCATTGACAATTTTAATTTATACGTTTTTTTTTTTTTTTTTTGTAAAACAAACAATTAACAAAGATTGATTTTTTATATATATTTTTATTTTTTTACCCACAAATTATTTTTTTAACATTGTATTTATTTATATTGTATTTATATGTATATATTTTAACAAAGGATCAAATCAATTTATTAAATGAAAACCAGTGACAACGTATCTACGTGAAATATATTATAACCAGGCACGTAGCCAGAATTTTGTTTCGGGCGATGTTATTTCTGGAATTTTGTCCAGCGACGACTATGTCATTTGTTCAGGCGTAAATCTAGAATCAAAGGGAGGGGGGGGGGTAATCTCCTCCCTCTTGCTATATGCAATACAAAACCCGGATTTGATATACACATATTATAACATATGATTCATATGTGTACTCGTATACTCGTATGTATATACAGTATAGGTTTACATCTATCTTTAACCCGCGTATATTTCGAATTCTCGCATGACTAGCGGCTTCACATCCAATTACGTTACTGGTGTGTTTCTTTTGTCATTGATTTGATATTGTAACAATAAAAACCTTATGAAGATCGGTGCAGAAATATTTTTCGTACGTTTTTTAATGTTGCCTTAACTCATTCTAGGCTCTAATTTTTAAGGAGGTTGAGGAGTTACTTTCGCGGGGCGGGTAGTGGGGTAAGACGCAGTGTTCGCTGTTGCCAAAACCATGACCTGTGTCTTTCTCACTTGCACTAATTATTTATCATTTTACAATACTAGCGCTATTGCCATGTTACGCATTAGTTTCAAATATTTATACATTTCACATATTTTTTATTATAAAATAATAAATATATGTATTAGGGTGGTCCTTATTTATAGGTGAAGGAAATTTTTTTGGATATTTTAAACTCCGTACCCCCCAAATTTGTTCGTTATCATGAGACTTGAATTCCTGTTAAATTTGGTCATGATCAACCAACCCCTTCCCGTGCCGACTTGGGGTTGAAAAAAGTCCAAATAGGGTTGTTTTATTGTTTTTTGCGTTTAATTAAAAAAATAAAGCAATTAGCATAAATATGTATATAACATTAATTGTAGAGCGTAAAATTGTCTATAAAAAATGTTCTCATAGTGTATCACGAATATCTATTATTTCCCATGAAAAATAATAAATTTTATTTGAAAAAAGTTATTTGTTGACGGTAACGTAAATATATGATATGAATGGTAGTCCAGTTAAAGAAGCATTTTGACAAGAAATTTTAAGGGACAAGCAATGTTATTGTTGATTATTATAGATTCTGGTGCGGAGAATTTGAAAAAAATAACCCGGACTAGAAAAAAGTTGTGCAACACCCTTAAAAATGGGGTTGAAGGGTGAAATCCCATTTCTATGTGTATTTTCAATTTATTTCAAAATCTAAAGAGACAATAAGGTATTTTAATGTTTGACATTTGTTGGGGACACTAAGATGAATCGATTGAGACCACATGTACTGAATTTGACCCAAAATACCCCTTCTAAAATGTTTAATATAGGTAAAAATGCTTATTTTTGGTGATAATAGTTTAAAAATTAATAACTTCTGTTAAATTCATCCAAATAACTCGAAATTGGTCTCAAATTGTTCCTGAAATTCCACAGAATAATGATCAACTATAATTTAAAAAAATTTAATAGTTTAAACAATGAAAATTGTTAATATTTAAGGGTAAGTGACGTAATTTTTTAAATTATTGTCATTTTACTAAAATTTAATTAAAAACATAAGGGTTAAATATTTTTTTGTAAAATCAACGTGAGTATTTTCGATTTGTAATTACAAACAAAATGAGACACCCCCCCTCCCCAAAAAATATTTAATCACTTGAACGGATGTAATTCCACACTAAAATGCAGCGCATTTGTTGTATACAATTTAAATAAAATACACTTTTTTAAATAAAACTGTAAATTATGATTAAAACATACCTTTATGTATGCTTTAACGTAAATTACAAGTTTATGCATTAATAAAGGCTCATATGAGTACACAATAATGTATGCGAAAGTGCATAAAAATATATTATTTCAATAAAACAAAAAAATTCGGTGAATTTTTGTGTGGAATTGTATCCGTTCAAGTGATTAAATATTTTTTGGGAGGGGCTCATTTTGTTTGTTTATACAAATCGAAGATATTCACGTTAGTTTTACAAAAGAAAATATTTAACAATTATGTTTTTAATTAAATTTAAGTAAAATGACATTTTTTCAAAAATTTACGTCACTTACCCTAATATTAACAATTTTCATTGTTTAAACTATTAATATTTTTTTAAATTATAGTTTCTCATTATTCTTTGGAATTTTAGGAACAATTTGAGACCAATTTCAAGTCATTTGGATGATATTAACGGAAGTTATTAATTTTTAAACTATTTTCACCAAAAATAAACATTTTTACCTATATTAAATATTTTAGAAGGGGTAATTTTGGGTCAAATTCAGTATATAAGGTCTCAATCGATTCATCTCAGTGTCCCCAACAAATGTCAACCATAAAAATACCTTATTGTCTCTTTAGATTTTGAAATAAATTGAAAATACACATAGAAATGGGATTTCACCCTTCAACCCTATTTTTAAGGATGTTGCACAACTTTTTTCTAGTCCGGGTTATTTTTTTCGAATTCTACGCACCAGAATCTACAATAATCAACAATAACATTGCTTGTCCCTTAAAATTTCTTGTCAAAATGCTTCTTTAACTGGACTACCATTCATATCATATATTTACGTTACCGTAAACAAATAACTTTTTTCAAATAAAATTTATTATTTTTCATGGAAAATAATAGATATTCGTGGTATACTATGAGAACATTTTTTATAGACAATTTTACGCTCTACAATAAATATTATATACATATTTATGCTAATTGCTTTATTTTTTTAATTAAACGCAAAAAACAATAAAACTACCCTATTTGGACTTTTTTCAACCCTAAGTCGGCACGGGAAGGGGTTGGTTGATCATGACCAAATTTAACAGGAATTCAAGTCTCATGATAACGAACAAATTTGGGGGGTACGGAGTTCAAAATTCAAATGTTCAAAAATAAGGACCACCCTAATATGTATACATTACAATACCCTTAATGTTCAAATGAGTTGGTCAAAAAATCTGAAATTTCAGTATTTTATTTATTTTGAATCTCCTTAAAGTACCATCAAATCGGTTTTACATATAATAATCAAAACAGTATGACAGAATTTCTAAACTATTAAATATGATAATATTGCCTGTATACGACGTATATAATATATGTACAATAATGTACATATACCTAATTCTTAATTTTAGCGTGTAAACGATTTTGTATCACTTCTATAGACTCTCCAGAAAGAGATAAGGTTCGCTGTATACGATAATACATAAATTCACTCCAAGATATTTTTAATGTTTACAACCTGCATTTATCATTTTGATAAAATAGAATTCTATCGAAGAAGTTAATCTATTTTATAGACTATATCGTGATTTCATATTTATTTATTATTATTACTTTTATATATATTTAAGCTAATCAATATACTGGGAAAATAATCTTTCGAATAGTGAAAAGTGTTTTATTGTTATAGTTTTAACTGCTTAAACTTTCTAGCAAAATCATCTTAAATTAATTTATTATTTTTTATCCACAATATGGGGGCTAGACTAGGAGAAACGGGAAATAGACACATAACTCAAATTCTAGGAAAAATAAAAAAAATTATGAAAAAATACAAGTAGTAAAAATTGTACGAATAGAAAACTTAAAATATTTCGTTTGAATAAAAATTGTTTTTTTTTATTGAAAAAATTATTACAGTAACAAAATATTGTATAAGCGCTTGGTAGTAGGGGGGGGGGATCTCGCTCAGGGCGCCAGACTTGATAAGGTCAGTTGTGCTCACATATTATAGAATCACTTGAAATATAATCATATTTATACAGGGTGGCCCAAGTAAAATGAAACGGACGCGGTTTTGGTAATTTAAAATAAGATTTTGAGAAAAAGCTCGAACACGTCGATTTTGCTTTCAAGGGGGACATCTTTTGGTATAAAATTTTTGGAAGAATCTTTTTAACCCTCAGCGCTATGAGCGCAACCCTTAAAATTTTAAATAGTATGATAGGGCAAGTGATACCTCATTTGAAAGGTTTTTTCATTCTGAATACGGTGCTTTTTGATTTTTCAAATCTGTTTAGTTTTAATCAAGTTATTGACATTTTGAATTCCATAAATGCAATGATTTTCTGATCAAAAAACAAATATTTACAACTAAAATTCAAAACAAAGTAGGTTTATTTTCTTATCAAATAATTTAAAAACATCCAATTTGAACATTTATTGAATTAATTAAAAATTTTATAAAAAAAAAATACCAACATTCAAAACTTTAATTAATTCAATAAATGTCCAAATTGGATGTTTTTGAATTATTTGATAAGAAAATACACCTACTTTGTTTTGAATTTTAGTTGTAAATATTTGTTTTTTGATCAGAAAACCATTGCATTTATGGAATTCAAAATGTCAATAACTTGACTAAAACTAAACAGATTTGAAAAAATCAAAAAGCACCGTATTCAGAATGAAAAAACCTTTCAAATGAGGTATCATTTGTCCTATCATGCTATTTAAAATTTTAAGGGTTGCGCTCATAGCGCTGAGGGTTGAAAAGATTCTTGCAAAAATTTTATAGCAAAAGATGTCCCCCTTGAAAGCAAAATCGACGTGTTCGAGTTTTTTCTCAAAATCTTATTTTAAATGACCAAAACCGCGCCCGTTTCGTTTTACTTGGGCCACCCTGTATAATACATATAATATCATATCACAGGCCACCCTGTATAATACATATAATATCATAGAAATATTTAAACTTTTATATTTTTTGAAAAGTTGTTAACATAAGATGACATAAGTTTAAGAATCGGTTTGATTTTATTTACAAAATTATTTAAAGGAAATATTTTATTCATTTCCTTCAAAATAAACATTTAATATTCTAGAATATTATGATTGAATTTTTTTCATTTTTAGAACATGGTTGCTTTTTTAATAATATGGTAATTTATTTGAAATAACAAATGTAAATAGAGAATACATTTCATACTTCTGTATATTCTTATATCACAATGTTTATATGACATTTATATACCTACTTTTTTACGCCAGATATTTGATTTCCGGGACTAAGCAATATCTTCTTGGTTATAGTTTTCATGAGTGTTTTTTCATAAATTTTGTATGAAATGGAAATATAGACTATAAAAAGAAGTTATTTATACTTTGAGTATTATTTTGAAGAAAGTTTCAATTCTTTTTATTTTAGATTATAATTGGAATGCTTTTAAAAAATTGTATTTTATTTTTATTTTCATAAAAGGATGAATGACCATAAACATAGAGCCTTGACCGCTCATTCTGTATTAAAATAATGGTGTAGTATTTGTTCAAAACAGTAAGAGAGATGCGGCGGCGTTTAGGATATACTCTTTTTCTAAGAAGAATGACATAGACACTCATGTGTAAATAAAGACAAGTATATCCTAAACTATTTTCCATCACTTTCCTTTGGTAAGACTCTGTTTTCGAGAGTCATATGTCTGTATCTCATAATCAATCACTTTTGGGTAGTTTATGGCTCAAGTAGTACATAAAATATATGTATTCATAACCATCTGATGGTTTCTTTTTAAAGTGTGTGTACAAAACAACTGTCAGTTGATTACTTTGTTTGTAGAAGTGATTAAATTAAGTTTAGGTGAGTCCCGTCTCATTAGTATTTAAAAGGTCTCGGTCTCGTTCGAATTTTCATATTTACTTTGGGGGGGGGGGGGGTAAATCAACAGATGGTTCACTCTTTTTTAGGTAATATATGTAAAAAAAAACTTGAAAGTACTCAAAAGAAAAAGAAACTGAAAAACTTTCCTTTTTGTATAAAATGCAAAAATACAAATTTTTTTAAAGAAGGTTTCAATTATTTTTATAAAAATTTTTAAATAAATATAAAAATCGTTATTAAAATTGTGTTTTTCTTCTAGGTAACAATTGGGGAGTTTGTGAAAATGGAACTCAATCTATTGGTTGTGGACCTCAAGAAACTTATAGAACTTGTTCAGATATTTCGATTTTGTGAAGATAATGACGAATATTATAAGATAAGATTACACAATATTATTTAAATTATTAAATAAAGAAAATATTATATAACATTAAACCTTATATGTTTTCTTTTGCTGTCAAAGTTGTAAAACTTTACTAGATTAGGCAGCTTTTACACTATCAAATAAATATGTCAAAGATCTTTGATAAAGATTTGATCAAATATAATAGACTGTCATGATCATGATCAGAGAAATATTATGAAGGTATTATTATAAAAGATTACTTATTACACTGTCAAATTTCTTTGATCAAAGAAATTTTATCACATTTCCTTCATAGTGTAATAGCCGCCTTAAGAAAGTTGATACTAAATGGTACGGAGTTGGTGATGCGCGGAAAGTGTCTGTGGATAAACATAGAGTGAAGGCAAGATGTGTCTTTCTTTGCAGCATGGGAAATCGCTCTCTATTTTTTTAACGCACTTATCATTTTTTAATTTAAAAAAGCGGTTTCTAATCATTCTGAACAATTCTCCTAATGACCTTGAAATTGCGCAATGATTTTTTAAATACTTATAAATGTCTTGTTTTTTACTTTCTTATACCATGTATATGAAATATACATATAGTATAAGTAAGTACAGTGGTACCTCGACATACGAGTTTAATTCGTTCCGCAACCTTGCTCGTATCTTGAATTACTCGTATCTCGAAGCAACTTTCCCCATACAAAACAATTGCTCATGTTTTTCTATAATTTCACGTTTTAATTCAATACTCATCATCTTTTTCTTAGCACTTGACTTTTCACAAACTTTCTTCCGATCCATGGTTATAAAAATAAATGAACTACCGAACTCGTATCTCGAATTTCGCTCGTAACTCAAAGCAAAAAATCACTTGCTCGCCGGCTCGTATCTCGAAAAACTCGTATGTTGGGGCACTCGTATGTCGAGGTACCACTGTATAGTGAAGCTGATTTTTTTCCAAAATCCGGATTTTGACGGAATTATCAATTTTGGCCTTCCCTGAATCCATTCTGACTATATTCGCCGTGATGTCTTTTTTTTGTCTGTCGGTCTGTCTGTCTGTAGACGCTGTAACTCAAATACGACAAATCGTAGAAAGGTGAAATTTTATACTTAAGATTAATTTTTGCCTGGGATGAAAACCTCCTATTTTTGAAAGCGATCTTTCAAACGGAAACGGATGTTTACCTACATCGATTTTTGAATTTTTTGAATTACATTGAAACAGTGCGAATTAGAGAAAAATGACCAAGTTGAAAATTGTAGGTAATATTATTATCTATAATTTATGTTCTATTCATTTTTTTCGAATAAACAAATTTAATTTTTTTCCAAGTATTTGTTTTTAAGTACATTTCAAATGGTTCATAATAGAGATGAAATATCTGCCATGAGTGTCATGTGACTTTCTTATACGTATTACAGAGACTGTACGTGTTTGCCATAGGTACCATGGGTCTTTCTTATATGTAATACTGAGAATAAACACTGTATACTCTATTTCATTTAGTTTGCAGTGGTCGTCGTGCGACTTGACGGTATGAGTCGTGATCCGTACGGTCAAGGCACCCAGCAACCAGTATAGATTATTCTAAATAATGATTTAAAAAAAAATATTTCTGGCTAAATCATAAGTGTTGGAAAAAAATGTATAGGGAATAAATTATAGATAATAACATACTCGGCATTTTTTATCTGAAACATTTTTGTCTTATTAAAAAAAATTTAAAAATTACAAGAATAAACATCCGTTTCCAGCTTATTGTTAGTAATTATGTTAAACAAAATTCGTTCGATACTTAATGTATAAAATAATATTTCTATAGTTTATGTCTCATTCATTTTACTCTATCTTTTATTAGTTTGTCAGAAATATCCTTCAATAAAATAAAAATCACGTACACTGTTCACTGTCATTATTACGTATAAGAAAGTCCTGTGGCACACGGTAGATTATTTTTTCAACGTTTCATCGAAATCTCTCTGTTATTTTTCTATGGTGTCAACCTCTTTAATACCAATTTGACAATAAAAATCTTGCTGTCCTTCATGTTTTTTTGCTATTATCAAAATTTTAATTTAAGTTTTTTAATAAAGTGAGAAACAAAATAATACTAAAGTGAGTAGGTACATTCGAGATCACAAAACTCACCTGTCATATGATAGCCATTAATTAAAACCATCACCTTTTTAATATAAATTCCATAAACAAAAAACGGCGTTATATATTTTCAGAAGAGCACACGAAACAATGTTAGCTTACAGTGAAATAAGGCAACATAATACTGCTCGCATGTTCGTGTATAATGTATATATGTATACGTAATACATATATACATGTATATATGTATGTATGCGTGAGTTTGTATGTAAATTAGAATATCAAAAACACTCCCGCTAAGATTTAAAAATACAGCTAAACAACACGGAATATATCATCCCGTAATGCCCCCTACGCATGTTTGGGGGTGCAGATTCTTAATATTACAATATTTTATATAAAAACATCCATGCACACTGTAATATAGGCCATTCAGAAGTCAATGCGACTATATGTATGTAAAAAACTTATGTATTTTCTTCATATCTTAATATATAAAAACGTTGGTGCATGTGTATGTATGTAACGTCATCACGCCTAAACTGGACGTATCGAAACCATATTTACACCATATGTTCGTTTAGTGCTTCAAATTTTTTTTTTTTTTGACACGGTAGGTGACACTGGGGTCGAGATATTTACGAAATGTGTATTTATGGTCTTATTTTTAAACAAATTATTTTTAGGTAGAATAATGTTTGCCGGGTCCTCTGGTTTAGTTATACAGGGCTATCGAAAAGTATCGGACCACCCTAATATCTTCAGTTAGAATGCATATTGGAGAAAATGTCTAGTAGCAAAGTTATATGGTTTCCAGCGGGGAGTAAGATGATGACCTTGACATTGACTTTAACCATGTTCCTCATGGTCATTTCAAGATCAACCTTATTTTTTTAAATGGAACCCTCTACAATTTATTGCATATTCTTGTAGCTTATCTCAAGAGCTTTGCAAAACACTATAATAAAACATTTTTTCATTAAGTACTTTTTGAGTTATAAAGGTTTGAAGTTAACAATTTGTTAAGTGATATGTCAATGAATAATATTAACAAAAAATTCTGGGTTATTGGAAACAAAACTTTTACGATTAATGTATTTTCTTACCATTAGTTGATCTCATTATTCCTCGCACAAAAGTATTAAGGTTATGATTACTGAAAACTAAATAATATTTGTCAAGATAATTTATATTTGTATCAAAAAATTGTTAATTTCAAACCTTTATAACTCAAAAAGTACTTAATGAAAAAATGTTTTATTATAGTGTTTTGGAAATTACTCGAGGTAAGATATAAGAATATGCAATAAAATGTAGAGGGTTCTATTTAAAAAAATAAGGTTGATATTGAAATGACCTTGAGGGACATGGTCAAGGTTAAAGTCAAGGTCATCATCGTACTCCCCGCTTGAACCATACAACTTTGCTACTGGACATTTTCTCCAAAATGCATTCTAACTGAAGATATTAGGGGGGTCCGATACTTTTCGATAATCCTGTATATACCTAGTTCCAGATGTACATGAATGTAGTTGAATAAAAACAACTAGATTGTCTAAACGTCAAAAAATTTAATGAGCAAAAATATAGAGCGAGCTTTCGATTCACAGCTAATGAAATATTGTTGAGATAACGAATCGTCCTCGCATTATCCCTTTTAATAGCCTGAAGATGATTCTGTAAATCGAAAGCTCGCTCTATATTTTAATTCATTAAATTTTTTGACGTTTAGATAATCTAGTTGTTTTTATTATATTTTATCGTCACTACTAGTGTATTATCATAAATGTAGTTGTACATACAGGTTGTATGTGTATTATATAACTCAAGGATCTAGCATACAGGAATTAATACTGTATGCAAATATTTTACTCTTTTGTTAATAATGTAAAAATATATTTTTTTAGAAACTTGACCAATGTAAATTGGTGAAACTTATTTATTTTAAAGATAATTTGTTTAATTTAACACTCACTGTTTTATATAACAATTTTCTTGCTAAAGACCGCTCCATACAACAACTGGCCCATCGTTCTATATAGCGACTGTTTTCCTAGCGCATTTTTTTTAAATTGGCACGGTGGGCGGAGCGACGACGTGTCATTATATAGAGCGGTTGAATTACTGATGACATCGTTATATAGAGCGGTGAGTGTACTCTCTACTTTCAACACTAATTTTAAGAAAACATACTTTCATCAATGAAACAAATTCAAATTTATAATTTGTTAACCTGTGTTAGGTATATAAATATATAAATAAATAATATTAATAAAATTTTTTAAACCCATTTAGCATTGAAATGTTTTATTAATATTTTGTTTTGTTTATTTTGTTGAATACCCAATTTTATATTTTTTTGATGTTTTTCCTTTATGTTAAAAACAAAAATGTAGGCGTAGGTAATTACTTGGAATATAAATGCCATTTCAAATAACTACGTTACTCTAATAAATACACATATATATAGAAATATTAATGATGTTACCTATATTTACTATACAAAAATATATTTAGATAAATTGGTATAAATATAAAAAAAACCTTATCTTTTTAACTTTATTTAAAATGATCTATACATAATAAAACCTTTTTATAAAATCTGAAAAAGGCAACTTCAAATAAAACCAAAAGGTATACTTTTATTCAAAAAAAGATCTTTGATTTAAGCATATTTATGTACTTCTTTTTAATAAATAAATAAGTTATGGAAATATATGTAAACCTAGGTATCTGTTCAGTTTCCTGAAATAAATTGCGTTTTATTTGACCAACGTTATAATAAGAAGATAACTCTATGCTGAAACATCAGGCGAAGATATTTATTTGCAAAAAATATACATTATTACCTAAGGGACTCAATTTTTCTTACTTATACCTAGAACTATACCAGGTCTATATCGTTTAAAATATATACTATAGTATGATTAAGATGAACATAATTTGTCGACATAGAAAGAGAAGGCACGTTTTTTATCAAAAATAACATATTTTTATTGCAATTAAAATACAGTAGAAACCCATTATAACGACATCGAAGGGACCCGGTCATATTGGTCGTAAAATGCAGAAAGTCGTAATAACTGATAAAAATGCAAATATATGGGAAAAAAGTTGGACTTTTATTTTGAGTCATTTAAACCGATACGTCGTATTAACCGGATTCTACTGTATACATATAATTATCGATGAGAACTCTCAAAACTATCACTTTACACTAGAAAAAGACAGGATTGACTTAAGTTTACGAAAGACGAGGCCGAGACGATATTAAAAAAAAAATCTCGCCGATGAGTATATAGCCTAGGTACCTACATTTTTAACTACACGAACACAAAAAATTGTATTTATAAGAATTTTGAGGCACTAAATCCGAATTTGAGTTCAAAATAGAAAATTATTTGATTCATTTTGAAAATAACCTCGAAAATAAAAACAATTTTCATTTGTCCAAAAATTTAGTTTTTCGAAGTTATTTTCAAAATAAATCGTATAAGGTGTTATTTTGATCCCAAATTCGTATTAGTGCCTCAAAATAAATAAAAATACAATGGTCTCCGAAAATGTTCTTTGCCTTTTTTGTGCAGCTGTGATATTTTTAAAATCTATCAATAACTTGTTGTCACGTCCCCCGGCTGTCCTTCGCCTAAGGGTGCCTCTAGCTCGTCGGAGGTGGGAGTGGTTCAGTTTTTAATTGACGTTACACACACTTTATGTACCATTTTTATTTATTTATTTACAACTATATACAAATTCTACAACTTATTTACACATTGTTGAGCGCCATTTGGTCCTTAATGGTGCTGGGGACCAAAAACCCACACGTGATGGAGGGGAACTCGTTTATCACGTTGATATTCCCTCCTTTTAGCACTACGGCAATATTATCCTCATAACGGGTCACAAAAAGATTGAATTCTCAAAAGTGTTTAAACAAACAACACACTACTTTTTGCATATGCTACCACTGCCGCTGTCGATATCCGTCTGTTTATTTCATCAGTGCGTGATCTTGAATCCCTTTCAAAATCACGCACAAGCCTGTCCCGTCGTTGAAACCCATTCCAATGTTACGCGGTAATAGTCGGATGCAAATTATTAAATTTTAATGAAATATTATTTATAAAAATTAATCTATGTTATAACAAAAAAAAATATGTAATATTGTCTTCGTATTCTAGCCTCCCTTCAAACTTAATTTGTCATTTGTTATTTGTGATTTATTAGTGAAGGGAGAAGTTAACTTTATAGAGGATTTTTATTCCCATCATTAGTTCTGATAAGTAATTCTAGTCCACATTAATATTTGAATGATTCATGATTCTATGCAAATTGCTAATTAATTATCCATACAAATATTATAAATGCTAAAGTGTGTCTGTCTGTCTGTCGGTCTGCTTGCCTGTTTGTTTGTTTGTTACCTTTTCACGGCTAACCCTCTGATGAAAATTGGCAAAGAGATAGCTTGCATCTTGAAGAAGGACATTGGCTACTTTGCATCCCGAAAAAATATTAATTATACAATAATTAAAAATGAGTATCTGACATTTGTACGTAAGACCTGTTTTATCGACTATAACAGAAATCTGTATTACTTCACCTTATTTTATGTATTTTTCTTCATCTGACAGCTCCTACTTAACCTAAATTCCACAGGAACCATATACATTTTATTCTTATCATAATACTAATTATTATAGTCGAACCCTGCCCTGACAGACACAGAGGCAACATCCATTCCATATTTGTATCCCCGTCTTATTTGTGGTAGGTACGTGCAGCGTGTAAGTGTGCCGCACATAAAGAAAAATAGATGGCTGATTTTGTAAAAGAAAAAGAATGTCAAGAAACTAAAAAAAATAAAAAATATTATATATATGACGCGAACGAAGTTGCGGGTAATAGCTAGTATCACATAAACCATTGTTTTTTTTTACTAAAACCGTTAAATTCAGTTATACGATAGGATACCGAGACGGTACTGTCAATAATTAATTCGAGATGAATCGAGACATAAATAATTCACTTCATATCTGGAGCTAACATTTTCATAATAAGTGAGAATCCCAGTTATATTCTATTATTATAGTTATAGCTGTATCACACATGCACATACATACATACATACATGTTCACGGTTCACCACCACTTAAAATATATATCTACCGTAAAAAACTCATAAGCCTGGTACATTAAACCATTTTAAATATAACACTACATTGTGAAAGCCTTGTTACGAACATCTGCTGAACTATTTCATCTACAGCAGAGCTCACTGAATATACAACCGCATTTTAAGAATCGTGGCCTATGAAGTGCTTGCCGCTATATTGTACATATTTTGCCCGGAAAAAGGCGGGTATTATAAACTTAAGTAGACGCACAAAGCTTCCACTGGCGGCTATGTGAGAGTCCGCAACGGGCTTGGATTATTTTGCCTAAGTAAAGGGTAAAGGGTTCTGTGCAGGGCCGTTGTAAGATATTTTAATACCGTTAGATGAACTATGTTATACATGCAGTAATGTATTGACCCACAAAAATATAACTTTTTGAAATATGAGTTATAAATATTCAAAATATAGTTTACAATATTACAATGGATATAAAAAATTTATTCATATTAAAATTTAACAAAAACATTCGTTTCAGTTTGGTAGAAGAGAGAATGATTATAAAAAAAAAATGTTTTTTGGGTTTTATTTTAAGACTAGCGGAATCCCGCGGCTTCGCTCGCGTAAATTTCGAAACTAATTAGAACCCTCTATAAGTAATAGGGGATGACATATTACATTTTTTTTATATTGATTTTTATTCATCTATATCTATAAAAGAGTTTGTCCTTAACCACTCACTCACTCACTCATATATCAACGTACAGCTCAAACCCTTGGTCCTAGAAATGTGAAATTTCGTAGGTGCCTTCCTTTTATGATATAAGCACCCACTAAGAAAGGATTTTTCGAAAATCAACCCCTACAGGGTTAAAACAGGGTGTCAAAGTTTATATAAAAAAAAAATTTTTTTGTTCGCATTTAATTGAAACTTATCGAACATACTCTAAAATATAAATAGTGAAACGATTATTTCAGCATTTCCCAAAATTTAACCCCTAAGGTGTTAGGGGGGTGGAAAAATTTGTAAAATATTTTTTTTTTGTATTCACCGAATGAAACATGGCAAAAGTAGGTACTCTACAAGACAAATATCAGTTACGAAAATTCAACCCCTATGGGAATAATAATAATAACTGTTCATGATATTAAAATAAATTCGGACAAATTAATATTCAATTAAAAATGAAAGTTCGACGGGGACTAGGATGGATTTAATCTGCAATAAAAGAATTTGATATTCAACCCCTAATGGCAAGAGTAGACGGGGGTTAGTTTTATATTTTTTTCCGGGATATTTACGTTTTTTTATAAAGTAATGAATAAAAATCAATATAAAAAAATGTAATATGTCATCCCCTATTACTTATCCTTTCTTAGTGGGTGCTTACATCATAAAAGGAAGGCATCTACGAAATTTCACGTTTCTAGGACCAAGGGTTTGGGCTGTACGTTGATATATGAGTGAGTGAGTGAGTGAGTGGTTAAGGACAAACTCTTTTATAGATATAGATATGTCAAATTAAGGGGTTCTAAAAATTGGACCGGGACTCACTTTTAAAAAGGGAAACCCATTCGACATATGAGAGAAAGTCGTTTTATGTTTCTTTCTTCTTCTTCACTTAGTAAAGCCGATTCACTATGTAGTAAAGCCAATTTTTTCGAAATCCGAATTTTGATGGAAATTTTCATTTTGACCTTCCCTAAATCCATTCTGACTATTTTCGCCATGATGTCTGTCTGCAAGCGCTGTAACTCAAATACGACAAATCACGTAAAAGGGCGAACTTTTATATTTAAGATTAATATTTGTCTAATACGGAAACCTTCTATTTTTTAGAACGATTTTTTGATCGAAAACGGATGTACGAATTAGAGAAAAATAATGAGTTAATTTTTTTTCTGTGACATAGTTTTTTCAAACTTGGCTAATAATTATTTTTTGAGATAATCTATTCATATTTTTTCCGAAATGGGTCGACAATTTTACATATTATGTATTTTATATTTCAACAATCGGTTATGTTTTTGAGTTATGCTACAGATGGATGGACGCAAGGACAAAAGAGCGTCGCTAAAAATATATTCAATAACATTAAAAAGTTTCAGTACGTACAGAATATAGTCAAATTGAATTCAGGTTAGTTCAAAAGTAATTTTTACTGTTGTAATTCCTTACAGTATTGACGTGTAATGTATAACAAAGTAAAACGAGAAAACAAATGAAGTTTATTTGTTAAATTAAGTTAAAATTCAGTCATCTGGGATTAATAAATTAATTTCAGTTTAATTTACAGTCCACTCTTTGGTTCAACAAGTCTACAAACATCAGTTTCAATTATTCATAAAGATCTATAGCATCTGTGCAATGGTTTAATAGCAGCTATCTCAGGTGACCAATTACTTAATTAAAATATTTCTACAAAACTAAACAAAATAAACCTTAACGTTTCTGTAAATTTGTTTTGTTTATTTCTTGTTTGAATTTTCTGTCTATAGTCTAAGGTAGGATATGGGGACCTTAGTCATGATGTTTCAGATATATAATGTTGTTGATTTTCAAGGGTGAAAGATGGTATGTTTGACTTTAATACAAATTCTTTACTCTTTATTCGGATCCTCATAGCTAAGCTCGCGTCAATTTTAAAACAATGGTTATTGGTTATTTTATTTATATATTCGAGATATGCTCATTTTATTAATTGTATTTTATTGGAGATGGTGGCTCTGGCTCTCGCAAGCATGTAGGCCATATGCCTACTGTAATACCTCTGACATTTTGCTTTACCCTCTTGACAGTAACCCCATCCCTTTAATAAAGTTCACAAGAGTTGCCATTGGAAATTGAGCAACTTCCCCCAGTTCAACAAAATAGTCCTCTCCAGGTATCTTAGTATATTAACCCTTAATTACTCGCGCTGGTGTATTTTGTACACCAGTAACGCATTTTCTGCGATTACTAAATGCATAAATTTTTGTGGGACTGTACACCCTCATCTAACCTTTATTTAGTTATTCTAGAGTGTGATAGGAACCCGACAGTTAAAATTTGAGGATTGTAGCAGTTTGTATTAATTTTTTACTTACTAAATGTAGGTGGTATTAAGGCACAAATAGCAGCATCCTAAGCGAAGAACCGCGTTTTTGAAGACATTAGTCATCTTGTCAAAAGAGCAAAATTAAAAAAATTACCAACAAAAATCAAATTTTTGTTGTCCGATTTATTGCAAGATGAATATTGAACAGTTTTGTGTACTTTTTTAGATTTTTTTGGTTAGTTTTTCTTTCTAACTCTTAATTTTTAGTTGGATTAATCTTAAGAAAATTTTTCTTAGTTCCTCAAAAATAAATAGTACATAATATGACTTGGGCAAAAAAATTAATATAATACCTTCAAAATTCCCAAAAAATAGCTTTTTTTATGTGGTGTATAAAATACACCGCGCGAGTAACTGTGTTACGGTATTTCACGCGAATAATTAAGGGTTAAGGCAGGACAGAAGCACCATAAGTGAATTATATAAAATTGTCAGTTTAATTTTATGGAAATTAATTTAATTTTATAAATAATATTTATAAAAAATAACTTATAAGTACTTGTAATTTAGTGCTATAAAAGTTTCTAGTAAAAAATGTTGGTGGCCACGTGTCTATCGTCTTTTAAAAAAATGCAGATTCAATAAAAAATAATATAAAATATTTTAAACACGGTTGAAAATATTAATATTGTATTATATTAATCGCCTTTGATCTGAACTTTTCTTGCGATTATTTGTATGTGTATATTGATTCTGAAAACATACGTTTTTGTAGTATTTTTGAAAGAAGATGGAATGTACAAATTTAAATTCAAAACATGTTTCAATGTTTCACATACATTCACAACATTTTGTGAATAGCAATTTATTTCAACATACTTGTATGTATGTTAGATGTATTGAATAGATATACAATATGTATTTTGATACTTTTATTATTCTTTCTT
The DNA here is from genome assembly GCA_949319165.1 of Sialis lutaria. NCBI lineage: Eukaryota > Metazoa > Arthropoda > Insecta > Megaloptera > Sialidae > Sialis > Sialis lutaria. The sequence goes on from OX439241.1 coordinate 19,992,475, forward strand.
CACTTATAATATTAATTAATTCATAAACATTAGCCTATATAAAAAAATGCTCATTTCTACTAATAAGCATATTGCTTCTTTGCAATATTGAAGATACGAAAGAAGCTTTGTGATTGTTGAACAAATAATTGTTATCCGATTTTTATTTTTTATTTTAACTTGATCTTTCCGTTTCTGGTCAAGACAAACACTTTTTGTTTTGTGTCTGTCCGCCCCCTGAATCCTTGTCAAACGCATAACCCATGAACCACTGAACCGATATTAATGTAACTTGGTTAGTGGGTTGGGTCTGGTTTGAGGACGGTCCTATTTCAAAATCGTCATTTGTTATTTTAAATTGCTATTTACTTTGACATATTAAATATCATTTTAAAGTTTGCATAAATTTAGATTTAGATTGTAATTGTCAAAAAATTAAAAATAGGAAGTGCGTCTTACGAAAAATTTCGAACTTATACTTTTTAGTAAAATTGTATAAAAAATAAATGGTTAACCAATGCCAATTTCGGTTTTTATTTAAATTGTTCAATAATTAAGTACCTTTGGTGAATTTAGCACGAAGAAGCACTGTGCATTTGGCACTGTTACTTGGCAGATGTTTTAATTTGTTAATTTATATGTAAAATGTGGACATTACGTGGCCCTACGTTGCGTTACACATTGCAGTGGGAGTTTTCAAAATATGCCTTAATTAAAGTTTATTCTTGATTTATTCTATATAAAGAAATTGAATTTAATTAGTTGAACAGTTGCAAGAAATTCTTCGTAAACGGTTGTTATTATTACAAATTAGCAAAGTATATTTTTATGTTTTTATTAAAATTTAATAACAAGAAAATATAAAATAAAAATTAAAAGGCCCACTGGCTTCCTACACCCCTGGTTTAAATAACTATTGATTGATACTGGAAATATATAAATGGCATCAACAATAAGCTGCTAATCGACTGTTCATATTTGTGCCACCTGATATGACTTATCTTATATATCATCATTGTTTTAATACATTTATATAAGTAATAGAACTATCATATAAGTTCGATGCCCTAATCAAAGTATGTAGGTACTGGTATTTAATTTCTCGTAATACTGGGCATAAGACTTACATGAGTTAAATCATTTATATAAAATGAAGGTTAGATTAAGTTAATGCTAATGAAAGACCGTTTAATAAACATACATTTAATTTGTCACAAATTTATTGGTCTAGGAATATTTAATTAAGATATTTAACCCTCGAACTACTATTTCGTGCAACTGTGCATTTATATTTAACCTTTTAACTACGATGTCATGCAACGGTATATTTAGAAGCAATCTGTATGCATGTGCAGCGTTGTCCACAGATTGAATAATTAAGTTCGTTAGATGGTTTAAAATACTCTGTAATTTAAAATATCTTTGGTTGTAATTCACATTCAGAGAAAATAATTGCTCAATTCTTGTAAATGTATTAAAAAATAAAAACGTCTGTCTAATTAAACATAGTATTTTATCATGCTATAAATTCTACAAAGGTTTTTAAAATACAATTTTTATTTAGATTTGAAAAATTGGAAAACTGGGTTTTGCAGCAGATGTTTTTTGTATAAACTCATTTGTTAATGAATATTTTTCTAGAAAATTAGTAAAGATCTACGATAAAGATTCTAGCCCTTTTTCAGTTTAAAATTTTTTAAAAATATTTTTGGAAAAGTACCACCTCTACCTCCATCCAATTTTGAGCATATTTTATATGGAATCAAATTTAAATTTCATTAAAATCCGTTCATTAGTTTATGAATTCTGCGTATGGCAAGACACACAGACATACAACAAAAAGTATTTGCTTTGACCTGAAATCGAAAGATCACATGAAAATTTAAAAATCGAAACAAAAATTGTCTGTTTTTAGAAAAGATCAAATAGCTTCCTTTTCTCCGGGTATAAGGACTAGGTAGCGATATTATATACATACTACCTATTAGGAGCACCCACAGAATTTTTTCTAAGAGAGAGGGGTATAGCTTGGTGATGTAAGTTTTTTTTTATTTTCATATTTTTCCCATAATACGCAACAATACAAAAATACATTTTTGTATTATCTTATCAAAAATTTATAATACGGGTTAAAACAAGTATATTAAAGAATAAGGATACATTACAATACAATAGCTTAAGTTACATCTCATAAGGGAGGGGGGAGTATTCACCTCCCCCCTGCGAACGCCAATGCTAGCTATATTTAATATAAATGCGAAATAGTATATTTGTTTCCCAGATACCGGTGTTTTTAATTCTCAGAAGACTGTACTTAAAGCAGCGTTTCTTAACCTTTTTGCACTTGCGACCCAATTTTAAATCACAATTCTCATCGCGTCCCCCTTCGCCCCACTCTTATACAAAAATTTTCACCGAAAAATAGATCTCAGCTAAATATAAAAAAATGCTTAGAGTGTCAATTTCTAATATAAAACCTTATTTCGAAAAACTTTGCTCTGCAAGACAGGCCCAAGGGAGTCACTAGTAATAATATTGTGTAAAATTTAATAATGATCAGTTAATTATTAAATACATTGCGCAGTACTGATACATACCTTTTTATAAGTGTATCATATCAGTGTAAATGTAAACGTGTATTTTAGTTTTTATTATGTCAGAATGTATATTATTGCTTTTCTTTCAGTTATTTAAATACATTTTTTTTAAATATGTTTTCTCATTTTTTTCTCGATATGCTCCCCCCCCCCATTCAGTTTTATTACGCCCCCCCCCCTTAGGGGGGTGCGCCCCACAGGTTGAGAATCGCTGACTTAAAGAACTATTTAAGTTGATTTTATATTTAAATGTGCAACATTATATAACAAAATTTTAAGATTCGTCTAAAATCTCTGTAAATATTACTTCCCGAGTACAATGTCGTTAATAACAAAAAAAATTTATCTTTTTGAAATATTAAATTAAAAGTTTTAAATCAGCATGAAAAGAAAATATAATTCATAGAAATTTCAGTACTTGACTAACTAACTTAAAAGATAGTTAAAGCTATTAAATACGTCTTAAGTAGTAAGTTTTAATAGTAAACATCCGCATGAAGACCACCCAGAGAGGCAGTAATACTTTTAATTAGTAAAGGAGGCCGAGCGCTTGTTAATGTTTACAATTTACTTATTAGTTATAATCTAATTAAAACAGATAATTTTCTCAACGATGCAATTGTTGATATACATAATTGTTACTTCCTCTAAGAAGTAAGCATATTATATTCTAGAAAATAAATAATGAGGTATTTTAGCTTTGATATACTTATTATTTTTGTATTCACAACACACAGTGCACAGTGTGTAAAACAAATGAATTTTTTTTGTTGAAGTTGAAGATGTGATACCGCATTCAAAATTGAAAAGGTATGTATATATGAGTAATTTAAATCAAAATTACAGAACTGCTGTAACATTATTTAAACATAAAAGTAATATACCTATTTTATATTTAACGATTTTAAAACAGTTCTTGTTTGAGGTTATTCTCACTAATATTATATTTAAACAGTAGATTTAAAAATACATATTAATACAATTTGACATTTGATTTCTCATATTGTACTAATTTATGAAATGAAAAAAATAGGAATTGTTGAAATCATTCCATAAATAAACAAACTTTTTCTTGTTTTGAAATTGAAAACAATATATGAACAAAATAGTTAGTAGATCATTTTGTTAAATAAAAAACACAATTTTTTTTTATTGGAGATAGGTATCCAATCATATAGTCAATAAAAATTCAGGTCAAGACAAACACTTTTTATTTCGTGTCTGTCTGTCAATGAGTGTGTGCCTGTCCTCTGAATCCTTGTCACTCATGAACCACAGAACCGATATTAATGAAACTTGGTTGGTTGTGTCTGGCTTGACGACGGTCCCAATTCAAAATCGTGTGTAAGGGGAAAGGGTGACATCTCAAATTATTTATTTTTTAAAGATATCACATGTTACGTGAAAATTTTATAGAATCTTTTTTGTATAACATTCAATTTCCTATAATATAGGTCACCACAATGTTTATTGTGAAATACCTATTCCATTAGAAAGATTCATCTCAAATTGCTTTAACAGAATAATTTAGATTTAGATTGAAATTATTTAAAAAAATAAAAATATACGAACAAATTATCAGATGCATGTTAAGAAAAATTTCAAACTAATATTTTATAGTAAAATTTTATAAAAATTAAATCGTTAAAAAATGCCAGGTAATTTGTCTGTATACATTTTATTTAAATTGTTCAATATTAACTATCTTTGACAAATTTTACAAGAGGAAGAACTGTACATTTACTTGGCAGATGTTTTTTTATCTCTAGTCGTTTTCTAATAGTAAATACCTTATTAAAATTCGCCTTGTACATTGAACGTTCCACACTAATTGTGAAAGAGAAACAAAAGCTGTTATCTATGAGAATTGAATTCATCCAACAACGAATGAGAATTTCCTAGTTATTTAAAACACAGTTCACTGTAAAATACATTAAACAAACAATCACAAAATATTCCTGGAATGGAAATAAATCAAAAATTACAAGATTATTTTTTTATCAATCATGTTATTTCAAAATCGTGAAAAATAGGAATAGTTCTATAAAAATATCACTCTTTAAATATTCTATTCATGAAAAGTCAGAAAACTAAAAATATTAACTTTACGAAAAAATGTTCTTGTCAAAAGTTTATCGACGATATTTTTATTTTGTGGTATCATATTTCAGTGAAATGACGTTATCGTTGTATTTAATAGAAACCTATATTGCATCCCAAAACGAGCTTTGCTTATGAAGTTGTATTCTACTCTTTGTCTAAATTTTTTGTTAACATGAGAAATAATGAGCATTATTTCTTAGATTTACATTTTCTGAACATCCCATTACAACTCTCATATTTAATCAATTTTATATCGATTGGTTTTAATTTTTTGCCTTTTTTATAAAAATATAAGCAAAGTAAATTTTCCAGAATTCTGTTTTTAAGACGATGAAACACGGTACAGATCTCAAAACATAATAAATCAATAACAATCCTTTTGAATTCACTTTATCATTAAGAATAAAATCCTATTTAAACTCAGCTCAATTGAATACGATTAGATAAAAAATTAATAAATTATTTAAAAAATAATCAATCACATCTGATAGCTTAGAGTTGATTCACACTATCTAGCCGGTCTCGCTCCAATCAAATATAAATAAGCAATAAACAATGAAATCATTCACACTATAGGTATCGTTCAGGGCCCCAATTCTCAAGTTCATTCAATTTTGGCTCATTTGTGATTACTAAACTAAAACTAAAAGTCACTAAGTTATTTACTAGAATCTCGATTAGTGTTTCCAAATTCCCGGGAATTTTCCAACGCCGGGAATCGGGAACAGGAAATCGCAATTCCCGGGAAAAACGGGAATTCTCGAAATTTATATACATATTTTTTTACATTTTCATAGCTTCTCTTAAAAAGTAATAAAAAGAACAATAAAAAATTAAGAACACTTTTTGAATTTTAATATTAATCGGTGATTATCTAAAAACAATACTATTACATTTAAAGAAAAATTGTTAATTGAAAATTATAAAGAAATTAATAATGAGGCATAGATATAATAATGCTTTGGATGAAGAAAATATTATATAAAATAGAAAAATAGTCTAACAATAAGTGGAAGCAGGAATTATTTTATATTAGAAATAATTTTTTTTTTAATTAATTTTTTTTTTTATTTGCTGTCTAGCAAAATGCGCCCGAAAGTGAGCACCCCCTCTACAAATGAGCAGTAGTAACACAATATAAAGTTATAAAAGCAAATACTATTTTAATAGAATTTTAAAAACAAACAAATATGCCAAGTCTTATTGTTAGTTTAGAGTTTAGACTCTATCTAAACTCTAAACAATCATTGAATGCAAACTGACAATTTGAATTTTTACTATAATAAACCTTTTCTTTTTAACTTTAAAATGCATTTTTTATTCTTTCTCAGAAAAATACAATGCATAAACAACTAAAACAATCCTTACAAGAATTGCAAGCTAGTAAGATCATTTTAAATTACATCCTGATGTACCAAACAAAAATTTAACTTCCAATCCATATTCTTAACTAAAAGTACATACCATACATTATTGAATATAATAACAATATAAGTGCCCCTACAGTTGAAAGTATATATTTCAATGATTATTTTTATTTCCCGAAATTCCCGAGAAATAATTTTATTTTTCCCGGGATTCGGGAACTGAAAAAACTACAAAATTTCCCGGGAATTCCCGGGAAATTTTGTAGCGGGAATTCCCGGGAGGAAACACTAATCTCGATTGTGTAAATTATACCATATTCTCGAATCTCCATGCGACTTTTTATCTAGTAATGTCGAATGAAAAATCTCGACTGCTCCTGGGCATGCGAGATTTAAAATCTCGAACGAAAAACTCGAATCGACATATTCTCGAGTGAGCTCAAGAATAGGGGCCCACGTCTCGGTCCAATCACGCTCCAATATTGTATTACTATACTGAATATTTGACTGTATCGAGACCGTACCGAGACCAACCCGAGACCGGCTCGATAGTCAGAATCGACCTTTATAATTCCAAAGCAAATTGATTTGAAGTGGCAGTAATAACAGTAATGAAGCATCCTGTATATTCCATTTGTTGCAATTTACATTAATTAAAATGCTTATCCTGATTTTGTTCACTAACGCAGGTATTTCCTATAAATAATATAGTTTTTAGTTTTAAATATTGTATTTGTTTGTAAAAAGTTGAAAATTTCATATCCAAAGCCATATTATTTTCTTGGTATGAGTGAGTTTTTTTTACATCAATGTAAAAAAAAAAACATAATGTACAGTATTTTGCTTATTAAATTCATATTTCTAATTTTGTACATTTCATAAATTTCAATTAAATTTTTCAATATTTCATACTTAATAGATTGCAGAACTTTTTTTTGCAAAAACATATCTATAGATATCATATTGTACGTCGTCTGTTTATAATAACGCGGACTTTTTCAATTATATTTTTTAATTGAAGCTTTAGCTTTCGAATGGCTCGTATTTAAATAAGTAGTTAATACCAGTTTTTTGTTGTAGATTATTAAATGCATACACATTACTTATACATGTATTTTGTTTTATAAATAAAATAAAAATACCCACTATAGGTTTTTTGTTGGAAGGTACTTTTAATTAATTTTTTCCTCTTCTAAAAACTGTAACTTGGATAGCATTTTCTATATCGGATAAATATATGTACAATAGTATGTATATTAATATTGAGACTAAAAACAGAGATTTTTCACTTGTGACTATTTGTACTTACAGTATATGTATGTAATTGACTATTTGTACATTGCAATGCTGTTTATGTACCAAATTAGGTTAAGTTGTTATGTTAGGGTAGGTTAGTGTACGTTAGGTTAGTGGTATGTCCAAATAGCCAATTGCATGCACATACTGTATGTACAAATAGCCTTATACTATTTTTAATTATACACACAGTCGAAACGGTTATAACGACATCGGTTAATACAACATATCGGTTTTACCGACTCTAAATAAAAGTCCGACTGAATCTCATATACAGTGAAACTTGATTAAGTGGGACATTGATAAGTGTGAAACTTATATAACTAGAAATCATACTGAGGTCCCGTCACTTTTACATTTGCACCTCTATAATTATAAATAACTGGTCCTTTGAGATTTCAGTTATCCAGGTTTCACTGTAATTGCCTTTTTACCGGTTTTTACAACTATCAATTTTTACTTTTTTCGTTCTAGCCCCCTCTTCATTTTTAATGGTACCAGCACTGGGTCACTGATTTTGATGACCCCCTATAATAGAGCGTGCAATCGTGCATGTAGTCAATAATTGAAATTAATTAAAAATATGTATTATAAAATTTAAAATGATAAATTATTGCAATCAACTTATAACTATCATATAATAATTACTTTTGTAGTAATTTCGCTCTATAAATTTTCTATAAAATAAAATGACACTTCTGAAAAATTATAATAAGATACATTCAAAAGAAGAATGAGCTCTTTGATATTGAACAAGAAAGAAAGAGAAGAGAAAAAAAACTTACAAAGCTAAAGGATGTAAGTTGTGATCAAAAAGAATCCAATTAATTTTACTTATAGTTTAGTAAAATATGATTCAGGAATTGCTTTCACATAAACTTCCATATTTCATGCAAAAAAAGCCACTGGCGTAACAAAAAAAAAAGTAAAAAAATATTGAGATTGATTTTTTTGTTTTAGAATTTTTAATATTAAATTTCTATTTCACATCGTATTTCTACTAGATTTATAAATTGTACAGGTATACCCAATACTCTTTACTTATAAATTGTAGAGATACTTTGTTATACGTAATTTATTACTACATTTGAAACCAGTTGACATCGTTTAATACAACATATCGGTTTAAACGACTCAAAATAAATGATGCCTATTTTTTAAAATTATCTAGAGATGATCTTATGTGTCTCCTATTTCCAAAAAAATACTTATTTTTGCCAAAAATACAGATTTAATCGCAAAAATCCACTCTATTAAAACTAATTTTGAATTTGGCGCCAAAACACTCGCAGGTGTCATTCGCAGATATGACGTCACACTTGCGTTTGACAGAAGTCAAACATTCAGTGTTGGACAATAATTTAATTATTCTTTGCGTTAAAAATGAATCACAAAGTGTATAAGTGGTGTGCGCTCCCTCAGTGTAAAAACAGTACCTAATAAAACTAATAATCTTGTATGAGAAATTAATATTTGTCTAAAATAAAAGTCATTCACTTCTGAGGTTAATTTTCATTTCTTGACATTTACTGAAATGTGACGCAATTCTCTCTGATTGGTGTTCCATTTTAAATGGCAGGAACCTCCATATTTCATTATTTAAAATCATAATTTCAGTAATACTTTGTTACTAGCATTATGCCTATTGCCTTAATGTCGTTATAACCGATTTCGACTGTAATTTTAATTAACACATTGAACGCCAACAGTTTTTTTAAATGACTAAAATATATTTCTATGTTTTTAAGATTTTTAAGTTTTATTTAATACCTAACCTAACCTAACCTATCTGCAACTACTTCGAAGGAATATTCTGGGGCCATGTTGCAATAATCATAGACATAGAGCATGTACAGCGCATCTAACTCGAAAACAAGACCGTGTCAAAAGAATGAGATAAACTTGTCCTTATTTAACCCTCAGACCGACACCTATTCCAGTAACCTTCGGACCGACACATGGTGTCTGGCTGGACCCTTATGCATTTATATGGTAATTTAACATACCTTTAAACTCATTTATATCACAAGTAGGCAAATATTTTTAATTTCTTAACTATCTCATAGGTTTCGGCATACGTTTTTCTACATGTGAACGAAAAATTTAAAACGTTTTTGGATTATGAAAAAAAAACTGGTTTTCTTTTTCGTTTTTTTTTGTATTTTATTTTAAGTTATTTAAAAATAAAAAAAAGATTAACAATGAGTTTTATGATGAATTATGATACGCAGTGGCGTAGTTAGAAAAATTAGGGGGAGGGGTAGTACTTTTCGGGGGGGGGGGTATACGTATGTCTTAAATTTTGTAATTTATTTTAAATTGATGTTTTCTCAAAACATTAGTTTTTTTAAAACAATGGACATTTCGGGGGGGGGGGGGGGGGTACAAAACATAGATTTATTGTAAATATTGAATTTTTCTCTGTTTCGCTACTTATCCATTACAGAAAATTGTAAATATCTCGACTCTTGTGCGAGATTGAGGGTTGTTGTGACCCCCACACCCCTAAAATCCCGAAGTATTTTTCCCACCGGATCGAATGAGATAATTACAACCTTTCATCTGTGACATAATAATAAGATTGTACACAAATAATCAAATGTGTACATGAATATATGCGTGCGTATGTGTAAAGTGAGCATAAAGAATAGTTTGGATAAATAATTTCTATGAAAAACTAGAAAAAAGTAGAAAAAAGCCAGGTAGAATGACAAAAATATATCACATTCTATGCGTTTTCCATGCAAAATGTATAGGGGTCCAGCCAGACACCATGTGTCGGTCCGAAGGTGTACTTTTTAGATGTCCTTATAGCAATCCTCTCTAAGGACTTTTCGTGATAATTGTTTTATAAATCGATAGCCAATAAAATTTTAGGAAGCTACCTGGAAGTACAAGTCGCTAGCTTAATTAGAAATATATTTAATTTACGATTGAAAACGAAAAAGGTCTGGCTGGACCCGGGTGTCGGTCCGAGGGTTAAACAGGAGTGTCTATTTCATTCATCTAAGATTAATAAAAATATATATCCTGAACGCTAATGCATCTCTCTCTGACTTTTGAAGAAATGTTACACCATTATGTTAATAAAGAAAACGCGGTTCATATTTTATGTCTAAGTCAATTACATACAAAAGGACAGCGTCGGTCAAATTTAATAGCGTTTTACAGAGAACCGTAACCGACAGTGTTGAATAACAATTTAAAAGCAGGTATTCCGTTACAGTCAAAGAATTAGATATCAATTTTCTTAACTGATTTTATTTTTTATGTTTTTTAGTTGATCACATTAATTAATACAATAACTTTTTTTGCTTTAAAATTTATATAAAATAAAGTACCTATAGTAATAATAATAATGTTACCTCTAGATTTGAACGAAATTGCACATTTTGAGTGTCTCTGAGTTGCATACAGCACACAGACGTCTCAATGACTTTTGTATGTCTGTCCGTTGATCTGTGAACGCTCTACAGCTAAAATTATGGAACTCACAAACATGGCATTTTAAACTTAAAGTGCTTGTACACAGCAGCGAGTAGATGTTTACTTTTTTCAATTTAAATTTTTTTCTTATTATTTTTGAAACACTGCATATGAAAAAAAGTGGGTGTGTATATCAAGTTATGCTTTTTTGACGTAATGACATTTGCAAATGCAAAATTAAAAACCTGATTATCATAACAGAAACCTGTATTATCTATACCTAACCTAATTAAATGGTGTTGTTTTACTTACATGGTGCGCGCGTATCATTTTATGCAACGTATTTCGTTGCCATTACTGTTGCATTACTAAAATTTAACCCTGAATGCGCCTAAAGAAGTATAACTTCAAAAAGACTAGATCAGAGTTTCAACTTTGCCGTAATTAATAATTAATATCTAATAAAAATAACTACGTGTCTATTGTCTCTATTTCTTATTATAGAAAATATGTAGGTAATATTAATGATTAATTAGGTCAACCCTAAGTTCAAAATTCTATGACAGTTAGCAAAAAAAAATTGACGCTACTGTTTTTAAGTTTTGAGAGATAGGAGTTTAATTTTTTTATTAATTTATAAATGGAACTGTATTATATTTTGGCGATTAATTTATTGTATTAAGATTAATTATACATATTTCGTTGCACTCATGCTCCCGAGGTTACCCCTTAGTACCGCCAGAAAATACGTACTTCTACGTCAAAATATTCAAAATAAATGATGTAGAATATATTATTATCTACAATTTATATTCTAACTATTTTTCGCTATAACAAACCGTTTTCGAGATATTCTTTCTGTAAAATAATGCATGTAGCTACAAGTAGTTGAATTAAAAAAAAAATCCTTGACATTCTTTGTACGCCACTGTACATAATTTGTATAGAAACACTCATTTGAAATACTATCCAAGAGTAATACAGTATGTAAAACCGCGTCTACATTCAGATATGTAGTATATTTTTATTACAGTACATCTTATATAATAACAATATACTTATATACTCTATACGTGTATTATGTCGTGATATATTTACGATATAGGATTTGCAGAATGCAAAAACGAAATTTAAAAAAATGTTCCTTCTTCTACGTAGGTACAAGTTAATAAAAATAAAGTACACAATTTTGATATATTATCTACAATATATTCTGTAGGTATAGGTTTTAGGATTGAGTGACTGCTTTGGGCGCCCAACCTTTTAGGGTGTTATAAAAAATAAACAGTGTTGCATTAAAATTCGAAGGTAAAAAAACGTTTCCTGGTTGACAACGAACACAGGTTTCTGGAATTTTAAATCATAGAAAGTTTAAAAAAAATCTATAGTATACATATATAATTTTACGTATTCAAATTAAAAACTATTTTTGGGTACATCCTTTTTAATAAAGTGTATGTATATTTAAAACACTGGTATTATGAACTAGCAATATAAATTGTGTTCATAATTAAATTCGGATACAATAATCGAATGGATTAAAGTTTAAATGATTGGTCTTAAAAATAATTGCAGTATTAACATCGACCAAGTAAAGCAAATAGGCTGACTAGCATTTCGAATATCAAAGATAAATGACTTTAACGATTTATAAATATTTAAAATAGAATATAAATATATTTCAAGACAATCTGAAGTTTCTAAGGCACGTTAGTGATTTAGTACTTTAGTGAAGTGACATGTAGTCAACTAAATCGTTAAGTTCAGACTGGGCGTTTACACCTTGGGAAATATTAAGTGAATGATTTTATCCAGATCGGACATCTTCGGATTTTATCGTGTTTTCCGAGATAATAATTCTCTCCCGTAATGCCAGATCAGTGCAAGAAGCAACTGAGACCACTTGCTCACTTATTCACATAATAACTACTTGAACTGATTTATAGTTCCACTTGATTGAGATTACCGGTGAGATAGGATGTTGCTCTGGGGTGATCAAGGCAAGAGATACTCACGAGACCCAGAAAATTTAATGTATTCTTTTTTTGTCCACATGAACCTTTCTATTTCGCTTATTTTGAAAGGCATACAATTTAATTTGGATAAAATATTAATAAAAATGTTGTAGAAGATTAAATTATCTGTCTAAAATGTGAAAAAAGATGTTGATCGGACATTCCGTTCACTAGATATAGCTGTTCACAAAATCCGTATATAACGAAAATTTGGGGCCTTCGATGGGTGTGTTCCGGGGCCTACTTTGCTAGGGAGTTTTCAGAAAATAAACATGTCGGTATACTCTAACTATTGACAAAATTTGGAACCTCGCATAATCGGCATAATATTAAAATTAGTCAAAAATTCTATATTTCTTGTGTTATGTAGTAGTATTTGCTTAAGTCGTCGCCTTTGCATCCAGTTTCCGTGAAAATTATAGTTCGTATGAAAAACTATGAATAACCTTTTTTGTAGAGAATTTTCTAGTCTTCCCATTGTTATATGACTTTCACTATCGTAAAAATCTATAAATACAGAGATATTTACATAAAACTAATTATTAGCACCTTTTGAGGGCTATAAAAAAGTATGCTCACAAGGGATCGATGGGGACTTTTGGCATCTTATGTATAAAGACAAAAAGAAAGTGTATACAAAAATTCAGCACTATGCGAATTTTTTCCTAGATACAGCTATTTTTCGTCTAAATGCTCTGGACTATATCCATACTTATCCATATTATCCATACTTAATACATATTATAAATGCGAAAATGTGCTGTCTGTCGGTCTGTTTCTTACCTTTTTTTGGTTAAACCAATCTTAATAAAATGTGGTAGGGAGATAGCTTGTATCCTGAGAAATGGCATCTATATGCTAATTTGTGTCGCGAAAAACTTATTAATTATACAAGTACTTAAAAAAATTGGCAACCTGTTTTATCGACTATAAGAGAAATCTGTATTAATTCAATTTCTTTTACTTATTCTTCTATATCTGACAATTTTTACTTAACCTAAATTCCACACGAACCATATACATCTTATCCTTATTATATTAATGATCTCATTAAAGATATTGTGCGAGCAAAGTTACGGGTAACAGCTAGTGTTTTTATATAGCTTATAAACTAAAAAAAGTTCAATATTTTTCCCAACATTTTTCTCTACAGCAAAATATTCCATTTAAAATTCTGTAGCGCTAAAGATCTTATATGTCATTGCGCTGGAATTCATAATAATTTTTTTTAAAGCCGCCCCTGTTTCCATAGATATATGCCGTCAAACATTAAAATAAAATTTTACGTTCTTAGTCTATCTATCAAAATAAATTTCCAGAAGAGAAATAACTCATTTAAAGTTACTACAATTTTTTAGTTTCCCGGGTTTTTTGAAGTATGTAATATAAAAAAAGTTTATAATGGAAAAGTTCATTGAATTCAAAAGGTCCAGTAGTTAGTGGAACGAAAATTTTTTACTGCCAGTTTAAAAAAGTTTTAAATCTCGATGATATCAATCATTTTTTTGTTGAATTTTAATCCTTTTATAGTTAAACTACATACAGTTTTTGATGTAGGGATGGGATATAGAATTTATTATGTATGCGTTATAATTGAACCATGTACAAACTCGAGTCTATATTTAATTTATAAAAAGAACTCATTATGAAATTAAAGCTAGTTTATCATAAATATGCTCAGAGGAAAAAAAAGAAACGAAACAGAAAAAATGCTAATTAGAATGTAAGTAGTCATATATTCTAAAAACCATGTGTGTTTTTTCATAAAGGTCGAAATGTTATAAGTACATATCCACGTATACAGGGTGATTCATTACTGTCGTGCCAAACTCAAACAGTAGATTAAGAAAAATATTTTTAATAAAAAACTTCTGATAAATATGTGTTCGGAAATTTTTCGTTAGGGAACTACAGCCCTCCAAAGTTTTTGCTCAAAATGAGTTTTTATTTAATATCTAGAGAACCCTATGTGATAAAATTATGAAATTTGGTATTCTGTTTAGTAATAATAAGTGTTATCGATTTCTCATATTAACTAGTTATAATTTAGACTAGGGATGTATGGGGCCAGTGGGCCCATCGATTTTTGTCAAGTATTTTTTTTTCTTTTTTTTTCTTATTAAGTTGGGCACTTATTAAAGGTTATATGACACAAAATACACAAAAACATAATTTGCTTATTTGTCATAGGATAAACCATTTTCGAGAAATATCGATCGAAAAGAAAGCATGCAGAATTTCACTTAATAGGGCTGCTTCAAATTACAAATAATAAATTTATATTCTTGTTGTATGATAAAATTTAAGAAAAAAAGTTAACATATGTAAACCTCAGAAAATGTATCCTTATCAACAAATGGCCATCGTTAGTTTCGTTTTTTAGTCAAGTTAGTAAAGTACGTGTAACAGTCATAGAACTGGTTATAGATCTTAGAGGATTCATATTAGGAGGTTTCTTTATATGAACTTTTTTTCTTACCTTGCGAGAAATCGATAACACTTATTATTTCTAAACAGAATATCAAATTTCATAATTTTATCACAAAAGGTTATCTAGATATTAAATAAAAACTCATTTTATAAAATATTTGGAGGCCTATAGTCCTCTCACTAAAAATTTCCGTACACAATGTCATTAGAAGTTTTTTACTTTAAATATTATTCTTAATCCACTGTTTAAGTTTGTCACGACAGTGCTGAATCAACCTGTATAAACATAGTATACTGTATTAAACTAACAATTATAAAAAGTGTTAAAAAATATTTTGGAAATCTTACTCACTAAAATAAATAAAAACTTTAATCAACATTGGTCGGCAAACCGACCCTTCCAAAGATATGATAGATCCCCAACAGCTTCGTCAAGTTAAATTAGTTATTGTAAATATTTGTTTATAACCGTTTTATCAAGTTTGCTGTGAAATTTATTAACTTATTTAATTCGGAATCGTTCAATTCTCTCGAAGGGTCGGTCCGTATATTACACGCATAAAAAATTGCAAGGATTTTTTTTATATAAAATTCGTTAAAACTAATCATTGAGAAGCATTTTAATGCTTGTATTATTTCCATTTTTCGAAGGAAATTTAAGTATTATAATACCGTTTAAATTCTGATTTTCAAAACGTGTGTCTATCGGTATGGATGTAGAATTTATGTCGTACACGATAACTTTTGAAAAAAATATAATTATTGAATACATTTTTGCAAAATATTTGTCACATTAAGGACCTTTTAATTTTGGTACTAATCGGACCACGGTTTTTGGAAATATTTATAATTTTGCACTTCTTTTGTGCCTATTATCGTATAACAAGGGAGCATGTATATCTCATCGATTTTGGTTTGAGACTTACAATTAGTAGACTTGTAGTTGAAACTACTATTAGAGAAATATAATTGTTTATATGTATACGCACCCTAAATTTCTTTTAGAAATTTGTCGTTTTTATTAAATAACATGAAAAAAAATTCTTTACATGGAAAAGATTTTCCATCCTTTTTTATTCTAAAATACAGAAATTGAAAAGAATTTGCAGTTCTTACATACCCATCTAATGTAATACATTTTTATTGACACACTTCTTAAAGTTTTAAATAATAAAAGTTTTCTGGCAAGTTCTTTTACATTTTTTTATATTCAAAATTATTTAAAAATATGATTATGGAACATGTAAATCATATATGGTCCTTTATACCGCTTTTTAAAAATTAAAATATAATTTTTAAATCATTATGAATGTACTACATAGTTTTATCCAAATTAATATTTACAAAATCTACATTATAAAAAATAGCTTGCGGCTATTAAAAATTTTATTATAATTATATTTTAACAAAAAAGATATGTAAAAAAACTCTTTGTGGTTTTGGTTGAAGAAATAATGTTTATAAAAAACAATATTTTTTATCATATTTTATTAGTAGATGTATGTTTATAATTAACCAAACAAACTTTAAATTACTTTTTTCTAATAAAAATAAATGTAACAAAATCATTTTTCTTTGCACCCATCAAAAACATTATCACAAAATGAGCTTTGTAGACACTTTCACACTGTAACAGTGTATATAATTCCCCAACTACACAAAAAAAACTGACTTCAACCAAGGCAATTCTTATTTTATATCTAACTAAAACATTCTTTTTTTTAATATACGAATATACTCTTAATCCAAACATATTATTGTTTCTCTTTAAGGCGGCTATTACACTATCAAATAAATATGTCAAAGATCTTTGACAAAGAGTTGATCATATATTAATTTATAAGTAATTTCGTAGCCGAAACCGCCTGCGAACATTTTTCAGTCGCCATTTTGATTTATCCGTCAAAAAATTTTGATTAAATATAAGAAACTGTCATTATCTATGATAAAAGAAATATTATGAAGTTAAATATTACGTAAATATTATAAAAGTCGACATATTACACTGTCATTTTTCTTTGATCAATGAAATTTTATCACATTTCTTTGATAGTGTAATAGCCGCCTAAAGCAATATTATTAAACGAATACGATATATTCTCTCGCTTTAAATTTATGTGTACAAGTATATCTAGTTTAATTTTAGTGAACTCCATGATTCTAAAAACTAAAACATGTACGCACATCTAATCATACCTTAAACTTTATAGGTCACCAAAATATCAACACAGCAAATTTAAAGTTGACCTTTCGTTGACTTTGAAAGATAAAAGGGAAAAAGGTCTCAATTACATGCAGAGGTGCGGTCTTTTTTAGAATCGTGTGTATGTGTATAAAATCAGTTCCTCTTAAAGTTTCATATTTCTATCTACCTCAAGTAGAACCAGAGATAAAAAGCTGGGACGTTTATTCTGAAATATATTGTATGTAGGTGTATAATATAAGATGTATGAAGGATACACAGATATACCAGTGTTTCTCAAACTTTTAACACTCACATAACACTTATGAATTGCTTTATGTACCGCGGATAGTCAATAATAATGATTTTAAATTTAAATCCACTAAAAAAATACTTTGCTCTGTTACCTTGACCTAAATTTGGACGTCAGATTTAAAATAACAAATTTTTGATGTATTGATTGTGATTTTCTATATTTTTACCGGACATACCTACTAACTTCATTTCTTTGGCCCAACTAGATTTGATATTTTTAATGATTTTCTATATTTTAACCTTCCCTTAAGTGCAAAGTATTAAAATTTATGTTCATGTGTACAATATTTATATTTCCGGTAATTTAATATAACCTAAAAATAATTTGAGTCTTTTAAATTAAAATAACTATTATATATCTTCATTGGTCACCAGTGACCCATAGGCTACGTTACATTACACAAGTAGGTGATAAATTGAAGGATCAAAATATTTGTATAGAAAATAAAAAATAAGCAATTATGGTAAAAAATGTGATACGTCAATAGGTGAAATATCATTTTTTGTAAAATCTATGATTTTTGCTTTAACTTTTATTATATGTTCGCCAAAAATGGGATTATAAAGTAAAAAAAAGATTTTTTGAAAATTTCATTACTGTGCAAGGGGTTTAAATATGAAAATTATTTAATTACTTTCATTAATTAAACATGTGCAAGATAATTATTTAATTATTATCCAATCTTCGTAATTATCGAAGATTATAAATATCTTAATAATTTACCACCTTGATTAATTAATCATACCTAATAACAAAGTTTTAAATATTGACTTATTTTTTCTAGCAATATTTTTGTTCCCTTACATAGCGTAAAACAAAGCCCCTGTCTGTCTTTACGATTTTCGCAGTAATTGAAACGGGTTTTATATTCCGGTTATCACTAATGGATGGAATCTTTCTCGTGGTAGGTACAGGTGTATAATTTGTGTTTATTTTGAGTAAATTTCATGAAGTCGAAAAAAAACAATGGTCAGAGAAGTATCTTCACGAGAGCTGTGTAAATGAAGTGAAAATAAAGTTTAATAGGTTTATTACAGATTAAATTAATATCCCCGGGTAACACTAGGTCCAGTGCGCTACTTTATGATAACATTATTCAACAAAAAAATACTTTTGTAATATAACAGAGATCTGAATAAAAAATTTAGTAGGCTTTTGGCATGCCGAAACCGAATTTGTTGACCATTTGGTTTCATCTCGTCAGGGTTTCAAGATATTCTAACCTAAATGTCCCAAAAATGACTATATTGGCAATGTTAAAGAATTTATTATCAAGTAGGTAATTTTTTTTCTAAAGTTTTCGGTCACGGTAACAAATAGTATTATCTTTCCTCTTTAAAACCAGTTTTAACTTTTTACTGTACGATTTTTTTAGCTGATATGTATACTAGTTTGAAGATATGATATTTTTGTTAATAGAGTGTAGTATAGTAGATACAATGAACTTTACTACATATGTATATCTTCAGTAAAGAAAAATCGCATAGTAAAATGTAAAAAATAATTTTAAAGAGAAAAGAAAATTACCTACTTATATTATATTTCATTTAAGTTTGCAGTGGTTGCCAGGTGATTTGACCGTATGAGTCGTGATCCATACGGTCAAATCACCAGGCAACCACTGCAAACTTAAATGAAATAGAGTATTGGGATCCGTCAAATGAACGTACACCATCTGGTGGCAAAATTTGTAACTAGACTGGGGTACAGTTTCTATGGTAATAGAATTTAATAATGAAAAAATAAATAATCTCAAGCATAAAACTGACAGATGAATCTACGGTTTATAGTAAAACTTACGATTAAATCACAATATTATGTTTTAAATCACCCAAAAATAAAATTAATGAAAGAACAGTAAGTACCAAGAAAGAATTTTACAAGTTTTCCTATATATAATTGATTTATTATAATATAAATATGTATTTAAAAGATTTGTTTGTTGAAAAATTGTAAACAATCAAAAATAAATAACGTATGCGTATTGTATTTGATGTTATTGCGTGATATTATCTGTAATTATAATGAGTGAATTTAAAATATGTGTACATTATAATACTTATATATACTATTGACACTGTCTTGTAATTTTTTAAAATTAAACTAAACCCTTAGCTGCGCCATGTTTTTTAAGCTCCTCCCATCTGACGGATCCCAATAGTAATAAATTCCCCAACATTGTCAAAATCTAATCACCTATTCAAATTTCTGTGAATTTTTTTTTGTTGCATAGTGTAATTATTCAATGTCAAATACTTTTTGTAAGTAAAATATATTATACAGGTGATTTAAAACTAGTATAAATTTTTTACAGTAGATCCAGTATGTTATTTTTAGCAAATTTTTTTATCTAAACCTGTGTCTGGAAATTCTTCAAGAGGAAGCTACAGTCTTCCGAAGATTTTGCTTAAAATAACATCCTCTACTGTTAATGTTTTTTTACACTAATTGTAAATCATCCTGTATATAATACACATACTTACAATTAGATCTTATATTTATACAAACACTAAGAAAATACTAATGTATTGATCAGTTTGTAAGACTACAATAAAATGTAACTATTTCCTATTCAGTAATGTCATATTTATAAGGAAAATATAATTAAATGTTCTACAACGTGAATGTGAAGTAATTTCGAATAATAGACATATAAAGTTCTTATATCTTGTAGAAACAATGACGGTGACAATAACCGTAATCCTTTGGCACATTAAAATCGACGTCCTTTGTTTAAACTGTACCCTGAGGGTAAGAAGAATCACAGTTTTTATCTTATCTCATGAGTTGAAACAACAAAAAATAACATATCATAACCGAATAAAAGAAATTGTATGAGATGAGACATACTATCCCTGGCGTCTGTAAGGCTATCAGTGGCGGGTCTCGGTTATTTTATAAGGGGGTGAACAATGTTGCATTCACACAATTATAATTTTATTCAATATATGTTTAATTGAGAATATCTTTTTCTTTTTTAGGTGCACTACCTGATTGAGTATGAAATAAAAAAATTAGGGCATCCTAAAACATAATCCTTTTTTGTAATTTTTTATCAATTTTTTCCTCTGATTTAAATCTTAAATTATTTTTAAAAGTTGATTTAGTGACATCTAGTGTGCAAATACAAAATTAAAAACTTATTTTACTGACTATCATAACAGAAATATGTATTATCTACCTACACCTAACTAAACTTTCATGGTGTTGTTTTATGTGTCTGCGCACAATTGCACGCAACACATTTCGTTGCCGTTGCATTATTAAAATTTTATCCTGAACGCATCTAAAGAAGTTTAACTTCAAAAATAGTTTTTTTTTATCACAGAGAAAAAATTGCGTACTAAAAAGCCATGCTGGTTTAGAATTTGAGGGACAGATCAGTATTTTGGAAAAAAATGTAACGCGTATTGAACTTTTTATATGAAAAGTAAGTTTGTAATGATAGTAATTTTTACAATGTTGCATAGTAAAAATTTCAGTATTATCAGAAATTCTCAAGAATTATAGAAAAAATTAAATAATGTTTTTCTCAAGTTTAAAATGTTGTGGTGCTCTTTTGACGCATCCACTGCAAGCTTTAGTACCTCTGCATCCCAGAGCGTTAAGGTTAATTTATTAACCGCTGTTATTAAGGTCAAGTCAGTGGTATAATTACACACTGAAAATATTAAATTAGATTCTGAAACTTGAGTAAACCAAAACTACGGTTATATTATAGAGTTTACCTACACGTCAAAACAATACTTTTCTCGGTCTCGTTTCGTTTGAATGACCGAGATCAAGATGAAATCGCTTGAGTCTAGACGAGACGAGACGAGACTGAGACGATATGAACTTTTACAATTCTCGTCAAATAACAGTTTTAAGGAATTGTCAATAATTAATTTTTGAACATGAATCTTGATGGCTTGATATGTTTAAATAATAAAAATAATACTTGAGGCAGACTATAGTCTGTTTCATTTATGTTTGCAGTGTTTTTTTGGTATTTTGACGGAATGAATCGTGAATCCTACCGTCAAATCCTTTGACAACCACTGCAGATTTAAATGAAACAGACTCTAGTATTGTCTTGTCTCGTGTGATACTGCATTTTTGATTATTAGATAATGTTCGTTGTTTATTTGTGTTTACTATCTTTATTTAATAATATACACCCAGTCAAATAGTTTCTCTAAACTGTTCATTCACTATTATGTGTAATTGTTCAAATACCTGCATATACTATATTTAATTAAATCATTACTTTTTTTGCATATTTAAAATTATTTGTATTTTTTCACTATTAATATGTATTTATGTACCTATAAAAGACTCCATATGATCTATGATTGTCATGTTCATCAAATCTTAATTTTTTTGACTGGCCCGAATATCTTTCTAGTTCATTTTTTTATCCATGTTTACGAGTATTAATGTGCAAATAGGAATAGATAAGACATTGTAGGTCGATAAATCAAAGCCACAATTCAGAAATAAATAAATACAAACATGAAATCACAAATAAATTAACATAAACTATCGAGGCCTTAAACTAAACAAAATAAAAAGTATAACTATACCGGGTGTTAAAAAATGAGTGTAAAATATTTAAAGAGGTAATAGTGTGGACCAAAATAAGCAAAAAACTTCCAATAAACATGTGTCCGGAAATTTTTCCTTAGGGAATTACAGCCCTCCAAAGAATTGGTTTAAAATGAGTTTTTATTTAATATCTAGAGAACCCTTTCTGATAAAATTATGAAATTTGGTATTCGGTTTAGTAATAATAAGTGTTATCGATTTCTCGTATTAACCAATTATAATTTAGACCAGGGTTGTATGGGGTCAGTGGGACCATCGATTTTTATCTGGTATTTTTTTATTCTTTAATTTTTTCTTGAATAAGGGACTTATATAAGATTACATGACACAATATACACAAAAATATATCTTGTTTATTTGCCATAGGATTAACCGTTTTTGAGAAATGTCTATGCTAAAGAA
This sequence comes from Sialis lutaria, assembly GCA_949319165.1. Classification (NCBI taxonomy): domain Eukaryota; kingdom Metazoa; phylum Arthropoda; class Insecta; order Megaloptera; family Sialidae; genus Sialis; species Sialis lutaria. The sequence goes on from OX439241.1 coordinate 20,015,175, forward strand.
AGAATGCAGAATTCAACTTAATACGGATGCATCAAATTACAAATAATAAATTTATATTCTTGTTCTATGATTAAAGGTAAGAAAAAAAGTTCATATAAAGAAATATCCTAATATGAATCCTCTTAGATCTGTAGCCAATTCTATTACTGTTACACGTACTTTACTAACTTGACTAAAAAACGAAATTAAAAATGGTAATTAGTTGATAAGGATGCATTTTTGTGGTATACTTATGTTAAGTTTTTTTCTTAATTTTTATCATAGAACAAGAATATAAATTTATTATTTGTAATTTGAAGCATCCGTATTAAGTTAAATTCTGCATTCTTTCTTAACCATCGACATTTCTCAAAAACGGTTAATCCTATGACAAATAAGCAAAATATATTTTTGTGTATATTGTGTCATGTAATCTTATATAAGTCCCTTATTCAAGAAAAAAATAAAGAATAAAAAAATACTAGATAAACATCGATGGGCCCACTGACCCCATACAACCCTGGTCTAAATTATAATTGGTTAATACGAGAAATCGATAACACTTATTATTACCAAACCGAATACCAAATTTCATAATTGTATCACAAAGGGTTCTCTAGATATTAAATAAAAACTCATTTTGAGCCAAATCTTTGGAGGGCTGTAGTTCCCTCAGGAAAAATTTCCGGACACATGTTTATTAGAAGTTTTTTGCTTATTTTGGTTCATACTATTATCTCTTCAAATATTTTACACTCTTTTTTTAACACCCGGTATATTAAAAATTAATCATTAAAGCATAAAAGCTGTCTAAAGGATTTAGACAATCAAAGATTATTTAAAAAAAGGTTTTATTTCCAGACGAAAATTAATCCTAAATATAAAATTTCCATTTCTATGATTTGTTATTTTTGAATGACAGCGTCTACAGATCAACAGACAGACTCACAGAATGCATTAAAAAAGGTTAAAATCAATATTTCCATCAAAATCTCAAAATCAAATCCAATATATTAAATAATTCATGTGGTGAGTATTTATTTAAAAATTCTTGTCAAAAATCATTTATTATCTTCACTTTCTAAGATATAAATCCATTTCCAAAGTACAATACTAATTTTACAAAGATAACAATAAAACCATATTCATTATCTTCAACTTCAAAACACCTGACCTGAAAAATAATCAAAAGTCAGATACTTTCTTCTGTCAGATAGATACGGAATTAGGCCAAGGGGAATGCAGCTCATACTTTTGTTATAAATAAGCTGTGTTTAATAAAAGCAGCTTTACTTCTTGATACAGCTTTGTTTTGTTGTATTGAAGCACACTACTGTAATTGTAAACATCTATAGCTTGTATACAGATGATGACAAGGGCGTAATTGCCGTTTTGCCGTTAAGTTTAAATGAATGTGTTTATGGCCCAATAAAGAGACGACAATGTTGTATTTTAATGAATTTGATTAAAACATTTCTTTGTTTTAGTTTTTATTTCGTATAGTTTTTTGATGGAATGTAAGACTCGACAAAAAGTTGAAATGAAAAATGGATTTAAAATTCATTAATAATATTTTTCTTTAACAATTTGTTATATTAAATAATTGTGGTTGTTTCTGTCATACGAATTTCTTTATGATATCTTCGTATAAATAAAGATGAATTAATTATTTTATACCCATTTTGGAAAATATATAAAATACAGGATGATTAAGAACTGGCATCTATCCAAACTTTAACAGTGGATGGAAAAGGTAATTCAAAGTAAAAAGTTTATATGCCCGAAAATATTTTCGTGAAGAAGCCACAGTCCTCCAAGAATTATGCCCAAAACTAGTTTTTATTTAATACTAATCCATATTAGATCGGATTTTACCCGGGGATATAAATTTATTCTGTAATAAACATATGAAACATTACTTTAACTTATTGCTAACTATTAATGCAGCGCACGCGAAGATACTTTTTCGACGGTTGTTTTTTTATATAAAACTAGTTGAATTCCGCGGCTTCGCTCGCGTAAACTTCGAAACTAATTAGAATCCTCCTGTATACCCCCGCCATTAGGGGTTAATGTCGAAATTTTTATTTTAATAGATGACTATTTTGCCCGAATTTACCTATATAAGTAAAGCAAGTATGCAGATAAAGATATCTAAATCCATCCTCGTCTCCGTTCCATACTAAATATCGAACATTAATTTTTAATTGAATATTAATCTGTCCGAATTTATTTTAATATTATGAACAATTATGAAGATAAATATATCAAATTTTTATCCTCCCCCCGCATTCCCATAGGGGTTAAATTTTCGTAACTGATATTTGACTTGTAGAGTACCTTATTGTGCCATGTTTCATTAGGTGAATACAAAAAAAAAAAAAATTCCACCCCCTTAACACCTTAGGGGTTAAATTTAAGGAAACGCTGAAATAATTGTTTCATTATTTATATTGTAGAGTATGTTCGGTAAGTTTCAATTAAATGCGAACAAAAATAATATTTTTTATATAAACTTTGACACCCTGTTTTAACCCCGTATGGGTTGAATTTCGAAAAATCCATCCTTTCTTAGTGGGTACTTATATCATAAAAGGAAGGCACCTACGAAATTTCACGTTTCTAGGTCCAGGGGTTTGGGCTGTACGTTGATATATGAGTGAGTGAGTGAGTGGTTAAAGACAAACTCTTTTATAGATATAGATATCCACAAATTTACACAAATTATATACCTTAAACCTTCCTCGTGAAACACTTCATTAGTGAAAACCGTAATAAAATCTGTTCAGTAGTTACTGAGAGAATTGTGCACAGATAGCCAGACAAACGCAGCGAGGAACATATTTTTTCTTGATACAGTTTTTATAATTGCTTACGCGATTAAGTATTAATAATTGTGGTTGATTTTCAATATCAACCAATAATTATATTATTTAAGCCAGGGGTGTATAGACCAACGGCCCTTTCTATTTTTATCTAGTATTTTTTAACCTTAATTGTGCACTTAATTAATACTTTTATATGATAAAAAGTACACCTGTATGAAATGATTATTTTTAAATGTTAGTTTTAAAAAATCCGTCCCTTCTTATACATAATGCCATTATACTATATACATATCATTTAACTAAAAAAAATTGATCACTAATAAATCTGACAACCCTATCTTCCTACAGAAATGTAAGTAGAATTTACAACACTTCGTTTACAAGTGCTGATACGTAAGTACACATATTTCTCCATCTCAATTTTTCAGAAAATCATCTAATCTAAAGTTATACAAATTGTAGGTTCCGTGCTATGAATATATATCCATATCGTAATTTTTCATACATACATAAGCATTTTACATTTATAAGATATCGAATATTAATATTTTTCAAAAATCTATCGAATCTCTGAGTGAATCTGTATATATTTACAATATACATAATACTAAATATACCGGGTGTTAAAAAAAGAGTGTAAATATTTAAAGAGGTAATAGTGTGGACCAAAATAAGCAAAAAACTTCTAATAAACATGTGTCCGAAAATTCTTCGTTAGGGAACTAAAATCCTCCAAAGATTTTGCTCAAAATGAGTTTTTATTTAATATCTAGAGAACCCTTTGTGATAAAATTATGAAATTTGGTATTCAGTTTAGTAATAATAAGTGTTATCGATTTCTCGTATTAACCAATTTAATTTAGACCAGGGATGTATGGGGTCAGTGGGCCCATCGATTTTTATCTAGTATTTTTTTATTCTTTAATTTTTTCTTGAATAAAGGACTTATATAAGATTAAATGACACAATATACACAAAAATATATTTTGCTTATTCGTCATATGATTAACCGTTTTCGAGAAATATCGATGGTAAAGAAAGCATGCAGAATTTAACTTAATACGGATGCTTCAAATTACAAATAATAAATTTATATTCTTGTTCTATGATTAAAGGTAAGAAAAAAAGTTCATATAAAGAAACATCCTAATATGAATCCTCTTAGATCTATAGCCAGTTCTATTGCTGTTACACGTACTTTATTAACTTGACTAAAAAACGAAATTAAAAATGGGTATTTGTTGATATGTATGCATTTTTGTGGTATAGGTACTTATGTTAACTTTTTTCTTAATTTTTATCATAGAACAAGAATATAAATTTATTATTTGTAATTTGAAGCATCCGTATTAAGTTAAATTCTGCATTCTTTCTTTTCCATCGATATTTCTCGAAAACGGTTAATCCTATGACAAATAAGCAATATATATTTTTGTGTATATTGTGTCATGTAATCTTATATAAGTCCTTTATTCAAGAAAAAATTAAAGAATAAAAAAATACTAGATAAAAATCGATGGGCCCATTGACCCCATACATCCCTGGTCTAAATTATAATTGGTTAATACGAGAAATCGATAACATTTATTATTACTAAACCGAATACCAAATTTCATAATTTTATCAGAAAGGGTTATCTAGATATTAAATAAAAACTCATTTTGAGCCAAATCTTTGGAGTCCTCTGTAGTTCCCTCAGGAAAAGTTTCCGGACACATGTTTATTAGAAGTTTTTTGATTATTTTGGTCCACACTATTACCTCTTTAAATATTTTACACTCTTTTTTTAACACCCGGTATAGTATATTATATGTATGTGTGTGGGTTGGGCTTGTTGGGTGGTGTTAACATCATCATATACTGCCATAGTATTTAGGACAGTGGTTTCTAACCAAATCGATGCTGCATCAATTTATAAATGTATGTTATTTTCTAGCTATTAGAAATAAATCAATTGGTTTTTCAACCAATTTGAAACCGGAAGGCAACGACCAAATGTGGTCATCATAGAAGTCCGCAGTTTTTAAATTTGTTAACTGGGATATAGAATAAACACACTGTATTAAGAACCCATTTAGCTGAGTTCTCTATATCCCAGTTAACAAATTTCAAACAAAAAATTGCAGGTTGCTTTGATAACCAAATTTTGGTTCTTATATTCTCTTTATTATGTAATATCTTCTATTATTTATTAGATACTCATTTAAATGAACTGTATAGTTATAATAATATAACATAATTAAAATGAACATTATGATGAAAATAAAAAGTAAAAAAACATTAAGGTTGAATGAGTTCCGGTCATCAGTGATGTGGTGTGTAAACATCTCTTCTGCATTTGTTTCACACATTTAAATGATCCGTGACAATTTTTCTCTTTGAAAACATAATTCGACACCGCCTGCGTTTTTTCTAAAAAAAATTCTAAAGATTAAAGTTGGTTTTCTACTCTCGCTGACTTTTATGTAGACCTAATTGTACTCTACAAAACGTTCATACATAATGTTGATATATCTCTTATAGTTTAAACCAGAATATGGTTTAAATAGTCCATGCGAGCATTTTTTAACATGCGCAGTTAATTTGTTTACTGCTCAGCACTTTTCAATGATTATATGTACCTACGTTGATGTAGGTTTCAGAAAAATCGGTCTGGTAATTTTTAAGCAAATAATAATTTTCTATATTAGTATAGATCTAAAATTTCTGCAGTAACTTAAACATTAAAGCTAGATCTATGTATGTTATCTAGGACTTTTATGTAGAACTAATTAAACTCTTCAAACCGTCCGTACATAAATTTGAAGTATCTCTTAAGGTGGTATTCTACCAAAATAACAAAATAGAAACTGTATAAAAAAAAACACACAATCCAACGCGTGTTAATAAAATTAGCACTTTTTTGAAAACTGTTTCTTAAGGAGGTTGACAATTGACACTATTGAAAAATAAATTCGATGAATTTTTGACATTTATATTTAAAAAAATCCTTACAAAATGTCATGGTTATTAGGAGAATAGTTTAAGAGATATTAAATAAACTAACTAACATGCATTCTTATGAGAACTGCATAATTTCAAGACTTAGCAGGACATTTCAAAGTGATGTGGCAAAGACAATTTGATGATAATTTGAGCATACATTCATTATTCATTTACAAAGATCTGTAAATTTTCAGAATGATTAGGAAATGGGTTTTTAATTAAAAAATGATAATGCATCCATGTGATTCCGCATACTCCAGAGAAAGACACACCTTGTCTACACTCTATGCTTATTCACAGGTACTTACCCGCACCGTTCCCTGCATTACCAACCCCGCACCCTATAGTGCCATTAAAAACACATACTTCATATTGAAGCTGAGCATTATTCAATACTTTTTATCCATTTATTCTTATAGTTAAACTTCATTAGGTAACACTATCATGATTTGATATTGTCAGTATTAACAGTTGTTAATTTATTTTGATAGTATCTGCAGAGTTCACTCAAGAGGAAGAAAAGACCGACCTTCGCTTCTAAGTATCTTAGTTAATGTTTTTAATATCACATTATTAATACATACACCACCATCATATAAGTTCTTAGAACCGCCACTGCCAGACCGCACATGTATGGGTTGAGGGAGAGGGGGGAGAAGGAGTTAGGTTAGGTGGTAAGAGAGTAGCAGATAAGCACATCGTCGCCATTATCCGTGTCGTTATTGACGGCGGCATTGTTTTATCCATTATATCGTTATTGCTGATATGTGTGCATGACAGTGCATGTTGTAGCGAGTGACAGCCATCACCGTTACAGACAATAAACCGTGGGAACGGCAACAATGGACCGGCTGATTAAACGGGGCTCTTTTAAAACACCACAGGTTCAGCGGCAAACGCTAATATCTTAAGGTGTAATGAGGATAGGTGGATATAAGGTGCGTGTACTGTGCATGTATCTATGATGTTTCAGATGTTGTGGTAATTATGTGTCTGAAAATGCTTATTAAGGGAGTCTCTTGATGCGCATGTCATAAATGTAGTTGTGATGCATTTGTACAGGTTGTTTTAAAAGTGGCAGCAAAGAGAAAATCTGAAGAATCCATGGCATTGGTGCTATTATCAACAAGTGAAAATAATAAAACGTCAATTGCGTGTTGGACACGCACATGATAGGGTTCCGTAGTCATTCTCATTAACATTCTCTTTGGAAATTACCTAATTTTCTATCGATAGTTTAGAAATAAGTGAGGAAGACACTCTGATAACGATTTTTAAAGCAAATATCTCGTGACTGAAGGGTTAAAATCAAAAGGTTTTTAAAAAAAATTTGTTGCATTTTTAGACGTCTATCTAAAGACATCCCATTCAATGGAATTAGTGAAAAAAAATATTTGAGTATATTTTCCAGTTTATAGGAAGGGATCGAACAAATATTTTTAGAAAAAAACTCATTATTTTTGCTTTTGGTTTATCAATCTATGTCCGTATACTTACTAAATTTCATTTTAATAGATATATAAATGAGAGAATGGGAAGGCTGTGTCATGCACAAACAGGCAGACAGACAGACAGACAGACAGACAGACTGAACACTTAAAGTTTCTTATTTTTACACATTTATTTTTATTTTAAAAAAGGTATAATACTTCACCCCCGAACATGTAAAATATGATTTGTTATTTGTATATTTTTGCATTTCGAAAGTACCTACATATATTGACTGGACTATAAATCGAGATTCATTATTCGTTAGATACATTTATGTCCGATATCATAAAGAAGTTAGCAAATTTGCTAGCTAATAAGCACTCTCAAATGAGGTATCAAACTTATGACAGATCTCTTGTAGTTGTATGTAAACATCAACAGTATTAAAACAGTGGTGATATTATGAATATTATTTTGTACGGTCAGAGTCGCCATCTGTATTACAATACGTTGAAATCAATAGATACTATCACAAAATTAAAACTTCATTTGCAAGTGCTTGCTAGCTAATAAATTTTGTTAACCTCTTTATGAAACCGGACATATGATATTTCTAAAAAAAATAAAATTAAAATAAATTGTTTATCTAACAAAATTTCCCTCATTTCCTGAAAAGTTGTCCTGCACTCCTGATACACCCTGTACGATTGTATGTAATGTATGTAGATGGATGAGTATGTGTAAAAGAGGAGTGGGGGTAGATATGAGTCGTGATGGGGATGGTGTATGTATAATAGATTTTTGGATAAACTTCGGCGGTTTGTGATGCCTGGAAGGGTGTTAATATTTTGATGGAGACGTTCAAGAGATGATTTATTGTTTCTTTAGTTGAATTAATAATGCTTCGTTTGGTGTATTTAAGACAGGTTTCAATAATTTAAAGATGTAGCTTAAAATTTTACCGTTTTTTATGATAAATAAAAAAAAGTAAGAAATGGTGTAAAAAATTGTACGGATAATTTAAATAATTGTTATTTAATGTATTTTATGTAGTATTTCTCCACTAATTGGACATCTTGGTATCTCACACTAATTTTAATATAATTTATTTTCATTTCACTGTAATTATTATGAAATTTAATAATTAGTTCTACTTGAGCGTATAATAGAAAAAGTTACAATAAAATAAAAATACTGTCACTTATTTAATATTAATTTGAAATCATAAAACACAGTCCCCTGGTCGCTCATCAACCCAGAATAACTTTCAGAAATACGTAATTAGAAATATTATATTTATTATCATATTTTCAGTAATTAATAATTATCACATGCAAACACCATACTTTTCTTTTGTGAAATTACTGTTTATTAGTGTAAAAAACATTTTTGTCGTGATTTTTTTAAACTGTTTTATATCATACTAGCTGCCCCGACAAACGTTGTTTTGCCAAAAGATTTCTTTCTTTCAAATAGCATTCATAGATTTTATTTACAATAATTTTTATACCCAGAAACCTTGAAAAAATTAATATTTTTGTTTGCTTTAAAATTGTACAACTCTATACAAAATCAACTGTTCAACTTAAATCTGCAAAAAGCATCGAAAACAAACATTCCATTCTTTGAGGGGGATAGCCACTGTGACGTGTCAAAAAATTGTCAATGTTTGGGAATTTTTTTCATAGATATAACTAATTATTTTTGAATCGGATAAAGGACATTTTATTAAGTATGTTCGCTCGACGATTTTGCATTGTCGACCGAGCCGTTTCACGGGCTGCCTCACTTTGCTCTTGTGATTGAGAAGCACGAAGTCGAGCCATACTAACGCGGCGCTGTTCACGTGCAATTTCTTGTTCTTCTTCAGTCCTTTCATTTGCAGTGTTTCGTATCCTTCTTGCATTACGGCTTTGTTGGGAAAGATTCGATCGTCTTGGTCGCGGCATTAGTAATTAAACTTCACTTCACTTCAATTCACCTAAATATTTATTTAAAAACTCAAATTTTCAACCATTCATTCATAGACAAAATTACTTAGCTTTTTGAGATAGGCAATGGCTCTATTATTACATTATAATTGTTATTTATTTAATAGAAATAGTTTTAATATTGATTTACTAGGGGCTGTGCCCCTGGGCGCTTCGCGCCCCAACCCCCTTTGACGCCATATTTTTTACACAAATTTACTCGGGTCTGCGACCCTCGTATGTGTATATATCATACTCGTTCCACAATTTTTTGATAGTTATATTTTTCATTTGGCGGAGATAATCAATATTACAATTTTCAGTAATTTTACATGTACAAATTACCTAATCACAAATTTACTCGGGTCTGCGACCCTCGTATGTGTATAATATAATAATTTTCCAATCTTTTTGCTGATACTCATTTTATTTCTTAAATTGGCGGTGATAATCACATATCAATATTACAATTTTCAATAATATTACATGTATAAATTACCCAACCTAAAATGTACTGTTATTTATTAAATGGTTAACTTTTTATTTTTATATATTCCTGAAGTTTTTAATTTTTGTTCAATTTGATCAAAATTAATTTGTCTACATCACTTTAAAAAAATAGCAATTTTAATTATTTTCATGCGCGCCCCTGACTTAATTATAATTAAAAAAAAAAGATTAATATGTCAATCTCAACTTTAAAAAAAATAATAATTCATAAATAATTTTTTTGGGGCGCTACTGATCTATATTATAATTTTCATATTTTTTTGAAATTTCTAATTTTTGAACAATTAAAAAAAAATTTTGAGACGCTACTGACTTATTTATTTTTAAATGTGAACTTTTGGATAAATTGCATCAATCACCTACAACAAAACTATTTAAAATTATATTTATATACAATTTCATTAAAAAAACACATTTAAAATTATTTGAAACGCCGTCCCTGATTTAAATGAAACATGTATAAATTACACAACCTAAAACGTACTGTTATTTATTAAATAATTTTAAAAACATTGCACTTTTAAAAAATAACAAATTGAACTATTTTCATGCAACGCCCCTGACTAAATTATAATTAAAAAAAAAAATAATATATCAATCTCAAAACTTTCAAAAAAATAATAATTCATAAACAATTTTTTGTAGGCGCTACTGATCTATATTATAATTTTCATATTTTTATTAAATTTATATTTTTGAACTATAAAAAATGTTTTTTTAAGTTTTTACAAACGTTACGAAATGTGACAGTTCCCAAAAATTTCATATATTTAAAACGACACCAGCCCCTGACTTAATTATTATTTTTAAATGTGAAATTTTGAATAAATTACATCAACAAAACTATTAAAAATTATATTTTTATACAATTTCATTAAAAAAACACAAATTTAAAAATATTTGAAACACCGTCCCTGATTTAAATGAATAATTTCAACAATTAAAAAAAATTCAACAATTTCACTCAAAATAATTTTTTTACAAACATAAAAAATATGTCACATGTAAAAAACCACGTAATTTTGGAACTATCAAATTTAACGTCATCAAAAATTTTCTCACTCCTAATAGAAAAGGATAGAAAACCTTCTAGAACATTCCCTGTTATTTGTCATCTGTCAAATTTAAACTAATTAGAAAAAAAGATTTTAAATATTTTTTAATTCGCCGCTCCTGACATTATACTTTTTAATATTATCTATAGATTATTATAATAATTGCATCAAATTACCAATCAATTTTGGTTAAAATTTAATTTTATAACAATTTAATCAAAATCTACAAAATAACATTTCTTTACACGCTCCTGACGTATATAAGATAAAAAACAACCGTTTATAATTTCATCGTTTAACAATTTCAATCAAAATCTATTTTACGTAGAAATTATAATTGATTCACAAATCTAACATTTTAAAATTAATCAAGTAATTTATCAGTGTGTTTTTTATGAAAATGTCAATAAAAATCCATGTGTTTTCTTCTTTATAAATGTCATATTTTGACAGATATAAACAAAATACAACAGTGATATCTTGTAATTTAGCAAATTATCGTAAAAATAGTATTTTTCAAACGACAATCACACTGTCTGAAAAACAAAAGCCGACACTCGAACCAGCTAATTCAACGTTTTTTTAGTAAAATTCGATGTACTTTTTCGGAAAAAAATCACAGCTCAGAGACCTTTCATAGCTAAGAAATGAAATCTAGCCTATTGACTGGAAAAAGAGTAGCTACATGACAAAACAAAAATTATCAAAATCGGCCGGGTAATTCCAGAGTCTATAAAGCTATAGTTTCGAGGCGACATACAAATATATATATATAGGGGCTGTGCCCCTGGGCGCTTCGCGCCCCAACCCCCTTTCACGCCATATTTTTTACTCAAATTTACTCGGGTCTGCGACCCTCGTATGTGTATATATCATACTCGTTCCACTATTTTTTGATAGTTAATTTATTCATTTGGCGGAGATAATCAATATTACAATTTTCAGTAATTTTACATGTACAAATTATCTAATCACAAATTTACTCGGGTCTTAGCCTTCGGCTGCGACCCTCGTATGTGTATATTATAATAATTTTCCATTCTTTTTGCTGATACTCATTTTATTTCTTAAATTGGCGAGGATAATCACTTATCAATATTACAATTTTCAATAATATTACATGTATAAATTACCCAACCTAAAATGTACTGTTATTTATTAAATGGTTAACTTTTTATTTATATATATTCCTGAAGTTTTTAATTTTTGTTTAATTTTAATCAAAGTTAATTTGTCTACGTCACTTTTAAAAAATAGCAATTTTAATTATTTTCATGCGCGCCCCTGACTTAATTATAATTAAAAAAAAAAGATTAATATATCTATCTCAACTTTCAAAAAAATAATAATTCAAAAATATTTTTTTTTGTGGCGCTACTGATGTATATTATAATTTTCATATTTTTTTGAAATTTCTAATTTTTGAACAATTAAAAAAAAATTTTGAGACGCTACAGACTTATTTATTTTTAAATGTGAACTTTTGGATAAATTGCATCAATCACCTACAACAAAACTATTAAAAATTATATTTTTATACAATTTCATTAAAAAAAAACACAAATTTAAAAATATTTGAAACGCCGTCCCTGATTTAAATGAAACATGTATAAATTACCCAACCTTAAATGTACTGTTATTTATTAAATAACTTAAAAAAAATTGCACTTTTAAAAAATAGCAAATTTAACTATTTTCATGCGACGCCCCTGACTAAATTATAATTTAAAAAAAATTATTAATTTATCAATCTCAAAACTTTCAAAAAAATAATAATTCATAAACAATTTTTTTTGAGGCGCTACTGATGTATATTATAATTTTCATATTTTTTTGAAATTTCTAATTTTTGAACAATTAAAAAAAAAATTTGAGACGCTACCGACTTATTTATTTTTAAATGTGAACTTTTGGATAAATTGCATCAATTATCACCTACAACAAAACTATTAAAAATTATATCTTTATACAATTTCATTAAAAAAAACACAATTTAAAAATATTTGAAACGCCGTCCCTGATTTAAATGAAACATGTATAAATTACCCAACCTTAAATGTACTGTTATTAATTAAATAACTTTAAAAAAATTGCACTTTTAAAAAATAGCAAATTTAACTATTTTCATGCGACGCCTCTGACTAAATTATAATTTAAAAAAAATTATTAATATATCAATCTCAAAACTTTCAAAAAAATAATAATTCATAAACAATTTTTTTTGAGGCGCTACTGATCTATATTATAATTTTCATATTTTTCTGAAATTTCTAATTTTTGAACAATTAAAAAAAATTTTGAGACGCTACTGACTTATTTATTTTTAAATGTGAAATTTTGGATAAATTGCATCAATCACCTACAACAAAACTATTAAAAATTATATTTTTATACAATTTCATTAAAAAAAACACAAATTTAAAAATATTTGAAACGCCGTCCCTGATTTAAATGAAACATGTATAAATTACCCAACCTAAAATGTACTGTTATTTATTAAATAACTTTAAAAAAATTGCACTTTTAAAAAATAGCAAATTTAACTATTTTCATGCGACGCCCCTGACTAAATTATAATTTAAAAAAAATTATTAATATATCAATCTCAAAACTTTCAAAAAAATAATAATTCATAAACAATTTTTTTTGAGGCGCTACTGATCTATATTATAATTTTCATAGTTTTCTGAAATTTCTATTTTTGAAAAATAAAAAATGTTTTTTTAAGTTTTTACAAACGTTACGAAATGTGACAGTTCCCAAAACTTTCATATATTTAAAACGACACCAGCCCCTGACTTAATTATTATTTTTAAATGTGAAATTTTGAATAAATTGCATCAACAAAACTATTAAAAATTATATTTTTATACAATTTCATTAAAAAAAACACAAATTTAAAAATATTTGGAACACCGTCCCTGATTTAAATGAATAATTTCAACAATTAAAAAAAATTCAACAATTTCACTCAAAAACCACGTAATTGTGGAACAATCAAATCTAATGTCATCAAAAATTTTCTCACTCCTAAAAGAAATGGATAGAAAACCTTCTAGAACATTCTCTGTCATCTGTCAAATTTAAACTAATTAGAAAAAAAGATTTTAAATATTTTTTAATTCGCCGCTCCTGACATTATAGATAACAAAAACTTTTTAATATTATCTATAGATAATTATACTAATTACATCAAATTACCAATCAATTTTGGTTAAAATTTAATTTATAAGCAATTTCATCAAAATGTACAAAATAACATTTCTTTACACGCTCCTGACGTTAATAAGATAAAAAACAGCTGTTTATAATTTCTTCGTTTAACAATTTCAATCAAAATCTATTTTATGTAGAAATTATAATTGATTCACAAATCTAACATTTTAAAATTAATCAAGTAATTTATCAGTGTGTTTTTTATTCAAATGTCAATAAAAATCCATGTGTTTTCTTCATTATAAATGTCATATTTTGACAGATATAAACAAAAGACAACAGTGATATCTTGTAATTTAGCAAATTATCGTAACAATAGTATTTTTCAGACGACCATCACACTGTCTGACAAAACAAAAGCCGACACTCGAACCAGCTAATTCAACGTTTTTTTAGTAAAATTCGATGTACTTTTACGGAAAAAAATCACAGCTCAGAGACCTTTCATAGCTAAGAAATGAAATCTAGCCTATTGACTGGAAAAAGAGTGAAGCTACATGACGAAAAAAAAATTATCAAAATCGGCCGGGTAATTCCAGAGTCTATAAAGCTATAGTTTCGTGCGGATATATAAATAAATATATATATATTCATACACGTTTATATTATAGTGTGATTATAAAAATCAAATTGTCATCCATACGTCCATTACATTTAAATACTATTAAATTCATGTTGCTATGGAAACATATGCAGTTAATTTTGTCCAAAAAAATAAAAAATAAATTTACGGGTGGACCACCCTTAACATTTAGGGGGATGAATAAATAGTATCCTATGTGTTTCTCCTGACTCTAAGCTACCTCCTCACCGATTTTCAGCCATATCGGTAAAGCCGTTCTTGAGTTATAAATAGTGTAACTAACACGACTTTCTTTTATATATATAGATAATACTACAAATTGCTTTGAGTCCCATGATATTTGTCTAATTTTTATCTTCAATCTAAAGCACTAAATTGCATCAATCAAGCAAAAATATCATCGAGGCACTAACCGTGACAGAAACCCTGTTGTTTTTGAACGCGGAATTTAAAAAATTACCCGAAATAATTATTTCTGAAGTTTCGATTTCAGATATTGATTTCAGTATAGAGGTCTTAAACAGCCCTAGTAAGTAGATAATAATATTGATATCGTTGCTTGAAGCACTATATTATAAAATACTAAAAAAAATAATTAATATTTCATTTAACTAACTTAAAGATATAACAGCACACCAATCTTATTTCCGTACTTATTTATTAATGAAGTTTTTTATTTTTGATGAATTTTATATTTTTTTCCTTTTTTATTCATGTTTGATAGCATATTTTTTAAAGACTTCAAATCGAAAATACAAAGAAGAAGATTAGGTAATTATAAATAAAATATTAAGTATTTTTTATTTTCTAAGAAATAATTTATAAAATGCGTCAGAATTAATTAAACAAAAATAAATCTACAAGAAGTTTAATTATTTTATAATTTACAATATTCCAATAGTATTAAAAGATTAAAGTACACCTACTTTAAAAATACAATTTGCAAAGAAAAACTGGAATAAATAAAATTAGAAATACTGTTTTATATTTAGGTATTATAAATTAAAATGTATAATAAAAACAATACGTTTAAAACATGGTTTAAAATAATATGATTTATTCATGGTTTAAAATTATTAGATATTATGTATCATGTACAGTAAATGAATTGATAATGCATTGCATAATTTTATTAAGAGACAAGTATATACATGAATTTTGTTCATGTCAGTTGATAGCTATTATTCAAGGTGGACATTTGTTTTGTGATAATTTTCTATAGTATATACTATATACTTTTGTTTTTCATATGTAGTTTCTGATAAACAGTTTAATATACATAAACATTCATATGTAGTGAAGTGTTTGTCTACTATAATCCCATTAGGTAAGTACATAATTGATATTTTATATACATTAGATTTTAAGGTTTGCATCATTTATTTATATTATACAAATTAAAGGTTAATTAATTATGGTACCAACATTACATATTTTAAACATTTATTCATTTTTCCTATTAAATTATTAAATGATAAATATTTTTAACGCAACTCACAAAGTGGTAGCGCTTATACGCTTGAACTTCCGTCCGTCTGTCTTCCATCGCGAGATTTCGGTTCCCTGTCCCAATTTTTCCGGTCATAACCCCCCCCCCCCCACACCGCCTCAAAAATGGCTTCATGTATCTCGTTGGACTCGGGATTGATTCACGAATTGATTGGTAAGGGTATTTTTTGAGTTTTGTTAAGTGGGTTGCGCGGCAACACCCACGTGTGGGTTTTGATATTTTTTTTAAATTATTATTATTGAACATTTATTTTGTTAATAAATAGGTTTAAAAATGAATTATCCTTGTCGTATGGGGTCTATCGTTTTTGATATTATGTTATACGCGTTAGTTAGGTAATAAAGTGCGGTGTAGTTTTACATAGATATAAGGGGATTCAATCTTCGATAGAACGCATACGATAATGTTATTTACTTTTGTTTTGGTATGTATGTATTAGGTAAATTTAATAATTTTCTCAAGTTATATAAAATCATTTAGCAAGACAGGCCCGATTTTAATTTAAATATTCTAATAAGAACATAATATTGTATACGATTCATGAATAAATCATTATACCGGGTGTTAAAAAAAAACGATTTTTAACATCGTAAAGTAAGCTGGTAAAAAAAAAATCAGACAAATGTTACTTTGGAAAAAAAATCACTTTGGAGAGGATAATTTCAAGACATTTTTGTTAGCGGTGTTTTTTTTATGGTAAAGTTTGTTTATTAATACATGAGAACGTATATTATTGTTTTAAGGATTTGTTGATTATACGTAAATTTTTTATAACCTTATTCTTTTATTATTATTATAATGTATCGAACGCAAATTTTGCCACTAAAAAAATGCAAACAATGTTGTTTTTAATAAAAAATACAATAATCCTTCTTTTCGAAGTGAAACTTCTTTAGCGAGACTAGTGAATTGGAATGACCTCGACAGATTTTAAAATGCGACACGTTTTATGGATGAAACGCTAAGGACAGTGTGGTATATGCGTTGTACAAAAAAGGATGAATAGCGCATGCGTACAAGTTACTTTATGTCGGTTATGCGAGAGAGAAAGGGAGGAAGAGAGAGAGAGAGAGAGAGAGAGAGAGAGATTAGTAAATGTATAAAAGAAAGATTGATAGATGCATACAGATCAGTCTACTTTAGTTTGTATACAGTTTTTGCGTTAAAAGAATAGTTTTGGTTATTTATGTAGTTCGCATGGTTAAATAAAACAAAATAAGTCTCTTTGAGTTTATGTGAGGCATACACTACTTTTTTCAATATTAAAATTAAAGTAAAAAAATCACCTCGAATTAAAAAATGTTAAAAAAAAAATAGATTCCAATTAAAAAAAAGTAAAAAAATAGTTACCGTAGAAATAACATAAACACCCACTAATATGAATTTTAAATATTAAAATAATGCCCCCCATCCCCCTCTCCTTTCAAACCGTGTAGTTTTAATCTGAAAAGTATTTCTACAAACAAATTATGTTTCGAAATAAAAATTCGCAACGTTTTATTTTGAACAGCTTGTGCATAAAACTATTTTCATATCAACGTCATAAAATTTTAAATCCGTAATGTAAACGTAACGTAAATTTAAATTTAAAAATGATATCACGTAAATATTATTATTAATATTAATTTTAAATTATTAAAGTTAGTTGATAAATATTTTGTTGACTTTAAATTAAATTTATGTAAATTTTAGATAAGCATAGAAAGGACTAGTAGACATAGCAATAGGTCAAACATAAATATTTATAATGCATATTATTACTATATTAATACAGTATAATTAAGGCTTCCGCGGTGATCGATTTTATTCAGACAACAATAATATTTTAGGTTTAAACTAAATATTAAATATTTGTACATAAAAATAGCTAATGGTGGTTAATTTAGGTATAAATTTAACTTACTAAATAATAATTTATATTTACTATTACAGTATAACTTCAAATTTGATATGTACTTTTACTCCATCACATATGTATAAAAGCATAGGCGTAGAGTGGAAAGTACAATATAATAAATTATTATTATTTTGATTTAACTTAAAAATAGTTCAAACTTTAAAACAAAATAAAAGTTATTTTAAGTATTTTAAGATGTCAAAGAAAAAAATAATTCCGTTAAATTAGCAAGAACCGCGGGTAAGAGCGGGGTGCTTTAGTAATTTTTGCGAAAAATTCAAATGTAAATATCTCGGAAACCGTTGATGTTAAAACAAAAATGGTGAATATCTTTTTATGAAGCATTAAATTCTCTAAAAATTCTTTTCCTTGGATATTTTCATAGAAGAAACCGTTTGTGAATTGCAGCGCGACAAAGTTGCTATAAGACTGATTTTTTTCGGTTCTGCCAATATGGTAACTTTTGATCAACATCACATAAACTACAAAATATTTAAAAAAAAAACATCTGCGAAGTAAATGCACAGTGCTTCCTCGTTCTAAATTCATCAAATGTAGTTAATTATTGATTAAAATAAAAACCGATAAAATATTCAAAAACAATAAGTGTTTGTCTTGACCTAAAACGGATAGATAAAAATCGGAGAACAAATTTTGTTTCTCATTTTAAAACGATCACAAAGATTCTCGTATCTTCGAAATTGCGAGGAAGCAAAATAACCAGTTTCTATAAGAAATATGTGGAGTGAGGGCTTCTATATCTGTATAACCGAAGTTATTGATATTTTATTAAAAAAGTAGCCGAATATAAAAAAAATCATTATTTCTGCATAACACAATATACCTGTATAATTAAAATTTACATTTTATATTCCATAATAATATGTTTTTGACTTCCTACAACATATGGTTATTATAATATGTAAACATTTCTTAAAAAAATATAACAAACAACTTCAGCAAAACAAACGGTATTAATATGATAATTAGGTCACTTTACAACAACCATAATGTATTTTCGAAACTACCACACAGAGTGCAAATTAGCTTGTATAATTTTCAAATAAATCAAAACTATCACATATGTATTCATTGTACTTCATCTATTGTTGAACTACGACCTTTAAAGCCGCGTTTACACGAATGAGATATTCGATAAGTGAAAAATTATACGATTGCTTACATCTAGAGATATATATTTGTATTGAATAGGTAAACTTACAAAAATAAAATATGTAAACAGACTTTTACTGAATTGTATTTTAAGAAAAAAAGTGTCAAATTGAAACTAAATAAAAATATTATAAATGTTGATAATATGTCTCATTTATTTTATTTTCTTTGTTCTACCTGCTACAACCCCCTGCGTGATTATTTACAAGCTTGTTGGTCTTAGCAATGATCTTAGAATACGTAATGAAAATTTTGATTATGATTTTTACATCTGTTATCTAAAATAATGAGAAATTAATTACATGGCAGAAAAAATATAAAAATTAAAAATTATTTACGTAAAAAATTAACCACTACGTTTACATGGAGTAGCCTGTATAAATTTTGATTTTGTAGTTTTTTGGGAATTTAGTACTGCCAGTTTTTATTCACATTTTTTATGAAATATAAAATTTTGAAGATACAGGGAAAATAATATACACATCTTTGAGCACTAAACATTTTATTTTTATTTTCTAAAGGATCAACAATTAGTAAAAAGCGATTATTTATTGTTTTTTTTTTTAACTTTTTATAAAAAACCAAGCCAGAATACTAAAAAAAGTTTATAGAAATCTTCTAAAAATAATCCCTTAGTCGCATTTTTTGGTTTATTCTCAGCTCTTTTCATTCTTAACAAATTCGAAAGTTGATCCGTTGGGAGATAAAAACAAATTATGGGATTTCATAGACCACTCATTACAATTTTTGATCAGCATACTTTTTCGTTAAATGTAAAAATAGATTCGGCTCGGAGCGTATGAAAATTGCTGACAATAAGACACACTTTGGATTGCTTATGTATATTTTTCCGCAGAGGTAAAAAAACGCTGTACAAACTAACATATACTCCGACCGCATTTACCTGACCTTGCGTCATCTGATTTTAATTTATTCCAGTCGTTGCAGGAATAGTTAAATGCCAGGAACATTGATTCTCTGGAGATCTGCCAAAATAACTTGGAGCAGTTTTTCAACGGAAAAGTTCTCTTACGATGGTACATAACTAAAGATCATTGCAAAAATGACGTATCACACATCATTTATCTTAAAAACTATCATTGTACCTTCAATTTCACACAAAAAACTCACAATGCAAATAAAAACTGACAAAATGTTGGCCAAATAACATAACAAGTTTTAACTAATAAAGCCGGATACTCACTAAAGAGCGGGTCAATAGTTGTTGGCGATACATCAGGATAAAAAACCCTGTTCGTATTGCTTTGGTGCAAACACTCAGAGCCAACTGCGAATTGAAGCATATGAGAAATGAACACTGCTCAATCTTAATCGTCCATATTCACTTGTTGCTCGATAACTTCTATAATAAATTGAGAGCTAGAGAAGTTTTAGTTAAAGTATTTCAGCAGTCATATACTCGTGATTGAATAGACAGACTGAATAGCCAGCCCGATCCGATCCGAATATATCCCGACCCGAATTTCTGATCGGACCAGACAGGGCTTAGTTCTTGTTTGCAACGTTTGGACCGGGTCGGATCAGACCTTAGTATAAATCGGACCGGATTGGAGTGGGCCGAAAAAAAAAGTTTCGAGTCGGCAATTTTTTTTTTAATATTTTCGAACTGGTTCGGGCTATTTTTTTAAGGCCCGATCTGATCTCTACTAGCTACATAAAGGTATGAGACCAGTGCGCGAAGAAACGTCTAGCAACCCTTTGATCTCAAAGAGGATAAAACAAATTTCACTTATAATTAACAAACGAAAGACTGTATAAGAAAAAAAATCAAGCAAAAGACGCACATAGCATGCAATATACCTATCTGTCTTGTTTTTTTCTTCATTTCCATAATTGCTGAAGTTACCTTAAGTAAATACGTCACCAGCCCTTAGTCTGTTTACTGAATACAGTATTAATCGTAACTAATTTGTTCTGCTCGTTTATATTCGCTAGTTGCTCGCTCGCTTGTGTAAACACATCATTAAAGTCTATTTGTAAAGTAAACGATCACATTTCGTCTTTTGATTTAAATTTATCGACAACCAGCGGAAACGGGCAAGTTACAAACACAGAACAACATGGGAACGCGCCCTTAAACAAACAGATAATGGGCCACAGTAGGTTATTAATGTACTTAAACATGGAATTGCGTGACCTTCTGTAGGGTAGTATTATGTATACACTATCTATACAATAATTATCTTTTGATAAAACAATCAATAGATGTAAACTTATTAAGACCATGTTCATTAATATGTATACAGTATACCTTCGCTTTTCAACCCTTATTCATAAATATTCAAGATCTATAACTGATTTTGACTACTGGGTTATGAACATGTTTATTAATCTATGTAACAGTAGGTATAATATACAGAATGTCTACGATATACAGGGTTACACATTAGGAGTGGATATCGACTTTATTTTCGAAACTATAAAAGTTAGAACAATATTTCAAATCGTAACTACCCTTCAATTAGCATTTGGAAGAATAATAAAAAATCATGCAACCCCCATCCACACTCGCATCGCCCACAGGCCTCCCAACTTTGAAATTTCAAATGGAACCCCCCATATTTTATTTCAGAATTTGAAAGATTATTTTTATTAATGAACATTTTACTTCAAACAATTTTTTCTATGATGGACCATTTCGAAAATATTGGGCAATATTTCTATTTTTTTATTGTATAGTATTTTGGTCACATTAGGGTGGATATCGACATTATTTTCGAAACTATACGAGTTAGAACAATATTTCAAATTGTAACTACCCTTCAATTAGCATTTGGAAGAATAATAAAAAGTCATGCAACCCCCATCCATACTCGCATCGCCTATACGCCTCTCAACTTTGAAATTTTAAATAGGAACCCTCATATTTTATTTCAGAATTAGAAAGATCTATTTTATTAATGAACTTTTTACTTCAAGAAATTTTTTCTATGATGGACCATTTAAGAAATATTGGGCGAAATGTGTATTTTTTAGGGTATAGTATTTTTGTCACATTAAGAGTGGATATCGACTTTAATTTCGGAACTTTAAGAGTTAGAGTAATATTTCGAATTATTACTACCCCCACCCATATTCGCATCGTCCACATAAATAAAAATACTGTTATAATGTCGATGTCCACCCTATTGTGACAAAAATACTATACCCAAAAAAAATACAAATATTGCCTAATATTTCTTAAATGGTCCATGATATAAAAAAATGCTTTTAGTAAAATGTTCATTAATAAAATTAATCTTTCAAAATCTGAAATAAAATATGGGGGGTTCCATTTGAAATTTCAAAGTTGAGAGGCGTGTGGGCGATGCGAGTATGGATGGGGGTTGCATGATTTTAAATTACTCTTCCAAATGCTAATTGAAGGGTAGTTACGATTTGAAATATTGTTCTAACTTTTATAGTTTCGGAAATAAAGTCGATATCCACCCTAATGTGACGAAAATACTATACAATAAAAAAATAGAAATATTACCCAATATTTCTTAAACAGTCCATCATAAAAAAAATTTCTTGAAGTAAAAAGTTAATTAATAAAATAGGTCTTTCTAATTCTGAAATAAAATATGGGGGTTCGCATTTAAAATTTCAAAGTTGAGAGGCATATAGGCGATGCGGGTATGGATGGGGGTTGCATGATTTTTTATTATTCTTCCAAATGCTAATTCAAGGGTAGTTACGATTTGAAATATTGTTCTAACTTTTATAGTTTCGGAAATAAAGTCGATATCCACCCTAATGTGACGAAAATACTATACAATAAAAAAATAGAAATATTACTCAATATTTCTTAAACGGTCCATCATAGAAAAAATTTCTTGAAGTAAAAAGTTAATTAATAAAATAGATCTTTCTAATTTTGAAATAAAATATGGGGGTTCCCATTTAAAATTTCAAAGTTGAGAGGCGTATAGGCGATGCGGGTATGGATGGGGGTTGCATGATTTTTTATTATTCTTCCAAATACTAATTCAAGGGTAGTTACGATTTGAAATATTGTTCTAACTTTTATAGTTTCGGAAATAAAGTCGATATCCACTCCTAATGTGACAAAAATACTATACAATAAAAAAATAGAAATATTACCCAATATTTCCGAAATGGTCCATCATAGAAAAAATTGTTTGAAGTAAAATGTTCATTAATAAAATTGATCTTTCAAATTCTGAAATAAAATATGGGGGGTTCCATTTGAAATTTCAAAGTTGGGAGGCCTGTGGGCGATGCGAGTGTGGATGGGGGTTGCATGATTTTTTATTATTCTTCCAAATGCTAATTGAAGGGTAGTTACGATTTGAAATATTGTTATAACTTTTATAGTTTCGAAAATAAAGTCGATATCCACTCCTAATGTGTAACCCTGTATATTTGAGATAACTATTAAAAAATTTCAAGAAAAATGAAAAACCTGCTATGTGTGTTTGAACAGATTTCTTGCAAAATTGCTGTTTTTGCAGGTTCTAGGTAAAATATCCTTACGCCTTTTTCATGAGTCTGAATCCAAAACCTGTCATGTTTTTTTTCTTGTCTCAATTCGATACAAAATCTATTACTTTTATTAAAATAATTTTTATGTTAGTTCACCAAAAATATAGCAATTTCTGCAACCGACTTATTCTTTCAAATTTAATTTTATTTTTGTCGGGTTTTCAGCCCAATTTATTATAATAGTCCGGACGTTAAGAGCGATATTTCGAGTAATCTGTGCACTTTTTGATAGAAGCATGAAATTTGGTATGATTGTATATTAAACCTTCCTCTACAAAACTAGAGACGGCGACATTTCAAAAACGCGTGTGGTCCCCATTTTAGGGGCAAAAATGTCTCCTCGGGTTTAGTTTTTCTTATTTATTTCGCAAATGGTTATTCGTACAAAAAAATAGAGGAGGTCAAAAATAATGTACATTAAATTATAAACAAAAGTTGTTATTATAAATTTTACGATTAGAGTTCACCGTTGCCATTTAAATGGGGGTTAAAATTATGAGAAAATTTTCGCGCGCGGTAAAACTTGTGTTCTTCCTCAAATATCTCGTAAACGGCTTTTCTCATGTGAAAAATTTATATGACAAATATTTAAGAGCAGACAATTTTCTATCAGATACGTAAATCTGCTATACTATAAAATTATTTTTTAATGAATTTTGTCCATTACAAGTAGAATGACATAAATGACAATTTAAGAAAATTAATGATTCTCGTACAATTTTTTTTGTTTTATATAACTAAGCACTTTCAAAGTTATTTAATGGGTATTCTATAATAATTTATAAATATATATAGAAGGAACAAGAGAAAAAATTGTGTTAAATTGGCCTACATTTATCAATATATTAAAAATTAATTATTTGGAAAAAAATAATCTTTTTTTTAATAATAAAGTACATCCTGTATAATGTATTATGTGTATTTATGTTATCAATATTGCAAAACACTAAAATTTTAAATATTTATAGGCGAAAAACATGTTTTTTATTATTTTTTGCTGGAAAAACATCTATTAATACTGGCGCTGAATCACTTGATAGCCCCTATTTGATACACAAACCTTCAAGCGCCCAAAACTAGGAATGAATAGATTCGTCATTAAATTTAGAATATTAAACAGTTAACTATTTTTTACTAATGATTATATTTTTTGTGTAATTTGAAGTTGAAATTAACGACAACTAGTCGATAACAGTAAAATTTGTGTCCGATATATTATTTTTTGTTTTAAATCTTGTGAACGGTCAATTGGATGAAAGAAATGTATAGGAACTAAATTGTTGACAATGAAATTTTAAATAATATTTTGTTATGTTTCATAGGTCAAATACTAAAGTTTCCGAGTAAATAAAGATCAAAGTTACAAATTAATTGATGTATTATGTGGTCGGTGTAAAGCAGGACATTTTTGCCACACAATATTTTATGACCAGTTTTTTACAATTAAAAAAAATGTAGAAAATATGATAGAGTGAACATACATCTATCATAAATACATTTTACTTTTACAAAAAACATGATATTTTTATTGTTTCACATGATTTCTTAGCATTGCTATTTTGTATGATATTTAAAGTATATATTGTAATTATTATACTTTTAATTTTTATTCCGGCCGTTAACAGCGGATGTTTAGGAATTCAAGCTTGCGTTTCATGATAGAAATATAAAATTTTATACAGTTGTACATCAAACCCACCTCTACAAAACTAGATGTGACTCCACACTCAAATCTTGTGGGGTCCCCTATTTAAAGGTTAACATATCTCCACGAGTTTTGGTTATTTTATTTTATTTTTTGAAAACGTTACAGTAAATATATACATATATATAAATATATACATATTCATATGATTCATCCTTTTATAAAAATGTGATTTTTTAATTTTAATAAAATTAAGTACGGCATTTGTATACGGTTTTGTCGTCACCACTTCTGTCATATAATTTTACCACAAATGCTTGTAATTCGTCAATTGCTTCAGTTATATTACCTGACCCTAAAGCAAGAATAAATAATAAAAGTTGTACTTAATTTTATCAAGAACAAACTGTATGTATAATACCCAATAAATATTTTATAATATAATTAATTCTTAATCCAATTGACCGTTCATTTGGATGCATTGATTTTAAGTATACAGAAGCAAAAAATGATATAATAAATGAAAAAAAAAATCTAACACATTTAAAATATCGGCCGGAATAAAAATTAAAAGTATAATAATTACAATATACAGTGGTACCTCGACATACGAGTTTAATTCGTTCCGCAACCTTGCTCGTATCTTGAGTTACTCGTATCTCGAAGCAAATTTCCCCATACAAAACAATTGCTCATGTTTTTCTATAATTTCACGTTTTAATTCAATACTCATCATCTTTTTCTTAGCACTTAACATTTCACAAACTTTCTTCCGATCCATGGTTATAAAATAAATGAACTACCGAACTCGTATCTCGAATTTCGCTCGTAACTCAAAGCAAAAAATCACTCGCTCGCCGGCTCGTATCTCGAAAAACTCGTATGTTGGGGCACTCGTATGTCGAGGTACCACTGTATACTTTAAATATCATACAAAATAGCAATGCTAAGAAATCATGTGAAACAATAAAAATATCATGTTTTTGTAAAAGTAAAATGTATATATGATAGATGTATGTTCACTCTATCATATTTTCTACATTTTTTTTAATTGTAAAAAACTGGTCATAAAATATTGTGTGGCAAAAATGTCCTGCTTTACACCGACCACATAATACATCAATTAATTTGTAACTTTGATCTTTATTTACTCGGAAACTTTAGTATTTGACCTATGAAACATAACAAAATATTATTCAAAATTTCATTGTCAACAATTTAGTTCCTATACATTTCTTTCATCCAATTGACCGTTCACAAGATTTAAAACAAAAAATAATATATCGGACACAAATTTTACTGTTATCGACTAGTTGTCGTTAATTTCAACTTCAAATTACACAAAAAATATAATCATTAGTAAAAAATAGTTAACTGTTTAATATTCTAAATTTAATGACGAATCTATTCATTCCTAGTTTTGGGCGCTTGAAGGTTTGTGTATCAAATAGGGGCTATCAAGTGATTCAGCGCCAGTATTAATAGATGTTTTTCCAGCAAAAAATAATAAAAAACATGTTTTTCGCCTATAAATATTTAAAATTTTAGTGTTTTGCAATATTGATAACATAAATACACATAATACATTATACAGGATGTACTTTATTATTAAAAAAAAGATTATTTTTTTTCCAAATAATTAATTTTTAATATATTGATAAATGTAGGCCAATTTAACACAATTTTTTCTCTTGTTCCTTCTATATATATTTATAAATTATTATAGAATACCCATTAAATAACTTTGAAAGTGCTTAGTTATATAAAACAAAAAAAATTGTACGAGAATCATTAATTTTCTTAAATTGTCATTTATGTCATTCTACTTGTAATGGACAAAATTCATTAAAAAATAATTTTATAGTATAGCAGATTTACGTATCTGATAGAAAATTGCCTGCTCTTAAATATTTGTCATATAAATTTTTCACATGAGAAAAGCCGTTTACGAGATATTTGAGGAAGAACACAAGTTTTACCGCGCGCGAAAATTTTCTCATAATTTTAACCCCCATTTAAATGGCAACGGTGAACTCTAATCGTAAAATTTATAATAACAACTTTTGTTTATAATTTAATGTACATTATTTTTGACCTCCTCTATTTTTTTGTACGAATAACCATTTGCGAGATAAATAAGAAAAACTAAACCCGAGGAGACATTTTTGCCCCTAAAATGGGGACCACACGCGTTTTTGAAATGTCGCCGTCTCTAGTTTTGTAGAGGAAGGTTTAATATACAATCATACCAAATTTCATGCTTCTATCAAAAAGTGCAGAGGAAAAGTTCTTAACGTCCGGACTATAATACTTGTAGCCTGAGACGAGTAGAATCCAAAGATACAAAAACCTCAAAATCTTAAAATATGTGGATAGCAGGTTTTGCATCTGGACGACTCAAATATAATAATATTTCTTAACATTGTTATGCTTATATACGTTTTAATTGGAAAGAAGAAAATGTAAAGAGCATAAAAGTAAAAACAGTAAGTAAAGTTTTCTAGATCCATAGTAAGGCTTCACGTGAAACGATAAGGCCGTAACTTGGTGGCCCCGGACCAAGGGCTTTGTAAGGTTATGTTTTGCTTTTAAATATGGTTATCGGTATGGTCGTTTCCATGGAGGGCACTTGTCTTTTTTAATCTATTTTTTTAATATCTGCGAGCGCAAGAAAAGCTCTTTAAATATTATTGTGACATAACCATTTTTTTCTTTAAATTTTTATTTTATTTTTTTATGAAATTTAATTTTTATAACACTTTTTGCGAATGGTAAGGATTGGATAGGGGGAGACACCAGTCCTAGGGGCCCGTGTTAGGATCATGAGGTCAGGTTTTATAAGTCTTATCATGAGTCCTGGTTGTAAGGAATAGTTTTTAATAATATTTATTTATGTTCAAATTAAAAATATTATGTAACGTTTTAAAATTGATTTTTATTACGTAAAAAATAAAGATTCTCGTTATCGTATTCAATCACGTTTACGAAACGAGACCGTCTTAAATTTTCACGAGACTTATCAAAACCTAGCTGCATCCTGTTTCATCTAAATCCTTAATTCATAAAAAAAATACCTGGTGTATTTATTTTTAAATATTCTGTATAATAATATTAAAACGTATATTAAATAAATTTTGTTATGTCCAGTAGCCAACAAACCTATTAAAAATATTTTTAATGTGCGCAGTGTAATTAAAAAACGTAGTATTGTATTATACTCATTAAAAAATATTAGCGAATAAAAAAACACAACTGATCATTAAAATATGTGCTATAATTTGCCATTATATTTTCATTGAAAGATTATTTCGTAACGATAATATTTATGCTGTTATTCGCTTGTTACCATATTTCAGACACAACCTTTTCTATGATATATGAGATTATACGACTATATTTCATTTATTTTTCTTGCTAGTCTTAAGTGTTTTGAGATTTTAGTTCGAGAACGAAACAAGAAGAACGAGTGAACTAAAAGATAAAAAACAAATGTTCTCGTATACATTTCAGTTTAAAAGTACAGTAGAACATCTACAAATTGATTTTATGCAACTCCAATACTTGATATTATAAAGAACTTGGTCTAGACCAAAAGCTACCCACGCGAAATATCCTACGCCGAAATAAATATATGTAAAAAAACTGGCTGTAAATTTTTTCATCAATAAAATCTTGACGTGTAGGCAATAAAGATATTATTATTATGTTTTGCCGTCACTACTTTCATTTTGTAAAAAAATATATTTGTTAAATATATTTTTATTTATAAGAGAAATATATTGATCTTGCCAACTTTCGTGTATCTTAAATATGCGCAATATATATTTTTTATTTTATTATATAAGGTACTGGCATAAGTCTTTAACGCGCAAAGTTTTTTTTTTATTGATGGGCCAATTTTTATAACTCTCATGAAACTACGTTACAATAAAACAGGCAACTCTTTATTAAATCAATTTAATTACCAAAATCCGCAAAAATAGTTATTTTTTTTAATTATAACTTTTTATTTTGTATATGTTTTTTCTCCAGTAATGTGCAAAGTACATCCAGTAATGAATATCCAGTTATGAACAATTGCTAATGATTACAAACTGATAAGTACCTACTACTACACAAATGTTATAAAATAAAGTTATAAAATTTAAAACAATGTAAAGCATTTACTTAAGAAAATACACTTTTCTTAATAATGTGCCGAAACGTAATAATTATTTGTCCTCTGTTTTTAAACAAAATGAACAATTATTATCAAATCACGCTGTAAGACAGTTAAATGTATATAGATTAATATCCAGTAGGCAGTAGTCAAATAACAACAAATATTTATAATTTAGTACATTTAAGTTAAAAATGTTCAACACTGGGGTGTTTTACAAGACTGATGCTAGTACCTTATACTATATGCATTATGTACAGTACAATACGCGTTATACTTATCACAAATTTAATATTAGTGCATGCCAGATCCGGCCAGAACTACTAATCAACCCGGTCTAGTTTTTATTATAGGCTGTTAAGAAACTTATTTCAGTTGTCTATATATATTTACATATATGTACCTACTTAGGATTATATGTATTTCTAAATTGGGCGCATTCCAATATTCTCTTCTACGATATTTTACTAAAACTCAAATGATGAATTGATGATTCAATTTTGTAATGTGCAACGAAACAATAAATAACATTGTGTAGCTTGTACTCATTAGTCATGAATTATCTAGGCCAATTTGAATGCTTTGAAGCTGTGTAATTATTTATGTATCATACAAAATAAGTCTTTTTCTATTCTACTTGCAAACGAATTTGCTGCAAGAAACTGATTACAAAATAACTGAGTTTTTGTTATCCGATTTGTTACAAATCTTGTCTTCCTTTCTCTACACATTAATGCCCTTCTTTCTACAAATACAGGGTAGTAGTGAGAAAATTTACATCCGTATTTTTATTCCTAAAAAAATAAATATGTTAATACAATTTTAAGTCAAATACAAAACGCGAAGAAAGATAATTAAAATTAATAAATATAATGGTGAATACGAAATATTGCATGAGCATGCTGTTTCCAATGGGAATTTTCATTATGATAATTTCAAAAGTTTGTGTTGTGTAATGAGGAAAACGTTTTTGTTAAATCGAAGAAAGCTATGAATAATTTTTTTATTGAAACTGGTCAAGTGAGGAAACTAAAATATAATAATTTAGAAAATAACAAATCTTTCTACATATATTTTTTAATTGATTTAACAGCAATTGAAAATTACTTTTATATCCAATCTATAAAAGTATTTCGTGAAACTACCCTCTCATGGGACAACAATCTCAGAAAGTTATGTCTATTATTTATCCTAGTTTTTCCTGAGGTTGTTGTCTCATAAGAGGGAAAATCTAATGAAAAATTGCATCGTGACATTTCATAAAAATATCATAAATTTTTTTAACTCGATTTTTGATTAATCCTAAGTACAATTGTTTACCATGTTATGTTAAAGTAGAAACACTAGAATATACTTTAAATTATAATAACTTATATAAGGTGGGTGGACCATGGAAGGCCACCTTAAGGAATAAACAGTTATTATTCCTTTATTTACTGGATAAATGAAAGAAACAAAATATTAAGTTACACTTTGTTTTATTTTGTAACTTATAAAACATTTTTTTAATACAGAGTTAATGATCATTTATAAATTCTAAGTTCTATTAAACTCTTCCAAATGGCCTTGCAAGGGACACGGCTCCTTACAAGTCTTAACTTAAAACTAACGTTGTGACAATCAAAATATCTGCTTAATATCTAACTACATAAAAAGGTTATTCATAAAAAAAATTAAAGAAAATAACAGTTTATTTACTTAAAAAGTTACGTTTTGCTGTGAGCGCGTATTATAATTTTAACTTCGAAGTCAATAAAGAATGGGACGGCACAGATAAAATAGCGGCCTGAATGACTCGCCGCCGCGTCTGTGTTCTTGAGTTCGATGGATGTTAGTGTGAGTAGAAGTAATTTGTCATCGTATGGCAATAACTACGACTTTATAATTTACAAGGAGCATGGCCTTCCATGATCCACCCATCTTACATATATTATAAATAAACGTTCCTCTGTAAATAAATTAACCCTGAAATACTTTTAAAAACAATATAAAATATTTATTATCAACTAACTATTACCTGCAACTTCGTCCACGCAGAAATTGTATTTTTTTATGTATTCGGGATACAAAGTATCCTATGTCCTTTCAAGCTATCCCTCTGCCAAATTTCATCAAGATCGGTTCAGCAGTTTAGCCGTGGAAAGGTAACAAACAGACAGACAGTTATTTTCACATTTATATTATTAGTATTAAAACTTTAACTGATATTTATTTTTAAATCCGAATGATACGCCTATGATTTGATGCAGAGCGATTTTTTGCGGTGCAACGTGGTAACAACGCTAGGTAGTTTATGAGTCCAATATAATAAGATTTTGAAGGTCTTGTAGAAACGGAACTTTAGTTTTATTTTCAAAATTCACAACTATTTTTGTTGCTGTTTTGTTTCTATTTCTAAAGACAAAACATTGTTGCTTTCGTGGGAAACCGCCTTAATATTAAGTTGATATTTAGCACATTCTTGTGATATACCAACTACACCACAAATACCGAAGTTCTGCTGTACAAAATACAACAGCATAATATATATCACGAATGTATTTTGGCAAAACAACCAATGGATTTCATCAAGATCAGTTCAGCAGTTTAGCCGTGAAAAGGTAACAAACAGACAGACAGTTATTTTCACATTTATATTATTAGTATTAAAACTTTAACTGATATTTATTTTTAAATCCGAATGATACGCCTATGATTTGATGGAGAGCGATTTTTTGCAGTGCGACGTGGTAACAACGCTAGGTAGTTTGTTATGAGTCCTATATAATAAGATTTTGAAGGTCTTGTGGAAACGGAACTTTAGTTTTATTTTCTAAATTCACAACTATCTTTGTTGCTGTTTTGTTTCTATTTCTAAAGACAAAACATTGTTGCTTTCGTGGGAAACCGCCTTAATATTAAGTTAATATCTAGCACATTCTTGTGATATACCAACTACACCACAAATACCGAAGTTCTGCTGTACAAAATACAACAGCATAATATATATCACTTATGTATTTTGGCAAAACAAGCAATGGATACTAATACACATTTATGTTATACCCAATGCAGTGAATGGTTGCCATTGAATTGAAACATTGAATTTATGTGGTACACATTCACAATGTATGTATTATTAACTTAGGTTCAGTATTAATTATCATAGGTAGAATACAAAATATCAGTCTTAATGAGTTCATCGTTATTACTGTTTGGTATCGAAATGTTATCTCTTTGTTAAGGATTTGTTAATTAGTGATATTAGTAACTCATATTGAATTTTTCAGAAGCCAAAATAAGTAACATCACCTTTTGATATATGTAAGTGATTTTTTTCTTATAACTCGTTTATTTACTAACTTATTTTTTATTGATACATGTAATACACAATATTAGGACATTGGACCCGGTGTTATTCGAGGATATGAATTTAATCTGTAATAAACTTTCACTTATCGTTAACTATTTACGCATGCACGCGAGGATACGATTGTTTTTTCCAACTTCATTAAATTTTACAAAATATCCACAAATAATACATTTGAGTCATTCTTGTCATTCTGGCATTAGTGAAAACCGGATTAAAATCCGTTCAATAGTTATTGAGAAAATCGTGCACAAAAGATATTAAAAAAATATGTATTCTACACTTACCGCTCTGTACAACGACGGCGTCGGTAATTCTACCGCTCTATACAACGCCAGCTAGAGGGGCTACCATCACGCCGACGAGTAAGAAATGTTTTTGGAATGGCTAATACGTTCTAGCCATCTTGGGGATAGGGGAAGGTCGTTCCAGAGAGTGGTTGACCAGTCGTTTTATAGAGCGGTCGTTTTATAGAGCGCAGAGTGTAATTTGAGATTTTACTTTATACATTTTGAGGGTTCCTGAATGAAGTATGACCAATGTACATATCAGTCGGTCTGTGAACGCTCTATAACCAAAATGGTGAAACTTTCAGAATTCTTATGTAAATATGTAAACACTGCAATAGTTATGCACTATTTTTGAATAGCGTTACCAAACCGGAAATGGATGTTTACTCTTGTCAATTTATGAATGTTTTAAATTATTTATGAAACGGGTCGTTATAGAAGAAATGTCGTATAGCGAAAATTATTATCTATAAGATTTATATATAAATATCAACAAATTCCAAAAATAATTTAAGTAATTTTTATAAATCTATTGCTAAATAAGGTTTCGTTCACGGAAAAAAATATTCATATTTTTGTTGCCTTTATTAAAATGAATTTTTATGTTTAAATTTATAATTTTTATGGTATATTAGTTTGGAGATATATATAATATACTATACTTCACACAAATATAACAAAATCTCGGCGAAAAAAATGTATAATACGTACTATTTGTTGCCAAACAAAAAGGTTGTGAAAAAAGTCTTACTTCCTAACACATTTACATATAAACATATAGCTAAAATTATCATTTTTAGCACTTTTAGAATAGGTTATTTCAAAAACTACAAATTCAGTAGGGGAGAGGGGGGCATAGTGGGGTACTTAAGACTCAAACATACCTACAAGATAAAATATTATGATTAAATAACAAATTTTAACTCAATATCATAGTTTAACTCATTGAGAATGACTATAGATATATATTTCTCGATTACGATAAGAACTCTACGATATGGGAATACATAAATATAAAATGGGATTTGCCCCGCTTTGCCCCGTATATGGGGGTAAAGTGGGGTACCTAATGTGGCATTGTGGGATAGTAAAAATTCGAATAGAAAAATAGCTTCCAAACGTAATAGTATTTATTATCAACAATATAATCTTTTAGAACAACATTGGCATCAATATCAATCTATATATTTATTTATTTTTATATATTTTTATTTAATATTAAAATAATAAATGAACAACAAAACTTTGGTACAAATGAAAGCCTGCTTATCGTAATAATATACAAAAAAAAAAAAAACAAATCAACGTTACTAATTAAATGTATTCTATAAAATTAACATTTTAAAATTTTAAAGTAATTTAGTCGTCAACACACATTGCACATAAATGAGTAGCTTTGCCATCTATTTCATCTTCTCCTGCACCTTTCTTGTTAAGAAACTTTCTCTTTTTCTGTTTGTCTGATTTAAATTGACTGAAAGAAAAAATATTAATAGAAAGATATAATAAGACATTTGTTTATCTTTAAATAAGTTACTTTAGTTGCATTAGGGGCATAGCGGGGCACCTTTTAAACGATACCCCACTATGCCCCACTGTTACTTTTACAACAAAACACAAACTGATACCAACTTACCTTTTTCACAAACAATCTTGTATGTTGAATTATGAAATCCAGAAAGCACTGCTATAAAACGAAATAATAACCACCACAATATATAATAAGGTTCGAAAAAAAAATTGCTGTTTAATTTCACGTATTTTTTTACCGAAAACACTGATTTTAACACTTTTGTTTATATAGCATAAACGGCTGTCGAAATAGCGTGTCTCACTTATGAAGGTCACGCACCGACTGACGACTAATCAAAATGAGCCATGTGAATTTTTGCACGACAATTGATTCGACCTGTATAAGAGATTTCCGCTATGCCCCGCTACCCCACTATGCCCCCCTCTCCCCTACAACGTATCAAAACAAATTATATTACTCTCATTTTTGTAAACCTTAGTAATTTATTTGTTTTTTATTTTTTCCGAAATTTATATAATATAATTAAATCATTTTTTCTATTATATAAATCTGAACAAATTGTTCTATTATTTTTCGGTATAACAAGCTGTTTTGTAAATGATAGTTCTATAATAATTTTGATTTGGTCACATCAGTTGATTAATTTGAAACTAAACATTTATAAACATAATAAAAATATTGATTTTCTTTACTTTATTTTAGGTAGATAGTCAGTTTAGCTTCTGAGAATAACAAATGGTTAATTCAAATTACTAAATGAGAACAATATGTCATTTTTACACTCGCGAAACTAACTTTTCCAATAAAAATTTTGAAAGCAATTGTGAAATCACGAAGTTTTTTAAACGGAAGAAAAATTAAGTTTAACTTTTACACTTCGATATCAACTCGGAAAGTTGCATGAAAGCATCTTCTGGATGAAAAATTACCAAATGCAAAGTTTAGTCATGATAGCTTTTATAATTTTTGTTATCTACAAACAAATTTATACTTATATAAGCACTAAGGCTTTCGCGGTGACCCTAAAGTAATTCTTGGTTTCTGGGTATAAGTTTCATCAATTTGATCAACGTTACGTTCCATATTACATTGTACATCGTTTTGAAATTTAAACTTCGCCCGTGTGTGGAATCTTTCGCCACCACTATCGTTAATGCTTTGTTTATTTTGCCACAGATTTTGACACTGTGCGACAATGAAAATCCCGTTAAGATCGGCTCAGTAGTAATCCATCGATTGAACTGTGTTTCAATCCACAAAAAAATATTTTAGTTATAAATGCAGTTTCATTCTAATTAATATTGACATTATATATGAAATAGCTCAGTTATAAAATTTTATTTAGATTATAGTTTAAAAAAATGTTTTTTCAGATTTTATTGGAAGATGTATATCTAATTAACCAACTAACACCAAATTACTTTTCTTGACAATAAAGTAAATGTTCGAAATCACAAATATATTTTTCTTTGTGTTAATATTTTGAAATGAACTTTATGTGAGTTGATACGTTAGTATCTACTTATACGGTTTTTTTAACAGAAGAATGTCGGTAGTAGTTTCCGAGTTCATTAAATAAATAAAATGTATTCAAGGCAGACATACTAGACAAATTTATATGTATGTACCTAGTATATGTGGAAAAACCCACATCTTTTTAGTTGTAAATTTTTTGAACAACGTTTCGTTGAAGTTATAGAAAATTTTGAAAAGTGTTGTGAAATGAGAATGGAGACGAGAAAATAAAATATCAGATTGTATTATTTAATATTATGTGTAAGTTGTTGGCGGCCGAACTTTCAAATATTCATCTTAACATATTCGATTTTCGATAAAATTTTATATATTTTTAAGAATACATCCATATAAAAATATATCTTTTCAAGATTCGATAATAGAGACAGAATTTCCGCGAGTTGAACGTCTATAACTAGAAATAAATTCACGTTACCGGAAAAAAAATCCTTTTTCTTTCTGTGTTCTAGAAATGTACTTTCATAACTCAAATATCCGATAACCGAAACCATATTTTTGTTTTTCTTCAATGTATATAATTTTCTCTTTGTATATTGTATATAAAACTATAGTTTGTTTTCATATAAATAAAATACAATTTCTATGAACTGAATTCAGAGTGAAGTAGGGAATTATTAAAATACAAAACAAAATATTTCTAATTAATTAACCTAGGAAATGTATAGAGTTACCACTGTTTAATCTTTATTGAGTACCTAGGAATTTTATCTTTTGCCAAATTTATAATATGTTTTGTGTAATTAAAAAATACAAGAATTGTAGGACAAAAAAAGGACATAATGCAATTGAAAATTTGGTGTATTCAATCCTTTCAAAGGACATAACGTCTATAATTTTGATGCAAAAATCAATTGTTTAATTTAAACATATGTATATACCAGTGAAAATTTAAGTGGGACATTCAATATTTTTAAAATGATTTTGGGAGGAGGATTTAATTCAGCTTAGAGGGTGGAGATAGACGGTTCACCTGGGATACGAAAATTCATCTACCAGATATGGTTTCATCCGATTACTATTGATTCCATTCAATGAAAAAAATGTTAATCAGAAAAATTGCATCTTCAATAATTTTTTTTTATTGTAAAGCAGTGAAATTCTTAATAAATTCTTCTTGTAAGAAAGAGATTAGTAGACAAGAAAGAGTTATTGATAAAAATAAAATACATTATTATTTTTAATTGAAATGTAGGTAATTCTATCGCCAAT
This sequence comes from Sialis lutaria, assembly GCA_949319165.1. Lineage (NCBI taxonomy): Eukaryota > Metazoa > Arthropoda > Insecta > Megaloptera > Sialidae > Sialis > Sialis lutaria. The sequence continues at coordinate 20,052,543 of OX439241.1, forward strand.
GTGACTTATGTTAGTGAAAGTCTATTTATTAATTTTAGTAGTTTTAGAGTTTTAAGAACGTTCCACAAAACTAAAAAAAAACTTACACTATTTCATATCTTAAAAAAATCACGTGGTGATGTGTTTAGAATAGAGTATAATATACTGTATAACATATACAGGGTCCTCCAATAGTGCGTCCGGCATTGTTTTACGCCCAAACTATTGAAGATAGAGTTTTAGGATAAAAAATTTATTATATATATTGACCCTAAAGAATTTCAGGAAAATATTTTCAACCCCCTAAAACCGCTCTTTGGGGGGTGGTTTGAGGGGTACATGCCCGTTTCTCAGTAAAATCAAATGGAATGGTATATCAAAAAGTACATATTTGTAAAGATAATAAAAAAATAAGAAACTTTTGTAAAACAAAAATTTTCATACTTTTAATTGTTTAAAAAATATGGCGACTTGTTCTCAAATTTTAGGGTTTTACTAAAAGTGCTCTAATTTCGTTAAATATTAATGGAATTTTATTATTTTTTCAAATTTAGAAAGTAGAAATAATGAACTTTGTAAAGATGTATGACTATTTGTGATTTTGATAGTTTAAAGTGTCATACGCGATATATCAAAAATTCAAAAGTTCAACTAGGGATAATTCGAAATTTTCAAATACAACGGTATATCAATTAGTACTTTTTCTTAAAAAGGATATATAAATAAACAACTTTTGTTAAGAAAATTTAAAATTATAATTTTTAAATTGAAAACTAAAAATTAAAATTTTTAATTTTAATTTTATTTATCAAAAGTTGTTTATTTACATATCTTCTTTAAGAAAAAGTACTAATTGATATACCATTGTATTTAAAATTTTTGAATTATCCCTAATTGAACTTTTCAATTTTTGGTATGTCGAGTATGACACTTTAAACTATTAAAATCTCAAATAATGATACATCTTTACAAAGTTCATTATTTCTTCTTTCTGAATTTAAAATAATAATAAAATTCCATTAATATTTAACGAAATTAGAGCACTTTTAGTAAAACCCTAAAATTTGAGAGCAAGTCGCCATATTTTTTAAACAATTGAAAGTATGAAAATTTTTGTTTTACGAAAATTTCTTATTTTTTTATTATCTTTACAAATATGTACTTTTTGATATACCATTCCATTTGATTTTACTGAGAAACGGGCATGTACCCCTCAAACTACCCCCCAAGGAGCGGTTTTAGGGGGTTGAAAATGTTTTCCTGAAATTCTTTAGGGTCAATATATATAATAAATTTTTTATCCTAAAACTCTATCTTCAATAGTTTGGGCGTAAAACAATGCCGGACGCACTATTGGAGGACCCTGTATAAGTAAGAAATTTTATTTAACATAATTATTTTAAAACAGTTCGTTGTGGAGAAGATTGAATCCTCGTTTTTAACCTAACAAAGGAGACTAACCTATATTTTTAACTTAATAGATTGCCTTAACTAAGGACAATAATTGACGTATATATTATTATAACAATCAACTCTATTCTGAATAATTATAAACGTGATTTTTGATAATTGTGACGTAGTACCCGCATATTATTCCGTTTAACCAAAAAACAGTTATATTTTGTATTATAAAATATTTGCTATAAAGAAAAATTATAGCGGGGTATTAAATATATATGACAACCCATTCATAGTTGTAATGAATGGTATGGTATATATAAATGACCTTGTTTTCTGCGCGTTAAATAAAAATCAGTGATCTTAAAGCAGTGGTGACAGGTGTATAATATAGCAGCCTTACATTATTATGCATTTATAACCATCGCATTGTTCTAAAATAACGAGCAAATTCATAATGACTTGACACCTCGCAGATAGCTTTAATTTTGCTTTGGCTCTAGAGCAAATCCTATATACTCGCATTAAAAGCGAAAGCCAGTTTTTATTGCAAGAATATTAGCCTGCGGTTACGATTGTTATAATGCAAACTTATTTTCGCTTTTTTTAACTAATATATCCACTGTTATTCTTATGATTTCAAAGAATTTTCCATTGTTTCATTTAAATCGGTTCAGTAGTTTGAGATAATAGATTACAAATATATATATATATATATTTGTAATCTAGGTTTTCTAAAGGCATATATATATATATATATATTTTATATAAATTATATTTTTGATTGTCACTCATTTTTTAATTTTTTATGTATTTTTTACAAGTTTAAAGTATTTATGAATAAATTATATATATATATATATATATATATATATATATATATATATATATATATATATATATCTATATATATATATATATATATATATATAATTTATTCATAAATACTTTAAACTTGTAAAAAATACATAAAAAATTAAAAAATGAGTGACAATCAAAAATATAATTTCTATTTGAAACGAGGAAATATATTTATTTCTAATTTGATGATTTTATACATAACCCATTAAGAAATGTACTATATGTAATATGTACCTACACTACATATATTGTTATTAAGAATATAAAATATGATAAAATATTGAAGTCATTTCTTTTGAATAGTTCATTTGGTAGTCGTTCAATCGATATTTTTAATGACTATCTTATTTGACGATATAATATTGACAATATAATAGATGGTGTGTGAAATTGGACTAATAATTCATTATAGTAAATCTTAAAAAGGTGTCTGACGGTGACACATGTTTCTAGTTAAATATCGGTTAGAAACCTGAGCTACGACCCGTGTCAATGTATAATGAATTTATTTGACATTTATTATGATATATGAAAGAACCTGCGTAATATATGAAAAATACCAATCATTTTATAATATGGGTGCATCTAAAAATTGATCTTTTTTACGAATTTAAAAAAAATAACTAAAAAAAAAGTTACGAATCACTTGTTGTTCGTGAGTAAAATATCAGAACAAAATCCTGATACTTATAATTTATTTTTCAGTGAAAATCAAATATATTTATTTATACTTAAATGGACTTTAATAATAAAAACAAAAATATTGTATTAAATAGAATGTAGGTTTTTCCTCAAAGGTAACATAATGTTTAAATTTCAATATTGATATATCTTATTAACCTTCCTATACTTGCGCAGTATCAGATCGACAGATTACATTTTTTATTTTTTTCAATAACGGAGAATAGTAAGACAATGAGCTTACAAGTAGCTTCATGATTTGTCGCGATCTTCAATTTAGTGCAGCGCGAGCATTCGTGCGAAAAGGTCATGTACCAGTACACGACATCAATTGGTCTGTAAGATCGACGCGGGTATAGGTGTTACACTTTTGAGTATGCTCCGAATGTTATGGTGAGGCATTAGTTGAGAATAGTTTATAATACTTTATTCCTCACGTTGTTATCTTAAAGTTTTAAAAGTTATTTTTAGTTTTTGTTTTAAGAAAAAAAAAGTTTTCGTAGCTCGTTAAAAAAATAAACTTTTTTTCAGAGGCTGTAATAAAAAACTATTAGTCACTAATTAAATCAAATAGATTCTATAACATTGGTTTATTTATTTCAACACATCCTTTACTACTAATAAAAATTAATTTTACTAGGCTGTCATTAAAAAATATAAAAAACAGGTTCTAGAACTTTTGGTCACAGAGACCGTGCGCTGGTATATGTGTTATTCTATTTGACGTATAGGAAGGTTATAATAAGCTCTCAGAAATCATTTGAGCTTCCATATCGAGAAAATAATATATAATATAATTGACCACTGAAATAACATATAACTGATATATAAAAGTTAATAAATATATTACATTTATGCCAAAGTAAAATCGATTGATTTTAAAAGCTGTACATTATATTATACACTATCAACTATCACTATACCGTGTTTAAGTTTTTTTACCAATTGTTTTAAAGAAAAAGTAATCACACTTGTTCCATTCTTTAGCGATTGATCAATTACTAATAGGCTATTGATTATACCGGAAAATAATAGGTAGAAAGGAACAATTGCGTTAAAGGGTTTTTATTGTTTAATATGTTTGTTTGACACATACAGATGATAAAAACACAAAGTGCTACTAAATTTACCCTTGCGTTTTTTAGGGAGGGGTTAAACTAGTCACTTTTCAATGTTTTAAGTATAACTCGAAAACTAAGCAGAATTTGACAATTTTACAAGAATGATTTTTTATAGAAAATTAAATTTCCCATCAAAATAGATGATTTAAAAAATAAAAATAAAAAATTTATGCAAGAAATATTTAAAAAATAAATCAAAAAATTTCAAAAAAACACAATTTTTTCAATTTTTTACTAAATTGCTCATAAATTTTTTCTAAGTAAAGATAGGTATAGGACATGCTTTGGAGAAAAAAAAGTAGAGGTCACGCCCGTTAAAATGTTGAGTCGAAAGTTTTTTTTTTTATGAAAATTGGCTGAGCTATAGTAATTCAAAGTTTACCATTTTTTGTCATTTTTTCTCAAATCGTAACTTAAATGCAATTGATTAGAGGTTTTTGAAAGGAACAATTACGTTAAACGGTTTTTATTGTTTTATATGTTTGTTTGACACCTACAGATGATAAAATCACAAAGTGCTACCGAATTTACTTTTGCGTTTTTTAGGGGGGTTCAACTAATCACTTTTAAATGTTTTAAGTATAACTCGAAAACTAAGCGGATTTTGAAAATTTTACAAGGATAATTTTTTATAGAGAATAGAATTTCGCATCAAAATAGATGATTTAAAAAATTAAAAAAAAAATTTATGCAAGAAATATTTTAAATTTTTTTATTTATTTTTTATTTTTTAAATCATTTATTTTGATGGAAAATTTAATTCTCTATAAAAAATTATCCTTGTAAAATTGTCAAAATCCGCTTAGTTTTCGAGTTATACTTAAAATATTGAAAAGTGTTTAGTTGAACCCCCCTAAAAAACGCAAGGGTAAATTCGGTAGCACTTTGTGATTTTATCATCTGTAGGTGTCAAACAAACATATAAAACAATAAAAACCGTTTAACGTAATTGTTCCATTCAAAAACCTCTAATCAATTGCCATTAAGTTACGATTTGAGAAAAAATGACAAAAAATGGTAAACTTTGAATTACTATAGCTCAGCCAATTTTCATAAAAACAAACTTTTCGACTCAACATTTTAACGGGCGTAACCTCTACTTTTTTTTCTCCAAAGCATGTCCTATACCTATCTTTACTTAGAAAAAAATTATGAGCAATTTAGTAAAAAATTGAAAAAATTGTGATTTTTTGATATTTTTTCGATTTGCTTTTTAAATATTTCTTGCATAAATTTTTTATTTTTATTTTTTAAATCATCTATTTTGATGGGAAATTTAATTTTCTATAAAAAATCATTCTTGTAAAATTGTCAAATTCTGCTTAGTTTTCGAGTTATACTTAAAACATTGAAAAGTGACTAGTTTAACCCCTCCCTAAAAACGCAAGGGTGAATTTAGTAGCACTTTGTGTTTTTATCATCTGTGGGTGTCAAACAAACATATTAAACAATAAAAACCCTTTAACGCAATTGTTCCTTTCAAAAACCTATAATCAATAGCCTATAATGCCAAATTGATGTTTGCCGACTATCAAAGCTCGGTTTTCTAAAGGCATTTCTTTAACTGCCCCCATATTGCACACCCCAAGCAAGTTTTGTTCGATATAAAACACACTATTATCAGTCTAATTTTTTTTTGCATATGTACGTTAGTAAAATGAGCATTATTTTTTAATTTTTTATGCAATCTACATAAAGTTTACATTTTCTGAAAAAGCCCATTACATGAAGTATCTAGATTTACTTAGTTTTACCTATATCGATTTTAAATTTATTTATGTTATAAAAACATGTCTATGGATGTAAGACTCTTGCAATTTTTCAACGTTTAAAAAATACCTTTTGTTGTAATAAAAATACAATTATTTATTATACAAGATGAGTCATATCAGGTGGAACAAACTTAAACGGTTGATCGAGAAAAATATTTCAAGCAAAAAAGTTCATATGAACATTCTTCATGAGGGAACTACAGACCTCCAAAGAATTTGCCCAAAATTAGCTTTTAATTAATATCTGGAGACCCTATTCTAATACAGTTATGACATTTGATACCTGGTTCAACATTAATACGTGTTATCGATTTCCAGTATCAACCAATGATTATTTAGACCAGGGGTATATGGGACCAGTAGACCCACCGATTTTTACCTTGTATTTTTATTTTTATGTTCTTTTATGGTCTAAATAATCATTGGTTGATACTGGAAATCGATAACACATATTAATACTAAACCGGGTATAAAATTTCATAAGTGTATCACAATGGGGTCTCCAGATATAAATTAAAAACTAATTTAAGGCACTATTTTTGGGAGTCTGTAGTTCCCTCATGAAGAATATCCGGACAAATGTTCATATGAACTTTTTTGCTTGAAATATTTTTCTCGACCAACCATTTAAGTTTGTTCCACCTGATATAACTCACCCTATATAACCGAATTTAACTTAATTTTATGTTTACTATCCCTTTGTTAATTTGTAGGTCTTACAACTCATATTTTAATTTTTTGTATCATACATACATAATAAAATGTAAAAAATTGACAAATATATGGAAACATTTTTTTCTAATGCTAAAGCCATGTTATCTGTTGACTATGCTTGGGTAGACAAAAATGTTCCTGATGTTAAACACGAGTGAAATATGGTAAACATTTGATTTTAAAATATAAAACGGAGCACAATAGTCAAAATATGAAACACTGACAAAAAATAGATCGCATCACTTGTTTGTTTTAAAACTCATTACACAAATTAACTCAAAATGCCTCATAAAAATATTTTCAAACAATAAACCCCGAATTATTTTATCTTTATTCCATAGAATTTTGTATCTAATAAAAAATATTATTTTTAAGATGTTTTTATTAGCTTAACCTATAACATTGTAAGCAAATCTTACAACTCATTTTTCATCCACTTCTAATACCGTCGTATCAATTTGAAACTTTGCAAACTAATGCAATTCTGGCGACAATAATAGTTTTAAATAAACATTTCTAAAGATTGAATGTTCTAGTTTTTGAATCATTTATTGAAAATTTTATTATCTTTCAGGATAACCTCCTTTTTAAGTTGAAACGCCAAAAAAATTTTTTTCAAAAAATTATATTAATTTTGAGAGGCTCTACAGGACATGCAAATTTTTTTCGGTCAAACCAAATAAATGACTGCTGTAGGTCGGACATTTTTCTTCAATTTACTTTTTTTATATTGCTGTACGATTTTTTTTGACCAAGTTATGTGCAATCGAAGCAAAAATCATATGTTTAACATTAAGCGCTTATAACTAGGGAACAAATAATCATAAAAAAAAATGAAGGGCAGATTTGGAAAGCTGAAAATATTTTCTTTAATGCCCTTTAGTTGTTTATTTGATAATAAATTATTTTAATATTGTAAAATTCATTTGAAAGTAACCTAAAAAATCGCATATTTTTCAAAATATAATTTTTTGAAATATTTTTTTGGCGTTTCAACTTAAAAAAAGAAGGTTATCCTGAAGGATAATAAAATTTTCGATAAATGATTCAAAAACTAGAATGTTCAAGCTTTAGAAATATTTTTTTAAAACTCTTCTACGACCATTTTTTGCAGAGATCCAGCTATTTGAAAACACCTAAAAATATTTGAAAAATTGATTGATCCGTTAATTTTGCATTTTAGTGTATAAAAATTGATTGATCTGTTAATTTTGCATTTTAGTGTATAAAAATATCGTTTTTTAGTCTATCGTATTCAGAAGACCTTTTTTTATTTTTTTTAGCTTTTTTTACAAAAAGTCAATATTCGCATTCGCATTCGCATTCGCGAATATTGACAGTTAATATTCGCATTCGCATTCGCATTCGCGAATGTTTAAAATCACACATTCGTTACATCACTAATACTTATACATGAGGGTGTACTTTGATCTCTAAATGTAGAAATAGTTTGATGTATATTTGTTACAAGCAAGGTTTTAATGTCCATACTATATCAATTATCATTATAATATCCAGTACGTAATAGCATTAATAAAGTTTATGCTTCTATCTCGCATATTATAACTTATAACGTATTTATAATAGAGATGTAATACTGACAATAGAACTTTATTTTACTTACTGCATCAAAAATTTAATACTAGTACATATAAACTTTGTTTTACTAGATCTAGAATAATAATCTACTAATTGATTCATATGAAATTATTTAAAATGTAGATTAGAAGAAATTATTGTTATATTTTCAATTTTTCTAGATCTTAGAAATCTTTCTTGGAATAGAAATTATTTGTTTGTTATCTTATAAAAATTTACATATTCTTAATTGTTTCTTGGAACCCCATGGACTACCATATTTTTTTTCGTGTATGACAGGGGTGATTTCTGAAGTCGAAATGTGTAGTTCTAAAAGTTATTTTGTGCAGTGCTTTGAATCAACGTTAGAGCAAAATAAAACTGTTACTTTTAGAATGTAGCTATTTGCACATACCGTATGTGCATGCAATTGACTATTTGCACATACTGTTTATGTACTTAATTAGGTTAGGTTGTTAAGTAAGGGTAGGTTAGTTTACATTAAGTTAGTGATATGTGCAAATAGCCCCATCCTTACTTTTATTAAAACTTTTTTATTTGCCTTTCTTTAAATTATGCAGTGTTAAAATTTTCTTAAAATAATCTCTTGTGGATGAATCATATTTCACGGCATGCTGTCCTGTAACATTCATATATTATATGAGAAACCGTCATAACTCGAACCTTTATAAATCGAAAACCTCTGTAAGTTTTAAATTTTGTCTGTTTCCCTCCGATTTCTTTAACTCGAAGTATTTAGGAGACGGCCAAGCCATGCAGATAAAACCTTTTTAATTCGGAATGTACTCCTATAAATCGAATTTCGACTTACTAAGTCTCTGTATAGATTTGAAGCGTTTGGTGTTTTCACTGATGAGATAATTTACTAGCTGATAGGACCCGGTGCTTCGAAAGTATAAATTTTTACTGCTTAGCTATTTTGCGTGATATTGTGATGATATTTTTTCTATAATATTTAAGATATTTTAAAGAATACATTGGTGCAGATTTTGTCAAAATCGGTACAGTAGTTTTTGCGATTCAATCAGACAAACACAAGCACAGACAAATTTTCTTTCTGTATACTTTGTTAGAGAGTGACCGAAAAATCGCCTACTCCACTTCGGGAGGAGGTTCGGGACCCAAAAACAAAAAGCAAAGATCATACATATAAACATATAGGTCCAGAAATGAGTCGTTTCCGAGTAATTTATCGTAATTTAGGATACGCTTGTCATCCCTCTTTCTTAATTATTTCTTAAATTAAAAATTTAATTTTTTAATTTTTATTTAATTTTCAATTTTTATTTTTTAATTTAATTTTTTTTTAGTTCTTTTCAATTTTTCAATATTAAATTTGTAAATACGATTACATTATTTTTAAAAAAGAGGGATGCCAAAAGGATTCTAAATTACGATTTTTGGACATAAAAGTGGCTATAGCTCGGAAACGGCTCATTTGTTTGTATGAAATTTTTTGCTTGTTTTTGGGTCCCAAACCTTCTGAAGTGGAGTAGGCGATTTTTCGGACACTGTAGGTATATTAGCATAGTAATAGATAATAAACCATAATAATTCTAATTTTATTCACGTGAGCCTTTATGTCTTCAATCAAAAAGTTTAATAACCTAGCTCATGCTTAATTACTAATGAAACAGATAATGATACCCCCCCCCCCATAGATACTACATATATTCTCTCTCTCGTACTCGCGTGCCAACGTAAGGATATCCTACTCGCACTCACACGAAGCACTTTTAAAGATCTACCGGAATTTTCATATCAGATATAAAGTATGGCGTTTTAAATATATAACCTGTTATATGTAATTTAAATCATATTAAAATTTCTGCATTTCTGTTATAACTTAAATGCATGCAATTTTATGATCATCTTACAGCAATTTACCGGCACCTGTTTTGTCTGACAATATTATTAAATGATAAAAAAGTAAATGCAAAATTCACATGTTAAAAAATTAACTCGTTGATGTACCTACTTAAGTAAATCATTTTTTCGTTTCCTCGAATCTAAGGGACTGCTATATACGTTCGGTCCCGTCCTAATGTAAGACCTGGGCAACCTTTGCAAAGGGTCTTCTAATTAGGGGTGTACCGGAATTCCGGTCCGGCCGGAATTCACGATTTTATTCCGGTTCCGGCCGGAACTACTAAATTCCGGCCGAGTTTGCCGGAATTTTTAAATTTTGTTATTTCTTTCTACTAAGAAATTAATAAATAATATAATTATGAATAAATAACATTTTAGTAATGAGAAAATCATTCCGTAACAAAAAGGCAGTTTTTTATTATAAGTTTTATCATAATATGATTGAAATTTTAGCATTAATTGACTTCAAATATATTAATAAAAAAGTCATTATATTACGGACTACGGGCATTGAACTGATAATAAATTAGAGGTGAACTGTTAACTCTTGTCCTGTTTTTTAAAAACATTTCCTGAATAAAACTAAAATACTGCACAAGTATTTATGCTATTGGGATTATCTATTAAATCAGAAAAACTCACATAGTTATTTCTCTAATTATATCATTATATTTATATTTAGTTAATAATTACTACTTAACTAGTGTGAGTGCTTCATAATTTTTATTTTTATTCGCGGAACTCCCCGAGAGGTACCGCGGAAAATAGTTCCATTGCACTAGAACTAAAGTAACGCATATTGGTGCTTTAATTTCGAGTTATTGGTATTCTTTTATCGATATTTTATATGATTTTCTATATTGTGAATTTGTTTAACTGCTGTTTTGATTTATCATATTTACTTATATAAATTTGATATACTAGTAATTTAATTAGATTTTATAGAAAAGAACGTATGCTATATAACAATTTAAAACACCTTATAAAGCTGTAAAAATCACGATATGTAGAAAATACTATGTTTTATAATATAATGTAAGACTCTACCCCCCTAATCTTTAAGAAATACAATATAAAAAAATGTTTTATTAATTTATGATGATAATCTATGTATATGAAACATATTAATAACATTTTAATTATTTTATTATCATTATTAATTGAAATATAATTTTTTGAAAAAAATTCCGGCCGGAACTTTTTTGTAAATTCCCGTAATTCCGGTTCCAGCCGGAATCGAAAATACCAGTTCCGGTACAACCCTTCTAATCAAGCTTGCTGAAATACCTAAACTAAATCCATCGCTAGATCTTCTTCTATATAATTACTTACATACATAAAATTGAACACACAAGCATAATGTACTATAATACAAAAATATTTTATTATCTACATACTTTGTTTACATAAGGAGTTACTACTTAAAAATATGTAGACAACACGAAAGAAAATTACTACAGTAGAAACCGGTTATAACGACATCGAAGGGATCGTGATTTTAGGGCGTTATAACTGGTACGTCGTAATAACCCAATTTCTTAAGGTAATTTATCGGAAAAACTAAAAATTTTATGAGTACGCTGAAATTTTTGTGAAATTCACCGTCTGTGAGCGAAGATATCGTCAAAATAAAATCAAAATTTGAAGCAGAGAACAATAAAATATAAAAAAAGGATTGTGTGGTTTTATGAAACCACGGTAAAAATGAAACTTTTTTTCACATTATAGACATTTAACTAAAAATTTTCGGAATAATAAATTCAAGCACTCAAAATTGAAATAAATCCATAAACAACAACATGCACCAGCAAAAAGTTCTAATAATTCTAATAAATTCTATATAAAAACCAAGATCTTTTTTCCTTTTTCTATAAGCACGTGCTCTGTCGGCGTTCTGTTTTTTACGGCGTAAAATTAATTCATCGTCATTCATTTTTTTTTGCACTATTCTTTCTCGTTGATCAGTTTTTTGGACTCACTAGCTGTGTCGTTGTTTACCAAAAGCAAATAAATAAAACAACATTTACATTAAACACTGACAAATTACAATACAAACTTACTAAATATGTATAATAGCACACAGTACATAAACTGTCATACAATGAATGGCTGCTTGTTACACGCATGCGCAGTCCACGCGACATGCAACACACAGACCAAAAATTTTGAGACGATGTAATAAAAGTTTCACTTTAAAAATATAAAACATATTCGATTAATATACGATATACAGAAGCGACACTCAACGTTATTTTACTGGAAACATAGTTTGACATAAGAGGTGATTCTAATTGGTTACTCTCCACCAATCATGTACTGTATACGAAATATGTCACATCTGTTTTCTGTTTATTTGCTTATCTATGAATTAAACCTAACCTACAAAACATGATGTATTATGTATTATGTCAAACAATATTTTTTATTGTACAAAAAATTAAGTGCACAAATTATGTCAGACACAATAAAACATCACGGATTATTAAAGGATAAACATAATATTCTTACGTTAAAATTATTGACATAAAAACACAAAATTGTTTTAATAATGTTAAATAACACATGTGCAAAGAGTATTGCCTATATAAAAATACTATATTTAAAAAAATTGAAACAAAGGTCGGTTCGTCGTACAAACCGATAAAATTCTCCGAAAATATTGTAAACAGAAAGTCGTTAAAAGCGATATTGCGTTGTAAGCGTTGTCGTTATAAATGGTATATTATAACAGGCAATTATGTGGGATTCAGTCGGGACTTTTATTCTGAGTCGTTATAACCGGTTTCTACTGTATATACACTATTTTTATATAACCAGCTTATTTAAACTGTTATCGCAACTATACAATAAAAAATAGACAGGTGTGACTCGACGTGAGCAATTTTCAAATATTGAATTGTGAGTCAAAATTGAACAATCGTGCGTGAGTATATTTTTGTCGTTCGTGAATCTGTGAGTATATTTTATAAGTAAAATTTTATCAATTGATTTAATCTTTTTTTTAACTCATAAAAGAGTAATATAATTTTTAGTAAAAAAAAACTATATATGTATAGTCAGTGTTGCCAACTCTACCTGAACACCAAAAAACTCCAGATTATAATGTATTGTTGTACCTACTAATACAGTTTAAAGAAATAGTCAAATAAAACAAATTATATTTATTTTGTTACTCGTAAAAAAATATTTATTGAATTAATTATTATAATTAAACAGTCACAAACGTGACCCGCCATACGTGATTGGGCGTGAGTAAAAAAATCATGAACTATTTTTATGTATTCGTGAATAAGCGAGCGTGACAAAATATTTTTTCGTGAGTTTGCGTGATTGTGATCGTGATCAAAAACTACTCACGCACCCAGCTCTAACCCCACTCGTAGGGATTGAATATAGGTCAAGTAGTTCGGTAGACAGACAAATACAGACATTACTGTTCATTTTTCCCGATTCCGTTATTGAACACTAAAATAATATCCGCAATATTATTTAATTTCAATGCAAGCCATATATTAAATTCTTTTAAACGTGATTGGATTTAAAGCAAAAGCTCGATGTACCGAGAGAGGATAAAATAATATTGTCGAAGACATCAGGAAATGAGCATTTTTCTAGCGACTTTGCCATAAAACGGAAATGTAATCTATGCTCTATGAACTTGGACAATGCCTGAAGTAGGACTCAATCAACTGATTGGATGTAAAAAGTCAATAACAGCTTTTAATGCTTATGGATATGCCATTTTCTTTGACATTTAAAACAATGGAAATTATAGTCGACGTTCTTTATACGGGTATTTTCTTAATGCAGTTTTATAATTGAATAAGTTTTTGAATGATTGGTTTTTATTTTATCTAACCGTACTTTATAAAGAAATTGAATTACTTTTTCTTTGGAAAATTTTAAATGATTTGTTCTACATTGTAATGTAAACTCGTATCCAGTTTCACAAACGATAATTACCTACAATTACGACTATCTGTTCTGGAACTATTGATTTGACCAGTAACAGAATTTATCTTACTATTCGAGCTATCTGTAAAAATGTATTCAATTATTAAAAAACTCAATTTATCTTATTTTTATCAAAAAAAAAGAAAAAAATGCTATCAAATCTTTTCTCTTAAAAAATCCGTTAAGTGCAAGTCGAACTACGAACCACAAGTTATATTTAATAGTTCGTCTATTAGAAAACAGATGCCTCCAAATTTTAATATACCTACATATAAAAATGTTTGTGCATATGTACGTAACGTGATCACGTCTAAACCATTGGACCTATCGAAACCATACTCACACCATATGTTCATTTGGTGCTTCAATAAGTTTATATTTTTTTGGACCTGGTAGGTGGAGCTGGGGTTGAGATATTTTGATAAATTGTATTTAGGGTTCGATTTAGAACGTATTCAGAATATATTAGGAGTCCTAAATAAACTGAATTATTATTATTATTATTACGTTAGTTACGTGTATTTATTAACTGATTTTTTAACAAATTAATTTTGGGCAGAACAACGGTTGCCGTACTAAATATTCTTATTGCCGGTATTATAAAGGGGCTTGCAAATTTGCAAGTTTGCTAGCACTCATGAGATATCAAACTTATGTATATGACAGTTCTCTTGGAGTTTTGTGATGACTTTGATAACTTTCGCGCAAGCGTTGTATGTAAACACCAACGGTATTAGAACAGTGGTGCTATTATGAAAATTATTTTAAGGGGTTTGGTGTAGTCAGAGACATGAAAAAATGACAATTTTAAATAATTTTTTTTTGCCAGTAAATTATTTTATTTTATAAAAGTAAAAACATAGCATCATTAAATAAGGTTTCGACTTGACTTGACAGAAATTTTAGAAAAAAAAATTAATAATTTTAAAAGTAATGGCTGTTTGTGGTGATCCAGTTCCAACCGAAGCTAGGTGCGGTGACCATCACTTATCCTTGGAGATTCATCCAAATTCAATCGAACAAAAAAAATAGTTTTATTAATAGATAATCTAGTGCCTGATCGAAGCTTTTTTCTTTCTTAAATTAACAAAATGGCAGCCTCAGGAAATTTTTTTCAAAATTTTCGGGGAAAAAACAGTTAATTGTTTATAACAAATTGAAATTTAAAAAAAATCCTTCGATCAGGCACTAGCTTTTCATGTTTTGAAAAAGCTGTATAAATTTCATTAAAATCTACCGAGCAGTTTTCGAGCTACAGTGGTCACGTAAAGTAATATATGTATTATTTAATTATTTACACCGAGTCAACTATTCCTGGGCCATAAAATAGTTCTTCAGCCGTTGTAGCAGCTTCCAAAAATGCAAAAAACAAAAATCGATTTTTTGAAAACTCTGACTACACCTAACCCCTTAAACGGTCAGAGTCGCCAACTATGTTACAATACGTTGAAGTATCACTGCTATAAATTCCATAGCTAATCCATAGATACTACAACAAAATTAATAACCTCATTTATGAGTGCTAGCAAGCTTGCAAATTTGCTAGGTCCTTTATAATACCGGACATTAGAATAATTTTTAATTTAAAAAAAAAAACCGGTGATTTCTGATAATGTTCTTCTGATTTCGGCATAATTATACATATTTCCAACTATTTAGATTTTCCTCGTTATTACTTACATTCGGAGATATGTATAGAGAAAATATTTTTACGATTTTTTTTTATTTGTAAAACGAAGATTTTGAAAATGCCAAAACGTTTACATATGTCAATTCTTTGAATCGTCAGCTTTCATTTGATACCACACTTGCCAGGATAAAAAAACTTTTGGTACCCATTTGCCTCCTTAGAAAGCGCCAAAAACCAATTTTATTTTAATAACTCGGTCAGGTCTATTAATATCTTAAAACTGAGACTTATAATTTATAATTTAAGTTAATATCGTCTCTGTCTTTTTTTAGAACAATTCCGTCTTGTTAAAATTTATCTCATCGTGCAACCTTCTTAAGAAATCCAACATTCTTAAGTAAAAGTTAACATTATCTTAAACGAAAAAGCCATTTTTTACAAGGTAAAGTAATTACCTCTATTCTCTGCTCTTAAATACGCTCTTGTATTCATCCAACACAGAATATTACCACTAAAATTAATTCAATTATAATACACGTAAAGCGTAATGATTTATGGTGCGAAAACAAAAGATCCCAGTAACAATTGCAACAGTAGTTCATCCAAGATGCATGCGCTGTCGTGCCGGGTACGCGATACTTCTCAATGTGCGGTGTTAAAATGGCCGTAATGTGTTTACACTGGTAACGAAACAGAAAGGTGGTGATGGTATAGTAACATGCAAAAGTGTTGCTTAAAATGTTAAGTGTTTTAGAAAATATAGGATATACAATACGTATGCAGCTATTTGCACTCGAAAATATATTTTTTTCTCGTAATTTTGAAAATAGATCTAAAAGACACTGTACTTTTTCCATGTAAAATAGATAGTTGAAAGTACCATCAGGTACAGTAAACTAATGTATAAGTATTCAGTTTTTATTGAAATTCGCTTCTCATAAACTTAGTAGGCTCCTCTCATTTGATAATTATAATAATTAAATCTTTTCTCCACGTATCAAACAAACACAGATGTTTTGAAACTCATTTGCTAGATAAATAAGTACGTACTCTTCGTTTATAGTACTCATATATATGCATTGAAAATCGTATAAGTAAATTTTATGGCAGTCATTATTTAATATTCCGAATTTTAGTTTTTAGATACGTTAAACTTGATATAAAATTAATTAATAAAATGGACGTAATTTGTGTTTTTTATTTAAAATGATTTATCTTTTTTTGTATATAAGCTTCACCTTAGAAAAAGATAACCGATACCTTATATATTTACGAATTTGTTGTAAGTGATTCTCATTTTTAGCGTGGCAGACGACTTACGATGCCAATGGTACATAAGCCCAAAAAGTGATATTGATTCACAAAAGTACTATACTATAATTTCAGATTTGTATTGAAAATTATTTTTGTTCAGATTAAACTAGCTGTGGAAAAATATAGAGTTACCTATCGATATATTTTATTTATGATTTTTATCAGCAACGCAAAAAAGATCATAATTAAAAAATATATAATTGAAATATAAGAGTTTTTATTTAAAAAATCAACATATACCTAAAGATCAAAACCTAATATACTAGACTCTTGCTAATTCGGCTATTTCTTACATAGTCGAATCTGACTTTTGGAACACTATGTATGTTTTTTTTTGCTAAATAGAGTATCTCAAAACCATCTAAAATAAATAAATATGAACGTATAGGTACTATATTATACTATATTTTTTCGCATCTTTTCATACAAATCTGAAATTATAGCATAGCATGTTCTCTGTTCCACTAATCGAGAAATTCCTTAACAGTTTGAAAAAGTTTTTTTTAATTTTGGTTGTATCTACCTTGTGATACTGTAAACGAAATTGAAAAAACTCAATCACTACCTATTTTATATAGAATTAGTTTTTATTTCATCAAGTTCTATTTAATTAAATTATTTTACAACTATTTCCTTTTCAAATATATTACCACTTCTTTTAGTGTTTATGATCAAACTAAAAAAAAAAAAAAAACTCATGATAAACATTTTAAAAAAGAAAAAAAATATTTCGTAATTTCAACAGCATACTAAATTGGTATTTATTTTGTACTAGCGGAATCCCGCGGCTTCGCTCGCGTAAACTTCGAAACTATTTAGAACCTTCCATACGTGATAAGGGATGACATATTACATTTTTTATATTGATTTTTATTCATTACCTATAAAAAAACGTTAATATCTCGGATCTTAGTTAAAAATTGTAAAAAATTAACCCTCTGTCTACCCTCACCATTAGGGGCTGAATATCGAATTTTTTATTGCAGATTATTTTGCCCGAATTTACCTTTATAAGTAAAGCAGGTATGCAGATAAACATATCTAAATCCATCTTCATTTTTAATTGAATTTTAATCTGTTCAAATTTATTTTAATATCATTAAAAATTATAAAGATAACTATATCAAATTTTTACCCCCTCCCCCTCATTACCATAGGGGTTGAATTTTCGTAACTAACATTTGTCTTGTAGAGTACCTACTTGTGCCATGTTTCATTCGGTGAATAAAAAAAATTACAAATTTTTCCACCCCCTAACACTTTAGGGGTTAAAATTTTGGGAAATGCTGAAATAATTGTTTCATTATTTATATTGTAGAGTATGTTCGATAAGTTTAAATTAAATGCGGACAAAAAAAATATGTTTTTATATAAACTTTGACACCCTGTTTTAACCCCGTAGGGCTTGAATTTCGAAAAATCCTTAGTGGGTGCTTACATCATAAAAGAAAGGCACCTACGAAATTTCACGTTTCTAGGTCCAGGGGTTTGTGCTGTACGTTGATATATGAGTGAGTGAGTGGTTAAGAACAAACTCTTTTATAGATATATGTAGATATGCCTTAAATAATATTCAAATCATTATGCACCATAGTTAAAATTTACATCCTGTCCTGTTTAATGTAGATGTTATTAGAAATTATATACTTTCCAATTAGTAAAATTAGCGATAACATATTACTAGTATAATTTTTACTATCAGATGTTTGTGTTTGTGTCGATAATTTAAATTAAAAAAAATTAAATAAAAAATCATTACACGGCTGAACAATAATAACGTATTGGTTCAATAGCCGAAGAGTCTTAAGGCGACTATGCAAAGAAAATAAAAAGTTTAAAAACTCAATTAATTATGGTATAAACAAACAAAACAAAATCTGTAAAATAAATTATTAAATTTTCTTTTCTGTTTGTTTCCAATCTGCAGACTTTTAAAATAACACAAACATCTGAATAATTTCATTTTCAAACTTAAGATGATTTTAATTGAAAGCTGAAAATTGTTATTACACAAATTTATTGATACTTTTTCGAATTTATTGAACTTATTTATTTATTTTATATTCTCTCTTTATTTTTTAAGTAAGTATGCGATAAGAGACTCTTATTCAATTATATACGCAATTATATACTATCTAGGGTGTCTAACGTATCGTAAAATAAATAAAGAACTAAATATAAAATTTAAAAAAGTATTTGTCGACGGTTGCAATTCGAGTTCATATTTTGCAGCTCGGAGACATTCTTTTTATAAGGTCTCAATAGAAATCCTTGTCCAAATGATTTGTAAATAGTCGCACAATTCTCTGTCGACTTCATCTCTTAAGTACTCAGACTTCAGACTTTGTTTCATACAAGATTCATGACTCGCTCGATATTCTACTCTAACAATAAATTCCTTGTTGTCCCTCTGGCTAAAAAACTATTCTCACTGTATATACTATATACCCTCACTATTGTCTTGATTTTATATAACAACTAGCGGTTCCGCCCCGGCTTCGCAACGGAGTTAATATTTCACCCTCTGTCACATATGGAGGGTTGTAATTAGTTTCATTAGATCAAGCGGGAAAAATACCATGGGAGTGAGTAAAAAAGAACCCCCAATCTCGCATAGGGGTTGAGATATTTACGATTTTTTCCGACTTCATTTACTATTTTTCAATTACGCCAAATAAGTATAACTTCTAATTCATTTTTTTCGTCAATTTTATTCCGCCATTAGCATTTATTAAACCTCAATATCTTGCCAGCTTAGCTATGGAAGGGTCGACGAAACACTATTAATGGTTAGGGTAACAGCTGGACTTAATCTGGTCCTTACTGGATTCCGACAATAGAATTAGGATACTCAGCTGTCAATGTATATCATTCGATTTCACAAACAAAATCATTTCGATGTACTCTACCATTTTTAAACCAAACGTTGATATTTTTTATACCATCTAAATATAGTATATAATATTTTAATTACTTACCTCAGTTTGTGTTCGAAATAAAATAAAAATTCTTGGAACTTCTTTAAAAAATTTATTTTAATGAAATTTTGTTTACAATATTTTTCTTGATGCCTACGTTACATATTTTTCATTAATTAAAAACCAATTAAAAGCATCTGCCAAGTGACTACACAGTGCTTCCTTTTGCTAAATTCACCAAAGGTAATTAATTATCGAAGAATTTTAATAAATACCGATAAGTATTCAGATGAACTACCATGGTTAGCCATTTATTTTTTGTAAGATATTATTTAAAAAAATATATTTCAAAAAGTTTCTTAATACGTGCCTTAGTAGGGGAATATCTCATTACAGAAGTTGTGGTGACCTTTTTGAAATCAGTGAACAAAATTTTATCTCTTTGAGAAATGATCACATGGCTTTCCATATTTTTTTGGATATGGCAAGGAAGCAATATCTGTTCATTATAAATATAATAAATTCATACAAAAGTTTTAAAAAAGAACCTAATCCAACTCTGAATTTAACAGTAATAAAAATGATTAAAAGAATACATATTATTTTCTATTAATTTAAAAAATTAGAGTTATGAAATAAATTGTTCAAGTAACGATGGTTTATTTTTGTTTTACTACTATTTAGGCTTGGAAAGCGAGCTAGTTAACCCTAAAAGAGTTGCGCGAGTGACATGTGTCACCAGTGTCACCCAACCCTATGTTTCTGTCAATAGTGTTAGATTAATTACACTGTTGGTCCTAATACCTTCCTGGAAAACATTGGTGAGCAATATCAGACTGGCCATTAGCCGGAAACGCAAAACATACTGACGGAAATAAGATAAAACCACAAAAAGTGCGTGTTCGAATAGACACAATTACATGTATTAAGACTATCTTAAAGATATTATGTCTATCGGTATATTTTATCTCTATTTTTTTAAATCTATCTCTTATCACTATCAAAATAGCATTATAAATTATTTAGTATACATTATATAGTTATGTATTAGGGTGACCATTAAATTTCTTATTTTCAAATTTCTTCTTCACCCCCCAAATTTCTTAAAGTAAGAAAAAAATAATCTGCCGTGTGCCACAGGACTTTCTTATACGTAATAATGACAGTGAACAGTGTACGTGATTTTTATTTTATTGAAGGATATTTCTGACAAACAAATACAAGATAGAGTAAAATGAATTTGACATAAACTATAGAAATATTATTTTATACTATTGAACTAATTTTGTTTAACATAATTACTAACAATAAGATGGGAACGGATGTTTACTCTAGTATTTTTTTTTTAATTTTTTGGAATAAGACATAAATGTTTTAGATAAAAAATGTCGAGTATGTTATTATCTATAATTTATTTCCCATACATTTTTTTCCAACACTTATGATTTAGCCAGAAAGATTTTTTTTAAATAATTATTTAGAATAATCTGTACTGGTTGTCGGGTGATTTGACGGTACGGATCATGACCCATTCGGTCAAGTCACGCGGCAACCACTGCAAACTAAATGAAATAGAGTGTAGTGTTTATTATCAGTATTACATATAAGAAAAATTCATAGTACTTATGACAAACACGTACACTGTTCATTTTCTGTAATACGTATAAGAAAGTCCCATGACACTCATGGCAGATATTTCTTCTCTGTTATGAACCATTTGAAATGTACTTAAAAACGAACACTTGGTAAAAAAAAAATTAAATTTGTTTTTTCGAAAAAATGAATAGAACATAAATTATAGATAATAATATTACCTACAATTATCAAATTGGTCATTTTTCTCTAATTCGCACTGTTTCAATGTAATTCGAAAAATTCAAAAATCGCTGTAGGTAAACATCCGTTTCCTGTTGGGTGATCGTTTTCAAAAATAGGAGGTTTTCATCCCAGGAAAAAATTAATCTTAAGTATAAAATGTCACCTTTCTACGATTTGTCGTATTTGAGTTACAGCGTCTACAGACAGACAGACACACAGACATCATGGCGAAAATAGTCAGAATAGATTCAGGGAAGGTTAAATATGATAATTCCATCAAAATCCGGATTTCGAAAAAAATCGCGTTCACTATACTTACTTATACTATATGTATATTTCATATACATATAGTATAAGAAATTAATAATGTATACAAAATTTTAATGTGATTGGATATTAGGCTTCTTTCACATTTCTGAAATCACTCAAGGAGTAGTGGGAAGCTATAAAAAAATCTAATCAAAGGTGCAAAAACTAGAAAGTGTCAGTTTTAAGATGCATTTTTGATTATTTTAGAACATTAAAAAGTCAATTTACACAAAGATACAGCTGTTAAAGAAAAATTGAAAAAATCAAATGCATTTTACGTCTTAATATTCGATCGCTCGGGGGCACGAATCAATAATATCCAATCACTTTAAAATTTTGTATACATTTTTTTTTACCTTTAAGAAATTTTGAGGGTGACCTTAAAGAAATTCGAAAATAAGAAAATTAATGGCCACATTTTCATAAATAAATTCTACTTCAACAAAAATGTCTTCTTAGTCACTTCAACTAAAAAATGTATATCTTAACCACAATAAAATAATGATTCGACATCACAAGAAGTGCTCATCAGAAGCCTATCGGTTCTAGACAGTTTAAGTGATTAAGTAAACATATTCTAGCTTGAAAAACAAAAAAAAACACTTTTGACCACCTCCCTCCATCATCAGACCCTTTTGGTCACAATATGTATCCAAAGGACTCATTGAAACAAGTGGGGTTTATTGTCTCTATAACCAATAGTACCATAATACTGTGTTGCATAAGTTTGCAAAGTTTCAAATCGATACGACAATTAGAAGTGAGTAAAAAGTGAACTGTAAGATTTGCTTACAATAAAATCCTCTGAATGTGACATGTTTGCAACTTTTTTTTATATAACAAATTTAACGTGCTCTATATTTTGAATAAAATGAGAAATGGTTATGAACAATAAAACATATTCAAGCACTCAAAAAGTAATTTGTATTTGTAAAAAGTATCTGGCATTATTTTTTCTGTTTTTGCAAAAGTTAATCTAAACCAGGCTTGTCCAACCCGCGGCCCGCGGGCCGCATGCGGCCCCCGAGCACATTTCGTGCGGCCCGCATAAGATTTAATATAAAATGAAAAGATAAAAAATATAATATAAAGATTAAAAAAAAGTAAAATATGAAAATAATTAACGATATCAAGTAAAAAAAAGGTCTTCAGATTTTTTGTGTTATAAAGTAGTATAGATAGTGTACATACTACAGAGATATAAATAAATTAATCAAGTAAAAAAAAAGGTCTTCAAATTTTTTTTGCGGCCCTTAACAATTTTTTTCGCTATTTTTTTGCGCTCTGCGGCCCACGAGGGTCAAAAGGTTGGACACCTATGATCTAAACAATCATTTTGTTCAAAAAAATAAAATGACATGTATGCACTAGGTCTCTTAAATATTAAATTTTTCAGTTTTTTTTGGGTCAATCGCCTCAACCACATAAAATAATTATATTTTTTATGTAGTAATACTACTCACCCATTTTTTACAAATAATTAACCAAATCTGTAACTCTTACCGTTTAGGAAATCCCTATGCATTTCACGCTTTTCTTAGATATCCTATATATGTAATGCTTAAAGTGTATAGAATAATACACGCTTAGATGCTACACTTTTTATGAACTAATATTTGTAGCATATAATGATTATCTGCTCTAACACATCATTTCTATACAACTATTTTGCTTTGAGTTGTTGAACTATTGTTGAACTCTTTCCGACATGTTATAACATAAATTGATGCAATTAGAGTTATATGATAGAACATTGTAGTAATAAAAGTTTTAAAAATGAAAATATAAAATGTTATTTGTATGTACAAAATACACAAACGTAAACAACATATTCTGTTTAGTGACACAGTACAATAGACTTAATAAGCACGAATGCAAGAATTTTATGCCACACTTCGAAAGCTTGTATCTCTGATATGAATAAAACGTCAATATATATTTTATGTAACCAATTTAGTAAAAAAACTAGCGTATTGGACCCGGTGTTACCCGAGTTAGTATCCACAAAACTATTATTAAATTAATTAATAAAATATTAAAACCTTTACTATAGAATTCTTTCTTCAATAGAAGATTGATGCATGAAATATGACTGAAAATTTTTGTATTTTCGATTTCGTTACAAGTAGGTATGTTGTTTATATTGTAGAAAATGACGTGAAAAATTAGAATTTTCAAACTGCAGGTCTGTATCTTAAAACGTTCTCGAGTTATAGCCTCTCAATTTTTTTTTCAAAATTGTGGAGAAAAATGGCTGTAAATTTTGAACGTGTTATCATATTTAATTTTTGTCGACGGATTTGGAATCAGTGTATAAAAATCTATATAATGATACTTTAAAATAAAATAAATATACCATCCGATTTTTCCGGTTGATTTTCCAAAAAATTTCTTTCATTCATATCTAGTTCGAATACAAAAAAAAAATCAGCCAAATATGTCGAGTCGTTCTCAAGTGATGATCTTTGTGAAAAGTTGTTGTAAACCATCCTGTATATGTATAAAAAAGTAAAAGTCAGCATTCTCTACTACGACATGTTCAGTATACATATATAATATACTCATGGGTACATAAATTCATAGGACAACTGAACATAAAGGAAAGTTTCCTAGAAACAATGACAATTATAATATCTGAGAGCCGCTTCATGTGCTGATAATTTTGGACGGTATTGTATGCATGTAACACTATAAAGGGCGTGGAGGTGTAGTGGGGGTAATGAGGGGATTCCAGTAGGTAAATAACACGAATTAATTGACCGCCACAAACACCGGAAAGTGCCGTAAAGGATCCCCGGAGGCCCGGAAGTTTGTTTAGGTTCACCCGAGAGTAACTCCTTGAGAAAGTGAGGATGTGCGATGTGTGAATAAGTATTCTTCTTTTTTTCAAACTTATATCTCAACGGGGGATTCACATCCAGTTCTGATTGGTGCTGAATTTACAATAGTTGGTGTAGTATTTCCAGTGCCCGAATGTGAAAGTTGCTAGATTTGTTTGCATTATTTGAAGTTTTCGTGAGTTTCTTTTTTTGGAATTTTTAGAAATGTCTGAGTGGATATTACATTTTAAAATATCATGCTGTTTGTGCTTGTATATAAGTTTTTATTGAAAATTCTATAACATTTTATGTATGGAATTTTACTTTATATAAAATATAATTTATTCAGAAGCCAAATTGACTTAATTCACTTTTGTCGATATTTTTTATTTTATAAGAAAAAATAATCTCGGAAATTTTATTTCTATTATTTAATATCCTTTAATAAAAACTGCAAATGTTAGTCATATTTGGACACTGTTATGCACAAATGCACCAACCCACAAAAATATGATTTTTTAATTATGAATGCAGTTTCAATCAAAAGAAAGATTACGTTATATTTAAATAAAAATAAATAAAATGTCTGAGGTCATTTCAAAAACCTCTTGTCACATTTTTTTCAAATATGCATTTTTTGGTGAAAATGATTTCTTAAAGGTAGATGCGTATTCTGGGTATAAATCACGTAAATCAATATATTCCTTCCTCTTTTTTTTGGACCCCCCCCCCCCAAATTTGTTGTATCCCACTTCTTTTTTAATACTTTTTGTCATACAAAATTATAACATTTTCTGTAAATACATATCTTTCATATGGAAAAAACATTTGTTATTAATTATTTTAATGCGTGGCCAAAAAAAATTCTAAAAAAGAGCTTTTTTTGGAAGTCGCAACTGGGTCTGTCCCCTTAAAGATATTAAATCATGACAAATTAATACATGTGAAATATTAATAAGTTAATTTTTAAGTGTAATTGTCAATAATAAACAATAATAAATATGACTACAATGATTGTTTTGGTTAAATTGTATACCACAAATCCTATTTCTTGCTAAAACAACATAAATCAAGAACAGTTTTTCCGGGTTTTTTCATTATTATTATTATTAATAAACTGTGAAGGTTATTCGATATTTCAAATTTTTACAACTCAAATACTAAATTAAGCATAAAAAAGTCCTTTAAAACTTGTTTGTTTGTGCATGAAACAGTTTTTATTGATTCTTGAAAAATTCTAATTTTGTGACTTATGAGGTTTTTGAAATGACCGATTCAATTATAATTCAACTAAATTGCTAGAATGTTAGATATAGAAAAAAAATCAGATTTCATTGAAAATGTTTCTAATTAACGTTAAATTACTGTTTTCCAATAAAAATGTAGAAAAACTACTAATGGGTTTTCTTTCCGCATATCGATAGTATTCATGTAATAAAACAACTAGAAAATTCTACCCATTTAAATAAATCGATGTAATGGTTTAAATATTTGACCGAAATAATTAGTATTTATGTATTAATAGTTTCTTCTCAGACAAAAATAAAAATCTAGTCAAATAATTGTAATTCTTGATCTATAGATTTTATTCTTTCCATATAACCTACTTATATATATTATACTTATTGTAAAGTGCTCATAAAGATTTTTTTCCGACAAAAAATGTCGCATCTAAAAATAGTCAATTGTGATTTGGAATTTGGGGGGTCTCAAAACAGGGACATTTGATGACAATTTATTTATATTGTTGGAATAATCACAGTTTCTTCTGTTTTATAAAAGCGGGAAGTTAAAAATATAGTTATAAAAGTAAATAATATATAATATGTTATAGCCAGTGTAATAAATTGAGAATTATTAATAATTAACGGATTATTATTATTAATACAAATCACAAATAAGGTGAGGTTAGGTTCCGCTTAATATTAAAACGTACCTATTTGTAATTCTTTTTACTAACTGCATTTATTATACTGATCAAAACATATATATACATACATTGTAATAGTGTCCATTAATTACGTAAAGCTTTGGGGGAGGGGGAGGTCCAAAGCATTTTAGTTTGTAACGTTAAGCATTGAAATAACATTACCGAACCGGTCATCTTTCATGTTACAAACTATATTTACGTAAGGTATCTTTTCTAATTAATTATTTTAAAATACTTTAATTAAAACCCACATACAGATTTTTTTTTATAAATCAATTCAAATAAAAAATTAATTAATTTACTTTGCTACTTTTCATATACATAAAATAACCATACCTACGTAAAAAAGAGGGAGGGGTTACGAATCTTTACAAGGATGAGAGTGGGTCGCAAATTTCGAAAATCGCATTAAAAGACTCTCCCATACAAGACGGTTTAAAAAAGATAAATGAACATTTAATATATTATGCACCATAATATACACATTCAAATTCAACACTGCTATGTTATGCTGACAAGTAGAAGTAGCAACAGACATTTAATAGATATTTAAGCCCTCTTATCTGTAGCTACAATAACACTAACATAAGTCTAGCCAACATGTCAGAGATAGGGTAATTGTGTGAATGGTGGTAAAGGGTAGTTTTAAACAAATTTTTCAGCAGCAGCAATAACACTGATAATGATTATAGAGGTAACCAACATGCCAGAGATATGGTAATTGTCAGTATGGTGAGAAGAAATAGTTTTGAACACATACTTTTTATACAAACGCTTGTTGTTAAAGGTTTATTTATTTATTTAAATGTAACATTATTTTTGATTTGTAAACACGACTGAAATTCGTAAAATGTGACATTATATCTTTTACTAAAATATAAAGATATTTATTTACTTAAAAATGCTGGATCGATTTTGAGGAAACTTGCCTCAAGGCTTTTTTTTTAATCTTAAATTTTAAATTAGAGTGTAAAAATATACATACATACATGCCTTATTAATTGTTGGTTAATTAGTAAGTAATTTTTATAACTAATATAAAAATGGATTAATTTTTATTAACCTCCTATACCCGCGCATTCGTCTGTCAGACCATCAGATTACATTTGACAATGAACTTACTAGTAACTTATGATTTGTTGCGATCTTCAATGTAATGCAGAGAGCATTCGTGCGAAAAGGTGCATAGGTGTTACACTTTTGAGTATGCCCCGAATGCAATAATAGTGACACATTGGTTGAAAATAATTTATAATACTTTATTCTTTATGTTGCTATGTTAAAGTTTTTAGAGTTATTTTTAGTTTTTGTTTTAAGAATAATTTTTTTTCAAGTTTTCGTAGTTCGTTTAAAAAAGTAACTTTTTTCAGAGGCTGTAATAAAAGACTATTAGTCACTAATTAAATCAAAATATTGTCTATAACTTTGGCTTATTTATTTAAACACATCCTATAGTACCTACTTATAAAAATTAATTTTACTAGGCTACCATAAAAACAGGTTATATAACTTTTGGTCACAGACACCGTGCGGTTGTATACAGGATGGCCCAAGTAAAACGAAACGGGCGCGCTTTTGGTCATTTAAAATAAGATTTTGAAAAAATGCTCGACACGTCGATTTTGCTTTCAAGGGGAACATCTTTTGATATAAAATATTTGTAAGAATCTTTTCAACCCTCAGCGCTATATGATAGGGCAAGTGATACCTTATTTGAAAGGTTTTTTCATTCTTAATACGGTGCTTTTTGGATTTTTCAAATATGTTTAGTTATAGTCAAGTAATTTATATTTTAAATTCCATAAATGCAATGATTTTCTGATTAAAAAAAAGCAAACATTTACAACTAAAATTCAAAATAAAGTAGGCTTATTATCTTATCAAATAATTCAAAACCATCCAATTTGGACATTTATTGAATTAATTAAAGTTTTGGAATCAAATAATTAAAAAAAAAATTACCAACATCCAAAACTTTAATTAATTCAATAAATGTCCAAATAGGATGTTTTTGAATTATTTGATAAGAAAATAAGCCTACTTTGTTTTGAATTTTAGTTGTAAATGTTTGTTTTTGATCAGAACATCATTACATTTATGGAATTCAAAATGTAAATAACTTGACTAAAACTAAACAGATTTGAAAAAATCAAATAGCACCGTATTTAGAATGAAAAAACCTATCAAATGAGGTATCACTTGCCCTAACATGCTATTTAAAATTTCAAGGATTGTGCTCATAGCGCTGAGGGTTGAAAAGATTCATGCAAAAATTTTATAGCAAAATATGTCCCCCTTGAAAGCAAAATCGACGTGTTCGAGCTTTTTTTCAAAATCTTATTTTAAATTACCAAAAGCGTGCCCGTTTCGTTTTACATGGGCCACCCTGTATGTGTTATTCTATTTAACGCGGAGTAAAAATAAACAACATATAAAAATGCTGTCTAAATGAACCAACGGGTTCAACAGACAAAATTAATATACAAAAAAAAAAAATTAACGCGGGTATAGGAATGGTAAAACAGTACTGGACTTACGTTATTGTGGCTCTTCATCAAAAGAGCGTTATTATGACTTGAAAATCGTTATTTTTAGACATACGTTCGTCTGGTTCTAGCCTAAACTATCAGAAATAAATCAAATCTTTGTATGGATGCGAGAATATATATCTAACTTTAATATTTATGTAGCTACAGACAATTTTTTATATAAAATACGGGCAACGCTATGCACACCGTATATTTCCAACCTGCATTATCTGTCAACAGTTACAATATAAATAATCTGCCGTGTGCCACGGGACTTTCTTATACATAATAATGACAGTGAACAGTGTACGTGATTTTTATTTTATTGAAGGATATTTCTGACAAACTAATAAAAGATAGAAAAAAATGAATGGGACATAAACTATCGATATATTATTATAAACATTATGTATAGAACGAATTTTGTTTAACATAATTACTGACGAAAACGGATGTTTATTCTTGTCATTTTTTTTAATTTTGGATTTATTTTTGAAATAAGACAAAAATGTCGCGTATATTATTATCTATAATTTATTCCCCATACATTTTTTTTCAACACTTATGATTTAGCCAGAAATAAATTTTTAAAAATCATTATTTAGAATAATCTATACTGGTTGTCGGGTGATTTGATCGTACGGATCACGACTCATACCGTCAAGACACCCGGCGACCACTGCAAACTAAATGAAATAGAGTGTACAGTGTTTATTATCAATTTTACGTATAAAAAAGATCCATGATACCTATAGCAAACACGTACAGTCTCTGTGATACGTATAAGAAAGTCCCATGACACTCATGGCAGATATTTCTTCTCTGTTATACTGTTATGAACCATTTGAAATGTACTTAAAAACGGATACTTAGTAAAAAAATAAAATAAAATTAGTTTTTTCGAAAAAATGAATGGAACATAAATTATAGATACTAATATTACCTACAATTTTCAACTTGGATATTTTTCTCTAATTCGCACTGTTTCAATGTAATTCGAAAAATTCAAAAATCGATGTAGGTAAACATCCGTTTCCGGTTGAAAAATCGTTTTCAAAAATAGGAGGTTTTCATCCCATGAAAAAATGAATCTTAAGTATAAAGTTTCACCCTTCTACGATTTGTCGTATTTGAGTTACAGCGCCCACAGACAGACAGACAGACACACAGACATCATGGCGAAAATAGTCAGAATGGATTCTGGGAAGGTCAAAATTGATAATTCCATCAAAATCCGGATTTCGAAAAAAATCGCGTTTACAATACTTACTTATACTATATGTATATTTCATATACCTACATTGGTATAAGAAAGTAAAAAACTACATAAAATATGTTTTCATTCAGATTTAAATAGTATATATTGTGAAACAAATGCGGAACAGAACTTGATACATCACAATGCGAGTGCCCGGTGCATTCATTTTAATTCAAACCTTCATTCTTACTCTTATTTACTTTTTAAACGTTTGTGCATTGATTTGCACGTCAAACTATATTTTTATTAAACTAAACAATATCTACTTTTTAAACAAAATAAATATAATTCCACGCTTGCAGCAAACTCAATCTGCATTTAGATTTATCATGATGTAGTTTCATGCTGCGTGAAATTAGTTTTTTGAAACCAGTGTACAGTAGTAGGTATGTGATGTGTATTACACCCACTGAAAAACTACTCATTCTTCAAGCAAATATGTATGTATGTATGTGTACACGTCAATCCAACAAACTACAATGCTTCGCCTCGAGGCTTTTGTTTTAGTTAGATATTACAGTACATCTGATTGGTGTGTGAGTGTAAGAGGGGGGGGGGAGGTATGTGCAGGGGCGGATTTAAATAAATTGATTTAGTAAAAATTAAACTTTAACAAAAAATAAGTTGCCAAAATCACAACTTTAAAATATAAAATTTGGATATATTACTACCATGATCCAATAAAACAAGGTCTGCTATAGATATTTTGAAAGCCGCTATTTAATATAAATTTCGTATCGATGATGTATTATATCGACAAGGAATTTATTAGTGTTGTGCTTCAAATAACTTATCGATAATTAAATCAAATAAAAAATAAAAAACAGTATTGGTCGTTTATTTATTTGTATTCCCGCGTTTGTCACAAATTCCTTATTAGAAAAATTTCGTGGTGATGACGTCATTGTATAGAATAAATGAACTGTCGAGCAGACCTTGTATTATTGGATGGATTACTATACCTTCTTTCTTTAAGGAAAGGGAGGTGGGCTGTTAGTTTTGCTTAAAATTTTAATACATTCTGTCGCCCTCCAGATTCTTCCGTAAAATAAACTTTTAAACAATTTAAAAATTACCAAATTCACAAATTAAAAAAATTAAATAATTTAGATATATATGTATGTAGATTAATACCTTCTGACGTTTGAGGGTCGGGGGTTGTTAGTTTTGCTTAAAATATGAGTGCTTTATATCGTCCCCCCCCACAGATTGTTTCATAAGATGACACCAATAACTTAGGTTTCTTCTAGACATTATTTTGGTTTCGTGATTTTCATTTTTCTTGAAAAATTTAATTGACTTTAAATTGATTTTTTATCTCACTTAACTTACATAAGATATAATACGTAATAGAATCCGGAAGTTAATGGGTTGTCATTAAAGTATTCTATTTTTTTTTAATAATTTAATGTACAATATGGATACCAACTGAATAAATATTTGTATTAATATTTTCATCATTATTAAAATTTTAATTATAACTTTAATTTTCATGATCCTACCTACATATTGCAACACAAAACTATCATATTGTGAAATCGACTGGAAATAAATGTATATTAACGAATGAATGAACACAATTTTATATTATTTAATATCTTATTGATACATAGAATGAATAGTTTATATATACTTATACAAAATTGATATTATTTACTCATTTAATATTATCTATTTATTTTGAGCCACATGTTCAAATAAATAATTTATAATAATCAATTAATAAATTGTTTTGTAAATATTCATAATCCTCGAATAAAGATAAATCCTTTGAAAATTGTTAGGTTATAATTCTCAATATTCTCATATATGAAACTTGATTTAACTTTTTTATACATACATACCTAATACCTACCTTTGTATATTTTTTGTATATTCTAAATAAAATAACGTAAAAAAACCGTACTAAATACGAAAGTATCTCTGTTTATCTGTTTGTCTGTCTGTTTGTTATATTTTCATGGCTAAACCGGTCTTGTTGAAATTTAGCAAGAAGATAGCTTGCATTCTGTGGAAGGAAATATGCTACTTTGTATCCCGAAAAAATAGATAAAAAATGGGTGTGTGGACTTTTGTATGCGTCATAGGTTATGTTAGTTTAGTGACATCTAGCGTACAAATACGAAACTAAAAACCTGTTTTATCGACTATCATAACATAAATCTGTACTATGTAATCCTATATACTATATTCCTACTATACATACTTTACTTTACGCCAGATATGTTTCATGGACCCCCGGAAATAGTTTAGCGGACCCCCGGGGGACCACGGACCATAGCTCAAAACCATTGTAATCTGTATTACACGCGAACGAGCTAGTAAATAAATGTATAAATTACAAATTTTCAAATATAGGCTATACCTAACCTAAAAGTTAATAAAGTTTAATATTTAAAAATTGTTATTGTGAAAGGAATGCAAATATCTATCAGTAGTTTTCATTAACTTGTACACACAAATTCCATTCGTTTATATTGTAAAGATACTTTTTAAGAATTAAAAAAAATCGAATTTGAACCACCCTAACTTTACTTGTCAGTGTACATTGTAAGCCGTCGCTCGTCGGGTCTTAGAACTCCAATAACCGGCATAGTGTAGATATTTTTCTCAAATAGGAAATTTTAAGCTTTATTTTAAGACTTAGATTTCTAGCACATCGCATTCCTGAGAAATAAACGATGGGAAATAGTTTAAAATAAGGAATTTTTGCAATTTTTAATTTAATTTTTAATACATTTCAGTCTTGTCTTATTGTTAGTTGCGTATCGCTAAAATCCTCGTTCCTAGATCGAAATAAAAGACATATCTATGGATATATCCCTATAATAAATTAAAATCTAAAAAAACTTACTTCAAAAAAGCTGCCACGGGACTTTCTTATACGTAATACTGACAGTGAACAGTGCACGTGATTTTTATTTTATTGAAAGATATTTCTGACAAACTAATATATGAATAAAATGTTTGTGACATAAACTATTAGAAATATTATTTTATACATTACTTATGTATCAAATGAATTTTCATTAACGAAATTACTAAACCAGAAAAGGATGTGCACTCTTGTCAATTTTGTAATTTTCGATTTATTTTTTAAATTAGACAAAAATGTTTTAGATAAAAAATGTTGAGTATGTTATTATCTATAATTTATTCCCCATACATTTTTTCCAACATTAATGATTAAGCCAGAATGATTTATTTAAATAATTTTTCAGGATAACAGTGTGTTTAGTCTCAGTATTATTTATAAGAAAGACCCATGAATCCTATGGCGAACACGTACACTGTTCAGTCTCTGTAATATGTACGTATAAGAAAGTCCCATGACATAAATGGCAGATATTTCTTCTCTGTTATGAACCATTTGAAATGTAGGTACTTGAAAACGGATAGTTATTAAAAAAAAATTTTTTTTCGAAAATTGTGTTTTCGAAAAAATTAATACAACATAAATTATAGATAATAATATTACCTACAATTTTCAAGTTGGCAATTTTTCTGTCATATGCACTGTTTCAAAAATAATTCGAAAAAATCAAAATTTGACATTAGTAAACATCTGTTTCCGGTTGAAAGATCGTTTTCAAAAATAGGAAGTTTTCTTCGCAGACAAAAATTAATCTTAAGTATAAAATTTCACCCTTCTACGATTTGTCGTATTTTAGTTACAGCGTCTACAGACAGACCGACCAACAGACAGACACACAGACATTATGGCAAAAATAGTCAGAATGGTTTCAGGGAAGGTCAAAATGTATAATTCCATCAAAATCCGAATTTCGAAAAAAATCGGATTTACAATACTTACCTATACTATATTTCATATACATTGGTATAAGAAAGTAAAATTTCTTACTTAAAAAACCAGTTAAAAATTTTGTCATCGTAACGAGTAACGAGTGTTACGACATTCTTTAGAGCAGTGGTTTCCAAACTGGGAGGCGCGCCTCCTTGGGGAGGCGCGGACTAGTGCAAAGGGAGGCGCGAAAAGTTTAACAGAAATTTAATTTTCAATACATCACATTAAGTTATATAAATAAAAAATATATACATATAAATAAACTTTTATAACATAACATTATTTTTGTATACTGAAAGGGACATTACTGTGAAGTTTTAGACTGACAACTATTATTGAAAAAGCAAAACTGATAGAATTATCATGCGATACTTCTAAAAAAAATTCTGAGTGAAAGCACTCACTCCCCTTAATTACACCTAGATTTAATGAAGTTTGTGCTAATAATAATAAACAAGTACATTCATCGCATTAAAAATAAATTTTATACGTAAAAAAATACATTTTATACCTTTTTTAAATATTTTTGTATAATTTTATAAAATAATGGGGAGGGGGGCGCAAGAGAATATTTTTTTTAAAAGGAGGCGTAGTTACAGAAAGTTTGGAAACCGCTGCTTTAGAGTAAGCATTTTTAGGGTTCATGTCAGATATTCTCTACAGTGTGAACTGAAATGATGTACACCCAGAGATCAAAGTAAACCTGGATGTCACCTCAAAGCTTTAAAGTCAGTGATGCTTAACACTTAAAGTCAGTGATGCTTAACACCATATATGTTAAAGTAATCCACCCACATTATTATGACGAATTTACAAAACATTTTTATTAAAATCTTTTAAAAAGCGTCGTATATGTTACTAAGAAATAAAATTTGAAAGTTATAAATTAAATGCGTCTATTTTACATTAGTAACGAAAATTTCTCACAACTTTCATTAATGGTGGCTTGGAAAGGGAGGGGTAATGGAATTTATGAATGTAAAACAACATCCAAAATCTATTTTAAAGTTATACTTTCTTCCAAAAATAAAACATTAATTTTGGATTCGCTTTTAGAAGAAGAAAGATTTGTAGATTAAAATTAAAAATAATAAATAAATGTGAATTTATCGGGTCACTGCCGTGAGTAATTTTGAAATCTTTGATCGTGATCGTTACATTTGAGTTCGTGAGATTTATTCCTCTTTTTTTGTTGCTATTACTTGCACTAGAAATGTAATTTAAAAGAAATAATACAAATATTTACAAAATCGTACGAAAAAAAAAAACATTATTTTCATCATTTCTAAATGTATTTAATTAAATCGTGTCACGAGTGAACGGGTGAGCTTAAAAAATCGTGAGCGTGCGTTTTTGTGAAAAAATCACAATTAAGTTTTGATGTATCCAAGTTTGCAGTATATTCGACTGTACTTGTAATTTATTTAATCTAACGAAGTATCGAATTTACGCACAAGCTTATTTCGCACTATCCAATTTTTATTCGAAGCTATTGATTAACTAGTTATCTTCTTCAGTGACATTAAAACAGTGGGATCGGAAAATGACTAAAAGTTTCTTTTCTGAAAACAGGCAAAATCTATCTGTGTGTGTCAGACCCCACGCTTCGCTGGTCTGCAGAACTTTATAGACCTTCTGGGAACCCCAAATTGTTTTAAAGTTGAAATTTTACACGAAGTTCCAATCGAGTGAATTAATTTTTTATGTGGTATAACTTTCCACGAGTAATTACTTTATTGACGGCTTTTTAGTTGATTACGATTTAATTTTATCACAAAGTTCTCTTTGAGCCACATTATTTAACTTGCGAAATTAAAATAAAGTTGAATAAATTATGGATTTATAAATCAACTTTAACTGTGTACATTTGTTTGATTTATATACTTTCTTAATTAATTTAATTGAATTTATGTTGTTTGAGACACACTACGAGTGAAATCCCATGGTAAAGTCAGCAATCATCTTTGCACAGAACCGGCTTCATCGTGACTTCATAGTTTTATACATTGTTGAACACATTGATTTTTTTTATATGAAAAATCAATGAAAACAATTTTTTATATAATTGTATTGAAAAATTTGTCAAGTACGAGTCAAACCTCACACTGTATGTTTTTTTTTTTAATTTATTCGATTATTTTATTTAAAATTAATACAAACTTTATGGATTTCTAGCCTTTTTAATTTTTATTAGTGAAACATTTATATTTAATAGTTCGTAGATAAGAAAATAATTATTCTCATTTTTTCAGAAGTATTTTCAGAGATATGGACAGGGAACAAAATGTTTTATATGATTTAAAAAAAAATTACAAAACGTTTACGCAAAAAAAACTGTTAGATAACCATTTACGCCCTTTAAAATGCACTAAAAATTTTATTTTGACAACTTATAATTTACTAAAATTATGGCAAATCTCTGCTTATTTTAACTTAAACGGTTCAGTAGTTAGGCAGACATACATACATTTACATACACAGTGCTGATTCTATAAGTGATCCATTTTTCCAATTTCCTACCAGTTGCATATTTAGTTTTGGTGATATTTTGTCGATAATTACGGTGCACAAAGAAATCAATGTAATTTTAGATACATACAAGTATATTTTTTTTATTATAACTCATAAACATACTTACTTCCATTTGGAAATCTCCAAATCGACCAATCAGAGGCCAGCATTCACATATGTGTTAACACATACATACTAGTTGCATAGACTGTAAAGTAATTTTACTGTAAGTAATTTTGATCTTGATTTAAGTTTCCTATTAGTTTGAAATGTCTTCCTTGAGTCTGGCAATAAACAAAAGTTCTTCCAAATAAACAACAAATTGTAGAAAATAGCATGCTTTGAATTGTTTAACAACTGTGTTAATTTCATCCACAATTTAAGTTTCAGTAATTTATTTATTTGTAAAAACTTATTCTTGTTTTTTTTTATGTCTAAACTAGAAGAAAATTTCGTATTCATACTAAATCACATATCCTGTAATATTAACAAGAGAGGAATTGTTACGTGTATCTAAAATAAGATTGATTTATCTTATGAATCGGTATTGAATTCTACACCTTCGATTTTATTTTTCACTTTTATACTTACTAGAACAAAATAACATATTAGAATTAATCTATGTACAATGTACATCAGTCATGTACATATTATAGTAGGTTTAAGAATTAAAAAAAACTCTTACATAAATAAATCGCAAGCATTAAGAATTCTTTACAATTCCAAAGAGTGTTTCAAGATTTACTTACCACCCTGTACAAAAACTAAAATTAA
Source organism: Sialis lutaria (assembly GCA_949319165.1). Taxonomy (NCBI): domain Eukaryota; kingdom Metazoa; phylum Arthropoda; class Insecta; order Megaloptera; family Sialidae; genus Sialis; species Sialis lutaria. The sequence continues at coordinate 20,090,105 of OX439241.1, forward strand.
TCTCGTTCTTCCATTTTTTCATTTTGTATTCCAGTGATTCGTGAAGGGGGTGCCGCAGATGTGTGAAAATGGTAACGCGAATTTTTAAATGTAAATTTAAATGTTAACGCATATACCAGAAAATTTCCATACAATCTGACATTTTTCACGTATCTTTAGATGAAAATACTTCATGTCTTACTCTTACAATGCGTAGTTTAGATCCTTAAATTAATATTCTTTAATTGAAACGTGTGTCGTTATAAAATAATGGTCTGATTATTGACGAAACTCTAATTAAATTCACTCTTATTCGGTATTACAAGAAAACTGTTTACAATCTCTTTACAAGGTATTAAATTATGTTATGTTGTGACTATGTTCATACAACTAATGGGGTGTTATTTCTATTAAAGACTAAAGCTATAAACGTGAAATTTCAGATGTGTCATGGTTTTATGACATAAGTAGGTATCCATTAAGAAGAGAAGAAAGGTCTTTACCTTTTTTTATTTTGAATAGGTGTAAGAAATTGTTCCAAACAGTTTGTCCTCATTCATTCTCTGAATTTAGAAATATTATATTTTCTGGGTGCGTTTCTTTTAGAGTTATATTTAATAGCAGTATATATTTAGATAATATTCACTTTGTACATTGAACATTTTAATACTTTGCACTTAAAATTTTATGGTATGCAATTTATACACGCAAACGTAAATTATAATACTTTTTTATTTTATTTTATAATGTATAAGGCGGTTATTACACTATCAAAAAAATGTCAAAGATCTTTAACAAAGATTTGATCATATATTAAATTATAAGTAATTTCGTAGCCGAATCCGTCCACGAACACTTTTCAGTCGCCATTTTGATTTATCCGTCAAAAAACTTTGATTAAATATAAGAAACTGTCATTATCTATGATAAAAGAAATATTAAGAAGGTAAATATTACGTAAATATTATAAAAGTTGACGTATTACACTGTCATATTTCTTTGATCAAAGAAATTTTATCACATTTCTTTGATAGTGTAATAGCCGCCTAAGGCATATATTTTCAAATATAGAAAATCACAAAATTCGATGTAAAGTCATCAAAAATATGTAATTTTTAATTTAGCAGGTTCAAATTGAGGTCAAGTGCAAAGTATTATTTTTTTTGTGCAAAGTATTTTTTTAGTGGAAACTAATACATATTTTTTTGCAGTGATTTAGTTTTTTTAATTCAATATATTTATTTAGTATTGAATAATTAATTTTTCCTACAGTATATTTGTTGCTAGTGTAAACGATTAATTAAAAAGTTTCTATTATTAAAAAAACGTGCATTTCAATACAAGCATAAATACATAGATTATATAAATGTATACAAAACGTGCAAAGCTATGGACATAGGTGGGCACAGTTAATCGTAAAGTTAACTTCGTTAATCGTTAATCCGTTAATATAAAAGTTAACTTCGTTAACCGTTAAGGCGTTAAAATTCCAAAAATGTAACGGAAGTTAAAGTTAACCGAAAGTTCGAAAATTTAACGAAAGTTAAAGTTAATCCGTTAAGAAGTTAACCATCCAAAATGTTTGTAGACTTTTTTTTAGCTATTTTGACAACTTTGTTATGTACTTTTCATCAAATAACCAATGTAACGGACTAAAGTTAACGGATGTTGAATTTAACGGAAGTTAACAAAAGCGTTAAAATTTGTTTGAGTTAACTTAAAAGTTAATCCGTAAACCATTTTGTTAACTTCGTTAATTAACGATTAACGGATTAACGAGTTAATGCCCACCTATTGCTATGGATGAGCCGTTTGTTTGGTTAAGATGCCGCAGACACAGCTATTGTAGAAATAAAAGTTTGAAGGTCACTGTTTTCGTATAACAAAAAGCAATTCTCAAAATCCACTGTCTGATTTAAGAACAAACTAGTATTTTCCCAACCCTACATCAAATCAATTACTGATAATAGAACCAGTACATTCAGAGCTAAATGACTTTCTCCATCCCTACGCAAACATTCGATGAGTTAATAAACAAATACGTATACAATAGCACTCCAAGTTTATATCACAAACAAAAGGAGTGACTGAGACAGAACAGTACAGAAAGGGAAGTCTCACAAAGGATTTGAGGGCATACAAGTAAGTAATATTGTATATTTCCACACAGAGAGAGTGTGTGTAGTTTTCTCCGGCCAGTTCCAACTGACAGGGTCATCGGATGTGGTGATATTAATTGCTTTTAAACATATCTCGGGTCGGGTGAAGTAACTTTAACTATCTTCAATCGAATAATACATCCATTTGTATCTGTACAGTATCATTCAACTATGCGTATGATGCACATGGTCGATCATGAGTTAAAATATCAAATCTCATTTGTTTGGGAAGGATTATTCAAATCTTGGATTTAAAATAAATCTATCCTTTAAAATACTCCTCATTTATCTACCATCATAAAAATATAGGGTGTCCTTAAAGGGATCAGTATTTAAAATGACAATTTTAAATGTGGGAAAATCTTGACGCATGTTGGGGATGTTAGATAGGAGTTTCGTAGAGGGGAGAGGGTTAATTACTAATGGTCTAAGTTGCCGAGCGCCGCCGTATGGTCAAATAATAAAATAGCGGAGCTCCGCACTTGGAATGTAGCTGGGTTTTATTCTCAGATTGTCGACTAATGAGACTTCAATCTTAACTTCCTGTGATGCCATTTGGGAATGTTGCTATACTGTTTTTATTTTATATTTTAATTATACAAAAACCAACGATTGGATTTATAATATGAGTCATGGGATCAATTTTTGTTCTTACATACTGTATAGTAAAGTATAGTAGGGGAATAAAAAGTGGGATGGGATACTTCGATTTGATATAAAAAATTGTTTACTCTAAAATATTACTCTTTTCATATTTTTAAGATAATCTTACCTCGGTTTAAAATAGAGCGGGGTTTAGAGGAAGATATTTAAGATTAAAGTCTGATGAAAAAATTCGAAGTAGTGATTTCGACAGAATAATACTTTGTAAGGAATTCTTTATCTCAATATCTGTCTGTTTTGAATGTCCTTCAACCAAAAACTTTTTTGAGCTACTTTTGTCAATTTTTGGATTTTTTTTGATTTTATAATTGTTTTTAATAACTTATCTTAGAGCGCGTTATAGTTTAGTGTTAAATCCTAATTTGCCGCTTCTCATATGCGTAGAAAAGTTTACGGAATCTGGTAGTATAAAATTACAACACAAAAATTTATGGAATTTTGTTAACGCTTTAAAGTGATTTTTTGTTGGAAAGGAAATATGTTTTTGAAAATGTTCTGTGGATGAATTAAATTATTGTTGATTTGGATTTTCTCTTTTTACAAAATTTGTAACCCCTGAATTTTCTAATTTTGATATCTAATGTAAGTGCTTGAGTGGTGAAGTACTTTTTAGGAAACAAAGTAAGTTGATCAATATGTCATTTATTTAGTAATAAATTATAGAAGTTTTTGTATCTGCCACAACTTCTACAAGTCTGTTTATAAAATATCGATTTTGTCGACTGGTGGTTTTTTTGGAGTTGCTTTGGTTTCTACGTACGGCTCATTTGAATAATACAATAAACAACAGATATTGTCAGTACGTTCATAAATTATATTTTCACTAAATAAATTCTATACTTATTTAACAGTAGATTATTGTTTTGACAAAAATTGCAATATATATTTTCTGAATTCTTTTTGTTATATGATAACTAAACTTACAATTTGAAGCTCTTATACTAACAATAAGATCAAAAATCAAATTAACATTTATTTATCCTTTCTATATATATAGATTATATTTGACTAACTATATAACCTTTGCTTTTGGAAAGAAATATTTTTGAAATGTATTTTTTTCAAAATCGTAGTTTATAATGGATACACATAAAATAACATTTCTTTCAGTAAGAAATCCTTAAAAGAATACATAAAAAATTCAATTTTGGTCTGGGGAAAGATAAGGTCTACTCTTCTAATATTCTACTCTTCTCAAATATTGATTTGTAGTATCCTAAATATCTTGTATATTATATGCAATATTTACGAAACACTTTTTTTATAAAAATTTAGATAATATCCGTATATAAAAAAATTAATTAAAATAAAAGCATAGTTTAAAATATATTAAAATATTAATTAGTATTTTATGTTTTAGTAAAACAATTAAATATGTAATTTTTTAAAATAATATACTGAATAAAACTAAATTTCGTCGTAATATCAATCGGATAATTAATTTTTATGTGAGCATATTTTAAATTAATATTTTCTGTAACGTTTCAGTATAATTAAAAACGAAAAACTGCTCTTCCCTGAGATTTTAATTTTAATTTCACTTTCGTGCAACACACTTTTGTTTCAAAAGTCACGTAAAATAGTCGCTTGGGTTTCATTGTTGAAAAATGTGGAAGTCTATTTCTTTGTTTGCAGTCCCATCGGAATTTTATTGTAGTTTTGGAAAATTTATAGTTCCTTTTGTTGAAAAAAGATTAACGCAGAGGTGCAGTTAGCAAGCTCTTTTACATCGATTCACAAGAATAATGATTTTTGCATTTTCATATATACTAAAGGGTGTCCCAATAAGAATGCAGGATTTAAATGTTGCGCCATTTTTTTCTGTGCAAGAGGCAGCTCTGAAATTTGAAAATTGTTATTTACGAATGTTCCGACTATTTATTATGGAGCCTTACACAAAGGAACAACGCGTTATCATAGTGAAAACCGATTACAAAAATGGAGAAAGTTACATTGACACCGCTCGAAAACCTCGCGGAATTTTCGGTCGTGAAAATGTACCAAATGTGTCAAGAGTGATCAATAAATTTGAGGAAAATGGGTTGATTATAGACAGTAAGTCTTCTGTGCATCGGCGTACTGGTCGGTCTCTCGAAAACATCGCTGTTGTAAACGATAATGTTACCGAAAACCCGGGAACATTAACTTCAAATTTCGAGAAGCACCACGCAGCGAATTCTTAAGAAAGATCTCCTTCTACATCCCTATAAGGTTCAGCTCACCCAGGAGCTCAAACCAGCAGACCATGAACAGCGCCGACAATTCGTTGAATGGTTGATGGAGCAAAATAAAGTGGGAGCCGATTTTTCTAAAAATATCATTTTCAGCGATGATGCGAATTTTCATTTGAACGCGTTCGTCAACAAACAAAAGTGTCGCGTTTGGGGTTTTGTGAAATCTTAGGTTATTGTTAATGCGCCACAGACTATTCCCGAGATCCAACGCGTGTGGATAGAGCCGGAATTCTGTGAGAACGTCATTACTTTCATGAAAAGAGCAAGGGTCTGAATTCAAAGTTGCGGGGGCCATTGGCCGGATATTTTATTCCATAATTAATCGGAACATGTGTACTTTACAATGCAATAAAAGTATCATCACTCGCTCATTAAAATATACGTTTTTTTAAATAATTTAAATCGGGTACTATTATTGAGACACCCTTTATGTATATTATGTATATACAGTAGTATTTAGGAATTGTGATCCATTCTTACTAAAAAAAATATTCATTAGTTTTTAACCTTATTATATGGGACTGTCCTTTAACTATTACGTGCTTAGATTGACAATGTACTACTAGGAATGGAGGGGGGTTGCTTGATAATATGTGTCAACACTTATATAAGACGGTCTTTTTTAAATCAATTATAGTCACTAAGAAATGTGACGAAGAATGGGAAGTTAGTCGAAAATAACAAAAATCGGTTAAGACATACACGAGTGACGAGTGTATGCTATAAGGGTTCCGTACTGTTTAGAGCCCTTGAGTCATGTTTAAAATAGAAAAATTAAGAAAGTGGGTTTAATTTCCACTACCTAGTTTTGTTATACATTTTGACGTGCCACATACTTTGGTATGAAAAAATAAATATTTTTTGCTAGGTTTAGCTTTTTAACATATTTGTCTAGAGGGCATCGCTTAACATCATATAAAGGAAATGTTAGCCTTGACGATGGGCCCAAGTCTGACTCAATATTGGAAGTGTTGTTTTTTGATAATGACCCCAGTATATTCTTTACTCAAAATTGGACCAACCTGCAAATATCCTATCATCTACGTGCCCAAAACACAGGTGGCCGTTTTATTTATTTCTATTATGAGCATTTCATTTGTAGCTCTTTCTAAATTTCAAGACTAACGGAAGACCCTATAGTATTTAATATTGTACTCTGTATAGCCAGTATTAAGAACTAGAACGACAAAAGATAACATAAGAAAACAAAATGTAGCTGAATATAAGTGGAAACTTCAACACTTGAAAGATAAAAGAGACTTCTTAGAAAACACAATAGATAAATATTATAACTTAAAGTATACCCAGAAGCCCAGAATTATCAAACGCCTTGTATGTTGTTTGTACAAAAAGTTTCTTATCATTTTGTATTATATGAAAATAAAAATAAAAATATTTTTCTTCATTTATTATGACTAGTATATCACGAAAAACATGTAAAAAAGAGATAGATAAATATATAGATATATAAATAGATAGAGAAGGAAAGAGAGCAAGAGAGAGAATGACTATTGAAGGCCTGTAAGAGTCGTTGTTCTTCAAAAATTCCATTATTCTTACCTTTAATTTTGGAATTTATATGCTAATTAATTTTTCCTGTGAGAAAATATTTTAAAAGACAATAAAAATTTTAATTAATATGATTCGTCTTAAATAAGCTACAGAAAATAGAAAACTTAAATAATAAATCAAAAATATAATGACGGAAACCATTGTGATAAGTCATCGTATTTTAATTTCAAAATAAAATATGTACAACGCTTTCATAAATTATACAGTGTACATTATACTTTGTTTTATGAAACAGATCAAGTTTTTGAAAAGAATTTAAAATTAAATTATTTATTTTACTCGCTAACTTTTACTTGAAAAGAGTTAATAATGTAATTACAATTTTATTTGTATTTTAGAATATAACTATAAAGCTGGAAAACGAAAGTTAAGAAAGATGAAAGCTAACCTAAGGCGATGGAAAGTTTATATACTAATTGAAAAAAATACAATAATGATAATTTTTTATTCAATATTACTTAAGGGGGATGGCCACTGTGACGGAAAAAAAAAATAATTTTTTTTTCTTAGATTTTTTTAAGTTTACATATTCATAAATATGTACACAAAAAATTGAGTTAAAATTTTGAAAATTGACGGAGTTACAGTCAATTCAGTGAGACGATGTAGCACGGCCGGTTATGACATAACAAAAACATTAAACACGTTTATCTCGGAATGACATTTTTCGACTTGGTCGACACGATTCCTCAAAGACTAATGAACCGATTTCAATTATTTTTTTAAATAATTTTCGTAATTGTAGTAGCTATCGTTGCACGTAGCCGATTTTTGAAATTATGATAATTACTATTTTTAAAACCGCTCTAATGACAAAAAATAGGTCTTAAAAATGAAAAAAAAATTCAAACGATCGCCATTTTGTTAAAAAATAAAATTTAAAAAAAAACGGCTACGTGCAACGATAGCTACATTCATATAGATATTGATAAAAATTTTATTTATTTTTTTCATATAACCCTTCTCGAAATTTCGAGTCGACCATAGAGAAAAAAAAATGTTTTGGTCGTCACATCGAGGCTCATAACTGTAAATATTTAATATTTTTCAATAAAAATTGATTTTAAATAAGTTGAATATACAGGGTTACACATTAGGAGTGGATATCGACATTATTTTCGAAACTATAAGAGTTAGAACAATATTTCAAATCGTAACTACCCTTCAATTAGCATTTGGAAGAATAATTAAAAATCATGCAACCCCCATCCATACTCGCATCGCCCACAGGCCTCCCAACTTTGAAATTTCAAATAGAACCCCCCATATTTTATTTCAGAATTTGAAAGATCAATTTTATTAATGAACATTTTACTTCAAACAATTTTTTCTATGATGGACCATTTCGGAAATATTGGGTAATATTTCTATTTTTTATTGTATAGTATTTTGGCCACATTAGGAGTGGATATCGACTTTATTTTCGAAACTATAAAAGTTAGAACAATATTTTAAATCGTAAGTACCCTTCAATTAGCATTTGGAAGAGTAATTTAAAATCATGCAACCCCCATCCATACTCGCATCGCCCACACGCCTCTCAACTTTGAAATTTCAAATAGAACCCCCCATATTTTATTTCAGATTTTGAAAGATTAATTTTATTAATTAAATTTTTACTAAAAGCAATTTTTTATATCGTGGACCATTTAAGAAATATTAAGCAATATTTCTATTTTTTTAGAGTATATTATTTTTGTCACATTAGGGTGGACATCGACATTATAACAGTATTTTTATTTGTGTGGACGATGCGAATATGGGTGGGGGTAGTAATAATTCGAAATATTACTCTAATTCTTAAAGTTCCGAAATTAAAGTCGATATCCACTCTTAATGTGACAAATATACTATACCCTTAAAAATACACATTTTGCCCAATATTTCTTAAATGGTCCATCATAGAAAAAATTTCTTGAAGTAAAAAGTTCATTAATAAAATAGATCTTTCTAATTCTGAAATAAAATATGAGGGTTCCTATTTAAAATTTCAAAGTTGAGAAGCGTATAGGCGATGCGAGTATGGATGGGGGTTGCATGATTTTTAATTATTCTTCCAAATGCTAATTGAAGGGTAGTTACGATTTGAAATATTGTTCTAACTCTTATAGTTTCGAAAATAATGTCGATATCCACCCTAATGTGACCAAAATACTATACAATAAAAAAATAGAAATATTACCCAATATTTCCGAAATGGTCCATCATAGAAAAAATTATTTGAAGTAAAATGTTCATTAATAAAATTGATCTTTCAAATTCTGAAATAAAATATGGGGGGTTCCATTTGAAATTTCAAAGTTGGGAGGCCTGTGGGCGATGCGAGTGTGGATGAGGGTGGCATGATTTTTTATTATTCTTCCAAATGCTAATTGAAGGGTAGTTACGATTTGAAATATTGTTCTAACTTTTATAGTTTCGAAAATAAAGTCGATATCCACTCCTAATGTGTAACCCTGTATACTTAATAAAATGTCCTTTACCGGACTGAAATAATTAGTTATATCTGTGAAAAAAATTCCCAAACATTGACAATTTTTTGACCCGTCACAGTGGCCATCCCCCTTAATAAAAACAATACCGTGTAGAAGTTATAATTCTTCGCCATGATTGCAAAACAACTCTTAATTTGTGATACCTAGCGAGTAAATGCAAAACTAATAACTTTAGTTAAACATAAATCTGTATTATCTACACGAGTGAATATATGTATAAGATATACGAGTATGCACACCTAACCTAACTTCATCCTGTTATCTTCGATGCATGGTGTGCGTGCATTTCGTTGCATTACTGAAATATCACTCTGAATGCGCTTAAAAAAGTATTACTTACATATCGTCACCTCGGAGCAAGAGTGGCACAAACCAAAAAATGTCACAAGTCAAAGTAAGGACTTTAAAGGGTGGTAGGATGGTGAAACATAGGTTAAATTTGCTCAAACGTCAGTAATATTAAGCGTGAAAAAGTTGGATTCACTAGCGCTTTTCTAAATCATCAAAATAAAGTAGCATTTAATTATATATAAGTTTAAAAACGTGATTTCCCAAAACAAGATTTTTTTAGTTATGCCACCCTTGCATCAAGATGACGATACCATAAAAAAATAATACATTTCAACGCTTGTTATGAATACTAGCATGTTTTTAATTTTCACGGCGAAAATACCAAAACTTATGTTTCACCGCAAAAACTAGCGTCTATACTAACTCACCGCGACAACTAGCACGACTGAATTTTAACCATGAGAACTCTCATATTGCACTGCACTTTACCCAAGAAAAAAGCACGTTATAAATTTCGATGTAGATATAAGCGCATTGAAGTTTTAAATGCTAGCTTAAGTGTAATATTGTAAACGTGTTACTTTTTGTTAAAATATGTTATTAGTCTAAGTTTTCGTGAGAATTTTTTGTAAAAATATTAAAACGTGTTTGAAATAAGCTTTGATATTATTTTAAAGAAAAATATATTCTCTGCTACTTTTTAAAATATTTTTTCTATTGGGAGTTATTAAAAAAATAATAAATTAACAAGAGTCAATATCTGTTTCTGGTTAATCAATACTTCGAGTATTATCTCATTAAAACAGCCATTATAAGGGAGATAACCACCCTCAAAATTTTAATTTTAAATACTAATAAATTCTACTACTAATCCATGTTGACTTGGAAAATTCAAATGTCAGAAAAATAATATTCATAATACAACGGTGAATTTTATTTCTGAATAATCTCATTGAAATTTTTCATATACAGAGTGTTCCAGTCCACTATGTTTTACGCCCAAACTATCGAAGATAGAGTTTTATGAAATTTTTTTACCATGTATATCGACACTAAAGAATTTCAGAATATTTTCAACCCCCTAAAACTGCTTCTTAGGGGGTAGCTTGGGGGGTACACACCCGTTTCTCAGCAAAATCAAATGGAACGGTATATTCAAAAGTACATAAAGGTGCCTTTTTATGGAGCGTCATTGACGCTAGTTTTCTAGCGTCAAAACTCGTCACGTGACCGATTTTAATTTTTTGAATTTTAGCTGTCAACTACTGTTTGACGTTTAAGTGTGAAAAAACAACCAATAAATTACGTTCAGTTATTAAAAATGGATTTACATTTCATTATACTATTCGTAAAGACGTATAAACTCACAAAACAAACAAGAATACAAATACACATAATATCAAAGCTACTGACATTAGGTGTCACATGATTTCTAACGTCAAGCAGTATGAGCTCAACCATGTTGAGCTTTTTCACTTGACGCTGACCAATAGCAAGCATTCAAAATTCAAAATCGTAGCGTCCAGTGTCAATGACGCTCCATGAAAAGGCACCTTAATTGTAAAGTCCATTAAAAAAGAACCAACTTTTGTAAAACAAAAATTTTCATACTTTCAATTGTCTAGAAAATATGGCGACTTGATCTCAAATTTTAGGGTTTTACTAAAAGTGCTCTAATTTCGTTAAACATTAATGGAATTTTATTATTTTTTTAAATTTAGAAAGTAGAAATAATGACCTTTGTAAAGATGTATGAATATTTATGATTTGGATAGTTTAAAGTGTCATACGCAACATATCGAATTCTATATAACATATAGAAGTCATAATGTATAGTTCTCCTAACCGTTAATTATAACTATAATTTTGTCAACAAACGATAACTTATTCGCTTTTGATTTTAATTTAAAAAAGTACCAGGAAACATAATTCCATGGTTTTTATGTTAAATGATTCATATGTAGATATTTTAAAAATACATAACTCATTCGGAATACAATATTCAAAATTACACCGCCCGCTGCATGTATCTACCTATCTATAACACATGAATATTTCCCATAATCCACGTTAATTAATACCTGAACATAACAATAAACAATTTCACTAATGAAATCACAAAATCATGTTATGTCAACACACCGGAATTATTGATTTTATTATTGATATAAAATTAAATGTTTAATATGTAATAATTTCATAGCGCTTGAATTATTCGTTCTAGATTACTATATGAATGACATTAGAAGCTTGCTTCAACGAATGAAGCAATGGTTAATAGTTTACGCATGGGAAAACATATGCTCTATCTTTATCTAGCACAGGGCCAAACTAACATATTTTAGAAATATGGAAAATCTTGCTTTTAAACTACATGAGTTTTCTGTAATAAATGTGAGTTAAAATATAAAACATCCTTCCTGCTGTTCAAACTACAAACATTAGTCTTTCCAAAAATTTACAATGCGTATCTAATGTTTGTTGAAAAGAGAATATATCTACATATCACGTCAGCCAATTTTAGAGATAGAAGGAATAATATATGAGTAATTTCACTTGAAAATGATGATATCTTTGATTAAATATTTAAGTATTGATAACTTTAGTTGTACGAAATGTACACGGAGAGAATATTATTTTAAAAATTAACAGAAAATGCTGTGAACAGAATCAACTTCTGAAAAAATTAACAGAAAAGTCGGTAGAATTTAAAATAAAGTAAATGAAAAATTACAATGACATATTGATGAATTTTAACATAGTATCTACCTATTAAAATTTATTTACTCCGAAAAAAAAATATACGCTATTCTTTCATTTAATTTCTTACATATGAAAATTTCACGTACATTCTCTATAATTTTACTATGTTTCTATATAACTTTTCATATCTGGCCTATCGCCGTCATAGAAACTGCTATACAGTATATTGAATTGTAGTAGACTGTAGACGTTCTTTTAAATTTTACCGTGTCGAGTGTTAAAAATTTCTAGGATCAATTTTGTCCTCCCGTTAACATGTTTTTCATGTTAAAAATTAACGTAAAATTTTTTCAGTGTATTATGAAAAAATACAGTATCGATTTTTTTTTGAACTTTTATTTTTGATTTAATTGACTATTATTCAAATATTTCCAGTGTTATCCAAATGAGATAAGTGATTTGAGAAAAATCATATTTTATTTTTCTAGGTTTTCATAATTTTACGTCTTGAAGCGTAATTTTTAAAAACATCTCGTTATTTTGGATCTTCGAAAATAACGAGATACAATTATCGAGGCATCCGCGATGATATGGATCTTGGCTCTGGGTGTAAGCCGCATCAATTTGCTCATGTTATAGAGCCCTGAAAGTATCCACTGCAATGTTTGACGAAACGTTGACCGATAACACGACCAAATCGACGCGGCTTACACCCAGAAGCCAATATCCATATCAAGATCACCGCGGAAACCTCAATACTTGTATCTCATTATTTTCAATAAATCCGATCCTAATTCATTTTAAGGAATGTATAGGTAAACCTTTTCATATTTATAGAATTTTTATAGGAAATAGTAATTTCTAAGTATTTTATAATATGCAACCACTGAAAAATTGTATACACAATTTTTTATAGTTCATTTAATTTACTTAAACATTAATTAATAAAATACATATCTCAAATATTTGAAAAAAATTATTATTAGGTAAAAAATGCAATTAAAAAAATGAAATAATAGGTGACTGCGTATATTGATTAGGAATAGAAAAATCTATATTTGCGTTCATTTCTAACATTCAGCCTTAATGGGAATTTCATTTGTATTTCATATTCAAATATTAATAAATAAAATTAAACCCCATCACACAATACACTTATAATTTTTAACTCATAAATTTTATAAAATCATTATATTATACTAACATCACGGTGTTCAAATGACGAGTTTAAATAAAATGTTTTTGCAGCCGAAATTTTTTTCATCGGGGTGATTCTTTGAAGTGTTCCGAGTGTTTTTCTATAAAAATCAAAAAAATCCATAGAGCAGTTTTTGAAAAAATTAAAAATTTTTTTTTTTTTTTTTTGTAAATATTAAAAAAATAATATTGTATGCATATCTAAATACATAAGTTTATATTTTTTTCATAAATATATATGTAGAGAGTGACAACATATAAAAAAAATACAGTAGACGTTCCATACTGTGAACCGCGCTAGCTTAATTAATCAGTACTATTACACTGACCGATAGCCATTTTGCTGCAGGGTATATAACTTTTTAAGGGTAATTTAGGCACACTGAATCCAAAAATGACCACCATTTTGGTCAATCAGCTCTTGTTTTTGCGATATTGCAAAAAAAAGTTTATTTCGATATACAAACATTCCAATTCGTATATATATGATATTTTTAAAACAAATACTTCAACCGAAGATCATTCAGAATGTAGTAATGGGTTCTAATTGAACTAAAAAACCTTAAATTATATACATCCAGAACGTTATTCTCTTCGAAAATCATGTTTTAAACGAAGAAAAATCGATTTTTTTACAAAAATTACGCAATTTTCAAAATTCAAAGCACTGTTACACAAACAATTTTTAACCAATTTTAATGCAATTAACTAAATTAATAGCTTTATCTATACTCTTTATTGTGTTAAAATTTTAACGTAATCAAATTAAAATTGGCGAAATGGTACTAAAATTAACCACGCGTGTCAAAATTGGTAATTCCGTCATTTCCACTCGTAGCGAATAAAAATATGATTTTCGAAGGAACTATATGAATGTGTATAATTTAAGGTTTTTTAGTTCAATTAGGACCCATAGTTACATTCTGAATGATCTTCAATTGAAGTATTTGATTTAAAAAATATCATATATATTACGAATGTGAATGTTTGTATATCGAAATAAACTTTTTTTTGCAATATCGCAAAAACAAGAGCTGATTGACCAAAATGGTGGTCATTTTTGGATTCAGAGTACCTAAATTACTTTTAAAAAGTTATATACCTGCAGCAAAATGGCTATCGGCCAGTGTAGTAGTACTGATTAATTAAGCTAGCGCGGTTCACAGTATGGAACGTCTACTGTATTTTTTTCTTTTATGTTGTCACTCTCTACATATATATTTATGAAAAAAATATAAACTTATGTATTTAGATATGCATACAATATATATTTTTTAATATTTGCAAAAAAAAAAAAAAATTAAATTTTTTTCAAAAACTGCTCTATGGATTTTTTTGATTTTTATAGAAAAACAATCGGAACACTTCAAAGAATCACCCCGATGAAAAAAATTTCGGCTGCAAAAACATTTTATTTAAACTCGTCATTTGAACACCGTGACATGCAAATGATATTCGTTTAATGCTTCACGATCTTAAGAGACAAGAAAGGATCGTAAAATAGTTAAAGTATGTGTTTGTGCCGATTTGAAAATAATGAGATGTATAGTGCTAAAGATGCCAGTAACGTTATTTAGATTGAACACTACGTATATTATAGGCAATGTCGCGGTACATTACGCGTCATCTTTTAACTATATATTTATTATCCTTTTCTCTTCTCTCTATCTCTCTAAATATGTATTTCCTACATATGTTCATGGATTTTTTTTTACATCTGCACCTTTATAACTGATTGTGAAATTAGTTC
This sequence comes from Sialis lutaria, assembly GCA_949319165.1. Classification (NCBI taxonomy): domain Eukaryota; kingdom Metazoa; phylum Arthropoda; class Insecta; order Megaloptera; family Sialidae; genus Sialis; species Sialis lutaria. Next base: position 20,105,148 of record OX439241.1, read on the forward strand.
TGTTTTAACTTCTATTAGTTAGACTCTGTAAATGAAACAATCACTTGGATGAACTTGGTTTTTTGGAAAACTGGGTAAATGGGACACCTTTTTAAGTGGCATAAAATAAATGGTCTCTTGAAAATCCAGTTATCCAGGTTTAACTGTATTAGGTTTATCGTAAAGTCAAGTTGATAGTATATTTTTTAATTTTCCTTACTTTGCTGTTCTGGCCCAGAAAAAAATGTTAATCTGAGTAGATCAAATAAGATCTGATGAAATTTGGATCATGGATAATCCAGTAAATTTGGAACTCAATCCAGCTCTATTTATGTACATTTAATTTGTAGAGAGGTATTTATATATATTCGTACATGCATATGTAATTTGTAAAATTATCCACGCGTGTAATATAATCGTTAATTTCCTTTAACTTGTGTGGAAAATATAGGAAAATTGAATCATTGTTATAATTATATACCATTTTGTCAGCTACTTGACAAATACATTTGATTTAATTATATAATCGTATACATATGTGTGCGTTTAGGTGTAACAGAACATCAAACAGAAAAAAGTATATTAGTACATATAGTATTCAAATCAGTGTTTCCAAAATTTCACCGTAAATATATTTTTTTATAAAATCTGAGGACAAATAACAAAATCGTTATTTAGGAACTGCCTCCAAAATTATTGAATCCAATCGATGTATTTAAGTAGATTATCTATAAATAGTATAAAACACAAGAGAAACATGATTTAGGTTTATAGATTGTGGATATTTTGTTTTTTCAGTCGGAAAAACAATTGTCTGAGAGGTATCTTTGTGCGCTGTGTAAATAGTTAGCGATAAGTGGAAAAAATAGGTTTATTACAGATAAAATCTATATTCCCGGGTAATCTAATGCGTTAGTATAATATAAAAATATACAGAGTAAAAAAGTAAGGAACCTAAAATATTAACTTTAATATAAAAGTCAGGTCAATAACTTTATATCTTCGAAATAAGTCGAATTTGATTAGGATATAAAATTAATATCTCTTATTTATTATTTACTCTGTATATTATTTATAAAAAGGTACTCAAAAGTAAGGACCGCGCAATTTATTTGCGTATGAAAAAATATATACTAATAAAAGTTGAATGGGAAATTCAAGTACGCAAACATAAGGCTTTTCTTCATGGTTACATAGTTATGACACCATGAAATCATTTATTAAATGGTAATATCGGTAGAATTTGGTATTATTGGAAATATATTATTTGTCTCTTTACAGTAACATATTTAATAATAAATCTTTGTAAGGGGATTTTTTACTATAAAAGTTGCAGTGTCCTATTTTATAGAAAAAATGCTCTATAAAAAATATTCTGTAAAATTTTCACGTAACATGTAGATATCTTTCTTGAGATATCTTCATGATTCCAATGATTTTGAAATAGGACCGTCCTCAAACCAAATCCAACCAACCAACCAAGTTTCATTAATATCGGTTTGATGGTTCATGAGTTATGCGTGTGACAAGGATTCATGGGACAAACACACAGACATGGAACAAAAAGTGTTTATTTTGGCCTGAAACGGAAAGATCAAGTAAAATTTTTGAAATTAGAGAAAAATTTTTATTCTCATTTTAAAACAATCACAAAGCTTCTTGTATCTTCGATATGGCGAGGAAGAAATATACAATATCAACGTTGAGGTTTGCATTTACCCAACTTTACTCTAATAATATAAGAATTTTAAATTGCAAAATGATCAGTCTTGCAAATTATTAATCAAAAATCAGAAAGATAATTTTATGAGAAATATTCTACTAATTAAGTCCTTCATAGGTATTTATTAAATACAAAAATTAGTAAGACATAAAATCTTCGAATCAACAATGAGGTTTACTTCTACCCCACTGCACCCTAATAATATATAATAGGTATTGTAAAATACAAAAAAGATCAATCTTACAAATTATTAATCAGAAAACAGAAAGATGATCATTTTTATTTTGTTTTATGACGGATATTCCACTAATTAAGTATTTTCAGAGGTACTTGATTGAGACTAAAATGAAAAAAAAACATCAAAGACTATTACAAAGAAATATAAAATCTTAATATCCAACAATGAACTGTTAAATTACAAGACAGATAGTAATTATTTTTTTGATCTGCAAACCTACTGTAGAAGTTCTTGTTTATTTTAGAAAAGAAAGAAAACTTTTGTTTACTTTACAGGACTATCTAATGTCGTTTATCCTAAAAGCTCTATATATCCCGATTCTTATAACTTTATTTTCAGTTCGTAACTATCGCTAAGATATTGGAAGAGATGGATAATAGTTTTTAATATGTAATAACTTTTGATCGTATATTAAAGTTTATGTACATATTAAGAAAATTTTGTATGAAGCATTTTTCAAACTGACTTCTTAAGTACACAAAATATCCAGAATGATTGATTTGATTAAAATTTAATTTAGAAATTCTGTTGGTTACACAAATTGATTTTTCGATGTATGGTTCTTTACAATTGAATCGGTGAGTGAAAGAACGATATATCTCCAAAATGACCATTTTGAGAAAAACGAAAAAACTTTTTTAAAAGAGAACTATGGGTTATTTGGTCTAATTATGTATTGTGACATTATAGAACTTATGTTAACCGATAATAATACGTACATAAATAAATTAAATAAAAATTGCAAAAAAGATATTTGAAAAAAAATGACTGGCAGTTATACTGTTCTTTCACTCAATTAAAAAAAAATTGCAAATTCTTTTTTTATTACTTTATTTTCGGCTTTATTATTTTATTTTTTATTATTTTACAAAAAAAATTATTTGTAATTTTTACTCAGAATCTTCATTTTTGACTTTCCAAGAAATAATATGGTAGTAAAATTCGAGGATTTCGTCAGAAAAGTAAGGTAAAAGTAATTGTAAAAAAAATTTAACTACCTCCCGTCGCACGTACGATGTTGGTCGATGTATTATTATTTTGCTATGTGATAGAGCTATGAATTTTAAACATTTTGCCTATCTCAGTTAAAATTGCCATTTTTGGCACTTGTATTGTTCTTTCACTCACCGATTCAATTAATTTAACCCTTTGAGTACATGTATTATTATTTTGAAACCTCACAGAAATTTATTTTTATGTTCAGTAAATACACACGTACAATAAAAATGTACAAGTTTTGTTTCTTAGGTACACATTTTTAAATACAATTTCTTTCTTTTTATCTAATTGACAGCATTTTTTGCAAAAGAATAAACCAATTTGAGCTCGTTTTTGATACTATAAATTCAAAATGCTGTGTAATGCTGAAGATACAAGTTATACCTTTCAGAAATATTTTTTGTAACCAGGGAAAATAGCTCCTTAATCAAATATCTCACTTTTTCATGACACCGCAACTTTTTGGATTTATCTTTGCTATTTTCTCACATTTTTTACATAAATAATCGTATATATACTCTTCAAGACTTATGTACATATATAAAATTTCATATTTAAAAAATTCTACAGGCATTTTTCTACTTTAATCAATCAAATTCTAATTCATAAAATATTCAAGAAATAACATAAACAAAAATATATGTAGGTATATAAGATTATGAAGTAACTCTTTCAAAATCAATCCATCAACATAATACTAACAAAATATAAACTCAAATTATTGATTTTAAATTATGGTATATACGTGTCGTACATATATGTATATTAAGTCGTAAGCGAATTGGAAAATCTGTGTCATTTACAATGACAATCGATGCTTTGCAATATGCCAGACTAACTTAAAGACAAAATATTAACTTGCGATTAACTGAGTGTCTACAGATTAATTTAAACATAAACATATGTATTTCCCAAACAGTCCATGCTCTATTTATTAATAGACCCTAAAAAAGCAATACAAAAAATTCATTTCTCTATTTAATTATTTTTTTTGATTGAATTCAACTCATCTTCTGACTTTGTTACTTGTCGGGGTTATAAGAGAAATTGTGATAGTCAAGAACTGTTAAAATAATCGATTCTATAAATCTGACGATAAGGTTGAGGACACAAATGCAGCTGTTATAAACATCTCGCTACTAGCTGCGCAAGCATTTATAGACGATTTAACAGTACTTTGTATACGTAACTAGAAGCGAGGTGAGCAGAACAGGTACATATATGTATGGCATTATTAGACTAGCCAGTGTCATCATTGTCTAAAATTTTGTATTTATATATAAATTAATTTAAAAAAGATAACATTGATACTAGTCCAGTAAAGGAAGCATTTTGACACAAAATTTAGGGGGCAAGCAATATTATGGTTGATTCTTATAGATTTATGAGATGAATCGATTGGGACCAAAAATAATGTATTTGACCGAAAATTACCTTTTCTAGAGGGCTTAAAACACGAAAAATTACTTCTTTTTGGGGAAAGTAGTTTAAAAATTATTAACTTTGGTTATAATCATTCAAATGAGTTGAAATTGGTCTCAAATTATTTCTAAAGTACCAAAGAATAATGATCAAATATAATTTTTTTTTTAATTTATAGTTTAACCAATGAAAATTGTTCATTTTTAAGGGTTAAACAACATTTTCATTGGTTAAACAAATAATATTTTTTTAAATTATAGTTGATCATTATTCTTTGGAATTTCAGGAACAATTTGAGACCAATTTCAAGTCATTTGAATGATTATAACCAAAGTTATTAATTTTTAAACTATTTTCATCAAAAAAAGGCATTTTTACCTATATTAAACCTTTTAGGAGTATTTTTTTATCAAATTCAGTACATGTGGTTTCAATCGATTCGTCTCAGTTTCCCCAACAAATATCAACCATAAAAATTCACCATTGTCGCTTTAGATTTTGAGATAAATTGAAAATACACTTGGAATCGGGGGTTTTACACTTAAACCCCATTTTTAAAGGTGTTGCACCACTTTTCGCCAGTCCGGGTTATTTTTTTCGAATTCTCCGCACCTAAATCTATAATAATCAACCAAAATATTGCTTGCCCCTAAAAGTTCGGATTTTGGCATCTTTTACTGCTTCGTTTACTGAACTATACCGTGGGATTTTCTTATACGCAATACTAAGTATACGGAATATATAAAATGTAGAAAAAATTATTAATTATCTGCATAAATTATAGGAAATAATGTTTTCTTTAACTTTTCTGATCTGAACTTTTCGAACAAAATTTTAATCGATTATTTCCTTTATTTTTTGATGAAAATTAAAAAGACTAGAACTCTCATAAAAAGCATTATCTTCGTATTCTCACTGTTTTAAAAATATGTCAAAAAAGAGAACAAACATCTTTTTCCGGTTCTATGATCGTTTTCAATAGAAAATTGCACCTTTCTATGTATAGGAATTTTTGAGAGAACGGTTATTTATACAGACCGATACAGACATCAAAGTGAAAAAAAATAAAATGAATTTAGATATGGTCAAAATTAATATTTAATTTATATAATAATCATTATATTGAATACGAAAAAAACGACGTAGCAATAGGTCATCTACTTATACTATATTTTATAGTAAACGTATTGGACCCGGTGTTACCCGAGTTAATATCCACAAAACTATTATTAAATTAATTAATAAAATATTCAAACCGTTACTATAAAATTCTTTATTCAATCGAAGATTGATGTATGAAATATGACTGAAAAATGTATTTTCGATTTCGTTAAAAGTATTTTACTTATCTAGAAAATGACGTGGAAAATTGAAAATTTTAAACCCCAGATCTGTATCTTATAAAGTTCTCGGGATAGTTTTAGTTTTTTCAAAATTTTGGAGAAAAGTGGTTGTAACTTTTGAACGTGTTGTCGTATTTAGTTTTTGTCGACGGATTTAGAATCAGCGTGTAAAAATCTATATAATGACGTGTATAATACTTTAAAATTGGGAAAAATACTATCAAAATTTCTGATTTTTCCAAAATTTTTTTTTCTTACAAATCTTGTCCTGACAATTACTAACACAACGAAAAAAAAAATCAGCCAAATCGATTGAGCTGATCTCAAATGATGATGTTTCAAACATATGCGGCAATTGATTTTTATTTATATAGATATTAAAATAAATATTGTTGAAATTATACGGTTTTTATATTTCATCTATCTAATCTTAAATTGTAAAAGAAGTCAACAACGCAAACTTTATTGTGAAGTTCCTATATGTTTAAAAACTGTTTTTGCTTTCATTCAATACACGCACACGTTTGATATTTTGAACTGAAAAATAATCTTGAATTTATGAAGTATATTTTTTGGGCCATAATATGGTCATTACATTTTATAGATTTATTTTTCTCCACGCATCGATAAGAAAATTTTGACCAAGTAAAGCCGACAATATATGCAAAGGGAATATTATTTTTGTTTGAATATAACAGTTTTTCATTGCCTATAATGTGTTTAATCCTTTAACAAATACATAATTTATAACAAAAAAAATGTATAAAACCAATATTCATGTCGCATTAAAAATGATAATCCAAACATTTGCATATTGTATATGTATGTATTAATGGATACGGTTATACATATTTATACTTTATACAGTCCACATAAATAATTTACAAAAATGTGTAAAGCCTACTTATAAATATTGAACGTTTATTTCGAAAATATTTATTCTACTTTTAAATTTAAATTTACTTTTAATAAAAAAATAAACTTCCACCGTATTTCAGATATTAATATGTATTTTTATACATTGAAATTTTTATATGTAGAAAAATATTTCAATAAAAATTGAATAATTTGAATAAATTGATGACACCATGCATGTGATAAGGGAAGGTAGCCAATATCGTACCATTTTTTTTTCATGCTAACGGACTTAGTTAATAAATTTTAGTCAAAAGTTACATTGTTCCATGTTGTTTCATTTTTATGTCCTCAAATTATTTTTTAAGATTTTTGTTTCATCATAAATACATAATATGTATTTTGGAGTTTCCTAATTCGTACTTGCGGTTTCATAAATTGTACTCAATATAATAATACACAAAAAATGGTTGCAAAAAATGCATTAATGTAATTTATCAAGTTTATATTTGGAATTATTAGGCTTATTTCACACATATACGGTTTCATTCGGTTCGGTTCGTTTTCGGTTCGTTTTCGGTCGCTGCCGACAAGTGTGAAATGATGATTCAGTTTGTATTCGGTACCTAATAGAAACCGTACAGAACTGAATACTCCCTCCACACGGACAGATTTCATCAGGTTTCAACTCGTGTCTAGGGAACACAAAGCAATGAACGCGTTCACACATACACTTATTGTTAGTTTCGGTTTTAACCTGATAGCGAGTGTTATTTTTTTTTAAGTTTTGTCGCGGATTTTCTAATAAAATGAGCGGTTTTCTAGATGTTGATGTGGATCGTCTTCATGCTCTTTAGCTTCGGGAAAATAGTGTAGAATGCTCCAAATTCCTGCTGTAAAGTGATGAGAGGGTGCTCGCAATGAATTCTAGTATTCCTCCTTCATTTTTTAATTTTTTTATAGAGAAACAACATGGCAACAACTTGCTTTCTCTCCATGATAACTACTGAGTTTACGGAAAAAAATAAAACCTAATATGAACAGTATGAGAACCTTGTATGTTTGAAAGGGTTTGATTCGTTTTCGGCTGAAACCGAAAACGAACCGAACCGAATGGAACCGCGTATGTGTGAAACAAGGCTTAGAATTGTACTTTTTTTAACGTGCTATAAAATTTTGGTTTCTAGCACATTATTTTTTTTATCATGGAAAAATGTATAGATATTATTTTGAATAAAAATATTTATGATTTATTTGAGATATTGGCAGGTATGATATCAGCATATATTTTTCATAAAGTCTGTGTGTCTGTTTACTCTGTATATGAAACGAACGCTTTAACTTACGAAAATATATATCGCCTTTACAGGTTTTTAAAGTAAGGATTTTTACTTACAATTAGTGATTAAATACATACAAATTGCCAATACGTTTTTCTTTACCTATAGGTATGTAATATGCACTTGAGGGCCTTCGTTAGCTAAATTACAAGGGTCGACAAATTGCATTTACCTTAGGGCCCATCATTTGTCTCTAGATTTTGGGTATAATTTCTTACACAATCCAAGAACCATTACAAAAACACTGTAGATGATTAAATGACATCACAAAAAAAGTTATGAAAATCAATATTTTTATGTAGACATACTCGTACAAAATGATAAAAATAAGATACCAAATATTCTTTTTGAAACCAATTGGGAAATATAGAAAATGTTGTGCATTTTTTTGTTGTTTTCCTAAATGTATTCCTTTTATCAAATGTTTCCGTATAGAAAAATCATTTTTAAATATCAACATTTGTCATTATTTTGTTGTATGTACAACGAGAAAAATGGAGTCGATTTTTTAATAAAAATTACAGTTGCCGATTAAAAATTTCAATTTTGTATAAAAAAATTTTATATGTACCTGCTGTCAATTTAGTGACTCCTACATTCTCCATTGTAATTTTTATAATACGCAATCGTAAATATCATTAACATGATTTACTTAACCAATTTTTCTTAAGTTTAATTATTTGTTAAGTGCTATACAAATTATTTCATTTCAATTAAAAGACAATACAATAAATACTACGATTGTGTAAAATTAATTATATTAATTACAATAATTTGGACCGTTTCGAGATTACTACGTCAAATAGTAATTTTTCTTTAAAAATTGAGTGATTGTTATAAAATATTTCTCTCCATGTAATTTTTCTGATATTTTAATTTGAAAAACAGTTATATTGAAATATAATGTTCTTTGATTAAGCAATTTTCTGTTATCCACAGTATTTATAATTAGTTGTTGTATGTTGTATGCGATATCAATTTAAACTTTTATATCCCATATTTTATATGAAACATACGTTTTTACAAAGGCATAATAGCATTTTGAAAATAATTGTCTCTTTAATTTCCCTTCTTTGCATTTGTGCTCACAACCAGTTACGAACTTTTTTTATTACTTTGAAGTTCAATTTAAACTTTATTTTCGTATATCCTAACAATATTTGATATTTTTTTCGTAAAGTGTATAGCTTTATAATAATGACAATTAAATTATAAAATATATTTAGACTGCAGCAGCGTCTGTTTGAATTTATTGGCTCAATGTAAACTTTAATAAATTTTGAATTTGAGAAGAAAGAAAATAAGAATTTTCTTTATAGTCAAAGACTCGGTTTGAATTGCTCTGAAAAATAGAAATATGTTAATTTTTTGTTTACATTGACACACAAATACTGAGTGGGTATTTTTTCTTATGTACGTTGCTTCAGGTACATCATGGGAGTTGTTTATAAATTATTATTGAATTTTTTCAATTATGTACGGGATGAATAAATAGTAGAATATTTATTTTACTGTATGTTCAAAATAAAGCGTTACGAATTTTTAGTACGAAAATTAGGTTTCTTATAGAAAAACTTTTAAGACAAAAGAGTTTTGAGGCAGCAATATTATTATCTTTTTTATTTATGGGTGTTTTATTTTTATTTATTTCTGTAACAGTTAATTTTATTAAACAATTCAATTGGTTTTAGAGAAAAATGTATATTTCTCACCATGTAAGGAACAACTTTTGCTTTACATGTTTTTTTTAATTTTCAATTATATAAGTGGGAGGCTGCTGGCATGGAACATTGACTGTGCAAGTATATAATTTTTATTAATTTTATTTAAACGAGGCCGTATAATTTTGTTTCCAGGATATGTTTCTATGAAACATTTGTTTTAAATCTGCGACGATTGTTTCTTATAGATGAACAAAATATATAAAAAATAAATAAAAATTGTTTAGTATGCTTGTGATTTGAAACAACTGGTGTACTTTTTCTTAATTAATTCATTTTATTTGATTATTTACGTTAAAAATCGCCCTAGATAAAAAAAATCAATACTGTCAGTAACAATAAAAAACAACAACATGTTATTGCTCTCTCTAAGCAAAGTAACATTCATCTGAAAAGTCTTTTAATGAGACATTTTTTTACTTTCTTATACCCATGTATATTATCTATATCTATAAAAGAGTTTGTCCTTAACCACTTACTCACTCATATATCAACGTACAGCTCATATATCAACGTACAACTCAAACCCCTGGACCTAGAAATGTGAAATTTTGTATGTGCCTTCCTTTTATAATGTAAGCACCCACTAAGAAAGGATTTTTCGAAATTCAACCCCGACGGGGTTAAAACAGGGTGTCAAAGTTTATATAAAAAAATCTTTTTTTCCCAAAATTTAACCCCTAAGGTGTTAGGGAGGTGGATAATTTTTTTAAATATTTTATTTTGTATTCACCGAATGAAACATGGCACAAGTAAGTACTCTACAAGACAAATATCACTTACAAAAATTCAACCGCTATGGGAATGGGGAGGGGGGGGTAAAATTTTGATATATTTATCTTCTTAATTGTTCATGATATTAAAGTAAATTCGGATAAATTAATTTTCAATTAAAAATGAAAGTTTGATATTCAAGCCCTCATTGCGTAAGACGGGGACGCGGATGAATTTAGATATGTTTATCTGAATACCTGCTTTACTTATAATGGTAAATTCGGGCAAAATAGTAATCTTTTAAAATACAAATTTCAACATTCAACCCCTAATTGCGGGGGTAGACATGATCTGTGTTTTTGATATGTTCATCTGCAAAGCTGCTTACGTTATAATGGTGGAATCGGGCAAAATAATTTGCAATAAAAAAAAATTGATTTTCAACCCCTAATGGCGAGGGTAGACAGGGGGTTAGTTTTTACATTTTTAACTAAGATCCGAGATATTTACATTGTTTCATAGGTATTGAATAAAAATCAATATAAAAAAATGTAATATGTCATCCCCTATCACGTATGGAGGGTTCTAATTAGTTTCGAAGTTTACGCGAGCGAAGCCGCAGGATTCCGCTAAGTAAGTATTGTAAAGCCGATTTTTTTCGAAATCCTGATTGATGGAATTCTGTCTGTCTATCTGTCTGTAGTTGATGTAACTCAAATACAAAAAATCGTAGAAGGATGAAATATTTAAATTTAAGAATAATTCTTGTCTGAAAGAAAACCTCCTATTTTTGTAAACGATCTTTCAACCGAAAACGGAAGTTTATTGATTTTTGAACAGTGCGAATTAGAAATGAATAGTCATGTTAAAAATTATAGGTAATATTATTTATGTTCTGTTCATTAAAGGAAATTGTAAGAAAAAATAATTATATTTCAAATGGTTCATAACAGAGAACAAATATCTGCCATGCATGTCATGGGACTTTCTTATACATAATACTGAGACTAGTGTGTGATTTTAATTAATTATTTAAAAAAATCTTTCCATGTATGAAGAAAACAATAAAATTGAACATAAATTATACATTTTTTATCTAAAATTTCTTTTTTATTCGTACTATTAAAAAATAAATCAAAAACAAAAAAATGACAAGAGTGAACATCCATTTCCAGTTTAGTGATAAAATTTAAAAAAAAAATCAATTGATATAATGTTGTAGATATTATTTTTATCTATTATTCAAGTCTCACTAATTTTATTCTATCTTTTATTTGTTTGTCAGAAATATTTATAAAATTAGAGACACGTAAGTGGGTTCTCACACCGGAGCAATATAGCAATATAGCAACTAGCAACTTATAACTAACGATATTATTGCTACCTGTCAATATACATTGAATCAGACATATTGTGTCACACCAAAGCAATATGATATCGCTATATTGCTAGTTTCTAATTGGTAGTTACTTTACTGCTGTGTTGCTATATTGCTATATTACTCCGGTGTGAGAGCCCACTAACTCTCAGTATTACGTAAAAGAAAGTCCCGTGGATCCGATGGCAGATATTTTGAATACATACAATACACATTACCAGATTACATACTTACTGATAGTACTCAAATATCATTTCATTTCAAGCTTTTATTTACACAACAACCTTAAACAATTTCTAATGTTCTCTAGCTATGAGGAAAGTATAATTTATCGATGTTTCAAAAGACGTAATTCTGCCGTTGACAACAACCTTTTAAAGGCAATAATTGAAACAGACCAACATAAAACCATTTTGATAGCTTTTACTTTGATTGATAAAGTTGTTTTTAAGAAATTGAGATGTAAAACTGATTGTTATTTTTGCCCTAACGTTATACGTAAGCTACAAAATAAAATTAAATTAAGTTTACAATAAAATAGAACCGGATTTGTTTTTATAATAAATACTGATTATTAAGGACATTTATATGTATTTCGTGTCTTATTTTAGTACAGAATTGCCCAGAGCTCTATACTCTATTAGTTTATTTAAAATAATGCACATTTATATACAAATGTCTTCCGTTTCATCCCTAAAGTTTCCTACATATACACGTAATTGCAGAGCTGCTATCATGACATTAATTTCTTCTCTAATTCTCTGTCTGAGTTGTTCTAAATCTGCTGGACGTATTTTAAATGTTTTACTCTTTAAATACCCCCATAAATAAATCGCAAACTGTAAAATCGAGGGAACGAACTGGCCAAGAAATACCATTAAAATATACAAGAGCATTGCTATTGGAATCGTGTTTACTGAAACTGTAAATTTACTGAAGGCAGAGACGGAAACAGGAAAAAATTCTGAAAACTTAAAAACATATATACAGTGAAACTTTTCCAAACCGACTAGTTTCTATAACTGATCTTTGGCGAAACAAATACAGTCGAAATCGGTTAAAACGACATCGAGGGGATCAGTCATATTAGGTCGTAAAAGCTGACAGTATTAAAAATCAATAAAAAGGCAATTTATGGGATTCAGTCGGACTTTTATTTTGTGTTATTAAAATCGATATGTTGAATTAACCGATGTCTTTATAACCGATTTCGATTGTATGCGTAAAAATACGTTAATAGGGTATTTAATTAAATTTTAAAATACAAAAATCCTAGAACAAGAATATACATTTATTTTGTAAAAAATGCAAAACTATCTTTACCATCTTTTTTATTGTAAACGGTTGATCTTATGACAAATCAACAAAGTATTTTGTGGCATATGACCTTATAAAAGTGTCAAATATAAAAAAAAAAATAAGAATATAAAAATCATAGGGCCCACTAGCCCCATACATCCCTGGTCTAAATAATCATTGGTTGATACTTGGAATCGATAACATGTACTAATACTAAACCGTGTATCAAATTTCATAACTGTATTACAATGGAATCTCCAGATATTAAATAAAAATTAATTTTAGGCAAAACCTTTGGAGTCTGTAGCTCCTTCAAAAAAGAATTTCCGGACACATGTTTATGTGAACTTTTTTACTTAAATACTTTGTTTTACCTTATATGACTCACCCTGTGATCTACCATCTTGCAATTTGAAATTTCCAATCAATCAAAATTCACAGAAATTATTAATTTTGTTTTTGGTGATTTTTACTAAAAATTATTCATTCATAAACAAAATTATTACGTATGCTAAAACATTTTAAGTTAAATACGCATTTTCTGTGATTTATTGACTGTTCTAGAATGTTATGTCGCTAAATAGTAAAATATAATTTCAGTTTTAACAAATTATAAAGTTCCTTTTATTAAAAAGTAAATCTGGCGCAATTGCAATTAATTAAATAGAATAAAATTGGAGGAGTTTCTTTGGTAATAAATGTCGATTTTTTACAAAAGTTTCGTGGATTTCTATGGAATAAAAATAGAGATCATTATAATTTATATTTGTGTTACAGCAGAAATTTATATATAACGAGTTTTTGAAGTTTTTTTCACAACTAAATCTTCTTGCAAAGATATGAAAAAAGTTACAAATAAAAGTTGTTGATAACATATGTAATATATCTTGATCTATTTACAAAATTATAAGTATTTTTCCCACAGAATCACACGATTTTCTTTATCAAATTGTTTTTGATAAATCAGCATTGTTTCTTTCTCTTAAATATAAAACTTGAAGGTGATACAGAGGTATTTCACTTCATGTTTCAAATTATTGATAATTTTAATCGTACGAAATAAACGATAAAATTAAATAGTACTCATTATAAAATTATATTTATAATTTTTATCAAAAATACTTATAAACGATAAAAAAAACTCATACAAATACATACACTGTTTTTATACATGGTGTTCGCGAGATCCGAGTGATATTGCATATATGACATTTTTTAAAGAGAACATTCTCAGCTGCTATAAAATCCAATAATAATATACAGAATATTCCATATAAAAAAAGTTGTAATTCAATATATCTATTAAATTTAATATTCCATTGTTTTTTTGACACCGTCATTATTCATCCCGGAAAAAATACTGATACTTTTCCCATTTAACTGATCTTCTAGCTCCAATAATAACAAAGTTAGCAATGATCACTCGGTTCCCGCGAACACCCTGTATATTTTCTATTTAATCAATACATGTTATGACTTATACTATCTTTTATATCAATTTTAACACCATGTTTGTATCAAACATTAATAAAGAGAATATACCCAGCTATAAAATCCAATAATAATATATGCATAGGATATTCCGTTAGAAATCTTTTATTTTAATTATCTATGAAATTCTACATTCAATTGTTTTTAACTTCTCGCATCTTCTAGCACCAATAAAAACAAAATTAAAGCAATTGATTATTTTGTGCATGATCCACTTATTTTTAGTCCGGCCCTGTTGAAACTAATAGCTTGACGTTTTATTTTCTGACAAGATGTAGAATGGTGTTGGGTAAATTTTTAATTATACCAAATGTTTCCTAAACAACGTGATAAATATCCTTTAATAGGAATAAACTTTTAATAACCTACGATTTAATCTGTTTCTTCCATTTAATTTAAAATCTTATTTAACATTAATCCTGGTATTTCGGCTATTCCGAAGCCAAATCTATTAACTCCGTCAAACAAAGAACCGAGAGAGTCAATGTTTTTATAAGCGGAGTAATATAAAATTAAATGTCATAAAATACTTTCCAAAACTAAATTAGTGAGAAATCACAAGTTCATAGTGAATATTCACTAATTTAAATAATTAAAAGTTTACTACTGCGAATTAGTGAATATTCACTACTTGAATTATTGAACTAAGGTTTTTATTTTATTTATTTTTGATGTCAAAAACTGGAGAAATATAAAAAACTAAAACATTATTTAATAACGTAAACTAAAATTGCACCTTTACCACAAATATACTATGGGTCAGTCCGCGGTAATCGATACCAGATAGTCAAAAAAATATTTTACGAAAATGAATACTAAAATATAAAATTAACAGGCTATTTAACATCAATTTTCATTAACCAAAAGAAAATTAGAAAAATGTTGGTTAATTTTCAAAATATTTCAAAAAATTTACACTAAATTTCCAAAAAGACAACAAATAAGGTGAAATCACAATAACTTACTTAAGAATAAGTGATGATCGTGGCAAACTATTAAAAGTCTTTGACAATTACATATCAAACGTGACGTTTGACCAAATTAACAAAAAATTACCCTCACCAACAATAATGACTAAGGGTGACCGCATTTATTATAAATTTAATGAGTCTATTGATGTATTTGAAAAATAATTGTTATAAGTATGAGTTATTAATATCAAAAAGCAAATAAACACACAAATAGTACTCTTATTGTATCCTTTTATTCAACGTGTCACACCCGTCACAATTTTCTGTCACACCCTGTCACTATACAGGGTCCTCCAATAGTGTGTCCGGCATTGTTTTACGCCCAAACTATTGAAGATAGAGTTTTAGGATAAATAATTTATCATATACAGGGTGTTTGGTTCGGCGATACGAATATTTTGAAGGAAGGTAGAATGAGTCATTTGGAAGTGATTTAAGCAAATATACCTATATACAAAGTGCTACAGTTTTTTTTATATCGGCCTTTTTAGTAAATTTTTGAGAAAACCCAGATTTATACATATTAATGGCAAAAGTTCAAAAGTTAAAGAGCCCATATTTTTCAAACAAAATTTTTATATTACTTAAATGTCTATGCTACACTTTCAGATCAAAATAAAATTTATGAATAACAAAAACAAAGAATGGCTGCAGGTTAACATTTGAAAATTTATAAAACTTTGATAAAATTATTTCTTTAAAAAAATATTTTATAAAATCTAGCACACTTACAGATGTTCAAATGATCTTAAAAACTGCTCTATTTCATACCTTTTCGAAAAACCTACCGTATTACCTACATGAACGGGCTACTTTTGTGAAAAAAACTTACATTTATCTGAGAATAAGTAAGATTTTTCCATTTTTCCAGTGAGTTGATCCTAGTGTGCTTAATTTACCAAAATTTACTAAAAACTGAAAAAAAATCGTCATTAGTCTGAAGGGTCATCATTTTCAAGCATTTGTACAGGAGTAAAGTGTTACTCTGTCCAATGAGTATAAAAAAAATGTTTGAAAAGTACCCGCATCATGTTTTTTACGACTTATTAAGATTAGCATACTTGGATCAACTCGCTGGAAAAATGTAAAAATCTTACTTATTTTCACATAAATGTATGTTTTTTTCACAAAAATAGCCCGTTCATGTAGGTAATACGGTAGGTTTTTCGAAAGGGTATTAAATAGAGCAGTTCTTAAAATCATTTGAAGATCTGTAAGTGCGCTAGATTTTATAAAATAATTTTTTAAAGAATTAATTTTATCCAAGTTTTAAAAGTTTTCAAATGTTAACCTGCAGCCATTTTTTGTTTTTTGTTATTCATCAATTTTATTTTGATCTGATAGTGTAGCATAGACATTTAAGTAATATAAAAATCATGTTTGAAAAATATGGGCACTCTAACATTTGAAGTATTGCCGTTAACATGTATAAATCTGGGTTTTTTCAAAAATTTACTAAAAAGGCCGATATAAAAAAACTGTAGCACTTTGTATATAGGTATATTTGCTTAAATCACTTCCAAATGACTCATTCTACCTTCCTTCAAAATATTCGTATCGCCGAACCAAACACCCTGTATATTGACCCCAAAGAATTTCAGGAAAATATTTTCAACCCCCTAAAACCGCTCCTTGGGGGGGGTAGTTTGAGGGGTACATACCCGTTTCTCAGTTAAATCAAATGGAATGGTATATCAAAAAGTACATATTTGTAAAGATCATAAAAAAATAAGAAACTTTCGTAAAACAAAAATTTTCATACTTTCAATTGTTTAAAAAATATGGCGAATTGTTCTCAAATTTTAGGGTTTCACTAAAAGTGCTATAATTTCGTTAAAAATTAATGGAATTTTATTATTTTTTCAAATTTAGAAAGTAGAAATAATGAACTTTGTAAAGATGTATGACTATTTGTGATTTTGATAGTTTAAAGTGTCATACGCGATATATAAAAAATTCAAAAGTTCAACTAGGGATAATTCGAAATTTTCAAATACAACGGTATATCAATTAGTAATTTTTCTTAAAAAGGATATGTAAATAAACAACTTTTGTTAAGAAAATTTAAAATTTAATATTATAATTTTAAAATTTTTAATTTTAATTTTTTTTTTTACAAAAACTGTTTATTTACATATCTTCTTTAAGAAAAAGTACTAATTGATATACCATTGTATTTAATAATTTTGAATTATCCCTAATTGAACTTTTCAATTAATGGTATGTCGAATATGACACTTTAAACTATTAAAATCTCAAATAATCATACATCTTTACAAAGTTCATTATTTCTACTTTCTAAATTTAAAATAATAATAAAATTCCATAAATATTTAACGAAATTAGAGCACTTTGAGAAAAACTCTAAAATTTGATAACAAGTCGCCATATTTTTTAAACAATTGAAAGTAAGAAAATTTTTGTTTTACGAAAGTTTCTTATTTTTTCATTATCTTTACAAATATGTACTTTTTGATATACCATTCCATTTGATTTTACTGAGAAACGGGCATGTACCCCTCAAACTACCCCCCAAGGAGTGGTTTTAGGGGGTTGAAAATATTTTCCTGAAATTCCTGATATATATAGTAAAATTTTTATCCTAACTCTCTATCTTCAATAGTTTGGGCGTAAAACAATGCCGGACGCACTATTGGAGGACCCTGTATAAGCGTGATTAAGTAAATTAAACATAAAAATAGAGCATGGACCGCACATTCTGTATTAACATAATGGTGTAACATTTCTTCAAAACAGTGAGAGTAAGAGATACAGTGGCGTTTAGGACATATCTATCTCTTTTTCTAAGAAGAATGAAATAGACACTCCTGTTTAAATAAGGACAAGTTTATCCGTAACTATATCCCATCTCTTTCTTTTGACATGGCTCTGTTTCGAGTCCATGTTCTATCTACATATATCTATGATTTTAATTGTATTTATTTAATTTTCTCAAATAAATTCTAATATTAATCAATTTACCAATATTTCGATAAGTAAGTACTCCTGAAAAGTAATATACTGTTTGATCTAATAATTTAATATAATAAAAAACAAAATCCAAAGTAATTACTTGTTCGAAAAATTTAAAGAATGTTCAATTAAATATTTTACAACATTTTTGTACCTTATCATATATACAGTGGGTACATATCAATAAAATTCCTAACGATTTTTTTCGTAACCTAAAAAAGGGTAGACGGACTTACTATATCTACATTTTTCCCGCATAGTTGAATTTTTTATGGTAGAGCAATGAACTATATATTATCATCTGTTGTACATTTACACTGACCAGTGAATTGAGACAATTTTATGTATGTATAATGATTATTCCATGGTTTAAATTTAGAAATTAATTATAAAAAAAATTAACTGTTGGTGATTGTGCCTACAAGCGAAAAGACAATTTCGTATGCGCAAAAATATGGGGAAAATAGAACCAATTCATATAGTATATATGTACTACATAGAAATTAACACCATTCAGAAGGCATAGTGTCTAACTTCATATAACATAAAGTCTGTTTGAAAAATATAAATTATTTATAATGTACCTACATATATCTACTTTACAGTAGTAACTATACAATTTTATGTATAATGATTATTCCATGGTTTAAAATTAGAAATTAATTACGAAAAAAAAAATTACTTAACTGTTGGTGATTGTGTCTGCAAGCGAAGAGACAATTTCGTATGCGCAATAATATGGGGAAAATAGAAGGCATAGTGTCTAACTTCATATTACATAAAGTCTGTTTGAAAAATATAAATTATTTATAATGTACCTACATATATCTACTTTACAGTAGTAACTATAGAATTTTTTTTTTATAATTTTTATCTGGAAACCTGTTCATAATTAATGTTTTAAACATGATTTTCGTACGAAAAATATTCAACTACGTTAAATACATCATTTAAAACAATTATTTTCCATCTTTCAATATTTTTTTCTCGAGAAATTTAATTTTAAAAGTAAAATTTATACTTTTTAATATTCATTTTTGTTTTATTTTAAATAATGATTGGAGTTCTTTTTAATAGCAAAGCGATGAAACTTTGCAAATATTCATTATACATAAAGTATGCAAAGATCTTGGTTTCTGGGTGTAAACCGCGTCGATTTGGTCGTGTTATCGATAACAACCTATCGATATCAAGATCACCGCGGAAGCCTCAAGACTTGTATAAAGTATGCATGTTTATAAAAAGGGTATATTGAAAAATACATTTTAATTTAAGAAATGTAAGAATTTGAAAATACATATATATACTATGGGTGATTCATTTAACCTGGAATTTTGTATATCTCGAGAACTAAGCAAAATAATGAAAAATGGTTCAGACAAAAGTTATAAGGTATCGAGAGGGTCAAATATTGGTGACCTTGAATTTCACCTTGATATTTATTTTAATGGTCAAATGAAGGTCAACTTTGATTTTTTAAATGAGAATCTATATTTTTTATTGCATATTCGTATTATACAAAAAAAAATTTATAACCTTTTTACGAAAAGTTTTTTTTTTTTTTTGATGTAAATTTTTTGTTTCTAACGAAATTTCCATGCACTTTCAATTTACTAAATAATTTTTCTTTTTATACAGTCGATTAATATACTACTTTTGGCGTTATTCTGGAATTAATCGACCTTATAAAAAGTAAAATTATTTAGTAATTTTAAATTTACGAAGTAAATAGCAAGTGCCTAGAAATTTCGTTAGAAACAAAAAATTACATTTAAAAAAAATTTATTGTACAAAAGTTACATGTTTCTTCCCGTATAATACGAATATGCAATAAAAAATACAGGTTTTTATTTAAAAAATCAAAGTTGACCTTCATTTGACCATGAAAATAAGTATCAAGGTAAAATTCAAGGTCACTAATATTTGACCCTTTCGATACCTTATAACTTTTGTCTGAACCATTTTTCATTATTTTACTTAGTTCTCGACTTATTCAAAATTCCAGGTTAAATGAATCAACCTGTATGTATGTACAAAATATACAAACACAAATTCAAAACCAATAAAGCTAGAAAAAATAGCTTATAGTTATAATAAAATTGTTAGATATTTAACCATTTGATTTAAAGATAAAAAAATTCTTCAAGAAAAATCTTAGCAATTTGAAGAGAATTAACATAATTTCTCGAGAAATTAGGAAACTAAAGTTTGATTTTTTCTCTATACTGATTTATCGAGAAGAAACATATAAGTATGAAATATGTAAAAGAAACATGTACATATGTATGTAGGTTCAGTTCTTTAGCTAAATAATTTTTCGGATGGGAGGGGGGGTATCTATCATCAATACTAATATAACAAGATCAGATTTTTCTTTATTTTGAAACAGCTGCTTTTTAAATTATTTTCAAAATTTGTATTCTAGAATTTACCCCAAAATACTATTTTATAATGTAATTAAAGAGAAGGGGGTGATCTAACCTTTACTACGGTTCTGTATATAGAACTCTAGTTTATTAGTAAATAATTTTCACTAATCAAGTCCGCACACACAAAAACGAAAAGGTCGACAAAAAGTTGAGTAACTCACGTTTTTCCTTGTGAACGGTTCATTTAATAAATCTCCTTGAAAACCTCGGCGCGGACAAATTTCCTTTAATTCTTGAATCCAATGAACATTAGTCGCGAAAATGACAACTCTGCAGGACCCAAGAACCATAAAATGATAATTTAAGTTATTAACACTGTCGTTGACATTGGGTTACATGGCGTGCATGAAACACAGTGAAACAAGTGTTTTTGCACAAAACATTCTAAAACTTAAACTTTATATCGCATTAAATGATTCAATTTTTTGGAAACAACGAGGTAGAATAATGTCATATACCACATAAAACTTTATACTATCATTACAAAAAGTTTCTGGGGAAAACAGTATCATAAAACTTAGGTACTGAAAATCTTTTTGTTCATTTTTGATATTTACATGTTTTTATTGTATATAGAACAACAGGCGGCATGAAAAAGTTTTCGTGTTGATATAATATTCACTTGTATGCGGAAAATAATTAAAATTGATTTTGCATGTCGGGGAATTTACTTTAAAAAGTAGATGGTTAAACCGGTGTTTACCAATTTAAAGAGTTTTTAAAACTTTGTTAAATCACTTTACTTATTCAATTAAACCATTTTAACAGCTTGTTTTTTTTCTTCAGTTTTATGTTATTTCAATTCATGACTGTTTTAACTTTTAATTACATAAATATTTTAAATATACTTATTTCTATAACAATAAATAATGAGTACAGTAGACGTTCTATACTGTGAACCGCGCAAGCGTAATCAGTTTTATTATTAACTAATTGTACCCGCGGCTTCACTCGCGTTGGCTACGGAATTATTGTTTAATATTTTTGAAAAATATTGTTGAATAGGTAAAAACACGATTATTTATTATTGTAATAATAAATAATTAACACCTAAATTACTTAACAAAAACAAATCAGAATAAAAAGTACAAATAATTTTTGTACTAATCAACTAAAGCAATACAATCTATATTTGCCTTTAAAATGTGATACTATCTAAATTATAAATTCTAACAACTCTTGATTTTTGTTCCACATTATTAAAAAAATATTGCTGTTTTTATTAGGGTTCCGCAGAAACCCTTATAATCTCACTTTGTCGTCCGTCTGTCCGCCAGTCAGTCAGTCCTTTTTAGTCAAAGCGAAAAAGTTCGTATGTTATATAAGATAGAATATTGAACTTTTTTCTGAATATGTCCAGTAAAATATTAAAAAAAAAATTGAAAAAAATATGGGGGGCGCTAAAGAGCTAAAGCTACGCAAAAAATATATTATTTATCAATGCATGTGGTTCGTCAAAATGAGTAACCAAATCAGTGTAATTTGACCCTCTTTCTTATTTTTTTCTAAATCAAAAATGGCGCCTGCAGGGGGCTTTAAAGCAAATAAAAAATAAATAAAATAAAAATGTATATCAGGTCATGTGGGATATCAAAATGTAGATCTCAATCAGTTGAATTTTAACTTATTTTAACTTAAAAATGGCGCCAGCAAGGGGCTACAAGCAGTAATATATTTTGCCCTCCACCCTCACTAACTGGGTAGCTACTGGCTCAAAAAATCTGATAATAATTTGGTAACGGGCCTTTGTAGTCCTACCAACGACACATACTAAAAACAATATCATTTTAAATTTTGGAGAAATAAGGAGGGGCGTCATATAATATTTTTTATTTTCCTATCTAGGCTTGTGGGGTGTCAAAATGTAGATCTAAAATGGTAGAATATGATCTTAATTTAATATTTTTTTAACTCAAAAATACACCTGTCAGTAACTCTAAACAGTTCACGCAGTAAGTACTTTGGAACCCTTATGGCCTTATGGCATACACTCGTGTATATCTTGGCAAATTTTTTATTTTAAAATAAGGAATTGTAATTTTAAATTCATCGCGATCGACTTATTGGCCACGCCTACTATAAAGCACAGACAGTTACATTGCATGCGATTTTCACAATACATGTACCAAAAATAACGTTACTTTATAAGCATTGATCTATCATTCAGTATTTTCCAACAAATGTGTCACGGCATATTGGTTTATTGCAAAAACTTCAATACTTTATTTTTATAAAACGATAAAAAAATATTACAAAACAGAAAATGTATTTTTATTATTAACTTTCCTTTCTTGACACACTCGCATTTATTTCTTTGGTATTTGATTGTAAGCAGCTTTGTTTTGTTCAATATAAGAAACCTTGAAAAAACTTTGCACAATTATTTAAAAATTATAAACATGATTTCAAAAATAAAAGTTATTTAAAAAACATCTTGTTTTAAATTCTTTTAAGATCCGTTACTTTTAGTTGCTTTTCAGACAAGGAATTTTATAGTAAAGTTAAAAATAGTCACAACTTAACAACATTATGCGAAAATTGAATTTTTATTTAAAGTCAAAATTTGACATACCTGCTAGCTTCTACAGGTTAACCTTAATTTAAATTAATTTTTGTACATAATTGTCTACAATATATTAGTGTACCCCCCCCTTCCTACCCCTAATTCGTCTGGTTCAACATTGGGTGTGTCTCATAATTGGACAGCTTGAAAAGTATGTCGAAGGAAGAAAGGCTGTGAAACACGTAGCAAGCCATATGGTTCTTTCTAATATTGCCATCAGTATTGCACATCCCAAAAGTTGTTTAGCTGGCCACATCTTTTATAAAGCTTCTCGTATATTGATACGTGTGTGTATTTCTTAAATATTAAAATGTTATATATTATATGTATACATGTATACATACATTATTAATGTTATATATGTATTATATCAAATTGGAAAACTGCTTACCTAACCAAATACATTTTACGAGGTGTAAAATCGTTATGAATTTGATTTGGATTTTAAAGCAGTGGTAATACATTTATAAAAATATACTTTCTATGGTGTACACCAATCACCACTGTTTTAAGACCGTTGACTTCTACTTACAGTTGGAAAGCGTGAGCTAAATCATTAATAAATAGTTGCCATAAACTGTCAATTAAAGATACGTTCCAAAAAATGTTTGGTTTGATTTTAGTTAAGTTATTAGACTATTATCAATAAATACAGTTCCTGGAAAACCGGGAAAAGACAGGGAATTTTGCTATATAGGGAAAAGTCAGGGAATTTTTATAAAAATGCAAAATCACACAAATTCTCGTTTTTTATTTTTTTTATTTAAATTTTTAAAATAAAAAATAAATAAAATAAAATAAAAGTTATGAGTCTCGATGTAATGATTAAATTTTTTTTTTACAAAATGCAACGGTTTGATTTTTTTTGTTTTTTTATAACAAGCGGTCTTAAAAAATATTAATTATCAAAATTATAATCCTAGCCACTGCGATTGTAAAAATTTAGAACAAATAAATGTATTTATTAGTTTATTATTCTTTGAGGAATCGTTGGAACCAGATCGAAAAAAGTTGATTCGAGATAAACGCATTAAAAAAAATTTTTAGGGTCATAACCGGTCGTGCTATCTACTCTCACTTAATTGACTATAACTCGGGCAATTTTCAGAATTTTAACTTAATTTTTTTAACATAAAAATCATAAAACCAATAATTTTCACTATATATTCCATTGATATTTATTTAAACAAAACTCTTTAATAGTTAATTATTATATTAAGTATACTATTATTAGTAACTATTAAATATTTACAATTATTGCAAAGTTTTAATTTCCATTAAACGTTAAACTATACCGGGTGTCCCAGATAACTTTTCCAGCATGGGGATCTCAGTATCTATAAGAGATACAGGTTTGGTTAAATGAGATGAATTATTTGTATGTAAGGGGTGAGTATTATTACATAAAAAAATATTCATAATTCTATGTGGTTTAGGCGGTATACCCAAAAAACTGAAAATTCGGAATTTCTTTAAATGGCTATAACTTTTTTGTTAAAGTAGATAGGTACTTTTTGTTTGCGGTTTCTTAAAGCACTTTTTTATGTAGAATTGATTGGTGTATTTAGAATTTTTATATCACTTTTAGTTTCCGAGTTACAAGCTCTAACTTTAGTTTTTCTTATGGGCCACTTAGTTGAATATATCATATTTGAACGACTTTTTTACTCTACTTTACAACGATATGTCTCTTGCCATATTTATTATCCAAAAAAAGTCGAAATACTATATATCAGTGATATTTATGAAGTATTTTATTACAAACTTTTAAGTGAGCCATGAAAAACAAAAATTGTAAACAAAAATCACAATAACAATAATCAAAATAACAAATGAATATTTGAAACAATGAACTATTTGAAAAAATATTTTATAATTTTTTTTTCGATAATAAATATGGCAAATGACACATCGTTGTAAAGTAGAGTAAAAAACACGTTCAAATATGCCATAACCAACTTAGCGGCCCATAAGAAAAACGAAAGTTAGGGCTTGTATCTCGGAAACTAAAAGTGATACAAAAATTCTAAATACACCAATTAATTCTACACAAAAAAGTGCTTTAAGAAACCGTAAACAAAAAGTACCTATCTACTTTAACAAAAAAGTTATAGCCATTTAAAGAAATTCCGAATTTTCAGTTTTTTGGGTATACCGCCTAAACCACACAGAATTATGAATATTTTTTTGTGTAATAATATTCACCCTTTTCTTACAAATAATTCATCTCATTTAACCGAACCTGTATCTCTTATAGATACTGAGATCCCCATGCTGGAAAAGTTATCTGGGACACCCGGTATAATAGTTTAATAATAATAATAATAGTATAATAGTTTTAAATAATTAATATCTATCAGTATAAATAAATATCAAAACATAAATCACTATAATATTAAAATAACAATATATCAGTTATTATCTCAAAATCTAAAAGGTCATATTGAATTGAACAGTCCTAGAGCATCGATATGAATACAAAAACAATAATCAATTATCCTTATTAATGATTAAACAACATTGAAATAAAATTGTGTACATAATTGAGCAATCGCTTCAATTATCAGGATTTTATAATTATTTTACAATTGTTCATTTACAAAGAAAACAAAAGAGAAAATACAATATCATAATAGAGATTCGATATTGA
Source organism: Sialis lutaria (assembly GCA_949319165.1). Lineage (NCBI taxonomy): Eukaryota > Metazoa > Arthropoda > Insecta > Megaloptera > Sialidae > Sialis > Sialis lutaria. Next base: position 20,131,236 of record OX439241.1, read on the forward strand.
AATATTCATAAATCACAAAAAAATAATTTCCAAACATTTAATTTACAACCATCATTATATTTTATTATATCAAAAAAAATAAACTGCCTATAGATTAAATTTCATATTTCCATTTTATTATAACGATTATTTACATACCTATACATAAAAATAAATTTAAAAAAGTTAATTAATTTGTTTCAAATGCGATAATTCTTATCAGAAAAACTTTAAAACGATTCATTTTTTTTAATAGAAAGCAAATTATTATACTTTTTTTAAATAAAATGCGAAAAAAACATCTGCTAAGTGTTTCGTACAGTGTTTCGTCATACTAAACTAAATTTAATCGACGGTAGTTAATTATTATTGAACATTTTTATTAAAACACCAATAAAATATTCATAAGAACTGCCTGCCATTGGTTAATCATTTAGTTTTAATACAATATTTATTTGTAGGTATATTTTTCATTTTTTGACAGTTTCAATCTAAATCTCAATTTTTATGAATTTGATATGTCAAAGTAAATAGCAATTATAGAAAACAAATTACAATTTTTAAAACAAAAATTACAATTTTTAAAACAAATTGAGATAAATCTTTGTAACGGGATATTTTATAACAAACGTAATCATGGCCAACATTATATAAAATTGAATGCTCTACAAAAAATATTTTATAAAATTTTTACGTAACATGTCGTTTATGAGATATCTTAAAACAGGCTTGTCATACCCGCGGCCCGCGGGAAGCATGCGACCCTCGAGCAGTCTTCGTGCGGCCCGCAAAGATTAAAAAAAAAGTGAAATATGATAATCAGATTTTTTGTCATAAAAAGTAGAAATATAAAGTATAGATACAAAGACATAAATAATTATATAAATTAATTAAGTCAACAACGAAAAAAGGTCCTCAAATTTTTGAGCGGCCCTTAACAAATTTGTTTGCATTTTTTTGCACTCAAAGCTCAAAAAGTTGGACACCTATGTCTTAAATAATATCACGGGATGTCACCACTTCCCCTTATACATGATTTTTAAATCGGACCGTTCTCAGAGTCAACCAATTTTAATTAATATCGGTTCAGTGGTTCATAAGTTATGTGCATGTGATAAATATTCAGGGAATAAATATACATACAGACAGACAGACAGACACGGAAAGTAAAGTATTTTTTCTTGTCCTGAAACATAAATATAAGTTAAAATTTTGAAATCGGATTTTTTTTAAGCTTCTCATAACTTCGATATTGCGAGGAAGCAAAAGATTCTTACAAGTTTTCTTAAAAATATTTATTATTTTTAGAAATATGGAAATAAATTTTAAATATAAATCAAAACATTTTCATCACTCCATATATTTTTGTGCAGCTCTACCGCAAGAGTTTAAAATTTATGTTTGTTTAATAAAGTGAAAATTAAATTTATGTTTTAATAATAACTATTCCAGACATAAAATATACATTATAAACGATCCCGTATCAAAATACTGGCAAACATAATCCCGATATTTATAATCCCGACAATTCATAATTCCGACATTTAAAAATCCCGACATGTCAAAATTCTGTAAGAACAGTTTGTCATTGCGGAAATTGAGTTATGCTTTAACTAAATCTCTCCCTAGCATCGCCACCATATATTTGTTGTCGCTGAAATTGTTCTGACCCATTGTATTGATTGACTTCATATATTTTATATGTTAAAAGAATATCACGAATGATATTGTTTCAATTCTATTGAATAAATCAGTCTTATGGTTTGAAATGTTGGGATTATTATTTATTGAGATTAAGAACTGTCGAAATTTTAATCTATGGAATTTATGAAATATGAAAATTATTTTTTTTAACCCTTTATTATTCGCGCTGGTGTATTTTGTACACCAGTAATGCATTTTGTGCGATTACTTAATGTATACATTTTTGTGGGACTGTACACCCCCACCTAACCTTTGTTTAGTCAGTCTAGAGTGTGACAGGAATCCGACAGTCAAAATTTGAGGATTGTAGCAGTATCCATTAATTTTTTTCTTAATAAATGTAGGTGGTGTTAACGCACAAATAGCAGCCTCCTTAGCGAAGAACTGCGTTTTTGAAGACATTAGCGATGTTGCTGATGGAAAACCTTGTCAAAAGAGCAAAATTAAAAAATTTACCAACAAAAATAAAAATTTTGCTGTCCGATTTATTGCAAGATGAATATTGAACAGTTTTGTGTAGGTACTTTTTAAAAATTTATTTTGGTTAGTTTTTCGTCCTTATCCATAATTTTTAGATGTATTAATTTTAAGAAATTTTTCTTAGTTCCTCAAAAATAAATAGTGCATAACATGAATTGGACTAAAAAAAATAATATAAAATTCAAAATTCCCAAAAACCAGCTTTTTTATGTGGTATATAAAATACACCGCACGTATAACTGCGTTACAGTATATTACGCGAGTAACTTAGGGTTAAGTATGTATTTTTTCGTAGTTTGCGAAAAATTCTACGGTTAATTTCGTTTAAAAATCTTTTATAGATTTTGGTCTAAAAAAATTGTATGAACAGGTAAATAAAATAATATAAAAGTCTCATCTTCTTGTTACATTAATTGTATAATTGGACACACAATATTTCATTTATCAATAATGCATAAATTCGCAAATTTGGAAATCGCTATTTTTGAGTAATACATATTTTTCATTACTCTGCTAAAAAAATTATTTATACTCTCTGATATAGAGAAGGTTTTGAAGAAGCCTGCATAAATATTATAGTGTACGAACTCAATTATGGCTCACAATCAGATTCTTCAACGAAAACCTAATACTGTGATGTACATTTATATGAGAAATTTCACGATCGGAATTAAAAAAAAGTAATTTTAACTTATGAACTGAAATTAATTATTTTTAGTTTGATATAATAATGATTACTCATAAACAAATAAAATACGTACAATTTCAGCACTACAACAGTTATGAAAAGTATTTTTTGTTATATTTTATTTAAATGGTTGATTAATCAATGCGAAAAAGATAATATCAATTTTACTTCTTATTAAGATAATTAACTGTCGAGATTTGAAACTTTCGGCATTATACTTTAACTATGCATTGTCAAGATTGTGAATAATGAGATTGAAAACTGTCAAAACTGTAAATTTTGATATTTATAAAATATCGTGACTGTGAACTATCGATATTATAATCCATAGATTAATAATAATTAGGGGTGTACTGGAACTGGAATTTTCGGTTCCGGCCGGAACCGGAATTACCGGAATTCACAAAAAAAACGGAATTTTTTTCAAAAAATTGTATTTCAATTACTAATGATAAAAAAATAACTAAAATGTTATAAATATGCTTTATATACATAGATTATCATCATAAATTAATATAATATTATTTTATATTGTATTTCTTAAAGATTAAGGGGATAGAGTCTTACATTATATTATAAAACATAGTATTTTCTACATATCGTGCGATTTTTACAGCTTTATTAGGTGTTTTTAATTGTTTTTTTTTAAATCTAATTAAATTACTAGTATATCAAATTTATATAAGTAAATATGATAAATCAAAACAGCAGTTAAACAAATTCACAATATAGTAAATTATATAAAATATCGATAAAAGAATACTAATTACTCGAAATTAAAGCACCAATATGCGTTACTTTAGTTCTAGTGCAATCGTCTTCGAACTATTTTCCGCGGTACCGCTCTGGGGGTTCCGTGAATAGAAATTATGAAGCACTCACATTAGTTAAGTAGTATTTATTAACTAAATATAAATATAATGATAGATTTAGAGAAATAATTATGTGAGTCTTTCTGATTTTATAGCTAATCCCAATAGCATAAATACTTGTGCAGTAACAAATTTTTCACGGGCCACTATTTTGAATATTATTATTTTAAGATATATTTTATATGGGTAAAATAGAGTACACCGAAAAAACATTTTAGTTTTAATCGGGAAATATTTTTGAAAAAACAGGACTAGAGTATTATTTAAAAAATGCAGAATAAGTCTTATTTTACAGATAATATTAAATTTTTTTCGAAAATCTTTAGTTTCTTACTGTACAGTTCATCTCTTATTTATTATCAGTTTAATGTCCGTAGTCTGTAATATAACGACTTTTTTATTAATATATTTAAAATCAATTCATGCTAAAATTTCAATCATATTATGATAAAAAAAATAATAAAAAACTGCCTTTGAATTACGGAATGATTTTTCCATTAATAAAATGTTATTTATTCATAATTATATTATTTATGAATTTTTTAGTAGAAAGAAGAAACAAAATTTAAAAATTCCGGCAAACCCGGCCGGAATTTCGTAGTTCCGGCCAGAACCGGAACCGGAATAAAATCGTGAATTCCGGTACACCCCTAATAATAATAAAAAAATGAAAAAAAGTCGATATAAAGCACTGTCGAGATCATAAATAATGAGATTGTTTACTGTTATAAATATTGATATTAAGAATTATGAGTTTTTGAATTGTCGGTAATACTATCGACTTTAATAATAATCAAATAGAACAGCTGAGATTAAGCACTGTCGAGATCGTGAATTATGAAATTGAGAACTGTCGAGATTATTAATATTGATATTTGGAACAATACAGTTTTTTAAGTGTCGGAATTATAAACTATCGGTTTTATTAACTGTCAAAAATAGAAAACTGTCGAACTGTCGGAATAGTAAATATTGAGATTAAGAAGTATCAATTTTTTGAACTCTCGGGATTATTAACTATCAAATTGAATAATTGCTGTTAAAAATAGAAAACAATCGAACTGTCGAGTTTGAGAACTGTCAAAATTGTAAATTTTCATATTTATAACTGCATAAATCATAAACTATATCGAAATTATGAACTTTCGGAATTATAATCGATCGATTTTATCTCAAAATTTATTTGTTGAAATGTAGATACGATTCAAACTGTCAAAATATTGTTGATATTGTATGTTTCGGGGTTGAAAACTACCGGGATTATGTATTACGGAGATAAAAACACTGTCGGGGCTATGAACTGTCAAAGATTAAGCTATCTTAATTGATACATATTGTAAAAATTTTCAAGTTTTTAAAGTTCCTGAATCACAGTCGGGATTTTTTCAGTCGAGATTATGAACAACACCGGTTATATATAATGCAGTATCGCCCAGTAACTTTTTTTTAGTGTTTTTTCATTTATATTTATTATAATGTTTACAGAAGGGTCCGCACGTTTTTTTCCTTTATTTACCTGTGGGTAATATTTAACATTTAGTTTATTTTAGTTCATTTACAATTTAAACGTGACATGCTGTACGCCCTTCGGGCTTTTTATACGTGTGTTGTTGGAGGTCGACTCCTGACAATCTGGATAATTTTGTGGTTAGTGTAATTGAATTCCACGACAAAGGTTTATTCGGGTTCGGTTCCGGTTCTAGTTCTATATCGCCTGTTGTTTAATTATATGTAAATTGCTGCGCTTAAACAAATTAGATTTTTAACTCTTGTTAAGAGCTTGTTTTTTACGAATTTAAGGTCGTTTTTTTGTTTAATAATGTATACAACTTATTTGTATGATATCATGAAATTTAAACCAATTTAAAAATAAAATTTATGTGCGTTTAGTATGAAAAATTATACAGATTATCTACATTATAAATATATAATTTATAGGTAATATTATATGGATTTTCATAAATTTATGAGTCAAAACTTTTGTACTTTTTTCAGGAATTCATGTCATTTATTCAAGGATATACTATGGAAGGTATCTTAAAATGCCATTAAATGCATGAAAAATTCGTAAGAATGTTCTTTTTCGAATTCTGATGCATTAAACAAAATATTAAACTGGGTGTCAACGCCGCGCCGTTAACCGTTAACCTCAATCTACGGCCATGTCCACTTTTACTTGGATATATAGGTATTTTACAAGAATTATAACAGTTAAAGGGAAATATATTGATTTAAATTCAATATGTGCTCTTATGGAAAATTGTACTTTGTAGTAGATTGTATCGATTTTTTTTTTATTTGGCGGGAGGGGGGCGTATAGTATTCATTAGACCGTTTTCCAAAAAAGTATTATAATTCAACAATCAAAAATTATACAAAAAATTTGTTATTTTTATTTTATTATAATGTCATATTTTATTGATTTATTTATTTCCTATTGAAAACTGAGGAAACATTTAGTACATAGTGCAATGAAATCTGCATAGATGATGGAATATTTTGACTTATTTACCAACCTGGAAATTTTACAGCGTTGCCAAAACGAGTTTTCTTTACTAATAATATAAACTATATTCATTAAAATTTACAGTAATAAATAACTATATTTGGAGCGCAGATATTTATTTTTAATTTAAAGTTTTTTGTCTCCAATATCTCCCAAACATCCTCAAATTTTATATTGTAAGAGACAAACCATTCTATTTGTATTCAATTTATATTAAAACAGACGAATTCTCTCTTAGATACATATATCAAAAATTTATAATTTTATAATATGAATTAAATAAATAAAAAAATAAAAGCGATTTTAATAATCAAGTATCAAAGTATTAAAATTTGAAATACATACCTACCTACATATATTTGTTAGAGCTTTTAAACGGATTATTCAATTTCAATCTCTTTAACGTTGCTTTGAAATAAATATTTAATCAAAGTAATTGATATATATTTTTTTACAAAGAATCATATATTGTTCTTTTTACAAAATAAAATAAGAACTCCCGTTATTAATGAAAGCTTTATAGATGATACGAAAAATGTCAAGAACTCTGTAAATCTTATGTTTACCTATATTACATAGAAAACGCGGGAAACGTCCGAAAATTAATATAAATGTACACTACTTCTTTCTGCTTCACTACCGGAGATTAGTTGTCGCAAACATTGCCATGAGCAAAAACAGTTTGTTTTTTTGGACACAGCGACGTGCGCTTTAATATATTTCAACCTTCAAGAATGTCTTTATTTAGAATTTAGACATTAATTGAGCATAACAATCAAGTCTTGCGACATTTTACAAGTACCTGGTATTTATTTATATTTACTTTGATACTATGTTTAATATAGACATATCAAATATGAGGATCAAAATTTTTGTAATTAATAATATCTTTTATAATTATATTAGATAGTTATCAAATAATTATTCAACATGGGTCTGATTCATAAAAGTCTTTATCTTATTTTTCTTCTATATGGTATATAAATAATAAAATAATACATTTTTCGTAACCTCGCCTTTCTTATTAATAAAAAAAAACACTGGAGATCACACATGTATGACCTGATTATTGACATGTATATATCAAAACTATGGAAAAAAGTAAGTCCTCGCAGTATGTGAAATGCAGACGGTCGGGGAAATCCCGCAATAGCTGAGTAACATTAATTAATACATTTTTTTATTTGAATCTTATTTTTACTATCGAGATAATTATCAATGATTTATCACAGATAATTATCAATGATTTATCACTGATAATTATCATTTCGCACCCCGCGAAAGTACATTGTTCAAAACTATTTAATTATGGTAAAAATATTCGTAATGGATCGAAAAAAAATTAATTTTAAGACTCATGTCTACATTAGAATGATTTTTCATAAAATTTTCATGAAAACTCGTAATTTAACATTAACAAATAATGGCGTTTTATTCCTAATGTCATATTAAAAAATCCAAAATCATTACATAACATTAAGACATTTTGACTCTAATTAAAAAACTAAAACATGTACCAACCTTAAAATTTACAACAGTAAAAATAAAATTTCATTCTTTAATTGTTTTTTAATCCTTTGACTGGAAAATTTATGAAATTAGAATTTATTAAATATATTAAATTATTCTTTCAAAAGATGCATACATAACTTATCAAAATTATAAAAGTGTATAGTAGTTTTGACTTATGAAATGTTTTCTATTCTTCACCAGTATTTACAACAAACATTAAAAAAACAAACTCTGCACATATAATAATCCTAGAATAACATGAGTAAGTAAACTATTATAAAACATATGTATGTAAAGTATGTATACTGAAACACTTTAGAATATTTCATAACAACAAAACAGATTTCAAAAATAACAAGTTCGCTGTGAAGATTTTCTCCATCAGGGGTGTCCAAAATAAAAACAAGCCTCGAGCTAGTGTTTCAATATTTTACTCAACTTTATAAAAACGAATACAACAATCACAAATACAAAACAAACAAAATACACTAATGATAATAACCTAGGCCATCTGTCAAAACTTCCAAAGTCTGGGTGAAATAAACAAAACTAATTTTAACCCAAAAACAATAGTGTGGGATTCGTTTCATCAATTGGCAACCATTTTTATTTATGCTATATGGTTGATTGAACTGCTAAAACGACTTAGTCCCCTTTTTGCGAAATTGACCATTTTCATACCAAAGTACCTACTTTATTAGTAACGTACCTACTTTTCAGTTATCATAAAATTGAAAAAAAAATCAATTAAATTGCAGTTACGTTTTTTTAATGAACTTACTTGTTTTGGCTTTTGAATGACCTATATATTTGAAAGTCTAGACAAGTTAATAAATTACTTGTTCCAGCTGTTAATCGTATTAATTATCATTTAAATTTTGTAGGTTGGGAATTGTTCATATCTCTGAAAGAGTTGGTTTGCAAATCTATGTATATGTTTTTTTAGATTTTATTTTAATCATTAAATGAGAACTATACATACAATCAGAAAATATGTTTTAAAATTTGTGGGACATAAATCATTTATGAAATAATGTTCATAGATAAATTGATGAGACCACCATAAAACTTTTTTATATATCTTTATACAGAAATGAATATCTTGAAAAGTAATGCGCTACTATTCTATATGTAGGTACTAAAAAAACGTAAAAAAATGCTCCTACAAAATGTTTTTAAAATTGTGGTGTGGCATTCAATGTGTTTAAATCATAAACAAGCCAAGATGTAGGACTAATAACACATTACCTAGCTTTGTTACCATATAGCTCCATACAAAAAAAATCTACGAGTTATTGGCGTATTATTAGGAATTTAAAATAAATATCAAATGTTTTATACTGTCTTTAAAAGTATTTCAGTGATAATTGATTAACAGAGAAATCTATCATATATTATACCAAATAAAATTTTTTGTATACCATATTTGTATATTACAAATTTTAGGATATATCCATAAAAATGACGAAAGTGATATTAAAATAAAAATAAAAAAGTTTTTATAACACTTTCATTATACGGACTAGCATTGGTTCTTTTGTATTCATATTTTTTCCTAATCTAAGATTTAAATAAATATACAGTAGAAACCGGTTAAAACGACATCGAAAGGACCGGGCATTTTAGGTTGTTAAACCAACCAATTGTCGTAATAACCGATAGTTCGACTTTTTAAAGATATTTATCTGAAAAACTAAAAATTTCATGAGTATGCTGAAATGTTGTGAAATTCACCGTCTGTAAGCGAAGATATCATCAAAGTAAAATCAAAATTTTAAGGACAGAATAATAAATACATATAGGTATATGATATACAGAAGTGACACTCAACGTTATTTTACTGGAAACTTAGTTTGACATTATGAGGTGCGACGGTTATGTTTGGTTGAGTAATAACTCTCCACCAATTATCTACCAGTATACGAATATTTTAAATCCACATCTGTTTTATATTTATTAGAATTAAACATCTAAACAAAAGACGATCAGTCGTTAAGCCAATAAAATTATCCGAAAATATTGTAAAAAGAAATTTGTTCAATGCGATATTCGTTGTAAGCAATATCGTTATAAGCGGTATATTATAAAAGGCAATTATATGGAATTCAGCCGGGACTTTTGAATCGCTATAACCGCTACGTCGAATTAACCGATATCGTTATAACCGGTTTCTACTGTATATATACATAAAGAACATTGATATTGCGAACAATTCGCACCCATGTACACAATATATTTAAGATGGTCTTACAAACACATGAAATTGTAGAATTTCGAACAACGCTTTTTGTTGTTTTGTCTCATTCCCGACAGTATGTTTTGTGTTCTGACTAATGGCTAGTCAGATATTGTTCGTTGATGTTTCCTAGAAAGGTACTAGGACACACCCTGTCCTGTAATTAATCCAACAATATCAACAGAGCTTGCTGACATGTGTCACCTACGGAAAGGTCGAAAAAGTTATTGTTTTTATTATTCCAATAATGATAAATTTACGCAAGCGACCATTCTTTATTTTTATGGAAAAAGAAGTGATACATTTAAGTTTATTAATCAGATTAACGACTTCTTTATAGACAAAGACAAATATAAATACGTATTTTTATGTTTTATTCGTCTTATATCGTTTTTCAACTACCGTATATTACAGTCCCTGGCCATATTATTAGACCAAAGCTAAGAAATAAGTGTTTCATATTATTTTTGTTGTTTTATTGTAAACACTGTTACCATTCCTTAACAGAACTCGTAGTTTTATACTTATGGTAACATTTAATCTAATTTTTGAAAGACTTACCACTTTCAAACTTAGATGGCAGCAGTGTTTACACGAAAACGTCAAATAATCAAATAAGTAACCGTCAAACAGAGTGTATCGTTTCAATTGTTGTACAATACATAGTTCATCTTAATTAAACAAGTGATAGTGCTTCAAAAACGTGTAAAGTAAGTTCTTTGTTGATGCTTTACATTTTTTGATAAAAATTTTATACAATTTTTGAGATTTGTAACAACAATAATAATAAAACTCATTATATTATATATGCTATTTCATAATTTAACGAAAACTGTCAAAAATTAAGGTGTATTGTAGTTAAAATGGCGAAAATGTGATTTTTCAGCTTTGGTCTAATAATATGGCCAGGGACTGTAATTATATTGAAAACGAAACCTTTTTCATAAAGAAATTCGATAAATAAATTAAGTCATTAAATATGTACGGCTATGTGTATTATGTGTATATGTTTCTTATATTCATAATTTTGATATTTTTACAATATTTTAGCAAGATTATGAGTTTTTCTTGACATGGACTTTTCTTTCGACTTTTATTATACGGTTAATTAACCCTATCTAGTTATTTAAGTTCAAGAAAAAATAATGAGAATCACAGAACATTTTAAACATAATTTATTTAATATTTGTGACACTCATTAATTACTAATAAACATGTGCGAGTCCATTTTTGTTAATTTAATTAATTAAAAAACTTTCCAAATAACCAAAATATATAATTATATATTACCCCCCCCCCCCCATTCTTGATGCACACAAACTTTTTCTATTCATATTATACGTGCATAATAAATATACTATAATAAAATAGTATTTTCAACGTAATTTTTCTGTAAATTGTGTTTTTTTAGCCAGCCCTATTCAATACAATTCGTGAGTAGTACATTGGATACATAACATACTTGTATATGTAGGAAACAATATAACTTATGTATGTACAAATCAACGTTTTTATTGGAAAATACTAACAATATTCAAAACGGATGTATTTGATACATTCTGCAAAGTCTTTCATATGAATCATGTATTTTTTCATAAATAAAAAGTTTGTTTATAATGTTGATATAGCTGTATACATGTATCAATACTTTTTTCTATTAAAAAACTATATTTTGTAGCTAAAGGGCTAACGAAAATTAAAATTTATTTATTCAAAATTAATGTTAATAAAATTACTGTTATTACAGAAAATACATTTATATACCACAATTATTTAATAATTAAAGATTTTTATTAATGTATTTTATACGACAACTGCTATAATTTTCTTTCAGTTTTATGTGAATATATTATTTTTGTAAATTATATTCAGTAGCTAAAGGACTAACATCCCTTATTTTTTTCAAACTATTATATTTTTTATTTCATATAGAGTTGGTAAGAAATAATGAATACTGCTCATATTTTCTAAAATAATCATTATTTAAATAAATGTTTTAGTAATTTGTTTCTAAAGAAATTATTTCCTATTTAATTCTAATCTTAAAAAAGAGTACTATCAATTACGTTACTATGTCATCTAACTCTTTTTTTTTAATGACAACATATATTTTTTATAGATTCTATTATTATTAGTCTTTATTTTTTGCAAACAACCCTGTAAAATTTTAATGATATTGCACACAAAAAATTTTGAGAAAAATCAACTTTTATAATCTTACATCATTTTAACTGTAACTTAACCAAGTAAGCATTGAAAAAAGGCTGAAACTTGGTCATACTAAACAAAATGTAAGTTTTTTTATAGAAAAAAATACATATTTGTTTTGACAACAATGGACTTCATTTTGAACATTTCACACCCCAGCAAAAAAGTGTCACAACTCAAAAAATGTAGTTTTGAGGAAATAGGAATAAATGAAATTATAAAAATTTAGTTAAATAAAAATTGTTAAGGTAGTATAGGAAAAGGACTGATACACAGTATTTAATTTAAATATTTCAATATTCCTGTGATGTTTGAAAAATAGTAACTGTTAAAACGCTTAGTGATTAAGTATTTTAGAAAAAATAAAAAAAGTGATTTTTTTTTAAAATACGCTAGTTTTGACGGTAGGTATACGAAGTACATTAATAACAATTTTTAGTAGAAATATATAGTAATTTAGAATCATTCTACATATTTATCTCAAATATGACATTTTCTGAAATTTATTTTGTCGTTAGATTTTTTTTAAACGCTGCAGTGAATGTAATCTTAGATAAAAAATAATTTTTCTCCAAATTTTCGTACGCAATGTTATTAAAATTTGGTTTTATGCAAAAAAAAGATTTTATCATAGAAGCTATAAAAAAGATAGTATAATGTCATTTAATAAAAGAGTTGGATGCCATTGTAACGTAACTGATCACTAATTTTTACTTTCTTATATTCATGTATATGAAATATACATATAGTATATGTAAGTATAGTAAACGCGATTTTTTCGAAATCGAGATTTTGATGGAATTATCAATTTTGACCTTCCCTAAATCCATTCTGACTATTTTCGCCATGATGTCTGTGTATCTATCTGTCTGTCGGTCTGTATACGCTGTAACTCAAATGCGACAAATCGTAGAAAGGTGAAACTTTATACTTAAGATTATTTTTTGCCTGGGAAGAAAACCTCCTATTATTGAACACGGTCTTTCAACCGGAAACGGATGTTTACCTACATCGATTTTTGAATTTTTCGATTTACATTGAAACAGTGCGAATTAGAAAAAAATATCCAAGTTGAAAATTATAGGTAGTGTCCGACCGAAACTGGTTTTTACGACCGAAACCGAAACCGAAAACGAATTTCGGCAACAGTCTCAGTTTCGGCCGAAACCGAAACCGAAACCGAAACTTCCTTATAAGGATCATGTTTTGAGGGAAAAATAAAGAAAACGTTATTATAATCAGTCAGTCTTTATTTTTTTATCTTTAAATCACATAGCTATGCAGTAGGGTGGGCGGAAAATTTTTTTTTTTTAATTTCAAGTGGGGGTAGTGGAGAAAAGTTGTCTTATGTAAACTGTGTATTATACAAAATATTCGAATTTTTTAAAAAATATCTAGCCGGGCCAAAAAAAAATTTATTTTTATTTATTTATTTTTTTTAGGACAAAAACAGTACTACTGTATTTATAACAAATGAAAACAATTATTACTGATATATTTCAACTTTTTACCGCGCACCTGATCACTTAAACATACTTAATTAAGCAAGCAAAGAGCTGCACAATAAAAACATTTGTACATTATTAGTAATGTTATAGTAAAACAATATATTTTTTATCTATTTGAGTGCTAAGGGCCCTTTTTAAATGTTGAAATATATTAAAACATTTTTTACATGTATATTAAACACAGTGATAGTATTTTTTGCGACATCATATGAAAAAAAATTGCATTTTTTTTCTTATTTGGACCCTAATGGGCCCGGCTAGATATTTTTTAAAAAAATTCAAATTTTTTGTATAATACACTGTTTACATAAGACAACTTTTCCCCACTACCCCCCATTTGAAATTCTAAACAAAAATTTTTTTTGTCGTTTTCGGCCCACCCTACTATGATAATAATCAACATAACAACCCCTCATTTAAGAAAAAAATATTAATTGCGCCTTAAAAATACTCAAATTAGGTGAGGCGTTTATTTGAGTAGTTAGATTCTTCTTTTGAATATTATTCATGTTTTTTTTAAATTAAAATTAATTATTTTTGATGGAATTTAACGCGCCGAACTTGACCGATCACAGCGCGAGAACTCCCGAATGCAGTTTCGGTTTCGGTCGTAGTTTCGGCAGGTTTGCCGCCGAAACCGAAACTAAACCGAAACTCGTTTTTTTGCCGAAATTCGACCGAAACCGAAACCGAAACCGAACATTCGGTCGGACACTAATTATAGGTAATATTATTATCTATATAATTTATGTTCTATTCATTTTTTCGAAAAAACAAATTTAATTTTTTTTTACTAAGTATTCGTTTTTAAGTATATTTCAAATGGTTCATAACAGAGAAGAAATATCTGCCATGAGTTTCATGGGACTTTCTTATACATATTACAGAGACTGAACAGTGTACGTGTTTGCCACATGTACCACTTGACCGTGTGAGTCGTGATCTGTACGGTCAAATCACCCGACAACCAGTATAGATTATGCTAAATAATTATTTAAAAAAATTCTTTCTGGCTAAATCATAAGTGGTGGAAAAAATATATGGGGAATAAATTATAGATAATAACATACTCGACATTTTTTATCTAAAGCATTTTTGTCTTATTTCAAAAATAAATCCAAAATTTTAAAAAAATGACAAGAATAAACATCCGTTTCCGTCTTAGTAATTGCGTTAAACATAATTCGTTTTATACATAATGTTTATAATAATATTTCTATTGTTTATGTCCCTTTCATTTTTTTCTATCTTTTATTAGATTTTCAGAAATATCCTTCAATAAAATAAAAATCACGTACACTGTTCACTGTCATTATTATGTATAAGAAAGTCCCGTGGCACACGGCAGATTATTTTAAACTAGCATTACATAGGAAATACTTTCCCTAAAAACTTTTACTAAAACATTTTTTTAAATAATGAATATTTCAACAAATATGAGTATTAATCCATAACTATTTTTTACTCTGTATATTAATTTTGTTGACTATATTTAATTTAGTGGAGTTAATCAGTTTAGCAACTGAGCAACCTTTATAGGCAGTAACTACCTACAGGGTGTCCCAGGACTGTGTCAAAGCTCAATATTTCATTTAATATAAGAATTGGAAGAAAACTTTAAATGCAAAAGTTGTCAGGCTAGAGGAGCAGCATAATTTAAAAATAGTTACATTTATACAGAGTGTCCCATAACTGCGTTACAAACCAAAGTTATGTTTTTTTAAATACAAACTATATATTTTTATTTGATAATCTAAAAGCATTCATTTTTCTGGGTATTTTGATGTATCAAGTATGGAATTATACAGAGGGGTTTAGAAATAATGACCAATTTTGTATGAAAATAGGAACTTTTTCAACGCCTTGTAATTTTCTAATTACATCAAAAAAAAATTGTTTTCTGTTTGAAGTAGTTTTAGCATATTCTCTATTATTGCGATATTATGTCAAACATTTACAAAATCGTATTATTTGTACAGGGTGTATCAAAACACTGAACTTAGTTTTTTTCAAAATTTTCAAATGGAACACCCTATATATTTTTATAATTTCGAATTGCCTGTTCAATTCTCAACACATTTTACAAACCATGTTCTAGACCTAAATCCAGCCGTTAATAAGGTATTAATTTTATATTAAAATCTTAAGATTTTTTTAAAAACAATACAACTTTATTATATTCCATAAAATAATTAAATTTTTATATTGTTAAAGTTTGTACGTTCTATTAGTTTGTTAAATTATTTTTAAGCGAACTGTTTTATTGATTATAATAAAGTTGTATTGTTTTTATAAAACATCTTAAGATTTTAAAATAAAATTAATAACTTATTAACAGCTGGATTTAGGTATAGAACATGGTTTGTAAAATGTATTGAGAATTGAACAGGCAATTCGAAAATGTAAAAATATATAGGGTGTTCTATTTGAAAATTTTGAAAAAAACTAGGTTCAGTGTTTTGACACACCCTGTACAAATAATACAATGTTGTAAGTGTTTAACGTAATATCGCAATAATAGATAATATTCCAAAACTACTTTCAGCAGAGAATACATTTTTTTGTTGTAATTAGAAAATTACAAGGTGTTGAAAATGTTCCTATTTTCTTACAAAATTGGTCATTATTTCTAAACCCCTCTGTATAATCCCATACTTGATACATCAAAATACTCAGAAAAATGAATGCTATTAGATTATCAAATAAAAATATATAGTTTGTATTTAAAAAAACATAACTTTGGTTTGTAACGCAGTTATGGGACACTCTGTATAAATGTAACTATTTTTAAATTATGCCGCTCGTCTAGCCTGACAACTTTTGCATTTAAAGTTTTCTTCCAATTCATTATATTAAATGAAATATTGAGCTTTGACACAGTCCTGGGACACCCTGTATAATAAATTCCCCAAAATATATTTAAATGTTTCAATTCAAATACTTTTATTTGTTTCCAACGAATTCCATTTGACAGAAAGTTTAGATGTGAAATGATTGTTTTTTCATGAAAAATTCATGATAATCAAAATGCCGTCGGGGGCCGTACTAATTAATTACTCAGACCACTCGGATGAACCGAATGTAGCCCACGGACTGGATTTTACCCACGCCTTTTTTAATAGAGGTACCCAGAACATAACGTGTAAAAAATAGATGACTTAAAAAAACTAAAAAGATTTTGTTAAAAGAAACAAAAATAATTTTAATTAAAAACACATTCTTAAAATTAACTTTTCAACAATTAATGAGAAAAAAAACTGTCATCAATTTGAAACTAATTCAGTCAACAACAAATGGAAATCCTCTACACATAAAATGCAGTACACGTACTGTATACAAAAATCCGCTTAAAAAATAATCGTTTGAAAGCAGGATTAGTGTAGAATCAGAGCTGTGCATATACTTAAGTACGTTTTAGAGTAAGGCCCTCCGCACACGGGTCGACTTTTTCGCAATGAGAATCTCAAACCAGTTGCGCTAGCGACTATTTTGTAACTGGTTTGCAATCGATTTATTTCCTCGCACCGCACATGAGCGCGACTGAATCTTGATATTTAAATACTATTATGTATGTTATTATATTTATAAATAAAGTCAACATGTTATATTACATAATAAATATATACAGTTTATATCTAGGTACTTATACCTGTCATGTTTACTTGGGCTGCTACCTCGTGCCATGCTTTTTCTGTTTTGTCTTTTCTCGAATATCCAGATAGGTTATAATTTTATAAAACTGCGTGATTCTACACCTCCTCGACGAATTTAATGTTCAATAGCTGTTCATGCATTTTGAATGAAGTAAATAAGGCCCGCACATAGGTCGACTGTTTCGCAACGAAAATCTCAAACCAGTTGCGCAAGCGACTATTTTGTAACTGGTTTGCAATCGATTTATTTCCTCGCACCGCACACGAGCGCGACTGAATCTTAATATTTTAATACTATTATGTAAGTAATTATAATAATAAATAATATCAAACATGTTATATTACATAATAAATATATAAAGTTTATATCTAAGTACAATATAGGTACCTGTCATGTTTACTTGGGCTGCCACCTTGTGCCATGCTTTTTCTGTTTTGTCTTTTCTCGAATATCCAGATAGGTTGTAATTGTAATTATATAAAACTGCACGATTCTCCACCTTCTCGACGAATTTAATGTTCACTAGGTGTTCATTCTTTTTGAATGAAGTAAATAAGTGACAACAATGAATAATAATAATTTTAATTGTTAATAAACTTTATTTTTACAATAATGAAAATTCAAACAGTATGCAACCACGCAACTGAAACTGAAATTCGACCTGCAAGCACAGTCGCATGAGACCAGTTGGAAACTGATTTCAAATCAGTGTTGTTTCAGTTGCGCCGTGTGCGGTGGGCCATTACACTACACGTGCAAAGTCACCAAACGGTCGCTTGCGCAACTGATTTGAGATTCTCGTTGCAAAACAGTCGACCCGTGTGCGGATGGCCTAAGTGACAACAATGAATAATAATAATTTTAATTGTTAATAAACTTTATTTTTACAATAATGAAAATTCAAACCGTATGCAACCACGCAACTGAAACTGAAATTCGACCTGCAAGCACAGTCGCATGAGACCAGTTGGAAACTGATTTCAAATCAGTTTTTTTTTAGTCGCACCGTGTGCGGTGTGCCATTACATTACACGTGCAAAGTCACGTAACGGTCGCTTGCGCAACTGGTTTGAGATTCTCGTTGCAAAACAGTCGACCCGTGTGCGGATGGCCTATTGTATTTGTACTGAAATATTTTTCAAATGAAAGTAATTGTTTTTGTATTGAAATATACTTTTTGGCAATATATGGTATTTTAACTTAAGTAGAGTAAAGTCGGTATATATGGACTAGGCAGGTAATATGGACATCTTTTGTTGATCTATTTTACGTTTTATAAAGACAGCATTAATATGTATCTAAGTTTACACCTCTAAATAACTGCGTCAGTTGACATGACAGTGTTTGGAATACTGGTATGTCATTGAGAGCAATTTGTCATTTTTGATTATTTATGTTAATTAAGTTAAGTTACTTAAACTAAAATTGCACCTTAACCACAAAAGTTAATTCACTCGACACGTGTTTCGACTTGACAAGAAGTCCTCGTCAGGAGCCTAATGGTTCCAGACATTGCTGTTAAAAAATGTAGGTAGATATAGGGGTTGGTCGTATGTACAGTGCTTTTAATCGACGTAATAGTTATTGCCTCGGCAATAACATTTTTTTTAAATACACGTGGTTGCGAGTATTATGGACTATGGGGTATTATACGGTTATGAAGTGTAATAATTAACCAAAATCGTGGTGACGCAAATAGTATGGAAATTATATTTATCATCCAGTACTTCACAACTATCCACTTCCGCATAAATCCTTTTTTAGTACAATTCTTCATGATGGTGGCTACTAAATGGCCTGCCTATTACTGCCCGCGTACACTTTGCTACGCCACTGCTTTTTTTTACAGTGACAACATATTATTTTGAAATATGTAAATAAAAAAACAAATTTAAAAAACAAATGCTTGGTAACAAGTGTGTAATATGGACCACTCTAGTCCATATTATACGCACATTTTTTAAGAAGCTGATTTTAAACTTTTTGTTAAGAAAATTAAAAATTAAAAATTTCAGTTTTCAATTTTAAAAATTTAATTTTAAATTTAAAATTTTCTTAACAAAAAGTCGTTTATTTACATATCTATATTAAGAAAAAGTAGTAATTGATATACCATTGTATTTAAAAAAATTGAATTATCCCTAATTGAACTTTTCAATTTTTGGTATGTCGTGTAAACTATTAAAATCTCAAATAATCATATGTTATATCTTTACAAAGTTCGTTATTTCTACTTTCCGAATTTAAAAAAAGAATAAAATTACAAAAATATTTACAATTAGTGAAATTAGAGCTCTTTAGTAAAATCCTAAAATTTGCGAACAAGTCGCCATATTTTTTAAACATTTGAAAGTATGAAAATTTTTGTTTTATAAAAGTTTCTTATTTTTTTATGATCTTTTCAAATATATACTTTTTGATATACCATTCCATTTGATTTTGCTGAGAAACGGGCATGTGCCCCTCAAACTACCCCCAAGGAGCGGTTTTAGGGGGTTAAAAATATTTTCCTGAAGTTCTTTAGGGTCGATATATATTGTAAATTTTTTACTCTAAAACTCTATCTTCAATAGTTAGGGCGTAAAACATAGTGGACGGGTGGTCTGGAACATCCTGTATACCTTCTTTTTTCTACTTAATTTTGGCAAAAGTAATAAAAATATTGAATTAGTTTTATTAATTTTGTTTTACTTACAAAATATACTCACAAAGATACGCCTGATAAAAATATAATCACGCACAGTCACGCACGAATGTTCTATTTTGACTCACGATCACGCTTGCTTACGATCCAAGATTTCAAAAATACTCACGTAACCTAAATAATTTACGGTCTGCGTCCAGCTCTATTTCTCTTTATATTTTTTATTTTATTTTTTCAAATCGTAATTACAACAAAATTGTAGAATATGCTTCCTAAAGAAAAAATATTAGCTACTTAATAAATGACCCCTTTGAAAATAACCTAGTTGCAACTATAAGGGTATTTATTAGGGTGTGCCAAAAAAAGGCGATATTTTTTTTTATCGCTCTCAGCCCAAAATATCTCAGGAAATGCCCAAACAAAGCTCCTGTTAAAAGCGGAGCTCAAAATTCCAATTTTAAGAGGTCCTCCACGAAAGTTGAAGTTTTCCCATCTAAATAACATGGGAAACGGGGATTTTTAACAGTTTTTTGTCCTGCAAACTGTGAAAAAATTATTTTTGAAAAAAATTAATGAATGGGTCTTATTGAGTATTAAAAGTACAAAAAGTCCCGTTGAGTCAAATTTCTATATTCAATATTTGATTTTTGACAGAGCTTTGAAGTTCAAATTTTCGCATTTTTTCGCGTTTTTTGCATTTTTCAGCTAAACTATCCGAGTTAGGGCAAAATGTTAACTAGCAAAATTGTAGTACGGTTGACATTCTATAAAAAAGTCTCCATCGACTTTTTTGTATTATGAATAACAACAAAGTTATGGACCCATAAACATTTATTTTTTTAAATTTTCGCTTTTATGAACTAAAATATCGATAATTGAACAAAGAATTTTATGCAAATTTGTTAGTACATCAAATTTGGAACAAAATTGGATAAGATTTTTTGTATTATCAGTAGTTAAAAGTTACAGACTTATTTAATCATATTTTAATGATTTTTCCACAAAATTATGAAATATTTTAACAATAAACATGACATATTATTAAAATAAAAAAGCACAATGTCGTAGCCTTTATCCCTTTTAGGCTTGTTCCAATAATTTATATAACTTTGTTGTTATTCATAATACAAAAAAGTCGATGGAGACTTTTTTATAGAATGTCAACCGTACTATAATTTTGCTAGTTAACATTTTGCCCTAACTCAGATAGTTTAGCTGAAAAATGCAAAAAACGCGAAAAAATGCGAAAATTTGAACTTCAAAGCTCTGTCAAAAATCAAATATTGAATATAGAAATTTGACTCAACGGGACTTTTTGTACTAAATTTAATACTCAAAAAGATCCATTCATTAATTTTTTTCAAAAATAATTTTTCACAGTTTGCAGGACAAAAAACTGTTAAAAAACCCCGTTTCCCATGTTATTTAGATGGGAAAACTTCAACTTCCGTGGAGGACCTCTTAAAATTGGAATTTTGAGCTCCGCTTTTAACAGGAGCTTTGTTTGGGCATTTCCTGAGATATTTTGGGCTGAGAGCGATAAAAAAAAATATCGCCTTTTTTTGGCACACCCCAGTATTTATAGTTACTCAATCACGTGAGGTGAAGTTTGAGAACTGGTTAATTAATTAAAAACTGTCCACTGTTATTGAGTGTCGATATAATATTAATGAATTCATAAACTAGCTGTCGGATCCAATTTTACCCGGGGATATAAAATTAAACTATATAACGTATAATGCTGTGGGGTGCGATCCTTTAGGTCCACACAATCAACTTCCCAACATGGTATGACTTACAATACTTGAATACTGATTACTTATTGTTTCCATAATTAATATTACTATGTTATAGTTTGTAAATATTTTTTTAATATGTATATGAAAAATTTTAATGGAATTTATCAGAAATAAAACTCACCCTTTGTATTATGAATATTAGTTTTCTAATATCCTAATAATGTTAATAATATAATGCACATTTTTAGAAAAAATAATCTGACAGTTTGAATTTTGAATTGTGTTGTTTCCAAGGCAACATGAATTATTAAATGTATTTATTAGTATGAAATTCAAATTTTGATGGTGGTTTTCATCCCTTTAATGGCTGTTTGGACCCATATAAAAAATAAATACAGAAATACACGTTTCATTATTTGTATTGTATAGTATTTATTCTAAGTTCCGATTAAATTCGACCAAGAAAAAAAATAAAAATGAAAAAAACACCCTTTTTACCCCCGTAGGGGTTGAATTTCGAAAAATCCTTTCTTTCAGATCATATTCACGTCAAGACGCGTCGATTAGCACCCCAACGAAGTCAATAGCATTTTTTGTTCGCGAGATTTCGTCCCGGAAAAAAATGACACGTACGTACGTACGTACATACGTACGTACGTACGTACATACACACACACACACACACACACAGACATTTTTCTGAAAATAGTGTCAATATACTCTAATGCCCTTGAAACATGAAAATATGTTAAAATTTTTGATTTCGATTTTCGGACCAATTACAATAACTTCCTATTGGGAAGTTAATAATCAATTCTCAATCGTATATCAAGATTAGAGTTTTCGATTTGTAATCAGTCGTGTTATTGATCAAATCAATATTTTGTTAATTAAAAATGAACATATATGAATAATAAACACTTTAATTATTGTTTAATTATTTTGTGGCGATTTTAATCAATAGACAAATCATGTAATAGTCACTGATTATATTTGTTTTGTTAATTACTAACGGAAAAAGAGAATTGCTGAGTATGCATGAACCATTGGAGAATCAAAAAAATAAATAAAACAGTCTAAAAAATCGATACAAACAGATTGGTATACAAAACTGTTTTGTAAGTTATTGGTAAATAAAGAAAAATGACCTATTCGTCATATATTTGTCACAGGACTTGTACATACACAGAAAATAAATTATGCGATACTCAATAAAATTAAATTAATTTAGAAAAATTCAAAATATCTTTATATTATGCCAGGCCATAAAATAGCTACAATAGTACATACAAAATTGATAAATACTTTAGAACACAAATTAACCTTTTAATTTACACATGGAATTGTAAGGAGGATTTCGTCTCTAACATGTAACGGAAATCGAAAGACGATATTGAGACAGAAACCGAAAAATATCTTGGTCTCGTGTAATATTTTTATAAAAATAAATGTTTTCCATTGCTATTTATGTAATACAAAAAATATTTTTTTAAATATGACAAATCTTATTAATTTAGTAATTTAGCATTAATTATTCAATTCAAGATTAATTTTTACTAATTATCACTATTCAACAAAAAAAATACTTTTGTAATATAACAGAGATCTATATAGAAAATTTAGGAGGTTTTTGACATGCCGAAACCGGATTTGTGCTCAATTGGTTTCATCATTGAGATATTCTAACCTAAAAGTCCCAAAACTGACTATATTGGCAATGTTAAAGAATTTATTATCAAGTAGGTAATTTTTTCTAAAGTTTTCGGTCACGGTAACAAATAGTATTATCTTTGCTCTTTAAAATGAGTTTTAACTTTTTACTGTACAATGATTTTTTTAGCCGAGATGTACTAGTTTGAAGATATGATATTTTTGTTGATAGAGTGTAGTATAGTAGATACAATGAACTTTATTACATATATCTTCAAAGTAATATATTTCGGTAAAGAAAAATCGCATAGTAAAATCATTTTAAAGAGAAAATATAGTACTTTTCGAAATCATGAAAGAAAACTTCAGAAAAAAGTTACCTACTTAGTAATAAATTCCCCAACATTGCCAAAATCGTCATTGTCATTTTTGGGACTTTTAGGTTCGGATATCTAAAAAACCTGACGTGATGGAATCATTTGTGCAACGAATTAGGGTTTGGCATGACAAATACCTTCTAAATCACTTATTCAAATTTCTGTGAATTTTTTTGTTGCATAGTGTTATTAATGATCTTTAAAAACCAAGATTCTCAGCGGTCATGTCGCCCGTACTTAAGCCAATCTTGTTTCTCATCAAAAACATTACACGCGGAATTCGATTTTTATTTGAAATATTTTAAATATTCAGTAAAATTCTTTACCTCACCCTTTGTTTATTCTTTTTAGTATGTAAGTCATTTATTTAAAATTAAAATTATATTTAAAAAATCGTTTTAATAAAATAATAATCCTCAAAATAATACACATGAATGTCAACTTCCTTTTATGCAATTTCATGAAAAAATGACATCATAGAAAGAAAATGTAAGTTAAAAAAAATTAAACCACTTTTATTTTTTAGCGGAAAATTTTTAGGAATGTGTTTTGTGACATAGTCGCGTCCAAAGGGTTAAATTAATACTTATTTTAACGTATTTCTTGAATGAATACAGATATTATGAATCGACGAAACTTAAGAACACACAAAATTTAATCGAAATAAGTGCTCATCAGAAAATGGTCAGAAAATCAGTTATCATGTTAAGATCTAAACCCATCGATATGCTCTTATATAAATGAAACTACGAAATACAATATGTACGTAGTATGTTTGTACTTGTGTAAAAACAAAATAAACTGGAGTAATATTTTGTTTATAGAAAAAGTTTATTTATTTTGTTACGAAAAAAGTTCGTTCCGTTTTGTTTTTATAGTTGATAAGAAAACTCTATACCGACAAATTCTATTATTTTTTATAAACAAAAAATTATTATGTTTTGAAAGTAAATAATATTAAAAGTACGTCGAAATAAAGAAGCAAAATAAATCGATTCTATATAAAAATTGATTTTATATAATTAAATTATTTTTATAATCAAAATTTTAGAATTTATACGTGTGTTTAATTTGATAATTTGCTAATTTTATTTAACAGTAATTAATAATTAATTAGTAAAGTACATAACGGAAAATAAACGTTCATTAAATCAAATATTTATACATAAATACCTAAATAAACATTTTGTATATACATATCCCATTTAACTGTATGTAAAATAAATAATAAACTTTTTTTGTTCATTTTGATTGTTTATCAATTGAATTTAATTATTAAAAAAAAACATTATTAATTAAGTTAATTAACTTAATAAAAAAAAGTAATGTTAAAAAATTAATGATTTTTTTATAAATTAAACACGACGTTTCTTCCATATCTTCCATATACGGAACTAACTCGAGATCAAAGAGAAAATTTTGGACCATTATATGTAATTGTAATACTAGAAATTCTTTGCGGTTTCGCTTGCAATTTTTTTCTTACTCAAAACCTTTTTATTTAAAAAAAAATTAATGCAATTAATTCTTTCCATTTTCATACATTTTTATTAGCAAATATCACTTGTAAATATTCAGTAATACGGTCATGCACTAATTTAATGATTATAATAAAACTAAACAAGTGAAAGTCCCATTAAAATCGGTTCAATTGTTTCTATGTCATGTCGAAACAAACAGACGCATATTAAAAAAATATATATATATTTCATAAAAAACGACGTATGGGCGAAAAAAACACATTGTATAATCAGAGCCTATATATATTAATTATATAAAACCAAGCGGGTACCCTCGTCCAATTTCGAGAGTTACCTACATATATACATATATTATTCAAAAACAAAGTGAAAAACGACAGTTACATACAATAAAAAACATAAAATTATAAAATCAATTAAATCAAAACAAATCCTCAAAATCCAAAACAAAAACCTACCCCAGTTACAAATTAAAAAAAAACCTTGTTAAACAAAAAATGTAAATCCACAGTTAAAAAAAATGTTAATTTCACATACGGGTAGTGACAAAAATATAAAATATATATACAATAATATATGCAAAATTATTCATAAATTTAAAACGACTTACTTTACTGAATATAATCACTTCATCTTCAATATATACCAGCTCCTCTATTCACTCCATAACTCTATAAACTCACCGACTACTGCAGATGACGCAAATTGTCCGTAAAATACAGCTAATTATTGCTCCAACAATTACAATTTAACGTGCCACACTAAAGCTTAATGTTCACATTCATCAGTTATCGATATTACATTATTATCGGCAAAAATGTCTGCGGTAATTGTATCGTATTTTTCACTGTTTTTGTTGATGTTTAATGTCCATGACATACAGGCTTTTTAATAGACACATATTTTGCATTTATAATTTGTCTTTACGTCACTTAAAAATATGCTAATTTTTTTCTAAGTGAAGTAATGTTCTGTATTAGATTTTAACATATATTTTATTTTGTATACCAATATTTATATAGACATTTAATTGTTTATATGTATTTAGATTTATGAAATTAATATGATTATATATTTTCTATAAATATTTATGCATGAAATTATTATGTATATTGAAAAAGTATTATTATCGTTCATACAAACTATAATGTTATAATATCTTCTTCAATATGTGTAGCTCGCAAGATAATTTAAATTTAAAGTTTATTGATTTTGAAGATCACTGTGATGAACAATTAGTTTTTATTTAAATTCAAATTGCATTGAATCATAATGAAAATGTTTACTTATAATTTAGAATTTATGTAGCTTGAAAAATGTTTTAATTTAAATTTAGTTAAACATCAAAAAAAATGTTTACATATAATTTAGTAGGTAAATACATGTAAGACTTTTCAATTTAAAATGTGTATACTTTTATATAAATAAAACAAAAAAGAAAAGTTTTCAATCTTCCAGTAAAATTAATTAAACTGAAATCAAATAAAAATAATAATTATATTTTTTCTTTTAAATATAAAAAAAAACACTTTTAATGCCTGATATACTCAAATAAACACATTTTATTTATATTTTTCTAAACAATAACGTCAAACCCAAACGACAATTCCAATTAAAATATTTTATACCGTGTACTCAAAACACGAACGTCAACATTAAGCTACATAGATTATAATACAAAAAAACAACAAGAGTCCGGCCAAAGTAAACAGCGATCGAGTATCGTAAATCGAAGAACACGTGACGATATTAAAACTCGCGTTCGCTATGCCGTAAGCTCTGCAAAAGCTCGGAGCTTTGGCGCGTAACTAACTGCTGGCGTGCTTTGACAGACCACCGCTGCTGGCTGCTAAGTGTCTATCCCCACCAACGCCGCCTGCGCTCGCTTGCTCTGTTTATACACTGCCGAACGGAGTGTGTATGTGTGTGTGTGTGTGTGTGCATGTTTACAGATATCAATGTAGGACAAGTGATGTTGTGGGGAAAGTGCGTAATGGCGAAAGCGCACATTCACCGGTTATTGTATATATCTACTGATTTATCGTGTTGACGTTTTTTACACCTATAATATCTATAGAAACAGGACACATGTATTGTATACTAACTAGGTTATGTAGCTATTTACTAGGTAAAGTGTACAATAACTAGGTAATGTGTACATCTATACTGATATTATAAATGCGAAAGTATCTCGTGTCTGTCTGTTTCTTTGTTACCTTTTCACGGCCTAACCACTGAACCAATTTGAATGAAATTTGGCAAGGATATAGCTGAATATAGCAGAGAGATAGAGGAAGGAAACAGGGCACCCGGACAAAAGACAGACATGGACAAAAGGTCGACAAGGTCAAAAAGCAAACATAAACAAAAGGCAGACATGGACAAAAGGCAGACAAAATTTTTATATAAATTAATAATATATTTGAAGAGAGAGGGTTTATGCAATACCGCCCTCTAAAAATAATATTGTATTATTTAATTTACTTTAACGATATATATTTTTTTTGAGAAGGTAGGGTGTATTGTATAAGTCCCTTCTCCCTCAAAGATATTATAAAATTTATTCATTTTTTTCTGCCTTTTGTCCATATCTGCTTTTTGGGAGTCTGCCTTTTGTCCATGTCTACCTTTCGGGGTTCTGCCTTTTGTCGTAGACCCAGGACACAGGCAATATACTTTGTATCCCGACAAATTTATTAGATAAATAATGGGTGTGTGACATTTGTACGTTTCGCGTAGACATCTAGCGTGCAGTGTGTAACTAAAAATCTGTTTTATTGACTATCATAACAGAAATTTGTATTACCTTACATAAATTTCACGAGAATGAAATTGCGTGTAACAGCTAGTCTACTATAATTGTAATGTATATCTTTTTTTTCAGTTGAAAAACCATATGTCAAGTTAATTTCTAGCAGCTCCCTTTTTGGAAATGTGGTATGTGGAATTTTATACATTAAGATATTATCATGTTTTTGTGAATTTAAAAATTACCACTCAATTGCCCATATTGAGGTAATTTGGTGGTAAAATTTTCTACCCCTCACCACATCGTTATATGTAAAAATATAAGGGTTTTTTAACATAGCTTCATGCAAGTATGTTTTATTATAAATTATTGCTTAATTTGGAAAAATCAAACCAATTTTTTTGTGGAATATTATTGTAATGCCAGACAAAGTGAAAAACACGTTTCAAAATTTTTAAAAAGATTATGCCGACAAAAAATATATTGTACTTTTTTGGATGCAACAAAAATGGCAAATATGTTTTAGCCATAAGGTTTTTGCCATAACATTTATGCGTTTGCTACAACTCTGAAGTGCATATCAGGTAAATGGAAAAATTTATAAAAAAAAATACAACTTAACTCCACTTACCCCACACGGAGAGAATATTCTTTTAAAAATTAACAGAAAATGCTGTGAACCTGAGGACAGAAACAACTTCTAAATAAAATTAACAGAAAAGTCGGTAGAATTTAAAATAAAGTAAATGAAAAATTACAATGACATACTGGTAAATTTTAACGTAGTACATATTAAAATTTATTTACTCTGAAAAAGTAATATACACTATTCTTTAATTTAATTTCTTGCATATGAAAATTTCACGTACATTCTCTATAATTTTACTATGTTTCTATATTACTTTTCATATCTGGCCTATCGCCGTCATAGAAACTGCTATACAGTATATTGAATTGTAGTAGACGTTCTTTTAAATTTTACCATGTCGGGTGTTAAAAATTTCTAGGATCAATTTCGTCCTCCCGTTAACATGTTTTTCATGTTAAAAATTAACATAAATTTTTTTCAGTGTACATAATGTGCGTTATAAAATCATAATGTAAATTTTTTTTAAATCCCTTTGATTAAATATTTTATACGACAGTTAGTTAAACTAGGTAACACCGGGCCATTGTACCTAAAATAGCAATAACTAATAGATAGATAGTTAAAAAATGACGACTCTTTTTTAATATATCAATAAGTCATTTTAGATTACCTATAATCCAGTTTTTATATTTAGATAGATCACGTAGTTTTGAGACCCAAATGTTTGCTAAAGTACTGGTTATATGTACAATACAACTACATTTGCTACTGATTTATTGTTTGAATGATACAATTTTATTATTTACCGTGTAATCTATTAAAGATATAATATACATTGAAAACTACGCATTGGTTAGATACATGTGTATATGGACATAGTTATATTGTATTTTATTTTATTTATAGATAAATATAAACGATATGTATCATAAAGTGAAAAAACAACAATACCATAACTTTTGATTTAGGACTTTCGCGATATTTTTATATTCCTTTCCTATTGTTAGTTCTCTTCTACGTTACATTTTGTAAAGATTTTGATTACATAGACTTTTATAAAAGAATACTTAGTACGTTATTTGTGAGCTAATAATATAAACATCATTGTTAACTTTAAACTAGAAAGTAAGAACCTTTATTTGCATATTTATTTTTATATAGCAGTAATAAAAGTTTTCAACAGTAATTAAATGAAGTCTCAGGTTTCATCTTAAACTTTAATTTTTTTAATGTATATTTGAATTTGCTGTGTTTAAAACTTTTTATCGTTGAATAAGCTGGGACATGTTTAAAATTCTCAATTTTGTACATAATACCTGTAGTAAGATTCGATTTAGGGACTTATCGAATATTTTTCTACCTCTTAAATAATTACTCTTAAGTTGTGTTAGTGTAGCTTTACTAAAATAATCGCTCGATATTAATTGCCTAAAATAATTTTAACAATTTGAAATCTTTTTTTCTACAATTTCTTCAGTTTGTAGAAACTCATGAAGTGAAAACGACGATTTTAGCTGAAAACTTTAATAATTTGGTGGAAAAAAGTGTAAAAAAATTAAGGATCTGACCTTTCAAACATTTTTTTAGCCCACTGTAGAATTTTGATTCGGATCCTTTTTTGATCCATAACTTTTTAAGATATAAATGAAAATATA
This sequence comes from Sialis lutaria, assembly GCA_949319165.1. Lineage (NCBI taxonomy): Eukaryota > Metazoa > Arthropoda > Insecta > Megaloptera > Sialidae > Sialis > Sialis lutaria. Next base: position 20,161,467 of record OX439241.1, read on the forward strand.
TTTTAAGGAATCGTATGTCCGGTATCATAAGAGAGCTAGCAAATTTGTTAGCTAGCAAGCATTCTCAAATGAGGTATCAAACTTATATGACAGTTCTCTTGGAGTTTCATGAAGACTTTGACAAGTTTCGCGCACGCGTTGTATAAAAACAAGTAAACACCAACGATATTAAAACAAATGAAAAATGAAAATTATTTTGTAAGGTCAGAGTTGCCAACTTAGTTACCATACGTTGAAGTATCACTGCTCTAAATTCCAAAGCAAATCCATATATATTATCACAAAACTAATACCTCATTTAAGAGTGCTTGATAGCTAGCAAGTTTTGCTAACACCTTTATGATACTGGACATTAAATTAGAAATTCCATATTTTATTTTTTTATTGTAATTTTTGCTTCCTCGCAATATCGAAGATACGAGAAGCTTCGTTATCGTTTTAAAACGAGAAAAAAAATTTGTTCTCCGATTTCAAAAATTTTATTTTATTTATCCGTTTCAGGTCAAGACAAACACTTTTTGTTCCGTGTCTGTCTGTTTGTCTGTGTGTGTGTGTGTGTGTGTCTGTGTGTCTGTGTGTCTGTCCCCCAATCCTTGTCACACGCTTAACTCATGAACCACTGAACCGATATTGATGAAACTTGGTTGGTTGGTTTGGTCTGGCTTGAGGACGGTCCCATTTCAAAATAATTAAAATTGTGTGTAAGGGGGAGGGGTGACATCCAAAAAGATTTATTTTTTGAAGATATCTCAAGAAAGACACAAGTTACGTGAAAATTTTATAGAACCTTTTTTGTAGAGCATTCAATTCTCTATAATATAGGTCACCTACTTTTGTTGTAAAATATTCCCGTCCAAAGATCTATCTCAATTTGACTTTTCAATTTGAGAAAATCGTCATTTGTTTTTTTAAAACTGTCATTTTGACATTCGTATAGCAGAAAAATAATGATTTTGATTGAAATTGTCAAAAAAATCAAAATATACGACATAATAACCAGGCGCGTATTAAGAAAAATGTAAAATTAAATTTTTTTATTAAAATCGTATGAAAATTAAATGGTTAACCAATGACAGACAGTTCATCTGAATACTTTATCGGTTTTTATTTAAATTGTTCAATAATTAACTACCTTTGATGAATTTAGCACGAGGAAGCACCGTGCATTTACAAGGCAGAGTATTTTGTACCAAAAACAAATTAGGGATCTTGCCGACTCTATTTCTTGTTCGATTAAGGGGGATGGCCACTGTGACAGAAAAAAATATTTTTTTTTGATTTTTTTTAAAGTTTACATATTCATAAATATGTATACAAAAAATTGAGTTTAAATTTTGAAAATTGACGGAGTTACAGTCAATTTAGTGAGACGATGTAGCACGGCCGGTTATGACAACAAAAACATTAAACACGTTTATCTCGGAATGACATTTTTCGACCTGGTCAACACGATTCCTCAAAGACTAATGAACCGATTTCAATTATTTTTTTATAATTTTCGTAATTGTAGTAGCTATCGTTGCACGTAGCCGATTTTTGAAATTTTGTTAATTATTATTTTTAAAACCGCTCTAATAAAAAAATAGGTCTTAAAAATGAAAAAAAATTCAAACGATCGCCACTTTGTAAAAAAATAAAATAAAATAAAATAAAATGGCTACGTGCAACGATAGCTACATTCATATATAGATATTGATAAAAATTTTATTTATTTTTTCCATATAACCCTTCTCGAAATTTCGAGTTGACCATAGAGAAAAATATTCTTTTTTGGTCGTCACATCGAGGCTCATAACTTTGTAAATATTTAATATTTTTCAATAAAAATTTATATTAAATAAGTTGAATATATACTTAGTAAAATGTTCTTTACTTGATTCTAAAATAATTAGTTATATCTGTGAAAAAAATTCCCAAACATTGACAATTTTTTGACCCGTCACAGTGGCCATCCCCCTGATTTTTTAAATTATCAGCCATTAGTAAATATTTAATAAAAAAAAGCCGCTACCTTTTTAACTATTAAGTTCGTTTTTGAAATTAAATAAATAAATATAAATTGGATGGGAAGTGTGTAATATTGTGACGTAATATTGGAGAGAAGGGTTCACTAGATTGTGTGACAAGAAAGTGTTATAGGGTCGAAAATAGCCGAATATAACAGGACGTTATAGCTTATGGACTATGTTATTAAAAAAGTAATAAACTGTCCACTTTCAAAACAAAATAATACATTTTATTTACTTAAAACAGTTAATGTTATCGTGTCTATGAACCCCAAATTCGTTTCGATTTACCAAACGCTTAATGAATGGTTTCATATCCCTGGAGCGACATTCCAGGACTTACAAATCAGCGATACATAGAGAAACCACTGGCGGGGATGATCGCTCCGTGAGGAGGGTAAATACTCACACAGAATATGTTAATAGTTAACTTAACATCAGACGTGCACTGAAACGTTAAAGATGAATAAATGGAAATCACTATAAGTTTTGTTGCCGGCCTTACTATCCGCTTTTGCGAGTAACTTTAGTGGTGCAAAAGGCCAGTGGCGAATCCAGAAAATGATTCTGGGAATCATAATGCAAATAATTTTATTTATATAATGTTATTAGATAATATTTTTTGTAATTTTAAACTCTCCGACAAGGGTTCACATCAATGTTTTCTTTATCTATATCTATAAAAGAGTTTGTCCTTAACCACTCACTCACTCACTCACTCATATATCAACATACAGCCCAAACCCCTGGACCTAAAAACGTGAAATTTCGTAGGTGCCTTCCTTTTATGATGTAAGCACCCACTAAGAAAATATTTTTCGAAATTCAACCCCTACGGGGTTAAAACAGGGTGTCAAAGTTTATATAAAAAAAAATTTTTTTTGTTCGCAACTTATCGAACATACTATAAAATATAAATAGTGAAACGATTATTTCAGCATTTCCCAAAATTTAACCCCTAAGGTGCTAGGGGGGTGGAAAAATTTGTAAAATAATTTTTTTTTATTCACCGAATGAAACATGGCATAAGTAGGTACTCTACAAGAATAATATGAGTTACGAAAATTCAACCCCTATGGGAATAATAATAATAACTGTTCATTATATTAAAATAAATTAATATTCAATTAAAAATGAAAGTTCGACGGGGACTAGGATGGATTTAATCTGTAATAAAAGAATTTGATATTCAACCCCTAATGGCGAGAGTAGACGGGGGTTAGTTTTAAATTTTTTTTTAACTAAGATCCAGGATATTTACGTTTTTTTATAAGTAATGAATAAAAATCAATATAAAAAAATGTAATATGCCATCCTCTATTACTTATAGAGGGTTCTAATTAGTTTCGAAGTTTACGCGAGCGAAGTCGCGGGATTCCGCTAGTATAATATAAATTTTTTAGTTTAACCGCTATTGTATATTATGATTATATTGAAAGGTATACAATTATTTTTGGTTAAAATAATAATAAAAAATGTTGTAGCAAATTGAATTATACTTAAAATGCGAAAGGCAGGGTTGATAGAACATTCCGTATTTTAGATAAAGTACGTTTACAAAATCCTTGTAATACAAAACTTTGGGCACTTGGTTGGGGGTGTTCCGGGGCAAACTTTGCTATGGAGTTTTCAAGAAATATACATTTCTAATCACTGTTAAAATTTGGTGACTCATACATCTTTCCTAATTTTAAATCAGTAAACATTTCTATCTGAAAATTGAACTTTTGTGGAAGTAACACTGCATCTGTCTGTCATAGTATTTATGCTACTAAACCGTTTGACCTAGAAAACTGAGATTTGGCTTGATTTTTGGCACGTTTTGAAGGGGTAAAAGGGGAAATGAATTTCCTAAAAAATATTTATTCAATACTGCTGATTTGGGTATCAAATGAAATATAATACAATTCAAAGAATTTAAAAAAAAATGTCATAAGAATATTTTGTCTTCGATTGTTTTGGAATATAATATTAAAATAAAAACAAAAATAATATTTTTGACCATTTTGAACAACCTTATATTTATTTCTGTTATGATAGTCAATAAAAGTTATAGTTTTGCATTTGCATGCTAGATGTCACTACATCATAGAAGTATAACTTCTAATGCACCTTTATGAGTGTACATGTTTTTGTTTTCAATTTGAACCATAAAAAAGGTATGAGAATTATTATAAAAGAAATAAAAAAAATGTAATTTTATTTGTATTTTTGTATTTCGTAAACGATTTTTAGATTTTTTCCTCGTTAAAAAATATTTATTTTTCCATTGACCTGATAAGGTTATTCATTTAGATTCCCAATTATCTATGTCGAAATTATAAAAAAATACATCTACTTTTTAATTCTTAAACGTCTGTATACAGGCTGTCCCATTTTAAGTGCACACCTCCAATAACTTTTTATGGTGAAATGTTATCAAAAAACTTTTCAGATAAAAGTTGCACGGTTTGGAGGGGGACATAGACATACTCAGATGAATTTTTTTAGGTGGTGTTTTCAGGGTGATATGAAGGTCAACATCATTTTTTTAAATAGGAATCTATAGTTTTTATTAAGTAATTTTATTTTACGTGAAAAACACGTATCTTTGATTGAACCTTTCAAAGATATCTAACAAAATAATTCGAGATTTCAACTTTAGAGAAAAAGTACTAAATACAAAAAATGTTTATTTTGATATAATAAGACTTGGAGAATTTTTTTTTATTTTAAAAAATGTTCAATTTATTTTATTTAAGCAAAAAAAAAATTGTTAAAAAAAATTAGAATAATTCTTAAAATTTTATTAGACCAAAATAAACATTTCTTGTATTTTATACTATTTCCCTAAACCTGATGGTTTGTGAGTAAAAAAATATTGAAAGTTCAAAATCTCGAATTATTTTGTTAGATATCTTGGAAAGGTTTGTTTTTCAAACAAAATTTTCAATGAAAGATACGTGTTTTTTCACGTAATATAAAATTACTTGATAAAAACTATGGGTTCCTATTTAAAAAAATGATGTTGACCTTCATATCATCCTGAAAACACCACCTAAAAAAAATCATCCGAGTACGTCTCCAAACCGTGCAACTTTTATCTGAAAAGTTTTTTGATAACATTTCACCATAAAAAGTTATTAGAGGTGTGCACTTAAAATGGGACACCCTGTATAATATTTTCTATAAAAATTTAAGGATTTTTTTATAACAAATTATTAAAAAAAAAAACAATTTATAATTTTATCATTTTTGAAATTTGTTGAGCAAGCTCCTAAATATTTTAAGTTTTTTTTTTTAATATAGAAAACTGAAAAAAATGTCCACATAGACTGGAAAAATAATCGTCACCCGAATAATGATAAAAAAATCTTATGGTAGCCACAGCAGTTTATTTATTTTCACACCTGATCACACACGTCTTTAGTAACCCCACTGTACATTTTGTTACATCACAAGAACGTGAATGTGTGTCTGTGGCTGCGTCTGTAAGTGTGTTGTTTGCTGAATTAAGATTTACTCGTGTTTCTTTATTTAGTTCTTTTTCTACCTTTAGTATATAAACGATACATGAAAGTGTTAAAGGTGTTGTTTACTTTTACACTAGAGGATAAACCCGTCACATATAACAGAGATGGGTGAGCTGTTCAGAAGTCAAAGCGAATGTCTACAAAAAACACTGCCGAGGAAAAATTATGTCTTTAAGTATAATCGAAATTGTAGGAATTAAAATGTAAGATAAAATTTAAGTTAACTATAGTAAATAAAAAAAAATGTCCATTTTGGCTTTTGAACGAACTACATCTTTCTATTATATTATATTCATGATGAAAGGAACAAATTCGTTTAAAATTCGGGTAATTATTTTGTGGAAAAACGCTCAGACCCGTCGATTAGTATTTTTAGTTGCGGATTTTTTGACATAAGAATATTGTATACAGGATGTCCCAAGAAGAACATATACAGTTATCATTGATTTTTTTAAATGGTACACCTTATATATTATGAAATTTTTGAATAGTACAATAAATTCTGAACACTTTTTGTAGGGCATACTATAGCTCTAAAATCAGCGGTTTTTGGAATAATGACGTTTGAAATATGTTTCAAGAAGAACATATTTAGTCATCATTGATTTTTTTTAATGGAAAATCCTGTGTATTATGCCATTTTTGAATTGTACAATAAATTCTGAATACTTTATGTATAACATACCATAGCTCTAAAATCAATGGTTTTTGGAATAATTTTATTTGTTTTGTATGTTTTATTAATAAAGTTAATTAATTTTTTATTTATTTATAACTTTTCAAACGTTATTATTTCAAAAACTGCTGATTTAAGAGCTATGCTAAATTGTACAAAAAGTGTTAAGAATTTATCGTACAATTCAAAAATGGCACAATATACAGGATTTTCCATTAAAAAAAATCAATGATGACTAAATATGTTCTTCTTGAAACACATTTCAAACGTAATTATTCCAAAAATCGCTGATTTTAGAGCTATAGTATCCGCAACTAAAAATACTAATCGACGGGTCCGAGCGTTTTTTCACAAAATAATTACCTGAATTTTAAACGAATTTGTTCCTTTCATCGTGAACGGCACTGTATTACCTGAGAAGATAATAAAATTTCATCGAATAAATAGATAATAATATCTATCATACTTAGGTATCTTATCTTTCCTCTTCATAAAAAGGTTATTTTTTGTTTTTATGAATTTTTGGCATACCTACTTTTTTTACACAAAATCAGCAACAACATCTTGAAACTTAAGAACTTCCTAATGATAGTGTTTTTCGTATAAGTACACAAATAAATGATGGATAGTAGCCTCTGAGCCCATCAGGGCGGGATTAAATGTACAAACAGTACGGCAGGGTTGGATGTATTGAATAATTATAAAATTTGTTATAATTTTATTATGCATCAATTTTTAATACAAAGATTAATTATTTTATATCATATTGACGAATTGAACAAAAATAAAAAATAAGTTGAATTCATTTTTAAAACCTGTCATATTACATATTTATATTTATTTAAGAAAATGCTATTGCGGGTAAAACTTGACTCCAAAAACATTTAAAATAAAGGAATACAGATTTTATTATTTAAAAAAAATTATATACAGTAGAATTCGGATATAACGACCCTCAAGGGACCGGATACTTTTTATTTATTTATTTTTTTATTTAACGTCCAAATTATTTTGTATTTTTTTAAAACATTCAGCAATTTACTGGATAATTTAAGCTTGTTTTTAATATGTACATTATTGTACATATATACATATTAATAATTATGTAATAATAATATACATATAGATTAATTCTTATTTAAATAAAACAAATATTAAAATTAACAAAAATAACTTTAATGGTATTTAACATAATAATGTACTACAGTTTGATTCAGAGATACAATATACCTACATTCAATGCATGAAAATATGTAGGTACTTACTGACGTAGAAAGACTGTAATTTTACTATTCAACAATCAACAGGGTAGGAGAGATGGCGGCGAGAGGTGTTGCTAGTACATACATAGATATTGAAAACATTACACTGCACGTCGCGCGTCGTTCTAATCGGACAATTTATTGTCAAAATAGGTCGCTATAAGCAGTTGGTCGCTTAAACCGGAGTCGTACTATACGGATATGTTTTCATTGTACGTCTGTCTATATGAAACCTATTTTGAGTTTTCATTTTCGTCACTAAAAACGGTTAGTCGTTATAAACGGAGTCGTTATATCCGGATTTTACTTTATTTATAATGACCATTTTATTTTATTTGTTCAAATTGTTCATATAAAAATTATTTTATTTTACCTACAATAGTCATATCAAATTTTTTACACTATCATTTTCATCTTCACCTTTATCTTCATCTTCATTTTCATCTTCATCTTCACTTTCCTTCTCCCTTTCTTCTGTAGTTTTATTTTCATTTCCAGAATTTTCATAACCAGAATTTGATTGTGCTCCTCCAGTACAAGCGTTCCCAACATTTCCAAAACTGGTATTATGAACGGGACTATTTATGTTGATTGTTACTCCTTTAGGACAACAGTTCCCATATTTTACCTCTTTGTTTTCAATTATTATGTTGTCATATTTGTTTGAATATTCTCCAGATTGCACGTTAAATACGCCCACATCAGCCATATTGCTACCACTGCCTTGACTAGAGATTTTCATTTGATCAGCCATATTACCTATTTGCACTTATTGTTACAATATGACGACCTAAACTAAAAATATGTATTTTTAGTTATAACTTGATAATTTTATCAATATCTTATCATATTTGTTTAGCAGTTTAGCTATTCATCATTCACGCCGAAATATAATTATTTACATATTAAATAGGTGTGTACAATTATACCGGGTGTTCAAAATAAAACGTTGCGAACTTTTATATCTCAAAGTAAATTTATCTTTACAGAAAGTAAAATCAGACAAAAGTTTGGAGGGGGGAATTTCATAATATTTTTTGTGGGTGTTTTTGTTTTCTTTTTAATATTAATTGTTTTTACTGAGGAACTATATTTTTGTTTCTGATTCTACGTAAAAAATAAGAACTTTTCATTGCTTATGAACGAAACATTGCTTAAAATCTGTGGCGATTGAAATTTTTATTAAGAAATGAATGTATCGATGTTAAACAAATTTTAGAGAAAAAAACGACAGAAAAAATGTTGTTTTAAATTATGAGTGTAATAAGCATTTTTTATATCTTTTTGAAAAACAAAAATATATTCCCACATTTTTTTATAATTTAATAAATAAATAATATTATGTTATAGCCCTTTCCTAAAAATCATTTTTTTTTTTTGTAAATAGCTTACTTTTTAAAATAAAAATTCGTAACGTTTTATTTTGAACACATGATGTAGGTATCATAATATGCCTAAATCAAAATAACTTGGGCCATAGGAATCACTGCCGACTATTATTAAAAAATTTAAGGTATTTAATAATTAGTGATCTATTTATTGCTAAGTGTACAAATTTTGTAAAAAGTAACCTAAATTTATTTGAAAATTATATTCTGGATCACTCTTATGACATGAGACGAGATATTAACTCAATATAATCCAAGAACAAACAAAAAATCTACTTATGTGCCCCTTGGAGCAGAAATTATGGATTTTCGTAGATTGCGTCCAATGCAATTTTTGATCATCATTCTTTTCTTTTGCTCTACTGCTAAAACGGCTCGTTTGTGGACATGAGTTTATTAACAAAAAACTATTGAATTGATGTATTCGACAACTCCTAGAAGTTTATCGGTATGTTTTCGGGACACCTTGTATATTAATTATTCGAAAATTCAAAACAAAAAATAAAGTTATTAGAAACTATTTTTATTATTTTCAACATTTTTACTGCATTACTTTTTCTGGTACTCGTATATTTTGGTCACATAATTGTTGATTCTAAAATGTTCAGTATCATTATTAGTACTTTTCCCACTATTAGTATTGTCTTCTTTTCAACTGATATAAGATAGTAGGTATCTGTAGGTTCTCCAAATATCGTATAAAATCTACAGAAATTATTTTGACTTTTTGACATCTTCTACAGATTTTATTTTACACACTTTGTGCGGTATACCCAATGTTTAACTGTATTCTTTTATTTCAATTTTTCAATAACGTTTTTATTTCATCAATTTTACATTCTTGTTGAGCCACCCGATAGATTATCATCATCCTTATTCTAGGTTGATTTATAAAACAGGCATTTTTTTAAACGGAATTATTTCCACAGTTAAAAGTGTTTAAGATGTTGTTTAGAGGATAATCTCTTCACACATATCAGAGAGGTGAGTTGTTCACTAGTCAATGCAAACATCTCCACAAAACAGCAGAGGAAAAAATATGTATTTATGTATAATCAAAATTATTGGAATTAAATTATAAGATAAAATAAACCTCATCAGTAAATAAATTAAAATAATCTGTTATTAAAATTAAAATCAATTTATTTGGCTTGTAAACGGCCCACATAACTTTCTAATACAATATAATTACCTGATAAGATAACAAAATTTTATCGAATAATAGATAGTACATATCGGGTGTCCCAACAAGAATTTATTTCAAAAAGTGCTAATATTTTTATTCTATGCATAATTGCAATTAATTGTGGAATACGATATTCCAAAAATGTCCCTTACGATTTTGCTGATACACTTTTTGACGATTTTTTTTATATTTCCGATTATTTGCGCCTATGACACACTAAATTGCCTTAGTTTCAGGAATCATTTGTTAACATAGACACGAGATTTTATAAACCCCTCGAAAAAGTGGGCACACAGTGTCAAATGGAACGACCTCGTGGGGCAATTCTGGTTATCATGGTGAGGGATGACACGGTCAGGAACTTTTTCTTGAAACAACTCGGTTGTTTCGCGCGTGTTGTGGTAGGTTGCGCTCAAGGTTAGTAAATGATTAGGTTTGCTTACTTGTGACGTCACCACGAAGATCATTTCAACCTTCTTGATTTCATTTATGTATCTATTATTTCAACTGTCATAATATTAAACACAAATCACACATAGTTATAATTAATATCATGTGTGAAACTTCATTATAACAATAAATGAATAGCACAAACACAGAACACAATAATAAATCAATCACGATCAAATTTATATTATGACAGTTTGACAGCGTTGACGACCATTTGAAATCAAGAAGGTTGAAATGATCTTCGTGGTGACGTCACAGGCAAGTAAGCAAACCTAATCATTTACTAACCTTGGGTTGCGCTTTCCTGTCGGACTCATATGCCTACCAATTTTTTACCGTTCAATTGAGGCCACGTAACTTCGTTATCATTTTCCGATAATGTTTTTTATTTGCTGTTAGTGCAGTTTCGGCAATAGTTTCTAAGAAGTACGGCTCAATCACTCCATTATTTAAGTCATGCTACTTCTTTCTTTGGGTTAGTGAAATCTCGTATGGCAATAGACCACAAACAATTTCAGAGCTGAAAATCAACGTATTATTGGCAAAAATTGAGCCACAATCATGCGGAAATGTGATAGAAAATTTCCTCAAAAGAGGAGATGAGTGTACCAGTAGAATTATGGTGACATTTGTCGAGAGTTGTGTACTTGTTTGTTTTAAATAAAAATATTAGCGCTTTTTTAATAGATATGTTTTATTACAAAATTAAATCTTGCGTTCTTGTTGGACCGCCTGATATTATATTTATTGTCAGAGTTGTCTCAAATACTCAATGAAAGTACTTGAAGTACAAGAACCAAGTACTCAGTGAAAATACTTGAAGTTTGAAATGTCATGTAATTATTTTATTTTAATGTACTGAATGTAAGAAATTCAAGTACTTGTTAAAATCATATATAATATTCAAGTACAGTAAAACCTCGTTTAACGAACTTCGGATATAACGGACAAAAATCCGGTCGAATGAAAAAAAATTAAAAACGTCTTGTTAATATTATACATGCTTAAATTCAAGTGTAGCCGCATGTAAACAATTTTTAGCGGCCATGAAAATCACATATACGACTAGCACTAGAATTTGAGACATAATACCGCCCTGCTCGTAGACTGCACCTTGCCGAAGCGATAGCATATTAGGGGATTCCCTGATATAATAACGTGTAGGTTTCGATGCAGCACATTGGTATTTACCACGCTGGCCGGGGATTCACGCAACTCTACAGCAGTTGTTTACTCGAATTGAATGAACGCATTTACCTAGTGTACTCAGTAAATAAATTTAAATTTTCACAACCCTATTCTTTAAATATGGACAAACGGAACTTATTTTTATATAACGGACTTTCGGCTTTAACGGACACCCCCTCCCTCAAATTAGTCCGTTATATCGATATTTTACTGTAGGTATTATGAAAAATAACTTGAAGCATTAAATAATTCAAATTAATTTTAAACATCAAGTACCTAATTTTAAGATACTTTAAGTACCCAGGGCCGTAACTAGAAGCTCAAAGGCTTCGGAGTAGAGTGTGTGTGAGGGGGCCCCTGCTAATAAATGCAAAATAAAAACTGAAGACTTTTTTTCATTGACACCTATTCTTGCGTCTTATTATTTGTGACCTTTTTACGCTGATGTGGGGGCCTCCTATGCTCGGGTACCCCGGGGCATTGCCCCGGCTACCCCGGTGGTAGTTACGGCGCTGCTTCAAGTGCACTTTACTTGTTATATTCAAGTATTACATTTTAAAAAAGGTACTTTAAGTACCAAATATGTTTACTATTTTTAAATATACTTCAAGTATCAAAAAGTACTTATTGTGAGTACTGTGGTTATTGTTATCTTGATTTTCAAAGGTTATTAATAAAAACGATTATAATTTATTAATTTGTTATAATTTTACTATGCATTAACAATTAGTAGTACAAAAATAATTTTTTATTTCATATTACTTGATGTATTTAAAAAAATAATTTGAATTAATCAACATCATTTTTAAAATCAATTTAAATAACAAGTTGCTACTGTGGGTAAAATTTGACCCTAAAAATATTTTCTAAAAAGGAATGCATTCTATTTCCGTGAATATAAAATAGATATATTGAATTTTAATGACATTTTGTATTTGTCCATAAGAAACGTTATTATGCTTGGTGAGATTTTACTTACAATAGCCAATTCAATTTAGGGCATTTGGCATTTTAGGAGTCAAATTCTCACCTCTAGTAGCAAAAATGTCAACTAAGAAGAACTTACAAAAAAAATTTAGTCACTATCATCTTCATCTGTTTCACTTCTCTACTTCTTTTTTTTGATTTTGTGTTGTCTTATTTTTTTTATTTTGTGTCGCTTTATTTTTTATATTTTGTGTTACCTTCTTTTTTCCTGTATTATTATGTTGAGCTCCAGAACCAGAATTTGATTGTTTTCCTCCAGTACAAGCGTTCCCAACTTTATTAAAAGTAGTACTTTTTTTAACGGGAGTATTTCCACTATTTTTTGAGTCAACTTTTTTCTTATTTGTAGTATTTATGTTTGTAGATTTTCCAGATCCAGATGATATATTTAAATTAAGATTTATGGACATCTTGTACAGATTTTATTTTACACACTATTTTTACAATATGGTGTACCCAATGATTAACTGCGTTATATGATTCCAATCTTGTCAATACCGCATACTTTTTATCCAGTTTTATCAAATTTTTTATCTTGTTTATTTAAGTATTTACATCGTTTGCAAATTTGCATTATACATTTTTTTATCTGCTAACTATACACGATGAATAAAACAAAAGAACAAAAAACTCTCTAACACAAATTTTTAGTATTTTGACGAAAGTGTCAGTTGGAGATATATTTAAAACAAATGTTCAGCTTGATTAAAACGTTACACCATTAGGTAGTAACTTTTGTGTAAAAATGTTTAGAAAATAAACGCTTCACATATATCTCAGAGATGGGTGATTTTTCGGAAGTTAAAGCAAATATCTCCACAAAACACAGCCGAAGAAAAATTATATCTGTGTATAATCGAATTAAAGGTGGCTACAGACGTAACTACATGCTTGACAACGCCGCTTGATCAATCCGTTTGATCAAGCACGCACAATTTCGCTGCGCCACCACACGCACAAGCATATGCTTGTACAAGCGGCAGTTTGTTATCACATGTACAGCTGACACACAATACGTTTGCTTGTAAAAACCTACACGTTCTTGGTACACACGTTGAGACCGCTTGTGCAATCGCGGATTGTACAAGCGGTATGATTAAAATTCAATCAATCTTCAAGCGGATTGTGCAATCATAATGCTTGAGCAAAATTACCATACACACGCTACAATATGCTTGATCAAACGGATTGATCAAGCGGTGTTGTCAAGCATGTAGTTACGTCTGTAGCCACCTTAATAGAAATAATAATAATAATTAAAATGTAAAGGTGGCTACAGACGTAACTACATGCTTGACAACACCGCTTGATCAATCCGTTTGTACAAGCACGCACAATTTCGCTGCACCACCACACGCACAAGCATATGCTTGTACAAGCGGCAGTTTGTTATCACATGTACAGCAGCACACAACAACGTTTGCTTGTACAAACATACACGTTCTTGGTACACACGTTGAGACTGCTTGTGCAATCGCGGATTGTACAAGCGGTATGAAAAGGTGGCTGCAGACGTAACTACATGCTTGACAACACCGCTTGATCAATCCGTTTGATCAAGCATATTGTAGCGTGTGTATGGTAATTTTGCTCAAGGTGGCTACAGACGTAACTACATGCTTGACAACACCGCTTGATCAATCCGTTTGTACAAGCACGCACAATTTCGCTGCACCACCACACGCACAAGCATATGCTTGTACAAGCGGCAGTTTGTTATCACAAGTACAGCAGCACACAACAACGTTTGCTTGTACAAACATACACGTTCTTGGTACACACGTTGAGACTGCTTGTGCAATCGCGGATTGTACAAGCGGTATGAAAAGGTGGCTACAGACGTAACTACATGCTTGACAACACCGCTTGATCAATCCGTTTGATCAAGCATATTGTAGCGTGTGTATGGTAATTTTGCTCAAGGTGGCTACAGACGTAACTACATGCTTGACAACACCGCTTGATCAATCCGTTTGTACAAGCACGCACAATTTCGCTGCACCACCACACGCACAAGCATATGCTTGTACAAGCGGCAGTTTGTTATCACATGTACAGTAGCACACAACAACGTTTGCTTGTACAAACATACACGTTCTTGGTACACACGTTGAGACTGCTTGTGCAATCGCGGATTGTACAAGCGGTATGAAAAGGTGGCTACAGACGTAACTACATGCTTGACAACACCGCTTGATCAATCCGTTTGATCAAGCATATTGTAGCGTGTGTATGGTAATTTTGCTCAAGCATGATTGCACAATCCGCTTGAAGATTGATTGAATTTTAATCATACCGCTTGTACAATCCGCGATTGCACAAGCGGTCTCAACGTGTGTACCAAGAACGTGTATGTTTGTACAAGCAAACGTTGTTGTGTGCAGCTGTACATGTGATAACAAACTGCCGCTTGTACAAGCATATGCTTGTGCGTGTGGTGGCGCAGCGAAATTGTGCGTGCTTGATCAAACGGATTGATCAAGCGGTGTTGTCAAGCATGTAGTTACGTCTGTAGCCACCTTAAAATTCAATCAATCTTCAAGCGGATTGTGCAATCATAATGCTTGCGCAAAATTACCATACACACGCTACAATATGCTTGATCAAACGGATTGATCAAGCGGTGTTGTCAAGCATGTAGTTACGTCTGTGGCCACATTTAGTAAATAAATTAAAATATTCAGCTATCAAAATTAAAGTAACTTGATTTTACTTCTCAATATAACGTACTGCCACAATATAATGGGGTATTTGATTTGAAATTTCAAAATGTATTGTAAATTGTGCGTATACATGTAACTGATGCTACGTTCTTTTCTTTTTCCAAAATAATACCGAAAAAACTCAAAAATAATATTTTCTCTTCAAACGAATAGAACATTTCCCGCCAAAACATTCATTTAAAGTCACGTGGTATCCGTTACGTCAGATACTTGTAAACAAATTGAAACAAACCAATAAGGATCGAGTATTTAACTTGTAACGTCATACCACTCTGACAAATGTATCAGACGCGTGACAAACAAGCAAAAAATCATAATTTCAATTTGGCTTATTATTAAAATACTGACTTATTATGGTAACATATACTATACTTTTTACAACTTTTGAGATTTTATTATCAATAGTCTCAAATACCTTATTTTATGATATGATACAAATTTTATCGGATAAATAATTATTAAAAGGTTATTAATAATAATGAAATAATATATTTTAATTTTATTATTTATTAATATTGTATACAAAAATTTGACTAAAAAATATTTTCGAAAAAGAAGAACTGAAGTTTTATTTACAATGGTCATATATTATATATAGATATGTTAGATATATAAGTCAAACCAACCTCTAGTAGCAAAATTGTCAATTAAGAAGATCTTTAAACTAAAACAATTTTAGTCTAATTCATGTTCACTTTCATATTCATCTTCGCTTCTCTTCTTATTTTTTGGCTTTTTTTCTTCTGTAGTATTATGTTGATCCCCATATATTACGGGACCAGAACTTGATTGTGTTCCTCCAGTACAAGCGTTCCCAACATTTTTAAAACTTGTTTTTTGATCAGAAGTATTTCCACTACTAGTTATGTTTGTGTCACCTATCTCCTTTGCTATTATGTCTCTAACATTGATGTGTGCTTCTCCTCCAGATGACACATTAAATACACCGACATTCTTCCTTGACATCTTGTACAGATTTTAATTTGCACACTTATTTTTTCAATGTGGTATTCCCGATGTCTAACTGTGTTCAATAATAAGAAGATACCTACCTAGGTATATTTATTATCCAGTTTATCATTTTTTTATCTATGTATTTATATCGTCTGTAAATATGCATTACAAATATATTTTACATACTATACAGGGTGCATAAAAAGTAATAAACAAAAAAGAGAAATTTTTTATCCATAATGCACATTGTTTTGACCTAAATTTTATTAACCGAAGATATCCTTAAAAATGTTATTTTATTCACTTCTTTTTTTTGTCTCCAGTATTTGATTTCTAAATATTACAGGACCAGAATATGATTGTGTTCCTCCAGTACATATGTTTCCAATTTTATTAAAACTGACATTTTTAGTATTTCCTATATATTTATATTTTTTTGTATCAACATTTTTAGAGTTTTAACGAAAGTGATTAGTTGAAGATACATACCTTTAAAATAAATGTTTACTTAGTTACTACTGTCTGATTTACACCTCTTGTTTCTGTCTATTTAATTATACTGATCTCCAAATATTACATAATCAGAATTCATTGCGTTCCTCTAGTACAAACTTTTCCAGCTAGATTAAAAATATTAAAACTGACATTTTAAAGTTAGTTGATTTTGATTCTGAACGACCCAAATAACGTTCTAACACAATATAATTACCTGATAAATTTTTTTTTAATGGATAAATAATAATAATATATATGTGCTGAATTGTGCTGCTACCCGCGACTTCGTTCGCGTGGAATTTAGGTTAATGAAAATACATACGTTTAGGTAAATAATACAGATAGATAACACAGAGTTTTGTATGATAATTTCGATAAAACAGGTCAAATGTTCCACACCCATTTTTTATCTAATAATTTTTCGAGATACAAAGTAATCTATGTCCTTCCTCATAAAGCAAGCTATCTCCCAGCCAAATTTCATCAAGATCGGTTCAGCGGTTTATGGTAGTCGTTAAAAAGTAAACCCGGCAGACGTTGTCCTGTCTTAACTATGTATATTGAATTCGAATTGGTAATACTTTACTATAAAATTAAAAATTAATAGGAGTTGATCGTAGAAGGGTGAAAATTAAGAGAAATATGATTTTTTTTATTCTAAGGTCATGACAAAATAAAAATAAAAATCTTGCCAAAAAAAATTAAAGTTTTTAATTAATAAATAAAAAATAGGGGTTAATCGTAGAGGGGTGAAAATTTAGGGTTGTATGTATTTTTGTATGATGTATCATAAAAAAATAAAAACAAAAAATTTTGTCCAAAAAAATAAAAAATAAATTTAAGGGTGGACCACCCTTAACATTTAGGGGGATGAAAAATAGATGTTGTCCGATTCTCAACCCTAGCCGATATGCACGCTAAGATTCACGAAAATCAGTCGAGCCGTTTCAGAGTAGTTCAATTACGCACACCGTGACACGAGAATTTTATATATTAGATATTATATATCTTGGTTCCTATGCAATTTAGTCAGTTGTTTTTCCCCCCATAATACCCGCAAAATACGTAGTATTTTTCCCACTGGATCGAATGAAAATAATTTCAACCCTTCTTATGTGATAGCAGGCAAAATATTAATAAAAAAATTTTCCATAAAAAACATTTACACCCCCTTACAATCCCTTAGGAGATGAATTTTCGGGATACGAAGTAGTCCTTCCTCAGGATACAATCTATCTCCCTGCCAAATTTCATCAATATCAGTTCAGCGGTTTAGCTATAAAAAGTAACAAACAGACAGACAGACACACTTTCGCATATACAGGGTGATTCAGCACTGTCGTGCCAAACTTGAACAGTAGATTGAGAAAAATATTTTAAGCAAAAACTTCCAATAAACATGTGTCCGGAAAATTTTCCTTAAGGAAGTACAGGCCTCCAAAGATTTTACTAAAAATGAGTTTTATTTTAATATCTAGAGAACCCTTTGTGATAGAATTATGAAATTTATTATTTGGTTTAGTAATAATATGTGTTATCGATTTCTGATATTAACCAATTATATTTTAGGCCAGGGCTGTATGGGGCCAGTGGGCCCATCGATTTTGATCTAGTAATTGTTTGTTCCTTAATTTTTTTCCTGAGTTGATACTTTTATAAGATTATATGATACAAAATACACAAAAACATACTTTGCTTGTTTATCATAGGATAAACCGTTTTCGAGAAATATCGATGGAAAATAAAACATGCAGAATTAACCTTAATACGGATGCTTGAAATTATAAAAAATAAATTTATATTCTTATTTCATGATAACAAATAAGACGAAATATACCTCTAAAAATGCATCCGTATCAACAAAATGTCATTTTTAGTTTGTTTTTTTAGTCATGTTAATAAAGTTCATGTAACAGTAAAAAAACTGGCTATAGATCTTACAGGATTCATATTAGGAGGTTTATTTAAATGAACTTTAATCTTACCTTTAATCATAGAAAAAGAATATAAATTTATTTTTTATAATTTCAAGCATCCGTATTAAGGTTAATTCTGCATGCTTTATTTTCCATCGATATTTCTCGAAAACGGTTTATCCTATGATAAAAGCAAAGTATGTTTTTGTGTATTTTGTATCATATAATCTTATAAAAGTATCAACTCAGGAAAAAAATTAAGGAACAAACAATTACTAGATCAAAATCGATGGGCCCACTGGCCCCATACAGCCCTGGCCTAAAATATAATTGGTTAATAACAGAAATCGATAACACATATTATTACTAAACCAAATACTAAATTTCATAATTCTATCACAACGGGTTCTCTAGATATTAAATTAAAACTAATTTTTAGTAAAATCTTTGGAAGCCTGTAGTTCCCTAAGAAAAAATTTCCGGACGCATGTTTATTGGAAGTTTTTTGCTTAAAATATTTTTCTCAATCTACTGTTCAAGTTTGGCACGACAGTGCTGAATCACCCTGTATACAGGGTGTTCGCGGGAACCGAGTGATCATTGCTAACTTTGTTATTATTGGAGCTAGAAGATCGGTTAAATGGACAAAGTATCAGTATTTTTTCCGGGATGAATAATGGCGGTGTCAAAAAAACAATTGAATGTCAAATTCCAGAGATATATTGAAATATAACATTTTTTTAAATGAAACAGTCTGTATATTATTATTGAATTTTGTAGCTGAGGATGTTCTCTTTATAAAAGTGCAATACATGTATGATGGTAAAATTGATAGAAAACAAGTTATAACAAGTATAAAATTAATAGAAAATATCGAAAAATAGTGTGCTATGAAGATTTAATAAAATACAAACAAATGATAAAAAAATTTAAAACAATAATTTCAGATATTTGTGCCTTATTTCGCAGATTTTTAACATTTTTGAGCATTTATTCATAAAAAAATATAATTAATTATAATAAATATTTTTTTTCGATATTAGTTAAAATCAAAAACATTTAAAATTTGCGAACAAATGACATAAAAACCTTAAACTGTTGTTTTAAATGTTTTAATCATTTGTTCTCAATTTATTAAAACTTCATAGCACATTATTTTTCGATATTTTCTATTAATTTTATACTTGTTATAACTTGTTTTTATCAATTTTACCATCATACATGTATTACACTTTTATAAAGAGAACATCCTCAGCTACAAAATTCAATAATAATATACAGGATGTTCCATTTAAAAAAATGTTATATTTCAATATATCTCTGAAATTTGACACTCAATTGTTTTTTTGACACCGCCATTATTAATCCCGGAAAAAATTCTGATACTTTGTCCATTTAACCGATCTTCTAGCTCCAATAATAACAAAGTTAGCAATGATCACTCGGTTCCCGCGAACACCCTGTATACCTAATATTAGTTTGGATCTTGAAAGGTTATTAATAATAGTCTTATAATTTGTAATAGTTTTATTATGCATTAACATTTAATACAAAAATTAATTCTTTAAATCATATTACTTGATTTAAAAAATCCGTTATATTTATTGGATAAGTTGCTACTGTGGGTAAAATTTGACCCTAAAATTATTAGGTATCTAAAAAGTATTGCATTTTGTTTCTGTTAATATAAAATTACATTCAATTTTTGTTATTTTTGTTATTTGTCCATTAGAAAAGTTAGTTTACTTACAATAGTCATATCAACTTTAGAGCATTTGAATAATTTTTTTGAAGTCAAATTCCAACCTCCAGTAGCAAAAATATCAACTAGGAAAAACTATAAAAATTGTCGTTAACATCTTCATCTTCAACTGTTTCACTCTCTACTTCTTCTTCTTCTATGCGGTATTGCCTTCTTTTTGTCTGGACTACGAGTAACACGTTGAGCTCCATTACCACCAGAATTAGCTTGTTTTCCTCCACTACAAGCGCTCCCAGTGTACTTATATGTGTCACCTTTCTTTTTAATTTTTATGATTGTAGGTGAATTATTAATAACAACGATATTATTTGGCATCTTGTACAGATTTTAATTTGCACACTTATGTATTTAATAATGCGGTATAATACCCACTGTACATATGAATAACTGCGTGTTCTACATATAATAATTAAATTTTTTTCAATAACGCTTTTATCCAGTTTTATCAATTTTTTTATCTAGCTATTTAAGTATTTATATCGTTGTCACAGCATTTTAAAAATGATTAATCTGTTAGTCACGATGAATAAAATTATATAAAAATACTTTATTGAAACAAGCTTTTATTAAAATTGTACTAAAAAGTTGAAAAATAAATTTTCAGTTATCAATAAAATTTTCAGGTTTGTATGACTAAAACAATAAAAGCGCGGAGCGCTCATGAAGATAAATATATAGCTTTTAATGAATTAATTGTCATTATTTTATTTATAAAATTGTTAATTTGTTATCAAAAATTATCTTTATTTATTTGAGTTAATGAATTTAAAAACGTGCAAATTTTCTACCCCTATCTTATATCAATTTATACATCATTTCTTATTTTACAAAAATTTTTTTTCATACATTTGAGTTTATAGCGCCTCATGATTTTACTGGTTTTAGTCATGTTAACCTGAAAATTTTGTGATAGCTGAAAATGTGTTTTTTTTACTTTTTAGTGCATTTTCAATAAAAGTATCACACTATAATATAAACGCTGTGTATATATATATACAGGGTCCTCCAATAGTGTGTCCGGCATTGTTTTACGCCCAACCTATTGAAGACAGAGAGTTAGGATAAAAAAATTACTATATATATCGACCCTAAAGAATTTCAGGAAAATATTTTCAACCCCCTAAAACCACTCCTTGGGGGGTAGTTTGAGGGGTACATGCCCGTTTCTCAGTAAAATCAAATGGAATGGTATATCAAAAAGTACATATTTGTAAAGATCATAAAAAATAAGAAACTTTCGTAAAACAAAAATTTTCATACTTTCAATTGTTTAAAAAATATGGCGACTTGTTCTCAAATTTTAGTGTTTTACTAAAAGTGCTCTAATTTCGTTAAATATTTATGGAATTTTATTATTATTTTAAATTTAGAAAGTAGAAATAATGTACTTTGTAAAGATGTATGACTATTTGTGATTTTGATAGTTTAAAGTGTCATACGCGATATATCAAAAATTCAAAAGTTCAACTAGGGATAATTCGAAATTTTCAAATACAACGGCATATCAATAAGTACTTTTTATTAAAAAGGATATGTAAATAAACAACTTTTGTTAAGAAAATTTTAAATTTAAAATTATAATTTTAAAATTGAAAACTGAAAATTAAAATTTTTAATTTTAATTTTTTTTTATCAAAAACTGTTTATTTACATATCTTCTTTAAGAAAAAGTACTAATTGATATACTATTGTATTTAAAAATTTTGAATTATCCCTAATTGAACTTTTCAATTTTTGGTATGTCGAGTATGACACTTTAAACTATTAAAATCTCTAATAATCATACATCTTTACAAAGTTCATTATTTCTACTTTCTAAATTTAAAATAATAATAAAATTCCATAAATATTTAACGAAATTAGAGCACTTTGAGTAAAACTCTAAAATTTCATAACAAGTCGCCATATTTTTTAAACAATTGAAAGTATGAAAATTTTTGTTTTACGAAAGTTTCTTATTTTTTCATTATCTTTACAAATATGTACTTTTTGATATACCATTCCATTTGATTTTACTGAGAAACGGTCATGTACCCCTCAAACTACCCCCCAAGGAGCGGTTTTAGGGGGTTGAAAATATTTTCCTGAAATTCTTTAGGGTCGATATATATAGTAAAATTTTTATCCTAACTCTCTATCTTCAATAGTTTGGGCGTAAAACTACTCCGGACGCACTATTGGAGGACCCTGTATATATATTTATTTTTTTATATATTTGTATGTCTGTCCGGTCACTATAAATTTATGGATTCATAAACGTTTCACTGGATTTTTTTCATTTCTTCACAATATCTAGATTCGTCCTTGATACAGTTTATAGGATATATTTTTTTTACAACATTACAATAGTTTCTGTGATATGATTTTTTTTGCGAGACACTACGTAAAAAATTCACCAACATTTATCTGTCCGACTGTAATTTGAGCCGCATTAAGGAATTAGAACGATTAGAACCATAGTGTTTTGTTTGGAAATTTCTAGCATTTACACGTGCTCTGGTTAATTAAAAATGACGTTAGACCTGTCATTTTTCTTAAAACCACGTGCTTTTTAGCGAATTTTTCGAAGAAAAATATAGCTATTGCTATCACCATCATGACGCAACTTCGGAAAAAAAACTATATATCTTTATCAAACTTGATCTCGAGATCACGAAAATGAGGTTCGTTAAAAACTTTATGTATATATATATATATATATATATATATATATATATATATATATATATATATATATATATACATATGTATATCTGCCGTTTCGAGTGGACTCTCTAGCCTTCCAGGATTACTTCCGATCTTTTTGAAACTTGGTTAAAAAATCGATCTCACGAATACCTCGGTTAAGTTCGTTAGTCAGCGAAATTCCATTATGGATTTCAAAATGGCGGCCGTTCAAAACCGAAAAAAAAATCATATCTCGGGTATTAAATATCGGATTGATAATATCAAATATGTTTTGGAATCCTCTCAATAAAACAAAATTATTGTGTCTCTTGTGATTTTTCGGTATAAGGTACAGTTTGGTTGATATTTTAAAAACAAAAAAAATATTGTAGAGATTGTAAACGAAGAATGCCGAGTTCGAGTCCCGATGTGGAACTTTTTTTTTACAAGTTTTTTATTTTATTTTTTTGTTTATTATGTAGAGTAAAAAGTTAATAATCAATAAAAAATTAAAAAAATTTCAAAGCCAACTTTTTTTTACACATTTAATTATTTTTTATTTTATTTTTTTATCAAATAAAATTCGCTTACCGCGGTGGTTGCGCGGACAGAATATTGACATTTTGATATGTCATAGTTTTTGACGTTTATAAAAATATTAAATTTTTATTGAAATTGTTCATTTTGTTCAAATTTGTTTAAAAAAGTTGTAGAATTGATGCAGTATATCTGAAAATTTATAATTAATACTAATTAAGCCAGGGACGGCGTTTTAAAAGTATTTAAATTTGCATGTTTTAATAAAATGAATTAAATATAATTTTTAATCGTTTTGTTGAAGGGAGATTAAGTCAGGGGCTGGTGACGTTTTAAATATATGTAATTTTTGGGAACTGTCACATTTCTTAACGTTTATAAAAATATTAGATTTTTTAAAAATTGTTCAAAAATTAGAAATTTCAGAAAAATATGAAAATTATAAAATAGATCAGTAGCGCCTCAAAAAAAATTATTTATGAATTATTATTTTTTTGAAAGTTAGATATGATAGTTCCAAAATTACGTGATAGTTACATGTGACATATTTTTTATGTTTGTAAAAAAAATATTTTGAGTGAAATTGTTGAATTTTTTTTAATTGTTGAAATTATTCATTTAAATCAGGGACGGCGTTTCAAATATTTTTAAATTTGTGTTTTTTTTTTAATGAAATTGTATAAAAATATAATTTTTAATAGTTTTGTTGTAGGAGATTGATGCAATTTATCCAAAAGTTCACATTAAAAAATAAATAAGTCAGTAGCGTCTCAAAATTTTTTTTAATTGTTCAAAAATTAGAAATTTCAGAAAAAATATGAAAATTTTAATATAGATCAGTAGCGCCTCAAAAAAAATTATTTATGAATTATTATTTTTTTGAAAGTTAGATATGATAGTTCCAAAATTAAAGTTGAGATTGATATATTAATCATTTTTTTTAAATTATAATTAAGTCAGGGGCGTCGCATGAAAATAATTAAAATTGATATTTTTTAAAAGTGACGTAGACAAATTAATTTTGATTAGAATTGAACAAAAATTAAAAACTTCAGGAATATATAAAAATAAAAAGTTAATCATTTAATAAATAACAGTACATTTTAGGTTGGGTAATTTATACATGTAATATTACTGAAAATTTTAATATTGATTATCTCCGCTAAATTAAAAAATTAACTATCAAAAAATAGTGGAACGAGTAGGATATATACACATACGAGGGTCGCAGACCCGAGTAAATTTGTCTAAAAAATATGGCGTGAAAGGGGGTTAGGGCGCGAAGCGCCCAGGGGCACAGCCCCTAGTCCCACTATAATATAAACGCTGTGTATATATATATATATTTATTTATATATTTGTATGTCTGTCCGGTCACTATAAATTTATGGATTCATAAACGTTTCACTAGATTTTTTTCATTTTTTCACTGTATTTAGATTCATTCTTGATACAGTTGATAGGATATATTTTTTTACAACATCACAATAGTTTCTGTGATATGATTTTTTTTGCGAGACGCTACGTGAAAAAATTCACTATTTATCTGTCCGACTGTAATTTACGATTTAGAGACGGTGAAATGGAGTCAACTGTCATTGTACGCGAACAAGAGAGATGACTATAGTAATTATTGTATTTTTCACTATAAATTTATGGATTCATAAACGTTTCACTAGATTTTTTTCATTTTTTCACTGTATTTAGATTCATTCTTGATACAGTTTATAGGCTATATTTTTTTTACAACATTACAATAGTTTCTGTGATATGATTTTTTTTGCGAGACACTACGTAAAAAATTCACCAACATTTATCTGTCCGACTGTAATTTGGGCTGCATTAAGGAATTAGAACCATAGTGTTTTGTTTGGAAATTTCTAGCATTTACACGTGCTCTGGTTAATTAAAAATGACGTTAGACCTGTCATTTTTCTTAAAACCACGTGCTTTTTGACATTTTAATATGTCATAGTTTTTGACGTTTATAAAAATATTAAATTTTTATTGAAATTGTTCATTTTGTTCAAATTTGTTAAAAAAAAGTTGTAGAATTGATGCAGTTTATTTAAAAATTTATAATTAATACTAATTAAGCCAGGGACGGCGTTTTAAAAGTATTTAAATATGCATTTTTTTATAAAATGAATTAAATATAATTTTTAATCGTTTTGTTGAAGGGGGGGGGGGGGTTAAATCAGGGGCTGGTGTCGTTTTAAATATATATATATATATATATGAAATTTTTTGGAACTGACACATTTCGTAACGTTTGTAAAAATATTAGATTTTTTAAAAATTGTTCAAAAATTAGAAATTTCAGAAAAATATGAAAATTATAGTATAAATCAGTAGCGCCTCAAAAAAAATTATTTATGAATTATTATTTTTTTGAAAGTTAGATATGATAGTTCCAAAATTACGTGATTTTTTACATGTGACATATTTTTTATGTTTGTAAAAAAATTATTTTGAGTGAAATTGTTGAATTTTTTTTAATTGTTGAAATTATTCATTTAAATCAGGGACGGCGCACAGTGGTTTAAGAGCGGAAAAAACTATAATTTGAAAATGTTACAAACTGATTTTTTTTTGTATGTAGACTTGTTGTTTATGACCCTAGGCATTATGTTTGGCTATTAAAATAAAAATTATATTCATTATATAACTATTACAGCTTATTGAAAATTGACGATTCTAAAATTATCAAAAATTCAATATTATTTGTTTTTTTCCAGTTCTTGATTTTTAAGTACATTATTTGAAGAATTATCAAAATATGAACACTAGTTACATTCTTTAGTATTTAATTTTGAATTTTAACAATAATTGGATTTTTAAAAATTTTATTAACCCTGTTATTAACGTGTCTATGTAATAAGGATTTTTTTTTCGAAAATGCATCTTTTTGAAGACATATCTTTTTTGCGTCAAAAAGCGTCACGATGAAATCATATACATTATATAGATAGGGATGTCCTCTTTCAAAAAATACCACATTTAGCTGCGCGTTGCTGCGACTCTGCTTGTAAATAATTTTTTTTGTTGGGCGTCACATATGTAAAAATATATAGTACTGCACATAATATCCTGTTCCACTCTTTAGATTTTGCTATTCAAGTATTTTTTTAGTAATTAACATAAATGGTTATTATATTTTTAAAATATGAATTAATAATTACAACAGGCCCGTATCTAGGAGCGTAGGTGGGGCTCTAATCACGGTAATTATTTTCCATTAAATTTAAAACTAACTAACCGTTACCCGCGGTTTCGCATACGTAGATTTTGAAACATAACCACCGAATGAAACTAATTACAACCCTCCACACGTGACAGGGGAGATTTTTTTTAATTTTGCTTTCTATCCTTAATACAAAATTTTAAAAAAATCTCGGCTCGTATGAGAGATAGGGGGTTATTTTACTCTCAAAAGTCCCACCTCCGTGTTATTTTCGAAACGAAAAAAAATAATTACAACTCTCCATATGTGACACGGGTTGAAATTAAATATAAAAAAATAAATTAATAAAAAGGAAAAACGAAAAATTTAATATTTCATTCCCTGTTATTTAGGACGGGTTGTAATTAGTTTTATTCAATCCAGCAGGAAAATACCACTGGGATGGGGATTTTAGGGGGGGGGGAATCACTTATCTCCGTAAAGGACTAGATATTAACAATTTTTTTATAAAGATTGATTTTAATGAGGCGTTACATTAAACGAAAACCTTTTAAAATCAATGGTCCTGTCCGGCCCTGTTTTAAATACCTATTATTTTAAACAAAAATTTCCAAACAAAATTAGAAAAAGACTAAGATATTTATTTAATTTTTAAAAATTCGTGGCATTGAATGAATGTTTTTAAACATCGATGGGCCAGTCCGGCCCTGCTTTAAATAATATAATTTCAAAGAAAATTGTCCAAACAATACTATATGTAGAAAAAATACAAATTTATTTCATTTCAAGAGACACCGAAAAAAGTGCTTGAAAAAATAGTTTCGCTAGTCCGACTCTGCTTTAAATATTATAAATACTAAGAAATGTGTTTCCTTACACATTTTGAGCAAAATTAAAACAGAAAAAATGTATAGAGACTTTTATTCTTAAAGAGACGATAAACCGAACAAACCAATTTGAGAAAAAACGACCCTTAAAATTTTTTGGGTCAATTCGGCCCTGTCTTAAATAGTATAAAAATAACGATATTTATTATATTATTAATATTCAGTAATCAATTTTTTTATAATTTCATTGATTCTTTAATTATTGAATTTTTTCCAAAAATCGATGTTTTCGAACCACTGTGCGGCGTTTCAAATATTTTTAAATTTGTGTTTTTTTTAATGAAATTGTATAAAAATATAATTTTTAATAGTTTTGTTGTAGGAGATTGATGCAATTTATCCAAAAGTTCACATTTAAAAATAAATAAGTCAGTAGCGTCTCAGAAAATTTTTTAATTGTTCAAAAATTAGAAATTTAAGAAAAATATGAAAATTATAATATAGATCAGTAGCGCCTCAAAAAAAATTATTTATGAATTATTTTTTTGTAAGTTGAGATTGATATATTAATAAATTTTTTTTATAAATTATAATTAAGTCAGGGGCGTCGCATGAAAATAATTAAAATTACTATTTTTTAAAAGTTTTAATTTTGATTAAAATTGAACAAAAATTAAAAACTTCAGGAATATATAAAAATAAAAAGTTAACCATTTAATAAATAACAGTACATTTTAGGTTGGGTAATTTATACATGTAATATAACTGAAAATTGTAATAATGATAAGTGATTATCACCGCCAATTTAAGAAAAAAATTAGTATCAGCAAAAAGAATGGAAAATTATTATAATATACACATACGAGGGTCGCATACCTGATTAAATTTGTGATTAGGTAATTTGTACATGTAAGATAACTGAAAATTTTAATATTGATTATCTCCGCTAAATTAAAAAATTAACTATCAAAAAATAGTGGAACGAGTATGATATATACACATACGAGGGTCGCAGACCCGAGTAAATTTGTGTAAAAAATATGGCGTGAAAGGGGGTTGGGGCGCGAAGCGCCCAGGGGCACAGCCCCTAGTTTTTTATATGTATATGTATTTTATTTTTATATTTTTGAAAATTGAGCTGTCTGCTATATTGGTTTTAAAATGACGTTACATAGCTTATCGTATTCTATTCGTCAAACCCGTTCATTTGATACCCATGCCAAGGAGGTTTAAAAAAGGGTAGTTCGCCATCTTAAGGTGACCGTAATATTGAATTTAAAATGATGTTGCATAGATTATTGTATTTTACTCATCAAACCCTTTCATGTAATACCCATTTCAAGGGGGTTGTGAAGAAAAAGGTAATCCACCATTTTGGGGTGTCCGCCATATTGAATTTAGAACAATATTAGATATACTATATTGCATTTTCATTGGACATATATGTAAGTAGGGTTCGCAATCCCGCAGTGCGGGATTCCGCATTCCCGCACTGATAGTGCGGGATCCGCGCGGAATTTTTTGAACATTAAATTTGTATTTATACACCCATTTATCGACGTAATTTGAATGTCATTTAGCTAGCTTCACGCGTCGCGTGTGTTTTTCACACCCCTTTTCTTCTCCTCGGTAGTCAACACTGGCTGCATTATTTTTGAAAACAATTTATTTGTTGTAAAAGTGATTATTTATTTGTAAAATAATAAATTGATAATTTGTAACTCCTACGAGTGTGGAAGCAGAAAGGGCTTTTTACAGCCGGATACATTTGTAGTTCTATAAGAAATATAGGTTGGGGGATCAAACCATAGAAACAATATGTTTTTTACGGTCTTATTTAAAAAAACAAACTTTATTTATTGTAATAGTAACATTTAACCCGGTATGTATTTTTTTTTGAGGTGGAGGGGTGTCGGCCATGAGTTTAAAACTTACATTTTTGTAACGCATTGCCAAATAAACAATTTAATATATTTTTTTTGTATTTTTGTTCATTTTTATTGATTGCTAAGGGTGATAAACCGTAGAGATTAAAATAGTTTTTATCAACAGTTTTGCTTCTCCTAGTATCTGACGCAAATAAGTTTGTTTAGAATATAATTTTACCCGCAATTGTTTTTGATAAATAGCGGTCTATTATGTATTTTTAAAAGTTTCAAATTTTGAAAATTAATTTTTTTTATAAAGATATTTATGTATATTTATTTTAATTGTTTAGATATTTATTTTCTTAATTATGATATTGCAAGAAGTTAATTATTATGTATTGCCATTGTTGTTGTAACTAAAGTAATTGTAATTAGTTGCAATAAGTTTATACTTAATTTAATATATAAATAAGTAAAAGCTTGTAATAATATGATTCTGTGTTTGGATTATTATTTATTTGTTACATAATAAAAAACTTATGTTTGAATTGATTAAATAAATATATATAAAGATTATGCCATTTTAATGTACCTTTATATTTGCATGAAAAATATTTTTTTTTGAAATATTGCGGGATCGGCTGATTTCCCGCAAAATTCCAGCGGGAAAAAAAAAGTCTGCGGGATTGCGAACCCTATATGTAAGTGTCCAGAATTTCAAAAATCTAACAAATGGAACTAACTGAAATTTGGATTACAAATACTTAACATACTAACTAACTAACAGATGAATTTTATTAAAAGCGTACCTAATAAAAAAGGAACAAAAAATTGTTTATCTGGATTAGATTTTATACACAATATACCTACTCATCGTGTACGCACGCTTATTGGGGAGTTTACATTTGCTGTTTTGCTCGGCCGAATACGATACTCGGACGAGTACTCGTAAGTGTCAACACCCGTCAATAGTAATAGTAATAGTGCCAGCCCGATCGCACGCGTTCCGACTCGGCTTCAGGTCTACTTTTTCGTGCGATTGGCTTACTGGTGCGAGCAAGAAGCATGTGTAAACAGATACATCATGCTGTCAACAATGTTATTTAATTCAAATCTCGCAAGACGACAACATTATTATATTTATTATAACAATTAAAAACATTAGTAGGTGGAATGAAAATAAAACTAATGAATTTTTTCAAGAGATACGGCCTTTAAAAAATCATTGGAGATTTGTGATAGTGGATTTATCATTTACGATGTTAAAAATAAAATAATTACTTATTACATTAGATTATGTGTTATTACCGCATCTGTAACAATTTGGTTTATAGTACACGGTAGTTACATTTTGAACTGATTGTGAGGTTAAACACAATTGAGAAACGTCAAACAAGAAAGCATGCTTATCTGCTTATCATATTTTAATGTAGACAGAAAAGTACTAGCGCTAGTATCATCGTGCTGCTAATCGTCCGAGTGTAACAGCAAATGTAAACTCGGCATATGTCTCATTCATTTTACTCTATCTTTTATTAGTTTGCATAGGTGGGCATTAACTCGTTAATCGTTAATTAACGAAGTTAACAAAATGGTTAACGGATTAACTTTTAAGTTAACTCAAAAAATGATAACGCTTTTGTTAACTTCCGTTAAATTCAACTTCCGTTAACTTTAGTCCGTTACATTGGTTGTTTGATGAAAAGTACATAACAAAGATGACAAAATAGCTAAAAAAGGTCTACAAACATTTTAGATGGTTAACTTTTTAACGAATTTACTTTTACTTTCGTTAAATTTAAGAATTTTCGGTTAACTTTAACTTCCGTTACATTTTCGGAATTTTAACGCTTTAACGGTTAACGAAGTTAACTTTTTTATTAACGGATTAACGATTAACGAAGTTAACTTTTCGATTAACTGTGCCCACCTATGTTAGTTTGTCAGAAATATCCTTCAATAAAATAAAAATTACGTACACTGTTCACAGTCATTATTACGTATAAGAAAGTCCCGTGGCACACGGCAGATATTTTTAAATTGTGTTTAGTAGTCATTTCAACCTAGGGTATGTAGGTTTTTTTTTTTGGAATCAAATTCCAACCTCCAGCGAAAATGTTAACTAACAATTAGAACTTAAAAAAAATCTGAGTCACTATAATCTTCATATTCATCTGTTTCACTTTTCTACTTTTATTTTTTTAATTTGTATTGCCTAATTTTTTTTTATTTGTGTTGCCTTATTTTTTTTAATTGGTGTTGCCTTATTTTTCTTAATTGGTGTTGACTTCTTTTTTTTAATTGGTGTTGCCTTCTTTTTGTTAATTGGTGTTGCCTTCTTTTTGTTAATTGGTGTAGCCATATTTTTTTTAATTGGTGTTACCTTATTTTTTTTAACTGGTGTTGCCTTAATTTTTTTAACTAGTGTTGCCTTAGTTTTTCTAATTGGTGTTGCCTTATTTTTTTTAATTGGTGTTGCCTTATTTTTTTTAATTTGTGCTGCCTTCTTTCTTTCCTTACTACCTTTGTCATATATATGTGCAGTATTTAATTGTTTTCCTCCAGTACAAGCGTTCCCAACATTATTAAAAGTATTATTTTTTTTAACAGAATTATTTCCACTGTTTTTTATGTCCACTTTCTTCTTATTATTATTTATTTTTGTGACTAGTGTTGGCACATTAAGTACAATGACATTATTTGCCATCTTATTTTTCACACTTATTTAACAATGCGGTATACTCGATATATAACTGCGTTCTAAAAAACGCATATTTTTTTATCGATATTTATCAAATTGTTTATCTTGTTTATTTAAGTACTTATAACATTTTTCAAATTTGTTATAAAATAACTTTTGTTATAATAAAAACGTTTTATTTACTATAAACGATGAATAAAACAAACTAGGAAAAACATTTTCCTTAATGTACTTCAGTACAAACTTTTCTAACATGATAAAAAAAATTTTAATCGGAAGTATTTTCACTATTAGTATTTTTTTATGTAAAAGTATTTAATGTGTTATTTAGAAGATAAACTCTTCACATATGTAGATTATTGTACATATATCATAGATTAGTGAGTTGTTCAAAAGTTGATGCGAATATTCCCCCAAAACACAGACTAGAAAAATTAAATCTTTGTGTATAATCGTAATTATAAAAATTAAATTGTATGATTAAATTGAAGTTAGTAAATAAATTAAGATAACGAAATTTTATCGAATGATTGATAATATACAAGATGATTTACAACGAGTGTAAGAAAAGTTGAAATAAATTAAGAATGTTAGAAAACTTTGTGTAATTATGTGCTGGAAATTCTTCGTGAGGGAGCTACAGCCTTCTAAATATTTTGTTCTTAAGTAATTAAAATAACTTGATTTGGCTTCTGAATAAAACGTTTTAACACAAATAATTACCTGATAAGATAAAATTTTATTGAATAGATACATAATAAGATTTATTTATATCTAGAAAGGTTATATTATTAATAACAAACATACTTTGTTATAATATTATTATATATTAACATTTAATTCAATTATTTCTTCAACAAGTTGCTACTGTGAGTGAAATTTGACCCTAAAAAATATTTTCTAAAAAAAGACTGCAGTTTTTTCTACTTATATAAAATATAAAATAAATTTTTATTTTACTTGTACAAAAAAAGTTAATATTCTTAGTGAGATTTTACTTAAAATAGTCACAACATATATAGGGTTCATTTTTTTTAAGTCAAACTAACCTCCAGTAGCAACATTGTCAATTAAGAAGAATTTTAAAACAGAACAATTTTAGTCACTATTATCTTCACTTATCTTCTTATTTTTTGGCTTTTTTTCTTCTGTAGTATTATGTTGATCCCCAAATATTACAGGACCAGAATTTGATTGTGTTCCTCCAGTACAAGCGTTCCCAACATTTTTAAAATTGGTATTTTGAACAGAAGAATTTCCACTATTAGTTATGTTTGTGTCACCTATCTCCTTTGATATTATGTCTCTAACATTAATGTGTGCATCTCCTCCAGATGACACATTAAATACACCGACATTCTTCCTTGACATCTTGTACAGATTTTAATTTTCACACTTATTTTTTCAATGTAGTATTCCCGATATCTAACAGTGTTCAATAATTTTAATTTTATCAATAAGGTATATGTATGTATATTCTAGTTTTATCAGTTTTTTATCTTGTTTATTTATAGTCGAGTCAATGAAGCTCGAAAATGGCTAAAACTTCGGAACCCTCAGAAACAGCACCGATTTTGATAGAATTTTTTTTAAAATGTTCGTTATACCATACTATTTGAAATCAGAAACATTCTAGTCGTCGGATTTAACCCCTCCCCCCCAAATTTTGAAAATTTGTATAATTTACTGGTTTCATATATTAAGTCCGATTTTCGACGAAATTTTTTTACCTATAGGGGTTTAGAGGGTCGCTGAATAAGAATACTTTGTCAAAATAAGGATTTTCCGGGAATTTTCCCGAAATTTTCCAATTTTTTTTTTTTAATTTTTGTCTAAATTTATTGAAAATTTTGATAGAAATGTGTATTCGCGGTGTTTCTTTTCACAAATAAAGTTGAATTATACAAAATTTTTTAGGAATTTTCCAGAAATTTCCCAATTTTTCCTCAAAAATTTTGAATTTGTAATAAATAACATTGTACTGTTTAAAAAATGAACCTAGAGGTCTAAAAATTTTAGAAACATTAGGTAAATGTATTTTAAATAAGCATTATATTTTTTGTCAAAATTGTTTGTTTATTAGCAAAACGGGAAACGTTTATTGTCTTATATGCGACACGAGCGGATAATAAATTTCGTAGCCTAACTAGTTGTAAAATGAAAAATATTGCTAGTGACGTGCTCGTAATTTTTTTACTGCTAAATTAAAGTATTTCAAACAATTATGTAAGATTTCATCAAAATTCAGTAAATATTTTTAACAGAGTAAAAGGATCTTGTCGACGAACGTGCCACTGACGCGCGAAAAATCTGAGGAATATACTGCTATAGAATTGAAAATAATTAACCAAAAAGGCTAAAACTTTCAAAAACATTAGGTAAATACATCTCAAATAAGTACAATTTTTTTGGAAAAAATCGTTTGTTTATTTGCAAAAAGGCAAACGTTTATTGTCTATACGCGACACGAGCGAATACTAAATTTCGTAGGAAAAAGTAGTTGTAAAATGATTAATAATGTTAGTGACGTGTTCTTAATTTGTGTACTGCTAAATTAAAGTAATTCGAACAATTATGCAAAATTTTATAAAAAATCAATAAATATTTTTTACAGAGTAAACGATCTTAGTGACGAACTTGACCCGTGAAAAATCTAAAGAATAAACTGCTCTAGAGTTGAAAATAGTTAACCAAAAGGGTTAAAACTTTCAGGAACGTTAGATAAATACATCTTAAATAATATCAATTTTTTTGGACAAAATTGTTTGTTTATTTGCAAAACGGCAAACGTTTATTATTTTATTCGCGGCTGGAGCGGATACGAAATTTCGTAGCAAAACTTGCTGTAAAATGATTATTAATGCAAGTAACGTGCTCTAAAATTTACTAGTATTAAATAAGGCTATTTCGAACAATTTTGCTAAATTTCATCAATATTCAATAAATTCTAAATATGTATATTAATTTATGAATTTTTGCGTCAAAATGTCAACGATAATTTATTAAGCAAATTATTTAAATAATTGAAAAGTAACGTTTGTCAATAAAAATTAAAAAAAATTTTTTGCTCATTTCCTCAAATAATATTTAATCAACTAACAATAAGTTATAACAAAAAAACACACTTTTGCTCAGTTATCATCGAAAATTTTTTTATTTATATACATTTTTTTTGAGCAAAAAAAATATTTTTTTGAGTCCGACGGCTGGAATGTTTCTGATTTCAAATAGTATGGCATAACGAACATTTTAAAAAAAAATTCATTAAAAGCGGTGCTGTTTCTGAGGGTTCCGAAGTAAAAACCTTCATTGACTCGACTATTAAGTATTTATAACGTTTGCAAATATACACTTTAAATATATATAATATTGAGGGTAAATGAAAAGTAATAAACAAATAAAACGGGCAAGTGCATGTTGGGCACGCATATGATAGGGTTCCGTAGTCATTCTCACTACGATTTATAAAAACTATTTTTCAAAATTTTCGTGACTGAAGCGTTAAAATCAAAAAGTCATTTGACTTTTATTATTGCATTTTAGGAGACCTATCAAATAACACCCCACTCAATGGGGTAAATGAAAAAAAAATGAGTTCACTTTTCAATCTATGAAAAGGGGGTCCAAAATATTTTTGACAATGTTTGTTATAATTTTCAGTGAAAGTACTAATTAAAAGCTACATTCTGAATTTTTTTCAGATTTTTTGAATCGATAGTTTAGAAAATAGAGGGGGGGACGCTCTGACAGCGACATTAAAAAGCAAATATATCGCGACTGAAGGGTTAAAATCAAAAAGTTATTTGACGTTTATTATTGCATTTTACGAGACCTATTAAATGACACCCCACTCAATAGGGTAAGTGGGAAAAAAATGTAAGTTCAATTTTCAGTCTATGAAAGGGGGGTCCAAAATATTTTTGACAATGTTCGTTATAATTTTCAGTGAAAGTACTAATTAAAAGCTACATTCCGAATTTTTTTCAGATTTTTAGAATCGATAGTTTAGAAAATAGAGGGGGGGACGCTCTGACAGCGACATTAAAAAGCAAATAAATCGCGACTGAAGGGTTAAAATCAAAAAGTTATTTGACGTTTTTTATTGTATTTTACGAGACCTATTAAATGACACCCCAGTCAATAGGGTAAGTGGGGAAAAAATGTAAGTTCAATTTTCAGTCTATGAAAGGGGGGTCCAAATTATTTTTGACAATGTTCGTTATAATTTTCAGTGAAAGTACTAACTAAAATCTACGTTCTGGAATTTTTTCAGATTTTTTAATTTGATAGTTTAGAAAATAGAGGGGGGGACGCTTTTTTAATGACTTTGGAGAGATAATACATTTTTTGTTGCATTTTAGGAGACCTTTCTAACGACACCCCACTCAATGGTGTAGGTGAAATTTTTTTTTTTTTAAACACTTTTCATTTTATGAAAGGGGGGTCTAAAAAATTTTTATTTTCAAAAATCTTATCATTTCTATTTTTGGGTCATCAATCTACGACCGTATACCAAATTTCATCTTTTTATGACAAAATATTTCAGGACGGACGGACGGACATGGAGAAACTATAAGGGTTCCTAGTTTTCTACGGAACCCTAAAAAGGGAAATTTTTTATCCATAATGCACAGTATGTACCTACTAGAGATGTAACGAATGTATGATTTTAAACATTCGCGAATGCGAATGCGAATGCGAATATTAACGGCCGACATTCGCGAATGCGAATGCGAATGCGAATATTGACTTTTTTTTTAAATTAATGTTTTTTTTTTTAATTAATGTTGTAGTATTCATATTTTACATACAGGGTGGCCCAAGTAAAACGAAACGGGCGAGGTTTTGGTCATTTAAAATAAAATTTTGAGAAAAAGCTCGAATACGTCGATTTTGTTTTCAAGGGGGACATCTTTTGCAAAGGGGGACAAATTTTTGCAAGTATCTTTTCAACCTTCAGCGCTATGAGCGCAACCCTTATTTTAAATAGCAAGTGATATCTCATTTGAAAGATTTTTTCATTCTGAATACGGTGCTTTTTGATTTTTTCAAATCTGTTTAGTTTTAGTCAAGTTATTGACATTTTGAATTCCATAAATGCAATGATTTTCTGATCAAAAAACAAATATTTACAACAAAAATTCAAAACAAAGTAAGTTTTTTTTTCTTATCAAATAATTCAAAATTATCCAATTTGGACATTTATTGAATTAATTAAAATTTTGGATTGGTAAATTTTTTTTAATTAATTTTTTTAAATTTTTTTAATTAATTCAATAAATGTCCAAATTGGATGTTTTTGAATTATTTGAAAAGAAAATAAACCTACTTTGTTTTGAATTTTAGTTGAAAATATTTGTTTTTTGATCAGAAAATCATTGCATTTATGGAATTCAAAATGTCAATTACTTGACTAAAACTAAACAGATTTAAAAAAATCAAAAAGCACCGTATTCAGAATGAAAAAACCTTTCAAATGAGGTATCACTTGCCCTATCATGCTATTTAAAATTTTAAGGGTTGCGCTCATAGCGCTGAGGGTTGAAAAGATTCTTGCAAAAATTTTATACCAAAAGATGTCCCCCTTGAAAGCAAAATCGACGTGTTCGAGCTTTTTCTAAAAATCTTATTTTAAATGACCAAAACCGCGCCCGTTTCGTTTTACTTGGGCCACCCTATTCAGCTAGCTAGGATAATTACTTTTATGGAAAAAAATAATTATTATTAATTATTGTTTGTTGAGTTCAAAATATTCCTAATTAATAAAATTAAATAAATAACATTAAATTGTTGGTGTGTTTAAGTTCATTGAAAATTTGTTTAAGAAAGACAGAATATTTGTTTTTGGCTTTTTAAAATAGAATATTATAAAAACTGTCGATCGAGTTTAATACTTTCAGAAGAGCCCTGAAAATGTTCACTGCAATATGTGACGAAACATTGACCGATAACACGACCAAACCAATGCGGCTTACACCCAGAAGCCAAGATCCATGTCGAGTTTAATAATAATTGAATTGTTAATTAATGTTATGTTTTGAAAATGTCAATCATTAAATAAAAACAAATTACAAAACACTATAGATACCACATTATTTATTTATTGGTACTGAAATTTATATTCATTAAAAAAATTGTCAGCTAGTGTCTATTAAATACAAAAAAGTACTATTCTAGAAGAAATTAACGATATAATGAACCATACATGACTTCCATGTTCCATAGAGGTGGGGGGAGGGTGAATATTTCCAAAACCCTTAATTCGATTAGCCCCAAAATCAATAGGTTTGGAGTACTCACTAAGCCAAACATCCATTTATTTCAGAACATGGAAGTAAAAATAAATATTGTCTGTTCCTAAGTTCTTAAAAATAATTATTTAATATAAGTAATAGATAAAAAAAAATTTTTTTATTATTATTACAAAAAAAAGTAATATTCGCAAAAATATTCGCACTTTTTTTGCGAATGCGAATGCGAATGTTTAAAAACGTGCGAATATTCGCGAATGCGAATGCGAATGCGAATATTCGTTACATCGCTAGTACCTACCTATATAAGTTGTTTTGACCCATTTTTTTATAGTTTTCAGAAATGTGTTAACCAAAGATATCCTTAAAAAAAGTTTTATAGTAACTGTTTTATTCACTTCTCTTTTTATTTTTTTGGCTGTTTTGTCTCCAATATTTGATTTCCTAATAAGTATACCAGAATTTTTATTTTGTTCCTTCAATACATACAATTCCAACTTTATTAAAAATGTCATTTTTAGGGTTCCGTAGAAAACTAGGAACCCTTATAGTTTCTCCATGTCCGCCCGTCCGTCTTCAAAAATTTTGAGATAATGAGATGAAATTTGGTATACGGTCGTAGATTGATGATCTAAAAACAGAAATGATAAGATTTTTGAAAATAAAAATTTTTTAGACCCCCCTTTCATAAAATGAAAAGTGTTTTCAAAAAAAAAAATTCACCTACACCATTGAGTGGGGTGTCGTTAGAAAGGTCTCCTAAAATGCAACAAAAAATGTAACAGAAATTTTTAATTTTATCCCTTCGATCACGATGTATTTTCTCTCCAAATTCATTAAAAAAGCGTCCCCCCCTCTATTTTCTAAACTATCAATTAAAAAAATCTGAAAAAATTCCAGAACGTAGATTTTAATTAGTACTTTCACTAAAATTTATAACGAACATTGTCAAAAATATTTTGGACCCCCCTTTCATAGACTGAAAATTGAAATTACATTTTTTACCCTATTAAGTGGGGTGTCATTTAATAGGTCTCGTAAAATGCAATAAAAAACGTTAAATAACTTTTTGATTTTAACCCTTCAGTCGCGATATATTTGCTTTTTAATGTCGCTATCAGAGCGTCCCCCCCCCTCTATTTTCTAAACTATCGATTCAAAAAATCTGAAAAAAATTCAGAATGTATGTAGCTTTTAATTAGTACTTTCATTGAAAATTATAACGAACATTGTCAAAAATATTTTGGACCCCCTTTTCATAGATTGAAAAGTGAACTCACATTTTTTTCATTTACCCCATTGAGTGGGGTGTCATTAGATAGGTTTCCTAAAATGCAATAATAAAAGTCAAATGACTTCTTGATTTTAACCCTTCAGTCAATTTTGAACAATACTTTTTATAAATCGTAGTGATAATGACTACGGAACCCTATCATGTGCGTGCACAACACGCACTTGCCCGTTTTATTTTGAATAGAAGTAATTCTTATATATGCAGGTATTTATAATAATTTTTGTCACCATTTTTAATGAAAGTGTCAGATGAATAAATGTTTACTAGTTACTAATGTCTGATTTACTGCTCTTTATTCCTGTGTATTTAATTTATACTAATCTCTAAGTATTACATAATCAGAATTCATTGCGGTCCAGTACAAATTTTTTCCAGCTAAATTAAAAGTATTATTTCTAACATTTTCTTGAAAAGGAACTATTTCTTATTGTATAAAACTATAAAGGATAAACACATTACATATATCAAAGATGTGTGAACTGTCCAGAATTCAAAGCAAATATCTCCACAAAACACAACCGAGAAAAATTATATCTTTATGTACGTATTATCGAAATTATAGGAATTTAAATATTATATTTAATTGAATTTAGTAATAAATAAAATAAATTATTGAATTATCAAAATTAAAGTACTTGATTTGGATTCTCAACGGCCCACATAACATTCTATCAAAAAATATTTACCTGATAAGATAAAATTTTATCGAATAGGTTGATATAAAAATATTTATTTATATCTAAAAAGGTTATTAATAATAATGAAGTCATTTGTTATAATATTATTATGCTTTAATCATTTAAATCATTTGAATTATTTTATGAATAAAAAGCAATTATATTTATATTTTTTAACAAGTTGCTACTGTGGGTAAAATTTGACCCTATGAAATATTTTCTAAAAATACAGTTTTTTCCTGCTTATATAAAATACAGGGTGTCCAAGATATCCTTAACGTTAAGAGATACAGATGTGGTTTTTGCTAGAGCAGTGTTTCCCAACGTGGGGCCCACGCCCCACAGGGGGGAAATTCGATTGTTAAGGGGGGGAAATTTTAAAATGGACTCATTCAGAGTATAAGTTAACCGTATAGCGACTCTCCGGAACCTGGCATAAAATCTCTGTGCAGTAAGCATCAAGTGCAAAAATCTCACTAAATTCAAATAATAAATAATTACTAATAAATAAAATAAAATAGAAAAATGTTTCATTAAAATTATTTTGTACTTGAATTTCAATCCTCCATTATCATTCAAGTTTCTTGAGTGAACATTTCAATTTTTGAATTTTAAAATTTATGTATATGTTGGGGGGGGGGGGGTATAAGAATTTTAGAAAGGCTTAGGTTGGGCATAGCACAAAACAGGTTGGGAAACACTGTGCTAGAATAACTTATGTGTACTTTTTGCGGTTTCTTAAAGCACTTTTTTGTGTAGAATTGATAGTGTATTAAGAATTTTTACATATCGTTGCAATCTAGAGTAAAAAACACGTTCAAATATGATATAGCCTACTTAGTGGTACATAAGAAAAACTAAATTTTGAGCTTGTAACTCGGAAACTAGAAGTGATATAAAAATTCTAAATAAACCAATCGATTTTGTACAAAAAAGTGCTTTAAGAAACTGCAGATAAAAAGTACCCATCCACTTTGACAAAAAAGTTATAGCCAATTAAAGAAATTTTGAATTTTCAGTTTTTTGAGTATACCTCCTAAACTACATAAAATTATTGATATTTTTTGTTGTAGTTTTAACTACATTTAACCACATCTGTATCTCTTACCGTTTAGGATATTCCCATTTAATGGCACTTATTTTGCCTACAATAGTTATATCGTATACATTATGGCTTAATTTTTAAAAGTTAAATTCCCAATCTCCAGTAGCAAAACTGTCAATTAAGAAGAACTTTAAAACAAAACAATTTTAGTCACTATCATCGTCATCTTCATCTTCACTTCTCTTCTTATTTTTCTTCTTATTTTTTGCCTTTTTTTCTTCTGTAGTGTTATGCTGATTTCCAAATATTACAGGACCAGAATTTGTTTGTCTTCCTCCAGTACATACATTTCCAACTTTATTAAAACTGACATTTTTTTGAACTGTATTTCCACTATTAATAATTTTTGTGTCACCTTTTCTCACTGATTTGATATCTCTTAGGTTGATGTTTGAATCCCCTCCTGATTGTACGTTAAATACGCCTACATTGCTACCACTGTCTGGATTAGAGCCCTTTTTTTGATCAGACATTTTACCAAATTTGCACTTATTTTTATAATATGACACACCTAACTTAAAATATGTCGCTATTTTATGTTACAGCTTGGTAATAATTTTATCAATTTCTTATCATATTTGTTTAGCTAGTTATCATTCACGTCAATATAAAATATTTTAATAAGTAGGTAGTAGGTGTACAATTATACAGAATGTTCAAAATAAAACGTTACGAATTTTTATATCGCAAAGTAAAACTTATGCAGTGTTTAGACTAAAAGACAAAACAACGACACAGTGCGAATTTAAAAATGTATAGGGTTTGCTGTTATATTGAAAAAATAAAAAACGCTGTTTTGTCTCTTTGGTCTAAACACTGCATTATGTTTACAGAAAGAAAAAAACATAATATTTTTGTGATATTTTTTCTTATTTTTAATAGCACCTTTTTTTTGTTTCTTTTTTAATGAGAATCTATATTTATATTTTAAGAATCTGATTCTACTTGAAAAAAAAAATTTATTTAATGCCTATCATAGAATTTATAATGGCTACACATAAAATGAGACTTTTTATTTTATTTTTACAAATTTTTTATATACATTTTTTGAAAGAAAATATACAATTACAAATAACTTTACATGTTTAAAATTTGATATACACATATATTTATTAAACAAATTTAAAAAAAAGTCAAGTTATTAGCAACTATCTTCATTATTTCCACCATCATTTACTGGATTACTTTTTCTGGTTATCGTCTGTTTTGGCCACTCGTCCAAAAGATCCATATACACAATTGTTGATTCTCATAGGTTCAGCATTGTTATTTGTTGTCTTCCCATACTTGCTAGTGCAGTAACAATCGGTATTGTTCCCAGATTTGGTAACCATCCTAAATTCGTTAATGTTGATAACTTTCCGGTCACAGTAATTATTTTCTGACATTCTGTACAGATTTTATTTTGACACACTTATTTAACAAGGTAGTCTGTATAACGTATAATGTATACCCAACGTTTAACTGCGTTCTATTATTTCAATTTAGAAAAATTACATATTTATTATCCAGTATTATCAATTTTTTATCTTGTTTATTTAATTAAGCATTTATATCGATTACAAATATATATTGTTTAAGTATAACTATACACAATGATTAATAGGAAAAAATATGTGAGTTCTTCTTTACCAAATTTTAAAATTTTGACGAAAGTGTTAACAGAATATAACATTAAAACAAATGTTTATTCTCTTTATATTTTT
Organism: Sialis lutaria; assembly: GCA_949319165.1. Classification (NCBI taxonomy): domain Eukaryota; kingdom Metazoa; phylum Arthropoda; class Insecta; order Megaloptera; family Sialidae; genus Sialis; species Sialis lutaria. The sequence goes on from OX439241.1 coordinate 20,204,789, forward strand.
AGGCTTTTTTCTGTTGATCTCCAAATTTAACAGGACCAGAATTTGATTGAGTTCCTTCAGTACAAACGTTTCTAATTTTGTGTAGCATTACTTTAAAGTTAATTTAATTTTAATTAGTAACATGTGCGCTAATGAATTCTAATGGTTTTTCTGCAATACTGTATCAGAATGCAATGATGAGGATGATTCTGACTGATTGCTACGCTTCTTGATACATACCATTTCAGTACCCATTGCTACTTCATCGGTTCAACAAAATGTGCTTAACCCACATATGCCAACGGATCTATATACAGGGTGAGTCATATCAGGTGGAACAAACTTGAACAGTTACTTGAGAGAGATATTTTAAGCAAAAAAGTTCATATAAACACGTGTCCAGAAAATCTTCGTGAGGGAACTACAGACTCCCAAAGATTTTGCCTAAAATCATTTTTTATTTAATATCTGGAGAACCCATTGTGATACAGTAATGAAAATTAATACCCAGATTAATATTAATACATGTTATCGATTTCCAGTATCAAATAATGATTATTTAGACCAGGGATGTATGGGGCCTGAAGGCCCTCTGATTTTTATCTAATATTTTTTTGTTCTTAATATTTTTCTAATATTTGGCACTTGTATATGATCATATGTCGCAAAATACATACAAATATACTTTATTGTTTTATCATAAGATCAACCGAAATACGATAGTAAAAATAATATTGCAGAATTTAACTTAATATGGATGTTTCAAATTAAATAAAATAAATTTATATTATTGTTCTAGAACTAAAAATAAGAAAAAAAGGAAATGTAAATATACCTCCAAAATTCACCCTTCTCAACAGATAACAATTTTTAGTTTAGTTTTTTAATCAAATTAATAAAGTACGTATTAAAGTCATACAACTTGCTATAGGTCTATGAGAACTCATATTAAAAAAAATATTTATACCAACTTTTTTCTTATTTTTAGTTCTAGAACAATAATATAAATTTATTTTATTTAATTTGAAACATCCGTATTAAGTTAAATTCTGCAATATTATCTTTACCATCGCATTTGTCGTAAACGGTTGATCTTATAATAAATCAAAAAAAGTATATTTGTATGTATTTTGTGAAATGTGACATTATAAAAGTGCCAAACATTGGAAAAAATTTAAGAACAAAAAAATATTGGATAAAAATCAGAGGGCCTTCAGGCCTCATACATCCCTGGTCTAAATAATCATTGTTTGATACTGGAAATCGATAACACGTATTAATATTAATCTGGGTATTAATTTTCATTGCTGTATCACAATGGGTTCTCCAGATATTAAATAAAAAATGAGTCTGTAGCTCCCTCACGAAGATTTCCCGGACACATGTTTATATGAACTTTTTTGCTTAAAATATATCTCTCAACTAACTGTTCAAGTTTGTTCCACCTGATATGACTCACCCTGTATAGGACGGTTAGAAAATTCGATATATATTTTTTCGTTAATACTGCAGCTTCTTGCTAATAATAAACATGTTATTTCAGACTACTATAGTTTGATTATTGAAATAAGAGTTGTTAAAACGTTATATTAATACTTAAATAAATACATAAATATGCTGAAATATATTTACTTTTAGTATAAATATAGATTTTGTTTTATTCAATTGTCTTTTAAATTACAACGCTTTTAATTGGTGCGTCCTAAATATAGACCGTTGGGCAAATAACATACTATTGCACATTTATTTATTTTTGGTACTTCCCTGTTTTATACTAAACTTAACGTTAATTAACTAGATAATTTATTGAATTTAGGGTGTTTTCATTGAAAACCCCTTAAATTCAATAAATTTTCATAGTTTTTTCGGTAAATTTTTTACATCCATTCCATTGTTAACTATGCTGATAGAAAAAAAATAATACGTGGAACTGGAACAGCGAAAAAGGACAGTACCAAATAATCCCTGCCAGGATGAGCAAAAACTAAAAAAAAGGCTAGTAACTATAACACTATTGCAGAGAAATGCAAAAACCACATTTTCAGAAGAAAGATTGAGTGCCACTAAAAATATGGGTATTCGATATAATAGAATTGATTCTTTTGTCATACCCAAAGAAAAGCAAACAAAGTGACGCCACTGTCATACAAAAACAACGACGAGATGACGAGATGTACTAAATGTAATGATGGTTTACACACAAAATGCTTTGTAAATTATCATAGACTAGTATCGACATAGTAGTTGATATGCCCAACGTCCTATACATATGTAGGTCGGCTCTTGGGGCCCAAAATAAAAATAATTTTCAAACTTTGCTTATATACGTAATATTGTTAATAGACCAATAAATATATAAATTCAAGATTAAAAAATAATTTTTTTATAAATTTAAATTTTGGGCATATGTGGATTAACAATTTAATTATGGAATTCATTTATCATAAAATTTATAGTAAAATTTCGGATATTGGTCTTCAGAAAACCTACAAGAGCTTTATGAGCGACCTTTACACAGTTCCAAAGTAACCGTTTGATGTGGGGCCCTATTTTTGAAGATGTAATTGTATCTTCGTTACATAGAAATACCCCGAAATGAATAATTAATAACCAAAGTTGGATACAATGAACAATACTATTGTATTTAAAATAGTAAGATTATTTTAAAAAATACAGTCATGATGAACAATGAACTTTCAACAAATTATTAAGCAAAAATTTCATTCTGTTCCATTTCAAAAATATTTAATTTAAAACTTTAAAAAATCTGCGGTTATAAAAATTTTGTTATAAGCTAAACGGTCTGGCAACACTGGAACGTATGATCTACTATCTACAACAGTGATTTCCAAACTGAGAGGCACGGACTAGTGCAAAAGGAGGTGCGAAAAGTTTAACAGTTTAAATAAAATATATATACTATACATATAAATAAATTTACATAACATAACATTATTTTTGTATCTTATCTGTTTCTGAAAGTTGTAGTTTTAGATTGACATCTATTGAAAAAACAAAACTGATAGAACTATCATGCGATACTTAAAAAAGGTTATAGTGAAAGCACTTCCCTCAATAACACCTGGATTTAATGAAGTCTGTGCTAATAAACGAGCACATTCATCGCATTAAAAATAAATTCTTATTTATTTTTATTCTAAAATCTAATGAAACATAATATGACCAATATTGTTTTTTTGTGTAATTTTATAAATTTTGTGTAATAAAAAATTAGTTTCTTAACATTTGGAAATGGTCACTGAACTGTATGATTTAACATAGGCAATTCTCTTTTCTCGCGCGTCTGTTAAAGACTGTAACGAACCTTTTAGTTATGTACATTATATTTTTAAACAGAAAATTTTTTTTTTGGATTACACTTCTGAAAAAACATTTATTTTTGTTAGTCCGATTATTTTTACTAATTATCCTATAATTTTCTATCAAAAATCATCAGAATCCATTAGCGCATCCTGTATGGTTAAATTTTGAACTTTTTTATTCAGATTCTCGAAATAGGAAATAAATAATACATAGCACATATTTCGAAAACAATATTTTATTATCGACACTTCAATGCAGCATATAAAAAATAAAATAAGAGCAAAATCTTCATTTTTTAGATGTAGTTTTCCAGCAAGTAGACACTTATAATACCAAAATGAAATCAATTATGTAGTTATACCAAATAACGAATAGTAAAATGTAAGAAAGCATTGTCATGACTGAAACAATCTAAAGGTGCATTTTCGTGTTGACGCTCGTTCTAGCCCAAAAGTATATAGTCACGTGTACAATTCACCAATTTCGAAGATCTAAATATCAATTTAAATTGTTAACAAACGTTGTTTCTTCGTTTTAATGGGCTTATTGAAAAGTAAATCAATCATTATAAAATTCAAATAGACGTCATTGGCCTCGTAATTGCTGTTTCCTTCTTCACCATCACTCTACAAATCGAGCGAATCAGACATCAAAATTCGATCACGTGACAATGTTTCATGCTCGAAAACGAGCGTCAGCATGAAAATTCATCTTAAGACTGAAATATCTGAAAGAAAAATAAATATAGTATCGTTTTTACTGTATTTTTAGAAAATTATTTATTTTATCATAAAATTAATAAACATACCTGAGTGTATAATTTTTTGCCCAACTTCATAGACATGTCAGATAGTAAAAATTGTCTTATTTAAGGATTTTGTCCAGGCTCCCAGCATTGGGTTACTTTTTCTCCACCAGAATGAATGTTTTTAATGTTCACAGTTCCACAATCTTTTATATCTCCCATTGTCTGAATGTTGGTTTTTCCACTATCAATTATAGTTGTGTTACCTTCAGTCTTTGATATAATATCCCTGACATTGATATGCGTGTCTTTACCAGATTTTACATTAAAAGCACCAGTTGTACTTCCACTATCTTTATTTGAATCCGACATTTTCTAAAGAGATTTTTTTAAATGCGTTTAACTTTGTCCCTTGACTATTTTCAAATAATGCGAAGTATTAGTTTTTATCAGCATATTTATGCATATTGATAAAAAAATTAGCAAATATTTACTTTATTTTTGATAGATAAAATTTATTTTTGAAGTGCGAATAACTTATATGTTAACTATTGAATTACATTTCTGAGTAATAAAATATATAATTTATAATTTATAAACTGATAGAACTATCATGCGATACTTAAAAAAGGTTATAGTGAAAGCACTTCCCTCAATAACACCTGGATTTAATGAAGTCTGTGCTAATAAACGAGCACATTCATCGCATTAAAAATAAATTCTTATTTATTTTTATTCTAAAATCTAATGAAACATAATATGACCAATATTGTTTTTTTGTGTAATTTTATAAATTTTGTGTAATAAAAAATTAGTTTCTTAACATTTGGAAATGGTCACTGAACTGTATGATTTAACATAGGCAATTCTCTTTTCTCGCGCGTCTGTTAAAGACTGTAACGAACCTTTTAGTTATGTACATTATATTTTTAAACAGAAAATTTTTTTTTTGGATTACACTTCTGAAAAAACATTTATTTTTGTTAGTCCGATTATTTTTACTAATTATCCTATAATTTTCTATCAAAAATCATCAGAATCCATTAGCGCATCCTGTATGGTTAAATTTTGAACTTTTTTATTCAGATTCTCGAAATAGGAAATAAATAATACATAGCACATATTTCGAAAACAATATTTTATTATCGACACTTCAATGCAGCATATAAAAAATAAAATAAGAGCAAAATCTTCATTTTTTAGATGTAGTTTTCCAGCAAGTAGACACTTATAATACCAAAATGAAATCAATTATGTAGTTATACCAAATAACGAATAGTAAAATGTAAGAAAGCATTGTCATGACTGAAACAATCTAAAGGTGCATTTTCGTGTTGACGCTCGTTCTAGCCCAAAAGTATATAGTCACGTGTACAATTCACCAATTTCGAAGATCTAAATATCAATTTAAATTGTTAACAAACGTTGTTTCTTCGTTTTAATGGGCTTATTGAAAAGTAAATCAATCATTATAAAATTCAAATAGACGTCATTGGCCTCGTAATTGCTGTTTCCTTCTTCACCATCACTCTACAAATCGAGCGAATCAGACATCAAAATTCGATCACGTGACAATGTTTCATGCTCGAAAACGAGCGTCAGCATGAAAATTCATCTTAAGACTGAAATATCTGAAAGAAAAATAAATATAGTATCGTTTTTACTGTATTTTTAGAAAATTATTTATTTTATCATAAAATTAATAAACATACCTGAGTGTATAATTTTTTGCCCAACTTCATAGACATGTCAGATAGTAAAAATTGTCTTATTTAAGGATTTTGTCCAGGCTCCCAGCATTGGGTTACTTTTTCTCCACCAGAATGAATGTTTTTAATGTTCACAGTTCCACAATCTTTTATATCTCCCATTGTCTGAATGTTGGTTTCTCCACTATCAATTATAGTTGTGTTACCTTCAGTCTTTGATATAATATCCCTGACATTGATATGCGTGTCTTTACCAGATTTTACATTAAAAGCACCAGTTGTACTTCCACTATCTTTATTTGAATCCGACATTTTCTAAAGAGATTTTTTTAAATGCGTTTAACTTTGTCCCTTGACTATTTTCAAATAATGCGAAGTATTAGTTTTTATCAGCATATTTATGCATATTGATAAAAAAATTAGCAAATATTTACTTTATTTTTGATAGATAAAATTTATTTTTGAAGTGCGAATAACTTATATGTTAACTATTGAATTACATTTCTGAGTAATAAAATATATAATTTATAATTTATAAACTGATAGAACTATCATGCGATACTTAAAAAAGGTTATAGTGAAAGCACTTCCCTCAATAACACCTGGATTTAATGAAGTCTGTGCTAATAAACGAGCACATTCATCGCATTAAAAATAAATTCTTATTTATTTTTATTCTAAAATCTAATGAAACATAATATGACCAATATTGTTTTTTTGTGTAATTTTATAAATTTTGTGTAATAAAAAATTAGTTTCTTAACATTTGGAAATGGTCACTGAACTGTATGATTTAACATAGGCAATTCTCTTTTCTCGCGCGTCTGTTAAAGACTGTAACGAACCTTTTAGTTATGTACATTATATTTTTAAACAGAAAATTTTTTTTTTGGATTACACTTCTGAAAAAACATTTATTTTTGTTAGTCCGATTATTTTTACTAATTATCCTATAATTTTCTATCAAAAATCATCAGAATCCATTAGCGCATCCTGTATGGTTAAATTTTGAACTTTTTTATTCAGATTCTCGAAATAGGAAATAAATAATACATAGCACATATTTCGAAAACAATATTTTATTATCGACACTTCAATGCAGCATATAAAAAATAAAATAAGAGCAAAATCTTCATTTTTTAGATGTAGTTTTCCAGCAAGTAGACACTTATAATACCAAAATGAAATCAATTATGTAGTTATACCAAATAACGAATAGCATTGGGTTACTTTTTCTCCACCAGAATGAATGTTTTTAATGTTCACAGTTCCACAATCTTTTATATCTCCCATTGTCTGAATGTTGGTTTTTCCACTATCAATTATAGTTGTGTTACCTTCAGTCTTTGATATAATATCCCTGACATTGATATGCGTGTCTTTACCAGATTTTACATTAAAAGCACCAGTTGTACTTCCACTATCTTTATTTGAATCCGACATTTTCTAAAGAGATTTTTTTAAATGCGTTTAACTTTGTCCCTTGACTATTTTCAAATAATGCGAAGTATTAGTTTTTATCAGCATATTTATGCATATTGATAAAAAAATTAGCAAATATTTACTTTATTTTTGATAGATAAAATTTATTTTTGAAGTGCGAATAACTTATATGTTAACTATTGAATTACATTTCTGAGTAATAAAATATATAATTTATAATTTATAAACTGATAGAACTATCATGCGATACTTAAAAAAGGTTATAGTGAAAGCACTTCCCTCAATAACACCTGGATTTAATGAAGTCTGTGCTAATAAACGAGCACATTCATCGCATTAAAAATAAATTCTTATTTATTTTTATTCTAAAATCTAATGAAACATAATATGACCAATATTGTTTTTTTGTGTAATTTTATAAATTTTGTGTAATAAAAAATTAGTTTCTTAACATTTGGAAATGGTCACTGAACTGTATGATTTAACATAGGCAATTCTCTTTTCTCGCGCGTCTGTTAAAGACTGTAACGAACCTTTTAGTTATGTACATTATATTTTTAAACAGAAAATTTTTTTTTTGGATTACACTTCTGAAAAAACATTTATTTTTGTTAGTCCGATTATTTTTACTAATTATCCTATAATTTTCTATCAAAAATCATCAGAATCCATTAGCGCATCCTGTATGGTTAAATTTTGAACTTTTTTATTCAGATTCTCGAAATAGGAAATAAATAATACATAGCACATATTTCGAAAACAATATTTTATTATCGACACTTCAATGCAGCATATAAAAAATAAAATAAGAGCAAAATCTTCATTTTTTAGATGTAGTTTTCCAGCAAGTAGACACTTATAATACCAAAATGAAATCAATTATGTAGTTATACCAAATAACGAATAGTAAAATGTAAGAAAGCATTGTCATGACTGAAACAATCTAAAGGTGCATTTTCGTGTTGACGCTCGTTCTAGCCCAAAAGTATATAGTCACGTGTACAATTCACCAATTTCGAAGATCTAAATATCAATTTAAATTGTTAACAAACGTTGTTTCTTCGTTTTAATGGGCTTATTGAAAAGTAAATCAATCATTATAAAATTCAAATAGACGTCATTGGCCTCGTAATTGCTGTTTCCTTCTTCACCATCACTCTACAAATCGAGCGAATCAGACATCAAAATTCGATCACGTGACAATGTTTCATGCTCGAAAACGAGCGTCAGCATGAAAATTCATCTTAAGACTGAAATATCTGAAAGAAAAATAAATATAGTATCGTTTTTACTGTATTTTTAGAAAATTATTTATTTTATCATAAAATTAATAAACATACCTGAGTGTATAATTTTTTGCCCAACTTCATAGACATGTCAGATAGTAAAAATTGTCTTATTTAAGGATTTTGTCCAGGCTCCCAGCATTGGGTTACTTTTTCTCCACCAGAATGAATGTTTTTAATGTTCACAGTTCCACAATCTTTTATATCTCCCATTGTCTGAATGTTGGTTTCTCCACTATCAATTATAGTTGTGTTACCTTCAGTCTTTGATATAATATCCCTGACATTGATATGCGTGTCTTTACCAGATTTTACATTAAAAGCACCAGTTGTACTTCCACTATCTTTATTTGAATCCGACATTTTCTAAAGAGATTTTTTTAAATGCGTTTAACTTTGTCCCTTGACTATTTTCAAATAATGCGAAGTATTAGTTTTTATCAGCATATTTATGCATATTGATAAAAAAATTAGCAAATATTTACTTTATTTTTGATAGATAAAATTTATTTTTGAAGTGCGAATAACTTATATGTTAACTATTGAATTACATTTCTGAGTAATAAAATATATAATTTATAATTTATAAACTGATAGAACTATCATGCGATACTTAAAAAAGGTTATAGTGAAAGCACTTCCCTCAATAACACCTGGATTTAATGAAGTCTGTGCTAATAAACGAGCACATTCATCGCATTAAAAATAAATTCTTATTTATTTTTATTCTAAAATCTAATGAAACATAATATGACCAATATTGTTTTTTTGTGTAATTTTATAAATTTTGTGTAATAAAAAATTAGTTTCTTAACATTTGGAAATGGTCACTGAACTGTATGATTTAACATAGGCAATTCTCTTTTCTCGCGCGTCTGTTAAAGACTGTAACGAACCTTTTAGTTATGTACATTATATTTTTAAACAGAAAATTTTTTTTTTGGATTACACTTCTGAAAAAACATTTATTTTTGTTAGTCCGATTATTTTTACTAATTATCCTATAATTTTCTATCAAAAATCATCAGAATCCATTAGCGCATCCTGTATGGTTAAATTTTGAACTTTTTTATTCAGATTCTCGAAATAGGAAATAAATAATACATAGCACATATTTCGAAAACAATATTTTATTATCGACACTTCAATGCAGCATATAAAAAATAAAATAAGAGCAAAATCTTCATTTTTTAGATGTAGTTTTCCAGCAAGTAGACACTTATAATACCAAAATGAAATCAATTATGTAGTTATACCAAATAACGAATAGCATTGGGTTACTTTTTCTCCACCAGAATGAATGTTTTTAATGTTCACAGTTCCACAATCTTTTATATCTCCCATTGTCTGAATGTTGGTTTTTCCACTATCAATTATAGTTGTGTTACCTTCAGTCTTTGATATAATATCCCTGACATTGATATGCGTGTCTTTACCAGATTTTACATTAAAAGCACCAGTTGTACTTCCACTATCTTTATTTGAATCCGACATTTTCTAAAGAGATTTTTTTAAATGCGTTTAACTTTGTCCCTTGACTATTTTCAAATAATGCGAAGTATTAGTTTTTATCAGCATATTTATGCATATTGATAAAAAAATTAGCAAATATTTACTTTATTTTTGATAGATAAAATTTATTTTTGAAGTGCGAATAACTTATATGTTAACTATTGAATTACATTTCTGAGTAATAAAATATATAATTTATAATGGGCGTGGTCAAGTGTGAGTAAAATAATCTAAATTGTAGGCGTGCGTGATTGTGAGCGAAAATGACTCACGTACCAGGGACTTGAACTGGAATTTATCTATGGTTTGGTTTTAGATTAAGGTTCAGTACGGTACAAAGTTTTTGGGTTCAAAAACCGTTATTTTTTCAGATTCAGGTTCGAGTTCGGGTTCAAATTAAAATAAATTACTATTTGACAATAAAAAAGCTATTCTGCTGTGTGCTCACAAAACAATATGTATGCGGTATAAAATAAAAATCCATTAAAAACGGTATATTTTTAGTTTTCTAAAAATCAAGTGATTGAAACCTCCATTTCTTGAGATTAAATTTATTTTCGTCAATCATATTATAACAAATGTATATTATTATATTTATAGTTAGGGTTTTTTGAGTTTATGGTTCGGGTTCAGGTTCAGGTCTGTCACGTACCCTGTTCTAAATGTAATAAATGTATAGGAAAGAAATAAAAAATATTTAAAATTTTCAGAAACATTTATTATCAACACATCAAAAATTATAGACAAATCGGCATCTTCAATGCCAAAATACAGAACAAAGTAAACCTGTAGAAAAAAGAAAAAAAATTATAGTAGATATTATACAATTATTATTAATATTTATTTTTATTTATCATTTGTAGAAGTTTTGAGATTTTTCGGCTTTGGGGAGATTTGTAGAAAAAATGTATGTATGTACCTTAAAGGGTTACATACAGTTAGAATTTTCAAAAAATCGATTTTTTAAATTTAATTTTCGTAATGTACATATATTTAAGTACACACACAGAAAATATCAAGTCAATCCGGCGATTATTTTCGAAGTTACACGCATATTTGTAAAGACGTCTCAGAGCGTTTGAATGAAGGAGGTTGGGGCGGCAGCGCGTTTTTCTCAAATCTGTGTTTTTAAAGACGGTGACCACGATTCCTCGGAAACGGCTGAACCGATCAGTCTCAAATTTTAAAACAAGTTTCTTAATATATTTTTTAGTAATTAATCGAAGGTTTTTTCTCACTGATAAATATATCTTTTTTTATAAACAATTTAAGGTCAAAATTTTTTTCAAAAATCGAATTTCTTTGAGAAGCCGCCATTTGTGAAAAAAATTTATTTTGCTTATTTGGGTTTTTTATTTTAAATGATCCAGTCCAGAGATATCGTGGTCACCGCAAGGCGTCTTTTTTGAGGGGACCTCCTGGAGAACAGCTGTAGCAGCTTTCAAAATTATTATTTTTACAAATAAAAAATGTTAAAATACAATTAAAAGTTACCATAATATGTGTGCAAATTTTTACATTAATAAATTTAAAAGTCTTCTCTTAAAAAATTCTTGAAAAAACGTTTTTTTTGGCCTTCTGACTGTATATAACCCCTTAAATAAAAAAAATATTTTGCACCTTGGATCTCATTAATAATAAATAGCCAGAAAATTCATCTCCTAACTTTTTCACTAACTACAACAATCATATTTGTTAAGCATCAAGTAGATATGCCTGTTAATTCAAATATATTTTGCTCTTTTTAACCGACTTCAAAAAAGGAGGAGGTTCTAAATTCGTCTGTAGGTATATCTTTTTATGTATGTTCGAACTTAATTCCGACAAATATTGTATGTACCGATTTAAACGATTTATTTTTATATGAAAGAGTATACTCCCAAGGTGGTCCCATTTATAGTCTGTTTCATCAGAATCTGACCATAAACTTTAAAAATATGCCACTCATAAGCAACAAATAAAAAAAATATATATTATATAAAAAATAAAATTAACTTAAAAAAAATCCTTAAAAATACTGAAACGTATACATAGATAATAAATCAATTCGACAGTTTTGAAGTCAGTGCCAAGCCTAAAAAAACTTTAGTTAGAATAAATAAATAAAACCTTTAAAAACTGTTAAATTTAATTATTAGGTATATATTTTTAGGTTTTTTTTGAAGTCGGTTTTATTTTTTTCTTAAAAAGTTTTTTTTTGTACTAAAAACGAGAGACATACCTGATTGTGATTATATAATTTTAGGTCAAACTTCACAGAAATGTCTAATAATAAAAAATGCCTCGTTTAAACTCTCTTTTGATGCTCCCAGCATACTGTTCTACACCAGGATGACTGCTTTTAATTTCCACATTTTCGCATCCTTTTATGTCTGCCACTGGCTTTGTATGAGTACTTCCACTACCAATAATGGTTGTGTTACCTTCACTCTTTGATATGATGTCCTTGACATTGATATGTGTGTCTTTACCAGATTTTACATTAAAAACACCAGTTTTACTTCCAGTGTCTTGATTTGAATCCGACATTTTGTCCAGAATTTTTTTTAAATGCGTTTAACTTTGTCCCTTGATTAATTTCAAATAATGACAATTATCTATTCGTTTTTATCTATATTTGTATGCATATGTAGATTATATTTTAGCAAATATTTACTTTATTGCTTTAAAAAGATTAACATACATTAGTGCGGTATACTTACTTTAATTTGAGGGAAATATAATTTCAAAGAACATCAAATGGAAAAAATAGGTATTTTTTACATATTATGTAAACTGCTTTATTGTTATATACATATTTATATATAGTTACATTAGCAACTAATTGACTTAAGTATACTGAACCAATTAATTTTTGTTGTCAATTGTACCGGTCAAAAATTAAATTAAATAGTTGTCCGGTTTTCTTTTTTGTGTGGTATCCATCCACCCTCGCTAGTTCAAAATGTTATTTTACTTTATTATCAGAAATAATGGGTCAAAAATATTTTTTAAATACCAAACGTACCTATTTTAAGGATAGTCTATCCTATAGGTTAAGATATGTCTCATTATGTGATGTTTTAGGGTTTTAGTCAATTTAGCTTCTAAAGGTACAATCCGTAAAAAAAACTAACTTAACCTATCCTATAGGTTAAGATTTAAGTCTCATCTCATGTGATGTCTTAGGGTTTTAGTCAATTTAGCTTATAAGGGTACAATCCGTAACAAAAGCAGATATACCTACATATGTACATTTATACCCAATAACCATTGTTTTGATGCAAATTATCATTAACCATTTTACATATCAATAAATAATTTCAGTACCCATTGAAATTGTATACACAATTTTATTTTATCATTTAAAATCTATATATCAGTGGCGTAGTCTCTATATGTTCACATGTACAGCATACCCAAAAATATTTCAATAAATTAAATAACAAACATCTTACAAGTGATAAAAAATTCTGATAAACATTGGTTACGTTTTTCATTAATATAACATTTTATAAGAAAATATTAATTACATTTTTTTTGAATACTTGTCGGATTATTATTTTTTAATGCCCAGTATTATAAAGAATTTGCTCGAGAGCAAAAGCGGATTAGCTATTGGTTAACACTATCTGCGAGGTGTTAAATCGATATGAAATTTCTTGGGATTTAAGTGGACTCTCACACCGTAGCAATATAAAAATATAGCAACTAGCAACTAGCGATATTATTGCTATCGGTCAATATACATTGAATTGTACATATTGTCTCACACCAAAGCAATATGATATCGCTATATTGCTAGTTGCTGATTGGTTGTTACTTTATTGCTGTGTCTTTATTGCTATATTGCTCCGGTGAGAGAGCCCATTTAGAGCAGTGATAATAGATGCACTTTATGAGATACATGCTGATTTTTACTTAACGTGCATGCATCAAGGTCATTCATATGTCATTTTATATGCGATACGCATTTTAAAATGGTCGTTAAGTGAGAGAGATAGAGCGGGATGACACCATGTTCTATCTCTACCGTACACAGTGCTTAAAAGGGAAACAGAAGGCGGCGTCACCTATCTCTGTATCTCTTCTATTTTTTATGACCACTTTATTAGACTCGTATGATACAGATCATGCTGTCTATGATACCTACCTAGCAGACAGTGTTAGCCATAAACTCTAGAGCAAATGCTTTGTAATACCGGACATAAATCTATTTTTATGCTATAGAATTTTATCTCAAATAAAAAGGACGTGTATTCAAACAATTCATGATGGTAAGATTCTGTTAAGAGGGATATATCTTCATAATGGAATATTTTACTTCAAAAGTTGTAATGTCGGACACAGTATGATACATATGTTTCTCTTGACCTGAAACGAAAAAAAGTGAAAATTCTGAAATCGAAAAACAATTTCTTCTGCTCTCAGAAAATAATATTATTTCTGCATTTGTATGAGAACAATAGTTTGAATAAAGTTATGTTCAGACAACCAGTTTATGTAGACAAATAGCAATTCACGTTGATATCCAAGTATATGGATACACAAGTGGCATTACTATTGCTACCAACATACAAAAATGCAAAGGGCAATAAAAAAATCCCATAAAAGAACTATGACATTAATAGCACAAATGAAAGTGAACATAAGAATAAGTAGAAATGTATACAACTTCGCACAAGTCATTGTACTGTTAGTTCTCAAGCAAAGCATTGTGATTTTGTTTTAGTCTATAATGATTTTAATTTTATTATGATGCTTTGTGATATTATTTATTAGATATTTTATTTATTTCCATGGACCTGGACTATTAGGACTATCGAACATAGGTAAAAGGTAGTAATATAATTTTTTTCTAAATATTTATTTTTGGTATCGTTAAATTCTATTAACGATTTTCACCCGTTACTAAGGGAAAAAGCAATAAGATTTTTTTATAACTTGGTGACTTATTGAAAGTGAAAAAGCAGTAAATTCTATTTTCATATAAAGACGGTAAAGATTATATTTTTGGTAATGACACTAGCATTAAATCGCTCTTAAACTATTTGCATAGTTAAAAACAGGAGTGAAATAGAATTTTTTGCTTCATAGCCATATCAAAGATACGAGAAGCTTTGCGATCGGTAAAAAAACGGGTTTTTAATTTGTTTTCAAATTTTCACTAAATCTTTTCGTTTTAGGTCGACAAACACTTTTCGTACAGTGTCTGTTTGTGTGTATCTGTCTGTCTGTCTGTGTCTGTATTGGGAATCCTTATTACACGCATAATTCATGAACCACTAAACCGATTTATTGAAACATGGTTGGTTGAGGCTGGCTTGAGGACGGTCTTATTTTAAAATCATTAAAGTCATGTGTAAAGAGAAGGGGTGACATCCCAAAATAGTTATTGTTTTAACATATATGTATCTACATATTATGTAACATTTTGTTAGTATACTTTTTGTGGAGCATTAAATTTTCTATTAAATAAGTTACCACAACTTTTATAGTAAAATATTACTTTACGAAGATAGACTTTTTGACGTTTCAAATGTCATTTTGACTTTTAAATAGCAGATTTTTTTATTTGCACTAAAATTGTGAAAAAATCACAAAAAATAATTAGGTGCGTATTAAAAAAAATATCGATTTACTATTTTTAAAATAAAATTGTATAAAAATTACATTGTATCAACCAATAGTGTATTCGCCTCAATTTTAAAATGTATTGTAAATTGTGCGTATGTATGTAATAAATATATACTTCCTTGGTATCTTTTTCCAAAATAATGCCGAAAAAACGCTGAAAATAATATTTTTCTATTCAAATTAAAAAAATTCCCACTTCAAAGTCAAGTGGTATGCGTGACGTATAGGTTTCCTAAACAAACTGAAATCAGCCAATAGGGATCGAGTATTCTGACATTTTTAATGTATTTTGACGTCATACCAGTGACATTTCTGCTAGACGCGTTTGCAATTACATGACAAACAGGTTAAATATTACATTTTTAAATTTGGTTTATTATTAAAATGCTGACTTAATTATTTCACGTAAAAAAACACTTGATTGTATATTATGGTAATATATACTACACTCTTAATAACATTTTAGTCTTTATTATTAATAGTGTCAACTACTCTATTGCATTTCATGTGAACACACCTTTTGTTATAATAGGTTAACCAAGGCTCGGTACGCCACTGCTATTTATATGTATAATATTGTTTGCAATAACTGATGTTTTTACCCGAAACAAAAACATTGTTGAACAAATATACTAATTATGCATCTAACAATATACAGCAAATGACAGCAACACAATATTTCATGTGCACGTAGTTTTGAATGCGTAATGAGGTTTTCATTAAAAAACAGAGCAATCACGCATTGTTTGCCATATGTTCCGTAATTAAAAGTAGGCACACATATACATGTACATAGTTCATAATATTTAAATATTTACGAACGTTACATATGTTTTGTTTTTATTTGTAATTTTATGTATTTGTATGTAGTGTAATTTTCTAGCTTGTAATTAATTAATCATCTAAATTACAATCCAGTATTTCTCAATCGTTTTCAAAGTTTTCCTTCAAAATAAATGTTCTGTCTTCAAACTGTCCCAACTTTGAAAGACCAATAATTCTAAAACAAAGATATTACGTGTTTTTCCCCCTGCACCTAAATGACATAGTATATAGATATATTTTTGAGGTGTTTAACAAAGCCAATAATTGATTCTACTGTATTTTTTCAAATTAGACTTAATCATTTTTATATACAATTATTTGAAAGTTTAGGAATACATAAACAGCCATCTAGTATATTATATATGAAACTATTACCAAAACTTGCTGGCGCTTATTTTTTTCAAACGTTAATAGAAAACAACGTATAATATATCTCCTTGCTGCACTAAACAAACTAAAAAAATTCAGTTGTTTCATGGTTACTATTCCAATGTTTTTAGTAAATACAGTAGAAACCGGTTATAACGACGTTGGTTAATACGTTGTATCGGTTTTTACGACTCAAAATAAAAGTCCAACTGAATCCCATATAATTGAATTTTTACCGGTTATTACGACTGTCCGCTTTTTACGACCAATATAACCGGTCCCTTCGATGTCGTTATAACCGGTTTCTATATTCTTACAATAACAAATAACATCGTCAATAGTCGACACCTGTTTCAACTAATAGATCGCTTATTGACGATAGCCGTACCTCACGAAAGTTTCGTTGCGTCGTCTATTGAGGACACCCGTAGTTAAAGGGTTAATAACCAAGTTTCCTTGTAAACCGATCACTATTTCACTATCACAATCTGTTTTTAAAGGATCTTCGTTTCCTAGTTGTTTGTTTCTAGTTTCTGGTAAGTATTCTCTTTAACAGCCAAGTCTCCCTGAAATACGTAACACAATACAGTAATAAATTGAATTAGATGTAGGTAATGTTTTATAAATAATGCTAAAAATACGTGTAGTGTATGTATTACTTACCTCATATTCCTGTTTGTAATATTTAGAATATTTATCATAGGTTTCAATATCCTGAAGACAATCTATGTCTTCTATTTCTTGTTTTATATCTTCCTGTTTAAATGTGAAACATTTCAACACAGTAATATTACAATACAAACTTACTAAATATGTATAATAGCACACAGTACATAAACTGTCATACAATGAATGGCTGCTTGTTCCGCGCATTCGCAGTCCAACTGTAATGCGACATGCAACACACAGTTCAAAAATTTTGAGACGATGTAATAAAAGTTTCACTTTAAAAATCTACTACCGGTCCTGTTAAACGTCAAAAAAACCGAAAAAATAATCTTCGTTTCAGATCTCAAAATTAAGCAGTTTTCGAAAACACTGCCTTTAGTTCTTCAAAGATTATTATTTTTCTTTTAATATACCCTGGTGTGTCACTGGCTACAAACCTTTATTCATGTATATTATCAAAAATCAATATTGTATACAAATATGCACTGTTGCAATTTTTTTTCACGTATGGTAGTTAACGTTTCGTAGAATTGATAAAAGTTTGTATACCACACATACATTCTGTATGTGGACATAGCGATAGCAAATATTCGAAAGCAGTATTTTATATCTGCTATAAACTTTAAAATAACTGATTCCTCAATTCCAAAACAACCAAGTCGACTATTTATCGATTTGATAGTTTTTACATAGAACAAAATTTATTTAATTTTTTATTTACTCCACAGAAAATATCATCCCAACACTTTGTGATAGAAGTATGAAATTTGATACCGTTCTCTACAACACTAGAAATAAGCTGTAAGTATTATGATAATCACATTTTTTCATTTTAATTGATTCAATTCTAACATAATAATCGAAAATTAAAACACAAACAATGGCAAAATTAACATCGATAGGAAATGTTCTTTAAAAAAAGTAGTGTATGCCCTACTAGGGTGGCCATTAATTTTCTTATTTTCGAATTTCTTTAAGGTCACTCCCTCCAAATTTCTTAAAGGTAAGAAAAAAATAATGTATACAAAATTTTAAAGTGATTGGATATTATTAACACGTGCCACCAAGCGATCGAATATTAACACGTAAAATGCATTTGATTTTTAAAATTTTTTTTAAACAGCTGTATCTTTGTGAAAATTGAATGGATTTTGATGTTCTAAAACGTATTTTAAAGCTGACACTTTCTAGTTTTTGTACCTTTGATTCGTTTTTTTATCACTTTTCACTACTCCTTGAGAGATTTCAGAAAAGTGAATGAAGCCTAAAATTTAATAATTCAAAATTGGCGTGTCAAACTTATACAATAGGTTGAAAAAAATATTTTGAGCAAAAAGCTTTATTTGTATATGTCTCCGAAATTTTTTTGTAAGAGAATTACAGGCCCCGTAAAAAAACATTTTGGACAAAATCTTCGGGGGGCTATAACTCTTTTATGAAAAATTTTCGGACACATGTTTAGATAAAGTTTTTTGTTCAAAATAATAACTTCAAATTACATCAAGTAAATGATGAATCAAAACGATTTGAAATTTAAATATGTGAAACCAGACTGTATTACAAACATTTTATGACTAATTTGAGGTTATGGTTTATATGTTGCCAAACAGGAGACTTTTTTATCCACCACTAAAAAAATTGTCCATTATGGTTGTATTTAAATTCAATTTTATTTATTCTAAATAAAAAAAAACTATTTATGTATACTTACTGTAATTATTTTAAACGTATCTAAAAAGCATGAAAGGTATAAAATTTGTCGTTCTTCAACAGTGTAAAATAAGCTTTTATAATGTAAATTACTAAACTGTGAATGTGCAAAAACATAATTCTTAATACAAACTCAGATTTCTTGTACGTCTGGGCGAAATAATTCTAGATAAATAAGTAAAACTGGTTTAAATTTATCTCACGAAAATTTGCAATTAAAATATCACAGCTTTTTTATTTGCACAAAAATTTATATCTACATACGTACACAATACAGTAAATTTTGTTACTTACTTTATTTATCAATTTTAATCAAATTTATTTAATAAACTTACAAAATCTCTTTATTCGGTTTATTTAAATGCTTGTAAAAGTTTGAGAGGCTTCATTAAATCCTGTTTTTATTGATTTACTAATTTTGGTAACAAAATACTTTATTTTTTATATACTTTTACAAAAAATAATTCATTTGTCAATGTTCTTCATCAATAATTTAACTTTTGCATAATCATTTCAGCTATCTATTCTATAGATTGTAAAAAACAATACATTTGTAGTTGATCGAAATTTTCGTTCATTTCACAAGGACTACTGGACTGCCGGTAATACCGGTTATCGAATAAAAAATGCTTTCAGTAACTATCGGTAAAAGATCCCGCAACTATCCTTATGGAAAACCGGTCCCTGTCAAATGTTAAGAAACTGAATGATAGTCCTCAATGTGTAGATCAAAGAAGTCAATAGGACCTAGGTCTAAAAAACTACTGTTCTGAAACTACAGTTTTCTGAAGTTATCGAATTCACATGCTCGATTAACAAAAAGTCCATTGATTCACAGGGATGGAAAAAAATTCATTACTAGCTGTCGGATCCAATTTTACCCGGGGATATAAAATTAAACTATATAACTTATAATGCTGTGGGTTGCGATCCTTTAGGTCCACACAATCAACTTCCCAACATGGTATGACTTACAATACTTGAATACTGATTACTTATTGTTTCCATAATTAATATTACTATGTTATAGTTTGTAAATATTTTTTTTAATATGTATATGAAAAATTTTAATGGAATTTATCAGAAATAAAACTCACCCTTTGTATTATGAATATTAGTTTTCTAATATCCTAATAATGTTAATAATATAATGCACATTTTTAGAAAAAATAATCTGACAGTTTGAATTTTGAATTGTGTTGTTTCCAAGGCAACATGAATTATTAAATGTATTTATTAGTATGAAATTCAAATTTTGATGGTGGTTTTCATCCCTTTAATGGCTGTTTGGACCCATATAAAAAATAAATACTGAAATACACGTTTCATTATTTGTATTGTATAGTATTTATTCTAAGTTCCGACTAAATTCGACCAAGAAAAAAAATAAAAATGAAAAAAACACCCTTTTTACCCCCGTAGGGGTTGAATTTCGAAAAATCCTTTCTTTCAGATCATATTCACGTCAAGACGCGTCGATTAGCACCCCAACGAAGTCAATAGCATTTTTTGTTCGCGAGATTTCGTCCCGGAAAAAAATGACACGTACGTACGTACGTACATACG
The DNA here is from genome assembly GCA_949319165.1 of Sialis lutaria. Lineage (NCBI taxonomy): Eukaryota > Metazoa > Arthropoda > Insecta > Megaloptera > Sialidae > Sialis > Sialis lutaria. The sequence goes on from OX439241.1 coordinate 20,225,542, forward strand.
TACGTACGTACATACACACACACACACAGACATTTTTCTGAAAATAGTGTCAATATACTCTAATGCCCATGAAACATGAAAATATGTTAAAATTTTTGATTTCGATTTTCGGACCAATTACAATAACTCCCTATTGGGAAGTTAATAAAGTGACCAAACCACTTTTTATGTATTTTCGTGCACTGAATGCGAATCCGCGGTCAAAATAGATCCTTCAGTCTTCAGAAAATCGCTTGGTCACTTTATAATAATTTTTTTTTCCATGCCCGTGAATCAGTGGACTTTTTGTTCATCGAGCAGTGGATTAGATAACTTCAGAAGGCTGTAGCTTCAAAACAATAGTTTTTCAGACCTAGGTCCCATTGACTTTTTTGATCTACACATTGAGGACTATCATTCAGCAGAGTTTCGTTACATTTGACCGGGACCGGTTTTTCCATAAGGATAGTTGCGGGGTACTTTGAAAATATTAACTGGTAATTTTATATTAGAGATTCTTGAAATATTTTTTAATGTAAGAAAAATTTGTCAATCACGTTGACTGTTGCACCAATATTTCAAATAAAGGTTTTACGTTTACGTAATAGCACGGATTCTAAACGATCATGCCAACTAGCGACAGTAGTAACGTTCTCAAAGCCATGATTAAACCAGAATTGAAACTATTTAGATGCCATTTACTAAGCTTTGTTAACATTTCCGCCAACAAGCGTGGAGTCTGAACGAGCTTGTTCCATGAAGAATTTTTTTTGGCACTAAAATACCATCTAGATGTTTTTGCGTGCATATTTTCTTTTAAGTAAAAATATACGAAATTCCAAACAAGTTTCTCTCTAAAACTGAATTAGTGAAAAATCACTAATTCATAATGAATATTTACTATTTGAAATATTTAAAAGTATACCATTACGAATTAGTGAGTATTCACTACTTAAATTAGTGAACAGTCACTTCTTAAGAAACGACAGAATCGTAAGGTTTTTATTTGATTTATTTTTGATGTCATAAACTGGAGCAATCTAAAAAACTCATTCATTATTTAGTAAGCATAAATAAATAGAAAATCATCACGCATGATAATAATGTCTTAATCATTCATGACCAGACTTCAATTTCAGTTATGAATATGTCAATTATTATATACTAATTTATTTAAAAATCAAAATTAATGAAAAACGTTTATTGTAAACACACTAAAAATGATTTTTGTTTATAGGCAACTCACTCAAAGCAGTTGATTCGTATGCGTTGGAAAATTAAAGTAAGAATAAATGCCGCGTTGGCGTAACTTTCGATTCTAAATCACTATTCTTGTAGTGAAATTTAACGTGACTAATTCAATTAGTGAAATAATTACTAATTCAGTTTTAGAGAGTAGATAAACATGTACATATTGGAAAATAATCGTTCCCTGTTGTATTGTTTCAGTTTGTTTACATATACATCTGATGTCACGCATATAGTGGGAATAAAAAAAAATAAAAAAATAACCAATTATCAATTATATACTTACGTACAATTTACTATATAAATATAATGCTCCCAATGAATTCTAGTATTCCTCCTTCGATTTAATTTTTTTTTATAGAGAGACAACATGGCAACAACTTGCTTTCTCTCCATGATCACTACTGAGTGTACGGAAAAAAATAAAACTCATATGATCCGTATGAGAACCATGTATGTGTGAAGGGGTTTGGTTCGTTTTCGGTTGCAACCGAAAACGAACCGTATATATGCAAACAATGCTAATACTGAACCGTCCTTCCAGTACCATAATAGCATAGTAATTTTTACTATAAAATTCTCTTTCCGTGTATGATTAAAACGTAAGATTAAAAACACATTTGACCCTTAACTGGCACTTGGGGTCAAATTTTCTTCAGCCTTTAATCAAAACAGTAACTTTTCCGCCTTTTTTAGCATCTTCTAATTTTTTAATTTGCATCTTAATATTTGAGATTTTCTAAACCATTTTTATCTTTCAAAATAGTATAATGTTATATTAGAGTATCGTAATTTTTTTCAAATAAAAAAAAATCATTATTTTCGTGGCTGGGGCCACGTGGACCCTACAGTGCCAGCTATGCTATTCTCCGGAAGTGTACCAGCTAATGGTTAAAAAATCCCGAGTAACATAGCTAATATGCAACTATCCTTAGAAAGTTAAGTTGAAATTCTACAAGAAATAATTTACATATCGTTAATGTTTGTGCCGCGTTCGCAGATTAGGGCGTGCGCTGGTTCAATTTTGGGGCCTTAACGGACTGTATGGGCGTAAGCGGTGACAGATGCGGAAAAGTGGCCAATTTCCACTGACCTTAAGTTTCGGCGACCTGCTCCTGTTCCCTGACGATTTCCTGGGTAGGGATAAACTAGGAAAATGGGATATCTCAGAGGCAATCACCGGCGGTCTGATCTTCGGCTCGCCGCAACTCGTCACTTTTCTGTCACTCACACACTTTTTAGGTGTTTTTATCTGTTAAACGTATTTTGCAGTATTTTTTAACTTCACCCGCGATTGGGGGTACACCGGGTACTTTCTAGGGCGTGATTATACGAGAGAAAAAAATATATATCTAAGTTTTAAGGTGCATGTGCATTCACATTTGAATTCAAAGTTGTATATACATATTTTGAGACACTCACTTCACCCGGGTTATGGGTAAAGTAGCACTCGGGAATCGCGCGAACTTCATTTTGGCACCAGGGGCGCCAACAGTTAATAGTACTAATTTAACTGATTTGGTGACATTCCGACATCCAACCGAGCAACACGAGGTATAACAACTAGTTAATTTATAATCATATTACATATAATAAAACTTATTTTTTGATATACACAATATTATATGCTTAAGCTTCCAAGTACAATATAGGTTCGTTAGGGTGTTCCAAAAAAAGTCGATAATTTTTTTTTTTCGATTGCATGTGAAATTCTTGTTATATATGCTATAAAAAAAATTCTGTAAAAATTTGAGCCCTTAATATCAACTTGAAGAACTCCATCACCGAATTTGAAGATTTACCATTGATTTAACATGGAAAAATGATTTTTTAACGTTCATTTCTCCTGCAAACTATGTAGAACATTATTTTTCGGAAAAACCATGACTGATCCTTCTTCAGTATTAAATTCTGTAAAAAAAAGCTCTTAGGGTCCAGTCTCTAACGTCAACCCTCTCGTTTTTAAATTTCAAAAAATCTGTATTTTTTAACGCAAATAAAAACGAGAGGGTTGACGTTAGAGACTGGACCCTAAGAGCTTTTTTTTACAGAATTTAATACTGAAGAAGGATCAGTCATGGTTTTTCCGAAAAATAATGTTCTACATAGTTTGCAGGAGAAATGAACGTTAAAAAATCATTTTTCCATGTTAAATCAATGGTAAATCTTCAAATTCGGTGATGGAGTTCTTCAAGTTGATATTAAGGGCTCAAATTTTTACAGAATTTTTTTTATAGCATATATAACAAGAATTTCACATGCAATCGAAAAAAAAAAATTATCGACTTTTTTTGGAACACCCTAAGGTTCGTATATTCGTTTACAATATCAATCAATCATATTTTACTATCCAATTGCACAGCGGTTCATAAATACACACCCAGATCATAATAATGTTTGCAATAAAAATCAGAACAATAAAAAATAACTGTTTTTTCCACACTAAAAATATTAATTAAATTTCACAGAGTGTAAACGTAAACAAGGGTTTAATTTATCCTTTTTAATCCTGCGATTAAACACACTATTTTTATCCGAGTTCCCACAAAAGCAGAATCGACATTTATATTGTTTGTTTTCGAACCGCGAGCTTTCAATAGTGCGTATTTGTCGAACCCAGGTAACGGTGAATTACATTTGAACAGGACTGTGTTCATTTCACGGTGTACTTATCGTTGTTTTGTGTTGATTATAAATTGAATTTGAAATTTATTTTTAGTTTCTCATCGTGAATGGATTTTGTGGTTCAGTGAATCACGCATGTTGATTTTAAAGGTTTTATAATTTACAAAGGAATATTATTGAGATTTGCGCATTATTAATATGTATTGTTTAATTCGTCATTATTGTTGTAGGTACATATATATTTTAAATCTATGTATATATGTACCACAATCTATAGCCTTTATAAAAGAGTTTGTCCATAACCACTCTCTCACTTACTCATTCATCAACGGACAGCCTAAACCCCTGGTCCTAGAAAGGTGAAATATCATGGGTATCTTTATTTTATAATACAAGCACCCACTAAGAAAGGATTTTTCGAAATTCAACTCCTACGGGGGTAAAAGAGGGTGTCAAAGTTTGTATAAAAATATTTTTTTGCTCGGATTTAACATGTTTCCCAAAAATTCAATCCCTAAATAATTGCAAGGGGAGTATGGGAAGAAATATTGTTTGGGTAGGATTTACGTAAAACTTAAAATAAATACTCTAGCCCGCGAAAATTTCCAGTCCAGCCCGCGAGATCTTTAAAAGAAATAATAAATAAATATTTTCAAAACAAAAATTTGGAAGAATAGGATTTAGTTAGTAGCTTAGTACCTAATATAAGGAAAAATGAAAGCCGTACAATTTAATTTTCGATATAATTTGTCTTATTTAAATTAAACACCCTACTGTTTTTCATTTATTTGTAATAAATAGTTTTCATTCGATCCGACGAAAAAAATACTACGAAGTAAGATATTTTAGGGGGAAAATCAACCGAGATATTTGCGATTTTTTTAAATTAATAAAAATTAAAACAAAAAAACATTTTAATATTCGATCCTCTGTCGCGTACGGAGGGTTGTAATTAGTTTTCTTCAATCCGGCGTGAAAAATACCACTGGGGGTTAGGGGGAAAATAACCCTCTATCTCGCATAGGAGCTGAGATATTTACTATTTTGTATAAAGAATAAAAAAATAATTTAATATTAACCCCTATCACGTGTATAGAAAATTGTAATTAGTTTCAAAATCCACGCGAGCGAAGCCGCGGAAATCAGCTCGTTATATAATATATTACAAATTATCTCAGCTACAAATTAGTACGATACGTTTTTTTTCGAAAAGTTCACCGTTTTCGAGAAATTTAAAAGAAAATATTTTTTGCAGTCTTTGACTCCACAAAATTGACACTCGCAGCGATCAAATCGATGAAAAACTTTCATACATTATTAAGTACCCTTATACTAAGATGTATGTAAAAATTTAGCCCGTTCCAAAAAACTTTCTTGTTGGATGTCTATTTTTCCTGGACTAGAGTAAGATTCCTAATTCATGAAAAAAATCAATTAAAGTAGCATGTACTAACACAATAAAGAATATAAATATATGCAAATTTTTTACATCTTGAACAATTAACATTTTGTAATCACGAATCACGATGGATCACATCTACACTGACATAATTCTAAATATAACGTCTTCCTCCTAAACTTTATCATTAACAAGTATTTGCTTTATGTTCGTAATGAACGATGTCGTATTTCCTTATTCTTCATTTCGAGTAACAGCAGACGTAAACAACAACCATTTTTGTATCTACGTTTCAAATTACATCAAGAAATCATTTTTATTTGTCTGCAATTATAAAATACGCTAAAACATACAAAATATTATATATGTACAATTTTCATTCATGTTGAAAACACTTAAAATTCAAACAAAGCGTAAGAAAAAGGTTTGAAAATGAACATCTTAAACAATACAACAATATAAAAGAATTAAATGTATACAGTATACATATTTGTTAAATAGATTTTATTAAAAACATACCTTCTTTCAAGAGAAGAATGTTTTTGAACCCCGCATTTAATTTTGCGTCGTCCCTAAAGTTATAATTAGATATTCATACGTTATGTATACGTATAGAGTATATTTCTTTGCAGATTATCATATATAAATATGCATATTCATAAAACTGGAAACTGCATTATGGTGACACTTTGTAAGAGTACATTAAGTCGACGAGACTTTGAATATACATAATGTCTACATAGCATGTTTTTGGTTGTTATTCATATTTGTGTTACGCTAAGAATATTACGAGCAAAAAGACATAGCTTATCACCAGATTTCTTGTATCAAATCGCTACTGAAATTGTGTAATGAGTAATGACTAAATGTATTTTTTTTAAACATAAGTTTCGTATCTATTCTAGATAAATAATAATAAAATGTCTGAAAAGAACTTTTTTTAAAAAGGAATGGTATTTTTTAATATTTTTATTATCTATGCTAGACTCGTGCCCGGTATTTAAAACAAAATCTTTCACCACGTCTGTCTGTCTGTACACGATTTTCTCAGTAACTACTGTACGGATTTTATTCCGGTTTTTATTAATAGATATTGTGTTTCACGAGGAAGGCTTAGATATATAATTTATGGATATTTTGTGTAAATTTCAGTCAGAAAAAAAATCAATAGTTAGCGAAAAATGTTAAATAAGTTGTTACAGATTAAATTTATGTCTCCAGCATAGGTGGGCATCAACTCGTCAATCCGTTAATCGTTAAATAACGAAGTTAACAAAATGTTTAACGGATTAACTTTTAAGTTAACTCAAAAAAATATTAACGCTTTTGTTTACTTCCGTTAATTTTAGTTGATGACAAGTACATAAGAAAGTCGAAAAAGGAACAAAAAAAAAACATTTTGGATGGTTAACTTTATCTTTCGTTAAAATTTCGGTTAATTTTAGCGCTTTAACGATTAACGAAGTTAACTTTTCGATTAACTGTGCCCACCTACATACATATGTTCCCCAGGTAACATCGGATCCAATGTGCGAGTTGTAATTATTTTGAATTATACTAAAACCCAACCATACGAGTGTCAAATATTTATGATATGAATTTGATTTGGATTTTAGAGAAACTGTAATAAATTTATAATAATGTAATGCTGCTATATTTTATAAGTGGTATAAATAAATGTTAGGAATTTAAAAAAATACAATATAAATTTTTAAAACACGATATATACAAATTTTATTCAAAATTTCTAGTAAAAATATATATTTTTTATTATTTTCATAAAAGTTTAAATGATTGTAAATAAAAGTTTGGAAACCGCTGTATTAATCTGCATATAAATTAAAATATAATAAACTTAAATCACTTATTTCACCACATCTTTAATCTTCTCAATCTCATAATATAACAAAAAAATTAATTACCATTACAAAGCCGGTATAAATTTTTTATCATAACAATTACGTCTTCCTCGTAACATTATGCAGCAAACATTTCCCGACATCTACAGCGGTAATCCGTTACAACAAATGTTTTTTTGCTTCGACTATAATCACGAGGCGGACTAGAAACCGATTTTTTACTCTGATCTGGGACATTTAGCCCACGAGACCTTTCCTATTCTCGATTAGTAATGTTAGATTATTACATATATTAACAACTTTTTTAACTATAGTTTAGTACAGACATTATAAGCATCACAATCTCAAGGTAAAACATAAAAGCTACGATATCCCTGTTTTGTACATATACTTTTTGCATTTAAAATTATAATTAATTAATTTTGTCATTTTCTACTGAAAATGCAAGCAGACAATGATGGGAAACATTTAGATTTTTTTGGATTTCTGATACAATTATTTTTATAATGTATTTAATTAAACAACCAAGTGCTACTTAAGACAACTCTTTTTTAATAATGCCTAATTTCTTCTATCTGCGTTACCAGTTTGTTTGTGTTGACAGCTTGGTACACATCTATTAAATAGCAAATGCTGGGTTCTGATTGGTTCAATTGGAGATTTGTATGGTTGTATAAGATAAATCAATAACATATTTTGATAAAACTGTGGGTAAGTGTGATTTCACTTGATTTATTTCCTATTTTAATTTTTGTTATTTTATAGACCAAACTAATAGCAAACAAACGGCTTATATCACGGATTCCCAACGGGGTCCAGGTGAACCCCTTGGGGGTCTTCGGAAGTTTAAATAAGTGTATATAGTATTTCAGGGTGTCTATTTGAGATCTATGATAAATTTTTCTGTTTTAAAATTTATCTTTTTTGCTCTTCAGTTGTATTTATCTATATAGTATAAATGCAATTACCTTTTTTATTTTATTTTTACACTTTTTTAACAAAATTGTGGTATATTTATGTTTTCTAGAATCTAAAAATGGGGAATCTATAAAAAATATTTGTTTAAAAGGGGTTTATATTGGAAAAAGCAACTGAATCTCACATTTAAGAATAGAAACTACCCCTTGGAAATTGACCAAAATATTTTAGTAAAATATAAATTATGAATTCTTATATTTGGTCAATTGTTAAAGGGTAAAATTTACCTATATTCAAACTAATATTTGATCTGATTTAATTCGACTTTCATAATTCTAATATTTACAAAGTACAAAAATTGAAGATGACAAAACTGAGGTGGTCTTTTTTTATAGCATTCGAAAAATTTTACACTCCCTACTCTCAGATCGGATTAAAATGAATAAAGAATAAGTATTCTTCATTTTAAAGTGTTGGGGCTTTATAACATTTTATTACATCATTATTAAATAGATTTTTCTAGATGTCATATTCTCTACTGCTTAACAGTGAATAAAATCCATATGGAAAATAAAGTAGACTTGCAGACACGCCAATTAATTAATAATGAGATAAATCCGTCGTCAGGATATTTTTTTGAATTTATTTCAAATCTACACGCAGACGCCTAAATGTTACATTCCTTGTACATAATAACAAAAATGGTTACCAAATCTAACTAAATGCTTCTGTAACTATGTGCTAACCTCTTTAACTAAATATTATGACATTTCAATTCCATTGGCAATACACGAAATCTGCTTTAAAGGAACATTTAGCGCTAAGGAGCATTACACTGGTTGATAATACAGGGCATTAGAGTAGTGCTTAAATATATGGAAATTTTTATCTCAAAATGTAAAATCTCATTAATGTATATTGATATTTCATTATTGATTTAAACCAAATTCAGAAAAAATATCACGTAAAATATCAAACATCCGTCCTTTACGCCGATCCAGATTAACGGCTTCCGTACTAGCGCAAGCTTACTATAACTTATACAATATTTGTATTCCGCCCCTGCCCATAATCGAGTTAGTGCATACCTTTTTTGCGTGCGGTCGTACAAAAAACTGTTCGCACAGCTTCCGCGATGCAACAACATTTTACTGGCGCTGCTGCATCTAGAAGCGGATTACCTCTCGCAAGTAAAACGTTTATTTGCATCAGTTTTCTACTGCAATGGAGCCGACGCGAATTAGTTCTAACTCTGCAGTACGTCGCTCAAAGCGTAGGTAAATATAATGGCGCGTATTTAAATGACATAGACAGACATTTACATTACTTAATTCAATAGGGGAAAGATGGTATGTTGAGGATAAGCCGGGTATAAAGTAAAACGAATAAATATATCTTTCGAGTAAGTATAATCATTTACTCGGCAGATTTCGGTAAGATAAAGTAACAAAAAACTAAGGAAGTAAATTTATTAACTAAAGCAGTGGTTTGGTAACTTTTTAAGGTAGATGTATCTTAATATAAAAGAAAATATAATTGAAAGCTGTGATTTGAAAAAAATATAATAAATGGTGGACCAATAAATCACTTGAGTTAAAAAATATTTTTTAGTTATTGCTGCTTTTTTAACCCTTAATTACTCGCGCTGGTGTATTTTGTACACCAGTAACGCATTTTCTGCGATTACTAAATGCATTAATTTTTGTGGGACTGTACACCCCCATCTAATATTTGTTTAGTCATTCTAGAGAATCTAGAGTGTGATAGGAATCCGTCAGTCAAAATTTGAGGATTGTAGCAGTTTGTATTAATTTTTTACTTACTAAATGTAGGTGGTATTAACGCACAAATGGCAGCATCTTAAGTGAAGAACCGCGTTTTTGAAGACATTAGTGATGCTGCTGATGGAAGACATCTTGTCAAAAGGGTAAAATTAAAAAAAATTAACAACAAAAATCAAATTTTTGCTGTCCGATTTATTGCATGATCAATATTGAACAGTTTTGTGTACTTCTTTAGATTTATTTTGGTTAGTTTTTCTTTCTAATCCTTAATTTTTAGTTGGGTTAATTTTAAGAAAATTTTTCTTAGTTCCTCAAAAATAAATAGTATTTAATATGAATTGGGTAAAAAAATTAATATAATACCTTCAAAATTCCCAAAAACAAGCTTTTTTATGTGGTGTATAAAATACACCGCGCGAGTAACCGTGTTACGGTATTTCACGCGAGTAATTAAGGGTTAAGGGTGGCAAATAAGTTACTAAAAAAAATTCAAGTAATTAAAATATATAAATTTTAAATATTTTTTAACAGATAAAATATTCATTTAATAAATTTTTGAAGGAAAAAAAACGCTCTTCAAAATATATAGACACCATATTTCCGCCATGAAAGTAACTCTATCATGCCAACTGCCCATGATACTGCTTTCTTTGTTTGCTTCTAAATAATTAAATTATTTTGAATTACTGTTCACAAAAAATATAAGTGTGTGTACTTATGTACACGCGTTGGAAGTTATACTTATTTGGTGTTATTAAAAAAATCTGGTATATTTTAGCTTGAGAATTTAATATCTACTTTTGACTTGGCAATTTCGAACACTGTGACCAGTCAATCTTTAAAATTGTGTCGCAATACACCTTAAGAAGTATAACTTCGAAAATAATTAAGTGTGATAAGTAATGATAATTTTCTTTTGATCTCAGTATCATTATACATATTTCCAATTGTTTTAAAATTTTTTAGATATAGGCAAAAAACATTATATATATTTTAACTTTATAAAGGACGATTTTAATAATTACAAAACTTTTAAGTTTAAATTTCTTGAAACTCCAGCTTTCATTTGATACCCCATTCGGCGCGATTGAAAAAAAATAGTTAACTTATTTACCCCTATTTAAAAGCGCCAATACCTAAAATAATTGTATAGCTCAAGTATATTATTCGTCTCTATGTAATATATAATAATCTCTATATAACGACGGTATCGGGTTTTCAACCGCTCTATATAACGATACATCGGTACCCTGCCCACCGTGCTAACTTTAACATCAATGTCAAATAGTTGTATAAAGTCAAATAGTTGTATGGAAGGTCGTTATATGGAGCAGTGAGTGTACCAACTTTCTAGATCAAATAATTCTGTAGTCAGAAAGCAGTGACAGACTTGGTTCCATAAGTATTCCTTTTCCAATTTCGGTAAGGAATATAAAAGCGTTGATATCATTATTCAAAGATTTAAATTATCAAACAATCAACACCTTAATTGCAAATATTATCCCTACTATTTTTTTATTTCATCTCCCGAAAACATCGAACGTCACTTTTCTGAATGCAAAAATGTTTTAAAGACGCTGCAAGCAACACGAAAAAAACCACTTTAAATTGTCATAATTAATCTTCGTTACAACTAAAATAAACATAATCGCAGTCGGTAATACTTATTTCACTTGTTAGTTTTCTTTATAATATTCAACACAAAATTACTCTGAAACTAAATTTATTTTACAGTTAGTTAACAACAAAATAAACCACCAACACCTTAATTACAAATATTGTCCCTACTGCTTTTTTAATTTTTCTTTCGAAAACATTGAAAATAGTCCAATCAATTTGTATTTTTGGTCTGCATTGTTCTACAGAGTCATTTTTTTTGTTGTAAAATGTTAAGGGGTGTGTTCTGAGTATTACATTTTTTTTTCTAAACAAAGAAAGTGCAGAATTATATTATCTACAGTTTTGTGATTACACATTTTATAGATTCCATTATGGTTTTTGAAATATAATGATAAAATGTGTTTTTGCAATTCTTCGCGGGCTATAACACACAAACTATAGGTTTTACAAAATGGCGGCTGATAACGAAAATATTGCAAATTCTAAAAGATCGTTATTTAAGTTTTTTCAATATAATTGCTACTTTATGAAATAAATGCAAAAAATCATTTTTTGTGAACTTTTTTACAATATATCTCGTCACTAACTGACGAAATTATAGATTCGACCCTGGTGAATCAAAAAGGTTATGACAAATTTTATCGTAGGATGAACGGTTTACGAGATAATTACGTTTAAAGTTTTCGCGCTTATGGCGGACAACGCTCAAGGTCATAGACCGCGCCAACTTAATGTAGTACTCAAGACACACCCCTTAACATTTTAAAATAAAAAAAATGACTCTGTAGAACAATGTCTTACGAACTACATTTTTTTGATAATTTGTTTGGACTAAAAACGCTTTAAGCATATTGTAGTATAACGTCATTTTTCTGAATGCAAAAATAAATGATGCTCAAAGATGCTGCAAGCAACGTGAAAAAACACTTTCAATTGTCATAAATAATCTTCGTTACAACTAAAATAAACATAATAGCAGTCGGTAAAACTTATTTCACTTGTTAGTTTTCTTTATAATATTCAACACAAAATTGCTTGGAAACTAAGTTTATTTTACAGTTAGTTTTCGAAGATTTATTTGTCGTTTATATACAAATAACTGTATCATAATATAGTGCTGGGCATCAATCATAATATAACTCGCACGAAATTCGGGATTGTTCATTTCACGCCAGATAACTATGTGTCTTTCTCTAGTGTCGTGGAATTGTGAAGTATTTCACGCTATTCCCCCACATCAGATAAAGATGTGTAGTTATTAGGCGTGAGATGAAGCGAGATGAATCTGTTATGATGTGAGTAAACTCATACGAATTGTTACATGATTGATGCCTTGATTTTTCTCTGAAAGATCTAATTACTGCTAACTTCATTGTGATGTATTATCATGTGATATTGTTGTTTTGTAGAGAATAAGCTTCAAAAGAATGTTTTTTTTTCACGTTATAAGTAATGTAAAAAAATGTTTACTTATAATTCGGTTTAGATTTTATATCTTATATACCTACATACAGTTTTAATATTTATTTTGGTTATTAGATATACATATTATTGAATATTGTATATTTTAAGAACGTAAACAAAAAATAATTCATTAAAATGCGTAAAAAAACATAACAGACTTTATTAATATAAATTATAATTATAACTAAATAAACAGTTAATTATGTAAAACAAATTACTTAGCTCGAAAGTATATGAATTGTACATACTTACTGATTGTAGTGTACAACTTTAAAAAATACAAGCTTTTAGGCTTCCGCGGTGGTCTTGATATAGAGCTTGGTTTCTGGGTATAAGCCGTGTCGATTTGGTGTCGTTTCCAGAAGCCAAGATCCAAAACTTTGAAAAGATTTTAGAATTATTTTTATATCTAAATTTATTGTCAGTTCACTTTCTCTTATACTGATAGCTCCTTCTTGTTGATTGGATTCTCGTATTATTTGTGCTTTCTTGTAGATCGTCTTATCGTCGAACAATCATAAAAACTTGACAAAATTGCAATTATTATTAATAACAAATTGTAATTGCATTTTAACAAAAAAATATGTACCAACTAAATTATCATAAAATTGATCAAAAAACAAAAAAAAACTATCCGGATCGAAAAATTAATTATTTATCTTGTTTATAATTTTTGACTGCCCATTTTTTTGTAATTTTTGGGAAAAATTTATCGAATTCTACTTTAACTTACTTATAGTCCTTTGGCTAGCGTACTAATTATTCTTAAAACATTTGTTGATACTTCCAAACAGTCCTTAAAAAAATATCTTCAGGAAAACAAAAATTATAAAAAAACTTTATGTAATTTCTTTGCTCTTCTATGAAAAATTCAGACGTCTGAATTGCCAAAATCTTTCTCAAACATACATACATACTTTATCCTCGACTATTATTGTTAGCGTGTGGGTTTTGAAATGAAAATATTCTAAAAAGTGTTTGTGTTTTTTACATTTACAAACGTATTATGATTTTTATTGTTTTCTTTTACGAAATAGAAAATCTAAATATTAAAGATAGGGTCGGCTCTAAGTTTTCTTTACCATAAGTGATTTTTCTAGTCAGTTTTTCCGAGGGCTAAAAGGGTAACTTTACTTTTGAAGAATAAAGTTTTAAGGCATATTTTTTTCTAAAAAGATAGCATCTTATCTATTTGAAAGAAGAAAATAAAATATGCAATTTTGTTTACTTCACTTAACAAAAAGTTCAAATTCAATGCTTATACCGGGTGTCCCAGATAACTTTTCCAGCATGGGGATCTCAGTATCTATAAGAGATACAGGTTTGGTTAAATGAGATGAATTATTTGTATGAAAGGGGCGAGTATTATTACACAAAAAAATATTCATAATTCTATGTGGTTTAGGCGGTATACCCAAAAAACTGAAAATTCGGAATTTCTTTAAATGGCTATAACTTTTTTGTTAAAGTTGATAGGTACTTTTTGTTTGCGGTTTCTTAAAGCACTTTTTTGTGTAAAATTGATTGGTATATTTAGATTTTTAATATCACTTTTAGTTTCAGAGATACAAGCCCTAACTTCAGTTTTTCTTATAGGCCGCTAAGTTGGCTATGGCATATTTGAACGTGTTTTTTACTCTTCTTTACAACGATATGTCACTTGCCATATATATTATTGAAAAAAAGTCGAAATACTAAATATCAGTGATATTTATTAAGTATTTTATTATAAACTTTTAAGTAAGCCATGAAAAACAAAAATAGTCAACAAAAATCACAATAACAACAATCAAAATAACAAATGAATATTTGAAACAATGAACTATTTGAAAAAAATATATTATAATTTTTTTCCGATAATAAATATGGCAAGTGACACATCGTTGTAAAGTAGAGTAAAAAACACATTCAAATATGCCATAGCCAACTTAGCGACCCATAAGAAAAACTGAAGTTAGGGCTTGTATCTCTGAAACTAAAAGTGATATTAAAAATCTAAATACACCAATCAATTCTACACAAAAAAGTGCTTTAAGAAACCGCAAACAAAAAGTACCTATCAACTTTAACAAAAAAGTTATAGCCATTTAAAGAAATTCCGAATTTTCAGTTTTTTGGGTATACCGCCTAAACCACATAGAATTATGAATATTTTTTTGTGTAATAATACTCGCCCCTTTCATACAAATAATTCATCTCATTTAACCAAACCTGTATCTCTTATAGATACTGAGATCCCCATGCTGGAAAAGTTATCTGGGACACCCGGTATACTAAAGTATAATTTATTTGAATATGTTTTTACATTTTAATTTGACTTCAAAATATTCGTTTGTTTGAATTCTTATATTATTATGCATGATTAATCAGCTCTACAGAGGTCTATCTGATCAACTCGACTTCTAATTTTAATACTTTAATACTGAATTATTGAAACACTTTTAGGATTACTAACTACATATTAAAAATTCGCTATTAACTCTAGAGTCGGCGCGCTATGAGCATTTTGTCTCATTCGATAAAAAACCGTTATTATTTTTCAACTGTTTGCTCGTCATAGTCAAACTTCTCAGTAGCTGCCATCTATCTCTTCACCTACCTCTGTTAGTTTGAGCTTACTTAGGGCACGGTGGCCGTCGGGACGAGACGGTTATTACTACAGTGTGTCACGCGGCGGCAATTTGCTGACCAATAATGGTTGGTCCTCTGATGGTATAAAGTGGGTGATTTAATTCCTCAATGGTCTACTTTACTTAAAGAATATCCTGTAGATAGTGAAAACATATAATTTTGTTTTATTTTTCCGTTTTTGTTGATTTTATGCAGGTTAAGCCAAATATGTTCCTAAAAAAACGGCAATTCTACCAAAGATGATTCAAAACCAAAGTTAAAAATTAAAACTTATAACATTGAATTAATAAATATTACTTTTTCCAATAGTATATGCTTTATTATGATCCTTTCATAAACTTTTATTAATATATTTTGTGGTATTTAAAAAAAATGCATTTTAGTATGGGCGGCAAAATGTTCACCACGCGCCTACTCACATTTTATGGAAAGGTACCCCGACTCTATGGTTAAGTAGTATCATAATAAGAATAGAATATTATTTCTAATAAAACTGAAAAACGAAGTATAGCCAAAGCAACATTATTAAGAAATTTTAATGAAACATTACTATCGTTAAAAAATTTGGAAGCAGGTATATTTTTCTGTATATCAAAACTTTATAATCAATGCGTTCGAAGCGACCGTTTTGAGGGTTGCGTACCTCAAAATAAAAAAATGGAACCCTTATTGGATCACTTTTTTGTCCGTTTGTCTGTCTGTTGGTCCGTCTATATCTTTTTCTCAAGAACGACTAGATGGTAATTTTTAGAATCGAAACTGAACGTGACTTATAAATAAAGTTAGGCCTATTTCACACATATACGGTTTCATTCGGTTCGGTTCGTTTTCGGTTCGTTTTCGGTCGCTGCCGACAAGTGTGAAACGATGATTCAGTTTGTATTCGGTACCTAATAGAAACCGTACAGAACTGAATACTCCCTCTACACCAGTGGTTCCCAAACTCTTTTGGCCCACGGACCCTTTTTCATAGTCAAAACTTGCCCACGGACCCCCTTTCATAGTCAAAACTTTCCCACGGACCCTGGGTGAAAAACTACTAAATTTTGACACGCGCAGTTGATTTTAGTAACACTTCGCCAATTTTTATTCGATTACGTTGAAATTTTAACACAATGAAGAAGATAGATAAAGCTACAAATTTAGTGAATAACATTAAAATTGGACAAAATATGTTTGTGTTAATGCGCTTGAATTTTGAAAATTGACGAATTTTTGCTAAAAAATAGATTTTTTTTCGTTTAAGGGCAGACTAACGTTAATTCGTACAAAAAAAGGCACATTTTTATGAATTTTTTCCGACAACACAGTTAATATTTATTTATTTAAACTAATGGTACATCAAAGTATAACATTCGAAGAATATTTTGTAAAATTTTCATAAAAAAAAATTTAAAAATACAGCAATGGCGGCAATTATTTGGAGGCGTCTCGGAAAAAAGTTGAATTGCGGTGCCCCTCATAACTCGGTCCTGGATCATCTGAAATAAAAAAATAAAAAATTGTTTGTTAGCTAATCGTTTTCCCCAGGTAACGCTGGGGGGGTTTTTCGAAATTTCAATTTTTCAATTTTTGGGAACACTTTGAAGTGAAAATCGCGATTTTTGCCCAAAAAAATCGGGTAATTTTTTATTACAAAATAAAAAATATTGACAAATTTGAAAAAAACTCTCCAGCGTTACCTCGTAAATTATGTACAGAAATAGTCTTCAAAATTTCAAAAGAATCGGTGCAGTAGTTTTGAAATTACGAGGGGCACCGACTTTGAAAACGTGAGTTGTGGGAAAAACGCTTTAAAGTTTTAAACACTAAAAAATTTAGAATAAAACGTTCATAAGTTTTTTCGGCTTACCTCACACTGAATCATCGATGCCAGGTCCATAAAGGATGTTGCTATCGTCCATAATGTCTAATGCATCTTTTTGCTCCTGTCTCCGACGAATTCTGCCTTCTTTATTTTTTTTTTCCCGCTTTACTTATACGAATGGAGTCCGTTGATCGCGCCCATTCATGAGCGCTCAGTTCACTTTAAACTGGTGTAACTTCGTTAGTTTTGCTCCGATTCGTGTAAAATTTTCACACAATATTCTTGAAAAGTTTTTCATTCAGAAAATCGAATAAAAAAAAATTGGAAAAAAAATAATTTAAATACGTTAGTCTGCCCTTAAAAAATGATTTTCGAAGGGAATAACTTTATGAATGTATATAATTTAAGGCTTTTTAGTTCAATTAGGACCCATAGCTTCAGAATGAATGATCTTTGGTTGAAGTAATTGATTCAAAAAATATATATACGAATTTGAATGTTTGCATATCGAAAAAAACATTTTTTTGTAATATTGCAAAAACAAGAGCTGATTGAGCAAAATGGTGGTCATTTTTGGATTCAGCGTGTCCAAATTACCCTTAAAAAGTTGTTGTATGCCCTGCAGAAAATGGCTGTCGGCCAGTGTAATTTATTCATTGTTATTTATTTTAATTTCCATATTAATAAAAATGTGCGCGGACCCCCTGACATTATTCAGGGACCCCCAAATCGATTTTAATTTTCCACGGACCCCCTGAATGATGCCAGGGACCCCTTGGGGTCCGTAGGGACCACTTTGGGAACCACTGCTCTACACGGACAGATTTCATCAGGTTTCAATTCGTGTCCAGGGAACACAAAGCAATGAACGCGTTCACACATACTCGGTTTAGTTTCGGTTTTAACCTGATAGCGAGTGTTATTTTTTTTTAAGTTTTGTCGCGGATTTTCTAATAAAATGAGCGGTTTTCTAGATGTTGATGTGGATAGCCTTCATGCTCTTTAGCTTCAGAAAAATAGTGTAGAATGCTCCAAATTCCTGCTGTAAAGTGATGAGAGGGTGCTCGCAATGAATTCTAGTATTCCTCCTTAATTTTTTAATTTTTTTATAGAGAAACAACATGGCGACAACATTCTTTCTCTCTGAGTTTACGGAAAAAAATAAAACCTAATATGAACCGTATGAGAACCGTGTAGGTGTGAAAGGGTTTGATTCGTTTTCGGCTGAAACCGAAAACAAACCGAACCGAATGGAACCGCGTTAGTGTGAAACAAGGCTTAGTATCGTATTGGGTTTATATCGTCAGAATTAAAGCCAATCTCGATCTGGTTTCTAAACTGAGATGGAGAAAAGTCACATCTCAGCTTGCAGCTTATTTTGAAGAAGAAAAATCAAGAATAATATTATTATAATATTATTACACCGATATCTTCCTATTTATAAATATTATTCTTAGCTAAGAGTTAATCAATTTTACGTATAATAGACAAGTGTATTTCTATTCCCTTCCCGTAAGCAGTGTCATAACTTCCTTCAAGTCTTTTCGATAAAATTTATCTCGAGTGTTTATTTTGTGAGTTAATACTTTTGACGTCTGAAAGACAAATGTATTTCTACTTCCTATAGGCAGTATCATAACATAGCATCGATTTCCCTAAAACAACACCGCTCTCTAACGTTGCCGCCCCTGCGTTTGCGTGTTTGTACTGCTGGAGATTATTCCAAAGATCTTCGTGTTTGGTTGTTTTTTGCACATTGAAATACCCTGGAAATAAACCGTCAAATAACGTGCTTACTGTGCTGTAAAATAGGATTTTATTTACAAAATTTTGTATAAATATTTATGGTAAATTCTTTGATGTGTGCAAATATTAAAATCAAGCGGAAATATCATTGCAAGTGTAATTGATAAGAAATACTTTACCTACTGTAAAATATGAATACATTTTTCATATAATAGTTTTCTTGTCTGCTGAATTTTTTTCTCGTGTTGTATATCTATTTTTAATATGTATGATTTAAGATTGATGGGGACATGACAATCAGTTAGGATTTTTTTTCTCTAGTTTCGGATATTTTCTTTCTTGTTTTCGGATTCGAATTCAGATACGAATATAACATTTTTTCGGATGCGGATTTTGATTACTTATTATTAGTTTTTTTAAACAGTTTAAGTTTCTAGGATCGGGCAACAAGCAGGAATTTATTCGATATACGGTTTTGGTATATCAATCTCTATGGGAAGGAAAAGGGTGTTAAACTCTTTATTTTATTAATCTGCATACCTAACTACTTATAAAAATGAATATCAGGTAAATATTCTTCTATCAAAATAAAAAAAGACGTCTATCGCGATTTTTTAAAGCTCAACCCTAATAGAAGCTAGAAATCTTTTTGCATTTACAGTTTAGTATTTTATATTTGAACTACTCACAATCAGAAATTAAAATAATTGAATTTTAACAAACAATTGAAAAATCATTTTTTATATAAAAACATTTATGTACATTAAGCTCCATAAGTGGTCGTTCAGTTTTCATTGAAATTCGCTTATCACAAACTTAGTAGACTCCTCCGATTTCATTATTATAATATTTAAATCATTTCTACATGTACCAAACAAAGACAGATATTTTGATACTAATTTGCTAGATAAAGAAGTACTCTTCGTTTATAATTTGTGCGATTAAATTATTAGGTATGTAATCGATTGAAAATTATATAAGTAAATGTGGCAATAAATATTTGATATTCCGAATTTTAATATTTAAATATGTATATTAAACTTGATATAAAATTAATTAATAAAATTGACTATATGTTAAATAATGTAACAATATAAGTTACACCCTAGAAAAAGATAACGGATGATATGTGTCTTAGTATTTTCGAGTTTACTATAAAAATTCTCACCTTTGGGGTGGCAGATAACTTATGATCCTGATGGTACATTTAAAAATATATTATTTCTTGCTAAAATACGTATTGAAGAGGTACTTTATTTATCAAATTCTCTTAACAACAAAATCGGTATAAAAAGTGATTTGTCTACGGAGATTTTCAATTATAAGTATTATAACTCATATACGAGTATACTGTTTAGGAACATCCCCCTAGTGGATATAAAAGTAGACATAATAGGCAATTATATATCTATTATTTTGGTTCGTTGATTCTTAATTTTTTGTTCGTGATAATTAAAAATACGTTTAGCAGGCGAACTAAATGTATCGATTAGAAATAAAATACGTAATCGTGTCGGTCACACATTATTGATTTCTGATACACATATAAACTGAAAGGGATTATTTTTTAATTTGTTCCAAATGTCAGCGTTACCTGAACCATCATAAAAACCATTTGTGGTAGAAAATTTAAATAAACGTTTATAGATACACAAAATTAAATAGAACATTAAAATTGGAAAATAAAACAGTTTATAGTTTAGGTACTAACATATAAAATAAATTTTTAATAATTTTATTTTCTGAAAACTACTTAACTAATTATATTTTTTATTATTATCGGGTAGTAAAAAATAAACTTTTATAGATAATATTTAATAATATTACTACTTACATATATGAGTACCGTATACAGGATTATTTACGACTGGTGAAACAAAATTGAACAACAAGCTATTCAAGAGAGTTATTTTAAGTTTTTTTTTTCAGAAATTCTTTTAAAGATAATTACAGCCCCATTATTGTCGCACAGGTAATCTATATCTACAAAAGAGTTTATCCTTAACCACTCACTCATATATCAACGTATAGCCCAAACTCCTGGACCTAGAAACGTGAAATTTCGTAGGTGCCTTCTTTTTATCATGTAAGCACCTACTAAGAAAGGATTTTTCAAAATTCAACCCCTACAGGGTTAAAACAGGGTGTCAAAGTTTATATAAAAAAATATTTTTTTGTTCACATTTAATTGAAACTTATCAAACATACTCTACAATATATATAATGAAACAATTATTTCAGCATTTCTCAAAATTTAGCCCCTAATGTGTTAGGGGAGTGGAAAAAATTGTAAAATATTTTTTTTGTATTCACCGAATGAAACCTGGCACAAGTAGGTACCCTACAAGACAAATATCAGTTACGAATATTAACCCCTATAGGAATGGGGGGGGGTAAAATTTTAATATATTTATCTTCATAATTGTTCATGATTTTAAAGTTTTGGACAAGAAGTTTACGCGAGCGAAGCCGCGGGATTCCGCTAGTATATGATAAAGATGATATTGTAGAAAAATTGAGCGTGTTTCAAATATTTATCCATAAATTGTCAACAAATCTGAGACTATTAGTATTAATGTATTATCGATTTTCATTACAAACCAATAATTATTTGGACCAGGGGTGAATGGAGCCAGTGTGTCCTTCGATTTTTTTTGTTTTAATTTATTTCGAGAATTTTACTTAATACGGATGCTTCAAACTACCTGAAGTAAGCTTAGAATCTTATATGATTTAAAATAAAATAAAAAAAATACAGATATAATTTTATAGGCGACCACTTTTAGATTCATTCATTAGTAAAGCTTATGTTAACCTAATAGACTTAACTATAGACAGATACTTATTTTATACCCCCAGCATCCCTTATCATTACTGTGAACCAATTATACAAATTTTATTTATATTTTGTATAAATAAATATTTATAAAAATGCATAAAACAGTCAGGCAGCTAGTATACAGGGTGGGGCATTTAAAGTGTTACAGATTTTTATCTCAGAACCACCGCATATTTGAAAACAATGTTCAAACCAAAAAATGTATGGTTTTGAAGGGGTAACCGAATAGTAATATTTATTTATTATTTTCGTGTGGCCTTCAAGGATATTTCAAGATCAGCATCATTTTTTTATGTAGGAACCTATAGTTTTTATTTAATAGTCTTATTCTACGTGAACAAACACGAATCTTCCATTCAAAACATTTTTTTGAACAACCTAAGATTTCCAAGATATCTAACAAAATTATTTCGAGATTTTGGACTTTCAAGAATTTTTTACTCAGAAACCATAAACTTTAGAAAAAAAGTATAAATAAAAAAAATGTTTATTTTGGTCTAATAAATCTTGAAAAATTGTTTTAAAATTTTTAAACCCTTTTCTATTTATTTTATTTCAGTAAAAAAAAATCGAAATGTTAAAAAAAATTCTAGAAAATTTCTCCAAGTTTTATTAGAACGAAATAAACATTTTTTGTATTTTGTATTTTTTTTCTAAAATTGATGACTTCTGAGTAAAAAATTATTGAATTTGCAAATTCTCAAATTAATTTTGTTAGATATCATGAAAAGCTTAAGTTGTTCAAAAAAAATTTTCAATGAAAGATTCGTGTTTTTTCACATTGAATAAGATTATTAAATTAAAACTATAGGTTCCTATTTGAAAAAATGATGTTGGTCTTCAAATAACCTTGAAGGCCATACTAAAATAAAAAAATATTATTAATATTCGATTACCCCCCAACAACCAAACATTTTTTGGTTTAAACATTTTTTTCAAATATGCGATGGCTCTGAGATAAAATTCTGTAACACTTTAAATGCCCCAACCTGTATAATTGATAATCTAATTTAATTGATGTTAAGGGCTCTGCGCAGAAAATATTCGAGGCCCCAGGGCCGACAAGAGGGCGATGCAGGCGATGCAAATCATCGGGGCCCGGGACCTGAAGGGGCCCGGACTGAATCTATTCTTAAAAAAAATGTAGATAATAATATTGAAAATTATTTGAAATATTAAATTTTAAAATAGTTCTGTTGATGACAGCTATACTAATCTTCATCATAATTAAATATCGGTATAAATTTAACATAAGAGAGAATAATTTAATTTTCACAAATGAAGCAGAAGATATATAAAATTTTTTTAAAACCAAAGTAAATAAATATAAATACAGAAGAAAAAACCGTATGAAGAATGATTTAACATTCAGGATCCAGGGGCCCGGTCCTTTGCATTTTGGTAAAAAAATTGACCAAAATGATTTAAATTTGAGTAAATTTTAAATCAAAGAAGTATACATTATTTTATTGAAATACTTCTGGAAAAATATTAGGTAATCCATAAAAAAAATGCGAGAGGCTCCACATAAGAAAATCTAATTTATTTTATATGATAAATTGAAATTATTGAAATACACAAACTAATTAGCTTACTAACCAAATTATATGAAATTTAAGTTATTTTACAAACAGTTGTGTTTTTATTGAAGCAAGTGTAGGATTTAAATTTTATTATCGATGTCAAAAATACGTTTCATCCATTCAATTTAGTAAGTAGATAAATTTCTTAATTATATTTCTTCTTGAGACTGAAGGGTTAAAATCAAAAGTTTATAAAACTTTTTTGTTGCATTTTAGGAGACCTATCTAAAGACACCCCACATGATGGGATAAGTGAAAAAAAAACTGAGTACACTTTTCAGTCTATGGGGGGGGGGGTCCAAAAAACATTTTTTTGACATGTTGCATCGGGGCCCGGTTTGGCTCTTGGCGGCCCTGCGAGGCCCCCATTAAAAATTTTTTCGGTGAAGAATATAAATTAAAAAACAATAAATAAAATATGTTATCGTTACAATGCTTACATACATATATAGACCTTGTTTCAATTTTTAAATTAATTCTGCATTTTGGACCCACTCTTTATCTCGAAACCTTAGGTAGTTGCCTAAAAAAGGGACTACTAAATAACACGCCACTAATTTTTTAAATAATAAGCTATTAAAATCAAACCACATGTCTACTTAGAACTAAACTTATGTTAGTGTTTATAATTTTGAAGCAATACTGAATAAATAATGTAATAACCAATACAAATCGATTTAACAACTATCGTGATAATAACCTAACTATTACATAGAATAAAATAAAGCAAACATTAAGTGCGAATGGTTTATACAGAAAACATCGCATCGTACTGATTACAGAATTGCAGAAAAACGGAACAAATGCTTACGACGAGAAATCTAGAAAAGTTTATGATACAAACACAAACACATATCCACATACCAAACGTAATTCTTCCACCACACATACATATTTTAATTTTATTTTCGCCTTTATTCACTCGATGCTTCGTACAGAATGAACGTGTATACCAGTGGTCAACAATTAGTTTCTGTTGAGGGTCGAATTAGACAAAATAAGAATGTGACTATTTGCACATACCGAATGTGCATGCAATTGGCTATTTGCACATACTGTTTATGTACCTAAATAGGTTGGTTGTTAAGTTAAGGTAGGTTTGTTTACGTTAAGTTAGTGGTATGTGCAAAAAGCCAATTGCATGCACATACGATATGTGCAAATAGCCCCATCCACAAAATAATCTCGTCGATATTTTGATTTTATTTCACTACGTAATAATATTAATTAAAAAGTATTAATGTGTCTATCCAGTGCCGGTTTTAGGAGGGAGGGGGCAACAAGGATAACCACTAAGGACGCCAGGCCTGGAAGCAGTGCCGGATTTACCCTATGTGGTGCCCTAAGCACTATTTATAAAAAGGCCCCCTTTTGTAATTTTGACGACCCTTTTTTTTTTTTTAGTCGTTAAAATTCTGAAAGACCTTTTTTCTTTTTTTAGCTCCTCACCAAAATTTTTCCTAATTTTACGATTATGCCCCATCATGGTGCCCCCTATGGTCGGGTGCCCTAAGCAATTGCTTCTTTTGCTTATTGGTAAATCCGGCACTGCCTGGAGGCTTCAATGGAGAAAAACAGCTTCTTCAAAATCTCGCCCGGGGCGACAGGATTATAAAGGCCTGTTCCGTGTCTATCATAAAATTTACGCCTTTTGATAGCCCCAGTTGATGTGTCTAAGTAATTTGTAATCTCGATAGTTTAAATCCCGATATTGAAATTAAGTTACATATTTGTAATCTAATGTACTTTTTTGTTAAGTATGTAGTTATGTAAGTAACATACTTATGGTATAACAAAATCAAAAAATGAATATAAAAAACTGAATGAAAATTTTACAGATAACCGAGGTGCTATTTTTCCATCGGTCATTCAATCAATCGAACAGTAAAAACTGCTGTTATATGTAAAAATTTAATGCAGTTTTTATTGCCTAACTGACCGATAAAAAAAGTTCATTCGTGTGAAAAATGTTGTATTCGATCGTAAATAAAGAAAGTGTTAACTTTTCTGTGGCTCTCTAGGACACACAGTTTGAGAAGCTCTGGTGTAAAAATTGCAATTTTTCTAAATATATATTTTATTATATTTATTTTTTCATTAATGTGTTTGATATGGATTTAGACTTGGGAATTAAATCTGTACCTCTACTAAAATAATTACTTCGGCATTATCTGACTTCAAAGTACTTTTCATCAAATATATCAAATTAAACACAATAAGACTTTAATGTATTGTAATTATTGATTCACGTTCAGTTTTTAACGGTCCACGAAATTTCTAACCTCAAAGCTCTTTTTGTTAAAAAACATCAAATTATCGGTTATTCGAAATGGGATTTTCAAGAGATGGTTTTAAACACGCCTAGATATGTCGAACTAATGTTAAGTTATATTGTTAAATATGAAGATCTTAAACTAAATACATACACTTTAAAGAAAAGCAGTTTCTCTAGCCTGAAACTATTCGGTTACTGATGAGGAATTCTTGTAAAATCGAAACACGTATCGAGTGACCTAGTTCAGATGTTTTATTTAGTTTAAACGACTAAAAAACCAATTTCTCTGTTTTCCAATAGTATGTATGATGCTTGAAAGTTCTTGGTCTGAGTTACTTCTCGTTATCGTAATTTCTTGTGCCATGGGTCAATAGTTACATATCTCTTTAGAAGTATAGAAAGGCAAAAATCAGGTTATTAGTGTAATTTCGTATGATATAGAAGTTAAGAGATATGTGGTGATTACTTGAAAAATGCAATAATAATCAATTAGACGCAGCAGAAAGCTTAGAAATCTTGAGGGACAAGAATAGTATTTTTAATGGAGGTACCGAACCTATCCCAGCTTCAACCCTTCTAGACCTTGCAGTTGATTGGTCTGAATCATTGAAGCGTGATAAGTCCTTTTAGTATATATATAGGTTCTGACCAAGACTGTATCAGTCTGGAATCGTTAGGCTCCTGATGAGGACTTCTGGTGAAGTCGAAACACGTGTCGAGTGACATAAATTTTGTGGTTAAGGTGTATTTTTAGTTTAAGTGATATGTGGTGATGATAGAGAATCTGGGTGTCTTGATCCACGATTAAAACAAGTAAAAGAGTCGATTGAAAACGATCTTCAAAGCTCATGGCCGCAGTTTTTTTTACGATTAACAAGAAAACTCTGCGATTCTCCAGAATCAATTTTTTTAACTTTTTGGATATTTTCGTAGGTCACCAGGGTGGTTAGCCAATAAGAACAGAGGTAATCGTCAGTCAACTCTCTCTTTCTTGTTGAAATAGTTGACTTCATATTTTAACTGTGGAATAAGACAAATCTGCAAAAACTTATTTTGGCGTTTCTGTGGTGAGAAATTGAATTTTCGTAAAGTGCATCATGACTCAAACATGGTAACATTAATCATTTAATTACTCGAGACGTAATTACACTAATGAATTTATTTTTGTCCTATCAACACATTCATATTTATGAACGAAATAAAAACGGGGACTTTTGGCAAAGATGTTACTTATATTTACGTATAAGAGGGACGCTGAAAAAAATAACTATTAAATCTTTATTTTTCAATTCCTACGAATTTTCTGAACTATGCAGATCAAATTTGATATACCTACGTAAATCATAAATTTAAAGCATTTTTTTTTCTTAAATCCACTTATAATTAAATGCACTTATGTCCGATATCATAAAGGAGCTAGCAAATTTGTTAACTTACAAGAACTCTCAAATGAGGTAACAAACTTATATGAAGTTCTCCTGGTATTTCATAAAGATTTTGACAAGTTTCGCGCACGCGTTGTATGTAAGCACAAACAACGGTATTAAAACAGTGATGATATTATAATAATTATTTTGTACTGTCAATGTCACCAATTGTCTTACAATGAGTTGAAGTATCACTGCTCTAAATTCCATAGCAAATCCATTTAATCAAATTAATACCTCATTTGTGAGTGCTTACGAGCTAGCAAATTTTACTAACCTCTTTATGATACCGGACATTGAGTTAAATTTTAGATCTACGAAGATCAAATCAGATCTTTTTTTTATTGAATTTTGTGTAGATCTAAGTAAATTTGTGATAACCTTGATCTTAATTCAATCTAACCTTTTTTTCCCATGTAATAATTGATTAACATTCCATTTTCAGTGGTTCACGATATTTCTTAGGACCGCTGACCGCCAATCGGTGACCACTGGTTTATATATTACTGACCTCAAAGCTCTTTTCGTTAAAAACATCAAATTAAATACTTCGGCGTGCTTTTCTGTATAAAAAAGCCTGCAATAAACCAAACGCTGGTTTTATTAGTCTACCAAGTTTCAGTAAACATGTTTTTATATAATCAATAAAATTATCTACTCATCGAAATCAAATAACGTTTGTTCTTTTTGCAAAATGTTATGGGTATTTAAATTATTTTTACCTATAGTAGCGCAGTTATTTTAATAATTATCAATAACAATTTTTACACGAGAAAAAATGCAGATAAATTTGCATCGTTATGAATTTTTTTTTATATTTATTGATTTTATAATATTTTACCACTGCAGTTTTACTTTTTATCTATTTCAGCATTTCAAAATTTATATAGATAGGTAAATATAAATAATGATGAATAAACATTCTTTTAAAATAGACACTCTTTTCAACGAAAAAAAATCTACTTTCAATTCGTTATGAAAAACGTTACAGCTAGATTTGAAAAAAATTTAAATAAGTAAAATATTAAATAATATTTTTTATGAAATAGTTAACTATTTATTAGTTGATTTTTAGGGTTTTGTACAAATCTGGAAACCTTATTATTTTGGAATGTCCATCTGTATGACCATCCCTCTCATTCTCTTATTTAAATACCTATTCAGATGACCCAAAAAACAGAAATGGTGAAATTTTTGAAAAAAATATGATCTTTGGTCGAACATATTTACTACTTGGATTCTTTATACGGCTGATGTGTAAAATAGTTTTTGAAAGTTAAAATAGTTTTAAATCGTTTTTAATTGAGTTAAATCAATTCAGTTTTCTGAAATCAATGAAGATTTGTAATTAAAATTCCAATAGTTTAAATTTTCGCAAACTCAAGTCATAAACACATATATTCATAGATTTCATTTTAAAATAAACAAATATAAATTTGTATAGTATTTATAATAATATATTCTTTAAATGTTTCATTTAGTAATCCCAAATAGAATCAGAGTCTTATTCTCTTCGGAGAGCTTCTTTTCTAAAAAAGTACAATTCTTCGAACATATTCGTCCATATGATTGACTATGATGACTATATGATTGAAAAGACAAAAATAATAAATAATAATACAATAATTCAATAAACATAGTGATAAAAATTAAATGTGAGATACAATCCATACTAATATTATAAATGAGGAGCCGCGGTACAAAACTTGAAAATGTTATTTATCTTACAGCATGTGCAAAGACGCTAGTTCAAAATTTGGGTATTAAAAAATCTTCACAGTACCTACCTATAATCATACTAAAAAGTTTTAAAAGGTACACAAAGATAGAATACTTATAATTTCACCTATTCTGTAAAATTTGCGAAAATGGATTTATCCAGTTTTGTTACCCAGCTCCTCAAATGCAAAAGTAACTCTGTCTGTCTGTCACCTTTTTTGTTACCTTTTCACGGTTAAACGTTAAACCGATAATGATGAAATTTGGCGGACATATAGACTACTTTGCATTCCAAAAAAATTATTAGATAAAAAAATATAAATACTACTCGGACGAAATCGCGGGTAACGGCTTGTTATAAATACAAAAATAAATTTTGATAATGTCATCTTCTGGATATTAAAGCACTTTGAATAGCTCATTAATACTTATATTTACTAACTTTGAATACACTTCTTACAAATGAATAAAATTTTGTAAAAGCATATTTTGTAAACTTAAAAAAAAACACTGAAATGACAAATATAATTACCAACAAAATTAAAGTATTGTTTGTTTTTATTATGTAAATCCCCTCTTCATTATTTCTGTCATGCGTTTGCTAAATTAATCCGAACAAAAATATTAAAACCTCTGTGGTATTTCTTTTTATCGCCAAGCTCTTTGAAAATATTCTTGCAAGTCCAAGTGTAAAAAGTAAGTTGACAAAGAAAGTTCAAGAGACACGGACTGCATTCAGAATTACATACATACAACTATACACAAACCAACAGCGGCTGTCGTGCTAACTTTACAGGAGGAACGACACACCCCGAACTCAGACGATACCTGTTCGGGTTACAACGGCGTTATTAATTTTATAGTGTAACTATAAAATAATTGTTGTAAATAAAAAAATGTTAATCGTTTAAAAATTAATACGTAGGTACTATAAAGTCGGGAAAGATTAAAAATACAATGTAACCCTAACCCAAATTTCCTTTAATCAGATATTCCTATTAGTTTACTCCTGCTTTGATCAGTCCATTAGCATCCTCCCTCTCCATCTATCAATCATTGTAATCTTTATCTAACTATCGACAGACAAAATACAACTGATAATCCCAACCCTACTACTGAGCTGTCGGAGAAAAATCCAAAAAGAAGCAGAATAAGAAAAAAATACGATACTTTAATGGTAATATGAAGATTTTCGGATTTATGTGATTATTGTCTAGTATTATCAACCAATTTAAAGCTCATTTAGCGCTAAATGCTCCTTTAAAGTTTTTGTGTATTACAAATGTGATTTAAATCAATATGTAGGCTCTCAATGAAAAATGTACTTAAGCGTTGTAAAAACTAAGTGTAGAAAATTAAAAATCCCTTTAATTAAATGTATAATGCTTGTTTTTTTTTTTTAATATACGATATTTAGTTACAAGAGCATTTAGTTAAACTTGATAATTCCGGGCATATATGTAATAAAAAAGGCAAAAGCTAAAATAAAATAAAATATTTATCAAATACAAATCATCTAACCATAAAAAATTGTACGAGCTTAGATTTGCAAGTGTTTCAATAGCAATGCTACCATCATCAGAATCTTAAAGATATTAACTTAATAATAAATAAAATTGGCATTTGACCAGAGTTAAAATAAATTAATTATAATAAAAAACTTATTACGTTCATTAAGGGTCGATTTAGACTATTGAGCTGGTCTAGTCTAGCTCCAGTCAAATATTATAATACGAGTACTGTATCAGAGCGTGATTGGACCTAGACCTGAGCGATAATCTGGATCGATCCTTATATACTGTATTTGCTAATTATTTGTATGAATTAAATATTATATAATCTTTTAGAGGTGTCAACAAAATTTTCTTCTAAGGGTGAGCAAAACATATGTTAAATTTAAAAATGTAAGGCAAATAAGAGATTTTACTTATAGTCCATGCAGGAGCGTCAGTAAAAAAAAATCGATTATTTAGTTATTTTTTTTTACAAGTATAGATTATAAAATACAAAATTGCATCGATTTACTTGATCTCAGGAGGAACGTACCCCGTTTGCCCCCTTTCGCAGGCGCCCATGTATTCATGTAACTTTTTATATTAAAAAAAATCAGTCTTTTTCTGTATCACAAATTAATCAAGTAAAGAAAAATAGTCAATAAAAATTAATAACAAACCAACATCTTTTTTAAGGGTTCCGAATTATATTATGTTCTCTATGGATTAATTTGTGTAGAAACTTAGTTGCTAAAATCCATAGATGCAATAAATACCTCGTATAGAAAGATCTTTGTTGTATGTAGTTATCGAGATTGAATTATTTTTCGTTTAGTTAATTAAGTTTCTCTTTATTCTGATTGTCGTCATATATGACAAAAATGTCAGAGCTTTAAATGAATATAATAATGATATAATAAAGCAGTCGGTAAAAGCCGAACGTGTCTGATCTTTGTTATAATATTGTGTAACTTCCTGTAAAGTTAAGCCAACATATGTCGTTGGTATTCGTAGGTGTTGTACATATGTGTGTAATATATTCGTATAATTCAAAACTGGGATTTTAAGTTTATATCGCAGTTAGTAAGGTATTTAATAGGTATAAAATATATAGTATTATATTTATATAATATATATTACGTACATAAAAACTTTAGTATAACCCATTAACTCAGAATTATGTTTGAAATTTTTATTACTTTATCGTAGGATGTATGTATAATAGTTAGAAACATTTGATAAGAATTGGTCGAGGCTTCATATGAGTTGAGACGGTACTTACCTATACGTGTAGGTAATATCAACCGTTTTCTCTGTTTTGCATTTTACAAATGATAAACTTGACTTTAATTTAAGTCGAGACTGAAAAAAGTCTTGGTATTTTTTTTATTAAGTTGATATCGTCTTGGTCTTATTTCGTCAAAATTGAGGTAGTCCGTTGGAGATATTTAAATTCTTATGTTACAATATGTATTGACAGTAAGTCAAGCCGACATAATATACTAAATAAGCAGCCAATAAAATCTTACAATTAATCATTTTTTTAGTTATGGATAAAAATATATTATTTTGAATGTTATCAGGAAGTTCTTCCTAATTCTCAAACCAAATACAGTCGCATAAAAATGGTCAAATCAACAAAAATTTTATATTATTATAAATAATTCTTATTAGGTGAAAAAACAGCACAAGTAAATAAATTAAATCATGTCATGAATTATTCAGGTTCCATTCATGACATGACTTGAGCATGAACGATTTTAAAAATTCGTGAGCGTGCGTGTCGTGAGTCAAAGTGCATGACTTTGTTTGATTACATTTTTGACGGGACCCGGACAAAAGGCAGACTCCCAAAAGGCCGATATGGACAAAAGGCAGACTCCCAAAAAGCAAACATAGACAAAAGGCAGACTTCCAAAAGGCAGACTTCCAAAAGGCAGACACGGACAAAAGGCAGACACCCAAAAGGCAGACATGGACAAAAGGTAGAACATTTTTTATATAAATTAATAATATATTTGAGGGGGAGGGTTTATGCAATATACCCCTCCCTTAAAATAATATTGTATTATTTGATTTACTTTCACGGTATATTTTTTTGAGAAGGTAGGGGGTATTTTAGAAGCCCCTCACTCCATAAAGATATTATTCATTTTATAAATTTTTTGTCTGCCTTTTGTCCATCTCTGCCTTTTGTCAATGTCTGCCTTTTGGGTGTCTGCCTTTTATCCATGTCTGCCTTTTGTCTGTCTGCCTTTCGGGATTCTGCCTTTTGTCCTTGTCGTTTTTTTGTCCATGTCTGCCTTTTGTCGTAGACCCATTTTTGACGGACGAGTATATTTTGAAGATAAAAAAATAAAGAAAAATTGTTTAATCTTAATTTTATTTCTAAACTCATAATGTATAAAAATAATAATCTTTTAAAGTAACTTATCTTCTTAGAAAAATAGGACCGTACACAAGATAAGCAATTTTTATCAGAAAACAAATAATAATTAAAAAGTTTAAAGAACTTGCCCATTTGCCATGCTTTATTTCACTTTCTTTTGTTCACTATTGCACTAAAAATTCATCTGAGAAGAAATAATAAAAACATAAAAATACTGGACGAAAAAAATCAAAGAATATTTTTTACCATTTCAAAAATTGATTTTATAACATAATATGTATTATATTAAATTGTGTCACGGTGGCGTGATCAACGCATGAATAAAAATAAAATAAAAGCGTGATCCTATTTTTTTCTGTGGCAACGAGTAAGCGCGGGTGTGATAAAAATATCTAATAGATACTATTTTTACAAGCTTTTTATCTCTTTAACCCAAATAACTGTGATTAAAAATTAATCATATCTCTCTTAAGAATAACATAAAAAATACTTATTCATTATATTGTACCTAACGATAACGATTTTAATAATTTTTTTTAAAATGATATAAAGGAGAACAAATATAGAATCAAGACGGCTGTGTATTTAATTAAGCTCACTTGTATGTGATACTAATTTGATTTATTTTACTAGCAAATGCACGTCGCTTCTCTGTTCATTTATCTCCTTCATGATAGGCGAGACAACCATAGAGATATAATATAACTAGAATGGTAACTCATACTGTAACCGAGAGAGATACAAAACAAGATCTATATTTCCTCTTAGTATTATTCAATATAAAATGTATTCCGAAATAAAAGTATTTAATATTTGTATAAAAGAAAATCATGATTCTATAGACACTTAAACAGCAGTCCTTAACTTTAGAAGTTTATGGAACCGAAATTCATAAAAATTAATGTATCTCATTCATTTAGTACTTCTATCAATATCATACATACATATTTATAAACACCGAAGATTAGGGTGACCAAATTTCAGATTATTAAAGCCCTGAAAAACTTTAAAAAATTGCCCGCGTTAATATTTGTAGACCTTTTTTATTTACCTACCTATTATGTAGGTATTTAGTATTTTGTCTTTTATATTCTTTATTATCAATACTTAATTATCGTAATCCTCACTATTGCGCCTGCTGACCTGTTTTTGTTGTCATAGTAAACAAATTCTGATACTCTGGGTGAAAACCTGTGACTTAATAATCCTACAGGAGATAGGCAATTATTAGTTTGGATTTATAGTTACAGGGTACTATGTCGTATATTAATATAAACATTCAACTATATTTTCAAATATTAATATGTACATATTTTGATCAAAATGGCGTATTTTACACTATATGATTTAAAAAGACAAATCATAATTCTATCTGTTCGCACAAAAATATATGAACATTGTTTTATTTTTACAAACGAGCATAGAAACAGCAATTCGCTACAATCCCTTAGCATTTTTGTCACGTACGGCTATGGATGATGGTGCCGGACACCACTGCACTAGATACTATTGTATTAATATACATATAGAACAGGGGTGTTCACATATTTTAAATGTTATGACATTGTCTTCTATAAATACCGATATAGTTGAGCTCATAACCCCACATTGTAAAATTGAAGAAAATGCATGTTTTGACAAAGAAATATTACTTTCGTTTGTATTCAGTAACCAATGCCGTTTCTGGCTATTTTTTCTGATAACTTTTAAACTTTTGAAAACATGAAAATTATTCTAAAAACAGTGAATTTATTAAAAAAATCATTCATGTATTATTTTTAGCAAGCATAATAGTAAACATACCGGAATAATATGAAGTACCGTAATTTCGGATGATTTTGGACAGTTTTGAACTCAAATTTAACAATAAAGAGGGCTGGAAATGGTCAAAAGTTTAGTCTTAATCCAAATAATAAGTTTCCAAACGAAAAGAAGAAAGTTTTTTATTTTCTCACCCTTTTTTAAACTTTTCTGTCCAAAGTCACCAGCAAATCCGTGTGGCTTTGGATAGTAATGTTTTTTGAACGAATTTCGAAATTTCATATGTGTTTCTTTGGATGTCGAAAACGATTTTTTTTTAATATTCTGGGTTGATATTTGAAATAGATTAGAAGATTAACACAACTTATTATAGTAATTATTAGGTAATATAATTTTTATTAAGCAAAAACTTTTAAACAAATTAAACAAACAAATTTAATTAAATACTTTTTCACTTTCCTCTATCACTTTTTTTTAGTTTTTTTTACTTTGTTTTTTTGGTCTAATTGTGCTTGGGCCTGTCACAATATTTTCTTCTAAATTGGTGAGACTTTTCCCCGGAGGAACGATGTCCAAAGCCACCTTATAAGAGTACTTTTTTTATAAAAACGTGCATAAAATATACGAGGTTGTGAATATTATTTTGATTTCAACTATGAATTAATAGCAGTATACAAGTCATTTAACCATAACAAAACCGTTATCAAAAAATTAAAACCACAACTTAGTCGTTAGAATTTTTGACACTAAAATATTAACCAATTTTTTAAATAAAAGTTAAATGTAGTGTTAATATTACTTAACTTTTTTTTCCAACTATACTCACATGCTTGTTACACTAACTGATTGTTAATAACACTTCATAACATAACGAATATTATTTACCTAATCTAACAGTGTAGCCAATCGAGAAAAACAAAACATTATCAATTTGTCCAAAGTCACCCGGCCATCCAAAGTCACCGAAATGACGGTATATCTAATGATATTGATTGATAAAATCAGAAAAACGGCTGTAAATGAGACTTGGCTACTATGTACAATCATTCAGAACTCGATTCGGGCTATCAGAACAAAATGAAATTGAAATTTTTGCATAAATTTTGAAATCTGCTTCTTCCCGTGTAATGATCATTATAAACAGAGACAAATAATAAAACATCAAATCAATAACATTGAAGTCAAAGCCATAGTATGCGCATTTAGCTGCAACAAACTTTCACAACAATATCACGTACAGCGTTACTTTGCACGTTAAAGCGATCAAAGAGTACGTCGCAGCTAGTATGAGAGGAAAACGTTTTAGTAAGCACAACAAAGATTAGAAAATTAAGACAACACCAATTTGCAACACTACGCTCTCTCAACGTCCTTGTGTTTCAGATTTCCGTTTGTTTGCGAGTCGATAAAAAGTTTTCTCTTCAACTTGTTGTGTTATGTACAAATGAATGCACATATCTGAGCAAAGTTTCGAAATATTCCAATAGAAAATGGAACTCGAAATTACTTAACTTTGAATGCCCAATAGTGAAGTGTTTCAATTCACTTATAATACTAGTAAACATTGAATTTTTATTGTGCACAAATTGTACGATTTTGAAAATAATGTCGTAAGTCTACATTTTAATTTAATCTATCCTGACTTTCACATTTTTATTGGAAAGTTTAATTTAATTCAATTTCCGAGTTTTGCTCATTTTAATATTGATGATCATGTTTTTAAATAGAGTAGGATAGGACGGTTGTCAGTAAAGCGGTTTTTTTGTGTAAACAATTCACTTTGTTTCAAATAAACTTTCAGAATTATTTGTCTTGATAAAACTTAAATATTAATTATTTTCCTTACATATAATGACACGCAACGTATGTTTGTCTGTATGTCTGTCTGTCTGTCCGTTAGTGCGCTTATCACTTGAGAACCACTTATCCAATTTACGTTTTTTTTATTCTTAGATATGTTCTTTGTCCAGGTTTGAGTATATATTTTCGTAACGTTAGGTAACAAAAAGAATAAGTAATGACGATAGTAGTAAATCAAATCGGAAGAAAGTTTGCCACTAGCGTGTTCTTTTTAATACGCTGCCTAAACCGTTAAATATTTAACAATATAATGTAGTAAAGAAATATGTTGCATAAAAAGATTTACATATATTTTTTTAAATATATTTTTCAAAAATCCTAAACAAAAATTCCGAAGTTCTCACGAGCGAAGTTACGGGCGTAGCTAGTTCTAAATAATTAATTATTATTAGGGGTAGTGGCGCGTTACAAAATATGGGGGCTCGAGGCAGAATAAGTATATGTATATAATAAATACTTTTAAACAATTATGAAGAACTTTTTTGATGTTTACTTCAGTACAAAAAAGTCTTTAAATACAATTATTTTTCATATTCCAAGCCCCCTTTATCAGCTTTCCCTCGTCCTACTTCGGGGCAATATACAGTTGTCTAAAGTACCTGCTGTGTAAGACGCTACTAACGTTTATTGATTTATTTATTATTGTAATGTAATTTTGTAATACATACTTATGATATGTTTTGTATGATTAAATTGAAAGAATTGTAAAATGTTTTATCCACGACTTATACATAATACATGCATTACATACGTAGTTTTTACTATATAATGCGATATATTAATCCCAGAGGGAACTATGACGAAAGAGAAATTTTCTGATTGGTGCATTAGAGTGCAATAATGGTCATTATTGCCCTCTAAGTCATTATTGCCCTCTAATCCACCAATCAGAAAATTCCTCAAATTAAATAATACCATGGAAACAAAATACACAAACTTTAAGTCTAAAAAATTTATTTACGACTGTCAAATAAAACACCTAGTGTTTGTGTATTTGTATTGAGATGGATAAAAATGAAGAGTCTATTAGTTGTACATCTCCCGAAATTGTACTACAAGCTGCAGCTACCGGAAAAATCAAAATGGATAATTTATAATAACAGAGTTTGTGTATTTTGTTTCCATGGTATTATTTTTATATTAATTTGAGATTAGAAAAAAAAATTTGTATTGAAGCTTGCATTCCTTGTATTCAGTTGTATTTATGAAAGTAATTAGAATAGTCGTAGATAAAGTACAGTATACTACTCGCAATAATGGCTATTATTACCTCGGAATTTTTTTCTCCCTCGCCGCTACGCGGCTCGGTTCGAAAATGATTCCTCGGTAATAATAGCTATCATTATTGACTCGTGGTATAATATACTATTAAAAGTTTATTTATGCAATTTTTTTTAATAATTATAAACGAGACTGCTTCAATTCTCGTCACATTCTCTAATATGCATAGATATATTATAAATAAAAATTATACTAATTAGATGTAATTTTTCAAGAGCCATAAATACTCACTCCACGATTATAAATTGTGTCACATTTAAAATGCATAAAATAAGTTCAACATTTGAAATATCAACAGTAACATGAAATTTACTATCTTTTATTTATATAACAAAATAAATTGTCTAGATTATTTCGAAGAACCAGTCATTTTGGCTTCTGAATGCTTCGCATGTTGAAATTATAGCATTGGAACAATACAAACTGCCGTATATTCGATGTAGCACGCAACCGATAAAGATTAATAATAAAGTCCGGTAATATATTAACCTCTTCATCAAAATAAATCATTCAAAACAACGGTGTAATTATATTTTGTAATAAAACCATTAC
The DNA here is from genome assembly GCA_949319165.1 of Sialis lutaria. Classification (NCBI taxonomy): domain Eukaryota; kingdom Metazoa; phylum Arthropoda; class Insecta; order Megaloptera; family Sialidae; genus Sialis; species Sialis lutaria. Next base: position 20,263,801 of record OX439241.1, read on the forward strand.
GAGAGCGATCCGCCACAAAAGAACCCAATTCCCCACTAGCACATATATTGATTCCGCATACATTTTTAATATACTTTGTGTATCACGTTTTAAGAAACACTCTTTGTGATAAATTTTCTATTTTATGAAAAACCTCGCGAGGCCGTAGTCTGGGGACCGTTCTTTATATTTTTACAAATATGATATTTCAATTCCAATTTCACTTCATGGAGGAAAAGTACTCGTAAATAAATAAAACTCGAATGCGGGAGAATTGTGACAGAATGCATATTCGGATCGATTACCAACAAAATATTGGACAATAAAAATTCAATATTTTAAATGGATTTCCATACTCAAAGTGTGTTCTCGCAAAACAATAAAACAAAATTAGAGTTATTATTTCATGTGCCATTTATCTCGATTTCCATAAAATGTTTGTATAAGAAATAACGTACATTTGCCTGGATGGATAAATATGGGGCATAATGCGTTATGGCATTACTTCTTTCTTGGATTTATTCTACTATACTTACTTACATTAGATGAACAAAGATGGGCTCTGTTGTATTTACATAAAGTGACTAGAATCTTTACAGTCGTATCTCGATTAATAACAGAGATGTGTTCAAGAATATTATTTTGTTATTAGAGGTTTACATTACTGAAAATACTGTATGAAATATTTTCTGAAGCAAAAGTGACTAAATTCACATAGAAAACAATCGAGATTTTTCAATAACTGAACATGTTGTAAATACTTAAAACATTTAAAAATACTACATATTATACTTAAATATAGTTAAAGAAATACAGGATTTTCAGTGATATCATAAGTAAAATGCATAAAATTATATAAAAATATACTGAGAGATCCCGAAAAAAGATATACAGTAGAAAACGGTTATAACGACCTCGAAGTGACCGGTCAAATTAGGTCGTAAAAGCCAGTAGAAGTACTTAATAACCGGCTAAAATACAATTAAATGGGATTCAGTTGTACTTTTATTTTGAATCGTTAAACCCGGTTCATCGTATTAACCGGAGTAGTTATGTATTTTTTATAAATTACATTTTCAAATGCAACACATTCCTATAGTTATTCCTGTTAAGAAAGCCTATTCAATAGTATCATATTGTTGAAATTGTTTTGTTTTGGAAAATCATTTTGAACTTAAAATAATTTCAACAAATGTCCAAGAACGTAACTTTTACAAAAATATATTTTATCACATTAAACGAATGTTTTATTAAATATTGCACCATACCGAAATTAAATAAGGTACAATAATACCTAAGGATCATTCTATTTAAACAAATCATTTCTTATACACCTTTTTCGAGACCACACTGTATATTTCAATACTATTTTTAAATGTACATTTTAACCTATAATACATACATAATTATGTTTTATTTTCTTTTAAAAGAAATGAGATATTAAAGAAATACGCACTATTGCCTCATTCTATATATTGAACGATTTTCTTTGGTTTTCTAATTAAAACTTTCCTAGTTATATGGTAGGTAACTGAACAAAATTAGTAACTATTATAGTGATGTAGCTACTATGTAGTAATTATATAGTATTGTAAATGAATAGAAAGAGAAAGGGTAAGATAGGGATACGAGGTAAGATGGTACATGCTTTTATCTTAAAAATTGCTAATGCTATCATGTTATTCCTTCTATAATAATTACAATAATTTCTTTATATTGATGTATATCTAACGTTTTTTTTTTTTTAATTCAAAATAATTTGTTTAAAAGAACAAAAATAGATATTTTCATTTTCTGAAATTAAAAAACTTTTATATACAGGGTGTTCGCGGGAACCGAGTGATCATTGCTAACTTTGTTATTATTGGAGCTAGAAGATCGGTTAAATGGACAAAGTATCAGTATTTTTTCCGGGATGAATAATGGCGGTGTCAAAAAAACAATTGAATGTCAAATTTCAGAGATATATTGAAATATAACATTTTTTTAAATGGAACATCCTGTATATTATTATTGAATTTTGTAGCTGAGGATGTTCTCTTTATAAAAGTGTAATACATGTATGATGGTAAAATTGATAGAAAACAAGTTATAACAAGTATAAAATTAATAGAAAATATCGAAAATCAGTGTGCTATGAAGTTTTAATAAATTGAGAACAAATGATTAAAACATTTGAAACAATAATTTAAGGTTTTTATGTCATTTGTTCGCAAAAAATAAATGTTTTTGATTTTAACTGATAACGAAAAAAATTATTTATTATAATTAATTATATTTTTTTATGAATAATGCTCAAAAATGTTAAAAATCTGCGAAATAAGGCACAAATATCTGAAATTATTGTTTTAAATTTTTTATCATTTGTTTGTATTTTATTAATTCTTCATAGCACACTATTTTTCGATATTTTCTATTAATTTTATACTTGTTATAACTTGTTTTCTATCAATTTTACCATCATACATGTATTACACTTTTATAAAGAGAACATCCTCAGCTACAAAATTCAATAATTTCTTTATATTGATGTATATCTAACGTTTTTTTTTTTAATTCAAAATAATTTGTTTAAAAGAACAAAAATATATATTTTCATTTTCTGAAATTAAAAAACTTTTATATATGTTCCATTTAAAAAAATGTTATATTTCAATATATCTCTGAAATTTGACATTCAATTGTTTTTTTGACACCGCCATTATTCATCCCGGAAAAAATACTGATACTTTGCCCATTTAACCGATCTTCTAGCTCCAATAATAACAAAGTTAGCAATGATCACTCGGTTCCCGCAAACACCCTGTATATTATCTACTAGTGGCTCATCCGCGGCTTCAACCGTGTTATATTCGTTTTAATGAACAAAATCAAATCTAATACCATTTGTACTGTTTGTTTGCAACAATTTTTAATCCTATTAAGGTTTAACTTGACAAAATAGTGATGTACGTGATAGGCATTTTAATTTTAATTGAAATTTGCATGTATACATAATATTACGCATAAATGTATCTAAATGAAAAATGTTTAAAAACTTTTTCTTTTTTAAGAGGTTAAATTTTGAAAAAACCCTTGTTACAATTAGAAAGTGCTTACGTCACTAAAATTCCTCGTTTCTAGGTCCAGGGATTTAGGCTGAGCGTTGATGAGGAAATCACTCAGTACTTCTCTCTTTATATTTCCATTTTTGATGAATTTAAACATATATTTCGAAAGAAACTAAAAATAAGACCAAAAATACGATCGATGATCAAACTCTGTTGTGTGAAAATGATAATGCCACTTCCATAGCCCCTACATCCTATAACGGGACCACCGGTAGTAATAGCCCCCAGGCTAGAGCCATGTCACCACCCCCCCCTCCCCGCCACATGTGGCCAACTTCCATAACCATCTTAGGTAAGATCAAGATGATTCATATTTAAAAAAATTAAGGAATAACTATTTAGTTTTAAGTAAACATTTTTTATATTAAATTGATAAACTTGGATTACATAGTTTTTTAATTGTCTTGCTCCTTCCTTCCTTAATTTAATACATACCTACTATACATATAAAAATTTAATATTTCGTGATTGAAAAGAAAAATCCAAGAACAAATGTAATGTACACACATACATAAATTGTAGTAAATATTTTCGAACTGACAAAAACGACTTTTTTATGTCAAATACAAGCTTTAAACGTAATAAACTAGTGAAAAGAACCGCCGAACAGCCGAACCCGTACAGTATTTCGTTCTTGCTTTATAGCATATTGTATTTCAGTAATACAGAACGAATAATCTATTATTATTGGTTTTATTATACAACTTTCGTATGTGTTATTTTATTATCCTTCTCTTAAATATTAAATTTTAGCAACACTTCGAATTGGATTCAAAATTCCATTGCATATTATAAAATCGTCCTGAATGTGTAATTAACTTTTTTTACTGTGACGTATTTACCACTAAACAACCCGTTTTTTGATCATATTACATATTTTTTACAAAATAATAAGGTACTGGCATCAGTCCTGCATGGATAATACCCCAGTGTTGGACAGTTGTTTTATTAAATGCTTTAAGTTAGAAATACCTGTTGATATTTAATTACTGCCATTACTGAATCATAATCTATAGACACTTATTTGTATAACAGCTTAATTTGATGACAATCGGCTAATATATGTATGTCAAAATGGTGGACATTTAAATTAATAGTAATCTAATTTTTAATTAATTAGTATCATATAGCGTCTGCTTTACAATGTTTAAAATTTTACGATTCCTTATTTTATGTAGTAGTATACATCATTTTTCTTTATCCATTACTGGAGAAAAAATACAAACAAAAAAGACTATAATTTAAATATAAAAAACTACATATATTTGCGGACTTTGGTAATCAAATTGATTTAAATAGAGATATAGTAGAAACGAGTTAGGTATTACGACATCGGTTAATACGACGTATCGGCTTTTAACGACTCAAAATAAAAGTCCAACTGAATTACATATAATTGTATTTTTACCGGTTATTACGACTATTCGCTTTTTACGACCAATATGACCGGTCCATTCGATGTCGTTATAACCGGTTTCTACTATATTTGTTTCATTACTAACATGTTCCATATATTGTCCTTTTTCCCGTAAACTTTTTGGCAAATTAAAGATTACTGACTTACTACTTTGTGCTGATTTTGTGTTAATATTATAATTAATTATTATTTATTATTATGTGAACTTTATTCCTAATCTTGGGAAGTGTTTGTTTAAGGTTTTGTTGTTATCTTCGGCTATTCTATTTATGTACGCTAAAAAAATTTACAAGTACAAAACGCTTCAAGATTACTTAACCAAGTTAATTTGAAGAAAAATTGTCAATTTTTTTAGAAATAGATAACTTACAATAATTGGTAAAAATATCGATAAGTATAATACATGCAGGCTTTAGATACACAAATAAGTTTCTTCAATTTCAACATTTTTATAACTCCATGGTAACCTTCTGGTGAAATGAGGGTATTCCAAGGCGAAGAAATAATCCAATTATCCGATATAAATAAATTTGATACATACAGTAGAACAGTACAGTCGAAGTTCAAGGGAAACACTAAAAGATCGAGGTATAGAATTTTCAAGTTGTAGGAGTTTTAGTTAAATAATTCGACTTAAAGCAGCGATTCTCAACCTGTGGGGCGCGCCCCCCTAGGAGGGCGTGATAAAACTGAATGGGGGGCGCGAGCATATTGAAAAAAAAATTAGAATCATTTTATTAAAAAATGTATTTAATTTACTGAAAGAAAAGCAATAAAATACATTCTGACATAATAAAAAATAAAAACTGAAATACACATTTTCACTGATATTTATAATACACTTATAAATAGGAATGTAGCAGTACTGCACAATGTATTTAATAATTAACTTATCAATATTAAATTTAACACAAAATTATTATTAGTGACTCCCTTGGGCCTGTCTTGCAGAGCAAAGTTTTTCGAAAGAAGGTTTAATATTAGAAATTGACACTCTAAGCATTTTTTTTTATATTTAGATGAGATCTATTTTTCAGTGAAAATTTTTGTATGCGGGTGGGGGAAAGGGGGCGCGATGAGAATTGTGATTAAAAATTGGGTCGCAAGTACTAAAAGGTTGAGAAACGCTGACTTAAAGAGGTCATTAAAATAATACTGATCATTTCGAGTTACAGAGGGTCAAGATTATATTAAAATACTTCCTAGAGAAACTGTAATCAATTCGAGTTATAGAAGAGTCATACTGTGAATAATAGATAGAGCCTTTATAGCTTGAAATAGAAGAAAATATACATGTTTTTCGACTTATAAAAGTTCTCAATATGTTAATATTCGACTTATCGAAGATATGAAATCAGTCAATCGGTTCAGTTACATTTTATACGGTATTAAATCGTTAAAAACCCTTTTAAAAATTCCAACAACTCCACTGAAAAAATATACTAATTATATTATGCACGTTGATTTATGTAGATTTTAAAAATTCATTCTTGTCACATAAAATACAACATGGGACGTGACGTTAAAGAAAAATCAAATAATTTATCTTTTGTTTGGTCATCATACAGAACTCATCAGCCAGTTAAATCAAATAATAAGAATGACAGAATTAAGTAAAATAGCTACCATTTTTCGATTTAATATTTTCAAATAGTAAATCCAGTTTAATTCTGCAATTCAAGATATTTTCAATTTTAATTTCCTGACACGATTTTCGAACGTTCGCTATATTTCTTACTTATATGATATTATAAAATTTTAGTATATATTTCAAAACCCGATTTAATCCCTTCTGCACATCAGACATTAAATATTATGTATCTGTTAAATTGGTACTTATATGGAAAAAGAACAGATAAGGGTACCGTACATACGGGTAGTAACAGCTGGTTAAGATATTTTAAATGGTGAATACTTTTTTTTTGAACGTGGTTTGTTAACATATCTGCTTTCTTTAATATTAGTCGAACGAAAACTTAATAAGTTACTAATATAGTTTTTTACCATCATCGGGTGAGTTTTTAAAACTTGCTAGCGGATTATTTCCAAAAGAACGAATTTTCAGAAAAAAATGTTTCATGGTTTCAAGTGCGCTAAATATTTACATTATGTGTTGACCTTCAAAAGCTCAACTTGAAGGTTTTTCAGGTATAACTTTTCTTTTTCAAATCTGAATCCATATTTTTTGTTGCAGATTCTTAATTTACGAGAAAAAATAAACAACTTTTGTCTGAAACATTTTTTTCTGAAAATATCAAATTTTTATAATATAGAGCAAACCATAGAGAAATTCCTGGAGTTGCAACAATTTTTTACTCGAACACATTTTTTTTTTCAAATTGTTGCAAGTGGCAAAAAGTACTTACAAGGGAACCTTTTCAAGTGAAAAATTCGTATCGATTTTAAACTTTTTATATACATAGTTAGAGGAGGTCATAATCTTAGCTGCGGTAAAACGGTTTAAACACCCCTATGAAAATGTGCAAAATAATCGTATTTTTCAAATAACTGAAACTAATCAAAATTTAAAAAAATCTAAAATACAAAATTTTCATGATTTTTTATGCTCTTTCAAATGGCGATAGTCAAAATTCGAAAAAATTAAACCGTTAACCACCACCTCCTGCCCACCCTATTATTTATTTAAGATTTTTTTTTCTATTTAATTTATTCGAATTTTGACTACCGCCATTCGAAAGTGCATAAAAAAATCATGAAAATTTTATATTTTAGATTTTTTTAAATTTTCATAAGTTTCAGATTTAATTGAAAAATATGATTATTTTACACATTTTCATAAGGGTGTTTCACCCCCTTAAACCGTTTTACCGCAGCTAAGATAATTTTTTTCTTACTTACCTTAACCTCCTCTAACTACATATATACATAGTTTATGCTCGATACGGTTTTTTTCTTGAAAAGGTTCCCTTATTAGATCTAAACAAGAATTCTCAGTTTTTTGTGTGTAAAATGGTATTTACAGGACTATGAAACTGTAGACCTTAATTTTTGATATTAATTTCAACATACCTCTAACCGTTCTTTAAAAAGGGGGTTTGAAGGACAGACAGACCGATAACAAAATGATCCTATAAATATCCCGTTTTTTTCATTTTGAGGTACGAAATCCTAAAATAATTACAATATTCGAAAATTGATTAAGTAGAATCTAAGTAGATCATAAAATTACAAGAACAATTTTCCTTCCTTAAACGACGCCTACTTACGTATATATTTTGACAAAGACATTAATATAATTATAAAAGTTATTTACAAATTGCCAATTCTGTTGTTTTCACTGTCGACTCTAAATAAATAAATAATAAACCCAAATCAAAACTCAATTAATTTCATAATTTATGTACATTTATACAATCAGCAGTTTGCTCTGAGAGCCTACAAATACGTTAGCTGTGCTAATTATGAGATAACTAATTATAATAAATAGTTTGACATTATCAGATACTAAATGTAATAAACACAATTTGTATCATTCGTAGCTATATTTCATTTTATCTCAATCTAATTTATAACGATACATTATCTGAATTTACATATGTTGAATATATTTATGTATGTGAGTTCGTAATATACATCGATGTAAACATTAAACATATTATATTCATTTATGTTATGCAGTCGTTCAACTGAAACCAATTTTTAAACATTTGTGTGGATTATTTAACTTTTATTCGCAAAATTATTAATTTTATGCTTGTAGTACAGTCAAAGCGTCATTTAACCGTGCATTTTGGGTAGGCAGCAATTTTTTTAGGTGGGTTCGTAGAGGGATCATCCGTGACTCTAAAACTCATTTTTCGGGTTTCTGAAAGATATTGTTTTTCCGCCATCTTGAAAATAAGGGTGCAATTAGTTTTTTTATTTATCTCCGTAACAGTCTGCTTAACAAAAAAATGTTAAGAAGCATTTTTGAGGGTAATCAAAGTATCTATAACTTTTATTTTTAACTTTTTGACGTTACATTAAAAATAAAAATGTTATGAGCAAAAAAGAATAAAAAAATAGGGGATGAAAATCTTTAAGGCAAGATAACTATTGTATTTTTAGTCCTACAAAAAAAGTACTTCTGACCTTTTTTGTAGAACTTTTCTAAACAAACAATTTAATCTATTCATTTTTTTATTTGGTTTATTTTTATTGATGTTTCAGCGTTGTTAAGGGAGGTAAATTGAAAGTATAAGAGTTACGTAGGTACAAAAAATTGTTGATACAAAAAAAAGTTTCAAATAAAAGTTGTTCGCTGTAATATTTCCTACAGCTTCTATTTTGAAAAAAAATATTAAAATTTCATTTGTTTATCCGCTACGCTAACAAAAGAGGCTAAAAGCACACTTTATTAAGTTTTAATATCTAATTAATTATAATGATTTTTTTTAAGTTGTTTGTAACGCAAATTTCCTATATTCGTCACAGAAAGGCGTGCTTACCCGGTTGCTAACAGTGGAGATGGGGGTGGGTTGATATATAAATAAAGAATCAGTTGTTATGTTCTCAAAAATATTAGTTGTATGATGTATTAGGTTGGGCGCCACATGGTTGCTCCCCCAAAGATAAACCATGAACCTCGTTCCAAATTTTGATAATTAATTTATATTTAAGTTTTCCTAAAGTACAGCAGGATAGTAGGGTAATGTAAAGAATAATTATAACTCGTGAGTAAGACAGTATGAATTGCCTGTATATTTATATAAATTTAATAAGTGAGGAAAATATATAACAAAATAATATGACACCAATAAGTAAATAATTAATAATAGAATCGTATAATATAGATATTGTAATGATAAATCGAAATCAGGGTGTACCACTGGTACAAATAAGTTTTATAAGTGATACAGATATTATAAATTTGAGAAAACCCTCCGCAAACAACTTACATAGAAAATGCGACCTTAATGACTTGATATGATTGAGTAATACAACTAAATTCAGTAATAACTACAGTGATAAATAATTACAAGTCGTCCATTCATGTATGTGGTTTACGCGAGATATTGATCACCCCTGATTTTAATATAAAGTGATAATCAGAAAATACTTATGTACTATTATACTTATGCTAAAACTTTGACACTGAAACAGTTATTTATTTAAATCAAATTATTATGCGCATAAAGAACCGTTTGTTAATTTTACACAGTTATTATTAATTTTATATATGCATATATAATTTTTGTCAGTTTTCCCCACAATTTTTAAATTCACAATCGTTAACGCGGCACTGTTAATGTCAACGCTAATCAGTCTTTTTTTTTATACATACAAAGCTACTTAAAAGGTATATGATCTCGATATATGTAAATAAATAGTATATCTTTAAAGTTTATGATACCAAAACGATATTTAGTCTTTTGTTAACTTTTACGCGGCCGCTTAGAAATATGATATGTTGGTAACAATTGAACCGCAACAATGTGACGACAATAAAATAAAGAAAATGTATAAGCTCACGTCCCTCCAGCTTCCGCTGTATAACAAAGATGTACCTCCACCTCTTTGTCCTCCTGTCTCTCCAAATAACCACTCCCTTGACGGTGATTCCAGAGTGGACCTCCAACCTCCGGTTTCCTGGTTCCTTGGCACAGACACTCGCACTTTACTCGTGCACGTGGCTTATCGGTTCCTTGCCGTTCACACTCTATTCAACTGTCTCAGACCTGCCCTTGCGTTATCACATCTACCGGCGCGTACAAGTTCCGTTCCTTATCGCTGATCTTACGTATGATAGAATATACATATAGTCTGTTTATTATAATTCGGCGATGTTATTTATGTATAGTAGGGTATAAATAGTAATAAACGAAAATGCAAATATATTTAATATTATTGACGACCACAATCTTGCCAAACATGCATGTATTTCTCGATAAAAAATTAATATTGAAGACCCAAAAAAAATATCGTTATAAATCCCCCCCTTTCTCCCGCGCGAATTTCTACCTGAAATTCGGCGAGAACGGCTTGAGGTCCTTGACATGCCACACTCCCTTTGACAAGTTAGCGTCGTCCGCCAATTCGTATGTCAGCGTTGAGACTTTGCGCTTGATGCGTAGAGGACCAACAAATTTCGGAGCCAGACTTGCGGAAAAGTTTCGTGACGCATCGGAGAGAACATAATTCTTTTTCATTACTAACTCTCCGACCTCGAACTGTACTGGGCGTCTTCGGAAGTTATAGACGCGCTCATGTTTTTGGTGAGCCTCTTCTAACTGCCGTTTCACCTTGGCCCTTATCTCTTTGAAGATCTGGTCTCGTTCTTCTTGGTTCTCCGCCTCGATCTCTAGCTCTGGTCGATGTTGTTGTTCCCCAAAACTCTTCCCATTAAGAATGTGTTGACGCCCAAATGTAATAAAGTATGGCGTGTCCCTCAGTACGTCATGGCGTGCAGTTCTCAAGGCACAGGCGAACTTGGCTAGATGTTCGTCCCACCGCTTCTGATTCCCATCTTTGATGTAGGATCGGATCATAGTCTTTACTACGCGATTGACCCTTTCTACTGGGTTTGCTTGTGGGTGGTAGTTCGCTGTGTAGAGTGTCTTTACACCATATGCCTGTAAGAGGGCCTTGAACTCGTTACTCTTGAACTGCACTCCATTATCGCAGATCAAGTACTGAGGCACGCCAAACAGTAGAAACACTTCTTCTTCAAGTTTCTTCAATATGGGTTTAGTTTTGGCCGAACGTAGAGGGAATATCAATGGAAATTTACTAAAGTAATCTGAGACAACCATAATATAACTATTTCCTTGCGTTGAGCGTGGAAGAGGACCCATTAAGTCCACACTGACGAGTTGCCATGGCTGGGATATATTGGGACGCCTTCCCATAAGTCCTACCGGTCCTAGTTGGCTTGGCTTCTGTTCTGCGCATGTGTGGCAGTTGCGCACGTAACGAGCGACATCTGCTCGCATTTTTGGCCAATAATATTGCTGAGCCAACCGATAGAAAGACTTGCTTACCCCCAAGTGTCCTGCCGTGGGCTCGTCATGACATTCAAAAAGTGCCCCTTTCCTGCACTCTTTCGGAAGTACGATTTTCCAGGAGCTGTTGTCTACCAGACCTTGACTGTGTACCTTCCTCATAAGCTGTGAGCCTTCTATTCTCCAACTCGACATTTTGCGAGGAAACTTCTCGGTCTTCTCATAAACACGTTGGTACCACTTGTCTGTTGGAGTTACTGGAACATCTACCAAATCTATCGGAACCGCTCGTGACAAGGCATCAGGAACGAGGTGTTCTTTTCCTTTTCTATGTACGATGGAAAAGTCGTACTGTTGCAGTCTTATGGCCCATCTCGCCAATCTCCCTGCTGGATCTTTGAGGTTATTCAACCAGACCAGAGAGTGGTGATCCGTGATCACCGTAAACTTCGCCCCCTCCAGGTACGGGCGGAACTTATCGATAGCCCATAAGACGGCTAAACACTCCTTTTCCGTGGTAGAGTAGTTTCTTTCTGCCTTGTTCAACGAACGGCTCGCGTATCCGATAACATGTTCTCCATCTGCCAGCTGTTGTGACAAAACTGCCCCGACCCCATAGTCACTGGCGTCCGTCTGCAGTACGAACGGCAAGTCGAAATTGGGACACGTTAAAACAGGTGCAGATACCAACGCGCTCTTTAGAGTCTTCAGAGCTTCCTCGCAATCATCAGTCCAACACCACTTCTTCGTTTTCCGTAAAAGTTCGGTCAATGGCGCTATCGTCGTCGAAAAGTCAGGGATAAATCGGCGGTACCAGCTCGCCATGCCTATAATCCGGCGTACTTCGGATACGTTACGTGGCGATGGGATGTTCAGAATCGCCGACACTTTATCGGGATCAACGTGTAGACCATTCTGATCTACAACGTATCCTAAGTAACGGAGTTCTGGGCGGCAGAACTGACACTTATCCTTACTAAGAGACAGATTAGCTGCCATCAACCGAGCGAAAACTTTTTCCAATATCTCCAGATGGTGTTCAAAGGTCTGGGTACTGATGATTATGTCGTCTAGGTACACGAATACGTACGGCTCTAAATCAGGTCCTAAGACACGATCTATGAGTCGTTGCCAGGTCGCCGGTGAATTGTGGAGACCGAAAGGCATTCGCTTGAACTGAAACAATCCTCGCCCCGGAACGGTGAATGCAGTCTTATCACGGCTACCTTCGGCAACAGGGATCTGCCAGTAAGCGGATTTTAAATCTAGCGATGATAAGTATCTGGCGTCTCTCAAACGGTCTAGTATGGCGGAGATGTATGGAAGTGGATAAGCATCTCGTTGAGTGACTTGATTTACCTTGCGATAGTCGACGCAAAAACGGTAGCTGCCATCTTTCTTCTTGGCCAAGATGATGGGCGATGACCACGCACTGTTTGATGGTTCGATGATGCCCTCTCGGAGCATGCTATCCACCTCGCCATTTATGTGTTCCAGGACTTTAGGAGACACCGGATAGTACCGTTGTTTGATTGGGTTCCCCGTTGCCAGGATCTCGTGTTGTACCAAAGGCGTACATCCAAAGGCAGGCATTCCAGCAAAATACCTTTCGGTCACCTCCTGTAGGCGTTGGAGTTGTTGACTTGATAGCGTCGACTGAAGGTGTTGGTCGGCCGACACTTGAATGGCGTCCAGTGCGTCCTTCGAGAAGAACCACTTCCCTCTTCGAATGTTTGGTACGATCCCCATAACTTTCCAAAAATCGAGGCCGAGCACGAGAGAGTAGCTAACACTAGGGACCACCAGTAGCGTACAAACTCGTACTCGATCCTCCAGACGAATCGGGACCTCAATCGTACCAAGACATTCCAATCTGTCGCCATTCGCAACGGTACAAGTAATCTGGGTCGTTCGTCGAATTGGTAACCCCAATTCCCGCAACAACCTCCAGCCGTCGGCACCAACAACGGATCGCGAAGCTCCGGAGTCCAACAATCCTCGTAACGTGACTCCCAAAATCTCCACTTCCAGAAATGGTCGCTCATCATTCTCTATATTCGCCAAGATAAAGTCGAGTTTGGTTGCATAAGAATGATTGGTCACCCGATGGTTATTCTTAGGCGGTGGATGACCCTGTTCCGCCCTTTTTCTCAGTTTTTTGGCTTACACTGGGTACACTGTGCTCTGATAACGTTCACAGCACCGCAGCCAAAGCAGAATCTCTTCATTATACGCGAAGAACAGTATCGAAAGCTGTGCCCTGCTCCGCCGCAATTCCAACACGGTGAGCTGCGTGCTGAGTTGGTCTGATTGGAAGTAGTAGTCGGCCTCGATGGAGCAGCAAGAGGAGCGATGTTGTGGGACCGGCTGGTTTTGCCCCGATAAGCAAGATCTGGCTCCAATGACGCGTTTGGATTGCGCGTAGGTGGTAAAAATGCTTGCGCAATAGACCGCTGATTTTCAAGCCTTCGTCCAAGTTGAGCTAGTTGGTTTACACTAGTGACGTCGATCAGACTCAATCGATCTTGATAAAATGGAAGGATATTTTTCAGTAGTATTCTTAACTTGATTGCCTCGGAGACTGGACAATCTAACCGGTTAAATAAATTGCACATAACCGCTAGATAGATTCCGAAAGGCTCATTTTCACCCTGAGTTCTACGTTTTATCTCTTCGAAGAGTTGATCAGTATAATCGAATGGTTGGAATTGTTCTCTTAATTGCCCACACAGTTGTGACCAGGAGCATAAGTCACGTCTTACAGCACGAAACCAAATTAACGCTTGCCCCGAAAATAGATCTATCGCTGTGTTCCATAGGTGTGTCTCGTCGACATTCCGAGCCACACGGAGTTCCTCGACGCGCTCGATAAATGCGTTAACGCTTAGGTCATTAGGTTCTCCGCTGAATTTTAGGTCCCATTGAGAGACTGGAGTGGATCGAAAGTGAGGTGTTGGAGTCCAATTGGTGTTGGGAGGATTCGGCAACCTTTCGACGTCGGTATCGGTTGGGGAACTGCTGTGTAGTTCCTCGCGGTTTAGATTGAGGAGCGTAAAATTTAATGGTACCTCGGTTGTGTTGACTGGTACTTCAGTTACGTTGACCGGTGCAGCAGCAACATTAACAGTTGCCTCGGTATCGTTCGCCGTATGAAAAACTACTCTATGATCTATAGGATCGTTGACTGAAACTTTCGATTCGAGTGCTCCCATAGCTACCATAATTTGACACAAAAGTTCCGACCGTAAATTTAATAAAACTTCTATCGAAACATCAAAGCGATTAACCCTATCGAACAGATGGGCTAGTTTTGTTTCAATCTTTTTATAGGCTTCATCTGATTTGACACCCGAAAAGTTAGTTATCAACTCGGAAATTTCAGTCAACTTCCGCTTACAATAATTGGTTTCTGTCTCCGTGTCACACTTAAAAGATGCGTTGTGTAATAATCTACCTTCCTTTTCTAATTGTAAAGCCTGTTGTAAGTATTTGCGCATTTGGTCGCAATCACCTACATTAACTAAGCCACGTACATACAATTCGTACTGTAGTTCCTCCTCCTCTAAGCGGTATATATCCATCTTAAGTGACATGACTAATTAAATTTTATTTCCACAAATTCCAAACCAGCAAAAAAAACAATTTACGATTACCATTACTACTGCTCTTAACGTACTTAACTGTATACAAAATCTAACTAAGATTTCTAGACCAAACAACTAGTAACAATTTATTAAAAATACCAAAACTAAACTAAAAAAAAAATATTTGTTCTCTTATCTTGACTATAGCATAACCTCAGCGCAATAACAAAAATAATTCAATAAAATAAAAATATATCTATACTTAGTAAAGTGAGAAAATTTTCCCACCTTTACCCTATACACAAAACAGTATCAAGAAAAAAAATACCTCTAAGTTCGCCTATTTACCCTACACTAGATTAGGTTCGTACCTAAAACAATTTCGACCGGAAATTTCCACTAAAATTTTGGCCAATTACCCTACCAGTTTATTGAAAAATCAATAACAACAATTAAAACAAAAAGAAACCGTTACCCAAATTTTCAGTGTATTTATCCGTTCAAAATGTTTTTCTAAAATAATCTGCCAAAACACAAAAAATAAACATCCAATAATTTTGCACAATTACCCTATACGCTTTACATTACTCATGAAAGTATAACTTTAAAAATAAAAATATCAAAATTTGCACAATCTCCCCTATCAAAAAAAATCTTGGGTCTATTACCCCTACAAAATTTTATTTGGTTTTTACAAATATCGGGCCCCACGTTGGGCCGCCAAATTCTGTAACGCAAATTTCCTATATTCGTCACAGAAAGGCGTGCTTACCCGGTTGCTAACAGTGGAGATGGGGGTGGGTTGATATATAAATAAAGAATCAGTTGTTATGTTCTCAAAAATATTAGTTGTATGATGTATTAGGTTGGGCGCCACATGGTTGCTCCCCCAAAGATAAACCATGAACCTCGTTCCAAATTTTGATAATTAATTTATATTTAAGTTTTCCTAAAGTACAGCAGGATAGTAGGGTAATGTAAAGAATAATTATAACTCGTGAGTAAGACAGTATGAATTGCCTGTATATTTATATAAATTTAATAAGTGAGGAAAATATATAACAAAATAATATGACACCAATAAGTAAATAATTAATAATAGAATCGTATAATATAGATATTGTAATGATAAATCGAAATCAGGGTGTACCACTGGTACAAATAAGTTTTATAAGTGATACAGATATTATAAATTTGAGAAAACCCTCCGCAAACAACTTACATAGAAAATGCGACCTTAATGACTTGATATGATTGAGTAATACAACTAAATTCAGTAATAACTACAGTGATAAATAATTACAAGTCGTCCATTCATGTATGTGGTTTACGCGAGATATTGATCACCCCTGATTTTAATATAAAGTGATAATCAGAAAATACTTATGTACTATTATACTTATGCTAAAACTTTGACACTGAAACAGTTATTTATTTAAATCAAATTATTATGCGCATAAAGAACCGTTTGTTAATTTTACACAGTTATTATTAATTTTATATATGCATATATAATTTTTGTCAGTTTTCCCCACAATTTTTAAATTCACAATCGTTAACGCGGCACTGTTAATGTCAACGCTAATCAGTCTTTTTTTTTATACATACAAAGCTACTTAAAAGGTATATGATCTCGATATATGTAAATAAATAGTATATCTTTAAAGTTTATGATACCAAAACGATATTTAGTCTTTTGTTAACTTTTACGCGGCCGCTTAGAAATATGATATGTTGGTAACAATTGAACCGCAACAATGTGACGACAATAAAATAAAGAAAATGTATAAGCTCACGTCCCTCCAGCTTCCGCTGTATAACAAAGATGTACCTCCACCTCTTTGTCCTCCTGTCTCTCCAAATAACCACTCCCTTGACGGTGATTCCAGAGTGGACCTCCAACCTCCGGTTTCCTGGTTCCTTGGCACAGACACTCGCACTTTACTCGTGCACGTGGCTTATCGGTTCCTTGCCGTTCACACTCTATTCAACTGTCTCAGACCTGCCCTTGCGTTATCACATCTACCGGCGCGTACAAGTTCCGTTCCTTATCGCTGATCTTACGTATGATAGAATATACATATAGTCTGTTTATTATAATTCGGCGATGTTATTTATGTATAGTAGGGTATAAATAGTAATAAACGAAAATGCAAATATATTTAATATTATTGACGACCACAATCTTGCCAAACATGCATGTATTTCTCGATAAAAAATTAATATTGAAGACCCAAAAAAAATATCGTTATATGTTACCCCCGGAAAAGGAACATTTTATAGTTAAGCACATTCATTGTAAATTTGGGATTGATATCTTGAACTGTTATTGTTTTATTAAACTGTTAATAAATTGTCTTTTGATTAACAGTAAAAATTTTTCTATAAACCTTTTTTTTTGTACAATTGTTTATATGGGTTCCGGAAAACTTATATAAGTGGTTGCCACCATAAAAAAGTCAATTATTCAATAGTTTTGAAAATGGTGATGCTTAAATCTTATTGTTGTAAAATATCTTACAATAATATTAAAGCGTCACCATTTCTCAAACAAATGAATAATTGACTTTTTTATGGTGGCAACCACTTATATAAGTTTTCCGGAACACATATAAACAATTGTACAAAAAAAAAGTTTATAGAAAAATTTTTACTGTTAATCAAAAGACAATTTATTAACAGTTTAATAAAACAATAACAGTTCAAGATATCAATCCCAAATTTACAATGAATGTGCTTAACTATAAAATGTTCCTTTTCCGGGGGTAACAACTTAAAAAAAATCATTATAATTAATTAGATATTAAAACTTAATAAAGTGTGCTTTTAGCCTCTTTTGTTAGCGTAGCGGATAAACAAATGAAATTTTAATATTTTTTTCAAAATAGAAGCTGTAGGAAATATTACAGCGAACAACTTTTATTTGAAACTTTTTTTTGTATCAACAATTTTTTGTACCTACGTAACTCTTATACTTTCAATTTACCTCCCTTAACAACGCTGAAACATCAATAAAAATAAACCAAATAAAAAAATGGATAGATTAAATTGTTTGTTAAGAAAAGTTCTACAAAAAAGGTCAGAAGTACTTTTTTTGTAGGACTAAAAATACAATAGTTATCTTGCCTTAAAGATTTTCATCCCCTATTTTTTTATCCTTTTTTGCTCATAACATTTTTATTTTTAATGTAACGTCAAAAAGTTAAAAATAAAAGTTATAGATACTTTGATTACCCTCAAAAATGCTTCTTAACATTTTTTGTTAAGCAGACTGTTACGGAGATAAATAAAAAAACTAATTGCACCCTTATTTTCAAGATGGCGGAAAAACAATATCTTTCAGAAACCCGAAAAATGAGTTTTAGAGTCACGGATGATCCCTCTACGAACCCACCTAAAAAAATTGCTGCCTACCCAAAATGCACGGTTGCCTTATTTTTTACGACGCTTTGACTGTACTATTGGTAAATGTATTCAAAAAAGTATTTATTCTATTTTTAAATTTATGATACGTAGATTAATTTTTATATTTTTGATTTTACGAATATCATGATTAAAATTTGAAATTTAAATATGCAATAAATATTTTTTCGTGCTCACTTAGTGTTAACGTTATCTTGATTATTTTTGTATAAATTAGATCAGTGTTTCTCAATTGGTGGTACACAAATTTATTGAAATTATATTGAAGATAAGTAAAACTATAATTTTTTGTAGTGATACGCGTAATTTTAAAATTTTGAATAAGTACCTACATGGACATATTATTAAAATAATAAGAATCACTGTAACAAAAATCGAGGAATAAAAAAAGGTCTTCTGAAATTGAAAGGGGGTGCTACTATAAAATGTTCATTGGGTGCGCGGTGACCCTATTAAATTATATTGTTTTTCTAAAAAAAAAACTCAATTGATCTAATGTGCAATCAAAATCATCGAAAAGAGTAAAATTACTTTCTGAACACTCTATATTCAGTGATAAAGTTCTGGGGGCAGACTTACTCTTCCCAAAGTGAAATCTCCCCTCTGGTCAAAATATAAGATACAATATGTTCATTATGATTTTATCATTTATTTATTATATTTTCAGCTTATATAAGAGAGCGATCAGAAATTACAATTTTCGAAAATTTTCTACTTCCCCCCCTTTTGCCCATGTAAGGTGACGGAAGTATTAATTGATCCCACCCATCTCTTTTCTTACATAATAATTTGTTTTCTATATATATTATATATAAATATATTTTACTAGCGGAATCTCGCGGCTTTGCCCGCGTAAACTTCGAAACTAATTAGAACCCTCCATACTTGATAGAGGATGACATATAACATATTTTTATATTGATTTTTATTCATTACCTATAAAAAAACGTAAATATCTCGGATCTTAGTTAAAATTTGAAAAAACTAATCCCCTGTCTACCCCCGCCACCAAGGGTTAAATATCGACTCCACCATTATAACGTAAGCAGATAAACATATCAAAAACACAGACCCTGTCTACCCCCGCCATTAGGGGTTGAATGTCGAATTTTTTATTTTAATAGATGACTATTTTGCCCGAATTTACCTTTATAAGTAAATCAGGTATGCAGGCGAACATATCTAAATTCATCCTCGTTCCCTTCCCATGCTATTAGGGCTTGAATATCGAACATTCATTTTTAATTGAATATTAATTTGTCCGAATTTACTTTAATATCCTGAACAATTATGAAGATAAACATATCAAAATAAATAAACATATCAAATTGTCTTGTAGAATACCTACTTGTGCCATGTTTCATTCGGTGAATACAAAAAAAAATATTTTACAAATTTATCTACCTTCCCTGAGGGGTTAAATTTTTAGAAATGCTGAAATAATTGTTTCATTATTTATATTGTAGAGTATCTTCGATAAGTTTCAATTAAATGCGAACAAAAACAAAAATTTTATATAAACTTTGACACCCTGTTTTAATCCCGTAGGGGTTGAATCTCGAAAAATCTTTTCTTAGTGGGTGCTTACATCATAAAAGGAAGACACCTACGAAATTTCACGTTTCTAAATCCAGGGGTTTGGGCTGTGCGTTGATATATGAGTGAGCGAGTGAGTGAGTGAGTGAGTGAGTGAGTGAGTGAGTGAGTGAGTGAATGAGTGAGTGGTTAAAGACAAACTTTTTAATAGATATAGTGGCAAATTACACTAAACCTCCTCCCCTTCTCTATTATATTTTATAAATTTTTAGAGTCAGCATTCTACTAGCCTAAGACATCGTTAAAACCTAACATATACATATTGTTTTCATCTAAAATTTTCATATTCTCTCCCGAAATAAACTCTGAATTCAACATTGGTCGTATATACTTTATGCATTTGAAATTATAATATCCTTGCTTTTTAGTATAATTAAACGAAACAATTCACACTTCAAAGTCCATAGGACCACGAAAGCCTCAGTTATAGCAGCATTATGTATCCTACAGCGTTATACTATGATATCTATAACCAGTTTACACTTCGGGTAAGCTTTATCGATTGCAATGTAATCAACATTGTTAGAACAATACGTATATAGTCAATTACATACAACAGTAGGATTACCAAAGATATATCACAGTTAATTGAAACTTTGGTGCGCGTAATCCCTCTACAGAAGAGTTGGTTGGGGTACAGACATACCCGCGTAAGTGTGCAGGGTCGATGTCATTATACAGGCCCCATGGGAACGATTTTTTTAAATTTTGAAATATGTGTTTGAAATGGTAGAGTATGGATTTTATCAACTAGTTATTATCTATATGCAAGTATAATGCAAGTTTAACAGAATTGCAAGAAGGCGTCTTGTGGTACCTAATATTTAAGATATGCCAGATCTAGTTGTAAGGAAAGTATTAGTAGCTTAGATTTTAAAGAAACGCGATATAGGTTTTGTTTATGTAAAATATAGTACCTAATCGTTCTTTTGACGCGGTCTTGATTTACGCGAATTTACTTTAACACGGTTGAAAATGTTTGAAAAAAGGGTGGAAAGACTTTAAAAATATAACGCTTTGGAGCAATTTAAATTTACGCGCTATTTTCATGGGACCAATTAACATTATTCTGAACCCATTTAGAAGTAATTTTGAAAATGTGTTTCGTTACTTATCTGGAAGGTTTTATATATGGACAAACATTTTGACCATTAGTATTATAAAGAATTTGATTTTTTATAGAGCAAAAGCAAAGCTAACTCTATCTGCGAAGTGTCAAATCGTAATGCATTTGTTTAGAATTTCAGTGTAGTTGTTATGCGATATTTACACTGAAAAGATTTTTTGACAAAATTATAACAAATCATATACCTACTCGTACATTTTTAAATACAAAAAGTTTTAAAAACATCATATGCAGTTTTTTTTCCATAAAGCTCATATGGATTGTTTTTGAATCGCTGATTTTTATTATACGTAACGCGTATACGCGAAGTCGCGTTATGTACATACACTATACCTTTACAACTTCAAATTGAGACTAATCAATTTCAAATTGAGACTAAACAATTTGAAATTGTTTATTCCCAATTTGAAATTGTTTAGTCTCAATTTGAAATTGATTAGTCTCAATTTGAAGTTGTAAAGGTATAGATGTACCCACGCGGCTTAGCTCGCATTAAGTACAAATTAAGTACAAACACGATTAGTTATTATTGTAATAATAAAAACAACACTTAAATTTAAATTTAATTATTGAAACAAAACTGACGGTCAAATGACAACGGCTGAGCCGAGGGAGATCGAATACCGGCGTATTTAGTTCGCGCGTTATTAATAATATTTTACCGTATAAAACTTATTTAATGTTATTTCCTAAACTATATCACCAAATTGGATGCTGTAAAGGGTAAATTATATCTACATTAAGTATTTATGACGATGAAATCATTTATTTCAATAAGGATTAAAGTTCTGCAGGTCAAAACTCCATGTAAACCGAACCCAAATATTTTATGTTTTCTTTGTAACATAAAAGCAGTCATTGTGGCTTAAATATAAAAGTTAGACATATGGTGTCGCGGACTTTATTGTAGCACTTTTGATTCTACACAATTCTTTAATACATTATTTTGTTCTATATTTAACGGTTTAGGCAGCGTATTGCAAAACAGCGCGCCGCCGGCATAATTTTTTCCGACTTGATTTACTTTTATCGTCACTGCTTAGTTGTTATGTTACCTAACGTAACAAAATATAGCCTATAACCTGGCCAGAGAATATACCTATGAATTAAAAAAAAATTACGTAAATCGGATATCGAGTTATAAGCGCACTAACGGACAGACAGACAGACAAACAGAGAGACGTTGAGCTTTATATATATTAAGGATATATCATACAGTTGATTATACAACTATCAATGAGCTTCAATTTTTTATTTAATACCCTGCAGATAGCATTTGTCTTACTTCAACTCTTCGTTCAAAAAAAGTTTTGGATGTAAATTATTTAATTTCCATATATTTATTACCTATACAGGGTGGCCCAAGTAAAACGAAACGGGCGCGGTTTTGGTCATTTAAAATAAGATTTTGAGAAAAAGCTCGAACACGTCGATTTTGCTTTCAAGAAGACATCTTTTGGTATAAAATTTTTACAAGAATCATTGCATTTATGGAATTCAAAATGTCAATAACTTGATTAAAACTAAACAGATTTGAAAAAATCAAAAAGCACCGTATTCAGAATGAAAAAACCTTTGAAAAGAGGTATCCTTGCCCTATCATGCTTTTAAAATTTTAAGGGTTGTGCTCATAGCGCTGAGGGTTGAAAAGATTCTTGCAAAAATTTTATACCAAAAGATGTCCCCCTTGAAAGCAAAATCGACGTGTTCGAGCTTTTTCTCAAAATCTTATTTTAAATGACCAAAACCGCGCCCGTTTCGTTTTACTTGGGCCACCCTGTATATCATCTTTTGTGCACTGGAAAAATATGGGAATTTTTCAAAATTTTCAAAACAAGTTTTATTGGAAAATTATTAAACCTAATTATATATGTTTTCATGTACGCAGAGCTGTTAAAATTACAAATAAAATTTATAGAAATTAATAGCACAATGACACAATGAAATATAAATTTACATATTCGTAAAGTTAATTTACCACAACTTGTTTCGTAGTGTAAAAGTATATGACATTTCTATGCTTGTGTTGTAAACCAACACGATGTATTAGAAAAATACAAGTATGTACTGCAGATAGGTATACTAATATATGAGGTAATTTCTTTCTACTACACTAATTTTAGATTTTTTTGTTACATTTGTATAGTAAAAATATTGTAAATTTACTGTTTTCTTCCTCAGTGTAGAAAAAATAATTACCAATTACCAAAGTTACTTTCATTGCTTTTAATTTATTTTTATAAAAAATAAATAGGATTTATTTATATCTAAATTTAAATGTATTTTATTTTTATTTTTAGATACGAAATATTTTTCTATGATATATTAATTTTTTTTTAATTCTTAAGATGAAAATTTATACTTTTATGTTTTTTATGTTTCTTTTTCGTTTATTAAAACAACCGTATAGTTTCCTGTACATGCGCAATATTTCTCACAAAAGAACAAGACTCTGGAATAAACAATTGCAGCACCATTTTTCAAGCCTGACAGTTTTCAGAGCACGTTTTTAGTCTTTGTTTGTCAAAGTACACATTTCAAGATGAACGTGGAAGCGATAACGCCTATAAACTTGGCGCAAATAACATAAACCCTTGTCTTATAATAAAACAGTTCGCTTGCATTTGCCTGTTATCAGAAGTTTGTTTAGGCCCATCTTCTACCGAAGCGACACGACGCGACTACAATCCGATGGTGAAAAAATCACTTACAAATCAAACCAATGCAATGTTTTCTAATAATTTTTTTGTATTACACCATAATATCCGGTATTATAAAGGAATTTTCTCTCGAGCAAAAGCTAATCAAACGCTACTGACAGTTCTAATCAATTGGTATGGTTTATATAAATAACCTTGATACATCCGCGTTAAGTAGATCACCGATCTAAAATCATTGGTAACAAGTATACATTTATTACTACTTCTCTAAAATTCCGAGCAAAATAGTAAATAATTTTAGCTTAACTTTTGCTTTAGATTTAGAACATATTATTATGTTTTGCATGGGAGTTAATGTTTCACCCCCTGTCACGTATAGAGGGTTGAAATTAGTTTTATTAGACCGGGCGGAATATATATCACAGGGGTGGGTGTTTTTGAGGGAAAAATAACCCCCTATCTCGCATATGAGCCGAGATATATACGATTTTTTCCAACTTGGTTTACTATTATTGTCACTGCTTATTCCTTATGTAACCTAACGTAACAAAATATATCCTATACCATACTCAGAGAACATAAAATATATGTAAATTAAAAAAAAACACGTAAATCGGATAAATGGTTCTCGAGTTATACACACACGAACGGATAGACAAACAGGCAGAAATACGTTGAGCTTTATAATATAGGTACAGTCGACTCTCGATAATTTGATACTCGGTAATTTGAACTTTTTCTCTGGTCCCTTGAGTTTGAAATTATCGAAAGTCGACTGTATATGGATAATACCTGACAAAAGACTAGTATAATACAATTTTTAAGCAACTGATCACCTAACGATTACTATACCAGTTGCTTCACGACAATTGTATGATGGTTGAAGAAATATTATTTAATTTAAAAAAATTATATGGTAAGCACCCATATTTATTTACATAAAGGAATATGTTGTGAATGTTATGTTTTCCTAACCACCTACCCTAAAGAAGACAAGTTATGTATCATTGGATAGGTCTTGGCTTGAAGTTATGCCTTTTCATGGTTTCATTCCCCCATCCTAGTTCAAAAGTTACTAGATGTTTCGTATTTTATTAATTTACGCACACGTAGTTACTGTTGGTTGCTAGTCTATAAATTACACGAAAATATATTAGGGCAAACAATTTTTACGTATAATAAAAAAAATTATTTGACATTTTACAGAAAAATGTATCACAATGTTTTGTGACGTTACAATTACAATTAAAAAACAATGTTAATATTGCAATTAATTTCTATTGATTTTACATAACTGAAATCTAAACGGATAATAAAGTTATTTCTAAATCGTTTTTTGTGCTACAATGTTCAAATACATCAATCAATGTATCTGATAAAAATTTGTGTTTATCCAAATGATATTAATCGGCAAAATACATTGTTTCATGCTGATTTGATAGTTGATAAATTCACTATAGCCTTCATATATGTATGTATGTACCATGTACCTATTTCTCATCTATAGAATAGAATACATAATTTATTCGAATTGTATTTTAATAGAACACTAATTAATAAAGTTTACGAATATATTTTTGTAATTCGATTATTTAATAAAACCTTACCGATATATCAATTTAGAGCAATTGCCACTAATTGTAAGTTGATGAAAGTCACAGAATTTTACTTATTAAAGATATAATGTTGCAATCGCATACGCAATGGTTGATGTTATATATGTTTATTTAGGTATATGTTAATGTTAACTAATATCGCCTATAGTCGAAATTCATCCAATATTTTACCGACCTTAAGGGCAGTCTAACGTTAATTCGTACAAAAAAAGGCACATTTTTGTGAATTTTTTCCGACAACGTAGTTAATATTTATTTATTTACACTAATGGTACATCAAAGTATAACATTCGAAGAATATTTTGTAAAATTTTCATAAAAAAAAATTTAAAAATACAGCAATGGCGGCAATTATTTGGAGGCGTCTCGGAAAAAAGTTGAATTGCGGTGCCCCTCATAACTCGGTCCTGGATCATCTGAAATAAAAAAAAAATATGTTCGTGGGCTAATCGTTTTCCCCAGGTAACGCTGGGGGGGTTTTTCGAAATTTCAATTTTTCAATTTTTGGGAACACTGAAGTGAAAAACGCGATTTTTGCCCAAAAAAAATCGGGTAATTTTTTATTATAAAATAAAAAATATTGACAAATTTGAAAAAAACTCTCCATCGTTACCTCGTAAATTATGTACAGAAATAGTGTTCAAAATTTCAAAAGAATCGATGCAGTAGTTTTGAAATTATGAGGGGCACCGACTTTGAAAACGTGAGTTATGGGAAAAACGCTTTAAAATTTTAAACACTAAAAAATTTAGAATAAAACGTTCATAAGTTTTTTCGGCTTACCTCACACTGAATCATCGATGCCAGGTCCATAAAGGATGTTGCTATCGTCCATAATGTCTAATGCATCTTTTTGCTCTTGTCTCCGACGAATTCTGCCTTCTTTAGTTTTTTTTTTCGTTTTACTTATACGCATGGAGTCAGTTGATCGCGCCCATTCATGAGCGCTCGGTCCACTTTAAACTGCTGTAACTTCGTTAGTTTTGCTCCGATCCGTGTAAAATTTTCACACAATATTCTTGAAAAGTTTTTCATTCAGAATAAAAAAAAATTGGAAAAAAAATAATTTAAATACGTGTACATTTATGACACAGTACCTTTCGAATTAGATTTCATTCTCCTAGTTTTATAATAAATACAAAAAAAGTTTTCGATTTTTTCCTATTAATATACAGGCTGTTTCAGACCACCCATTCACTATGTTTTACGCCCAAACTATTGAAGAGTTTGAGGAAAAAAATTAATTTTTTTATCTTAAAAAAGATACGTAAATAAACAAGTTTTGTTAAAAAAAAAATTATTAAAAATTATAACTTTCCATTTTAAAATTTTGATTTTTAATTTTTAATTTTCTTAACAAAAGTTGTTTGTTTACATGTCTTTTTTAAGATAAAGTACTAATTGATACACCATTGTATTTAAATTTTTTGAATTATCCCTAATTGAACTTTTGCATTTTTGATATGTCGTGTATGACACTTTAAACTATCCAAATCTTAAATATTCATAGATAATTACAAAGGTAATTGTTTCTACTTTATAAATTTAAAAAAATAATAAAATTCCATTAATATTTAACGAAATAAGAGCACTTTTAGTAAAACCCTAAAATTTTAGATCAAGTCACCATTTTTTTAAACAATTGAAAGTATGAAAATTTTTGTTTTACAAAAGTTTATTACTTTTTTATGGTCTTTACAATTATGTACTTTTGAATATACCGTTCCATTTGATTTTACTGAGAAACGGGCATGTACCCCCCAAACAACCCCATAAGGCGCAGTTTAAGGGGGTTGAAAATATTTTAAGTTCCATGGTAAATAGAGATAAATCTTTGTAAGAGAATATTTTACAACAAACGAAGGTGACCTATATTATAGGAAATTTGATGCTCTACAATAAAAATTCTATAAAAATTTCACGTAACATGTGTCGTTCTTGAGATATATTGAAAAAATAATATTTTGGGATATACATGATTTAGATGATTTTGAAATGGTACAGACCTAACCAACCAAGTTTATTAATATCGGTTTAGTGGTTCATGAGTTATGCATGTGACAATGATTCAGGTAATAGACACACGCACAGACAGATAGACACGAACAAAAAGTGTCCGTCTTGACCTGAAACGGAAATTTTGAAATCGGATAACAATTTTTTTGTTCTCATTTTAAAACAATCACAAAGTTTCTCGTATCTTCGATATTGCGAGGAAGAAAAACCAATTTTACCTATAGATTTAATGTTTTTGTTAATAGGTACTTTATAAATAATTTAATATTTAAAACTATTTCATTTTTGAACTTAATAAAATCGCATACAGAATTATTTCTATTATCTTAAATCGGCCCTGGTTCTCCCATAGTGACTATACATATATATAACATTGAATTCAAGAAGACATTGTTGGAAATCTGTTTGCAAAAACATATCACGCTATTGTCATAATATTAATCGATTTAGACACTCTCAAGCCCAGAAAATCCCATATAATTGAAACGCGCTACTTTTTCCAGAATAAACACTGTCTGGGGAAATTAAAATATGAATCAAAATTATTTATTACTAGCTACAGTTTCTAAGTTTACTTTTTAAGCTACCACACTGAAACTTTCTTGTTTTCTAGATTTAGTTTGTTTGATTAAACGTGTTACTTTTGGGTTTCTATTCCACGTCCCACTTTCATTCTATTTATGTACATAGAAGACTACAAGACGTTAGTCGCAACGTCAAATGTAATCAAAATGCGACGCAAGATAGAATTCGATAACATCACGTTCAATCAAGATGACAACCGCGAAAGTTTACAATCGATAATTCAATTTACATGTTTGCATAGATCCATCTAATCGAATATCGCAAACAAGTAGACACTACTCTATTTCTATGCCTTTGATTTTTATTTAACCGTCTTCGAAGTAAAATAATGAAATTATTAGTCTCGTTTGCCCTTGTAGAAATTGAAAAAAAGTTTACAAACTTTTTTGTTCAAGTAGGATTTGACAATAGTGATACTCGTAAAAATTAAATCATGCAGTATTATGTCGGTTCTTATTTTTTACATAAAAAAACTATTTTATCCACGACTTATATCTCTCAGAGGGAATAATGAAAAAATAACTTTTCTGATTGGTGCATCAGAGGGAATAATGGTCATTATTCCCTCTAAATGCACCAATCACAAAATTTCTCAAATTAAATAATACCATGGAAACAAAATACACAAATTCTAAAGCCTAAAAAATTTATTTGCGACTGTCAAATAAAACACCTAGTGTTTGTGTATTTGTATTGATATGGATAAAAATGAAGAGTCTATTACTTGTACACCTCCCGAAATTGTACTACAAGCTACAAGCTACTGGAAAAATCAAAATGCATAATTTATAATAACAGAGTTTGTATTTTGTTTCCATGGTATTATTTAATTTTTATTAATTTGAGATTAGAACAAAAATTTTTGTATTGAAAATTGCATTCCTTGTATTCAGTTGTGTTTATGAAAGTAAATAAAATAGTCGTAGATAAAGTACAGTATACTACTCGCAATAATGGCTATTATAACCTCGGAATTTTTTTTTCTCCCTCGCCGCTACGCGGCTCGGTTCGAAAATTATTCCTCGGTAATAATAGCTATCATTATTGACTCGTGGTATAATATACTATTATACATTACTAGCGTATAAGACCCGGTGTTACCCGGGCTAATATTCACTATTTGTATGCTGTGACCAAGGTTACTAAACATACATATAGTTTAATAACCTTGTGCTGTGACATCATGGAAACAAAACACGACTTGCTAAAAGATTTTTTTAGTATTTTGATGTTAAAAATTTTAATTATGTCTATGGATGTCATGATGCAATCATATTTTTTTATATAGGCAATACTCTTTTACAATACAGTTGTGTTATTTAAGTAAAAAACACAATTTCTAGTTTTGTTGATGCCATGCTTACATATTTCACCGCGTATCGCTTCGTTACATATATATTCGTTACATAGCTTTTCTTTTCCGTTACATTACTAATTTCATTTCCGTTATATTACTAAATTTTTACCCTCAACGTCCCTAAAGAAGTATAACGTTTTCATAAAATATTAATAACTTAGAACATGCATTAAAACATTATCTAACTATAAGTGAAACCGTATTACGGTTATTCGATCAAGTTTAAAATTTTAATAGTTATTTATAGATGGCTCATACATTTTACTAATTTTTATTTAAAACTAGCAGAATCTCGCGGCTTCGTGCGTAAACTTCTAAACTAATTAGAACCCTCCATACGTGATAGGGGATGACATATTACATTTTTTTTATTGATTTTTATTCATGACCTATAAAAAACGTAAATATCTCGGATCTTAGTTAAAAATTGTAAAAACTAAATCCTTGTCTACCCTCGCCATTAGGGGTTGAATGTCGAAATTTTTATTTTAATAGATGACTATTTTTCCCGAATTTACCTTTGTAAGTAAAGCAGGTATGCAGATAAACATATCTAAATCCTTCCTTGTCCCCGCCCCATGCTATTAGGGCTTGAATATCGAACTTTCATTTTTAATTAAATATTTTTTTACCCTTCCCCATTCCCGTAGGGGCTGAATTTTTATAACTGATATTTGTTTTGTAGAGTACCTACTTGTGCCATGTTTCATTCGGTGAATACAAAAAAAAATATTTTACAAATTTTTCCACCCCCCTTACACCTTAGGGGTTATATTTTGGGAAATGCTGAAATAATTGTTTCATTATTTGTATTGTAGATTGTGTTCGATGAGTTTCAATTAAATGCGAACAAAAAAAATATTTTTTACATAAACTTTGACACCCTGTTTTAACCCCATAAGGGTTGAATTTCGAAAAATCCTTTCTTAGTGGGTGCTTGCATCATAAAAGTAAGGCACCTACGAAATTTCACGTTTCTAGGTCTAGAGGTTTGGGCTGTACGTTGATATATGAGTGAGTGAGTGAATGAGTGGTTAAGGACAAACTCTTTTATAGATATAGATATTGGACGTATGATTTTTTAGTAATTGGATATTAAAAATAGAGTTTTTAACACACGGTAAATTAGAGAACTTACCAAAAGTGCTCTATTTATTGACATTCTACACAATTGGATATGAAGAGACGTTTTAAAAACTAATTATTCAAAACTTCAACCCTTTTAAATACTATAATAATTATAAAACAAATATATTCATGTGTAATTTATTCAAAATAATGAAAAACTAGCTCTGGCATTACAGCAAATT
Organism: Sialis lutaria; assembly: GCA_949319165.1. Taxonomy (NCBI): domain Eukaryota; kingdom Metazoa; phylum Arthropoda; class Insecta; order Megaloptera; family Sialidae; genus Sialis; species Sialis lutaria. The sequence continues at coordinate 20,294,521 of OX439241.1, forward strand.
AGTACATGTTACTATTATATACCGTTCTGTCTATTTCAATTTTCAAATTAAGTTAAACTTATTTTAGTTTTAATAATTAACAAAGTAAAATATTCAATTAAATGTAGGTACATGTGTTCTGAATATAAATTAAAAACAATTTTTTTTTAAACCAAATCTTTTTTGAAGGTATGCTAGGCGATAACCTTAAAATCGGATTAGTTATTTTCAAGTTTACCTGTTACATGTGGAAAAATATTCTTTTATAGAGGTAGATATTATAATTATAATTATAATGTTATACATATACATCAACATCACAAATAGCATCATTAGTATTTATTAATACGGTCCTGCTCTAATTCAACTATCATTTAAGAAGCCTAAATTAATTCTATGCGCTCTTTCGACCAGGAAAAATCCCATCAAAATCGGTTAAGTTGTTTTCGCGTGGACTCTGAACAAACAAACAGACATATTATTATTACATGTAATATAAAATCATTAACATTATACAATCAGATCCTACATATTATATAATTGGTATTAAAAACTTATTTAAGTTATTTATAAATCTCAATGTCTTTAAATTCTAATAAATACTTTACATGTTTTAATAAAAGGTAAACCAATATTGCAATTCCAATTGAAACTAATTGAAAAATCTATAAGTTAGTTTCTTGATCTTATATCCACTAAATGATTAAAAAGTTGTTACTGGGTCAATTAGACGGAAAATGTTAGACTGAAGAACAAGAGAAACGACGTGTGAGTTTCTTCTACTAGGTTTTTTTATTCAAAGAAAATCTCCGAGTTGCAAACGGACCGAGTTTGAAAAGTTTATCTCAATTGTAACTTAAAATTCAATTTAAAGCAAATGTAGGAATATAAAAAAGTTATTTATTTAAACTATAAAAACTATATTGGAATTTAAATCTCCTGTGGTTATTTACCTATTATTACAGTTTTATTATTAGTTTTGTTATTATTAACGTTGTTATTACTAACCCAAATAACTATAATAATAAAAATTTTACGATTATATTTAACTAGCGGAATCCCGCGGCTTCGCTCGCGTAAACTTCTAAACTAATTAGAACCTCCCATACGTGATAGGGGATGACATATAAAATTTTTTTATATTGATTTTTATTCATTACTTACCTACCTATAAAAAACGTAAATATCTCGGATCTTTGTTAAAAATTGTAAAAGCTAACCCCCTGTTTACTATCGCCATTAGGGGGTTGAATATCGAATTTTTTTATTGCAGATTATTTTGCCCGACTCCACCATTATAACGTAAGCAGCTATGCAGATAAACATATCAAAAACACAGACCCTGTCTACCCCCGCCATTAGGGGTTGAATATCATTTTATTTTATTTTAATAGATAGCTATTTTGCCCGAATTTACCTTTATAAGTAAAGCAGATATGCAGATAAACATATCTAAATCCATCTTCGTCTCCGTCCCATGCTATTTGGGCTTGAGTATCGAACAATTTTATTTGAATATAAATTTCTCCGATTTTATTTTAATATCATGCACAATTATGAAGATAAATTTATCAAAATTTTACCCCCCCCCCCTTCCCCATTCTCATAGGGGTTGAGTTTTCGTAACTGATATTTGTCTTGCAGAGTACCTACTTGTGCCATGTTTCATTCGGTGAATACAAAAAAATATATCTTACAAATTGTTCCACCCCCTTAGCACCTTAGGGGTTAAATTTTGGGAAATGCTTAAATAATTGTTTCATTATAGTATAGACTATGTTCGATAAGTTTCAATTCAATGCGAACGAAAAAAATATTTTTTTATATAAACTTTGACACCCTGTTTTAACCCTTTAAGGGTTGAATTTCGAAAAATCCTTTCTTAGTGGGTGCTTACATCATAAAAGGAAGGCACCTACGAAATTTCACGTTTCTAGGTCCAGGGGTTTGGGCTGTACGTTGATATATAAGTGAGTGAGTGAGTGAGTGAGTGGTTAAGGACAAACTCTTTTATAGATATAGATTGCACTTTATATTAGATAGTATTAATTTCGTACATCAAACATAAGTAATCATTTTTTATTTTATTTTTTAATGCATGAAGCGAATAGGTATTTAATTGTTTTAAAATATTTAATATCACAAAAAACACATTAAAAATATCAAATCTATTGGAGCAAAAGGAGGTTGGTTATTTTTTACGTAAGGTTATAATATAGAAAATCATAGAAATCAAATTAAAAATAACAAATCTATTTGGGTTAAAGGAAGGATGTTAGTAAGTAGGTTATAAAATATGTAATTTTTAAATCAGACAGATCCAAATTTAGGTCAAAAGCAAAGTATGTTTTTTTATTTATTTTTTTTTTTAGTTCAACATAATTATTTAATGTTGAATAATAAATTTTTCGTGCAGTATATAAGTAAAAACGATTAAATAAAAAATGTTTATTATTTAAAAAAAAGTACATTTAAATACAATACAATACAATTTAATAATAATTGAACGATTTGTATGCTCTTCTCTACAAAATTTTGGAGTCGTTTTTACGATAATTATAAAATTGGCAGAAAAGCAAACGTATACGCTAAATTAATTCTATTTGATATTAATTTCAGACATCAACAAATTAATCGATTAAGTGATTAAGTCCAATATATTCGATATAATAGAAATTTTTCATGATAGAAAATATACCAAATTCCATTTATTCAAGATGCATTTAAATGTCAAGAGAAGCGAAAAATACAACCACATATAAAGTATTTATTGTCGAGAAAGTACTTGACATTAAAACCTTTTTCTCTTAGAACATGAGAGAGCTTTAAGATAATGGCTATTATTTTTTTTTATAATGACATCAAAAATGAACGAATGTTGATACGTATCAAAAATGTACTCATGTAACCAAAGTAGTTATATATTTTTAAACGGTTTCTTCTTGAGAATCATAACATTAGAAACATAACATTAAGATTTAAAGCTTCTACATCGATTACTGGATATATTTGATAATATATTAAAGCATTAATCTTATAGATAATGCGAAGTTCGAATTAGTTTCTTACAGGGGCGTATTCAAAAAATTTGATTAATAGAGTTATCTTAAAAAATATGTAGATTTTACATTAATTTGGTCATTGTTTATAAAACAAAACACTTGACACGTGTTTCGACTTCACAAGAAGTCCTCATCAGTCTAATACACTGACATAGTTGTTTTTACTATGTACATTGTTGTACATATATATTGGTTAAGGTATAGGTACATATTTAGTTTTCTTTTATTACCTACTTACTATTATATTAAATTTGGGTTGCACAAATCAACATTAATCACGATTAGTTAATCAGTTGTTTTAAAACCATTGTTACATCAATTCTAAAAAACAATCACGGTTATATTATTATACATTTTATATGATAAAACATTATCATATTTATTAGTGAATTGTTCATTTAAAATTTGAAATCAAGTTTAGAATTAACATTAATCATGGACTGAAAACAACTGATTAACTAATCGTGGTTAATTTTGCTTTATGCAACTAGAGTGACCAGGTCTCAGGTTTTTACCCGGAGTCTATACTGTTTCTCCGGGCTCCGGGTTTTGTTACAATTTCTCCGTGTTTGAAAAAAATGATGAGAACTTTAAAAAATGAGCGCAACAGTAAAATTAAGAAATGTTTTCCAAAAAAGATCTTCATTTCCATCTCGCAAAACCAAAAATTAAAAAAGTATATTAAAAAAAATAAGGTCTTTATGTATTAACACCAGCAATTTTTTTCTCAGGGATTATGTAACCTCTAAAATTAGGATTTACATAATCTGAAATCTGGTTACCTTATATAAACCTAAGGTTATCTTATACTTGCTATTTTGAGATATAAGGAGCATCATTTTGGTCGTTTTTGTTAACGTTTCAACACATATTACAGTGGCTTCTTCAATGACCTAATAAGGATATAAAAAACGTTCCAGTACCTACATAGTTCATAATATAGCGCATTAAATTATATAAATTATATAAACGTCCATATAAAAATGTAAACAATGCGGGTGAAGCCGCTAGTATGTCTATATTTGAATACTACTTACTAGATTGTTTTTAATCTGTATACTCTACATATATTTGATTCACTTATTTAATTCTACAATAGTTTATAACCAGACTAGCACTTGTGGTAAATTTAAAATCTCTAGATACTCTCGGGCTTAACGCCAACACAATTAATCTCTTAAAGTTGGTACTTCCCATCTTTCATTCTACTAAATAAATAAAAAGATTTGTAAATAATCAACTACTACGAGTGCTTACCTATTCAATTGTTAGTTTATTTATTTAAGTAATGTGTCTTATAAAGTTATAGATAGGTATAAAAATTATTTTTACACATTTAAACTGTTTCTATTTTTCTACGGGTTATATTTAATTACACTTATAGCTTCCCACAGACCGACGCGAATTAATCGCAGCGGCAGCGAATAAAGGCTCCGACAGACCGACATATGTATATTTTCAAACGAAAAAAAAAAAACGATGGTGAAATAAATTTCGCGTTTTTTCGGAAATTTTTCACGTTTCTTTTCGGGTAAAAAATTCACAATTCGAAAAAAATTCATGATTAAGAAATGGAACTGTTGTGTTAACTGCAGAAAGAAAGAATCTATAAAATGGTGAAAGCTACAGCAAAATCGGTTCGGTAGATATTTAAATATATAATATATTAAAATAAAAAATAAAAAAATATATAAAAACTTCGCCTCGTTTTTATTCGCGCCACAGTCGCTGCGAATGTTTCGCGTCAGTCTGTCGGAGCCTTTATTCGCTGCCGCTGCGAATAATTCGCGTTGATCTGTGGGAAGCTATTAGTAGTATTCATTTTGTACATCGAACATAAATTTTAATACTTTGCACTTAAAATTTTTTAGTATCCACTTTATACACTTGGACATAAATTTTAATACTTTCTTTTAATGGAAAAGGTGAATATTTAATCGTTTTCAAATATAGAAAATTACAAAAATCACATTAAAAATATCAAATCTATTTATCAAAAATATTTCATTTTTAAATCTGGCTTATTTTTTAGTGCAAACTATTTATTTAAAGTGATAAAATTTGTTTTAAGTTCAATATATTTGTATAATCTTGAATAATTAATTTTTCGTGCAGTATATTTGTTATACTAACAATAAGTGAAAACGATTAAATGAAAAGTGTTCATTATTAAAAAAAAGTACATTTAAATTAGAGATGAAACGGATATCCGGTAACTATCCGGTATCCGGCCTATCCGGCCTTATTTTGTTATCCGGCTTAGTACCGGATAGTAACGCATTATCCGGCCGGATACCGGATATTTAAAAATTACAATTTTTGATTTAAAAACTGCAAGAAAAAAATATTTGTGAGGCAAATAATAAGAAATTGACATGTAAAATAACGAATTTTATTAAAATAAGAAATTCAATCACAACCAAATTTCGATTTTCTTCCCTTGATAGAAGAAAAAGAAGGGAAATAATTAACTACTCATTAATTTTGATTATTAATTAATACTTCACAACACAATTTACTACTATCTATACTCTATTTCAGGCTTGTCCAATCCGCGGACCGCGGGCTGCATGCGGCCTTCGAGCACTTTTCGTGCGGCCCGCACTAGATTTAAAAAAAATGAAATATGGAAATCAGATTTTTTCAAAGTATAGAAATATAATATTTCTAAGAAATCTATAAAATATAAATTATAGTTACAGAGATATAAATACATAGTTATATAAAATAATTAAGTAGGTAAACAACGAAAAAAAAAGGTCTTCAAATTTTTTTGCGGCCCTTAACACATTTTTTCGCTATTTTTTTGCGCTCTGCGGCCCACTAAGCTCAAAAGGTTGGACACCTATGCTCTATTTCATTTAAGAATGCAGTGGTTGCCGGGGTTTTGACGGTACGAATCGTGAATTTTACCGTTAAAACAGGCCGGATATTCGGCCGCCGAATATCCGGACATCCGGCCTTACATCTCACCGGATATTCGGTATTCGGTATCCGGCCAAAACACTATCCGTTTCATCTCTAATTTAAATACAAGCCTTTTTCTACTTATTATAATTATCATATTTAAATAGATATAAAAACTACAATTAATTTTGTATCTTTCGATAAACTTTAATCGAATGAATTATTTTCCTTCAGAGCAGCTTCTATTCTATGTATACTATAATAAGTTTATTCCTTGTACATTGTACATCTATATTCCATGTGTTCTTACAATACGTCTGTTACAATTTTTTTACATTATTATATAGTTCGATCCCCGACGTATTTATTCTTGTACAATATACAACATAGACTTGTTCTATTTTCTAAATTTCTCCAGAGAAATGTGACATTGCTATTACTCTTTTTCAATATAGAAATTTGCTAGACGTTTATTATCATTGGCTGATTGATAATAATGCAGTATTATTACATTGAAACTCCATTGGAAACTTTTATATAGGCACTATATTATCTGAGTATTATTGTTGTTACTTTTTGCTTTCGGTAATAAATATAAAAACAAGTATTAAGGAACGATGTCTTGTTGACAACAGAAAATACTTATAAAATTATAGGTAGGTATATAAGAAACGGATTTCTTACATTTTTGAAACCCACGGCTCATTAATAATTTAAGTTCAAACTTTGAAGGAATTATTTTGAAGAAAAAACTTTATTTAAACATGTATCCGAATTTTTTTCATAAGAGAGTTATAGCCCCCCGAAGATTTTGTACAAAGGTTTTTTTGTATTTCTCTTACGAAAAATTTTCGGACACATGTTTAAATAAAGTTTTTTGCTCAAAATAATTCCTTCAACCTACTGTTGAAGTTTGGCACGCCAATTTTGTTTTTGAAATCTCTCAAGGAGTAGTGGGAAGCGATAAAAATAATTTAATGAATGGTTCAGAAACTAGAAAGTGTCAGCTTTAAAATGCGTTTAAGAACATCAAAATCCATTCAATTTTCACAAAGATACAGCTGTTTAAAAAAATTTGAAAAAATCTAATGTATTTTACGTGTTAATATTCGATCACTCGGTGGCACGTGTTAATAATATTAAATCACTTTAAAATTTTGTATACATTATTTTTTTCATACCTTCAAGAAATTTGGGGAGTGACCTTAAAGAAATTCGAAAAAAGTTAATTAATGGCCACCTTATAATAATACATGTAATATTATGTAATTATTAATTATATAAACATTAACATACTTGCATTATCGCTTTTATTAACATGATTGGTAACATTGTAAACAAATCGTAAAACTTAATTTTCACCCCCATGTCTAATTGTCGTATCGATTTGAAACTTATCAAACTTATTCAATTCAGGTGATAATACCGTATCCGGAAAGTTGTTCGAATGTAATTTGTTCGAAGGTAATTTGTTCGAAGGAATTTTGTTCGAATGGAAATTTGTTCCAACAACATTTGATCGAACGGAAATTTGTTCGAATTTTAAAATAATTTAAGTGACAAAATGTAGACTAAGTAAATCTTATATATTTGACACATGTAAAATAAAATAAAAATGTACATGTAATTGATTTGTTATTAATTACAAATAATTATCTCAAGTCCGTATTACTTTTTTTTACAAATGTTATTACAAAATATATAACAAAAACATAAAAATTTATAGACTACGAAAGTGTTACGCTAGTATAGTAGTTAAATAAATTAAATTAAATAATAAGGCCAGGGCCGTATTAGGGAGATTATAGGAAATAAAGAATTTTTAAATTTAAATATAACAAAGATAACGATTGCAAGTATCAATATTAGTAATGTATCAATATATTAATATATCTTTATAATTAGTAATTGTATCAATATATTAGGGCGAAAAGAGGTTTGTTTAATTTAAAAGCGGAAATACAATCCCCGCTTTTGTTAGGGAAATCTATTGGGTTGAAAGAAATTTGGTTAGTCTTGGTTAGGTTGAGGTTAACAGTGATTCAATCTCCACCACAAGTTTAGTTCTTCTAAAACTGACAGCCCCAGTGGTATACCCAAATAACTGATTTTAGACAACTTTGTAAGCCCCTAGAAAGTAATGCACCACCCTGTGAAGGAGGGGAAAAGTTATCACCATGTTCTATACATTGAAATCTACCAATTTCTTGAAAAAAAAACGTACTCCGTCATTTTTTTCTAGCGCCACCCCTATATGAAATTGTCTACTTTAGAAAATGAAGCAATACGCACATTTTTCTGCTTATTTTATTCTAAAATTGGAACATTTCGAACAAAAAGTTCATAGAAATAAAACATTTATTTTGTTAAATATTAAAAAAAAAAAAACATATAACCAGACATTTGACTTAACGATACCAAATTGATAGGCTTATAATAAGATTTTGGCATGTCTAATAATGAGATTACAATTAAGCTTAAGTAATCAATGCCCGGACAAACAGTAGTAGTTAGGAGATTGTGGCAATCGTGGTCTTGTCCAAACCGCCGAAAGTCTAATTTACATTATAGAAAGGGTTGTTTTGGATATTGTTTCCTTGTTTTTGTATTGCAAAACACAGAATACAGTTGAAACGATCATTATTTAATAAGAAATATCCATAAACGATGAAGAATGTGTTGCTATAGATTAAATAAAACAAATTATTACTAATTTGATCTTTTTTCTTTTTAAATATGTGTTTATCTTGTACCTTAATTCGCATTTACTTTAAATACCTGTACAACTATGGCCACTTTCTCACTTACTGCTATATTTGTTTTGCTGATCGTACTTTTCTTCTTGTCCTTTGAATAGTGTGTTAAGATTAGGTTAGGCTTTCGCGGCCGTTGTTCATGTTGTCGTAGTTTTTACTTAATGTTTCAATTCCCATGTCGTAATCTTTTTCAGATATTTTTTAAACACTTATAAAGAATACCTCGACACAATGCCGTAGTAACGGGGTAAGGGGAGGGACAGAAATTTTTTTCTTTCCCCTCGAAATTTTTTCTTACTGCGCCACTTGCCTTAACAAAAGAATAAAACTTGAAACTAAATTCACCCAAACGTGTTTTATATTACTTCTCAGTACTCAGCCCTTTTATGGAGTAGTATGACCAAATCTAGCTTTAGCTAACTCAAGGATCTTAAGCTCGCTGAAAGTATCATCAAAATCAGTTAAGAACTTTTAAAATAGGAAAATTCTAAAACTATCAAAAATTACAAAATAATAACATTGTAAATGTTTATTTATTATTATAAGATCAAGTGACAACTGAAAAAAATTGAATAGATTAAATACTAATTTTTGTTTTGGAACTTTTCTTTTTGTGCATATCTCATTGAATTTCCACCCTCCACTAGCATGTCTCATCCCTCTGGATTCAACACCGATAAAAAGGTGTCTGAGCTCAGCAGAAAAAGTTCGGTGTAAATAAATGAACGTTATATACATAGATACAGACATGGGTATAAATTATACCGACTAAATAAATATTTAATTGCGTTTCCATTTAACGCATTCGACTAATTAAAACAGTGAAAAGAACAATTTGTAAAGAATATTTACGAGCTTCAACTTTCTACATATTTTTATTTACAGCGTAAAAATAAAAACAAATGTAGACAAAAAATAGATTAAAATCGGATATTCGCTATAATAAATTCTGTTTCGCTGGAAAAATCAATGACAGTGCAATAAATTCTTGTTAGTGAATTAAATTAATTAAACCGATTGTCGTTTATTCCCAATTTGTCATTCAATTCTACGCCACCGTTTTATAGTTTGATTTAATGGAGTGCATAGCTCTGCATAAACTCTACAATTGTACAAACGTGTGTTGGAATTAACGCCGTCTACTTACGCTTTATTTCACTGTACTACTTGATCCAATTAATTATATTTTATTTATTTAAACATTTTATAAATTGTTTTCTTTTATTATAAATTACATTGTAGACACTTTTCATTTTAATTGAAATAGAAAGTGCTCACGATTTTATCTGTGTTTATTTCAAAATTGCTGAATTCCCGCGCGTATACCTGCTTTAAAAGTCTCATCTAGCCTCAGCTGTGATCGTTTTCAAGGTTTTTTTTCCAAATGTAAATAAATCCTAAATATAAAATTTCATCATATTATTTGTCGTTTTTAAGTTACTGCATCTACAGACCGACAGACAGACGAATATTATAGCGAAAATAGTCAAAACGGATTCAGGGAAAGTAAAAATGGATATTTCCATCAAAATCTCGAATTCGAAAAAAAACAGCTTATTGGGTGTTTTTTGGTCTCATTGACAAATGTTTTAGCTTGGGATCTAAAGAAAATTCTCCCAAAATTTCAGACTTGTGGATCTTGGCTTCTTGGTGTAAGCCGCGTCGATTTGATCGTGTTATCGGTCAACGTTTCGTCACACGTTGCAGTGAACATCTTCAGGGCTCTTTTATAAAACCGTAACGTTGGCCGATAACACAACCAAATTAACGTGGCTTATACACAGAAGTCAAGATCTACATATATCAAGATCACCGCGAAAGCTTCAAGGTTTGTATCAGACTCATATATCAAACCTGTAAACGACACAAATAGAGTTTTATTTCCATTTAATTAATATAGAAAAATGACTGTTTCTATTACACGTGAATAGCTCTTTGAATTATTTTTATTTCTTACAGCAGTATTTTGTAGAGAATTAAATATCCTACAAAAAGTGCTCAATTCATAGATCCAGTATTTTTTAAAATATGTATGTCGTTCAGATGTTTAAACGAACATATCCTTAAAAATACTGGATCTATGAACTAAGCGCTTAAGATTATTTTTTTAGGAAACAAAATGTTGCTGTGATATTTTTTTGTAAATTATTGTATGGTTTTGTTATTAACGAATGAAATGTGCTTTTCATAAAATACAATTTATTAACTTTTTTACATCCAATTTACTTTTACTCTCTGTACGTCTGTTTAAATTAAAACGATATTTTTGTTTAACCTTTAATATCCAATAATCATTAATATAGTTACCAACATTACAAGTAAAGGTTTCCGTAGCAATCCTTAAGTAATTATTGAGCTCTTTGGAAATCATGCTATTTTCAATCAAAGACACCCGAGGATATACACTCAATCAATAGGGTTGCTTGTCCTTCCTTTCAAAAACAAATTATGTTGTAAACATAGTACCTACATATATATAAGTACAGCATAGTCTCTCTATTATCCTTATATCCACTTCCTAGATCCAACAATTATAAATATACAAATAGGTATCAAATAAACCACTAATAAATTTAAAATATTTTATCGCATGATTGACTTTTATCATTTTCAATATAATTTGAAAAATTCACGCCTTTGTACATAGAATACATTGTGTAGATCACAATAAGCAGTAATTCCACTATCTAATATTTTGTCTCTGAGAATCAGTGTTCAAGACGCTCTCCTGAGAACGCTGCAAGCGCATTTATATATGAGACGGCACTGATTGAACGCGAAAATGAGAAGTATTCAAGTCGCTTCAACATGCTGCATCGCGACAATCGCCTACCTATTCACATATGCTTCCCCAGTCAACACTATCATCTCCTTATCACATAGACGGATACAGAAATTTTTCAAAGAGATTGAGATTTTATTTATTAATTTCTCTCATAAATGATTTAAAAATGAAATGTAAATGTAAACAATTACTTACTAAATGTTACCGTATTTCTTCGATTGTAATGTTGTTTTACACTATGAACGAGTCGAGCTTTCGGTGGACATTTGGAACAAAAAATCGTTGTGTTCGCTACGTTTATTGTGCTCGTTCTGTTCCCATAATTTACTTGAAATTAAAAATGGATTTGAGTGTACTTTTTTAGTATTACATATATTATGTATTAACAAGAAATCAAAAAAAAACAAGGAATGTTTGGCAATGGAAACTATTTTTCCGTGCATAATATTCTTTAATTCAATGTAATATTATTACATTGGAAATTCCATAGTAAAGAGTAGTCTTCTTTTTTACCTAGGAAAGTTAAACAATTTACTCTGTCTTATTCGATTGCAAGTTACATAAATTTAATATTAAGGATTTCATTCACTAATCTCTGCATTTCCTATTTTCATATTTTTAATCGTCTTCAAAAAAGAATGAAGTTCTCAACTTAATCAATATATGCACTTATTCGGTTGATTTTTTTGACGTAAATACGCCACTCAAAAGAAGAAAATTAAAAAAAAACATGAAAACTATACCTAATAATTAAATTCAACAGTTTTTGAAGTCGGTACCAAGCCAATAAAAAAATTCAGAAAAATGAAAACTGACTGCAAAAATTGTAAAACTCCTTTACTAGGTATACTTTTAAGTGTTTTAAGGTTTTTTTTATATCGGTTTTATTTTATTTATAATTTGTTAATAATGTTCGGCGTGCTCATTCTGTTTGGAGAAAGTTACTAGCATGCCGAATATTGCTCGGCACGCTCGATTTATTCTGTTCATTCAAAGCAAAAAGCCTAAGTAAAAACGTACTTTTACCCCATATAAAAGTATTTACAAACGAGGTACCCGACTTGTCAAAATCAATGCAAACAATTCTTTTTTTAAATAAAATTCACTACAATTTAATTCGTTACAGTGTTTAGCAAAATAAATACTTTAGACAGGGGATCATATCTACATATAACCCTCTTTATGGATCCGCCCTTGCTTTTTCACTATATGTCCTCGACGACTGCGTCAAGGAAATGAAAGAAATTTTGAATAAAATGAAATATAAATGTACATACACAAATATACATGCAAATGTATTTTTTAGTAATCGCTTCTATTGCTCCCGTGAACTTACCGTGCGTAGTCTTTGTTACACCAATAACATGTCAACTCAACTACCTATAATTTCAACATCTTGCAGTTTTCATACTATTTTTTTTATTCATTAAAAAGGTAATACATAAACAATATATAAGATTGTATTTTTTATTCTATCTTAATATATTATTAATGTTTCGAATATTTGAAAAAATTATAGATATACAATCAAAATCAATGAATCAGAATTCTGTAAAAAACTGCGAATAAAATTGTTATTTTTTTATGAAAACTATATAAACAATATTACTATAATTATATTATACCAGGGATTCTCAATTTCTTTTAAAGTTTAAAAAAGTTATACATACATATATTATTCCTGGTTTTTATTGAGGGTCAATGATCAATTTTTCTGTTTTCAAATTTTTCCTTTTTTTACTTTTCTGCAATATTTATGAAAGAACGCCAACAAAAGCAGAATAAGAAGTAGAAGAACTATATTTATATTTATATAATAGCAATGACCTTTTCTTGCTTTCTACTTGTACATAAATATACTACAAGATTGTAGTACACATATTTAAGTCTTCTAGAATCTAAAAATGTAAGGAGGATTATCAAGAAAATTATTCTTTTAAAAACAGTCGATATTGAAAAAAGATTGAAGACCCCTTATATATACACAATACACATATTATTATATTATACACTTATTCACCCTATTTTCTCAGAAACTTATTTTTTAAGAAACTATATAATTTTGACATAGAACTGTCTTTCCGGGCAGCACTAGGAGGTAAACCCAGCTAGCACGAATGCAACGAAATATTAATTTAAAATTTATATCTCTGGAACTAATAATTCTAAAACAATAAATAAAACACCAATAGATATTTTATATACATAGTTATATTTATAACTAGCGGAATCCCGCGGCTTCGCTCGCGTAAACTTTGAAACTAATTAGAACCCTCCGCATACGTGATAGGGGATGACATATTACATTTTTTATATTGATTTTTATTCATTATCTACAAAAAAACATAAATATCTCGGATCTTAGTTAAAAATTGTAAAAAGTATCCCCCGCCTTTAGGGGTTGAATATCGATTTTTTTTATTGCAGATTATTTTGCCCGACTCCACCATTATAACGTAAGCAGCTATGCAGATATTTCAAGTTTCAATTAAATGCGAACAAAAAAAATTTTTTTTATATAAACTTTAACACCCCGTTTTAACCCCGTAGGGGTTGAATTTCGAAAAATCCTTTCTTAGTGGGTGCTTACACCATAAAAGGAAGGCACCTACGAAATTTCACGTTCCTAGGTCCAGGGGTTTGGGCTGTACGTTGATATATGAGTGAGTGAGTGAGTGAGTGAGTGGTTAAGGACAAACTCTTTTATAGATATAGATAACATTAGTTTTAAACCCTCCCCCTTCCCTCAACCTTCAAATACAAATTTTACACGATTTTTATAAAAAAACGACAATAGATTTTTTATAAGCTCTATGTTATAAGTTACAGCACATTTGCTACTGTCTACTATCTACTTATCTACTCCAGTCTTTTTATTTTATTTTTCACTTTCAAACTAAATAAATAAAACATCATTGTATCTCGATCTTCAGGATTTTATAAAAGAAATAATTCATTGTTATTTATTCTGGCTTTATTTACGTAAAGTTTTTTTTATTTCATTAAATGTAAGTACAAAATGAACGAACAATTATATATAGGTGCTCTTTAATATTATAATTACTTAATTATTGTAATAAAAATTAGCGACAAAATTACCAAATGTTGAAATTATACATATATGGTTAATTGTAAGTTGACATGGAATACTTCATACAAAACACCATTTTTCCAAAAGAACATCAAAAGAATTAAGCAATTATATAAAATACAACAGCACAACACAATACAAAATAAAACGAAAGTTACGTATTTCTCGTTTGAAAATAAGTAATTACTTCATGAATTTCCGAAAGTCATCGACCAAACCCAACGTAAATCACATATACACACCCGTACACACATATGCAGGGTCGGTCTAGCGATATTAATACGGACCCTAAATTAGAAATTTAATTATTTTATTATAGTTATAATAACTGACAATGTGTTTTAAAAATGAGCTAATTGAGCGACCCAAATTTAATTGATATCTATTAAACTTTCAGCGGCATTTGAAACCTTTCTGACCAGTTGCGTCGGTAAGAAGGAGGGGTGACAAATGGGGCGAAGATAGAGGGTTGTACCTCTCCCTCCACGTCTCCAATGAAAAGGTCAGTAGATTTTTTTTCTCGCTGGAAGAGTAAAAAAAGAAACAAAAAACATTAGGCTCTATTTTTTTATAAATAAAGTGATGTCTCGCACAACGAACGCCTCGCCTAACGAACGCTGCGCACAACGGACTTTCTGTTCGTTCATTACGCGAATTACGTTCTACAACGAACCTCGTTTTACTCAACGAACTGCATCGTATTTCATTTTGCCACCCGAACGCTCCTACGTATCACGAAGTCACCCTAACTTCCAAGGTCGCACGCAATTGATGCTCAAACTTGCACGAACATGCATCAACGCGCGTCACTTGTTCTTTTCTGCGTTTAACTCACACACGTGTTTGTTTTAATAAATGTAATTTTGTGTGTGAGGATTTGACCCTGCAAGCCTCGGTAGACTCTCCTAAATCTGTCTGTCTTAAAAAATAAAAAAACGTGAGTACAATCTTTTTTATGTTACAGTACCATATTTTATGCTACAGAACGAATTAAAATTTTTTACATGTATTGTTTTGAAAAAAACGCGTTTAACTTAACGAACTTTTCGCATAACGAACTTGCTCCTGGAACGAATTATGTACGTTATGCGAGGCATCACGGTATATGTTTTGATACATATTACACACTGAACTATTAAATAATCAAAAAAATATTGAATAGGCTTTTTTTGACATATGTATGAGACCTGTGCCTGCTTGAAAAGGCTTTAGGATTTAAATGAACAAGTATTCACAAAATAAAATTGTATTTTATTCCAATAAAAAGGTATAAATAGAAAAAAATGCATAAGATTTTTAGCTCCTTTATTTTATGAAGATACAATATCAAAGGATAAAATTTTTAAAATTAAAAATACGTTACCCATAAAGGGTTAAATTAAAAATTAAATAATTTCGAATTTAATATTTTAATTTGTCTGTTATTCTATTTATTACCGGACTAAGAAATAAAAAAAACTGGTAATTACATTTCAGTTCATCCCCAAAAATTATAATAAACTATGCGTAGAAAAAGTCAGTGGCGTTGTTAAAAAAATTTTTGTTTAATTTTTAATTTCGAAAAATAGTTTTTAATAATACAGTTTTGTAGTTATTTAGGTATGACCTTATTGTGGGGTTTAACTGATACAATGGGGCCTAGAGCCGGCCCTGCACGTACACACGCGCACACGTGTGTGTGACAGAGATAGAGAGAGGGTGCACACGTTCAGTATTTTGCGACGGTTGTGTTAGCGCAATGTTGACAAATCGCCTTAACACGTAGTTTGATTAATTACAGGTATTTCTCACGGCACTGATTTCAAGTTTCGTGTGCCTCGAGTTTATCTGATAGATCAGCTAGGATTTCGCGATGAAAAATGAACGATAAATTATTGGTTCTGTTGTTAATTTTTTTTCTACATTATTTATTATGCAGGTGCTTGTAAAGTTATAGGATGTTGTAAAAGTTATCATGCGTTTTGATTTTTTGAACTTTAAACTAATTTACTGCAGTAAAACAGCCTTAGTTTGAGTTAATAAAGCAGAAAGGTGTTCTGGATATATTAACCTAATAAAATATACTCATATTGGGTGCTCTAGAGCAGTAGTTCGCTGAACTTTTATCAAGGGTCCGTGAAACTTGTTTAGTATAAATTAAAATATGTATAGGTAGTACATTTACATTTCTATTTACCAATGATTAATTAGTATTTAACGAGTTTCTTTATTTTTTTAAAAGGGGTCTCAAGAACACATAAGTTTTAGAGCCACTGCTTTAAACTAAAAGTTGAGGTACCTAAATTTATCTACGAGGTCTTTAATCTTTACGATTATTTTAGCTTAGAAAAGTAATATGTAATAGTCTGGCTATCCCAGGAAAGAACGGAAAAATGAGTACCTATTCCTGAAAATGTATGAGGTACCAAATTTTAAACAGTGGTTAGAACATGTCGAGATGTATGTTTCCTGAAAACTCCCTAGCAAAGATTGACCCGGAAAACCCTCAACCAATGACCCAAAGTTTTTTTTAAAGGATTTTGTAAACATGCTGTATCTAATAAACGGAATATTCTATCAACCCCATTTTTCGCTTAAACAAATTATTAAATTCTTACAGCCTTCTTTATTATTATTTTAACCAAAAATAATTGCATATCTTCAAAATGGCGGTTAAACTTAAAAAATAATTTAAAAATTCAAAATATTGAGTTTGACAGTCTTTTAGATAGCTATACAGATATTTATGACCAAAAATATCTAATAATTGATTGCAGTGCATTTCATTTGTTTTCCAAAAATTAGTTCTCTAGATATAGTCATTTTACGAAACCATTGCAATATCTAGATATGTACGGAAAATAAGTAAATATACTTGGAGTCTTGTGTTTGGCGACATGATACACTGAAAATAATCTCATAAACTTCGGAAAGGGCTGAAAATATGCATAATAATGTCTATTATTAAGATTTATTTTAAATTAAATCAATAATAGGTTCTGTTTGTATTTATTCTTCCAGTATGTAATAAAGGAAGATATTAAATGTATATAGATACATAAAAAAAGCATTTTTACATTACGATAAGGTTTAATTGATAAATACTTATGTCGTTCAAAAATTAAATTCTATTTTCAATACATGTTACGTTTATATAACTAATAAAAAGCCATCTCTGAAATTTTCTCTTATAGAGCCACTCATTTTGGCTTGTTTCAAATAAAATAAAAATAATTTTTATGACAAGTATCAATTATTATCAACGAATTAAACTATGACAATTAAACTCAAACTGAATGTATATTATTGCACCTTGCACTACGAAATAAATTTTTAATGTCTATATACTTCATTGCCACCCTTTATACCATGTACTTACATTATAAATATGGCAATTTTAATTCATATATAACTTTTATAAATGATTAATTACATATAATAACTAATTTATTATTTATTCAAAATAATCTCGAATCACACAAAAAAAGATCCAACAACATGAAGATAAATTATGTTACCATATAGTTTAAGAACTGTTTGAAAATTTAATAATTCATCGCCTTGAAAACATTTCTTGGCTAACACGTTCCACCGATATTCATTTTTTTGTATATAAAGTATTTATAATACTTCTGATAGATTTCGATGAACTCAGACAGAGAATAAAGGAAGAAATTAATGTTAAAACACCAGCGCCATGCAATTACGTGGTAACTTTGAGAACTGTGTACGTGAGAACGGCAATATTAATGGAGGACGTTTAGGACTTTTAATTTAAGAAAGGGTTTTATCAACCTTTGTCTTACCAACTGGAAAAATTACATGTCTTACCAACTTCCAACAGTTTTTTACATTTAATTATCTTTGACGGTATAATTTCAATTAGAATAAATAATAATAAATTATCCGCTGAATTAATGTATTTATTTATAAAAAAGGGAGTTAATATATATTTTAAATTATGTACAACAATGTTTACACAAAAGGACGGTGTTCTCTGTTTATTGTGAGCAATAATTTCTACCTTTCCGGTGTTTTTGTCTCGGGTAGATGAAATATCTACCAGGGACACTTCGTTGTTCTTCATTTAGAATTTAGATGCACAATGGTTGCTTAAATTTGAAAGGCCGATTTTATGTATTTATTCTTTACTATAGCTGTCTGATCCAACATTATATGAATGGATGTTCTATTGTTACCAAATCAGTTAAGATAGTTTTTAACCGATTTAAAAAAAAGGAGATTGTTCTCAATTCAATCGATATATATTTTTTATGCATGTTCGAGCATATTTCCGACGTTCCAGTCAACAGGGGAAAAATAGAAAAACTTTTTATTTGGTTTTCGCCATCTTTTTCTTTACTGCTTACCTCTCTGATATGATAGCTAAGTATTATAGATCCTAAATCTATCGAATCAAAAAATCTGAATAAATTCCAGAATGTATCTTTTAATCAGGGACCTGAACCTGAACCCAAACCCGAACCATAAACCCGAAAAAACCCGTATTTTTTATGATCCTCAACCCGAACCGAACCGCTATATTTTAAAGTCAACGAACCTGAATCTGAACCCGAACCTTTTTTAATGGATATCCGGTAACCATATTTTTTCAAAAGGTTCAAGAAATTATTTATAATATTTTATCAATTTCCCTCCATTGCTTTTTAAAAGTGATTCTAAAATGTGCAAATTGGAAATTTGTTTGAATTTCACTGTATGATGTGAATTCTCAAGTCCACAACTAAAATTTATATTGTTTGCTTGCTTTATAATTCTATAACATTGTAAAAATGAATTTCTTTTCAATTTGCAAGAAATTAAAAATAGACATTTCAATCTTTAAAATGTATTTTTATTTTTTGCTAGTTTTTCTAGCAGTATCTTCGTCCCTTCATTGTTTAGACAAATGTATATTATTATATTTTTAAACTATAAATATAATAATATACATTTGTTATAATATGAATATGATCGACAAAAATAAATTTTATCTCAAGAAATGGAGATTTAAATAACTTGACTTTTTTAATACAGCTGAACAATTTGAAAACTTAAAATATACTGTTTTTAATGGATTTTTATTTTATACCGCATGCATATTGTTTTGTGAGCCCACATCAGGATAGCTTTTTAATTTAATTTTTCATTTGAACCCGAACATGAATCTGAACCTGAAAAAAATAACGGTTTTTTAACCCAAAAACTTTGCACCGTGCTGAACTTTAACCTAAATCCGAACCGAAAATGATTATTAATTACTACTTTCACTGAAAATTATAACGAAAACTGTAACAAAAATATAAAAATTTATATATATATATAAATTTTAAAATAACTCTTATTTTTTAATAAATCGTAGTAAAAATGTCTACGGAAACCTATTATGTGCGTGCTCAACACGCACTTTCCTGTTTTTTTTCAAATATTGAAATGAAACGAATAATATCTGTCAATGCAGCAGTATTGCAGTCTCTTTTCTAGATCTTTTATAGATCAAAACGGTACTTGAAAATTGTATTCATTAAGTTATCATCTATTTATTTGCCCTTTCATAAAAAAAACGCATCCATTTTTGTACTCTATTTATGATTAATATATTTTATCTATGCATCCGCTATTCATGTATTTTGAAGATAAAAAAATATAGTTGAATTAAAATTAAATTATCATCTAGTTTCTCTTTGAAAAATTCAAAACAGCTTTTGACATACTTTTAAGTTTTGAAAATATTATTCAAAATTGATAATTAAAACCAAAACAGAATAGTGAAAATTGAATACAAAAAAATCAATTTCAAGGGGAGCGAAGAGGGTATAACCAAACTCTTTTACTAAATACTTTTTTTCTAAACTATTTTTAAGGAAGCAATTTCCATCATTATTCCCCATAATTGATTGAACCTCATTTTATATTTTTCTCTCCACAACATTATAAATTTAATAAATGTGAGACAATGCATGCAATATATTTTGTAAAGCACAGCTTGAAGAGGTTTCTGTATGACCTTGTAATGAAAAACAATTTCCCATCTAAGTACACTGTATTAAACTAAAGCAATTTTACATAATCTATTCGAACGTTTCATGACACAATAAAATACAAACTAAACATATATAAAGTAAATGTATACATAAAATAGAAAACCGAATGATATACGTTTCTTTATTTATTGAATGTTTCCATAATTTCATTATTCTTATTTCTTTTTCGAATAACTCGTTCGTGGCGAATTCAAATTACATGCATGTACTGTACCTATTTGTTTATTCCATCTTATATTTACTAACTTGTTTATCAGGACAGAATTCAGATTAATATATAAGCTTAAATTATATTTAACTGGGCATTATATAGAAGGCACTATCCTACCGCCCCGAATCAGTAAAAAAAAGTGAATACCTTTTTTTGCCATGGGAGCTACGGGACTTTCTTATACGTAATACTGGCAGTGAACAGTGTACGTGATTCTTATTTTATTAAAACTTATTTCTGACAAACTAATAAAAGATAGAATAAAATGAATGAGACATAAACTTTAGATAATAATATTTTCTACATTATGTATCAAATTAATTTTTTTGAATGCATTTACTAAACCGGAAACGGATGTTTGCTCGTGTCAATTTTTGAATTTTCAAATTATTTTTTAAATAAGAAAAAAATGTTTTAGATAAAAAATGTCGAGTATATTATTATCTATAATTTAGTTCCTATACATTCATGATTTAACCAAAAAGATTTTTTTTAATAATTATTTAGAACCACCCACGCTGTTCACTCACAGTATTACAATTATTACATATAAGAAAGTCCCCTGATACATATGTCAAACATACACACTGTTCAATCTCTGCAGTACGTTTAAGAAAGTCCCATAATACTCATGGCAGATATTTCACCTCTGTTATGAACAATTTGAAATATTATATATATATTTTTTTACTTTTTTTTAAATATAAATAAGAACACAAACTATAGGTAATAATATTATATACAATTTTTAATCTCCTTATTTTTCACTATTTTTTACTGTTTCAAAAATAATTCGAAACATTCAAAAATTTCCATCAACAAACATCATATTCCGGTTCAAAGATCGTTTTCAAAAATATAAGGTTTTCTTCCCAGGCAAAAATTAATCTAAAATTATAAAATTTCACCCTTCTACGATTTGTCATATTTGAGTTACAGCGCTTACAAACCGACATACAGACAACATGGCAAAAATCCTGATTTTGAAAAAATCGGCTTCACTATACTTACACTATATTTCATATACATATATATTATATGTATATTGTATATGGGTATAAGAAAATTAAAAGAAAGTAAAAATGTGGTAACAATTTTCACATTTTTTTAAATATTTAGAAAATTACATATAAAAAGGGGGGCTGCTTTTGCCTGAGACCTCCAACTATCATAACGTGCCAGTGATTATAATACATTATGTACATACATATATGTATTTCCAAATCAGTGAATGCCCATGCGACTAACTGCTCATAACATTACTATATACTAAACTGTATCTTTAAACTGACTCAAGGGTCTTAGATTTTCTAACAGTGAAAGCTTCATCAAAATCGGTTCAGTATTAACTTGAAATCAGATATGATAAATTTTAAAAACTATCAGAATGGATGATATCGTATATAAAACTACGAATAGATTCAAAATGTTTAAAATATTGATATATTGTAAGAATATAGCATGCATATTTGTATATTATAATGATGCTTTAGTGACATATAGAAATTTATTGATGATTTCCTTTGTACTGTAACATATTCATTAAAAATATACATATTTGAGCTATAGTTCATGTAATGATTCCTTTATATTTGAAGAGTTTACTCTATACTTTGCAAGTTATACTGTGTAAGTCTTATGAACCATATTTTTATTGTAATTTACATAATTTTCAGTGACGGACTGATGCAAAATTTAAAGAAATGTGAATAGAAAAATAAAAATGTAAAAGTTTTATATTTTCAAATTAGAGAAACTTGTGTATTATTATAATTAGTTATTATCATCACGAAGAAAAATGTAGTGGATTTTTTTAAATTAAGTATACTACAGAAACTAGTAAAATGTTAGTTAATGTTATTTAGAAAAGAATAATTAGTTCAGACATTCAGAAGCCGAGGCGATTAAGTTTAATTTACATTACTTAAAAAATAGATAAATTGGAAATAAATAAATAATTAGTTGGTAAAAAATAATTTAAAAAATTACACATTTATAAATCTAAGAATGAGTTTTTTTAGTTTAAAATTACGTGAGCCAGAAAAGTTCTGTTTTATGTTGATTTTTTTTGTATATGGGGTACTTAGTGACTTAAACTAAGTCTAGAACTATATTAAGCTCCTGATGTAGACTTTTTGTAAATTCTAAACAAATGTAAAGTGACATTGTTTTATGTTATTAAGGTGTAAATTTTTAGCTTATAGTTAAAAGTTCTACAATTATGTATCTTAATTTTTAGCTCAATTAGAAAAAAAATATTTATTAATTTGCATAAATTTAAACAAAAGACAAGAACTGCTGAAATTTTTACGAAATTAGACCAAGATTAAATTTTTGGTTTAAAACAACAATATGGGACAACGTCTCTCTGTATGTCTTTATGTCTGTGCATTTGTGTCCTTATCACTCGAGAACCAATTATCCGATTAATGTGTTTTTTTGCTATGCTAAGAAACATAAGGAATAAGTAGTGACAATAACAGTAAATCATTCGAAAAAAATCGTAAATATCTCGTCTCTTATGCGAGATAGGGGGCTCTTTTTTCATCTAAAGCCCCTCACTTCCGTGGTATTTTTCCCGCTGGATCTAATTAAACTAATTAGAACCCTCCATACGTGACAGGGGGTAGAATATTAACTCCCGAGCGAAACTAATATGGTAGGTATCAAGTTCAAATGGTTCTTTCTCTTAAATAGATAATTTTCTCAACACTTTCACATACTATAATAAAATTGTTTTTGCAACAAAAGCACACAAACTCTCAAATACATTAAATAAAATAGTAACTCATGATTTATTGAAAAACATCTTTATACACTTAAATGTTTAAGTCCGGTTCTGTAAACGTACGAGAGATAATGGTGCACTACGGTCGAACTGGGATTTGCGATTACATCTTAGAGAATTTTACATCCAACTAACAGAAAAATGCTGTCTCTTTGCCATTCACTCGAATTGCTGAAATCATGGTTTTATTCATGAATTTTATTACGTTACGTAGCCCCAGAGTCTGTGTGTATGTGTGTGTGTGTAATGCTGGTGCAAGAAATACAGAAAACTAAAATATAACATTTGTTATTCGTTTGAATTGTTTTTAGAATATTTAAAAACACTGCAGAAATATATACTTCGTAAAAACACCGAACTCACAATCAGTGTAGTACATATAGTGGGTGACCAAGTTATTGTATCACCTACAAAAAATTATCTT
Organism: Sialis lutaria; assembly: GCA_949319165.1. Classification (NCBI taxonomy): domain Eukaryota; kingdom Metazoa; phylum Arthropoda; class Insecta; order Megaloptera; family Sialidae; genus Sialis; species Sialis lutaria. The sequence continues at coordinate 20,318,547 of OX439241.1, forward strand.
TCTCCAATTTCATTACCTATTTCGAAGAGGATAGAAATTATAGCAATATTCGATATAAAATTAAAGGTGAAAAATTTTCATTTTCCAAAATATATTTTTTTATTTCTTAAAATAATTACAAAATACTAATAGTCCAAGATGTGAGCGCCAAAATTTGCAACTACTTTCTAAAAGCTGATTTTTTGATATTACGTCACATTTGTGGTGTAGTATACAGCCTGCCGACAGTCCAGCTAGTTTCGTTAGCGTTTGGCGCGGGGGTGGTTTTAACTTTATAAAAAAAACTATACACGTTGCAACCCCTTTTATCATAGTCAGTCATCAAAATCTTGCAACCGGGCGCGTCAGCACTGCGTTTAACTCATATCTATCATAATCTATACCAGTGATTTCCAAACTGGGAGGCGCAGACTAGTGCAAGGGGAGGCGCGAAAAGTTTAACAGAAGTGTAATTTTCATAACATAACATTAAGATATATGAATTAAAAAATACATTTTCTTATAAATAAACTTATTATTTTTTAAAATATATTATCTGTTCCTAAAAGGCACGTTACTGTTTTGTTTTAGATTGAAAATTATTAAAAACGAAAAAGTATGCGATAATTCAAACAAAAAGTTCAGAGAGAACCCCTAGTTCGAATCGAACTATTATGAAGAATATAATTATTTTTTAAATTTTTGTATTAAAACATTTTTTACTTTTTAAAAAGTCTCTATTATTTTACGAAATAAAAGGGGGGGGGGGCAAGATTACATTTTTTTAAGGGAGGCGCAGTAACAGAAAATTTAGAAACCACTGATCTATACATCGTGAAAGTAATTTCTAAAATATGCAATTCGGTATAAGAGTTAGGAATATTATTATTACTTAAAAAAAATAATCATTCCAAATTTTACCTTAACAAATGCCGTCAGCAGCTGTATTACCATCTCCGCACCAAACGCTAACGAAACAAGCTGACTGACGGCAGGCTGTATATCTACATCACAAATGTGGCGTAATATCAAAAAATCAGCTTTTAGAAAGTAGTTGTAAATTTTGGCGCTCACCTCCCCAACTATAAGCCTATATACAAAAAAACATTTAAAACTAATATATAAAAGTTTTAATATATAAAAAGTTTCTCTATCAAATACACTAATTATTTTCGCACAACGCGCTTGAAAATTAATTCAGTAATGCAAAATAATCATAAAAACAATTGTTCTTATACAAAAGTTTGATAAAAAAATTCTAGAAGTGTGTGTTCTTTTTCACAATTTAATCTGTATTACGTAATTAAGCAAGAAAAAATAAATTCCACAAAAATTCCACAAAATTGAATCATTTTTACTAATACACGAATCATCAATAATTATTACCAAAAACCGAAATAACTGTACGTATGTTTTTAAAAAAGATTAAAATGTAGACGTGCCATTCAAATTACATATTGCTGAAAATATTTTTGAAAAATATGACTCGGTAATATTCATCATCAACATAATTGTAGATTATGGCTGTGTGATGTTTTTAAATTGTATGCATCATGGCAACACATCGGTAATACATTGCCAACATCTGCAATAGTCAATAAATACTGATTGTGAGCCATATTGCCAAATCATACAACAATATTTCGATATGTGTAATAATGTGTATATTGCTGGCTATATGTCTGCCACATAATTGCAACATCACCAATAAAATGCGGCCCGTGCAAATGTACAGAGTTAGAAATGTATTTTTATTGGTAACTATTTTGCTTCCTCGCCATATCGAAGTTACGAGATGTTTTGTGTTCGTTTTAAAATGAGAAAAAAGATGTTCTCCGATTTCAAAATTTTCACTTGATCTTTCCGTCTTGGGTCAAGACAAACACTTTTTGTTTCATGTCTGTCTGTATGTCTGTTTCGTTAGCGGTTCTACTCCTCCAGTCAATAGGTACTTTCATAATACAAAAATAGCGTTCTATCAGATATTAGAAAGGAGCTAATAAAATTTGTTAGCTACAAGCACTTTCAACGGAGTATTAACTCTGCGTTATTATATATTATTTATGGATTTAGATCAGTGATACTTCAACTTATTATAATTTACAGTTGGCGACTCTAACTGTATAAATACATTTTCATAAAATCACCACTGTTGCACGTTTCACCACATGTTCAAAATTTCAAACTTTTAAATTATATTGAAATATATTTTTAAATTTTATAGTTTTACGCTTATTAAACAACACACGCAATGAAATTTTCGCGTTTTTAAGATCAATTTAATATTTTTAATATATGATTATTTAGGTTATATAGAAACATACTAAACAAAACGCAGTTGTCATTTTTTACTATTTTTGTGTGACCTGTCCCCTCTTGCAATTTGGTTACAGATATATCCTTTTAGCGACATGGGGATTTTAATTGCGTTAAAGGTGTCATCCATTGGCGTAACCAGAATAGTATTCAGAGGTAATATCCACTATTTTCATATATTTAAATTAAAATTAAGCAAGAATATCCATGCATCCACCTAATTGATATTAAATTACAATTTTGTATCAATCCAAAGCATTCTAAAAAAATCTTCATATGTTAGAGAAATGAGGGAGGTAGCGTGACAAAGTATGACGAGGGGAAGAAAGAAGTCAGATAATTAATTAATTAAACACAAAATTTTACTTCAGCGCATTTCATAGAAATCAAAAATAACAGAAAATGGCATAATTTAGTATAGTAAAAAATTAAGAAATATATAAAAACTTTAATAAAAGTGCGATACGCCACTGAAATATTAATAATAAAATTTTATTATCTTCTCTTTGTTTGGTACTATGCAAGAGAGTGATATTTTCTTATTATATCATCCTAGGCAATCAACAAAGTATTGACAGCAAGGATAGTAACTGTATGACAGACGTGATCGAGAAAGTTTAGACAGAAAACATAATGTTTTATATCTATCCTTTCTACTATTAAATTAAAAACAAATATCTACACTTTGTATTTAATGTTTATAGAGCAGGAAATACAGAACTGTCAAAATATACCAATCAGTCAATCAGACTCAATTCTATTTATCTGTGGATTCAATTTTTATTTTTTTAAATTGTAGAAACTGGTATACCGGGTGGATAAAAAAACGCCCCTTATAAATAAATTACAAAAAACTTTACGTTAAACGTTTTAAAAATTGACAGAGTGCATGGACCGTGCATCTGACTCGAAAACAGAGTTGTATCAAAGGAAATACATGGAATATAGTTACGGATATAGTTGTCCTTATTTACTCGATCAGGAGTATCTATTTCATTCTTTTTAGAAAAAGAGTTAGATACATATATGTATTCTAAACGCCACTACACCTCTTTCTCTCACTTTTTGAAGAAATGTTACACCATTATGCGGTCCATGTTCTATGACTATGGTTACAACTCCTTAAATAAAATACATCAAAAATATCGGTATATTGGATAAATAATATATTTTAATTTTTAGAATAGTTAGGTATTATAGTAAATAATAAGTTTTTTAACCCTTTGCACTCCAGCCTAGTTATTCATATAGTTTTAAATGTCGCATTATCGGCGACAACGGAGTGCAAAAGGGTTAATTATTCTATATATCCGGTATTATAAAGAAGCTAGCATTTGTTAGATAACTAGCACTTTCAAATGGGGGTATCAAACCTACATGATAGTTCCCTTGAAGTATCATGAAGTATTTGACATATTTCTCGCACATACAGTTAATTAAAATGAGTGGTATTAAAACAGTGGTGATATTATGAGAAATTGAAGTATTACTGATCTAAATTCTAAAACAAATCTGTAGATATTATCACTGAATTAATACTCTTTTGAAAATGATAGTTAGCTAATAAATTTTGTTAGCTCTTTTATAATACCGGACATTAAAATACCTTTTAATACTTTTGTAGGAAAAAAATGACATATAAAAATGTTTTAATTTTATTCCGAATATAATATTCGAAAGGCTTGAAGCTTAAATGATTAGAAAGCTACTCTTTCTAATATTTGTTATTATTATTTTTTGCGTCTTCTGAACCCGGTACCTAGGTCTTTTTAGACAATATTTTATTTTCTTACATAGGTTTTCGTGACTGTTGTCCATAAAACTACCTTTTCGAACTATTGTCCACGTTGTCATATTTTATAGCTTGACGTTTCGACTCTCATGTCGGAGTCTTCTTCAGAAATGTTTCTGAAAAGTTAATTCGTAAGCATTTTTATTTGTTTATTTTGAAATTTTGAGTTTATTTTTATGTTTAATATTTTCTATCTACATTTTAAATTTCTGGACACGTAAAATATTGTATTGACATCGACTTACTCTTCGAATACTAGATTTCTTGATGTACTTTGTTGAAGTACCGTAACTACTAACAAATTCGTCGAAATGATTTGGAATTAAAATAAATTATACTAGAGCAATTATATCTAAACTCAATAAGCATGGAAACTACTTTTGATATATTTATATATGTATAAATAGTTATATTAGTATATCTAATTAATTTTTTTACTATTTCATAATGTTAATTCCAAGCATTAAACACAAATATTGAATTGTATAAATAGCTTAAAAAGCTATAAAAATAAACGCTTATCATTGTTTTAAAACGGCCAATTAACTCATCATGATTTTTTTGAATTTATGCAAGCCATTATAATAATATTTCTCACACAGACTTCTGGTAGGAAGCTCATGATTGACAATTGGCCGACTACAATACTATACTATAAATCAAGGGTGGTGAATATTTATATACATTTATGTATTAATTCTTCGTCTGTCTTGATAATACAAAAATATAGAATTTGTGCAGTACAGAGCAACTCCGTAAGATGTTATGTCAATTGTCCACGTTAGTTAACTTCAAAGTAGAGTACAAATATTTATAAGAATATGCTGTCCCGAAGAGTGAAATTAGTCGGTAAATCAATTTCTTTAAATTAGGGTACTTCGATTCAAATGCAAGTTTCCATAATTCATTTAAAGATGTAGAAAAATTTGTAATTCATTTGCAGTGCCTTCTTGAAATTCTGTCAATTCTATTAAATATAAGTTAAAAAAACATCTTAAAATTAATGCCAATTCCGAAAGCATTCACAAAAATGACAATTAATGAAATCTATAATTAAAATCTGACTGCAATTCTTCCAACTTTTCTAGATATTCTTTAAGTTTTTCATCTTTAAAATCAAATTATTAGCGTATCGTTTACAAGTGTGTAACGGCACACAATTTAAAATTGTTATTTATTTATTATATTATCCTAAATATACACTTGGGACCTGACAATGCTAAAAGTATATTTACCTTCTAACTAACTGTACTAACTGTTTGTAACTTACTTTGGTACCGTATGTATTACCAACAAAACCAAGTACTAATAATACATTTAATTAAAGTGATTTTTATTTTTCGGCATTATATTTTTTTATAATACATATTATATGTGCATTTTTTATGAGAGTTTAGCATTTAACTAAATTAAGTATTTAACTTAAATATATTAGGTATTAGCACCAGTCATGGGTACTTTAAGAGCAAAGTACACTGTTTTTTTGGGATAGATGGGCTTCATTTTTCTAATTTTCATGAACTTATGTTACTTATAAAACAACATTTTTTTTTAATAAATCAATTAATTACCAAAGTCCAATATATAGTTTGTTTTTTAAATTATAGCTTTTTATTTTATTTGTGTTTTTTCTCCACTACTGGATAACGTAAGACTAGTAATGGGTACCCAGTGATGAATACTTGCTAATGATAACAAAATGATAAGTACTACAATACAAAAGTTATAAAATAAAGAGTCGTAAAATTTAAAACAATGTAAAGAATTTACATAACAAAATACACTTTTCTTGATAGTGTGCCGAACTGCGATAATTATTTGTCCACTGTTTTTAAACAAAATGATCATCATTTAATTACGCTGTAAGACAGTTAAATGTATATAGATTAATATTCAGTAATGCAGTAATCAAATATCAACAAATATTTCTTATTCAGTACATTTAATTAAAAATTGCCCAATACTGGAGTAGTGCCCAAGACTGGTGCCAATACCTTATTAAATGACATTTAAATTACGTTGCCAATACAACAAATCTACTTGAATGTGTGATATTTCAATTTAAAAAAAATTAATACATATAGCTACAACCATTATTGAAAATTTAAATATAAATAATAATAATATGTATACTGGGGTGATTCATTTCCACAAAACATTTTTTTTTCAAGGTCCTCAAGCAAAATTTTAATCTACATATAGAAAAAAAAATTCTCACCAAGATTGAGCTCTTAATTCCTATTTTAAGTACTTGCAATTTAAATATGAAGTTTTCCCATTTAAAATGCATGAAAAAATTTTTTTTTTTTTTCAAATTGCTAATGCTTAGACACCTTTTATCATATTGGGAATCGGTTTGATGGACCTTACGGGAAATTTTACGCTCTTTAAAATTGCTTTGGTGTTTTTTTCTGTAACTCACACTGGTTCGCCAGTAGGAGTCATCTAAATACTAACAAATAATGCAGCATTATTAGTTAGTATTTATCAATTTCTTGCGTTTTAAGGCCTAAAAATGGCTGTAAATTCATTAAATATTGGTAAAAAAAACTATTTTTTACGAGTCAGCTCTTTTTTTCTCCCTAATTTTTGCAGTTTTCTAAAAAAAAAATGGAAAAAAAATTATTTCAAAAACTGTATTTAGATGACTCCTACTGGCGAACCAGTGTGCGTTACAGAAAAAAAAACACTACGGCAATTTTAAAGTGCGTGAAATTTCCCGTAAGGTCCATCAAACCGTTTCCCAATATGATAAAAGGTGTCTAAGCATTAGAAATTTGAAAAAAAAATATTTTTTTACATGCATTTTAAATGGGAAAACTTCATATTTAAATTACAAGTACTTAAAATAGGAATTAAGGGCTCAATCTTTGTGAGATTTTTTTTTCTATATGTAGATTAAAATTTTGCTTGAGGACCTTGAAAAAAAATGTTTTGCGGAAATAAATCACCCTAATGTATACGTTTAGGGACATGAATTGTATAATTTTGATAATTAACTTTAAGGCATAGGCCACGCACCAGACGACAAGATATATGTAAAAATCGTATATTACACGTTTTTATTTAAAAATTAAATTTTGAACAGCACGAGTTGCATTCAATAAGTAACAGAGCTACGTTCATACATACATGTTTGAAGATATTTTCGAGATATATATGATTTATAGTTCCACAGTAGCTACTACATCACTAAACAAGATATTTTTCTAATTCACCCAGTATATTCAATTTCAACGATTGAGAGTAAAATTCCGCGATGTGCTTCAGAAAGCATCGTTCTTATTGTTAGTTCTATCTGGAAACATCCGGTAAAAAGAAAGCTCGGCGCCCCAAGAGAGTCTACGCCACTGGCATGCATACGGGCCACTGCATTTGTGGTATTGTTTAATATTCAGCAAGCGACTGGTTTTATTTATAGCCGGTGCTTTCGTTCATGTAAACTCACTAGCGGGTAATTGCACTGCATACATTACATAATTACATATGAAATATTACGTAATGCACGTAGCGAAAAGTAAGTGCATCAATTATTGCAATTATTTCGAACAAATGAAAAAAAAAATATTGATATAGTTTTGCTTGATTGTTATATTTCATGTGCAGTTTTATTGGGAGCAGTGTAATGAGTTTCTGGAGAACAGTTGAAACTTTATTGGAGTCATTTCAAAAAGTTTTTAAAATTTTACTAGTGCGAGTAAAACTCCCGCCCTGAGGGTTCCGTATTCTTATATAAAACTTATTTATAATCCCAGTTTGTACTGTTTATCAACAAAATAAAAACAAAAAATACAAATATTAAATTATACATACATGACTTATAAAGGTTTAAAGTTAACAATTTTTTGATACAAATATAAAATATCTTGTCAAATATTATATAGTTTTCAGTACTTTCAGTAATCATAACCTTAAATATGGATGAAATTTATTTTCAACAGGATGGAGCTCCACCTCATTAAATTTCATCCATATTTAAGGTTATTTTTGACAAGATATTTTATATTTATAACAAAAAATTGTTAACTTCAAACCTTTATAACTCAAAAATTACTTAATGAAAAAATGCTTTATTATAGTGTTTTGGAAATTTCTCGAGATAAGCTATAAGAATATGCAATAAAATATACAGGGTCCCATTTAAAAAAATAAAGTTGATCTTGAAAAGACCTTGAGGGACATGGTCAAGGTCAAAGTCAAAGTCAAGGTCACCATCTTACTCTCCGCTTGAAACCATACAACTTTGCTACCGGACATTTTCTCCAAAATGCATTCTAAATGAAGATATTAGGGGGGTCCGATACTTTTCGATGACCCTGTATGGTAAACACGACATGTGGTTAATTGTTTATAGTTCCACATTAAATTAGACATTAATGATTTTCGGATTTTTTCCTTTACTTTTTCCTTACTTGTACGCAATTTTTAAGATTCTGGGTCAACGGGAAATACCCTATAGATTTTAATGATCAGTGAGTGAGTCTGTCAAAATACACTTTGAATTGTATTGAGTAAAAAACTTGTATCTTTTATAGGACTGTGAGGTTGTAGACATTAGTGCTAGATATTAATACTTATACCTCTAGGTATAAGTATTAATAGGTAGGACTACAGAGCGATCCTTTAACGGCCCCTTTTTTCATTTTGAAGTACGGAAGCCCTAAAAATAACTAGATAAATTTTTCATTGTAGTATGGATACGATAAACCGACCCTAAACTAATCCGGAACCTCTTGTAATCCGAAACCGTCAATGCAGGATAGGAAAGTTAAGGCAGGTGTTAGGGAACGTCCATAAACTACGTATGGCTTTTAAAAGGAGCGGGGAGTAAAGTTTTATTGTTACATGGCGTTACATGGGATATGAGGGGTCATATTTAAATATAACGTAACGTTCATTGTTGGAGGATTAACCCATTATTATGTCTACTTCATGATGAAATAGTTAAAAAAAACTTATTGTTATATGTATGATATTATGTTACGTTACATTATATAGGGAAAGGGGTCAAAAACCATTATCTACAAGACTTTCCATGGATGTAGTGGGGTCCAAAAATTGTAAAAAAAAGTTACGTGGTTTATAGACGTTCCCTTATTTAATTTATAAAGTTGATATTGCATTATGGACCAAAAACCGATGGAAGTTTTTTACCCGTCATCGAACATTCTCAAAACAATTAGCGGATTTTCAAGTAAACATACTAGAGAACAACAATCCGTCGGTCGCCCTAATCAAATCATGTGCATAATTAAGATAATTAACGCTAATTAGCGCAATTTTCGAAACGAATTCCCGTCATAGAACATCCGAATGAAATTTATATAGAAATATAGATAAATATGTATAGTTTTTGAATATACCGTTCGCCCTCACCATATCCTGTGCAAACTACCCCAAAAACCAATTTAAAGGATTTAACAAAAATATCTTTATTATGCACAGCATTTGATAAGGGCGACCGATGTATTGTTGTTCTCTAGTATGTGTACTTTCATATTAGCTACTTATTTTGAGGATGTTCGATAACGGGTGATAAACTACCGTCATTTTTTTACACCCTTAAAATCGGTTTTTGGGTTAGTTTGCACAGGATATGGTGAGGGCGACCGGTATATTCTAAAACTATACATATTTATCTATATTTCCATATAAATTTCATTCAGATGTTCTATGACGGGAATTCGTTTCGAAAATTGTGCCAATTAGTGTTAATTATCTTAATTATGCACAGGATTTGATGAGGGCGACCGACGGATTGTTGTTCTCTAGTATGTTTACTTGCTAATCCGCTAATTATTTTGAGGATGTTCGATGACGGGTAAAAAACTACCATGGGCTCTTGCTCCATTATGAGTAATATATGAGCAGTGTCCAGTGTTATACTGAAAGTTAATAAAATGAGTTACCTTATAAGCACTTTGAACGGGGTATCAAACTTATATTAAATATACGTATATTTCAAAAAGGTTAAGTTTACGTTAAAATATTTTGTATGATTACTCACTGCTCTCAATTTCAAAATAAATCTCACAGAATGAATGTACATATAACCACTTCAAAGTGCTTGTAAGCTAATAATTTTTTATTCCATTTTATCGGGAGTTTTGCTTTTAGCTCATAAAGTATTTTTCCTGTAAACAAGACGGTTTACAAGACGTTAGAAGCAATATTCTATAATTTTACAAATTCGCTAATCCGACAGTGATCTGTAAAACGTACATCGAATAACCGTAATTCTATTGTATAGTACATACATATAGGTAACTCCACCTGTTAGGAAAGTAATATAATTTCATTATTTGTAATCGCATTAAAATACTATTTTTTCTTATAACTTTTTATCTGAGATGTTTTCATAAATCTTTTTTTATTTTATGTTTTCTTTTGTATTTTACTTTTATTCTCTTATTTTAATATATAATCTTTTACTATTCTAACATTAACTATTTATCTTTTTCGACAATAACAATTAATAACCTAAGACCTGGTCACCCTAATCATTTATATGAAGTAATATGAACATAGCATCTCAAGAGTATTTTCAAAAACTTTTTGGGGGGTTAAATTGATTATTATTATTATTATTATTATTTTACATCAATGAGCTAGATTTTTTCTAAAATAATAGAGTTCACTTTTCAATAATAATTTAAAAACAAAATTGTGATTTACGTTATAAATTTTATAAAATCAATGCCATGTATCATGAACGATGAGAGCAATGAGAGGTATGGATCTTCTTTTTATAACTTTTTGTATCCAGAAATTTAATTAAGTTTTCCAATAAAACTTTCTCGTTGCATTTCATTCAGTTATCAATTTTAATATATATGTTCCTTGAATTTCTTCTTCTCTGACACATCAGAATAAAGAAGTAGTCAAAAAGATACGTATAGATATGTATAGAATGGTTTTCAGTCTTTGTAAAATTTTAGCCATGTTGATCAAAAGTTGTCACAACTACGTCAAATGAATCGTTTTTTGAAACAAATATAAAATTGGTTGTGCTTTATTGGGCTTTATTATGCTTTAAAAAATCTACCAATCCAAAAAAAGGCATATTGATATTATTTTTGGAGTGCAAATAAGAACTTTTAGAACAGAGCTCTAAATTTTTAGTAAAATAGGTGGTACAACTTGTTCTTTAAAAAATTATAAGAACCTGTCATTTTTTATTATTGGCAATAACTGATTTTTCGAACCAGTACATTTGAACATAACACTAATGTCCGGTTTCAAAAAAGGACTACAAATTTGCAAGCTAGCTAGCACTCTCAACTGAGATATCAAACTTATATGACAGTTCTCTTGGATTGTCATTGGATGAATTTGACAACTTTCGCGCACGCGTTGTATGTAAACACCAACGGTATTAAAACAGTGGTGATATTATAAAAAATACTTTATACGGTCAGAGTCGCCAACTGTGTTACAATACATTAAAGTATCATTGCTCTATATTACGTAGCAAATCCATAGATACTATCAAAAAATTAATAACCTCATTTATGAGTGCTATATATAGCTAGTTTGCAAATTTGCTAGCCCCTTTATGATACCGGACATAGGTGGAACTATTATATTTACTATAATATTTTTATAAGCAGTTTGATTTCTTTGCGAAATTAAAACTCTACCCTTCTTTTTTAAATTCAGCCCTTAAAAGTAAAATACGTAGGACGTGACCGAATTATGTTTTGGTGAAAAAATAAATCTTCAATAAGATTCTTTTATATGTATCTACAATATATTTACTTATAATATTGACGAGAGGAGAATCTCGAATTTAAAATCTTAGATAAGACGAGACTTATACCTAAACCTAATCGTGTTCCAAACGTTTTACGTACGGGGCATAAAAGAAATATTCAAGTTTCATCTGAATTGAACTTTACCTGTAATACTTCATCAGTCATTAAGATTTTTTAAGACTCATTTGTATATACATAAAGCTATTTACCATAAAAAGTTGTTTTTAATTAAAAAACAGGGCTTGTTTTGACGGTATGATCGTTAATCCAACCCTGTTTAGTAACCATAACCTAAAACACACGTATATCTATATACGTGATCGGTGCAACATGTACCAACACAGGTAAAACAAATACGATACTGTAAATTTACAACAAGATTTATCTTTGAGTTCATAACAGAAAATCCCAAACATCAAACAGCCACCGTCCGTGTAGATTTATAGCAAGGGGGGAGTAACCCAACTCTAGCCGTGATCATTGTTTATAGTATTGCATAGCGGACGTTTTTATTTGGGTTACTGTAATACTGTATAAAATATTTTAAGTCTTGTTCATACGGATCTGAGATTTAGGAAAAAATATATTGCAACCCTTATGACATTTGACATTATATATGGCTGATAACATGGGCGACCGCGCATATTTTCTGTCGGGTTGGTAGTATCGCGTTATATTTATAGATTTAAGGGTCATTTTGAAATGTTCAGCTGAGTTAGCAACTTGTATTGTTACTTGAACGGTTTTTTGTTTGTTTGGATACACTAATTCATGGCTTTAATGATATATGTGTCTGCTGATAGGGGATTGGTAAGAAATAACCGTGTTGAACATTCGAAAAAAATTTTACGCTTCATTTACTTTTTAGTTGTATTAGGCCGATCATCTATTACTACTATCCCATTATTGTAATCTTTGCCATTTTGGATGCGGAACAATATATTATGTTAAGTAATTATTTATTTTTAAAAGAAGAAAGTTTTAAATTAATTATTCGATAAATTATTCAAAGTTAGATACTTAATGTCAAATAATATTATAAAAATATCCCTTAAATTTTGCTTATTAAATACTATCATAACTTTATTACACTGTTTTCAACAATAATAATAAATAATAAAATCATGTGTTATTTTAAATTATAAGTAGTTACTTAGGTACGCCCAAATAAATTCATATTTTGCGATTTATATAAAGGAGAACTATTATTTTTTCGTTAAATTTTGATTCGTAAATCATAGATGAAAAGTCTTGAATCTTTATTCTTCAATAGAAAATAAAAAAATGATTGAATTGTAATGTTTTTCGCAAGATCGCATCTGATACTTTAACAAAGAAAATTAAAACATAATCATAAAAGAGCTAGCAAGCACTCTCATGTGAGGTATCAAACTTATATGACAGTTCTCTTGAAGTTTCACGAAGACCTTGGCAAGTTTTGCGCACGCGTTGTATGTAAACACCAACAACGGTATTAAAACAGTAATATTATAAAAATGACCACGTACGGTCACAGTCGCCAACTGTATGACATACGTTGAAGTATCACTGCTCTAAATTCCATAACAAATCCATAGATACTATCACAAAATTTATACCTCATATGAGAATGCTTGCTAACTAACAAATTTTACTAGTCACTGAAATAAGTGCTCCACATTAGACGACGCTCCCCTACAATATAAATTTACTTATAAATCCGATATTTGTATGTAAAATTATCAAAAAATTGTTTGTTTAGTGGTAAATACGTCACAATTAAGCAAACAATAATAATTATTTAGTCACATTTTTTCGCAAGCTCATGTTAATAATAACTAGAAAAATCACATTTTTTTCACAAGCTCGGATTATTAATAACTGGAATTTACTTTTGATTCGTTTACCTGTTTATAAGAAAATATCAGTTTTAATTTTTGCATCCTGTTGAATTTATTAACTTACTAATTTTTCTTATGATTATGGTAGTACCTATGAAAAATAAATGTAAACTATAAAATAAAGCTTCCTGTGAAAATTTTGCGCATCATACACCACCCTTATGGCTTTAACAACCCTTAATTAACTTTGTACATGCACATCATAATTTGTTATAAGCAGTTTGCTTTATTTTCTTGAATAATTGAATTCACCGTTTATCATTTTTCTCCACTACTTTAAGGGTTGTACAGAAATTCACTGTTCTTGAACTTTTTGTATTAAATATACATTTTAGTAATATTTACTATCAATTTACTTAAAACCACTGATCCAATTTTGAAAAAAAATGTTGTATTTGTATGAAAAATATAAATTAAAAATTGATGTTCATTAATATAGGTACATAATAAATATATTCATTAAATAATTCAAATAAAATATATTTTCGTATTTGCACACTGTTATGGAATAATGCAGGGGTCCCCAATCTTTTTGTACCTAAGGGCATATCTAAAATATCGGTCGATCAACTGGTACCATTCATTTTTTTAAGGTACCCACATCAAAATTGCGATTTTGATACGGACACTCGGGCGTATCTCACGCCTAAACTAAACAAGTTAGATATTCTACTTTTGCTGTTTTTTTTATGGGAAATTTTGTGATCTTCAAAAAAGGTTCTAAAACATTTTTTCGTATATTGCTCTCTACTTAATTTAAAAATATTATAGTTATCGCACGTCACGGTCATAGGGTTGGGGACCCCTGCACTGGGCTCTATCAGCCCACAAAATAATATGACCATAATTGAAAAAAAGTAATTTGACGTTGAATTTTTAATTAGATACATCATCTAATAAAATTTGAAAATATTTTTTAAATCATTCTCTCTTCAACCAAACCGCAAAGAGTCTTTTTTGCAGAAATTATTTTGTTTTTGATTTTATTAAATTTGAAAACTTTACTTTTAATTAAACTTCACTCATACATCAAAAATTATATTTTGGGTTGATATACAAATGCCTATTACTCTATATAAAAAAAGTTTATAACCACTGCATGAAAGACTTATAAAAACACTTACTAATAATCCAGAAACGTGACATGGGATAAAATATATACTATCAATTATAAAAAGGTACATGTCTTTTTTTAAATCATATCAAATTTCATTTTAATGAACACGATTTTTTTACATATTTCTTCTCTCAGTTATTCCTTACAAAAAGGTTAAGTTCAGTATTACCATATGGTTCTTATTACCCCATATAACCTTACTACTAAAAGCTAACTAATTTTAACAAATGACTTTGTTAAAAATAAGTCTGATATTTTACAATTTTAAGATATAGTTTCTATATTTTGATACGTGATATGAATCACATAGAATGAAATGTATGTACTCGTAAGTCATTATAGCAATATACAAGAAATGGGATTCTATTTCAACATTAAAAAGCTGTCTGGATATACAAAAAAATAAAAAGAGATTATGCATAGCTTTATATATGTAGATTTATCTACCAAAAATATAGCTAGGGTAAAACCAGGATAGATGCCCCACTTTTTGAAAAGTTCTCCTCATTTTAAAATTATTAATTTACCATGAATAATTCCTATGAATATAGCTACTTTAGTCTTTTATATTACATTATAACTTGTTTTTGTTGACCTAACAATAACTGATTTTGCAGAAATTGAGTTTTTGCAGAACCATTTTTTTGAGGATAGATGCCTACCTACAGAATAGATGCCCCATCATGAAATTGCTAAGAAGGATAGATGCCTCTAGTGTAGGATAGGTTGAGTTAGGTTAGTTTCAATCCTGCACTTGACATAAAAAAACAACCTTTTGTAACATCAAAAATTTTACACTGATGTAAAATAACATTTGCTTTCTATTTACTTATTTTTATTGATTTTAAAATGATTGTTGTAAAAAAAAGTAAGATCGCTAACAATAACATTAAATTTGACAACAATAACATTAAACATACCTATACCGCCCAAAAGTTTTATAGCGTAAATATCACATGAAAGCAACGTATAAACATTTATCCATTAAATTATCACAACGGTTAAGACCAAGGTATATAAATATAGAGGTATGGCAATGCGGTCGTTGACCAATCAGCGTTGTTGACGTCACTGGTGGAAATATTCAAATGTTATAAATGTTATAGTTGCAAAAACATTCTTTAATTTATTATTGTTTTCGTATTTTTGACATTTTAACAATACATACAATCACAGAAGTACAAATTCAATATTCCAAAATCATAAAAAGCTGTTAATACGATATAGCCCAGTTTTTGTATAGCCAACTTAAGAACAGTAAAAGTAATACTTCTCGAATACACCAAATTGTCTGTGACAGCTTTTTATGATTTTGTAATATTGAATTTGTACTTCTGTGATTGTATGTATTGTTAAAATGTCAAAAAATACGAAAACAATAATAAATTAAAGAATGTTTTTGCAATTATACATTTATAACATTTGAATATTTCCACCAGTGACGTCAATTCCCGCACCACCGCTGATTGGTCAACGACCGCATTGCCATACATCTATATTTATATACCTTGGGTTAAGACATACTATAATACAACATAATATTTTCGATAAGTAGGGTTAACAGCTAGATTCGTGGGTTTCAAATGTCAAAAATTTTAGATTAGGTAAACATATGAATAACAGCGAATGTTTTGGCTTTACCGATAAGTACCTAATAAAATACTTTTTTAATACACGCTAGGCACTAACAGGATATATGTAGATGCCCCGTAGAACATTAAAATCTGTCAATATGAAACAACTAAAAGAAAAATATAACATTTCAAAATAAGTCATATGTATGTATGGGGATAGATGCCCCAGGGCATCTATACCGCGAAAAATCGGGGCGACTATCCTTTTTGATATGGATATATGTTTTTTTATTTTTTAACGAAAATAAATACAAAAGAGCGATTATTAACATCTAGGTGTGTACTTAATGAACCAGTGTATTGATATAATAAAAATAGAACGGAATTTATTACTACTTATAAAGATATGTAACAGTAAATACTTACCTCTCAAACTTTGAAGCACTTGTCGCATCGTTGCGGAAATAATTAACCGTACAAGTGAGACGTTTTTGTTTCGCACAACGGTTTGCGAAGGAATAAGGTATGTGACACTGACGCTTCTTATTTAAACTATTAATTCGATGTTTCGACTTTAGGGGGCTTGGTTCTCGAAAACGAGGCACCTATCCCACTGCGGCATCTATCCTGGTTTTACCCTATTTGTTTTTTAGGTGTATGAAATATTAAGTTTGGGGAATATTTTTATAAAATCCATCTTTTGCAGCACTATGTACGTAAATTATCAATACTTTCAGTACATTTCTCTCTGGATATTGTAGAAGGTAAGAACACATACTGCTGACAAATCTATTATTTACGTTACCAACAAAAAATGTCCTAACCCACTTAAATATTGTATTATGTGAAAAAAGTGGACAGTCTCTTCGCATTAGACTCAACTGAACATGCCTAGGTGTTGCTATAATCAAATTTGTAAGAAAATAAATTTTCACAGTGAAAATGGAAAGGATTTTTATGTAGTTGTCCTTAATAACTAACCAGTAAAAACTGACAGCATATTTATTTTCAAATGATCATTAAATTAGTGGAATAGAAAATTCTATTTTACAACTGAAAAGTTGCCGAGTTTTATAAGTTTAAACTGACAGACTGACAGCTTATTAATTTATTTCTATATTGATGTTTTAGGGTAATTTTGAACAATCCTTTTAAATCAGTAGTATATGTATGTAGAAACTTCTGCTTTATGAGTGAATGGTTGTAAGTTATGAGTTATAAAAAATAGTCTTAAAAAATAAAAAAAATGCCTAGAATTTTTTCAAAGTTCATGCCAAAATCTTATTTTTTTTAATTATTTAGCTCCGAAGACAGACAAGTATCTCAAATAATTTTTTTTATAGATTTATAGTATTAATAAAATAAATTATCGAAGCACATATTTTCTAAATCCTAAAACAATGGAAACAAAACTTTCTTAGTTTTAAAAGAACTAGTTGAATACAATTTCCGTACCTAATTATATGTTTTGATAAAAACTCGCTTAGATTCAAAAAGCTTTTGTTTGAAATTTAGACAAAATCTTTGGCGGTCTTTAGTTCCCTCACGAAGAATTTCCGGACAGATGTTTACATGAACTTTTTTGTTTGAAATATTTTTCTCGATCAACTGTTCAAGTTTGTTCCACCTGATATGACTCACCCTGTATAAATGAGCTTATCAATTTAATATTATAAATACAGTAGACACCGGTTATAACGACTCCGATTAATACGACGTACTAGTTTTAACGACTCAAAATAAAAGTCTAACTGAATCTCATATAATTGTATTTTAGCAGGTTATTACGACTATCAGCTTTTACGACTTAATATGACCGGTCTCTTCGAGGTCATTATTACCGGTTTCTACTGTATTTTTTAAATTAATTAATATGAATATTTGATTACGAAAATTACACTCTTAGAAATTACAAACGGAAGCTAATTTTTTTTTTGTGGATCAAAAAGACCTACGCTAAAAAGATCCCATAAAACTCTTGTGGCCTATAATAGAGCCCGTTAAGTTCATAAGACGTCATAGCTTATATGCGTCAAAAACAAACACAAAAAAACACAATGATTAATGATAATAACCGTGTAAATCTACGTCCAATAATAATTTTATACATTTTATTGATTATACAATATAATAAATGCAAGAAAAACATTACAATTAATTAACTTGTGAAAAATGACTACGAACTAAATTTCTCACTACTATTAAAATCATACCCTTGGTACCATGCACTACTAACCCTTCAACCCAAATAGTACAAAAGATCCTTCAATCCAAACAATATTCACCACAAATTAAACAGTTCCCTTTAAAAATCAACACACAATCCATTTAACAAAATCGTTCTTACATTCTTTAACCACGCAATTTCCTGGCGAGCATTTTTTCTTCCATAATGTACACAACCTTAATGTATAAAGAAGTAATGATTAGATTGAATGACATGGCGTTTCACAACCAGATCGAACTCGGATTTTAACCCTCTCTCCGCGATCTCCACCATTCATAAACATACTACACCACCCTACTATGCGTATGATGCATCAACTGTTTCACAAACCAAAATGTCTTTGAAAATATTGATATCTAATATTGGAATGATATTAATATATTTTCTTCATTTACCCTTTGTCTATCTTTAATAATAAAAATATCAGTGGTATTAAATTGTATATATGTTTAAAAAATTTATTTAAAAACGTCGGAACTTGTGACGCATAGAGGGTAAATTAGATATGATTTTTTCGGCGGGATGGAGTTAATGCGAAAAGTTTTTGTTGGGTAAATGGTATGCAGGATCTTAATAGCTAATCTAAGATAATCAGAAGCCAAGGAACGCCATTAGTTTTACGTCAAAAACATTGATTTGCAAGAGACATGGGACGAGATAGGAACAAAAAATTGTAACATGTAAATGTATGTGTGATGAATTATTTTAATCTGGACTTTAACGTAGGTATTCTCACTTTACGGTCGCTCTGTTGAGGTTCTTATTAATTGTGAATTTGCATTTTAATCGAACCGTCGATGTTCTTAAGTCTTCAATGTAAAAGTTGTAATCGGATAAAGGTAGACATTGATGTCTTTATTTAATGCAGGGTTGTCCAAACAGTCAATCAGTGAATAATTAATTACTTACCAAGTATGGTTTTTTATTTTAGGTTTGTTTTAGTAGTTTCACCTAATGTTCCTTTCTGATTGTGAGAAAAAAACATTTTTTTATGATTTTATAACTTAATTAATTTCATTTTATATTTTTTATTAAATTCTTCATTATTTGATAGGTAAAATATTTTTGTATTTGATAAAATTTATATAACAATTTTATTAACATGCACACTTTTCTACATTTTGTATTTTCGATTATGTTCCTATGTACAGAGCTGTGCACAAGTACAAAAAAAAAGTACTTAAGTACAAGTACAATTACTTTACAAAAAAATGTACTTAAGTACAAGTACAAGTACATTGCAAAAAAAAGTACTTAATTACAAGTACAAGTACATTGCAAAAAAAAGTACTTAAGTACAAGTACAAGTACATTATCACAAAAATGTACTTAAGTACAAACACAATTACTTTTTGTAATTGTACTTACATTTTTTTAATTTCAATTACAATTACATTTGTTATATATTTTTTCTTTACTGTTTTAAAAAATACTTCAGAGCAGTAATGTCTATTTCCGTGCCCTGGATATTTTTAAGATCTTTTGGGTAGGAGATAAATCGATAAATATCGCTACATACTTATGTATGTATATCAGGAATTCCAAACAACTAAATTTAACGATGTTATAGACGTACAATCTGAGGCAAAAATAATATATATCTAAAGTAACAAAATACAACGGTTAGTATTATTTGTAAACAATTAAATTTTAAATGAAACGATTGTTTGAATTTTTTTAACATCATTCAAATTGCACTCATAGAGAACAAATATTTATATATTGAGAACATATTTAGACAAGGAGAACAACTTTTGCACTTTTTTAACTAAAAACAATTCTTCTTTTTCTATATTTGTAACTACTGAAAAAGTACTTGTATAATGTAAAAGTACTTAAGTACATTTGTATGTACTTAAGTACATTTTCAAGTACACAAGTACAATTACTTTTAAATAAACAAATTTAAGTACAAGTACAAAGTACTTTTTCCAAAAAAGTATTTAAGTACAAGTACAATTACTTTCGTTAGAAAAAGTACTTAAGTACAAGTACAATTACTTTCGTTAGAAAAAGTACTTAAGTACAAGTACAATTACTCAAAAAAAGTACTTAAGTACTTGTACTCGAGCACTTGTAATCGAGTACTGCACAGCTCTGCCTATGTACATGCACGTGTAATAATAATTATTATTTGTTTGTACATAAACAATTAATTTCTAAAATCTTATATTTGTACAATATTTGAAAACTCGTTGTTGCGAGACTAATTACTACATTTTTGATGTAATATCATTTTTTTATTATTGATGCGATTTAGGTACAATTTCGTTTTACATTATAAAAAAAATTACATAAATGTTATAATCTTACTCATTTTATTGTTATCTAAATTTCGTCTAAATAAAAGCTATCTACATATATGCCGTAGATTATCAGGATTATTTTTAGTTTGTACTTCCCTAACATTACTGATACTAAATCAATGGTGTAAACAGGAAAAATAAAGATCAAATACCAAAATTTTTGATCTTCACTGCAAAAAATATTTGTTTTAGCTTTACTCAATTGTTAGGGAGGCAGTACAAACAAAAATATACATACATGCAATATACATTTTTTTTAAGAAGAACTACCTGACCTCTTACTACTTGCATCAATACAAGGGTGAGGCATCCCCCCCCCGTATTACACCACTGTACTAAATGAATATTTAGTTTTATCATAAAGCAACTGCATTCCATAACAAAAATACTTTTTATACAAAAAAATAACTTACTAAAAAATTCAATTTGTTACATTTTTTTGAAAAATAAATATAAAATTTATGCTGAAACGTATCTTTTAAACCTATTGCAAATGCACGAAAATCCTCGAGTTCGATCTGAAAAATGACCGAACTAACGAAAATGTTTAAACAAAAAATATAAATTTTATTTAAAGAAACATTCAGAACACAAATATAATATTATTTTTCTCCACGTTTTACACCCAGCTCAAAATAAACTAACCACAAAGTTGTTGTAATAAAATACATTGAAAAACATTGTAAAATTAAATATGTAATAAAAACAAACAAGTTTTTAACTACGTTTGTACACGACACAAATCAGAACTACCATTAATTATTAAAGAAACAATTCAAAAAATTCATTTTAAACTTTCTACATAGTTTTAAACAGTGTTGTGCTTTTAACATGGTCATTTCTCACAAACATACACTATGATAAACATTTTATACAACTTAAGTTATAAACTATGCAGATAACCTAATTTGTATATGTTCATTTTTAATTACTATCTATTTATTTATTTTAAGTTGCAAAAAGTCGAATGTGAATGTTTTTAAAATACTAATGAATTTTTCTTTTCGGAGATATGGACAAGATTCAAAATATTTTTACAATTTTTTAAAACATAATTAAATTTTTTAAATCGTTAGCTTTCATTTGATACCCAACACATTGGAATTGAATAAAAACAAATTTTTGGTAACCTATTTATATATCCCTCTCAAAAGGTGCAAAACCTTTTTAAAAATATCGGTCCACTATTTATTATAAATATGCCAAATCTTAGCTATTAACGTCAAACGGTTCAATAGCTATAAGGTTGTGACAAACAGACCGTGTTCCTTTTTCCGGTTTTACTTAGAAATAAATCATGATCCAATAATACCAGTTCATTTGTTTTATACTGTGACGTCATCGCCAAGAAATTTTTCAAATAAGGAATTTGTCAATTTGTGACAAATGGAATATTTATAAATAAACGACAAATAATGTTTACATTGTTTACATTTAATTGTTTTTTCTATTAAATGTCGATGTAATACGTCATCGACAAGAAATTTATATAAAATGGCGGCTGTCAAAATATCCAGAGCAGACCGTGTTTTATTGGATCATGAAAATAAATTATAAATTGAAAAATGGTTTTCAAACTCATCAAGTATTTAAATTTATTATCATAGTAATTTGTGTTTTACTAGAATCAAGAAGAAAAAAACATTTTAAATGATTTCACAACAGGGTATTTCTGCTTTCGTTATGTAATCTTTGTCAGAAGTTGGATAAATACGTTGGTTATAACTTGCCGTATCTTATATTTATAATGAAGCCAAAAATTTCATAAAATCAATACCTACCTAAAATAAAAATAAATAAATAAAAATCATTTTGATTCAGTTCTAGTATCAGATGTAGCGTAAATATCCCAAATCAACCCTTTGATTAAATAACGTTATTCTCTACATGTTATCTACATAGTCTACACCAATTTGTGTTGATGTTTACACACAACAGCAACTTTGAATATCAATCATTTTAACCAGCAATAGTACATGAATATATACGTATTTATGTGAAAATATAGAAACCAAAATGCTTTTATGTATAATTAAAATATAATTAAACATCTATCCTAGCATACGCTGACATACGAGAGTACATATATATGTAAACAGAAGAGCTAACAAAAACATTATGAGTAAAGTTTCGAGACAGATAAATTAATTATGTTAGTTCATAATATAATAACTCCAGGTGAGTATCCACATGTTGTGTTGTTGCAAGAAATATGTTCGGTAGAACAAAAATGAAAAAAATAAAGGTTATTTTTGTATTTTATCCAAGTATAGTACAAAAACAAAAGAGTGTATTTTTGCTATTAATGTAATTATAAAAGTTTGCTTGTTTTTTTTAGGACGTTAGTGTCCAGTGTTCTAATTTAAAGACAGTTCTATTAAAAGTGAGACTGAATAAGATCAGATTGTTTTGACGAAAAAATATTTTTACCGACGATACTGAGGATTAAGGTAGTATTGCGGTGTGACGACTTAAATTTTTCGTTTTTTTATATACAGTACTAACCGGTTATCACGACATTGGTTAATACGACGTATCGATTTTAACGACTCAAAATAAAAGTCCAACTGAAGCCTATATAATTGCTTTTTTACCGGTTATTACGACTATCCGCTTTTTACGACCAATATGACCGGTCTCTTCGATGTCGTTATAACCGGTTTCTACTGTATATATTTTGAAAGTATTGACAGTATATTGTGAAAATTGTAAATCAAATTTCAAAGTATTTACTAAGTTATAGAGCATAGAAGAGAACGGACCGTGTGAAAATATATTTTCTATGAATTAACATTTTTTAAACGTGTTTTTCTCGAAACCATTTTTTCAGTTGGCAGGAAGAACTAAAATTAAATTATGCAACAAAAAAATACTTTTGTAATATATCACAGAGATTGAATAGAAAATTTAGGAGGCTTTTGGCATGCTGAAACCGAATTTGTTGCCCAATTGGTTTTATCGCGTCAGGGTTTTGAGATATTCTAACCTAAAAGTCCCAAAAATGACTATATTTTAATTTTTTTCTAAAGTTTTCGGTCACGGTAACAAATAGTATTATCTTTCCTCTTTAAAATGACTTTTAACTTTTTACTGTACGATTTTTTTAGCCTAGATGTACTAGTTTGAAGATATATTTTTGTTAATAGAGTGTAGTATAGTAGATACAATGAACTTTACTACATATATCTTCAAAGTAGTATATTTCGGTAAAGAAAAATCGCATAGTAAAATGTAAAAAATCATTTTAAAGAGAAAAGATAGTATTATTCGAAATCATGAAAGAAAACTTCAGAAAAAAATTACCTATTTATTGTTAGTAATAAATTCCCCAACATTGCCAAAATCGTCATTTTTGGGACTTTTAGGTTTGGATATCTAAAAAACCTGACGTGATGGAATCATTTGGGCAACAAATTTAATTTCGGCATGACAAATACCTTCTAAATCACCTATTCAAATTTCTGTGAATTTTTTTGTTACATAGTGTTATATTTTGTTAATTAATTTTTTTTTCGATTTTAAACGAAAAAAACACGATTTTTGTAATATGTTGCGAATAAAAAATACAACAAGGCTGAGAAGGTAATATTTTATTTTGTTACGAAAAAAAATCTTAATATTTTGAAAGTGGCTATTTGCACATACTGTATATGTACCAAATTAGGTTAGTTTGTTAAGTTAGGGTAGGTTAGTGTACGTTAGGTTAGTGGTATGTGCAAATAGCCAATTGCATGCACATACGGCATGTGCAAATAGCCAATTGCATGCACATACGGTATGTGCAAATAGCCCCATCCTAAAATTTTAGGCGTCACATCGCAATACTGCATTAACTTTGAGAGCACGAATACAAGAATTTTATGCCACACTTCGAAAGCTTATGTCTTCGGAACTAATGATCGTAAAACAATAAATAAAACTCAAATATATGATTTATACAGTTCATTTTATAACCCTCTCGCCCAGTATTATCAAGTTTAACTAAATGTTCCTTTAACTAACTGTAGTATTATCAACAGATCCAAGCATAATATATTTAATCAAATAGATTTTAAATTTTCTGCAGTATTTCTTTACAACGTATATTATGTAAATTTTTCATTGAGAGCTTAAATATTGATTTAAATCACGTTTGTAATACATCAAATTTACTTTAAAGGAGCATTTAGCGCTAAAGGAGCTTTAAATTGGTTGATAATACCGGGCATTTATCCCTCAACCCTTAAATACAGTTTATAGTTTTTATATTTATTTGATTTCAATATTTTGGTACTTTTTTTCTATTGCATAATGCAATTTATTAATCGAGAATCTTAAGAAGGTATTTCATATTAAAATAAAAAAGTTTACGGATCCCTGCTCTAGCAAATATCTCAGACGCAAATAATTTCATAAGATTAGGTTAATTTGATATCTATGCAAATGAAGATAATAGAGAATTACGAATTGTTTATTAAATTAAACATTTTAATTGTCTTAATGGTGTAGACGGGTTATACCTACAATTAATTTAAACTAGATAATATGTGTAAAAAACTTGGATCAAGAAAGAGATAAGACTCATTACGCATACCTTAAACTAATTAAAATGAATGAATTGTTTTGAATTATATTATTTTAGGGCCTAGGTATACATATAAGGAGTTGATTTATTTTAAAAATCACAATATCGAAGATGCGAGAAGCTTTGTGATCGTTTTCAAATGAAAAAAAAAATCAAAATTTTTACTTAATTTTTCCGTTTCAGGTTAAAACAATGTTCCGTGTCTGTCTGTCTGTGTATGTGTCCGTCTGTCTGTTCCCTTCAATCCTTATCACACGCATAACTCATGAACCACTGAACCGATATTAATGAAACTAGGTTGGTTGGTTGGGTCTGGTTTGAGGACGGTCATATTTCAAAAATAAAAATGCTGAATTAGTTTTTTTTAATAAAATTGTATAAAAATTAAAAGGTTAATAAGGCAGTTCATCTGAATACTTTATCGATTTTCATTTAAATTGTTCAATGATTTACTACCTTCGGTGAGTTTATCACTAGGAAGCACTGTGTATTTACTTGGCAGATGTTTATGAAATTGATTGAATTTATATTATTAGTTTGAGATTAAAGAAATAACATACATAACTCGGTCATAAAATTCACACCCCTTTAACTTTTTTTATACATTCACAGAACAAGGTAATTAAGAATCGGATGCAGAATACATAATTGTATTTTTATGTTTTATAAATGTAAACACATCAAATTTTATCTTGATTAAAGATGTAATTTAATAAAACAAAAGTCTAGATAAACATTTAATAATTGTAATTTACAAAAAAGGCATACTTTTGTAGTAAAATAAAATACATAAAAGGTACCTATAATATTTAAATGCAAATATTTGGCGCTGTATGTTCACCGGAACGGTAATATTCGGAACTACCTACTCACGTATTCATTAATTTGATATAAGTTACTACAGAAGTGGTGGTATTAAAAACATAAATTGTTAATTTTTTTGCTTCAATTTACCTGAATTATAAATGGTGTTCTATTATTTCAATAGGAAATATTATGAGGCATATAAATATCTGAGGCATGGCATACATGGGGATCTCACTAACTATAACTATCAGTTAGATACAGGTACACATAGATTTGGATACGTGGAATTAAAAAAAAAGTATATGACATAATACTCACACCGCCCTTAAAATAATTCAACCATATTCGAAAACTTACTTGGGACACCCTATATAACATCAGAACCTTATATTAAGCAGAAAAATCTTCACGATTAAAAAAAACATTTTAAAGTATAATAGTTATATTTTTTTAAACATTATCAAAAATTGCGTTGGGAAAAACGCTGGAGGCAATTTTATACAATGTACTTACCTAAAGGTAAAAACAATAGTAGAATTAAAACATTCAAAGTAAAACTTACAAAGAAAAAACCATATCCGCGGTCACAAATCAAACGAAAAAAATGTATAACATTTAGCTAAAGGATATTAAACGGTGTGATCCAATTTTTCCCAAACGTCAAATAAATCATTGTATATTTAAGAGAAACGCCTCTGTTAGTGTCATTTAAAAACACTTTTCATAATTCATCAGAGACAAAAACATAGCTCGTGTATCCTTCGTAGCAGTTTGCTATAATGGACGTCGTTTCGCCACAACCATGCGACGCTATTCATCGCGTTTGGGGCCCACTTCTTTATATTTTTACATACACACATACACACACACGCAAACACATACTCATTACATATACATACACACTTTCTTATAGTTTTATCGCATTTTCTGTTCCATTTCGTAAACTTCATGTTGAAATAAAAATTCTGTTAAATTATATTTTCTAGAGTTTTATTGATTATAAATAATTGAGAAGTAATTTGTACTTTCTTATACAGCCATCACACTATAATATAAACATTGCGTATATTTATTTATTTATTTATTTATTTATTTATTTATTTGTATGTCTGTCGCCTGCTATATCTTTATAGGCTCGGAAACGGCTGGTTTGATTTTTGTTTGGTTTTCACTGTCGTATAGATACATTCTGACCGCAGTGTATAGGCATATTTTTATTTCTTCATCATGAGTAGTTTCCGAGTTGTGATTTTTTTCCTCACATAACACATGAAATTTTTACAAAAAAAGACAGTGAACCGATGGTCACAGTGAATAAGAGATAACGGTCATTAAACTAGAGCAAGAGAGATGACTATAGTAATTTTGTGTTTTTCACTATAAATTTATGGATTCATAAACGTTTCACTAGATTTTTTTCTGTTTTTCACTGTTTTTAGATTCGTTCTTGATACAGTGCTTAGGGTATATTTCATCTTTAATTTATTTATAGTTTCCAAGCTGTGATTTTTTTTGTGAAAAAAACGGAAAATATGCATTATAAGTTGCTCAAATTTATTTGTCTGGCTAACTGGACTGAATTTAGGGGTTTCGACCGTAGGCTTTTGTTTCAGAATATCTAGCATTTCGGTGTGCTCTGGTTGATTAAAATGACGTCAGACCTGTCATTTTTGACAACTGAGCTGTCACATTTTTTGACGTTTATAAAAATATAACATTTTTTATTGAAATTGTTCACAAAGTTTCAAATTTGTTCAAAAAAAGTTGTAGAATTGATGCAATTTATCTAAAAATTTATAATTAATAATAATAAAGCCAGGGACGGCGTTTTAAAAGTATTCAAATTTGCATTTTCTAATAAAATTGAATTAAATATAATTTTTAATCGTTTTGTTGTAGGTAGGGGGATTAAGTCAGGGGCTGGTGTCGTTTTAAATATATGAAAGTTTTGGGAACTGTCACATTTCGTAACGTTTGTAAAATTATTAGATTTTTTTTTAAACTGTTCAAAAATTATAAAATTCAGAAAAACATGAAAATTATAATATAAATCAGTAGCGTCTAAAAAAATTATTTAATGATTTATTATTTTTTTTTTTAAGATTTGAGATTGATATAAATTTATCTAAAAAATTAATAATAATTAAGTCAGGGGCGTCGCATAAAATTTTTTTAAATTGCTATTTTTTTTAAAGTGACGTAAAAAATTTATTTTGATTGAAATTGAATAAAAAATTAAAACTTCAGGAATATATAAAAATAAAAAGTCAAAAAGTGTACATCAACCACATTCTTATACAATTTTACAAAAAATAGTTGTTAATCATTCGGCTGTTGTGAAATTGATGTAAATTACCCAAACATTCATATTAAATAATAATTATATCAGGGGTTTGGTCATGAAAAACTTTAAATATGTTTTTTTCTCTTATGATATAAGAAAATCGTTAAAAATAATTTAAGCTAATATGTATCTAACATTGAATATGAAAAACATAAAAAAATGTTTGAGGTTGGGTAATTTGTACCTGCATGTAATATTACTGAAAATTGTAAAAATGATGATTATTATCACCACTAATTTAAAAAAAAATTGAGTATCAGCAAAAAGAATGGTAAATTATTATAATATAGACATACGAGGGTCGCAGCCGAAGGCTGAGACCCGAGTACGTTTGTGATACGGTAATTTGTACATGTAAGATTACTGAAAAGTACAGTAAATTACTATCACCGCCAAATTCAAAAATTAATTATCAAAAAATATTGGTAGGTGTATGATATATACATATACGAGGGTCGCAGACCCGAGTAAATTTGTGTATAAAAATATGGCATAGTAGGGGGTTGGGGCGCGAAGCGCCCAGGGGCACAGCCCCTAGTATGTATATAATACATCCATAGTCGAATCATGAAGGTTTTTACTTCGGAGCCCAAAGAAACAAAGAATGGCTCCTGCAAGCGGCTCTGAACAGAAATTAATTTTGTCTCTTCCCTCCCCCCCCCCTCTCAATCATGGTAACTATTGACTTGAAAAGTCAACAACAAAAAATGGATAATACTACCAACAACAATTTTTAAATTTTGGAAAAATAAAAGGTGTCATACTATGTATTATACATAATACATAATATGTCTTTTTTTCGTACCTAGGCATGTATGGTGTAAAAATATAAATCTCAATCCGTAAAGTTCGACACAATTTTAAATTTATTTATTTACTCAAAAATAGCGTCTGCAAGGAGCTTCAAAACAGCCCACGTAGTTGGTACTTTCGGAACTAAAATGCATACTCGTGTATGTTTTAACCGATTTTGTATTTTAATTTTTTAAATTGAAGAGTTTTTCAAACCCTAATATTCCCTTATTCTTTTTTTGATTAATAATTATCTACAATTTGCAAAAAAATATTCTTAAACATTAGGTGAGGTATGTACATGAAACCTAAATAATTACAGTTTTTTTCCTGTACATCCTGAATAGTTAGCGAGAAACTATCATTATAAAATATTTTTTACAGTCTGATACTGTAATAATGTTTACAGATACTCAATAAAAACTGATGGACATACTGCAAACATTACAGCATAAAATTATATTATTAGAGTTACAGACTGTAAAAAATATTTTATAATAATAGGTTGTCACTTACTATCTACAGGGAAAAAACTGTAATTCTTAAGGTTTCTTTTTTTCTGTGAAAGAAGCAAAAAATGCGCCTACAATGGGGCTCTGAACAGAAATTAATTCCCCCTATCGCGGTAACTATTGACTCAAAAAATAAAATGAAAATTGTAACAAGGTTTTGATAACATTACCAACAACAAATATTAAAGTTAATAAACATTTAGGCCGAATAAAGAGGGATGTTATAAAATAGAGTTTTTTTTCTTACCTATAGTCTGTTTTCATTTAAGTTGGCAGTGGTTACCGGGGGATTTAACTGTACGATACACGATGATTCGTACCGTCTTACTTGAAAAACGGAGAAACTGTGGTTTCTTAGTCACTTAAACTAAAAATACACCTTAACCACAAAATTTATGTCACTCGACACGTGTTTCGACTTCACAAGAAGTCCTCATCAGGAGGACACGTGTCGAGTGACATAAATTTTGTGGTTAAGGTGTATTTTTAGTTTAAGTCGTACCGTCTTAGCAACTACTTTTTTTACTCTTAGCAACTACTGCAAATTTAAATGAAACAGACTATAAGCATGTGTCAAAATGTAGATTTTGACCCAATTTTTAATTTATTTACTTACTCAAAAATGACGTCTGCAAGGAGCTTCAAAACAGCCCACATAGTTGATACTTTTGAAGCTCAAATGTAAACACCCGTGCTTGTCAAACCCTAATATTCCCTTATTCTTTTTTAATAAATAATTATCTACAAATTGCAAAAAAATATTCCTAAGTATTAGGTCAAATAAGTGCTTGTACATTCCGGATAGTAAACGACAACCTATCATTTTAAATATTGTTAGGTTTATTTTTTTCCGTGTATACAAGTTCGTAACTTGATAAAAATATTTATTTTATTTTATGAATTATTAAAATTATAAAAACTATTTTTTCAAATGTCAAAATCAATTCTTCTTTTGAACTTTTCATATAAATTCCCAATTCACTTTCCCAACCAATATAGGTACATACATATATATGTATTGTATGCAAAAATATCCTTTGTTAATAAAAAATGATATTATATTTATTATCTACCTTCTCCAACGTAAACATCTAAGAAAACACGACAAAAAGTCTTTAGACAGTATTCTTTAAGTTAAAAGAATATTACTACCACCACATAATCACAAAAGTACAAAGAAAATTCCATAAAAGTTCATTCTTTACTAACAAAATGTTATTTTATTACAAAATTCCTTTTGTACAATATCTATAAAACCAAAAATCTTTTAGATAAAATATTTATTGATTTTTTTATTATTGAAGTAAAAACTAACGTTATTATATTTTAGAGACAAAATAGCTAAGAAATGTCTAGAATCTCGTTACAAAGAACGAAGATAATCTTTCTATAAAACTAACGAAGTAATTTTCGTTACTTCAAGTAAAGTCACTCTAAATTGAAGGACGTTAGATGAGAGTAAGAAAAAAAACTCTCCTTGCTCTTCGATAAATTGATTTCGTCTGGGCAGATAATTTCCTAATTTTGCACATCTCGTACGTATCCATTGCAGGGCCGTATTAATAAGTTTCTATCTTCATACCAAAAGTCATCACTTCACTATGCAACAAAAAAATTCACATAAATTTGAATAGGTGATTTAGAAGGTATTTGTTATGTCGAAACCGAATTCGTTGCCCAAATGATTCCATCACGTCAGGCTTTTTAGATATCCGAACCTAAAAGTCCCAAAAATTACGATTTTGGCAATGTTAAGGAATTTGTTACTAATTGTAAGTAAGTAATTTTTTTCTGAAGTTTTCTTTCATGATTTCGAATAATTCTATATTTTCTCTTTAAAAAGATTTTTTACATTTTACTATGCGATTTTTTTTACCAAAATATACTACTTTGAAGATATATGTAGCAAAGTTCATTGTATCTACTGTACTACACACTATTATCAAAAATATCATATCTTCAAACTAGTACATCTCGGCTAAAAAAAATCGTACAGCAAAAAGTTAAAACTCATTTTAAAGAGGAATGATAATACTATTTGTTACCGTGACAGAAAACTTTAGAAAGAAATTACCTTCTTGATAATAAATTCTTTAACATTGCCAATATAGTCATTTTTGGGACTTATAGTTTAGAATATCTCAAAACCCTGACGTGATGAAACCAATTGGGCAACAAATCCGGTTTCGGCATGCCAAAAGCCTCCTAAATTTTTTATTCAGATCTCTGTTATACCGGGTGTCCCAGATAACTTTTCCAGCTTGGGGATCTCAGTATCCTTAAGATATACAGGTTTGGTTAAATGAGATGAATTATATGTAAAAAAGGGGTGAGTATTACTACATAAAAAAATATTCATAATTCTATGTGGTTTAGGCGGTATACCCAAAAAACTGAAAATTCGGAATTTCTTTAAATGGCTATAACTTTTTTGTTAAAGTAGATAGGTACTTTTTGTTCGCGGTTTCTTTAAGCACTTTTTTGTGTAGA
Organism: Sialis lutaria; assembly: GCA_949319165.1. Lineage (NCBI taxonomy): Eukaryota > Metazoa > Arthropoda > Insecta > Megaloptera > Sialidae > Sialis > Sialis lutaria. Next base: position 20,351,001 of record OX439241.1, read on the forward strand.
ATTGATTGGTGTATTTAGATTTTTTATATCACTTTTAGTTTCCGAGTTATGAGCCCTAACTTTAGTTTTTCTTATGAGCCACTAAGTTGGCTATGGCATATTTGAACGTGTTTTTTACTCTACTTTACAACGATGTGTCACTTGCCATATTTATTATCGAAAAAAAAATTATAATATATTTTTTCAAATAGTTCATTGTTTCAAATATTCATTTGTCATTTTGATTGTTGTTATTGTGATTTTTGTTTACAATTTTTGTTTTTCATGGCTCACTTAAAAGTTAGTAATAAAATACTTCATAAATATCACTGATATTTAGTATTTCGACTTTTTTTCGATAATAAATATGGCAAGTGACATATCGTTGTAAAGTAGAATAAAAAACACGTTCAAATATGATATATTCAACTAAGTGGCCCATTAGAAAAACAAAAGTTAGAGCTTGTAACTCGGAAACTAAAAGTGATATAAAAATTCTAAATACACCAATCAATTCTCCACAAAAAAGTACTTTAAGAAACCGCAAACGAAAAGTACATATCTACTTTAACAAAAAAGTTATAGCCATTTAAAGAAATTCCGAATTTTCAGTTTTTTGGGTATACCGCCTAAACCGCATAGAATTATGAATATTTTTTTGTGTAGTAATACTCACCCCTTTCTTACAAATAATTCATCTCATTTAACCTAACCTGTATCTCTTATACATACTGAGATCCCCATGCTGGAAAAGTTATCTGGGACACTCGGTATTACAAAAGTATTATTTTGTTGAATAGTGTTATTAATTTCTTATATTTATAAAGAAAAGAAAGCACCTGTAATAATTATGAAAAAAAAATTAAATTCCTTTTGATAGAATTATCAATTTGACTATGAATTTCCATTATGATATACAGTATGACTCAATAACAATATGGAATGATAAAATTTTATATTTAAGATCTATACATGAAGTACCTAAATGAAAATATTTAAAGACGACATTAAAAATGTTATATTATTCCTCCCTTCATTGAATACGTAACTGATCAAGACAAGTTTCTTTTTTAATATATTGCTGTTTGAGTTTCTAAAGAAGTTGGAAAACTTTACAAAGAACAATTATGTGTACCTATTAATAATTTTGTAGCAGATAAAAATTTTTGTAGGTAATAATAAGTTTTATGTATATTGTTGAATGAATTTTTAATCGATGACTTGTCATCATGTTGAGTATTTTAGCAATATTATAGAGTAGTAATTATATAGCAATTTAACCAGGCGCGCAAAAAAATCGGTTTTCATAAATAAAATTTAATCCATTTTTTTTATTTAGATCTATACGTCGTTTTCCTTAGATCTTTCCTTAGATCCAATCAACGTCGAATTAAATTTTGAAGAAAAATAAATCCATGCAGATCTACGGAAATCTACGTGGATCTCAAAAAGAAAGGTGATCGAATTAAATTTTAATTTACATTTTACAGTACCTAAAATAAAATAAAAAATTCTATATAAATGCTATATTTTTTTTTTGTAAAAAAGTGATTTGAAAATCTCTATTTTCATTTCTAGAAAGAATAATAATAATGATATTATAAAAAAACTAACAAAATTTATTAACTAACAACTACTTTCGAAGGGGTATTAGTTTTGCCATATTTCATATAATTTGTTTTTTAATTTAAATCAGTGATACTTCAACGTATTATAACACAGTTGGTGACTCTGACTGTATAAGATAATTTACATTATATCACCATTGTTTTAATATCATTGATGTTTATTTACCGTGCATGCGAGTAACTTGTGAACAATTCATGATACTTCAAGGGAACTGTCATATAAATTTGATACCCCATTTGAAAGTGTTTGCTAGCTAACTTTATTTATTATGTTCATAATACCGGATACAAGTTTTATCGATTCCTCTCACCTAGTTATTAAATACTTTGACAGTTTGCTATTAAGGGTTCAACAAATTTAATCAACACATTTTTTAATACCGTGTTAAAACTTCAAAATCGTTTTTTTTTTCTAGATTTTTTTAAAACATCAACATACATGTATAAAGCAAAAAATACTTATGTACAAAAAAAACTATACAGCCCCCATTCCATTTAAAATTATTTAATTTGACCCAGTACTCACAAATTGGTAAACTTGACATCTAACCCAACACATTATTTTATATACACTCAGCGTTCTATAATACGTAGCCATCGGTAATTCAATAATTCTACAAGACGTCGGCTAGAGGAGCCCCCACCACCACGCCTAAAAGTTGACAGATACATAATGTTCTGTGTACATAATAATAAATATGGCGCTGTTGGTGAACGAGATCCTGGTTTGTTGACTTTTTAGGATTGAACTGTAGTCAATTGTTATTCGTTGCTTTAATACTGGATGAAAAATGTATAGATTTCTATACAATCATATGCCAATAATTTATTTTTGTTATTTATTTTTTTAATCGTTTTCAAATTATCAAATTTTAAATAAAATGTATGTACCTTACACATTTTTTTTATATTATTTATTATATTTCAATTTCAACGAAAATTTGTATTGAATTACATTTTTTTTCCACATTGAGTCACACCAAAACACAAGTTTTGTGTGTAAAATCTACAACTACATAGAAGACTTTAACGTCAATTTGTTAATTTAAATTTCGCACTGAAATATAGCAGTCACAGTGGTATTATGGTGGGAGTTGGGGAAAGACGTTCTATAGAACTGTTAGAACATTGTCTTATGGATCGGACGTCTTGTGGATGGTCGTATTATAGAACGCTGAGTGTATTATGAAAAATGGTTGTTTTTTTGGAAGAAGGTGAGGGAAGGTAGATTTTTGTCATAATTTACTACAACTAATTATTCCAAATAAATAATATTTTCAATTACCTTCGATTTTAGCTTCAATTTAGATGTGCTAAGATACCTATATCTACAAAATTAAGTTATTCATTCTAACTTCGATAAACGGTTCTATTAATCTAATACAGGTCACATTAATTCCATCGGCTCGAGTGTTAAATAGGTCCTGTGAACCCGTGCCTATTGATTTTCATGTTTTGAGTTTACGAGTCCGAATCCTGTCTCTGAGGACGAGAAGTTATAACGCTTTATTGCTCCGGAGGGACACTGCATCGTCGCGACGCAACGCGGAACTAAGATTGCTAAGTAATGATAAAAGTTTATCGATTATATTACATAATACGGTTACCGGGTTATGCAAGCCAGGACAGATTTATAGTGCTTTAATGGAAACTTGTATTTAAATTACAGCCAACTCAACACGTGTCTTAACTTAATCTATGGATATGCTAAACTGTTTTTATGACTTGGACCGATTGATTTTTTATTGAAGGTATACCGAGTGTCCCAGATAACTTTTCCAGCATGGGGATCTCAATATCTATAAGATACAGGTTTGTTTAAATGAGATTAATTATTTTTAAGAAAGGGGACTATTACTACACCAAAAAATGTTCATAATTCTATTTGGTTTAGGCGGTATACCGAAAAAACTGAAAACTCGGAATTTCTTTAAATTGCTATAACTTTTTTGTTCAAGTAGATAGGTACTTTTTGTTTGCGGTTTCTTATTTCTTGCAGCACTTTTTTGTGTGGAATTGATTGGTATATTTATAATTTTTATATCACTTTTAGTTTCCGAGTTACAAGCCCTGAATTTAGTTTTTTTATGGGCCACTAAGATTATAGCATATTTGAACTTGTTTTTTACTCTACTTTACAACGATATGTCACTTGTTATACTTATTATCGAAAAAAAGTACTAAATACCAGTGATATTTATGATGTATTTTGTTACAAACATTTAAGTGAGCTATGAAAAACAAAAATTGTAAACAAAAATCACAATAACAACATTCAAAATAACAAATGTATATTTGAAAACAATGAACTATTTAAAAACTAAAAGTGATATAAAAATTCTAAATACACCAATCAATTATACCTATACAAAAAAGTGCTTTAAGAAACCGCAAACAAAAAGTGCCTATCTATTTGAACAAAAATGTTATACTCATTTAAAGAAATTCTGAATTTTCAGTTTTCTTCGGTTACCGCCTAAACCACATATAATTATGAATATTTTTTGATGTAGTAATAGTCACCCCTTTCTTACAAATAATTCATCTCATTTAACCAAACCTGTATCTCTTATAGATATTGAGATCCCCATGCTGGAAAAGTTATCTGGGACACCCGGTATATAATATGTTTTATGTTAGTAACGTTTTTTAAAGTGTAAAGAATATTTAAGGTTATACGCCTATCACACTGTAAAAAAAAGATTTGGTTCCGAAAAATGTTGTTTTAAAATTATATTCAGAGCACATGTACCAACATTTAATGGAATAGTTTACTTTGTTAATTATAATTTTTATAATATTTCAAAGGATAGAAGTTTCAAATAATTAGTTTTTAAAACGTTTCTATGTAGCGAATTGTGTAAAATTTCAATAAATAGAGCACTTTTTGTAAGTTTTTTCATTTATCGTGATAAAAACTCTATTTTTTATATCCAATTACTCAAAAACCATACGTCCAATATTTTAAATAAAAATGATTAAAATATATGAGCTGTACATAAATAAAATATAAAAATTTTAGACTTTTATCTATACATTGCTCTAATGATCAAATAACCTTAAAGAAAATGGTTTTACTTTTTTCTTAGCATAAAATTCATAATATTTATTGATTAAATGGTACTTGCTATACTTTTTGGATGTTTATTTAATACTGTGATATTCCCTAACAAGCGCGCAAAAATTACGTACAATTTGGGGGGGGGGGGTAATGCCAAAAGCGATATTTATATAAGATTTTTTTCTAATTAATTATTTAAAAATACGTTAATTGAAACCAATTTCATTTTTATTTATTAATTGCTTTTTCGTTTATTGACTCAATTAAAAATTTATTTGAAAAATAAAAAGATAAGTTAAGATAGGGGGGGGGGGACTTTTTGTACTATCGTCTCGTATGTAGCTCTAATTGATACAGTGCTACCAATCGCTACCTACATTCATCATATTTGTACATGAGGCAACCCTGATGATACGGGACTAAAACTTTACTTATCCATAATATCAGCAGATGACAATATTGTAGACAAGGTTAAATGCATCTAGCCATTGAAATAAACTTGTCACAAACCAATTTCGCATAAGTATTTATTACTTTATCCAAAGATGCACGTATATTTATCGTTGAAACTTATTGGACGTATAAATTGTACCAACGTACTGTGATTCAGGAGTTTGATTTGAAGTATCTTCAATCTGCAGTTCCCAACAAGTAATTTGCGATACTGGATCTGTGCAGGATTGAAAATTATCATCACATGCTGAACTGTCGCCAGTCCATTAAGTCTCAATAATCAATACACATTGATCTTCGGAAAACGTGATTGCTGACAAGTACATTTCAATGGCTAGAGGCAGTTAATCTTGAATATTGTATTCTCATCTAACTGATTTATTGTCACAACATTTACTTACGTATAAATTCTTCTTTCTTATCTTAGGGATTACGCCTTTTTTTAAACAACCTGTGCATGAATACTGCATTTTTTAGATTTTGTCAATATTCGTATTAAATTTTAAATTTATTTTACGAGTATAGATGCACTCTCTCCGATAATGGTAACAAAAATCCTTAGATGTAAAATTTATTAAAGCATGGATATTTAGATATACTAAACATAGCTATATATTTAAATTACAAAATTTAGCACGTGTTTTAACTCAATCTGTAATACATTAAAGCTTTTGTTTGATGAGAACAGTTTGATTATAGAATAGGGAATGAAATTACAAGTAAATTTTCTTCATAAGGTATATAGTACTCGTATATAGCATAAAATAGAAGAGATACGTGTTATATTCATTGATATAAAATCAACAAACTTGTCAAGTTCGATTCAATAAAAAGATATATTTGTAGTCCATTTATTAGAAACATATAGCATTATAGTTAAATAATTAAGAATTATTTAAAACATATTTGAGTGCGGTGAGTCCTGATAATTTTTTTCTATATAAATTGTATTAATAACAAGACGTTTACATGTTTAAGTTTTTTGAATTATTTGATACTCCACTGATAAAGTATAAAAAATGTATCAACTTTTATTTTTAAAACCAAAATTATACCAAATCTCAGTTTTCTCGGTTCAGTAGTTAGAATAGGGATTCCCAACAAGGTCTGGGCTGACCCCTTGGAGGTCTATGGAAGTTTAAAAAGGGTCTTTACTATTCCAGGGGTACTGTTTCAACAAGATTGTAGTATATTTATGTTTCCTAGGATCTAAAAATGTAAGAGGTATATAAAGAAACTCATTTTTTCAAAAGGGGTCGATGTAGGAAAAAAGATTTGAAAACCCTCAGCTAGAAGGTTCTGGCACAGTTTTGATTCCATAAATGTTCCATCTTCCCGATTCCGCGCAAAATCGCTTAAAAAAGTGTTGTAAACTTACTATAAAGTTATTTTATTAAACAATTTCTATAATTCTATATTACATAATATACAACTGTGCTATTAATTTGCCAACCTAGAGGAAATAGATTACTATACCCATAACCCATAGATAGAATATCGAACGGTGTTTATTAATTATAGTAACCACAAGAACCTACATCATTCCTCAAGGAACATAATAATTTACAGTAGGTACTACCAATGATAATAATTATTATTTCAATGCGGTTATATAATTATATATACGTACTGTTTGTCTTGGTTCTGCTCACGCCATACTTCGATTTATTATTGACATTTCTATTTATGTAGGTTGGTTCGTTTGTTTGTTTGTTTATTTATTCTAGCACATCTTGTGCAGTGTTTACACCAAAAATAGTAACAAAAACTATACTATTTTTTAAACATCGTGTTACTGTTTTATCTTTTTTAGGTTTCCGTAGAAAACTAGGAACTAGTCTGTCTATCTGTCTTTAAAAAAATTATACATAATGAGATGAAATTTCGAGTAAATTGTGTCTTTAGATAAGTCTCCTTTAATGCAACAAAAAATGCATCAGAAGTTTTTGAATTTAACCCTTGTCACAATGTATTTGCTCATCAAAGTCAATATCAGAGCGCCCCCTCACTTTTCTAAATTATTATCGATTCAATTTGTTTTGTTCCAGAATGTTACTACACTAAAATGCAAAATTAACGGATCACTAAATTTTTCAAAAATTTTTAGGTGTTTTTAAATAGCTGGATCTCTGCGAATAATGGTCGTAGAAGAGTTTTAAAAAAAACAGTTCTAAAGCTTAAACGTTCTAGTTTTTGAATCACTTATTGAAAATTTTATTATCCTTCAGGATAACCTCCTTTTTTTAGTTGAAACGCCAAACAAAATTTTTCAAAATTTTTTATTAATTTTGAGAGGCTCTACAGGACATGTGAATTTTTTTTGGTCAAACCAAATAAATGATTGTTGTAGGTCGGACATTTTTCTTCAATTTACTTTTTTTCTTATTGCTGTACGATTTTTTTTGACCATGTTATGTGCAATCGAAGCAAAAACCGTATGTTTAACATTAAGCGCTTATAACTAGGGAACAAATGATCATAAAAAAAATTTAAGGGTAGATTTGAAAAGCTGAAAATATTTTCTTTAACGCTCTTTAGTTGTTTATTTGATAAAAAAATATTTTAATATTGTAAAATTCATTTGAAAGTGACCTAAAAAATCACATATTTTTCATTTTTTATAAAACATGGGGTAACTTTGGGGGGAATCACGGGATCATTAAAGTGTCTATGTTTTTTATTAGTTAAAAGTATACCTAATATATCTGCGAAAACCCGAATCGCCTAGATTTTTTTTTGTTTGAACCCCAAGCCATCAAACTTGGCATATTGCTCTGAGAGCGTTAAAAGATCACTCAAAGTTTCCATCTTTTTGAAGGTATTTTTGAATGGCTGTTTCTCCGGGAAAAATGTTCATAAAAAAGTTTTCAAAAAAAGGTTTTAAAGCTTAAGTGTTCTTCTTTTCTAATCATTTTTTGATTTTTTTTTATTCTTCAAAATAACATCTTTTTATGATGAGGCGCCGAAAAAAAATTTGCAAAAATTTATAACAATTTTGAGAGCCTCCATGGGTCGTAGTACATTTTGTTGATAAAATCTAATCAATATTTTTTATACCAGAGTTTGCTCTTTAATTTGTTTTTTTTTTTGTTTTATTGTATGACAATTTTTGATCGATTTATTTGCGTCCAAACACTTGTTGATGCTTCCTCATCGTACTGCAATAAAATTAAATTTTTTATCAGAAATAAATATCGTCATTTTGAAAAAAAATGTTAAATAAGTAAAATCATAGTAAAATTTTTTATTTATTTATATCGTTATTGCTTTTGTTGCTGCAAATTTCAACATTTCTTTCAATATAACAATGATTATTTTTAATAAAAAAAACGAACTTTTTAAATTTCAGAGCAGTAAGATGTGGAAGCAACAATAAATGTTTAAATGCTAATTACTCGATCAAAAATTGTCATACAGTAAAACCAAAAAAAACAACAAAAAAGACCAAACTCTGGTCTATAAAAAATATTGATTAGATTTTATCAACAAAATGTACTACGACCCATGGAGGCTCTCAAAATTGTTATAAATTTTTGCAAATTTTTTTTCGGCGCCTCATCATAAAAAGATGTTATTTTGAAGAATAAAAAAAAATCAAAAAATGATTAGAAAAGAAGAACACTTAAGCTTTAAAACCTTTTTTTGAAAACTTTTTTATGAACATTTTTCCCGGAGAAACAGCCATTCAAAAATACCTTCAAAAAGATGGAAACTTTGAGTGATCTTTTAACGCTCTCAGAGCAATATGCCAAGTTTGATGGCTTGGGGTTCAAACAAAAAAAAATCTAGGCGATTCGGGTTTTCGCAGATATATTAGGTATACTTTTAACTAATAAAAAACATAGACACTTTAATGATCCCGTGATTCCCCCCAAAGTTACCCCATGTTTTATAAAAAATGAAAAATATGTGATTTTTTAGGTCACTTTCAAATGAATTTTACAATATTAAAATATTTTTTTATCAAATAAACAACTAAAGGGCGTTAAAGAAAATATTTTCAGCTTTTCAAATCTACCCTTATATTTTTTTTATGATCATTTGTTCCCTAGTTATAAGCGCTTAATGTTAAACATACGGTTTTTGCTTCGATTGCACATAACATGGTCAAAAAAAATCGTACAGCAATAAGAAAAAAAGTAAATTGAAGAAAAATGTCCGACCTACAACAATCATTTATTTGGTTTGACCAAAAAAAATTCACATGTCCTGTAGAGCCTCTCAAAATTAATAAAAAATTTTGAAAAATTTTGTTTGGCGTTTCAACTAAAAAAAGGAGGTTATCCTGAAGGATAATAAAATTTTCAATAAGTGATTCAAAAACTAGAACGTTTAAGCTTTAGAACTGTTTTTTTAAAACTCTTCTACGACCATTATTCGCAGAGATCCAGCTATTTAAAAACACCTAAAAATTTTTGAAAAATTTAGTGATCCGTTAATTTTGCATTTTAGTGTATTAGGTAGTACATTCAATGAAAAAATCACTGTCAAAATTATTCTGGACCTCTCTCCAATTGACTGAAAAGTGTAGGTATTCACATTTTTTTCACTTACCCCATTTAAAAATGCAATAAAAAATGTTAAATGACCTTTTCATTTTAACTCTCTTTTCACGATATATTCGCTTTTCAATGTCGTTATCAGGGCGTCCTCCCTTCTTCTATCTAAACTATCGATTCAAAAAATCTGAAAAAATCAGAATGTAGCTTTTTATTAGAACTTTCAATGAAAATTATAACGAACATTGTAACAAAAATAGTTAATGAATTTTTTTTATTAATCGTAGTGAAAATGATTACAGAATCCTATCATGTGTTGGCTCAAAACGCAATTGACCGTATTATTTTCTTATAACAATCATATTCCTAAATTAGGTCATCTTCGTGCTTCCTAAAGTGGTGGTCCACGGCTCCCTAAGGGGCCGCGAATATAACAAATACAATAACTATCGTTAAATAACTTTTAATATTAAACTATGCACTCGCTTAAATTATAAAAATGAAAAAAAAAATTTTTAACCCATCTGGGTTTCAAAAAAATGAGCTGCAAGGGGGGCGAGACGTCAAAAAGTTTGTGAAGCACTGATCTATAACATGAAAATGTCCGTTAGTTAGTCTTCAAAATCGATTATGTAAGCCATAACTAAGGGCACAACTGTAAAAAAATATTAACAGAAAAAATGATTTGAAAAAACCTAACAAAATTATTACAAATTAACGTTACCAATATAGGATATTGATTATACCGGAAAATTAGAGGTAGAAAGGAACAATTGCGATAAAGGGTTTTTATTGTTTAATATCTTTGTTTGACACCTACAGATGATAAAAACACAAAGTGCTACTAAATTCACCCTTGCGTTTTTTAGGGAGGGGTTAAACTAGTCACTTTTCAACGTTTTAAGTATAACTCGAAAACTAAGCAGAATTTGACAATTTTACAAGAATGATTTTTTATAGAAAATTAAATTTCCCATCAAAATAGATGATTTGAAAAATTTAAAAAAATATTTCTATACAAGAAATATTTAAAAAACAAATCGAAAAAATGTCAAAAAATCACAATTTTTTCAAATTTTTACTAAATTGCTCATAAATTTTTTCTAAGTAAAGATAGGTATAGGACATGCTTTGGAGAAAAAAAAGTAGAGGTGACGCCTGTCAAAATATTGAGCCGAAAAATTTTTTTTGATGAAAATTGGCTGAGCTATAGTAATTCAAAATTTACCATTTTTTGTAATTTTTTCTCAAATCGTAACTTAATACATATTATAGGCAATTGATTAGAGGTACAATAACGTTAAACGGTTTTTATTGTTTTATGTGTTTGTTTGACACCTACAGATGATAAAATCACAAAGTGCTACCAAATTTACCTTTGCGTTTTTTAGGGGGGTTAAACTATTCACTTTTCAATGTTTTAAGTATAACTCAAAAACTAAGCGGATTTTGACAATTTTACAAGGATAATTTTTTATAGAAAATTAAATTTCCCATCAAAATGGATGATTTAAAAAATTAAAAAAAAAAATTATGCAAAAAATTTTTTAAAAAATTTATAAAATATTTCTTGCATAAATTTTTATTTTATTTTTTAAATCATCCATTTTGATGGGAAATTTAATTTTCTATAAAAAATCATTCTTGTAAAATTGTCAAATTCTGCTTAGTTTTCGAGTTATACTTAAAACGTTGAAAAGTGACTAGTTTAACCCCTCCCTAAAAAACGCAAGGGTGAATTTAGTAGCACTTTGTGTTTTTATCATCTGTAGGTGTCAAACAAACATATTAAACAATAAAAACCCTTTATCGCAATTGTTCCTTTCAAAAACCTATAATCAATAGCCTAATAACTCTAAATGTATTTACAATTTACAAATTCATAGAAACAGATATTATCGGCCAGCTTAATTAATATTTCCCTGTATATGCATGTATCTGTATATATGTACGCAAGTGAATCTGTATGATGTTGACAAATACTACTCGAGTTGTCAATTTGAGTTTGAAGTAAACTTCATCTAATTGCAAACTTCCTAAATTCTGACAGCATGCATTACGAATCAGATCAAAGGATTCTTCAAATCATGTTACGTAATAATATATGTATGTATTACTTACTTTGGTTACGTAAGTTAAAGCTGTAATACTTCATAAATAATGTTGGAGGTTCTGCAAGATGAAAATCTTCATTGATTTACATACATTAGTAATTGGGAGAAACTTAAGAATTTAGGATGCGATGTTATATGATATAAATAATATAAGATACATCGGAAGTTTAGAATTATTGATTAGATTTTATTATAATATTTTATAATCATAGTTTAATTGTAGGTACTTATACAGGGTCATCCAATAGTGCGTCCGGCATTGTTTTACGCCTAAACTATTGAAGATAGAGTTTTAGAGTAAAAAAATTACTATATACAGGCTCCTCCAATAGTGCGTCCGGCATTGTTTTACGCCCAAACTATTGAAGATAGAGAGTTAGGATAAGAATTTTACTATACAGGGTGTTCGCGGGAACCGAGTGATCATTGCTAACTTTGTTATTATTGGAGCTAGAAGATCGGTTAAATGGACAAAGTATCAGTATTTTTTCCGGGATGAATAATGGCGGTGTCAAAAAAACAATTGAATGTCAAATTTCAGAGATATATTGAAATATAACATTTTTTTAAATGGAACAACTTGTGTATTATTATTGAATTTTGTAGCTGAGGATGTTCTCTTTATAAAAGTGTAATACATGTATGATGGTAAAATTGATAGAAAACAAGTTATAACAAGTATAAAATTAATAAAAAATATCGAAAATCAGTGTGCTATGAAGTTTTAATAAATTGAGAACAAATGATTAAAACATTAAAAACAATAGTTTAAGGTTTTTATGTCATTTGTTCGCAAATTTTAAATGTGTTTGATTTTAACTAATATCGAAAAAAATTATTTATTATAATTAATTATATTTTTTTATGAATAATGCTCAAAAATGTTAAAAATCTGCGAAATAAGGCACAAATATCTGAAATTATTATTTTAAATTTTTTTATTATTTGTTCTCAATTTATTAAAACTTCATAGCACACTGATTTTCGATATTTTTTATTAATTTTATACTTGTTATAACTTGTTTTCTATCAATTTTACCATCATACATGTATTACACTTTTATAAAGAGAACATCCTCAGCTACAAAATTCAATAATAATATACAGGTTGTTCCATTTAAAAAAATGTTATATTTCAATATATCTCTGAAATTTGACATTCAATTGTTTTTTTTGACACCGCCATTATTCATCCCGGAAAAAATACTGATACTTTGTCCATTTAACCGATCTTCTAGCTCCAATAATAACAAAGTTAGCAATGATCACTCGGTTCCCGCGAACACCCTGTATATATCGACCCTAAAGAATTTCAGGAAAATATTTTCAATCCCCTAAAACCGCTCCTTGGGGGGTAGTTTGAGGGGTACATGCCCGTTTCTCAGTAAAATCAAATGGAATGGTATATCAAAAAGTACATATTTGTAAAGATAATGAAAAAATAAGAAACTTTTGTAAAACAAAAATTTTCATACTTTCAATTGTTTAAAAAATATGGCGACTTGTTATCAAATTTTAGAGTTTTACTAAAAGTGCTCTAATTTCGTTAAAAATTAATGGAATTTTATTATTTTTTTCAAATTTAGAAAGTAGAAATAATGAACTTTGTAAAGTGTATGATTATTTGAGGTTTTGATAGTTTAAAGTGTCATACTCGACATACCAAAAATTGAAAATTTCAATTAGGGATAATTCAAAATTTTTAAAGACAATGGTATATCAATTAGTACTTTTTCTTAAAGATGATATGTAAATAAACAGTTTTTGATAAAAAAAATTAAAATTAAAGAATTTCAGGAAAATATTTTCAGCCCCCTAAAACCACTCCTTGGGGGGTAGTTTGAAGGGTACATGAACGTTTTTCAGCAAAATCAAATGAAATGGTATATCAAAAAGTACATATTTGTAAAGATCATAAAAAAATAAGAAACTTTTATAAAACAAAAATTTTTATACTTTAAATTATTTAAAAAATATGGCGACTTGTTCGCAAATTTTATGGTTTTACCAAAAGTGCTCTAATTTCGCTAAATATTAATGGAATTTTATTATTTTTTTAAATTCAGAAAGAAGAAATAATGAATTTTGTAACTAATAGATGTATGATTATTTGAGATTTTAATAGTTTAAAGTATCATACTAGACAAACCAAAAATTGAAAAGTTCAATTAGGGATAATTCAATTTTTTTAAATACAATGGTATATCAATTAGTACTTTTTCTTAAAATATATATGTAAATAAACGACTTTTGTTAAAAAAATTTAAAATTGAAATTTTTAATACCTACGCACTATTGGAGGACCCTGTATATACATGATGATTTAGAACTGGCGTGCCAAACTCTAATAATGAATCGAAGTTATTTGAAACAAAAAACATATATTCGGGTATTTTTCGTAAAAGTGCTACAGCCTCCCAAATTTTAAGCGCAAATTTAATTTTTATTTTACATCTTAAGAACTCACTAAACATTTTGTTTCGTCGTTTTAATCATAGAATAAGAATACATATAAGTTCGTTATAGTATATATAGTATTAAGTAAAATTGTGCAGTGCTTTCTTATGTATTGATATTTTTGTCACAAGTTATTGATCCTATTAGATAAATAAGTAATGTAGGTATATTTTTGTGTATACAATCTTATATAAGTATCAACTCAAGATACGGAAACAACTGAATCGATTTTAATGGTGCTTTCACTATTCAAAAACCTTTTTATATACATTTTTTTTAATTAACTGATGTCATTAAATACATTTTATTTTATTTTTTAATATGGGCAACATTAACACCCTGTGGATGGTGTTTTGTTTTATTTAAGAAAAAACAATATTTTTCTAGTAAATATTGTCGAATTTTGTACATTTTTCTCAATAAATCAAGAGGGGTTAAAAAAAGCCATGAGAATGTCCGTATAAAAAATGTTCACTATTTAATTCTACATATCATCGTTAAAAAATATATAGGGTGTTCCATTTGAAAAAGTTGAGAAAAATAACTTTGAAGTTATCAAAATTTGAAAATTAATTTGAACACTCTGTACATGGTGGCTTTACGATATTTAAGCAAGAGCACCCTACAACCTCCTACAATAAGGTTCTCACTTAATTTTGTCTTCAAAGCTGCGGCCGCGGTAGTGGTGAATTGTTATGTGGAGTAATATAAACACCATTTTTTTTGAAAAATTTGGGGCATTCCATTTAAAAAAATGAACTTGAAGTGTGCCACACTTTTATCGAACATCCTATATATTTGAAAATAATTTCTCTGTATGCGCATTTACCAACAGTTTACATTTGCATTAAAAATTTTTTTTTATCTGTTACGGTCTACGAGCTATCGAACAACCGAGCACTATTACCCCACCCTGTATAATACAAAAAAAAAACTTATTTTAATTTCAAATAACCTACTTTAATAAAAATACAAAACTTAATAATAATAATTACAAACTAATCATTTCACATGATATATAATATCTATGTTTTCTTCATTAAACAATAATTAACATTTATTATAAATGTTTATATTTTATTCTACAAATACGTCATTATCAAGATCTTCATTCGTTTTTGACTCCTTAGGTACATCGTTATCATTATCAGTACTTGTTTTTGAAATTCTTCTCCATTTTGCTCTCCTATTCTGGAACCATGTTTTTACCTGTATAAAATATATTTTTTTAATAACAAGCTTTTGTTATAATTATCATTAAAAATAATGTTAAGTGGGGGATAGGTCAAGCAACAAGTTGATAAAATTTACGAAATTAAAAAATTATTAAAACTTGAATTATTTTCCTTATAATATTTTTTTGGATTCCATCATAAAATCATTAAGTCTACAACGAGATCGACGTTACTCTGCCAACGGGAGAAAAATCGTTTTTTCGTCGATAAGGTCAAGAAATAGGCGAAAATTTTGTCTTGTAAATTCTAAAACCGTTTTTTATTCTTTTTGAGATGAAATAAAAAAAAATGAATGTATTACAGCTAAAATTATTACCATAATATAAATAAAATTTTAATAGATAAATTAATAAAATATTACAAAATTATTTCTCTCTAACAAAGTTATTAACAGTTTTTCGTCACTCAAAAAATATTATTTAAACTCGACTTTTAGATCTCATGCGAAGATATAACATAAAAATAAATAAATAAAATACATTTTAGAAGAAGTTATACTTCTTTAAGCGCGTTCAGGATGAAATTTTAGTAAAACAACGGAAATTAAAAGCACGTTGCATGCAACGGAAATAATTTTTCACTCTGAAGTTAGGTTAGGTGTAGATAATACAGATATCTGTTATGATAGTCAATAGTCGCTAAAACCGATTTTTAGTTTTGCATTTGCACGCTAGATGTCCCTACGCCAAAGAAGAATAACTTATAATGCGCGTACATAAGTACACACAAACTTTTTTTAATTAGCTCGGTCTCGTCTCAGTACGAGACGAGATAGCTTCAATTTTCATGAAACTATCACTTTGCAAAATTTGAGACCGAGACGAAACAAAACTTACCTAACTTTAACCTCGTGTGAGGCTATAATTATATTACATCTACTCCGTGAATTTAGATGTTCTGTTTTAGTGTAATTGTAAATAAAACAAAGTACCCAACGCTAAAACATACATACTTGTCTGTCACTGAGCTTAAGCGAATCAGCTAGATGCTTTCTGTCCTCCGGACTGAGATATTTATGTGCATTGAACTCCTTCTCGAGCGCCTGTGTTTGGATGGGGGAGAACCTGACTTGGCCCCCTTTCCGCTTACTGAACTGTCCGTATCTCAATGGCATGCTGCAGGCTAGATCCTGTGGTGTACATGAACTGTAAAACGGCCAGTATCGCGATCTTTCATGTAACGCTGAATATCCTAAAAGAAAAGTTAGTTTTAATTTAATATTATCTAACAATAAATAAAAAAGGATTGTGTGGTTTTATGAAACCACGGTAAAAGTTAAACTTTTTTCACATTATAGACATTTAACTAAAAATTTTCGGAATAATAAATTCAAGCACTCAAAATTGAAATAAATCCATAAACAACAACATGCACCAGCAAAAAGTTCTAATAATTCTAATAAATTCTATATAAAAACCAAGATCTTTTTTCCTTTTTCTATAAGCACGTGCTCTGTCGGCGTTCTGTTTTTTACGGCGTAAAATTAATTCATCGTCATTCATTTTTGCACTATTCTTTCTCGTTGATCAGTTTTTTGGACTCACTAGCTGTGTCGTTGTTTACCAAAAGCAAATAAATAACAACATTTACATTAAACACTGACAAATTACAATACAAACTTACTAAATATGTATAATAGCACACAGTACATAAACTGTCATACAATGAATGGCTGCTTGTTCCAGCTTGCCAGCGACATGCAACACACAGACCAAAAAGTTTGAGACGATGTAATAAAAGTTTCACTTTAAAAAACAGGGAATTTCTTATACCTAGTACTAAAAGTGAACAGTGAACCTATACATATTTGTTGGCCCTTTAATGTACATATACTAAATTAACCTTCATATACCCGCGATTTGGTCTGTTAGACCGACAGATTACATTTTTTATTTTCTTTTTCAATAACGGAGAATGCTAAGACAATGAGCTTACTGGTAGCTTCATGATTTGTCGCGATCTTCAATTTAGTGCAGTGCGAGCATTCGTGCGAAAAGGACATGTACCAGTACACGACCTCAATTGGTCTGTAAGACCAACGCGAGTATAGGTGTTACACTTTTGAGTATGCTCTGAATGCATGGTGAAAAATTGGTTGAAAATAGTTTATAATACTTTATTCCTCATGTTGTTATCTTAAGGTTTTTAGAGTTATTTTTAGTTTTTGTTTTAAGAAAAAAAATGTTATTTCAAGTTTTCGTAGCTCGTTAAAAAAGTAACTTTTTTCAGAGGCTTTAATAAAAGGCTGTTAGTCACTATATAATTAAATAAAATATTTTCTATAACTTTGGTTTATTTATTTCAACACATCCATTACTACTAATAAAAATTAATTTTACTAGGCTTTCATAACAAAAAAGATTAAAAAAACGGCTCTAGAACTTTCGGTCCCAGAGACCGTGCGCGGGTATATGTGTTATTATATTTGACGCGGGTATAAGAAGGTTAATAATCCATTTTAAGAATAATTTTATAAACGATTTTGGTGGAATTTTCATTGTTCGAAAGCCTGTGACCCCAAAATTAGTTAAGGCTATATAATAAATGAATTAGGGTAGGCTCGTATTTAAAAAAAAATACAATTGATGCTTTGTAACAAAATATACAAAAATGAAAAGAATTTGATTTTGAGATATTTTTTTTATTAATGTTACATTTTCAGTTGTAAGATACACCTCCTGAAGAGATAGAATTTTGTCGCATTTTTTACTGAAAAATACTTATTCAGATACTCCTTTTGTGAAGCTTAACAAAAGTATTGAATTCTATACTCGGCATCACAGTTCTGATTCTAAATCATAAAGCAAAACGTTTTATTGTAATGTTACGTTTCAGTCATATAATAGATTAGATTCAGTGATCATCAAACTTGATAAACGTGGGAGCTATTTTTAAAGTTTAAATCATCTGGTCAGCTACATATATACATATGTTACCGGCAAAGTATGTTATTCAGGCATTCTATATAATTCCTAGGAATTCTATACATTGCCTAACGATTTCAGGCAAAGTATATATTATTAATATTATATATAATATTATAATAATATATATTATATAATTTTATATATAATATTATAATAAATTATTAAGCGGTAATAAAAATAAAAATGTATTGATAGACAATAAATTCTTTTTCTTTCATGGGCGATTTGGCGACCGCTGAGTTAGATAGGATTTAAAAATTCACAATGTCTATGTTGACTGATATGAATGAAAATATTTTCCCTGGAATGATATATTTTCTCTATGTTCCATTTTTAGGGTTCCGTAAAAAACTAGGAACCCTTAAAATTTTGTTCTGTCCGTCTGTCTGTGTTGTGTATGTCACAGTCCTCCCATTATCTCATTTGCACACCCCAAGCAGGCTCTGCTTGGAAGTGTGTTCTACTCTCGTCCTAAAATCGTTTTTCGTATATAAATTGATAAAATGAGTATTATATCTTAAATTTCTTCAGTATCTCACTTACATTTTTACATTTTCTGATAGAAAACATTACAGTCTCCATTTTTGCTTAGTTTAATATCGATCGGTTTTAATTTTCTGTTATAAAAATATAAATAAAGTTCAATTTGTCGATTTAACCCGCTTTTTTGATAGAAACGCCGAACTACAGGTTACAATTCGAAATAAATTTGCACCAATCCTTTTGAATTCACTTCATCTATTATCAGAATAGAACCCTATTAAAACTCAACAAAATTGGATAACTAGAAGTAACGAAATTTGCAGTTAATTTAAACAAAAATTCATATTTTGACAAGAAATTTTTTTACAAATAGAGTAGTTGCTATTTATAATTTATTAATAGTAGTAGGCGCTATTTCTTCATATGTCACTTCAAATTCCATAATTATTATATTGTGTTAATTAATATATAAATACATGTACATTTTGTACATCGATACGTGCTGTATTTTAATTATTTTATTCAAAGCCAATCAATCTTTTTAATCAAGATAAAATCTGGTAAGTTTGCATTTTTAAAACAAATATATTATATACGTCATATAACCTATAAACGTTACATTGTTGTTTCATTTTAAATGCTAGACATCAGGTGAACACAGCTGTTATCGCTGCAATATGTGGATGTATTTATCTTTTTAATTATTATTAGATATTAATTAATTTATTTACTTTATACATTTTACAAAAAAAATATGTTATATAAAAATTGTAAATTAAAATGATTGTTGTTTTATTACAATACATCCTAAATTTAAATAAAAAAGGTAATAATCGATTGATATCAAGATTCATTGTTGATTTTCTAAAAAATCTTAATGAGTGATAAACTTCATATTATATATTTATATAATATTAATTACCTCCAATCTTTTTTTCAAACATCCTTTTAAGTTTCACCAATTATATTGTACCTGTACCGTATTTATTTGATATTATAAGTTAATACATTTTTTTATGTTTAAGGGGTGTGCATTTTATGGCCTAGCCATAGTATTTTATACATATTAAGGTGAAATTAAGTATATAGACGTATATTGATGACCAAAAAAAGGAATTACGAGATTTTTGAAAAAAAAAAACAATTTTTGGTCCTTCCCTCCATAGGCTGAAAAGTGAACTCAAAAAAAATAATTCACTTACTGAATTGAGTGGAGTTTCTTTAGATAAGTCTCCTTAAATTAAACAAAAAATATTTTAGAGCCTTTTTATTTTAACCCTTCAGTCACGATATATTTGCTTTCAAAGAATACCCCACTCCCTCTAATTTCTAAAAAATCTAGAATGTAGCTTTTAATTAGTACTTTTAATGAAAATTATAACGTACACTGCAGCAAAAATAGTTTATATATGAATATAATTTGAAATAGCTCTTGATACGTATTATCAAGTAGAAAATGTTAGTGAGAATAGTTATGAAACCGTATCATGTTTTATTTTCAGTTATATTTTAATTAATTAATTTCGAACGTGGAAATCATATTTACCAGTTTCTACAACTTTTAATGGTTTAACATTTTTTTAAGGTACTTAATATAGTTTGTATATACAAAATATACATACATATTTGTATTTTTGAAACGAGCTCAACAAGATGCGTATTTCGATACCCCACTTACAGAGAAGAAACAAAAAATTAACGTCGTTTTTTTTTTAAATCTTGACAAATAATTAATTTTTCGAAAAGAAAGTTTCTCTATACAAAAAGTAATTAAAATTCTATTATAAATTTTAATTAAAAATGTATTTGAAACGTCAATTAATATTATTATAGTAAATCGTTCTAATGTGCTAATATGGTAATAAAATTATCGAACGAAGAGCTGACATATAAATGAGAATACAGGCCATATTTAAACTACTTTATGATCCTTTGCCTCCCTTATAAGGTCCTCTGGAGTCATATTATTAGCATATTAGTACATTATGTATAATGATTTAAGGTTTGAATACATTGAGAACAATTTTTTGATATAAATATGTTAAAGATTACTTATATAACGCCAAATTTCAATTTTCAAAAAGTTACTATTATTACCAATACAAGTCCTCTGAAGTCATATTATTAGAAAATTAGTGCATTATGTATAATGATTTACGGCAGTGGTCCCCAACCCTATGCCCGCGGGCACCATTGTGCCCGCCGACTGTTTTACGTGTGCCCGCTGATTGTGAACGATAAAAAAATTAAGTTTTCAATTACATGTGACAAATATGCGAACTAATAATCCATCCACACTTTGTTTATTGGGATCCGTAATTTATTTTTTATATTAAGTCACTAATTAGATAATTATAAGCGTATTTATTTGAAAAAAATATTTGTTTATAAATAAATTATATCATTTTACATTTATTCTCTCAAACACGTATACCGTAAAGTACAACCAGAAAAATATGTAACCATTTAATCTTTTTCTGGCTGTACGCAATTACAAAAATCACTTACATTAATTTTAAAGATAAATTAGAAATATTTTGTTGATGTTGATTTGTTAATAAAAAACATTTGTACGTATATCAAACATTGCACAAATTCGTTCAACAATATTATAAACAATAATCAAAGTTTTATCAATAACATTTTTTACCAGTCACGGCTTACGTAAGAACTAAGAAATATATGAAAAAATGCCTCTGAACCTTTTTGTAGATTACAAAATTTTCAATAAAAAAGTCAGCGAGAGCATAATAATATGTCTGATTTTTTGTGAGAAACGCCCGAGTGTCTGAATCAAAATCGCGATTTTGATGTAGGCACCTTTAAAAAATAAATGGTGCCCGTCGACCAACCGCTATTCTAAAATGTGCTCTTAGGTACAAAAAGGTTGGGGACCACTGATTTACGGTTTGAATACCTTTTTTTTGTAATAGTTTTTTGTTTTTAAATATGCATTTGTTATTTTCATTGTTGTTATTGCGATTTTTGTTTAACAATTTTTGTTTTTCATGGCTTTCTTAAATGTTTGTAATAAAATACTTTATAAATATCACAAATATTTATTACTTCGACTTATTTTCTATAATAAGTATGTCATGTGACATATCGTTGTAAAGTAGAGTAAAAAACACGTTCAAATATGATATAGCCAACTTGGCGGCCCATAATAAAAACTGATGTTAGAGCTTGTAACTCGGAAACTAAAAGTGATATAAAAATTCTAAATACACCAAACAATTCTACTCAAAAAAGTGCTTTAAGAAACCGCAAACAAAAAGTACCTATCTGCTTTGCCAAAAAAGTTATAGTCATTTAAAGAAATTCCGAATTTTCAGTTTTTTGGATATACCGCCTGAACCACATAAAATTATTAATATTTTTTGTTGTTATAATACTCACCCCTTTCTTACAAATAATTCATCTCATTTAACCACATCTGTATCTTTTACCGTTTAGGATATCCCCATGTATTGCACGAATTATATTTTTCTTATTCAAAATATCCTTTTTAAAAAATCTTTATTCAATAATATATATATACTTCTTACAAGATGGTATGCTTGAGAATGATCTCACAGAATAAGATAACCCTTTGCTGCAACTTCAGTCTCACGAAGTCATCATTTTCTGTGATTCACCGAATGTAACATAATAACTCTTGCTCACAGGATGGAGCGAAGATAATAATATAAATGTCTACAGATAACATTAATAAAATAATAAAATGATTACAATAATATAGAAATACAATTCATCTTAAATTATTGGTTACTGAATATTATGAATCTATTGGTTATTGAATAAATGAATACAAGCTATTGGTTATAATAATAAATGAATACAAACTATTGGTTATAATAATAAATGAATACAAAATACAAACTATTGGTTATAATAATAAATGAATACGAACTATTGGCTATTGAATAAAATGAATATAATTAGTTAATAAAATATATATTATATAAAAGGGGTCTTCATTTCATGACTCCTCCCCCCAAAGTCTGACGCATCGGCCAATGAAATGTAGGCGATGTGGAAGTATTGTTGCTGACTGGTGCACAATTTTCATTTTTTGTTTCTTCATTTTTGGTTTTACATCTTCTTCGAATAATAAT
The DNA here is from genome assembly GCA_949319165.1 of Sialis lutaria. Classification (NCBI taxonomy): domain Eukaryota; kingdom Metazoa; phylum Arthropoda; class Insecta; order Megaloptera; family Sialidae; genus Sialis; species Sialis lutaria. The sequence continues at coordinate 20,373,955 of OX439241.1, forward strand.
TGTAGTGATTATTATCGTAACAATTATTCCAATTATAGTGTATGTGGAATAATTTATTTTATTTTCTCTGACTTCTAACAACTCTATAGCTTTTCTTGCTTTTTGATGAAAATCGTTAAGTTTTTGTAGAGTAATAGTTTTGGTAATGTTTCTTACTTGAAGTTGCGAAAAAAACAGTTGGTATGATAAATATGTCGTCCCACGAAAGTGTTGATTCGCTTGTATATTTTACGTTGTTAATTTCTATACTGCAGTTTTGGAAATGAATTAATAAATTTCCTATGATGGTTTTTTGTTCCATTTCACATGTTGTTTGAATTTCTTGAGGGTGTCGTGTTGCAATCAGTAAATAGTTTTGTTCGATTGTTTCTATAAATTCCACATCTTCGGTTTCGATCAGGGAACGGTTGGCTGTTGATTTTTGTATCAGTTTTGTAATACAATGTTCATTTTCTGATGATTTTAGATTTTTAATTTCACAGAAATATTGATTCTCTATTAGGTTACATGGCTTCGTCATATACTGATAGCTTATCTCGTTCAAGATAATATAAGGAGTAGGAATTTTAATTGTATAAGTATTGTTTATAGGTAAGTTTCTAATATGATAATAATGAAATTGTTCATTAAGGAAATTAGGAATTAATACTACAAATATGATATTTGTTTGATTGTAATATGCTTGTAGTTCTAATAATTCGTATATATGTTCACTAGAAACTAAATTAATATTTTGATTGTTAAAATATTGATAGATTTGTTTTAATTCCGCCGGATGTAATATTTGTTTAGGAATTACATTGAGTTTGGCTAAAACTATAGATTCACTTATATCTTTAAGATGTACAGTAAGCAGATCTATGTTGTAAATAATTTTATCAATATATTGATTATACATAACTTGTGCTTCTGCAAAATTTACTTTATTTAATAGTTCGTTTCGGAAATGGTCAAAATATTTTTCAATGACTACTTGTTGATTATTTATATGGTTTGTGATATTATTGAACCTTTTTGTCATTTCTTGATTAATACTTAATTGTTCTGTCAGTGCATTGTTCAAGTCATGTTGATTTAATTTTAGTGTTTCTATTTTTTATGATGTTGCCTGTCATGAATGATTTGTTTTATATTTTCGTATTTATCTTTTAAATCGTTTAAATAATCGTGTGGGTTAGTTATATTATTAGTTATATTTAAATCGTTATGATTACTAATATGTCCTTTTAACGCTTCAAATGGTGTTAGTTTGATTGTACTATGAATTGAATTATTATAGGTGATTAAACATTCATTTAAAATATCTGTAGGTAATTTTGTTTTATTTTTATGAAATATTATCCTATAGATTTCTGTTATTGTAGAATGAAATCGTTCTACGTCTGAGTTACCAGTTGACTTTTTAGCGGTAGTCTCATGTTGTTTAATATTATATTGTTTAAGAAAATCTTTATAAATAGAAGCAGTAAATTCTAAACCTGGATCATTTATAATTAATTTAGGAAGACCATGTTGTGAAAAGAAATGAGTTAGAGATTTAACTACATTTAAACTTGTTCTTTGTTCTATAATATACGCTGAGGCAAATTTAGTAAATTTGTCTATTATAGTTAATATATTTTTCTTATGAATATTGAATATGTCAATATTTAATATTTCAAGGGGTGCACGTGGGGTCTCTGAAATTTCGAATTTTATTTTTGGTGGGTGTCTTTCATATTTTAATTTTTGACAAGTTTCGCAATTATTTATAATTTTAGTAATTTTCTGATTCATATTATCGAAATAATATTGCCTTTTTAAATGTTCAAACGTTTCGCCAATTCCGCGATGATTTGAATTTTCGTGATACTCAGTTATAATATTATCTTGTAAGTCTCGTTCGGTAATGTCTTCTAATAATTTTGTACTTCTAACAATTTTAAAACGTCCGTTACTGAAAAATTTATCATAAACGGTTTGTATCATTTTAAATGTATTGTCGTCTGTATAAGTGCAAAATAATCGGTTTGGTCTAACATATTGTTTAAAAATGTTTACTATGTCTTGTTCTTCAAAGTCTTTTTGGTAAAATATTCGTCTACGTTTTGTTTCAAATAAAACTTTATAAATCATTTTTTGTGATTGTTCTTTTAGAATGAATATTAATTGTTCTTTAAAGTCGTTTATACATTTTTCGGTGATAGGTATATCGTTATTTAAATTTTCTACAGCAGAATGAATTGTGTCACAATCTGTTAATTTATCTAAATCATCAACATTGTTGCTAAGAGAACTTCCGGAGCTACAACTATGTAAGTTAATCTCGATTCTGGAAAGTGCATCCGCATTAAGATTTAGTTTTCCAGATTTGTATAAAATTTCAAATTCGAATTCTTGAAGTTTCAACCGCCAGCGGATCAGTTTTGAATTTGGTTCCTTTAAATTGAAAAGCCAAGTAAGAGGTTTGTGATCTGTAATTATTTTAAATTTGCGGCCAAATAAATATGGTCGAAAATATTTAGTTGCCCAAACAATTGCTAAAAGTTCTTTTTCTATTGTTGAATAATTTTGTTCTGTTTTTGTTAATGTTCTACTTGCATAGCAAATTGGTTTATCAGATCCAATAGGACCTTGAGATAAAATAGCGCCTAACGCGAAATTACTGGCATCCGTCGTTAAATTAAATTCTCTACTAAAATCGGGGTATTGTAAAATCGGATCATTGCAAAGTAATTGTTTACAATTTTCAAAACACTGTTTGTATCTATCGTCTATTACAATTTGTTTGTCTTTGCGCAAACATTCTGTTAATGGTTTTGTCAGTTTGGAAAAGTCTTTTATAAATTTTCTATAGTAACCTAAAAGTCCTAGAAAAGATTTTATTTGCTTTTCTGTTTTTGGTATAGGGAATTTTTTGATAGCGGAAATTTTTTCAGGGTTTGGTTTTACTCCGTCTCTAGTTACTATGTGTCCTAGAAATGCTACTTCTTTATGTAAGAATTCCGATTTATCTAACTGTATTTTAAGATTTGCCGATCTTAATTTTTCAAATATTTTATTAAGGTTTTCTATATGTTCCTGGAGGGAAGTAGAAAATACGATTATGTCATCCATGTAAACTAGACATATTTTTCCTTGTAATTCACATAATACATGATCCATTACTCGTTGGAAAGAACTAGGTGAATTCTTTAATCCGAATGGGATCCTAACGTATTCGTAATGACCGTGATCTACTGTAAAAGCTGTTTTTTGAATGTCCCTAGGATGTACTTCAATTTGGTGAAAACTTGAACCTAAGTCAAGTGTACTAAAATAAATACATTTTCCTAACTTATCTAAAATGTCGGTTATGTTAGGTAAAGGATAACGATCGTCTATTGTTTTCTCGTTTAATTTCCTATAGTCTACCACTAAACGCCATTTACGTATACCGCTTGCGTCTAATTTCTTTGGAACTATCCAAATTGGTGATGACCATGGAGAAAAGCTGGGTCTAATAATTCCTTGTTTTAATAAATTGTCAATTTGATTACGTACTTCATCTTTATGAATTTCAGGGTATCTGTATGACTTGGTATAAATTGGGGTTTCGTCAGTAAGTTTAATTTCATGTTTAATTTGATTTGTAAAAGATAAGTCCTGTCCTTCTTTGTAAAAGATATCGTCAAATTTTTTTACAAATATGTGTTATGGCTTTTTTCTCTTCTGAATTTAAATGATTAATGCGAATTAATGATTCAATATCTGATGGGTTTGACACATTGTTAGTGTAATTTATATTAAAATTATTTATTTGTTGGCAATTTTCCAAATTATTACATTTAATAGGTTGTTCTAACATGAAAGTTTTTGGGGTTTCATTAAAATTTACAATCTCGATTCTAGATTGCCAATTTTTGGATGTATAAATGCCTTCGTTGACAAATAAATTTGCTTGTAAATTCGTTTTCGGTATAAAAATGTCTCCGTTTTCTATATCTACCGGTGCATTGATTGTTAGCTTACTACGCGGATTTATTTTTAATAGTCCGGTTGTATGGTTTGGTTTGTAAAGAATTGGTATACAAATTTTGTCTGTTATTAATTTGTGATTTCCATAGTCGATATGAGCTTTTAATTGTCTTAATATGTCTGAACCTATTAGTCCGTCAAAGTATGAATGAAAGTTAAAAAGATAAAATTTTAAAGGGTTTTCGTTTTGTAATTCTATTAAATTATCAATTGTTGTTTGTTTGTCTATTTGTTTTGAAATGAATACAGTTGTTATAGTTATTGGTTTAACTGTATGTATGTAATTTTCAGAAATTAATTTTGGGTTAATAAAGGATGTACAGCTTCCTGTGTCAATTAAAAATTTAAGTGGAGGACCGTTAGAATTTGAGATATGAATATACGGTAATTTTGTTATAAGTTTACTGTCTAAATTTAAGAACCCGACGCCTGGTGCGAGGCTGTTTTCGGAAAATTTTCTTCGTCTATTTCGTTTGTTTCTGAATTTACATTAACATATGGATCTAAATTTTGAAATTGAATATCCGAAGTCATATCCGCTTGATAGTTTAAGTAATCTAATTCTACTTCATCGCTAAATGGAGGGCCATATTCGATGTTCAACTTTTCAAATTCAGAATTGACTATTTCGGGATCGTCAAAATTAAATAATTCCTTTGATTGAAAATTAGGAGGACCTGTTGGTCGGAAAAATTGGGAATTTGTTTGAGGTATTGGTTTGTATCTATTAGTGTTACCACTACTTGTATCCATTGGAGTAGGACGATACATAGGTCTTGATTGTTGTGGGTTTTGTAATTGTTGAATTGGACGATTGTTGGAAAAAGGTTGAGATTGTTGAGGACGATTTACATTAGAATTAAATCTAACTTGTTGTGGATGATTGATTTGGGTATTTGGAATGTATGATCGGTAGTTATTTGGATTATATGATCGATAATTATTTTGATTGTATGGTCGATTGTTAAAATTTTGTGAAAATGTTCTATAGTTCGAATTTTGAGGTGGTTGTTTGTCCTGGTGTGTTGTGTGTGACTGATATTTTGTGCGTTATTAAATTTTGGTGTATTTCTAACATAATATGTATTTTGTTCTTGTATCGAGAAACTGAATGCTTCTGCTAGTGTTATTGGACGCATTGCTCTAATCGTACTACCTAATGGTTCTTTTAGTCCCGTTAAATACGTATTTAAACACATTTCCTGATAAAGGTTATGTTTAGCTGAAATTACGTTTACGTCAGTCTCGTGAATATTTGTAAAATTTGTCAAACTCGAAAAAAGTTCAATAATTTTACTATAAAAACATTCTACAGTTTCGTTGTTTTGTTTTAGAGTGTGTAGATCTCTGATAAGGGAAGTTTCGTTACGTTTGTCTGAATAATTCAAAATTAAATTTCTTTTTATTTCAGACCATAGTACTGGTGTACCATACATATTTAAGACTTCGTTTGCTTCACCAATTATTTTATTTCTTATTGCTCTAGTCATAAATTTTAAATAATTATTATCTAGGTTGGGTATTATATCTAAAATTTCTTGTACATTATTTAAAAAATCATATAGTAATCTTGGATTACCGTTAAATGTTGGTAAATCCTTGATTGCATCTGGGATCCTTAAATTATTAAATACATCTAATGGTGTAGTTGCCATATTTACTTTTATTTTATTTATTTGTTCTTCTGTAATTGTAAGTTTTATATTTTCAATATTTGACTTATTACTAGCGAAACTCAAGTTTTTAACAACTGGCGATAAACCTTCGCCGGTGTTAAAATTTTGTTCTTGTACTATCGATGAACCGTCGTTAGTATTCGAACTCGAAGCATATACAATATTATAACTATTGGATTTTTTTGATTTTGGGTAAGGATATTTGAACATGAACGAAATAAAAAAATCAATACAGACTTACCACATAGAACAAATGTGAAATATCATCGTACGAATCCACTGCATGCCCGATATTCCTTCGAGTTGAATAGTATCCCTCTATTCCAGATTCGTCACCAAATATTCACGTGGAGTACGTTGGTTCGTGTGTGAAGAATTGAGATTCACCCAGTAGTTTTTGACTGCTGGTCACTTGGTCGTAATTGATTTGAACAGTTGCTGTTTTTTGAATCTTGTCACTAATACTGTATGTATTAACGTTTCCGAACTTTTTAACAATAAACCGTTGTTAAAATGTTTTTTCGCGATTCACTTTATTAGCACTGTTTGGATATCTAACAACCTTAAATATCCTACCGACTGCGCCAATTATATTTTTCTTATTCAAAATATCCTTTTTAAAAAATCTTTATTCAATAATATATATATACTTCTTACAAGATGGTATGCTTGAGAATGATCTCACAGAATAAGATAACCCTTTGCTGCAACTTCAGTCTCACGAAGTCATCATTTTCTGTGATTCACCGAATGTAACATAATAACTCTTGCTCACAGGATGGAGCGAAGATAATAATATAAATGTCTACAGATAACATTAATAAAATAATAAAATGATTACAATAATATAGAAATACAATTCATCTTAAATTATTGGTTACTGAATATTATGAATCTATTGGTTATTGAATAAATGAATACAAGCTATTGGTTATAATAATAAATGAATACAAACTATTGGTTATAATAATAAATGAATACAAAATACAAACTATTGGTTATAATAATAAATGAATACGAACTATTGGCTATTGAATAAAATGAATATAATTAGTTAATAAAATATATATTATATAAAAGGGGTCTTCATTTCATGACTCACGCTTATCTTGGACACCCTGTATAACGCCAAATTTCAATTTTCAAAAAGTTACTAATATTACCAATACAAGTCCTCTGGAGTCATATTATAAGTATATTAGTACATTATGTATAATGATTTAAGGTTTGAATACATTGAGAACAATTTTTTGATATAAATATGTTAAAGATTACTTATATAACGCCATATTTCAATTTTCAAAAAGTTACTAATATTACCAATACAAGTCCTCTGGAGTCATATTATAAGTATATTAGTACATTATGTACAATGATTTAAAGTTTGAATACATTGAGAAAAAATTTTTGATATAAATATGTTAAAGATTACTTATATAACGCCATATTTCAATTTTCAAAAAGTTACTAATATTACCAATACAAGTCCTCTGGAGTCATATTATAAGTATATTAGTACATTATGTGTAATGATTTAAGGTTTGAATACATTGAGAAAAATTTTTTGATATAAATATGTTAAAGATTACTTATATAACGCCATATTTCAATTTTCAAAAAGTTACTAATATTACCAATACAAGTCCTCTGGAGTCATATTATAAGTATATTAGTACATTATGTATAATGATTTAAGGTTTGAATACATTGAGAACAATTTTTTGATATAAATATGTTAAAGATTACTTATATAACGCCATATTTCAATTTTCAAAAAGTTACTAATATTACCAATACAAGTCCTCTGGAGTCATATTATAAGTATATTAGTACATTATGTGTAATGATTTAAGGTTTGAATACATTGAGAAAAAATTTTTGATATAAATATGTTAAAGATTACTTATATAACGCCATATTTCAATTTTCAAAAAGTTACTAATATTACCAATACAAGTCCTCTGGAGTCATATTATAAGTATATTAGTACATTATGTATAATGATTTAAGGTTTGAATACATTGAGAACAATTTTTTGATATAAATATGTTAAAGATTACTTATATAACGCCATATTTCAATTTTCAAAAAGTTACTAATATTACCAATACAAGTCCTCTGGAGTCATATTATAAGTATATTAGTACATTATGTGTAATGATTTAAGGTTTGAATACATTGAGAAAAAATTTTTGATATAAATATGTTAAAGATTACTTATATAACGCCATATTTCAATTTTCAAAAAGTTACTGATATTACCAATACAAGTCCTCTGGAGTCATATTATTTGCATATTAGTGCATTATGTATAATGATTTAAGGTTTGAATACATTTAGAACATTTTTTTGATATAATTACGTTGAAATTTATTTATTAAACGCCAAATTTCAATTTTCATAAAGTTACTAATATTACCAATAAAGTCCTCTGGAGTCATATTATTAGCATATTAGTACATTATCTATAATGAATTAAGATTTGAATATATTTAGAACATTTTTTGATATAAATATGTATGTTAAAGTTTACTTATTAAATGCCAAATTTTAATTTTCGAAAGGTTCTAATATTGCCAACACTAGTTAATATTTTTCAACAAAGTTTTTATTTCGTCGCTTTAGTAAACTGTCTTTATATGTCTTCTTGGTAATTTTTAATTTTTCTTACATCGTAAATAGGGGTGAGGGGGGCATAGTGGGGTAGCGGGGCATAGCGGAAATCTCTCATACAGGTCGAATCAATTGTCGTGCAAAAATTCAAATGTCTCGTTTTGATTGGTCGTCAGTCGGTGCGTGACCTTCATAAGTGAGACACGCCATTTCGACAGCCGTTTATGCTATATAAACAAAAGTGTTAAAAACAGTGTTTTCGGTAAAAAAAAATACGTGAAATTAAACAGCAATTGTTTTTCGAGTCTTATTGTATATTGTGGTGGTTATTATTTCGTTTTGTAGCACTGCTTTCTTGGATTACATAATTAAACATACAACATTGTTTGTGAAAAAGGTAAGTTGGCATCAGTTTGTGTTTTGTTGTAAAAGTAACAGTGGGGCATAGTGGGGTATCGTTTAAAAGGTTCCCCGCTATGCCCCTTATGCAACTAAAGTAAATTATTTAAAGTCAAACAAATATCTTATTATTGATATTATTGATGCCAAATGTTGTTCTAAAAGATTATATTGTTGATAATAAAGACTATTATGTTTGGAAGCTATTTTTCTTTTCGAATTTTTACTAATAATAAGGTACCCCACTTTACCCCCATATACGGGGCATAGCGGGGCAAATGACATTTTATATTTATGTATCCCCATATCGTAGAGTTCTTATCGTAATCGAGAAATATATATCCATAGTCATTCGCAATGAGTTAAACCATGATATTGAGTTAAAATTTGTTGTTTAATCATAATATTTTATCTTGTATGTATGCTTGAACCTTAAGTACCCCACTATGCCCCCCTCTCCCCTACATATATTATGATATACCTACATGACTTAATTCATAGTTATAACGATTTCAAGCGCTGAGGCTTTGGGTTAATAGAATAACTTTGAACATACATACCACAACTGCTGTTAATTATTATGATTATAATTACAGTTATTATTATATTAATGCGTTACAATACACCAACAGTTCGATTATTAACTCTGTTAAATTTATAAAACAGATTGAATAATATAAATCAGCAGTTCGAAATCAGTTTTATTATAACCCTATGACACTTATGTATATATTACTTGCATATATATTTGACCTCTATAACGATTGTTTTTTTCCGACTTCATGAATTTTTTTACAAAATATCAACAAATTATACACCTAAATATTCCTCGTAAAACTATCCGTTAGTGAAAACCGAAATAAAATCCGTTCGATAGTTACTTTGCATAGACAGACAGAGAGACAGACACGGCGAGGAACTATTTTATGTAGGTATGTATAGTGATTATGTAATACTGAATTTTTCATTAGGTCCAATCCGAGTTACATTTTTTGGAGATGGCATATATGCTTAACTTTTTTAAATATTAATTAATCATTATAACTATTCATTGTACTTCCTCTTTAATTATATAGACGTCAAGTATAACCGCGAAAGCCTAAAATCTTAAGTCATTAAAAAATTATGGAGCATTAAAAACATATGTGACCGCCGCAAATACAAGCACATTATCACATTAAGAAAATCGGTGCAGATTATTAGGCAATTGCCAGGCAAACACTCTTGGACTATTTTGGACCCTTTTTGCAGGCGCCATTATTTAATAAAAAATTAAAATAAAAATAGTGTCAAATTTTAGTTATGAGATCTACATTTTGATACTCCACATGCATTTATATGATTTTGAGGGGGGGGGGTTACAGAGGTGCTTAAGAACCTCCTGTAAGCACCACTTAAAATAGGAAAGTCGAATTCTAAGGGTTTGGACATACTTTTTGACATGTCACATGCTATATTTTTAAAATATTTTACGGGCGAACGGACGAATTGAAAAAAATACAGAACTAATGTTTTAAATTAAAAATAAAACATAAATCATAAATCACATAACAACCATTCGAATTTTGAATTGGATTTAAATTATCATCAACAATCTAATAATGAATAAATAAAAAGGATTAAATTTATCAATATACTTAATACCAAATAACATTTGTATAGGTATCACAATATCATTAAAATGAATAAACAAAATATTAATAATCCCTTCAACAATAATTCACATCTTATCTTGGTGATATAGGATTAAACTGTCACAGGTATATAATGTTTTTTTTCTTTATATAGGGTACTTCCAATTTTTATAATAATCTTTATAAGTCAATTATTTACTTGGACATATTATATTGATTGTATGAGACAATTTGAAGTACCTTTACAAACGATTGAGGCAAGGTTTTAAACTAATTAAATAATATAAATGAAAAATAGGTACTGAAGCTGTCATTATTATGAATGTTTTTTTTTCTATCTAATATATAAAATTCTCGTGTCACGGTGTGCGTAATTGAACTACTCCGAAACGACTCGACCGATTTTCGTGAATCTTAGCGTGCATATCGGCTAGGGTGGAGAATCGGACAACATCTATTTTTCATCCCCCTAAATGTTAAGGGTGGTCCACCCTTAAATTTTTATTTTTATTTTTTTTTAACAAAATGTTTTGTTTTTATTTTTTTATGATACATCATACAAAAATACATACAACCCTAAATTTTCACCCCTCTACGATCAACCCCTATTTTTTATTTATTAATTAAAAACTTTAATTTTTTTTATTTTTATTTTGTCATGACCTTAGAATAAAAAAAATTTAAATTACTCTTTATTTTTCTCCCTTCTACGATCAACCCCTATTAATTTTTAATTTTATAGTAAAGTATTACCAATTCGAGTTCAATATTCATAGTTAAGACAGGACAACGTCTGTCGGGTCAGCTAGTATATGTATAATAATGTACGGTGGAAAGCTGTAACCTAACAAGCAATCCTTGGTAGTAGCGTAATCAGTGAAGGGGGACAGGAATTAAGAATTTAGGATTTTTGAAAAATATAGTTAGCAAATTTTTACTACACTGTTCAATATTTAACGGTTCATGCAGCGTATTTCACTGCTTATTCCTTATGTTACCTAACATAACAAATTATATACTAAAACCTGATCGAAGAACGTATCTATGAATTAAAAAAAACACGTAAATCGGATAAGTGGTTCTCAAATGAAAAGCGCACTAACGGACAGACAGACAAACAGAGAGACGTTGCGTTTTATAATACTTATTTTTTACAAAAGTCAAAATGTTTTAAAAATCATATTTTTCAGATAAAAGTTACACGGTTTGGAGGGGGACATAGACGTACTCGGATGAAATTTTTTTAGGTGGTGTTTTCAGGGTGATATGAAGATCAACATCTTTTTTTTTAAATAGGAACCTATAGTTTTAATCAAGTAATTTTATTTTACGTGAAAAATTTTTTGTATAAAATACAAAAAGTGTTTATTTTGGTCTAATAAAATTTAAAAAAATATTCTATTTTTTTTTTAACAATTTTTTTTTTACTTAAATAAAATGAATTGAAAAAGTTTTAAAATTTTAAAATAAATTTTTTAATAAGTCTTATTAGATCAAATTAAACATTTTTTGTATTTGGTACTTTTTCTCTAAAGTTGATGGTTTCTTGGTAAAAAAATATTGAAAGTTCAAAATCTCGAATTATTTTGTTAGATATCTTGGAAAGGTTTAAGTTTTTCAAAAAAAGTTTTCAATGAAAGATTCGTGTTTTTTCACGTAAAATAAAATAACTTAATTAAAACTATAGGTTCCTATTTAAAAAAATGATGTTGACCTTCATATCACCCTGAAAACACCACCTAAAAAAATTTCATCCGAGTACGTCTATGTCCCCCTCCAAACCGTGTAACTTATATCTGAAAAGTTTTTTGATAACAATTCACCATAAAAAGTTATTAGAGGTGTGCACTTAAAATGGGTCACCCTGTATAGTAAATAATATGTAGATCCTTTTACATATTATCTATAAAAAATAAAATATATGTGGTTAACCATTTAAAAATAAAAACCTTATAAAACGGAAGTTTGGCACACTTACTAAAAGGATGTCTACCGTTTCGAAATTATTAAAGTTTTTAATATCACTTAATTTTAGCGTAAATTCCATTTTAACTTCGATAAAACAATGTGGTTGAAGTTCTTTATGCATACTTTGCAATGATAACTTATCATTTGAATATCAGAATCTTGATTTGCGATAAATGCATTATGAGTTCAGAAATTAAAGAACAATGAAATTACATATAAAATGTACTGGCAGACCCACGATATATGTTTTACTTTGACTCACACTCACGCACGTGTCGATCCAAAATTCGAAAATCACGTTCACAGACGTGAACCGAAAAATTCACGGCCTGAGCCCAGTTCTAATATCAGCCATATAATCGATTTGTTAAGGAAGATAATAAATATCCAATGGTTATCCTACATAAATTTTATGTAGCGAATTCTTCATTAAGTTAATGTTACACATGAATATCGACAACAATATATCATACTATTTATTAATATCTAATGCATTAATATTATTGCCAACGGTAAAACAAATAAATATTTATTTGTTGTGTGTATCGTTCGAGTTGTGTAACTGTACAGTATTTGTAAAAAGTTGATGCAGACAATAATGTTATCAAAGAAAACGAAAATTTAACGTTCCTATAGGAAATAATTCGATTTTTCAACTTGGGGATGTAGTTTTTTTATTAAAGAAGAAAAATTGAATTCTTTCTTGTTCCTTGCTACGAGTATTCCAGTACTGTGATGTAAAAAATATAAAGAATTTGTGTTTTTATGTAAGTTTAAATTTTTGAATATAACTAATTCCTTTATTTTATTAACTTCATAAAAAAATATAAATCATAACTTCTGGGTGTAAGGCTCTAGGATTTACTTGTTTTCTTGACCAACGTTTCGTTGATCATTGCAGTGGACGTTATATGTTAATCTCACAAGTAACACTACCCAAGTGCCACACGCCGATTTTCTTGAAACTTTGCATACCAAAAAACATTAAACACGTTGAACGCCTTGTTACCCAGAATAAAAAAATACGTGTTTAATATTTTTCGATGTACTACGTGTGTGCAAAGTTTCAAGAAAATTGGCGTATGGCACTTGGGTAGTGTTACTTGTCAGAAAAAATGCTCAATCTATATTTTCTATTTCAGTTTATAAACAATTAATGAATTATCCCCACAAATTACCTATTACTTATACCTATATACCTACTAATGAAAATGTTCCCTTCGGTTTTTATTTAAGATAAATCTATCTTCTCTAAAATTTTTGGCTTCTGATATAATATGTTCAGTTAGCGTTTTTAAAAAAATCATTTTTTTTTCGTTTCCGTTACGAAATTAGTCAGTTTATGACCTAAAATAAATCCTCCCGAAAAAATTACTCTGTAACTTCATTTTTAGGGTTCCGTAGAAAACTAGGAACCCTTATAGTTTCTCCATGTCCGTCCGTCCGTCTTCAAAAATTTTGAGATAATAAGATGAAATTTGGTATACGGTCGTAGATTAATGACCCAATAACAGAAATGATAAGATTTTGGAAAAAAAAATTATTTTGGCCCCCCTTTCCATAAAATGAAGTGTTTTAAAAAAAAATATCACCTACTCCATTGAATGGGGTGTCGTTAGAAAGGTCTCTTAAAATGCAACAAAAAATGTATCAGAACTTTTTGATTTTAACCCTTTAATCACGATGTATTTGCTCTTCAAAGTCGTTAAAAAAGCGTCCCCCCCCCTCTATTTTCTAAACTAACAATTTAAAAAATCTGAAAAAATTCCAGAACGTAGATTTTAATTAGTACTTTCACTGAAAATTATAACGAACATTGTCAAATATATTTTGGACCCCCCTTTCATAGACTGAAAAATGAACTCTCATTTTTTCCCCACTTACCCCATTGAGTGGGGTGTCATTTAATAGGTCTCCTAAAATGCAATAAAAAATGTCAGATAACTTTTTGATTTCAACTCTTCAGTCAGGAAATATTTGCTTTTTAATGTCACTGTCAGAGCGTCCTCCCCCTCTATTTTCTAAACTATTGATTCAAAAAATCTGAAAAAAATTCAGAATATAGCTTTTAATTAGTACTTTCACTGAAAATTATAACGAACATTGTCAAAAATATTTTGGACCCCCCTATCATAGATTGAAAAGTGAAGTCACATTTTTTTCATTTACCCCATTGAGTGGGATCTCATTTGATAGGTCTCTTAAAATGCAATAATAAAAGCCAAATGACTTTTTGATTTTAACCCTTCGGTCACGAAAATTTTTAAAAAACTCTTTTTGTATAAATCGTAGTGAGAATGACTACGGAACCCTATCATGTGCGTGCCCAACACGCACTTGCCCGTTTTATTTTAAATGCAAAATGTACGTAAATTTTAACAAATAAATAACATTGATTGCCTGTAGCTTTTGATTCGTTGAATTGAAGGACTTGACTTTAAAGACACTTTTATACAGAATTGTGCTCTTTAAAATATTGTTCTTAAAAAAATGTAATTAGTTGCTATGAATCAGCAATACCAATTTTAATACTATAAAAATGTTTTGACTCCCCTTTAATATTAAGTTACAGGATAATCCATAAGAAAATATTTATTTTAGATCATAAACTAACTTATTTCATAACGAAAATGAATATGTTTTTTATTTTTTGAAACACTCAAAATTATTTCAATAATATGTTTAATTCTACAAAAAATTATTTGAAAAAATTCATATTTCGCGTCGTTATAATAAAATATACTGCTTAAATTTCGCAACCCACATAAAAGTTTACTTTTTCTGAAAGAGCAGACTATAATGTCCATATCCACTTAGTTTGCTATCGATTTTCTCTTTTAAAAACATAAAATAATGTCGTCAGGCCGAGTTGTCGATTAAACTATTATATGATACGTCAACACTATATCTACATAAAATATGTACATTTTACAAAAAAAATTCAGAATAATTGTAAATTCTAAATCTTGCTAATTTTTACTACATAACTTTATAGTATTCCTTTTTAGGGTTCCGTAGAAAACTAGGAACCCTTATAGTTTCTCCATGTCTGTCCGTCCGTCCGTCCGTCCTTCTTCAAAAGTTTTGAGATAATAAGATGAAATTTGGTATACGGTCGTAGATTAAAGACCCAAAAACAGAAATGATAAAATTTTTGTAAAAAAAAAATTTTTAGGCCCCCTTTCCATAAAATGAAAAGTGTTTTCAAAAAAAAAATTTCACCTACCCCATTGAATGTGGTGTCATTAGAAAGGTCTCCTAAAATGCAACAAAAGATCTATTAGAACTTTTTGATTTTAACCCTTTAATCACGATGTATTTGCTCTCCAAAGTCGTTAAAAAAGCGTACCCCCTCTATTTTCTAAACTGTCAATTTAAAAAATCTGAAAAAATTCCAGAATGTAGCTTTTAATTAGTACTTTCACTGAAAATTATAACGAACATTGTCAAAAATATTTTGGACCCCCCTTCTATAGACTGAAAAGTGAACTCTCATTTTTCCCCACTTACCCCATTGAGTGGGGTGTCATTTAATAGGTATCCTAAAATGCAATAAAAAATGTCAGATAACTTTTTGATTTCAGTCACGAAATATTTGCTTTTTAATGTCGCTGTCAGAGCGTCCCTCCCCCTCTATTTTCTAAATTATCGATTCAAAAAATCTGAAAAAAATTCAGAATGTAGCTTTTAATTAGTACTTTCACTGAAAATTATAACGAATATTGTCAAAAATATTTTGGACCCCCCTATCATAGATTGAAAAGTGAAGTCACATTTTTTTCATTTACCCTATTGAGTGGGGTGTCATTTGATAGGTCTCTTAAAATGCAATAATAAAAGCCAAATGACTTTTTGATTTTAACCCTTCGGTCACGAAAATTTTGAAAAAAAATATTTTTTTATAAATCGTAGTGAGAATGACTACGGAACCCTATCATGTGCGTGCCCAACAAGCACTTGCCCGTTTTATTATTATATAAAGTGGGTGGATTGACCTTTTATAAAACTACCGTAACAGGTACACATTTATTTTTAAATAAATTAGAAGTGATAAATAAATATTTTAACAACAAATGAAAATAGAGTGGCAACATATTACATTTATTTGCCCAGCATTTCGGAGCCAATTTAATCATAATTATTATTGTTATAATAATTTATAAATCTGCACATAGACCAATTATGGTATACAAAATGCCAAATACATCAAAAATTAAACAAATAAATATACAGTATACAATACCAATTATTATTTGTGAATTATATTCAAGAGCATTAGAGATAGTAGAAATACGACTATAATGCGCACTTTTAAATCAACATTGACTTTTTATTTTATTGAGATCAAATAGGAAATTTCTGAGATATGATAAGTAAATTAAATATTTAAAGCTTTTAAAACATGACAATTTACATTAAATACCTAGAAAAAATAATTTAAATCTACCATAGGTGGGCATTAACTCGTTAATCGTTTATAAACGAAGTTAACAAAATGCTTAACGGATTAACTTTTAAGTTAACTCAAAAAAATGTTAACGCTTTTGTTAACTTCCGTTAACTTTAGTCAGTAACATTGATTGTTTGATGACAAATACATAAGAAAGTTGTCGAAAAAGCAAAAAAAGGGTCTTCAAACATTTTGGATGATTAACTTTTAACGGTTAACTTTAACTTCCGTTACATTTTCGGTATTTTCGATTAACTTTGACTTCCGTTACATTTTCGAAATTTTAACGCTTTAACGATTAACGAAGTTAACTTTTATATTAACGGATTAACGATTAACGAAGTTAACTTTTCGGTTAACTGTGCCCACCTATGAATCTACCCTATTTCACCCTACTTATAAAAAAATAATATTTGTATCCAAAGAAAAAAGTTATAATCTACAATTATCTTAAGGAAATGTACTCTTTACAAGTAACAGGGGACGGAGCGCCAAATTAGGTAGAAGAGCTTAATAAAAAATAAACTGAAAACAAACAAATAATCTTCAAAATCACCAGAAGGGTGTAAAAATTAGTTTGGGGGGGGGGCAAATATTGAACTGTGAATGAAAAAAGGTCATTCAATTGCATCAACAACAGGGGGGGGGGAGGGGTATAACTTACATTCTGTCTCGGGTACCGAACTTCCTTAGTCCGCTACAGAACATAGTTATTCGGGCAAAAAAGCCCTTATAGTATAAAAATAATTAACTAAAATCATACTAAAATACAAAATTACACAGAAGTAATAAAAAAGTGAGTATGTGTACTTATGTACAACGCATTAGAAGTTATACTTATTTGACGTAGTGACGTAGCATACAAATTCAAAACTAAAAACCTGTTTTACCGACTAGCATAACAGAAATCTGTTTAATCTACAGTTTACACCTAACCAAACTTCATGATGTTAAATTTTTCCTTGCGCATATTTCAATTCCCTTACTTTACTAAAATATAACTCTGAACGCGCCTAAAGTATAACTTAAAAAATAATGATATAACAATAATTGTTGAAAAACAAATATTTGATCACCTATTCGAAGAAGACATGATTTATTTATTGTTCAAGAAAATAAAACTTTACTCCCCCCCCCCTCCTAGTTACCCTCATGTAAAATTCGACACTATATATTTCATTGCATAATTTCGTATAATTCACACCCAAAAATACTATAGTGTTGCGGCAATTTTGTACAAAACTAATTTATTTTTGTAGACTACGACAAACTTTCTATCAGCACTGTATCTGCTACAAACAACACAATACATATAATATTGAATGAGGCGATGTTTGCTAAGCATTATCTGCGACTGTATTACTTCCGTATGGACCTATCTACAATGCTGTATCAATTGTAATAGTGGTTGTTATATATTCATATACACATTGGCGGTCTTCAGATTACATTTTTTTATTTTAAAACATACGCAGTATCCTTGATTTTTTGGCCTCTGGGTACAGAAGCGTAGGTTGAAGAAATTGTTCAAAATATGGATGACCAAAATTGTAGATATCATTTAATTAAAAGGATTAATACAGAATGATGTAATACAAACCATGGTTAAATTATAGAAAGTGGCTATTTGCACATACTGTTTGTACCAAATTAGGTTAGTGTACGTTAGGTTAGTGGTATTGCCAAATAGCCCAATTACATGCACATACGGCGTTTGCAAATAGCATGCACATACTGTATAGCCTCATCCTATAAATTAAATCGATATCAATAACAGAAAAAATCTGTCAAGACATACACATGTGTAAGTCATACGGTTTCCGAAGTTTATACTACGTGGAGCCATTTAAATGTGCATTTTTGAGTTAGAAATAAATATAAAAATAGGATCATATTCTTTTAATTGATATCTACATTTTGACGCCCCATAAGCCTAGATATGAATATAAAAATAAATCCATGACGCACCTCCCTATTTTTCCAAAATTTAAAATTCTATTGTTGGTTTTAGTATTTGTCGTTGGTAATCCCACCAAAAACCCAATACCATTTTTTTCAGATTTTTTGAGCTAGTAGTTACCAAGCTAGAGCGGGAGGTGGACAAAATATTTTTTTTTTACGGACGGACGACAAAGTGAGATTAATAGGGTTTCTTCGAAACCCTAAAAACATTGTAAACAAGAAAATTAAGTATAAAAAAAAAATTGAATAGATTGTAGAATTTACACACGTTCATAAATAATTATGAAAATAATTAAAAAATATATGTCAATTCCGAGTCTCGAACATTAGTTTTCCGTACCGTATAGTTTTCCAATTTATTTATAAGTATATAATAACATTATATGACACAAAATGATCCAAACTTTATATATAAATTTCATACATTTCGAATTTTAGCAAAATTAAGTGCCACTACAAGTTATGTTTTTATCTATTAGAAAAACAATGAGTGCGATGAGTGCTGATAATTTTTTTTTATCTTTGCATCATTATACATAATTTATTCCCGTTTTTTCTGATTTTCTCAGCTGTAAGTAGAAGGCTTGGAAAGGCAAACATATGCAGTCTTGATTTGTTAGTATTATTTTTCTGATTTCGGCATTGAACTATAAAAATTATCAAAAAAAAAAAAAACTACTTAGGATATGATTGTTTAGTAATATTATGTGGAAATTCTATTTTTAATGTTATATTTCAATATTTTTTTATCCAATAACTTCTTATACAGTATTCTATACTATAGGTCCATTATAATAAGTTAAATAAGAAATGTGTATTATTAATTATTACATATACGATTAACAGTAATTTTATGACATTTACATTCAGTGCCGGATTTACCTACTGTGATACCGTATGCACTAATCAGGTAAAGGCCCCCATTTTTAATACTGATGACCTTTTTTTTAGTCGCTACAAAAATTCTGAAAACTTTTTTTTCTACCCACCAAAATTCTGAACACCTTTTTTTTTAGTCATCGCCAAAATTTTCATTACCATTTTTCTCTATTAACTCCATAAAAGCCCCCAAAAATCGCTTTTATGGTGCCCTCAAGGATCGGGTCCCCTAAGCAGTTGCTTCTTTTGCTTATTGGTAAATCCGGCACTGTTTACATTAGAAGAAGGCTTATATTATTATCATTGAAAAACTGTTTTTTTATCAGACAACTTTTTTTAATTTATTGATGACTATTAATTAATATAAGAAGATAAATATCTACATTTCAATAGTTTTAAAAGATATTCACCATCAAGAATTCAAAAATAAAAGTGGTTATTTATTTAATTAAAATAATTCTACAAATAAAGAAATATAAAAGCCCATTTATTCTTTAGAAGTATATTCGTTAAACAACATGAAAGTGTATTCCATTGTTACATAGAAATAATCTTAAAACGTGTATTCTTAATGAAGTTCAACCTATTTTTACGACTCCCTCAACTTCATTCATATTATTTTATCTCAACCATTAAAGCTATTTTTCTTTTTTTATATACACATAACAATACAAAGAAATAAATTTTACGAAATTTCAAGCTTTAGGAAACGAAAAATACATAATAATATTATTTTAATAATGCATTACAACTTACAACTTTTTTTGCGGAAGTGCCTATTGCGACTTTAATTTCTTCTATTCGCGCAAATTACTACTATATGACGTGTAAATTTAGATAGATACATATATGTGGAAAAATAAAGATGTTTTTGTATACTAAATACAAATAATAAATATTTTAAATTGTAAGTAACAGGCATAGGTGGGCATTAACTCGTTAATCCGTTAATCGTTAATTAACGAAGTTAACAAAATGCTTAGCGGATTAACTTTTAAGCTAACTCAAAAAATGTTAACGCTTTTGTTAACTTCCGTTAAATTTTACTTCCGTTAACTTCAGTCCGTTACATTGGTTGTTTGATGAAAAGTACATAAGAAAGTTGTCGAAATAGAAAAAAAGGTCTTCAAACATTTTGGATGATTAACTTTTAACGGTTAACTTTCGTTAAATTTTCAGTTAATTCAGTTAACTTTAACTTCCGTTAAATTTTCGGAATTTTAACGCTTTAACGATTAACGAAGTTAACTTTTTTATTAACGAATTAACGATTAACGAAGTTAACTTTTCGATTAACTGTGCCCACCTATGGTAACAGGTTAACAAATATTCGAACAGAGTTTTGAATTAAAATGATATACAGTAGTTTTTCACTGCGTCAAGAAAAAAAATGTACGTCATTTTTTCCGAGATCATTGAGCTAGTTTGCTACGCTGATAGACAGATAGACATTTTTCTAAAAACATCTTTTTCGGATAATTGTAAGGCTCTTAAAACGTAGGTACATATTCATCAAAGAGGAAGGTCACTTTTCGATCAAAATTAATACTTGACTGACTGACATGAAACTGATCCCCTTTAATAGTTAATTTTTTTTTAATTTATATAGATTATTTTTAGTAGCACGTTTGAAAAAAAATCAGCGACTTTTGAAAATAATATAAACAGTAGTAAAAATAATTGAAAGGTAGAATAATTTTATTTAAAATAACCCCATCTGTTTTTATTAAATGAAGCCTATGATATCTATTATAAGCATATTGCGTTTTAATACTAATTTTTGCATTTCTTTTGCTATCAAAAAAATAATATTATAACAATTCTACCAATTTATTTTACATACAAAAATGAATGTTATTATTTTATAGAAAAGCAATTCAAACCCTTATCTATAACTTATCAAAATTAAATATATATATTACACTACATGAAATCTTTCATAGGTATATATTCAATCAAAATTATAAAAAAATTACCTACCTACCATACTTCTAAATTTTTACCCGCCTACGTAACAAGAGCAGTATTGTGGTTAAGTATATTAGTCGTTCGTTTGTTTGTTTGTATGTATGTATGTTTGTACAACTGTAACTCCAAAACGGCTGGACTGATTTTATTAAATGAGGTGTCTAAATGCTCACCTTGACACAAGTTTTTATCTTAAATAAATTCAAAATATTTTTAAGCCTACCGAGATGAAAAGGGCAGATAAAGGATTTCAGAAATGAATACATATGTTGTATGGATTTGTATGAAAGGATCATAGATACATACGTAAGTGTAAAATCTTTAAATATGAAGTCTTAAACTATATGAGATATATATGAGATACATCGAAACAATATATGAGAAATATAGGTATATATTAATAATAATGTACGAAATAAAGCCATAAGTGAATTGTCTTCAAAAGAAGGAAGTTTCACAGAAAAGACATAGTCGCACGTCATATAAAAGTGCAGAATGAATGTATGAAATTAATTTTAAAAGTTTGCGACTTCGACATTTCTGGAATTTTTTTTCCTTTTGAATACATTTTTTAACTTTTTGTTTGAAACATTTTAGCGTAATCGGGTTATTTTATTGTTTATTTAATTTTGTGTTCCAAACCGAAATCAGAAAAAAAGACACTAATAGAAACACCACTATGTTTAGTTGTATGTCTGTCTTTCTGTCTATAGCCTTCTAGCTCTTCTAGCTCTTGAACCGTTTTATCTACATATAAATTTGATATTTAGTACAATATAGTAAATGGTGGATTTATAATAGACCTGAGTTATAAAGAAAAAGTTTTTGGCGTTTTCTGAGGGAGGGATGCGTTATCAAAAAATATTTTATCTAATCTGGTAAGTGGGGTATTAAATAAAAGCTGACAATTCAGGAAATTAAAAAAAGATAACGTTTTGTTATAACTAAAATCTTAGTTTATCAAATTTTCAAAAAAATCGTAAAAAATAATTTTTACGATTATATCTCCGAATGGAATAGTGAGAAAAACCTAACAAAATTGTGAATATGTGCAATGATGCTAATCAAAAAAAAATTATCAAAATCACCGCACTTCAAAATTAATTCAAAAATAAAGTACATATATTTGTAGCAATCTGGAATTAATAAAAATAACGTACAGTGGTTTATAACTTTGCTGATACTTGAAAAATTTTAAATTTGTTAAATTCAGTTACAATAATTAAAGCGGTACGAGACACTAATACGCGAGTCTCAACTCACATTTGACACTTTATTTTAATTTTAAAATCTATTATAATTTAACATACCTGATAAATATGCTGGCATATCACAATAAGAAAAATAAATTCCATCATTGTGTAAAGACGATTTAACATCGTTATAATATTGTTTTGAAAACCCATACTGCAAAGGTGCGACTGGTTCAGATTTTCTATTTAATGTATTCTGTAAAAGACTTGAACTTGGTACTCCATAATGTGGTCGAAACATGCCATCATCTTGAATATGTTGTAACCTTTTTTTCTCACTATCATTATTACAACTATTAAAACCTGACTTTAAATTCAATATCTGACTATCTGATTTTGTGTCCCTCTTTTTTTCATCACAAAGAATATCATCTATACGAAATGACATCTTAAATTTAAAAGTATTAAACAATGATAAAAAAGTTTTTGTTTTTAATTTAATTGTAACAATCAGTGTAATAATCACTCGACTGATAAATATTTACTAAAGTAATGTTATTCTGATTGGCCTAAAATGCTATTTTATCAGTTAAATGGAGTGGATAATAGTTTCCTGTAAATATTATATTTAGAGAAATGGTAGTTTGTCAATCTTAATTTTTAGGGTTATTGCAAATATTATTATTCAAAATATTATCTTTTAAATATAGTTTAATCTGATAGGTACTGATATAGTTTTTAATTTGATTATCTATTGCAAAATAACTATAACTATATTTTATCTTCACTTATTATTAGAAATAGTTTAATAATCTAGTGATTTTATTCTCGTAAAGATTCCGGGAGGTTGCCGAAAATGTTTATAATATTACTAGCTAATTCCCGCTGCTTCGCTCACGTGGATTTCAAAAATAATTGAATCGGTGAGTGAAAGAACGATATATCTCCAAAATGACCATTTTGAGAAAAACTGTTTTAAAGGAGAACTATGGGTTATTTGGTCTAATTATGTATTGTGACATTATAGAACTTATGTTAACCGATAATAATACGTACATAAATAAATTAAAAAAAAATTGCAAAAAAAGATATTTGAAAAAAAATAACCTGCAGTTATACTGTTCTTTCACTCAATAAAAAAAAATTGCTAATTTTTTTTTATTGCTTTATTTTCGGCTTTATTATTTTATTTTTTATTATTTTACAAAAAAAAATATTTGTAATTTTTACTCAGAATCTTCATTTTTGACTTTCCAAGAAATAATATGGTAGTAAAATTCGAGGATTGCGTCAGAAAAGTAAGGTAAAAGTAATTGTAAAAAAAATTGAACTACCCCCCGTCGCACGTACGATGTTGGTCGATGTATTATTATTTTGCTATGTGATAGAGCTATGAATTTTAAACATTTTGCCTATCTCAGTTAAAATTGCCATTTTTGGCACTTGTATTGTTCTTTCACTCACCGATTCAAATACAACCCTCCATACGTGACAGGGGGTGAAATATTAAATTGTCTATTGTTTTGTTTGTTTATTCCTTATACAAAATCGTAAATATCTCGGCTCCTATGCGAGATAGAGGTTGTTTTTCACCCTAAAATCTCCACCCTCATGGTATTTTTTATACCGGATCAGATGAAAATTAATTAAAACCCTCTATAAGTGAATACAACCGAAAATATTTTTTTCCCAAAAAAAATTTTCCATCCCCTTACAATCACATAGTGGTTGAAAAATGCTAAAATACGTAATTTATTATTTATATTGAGTATCTATCATATACTAAGTTTAAAATAAATCAGGCAAAAAAAATGTTTTTCCGATACAAACTTTTACACCCCCGTTCATCCCTTTAGAGATTGAATTTCTGGAAATCCCTTCTTGATGAGTGCTTTCATCATAAAAGGAAGACACCTACAAAATTTCACGTTTCTAGGTCCATGGGTTTGGGCTGTACGTTGATATATGAGTGAGTGAGTGGTTAAGGACAAACTCTTTTTTATATATAGATTTAAAACTCATATTGTACTAAACAGGGGCACGTTATGGCAGTAGATACGTAGAGTAGAGGCCTTAGGTAGGATAAATATTTGGGGCCCATATTAAATTATTTGTTGAATAAAAAAAATGTTATATGTATTTAAAGACCTTTTTTGCGTGACAAGCTAAAAACGTACGTTATGGTAACAATTTTTTATACATCGAAGCCCTTACCTCAGCTCGAGGGTCCACTTTAAATGAGACCCTGGTACTAATATCGTTTTACCAAATGATATTAGTACTAGATTATAAATAGATTACTTAACACGTTCACTATTGGCTGGCTCATATAAAACCCGCAGGGTTTTCTTTAACAGAATAACGACTCATATTATGTGGGACGCTATAGTAAGTAAAATAAACACAGGTAAAAATGTTGTAATATAAAAGTGGTGCACTAACTAGCTAATCGCAGGGCTTTACTTTAACTTGTAAATAATTAATGAAGGGTTACTATTTATGAATGAAAGTTTCCTAGTATGAATTTTGTCAATTATTGTGTGGGGGCGGTTGTATGAAGAGGAAGGTATATTTATGGAGGGGTTGTATGGGAATTTATTCGGGGATTTATTATTTATAAGTAATAGTAATAATGATTTTCCTGCTATGTGATTGATTAGTATATCAGAATTACTGTAGCCCTAATACTAATGAGATTTTGTAACACTTTTCTCATTTAATTTTATTTTTCAAACCCTGACGATGATGCTGTGAACCGAACGCATACATATTAATTTTTCTTTGAGAAAATCTCGACTTTTAGATAAATAAAGATATTATTAAAAATGTTGTATGCCAGGTGTTTTTGTTAAAGACTTTCCAGCAGATTATTTCCAAAATAACGAATTTTCAGAAAAAAAATATTTCAGGATTTTTTTTAAATTTTTTCCAATAAATTACGAATCTGCAAAATAAATATAGGTTCAGATTTGAACAACAAAATTTGAACCCGAAAACCTTTCGAGGTGACCTTTTCAAGATCAACCCATTATATCAATATTTAGCGCACTCGAAACCATCAATGAAACTTGTCTGAAACATTTTTTCGGAAAATTCGTTATTTTTAAATAATCCACTGGAAAGTTTTAAAAAAAAAACATTCGATATATTATATGAATAAATAAAATTTTGTATCGCTTGGACAGCCCTCTAATTCGCATCTAATTATCTTATTTTGCTGGGTAACAATCATATTATCAAGAACAGGAAAAACTAAATACATACAATAAATTATGTGATAAATACATATGTTTTACATCTCAATATTAATAGCACCCAGAATTCCTGTTTTTATCACTATTTCATAACATATCTAACTTTTTAAATAAATTTTTAAATATTTGTTGTAATATATATTTTATTTTAAGACCTGAATGTCGTAGTAATACAGCTAAATATAATAGCGATAAAAATGGATATTCAATATTATTGCAACCAAGCTAACAATTTATATTGGATAATTAGGTCAGGCACATATTAAAAAAATACAATTTAAATTTTACAATTAATGATTTATTTCAAAATAAGTACAAGTGTAACTGCATGAAATTTCTATGTATTAATATTAATGATAAAACAATATAATGGTGATAATAAGCTATTCATATATGCAAATATATCTACATTCATATGATAATGCACAAAAACAAACGTTCAATATTATTTATAAGATTAGAGTTTTTTTTTCTATTCAAGTCAATATCGGTGAATTTTCTTCAATATATCTCTTATTTTGAAGTATAAGTAATAAAAGAATCGTTTATCTATCACTAGTATTCGGACCACGGATTTTTTGTTTCCGGTCTGGTACGTTACCCCTTCCGTCACGGTGGTTGCATTTAAATAAAGCCTTTCTTTAGATGTTTGAGAAATCTTTGACCCTCGTCTCTAATTCTGCAAAAGATTTCTTTTGAATCCACAAAAATGTATGAGCCATTTAGAAACCAAAGTGACCAACTCGATAAAATAAATAGTATACAGAATTGATATTTTTTTTATTGAACTTATTTACTCTTTAGTATTGATCATCTGTAAATAAATAAACAAATAAAATGTTGAAAATCTTTATGATATAAATAGTAGATTTTTTTAACATACAATTAATAACTTAGTTTACTTAACTTTATTTAATATTTGTGGATGTGTCAAAAATATTGGTAAACTAGCTGTTACCGGCGATTTCGTCCAGCTGGAATACGGATTAAGTAATACAGATTTCTGTTATGATAGTCGATATAACGGGTTTTTAGTTTCGCATTTTCACGTTAGATGTCTACGCTAAAAATGTATAACTTATCGCGCGTACAAAAGTATTAGGTCGTAACATAAATTCTGTCCGATGTTTATGGATCAATAATTTTTACACCAATTAACACTTAATCTTCAATATATGGTTTATTGTTAGATATAACCTGCTGCCACCTTTCAGGTATTTTTCCAATCCCTTGTCGAACAAATTCCCTTGGTTTGGATTAAAAAAAGGACACTGCATTTTGTATATCTTCTTGAAAATGGAAATTTTTTCCATCAGACGGTCCAGTTTATGATCAACAACTGTCAACAAGCTGTTTTTGTCAACAGCTGGACCGTCTGACGACAACTCTTAGTGAAAAACGTCCATCTTTAGTTAATCGGCGGGACGTTGTGTTCCACCAGGATAATGCTCATCTATACTTAGCTCCCAGAAACTGGAAGAGCTTGGTTGGGAAAAACTTATGCATTTACTATTTTCTCCTGACTTAGCACCTTCGGATTATATTATCATCTGTTTCGAAACCTGCAAAATTTTCTTGATGGAAAAAATTTCCATTTTTAACAAGATATACATAATGCAGTGTCCTTATTGTTTAATTCAAGCTAAGGGAATTTTTTCGACAAGGGATTGGAAAATTACCTGAAAGGAGGTAGCAGGTTATATCTAACAATGAACCATATATTGAAGATTAAGTGTTACTTGGTGTACAAATTATTGATTCATAAAAACATTTTAAAAAATCGGACACATTTATGTTACAACCTGATACATACACACCCATTTTTTTAAATCTAAACAACTTTCTGGATATAAAGTAACCTATATATGGCCTTACTCAGGGTGAAAGCTATCTCCTGCCAAATTTCATTAAGATCGGTTCAGCGGTTTAACCAAGAAAAGATAAAAAAACAGACAGACAAAAACACTTTCACATCTTTACATATATTACTTGTCTGTCTGTATGTCTGTCCGTCTGTCCGTTAGTTGTCTTATCACTCAAGATTCACTTATCCGATTTACGTGTTTTTTTGTTAATTTATAGATATATTCTTTGTACATGTTTTAGTATTAAAAAATAAAAAAAATATTAAAGAAGCAGAAAAACTCGAAGCTTTAAAAAAAGCTTTCCCAAAAAAATTCTTGTGGTAAAGTTAAAAAAACGGCAATATTTGATTCAGTCGTTTTAGCGTCTATACGACACAATCAGTTGCAAATATGTATACATATACTTACATTAAAAGATCAGTAAACATTTCATTTGCCTATTATGAAAAAAATACCTTTCAATTATCATTCTTTAAGACTGCTTATAAAAACATCGATTTTCTCGATTGTTTATTTTTATGTACGAAGTTACTCGTTTTAACTTCCAAACAGTTGGTATTCATGTGTAAGTACCCATCCGAAATTGACGTAGGTAGGTACTGTTGTCTATTAAATTGAAATTGATTTTTGTGAAACCTATATTTATATCCAATTTCAATAAACAATAAAATTATAAATAGAATTTAATGCAACTTTTAACCCAAATAATATCTATCATTATAATGTTTGTTTTGAATGCATGACGTTAAATGACAAATGACCTTATAATAGGGGTTATTTTAATTTTCAGTTAAAGCATATAAAAAAATATTGCTGTTTAAATGAGAAAAAAATATTTTGCACTGCACAAATTAGCTTTTATAATTGCAAATTTTAATTTTAGAACTACACAAACATATAAAAACTGCATAAAAAAACTTATAAGATCTAACAAAAGTTTGCTGAGGATTTTATTTGCTCACTATCAAAATTATTTGAAGAGCAAAATGGATACATACCTATTTGTACAATGTTTACTTAAGGGAGTATCCTGCTTTATGAGGCCAAAAATAAGCGTTTTTTGGGGAATTTTTTTAGGATAGAAAAAAATAAGCTAGTGTAGCAAACTTTTCAGAATATTTTATTGCATATTTGAACGTTAAAAAAAATTATTAAGACAAAAATATTCAAACGCAACCAATTTATATGAAATTTTGTACAACGCCTTGCAATCGCAGTCTCCAATCGGCTCGTAATTGAAATGAAGCTCGTAATTTTTGACTGAGGCAAAAAAACCAAAGTAAGTTTTAATTTTTATATATTTTTCTTCTATATGAACTAAGAAAAACCCAAAAAAATTTAAAATTAAAAAAAATTTCAGGTGCTTTTTGCAAGAAAAAAATCATTTGCTAAAAAAGTTGTTTAGAATTTTTTTTATGAATCTTTTTAGTTCATATAGAAGAGAATTTAAAACTGAAGACAACAAGCTTGGTTCATTTTGATTGATCGTTTAGTTTTCTTACAATCACACCCGCCAATTTAGAAAAATGATAAAAATTAAAACTCGAGAAAACACGCTTCAAAGTTTACGGTCAGAAAAAGCAATTGAACGGAGAGGAAATATATCATTATAATTTGTACTATCGCTTGACCCGGCGCTTATACAAATTCAAAATATTGTTTTAGACAATAATTGAACCTTTTCAGGTAGGTACATTGTTCGGATTTATTCGACCGAGGGGAGAAGCGAGCGCTCAAAATGCCCGAGCGCTTGTATACCTTCTGGACACCCCACTGCGATTAGTGCTATATTTTTGAAAATATTTCAAATTTGCCTATAAAACTTTATAGACATATTCTTAGATATATTAGGAAGAGATTTAAGCAATAAAAAAAATGGATTTTTTGAGACTCATAAAGCTAAAGGTAACCATTTCCTTAGGGACCTAGGCAGCTGCCTAAAGTTCTTACTGTATAACGCCCAACTGCTTGATATAGCTTTTAATAATTAAAAACGAAGTTTAAATAAATCTATTGTAGAACAAATTGATTTGACTTATCTTCTTTGGAGCCCTTCAAAAGTCTAATGCTCGGTATTATAAAGGAGTTAACAAATTTGCAAGCTTACTAGCACTTTTTGACAGATAGTTTCATGGATAGTAAGTAAAAATAAAGGTATGTAAACTATATTTACTAAAGTGCATTTACTAACCTTGAGTAAAAACGGTAAAAACTAATTTATTGCGCATGTATAAGCTACATATATGTTAAAAACTCAGAGAATTGTCATATAAGTTTGATACCCCGTTGGAAAGTGTTTTAGTTCGTTGTAATACCGGACATAAGTAGCTAATTATTTTATATTTTTATATATCATTTCTATATTTGATTAATGAATCTATATCAATAAAATAGTTTGTCCTTAACCACTCACTCACTCACTCACTCATATATCAACGTACAGCCCAAACCCCTGGACCTAGAAACGTGAAATTTCGTAGGTGCCTTCCTTTTATGATGTAAGCACCCACTAAAAAAGGATTTTTCGAAATTCAACCCCTACGGGGTTAAAACAGGGTGTCAAAGTTTATATAAAAAAATATTTTTTTAGTTCGCATTTAATTGAAACTTATCGAACATACTCTACAATATAAATAATGAAACAATTATTTCAGCATTTTCCAAAATTTAACCCTTAAGGTGTTAGGGGGGGGGGTGGAAAAAATTTATAAAATATATTTTTTTTGTATTCAACGAATGAAACGTGGCAAATGTAGGTACTCTACAAGACAAATAGCAGTTACGAAAATCCAACCCCTATGGGAATGGTGCGGGGGGGGGGGGTAAAATTTTGATATATTTATCTTCATAATTGTTCATGATATTAAAGTAAATTTGGACAAATTAATATTCAGTTAAAAATGAAAGTTTGATATTCAAGCCCTAATAGCATGGGACGGGGACGAGGATGGATTTAGATATGTTTATCTGCATACTTGCTTTACTTATAAAGTTAAATACGTATAAATAGTTAGCTGTGATACGCGATCACTACAAAGGTAAATACTATTACTATAAAAAATGTAAGATGTCATCCCCTATCACGTATGGAGGGTTCTAATTAGTTTCGAAGTTTATGCGAGCGAAGCCGCGGGATTCCGCTAGTGTTTTATAAAATACCGAAAGGAAAAAGAGTAACCTTCTTTTATTTTATGAATTAACTCAAAAATCACTATACAAATAACTGTATAGGTACTCTTTATTAAAACCCAATCCTTTTATTTACATACTGTGTAAAAAATTTAATAATTTGTGTTTATTATAACACAAGTTTAAAGAAAGAATCCTAAACCAACTAATTTTCAAACAAAAAATTATCTAGTTCATATTTAATTATCTGTGTTTTTATCAAAGACTTATAAATATTCAGTAATCATTATTTCTTCTAGATATAGCTAAACGTTCTCCATTAATTAAATTTTTCACATTTTTGCGTATTCCAATTAATCTTCTGAACGTTCTGAAATTCTCATACCGACAATATTTTCTTATTTTCATATTTAATATTCATATCGGTATTTTTCTATGTACATAAATAGATAGATATCTTTATTTCACATTGATACACTAACGCAGCGATCGCCAAAATGTCGATTGCTAGATACCGGCAAATCGCGATATAATTGTGTATAGTAGTCCATTCATAAGATTTGAGCTAGAATAAAATGACGGAGTAAATTTTTTTCAAGAAATTGGTAGATTTTAATGTATAGAACATGGCGATAACTTTTCCCCATCTTTCGAAGGAGGTCACATAACTTTCTAGAGGCGTACATAGCTGTCTAAAATCAGTTATTTAGACTGGAGTTGTCACTTTTATGATAAAATAGATCAGATAAATCTTAAAGCTGATAAAATTTCGACAATGGGTGCAAAGCATTATTTAGGGCATTATTTTCTTTATTATAACTTAAAATTTAATTTAGAAATTTAATTAAAAACATATTAAATACAGCACTCGAACGGAACTCTATTACATTTTAGGCGTGATTACTTAACTCGACGTCGCTAAATGATTTTTTCGCGGACTCTATTTCAATAACTACTTATTGTACATAATTTTTAAAAACGCCTTTTTGTTCAAAATTTTATCAGCTTTAAGATTTACCTGAGCTATTATATTCCTAAATAATTGATTTTAGACAGTTTTGTAAGTCCCTAGATAGTTATGCACAAATAAACGTAAGAAAAACATAGGTAAGAGGGCACTGTGTTAATAATAAATAGTTAATAACAATTATAATATAATAATTAGTAGCAATAATTTAGAATAGACAACCTGTAAAATGCGAATATTGATAAGAATAAATTAAGTGATAAAATATATATATTCGATTACATTTATAATTACTTTTTAATCATTTCAATAAGAATGTCTTCCGGTTGTTTTTTCCTATAACTAATTAATACAATGCGATAAGCGTTTAATTTCTATCTTAATTAAGTGAAAATCAATCAATTAAATTATATCCGGGATTGTAATTAACATTCGTTAGAATTTATATCAATTAATTGTAACGTGCTTCAAAATTATTTTATCACTTTATTAACTTCATTTAATTAATTATTATTTTTATAAAATATTAATTATAACTTGTTGTTAATTACTATCGTGTTTATATCATAATAATGTATTTTGAGAAAATATTTATAAGTGTATTCATAAGCCAAACTGATTTTAAATAACTTACCTTTTGCCTTTTTTTCTAATTTGCATGCCACATTCTTTCGTTAGTGAAGAAAAATGAATAATTCGCTCATTATCAATATTTTATTTACTCGTAATTATTGTTCATTTTACCATAAAATGATTAAATTTACTTGTTAATTACTAAATCGTTTAACTTTCCATATTCTACGTATTTCTAATACAATTTCCAAGTCGAATAAGTGTACAAAACAACTGATAATAAATAATTAATTAAAAGTTCTTTCTATTCGATTTTTCTAAATTTAATAATTGGAGTCTATCTACCTACCATTCATGAATCATGGCCCTCGCAAGGAAGGGGGGCTGACAGAAAATCTAGCCTGAGGGCCCGGCGGCGGCGCGGCGAGTCAACAAGCATTTTTCTGGTCATCATCAAATATAATATTTTAGCAAGAGGGGGCTTGCTTATTTCTTGTTTATAATGTTTTGACTGGGCTGGATCGGACTAAATGTAGTTTAGTATAAATCGAACCGGGCTGGGTGGACCTTATCTTACAAGGTAACCTTTTCAAGTTGAAAATTCGTATCGAGTTTAAATTTTGTATATAGTTAGAGAAGGTCAAGATAAGTAAGAAAAAAATTATCTTTGCTGCGGTAAAACGGTTTAAGGGGGTGAAACACCCCTATGAAAATGTGCAAAATAATCATTTTTTTTTTCAAATAACTCCGAAACTAATGAAAATTTAAAAAAATCTACAATACAAAATGTTCATGATTTTTTATGCTCTTTTGAATGGCGATAGTCAAAATTCGAAAAAATAAACCGTTAACCCCCACCTCCCACCCACATTCCATAGGTTTAATTTTTTCGAATTTTGATATGCTCTTTCGCTATTCGAAAGAGCATAAAAAATCATGAAAATTTTGTATTGTAGATTTTTTTTAAATTTTCATTAGTTTCAGAGTATTTTGAAAAATATGATTATTTTGCACATTTTCATAAGGGTGTTTCACCCCCTTAAACCGTTTTACCGCAGCTGTGAT
Source organism: Sialis lutaria (assembly GCA_949319165.1). Classification (NCBI taxonomy): domain Eukaryota; kingdom Metazoa; phylum Arthropoda; class Insecta; order Megaloptera; family Sialidae; genus Sialis; species Sialis lutaria. The sequence continues at coordinate 20,407,546 of OX439241.1, forward strand.
AATTTTTTTCTTACTTACCTTGACCTCCTCTAACTATATACAAAGTTTAAACTCGATACGAATTTTCGACTTGAAAAGGTTCCCTTGTTAGTATAAATTGAACTGGGCTGGGTCAAAAAATAATCCTATTTTCTCAAAACAAAACTTTTACTTTTAATAGTTGTTAAATTAATAACAATTCACAATTATTAACAAAATTATAATTTATAATGGTCGTGTGAAAAAAAGGGCGTCCATTGTTTCTGGGTTAAGACGTGTCCTCTAGTCACTTCGGGCCGGGCCAGCCCGATTCAATGCGAATCTAGCCCGACCCGAATTTCGGATCGAACCGGACTCTTAGTTCTTGTTTGTAACGTTTGGATCGGGTCTGATCGGACCTTACAATTAGTATAGATCGAACCGGATTGGAGTGGGCCGAAAAAAAAGTTTCAGACCGAATCGGGTCGGCAATTTTTTTTTAAATATCTTCGAACCGGGTCGCGCTATTTTTTAAGGTCCGATCTGATCTCTACAAGCTATACCGTCATAGGATTAATAATATTATATAAAATACATACCATACATACTAGGGTGTGCCAAAAAAAGGCGATATTTTTTTTATCGCTCTCAGCCCAAAATATCTCAGGAAATGCCCAAACAAAGCTCCTGTTAAAAGCGGAGCTCAAAATTCCAATTTTAAGAGGTCCTCCACGGAAGTTGAAGTTTTCCCATCTAAATAACATGGGAAACGGGGTTTTTTAACAGTTTTTTGTCCTGCAAACTGTGAAAAAATTATTTTTGAAAAAAATGAATGAATGGATCTTTTTGAGTATTAAATTTAGTACAAAAAGTCCCGTTGAGTCAAATTTCTATATTCAATATTTGATTTTTGACAGGGCTTTGAAGTTCAAATTTTCGCATTTTTTCGCGTTTTTTGCATTTTTCAGCTAAACTATCCGAGTTAGGGCAAAATGTTAACTAGCAAAATTGTAGTACGGTTGACATTCTATAAAAAAGTTTCCATCGACTTTTTTGTATTATGAATAACAACAAAGTTATATAAATTATTGGAACCAGCCTAAAATGGATAAAGGCTACGACATTGTGCTTTTTATATTTTAATATGTCATGTTTATTGTTAATATATTTCATAATTTTGTGGAAAAATCATAAAAATATGATTAAATAATCTTTGTTCAATTATCGATATTTTAATTCATAAAAGCGAAAATTTAAAAAAATAAATGTTTATGGGTCTATAACTTTGTTGTTATTCATAATACAAAAAAGTCGATGGAGACTTTTTTATAGAATGTCAACCGTACTACAATTTTGCTAGTTAACATTTTGCCCTAACTCGGATAGTTTAGCTGAAAAATGCAAAAAACGCGAAAAAATGCGAAAATTTGAACTTCAAAGCTCTGTCAAAAATCAAATATTGAATATAGAAATTTGACTCAACGGGACTTTTTGTACTAAATTTAATACTCAAAAAGATCCATTCATTCATTTTTTTCAAAAATAATTTTTTCACAGTTTGCAGGACAAAAAACTGTTAAAAAACCCCGTTTCCCATGTTATTTAGATAGGAAAACTTCAACTTCCGTGGAGGACCTCTTAAAATTGGAATTTTGAGCTCCGCTTTTAACAGGAGCTTTGTTTGGGCATTTCCTGAGATATTTTGGGCTGAGAGCGATAAAAAAAAATATCGCCTTTTTTTGGCACACCCTAATACATACATAGATTTTTTGTAATATTAAATAGTTATTTTTTATGAAAAGCTATTCACTTTGAAAACTTACAATAAATAACTGTTAAATACTGAAAATGAATTATACGAAATACACAGATCGTTATATTCGGAATTCGCGAAGAAATATTGTTTCATTTTCTCGGAAAATGGAATGATATCAATTTATTCCTTTTCAAATATATTAAAGGGCGTATTTAATGTCATCATGTTCTATAATAAATCAATAAAATGTAGAACATATGCAACCGAAGAATTTTCGGTATGTATAATATTAAAAATTACATTTTCTTGAAGTTACAAAAATATAATTTATAATAATTTATTATATTTAGTTTAATAATAATAAAAAAGATATTTTAACTTACAAGGGACCACTCCCTATTAAATATATTAAAATCTTCTGTTTATCTAAATTACGTTAGTTATAAATAATGTATAAAATTAATATTTACATTAAAACTACTGGACCGATTTTGATGAAATCCGCACTAAAGTGCTATAGGACAGCGGTCGTAAAACTGATGGTCTGCGATAAAATTTTAGTGGTCCGCAGAAAAATCTTGACATTATTTTTCTTCAATTATTTTATAATAATTAAACTATTTTTTATGATTAAATAATAAGCATTTATAATTAGTTCATATAAAATAGTACATGTCCTATTAATAAAATGAAAATTGTCTGATCATGTATTTATTAATCTTTTTAAAAAATTAATACTAGTTGTCTGCGGGATTTAAAATTATGAATTTAGTGGTTCGTGAGGTTCGAAAGGTTGGCGACCGCTGCTTAAGGGTATATTCTGCACTCTGATATACGACGACATAATTCAAAAGTTCCATTAGTTGACGGCTAGAGGAGCACCCACCACCGGTGCCGACTTTAACGTTAATTTATGAATTTAAATTTCGTGTAGAAATATATGTAGCAGTCACGGTAGTATTGTAGTAGGGATAGAAGAAGGTCGATGGTTAGAACTGTTGGCCAGTCGTGGAATGGAGCAGTCGTGCAGTGGATGGTCGTATAGCAGAGTGCTGAGTGTACATATCGTCATGCTATCACTCAAAAGAGCTAAGCAGTAAACAAAACCATTAAACTAGAAGCTTTTAACAAACTTTATGTATAAACGTGGTTTGAGAATTGTAACGCTAATTTCAGTAACTTCTTGTTGAGCTATTTAGCTGAAATTTGGTAAGCTCGTTACTATAAAGGAGCTAACAACATAAGCAGTTTCAACGGGGTAATAATTCTATGATATTATCTATGGATTTGTTATGGAAAATAGATCAGTGATACTTCAACTTACTTTACTATACCTAACACAGTTGGTGACTCTGATACAAGATACAAGATAATTTTCATAACATCACCACTGTTTTACATAATACCGTTGGTATTAACATACTGCGCGTACGAGAAACTTGTCAAAGTCCTCATGATACTTCAAGAGAATTGTCATCATACCAATAGGTTTAATACCCCATTTGAAAGTGTTTGTTAGCTGAAAAATTTTAGGTTCCTTTATAATGCCGAATATTATTTATTTAAAACAAAAATTATTTATTTCTAGATTTTCTTGAAAAACGGGATGATATTTTTTTAAGTGTTGAATGATTTAATTAAAAAAATTAACAAGACTCCCATCTGCCCCTTCACCCCCCTAACTTAGAGCCATCGACAGTTGTCTAACATGCCTACTGTCTTATGCGCAACTGGCGATCAGCATGGGGACTAACAGGGTTCTAGCCTGGGGGCTCGGAGCTAGGCGTGGCGAGTCAACAAACTTTTTTTGTCGTCAAAAATGTTTCCATAATTTCTTAGCAAGAAGGGGCCCGCCGAAAGTTCTAGCCTGAGGTACCATGAATGATAGTATATAGGGGCCATGGCGATCCGTTTGTATAATTAACCTGCTCTCATGTACACAATTTTTTACAAAAATATAAAGTTTTACACTTTTCGCACAGAACATATAACTAATTTATAATTTTAGCGGAAATATTAAACAGTGTTGACAAATGACAACTATATATTTAGTTAAATATGTCCTCATATCAGGGCCGCCGAGAGCCAAACCGGGCCCCGATGCAACATGTAAAAAAAATGTTTGGGCCCTCCTCCCATAGACTGAAAAGTGTACTGATTTTTTTTTTCACCTACCGCATCATGTCTTTAGATAGGTCTCCTAAAATGTAACAAAAAAATTCCAGAAACTTTTGATTTTAACCCTTCAGTCACAATAAAAAATATAATTCAGAAATTTATCTATTTTGTAAAAAAATAATATAATTTGATTAGTTAGCTAATTACTTTGTGCATTTCAGTATTTTCAATTTACATATAAAATAAATTAGATTTTCTTATGGGGGGCCTCTCGCTTTTTTCTTCTATGTTGGATTACCTAATATTTTTCCAGAAGTATTTCAATAAAATGATGTAAACTTCTTTGATTCAAAATTTACTCAAACTTAAATCATTTTCGTCAATTTTTTTACCAAAATGCAAAGAGCCGGGCCCTTGAAGCCCGAATGTTAAATCTTTCATCATACGGTTTGTTCTTCTATATTTATATTTATTTTCTTCGGTTTAAATAAAATTTTCTATTTCTTCCACTTCTTTTGTGAAAATTAAATTATTCTCTAACAAGGGGCCTGTTATGTTAAATTTATATCGATATTTAATTATGATGAAGATTTTTATAGCTGTCATCAACAGAACTATTTTAAAATGTAATCATTCAAATAATTTTCAATATTATTATTTACATTTTTTTAAATAGATTCAGTCTGGGCCCCTTCGGTTCCCGGGCCCCGATGATTTGCATCGCCTGCATCACCCTCTTGTCGGCCCTGCCACATATGTTATGGACGATATGCATAAAAGGAATACATTATGTTAGTAAGAACTAAAAAATACAATTTATATAAATGTTCTCATTTGTGAACACTATGCACGAGAGGGTTAAAAAGATGTATCCGAACTATACACTTGTAACGTAAGCAGCCGTACGCGTGTCGTTGTCTCTAGTTTAGACAAATGCATAACTTGACTCTATATATGACATTCATATTATGAAAAAGTATTTTTAGTCATTTAGGTATCTTTTTTGCCTGTAAAAATACGAATCTTGAATAAGAGCTTAACTCTTTTAACCCTCAATTTTTAATATTGAAAATAAATTCCAAAAGTACGGATTGGTGCAGTAAGTAGAGCCCTGTAAATTTTATAGTGGCAAAGGCCACCGGCAAGGCTGACAGGATTAATAAATTCAATATTTATATTTTTACCTACTTATCTAAGTTCTAAAAAATAAATAACAAAATCCCCCCACCCCAAATCAATATAAACAAATTTTAATAGCCCCTATAACAGATAAGATGATCTTTCCTTTCCATAAATTGCATCACTATTTTCGACCCCCTTATTGTCACAATTTTGCTAACCCCCCTACCTAATATTACATCACAATATCATACCTCCTCCCCTGTTATATGTTTAGCTCCTTTTTATTATTGTTGAGTAAAATGCTATATGAAGTCACTTATTATCTCCCCCCCTCTTCCACAACTTAACTTGTCACGCTAAGCACAACCCCTTCTACCTTCGGACATGTATACCTAATTAAGGCCAGGTTCCTCCAAAAAACGTGTTTTTTCAAACAAATTTTATTTATATTATTAAAAATATTTATAAATCAAAGTTTTTATAGGTTGAAAGACATATTCAAATACTAATTGAAAAAAAATTATTATTTTTTTTTTTAATGGCGGCTCCCAAAATAGCTGCTGAAACACGTCCCTTTTGTTGGTGGGTGACACGATAATTCAACAATGAATCATCTGAAAGCAAAAATCGAAACAGTTTCTTATTCTGTATCACATTGGCTATGGTCGGAACTACAATGAAACATTTTCACCCAAAAAAAACAAAATGGCGGAATTTTTAATTTTTTGACCCTTTTTTCACTTTTAATTGTTTATAACTTTTTAAAATAACAATGAATATTTTTGGTTGTAGTTCCGACCATAGAGAGACATTTTAAGAGTAAAATGTCATTTAGTTCATGTTGATAAGTGTAATAGTTTCTAAATAAGAGTGTCACCCAGTTGAAAAAACGTGGATTCGAGAAAAAGGTGATTAAAGTGCTCGAGCGGCCAGATTTACCGCTTGGATCGCTCCGCTCTCCCCTCTTGTATACCTACTTCTCGATCGTACGGACCTTCGGGACTAATTCTATATTATTTCTAAGAGTATTTTCTAGCAATTTACGGGAAAAAAAAAATTTCGATTTTTTGAAAATTGTTTGGAGGAACCTGGCCTTAATAAACAGCCCTTAACAAAGAAAATATAGCAAAAAAATCAAGCATTAAATCTGTAGAAGAAAATTGATGGATAAAAAATAAAACACAAAAATTAAAAAATAAATTTTAATTTAAAATCAATAGGTATTTATAATGAAATTAACAATAAAATACGTTTCAGGGTTGTATATTCATTCACTAGAGTCACATTATAACATATACATATATCGTAATTCACCAAAACTCATTTAAAATAAATCTATTTCTCTAAGCGTTCACATCGGCTGGAACTTCGTAAATAACATTCAAATCTTTGGGGGGGGCTAATGTATATATATTATATCAACAAGTATTAATCTACTATATAAATAAATAAATCTATCTTGTATATATACAGCTGTCCAAAACTCACTCCACTGAAAAAAGTTACAGTTAAGCGATTTTTCAATCAGCCTGTATAATAATAAATTAAACTGCTACAACTGGATACAGCAAATTTGGTAAAAATCAACTAAATAAGAATTATTATTACACCCTAAGTCTATTTTAAAAAATATACATATATACATTATTTATATTGACATTTAGTGACAGTTAATTTTTTTTAATTGACACATTTAAAACATCCAACGGCCATTTTTCATTTTAAAAGAACTCAACCGATGCGAAATAATTTGTCGCGTTTGTTTTTGATGAACTACAATAACACAAAATTGAGTATTGTCCTAAAATCAAATAGGTCTTGTATAAAATTTACATTTAAAAAGAGCACTTCAGTTATATATGATATATACCAGTGTTTCTCAAACTATGAGGGGGTGGGGCCAAACAAAAATATGCCGTTTTACGATTCCCAATTTTCTTTTCATTGATTTTATTCGTTCGCAAATATAAAGTTTGATAAACACTGATCTATACTACTAAAGAGCAGTCAGATCAAAGAGGGAACGTCGCTTGTACGGTTGTCATATTTTTGTTTTTGGCATTTTGTCTGGCAACATGGGTTCGCTGTCGCTACTGCTATCATCATCTACGGACACTACGTTATAGTGACATGTTACTTTAGGCTTCTTTATCGATACACGGCTGTAAGAGTTTCTCTGCCATCCGTCGTTGCGCTGAAAATAATAAATTGAAATTAGTATTCATATCGGTCAAACAAAATAAAAAATTTGTGAAATTTTACTCTCTATAACTTTTATATTTATTCCGATTATCAGTTTTAAGAACTAAAATATCCATTTTAGATTAAATACACTTCATTTCTAAATGTGCGGCAACTTTTCAGCATTTTAGATAGACACATAGGAAGAAATTTTGAAATATTGTTATACCATTTTTGTAAATTTTGATATAAGGAACGCCTCACTATCTTTGTTTGTCTTCAAGTTATTTAACAAATTTAAACTGTAAACAGTATCAAATTTTATGCTTAATTTTAGTACAAACAAATTAATAAAGATATTCAGTAGATATTCCTTACTGTGAATGTTAAAATTACAGCTGTACAAATTTATAGGCTATGAAATTTTGAGTATAAAACATGTACCCTATATTACATTTTCAGTGTTAATTACTTAATACATATTTAATTACAAAATCAGCAATATCATTAAAATTTGCATTATGTATTTTCATATTTAGAACTATCTTTTGTTTTACTAATCACTTTATCCCGATAACCTCTCCTCCTAATTACTCTGGATTAACTAGGTTTTACTCCGTATACAAACACTTTATTTGATATTTCAATACAAATTATCAAAAGATTTTTATTAAGGTAGTTGGTCCATCAAAATGTGATCACATTAGGCCATGAGTACATATTTTTAATTTAGAGAAATGATCATGGCAACGCTGTACATTATCTACTATTAACTACTTGTCAAATGATTATATTTTATCATCTAAACTACCACAAAATATATTAATAATTAATGAAATCGATTATAATTCCCTTCAATCCACTTATCATATTTTGTAAAAAATTATTTCATTATTTCGTGTATTTTTTACTATAATCAAATGAATACGTTGTTGCCACATTGTCAACAATACTGTAATTTATGTGATGGTTTAGTAGTTAAATCTGGTTAGATCTTAATAACGGGATGGTTAATAATTCCAATTTTTTGTATACTGTTTTATTTCATATAAATATACAACATGTCAGTTTTTTATGAAAAACTGAAGCTACGTTTAAATTTTATCTAATAAAACGTTACGTTAGTGTACGGTTAGTCCATATAAGCTGTGTTAAAAATATAAACTTTGAGATCGTTTTTCATGACTTTGAGATGGTCAATTTTAATAAAAATGGGCTATTTTTCAGATATTAATCTAGGGAATATTCCTGTGCAATTTAAACAAAATCTGACGAAAACATGTTTACGGACCAACTACCTTAAGTTAAACTACATTTTAATTAAATATTAGTTTAATATGATGATCCTTTATATCAACAGTGAAATGCTGATATAAATATAATTCGGTGACATATTTACTATAAAAACAATTGCCTCAGGGACTAGTGACTATGTAATTTGAAATCGGCTATAAATACAAAACAAGTAATTTGATTTTTGTTATATTATTTCCACATGAAATTTATTAATAATTAATCTACATTTGTTCAGCGACCTTGTACTTTTAGGTAAATTTTAGTTAACATCACCCAAAAGTTCCCGTTTTTTTTACAAACATCTCAATGCGATTTTTACTATAATATTACAAAGAATAGCCATTAAAATAATTCTTTAAGGAACAAAATAACTAATAATCTAAGGGGAAAATTGGGTGAATAGAGTGGATGAGGTAAAATACCGCAGTTATGTTGCAATAACTTTTGCAAGGTCTATAAAGAAACATGAGATTTACTGTTTTAAAAATCTTTTTAGTAAATAAAACTTATCGAATATGCACGTCATTTATTTTAAACAATGCATTGAAACGTTTCCTTTCAAAATACAGTAGAAACCGGTTATAATGACATCGGTTAATACAATGCATCGGTTTTAACGACTCAAAATAAAATTCCAACTGAATCCCATATAATTGCATTTTTGCCGGTTATTACGACTATCTACTTTTTACGACCAATATGACCGGTCCCTCCGCTGTCGTTATAAGCGGTTTCTACTGTATATATAAAATTATAACCTTACATTAAGCATGAGATACCTACGTAACTTCAAAACCATTTTGATAATCTCTGAGAACTTTATAAACAACCTGGATACAAATGTTAATATTATGAGTGCCTTATCTCTTTTAGAAATACTTGCACTTTTAAATAGATATTTCCCTGCTTCGTGGTTCAAAAAAACGTTGTTATGTCAATGATTTACTTACTTGTAACGCTACAAAAATAATGGTAAATAGTGCCATTATACATATACACGCTATCACTGCTAATGTCGTTAGTATATTATAGGAATTCATCATATCTGTTGAGTCGGTCATTTCAGACAACTGGAGATATTCCATATTTATTCTTCTTTTATCTGCTTGATTTTTACAACCATCTAAAATAAAAAAAAACATATGATTAATACTTTGCTAAATCTTTCTACGAAACTTTAATATTTAATCGCCATCTCCTAACTCATAAGTTCGTATTTACTCTATATCTACCGCATGGAATGGCATTTATATGCATTTCTGAATGTGTATAAATTTGTAGGTAAGTACAGTACAAGTTAATCAGACATTTGTTAGTTAGACAAGCTCAGTAATTAGACGTTTATGAGCCGGCAGGCCACTAAACAGTGTTATATAGTTAAACGGTTTTAATATTCGTTCGATCGATAACTAGACATGTTTTTACTCTCTATGCAATTGAACTTTGTTTGAACCAAAAATTGTTCTTTATTTTCTATTTACATTCAGTAGCTAGACGCATTCAATCATTAGACTAGTTTTTATGCAAGCTTGTACTACATATATCCTTTAAATCTGTATGAAAGATAACTTTTTTGATAGTTACAAAAATGATGACACAGTAACTCGTTTTTTAAGATTATGACGGTTACATTATTGTTACATCTGTAGCTATTTGGAAGAAAGTAAATATCTCACTTTTAGTCGATTTTAATGTCAATTGCATAAATTATGTGAAAGGAAAAGTATTTACGTCAATTTTTCAAATGATCTTTTCTCCTCAATCGATAATACTCAGCAGTTAATTTTTTTTATTTAGGAATGGAGAATTAATTTTTAAAATTATAATTTTCTATGAAATAACTTACCATTCATTGTCGGGTAAGAACCAACCGGACACGTTGGCCTACATTTACCAGAGTTTAATTGCCAGTTTGGTGGACACGAGACACACTGATCAGGCCGAGGTCCTAAACAAGTCTCACAGCTCAGATGGCAAGGTAGACACTTCCTCAAGTCACTATAGTAGCCTCGTTCGCACGTACTTTGACATTGACCACTTTGTAACTACGAATAATAAGATTTGAAGTTATTATATTAATCTTACAAATACATATTTTTTAGTGAAAGCATGCACAGAATATGTTAATAATATTTACCTGCAAGCCAGACACACAATCTGTACAATTGAGCCGTGACACACAATCAGAGCAAGTGTGCAAGCATGGAATGCAACGGTTAGTGTCCAGGTAAAAGCCACGATCGCACGTCGACACGCAACGCCCATTTTGTAGATACTGTGGTGCCTTGCAGGTTAGACATGCTAATTCATCGCCTCCGTTACACGTCTCACACGATGCATGGCACGGCTTGCATTGTTCGGTGTCAAAGTATTCATCTGGAAATGAACAGTTTGTTTATTGGTTCAAAGAATAACATTAAAAGCTTATGTACGCAACTGAAGATCTTAGTTTGAGATTTAATTCTGAGAAAAACCGGGGAAACAGTCGGTCAACTTGGAACTGATATTCTACATTAAGATGCTAAGAATCTGGTCATTTTACATATAGATTTATATTACTTTTAACACGAACTAACCGTGTAGTATATCCTTAATATAAATAAACTTCCACACACCTTTATTACACTGTTCACTACCCGCAGTTTTACATCTGCCTTTATTATCTAGACTCCATTTATCCTCGCACTTGAAACAGCTCCTGCTGTCGCACGCTTCACATCCTCTCGAACACTTGACACACTCTCTCCGCTTGACATCTGGGTAGAACGACTCAGGGCACGTATCTAGACAGCGTCCTTCGAACTCATACATGCCGACTTTACAAGTGACACACTGCGATTCGCTGGGACCCATACATGTTGCACAGCTATTATGGCATGGCGAGCATCTAGAAATTTGTTTTTAATTTAATGTTTAGTTCAAATTTCAATCTTCTAATTCTTCTACAACAATGAACTTTTGGCAAGAACAATATTCCCAATAATGCTCATCTACCGTTTGAATAATTTTCATGTTTTCAATAAATAAATATAAACAAATAAACATACCTATAATCATCAGTTTCATACATATTTGATGGACACATCGCCACACAGGTATCTCCTAACATAAGCAAATGGTGATCACATGTTGTACATTTATCAGGTCTTTCTCTGCAGCTTCCACAATTTGGACCACATGGAATACAGTTTCTCTCTTTCGTATCTAAATAAATAACATGTTTTATTTAAATATTTAATCTAACTAAAATTATGCTATGTTAAGTTAATATCTACCTTCGAAATATCCCTCTGGACACTGCTGCATACAAATATCGAGATCAACAATTCGCACATGTCCAGGGGCACACTTGACACAACTGCTCTGTCCGGGGCCGATACATGTGTCACACGATTCATGGCACGGTTTGCATTGACCGACGTCATTTGCATAACTGCGAGGTGGGCAACTTCGTACACAAATACTAGAAATATTAAAAATATATGTATATGCAATTATAAATATACAACTAGCTATACTAATATTATAAAGTTTGTGTATGGGTTTGTTAGAGGTAAATTAAAAAACTATTCGACTGATTTTGATGAAACCTCTTCCAACATATTATTTGAAATCTCAGAAGTGATGTAGGTTACATATTATCATGCTATCACTCAAAACAACTGAGCAGTGAATAAATTAGATGGGCAAGTCAATGTTTACTATATAGAGTTGAATTGGTTCTACGCAAATGTCTGCAAGACCATGTATCTAACTATAATATTTAAAATTTAAATAGTACATTTATCACAGATTATTTTAATTTGCAAAACTGCAATTAAGGTAATATAAAGACCTCAAGAAATAAGAAAAGATTTGAGTTGAACAATAAGTGGATGAGGTACAGGTGAAATCGAGGAAAGAACTGCAAGTAAATAAATAAAAACTTACTTATCGAGTTTGTTGTGGAGACATGCAACACATTTAGTAGCACCTGCTCCATAACATCCTTGTTTATCACATTCCGGATCACAGTTATCAAAGAATATTTTCTCAGGTTTCTCATCGATATTCGCCCGATGCACTTTCTTATCATCTAGTGTAGCTACAACCTGATCTTGCTCAGATCCAGCAAAATTATATATGTTAGGGAAATTCTGGAAACTCTTATAAATATCTGTACTAAACAAATCTTCTATATTAGGTGCTTGAGTTATTCCCTGAGACGGAAAAGAGAAAGTATTCAGTGGCGATTTCCACAGCGGTGCACCAACAGTCGACGGGGCAGGACGTAATCTGATTGGATTAACGGCAGTACCGTAGAATATCAACTGCCATTTCTTCAATATACCAGGTTGGTTAACTTGTCTATTTCCACCGTTGATTATTTGCAGAGTCCATCTACCTTCAGCTTTCTCACCCCAGAAATGAACACTCAAGAATGGCCAATCATCAAAATTCGAACTGACAACATCCCGTGGTCTTTCAAACAAAAGAGTTGACGTAGTTCCCATAGGAGACGTGAGTGTAATTCTTAAATTCCCACGAGGGAAGAACCTCAACGATATTTTACACTGCACATGTTCCAAATACAAGACCTCATTCAACGTTCCTTGACACGCATTCACATCCATATGCAACTGTAATGTGTACCCGAAATTCGAATCTATTGTTTTCTCATCATTAATTTCTTGCGATTTGCAAATATGCTGCGGAGGGACTGTCGTCCACCGCTCAGCTAAGTTAACCATCGTACCACCATCCATTAAACCATACCCAAATTTATGACTAACTTTTCTCTTAACACCATTAACAATCCATCCGGTTTCTTTTTCAAGTGGAGCCGATCTTGATGAAAGCACTACCAAATATTGCATATCACGCCAAGTTAAGCTAGGATTGGCTTCGAGAGCTAGCGCACATATACCGGCCGCTAGAGGTGCAGATGCAGACGTTCCCGTGTGCTCTACAGTGCAGATATGGTCGGGGCGCAGGCGGGCGTCCATGTCAACGGAAGCAACGCTTTTATCGTGGCCTGGTGTTCCAGAACTGTAGGTAGATGCGAGAGTTGAAGAACATTCTTCAAGATACCATGGTTTGTATCTGAAAAAATTGGAAGATTTATTAAGGGGGATAGCCACTGTGACGGGTCAAAAAATTGTCAATGTTTGGGAAATTTTTTCACAGATATAACTAATTATTTTTTTAATCAGGTAAGGGATGTTTTATATTGAAAAATATTAAATATTTACAAAGTTATGAGCCTCGATGTGACGACCAAAAAAAATATTTTTCTGTATGGTTCACTCAAAATTTCGAAAAGGGTTATATGAAAAAAACAAATAAAAATTTTATCAATATCTATTTGAATGTAGCTATCGTTGCACGTAGCCGTTTTTTTTTTTATTTTATTTTTTACAAAAGGACGATCGTTTGAAATTTTTTTCATTTTTAAGACCTATTTTTTTTATAACAGCGATTTTAAAAATAGTAATTATCAAAATTCGGCTACGTGCAATGATAGCTACTACAATTACGAAAATTATTTAAAAAAAAAATGAAATCGGTTCATTACTCTGAGAAGTCGTGTCAACCAGACCGAAAAATGTCATTTCGAGATAAATTAATGTTTTTATTATGCCATAACCGGCCGCGCTACCTCGTCTCACTAAATTATCTGTAACTCCGTCAATTTTCGGAATTTAAACTAAATTTTTTGTATACATATTTAAAAAAATGTAAAAAAAAATGTATTTTTTTTTCCGTCACATAAAAGTTTTTAACATAAAGTTTTTAACACACTCACCCTCCTTGTGTCGCACTTGAAATCGACAAGGTAAAAATACTGTTTGTGTATCCATCACAGTTACAGGAATCCGTGTGGCGTCCACCGTTTCCCGAAGCCCACACAAAGATTGAGCCTTTGCCTTTACGTCCGCTGGTAACTCCATAAATAAATGCTCGTCTTGCTAATGGGCCAGGCCCGTCTACAGTTTTACCATCATCCTCGGGACCCCAAGATGCACTGTATATATCTATATGGTCTGGGTTCAATCCGAGAGCTCTGGCTTCGACTGCATCATTTACGACACCGTCTAACATGCGCACACCTGAAAAATATAATATTGTAAATTGTATGACAGAGATTGAGATAGAAGTTTGTATGTATTAATTATAAAACACATATAATATCTTAAGACCAGTGGTTTTCTAACTGTTGGTCATTTAGTGAGTTGCAATTATTGTTTATACAGGAAATTCAAAATAAAACATTATGAATTTTTATTTAGAATATTTAGCTAGACTTATGGTGGATTGCACAAACGCTGATTATCGTACAGGGGAATATCATATTTTATATTTTTTGTTTATGTGTGTTTTTACGGTTTTTTTAATGGCAACTTTGATGTTTTATATGATAAATTGATAACATATATTTTTGAAGTGGAATACGAACTTTGTCATTTAAAATAAATTAATTTAATGAAAAAGTATAACAGAAAAATGTTTTAAATCACAAGTGTAATAAGCATTTTTTTAACGGAAAGATTTTATTTTTTCACAAAATATAGGTTCTCATTAAAAAACATAAAAAACGCCCACAAATCAAAAAAAAAAAAAATGATATTGCCTCCTTCAAACTTTTCTGTACGGTTTTTGGAATAAAAATTGTTTTATTTTCAGATCAGATCTATAAAACAAAAATATAGGTTCTCATTAAAAAACATAAAAAACGCCCACAAATAAAAAAATATAATGATATAGCCTCCTTCAAACTTTTCTGTACAGCTTTTGGAATAAAAATTGTTTTATTTTGAAAACCCTGTATATCAAAAAAGATTTTGACTTTATTTCATCTTGCGAGTAATACTATATGTTTAAAAACCACTGTTTTAGAATTAGACTAACAAAAAATGAGTATACATTATGTGAAAATAAACAAAAAATACCAATCAATTATACGTATATAATATATGTATTTACTTCATTATCTGCATTAAAAAGTAATCGTAAATTATTATTATTATGTATTTATTATTGTGTTAAATATATTTGTATAGATTTATTTATAGATTAATTAAGAAAAATAATGTTATATACTTGTTTTATTTAAATTAACCTTAAAACAATGTAATAAATTAGAACAATAGATTAAAACAAAACAAAAAAACTATAAATTATTATCAGCAATAAGTATAGGAAAGTAATGCCAATATAATATAAGAAATAAAAAATCTAAACTAATTGATACGAGATGATTTTATGAACAAATTAAAATACTTGATGCATGCAGTATTTAAAAAGAACATATTATATTAATTATAACTTACTTTACGTATATAATTACTATGACTTTATCAATTTTTTAAAACAATACAGAAAGAATGGGTAAAGAAATAATCAAAAAACACAATACATTAATAATTCAATATTTATTTATCACAATAATAATACTTAACGCAAAAAGTTTACAGTCGTTTATATAAGTTCATAATCACTTATAAAACAGAATTCCTCACCTCCGATGCTGGCATTGTATGCTACACCTATGCCGCAGTACTGGTTATATGCGACGGCTGCTACCTCTCCAGCGCACCTTGTGCCGTGCTTGTTGTCGCCATTATCTTGCGGCATCGGATCATCATCGTTGCCGTTGATGTCCGTACTTGCAGCTGGATCCTGTAAATAATATTTAGTAAATTTGCATGTTATCTAGGTATTAGGATACATATAAAAATAATAATACAATAGTAAAAGTAAATAAGAAGAACTTTCAGGTTTCACTCAACTGTGCAAATAGTTTGAAGGTGTTTTAATGGCAGTGTCTTATTACCATAGAGATATTATAAAACTGGAAAGATACCTTTAATGAGCGAGTGTGTGCTAAGCTAATTAATAGTTTTCGACGTACAGTATTCTCTAACATGCTCTAACCTAAACATGTTTCAATTATTTCCACGGTTACCATTTCAATGTTTTTAGTATAGAGTCGGTTCACGCTATCAGCCAATCAGAACTCGTTAGACAAGGAAGTGTGGTACCCAAGTATAAGCTATCTCTACTGACACATTCATAACATTCACTTAAACTAAAAATACACCTTAACCACAAAATTTATGTCACTCGACACGTGTTTCGACTTCACAAGAAGTCCTCATCAGGAGCCTAAAGGAATCGTTAGGCTCCTGATGAGGACTTCTTGTGAAGTCGAAACACGTGTCGAGTGACATAAATTTTGTGGTTAAGGTGTATTTTTAGTTTAAGTGACTAAGAAACCACAGTTTCTCCGTTTTTCAAGTAATTCATAACATTGAATTATCTCCCCTGTTATATTACATCTTTATGCTTATTACATGCCAAAATTATAATCTTTACTACCTTTATGTTTTGAAAAGAGTATATTTATACTGCCTTCTCACTTTGAATAAACGACCAAATTACAAAAGGCAGTTTAATTAAAAGGCTTATATCTAATAAGTATCCTATATTTTAATACTTTTTCTCTCTGTATAGACTAACGGTAACAAAAACAAAATTTTAGAAAAAATGATATGGCTAATTTTTACCTAATGTAAGCATGGGCAATATTGCTATCTTAACTTTTTTAATATAAATGCTATATTTTATTTCAAATTTAAAGGGGGCCCATGCTCCGGTGGAATTCAATTTATGGGAGCGATTATTCCTATCGCCCCTGTAAAGTGAGGTTAAGTAAACTTACATAGTTCTGTGCTAGATCAGGATGATTTGTCTGAATTCCATCATCCAGAATCGAGACTACCACTCCTTTACCAGTATACCCCTTGGCCCACGCTGGGCCTACATTCATGTCTAATCCATCTTTAGCACCACCGTTCTGAAAAAAGACAAAATAAAAATACAGTTTTTAAATACTGTTTAAAACATAATAGCTAACCTTTGCGGACTGTTGTCCACGTTGTCTTGTTTTTAAACTTAAGACTTAATTGATTCTGAAACTGTTTCAGAATCACTTCTGAAGAAGACTCCGACATGAGAGTCGAAACGTCAAGTTTAAAAACAAGACAACGTTGACAACAGCCCGAAAAATTAGCTACTATGGATAATGGCCACGAAAGCCTACAGAAGAAAACTGTTTAAAACATAATAGTTTATTATACAGTTTGTGTTTTATAGCAACACTCACCAAGTACCACTGCTCCTTGTAGAGCGGGTCCGGGAACGCGTGCGACCCAACGGAGCGCAGACTAGGCCTGCCGTGACGCTGCCTTGAAGAGGGTGCTATCGCACTGAAGTAACTGTCGAGCGACGGCAACGCCGGGTCGATGTCACGCTTGGTGCGTTTCTTCTCATGCTGCTGCTCAACCCAGTGCACCTAGAAATAATAAAACAAAAATTATGTATAAGTTACGAGATAATTTTAAATCTATTACAACACATAATACATCGCATCATACAAATTTTAGACCTGAGCCCCAATCTCGAGCTAACTCGGGAATACATATGTCGATTCGAGTTTTTCGTTCGAGATTTTAAATCTCGCATGCCCAGAAGCGGTCGAGATTTTTTATTCGACATTTCTATAGAAAAAAGTCGCATCGAGATTCGAAAATACGGTATAATTTACACAATCGAGATTCTAGTAAATAACTTAGTGACTAGTTTTAGTTTAGTAAAGTCGAACGAACTCGAGAATAGGGGACCTGAACACATTTTCACCATGTAAAAAAAATATCACAAAATGTTTCAAAATAATTTCTTTGTTATTTCTGGCTAATTCTAAGCACTTTTTACTCTATGCAATTTTTCTAAAAGTTGATTCTTTAGTAGATAAGAAATAAAACAAAAGTTAATATACATACATATATTTGAATATTTGTAAACGTTTTTTTTATAACAATTCTGCTGTCTAGGGTAAATCCCTCTAAATTTACTCCTCCCCCATCATTTTACCAACCCAGTCAGTGGCGTAGATAGCTTTTTGCGATGGGGGGGGGGGATTTCGACTGAAGGGGGGGGGGGATATGACAGTATTAAATCATCTTTTATATGGTGAAAAGTATAAAAATTGGACTCATGGGGGGGGGGGATTGATCCCCTTAATCCCCCCCCTATCTACGCCACTGAACCCAGTCACCCCTGCAACACATCTTTGAAAAGTTTAATGAGTAACAAAATCGTAGTGGGATGTTTTTAATCTTGCTGACACTCAAAAAAGATAATTAAGATTACAAGTATGTAATAAATACAAAATAAACATAACAAGGACAGGGATGATATGAAGGAATTGGAGCAAGATACTCTTGATGTTACAAAATTATGCAAGAAATTCAATTATACATCGACGCCGACGTCAAAATGTCTTATTCCATTAATTATAAAATCAACAACAAAATGAAGAGCAGATCAAATAAAATTGTGAATCGATTAACTAACGATAATATAAAAAATAAAAGTTTTTAAGGGAGAAGAGCACTCAATAAAGTAATCACAATTTAAATTCTATGTAAATATTAAAAAAATTCCATATTGGATTATCAAATAATTTAATGGTAGATCGCATAAATTAAAAGTTATCATGATTAGTAAATCGTCTTTAATTAATGTTAATCATAGTTAGAAAACAGACGATTAAATAATTACTAACCATGATTATTTTTGTTTTATATATTCCACTGTAAGTTAATTCAAAACAATGTTTGTAGATTTATTGCATATTGTGACCTAAAGAGCATTTACTGTACTTACTACAAGCAGAACTATGAAAAAAAGAACAAGAAAAATATATTTAAATACAAGAATAGTTTTTTTTAAATACTCTTATTATGTCTTTTGAAATCTTGGGGTCTCTTTTAGACAGCTTTAAAACGTCTTAACAATTGTACGGTTACCTACTTTTGCCAAAATTTTACTTAATTACAAGTACATACAATTACTCTACAAAAAGTTGTGCTTTAATACGATAAGTAGGTACCATACCAAAAAAGTGTTTTTTTACAAAAATGTACTTATGTAGATAAAAATGATTTAAGCACACTTATAAGTACTTAAGTATTGTTCTAACAATAAGTACAAGTAATTTTCAACAACAAAAATTAAGTACAACTGCTTGAGTTTCGTAAATTAATTAAGTATCTTTAGAGAACGATACTGAAGTACGTGCAATTTTAAAAGAAATGAAATCCATTCTAAAATATATCAAATTAAGTAAACTTGAAAATTAATTTATACTTTTTCAGAAATAGTAATTTTTTACATTATTTACCGAATTTTAAGCATTAGAATGTTTAATTTTTTTTACATTTCTTTCACGTTTTCACAATTTAATACATATTAAATTAAAAACAAAAATAATTAATATATTTTACTTATTTAACAGCACTTTTAACACCAAATATTCATTAAAACAAGAACAACAAGGAAGCGTTATTAGGCATGTTCCACATAAACTTTAATACCGTAATTATTTTTGTATAATAGAGATACAAAGTGAAGACATTAAGTGGTTGTTACGACGAAAACAAATTCGACTTTTACGATTACTGTCATTGTTTATGCGTATCTAAATATCTTGGCACCGTAGATAAATTTATTATACAACACGAGATAGATATCGGCATGAATATTCATCAATAACATGTTAACACAAATGTCACATCGGCCTAATGTAAAAAACTTATAAATGATTTTGTGTGCAGGGCCGGACTTATAGTTAAAGACATATTATTCAATTTATTGCCAAGAAAATTAAAAATTTAGCGATATTTTTTTAATTATTTTTTTAATATCTTTTACCGTTTAAAAATAATAATATAAAAACAAAAAATACCTTAATATTTCACCCCCGTAGAATGAAAAGGACCAACAAATCAAAAAACGCGCAGACTACAGTTATTCCCTATTTTTAACCGAATTCGAAAAAGGAGAAGGTTATCAATTTTCAATAAATATGCACCGATTTTGACGTTTTTTGTTTATTTGAAAGGTTGGGTATACTCCAATGGTGGTTCCATATAAATTTTATCAGAATCTTAACATGAACTTCAAAGATACGCCACTCAAAAGGAAAAAATAAAATACTTAAGAAAACTTAAAAAACTAAGAATACTGATATAAAAAATATAGGTACTAAAATAACTAACGAGCCGCTTGTGCTTCGCACAGGAATTAATATTTCACCCCGTGTCACGTATGCAGGATTGTTATTAATTTCATTAGATCTGCGGGGTTGGAGTTTTAAGAGAGAAAAACAACCCCCTATCTCGCATAGGAGCCGAGATATTTACGATTTCTTTCGAATTGATTTACTACTATCTTACTCCTTATTACCTAACGTAACAAAATAATACTAAAACCTGGGCAAAGAAAAGATATATGAATTAAAAAAAAACACGTACAAACGGGCAGCCAGACAGACAGAAAATTCATGGATTAAAATTAAAAGTTTTTGAAATCGGAAGTAGGAGTACAGAAATTTTATGAAACAATAAAAATTGAGCCGGAGAGAAAAATTGCAGTAAAAAAAGGGAAATAATCACACTGTGAGAGGGGGGAGGGGGTCACTTTCATATATAAGTTTGAATAACCAGTGTTTAATGGAACCATTCATATTTTTTTTATAACAATTTTCTACTTCCTTAAACGACGCAACACGGAAGGTTCGAAGAAGTTTTGATTTCTTTAAAAAAATAGATTCTTCCGACGTGTCCACAAATAAATATTCAATGAAGCGTACATTTAAAAAAGTGAATTTAAAAATTTAAGCCGGTCCGGTTCGTCTGCGACATAATACATAATTTATGAGATATTTTATTATTTAAGAGTGTGTTCGGGACACGTGAAATTTCATATTTTAATGCATAATTAAGCAAGAATATATCAATTCTTAAGCAGCATTATTTAAGAATAAACAACAAACATAGTTTGACGTTAAACGTCCATTAGATTGTCATGTTTATTCATGAACAATCATTTTACACGCGGTGACGGGAGTTTCAACGTGGTGAGGATCAAGTATTTAATTTGTAAATGTCTATAAATATATAATCAATTGATTCAATCAATTATATCAATTGCTCAATTGACCCAGTTGTTTTATTTAAATTCGATTGAAGTTTTACAAGTTTTTTTTTATTAATTAATACAGATATTTGCAATCGGTTTTTTGCTATACAAAAAAGTTAATCCCGAACGATATAATTTAATTTGAGTATCATCCGATAAATTCATTCATATTTTTCAGTGATATCTATATGTAATTAAACCATACAACAAAAAAGATTTTGTAAATATTTTATTTTTCTTGATTAAGAAATCAAAGTTCAAAAAATTTGTTTTATAGAATTTAAGGATGTTGACACTATAGGGTGCGGGAGTGGCAATGCGGGGAACGTTGCGGGTAAGTGCCTGTGGGTAAGCATAGAGTAAAGGCAAGGTGTGTTTCTCTCTGGAGCATGCGTATCTCTTTCTCTTTTTTTCATACACTGATCATTTTTAATTTTTACTTTTTTATACATACATGAAATGTAATGTATAAATAAAGTATAGTGATCACGAAAAAAATCGAACTCGAGATTTTAACGGAATTACACGTTTTGAGGGTCCCTGAATCATATACCACCATTAACTCAATGACGTCTGTGTGTGTGTCTGTGTGTCTGTCTGTCTGTCTGTCTGTGTGTCTGTGAACGCTCTACAGCCAAAACTGTAATACTTACGAACGTGAAATTTTAAACTTAAGGTTCTTTTATGCTCTAGATGTGCACCTCCTATTTTTAAAAACCATCACTAAACCGGAAACGGAAGTATAATTATTTTTCGAATTATTTTTGAATTATTTTTGAAACGGTGCACATTAGAAAAAAATGTTTTAGATCAAAGTTGTAGAGGGTATTTATCTATAATTTATATTCTATCCATTATCCCCCCCAAAAATTGTTTTTAGGAAATAATCGATTTTCTAAAAAAATTAATTTTTTCGATTTATTTTTTAAACGGTAGGTATTAGAAAAAAATGTTTGAGATACAAGTTGTAGAGAATATTATTTTCTATAATTTATGTTGTATTCTTTTTTTTGTATCTTATGAACTAACCAAAAAAAGAATAATTTTAGTTTTAATGGCTTTAATTTAAAAATGATTTGAATAATACAAAAAATCTAGTTATCTATGAAAATTTTGGCATTTATTATTAGAAGTGTCAAAATTGAAATCTAGCAAAATAAATACTTGTTAATACAATAATCACTAATCTTAATTGATTTCATTTAATATTTAATGTCAATATTAAATACAATGTATCAATTTCATTCATTGAAAATCATTTTGTAAGTAAAAAATTTTAAAATCAAATATTAAATTATAAAAGTAATCACATATTAATACTCGGTGTCATGATGTATAAACGGTGCACATTAGAAAAAAAAGGTTTTAGATCAAAGTTGTAGAGGGTATTTATCTATAATTTATGTTCTATCCATTAACCCCCCCCCCAAATTTGTTTTTAGGAAATAATTGATTTTCTAAAAAATTTAATTTTTTCGATTTATTTTTTAAACGGTTATAGGTATTAGAAAAAAATGTTTGAGATACAAGTTGTAGAGAATATTATTTTCTATAATTCATGTTCTATTTTTTTTTTGTATCTTATGAATTAACCAAAAAAAAGAATTATTTTAGTTTTAATGGTTTTAATTTAAAAATGATAATACAAAAAATCTAGTTATCTATGAAAATTTTGGCATTTATTATTGGAAGTGTCAAAATTGAAATCTAGCAAAATAAATAGTTAATACAATAATCACTATTCTTAATTGATTTCGTTTAATATTTAATGTCAATATTAAATACAATGTATCAATTTCATTCAGTGAAAATCATTTTGTAAGTAAAAAATTTTAAAATCAAATATTAAATTATAAAAGTAATCACATATTAATACTTCGGTGTCATGATGTATAAAAAAGTCTCGTGCCTGCCAAGGCAGTTTATTTTAATTAAAAAAACGCGGTTCCTAATTATTCTGAAAATTTACAGATATCTTTGTAAATGAATAAAGAATGTATGCTCAAATTTACATCACTTCGAAAAGTCCTGTCTTGTCTCGAAATTATGCAGTTCTCTTAAGAATGCAAGTTAATTTTTTTATTTAATATCTCTTAAACTACTCTCCAAATGACCTTGAAATTTTGCAACATTTTTTTAAATATAAATGTCTTGTTATTTTCAAAGTTTCGTCGAATACTCGATGTTATTTTTCTATGGTGTCAGCTTCCTTAATTTGAGTATCATCCGCCAAATTCATTCATATTTTTTAATGATATCTAACTATATGTAATTAAGTCATGCAGTAAAAAATATTTTGTAAATATTTTATTTTTCTTGATTAAGAAGTCAAAGTTCGAAAAAAAATCTTGTATCAATTTGTTTTATAAAATTTAACGAGATGATATCAAATGCCTAGAAAAAAAATTAATTGGATTACTGTTACAAAGTACAAACGTTAGCTTTTTTTGTAAAATCAGTTCTCATAATGCAACATTATTAGATCTAATAGCAATAGCACAGCGCCACAAAAAAGTGTCGTGAGCAAGAAACTAGACCCCACCTATCCTATGGTTTTTGACCCGCTGATTACGAATCCGAATACCGTTTCATCAAATTGGCTTTAGTTTTTATCATACATAACCTAAAAAAATCAAATTTTGGTGAAAAAACATTTTTTTTTCGAATAATACATGTTTTCGCAAAAAATATTTAAATAAAACCACCATTATAAGTAAATTGCTGCACATATTCAATTTGCCAAAACGCTACAATTTTAATACCGTTGTTTTCTACATACACAGGTAGAAAGGTTTACTTGAGCCAAGTAAACCTTGTTTTGCATATAACGAAAACAATATTTTCTTAAGATAAGAAATATATTCTTAAACCAACTATAGCATATGCAGTATGTAGTTGGATTAAGAGTACTTTTCTTATATTAAGAAAATATTGTTTTCGTTATATACAAAACAAGATTTTCTTTGTCCAATACAGTTTTTTATGTGTGTACCGTACATGTGCTTAATCGTTAACTAACGTCATATAACTGTCATACAGCTTGATATTCTAAATTTGCAAGAAAGCGAATTTCTTATAATACCGGGCCTGAACCCAGTTATTTAGTTTTAATTACACCATTAATGAGATTTGACAATATCTCTTAACTGTGTGATAATTGAATCTCTCATTAAATAAAACTTTAAATCAATAAAAATAAATCTTGCAGAAATATTACTTTCTTGTTGCTCAACCAGTTATCTTTTATTGAAATAAAAAAAAAAAAAACACTTTTATTTTTCTGTAAAAAGGGAAACCGCTAAACGGGTTTAGTATATAAAATGCAGTTAATTATTTTTCATAGCATAAATCTCAATTTGTTCAAAGAATAAAAAAACAATATCAAGTGGATTCCAAACGGAAATGGCCAATCACTTTCTCCATCTGTGCATAGACAATAGAGAATTTATATTTAAATTCTAAACTGTTATTATAACAGGTGTATTATGTACCCACTATGTATGTACAGTACTGGCAGAAAGTATGAAGGCCCAATTACACTTTCGGTTTTAACTGTATCGTCTAAAACAAGACAGTTAAAACAGTGTCGACTCTAGTGCATGGGGGGGGGGGGGGTAGAACGAAATTTAAATAGGGAGGAACTCGTTTTGATATCTAAATGATTTATACAACGTTCTTATTAAAAAACGTGGATATTCAAAAAGTTACCAGAAAAATAACAAAATAAAATAAAGATTCGGTAAATACTACAGGGGTGGCCAACAAGTCATTCGATATCTACTAGTTTAGTCAAATTTTAAGTGAGACTTATGGATTTAAAAATAAATAATTAATTTATTGTATAAAATAAAATATTGAAAATATAAAAAAATAATAAATAGTTAGTTCCCCTTCAAAACCAAGCAACTATTATTTGAAACATGTTTCATTACTATTTATTTGATAGATAAAAAATAGGTGGGTGATAGATTAAAATGGGACACCCTGTATATTATTTCATAAGTAAAATTTACAATCAACAAAAAGTTCCTTAACTTTTATTTAAATTAGTTTAATCAAACTTTTTGACATTTACATCACATTTACCGTATTATCGCTTAAAATTAACAATGAAAATAATTAGAAAACTTTCTGACAGTACTGTACATAAACATACTTTACAATTAATGGCAATGCATACATATACGTGTATGCAGTATGCATGTATGTATTAGATTGTATTTAAATGCAAATTACTAAATAATCTACATTCGTTCTTTCCGCTATTTTACAAGCTTTTACTTAACTCAAATGCTATGTATGTCACTATGTCCCGTGGTACAAATCTTAGAACCGTTTTTTAACCAACTTCCCGTCGTACGATTTTCATCAAATTTTCAAATATGGTGTATTCTCCGTGACAATGCACTTTTTTTACAATTATTTTAAATAGTTATTTTAATTCTATTATTTTTTTATAAATAGGACGATAAACAAAAAAAATCTAGAAAGTTTGTATGTCTTTTTTTAATAATTTAAAACGATGTCAAGTGAATTATTTCATTCATTAAAATCATAACTTATATAATATTTCATGATAAGTGATGTACTTACATTTTATATATCTTTTTGGTCATGAAAATGCATTGATGTGATATTATGAATTACATTTTAATATTTATTTATTGTTTTTAGAATCCATGCTCAAGAAATAATCAACAAAATAAAAATGAACGTTGACGTGGATAAGATAAAAAAAAGTAAAAATCAATACAAGAATTTAATAAAAATCTATGTTTTAAACTAAGTTCAAACATTATAACCCCCATTTTCACCAATGTTTGTTATTTCTAGCAGCCATGTCAATCTCCAAATGGACCAATCAGAGCCCAGTGTTTGCTATTTAACAAATGTGTACCAAGCTGTCAACACAAACATACTGGTAACACATGTAGATTGATGAAATTAGTCATAAAAAACAAATATTCTCAAATTGTACAACTGCTATGAACAATGGATTAGCTATCGTAAATCCATTAACGAAAAAAAAGATATATAATAATTAATATAACATTTGATTTATAAACATTCACGAACAATAGATATGCTGTTCGGTAATATTAAATTTAATCAGAGTCCTTATAACTGGCAGTGTAAGATATCTCCTCCAGGAATGAAATAGATATATCAGATACCCGTCTTTCGTGAAACCAGGAGTATCTTTCTACATTTGAATCTAATCTAATTTAATTCAAACTTGAAATCAACTGGTCGTTAACTACCACAACTATAGTATAATAAATAAAAAAACTAGGAGCTCTACCGCCTCTACCTCAGGATCTCGAAGAGTCAATTTAAACTAACATCCTATAAGGTTGTTTATTATACTAACAACTTATTAAGTTAATCGTTTTAAATTCTGAAAAACTCGCAAATAGAAGTTAAAGTACTGTACAGCGTTAAACCTACCAGAACTATGTACAAGTAAAAAAAATGTACAACTTTTTTTCTACAAGTACAATTGCACAGAAAAAAACTGTATTGGACCTAGAAAACCTTATCTATATCTATAAAAGAGTTTGTCCTTAACCACTCACTCACTCATTCACTCACTCACTCACTCACTCACTCACTCATATATCAACGTACAGCCCAAACCCCTGGACCTAGAAACGTTAAATTTCGTAGGTGCCTTCCTTTTATGATGTAAGCACCCACAAAGAAAGGATTTTTCGAAATTCAACCCCTACAGGGTTAAAACAGGGTGTCAAAGTTTATATAAAAAAATATTTTTTTTTTCGCATTTAATTGAAACTTATCAAACATACTCTACAATATAATATGTAAATAATGAAACAATTATTTCAGCATTTCCCAAAATTTAACCCCTATGGAGTTAGGGGGGTGGAAAAATATGTAAAATATTTTTTTTGTATTCACCGAATCAAACAGTAGGTACCTACTCAACAAGATAAATATCAGTTACGAAAATTCAAACCCTATGGGAATGGGGGGAGGGGGTAAAATTTTTATATATTTATCTTCATAATTGTTTATGATATTAAAGTAAATTCGGACAAATTGATATTCAATTAAAAATTAAAGTTAGATATTAAAGCCCTAATTTCATGGAACGGGGACGAGGATGGATTTAGATATGTTTATCTGCATACCTGCTTTACTTATAAAGGTAAATTCGGGCAAATAGTCAACTATTAAAATAAAAATTTCGACATTCAACCCCTAATGGCGGGGGTAGACAGGGTCTGTG
The DNA here is from genome assembly GCA_949319165.1 of Sialis lutaria. Classification (NCBI taxonomy): domain Eukaryota; kingdom Metazoa; phylum Arthropoda; class Insecta; order Megaloptera; family Sialidae; genus Sialis; species Sialis lutaria. The sequence continues at coordinate 20,435,250 of OX439241.1, forward strand.
TTTTTGATATGTTTATCTGCATAGTTGCTTACGTTATAATGGTGAAGTCGGGCAAAGGGGGTTAGTTTTTACAATTTTAACGAAGATCCGAGATATTTACGTTTTTTATAGGTACCTAATGAATAAAAAACAATATAAAAAATGTAATATGTGATCCCCTATCACGTATGGAAAGTTTACGCGAGCGAAGCCGCGGGATTCCGCTAGTTTTGAATATAACGAAAACAATATTTTCTTAATACCTATAAGAAACATACTTTTAATTAATCAAACTACGTTATTCCTTCGTTCAAGAATGCTATAGTTGGTTTAAGAGATTATTGCTTATCTTAAGAACATATTGTTTTCGTTATATACAAAACAAGGTTTACTTGGTTTGAGAAATCCTTTCTACCAGTGTGCATTACCAAAAGTGTTTAAAGGCATACTTAAAAAATGCACTTAATACTTTTACAAAAGTACTTAATTTTAAAATATAATTAAGCACATTAATTAGTATAGAATCTAATTGTAAGTAAATACTTTTTTCGTATGTCCTATACATACAACGTACTTTTTTGAAAAAGTATTTAAAATTTAAATACAGGAAAAAGCATATGTGTTTGATAAAGTGCTTAAGTACAAAGGCAATTACTTTCATTTAAAAAGTACATGTATATCTCTGATACTTATATATTTGTATATTTACTAACATCCAGCCCTGGCTAACATTGTATCAAGTGATTAGTTTTTGTTACCAAGCCGTAATTCGCGCATGAAGTATTATCCACTAACGAAAGCGACAGTACTGCTGGTGCCCGCGTTCTTACACGCACACACACACACACACACACACACACACATATACACATACACATACATACATACATCCATACACACACACACACACACAGCTGTTGTTACTTTCACCCGAAATCAAACCACAAATACAAGTGAAGAGGATACATTATACGACGTGTATATATAAAAGTGGAATCTAATGAGCCATATACCGGTTAGACCTAACACTTTTTTATTCAAATATTTTTGCATAATATGTAAATATGCAAATTTCGTGTAACATATGAGATCTGTTACGCTTTATTAATTTGTTTTTTTTTTCGTGTTTTGCTTATGATGGATGTATACGTCCGGTATGATATATTGCTGTAATTAAAAACCAGTAGATCGGAAAATTTTAAACCTAATATTGTTTTTACTCTCTGTTAATTATGAAACCTTAATCGTGCCTTTATAATATAAATAATGTACGTCGAAAAGATAATTTTCTCGGTCTATTAGATACGAGATTGGCTTAAATTTTGACAAGACAATATTTATCATCGACTCTCGCTTTTAAAAAGTTATCAATAATTAGTAAAAATTTATCAAAACCTACATGTGGGTGTTGTCGCGCAACCCACTTTAACATAACTCAAAAAATATGTTTTTTTGTGATTAGGAGACAATGTGAACAAATTCCTTTTTTTATCTTTCACTAAATATATTTCTAAATAATTTAATTTTAAATGTTATACAGGATGGTAAAACGAAACGGGCGCGCTTATGGTCATTTAAAATAAGATTTTGAAAAAAAGCTCGAACACATTCGATTTTGCTTTCAAGGGAGACATATTTTGCTATAAAATTTTTGCAAGAATCTTTTCAACCCTCAGCGCTATGAGCACAACCCTTAAAATTTTAAATTTTAAAACAAGTGATACCTCATTTGTTTTTTATTCTAAATACGATGCTTTTTGTTTTTTTTTTCAAATCTGTTTAGTTTTAGTCAAGTTATTTACGCAATTATTTTCTAATCAAATATCGGTATGGAGAACCATACATGACTTCCATGTTCTATAATATCTTTTACAATAATTTTTGTTAATATAAAACCTACATTTGTATTATAAATATTGCTTTTCTAATATTCTAATGTCAGATGTACACATTTTTGTAGAATAATAAATGATCTGACATTTGAATCTAACTGTCCTTGTTTCCATGGCAACATGACTTTATTAATATTTAAAATTAAAATTTTGAGGGTGTTTTTCACCTCTTCAGTAGCTATTTCGGCACGTTTATGAAATAAGTGCCCCTTAGATTGGTTTGAACTACAAGTGTACCAAGTCTTATCAAAATTGGTGAGATAATACTCACTTTTTAGACGATAATAGGTACAAAATTTCGAATATTTCGGAAACCCCTAATCCGATTAGCACCAAAATCAATAGGTCTGGAGTACTCACTGAGGCAAACATTTTCCCCAAAAAAAAAATTCAAATCGGTGCATATCTACAGTAGTTATCGTACACGGAAGAAAATTCTAAATCCAGACACACAGACACACGCACAGCCGCCATGCGGAAATTAACTTTTTTTGCGTTTTGAAGTAAGTACAATCAGAATCTGCTCTTATCTCGGACACGATTTTTTGACGGTATTACAATACTTCCATTTCTTCGAACATGGAAGTAAAAATAGCCTTTCCAATCGATTCGTGAATCAATTACGAATCCAATAAGATACATGTACCATATATGAACAATTTTGTACGAAAAATGGACATTATGCCTGTCCGTGGCCGGATGGAGGATCATGACCGGAAAAATTCCTAAAATGGGCTAAACTAGAACCACAGACTCTATGTGGTCAGAGGGTTGAGATCTCGCGGTGGAAGACAGACGGACGGACAATCGAGCATATAAACGCTACCACTTCGTGGGTTGCGCTAAAAATCAGTCAAGACATACACGGGTGTATACCATAAGGGTTCCGAAGTACGTATTATGTGGATTATTTGGAGACACTTACACGAAAAATAATTCACAAAACGAGATCGAGATGAGACTGTCAGTTGTACAAATTCGAAACCAAGACGAGATTTCGTTTAAAAACCGAGACTAACATAACTCTCGTCTCGTCTTATCGCGTATGCAGCCATACCTATGTAGGTATTTAATTTAAACCTGAACCAAGGCAGACTGTTTGAGTTTCTAATATACAATTTTATCGATTAAATTATTATTGCTTTAGTATATACAGGATGTCCAAGATAAGCGTGAAATGCATGGCGATATCCTAAACGGTAAGAGATACAGATGTGGTTAAACGAGATGAATTATTTGTAAAAAAGGGGTTAGTAATATTACATCAAAAAATACTAATAATTTTATGTGGTTTAGGCAGTAAACCCAAAAAAACTGAAAATTCTAAATTTCCTTGAATGGCTATAACTTTTTTGTCAAAGTAGATAGGTAACTCGGAAATTAAAAGTTAGTATATAAAAAATCTAAATACACCAATCAATTCTACACTTTAAGAAACGGCAAACAAAAAGTATCTACTTTGACAAAAAAGTTATAGCCATTTAAAGAAATTCCGAATTTTCAGTTTTTTGGGTATATCATCTAAACCACATAAAATAATTAAAATTTTTTGATGTAGTAATACTCACCCCTTTCTTACAAATAATTCATCTCATTTAACCACATCTGTACCTATCTCTTATCGTTCCATGCATTTTACGCTTATCTTAGACATTTGTTTATACGGTAGGGCCTGATGTACGTCTATAATGTAAGCAAAAATACTTAAATTCAGCCTATCCTACTAAATTTATAAAGAATGGTGCGGGGTAGAGGGTATAGGTGCCCTTCATCAATTAATTACTTGTGGTTTTAATCCAGCACTGGCATACGGTATAGGTACAGTGTATTATTATATGTAGAACAGCTATAATTGATAGAAGCCATGTTCGCCACCAGTACAGTAATTACGTATTGTTGATTATAGGAAATGATACAATTACAGTAGCTGTTAATTGTTGGATGTTCACTGCTTTGACATGAAAATGAACATACATTAACCTGTTCCAACACGTCAGTTTGAGTTCCGAGGAACGGATTTGTTAAATGTTATTACGATATATAAAATAATAGCACCTTTTATTTTAAAAATAGAAATAAGAATTGGTTTTAACTTATTTCAGATTACTTTGTAAAAGTATTTTAAATAAAAAATATTATGTTATAAAATATTGATTTCCAATTGCTGAAGAGATAAGAACCCACGTACACTAGATCATATCATTGTATTATAATCAAAAGATCTATGGGCAATTCCCATTTGATTAAAAAATCGAACAACTATATCTGCCGACTGGTAATCAATACGGTGATGGCGTGTTATATGTGTTCACCGCCAACTAAACTTTAATCGAACCCGATTAAAATATCGGCCAACTAAAAGTCTGAAATATGCACGGGCTCTAAATAATCATGATTTTTTACTACTGACTACACTGAAAATCGAATGAATAATCATTTTCTTTGCTGTTAAAAGCCCTGGTATCCGGTAAGTTCACCGCTGGTAAATTCACCGCCGAAAAAAAAAAGAAAAAAATTATTTAATTTGTTCATTATTGTTTTTTTATTATTTATTTATTAGATATTTGACGATATTAGTTTAGTTTAAAAACGGGGATTCAATCTCTGCCAAAACGGACTATTTTCGGTGTAACATACATGGCTTTACTGTCTTGTAAAAAATATGGAAATATTTTTCCTGATATTTTATTTTTAGTTAAGTTTAAAAAGGATTCAATCTCCGCCGCAACGGACTGTTTTCGGTGTGACATATACACTGGTTTTTACTGTCTTGTAAAAAAATATGGAAATATTGTTCCTGAGCTGCTCACTGATATTTTAAATTTAATTTTTTTAAATGAGAATTGTAAAATAAATAAAAAAACGCTATCTGAAAACATGCGGGTTTACTTTTTCACAAAATATCCTCAAATATTACACATCGTTGAGATAAGTATAATCTGATAAATATAAACAAATCAAATTAATAATACAATAGAAACCTATTATAACGACATCGGTTAATACGACGTATCGGTTTTAACGACTCAAAATAAAAGTCTAACTGAATTCCATATAATTGCATTTTTACCGGTTATTACGATTATCCGCTTTTTACGACCAATATGACCGGCCCCTTCGATGTCGTTATATCTGGTTTCTACTGTTTTTTTAATCGGTGGTGAACTTTCCCGATGGTGAATAGACTCAAAAGCTTTAAGTATAAGGCGGCTATTACACTATCAAAGAAATGTGATAAAATTTCTTTGATCAAAGAAATATGACAGTGTAATATGTCAACTTTTATAATATTTACGTAATATTTACCTTCATAATATTTCTTTTATCATAGATAATAACAGTTTCTTATATTTAATCAAAGTTTTTTGACGGATAAATCAAAATGGCGACTGAAAAGTGTTCGTGGACGGTTTCGGCTACGAAATTACTTATAATTTAATTTAATATATGATCAAATCTTTGTCAAAGATCTTTGACGTATTTATTTGATAGTGTAATAACCGCCTAACAAATTATAATATATTATATATAAGGTTATATTTCTCAATACAATTGTAATAATAACAATAAATAATAATAAAATGCAAATATTAAATTCATTGGCAACAAAAAACGACATTATTCAACAACACGTCATTTACAATAAATGGAACATTTCAGAACCGGAACAACTGTTATACGTTTTAAAGCGAAACATCATTGCTACTGACACATTCTTCAATAAAATATATTTTATGTATATTTTTCATTCCTAACAAATAACACTGAGAAAAATGTTATTTTTTTATCTCAACAAATATATACCTTGCATTAATAATTCTCTATATACGCTAGACTCAGCTAGACTCTAGAGAATGGGTATAAATTTATGAAAAAAACGTGAAAATAATAAAGAATGACTGTTTCCTTATACAAATAAAATAATGAAACAAATAATATTTACATTTTTATGATCCAGATATAAAATTCCCACATAACGAACCATTGCATTTTGAATTGTTAATATCAACCTTTCCAATATTGATTCAATAATTTCTATTATTGTGCCTTTGAACCTACGACTCCTCCTCAATCTTTCTATACTGTCGACTCAATTTTGACTCTTTTGCTTTACTTTGCTACTACAAAATTTATTCTCTATACGTAATTATTAACGAAGTCGGAAACTTTCTACCGACTCCAAAATTTGGATCATTTGCTATAACCTTTCATCTTTATACAATTTCATTTTAAAATATTTATTAAAAATATTTTTTAATATGTGCTAGCTAGATCATTATTTTCTAAAATATACTTTTTTGCTATACTAACGTCAAAAATGACATATTTAAATGTCAAACAAAAAAGCACTTGTATCCAAATAATTGACAATATCTAGAATTCTAGGAATAAAGATTCTGTAATGAAATATTTTACCATAAAAGTCATTTCTATAAAATGTTCACGTAACACACATTAATCGTGAGATATTTTGAAGAAAAAAAATTCCCTCACTACATCCACGCTATTTTAACCCTTAGCTGCTACTGTGGGGTACCAGGCATTGTTCCAATTTCAATGTAAACTGTTTAAAATTTACAAAGGTTTCAATTTTTAGGGTTCCGTAGAAAACTAGGAACCCTTATAGTTTCTCCATGTCCGTCTGTCCGTCCGTCCGTCCGTCTTCAAAAATTTTGAGATAATAACATGAAATTTGGTATACGGTTGTAGATTGACGACCCAAAAACAGAAACGATAAGATTTTTGAAAATAAAAATTTTTTAGACCTACACCATTGAGTGTGGTGTCGTTAGAAAGGTCTCCTAAAATGCAATAAAAAATGTATCAGAACTTTTTGATTTTAACCCTTTAATCACGATGTATTTGCTCTCCAAAGTCGTTAAAAAAGCGTCCCCCCCCCCTCTATTTTCTTAACTATCAACTTAAAAAATCTGAAAAAATTCCAGAATGTAACTTTTAATTAGTACTTTCACTGAAAATTATAACGAACATTGTCAAAAATATTTTGGACCCCCCTTTCATAGACTGAAAATTAAACTTACATTTTTTTCCCCACTTACCCTATTGAGTGGGGTGTCATTTAATAGGTCTCGTAAAATGCAATAAAAAACGCCAAATAACTTTTTCATTTTAACCCTTCAGTCGCGATATATTTGCTTTTTAATGTCGCTGCCAGAGCGTCCCCCCCTCTATTTTCTAAACTATCGATTCAAAAAATCTGAAAAAAATCAGAATGTAGCTTTTTTTTAGTACTTTCACTGAAAATTATAACAAACATTGTCATAAATATTTTGGACCCCCTTTTCATAGATTGAAAAGTGAACTCACATTTTTTTCATTTACCCCATTGAGTGGGGTGTCATTTGATAGGTCTCCTAAAATGCAATAATAAAAGTCAAATGACTTTTTGATTTTAACCTTTCGGTCACGAAAATTTTGAAAAAAACTCTTTTTTATAAATCGTAGTGAGAATGACTACGGAATCCTATCATGTGCGTGCCCAACATGCACTTGCCTGTTTTATTTAAATATATATTTTTTAATAACCGATTGGAGTGCGTTCCATATCGTTCGAAGATAATAGAAAATTTTATTGAATTAAAATATTCAATAGCTTACGAGTAGTTAGCATTTTAGTGTCTGACCGTCTACTAACCAAAACCAAACAACAAACCAAATTTTATTAATATTGGTTCAGTGGTTTACGAGTAAAGGATCTAGGAAACAGACAGACTTACAGACAGGCATGGAAAGAAAAGTGTTTGTCTCAGTCTGAAACGGAAAAATACCAAATGGAAATGTTGAAATCAAATAACAATTGTTATTCTACTTTCAGAAATGATCGCAGAGTTTCCCCTATCCTTGGATACAGCAAAGAAACAAAAATACCCTTTAAGGAACATCAATCTATTCTAGAATGATCTCAAGTGTTAAACAATTATCTTTAAATGAACATTTTTTTAATAAATAAATAAATAAATAAATAACAGTTGGTTAAAAAATCATCAACAAATTGTCAAAGTAAACAACTTATGACAAAATATAGTACTCAATTTATTCTTACAAATGAGACTTGAATCAACCCCTTGGTAAATATAATTAATATTAATATATATACAATCTAATTATTATTACCATAATATTAATCAATAGACATTTCATTTGTATCATAATTGAATAAAAATTACCCCTTATTGTATTTACAAATGATTTAGTTAGTAGTAAATAAGTTATTGTTTTAGAAACTAGAAAGTTTATATAACATAATTACAAAAGTGTATACAAGCGTTCAATTAATTCAAATTGTTTTCAATTAATCAGAGAATGTTTATTAAAACAATGAACTTGTTTTAAATTTAAATTATTGTTATTTCTTTACGTTTATTCAAGTAAATATGTACATATATTATTATTGCATTATTTTATATAGAATCACCCGCAACAGCTTGTGTTAAATATTTATAAAATATTCAACGGTTCGATCGAAAATAAACAAACGAATTAATTAAAATATTTTTTGTTATAAAAATATTTTATACAAAGAAATAATTTTATATTGAAGTTCTTGTGGGTAAGGTAAAAAAAACATGATTTTAATTAAAAATATTTTCCATATTAAAAAAGTTTCAGTTCAACTTTTATGTAGGAAAACTCATTGAAAATTAAACGTTTTAGAATATTTAGAAGGCAAAACAACTAACAATAAGTCACATAGATACATAACTTATCAATTTATTACCAAAGAAACGAAAAAAAAATATCAATTTTGGATTTTTTAAAATTATATTTGAAGCAGTGCCTATTAAAATATTTTTGATAGAAGTTTGTAATTATTATTACCTATAGTTTGTTAATTTTACGAAAATAAAATTTTTAAGGGAATAACCAACTTTTTTTATTATATCTATTTCAAATGGTTCATAACAGAAGAAAATGTGTATAATAAAAGTTGAAGAAATTTTCTATAATTTATACCCCATTCATTTTTTATAAAATTTTTTCAGTAAACCAGAAAGATTTGTTTTATACATACAAGAAGAATTTGATGCAGTGCCTATTCAAATATTTTTGATAGAAGTTTGTAAAAAATATTATCTATATTTTGTCCTGTTAATTAAAAAAAAAAAACTATTTTTATTTTAACTATTTCATATGGTTCAGAACAGAAGAACATGAGTATAATTAAGGTGACCAAACGTACTCCAGGGTGGCCAGTTTCTGGAAAACCGGGAAAAGTCAGGGAATTTTATTATATCGGGAAAAATCAGTGAAAAGTCAGGGAATTTGGTTGGAAGTCAGGGAAAAATGCAAATTCTACAAAAATATTAAAATTTTATCTATGTGACGTTTTTTTTTTAGCTTTTTTATCAAAATTTTAATTATAAAAATCAGGGAAAACGGTAAAAATTCTCCTGGAAAACCGGGAAAAGTCAGTGAAATTTGTTACAGAGAAATACTGGCCACCCTGTACTCCTTTAGGGAGTTTTAAACTTCTTTTCTGTGGACAGTACTCCTTTTTAAACTGTACTCTCAAACTACTCCTTTTTGTGATTTTATACTCCTTTCTACTTCCAAATACATAAAAATTACAACGATTACTATTGATTTTCATATTATATAAAAAATATATCGACAATTGAGGGGTATGCAGCAACAATAAGTTAACTCCAGTTTTTATAATTTGTGGGAAAATAGAAAAAACTGTTTAAAAAATGGAGAATGTATTTAAATCGTCTTTGTCTTCGTCCAATTATTATTTGTCACCGACCACATGTTTTGACCAAATTACATTGAGAAATTCGTCAAATTCGCAATTCTAGAGTCAATTTATAGTTAACTCCTTTTTGACCCAAATAGTTGAAAATGATTTTCTTTTTAAAGTAAGGAAGCAATGAATAAGAACACTTTTCAAGAAAATTAGTTTATTTCAAGAAAGAACATAGTAACGAGTGCACTAACTAAATTCTAAGCCCAAAAACAGTCAGCTCCTCAAGTTAACTCCATTTTTACCCAAGCGAATGAAGCAGCTAACTCATTCTAACGGATACCTATTCCCGTAATAATCATGATAGCTTTTTTTCTACAAAGAAGATAATAAATAAATTAATCTAAACAAAAATGATAATACAGTCGAAATCGGTTATAACGACACTGAGGAAACCAGTCAAATTAGATCGTATAAGTCAATATTCGTAAAAACCAGTAATTGCGCAGTAAAATTAATTCAATCGGGATTTTTATTTTGAGTCGTTAAAAACGGATGTTGGATTAAACGATGTCATTATAACCGATTTGGACTGTATTTAATTATGAATATATTAATCAGTGACAAGCAGCCAGAAAAATTGTAACTTCTGAACCAGAAGAATATGCTAATAATTCAACATAACCTAAAATGATCATTCGGTGTGAAAATTAAGTGAATATTTATTATTATAATCAATAAATAAAGCGGTCTATATATTTTGGAAAAAAAGTATTCAATGAAGTGTTTATATATTAGTCCACTTGATTTTCCATTTTCTATCAAAATCTATATGTTCATTTTCAATTGAATAAGCAACAAATATTGAGAATAATCGAGACAAAAAAATTTAATTGACATACGTTTCTTTTTAGTACAAAAGAACATTAAAGTAACTTTTATCGTTCATCATAAAAAAATAAACGAAAGACTCATCATTAAATTTAAAAAATAAATAAAACGATATTTTTTTTATACCGATGTGCAATGCGTCACAGAAAGTAGAATCTCGTGTCATCAACTAAAATAAATTGTTATCTCGATGCATCACCAGCGTACAGCGTAATGGTGCAGGCATTATTACAGAGACAGATTAATCAAAACATGGAAAACGTAAAATTAAACAACTCGCTAGTCGAGTGAATCATTTACTCGCTTAGGGATGCACAAAGTTTGTAAAATACTTATAGCGACCCACTTCGCATTCTTTTTTATTATGAATATTTATATCTATTATATATAGTATACACGTATCCAGTGATTTAGTGTTTAGTAAAATAACAAGTAGGTAGTCAACTAAATCGTTATGTTAAGACTGGGTGTTTACACTTGGCAAGTATTTAGTGAATTATTTATCCAGATCGAACATCTTTTCTCGTGTTTTTTGAGACAGCAATTCTCTGCAGTACTGACTATGTCGAATGTATCTGATCGATCTGATCTTTACTTGAACCATAATATCAGATCAGTGTAAGAATCAAATTACGAAGCCACGAGAATGCGCACGCACTGCTACTAAACCGAAAAATAAACAGACTCTATTCTACTTGATCACTTAATGGTCTAGGAGCCCATGAACGGCTACCTGTATGTATTTGACCAGACCTGAGTTTTTGTACGTTGAGGCCCCTATACCTACCATACATGAGTAGGGGACTCACTAAGCTCAAAGTGGTGGACGCGTCGAGCGCTCAGGTAAGACAGGTATCGATTTTTGGCTAATTTTAAATCCATTTGACCACGTCTGCCGTTTTAAAATTTGAATATATATTATTATTACTATTGGAAAATAAGAATGGCAGACCGTTATCGCGCATTTTACTTTGTGGCAGACAGTTTTGAAAATGCTAAAAAAAATAAAATTTTGAAAGTATTTGATCAGATCTGCCATTGATATATTTTATTTATTATAGTCTTAAAAACTTATATTGATCACGGCAGACGTCTACATTGCGTAAACACATCAACAAATAATAAAATCTTTGCTACTACCTGGTCAGATGTATATGTATTCCGTTCGCTGTTTTACATCAATGTACAGAAATTTACAGAAATCAATATTTTTTTGTATTCTATATACTAAACTTCATTAGTTAGATGATAAGAAGTAGATTTTTTATGGAAGAATCATAAATAATATGGTATAATGCTGATAAAAAAAATAATTGGATTACTCATTTCAATTTTTTTCTTTTTATTTCGTTAAGACAAAATTGAAAAGTGTTAAATAAGTTAAAAAAATATATCATGCATGCATTACAATATATATTACACTGTATTTAGATTCATTCTTGATACATAGGCTATATTTTTTTTTACAACATTACAATAGTTTCTGTGATATGATTTTTTTGCGAGACACTACGTAAAAAATTCACCAACATTAATCTGTCCGACTGTAATTTGGACTAAGGAATTAGAACCATAGTGTTTTGTTTGGAAATTTCTAGCATTTACACGTGCTCTGGTTAATTAAACATGACGTTAGACCTGTCATTTTTCTTAAAACCACGTGCTTTTTGACATTTTAATACACTCGACAAATTAATTAAGGGGACACCTAAAAAATAGCATGTTTTCAAATGCTTGTAACTTGGTCAAAAATTAACTTTTTTCAAAACTTTTTTATTATTAAATTGAGCAAATTTACTCAATTTAATAATAAAAAAGTTAATTTTTGACCAAGTTACAAGCATTTGAAAACATGCTATTTTTTAGGTGTCCCCTTAATTAATTTGTCGAGTGTATGTCATAGTTTTTTGACATTTATAAAAATATTAAATTTTTATTGAAATTGTTCATTTTGTTCAAATTTGTTAATAAAAGTTGTAGAATTGATGCAGTTTATCTAAAAAATTATAATTAATACTAATTAAGCCAGGGACGGCGTTTTAAAAGTATTTAAATTTGCATTTTTTTATAAAATGAATTAAATATAATTTTTAATCGTTTTGTTGAAGGGGGGTTAAATCAGGGGCTGGTGTCGTTTTAAATATATATATGAAATTTTTTGGAACTGTCACATTTCGTAACGTTTGTAAAAATATTAGATTTTTTTAAAATTGTTCAAAAATTATAAATTTCAGAAAACCATGAAAATTATAATATAGATCAGTAGCGTCTGAAAAAAAATTATTGAATGATTTTTTTTTTTAGTTTATGAGATTAATATAAATTTATCTAAAAAAATTATAATAATTAAGTCAGGGGCGTCGCATAAAAAAAATTAAAATTGATATTTTTTAAAAGTAACGTAAAAAATTAATTTTGATTGAAATTGATTAAAAATGAAACTCTTCAGGAATATATAAAAATTCAAAAAGTTTACATTAACTATTTTCTTATTTGTGTATACAAATATGGCGTCAAAGGGAGTTGGGGCGCGAAGCGCCCAGGGGCACAGCCCCTAGTGTTAGTAATATAACTGTAAGAGATCATACTATAGGCTAGAATGAGTACAATAGTAATATATAGGAGAAAAAAGAGAGATAGCTGTAAAAACTCTGTGCCAACCATCTGACCGGGTAGTAGCAAAGATTTTATTATTTGTTGATGTGTTTACGCAATGTAGACGTCTGCCGTGATCAATATAAGTTTTTAAGACTATAATAAATAAAATATATCAATGGCAGATCTGATCAAATACTTTCAAAATTTTATTTTTTTTAGCATTTTCAAAATTGTCTGCCACAAAGTAAAATGCGCGATAACGGTCTGCCATTCTTATTTTCCAATAGTAATAATAATATATATTCAAATTTTAAAACGGCAGACGTGGTCAAATGGATTTAAAATTAGCCAAAAATCGATACCTGTCTTACCTGAGCGCTCGACGCGTCCACCACTTTGAGCTTAGTGAGTCCCCTACTCATGTATGGTAGGTATAGGGGCCTCAACGTACAAAAACTCAGGTCTGGTCAAATACATACAGGTAGCCGTTCATGGGCTCTTAGACTATAACACATTAAACCGTTTAGGAACTACTTAACTGGACTTACAATTAGTATTTGCCTTACTGTTTACACGTATAAAATTATTTGTCACTTGACTAAATCACTAAATCACTGGATACGTATAAACGGGTCATAAAACAAAGCCCTTGCCGTGTTTGTCTATCTGTCTGTCTATGCACGATTTTCTCAGGGGTTATATATAATTCCACTAAAAATTTGATAGTTATGTACTTTGTACAATCTTTTGTTCGAGTGAACAAAGTATTTTTGGGCACTTATATAAGATTATCTGACACAAAATACACAAAAATACACTTTAGTCATTTCTCACAGAATAAACCGTATACGAGAAATATCAATGCAATGATAAAAACAAGAAAAAAGTTAATATAAATATATTTCCAAGAATTCATCCTTATCAACAAATAGCCATTTTAAGTATCCCTTTTTAGGTTCGTGTAAAAGTAATAAAACTGCGGTTATAGATCTAAGAAGACACGTATTAGGAGGTATATTTATATTTACTTTTTTTATTTATAATCATAGAACAAGAATATACATTTATTTTGTGTTATTTGAAACATACGTATTAAATTCTGCATACTTTCTTTTGCATCAATGTAACGATTTATTCTATGACAAATGACTAAAGTAAACATATATTTTTGTGTATTTTGTGTCATATAATCTTATACAAGTGCCCAACTCAGGAATCAATTAAATAACAAATAAAAATCGAAGGGCTCACTGACCCCATACAGCCCTTATTTGTACCAAATCCTGTATTCAATATCATAACTGCATCACATTGGTATCTCAAGATATTAAATAAAAACTAATTTGGAACAAAATCTTTGGAAGGATGTAGCTCCGTTATGAAAAACTCCCAAACACATGTTCATATTAAATTTTTTGCTTAAAATATTTTTTCAATTTACTATTCAAGTTTGGCACGACAGTGATGAATCACCCTGGTCTTTTCTTTTGACTAAAATCTTTTTAATACTGTTTTTAATAAAATGACCAACCCTGATGTATCCAAAAAAATATATTACAACAAATGTATACTCCGGGTAACACCGATTTTCACTTTTAACCTGCCGAAACAACGCGCAAAACTACAACAAAGTCGCATTTATTATTCCACATTCATATCAACACTCTAATTAAAACGTTAGCACCCCACCCCCACATCGCAGTTATTTTAATTAAACTTTTGCTATTTAACTTTGGCCTAGTTTTGTCGCACATTTGAAATTTCTTACAAACACTGTCGGTTTTATTTTGTAATGAGATTCTAATCATGGCACTCAGGCGGTAAGTCAGTTAGTTGTGACTATTTTACTAAATTAAATCCGGCATTTAAAATATATAATTATATTACCGGGAATTCAGTTTTGTGAGGTTGGTAAAAACCACAACGTAGATTCTTTGAGAATAGATAGCGTTGAATCCAGGAGGATTTTGAAAAAAAATATACCTATTGTTTTTTTTTTTACATTCAGTTTCAATTGGGTTATCAACCTCTCCCCCACCACTGGTAAGATCGATCACCACGAAAGCCTCGCGAATCAGTATTTAATAATAATCGTGTAGTTTTATTTACGACATATCCTTCAATATTATCCATACTAACAAGGGGAACCTTTCAGTGGGCCGGTTTGGATTTTCTTCATATTGAAATATGTTGTGAAGGGGGGTCCCCTGATAACACCTATACCCGCTTTTGGGCGCAGACGGGCAATAGTTTAAAAATTATGATCCAAAATATATTTTAATGTTGCATATATACCTATATGTTAAGTCTATTTATATAAGCGTCTGTTGACCTAGCGGTTATGATAATAGTCCGGTAATCAATGCACCCGTGGTTCGAGTCCTCTTAAGTTTTTATTTTTATTTTTAATTGCAAACAGTGACATTATTTTAATATATTATTCTCCTGTAAAATATCTTATGAATTTATTTATTTTTCAAAATGTGCAATTTAATTTAATTTTAAAAATTTTGTTGATAAACAATTCAAAACTGGGATTGTAAATAAAAAAATATATAATTTATGCTCAAGTAACTTATTTATTTATGAACGGTTGACAACATTTTGGAAGGTATCTATCGTACAAACACTTTATACATAAAAACATATTACACCAAGAACATTTTATAAATGATTGAATATTTAAACAATTTATACATTTATTTATTAATAATTCTTATTGCATAATTGTCCATATAACCACTAGCAACAATAATGGTTACCGGTCAATTATCATTACCACTAGGCCATAAGACGCTTGTATAAATAGACTTAACACATAGGTATATATGCAACAATAAATATATTCTGGGTCATAATTTTTAAACTATTACCCGTCTGCGCCCAAAACCGGGTATAGGTGTTATCAGGGGACCCCCCTTCACAACATATTTCAATATGAAGAAAATCCTAACCGGCCCACTGAAAGGTTCCCCTTGTAAGTTTCAGAATTCACACAAAATTTTCTTCTTTTTTGGAGTTAATTCTGAATAAATAAAAGATAATAAATCGCAAAAATGTTTACCAATTTTTTCTTCGTTTTTGTGATGTGTAAATATTATGTCTTAATCACGCACAGTTTTTATCTTTCTATAAAATAATAGAAGACTGATGGTAGTTCTAACATTTATATTTATTTATTAATCTGTAGGTCAAAAACTATACAACACTATTGACAATTCCATTAACCTTTTAAATAATAGCAGTGAATACAACCGCCAGTAAATTCCCTCAAGACAAATAAAAATTAACCCTTTTAATGACGAATTGTCAACATAATTTTAATTTAAAGGTCACACCTAAACTAGTAAACACAAAAAATAGGTTATATTAAAACGTTGATTTTAATAACAGTGTGATTCAAAACAGAGATAGAAGCAACCGAGGTGAAAAAAATATATAAAATTTTTCGAAAGTTTAGTTAAAAAACCATATTATGCTTTTCATTGCTTTTAATCTTCAAAAACAGTTATTTAAAATCAGTCCAAAATCATACAAATTACAAATATTTCTTTTGTTTTTAAGGCCCATATCTATGAACAATATTTACTGTCATTTATCAAATTTTTAATCATCTAATTGAGTTTTTACTAACATCCTGTTGACTTGTCTTGTACACGAAACCGAGACAAAAGGGAGACCGAACAATGCCTCGTTATTTTTTTAAATAAAAATTGAATCAATACCTATCAAAAGGATGAGCAAACTTTGTAAATAGGTAATTTATTTTTATGATATAAACAAAGAAATAGTGAATCATATTTCACTTAAATTATTGTTTTTTTTTTTAATTAAATAGTACGTTTTTAACTATTTATTGCTAACCTTTTTAAACCTAGATTCCTAAAGAGACCTATAAATATTGTCAACAATTTAGACGACCACGCCTTGGTCAAATTAAAAAAAATCGTCCAGGACCCCTATTCTCACTCGAGAATATGTCGATTCAAGTTTTTCGTTTGAGATTTTAAATCTCGCAATTCCAGGAGCAATCGAGATTTTTCATTCGACATTTCTGCAGAAAAAAGTCGCATCGAGATTCGAGAATACGGTATAATTTACACAATCGAGATTCTAGTAAATAACATAGTGACTTTAAGTTTTAGTTTAGTAATCTCGAATGAGAAAAAGTCGAACGAACTCGAGAATAGGTGCTCAATTCGCGATCTCGTTTCGAGATCTGGATAAAAAATGTTTCATCTAGACGTCCAGCCCTATACAGGGTGAGGCAGTAACTATTACCACCTTAAATATCTTCGAATCTATAAGGCCCAGAGAAAAATTAGTGGAACCAAAATTGTACGATACGAAGGGGGCCATCATATAGCGATAATAATTTTTGTCCAGGGAGAGGCACTTTGGAGATATCAAGGTCAACATCATTTTTTAAATTGATTCGGTACATTTTTTTCTAAAATATGAACAGAGGAACTGAAAACAAGTTCAGAACTCATCACACAAGATCATTGAACAAGATTTAAAATTAAGAAAAAACGATTAAAAAAATACATTTTTTTTATTAAATGATATTTACATTTAAAGATGTTCGAAGGTATGGCCATCAATATCGATGTAACATTGGTAAATCACATTTAATAAAAAAAAATATTTTTTAATCGTTTTTTCTTCACTTTATATCTTGTTCAATCATGTTGTGTGATGAGTTCTGAACGTTATTAACACTTCGAACATCTTCTTTAAATGTAAATATAATTTAATAAAAAAATGTATTTTTTAATCGTATTTTCTTAATTTTAAATATTGTTCAATGATCTTGTGTGATGAGTTCTGAACTTGTTTTTAGTTCCTCTATCATATTTTGGAAAAAAATGTACCGAATCAATTTAAAAAAATGAAGATGACCTTGATATCTCCGAAGTGCCTCCTCCTGGACAAAAAATGTTATCGCTATATGATAGCCCCCTTCGTACCGTATAATTTTGGTTACACTAATTTTTCTCTGGGCCTTACAGATTGGAAGATATTTAAGGTGGTAATAGTTAGTGCCTCACCCTGTATATGGTATAAAATATCAGTTTTCCCAACTTTCATTTAAATGCTTTGCTTTCCTCCAAAGTTCCAATATAAAACGCGTAAAATATTTTAGCACAGTCCGGTTATCCGACCTCTAACATTAACAAAAAGACATTTCTTTCTTCAAAGAGACAAAATCTAATAAATCTTTGTTGAACGTTATCCGTTTTTTTCATAAAACCAATATACCACGCTCAAGATCACCGATACTTGACGAAGGAATGCACCCACGAGAGTTGCCCAACAACAAAAAAAAAAACAAGGAAAGTGAACATCAAAAAAAGGAAATTTTATTCATATACCGTTTGTTCAACGCCAATTTTATAGCAGTGTGTTTTATGCGCACGAACTAATAAAACACACTGCTGCTTCCAACAATAATAAAAATAGCAGGTTGCGTTTCAATGGCCAATTTTATATCCTTTGAATTTTATTTATTGTTTCTTACATCGCAATAAACTTTTATAACATAAATACGTGAATGTGTCTATATTCGTAATTTTTATCGAATTTGTTCCTACGTAAAAAAAAATACCGTAGGAAGGAAATACAAAATTTTATTTATTATTAAAAAAAAGTTTAAAGAGAAGATGGGGGTTGCAACTTTTTGTTATTGGCATCGCCTAAAACATTTCTGTTCATAAGTTTTAAATTGAAAACGATGAGGCACCTGGGAATCTTCTCCTGTAAATTTATTTTACCCGCAAAAGCTATATGTTTGTTTTTATTCGTTCATAGGTCATTAAAGGTTGCACAGAATTGGTAACATAAAGGTAAATTAAAGGTAGTACAGAATTGGTAGTATAAAGTCTTGGCATCTTAGGACGCCGCGCCGACCGCGCTGGCCGCTCCGGCCGCCAGACACGCAATAATTTTAACCTTGAAAATAATATACACACATCAGTATTGCGTGTCTGGCGGACGGCGCGGCGTCCTAAGATGCCAAGACTAAGTCTTTAAAATTCCCTACTTCAAAATGAAAAAAAATGGAACCTTTATAGAATTACTTTGTTGTCCGTCTGTCTGTCTGTCTATCCGTCAAGACCAGTTTTCTCAGAGACGGCTAGAGGGATCAAGTTTAATTTAATATCAAATACTAAAGTCTTGTACAAAACTCATTGCAATATAAAGATACGGCCTTTCAAAACGTATTTTGGTACTGGCAGACTGACTCACTGACTGAACATGAAAACATATAAGGTAATTTCTGTTGACCTAGAATATTTAAATTTGACACAAAGAAAGGTCTCAACACGAGTAAGGGAAAAAATCCAAGAATCAATAACTTCTAATTCTATGTGGAATTATTACGTAACAAACATAATTTTCCGGTTTCATTTGGACAGCGTTTACGTAAAGACGCGTAAACTTAAAGACGCCTTGAGAATTAGGTCCATTATCTATAAGTATAACTAACTATTATCAATAATTATGTTCTGTACAGGTTGTAAATAGTAATAAATCGATATTCAATAAATCTATTAAATTCGACATTCAATTGTTTTTTTGACACCGCCATTAATCATCTCGGAAAAAATACTGATACTTTGCCCATTTAACCGATCTTCTAGCTTCAATAATAACAAAGTTAGCAATGATCACTCGATCGCCTCGAACAATCTGTATAATGATACGGAATCCTCAGTGCGCGATAAAACCGGAAGTCGTATTAAAATGACATAAAGGAAGTTTTCACCAGCAGTACCAATACAAAAAATAAACGTACATAACTAATTTAAAATTTCACTCAACTAGTAATTTTTTTTTTATTTTTCCACTGAGAAAAATTAAAAATTCAATCAATACAATTTCTTATAATTTTCTCTGAAGCTATACATACATCATCCATTAAAATAAAATTCTCCACGCACACACGGTCACATAAAATACAAATAATTAACTTCAACATAACCGTATGAAAATTAATGGAAAACTTCTGATTGAATAAATGACAAATAACAAAAACAGCCACATTAATGCACAAGAACATTCTCTTTGTAGACAAAACAAAAGCTAGCGAACTTTATCCTTTGAGACAAGATTTTGTGAACAACAATGTCCCCGCAATCAGGACCACAACGAAAATGTTCACATCAAAAGCGAAACTTATTGTTAGTAGGTAGGAAGATACATATTCTAACTTAAGCTATACTTTTTAAAAGTTTACCAGGTCGAAAATCTTATAACAATTAATTAAAAACTGTACCAAATCTTCTCAAGATGAAAATAAGAACAAAGATATACGTATTGCACTCAGAAGAACAGTAGTTTTTGAAGCATATAGGTGGGCATTAACTTGTTAATCCGTTAATCGTTAATTAACGATGTTAACAAAATGCTTATTAACTTTTAAGTTAACTCAAAAAAATGTTAACGCTTTTGTTAACTTCCGTTAACTTTAGTCCGTTACATTAGTTATTTGATGACAAGTACATAAGAAATAGCAAAAAAAAGGTCTTCAAACATTTTGGATGATTAACTTTTAACGGTTAACTTTTACTTTCGTTAAATTTTCGGAATTTTAATGCTTTAAAGATTAACGAAGTTAACTTTTTCATTAACGAATTAACGAAGTTAACTTTTTGATTAACTGAGCCCACCTATGGATATAAGTGCAAATTGTGAACAGGTGCATAAGGCGCTAACTGGGGACCTTTAAGGAACAGTGGGTGCGGTATACATTAGGTAAATTAGAAATTATCTAGGACTCCTTTGTAAATGTAGCCTAACAGCATGCGAACAATCAAGAAAAATCCAATTATACCTCATTTGTTGAAATCGGTCAAGGAGTTTGAACTCGGCGAAAAAACAGATGAACTTACATACATACTGCTAAAAGCATAACCCTCTTTTTTCTCGTTATTGTAATCGGGATCAATACTTCTATTGGATCAAAATACATACATTATTTATTTACGTATTTTAAGTCTTATCATTTTTACTATACCCATCGAAATATGTTTACTGTTTGAAAGTTTATTGATCTATATGTAAATTTAAACATCTAAAATTACAACATGGTACCACTATACAAAGATAATCTATTTGTTTTCAAACTTTCAACACTATTATTATGCATAATATATTTATGTACATAAAAAAATAGTAGTCGTCAACAATCGAAACATAATTTAATGGTAATCTTTTTTTACGTTTATTACATAATGCAGATTTTAAATTGTTTAGATTCTTTTAGGGCTGCACACGAGACAAGAGTCAGGTATATCTCGTATCAGTATCGTCACATGAAAATATAAGCCATCACGTTTTGGTCTCGTTTCGACCTAGTTTCGTCCGAATTTCTCGTGTCGAATTTTAACCCTTTCTATCTTGGATTTTTATTAAGCAAAATAAATAATTTTTTTAGATTAATTGTTCATTGAAGTACCTGAAGAAACATCCTCAAAAAATTTTAAGTGTAAAAACTAGGAAATCGTGAAAAATGTTATCACTAAGTTTAAGATAAAAATACAAAAATAAAATACGTGTTTCATTTATTTGAAACGATATGTTTTATAGAAAATAAATTACAACCCAATTAGTTTAAGAAATGAGCTAGACAAATATCTGGTGGCAAATACCACCGCAAGGGTCGAAAGGGTTCAGATTCTATGTAAACAGAATCGAGAAGTACCCTATAATAGGTTCTGATGATCAGTCAGTGAGTCAATATGTCAATATCAAAATACGCTTTGAAAGGCCGTATCTTTGTATTGCATTGAATTACAAACTTGAATTTTTTACAGTACTATGAGGTTGTAGACCTTAGTATTTGATATTGATTTCAACTTGATACCTCTAGTCGTTTCTGAGAAAAGGATCTTGACGGATAAACAGATGGACAAAAAAGTAATCCTATAAGGGTTTCGTTGTTTCATTTCGAGGTATGGAACCTAAAAAAACATATATCTTCATAAGGAACAAATTAATGACCTTTTTACAGAAAATTTTATACTCGTCAAAAAATATTTACGTAACATCGTTTTTGTAACTTTTTGCAAAAAAATATTAACAATTTTGGGTACTATCTCTCTCCCTCTACACCAGTGGTTCCCAACCAGTGGTCCACAAGAGCTAAAATATGGCCCGCAAAAGATTTCAAACTTTGAATGAACGCGTGCTGTAGGCGATGATATGCGTGTAGCTTTGAGCAAAAATATTACCCCAAGAATTCAAGAATTTGTACAGAAGACGCAAGCTCAAAAATCTCATTGATTCAAACTGAATTATCTACTAAAAATTATGTTTTCAATTATAACACTGTTAATTAATGTTACTATTGAATATTACGATTAGTTATGTTAATTAAAAGTTTCGATTAAAGTTTATTTTTAGATTGATAGTTTATTTTTTAACTTTGTGGTCCCTGGTCAAAAAAAGGTTGGGAACCAGTTCTCTACACCGTTTTAATAATGTTTCTACTGGTCAAATCCATCTAACTAATCATGGTTCATTTTAAAATCAGAGACCAAAAACAGTTCTACTTTAAGAAACGATCACATAGTTTCCTCCTGTATGCTCTGAATATAGCGATAAAGGAAAATTACATCAGCAATATTTCCCTAAAACTCCATTCGTACCAACCCAAGCGAAAACATTTCCTCTGAACATTTTTCATAACGTTTCCAGTCTGGTGATACGCATTACCCTTATACACGTACGAAGGACAACTGATATTTCCAGATACAGGATCAAAGGTTCCACTGAACCGCAGCAGCAGCATCTCCGAGGAGCGTGTGTGTCACTTTGTGTGAAAAACCACTCCGTGCGTGTTTCCAGTTTTGGCGACGACGACGGCCGGTAACCATAGCGACAACCCGCGCGCGACTTAACGAACTTTGTCAAATTACACGCGGCAAACAAAATCTGATAAGACATAAGTTCTGTACGGTTGTGTGTACGAGAGATATTTCCACCCGTCGCGTTGGCTAAAAGCAAATACTGACACAGGATTCACAACTCCGCTCCGGTAGGATTATTTGTAGAGATAAGTGCCAGAATTCATGACCTTTTAGTTGATAGAAAAACACTATATTACATACATGTCTGTAAGAAAATGTCAGTGTTTATCAGTTCTTTAGGGAAATGTCAAAGTATTTGGGAGTTGTAAATAAAAATCTAGTATATCATTTTACTATTGACTTAAGTTCGATACGATACGACAGGGATTCCCAGTCTGACGTACGCGAAAAAAATGTTATAGTAAAAGATACCTATATAAATAAAACGGGCAAGTGTATTTTGGGTACGCACATGATAGGGTTCCGTAGTCATTCTCATTACGATTTATAAAAAAATCATTATTTCAAAAATTTCGTGACTGAAGAGTTAAAATCAAAAAGTCATTTGACTTTTATTATTGCATTTTAGGAGACCTAATAAACGACACCGCAAATAAAAAAAATGTGAGTTCACTTTTCAATCTATGAAAGGGGAGTCCAAAATATCTTTGACAATGTTCGTTATAATTTTTAGTGAAAGTACTAATTAAAGGCTACATTCTGATTTTTTTTCAGATTTTTTGAATCGATAGTTTAGAAAATAGAGGAGGGGACGCTCTGACAACGACCTTAAAAAGCAAATATATCGTGACTGAAGGATTGAAATCAAAAAGTTATTTGACATTTTTTATTGCAATTTAGAAGACCTATCAAATGACACCCCACTTTGAAGAGCAAATACATCGTGACTAAAGGGTTAAAATCAAATGTCCTAATACATTTTTTGTTGCATTTTAGGAGACTTTTCTAACTCAATGGGTTAACTGAAAAAAATTTAATACACGTTTCATTTTATAGAAGGGGAGTCTAAAAAAATATGTTTTTCAAAAATCTTATCATTTCTGATTTTGGATCATCAACCTATAACGTCCGTATACCAAATTTCATCTTATTATCTTAAATTTTTTTAAGACATACAGATGGACAGCGCGAAACTATAAGGGTTTCTAGTTTTCTACGGAACCCTAAAAATGGTATTTAATATGTTAGTGTTTTTTTAATTCGAATAACCCTTATTAAGATTATATATTTTATTTCCAAATTAAAATTTCGAAATGTATATTTAAATTTTAAAGCTGCACACTTTTGTTCGTGAAACTGGGCATAAGAGCAATACACAAATCTGTTTAAAAAATTCGTTAACATAGCCAATATCTGAAATAAGTTATAACATTTTTTTATCTAAAGAATAAAGAAAAATATGATAGAATAAAACGATCAAAAAATTATTAAAAGCATTTAATGTTGATTTAAAACTTATAAATCCAATCCAAAAATCAATTTAAAAATACTAATTTCCAATTCAACACGCACAAATACATTAAACTTGAGAATAAATAACCTTTTCCTAAACAATCGTTTGTTCGTTTTGCGTCATAAAATCTCAGTAATTCACAGTTTATGATTTCACGTAGAGGGAAAAAATGAATTGAACGTTGTTGGCACGAACGAAATGGAAAGTGACTTTTTCGGAATAATTCTCTTGTTTGACACCGGAAATAAATAAATAGTTAGAGAAGAAAAACCGTTACTTTGTATAATTTTTTATAGGTACTTATAATAATTTTGTTAAAATTAACGATTATATAGTTTACCTACACATAACGGAAGTTATAAAATTATACATTATACATAATATAAAACAGAGTCCATCGCCAAGTCTGTCTGTGCACGATTTTCTCTGTAACTACTCTACGGATTTTATTCCGGTTTTCATAAACGGATAGAGTGTTTATCGAGATAGGTTTAAGTGTAAAATTTGTGAATATTTAATGTAAATTTCATGAAGTCAGAGTGGTATCTTCGTAAATAGTTAGCGATAATTGAAAACAATAGGTTTATTACAGATTAAATTTATATCCTCGAGTAACATACCCTAGTTATGACATATAATATAGTAATTCGAGGGAAAGAAATATCCAGTAATGCCCTTATAGACATTCTTTTTTTTATTAATATTTAAATTTAAACCTTTCAGATTCTGAAAAACAAAAAACCGGTATCTTTTTGCAAGGAACATAATATTGTATAATCATTAGTGAATGGACAAAACAAGTCATAGTACGGGAGCTAGCAACGTTTAGAAAAAGAGAATTTCAGGTCAGCTGATTTTCCGATATGTTGTCCTTCTTACTCTTTCGGTTAGAGTCTGGGCCATCTGGCAGCCGGTAGCCGTTGCGTTGATTACTGCGCATCCTACCTGTACAGGTAATAATCCTGGATTTTTAAATCATTTTTAATGATATAATTTTTCTATTTTTGCTTCTATATACAGGGTTACACATTAGGAGTGGATATCGACTTTATTTTCGAAACTATAAAAGTTAGAACAATATTTCAAATCGTAACTGCCCTTCAATTAGCATTTGGAAGAATAATAAAAAATCATGCCACCCCCATCCACACTCGCATCGCCCACAGGCCTCCCAACTTTAAAATTTCTAATGGAACCCCCCATATTTTATTTCAGAATTTGAAAGATCAATTTTATTAATGAACATTTTACTTCAAACAATTTTTTCTATGATGGACCATTTCGGAAATATTGGGTAATATTTCTATTTTTTTTATTGTATAGTATTTTGGTCACATTAGGAGTGG
Organism: Sialis lutaria; assembly: GCA_949319165.1. Classification (NCBI taxonomy): domain Eukaryota; kingdom Metazoa; phylum Arthropoda; class Insecta; order Megaloptera; family Sialidae; genus Sialis; species Sialis lutaria. The sequence goes on from OX439241.1 coordinate 20,460,989, forward strand.
ATATCGACTTTATTTTCGAAACTATAAAAGTTAGAACAATATTTCAAATCGTAACTACCCTTGAATTAGCATTTGGAAGAATAATAAAAAATCATACAACCCCCATCTATACTCGTATCGCCCACACGCCCCTCAACTTTGTAATTTCAAATGGAACCCCCCATATTTTATTTCATAATTTGAAAGATCGATTTTATTAATGAACATTTTACTCCAAGCAATTTTTTCTATGATGGACCGTTTAAGAAATATTGGGCAATATTTATATTTTTTTAGGGTATAGTATTTTTGTCACATTAGGGTGGACATCGACATTATAACAGTATTTTTATTTGTGTGGACGATGCGAATATGGGTGGGGGTAGTAATAATTCGAAATATTACTCTAACTATTAAAGTTCCGAAATTAAAGTCGATATACACTCCTAATGTGACAAAAATACTATGCCCTAAAAAATACACATTTTGCCCAATATTTCTTAAATGGTCCATGATATAAAAAATTTCTTGAAGTAAAAAGTTCATTAATAGAATTTATCTTTCAAACTCTAAAATAAAATATGGGGGGTTCCATTTGAACTTTCAAAGTTGGGAGGCCTGTGGGCGATGCGAGTGTGGATGGGGGTGGCATGATTTTTAATTATTCTTCCTAATGCTAATTGAAGGGTAGTTACGATTTGAAATATTGTTCTAATTCTTATAGTTTCGAAAATAATGTCGATATCCACCCTAATGTGACCAAAATACTATACAATAAAAAAATAGAAATATTACCCAATATTTTCGAAATGGTCCATCATAGAAAAATTTTCTTGAAGTAAAAAGTTTATTAATAAAATAGATCTTTTAAATTCTGAAATAAAATATGGGGGTTCCTATTTAAAATTTCAAAGTTGGGAGGCCCGTGGGCGATGCGAGTATGGATGGGGGTTGCATGATTTTTAATTATTCTTCCAAATGCTAATTGAAGGGTAGTTACGATTTGAAATATTGTTCTAACTCTTATAGTTTCGAAAATAATGTCGATATCCACTCCTAATGTGACCAAAATAGTATACAATAAAAAAATAGAAATATTACCCAATATTTCCGAAATGGTCCATCATAGAAAAAATTGTTTGAAGTAAAATGTTCATTAATAAAATTTATCTTTCAAATTCTGAAATAAAATATGGGGGGTTCCATTTGAAATTTCAAAGTTGGGAGGCCTGTGGGCGATGCGAGTGTGGATGGGGGTTGCATGATTTTTTATTATTCTTCCAAATGCTAATTGAAGGGTAGTTACGATTTGAAATATTGTTCTAACTCTTATAGTTTCGAAAATAATGTCGATATCCACTCCTAATGTGACCAAAATACTATACAATAAAAAAATAGAAATATTACCCAATATTTCCGAAATGGTCCATCATAGAAAAAATTGTTTGAAGTAAAATATTCATTAATAAAATTTATCTTTCAAATTCTGAAATAAAATATGGGGGGTTCCATTTGAAATTTCAAAGTTGGGAGGCCTGTGGGCGATGCGAGTGTGGATGGGGGTGGCATGATTTTTTATTATTCTTCCAAATGCTAATTGAAGGGTAGTTACGATTTGAAATATTGTTCTAACTTTTATAGTTTCGAAAATAAAGTCGATATCCACTCCTAATGTGTAACCCTGTATATTTACCAGACGTAAATTTTTTATTGCCAGACATTTTGATTGTTGTTAATCATGTGCCAGACGCCATTTTTTTATTTTGGAAATAAAAAATTTAAAGTATTTTTTAATGTTTGTAACTTTTATATTATGTTCTTTAAAGATAGAAAAATCTAAAATTAATTTGCCAAACGTTAATTCGGTTGTTTAATCTTAAAAAAAATTAAAAACTCCTGAAAAATATTGCTGTATGATGCTGGTAGTCAGAGAGAGAGAGTTGCAGAATATTATCGAAAATGAGACAGAAAATAATAGTAAAAGTACATTACTGAATCATGCTAGTAAGGACAAGTTTAAATAGAAAATTATTATCATAAAAATAAAAAAATAAATACGGTACAGGTACAATATAATTGGTGAAACTTAAAAGGATGTTTGAAAAAAAGATTGGAGGTAATTAATATTATATAAATATATAATATGAAGTTTATCACTCATTAAGATTTTTTAGAAAATCAACAATGAATCTTGATATCAATCGATTATTACCTTTTTTTATTTAAATTTAAGATGTATTGTAATAAAACAACAATCATTTTAATTTACAATTTTTATATAACATATTTTTTTTGTAAAATGTATAAAGTAAATAAATTAATTAATATCTAATAATAATTAAAAAGATAAATACATCCACATATTGCAGCGATAACAGCTGTGTTCACCTGATGTCTAGCATTTAAAATGAAACAACAATATATATAATATACATATAACCTATAAACGTTACATTGTTGTGTCATTTTAAATGCTAGACATCAGGTGAACACAGCTGTTATCGCTGCAATATGTGGATGTATTTATCTTTTTAATTATTATTATTAATTTATTTATTTACTTATTTATACATTTTACAAAAAAAAATATTTTATATAAAAATTGTAAATTAAAATGATTGTTGTTTTATTACAATACAATACATCCTAAATTTAAATAAAAAAGGTAATAATCGATTGATAACAAGATTCATTGTTGATTTTCTAAAAAATCTTAATGAGTGATAAACTTCATATTATATATTTATATAATATTAATTACCTCCAATCTTTTTTTCAAACATCCTTTTAAGTTTCACCAATTATATTGTACCTGTACCGTATTTATTTTTTTATTTTTATGATAATAATTTTCTATTTAAACTTGTCCTTACTAGCATGATTCAGTAATGTACTTTTACTATTATTTTCTGTCTCATTTTCGATAATATTCTGCAACTCTCTCTCTCTGACTACCAGCATCATACAGCAATATTTTTCAGGAGTTTTTAATTTTTTTTAAGATTAAACAACCGAATTAACGTTTGGCAAATTAATTTTAGATTTTTCTATCTTTAAAGAACATAATATAAAAGTTACAAACATTAAAAAATACTTTAAATTTTTTATTTACAAAAATAAAAAAATGGCGTCTGGCACATGATTAACAACAATCAAAATGTCTGGCAATAAAAAATTTACGTCTGGTATATGTATATAGAAGCAAAAATAGAAAAATTATATCATTAAAAATGATTTAAAAATCCAGGGTTATTACCTGTACAGGTAGGATGCGCAGTAATCAACGCAACGGCTACCGGCTGCCAGATGGCCCAGACTCTAACCGAAAGAGTAAGAAGGATAACATATCGGAAAATCAACTGACCTGAAATTCTCTCTCAAAAACGTTGCTAGCTCCTATACTATCACCTAGTCTGTTATACGACATTGTTACTAAAAATTAATGGCGATCATTTTTCTCAAGTATCATTTTCAATGTTAAGGCTGGTTTACACGCAACGATAAATCGTAACGATCGAATCGTTACGATTTATCGTAGCGTGTAAACAGGACATTGTAGCAATTTATTGGAATTGAAATATAATTGGATTGGATGATTGTTGCCGGCAAATCGTATAACGACAAGTTGGAACGTGTAAACAAGTAGCAGCTATTCATTGCTACGATTTGACTCAGTTTTCATTAGCTATTCACGGGAAGGGTTGTTAACAACTCAACATAAGTCTCTTCATACATTCTTAAATAATTCCGCCAGTGATTGGGTTCATTTCGCAATTTTTTCAATAATTTTATATGAGAAAATACCCTTTTCTTCAGCAACCACTGGCGGCTCCACTTTCTTATAGGTCTTCGTGACCTATTTCACTTTTCTTGCTAAACAAACGATCACAACAGTGCTTCCTCCATGACAAAAACTGACTGAGTATACCGCGGTCGACAATGAATATTGGACAAGAAATTGTTTCATGTAAACAGTACACACTCTTTCGATTTATTGTAACAATGTATCGTAACGATCGTATTGTTTACAGAGAGCTGTCAATCACACACGGAATAATACATACTGTAATGTCTTGGTTACACAGAAAAAACAAAACAGCAACATCGTGTCTTTTTTACAAAAGTGCAATAAACCCCATACATTTTTAAATACGAAGTGTTTTAAAACACCGCATAAGAATTACAGTTTTTCCTGTGGATAATAAGCGAAAATCTATATTTTACTCTCTAAAACTAATAATATAATTTTAGGCTGCAATGTTTGCCCTTTATCTATCAATTTATATTGCAATTCTTCTGTTTCTAAATAACAGGACAGTTTTGATTATTTTGCTCGTTTTTAAAATCACGCATTATATTTCGCAAATTATTTTTTTCGTGCACTTGAAATAAGAAAGATTTGTATTTGCTTTTGCACAAAAGCAGCCAATAAAACTGAAAATAAACAATCAGTAATTTGTAAAATAAATTAAATATAGGACGATTTTTACGTATTTTTTTAACATATTTGCAATACAAACATTTATTTTAATAACATTTTTTAATAATGATTCGGTTAACTATAAACTATCATAAAATGATCAGAAAAAAGTTAAGTTGATATAAAGTCATAAAATATTACATTTATTATTTCATACATTGCCATAAATACAACAAAAAAATATGTCTAGCTTGTGAAATTATTGATAAATACGTCAAATGTGTTTAATAAATGAAAATGGAGCATAAAAAGAAGCCATAAACCAAATAATATTTTATTAATATCACAATAAAAACCCAATTACAGACGAAAAAGTATGTTTTCATTCTAATTGTGTTGAAAACATGAGCGTATCCAGATTTTTTTAATAAGTAACACGAAAAAAGTCATTTTTATTATTAAATTTAATATAGCAAGAAACTAAGGGGAGAGGGTAGTATACACTCCCTAAATATTCAGAAGCAAAAGTGATTAATATCACTTTCTTATCGGTTTAGTAAGTACTCATTGAAGAAGTTAGAAACATTTTAGAAAAAAATATTTTAGTTAAAAAAAACTACCATTTAATTTTTTTTATTCTTGACATATACATTATCATACATATTAACTGCTCCATTTTTCAAAAAAACAAAGCAGGATACAAAAATTTAAATAAAAGTTGAAGGGTTTTAAATAGACACATCAATTAATAAAATAATTCAAAAATCAATAATAATTATTATTAGAGATTGGACTATAATAATATTTTACTTGAAAATCATAAACTTTAGAGAAAAATTACAAAAATCAATTAAGAGTTGTTTCTTTTGATCTAATAAAAATTAGTTTAGATTTTTTTATTTTTTTGCTTTAACAAATTGTATAGCAAAAGTGAAACACTGTACTTCCTACAAAAAGGAGACACAACTTTGTAACGGAACATTTTAATACAAAAGTTGTAACAACCTTTTTCAAAAAATGCTCTACTTTACAAAAATTATTACGGAACGTAAAAAAAATACAATACGATATCACAGGGTGGCCCGTTTCTGGAAAACCGGGAAAAGTCAGGGAATTTTGCTATACAGGGAAATGTCAGGGGAAAGTCATGGAATTTGGTTGGAATTTTTTATAAAAATGTAAAAACCATACAAATTCTCGCAAATATTTAAACAGTTATCTATTAAAATTTAAAAGAAAATATGTGACCTTTTTTTAGGTTTTTTATCTAAACTTTAAATAAATAAATAAAAATATAAACATATAAATAAATAAATAAATTTACGGGTTGAATTGAGAACCTCCTCCTTTTTTGAAGTCGGTTAAAAACAGGGAAAAACTGTAAAAATTCTCCAGGAAAACCGGGAAAAGTCAGGGAAATTTGTTCCAGAGAAATGCTAGCCAACCTGTATCATGATTCTACTTGATACAATTCGATTATTAAATAATATCGGGCATATATTTTAAAATAGTACCTAATAATATAAAACACCGATCTTGATTGCAAGATATAACTGTAAATAACATAAAATTCATAAAATAACTGCAGTCCAGTTCCATACAAATAACGGATGTTCTTTGAAAGTTTCGTTGGATATATTATGTTTACATTTAAATGATACATTTAGACTGTGAAATAACGGTTCGAAATGCAAACTATACCATCTATCTATCTATCTATCTATCTATCTTTCTCTCTCGTATGTATGTTTATAGTTGAATCATAACTAAACATACATGCTTACATGTGTGATGATAGATATAAACCAAAATGTCACAATTTCATAATTTTCCATTAATTTTGAGAAAACCTTTGTGACAGTTTAGTTACTTTCCTTATATTTAGATAACATCTATCTAATTCAATAAAGACATTGATTTAATGTCTGCTTGTCAACAAAGATTGTCTATGTGATAGTGTAAGCTATGTTTAGTAAAGAAATAATACTTGAAAAACGGAGAAACTGTGGTTTCTTAGTCACTTAAACTAAAATTGCACCTTAACCACAAAAGTTATGTCACTCGATACGTGTTTCGACTTCACAAGAAGTCCTCATCAGGAGCCTAACGATTCCAGACTCGTTATGTCGAGTGACATAACTTTTGTGGTTAAGGTGCAATTTTAGTTTAAGTAAAGAAATAATACAATAATAAACAATTGTATTCAAATGCAGTTTCCAGAGGAAAAATATCATACAATATTTAATGTTAATATTAAGATCCGTAGAAAACTACTTTTTTTCGTTGTTACCTCTTCCGCGCGCCACCACTGCTGGCTTGGCGTCCCGGTCGGTTGCTCTGGTTCGCTTTATTTATCCTGTATTGACAGATTTTCTACCTTTACGAGTTATTAATTACTAATATATTCGCTCATAATGCAAAAACAATCGGTACATTTTATGAAAATTAATAAAACTGAACACTATTTCTTCATCACGGTTCGCAGGAGATTAATTGACTTAGAAATTGTTTTAACAAAGAACTATTCTTTCCTTAAAGTAACATTTACCAAGTCATATACAGTCAAACCGTAATACTTATGTTCGGAATAAAATTTATCGAACTTCTGCGACATTTCATCAGAACGTATTACAACTTTAAGATTGCAAAGTTTTATATGGAATGTTTATATTAAATTTTATATGTCAATACAATAGGAAATGTCAACTTTAATAATTTCATACCTTCAACTGCATGCACTTCGATACGTGACTTTTCTCATTCACAAAACGAGACGGGCACGAGATTGCTTTAAATTCAAACTAGATGCGTCTTTTGTTTATTACATAAAATAAAGGAAAAAATATTTTTTTATAAAAAAATTACAAGAGACCAAGATTTTTTTGTCTCGATCATATACGAGACCAGACCAAGTCGATACTGATTTAATAATTGTTTACAATACGAGATAGTTAAATTATCACGAGATAAGATCGAAATTCGAAACAAGACCTGTTAGTTGTAAAATTTGAGACCAAGGCGAGACTTCTGCTCCAAAAACCATTGACTTTTATCTCGTGCGTAAGTACAACATATTTTTAAATAATATTAACAATAAAATAAATAAAAATAAAAAAAATAAGTTTGACGACATTTTTTCTTTTTTCAATTTCAGCTACTCCATCGTCCGGAATCATGGCCGCAGTGTGGAGATTTTTTTTTTTTTGGCGCCTCTGAAGTCGCTTAGATATCGATATTTTTACGTGAAAAAATTATGGAATACACGTCTAATATAGCCAAATATATTCTCAATTTTCCAAAATATTTCAATAAGTATTTTTCTTCCAAAAAATTTCCGAAAATTACCCAAATTTCAAGCGTTCACGCAGGTATAGCCCCTTACTTATAAAGTTTCCACGCAGTCGAAATCGCGGGTAAAACTAGTTCTAAATACTTTTATTTATAATAAAGTATATTTTATCAATCGTGACATTATAATCCAACGTTTTTTTTAACAAATAAGTACACACCAAGGAATAAAGTGGAAATGTAATATATTTGAAACAAATATTAAGTTAAATATTAATAATAATTAAAGTTACAAATTGTACCTATACGCAGTAATAAATCATTTATTACTTTTTAAACTAAATACAACATCTATAAATCATCAATACTATATACATATTATATAAATATGTATATATACAATATACCTATATCAAATTATACCACTGTAAATACAGATATACAGTTTAATATCTTTATCAGGAAGGTTATTCTCGCCATAAATCTCAAAGGTATTCAATTAATTAGAGAAGGTATCGCGCGCTAACACAACCACATAAATTTTGAATTAAATCCTAGATTTATTGAATAATCACAGATCCTTAAACTCTCTACTAGGTACGTGAAAAGAACCTTTAATGATATATTTGTCTCGAAACAAAAGAATAGGCTTGGTTCCCAAAACGATTTAATCCATTTTTTCCATTTGCAAATTATTGTATTAGTTGTATTGGGTGACCGGAAAGAAGCCCACAGGAAAAAAGCCCATAGGAAAAATACCCACAGGAAAAAAGCCCACAGGAAAAATACCCACAGAAAAAAGCCCACACGGAAAAATGCTCACACGGAAAAATGCTCACACGGAAAAAATCCCACACGGAAAAATGCTCACATGGAAAAATGCTCACACGGAAAAAAGCTCACACGGATAAAAGCCCACACGGAAAAATGCTCACACGGAAAAATGCTCACATTAAGAAATAAATAGGATACAGAATATGTTAAAAAAATATATAGAAAATCACAAATATTTAATTTTGCTAACAAAATATTGGGGCGAATGGAGATTAATCTAGTATAAAATACGGGAATTCAATCTCCGCCTTGGTTAGGGCAATCTATTGTGGCGAAAGGGGATTAATCTAGTATAAGAAACGGGGATTCAATCTCCGCCTTGGTTAGGGCAATCTATTGGGGCGAAAGGGGATTAATCTAGTATAAGAAACGGGGATTCAATCTCCGCCTTGGTTAGGGCAATCTATTGTGGCGAAAGGGGATTAATCTAGTATAAGAAACGGGGATTCAATCTCCGCCTTGGTTAGGGCAATCTATTGTGGCGAAAGGGGATTAATCTAGTATAAGAAACGGGGATTCAATCTCCGCCTTGGTTAGGGCAATCTATTGTGGCGAAAGGGGATTAATCTAGTATAAGAAACGGGGATTCAATCTCCGCCTTGGTTAGGGCAATCTATTGTGGCGAAAGGGGATTAATCTAGTATAAGAAACGGGGATTCAATCTCCGCCTTGGTTAGGGCAATCTATTGGGGCGAAAGGGGATTAATCTAGTATAAAATACGAAAATTCAATCTCCGCCTTTGTTAGATTATAACCAAACCGGAGATTGAATCCTTTCTGGGAAATTATTAAGTAAATATATTTTTAGATTGAATATTTATATTGTAAATATATAAGGTCAATACAGTAGCTAACATACATGAAATATGTTAAACATCTGTATCCTATTTATTTCTTAATGTGAGCATTTTTCCGTGTGGGCTTTTTTCCCTGTGAACTTTTTTCCGTGTGAGCATTTTTCCATGTGGGCTTTTTTCCATGTGAGCATTTTTCCGTGTGAGCATTTTTCCGTGTGAGCATTTTTCCGTGTGGGCTTTTTTTGTGGGTATTATTCCTGTGGGCTTTTTTCCTGTGGGTATTTTTCCTATGGGCTTTTTTCCTGTGGGCTTCTTTCCTAGAACCGTTGTATTGATTATATGCGTTAATTAATGTACCTTCGCTCGCTTCATGCGATACAACTTTTTTTATAAAATGGAATAACTTATTTCTTAAAATAAAATAAAAATGATTTGCAGTCGTCATATTTTCTGCATAAAATGTATAAATAAAATATATAACATTCGCTAAATTCTTAACCGTTTAAAAGTTAATTGTATAAAATAAGCATTACTTAAAAACATTTTACATAATATTTATAAGTTCAATGATAAAATGTTCATTAATTGCAACATTCCAAAATAAATAAATATATTAAATATATTTCGCAAATTGGACAATTACACACAAATAAATAATAACAAAAAATAAAAAAAAGTAAAAGTAACGGTCATGTACACAATAAACGCATAATCACGTAATTATTATAAACACGAACACAATGCATTTACAGTAATTTGAAACAAATTCAATAATACGAAACCTTCAACTTGATGTATTAACTTGTATTAAACCTAATTTGTTCATAAAAAAAGTTACATTCTAATTTATTTTCTATACGTCTATATACATAAATTATATGGTAAGTAAGTATATTTGTTTCATGTGTTTTTATAAAGATTAAGACCTCTTACACAGTTTACAAACTAGCGACTTTTAGTAGCGCTAAAATCGCGCTGCTAAATCGCCAGTGTATATTATATACGTATATGTTTTATATACATGGAGAATAGGGTGTGCCAAAAAAAGGCGATATTTTTTTTTATCGCTCTCAGCCCAAAATATCTCAGGAAATGCCCAAACCAAGCTCCTGTTAAAAGCGGAGCTCAAAATTCCAATTTTAAGAGGTCCTCCACGGAAGTTGAAGTTTTCCCATCTAAATAACATGGGAAACGGGGTTTTTTAACAGTTTTTTGTCCTGCAAACTGTGAAAAAATTATTTTTGAAAAAAATGAATGAATGGATCTTTTTGAGTATTAAATTTAGTACAAAAAGTCCCGTTGATTCAAATTTCTATATTCAATATTTGATTTTTGACAGAGCTTTGAAGTTCAAATTTTCGCATTTTTTCGCGTTTTTTGCATTTTTCAGCTAAACTATCCGAGTTAGGGCAAAATGTTAACTAGCAAAATTGTAGTACGGTTGACATCTATAAAAAAGTCTCCATCGACTTTTTTGTATTATGAATAACAACAAAGTTATATAAATTATTGGAACCAGCCTAAAAGGGATAAAGGCTACGACATTGTGCTTTTTATATTTTAATAATATGTCATGTTTATTGTTAATATATTTCATAATTTTGTGGAAAAATCATAAAAATATGATTAAATAAGTCTGTAACTTTTAACTACTGATAATACAAAAAATCTTATCCAATTTTGTTCCAAATTTGATGTACTAACAAATTTGCATAAAATTCTTTGTTCAATTATCGATATTTTAGTTCATAAAAGCGAAAATTTTAAAAATAAATGTTTATGGGTCTATAACTTTGTTGTTATTCATAATACAAAAAAGTCGATGGAGACTTTTTTATAGATGTCAACCGTACTACAATTTTGCTAGTTAACATTTTGCCCTAACTCGGATAGTTTAGCTGAAAAATGCAAAAAACGCGAAAAAATGCGAAAATTTGAACTTCAAAGCGCTGTCAAAAATCAAATATTGAATATAGAAATTCGACTCAACGGGACTTTTTGTACTAAATTTAATACTCAAAAAGATCCATTCATTCATTTTTTTCAAAAATATTTTTTTCACAGTTTGCAGGACAAAAAACTGTTAAAAAACCCCGTTTCCCATGTTATTTAGATGGGAAAACTTCAACTTCCGTGGAGGACCTCTTAAAATTGGAATTTTGAGCTCCGCTTTTAACAGGAGCTTTGTTTGGGCATTTCCTGAGATATTTTGGGCTGAGAGCGATAAAAAAAAATATCGCCTTTTTTTGGCACACCCTAATGGAGAAACATGTTTCATAACAATCCCGGGAAAAAATTGTAGATCTGTAGAGATCTATTCAGATCTCGACAGATCTGCATTTTCAGACAATATTATATTTTTCACTGGTTTTTGATCTGTGGGGACTTGTAAAGATCTACAACGGTCTACAAAGATCTAAAATGATCTACAAACATCTACAACGATCTTAAGAGATCTTTGTAGATCGTTTTAGATCATTGTTAGTCAATGTAGATCTTTGCAAGTCTTCACAGATCAAAAACCAGTGAAAAATATGCTGTCCCTAAATGCAGATCTGTCGAGATCTGAATAGATCTCTGCAGATCTACAATTTTTTCCCGGGATCTCACAATTTTTAGAAAAATATAACTATTTCATATAGTAACATCCAAAATATTGTAATTCTTACTAGGTCACGTGTTACTAAAGTTACAATTTGAATTAGTAATTTTTGCCTGCAGGATCGAAATTTATATTATTAGTTTAATTTGTTATACCAATATACTATTAATATAATTAATTTGATACAATCGTATTATTTATAGTATTGTCTTTTAAATGAAACGAAATAATTTGTATAGCACTTAACAAATAATTAAACTTAAGAATAATTAGTTGAATAATTATGAATTTAGTAAAAATTGTGTATTATAAAAATTACAACAAAGATTGTAGAAGTTACTCAAATTGACAGTACATGTTACAACTGTTAGTATTTTTTGATACAAAATTGAAAATTTTAATTGGCAACTGTAATTTTTAATAAAAAAACGATTTTTTTTCTGTGTGTAAATCGCAAAACCTATACACACTGGCGATTCAGCAGTGCGACTGTCGCGCTGCTATAAGTCGCTAGTATATAAGGAGTCTAATATTGAGAAATATTATTTGAATATTTATAAATTATGTATAAACAAACACATTACCAAATTAACTAAAGTTTGACATTTTAATTTATATTACTACAAATAGGTACGTTGAATTGAGTATACAAAAAAATATTAACATTAATTTATTTATATATTAGAACGTGATTTATTAATTTAGAAATTCTAATAATAAATATTATTTATATTGTATAGGGTGGATAAATAAAAGCGGAACTAAAAATCGCATTACCCGCTTATGTCCGGTATTATAAAGAATTTGCTCTGGAAGAAAAGTTAAGCTGACGCTATCTGCAGGGTATCAAAAATAAATGACAGACCACTGACAGTTCTAGTCAATAGTATGGTTTATTTTACATTATTATACATTTATTACCACTGTTTTAAAATCTCGAGCAATTTGACATCTCTCAAATAGCGTTATGTTAATTTTTACGCTATATTCTATATAGAGCATCGCAAATTCTTTATAAATACACGACATTAAAATGTTTGTTGTGAGTCCAGTTCTGGGGTTGGCCAATTGCAACTCGCGGGCCACATATGGCTCTATGTACGTACGTGCGAGCGACGTAAAATTGAAAGTGAAAAGAAAACAATAAATGTATTTTTTTGTCTGTAGCTTTTTTATTATTTAGTCATCAAAATTCTATAAAACTTCATTTGTAAAAATATATTTATGACTCCCGAACATTTTTTCAATCATTATGAGGGGCAGATTTGATTCTTTTGCTTAACGTATAAAAAAAAAATTAATTATCGCGACTTTAATAGTTACATACCGTTAAACAAAAAGTATTCGAAGAGCATGTGATGTTTTCTAGTCTACAAAACCTTCTGTGTGCCGAAAATTACTTATAAATGCTAGGTTCTACAAGAAATTGAATAGAACTTGTTAGCTTGCTATAATTTTGAACGGAGTATTAATTTTGTGTTATTCTCTATGGATTTGTTTTGTAATTTAGAAATGTATGTAGGTACTTTAATTTATTAAAACACAGTAGTTGGTACTCTGACCATACAAGATATTACGTACTGTTTTAATACCGTTGTTTTTTACTATTATGTCCGGTATTATAAGGCATATTTCACACATATACGGTTTCATTCGGTTCGGTTCGTTTTCGGTCGCTGCCGACAAGTGTGAAACGATGATTCAGTTTGTATTCGGTAGCTAATAGAAACCGTACAGAACTGAATACTCCCTCCACACGGACAGATTTCATCAGGTTTCTATTCGTATCCAGGGAACACAAAGCAATGAACGCGTTCACACATACTCGGTTTAGTTTCGGTTTTCCCCTGATAGCGAGTGTTATTTTTTTTTTAAGTTTTGTCGCGGATTTTCTAATAAAATGAGCGGTTTTCTAGATGTTGATGTGGATCGTTTTCATGCTCTTTAGCTTCGGGAAAATAGTGTAGAATGCTCCAAATCCCTGCTGTAAAGTGATGAGAGGGTGCTCGCAATGAATTCTAGTATTCCTCCTTCATTTTTTAATTTTTTTATAGAGAAACAACATGGCAACAACTTGCTTTCTCTCCATGATAACTACTGAGTTTACGGAAAAAAATAAAACCTAATATGAACCGTATGAGAACCGTGTATGTGTGAAAGGGTTTGATTCGTTTTCGGCTAAAACCGAAAACGAACCGAACCGAATGGAATCGCGTATGTGTGAAACAAGGCTAAAGGGGTTAGCAAATTTGCAAGCTTGCTAACACTCTCAGATGAGATACCAAACTTATATGACACTTCTCTTGGAGTTTTTTGATGACTGACAGATTTCGCGCAAGCGTAGTATGTTAACACCAACGGTATTAAAAGAGTTGTGCTATTATGAAAATTATTTTATTCACTAATTACTTAGTAAATTCCATAACTAATCCATAGATACTATAACAAAATTAATAACCTCATTTATGAGTGCTAGCAAGCTTGCAAATTTGGTAGGTCCTTTATAATACCGGATATTAAACATCTTTTAAATCTGATACTCTGTTCAAGCTTACTTATCGTTATAATACTAGACAATATTTTACTGTAAGTACTTAAATAATATTTTATTGCACCAATAATAAGAGTAAAAAAAGATAGGTATACAATTTGTCATATAAAGTAACGTTAAAATACAAATAAACGTTACAGTAAACATACATACATGCAGACATGCATAATCTATGCACAGAGAATCGATTTTTTAATAAAAATTACAGTTGCCGATTAAAAATTTCAATTTTGCAACAAAAAATACTATCAGTTTTAACATGTTCTGTTATGTCAATTGAAAAACTTCTACAATCTCCATTGTAATTTTTACAAAACGAAATTTTTACTAAATTCGTAAATATCATTTGCATGATTTATTCAACTAATTATTATTCTTAAGTTTAATTTATTTGTTAAGTGCCATACAAATTATTTAATTTCAATAGTTAGTACATTTTTCTATTCGATATTAAAATTTTTATTAAAAGACAATACAATAAAAACTACGAAAGTGTAGAATTAATTATACATTAATAGTATTTTTGCTTCCTCGCAATATCGAAGATACGAGAAGCTACGTTATCGTTTTAAAACGAGAAAAAAAATTTGTTCTCCGATTTCAAAAATTTTACTTTATTTATCCGTTTCAGGTCAAGACAAACACTTTTTGTTCCGTGTCTGTCTGTCTGTGTGTGTGTCTGTCCCCCAATCTTTGTCACACGCTTAACTCATGAACCACTGAACCGATATTTATGAAACTTGGTTGGTTGGTTTGGTCTGGCTTGAGGACGGTCCCATTTCAAAATAATTAAAATTGTGTGTAAGGGGGAGGGGTGACATCCAAAAAGATTTATTTTTTGAAGATATCTCAAGAAAGACACATGTTACGTGAAAATTTTATAGAACCTTTTTTGTAGACTCTACATGTAGAGCATTCAATTTTCTATAATATAGGTCACCTACGTTTGTTTTAAAATATTCCCTTACAAAGATTTATCTCAATTTGCTTTATAAAAATCGTCATTTGTTTTTTTAAATTGCTATTTACTTTGACATATTAAATGTCACTTTGACGTTTTAAATGTCATTTTGACATTCGTATAGCAGAAAAATAATGATTTTGATTGAAATTGTCAAAAAATCAAAATATACGACATAATAACCAGGCGCGTATTAAGAAAAATGTAAAATTAAATTTTTTAATTAAAATCGTATGAAAATTAAATGGTTAACCAATGGCAGGCAGTTCATCTGAATACTTTATCGGTTTTTATTTAAATTGTTCAATAATTAACTACCTTTGATGAATTTAGCACGAGGAAGCACCGTGCATTTACAAGGCAGAGTATTTTTATTGGTATAACAAATTAAACTATGCCAATAATATAGAATTCGATCCTGCATACAAAAATTACTATTCGTATTGTAACATTAAAATAGTTGCCTAGGAAGAATTACAGTATTTTGGACCGTTTCAAAATTACTACATCAAATGGTTATATTTTTTTTAAATTGAGTGATTGTTATGAAATATTTTTCTCCGTGCCTACAAAAACAATTATTTTTAAATAATTAAATGTCAAACTGATATATTGCAATCACAAAAGATATTAACTTGTAATTAAAATTAAATTTTCTTCATTAATACTGTGCATTAATTAAGACCTGTAAATTAATAATCAATATAAATTAAATTAGTAGGTATACGTATCAAATCAAAGAAGGTAAAATGTAATATTTGATTAAACAAATCCAATATCAAAGAGGTTGTTTCTTTTTTTAAATATAAAGAAACGTAAAAAAAGTAAGCGCTGACTTTCACTTTTAGCCAGTCTCAAAAGTAAACTTACAATCGAAAATAGAACAGAATCGACGTGTAGAATTGATTCATAAATAAGGCCAAATTACAATTACCATATTGGATTTTGAGATGCATTCTTAGGGTTCTGTAGAAAACTAGAAACCCTTATAATTTCGGTCTGTCCGTCTGTTTATTTGTCTATCTATCTCCCATTATCTCATTTATATACCTATTAAAATTAAATTTCGTATACGGATGTAAGTTAATGACCCAGAAACAGAAATGATAACTTTTTGAAAAAAAAAATGTTTTTGAACCCTCCTTCCGTGAACTATTTTTTTTTACTTTACGCATTGAGTCTTTAGATAGGGCTGCTTTAAGATCATTTGATTTTAACCCTTCAGTCACGATATATTTGCTTTTAAAGTAGTTATCAGAGTGTCTTTACCCCCCTCTAATTTCTAAATTATATTATCGATGCAAAAAATCTGAAAAAACTTCGTATTTATATAACTGGTGTGAGTCAATTTGGCTTTTGAACGACTCATATCTTAGCCAGGGCCGGCATCATTCTAGTCTTCGGTATGTTGTACAAGACACTCGAAAAATTTACGTATGTCGAATTACTTACCAGAAATTGGCCTTATCTAAGAATTAATTAATATACTTCGAAATAATTGAGTTGAGATTTTATGATAATAAAACTAATTTGATTTTTCATTTCTATAACTGCATTCATTGATAATTTTTAATGTCTCAAAAACCATATTTAACCAAAAACTCTCTCCAACACACCCCCATTTTTTACTCGATACTCGAAATTTATTTGTTCTGCCGTCCCTGTCCTTAGCTGTTATGAAAACTAGACAACAATATAATAAGTTAGCATACAGTAATAAATAACAGAAAATTCATTACATACACATTTTGGAAAAATTATATTATACGTACGTTAATTAAATTAATTTGAATACAATTAACATATAATCCAAATAAATCAAGGTTACGGCTACATATTTTAAGGCACAAACAAAACACAGAAATATCCTTAGCATAAAAAAACAATTTACATAATTATCCAAGAATACAAAAAAATATATATACTTGCGCTTGCACATCTTACGAACAAATAACACAAAGTTCTTGAATGTTATTTCAAGGTAAACGTTCTAGGGTCATTCAATAGCCTTTTGACCGATAAAAACTCACCAAACAACAGGATATTCAGTTTTATGTGAATACATATACGAGTAACATATATTTATTTTAGCTCAAGTCGCAAGTCTAGAGTCTTCAATTATTTTTGTCAAATGTCATTATTTTTTATATTTTGTATGTTATACATATTATGGATTGAAACCATAGACATAGAACATGGACCGCGCATTCAGTATTACGTAACATAATGGTGTAACAGAGAGATGCGGTGGCATTAAGGAAATATCTATCTCTTTTTCTAGGAAGATTGAAATAGAACTCCTATTTTAATAAGGACAAGTCTATCCTACACTATTTTCCATTTCTTTCTTTTGAAACGATTTTATTTTCGAGTTAGATATATTGGCCATTTATTTTTTTTTTTTTTATTAGTTGAAGAAAAAAAATTACATATTTTTAGCAAAATAAGTTGCTATAATATTATTGAAAATTACCAGTTTTAGATCTACAGTACATACATATTTGTTTTTCAATCGAAGGTGGACATAGCATGTTTTGATAGTAATTCAAAAAATTTTACCCAGTTTTCAGAATAGTTTTTCATACAAGATCAGAGATGGCTATTAAACAGAATGCTATAAAAATATCATTTTTTGTCAAAAACGGACACGATTTCTACAATTTGTCGACCAATGTTTCACAATTATGTATAGGTACTGCAATTAAAATGATCAAGAATATTTTTTCAATTATTCTAACTGGCCAATTTTTCTTGCATTTATTTATTTCTTTTTCCTCGCCATATCGAAGATACGAGAAGCTTTGTGATCGTTTAAAAATGAGAAAAAAATGAGATATCCAATTTCAAAATATTAACTTGGTCAAAACAAACACTTTCCATTCCGTGTCTGTCTGTGTGTCTGTCCCCTGGATCCTTGTCTCACACATAACTCATTAACCACTGAACCGATATTAATGAAATTTGTTTTTGGGTCTGGCTTGAGGACGGTTCCATTTAAACATCAATAATGTGCATTTACTTGACAGATATTATTTTATAATCTTAATTGATATAAATACTGTAATGCTATGTTTTCCAAATGACAGATATCTTAACTATATTCTTTTAATATTCTCATCTAGACCTTTACAAAAATATTTAATTATGTTAACAGATCCTAAAACTACCAATATTCAGCATTTTTTATTTAGAAAAAATATAATAATATTATTACTTCTATATTTTCGTTTGTCAAGGGTAAACTATTCTTTAGAAGTATATTTCGTAATTTAATGCATTACAATACAACACTTTAATTTTGAAAGAACCTTTTAAAAACATAAAATATTCAAGTTACACTAATGGCTATTCAGAAAGTGAAATTTCGCAAAAATTTTGCGATTTTTTATAAAATTACATAACAAATATATTATTCATTTAAAACCTAACGTCACTCTTCAAAAATGCAAAAAGAAAGTAATAACTTAATACTGCTGTATGTCTAACAATAAATTATTATTAAAAATATATACATTTCATCTTCCCCATTCTAGCTAAAATCTATTTACACAATATAAATATTTGAGAGAATTTTCCTGCTAATTATAAGTGATTGTAAGTGGAATTTTTTGATCAAAGCTTACAGAAAGTAAGAATGTCTTCACCATAAAGATTTTACCTAATTAAAAACTCATCAATTTAAATGTAAAATTCTACTTTACAAAATTGCCAATGTTTATATTTATACACTTCTAAAAACCTTTTGATAAGAGCTACAAATTTAAACATTATCACAATTACCCATCTCCATTTGATGGTGATTGATTTTTTTATTTTAGTACTCGAGTTCTTGGTAAGTGCGATACCAATGTTTATATATTTTTCAATACATTAAAATATAACGGCTTGTATTTAAATGCACTTTTTTAAATAATAAACACTTTTTTTTATTTAATCGTTTTCACTTATAACAATAGTATATTTGTTATAAGTGAAAACGATTAAATAAAAAAAAGTGTTTATTACGAAAAACTAATTATTCAACATTAAACAAATATATTGAATTTAAATCAAATTATATCACTTTAAATTAATAGTTTCCACTAAAAATAAATACTTTACACTAAAAAAATAAGACTTTGAATTTTTCATTTGACCTAAAGGTCCTGTCAGATTTAAAAATTACGTATTTTTTATGTATTTATTGTGATTTTTTGTGTTTTCTATATTTATACCTAACCTACCTACTATAATAACCTCCTCCCTTTAACCAAAATAGAAAAATACAGAAAACCACGAAAATCATAATAAAATATCAATTTAATGTGATTTTCGTGATTTTCTGTATTGTGAAACGATTAAATATTTGCCTTATGCATTAAAAATAAAAGAAAAAAATATTAAAATTTATATTCACGTGTAGGTATAAAGTGAATGCCATAAAATTTTAAGTGCAAAATATTGAAATTTATGTTCGATGTACAAACTATATACTATCTAATATATTGTGCAATTAAATATAACCCAAATATAGCTGCGTGTACAATCTGATTACTGTACGTAGGGAAATCGAGTTGTTTTAGATACATGCAAAAATTCACTTTGTTGTCAATATTAAGAAAGAATGGGTAAAGTGTATGACCAAATATTTTGGAGTAAAAAAATTCAAACTTAAGTGTCACTAAAAAGACAAAAAATGCACAAAAATCAGTTTTTGACAATTTTTTAGTTTTTTTAAATGTTCTATTTCTCTTACAAGTCAAATAGGTCACGAAAAGTTTTTAAAGTTTTTTTTTAAGTGAATCCCGGTCTATATACATAAGTTTGAGAACCCCTGGACTAGACTATTTAAATTTTAAAACAAGCGACGATACAATTGTAAATGATATAATATAATATAAATTACGTATACATACATATACAGGGTGATTCAGCACTGTCGTGCCAAACTTGAACAGTAAATTGAGAAAAATATTTTAAGCAAAAAACTTCCATTAAACATTTGTCCGGGAATTTTTCCTTAGGGAACTACAGGCTTCCAAAGATTTTACTAAAAATGAGTTTTAATTTAATATCTAGAGAACCCTTTGTGATAGAATTATGAAATTTGGTATTTGGTTTAGTAATAATGAATGATATCGATTTCTAATATTAACCAATTATAATTTAGACCAGGGCTGTATGAGGCCAGTGGGCCCATCGATTTTTATCTAGTATTTGTTTGTTCGTTAATTGTTTTCCTGAGTTGGTACATCAATAAAATTATATGACACAAAATACACAAAAAAATACTTTGCTTGTTTATCATAGGATAAACCGTTTTCGAGAAATATCGATGGGAAAGAAAGCATGCAGAATTTACCTTTAATACGGATGCTTGAAATTACAAATAATAAATTTATATTCTTGCTCCATGATAAAAAATAAGACAAAAAGTTAACATAAGTATACCTCAAAAAATGCATCCTTATCAACAAATGGCCATTTTTAGTTTCGTTATTTAGTCAAATTATTAAGGTACGTGTAACAGAAATACAAGTAGCTATAGATCTTAGAGGATTCATATTAGGACGTTTTTTTATATTAACTTTTTTCTTACCTTTAATCATAGAACAAGAATATAAATTTATTTTTTGTAATTTCAAGCATCCGTATTAAGGTAAATACTGCATGCTTTCTTTCCCATTAATATTTCTCGAAAACGGTTTATCCTATGATAAATAAGTAAAGTATGTTTTTGTGAATTTTGTGTCATATAATCTTATTGATGTACCAGCTCAGGAAAAAATGAACGAACAAACAAATACTAGATAAAAATCGATGGGCCCACTAGCCCCATACAGCCCTGGTCTAAAATATAATTGGTTAATATTAGAAATCGATAACATTCATTATTACTAAACCAAATACCAAATTTTATAATTCTATCACAAAGGGTTCTCTAGATATTAAATTAAAACTTATTTTTAGTAAAATCTTTGGAAGCCTGTAGTTCCCTAAGGAAAAATTTCCGGACACATGTTTATTGGAAGTTTTTTGCTTAAAATATTTTTCTCAATCTACTGTTCAAGTTTGGCACGACAGTGCTGAATCACCCTGTATACATACGTACATAGTATACACGTGTATGAAAACATAGCATTATCATTTAATTAGTGATGTAACGAATATTCGCATTCGCATTCGCGAATATTCGCACATTTTTATACATTCGTATTCGCATTCGCATTCGCATTAGCACATTTTTAAATATTCGTATTCGCATTCGCAGGTAAAATTGCGAAAATTTTTGCGAATATAAATGATGTATTAACAAATAAAAATATCTATTTTAATCAGAAGACCGTTTTTTTTTAGCTTTTTTTCAAAAAGTCAATATTCGCATTCACATTCGCATTCGCGAATATCGACCAGTCAATATTCGCATTCGCATTCGCAAATATCGACAGCTAATATTCGCAATCGCATTCGCATTCGCGAATGTTTAAAATCATACATTCGTTACATCTCTATTTAATATGTATACGTATGATTATATGATTTTTTTTACAATGCGCAGAATTGTTCATCACACAGATGAATCATTTATTTAATACATGATGTTTCAAAAGCTTTACATCAAGCTTTATGCGGGCTTGTAATCCTCATTGAAATACATAAAAAAGGGACGGGTGTAATTATACCCCTTGTTACGATTTAATCCACGAGGAAATTTCTTTTTAACCTAACCGGATAAAGAAAAAAACTTCAACACGCATGAGAAATTTATATCACGGTTTTATTAAACTTGGAATTTTTTTATTCGCGTCATACAAAGGGCATTACATAAAAAAAGATATAGGTCACGTTGAAAATACATAGCATAGTTTAGTTTCAATCTATTGTGTGTACCTTACAAGGTTACAAGCCTTACATATTATACTAGTAAATGAAAGATAATACATTTTTTAATAGGATCAAAAATTTGTTGAAGTTAAATTGTAGCTCAGACACAGAGATTTTAAATACCGATGAACTTTTTTATGACTCATTTGATACAATTTTTTTTAAGTTTCATATGTATTTATTGGTTGATTCGGAATATTCTTGGTCATTTCGAACTGTTACCAAAGTGATTAGTTTTCGGGTAAAATAATCTAAGGGCTAAACGGCATGTATCTTGTGACTATGTGACGTAATTGAATAATATCTATCTATTACTTCTTTTGTGGATTAATTATGCTTAATCTACCACTTTTTTCAGCTGCGAAATATTTTTTAATCACAGATTTCCCCCTCTATTTTTTCCGAAACACGTGCATTTGTTGTTGTATAGAAAATTTATAGATATACCTAGTATTTTTTAAAACTGAAGGAGTAAGATAATTTGTTAAATGTCCGAGAAAAAATTTGTTCGCTAAAATTTTTGGAAAGTTCAAAGTTTCTATCATCTTAAAACTATCAAAATAATAACTTCTAAAAACGTATTAATAATCAGCTGATTTTTTAGGATTGTTTAATGAAAATGTTGTCTAAAACCCAAAAGTTACTTTGTCAAACAAAATATATTCTCCGATTTTCCAGTCCGACGCGTGGAAATCGATGTCACAAATCTCTGGCAATACAACATCGTTGAGAAAGGGAAATCTGCGATTACAAAAATTTTCACAAAGGAAAAACAATTTTGACCTTTCTCCCATAAGTTCAAGTTTTAGAAAAAAATATATTGGTAAAGAGTAAAATGTGCTTAGAATTTGTAAAATAATTTTTCACGTTGTTCAATTTGAGATAAAGACGAGCCGAGACTTACCTATATCTCGTCTCGTGTGCAGCCCTAATAATTTTATACCCGGCAGGCTAGGATTATGTTTGACAATAACATGACATAAATAACGTAACATAAAAACCATACAATCAGAAAAACCCCAGCGGAAAAAATGTAATGTTATTGTAAAATTGATATAAGAATTGACGCATGCAACGGGTAATTAATTTTTTTACAACAATAATTATAATTGTGTGTTTTCTCTTACCTCAGGCTCGTCGTTCAAGGACTGGTGATAGAAATCGTTAGTTGTGGTCGATCTCTTGTGGACATGCTGGTGCTCGAAAAGGTAGTACCCTTTCAAACTGCCAACCTGAAATAATAAATATTACACTTAACAAGCTAATATCTACTAATTGACATCTAGGAATATTATTATTTAGGAACAAATAAATCTTCATTTCCTAATAAAGAACGAATACTCATAATTGTTGGGGGGGGGGAGGTATTAGTTAGTTCCTAACTTTTGACACTGTATAGTTAAACTGGTACTTTGATCAGCATGTCTTGATCTACACCATAACACACTTTCAGCCAATTTGATTGTACTTTTATTTTTCAGGAATTTCGAATTCCTAAATTTTGACCACAAATTAACTATATACCTATAAATCGGGCCTCTATGAACCGATTTTAATTAAACATTTTGCATTTGGATTGTTTCGATGAATAGATTAAAGTTTATGTGTTCAAAATTTACGCTCGGCCCATACTAATTTATTAGGGATATAAATACTATTAAAGAGCCACCGATGAAGTATACACTATACAGTGACCTCTCATTTGTTCTCATTTTCAGTAAAAGTACTAATTAAAAGCTACATTCTGATTTTTTTAATCGATAGTTTAGACTGTGACCACGACATTGAAAACCAAATATATCGTGACTGAAGGGTTAAAATCAAAAGGCTATGCAACGTTTTTTATTGCATTTTAGACCTATTAAATGACACCCCACTCATTGGGATAAGTGAAAAAAAATGTGAGTTCACTTTTCAGTTTATGAAAGGGGGTCCAAAATATTTTTGACAGTGTTCGTTATAATTTTCACTGAAAGTACTAATTAAAAGCTACATATTGAATATTTCTCAAATATTTGTAATCAATAGTTTAGAAAATAGAGGGGGAGACGCTCTAATAATGACATTGAAAAGCAAATATGAAGGGTTGAAATCAAAAAGTTATTTGACATTTTTGTTGCATTTTAAGAGACCTTTCTAACGACACCCCTCTGAATGGGGTATGTGAGAAAAAATATTTGAAAACATTTTTCATTTTATGGGAGGGGGGGTCTAAAAAAACTATTGTTTTCAAAAATCTTATCATTTCTGTTTTTGGGGCATCAATCTACGACCGTATACCAAATTTTATCTTATTATGTCAAAAATTTTTAAGACGGACGGACATGGAGAAACTATAAGGGTTCCTAGTTTTTTTACGGAACCCAAACAAAAACACACTGCTCAACAAAAATTTTTTATATATTTTATTCAGGGCTGTGGAGTCGGAGTCGGAGTAATTTTGGGTGGAGTCGGAGTTGGAATCGGTAAAAAGGTACCGACTCCGACTCCTTTAATTAAATAATGGCTTACTTCTTTACACATGGCCAGAAACAGAATCACCGGAATTCACTCAAAAAAATTTTGCCCGAAAACGGATTTTTTTTCAAAAAAAATTTTGTACAGTAAGCCTTGTTTCACACATACGCGGTTCCATTCGGTTCGTTTTCGGTTTCAGCCGAAAACGAATCAAACCCTTTCACACATACACGGTTCTCATACGATTCATATTAGGTTTTATTTTTTTCCGTATACTCAGTAGTTATCATGGAGAGATAGCAAGTTGTTGTCATGTTGTTTCTCTATAAAAAAATTAAAAAACGAAGGAGGAATACTAGAATTCATTGCAAGTACCCTCTCATCACTTTACATCAGGAATTTGGAGCATTCTACACTATTTTCCCGAAGCTAAAGAGCATGAAGACGATCCACTTCAACATCTGGAAAACCGCTCATTATATTAGAAAATCCGCGACAAAACTTAAAAAAAAATAACACTCGCTATCAGGTTAAAACCGAAACTAAACCGAGTATGTGTGAACGCTTTCTGTTCCCTACACACGAATAGAAACCAGATTAATGCTGTTCGTGTGGAGGGTGTATTCGGTTCTGTACGATTTCTATTAGGTACCGAATACAAACTGAATCACCGTTTCAGACTTGTCGGCAGCGACCGAAAACGAACCGAACCGAATAGAATGAAACCGTATATGTGTGAAATAGGCCTAAAGAGTCGGAGTTGGAGTCGAACATTAGAAAAATAAAGGAGTCGGAGTCGGAGTCGTAGGTTTTTGTACCGACTTCACAGTCCTGATTTTATTAACATCGTGTACAAACGACCTTAATTACAGCCAAAAGAAATCTCCACAATAAGAATTAAACCAACACCAACAAAAACCACCTAACAACAATTGTAAATATTTACAATCAAGTTGATTGTTAGAATCAACAATACACATCACGTGTGTGTTCAGTAACAGTCAATTGCAAATGTAAATATTCCTACGATTGAATAACAATTATTATTTTAAGCACACAACTTATACAAACACACAAATATTTTCCGTGCAAAACGTAAACAAATATAATAACATATGTGTGCGATAATTCGTTAACCCTTTCGCGTGCCATTTTGATGAGCCATGGAATATATTGTTATTTTGTCTTTTATTAACACGTTGTTTACCATATAGCAATTGAAATTTTTTGTTATTGGCAGTTATTATAAATATGATCAAAATCTACTAATGCTTTTTAAATTGCACCCACTGCAATAGTTTTCCACAAAAAACAGTGTGTTGAAGAAACCAAATACTAATTACTCAAAGTTTAATCATGGCAGCTGGAAAAATTCAAAATTTCTGTTAATATTAAGGGGGGAGGGTATTCGAGTCTAGAAATTTTAACTTTGACATCATTTATTTTTTTATCATTTTAATAGTGTTAAAAAAATATTCGTCCATAGGTAGGTAATTCAAAAACAAATACTAGTATCTCAATTTCCAAAATTGACGAAGTTGTAGCGATTTGAAGGAATTTTTCTAGAAAATATGTTTTTGAAAATGGCTGCTGTAATATCTCAAGTTTTGCTGAAAAGATTGACTTCAAATTTGATATGCATCTTTATTAGATAAACATTACCACAGGTAGCATTATTAAAAAAAATGTAATTTCTGCTTTAGAAATACCAATTTTAGAATTGTTTTTATAATAAATTAAATTCTATACAATAATTCATTGGAAAGAATTTGATCTAACAAAAACCAAAGCAGTAGCTTTCTACAGAGTGAATTTGATCTAATTGTAAGCAAAAACTAAATTGCTAAAATCCATATACAGGCCATGTGTATAAATAAAGCAATCAATTTAATAGTAATGGTTTAATTAACATTACATACAACACTGATACAATTCTTACTAAAACATACATACACAGTCGTAGGTTTGGAACACAAAGTTCTTTATTTTTATTTAATGGGCATAAATAAACTAATATAGGTAAAATTTCATCACATATAATTTTTATTTTTCTACATACTATCAAAATAAATATATAATTTAGAATTTTAATCGCTGCTTTTCTAATAAAAATTTGTTCCTTTCCACTCTTCGTAATAATTTTTATTGAGTCTTTTATAACAATTCATTTGCAATACAAAAATAAATTTTTCAGTAACGCAAATATTCAAAACTACTTTCGAACTTCCAAGAAAATATTACCTTTATAATAGTTATGTTAAATGAAATTTATGAGAGAAAGAGGGGGTGTGGATTAATAGTTCTAATAGTAAACTAGAAAAATAGATTAATATAGTTTTGCAAGTCGCCAGAAGCGATGGTACACCTTTAAAAATATTCAAATTGCATCTAAACTTGACCCACAAAACTTAACTATTATTTTGTTTTAAATGCACGCAGTACAGACCGTGAACTAAATGCTATGTATTATTTTTTATTTAGAGTGAACGTTATATCAAATATATCATGTGTGACGACATTGACAGTCGTTAATTCAATTAATTATTGATTTTTTTCGGATACTTTTATGGTATATAATTAAATTATCCACGTAAATAAAAGCCAAATAATATAGCTTTGTTTTATGAAATACTGATACTAATCAAATCCTTGTTAAGTAAATTACATTTTATTAACGATTCCGCATGAAAAATCTTCGAAATGAGTTCTGTATCTGACCGGCCGAAGGTTCGATTTCTACCTTAAATACGTATTCCGGTCAAGTTTCAGTTTCGGCCCTTTTTTGGCTGAAACTGAATCTTGGCCGCCGAAACTTAATTCGTCGCATTTTGTCCCCATTGTACTTCAAACTACAGTCAAGTTTATATCATTTATTCTATTGATAATACAGGCAGACATTATTTGTGTTGCCTCTACTTGAATAAGTGGATTTCGGAGATTTTTGACGAGCTAACCGAATACGTTGTTCAAATTGCTCCAACACGTCAGATTTTTTAAATTACCTAACCTAAAAGTTCCAAAATGACGATTTCGGCACAGTTTAAAAATTTATTACCAAGTAGGTAATTTTTTTCAAAACTTTTCGTTTGCTGTAAAAATAGTATTATCTTTCCTGTTTAAAAAGATTTTTTTAGATATGCTTTTTTGAAGACTCGAGAACATTAAATATAATAAATTCTTCAAACTAGTATATTTCGGTGTAAAAAAGAATTTTTACTTTTTAGTGTAAGATTTTTTTTCACCAAAATATGCAAGTTTGAAGACTCAAATACATTAAATATAACAATATCTTCAAACTAGTATATTTCGGTGTAAAAAAAATCGTACAGTAAAATGTAAAAATTCATTTTAAGCAAGATAGATAATCATCATTCTGGTACTTTTAGGTTAGGTTATTTCAAAAATTGAATTAGAGACAACAGAACAAAGTGTTTTTATCGGCTTGTGTATCCGTAAAGGATGATCAAAATCTACTAACTTTTTTAAATTGCACACACTGTCATAGTTTTGCACATAAAATTATAACAATGTATTAAGGGGTTAGGTGTAGTCAGAATTTTCAAGAAATCGATTTTTGTTTTTTTTTGCATTTTGGGAAGCTGCTACAACGGCTGAAGAACTATTTTATGGCCTTGGAATAGTTGACTCGGTGTAAGTAATTAAATAATACGTATATTACTTTACATAAATTGAGTGTAAAACTTTAAATGCGTTTTTCTCAAAACTATGTTTTTTGAACTGGTGACCACTGTAGCTCGAAAACCGCTCGGTAGATTTTAATGAAATTTATACAGCTTTTTGAAAACATGAAAAAACTGGTGCCTGATCGAAGGATTTTTTTTTAATTTCGATTTGTTATAAACAATTAACTGTTGGTTTTTTTCCCGAAAATCTTGAAAAAAATTTCCTGAGGCTGCCATTTTGTTAATTTAAGAAAGAAAAAAAAGCTTCGATCAGGCACTAGATTATCTATTAATAAAACTAATTTTTTTTGTCCGATTGAATTTGGATGAATCTCCAAGGATAAGTGATGGTCACCGCAAGGAGCTTCGGTTGGAACTGGATCAACACAAACAGCCATTACTTTTAAAATTATTAAATTTTTTTTCTAAAATTTCTGTCAAGTCAAGTCGAAACCTTATTGCACACCCCAAGCAGGCTCTGCTTGGAAGTGTGTTCTACTCTCGTCCTAAAATCGTTTTTCGTATATAAATTGATAAAATGAGTATTATATCTTAAATTTCTTCAGTATCTCACTTACATTTTTACATTTTCTGATAGAAAACATTACAGTCTCCATTTTTGCTTAGTTTAATATCGATCGGTTTTAATTTTCTGTTATAAAAATATAAATAAAGTTCAATTTGTCGATTTAACCCCCTTTTCTGATAGAAACGCCGAACTCCAGGTTACAATTCGAAATAAATTTGCACCAATCCTTTTGAATTCACTTCATCTATTATCAGAATAGAACCCTATTAAAACTCAACAAAATTGGATAACTAGAAGTAACGAAATTTGGAGTTTATTGAAACAAAAATTCATATTTTGACAAGAATTATTTTTACAAATAGAGTATGTAGCTAGAAGTTCAAGAAACATACGTTAGGTGCTAGTGGCGCTATTTCCTTATATGTCATTGCAAATTACATGTATTATAATAATTACATTGTGTTAATTAATATATAAATACATGTACATACATCGATACGTGCTGTATTTTAATTATTTTATTTAAAGCCAATCAATCTTTTTAATCACGATCAAATTTGGTAAGTTTGCATTTTTAAAACAAATATATAATATAATTAATTATAACCTATAAACGTGTTACTTTTTTGTATATTTCATTTTAAATGCTAGACATCAGGTGAACACAGCTGTTATCACTGCAATATGTGGATGTATTTATCTGTTTAATTATTATTATTAATTAATTTATTTACTATATACATTTTACAAAAAAAAATATATTTTATATAAAAATTGTAAATTAAAATGATTGTTGTTTTATTGCAATACAACCTAAATTTAAATAAAAAAAGGTAATAATCGATTGATATCAAGATTCATTGTTGATTTTCTAAAAAATCTTAATGAGTGATAAACTTCATATTATATATTTTTATAATATTAATTACCTCCAATATTTTTTTAAAACATCCTTTTAAGTTTCACTAAATATATTGTACCGTATTTATTTGATATATGTTGATACATTTTTTTTAAGTTTAAAGGGTGTGCATTTTATGGTCTAGCCATAGTATTTAATGATGCTATGTTTTTACTTTTATAAAATAAAATAATTTACTGGCAAAAAAAAATTATTTAAAATTGTCATTTTTTCATGTCTCTGACTACACCTAACCCCTTAAATAAACCAAATACGTAGAAAGTATACAATAATCATGGCAGAAGAAAAAATCCAAAATTACTAATAATATTAAGGGAATGGGGAGTATTATAGATTATCTCAAAAATTGAAAGATACAACAGAACAAAGTGTTTTTTATCGGCCTGTGTAGTTACAGTATATAATCTTACCTGTCCAACATTCACAAATCCGTGTTTAGCCGCTACCCTATCGGCCGCGTCCTTCCCGTCCGGCACGTGGACCGCGAACTGGTTGGAGTACACGCGCTGCTGACGTAACTCCGCGGCTACACAGGTCGCTGCTGCAACCAACACAACCACCACCGCTATCGCTACCGCTGCTGACAACACTGGCCTCCCGCGTCCCGCAGGTCTGACTAAATGCATACTATACGAACGACTGATACCGACCCCCCGTTTTGTTCAAATTTTGATTACTGATTCTATTGTTGTGATTGAAATCGCGATGGTGTTTTGACCCCCGAAACCCGTACATGCGTGGCGGCCGTGTGCTGTGAATTATCTGTAACAAAACAAAATAGGAATTAAAAATATTGTACTTACTCGTAGTGAATTCTGCGAAGGAAATATTTTAATAAAAAAGTTGTAATAACCTTCAGTCAGAACAGATTATTATATGATTTTTTTTATATACAGTTTAATAAAATAATACATAGAATCGATTATTTTTATTCAGCATCGTGAACAAGTTTTTCATAGTTCCGAAAATTGATTGCTGCAATTGTCAGAACACGATTGGGTTTAATAGAAAACCGCTAACACTAAATAATTCGTTTGTAGATCTTAATGAGTGATTAATGAAATTTTTGGTGTGTTGAAACTGAATAAGTTGTCCAAATTGTTCTTCCATAATGTCAAGTTTTTGAGATACATTAAACTAAAAATTTCAAAAATGGCTATTTTGACAATGTTTAAGGATTTGTTACTAAAAAAGTAATTTTTTTTAAGTTTTCTTCCACAATACAAATAGTACTATATTTTCTCTTTACAATGATTTTTTACTGTTCACTATACGTCTTTTCTTCGTCTAACTATACGAGTTAAAAGATATTAGTATATTTGTAGTACCTATCACTCTATTATTAAATAAAACGGGCAAGTGCGTGTTGGGCACGCACATGATAGGGTTCCGTAGTCATTCTCACTACGATTTATAAAAAGTATTTTTCAAAATTTTCGTGACTGAAGGGTTAAAATCAAAAAGTCATTTGACTTTTATTATTGCATTTTAGGAGACCTATCAAATGACACCCCACTCAATGGGGTAAGTGGGAAAAAAATGTATGTTCAATTTTCAGTCTATGAAAGGGGGGTCCAAAATATTTTTGACAATGTTCGTTATAATTTTCAGTGAAAGTACTAATTAAAAGCTACATTCTGAATTTTTTTCAGATTTTTTGAATCGATAGTTTAAAAAATAGAGGGGGGGACGCTCTGACAGCGACATTAAAAAGCAAATATATCGCGACTGAAGGGTTAAAATCAAAAAGTTATATGACGTTTTTTATTGCATTTTACGAGACCTATTAAATGACACCCCACTCAATAGGGTAAGTGGGGAAAAAAATGAAAGTTCAATTTTCAGTCTATGAAAGAGGGGTCCAAAATATTGTTGACAATGTTCGTTATAATTTTCAGTGAAAGTACTAATTAAAATCTACGTTCTGAAATTTTTTCAGATTTTTTAAATTGATAGTTTAGAAAATAGAAGGGGGGGGGACGCTTTTTTAATGACTTTGGAGAGAAAATACATCGTGATCGAAGGGTTAAAATTAAAAATTTCTGTTACATTTTTTGTTGCATTTTAGGAGACCTTTCTAACGACACCCCACTCAATGGTGTAGGTGAAATTTTTTTTTTGAAAACACTTTTCATTTTATGAAAGGGGGGTCTAAAAAATTTTTATTTTCAAAAATCTTATCATTTCTGTTTTTGGGTCATCAATCTACGGCCGTTTACCAAATTTCATCTTATTATCTCAAAATTTTTCAGGACGGACGGACGGACATGGAGAAACTATAAGGGTTCCTAGTTTTCTACGGAACCCTAAAAAGATCATATCTTCAAACTAGTATATCTCAACGAAAAAAAATCGTACAGTAAAAAATCAATATTCATTTTAAAGGGAAAAGATAGAACCTACTATTTGTATAATCGAAAACTAGAAAAAAAAATTGACCCGCTTGGTAACATATTAAATATAGCCAAATTAAATAATCATAGTTGGCACTTCTAGGTAAGAATAATCATATCTCAAAAACCTTACAA
Source organism: Sialis lutaria (assembly GCA_949319165.1). Taxonomy (NCBI): domain Eukaryota; kingdom Metazoa; phylum Arthropoda; class Insecta; order Megaloptera; family Sialidae; genus Sialis; species Sialis lutaria. The sequence goes on from OX439241.1 coordinate 20,493,404, forward strand.
AGGAGAATAATTAGGGCAACGAATTCGATTTCAACACACCACAAAAACCTCCAGAATCACCCATTAAGATCTGGAAGGCAAAAATGATTTAGACCAGTGATAATTATTAAAAAGTTGATTTTCTTAATCGTTGACCCGCTTATGTATTTTTCCATACCAGATAATTGTTGTTATTGTTCACATTATAAAATATTCTATTTTAGTTGTATTGTATTGTAAAAAAGTTTAAATAAATCTTACATCTCGAACAACGCAACAGACGGAGAAAATATTTATTTCCTTCATCCCTTTATCCTTTATCCCGACCGTTCGCATGGTCAGGAGGAGTGAGGTCGACGAGATAAGGTAGGTGTGACGATTTTTTTATGCTGTATATGCAGTTATTATTTACTGCCCATTTTTAATCATCTGTTATCAAGGCACCACGTACTTTTGTATAAAAAATTTATGCTCTACAAAAAATTCCTATACAATCTTTACGTTACATACGTCATTCTTGGAATATAAAAAAAAAAATTGAAGTACTGCACGCTCCTCTATCTAATTTTGATGATGATCTATTTGGTTCAGTGATTAATGAGTTATGGGTAGCTATTTAGGGGTCAGATAGGTACCAAGTCACACAAACAAACACGAAACGAAACTAAAAAAGGACCCCACAAATAACCGGTCACGGTCAAATGTTACAAAACTCTGCTGAATGACAGTCCTCAATGTGTAAGTCAATAGGACCTAGGTCTGAAAAACTATTGTTATCGAATCTACGTGCTCGATTAAGGGGTTAGGTGTAGTCAGAGACATGAAAAAATGACAATTTTAAATAATTTTTTTTGCCAGTAAATTATTTTATTTTATAAAAGTAAAAACATAGCATCATTAAATAAGGTTTCGACTTGACTTCGACAGAAATTTTAGAAAAAAAAATTAATAATTTTAAAAGTAATGGCTGTTTGTGTTGATCCAGTTCCAACCGAAGCTCCTTGCGGTGACCATCACTTATCCTTGGAGATTCATTCAAATTCAATCGGACAGAAAAAAATAGTTTTATAAATAGATAATCTAGTGCCTGATCGAAGCTTTTTTTTTCTTTCTTAAATTAACAAAATGGCAGCCTCAGGAATTTTTTTTCCAGATTTTCGGGAAAAAAACCAACAGTTAATTGTTTATAACAAATCGAAATTAAAAACAAAATAAAAATCCTTCAATCAGGCACTAGTTTTTCATGTTTTCAAAAAGCTGTATAAATTTCATTAAAATCTACCGAGCGGTTTTCGAGCTACAGTGGTCACCAGTTCAAAAAACATAGTTTTGAGAAAAACGCATTTAAAGTTTTATACTCAATTTACGTAAAGTAATACGTATTATTTAATTACTTACACCAAGTTATCTATCAATGGGCCATATAATAATCTTCTGCCGTTGTAGCAGCTTCCAAAAATGCAAAAAAAAGAAAATCGATTTCTTGAAAATTCTGACTACACCTAACCCGTTACAAAAAATCCACTGATTCACGGGCATGGAAAAAAATTCTTTATAAAGTGACCAAGCCACTAAGTTGCTTGGATTTGACGAAGTCTTGCATCAATAGGCCTTAAAAATGTAGCTTCAGAACAGTAGTTTTTCAAACTTAGATCCCATTGACTTTTTTGATCTACACATTGAGGACTATCATTCAGCAGAGTAACATTTGACCGGGACCAATTTTCCATAAGGATAGTTTAACACAATTCGATACCCTATAAAATAATTTAACTTTGATTTGGTCGAAACCATGTTTTTGATTAAAGAAAATATCATTTTAAGCATTTTCTTTCTTAACATCAATCAGATTCATACACAAACAAACAAAAAATTATAATTGTGTTTTGGTTCATTCTATCATATTTTGTTTTATCCCTAACTTCAATTGAAATTTCACTAATCGATATAATTACACTGAATAATTTGACAAAGTATATTTTGAAGAATTCACAATAATATTGATGATAAGTACGTAATCTGAATGCATCTTAAGAATTGAATAATTTGACAAAGTATGTTTTGAAGAATTCACAATAATATTGACAATAAGTACGTAATCTTAATGCATCATAAGAATTAAAGTTCAATGAGTTACTATTATATCTATTTTTATTCAAACATTGTTATATTTGATGCCCTTTACAATTTCTAAAAAATACGATTTTTATCATATCTTTAAGTGGACCTCTTCCACATTGAATAACGGTATCTGTTAAATTCGTACGAATCCCTTATTTCTCTTTTATTGTTGTCATATCCAAACTCTGTGAATTGTAAGAATATATATTTCTTGGTTCATATAATAGAATATAAAAAAGGTCTGAAGATTCTATTGGTTACCGAGTTTTTCAAATCCGATATATATCTTATATATTAAATCTATATACATATATATGAATGTAGGTATAGGTACTATTTGAAATCCAAAGTCGATAGTAACTCACACCTATATAATTGTAATATTGTAATTTTTATTCTGATATAAAACACTCCTATAAAATACATCTATTGTATCAATAAACAGATCAGTCAATATAAACATAAATTTTAAAATAAAAAATGACCCATAAAATTAATAAATAAAACATAAGATAAAAATTCATTGTCATGCCCATAGATACTTGCTTTGAAATACAGTGTCATCATTCTCGAATAAATAAAAATAAAATTATAAACCTTTTCAATATAAAATAAAAAAATAAAAAAGTTTTCAATTCCGTATCTAATGCAGATTTAACATTTCTTTTTTTTTTTAAGAAAAAGATAAAGATTGAACTGTTTGCATGTACAGTAAAACATCCCTAAACATATACACTTGGGACTTGAAACCTCTATAAAAGTTTATTTACCTTCTACACCCCAACATTGAAATATCTATTTCCTTAATAAAAATTCATTCAACATTAAACTAACCAAGCCAGATTTGTGATTTTTTCTTTAAAAAAAAAAAATCAATTTATGTAACAATAAGGCGGCTAGTACACTATCAAATAAATATCGTCCCTTAGCTAACACCGCATAAGTCAAAAATTAGCAGTTTTTACATTTTAATGCCATTGGATAGAGCTATATACTCATTGCGCGTCGATCTACCAATCACATTCTAGACTCGAGACGTTTCGGACAATAAGAGACCAGAATTCAAAAAATAGTGACAGCGCGCAAGCCGGTAGCCTAGGTATATAAAACATACACGGTTTTTTCGCTCTCCTGTAAAGTTGGTCAAAACGACTTGAGCGGTGTTGTAAGCTAAGGGACGATATGTCAAAGATCTTTGACAAAGATTTGATCAAATATAAGAAACTGTCATTATCTATGATCAGAGAAATATTATGAATATTATAAAAGATGACTTATTACACTGTAATATTTCTTTGATCAAAGAAATATGATATTTATTTGCATAGGTGGGCACAGTTAATCGAAAAGTTAACTTCGTTAGTCGTTAATTCGTTAATAAAAAAGTAAACTTCGTTAATCGTTAAAGCGTTAAAATTCCGAAAAATTAAAGAAAGTTAAAGTTAACTGAAATTTTAACGAAAGTTAAAGTTAACCATCCAAAATGTTTAAAGACCTTTTTTTTCTCTTTCGACAACTTTCTTGTGTACTTGGCATCAAACAACCAATGTAGCGGACTAAAGTTAACGGAAGTTTACAAAAGCGTTAACATTTTTTTGAATTAACTTAAAAATTAATCCGTTAATCATTTTGTTAACTTCGTTAATTAACGATTAACGGATTAACGAGTTAATGCCCACCTAGTGTAATAGCCATCTAACAAACACAAATCAAAGTTAAACATAACCTTAAAATATGTGGATAAAGAGACGAAGAGGGAAATATATTTAAATTAATCTCTTAAGAGATGTTTATACGTTTAGGGATTATACTTCAAGAGTATGTCTATTTATAAATGTTTTGTAATTTTTACTTTCAGCAGATTCACACAAGGTTCAGAACAACGCGCATATTAAAAGAACAAACGTGAGTTTCAGACCAAAAAAATAATATTTAACCCGGAAGCAGGTGCACTGGGATATATTTACATAAATAAAGACTATAATACATTTATTTATAACTTTTCAACAAGAAGTACCTTTATTTCTTCCATTTCTTTCTATGTACACTCGACATTCTACTATACGACGGCATCGGTAATTCAAAAATTCCACTATACGACGGCTAGAGGGGCACCCACCACTTTAACGTGATTGGTGAACTTAAACGCGCAGAAATTATAGCAGTCACGGTGGTATTATGGTGGGGATTGGGGAAGGACGTTCGTTAGAACTGTCGGCACATTATAGAACAGAACGGTAGTGTAGTGGACGGGCGTGTAGCAGAACTAGTGAATACAATACCGGGATCCAGAAATAGCGTAAACCGGGATCCCGGCCATTTTTCTCCAGTATTACAATACCGGTATTAGTGCATATAATACCGGTATTTATAATTAGTACTAAAATTCCTACAAATAACTGTTAGGGAGTCAATTTTTACACTTAAATCTTCTTATTATAGCTAAACTGTTTTCTGATATGTAATTGTATTGTCAAATTATGATATTTTCCCGATATGTGATAGATTTTTCGAGGAAATATTTTATTTTTAATAAGTAAGAACTCTCAATGTTAAAATGTAATGTAATAATTGAAGCTCAAATAGTTGTCTTTTTTAAGCAATACCTATTACATATCGAGCCCTTAGCTCCAGATTATCGTAAGCGACATTTTTTTCGAAATTGAGTTTTGTATGGCAAATTTTAACCCTGAGATTTAATGTTAAAGAGTTAGAAAAAAATTGATGTCGACATTCTTGTTCCTCGTCAGTTGTTTCAATTTTTAAATACCTACTCATTGTTGACGATATCTAGAACTCGCGGTATTTCTATCATAACCGTTAAAATTGCCATATTTTTTCAAAAAGTAGGTATTAACTAAAAGTATTTCTAAAAAATTGCTCTCTCTAACTTTTTGTAACTTACGATAATTTGGCGACTGATTTTTTTAATACCGGTATCCCGGTTTTGAACATAAAATATACCGAAATACCGGTATTAGGATTTTGGTCCGGTATTGTACTCACTTAGCAGAACGCTGAGTGTATATATTTTTTACTTTCTTATACCAATGTATATGAAATATACATATAGTATAAGTAAGTATTGTAATCGCGATTTTTTTCGAAATCCGGATTTTGATGGAATTATCAATTTTGACCTTCCCTGAAACCATACTGACTATTTTCGCCATGATGTCTGTGTGTCTGTCGGTCTGTCGGTCTGTCTGTCTGTCTGTCTGTCTGTCTGTCTGTCTGTCTGTAGACGCTGTAACTCAAATACGACAAATCGTAGAAAGGTGGAATTTTATACTTAAGATTGATTTTTGCCTGGGAAGAAAACCTCCTATTTTTGAAAACGATCATTCAACCGGAAACGGATGTTTACCTACATCGATTTTTGAATTTTTCGAATTACACTGAAACAGTGCGAATTAGAGAAAAATGGCCAAGTTGAAAATTGTAGGTAATATTATTATCTATAATTTATGTTCTATTCATTTTTTCGAAAAAAACAAATTTAATTTTTTTTTTTTTTACTAAGTATTCGATTTTAAGTACATTTCAAATGGTTCATAACAGAGAAGAAATATCTGCCATGAGTGTCATGGGACTTTCTTATACGTATTACAGAGACTGTACGTGTTTGCCATAGGTACCATGGGCCTTTCTTATACGTAATACTGAGAATAAACACTGTATACTCTAATTCATTTAGTTTGCAGTGGTCGTCGTGCGACTTGACGGTATTAGTCGTGATCCGTACGGTCAAAGCACCCAGCAACCAGTATAGATTATTCTAAATAATGATTTTAAAAAAAATATTTCTGGCTAAATCATAAGTGTTGGAAAAAAATGTATGGGGAATAAATTATAGATAATAACATACTCGACATTTTTTATCTAAAACATTTTTGTCTTATTTCAAAAAATTCAAAAAATTACAAGAGTAACCATCCGTTTCCGGTTTAGTGATCATTTTAAAAATAAGGTGGTTGTCTTCCCAGATGAAAGATTATTATAAATATAAAATTACACCCTTCCATCATCAGTCGTTTAGGAGTTATGGGTATTTTTACTTTCTTATACCAATGTATATGAAATATACATATAGTATAAGTAAGTATTGTAATCGCGATTTTTTTCGAAATCCGGATTTTGATGGAATTATCAATTTTGACCTTCCCTGAAACCATACTGACTATTTTCGCCATGATGTCTGTGTGTCTGTCGGTCTGTCGGTCTGTCTGTCTGTCTGTCTGTCTGTCTGTCTGTAGACGCTGTAACTCAAATACGACAAATCGTAGAAAGGTGGAATTTTATACTTAAGATTGATTTTTGCCTGGGAAGAAAACCTCCTATTTTTGAAAACGATCATTCAACCGGAAACGGATGTTTACCTACATCGATTTTTGAATTTTTCGAATTACACTGAAACAGTGCGAATTAGAGAAAAATGGCCAAGTTGAAAATTGTAGGTAATATTATTATCTATAATTTATGTTCTATTCATTTTTTCGAAAAAAACAAATTTAATTTTTTTTTTTTTTACTAAGTATTCGATTTTAAGTACATTTCAAATGGTTCATAACAGAGAAGAAATATCTGCCATGAGTGTCATGGGACTTTCTTATACGTATTACAGAGACTGTACGTGTTTGCCATAGGTACCATGGGCCTTTCTTATACGTAATACTGAGAATAAACACTGTATACTCTAATTCATTTAGTTTGCAGTGGTCGTCGTGCGACTTGACGGTATTAGTCGTGATCCGTACGGTCAAAGCACCCAGCAACCAGTATAGATTATTCTAAATAATGATTTTAAAAAAAATATTTCTGGCTAAATCATAAGTGTTGGAAAAAAATGTATGGGGAATAAATTATAGATAATAACATACTCGACATTTTTTATCTAAAACATTTTTGTCTTATTTCAAAAAATTCAAAAAATTACAAGAGTAACCATCCGTTTCCGGTTTAGTGATCATTTTAAAAATAAGGTGGTTGTCTTCCCAGATGAAAGATTATTATAAATATAAAATTACACCCTTCCATCATCAGTCGTTTAGGAGTTCTGGGTATTTTTACTTTCTTATACCAATGTATATGAAATATACATATAGTATAAGTAAGTATTGTAATCGCGATTTTTTTCGAAATCCGGATTTTGATGGAATTATCAATTTTGACCTTCCCTGAAACCATACTGACTATTTTCGCCATGATGTCTGTGTGTCTGTCGGTCTGTCGGTCTGTCTGTCTGTCTGTCTGTCTGTCTGTCTGTAGACGCTGTAACTCAAATACGACAAATCGTAGAAAGGTGGAATTTTATACTTAAGATTGATTTTTGCCTGGGAAGAAAACCTCCTATTTTTGAAAACGATCATTCAACCGGAAACGGATGTTTACCTACATCGATTTTTGAATTTTTCGAATTACACTGAAACAGTGCGAATTAGAGAAAAATGGCCAAGTTGAAAATTGTAGGTAATATTATTATCTATAATTTATGTTCTATTCATTTTTTCGAAAAAAACAAATTTAATTTTTTTTTTTTTTACTAAGTATTCGATTTTAAGTACATTTCAAATGGTTCATAACAGAGAAGAAATATCTGCCATGAGTGTCATGGGACTTTCTTATACGTATTACAGAGACTGTACGTGTTTGCCATAGGTACCATGGACCTTTCTTATACGTAATACTGAGAATAAACACTGTATACTCTAATTCATTTAGTTTGCAGTGGTCGTCGTGCGACTTGACGGTATTAGTCGTGATCCGTACGGTCAAAGCACCCAGCAACCAGTATAGATTATTCTAAATAATGATTTTAAAAAAAATATTTCTGGCTAAATCATAAGTGTTGGAAAAAAATGTATGGGGAATAAATTATAGATAATAACATACTCGACATTTTTTATCTAAAACATTTTTGTCTTATTTCAAAAAATTCAAAAAATTACAAGAGTAACCATCCGTTTCCGGTTTAGTGATCATTTTAAAAATAAGGTGGTTGTCTTCCCAGATGAAAGATTATTATAAATATAAAATTACACCCTTCCATCATCAGTCGTTTAGGAGTTATGGGTATTTTTACTTTCTTATACCAATGTATATGAAATATACATATAGTATAAGTAAGTATTGTAATCGCGATTTTTTTCGAAATCCGGATTTTGATGGAATTATCAATTTTGACCTTCCCTGAAACCATACTGACTATTTTCGCCATGATGTCTGTGTGTCTGTCGGTCTGTCGGTCTGTCTGTCTGTCTGTCTGTCTGTCTGTCTGTAGACGCTGTAACTCAAATACGACAAATCGTAGAAAGGTGGAATTTTATACTTAAGATTGATTTTTGCCTGGGAAGAAAACCTCCTATTTTTGAAAACGATCATTCAACCGGAAACGGATGTTTACCTACATCGATTTTTGAATTTTTCGAATTACACTGAAACAGTGCGAATTAGAGAAAAATGGCCAAGTTGAAAATTGTAGGTAATATTATTATCTATAATTTATGTTCTATTCATTTTTTCGAAAAAAACAAATTTAATTTTTTTTTTTTTTACTAAGTATTCGATTTTAAGTACATTTCAAATGGTTCATAACAGAGAAGAAATATCTGCCATGAGTGTCATGGGACTTTCTTATACGTATTACAGAGACTGTACGTGTTTGCCATAGGTACCATGGGCCTTTCTTATACGTAATACTGAGAATAAACACTGTATACTCTAATTCATTTAGTTTGCAGTGGTCGTCGTGCGACTTGACGGTATTAGTCGTGATCCGTACGGTCAAAGCACCCAGCAACCAGTATAGATTATTCTAAATAATGATTTTAAAAAAAATATTTCTGGCTAAATCATAAGTGTTGGAAAAAAATGTATGGGGAATAAATTATAGATAATAACATACTCGACATTTTTTATCTAAAACATTTTTGTCTCATTTCAAAAAATTCAAAAAATTACAAGAGTAACCATCCGTTTCCGGTTTAGTGATCATTTTAAAAATAAGGTGGTTGTCTTCCCAGATGAAAGATTATTATAAATATAAAATTACACCCTTCCATCATCAGTCGTTTAGGAGTTATGGGTATTTTTACTTTCTTATACCAATGTATATGAAATATACATATAGTATAAGTAAGTATTGTAATCGCGATTTTTTTCGAAATCCGGATTTTGATGGAATTATCAATTTTGACCTTCCCTGAAACCATACTGACTATTTTCGCCATGATGTCTGTGTGTCTGTCGGTCTGTCGGTCTGTCTGTCTGTCTGTCTGTCTGTCTGTCTGTCTGTAGACGCTGTAACTCAAATACGACAAATCGTAGAAAGGTGGAATTTTATACTTAAGATTGATTTTTGCCTGGGAAGAAAACCTCCTATTTTTGAAAACGATCATTCAACCGGAAACGGATGTTTACCTACATCGATTTTTGAATTTTTCGAATTACACTGAAACAGTGCGAATTAGAGAAAAATGGCCAAGTTGAAAATTGTAGGTAATATTATTATCTATAATTTATGTTCTATTCATTTTTTCGAAAAAAACAAATTTAATTTTTTTTTTTTTTACTAAGTATTCGATTTTAAGTACATTTCAAATGGTTCATAACAGAGAAGAAATATCTGCCATGAGTGTCATGGGACTTTCTTATACGTATTACAGAGACTGTACGTGTTTGCCATAGGTACCATGGGCCTTTCTTATACGTAATACTGAGAATAAACACTGTATACTCTAATTCATTTAGTTTGCAGTGGTCGTCGTGCGACTTGACGGTATTAGTCGTGATCCGTACGGTCAAAGCACCCAGCAACCAGTATAGATTATTCTAAATAATGATTTTAAAAAAAATATTTCTGGCTAAATCATAAGTGTTGGAAAAAAATGTATGGGGAATAAATTATAGATAATAACATACTCGACATTTTTTATCTAAAACATTTTTGTCTTATTTCAAAAAATTCAAAAAATTACAAGAGTAACCATCCGTTTCCGGTTTAGTGATCATTTTAAAAATAAGGTGGTTGTCTTCCCAGATGAAAGATTATTATAAATATAAAATTACACCCTTCCATCATCAGTCGTTTAAGAGTTATGGGTATTTTTACTTTCTTATACCAATGTATATGAAATATACATATAGTATAAGTAAGTATTGTAATCGCGATTTTTTTCGAAATCCGGATTTTGATGGAATTATCAATTTTGACCTTCCCTGAAACCATACTGACTATTTTCGCCATGATGTCTGTGTGTCTGTCGGTCTGTCGGTCTGTCGGTCTGTCTGTCTGTCTGTCTGTCTGTCTGTCTGTAGACGCTGTAACTCAAATACGACAAATCGTAGAAAGGTGGAATTTTATACTTAAGATTGATTTTTGCCTGGGAAGAAAACCTCCTATTTTTGAAAACGATCATTCAACCGGAAACGGATGTTTACCTACATCGATTTTTGAATTTTTCGAATTACACTGAAACAGTGCGAATTAGAGAAAAATGGCCAAGTTGAAAATTGTAGGTAATATTATTATCTATAATTTATGTTCTATTCATTTTTTCGAAAAAAACAAATTTAATTTTTTTTTTTTTTACTAAGTATTCGATTTTAAGTACATTTCAAATGGTTCATAACAGAGAAGAAATATCTGCCATGAGTGTCATGGGACTTTCTTATACGTATTACAGAGACTGTACGTGTTTGCCATAGGTACCATGGGCCTTTCTTATACGTAATACTGAGAATAAACACTGTATACTCTAATTCATTTAGTTTGCAGTGGTCGTCGTGCGACTTGACGGTATTAGTCGTGATCCGTACGGTCAAAGCACCCAGCAACCAGTATAGATTATTCTAAATAATGATTTTAAAAAAAATATTTCTGGCTAAATCATAAGTGTTGGAAAAAAATGTATGGGGAATAAATTATAGATAATAACATACTCGACATTTTTTATCTAAAACATTTTTGTCTTATTTCAAAAAATTCAAAAAATTACAAGAGTAACCATCCGTTTCCGGTTTAGTGATCATTTTAAAAATAAGGTGGTTGTCTTCCCAGATGAAAGATTATTATAAATATAAAATTACACCCTTCCATCATCAGTCGTTTAAGAGTTATGGGTATTTTTACTTTCTTATACCAATGTATATGAAATATACATATAGTATAAGTAAGTATTGTAATCGCGATTTTTTTCGAAATCCGGATTTTGATGGAATTATCAATTTTGACCTTCCCTGAAACCATACTGACTATTTTCGCCATGATGTCTGTGTGTCTGTCGGTCTGTCGGTCTGTCTGTCTGTCTGTCTGTCTGTCTGTCTGTAGACGCTGTAACTCAAATACGACAAATCGTAGAAAGGTGGAATTTTATACTTAAGATTGATTTTTGCCTGGGAAGAAAACCTCCTATTTTTGAAAACGATCATTCAACCGGAAACGGATGTTTACCTACATCGATTTTTGAATTTTTCGAATTACACTGAAACAGTGCGAATTAGAGAAAAATGGCCAAGTTGAAAATTGTAGGTAATATTATTATCTATAATTTATGTTCTATTCATTTTTTCGAAAAAAACAAATTTAATTTTTTTTTTTTTACTAAGTATTCGATTTTAAGTACATTTCAAATGGTTCATAACAGAGAAGAAATATCTGCCATGAGTGTCATGGGACTTTCTTATACGTATTACAGAGACTGTACGTGTTTGCCATAGGTACCATGGGCCTTTCTTATACGTAATACTGAGAATAAACACTGTATACTCTAATTCATTTAGTTTGCAGTGGTCGTCGTGCGACTTGACGGTATTAGTCGTGATCCGTACGGTCAAAGCACCCAGCAACCAGTATAGATTATTCTAAATAATGATTTTAAAAAAAATATTTCTGGCTAAATCATAAGTGTTGGAAAAAAATGTATGGGGAATAAATTATAGATAATAACATACTCGACATTTTTTATCTAAAACATTTTTGTCTTATTTCAAAAAATTCAAAAAATTACAAGAGTAACCATCCGTTTCCGGTTTAGTGATCATTTTAAAAATAAGGTGGTTGTCTTCCCAGATGAAAGATTATTATAAATATAAAATTACACCCTTCCATCATCAGTCGTTTAAGAGTTATGGGTATTTTTACTTTCTTATACCAATGTATATGAAATATACATATAGTATAAGTAAGTATTGTAATCGCGATTTTTTTCGAAATCCGGATTTTGATGGAATTATCAATTTTGACCTTCCCTGAAACCATACTGACTATTTTCGCCATGATGTCTGTGTGTCTGTCGGTCTGTCGGTCTGTCTGTCTGTCTGTCTGTCTGTCTGTCTGTAGACGCTGTAACTCAAATACGACAAATCGTAGAAAGGTGGAATTTTATACTTAAGATTGATTTTTGCCTGGGAAGAAAACCTCCTATTTTTGAAAACGATCATTCAACCGGAAACGGATGTTTACCTACATCGATTTTTGAATTTTTCGAATTACACTGAAACAGTGCGAATTAGAGAAAAATGGCCAAGTTGAAAATTGTAGGTAATATTATTATCTATAATTTATGTTCTATTCATTTTTTCGAAAAAAACAAATTTAATTTTTTTTTTTTTTACTAAGTATTCGATTTTAAGTACATTTCAAATGGTTCATAACAGAGAAGAAATATCTGCCATGAGTGTCATGGGACTTTCTTATACGTATTACAGAGACTGTACGTGTTTGCCATAGGTACCATGGGCCTTTCTTATACGTAATACTGAGAATAAACACTGTATACTCTAATTCATTTAGTTTGCAGTGGTCGTCGTGCGACTTGACGGTATTAGTCGTGATCCGTACGGTCAAAGCACCCAGCAACCAGTATAGATTATTCTAAATAATGATTTTAAAAAAAATATTTCTGGCTAAATCATAAGTGTTGGAAAAAAATGTATGGGGAATAAATTATAGATAATAACATACTCGACATTTTTTATCTAAAACATTTTTGTCTTATTTCAAAAAATTACAAGAGTAACCATCCGTTTCCGGTTTAGTGATCATTTTAAAAATAAGGTGGTTGTCTTCCCAGATGAAAGATTATTATAAATATAAAATTACACCCTTCCATCATCAGTCGTTTAAGAGTTATGGGTATTTTTACTTTCTTATACCAATGTATATGAAATATACATATAGTATAAGTAAGTATTGTAATCGCGATTTTTTTCGAAATCCGGATTTTGATGGAATTATCAATTTTGACCTTCCCTGAAACCATACTGACTATTTTCGCCATGATGTCTGTGTGTCTGTCGGTCTGTCGGTCTGTCTGTCTGTCTGTCTGTCTGTAGACGCTGTAACTCAAATACGACAAATCGTAGAAAGGTGGAATTTTATACTTAAGATTGATTTTTGCCTGGGAAGAAAACCTCCTATTTTTGAAAACGATCATTCAACCGGAAACGGATGTTTACCTACATCGATTTTTGAATTTTTCGAATTACACTGAAACAGTGCGAATTAGAGAAAAATGGCCAAGTTGAAAATTGTAGGTAATATTATTATCTATAATTTATGTTCTATTCATTTTTTCGAAAAAAACAAATTTAATTTTTTTTTTTTTTACTAAGTATTCGATTTTAAGTACATTTCAAATGGTTCATAACAGAGAAGAAATATCTGCCATGAGTGTCATGGGACTTTCTTATACGTATTACAGAGACTGTACGTGTTTGCCATAGGTACCATGGGCCTTTCTTATACGTAATACTGAGAATAAACACTGTATACTCTAATTCATTTAGTTTGCAGTGGTCGTCGTGCGACTTGACGGTATTAGTCGTGATCCGTACGGTCAAAGCACCCAGCAACCAGTATAGATTATTCTAAATAATGATTTTAAAAAAAATATTTCTGGCTAAATCATAAGTGTTGGAAAAAAATGTATGGGGAATAAATTATAGATAATAACATACTCGACATTTTTTATCTAAAACATTTTTGTCTTATTTCAAAAAATTCAAAAAATTACAAGAGTAACCATCCGTTTCCGGTTTAGTGATCATTTTAAAAATAAGGTGGTTGTCTTCCCAGATGAAAGATTATTATAAATATAAAATTACACCCTTCCATCATCAGTCGTTTAGGAGTTATGGGTATTTTTACTTTCTTATACCAATGTATATGAAATATACATATAGTATAAGTAAGTATTGTAATCGCGATTTTTTTCGAAATCCGGATTTTGATGGAATTATCAATTTTGACCTTCCCTGAAACCATACTGACTATTTTCGCCATGATGTCTGTGTGTCTGTCGGTCTGTCGGTCTGTCTGTCTGTCTGTCTGTCTGTCTGTCTGTAGACGCTGTAACTCAAATACGACAAATCGTAGAAAGGTGGAATTTTATACTTAAGATTGATTTTTGCCTGGGAAGAAAACCTCCTATTTTTGAAAACGATCATTCAACCGGAAACGGATGTTTACCTACATCGATTTTTGAATTTTTCGAATTACACTGAAACAGTGCGAATTAGAGAAAAATGGCCAAGTTGAAAATTGTAGGTAATATTATTATCTATAATTTATGTTCTATTCATTTTTTCGAAAAAAACAAATTTAATTTTTTTTTTTTTTACTAAGTATTCGATTTTAAGTACATTTCAAATGGTTCATAACAGAGAAGAAATATCTGCCATGAGTGTCATGGGACTTTCTTATACGTATTACAGAGACTGTACGTGTTTGCCATAGGTACCATGGGCCTTTCTTATACGTAATACTGAGAATAAACACTGTATACTCTAATTCATTTAGTTTGCAGTGGTCGTCGTGCGACTTGACGGTATTAGTCGTGATCCGTACGGTCAAAGCACCCAGCAACCAGTATAGATTATTCTAAATAATGATTTTAAAAAAAATATTTCTGGCTAAATCATAAGTGTTGGAAAAAAATGTATGGGGAATAAATTATAGATAATAACATACTCGACATTTTTTATCTAAAACATTTTTGTCTTATTTCAAAAAATTCAAAAAATTACAAGAGTAACCATCCGTTTCCGGTTTAGTGATCATTTTAAAAATAAGGTGGTTGTCTTCCCAGATGAAAGATTATTATAAATATAAAATTACACCCTTCCATCATCAGTCGTTTAGGAGTTATGGGTATTTTTACTTTCTTATACCAATGTATATGAAATATACATATAGTATAAGTAAGTATTGTAATCGCGATTTTTTTCGAAATCCGGATTTTGATGGAATTATCAATTTTGACCTTCCCTGAAACCATACTGACTATTTTCGCCATGATGTCTGTGTGTCTGTCGGTCTGTCTGTCTGTCTGTCTGTAGACGCTGTAACTCAAATACGACAAATCGTAGAAAGGTGGAATTTTATACTTAAGATTGATTTTTGCCTGGGAAGAAAACCTCCTATTTTTGAAAACGATCATTCAACCGGAAACGGATGTTTACCTACATCGATTTTTGAATTTTTCGAATTACACTGAAACAGTGCGAATTAGAGAAAAATGGCCAAGTTGAAAATTGTAGGTAATATTATTATCTATAATTTATGTTCTATTCATTTTTTCGAAAAAAACAAATTTAATTTTTTTTTTTTTTACTAAGTATTCGATTTTAAGTACATTTCAAATGGTTCATAACAGAGAAGAAATATCTGCCATGAGTGTCATGGGACTTTCTTATACGTATTACAGAGACTGTACGTGTTTGCCATAGGTACCATGGGCCTTTCTTATACGTAATACTGAGAATAAACACTGTATACTCTAATTCATTTAGTTTGCAGTGGTCGTCGTGCGACTTGACGGTATTAGTCGTGATCCGTACGGTCAAAGCACCCAGCAACCAGTATAGATTATTCTAAATAATGATTTTAAAAAAAATATTTCTGGCTAAATCATAAGTGTTGGAAAAAAATGTATGGGGAATAAATTATAGATAATAACATACTCGACATTTTTTATCTAAAACATTTTTGTCTTATTTCAAAAAATTCAAAAAATTACATGAGTAAACATCCGTTTCCATTTTATTGTTAGTAATTATGTTAAATAAAATTCGTTCGATACATTATGTATAAAATAATATTTCTATAGTTTATGTCTCATTCATTTTACTCTATCTTTTATTAGTTTGTCAGAAATATCCTTCACTAAAATAAAAATCACGTACACTGTTCACTGTCATTATTACGTATAAGAAAGTCCTGTGGCACACGGCAGATTATTTTACTTTTAGCTTCAGAACAAGGTATATTAAAAAAACCGTGAGTTTCAAAGACCAACAAAATAAAATTTAATCCGGGAACAGGTGCACGTGATATATTTACATATAAATAAAGACTATAATACTTTTGTCTACAACTTTTCAACAAGAAGTCCCTTCATTCTTTCCATAGGTATACTATCACAATAATCATTTGTATACAATGTTATCCTTAAGAAAATGTAATTACATTACACGTACATTATATTTGCGAAGAATGTGTCACTAATGAAATATTTTTAATGTAACACAATTTTAATACTTATAAAACAGTAATTTGAAATTACAAGAAACGAGTTTCAATGAAATTAAATTCTCGAATGAAAGAATACATTTCAACGTAAAGAAATAAGAGAAAGTGTAATTATATTACGATCGTAAATCTTCAACATTAAATTCTTCGATAATATCGCCAAATTATGTAAAACAGTCAATCCAATATTATTTAATCATTTCAGTATTACCGGAATGCTAATAATTGATTAATACTTCCTGAAAAAAATGTATAAAGCAGTACAACTTTTAAATTACTCCGACTTTTTTACTTTTTTATACATACATGAAATGTAATGTATAAATAAAGTATAGTGATCACGAAAAAATTCGAACTCGAGATTTTAACGGAATTACACGTTTTGAGGGTCCCTGAATCATATACAACCATTAACTCAATGACGTCTGTGTGTCTGTCTGTCTTGGTGTGTGTGGGTGTGTGGGTCTGTGTGTGTGTGTGTGTGTGTGTGTGTGTGTGTGTGTGTGTCTGTGAACGCTCTACAGCCAAAACTGTAAGATTTACGAACATGAAATTTTAAACTTAAGGTTCTTGTATACTCTAGATGTGCACCTCCTATTTTTGAAAACCATCACTAAACCGGAAACGGATGTTTACTGGTGTCAATTTTTGAACTTTTCGAATTATTTTTTAAACGGTGCGCAGTAGAAAAAATATTTTAGATTAAAGTTGTAGGAGAGACTTTTATCTATAATTTATGTTCTATTCATTTTCCCCCCAAAAATTTGTTTTTAGGAAATAATCGATTTTCTAAAAAAAAATATTTTTTCGATTTATTTTTTAAACGGTAGGTATTAGAAAAAAATGTTTGAGATACAAGTTGTAGAGAATATTATTTTCTATAATTTATGTTCTATTCTTTTTTTGTATCTTATGAATTAACCAAAAAAAATAATAATTTTAGTTTTAATGGTTTTAATTTAAAAATGATTTGAATAATACAAAATTGATTTCGTTTAATATTTAATGTCAATATTAAATAGAATGCATCAGTTTCATTCACTGAAAATCATTTTGTGAGTAAAAAATTTTAAAATCAAATATTAAATTATAAAATTAATCACATATTAATACTTCGGTGTCATGATGTATAAAAAAAGTCTCGTGCCTGCCAAGGCAGTTTATTAAATAGATCCCACACAAAATCAATGGTTTTGCAATTTGGGAAAATGATATATCAAAGTGTGCTGATAATATAATGGGCAAACCCAGGGGGCAACCAAACATTTTAAGTTTAAAGAGCAACTTTGAGAAAAAATTTGCAGAGTGAAAAATGTTTTAGAAAGATTTTATTTTAATGTTATATGTTTTGTGTACAGTTGTTTATAAATGACTACGTTTATTTCCTGTTATTTTCACTACATTTACTAGACTTATCTAATCATTAGTAGTATATGGTAGTTCATTCACAATCAGGATTTTTAATCACACATGTTTAGAAGTCAATCGCATACATATTTGATTATAAATACATGTATAATATCATAATGATTATAAATATACTGGACTAATCCTTAATATACAGGGTGACTCATAACAGGTGGAACAAACTTTAACAGTTAATTGAGAGAGATGTTTAAAGCAAAAAAGTCCATATAAACATATGTCCGGAAAATCTTCGTGAGGGAGCTACAGACTTCCAAATATTTTATCTAAAATCAGTTTTTATTTAATATCTGGAGAACCAATTGTGATACAGTAATGAAAATTGATACTCAGATTAGTATTAATACGTGTTATCGATTTCCAGTATCAAACAATGATTACTTAGACAAGGGATGTATGGGGCCTAAAGGCCCACTGATTTTTATCTAATATTATTTTGTTCTTAATATTTTTACTATGTTTGGTGTTTTTATAAGATCTTATGACACCAAAAACACATTATTATACTTTGTTAATTTGTCATAAGATCAACCGTTTATATACCGGAGGTATATTTACATTTACTGTTTTTCTTATTTTCAATCCTAGAACAAGAATATATATTTACTTTGTGTAGTTTGAAGAATCCGTATTAAGTTAAATTCTTCAAAACTATCTTTAACATCGTATTTCTCGTAAACGGTTGACAAATTAACAAATTAACAAAGTATAATAATGTGTATTTGGTGTCATACGACCTTATAAAAACACCAAACATAGTAAAAATATTAAGAACAAAATAATATTAGATAAAAATCAGAGGGCCTTTAGGCCCCATACATCCCTGGTCTAAGTAATCATTGTTTGATACTGGAAATCGATAACACGTATTAATACTAATCTGAGTATCAATTTTCATTACTGTATCACAATAGGTTCTCCAGATATTAGTATAATAGCTAATAATTAATTTTTTCTGTGTTCTTCGAAAGTAAAACATATTGTTTAAATATTTACAATATATCATCTACTACCAGGAACACACTTCAAACCAATCTTATAACATTATGTCAATGAAATAACCGATTACAACACAACACACGAATTTCAAAGTAATTAAATATAATTACATTCACGGTATTTTCCATCTGCAGGTACTTAAACTGACTTGCCCTGAGGATCTTTGTATCGCACATACATCTACTAACATGTCGCTCAGAAGCCAGAGCGACCAAAAAAACTATGTTCATATATAAAGGCTGGTTTACACGCAACGATAAATCGTAACAATTTATCGTAACGATGAGAATCGTTACGATTTATCGTAGCGTGTAAACAGGACATTGTAGCGATTTATTGGATTAAAATTCCAGTAAACAGGACATTGTAGCGATTTATTGGAATTTTAATCCAATAAATCGCTACAATGTCCTGTTTACACGCTACAATAAATCGTAACGATTCTCATCGTTACGATAAATTGTTACGATTTATCGTTGCGTGTAAACAAGCCTTTACACTTGTTAATAACAACTAAACATTGGTACTGATTCAGAGTAGTTGGTTTCAAATGTTATTGGCATGCTGAGACCGAATCCGTTACTTAAATTGCTTCATCATGTCAGGTTTCCCATAGGAGGCCTCCTATGTTTCAAGTTGGATCAAACTGCACACGGTGTACAAATTTGATTAAAATCGGTTAAGTAGTAATTTACTCTAGCCATAGGAGGCTTTACAGCCCCCCACCACCTCCCCGTAAAAAAGTGGGAACTCTCTTTAAAAAAGGGGGGGTTCGCCCCCCCCCCATTTCCCAAAGGAGGCTTTACAGCCCCCCACCACTATCACCGTAAAAAAGTGGGAACTCTATTTTAAAGGGGGGGGGGCGAAAAAGGGGGGGCACCCCCCCCTTCTTTTCCCATAGGAAGCTTTACAGCCCCCCACCACCACCACCGTAAAAAAATGGGAACTCTCTTTAAAAAAAGGAACGGGGGGGGGGCAAACCCCCCCCATTTCCCATAGGAGGCCTCCTATGTTTCAAGTTGGATCAAACTGCACACGGTGTACAAATTTGATTAAAATCGGTTAAGTAGTTTAGGAGTCCATAGCGGAGGAACATGTGACACGTAATTTATATATATTAAGATTAAGATTACAAGGTAGATGCGATGGATTTTACAACACAAAAATTAAACAATAACTTCTAACTACATAATATATCTCGGTCAAAAAAATGTACAATAAAAAATTTTATTTTTTGAGAGCTTGTTTGATAATTAATTCAAAAAAAATTACCAAATTCGAATTTTTTGCATCTTTTAAGTTAGGATATCATAAAAACCTGGTGTGATTGATTGTTCTAATATCAGTTCTGAATTCAGCGCCCCAAAATTCGTTAGAAACAATAATTTTCAACTCGAGTACAAAAACTTATTGTAATTTTTCGATTAATTTGAAATATAATCGAACTTTTAACGTTTCTTATTGTTTCCTATATATTTTCTTATTTTTAAATTTAATTGCATCAATTTGTTTTTTATTTTAATCTCTGTTTAGTCTCTTTAATCTATTTTAAATTAAAAAAAAACACATTTTTTAGTATAATCCTAGTTAAAAAACATAAGTCAAAAATAAACCAGGCCATTTTGATTTCATCTCGAAACTACACAACTTTTACAATTTTTTTTAAATGTATAGCTCTTGGACATAGGTGGGCATTAACTCGTTAATCGTTAATTAAAATGCTTAACAGATTAATTTTTAAGTTAACTCAAAAAAATGTTAACGCTTTTGTTAACTTCCGTTAACTTTAGTTCGTTACATTGGTTGTTTGATGACAAAAAAAGGTCTTCAAACATCTTGGATGGTTAACTTTTAACTGTTAATTTTAACGTTTTTTCTGTTAACTTCAACTTTCGTTAAATTTTCGGCATTTTAACGCTTTAACGATTAACGAAGTTAACTATTTTATTAACGATAAACGAAGTTAACTTTTCGATTAACTGTGCCAACTATGCTCTTGGAATATTCCGTTCTGTCTACAACTTATATTAACGTTTTAATCAACTAGATAAAATATGTAATTCACACAGGTATTTCATCATTCATAGAACATGACTAATTTGTAATATAAATATTTACTATAAATGTTTCATATTTAGATAAGTATGACTTTGCACCAACAAATGCAATTCTTGGGAATCAAATACATTTAATTGAAATCTGTTATTAAATTTCAATATTGTATTATTAAGAAACGTATATCAACATACCAATATTAATTTAAAAAATGTATTAATACAACGTAGCAAAAAAATTCAAATTAATTTTTTTAATAAAAACATTTAAAAAAATATATTTTCAATTGGTACAAAAGCAATACACATTGTGATACAAATAACAATTAAAATTTTCGATAAAGAATTAAAAACGTAAGTCAAATTTTTTGGAATTTTTTTTTTCTACATCAAAAATGTAACATCTTACGGAATATTTTTTTTAAATCCACCAAATACAATTATAATTTAAGATTTCAATGGAACATCTACAGGGTGTCCCAGGACTGTGTCAAAGCTCAATATTTCATATTATTATAAGAATTAGAAGAAAACTTTAAATGCAAAAGTTGTCAGGCTAGAGCATCGGCATAGTTTGAAATTAGTTACATTTATACAGGATGACCCATAACTGCGTTACAAATCAAACTTATGTTTTTTTAAATACAAACTATATATTTTTATTTGATAATCTAATAGCATTCATTTTTATGAGTATTTTGATATATCATTATTGGATTATACAGATGGGTTTAGAAATAATGACCAATTTTGTAAGAAAATGGGAACATTTTCAACACCTTGTAATTTTCTAATTACAACAAAAAAAAATTGTTTTCTGTTTGAAGTAGTTTTGGCATATTCTCTATTATTGCGATATTATGTCAAATATTTACAAAATTGTATTATTTGTACAGGGTGTATCAAAACACTAAACCTAGTTTTTTTCAAAATTTTCAAATGGAACACCCTATATATTTTTACATTTTCGAATTGCCTGTTCAATTCTCAACACATTTTACAAACCATGTTCTATACCTAAATCCAACCGTTAATAAGTCATTAATTTTATATTAAAATCTTAAGATTTTTTTAAAAACAATACAACTTTATTATATTCCACAAAATAATTAAATTTTTATGTTGTTGAAGTTTATAAGTTCTATTAGTTTGTTTTGTTATTTTTAAGCGAACTGTTTTATTGATTATAATAAAGTTGTATTGTTTTTAAAAAAATCTTAAGATTTTAATATAAAATTAATGACTTATTAACGGTTGGATTTAGGTATAGAACATGGTTTGTAAAATGTGTTGAGAATTGAACAGGCAATTCGAAAATGTAAAAATATATAGGGTGTTCCATTTGAAAATTTTGAAAAAAACTAGGTTTAGTGTTTTGATACACCCTGTACAAATAATACAATTTTGTAAATATTTGACATAATATCGCAATAATAGAGAATATGCCAAAACTACTTCAAACAGAAAACAATTTTTTTTGTTGTAATTAGAAAATTACAAGGTGTTGAAAATGTTCCCATTTTCTTACAAAATTGGTCATTATTTCTAAACCCCTCTGTATAATCCAATAATGATATATCAAAATACTCATAAAAATGAATGCTATTAGATTATCAAATAAAAATATATAGTTTGTATTTAAAAAAACATAAGTTTGATTTGTAACGCAGTTATGGGTCACCCTGTATAAATGTAACTAATTTCAAACTATGCCGATGCTCTAGCCTGACAACTTTTGCATTTAAAGTTTTCTTCTAATTCTTATAATAATATGAAATATTGAGCTTTGACACAGTCCTGGGACACCCTGTATATTTACCTTCCCTGAATCAATTCTGACTATTTTCGCCACGATGCATGTGTTTTTAAGACACTGTAACTCAAAAACGACAAAACACAATAATGAAATTTTATATTTGGGATCATTTCTTTAAGAAAGAAAAACTTATTTTTTAAATCTTTCAACCGGAAACGGGTCTTTAGTCTTGCCAATTTTTTTAATTTTTCAAACTATTTTCGAAACGGTGAGTATAATAAATAATGTTTTAAATAAAAATTGTAAAGATTCCTTATATTATTAATAATAATTTATGTTCGATTCTGTTAAACAAAAATTAAAACGATTTTTAAATTATATTTAGAATATTAAATTTACCCTTGTATAATTTAGCCGCTTTTTGCATATTATTGACATTTGTTTTAAAAGCTTTCTTTATTTTTATGACATATTAATATATACTTTTAATTTTCTCAACAACCATTCCACACTTAAATTATAAAAATTTCAAGAAATTGTATTTGTGTATTTATAACCTCTACATGAAAATCAATTTTTTGACACGAATAGGAAATTATTTTATATGGTTGAAGAAAAATAATAAAAAATAATGACGATACCATAAAAACAAAAGGCGTTAATAAAAAAAGTCGATGACGTCATATTTCTGACGTCAGAAAAACTAAATAAAAATATCCCAATTATGGGATATAACTGTCAAGAAATTTTTCTTCATAAAACCCTTTTTCCATCAAATTAATTCTTTTAAACTACAGAATTAAAATACAGTTACATTTTATTCACCTAACATATGTACATATGAATTTACGATTTTTCTTTACATATCCATATATAAGTATTATATTGTATGATTGATGAGGCCCTCAGTGTTCGGTTATTGCCCCCCACGAATATCACAGCACGTGCCCACGTGACTGTAAACAGACGGACGGACACTCACGTGGTCAGAATAATTATTTTCACTATACAAATCAATAACCATGAATTTAATAACTATAATTTTTATACCTTTGCGGTTTCGCTTTGAATAAATATTAGAAATATTATTAAATTTCTTATTCAAATAATAAATCACGGTAATTACTTAAAACAAAAGTATGTCGTTAGTTTATTAGAATTTTATTGTAAAAGTCACATTTAAATAGAAATTATCGTGCGTATGAATAATCTAAACTCTAAACAATAAAAAAAGTAGTAGATACATTTTGTTTAATTATTCATTTTATTTACAATATAATCATTATATACCAGTTATTCATATACATAGATATGTGAATATTATGTATAATTGAACCTAATATGGGTGTACATAGTTTTTATTTTAATTTAAAATAATTTTAATTGTTTATCAAAATAACAATAAATGTTTATACAATTCAACAAAAAACCTCGATAGTTACTTAATAGTGTACAATTAATTTACAAAGGATGATAAAAATTAGCCCAGAAGAATAGAGGAATTGAAGCGCATCTTGCAACGGATACAATTTAAAAACATGAATTATGAAGTTAGGTTAGGTGTAGATAATACATGATGGTCGGTATAAATAGGTTTTTCAGTTTTGAATTTGCACGCTAGATGTCACTACGCTAAAGAAGTATAACTTCTAATGCGCGTACATAAGTACACACACCCACTTTTTTGTTCATTATCTACCCCATATACCACTAGACTAAATAATTATCAGTTGATATTGAAAATCGATTATAATCTATATCTATAAAATCATATATCAACGTACAGCCTAAACCCTTGGACCTAGAAACGTGAAATTTCGTAGGTGCCTTCCTTTTATGATGTAAACACCCACTAAAAAAGGATTTTTCGAAATTCAACCCCTACGGGGTTAAAACAGGGTGTCAAAGTTTATATAAATTTTTTTTTTTGTTCGCATTTAATTGAAACTTATTAAACATACTCTAAAATAAAAATAGTGAAACGATTATTTCAGCATTTCCCAAAATTTAACCCCTAAGGTGCTAGGGGGGTGGAAAAATTTGTAAAATATTTTTTTTTGTATTCACCGAATGAAACATGGTATAAGTAGGTACTCTACAAGAGAGAAATATCAGTTACGAAAATTCAACCCCTATGGGAATAATAATAATAATTGTTCATGATATTAAAGTAAATTCGGACAAATTAATATTCAATTAAAAATTAAAGTTCGACGGGGACTAGGATCGATTTAATCTGCAATAAAAGAATTTGATATTCAACCCCTAATGGCGAGAGTAGACGGGGGTTAGTTTTTAATTTTTTTTAACTAAGATCCAGGGTATTTACGTTTTTTTATAAGTAATGAATAAAAACCAATTAAAAAAATGTAATATGTCATCCCCTATTACTTATAGAGGGTTCTAATTAGTTTACGCGAGCGAAGCCGCGAGATTCCGCTAGTTACATATAAATACTAAACCGATTATCAAATTTCATAACTTTTCATAAACACTCACCACTCCGAACAACGACGGCATCGGTAATGATGGCTAGAGGGGCCCCCACACCACATATGTACATACAAGACTTTAACGTCAATTTGTTAATTTAAATTTCGTGCAGAAATAGAGCAGTCACGGAATTATTGTGATAGAGATAAGGGAAGGTCGTTACATGGAGCGGTTGGCCAATCGTTTCTCGGAGTGGTCGTTATTAAGATGGTCGTCGTTTAGAGTGCTGAATGTATTAGATATTTAAATAATTACATTCGTTGGAAAATATAATAAAAGAATAAAAATATAATACTGCTTTTTGTTTTTATTTTTATCTGTTTTATGGCTTTTTTAATTAAAAATATTTACCTAGATTAAATATATTCAAATATTAGCCCACATAGATAAGAAAAATATCAGCATTAGATTAAATATATTATACATTATTACATGCGTATTTAATGTATGTACCTGTCTTCATTTAATTATTATTACATAAATAAATCTTCAATCTATCATTATATTTACTGAAATTATATTTTACTAAATGTAAACCGCAGTTGTTCTTACCCTGTTTTTCATTAGGTATAAACCACATCCTTTATTATATATTTCGTCACCAAAGTTTTTGACGTTATTGTACTCAATAAAATTTATATTAAATGGTGGATATATAAACACATAAATACATTTTTTGCGGTATTATGATTATGAATAACAATAATACACACGGCCGCATTAAAGTACCTAAATGTCTCCAAGTAAAACTTGGTGGCGACCCACTTAAGGAAAGTTCCAAAAATCGTAATGACGGAAATAAAAATTTAATTAAATAAAAAAATATTATTAAAAACAAATTATATTTTTAGTCAAAAAAAATTTCTGGAAAAATTAATATAAAAAATATACTTAGATTATAATATTATTCACAAATTTTATCTGAACAACAGTGTTTTACTATACGCAATAATTCAAAAAAAACATTTCCGGTTCTTGACTGGCTTAAAAAATAAGAAGAAATAGGAAATGCACATCTACCAAAAAAAAACTTTATATTTAAAATTTCATGTTTATTTTAGATAGACCGTATATGATTCGAAAATCCTCAAAACGTATAATTCCATTAAAATCTAATGTAGAATTTTTCATGAATAAAATTATTTACATTGAAACAGAACATAAAATAGCTGTCATAATGAAACAATAGACAAAATTAATAATAAAAATAATAAAAACATTATTTACACTATATTTCATGTAAGTAGGTATGAATAAAAATCTTAGTTTAGAATCGCTTGTTTATCTAAATTATGCAAATATTATTCACAATACTGTACATTTCTCACTTGCAGATATTGAATCACACATACATAGGTACTGAAGATATCAGATCCATGAGATAATAACCACTGAAGCAGTTGCTCTAGTTTTTTCTTAAGTATAATTAGCTAAAGTTATGCTGATGATTATTAAGTAATAATATTGTACAAATAAGTATAAACATAGTGTTTGGTGTTATACAATATAATGGGAAACTTATGATGTACTACATTGTATCGTTTTTTTAATAATAAGAAACGTAAATAATTTCAAAAGCAAATCAACTGAAACATGTTACGAAAATACTGTGAATTTAATTAGCAACTACAGTTTTCTAGTTTTGAAATTTTGCTATTTCAAATCAAATAATAATAATATTCATATGTATAGTTAATATGATAGATACAATATACATAGGTGTTACAATATGTAGTCATTCAAGATAAATAATATTTGTAGAGGAAAGGTTTGCAAAATGAGTACCCTTAGCTTTTTTGCTCATAACTTGTCTATAAATTTATCTTTCGCGGATGTTAATATATACCCTTCTTATTAGCTATAACTTTAGCGATGCTTTTTTGTCCCATCTTGACATAGTGGGAAATTGCCCCACCCCGGTAGGAAATGACAGAACAACAAATTCTAATGTCTGAAAAATGTTTCCCCCACACAGAGACCGTGGGGGCAACTTTCCACTATGTCAAGATGGGACAAAAAAGCATCGCTGATGATTCTCTAAAGTTTTTGGGAGGAAAAATTGATATTTTCGAGAAAATAACATGGTGCATTTACAAAATGTGGGAGTGGGGGGAGCGGCAAAAAAAAGTTATTTTAGCGGTTTCCTGGGTATTTTGGGCCAAGGAATCGAAATCTGTTATAAAAATAGGGGGTTCCCATTTAAAAAATACGAAGGGGGGAGCGTTCCCCCCGGGGGGCAGATCCTTCTCCACAACTGACATCGCCATGTGATAGCTGGGAAAAAATTCTAACATTTTTGTCTGAATCATTTTTTTTGATAATTCCTCCCTGGCGAGTTACGCAGGTGTATCCATCTTTTTTCAACACTCTGTATATTTACCTTTCGATATCGCTGAAAATTTTTCACTTTATGAGCATAATAAAAAAAAAACATTATTTTTTTCAATATTTTTTAACACTGTGTTTGGTGGAGCTGTATGTGATGCGTCTTTTCGTATCTGTTATCTGACCCACATGAAAATTAAAATCTATGAAAACAATTACGATGACAGTAAACATCCCGGTTTTGCCGACGTCAAAAATGACAAAAGTATAGGGTGTCCATCTTACAAACCTGTCAGATGCAGTTTTAAACCTACATACATTTAAAACTGATAAACGTAATCGATCAAGTGAAATAGGGGGTTAAAATGAGTGAAAAGCTATTTATTTTGTGAAAAACTTAGAAACTGCGAATTTTATTGACAAATATTTTTAATATGCATTGTAGTCTCTTTTAGACTTTTAATTTGTTTTTTTTTTTTTTTTATTCTAACAACTAATAAAATTAATTTTCTCAATTATTTATGTTTCAGAATTAGTTAACTACACATAAATTTTAACATAGCATAGAAACTGGTCCAAAAAAATGTTTATTTATTGTTTATTTCTTATCTGTTGGCTAATAAAATCCACACACACTTTTTTTTGTCGAGTGGCCCTGACCAACGTAAATTTTGATACATACATGTACTTTTGCACATATGTAGAATATCTCTTTTTGTAATAAATCTAAACGATTGAGCAAGAAAATTTGAAATAGGTCCATATCTATTAGGTCAGATAAATGTAAACAAACGTGGTGGATAGTTGATATGACCCGTTGTAACTTTTGTATAGATTACAATAACAACTTTGTACTTAATTCTAATTTAGATTAGCGATTAAAATAATGTTTGTGAAAAGTAAATACGTAAAATATACATGTATAGACATACAAAGCTGTGCAAAAGTATAAATAAAATATACTTAAGTACAAGTATAATTATTTTATTTAAGTACTTAGGAACTTTTCAACAAATATGCAATACTACGTTCACATCTCAAACTAGCACATTATGTATAAAACAAATATTATCATGACTGTTTTTTTAACAGCTAGAAATTCAGTTAGTAAAATAAATGTTCAATTTTATCGATTTGCTAATTTTATACAGTTATATATGCCGTGCAAAAGTCTTTAAGCACTCATTTTTTTGCGTATAGTAAATATAAAACTGCAAAAATGGTTGATAAAAAGACTTTTATCCACGACTTATATCTCTCAGAGGGAATAATGAAAAAAGAACTTTTCTGATTGGTGCATCAGAGGGAATAATGGTCATTATTCCCTCTAAATGCACCAATCACAAAATTTCTGAAATTAAATAATACCATGGAAACAAAATACACAAATTCTAAAGTCTAAAAAATTTATTTGCGACTGTCAAATAAAACACCTAGTGTTTGTGTATTTGTATTGAGATGGATAAAAATGAAGAGTCTATTACTTGTACACCTCCCGAAATTGTACTACAAGCTGCAGCTACTGGAAAAATCAAAATGCATAATTTATAATAACACATGGACATAGGAATATAGGGACATAGCATAAACTAGCTTTATAGGCGAGGGGGGTGAAGCCGAATTGCGGAGGGGGACTGATTGATTACTATGGTTATTTTGGTCCTTAGATTTGATTGGTTACACTTGTACGACGTTCAGTACCGCTAAATTTAAAAAATAATTATTGATAAATTCGATTTTTTAAAGATAAATAACAACTATTCCTAACTTTATTGGAAAAAAAACTGTAACAATAATTCATTCTACCATTATTGTATCTTAAATAAATAAAAATAATTGCATAGTAGTTTTTAACAGATTTAATTTATTAAAAAAAAATTATATTATATTTTTTTAACGTAATTATACATTTCACGTAATAAATAGTTTATTAACAAGAGCAACATATATTTTTAAAAGGTAAATAACAATAATAACAAATTTAATACCTAACCGTGAAATGAAATTTTTACATTATTTCCTCTATTTTTTATTTTCTTCCAGTTTTGATTGTCTGATCTGTTTTCACATAAAGGTACACAGCACTGCACCATTTTTGGGTGTAAACACTCTTAATTCATTTGAATTGTAAGGAAAATAATGAGTTGCTAATTACGCAAAAAAGTTATTTGACATATGGACATAATATAATATTCAGTAACATTTGAATTCTATAGCATAGTAACCACATAGTAACCAATCAAAATTAAGGACCAATTACTTCGTCTCCCTCCCCTTTCAGGCTTCCACCCCGCAGCGTTATGCTCCGTCCCTATATTCCTATGTCTATGTAATAACAGAGTTTGTATTTTGTTTCCATGGTATTATTTAATTTTTATTAATTTGAGATTAGAACAAAAATTTTTGTATTGAAGCTTGCATTCCTTGTATTCAGTTGTGTTTATGAAAGTAAATAAAATAGTCGTAGATAAAGTACAGTATACTACTCGCAATAATGGCTATTATAACCTCGGAATTTTTTTTTCTCCCTCGCCACTACGCGGCTCGGTTCGAAAATTATTCCTCGGTAATAATAGCTATCATTATTGACTCGTGGTATAATATACTATTATCCACGACTTATATCTCTCAGAGGGAATAATGAAAAAATAACTTTTCTGATTGGTGCATCAGAGGGAATAATGACCATTATTCCCTCTAAATACACCAATCACAAAATTTCTCAAATTAAATAATACCATGGAAACAAAATACACAAATTCTAAAGTCTAAAAAATTTATTTGCGACTGTCAAATAAAACACCTAATGTTTGTGTATTTGTATTGAGATGGATAAAAATGAAGAGTCTATTACTTGTACACCTCCCGAAATTGTATTACAAGCTGCAGCTACTGGAAAAATCAAAATTCATAATTTATAATAACAGAGTTTGTATTTTGTTTCCATGGTATTTTTAATTTTTAATAATTTGAGATTAGAACAAAAATTTTTGTATTGAAGCTTGCATTCCTTGTATTCAGTTGTGTTTATGAAAGTAAATAAAATAGTCGTAGATAAAGTACAGTATACTACTCGCAATAATGGCTATTATAACCTCGGACTTTTTTTTCTCCCTCGCCGCTACGCGGCTCGGTTCGAAAATTATTCCTCGGTAATAATAGCTATCATTATTGACTCGTGGTATAATATACTATTACACGGTAGTGTATTTAGTTAATGTAATACAAAAATCAACGAACTTCCTCGTGCGTGCAGATTTCGCATATTACATACGTATCAGTGTTTCTCACTTTACGAACGAATATTAAAAATCATTTAAAACGTAAAAGCTGGATAATATTAACTGCTGCATATTTCATTATGAAAAGGATTTTTATTTTGCTTATAAATGTATCATATTTTTCTTTCTGTTTTAGTCGATAATAGTATATTATACCACGAGTCAATAATGATAGCTATTATTACCGAGGAATAATTTTCGAACTGAGCCGCGTAGCGGCGAGGGAGAAAAAATTTCCGAGGTAATAATAGCCATTATTGCGAGTAGTATACTGTACTTTATCTACGACTATTTTAATTACTTTAATAAAACACAACTGAATACAAGAAATGCAAACACAAGCATTATTGTTATAATTTCAAATTAATATAAATTAAACTATACCATGGAAACAAAATACACAAACTCTGTGGTGTCCAAAAATATTAAAATTAGTAATATTACATTTAATAAACTGAAGAAGTTTTGTACTATCAACAACTTTACTAGAATTTTTATCTATCTCAATACAAATACACAAACACTAGGTGTTTTATTTGACAGTCGTAAATAAATTTTTTAGACTTAAAGTTTGTGTATTTTGTTTCCATGGTATTATTTAATTTGAGGAATTTTCTGATTGGTGCATTAGAGGGCAATAATGATTTAGAGGGTAATAATGACCATTATTGCCCTCCAATGCACCAATCAGAAAATTTCTCTTTCGTCATGGTTCCCTCTGGGATTAATATATCGCATTATATAGTAAAAACTACGTATGTAATGTATGTATTATATATAAGTCGTGGATAAAATTCTTTATACGTACTTACGCATAAAATATTCAAATTTTTCATTGCCATCATTATTTATTTTCTATGATACTTCAACAAAATTAAGTATTTTTCACCCTGCATAGAGATTTCATACATAACCATTAGGGTTTCACACATAAGCTTTCGTCTCGTACGCACGTTCCATAGAATTCCAAAAATCAATCATTTATTTCAAAAGAAACACATTCTATTAAACAATATCAAACAAAAATATACAGTTAATACAAAAACACATGTTTTTATATATAAACAACAACAATTCACGGTATGTGTGTAAAAGGGCAGACGTGACACGATGGTTTCACGCCGCTCTATATGGGTCACGGTTACGCTAATTGCTGCACAGCACACATAGCCACTGCTGGTCTTTATGTAATACTCGCGTTTGTTGCAAAACCAACATCCGATATGTTATGTGTTACTTACTGCTTACTATGCTCCGTACGGCTTCGAGTGATAGTATTCAAAACAGTGATTGTCAACAGAATCAACTGAACGTATGCCATTTGTAAACTGTTCAAATTAGAGTTGTTAAGGATATGAAATATCAGATATGAATGTGAAATTATTTCGGATACAGATTCGGATACGGATTCGGATACAGATTCGAATACGGATTAGGATGTGGATTTTTACTACTTATTGTTAGTATAGGCATCTGTTTTGCCCGCAGTTTATATCTTGGGGCCCGGGCCACTAGTAGTAAGAAACTATCAGAAAATTCAAACTAGTTTCGAATACCTGATAGTTTAGATTTCGGAAACGAAATTCCGTAACATTCGTAGTTCAGATGTAAAAATAATTTATGCCCAGTTTCACAAACCTACAGTTGTTTTTAACCCGCCGAGCATATGCTAAACCTTACCTCAATGTCTTAGAATTGTCATATAAATTTAATACCCCATTCAAAGTGCTTGTTATAACTAACACATTTTATTTAATTTCATTATAATACTAGACACAAATAACGAATAATATTAATACATAAAATGTATTAAGATGTTTTAAATATATTTTATATACCGGGTGGACCGTTTTAACGTTTAATGGAGAATAACTCAACCGGTAAGTGAAATAATAAAAAAGTTTTCAGATAAAAGTTGTACGGTTTGGAGGGGGACATAGATGTACTTGGATGAAATTTTTTTAGGTGGTGTTTTCAAAGTGGTATGAAGGTCAACATCATTTTTTTAAATGGGAACCTATAGTTTTTATCAAGTAATTTTATTTAACGTGAAAAGACACGAATCTTTCATTGAAAACATTTTTTTAAAACAAATTAAACCTTTCCAAGATATCTAACAAAAAAGAAACCATAAATTTTAGAGAAAAAGTACAATTAGCAAAAAATGTTTATTTTGGTCTAATAAAACTTAAAGAATCATTTTTAAAATTTTAAAACTTATTCTAAAAAATTTTTAACATTGTTTTTTTTTTTTGCTCAAATAAAATAAATAAACGAAGTTTTAAAATTTTAAAAATAATTCTTTAGTTTTGTTAGATCAAAATAAACATTTATTGTTTATTGTACTTTTTCTCTAAAATTTATGGTTTCTGAGTAAAAAAATAATGAAATTTCAAAATCTTGAATTATTTTGTTAGATATCTTGGAAAGGTTAAGTTGTTAAAAAAAAGTTTTCAATGAAAGATTCGTGTCTTTTCACATTAAATAAAATTACTTGATAAAAACTATAGGTTCCCATTTAAAAAAATGATGTTGACCTTCATACCACCTTGAAAACACCACCTAAAAAAATTTCATCCAAGTGCATCTATGTCCCCCTCCAAACCGTACAACTTTTATCTGAAAACTTTTTTATTATTTCACCTACCGGTTGAGTTATTCTCCATTAAACGTTAAAACGGTCCACCCGGTATATTTCTACCTTTGAAAATTAGTATAAATTATCTTGCAAATAAGCAGAATTATTAATTATTAATATTCTAATACACTTCAATAAATTCTTAAATTAATTATTATCAGGATAAAATATAATTTGTTAGTATAATATTCAAATTCAAATTAAATTATCATAATGAATACATCTTCAAAAGATTCAACATATTTGATATTTAATTTAATTACAAGATTGTTTACAAAACAAATATTACGAAAACGATTTCAAATCCTCGCTTCATTTTCATCAAAGCAAAATAACTATTGGATTATAATTAATTACCTGCAATCACAACCAAACCTTCTCCAGACACAAGATAAATAACCAGTTCAGAATTGAAAACCAGTAACTCCACAATCAAATCAAAAGGTAACATTTTAAATACAATAAAACTCAACAAAATAACTATCGGATTATAAATCATTACAATCACAATCAACCTTTTCCAAACACAAGATAAATTACCAGTTCAGAATTCAAAACGTAACATTTTAAATATAATAAAAATCACAAAATTGATGATAAAAAAAATGAACCAAAGAAATGTTGTACATTTCGTTTTTATTGAAGTCTACATAATAAAGATTTAAAGTAACATAAATTTTTAAAAATTATCAAAACCCACAAGTGAGTGTTGCCGCGCAACCCACTTGACACAACTCAAAACATACCCTTTCCAATCGATTCGTGAATCAATCCCGAATCCAACGAGGTACATGAAGCTATATATGAATAATTTTGAGAAGAGGGAGTCACCCCCTCAAAAATTCCTAAAATGGGCTACACTAGAATTAGTCCTATTCCTACTATTTAACGAAAACTCGCGGTCTCTAGGTGGTCAGGGGGCCGAGATCTCGCAGTGGAAGATAGACAGACGGGCAGAAAATCGAGCATATAAGCGCTACAACTTCGTAGGTTGCGTTAAAAAATAATGCTGGGCATTTGCACTGTGATGTGTAAACATCTATTCGGCAATTTTTTCGTGCATTAAAATGATCCTTGATAAAAGTACTATTTAATTATTAAAGTTAGATAAATACTCTCGTGGATATTTATGTAGAACTATTTAAACTACAAAATATCCATTTATAGTTTTGATGTGCATATCTCTTATAATTTAGGCCAAAGTGCGGGTAAAATGAGTCATGCTCTGTTTTTATTTTTAATTGCGTAACTAATTTACTCACTGCTCTCAGCTCTTATGAGATGATAAGGTTAATACCTAACATAAGGGAAAAGGAAAGACGTACATTAGTTTTAATTTAATTTGATTAACTACGTAAATCATATTATGGCCCGTGTTATACAAAAAGTTACCCTCCACTGTTCTATAGTACTTTTGAAATTTCAAGGAACACTATGGTATATATTTCATCGAAATCGGTCGAGTAGTTTATAAGATACTTAAGTTAAAAAAATAATAATGTCACTTAAGATAGTGTATTGCATCTTTTTTGGTAAATTTCACTCCAGTCTACGATTTTGCTCTACATATACCTTTTTACACAACAAAAATCGTAAATAAATGACATACCATTAAACTAAAATTAATGAAAACATGTTTAAAACCACTGGTCAATCATGCAATTATAATTTTAAGCGTATTAAAAAATCAAATATATACTTCACCTCACCCACTTTCTTTATAATTCCTCTTAAAAACACTACAAATCGAGTTCAAATTGTCTTAATAAAAAACAGACCATCTGTCCTTTTCATAGAAAGTGTTCAGTTCGCGAATGAACTTCGATCGATTCTAATATCGATTAGTTAATTAAGAATAAATGTAACAAACAAATGCACTTTCTGTTAATTGACTGTCGCAGTTGTGTGCAGGTTTTTTTATATTTGATTGGCTGAACGACTGTCGCGTCGCAAAAGAAAACAACACTAGTGTCGTTTTATTAGAACAATCAAACATGATACCGACTGCAAAACATTTCAATTTAATTAATTGTTAGTTTTAAACTGTTGATGCACCATACAGCAGTCGTATGACGCTTTAATCTGCTGCTATATCTTTGAAGATTATGTACGCATATTTTGAATCATTATTTAATTATTGTCCGAATCGTTACTGTCCGTTCATTGTTATTGTCCGACCCTTAACCCTGGACGGGTAGACGTCAAACTTAAGCGGGCAAGAGTAGACGTTCGTAAAATTGACTACTACTTGGTTTTCTAATAAATTTATGGCAAAAAAAATCTTTTGATTTATGTATTTACAAAAATACCGAAATACGAAAGATTAAAATATAAGCTTAGTAATATAAGTTTACAGCGAATCGACAAACGAAAGAAAGTATCATTGGATCAAGCATTGAGATGATTGAGATCTTTTTCACATTCACAGAATATCCTTTTACGTACATATTTCGACTAAAATTTACGTAAGAGAGTAGACCTTCGTGAAAAATACGATGTGACTTGTCGATCTATGGCTCTCTCTAGAAAAATAGCAAACACTGACACCTGTCCTTGGCAGAGGATGAAGACGAACTATTAAACGAGGCATATCTTCCCACTCGGCTCCCCACCCCGTCTTGATTTCCCTGTAGAGGACGTTGTGTAAATGTAGTCGTAATTATTACGAACGTCTACCCGTCCAGGGTTAAGAAGGTTGACACCATAAAAAAATAACAGATGAAACTTTTTGTAAATAACAAGATATTTATATTTATGAAATCCTTGCAAAACATTAAGGTCATTAGGAGAATAGTTTAAAAGATTAAATTAACATACATTCTTATGAGAACTGCATAATTTCGAGAAATAACATGACTTTTCAAATTGATGTGACAGAGAGAATTTGTTGAAAATTTGAGCATACATTCTTTATTCATTTACAAAGATATCTGTAAATTTTCAGAATGATTAGAAATCGTGTTTTTTAATTAAAAAATTATAAATGTGTGAAAGACACACCTTTTGCCTTAATTCTCATAACTTTTTGTCGACCAATCATATCGCACCCCCGCAAAAAAGTGTCACAACTCAAAAAATGTAGTTTTGAGGAAATAGGAATAAATGAAATTATAACAATTTAGGTAAATCAAAATTGTAAAGGTAGTAGGACTGATACACAGTATTTAATTTAAATATTTCAGTATTATTGTGATGTTTGAAAAATAGCAACTATTAAAACGCTTGGTGATTAAAGCTTTGGCATCTTAGGACGCCGCGCCGACCGCGCTGGCCGCACTGGCCGCGTCGTCCGCGCCGGCCGCGCCGTCCGCACTGTCCGCCAGACAGGCGATACAGTTTGTGTTTTTTTAACCTTGAAAATAATATACACACATCAGTCGGCACGTTCTTTATAAATTGAAACGATATTATTTTCAAGGTTAAAAAAAACACAAACTGTATTGCGTGTCTGGCGGACGGTGCGGACGGCGCGGCCAGCGCGGTCGGCGCGGCGTCCTAAGATGCCAAGGCTTAAGTATTTTAAAAAATTAAAAAAGTTACATTTTTTTAGAATATGCTCTTTTTGACGGTAGGTAGGTACACGGAGTACATTAATGACAATTTTAAGTAGAAATAAATAATAATTTGGAATCATTCTACATATTTATCTCAAATATAACATTTTTTGAGTTGTGACACTTTTTTGCGGGGCTGCGATTATAGCAATGTTTGCCGCGCCCGCTTCTACGCGTTCTACACTTCATACAGAAGTGACTGTTTGACTTTAATTTTCACGAGACCGAGACGAGAGTTCAGTTACAAAAACCAGAATCATACGAGACTTAACCCAACCCATGCCGTCTTGTCTCGCGTCGAGCTCTAACCAAAACGATATATTTATTACCAAATTTATAAGTTGATATCAAAATAAGTACCTATCTAATTTTACAGAACACAAAATATGTAATATTTAAATTACTTGGTATATTTTGTTTATAGAACCAATTTTCTCGTCTGTTAAATTTGCAATTATAGTTAGGTATTAATTTTGGCAAATATAAATTACTAGAACATAATTCCCCTGACACATGTAAAAAATAATAATAATTGCGTCCATCCTGGAAACACAACAAACAACTTCGTATATGTACATTTTTTATAATTTAATGTACCGGACAATGGTATATAATTTAAAATATAAATGTATACAGAATGATTCAGGACTTGCATGCTAAACTTTAAGCTCTCGTAAACTTATAGCCAGTTCTTTTACTGTTTCACATAGTTAAAGGTAACTTGGTTAAAAATCAAACTAAAAATGGTTATTTATTGATACGGATACATTTTTGGAGATATTGGTATTTTTATCAACTTTTGCAATTTGAAATATAAGTATTAAGTAAAATTTATTTTGTATCTATATTTATCGAAAACGATTGATCCTATGACAAATAAGCAAAGTATATTTTTGTGTATTTTGTGTCACATAATGTTATACAAGTGCACAACTCAAGAAAAAATAAGGAATAAAAAAAAGCTTCTATTTAAATGCACTTTTTTAATAATAAACACTTTTTATTTAATCGTTTTCACTTATAACAAATATACTGCATGCATTGAAAAATTAATTATTCAACATTAAACAAATATATGGAACTAAAAACAAGTTATATCACTTTAAATAAATAGTTTCAACTAAAAAAATAATACTTTACACTCGACCTAAATTTGGACCTGTCAGATTTTAAAAATATGTACATATTTTTGATGTATTTATTGTGATTTTCTATATTTTAAAACGATTAAATATTCGCCTCATGCATTAAAAAAATATTAAAATTTATGTTCACGTGTATACTATTTTTAGTGCAAAGTATTAAAATTTATGTCCGATTTCCTATCTGTAAATACTATTTAATATATAATACAATTAAACAGAGCCCATAAAAAAATACCAGATAAAAATCGACGTCCCCATAAAACCGTGATCTAAATAATTTTTAATTTTTTGGAACTGAAAATCGAGAACAGTTATTAATACTAAACCGGTTATCAAATTTCATAACTGTATCATAATGGTTTCTCAAGATATTAAATAAAAACTAATTTTGTGCGAAATCTTTGAAGGGCTGTAGTTCCCTTACGTAAAAAAAATCGGATACAAATGTTCATATTTGAGTTTTGTGTTGTGCTTAAAATATTTTCCTCAATCTACTGTTTAAGGTTGGCACGAAAGTCCTGAATCATCCTGTATATTGTGAAAAAGATTATCACGCAAGTGCGTGTATGTATTTATAAATGTATAAGTCTAGACCTCTGTAGACCACCGTGACAGTTCATTCGGTTTACATTATGCGTACGGCATTTCCGCTATCCGGCTGTTTTATTACACATTATGACTCATTAAAACACATACAACACTGCAACACATACGAGTATACTCCCAACTCTAATATAATATGTGCATATATACATGCGTACTTTAACTTCTATACTGCGTTTCAGGTGCAGATTTTTGTCCTACATACATAGAGATGAGATTGTTTGAATTTTAATGAAACGAGACTGTCTTAAATATAGACGAGATGAAACCAAGGCAATATCAACTCCATTTATTTACATCGTACAGACACTCGGTTTTAAAGGATTGTCAATATTTAGTATTCCAACATAATTCTAGGTTCTTTGACGACTCTGAGATATAATGTAAATAATATGTGTTTGTATAATGCATATATAAAATTCAGTTTCGTATGTAAGAATAAATAAGATTCGCATAACACCGACAATATTCTCGGTTTTGATTACCGACTTGAATTTGAACTGACAATGAGACTGAATTAATTTAAAATTATTGATCACATGATTTTTGACTGGTTTCTCATTCAATTTTATGTAAAAAATATATATCAAAGTAATAAGTTCAGACAAAAAAAGACATTATAATTAAATTAAAGTATAATATACAATTTTGCACTTTCTAGGTTTCTTGTAATAATACATGGTATGAAGACTTATAATATGACCAGCGAGCCACCCCCACCCCCTATCTGCAACAATTTCTTCGTTTTTATGAACATTTATATAAATTATATATTTTTTAAGGTTCCGTACGTCAAAATGAAAAAAATGGAACCCTTATAGGATCACTTTTTGTATGTCTGATTGTCTATACCTTTTTTCTCAGAAACGGCTATATGTATAAAGATGAAATAATTATCAAATTCTAATGGTCTACAGCTACATATTTCTGTAAAAATTCAATTTTCTACTTCAATGCTGCAATGCTACAAAAAGATACGACCTTTATTTTGAGTCATAACCTATATAAGGTACTTCTCATTGATCTATAATCTCAAAATTTGGTACGAAGGAAAGTCTCGTAGTAAAAGTAAAGAAAAAAATGCGAAAATTATTATTTTCTAATTCTATGAGAAATTATAAGCTATAAACAACATACAGTGTTTTTTCCCCCCTTTGGATTTGAATTACAGAAAATCATTTCTTACATAGTGAGTGCTACGTCACAAAAGAAAGACACCTCTAAAATGTCTAGGGTTCATGTGTTTGAACTGGGCGTTGATGAGTCAGTCACTCAAAAAAACAATTGATAAGGACCTATACAAAATATTTATTATAATAATTTTCAAATTCATATATGGAAATACTCATTTATATTTTCATAATCAGTGTCAACAAACGAGCAATGAATACGGCCCCATGGGTAGTTCGACCCCGAACTAACCA
This sequence comes from Sialis lutaria, assembly GCA_949319165.1. Lineage (NCBI taxonomy): Eukaryota > Metazoa > Arthropoda > Insecta > Megaloptera > Sialidae > Sialis > Sialis lutaria. The sequence continues at coordinate 20,533,731 of OX439241.1, forward strand.
TTCTTTATATTTTTAGATTTGAACAAAAAAAACATGCATCTTTAATGAGTTAATAAAAGTTAATTTCTTTCAGGCCTTCATTTATTTTCGTACACACTACACAGCCCCGCAAACCCTATGACCGGCTATGTTCATAATACGTCCTATAATATAAAATCAACAGGGTCTTAATTACATATTAAATACACCATACACGTTCGTTATGTTCATATACAGGGTGATTCAGCACTGTCATGCCAAACTTAAACTACAATAATATAAATTTATTATTTGTAATTTGAAGCATCCGTATTAAGTTAAATTCTGCATGCTTTCTTTTCCATCGATATTTCTCGAAAACGGTTTATACTATGACAAATAAGCAAAGTATATTTTTACGTATTTTGTGTCATTTAACCTTAAATCAGTGCTTAACTTTATAAAAATAATTAAAGAACAAAAATACTAGATAAAAAACGATGGGCCCACTGGCCCCATTCATCCCCGGTCTAAATTATAATTGTTTAATACGAGAAATCGATAACACTTATTATTACTAAACAGAATACCAAATTTCATAATTTTATCACAAAGGGTTCTCTAGATATTAAATAAAAACTCATTTTGACGAAAATCTTTGGTGGGCTGTAGTTCCCTAACCAAAAATTTCCGGACACATATTCATTAGAAGTTTTTTGCTTGAAATATTTTTCTTAATCTATGGTTTAAGTTTGGCACGACAAAGCTGAATCACCCTGTATAATAATCGTATTTTAAGAATCGATTCTGATTAAGCTAATAATAATATTTATTCATCTGTGTAAACACCCACACATAGTCAACAAACTTCTACCATTAGAGCTTGACATTTACACACCAGAGATTTGTGAATTACAAAATTCTAGAAAATAAATTAAACGGGAACACGGGATTTCCATTTAGGTATTTACAAAATTAGGATAACACATTTGCATGTATGTACCTATATATGTACGTATCTGTGTATGTATATGTGTACATGAATAGATAGATATATACATTTAATGACTATATACAATGTTTAAATTATCAAATTCCGTGAATTTCAATATTAATAAATCATATCACTAGCAGCTCGTATAAAGTTTTAATGAGAAAATATAGTATTTATTAAATTTTGCGTCAACAGCTTTTCTCTGAAGTTTAAACATCGTATACACAGCCGAGCGAGGCGGGCCACAACCATAGCCACAACGTAATACATTGCAAAAATTCACAGGTATCGTTTATATATATTTTATAGGAAGTATTGCATATTGTAGTTAGAGCGGACATGCGGAAAGTCGCGAAAACCTGGCCAAAACTTGAAATGCACAATTCTATGTTAATCAGATCAAACGGAATCAAGCTAGAACATGTACATTATTAGTAATACAGTAATAGTAACCGACATCGGTTTATACGACATATTGGTTCAAGGTAACTAAACATACATATTATATAGTTTAATAACCTTGATATTGGTTATAACGACTCAAATAAAAATCTAACTGAATCCCATATAATTGCATTTTTACCGGTTATTATGATTATATCCGTTTTTATGACCTGATATAATAATCGTTATAACCGATTTCTACTGTATATAGAAAAAAACCTACAATTTTGTATTACTTATTTTCCTTCTATATGCACTAGTGTTTTAGTAAGCCCTTGGTCCTTAAACAAAAATTATATGCATTTAGTTTTATGCAAAGATGTACCCCGACATACGCAATTTCGCTTAATCGTTCCCACCTATCGCGTAGTTTTGTGATTTTACTGTATTCAAATATCTGTCTATTTCGTTAAGATGATCGCAATATAAGTTTTCAAAAAAATTGTAATTTGTCCTAAATTTAATTTATTTTCATATACATCTTAATAAATTACAGGTCAATATAGGTTCTATTGAAAATTTTCAAAATATGTTGTCTTTTTTTGTTTGAACTACGCGCCACGCGGGCACACCGGCGCGGCGCGGCGCTGTTGCTCAAAAGAGCAAGAATCCAGAGCCGAGAAACTCTTAAAAATAAAGATGCACTGTTGATTACTTGCTATGTGCCAGTGAATACAAGTTATTATAACTTGGCTTTAGCGTTTGCGCCATTTTTAACCGACTTCATTAAGAGTTTATCTTTTTCTTCCATATTTCATATTAGTACCATACATTTTAATCTATCACCCCCCCCCTAATTTTTTTTATTTATCAATTAAATCCAAAAATGTTTCGAATAAAAGTTGTTTGGTTTTGAGGGGGACCCAATATGGCGTTATTAATTTTAATAAAAAATTAGTGAAAATCTGAAATCTAAAATTATTTTGTTAAATATTTAAAAAAATGAAGTTATACAAAAAATTATTTGAAACAAAAGCTGTTTGTTTTTTCCAAACAATAAGATACCGTAATGAAAAATATAGGTTTCCATTTGAAAAAAAAATGTTGGCTCTATTTGACCATGAAGACGTCCAAAAAATCCAAAATTAATAACGCCATATTGGGTCCCCCTCAAAACCAAACAACTTTTATTCGAAACATTTTTGGATTTAATTGATAAATAAAAAAAATTAGGGGGGTGATAGATTAAAATGGGACACCCTGTATAGTATAGTAAGCATGAGGAAGGTTTAAAGATAAAAAGATAGAATTTAGATGTATAATTTAATTATATGGATAACATCTGTCCACTTTTCCCCGGACAGTGTCTTTTTTAGGGCGTCCGAGGACGTCAGGGGGATTTGCAAATGTGTCCGGAGTTTTTAAGAAAATAAGCTAGGTACATAAGAAAGTTGTCAAAATAGCTTTAAAAAAGGTCTTCACGTTTTATTTATAAGGAGCCGAAAGCAGTATACGTATTGGATGGTTAACTTTAACTTTTGTTAAATTTTCGAAATTTTAACGCTTTAACGATTAACGAAGTTAACTTTTTTATTAACGAGTTAACGATTAACGAAGTTAACTTTTGGATTAACTGTGCCCACCTATGGATACAATTAATACAATTATTAATTGTATCATGATGTAGAAATACTAGAAATTAGTAGAAATAGCCAACTTATAGTTTTCTACAAAACAGTTGCGTCAAAAATATTTAGCCAATATTCAGTCGAAACTAAAAAAAAAGATCATGATCGTGCGAGTAATATTAATTAACACGAAAACAACATGACTCAAATCTTGAACAAGTAATTACCGATTCAAGTATCCCCCGCTTGGAATGAATGAAAGCAAAGCAAGTCAACATTTTTACGTCACACTCAAGAAAGCCTCAATACCTAAACGTCACTATCAAACGTTGATATTAAATAATGGTATAATATATCTATACAAATCCACTGTGCGTCTGTCAGAGGTGTATATAATATTGGCCTTGTGGTCTCAGCGTGCCATGTTACAGGTTTAATCTAGTAATATTTAATGCAACTTTCGCTTAGCCTTCTGCAACATTGCTCACAGGTTAGTATCGAGTGTCCGTCACTGGACTAGACGACACAGTGCCGGATTTAAAAACACGTTCGTTAAATGTCACCCACAAGTTAAAATTATGTTGTAGGTCAAATATTACCTTATACCAGGGGTGACTAACAAGTCGAACGCCCGCTCGTTCACACTCCAACTCCTACGTCCCATATGGGCAAAAACAAATATAAATTTGGTCATTACTCGGTGAAGTACCAATCTGACGAAAAATATGTATGGAACCTTTTTTGAAGAGAATTTAATTCGCTTTCATTTTGTATGTTTTGTTTGCCCATATAAGATGCAAGAGTGTAAGAAGGTGATACTTAATGCCTGAGTAGCGAAAAGCGATTTAAAATAAAGGTTACAGATAGGAATATCTGCAATTATTTAAGTAGACCATATTATGATTAACAATCATTTGAATATTATATAATTAAAATATGACATTACTTTAAAAGTGTACATAGTTAAAAATACTTAATTTAATGGTTTAATGAAATTAATTTATAACAAATAAAAGGGTAGAGATACAATAATGAGTCTAAGACTTTTTTTAATGTACAAAAGCTTAAAGATTATGAAAAATATTTTTTTGAATAAATAAAACATGTTTCCCTTTCAGTTTAAGCTTCAGTGTTTAAACAATAATCGACCAAAGTAACGATGGACACCTCGCACTTTTATTTATTATATCAAGCCAACCTCCTCGAAAAAAAAATAGAAACGAAAAAACGACTGAGCCACTATGCCCTATACTTTATACAGAGTGGCCAGTATTTCTCTGAAACAAATTTCCCTGATTATTCCCGGTTTTCCAGGAGATTTTTTACCGTTTTTCCCTGTTTTATATTGAAAATTTTGATAAAAAAACTAAAAAAAGGTCACATGTTTTCTTTTAACTGTTAATAGATAACTGTTTAAATATTTTGCGAGAAATTTTGTGGTTTTTGCATTTTTATAAAAAATTCCCTGACTTCCAACCAAGTTCCCTGACTTTTCCCGGTTTTCCAGAAACTGTTATACTAATTGATACAATGTCCATATATCCATTATATTCTCATCCTACTAGTGCAGACAAAGTTGTGTTGAGTTGAAGCAGGTCACACCCTATACTAAAGTAAACAATTTCGTATAAAAATTTTGAAAAAAAAATACATATTTCACCTTCAGAAAATTTGCTGTCTAAAGCCTGTATTACACTTGTCAATTTTATTTTTGAACACTTGATGGCCTTAAAATGCTATGATACACTTGTAAGTTCGTTTACTTAATCAGCGAAACTAACTTATTGTTAGAGAAATTATATAAATAAACTATTTTCTCATCTATGAATAAACAACGTAACGTATAATAATAATAATAAATAACGAACACAAAATCATCCATTTTTTCACTCAAAATTGAGTATTTTCATTAACAATCGTCGTAATGGGCAAAATACTTAACATCGATATCTCTAGATGAGCCTTTTTTGTTAGGTTATAATAAAATTTATAAAGATAACTTTTTATAGTTCAATTATTTTTGGCATAAAAAAGTGAGCAAGCAAGTACATTTAACACATTCGTTCAAGTATAGAAGCAGGACGACATGATGATTAATTTTTTCGTGAATTCTCGGCTTTACAACCACAACAAAATTTTAATCGTACATGTCAATGTCAATATACTCTGTAATCTTGACAAAAATATGTAAACATTAAATAATAAATTTTGTACCATTCATCAAATATTAATATATTTAGATAGTGAGCAAAACAAAAAAAAACAGTCAAGGCTGGAAAGTCAAAATTTAAAACAAGAAACCAAAAATCACAATATACAACGAATTACAAGCTAATGTGAGGCATTTACACATTTATTTTTTTCAATTTAAGAATTATTAATAATTTTATATGTCCGCATAATTTTTTAATACGTCCCTGACTAACAGTTTTGAGCAATACTTCAGTAGTACTTTAACAAAGATAATAAGATTTCTAAATAAATTATAACTTTTTACTGTTAAAATAATAGTATCTAATAAACTTTATTTCAATTTCTTTACAGATGACATTTTAATTGAATATTAAAAATGAGTTGTTTTAATTATTATTATTAATATTATTATGCCATACATATAATTATAGGGACATTAAAATAAGTACTAAATTATTATTTATATTATTAGTAAGATCATTAACTAATATACAATATTATATTCATTTATAAAACTATCGATTAGCAATATGTTGTTAAAGTTTTCATGAAATAAATCAACTGGAGATAATTAATAATTAATACAAGGGTTCTATGCACTATATTTTTACACAAACAACTCTTTGGCTGTTTTAAATTAATCACTTTAGAATAATTTCTGCAGTTTTAATTGGCATTATTTAATTAGTCATATTAGATTCCATTTCATGCTATATGCAAATAACATATTTTTAATTAAAATATAACGCAGATAATTGTTAATTACGTGATAACTACATACGATATTCAAGTACATAGTTACATATATTATTTTACTTGATAATATACATATTTTTCTAGTTAGACGCATTTTCAATAAGCAGATGATTTAATTTGCATTTTATAAACATCTATAGATATATGTTAAAAGTTCATATTTGTATTAAAAATCGATACTTCAATGTTGACACTATTATTTTAACTACAATTTAGAAAACAAACAATATCACAAATTGATTGAAGAGAAATATTGTAATAATCTCAAGAGAAAAGTTACATGAATGTTATTAATTACATTGTTCAATATAATATTGCATTACTTTTACTGTTATTATACAATAGATATAGGTATACATTGTGTACTTTCAAACGTAAATAAGAGCACACACTACTGTCAAAAGTGTCAAAACAAATACATTGAAAGTGACAGAAACGTCAGAAAAATTAATAACAAAAATATGAAATGTCAAGAAAGGCAAGCAAATTATAGTTGACAGTTATGCTGTTTTGTTTACTGTGTTATGCTTTTTTTTAATATCACAGATGCAAGTCAGGAACATTACAAACATATTTGTTGTTGTAAACCTTGACAAAATGCAGTTTGGACACATTTTAATTTTAATAATTTGGCTAAACTATATAAATTCACGTACACTTCCGTATTTAAAATAACAAGAATGTTATAAAATAGAGCAGCGAATAAAGGAAAGGTGAGTTGTTTTCGAAAGTTGCACCTTTGTTAGAGGGTTAAGAAAGGTTGCCAATCGATATACTATCTCTGAATATTATGTGTAACTGCCTCACATTGACCGGTTTTTGCGTAACGAAAAGTGCATAATGTAACAAAAACATGTGTCTTACCAAAATACAAAGACTTGCGAAACTGACAAATGGGAAACCCACTTTCTACGGAACACTTTCCACCCAGAAGCTTGATGACACTTGCAAAATTTAATACTAACTATTCTCTCTTGCATATTTCACAGCACTTATTTAAACAAACATATTATTCAAATTTTATCAAATACAACCATAAAATTCACTTAAAAACAGCCGTCCATGTCCAGGCTGACTATAATAAATACAAACCCGCCCAAACGCTACAACTGTCAGTCAGACACTGGCGCACTGCTAGCTGTTTAGTTCCGTTGCCGGCCGCGCACCGCGCCACTCGCTTGCCAGCCCACCGTGATCTGCCACTCATGCGTTCACGTGACGTCACGTTTGCATAACAAACCGTTTCATTGGTCCTAATATTCGCCGCCGCACACATCTAATTCAAAATTGTAAACACACTGTTTTACAACTTATACATGTGTGCGTTACACATTGTTTTATTGTTTTACGTTAAAAACATAAATAAATAAATAATACATAAAAATTCGTGGCAAACTGGTACCCTTTGTGTGAGATATTTTAATCAATCTCTATTTTATGAATATAAATTCCACATTGAAAAAAAAACACCAAAGTAGATTTTTTTCATAAAGAATTATAAAATTTCAGGGCATCTTTCAACGCATTTTTGGCTGCTGTTTGTAATGTTCAGTACCGAAAAAAAAAACACTTTTGTGGAATAAACTGTAAATTTTAATTAATTTCAAGTTTTTGATGCTTTGGGGGGGGGGGGGGAATACTTACCAAACAAAAGTTATTATTAAATCTCATCGATCATAAAGGAATTTTAACGTTTTGTTGTTATTAAACTCCTCGTTTTACAAATTAAAAAAAAATGGTAAAAACATTTTGTTTAAATATGTCTCCGAAATAATTAATGTATAAAATCTGAAGAAAAAAAAAAAAATAAGTATAACGTTGCCGAGATAAAAAGAAAATTATCAGCACTAAATCATATGCTGCCATTTTTTCAATAATATTTCAACAGCTAAAAACTGCACTATTTTAAATTGATTCTTAACTAATGCCAATAAACTGTAAAGTTTGTGTTATCTAGTGCCATTGCTAGTGTAGAACTAACTGAAAAACTATGCGGTACGGGACACTAGTACACGAGGCTCGACTCGCATTTGACAAATTGTTTGTAAACTATAGACCTGCATTATCTAAATCCTATTCTGCTTAAATTATATCAGGCAAGATATTTTTAATGTATATAATAAGCAATATTTATTTATCATTTTTTGTACAACTCATACAATTAAATGTTTTCCTTATTTTATTAAATATACTTTTCTTTTCAGAAATGGAGGCATCATTGATACGATTTCCTTGTGTAGCCGCTAATAAATCAGTTTCAGAGAACTCATCAAAATAATAAAACGACCAATCTTTATGCGATTTATAAGTATTTTCTAATTCCATTTCCTTTTGTTCTGACCTTTTTTTTAGAATAGTAGCTGCCCTTTCTTTAAAACTTTGTTCATAATCCGACTCTATTGTAGTTCTTTTAAATAAATTTTCTTCGTGTATACTCTCCTTGAGTTCATTGAAAGTTTTCGTTAAATTTTCAAATCTATTTTTACCACTTAAAATATGATCCCTATTTTTTATACTACCCGCGCTTTTAATCAAGGTTACAGATTCCAAATTAAATTCTTTCACTTCGGGTATCTTTTTCAGTGCTTTATAAAAATAATCAATAACTGATGTTGTCTTCTGATTTTCTTCCTCATCTTGATCTTCATACTTAGACGCTTGCAATGCATGCATGTTATGTTGTCTAGCCAACGTATTAACAATCATTCCACTCACATATTTACTGGGTATTAGTTTTTCTTCTTCCGTAGTTTTTAAAATATCACTCAAACGATACATTGAGATAAACGAAGAGGATGTTCCAGATTCATCCACAGAAATTTCAGAAGTTTCAGACACATCTAACTCTGAATGAGATACTGGTGTTTGTGAGAATGATCCCTGCTGTGATATTGTACCTGCGTCTATCGAAGGAGCTACACTTTTGTACCTTTCATGCACACCTTGAAACACAAACTCGCTTAAACGAACGAACGATGCTTTAGATGTTTTACTTTCTCGTTTAGTATCATCCGGTACTTCCGGAGCTGCCTCAACTTTTACGTTAGGATCTTGTAAAAGAATCTTTGTATTACTTTCTTCCCTAAAACTGACATTTCTTGATTTTATAAGCTCACTTTCAGATTGTGGAGTTTTCTTTGACACTGTTTCAGAACTAACTACATCATCATTTACAGTGATACTATGGGATTTAGATTTAGTTACGTCTTCACTAATTATACTTTCATCATAACTTCCTTCTGATTTATCTGATATTAAATCTAATTTCTCATCTTTCTTGATCTCTTCAGGTGCCAATTTCTTTTCTTGAAACTCTCTCCTCTGCGCTTCTAATTCTTCGGGTGTTGTGGACTTTAGCCTTCTCGCCGATTGTTGATATTCAGCTAATGTTGATGTCGATACTTGCTGAGATAAAGTCATTTCATCTGTAGAATTAGAGTGCTTTGAAGTACCACTAGAAACGCCACTAACAATTGTGTGACTAGGGTTCTCAGAACTATTATTGGAACTAGCAGTAGTACTGATCGGTGTACTTAAAGATGCAAATTTCTTTAACAATGCTGTGTTACTGTCTTCTTTAAAACTCACTCTTCTGGATCTTGATAGCATACTCACTTCTGATAGCATACTAATATCATCACTAACACTAACTGGTTCTTCAATAACTGGAGCAGTATCTTTGATTTCTTCTTCGTAAGCTGAAGTTCGTTTCAATATACTTTCTACGTTAGTTGCTGATGTTGCGAGAGTGCCCTGATTATTTTCAGTTGCTGAAAGACTTGTTGGGGTTTCCACTTTATCATTTTCGCTTTGTTGTAAGGAGTGTTGCTTCAATTTGTCGAATAAACTGGTAACAAATATTTGGGTCGATGGAAACTTTTCCTTTACCGGTGAGTTCCCATAAGTGTGTAATTCGCTGCTTGAACCATCCGGATACGTATTTTTCTTTGCAGGCGGTATATTTGGTTTATCTTCCTCGCTCATTATACAAATTCAAATACTAGTTGTGGTATAAGTTAAACATAATATTTCTTTGAATATATTATTAATTGAAAAAATAAATACTTTTAATACAATGTAAAATAATAGTAAACATGTTAATATTTGTTTGATATTTTTACATATTTGACAGATACGTTTATTTTTGAACGAATCTAGTGGTCAATGTTTTAAAATAATTTGATCTTTTTATTATATTTGTTATTATAAAACTGAAAGTGACTGCAAATAACGTTATACTTTTGAATAATTTAAACCTTAACAATCATAAAAATATCAGGTTGTATAGATAAAACGGAGTATAAGCTCAAAGAATATACTTTGAACATGAGCAATTACTTCAAGTATAAACTAGGGTGATTCATTTCCGCAAAACATTTTTTTTCAAGGTCCTCAAGCAAAATTTTAATCTACATTTAGAAAAAAAAATTCTCACCAAGATTGAGCTCTTAATTCCTATTTTAAGTATTTGCAATTTAAATATGAAGTTTTCCCATTTAAAATGCATGTAAAAAAAAATTTTTTTTTTCAAATTTCTAATGCTTAGACACCTTTTATCATATTGGGAATCGGTTTGATGGACCTTACGGTAAATTTCACGTTCTTTAAAATTGCCTTAGTGTTTTTTTCTGTAACTCACACTGGTTTGCCAGTAGAAGTCATCTAAATACAGTTTTTGGAATAATTTTTTTTTCCATTTTTTTTTAGCAAACCGCAAAAATTAGGGAGAAAAAAAGAGCTGACTCGTAAAAAATAGTTATTTAACAATATTTAATGAATTTACAGCCATTTTTAGGCCTTAAAACGCAAGAAATTGATAAATACTAACTAATAATGCTGCATTATTAGTTAGTATTTAGATGACTCCTACTGGCGAACCAGTGTGAGTTACAGAAAAAAACACTAAAGCAATTTTAATTCCCAATATGATAAAAGGTGTCTAAGCATTAGAAATTTGAAAAAAAAAATGTTTTGCGGAAATAAATCACCCTAGTATAAACTAAGATTAGTATGAATAAAAAAAAACTAAGTTTTTACTCAAACTTTCTTACTTTTGAGTACAAATTCATCACACGAAATAACTGTTTATTCAATTAATTGCATTTTATCAAGTATTCATTTTATAACTGCAGTCCCTTCAGATCTACCTATGGTTTCATTATCGGAATACGTGTGAAATCAGCAGCTACGATTGCGATTGTAATTTATATTTTTTATACTTTTTCACAAATTTAACTTCTCAATTATTTGTACTACCATGCCAGCAATTATTTATAATACTATAGTCTATGTTTTCAGTCATTCTAATTAGAAAACATTTGTCACGAATATGCCTTTAAAATGTTTTAAAGCGCTGTTGAATTGGAAGGACTTTGCGTTTCCATTTTTCTTCGAGGATATGGCCGATTAGTTTTTTAATATTTTCTCTATTGAATCCACATATAGTGACTTTTGATTATACTTATAAATTTTCTTATATAAAGTTTTTTAATATTCTTATGATTCTAACAATAAGCATTAACGCGTTTATACTTTACTTTATTCAAACCACCCATTATTTTTATGATTTTTTAAAATATACACAATACAACATATTTTATTATAAAAGTAAACACAAATAAATATATTTATACTACAGATTATTATTTACGACAAAAACAACTAAAGTTACTTATAATTTTTTTAAGTACACTTTTATTTTTACTCATTTCTAATTCTTTACTACGCTCAGCCTCTTCAGTAGCTGCCAATAAGTCTGTTTCTGAATAACCATCTAAATAATAAAACGACCAATCTTTACTACCTTTAAAACTAGTTCTTGTTTTATCATTAGCATGTTCTTTCGCTCTTTCCTTTAATATTTCCTGTGCCCTACTTTGAAAGTGTTCTTCGAAATCTGCAAATGATACGGAATGTCTATATAACAAGTCTTCAGTTATAGTACTGCTAAGTTCATCGAACAGCCTTAACAAGTTATCTAATCTGTTCCTTCTTCTTAACGTAAATTCTCTATTTCTGACACTTGCTTGACTTTTAATTAAATTAACGTCCATATTATGGTCCGGCAATTTCGATTCTTTTGAAAATTCATCAATATCTCGAAGTCTCAGTTTGACAAAATCAACAAGTGATAGATATTCATTATCATCGATTTCATGTTGAATATCTATTGATTTAAGTGTATTCATGTTTTGTTCATGTCCATTGACAGTCATCCCAGTAACATATTTACTTGGTATCAATTCTTTTCCATCTTTTATCAATTCACTGTTACGTTCTGATAAATTAATTGGTGATAAGATTGATGATAAATCTTCACTAAGTGATTCAGGCGTTTCACTGCCTTTTTCACTCACCGATGCTCTTCTAGATTCATTGATTGTTTTAAGTGTTGAATAAACGTATTCACTTAAACGAACAGAACCTCTACGATGTTCTGGAGTCGGCGTGCCTTCTGGTGAATTTTTCTCATCAGATGTAGATAAAGTATCTGGAGATTCGTTTTGATATTCGTTGGGTATATCTTTAATAAATGTAAGAGTTGTGTTACTACTCTCACGAAAACTTACTCTTCTAGTTTTTATATATTCTATTGAACTATTTACTGATAACAAATCAGAAGAATCCTTATTAGAAGAAACGCCCCCACTTTTCTTTTTGGATAATTCAACTAAACTTGCATCTTTCTTTTTATTATTTTGATGTGTTTTCAGTTTGTTTATATGTAACATTAAATTTTTATAAATTAATTCCGATTTACTGGATATCGGGACGAATTCGATTTCTTTGCTTTCGTTATCTGATTCATTTATATGATCAGATTCATCAGAATCAGGTCCATCAACTGCGTCATTTTGTAGTTCCTTAATTTGTACATCTTTAAAAGTAACACTTCTGGACTGTCTTGCTACTAAAGAACCTGAACTGGTACGTCTTTTATCACATATACTGCTTGTATGTTTTAATATGCTTTCTTTCTTCTGAACTGCACCCGATATATGTACTGTTTTTGGGTTCTTATCAACTATATTTTTTTCAGATTCTTGTGATGTAAGTTGCTTTGATGAATTTGAATGTACACCATCTTTGGAGTGTTGTCCAATTTTATTGAAAAAGTTCGATACAAATATTTGGGTAGATGAAAATCTTGGCCGTTCGGGTTGGTTCCCAAATTTTTTTAAACTATGAATACTTTCAGCAGTTTGTCTAGACGTTGATGGGCTATTGTCTGGTCCATCAGACATATTAAAAAATGAATTTTGAAATTAGATGTATTCAATTATATTTACCATTTTAATAACATAAATCTTCTACTTTATCCGAGGTTTAATATTAAATTTATTTTATTTTTCTCTGCAAAACATGTTTTTTAATCTTATTGTACAAGTACATATCAAATGTCAAATTTGACATTTCTATAATATTAATAATATGATCTAGTAACCTATGAAAATTGATTTCTCAATAAGTTTGTAAATACATTCGTCCCTCCGAATAGCGACAGCATCGGTAATTTAAAATCTCCTAACAGCTAGAGGGGCACCCACCACCTAACTTTAACATTAGTTGGTAAATTTATATTTCGCGCAGAAATATAGCAGTCACAGTAATATTGTGGTAGGGATAGGGGAAGGTCGTTATATGGAGCGGTTGGTCAATCGTTTTTCGGAGCGTACGTTAATGGGATGGTTGTCGTTTAGAGATTTGAGTGTAATGCTTTTAACCAGGGTGCGAATATTAAAAATCAATTGAAAAAAAATAATTAGCAATAGAAAAAATTTAGTAGCTTAACACCGTTATTGCGGGATTTCCCCAAACGACTATGTTAGACAAACTACTCATCTTTTCATATTTTTTATTATAACAGATAAATCTTGTTTCGTTGTGTTAACTCTTTTAGTTTTGTTTTAGTTATTAAGTCATAAAAAAGTTGAGGATATAAAATATGTTCCCTGTATACTAATATTATATATAAATACGAAAGTAACTCTGTCTGTGTCTGTTACTTTTTCACGACTAAACCGCTGTCCCAATCTTGATATTTGGCAGATATAGCTTGCATACTGAAGAGGTTCTTATGCGGTGTTTACACCGAAAAAACAAAACAGAAACACCGTGTCTTTAAAATACTTCGTATTTAAAAATGTATAGGGTTTATTGCTTTTTGGTCATAAAAACATCGTGTTTCTGTTTTGTTTTCCCGGTGTAAACGCCGCATTAGGCTACTTTCTACCTATGAGTACACCAAAAAATTAGATAAAAAAATACAAAATCCACGTGGATGAAGTAATGGGTCAAAGCTAGTTCACCATAAAGAAGAAAAATATGATAATAAGACACTTTCATTAATAAGAATCATACTGAATAACTATCGAAGATCTATGTATTATAATTTCGCTCCCTTTTTTTACTACATTTCTTTTTTCGAAAATAAATTTGCCAGTAGCCATTTACATGCATTAAATATATTTCTGGTGATAAATTGTAAAAATGTATAACTTTTTTACGACTGGTCAGAATCACATACAAAATTCAAAAGATATAAACCAGAAATTTCCTATATCCTTTCGGAGTCTGCGTCAATTTCATCTTCCATACGTAAAATCAATGACAATATCTTTACCCCGCTCGAGTTCCAGCACCTACACAAACGCGCACGTTTTACGGTAATGTTACTGTGATCCATGTGTAAATACCGGAATTTATTGGCTGTTTTAACTTTTCTTTTTGGACACACCCCTAAAGCTTATAAAGAAACGTCAGTCTACCAGATGCGTGGTTGATATTGTTGTCAAATATTGTTATTTAGTTATAGTTGATAATAATGGAACTAACTGGACTGTTTTTAACCTTTGTTTACCTTAGTTTTGTTGATTCAGCAGCAGGTAAGTCATATTTGTTAAAAAAAATACGCAATATAGATGTCTTTAATCCAGCTTTGTAATTATTTTATTTTTTATTATTAAATTTTTTTTTATACTGACATTTTTAGTTTTATATAGTGCTTAAATTATTTTATTAGATTGTAATAATAAAATTTTGCGTCATGTAGAGGTATAGCTATATACATTTTTTTTGCAGTATGACGACCTAAGTTTTCTTCTTTCATATATTACTTGCTCTATATCATTTTTCTTTAGGCGTATGCTCAAATTTGTAATTTATTATTCTTGTTTTATTTTTACAATGTTCGTGTCTTGCAGAAATGTTTCATCATTTTAATATACACATTTATATTTAAAATGGGTTTCTTTTTTATTTAAATTATTCATAACGTACTTTAAAAAATTGATTTAGATATTAAATTAATGTTACAGTTGTTTTTTATGTCTTCATATATCAATTATTCTTAAATTAGTTATTCTTATCCATTTTTGATTATATTAAATAAAATTTATGTACACGGAGAAAAATGGAGTCGATTTTTTTGTAAAAATTTCAACTACGCAATTTTTACTATATTTATATGATTTATTCAACTAATTATACTTAAGTTGAACTATTTGTTAGGTGCTATACAAATTATTGCATTTCAATTAAGAGACAATCCATTAAATAGTACGAATGTTTAAAATTAATTATATTAATCGTATATTTTTATAGATACCTATAGCAAATTAAACTATACTACCAATAATATGGTAGTAATAAAATCCTGCATACAAAAATTACTAAGTATTCGTATTGTAACTTTAGTTAGGCGGTTATTACACTATCAAATAAATGTGATAAAATTTCTTTGATCAAAGAAATATGACAATGTATAATGTCAACTTTTATAATATTTAGGTAATATTTACCTTCATAGTATTTCTTTTATCATAGATAATGACAGTTTCTTATATTTAATCAAAGTTTTTTGACGGATAAATCAAAATGGCGACTAAAAAGTGTTCGTGGACGGTTTCGGCTTATTATTATTATTAAAAATATATCATCAAATCTTTGTCAAACATATTTATTTGATAGTGTAATAGCCGCCTAACACGTGGCCTAGCAAGAATTAAATTTTTTTGGAACGTTTCAAGATTACTACGTCAAACAGTAATATTTCTTTAAAAATTGAGTGATTGTTATGAAATATTTTTCTCCGTGTATATATTTTTTACTCCCAAAAATTTATTTGATTATGCATTTGGAAAAAATGAATATGAAATTTAAAAAATGTAATTTTATAATCATTAGTAGACCTGTTTATGGATTGATTTTGTTTTAATATCTTATAGTAATTAGTATTTAGATATTATTAGTTAATTATTATTAAAAACGATTAGAGGAAATCCTAAGCTATGATATTTTTTTACTCTGCATTCATGCATTAAGATGCTTACCCTAAAAATTATCGCTTCTTTGAATAATAGAAATATCCTCTTTCTACCCCACTTTAGAATTAGTTATATATTTTTATTGATTTCATCATTCATCGAACATTTAGAATAAATAAAAGAATGGTGAATAAATAGTAAAGGATCTAGCACATGGTAATTTTTGATATATGATATATTTAGATCTCAAATATGTGATCAAAAATAACTATATTCAGAAAGAAAATTACCATATTTACCCAATAAAGTTTACTCAAGATTTTTTATTTACCGTAAATACCGAAAAATTGCTTTACAAAATATCAAAGCGGTTATAAAGAGCCTAGCAAAATTTGTTATCTAACAAACATTTTCAACGGAGCATTGATTCTGCGCGATATTATCTATGGACATATTTTAGAATTTAGATTTGTGATAATTCAACTTATTAAAACACAGTTGGTGGCTCTGTGTTAAATAATGACTGTACAAAATAATTTTCGTAATATCGCCACTGTTTTAATACCATTGGTGTTTACTTACCACGCATGCGAGAAACTTGTCACATAATTCCTGAAACTTCATGGGAACTGTCATATAGGTTTGATACCCCATTTGAAAGTGCTTGTTATCTAACAAATTTCGTTAGATCCTTATAATACCCATATATTTAAAACTCCTATATAGCCAGCAATCCATTTGAGCTCTTAAGAGGACCGTGAGCCGACAGAGTGAAATGCAAATAAGTAGCATTTCTCTGAAATACACATGCGCGGTGCGGTACAATTTGAATTCAAGTCTTAACAGGAAAATACGCTCGTGATTTTTTGGCATGGAAATGAGGAGTATAAGTAATACATATGCAGCACGCTAGTTCATAATATTTATTCATATTTTACTCATACTTTAAATAGTTCAGGTAACTTGTGTAAAAGTTCTAAATATAAAACCAGAATACCGTGGCATTTGTCACTCGTAATCGAACACCCTCAAAATACCTAAGTGCGAATTTGCAAGTAAACATACTAGAGAATAACAATCCGTTGATCTCACTTATCAAATCCTGTGCATAATTAAGATAATTGAGCTAATATTTTCCGTTTTCGCGTTTTTTGCGAACAAGTCGTCTGTCAGGACGTCAAAATACTAAACATGAAAACTATCAAGAGCTTGCGCAGAAGGACGCGTGGCTACACTCTGTGCGAGTGAGAAACGATTGTCTGCACTCTAGTGATGATTCTGAACTTCTCTCTCGACTGGCTATATAGAAGTATTACATATATGATAATACCAGACTACATTATAGAAGTTATTTAACTAAACCACGAATGTGGAATGACTAACTTTTGGTAGATACTCTTTGCAATATTACATTATTAAATAAATAAAAAATGCTACAAGTATCATCATGTCAAATTGTGTAGTCGCCATGTAGTTTAAATAAAATTAAACTTTAAAAGCAGTAAAAAAGTCTTGGGTCAACTAACTACCACTAAAATAAACAAAACCTCTAACTCAACTTCATAAAAACCAAATTTAAAAACGTACGTTCTTAAAGCAAGGGTGACCTCTACCGTTAAACAAACCGAACTAAAACAAAGCTAATAATGCTCGAAATGTTCCTTGAAGTGATCCAAGGATGTTCTGGTGAAGGGTTCAAACATTGTGAAGCAAACCCGGACGCAAAACGGCTTTACGATGACTTACTGAGTAACTACAACCGGCTGATCAGGCCGGTAGTTAACAATACTGAGACACTTACTGTTTGGCTCAACTTGAAGCTTTCTCAGCTGATCGAGGTGAATTTGAAGAATCAGGTCATGACTACCAATCTTTGGGTGGAACAGGTATTGTATTTTTATTTTTTTAAATAATAATAGTAATATTTTTGAAATTTGTAAAATCACAACAAATATTTTTCATTTTTAAAATAACTAAATTCTAATTAATTTGACATGTTTTGGACTGCTGTTTGTGTAAACCATGAAGCATACAATAAGGAGGTTTAACTTGAGTGGAAGGGGTAGGCCAAAAATGGAATCTAGAGAAGGCGGTCCGCATTTTTCGGGTATTCTGCGCAGAAGTAAGAAATTTACTTTCTACGCATTTGAAAGGTTCCTATGACCCAAACACAAGAGACCTCTCAGCTCGGGGGTCATATTCTGACTTTAAAGAGATAAATAGTTCACCCTTCTTATTTATATTGCTTAATATATGTTTATATGCTTCATAGTATAAACAAAATTAGTGTAATCCGTTTCGTCATCGGAAATAGACACTTTTATGGAATCAACATTGTCTATCTGTTTGCCTGTCACGGCCTTTGAGCTACGGAACCGTTTGATCTATAAATATGAGGTTTAGTATAAATAAAGTCAATTTGGACCAATAATTCTTTATTTATTTGGGGACTGATTGATAGTTACCTAATATTTTTCTGTATTCTATCTCAGCGAGTGGGGTATAAAATGAAAGCTGAGAATTTAAGAACTAAAAAAAGATAAACGTTTTATTATAAATACCTACATAAAAGTAATTTATCAAAATTAAAAAAAACAGGAAAGATGACGTCAAAGAACTGAAAACAAATTTTTAGTGTTCCGTATCGAATTCGAAAAAAGCGAACACTTACAAAATCAACACTGTACTGTCTGTGACCAAAATATCTGATATTTGGCATTATTATTGTAAATAGTGACGTGTTTTTTCATCATTTCTTTTTAAAGATATCTTTCAGGCGCACGCGTATAGCTAATTTATTTATTTAAAAAATGTGAAAAGATTTTTTTTTTCAAAAAGAATTCAAAATTGTTATAAAAATACTCGTATACAGTATTTTGAGTCATCTGTTTTCTAATAGATAAATGCCCGGTATTATCAACCAATTTAAAACTCATTTAACGCTAAATGCTCCTTTAAAGTAAAGGTGTATTACAAACTAAACGTGATTTAA
The DNA here is from genome assembly GCA_949319165.1 of Sialis lutaria. NCBI lineage: Eukaryota > Metazoa > Arthropoda > Insecta > Megaloptera > Sialidae > Sialis > Sialis lutaria. Next base: position 20,552,901 of record OX439241.1, read on the forward strand.
ATCAATATTTTAGCTCTTAATGAAAAATTTACATAATATACGTTGTAAAGAAGTACTGTAGAAAATTTTAAATCTATTTAATTAAATGTATTATGCTTGGATCTGTAGATAATACGATAGTTAGTTAAAGGAGCATTTAGTAAAACTTGATAATACTGGGCGAAACTATTAAAAGTGGTTCTTAACTTTACTTAAATTAAATATAATCGAAGAAATTGAAAAACTTTATATACGATACGATACGAGTGTGATGACAAAAAATATTTATATAAAATTGACTGCTTATAGAAATGGTTTGACTACAAACTCCGATGGGACCCGGACGAGTACGGAGGAGTTGAAATGCTGTACGTCCCTTCTGAACACATTTGGTTACCAGATATCGTATTATACAACAAGTAAGTATAACTGTTTTTATTTATACTTATATGACATTTATTCTGTAGATAAATAAAATATTTTACTTATCAGTTATACTAACAACATAATAATCCTGTTTTCTACTCAGCTTAAGTAGGGGTTGCTGAATAGGTATTAGGTATGCTAAAAACATTATTGGAGCAGACACTTTTGTCTTTAATAATCTACATTAGATAAAAAGCTCAAGAGTGAAAGCTAAGCTAATGCTATTTTCGAGGTGTCAAATCGTTATAAATTTGCTCGGGATTTTAGAGCAGTGGTAATACATGTATAGTTATGTAAATGTTATTCATTTTATAATATGCAGTCATCAACATTGCTTTTAGATCGCTGCGTGCGTCAAGATCATTCATAATACCATTCATTAGAACTGCCAGTGGGCTGTCATTAATATTTAATAGTCCGCAGATAGCATTAGCTTAGCTTTTGCTGCACAACAAATTATTTATAAAACCGGACATAAATTTGTGAATGTCTTCCTAATTTTGCATTATTTAAAACACGTGATATAGTTTCCAGTTCATAAAAATCTAAATACCAGACGTTCATTATACGCATATTATGATATACATACACTTTATTTTTATGATAATTAAATATTACATAACATTACAAATTAATAAAAAAAATCGTGTATATTCGTACATTTATCACACATACGGATGATAAGTTTCCATGCTTTCTTGATTCCGAAATACAGTTTTTATTGGATCAAAACGATAGTTATATAATCTTTGATATCTTATTCGGAATATTACATATTAGTCCACTGCAATTAGATATTTTCACTAAATCGGGCCTCTATGAACCGATTTTAATGAAACCTTTTGCATTTGGATTGTTTCGATGGGTAGGCCAAAGTTTATATTTTCAAACTTTACGCTAGGCCCTAAATATTTTTTAGGGCCATTTCATTAAAGAGCCATCAATGAGGTATACAGTGACCTCTCAGATTTTGTTTAAATTTTCATATGTGATGTAGGCAATCAACAGGTAAATACATTCATCAAAATTTTTGCGATCGGACACACCGTTTGCCCGTTGTGAGTGACGAAAGTCGTCACGTGACGCTTATACGACCATTTTTATCCGCTTTACTGCTGCCTTGTAGTTACACAATTAATTATGAAAAGTACACGATTGTATTACACAAGGGCTAAACTAATAATATGAGTCATTAGATCCCGGTATTAAGTATTTAGAGTGCCCCTTAGACCCCATAAACTGATAAAAATTTACTATACTTTAGATCTGTAAATTTTCCAGGAAAAAAGTATTTTTTGGGGTTGTAATTTATACACGATAAAGTCCCAATATATTACAACATAATTCAGCAGGAATCATCCCCCGCAGTATCCTTAGCTCTGAGTATAGTACAGTCAATCTGGCGTAAATAAAATGGTAACTGTGAATTTCGGGTAGGCTGTGATTTTCAAGAATTTGGGGGCGGGGTGTCGAAGGGTTATCAGAAATGAGTTAATAACTTATTTTTATAATAATTTTAATTTTGAATTGAGTGGGGGTGTTATTATTTAGCCGCCATCTTGAAAATCACAGCCTACCCGAAATTCACAGTTACCATTTTATTTACGCCAGATTGACTGTACTATACTCAGAGCTAAGGATCGAGCTCACTCGAGAATATGTCGATTCGAGTTTTTCGTTCGAGATTTCAAATCTCGTATGCCCAAGAACAATTGAAATTTTTTATTCGACATTTCTAGAAAATTTCGCATCGAGTTTCAATATTACGGTATACTGTAATTTACACAGTCGAGATTCTAGTAAATAACTTTGTGACTTTTAGTTTTGGTTTAGTAATCTTGAATGAGAAAAAGGCGGACGAACTCGAGAATAGGAGCCCAGAGTCACCAACCTACGTTGAAGTATCACCACTCTAAATTCCATAGCAACTCCATAGATATTATCACAAAATAAATACCTCATTTATGAGTGCTTGTATTTTTTTATATGGAGGGGTGGAGCGAGGCTCCGGCACTTAGGCCACTAGGGCAAACCTAACAAATTTTGCTAGTCCCTTTATGATACCGGACATGAGGCAGATTGTAATATTTTGGTCTCGTATGTAATTTTGAACCACTCTCTATGAAAATACCTTCTCTATAAATAGCATAAACGGCACTAATTTTTTTTATTTCTCGAGAGACTACAGTCTTTCAGTATTTATTCAATTCCAAATTCTTTTTTATCATAAAGTAGAAAGACTGTGAAACACTAAATTAAATTAAACTAATAAAACTAATTAAACGCATATCAATACAAACTTGGAATATTTTTTCATATACTCAGCTCTTTCATGTAAAAAATAAAATCGAAGTAACAAGACCGCGGAACACATTTTTTGGCAATTTTATTATATAACTAAATTTTAAATAAAAATATTGGAGTTATCACGTTTTTTTTTAATTTCTTTAAAACATATGGCTCTCTGATATCTTTACAATCCTGTAGGAAAAGAGCCAAGTTGTTAAGGAATAACAACTTGGCTCTTTTAACTTAAAAGACTGCCGACCCCTGCCCTAAGCATTTCACTTCCCTTTTAAACGCACTAAATTTTATTAATTACTACTTACAATTACTTATATAATAATACCACAACCTTCAATAAACATATTTCACATAACGAATGTACTAACAATTACTCCATAGCGCCGACGGAAACTACGAGGTGACTCTGATGACCAAAGCGACGCTCAAGTACAACGGGGAAGTGTTTTGGAAACCGCCAGCCATTTACAAATCATCCTGTGAAATCAATGTCGAGTACTTTCCTTTCGACGAACAGAGTTGTTTCATGAAGTTTGGATCGTGGACATATAACGGTATTCAGGTAATTATTCTAGAGTCGTGATATTTCTTTGATTCGCTTCCAAGACATATCACGAATGGTGCTGTTTCTTTTAAATTATTGTGTAGTCACTTAACATGAAGGTAGGAAACTTCAACCTGAAAGAGGGGTTTACCTTTTATGTTCGTTTTAAAAAAAATCCGATCGTGTTTAAGATTAAACTATAATTTCACAATGATGAGAAGAACAGTACCGGATTTATTATTGAAACCCTGGCCCCGTGATTAGAATGACTCTGAAATACATTTTAAAAAGACGTGCATTTTTATCGTCCCAGATTAATATTTCAAAAACTACGCAGACAAAAGTAGAATGATTTAAACGGGGACACCAGATGGCGTTTTCAAAACTTTTTTTGGTGGAAGTCTGGGACTCATTTGGAGGTCATATTCCTTTTTTTTAAATGTTACAGAATCATATTTTTCGTAAAAAAACTTTTGTCGTCATTTAATAAAATATTTAGAGATGCTTGAACTTTCCGTAAATTTTTACTCGGAAACCAACAGCTTTAGGGGAAAAGTGCAAAATAGAATAAATATTTAATTTAATTTTATGCAACATGGAAAGTTGTTACAGAAATTTACTCTGCTATTTACTTTTTTGAAGTAAAAAGTAAAATAAAACAATTAAATATCAAATAATTTAAAAAATTTACAAAATAAAAAAAAATTGGTTTCCGAGTGATCATAAAATTATAACGAAAGTTGTTTCTATTTTCAGGCATAATTATAACTCTACTCTAAAAAATTGGGATTCTCATTGAAAAAATAAAATGAAGATAACCTCCATAAGACTTCTAGAGACCTCCTTCAAAATTAATTTTGATAGTGCCATGCCATCTGACATCCCTCTTTTTTCTAAAAGCGTTTTTCTAAAAATATTTTTGTCTATTTAACTTTGTTTTCTAAATATGTATTAGCCTGTTAACATTATGTATAAGGTATTGGTACAACACCTGGAACAACACCCCATTTTCAAATGTACTGACTTAGAAATATTTGTTGATATTTGATTACTGTCATTACTGAATATTAATCTATATAGGTACATTTAACTGTTTTACACCGTGATTTGATGATAATAATTCATCGTTTTGTTTAAAAACTAGGCGCACTATCAAGAAAAGTGTATTTTCTTATGTAAATGCTTTAAATTGTTTTAAAATTTACGACTCTTTATTTTACAACATTTGTTTAGATAGTACTTATCATTTTAAAATCATTAGCAAGTGTTCATCGCCGGGTGTTAATTATTGGTTTTATTTTATCCATTCCTGGAGAAAAAAACATATACAGGATCCTCCAATAGTGCGTCCGGCATTGTTTTACTCCCAAACTATTGAAGATAGAGTTTTAAGATAAAAAAATGTATTATATATATTGACCCTAAAGAATTTCAGGAAAATATTTTCAACCCCCTAAAACCGCTCCTTGGGGGTTAGTTTGAGGGGTACATGCCCGTTTCTCAGCAAAATCAAATGGAATGGTATATCAAAAAGTACATATTTGTAAAGATCATAAACAAATAAGAAACTTTTATAAAACAAAATTTTTTATACTTTCAATTGTTTAAAAAATATGGCGACTTGTTTGCAAATTTTAGGATTTTACTAAAAGTGCTCTAATTTCGCTAAATATTAATGGAATTTTTTATTTTTTTCAAATTCAGAAAGAAGAAATAATGAACTTTGTAAAGATGTATCATAATTTGAGATTTTAATAGTTTAAAGTGTCATACTCGACATACCAAAAATTGAAAAGTTCAATTAGGGATAATTCAAAATTTTTAAATACAATGGTATATCAATTAGTACTTTTTCTTAAAATAGATATGTAAATAAACAACTTTTGATAAAAAAATTTTAAATTTCAGTTTTCAATTTTAAAATTATAATTTTAAATTTTAAATTTTCTTAACAAAAGTTGTTTATTTACATATCCTTTTTAAGAAAATGTACTAATTGATATACTGTTGTATTTGAAAATTTCGAATTATCCCTAGTTGAACTTTTGAATTTTTAATATATCGCGTATGACACTTTAAACTATCAAAATCACAAATAGGCATACATCTTTACAAAGTTTATTATTTCTACTTTCTAAATTTGAAAAAATAATAAAATTCCATTAATATTTAGCGAAATTAGAGCACTTTTAGTAAAACCCTAAAATTTGCTAACAAGTCGCCATATTTTTTAAACAATTGAAAGTATAAAAAAAATTGTTTTATAAAAGTTTCTTATTTTTTTATGATCTTTACAAATATGTACTTTTTGATATACCATTCCATTTGATTTTACTGAGAAATGGGTATGTACCCCTCAAACTACCCCCCCAAGGAGCAGTTTTAGGGGGTTGAAAATATTTTCCTGAAATTCTTTAGGGTCGATATATATAGTAAATTTTTTACTTTAAAACTCTATCTTCAATAGTTTGGGCGTAAAACAATGCCGGACGCACTATTGGAGGACCCTGTATAAAATAATATGTATAATAATAAATATAGTTTATAAAATAAACTATATCTTCGGATTGTGAGAATTAAATTGATTTAATAAAGATGTAGTTGTTTTATTAGTAACATAAATTCATGAGAATTACAAAAAAGTAGCCCACCAATCAAAAAACAAAACAACATGCTTTGCGCTTAACGCGTTCAAGACTGGTGCCAGTAGGAAAAAATATATATTTTTTTACTTCTTATATTCCGTGACCTATAAAAATGAAATGTTTATGCAAAAGTGTGTATATATGACTATTACGATTATAAATATATAGTAAATAAATCAATACCGTTGATAGAATAAATAATAAATTGAACAGAATACAAAAGAACAATAACAATTGTATAAAATAAATATTCAACGTATATTTAATGCATATCAATTATTAATTAATTCCCATTTATTTAATATTATCCCACTATAATATGGTTGTATAATAATAACACAATTATTAAACAAGAAAATAACTTTCATTTAATAATTAGATCGCTTAATTTTATGTTTTTTTATTTGGTATTTCGTAATAATTATTCACACTTAATTGAAAATAAGTACAATAATATTAATTTGGTCTGTTAATTATGGTATAATGTTATACTATTTTAAAGTTTTTAAATACTTCTAGTTTGAAACAACTTTTAAAATGTATGAATATATACAGCCAGCGGTCCCCAAACGACGGCCTGTTATTAGTTTTTATTTTAATTCATCTGAATGTGCATTTTTTTATATCAACAATTATACCAAAAATTATGGGTGATTCTAAAAAAAACTTTATGTCGCAAAATAAGAATAGAATTAAAATATACAACAATATTTATACACGCTATGTATGTATGTAAATATTTCTAAACTAAGCAATAGGCAATCTTTACATCCTTAAAGTGGGTGCTTAGAGTTTCTATTTAAGAGGTCATATTATACATTGCGATTGTATGCCAGGAAGCTGAACAATAAGAATTTGAAAATTAGTCGTTTTTAATCTAAAAATTTACCAAAAACTGTTTTTTAATGTCAAATCATTTTTGTTTTTATTTACGTTTTTAATATACAAGAAAATTCGGGTTGCAAATATATGCCTATAAGTAGGCTCAGATTTATCATGCAGGCAGTGTTGGCACGTGCCTAGGCAAAAATTAGGGGGCGGCAACTTTTGGCTGAAAGTTGTAAAAAAAAGGTTTTCACACTTTTCTAATAAATTTTATTGTAATTTTTTTACTTTTAATAAACTTTACATAAAAAACTAAGAAAAATTTTTTTTTTACTTTTCGTACCAAACTTATTCCACCATTTAAAGGGGGGCGGCAATTTTCGCAACTGCCTAGGGGCGGCAAATTACTAAATTCAGGCCTGCCTATAAGAAAATAAAATCTTATTTTGTGACGTATGTATGAAATTTTTTTAGAACTGCCCATTTTTGTATTATTGTTAAAAATCAACTTATTAAAAATAATTTCATCAAAAAAATGATGTATTATATTTTTCACTAACATACAGTTAATTTTTTTAACAATATTTTTCTTAGGAACTGTCTCCTATGCCGGCGCCGGCAACGTGAATATAATGTGAATCGTTGCCGGCACTCGCTTATGTCACAGGTATCTGGGTTTCTAAATTTTATATTTGATTATTATTTATTGTTTTGTTTTTTGTAAACAAAGTTGAATAAAATTTTCTTTTGAATAATGACGACGTACATTTTCTACTGAAAATTAACTAGAATCACAGAATATACTAATAATGTGTGTTCTGTGACTAGAATTCTAATAATTTCGAGGTAAGTTAAATTAAAATTTAAAATAAAAAATTCAGTATATTCACGTTATGATTTATTTGTAGATGTTAAAAATTGGAAATAGATTCAATAGCTTTGAACATCTCAATTTAAAGCTTAAGGAATGTGAGCAATTGGTTTTTAACAATTACTGGATACGAGACAGCAGAACATTAAAAATTCAATCTCGTAGATTTCCAGATAGTGTAACAGCACATGTTTGGGTTGATATGGAGAATATGTAGGGGTACAAGCTGTCACTACTGTCAAAAATCACGTACTTATAGAGTTGATACCACGTAAGACCAGGATTCATTTATTCAAAAATGTAATTTAACGTTTATTGATGTTATATCTATGTAATTCAAATTATTTTTTGTATTTTTATATTAAATTCATAAAATGTTGAAAAGAAGTATTTTTAATTTATTATTTGCATATTATTTTAGATCATTTAAAATAAAACTTAAATCATAATAGTATACGTGTCTTTGAAAGAAGGTGTATATGGAGCGAAGCCTCAAACATAATAGTAAACACAACATTCTATAGTAATTTAGGTTAATCCCGGTTAGGTTAGGATATTTATTATCATTGAATGCTAACAAAATTAGATAATCTAGAAAAAAATATTTAAGAAGGTTTTTATTCCTTCAATGCACAACAGTAGGTATAAGTACACATGTACCTCATTAAATATAAATTCGAAAATTTCATTATTTGTAAAGTCATCTAGCGGCAAAAATTCATATCAACTGCCGGCAACGTGAATTGTTGCCGGCGCCGGCAACGTAGTACGTCCCTTTTTCTTATTTGGCCCGCTATACATTTCTAATTCTTTATATGGTCGTCTTATAAAAGAGTTTGGTGGCCACTGGTGTACAGTATCATTCTCATTTCACGCACTTTAATCAATTTATAAATAATTTAATTTAAAAATAAATAATTTTAATTATTATACTGTCTTTCCATTTTTTCTTGTCAATTGTATAAATATTAAAAACACCATATTATGTTAAAATTCTCAAATAGCTCTGAAAATGATCACTGCAGTGTGTAACAATACATATTATGTATGTAGATCTAAACAGAATTTAAAAATAAATAATTTTAATTATTATACTGTCTTTCCATTTTTTCTTGTCAATTGTATAAATATTAAAAACACCATATTATGTTAAAATTCTCAAATAGCTCTGAAAATGATCACTGCAGCGTGTAACAATACATATTATGTATGTAGATCTAAACAGAATTTAAAAATAAATAATTTTAATTATTATACTGTCTTTCCAATTTTTCTTGTCAATTGTATAAATATTAAAAACACCATATTATGTTAAAATTCTCAAATAGCTCTGAAAATGATCACTGCAGTGTGTAACAATACATATTATGTAGATCTAAACAGAATTTAAAAATAAAGTTTATATCCAGAAAAATAGCATACGTAATTAGTATACCTACCTAATAATTAAATATGTGAAGCAATTCTAAATGAATATATCTACTTACTTCCGTATATAAATTAATATTTTTATTACACAGGTTGATTTAAAACATATGCATCAAGTACCTGGAAGTAATATTGTCAAAATTGGAATCGACTTGAGTGAATTTTACTTATCTGTCGAATGGGATATTCTAGAAGTATTGGCAAGTCGTAATGAAGAATATTATCCTTGCTGTACAGAACCGTATTCAGGTAAATAACCAAAAATGTATATTTCGGATCTTGGCTTCTGGGTGTAAACCGCATCGATTAGTCGTGTTTTCAACCAACGTTTTGTCGCACATTGCAGTGGACATTTTAGGGCTCTTCTAAAAGTGCACTTTTTTACTTTTAGAAGAGCCCTGAAGATGTTTGACGAAACTTTGACCGATAACACGACTAAATCGACGCGGCTTGCATCCAGAAGCCATATCAAGATCACCGCGGAAGCCTTAATATTTGTATAGATGTTGGTATATTTCGTTTCACCCTTTTTATATCTATCTTATATTCCTTAAAAAAACAGTACGTCATTCTCAGAATAAATTCTAAAAAATATTATTGCTTGAGTTTTATTTAATGAAAAGTAATACAAAAATTACCCTACCCTAACAAAAATTAAACCTGGACTTTAATATTTTATTTCCAATTTTCAATATAAATAAATGATAGAAACTACAACCACAACAAGATGAAACGAATAACCGTAGATTCACTGAAGTTACATTTCATTTCATTTTGCAATTTCAAGTAGCACCCATTTAAAAAAATCTTCAATTAATACATCTCTTACTTTTTGAACTTTCAGATATCACGTTCAAACTAACAATGCGTCGGAAGACCCTATTCTACACCGTCAACTTGATCATCCCATGCGTGGGTATCACATTCCTCACAGTGCTGGTGTTCTACTTACCTTCTGAATCTGGCGAGAAGGTGACGCTGTGTATCTCAATCCTTCTATCTCTCACTGTGTTCTTCTTGCTGCTAGCTGAGATCATCCCGCCGACCTCTTTAGCCGTACCACTGCTAGGAAAGTATCTGCTCTTCACTATGATCCTGGTCACGTCTTCCATTTGGGTCACGGTGTGCGTGCTCAATGTTTACTTTAGGTAGGTGTTTTTTTGATAGAATTACATAGACGGGGCTGCAAATACCCCACCTGGAGTCAGGGCCGACAAGAGGGCGATGCAGGCGATGCAAATCATCGGGGCCCGGGACCTGAAGGGGCCCGGACTGAATCTATTCTTAAAAAAAATGTAGATAATAATATTGAAAATTATTTGAATGATGAAATTTTAAAATAGTTCTGTTGATGACAGCTATAAAAATCTTCATCATAATTAAATATCGGTATAAATTGAACATAAAAGGCCTCTTGTTAGAGAATAATTTAATTTTCACAAATGAAGCAGAAAATATAGAACAATGTATTAAAACCAAAGAAAATAAATATAAATACAGAAGAAAAAACCCGTATGAAGAATAATTTAACATTCAGGATCCAGGGGCCCGACCCTTTGCATTTTGGTAAAAAATTGGCCAAAATGATTTTTTGAGTAAATTTTAAATCAAAGAAGTATACATCATTTTATTGAAATACTTCTGGAAAAATATTAGGTACTGGTAATCCATAAAAAAATGCGAGAGGCTCCACATAAGAAAATCTAATTTATTTTATTTTATATAATAAATTGAAATTATTGAAATACACAAACTAATTAGCTAACTAACCAAATTATATGTTTAAGTTATTTTACAAACGGTTGTGTTTTTATTGAGGCAAGTGTAGGATTTATATTTTATAATCGATGTTAAAAATACGTTTCATCCATTCAATTTAGTAAGTAGATAAATTTCTTAATTATATTTCTTCTTGAGACTGAAGGGTTAAAATCAAAAGTTTCTAGTACTTTTTTGTTGCATTTTAGGAGACCTATCTAAAGACACCCCACATGATGGGGTAAGTGAAAAAAAATTGAGTACACTTTTCAGTCTATGGGAGGGGGTCCAATAAACATTTTTTTGACATGTTGCATCGGGGCCCAGCTTGGCTCTCGGCGGCCCTGCCTGGAGTGAGACTGTCTCGCTCGAGAATAGCTAGTCCCGCATTGTACTTAAGCATTCATAATAATATATCACGCTCAAAATGTCATTCAATACCGTAAAAACTCATGCGTAACCTGATTACAAAATTCGCAGCTCAAATCTCATATTCCATTATATGTATTATTATTATTAACTAACACAGCGATTCTCAACCAGTGGGGCGTCCCCCCCCTAGGGGGGCGTGATAAAACTGAATGGGGGGCGCGAACATATCGAGAAAAAATATTATTAAAAAATTTATTTAATTTACTGAAAGAAAAGCAATAAAATACATTCTGACATAATAAAAACTAAAATACACGTTTACATTTACACTGATATAATACACTTATAAGTAGGATTGTATCAGTACTGCACAATGTATTTAATAATTAACTTATCAATATTAAATTAAAAATAAGATTAATAATTATTAGTGACTCCCTTAGGCCTGTCTTGCAGAGCAAAGTTTTTCGAAAAAAGGTTATATACGTATATTAGAAATTGACACTCTTTAGTATTTTTTTTTATATTTAGCTGAGATTTATTTTTCAGTGAAAATTATTGTATAGGGGGGGGGGGGGGCGATGAGAATTGTGATTGAAAATTTGACAAACGGAGAAACTGTGCTTTCTTAGTCACTTAAACTAAAATTTCACCTTAACCACAAAAATGTCACTCGACACGGGTTTCGACTTCACAAGAAGTCTTCATCAGGAGCCTAACGATTCCTGGACTCGTTAGGCTCCTGATGAGGACTTCTTGTGGTTAAGGTGCGATTTTAGTTTTAGAAACTATCTACTAGTGAAAACTGGAATAAAATCCGTTCACCAACTACGCATCGAGGGACCCTGTTTTATACTATGTACTAATAGATATTATCTGTTATTTACTAGTTTTAAATATTGTGATCAATTTTTGTATAGCAAGGTATTGTTTAATTTTTGTTTAGTGTAGACTTTCCAGTCTATATATTAATATAATTTCTATTGAATTTATGAAAGTAAAAATTAAAATAATAATTATCAACTGCTTTGTAATTCTCTAGAAAAAAGTTTTAAAAAATAAATCCCGACTACGCTAAAACATTTCTACTAAAAATTATTTATCAACAAAATGTCTTTAAAAGGAAGAATTGACGTGCGACTACCTCTGTTTTGTGAAACTTCATCCTTTTAAAGACAACTTCTTAATAACTTTTTAGTTGAAATATTTAAGCATAGTCGGGTTTTAATTCTTAAAATTTTTATTCTTATAAAAAATCACTCGTTTTTCGTTTCTAGTAAATCATTGCATTTTTCATATTCTTTTATTTATAACAAATTTCCAAGTTGTGTTTTCAAAAATATATTGGATATTTTTCTTAACCCTTTCAACTCTGGATTTTTACTTACAATAAGCAAAATAAAATATTTCTACATTAATTATTCATTAGAGTACCTACAGAAACATACTAATCAATTTTGAACTAGTTTTTTAGGTGTGAAAAGTATTAAATCGTGGAAAATGCCATTACTAGGTCTTTAACCTTCCTATACCCACGTACTGGTCTGTCAGACCGACAGATTACATTTTTATATTTTTTTCAACAACGGAGAATGCTAAGACAATGAGCTTACTGGTAGCTTAATGATTTGTACTAGTACATGACATCAATTGGTTTGTAAGACCGACAAGGGTGTATGTGTTACACTTTTGAGTATGCTCCGAATGCTATGGTGAGAAATTGGTTGAGAATAGTTTATAATACTTTATCTCTCATGCTGTTATTTTAAAGTTTTTAGAGTTATTTTTAGTTTTTGTTTTAAGAAACAAAAATCTTTTTTCAAGTTTTCGTAGCTCGTTAAAAAAAGTAACTTTTTTCAGAAGCTGTAATAAAAGAATGCTAGTCACTAACTAAATCAAAATATTGTCTATAACTTTGGTTTATTTATTTCAACACACATCCTTTACTACTAATAAAAATTAATTTAACTAGGCTGTCAAAAACCAGGTTCTAGAACTTTTGGTCCCAGATACCGTGTGAGGGTATATGTGTTATTCTGTTTGACGCGGGTATAGGAAGATTAAGATAAAAATTAAATAAAAACAAGTCTATTTTTAGATTATTTGAAACGATATGTTCTATAAAAAATTAATTACAGATCAATTTATTTAAGATAAGAACTCTGCAAATATATGGTAGCAAATACCACCAGCAGGGCTGAAAGGGTTAATAAATTATATTTATAATATACTGCATACACATTATTACTTTAACCGTTGTTCAATATGTTTGTATACTAGATATTTTTGCAAATCAGAGTGAATGTTATATATGGAAGAAATCAATGTCTGCAACAACAGATAGATTGTTTTCCTTGAAGGAGGTCACAACTCACAACACAAACTCACGTGCTATAACGAAACATAAACAAAGAAGTCATTTACATTGCTACTGATTATATTTTGATATAATAAACGTTCATCGAATGTTTGTTTATTTAAACAAATTGTAAACAAATAAAAATGTTAACACTAATTCACTAATTATATAAATACCTAAAGTAATTTGTCAAAAATAAATTAAACACGATGAATGATGTCAGAAAAATGAAAACACATTTTTAGTGTTACGTACCGAAATCAGAAAAAGGAACAATTATGAAATAAACACTGCATCTGTCTGTCTGTCTATCACTTGTAACGTTGTAACTAATGAAAAATATTACCTAAAAAGCTGAAATTTGGTGTAATTATTGTAAATGATAGACCAATGTCTTTAGATTACAAAAAAAAAATCCTAGAAATAGAATATTCATTGCGCTGCTATATTTGGATAATATTTAAACCAAGCAGGGACTTGAACCGGAATTTATTTATGGTTCGGGTTCGGGTTCGGGTTCAACAATAAATTTCGGTTCGGGTTCAGTTTCAGGTTCAGCACGTTGCAAATTTTTTGGGTTCAAAAACCGTTATTTTTTTAGGTTCAGGTTCGGGTTCGGGTTCAAATAAAAAAAATATTTGCTAAATAAATGCACAGTGCTTCCTCGTGCTAAATTCATCAAAAGTATACTGTGACGTCATCACCATGAAATTTTTATAGTAAGGAATTTGTAACAAATGGAATATAAGTAAATAAACTACCAATACTGTTGTCCCCCCTCCCTCTTTCACTAGATTTTAATAATTTTGAAATGGGATCGTTTTCAAGCCAGACCCAACCAAGTTTCATTAATATCGGTTCAGTAGTTCATGAGTTATGTGTGACAAGGATTCAGGAGACAAACACGAAATAAAAACGGACCTGAAACGGAAAGATCAAGTTAAAATTTTTAAATCGGAGAACAATTTTTTGAATCTATTTCATTCTTGTATCTTCGATATTGTGGTTAACCATTGAATTTTCATACAATTTTAATAAAAAATATTAATTCGACAATTTTCTGAGTACCTAATTTGTCACGATTAACATTTGCAAGATTGAAAGGGGCAAAGGGAGTATCCGTGAGCTACGGTGGTTAACCTGTGCCTGTTAGTAGTAACTTTTATTATCATTGTAGTGACGATAGTGACCTTGGTGCATAAGTCACATCACATTATACCGCGAAATTCAAACGGATTACCAGTTTAGACATTTTAAAATCAATGAAGAAAAATTAGTAAAATACTAAAAAAAATTTCTTGAACCTTTAAAAAATATATGGTTACCGGATATTCATTTAAAGGTTCGGGTTCAGATTCAGGTTCATTGACATTGAAATATAACGGTTCGGTTCGGGTTCGGGTTCATGAAAAATACGGGTTTTTTCGGGTTTCGGGTTCGGGTTCGGGTTCAGGTTCAGGTCCCTGAAACCAAGTGCTACTAATTGAACTATTTTAAATTAGTTATTACATTACGCTATCAACTTTTTATTATCATGTACATAATTACCTTATAGGTAATCAGTTGCGCGTTATACAGTAGAGAGTGTAACTAAAAAAGAGGCCCCTAATAACAAAAATAATTCCTTTTTTTAGAAATCTGGAAAAACAAATTCCTTTATTTTGTAATATTTTCTGACATTTTTTAAGAATCTCTTAACAAAAGGGACTAAAAATATTGTGGTGGTCATAGTACGCCACTGCTTATAATATATGATTTAGTTTTTTCATATAAAAACATTAAACATAGAATCAATATAATATGTATTTTAAATTTAAGGCTTTGACGGTTTTTTATTGCGTGTTTTGCATTATAATTTCCAAAGAATAAAGAAATTTTTTATTTAAAGATATGACTGAATACTAAATGGGAGCGACTGTACTGCAATTTTTAACGTAGAAAACTTCCCTATTGTCATTTTCTTATTAAAGAAAAATACATCTATGTAATATTAATGATTAATTAAGTAGATCGGGTCACCAAATGCGTAGCCAGGATTTTGTTCAGGGATTTAGTTTCCCGTTTCGATTAGATTTTCTGGAAATATGTAAGTACGGCTTTGATAAATGGCATTAATATCAACAAAAATTGTGTAATTTAATAAATACTACTGTTTAGGCATAAACATAAAAAAACATAAAATGTTTAGCATGGGTCTACCGTATAAAAATCTATGATTTGCTTTACTTGTTTAGTATTCAAGAGTTGAGGGATGGAGGGTTAAAATTTATTTAATTATAAATGGGGCTATAAATTGCATCTCTCTTGGCTTTTTATTTATTGCTTTGCGATTATTAGTATTGAAGATATAAGCTTTCAAAAAAGATATATATTTCCGTTGCATTTGTGTTCCCAAAGTTACCCCCAAGTATCACCAAAAACACGCAGTTCTACGTCAAATTGCATCTATTGTATATTTATTTACAGATCACCTTCGACTCACAAAATGTCACCGTGGGTGAGGAAGGTCTTTCTGGAGTTCATGCCAAGAATTCTGATCATGAGAAGAACAAAATACTCCCTTCCGGAATACGATGATACAATCCACACAAATGGTTTTATCAATGATTTGGATTTACAGTAAGTAATGAGCACCAAAATATATTAACTTTAAAAGAATGTCTAATTATATACACATAATAAAGGGGAAAGAATGGCGACAATGTATAGTTGCAGAAGGGAGATAGAAGGACAAATGATGCTATAAATAAATTATAGTCATATGTTTTCATATTTAATATTTAATAGCATTATTATGTATAATCATAATGGTACTATTTAAAGTGCAAAAGTCAGCAATTTTACACACTCTATTAATTTGTACAATGTTTATGTACACAAGGTTATTTGAATTACCTTCACTGGAAAAATTAAAAATATTCACGTCTGTGACTATGTTTATTTTTTCGTTATCTGAAGAATCTATATATATTATATTTCAACAGTATGTTTATTTTTTCAATAACTTTTTATTTTAATTAAGATAATAACAATTGATTTTAAATTTGCATAATAAAGTATATTTTCTTATACATATTTTATATGTTTTCGTTTGAAAATTTTCCGAGACAAGTTTGTGATGATGAATTTAAATTATTAATCTCGTTGAGTAAAAATGACTTAATGCAGTAAAAACTCGTTAGTATGTTTTGCTTTAATACGTTTTTCGCCATAGAACATATTTTTAGGTCTCGGTATTCTTCCATAAGACCCCATGTTAAAATATTTCGGTAGTACATGTTTTCCCCCAAGTCCCTTCAAAAACATACTAACGAAGTTCCACTGTACATAAGATTTTTGTTATATTTCTTTTTTCGTATGTGAGAAGTGGAATTTCAAAATGTCTCTTGTCCATTTTTGTCGATTTAACTTTTTTTTGGCAACTATAAGGCTCCTATTTCGTTAGATATATCCTGAAAACTATAAAAAAAATTTTAGTTTGAAAATACAAATTTCAAAATGTCCCTCTTTAAAATACAGCAACAATTTTATGAGCTTCCAAACATTTTGGAAAATGGACAAGAGATGTTTAGAAATTCCACTTCTCATGTGGCCTGGCCAT
This sequence comes from Sialis lutaria, assembly GCA_949319165.1. NCBI lineage: Eukaryota > Metazoa > Arthropoda > Insecta > Megaloptera > Sialidae > Sialis > Sialis lutaria. The sequence goes on from OX439241.1 coordinate 20,570,013, forward strand.
AACGAGACAAGTAAAGCAAAAATGTAATCTCGTCTCATGTGTAGCCTTTAATTTGTAGATCCGCGAGAAGGAAAATCGGTACAAATTATTCCCATTTTCATTTTTTGGTTATAGAAATTTCACTTCCAATACCAATTTTACCAGAATCCTATAAAATTCATATTTATCTTCCTATTGGTCAAATTACAGAAAAATAAAGATATACTATCGTTAATTTTTTTAATGTTATTATTTTTACAGAATGAATGAACCGTTTACTGCTGATTTCAAGATAACTACAAGTGAGCCAAGTTTTGTTCTACAAAACAGCGTAAACCAGGAACAAGATGAACCAAAAATGAAGGCGCATTCTTCAGGTATATTTTTATTTAACATATTTTACATACTCTCATATACTTAAGTACAAGTACCTACTCATAAGTACATGTACTTTGTAAGTATACTATAAATACATTTATTAACAAGTAATTATACTGTTACTTAAAAATGTACTTAAAGACTTTCTTGTAAATGTTGTTTTGTCTTTTGAACTTTTTTAAGTCATCTTAGATAGCTTGTAAGCTATCAGTTGTATTACTGTTTACTTAAAGACTTATAAATGTGTTCAGTTACATTGTTTACGTATATAAATATTTTTGTAAGAGTACTTATGCTTGTACTATTTTGGCAATGGGTTTGTACTTGTATTAAAATACCTCCAATTTTTGCAGAAGTCATTATTGTACTTGTACTTAGTTTTAAATGTACGTAAAAGTACCTATATAGTCTGTTTCATTTAAGTTTACAGTGGTTACCAGGGGATATGACCCCAGAAACCACTACAAACTCAAATGAAACAGACTATACCTAGTACAGTTTTTTGTACAACTCTTCCGCCTTTGTTATTAATTTTCAATTGTTTTTATTTTGATTTTGACCTTAAAATACTCAACTGAAATTCATCGAAAAATGAGTAATACCAATGTATTGTTTTGTCCCAGTGACAGATTCCAGTAATATGACCCCCCATCCCACGTCAACTAACGTGATGTCAGCGTTGCAGGGGGTCCGCTTCATAGCCCAACACATCAAGGACGCGGACAAAGACAATGAGGTAAAGAATACGCTACTGTTTCATCCGTGAACAATTAGGATAACATCTTACATTTTGGAAACAGACGTTTAGCCTAATTAAAGTAAAAAAGAACATCCGGGTTTTTTTATTAATTGTTTGAAAATTTGCATACATGTTGCTTTTAATAAGAATTGTAAAATATTTTATCAAGATCCTCATAAAATTTGTTTAGGATCTATTTTTTTCTGTTTATTAGGCGTCTAAAACTTCGACTATGAAAAATTCAAGGTACGAATTTTGTAATTTTTGCATATTTGCGAAAATGGGTTTTTGGCAGTATTCCGAAAACAAAAAACTGATTGACCCATGATCATTTTCGAATTCGGCGGGCAAAAATTACCCTAAAAAAGATATTGAGAATCCTCCACAAAAAACTTCTGTAGATATGTGCAATTATTTTTCCATTCTCATTATAAATCTGTAGCAAAAAACAAAACCGCCTCTCGCTTTAGTTATAGAGTAAAGTCGGTATACATATACGGACCAGGCGGGTAATATGGACAGAGGTGTCTATATTGCCTGTTTTGTTGCTCCATTTTATATTTTATAAAGACAAAATTAATATGTATCCTAAGCTTACACTTTTAAATAACTGCGACAGTCGACATGACAGTGTTTAGAGTACCGGTATGTCATTGAGGGCAACTAAAATGTTAATGAATTTAACATTTTTGATTATTTTTGTTAAGTTGGTTTAAAATTTTATTGTATTAAATTCTTTAAATTAATTATTTTGCTGTTTAAACATGTAGGTACAAGGTTTGGCCGTATGAACAGTACTTTTAATCCACGTAGGTAATAATTATTTCCTCGGCGATTACAATTTTTTTTAAATACATGTGATTGCGGGTATTATGGACTATCGGGTATTATATGGCTATGAAGTATAATAATTAACCATAATCGTGGTGAGGTAAATAGTATGAAAAGTATATTAATTATCCAGTACTTCACAACTGTTCACTTCCGCAAAAATCCTTTTATAGTACAAATCTTCATGATGATGCCCACCAAATGGAGTGCTAATAATGAGTTTTAAATATAAGTTTTAAATAAAAACAACAAAATAAATTTAAAATACAAATGTTTAACGACCTAATATAGATAATCCTGTATTATGGTAACAAGAGTGTAATATGGACCACTGTGGGCCATATTACACGCACATTTTTTAAGAAACAGATTTTCGATTGTTTTAGATTTTTTATTTTTATTTTGTTTTAATTTAAGAATTCTTTGCCTATTCGATCTCATTAAAAGATTAAATTCTCTGTCTAATGAAATGATATGTAAGTGCTGAATTTAAAAATAATATTATCATAGTTTTCTTATCTAAAACATGAATGGTGTCCCATATATACCGACTTTACTCTAACACTATTAATTTAACATTTCCAGGTTGTAGAAGACTGGAAGTACGTATCCATGGTACTGGACCGTTTCTTCTTATGGGTGTTCACGCTAGCTTGCATCGGAGGAACATGCGGTATTATCTTCCAAGCTCCGAGCTTGTACGATACTAGACAACCGATTGATCAACTACTATCCGAACGCAAGACATTCTATGTACCTCTTCCAACGCCTACTGCTCATCATCTTAACTTATAAATTATTGTTCAGCTTGGATTGGAATCTCAATTCATAAAAACTGAAATATAAAATAATGGATCGTTTATTGTAATTGGATCGATTCGTTTTGTAATTTAAGAAATATCGAAGTCAATCGAATAATGGAGTAGTCATGAGAAATATTTGCGAAAAAACTTGTTAACTTATTAGATTAAAAAAAAATTATCAAGAATTTCGAATTACGACAATTTTTTTTAATAAATGAGCAATTCAGAACCAAAAGTGATTAACTCTATAAAAAATCGATGTTTTTGAAAATATACAAGACAGTATGAACAAAGGCTATTATTTAATAAATTAGTATTCGTAGGGTTTCACGAATAACATATCTCTAGTTTACTACATTTACTACATTACTAATGTTTGATAAAATCTTAGAATTTGGCCAATCAGAAACCTTGACTGGCAGTGTAAAATATCTCCTTAAGAAAAAGAGAGAGAGTTGTTGTTTTAAAAAATGGTTCTGTCAGATACCTGTCATTCGTGAAACCAGTGATATGTCACTTTAGATTTTGAACGGCTCATTTATTTCGACGGCAATAAATTTTGTTAAAATTAATAAACGTCGATGATTTTTTATTATGGTTATCTTTACCAAAATTACTGATCTCAATTGTCTCTATTCAATTTTTATATCCCATCATTTTTTTAAAATTATTAAATATTATAATACATCACCTGCTTACATTCTTTTTTAAATTTAATTATATTATCAAATAGAATAATAATAAATTTAAAAAATACCTATAATAGAGTTAATTTATTACAAGATAAAAACGGCAAATTTTGACAAAGCAAAAAATATCAAATATCTGCTAAACACATTAAAAAATGGGCGCAAAGCTTCTCGTATCTTTCAGATATGGCGAGGAAGCAAAAATAAATAGTTAAAGCTAGGTCCACATTATTAAAAAAAATCATCGTTTGTGGTTAGTGGTTACGTATGTTTGTTTAAAAAGTTATCAAAATGTAACTACATCCAATAACAACATATTTAATAATTTGTCACCATCATATTAATTTTAATTTTAACACAGAAGTTAAATCAAATAAGACTTTTTTCTAATAACTATTTTTCTTTATTAAGCTGGGTACAGACCACACGAACAAAAGCTAGTTTGTTAGAAATCGTCAATGAGCATTGCACGCATGTTGTGTCAAGGCAATGGCGTTACTAAAGGGGGTGACACCCGTGGCGGAAATCGATAGTGTCACTCCCCCTTCCCCAAAAAAGTCAGATTTTATTTTTGCACATTAGGCGGGTGTCACCCACCATAAATTTTTAACAACAGAAAAAATATCTTTCTTTTATAATAAGTTACTTGAAAAGATAGCTCAATTTTTATATACATTTAACCCCCTGGATGCTCAAAATAACCAAAAAAGGGGGTAAATAGGCTTTATTTTTTAACATATTAGGCGGGTGTTACGGTACGCCCCTTCCGCCCCCTCTAGCGACGCCACTGTGTCGAAGTTGTATCCACAACGATAGCAAACGATCGCCACACCACACTTCGTTATACACTCATCATGTTGATTGGTGAATTGAAATTTCGCGCAGAAACACAAATTACGGTAGTATTATGGAGGGGATAGGAGAAAGTCGGCAAATCGCGCGTTTGGCCCGCCGGTAAATCAAGCTGCCGGTAAACCAAAGGTTGGTAAATCGCAAGATGAGTGTATTTCCTTTGATGAACCTATAATGTGTCGAGCACGGCCGAACGCGAGCGTACAATAATTTGTTCGCGTTCGTTTGCTAACCGTTCATTTTCGTTTTCTTGGTGTGTACCCAGCTTTAGTGAAGTAATTCGACAAAATAACTGGGTTCACTGGTACATTAATTTTGGCTAATATGAAACCTATAATATTAAAATCGGAAATTTCAAAAAAGTATAGCATATAATGAACTTTGAATTTTTTGAAAAAAATACTTAAACATTTACTTATAATTTTTTTTCGTTTCAAATAAAATATCCAACTATAATGAACTGATACTAAAATCATTTTAAATATAGTTATTAAATAATTTTGTATAAACGGGTATAACGAATTTATAAAAGTTTTCTAGGATTGTTATAAAAATATGTGAAGATTAAAAAATGAATGTTAATAAACATGTTTTTACTAATTTTATGTTTAATGTTAAAAGTGTCCACGTGACTATAAACTTATATTATTATTATTATTTATGTTAAAAGTTAAAATATGATATATATAATTATATTATAAGTATATTTATTTTAATTTACAACGAATTTTATAATTTTTATATTGTTCATGAAATTAAATCGGTTTCAATAAATTATGTTTAATTCAATATGTTAGTAATAATTTATACTCCAATTTATTCTGCCAATTTTTTATAGGATCACAAATAAAGAAAGTGGCACTGCACCTCTCAGGGAATCAGGGAAGGAATATAAAGTAAATAATAACCCTAATAAAAATGATTAAAAATTTTATGTCATGTATTATAATAACAAAGAATAAAAATTATATTTGCGTATTTTATTCACATATGCAACTTATGAGCAAATTTGTAAATTTAATTGCCTATAGTAATTTTTATAGCAAACATTGACGTAGCATAAGGACAGATAAAGCAGTGAGGACCTTCAGGGGGTCCAGGTCCAGTTCAATAAAGAAAATAAATATTGAAAAAAATCTATTTAAACTTTAGTTTTTGAAACTATCCTCTATGGAATGAACCACTTTGGTTGGAAATAAAAAATCCTATAGATTTTTATGGCCAATGAAAATTATAGTTTAAATAAAGCTTAAATTTTTAGAGTATAAACATACCTATAATTATTGAAATATATAACTCTGAGGTGTAAAAGTGGTTCATTCCATAGAGGATAGTTTCAAAAACTAAAGTCACTTTGCAAGTTGTTCCAGATCTGACCATTTAGCTAAAAGCAAGTGTCAAGTGTTAAATTTTGATGAAAACCTACCATCGGCCAGAGATTAATAATTTTCATTCATAAAAATCTGAAAAATAATTTAAAATGTACTTTAAATAGTGATTAAACAGCTATATTAATTTAGCTTTAATTCGTTGTTTCATTTGACCATAGTAAATTCCCAAATATTGAGTATTTTCAGAGGCGCTAAAATTTCTAGCCCTCTTAAAAAACAAATGACGATTTTTTAAAGCAAATTGAGATAAATCTTTGTAAGGGAATATTTTACAACAAACATAGGTGACCTATATTAGAGGAAATTTGATGCTCTACAAAAAGATTCTATAAAATGTTCACGTAACATGTGTCTTTCTTGAGATATCTTCAAAAAATAAATCTATTGGGATGTCACACCTCCCCCTTACACACGATTTTAATAATTTTGAAATGGGACCGTCCTCAAGCCAGCCCCAACCAACCAACCAAGTTTCATCAATATTCGTTTAGAGGTTCATGAGTTATACGTGTGATAAGGATTGGGGGACAGACACGGAACAAAAAGTGATTGTCTTGACCTGAAACAGATAAATCAAGTAAAATTTTTAAAATCGGAGAACAAATTTTTTCTCATTTTAAAACGATCACAAAGCTTCTCGTATCTTCGATATTGCGAGGAAGCAAAAATAAAAAAGTAGCTGCATATGCATACGAGTAAATATAAAAAGATAATTGCAGTTACAATATAAGTTAATTAATAAATAAGTGTAGGTAGGGGAGAGTCGGGTAGCCCCGGACGGCGGGTTGCCCCGGACATTTAAAGTTCTAAGAAACCAGCCACGTTGCGTAAGTAAAATTTTATTTTTAATATGTGCCCTCAAGAGTAAAAACAAATACAACTCAGTTGTCACATTGACGTCGATTGGTTTGCACACTAGTGGATGTTGTGTTTCCGGCAAACATTTTTTGTCGTGCCTGTCAAACTTCATTATAGGTTATTAAATAGAATAAGTAGGTGTGCGCACTTGTCTAATGTTTGAAGTTGTAGAACATTTAATATAATTAAAGTGTGTTAGGGTATTTGTAAAATTTCTTGTACAATTTAAGAGTTGTGTTTAAAAATGTTGCATGATAGCGATCGGGTACCCCCGGACACGATAATGTCGGGTACCCCCGGACAGTGTTTTTAGTTTTGAATTTCGCAGTATTGTTTCAACGATCTATGATCCAATGTTACATGGTCTGCTGGACAGTTAATTTGTTTTAGACTGTGACGTCATCGCCAAGAAAAGGCTTGACATAGCACAAAACGGGTTCAAATACACAAGAATTTATCCTAAAATTTTCAGTGATCAGACGTTGCACAAGAAGTTACTACTAATGAAAATATTTCCAATCAATCTTTTGCAGCCCATTCTTTATCGATAGTGCCCTCCACTAGTCGAACATCGCCTGCAACTGAACCGGTCGCGGTGCCTTCAACCAGCACAACTTTATTATTTAACGTTGGCTCGAAAAACCCAAAAGAATGAAATTTCAACATCTTCACAATATAAAAAATATGTAGAGGACAAACAGAAGAGTAAAAACAATAAAAGAACGAAGCAAAAAAAAAAAACAAACTGAAGAAGATCGAGGAAAAAAGATAGAATTAATCATATGTGGAGAAACTTTTGAAGAAGGCTGGATTCAGTGCTATAAATGCAAAGAATGGGCCCATGAAGATTGTGTTTATATATATTCTTCAGATATTTATTATTATTGTGATGTTTGTAAGGACAAGAAACGATTGGGACACCATTTATAACTATGTCCGGGGCTACCCGCCAACTTTTGTGTTACCGAAAAATTAAGGTCAAAGTATTTGTAATATATTTCGGTAAAAAAATTTGTTGTGATTACTAATTTTTAATCAGTATGATTGATAAAGGTCCTAATTTGATTTTAAGATTAAAATAAAAACAGAAAATTTGTTTATTGTATTTTTTATTTGCAATTTATTTAAGTGTCCGGGGCTACCCGAACCTCCCCTACCTATTTATATGATATGTTTGTCTAAAAGAGACCAAAAAGGTTTTCTATATGCATATGTATAAAAAAATTAAAAAAGTAGCTGCATACTGCATATACATATACATATACGAGTAAATATAAAAAGATAATTGCAGTTGCAACATGTTGATAAATAAATGAGTTTTTGTTATAATTCAATGTATTTTAAATGCCTGAAATTAACATCGTTTCTTCATTTACTGAGAAATTAAAAGTAGTTTTTATCTTATCTGAAAAAATAATAAAAACAAATACATTTATACAATGAATTTATCTTTTATTTGTTTTCAACTGTTTTTTTATTTTGCAAGAAAAATTCTATAAGTGCCTACTTAATCGAAAAAAGTGTATTCATTTGAAGACAGACTTCAGACACAAAACAATTATGATTACGTATATTCTTCTAGTATTTGTTTTTATCTATAACGGTATGTAAAAATTATTAAAATAAATTAAAAATTATATTTAAAAAAAATAATTATAACTTTTACAGGTATATTCTGTGATAGTTTACCAGAAGTACGAATAAGTGATGGTTTGATAAGAGGTACTTATCAACAGTCAATGCTAACCGGGAAGAAGTTCACTGCATTTGAAGGGATACCCTATGCTAAACCTCCTATAGGAAAAAGGAGGTTCGAGGTACTTTTATTTAATAAGTATTATTATTTATTTGGTCCATGATTCTAAAAATTTTAGTGGTACTAACACAACATTTCATTGAATGCACTAGTAGAAACGTTCACTTGGGCTTAGAAATCCTTGTATTGAAAACAATATTTTATTAATATAAAAATATACTCTGTCAATCCAACGAAACAATAATATGTATATTTGGCTTAAATGTATATTTCATATATTCAAAAAATATTGTTTTCGTTATATATTTGCCCAAATCAGTTTTTACTTGTGTATTTGATATGCTTTCTAATTACAATAATGTTTAATAATAATAATAATACTGTCGCAAGGGAAAACAGATGTTGATCTGATTGATATTTATTAAAAATTCAATGCCTAATTTTCGAAATATCGTAAGCGAAAAAGCCGAAATTAACTTTTGCAGCACAAAATATGTCTTCATTCATTTAGAATTATAAAATAAATCCTAGTAACTCTATTATTTACGGTTGAAAAGTTAGAAAAAAGACAATTAGAAACTTTTTTTGGAACCAAACCACACTCACCGCTCGATATAACGACGGTGTTGGTAATTCAGCCGCTTAATATAACGACGGCTAGAAGGTCCCCCAACACCATGCCGATGTTAACTTTAATTGGTGAATTTAAATTTCGCGCAGAAATATAGCAGTCAGTGGTACTATGAGTAGGCATAGGGGAAGGTTGGTCGTACCTCGCGACAACGATTTTTTATTTTTATTATTATTATTAAAAAAGGTATATATATTTTCTTCCATTGATACTAACAAAATTTAAATATTTTATAGCCCCCTGAATCTCCAAAACCATGGAAAGGTGTTTGGATTTCCAGAAAACCAAATCCGTGTTTACAATATCCACAATTACGTGACAAAGACGAGTTTACTATTGTCGGTAAGTTCACCACAACAAAACACAAAAAAAACTTCACTAATTACCCATTAATATACGATTAGGTCACGAAGACTGTCTCTACTTGAATGTCTATTCTCCTCATAACTTTAAACAAGATTCCAACTATGACGTCATTGTTCATATTCACGGAGGCGCATTTATGTGGGGAGAGTCTACATTGTACGGGCCTGAATTGCTTTTGGAACATGATGTTGTCTATGTTAATATAAACTACAGACTGGGTCCCTTAGGTGAGTCTTAAAACCGTTAAAAATACATAAGTCAATATGAATTGGCAAATACAGTAAAAAGTACATTATTGGCTTTCATCTAATCCAGTCTTATAAAAATTACCCCCCCCCCCCCTCACATTTATTAAGGCACAGAACAAAGACCGAACCGTAGTTTGTTTGTTTGAAGGGTAGTGACTATTGAGTCATCAAGCAATTCACGAGGTCAGTATGAATAGGCAAATACAGTAAAATGTTCATTATTGGCATCATTTCCCATCCAGTCTTATAAAAATTAATCAACCCCCCCCCCCCCAACATGTATTAAGGCACAGAACAAAGGCAGAACTGCAGTTTGTTTGCTTGAAGGGTAGTGACTATTGAGTCATCAAGCAATTCACGAGGTAAGCTTCCAACGCATAGTACTGTCCATACTGCTCCATCCAACCTACTGGTTGGATAGGCTGGATAGATAGAAATTTATTGGGTGTATTAGTCTTGAATTAAAACAATCATTTCGTAGGATTTCTGAGTACTGAAGACGACGTTGTTCCCGGTAACAACGGCATGAAGGACCAAGTAATGGCACTGAAATGGATCAAAAACAACATACACCACTTCGGGGGTAACCCGGACTCTATTACAATCACCGGATTATCAGCAGGTGGCGCTAGTGTTCACTATCATTACTTATCACCAATGTCTCGTGGACTTTTCAAACAGGGAATATCAATGAGTGGGTCAGTTTTAAATCCATGGACGCTGAGTAGAGGGAACTTAGAAAAAGCTAAGAAACTTGCTGACATTATTGGGTGCCCAGCAAAAAATACAAAAGAAATGGTGGAATGTATGAAAAATAGACCGGCTACACAAATTGTTGCTACTGTTCCTCAATTTATGGTACTTTTTTATTGCTTTTTATATATTTTTATAATCTATCTTAAGGGTTAACGAAACCAACCACAGGGGGCGAAAAAATCATCCTATAAAATACATTGAAACGAACAGTTTTAAATTTAGCCATGCTTCTGTCTATATTTCAATATATTTAAAGTGGTATAAACCGAACTGAACTGAAAATTCAATGGGAATCTTCTTATAAAGTTAGACTAGCAGCCTCTATTAAATGTTTGTATTCACAAATATCCCCACTTTCTTTTCAACTGCCAATAATTTTATCTAACCATCTTTCAAATTCGACAAATACACATTTTTTGTGTGTCAGTCAGGCCCGGATTCCGAAATTTGCCGCCTCTAGGCAGTAGCGAAAATTGCCATCCCCCTTCAAAACTTCTTCAATGGTGGAATAAGTTTGGTACAAAAAGTTTTTCAATCAATAAAATTTTAAGTTTTAAATAAATAAGACTATAGGCACGTGCCTACTCTGCCTGCATGGTAAATCCGGGCCTGGTGTCAGTTATTTATTGACATTATTAAAATCTAAACATATTCTATGTAACTTATAATTATTTTTAGGTAATTCGTTATAATCCTTTCTCACCGTTCGGATTAGTTGTGGAAAAAAATAGCAAGCAAGCATTCTTACCTGACCATCCATATAAATTACTTAAATCTGGACAAATACAAGATTTACCCTGGCTTACGTCAGTTACAACAGAAGAAGGTTTATATCCAGCAGCTGGTAACTATAATTTTATTTTTTATGGACAAATTGTAACTATATCAAAAATATAATTTTTTTTATAAATACCAACCAATTAGTTTTTTGCTCACCGCGCCGGGCCCACCTTAACCCCTGGCCACAGGACTAAAGTCCTGTCAGTCCCCTTATGTAGGGGCCCTGGAAAGAGGCATTTACTTTCATTCTATACATCCTTTACATGTTTAAAAAAAGATAATAAATTGATGGTGCATCTATCCTTATATTAAGGGAGAGATGCACCTGTGCCCTAAAAAAAACAGAGTGCCGAAAAAAATGTCAAAATATGTTATTATAGCGAGAGAAGAAACTAATGTCACTATTTAATTCATCTAAAATAGTTTAAACTACGTAACAACAAAGTAATGAAAATTTTATTCACCGTTCACAAAAATATTTCGCACAATTTTTAAAGCAATGAAAAGTTTTTAAATTTTTTTTGTACGAAAACAAAACAATCGACATGTTTTTTTAAATGAGATTATCTTCATAAACAAGAATAACATTATTGACAGTTGAATAATTGCTGTCAACCTATGTGATCTAGCCGGAACAAAAAATGGTGCATCTCTCCTTATGACTCCGAAATGACCCTAAGGCAAAATACAGAAAGTAATTTTATAATTTTCATACATAAACAGAAGTATCCTTACTGACTCAAGTATCAAAAGCTCTCCTACTTTCATCAAAGCTAGAAAAATTATATTTGAAATACATTTACCTTGCACAATTTCCAAAAAAGTGACATACTATGTAATCATAAGGCTTGAATTATCGATTAGTCTATTAACTTCATAATGTTGTAAAAAAATATTGTTTACATGATTCCGATTTATAAACCTAAATTTAATTTTGAAAAAATGTTTGTTTTTTCAGAATTCATTCGCGATTCAAAATACTTCGAAATGTTGGAAAAGGATTGGGCAAAATATGCACCTCATGTATTAGATTACAACTATACTGCAGATGTAGAAAACCATAAAACAATTGCCGAATATACTAAAGATTACTATTTCCGAGGAAATTCAATATCAAGAATGACATTTGATAATTTAGTTCAAGTAAGATGATTAGATATACATAAATAATAATAAATATATAATTTGAACCATTCATAAACCATAACGACTAATTTGACGTTTTACCAATTTCTACTTTTGATTTAACATTTAAATTATAAAAATATCGATTACTCGACTAGTTATTTTATGGAGTTAGTCTTTTTAACAAGCTGTCTAAAGAGACCAGCAGGTTTCATAGACAAACCCCCTTTTTATAAAAAAAAATAACTTCTGAATATCTGATTCATCTTATATTTTTCATTAATTTTTTAACAGCTCTTTCAAAAATAATCTTTTCTTATAAAATTCGCGTCAAATTTTTAATATTAATTTTCTATAGACTTATTCTTCCTGGTTATAGAATAACTATTTTTTTAAATATATTATATTGACTATAATACCTATTTGTAGATGGTTGGTGATAGACATTTTGTATCTGGTTCAGTTGAAGCCAGCCATATACAATCTAAAGTAACAAAATCTCCAGTTTACTTTTATCAGTTCAGATACAGAGGGAAAAGAAGTGTTTCTGAATTCTACTCAATGACAATGGATAATTACGGTACTAATATGTATTTCAATTTCATAAAAATCTACCTACGATATTATTTAATAAACTTTTTTTTATTCAGGAGTAAGCCACGCTGATGATCTTTACTACATACTCCCTGGAATTTTACAAATGGATTTAGAAGATACACCTATGTCTGAAGTCATGCTAAATATGTGGATTTCATTTGCAAAAACTAGGTAAGCTATTATACAATAATAATTTTAAATTAGTTAGCAGAGACGGATCTACTTAAGGGCTTTTTGGGCTGCAGCCCAGGGCCCCGTGGATACAAAAGGCCCCGAGCCTCCATTGAGAACCATAGACGATATTGTGAAGAAAAAAAATATCTAAAAATATTTTATTGTTCTATTTTTTCCTATTTATACCGTATACCTACATCATTATAGAAAACAATTTTTTGACAAAATGGCAATTGGTTGAGTAATGGTAGCCCCCTGAGTAGTATATTAGCCCAGACCCCACAAATTCACGATCCGCTCCTTTTAGTTAGGGTTGTCCCATCAATTTTGGAAATATTTCAAGACAAGAGTTATACCATAATTGTACCTATATCAAATTTTGTTCAGAGAAAAAACTGTGAGATGTAGTTAGAGATTGAAAACTCAGTAAATTGTAAAAAATTGTATTGAATTTTTACCGTAATATGGTAAAATATATGTCAATATATTGCTACATGGGAGGAGCAAAAACAAGCTACATTTAATAAAAAAAAATTTAAATAAAAATATCATTTTTAACTCAAATTCTGCAGTAAAAAAATACCGGTAAACCGATTTTCACTGACAATTTTACCGAATTACCGGTAATTGCAAAAAGTCGGTTAAAAAATCCCTAGATGCAGTATGAATATAGGTACATTCTTATTATTAGATCCCTGTTCAGTGGCGGACTAAGGAAAATTTGGCCCTAGACGAGTTTTGCATTGCTGACCTTAATCATTAAAAAACCAAAATCCAAAATAACTTTTTTACCAAATTTTAATTTAAAAAATATCCGCATTAATGTCTGTAGAGTCCTTACAAATCATAGACCCTAGGTAATCTGCATAAGTCAAAATCCGCCCCTGGCTTTGATAATATGCATACATTTCGATGGCCTTAGGCCTTAGGCCATAACATTATATAACTAAATTTTGACCATTTCTGATAATCGTTTTCAATTTAATTTTTTGTGTTCTTTCACTAAGTGTATCCTTGATTTATGTATTTAATCAAGAAATGTTAGAATAAATAATAATTTAATGATCACACGGTTAATATCGCAACAATTAACATTTAAACTTTTAAATTGCATTGCTGAGAAATCAAAAATTGTGTAGTTATTATGATATGACTTACAGCAATGCAACAATTTAATTTGCAGTAAACCTCAAGTAAAAAACATCGATTGGGAACCAGTTTGTCAAGATAATAAGAAAATCACATATCTGGATATTGAATCAGCCGAAAAGATATCAATGGCATCTTCAGATCAATTGGGAAATGTTGATTTCTGGAATATTGAATCTTTAAATGAGAAAGAAATATAAATCTATTGTTTTTTATTAAATAATAATTTTTTTATATTTATAATATAATGTAATAATAATTAGAGTAATGAAAATAAAATATGTAGAATTATATAGATTTGGATATTTTTTTCAAAAACTGTGTTATAGAGGTTGACACTATAGGGTGCGGGGCAGGTGGTGCCTATAATATAAAGTGTATAAGTATGAAGTAGTAAAGACAAGATGTGTCTCTCTCTGAAGCATTCGAAATCACACACATCATATTTTAGTTAAAACAAGTTTCTAATCGTAGCTAACATTTCGGGCTGTTGTCCACGTTCTCTTGTTTTCAAACTTGACGTTTCAACTCTCAGAAGAAGACTTCGACATGAGAGTCGAAACGTCAAGTTTGAAAACAAGAGAACGTGGACAACAACTATGGACAACGGCCACGAAAGCCTACAGAAGAAAAGTTTCTAATCATTCTGAAAATTTACAGATATCTTTCGAAATTAATAAATAATGTATGCTCAAATTTTCATCAAATTCTCTCTGTTACATCACTTTGAAAAGTCCTAAGTCCTACCATGGCTCGAAAGTATGCAGTTCTCATAAGAATGCATTGTTTATTTAATATCTCTTATACCTTGGGTTGCACAAGGCAAAATAATCCTCGATTAGTTGTTTTCAGAGCATTATTACGTCAATTCTAAAAAACAATCACGGTTATGATACATATTATAAGGTAAAAAAATGTCATATTTAGTGAATTGTTTATTTACAAATTGAGAATAAGTTTAGAATAAATAAGTTGAAAATAACCGATTAACTAACCCGAGGTTAAACTATTATCCTAATGACCTTGAAGTTTTTTTAATATAAATTAAAAATAAAGTTTCATCAAAATCTATTTGTTTTAATTCTATGGTGTCAACCTCCTTAACTATTTTTTTATTTACATACCGGATTAGTCAAAAATAAAAATATTTAAAAATTGTATTATCAAATAATTTAAAATTATTAGTTTATTTTGTTTTATCCATCGAAATAAATATACATGTATATTACTAATATTTAAAAACAAATGGTGTCAGTTATTTATTGACATTATTAAAATCTAAACATATTCTATGTAACTTATAATTATTTTTAGGTAATTCGTTATAATCCTTTCTCACCGTTCGGATTAGTTGTGGAAAAAAATAGCAAGCAAGCATTCTTACCTGACCATCCATATAAATTACTTAAATCTGGACAAATACAAGATTTACCCTGGCTTACGTCAGTTACAACAGAAGAAGGTTTATATCCAGCAGCTGGTAACTATAATTTTATTTTTTATGGACAAATTGTAACTATATCAAAAATATAATTTTTTTTATAAATACCAACCAATTAGTTTTTTGCTCACCGCGCCGGGCCCACCTTAACCCCTGGCCACAGGACTAAAGTCCTGTCAGTCCCCTTATGTAGGGGCCCTGGAAAGAGGCATTTACTTTCATTCTATACATCCTTTACATGTTTAAAAAAAGATAATAAATTGATGGTGCATCTATCCTTATATTAAGGGAGAGATGCACCTGTGCCCTAAAAAAAACAGAGTGCCGAAAAAAATGTCAAAATATGTTATTATAGCGAGAGAAGAAACTAATGTCACTATTTAATTCATCTAAAATAGTTTAAACTACGTAACAACAAAGTAATGAAAATTTTATTCACCGTTCACAAAAATATTTCGCACAATTTTTAAAGCAATGAAAAGTTTTTAAATTTTTTTTGTACGAAAACAAAACAATCGACATGTTTTTTTAAATGAGATTATCTTCATAAACAAGAATAACATTATTGACAGTTGAATAATTGCTGTCAACCTATGTGATCTAGCCGGAACAAAAAATGGTGCATCTCTCCTTATGACTCCGAAATGACCCTAAGGCAAAATACAGAAAGTAATTTTATAATTTTCATACATAAACAGAAGTATCCTTACTGACTCAAGTATCAAAAGCTCTCCTACTTTCATCAAAGCTAGAAAAATTATATTTGAAATACATTTACCTTGCACAATTTCCAAAAAAGTGACATACTATGTAATCATAAGGCTTGAATTATCGATTAGTCTATTAACTTCATAATGTTGTAAAAAAATATTGTTTACATGATTCCGATTTATAAACCTAAATTTAATTTTGAAAAAATGTTTGTTTTTTCAGAATTCATTCGCGATTCAAAATACTTCGAAATGTTGGAAAAGGATTGGGCAAAATATGCACCTCATGTATTAGATTACAACTATACTGCAGATGTAGAAAACCATAAAACAATTGCCGAATATACTAAAGATTACTATTTCCGAGGAAATTCAATATCAAGAATGACATTTGATAATTTAGTTCAAGTAAGATGATTAGATATACATAAATAATAATAAATATATAATTTGAACCATTCATAAACCATAACGACTAATTTGACGTTTTACCAATTTCTACTTTTGATTTAACATTTAAATTATAAAAATATCGATTACTCGACTAGTTATTTTATGGAGTTAGTCTTTTTAACAAGCTGTCTAAAGAGACCAGCAGGTTTCATAGACAAACCCCCTTTTTATAAAAAAAAATAACTTCTGAATATCTGATTCATCTTATATTTTTCATTAATTTTTTAACAGCTCTTTCAAAAATAATCTTTTCTTATAAAATTCGCGTCAAATTTTTAATATTAATTTTCTATAGACTTATTCTTCCTGGTTATAGAATAACTATTTTTTTAAATATATTATATTGACTATAATACCTATTTGTAGATGGTTGGTGATAGACATTTTGTATCTGGTTCAGTTGAAGCCAGCCATATACAATCTAAAGTAACAAAATCTCCAGTTTACTTTTATCAGTTCAGATACAGAGGGAAAAGAAGTGTTTCTGAATTCTACTCAATGACAATGGATAATTACGGTACTAATATGTATTTCAATTTCATAAAAATCTACCTACGATATTATTTAATAAACTTTTTTTTATTCAGGAGTAAGCCACGCTGATGATCTTTACTACATACTCCCTGGAATTTTACAAATGGATTTAGAAGATACACCTATGTCTGAAGTCATGCTAAATATGTGGATTTCATTTGCAAAAACTAGGTAAGCTATTATACAATAATAATTTTAAATTAGTTAGCAGAGACGGATCTACTTAAGGGCTTTTTGGGCTGCAGCCCAGGGCCCCGTGGATACAAAAGGCCCCGAGCCTCCATTGAGAACCATAGACGATATTGTGAAGAAAAAAAATATCTAAAAATATTTTATTGTTCTATTTTTTCCTATTTATACCGTATACCTACATCATTATAGAAAACAATTTTTTGACAAAATGGCAATTGGTTGAGTAATGGTAGCCCCCTGAGTAGTATATTAGCCCAGACCCCACAAATTCACGATCCGCTCCTTTTAGTTAGGGTTGTCCCATCAATTTTGGAAATATTTCAAGACAAGAGTTATACCATAATTGTACCTATATCAAATTTTGTTCAGAGAAAAAACTGTGAGATGTAGTTAGAGATTGAAAACTCAGTAAATTGTAAAAAATTGTATTGAATTTTTACCGTAATATGGTAAAATATATGTCAATATATTGCTACATGGGAGGAGCAAAAACAAGCTACATTTAATAAAAAAAAATTTAAATAAAAATATCATTTTTAACTCAAATTCTGCAGTAAAAAAATACCGGTAAACCGATTTTCACTGACAATTTTACCGAATTACCGGTAATTGCAAAAAGTCGGTTAAAAAATCCCTAGATGCAGTATGAATATAGGTACATTCTTATTATTAGATCCCTGTTCAGTGGCGGACTAAGGAAAATTTGGCCCTAGACGAGTTTTGCATTGCTGACCTTAATCATTAAAAAACCAAAATCCAAAATAACTTTTTTACCAAATTTTAATTTAAAAAATATCCGCATTAATGTCTGTAGAGTCCTTACAAATCATAGACCCTAGGTAATCTGCATAAGTCAAAATCCGCCCCTGGCTTTGATAATATGCATACATTTCGATGGCCTTAGGCCTTAGGCCATAACATTATATAACTAAATTTTGACCATTTCTGATAATCGTTTTCAATTTAATTTTTTGTGTTCTTTCACTAAGTGTATCCTTGATTTATGTATTTAATCAAGAAATGTTAGAATAAATAATAATTTAATGATCACACGGTTAATATCGCAACAATTAACATTTAAACTTTTAAATTGCATTGCTGAGAAATCAAAAATTGTGTAGTTATTATGATATGACTTACAGCAATGCAACAATTTAATTTGCAGTAAACCTCAAGTAAAAAACATCGATTGGGAACCAGTTTGTCAAGATAATAAGAAAATCACATATCTGGATATTGAATCAGCCGAAAAGATATCAATGGCATCTTCAGATCAATTGGGAAATGTTGATTTCTGGAATATTGAATCTTTAAATGAGAAAGAAATATAAATCTATTGTTTTTTATTAAATAATAATTTTTTTATATTTATAATATAATGTAATAATAATTAGAGTAATGAAAATAAAATATGTAGAATTATATAGATTTGGATATTTTTTTCAAAAACTGTGTTATAGAGGTTGACACTATAGGGTGCGGGGCAGGTGGTGCCTATAATATAAAGTGTATAAGTATGAAGTAGTAAAGACAAGATGTGTCTCTCTCTGAAGCATTCGAAATCACACACATCATATTTTAGTTAAAACAAGTTTCTAATCGTAGCTAACATTTCGGGCTGTTGTCCACGTTCTCTTGTTTTCAAACTTGACGTTTCAACTCTCAGAAGAAGACTTCGACATGAGAGTCGAAACGTCAAGTTTGAAAACAAGAGAACGTGGACAACAACTATGGACAACGGCCACGAAAGCCTACAGAAGAAAAGTTTCTAATCATTCTGAAAATTTACAGATATCTTTCGAAATTAATAAATAATGTATGCTCAAATTTTCATCAAATTCTCTCTGTTACATCACTTTGAAAAGTCCTAAGTCCTACCATGGCTCGAAAGTATGCAGTTCTCATAAGAATGCATTGTTTATTTAATATCTCTTATACCTTGGGTTGCACAAGGCAAAATAATCCTCGATTAGTTGTTTTCAGAGCATTATTACGTCAATTCTAAAAAACAATCACGGTTATGATACATATTATAAGGTAAAAAAATGTCATATTTAGTGAATTGTTTATTTACAAATTGAGAATAAGTTTAGAATAAATAAGTTGAAAATAACCGATTAACTAACCCGAGGTTAAACTATTATCCTAATGACCTTGAAGTTTTTTTAATATAAATTAAAAATAAAGTTTCATCAAAATCTATTTGTTTTAATTCTATGGTGTCAACCTCCTTAACTATTTTTTTATTTACATACCGGATTAGTCAAAAATAAAAATATTTAAAAATTGTATTATCAAATAATTTAAAATTATTAGTTTATTTTGTTTTATCCATCGAAATAAATATACATGTATATTACTAATATTTAAAAACAAATGTTAAATTTCAATAAGGTAGTATTTTACCCCCCCCCCCCGCCCTCATAGTTAATTAATAACATATTCATTAAAATTAATTATTAGTCCTGATAAATAATTCCGCGTACCAAGCCACTGAAGGATCAAAGTATTATAAAACCGTCTTTGTTTAAATAATTTCTATCTTTATTCATACTTACTGCCCCCACTACAAAACCAAACAAATTAATAGTCTCAATATAAATAATAACAAAATCAACAAACCACTTGACGGTCAAATTGCAACGAGGAAAGATAATATTGCAAAGTTACGTACTTATATACATTAAATAACGTATTATGCATTTTATACAGATACTATTAATATTTTGTGCAATTTTAAACAATGGTAATATGAAGAATGAATTAGTGAAGTTTTTAAAATATATATAAAATATTTATTTTAGTAGTGAACGGAGAGAATTATCCAGAAATACAAATCGAAAGTGGTATTGTACGAGGGGCATTCAAGTATTCACATTTAAACTCTAAGAAATATGTAGCATATGAAGGTATACCTTATGCTAAACCTCCAGTTGGGAAAAGAAGGTTTGAAGTAAAAACTATTTTGTTTATGTATTTAAAAAAATATATTACAATTTTTTTCTTATTTTTTTAGCCACCCGAATTACCCAAACCATGGCCGGGAGTTTTGATTTCTCGAAAGCCAAACACGTGCCTCCAATATCCACAACGGCTTTTTTCTTTTCAACATGAATTAGAAGGTACGTTCTTACATATGTAATAAAAATAATTACTTATACAGGATGATTCAGCACTGGCATGCCAAACTTGAACAGTAGATTGAGAACAATATTTTAAGCAAAAAACTTCAAATAAACATGTGTCCGGAATTTTTTTGTGAGGGAACTACAGCCCTCCAAAGATTTGGCTCAAAATAAGTTTTATTTAATATCTAGAGAACCCATTATGTATGGGGCTAGTGGGTCCATCGATTTTTATCTAGTATTTTTTTATTCTTTAATTTTTTCTTGAATAAGTGACTCATATAAAATTACATGGCACAATATACACAAAAATATATTTTGCTTATTTGTCATAGGATTAACCGTTTTCGAGAAATATCGATGGTCAAGAAACCATACAGAATTTAACTTAGTACGGATGCTTCAAATTACACATAATAAATTTATATTCTTGTTCTATGATTAAAGCTAAGAAAAAAGTTCATATAAAGAAACCTCCTAATATGAATCCTCTATGATCTATAGCCAGATCTATTACTGTTACACGTACTTTACTAACTTGACTAAAAAACTAAACTAAAAATGGCTATTTGTTGATAAGGATGTATTTTTTGAGGTATACTTATGTTAACTTTTTGTCTTAATTTTTATCTTAGAACAAGAATATAAATTCATTTTTTTCAATTTGAAGCATCCGTATTAAGTTTAATTCTGCATGCTTTATTTCAATCGATATTTCTCGAAAATGGTTATCCTATGACAAATAAGCAAAGCATATTTTTGTGTATTTTGTGTCATATAACCTTAAATAAGTTCCTAACTTTATAAAAAATTAAAGAACAATAAATACTACATAAAAATCGATGGGCCCACTCAAAGCGTTCTCTAGATATTAAATAAAAACTCAATTTGAGCAATATCTTTGAAGGGCTGTAGTTCCCTAACGAAAAATTTTCGGCCAAATGTTTATCAGAAGTTTTTTGCTTAAAATATTTTTCTTAATCTACTGTTTAAGTTTGGCACGACAGTAATGGCAATAAATCAGCCTGTATAAATACGAATGTACTCTATTCGAATTAATAAATAAAATATCTTCTTTTATAGGAGAAGAAGATTGTTTATACAGGATGTCCAAGATAAGCGTGCAATGCATGGGGATATCCTAAACGGTAAGAGATACAGATGTGGTTAAATGAGATGAATTATTTTTAAGAAAGGGGTGAGTATTACAACATCAAAAAATATTAATAATTTTATGTGGTTCAGGCGGTATACCCAAAAAACTGAAAATTCGGAATTTCTTTAAATGACTATAACTTTTTTGGCAAAGTAGATAGGTACTTTTTGTTTGCGGTTTCTTAAAGCACTTTTTTGAGTAGAATTGTTTGGTGTATTTAGAATTTTTATATCACTTTTAGTTTCCGAGTTACAAGCCCTAACTTTAGTTTTTCTTATAGGCCGCCAAGTTGGCTATATCATATTTGAACGTGTTTTTTACTCTACTTTACAATGATATGTCACATGTCATACTTATTATTAAAAAAAAGTAAAAACCTTTTTTTTGTAATAGTTTATTGTTTTTAAATATGCATTTGTTATTTTCATTGTTGTTATTGCGATTTTTGTTTAACAATTTTTGTTTTTCATGGCTTACTTAAATGTTTGTAATAAAATACTTTATAAATATCACCAATATTTAGTACTTCGACTTATTTTCTATAATAAGTATGTCATGTGATATATCGTTGTAAAGTAGAGTAAAAAACACGTTCAAATATGATATAGCCAACTTGGCGGCCCATAAGAAAAACTAAAGTTAGGACTTGTAACTCGGAAACTAAAAGTGATATAAAAATTCTAAATACACCAAACAATTCTACTCAAAAAAGTGCTTTAAGAAACCGCAAACAAAAAGTACCTATCTACTTTGCCAAAAAAGTTATAGTCATTTAAAGAAATTCCGAATTTTCAGTTTTTTGGGTATACCGCCTGAACCACATAAAATTATTAATATTTTTTGATGTTGTAATACTCACCCCTTTCTTACAAATAATTCATCTCATTTAACCACATCTGTATCTCTTACCGTTTAGGATATCCCCATGCATTGCACGCTTATCTTGGACACCCTGTATATAAATGTATATACTCCATTAAATACCAAAGAGGGTGCTAATTTAGACGTTATAGTCCATATTCATGGAGGAGCGTTTTCTATGGGAAATTCATTAATGTTTGGACCAGGATTTTTAATCGAGCATGGAATTATTTTTGTCTGTTTTAATTACAGACTAGGTCCACTGGGTAAGTTGATAAGGCAACAATTAGTTAAATGTGTATTCTATTATAAATATTAACGATGCTATTCAAACAAAAACATATAAATGATATTACTAACATATTTATGCATGAAATATTATATTGTTATATGATAGCACGATAAATATATGTAACTGTTAGTAATCAACATTAGATATATTGCAACTGGAATCAGTAAATATGTAGGTATCTATTACCTAATGACAGTGAGTACTTATATAATATTTTATATTATACGCAAAAGTATTTTTTGTAATAGTTTGATATAATTCAGTTATCAAAATATAAATAAAGGTAGATTGGTATATTAAAATATGCGAAACCAGGTCGCAAAAAAAAAACTAACAGAATGTAAGTCAAGGGAATTGTGAGAAAGTTTAATAATAATGCACTACAGAAGATTTTCGATATTTCGAAGCACGAAATATAAAGTAGGTACCATTTATGTTTTAGGATAAAAAAAACTGCGTCACGTCTTTCTTATACTTAATACTGAAAAAAATAGCAAATGTGTCACTACTGATTTAAAAATAATATTTCGAGCTAACTAATAATGAAAAAAATGGGACAGTAATTATAAATTAGTTTTTCTACAATTTTATTAAAAAATTTTTCTAATATACAGTGCTCCAAAAATAGTTTCAAAAATTAAAAAATTGCCAATTCGTTTTGAAAAACAAAAGGTTTACTTCCTTCCTTCTATGCATTGTTGTTTTTGAATTACAACGTCTATAGACAGACACACAGACATCATGGCGAAAATATTTGTTAGAATTTAAAACATTTTAAATTATTTTCTTTATTAATTAAATGTAACTTTAACGTTCAATTATTAACTGTATACCTATATTATAGTAGGTATATTGTATTATCTACTTTTTATACCAATAGATAACATCCCTATTATTACAATATAGACTTAATAAGTACATATAAGAAAATAATATATTATTAATTAAAAAAATGTTTAAAGGTCTAAAATTTTTACTCGTACAAGCTTTTGTAACGGATATTACTCGGGTTGATTCCAGAATGTCACAAAAACCCTTTAAGTAGGTACTATTAAGATTGTCTGGAGTCAATGTCTTGTCAATTCTTCCATAAATACATAGGTTTTTTTTCAATTTGCAACAAGGTTATTAAATACATAGGTTGCCTCATTAGCTTTTGACCAATCAGCTTGGGCACCCCAGATGACATGGCTACATTTATTATGATTGGACACATTACTCCCCCTCTCCTCATTTTGACACCGCAGGTGACGTATTTCCCTCTCGCGTCGAGTAATGAGACTACCTTTTACTTTACATACCTTGATTTGGATCACTACTATATGATCTTTACTATAGACTTCTCTGGCATAATGTTACATGTCCACGATAGTTTGAAGATAATAAAGAACACATTATCAAAAATTTAATACAAATCGTTTTAGCACTTTTTGGGCTTATTGTTAGCATTAACAGACAAATTCATAAATATTTTCTTTTTGTAATATTATTTATAAATTATGACAAATTCAATAACTAAATTAAGATACTATTTCTTCTATATAGAAGAATTTCTTCAGGTCATGACTCATGACTACTTATTATTAATTGTTTTAACTACATATATGTGTTTTCATTTTTAATTTAATACTGAACAGCTTATACATCAATAAAAAATAAATATACATTTTATAGGATTCCTGAGTACTGAAGACGGTATTGTCCCTGGTAACAACGGCATGAAGGATCAAGTAATGGCACTGAAATGGATCAAGAACAACATACACCACTTCGGGGGTAACCCTGACTCCATAACAATCACCGGTATATCAGCAGGTGGAGCTAGTGTTCACTATCATTACTTATCACCAATGTCACGCGGGCTTTTCAAACAAGGAATCTCAGTAAGTGGGACAGTTCTAAACCCGTGGACATTAAGTAGAGGAAATCTGGTAAAAGCCAAGAAACTTGGAGATTCTGTAGGATGTCCAACTGAAAATACAAAAGAAATGATTAAATGTATGAAAACTCGAACGGCTACACAAATTGTCGCTAATGTTGCTCAGTTCATGGTAAATATATTATTTCTATTACAATAAAATACCTCGATATTTGATTTTTTTGAAAATAGTACGTCCGGTACAAAAAAAAACGCTGCACTTTTTGATTGGAGTATGCCACTTTCCGTGGTCATACATATGGTCAAAAGAAAGATTTTCATAGGGAGCTACTTTAAAATTCATGTAGAACACTGTTATATCAGTTAGATGTTTTAAAATTAGCTTCATCTCAGCTCCTAGTCATCCGATTTCAATTTTCTTTTGTTTGTTTTAAAGTTTTTATTGAGAAGATTATTTTTTGTCATTATTCATTTTTCTCTAAATCTTAAGGGTCCTCCACAGTTTTCGAAAATCTGAAAATTTCACATTTATTATGAACTTAATTGTTATATTAACCCTCGGAGTAGGTACACACCTATTTTTTCAACCTACTAGTACACTCTGGGTCAATTTGACCCTGCTTACTTTTTGATCGCCTATAATTCCGCAACTACGAAACCTTTTGACTTACCAAAATTCAAAGGTATACTTTGACTCATGGTAAATGAATTTATAAGTGTTACAAATACCTTTGAAGTATTCAACATACTTAAAAAAAAACGCGAAAAATGTAAAATACCTGAGCGCTATTCACGATCAAAATCAGTGTATGGGTCAAATTGACCCACGAGAGGCTCCGAGGGTTAAAGTTGATGATTTATTTGACATACATTCATAAAACTTCTACTGAATTAAAATAGATACTCATAAGAAGTTCAAAATTGTTGACAAAATTATATTCTGTTGACACTTATCATAAAGAGAGACTTGTAGGCGTAGGGTAACGGAAACTTTACTATACTTAGTTTTCTAATTGAGGGGTTTGCAGCAACAAGGAGTTATATCCAGTTTTTATAGTTTGTGGGAAAATAGAAAAAAAACTGTCTAAAAAATTGAGAATGCATTTAAATCGCCTTTGTCTTCGTCCAATTATTATTTGTCACCGACCACATGTTTTGGCCAAATTCCGTTGAGAAATTCGTCAAATTCGCAATTCTAGAGTCAATTTTATTCTGGAGATAACTCCTTTTTGGCCCAAATAGTTGAAAATTATTTTCTTTTTAAAGTAAGGAAGCATTGAATAAGAACAATTTTCAAGAAAATTAGTTTATTTCAAGAAAGAACACAGTAACGAGTGTACTAAGTTCTAAGCCCAAATACAGTCATTTTTATTCTGGAGATAACTCATTTTTGGCCCAAATAGTTGAAAATTATTTTCTTTTTAAAGTAAGGAAGCATTGAATAAGAACAATTTTCAAGAAAATTAGTTTATTTCAAGAAATAACACAGTAACGAGTGTACTAACTAAGTTCTAAGCCCAAATACAGTCATTTTTATTCTGGAGATAACTCTTTTTTGGCCCAAATAGTTGAAAATTATTTTCTTTTTAATGTAAGGAAGCATTGAATAAGAACAATTTTCAAGAAAATTAGTTTATTTCAAGAAAGAACACAGTAACGAGTGTACTAACACTACTAACTAAATTCTAAGCCCAAAAACAAAGAGTCAGCTCCTGAAGTTAACTCCATTTTGACCCAAGCGAATGAAACAGCTAACTCATTCTAACAGATACCTTGAGAACTATCAACGGTAGGTAATTCTTATTGTTAGTTGAACCAAACGAAAAAATGATTCCCCTCCCCAGAAACGGTTGTTAACTCAGTTTGGCCTAAATATGGAGTTAACTCGTTGTTACTGCAAACCCCTCAATTTGTTAAACATTATATTTTTCAGGCGTTTCACTATAACCCCTTCACTCCATTCGGTGTAGTCGTGGAAAAGAGTGGTAGCAAACCTTTCTTGGCCGAACATCCTTACCAAATGCTGAAAGCTGGTGAAGTTCAAGATTTACCTTGGCTAACATCAAATGCAGAATCCGAAGGGCTATATCCTGCTGCTAGTAATTTCGATGTTTTTTTTACTTTTTTATAAGTAACAATTTATTACACATAATCATATTTTTTTAGAATTTATCAAAGATCCATCTACTTTACAAGACATAGATACAAATTGGACTATTGTAGCACCTCATTTGTTGGACTACAATTATACTGTAGATGTAGATGGACATGAATCAATTGCTAATTCAGCTAGACAATATTATTTGAAAGACAAAACAATCGACACAAACAGTTTCGATGATTTGGTTCAGGTATATATAATCTTTTATCATATTTCCGTTATTTTTAAGAACCCCTAGTCAGTTATACACATATGTAACTATTCTTTTTCAACGTACTAAAGGAGGGGGGATTTGCCCCAGGCTCCGAATCCTACGAAGCTCTTCAAAAAATGTCAACACATTGAAGTCCATTTGTTAGTTTATTGGAGGCTTTTCAAAATAAACCCTCTAATTTTTTTTGCAAAAAACGGTCAAAAATTTTGATATAGTTATTTAAGAGAACAAATTTGCCAAACCTTCTGGTTGGTGGTAAATGTTTTCCAGACAATATTTTTAGTTTTATAACGCATTCTCTACATCTATGACAACTATAGCTCTTTATTTATATTTTTATTTACGCTTTTTTGCAACTATAACAAGTTAAAGATTCCAATCCTCTCAACAAAAGGCTACATTCCTTGTTCGATTATTCCTTGTTTTCAGCCCTTAGGGCATTTTTCCACACCAGCAAAACTGGTGCCAGTGCCAGTACCGGTTACAATGTAATCAAATCAGAACTTTTTTTGCCGGCCCGGAGCTGTCACCATCAAATATTAGATATTGTACCGTTCAACCAGGAAATCAAAAATGTTGATAATTATGCGAATGTAGTTGACAAATTTGGTGCCATCTGCTCTAAGTTTCGTGAATAGTGTATAGAAACTTCCTTCCAAGTACCTTACAGTCAACAGAGGATTAGCCCAATACGGCCTTTTTTATTATTACTTTCTCTGAGGTTTAACAATCCCAGAAGGTAACACTTGTTGAACACTGTAGACATGTTTTTATCACCCCAATTGCACCGTCACTGAAAATGCTGGCATGTGGAAAGAATCATTGGCTGGTGTATGGAAAAACGCCCATAGTAAATACTTTATTTTTTAAGCCGCTAGCTTTTGGACTGTATAAATACTATTTTTATATTTTGCAGTTGTTAGGTGATCGTCTGTTCGTAGCTGGCGGAGTAGATGCAAGTGTATTGCAATCAAAGTTTAACAAATCTCCCGTTTATTACTATCATTTTAAATACAGAGGGAAGACAAGTTTATCAGCTTATTTATCAGGGTCAAATGTTGATTATGGTAAGATAAAGACATAATACTATTTTATTGCATATACAGAGTACAGTTGGTTGATTTTTTTTCGCATGGAATTGTAAATTAATATAAAATATTTTTCAGGAGCTGCTCATGGAGATGAAGTAATCTATCTCTTGCCAGGATTTTTAGAACTGGATAATTATGATACTCCTATGGTGGAACTTATGTTAAACATGTGGATATCTTTTGTAAAAACTGGGTAAGTCCTATTTTTTACTTATCTATTGTTCATATGCAGACATTAAAATAGAAAAAAAAATTCATAGTGTCTCGTACCACAAACTTTTTCAATTTATACGATTATGTTAATTTGACAATTTGAATAGCACTTGATACTAAAAAACACAAACCAAGAATCTTTACAATTTGTAATGTGTTCGTAGGTAATGATTTATTGAATGCTATGAAATACAGATATCTGGTTTTAAAATATTATTTTTTCGTGCTATTTCTATACAAAATTATTTCAAATTCAAGGAAAATTTAATTAGCGTATAACAAGATAATATAATCCGAATACAGTCGGGGCAACAAATCGCAATACTGTTCGATTATATTTTTCCCATTCAAAGTTTTATACCCTTACGCGCATAGAGTGCATACGAATACATGTACGCGTTTACGCTCACAAAATACATATAAAAATGAGACACGTGTCCTTTGAAAGCCGTGTACCTATATTTATTTTATTTTTCGTGTTCTTTGGTATCTTCATTCAGATAATGTCGCATTCGCAGAAGAGATTAATGTACTTAAAAGAAATCTTCAAAATGAAAAAAAACATTAAGACTAGAAACAGAAGAGTAAACTCGAGCGGAAGGCCGAAAAGCGGAACCTGGAGTGGACGGTCCGTATTTTTCGAACCTCTACGCAGTAATATGAAATTTACTTTATGCGCAGTCACCACTCTGTTAATTTGTACATTGCGATACGCACACAACTATATGGTTGCGCAGTCAACTACTGCGCAGAGGTCCAAGCACGATAGACCACCCAGTTTGGGGGTCATATTTTGACTTGTATTACAGAGATACAGAGTTTGCTCTCTTGTTTCTAGTCTTTATGGAAGAAACCAAAATAACACGACAATTTGTTGTGGTTATTACGCAAATTACAAACTGCCACTTAGGGAGCGTTCAAGTATTACGTAACGAATTTGGGGGGAGGGGGGGAGGGTCTTGTAAAACGTTACGTTGCGTTACAGGGGCGGGAGGGGGGTTTTGAACTACGCGTTACGTAACAGTTTTTAGGTAAAAACTAGGCGGCGGGGGGGGGTACATAAAAACGTTACGGCGCGTTACATGGGGGGAGGGGTAGGGGTCAAAAATCTCCAAAAATTGCGTTACGTAATACTTGAACGCTCCCTTATGTATAAATATTCGTCCACCAAAAAATCAGAAGATGACAAAAAATCGGGCTGTAATGATATTAGGAATTAAATAATAACGATGAACTGCCAGTAGCAATGTGGAGAAAACTAATTTTTTTTTTTTTTTTTAGAAAACCTCAAGCCGGTGACATCGATTGGGAACCCGTATCTGATGATATTGAAAAACTAATTTATTTAGAAATAAAATCACCTACAAAATTGGCAATGAAAACATCGGATCAATTAGGAGAGATTGAATTTTGGAAAAATCTTATTGTTAATGAAATAGAATCCTAATTCATATTTGTGAAATATTAATTATTTATAATATGTCGTATCATTGTTTACTTAGTTCATTATTTGTTATATGAATTCAAATATTGTTTGTAAAGATAAATAGTAAATAAATATGTTATTGTTTTTGTTCTTTATTTTCTTGATTTCTTATACCATGACAATTTATTGATATAAGCAATGACGTCGCTAGTCTCATTTGGGAAGGAAGGGGTCTAGAATTCCAATAAAATCAGAAATACAAATATTTTTTTCTTGTTTACATCATGATAAACTTATAAATAATTTAATTCTTGTCAATTACATACTAGATCCATATTCAGACTGCACATCGAGATGAGTTTTCGATCTCGAAATTAGATCGAGACGAAAGGGCCTTAAATTTGGACGAGACCAATACGAAATTGGTTTAAATTTATTTACAAAACATAAATATGAACAGGAGGGCAAATACATATTTTTTTGTTTTTTAATCGATTTTTCTATTGACTACTTAACTTCTACGCCGAGCCAACCAAAGGTAAGTGCAGGGGCACCAGGAACAACCCTAATGTACGGTATTATAAAGGGACTAGCAAATTTGCAAATTTGAGATATCAAACTTATATGGCAGTTCTCTTGGAGTTTGATGATTACTTTGGCAACAACAAGCGTTGTATGTAGACACCAACGGTATTAAAACAGTGGGGATATTATGAAAATAATAGTCAGAGTCGCCAATTGTGTTACAATACGTTGAAGTATCACTGCTCTAAATTCCATAGCTAATCCATAGATACATAGGTACTATACTCAACACATTAATTAAGGGGACACCTAAAAAATAGCCTGTTTTCAAATGCTTGTAACTTGGTCAAAAATTTACTTTTTTCAAAACTTTTTTATTCTTCAATGGAGCAAATTTAATCTACTTTATGACGGTCTAATTCGTTTCTCAACATCTTTTCATTTTTTAACTTTTTTATGTAATTATATAAATTTTGAAAAAAACTGCATATTTTGAAACTATACGCGGAGTGCATTTATGTAGAAAATGAAATTTTAAAATATATGTATCATTTATGAATAAATAAATGTTTGTTTATGTGCCCTCTACGTTTATTAATCAGGTATCATAATTATTTAATGTTGCTATTACAATGTATCAATGTATATACAATTGTATATAGCCTGGTTTACACGTTACGATAAATCGTAACAATTTATCGTAACGATCGAATTGTTACGATTTATCGTTGCGTGTAAACAGGACATTGTAGCGATTTATTGGAATTGGATTGGATGGTTGATGCCGGCCGGCATCAATTTCTGCAAATTGTAACGACTAGTTGGAACGTGTAAACAAGTAGCATCCATTCATCGCTACGATTTGACTCAGTTTGCATTAGCTTTACGGGAAAGGTTGTTAACAACTCAACATAAGTCTCTTCATCCATTATTAAATAGTTCCGCCAGTCATTGGGTTCGTTTCGCAATGTTTTCGATAATTTTATATGATAAAATACCCTTTTCTTCAGCAACCACGGGCGGCTCCTCTTTCTTCTTGGTCTTCGTGACCTTTTCACTTTTCTTGCTAAACAAACGATATATAACGATCACAACAGTAGGGTAATGTGTTCGATTGTGGGCATGGTTCGGTTGTGGACACCCCTGCGTATCTTTTCACAGAAAACAGATTTGATTTTACTGACCAATACGATTTGTGTTTTATGGCAGCACGTTATTTTTGTGCCGGATACCAAAGTAAACAGACGCGTCTGATTTTTGGTGTTAACAAATTTAGTTTTCTGTGCTTGAAAATAATCACAATAATTTTTTTAAACATTTTCAAAAGTGCTGTAAATCGAAGTGAATCAATCGAAAAGGTGAGTGCAATGCATATTTATTGAGTAAATTTATTATACTTTGTGATTCGATATCGATTGCAACCGATATGTTGACACCAAAAAAAATTTTCACCACTTCTCAAAATAGCTGTCAAATTCGGTTGTGGGCACCGAAATTGGTTCGGTTGTGGACACCCGTATTTTTTTTTAAATGGTGGAATATCGTTGTTGATGTTAACATAGATGATAGCTTTATTTTTGAGGAACGCTATAGGCTATATAAAATTAAAGTCAGATACGTATTAAGGAAAATTTGGGCCCCATTTTATAATTATTTTAAATATTCAGAAAAATAAATAAATAACATGATGTATAGAGTTGTATTAAACATTGACTATATAAAATTAAAGTCAAACACGTATTAAGGTAAATTTAAAGCCCTTTTTACTAATTATTAGTTGTGTTCTGTGAAACAAAAACTATAACGGAATTAAGTGAGTCGTGTATTAAATAAGATTTAGCCCCTAACAAATAATAGCTCGGTGTATAGGGCAACTGTAAGTGCGAGATAGTCGATTACAGTTGATCGAGCTTGCTTACTGTGTATATTAATGGTGTTTATGCATGTTCCGAATTTTTTAGCCATGAGGATAAATAAAAAAAATCGCCCGATATTGATTTTAATGCGCCCCAAGTCAGCCAAGAAAGCGACACCAGCTAAGCGCGCCAATTTAACTGCAGTCAAACCATCGGCTAAGTGCGCCAAGCCATCTCCGGCCAAGCGCGCCAAGGCAAAGGAGTATCCGCCATCTGACTATGATATGGACTTCTGCGTGATTTGTTGGAGCTCTTGCCACGCAAATTGACCGCCGCCAACTCCATCAATTGCAACGAATGCGATCGGCGCGTCCATTTAAAGTGTGCTGATATGCACGCCAGCTACTTCACATGTGAACATTGTGCTTCAGACGATGAGTAATCCCAATGAAGGCTTCCAATATAAATAAACTATAAATAAATAAATGTTTTCTATATTCGTGGTGGTTTTTCTTCATATTTTTCTATTTTCAGCAGATTTTCCAAGGGTGCTCACAACCGAACCAAAAAAAAATTTTCGCCAAAAATCATCACTTCGCAAAAGTAAAAAAATAAAAGACTGTTTGACGGAATCGGTTTAGTTCTTTCATTAGTAGTTAGCTAAGGTCTCTAACTTTCCATAGATACCCACATGTCCGAATAATATGCACTTGGTCAAAAGTTATGAGCCAAAAACAAAAGGGTGCCCACAACCGAACACATTCCCCTACTTCCTCCATGATAAAAGCTGACTGAGTATACCGCGGTCGACAATGAATATTGGACAAGATATCGTTGCATGTAAACAGTACACACTCTTTCGATTTATTATAACAATTTATCGTAACGATCGAATTGTTACGATTTATCGTAGCGTGTAAACCAGCCTTCAGTTTTAACCTAAACAGACACAGATTTTTCCAGAAACTAAAATGTTAGTAACAAATATTTAGTTTGGCTACAGTTTTTACAATCTTATTTATATTTACGAAAATAAAATTAAACTAAGTTCATTTCAATATCAATCTTATCTAAAGTTAAATTGAGATGCAGGTAAACTTGAAATTATCGTCTCATTTATGTATCTAAATTTAACAAGATAATATTTTGTAGTACTTATATCACCATTACAGGGGCGTACTCGCACTATACTTTGATATATACATTTTAAAAATTATATTTGGTATAATATATCATTTTTAGGAAGTTGAATTGACCGAGCTCTTAACAAAATATAGATTTAGATTTAGATTAGGTTGTGATTGATGATGAGGGTTAGATGCCTCTAACACTGCAGCCTTTGGCTTAGAATATAAGGTAAGGCCGTATTTATTTAGACAATTTTTTTGCAAATTGAATTGAGTCATTCCTTGTAGATTTACAATGCCAAGATTACTCATTTTGGGTATTATAAAGAATTTGCTCTAATAGAGCAAAAGCTAAGCTAACGCTATCTGAGAGGTAGCAAATCGTTTAAATTTGCTCAGACTTTTATGATTCGCAAGGTCATTCATTCATACCATACCCTTGATTACAACTGTCAGTGGGCTGCCATTTATTATTAATACCCCACAGATAGCGTTTGCTAAGCTTTTATTCTAAAATAAATTATTAATAATACGAATAATACCCAACATGTTACGCGAGGGCCCTATCCTATTCTCACGAAGTTCCCAGCTAGCGCCTCATGAGCCTTTTTGTAAGTACGGATCTGAATGCTGTCCAAAAGTATGTACATTTTTAGGGTTCCGTAGAAAACTAGGAACCCTTATAGTTTCTCCATGTCCGTCCGTCCGTCTTGAAAAATTTTGACATAATAAGATGAAATTTGGTATACGGTCGTAGATTGATGACCCAAAAACAGAAATGATAAGATTTTTGTAAAAAAAAAATTTTAGGCCCCCCTTCCATAAAATGAAAAGTGATTAAGTAGGGTATCGTTAGAAAAGTCTTCTAAAATGCAACAAAAAATGTATTAGAACTTTTTGATTTTAACCCTTTAATCACGATGTATTTGCTCTCCAAAGTCGTTATAAAAGCGCCCCCCCTCTATTTTCTAAACTATCAATTCAAAAAATCTGAAAAAAATCCAGAATATAGCTTTTAATTAGTACTTTCACTGAAAATTATAACATAAATTGTCAAAAACTTTTTGGACCCATCTTCTATAGACTGAAAAGTCACTGTAAATAATTTATTTTATTTAGATAATGGAAGAATGCGAGAAAATACAGCGCTCGGAGCAAGCTAAAAATTTGCGCCCACTATTATATCCAAATCGTTTTGTTCAGAAATAAAAGATTTCAAAAAAAAAAAAATAGAGGCAGAGCCGCCTGCCACACGATGCACGGAAAAACAACCCCACTTGCACTTTGCACACCCTTCGGTCGGATCTGCAATCAATTAAAATCTCATAAAAACTATATTATTTAATACTGCTCTGTTATACAAATAAGTAAATTATACAAGAAAAGTACAGCGATATTGAGCGAGTACGTCAAATATAATAAATACAAGTAGATAAAGAGTAACTTTTTATTAATGTTTTAAATAATCTCAGGGAACACAATGTTAGTGAGCGCAGTGTTATTTTTAATTGTTGCATTCGGTAAGATTAAATTAAATTTTGTTAAATATTTTAGTATTTATCAAATAAAAAGGGACTTTTTAAGAAATTTAAAAAATAATAACTTTTTTTTTAATTTGTATAGGTATCTGTTTATAAAATTTATAATATACATAACTTTTAAAAGTAAAATAATAAAAATAATTCATTACAAATCGAAGAATGCAAATTCATTATGCGATTTTGATGATGCATGAATTTTTTCAGAAATTTTGGTGAAGATTAAAATTGTTTTTAATATTTTTGACTCTCACGTCTAAATTAAAACAATAAGTCATTTGATTTATTGTAGAGAATTTTGTACTCTACAAAAAAAGTCCTGGAAAATTATAACGTACATTGCTTAGTCTTGCTAAGGTGAAAGGTAAAAAAATGCTTTTTAACCGTCTTTAAAAAAATAAGTTCTCAATTCGACAGTTATGTATGTTTGGGCATAACTCCGACAAATATGCACTTGTTTAAATGATTTTTTACTAAAGAGTATGATCTCGAGATAGTTCCATATAAATTTCATTAAAAGCTCACCATGGACTTTAAAAAATGAGAGGGTTTTCAATTTTGTATGTTGATATGCACCAATTTGGACAATTTTTGTTTGTTTGAAAGAGGTGGTCACATATAAATTTTATCAAAATCTGATCATGGACTTGAGATACGCCACTCAAAAGGCAAAGATAAAAAACTTTAAAAAAAAAACTCAAAATACTTAAAAGTATATAATAATAATTTTTAACAGTTTTTTAAGGTGGTGCACGCGGTGCCAAGCCAATAAAAAACTTTATAAGAAAAAAATAAACCGACTTCAAAAACTGTAAAATTTAATTATTAGGTGTTTTTAGGGTTTTTTAAGTTGATTTTATTTTATTTAAAAATAATCTTTTGAAACTTTGATCATTTGTTTTTAAATTGTTTAAATAATTTGGGCACTTTCTTATATGCACATCAACAAAATATTTTTTTACTATTAGAGTTAATGTAAATTATTTTCGTAATTGCACTGATCTACTGCCATAAAAAGGGTCGATCCAGACTATCAAGTCGGTTTCGGTCTATTCATCATATGTTTAATTCTGAGTATATAATTAATAGGCAGTATCGGCAATGCAATACACCCGCTAGTTTCAATACCACAAGGTACTTTGAAAGGTTACTATGACAGGTCAGCAAATGGGAAAACAATTGCTGCTTTTGAAGGCGTTCCCTACGCCCGACCGCCTGTTGGAAAATACAGATTCCGGGTGAGTATTTAACACTTAGAGCCCTAACCACCGAATTATTATAAGCGATAAAAAAATTACAGAAGAAAGTATTTTTTTTAAATACTTTCAGTTACCTACTTTATTGAAGAATAAAAAGGCGATTTTTGGCTATTTGGATAAAAATACCTAAATTTCTTGATGTCGCAACAATAAGCATTAAAAAAATTTACTGCTGACTAGGACTCAGCTTGCCGACTCAACTTCGGTTAAATAGACCTGAAATTCTTAACATCGAAAATGATCCAACTGACTTTTGTGAAATTATTAAGACTTGACAAAGAAAAAATCTCGAAGTATACCATACAATTGTAATTTATATCTACTTATTTTTAATAAAAAAATAATTATACCAAAAACCTAATCAAATATAATTTTTAATTTAACTGATCAAATATAATACACTACAGATGGACTATTTAATTAATAAATATTTAAAACTTTTCAAAATATTAATTTTTACATTTATTTAAAAAAAAAGTCTTGGTTATTACCAAAAAGTACCATTTTTGCCTAGTGGCCTTTGGGTTCCTTAAAGCGACCCTGGGTATTAAAGCTCGATTTATCTTCATTATTATTATTATACCTAAAATCATGCTAAGTAATATTTAATTAAGTAATTAGAGGAAAAAAACGTAATAAATAAGATTTTATAGTTAATTTTTTATTTTTATTTACCCTAGGAACCCCAGCCAGTGAAACCATGGAAGGGAATTTGGGAAGCCAACACATTGCATATGTGTATGCAATATGACCATTTCTTTTCTGATAACCAAAACTACCAAGTTAGAGGTAAGTTATAAGATACTCACTAAACTTAATAGGCAACTCTGCTTATTATGTTGTTTAAAATACTATTTAAACAATTTATAATATTTTTTATTACCTGTTATTGTACATGAATTAAGTTATTTTGAGACAAGTAAACAGTTTAGGTACATAATTAGTTTAAACATATCATTTAAAACTACTTATTTTATTAGTGGCACTTATGTACAAAAACATTTTATCTTAAAATATCAACAATTTAAATCTAATTAATTATTTATTTAAATAAGAAATATAAAAACTCAAGTACCTTTGAAAATGTTATCTATATCAACATTTAATTTAAATATATAGATATTCATACCTGTTTAAGTACATTTTTTTAAATATTAAGGTACCTACTATAATTTCACACAAATATGATCCAATGTTTTATAATTTTCTTTTAAATAAATAATAAAGTTTTTAGGGTTTCGATAAAACGGAAACCCTTCCGCATGGTGTGTGTTTGTCTGCCTGTCTGGATGTAGAAATGTCTTTTTAGTTCACGATAACTATTGTAAATATGCACCGATTTGAATTATTTTTAGACAAAATGTTTGTCTCTGCGAGTACTCCAGACCTATTGATTTTAGTAATCGGGTTAGGGGTTACTATCTACAGCGATGTATTCTGACCTCCAAAATCGTATCCGAAACAATTAATAAGAATATTGTTTCTAATAATTTCCTACTCGTTACCGAACCCAGAAACACAAACTGCGAATAAAAACAAATACAGTGATGCCTCGTACAACGAACGCTGCGCTCAATGAACTTTCTGTTCGTTCATTACGCAGCTCACACAACGAATCTCACTTCACACAACGGACTGTATCGTATTTCATCTTGCCGCCCAAACGCTCCCGCATATCACGAAGTCGCCCGAACTTGCTCTGGAACGAATTAAGTACGTTATGCGAGGCATCACTGTACTTAGTAATAAAAATCCGTATCCGAATCCAAAACCATATCCGAAATAATTTCATTCCTAACAAGTCTACTTAATATCAATGAATTTCAGGTGATGAAGACTGTTTATATCTAAACGTCTACAGTCCACAGTTGAGTCAAACTGCTCTTCAAGATGTGGTTGTTTCAATCCACGGAGGAGCGTTCATGTTCGGTTATGGACACTTTACCACCTCTCAATACTTAGCAGATAAAGATATAGTACTTGTATCACTTAATTATCGATTAGGAGTATTAGGTAAGCAACAAATATGATTTTAAAATCTCAAAACATAATTTGTATGACACATTTGTTTCCATTCCAGGTTTCCTCAGTACTGAAGATGCAATCGTCCCAGGTAACAATGGGCTCAAAGACCAAAATATGGCTTTGAAGTGGGTACGAGACAATATCCAGTACTTCGGAGGCAACCCTAATTCAATAACTTTAGTTGGTTTGTCTGCTGGAGGTGCAAGTGTGCAATATCATATGCTCTCGCCTCTTTCTGCTGGCCTGTTCCATAGAGCGATAATAATGAGTGGGTGTGCGCTCAACAACTGGGCTTTGACAGAGGGAGGGCTGGAGAAGGCGAAAGTTATAGCACATAGTGTCGGCTGTGGTGCATCCGCGGTTAAAGATATGGTCGATTGTATGAAGTATCGGCCGGCCAGGCAAATTGTCGGAGAAACTAAACTGCTATTAGTAAATATAAATTCATAGTTATTTATACCCTTTGAAACAGGAGCCGAGGTTGGCGCTTAAAAATGATGTCCTAATTTATTTTATTTTTAAATTTTAATATTTGTTTAATCAAGAAAACTTCAAAATGTAATTTATAGATACAAAAGTTATGAGATGTCAACATTTTCAATGCGCAGATCTACTATTTCAAACTGTTCCAAAGTTTTATCTCTTTCAAAAGTTTGGAGAAAAATGATCGTAACTTGCCGGATTTCAAATTTCAAATCAGTGTGTTAAAATCATTTTAATGACATAATATATAATGCTTTTAAAAGAATAGGCATGTTTTTTGATATAGGTAATATAATATTTTGTGATGGTAAATTAAATATTTAAATCGTCAATAATACGACCAATTTTCGGCAACTAAAACACATTTACACTACCCAGGAAAAAATTGTAGATCTGCAGAGGTCTACTCAGATCTCGATAGATCTCCATTTAGAAACAACATTTTTAGACATCTTTGTAGATCCTTTTAGATCTTTGTAGGTAATTGTAGATCGTTACAAGTCTCCACAGATCAAAAACCAGTGAACATTATTACGTTGTCTCAAAATGCAGATCTGTCGATATCTGAGTAGATCTCTGCAGATCTACAATTTTTTCCCAAGTATTTACATTTACATAAAGAAGAAACTAAATATCAACAGATCAAATCTTTGTTTTAGAAATGGTTATACAATCCATTTTCTCCATTTGGACCAGTCGTTGACAGTGGAGATCTCACCAATGCATTTTTACCAGAAAATCCATACACTTTACTGAGAAGTGGAAAGATTCACCAAGTTCCATCTATTATGTCAATTGTTCAAGCTGAAGGTTTGTATCCTGGTGCAGAATTTGTTGATTCGCCTAAATTCTTGCAAGAATTGGAACAGAACTGGAACCAAATAGCTCCGTTCTTGTTGGATTATAATTATACCGTTGCTCCAGCTGATATGGATCTCATTTCAAATAAAATAAAAGAAAAATATTTAATGGGAAAACCAATTTCAAAAGAAACCGTTTATGAACTAATTCAGGTAATTTTACTTCCATTTTCATGTCCTGAAAGAAATGGAAGTATTGTAAATTGTAATACAGTCGATTTGTGTCTGACTAAGATAAAATATTCTGATTGTACTACCTTCAAAACGTAAAGAAAAGTTGATTTCCGCATATCGGCTGTGCGTGTGTCTGGATGTAGAATTTTCTTTCGTTTACGATAACTACTGTAAAAATGCACCGAATTCGAATTGAATTATTTTTGGGGTTTTAGAAATATTCGAAATTTTGTACCTATTATCGTCTAAGAAGGGAACTTTACGAGGTTTATCTCGCCGATTTTTAACTCATAGTTCAATCGATCACTTATTTAATTGTTGTTAAAATTACACGAATTTTTCTTCCTTTTACTTGCCCGACGAAAAAATAGTCGATTTCTTATTTTCTTCCTTACTGCACTTTATTCAAAACAAAAAATGTTTACTTCCTAAATCTTGTTGTCTCGGATCTAATATCAATCCATACTGGGACAACTTTACCATTCTTATTCGGCTAAAGCCTTTGCCAAAACAGAAAAATATATTTTGTTTTCATATTTGAATGTACATAGGTAGATTTAGATTGAAATTTTGGCAAAACGGCATCTAGGAAACCTATTATAATTATTGCTAGTATTGCAAGTGATGGGTTGAACCCAGGGCCGACAAGAGGGTGATGCAGGCGATGCAAATCATCGGGGCCCGGGCTGAATCTATCTTAAAAAAATGTAAATAATAATATTCAAAATTATTTGAATGATGAAATTTTAAAAATAATTCTGTTGAGCTATAAAAATCTTCATCACAATTAAAGGTCGATATAAAAACATAACAGGCCCCTTGTTAGAGAATAGTTTAATTTTCACAAAAGAAGCGGAAGATATTATAGACTATCCTCTGAAAATTTTATTTAAACCAAAGAAAATAAATATAAATAAAAAAGAACAAACCGTATGGAGAAAGATTTAACATTAGGGGTCCAGGGGCCCGGCCCTTTGCACTTTGGTAAAAAATTGACCAAAATTATTTAAATTTGAATAAATTTTGAATGAAAGAAGTTTACATTATTTTATGGAAATACGAGTACTTCTGGAAAAATAGTAGGTAATCCATCATAGAGAAAAAAGGCGAGAGGTCCCCCATAAGAAAATCTAATGTATTATATAATAAATTGAAATTCGCAAACTAATTAGCTAACTAACTAAATCATACAAAATAGATAAATTTCTTAATTATATTTCTTCTTGTGACTGAAGGGTTAAAACCAAAAGTTTCTAGAACTTTTTATTACATTTTAGGAGACCTATCTAAAGACACCCCACTTGATGGGGTAAGTGAAAAATTTTTTTGGGTACACATTTCAGTGTATGGGAAAAGGGCCCAAAAATGTTTTTTTGACATTTTGCATCGGGGCCCGGTTTGGCTCTCGGCGGCCCTGGCTTGAACCATGGATTCCCAACAGGATCCAGGTAGACCCCTTGGGGATCTATGGAAGTTTTTAACTGTATTTATCTATAATTGCAATACCTTTTTTGGTTTTTTATTTGCATTTTTTCAACAAAATTGTAGTATATTTATGTATTATGTAAGGGGGTTTACAATGAAAATCATTCTTTTAAAATAGGTCTATGTAGGAAAAAGGTTGGGAACCCCTGAGTAAAACTATTGTTTTTTTCATGATTAAAAAAGAACCATATATTTATGTTTTAATTAATGTTTATATATACGAATATTTATTCGCATTTCAGCTAGTTGGAGATAGATTGTTCGTTGCAGATATTGAAAACTCAGCAAGACTTCAAGCCAACGTAAACCCAGAGCCAGTTTACTTTTATTATTTCACATATCGTGGTTCTGACAGCAAGTCAAGAGTGCTCAGTAAATCTAGAAAAGATTTCGGAGTTTGCCATTCCGACGACTTGAATTACATTACAAGCTATTTTACGCCAGTTTTGGAAACAGAAAACGACATAGCAATGAAAGATGTGTTGGTGGATATGTGGTCATCATTCGCAAAAACTGGGTAATTTAATTTCTATTAACTATATATGACAGTATTTTGTTTTATTCCCAGTAATTGAGAAAAGAATCAAACGGAATGAAATACCATTCTGTTTTATTCCGGA
This sequence comes from Sialis lutaria, assembly GCA_949319165.1. NCBI lineage: Eukaryota > Metazoa > Arthropoda > Insecta > Megaloptera > Sialidae > Sialis > Sialis lutaria. Next base: position 20,611,815 of record OX439241.1, read on the forward strand.
ATCTGAACGTAAAAGATATAGCAAATATTCAATCTGAATGATGTTTACCGGATTCAAACGGAATCAATAATGAAAATTGACAACCAAAACATAGATTGGCAGCACTGCAAAACTTCCTCAGACTGCTTGGATGTAATTAACAATAATTGAACGTAATGGCGGTGAATACGGAATTTTACAGAAACCAGAATGAAACATCAAAATTCGATTCCTTTTGATTCCTTTTTCATTTACTGGATTACTTTTACAATAACTGTGATACTATTGTTAATATTTTTTTCAGAATACCAACAATGACAAATGTTAATTGGACACCAATGTCTAAGACTTTCGGACCAATAGATTATCTGCATATAGCGTCTCCTTACAACATCACAATGCAACAAGCAGAATCTCTGGGACATCGCGAATTCTGGAATTCTTTACCTTTCAATGAAAATAAATTAACTGTTTCTATTAAAGAAGAATTGTAATGTGTAATATATTGTTGTAAATAAATTTTGTAAATAAGAGTACGGTTGAAATCGGTTATAACGACATTGTTTTTCTTTATAAATGACATATTTCACACTGTATAAACAGTCTATATGAAATAAAATCTATCTATCTATCTATCTATCTATCTATCTATCGATTTTAACGACTCAAAATAAAAGTCCCGACTGAATCCCATATAATTGCCTTTTTACCGGTTTTTACAACTATCGGCTCTTATGACTGGTCCCCTCAATGTCGCTATAACCGTATTCGTCTGAACTAATATTTATTATTTTTTGATGAAAAACTTTAATTATTATTTATAGTCCAGGCAATGAATGGAATGAAAAAGAACAAATTAGGAGTGCGATGAAATTTGGTACCAATGTAGTATACATTATTGTATGTCTGTACACAAAAGTCCCCATCTATAGGCCTTGTGGAAAATTTGTTAGAGCCGTTTGAAGTTTTATTTTGTTATTCTCGAATAACTTCAAGACAAATAAAGATACAGAGGCGTGCCTTATGTCAAAATTTTCAAAAATGTTTACTTTTCAGTAATATTTCAAATTTTATTCCAATGTGTGCACCTAAATTGATGAAAAGTTGCGATGAACTCGAAAATTAAGCGCGTTTAATCAAAAAAGTATGTTTAAATGGATTTTTAAGCTCTTAAAACTGATAATAGAAAGAAATGTCCTGTACAAAAGTTGTGGAGAATAAAATTTTACATATTTTTATGTAAACTGCAATATTCAAAGTGAGAATATTTATAAGATATTTCTTTTTTTAGGTAGTCGAAAAAACAAAATTAATTTAAAAAATCATATAAATAGTATGCTATGAAAATTAGTATTACATTGAAAATAAAAAATTATAAAAAAAACTTTTTTAAAAAACAATTTGCCTTTGAAAAACCAACTAAAAAGATAAAAATAAAATCAGGTTAAAAAAAGTTGATTTTGTTCATACTAGAAGAGTTAAAAAAAGTATCTTCTAGTATGAACAAAATCAACTTTTTTTAACCTGATTTTATTTTTATCTTTTTAGTTGGTTTTTCAAAGGCAAATTGTTTTTTAAAAAAGTTTTTTTTATAATTTTTTATTTTTGAGTTTTTAGTTAAACACATACAAAGAACTAAATTAAAAAAAATCATGATAACATACCTCCTGAATCTTTACCAACAAGTAATCACTTTAATTTCATTTTTATATCAAGTTAGTACTGATCATTATATACAGTTATATTTTTTCTATATATTAATTATGACTAAAACACATCACGTATATTATGGTACATATATTAATATTTATTGATTTGAATAGATTTCCTTCTATTTATATCGTTGTCTAATGTCAATAATAAATAATATTTTCAACAGACAGTAGTGACAGATGGTATTTTTAAAACATGTAGTTATGGAAATGGGATATTTCGGTTGTAATTTAACTCTCGTTATCACTGTGTTTTCTAATTGTATTGGTATATATAGATGATTCGTTGCCACAAACATATAAAGAAATAAATAAATTTATTATAAATAAATAAATAAATAAATAAATAAATAAATAAATAAATATCGCGGTGAGTTAAATAAGGCAAATTTAATAAAATCAGGTTAAAAAAAGTTGATTTTGTTCATACTAGAAGAGTTAAAAAAAGTATCTTCTAGTATGAACAAAATCAACTTTTTTTAACCTGATTTTATTTTTATCTTTTTAGTTGGTTTTTCAAAGGCAAATTGTTTTTTAAAAAAGTTTTTTTTATAATTTTTTATTTTTGAGTTTTTAGTTAAACACATACAAAGAACTAAATTAAAAAAAATCATGATAACATACCTCCTGAATCTTTACCAACAAGTAATCACTTTAATTTCATTTTTATATCAAGTTAGTACTGATCATTATATACAGTTATATTTTTTCTATATATTAATTATGACTAAAACACATCACGTATATTATGGTACATATATTAATATTTATTGATTTGAATAGATTTCCTTCTATTTATATCGTTGTCTAATGTCAATAATAAATAATATTTTCAACAGACAGTAGTGACAGATGGTATTTTTAAAACATGTAGTTATGGAAATGGGATATTTCGGTTGTAATTTAACTCTCGTTATCACTGTGTTTTCTAATTGTATTGGTATATATAGATGATTCGTTGCCACAAACATATAAAGAAATAAATAAATTTATTATAAATAAATAAATAAATAAATAAATAAATATCGCGGTGAGTTAAATAAGGCAAATTTAATAACACGATATTATAGAAAATTAATGAAAATAAAGGTAAATTATAATTCCAATACTTCCATAAGACTTTAAGTAACATATTATGACTACAATGTACTGAGGTTATACATTGTAGCCCCTCGATTGAATATTATTGTATGATTTAATAGTTTTAAATATGAATCTTCAAGATATTTGATTTTATCTTTAAAATACGGATATTAGAGTAGAACAAAATCAGAGTGCCGTAAAAATGTGCATATATGTAGTACTTATATTACTTAACATGTGTGAAAAAGTCCTCACGAATTGGGTATGTGGAAAAAAAATTATAGCGATTTTAATGACGATTTGTTAAATTACAATATATCATAATGTAACTTATTATTATCCGTTTTTATCTAAATATTTACATACTATTTATCTCTGTATAACATACACGTTATGAACACTTAAATTACGATTATTTAGATATAGATTTTTCTTTTTTATATCAAACTATTTTTAAGACATAAATATATTTGTTAAATTCGATTATATAAAAATATATCATATCATGTATTTTGTACTTGTTTGTAGATAAAGTAGATATGCTTATAACTTTTCTTTCGGAGTATCAATTAATGGGGACTTTCATACAGGCGTGGAAGATACATTAGTGAGCGCATCTGAAAGAGTCCTCAAACATTGGAGCCATAGGAAAAAAGTTACAGCTGTTTTATAACTACGGTGTGGTAAATTGTGATCTATATAACTTATTAACAGTAAATTTATTTATAGATGGTTCTACCAAAAAAACTGGAACTAAATTTTATTTTTATTTGACTAATGTATCGTTCATTTTAAAGATAAAATCAAATATCTTGAAGATTCATATTTAAAACTATTAAATCATACAATAATATTCAATCGAGGGGCTACAATGTATAACCTCAGTACATTGTAGTCATAATATGTTACTTAAAGTCTTATGGAAGTATTGGAATTATAATTTACCTTTATTTTCATTAATTTTCTATAATATCGTGTTATTTTCAATGTAATACTAATTTTCATAGCATACTATTTATATGATTTTTTAAATTAATTTTGTTTTTTCGACTACCTAAAAAAAGAAATATCTTATAAATATTCTCACTTTGAATATTGCAGTTTACATAAAAATATGTAAAATTTTATTCTCCACAACTTTTGTACAGGACATTTCTTTCTATTATCAGTTTTAAGAGCTTAAAAATCCATTTAAACATACTTTTTTGATTAAACGCGCTTAATTTTCGAGTTCATCGCAACTTTTCATCAATTTAGGTGCACACATTGGAATAAAATTTGAAATATTACTGAAAAGTAAACATTTTTGAAAATTTTGACATAAGGCACGCCTCTGTATCTTTATTTGTCTTGAAGTTATTCGAGAATAACAAAATAAAACTTCAAACGGCTCTAACAAATTTTCCACAAGGCCTATAGATGGGGACTTTTGTGTACAGACATACAATAATGTATACTACATTGGTACCAAATTTCATCGCACTCCTAATTTGTTCCAAGAACAGGGCAATTTTTCCATTCATTGCCTGTACTATTAATACTTAAGATGCCAAAATAAAATAAATTTGTATCATACCTACATTAATTTTCAGGTATACTTACTGAAATTACATTAAACAATAAAAGAAATCATTATTAACTTTATCATTAAATCAGGGGTGTCAGCAAATAATATATTTATTTTTTTTTATTTTCTTATTATAATAGATCCATCTTGCAGCAGAAATCCCTTCTTTCCCCTACTGTAATTTTTTTTGTAATTGTAAGTTTTATGTCCGGTATCATAAAGAGGCTAGCAAAATTTGCTAGCTAGCAAGCACTTTAATGAGGTATTAATTTTATTTTAGAGCAGTAATACTTCAACCTATTATAACACAATTAGCGATTGACCGTACAAAATAATTTTTATAATATCACCAATGTTTTAATACCGTTTGTATTTACTTACAACACATGCGCAAAACTTGTCAAAGTCTTCATGAAACTCCAAGAGAACTATCATATAAGTTTGATATCTCATTTGAAAGTGCTTGCTAGCTCCTTTATGATACCGGACATTAAAAATAACCAGCTTTCCTGCAAATTCTTTGAATTAAATACAATTTTTTATGATAATGTATCTTCAAAAATACTGGATCTATGAATTGAGTACTCAGGATTTTTATTGTAGAATTTTATTTCTCTACAAAATATTACTGTGAGAAGTTTAAAAAAATGTTTTTTCAATGATCTATTCACACGTAAGTAAAAGTCATTTTTTCCATGTTATTCACAGGTTTGATCTACGAGAAAATTTGGAAGAACTTTCTTTAGGTCCAATTTTTTAGAAAGTGGCTATTTGCACATATTGTATGTGCATTGTGCATGCAATTGGCTAATTGCACATACTGTATATGTACCAAATTAGGTTAGGTTGTTAAGTTAGGGTAGGTTAGTTTACGTTAAGTTAGTGGTATGTGCAAATAGCCAATTACATGCACATACAGTATGTGCAAATAATCCCATCCATGTTTTTAAACACTAAATAAATAGTTGTTAGTTAACCTAAATGCAAGTTGGTGTTGGACACCTTTGTGAAAACCTTTTGAACCAATGGATGTCCTTTGCACATTTTGATGCAACAAACATTTAAAGTCTTTTGGACATGAGAGTTTCTGTAATTAAATTTCTTTTCAATGAAAATAAAGTCACTGATATTAAGAGCAAAATTTGATATATTTTCTTTTATTAACAAATCAATTAAAGGTTAATTAAATTTACGTTTATATACATTTTATCAACTTAAATAATATCAATTATATAAAATTAATAATAATTATAAGAAAAAAAGTAATTTTGTTATCACAATAATTATTATAAAAATTAATAATGATAATGTATCATACTTTCAAAAAGTATTTACATTAATTCTTTGTAACAAAAATAAATGATAAAGTATTATTTGAATAATTAATTATATCTTTTAAAGTATATTTACACTATATAAGGCAAATTATAACAAGATTATTATTAATATTATTGACAAAGTCATGAACACAAAATAACGTTATTAAAATTATTAATTTTTTAAATACAATACAAAATATAAAATAATATAGAAAGGAATAGATACATCGAAAATCAGTAGGAATAAAACTAAATTGATCGCAAAATTTTAATATAATAATTTTTGAATGTTTTGTTTCAGAGTAGACCCAGGTGAATTTTTTTTCATTCGATTCTAAATTTCTTTTAGGGGGATATTTAAAGACCTTACAAAAATCAATGCAAAATTTCGCCATGATCAAAAAACTAGTATTGCATTTTTCTATTAACCCATTAATCCCCAACGAAACATTTTTAAAAAATTGTTTTTTTTTAAATAACTCAGTGATGAAATGACTTTTTTTGCTGCTAACATCGTCACACAAACTGTTTTAAACTATTCCACACTAAGTAATAACCTTTGTTTTTCCAACGTTTCGTAAACACATTTTGTTGAAAAAATACAAAAAAAAACATGATTTTTTTTACTTCAAAAATAGTTATTTGAGTACATATTTAGTAATAAAATGCAGTTAAAACATCAAATTAATTTTATTTTCTACCCTTGGGAATTAATAGGTTAAATGATTAAGGTCGAGTGAAAATGTAATTTTTTAAATCTTCATATGCCTACATATGTACGCATAAAAACCTTTGAAAGGAAATTGTGATTTATTTTGTATAAAAAATGATCTAAAATTACCATAATATCTCAGTAATGAAGATATTTAATCATAATAACTGTTAACGATTTGCTATACTGTTAATGGTTTTAAAAACGCCATCAAAAATAACTTATTGTTTTATAAAACAGAAAAAAATAAATATAAAAAAATATCAAAAACTCACCTGTCTCCCCCTGATATATATGTATAACGATATCACAATTAGTTTATGGAAAGAAATTCCCCTACGCTATGCCTTATAATGTAAATAAACATATTAACCTTCAACGTACCAAGATGTCATAATATCAATATAACATAATAATAAAGTATTGATTTTTTAATTTAAATGTTTACCAATTTGTATAAATAAATTTTGATTAAAGTCTATATATAAAAATATAATAACGCCTATCCATTGTAAATCTATTTGTTTATACATACCTAAACCTATTGCTATGTAGTACGTTCAAGATTAATCAATAACTATTTCACTTTCTATTAAACTGTCACACCCACTTCGCCTAGAATATCAGACAGACGTTCCAAATGTATTCTCACGGCTCCGTGATCTTTATTGATTTGGCTACGGTGAAGCAACTGGAAGGCATTCATGTACTCAAGTTCAGAAAACTCTGGTCCTTTTTCCATCACTCCCGTCAAAATTTCCTTAAAAAATAAATATTATTTCATTCACAACAATTAAAATAGTTAGGTTATGTCACACACTTTATTTGCAACAATACCAAGGTATATAAAGACAAGGTAGCCTGGTCAGCTCCTTGACCAATCAGCGATAGCGCGGGAATTGACGTCACCACGAAGAGATATTCAAATATCATAAATGCATAATTGAATATGAATTACAAAAAATTACTTTATTTATTCTCGTTTTCGTATTTTTTGATATTTTATCAACACATAACATCAAAGAAGTACAAATTCGACATTGCGAAATCATAAAGAAGCTGTTTCAGACAATTTGGTCTTCTCAGGAAACGTCATATTTACTATTCTTAAGTTGGCAATACGTTCTGTGATTCTGACAGCTCTTAATGATTTTGCAATGTCGAATTTATACTTCTTTGATGGTATGTATTGATAAAATATCAAAAATACCAAAACAAGAATAAATAAAGTAATTTTTTGTAATTTATATTCAATTATGCATTTATGACATTTGAATATCTCTTCGTGGTGACGTCAATTCTTGCGCCATGGTTTATTGGTTAAGGAGCTACCTTGTCTTTATGTACCTTGCAACAATACAAAAAATAAACAGTAAAATATTGTTACGTACTTCTGGAGATAGATAAAACAGCTCGAAATAATGTCTTGCGTGATCCAGAGCGACTTCTCTGCACATTGTAATATTTGTAAGTGTTTGTTGTAGAGAAAATACATTCCGGCACATTCTCTGTATGCCTGCTTCATCTATTTTATCCATATATTGTGACGAGCTTATTATAATTTTAGCGATTAAATATCCTAAGCCCTCAAATATATACTAAAAAATAAAATCAATAATATTACGAGCAATGTTTAAGCAAATTGAAGTTTTCTAACATACTTTACACTTCCTCGGTTGCAAACTAGCAGTCATTGCTTCATCGAACGCAATCAAGGTTCTACTCAATTCTTGAACCTTTGGATCAGGTTCTTGTGATTCCATATTTCCTAACATGTCCGATTTACTTAAAAGATAATGAAAACATTGCACTCGCACCTAAAAACATATTATTTCAAAATAATAATTCACGATATTTTAAATAATCAAAAAACCGTACCTCTAAATGTAAAACTAATAGGCATGTATTTGCTAGCTCGTCAAAATTATCGGCGAGAGTAGTTAGCTGTTTTAATGTCGGTTCACTTAAAGGCAGAGGTGTGTCTAACGTTATACTAACGTCACACGAAGATGCTGTCGGTTCGCTTTTTATATTTTGAGCAAACCTTCGCATGCTATCAGAAAACCATTCCTAAAAAAATATATTATTAACTTTTGTTAGTCATTATATTTATCGAAGATGTGACAATTTGAATTTCATATATTTTAAGTGTTCTGTACCGAAATCAAATAAAAGAAATACTTGTATCTGTCTTAACCACTGAACTATTTGACCTACAAAGCCGAGATTTATAGACCTAAGTAATAAAATTTAAATTGTAAGTTTTTGACACTTTTTAAACAGGACAATGTGTTACTAAAAAAAAATTTTTATTCACTGGTAAGTGGGGTATCAAATAAAGTTGACAATTCAAGTAACTTAAATACATAAACGTTTTGTTGTTATTAAAATCTTCATTTAATAAATTTTCAAAAAAAATCAAATATTTTGTCCCTTGCCCAAAAGTAACAGTGACAAAAATCTGGGAGGCTTCATTTTAACAGGGTGGCCAGTTTTTTCGGTTTTCCAGGTGAATTTGACGTTTTCCCCAGTTTTTTATTAAAAAAATTTTTTGAAGGATATTTTACACGTTATATTGAAGAATACGAAACATTAAAAACTAACATTAATACCTTTGCGAATTTTGTTGCAATGTTTTCCCAAAATACTTATTTCAAGATATCAAAATTCTCTAGAAAATGGTTATTTTAAAATTCAATTTTCTACATAAAGAGGAACAAATTTCAGCATCATAAAGTAGAGTAAATTTCCATTATTTCAGAAAAAAAAAGTTTTCAAATTGGTTAATTTTTGACCAATTTACAAACATTTGAAAACAGGCTATTTGTTAGGTATCCCCTTAATTAATGTGCTGAGTGTACGTGTATAAGTAAAACTAATCAAATTTCACGAAATTGTGTTTAATAATATTATTTTCAATAACAAATCACAAAATAAATTAATATCACTACTGTTAAAAACCATTAATATATTCAACAATTGAACCTTTGCATAAAGTGTGATACATTTCTGATTGATTAAAATACTTAAAATAGATCACGTGATAAAATAAAATTATTTAATGACAATAGAACTTTTTTGAAAATTTTCCATGTTTTCTTTTAATTAATGGATAATTTTTTCAATATTTGCAGGAAATTTCTAGGCGTGGTAAAGATTTTGCATTTTTACAAAAAATTCCCCGACTTCCAAACAAATTCCCTGACATTTCCCTATCTAGTAAAATTCCCTGACTTTTTCCAGTTTTCCAGAAACTGGCCACGCTGTTTAATAGAAAATAATTAACAAACTCACCATGCTTTCTTGCAACTGAGCCAGACACTTCAACATATTCATATCGGCGATAATCTCTTGAGCACTGATCCCACCTTCCCCTAAATTACTCGCTAGAATTTCCGCCTCGTGTAAATTTCTTTGCCGTACATCAGCCGGACTTTCTTCCTCTTCACAAACCATATCTTTACGACCGGTCATAAGTCTACCGCTCTTCAGTAGATTACTTTGCATCTCTCGCTGTGCTTTCAAATTTAACCAATTCGGTAGAGACCTAAATTGATTTTATTATATTAAAGTGTATCGTAATTTACAAAATCCTTCTTACATTAAAAATCTGCTGATATCCTCATCCTTCAGCCACGCAGCGCTGCAAACCCTTCTGTCTTCAGGATGTGGTTGTGCAATGCCTCGGTATGCCGCTATGCAAGTATCTCTGTATGCTTGCAGTATGCTGATAACAATCTGCGCTAACCGTTCTGCATGGGGAGGTAATGCAGACATCAGATTACGCCACTCATGTAGACATTTCTCTACAGTCACTGTGTTCTGTAAATTAAAGTAAATAATATTTAATTAGTTTAATAATAATTATATTATACACTTGTCCTGAAAAAATTGCGCAATATTCAATTGGCTGTAATTTTGGTAAAAAATGATTGCAATGAAATTTTTCAAAAAATAAATTAAAACGTGAAATATCTATTTAAAGATTCCTTTATGAAATTTTATTCTCATTAATGTCTTTAAAAGTTACAGGGAAATAAAGTGTGCTAAGCTTTCAAACGGCATGTTTCAATTTTAGTTGTAATTTTTTAGTTGGCACACGCTGCCAAAGTAATTGGTCTGTGATTTTAAAGACGTTAAAATTAAATTAAATTATTTGAAGAAGTCTTATGTCCGGTATTATAAACGACCTAGCAAAATTTGTTAGCTTGCAAGCACTGTTACAGTATCTATGGATTAGTTATGGAATTTAGAGCAGTGACACTTCAACGTATTGTAACACAGTTGGCGACTCTGACCGTATAAAATAATTTTCATAATAGCACAACCGTTTTAATACCGTTGGTTTTTACATACAACGCTTGCGCGAAATCTGTCAAAGTCATCAACAGAACTGTCATATAAGTTTGGTATCTCGTTTGAGAGTGCTCGCTAGCTTGCAAATTTGCTAGGTCGTTTATAATACCGGACATTAAAGTAAAGATTTCAATCTTTAATTTTCAGGGTGGCCAGTATTTCTCTGGAACAAATTTCCCTTACTTTTCCCGGTTTTCCAGGAGAATTTTTACCGTTTTTCCCTGTTTTTCATAATTAAAATTTAGATAAAGCTAAAAAAAGGTCACATAGATAAAATTTAAATATTTTTGCAGAATTTGTATTTTTCCCTGACTTCCAACCAAATCCCCTGACTTTTCCCGGTATAGCAAAATTCCCTGACTTTTCCCGGTTTTCCAGAAACTGGCCACCCTGATTTTTATTTTGAAAAATTTTATTGCGATCATTTTTACCAAAGTTAAAGTAGTTATTTATTATTACCGATAAAAGTGGTTTAAGTAATCCCAGTTCTCTCATTTGATCAGGCGTCGTTATGGCCTTCCAAGCATCAGGAGTTCTAACTGCTGCTTCTACATTCGATGCAACTTCTGATTTCTTACGTAAAAGAAATACTTCCGATACATAGTCAGAAATAAATTGATGTAAAGTACAAGGAGTTCTGTAAAAACAAGAATCAATCAAACGTCATTTTCTTTGCCTTTATCGAAATAGTTACAGACCTTATTTTATTTGAAGATTTCAATTGTTGTTCAATTTCTTCAATAAATTTCATCAACGGCAAAAATATAAAAGTTATATTATTTGGATCTGGTGGACAGACTAAAATTTTATCCCTAATACGATTCATTTCGTTTCCACCATGTTTCAAGTAATTATTCATTGTTAAAATGTTTGTCGAACCTTCAAATTTAAATAAACTTCCTTTCTTCTTACTGAAAATAGTAAATTAAATACGATTAAATATACTGTATGGATTTACAATAAATCTACTGATACCTTTGAACTTTTCTACGAGAAAAAAATGTTGAAATATCTGCAGATTCTGTAAATGTCGCAGGTTGCATCGGTTCAATTGAAATATTCTGAATATCTAAATAATCAGTTAATAATAATTGCAACTAGAAAAAAAAATAGCATTTGTTATATTTATAATTACAAGTATAATTTTTTTTAACTTACAACTCCTTGAACCTTAGACCAATAATCTTGCATATCGTAAAGTTTCACATCAATTTTATATTTCTCGACTACTCTCGTTAGATGCTGTAAAACAGTAGAATGGGCTTTAGATATGGCCCGCATCTGCTCAAATACTACATCGAGCAGTTCTAATAAATTCTGTTTCCCATTTATTTGATCCTTAATACTACTGTGGTCTAAAACTTGAAGCGTTGTTCGATGGATGATCGAAAGTAACTCAGTTTGCATTTGGACCTTAATTGTCTCAACGGCATCAGGAACTTTTTCAAGTAAGGCAAGACACTCAACAATAATCGCCATAAAATGATTTGAATTACTTTCCGGATCTCCGACTGTGCTTTCCACAATTTCATCATCAACAGTATCGTTTCTGCAATATCATAAAAGCATTATAAAATAAAATAAATAAAACAATAAACAATTTACTTTTTTTGCGGTGTCGTTGCATCCAGTAATGCACGCCGAGCTTTCTGTCTCTGGGAAGAACGTAGCTCTGTATCTCTCTGAAACGGTGAGCCTAAGAAAGCTGTTTCTCTTCCCGAGCCTTGTCTCCGTAACTGCAAAGCATCTTGTCCGAGACCGGCATATAAATGTCGGGTTAGATCTTCTAATATATTTGTATGCAATTGCTTGAAAATAATTAATCATAATTGTTTATTATATCAGTGAAATATATATTTTAGTTTTAAATACCTGTCTTTTATTTTCTAATTCCATACTAAGCTCATTTAAATCTTCAACCCCTTCTAACGCCCCTTTTCCTAAAGATACTGCACTCACTAACAGTTTTGTAGCGTGCAAATAATGTTTCTTTGAAAGAAAAGCTGATAATTGACCTGGAACTTCGTTCATTCGTTCTCTACAATTTAAATAAAGTTTTCAAATAAACGTAAATATATTATATACGTACACTTACATTTCTTCTAATAGTTGCAGCATGTACTTATATTCAATTCCTTCTAACCATAATTTCTGGAGCTCCTCTCGTCGACAATGAAGCAGTGTTTTACAAGCATGCAAATTTTCTTTTACAGCATGTATTTTTTCTCTTGATGCAGTAACTTGAGACGATAGTGTAGTAAAAATTTGCATTACCTAAATATTAATCCCAAATTAAATAACTTCTAATTGCTTGTCTTGTTTTTTAAGTACATACCTGAGTTAAGTCTTGATCATGTTTCGCTATAAGTTCGTCTAGCTTACGATCACTACGTTTATATTCTGTTTCTAATTTAGCTTTTTCTCTTTCTCTTTGCTCATTTGTTTCACTAGCAGAAAGAGTTCGAATTACAGACATTAACAGTCCACTCTAAAATTAATAAACAGAATGATATTGAAATAATTAATTTAAAAAAATGTAAAAAAAAATATAACCTATTACCGTTTCTTTCGCATTTTTAATGCCTCTTGGAGGCTTCGTTGGCGGTGATGAAGACATGATGGTTTTTTCCAATTAAAACATAATTACGTACGTATCAATATAAAAATAATTAATTAGCTGTAATACTTCTTTATATAATAATCGCCTGTAAGATAAAATTTCTGACAGATCAAAATTCCACCCACATTTGAATATCGATAATAACGAAAACTGTATTGTTCTTTAAAAGGCGCTTTAATTTAAACTCAACAATACTTACCAAAATTATACTGTTTGTATACCTACATATTATTTTTTAGTATAGGTATATATTTGTAAATTAAAAATCTATTTTATAGTTTTTTAAATTAAATAATTTTATGATATGGATATGCAAGTACTCAATAATAATTTATTAAAAAGAATCAAAATCAATGTTGGCAAATAAACGAAACATAACAAATGAATTTGTAGTCCTAGGAATTTTCTGATAAACAAATCTTTTATTTTCATAAAATTTTAGTATGAATAAATTTTAAGTACATTTAAATTATCTATTTACTTTAAATTTTGTATTAATATATATGAGTTTTATAAACAATAAATTCAAAATGGTAAGTGACCAAATTTTGAATCTAAAAACTTGTATTTTTATATAATAAGTAATACAATCATTTATTATTTTAGCGGGAGTGTATATCAATACATTTAGGGCAAGCCGGAGTCCAAATAGGCAATTCAGCGTGGGAATTATACTGTTTAGAACATGGGATACTTCCCAATGGAGAACTCCAGTTAGATGAAAAAAATAATAAAGTAGATAATTGTTATGAAACATTCTTTTCGGAGATAGAAAGTGGTAAAATGATCCCAAGATCCATAATGGTTGATTTAGAACCAACTGTCATTGGTATATAAATTTATATATAATATAATAACACAAATTTCTCATTAAAAAAAACTTATATCACAGATGAAGTTCGAACTGGAAAATACAAACAACTTTATCATCCCGAATTAATGATAACTGGTAAAGAAGATGCTGCAAATAATTATGCTCGTGGACATTACAGTATCGGGAAAGAAATGATTGAAGCTGTCATGGATAAACTTCATAAGCTGACAGAAAATTGCTGTGGTTTACAAGGTTTTTTCATATTCCATTCTTTCGGTGGCGGCACTGGCTCTGGTTTTACCTCATTGTTAATGGAAAAACTCAGCCAAGATTTTGGGAAAAAGAGTAAACTACAACTTTGTGTCTATCCGGCACCACAAGTGAGAAACTATTTAAAATAAATTGAAGTAACGTTGTTTAACATATATTTTAAATATATTTATAGGTTTGCACAGCAGTTGTTGAACCTTACAATGCTATTTTAACAACACATACAACACTGAGTCATTCCGATTGTGCTTTTATGGTAGACAATGAAGCTATTTACGATATATGTCGAAGAAAATTAGGAATCGAACGACCAGACTACAATAACTTAAATCGTCTAATCAGTCAAGTAGTTTCCTCTATAACTGCTTCGATGCGTTTTGATGGGGCTCTTAACGTAGATCTTACCGAGTTCCAAACAAACCTTGTCCCGTATCCTAGGATACATTTTCCTTTAGCTTCTTATGCTCCAATCGTCTCTGCCGATAAAGCATTCCATGAAGGACTGACGGTTAGTGAAATCACAAGTGAATTGTTTGAACCGACAAATCAAATGGTGAAATGTGATCCTCGGCAGGGTAAATATATGGCTTGCTGTTTGTTGTATAGAGGTGATGTGACACCTAAGGATGTAAATGCTTCTATTGCTTTGATGAAGGCGAAGAGTAATGTGCGGTTTGTTGATTGGTGTCCAACTGGATTTAAGGTATGTTTCAGTTTGGACTTCAAAACATGACTACTTCTAAAATATACACTTCTTATAGGTTGGTATAAATAACAAAGCTCCTACTGTTGTACCTAATGGTGATTTAGCAAGCGTACATCGCGCAGTATGTATGTTATCCAACACGACAGCCATAGCGTCTGCATGGAGTAAACTAAACCACAAGTTTGATCTGATGTATGCAAAGCGCGCTTTCGTACATTGGTATGTCGGGGAAGGTATGGAAGAAGGTGAATTCTACGAGGCTCGTGAAGATCTAGCTACACTTGAGAGAGATTATGAGGAGGTATCTGCGGAAAGCCTTATCGAAGATGATCAAGCCGACGGAGATTATTCTTGAAAGTGTGTGTCGATGCGTGTATATGTGATACTTACTCGATTTATTATTTTTGTGGAATATTTTTTTAGTGAATTTTTTGTAATAAAATATTTTATGTACTTTTTGAGATATATATTTTTGATATGTTTGTAAATATTTGTAACATATCCTGATTAATAAATTATTTAACAATTTGCATATACATGTTATATGTACATATATAAATTTATTATTATTTTTTACATTTTTTTACTGTGTTTAAATATTCACATAAAAATATATAACTACTTTTGAGTATTTTACATACAGTGAAACCTGGATAACTGGAATCTCAAGGGACCAGTTATTTTATCCCACTTAAAGAGATGTCCCATTTACCCTGTTATAAAGGTATAAATGTAGAAGTGACAGGACCTCAGTATGAATTCCAGTTAGGCGGCTATTACACTATCAAAGAAATATGATAAAATTTCTTTGATCAAAGAAATGACAGTGTAATATGTCAACTTTTATAATATTTACCTTCATAATATTTCTTTTATCATAGATAATGACAGTCTCTTATATTTGATCAAAGTTTTTTGACGGATAAATCAAAATGGCGACTGAAAAATGTTCGTGGACGGTTTCGGCTACGAAATTATTTATAATTTAATATATGATCAAATCTTTGTCAAAGATCTTTGACATATTTATTTGATAGTGTAATAGCCGCCTTATAGAAGTTTCCCACTTATCCAAGTTTCACTGTATTATCAACATTTAATTAAGGAGGAACTCCACTGTGTCGGATAAAAATTAGTTTACTTTGAAGAATATTTCCTACCAAAAAATATGTTAAAATTAGCAGAAATGTCATTTTTAGTAGGAATAGGTAGAACAACCGAATCTGACCAGCCGTTCACTTGTTATTCCTATTCGTAGAGATTCTAGAGACAAAATATATTATTAAACTTTCAATCACATTTTTCTTGAAGCAAACTGGTTGACACCCAAACTAACATTAATAGTTTGTTTTTTTTAATTCATTTTTTACGACACTTTGAATGGAAAAAATGTCACTTTAATTAACTATATTTGTGTAATTTAATGGGTTTTTTTTTTACTCGTCACAGCGGAGTTTTTCCTTAAGAAAACTTTAGATGAATTCATAGATACTGATTATACATATATATTACAATAATAATTTGTTCGGAAAATGTTGTAGATAACAATATTAAAATCATTCAGAAAGCAAAGTAAGTAACTCAACTTTATGTTGATTTTATAATTCTAATACAAAAGTATTTGATTTATGAAGTGACACAAGAAATGTTATACAATATTTCTCATATTCACTGACAAAAAATCTTTGTAAAAAGTATCCATAATATTAACATTTCAAAGAATCAATAAAATGCAAATATTAATAGAAAAAAATGCATTGTAAAAAAATTAACGCAAATTAATCTTCATAAAAAAATAAATAACATTTAATAATATAATACTTAAAATAAATTGCGACAAAAAATCATAATACAAAAATATATTGGTATTTAAAAAGCATAAGTACTTGTTTATCAATTTGTACAAATTAACTCCTAACAAACCTAACTAAATTAACAGCACCATCTAAGTACAAATGTAAAATTAAAATAACTTTGGCAAAACTCGGAAACATTTATTTCGATTATCAACTTTTTTTCTCGGTCATAAGCTTTTGAATTTCAGTACCCAATGTATCCACACTTTCCTAGAATTAATATACATAAAAGAAAGACAAACATTTGATTTACAAATTAAATAATGAGTAAAAACTTACCTTAAGAGTAATATTTTTAAGTAACGTATCTTCTAATAATGCTTGTAGTTTTTTATTTATGTCTAATGATAATTCAAGTGTAAGCGTTTCATCTGCAATTCGAGAACTGTACATTGATGCCATCACGCCTTTCGATTTGGCTATCTCCGCCTAAACGACAAAAAAAAAACTATAATATATGTATCCATATTGCTACCTAACAAGGACTAAACTTTTAAATAAAATATCTATTAATTTTTTAAAAGTATTTGCATCATCATAAACAACATAGTAGAACTGTAGCCACTTTACGTACCACAGTTCTTAGCTACATTTCTATAACCAATTATTTACCTAAAGTTTTACATTAATATGTGTGAAATGGGACAGAGAAAAAATTCAATTTTTCATGTGATAATAATGTTCATAATTCATGAGAATAATTTTTCTAAAACTATTTTATAATATAGTTTCAAATATAAGGTAAAGGTAAATTTTAGCAGAGTTTTAAAAGTAAAAATGTAATGTGATTTAGTGAAGAAAGAAAATTAATAAAAAGTCTTTAAATCTCACAATGAAAAATTATGTCCAGTTTGTCATAATGGGGGGGGGGGGATAACAAACATTTTGTTTAGGACCACATCAGTATTGTCCTACAATACATCATGTTAAATTAATACTTTTTTACAGAATCTCATTAAAATTATGAATGCCTTATAATAAATTTTAGACATTGAACTATTTTGATTTCGGTAGCCAACCTCTTTAAGTAAATAATTAAATATTAATTGCTACATACTGCAACAATTAACACATTGCATGCCATAAGAAGATAGATTTATAATAACTTCCTGTCTTATACGTATCTCTTATTATTATTATAAAGCGTGTCTCACGTTATAATCAGACAATTTTTATTTTATTCTGTCTACGTAATAAATAATCTATAGGTGGTATAATTACACCCAGCACTCTAAACAGCGACCATTCTATTAACAACCGCTCCACAATACTACCGTGATTGCTATATTTGTGCGCGAAATTTAAATTAACAAATTGACGTTAAATTCTTCAAAGTACATATGTGGTGGTGGGGACCCCTCTAGCCATCGTTGTTAGGAATGATTAAATTACCGATGCCGTCGTTGTTCGGAGTGGTGAGTGTAATATAGAATAGAATATGTTACTGTGAAACTTCTCAAACTTATCAGTCATAGTAACAAAAAGAAAATAACTGGTCGTTTATAGAAATAGTCTTCTTGCAGTAATATTATATTTAAAAAAATAATGGTTCTGTTAAATACTAGTTGTGTATAATGTATGATACAGCATTCACAAAAATAAGCACAAAAGAGTTGAAGATAAAACATTTTTCACTGATTTCCAAATTTCAAATGCGTTATTTTATTTTCATATTTGATGCATTTGTTAAACCTTAAAGGTATAATATTTAAAAATATTACGAAAATAATTTATCTTCCACTAAAAGAACAGCCGCAAGCATACAAAAATGCCTAAACAAGCAAATTCAAATGCAATTTTCTACTTAACTGATAAAATGATAATGATTAGTTCATATTTACAGAAAGGTATAAATTATAACGGTGCAAAAAATACTCACCAAAAAGCAGCAGGCTTATGCAGAAAAGAAGACGTAAACAATTTAGATAATGAGTTAATGTCGATAATAAAAAATAAAAATGAATTACCTTGTTCTGTTCCATTGTATCTGAAGACAATGTTCCGGTCTGTTCCCGGATCATATAATGCTGCAGCAATCTGCTCTTTCGTTGTAATTCTGTGACTAGTGTTTGTACATGTTCTTCGAGAAAATCTATTTTCTCTGACTTCCGAGCACTTGCTCTTTGTAACCGAATTAAATGCGACAATAAAGTTTGTTTATCTAAGCCATTTTCTGCTACCGTTAGCTAAAATAAATACGCATTTGAACCACAAGTACAATTTGAAAAATCAGGATCTATAATTAGTCGTTGAAGATGTTTTATATATAAAACACGAGAGACCTCAAGAAATAACAAAATAATCAAGTTAAAAAATGAAAACATATGCAAGTCACATTATCTGCTGTAATGGCACAGGGCAGGGCATATGTTCAAATATACGCATCAATGGGTTGAGACAGGGGTGCTTTAAAAAACATTATGTACTTTCACCGATTTTAAAAATCACATGGGCCAAACTAAATTAACCCATTAAAACCCACCGTACACATTTGTGTACACCTCATTTTATAATTAGTGCTGCTGTTTATGGATAATAATTCACAATATTCCCTTAAAAATCAGTTAGTAGAAGTGCAACAAATAAAATCCGTTAACGTTATTAGTTTCATAAGTGTTTTATTTGTTCTGAATAATTTTTATATGAAAAGAGATACGTGGTATGCTAATATATTTTATCCAACTAGAGCATGTGATTTTGAATTTTGTTCAAATCATATGAAATAACTTAAATATACATATAACATGACTTTTAAATGAAATTTATCTAAATAAAAATGATATCAGAAAAGATATCATAAATAGACTTAATATCTGCTCAATTTACTCGCTTGAGTACACACTGTTATTTTTTTTCTAAATATTAAAAAAAAGTTTGTGTTGTATATTTAATTAACCCATTGGCCTATTTTGACGAGTCTTACTCGCCATTTATAAGATGGCCACTGCGTGGTTTGACAAGTGTAGCTCTCATATTCAAAAATCGCGGTTTAGAGCTATAGTTATTTTCTCCCCGCTAGGTGGCAATAACATCCGGTGCACAGTAATTTAGTACACTCGCCGCTCGATATAACGACGGTGTATGTAATTCAACCGCTAGATAAAACAATGGCGAGAGGGACCTCTATCGCCATGCCAACGAGTAAGAAATATTTTTGGAATGACTAGTACGTTCGAGAGGGGCCACCACTACCGTGTCGACGAATGAGATGTTTTTGGAATGTTTAATACGTTATAGCTATGGTGGGGATAGGGGGAGGTCGGTATATCAAGTGGTTGTCACGTCTTTTTATTAAGCGGTCGTTAAATAAAAGGTCGTTATATCAAGCGGTGTGTGTACTTATTTCTGATATATTTATTTATACTTTACAATAAAAAAATATCAGTATTCTATGAAAATCTGTAAAAGTCATTGAGGTTTTTGTTCACCTTTGTCATTTTCCTGTTGAACTGAAAATTAAATAGTATATCTTAGGCAAGATTTTCTACAGAAAACCCATAGGCCAATGGGTTAAATATATTGAATATGTACTTAATTTGATTTTAAAAAATCTTTTGCATGTTTTTGTTTTACTTTTGGACGTTAATGGGTTAATAGAACATTTAACTTACATCATGTTTACTGTTATCTTCCTGTGGAGAGCTACCTTCGGATGAAGTAGCCAACCCAACTGTATTCACAGAAGAATTAGAACTGCTGTGACTTTTCAACTGATTATTCGTCAATTCAAAATGCTCTATACGTTTATGACTTTGTTGCAACTCTTTCGTCAATTCCTTAAAATAAAATATAGAAAAAATATTAGGTCATATTAAACTTTACTAAATATTTACATACCTTTAATGAAGTATCCATTTTTCTTCTCAATACTAAATTCTCCCCTTTTTGGAAATCAACCTCTTGAAGAAGCTGCTCAACTTTACTTGTTTTTTCGGTTAGTTGTTTTCTGAGCGACTTGGTTTCATCTTCCCGAGCTCTCTTCTCTTCGTCATATTGTTGTGTCACAACCGATAGCCTTGTCTCTAATTCTTTATTCGTACGACGTAATGTAGTTTGTTCACAAGACAACTGCTGTACCTATTTATAAAAATAAGATTTATTAATTCATTATTATCAAATTGAAATTAATTTTACTTACTTTTGTTTCTAGAGTAGAAAATTCAGACTGCAAGCGAACGTTCTTTTCGGTAAGCAGTTGCGTAAAATGTAACATTTCAGCTTCTCTGCTTCGGCAGTTATCCATATCACTCTGAAGTTCTGCATTACGTTGCTTTAACTGTTCTATTTGATTCTGAATTGCCACATTCTGTTCTTGCTCGCTATAAAAAATATTTACATTAACGCTCAAAAAAATAAAAAACAATGAGTGTGTGTACTTATGTACACGCGTTAGAAGTTATACTTCTTTGGCATGATTGAAAAACAACTACGAATAATATGTATTAGTTAGGTTTAAACAAACATTGAGTTTTCATTAAAAAAAAAATACAAAAATCAATTAAACAATTAAATTTTGTTACAACAAAACAAAAAACAACTTGGCGACTTTTGGTCGACAATTGACAAATTATATTACATGTGATAATATATTAATTATGAATAATACAAAAGGGCAGATAATCTTATCTAATAAAAATACTTTTTGAAATTAAGGGGGTATCCTGCTTTATGAGTCTCAAAAAATCCATTTTTTTATTGCTTAAATCTCTTCCTAATATATCTAAGAATATGTCTGTAAAGTTTTATAGGCAAATTCGAAATATTTTCAATGATATAGCACTAAACGCAGTGGGGTGTCGAGCAGGTATACCGTAGAGTGCCGTAGACCGTATAACTTTGAAACGCGATTTCTCGAGTTTTAATTTTTATCATTTTTCTAAATTGGCGGGCATGATTGCAAGAAAACTAAACGACCAATCAAAATGAACCAAAGCTTGTTGTCTTCAGTTTTAAATTCTCTTCTATTTGAACTAAAAAGATTCATGAAAAAAAAATTCTAAACAACTTTTTTAGCAAGTTGAAATGATTTTTTTTCTTGCAAAAAGCAAATTATTTTTTTCAAACCTGATTTTTTTTTAATTTTACAATTTTCACCGCGTAACTCTTCGTTACATAGCTTTTCATTTCCGTTACATTACTAATTTCATTTCCGTTACATTACTAAATTTTTACCCTCAATGTCTTTAAAGAAGTGTAACTTCAAAAAAAAAAAAAAAATCAACTACTAACTTAATCAGTTGCAATTTCACTTGTTCTAATTGTGCCGCAGTATTTTGTAAATCTGTAGCATTCTGATGTTGTTGATTAGAATATTCACGTAATTCGGATAACTTCTTTTCATTTTCCAGTCTTTCCTTCTCAAGTTGCTGTACCTGTTTATTTTAAAAAAAAGTACCGTTGTTAAATAATCACAATATTAAAAAAATTTCACTAACCTTTATTGATAAAGTATTGTTTTCGTCAATAATCGATTGATGTTTTGCGTTTAACTTATCAAATAACGATTGCAAATGTTTATTTTGTTGTTCACGATCATCTCTTTCGTGTCTGACAAGAATCAAGTTTGCTGCTTGTTCTTTAAGTTGTTGATCTTCAATAAAAAATTAAATAAAATATTTAAAATTAATTTATAAAATCGTCAAATTTATTAATTACCTAAAACATGAGCTCTGTTTTCTTGAGATTCTTTAAATGTGCGAATTGCCTCTTGTGCTTCCCTTTTGGCCTGCTCTACTTGAACAGAAGCTTCATGCAATCGACTGTTATATGAATCAATTTGACTCGCTTTTTCCTACACAGAAATCATTATTAATCATTTATATTACTCTGATTAAGGGGAGGGTAATGTATTAAAAAAAAAATTTCCTTTTTTTTATTCGATTTTGTGAATGAAAGACCTTTCAAGAATATTGTGTGAAAATTTGGGACGGATCTGAGCAAAACTAACGAAGATACAGCAGTTTAAGCGCTCATGAATGGGCGCGATCAACTGACTCCATGCATATAAGCAGAGCGGAGCAGGAAGCTGAAAAACAAACTAAAGAAGGCAAAATTCGTTGGAGACAGGAGCAAAAAGATGCTTTAGACATTATGGATGATAGCAACATCCTTTATGGACGATGATTCAGTGTGAGGTAAGCCGATAAAACTCGCTTATGAATGTTATTCTAACTTTTTTAGTGTTTACAACTTTAAAACGTTTTTCCCACAACTCACGTTTTCAAAGTCGGTGCCCCTCATAATTTCAAAACTACTGCACCAATTCTTTTGAAATTTTGAACACTATTTCTGTACATAATTTACGAGGTAACGCTGGAGAGTTTTTTCAAATTTGTCAATATTTATTATTTTATAATAACAAAATATCCGATTTTTTTTGCAAAAATCGCATTTTTCACATCAAAGTGTTCCCAAAAATTGAAAAATTGAAATTTCGAAAAACCATTCCAGCGTTATGCTTCCAAATAATTACTGCCGTTGCCGTATTTTTCAATATTTCTACATGAAAATTTTACAAAATATTCTTCAAATGTTATACTTTGATGTACCATTGGTTTTAATAAATAGATTTTAACTGTGTTGTCGAAAAAAATTCACAAAAATGTGCCTTTTTTTGTACGAATTAACGTTACCCTCCCCTTAAATATTATACTTACTCTATGACCTTCCGATTCAACACGTAAATTATTTTGAGTCCATTTAAGTTTATTTTCACACGATGACAAATCGAATTTTAATTTCTCACATTCTTTCTGTGACATACTTAACTCATGGCACTAGAAACCAATAAATTTTTTATAAAGATAAACATATTATGTAACATGAACATATTTACTTTATTATCAAGAAGTTGGCATATTCTAGCTTTTTCATTTGACATTAACGATAATTTATGGGTAAGTAATTCATTTTCTCTGTTCACTTCTTTAAGTTGCTTTTCAGCTGCTTCTTTTGCGTTTTTTTGACTAATGTTATTTTTTTCACTAACGGCATACCGAATTACTGTCGCTTCTTTTTCCTTCATTGCTAGTTCATAATGTTTTGACATATTTTGAAATCTAGCTTCAAGCTCTGCTCTAACCAAACCTTGCTGTATTGTAACTTGTTCTAAATGTTTTATATGATCTAAGGCTCTTTCTAATTCAATCCTCTGTTTCATAACTGTCACTTGTAACTCATTTTCTGCATGGCAATTTTCGACACTGTAATAATTGAATACATGTTATTATAGTAATAACTTTAAGTGAGAAAATAACACATACATTTCATTTCTTGTTTCCCCATTTTGTAATACTTCTTTATCACTTTTCTCCTCAATATGTACATTATTTAAAGACATTGTACACTCATTTACAGAATCATCAGATATAGTAGGTGAAATTTCTTTGTTACAAATTATTTCTGGACTTGAAGTCCCCCTTTCACTCAAATTTGAAGAACAATCAGATATACCCTCATCTTTATTTACAGAATCTTTACTATCTAAAATAACAGCCGTTTCATTTTCTTTGTCATTTAAGACAATACTTCCATCGCAGATACTATTCAAAGAAACTTCGGCCAAAGTTTCATTAATTGTTTGTATATTGTTTGATGAAGTAGGACATATGGGTTCAACTAAATGTTGGTCAGGAATAACATTTGTTTCATCACTTTCCATTTTAAATAAGTATGTTGTAATTACAACAGTAACTCAAACAAACTATGTACTAATTAATAAATCTAAATCATTGTAAAACGTATTTAATTTTTAATAACTATTGATTTCTATTTTGACAGTTCCACTGTTGTTTGTGACGTTATCATAATGAAGCTAGGTGCATATTTTAAAGTGAAACGTGAGTGAAGTGAGCAAAACTATTTATAAAACTTGAAAAAATCCACAAAAAATCTATTTTATATTTTTTTAAATAAGTAATAATGTGTGTATTGATAAAATAATAAATAAAATAAGCATCTTTGCGAAATAATAAACAAATATGTATGTGTTAAACATGATTAATTATTTGATGTATTACAAAATTAAAAATTAAAAAGTTTATTGCTACGGGAAAAGTGCAAGAAGAGTTGCAAAAGCCGTCATTCATCCGTCACCGTAACACACAGGCGTTAACCACACATTTTTTATTATACATATATTATTCGTAAAATATTTTTATAATGGAACCTTATGATGTTATTATTAATCAGCCTGTTGTAATTGATAACGTAAGAAACTGTTTTCTCTATTCATTGTTTATTTTATATATTTTTAATATACTGTTATGTTACAAAATGGAAATGCATATTTATGACAATATTTTAATTACTGTTTACAAAAGTTTTCACAATACAATGAATATTTTTACAGGGTTCTGGTATTATCAAAGCTGGCTTTGCTGGTGACCAAATTCCAAAATGCAGATTTCCAAATTAGTAAGTATTGGTACGATTATTCAAAATGTGATCGTTGTAAATTATTTTTTCACAATTGTAGCATAGGAAGACCAAAACATGTAAGAGTGATGGCAGGTGCTTTAGAAGGAGACCTCTTTGTCGGCCCAAAAGCGGAAGAACATAGAGGTCTACTTTCAATCCGTTATCCTATGGAACACGGAATAGTAACAGATTGGAACGACATGGAAAGAATTTGGAATTATATCTATAGTAAAGATCAATTATCAACATTTTCTGAAGAACATCCTGTACTTTTAACAGAGGCACCGTTGAATCCAAAGAGAAATCGAGAAAAGGCAGCTGAAATTTTTTTCGAATCATTAAATGTTCCAGCTTTATTTGTGTCAATGCAAGCTGTTCTTAGTTTGTAAGTACACAATCTGAAATATCTATTTGAAACAATATGTTTCATTAGTACATTGTATACAATAAATGTAATGCATACAGTGCATGGGGTGTCCCATTTTAATCTATCACCCCCTAATTTTTTTATCTATCAATTAAATCAAAAAATGTTTCAAATAAAAGTTGTTCAGTTTTAAGGGGGACCCAAAATGGCGTTATTATTTTTG
This sequence comes from Sialis lutaria, assembly GCA_949319165.1. NCBI lineage: Eukaryota > Metazoa > Arthropoda > Insecta > Megaloptera > Sialidae > Sialis > Sialis lutaria. The sequence continues at coordinate 20,637,817 of OX439241.1, forward strand.
ATTTTTTTGGACGAGTTCTTGGTCAAATAGGGCCAACATTTTTTTTTCAAATGGAAACCTATATTTTTTATTACGGTATCTTATTGTTTGGAAAAAAACAAACAGCTTTTGTTTTAAATAATTTTTTGTATGGCTTCATTTTTTTAATATTTAACAAAATAATTTTAAATTTTAGATTTGCACTAATTTTTTACTCGAAACCCAACTTTAGAGGAAAAGTGTAAAAAACAAAAAATGTTTATTTTAATCTGATGTAACATAGAAACTGATTGCATTTTTTTTTAATTTAATTTTTTTTTTGCTTTAATACTTTGAAGAGCAAAAGTTAAAAAAAATCCTGATATAATTTTCCTAGTTATATCAGATTAAAATAAACATTTTTTGTTTGTTACACTTTTCCTCTAAAGTTAAAGGGTTTCGAGTAAAAAATTAGTTAAAATTTAAAATTATTTTGTTAAATATAAAAAAAAATTAAGTCATACAAAATTTATTTAAACAAATGCTGTTTGTTTTTTTCCAAACAATAAGATACTGTAATGAAAAATATAGGTTTCTATTTGAAAAAAAAATGTTGGCCCTAGTTGACCATGAAGACGTCCAAAAAATCAAAAATAACGCCATTTTGGGTCCCCCTCAAAACTGAACAACTTTTATTTGAAACATTTTTTGATTTAATTGATAGATAAAAAAAATTAGGGGGGTGATAGATTAAAATGGGACATCCTGTATAAACCATTCAGACATAAAAATAATTAACTCCACTTTTTATATCAAATTATATGTGAAAGTATTTTTTTAATACTATTTATTTACTTATAAATTAAAGTACCTCACACTGTTATTCTTAAATCTAAATATATAGCTTATTACACATTTCCTTTTTCAGATACGCAACAGGTCGTACAACTGGAGTAGTGTTAGATTCAGGTGACGGCGTGACGCATGCAGTGCCTATTTACGAAGGATTTGCTATGCCTCACAGTATTATGAGAGTTGATGTAGCAGGGAGAGATGTCACTCGTTATCTCAAGTAACTATAACCATTTAATATTATTAAGTCAATTGACTATAAATTATGGTTTTTACAGATTATTATTGCGCAAAGAAGGCATCTATTTTCGTACTACAGCTGAGTTTGAAACAGTTCGTACTCTTAAGGAGAAGGCGTGTTATCTCGCTACAAACCCTCAAAAGGAAGAAACTGTTGATACAGAACAAATTGTTTATACGTTACCCGATGGCAGTACTATACAAGTATAGATTTTTTTTTTAATATTTTTTAAAATAATTATATTAATATACGGATTATTGTTTACTTTTAGGTTGGTTCAGCACAATTCAGAGCCCCAGAAGTTCTATTTAGACCAGATTTAATCGGAGAAGAATGCGAAGGTTTACACGAAGTCTTACTTTATTCAATTCAGAAATCTGATCTTGATCTACGCAAAGTTTTATTCCAAAATATCGTTTTATCGGGAGGATCAACATTATTTAAGGTAATTGAATATTATTAAAAAATAAAGTGTAATATGTAAATAATTATATTTATTTATCGATTTCAGTATTTCGGAGACAGACTTTTAGCAGAAATTAGAAAGTTAGCACCAAAAGATATTAAAATTAAGGTAAGTTTTTATTTTTTTTATTTGTGTTTGAATTAATAAATAATTATTTTTTGTTATCAGATCTCAGCGCCTCAGGAACGAATGTATTCCACTTGGATTGGAGGGTCTATTTTAGCATCACTCGATACGTTTAAGAAAATGTGGGTCTCGAAACGCGAATACGAAGATGAAGGCCACAGAGTTTTGCATCGGAAGACGTTCTAGGATTTTTATATATATCGGCTTTATAATCACTGCGATTTTTATTATGTATAAGTGCATAGTACGTTATATTATAACTTAATATTATATTATTTAATATTAGTTCGTATTTAAAACAATTTATATTATTTATAATAATTAAGATTCTTTTTTATTAAAAATTTAACTTAAAATAAATGGTGTTAATATTATATTTTTTAACTAATTGTTTTTTTATTCAAGGCTAGCACAATTTTTGTACGATTGTAATTTATTATTAAGGTGCTAAAAATATGTAAAACAATAATATCGCATCTTTGAACAAATAAAACTGTGAATTATTTATTTTATAGCAAAGTAATTCTGACATTTTTCCAATATATGTATATTTTCAATTCAAATATCTATATTGCTGTTCAGTTTTATTCCCAATCAATCCTATATCACATTCCTTTTATACATTAATACAGCGGTGCACCCTGATTTTTTTATGGAAGGGGGAGGGCTAATTTTTTAAAGAGCATTAAAGTATTACGTAAGTATGATTTCATCAATTTCAGTCCCCTATTCCACTTTTATAAAAAAAATGCAGAAATTATAGACTCCTCCCCCAAATAATGATAGAATAAATTTATTTGCTGAAAATTGAAAGAGAAGGTTGTCCTAATTACAAACGTATCACATTTTTGTCAGTCTGTCCAACAAACTAGCCGAATAATCTAGATAATAGTCATGAAAAAAATGTATATTCATGCAAAAGCTTGCTTCATCCGTCGACCCGATTAAGACATCTCAATTATAAACATACCTTTATTTATATTGGTTTGTATGTCTGTCTGTCTGAAAAAATATCCGAAAGATCTAAAAATGACCAGAGGTTTGGTGTTTATTTCTCGTGTCTATCCGGTGAAAAATTGCTATACGTAATTTTCTTGAAAATATTTTGTTTGCTGAAAATTAAAATAATATATTGATATCTGGATTTTTTTTATTGTACAGTAGAAAGCAGTTATAATGACATCGAAAAGATCGTAATAACCGGTAAAAATGAAATTCAGTTGGACTTTTATTTTGAGTCGTTCAAACCGATACGTCATTATAACCGGTTTCTACTGTATTTTCATATCTGCAATTAAAGGTAAAAATAAAAAGGTGATTAACGTTTTATTAATATATTTATACTCTTAAAAAAATTACACCACAAATGTTGAGCAATAATTATAAATCTACTATTATAAAATATGTCAAATAAAAAAATAAAACTATTGATAAAATTACATGTGTAAAAATATTCATAAAAATTAAATTAAAATGTTAACTATTGAAATGTGTATATTAAGTATGATTAAATTTCAAATACGATCTAAAAGGGGTGATATAAATAAACGTAATACTTCATTACTGTTGTAATTGCACGTAATTCGCAGGGAACAGGCCGTAGTTTCCTTTGCACAAACCTCGCCACCAACCTTCATCGATCTAAACAAAAAAAATATTATTTCATTTAATATTCCACTTACGAATTAAAAAAATATATAAATCCCCACATTAAATGTTGATCAAAATTTAAAGATTATTTTTCTGTTAAACAAAAATTTATAAATTTTGAACCAGTTGTTAGATTTAAATTTTGTTCACGGTTTTGAAATCAACCTGTCAAAATGTATGTATTGATTCTTAAATTAGCAAATTAAAAAAATATATACAGTAGAAACCAGTTATAACGACATCAAAGGGACTGATCATATTGATCGTAAAAAGTGGATAGTCGTAATAACCGGTAAAAATACAATTATATGGGATTCAGTTGGACTTTTATTTTGAGTTGTAAACTGATACGTCATATTAACCGATTTTATTATGACCGGTTTTTACTGTATAATTAATATAATTTCTCAAAAATTTTGAAAAAAAAAAAAAGAAGTTTGTAGGCCATAATTCAAGAACAGTTTGTGATACAGACCTGCAGTTTAAAATGTTTGATATTTTATTACTTTTTACAACTAAAAATCACGTTTTTTTTTTTGCAAAAATAAATTTTGAAATTTCTTGTTATCCCAGAAATAACCCAAACATAAATGTCCACAAATTTGATACACCCCCAATTGAAATAAATAAAATATTTACCATTTCCACATGGGTGATAACATCGTCAGGATCAAATGAAATCTCATCTTCTGCAGCTGACTGGTAATCATACAGAGCTACTGCAACCAATCCCGTGTCTATAATGCTTAACTCGTCACTCTCCTCTTCTCCAGCAGCTGGTGGAACTTTTACCGCAGGTATATTTTGGTCAGGTAGATTATGATATATATTTTCCTGTATAACGTGAATAAAATCATTATAGCAGTCTATAATATATTTTAATTAAATTATATTTTAATACCTCCTCTTCAGGAGCAGGGGTGATTTCTTCTTTTTCTTTTTCTTGGATAGGTGCTGCAAATGTTACATGTCCTGTAGGTGCTACCGGAGCTACTAACGGTCGTGGTAATATTTCTTCTCTTACCTTAAAAGTCGAGTTCATTAACAAAATTATTAAATAAAAATATGTGTGACTATTCGAAAAATATCGCGAACAATAGAAGTGAAGTGGTTCTGGAGTTATAAGATGATTTTTTAACTAAACAAAACATACAAACATACTATTTTGTGTATAGATACAAATGCAACATAGGTGCAATAAGCAGACTACGTCTAATATACCAGTGAGGCTATTCTTAAAACCACTCGTAACTTTTATGTATACGTAAAGTTTCTTGCACTCACAACTACAGAGTGAAGTGAGGGATTTCTAAGCGGTGATTTGTGTTCAGTGACTATCCGTTAAATAATGCACCTGCATATAAATTTTATACACACGCTCCAGAGAAAAATCTCCTACATCACTCCGTAAAACTTATAAAAATAGCTCCTCAGTTCTCGTTCTTTTACTAAAATAAAGCAACAGAAATTTAAGACTAATGTCGGGTGAGTCACCGGCCATTTTCTAACATTACACTGTTAAATGAGGGTGGGTAACGGCTTTTATTAAAATATAAATACTATTCTCCTTTCACTTTGTTATTGAATTTATTTTGTTTCATCTCGAAACCGATTTACTGTTCATAAAGAAGTTACATTTCAAAAACTGCTTAATTATTTATATTATAATTCTGTGTGGTACTATTAAGCTGTTTAGAAATCAAAATGACTACGTCAATGTTTGTTCCCATATAAGTATTTTGAATTATGATAAATATTTATGATTATTATAAATATCATTTAATATAACAGTTCCTTAACTTTGTAAGTCCGTGGACCTCTACATAATGAAATATAGTTTTACAGATTCTATTCATTTCCTAATCAACTCTCTTAAGAAGTTTGGTCTATATCTGTGTACTTCAGACCATTATTTAATCAACTCCTAGAGCACAGCTTCAGAACCACTGAACTAATCATAGTGTTTTTAAGAGTAATGAAAAAAGATTAATTATATTGTTACTTACTATTTTCTTAGGCTCCCTATTAACTGGAACTGTTGGTGCTGGAGAATTCAACCACATTGCAGTTTTAGATTTATCTATCTGTTTAACCGGCTTTTTAACATGCTCCACCACGTCTTTAGGTTTTTGAGAGTCATCGATCTAATAAACAATAATAATAGTGATAAAAAATAAAAAACAAGAGCAGATAACTTTAAATAAATTAGACTAAATCACTTACCATATGTTCAAATTTCGATCTCAATTCTGAAGGTTTAGCACCTCCGATATCAGGTTTTGATTTTACATAGTTAGTTCCAACAGGCGTCGGTTCTGTAAATGCAACAGCAGATTTATCCATTCTATCTGTCTGAACACCGAATTTTCCACCAAACCCAACTTTATGGTCGGTCTGACTCTCATGTATCTGTGGCGCTTCATGATGATCCCATCCAACGGCAGATTTGTCTTGACGATCGGCTTGCACACCAAATTTACCACCAAATCCAACACTGTAATCTATCAAAGAAGCAATTATTATATGTCGATACGTTAATTATACAGATTATTATTTACCTTTTTGCGATTCATGTTTATTTACTTTCTCTACGTGGTCCCAGCCCACTGCAGATTTGTCTTGTCTATCAGTTTGAATTCCAAATTTACCGCCAAACCCTGTACTGTAATCTTTTTGCGAAGCATGCTTTTCTATTTTTTCCTTATGATCCCAATTAACAGCACTCTAAAAAGAAACTCATGTATATAAAATGAACATGGGCGTAGCCAAGGTGGGGCAGTGGACAAAAAGTAATTAGTAAATCAGTACATTGTCTAAATCCATTGGATTTTTGAACGTAAATTTATATTTTGGATCCAGAAAATAAAATATCAAAGTTTTTTTTAATCACAATCTTTTGTTTTTACATGTAAACAAATTTCAGGGAAAATTAAAAATAAAATAAAAACACCTAATAAAGACAATATATTTATATATATTTTCCATACTTGGATTCGTTGATATCTTCGCTGGAGCAGCGATTTTCCGATGAAAACCTTCCAGCTTTATCGTTATTATATTTACACCCTAGTTCTATGATAAATATGACATTGGAAGAATTTAAAATTAAAACGCAATGTTTTTGGCAATACTACCATTTTAATAATTTTGTTTATGAAACCGAATTGTCGTTTAATCTGTGGAAAGATAGGGAAACTAAAAATCAAAATCTCAAAGAACTTGACTTTGTAGAGATACTGAAGGATGCTGAGAATTTCTTCCCAGAAACAAAAAATGCAATCCTCATTGTTCTGGCACAGCCGTGCACAACATGCACAATTGAAAGGTCTTTTTCTTCATTGCGACAGGTTAAAACATGGTTGATATCTACAATGTCTGAGAATAGACTCAACGGTCTGTGCATGCTTAGTGTCCACAGAAAAACTGTTAGTGAAAACAAAAAAAAATTTAAATACAAGTACTTAGAAGATTATCGGAAGATCCATGGAAATTAATTTTGACCTGATTTTTTTAAACTAAAATATGTTACATAAAAAAAGTTTAACATGTGAATTTATCCCCCCCCCCCCCCCCCCAAATAAAATCCTGGCTACGTCCATGAAAATGAACTAAACCTAATAAAATAATAAGAATTTATACCTTATCAACTCTATCCGTTTGAATTCCATATTTACCACCAAACCCTGATGCATAATCTTTTTGTGAAACGTGTTTCTCAACTTTGGCAATGTAATCATGTCCGACCGCACTCTTATCCATTCTATCAGTTTCAACTCCAAACTTCCCACCATAACCGAATGAAGAATTCGCTCCTTCAGTCAATTCTTTCTGTTTACGAGCTTTCTCAGCACCTTCTGTTTCCTGCCGTAGCTTCTGCATACTAAAATATACAAATCCCATCAAAAGGTATGTTTTAATATAATTAATAAATATTTTAAATATTACTCTATAGCACCAGCAGCACGGCCAGACCCTTCTACTGTGCGTGACCCCCATCTCTGCTCTTGTTCGGTCACATCATTTATAAAATCAGGATCTGTATCCCAGTCATCATCTCCTGTATCTTCAACTGGATTTACTTTTATTTGAGCACCTGCTGTTGCTTTCCACATCTTGAAGTGTCAATATAATTTATAAAATAAAATATGCACTATATCTCTTAGTTAATAATATAAAAATAGTTTGAGTTGTTTAGTTTATTTTTCGTTGTAAGCAATGCATTAGTCATTTAGATTTTTCCACACCCATTATTATTATCAGTAATACCGGCATACACGACGCACTTGTAAGCTTGACAGATGTCAATTCACCTGAACAGCAGTGGTGCCATCTGTAAATGGATTTACTGATGGAGCACATGAGATTTTATTTTCATCGGTAATAAATAAAAATATAGATTATTGTCATTATTTATGAAATATACAATGAGAAAAATAAAATAAATTGTATATTACAAACAAGACATCCTAGCATTAAGGTAGTTATATGGATAACCAATTTTGAAATCGTTAAATTAATATTTGGAATTTTATTTTAGGTGTATTTATATTTTCAATCAAAATGAATAATCAAGGTGTTCGTCTCATAACTCTGTATAGTGCATTAACTTGTATTTATATTTCATTATTATTAATATATTTAGTGTATACAGATAACCTATTCAACATCGGAAAGTATCAATGTATCCCGATATTATTATTCATTTTAACAATGGAGTTTTTAAAATTTAATATTTCATATATGATGAAAAAAGACTTGTTTACTCTGAAAGAATATAAGTCGCACAAAGTACAAAAATGGTACGGAAAAATAAAAATCAAAGAAATATTTAAATGTTCTGGAGCGTTGATCGCAATAACATTTGTATACTTCCTGATTTTTATATTTTTCGGTGCAACTATTTTAAGTAAACATGAAGAAACGCTCATGCTGTCAATGCTTACTACATCTTTTACAGTATTTCCTGGTTGTTTGAATTTAGGTTTTGATTTAACGTTGTCGCTGCTAGTCGGTATGAAGCTTGGATCTGGAGATCTAGTCACAGAAATGTTTCAACGTAGTATTATATATACGTTATTGGGCACTTGGCTGGGTGCGATTGTTATTCCTTTAGATTGGGATCGCCCGTGGCAAGTTTGGCCTATTTCTTGTTGTCTTGGTGCCATTCTTGGTTATATTGTAGCTCATATATTAACACTTGTGAAACTTTTACCAAATATTATGACGTTATTCAAAAATAAAAATATATCATAAAATAATTACGCACTTAGTTTGACAATATTTATATTTATAGTTTTCTTAACTATAGTATTATTTTAATAAGATTTATATATGGGTATTAATTTATTATAGTCATTGTAAATGTAATTATTGTTAATAAAATTTTGTAAAATTTTAAACAAAAAGGTCTTATAATTATCCTTACTATGTATTTTTAACACGTAGCAAATAATTTTTATGATTTTTTTCTTCAAATAATATACATATATTCATTTTTTCAAATCATTACTTACAGAATATACTTAGTGGCCCTTCAAATTTTATACCATTGATTATTTACTCATCTTATCAAAACGCCGGCCCTGCACTATGATAAGTTATTTAACCAAAAATAATTTATCAAAAGTTTATATTAATTTTATTCGATTTTTTGTTCTCATGCAGTTTTTTTTAAAGAAAATACTTATTATATTATTTAAAATAAAATAATTACAAAATGGATATTGAAATTGAAAGAAATCCTGGATGTGAATTAGGTAAATAAAAAAAATTTAGTTCACAAATTCCTACATAGGTACATAAATTGATAATAACGTTTAATTATACTCTGTTATATAATATCATAAAATTTATATTCTTATTTATTTACTCCTAGATTTAGATTGGCTTCAAAGTGTTCATGTAAATTATCAAGCCATAAAAAAACATGCAAATCGGCTTATCAGTACAAAATTTTTAGAAGATGAATATCAAATTGCTTGGCTTTTGAAAGCATTGACATGCATAGATCTTACGACATTATGTGGAGACGATACATTAAGTAATGTATCTAGGTTATGTAACAAGGTATATTATAAAAATTAAAATGATTAGTTGATCGCTATTATGAATATTATTTTCTCCAGGCTGCAAAACCATTATCTGAAGATATTATAACGAAGCTAGGTTTTGACGGCTATTCTATATCATGTCCGATAAAAACAGCCGCAGTTTGTGTGTATCCATCGAGGGTGTTAAACGCTGTAGAGACTTTGGAAAAGTTGAAGCTTAAAAATAAGATAAAAGTTGCATCAGGTAACTACTTTATAAATATTTTTTTATATTTTGATTAATAAGTAACAAATTTTAGTTGCAACGGGATTTCCGACTGGGCAATATCCGTTACATACGAGGAAAGATGAAATTAAATACGCAGTTGATTGTGGTGCTGATGAGATCGACATCGTGATAGACCGTAGTTTGGTGATCACTGGTCAATGGTGTGAGCTGTACAGACAGATTAAAGAAATGAGAGCATCGTGTGGAAATGCTCATATGAAGACTATCTTAGCGATAGGGGAATTGGAGAATATGACTAATGTAAGAAATACAAATTACTTAATCTAAATCAGTTACTCAAATTGTTGTTAATATTATCCCTTGTACATCACACTGGGTTAACTTAATGTAGTCTGTTTAGAAAATATACCTTTTCAGGGTGGCCAGTTTCTGGAAAACCGGGAAAAGTCAGGGAATTTTGCTATACCGGGAAAAGTCAGGGAAAAATGCAAATTCTGCAAAAATGTTAAAATTTCATGTGAGACCTTTTTTTTTAGCTTTTTTATTTATAAAAAACAGGGAACAACGGTAAAAATTCTTCTGGAAAACCGGGAAAAGTCAGGGAAATTTGTTCCAGAGAAATACTGGCCACCCTGCTTTTTTCCTGAACGGTTTATTTGAAAGCATTTAAATTTTCTTCATTTAAATTCACACTCAGTGCCGGATTTATCTACAAGCAAAATAAGCAATTGCTTAGGGCATCTGATCCCGGAGGGCACCATCAGGTCGATAGAAGGGGTCCCCGCGTTTCGAAGAAATAAAAAATTAATAAAATTAGTGCTTAGGGCATCACATAGTCTAAATCCGGCACTGTTCACACTGCAATTTTTTGGGGTCAATTTTGTTTATAATTATTGCAATTACTTCCAATACTTCATACCCAATGAGAAAAATCTAATTATTCTAACAGATGGTTTATTTGGTGAAAGTCAAATATATTTTGCGCAATAAATTATAATAGTCTTTTTTTTTCTTAAAGTTAAACTTAAGACTTTTAACCCTCGGAGTACACACCTATTTTTTCAATCTACTAGTACACTCTGGGTCAATTTGACCCTGCTTACTTTTTGATCGCCTATAATTCCGCAACTACGAAACCTTTTGACTTACCAAAATTCAAAGGTATACTTTGACTCATGGTAAATGAATTTATAAGTGTTACACATACCTTTGAAGTATTCAACATACTTAAAAAAAATCGTGAAAAATTAAAAATACCTGAGCGCTATTCACGATCAAAGTCGGTGTATGGGTCAAATTGACCCACAAGAGGCTCCGAGAGTTAAATTTATCTAGAATAAAACTGCAGTATCTTTTTTTAAATGAAACTTACGATTTAAAATAGCTTCCCCTATTTTATCAGATATGATGAGGAAGCAAAAAAAGTATTAAGTTTATTTTTTTGCTTGGTATCTCGTGTATTACAAAATTTATTAATCTCATTTATATATTCATTTCCATTACCATAGACTTTTAGAATGAACTGAGCATTTCCTATTCAACTGGTGAAGAGACAAAGCGATAAAGTAGCCATTACCTGTCTCTTTCTAGAATTCTAATTAGTCACGTCACAGGTTTGCAGTCATTACAGACCTACAGAAAAGAAACAGGTATTGGCTACATATTCGCTTTGTCTTTTTAAAGAGAGTGGTCAATTTTGTGAGGCTATTGCTCAGTCCATTCTATAAGTCTATGGGCATAACGATTAAAATAAAGCATTTTAAAATTGGTAAACTAAATCTCAAGATATAAGCAAATGAAAATACTTGTTACGTTACCCCATGTGTGGTGAATTCAGGTAATTTATATAATGTGGTTTTCAAAGGTTAAATAAATTTGACAGGTTTATAAAGCTTCTCTGGTAGCTATGATGGCTGGAAGTGATTTCATCAAAACGTCAACCGGTAAAGAATCAATCAACGCTACAATACCAGTAGGCATAGTTATGTGTCGTGCCATTCAAGAATACTATGAAAAAACTGGATTCAAAGTAATTATTATTAACTATTAATTAACAAATACTGACATTCAACAATAATTCATATTATATTTTAGGTCGGCTTGAAACCAGCAGGAGGTATAAGAAATTGCGCAGATGCAATTTCATGGCTCGTTCTTGTAAAAGAAGAGTTAGACGAATCTTGGATGAACCCTAGTTTATTCAGAATAGGTGCTTCAGGATTATTGGGAGATATTGAGCAACATATTTATCATTACGTTACTGGGAAATATCCGGCATCGTACGAATGCATGATGGGATAATTCTAATACTAATTTAGTGGGGGTCTATTTTAATATACATTAGGTTTACCTTGTTAAATTTTAGCTGCACTTTCTTTCAATGTGGTGCATAAGCTGCTACTGATTTTAATTATTCTATTTAAGAAGTTAACGGTTTTGTGATTAATGCAAAAAAGTTTTTTTATTGGGCGTAAAATATTCAGTTTTCAAAATAAATATTGTTTCCTCCACCCCCAGAATATAATTGTTTATTACATTCCATTAGTCTTTAAATACCTACAGTAGAAACCGGTTATAACGACATCAAAGGGACCGGTCATATTGTTTGTAAAAAACGGATAGTCGTAATAACCGTTAAAAATGCAATTATATGAGATTCAGTTGGACTTTTATTTTGAGTCGTTATAACCGGTTTCTACTGTATTTGTAATTTTTTAATATATACCTACTGCCATTTTAAGTGCCTTTTAAACTACGGGAGTAGTTTTTTTTATATTAATTTAGTCAAATAGTCAAATCTTCAATAGAAAAATACCAGGAGCCAATGCTGAATGAAATACAAGTACAAAAATAAAAATACTGTAAATAATATTAAAAATCAACAATTTATTTGTACAAAAATAACAAAGTATAAAAAGGAGTGTGTTAATATTATGTTATAATTATCTAAATATATATTATTTTAGTTTTTAAATATCAGTGTTTTATTTCTGGATGAGCTGTGAATCCGGCATGTGGATCGGCTGCGTAATTAACAACTCGTAATTTTCCTGTTTTGTCGTAGTATCCGTAATGCCCTTTAACATGGCCCTCGTGGTCTCTTTCTTCGTATCGGAACTGTCTGTTGTGACTGTAAAAAAAATTATTTGATGTCAATACTTATATATTACGAATATTAAGCATGTATTGCAAAATTATTTCAAATATTATGTACAAAATATTTCCGATTTCAACAATTGGAATTTCATATTGGTGGCATCTAAAAACCTTAAAAAATAAAAATTACTAAAAACGTCAAAAACGTTGTATGGTGCTGCCATCTACTCTTAACTTTTCAGTGTGGGTGTCAGGTGTTATTTTAAAGTTATTTTGTGTGTTGTGATTGTTGTGAATTAATAAACTTGGATATATTTACGATTTCTTTCTTTACTTTTTGCAAAAATAAGTGCTTTATGATTGTATAAATTCATAAAAACTAACTTATGCTTAACATTTCCATCCGTATCATACACAAAAGTTAGTGACCGTTTATAACGTGAATACGATAAGTATGTACGTAAAACTAAAATAGTTTTAATTTTATTAAATAAACATTTCGATTAGTTTCGTGTAACTTTTGTTATAAATCACATTTAAATAAGTGATGAATCGCCCCCACATCCACAGGGCTCCCGGCTGGAATTGTTGGCGGACTTCCTAAGAATTTTTTTCCTGTTTTTCAATAAGAAAAAAAAACTCAGGTAAGTTTAAATGACTTTTTATTAAAAATTATATTTTTATAAAATACCATTCACTGACTTAGCCACCAGGCTAGAACCCTGTCAGCCCCACTCCTCATGTGGGGGTCATGATGATGATTTATCATGATTTTTGTTAAAAAGCTAAATTATGAAATATCTACAGATATGATGTACTAATAAGTAGGTAATAAATAATATGGCGTTACATAATTTGCAATTTACACTTTGAATTTATTGATTTTTAACTGTTTTAATTAATATTTAACTAAATTTTTGATACGAACTACTTGCATATTAAATATGTATAATATTGTACGTACCCTTTACCGGTATCAAAACCAAATTTATACGATTCCGGTCCTTCATATCCATGTACTTGAAACTCCAACCTTTCTCCACTTGACTGGTGAATTGGAGCATTGAAATTTTGCACCACTGTCTCCTGAGGCAACTGTTCTATTCCATAATTTTGGTTAAACGCATCTTTAGCATTCTGTTTACTCTTCGGGAAATGGGTCTTTTTAAACAAATCCGCCTTCTTTTGGAACCTCTCTTGCTCGTAAGTTTTCTTTTCTAAATTCTTTGGTTTATTCAAAAGCGCCTTAACAATTGGCATAATTTCGGTAATTTCTTCATTCTGATTCCTGTTCCATTCTTCTTCAGTATACGCCGTTGGAAGGGGGTCAATTGGTAACTCGGTATTTTTACGAATATCGAAATTTTCATACTGTCTTACCGCATCAATTTCGGCATTATATTTCTTCGGAACTTTAACGGTTTTGAATACTTCTAAATCATCAGTGAAATGAAGGGCAGGGTCGTTTGTGGGGTTGTATGGGATATTTGCAGGAACTTGCAGGACTTCGGATGGGCTGTTCGATCCCGCTGAAGACGCAGCCTGGAAGGCGGGTATGTGGAAATAGTCAGGGACGTATTTTTCTCCCTCGGAGTTGAAGAATACGGGGGTTTTGGTTAGGGGTAGTTCTAGTTTATCTGAAGGTGCTCTTAGATGTGAATCTGGCGTGTTTCTTTGGCATGTTGCAACTGCCACCAAACAACTGACAGATATCTGAAAAAAATACATACATTAATATTTTCTTTAAATAACATTTTTATTGACACATTATTCTACGTCTTCGTAAAGACTTGCAGAATAAAGTGTTTATTTATTATGTTAGCACAGTGGTTTCCAAACTGGGAGGCGCGGACTAGTGCAAAGGGAGGCGCGAAACGTTTAACAGAAATTTAATTTTCATAACATCACATTAAGTTATATAAATAAAAAAAATATATAAATATAAATAAATTTTTATAACATAACATTATTTGTGTATACATACATATGTATGTATATTATCTCTTTCTGAAAGGGACGTTACTGTGTAGTTTTAGACTGACAACTATTATTGAAAAAGCAAAACTGATAGAATTATCATGTGATACTTCTAAAAAAAATCCTGAGTGAAAGCACTCCCCTTTATAACACCTAGATTTAATGAAGATTGTGCTAATAAACAAGTACATTCATCGCACACAGGTAGAAAGGTTTACTTGAGCCAAGTAAACCTTGTTTTGTATATAACGAAAACAATATTTTCTTAAGATAAGCAATAATCTCTTAAACCAACTATAGTATTCTTGGACGAAGAAATAATGTAGTAGGATTAAGAGTACTTTTCTTATATTCAGAAAATATTGTTTTCGTTATATACAAAGAAGATTTTCTTGATCCAATACAGTTTTTTTTGTGTGCATTAAAAATAAATTTTATAAGCAAAAAAAAATACATTTTATACATTTTTAAAATATGTCTATAATTTTATAAAATAAAGGGGGGGGGGGCGCAAGAGATTAAATTTTTTAAAGGGAGGCGTAGTTACATAAAGTTTGGAAACCGCTGTGTTAGCACCACTATGTGCGAGTACGAACATTTACTGTGGAGTACATGGTAGAGGAATAAAGGGAGTGAGGCGTCCCGGGATGGAGTGTTAGTGTTTGCTCTAAAATCCCGTGTAAATTCATAACGATTTGACAACTCACATATAACGTTAGTTTAGCTATTGCTATGCTATAGATAATTTTTTTTTATAATATAACTAGCTGACCCGGCCACGCGTTGCTGTGGTTAACCTATACTTTAGCAACATGTGGTGGTTATGCTATTAAATTGTAGGTTATATGAAACGTTTGGAAGTTTGACATAGCGCCATCTATTGAATACTTACTCATTCCAGTCAACAGATGTCACCATCTGTTAGAATCGTTTGGAGCTAATAGATAAAGACAAATAATTTGCAATAAAATAATATTGCGATCATAAATTGAGATGTAAGCTATCCTATCTTTCAAGTTGGATCAAACTGCACACGGTGTACAAATTTGATTAAAATCGGTTAAGTAGTTTAGGAGTCCATCGCGGACAAACATGTGACACGTAATTTATATATATTAAGATAAGATATAAATCAATACTTCTATAAAATAAAAAGAACGCAACGTCTGTCAGTCTGTATGTCTGTTTGTGCGCATATAACCCGAGAACCACTTATCCGATTTACGTTTTTTTTTATTTATAGACATGTTCTTTGGTCAGGTTATAAGATATTTTTTCTTACGTTAAGTGACATAAAGAATAAGTAGTGAGGATAATAGTAATCCAAGTCTGAAAAAATCGTAAATATTTCGATTCCTATGTGAGATAGGGGGTTATCTAATGAAACTAATTACAACCCTCCATACGTGACAAGGGGTGAAATATTAACTCACGTGCGAAGCTAGTAATATTATAAATACTAAAGTAACTCTGTCTGTCTGTTTGTTACCTTTTAACGGATGAACCACTGAACCGATCTTGATGAAATTTGACAGGGAGATAGCTTGTATCCTGAAGAAGGACATATGCTACTTTGTATCTCAAAAATTGATCAGATTTAAAAAAAATTACACGGGCGAAGTCGCGGATAACAGCTAAATATATGTCCGGTATTATAAAGGACCTAGCAAATTTGCTAGCTAGCAAGCACTCTCAAATGAGATATCAAACTTATATGACAGTTCTCAGTAAGTTGTTTTTTACGCAAGGTTAGTAAATACACTTTAGTAAATATACTTTACATACCTCTTTTTTTACTTCCTATGTTTGAAACTATTTATCTAAAACTTCAAGAGAACTGTCATATAAGTTTGATACCCCATTTGAGAGTGCTTGCAAGCTTGCTTTGCTAGGTCGTTTATAATACCGGACAATAGTATACCTAATATAAAAATACAGCTTTACTTGTATTGTTATTGGGTAGGTACTAGTTTACAAATAATTTATATCGAATATTTTTTAACACACCTGATGAATGATAACGGTATTATTAATATTAATTACTATTTATTAAAAAGTTGGATCAATAAAAAAATACATTCTTTTACACAATCAATCTGAAATAATTTTTCTTATTGAATGCAAGTGAACAACGAGCTTTTACCATCGCGAGATCTCTCTTTCTATTCTGGTTTATTTGATTTAATAAAAATGAAAGTGAAATACCGCAACGATTTAAACTAAATCTGTACAAGACACATTTTTTTCAACATAAAAGTGTTATGCTAAACACTTTCTCTACTTTTTTATAAAGATATCATTAATTAGGTAATTAATGTTGATAAAGTAAATCAGTGGCGTGTGATGTCTTATTTATTTTTAATTATTGACATATGAATAGAGATTTACTTTCGTTTGAATTTATGTACAATAGGTACTCTAAACCGAGACTGATCTTTTATAGTGTATTTTAATAGAAATCATTAGTTTTGAATGTAAAATAAATAATGTATACTTCTATTAAATTAGGATATAATTGCCTGATTGCCCATGACAAGATTTATTGGATTTGAATATTAGATAAATATGTTTTGACTGTTGTATCCGGTGATCGTAATATCCGATTTAAAATATACATATTTTATTGGCACAAATTTCTAATCAATGGATTTTTTGCTGCATTTATCAAAATACGTTAAATATTATTGGTATGTAGTATATAAATGCATTAAATATAATAAAATAAAACGGTCAAGTGCGTTTTGAGCACGTACATGATAGGGTTCTGTAATTATTCTCACTACAATTTATAAAATTTTTTTTTTTTTTGCTACCACGTTCGTTATAGTTTTTATTTCAAGTTAATAATCAAAAGCTACATTTTGGATTTTAAAGATTTTTTGCATTGATACTTCAGAAATTAGAGGGGAGGATCTCTGATAACGACTTTGAAAACAAATATATCGTGACTAAAGGATTACAATCAAAAAGCCTCAATAATATGTTTGTTGCATTTTAGGAGACCTATCTAAAGACACCCCACCCGATGGGGTGGGTTGAAATAAAATTAAAGTACACTTTTCAGTCTATGGAAAGAGGGTCCAAAAAATTATTTTTTAAAAATCTCATCATTTCTGTTTTTGGGGTTATCATTCTACGTTCGTATACCAAATTGTATCTTAATAGGTACATAAATGAGGGAATAGGAAGGTTTTGTGACATACAAACAGACAGATAGATAGAGAGAGCGAAACTATGTATAAGGGTTCATAGTTTTCTATGGAATTCTAAAAAGTAGTTCAACTTTAAATTACGAAAACTAAGAAGTTTTACTGGGTTTTTAATTAAAATAAATAATTAGATATTTTCGGAAAATAATCTCAAAACTAAAATAAATTTATCAAATTTGACACCTAATTTTTTCTTCGCAATTATAAATGAAAATAACATTTTATTTCTTATAATTTTTAATAAAAATTAATTTTTTTTAAACTTTAATTGCATCTTATAAAGAAAAGATATTTATAAATCATTTGATTTTAATAATAAAGTCAACAAAGTGTACCTACATTCTACCGCAGTGGCGGACCAAGGAAGATTGTTGCTAGAAGCTGATTAACCCCCCCCCCCCCAAGTCACAATGTGCGGGTTCCGTCAATGTTAATCAATATTAATGAAATTATTTTTCCTAGAATGGCGCATACTCTCTGTTTTTCAGTTTTTTTTTCATTAATTTCAAATTTTCTAAATTACAGGTGTGGAATCATTTCTTCAAAACTTGTATACTTGTGCACGTAGATTTTTTTTTAAACGTTGTTTGTACTTTTTTCTTAAAAATTCTCTGTATGGCCGCCTCCCACCCCTCTTAACCTACAATACCCGTAAGGATTCACCTTCCCTAAAACTTAAAATGTTGATATGGATCTAGGCTACTGGGTGTAAACCGCGTCGATTTGATCGTGTTATCGGCCAACGTTTCATCACAAACTTTTAGAAGAGCCCTGAAGATGTCCATTGTAATGTGTGACAAAACGGTCGATAACACGACCAAATCGACGCGGCTTACACTCAGAAGCCAAGATCTATATCAAGATCATCGCGGAAGCCTAAAAACTTAAAATATTAATGATCGTCAATCGTGCTTAACATTTTGTCTATATAATGAAAGTAACCCTGAGTAACTAACTCATAGATTTTAGGGGTGTTCTTTTATGTCTAAAAATAAATTTTCCGAAATGCAACTTATAGGGGGGGGGGGGGGGGGAGAATAAATTTTATTCAACTCAATTTCAACCAATCTGTGTACGAATTAAATATTTTTAAAACACGTAATGCATATTATAATTTCAAAGTGAAGGTCGCACACGATAACATAAAAAGAAATCATATGAACAAACAAATACAAAAGAACACATTAAACACACGCACGCCACTGCTCACAAAAAAACCGGAACTGATCTGAGTGAGTTTGTTTTGAATTTCATACATATAAACATCATACGTGTAACCGTTACATAACAACCGGTCATCTTCGCACGTGCTTTAGATAGTATTTAATTATTTGCCGCGCGCGTATGTATATATGTATGTATGTATTAATGTATGTGTGTGTGTTTGTATGCATGTTTACTTCCGCATAAAGTATAGACAATGACGGGCGTCGATGCAGGGATACTTGACATTATACATATACATATGTGAATAATTATATATCATAATGTTATTATATGTGTGTTGGTGTTATTTTATGTAATTCTGCATTATTCCGTGACTTTCTTTTCTAAAGGGTAATAAGTATGATGACTAATTTAAAAAAACTATTCTATGATGATCTTACGTGTCTCTTATTTCCAAAAAATACTTATTTCTTCAGAAAATAAAGGTTTAATCGCAAAAGTTGACTCATTTTAAAACTAATTTTGAATTTGACTCCAAAACGGTCGCAGGTTATAATTCAGAGTTGTGACGTCACATTCCTTGTCAACAATAAAGACAATAATCAAACATTCAGAGTTAGACAATAATTTAATTATTTTGTGTATTGAAAATGAATTCCAAAGTATACAAGTTCTTAAATAAGATATGTACCTAATAATCTTGTAAGAGGAATTGATATTTGTCTAAAATAAAAGTCAATCACTTTGACGTTTACTGATGCGTGACGTCATTGTCTCTGATTGGTGTTTCATTTAACATGGTGGATTACTGTATTTTGCATTTTTATTTTAGCAAAAATTATATTAATCTCGCTTTTAATATAAAAATAAATACATTTTGTAGAATCTTTTTAACCTATTTCATTATTTAAAATCATAATTTCAATGATACTTTGTTACTGGCATCATGCTTCTTTTATGTAGTATTTTTATTCAATTGTAATTTTAATAATAATTATTATTTAACTGTTGATCGTTTAGATCAGGGTTTCCCAACGTGGTCTATGTGAACCCCCTGGAGGTCTATGGAAGTTTGAAAGGGATCTATAGTACACCAGGGGTCTATGGGGAATTTGTATGTTTTGAAATTCCATGTTTTTTTATGCAATACAAGAGTTTAAAAACAGTTCAAAGAGCAAAAAAAGTCATTTAAAATTTTTAATTCACAGATAATTATAGGAGGGGTCTATGAACTTTGTCATTCCTTCAAAAGGAGTCTACGTGCAAAAAGGGTTAAGAACCCATGGTTTAGATAATAGGAAGTACGGTTGAAACCGGTTATAACGACATCGGTTAATACACAATATCGGTTTTAACGACTCAAAATAACTAGCTGCCGGATCCAATTTTACCCGGGGATATAAAATTAAACTATATAACGTATAATGCTGTGGGGTGCGATCCTTTAGGTCCACACAATCAACTTCCCAACATGGTATGACTTACAATACTTGAATACTGATTACTTATTGTTTCCATAATTAATATTACTATGTTATAGTTTGTAAATATATTTTTTTAATATGTATATGAAAAATTTTAATGGAATTTATCAGAAATAAAACTCACCCTTTGTATTATGAATATTAGTTTTCTAATATCCTAATAATGTCAATAATATAATGCACATTTTTAGAAAAACTAATCTGACAGTTTGAATTTTGAATTGTGTTGTTTCCAAGGCAACATGAATTATTAGATGTATTTATTAGTATGAAATTCAAATTTTGATGGTGGTTTTCATCCCTTTAATGGCTGTTTGGACCCATATAAAAAATAAATACTGAAATACACGTTTCATTATTTGTATTGTATAGTATTTATTCCAAGTTCCGACTAAATTCGACCAAGAAAAAAAATAAAAATGAAAAAAACACCCTTTTTACCCCCGTAGGGGTTGAATTTCGAAAAATCCTTTCTTTCAGATCATATTCACGTCAAGACGCTTCGATTAGCACCCCAACGAAGTCAATAGCATTTTTTGTTCGCGAGATTTCGTCCCGGAAAAAAAGGACACGTACGTACGTACGTACATACACACACACACACACACACACAGACATTTTTCTGAAAATAGTGTAAATATACTCTAATGCCCTTGAAACATGAAAATATGTTAAAATTTTTGATTTCGATTTTCGGACCAATTACAATAACTTCCTATTGGGAAGTTAAAAATCCCGACTAATCCCATATAATTGAATTTTTAACTGGTTTTAACAACTATCGGTTTTTATAACCTAATATGACTGCCCGTATAGGAAACTACAAAGGGGCCAAGGCTGGCCCAGGCTTGCGCCAATTATTGCCAACTCTGGGCCAAGATACAAATAATAACTTCGTTCAAGGCTCGGTCAAGGCTTGTCGACCAAGGCTTGTCGTACCAAGACTGGCCCAGTGTTGGACCAAGTTTGGGTAAAGAATAGTTCGGTATTTAAAGGTTGTCCCAATCTTGGGTAAAGGATAGGTGACCGAAGCTCGATGTATGAAAGTTGGCCTAGACTGGGACCAATATTAAAAAGCCACACTTGACAACCCAATATTGGGCCAAGCTTGGGCCCATCGTCAAGACTGGCATTTTCTATATGGATGGTCCCCTTGATACCGTTATAACCGATTTCGACTGTATTTTAGTTACAAAATTTTTTTATAGAGATTACACATCTGTTTGAATAAATGTTTTTTTTTAATTATGATCCAATTTCTCTTCTCTTCCATTTTCTAAATCAGTTGCAATACATACATAAATATTAAGTAATGAAGAGAATTTCACTTTTAATAGATCATATTATGTATCTCAGTATTTTATAGCGAATGAAATTTCTAATAAAAAACTATAAATATTGAATAATAAGTACCTAATTTATAATATTATAGTGATAACATTTAGAAATTATAATTTCAGTGCTTAAGTTGATCTTGATACTATTTGTCATATGCTCATATCTTTACGAATATTTTTTTAATTTAAATTCTAATTGCCTTTCTTCGCATGAAAATAACTATGCAATTAAAATAATATATCTTTAAGTTTTCAATCAATTTTGTAGTATTTATAAAAATAAATTATATTTTTTAATATTAAGGCAATTGCGATTATTTAGAATTGATTTTTGATCACATTTTCAACTATAATATAAGTTCAGGATTGCAGAAGAAATATGAACAGAAATAGCAATTTACAACCAGATATACATGTATTATTTGTGTTTACATATTATGTCGTATACTTTTTGATGTCAATTGCACAGGGCCGTAACTAGAAGCTCGGGGGCCCCGAGGCAGCTAGTACCGAGGGGCTCTATGAAAACAAATAAATTGAAGACCTTTTTTTCGTTACTACCCCAGTTTTTTTTGCATGTTATAAATCTTAATTACTTTTTTTTCTTCAATTTTTACGCTGCTGCGGGGACCCCCTATGCTCGGTGGCCCCGGGGCAGTGCCCCACCTTCCCCGGTTGTAGTTCTAGCCCCACAATTGTAATTATTCGTAGTTTTCTCTTTTAAAGTTCAACAATAGTATTACAGATTTATAATAAAAATTAAATTTACTAATATATAAGTACATGTGTGCCTACGGGGGGGGGGGGGGGGACATCTCCCCTCCTTGAATGACCTAACGTTACGTTTTTGTGGAGAAGAAAAGTCAACCACTATTTTATTAAAATTACGGATCGATAAGAACAAAAATAAATTCTATTTTTTTTTGTATTTACTGAACAAGAAATCAAGTACCTAACAAAAAAAGAATTCAGAATTAATGAATGATTCACAAATAAATAAATAAATAAATGTAAACAAGAATAAAAAAATGTCATTTTTAAATTCACAAAAAAAAATTTCTATCAGAAAATGTAAAAATGTATGTGGGTTACTGAAGAAATTTAAGATGTAATGCTCATTTTATTAATTTATATACGAAAAAAAATTTAGCACGAGAATAGAACACACTTCCAAGCAGAGCCTGCTTGGGTGTGCAATATTAGTTAAAAGGATACATCAAAATAAAACACGTAATTTTTAAATTACGAATAATTAAACAACAATTAAAACATAAAATAAAAAGAAAATTATCTCTCAAACGATAAATTCAAATATTCATTACCGCTTTTTAAATTGACAAAGAAACAATAACATGAAAGGGTAAACAAGAATAAGAAAGTAGATAATGAGGATAACAAATGTTATAAAAACAAATATTTCTCTCAACCATGAACACGCGTAAAAAATAAACGTTTACAATAATTATTATTTTTTTTTAATTCATATAGATATAATAAAAAAAATTAGAACGACTTAAGTAACAATTATTTTAGAGTTAATATTATTTGCTTGTATAGGTAAGATAAGGCGGCTATTACACTATCAAATAAATAATATGTCAAAGATCTTTGACAAAGATTTGATCAAATATAGAGACTGTCATTATCTATGATCAGAGAAATATTATGAATATTAAAAAGATGACTTATTACACTGTCATATTTCTTTGATCAAATAAATTTTATCACATTTATAAGCGGATATTACACTATCAAAGAAATGTGATAAAATTTCTTTGATCAAAGAAATATGATATTTATTTGATAGTGTAATAGCCGCCTAAGACTTATATTAATATTATTTTTTTGTATTTTAATTTTAGGTGAAAAACAATTAAATAATTAAAATCACAACATGAAACTTTTCCAATAACCCATTTATATTTACAAGTAACAGATAATATTATTAAACTCACCAATTTCACCGCGAACCACATTTTATTAAATACACAGAAACAACAATACAGAAAGAGTGACAAAAACTATATCACATTCTAACAGTTCACGTTGAGATCACCAGCGGGGCAACAACGAAAATGTTGTCTGGTATTGTGCTTTCTCATATTTATATGGCGTCGAGGTTTCTCGTTTCTCTGTACAAAAACGCGCTATCTGCGGTAGTAGTAGTACGTAGTACCTTTACTACAGGGGTGGGCAGAAACAGGCTTCAGTTTGAATTTTTCAGAAGCTAAAATTACTAACTCCGAAATCGATTTTTTTAGAGCAAAATCGTAGATTTAAGTGAAATGTTTTGTTCTGCAGGTTTTCGTGGCCGTTGTTCATAGGAGCTAACTTTTCGGGTTGTTGTCCACGTTGTCGTATTCTTACACTTGACGTTTCGACTCTCATGTCGGAGTCTTCTTCAGAAATGATTCAGTTAAGTGTAAGAATACGACAACGTGGACAACAGTCCGAAAAGTTAGCTCCTATAGAGTGAAATGTGACGCTATCCCAAAAAAACTTATATACAATTATTATTAACTTTAAAACTACTCGACCGATTTTGATGAAACCCGCACTAATATGTTACTTGAAATCTCAAAAGTACTAGAGTACATATTATAATCATATGACTTAAGAAAGCTGAGCAGTGAATAAAATAACTGCGCAACCTGCCAGCCTTGACGATGGACCCAAGCTTGGTCCAATCTTGGGTTGCCAAGTGTGGCTTTTTGATATTGGCCCGTCTAGGCTAACCTTCATATACCGAGCTTCGGTTGCCTATACTCTTTACCCAAGATTGGGCCAACCTTGGGTAAATAATAGTACAAAAACACTGGGCCAGCCTTGGTACGACAAGCCTTGGTCGATAAGCCTTGGCTGAGTCTTGAATGAAGTTATCATTTGTATCTTGGCCCATTGTTGGCAAGCATTACCGCGAGCCTGGGCCAACCTTGGCCACTTTGTAGTTTCCTATACGGGAATTCAAAAAAATTAGCGCGCGGACCATTTAATCCTTATTCTACGGCCTTAACTATAATAGATACATCAAAATTATGTATGAACGTTCTGTAGATTTTAATTAATTTTACTTAAAAGTCCATGAGACCGTATCGCTCATTTGCTGCAACAACGTCATTACTCAAATATTGTGATTTTTCAGGAGACACGCTTAAAGTTTTGAATTGTATACTTTATTTGATAATTTTTAAATATATTTATGCTCTCTCGTAATTATTAGTTAAATAAGCTCAAATATATCGTTCTTGCTGTATAAAGTACATGTGCGAATGATTTTTCCCAACTCAAAAATGGCAATTTTTTCAAATAAAATGTGGACAACGTCGCGCATAAAATCTCAGTAACATCCTACCTAAACTATACATAAAATCGGTTTTCAGATTGAAAACATTTATTTATTACGGATTATTTTAATGCGCGAGACATACATATATGTTTACACATCACAGCGTGAGTGCCCGGCACTATTTTTATAGAATACAATAAATTTTCTGCAGTTTTGCGGCCTCGTCACATTTAATTTTGATAAGACGAGATTGAGATGAGGTGGGCTATATAGGAGAATTTTGATTTTAAAATCCATGATCGATTTTCTCGTGTGAAACAATTAAATGATTTTTTTAGCAAATGAATGTACCGAACACGAGTTGTGTCATTTAAAATAAATTAAATTTGAGAAAAAGTATAACAGAAAGAATGTGTCAAATCACAAGTGTAATATGCATTTTTTGTTCATGTTTTTTTTTAACTTTTTTATTTATTTAAAAAGGTAATTAAAAATCGCTTGGTTGGTAGTATTTCGAATAAAATTTTGTTTTCACACAAAAAAAACTAGATTAAAGCACCAACTTTTTATAAATATAAATATCACCCCCTCCAACTTGAGTAACTTTTATTTATTATTAAAAAAAAGAATCTTCATAAACATTCATTCATAAATATTGAAAGCCTAATTTTTTTTAGTACATTAATTTTTTAGTGCGACGAATAAGAAACTTATTATATTATTGATAAAAATATTTTTTATTTTTCTCATTTCATAGTTCATACGGTAAAGGGTTAAACCTTGTTAATTATCGACAATCAGGCAAAACTGTTTTAGTTAGATTCTGGAAAACATTTAAAAGTCATAGAAAGTTTACCAGATATTTGTGTAAGAAGTTAAATGTGGGATATATAAAAAAATGTCTAGAATTTATTAATCTTTACTCCAACATGCAGCTAAATACTGTAATTAAAATAATAATACACAATTTAAAAAAACAATGAAACTGCGTTCTATGGTAAAGAACAAACAGCAAATAATAAAAATGCAGTAAAATTATCAATTCAGATATTTAGAAAATTACTTCACTAATAAAATAATTATATTTAAAAAAACATCCAATTGCGTGATGGGCATGTGATAGGGTTCCGTAGACATTCTCACTAACATTCTCTACTTGATAATATACGTATCAAGAGCGACATATTTCACGTTGACGAATAATGTAATCTATATAAAAGTATACGTGTTCGTTTAACAAATTATAAAACAAAAAGTTATTTCCAAATTTTTCATTAACTGTTTTTGCTACAATGTTAGTTATAATTTTCGTTGAAAGTACTAATTAAAAGCTACATTCTGAATTTTTTCAAATTTTTTGTATCGATACTTTCAAAATTAGAAAGGGGATACACTTTGGTAAAAATTGAAAGCAAATATCTCGCGACTTAAGGGTTAAAATCAAAAGGTCCTAATTTTTTTTGCATTTTAGAAGTTCTATCTAAAGACTCAATTACTCAATGGGATAAGTGAAAAAAATAAGTCTATGGGAGGGGACTTAAAAAATAATTTTTTTCGAAAATCTCATAATTTCTGTTTTTGAGTCATCAATCTATTTCCGTATACCAAATTTCATCTTAATATGTATATATGTATATAAATGAGAGAATGGGAGGGTTGTCACATATACATACATTATACATATATACATACATACATACAGACAGACAGACAGACAGACAGACAGACAGACAGACGGACAGACCGAAACCATAAGGATTCCTAGTTTTCTACAGAACCCTAAAAATTATAAATCGTATCTATATTTTCTCTGTAAATCAACACTATGAAAAATCCAACAAAAAATAATATTTTTTAGAGATGAAACGGATATCCGGTAACTATCCGGTATCCGGCCTATCCGGCCTTATTTTGTTATCCGGCTTAGTACCGGATAGTAACGCATTATCCAGCCGGATACCGGATATTTAAAAATTACAATTTTTGATTTAAAAACTGCAAGAAAAAAATATATGTGAGGCAAATAATAAGAAATTGACTTGTAAAATAACGAATTTTATTAAAATAAGAAGTTCAATCACAACCAAATTTCAATTTTCTTCCCTTGATGGAAGAAAAAGAATGGAAATAATTAACTACTCATTAATTTTGATTATTAATCAATACTTCACAACACATTTTACTACTATCTACACTCTATTTCATTTAAGAATGCTGTGGTTGCCGGGGTTTTGACGGTACGAATCGTGCATTTTACCGTCAAAACAGGCCGGATATTCGGCCGCCGAATATCCGGCCATCCGGCCTTACAGCTCACCGGATATTCGGTATTCGGTATCCGGCCAAAACACTATCCGTTGCATCTCTAATATTTTTCTAACAATAAGTCACTTTTTCATGTTAAGCAGGCCCTTCTTATCATTAAAAAACAAATTAATTAATAAGTACGTCATTTTTCTTTTGTTGCAGTAGCATCATAACAAAACCATCATTTGAATATATCCACGTTTATTATTGTCCTTAAGATCTGACTAAGGTATTGTTTTTAATATTTCATATCAGGTTTTATTGCGTTCGTTATAGAACTTCAAGGATTTTATATATAATGCCTACTGATGATACGTCCACGATAATGTATTAGCAATATAATATGTAGATATATAAGTACATATTTCCTCTAATCGCAGGTGCTATAAGCGTCATGAAATAATCATTAGGTTCATCTTTGTATGTATCGTAGTATAATCATTATTTATAGATTGTATGTTATTATTTGTGCATAATACATATATTAACTGAATTATGTCTAGGTAGTAGGTAGTGAATTTTTTTTTATTCTTCGTATAAGTGAATGTTGAAAAAAATATATGAAATGAGGAAGATATGTAACAATATATTAACTGAAGACAAAGGAACTTAGATTACAGTATTTAATTTGATTTGATATATTGGTATATACATTCTTTACATACATAAGTAGTTAGATTTGATGGAGATAGAGTATTTTTTCCTGTAATTCGCTTAAATTATATAAATGAAATATAGTTCTAGTGTTTTTTATTTTATTCAAAATTCGTGATCCAATTTTCAGAAATCGACAAAAATTGAAAGATGTTTGAAAAACGATTCATTATAAAATTTTACACATCAATTTTTAAATAAACATAAACATATCAAAAAATATAATATCATGGAGTTCTAACTACCAAATTATTTATAATAAGAGACAAAGTGAAACTATAGATGTATTGAAAAAATACAAATTTTTATTGGAGATATACTAAACTGCGAGGTAATTTCTTTCTCCTACACTGAATTTGGATTTTCCGTTAGATCTATACAGTAAAAATATTGTAAATTTACAAAAAAAATTCTCCAGTTTTGTCTCATGTAATTTCTGATTTTTTCTTTTTGAGATTTTCTGTATGAAGTAAAGTTGATATCGTTTAGATTTTGTCCGTCTCGTTAAAATTCATACGGTCTTTTCTCGGCTTGAAACCTTTGTCAAAAATACAAAAAATAAAACTCTACGTTCTGGATTTAACATAGTTACAAAAATTTGGTAAAAATCTTAGTAGCAGTTTAAGAAAGGCTGTAGCCTAGGTGATATGTTAGTTATGACCCCCCCCCCCCCCGCTAGTGGCATGGTATGAAGAATTTACACATTTTTTGGTAAAGAGAAAAAAATGCCATATCAATAGCTATAGATCTTTTTTTGCTCTTCGCTATGCCAATCAAAGCTCTCTTAGCACCTGGGGTTTGGGGCAGCCCCCTTTCTTAGTCCGTTATGGAAAGTTATTATATTCAATGTTAACTCAGGGGTTGTTTTAGAGAATTTTACAACTGCAAATATGTTTTTTTGCTTTTTATACGTTTATAACCGCAAATACCTTTTTTGCTGTACATATTACATGTTATACGTTTACAAATTGCTTTACACTTATATTTTTTGCATTTCCAGCTGCAATGACCTTTTTTGCTTTTTTTCTTGCTGTTATAAAATTTGCAACTGCACTTTTCATTTTTTTTTCGACTGCATTAAGAAGCTACAACACACTAAAATAACCCCTTTATTAAATTCAGAAAGTTTTAATTTTTGAGATGGTATATTTTTACGACCCCTGAATACAACACTGTTATAGTTATCAAAATATCAATTACCTAAAATTTAAATATTACAAGGTACCTACATCTTTATAATTCTTAATTTAAATCTACAAGTACCTACTATTATTATAAATATTATAATGCGTTACTTTCTCGAAATCTTAATTCACTGCATCAAATTTAATTTTCTCCCAAACATAATAACTAAAGCGTTCTAAACAATACGCTGACACCTGAATTAACGTTAATGTAATACATTTGCGGTGGTCTGTCGAGTGCATACAACCGTGCGCTTGTAACCGGAAGCCTCTTAGCTACGCTCGTGTGCTATTGGTCAAACAATGATCAATTGTTTATAAGGCGCTGCATTGTTGATGCACGCAACCGACCGTCGTATAAACAATTATAGAGTTGGTTCTATGATTAATGATTAGACCACTAATTTATATTTATTTTCGGTTTTTATTAAGTGTTATGCAATTTAGAACTATTTTTTTTAATTAGGACTGCAAACGAAACGAGTGTCAAGTAAATTTCGTCTTGGCTCAGTTTTTATAACTTAAGTCTCGTATCGATCAGGAAAAAAATTATCTGGTCTCGAGAAAATCCTCGATCTCGTATGAATTTTTTTATATTTTTTTTTATTTGTTCTTGTGTAGATAGAAAACAAAAAAAAAAAACTATAACGAATCTTATACATGTTTATACAAGTTTTGAATCTTCCGCGGTGGCACCATGAAACCATGGATCATGGCTTCTGGGTGTAAGCCGCGTCAATTTGGTCGTGTTAAAGAAAAGCCCTGAAGATGTCCACTGCAATGTGTGACGAAACGTTGTCCAATAACACGACCAAATTGACGCGGCTTGCGCCCAGAAGCCAAGATCCATCTTATACTTATTTTTATTCTTTTAAATTTTTACTAATTATAATTTTTAAATCTAAATTCTCGGTGAGGGTCGAAGAGAATTTTAATAAAAATAAATTAAAAATAATAATAAGGCGAAAAAAAATAATATCAATCTATATCTATAAAAGAGTTTGTCCTTAACCACTCACTCACTCATTCACTCACTCACTCACTCATATGTCAACGTACAGCCCAAACCCCTGGACCTAGAAACATGAAATTTCGTAGGTGCCTTCCTTTTATGATGTGAGCACCCACTAAGAAAGGATTTTTAGAAATTCAACCCCTAGGGGGTTAAAACAGGGTGTCAAAATTTATATAAGAAAATATTTTTTTATTCGCATTTAATTGAAGCTTATCGAACATAGGTACTCTACAATATAAATAATGAAATAATTATTACAGCATTTCCCAAAATTTAACCCCAAAGGTGTTAGGGGGGTGGAAAAATTTGTAAAATATTTTTTTTTGTATTCACTGAATGAAACATGGCACAAGTAGGTACTCTACAAAACAAATATCAGTTACGAAAATTCAACCACTATGGAAATGGGGGGGGGGGGGGAATTTTGATATATTTATCTTCATGATATTAAAGTAAATTCGGACAAATTAATATTCAATTAAAAATGAAAGTTCGATATTCAAGCCCTAATAACATGGGACGGGGACGAGGACTTAGATATGTTTATCTGCATACCTGCTTTACTTATAAAGTTAAATTCGGGCAAAATAATCTGCAATAAAAAAATTCGATATGCAGCCCCTAATGGCGAGGGTAGACTAATGAATAAAAATCAATTTAAAAATTGTAATATATCATCCCTCATCACGTATGGAGGGTTCTAATTAGTTTCGAAGTTTACGCGAGCGAAGCCGCGGGATTCCGCTAGTATATTATAAATGCAAAAGTAACTCCGTCTGCCTGTCTGTCTGTTTGTTACATTTTCACGACTAAACCGTGCTGAACCGATCTTGATGAAATGTAGCAGAGAGATAGTTTGCATCCTGAGGCATAGAGTACAATGTAAACTATAGACTACATTGTACTCTGAAAAATTGATTCGTAACAGCTAAGTACTTAAATTAAAAAAAAAAAAAAAAAAAAAAAAAAAAAAAACACCTTTTTAAATAGACAACCATCTGACCGAGCTCTCCCCCCCTGCAAAAATTTATATAAAATATATTTTCTAGCTGACCTGGCTAATGTTGTTTTACCCAAAAATAATTTGTTGAAAATCAGACCATAAATACAAATTTTCGTAAATATCTCAACTCCAGCGCCACCTACCGGGTTCATTTTTTGTAAAAAATATTTCTTTCCACGTAACTAACATATATTCTGAATATGAGCCGAATCGGACCATAAATAAACATTTTCGTAATTATATCGACCCCAGCGCCACCTACCGGGTCCAAAAAATATATAAACTTATCTAAACACCAAACGAACATATGGTGTTAATATGGCTTCGATACGTCCAGTGGTTTAGGCGTGATGATATCACATATATACACATCAACGTTTTTAAATATTAAGAAGATACCAGTAGGCTCGCTATAAAATTATGAAAACAATGAAACATTTCATTTTCAAAATGTATCGCTGTGACATCTAAATTTTACTTTTTAAAGTCTAAATCCATCGCGTATTAAAAAAAAAATAAAAAATGCCAAAAAGAAGTGGAAAACCTTTACCTCATATGTTACCAACAGTTCTTCGAACGATTAAAAACCTTCATGAACCAAACGGTTCGCACGTATGCAGTATTATGTGGTGGATTCGTGCTAATACCGACTTACCTAGCACGACTCTTTCCATGCAAGTCGAAACAGCGCTAAAATACGCTGAAAGAAACGGGTTCATCGTAAAAAGCGCTAACCGATACCATATTAACCCTCAAGTATTGACGCCAACACTCAATCCAAAAGAACAAGAAATTACGACACCAGAAAATAATGGTCCTAAAAAGAAAACTGACATTGATGACGAGTCACATGATCGTGGAAGACGACGCCAGCGATGTAGACGAAAGCGTGGAAGACGTAGCCGTAGCAGAAGCCGCAGTAGATGGTGCAAGAGGCGGTGTGTGCGTAGAGGACGTCGTTACGATAGTGATGATTCTTCAGAGGACGAAAGCGATAGAAGCGCTCCGATCGTTAAACGTCGTCGCATCCAAAATAGGTCTTCGCCCGTCGACGATATTGACGAAGACACTCAAGTAGAGCGTAATATCCCGAATACTAGCCAGCCTTCGTCGTCTCAAGATAATCATGACGAAGATGACACCCAGGTTGTTCGTACATCACAAAAGCAATTATGATCTCGTGTAAAAGAAGTTTTTCTCCAGTCGTTCAAAAGCATTAAGGTTATTTGAATACATACACATTAAAAAAAAATTAACTATGCATTCAAATATCCTTAAGCTTTTGAATACATTTTTTTATATAGACAATTTGTATTTTTTATATATTGAAGAATAATATTTTTGAAATGTTTATTTGTTTAAAAAAATTATATTTCGCAAAATACACTATTAAATAAAGGAATAGATAATAACAATGTAATTTTTGTAAAATTAAAAAAAATAGTTTCTTCTATTCTTTGGATATGCTAAGGAAGTAAATTCAGATTAATGTTATACCAAGTAGACCAAATAAAAATTTAGAAGCTGTTTTTTAGGGTTTCGAAGAAACCCTATTATCTCATTTTGTCGTCCGTCCGTCCGTCTTTTTCAGTCAAAGTAAAATATCTTGTAAACTATCATACATATAAACTAGAAATTTGAAATTTTTACTAAATATATAAATATAGACAAAGATGTTAAAAAAAATTAAAAAATCGTGGGGGAGAGGGGGAGGGTAAAGAGCTAAAGCTACCAAAATAAAAATTTTATATTAACCCATTACTTCCCGACTTTTTATTTCTTCATATTTTTTGATCAAGTTCTCAATTCTTGTTGAAAATATTACCAAGAAGTTAAATTCAATACAAGACAATAATTATTATCAATCGCAGACTAGATTATTATCATGAGAACCCAATGTCAGATTTATAAGATATCGCTTTTTTCATCGACGGTAGTCTGTACCTGGATTAATTTCTGAAATTATTGATAATTTTATGCTTATTTACACCCTCATAAGTCATATTATGTCATAGTTTCGTCAAATTAAAAACACTTTACTAACAATAAGTGAAAAAATATAACTATAAATGTCGGCTAGCTGGAATAATTACACTTTTACTTTAAAAGTGTTTTAATTTGTCATTGAATGAACTCTAGAGTTCATTTTAAAAATTATTGTAAGTAGAGACTTAAAAAACATAGTAGTAAAATGTAAATCAAATTAACAACGTTATTATGTCAGAGAAAAAAAATAGAAAATATGATGTCCTATAAATAGGACATTAGGAAGTAATGGATTAAGGCATACCAGTGGAATTTAACCCTCTTTCTATTTAAATATGATCCTACTAATCACACATTAACTAATTCCAAGCAAAATGTACCTAAAGCCGGTTCTGTTTAGTTACACACTATGTACACACATACATACATGCAAAGAGAGAAGGAGGTAAATATGCAGTGATGGAGGTATTATGCAAATTTAAATTACATAATAGTAATCTGACTGATTTATTTCTTAGTTCTTGACGAAAATATATTGTTAAAAGTGTAGGTGTTGGTGTTAATATGCAGTTCTCTAAAATTATACTCGCAAATTTTATTATGCATGTTTATTGTTTCCGAATAGAATTAAAGATTGTTGGATAACTATAGAGGTCAAAAAGAAAATAGATATTAAAATAATGTTGTCCGTCAATTATATTATTTTAAATAATTAAAATATTCATGTTTAAACAGGCCGCACAGTGGGTTAAAATCATACATTTTTGCGCGAAATTTCGCTTCAAGCCAATTGTCAACCAATTTTAATGTAACTACTCTCATTTGAAAGATAAGTAGTTGTAGTTTCTGAAAATTACCCCAAGAATAGTCATTTCACCCTCTTAATTACCTTTCCATCCCCTTAAATTTGAAAAATCGATTAAACAAAAAAGAGGAGATATCGAAGAGATAAACACTATCAACTCACCCTGTACTGATACATCTTTTTTAGGGCCACATTATATATTGTTATATAAGTTTAAAAGTGTATTATTACTTATATCATTCAAAATTTTAATTTTTTTATAAATATTAACAGAGGAGATATCAAAAAAATACAAATTTATGACTCAGCCTGTACATATATAGATATATTCACACATATTTACACATACTATATAATAGTACTAATAATTTATTTTTTATATTTGTACAATGCGTATTTTCTTACTCGATTTATAAATTTATGGATTTATCGTTATATCGATTTTTCAGATTTAAGGGGATGAAAAAGTAATTAAGAGGGTGATTTGACTATTGATAGGGTAATTTTCAGAAACTACAACTACTTACCTTTCAAATGAGAGTAGTTACATTAAAATTGGTTGTAAATTGACTTAAAGCGAAATTTCGCGCAAAAATGTATGATTTTAACCCACTGTGGGCCGGTTGCAAATCTGGGTTTAGTTAGTTATTTGTTGAATATCTTCTATTCATTTAAGTTTGCAGTAGTTGCCGGGGGATTTGACGGTACGATTCGTGATTCATACCGTCAAATCATCAGACAGCCACTGCAAACTTAAATGAAACAGACTATAGTTAAATATTAATATGTCAATAAATAAATTTAGTTTAGATATCGGCAACCTGTGGCTTTTTGAATTAATAGTTGCAATTATTTATATCCTGTACATTGTACATGTATGTATTAAACACTTTTTTTTCTTTGTATCATGAGATTTATTACGTTCGAATTCTAAAATTAAGTTTTTTAATTATGATTTTAGCAGGTGTCATTTCAAAAATGGCTCTCTACTCAAATAAGGTTGCCGACCCCTGTATTAGCTATAGACAAATTATAGAAAATAAAAGTAACTTTAGGTGATAAATAATATTATTGTCAAGATAAAATACTTATTAACAGTTATTAGCTAATTACCAAATATATTACCATTTTTGTATGTAATTAACTCAACAAAATGGACATTATGTTTAACACTTTTACACAATATAAAAATCAGTGTCGTACGTATACATAGAGAAATTATTTGTTAACTTTAAATCTTTATTACATTTGTCAATTTTTCCACCAATTTTAACGCATCAATTTTTCAATAATTTCTCTGAAAAATAAATTAAAAAATAAATAAATAGTAAAAAGTATTTAATACTTAAAGTTCTTTTTAAACGAATACTTGATTTTTTACAAGTACTTGAAATTCATAACAAGTAGGTACTTCACTATTAAAAATAGTTTGAAGTACTTAGTTAATACTTCAAGTACTTTTTCATAATACTTGAATTTTATAAGTACTTGAATTACACGTTACTTCATGTACTTTTGATACATGTTTTTTTTTCACTTATTGTAAGTACTTGAGATAGCTCAATACATGGTGATTTATTACTTAAAAAACAACTTAAATAGTCAAACAAAGATTTATTACTTACCTATGTTCTTGTAACTTTGTAACCATGTATTAGTTACGCCCCTGAATAAAAAACAAACAAGAAACATAAAACCTAATTCTCCATAAATATAGATATTTGTTTACACTTGATTATATAAGTTAATCTTTAGCTGAAATAAGCGAGAGGTCATTAAAAATTTATTGAAAAGTGAAATAACTATCAATTAAAATATATGACATCATTTTTGTACTGCTTGATTTTTGATCTATCTTCCTTTTACTCTTTTATCTTGCAACTATTATATAATATGTATATGAATTGTATTATAAATGTCTCTATTATTATATCAAATGTTTTGTAAATATACAGTGGCGTAGTGAGAGGGTAAACAATCTGAATAAAACAATTGTTTCGCACATTAAAATAACTCTAATTTCCATAACTAATCCATAGCGGTCATTCCATAAATAACTACACACCCTTTTTGAAATTGTCACCGATTTTTTTTATTTTTACATATGTTTTAGTACTAGCTTAGAGAAAATTTTAAACGGTACTTAAAGTTCGAAGTTCAAAAAACTTTCTCCCCCCAAAAATATCGAGTTTTGAAAATTAGACGTACTTTTTTTTGTAAACGAAATATCTCAAAAACTATCAAAGATAGGTTAAAACTACAAGAAATCAATTTTATGTATAAATGTATGAAATTTATTAAAAAAAATATTTCGCTGCACAAAATTATTATTTAAATAATTTTTTTTTATTTATAAAATTTTAATTGAAAATTTGGGGGACATGTCAACTTTGAATTTTAAAAATAAAAATATATGTTATAGCTTATTCATTTTTGAGTACACTCCACTTTGAAAATTTATGAACATATGAAAACTTTTCGAATTATTAATTTTTTTAGGTGACGGCGCGCGAGTATTACCGCGCTGCGCTCGCGTTGACTTAGGTGCAACACCACACGACTGTGTCAGAGTGCTCTGCATTTACTGCAAATAACTATATTATTGGTTATTTTATAAACATTTTCTAATATTTAACTGATTTCAGTATATTTATGGATATAATTTAAATAATCATATAATGAAAATTTCACTTATGTCGGATGAAAACAAAAAATTAATTTAGTGAAATATATTTCATTTTAAATATAAATTACCTTCAAAAATATAATTTCCAAACTTTTTTTATAAATCTTACATCAAGTAAGTTATTATTGAATTATGAAATTCAATAATAATAATAATAAGTCAACGCGAGCGCAGCGCGGTAATACTCGCGCGCCGTCACCTAAAAAAAATAATAATTCGAAAAGTTTTCATATGTTCATAAATTTTCAAAGTGGAGTGTACTCAAGAATAAATAAGCTATAACATATATTTTTATTTTTAAAATTCAAAGTTGACATGTCCCCCAAATTTTCAATTAAAATTTTATAAATAAAAAAAAATTATTTAAATAATAATTTTGTGCAGCGAAATATTTTTTTTAATAAATTTCATACATTTTTACATAAAATTGATTTCTTGTAGTTTTAACCTATCTTTGATAGTTTTTGAGATATTTCGTTTACAAAAAAAAGTACGTCTAATTTTCAAAACTCGATATTTTTGGGGGGAGAAAGTTTTTCGAACTTTAAGTACCGTTTAAAATTTTCTCTAAGCTAGTACTAAAACATATGTAAAAATAAAAAAAATCGGTGACAATTTCAAAAAGGGTGTGCAGTTATTTATGGAATGACCGATATTATCATATAATTAATACCCCATTTTAAAGTGCTTGTAAGCTTCAAAATTTGTTAGCTTTTTTATAATACCGGACATTATTTAAATCTGGAAAGTTACTGAGATAATATAGGTTGTAAATAGACTTTGTATGGCTGCCCATATTTTATATAAAAAATACGTCTGCAGCGAGTTTAGTATAAAAGTTAGATAATGTCAAAAAGTCTAATTTTTATTTGCATACAGGATATCCCATTTTAAGTGCACACCTCTGATAACTTTTTTTGGTGAAATGTTATCAAAAAACTTTTCAGATTAAAGTTGTTCGGTTTGGACGGGTACATAGACGTACATGGATGAAATTTTTTTAAGGTGGTTTTTTCAAGGTGTTATGAAGGTCAACATATTTTTTTTAAATAGGAATCTATAGTTTTTATCAAGTAATTTTATTTAACGTGAAAAGACACGAATCTTTCATTGAAAACTTTTTTTATAACAACCTAACCTTTCCAAGATATCTAACAAAATAATTCGAGATTTTGAACTTTCAATATTTTTTTACTCAGAAACCATCAGGTTTACAGAAAAAGCATAAAATTCAAAAAATGTTTATTGTGATCTAATAAAACGAAGAATTATTTTTAAAATTTTAAAACTTATTCTAAATTTTTAAATAAAATAAATTAAAGAAATTTTAAAAATAATTCTTTAGTTTTATTAGATCAAAATAAACATTTTTTGTTTCTTGTACTTTTTCTCTAAAATTTATGGTTTCTGAGTAAAAAAATATTGAAAGTTCAAAATCTCGAATTATTTTGTTAGATATATTGAAAAGGTTAAGTTGTTAAAAAAAAGTTTTCAATGAAAGATATATTCTGCGTATATGTAAACGCATATACATATATATTCTTATTCACTCAAAAATTTCAGTTTTATCGGGATGAAAGGGTACTTACGAGGGTGAATTAACTATTCTTGGGGTATTTTTCAAAAACTACAACTACTTACCTTTCAAATGCGTGTGATTACTTTAAAATTGGTTGAAAATTGGCTTGAAGCCAATTTTCCTTATGGGAAAGGGGTTTCGGTCAAACTCTTTGAAACTTTGGATTATGATAGTCCTTGATGAGTAGATCATTAGTATCAATGAACACTAAGTCCTAAAAACTCAAACTTTTAAGATATAGCCCTCTGAAGTTGGGGATCATGATTGTCTTTTATTTACAATAAAAAATTTTGTAGAACCTTCAATTTCGCTCAACTTTTTGTATGGGTTCTCAAAGACATCTATAATCGATTGCCACCATAAAAAAGTCAACTTTTTAATTCATTGAGAAATGACAGCACTTAAATCTTATTGTTACGTTTTTTTAATTATAAACAAATCCAATTGTTTTATAATAAAACATTGGTTTATAATAAAAAACGTAATAATAATATTTAAGTACTGCCTTTGGCTAAAGAATTTAAAAGTTAACTTTTTTATGGTGACAATCAATTATTTAAGTCTTTGAGAACACATATATGTACATAGTTGTGCGAAAATTAAGGTTCTACACATTTTTTTATTGTAAATTAAAGGCGAGCAAGATCCCCAACTTTAGAGGGCTATATCTTAAAAGTTTGAGTTTTTACGACGTAGTGCCCATTGACACTTTTAATCTACTCATCAAGGACTATCAGAATCCAAAGTTTCAAAGTGTTTGACCGAAACCCCTTTCCCATAAGGATTTTGCGGGGTCCTTTCGCTTAAAAAAATGTGATTTTAACCCACTGTGCGTCGCAGTGGACAGTAAATGATCGTAGTAATATTCTACTGTATGCAATAAATCAATGTAAATGTTATTATGCGGTGATAATAGGTATGATAAAAATGAATTGACGTTTATTTCCTGCTTCTCGTTTTTATTTACATGAATAATATTAATTAAATAATTTCGGATGCGGCATATATTATTACACCGTTTTTCCTTGAAAAATATAGGTCTCTCACAATAATAAATATTAGTTTGGAAGTGTTAAAAAGGTTACGACATTCTTTATTTACATAAACGCCCAGCATACGTAACATTATTGTGCTGTATCCAGGGCTGTGGAGTCGGTACAAAAACCTACGACTCCGACTGCGACTCCTTTATTTTTCTAATGTTCAACTCCGACTCCGACTCTTTACTGTACAATTTTTTTTTTAAATTCCGTTTTCGGGCAAATTTTTTTTTAGTGAATTCTGGTGATTCTGGTTCTGGCCAGAATTGAAAATTTCAAATCATTGTACTTCAAAATTCAAAATGAACAAAAAATATTAGGTGTGTAAAGAAGTAAAAACCATTATTTAATTAAAGGAGTCGGAGTCGGTATCTTTTTACCGACTCCGACTCCACCCAAAATTACTAAAACTCCAACTCCACAGCCCTGGCTGTATCTTCATGGTTTTAGATATGAATAATATGTGTCCATAATTTGTCAATAATTTATTTTATTGATTGTAAAATACATCTGTAGATATTGCGTATAAAATCACAGATACTTGTAAAAAATGCAGTAGAAAACGTAATTGAACCGTTAAAAAGTATAAAAAATAACACCTTTCAGTTGAGATAATTTTTTTATGAGTGCTTTATTTGTTATAGGAATGAATTATTTTTTTTATTTATTGAAATTTTATTGTATTTATAAAAACTATACTTGTTATTTATGCAATAGTTTTTAATTCTCAACGGATATGCCCAGTGGAGTAGCTAATAAAAAACTGGTGCCCGCCCACAAGATGTTAATTAAATATTAATAAAAAATAGCATTTGTTTAAATAAAAACTTTTATTAATCAAAATTTATCTATTAAACAAGAAAAACTTTCGAAATTATTATTTTCAGTATATTCATGTTCTAATTATACTAATAATACGTACAACAAGAGCCTTAAGACGATGGGATTGGTTCATAAGTACTTCTCAATTAAGATTTTTACTAATTTATTTATATAGTTTTTTTATGCGTATGTGTATTTTTTCTGGCTTTCCGAGGGGCTCATTTGTGCGGGCTCTATTCCTACGTCACCGGATATGCTTGATATTCTAAAGAAATTGCTTGCAATGGGATACAGCTCTCAATTGCACTGGTAATACATCGTAGAAATACTTTAATTTGCTTAATTTTTAGGCATCATTATTTTATTTCAAAGTGTTAATGTTAAAGAAAAAATTAAGTGATTTTGTTTACAATTCTTATTACTTATTATAGTGAAATTTTTGTAAAAAAATTGTTTGCATATTTAAATTCTTTGAATTGTCATTTTTCATTTGATAACACGATCGTCGGGATTGATTAACCCCCT
The DNA here is from genome assembly GCA_949319165.1 of Sialis lutaria. NCBI lineage: Eukaryota > Metazoa > Arthropoda > Insecta > Megaloptera > Sialidae > Sialis > Sialis lutaria. Next base: position 20,678,551 of record OX439241.1, read on the forward strand.
TAAAAAGAGTATAAAACTTAAAAATAACTCAGGCTTATTATTCGTCAACTATTTACTATAATATAATCATTAAATGCTGTGACAAACAGACAGACCCTTTTTTAATTTAAGTACGGAACACTACAAATAATAAAAATAAATTTAAAGTAGGTATGAACTTGAATTACTTTAAATGTGATTAGTGAATACAATACCGGACCAAAATCGTAATACCGGTATTACGGTATTTTTTTAGGTCAAAACCGGGATACCGGTATTAATACCGGTATTTAAAAAAAATTAAAGATAATATATCTACATATATACAATTATAATAAATGTAAAAAATAAATATATAAAGTTACATTTGCATTTTTTATTAATAAAAAAATAAAAACAATTAAATAAGTATAATAATAAAGTTTAATTCTGTTGAAAATAAATGTAAATATTATAAAATTTTATAAATAAAAAAATATTGTAGTTTATTTTAAAGTGAAAGTCATTAAGAAGAAATTATACATGTGTAGAAAATTTCATAAATATCAGACAACTTTGTAGAAATTGATTTTTTTAAGTATACCTTCATATGTATGATATTATAAAATCTTTATGTACCTATACAATATTGAATTTAAACAGTTCACAACGACTTTGATAAAAAAATAATTAATTTAATTAATATTGAATTTTAATATTTTTCTTATACCTTCATTAAAAAAATAATTTCGATATTGTTGTAAGTTGCCATTGGTATATTATAGTATTTATATTATAAATACTGAAGAATATTATTTTTTTCGATAAAGTTTTGTTATACATACATAGATATATTATTATAGTATACATAGAACATTCAATTTTGTTTTGTTATTACACCTATTCATGGATCAATCCAGGAATCGTAAGTAGAACTGGGGGGAACCATAATTTTTGAGTGGAGAGCTAAAGCCCCTTAAATCCGTTACTACACGTATCGTGAATTATTTAAGGCAAAAATTAAAAATAATAAATATTTCATATATTTATTATGAATTATGTATATTATAGCTTTAAGTCCATTGACATGACTGGACTGATTATAAGTCAAACATGATGGCTAAAATTGAATATTTCCTAACAACCGAAACAGGTTGTGCGCATGCGTCAACGGACGTTCAAAATTCATATTTATCAATTTTTTTCGTTAAATATACAAATAAAACCATACAATAATATCAAATCAGTGCTTTAACCCCAAACATACTTATGATACTTATGTACCTGGATAAATAGTTATCAAAGATTTAAATAATTTAAAATTAATTAAAATGAACTATAATTTTCAAAATAGGCGCGCAATTGTTTGTTGCAAACTAATTTTAGAAGGCATATAAAATAATTAGCTCTAAAATCTAAAAAGTTTTACATTTAATTCTGAGCGAGACCGTTACTGCAATGATGTATAACATATTTTTCCGAAATATGATCTAGGTGCATGTATAATATTAATAATATAAATATATTATCAAAAAAAAGTTTGGTTATATTTAACAGATTGTTGGCAGTTATCAGATGTACTCGTTTTAAAATTCTTAATTTGTATGTTTTAATTTTTTTTTAAATACCGAAAATATACCGAAATACCGGTATAATTCGACCCAATACCGGTATCGTAATACCGGAGAAAATTGACCGGTATCCCGGTTTTCGGTATTTCGGGATACCGGTATTGTATTCACTAAATGTGATCCGAAAATTCTGAAAAATGTCATAAAAAATGTCTGATATCGCGAATAAATTAAAATTTATAGTGCTCCAACCGTTTTGAAGATATTCAACAAAATATCGGCAAGTACGTATCATTTTTGGGAATAAACTCTAGTTACGGCCCTGTTTACAATTATTAATAACAAGTCGAATCCTTTTACAATATCTGCATTTGAATTTATCCCAAAATGATTAATACAAATGTGAAACTTTTGGATAAATAATTACACTAAATTATTTTTTTATTTCATAACAACCACAGTACTTATTATGTCGATTATCCGACCGCAAAAAAATTAAAATGATATTCAAATGAAATCGATGATATTCTGTGTATTAATTTCATTTAGATAGTTATTATTTACGTAAGTTTAAAAGAATAGAAATTTCTACACCTCCCAGCTTTGTAAATTAGTATGTATGCAATTTTAATAAATGTTTATGTAATAATAAAAAAACTGCAATTATAGCATTGCAGAAAACACGAATTTTTAACCTTTCTATTCTTATATTGTAGAAAAAAATGATCCAACGATTGACACAAAAAAAGATCAATAACATAAAGCTGTCTTTATGTGTCAACCCATTCAATTTGATGTAAAAATATTGTTTTTTTTTTGATAGTTTTTAATAATATTTTAAGTAATGATCAATGACAATTTATGAAATAATTTTTATTGCTATTGTGAGTTTAAAATAATAAAAAATATATTTTTAATATTTAAAATATTCAAAACAAGTTTCAATGCTGGGGCACCGATCCATATCTCCACTATGGCGGAGACAAGAGGAAATACTCTATTTGGCTAAAAAATGAATTTTTTGTAGCAATTAAAACTTATTAAATCCGCTAGCCTAGACTACTATCTTTCTAAAAATATGCATATTCTAGTGTGATTCCGTCGAATCTGATTAATTTGGCCAGATTTTTGCGTCTTCTCCAAATCTCTATATATAGCGCGTCATCTATACTGTCACTAATTTGATGGGTATTATATATAAATTACATTCCATTGACAGTTCTAATGAATGGTATATTTTATATGAACGACCTCAACACATGCGCGTTAAGAAGAAATCAGCGATCTAAAAGCAGTGGTGACAAGTGTACTTCATAAAATGCTAAGTATTTACATTATTATCTCTCTTTTAAACACTGTGTTTGATTCGTTATAACTCACGATATCGCGCTAAAACACTTCAACTATGTAATTAAGAATATAAAAGAAAGTGTTTTTAACAGATACCCAAAAGGGCAAAGAGTAGTTTACATATGTAATCCGCGCACCTAACGGAGGGTTATACATTTATTACCACTGCTCTAAACCCCCGAGCAAATTCATAATACACTCATCAAAAAAATTAAAGGATAATATTTAACAAACAAATTTTTTGCCAATTTTCAAACAGTTATATTTCCGCGAAAAATGATTGGATTTGCATGATCCAAAGCTCATTCGAAAGCTTGTACTTTAGTTTTTGAATCAAGAGCCCAATTATTTTTATCATCCCTTGCCGCTCTGGACCAAGGGTTCAAACAGTTTAAAAAATTATCCCTTAATTTTTTATAAACTTTGAAAGCGTAACATTTTTGCAAAAATTTACAACAAAATCAATGAAAGTTTTCGAAAGCTTGTTCTTTTCTCTTAAAAATGTGTTTTTTATCATCCCCATACGATTTTTTTTGACCGCATTATTCACTATCAAATTAAAAATGACACTTTTGACTTTAAACTCCTGTATATCCTGAAATAATGATCGCACAATAATCGGCTTGATATCATTAGTAAGCTGAAATTATTCTCTTTAAAATCGTTACATACGATTCTGTAAAAAAAATTCCTCCCATGATTTTCGTTTTAAAAACATGTAAAAACGGTATTTTCTCATTTTAAAATAATCTGCCGTGTGCCACAGGACTTTCTTATACGTAATAATGACAGTGAACAGTGTACGTGATTTTTATTTTAGTGAAGGATATTTCTGACAAACTAATAAAAGATAGAGTAAAATGAATGAGACATAAACTATAGAAATATTATTTTATACATTACCTGTATGTATCGAACGAATTTTGTTTAACATAATTACTAACAATAAAATGGAAACGGATGTTTACTCATGTAATTTTTTTAATTTTTTGAAATAAGACAAAAATGTTATAGATAAAAAATGTCGAGTATGTTACTATCTATAATTTATTCCCCATACATTTTTCCAACACTTATGATTTAGCCAGAAATATTTTTTTAAAATAATTATTTAGAATAATCTATACTGGTTGCTGGGTGCTTTGACCGTACGGATCACGACTAATACCGTCAATTCGCACGACGACCACTGCAAACTAAATGAATTAGAGTATACAGTGTTTATTCTCAGTATTACGTATAAGAAAGGCCCATGGTACCTATGGCAAACACGTACAGTCTCTGTAATACGTATAAGAAAGTCCCATGACACTCATGGCAGATATTTCTTCTCTGTTATGAACCATTTGAAATGTACTTAAAATCGAATACTTAGTAAAAAAAAAAAATTAAATTTGTTTTTTTCGAAAAAATGAATAGAACATAAATTATAGATAATAATATTACCTACAATTTTCAACTTGGCCATTTTTCTCTAATTCGCACTGTTTCAGTGTAATTCGAAAAATTCAAAAATCGATGTAGGTAAATATCCGTTTCCGGTTGAATGATCGTTTTCAAAAATAGGAGGTTTTCTTCCCAGGCAAAAATCAATCTTAAGTATAAAATTCCACCTTTCTACGATTTGTCGTATTTGAGTTACAGCGTCTACAGACAGATAGACCGACAGACAGACCGACAGACACACAGACATCATGGCGAAAATAGTCAGAATGGATTCAGGGAAGGTCAAAATTAATAATTCCATCAAAAACCGGATTTCGAAAAAAATCGCGTTTACTATACTTATACTATATTAGTCCAGAGCATTTAGACGAAAAATAGCTGTATCTAGGAAAAAAATTCGCATAGAGCTGAATTTTTGTATACACTTTCTTTTTGTCTTTATACATAGTATGCCAAAAGTCCCCATCGATCCCTTGTGAGCATACTTTTTTATAGCCCTCAAAAGGTGCTAATAATTAGTTTTATGTAAATATCTCTGTATTTATAGATTTTACGATAGTGAAAGTCATATAACAATGGGAAGACTAGAAAATTCTCTACAAAAAAGGTTATTAATAGTTTTTCATACGAACTATAATTTTCACGGAAACTGGATGCAAAGTTGACGACTTAAGCAAATACTACTAACACAAGAAATGTAGAATTTTTGACTAATGTAAATATTATGCCGAATGTGCGAGGTTCCAAATTTTGTCAATAGTTAGAGTATACCGACATGTGTATTTTCTGAAAACTACCTAGCAAAGTAGGCTCCGGAACATCCCCATCGAAGACCCCAAATGTTCGTTATTTACGGATTTTGTGAACAGCTGTATCTAGTGAACGGAATGTCCAATCAACATATTTTTTCACATTTTAGACAGATAATTTTATCTTCTACAACCTTTTTATTAATATTTTATCCAAAGTAAATTGTATGCCTTTCAAAATTACGGTGAATTTAAAAAAAATATTAATAATATAAGTTTGGCAGCCATTTTGAAAAACAATTCGTTAACTTTTAGTTAAAATACTATCAAAATGTTTGTAAAAAAATAATTAACTGTCTTATAAGTGAAAGACGATGTTGATCGGACATTCTGTTCATTAGATACAGTCTGTTTATAAAATCCTTATACAACGATATTTTGGGTTATTCGATAAGGGTGTTCCGGGGCCTACTTTACTAGGGAGTTTGCAGAATATATACATCTTTGTATGTTCTAACTACTGACAAAATTTGGCACCTCACATATTTGTCATAATATTTACAATAGCCAAAAAGTATATGTTATATTAATATAATATAGGAATGAATATTGATTAAGATTTTTTTGGGAATTTTTTGACAAAAAAGTATAAAACTTTTTACTATAGATTTTTTGTATTTACTTTTATATAAGTTTAGACAAGCTATACAAATTAAAAAAAATAATAATAATAAGTAATTATTACGCTTGTACAGGAACCACGTACAACGTGAAAAATACTTCTCCAAATGATTGCCATGATTATAGCTTTTCTGTTCGTCCGAAAAAACAAAACCAATAAATTTCTTTATCTATATAAGTGTGGCTATAGCGGGTGGCAAAAAATTTAAAAAAAAATTTTAAATTAAAAAAATGGTGGTGTTTAGAAAAATGTCTATAGAATTTTCGTTACTATTTTTTTCAGTCTTTCATTGCCCGTAAAACAAAAATATTTGATTAACTCAATTCTGTTACACATAGTAATAGCTTGTGTACACAGAAAATTTGAAGTCAATCGGTTCAGTAGATCTTGAGTTATTATGGCAGCCAATTTCAGATTTCTGTTTCGAGAAAAACGCGTTCAAAGTTTACGTATAGTTGGCTATTCAATGTTACATATCTCTTTCAATCCACTATAACTTCGTCAATTTTGGGAATTTGGGTATAGGGTTTTGTACATATCTTTTTTGAACTCCTATTTATTAAAAAAATGCAAAAAAATAAAATCAATATTTTACATTTTTAGACTAGAATACCCCTATACTACGTGAAAACAATTACTTGTACGAAAAAAGGTATGAGATCTTTGTTGTAGATAATTTTCTAATCTTTCTATTTGATAATAACTATTTTAGTCATAGAGACAATATATACAGAGATATCTAGCTAAAACTAATTGTTAGCACCTTGTGTGGGCTGTAAAAAAGTATGCTCACAGGGGATCGATTGGGACTTTTGGTAACTTATTTATAAAGGCAAAACGAAGGTGTATACAAAAATTCAGCTCTATGCGAATTTATTCCTAGTGAAAACCTAAAGTTACTGGACTATATGTATATTTCATATACATTAGTATAAGAAAGTAAAAATGACGGTACCTAAAATGCAAACGTGTTTTTTTAAGTTAATAGTATCCAGAATAGCAAGTTGCTGTTATTTCTTCTTCTTAATGTTCACAGCTGTCAAATGTTTATGATTTAATTAAAGGGTATTTTTCCATCTTCGCTAACGTTGAAAAAATATTAGAAATGAAACATTTTCAAACTACCGTAAATCCGCCAAAAATGATTCAATTTTAATGAACTAGGGCTTTTTTTAAAACTGATACTTTTTAGTTTTTGAATAATAAATTAAAAAAATTATCATACCCCACTATTCCGCGCCAAGCTTTTAAAAAAAAAATTAATGATTTATGGATTTTGATTATGAGTTTGTAGAGTACAAAAACATTTATTAAAAAATATTTCGTTGATGTTTAACCATATTTTAAGCAAAAAAAAAGCAATATTAACATTATAAATGTTACCCAGTAGCAATAAACTCATTACTGCAAAATTTGAATGAACAAAATTGAGTGCAATGTTAAACTTGTTAATACCAACAAAAAAAGATAAGCGAAATTCAGAAACATAAACATTTTTGCAAAAATGTTACGCTTTCAAAGTTTATAAAAAATTAAGGGATAATTTTTTAAACTGTTTGAACCCTTGGCCCAGAGCGGCAAGGAATGATAAAAATAATTTGGCTCTTGATTCAAAACTAGAAAGTACAAGCTTTCGAATGAGTTTTAGATCATGCAAATCCAATCATTTTTCGCGGAAATATAACTGTTTGAAAATTGGTAAAAAATTTGCTTGTTAAAAATTATCCTTTAATTTTTTTGATGAGTGTAGTTTAACACCCCATATTGCAGATAACGTTAGCTCAACTTTGCTCTGAGTAAATTATTTATAATACCCAACTTTATAAAAGTAAACTTTCAGTTTTTAATTGATTGTGAATCATTTAAACGATTTTCTCAATTCACTTGATTCTGAATACTATCAAAATGTAGGTGAACCGATATCTCTTTTGAATATTACAAAATAAGAAAATAAGTTTTTTGTTGTGATATATTTATAAATAGATATGTGATATATCAAATACCATAAACTGTTTTTTATAATTACTTTGTTGGTAAGTCAGTGAAGCGATTGATTCATTTCACTTCCACAATTTAACGGTATTTAATGTCTAGCAGTCCGTGATAATTGTAAATGTAATTTTATAGATAAAAAATATGTGCCTGCAGTAGACATTACCAGTAAGTGTACTAACGATCTTACGGATATACTTTTCCTAATTACAATCCGTATTACAATAAGATACGGTGGTCTATAGTCTATAGAATTATGTTTTAATTGTATTTAATTCAGGGACGTAGCTAGAATGGGGTCGGGTTGGTACAGGAATTAACTCTCTATCGGTGTTGAGCAAAATTTAATTCAATTGACGATCAAACATTTAAAATTAATCACATTAATCGCTAGCGACGACCAGTAATTTATATTTCTAGTTGCAAAAACCTATGATTGCAACCAAAAATACAAATTGCCAGTCGCAACCAACAATTTAATAGTTGTTCAATCGTCAATTGAACTAAATGCCCAACACTGCTCTCTACCCAGTGCCAGATTATTAATTTTGTTTACTTAGGACTGGGCCTTATTTAACCTTTCAGGACAGAAAGGTACATTCTCTTTTTTTTCTACGTTGACATTCTTATTCATAGTAACTCAAAATATCATAAGTTCTTAAGGCTTCTGATGTTTGTTGACCCAGGCCTGTCTCTTTTTACAAATTGCCATATTTAGAGTGAAACTTTGTGAGCAGAGGCGTAGCTAAAGGTCGCTGCGCTCCTGGTGAAAACCAAAAATACCCTCCTCCTTGACCTACCGGTGTTATTGACGATATTTTTTCATTGTTTTGTCGATTTTTACGTCTCTTAAATTTTACTTTTGCGCCCACCCCCCTAGTGTTATTAATTACTTTTTTTCGTTATCATGTTGGTTTTTAAGCCTCATTCAACTCTACCCCATTTTAGCACCCCCATGAATCTTTCACCCTTGGCCGGTTTCGCAAATCCTATAGCCACGCCATTGTTGGTGGGACCGATTTGTAAAAAATTATCTATTTTTTTTAACTTTTATCGAAATAATTTTATGAAATAACAATGTTTGGGTACCAAAACTTTTGATTGTTATAAGGATTGCCAATTTCCAAAATATACTTATGTTTTCTAATTTTCTTTTTTTTTCGCTTCCGAAATATCTTAAGAATCTATTATTTCATAGAAAATGTACCTTCAACAAAAAAAGGTTGAGGCCATATACGTACCTGTTGTACTTACCTTGCTTTGTTCCAAAAGAGTTTACACAGCTACTGTAACTGAATTAGTGAGAAATCACTAATTCATACTGAATATTCACTAATTGAAAAAGTTAAATGTATATCACTACGAATTAGTCAATATTCACTTTTTGAATTAGTGAAATTTCTTTAAATTTTAAGTAACTGAATATTCACTACTTGAATTAGTGAACAGTAACTTCTTAAGCTATGAAAGAATCTAAGATTTTTATTTTATTTATTTTTGATGTCAAAAACTGAAGCAATCTAAAAAACTCATTCATTATTTAATTAGTATAAATAAGTAAATAGAAAATCATCACGCATGACAATAATCTCTTAATCATTCATAACCTATTTTCATTGTCAGTTATAAGTAAGTCAATTCTAATAGGATATTTTATGAAAGAATGAAAATTATGTTGAATTTTGTATTAATAAACTTACCTGATTTATTGTTAATAACTCACTCGTATACGTTGACAAATCGAAATAAGAATAAATGTCGTAATGGCGTCACTTTCGATTCGAAGTTACTATTCTTTAAGTGAAATTTAAAGTGACTAATTAAGTTAGTGAAATAACAACTTATTCAGATTTAGAGAGCAGAGAGAATACAGTAGAAACCGGTTATAACGACATCGAAGGGACCGGTCATATTAGGTCGTAAAAGCGGATAGTCGTAATCAGGGCCGTCTTTAACCTATTGGGGGCCCTGGGCACATTAGGACAATGGGGCCCCTATGACCTTGACAGAGCTAAAGAAGTTTTCACTTCAAAAATTAAGAATATTAAACGGGTGGCCAGTATTTCTTTACAACAAATTTCCCTGACTTTTCCCGGTTTTCCAGATGAATTTTTACGTTTTTCCGTTTTTTATTAAAAAAAAAATTTTAAGCATATTTTACACAATATATTAAAGTTTACGGAACTTTAAAAAAGAACTTTAATACCATTGCGAATTTTGTTGCATTTTTTTTTTCAAAATACTGATTTTAAGGTATCAAAATTCTCTACAAAATGATTATTTTAAAATTAAATTTTCTACATAAATGCACTCCGTGACGTGTTAAGATACGCATTTTTTATTACATAAAAACGTTAAAACGGGAAAAATGTTGAGGAACGAAATGCACCATCATAAAGTAGAGTAAATTTCCATCATTCCAGAAAAAAAAGATTTCAAATTGGTAATTTTTTTACCAATTTACAAACTTGAAAACAAGCTATTTTTTAGGTATCCCCTTAATTAATGTGCAGAGGGTACGTGTATACGTAAAATAAATCAAATTTCAAGAAATTATTTTTAATAAAAATAATATTTTCAATAACAAATCACATAATAAATTAATATCACCACTGTTAAAAACGATTAATATATTCAACGATTGAACAAATTGCATGAAGTGTGGTGCCTATACACTTCTGATTGATTAAAGTACTAAAAATAGATCACGTGATAAAACAGAATTATTTGTTGACAATAGAACTTTTTTGAAAATTCTGCATGTTTTTTTTAAATTTACCTAAATAGATAATTGTTTAAAAATATTTGCGGAAAATTTCTTGACGTGGTGTGAGTTTTGCATTTTTACAGAACATTCCCTGTCTAGCAAAATTTCCTGACTTCCCGGTTTTCCAGAAACTGGCCACTCAATGTATTTTTATATATTTAAAATCCTAAACATGCTGAAATCGGAAAGCCTGATTTTCGGGCGAGAGTAGAGGGACTTCGCGCATGCAAAAACTAATAAGCAAGTAGATATTGTATAGTTAGTCATTAATGTCATTATCGTTTGATTTTTTTCAAAATAAATATCGTATGTTTTTCGGTAATAAATATCGGTTATTATTTGGTGATATGGGGCCCCTATCAATCGCGGGGCCCTGGGCACGTGCCCAGAGTGCCCAATGGGAAAGAGGGGCCTGGTCGTAATAACCGGTAAAAATAGAATTATATGGGATTCAGTTAAACTTTTATTTTGAGTCGTTAAAACCATAGGTGGGCATTAACTCGTTATACCGTTAATCGTTAATTAACGAAGTTAACCAAATGTTTAACGGATTAACTTTTAAGTTAACGCTTTTGTTAACTTTCGTTAACTTTAAACTTTAGTCCGTTACATTGGTTGTTTGATGACAAGTAAAAACTTTGACAAATAAAATTTTTTTTTGGATGGTTAACTTTAACTTTCGTTAAATTTTCAATTAACTGTAACTTCCGTTAAATTTTCGGAAATTTTAACGCTTTAACGATTAACGAAGTTAACTTTTTTATTAACAAATTAACGATTAACGAAGTTAACTTTTCGATTAACTGTGCCCACCTATGGTTAAAACCGATACGTCGCATTAACCGATGTCGTTATAACCGGTTTCTATTGTATATACCTAACTGATTTTAATGCTTTTTGGAGTTCATCATTTTGACTTCTGGTTTTAAAAAATAAATTCACCATTTAAAGTTTACAATTTTGTTTATTAACAAATCTTTATTACAAATATAAAGTGATTAAAAAAGTTTTATTGTTTTTATATAAAATTAACACATCGCATGCATTTGTAAAATTATTAAAACATAATTAAAAAGTATATATATATTACAATTAATTTTATTATCACTCAACTTTCTTTTTCTTTAAATTATATTTGTTCCTGCTTTTCTGCAATTTTTTCTTCAACAAATCCGATTGTTTCTTCTGAGCAGTTAAACCAGTTCTAAAATATATTAATTATGATTAAATGTTGATTAATATCATAAATAAATAAATAAATATGTACCTTAATTTATCTACATCTTTAATATTTGATATAGAATTAAGGAATGTTTTTACAAATTCAGTATTATTTTCAAAATGTTCGCTAAAATTTAAATTTATTTTTTCCGTATATGTTTTTCCATCGAACATTGCAGATTTCAAATTTCCTAAAATATGAATTAACTATATTAGCGTTGAAATGTAAAAAAAAATTAATTGTGGAATCACATTTATATTTAAATTTAAAGTCTTCACTTCTTATGTCGTGTTTAGATCAGAAAGACAAAACAGCAACACTGAATAAGTATGAAGTGTTTTAAAAACATGCTGTTTTGTCTTTTTGGTCTTAATACGGCATTAGATTGAAATAAATAAACCGTTGCAGACAAAAGTTACTTACTAAAAAACAGGGTTTTTAATAGTAACGAATCTAACTCTACGTTTTTTATTTAAAAAAATGTTAAACTAAACATTTACAATAAATGCATTTGTTGTACTTTTCCTCCAAATTATTTTTTTTTAAACGGCATTCATTTCCAAAAAAAATCAGCCTCTATGAAAAAAATGAGTCAATTTTTTTGACGTGAAATCAGATCTATAAAAATAGGTATATGTTCTTAAATAAATATAAAAAAAAAACATTATGATATTGCCCCTTCCTTCAACTATATCAGAAAATTTTAAGAATACATAATACATATCCAAAAAATTTCTCTCAAAACGCGAAAGCATTGAATATTTATTTTGATAAATACTCATTCTAATAGCCCAAGAATCAATAAAAAATATCATGTGTTTTAATTTTTAATTAAAAAAAATTGACATACTGTTTTCTATTTCGTATCCACATCTCCTAAATTCCTTTAGTTCAGTCTCTTTTTCTTTTATAACATCAAGTAACTGTTTTTGACTTTGTTTGAGTAGAACTAAATCTTCTACCATTGGGACAGTCACTTTTTCAAATAACTAAAATAAATCAAAAATTGTACATTTAACATAAAGCTACTATAAAAATAAATATATCAACCAACTAAAATAACTCATAGAAACACAATCTGGTAAATTTTATTTTTTATACCTACATATTTGAAAATATATTTGTATAAATTTATAAACATTGTCGATACTTTGATAAAGTTATTATAGACAACCATAGAAGCTTAAAATTGTTTACATAAGAATAAAATAAGACTACCTACATTTACTTAAGTCCGGTATAATAAACGAGATAAAATAAATTGCAAGCTTACAACCACTTTCAAATGAGAGTTCAAGTTCCCTTGAAAGAAGTGTTTGACAAATTTCGCGCACGCGCAGTAATTAAACACGAACGGTATTGAAACAGTGGTGATATTATAAGTTAGTCGCCACCTGTCTTTATAATTAGTTGAAGTATCACTGCTCTAAATTCTATAACTAATCCAAAGATACTATTTTTTTTTCGAAACATAAATTTTCGAACCACAATTCTTCTAGTGAACAATTTTTCGAAAAAATTAAGTTTTATTGCCCTAATCAAGGCGGAGTTGAATTCCCGTTTTTAACCTAATAGAGAGACTAATCTTCTTATTTCACCCCAAAATATTGCCCTAACAAAGGACAATTAACGTGTATATTAAAGAAACAGTCTGATTTTTTTTTATAGATTTTTGTTTATTAACTATTTCGTAAAATGTCCATCTATTACTTTACTTGATATTTTATTTACCAAATATAAGTTTGAACAACAGGGCGTAAAATTGTTTTGTTTTTTACAAGCTTTTACTTAACTCAAATGCTATGTAACTATGTATGAGACGGAACACAAATCTTACGACCGTTTTTTAACTAACTTCCCGTCGTACGATTTTCGTCAAATTTTCAAATATGGTGTATTCTCCGTGACAATGCACTTTTTTATCATTTTTATAGCTATGTTATTTCATTATAAGGTCTTTTTTGATGTATCTAATATAATAAAATATCCTGCCTGCGCGATCAAGTATTATTTCATAATTCAAATTATTTCGTAACCATGGTTTGCTTCGACAATAACATTAAATTATGTTTTGTCAAAATATTTTGCAATATAATACTCATAATACAAATAATTCATAATAATAGAAATGATAATTATTATTGAAGATTATAAATTATAAATTGAAGAAAATTATTGAAAAATTATCGAATTTTATATAAATATCAGGTATGTATTATAAATTTTATTTGTAGTGATTATATTGACATATAGAAAAGATTTAGCCGTTTTAGCTTTATTTCTTCATTTAAATGTATGTATACATAAATATGTATTATAGTATCTCATTTTATTGTTATTATATCATCCTATATGCATACATGTAATGTATATGTATTATATTGTTATGGCATTATTGAAAAATATTAAATATAAATTAATTTATGTTAGTGTAATTTTGTAGATCTAAATAGGTAGGTATTGTTTTTCTAAGAGACGCGAGTCTAACTTTACAATGGAGGAGGGGGTAATGGTCTGTGAAATAGACAAAAAAATTTACTTTAGTATATTTAATAAGCATTTTTCTATTTAATTTGCTTTACTTTTTAGGTTTGTGTGGGGTGTCATTTCACCATGCCCCCTCCCCTGGATCTGCGCTTCATTTCTAAAGAAGCGAATATACAATCAAATTTTTAGTGTTCATTTTAAAATAAAAACTAACGATTTTTTGACGTATTGTAATAACAATACTTCCATTTCTTCGAACATGGAAGTAAAAAGGGTTTTTAGTCTTATGCAGACCCTGAGAGAGCTTCAACGTAAGGACATTCCAAACAACTTTCGTACTAGTAAAATTCTTGTTTCTTCCTGATATTATTTAGTATTAAAAACCGTGAGGTTTTTTTAAGTACTTTTTCTAAAAGGTGTGTTTTTTTGTAGTATATTTATGTTTTTTAAATAATCTCTATTAAAAATAGTATTAGTATCAAAAAATGTAAAAATGTAAAGTATAAATAATTTTCGGGACGCCGAGGCCCCTGATACCAGGACCCGGGCCATATGGCCCTCCTAGCCCCCCCCCCCCCCTATCTGGGCCTGGTCTTATGATGCAATGAATATAATATAATATAGTAAAAAAATAAATAACTTTAGACTAAAAATGGATAAAATAAAATTAGAAAAAAAATTTTTTTTAAAAACAAGCTTTTACATATGCACTAAAAAGTAAAAAATAAGTTTTTTTTTCACAAAGTCTTCCAGAATTCGTATGACTAAAAAAGCTTGTGGCGTTCATTTAATATTTAATGTAATATTTAGAAATATAAAAAATGTCGAAAATATCAATATTGGAAAAATCTATAGTAGATCAAATATTAATGTAATGTTGATACTAAATAAACCTGAAACTCAATGTATGTTAATGTTTTGAAATATTAATTTATAAAATAGATAAGGTAGTATTTCTTTTCGGTATTTCTTAGCCCTTTTTCATATGATAAATCTTGAAGCCAAAATATTCCTGTAGTTTATATCAAATTATCCAGGAATTTAATGTACAATTAAATAATATTAATTGAAAACATTCATTTAGGTTGAATATAATTTCAAAATATTCACAGGATATAATATTTTATATTATATTTGATATAAATTATGTACATATATGGAATTTTATGGAATATTTCGAAATATTCATTGAAAGTAGCTAATGTAGTTTTTCCATTGAGAAACTCTTAGCCCTTAATTCTATTTTGAATCTAGAATTCCAAATATTTCATGTAATATTTTGAAATAATAATTTAAGGTAGATAAAATACTGTTAAGACTTTTTTCCTATGTTGAATCTAGATTACTAAATATTTCTTTCATGTGCGATAAATTAACCAGGAATTTAAAATACTAAATTACACTAGCAAAAGGTTCTTTGTCCTATTTGAATCTAGATTTCCAAATATTAATGTATACATATATGATATGTATATATACATTATACAATATTATACATATATGCATTTTAACATAATATTAATGCAATTTAATGGAAGATTTGAAAATATTAATTTATAGTAGAAAATGTAGTTTTTCCTATATTGATATTTTCGACATTTTTTATATTTCTAAATATTACATTAAATATTAAATGAACGCCACAAGCTTTTTTAGTCATACGAATTCTGGAAGACTTTGTGAAAAAAAAACTTATTTTTTACTTTTTAGTGCATATGTAAAAGCTTGTTTTTAAAAAAAATTTTTTTTCTAATTTTATTCTTTATTCTTTTTCATTTCTACCTTTATCAAATTTTGTGTAAAACTTAATTTAAAAAACCTAAAACCTATTTTTTTTTTTTTTTTAAGAATTGTGTTTCGAAATACTGTGTTTTGAAAAAAACTTACCGGATACCAGAATTAATACCCTATTTGAAAGTGCTTGCAAGCTTACAAATTTCATAGCTATTTTATAATACCGGAATTAAAATACCAAACAAATTAAAGAACTACATATTACATACTTACTTCACCACAAATAAATCATGTTTATCGTAATTAATTAAAATTGAAATCATTAATAGTTAAACGTTTTTCAGATGTTTTAATAAATTCCAAATCTGAGATGCAACAGCAGACGTATTGCCGGTTTTCACGAAACATTAATATCAAGGCTGTATATTAATATTTTACGTTAATTCATGTATGATTCGTGATGTACAAATTAAATTTGAAATTATAAGTTAGACAACATACGTGTTTCTTTTTTTTATAAGCAACAAAAGATTTTTAATAAATTTTGTAGACATGTTAAATATGTGGTGATTTATAAGAAAGATTAGTTTTATAATAAAAAATTAGACACGAAAAGTTATGGTAAATTTGCTTCCTAATATTAATTTAATGACCTAATAAAAATTGTTAATTATATCTATCTAGTATCTATATATGTATTTTATGTAAATTTTAAATTTTTTTGTTACTTTTTTTTGCTTTTAAAATAATTTTTGATGATTCAAAGAGCATAAAAAAGGTCATCGTGTATTTTTACGTTAACAATTTTCAGAAAAAAAAATGATTACTTCTCAGGGAAAGGGGTCGAAAAGTCCAGAATAATTGTAGAATTTTTATGATACATTTTATATTTTCATGTTTTTTTCTTAGACGCTGATTTTTAGAGGGGTAGTGGGGGGGGGGGATTGAAAAAGGTAATAAATAAAACAAGTAGCAGGGCTATGTCTGTTCTGGGACAGAGCCAATCAGCTCAATGACCTAGACACATCCGCTTTTTGTAAACTTGATTGCCGCTATATTCTATTGCTCGCTGATTGGCTCTGTCCCAGAACAGACATAGCCCTACTACTAAAACATGTTGATTTAATCGGGAGTAGTATCTAATTAATGAATGCCCTATTAATAAATTTTGTTCAAGTGTAATACTAAATCAAGTTGTTTTTTTTACCACTCTCAAATATTCTAGTTGGATCGCCCTTATTTCACAATCTCCATTGTAAAATACGAAGAAATGTAGACGAGAGCATTTTATATTTTAAAATTTTAAATATTGTTAGAAGCAAATTCACAAAAAAATAGATAGAAAAGGATTTGAAAAAAATATTTTTTCTAGTTGTGTAAATATATTGAATATAAAATTACAAGAACATGCAAAATACAAAGTTATTATATTTCGTATACAATCAATACTAATTTTGGTACTTGACTGTTTTGTGGGCGCCACCCACATTTATGAACATGTTCTATGCATTCTATTTTTCTATATTTGGCCTTATCGACATAACTGTAATATTATTTTTGTACTAAAAAATAATTTAAATTATTTCTGTATGGCAAGAATAGGTTGCATTTAAATTTATATTCATATTTATCTGACTGGTGCCCACAAAATAGTCAAGTATCCTAATTTTTTTATAACACTTACTATGTTTTGGTTACATATCTTTAATCTAAATTCCATATTAAAATTCATATCTGATATATTTTTCACAAATTGTATGTGATACTCTTGGTCGTTTACAACATTTAAAGTGCATTGGATATCTTTGGTTTCTTTGAATAGTGATTCTACGTATTTTTTATAACTATCTTCTGAGGTAATAATTAAAGGATTTTGTTTCTAAAATATAACAGTTATTAAAAAATACTCGAATTTGAAAGGAAAATCAAGTCAATTTTCCACCAAATAAAATATTAACTTTGTAACAACTTTCTTAAATCTTAAAAAAAACTGTATTTTGTACAAAGAAAACAGTTTTTAGAAAGTAAATTTTTTTTACGTTCAGAATTTTTTTAAAAGGGACATACCCCCCTTATTCGAGTAATGATTATTCACATTAATATTACACATTTAATTTTTATATTTTTGTAATTTTGTAAAAAGCTAACATTAGTTAATAGTGAAATGGAATTTTCTTTATAAAAAATATCTATTTAAATTATTATTGATTCTATGATATTTGTTCCATGAAATTTTAAATGTTTAATAGTTAAAATATTAATATTGATTCAAAATACAAACAGAACAATAAATATTATTAATTATGGAAATATACTCAAAAGTTACCTTAGGTGATTATAATTGTTATTATGTATAAGTAAAAATCTACAGCGTTTTTGATATCAATGAAATAATTTAAACTATGCTAATTTTTATTTTAGATTAGGTACATTATATTTAATGTTCTGTGCATTTAGGGTTGCCAATTGCTCCAGGTGTGGAAAAAGGACTCGTTTATTAAAAAAGATAACAAATTGAAACAATAAAAATAGAAGTGTACCAAGTAGACTTTTATTTCAAATACCATTCAAAATATATTGAAGACCTTTTATTTTCATTGCTTCCAACCCGAAATTTTTTATTGTTAGTACTTTTGACTTTTTTTACGTAGGTTAACTTCTTAAAAATCCCGGACACATTTGAAAAATCCCCCGGACGCCCATAAAAAGAGGGCACTGTCCAGGGAAAAGAGGACGAATGGCAACCCTATGTGCATTACATATTTTATAACATAACCTTAAAAATTAAAAAAACATACGATAATGAAAAATAAATAAAAAAATGTTCAATTCACCTGACACCGTTCAACAATTTCAGTGAAATCCAATTTTTCTTGCCAAATATTTATCAAATCAGTTAAAAATACAGTTACATTATTTTCACTACAATCATATTTTAATAAAAAGCACTTATCGTTGAATTCTTTTTTAATCCACATATTTATACAATTATAAAACTATCCACTTTCTTATAATACAATAAAATAAAATTTAATCGAATTTTAAAATAGATTTATAACGTTTTTTATACAATTATTTGACAGCTGTCAGCCCTACTGTCATTTTGAAGAGATGTCAAATCTGTAAAACATACAGAAATCTGTAATGTGGTAATAATGCAGATCCCTGTAAATAGTGCCAGGAACACTCATAGTGGCGACATCTATATTATATAATGTGCACTAGAAATTTTAATTCATTAAAATTTGAAATTAATCTAAACAAACCCCCTTTTTATATAAAAAAAAAAATATAATCTAAACTTCTTAAGTATGTATTAATTATTATATTAATATGTAGAAGGCAAAATGGCATTAAAATCAATTCTAAAAAGCCACATAGAAAATACTTCAAGCTCAAAGTGCTTGTGATTGTTTTATATTTTATAATTTTTTTAAAACTTTCAATATAATTAATATTATAAATATTGAAACCATTGATTCTTTTCCTAATTTAAAAAAAATTACACTATATTTTCGAAAATTATTATTACTATATTAAATATTATTAATGAAACAATAAATTACACAAAATAAATTAATTTTATTATAAAAATAATAATATACAAGTCTTGATAGGTACTAAATAATCTATTGAGGTACTAATATTTCGATGGTTTTAGGTCATGTGATTTATCTGGAGAACGATTTGAAAATTTTAAATGTACTCACGAATAAATACAGATACAGTTGTCACTTGACTTAAAACCATTTATATTTATATACATTAATAAATAGATATTTATTATTGATTGTAAATTGAGGGGTTTGCAGCAACAACGAGTTTTTAACTCCATTTTTAAGCTAAACAGAGTTAACAACCGTTTCTTGGAGGAAAAAAATCATTCTTTCGTTTGGTTCAACAAAGAGTTACCTACCGTTGATAGTTCTCAAGGTATCCGCTAGAATGAGTTAGCTGCTACATTCGCTTGGGTAAAAACTCCAGGAACTGACTCTTTGTTTTTGGGCTTAGAATTTAGTTAATACACTCGTTACTGTGTTATTTCTTGAAATAAACTAATTTTATTGAAAATTTTTCTTATTCAATGCTTCCTTACTATAAAAAGAAAATAATTTTCAACTATTTGGGCCAAACAGGAGTTAACTCCAGAATAAAATTGACTCTAGAATTGCGAATTTGACGAATTTCTCAATTGAATTTGGCCAAAACATGTGGTCGGTGACATATAATAATTGGACGAAGACAAAGACGATTTAAATACATTATCCATTTTTTAAACAGTTTTTTTTTATTTTTTCCACAAATTATTAAAACTGGAGTTAACTCCTTGTTGCTGCATACCCCTCAATTATTGAACGTAAATTCATACCTATTTAATTCATGTTTACATAAATGAAATGAATACATATATACATATATTAAGGGCATACATACATATATAAAAATATATATTTCCCCATCATTCAACACATTTATATGTCGGTAATCGCAAAACCTAATTATAGAAGTTTAATTTAACATCAACATACAAATAAGATGAAATTTTAAAATGTTGGAGCTTAAAATTCCAACTTTAGATATAAATATATTTTTTGATTTCTTTCGTATAAAAAATATACCTATACTTTTATGAAAATTTTAATTTTCCAGTTATTGAATGCACCAAATTTTACTTTCACAAAATATATATCAGTTGTATCTGATCGTTTTTTTTAAAATGATTAGTTTTCAAATTATTCGCGTTTACTAAGATAGATAAATTTTTAAAATTGTCACAATATTTCAGTAATATTTACATAAAAAACTACACTATATTCTGTTTCATTTAAGTTTGCAGTGGTTGCCGGGGGTTTTGACCGTACGATACACGATTCGTACCGTTAAATCCCCGACAACCACTACAAATTTAAAAGTAACAAACTATACATACACTTAAACTAAAATTGCACCTTTAGAAATATGCTATGCCACTCGACACGTGTTCTAGAGTCTGGAATCGTTAGGCTCCTGATGAGGACTTCTTGTGAAGTCGAAACACGTGTCGAGTGGAAACACGTTTGTGGTAAACATGCAATTTTAGTTTGAGTGACTAAGAAACTACAGTTTCTCCGTTTTTGAAGTAACAAACTATAGATAAAAATATATTTGCATCTTTAATCTTTATTTTCCGATTTCTTTTAATTGTATGATTGTTTAGGCATCAATATTTTTAAAATTTATAGGTTCAAGTTACTTTTATTATAGCAATTACTCTTTAAAAATTAGTATAATCCCAAATTTTATAAATAACTAAATAGAAATTATAAAAAAAAACTCAATTCAAAATCCTGAAAAGATTCATCATCTGTGAGTAAAAATATGTAGTGAAAAAAAATCAGTTTTAACTTCTTAACTTTAATAACTAACTTTTCGGGTTGTTGTCCAAGATGTCGTATTTTATTACTTGATGTTTCGACTGTCATGTTGGAGTCTTCTTCAGAAATGCTTCTGAAGAGGATTTTTAACATTGATCTGTGAAAATTCTTCGGAAGTATTTTCCGAGTCGAAACGTCATATAACGTGGACAGCGACCAGAAAAGTTAGATATTAACGTTAAAATTGATTTTATTTTTCACTATACATTTTTATTCATAATTAATGTTAAGTCTTCTTCAGAAACATTTCTGAATAAGACTCCAACATGAGAATCGAAACGTTAAGTTATAAAATACGATAAAGTGGACAGCAGCCCGAAAAATTAATTATTAACGTTAAAATTGATTTTATTTTTCACTATATAAATTTTTACTCGCAGATTAATGTTAAAAGTCTTCTTCAGAATAAGATCCCAACATTAGAGTCGAAACGTTAATTTATAAAATACGACAACGTGGACAGCGACCAGAAAAGTTAGATATTAACGTTAAAATTGATTTTATTTTTCACTAACATAAGTATACATTTTTACTCTCAGCTTAATGTTAAAAGTATTCTTCAGAAACATTTCTGAATAAGACTCCAAAATGAAAGTCAACACGTTAAGTCATAAAATACGACAACGTGGACAATAGCCTGAAAAGTTAGTTATTATGGACAACAGCTATGAAAACCTACAGATGAAAATTTAACATTGCATTGTATAGGGACTATACAATGCAATATTAAATTTATTGATTTTATTTTGATAATATATTTGCTCACAAGTAACGAATCATTTCAGAATTTCTTGAATGAAACTTCTTAAAATCATTTTTTAGTTATTTACAAAATTTGGGCTTACTCTTATTTTTTAATGCGAAACATTTGTATTTTTCTATCATAAAGCGAACCTTGTAGAAATATACACAATCACAAAAATAAAAGTACTTATATATTTTATAATTATAACATTTTTTTAGTTCTCTCAAAACGACATAGCTTTCGAACATGAAATTTTGTCATCTCAAAAATATATATATTTTTTCAATACTTAATATTAGTACCAATAGCATTATCATCTTCAAAGAGGTTTTTCCTCTTATTTTCCGTTAAGGAGGTTGACACCATAGAAAAATAACAGATAGATTTCACTGAAATTTTGAAAATAACAAGACATTTATAGGAGAACTAGCGGAATCCCGCGGCTTCGCTCGCGTAAACTTCGAAACTAATTAGAACCCTCTATAAGTAATAGGGGATGACATGTTACATTTTTTTATATTGATTTTTATTCATTACTTATAAAAAACGTAAATATCCCGGATCTTAGTTAAATTTTTTTTAAAAACTAACCC
Organism: Sialis lutaria; assembly: GCA_949319165.1. NCBI lineage: Eukaryota > Metazoa > Arthropoda > Insecta > Megaloptera > Sialidae > Sialis > Sialis lutaria. Next base: position 20,701,261 of record OX439241.1, read on the forward strand.
CCGTCTACCCTCGCCATTAAGGGTTGAATATCAAATTCTTTTATTGCAGATTAAATCCATCCTAGTCCCCGTCGAACTTTCATTTTTAATTGAATATTAATTTGTCCGAATTTATTTTAATATCATGAACAGTTATTATTATTATTCCCATAGGGGTTGAATTTTTGTAACTGATATTTCTCTTGTAGAGTACCTACTTATGCCATGTTTCATTCGGTGAGTACAAAAAAAATTATTTTACAAATTTTTCCACTCCCCTAGCACCTTAGGGGTTAAATTTTGGGAAATGCTGAAATAATCGTTTCACTATTTATATTTTAGAGTATGTTCGATAAGTTTCAATTAAAAAAAAAAAAATTATATAAACTTTGACAACCTGTTTAAACCCCGTTGGGGTTGAATTTCGAAAAATCCTTTCTTAGTGGGTGCTTACATCATAAAAGGAAGGCACTTACGAAATTTCACGTTTCTAGGTCCAGGGGTTTGGGCTGTACGTTGATATATGAGTGAGTGAGTGGTTAAGAACAAACTCTTTTATAGATATAGATAATTTAAGAGATATTAAATAAACAAATTAGCATGCATCATTTTCAAAACTGTATAATTTCGAGACATTACAGAACTTTCCAAAGTGATGTGACAGAGAGAATTTGATGAAAATTTAAGCAAACATTCTTTATTCATTTACAAAGATATCTGTAAATTTTCAGAATGATTAGAAACCGCGTTTTTTAATTAAAAAATGAAGTGTTTGAAAAAAGGAGAGAGACGCATTCTTAAGATTTCACATGCTCCAGAAAGAGACACACCTTGCCTTCAACTCTATGCTTATCCACAGGTGCTTTACCCACACCGTGCCCCGCATCACCGACCCCATATCCTATAGTGTCAACCCCCTTAATACAATTCATTTTATGACACAGTGAACATTTTTTAAATCACAAAGCTCATAGGCCATATTATATACATATTACAACTTTTTAATTGATGTTTAAATATCAGATCAGGCACGTATTAAGAAAATTTTACAATTGATAAATGAAACTGAATTGTGAAGTTATATTGATCTAATTTATCCATTATCATTGCCGGCGTGATGGGGATGTGGTGCCTATTTTTTTAGGTCAGCTAATCGAATGGGAATTCACTGATGTCGAAATATGCGCGGACGAAGCCACGAGGAAATTCTAATAATGAAGTTGTATCTACACACATCTATGTGAAAACAACATACGGTTTTCATGAGATCCAAAATTTAATTAATAAAATATAAAATTGTGACTACAAAAATATAAATGTCTTAGGTCTTATATAATAACATATATATTCTTTATTAATCTCTTTCATACATACACATTAGGGTGTGCCAAAAAAAGGCGATATTTTTTTTATCGCTCTCAGTCCAAAATATCTCAGGAAATGCCCAAACAAAGCTCCTGTTAAAAGCGGAGCTCAAAATTCCAATTTTAAGAGGTCCTCCACGGAAGTTGAAGTTTTCCCATCTAAATAACATGGGAAACGGGTTTTTTTAACAGTTTTTTGTCCTGCAAACTGTGAAAAAATTATTTTTGAAAAAAATGAATGAATGGATCTTTTTGAGTATTAAATTTAGTACAAAAAGTCCCGTGGAGTCAAATTTCTATATTCAATATTTGATTTTTGACAGAGCTTTGAAGTTCAAATTTTCGCATTTTTTCGCGTTTTTTGCATTTTTCAGCTAAACTATCCGAGTTAGGGCAAAATGTTAACTAGCAAAATTGTAGTACGGTTGACATTCTATAAAAAAGTCTCCATCGACTTTTTTGTATTATGAATAACAACAAAGTTATATAAATTATTGGAACCAGCCTATTAGACCGGGAGCCAGGCTACATTCCGTTTGAAAAACCGTTAGGATTCATAAGAGTTGGTGATTTACATTCAAAAAGATGTAAAGAATGAAATTCTGAAGGTTGCCGGAAAAAAAAACTCGGAACTTTTTTTGATACGAGCATTATAACGGAGTCCTTCCAGTTATAAAAAAAATAGATGTTGCACCATTTTTAATTTTGATGAAAGTTTAGTCAGTTGTTATTATACGCATTAGTTAGCAAAAACTGTAATTAGAAAATTTTAAATGTTCACAGGTTGGAGGTGGTGATCGTTTTACCCTCGTAAGATATGATGATTTCATCGATTTTTAACGTTTTTTCGACTCGCTATAGCATGCGTTCTAATTAAACAATTATAATTAACTTGGGGTCATTGGAAGCCTAAAGAGTCTAGCTTCAAAATGATTTAACTCAATTTTAAGTTTAGGTTATTTCGTTGTAGATATTCGTAATATAGGCTTTTCTATTTCATTTATGAAATTGTCATTTTATCTTTTTTTCAAAATTTTCAGTGGCTTTCTGGTTTAACCGAGAAAGCTGTAATTATGCGTAAGTTATGTTCACATATAGTTCTCAGTACCCACAAAAAATCAGCTTGATTGATGCACATTTTCTATTAAAAAAAATAAGTTAAATATCACAAATATCACGGAAACACCAAAAACAGCTGTTTTCGAAGCAAATAAAAGTTATGTGGGGGGCAAGATAAATTGCTGAATTTTTTTTTACAAATGCTCTTAATAATTATCTAAAAAGGGCAATTTGATTCGTTTTGTTATTTTAATTTTTTTAGCTGCCAGAAATTTAAAAATAATCAAAAAAATGCAAAAACTCCAAAATTAGCTATTTTAGAAGTAAAAAATATCTGTGAAGGGGGTGAGATTAAAATGGAATTTTTTTTTACAGATGCTACTGCCCCTTTTGAGTGACGTAAGTTGCCGCGCGACGCCTATATGACTTTTTTAAGTCCACGATACAGCTGCATTGGAGTTACTAAAATTGTTGATTTTTATTTTATTTTTCATTTTTAAAGCGTGATTTTGATGTTTTTCAGTCTAATTGCAGGACACTAAGTGGCTAGAAAATTTAAAAAATCAGAAAAACACCACTTGGCCTTTGAACCTTACTACTGTAAGCATCTTTAGAAAAAAAAATCTGATTTTAATCTCACCCCCTTCACAGATATTTTTTACTTCTAAAATAGCTAATTTTGGAGTTTTTGCATTTTTTTGATTATTTTTAAATTTCTGGCAGCTAAAAAAATTTAAATAACAAAACGAATCAAATTGCCCTTTTTAGATAATTATTAAGAGCATTTGTAAAAAAAATTCAGCAATTTATCTTGCCCCCCACATAACTTTTATTTGCTTCGAAAACAGCTGTTTTTGGTGTTTCTGTGATATTTGTGATATTTAACTTAATTTTTTTAATAGAAAATGTGCATCAATCAAGCTGATTTTTTGTGGGTACTGAGTACTATATGTGAACATAACTTACGCATAATTACAGCTTTCTCGGTTAAACCAGAAAGCCACTGAAAATTTTGAAAAAAAGATAAAATGACAATTTCATAAATGAAATTGAAAAGCCTTTATTACGAATATCTACAACGAAATAACCTAAACATAAAATTGAGTTAAATCATTTTGAAGCTAGACTCTTTAGGCTTCCAATGACCCCAAGTTAATTATAATTGTTTAATTAGAACGCATGCTATAGCGAGTCGAAAAAACGTTAAAAATCGATAAAATCTTCATATCTTACGAGGGTAAAACGATCACCACCTCCAACCTGTGAACATTTAAAATTTTCTAATTACAGTTTTTGCTAACTAATGCGTATAATAACAACTGACTAAACTTTCATCAAAATTAAAAATGGTGCAACATCTATTTTTTTTATAACTGGAAGGACTCCGTTATAATGCTCGTATCAAAAAAAGTTCCGAGTTTTTTTTTCCGGCAACCTTCAGAATTTCATTCTTTACATCTTTCTGAATGTAAATCACCAACTCTTATGAATCCTAACGGTTTTTCAAACGGAATGTAGCCTGGCTCCCGGTCTAATAAGGGATAAAGGCTACGACATTGTGCTATTTATATTTTAATAATATGTCATGTTTATTGTTAATATATTTCATAATTTTTTGGAAAAATCATAAAAATATGATTAAATAAGTCTGTAACTTTTAACTACTGATAATACAAAAAATCTTATCCAATTTTGTTCCAAATTTGATGTACTAACAAATTTGCATAAAATTCTTTGTTCAATTATCGATATTTTAGTTCATAAAAGCGAAAATTTAAAAAAAATAAATGTTTATGGGTCTATAACTTTGTTGTTATTCATAATACAAAAAAGTCGATGGAGACTTTTTTTATAGAATGTCAACCGTACTACAATTTTGCTAGTTAACATTTTGCCCTAACTCGGATAGTTTAGCTGAAAAATGCAAAAAACGCGAAAAAATGCGAAAATTTGAACTTCAAAGCTCTGTCAAAAATCAAATATTGAATATAGAAATTTGACTCAACGGGACTTTTTGTACTAAATTTAATACTCAAAAAGATCCATTCATTCATTTTTTTCAAAAATAATTTTTTCACAGTTTGCAGGACAAAAAACTGTTAAAAAAACCCGTTTCCCATGTTATTTAGACGGGAAAACTTCAACTTCCGTGGAGGACCTATTAAAATTGGAATTTTGAGCTCCGCTTTTAACAGGAGCTTTGTTTGGGCATTTCCTGAGATATTTTGGGCTGAGAGCGAAAAAAAATATCGCCTTTTTTTGGCACACCCTAATACACATACACACACGGCAAGGGCGTAACTACAGGATGGCTGAACTGGAAAAACCCAAGGGGTCCACTACAGATATTTTATTACTTTTTTTCTTGGTCACCACCTAATCCTTCGTAAAGGACCCAACATTAAAAATTTGCCAGTGTCCCTAAATTTGTAATTACGCCTCTGACACACGGACGGTGTATTTTTAATATAAATAAATGATCTTAACTACTTCCAAACAGAGCTGTGTAATTGGAGTTTTACCAATTTAGGTGGAGTCGGACTTCGTTAATAAAATAATGGTTCTTGCAAACTTTATTTTTTTAAGGGAAAATATATTTTGAAGAGTCTATTAAATCAATAAATAGAAATAACACGGTACTTAATAATTTTAAATATAATACATACTGTACAAAAGATGAAGGGTATTAAATATCACATACTTTGAAATACAAAAATATAGAATGTCCCATTAAAAAAATTAGTTTTATAACATTGAATTTATAATATAAAACAATTATGCTATTTCCTGGCCAAAACATAAAATTAGATCTCCAAAACGAAGCCCAAAATGATTGTTTAAATCAGTGGCGTAGATACCTTTTTGTGATGGGGAGGTATGCCAGTATTAAATCTCATAAATCTCAAAATTATATTTTTTACTATGAAAATTATATTTTATGTGGTGCAAAGTACAAAAATTGGTTATATTTTTCATTGTTTAAAAAAATGCTCGTATATTATAATCATGTTATAATTTTCGTATTAATGGGGGGGATTGATCTCCTTAATCCCCCTTCTAACTACGCCACTGGTTTAAATACTATGTATAAAAACGATAATTAAAAAATACCCTTCAACTTACAACAAAAGAGTCGAAGTCAGAACTACTCAGAACCATAGGTTTTGTGGTATCCGGCGAGTTTTTCGAAACACAATTTTTCGAAATACAATTCTTCGAATGAACAATTTTTCGAAAAAAATAAGTTTTGGATTTGGGTTTTTTAAAATAAGTTTTACACAAAATTTGGTAAGGGTAGAAATGAAAAAGAAGAAAGAGTGTAGGTTAGGTCAGCTTAGGTCAGAATAGATTAGGTTAGTCCCGGTTAGGGTAGGTTAGTTTTAGTTAGTTTTGCTTATGTCCGGTATTATAAACGACCTAGCAAATTTGCAAGCTAGCAAGCACTCTCAAATAGGGTTTCAAACTTATATGACAGTTCTTTTAAAGTTTTAGATAGATAGTTTCATACATAGAAAGTAAAAAAAAGGTATGTAAAGTATATTTACTAAAGTGTATTTACTATAACCTTGCGTAAAAAACGGTAAAAACCAACTTACTGAGAACTGTCATATAAGTTTGATATCTCATTTGAAAGTGCTTGCTAGCTTGCAAATTTGCTAGGTCGTTTATAATACCGGACATTAGAGTAGATTAGGTTAGTGCCCGGTTAGGTTAGGTTATATAAAGGTAATATTCAATTTACAGGGATCCAGCATAATTTTCAATAATAACAAAAAACTTAGGTACCTATATTATTTTAAATAAAAATTAATAAAAAATGTTTTTTAAACTGGATGACTTAGACCATTAAAAGAGCGGGGCGCTCATAAAGTCATATGTATAGCTTTAAATGAAATGAAAAATTTCTACCCTTATGTATTTTATCAATTAATACACAAGATATTTTTCCATGCATTTGCCTTTATAGCACCACGCGCTTTTATAAATTTTTCGAAAAATTAATCATTCGAAAAATTGTTCATTCGAAGAATTGTGTTTCGAAAAACTGTGTTTCGAAAAATTGTGATACGAAAAATTGTGTTTCGAAAAATTTACACCAAACCAGGTTTTGTACCGACTCCACATTACTCCACAACCCTGCTTCAAAGGAACATAATTCGCACGTATTCACCAAAACCTCGATTTGGTTTCTTCAATCATATCGATACACAGTTTCCTCATAAGCACATGTGGCTGACATTGAGAGAAACTACAACTCTCATAATAAATTAGAAAACACCAATAATCCTCAAAGGATTTAATTTCATACACGTTCATTGCAAACACTTTTGATGCTCGTAGATTTCTGATTAGTAAACTTAGGCTTGACGTACCAAGATGGTGGTTTATGTAGAATTTTCTCACGCAAAGCATCAGGTTCCGGGGATATCTTCTGATGGTTATCCTTTAAACTCAGTACCCGTTTTCCTGAAGATGAAGATGAAGGCAGATCTACCATAACCATTAACTCTTCCACTTCACATTCACTCGAATCCAATTTAACCGAATTAAACTGTTGGTGACTTGTAGTTCGCTGTATTACTCTTGTATCTGGAACGTTACTGGTCCAACATTTTCTTTCTATTTCGTGTGTATTTTTACTAAAACCTCTCTTAAGTATCTTTTTGATCTCTGTTCTAAACCTAGGATGTGTGACTGCGTAAATAAGAGGATCCAAACAACTCGCAGTTTTGCAAAACATTGCAGGGATCATCGAAACTAAAGGTGTTATGAACTGACGTTGGCCAAAAATACCCAGTAGTGCAACTATCGCGTAAGGTGTCCATGCAAAAAACCATACGAAGATTACAACGATGACAACACCAGCAAGTTTTATTTCAGTTCGTACTTTCTCCTGGTCTTTACAATGTCTAGAAGAAATGCTCCCTTTCTTTTGGTTCCTGCTAAGCTTCTGAGTTTCAATAACTACTTTTAATATGTTTATGTAACAGTATAAAATAATCACAAATGGAATTACCCAAGCGGCAACGAAGTAAATGAAAATGAAGTTTTTGACGCGAGTGTTATTGGACATGTAGTCGAAGCTGCAACTTGTTAGAAGTCCTTCGGAGATGTAGGGACCCACGTCGCCGATGTTGAATAGCGGTATCGATGAGAATATTGCACCGTAAATCCACGTGATGACAACCCAGTATTTGGCGCGTAGGTTTTTGTTCTGTCTGATTGGACTTAATGGATACACGATCACGTAGTATCGATCTAAAGAAATAGCAGCGAGGGTCCCGATGGATACGGTACCCGTGAGACCGCCGATGAAACCGTAGAGCTGGCATCCTGGAATAATAATTCTTTGTTATAGCATTAGACAATGGATATTGACTTTTTAAACATTATTATTTTGCTTCTTCGCCATATCGAAAATATGTAATTTTGTTTTGTCTAACCAACAGTAAAATGAAATGTAATTTAGCATGGGGAATGGGGAGTAGGTAATTAAAAAAAAAATAAAAACTAAAACCTGACTATGACAAAAGATTTAAACTAATCTTTTTTACAGTTTAAATGTTTTAGTGCATGCAGTCGGATTTATAGTTTTTTTATACTTTTATTTTTATTTAGAACTCGAAAAAAAATCTCTCTTTTTTCTCTTTCTCTAACCGCTAAACCGATCTTGATGAAATATTTGACAGGGAGATAGCTTGCATCCTGAGGAAGGATGAACAGTAGACATCAGTTATAACGACATCGAAGGAACCGATCATATTGGGTTGCAAAAGCGGATAGTCGCAATAACCGGTAAAAAATTAATTATATGGGATTCAATTGGACTTTTATTTTGAGTCGTTAAAACCGATATGTCATATTAACTGATGTCGTTATAACCGGTTTCTTCTGTAGTTTACTTTTACTCCGAAAAATTTATTGTAGATAAAAAAATATGAAAACGATTGGTGATTATTTCTAGAAATTTCAAATATTTTTTTATTTTTTTTTGCTTATGCCCAGTATTATCAATCAATTTAAAGCTCCTTTAGCGCTAAATGCTCCTTTAAAGTAAATTTGGTATATTACAAATGTGATTTAAATCAATATTTAAGCTCTCAATGAAAAATTTACATAATATACGTTGTAAAGAAATACTGCAGAAAATTTAAAATCTATCTAATTAAATCTATTATGTTTGGATCTGTTGATAATACGACAGTTAGTTAAAGGAGCATTTAGTTAAACTTGATAATACTGGGCGATAGTATCATACAAAATTGACATTTAAAAATGCTTCAGATAAAAGTTAGTTGTTTATTTTTCCTGTAAATTACAAATATGTAACAAAAAATATGGGTTCTCATTTGAAAGAGAAATATTGAAACTAAAAACGCATCAAGGTGGCCTTTTAAAGGTCAACCTATAATGTCAATTTATAGTGCCTTCGAAATCGTTAAACTTTTATCGGAAACATTTTTTCTTAAAATATATTATAGCCCAGGAAATATAGTCCAGTGCCAATCCGACTTTTTGAAGCTAAAAAACAGAAAAATTCTCTACAGGCTGGCGATAGTGGGAATCGTTGCTAAAAATGATTACAAAAAGAGGAAAAATAAATGCACCCTTGCACATGAAGCGGTTTCGAAGGGGGGTGGTTTTTAAGGGTTGAAAACGGTTTTTTGCGATTTTCGACGAAGTATGACTTCCTATCGAAAAATGGTCTTCAGTAAAGTTGTAGATAATAAATAAATCTACAATTTTGTTTCAAACCAATTTACAACATAACCTCAAAATTTTCGAGATAATAGCAAAAAACCGTTTTTTAAAATTTTCGAGTTTTTTATGCCGAAAAAATTGCCAAAATACTTGAAATTTTCATGAAATGTATGTTTTAAAGCCCCTTAATATTACCGACCTGTCCGGAATATCAAAGTTAAATATTTCTTGAAATATTAACGTTTTTCGAAAAAAATGAAATTTTTTCAATCGAAAAATTGATCATAGAAATTTTCGATTTTTTAACTTTTAGGGAACTCATTTTTTTCATCTTGAGTTATACTTTAAGATAGATAAAAAAATTAAATACCTTTACATTTAAAAATTCTGTGAAAAATTAGAAAAAACAAAAATAGCGATTTGTAAAAAACGCAATTTTATTTTTCAATCACTCTAAAAATTTTGTACTAATCATGAAATTTTTGTGTTAAAATACAAATATAAAATATATTCAATTTAATAAAAGGATAATTTAGTTAAAAAAATGTAATACGGTGTAAATTGATAGGAATAGAATGCTGTAATTAATTAATTGAAAATTTTTAACATAATAATAAAAAAACTTTTTTTAAAAAAAATAATAGTATATTAATTTTTTGTAAAATTAATATAAGTACTATGTAATGGAACTTTATTTTATTTTTTAGAACAAAGTAATTTTAAATATATGTACAAAAAATCAATTTATAATGCTTTTACGAATTATTACCGAAAAATTACTTATTAACTGCATCCTATTCCTATCAATTTACACTGTATTACATTTTTTTTCGTAAATTATCCATTAACAAAATTGAATATATTTTATTTTTGTATTTTAGCACAAAAATTTCATAATTAGTACAAAATTTTTAGAGTGATTGAAAAATAAAATTGCGTTTTTTACAAATCGCTATTTTTGTTTTTTCTAATTTTTCACAGAATTTTTAAATGTAAAGGTATTTAATTTTTTTATCTATCTTAAAGTATAACTCAAGATGAAAAAAATGAGTTCCCTAAAAGTTAAAAAATCGAAAATTTCTATGATCAATTTTTCGATTGAAAAAATTTCATTTTTTTCGAAAAACGTTAATATTTCAAGAAATATTTAACTTTGAAATTCCGGACAGCTCGGTAAAATTAAAGGACTTCAAAGCATACATTTCATGAAAATTTCAAGTATTTTGAACAATTTTTCGACATAAAAAACTTGAAAATTCAAAAAAACGGTTTTTCGCTATTATCTCGGAAAATTTGAGGTTATGTTGTAAATTGGTTTTAAACAAAATTGTAGATTTATTTATTATCTACAACTTTACTGTAGACCATTTTTCGATAGGAATTCATACTTCGCCGGAAATCGCAAAAAAACATTTTCAACCCTTAAAAACCACCCCCCTTCGAAACCGCTTCATGTGCAAGGGTGCATTTTTTTTTCTTCTTTTTGTTATCATTATTAGCAACGATTCCCACTATCGCCAGCCTGTAGAGAATTTTTTTTCCCCAAAAAGGCTTTGGCACTGGACTAATAAAGGTTTTTACTAAGAAAAAATTCCGATCAAGCTGGATTTTGGTGGAGACTTTTATTTTGATGTCCTAAACATACCCTAAAAAGTACCCTTAATTTGGATGGCGTGTTTTTATTTTTTAGGGGGTAAAGGGGGGCTAGTTCTAGTTTTTTGCAAATATCTCAAAAATTATTAATTTTTCGAGAAAAATTGTTCTGAAGAAAATTGTAGCTTATAAAATTCTACACAAAAAAGGTATTTATATTTTTTCGTATAATCAATACTTTTTAAGTAAACTGTAAACACTCACGGGTGCAGTGAAGAGTGCCAAAATCCGAACTTTTAGGGGCAAGCAATTTTATGGTTGATTATTATAGATTTTGGGGCGTAAAATTCGAAAAAAATAACCCGGACTAGCGAAAAGTAGTGCAACACCCTTAAAAAATTGGTTGAAGGGTGAATACTCTGTTTTCAAAAAATTTTTCAATTTTTCTCAAAATCTAAATCAATGACGGGGTGTTTTTATGGTTGATATTTGTTGGGGACACTTAGACGAATCGATTGGGACCACAAATATTGAATTTGACAGAAAAATACTCTTTCTAAAGGGTTTAAAAAAACGTAAAAATGTTTATTTCGAGGAAAATAATTTAAAAATTAATAATTTTTGTTCAAATCAAAATTGGTCTCAAATTGTTCCTGAAGTTCTAAAGAATACTGATCAACCATAATTTTAAAAAATATTAATATTTTGCTTGGTCGGAATTTTTTTTTAGTTTGACCGTTTTTTTGAGTCTATTGTAATACGACGTATCGGTTAAAATAACTCAAAATAAAAGTCCAACTGAATCCCATATAATTGCATTTTTATCGGTTATTACGACTATCCGCTTTTTACGACCAATATGATTGGCCCCTTCGATGTCGTTATAACCGGTTTCTACTGTATAATAATATGATACCTAACAACTACCATTATGAATTAAAAAAAATATGTAGGCCATAACACGCGTATATACCTGAAATATATTATACAGTAGAAACCGGTTATAACGACATCGAAGAGACTGATTATATTAGGTCTAATAGCAGATAGTCGTAATAACCGATAAAAATGCAATTATATAGGATTCAGTTGGACTTTTATTTTGAGTCGTTAAACCGATACATCATATTAACCGATGTCGTTATAACCGGTTTCTACTGTATTTCAAGTACAAATTGAACTGTTACGAAATTAAATAATTTAAGTCGAAAATACAATTTTCAATAATACTACCTACGTCTCAAACATTTTAATCGAATAAACAGTAATTTCATTTATTCATAAACATCAGCAGAATTAAGATATGCTCATTTTAAACTTGATAAGAATTTATAACTAATGAGTTTAATCCCTTTTAATGAAATATTTCTGGAACACATTTTGCGTTCTCATGTTTTGAAATCTACTGGTGTAATTCAAGAGTATTATATTAGTTCAGAATTAAATAAATATTGTTGAAAAGGAGGATTGTAAATCAAAATATAGATATTTAGTAAAGTGATAAAGGATTAATTGTAAAATATGGTAGGGGAGGCCTGAAAAATATAATAAATATCAAAAGTTTTTCTTTTAAACTTAAACCAATAAAATTCGAACTAATAACACGTGACTTAAATTCAGAACCTAATCAACTTCTAAAGATCATCGTGGAAGATATTACCTACTTCCCAAACTTAGTTTCGCTGAAATTATATTAAGGTTTACCGTCACATTAAATACCTTACATTTAACTACATAAACTTTATTAATATACCTACAAACAACTTTGACTATGTACAAGTAATGTTTGACAATCCCGTTAAGTCTGTATTATATTGGCTATTATATTAATGATATAATACACTGATTAGTAGAAAAAAAACCACGGACAAGTGCGAGAAGAATTCACGCCGTGAGGGTTCCGTATCGTAATATAAACATTAATATATTAAAATTAATATATTATAAACAAAAGTTAATTACGTAGATAGACATACATAGTATCCGCGTTTCGGCTTTTGAAACAAAAATCGAATTTTACAAAACTGATAAAACTGAAGCCATAATCAATTGCGTCGCTAGGAGGGGCGGAAATTGGGTGTAACCCCCCCCCCTCCAAAAAGAAAGAAAGAAAAATAAAAGCCAATAGTTTTATGTTTTGCACATTATGCTGGTGCCACCCTCTGTAAACTTTTAACGACAGTATAAATATCAGTGGTCCCTATTTTTTTAATAAATAGAACGGTTATCATCCCTTTTAAACTTTGACAAAAAAGTCAATTAGTTCTATTTTATTCACATTTTTCCCCTGGAAATTTTAAACAGAAAAAAAGAAACCTGAAGAATTACAGTTTTTCCCTGTGCATCTCGGATAGTAAGCGACAACCTAATTCTAAAATATTTTTTTACAATCTGAAACTGTACTAATGTTTGCAGATACTAAATATAAATTAATGGATAATCTTCAATCATCATAGCCTAAAATTATATTATTAACCTTCCGTCGGGCGCGGGGTATATTGTAACGTATTCGGGCGCGGTGTGTCAAAATGATACACTGTATTATGTTTTTTAAATTACGTTGAATTTTTGCATATTATTAGTATTTTAATGTCCTAAGTTTATAAAAAAATTAATATTACATTTAAAATATAAAATATATTTTCTAACTGCTAACTAAAATATGTTTTCTAACTACTAACTACTTAATCGTCACTTGAATCCTGCTGTGATGATAGGGTTTTCTTTTCCCCTAAAACCCCCACTCCCGTAGTATTTTTCCCGCCTGATCGAATGAAAATAATTACAACCCTTCATATGTGACAGGGGGTGAAATATTAATAACCAAATTAAAATTTTTCCCACACAAACATTTCCACCCCCTTTCTATTCCTTAAGGGATGAATTTTTGGAATTCGAAGTAGCCTATGTCCTTTCTCAGGATGCAAGCTTTCTTCCTACCAAATTTCATCAAGATTGGTTCAGCGGTTTAGCCGTGAAAAGGTGACAAGCAGAAGACAGACAGACAGACAGGCACATTTTCGTATTTATAATATTAGTATAAATATTATTAATGAAAAAAACATTATATTGAATGTTAATTAAAACACTTACCGAAATATTATTAAAAAAACGACTTCTTTAGAAATTTTATAAATTCAAGTGGTTGGTCGCGGTGTATCAAAATGAACTTTTTAACTGTAATTTTACTTCTCTGTGATAATTTGATAACTGAAGGCTATTACCATGTAAAACAATTATAAACAGGAAGGTATTGAAAGTTCAGGGGTTGAATCAGTAACCATTTCAAGATGGCATTAAAATTAGTTGGAAGTGTATCAAATAGATCAGCCGCGCCCGACGGAAGGTTAAAGTTACAGAGAGTAAAATATATCCTTAATATACAGTGCGTTCATGATGAAAGGAACAAATTCGTTTAAAATTCAGATAATTATTTTGTGGAAAAACGCTCGGACCCGTCGATTAGTATTTTTAGTTGCGGATTTTTTGACATAAAAAAATTGTATACAGGGTGTCTCAAGAAAAAGATATTCAGACATCATTGATTTTTTTAAATGGGACACCCTATATATTATGCCATTTTTGAATTGTACGATAATTTCTGAGCACTTTTTGTACACATTCCATAGCTCTAGAATCAGCGGTTTTTGGAATAATGACGTTGGAAATGTGTCTCAAGATGAATATTTGCAGTCATCATTGATTTTTTTTAATGGAACAGCCTATATTTTATGCCATTTTTGTATTGTACGGTAAATTCTGAACACTTTTTGTACAACATACCGTAGCTCTAGAATCAGTGGTTTTTTGAATAATTTTATTTCTTTTGAATATTTTATTATTAAAGTTCATTAATTTTTTATTTATTTATCACATTACAAACGTCATTATTCCAAAAACCGGACAATTCAAAAATGGCATAAAACGCAGGCTGTGCCATTATAAAAATCAATGATAACTTCATTATATTCATCTTAAGATATATTTCATACGTCATTATTTCAAAAACCGCTGACTTTAGAGCTATGGTATGTTGTACAAAAAGTGTTAAGAAATTATCGTACAATTCAAAAATGGCATAATATATAGGGTGTTCCATTTAAAAAAATCAATGATGTCTGCGTATCTTCTTCTTGAGACACCCTATATACAATTTTCTTATGTCAAAAAATCCGCAACTAAAAATACTAATCGACGGGTCCGAGCGTTTTTCCACAAAATAATTACCTGAATTTTAAACGAATTTGTTCCTTTCATCGTGAACGCACTGTATATAAAGCTCAACGTCTGTGTGTCTGTCTGTCTGTCCGTTAGTGCTCTTATCACTCGAGAACCACATATCCGATTTACGTGATTTTTTTTTTAATTAATAGGTACATTCTCTGGCCAGGTTATAGGCTATATTTTGTTACGTTAGGTAACAAAACAACTAAGCAGTGACGATAATAGTAAATCAAGTCGGAAAAAATTTTGCCGACGGCGCGCTGTTTTGCAATACGCTGCCTAAACCGTTGAATATAGAACAAAATAATGTATTAAAGAATTGTGTAGAATCAAAAGTGCTACAATAAAGTCCGCGACACCATATGTCTATCTTTTATATTTAAGCCACAATGACTGCTTTTATGTTACAAAAAAACATAAATTATTTGGGTTCGGTTTACATGCAGTTTTGACCTGCAAAACTTCAATCCTTAACGAAATAAATGATTTCATCGTCATAAGTACTTAATGTAGATATAATTTACCTTTTACAGAATCCAATTTGGTCTTTTGGTTTAGGAAATAACGTGTTATATACATATAATTACATATTATTCGCGAGAATTCGCGCGAACTATCTAAAGCGTCGCGCGGGGTTGGCGGGGTGAGAGGAGATACAACGCTCGGCTAGCAGTTGTTTATGATTCGCAGGGCAATGGGGCAGGCCGGTATTCTTTCGATTGTCAATTGTTTAATTTGTTTTCAATAATTAAGTTTTAAATTTAAATAGAACAAAAATTATTTTTAATTTTGGTCTGATTCGCTTTTGTTAGGTAGGTAATTTATGTGTTGTTTGGTTTTTATTAGAAACATAACTAATCGTGTTTATACTTAATTCAACTATATATTTTTTAAATCCTAAACAATATTACCGCGAGCGAAGCCGCGTGGGCCCACCTAGTTTTATAATAAAATAAGTTGTCGCTTACTATCCGGGATGTACAGGGAAAAATTGTAATTCTTTAGGTTTTTTTTTGCTGTGTAAAAAACACAAAAAAGAGGTAAATATGCTTTATTTTTTAACATATGAGACATGTGTCACCCCCTTAAGGGTATCACCCCCCCCCACCCACTCTTCCCCAAACTCGACAAATTACGATTGTTAAGATTATTAATTTTTTTAAATTGTAACATTATTAACTAACGCTCTGGGTTATGCAAGAGGAAATTGTATAATTTTGCAAACTTGCGATAAAAAGAGCCGATGCCAGCGCGCTGACGACAATCGTATCAGCAGTATCAATACGTATTTTATTCAAGAAGCTATGAACAAGGAGGTTTTTCCTATTCAACCTGAATCTTCCCACATCGTCGTGATAGTGACTGTTTTTGTGTTTACCGTCTTGTTAATTCGTGTTTTTTTTTGTTGGGGTATTAATTCGTTTTTAATTGTATTTTTGCTGTGATCAAATCGTGTGCCATTTATTGTATATTTTTTATTATTGAATAATTAATCACTATTGCTATTGGTCAGTGACGTTTGACTTAAATGCATTAATTTAATTGTATATCTTGTTGGTATGTACTTGCATAATTTTTGTAATAAATATTGTTATCTTTTTTATATGGTTGGTATTATTACTGTCATAAAATATTTAAAAAAAAATCAATATTTCAGCTGAATCGGTCTAGTAGTTTTTTTTAGTTATGCTACAGAGAGATATACAGACGTACAAAAAATTGCCAACAAGGTTTCTGTTATGACATAACTGATTTTAATGTACACATATATTATTTATACAAAATCGATTTAAACGTTTGTCAGAACCTACTTGCCTTCTAACTTCTAAACGATCCACAATCTATATATAAGTGCTTACTTACCAAAGTATCCTAAAGCCGGTCCAAAGTGGACACTGTTGTAAACAAACAGCGGCGCTTCAAGCAATAGCAGACAATCACTGACAGCCAAGTTAATGACCAAAGTGTTGGCCGGGGTCCGCAACGAACGGCATCTGTAAAATTTCATATTATGTTTTCTTATAATAAAATATCAAGTGGTTTGAAAAAAATGTTTTATCGATGATAAAATGTCCCAAGAGTCATTCACGTATTGCGTAAACTCATTTTTATATTATTTAGACCTCTCTCTACTCCTATGATGAATGGTGTCTACCCCCTCCCCGTATCTCTCTAAAGGATAAGATGTAAGAAACTTTATTTTTTGAGTCGAGAAAAAATATTTTAATAATAAATTTAATATTTGTATGAAAAACGTTATCCTTCATGTATTTCAATAAAATAAAAAATAACTAAAAATGCAAATTTTGTTTAAAAAATCTGACTTATATAAAATATTACATAAGAATTTATTCACCTCTACCCCATATCACTTGTCAGCAAAAAACACGAGACTCCTCTACGCAAATTTACTTGAATGGGTACCCAAAAAACATATTTTTAAGCATTTTTTAAAATTGTTAGTACTTTACAAGAAAAATATCTGCCATGGGTGCCACGGAACTTTCTTATACGTAATACTGACAGTAAACAGTGATTTTTATTTTTTTGAATGATATATTTCTGACAAATTAATAAAAGATAGAATAAAATGAATGGGGGACATAAACTAAAGAAATATTATTTTATACATTATGTATCGAACTAAAACGGAATTTTCGATTTATTTTTGAAATAAGACAAAAATGTTAGGGACAAAAAATAACGAGTATGTTTGTATCTATAATTTATTCCCCATACATTTTTTCAAACTCTTATGATTTAGCCAGAAATAATTTTTTAAAATAATTATTTAGAATAACCCACACTGTTCACTCTCAGTATTATGTATAAGAAATACCCATGATACCTATTGCAAACACGTACACTGTTCAGTAGTGTTCAGTCTCTGTAATATACATATACGTATAAGAAAGTCCCATGAAACTCATGACAGATATTTCCTCTCTGTTATGAACCATTTTAAATATAATTAAAAACGGACACTTATTAAAAAAAAAATTTGAATTTGTTTTTTCGAAAAAATGAATAGATCATAAAGATAATAATATTACCTACAATTTTTAACTTGACCATTTTTCTCTAATTCGCACTGTTTCAATGTAATTCGAAAAATTCAAAAATCGATCTAAGTAAACATCCGTATCCGGTTGAACGATCGTTTTCAAAAATTAAGGCATTCTTCCAAGACAAAAATTAATCTTAAGTATAAAATTTCACTCTTCTACGACTTCTCGTATTTGAGTTACAGCGTCTACAGACAGACAGACAGACATCATGGCGAAAATAGTCAGAATGGATTCAGGGAAGGTCAAAATGGATAATTCCATAATTCCATAAAAATCCGAATTTAAAAAAAAATCAGCTTTATAATACTTACTTATACTATATGCATATTTCATATACATGTGTATAAGAAAGTAAAAATTCCGAGAGGACACAAAATTGATCTAGACCTCGTTTCGTGAGAAGCCTTAACACCTGACAGAAACATAAACACGATTTATCAAAGGCATCGCTGTTAATCAAATGAGAATAATGTGGCTTTCTTTACCCCTTTGATATGACCTAGTTAATAATTGATAACATGTTGTTAATTAAATGATATACGTAATATCTAAATGTTTTGTTGATTCTATAATAAATTAATGATGAAAACTTCTATGTTTTATTTCCTTTATTCTTTATTTTACATTCATCTAAATAAATAAGAGATCAAAATGTTTATAAAAAAATGTCTGCAATATTGGCAAAAATTAATGTCTAAATATAGTAAATGCATAGTACTTTCTCGTGCTAAATTCATCAGTGGTAGTTAATTATTGAACAATTTAAATAAAAACCAATAAAATATTCAGATAAGCTGTCTACCATTGGTTAGCAGTTTAATTTTGATACAATTTTATTAAAAATTATTAATCCAAAGTTTTTCTTTCATGATCTGAAAGAAATGGAAGTATTGTAATACCGTCAAAAATTTGTGTCTGATTGAGAGATAAAATGACTTGTTGTGCGTGTGGCTATGTGTGTCTGTGTGTCTGGATGTAGAATTTTCTTCCGTTCATGATAACTACTGTAAATATGCACCGATTTAAATTATTTTTGGGGTAAATGTTTGTCTCAATGAGTACCTACTCCAGACCTATTGATTTTGGTGCTAATCGGATTAGGGGTTTCGGAAATATTCGAAAATTTGTACCAATTATCGTCTGAAAAGTGAGTAGTATCTCACCAATTTTGATATGACTTGGTACACTAATCTAAGGAGAACTTATTTCATAAACGTGCCGAAATAGCCACTAAAAATATTTGGGGTTTCACCCCTCTCTCTTACACAGAAGTAGTAGATCGTAAGATGCTCATTAAAATATTCGCCAATTAATTTACAGAGAAGGTGTTTTATGTTATGCATCTTAAATTGAATAAAAAATTGACTTTTTATATATTTTCTTTCGATATACACTATACAGGTATGCATAACAACGGCGTTTTATATTCTTATAAAAGAATTTTTTATTCTTGCTATACAATGCATAGACAAGCGACGACTCATTCAAACAGGAATAAAGTTTCAACCCCTTATTGGTTTTTTATCATTATGAATTGAACTAAAGTAAAAAAATACCCTTGGCCAGATTTCAAGTAGAAAAAAAGTATACAAATATTTTTTATGGTAAAAGCAATAAATGCTTTTTAACTTTACACGTTCACAAAGTCTAAATGACAATTTTATAGTTAAACGTTGGGATAATACTTGGATAAATACTAATTTTTTTAGACGATAATAGGTACAAAACTTCGAATATTTTCGAAACCCCTAATCCGATTAGCACCAAAATCAATAGGTCTGGAGTACTCACTGAGGCAAACATTTTCTTCAAAAATAATTCAAATCGATACATAAGTATTTACATTAGTTATCGTGAACGGAAAAAAATTCTACATCCAGACACACGCACAGCCGCCATGCGGAAATCAACTTTTCTTTACGTTTTGAAGTTAGTACAATCAGAATCTGTTCTTATCTCGGTCACGATTTTTTGACGGTATTACAATACTTCCATTTCTTCGAACATGGAAGTAAAAATGTATAGGCTTTATTGCTTTTTTGTTCAAAAAACACCGAGTTTCTGTTTTGTTTTCTCGGTGTAAACACCGCATTAGGTTCGATTGAACTATGAATTCAAAACTGACGAAATACATCTCGTTAAGTTCCCTTGTTCGACGATAATAGGTACAAAATTTCGAATATTTCTAAAACTCCTAACCCGATTAACAACAAAATTAATAAATTCGGATGGAGTAGGTACTCACTGATACAAACATTTTCCCTAAAAAGAATTCAATTCGATGCATTTTTACATTAGTTTTCGTGAACAAAAGAAGACACACACCCACACAGACCCACGCACAGCCATCATGCAGAAAAAAACTTTCTTTACGTTTTGAAGTACTTATACACAATCAGAATCTACTTTTATCTCACAATCAGACACAAATTTTCGATGGTATTACAACCATTTCTTTCAGTACATGAAAGAAAAAAAGTATTTGGAATCTAAATCACTACGCTTTCAAATAACAAGAGATTTCGGTTAATACGCATTTTTGATTATTGGCGAATAATAAATTAAAGGTCATAGGGGATAAATATATGGAAATTGCACCCAAAAATTATTTTACTGTATTTTTTTTATAAGCCTGTATAGACCTCTCACACATAAAATTTTTATCCAAATCGGTTCATCCAATCCGAATATTTTTTCTTCGAAAATCAATTGAGGTTAGGAGCTGATATATTCAGGATCTTAGTATTTTTATTGTACTAACATATCTTGGAAATTTCGCTCCAATATCTTTTGGAGAAATTTTCATATACAGGATGATTTACAACTAGTGTAAAAAAAATTAACAGTAGATCGAGGACGTTATTTTAAGCAAAAAAGTTTGTATGAACATGTGTCCGAAAATTCTTTGTGAGGGAGCTGCAGCCTTTCAAAGATTTTACTCTAAATGAGTGTTTATTTAACAACTAGAGAACTTTTTGTGGTACAGTAATAAAATTTTATTTCCAGTTTAGCATTAATACGTGTCATCGATTTCCACTATCAAACATTAATAATTTAGACCAGGGGCGTATGGGCCCAATGGGCTCGCCGATTTTTATCAAGTATTTTTTGTTCTTTAATATTTTCCTGAGTTGAGTTCTTGTAGAAGATTATATGACACAAAACACACAAAAATATACTTTACTAGCTGACCCGACAGACGTTGTCCTGTCTTAACTATGAATATTGAATTCGTTTACTACAAAAAAATGAAAGCGTCAGTCGAAAACTATAAGCGTTAGAAGTGAAACTTTTTTTTTATTACGGAATGCAAAAACTGTAAAAGAGGAAATAGACAGAAAATTTACTCAGAACCAAAACAGAAATTATTTGTAATATAAATTAAACACCACAAAATAAGACAAACACTACAGTATAGTTGCCTATAATTATACCCAAAATCCAAGAATGCATATGAAAATCACCGCGGAAGCTTTTAAAATTATACCCAGAAGCCTAGATGCATACGAAAATTTACTCTAGCCATAGGAGGCTTTACAGTCCCCCACCACTATCACCGTAAAAAAGTGGGAACTCTATTTTTTAAAAAAGGGGGGAAGGGGGGGAACCCCTCCCCTTTTTTCTCATAGGAAGCTTTACAGCCCCCCACCACCACCACCGTAAAAAAATGGGAACTCTCTTTAAAAAAAGGGGCGGGGGGGGCAACCCCCCCCCATTTCCCATAGGAGGCGTCCTATGTTTCAAGTTGGATCAAACTGCACACGGTGTACAAATTTGATTAAAATCGGTTAAGTAGTTTAGGAGTCCATAGCGGAGGAACATGTGACACGTAATTTATTAAGATTAATTTATTATAAGACCTACTGTTTTTGAGAAATATTGAGAAAAAGAAAGTATTACAGAATTTTGCTTAATACGGATGCTTCAAATTATACAAAATAAGCTTATATACTTGTTCTATGATTAAAAATAAGATAAAAAATTAGTATAAATATACCTCTAAACCTGCATTTTTATCAACAAATAGTCATTTATAGTTTCATTTTTATTATGATTTTTTAATAGTTATAACCTGCTATAAGTCTATGATGACAATAATTTTGAGATTTTTTTAAATTATATTTTTTTATTATTTTTAATCATAGAACAAGAATATAAATTTATTTTGGGTATTTTGAAGCATTCGTATTTAGTACAATTCCGCAGTACTTTATTTTTATCAATATTTCTCGAAAACGGTTGGTCCTATAATAAATGAACAAGGTATATTTTTGTGTGTTTTGTGTCATATAATCTTTCACAAGTACCCAACTCAGGAAAAAATAAAGAACAAAAAAATACTTGATAAAAATGGGTGGGCCTACTGGCCTCATACACCCCTGGTCTAAATTACTATTGTTTGATAGTGGAAATCAATAACACGTATTAATACTAAACCGGTTATCAATTTTCATAACTGTATCACTGAGGGTTCTCAAGTTATTAAATAAACATTAATCTTAAGCAAAATCTTTGAAAGACTGTAGCTCCCTCGCGAAGAATTTTCGGACAATGTTCACATAAGGTTTTTTGCTTAAAATAACATCCTCGATCTACTGTTAAATTTTTTTACACTATAGTTGTAAATCATCCTGTATTGTAAAATATTGTTAAGTAGAGATTTCGAGTTTTAAAATATTTTTATCAATAATAATTTTAAATAATACCCTTTTGTCTACGAATATTTTGATCCCTTAATTATTCTCATGAGGCAGCTTGAAAGTATACGAGTATGTTAAATTTAATTGCATTCACATGTTGAAATGAACAACATATAGTAAAAGTTTTATCAGAGTGTATAAAAATATTAATATTTATGTCGGTAGCTTTATTACAATGGTTGATATTTGCATTGAAATGAAAATGAGATTTTCCAGAACAATTAAATAATTTGTTTAATTATTGAGTCGTTTGGAAGTGAAACCTTAGATTGTAGGTATAGGTACTTAATTAATTAGTTTTTCTTCAAAGGAAAATATTGCTTTAAAATTTAATTCAATTATATATCTTATTTTATTATATTCTAATTATCTCTAGTATAGGTATGTATAATTTATTTGTGGTGAAAATTATCAATATAATTAATTATATTTCTTATTAATAGCTGGGAATATAATTGATAGTGATAAATATAAAATACAATAATAAATACATTATTACTTTCTTATACTAGTATAAAAAATTTATCAAAACCCACACGTGGGTGTTGCCATGGACACAACTCAAAAAATACCCTTGCCAATCGATTCGTGAATCAATTCCGAGTTCAACGAGGTACATGAAGTCAAAATGGGCTAAACTAGAGCAACAGACCTACAATTTAGCGAAAACCCGAGGTATCTAGGTGGTCAGGGGGTCGAGATCTCGCGGTAGAAGACAGACGAACGGACGGAAAATCGAGCATATAAGCGCTACCACCTTTGGTGTGTTGCGCTAAAAATAAATAGAACCGATACAATATACAATACATGTATTCCCGGTGTTATTAATCAATTTTATGCTACTTTAACAAAAAAAATGCTTCTTTACAGTAGATTTGAATATTACTAATGTGATTTAAATGTCATATGATATACAGTAGAAACCGGTTATAACGACATCGAAGGGACCGGTCATAATGATCGTAAAAAGCGGATAGTCGTAATAACCAGTAAAAATGCAATTATATGGCATTCAGTTGAACTTTTATTTTGAATCGTTAAAATCGATACGTCGTATTAACCGACGTCATTATAACCAGGGACTTGAACCGGAATTTATTTATGGTTCGGGTTCAGTTCGGGTTCAATAATAATTTTCGGTTCGGGTTTAGGTTAAGGTTCAGCACGGTGCAAATTTTTTTGGGTTCAAAACCCGTTATTTTTTCAGGTTCAGGTTCGGGTTCGGGTTCAAATAAAAGAATAAAAATGAAAGTAAATTACTATTTGAAAATAAAAAAAAACTATCCTGCTGTGGGCTCACAAAACAATATACATAACATATATGCGGTATAAAATAAAAATTCATTAGAAACAATTTATTTTTAGTTTTCTAACTGTTTAGCTGTATTAAAAAAAATAAGTTATTAAAATCTCCATTTCTTGAGATAAAATCTATTTTTGTCAATCATATTATAACAAATGTATATTATTATATTTATAGTTTATTAATATAATAATATACATTTGTCAAAACAATGAAGAGACGAAAATACAGCTAGAAAAAATTAGTAAAAAATAAAAATACATTTTACAGATTGAAATCTTTACTTTTCAGATTTTTTGCAAATTGAAAAGAATTAATTTTTACAAAGTTATAGAATTATAAAGTTAGCAAAAAAATGTAAATTTGATTAGTGGACTTCATACAGTGAAATTCAAACAAATTTCCAATTTGTACATTTTACAATCACTTTTAAAAATCAATGAAAGAAAATTGATTAAATATTATGAATAATTTCTTGAACCTTTCCATGAAAAGGTTCGGGTTCAGATTCAGGTTCGCTGACTTTGAAATATAGCGGTTCGGTTCGGGTTCAAGTTCAAAAAAAATACGGTTTTTTTTCGGGTTTATGGTTCGAGTTCAGGTTCAAGTCCCTGGTTATAACCGGTTTCTACTGTATATACAGGGTCCTCCAATAGTGTGTCCGGCATTGTTTTACGCCCAAACTATTGAAGATAGAGTTTTAGGATAAAAAAATTATTATATATATTGACCCTAAAGAATTTCAGGAAAATATTTTCAACCCCCTAAAACCGCTCCTTGGGGGGTAGTTTGACGGTTCATGCCCGTTTCTCAGTAAAATCAAATGGAATGGTATATCAAAAAGTACATATTTGTAAAGATCATAAAAAAATAAGAAACTTTCGTAAAACAAAAATTTTCATACTTTCAATTGTTTAAAAAATATGGCGACTTGTTCTCAAATTTTAGGGTTTCACTAAAAGTGGTCTAATTTCGTTAAAAATTAATGGAATTTTATTATTTTTTCAAATTTAGAAAGTAGAAATAATGAACTTTGTAAAGATGTATGACTATTTGTGATTTTGATAGTTTAAAGTGCCATACGCGATATATCAAAAATTCAAAAGTTCAACTAGGGATAATTCGAAATTTTCAAATACAACGGTATATCAATTAGTACTTTTTCTTCAAAAGGATATGTAAATAAACAACTTTTGTTAAGAAAATTTAAAATTTTAAATTATAATTTTAAAATTGAAAACTGAAAATTAAAATTTTTAATTTTAATTTTTTTTATCGAAAACTGTTTATTTACATATCTTCTTTAAGAAAAAGTACTAATTGATATACCATTGTATTTAAAAATTTTGAATTATCCCTAATTGAACTTTTCAATTTTTGGTATGTCGAGTATGACACTTTAAACTATTAAAATCTCAAATAATCATACATCTTTACAAAGTTCATTATTTCTACTTTCTAAATTTAAAATAATAATAAAATTCCATAAATATTTAACGAAATTAGAGCACTTTGAGTAAAACTCTAAAATTTGATTACAAGTCGCCATATATTTTAAACAATTGAAAGTATGAAAATTTTTGTTTTACGAAAGTTTCTTATTTTTTCATTATCTTTACAAATATGTACTTTTTGATATACCATTCCATTTGATTTTACTGAGAAACGGGCATGTACCCCCCAAACTACCCCCTTAGGAGCAGTTTTAGGGGGTTGAAAATATTTTCCTGAAATTCTTTAGGGTCGATATATATGGTCAATTTTTTATCCTAAAACTCTATCTTCAATAGTTTAGGCGTAAAACAATGCCGGACGCACTATTGGAGGACCCTGTATTTAGATCATTTTTAGCTAAATGCCACCGAGCTGGTAAAAAGTAACTACATCAAACATTTGAAATTCGTACAAATACCATATTTACTTATGCATATGTATTATTATAATAATTGATATTTTCCTTGCTTATTTTTACAATTCCTATCCACTGCATTTGATTCATATTAAACCAATCGCATATTCCGTATAGTAATACATATTATTTGTTATTTCTTTATTTTCATATAAATCTGTACAGTATCAAAAGCTCTTTTTGTCGTTGAAATGTCGCAAGGAACTTTATTTGTTTCTTTTGAGAATGAGTTGATGGGAGTAATTTCTTCAAAGTTACAATCTATGTGAAAATGAATACGATTGGTTTTTTGTTTGTTATGAAATGCAGTTATATCTACACACTTGTATCTTCGAGAACTTCAAAGTTATAATTAAAGAGCAAAATAACTTTGTAATGAAATATATATCGTGCGGATATATAAAATAAATTATG
Organism: Sialis lutaria; assembly: GCA_949319165.1. Lineage (NCBI taxonomy): Eukaryota > Metazoa > Arthropoda > Insecta > Megaloptera > Sialidae > Sialis > Sialis lutaria. The sequence continues at coordinate 20,727,576 of OX439241.1, forward strand.
TGTATTGCCGGCTCTACACGTTATGCCGGCTCTACACGTTAGCCAACGCGTTGGCCAACACGTTCGTGATGCGTCCACACGTTGGAAGGTCGTTTAGTTTGCTTCGGTTCAGGCCAATGTGCGGACGAATTTAATAAAATGGATATTGAGGCGCTAACTGCTGCTGCGGTTAATTTATTCACAGCATACCGCAACTACGTGAATGTATAAGATAAAATGGGCAAGTGCATGTTGGGCACGCACATGATAGGGTTCCGTAGTCATTCTCACTAAAAAAAATAGTTATTTCAAAATTTTCGTGACTGAAGGGTTTAACTTTTATTAATGCATTTTAGGAGACCTATCAAATGACACCTCACTCAATGGGGCAAATAAAAAAATGTGAGTTCACTTTTCAGTCTACAGAAGGGGGGTCCAAAATATTTTTGACAATGTTCGTTATAATTTTCAGTGAAAGTACTAATTAAAATCTACATTCTGGAATGTTTTCAGAATTTTTTAACTGATAGAAAATAGAAGGGGGGGGGGCGCTTTGATAATGACTTTGGAGAGAAAATACATCGTGATCAAAGGGTTGAAATTAAAAGGTTCTGTTACATTTTTATTGCATTTTAGGATACCTTTCTAACGACACCCCACTCAATGGTTTAGGTGATTTTTTTTTAAACTGTTCATTTATAAAAGGGGGGTCTAAAAAAATTTTATTTTCAAAAATCTTATCATTTCTGTTTTTGGGTCATCAATCTACGACCGTATACCAAATTTCATCTTATTATGACAAAATTTTTCAAGACGGACGGACGGACACGGAGAAACTATAAACTATAAGGGTTCCTAGTTTTCTACGAAACCCTAAAAAGGGTGATCAAAATTAAATCAGGTGCGTGCGATCACTCTGAGAGCTCGTAGCAAACTAAACGCGCGGCCAACGTGTGGACGCAGCGCCAATACTCTGCCACAACTCTTTGATCTTTTGTTAAAAACCGACACCACACGGATCTCGCGCCAACTTGTGGGCCAACGTTCCAATACAAGCCAACTAAGCACAAACACCCGCTCTACACGTTGGCCAATACGTTGGCTAACGTGTAAAGCCGGCATATTATGAACCTACTTGAGCTAATAAGAAAAGAAAACTTTGGGGCTGTTGTGTCCACGTTGTCGTATTGAGTTTTCATCAGAAGTGTTTTTGACTTCTGAAAAAAAAAGTCCGAGTTGAAACGTCAAGTAATACAATACGACAACGTGGAAAACAGTCCGAAAAGTGTGTTCTTATTTCTTATATAAGGTGTACAAACATACCTTATACAAGGTGTTCAAAATAAAACGTTACGAATTTTTATTTCGAAAATTAAGCTGCTTATAAATAACAAAACTTCTCAAACTAAAGGAAGGAGCAATATCATGATAGTTTTTATGTGTTGTTTAATGGTTTTTTAATAGTAAATCTGATTGTTTTAAATAATAATCGATATTTATGTACTGATGTTATTCTACGTGAAAAAATTAGAATTTTTTTTTAACTATCCGAAACGATTTAGAAAATTTTTTCAGCAAATGTATGAACGCGAAATATATAATCGAAGCAGCTTGCCATCTCTTGAAAACTTTAAATTATTTATTAACTACATAACTAGGTACTAACCAGTTCATATCTCATTAAGTTCCTATTTGACTTGCTTTGGAATATAATTCGCTAGTAAATGGTATTTTTATTTATTTTTTAAATTTTTGATAAATGTTTTTGTACCTACATTGTAATATTGGTCAATGTTCAAATAAATTATTGTAATAATTATTATTATTGCATTAGTACTCGCTAACATATGGATGCACTATACTTCAACTATCATTGTGGTTAAAAAATTTAGAAACTCTAATGTCCGGTATTATAAAGAAGCTAACAAATTTACTAGTTAGCAAGCACTCTCAAATGACAGTTCTCTTGGAGTTTCATAAAGACTTTGACAAGTTTCGCGCACACGTTGTATGTAAACATGGGCGGTATTAAAACAGTTGCAGGGATGCTAGCGCTCCTCTTTTTTCCTCTTTTTTTTGGGAGGTCGGTCCTAAAGCACCCTTTTTTCAAAAAAAACTCCTCTTTTTCCTCTTTTTTGACTGATTTCAAGTTGACTTTGTTATTTGTTAGCTTATAATTAGCTTATTATTTTATTTTATTTAGCTTATTTTATTTTATTTTATATATAGCTTATAATTTTATTTAAAAAATAAAATTGTTCGATGTAAGAGAGACAAAGACAGAAATATAAAAAACGAGTAAGATAAAAGAACAAGCTTTCGAATGTTTTTATTGAATTTCTAGTAAAAAAAGTTTGCAAAAATTTTACGCTTTTAATTTTATAAAAAATTAAGAGATCATTTTTCGATCTCGGCCAGAGCAGCAGGGGATGATAAAAATAATTGGACTCTTGATTCAAAAACTAGAAAATACAAGCTTTTGAATGATCTTTAGATCATGCAAATTCAATCATTTTTCACGGTAATTTAACTGTTTGAAATTGGTAAAAAATTTGCTTATTTAAAATTATCGTTTAATTTTTTGATGAGTGTATGATATGTAAAACGCCATGGCGTTCGACGAAGGTAAATGTCACTTATATGAATCTCATATAACAGATTTGCAAAGTCATAACGCAAACGTTAGTTTTAAGATGCCAAGGCTTTATGGTTTCATATATAATACCCAGAATTTGTTGTCTTTAAGGTTCTTAAGGGGTTACATATGTCCAGCAGCGCCAAAAACGCGCTAAAAGAAAAACTGTTTTTAGAAGGGATAGAAATAGAAATTAATAAAAATAACTTTTGCACATTGTTTATTAGTATTTAAACTTTATAAAAAAAACCATTTCGTTTTTTTCTCAAAAATTACAAAATTACATCTTGTAAAACAAAGTTAAAGTTATAGTTATAGGATTTTTGAAATTCTAAAAATTTGGCAATTTACGGCAGCTTTAAAAACAGTGCATTTTGTGTCATAAATGCCCCACTGTAATTATGTTTATAAAATTCTTTAATCACAATATCAAAAACTCGGCTTGACAGACTATAGAGAAAACAATTTCGAATATTTAAAAAAAAGCATAAAAAATATCAAAAACTGTACGAGTTATCATGCAGACCGTGCCGGAAAAAAAAGAGTTTTGAAAAAACGTATTTAAAGTTTCAAGTGTGGGCATCAGACTGTTGTCGGGCAGTCACGTTTTTTATAATAATTTTCGATCTATGAGGAATTTTTACAATCGACTTTCACAGAAATACGCCTAAAACTATAGAGAATAATAATCTGTAAAAAAAATATTTTTTTGAAAATTCTGAACGTATGTAACCCCTTAATATTTTCGGGAATGTTTTTTGTCCTTAATAATAAGAAATAATAGCGCAAAAACGTAAAAAAAATATACTTCTAGATTAAACGTTAAAAAATATTTCTATAGATAACCTATTCAAGAGCTAGAAAAGTCCTCTTTTTGGTCTCTTTTTCAAGAAAAAATTCCTCTTTTTTGAGAAAAAAATATACTTTCATCCCTGCAGTTGTGATATTATGAAAATTATTGTGTACGGTCAGAGTCGCCAACTGTGTTACAATACGTTGAAGTATCACTAATCTAAATTCCATAACAAATCCATAGATACTATCACAAAATTAATACCTCATTTGAGAGTGCTTGCTAACTACCAAATTTTGCTAGTACCTTTATGATACCGGACATAATTTAAAACTAATTGTATGTCTATTACGATAGTTTACTAGAATTAGCACGATATATTGGCGTTGAGGTTTACATCTACCCCACTTTACCCTATTTTAATAGTTCGTGATAAATATGAACAACTTGTTCAGAAGTAAAATTAAATCGACTCAACAATCAGTTGGAAAAATCAATGTCTTATAAACATTCTTTAATCCCTGAAATGGGTGCATAAATAATAAATACTAATTAAAATCATTCAGTTGAAGGGAGATACAGATTAAATATAATTGCTTATTCGCAAATCAGTTGTTTTCTATACAAATAGCGTATTGTTAGTCATTAGGAAGGTTTATATGTATATCGATAGACTTATTCTGACAGACCGTAACCATCTACATTTCTAATATTGAGTTTTCAATTGAAATATAAATATTAATAATTTTTTAGCTCGTGTCATTTTGTGTAAATGTATAAAATTAGCTCATTGAACCTGATTTTACCCTTATTAAACATTGTTTTTTTTTCGACTTCATTAAATTTACACAAATTGTTCACCTATATCTTTCTCGTGAACCATCTACCCATTGGTGAAAACCGGAACAAAATCCGTTCAGTAGTTACTGAGAAAATCGTGAATTGACAGACAGTATATTATTTCATATACTATGTATGTATGTATGTATATGTTGCAGCCAAATTGTAAAAGCCGCTTTACAAAGCGGCTAGGCGTTTTGTAGAAAATTTATGTTCTAATAATATACACGTTTACTGTCTTTGGTTAGGGCCAATCTTTTGGGGGGAAATATACAGGTTAGTCTCTCTATTAGGTTAAAAACGGGAATTCAATCTCCACCTTGGTTAGGGTAATCTATTGAGGCGACAGGGGATTAAATAGTATAAAAACTAGGATCAAATTCCCGCTGCAATGAACTGTTTTTTAATAATTCTGTCAAATAAAATAAACGTTAAAATTCCTACAGTTCGTTGCAGTGGATATTTAATCCCCGTTTTTATACTATATTAATCCCCTTTAACCTCAATAGATTGCCTAAGGCGGAGATTGAATCCCAGCTTATAAACTAAACTATTCTACAAAACGACTAGCCGCTTTATAAAGTGACTAAATTTACAATCCGGCTGCGACATATATAGATAAGGTTTAAATATTTGAAATAAATCGAAATTCTATCAAAAAAATAAATACTTTCCGTTATTGTAATGATAATAATCGAACTAACGTAAATTAAATTTTGAAAATAGCACTGTAGTTTATACTTAATAAATTGTATAGGTATGATCGAAATAAACTTCATATTCAAAAGTAAACTTTTTTTAGTAGTTAAAAAAAAAACTTGCTTCATTATGTATGTACGACATCAAGAAAGAATATTTTACATACGTTCTGATTTAACCAAAAAACGAAAAATTTAAATTCAATACATAGTGCACGTACCTACAATTTTTGTTAAATGAAATAGGGGTGACCAGTTACAAAACTATATATTTAAAATGAAAAGTTGTGTAAATGATGAAGATTGATTTGATACATGTCCTACCTGGGGTTGCACAAAGCAAAATGAACCATGATTAGTTGATCAGTTGTTTTAAAATCATTATTACGTCAGTTCTAAAAAACAATCACGGTTATTAGTACAGTCATTTGGTTCGAAATAAAGAGGTTACCTGGAAAGTTTTCAGGGAGTTTTGAAAATTGGTAATTTTATAGATTTCGATGTGCTCTTTCTGAATTTCAACTTTGCCACCTCGTATCTTTGCCGCTCGCGCCGCCATATTGGAAAAAGGGCACCTAATAGTAGTTTTTATCGTAAAATGAGTTGGAAAGAAGATATTGTGAAATAGACGCATTTTTTCGATATGGCGGCGCGAGCGGCAAAGATACTAGGTGGCAAAGTTGAAATTCGGAAAGAGCACACCGAAATCTATAAAACTACAAATTTTCCAAACTCCCGGAAAACTTTCCAGGCAAAACTACCAAATGATTGTACAAATAATAAATAAATTTAGTGAAAACAATTTTGAAAAACGACTTTTCTTATTTTATGAATTATAAAAAAAAGCGCCAAGGCGATTTTGTTCGTTTTGGTCTTAAAATGTTCCTTGAATACTAAAGAATTAAACTGTACAAAAAATCAGAGGTAATCAATTTTTTATTTAAGTTGGCATCCAGAGCAGCGTGCACGATTTATGTATTTTTGCTTTATGAATTATTAAAAAAGCGCCGAGGCGATTTTTTTCTTTTTGATCTTAAAATGTTCCTTGAATATTAAAGAATTGAACTGTACAAAAAATCAGAGGTATTCAATTTTTTTATTAAATTTGGCTTCCAGAGCAACCTGATACGCAAAACACGTATTGGTGTAGATGAATAATAGCTTGCGGCGCTCGTACGTCAAAACTATTGATTTTACAAAAAAAATTGTTATTACATAAATTGTAGGAAATTTTCTCTAGTTTTAATTTTGTATATAAATGTTTTTATCGTAAAATTAGTTGGAAAGGAGATATTATCAAAAAACTACTATTAGGTGCCCTTTTTTCCAATATGGCGGCGCGAGCGGCAAAGATACGAGGTGGCAAAGCTGAAATTCAGAAAGAGCACATCGAAATCTATAAAATTACCAATTTTCAAAACTCCCTGAAAACTTTCCAGGTAAAACTACCAAATGACTGGACTATATGATGATACATTTTATAAGGTACAAAATTATTTTAAATTATCATATTTAGTGAATTGTTCATTTACAAATTTTAAGTTTATAATTAACAAAAAAAAATTAAAAAGCGTTGAGTTTTATAATATGTAAGGAAAAATGAAGATGTAGTTTTGTCGGTTGGATTGCTCTTTTACCAACAGCTCAGTGGTGTTAATCTATCACATATTTATGTTTTTTTGATAAGGTTGTTTCGTAAGGATACAAAACAGAAAGGGTAAATAATAGAATGTTCAGACCATACACGTGGAAGCATGGACTGCGCATTCTGTAGTACTGTAATGTATCAAATTTGGTCATCCCAACGCATACTAAATCTTTTTTCAATCACGTTTAATCAAATATCCAACGTAAGCTCTATCTTTTTCTTTTGTGACGAGTCGTTTTCTAATCAGATACGCGGTCCATGCTCTATCTATGTCTATGGTTCAGACTATATTAGAGAGCCTCATGATACATGGGATTAGATGAGTAGGTTAAGTTTGAGATAGGGACACATAAAACATGTATTACAATTTTATATTATAGGTACTTTTTTGTGTAGTCTATTATGCGCATATATTCCGTTCTTTTTAGGGTTTCGTAGAAAACTAGGAACTCTTCTAGTTTCTCCATGTCCGGCCGTCCGTCTTGTAAAAATTTTGGCATATGAAATTTGGTATACGGTCGTAGATTGATTTAAAAACAGAAATTATAAGATTTTTGAAAAAAAAATTTTTTTAGACTTCCCTTCCATAAAATGAAAAGTATTTAAAAAAAAAAATCACCTACCCCATTGAGTGGGGTATCGTTAGAAAGGTCTCATAAAATGCAACAAAAAATGTATTAGGACCTTTTGATTTTAATCCTTCAATCACGATGTATTTGCTCTTCAAAGTCATTATAAAAGCGTCCCCCTCTATTTTCTTAACTATGAATTCAAAAAATCTGAGAAAATTCCAGAATGTAGCTTTTAATTAGTATTTTCACTGAAAATTATAACGAATACACGTAAACATATTTTGGAACCCCCTTCTATAGATTGAAAAGTGAACTTTTTTTCCACTTATTCCATTGAATGGGGTGTCATTTAATAGGTCTCCTAAAATGCAATAATAAAAGTCAAATGACTATGATTTTAACCCTTCAGTCACGAAAATTTTAAAACAACCCTTTTTTAATCGTAGTGAAAATCACTGCGGAACCCTATGTGCCCAACACGCACTTGCCCGTTTTATTTCTTATTAATTCTCTATACTCATTCCCCTTTGATGATATTATTTTTCAGTATTTATTGAATTTAAAATTCTGAAATTAATTCTGTTTTTATTAATTTAAACACTCTTTCAGTCACGAACAGTGACTGATGGTTTCTATGTAGTATTATTTAATTTTATATTAAACGAGAACAGTGGATTTTTTCTTAAATAAAAGAAAACGTGCAGAGTATTCTTAATTAAATCTTCATATTTCTGCATAAAATCTATTTTCATAAAAAAATGCATCATCATCGGTTAATTTATTGGCGTCTGTAGAAATTTTACCAAGAGGGGGAGGGGATCTTGTAGATAAATAGTTACATCCATAAACTTTTATTTTATTTTTATTTTTTTCACGAATAAATTATACACAAATAAAACGGGCAAGTGCTTGTTGGGCACGCACATGATAGGGTTCCGTAGTCATTCCCACTACGATTTATAAAAAAAAGAGTTTTTTTCAAAATTTTCGTGACCGAAGGGTTAAAATCAAAAAGTCATTTGACTTTTATTATTGCATTTTAGGAGACCTATCAAATGACACCCCACTCAATGGGGTTAATGAAAAAAATGTGAGTTCACTTTTCAATCTATGAAAAGGGGGTCCAAAATATTTTTGACAATGTTCGTTATAATTTTCAGTGAAAGTACTAATTAAAAGCTACATTCTGATTTTTTTTCAGATTTTTTGAATCGATAGTTTAGAAAATAGAGGGCGGGGACGCTCTGACAGCGACATTAAAAAGCAAATATATCGCGACTGAAGGGTTAAAATCAAAAAGTTATATGACGTTTTTTATTGCATTTTACGAGACCTATTAAATGACACCCCACTCAATAGGATAAGTGGGGAAAAAATGTAAGTTCAATTTTCAGTCTATGAAAGGGGGGTCAAAAATATTTTTGACAATGTTCGTTATAATTTTCAGTGAAAGTACTAATTAAAATCTACGTTCTGGAATTTTTTCAGATTTGTTTAATTGATAGTTTAGAAAATAGAGGGAGGGGGACTCTTTTTTAATGACTTTGGAGAGAAAATACATCGTGATTGAAGGGTTAAAATTAAAAATTTCTGTTACATTTTTTGTTGCATTTTAGGAGACCTTTCTAACGACACCCCACTCAATGGTGTAGGTGAAATTTTTTTTTTTGAAAACACTTTTCATTTTATGAAAGGGGGGTCTAAAAAATTTTATTTTCAAAAATCTTATCATTTCTGTTTTTGGGTCATCAATCTACGGCCGTATACCAAATTTCATCTTATTATCTCAAAATTTTTGAAGACGGACGGACGGACGGACGGACGGACGGACATGGAGAAACTATAAGGGTTCCTAGTTTTCTACGGAACCCTAACAATATTGCATTCATTTACTCTGTAGACGCCCATGGCTGTATACACAGTGTACATACTATACGTACAGACAAACAAATGTAGATTTAATACACATAATCCCTTCGTTTTTGGTCGGGGATTAAAATGTAATAAATATTACAAAAAAGATATACATATTTGCAGTACTTCCAGCAAACAAGACAACTTCATTAAAACGGTTTATTGTATGGTTATCCCAAGTTAATATTTCAATTCATATCATTTTCTATACAAAATGTGCATTTACGCCAGCATAAATATATTAGGTTAAACTCAAATTGACTCAAACTGAAGTATGATGTACCTACATAGTTCGTGACTTGTTGATCAAATGTTCCCACGGGTATAAGGTCAGAAAATTGTCAGTTTTATGTTCGGTGTATAATACAGCCTAGCTAACAAAATTTGCTGGCTTGTAAGCACTTTCAAACGGGATATTAAACTTATAAGACAGATTTCTTGAAGTTTTTGACAGATGGTTACATGCATAGTAAGTAAAACAAAAGTATGTAAAGTATATTTACTAAAGTGTACTTACTAAAAACGATAAAAATCAATATAGAACTGTCGATTTCGTATAAGTTTGATACCCCGTTTTAAAGTGCTTGTAAGCTATGAAATTTTTGTTAGCTAATCTGTAATATCGGACATTGGGAATTCAAATATCTGCTGATTATTTATTTAAATGTTATTATTTTTCTTTATTATTTTACGTGTGGATCCAAACGAAACAGTTTAGTTTTTGTCTGCATCTACAACATGTTAATAAAGGACTATGTGGAGAAATAATTTATTGAGACTATTCGCAGCGTGCGCGATGACAGCGCCAACTAATGGGTGGACTTTAGTCGCAACTTGGGTGGACTTTGACGTACTAACAAACAAATAATTTCAATAAAATATCGTAATATACACATTTTAGACGATTATTTATGACTATTAGCTATGTGCACGAAGTCTATTAGCGCCACTAGCGGGTAATAGAGAAGGATTGAATGAATTTAACTTTATTTTTTTCATTGTTTAATATCGTGAAATTTTTTATTAAACAAATATCATTTAATTTAGCTGTTTGCATATAATATAAATAGTATAGCATAAAAGGTACGTGAAAATTATTTATTTTGGGTATCTTTTTCTCTTTAATTATGACGTATAATAGAGAAATAATTAATTCGTTTACATTGACAGCATAATCTCAAATTTTGGCGCCGATAATTTTACAATATTGCTCACCACGAACACTCGCATCGATATTATTTCTAACTCCACCCCCTTGCACATAGTCTATAGTGGGATTAACTATGTTGACTTTTCTATTTTCAGTTAAAAACGAGTCTATTAAAAATGACAGTTAGTCCACCCAAAGTGTTATTTTTTGCCACGTTGTGCGCTGTGATCGATTTCGTTTCCCCCACTACCTACTTTGCACCCAGCGAATAACATATATAATTACTAGCTGACTCGGCCACGCGTTGCTGTGGCTAACGTTTTTGTCATATTACATTGTTGTAAACTATTTACAAACTATTTAAAAAAAGGATGGGTTCGCCCCCCCCCCCATTTCCCAAAGGAGGCTTTACAGTCCCCCACCACCATCACCGTAAAAAAGTGGGAACTCTATTTTAAAAAGGGGGGGCAAAAAAGGGGGGGGCACCCCCCCCTTTTTCCATAGGAAGCTTTACAGCCCCCCACCACCACCACCGTAAAAAAATGGGAACTCTCTTTAAAGAAAAGGGGGGGGGGCAAAGCCCCCCCCCCATTTCCCATAGGAGGCTTCCTATGTTTCAAGTTGGATCAAACTGCACACGGTGTAAAAATTTGATTAAAATCGGTTAAGTAGTTTAGGAGTCCATAGCGGAGGAACATGTGACACGTAATTTATATATATTAAGATAATGTATACGGGAATCGAGAGATCATTGCTAACTTTGTTATTATTGGAGCTAGACGATCGCTTAAATGGGCAAAGTATCAGTATTTATCCGGGATGAACAACGACGGTGTCAAAAAAACAAGTGAATGTCGAATTTAATAGATATATTGAAATACGACTTTTTTTTTAATAGAATACCTTGTAGGTATATTATTATTGGAATTTATAGCCTGAAATTTTCTCTTTATAAAAATGTATAGTGGTAAAATTGATAAAAAACAAATAAGTATAAAATAATAGAAAATACTATGGCTAGGCCATAAAATGCACACCCCTTAAACATAAAAAAATGTATTAATTTATAATATCAAATAAATACGATACAATATAATTGGTGAAACTTAAAAGGATGTTTGAAAAAAATATTGGAGGTAATTAATATTATATAAATATATAAAATGAAGTTTATCACTCATTAAGATTTTTTAGAAAATCAACAATGAATCTTGATATCAATTGATTATTACCGTTTTTATTTAAATTTATGATGTATAGTAATAAAACAACAATCATTTTAATTTACAATTTTTATATAAAATATTTTTTTTGTAAAATGTATAAAGTAAATTAATTAATTAATAATAATAATTAGAAAGATAAATACATCCACATATTGCAGCGATAACAGCTGTGTTCACCTGATGTCTAGCAGAGCATTTAAAATGAAACAACAATGTAACGTTTATAGGTTAGGTATATGTATATGTACATTATATATTTGTTTTAAAAATGCAAACTTACCAGACTTTATCTTGATTAAAAAGATTGATTGGCTTTGAATAAAATAATTAAAATACAGCACGTATCGATGTACATTGTACATGTATTTATATAGGTATTAATCACTATTAATTAACACAATATAATAATTGTAATACTTGGAATTTGAAGTGACGTATGAAGAAATAGCGCCTTACGGTAATCTTATGAACTACCGAGTAACTACTCTATTTGTAAAAATAATTCTTGTCAAAATATGAATTTTTGTTTAAATAAACTGCAAATTCGTTACTTCTAGTTATCCAATTTTGTTGAGTTTTAATAGGGTTCTATTCTGATAATAGATGAAGTGAATTCAGAAGGATTGGTGCAAATTTATTTCGAAATGTAGCCTACAGTTCGGCGTTTTTATCAAAAAAGGGGGTTAAATCAACAAATTGAACTTTATTTATATTTTTATAACAGAAAATTAAAACCGATCGATATTAAACTAAGTATAAATGGAGACTGTAATGTTTTCTATCAGAAAATGTAAAAATGTAAGTGGAATACTGAAGAAATTTAAGATATAATGCTCATTTTATCAATTTATATACGAAAAAAAATTTTAGCACGATAATAGAACACACTTCCAAGCAGAGCCTGCTTGGGTGTGCAATATCGAAAAATAGTGTGCTATACATATTTAATAAAATACAAACAAATAATTAGAACATTAAAAACAATAGTTTCACGTTTTTATGTCATTTGTTCACAAATGTTTAATGTTTTTGAATTTTTTATTATAATTTATTATATTTTTTATGAATAATACTCAAAAACGTTAAAAATCTGCGAAATAATGTATGAATACCTACCTGATATTGTTCTTTTAAAATTTTTTATCATTTGTTGAAATACAACTTTTTTTTAAACGGATTACTCTGTATATTATTATTGGAATTTATAGCTGAGAATGTTCTCTTTATAAGAATGTGTTTGTTTTCATCTGCAATTTGTGTCTCGAAACTCAGGATACGAGTAGGAAACTAACCGAAATAATAATTTTGGATACGGTTTCGGATACAGAGTTCCGTAATATTCATAATTTCAATTATTAGTTTATACTTTTTTATATTATAATTTGAATTGAGTGAATTTTTTTTTTCCGGTATTATAAAGGACCTAGCAAATTTGTTAGCTAGCAAGCAGTTTCAAATGAGATATAAAATTTATATGTATATGATAGTTCTCAGTAAGTTGGTTTTTACCGTTTTTTACGTAAGGTTAGTAAATACACTTTAGTAAATATACTTTACATACCTTTTTTTTACTTCCTATGTATGAAACTATCTATCTAAAACTTCAAGAGAAATGTTATATAAGTTTGATACCCCATTTGAGAGTGCTTGCTAGCTTGCAAATTTACTAGGTCGTTTATAATACCGGTCATAATTGTATCATAAATAATGATGAAATGATTTTTCAATTTAAAAATTTTTGGTCATCCTTGGTGATACGGTCAACAAAAATTGTTATTCAAGTTTCTGTATCCAGACTAAAAATATATGTGCATCTCTGACCTATTTTCTGTTTGATTGGAAATACATAGATGCATACGTTTTTTTACATTGTAGGTACATAGGCATAAAATTCTAATGCATACGTTGACAGTTTTTTTTAAATGTACATTCGATTTTTAATGATTTTAATGGTTTGACAAATGTGATGTGTTTCATAATTTGTAAAAATTCTATAAATAAAACGATGCGAAGAGAATTTATTCGTAAAATAATCCACACATTTTTATTCTAATAAATTATAAAAATTATCTGTATCTTATATTTATATTTTATATATTATATTATTTTATATTCATAAGTAGTTATTTAAGGGCGTCCGCAGAAAATTTTACAAGTCGTGGAGTAAAAATGAAAAATAACCCCCCCTTCCTCCAAAAAAGTAGGTTAGGTAACTATAATAATGTGAAAGCTTTTTCTTTTTTTTTGCTCTTCACATATTAAAAATTTTGTACAATGGCAAACTCAATATCGCTATTTCTTTGGATATAAAACCCCAGATAGAAGACACTCTTATCAAAAAAAAATTACATATTGCGTTATTTCACTTAGGTTAAGTTTATTCTGGAGATAATGTAGAAATTCAGTTAACTTCTACAACCTTTAATAAGAAAAGTCAAATAAAATGTTACCACCTTTGTTTGAGCAAAGTTGTTCATTTTTATTTAAATTTTAGTTTATCTCTTTAATTCTGCATGCCGTTTCAAAACGTTTGTATTAAAAAGCTCACAATTATATTTTGTTGCAGGTTGGTGTACTGTTAAAAAATATATAAAATGGCATCGAGCCACGAGTTTCCTGCGAGTGCGTCCTTGTCGCAAAGCTTACCTAGTTCTTTGCGGTATGTCCGCGCTCCAAAACGCAAGAGATCCGCGGTTTTCAACAACGCGCCTTCCGGTGACAAAAACATAGATTTTTCTTGTCCAATTTGTTTCAATTTAATCGAGCAAGCTCATATAACGCGGTGTGGCCACACTTTCTGTTACCAATGTATCAAACAGTCAACAATAGGTCGATGTCCGAAATGCAATTTTTTACTCGCTGGCACCGATCAGATATTTCCTAATTTTCTGCTCAACGATGTGATCAAGTGCAAAAAACGCACGAATAGGGTGGAAATAGTAACCGATACCCCAGAAGTCCTGCAAAATTTCGTAGCTTTAAAATCTCGAAATTTAACCCACCCCGATAAGAATGTCATATTTGAGAAACTGACGCAGAGCAAAGAATTGTTAGAGGCCGAATCATACGCGGTTTAAAACAGAGAAAAGAAAGCGCAAAAGAATCAACTGCTTCGTGAAGTGGCGTTGATCAAAAAGGATATTCAAGAAATCAAAGAAATTCTGAAAGATGTCCACCCTACTTAAGAAGAAATCGGACGGTGGCAAAAAAGGCGCGCAAATCGTCGCTATGAAAAAGGAAGTAATCGATTTTATAGATACGATAGGGTCGACGACCATCCTGCAGCCGGCGTAACAGGAAAATCTAAGCAAAGACGACAGCGAGGAGACAGATTCTAGGTTATCGAGAACGAAGAATTCGCTATCAACTCTCGGATGTACGTCCAAGAGTCAGACAAGTGTGTTTTTTTCTAAAAACACAATCGTTGACAATACATTTGGAAAAACTTATTCTTCGGGATGCAGCTTGGACGTTTTTAGAAAGAGCTCAAGATACAACAGTTTACGCTCACTTGCGACATTGAATTACACCAGCGACGATTACGGTGCGGTCATCAGAGATGTCGTAGACATTCACTATTCTTCCGTGGAAATGGTGTCGAAGTCGGGGATTTCATGCATCAGTTGGAACAACGTTAGAGACGTTAGTTTCGAACGAATACGAGGGAACGATCACCGTTTGGGATACATAGATGGGCCAGAAGACGAAAACGTTCCAAGAATACGAGAAACGCTGATGGAGCGTCGACTTTAATAACGTCGAAACGTGTCTGCTCGTCTCCGGATCGGGCGACGCTCGAAGTCAAAGCTGACATCAACTGCGTCAAGTTCAATCCCAAGAGTTCCTACTACCTGGCATTTGGATCATCCGACCGCTGCGTTTACTACTGTGACATGAAGGAACCGGTAGCCGTGTTCAAGGGTCACCGCGAGACTGTCACGTACGTCAAGTTCATCAACACGGAAGATATTGTGCCTGCGTCGATAGACAACCAGTTGAACATGTGGAACGTGAACACGCCGCAATGCTTGAGGTCGTGCGTCGGATACGTCATCGAGAAGTACTTTGTCGACCTGACGACGGATGGTGATTACATCTCGGAGAATAATTCGTTGTATGTTTATTATAAGGGGCTGACGAAGCAGGTGTTTAGTTTTAAGTTTGACGCGGTGCGTTGTGTTTTGAAACAGGAGAGAAAGGACGACGAACCGTTCGAGTTTGTTTCGGCAGTTTGCTAGAAGCAACAGTCGGACGTGTTGGTAGCGACTAACAGTCAGGGTATTATTAAAATACTAGAACTGTTTAAGTCAAACTTTGTAGAGTCAGATAAGTGTGAACTATCTTTGAGTCTTGACATAATTTTTTTGATGTCCGAAGGAGCGATTCCGACTGTAGGGTTTATTTTCTTGTTTACCAGATCCCAGAAACAGTGATAGTAAAGTCTTGACTTTATTTTTATTTTTTTAATAATTTATTTATATCACTTGATGGTATTAATAAGATAAACCAATTTTATTATTAAATATTTTGAAAACTTCATTGGAATATATTGATTGAAATATAATGAAACATTAACTTATAAGAAGAGTAAAATATTGAAACTGATTATAATTGTTGCTTAACAATTTATTTTTTCTTATTTAAATAAATTTTTGATTTTCATGTAAATAAATATTTTCATTTTTAGATATTTTTAATTACAGTTTCGTTTGGCAGATCTTATTAGGCATATAATATTGGGCATTATTACATGATGAAAATTGTTTCCAATCCACCGTTATAGTGCAATCACTTGGCAAGTTTAATTTTCTATCAAACAAATTTTCATTTAAATTCACTTTTATTGTAGTAATGTTATTGAAAGTAATACAGTTTATTGAACATATAATATATGGACATTAACGTACTGTATATTATACAGGATGGGTCATTTTAATCAATTCACTTATCCCTAGAAAAATTAATCATTAGTCGATTCGATTAGTTATAGGTTTTAGTTATTATCCTCATTAATTATACATTATATACATTATACATTATATACATATAATTATTATATATTGATTTTTTGTAACTACATTAACTATTTTAGAGGAATATTAACGAGAAATATATTTTTTTTAAGTATTTTTTTTAACTACAAAAATCAATCTTATTCTACTTTTACTGAGATCCTAATGAATGGTTTTAAAAATATTTTGTAGAAGGGACAACATAAACAACATAAGATTATCAATAAATGTTTATTTTGATCTAATAAAACAGAAAACTACATATTTATCTTTAACGTTTTAATAGATAAAAATAAAAAAAATTAGTTATTGCTACTTTTTCTCGAAAGTCGCAATAAAAAGGTTCGACAATCTCTAAAAATTCAAGCCTTTTAAAATTAAAGTCACAAAAAAACTACAACGCAATTTTTTGCAATAAAAAAATAGAAGTCCCCGAAGAAGACCACCAAAAATAATTTTTAAATCTCGAATGGATTGATTAAAATGACCCAGCCTGTACATATGTGTGTATGAACTTTATAATTGTTTGGTAGTGTCACGTTTGTTGTTTATCAACATGTCCCACGTTCTAACTTGTTTGTAATAGTTGTTAACAAACACTTCAGGTGGATTACCTAGTTGAAGTCAGTTGAATACACTACTTGTGAATTAGCATGTGATTAATTTTACACTGATGTATGAATGTATGTATACGTATAGTATTTAACACGTTGACGGATGTGATGAACAGTAGGTATATACCTTCAGAAACTATTGTTATTACTGCACTTGTTAGTGCACTTCTGATCCGTAAAGTTGTGCTATCTTTAGTTTAAAACAAAATATCTTAAGAACTAATTTTTCGATCTGAACAATTCTTTTTTGTCAATAATGCTTTTCTTTGAACAATTCTTTTTTCGCTAAAATGCAATCCTAATTAGTTATTAATAAATTATCTTCTGTAGGCTTTCGTGGCCGTTGTCCATAGTAGCTAAATTTTTAGGCTGTTGTCCACGTTGTCGTATTCTTGAACTTGACGTTTCGACTCTCATGTCGGAGTCTTCTTCAGAAGTGATTCTGAAACTGAATCACTTCTGAAGAAGACCCCGACATGAGAATTGAAACGTCAAGTTCAAGAATACGACAACGTGGACAACAGCCCAAAAATTTAGCTACTATCTATATCTATAAAAGAGTTTGTCCTTAACCACTCACTCACTCACTCATTCACTCACTCACTCACTCATATATCAACGTACAGCCCAAACCCCTAAACCTAGAAACGTGAAATTTCGTAGGTGCCTTCCTTTTATGATTTAAGCACCCACTAAGAAAGGATTTTTTGAAATTCAACCCCTACGAGGTTAAAACGGGGTGTCAAAATTTGTATAATTTTTTTTTGTTCGTATTTAATTGAAACTTTTCATAAATACTCTATAATACAAAAAATGAAACAGTTATTTCAGCACTTTCCAAAATTTAACCCCTAAAGTGTTAGGGGGGGTGAAAAAATTTGTAAGATATTTTTT
Organism: Sialis lutaria; assembly: GCA_949319165.1. Taxonomy (NCBI): domain Eukaryota; kingdom Metazoa; phylum Arthropoda; class Insecta; order Megaloptera; family Sialidae; genus Sialis; species Sialis lutaria. The sequence continues at coordinate 20,745,551 of OX439241.1, forward strand.
TTTGCATTCACCGAATGAAACATGACATAAGTAGGTACTCTACAAGATAAATAGCATTTACGAAAATTCAACCCCTATGGGAATGGGGAAGGGGTAAAATTTTGATGTATTTATATATTCATAACTGTTTATGATTTTAAGGTAAATTCGAACATATTAATATTCAATTAAAAAATGAAAGCTTGACATTTAACCCCTAACAGCAATTGGACGGGGACGAGGATGTATTTAGATATGTTTATCTGTATACCTGCTTTAGTTATAAAAGTAAATTCGGGCAAAATAGTCATCTATTAAAATTAAAATTTTGACATTCCACTCATAATGACGGGGGTAGACGGGGTGTGTGTTTTTGATATGTTTATCTGCATAGCTGCTTAAGTTATAAATGGAGTCGGGCAAGATAATCTGCAATAAAAAAAAAATCGATATTCAACTACTAATGGCGGGGGTAGGCTGGGGGTGGGTTTTTGTTATTTTTAACTAATGTAAGATCCGAGATATTTACGATTTTTTATGGGTTATGAATGAAAATTGGAAATTTACGCGAGCGAAGCCGCGAGATTCCGCTAGTATGTATATTATGTATTAATAAATTAATTTTGCAATTTTGTCAAAAATGTGCACGTTCGCATGGTAATTACAGATTCTTAAATAATAATATTTAAATTTTACACCCCTTTTTACCTCCGTAGGTGTTGAATTTCGGTTGGCACCTCAAAGAAATCAATAGCATTTTTTATTTGCAAGATTTTGTACTTACACATAGGTACACACATTTTTCTGAAAATAGTGTAAATATATTCTAATGACCTTGAAACAAAAATATGTTGAAAATTTTTATTTCGATTTGCGGACCGATTACAATAACTTCCTGTTGGGAAATTAAACGGTCAATGATAGGGTTCCGTAGTCATTCTCACTAAGTTTTATAAAAATAGTTATTTCAAAATTTTCGTGACTGAAGGGTTAAAATCAAAAAGTCATTTCACTTTTATTATTGCATTTTCGGAGACCTGCTAAATGTCACCCCACTCAATGGGGTAAATGGAAAAAATGTGAGTTCACTTTTCAATCCTTGAAAGGAGGGTCTAAAATATTTTTGACAATATTCGTTATAACTTTCAGTGAATGTACTAATTAAAAGCTATATGGAATTTTTTCCGATTTTTTTAATTTATAGTTAAGAAAATAGAGGGGTGGGGCGCTTTTATGACTTAGGAGAGTAAATATATCGTGATTGAAGGGTTAAAATCAAAAGCTTCTGATACATTTTTTGTTGCATTTTAGGAGACCTTTCTAACGACACCCCACTCAATGGGGTAGGTGAAATTTTTTTTCATATTATGGAAGGAGGGTCTAAAAATTTTTTTATCAACAGCCTTATCATTTATATTTTTGGGTCATCAATCTACGACCGTATACCAAATTTCATCTTATTATGTCAAAATTTTCCAAGACGGACGGACGGATGGACAGATGGAGAAACTATGGGTTCCTAGTTTTCTACGGAACCCTTTAAAATTGATTATGTAAATTTGTTAACTAAATTTGGGATCGCCTATGTAAAAACATGTAAATAAGTGTTTAACTGTTAAATTTTTTATTGACAAAAAAATTGCATGACAATTGAGGTGCAGTATTTCAAAACCCTACAAATCCAAAATTTAAAATGTTCATAATCTAACAAAAACGTTTAGCTACTGTAGTATTTATCTGAGGGAAAAAATTGTTTTGCTAAATTTTGGTTTTTCTTATGTACCTAATTTTAATACCTCTAATCATATAATGAAATAGTTATTATCAGATGTTTAAAAAAAATCATGAAAGTTATAAATTTTTGCAAAAGTTTTGAAAACCGCCTGAACTTTACCTTTAATTTACTACGGGATTTGTAGTGTTTTGACAAACCGTAATATCACTATTCGATTCCTGGTGAAATTTACTAACAGAAACGTTTAAAAAATGTATTTTTTCAATTTTGGCGTTTGTCGCATTTTGCAAAACCTTGCCTCAATTCACAAAGGTTCATAATGTATGAGAGAATTTTTTGAAAAATATTTTTCTTATTTTACGAGTTTTAAATACAATAGTGTTATTTCATTATATGTACATCGCCCATTCCAACTTGGATTATTAAAAACGGGACAAAGGAATATTTTAAAAAAAATTCCAAGAAATCTCATTAGAGCTATGGATACCCTGCAACGGCGTACCCAGAAAAAAATCGGGATGGGGTGCATTTTTTTTAAAACATATCTATAATTTCAATAATAATAATGTATATTGACGAATTCGCGGGGGGGGGGGGGGGGGTCTAATCCCTGACCCCTTTCATGGATGCACCATATATACCAGTAGAAATTTAAGATCGATTTAGCTATTTTTATTTCGCTAGCCAACCTTCTTAAGCTGAAATAAACTAAGAAAACTGCTTGTGACTTGTTACAAACATATTTAGGTACTTTGAAACCTTTGAATGATGTAAATATCGTTCATTACTTCTGCATGCTGCATAAATTGATATCCAGATAAACAAAACAAACTTTTTATGTGCATTTATATTGAACTTTGAATATAATGAAAAATTCATCTACGAATAATTACATACTATGCCCTACTTTCATTTTAAATACAATAAGGTTTAGGATTAACAAATATCGATTGTATAACAAGTATGTATTGTTGTCATCGCGTGGTTTTAATTAAACATTTTTTTCAATATGAAAAGTATTGTTACTTTTTTGTACCAAGGGGTATTGTAGGTATTCATAACTCATAACAGTGAAAACAAAATGAAGAATATATATTATGTATCATTGAAACGTACTCTTACATCTCGGGTTGTAAAATATAATGAAGTTTATAAAAAGGTACTTAAAAATGCAATTTACATTTTCCATATTCCGAAGGAAATGGAAGTATAGTGATTCATATTCGCGCATTCGTTAGGGTGACCTTTAATTTTCTTATTTTCGAATTTCTTTAAAGTCACCCACCAAATTTCTTAAAGGTAAGAAAAAAATAATGTATACAGCATTTTAAAGTGATTGGATATTATTAACACGTGCCATCGAGCGATCGAATATTAACACGTAAAATGCATTTGTTTCAAATGTTGGATGATGAATTTAAATGTTCTAAAGCGCATCTTAAAGCTGATATTTTCTAGTTTTTATGGTTCCGTAGAAAACTAGGAACCCTTATAGTTTCTTCATGTCCGTCCGTCCGTCCGTCTTCAAAAATTTTGAGATAATAAGATGAAATTTGGTATACGGTCGTAGATTAATGACCCAAAAACAGAAATGATAAAATTTTTGTAAAAAAAAAAATTTTTAGGCCCCCTTTCCATAAAATGTTTTCAAAAATAAAATTTCACCTACCCCATTGAGTGGGGTGTCATTAGAAAGGTCTCCTAAAATGTAACAAAAAATCTACCAGAACTTTTTGATTTTAACCCTTTAATCACGATGTATTTGCTCTCCAGAGTCGTTAAAAAAGCGTCCCCCCCTCTATTTTCTAAACTATCAATTTAAAAAATCTGAAAAAATTCCAGAATGTAGCTTTTAATTAGTACTTTCACTGAAAATTATAACGAACATGGTCAAAAATATTTTGGACCCCCCTTCTATAGACTGAAAAGCGAACTCTCATTTTTTTCCCCACTCACCCCATTGAGTGGGATGTCATTTAATAGGTCTCCTAAAATGCAATAAAAAATGTCAGACAACTTTTTGATTTCAACCCTTCAGTCACGAAATATTTGCTTTTTAATGTCACTGTCAGAGCGTCCCCCCCCTCTATTTTCTAAACTATCGATTCAAAAAATCTGAAAAAAATTCAGAATGTAGCTTTTAATTAGTACTTTCACTGAAAATTATAACGAACATTGTCAAAAATATTTTGGACCCCCCTATCATAGATTGAAAAGTGAAGTCAAATTGAGTGGGGTGTCATTTGATAGGTCTCTTAAAATGCAATAATAAAAGCCAAATGACTTTTTGATTTTAACCCTTCGGTCACGAAAATTCTGAAAAAAAATATTTTTTTATAAATCGTAGTGAGAATGACTACGGAACCCTATCATGTGCGTGCTCAACAAGCACTTGCCAAGTTATTTTATTTTATAATTAATATTATTTATTTATTTTATTTTTCGAAAAAAAAAATTGACAACACTATCACTAAATCAAAAAATGAAGAGACATTTATATATTATACTGATTAAAAAATGACATTGCAAGACTTAAAACGTTACATAGTGTTACATTTTAAAAAAATCTTTGTTTTTGTTATAGTGCAAAAATGGGACACCCTGCATTGTTGGAAATAATATTACAACGTTGATCTTAATAATTTTATGTTTCAAACTTTCTTTTCTATCTCATACGAGAAGTGCGTTTGGAAAGTCTGACACATTATTGCAGGAGTAGGACCATGTATTATTATTTTCGTCAGGCAATATCGCTTGCAATAACTCAAAAAAATGAGGTCGGAATTTTTCGGATTTTTTTTATATAACCAATTTCATCTACATACATATTCGCGACATACTTTTCACTCTGACATTTTGTAATCTTGTCCCGAATTTATTAAATTGATAAAATTTAAATTTCCAAGTCTGCGTCAAGGGTAATATTTTAAATCCCTCACTTTGGTATAGAATTATTATTAATAATTTATCACATAGTAAATATATAACAATACATATTTAATACTATCCTTCAGAATTTAATTTAAATATGTATGGAATTCATTGTCCATGGCATGTCCTATTGTTCGGTAAAAGTCCGTTGAATAAAGGATATAAGAGATAATGTTTACGATATAAGATGAATTGGAAAACCAAAGTTGAAAATTCGATTTCCGGCCGCTGTATTTATTGTATCACGTAGGTATATTGAAATTCATAAAATTCCACATAGAAGTGTGAAAATCAATTTTGGTTTGATAAGTTTAGAACAAATTCCGTATTAATTGCTTTTCGTTATCTACGTTTGTTTGCGTTAAAATGAAAAACTTTTACAATTACAGTGATGCCTCGCATAACGAACGCTGCGCACAACGAACTTTCTGTTCGTTCATTACGCGACTCACTCAACGAACCTCGCTTCACACAACGAACTGCATGGTATTCCATTTTGCCGCCCGAACGCTCCTACGTATCACGAAATCGCCCGAACCAAGGTCGCACGCAGTCAGTACTCAAACTTCACGAACATGTATCAACGCGTGTCAGTCGTTCTTTTCTGCGCTTAAATCACACACGTTTGTTTTAATAAATGTAATTTTGTATGTGAGGATTTAACTCTACAAGCCTTGGTAGACTCTCCTAAATCTGAGTCTGATTAAAAAATAAAAAATATTTTATGCTACAGAACGAATCAAAAATGTTGACATGTATTGTTATGGGAAAACGCGTTTCACATAACGAACTTGCTCCTGGAACGAATTATGTTCGTTATGCGAGGCACCACTGTATGTATCATCCTCTGCACTGCAAAAACGATCAGTTAGAAAGGACAAACAAAATTGATTAAATATTAGTCTCCTGATGAAGACTTCCTGTTAAGTTGAAACACGTGTCGGATAACATTGTAATTTTCCAGTAGAAATTTTTAAATATTTTATTTATTGCTAGCGAATCCGGCAAAACGTTGTTCTGTTGACAAATAATTTGTTTAAAAATCAGACCATTTTCATAAATATTCCGACTCCAGCGCCACTTACCGTGTTAATTTTTTTGTAAAAATATTTCTTTCCACGTATGAGCAACTAACGTATATTTTGAATATGAGCCAAATCGGACCACAAACAAACATTATCGTAACTATCTCGACCCTAGCGCCATCGTCCGAATCCATAAAATCTATAAATTTATCGAAGAACTAAACGAATTTATGGTGTGAATATGGTTTCGATACGTCCAGTGATTTAGGCCTGATGAGATCACATACATACGCACCAACGTTTTTATACAGGGTGTTTGGTTCGGCGATACGAATATTTTGAAGGAAGATAGAATGAGTCATTTGGAAGTGATTTAAGTAAATATACCTATAAACAAAGTGCTACAGTTTTTTTATATCGGCCTTTTTAGTAAATTTTTGAGAAAACCCAGATTTATACGGTTTGGTGTAAATTTTTCGAAACACAATTTTTCGAATCACAATTTTTCGAAACACAATTGTTCGAAACACAATTTTTCGAACAACATTTTTCGAAACACAATTTTTCGAAACACAGTTTTTCGAAACACAATTCTTCGAAGGAACAATTTTTCGAATGAACAATTTTTCGAAAAATTTATAAAAGCGCGTGGTGCTATAAAGGCAAATGCATGGAAAAATATCTTGTGTATGAAATGATAAAATATATAAGAGTAGAAATTTTTTTAAATTCATTTAAAATTAAAACTATACATATGCCTTTATGAGCCCCGCTCTTTTAATGATCTTAGTCATACAAACCTAAGAATTAAGTGATAACTGAATATTAATTTTTAACTTTTCAGTGCATTTTTAATAAAAACCAGTTTAAAAAACATTTTTTATTAATTTTTATTTAAAATAATATACCTGCCAAAGTTTTTTGAGATTATTGAAAATTATGCTGGATCCCTGTAAATGGAATATTACTTTTATATAACCTAACCTAACCGGGCACTAACCTAATCTACTCTAAGCAAAACTAACTAAAACTAACCTACCCTAACCGGGACTAACCTAATCTATTCTGACCTAACCTAAACTCTTTATTCTTTTTCATTTCTACCTTTATCAAATTTTGTGTAAAACTTAATTTAAAAAACCCAAATCCAAAACTTATTTTTTTCGAAAAATTGTTCATTCGAAAAATTGTTCATTCGAAGAATTGTATTTCGAAAAATTGTTTTTCGAAAAATTGTGTTTCGAAAAATTGTTTTCGAAAAATTGTGATTCGAAAAATTGTGTTTCGAAAAACTCGCCGGATACCATTTATACATGTAAATGGCAAAAGTTCAAATGTTAAAGTGCCCATCTTTTTCAAACATGATTTTTATATTACTTAAATGTCTATGCTACACTATCAGATCAAAATAAAATTGATGAGTAACAAAAACAAAAAATGGCTGCAGGTTAACATTTGAAATTTTTTAAAACTTGGATAAAATAAATTCTTTAAAAAAATATCTAGCATACTTACAGATCTTCAAATGATTTTAAAAACTGCTCTATTTTATATCCTTTCGAAAAACCTACATGAACGGGCTATGTTTGTGAAAAAAACATACATTTATGTGAAAATAAGTAAGATTTTTACATTTTTCCAGTGAGTTGATCCTAGTATGCTAATCTATAAGTCATAAAAAAAATGGGATGCGATAATTATTAAACATTTTTTTTGCTACTCCTTGGGCAGTGTAACACCTATTCATGTGCATACAAATGATCGAAAATGATTATCCAGTCAGACGAATGACGACTTTTTGTTGGTTTTTGGTAAATTAAAATATTGCGTCTCCCCCCCCCCCCTCTTTATTTTATAAAATTATACAGACATATTTTAAAAAGGTATAAAATGTATTTTCTTGCGTATAAAATTTATTTTTAATGCGATGAATATGCTCGTTCATTAGCACAAACTTCATTAAATTTAGGTGTTATTTGGGGAGTGCTTTCACTCTGATTTTTTTGTATCGCATGATAATTCTGTTTTGCTTTTTCAATAGTTGTCAGTCTAAAGGCTGGTTTACACGCTACGATAAATCGTAACAATTCGATCGTTACGATACATTGTTACAATAAATCGAAAGAATGTGTACTGTTTACATGCAACGATTTCTTGTCCAATATTCATTGTCGACCGCGGTATACTCAGTCAGTTTTTGTCATGGAGGAAGTACTGTTGTGATCGTTTGTTTAGCAAGAAAAGTGAGTCATGAAGACCTAGAAGAAAGTGAAGCCGCCAGTGGTTGCTGAAGAAAAGGGTATTTTCTCATATAAAATTATTGAAAAAATTGCGAAATGAACCCAATCACTGGCGGAATTATTTAAGAATGTATGAAGAGACTTATGTTGAGTTGTTAACAACCTTTCCCGTAAACAGCTAATGCAAACTGAGTCAAATCGTAGCAATGAATGGCTGCTACTTGTTTACACGTTCCAACTTGTCGTTACGATTTGCAGAAATTGATGCTGGCCGGCAACAATCATCCAATCCAATTCCAATAAATCGCTACAATGTCCTGTTTACACGCTACGATAAATCGTAATGATTCGATCGTTACGATAAATTGTTACAATTTATCGTTGCGTGTAAACCAGCCTTAAAACTACAACTTTCAGAAACAGATAATGTGTTTACCTACATAAATGTATGTATACAAAAATAATGTTATGTTATACAAGTTTATTTATATATTATTATTATATATTATTTGTTTACTTTTTCTGTTAAACTTTTCGCGCCTCTCTTTGCACTAGTTTGGAAATCGTTGTTCTACACTATATGTTATTTTATTACTTTATCATAATTGCCTACATAATTTTTTAATGGGCGCCGATTGAGATAGTCGACATTAAAAATTAATTTTTTTTAAAAGCATAATTTTTATGATATAAACAATCATTTTACCACTCTAGATTCAGCATTGGATATGAAAATCTCATCCCACGTGGATAAAATGAAAAATCAGCGCCTATGGATTCATCGCATTGAGACAAAAAAATATATATTCTTTTAAATTATTTGTTTGGTCAAACAAAAGTTTAAAATTATTATATCTATAAACGTACCTATATGAAATAAAGTTTAATAGAAAAAAGTTCTATACAAACTTAGTACTTACTCGTCTAATAAAGTCTACTGGTATCAAAATCAGAAATGATAAAAAGTAGTAATGGACATAGACTATAAATTGAATTAAAACTTTATGTTTACATCACATTCAATACAGTGCAATGAGATGAAAATATCTATTCGAATGATAGCTACATATGTACATATACTACAACTACATATAATATACATATGTATGGTAAGTTGTTCAATGTATCATACATAACATATGTATGTGTATGTATACTGTATACATTTACATATGTAATATGTATGTATATATGTAGGTAGGTACATATATAAACAGTCCCGATTGCGGAGGCGTGCGCGAAGTACGATATTTACACAGGCGTCACAAACAGGCGGAAAGACACGAAAATCTAGTACAGTGATGCCTCGCATAACGAACTTAATTAGTTCCAGGAGCAAGTTCGTTAAAATTTTTAATACGTTCTGTAGCATAAAATATGGTAGGGGAGACTGTTGTACCTTGGATCACTTTTGCTAATATACGACTAAAAACTAACAAATTACATTTTTATTTTAGTTATAGGTATTCTATCTTATATAACATCTATCTGACTTTAGTTTTCACTATCTGTAAACAGTGAGATAAGAAAGGTTAATTAAAAAAAATGTTTTATAATTGCATGTAAAGTGATTCATGGTACAAGATGGTCTTGTACCATGAATCACACAGAAACACATACGCATGTACCTTGGATTAAAAAATAAAAAGCAGGAAATCAGTAAAAAAACATCTGCCAAGTAAATGCACAGTACTTCCTCGTGTTAAATTCATCAAAGGTAGTTAATTATTGAACAATTTGAATAAAAACCGATAAATTATTCAGATGATATTGGTTAACCATTTAATTTTCATACAATTTTAATAAAAAATATTAATTCGACATTTTTCTTAATACGCGCCTGGTTATTATGTCGTATATTTTGAATTTTTTGACAATTTCAATCAAAATCATTATTTTCTGCTATACAAATGTCAAAATGACATTTAAAACGTCAAAGTGACATTTAATATGTCCAAGTAAACAGCAATTTAAAAAAAACAAATTACGATTTTTTTAAAGCAAATTGAGATAAATCTTTGTAAGGGAATATTTTGCAACAAACGTAGGTAACCTATATTATAGAAAATTGAATGCTCTACAAAAAAGTTTCTATAAAATTTTCACGTAACATGTGTCTTTCTTGAGATATCTTTAAAAATATATATTTTGGGATGTCACCCCTCCCCCTTACACGCAATTTTAATTATTTTGAAATGGGACCGTCCTCAAGTCAGACCCAATAAACCAACCAAGTTTCATCAATATCGGTTCAGTCTCCTTTAGCACACACAGCTTCAATTGCTTTTTTATAGCTTCAGGATCAATATGTTCACGTTTTTAACAGTTCGTTACATTGGTTGTTTGATGAAAAGTACATAAGAAAGTTGTCGAAATAGAAAAAAAGGTCTTCAAACATTTTGGATGATTAACTATTAACGGTTAACTTTCGTTAAATTTTCAGTTATTTCAGTTACTTTAACTTCCGTTAAATTTTTGGAATTTTAACGCTTTAACGATTAACGAAGTTAACTTTTTTATTAACGAATTAACGAAGTTAACTTTTCGATTAACTGTGCCCATCTATGTAAATAATGTTCCTATTGTGGTTGAGAGTCTCAATGTTGTGATTATAATTATTTAAATGAGAGTTTAAGTTACTAAAATTATTATTTTTTGTTATGTTTATTTGTTAATGAATGTTTTTGTTTGCTAAGTTTTACTAAATAAGTATAAGTACTTTTGAATAATTTAGTTGATTGTGAAAACTATTTCACAATCAACTAAATTATTCAAGGCACTAGGGTTGTTACTGTACCTACAGTATTCAATAATTAAAAGTTAATTTTACTTTTTCTGTATTCGCACAAAGCATTTAACAAAGATTACGTTAAGATATTTTCTGTGATTTTAGAGGAACCTAGGAGACTGATCACTAAAAAAACTACTTTTTTGGTAAGTTAAAGAGATGAACTCACAACGTCTTACTTAATATAAAATTTAATAACTTACTTCGTTAATTCTCTTGAGATTAGAAGTTCAAATCTTAAACTTACCAATAAAAAAGTTTTCCTTATACAGGGTCCTCCAATAGTGTGTCCGGCATTGTTTTACGCCCAAACTATTGAAGATAGAGCTTTAGGATAAAAAATGTATTATATATATTGACCCTAAAGAATTTCACGAAAATATTTTCAACCCCCTAAAACCGCTCCTTGGGGGGTAGTTTGAGGGGTACATACCCGTTTCTCAGTTAAATCAAATGGAATGGTATATAAAAAAGGACATATTTGTAAAGATCATAAAAAATAAGAAACTTTCGTAAAACAAAAATTTTCATACTTTCAATTGTTTAAAAAATATGGCGACTTGTTCTCAAATTTTAGGGTTTCACTAAAAGTGCTCTAATTTCGTTAAAAATTAATAGAATTTTATTATTTTTTCTAATTTAGAAAGTAGAAATAATGAACTTTGTAAAGATGTATGACTATTTGTGATTTTGATAGTTTAGAGTGTCATACGCGATGTATCAAAAATTCAAATGTTCAACTAGGGATAATTCGAAATTTTCAAATACAACGGTATATCAATTAGTACTTTTTCTTAAAAAGGATATGTAAATAAACAACTTTTGTTAAGAAAATTTAAAATTATAATTTTAAAATTGAAAACTGAAAATTAAAATTTTTAATTATAATTTTTTTTATCAAAAACTGTTAATTTACATATCTTCTTTAAGAAAAAGTACTAATTGATATACCATTGTATTTAAAAAATTTGAATTATCCCTATTTGAACTTTTCAATTTTTGGTATGTCGAGTATGACACTTTAAACTATTAAAATCTCAAATAATCATACATCTTTACAAAGTTCATTATTTCTACTTTCTAAATTTAAAATAATAATAAGATTCCATAAATATTTAACGAAATAAGAGCACTTTTAGTGAAACCCTAAAATTTGATAATAAGTCGCCATATTTTTTAAACAATTGAAAGTATGAAAATTTTTGTTTTGCGAAAGTTTCTTATTTTTTCATTATCTTTACAAATATGTACTTTTTGATATACCATTCCATTTGATTTAACTGAGAAACGGGTGTGTACCCCTCAAACTACCCCCCAAGAAGCGGTTTTATGGGGTTGAAAATATTTTCCTGAAATTCTTTAGGGTCGATATATACAGGGTGATTCAGCACTGTCGTGCCAAACTTAAACACTAGATTGAAAAAAATATTTTAAGCAAAAAACTTCCAATAAACATGTGTCCGGAAATTATTCCTTAGGGAATTACAGGCTTCCAAAGATTTTACTAAAAATGAGTTTTAATTTAATATCTAGAGAACCCTTTGTGATAGAATTATGAAATTTAGTATTTGGTTTAGTAATAATATGTGTTATTGATTTCTAATATTAACCAATTATATTTTAGGCCAGGGCTGTATGGGGCCAGTGGGCCCATCGATTTTGATCTAGTAATTGTTTGTTCCTTAATTTTTTTCCTGAGTTGGTACTTGTATAAGATTATATGACACAAAATACACAAAAACATACTTTGCTTGTTTATCATAGGATGAACCGTTTCCGAGAAATATCGATGGAAAAGAAAGCATGCAGAATTAACCTTAATACGGATGCTTGAAATTATAAAAAATAAATTTATATTATTTTTCTATGATTAAAGGTAACAATAAAGTTTATATAAATAAACCTCCTAATATGAATCCTCTAAGATCTATAGCCAGTTCTATTACTGTTACATGTACTTTATTAATATGACTTAAAAACAAACTAAAAATGGCTATTTGTTGATATGGATGCATTTTCGGAAGTATATTTATATTAACTTTTTGTCTTATTTTTTATCATGAAATAAGAATATAAATTTATTTTTTATAATTTCAAGCATCCGTATTAAGTTAAATTCTGCATGCTTTCTTTTCCATCGATATTTCTCGGAAACGGTTCATCCTATGATAAACAAGCAAAGTATGTTTTTGTGTATTTTGTGTCATATAATCTTATAAAAGTACCAACTCAGGAAAAAAATTAAGGAACAAACAATTACTAGTTCAAAATCGATGGGCCCACTGGCCCCATACAGCCCTGGCCTAAAATATAATTGGTTAATATTAGAAATCAATAACACATATTATTACTAAACCAAATACTAAATTTCATAATTCTATCACAAAGGGTTCTCTAGATATTAAATTAAAACTCATTTTTAGTAAAATCTTTGGAAGCCTGTAGTTCCCTAAGGAATAATTTCCGGACACATGTTTATTGGAAGTTTTTTGCTTAAAATATTTTTTTCAATCTAGTGTTCAAGTTTGGCACGACAGTGCTGAATCACCCTGTATAGTAAAATTTTTATCCTAACTCTCTATCTTCAATAGTTTGGGCGTAAAACAATGCCGGACGCACTATTGGAGGACCCTGTATAGGTAATGTTAATTATAGATGAATGTTGATAGAGAATAGTAAAACATAGTTTCCCTGTACTTCGTTTTTAAAAAGTTTCTTCTCTCTATTTCTAACAATAAGTACAAGATGTGAACTCCTTATGAAAAAAGAAAGATTTTTAAATGAATATCTCTATTCATTCCTCGTGCAACTAATGAATAAAATATTAATTTTCTACAGATTAAAAAAAAAATTATAAGAAGCTCATATCTTTAACTTAACAAAAATAAGTTTTCTATATAATGTTGATTATCAATAATAGAAAGATATTGTTTTTCTGACAAATTTTTGCTTTTTTATCACAATTAATAATGTTTTCTAATAAAAAATGTTTTATTTCAAACCCGCGTACGTACTGGTACTATACTACTTTTGTTGCAACAAAACCGCGTAAGTGATTTTACACGGAATTTACGGAAGTTACGTATAAATTGACACTATTTCTCCATAAAGCCCCAAACTAGTAGCAATAGAGTTCAGTCAGCAAAATGTAGTTAAATGACTGAGATATTAAGTTTTTTCTTCCTCCTGTAAAATCGCGAAAACGTAGATACGCGGTTTTTACAAAGTGCTCTTACGCGGTATTGCACGCGCAGCGACGATATTCTAGCTTGATTGCGTTGAATCAGATAAAAATAGAATTTTACATTAGAGGTTTTGTCCAGGTTTTCGCGTCTTTACGCCTGTGTGCATTGCAGCAAAAAGACACCTAATGTAAGAATAACGAATATAATTTATATTAATTAACATTAAACATTGTTGTAAATTCCTTTATGATCTTTACTTCGCGAAATAAAAAAAAACACATCTGCCAAGTAAATGCGCAGTGCTTCATCGTGCTAAATTTATCAAAGGTAGTTAATTAATTATTATCGAACAATTTTAATAAACACCGATAAAATCTTCAGATGAACTGTGGTTAAACATTTAATTTTTATACAATTTTATTAAATTATTTATTTGACTTTTTTCTTAGTACGCGTCTGAATATTTTTTCGTACATTTTAAATTTTATACTACGGAATTATTGTTTAGAAATATATTTAGTTAAAAAAAATATACATAGATCTCTTTATTCTACACAGTTCTTTACTACAATATATTGTTCAATATTTAACGGTTTAGGCGACGCAGCGTATTGCAAAAATGCGCACTATGGCGGCAAATTTTTTTCCGACTTGATTTATTAGTATCGTCACTGCTTATTCCTTATGTTACCTAACGTAACAAAGTATATACTAAAACCTGAATTTAAAAAAAACACGTAGGTAAATCGGATAAGTGGTTCTCGAGTGATAACCGCACTAACGGACAGACACACAGTGGTTTAAAATGGTACTTTTTTGCGCGAAATTTCGCTTCAAGCCAATTTTCAACCAATTTTAATGAAACTACACGGAGAGAAAAATCTTATAAAAATTGCAGTGCTCTCCACTATAAACGGTGTGCGAATGTCGAATATGGTCAATTTTCTACCGGAAAATAAAAAAAATTATAATACTTAATATAAAATATACAATATAGCCCAGCAAAATTTGTAAAACAGCACAGTAAAAAGTTCCATTCTCGATAAAAAAATAATTTTTAGTAGTTGTTCTTAAAAAAAATATTATTTAAGCGGTTATAAAAACTTAGACGGCCCAATTAAAATTACTGTGCTGTTTTATAATTCTGTTCCTACTATTCATTAGAGAAAAAAAGACAGAAGGTACCAATTTTGTTGAGTATATCAGTACACAAAAACTAAAAAAAGAATATTTCATTAACTGTTAATCGTTGAGAGGTATGTATGGGCTTATTTTGTTTGTAAAACGATTATCTAAAAATCATACGCAACAAGTATAGATATCAGATTTATGGTTTCCGAGATATTGTAATAAAAAGTTAAAAAAAAACGCGAAATTTGCTTTCAATAGAATAAAGATCAAAGTCGGAGACAATCGTGTATCTTCGTTTTGTATCGGCGCTCACTTTCAATTTCAAGGTTATTCATGTCAGTATTTCTCCGAGAATATCAGTTCGTGTGTGAGTTATTTATCGAAATTAAACCCGTCATTACAATTACAAAGTATATTCTTTGAGTACAACTACGTAAGTACGTACTTATATCCATTTAATATGATTTTTTTACTTGTTTATTCTTTAATCTACTTTTTTACTTAAGTATTTTTATTCGATAAGTGTGTTTACAATATACGTATGCATGAACAAGCCTGCGGTAACGCGCATTTTGAGGTTATTTATGATTGTTACTTAAGAATAATAATGAATAATTAAAAGTTGTAATCAAATGTAAAAAAAACTACTTTCTATCATTTATTCTTACATCCATTATTAAATTTTTAACTAAATTAATTAATTGAAGAGATGAAAACAAAAAACCTTTTCAACAATGTATAATATGTAAAGTATCACGTAATTGAGTCAGTGAATTTACCGCGTAGACCCAGCCAGTGGCGTCGCTAGGGGATGTGACACCTGGGGCGGAAATCGGAAGTGACCCCCTGCGGATTTTTAATAATAGAAAAAATATTAGTGGTTTCCCAAGTGGTTTCCATTTGTTTTTTAATTAATTGAAAGGTTAGCATCAATCTTATAAACTTTAAATGATCAAAAATTGGTCTTTTTTTACACATTTTGATCTCATAGGAGTAATGGCGTAGTAACGGGACCCCCCCACCCCCCCCGCCCCCCCCCCCGAAATGTTCAGTATCTAAAAAAACGTATATTTTGAGAAAACAGTTCAAAATATCTTCCAAAATTTAACACATAAGTATATAATCCCCCACGAAAAGTATACGCCACTGCCTAGAAGCATTAAATAATAAAAAAGAGATAAATAGGCTATATTTTTTAACATATGTATAATAATGTATAATATCATATATTAAGCATACATTGTTTAATATATGATAATATGTATAATATAATAACATATGTGTCACCCGAAACGGACCTTCCCTAGCGACGCCACTGGACCCGGCTAACAAGTTAATGCAAGTATCAACAGTCAACACACATATCTATATATTATTTTACTATAAATAAATTTAAAAATAATTTGTTGTATTCTTTTATTTACAGTGAAATGGTGTAAGTAGTTCTAGTGCCGTAACTAGAAGTTCGGCGGCCCCGGGGCAGAATGTGAGAGAGGGGGCCCTCGTAAAATAAAAACTGAAGACCTTTTTTTCAGTACTTTCAGTTTCAGATATTAATTATATATAATAACCTTTTTTTCTAATAAAATTTATCACAAAAATGTTGTATTAATATTTAAACCCAATCAATTCCTTAATTTCCATAAATTCAAAAAAATATCAATTTCTTGTGCCACAGGCTCATTTTTCTTATTAAAAAATAATAATAAGCTATATGTATAAAAATTCATTCATGGCTGTATAAATATTGTTAGGTATTATTAGAAATTTTATTAAATCGGTAAGGAAGTTTTCTGATACAGCAATCTAATTTTTACTGTGCTGGAGCACAGCAATTTTTCCTTCTCATTTTAATAATTTTTAAATGGATGTATAATATTTTTTACTGTTGCCGTCGATCGCGCACGCTTTATTAGAAGCACGGTAATTTTTATAAGAATTTCCCTGTTAAAATTATGTGATTTTTCTCTCCGTGTACTCTCATTTGAAAGGTAAGTAGTTGTAGTTTCTGAAAATTACCCCAAGAATAGTCAGTCCACCCTTATAACACCCCTTTCATCCCCTTAAACCTGAAAAATCGATGAAACATTAAATTCGTGAATTAATAAATCTAGTAAGATAATATATACTGAACATATATATAGATCAATTTGTTAGTACTATTATATAGTAACTATAAACAGGTGTGAACTTACCTACATATATACAGGGTGAGTCATAAGTCAGTATTTCTTCGATATCTATTCTGTTTCATAATTAGTGAAAATTTTTAATTTTTAAAGATATTATAAGCAACAATACACCTCTAAACTTATATTAAAATATATAGTGTGGCTCCAAAAAAAGTGTATCATTATAGGGTGAGTCGATAATGCGTATCTCTTCGATATCTCGTCTATTTTAAGAGATTTTTAAGAAATTTTAGCTGATATTATATGTAAAAATGTACTTTATAAAAATGTATTGAAATATACAGTGTGGGCCCGAAATAAGGTGTTTCAAAAATTTCATGTATTTTAAAAAGAAATGACCAATTTATTTCTATCTTATTTAACTCTTGTTTAGAAGGTCTATACAGTGGTATACTGTTTTTTAAATATTGAGGGAAAGAGTATATTTTTTTTTAATTTACATTTTTTGAAAAATAATTTTGGGCATTGTTGTGTTTTGGTGTGGCATTTGTTCAAACTATAAACCACTAGCAATTTATGTGAAATTTAATTGATATAATATCAGCTAAAATTTGAATTTTTTCTCTATCTCTTAAAATAGACGAGATATCGAAGAGATACGCATTATCGACTCACCCTATAATGATACACTTTTTTTGGAGCCACACTATATATTTTAATATAAGTTTAGAGGTGTATTGTTGCTTATAATATCTTTAAAAATTAAAAATTTTCACTAATTATGAAACAGAATAGATATCGAAGAAATACTGACTTATGACTCAACCTGTATATATGTAGGTAGGTTCACTCCTGTTTATAGTTACTATATAATAGTACTAACAAATTGATCTATATATATGTTCAGTATATATTATCTTACTAGATTTATTAATTCACGAATTTAATGTTTCATCGATTTTTCAGGTTTAAGGGGATGAAAGGGGTGTTATAAGGGTGGACTGACTATTCTTGGGGTAATTTTCAGAAACTACAACTACTTACCTTTCAAATGAGAGTAATTTCATTAAAATTGGTTGAAAATTGGCTTGAAGCGAAATTTCGCGCAAAAAAGTACCATTTTAAACCACTGTGAGACAGAGAGACGTTGCGTTTTATAATACCTACGTAAGGATTAACCATACCATTGATCTCAACTGTCAATGGGATGCCATTTATATTTAATATCCCGCAGATAGCGTTACCTTCCGAGCAAATTTTATAATACCAGGCATATATATGATTTTTTCAAACGTTATAGTGTGTGCTGTCGCTGGTATTATATTTTTATCAGTTGATGCATATGTAAAACAGAAGCACAGCACCTACATACATATATCACTATCTGAATATTCAACTGAACATACGCATCGTTTCCCTAAAGATATTATGTTTCCGAATATCAATTGGGGAGGGCATGATATAACGGTACGTAATATAAGATAACGCAAAAAATTTTCGGACACATATTGATATAGGGCTTGTATTTGAATGCATTTTTTAGGGTTCTGTAGAAAACTAGGAACCCTTATAGTTTCTCCATGTCCGTCCGTCCGTCCATCTTGGAAAATTTTGGCATAATAAGATGAAATATGATATACGGTCGTAGATTGATGACTCAAAAAAAAAATAAATGATAAGGTTTTTGAAAACAATATTTTTAGACCCCCTTCCATAAATTGAAAAGTGTTTTAAAAAAAATTCTCCAATCCGATTAAGTGGGGTGTCGTTAGAAAGATCTCCTAAAATACAACAAAAATGTATTAGAACCTTTTGATTTTAACCCTTCAATCACGATGTATTTACTCTCCGAAGTCATTATAAAAGCATCTACACAATGATGAATGAAAAAAAAAGTCCTGGCTAAATCATCACAGATGGAAGGACAAAAAAAAGCACCCCCCCCCCTCTCTATTTTCTAAACTATCGATTTTAAAAAATCTGAAACAAATTCAGTAGCTTTTAATTAGTACTTTCACTGTAAATTATAACGAATATTGTCAAAAATATTTTTGACTCCCCTTTCATAAAAAGTGAACTCACATTTTTTCCATTTACCCCATTGAGTGGGGTGTCATTTAATAGGTGTCCTAAAATGTAAAAGTGAAATGACTTTTTGATTTTAACCCTTCAGTCACGAAAATTTTGAAATAACCCTATTTTTTAAATCGTAGTGAGAATGACTACGGAATCCTATCATGTGTGTACCCAACACGCATTTGACCGTTTTATTTTATTTAATAATAAACGCGCTTTTAATTTAATCGTTTTCACTTATAAATACGAAAAATTAATTATTCAATAACATTAAACAAATATATTGAATTTAAAACAAATTTAATGACAAAATAAATACTTTCCACTAAAAATAAATACATTGCACTAAAAAAATAATACTTTGCACTTGACATAAACTTGGACATGTCAGATATAAAAATTACATATTTCTGATATACATATTTATTTTGATTTTCTATATTTTTACCTAACCTATTTACTAATAGCCTTCCTTTGGCCAAAATAGATTTGATATTTTTAATATGATTTTATATATTTTAAAACGATTAAATATTCGCCTTATGCATTAAAAAGAATGAAAAAATATTAAAAGTAAAAACATGTATAAAGTACATACTATAAAATTTTAAGTGCAAAGTATTAAAATTTATGCTCGATGTATAAAACTGCATACTATAAAATTTAAGTGCAAAGTATTTAAATTTTGTTCGATGTACAAAATGAATACTATCTAATCCAATATACATATTACATACATATAGACGCGTCATTATAGCTGTATTAATACCCAAAAAAATTAATTAGAGCCATTTATATTATTGATGAAACTTATTGTTGCGGATCATTTTGAAGTTCGACTTTTCCCGCGAGAAACGTTTCTCCGGCGTTGAACTTAAAAATGATCCACGCTTGAAAAATTTGCAATATCTCGGCTTATAATGATCGTAGAACCTTCATTTTTATTTTTATCTGGGGTAACGCGACGAAAAAATAACAATTAGATAGTTTTCTAAATTGTAAAATCACATGGCTCACTGCAAAGTCGACATATTAAAAATTATTAATTTTTAGTGCAATTTTTAATATATTTTGTTTATTGCACGTTTATAAAGGGTTCTCGATTATAAATCGATATTGTACGAAAATGCAAAGTTAAGTTAGGCTTTTGCCTTTAAAAATCGGGGTTGTGAATCCTTTTTGGTTAATAACTTTTATCAGGCCCCGCGTTTAAAATTTAGCTTTTTTTTTCTCAACCGGATAAACAAATAGAATTTTGCAAAAACTATTCGACCCACAGCGCTCATCTTTCGCTCATTCGTGAAGCATATTAAAACTCACAACTTTTAGGTATTTTCGTTGAATTTTAATAAATAATAAAAAAATTATAAACAATTTTAAAAAAGTTAATTTTCCACATTTTTTAGCGGTTTTTTGCAATAATTTTTGAACGTATTATCGGATTTTAATCTACCGGGCACCAATTTATAGAACTTTTGATTGCGCATATTTCGTCTGCGCTTCACATTTTCTCTACAACCGATAGTTTTCCCACTATATCGGAAAATTCGATTTTCCGACCAAATTGTTTAAAAATAAACAATGTTCCAATGAAAAAAAGTGACTCATTCGAAGAGATATTACTTCTTTCACCTTCCCCAACAAGTTCCATCAATAATATAAAGGGCTCTAATTAAGTTTTTTCAAAATATTATAATGACGCGACTAATAGTATAGTGCAGTTAAATATAGGTAATTTAGGTAACCCTTGATATAATGTTTTTTGCTTAAATTTTTTTTTCTCAATTTACTATTCAAGTTTAGCCGCTAGTCCTGTATTACTGTATATAAGCTACATGTTCATAAATGATGAATATATATTAAAATTGCTTTTTTTAAATAAATTTCCTCAAATAAATAGTAACGCTTATAACATCATACATATGAGTAATATTCATATGAAATTATATTAAAAAGTTGGTTGTATGCCCTTTACAAACAGCATAACCATTTTTCATGTAAACAAACCTATGTAACTACATGCTCCAAAACGTAAAATAAAACTCGAAATTATAAACATAAATTAGATTTTCTGTTTGTATACTCATACTACATGTGTTTATAACTTTATGTATGCATATGGAGTAAGCAGTGGCGCGTTACATAGAAGGCAACTGCTTAGACGACCTCGAGGTAAAGGAAGGCCTCAAATTGATGAAATAAGCAAAAAAATGTATGTATTTTTGAATACGTTTTTTTGCTCTCACAATTGCTTGAAGAACAAAAAATAGGTCTTCAGGCATTGTAAAATAATGAAGTTTTGATTTTCATAATGCCCTATTGGGATTAAGAATTAATATTTATTTAGTAAATGTTTTCTAACATAATAATGTTTGATATTAAATCAATGCCTGGTTAAATTATTAAACGATAAAAAATATATAAAATAAAATAATATAATAATATTAATAACATATAGGAAAGGGTGGAGAGGAGAGGGGCATCATGATTGTTTTTAATTTATATGATACATAGTACACACTGCGTGATTATAAAAACAGTAAATATTTTAATACATCGCATCCCCGCAAAAAAAGTGTCACAACTCAAAAAAGTAGTTTTGAGGAAATAGGTATACACTCACCGCTTGATTAACCGACGTAGTTGGTAATTGAACCGCTTGAATTGCCGACGTCGATAGGGGCCCTCACCACCGTGCCAACCTCAACGTTGATTGGTGAATTTAAATTACGCGCAAAGATAGCAATCACGGTAGTATTATGGAGGGGATTGGAGAAGGTCGGCATATCGCGCGTTTGGTCCGTCGGTCATTCAAGCTGCCGGTTAATCAAAGGTCGGTTTATCAAGCGATGAGTGTAAATCAAAATTGTAAAGGTAGTATAGGAAAAGGACTGATACACAGTATTTAATTGAAATATTTCAGTATTCCTATGATGTTTGAAAAATAGTAACTATTAAAATGCTTAGTGATTAAGTATTTAAAAAATAAATAAAAAATATTACATTTTTTTAGAATATGCTATATAGTTTTGACAGTAGATATACACGAAGTACATTAATGGCAATTGTTAGTAGAAATATATAGTAATTTAGAATCATTCTACATATTTATCTCAAATATGACATTTTTTGAGTTGTGACACTTTTTTGCAGAGGTGCGATATGTATATCAGATAAAAAGTACAAATTAAATAAGACATATGTCAAATCATTTTAGCTAGCGCAAATTTTTTATTTGAAGTCCATTAAGATCCATAAACACTGCTGATAACGCGTAGTAATAAAATCGCAAACGTGGCGAATCATTTCATTAGGAATTTAGATGCATTCTCTATCAATTTCCACTTTCAATTGATCGACTGTTTCCGGTTTTTCAAATACATATATCTTATTTATGGTGAGTTCCCATAAAAAATGTGACATGATGTTTGGAGTATTCGATGGCATCTCTCCAGCAGTATACGAGTATATACTTATATATATTTGCATTTTCAATACGTTTTTAGACTTATGATAGTACTATTTTAAAATAAATTTACGTTTTTCAAAGTTTGGTATAATACACGGTATTAAAATGGGTATACATTTTTGGGACACCTGGTATATACATACATATATAGTGTATACTTAAATCTATTTTGAATTTTGATTAACTAAGAAGATGACAACTGCAAATATATGATTTCTCATGAGAGCAATTTGAGAGTTTTAAGACTACCTGTTTTGTTCAATATAATGTACCATTTATTTTCACGTATTTCTCGAATGAATAGATTCTGGTACTAAAAACATATCAAACAAAAGAGCACATAAAGTTAAATCGGAATAACTGTTGATCAGAAATGGCTAAAGTGTCAGTTATCGTGTTATGACCCATGTAAGATTATCGATTTATTGAAATTCTTATACTATCTATATATTAGTGATGTAACGATATTCGCGCTTTTATATAAACATTCGTATTCGCATTCGCAGGAAGAATTACGAATATTTTTGCGAATAATTATGATGTATTAATAAATAAAAATATAGTTTTTAATCTATTTTATTGTTAATCTATTGGTAATTTCAACGAAACAAATCAACATCTATTTTTCGACTACATAAATTAATAGTTTTTTTTTGTTAAACACGCAATATTAATTGTCTACAAAGAAACAGGTAAATGACAAATTAACATTCATATGGGGGGGAGATCCAAGTTTTGTGGCATATTATTAGGTAGGGGGTTGAAAAAATGATCTGCAACATAACAAGGAGGGGTGGATGGGTCAAAAATGCATTTTACGTGACGCATTTTTTGGATCACCTCTACAAAGAAAGAACGTATGTTATAACTAGCATTTTTCTTACACAAGTCAATATGCGCATTTGCATTCGCCAATATCATCCGCTTATATTCGTATTCGAATTCGCGTTCGCGAATGTTTAAAATCATACATTCGTTACATCACTACTATATATGTACATATGTAACCATATCCCATTGTTTTTAATAAAATAACAAACTTATGTTAGTCACACATTTTTTAACAGTTTGGTATTTTTCAGTAATAAGTTTGCTTGAATTTTTAATAAAATATAAAATAATGTACAGAAGACAGATACACTCATCTCGCGATGTACCGACCTTTGATTTACCGACGGGCCAAACGCGCGAATTGCAGACTTTCTCCTATCCCCTCCATAATACTACCGTGATTGCTATTTCTGCGCGAAATTTAAATTCACCAATCAACGTTGAAGTTGGCACGGTAGTGGGGGCCCCTTTCGACGTCGGCAATTCAAGTGGTTGAATTACCAACAACGTCGATAATTCAAGCGATGTGTGTATTCTTGGGACTTTGGGAGACTATTTCGTTGAACCGTGAGAAGCTACTAAATTTCCAATGACAGACTTCAACTCCCGTAGACTTTATTAACGCGACCTTCACCTTGAATATAAATCGCTAAAGTTTGACTGGGTAAATAGGTTAATGTTACACATGAAATAACAAAACAAATACAAGTGTGATTTAGATTGAAATTAGCACCAGTACAGTTGGCCTCACTGGGCCACACATGTACGTGATCCAGGATCCAGGTGGCTTCGAAATTAACAAAATTTGCGCCTAGATGTTTCTATTTAATTTGTGTTGAATTTGATTTATTTTGTCTTGATGTATTTATAGGATAAAAGTTTTCTTTTTCAATTTATTGGCAAATATTTGAAATAAACTAATAAATTTCCCAAAGGATACTTTTACTTTAATTCAATTCATACCTTACGTCGAAAATCAATAATAGTGAAGTCATATTAACGATTTTTAGGGTTCCGTAGAAAACTAGGAACCCTTATAGTTTCTCCATGTCCGTCCGTCCGTCCTGAAAAATTTTGTCATAATAAGATGAAATTTGGTATACGGTCGTAGATTGATGACCCAAAAACAGAAATGATAAGATTTTTGAAAATAAAAATTTTTTAGACCCCCCTTTCATAAAATGAAGTGTTTTCAAAAAAAAAAAAATCACCTACACCATTGAGTGGGGTGTCGTTAGAAAGGTCTCCTAAAATGCAACAAAAAATGTAACAGAAATTTTTAATTTCAACCCTTCGATCACGATGTATTTTCTCTCCAAAGTCATTAAAAAAGAGTCCCCCTTCCTCTATTTTCTAAACTATCAATTAAACAAATCTGAAAAAATTCCAGAACGTAGATTTTAATTAGTACTTTCACTGAAAATTATAACGAACATTGTCAAAAATATTTTTGACCCCCCTTTCATAGACTGAAAATTGAACTTACATTTTTTCCCCACTTATCCTATTGAGTGGGGTGTCATTTAATAGGTCTCGTAAAATGCAATAAAAAACGTCATATAACTTTTTGATTTTAACCCTTCAGTCGCGATATATTTGCTTTTTAATGTCGCTGTCAGAGCGTCCCCGCCCTCTATTTTCTAAACTATCGATTCAAAAAATCTGAAAAAAATTCAGAATGTAGCTTTTAATTAGTACTTTCACTGAAAATTATAATGAACATTATCAAAAATATTTTGGACCCCCTTTTCATAGATTGAAAAGTAAACTCACATTTTTTTCATTTACCCCATTGAGTGGGGTGTCATTTGATAGGTCTCCTAAAATGCAATAATAAAAGTCAAATGACTTTTTGATTTTAACCCTTCAGTCACGAAAATTTTGAAAAATACTTTTTATAAATCGTAGTGAGAATGACTACGGAACCCTATCATGTGCGTGCCCAACACGCACTTGCCCGTTTTATTTTAAATAAGGAACTGAAAGGAGTGAACATTTTTTTATAAACTTGTTGCATGCATTACAGGGAGTACATAACTGAATTATTTACATTGGGTTACTTCCAGAAGGCAATTAATTTAAACTTCTCTTGTATGTTTGGTTGGATTGCAAAAATAATTAAACTCTTTTTTTTAAATTAATTAGCAAATATTTTAATGAACACATTACTAGCTAATTGTTATAAATAAACTAAAGATTAAACCGATTTCTCAACTCATTCAAACTGGAAAAATTCAAGTATCAACATTTTTATTGATTTTCGTCGAATTGAACTAAAGTAAAAATACCCTTTTGTGAATTTATTTCAAGTAGAAATATGTATTGAAAACAACTTTTATTAAAAAAGACTCAATAAACGCATTTTAATGAGAAAAATTCAAGTTTTCCGCAAGTTTTTAACGAATTGCGTATCATAATTTGTTAACCTTTTACAATCATACAACGTCAAAACAACCATTTTGTTTAAATGTTAAATAACATTGTGAAAATAGTTGTAAATCAAATTTTAATAATCATTTTAAAGCTGACATATTCTTCGCTTTCGAATAGTACAAACATATTTCGCTTATTTGACAAAATTCTTTTAAAATTAAAAAAATGAATTTTTAATAACTTCATAACTCCGCGAAAACAAAATAACATTTCATATTGTACAAAGCATTGAAAAGTAAAGCTTACAAGCTTATTTTTTTATTTCTGACCAGCAATTTTTACCACAACAATCAACATTAATCTGTTCATGATTTTATAACAGTGTAGTAATAAATGTATAGCAACGAAAATTCTAATAATTTCATGAGGTACAATCGTCACTACTGCTTATAGATCGCTGATTTCTACTAAATGCGTATGCATCAAGGTCATTCTTATAAACTATAACATTCATACAACTGTCAGTGGGTTGTCATTTATATATAACATCCAGCAACAGTGGCATACCTAGCCCTAAAGCTACGGTTGCCTAGAAAAGCGGTGTCGTTATCTAGCGGCCGTAATGTAACGGTGGGTGACGTCACCAAAACGTTGTCTAGGAAAACTAATGGTGTTGGTTTCCTAAAATGCGTTGAATGTGAACGTAACGTTAAATAGCATTGCAGTCATTTATATGACGGTCGCCATAGCGGTGACGAACATTTGTCGAACGTTTTTGCACGTGTAGCGGTGAACGTTCCATTAAAAACAATGAGTGGAAACGTGATTTGGACCTACGAAAAAATTGATTTTGTCAAAAATCATGAAGCATTATACAAAGAGTATAGAGAAGCTCATATAAAACAAACTATGGAACAATATCGGAACTATACATTAATAAAATGTCTATGTATGGGGGGTGAAATTTTTTTTTACAATGTTCGTTATAATTTTCATTGAAAGAACTAATTAAATGATACATTCTGAATATTTTTCAGATTTTTTACATCTCTGATAATGATTACGCTCTGATAATGACTTTGAAAGCAAATATATCGTGACTAAAGGGTTAAAATCAAAAGGTCCTAAAACATATTTTATTGTGAAATACACACCATGTAAAATGTATTAATTATAACTTGAAAATATTATTTTCTTAAATGAATATGTCACAAAAGAATAAATAAATAAATACAAAAACTGAAAAAGTATTGCACAATTAATAATTATATGTCATTTATTATACGTTAATCCTACAATTATAATTTTTCAGTTACATAGGTAATATTTTCTAGGAAACTATGACATTGTCACCGCTAAGACGGCCGTCAATAACTCCTGCCATATCACGGCCGTTAGATAACAGTACCTACCGTTTTTCTAGGAAACCGTAGCTTAAGGGGTCCTGTATCAAATATTCAAAACACTCGCTTAAAAAATATATTTGAAATTAACAAAAACAATATACAGAGGAAACCGGTTATAACGACATCGAAGGGACCGGTCATATAGGTTGTAAAAAGCGGATAGTCGTATTAACCGGTAAAAATGCAATTATATGGGATTCAGTTGGACTTTTATTTACGTCGTATTAACCGATGTCGTTATAACAGGTTTCTACTGTATGTAGGTACATATTACAAATCTTTGATAGTAATTTAAATAGGTACTTTTCTTGTCTTTTTTTGGCGAACGTATTATTAAGTATATCATCCATAGCTGATACAGATTTTAGTTTATCAAGTTCTTATTTTTCTATAAACAGCTAGTCAGTATTGATAAGTCCGATAGCCGTTATTTTCCCATAGAAGTTCTCTGATGTCCGGTATTATAAACGACCTAGCAAATTTGCTAGGTAGCAAGCACTCTCAAATGAGATATCAAACTTATATGACAGTTCTCAGTAAGTTGGTTTTTTACCGTTTTTTACGCAAGGTTAGTAAATACACTTTAGTAAATATACTTTACATACGTTTTTTGTACTTCCTATGTATGAAACTATCTATCTAAAACGGTAAAAACCAACTTACTGAGAACTGTCATATAAGTTTGATACACCATTTGAGAGTGCTTGCTAGCTTGCAAATTTGCTAGGTCGTTTATAATACCGGACATGATAGTTTTTAATACATTTTAATTTAGAAAATCTTCTTTCAGGTGTTTCGGTTGTAACCGGAAGGGTTAAAAATAATAAACATACTGTTATAACCTCTGGGAAGCTGAGACTATTGAAAATCGATAATAACTCTGCGTTCGTTAATAATATGAATTTTCAGAATTTCTGATTTCAAACAGCTTTTCAAAGCAATTAGTTGATCATGGAGATCAAATGTCAAGTCATTATGGTATTTACTAGCCATTTTTGCTTTTTCCTTTTTTATCACTTCATTTGAAAAGGAAAGTAGTTTATTCAGTTGTAAGATTTCGAGTTTTTTTCTTATACAACTCGGGGGTCCTGTATCATTGATACACTAACTATATTGGTAGCTACGCTCCTGCCCAGCAGATAACATTAATTTAGCTTTTGATCAAGAGCAAATTATTTATTATAATACCGGACATTAAATTATCAAATAGGCATGATTAATTTAAAAAAAAAAACTATTCTATGATGATCTTACGTGTGTCTTATGTCCAAAAAATAACCATTTCTGCAGAAAATAAAGGTTTAATCGCAAAAATTGACTCTTTTAAAACTAATTTTGAATTTGACGCCAAAAAGGTTCGCAGGTTACATTTCAGAGTTGTGACGTCAGATTTATTATCAACAACAAACATTCAGAGTTAGACAATAATTTATTTATTTTGTGTGTTAAAAATGAATTCCAAAGTATATAAGTTCTTAAATAAGGTGTGTACCTAATAATCTTGTAATGGTGGATTGCTGTATTTTGCATTTTTATTTTAGCAAAAATTATATTAATCTCCCTTTTAACATAAAAATAAATACATTTTTAGAATCTTTTTAACCAATTTCATTATTTAAAATTATAATTTCAATTATACTTTGTTACTAGCATCATGCCTATTGTAGGAAATATTGTCATAAATAACACTATGCAACAAAAAAGTATTTTTGTAATATAACAGAGATCTGAATAGAAAATTTAGGAGGCTTTTGGCATGCCAAAACCCGGATTTGTTGCTCAATTGGTTTCATCACGTCAGGGTTTTGAGATATTCTAACCTGAAAGTCCCAAAAATGACTATGTATATTGGCAATGTTAAAGAATTTATTATCAAGTAGATAATTTTTTCTAAAGTTTTCGGTCACGGTAACAAATAGTATTATCTTTCCTCTTTAAAATGAGTTTTAACTTTTTACTGTACGATTTTTTTAGCTGAGATGTACTAGTTTGAAGATATGATATTTTTGTTAATAGAGTGTAGTATAGTACATAGATGCAATGAACTTTACTACATATATCTTCAAAGTAGTATATTTCGGTAAAGAAGAATCGCATATAGTAAAATGTAAAAAAACATTTTAAAAAGAAAAGATAGTACTATTCGAAATCATGAAAGAAAACTTCAGAAAAAAATTACCTACTTAGTAATAAATTCCCCAACATTGCCAAAATCGTCATTTTTGGGACTTTTAGGTTCGGATATCTAAAAAACCTGACGTGATGGAATCATTTGTGCAACGATTTAGGGTTTGGCATGACAAATACCTTCTAAATCACCTATTCAAATTTTTGTTAATTTTTTTGTTGCATAGTGTTATTTTTCAGAACTTTTGTTTATTAGTTCAGATTTCGGAATTATTATTAGTAATTAAGTTATCAAATTGGATTATATAATCACACTTTCTCTTTCACTTGCTTATATATTATGTAAACAAACTTCAAAGTGAGACAAACTTTTTGAAAGATGATTACTATTTGCTGATACAGCGTTACTTGTTACTTCACAAATGTATTGATTTTTTATTGTATCATATTTGTCAGCGAAGTTTCAGGTTTTTTCTATTTAGGTTCGAAGGGGTAGAAAATCTAATCAACAAGAAAATGTTGTTATATATAAATGAATACAACAGTAAAAAAGGTAGTAAATATTTATTCAACCTCAGTTTGTAGCATAGAAATATAATTATACTAGATTGCTCACTCTATGATAAAAAATTAAATCAGAGATAGATATTAGAGAGTTGAGACCATTTGGGATGCTTAATAAATTAACCCGGATAGTACCCCCCCCCCCCCCCAATAAAACAATGATGTGCCTTATTTATACATTTTTTTATTAATTTAATATGTTATTTATGGATAACTTAAAAATTTCTTAATTTTTATTAAAAATATTAGACGTATGGTTTTTAAGTACCTAATTGGATATTAAAAATAGAGTTTTTAACACACGATAAATGAGAGAACTTGCCGAAAGTGCTCTATTTATTGAAATTCTACACAATTGGCTATAAAGGGAAGTTTTTAAAACTAATTATTCGAAACTACAACCCTTTTAAATACTATAAAAATTATAAAACAAATATATTCACGTGTAATTTCTTCAAAATAATGAAAAACTAGCTATTTTACTATTATACAGGGTGATTCAGCACTGTCGTGCCAAACTTGAACAGTAGATTGAAAAAAATATTTTAAGCAAAAAACTTCCAATAAACATGTGTCCTGAAATTTTTCCTTAGGGAACTACAGGCTTCCAAAGATTTTACTAAAAATTAGTTTTAATTTAATATCTAGAGAACCCTTTGTGATAGAATTATGAAATTTAGTATTTGGTTTAGTAATAATATGTGTTATCGATTTCTAATATTAACCAATTATATTTAAGGCCAGGGCTGTATGGGGGTGGGCCCATCGATTTTGATCTTGTAATTGTTTGTTCCTTAATTTTTTTCCTGAGTTGATACTTTTATAAGATTGTATGACACGAAATACACAAAAAAATATTTTGTTTATTTATCATAGGATAAACCGTTTTCGAGAAATATCGATGGAAAAGAAAGCATGCAGAGTTTAACTTAATACGGATGTTTGAAATTACAAAGAATAAATTTATATTCTTTTTCTATGATTAAAGGTAAGAAAAAAAGTCTCTATAAAGAAACCTCCTAATATGAATCCTCTAAGATCTATAGCCAATTCTATTACTGTTTACACGTACTTTACTAACTTGACTAAAAAACGAAACTAAAAATGGCTATTTGTTGATAAGAATGCATTTTTTGAGGTATATTTATATTAACTTTTTGTCTTATTTGTTATCATACAACAAGAATATAAATTTATTTTTTATAATTTCAAGCATCCGTATTAAGGTTAATTCTGCATGCTTTCTTTTCCATCGATATTTCTTGAAAACGGTTTATCCTATGATAAACAAGCAAAGTATGTTTTTGTGTATTTTGTGTCATACAATCTTATAAAAGTATCAACTCAGGAAAAAAATTAAGGAACAAACAATTACATGATCAAAATCGATGGGCCCACTGGTCCCATACAGCCCTGGCCTAAAATATAATTGGTTAATATTAGAAATCGATAACACATATTATTACTAAACCAAATACTAAATTTCATAATTCTATCACAAAGGGTTCTCTAGATATTAAATTAAAACTAATTTTTAGTAAAATCTTTGGAAGCCTGTAGTTCCCTAAGGAAACATTTCCGGACACATATTTATTGGAAGTTTTTTGCTTAAAATATTTTTCTCAATCTACTGTTCAAGTTTGGCACGGCAGTGCTGAATCACCCTGTATACCGTTCTGCCTATTTCAATTTTCAAATTATATTAAACTTTTTTTTACTTTTAATAATTAACAAAGTAAAATATTCCATTAAATGTAGGTACATGTGTTCTGAATATAAATTAAAAACAAAATTTTTCGAAACCAAATCTTTTTTTACAGTGTGCTAGACGTATAACCTTAAAACTATTTCTATTAAATAAAAAAATACACAAATGAAAAAAAAATCAAGAAAATGTATTAAATCTGAAGTCTCCTGATAGAAATACACCGTAAGGAAGTACGCGTTATTCTTATAGAAAAGATTTTATTTTGATTTTAATATAGGATATCCGCCGGCAGATTTTACAGTTTGAATAGAAATTACAATGAATAGAGTGACGGGAGTTGGGGGAGAATATTACCCCTCGGAATTTTTGTAGCATGAGTCGATGGACCGCACTTGTGCGGTTGAAGCTTATTTTGCTAATCAAAATTCGGTATTCTTGCAAGGCGTCGTTTTTACTATCATTTTAATATCTGAAGAACAAAAGAGAACAAACCAGTTGATATGGGTATGGTATAACAATAATTGACTTATCATTTCTGGGTTACATAAGCTCAATTAGATGAAGTACATAGAAAAAATGGGATTAGTTCCATATCCTTCAACCGTGTAAAAAATAGGTAAAATGAAATGATTCATACAAAAAAAATATATAAATTAAATTTTTATGTGCCATCCATGCACAGTTTATTTTATAAAAATAAAAGACAATTCAATTCTTAAAGTAAAACCAACATAAATATAAAATTATCGCAAGTTTAGGAATACTTAAGTTGCTATGAAAATAAATTAGAAAGAGGAATTCCCTAACTACATCCTTATCGAAATAAATGATTTCATCGTCATAAGTACTTAATGTAGATATAATTTGCCTTTTACAGAATCCAATTTGGTCTTTTAATGTGAAATAAGTATATACAATAACATTATTCGTAATAATTCGCACGAACTACGACTATGTAGACGCCGCCCGTGCTGGGCAGAGGGGACAGGCCGTAATTCTTTTGATTGTCAATTGTTTAATTTGTTTTCAATAATTAACTTTTAAATAATCAACTATATATTTTTTAAATCCTAAACAATAATTCCGTAGTCCACGCGAGCGAAGCCGCGCGGGCCCACCTAGTATTTTATAAATAACAGATAGAAAAAAAAATCCTAAAAGATTACGGTTAATAAAAATATTTTTCTTTAAAATTTAAATCAAATAGCTTTTTTGATCGTGCTAAATCGAATGAAATCGTGAAAAAACGGAATCAATTTTTTTTCTAGACCGTGTTAAATTAAAACCGTGTAAAAAAAGACCGTATAAAAACAGAATTGGGTGTACTAGGCGAGTGACAATAAAAGGAGGATCTTATAATTTTTCATATTCCTTACCATCGTATACCAATGGTAAATATTTTCTTAAGGGGTTACATACAGTCAGAAGGCCAAAAAAATGGATTTTTCAATAATTTTTTAAAAGAAGACTTAAATTTATTAATGTAAAATTTTTACACATATTATGGTAACTTTTAATTGTATTTTAACATTTTTTATTTGTAAAAATAAAAATTTCGAAAGCAGCTACAGCTGTTCTCCAGGAGGTCCTCTCAAAAAGGCGCCTTGCGGTGACCACGATATCTCTGGACTGAATCATTTAAAATAAAAAACCCAAACGGATTTCGTTAAACTAATGTATAATCTTGTATTTAATCGAAGGAATAAGCAAAATAAAATATTTTGACAAAATGGTGGCTTCTCAAAAATCTCCAAAAATTGCGTTACGTAATACTTGAACGCTCCCTTGGGTGTGGAAGTTCAGAGTAACAGGATCAGGGCCCAAAATTTGTAGTTACGCCACTGATCGGCTCAAAATCAGTAAGTAACTTCGGAATCGGAAATCGTTTTCCTCTGCATGATTCTAATTAAAAGTTAATTGAAGAGTCATACTGCAGATAGATCCCTGCCTTCAAAAACGACTAGATACATACCGGACATGCAGAAACTTTCTATTGAAATGCATCTCATTGCTCGCAATTCTACGAGCAATGGAGGCATTATCAAATTCAGTGCATGTGGGTTTTTTTATGATTTTTCATAATTTGTTATCGATTTACTTTGCATTTCTCGTATTTGTAAAAATATACATGTTTATACTTCTCGAAAATTTTGTGAGGGACCGGTTGAGCTTTTATTCTGTCACAAATAGTGAATGCAATACCGGACCAAAATCTTAATACCCGTATTTCGGTATTTTTTAAGTTCAAAACCGGGATACCGGTATTTAAAAAAAATAATTCAGTCGCCGAATTATCATAAGCTACAAAAAGTTAGAGAGATGTATTTTTTAGAAATATATACTTTCAGTTACTTTATTGAAGAAATATGGCAATTTTTAGCGGTTATGATAGAAACATCGCGAGTCCGCGAGTTTTTGATCTCGTCAACAATAAGTATTCAAAAATTGAAACAACCTACTAGGAACAAAAATGTCAACATCAAATAATGTAAAAAAATACGAAATATTAAGTTTTTTCTAACTCTTTAAAATTAACCTCGGGTTGTACAAAGCAAAATAATTCACGATTAGTTAATCAGTTGTTTTCAAAGTATTATTACGTCAATTCTAAAAAACAATCACGGTTATATGATACATATTATAAGGTAAAAAATTGTCATATTTAGTGAATTGTTTATTTACAAATTGAGAATAAGTTAATAATAAACATTTATCATGGATTGAAAACAACCGATTAACTAATCGTTAATTATTTTACTTTGTGCAACCCGAGGTTAAAATAATTGACGTTATTTGCGATACAAAACTCAATTTTGGAAAAATTTTCGCTTATAATCTGGAGGTAAGGGCTTGATATGTAATTTAAAAAAAACACAATTATTCGAGCTTCTGTTATTACCCTGAATTTAATAGAATTTTTAACATAAAGTTGTTACTTTTTTATTCAAAATGAAATATTTCCTAGGAAAATCTATCACATATCAGGAAAAAATCGTAATTTGACACTACAATTACATATCACAAAACAGTTTAGCTAATAATAAGAAGATTTAAGTATAAAAATCAACTCCTTAACAGTTATTTATACGTATTTTAGTAATAATTATAAATACCGGTATTATATGTACTAATACCGGTATTGTAATACCGGAGAAAAATGGCCGGGACCCGGTTTTCGGTTTTCGGGATCCCGGTATTGTATTCACTAGTCACAAAGATTGTCGACTCTTTGGTGCAGAATATCAATTATCATTAAATTAAACAGCAGATTTTAGAGTAAAGTCGATATTTATGGAACACCATTCATGATTTACTGTAGCGTAATTCATAACTCTTGTTTTGAATAATCGTAATCGATAGCAATTAGTATTGCGTAATCCCTTGCTTATGTTTTATTGATAACAATTTTGGAAAAAAGGGACGTTACGTAATACTCGTCGAAAATAAGAAATAGTGAAATAAAATCTAGTCAGTCGTGAGCACAGAGTGCCTAGGGTACCACCATAAGATGAAAAGTGTTTAGTGTTAGTCAAATCAGTAAAATAGCACAAACCCTCCTTAGTGCTGTAATTCACACCAAGGAGAAAAGTGAGGCTTTGTGGTAGCGACTCATAAAGTTAAAATTTAAGTGTCAACTAGAAATAAGCAATATTAAATAGTGTTTAAATTGTTATTAAAAGTGTTCGCCATTAATAGTGTTTAAGTAATCTTTGTGATAAAAAGTGTAAGCCATTGTCAAATCATTGTTATGAGTTATTGTTAAAATTAAATTTATTTTATTAACTATAGAAGTGTACGTTTCTAGTCACCTATAGGTTATTCTGCCTAGCCGATAAAAGGATAAATAGAATATTTAAATAAATTAGAACCCAAAACCGTTACACTACCTAGATAAGAAAACTATGACAATATTATTTAAAATCAACCCTTTCATTTCATTTAAAGAGATCTGGCAGACAAAAATAAAATTCTTACATGTAAACAAAATAAAAATAAAAAATCGAA
Source organism: Sialis lutaria (assembly GCA_949319165.1). Classification (NCBI taxonomy): domain Eukaryota; kingdom Metazoa; phylum Arthropoda; class Insecta; order Megaloptera; family Sialidae; genus Sialis; species Sialis lutaria. The sequence continues at coordinate 20,781,256 of OX439241.1, forward strand.
AACTATCGGAAATCAGTCTTTAAAAAAATGTACGTGTAATATGAACTAGAGTGGTCCATATTACACGCTTGTTACCATAATATACGATTGTCTATATTAGATGGTTAAAGCATTTTTTTAAATTTATTTTGTTATTTTTATTTCAGACTAATATGTTATCACTGTAAAAAAATAGCAGTGGCGTATCAAAAAGTACGCGGAAAGAATCTCCGTAATAGGCACCCCATTTAATGGACACCATCATGAAGATTTGTACTAAAAAAAAGGATTTTTGACATATTCAATGACATATAGGTATTCGAAACACTATCATGTCTACTGAAACAGTTATTTAGATGTGTAAGCTTTTAAATACATATTAATGTTGTCTTTATAAAATGTAAAATGGAGCAACAAAATGAGGTGTTCATATTATCCATATACATACCTATACCGACTTTACTCTACTTTTGAAATGATTAAACAATTAATATAATTATTATATTAATTTTTTACAAAAAAAATGATTACAACTTTATGTTACGAAAAGTTTTAATTGTTGTTATTTCTGTTGTTTTATTACACTATAATAACCTAACACAGTAGACTAATTACATATAAATACCCCCTTGCACTTATAATAAAACATAAATTAAAATATAAAAGAAGATAATTATAAAATCATAATAATTATAGATGTCAGTATCTCGTAAATTAATGATAATGAAGCTATAAATAAATGTAATGGTTTTTATTATTTGTATACAGGGTGACCCAAGTAAAACGAAACGGGCGTGCTTTTGGTCATTTAAGATTTTGAAAAAAAAGCTCGAACATGTCGATTTTGCTTTCAAGGGGGACATATTTTGCTATAAAATTTTTGCAAGAGTCTTTTCAACCCTCAGCGCTATGAGCGCAACCCTTAAAATTTTAAATAGCATGATAGGAAGTGATACCTCATTTGAAAGGTTTTATCATGGTCAATACGGTGATTTTTTTCAAATCTGTTTAGTTTTAGTCAAGTTATTTACATTTTGAATTCCATAAATGCAATGATTTTCTGATCAAAAAACAAATATTTACAACTAAAATTCAAAACAATGTAGGTTTATTTTCTTATCAAATAATTCAAAAACATCCAATTTGGACATTTATTGAATTAATTAAAAAAATTTTAAAAATTTAATTAAAAAAAATTTACCAACACCCAAAATTTAAATTAATTCAATAAATGTCCAAATTGGATGTATTTAAATTATTTGATAAGAAAATAAACCTACTTTGTTTTGAATTTTAGTTGTAAATATTTGTTTTTTGATCAGAAAATCATTGCATTTATGGAATTCAAAATGTAAATAACTTGACTAAAACTAAACAGATTTGAAAAGAACCACCGTATTAAACATGAAAAAACCTTTCAAATGAGGTATCACTTGCCATATCATGCTATTTAAAATTTTAAGGGTTACGCTCATAGCGCTGAGGGTTGAAAAGATTCTTGCAAAAATTTTGCAGCAAAAGATGTCCCCCTTGAAAGAAAAATCGACGTGTTGGAGCGTTTTTTCAAAATCTTATTTTTAATGACCAAAAGCGCGCCCGTTTCGTTTTACTTGGGCCATCCTGTATGTATATTGTATATGTACAAAGTATACCAGAAAATCTAATAAAAACTATACAATAACAATTAGGTATGATTAAAAGAAAAATATCTGCTTTGAGAGAAACGTATATATATATCTTTGTATAAGTTAATATGTATTGGTATGTGTCTTTAATCGTACACAGACGGATAGACACGTAAACCTGATCAAAACATATTACTTACACAAATGTATTTTGTATGTTAAAATTGTAGCAATTATTAGCAATTAAAACTTATCAAATACGCTAGCCTACGTATTCTAGCTTGATTCCATTTTGTGTCTTTTCCGCCTGTGTGCGGTGTGGTGAAAAAAGGATCTATTCTTATCGGGTTACCTGTCAATTGTTAGTTTGAGAAACGTGTTTAATTAAAATGGGAAATTGTTTTGTAGAATTGTACTTATTTTCTTTATAAAATAAATTCAGTAGTCTTCTATCTATATAATTGTTATACGTATATAATCACTGATTTAATTTTTTATTAAATATCGGTTAAGTAAGAGATGACAATTCACCCGATTGTGTTAATTTCGGCTTTCGCCACAGCACTGAAAGCGTCGCTGCCATCGACGATGCATTAACTCACCGCTTGATTAACCGACGTAGTTGGTAATTGAACCGCTTGAATTGCCGACGTCGAGAGGGGCCCCCACCACCGTGCCAACCTCAACGTTGATTGATGAATTTAAATTACGCGCAGAGATAGCAATCACGGTAGTATTATGGAGGGGATTGGATAAGGTCGGCATATCGCGCCGGTTAATCAAAGGTCGGTTTATCAAGCGATGAGTATAGCAATAATAGGAAACAGATTTTCACATAATGTTTTGTTTTATATACATTTTAAAACAATTTACATCTATCAATTTAAAATTTGAGATAAACTAACCTTGCAATTTTTCATTAAAATTATGGATTAGTAGGTGATTGTGTTTAATTTTACAGTAGTTTCAATTTCAAATTTTATATTAAACTTATTTTTATTGTGAAAAGTCAAGGTTGTTTTGTCTTATTACCATTATTAATTCTAATAATAGCGAAAAACGGGGAATTCCTAGCACCCCGGATGCGTGAGTGCGTAAATAAATGGGTACTCAGCTATTACGGGATTCTCCCGGCAGTTTAGTAATTAAGACACTCTTGTGTCATTAGTGTGAACTCTTTTGCTTTTGTTTTAGTAATTTAGTAACAATAAAGTTAAGTCTATAAAATATGTTTAACTTATGTGTATTCACAGGTACACGAAGAAAAGGTCTTGTCAACTTGACAAGACAGTGATTTCTATACGTTTTTGGGGTCGCTGAATTCGAATCCGGGGTTGATTTACTCGGTTAGATCACATTTCGTTCCAAACCATCAAAGTGATCAAAGTTGAAACATTCATTGAAATACCCAGAAAAGAAAGCGATTATATGTTTTTAGGGTCGTTGAGTCCAAATTAGGGGTTAAGTTGACTCGACCAACATATGTAAGTTCAAAAAAGTGTTTAAAAAACTGACCGACGATATGTCGGAGAAAATTACTTGCAGTTGCAACTTTCCTAGTGATACCTATCTCTTTTTTTATTATCGAAAAACCTATGAAGAACGTTCCTCTAAAATGCTCAAAAAATGACGAATGCGTTCTATATACCGAACGCTGAGTACAAGATTTTTTTATCGGGAACAGTTTTCGATTTTTTTAATCACTTTTGAGGTTATAAATGTAATGCGGCCTGGCCAAATGAAACTAACCCCGAATTTGGGTTCAGTGACCCTAAAAACATGTAATCACACTCTTTGCTGGGCATTTTAATGAACGTTTCAACTTTCATCACTTTGTTGAGGCTAGGAACCCCGGATTCAGCGACGTCAAAAACTTATAAAAATGTTTATCTCGTCTGATGGATACAACTTTTTTTCGTGTGCCTGTGTTATCACAGTTTTAATCAACTTGATAATTGTGCACCTTAGTTTTATTAATATAACTTATTTTTATCGTGAATTACAGAAAAGCAATCGGGTTTATAGTTTGTACACTAGTTTGTTATACCTATATACTGATTAAAAAAAACTAGTAAACTTCTGAGTACTCTTCATCAAAATGTGTATAATGTATATATGTATGCAGTATGTAGTTAATTTAACGCTAGAAGCAAATTAACCACTTTGCGCTCTTAACAGCCAATGCTTGAAACTTTTTGCAAGTCGTCGTATATTTCTTATATACTATACGGCAGTTGTGAGTAAATGTCGGCCTGTGGGCCATATCTGGCACATCTGAACAATTAGTTTTTTTTAATATCATTAATACTCAAACTGTATTTGACAACATTTTTACGGTACCTAATCTTTCATCTGAAAATTTTTGAAATTTTGTCTGTTTGTGAAGAGTTAAAAACTTATTTGACAGAATATTTATTCTGCCTGAGGCCTATCTTAACGAGCAACTTCGGTGAAGAATTGTTTCTTTTAACAAAATATTTGTTAATTTTAGTCAAATGTGAATCATTTATCAAACAATTTTGTTAAAATCAGGGCTGTGGAATCGGACTCGGAGTTTTAGTAATTTTGCGGATGGAGTCGGAATCAGAGTCAGTAAAAAGGTACCGCATTCGACTCATTTAATTAAATAATGGTTTTTACTAACGATAAGTGTAGAACATTTTATTTTATAAATGGTTATTTTAAATAAATTTTATTTGTTATTATTTGCAAATTTACTTTCATAGAATTTTAGGAAAATTTCTGCACTGCCGTGTAAAATTCTTTGGATACGTGTGATTTTGAATGTAAATATACAGATTTCAGTCAATAAAAATCCCCAAAATTGCGTAAAAAATGTGTTTACTTGCAGTCAAAATAGTAAAAAAAAAAACACAATTTCTCGTTATTTTGAATGACATTGTGCGTCAATAATTTCAACTTGAGTGAACCTGACCTTTCAGGCATATAATTCAAAAATTTTCCTTGATATGGAAAATTGTAAATGCTGTATTTTAAATATGCTAGGATTATTACAAAAGTTGTAATAAAGTATTCTTATCAACATTTAAGATTTCTTATCAACCATTTTTGCAGTTTTATATTTACAATACGCAAAAAATTGAGTGTCCAAAGACTTTTGCACGGTAGTATAAGTAAATTAAAAATTCACGTAATAGCGATGAAATATACCTTGTACTACCTTTTTGTTATACAGTAAAGAGTCGGAGTTAGCATCAAATAATAAAAAAATAAAGAATCGGAGTTATAAATTTTTGTACCAACTCCACAACCCTGGTTAAAAATGCAGAATATTTGGTTGACTTAAAAAAAATATTAGGTTTATTTAATCTAATTTTTGTTCCAATTTACTAAATATTTATAAATACTCGTAAATTGAAGTAATTATTTTTTTAAATTAATTATAATATTTAGTTAGACCCCTCGTCAAAAGTATTTGTCCACCCCTGCTTTATAAAAAATACCCCGAGGGAAGCGTTTCGTTCATTCAAACTCTAGTTTGATCATTCTTGCTAGATTTTAATCAGTTTAAACTTTTTGTTTTCTATTATTTGTTCGGTTAACAGAGCTCGATCGATTTATATAATAAAATTTAACTAAACTATATTTCGGAACTGCTATGTACATATAGTCTATAAAGAGAAGATAAATATGAGCAATATTTAAAAGTAAGTCGATTTAAGTATTGATAGAGATAGAAGTAATTGGTAAAAATTATCTCTGCGTCATAAATAAGTGATGTAAAATTTCATGAAAATATATTTTTTGAAAACATTTATGAAAAGTTTCAAGTCGATAAAAAGTTCAGATTTATTAACTTGACTTGTTTGTTTGTATTGGTCAAATTTTATAATCAATTTTTCACCCACTTCCCAATGTGAAATTTGACAATAAAAGAATTATCCATTTCCAAAATAATTTTAAAATATGTATTAATAAATTTTCTTTTTGTATTATTTTGCATAACATTAGCTAAAGTAATTAAAACCAACCAAACCGACATATTTGAACAAAACTATTCAAAAATTTGAAAGTTTTCACAGGCGAGTAAAAATTTAAATTAAATTGAAAAGTTATGAAACTTTTCAATGAAAATTTTTCACTTTTAAATTAATAATCATATAATATTCAAAAACTAGATTAAATCTCAAGTCTGTAATTAAAAGTATATCCTAATTTGATATTATGTCCTTCCTTACGATTCAAACAGACAGACAGACAGACGGAGTTTTTCTCGCATTTATAATAATTGTATGAATTTTAATTCGATATAAAACTGACAAGATAAACATCTATTTTAGGTTGTCAGTTTGTTTTAATTAAAATAAATAATCAGTTTTCATTCAAGGCTAATTATATAGCGATTCATAATATAAATAATAAATTTCGATTTCGAAATTTTTCATCGTGAAACCTATAAATACAGTCGAATCTATTTTAATTCGGATTTGAAATTATGTGGTGCGAATCCTTATCTATTATAATTTCGGGGGTTCCCTGTCAAAGCGAGTGGGGTACCAAGTGAAAGCTGACTATTTAAAGAATTTAAACATGTTAAAATGTTAATGTTTTATTTTTATTCAAATTTTCAAAAAAATTGTAAAAATATTATATCTCTCAAAGTTATAGTGAAAAAATCTTTATATATAAAAATAAATGTTCGTTTGTATGAGGCTTATAGACTCAGGAATTACTGAACCGATTTAAATGCGGTTATCACCAATAGTTAGATGATTTTTCTAAGCAATATCGTGGCAATTAATATTTTATGAAAACTTTAAACATTGAAATACTAAATAATAATTACGGTTTGAATATTTTATTAATTTAGGTCACTATGATTTTGTGGATATTAACCCGGGTAACGTCGGGTCCAATGCACTATGTGTAAAAAATGTCGAGATGATAATTATATCAACATTCACCGCGCGCTTATGTATTTTTTTTAAGTTGTTAAATTAAATTGTAGTTAAGTTTGTTATGTCATGTCATTGCTAGTGTTGAAAAGTCAATTAACATTTTTTTATGGTCGGAATTTAAAAAAAAAAACTCCTACTTTGCATAAAATTAAATAGATTAATTTTTTAAACAAAATTATTTTATATTTTGCATCATTTTCTTCCGATTTGCAAACTCATTATCTTTGTGTTTTTAAGGCATTCTATTTTTATGAATTAATGTGATTTTTTTGTTTATTTACATTTATGGCATTGTTTTTATGCGGTTTTTGAATTTTATGGAAATATGAAAAGTATCCCTAATTGCATAGAAAACTAAATAAAAATACATCATTTTTATATAGTTTTCTGTGGAACGTATGTATCGCATGAAAAAAATACTTTACTGCACTTTCTTATGTCTATTATAAGTACAAGATAATAAAAACAACAAAACATGACTCACCTGAAATACATTACGATAACAAGCCAATTTCCCGCTATTCCAACAATCATGAAACATACATAAAAGCTTGCCAAAGTGTAATGAACAAAATGAGCTGCAGGTGGGTACTTCAACCAATGCGAATTTATCAGCTTGAGGTAATCGTCAGTAAACCAACCTTTCTTCTTCCAATTACCCACAGGATGAAGTCGTTCAAACGTCTTCAATAAAATACTATTCGCGTCCTCTTCTGATATATTACTTTTATCATACAAAGAAGTTGTCAAACTTATAACATCTGTCGTTTCTAAATGTTGAATGACAAACGATGTTGTTTTTATGTTGGTATCTATTTTGTGCGTATCTTCATGTTGTTTACTAGAACTGTTATTTTGTATTTGTTCATTGTTGAATTCATTCGTGACAAAATTTTCAACAGAAGAAATTGTTATTTGTAACCATACGAGAATATGAACTGGAAAAAACATTTTAAGTTACACTAAATATAAAAATATAAAATAACACTGTAAGTTCCGAAAGTTATAACATTGTGTTTTTTTACGGTTTGATGCGTTAGCGCGGAGCGAGCGATTGTTGGGAGACGCTATCGATGCCCAACGTCAACTGATCGAGGTAGGCGTCCGCGTCGCGCCAATAAACTTTGTCTCTGATCCGAGCGTCGCGCGTAGCGCCACACATACACACACACTGCTCATGTAAGTGTGAAATATGAATGTACAGCGTGCCTCAGAAATGTTTATTATTATAACCACGAACGTTCACGAATGCGAATAGCTTTCATTAATTATTGTTTTTAACCCTCGGAGTACACACCTATTTTTCGATCATTGCGTACAATCTGGGTCAATCTGACCCTGTTCATTTTAATCGCATATAATTCGGCAACTACGAAATCTTTTGACTTACCAAAATTCAGAGATATACCTTTAACCATATTAAATGAATTTATAAGTATTACAAGTACTTTTGAAGTATTCAACAGATTAAAAAAAATATATATTTTTAAAAATGTAATTTCATGAAAAAAATTGTAACTTTTTTAATTTTAAATATTTTTACCTAAAAAATTATTCACATACATTCGAAATATGCTAGAATAAAAATAGTTCTATATTGTACTTTGAAAAAAGGTATTTATTTTGCATACTGACGCAGGTGGATTGTAAGGTGTAAAAAATCAAGGTTTTTTCATATAAATGTGTCGCAGGCAAGATGGGCACTGCACTGCACCTTTATCTTATGATCCGTTCACATCTCACTTTTTTCCAGTTGTGGTCGAGCGTCAGTTGGCCCTTGTGGAGTATTTATTCCAAGTATGAGCTGAAAAACTTCCCTTATGTTTGTGCAAAGCGTTGGAAGTCATAACTTTTCACGTAAAAATGGCTCCACGAGATGCATGACCAGTTGCATCAATGCATTCTTGGCTGACAATTTCTTATTAGATTGACTCGGTAAATGCTTGCAAGTGTATAAAATTCTTGCAAATTTTATTGCACGAGTAGTTCGTGTTTGTAAACGTGGCACAGTTTATCAAACACATTGGTTCCTCCTTTTGTTTTGTTATAGTACTAAATTACGTCGGGTTTATCTTTTTTAACAAAATTCGTCTCGTATTAAAGCGTCGGAGACACGCGAACGTAAATTATAAGCCATTATTTACTTTCTATGATACGACACTAAGTACACACATGGGTCATCTAGACCCTGCTCCGTCTTCGATAGCTTATCAACGACGACTAATGGCTCCTCAGCCTACAAAAACTGTCGAAACATATAGTAAAAACTTCGAATTATACCTGTAAAGCTGTGGTATCGCCCTTTTTTAAAATATCTACTACTAAAGCTCTTCTTACCAGGCTACCGCTATTCAAAGTCGGTGTATGGGTCAAATTGACCCATAGGAGACTCCGAGGGTTAAAAACGTATTTAACAAGAGTGCACCTTTTTTAAATGCTTTAACTTAGGGAAGGGCACCATGAGAAAACCTTAGTTCAATAATGTTTGGGAACCACTCTATATGCGTTGGTTGAAAATTTATAATGTGCAAATATGTTTTAAATTACAACTCAATTTGGTTTGTTTCTTTGTTTCAAAATACATATATTACTGAGTTATTACTTAAATACTTTTAATATGAAATAGTTATTTATAATTCAATTTATAATTCAAAACAATTGACATTTCAAGATTATGCGTTTGATCCAGATATGTTTATTCTGCTGTCGCTCCTCATGCATCAACCGATTGCGATGCATTTTGTATATGATTAATTGAATATTACTTAAGTTTAGATGCTTATTTCATAGTCATCCTATATCAAGTTTATTTTAAAGTTATGTGGAATTTGTCACGGTTGTTTACATAAGTTATATATTGCACAAAACACACCGCTAAAGTACAGGTACCGTATCGTATTTATATAGAAAATTCCTGTTTCCAGAACATGCACAACATGTAACTGTAAATTGGATTGAAAATGTGAGTGCATCTTTTGAATACAATTTTATATCGATATTTTTAATATTCCGTACCGAAATCGTAAAAAAGGAACATTTTTGCAGAATCAACGTGTCACAGCGTTTTTAACTAGTGACCCGTTCGACTTAAAAAGCTAAGATTTGGGTTAATTATAGTAAATAATGGGCCTATCAAAGATCTGAATTATAAAAATAAAACAATACAAAAAAATTCAAAAAATAATTAACGTATATTTTTTTAATATAGGGTTTCTGATGATGACTTCTTTTGAAATTGAAACACGTGTCGATGAACATTGTTTGATTGTGGTTAAGGTGTATATATATTTTGAATGGCTAAGAAACTGTTTAAGTTTTGTTGTAGATGTAAGAAACTTTATCTATAGAAGGTAAATATGATTGTATATAGGACGTATAGATTATTATAGATCTATACATATATCTTGAATGAAACAAAATACGTAAATTTAGTTTCCATAATCTCACAGTCACCGGGTGCGACAAACACGATACAACGTGACACATAGTTTGCGATGAAAGCTCGCAAACAAAATTTTGTTTGTTCTCATTGTCAAAACTTTTTTCATTATACATTTCTATATTATTGTATTTTTTAATATACATATTTTGTCATTAATTAATTTTATATATTTGTTTTGTACAACTAAATTTTGTATTTTAATTTTGGCCAGCCTGCCACACATTAGAGTTAACTAAGCAGTGTCGCACACAGAAAAAAATTCGATGGGGTTTTATTTTTTTCTATTTCTGTTTATTATTTTATGTATCACAATATTCACAGTTACTAAATTAAATAATGTATTAATTAACAAATTTGGGGGAGGAGGTACAACCCATAACTCCCCACTTTAGATGCTCCACTCGGACTATTTATCATATATTATGGAACAATGGAATTTCACTATACACGGAGAAAAATGAAGCATGAAATATATACAAACTTTGCCGTACCATTTGATAAAAAGTTACTAAAAATATAGTAATTCGAAAACACTTTTGAAATCTAGCGAAACATCCGAAGCACAAAAGATAAATTACTAACCGACGTATAGTAATCGTTAAAGATAGCCGTGTTTGAATGTCTACTATATTCAGTTAGTAAAAATGATTATACTTTGTATAATAATATCTTTTAACACTCGATTTATAAATATTTCTTATTTGCTTGGTAAAACTTATTATTATTTAATGTTAGATTTTCTCAATTTTAGAATTTAATTTTGATTATTTTTTTTTTATAATAATTATAATGTATATACATCTGAATTTAGTAATTAATAGTAGATTTAGCTTGTAATTTAGTATATATGTGACATGAATGTATATTTGCAATATTTTTAATGCCTCATATAGTAATAAACAATTTAGTATTATTGGCTACTGTTTATTTATTGTAAGTAGATAACAATAAATAATTTATAGTCAATGAAACCAAATTGATTAATACTGTTTGAAACATTGAAAATATTGCAAATATACATTCTTGTCACCTATATACTAAAATACAAGCTAAATCTACAATTAATTAAAAAATACAGATATACATACATTATTACATACAATAATTTATGAGCAACTTTATGTATTTATAAGTGATGTACATATTTTAAAATAAATAATAAACAAAGGTTAAATGAAATACAATATGTAGGTTATACAAATATATTTTATTAAAACTATTAAACCTAATTAATGAACAAATAATAAAAATTTCACTTATGTCAGATGAAAACAAAAATTTAATTTAGTGAAATATATTTTCTCTTAAATATAAATTCTCTTTATTAAAAATATTATTAATATCTTTTCGTTTAGTAGATATAGTAAAAACGACAGAAGTAAATGGTATTAAAATTTTCCACCAAACTAATAATAAGTACATATAATATGGTTTTTCACTTATTAATATATTTCTACTATTACAGAAAAATATATTTGTAATAAACTATATATTATGCGTTTCAATTACTAAAAAAGTATTTAATTATTAATAAAACGATGCAAATAATAAAACAGGACTTATATTATTTGTATGTTTTAATTATTAAGTAATACAACATAAAGCAAAAATTATATATTTTCAACAGATAATAAGCATATTACTTACTGTTTGCAAGTATGTGTGTCCATCTCTTTCTAGAACATGCGAAATCACTTAGACGTGTCTCTCTCATTCAAATTACATGAACGCTTAATGATTACCTTCAAATTATGGAATTAAATGTGATAAATCCCATGACTTTAATAACTTTATATCAACTTGATTCATAGTAATATTAGTCAAAATCACTTTATTCTTATTGTAAGAAAAAATGACCGTTGAAGCTTGAAGAACGTGATGCAGACAATAAGAGTATAAAATATTATAAATATACAATAACACTGTTACAACATTTAATATTCGAAATCACTTTCATTAATGACCGTGAAATCACGCTATATTGATAATAAAATATAAAATTTTTATAAAAAAAGTATTTTTTTCGAAACACAAACGAATACATCGCCAGTCGAAACAATAATGTTTTGTTGCTATGCAGTGCCATGCGTGGTGTACGAAATTTAATATTACTAACTAGATTTTTTTTTTATTTTTTATATTGTCGGAGGTGGTTGCGGTTAGCACCCACAAGCACTGAGGCCATAGGCCCATTGTACTAACTCCGCTGCTTGTCCTACTCCCTTAATATCAACCCCGTCCCTTTGATAAAGTTCACGAGTGTTGTCATCGGGAATTTGGCTATTTTTTCTGGTTCGATGAAAAATTCTCCCAGATATTTTAGTCTTCTGTCCATCAACGCGGGGCAGAAGCATAATAGATGTGTGGGCGTTTCCTCGTCCTCTTCACATTTCCTGCAGATACTAGAGTTCTCAATTCCTAATATTTGCATATGCCTTCTAAGGTAACAGTGACCAGTTAGGAGTCCTACTGCTATCCTCAGCGTGTTTCTATCCATGCCCATAAGTTGTCCAGTTCTCTTACGATCTGGTTTGTCTATGAGCATTTTAGATTGTCTCATGCCAGGTGCATTTTCCCATTCCCTCAGGTGTTGTGTTTTAATCCACTCCCTGATATGGGATTTTGTGTGGCATGTTGCCACTGCTACTGCCGGTTCCGGTCCTATAAGTGGAGTCGTTGACCCCATTCTTGCAAGACCGTCTGCCCGTTCGTTACCCTCAATGCCTGCATGCCCAGGTACCCAAAGTAATGTTACTCTGTTGTTGGTAGCAAGTTCATCAAGGGCAGTCCTGCAGGCCTTCACCAGCTTAGAGTCACATTGGTACTTCTCCAGTGCCATTAAGGCGGCCTGGCTGTCGGAACAAATACTAATGTTTTTGTTCCTGTACCCCGAGCTACTATTTTCTTGCGCACTGTGGGATCGTTTCTATCTCCCCACAGTACTTTTCCCAGGATCCTTGTTTAGCCTTTCGTATAGCTTCACGGTACTCTCTTTGGTGTTGCTTGTATGCATCCCAAGCACCTGTCTTTTTTGCTTTATTGAAGGCCTGTCTTACAAGTTTCCGTAGTTCTTGCAGTTTCCTACTCCACCACGGCACATTTTTGTTGCCCACCATCTTAAGTGGGCAGTTGTTCTCAAATGCCCCTAATATCGAGTCATTCAAAATATTGACTGCGACCTCGATGTCTCCGGGGTTTTTGTAGCTTGAGATGAAGTTATTCATTCTCTCTCTTAACTCGCCTGCGTACGAGGCCCAGTCGGTAGCCCTTGGGTTTCTGTACGAACCCGCCCCCGTTCTGGTTATCTCGCCCTTCAATCTAAATTCTATATGTCGGTGATCCGATAGAGACGGCTCATCAGACACCCTCCATTCACTAACCCACCGCATAACCCCTGGTGTTCCCAAGGTAAGATCGATTACCTCTTGTCTATTAGTAATAATAAAAGTAGGCTCCTTACCTTTATTTAGAAGTTCCAGGTTTGTTGTGGCTATGTATTCTAGAAGATTCTGCCCTCGTCTGTTGATGTCACTGCTTCCCCATACAGTATGGTGCGAGTTGGCATCAGCTCCGAGTAGCAATTCTCTTCCTTTATTTTTGCAGTCCTGTACCAATCCAGCCGTCACCACAGCCGGCGGTGGCTCAGGTGAATCATAGGGCATATATATCGATGCTACCACAACCTCTCCTCTCCACTGTCCAAGAGTTACCTGTAGCTTTACAGCAACCTGGTCCCTCCCGCAGTACTCAAGCAGCGGTGTGGCCGCCAGATTTTTAATTAGTATGCATGCCCTAGGTCTATCTGCAGCGTTACTATAGTAGAGCTGGCTCCGGTCTAGGTTTAGTCCTCTGACCCTGCCCCTGAAAGTCCAGGGTTCTTGGATCAGTACGACATCAATCCCATCCCGAGAGATTCTTCTACTCAGCACCGCTGTTGCAGCTGGACTGCGATGTAGGTTTATTTGGAGAAATTTCAGGTTACTCCCCATTATGGTCGTCCCCTTTGTTTCTCCGCCGGCTTGGTTTCTCCTTCAACAGTTTTGGTACTGAGCACTATAAATTGTGCTCGTCCCATACCGTAGAAGGGTTTCATGTCCAGTTTCTCTAACACAGGTATGATTTTCTCGCTCACGCTGAGTATCAATCTGAGTTTCCGCTTGGGATCCTCTTTAGTCCTCTCGTGAACGATCCATCTCCCTGTGTTGAGTCCCGGATTTTGTCTATCCAGTCTCTCCAGGATGATATTCGTCTCTGCTGTATGGTTGGGGATGTACGCCATTACCTTCACATACTTTGGCAGTTCGTCTATGCCCACTACCTGCAAGCTACACCCCTGCCATTTCTGTAAGGTCGGCACCATCTCTCTTAGCCACCTTTCCGATTCTTGATCGGCACAGGTCACCTTTAGCGCCCCTTTGTACAGGTAGGTCTCATGGAATCTTGGAAGATGTGCCCCTTTCGGGATACTGTCCATTAATTCCATGATCCCATCCTGCACTAATTGCGACTGCTCCTCGCTGATTTCCTCCACCTGTCCCCTGTGCACAATAATAGCATATTAATAATAAGCATATTACTTACTGTTTGCAAGTATGTGTGTCCATCTCTTTCTAGAACATGCGAAATCACTTAGACGTGTCTCTCTCATTCGAATTACATGAACGATTAATGATTACCTTCAAATTATGGAATTAAATGTGATAAATCCCATGACTTTAATAACTTTATATCAACTTGATTCATAGTAATATTGGTCAAAATCACTTTATTCTTATTGTAAGAAAAAATGACCGTTGAAGCTTGAAGAACGTGATAGTAAGAATATAAAATATTATAAATATACAATAACACTGTTACAACATTTAATATTCGAAATCACTTTCATTAATGACCGTTAAATCACGCTATATTGATAATAAAATATAAAAATTTTATAAAAAAAGTACACAAACGAATACATCGCCAGTCGAAACAATAATGTTTTGTTGCTATGCAGTGCCATGCGTGGTGTACGAAATTTAATATTACTAACTAGATAGTAATAAGAATTTATTAAACGGTTAGTAAAATTTCTGGCACAGTTTATGAACCGTGCTGCGGCTTGCTATATCACAATATTTAATACATATTTTGACTATACTCTTATTTGTACTTTTTACTATCTGCTGTATAGTAAAATTTATGTACTGCTGCATACGAATAGTTATTATAACTTTATTGTGGGATAAGAAAAATTACTTAGCCTTCAAGTAATTATTAAAATTTTGAACTGTGAAAATTCATATTCTATAAACTTTACTATCTTTATTGCAATAATTTACAGACGAACTGTAATTTTTAATTAAATATTATAATTTATATTTAGGAATTGTAATTTATCCTAAAATCTGAGTTCCAGTTTTCTCCGTGTACAATAATAATAATAATAATTATTAGTACATTTTATTGTTTATTTTATTTTTAAAATATTTATTAATAATTTAATAAAAAGCTCTTATGGACGATAAATCGGTTCTTGCGAATATCGGATGTCGAGGTTCTACTGTATTTTTAGGGTTCCGTACCTTAAAATAAAAAAAAAACTGAATCCTTATTGGATCATTTGTCTGTCTGTTGAGACCCTTTTTCTCAGGAACGCCCGGCTAGAGATATCAAGTTGTAATTAATATTAAATACTAAGATTGCATGGTCCTGATGATAATATACGGCCTTTAAAAGCGTATTTTGATATTGATTATTGCTATTGACAGACTTTGAATTTTCGTATCTTAAAATTGTGATGTAAAATTGCTAATTTTGTCCTTATTTTATAAATTGTTGCAGTTTTTTAATTAATACATATTTAGGTGTGTTCAGGGTGAAATTTAACAAAACATGAACAACATCATGAAGTTAAGTTAGGTTAGCTGTAGATAATATAGATTTCTGTTATGATAATCGGCAAAACTGGTTTTCAGTTTTTCATTTGCACGTTAGATGTCACTACGCCAAATAAGTATTAATTCTAATGCGCGTACATAAGCACACACACACACACACACACACACACACACACACACACACACACACACACACACACACACACACACACACACACACACACACACACACACACACACACATTTTTAGCTTACAATTAGCAATGAAAGCACCGCATGTCATTTTTGTCGAAATATAATGTTTTGTGCAGTAATCCCTCCTTTTACGCAAATTAAAAAGTTTGGGAAAAAAGGATGGAAATACTTAAAAACACAGTAATGAAGCAATTTCTATTGCTCCATTTACGCGTTTTTTTACACAGATTACTGTAATTTTAATATTGTGGGATTGCAAGCTCTGATTTCCAATTAAATTCACCTCTATGTTTGCTCGTTCTTAAACTATGCTTTTCATCATTGCTCAAATGAATTTTCATATTATATGATCAAACTGACTATTATTCACTAACGTATCAACTCACACAAAGCACATTTCGAGATATGAACGTTTTTGATGCGCGCAAAAAATACATCTATGATTTTGTTATACAGGTTGAGTTATATCATTGTGATCTTATTACAAATAAGCAAAGTATGTTTTTCTGTATTTTGTATCATATGATCCTTTATAGTGATATAAATGTGTGAAAAGTTTCATAACTTTTCAATTTCACTGAAAGTTTTCACTCTGTGAAAATTTTAAAATTGTTGAAAAATTTTTATCATACGTTTTTTTTTGTTGGTACCAAATATTTTAGCTAAAGTAATGCAAAACAATGCGCACATTTTAAAAAAGGAACAATATATTTTTTAATTTATTTTTAGAAATAATTAGTTCTTATATTGTCATCGAGAATGCATATGTATACAAAAATTCAAGACAATCGATCGAAACGAATAAGCAAACCAATTTGATTGAAAAAAAATATTGCATTATAATTTAACTCATAGCATCGCAATCTAAACTTTTCCGGACTGGAAACTTCTCATGATGTTTTCAAAAAAATATATTTTCATTAAATTTTACATCACTAATCCTATAAATTTTAAGAATAATAAAATACTAGATAAAAAGCCCTCTTGTATCTAAGGGTTTCATTGATCCGATAACACGAATTAATACTAAACCGATTATAAAATTTCATAACTGTATCACTATTGGTTATATATTTTAGAAAATAAAAACTAATTTTAGGCAAAATCTTTAAGGGGTTGTATCTCCTTCATGAAAACTTTCCGGACACTGTTCATACGTATGATCTTTTATGCTTTAAATATTTTTTTTAATTAACTGTTCAAGTTTGTTTCATCTGATATGACTCAACCTGTATTTATTTTTATTGGAAAAAAGTAATTTGGCGGTTGGTAGGTTAATTATGTACATCTATACATATTTCAATAAAATCTAAAAAAACGTTGTTTTCATAATTATTCTCTCTCCAACTAAAATGCAAGAATATTCTTTTGTAAGTGTTTTTGTTAAATAATAATTTACATAAAATTTTATTAGCCATTAGCTATTTTCTTTAATATTGTTTTTATTTTGAATGAAACTGCATTTATTATAGTTTTATATGTTGATATATTAGTGCATAACAATGTCCTAAATAAAACAGTAAAAATTATTATAAAAATAAAGGCGTTTTCCCACACACCGGCACACAGTGGTTTAAAATCATACATTTTTGCGCGAAATTTCGCTTCAAGCCATTTTTTAACCAATTTTAATGATATTACTCGCATTTGAAAGGTAAGTAGTTGTAGTTTCTGAAAATTTCCCCAAGAACAGTCAATTCACCCTCTTAATAACCCTTTCATCCCCCTAAATTTGAAAAATTTAACAGACAAAAAATGGGAGATATCGAAGGGATACGTACTATCAACCACATTATATATTGTAATATAGTTTAGTTGTGTATTATTACTTATAATATCATGCAAAATTTGAATTTTTCTCTAAATATTAACAGAGGAGATATCGAAAAAATACAAATTATGACTCAGCCTGTACATATATAGATTTATTCACACATATTTACACATACTATATAATAGTACTAATAAATTATCTTTTACATTTGTGCAATGCATATTTTCTTACTCTATTTATTAATTTGTAGATTTATCGTTCAATCGATTTTTCAGATTTGAGGGGATGAAAGGGTAATTATGAGGGTGAATTGACTATTCTTGGGGTAATTTTCAGAAACTGCAACTACTTACCTTTCAAATGAGAGTAGTTTCATTAAAATTGGTTGAAAATTGGCTTGAAGCGAAATTTCGCGCAAAAAAGTATGATTTTAAACCACTGTGCGGCACTGCCGGTACCGGTTGCAATGTAATCAAATCAGAGCTTTTCCACGTAGATCAGATCGACTAATTTGCCGGCGAGTTACGGCACCGGTACCGTAAAATGCTAAAAACGTTTTTCCACACACCGGTAATGCCGGTGCCGATGACGGCACCGATTGCAATGTAATCAAAGCAGAGCATTTCCACGTAGACCGTTCACGGCTAATTTGCCGGTAACGGTACTGGTACCGTCAAATTCTGCCGGCGTTGGACTCGACAATCGGATGCCGGGTTTATCTCCGACTTATCGCCTTGACATGTCCACATGAAACTTGTTGGTGCAGGAGAGGTGTTCGTCAAATTTTCTTCAGTATTTAATTTATTCATAATTTGAGTAATCCAAATTTTAAAAAATGAGTCTGTATGTGTGTGTGTGTGTGTGTGTGTGTGTGTGTGTGTGTTCAAAATATGAAATTGAGGTTTTTGTATACTCTAGATGCGCATCTCCTATTTTTGAAAACCATCATTAAACCGGAAACGGATGTTTACTCTTGTCAATTTTTGAAATTTTTGATCGAAGTTGTAGAGAACGCTATTTTCTATAATTTACGTCGTGTTCTTTTTTTGTAGCTTTTATTAATTAACATAAATTATAGTAATTAGAGTTTAAATTTAAAAATAATGTTAATATTATAAATTATTATAGTCCAGTCATTATAATATGTATTTGAGCTAGAAAAAAATGACAAAGTACGTTTTTTTCAAGAAATTGGTAGATTTCAATGTATATATATGGTGATAACTTTTCTCCCCCTTCAAAGGGGGTGCATAACTTTCTAAGGGCTTACAAAGCTGTCTAAAATCAGTTATTTGGGTATACCACTGGGGCTGTCAGTTTCAGAAGAAAACAGGTTTAATAAATCTTAAAGCTGATAAAAATACGAATAAAATAGTATTTTTAAAAATTATGTATCGTAAATATAGTTATTGAAATAGAGCCTGCGAAAAAATCATTTAGTTGGAGATCACGCCTAAAATGTAGAGTTACGTTCGACCGCTGTGTTTAATATGTATTTAATTGAATTTCAAAATGAAATTTTATATTATAATAGAGAAAAGAGTGCCCTAAATAATGCTCGGCACCCAATGTTAAAATCTCGAAAATTATTTGAGTTATAAGCACTCAAAGTTCTAGGTATTACAAAAATTTAAGGGTAATTATTCATGTTTTTCGACGACCCCAGAGAAGACTTTCTACACTGAATAAAATAAATTCCATCTAGTAATCCATAGAAAATTTAATGCCCTAGTTAATGGTTTCTGTCCGATCATGATTACTTTAAAATTTTTCATGTTATAGGTAATTATCTAACACAAATTTTTATAACAAAAATTTAATATACACTGTTTTTTAATACAATTGTGATTTTTACAACTTAATTTATGTGCCTTATATATTTTCCCATAGTTTGAACAATTTTAAAGTCATCATGGTCGGACAGAAACCATTAATTAGGGCATTAAATTTCCTATGGAATCCTAGCTGGAATTTATTTTATTCGGTGTATAAGACCTTCTCTGGGGTCGTTGAAAAACATGAATAATTTTCCTTAAATTTTTGTAATACCTAGATTTTTGAGTGCTTATAACTCAAACATTTTTTGAGATTCCGACATTGGGTGCGAAGCATTATTTAGGGCACTCTTTTCTCTATTATAATTTAAAATTTCATTTTGATATTCAATTAAATACATATTAAACGTAATACATATTGAACGTAACTCTACATTTTAGGCGTGATCTCCAAACTCGACGCCGCTAAATAATTTTTTCGCGGGCTCTATTTAAGATATATAATTTTTAAAAACACTATTTTATTCGTATTTTTATCAGCTTTAAGATTTATCTGACCTATTTTATCCTTAAATTGACAGCCCCAGTGTTTTTATCAAATAACTGATTTTAGACAGCTTTGTAAGCCCCTAGAAAGTTATGCACCCCCCTTCGAAGAGGAGAAAAGTTATCACCATGTTCTATGCATCGAAATCTACCAATTTCTTGATAAAAATGTACTCCGTCCTTATTTTCTAACGCCACCCCTATACGAAATTGTCTAGCGACTGGACTAATATTCTAGTTTTCTTTAAATATTAAGGAATTTACTATTATTGCAATATAAAATTGTCAAAATTGAAGACTAAGAAAATAAATACATCTAAATATATTTATAAGTATTCAATAATCATTAATCTTAATTGATTTCGTTTAGTATTAAGGAAAAAGATCCATTCATTGGTTGGTGTCGGTGCCGGTGCCGGTGACGGCAACGGTTTTGCCGGTATGTGGAAAAACGCCCTAACGATGTTATTTTATATTTTACTGTATATTTATCTACCTATGTAAATATTTACCTAAAAAATCATTGATCGGAGTGTTTTCTACTTTTAACAATAAAAATACAGAATGAAGGAGTACTAAAGAAAATATGCGATCAAAAAAAATGTTTTAAATCTGCTTCCTACAATAAATCTCCTCTAATCTTATGCAACATATAGAATAACGTATTTGTTAAGCGAACCAGAATAAATCCAAGGATTTGATAAATACTTATATGGAGAATAATTAGGTACTTACGATTTATCTCACAAAACATTTTATTGTTGGAATAAATTTAAAAAAAGATTAAATCCTTGTTTGTAGAATTATAAAAATAAAGAAACAATTCGCGTTCATTTATAAACTTCGCTCTCATATAAATTTTATATATAGTTGTTGCGCGTGCATAATCCTCTATACTCTATGTTACAAATGTATTATTTGTCAGTAGACAATAAAAATGTATTCATTTTATAACTTGACACATTTTACTTCCAATTAGTAGATTTTGCAATTGAATCGGTGAGAGGAAAAAGTTCAAATTCTGCCTTTTTAGGGTTCCGTAGAAAACTAAGAACCCTTATAGTTTCGCTCTGTTTGTCTGTCCGTCTTTAAAAAATTTAGACATAATAAGATGAAATTTGGTATAGGGACGTCGATTGATGATTCAAAAACAGAAATTATAAATATTTTTTAGACCCCCCCCCTCCATAGAATTAAAAGTGTATTCAATTTTTTTACGTAGCTGTTAGTCCAAAATTGCAACATAAATTTATTAGGACCTTTTGATTCTACCCATTCAGTCACGATATAATTATTTTCTCTTCAATGTCGTTATCAGAGCTCCCCCCCCCCTGTAATTTCAAAAATATAGATTCAAAAAATCTGGAAAAAAAATCTCAATGTAACTACATATTAATTAGTAGGTACTTTCAATGAAAATTATAACGAATACTCTCAACATTATTTTGGAACCCTCTCTTTTAGCCTGAAAAATGTGTTTTTTTCCACTGAACCCATTGAGTGGGGTATTTTTTAATAGGTCCCCTAAAATGCAACAAAAAATGTGAAAATTGCCATTTGATTTGACCCTTCCGTCACGATATATTTGCTTTTCAATGTTGTTATCAGAGCGTCCCCCTTCTATTTCTAAACTATCGATTCAAAAAATCTGAAAAAAATTAGAATGAAGCTTCTAATTAGTACTCTTAATGAAAATTATACTAAATACTGTAGCAAAAATAGTTTATGAAAAAATATTTTTTTTTAAATCATAGTGAGAATTACTACGGAACCCCATCATGCACTTGACCGTTTTATTTTTACACTAATCGATACGATAAATGCAGATCTAAATATTGAGTGTAAGAGCAGTGTTATACAAACCCTCCTTTTATTGTTTACAGGCATTTTTTTAAATTTGAATAAGTGGAAACAGTATCTACGTGAAAAAACCCATCAATATCAATCCCAAAAAATTGTATACGTTATGCGGTGTTTACACCGAGAAAACAAAACAGAAACACGGTGTTTTTTTGTCAAAAAAGCAATACATTTTTAAATACGAAGTATTTTAAAGTCATGATGTTTCTGTTTTGTGTTTTCGGTGTAAACACCATATTACTCTTAAAGTGTCCAAGACTGGTACCAATACCTTATTATAAAAACATAGTGTTATGAACATTAAAATAAATATAGTAGGTAATAATTAAAATCATTTACTACGAACAATGTAAAACAAGAGTAAGTGATTAAAACTTGATGTAATGGTAAATTACATTTTATAATTATTATAAACGTTAGTATTTATGTATGTATGTAGTTTATGTGAATAAAAGTACTACATCGAGTATTACATGAACGTGACATAGTGAATATTCATTTTCTTTTACTATAAACTAGTATAAACACTTCACACTGACAATGAATGGATATTGTTAAATATAATATGCCTATAAATATTTTTATATACATAATATATATATAGTGAATAAAATGTCCTTAAGGAGGTTGGCTACCGAAACCAAAAGTCAAATCGATCTTAAATTTATTGTAGGCATATATATATAGCTGTTAAATTAATTCGTCCGCATGGATTTTGTATATTTTTTGTATTTAATAAAGAGCATGGCAGGGTAAGCATGGGCGATCTGCCCCTGGGGAAAGCTGGGTCGATATTTTTTTTATTAGATGGTATGACTAAACGGTACTCATCTACAAACTATTGGGCCTCTGCCCCCACTAATTTTCCGGAAAATTTGAAAAATATAATTTCGAAAAATATTTTTTTTTGCTATAACGGCTTTATAAATGTCGATCTCTGTGATATATGTTGTAGCTATACCTTAGTAGTATCATATCAATTTTTTTGAAAAATCTCCCATTAAAAATAAATAAAAATTTTGAAATTCAAAGTTTTCAAAAAAAATTTTTTTTGCTTAAATGGCCTGGTACACCTACGAAATTTTTGTCATAAATACCTCTTCTTATGCACAAACACATATATTTTTTTCAAATTTCTACATTGGGTGGACGGGGGGTAAAATTCGAAATGTTTACTGACCCTTATTTCTATAGTATGCATATACATTATACATGTATAGTATTGCTTGTATGTTGTAGGCTGGGTTAAATTTCGCGGATCGAAACGTAATAGTCACTCTCATTAATACATACATAAAGAAACATTTTTTTTAAATTTAGTCAATATTTTGAGATTACGAATTAGGTCTAAAATTTCGAAAATTTTAATTAAGTGAATATAAAAAAAATATTTTATAGAAATTCTCATAAATACCCCACATTCTTCACTAATACATATTATTTCTATTTTTTTCCTTTAGTTGGACGAAGAGGGGTGGGGGTAAAAATGGACAGTGCGGTACTGGACATAAAATGTCAATCGGCTTCGGCCAAAATTAGGCCGAAGGTTTTGCTGAAGCCGAAGGTTTAACTATTTACTATTATAATTTTTTTTTCGGATAAATGTTTCTTTTAATGAAAGAAATGGTTTTTCATTAGTTTAAAAAAATATAGAAACAAAACAAAAAAATCCCACTAATATAGAGAAGATGGTGGCCGAAGCCGATTGATTAGTCTGACAGTAGTGGTTATACGTAATACAGATTTGTAAAAATATATCGTTTAATCGGACGTTCACATAAAAAAGGCTAGGTTAAATTAAGGAAAGTTTCGCGTATAAACACTACTGGCAGACCAATCAATCGGGTTCGGCCACCGTCTTCTCTATATTAGTGGAATTTTTTTTTTTTGTTTCTATATTTTTTTTAAACTAATGAAAAACCATGTTTTTCATTAAAAGAAACATGTATCCGAAAAAAATTAATAATAGTAAATAGTTAATCCTTCGGCCTAATTTTGGCCGAAAGTGGCCGAAGCCGATTGACATTTTATGACCATTTTACCCGCGCCCCTCTTCGTCCAACTAAAGGAAAAAATAGAAGTAATATGTATTAGTGAAGAATGTGGGGTATTTATGAGAATTTCTATAGAATATTTTTTTTAAATTCACTTAATTAAAATTTTCGAAATTTTCGACCTAATTCGTAATCTCAAGATATTGACTAAATTAAAAAAAATGTTTCTTTATGTATGTATTTAATGAGAGTGACTATTACGTTTCGATCCGCGAAACTTTCTTTAATTTAACCCAGCCTACAACATACAAGCAATACTATACATGTATAATGTATATGCATACTATAGAAATAAGGGTCAGTAAACATTTCGAATTTTACCCCCCGTCCACCCAATGTAGAAATTTGAAAAAAATATATGTGTTTGTGCATAAGAAGGGATATTTATGACAAAAATTTCGTAGGTGTACCAGGCCATTTAAGCAAAAAAATTTTTTTTTGAAAATTTTGAATTTCAAAATTTTTATTTATTTTTAATGGGAGATTTTTCAAAAAAATTGATATGATACTACTAAGGTATAGCTACAACATATATCACAGAGATCGACATTTATAAAGCCGTTATAGCAAAAAAAAATATTTTTCAAATTTTCCGGAAAATTACTGTGGGCAGAGGCCCAATAGTTTGTAGATGAGTACCTTTTAGTCATACCTTCTTATAAAAAAAATATCGACCCAACTTTCCCCAGGGGCAGATCGCCCATGCTTACCCTGCCATGCTCTTTTCAGGATAAAAAGTAGCATACATATATCCTTCCTCGGGATGCAAACTATCTTCCTACCAATTTTTTTTTTCAAAATATTCGTCTGTCCTGATTTTAAGTACAGTAGAAATCGGTTATAACGACATCGAAGGGACCGGTCATATTGGTCGTAAAAAGTAGATAGTCGTAATAACCGGTAAAAATGCAATTATACGGGATTCAGTTGGACTTTTATTTTGAGTCGTTAAAACCAATACGTCGTATTAACCGATGTCGTTATAACCGGTTTCTACTGTAATTATTAATTAAAATTAAAATTCAATTCTTATGCACATGATGACGTACAATGAACAAGGCTATTGTATTTAAGGCCCCCCATGCACCTACAATATAATTGTGCAATGTTATTATTGCACAATTTTATTGAAATATACCTTACGCCTACACGTTCAATTATATTGAATCTTGAATTATTCGCGTCAATATTTTCGTCGGAGCAACATGTGTGATGATGAAGATTTGGTTGCAGCTATGCTGTTGATTTTGCTGGAGAAACGAAAAAAAAACGAATATGGGTCACAAAATGGTTGCAAAGAACGTATTTTAAAATAAATTTATAAATATCCGTGCGTGCGTACGGGACCGCTTCGAACAGTAGACTAAAAAATATTGTACAATAAGCCCTACAGACGACACAATGAAAAAATATGGCGCAATAAAATTAAACTCGCTCAAACTTTTCTAAAAGCATTATGCAATCTTCAATATGATTCCTAAACGGTCAATAATATTGGACAATCCGTGATATTGCACAATAAAATTGATCGTCTATGGGCCGCCTAAAACTAAAACTATCATAAAATAGTACGATTGCTTTAAAAAAAACACACTCATGAACAATGCACCTTTATGAATTATCACACAAAAAGTTAAAAGAAATCGTCTGTCTCGTTTAAAAAAAAAGTTAATTAAAAACTTCATAAAATTGTTAGTTACAGAGGTGTATAGATATACGCACGCTAAACGGTCTAGAAACAGTAGACATAGAGGTATTTGCACCAAAAAGTTGACCAAAAGTCGATTTTGTCGAATCCGTTGTAGGTATATAGACCAGAAAGTATTTGCTCATGAGATAAAATGGTTGCACTCCCCCCCCCCCCCCCCCCCCAAATCAGCCCTTCACAGCGCTATTAGTCGATATATTTATATTTATTTTATATAGTTATACCGGGTGGACCATTTTAACCTTTAATGGGGAATAATTCGACCGGTAAGTGAAATAATAAAAAAAGCTTTCAGATAAAAGTTGTACGGTTTGGAGGGGGACATAGACGTACTTGTATGAATTTTTTTTTAGGTGGTGTTTTCAAGGTGGTATGAAGGTCAACATCATTTTTTTAAATAGGAACCTATAGTTTTTATCAAGTAATTTTATTTAACGTGAAAAGACACGAATCTTTCATTGAAAACTTTTTTTTAACAACTTAACCTTTCCACGATATCTAACAAAATATTTCGAGATTTTGAACATTCAATATTTTTTTACTCAAAAACCATCGAGATTTTTCTAATAAAATACAGAAAATGTTTAGTTTGGTCTAATAAAACTTGAAGAATTATTTTTAAAACATAATTATTCTAAAAAAATTTTAACATTTTTTTTTCTTAAATAAAATAAATTAAAGAAGTCTTAAAATTTTTTAAATAATTCTTTAGTTTTATTATATCAAAATAATTATTTTTTGTTTCTTGTACTTTATCTCTAAAATTTATGGTTTCTGAAAAAGTTTTAAAATTTTAAAAATAATTCTTTAATTTTTATTAGACCAAAATAAACATTTTTTTGTATTGCACACCCCAAGCAGGCTCTGCTTGGAAGTGTGTTCTACTCTCGTCCTAAAATCGTTTTTCGTATATAAATTGATAAAATGAGTATTATATCTTAAATTTCTTCAGTATCTCACTTACATTTTTACATTTTCTGATAGAAAACATTACAGTCTCCATTTTTGCTTAGTTTAATATCGATCGGTTTTAATTTTCTGTTATAAAAATATAAATAAAGTTCAATTTGTCGATTTAACCCGCTTTTTTGATAGAAACGCCGAACTACAGGCTACAATTCGAAATAAATTTGCACCAATCCTTTTGAATTCACTTCATCTATTATCAGAATAGAACCCTATTAAAACTCAACAAAATTGGATAACTAGAAGTAACGAAATTTGCAGTTTATTTAAACAAAAATTCATATTTTGACAAGAAATTTTTTTACAAATAGAGTAGTTGCTATTTATAATTTATTAATAGTAGTAGGCGCTATTTCTTCATATGTCACTTCAAATTCCATAATTATTATATTGTGTTAATTAATATGTAAATATAAATACATGTACATGTGATGTACATCGATACGTGCTGTATTTTAATTATTTTATTCAAAGTCAATCAATATTTTCAATCAAGATAAAATCTGGTAAGTTTGCATTTTTAAAACAAATATATAATATACGTCATATAACCTATAAACGTTACATTGTTGTTTCATTTTAAATGCTAGACATCAGGTGAACACAGCTGTTATCGCTGCAATATGTGGATGTATTTATCTTTTTAATTATTATTAGATATTAATTAATTTATTTACTTTATACATTTTAAAAAAAAAATATGTTATATAAAAATTGTAAATTAAAATGATTGTTGTTTTATTACAATACATCCTAAATTTAAATAAAAAAAGGTAATAATCGATTGATATCAAGATTCATTGTTGATTTTCTAAAAAATCTTAATGAGTGATAAACTTCATATTATATATTTATATAATATTAATTACCTCCAACCTTTTTTCCAAACATCCTTTTAAGTTTCACCAATTATATTGTACCTGTACCGTATTTATTTGATATTATAAGTTAATACATTTTTTTATGTTTAAGGGGTGTGCATTTTATGGCCTAGCCATAGTATTTTATGCTTTTTCTCTAAACCTGATGGTTTCTGAGTAAAAAAATATTGAATGTTCAAAATCTCGAAATATTTTGTTAGATATCGTGGAAAGGTTAAGTTGTTAAAAAAAGTGTTCAATGAAAGATTCGTGTCTATTCACATTAAATAAAATTACTTGATAAAAACTATAGGTTCCTATTAAAAAAATGATGTTGACCTTCATACCACCTTGAAAACACCACCTAAAAAATTTCATCCAAGTACGTCTATGTCCCCTCCAAACCGTACAACTTTTATCTGAAAACTTTTTTATTATTTCACCTACCGGTCGAGCTATTCTCCATGAAAGGTTAAAATGGTCCACCCGGTATATAAAATATTATTTTTTTCTATGTTCTTGATTCTATGAAGTGTTCCTTAAAATAATCTACAAGCAAAAATATTCAGAAAAATATTTCAAAAAAATAAATTTGTCCAGCTCTGGTACACTGTGCGACAGTTCGCTTTTTCGGCTTCCATACCGTCTCTATTTGTAATATCTGTATAGATTTTTTATTAGAATTCATAAGATGGTGTTATCGAATGTTATTTATGATGGGCATTAATACTATTTTTGTAATAAAAAATATGTTTCTTAAAAAACCAACCTACCCCCTTAAAGCAGAATATTTTATTGTAGTATTAGCTGTGCCCGCGGCTTCGTTCGCATAGATTACGGAATTGTTGTTTAGAATGTTTAGATCTTTTTATTCGACATAGTTATTTACTACATTATTTATATTGTTCGATATTTAACTTTTTCCCGACTTGATTTACTACTATCGTCACTGCTTCTTCCTTATATTACCTAAGGGAATAAAATATATACTAAAACTTGGCAAATACATATGTATCTATGAATTTAAAAATTTCGATAGCTAAACGAGAGCGACGCGACGCGGACGTTTCGTTTAATAATATGTAAGATTGAAACTGCATTCGTGTATCTACATAAATCTATATTTAGTTTCTAATTTCATGCATAGACCCATTTTCTACTATGCACCCTAGTTAGCACAAAATATTTTTTTTGCTCAAATTAAAATTTAATTAATAAATGTTTCGGAGTACTACGGCTTTTACGGAAGTCATACATGTTACAACGTTATGTATGATAGAAGTGAATTATTTAATACATTCTATCATAATATCTTTTTTATTATAAATCGAACAAAGGGACTTATCTAAAAATAATATTTTGCAATTTTTTTATAGAACCAAAAATAATTTTAAAAAAATAATTAAAAATCGTTAATTCTAGGACTACACGCCAAAATGAGATATAGAAGAGATTTACTTAGATTCGAACGAGAGGAGACCGAGATGATACCACTTTAATTTTAACAAAAGACATCTGAAATTTTCACAAGACAATATCAACTAAACTAATAATAACAATAACAATTAAATTAAACTATAAGACCAAATTGAATGCTGTAAAAGGCAAATTTTATCTTATGACTACGAAATCATTAATGGCGCCGAATAGTAGTTTTTATCGTAAAATGAGTTGGAAAGAAGGTATTGTCAAAAAAAGGCGCAATTTTTCAATATGGCGGCGCGAGCGGCAAAGATACGAGGTGGCAAAGTTGAAATTCGGAAAGAGCACATTAAAATCTATAAAATTACCAATTTTCAGAACTCCCGGAAAACTTTCCAGGTAAAACTACCAAATGATTGTAAAATTAATAAATATATTTAGTGAAAACAATTTTGAAAAACGACTTTTCTTATTTTACGAATTATAAAAAAAATCGCCAAGGCGATTTTTTTCATTTTAGTCTTAAAAAGTTCCTTAAATTCTATAGAATTGAACTGTACCAGAAATCATAGGTAATCAATTTTTTATTAAATGGGGCATCCAGAGGACCATGCACGATTTATGTATTTTTCTTTTATGAATTATTAAAAAAGCGCTGAGGCGATTTTTTTCTTTTTGGTCTTAAAATGTTCCTTAAATACTAAAGAATTGAACTGTACAAAATAAAACAGAGGTAATCAATTTTTTTTATTAAAGTTGGCTTCCAGAGCATCGTGATACGCAAAACACGTGTATGTGTAGATGAATAATAGTTTGCTGCACTCGTACGCCAAAACTATTGATTTTACAAAAAAAATTGTTATTACATACATTGTAGGAAATTTTCTCTAGTTTAATTTTGTATCCAATGCTTTTATCGTAAAATGAGTTGGAAAGAAGATATTGTCAAAAAACTACTATTAGGCCCCATTTTTCCAATATGGCGGCGCGAGCGGCAAAGATACGAGGTGGCAAAGTTGAAATTCGGAAAGAGCACATCGAAATCTATAAAATTACCAATTTTCAGAACACTCGGGAAACTTTCCAGGTAAAACTACCAAATGACTGTACTACTAAAGGTTGTTAATAGGCATAATGTCAATAACAATGTATCATTGAAATTATGATTTTAAATCAATCAGAGCGGATGACGTCACGCAACAGTAAACGTCAAAAGTGATTGATTTTTATTTTAGACAAATATTAATTCCTCTTACAAGATTAATAGGTCCATACCTTATTTCATAACTTAAATACGTCGGAATTCATTTTTAACACACAAAATAATTAAATTATTGTCTAACTCTGAATGTTTGATTATTGTTGACAAGGAGTGTGACGTCACAACTCTGAAATGTCACCTGCGAGCGTTTTGGCGTCAAATTCAAAATTAGTTTTAAAAGAGTCAATTTTTGCGATTAAACCTTTATTTTC
The DNA here is from genome assembly GCA_949319165.1 of Sialis lutaria. Taxonomy (NCBI): domain Eukaryota; kingdom Metazoa; phylum Arthropoda; class Insecta; order Megaloptera; family Sialidae; genus Sialis; species Sialis lutaria. Next base: position 20,811,733 of record OX439241.1, read on the forward strand.
TGCAGAAGTAAGTATTTTTTTGGAAACACGTAAGATCATCATAGAATATTTTTTTTTTTAATTAGTCATCTTGCCTATTCAATTCATTTCTATTCAAAATTTAGCCAAATTTCACCAGTCTGAATCTCTGTTCATTATTTATTACATAAGAATGAAAAATTAGATGAAAAAGAATGGAAAATTTTTTTTCAGCAAAAAACATTCACACGAGACCAATACATTTCTCGTTCTTGTTATGCATCACGATTACGAGACGAGATCGAGACGCGATGGATTCAATTATCTCATGTGCAACCCTTGTTTTTCACGTTGTCGGTCAAGGCCGTCAGTATAATTCTTACCACAATTTGATTTTCTCTGAGGGTCACATCAACAAGTGTCGTATTTTGGAAACATAACACGTTTATTTTGTCTGAAAATATAATCACTTATTTATAACTATAGAAAGATAAGTTGTATATAGCGAATATAGAATAATATAGATTATTGAGTTAATAACATTTTGATGAGTTTATTATTATTTATTTTGGAGTATATTGAACAAATTAATTCATTTTTTATTGTTATTATATATTCATTTCATTATTATATTATTTTATTTTAGAAACCATAAACCTTGTTTCACACATTTACGGTTCCATTCGGTTCGGTTCGTTTTATTATGTCTAAATTTTTTAAAGACGGACGGACAGCAAAGCGAAACAATAAGCCTTGTTTCACACTTACGCGGTTCCATTCGATTCGGTTCGTTTTCGGTTTCAGCCGAAAACGAACTAAACCCCTTCACACATACACGGTTGTCATACGGATCATATTAGGTTTTATTTTTTTCCGTACACTCAGTAGTGATCATGGAGAGAAAGCAAGTTGTTGCCATGTTGTTTCTCTATAAAAAAATTAAAAAACGAAGGACGAATACTAGAATTCATTGGGAGTACCCTCTCATCACTTTACGGCAGGAATATGAAGCATTCTACACTATTGAAGATATTGAAGAAAACCGCGACAAAACTTTCAAAAAAATATCACTCGCTATCAGGTTAAAACCGAAACTGAACCGAGTGTGTATGAACGCGTTGATTGCTTTCTGTTTCCTGCATACTAATAGAAACCTGATGAAACCTATTCGTGTTGAGGGAGTATTCGGTTCTGTACGGTTTCTATTAGGTACCGAATACAAACTGAAACACCGTTTCACACTTGTCGCCAGCGACCGAAAAAGACCCGAAAACGGACCGAACCGAATGGAACCGCATATGTGTGAAATAGGCCATAGGCTCTTAATTTCTATATAACCGTGTATGGTTACCCATTTTTTATGTGCTCGATTTTCCGTCCGTCCGTCTATCTTGCGAGATCTTGGCCCCCTGACTACCTAAAGACCTCGGGTTTTCGTTAAATTGTAGGTCTGTAGTTCAGTTAAGTCCATTTTAAGAATTTTTCCGATTATGACCCTTCTACCGGCCAAAATGTCCATTTTTCATACAAAACTTTTCATAAATGGCTTCATGTACTTCGTTGGACTCGGAATTGATTCCCGAATCGATTGGCAAGGGTATTTTTTGAGTTGTGTCAAGTGGGTTGCGCGGCAACACTCGCCAGTGGGTTTTCATAAATTTTTTTGTTTAATGAGCCATTTTCACTTTATAAGGTTTTCTATAATAATATACCAATAATTTATATTATTTAAAAAAACTATGTGGTGACAACAAAATTAACCGCTCTTAATAACTACATGTCACTATTCGTAATTTTAAGTCGTAGTTATTAGATAAAACTAATTAATTACATAAGTACATACATGCTGTAGGTAAACATGTATTAGACGTTAGCTAACAAATGTTTAGAGTAGTAAATCAAGTATATCTAACAACAAGTTCAAATATTTGTAAGACGGATATTAGTTGTTATTAGTTCCGGTATTTAAAAATATGCTCATCATTTTGTTTGTTATAATTTTATAATATATTACTTATTGTTAGTTGCGGTGACGTATTAAGGTTAGGACGAAAAGAGCAGCGTTGCATAAAAATATTATTTTCCATAAAATTGTTTTTCCATCATAAATAATGCCTTCTTGATAACGTGGGGTCCAAAACATTTTCTAATTATAACGAGAAACAAGATTTGTGTTTTAAGAATTGGATTCTACCTGAAAAAATATCTGCCATTAAGTGGTTCCTCGTTAAGGTGTGTAAAAAAATGTTTTTTTGTTTTTCTTCGCTCTCGTTACGAAATAAGGTAGTTTATGACCCGAAATAAATTTCCCCATGAGGATAACCTTAAATGGGAAACGGGACCCCCCTTGCGGCACCTCTTAATATTGAACTACGCAGAGTTATCATCGTGCTAAATTCGTCAAAGGTAGTTAATTAATTATCGAACAATTTTAATTCAGTTTAACTGCAATTTGTTTTGGCCGAAGCTGATTATTTGGCAAAAGATACAATTTTGGCCGAAGCCGAATCCGAATGTTCGATTAGACACTATAGTGTCTAATGTATGTACATCATGCAAACATGACTATTTCGAACTTTAATCAATTGGAATAGTGTTAATTAATTTATGTTAAATATTATACAAATACCAGTTTAAATGAGTCGTGCAGAAGTCAGATTATCCAATTTCACAAAACAAACAACATCGATGTTTTGATAACACGAAGTTAAATGTGAGATACAAAATGTTTTTTTTTCAATTTGTATTGAATCATTGAACGATTAATTTATTTAATAAAGTAATCTGATATTGCAGTTACAAGGGAAATTACTCTCGTTTTTCTGATCTACTCAAATTTCAAATTTTCTTTAAAAACATAACAAATAGTAAATTACATGGATATTGGCTTCTGGGTGTAAGCCACGTCGATTTGGTCATGTTAAGAGCCAACGTTTCATCACACATTGTAGTGCACTTCTTCAGGGCTCTTTTAAAATATATAAAATAGTGAATTGTGTCAATAAATATAAATACAGTAAAAACCGGTTATAGCGACATCGGTTAATACGACGAATCGGTTTTAAGCATGCATATAATTACATTTTTACCGGTTACTACGACTATCCGCTTTTTACGACCAATATGACCGGTCCCTTCGATATCGTTATAACCGGTTTCTACTGTACCTATACCTATATACAATATGCAACCCAGAAAATTGCATATAATAGCAATAACAGAAATATATTATTTTCTATATGTAGTAAATCAATCATGTAGAAAGAGTAGAATAAGAAAAGAAATGAAAATACAAAATATAATATATTAAATCAAAATACGAAGATAAAATAGAAAAAGTTTGATTTATAAGAGGAACATGTGAAATAAACAAAAAACATAAGTAGGTGTATTGCTAACAGAACACTGATACCTATAGATAGATATAAATACATGTAAGTAACATAAATATTTTTTTTCTATAATTTACAAATTGTATATTTATATAGTATTCGTATAGAATAAAATAATTTTTACAATAATGTAGAAAAAGTCAAATAAGAAATGAAAGGAAAATATTATGTTGATGAAGATGCAGTTCTTGCTAGTTGGTGAAAATATAAAATATGTAAATAGTAATTTATTAATTATTTATTACCCAACTTTCTCAAAACAGGACGAGAAAACTATTGATCTCGTGCGATTTTCTTAAATTTATTCTTATGCAATGCGGTGTTTACACCGAAAAATTGTGTCTTTAAAATACTTCGTATTTAAAAAGTATAGGGTTTATTGCTTTTTTGCCAAAAAAACATCGTGTTTCTGTTTTGTTTTCTCGGTGTAAACACCACATTATAAATAAAGGAATTCTCAAATTTAGAAATTGTTATTTATTTTATTTTAATTATTGATTTAAAGCAGGGGTTCCCAACCTTTTTTCTATATAGACCCCTTTTAAAAGAATGATTTTCTGTATAGACCCCTTTACATTTCTAGATTCAAGAAAACATAATTATATTAAAATCTTGTCGATAAAGTACAATTAGAAAGCAAAAAAAATACATTGCAATTAAAAAAAAAAAAGAATCATCGACTCCCAATAGACTATAGATTAGGGTGTGTCATTTTTGAGCAACTTTTTTTTTTCAACTAAAAAACAGGTTAAAAATTTTCTAGAAGGTGAAAAAAGAAGCCTCTAAAAATTTGAGCTCTTAATATTAACATCAAGTGGTGCCTGTTTCTAACTTTCCATTTCCCATTTAAATAACATGAAAAAAAAATTATTTTTTTTCTTATTTTTGTAGCTTGACATTTAAAGTTATTTTAGTAGGAAATTGAACGCTCTACAAAAAATTTCCGATTTATTTTTTTTACAGAGTGAGCCGTTCTGAAGATATTCAAACTTAAAGTTACAAATGTATGAAATGATGACTTTTATTTTATTAAACTAATACTGAGGACTTTTTTTATATCTTAAAAATTATTTTCAAGAAAAAATAATTATTTTCGTATAGAAAAACAATAATACTTACATCTCAATTATTTTTTTTGCATTTTATTTTATTTACTATCAATAAAAGTCATAATTTCATACATTTGTAACTTTAAGTTTGAATATCTTCAGAACGGCTCACTCTGTAAAAAAAATAAATCAGAACTTTTTTGTAGAGCGTTCAATTTCCTACTAAAATAACTTTTCAGATCATTTTTACAATGCTTAAATGTCAAGCTACAAAAATAAGAAAAAAAATATTATTTTTTTTCATGTTATTTAAATGGGAAATGGAAAGTTAAGAACAGGTACCACTTGATGTTAATATTAAGAGCTCAAATTTTTAGAGGCTTCTTTTTTCACCTTCTAGAAAATTTTTAGCCTGTTTTTTAGTTGAAAAAAAAAAGTTGCTCAAAAATGACACACCCTACTATAGATCCTTTTTAAACTTCCATAAACCCTCAAGGGGTCCAGCTGGACCCCGTAGGGAATCTCTGGCTTAAAGATTAATATCAGATAGTGAGTTTCTATTAATTATTGATAAACCTTTAAAACCTCTTATAAATAAGTAAAGAAAAATTATATCGTCCCAGTCTTGTATCGTTAAAATTTGAAATAGTCTCGCCTTGATCTCGTCTCGTTAAAATTCAGGTCTCGTCCGAACTTAAGACAATTTCGTTTTGATCTCGTCGTAGTCGCGTCGTTTTGAAATCGATAACATATTTTCAACATGCAGTCCTAAATATGATAAATAAATCAAAATAAAAAGATATAATAAATCAAAATCAATTCTATTTATAAGAGGCACATCTGAACTTTCAATTTTATGAACTTTTCAATTTAATTTCATAATGAATTCGATAAAAATGTTTAAAATTGAATTTTTTATAAATATTACCTCTATAATAATGTTGACAACATATGAGCATATTATGCTTATAATAACTTATAATATAAAATACAAAATGAAATTTTTTTTAACATACATAGGTTGTACTACTAAAATAAAGTGCATTTTTTCTATTCAAGCTTCAAAAATAAATGTTTAGTATGCATGAGCTTTACAGAGGCCTGAACATTATGTAAATTAAATTGATTCACTGAATTAATTCCAAATGATTTCTCTTTGTTCTGATGCAACAAAAGTTTTTCTAGTGTATATTTAACAGGTAAAAATTCCTAGCTTATTTTGTCTCATGCTGTTAGTTGATAATTTTTATACAAATCAGTAGAATCCTCCCTAACGTATGTAGGTATACACTAATTTAATTATGTACAAGTGCAAATACTTGTGTTTGGTAAAGTACTTAAGTACAATTACTGAAAAAAGTACTTCCCATATATATAGGAAATGCCAGCCTTGACGATGGGCCTAAGCTTGGCCCAATATTGGGTTGCCAAGTGTGGTTTTTTGATATTGGCCCCAATCTAGGCCAACTTTCATATACCGAGTTTCGGTCACCTATTCTTTACCCAAGATTGGGCCAACACTAGGTCAGTCTTGGTACGACAAGTCTTAGCCGAGCCTTAAACGAAGTTATCATTTGTATCTTGGCCCAGTGTTGGCAATTATTGACGCAAGCCTGGACCAACCTTGGCCCCTTTGTAGTTTTCGATACGGGTTGTACTTAACGAAGGTTGACACTATAGGGTGCGGGGCTGGGATTGCGGGTAAACACATTCATAAAATGAAGGCAAGGTGTGTCTTTATTTGTAGCATATGAAATCACATAGTTGCATCTCTCTCTCTTTTTTCACACACTGGTACCCTCTCTACGAAATTCTTAGAAAAAGTCGACTGTAATTAAAAATAATTATATGCATATTCATATTCGAGGAAGGTATTCTTACCTGAATATAACGAAAACTCCATAATTTTTGTCCAACAATCACATTGTAAAATGTGATATTTGTTATTATTATACATGGTGTATAAAAAACCGGTACCCCGGAATAACTCTTTTTCTTTGCCTTGAACCAAAAAATGTTCGAAGAAAAAGTTGCTTGGTTTCGAAGGGAGGATCGTTTGCACACCAAACCACCCCTCAAACCCTCGCCCCCTTACGGGGGGTGGGGGTAAGTTTAAATTTTCAAATGGGAACCCTTATTTTTTTATTAGCTTATCAAGTTCTCCGATCGAAAGTAAATATCTTTTGGCTGAAACTTTTTTTTGTTGGGGCTAATCCTTCGCCACTAATGAACATGAAACAGCAAAAATCAAAAATGTTCAAAAATCAACTTTCACTCCCCGGAATAACGCTTTTTCCTTGATTTAACCAAAAATGTTCGGACAAAAGTTGCTTTGTTTCAGGTATATCATAAAAAACTTTTTTTTATGATATACTATACGAAAATCATGCTTTTTCTATTGGGGTACCCGGGTGGCTCATACGTGTTTTTTTTTCAAATGCAAAATTTTTTAAGTTAAAAATTTTTCAAAAACATGTAGAATGCAAATTTCGATAGAGAATCGGTCAAATCATGGGGATTCGACAAGATTTTGGCCAAGCTTTCTTGGAAAAAAAATTATTCAACAACACGTACGCTGATGGGTACCCGGGTGGCAACACAAGGGTTAATTAAAAAACGCGGTTCCTAAACATTCTGAAAATTTACAGATGTCTTTCACATTGAAAAGTACTGCCATTTCTCGAAATTATGCAGTTCTCATAAGAATGCATGTTAATTCGTTTATTTTATATCTGTCAAACTATTTTCCTAATGACCTTGAAAATTTGTAAGAATTTTTTAAATATAATGTCTTGTTATTTTCAAACTTTCATCGAAATATCTCTGTTATTTTTCTATCATAGCAACCTCATTAAGTACATGCACACTCTGAGTATTATTCATCATATTCACAATAGTTCTACGAAGAAAAATATACCGATAATATTACAATAAAACCACCATCATTTTAACTAAATAAAAAAAAAACTCTTACAATAAGCGACAGACATCACATGTCACAATAGGCATTATTTATTTCAATAAAACTCAAAAAATATCAAACGTGATTGATTTGAATAGATAAAAGATAAAAGCATTTCGCCGTTCAATTTATACTATATATACCTACCAGAACTGTTCTTATATCTAAAGTCAAGTATTTAAGTACATGTACTTAAGTTATTTTTGGAGAGATTGCGCTTTTACTTAATTACTTTTCAAATGAATGTAAGTAATTGTACTTGTACCTATGTAAGTACTTAACCAAATTCAAATACAAAAACTTTTACTTGTATCGATAGTTGAATCGATACTTTAGAATATAGAGGGGGGGGGGAGGTGCGCCCTGATAACGACATTGAAAAGCAAATATATCGCGACTGAAGGGTTAAAATAAAAGTCATTTGACATTTTTTATTGCATTTTAGGAGACCTATCAAATGACATCCCAATATAAAGTGAAAACAATGTGAGTTGACTTTTCAGTCTATGGGAGGGACGTCCAAAATATTTTTGATAGTATTTGTTATACTTTTCAGTGAAATTACTAATTAAAAACTACGTTCTGGAATTTTTTCAGATTGTTTTAGTCGATAGTTTAGAAATTAAAAGGGGGGGGGGGCGCTCTGATAATGACTTTGAAGAGCAAATACATCGTGATTGACAGGTTAAAATCAAAAGGTTCTGATACATTTTTTATTGCATTTTAGGAGAGCTTTCTAAATAAGTTAAATTATTTTTTTAATACACTTAATTGTATGGAAGGGTGGTTTAATCATTTCTGTTTTTGTGTCATCAATCTACGACCGTAGAATTTCATTTTATTATGTCTTAATTTTTTAAAGACGGGCGGACAGCAAAGCGAAACAATAAGCCTTGTTTCACACATACGCGGTTCTATTCGGTTCGGTTCGTTTTCGGTTTCAGCCGAAAACGAATCAAACCCTTTCACACATACACGGTTCTCATACGGTTCATATTAGGTTTTATTTTTTTCCGTACTCTCTAAACCTGAAATAGTGAATTATCACTAATTCACAGTGTATATTCACTATTTGCCACAGCTAAAAGTCGGCCACTTGGAATTAGTGCATATACACTCATTTAAACAGTGAAATTCACTGTAGTTATTAGTGGCAAATAGTTCTAATGTATCAGTGAAATTCACTGATACATCAGAACTATTTGCCACTAGTAACTACAGTGAATTTCACTGTTTTCATAAGTGCATCATTTCACTGGGTAAATGAGTGTATATGCACTAATTCCAAGTGGCCGACTTTTAGCTGTGGCAATTAGTGAATATACACTGTGAATTAGTGATAATTCACTATTTCAGGTTTAGAGAGCATATATAATATCTATTATCAATTAAATATCAGCTTATTAGTTTATTACTTACCGTAATATTATTACTTATACCATACCTACATTAATATTAGCTAAAATGCCGTATATATACTGAATCAAAGTGAAATCACACCGTTGGCGAGAGTTAAGTTTTGTATAAAACTGAACTTGAAAAACGACGTAGAATATGGCGCTCTCAGTGACGCGGTAAAAAGATGAAACCACTTTTCACTAATCATAGAGTAGATTGACTCTTGAGTCATTAGTCAAACAAGTGAAAAAAAATCTACTGTTTAAAAAGTAAAATTTTCACTATTTATAGATAAAATTCACTTTTTTCCAGTGAATTAGTTGATCACTGGGAAAAACAGTGAAAATTTCACTATTTCAAGTTTAGAGAGTACACTCAGTAGTTATCATGAAGAGAAAGCAAGTTGTTGTCATGTTGTTTCTCTATAAAAAAATTAAAAAACGAAGGAGGAATACTAGAATTCATTGCGAGCACCCTCTCATCACTTTACAGCAGGAATTTGGAGCATTCTACACTATTTTCCCGAAGCTAAAGAGGATGAAGACGATCCACATCAACATCTGGAAAACCGCTCATTTTATTAAAAAAACCGCGACAAAACTTAAAAAATTAACCGAAACTAAACCGAGTGTATGTGAACGCGTTGATTGCTTTCTGTTCCCTGCACACGAATAGAAACCTGATGAAACCTATTCGTGTGGAGGGAGTATTCGGTTCTGTACGGTTTCTATTAGGTATCGAATACAAACTGAATCACTGTTTCACACTTGTCGCCAGCGACCGAAAACGAACCGAAAACGAACCAAACCTAATGGAACCGTATATATGTGTGAAATAGGCCTAAGAGTTCCTAGTATTCTACGGAACCCTAAAAACGAATTGTACTTGTACTTAAAAATGTACTTAAATGCTTATAAATGTACTTAATACGTTTTTAATGTATTTAATTTACTTTAGTAAAAGAAGGTAACTTCTTTTACTAAAGTACTTAAGTACATTTTAAACAAAAGTACATATTTTACTTGTTCACAGCTCTACTGGCTGCTGTATACTATACTAGAGCTGGGCGCATGAGTAATTTTTGCTCACGATCACGAACGCTCACGAGCAAAATTTTTTTAGTCACGCCCGCTCACTCACGGTCTCAGAAATAAAAATCACGATCACGCACGCTCACGAATTGTAATTTTTTACTCACGCCCGATCACGCACGGCGGGTCACGGTCGTGACACGATTTAATAATATCAAATAAATAAAAATTTTAATTAATTTTTTTTCGTGCAATATAATATGTGTGTATACTTTATGTTTGTATTATTTCTTTTAAACTACATTTTTAGTGCAAATAATAACAAAAAAATGGATAAAATGGAAATAAAACATAGTATGTAATAGTAAATAGTAACAATTAATACATTTTAAAATCTGGGGGATTATTAACATGTCGACAGAGGGATTTTAAATTTATTTCAAGTTGGCAACGCTGACTATTGAATTTTACAGTGCTTCTTCTTTGAAATTCTTATTGTAGTCAATTGTAGCATTTCGTATTAACAATTAAATATGTGAAACGAATCCAAACGTATCATTCTCAAAATATGCATAGTCACGATTCACGGACTCACGCACGACAAAAATTTACTCACGCACGGTCACGCACGATTGTTTTATTGTTACTCACGATCACGCACGCTCACGATCCAATATTTGAAAATCGTTCACGCTCACGCGGGTCACGGCCGTGACCCGGCGTGACCCGAAGAATTCACCCAGCTCTATACTATACTATATACCTACATACATATTATATGATCCAATATTATTTCTCATTATAATATATATTATGTGTACTACATAATATACACTCATAAATTACATAGTATATCTTGACGTTTCAATTAACATTTTGTGACTTTCTTTAAATATGTGGGTAGCAACTTCAAGGGGAGCTTTCTAATTATGGAATATAATTCAACACAGTGCTTGGGTGGTTCTGAGAACACATATTAATTCCTTATTAGTAAAATAAACGCCAGAATGCGATTATTTGTACACAAATATTATTGTAATTAATTATCCAATAGACTTTTTTCGATATTTTTTTTTGTTCGAAATCTCCCCTGTCAAATTTTTAAGATTAAAATTTTGATAGTCTATCCCATCTTATCCCTATTGATAACTATAGATATTAGAGATGTGTAATTCATGAACGATTCGTTCCTTTTGAACGATTCTTTTCGGTGAACGAAACGACTCGAGTCAGTATTTTAAAAAAGATTCGTTCTTTTTTTTTATTATATTGTAAAATATAAAAGAAAATATATTCGTACACTCTTTTTTGTGTTAGTTAAAATATTTAGAAAGAAAACAATCGTTATTATTGATATTAATAAAATAATCAATTAAAAATATTTCTCGATAAATGTAATTGTAGAAATTATTTATATTTAAATTCGAATTGTTGCAAGGAAAGAAACTGTTACAGTTTAGCTCTGAATGGCAGCGGCGTATCATTCGTGTATTTAAGATACATATGTATTATTTTGAATTGTAAAACTGTTTAATAAACAATTTAGATTTAGATTATATAGCCGTAGTTCTTAAAATGTGTGTTATTACACATTTATTACCACTCCAATCCCGAGAATATTAATGCATTTTAATTTTAGCATTTGTTTTCGAGCGAATTATTTATAATACCTGACATTATAAATCAATTTATCTATAAAGATTAGCATGATAAAACGTCTGAGAATAAAAGTTATATTAAATATCAAAGTCAAAATAAAACTATCAGCAACAGTTATTTTAAGTAATATGATAAATTTACACAATTATTATAATAATGAACAAAAGTAAATATAATTTGTACGCCACTGATATATTAAGCAACGAACGGCGGCCAAAAAGTAACAATGTATTTATTTATCCATTCTGTCAGTGATCGGATACGTTCGGATTTTGTCGTACCGACTTGCACTCACCAACTCACCACTCACATGTATACAAATCCCATACGAACGATTCACTGTACTGAACGATACAAATCAAATGACTCGTCACTCGCGAATTCATTTTTGTAAGTGAACGACTCATTGAACGAATCAGTTGGAACGAATCTTTTTACTGAATTGTTTCAAATGACTCGAGTCACTAAAAAGACTCATTTTTCCCATCTCTAATAGATATATATTATAAAATTGTTTACACAAAACATCCCTAGGGATACAGAAAATGCCATGTGTTTTTGTTTTTGAAGCATTAAAGATGTAAATTAAAATTAATTCCATTTCAGAAATGATTTTGTTTTGTTGAAAATTTATGTTAGGTATTATCTTTTTGTATAGAAATATTTGTAATTCTAATTAGACTTTAATTTCTGATTAATTCAGATTTCAGTATTCTTTTCGGTTGTATTTAAATTTTCGACTTAAATAGAATATATTACTAACTGTAACTGTTAAGATAGATGAATCGAGGTTTCTAAATAATAGCAGTACAGGTTTCGTCAATTCTTGTAGGTATACTTACATAGTTTTCATATTGTATCTCTGCCAGTTTTAGTAGAAGATCACATTATAATAATATGTAGATTTCCTTTTTCACAAAATATGTTCAAATACATAAGGTACTGGCACCAGTTTTGAACGCGTTAAGCGCAAAGCATGTTTTTTTTTCATTGGTGGACTACTTTTTTGTAATTCTCATGAACTTATGTTATTTATAAAAACAAGTAGGGTAGGGTGGGGCTAAAAGTCCACTTTTTCACATAAATAGTGATTACTCCCTAGAATGAAAATTTATCTTAATGGTTAATGTTTGAATATATTCTATATTTATTGAGCTTCAAACCTTCAATACATTTTGCACCCGTATTACTACACAATACCGAGATATAAAGCAAAATATAACAAAAGAAATAATGTACTTTTTACCCCATACAGGGGGCAAAAAGTATCTAAACATCTGAAAGTGTTTTAGATGTTTATTTTTATGATTAATTGAAAAATCTGTGTGACAAAATAATATTTATTTTAATATGTTTTCACTACAAACTACTAGTAACATTTGTTAACATACAACTATTTATAAAGTTCTTTAATCTTTGCTAAATAAATCAGTCAAGTATTTTTTCTAAATATTAACATTAAATATTAAATTCTTCATTTTTATAGTCTAAGAATCATAGTATCTTTCTTCTGTCTTTGTTGTAGAGCATATTTGGTTTATATATGTAGATATACTGAATTAACTATTAATTTCTTTATACTATAAATGTACTTTTTGCCCCAATACTGCTTTGGATACATTATCAGCTTATAGTAAAAAAATGTGTCAATATTTAATAACAATTTCAATATAAAAAAAAGAGTACTTTCACTACATTGACACTGATTTTTAAATCAATCTTACCTGCAAAATAACTACACGAAAAAGAAAATGTTCAGTTTGGCTTTGTTACCTCTTCCCCCTCCTCACATAATGTATATGACGAAAAATGCTGAGATTTTGAATTCGGGACTTTTTACCCGACGGACTTTTAGCCCCACCCTACCCTACATCTTTATTAAATCAATTAAATTACCAAAAATCCGCAAATGTGGTTTATTTTTTTAAATAATAGCCTTTTATTTTGTATATATTTTTTCTCCAGTAATGGACAAAGTAAAACTAGTAATGAACTCCCAATGATGAACACTTGCTAATGATTATAAAATGATTAGTATTACTACACAAACGTTATAAAATAAAGAGTCATAAAATTTAAAACAATGTAAATCATTTACATAAGAAAATACACTTTTCTTGATAGTGTGGCCGAACCGCGATAATTATCTGCCCACTGTTTTTAAACAAAATGATCAATTATCATCAAATCACGGTGTAAAACAGTTAATTGTATTTAGATTAATATTCAGTAATGGCAATAATCTAATGCAAACAAATATTTATAATTCAGTACATTTAAGTTAAAAATGTTCAAGACTGGGGTGTTGTTCAGGACTGGTACCAGTACCTTATGTATGTGCATATTATTATATATATTGCACTTCGTTGAAAAAGTCTTATTTAATAAATAAATAAAATAAATTTTTCTTTCTTTCAATAAATATAGCGAATAAAAAAAGAAAATCTATTTTTTCCCTGGTGTAATGCGGTTACACCTCGCGATTTTTTAAAACTGTATGTCATACATACATATTAGTGATGTAACGAATGTATGATTTTAAACATTCGCGAATGCGAATATTAGCTGTCAATATTCGCGAATGCGAATGCGAATATTGACTTTTTGTCAAAAAAGCTAAACAAAAGAAAAAAAAGGTCTTCTGAATAAAATAGACTAAAAAACGATATTTTTATATATTAATACATCATAATATATTCGCAACTTTACCTGCGAATGCGAATACGAATGTTTAAAAATGTGCGAATATTCGCGATTGCGAATGCGAATATTCGTTACATCACTAATACATACTATGTACGAGTACAACACCATGTATATAGACCAGTGGCGTACGCAGGATTGTGTCATGGGGGGGGGGGTTCAAAGAGAAAAAAAATATATTTTTTCTTTTTGAAATTGGTAATGATTAAAAAAAAAAAGGTCTCCAAAGTAAATGTTGCAAATATTGCTTTAAAAATAAAGATCACAGATGTCATGGGGGGGTTCTGACCCCCCCTAACACCCCCCTGCGTACGCCACTGATATAGACCTTTCCTTACAAACAATTTACCTAACCAAATATGTATATATTAAGGATACTGAGATCTCCATACTTGAAAAGAAATCTAGGTCACCCTCGGTAGATTAACTTTAATGCAATTTTTGAAATCAGAATACGCGTTTTTTTATTTATACTAAGTATAATGATATTTTAAAAAATCATGAAGAGAAAATCTCAGAAAAAAACAATATCTTAACGAAAAAGTAACAAAAAAACACTATATGTAGATAACATTCTTATTTAAAAAAATTCAGTTCAATTTCATTTACATACACTCAGCAGGTCCATAGGCACCCACAGTATTTTATTTTTAAGAGTATTTTATAATTTCATATTTCTTAAAGAAATTTTCATTAGTAATTAATGTTCAAAAAAGGTATTGTACATATTATTAAACGGGCTATGTTTTTCTTACGTATTTTTGGGCACTGAAAATGAATATGAAAATAAAAAATGTCACTAAACTTTGTTGTAAAAAAAAGATCTTTTATATTTGAAGGGAACAGATGATCGTAAAAAAGAGCAGATTTGGAATTCTGAAAGTATTTTCTTCGTAGCTTGATTGAAAATTGACAATAGTGATACAAATAAACGAATTGGCTAAAAAACTTTAATATACAATAACCATTCTTCAGATTTATGTCCGGTATTATAAATGACCTATCAAATTTGCAAGCTAGCTAGCACCCATAAATGAGGTCATTAATTTTGTTATAGTATCTATGGATTAACTATGGAATTTAGAGCAATGATACTTCAACGTATTGTAACACAGTTGGCGACTCTGACCGTATAAAATAATGTTCATAATAGCACAACTGTTTTAATACCGTTGGTGTTTACATACAACGCTTGCGCGAAAGTTGTCAAAGTCATCACAAAACTCCAAGAGAACTGTCATATAAGTTTGATATCTCATTTGAGAGTGCTAGCAAGCAAATTTGCTAGCATCTTTATAATACCGGATATTAATCAAACAAATATCGTAGTCCGTGTATCTATATTTCATCAAATTCGTTTTCAATACGTAAGAAAAAGAAGAGTAAAAACAGTGGTGGACAACTGGACACCCTTCCCCCTACAAAAAAAAAAATAATTTATATTAAGAATTTCCTTGCATAACACTTTATCTATTTATACCCCCCTTTAATTTGCCACCCCCTTACGTATCCGGCCTCAATTACCCCGAGGCACATCCACATCCTACCAGTAATCGGCTACACACAAACTTAGATACTACGATTACGAAAAATTAAAAAAAAATTATCGAGTCTTTTAGGAATCACTGGGGCAAGGTCGAAAAAAGTCGTTTCGAGGAAAACGCATTTTAAGTTTCCTGATAGTCTTAACTGACCGTGCTATCTGGCCTCACTAAATTGACTGTAACTCAGGCATTTTTCAGGATTTTTTTTACATTTTACATCTTAATTTGATAACGAAACAATTAATTTAGAAAGTGGCTATTTGCACACGCAGTATGTGCAAGCAATTGGCTATTTGCACATACTGTATATGTACCAAATTAAGTTAGGTTGTTAAGTTAGGGTAGGTTAGTGTACGTTAGGTTAGATGTAAGTCTAAATAGCCAATTGCATGCACAAACGGCATGTGGAAATAGCAAATAGCCAATTAAATGCATATATGGTAAGTGCATGCAAATAGCCAATTGCTTGCACATACTGCATCTGCAAATAGCCTCATCCATTAATTTAACTGTTGTATAGCTATACTCACAATAACAAAACACGTTGCCAAATTAATGTAAACAAATTCAAATAGGGGAGTCTCCCTTCCTTACCCTTATGTACGAGCTCCACTGGCTTCTACTATCATAATAATAACAATAACAACGCTCCTGTAGAATCAGTTCGAAAACAAGATCCCATGCAGACTGCATCGAGAATTTACGAGTATAATATTGCAAGAAACTGATCTAATTAAACTCATGCTTTATGAATGTATACATGATTCAAAAAAGAAATACAAATACCCGTTTGCAGCTTTTCATAACGTCTTTGAAAACTTTCTTATCTAAAGCTGATGGAGCTCCCGTTAGAAAATCGATAATGTTTGTCGATATAATCAAATACAATCGTATATATAAACTAAATAAAATAAATAAATTCAAAACTTTCTGTGGGAATAAATCACGATTTCAAACTTTCAATGTAATTATTGGATTCTGGACAAGGTTGCTAGATTTCTGAAATGCTCCGGTGGGACATTGTGTGTTATCGATTTTGCATTATGAAAAAATATGGACTTTCATAAACATGCAGTTAAATTTTGATCGTGACGTTCGAATTATTCCGGTCGCTGTTATAAAGCCTTTCTTAGAACAAATTCTCACATGCTAACTTATTTTAACACGTTTTTCAAAACAACGGAATATTTTAAACGAAGAGTTTTCAAGCTATCCGAATCAAATTTTGTCACATCATTATTCAGACAATTAATTAACGTCATTTGCGTAGTTAGGGGGGGGGGGGGATTAAGGGGATAAATCCCCCTCCCCCATGAGTCTACGAAAATTATAAGATGATAAGGTTTATTTTACGAGAATTTTTTCAATAATGAATACATCTTCTAAGTGAAGAATATAACCCTTTTTTGTACTTTACAGTTTACACCACATAAAAGATGATTTTCATAATGAACAATGTAACTATGAGATTTAATACTAAGTCGTACCCCCTCTCCATCGCAAAAAGCTATCTACGCTACTGATTAACGTCGTATGGAAGTTTTTTGCCTATTTGAAAATTTCACATTTTTTTAAATGAAAAACTGTCGAAAAAAGGCAAAATTTGACACTTAATTTTGAAATGGCCACCATTTCGTAAATTGTAATTGGAAAGAACTCTACAATTTTTCATACTAATTAATAATCTTTTCAGTTTTTTTCTTTCAGACAATTTTTGGATGAATAAAACTTTTAGATTTAAAAAAAATAAAAACATCCCGGGAAAAATTTTTGATCTGCAGAGATCTACTCAGATCTCGACAGATCTGCATTTTGAGACAACATTGTATTTTTCACTGGTTTTTGATACATAGAGACTTGCAAAGATCTACTACGGTCTACAAAGATCTACAATGATCTACAAATATTTCTGAAGATCATTGTAATGTTAAAAATTAATTATTTTTCAAAGTTGAAAATTCTTTAGAGCTCTTTTTAGATCGTTTTAGATCTTTTTTAGTCATTGTACACTCCCGTGCAAAAGTCTTTGGACACTCATTTTTTTGTGTATTGTAAATATAAAACTCCAAAAATGGTTGTTAAAAAATCTTAAATGTTGATAAGATACTTAATTACAACTTTTGTAATAATCCTAGCATATTTAAAATACAGCATTTACAATTTTCCATGTTAAGGAAAATTTTTGAATTATATACCTACCTAAAAGGTCAGGTTTACTTAAGGGGTTAGGTGAAGTCAGAATTTTCAAGAAATCGATTTTTGTTTTTTTGCATTTTTGGAAGCTGCTACAACGGCTGAAGAACTATTTTATGGCCCAGGAATAGTTGACTCGGTGTAAGTAATTAAATAATACGTATATTACTTTACGTAAATTGAGTGTAAAACTTTAAATGCGTTTTTCTCAAAACTATGTTTTTTTAACTGGTGACCACTGGAGCTCGAAAACCGCTCGGTAGATTTTAATGAAATTTATACAGCTTTTTGAAAACCTGAAAAACTAGTGCCTGATCGAAGGATTTTTGTTTTGTTTTTAATTTCGATTTGTTATAAACAATTAACTGTTGTTTTTTTCCCGAAAATCTGGAAAAAAATTTCCTGAGGCTGCCATTTTGTTAATTTAAGAAAGAAAAAAAAAGCTTCGATCAGGCACTAGATTATCTATTAATAAAACTAATTTTTTTTGTCCGATTGAATTTGAATGAATCTCCAAGGATAAGTGATGGTCACCGCAAGGAGCTTCGGTTGGAACTGGATCAACACAAACAGCCATTACTTTTAAAATTATTAATTTTTTTTTCTAAAATTTCTGTCAAGTCAAGTCGAAACCTTATTTAATGATGCTATGTTTAACTTTTATAAAATAAAATAATTTACTGACAAAAAAAAATTATTTAAAATTGTCATTTTTTCATGTCTCTGACTACACCTAACCCCTTAAGTTGAAAGTATTGACGCACAATGTCTTTCAAGCTAATGAGAAATTGTTTTTTACTACATATTTTGACTGCAAGTAAACATATTCTTTTCGCTATTTTGGGGATTATATTGATTGAAATCTGTATATATTGATATTCAAAATCACAGGTGTCCAAACACTTTTGCACGGCAGTGTAAGTGCACAGACAGACAGACAGACACGGCGAGGGTCTTTGTTTTATAGGTACTATGTATAAATAATTGATTTTCAAAAAAAAATTCTAATTTTTTTGTCTCCAACATTAATGAGCAGCAGGAGGGGGGGGGATCCTGGCTCGAGAGCTTGCGAGAAAATATGGGGGTCATGATCCACATAATACTACATAATTGTACTAATGTATGTTACGTTATTTTGATACATTTCTTGACATTTAAGCAGGAATTCAACTGTTTACGCAGTTAAATATAGATAATAATAGATGTGGTCGGTGTTAACATAAATAATATATATTTAGAATGTCTACTATAATTTTAATATCTGCATAAATTGTATACTCCATAGAAGTTAAGTACAAAGTAATTACAGTGACAAAAGAATAAAATTATTCTGTTTTACAAACAAGCATCCGAGCTTGACTACTAATAACTATCTACGTAGTAAATTTTTCTTAAATCTGCAATCTTTATTTGATTTTATAAGTATCTAGATATTTTAATAACTTAACTAAAATACACCTTTATTTTAAAAACAGGTCTTGTTATTCATTATAATATGCATTAATTCCTATAACTGTAAATATATAGATTTTAGTCAATAAAAATCCCCAAAATAGCGAAAAGAATATGTTTACTCGCAGTCAAAATAGTAAAAAAAAAACAATTTCTCGTTAGCTTGAAAGCTAAAAGGCATATAATTAAAAAAAAATTCTTTAACGTGGAAAATTGTAAATGTTGTATTTTAGATATGTTAGGATTATTACAAAAGTTGTAATTAAGTACTCTTATCAACATTTAAGATTTTTTATCAACCATTTTTGCAGTTTTATATTTACACTACGCAAAAAATGAGTGTCCAAAGACTTTTGCACGGCAGTGTATATTTTTTAATCATAGTTTACTCATCCAACGTTTCATCTCTAATTACATTATTTAAATTATTTTCAAAATGTAAAAAACTTAACTGCAAATAAAAAGAATTTAGTTATTCAGAAGCCAGAATGTTTAAGTTTACTTAAACATGTATTTGGCTAATAAATTAATAAATGAAACAAAATGGTCAAAAACCAATCGGGCCTCACATACTAGTGCAGGGGCTCTCAACCCTTTTCCTACATTGACTCCTTTTAAAAGAATGATTTTCTTTGTAGATACATGTTTAAATTCTATATAGAAAACATAATGATATTACAATCTTGTTGAAAAAAGTACAAGTAAAAAAAGGTTACTCCAATCTATATCTATAAAAGAGTTTGTCCTTAACCACTCACTCACTCACTCACTCACTCACTCACTCATATATCAACGTACAGCCCAAACCCCTGGACCTAGAAAGGTGAAATTTCGTAAGTGCCTTCCTTTTATGATGTAAGCACCCACTAAGAAAGGATTTTTCGAAATTCAAGCCCTACAGGGTTAAAACAGGATGTCAAAGTTTATATAAAAAAATATTTTTTTTGTTCGCATTTATTTGAAACTTATCGAACATACTCTTCAATATAAATAATGACCCAATTATTTCAGAATTTCCCAAAATTTAACCCTTAAGGCAGTGGTTTCCAAACTGGGAGGCGCGCCTCCTTGGGGAGGCGCGGACTAGTGCAAAGGGAGGCGCGAAAAGTTTAACAGAAATTTAATTTTCATAACATCACATTAAGTTATATAAATAAAAAATATATACATATAAATAAATTTTTATAACATAACATTATTTGTGTATACATACATATGTATGTATATTATCTCTTTCTGAAAGGGACGTTACTGTGTAGTTTTAGACTGACAACTATTATTGAAAAAGCAAAACTGATAGAATTATCATGCGATACTTCTAAAAAAAATTCTGAGTGAAAGCACTCCCCTTTATAACACCTAGATTTAATGAAGATTGTGCTAATAAACAAGTACATTCATCGCACACAGGTAGAAAGGTTTACTTGAGCCAAGTAAACCTTGTTTTGTATATAACGAAAACAATATTTTCTTAAGATAAGAAATATATTCTTAAACCAACTATAGTATTCTTGGACGAAGAAATAATGTAGTAGGATTAAGAGTAGGTACTTTTCTTATATTCAGAAAATATTGTTTTCGTTATATACAAAGAAGATTTTCTTGATCCAATACAGTTTTTTTTGTGTGCATTAAAAATAAATTTTATAAGCAAAAAAAATACATTTTATACATTTTTAAAATATGTCTGTATAATTTTATAAAATAAAGGGGGGGGGAGGCGCAAGAGATTAAATTTTTTTAAAGGGAGGCGAAGTTACATAAAGTTTGGAAACCGCTGCCTTAAGGTGTTAGGGTGGGTGGGAAAATTTGTAAAATATTTTTTTTTTGTATTCACCGAATGAAACATGGTACAAGTATGTACTCTACAAGACAAATATCAGATACAAAAATTCAACCCCTATGAAAATAATCTGCAATAAAA
The DNA here is from genome assembly GCA_949319165.1 of Sialis lutaria. Taxonomy (NCBI): domain Eukaryota; kingdom Metazoa; phylum Arthropoda; class Insecta; order Megaloptera; family Sialidae; genus Sialis; species Sialis lutaria. Next base: position 20,832,998 of record OX439241.1, read on the forward strand.
AAATTCAATAATCAACCCCTAATGGCGAGGGTAGAGGGGGTTAGTTTTTTAATTGTTACGTTTTTTTATAGGTATTGAATAAAAATCAATATAAAAAATGTAATTCCGCTAGTTTTATATATACGTAAATATAGTTAAAAAACAAAAAGGAAAATTTAAATTTTTCCCCCCTGGAATGCTATAGATTAGTATAGACCAGTGGTTCTTAACATTTTCGAAGTCACGGAACACTTTTGGTTTAAAAAAAAGCTGCGGAACACTATCTTACTAGATCATTAAAGTTATTAAACAAACAATAAAAATATGCATAAAGATAATTTTTTTACTAAAAACTACTATTAAAAAAAACCTAACCAATATAATTCGTTTTATTGGCATTTACTGTTTAACAATGTCAGGCCAAATACATAATAATGCTACCCTCATTTCTTTATCAATATTCCTAAGACTTTCACATTTTGTAGTTTTAATGTTCGTAAATGTTGAAAAGCTCAGTTCACACAAATATGATGTTGAAAACTGTAGCACAATTGGCTGCGTTTATGGAAAGAATTGGGTACTCGCCTAGCACAAAAATCCAAAATTCCTCAAACCTAGTTCAGAAAATTTCAATATGATCCGTTGACTAACTAACTGCTCTTCTTCATGAAACGAAAATGTGTGGGTATTAACTGGAGCAAATGGATTTCTAATCCAAGTTTCTGCATTTAAAGAAGGAACGTAATGTACAATATATTTTTCGAACAATGATCTAATGATTTATTGTTCTATGAAAGGACTGAAATAAGATTAAACAGAATTTTCTAATTTTTTATTATCTATTTTTTATTATTTCGCGGAGCACTTGTAACATGTTGGCGGAACACTTGTGTTCCGCGGAACACCGGTTAAGAACCACTGGTAGAGACCCTTTTTAACCCTGGACGGGTAGACGTCAAAATTTAGCGGGCAAGAGTAGACGTTCGTAAAATTGACTACTATATAATTTTTGATTTTCTAATTTTATGGCAAAAAAAAAGTTTTGCTTTTAAAATCTTTTGATTTATGTATTTACAAAAATACCGAAATACGAAAGATTAAAATATAAGCTTAGTAATATAAGTTTACAGCGAATCGATAAACGAAAGAAAGTATCATTGGATCAAGCATTGAGACGATTGAGATCTTTTTCACATTCACAGCATATCCTTTTACGTACATATTTCCACTAAAATTTACGTAAGAGAGTAGACCTTCGTGAAAGATACGATGTGACTTGTTGATCTATGGTTTTCTCTAGAAAAATAGCAAACACTGACACCTGTCCTTGGCAGAGGTTGAAGACGAACTATTAAACGAGGCATATCTTCCCGCTCTATATTTCTCTATAGAGGGCGTTGTATAAATGTAGTCGTAATTATTACCAACGTCTACCCGTCCAGGGTTAATCTTCTATAGACCCCGTTGGGAATCCCTGAACTAGTGTCTCGTACCGAATATTTGTCCAATTTATTCTATTATGTTAATTTGACTTACATTTATGAACACTAGCTATAACATAAACTCCACAAACTTAACAATAATTATAATTTAATTATTGTGTTCAAATGGTTTCAATAATTAGCAAAGTTAAGAACCAATTTATACAGAAAATGATATTAGTAGCAGTTTAAATATTACGGAAATGGTGGTAGCACAATGTCTTTTATATTTATTATTACAATTTTTTATTTGATAAATACATAAATCAGGTGAGAACTGATAACTTTCTTTTAATCTCGGTATCATTTTACATAATGTCATATATTTTCAGATTTGTCTCACTATTACTTTCGGAGGTATGGTTATGCGGCGTTTACACCGAAAAAACAAAACAGAAACATCGTGTCTTTAAAATACTTCGTATTTAAAAATGTATAGGGTTTATTGCTTTTTGGTCATAAAAACACCGTGTTTCTGTTTTGTTTTCTCGGTGTAAACGACGCATTAGGGGACTTTTTTATTTTGTTAAACAAAACTTTTAATATGTAGTTACAAAACGTTTACGTATTTAAATTCTTTGAATTGTCAGCTTTCATTTTATACCCCACACATCGGGATTGCATTATTGCATAAAAAATTGGGTTACCCATTTAAAAACTTTATTTTTATAACTCAGGTCTATAATTGATCCACCATTTAATTAATTATATTATTCAAAATCTCAACTTTCTAGATTAGACAATTCAGTAGCTAGAGAAGGCTAAGTATGATATAGTGTAGTGTTGATTCCAAAAGTGTTCATTTTTTCGATTTCGGTACAGAACACTAAAAAAATGTCTATAAATAGTAATTATAAGAAAAATAACGGCTGAAAATAATATGTATCATAAACGGTAAGGGGGCGTCCATAAATTACGTGAGATGTTTAAGGGGGGGAGGGGGTCGAGTCAAATCTCATCTAATCTTACGTTGGAGAGAGGGGGGGTCTCGGCAAATATCACGCAATTTTTTTTCTGATTGAAACAAAAAAAAATTATACTATTTTGGTCCATTTAATCCAGATTATACATGCTTAAGAATTAATCTTAAGCGTATATCGCAATACGATTAAGATCATTCACTAATTCGATTGTCACAAGACGAGCTAATGAGTTACTGTGCGCAAGCGCCAACGGCTTAGAGTGGCTAGATCAGAACGAAGTTGAAGGAGCAGATGATTTTACTGAAAATCAGATGGACATGTTGGTTCCAATAGTCTCTCTTGAGACCGCGCATGATTCTCCATGGACTGAATTAGAGTAGATATTCTTTTTTTTTAATCACAGTAGTCACGATTTAAGTATTCTATTGTTAAATTTTTATTACACTTATAACTCTCAGCAATATTGATTACTAGTCGTAAATAAAAGTACGAAGTAATTTTTTTTCTTTTTACAATAACAATCCAACGCGTTTACATAAGAAACCCACATTTTGAAAAATCTCACGGGAGATTGTGGGATGGGGGAGGGGGTTGAATAAAATCTCACGACATCTCACCAGGGGGGGAGGGAGGGACAGAAAATTTAAAAAAACACCTCACGTAATTTATGGACGCCCCCTAATGCTTACGTCACTCTAGGACCTAGGATCTAACAAGCGGTCCACAACACCTGTGGCTCATTGTCAGCAGGAGAGAGGAAAGCTTTCTCTGGTCCTGCTAATAATAATCGTCGAGTGTGTCAATGACAGACGTTTTTCATAACATATACGATAGGGGTGAAAGGGAAACTGATTATCATTGTGAACTGATTATCTACGGTAATTTGTTACGCCTCATTTCACACCAAATAAAAAGGTTAATAATATACGCAACAATCAATAAAATCTAATCAAAAAATTTTGAGTGGGTACCTACTCTTATGGTAATTATCGTATATAGTAGAAACCGGTTATAACGACATCGAAGGGACCGGTCATATTGGTCATAAAAAGCGGATAGTTGTAATAACCGGTTAAAAATGCAATTATATGGGATTCAGTTGGACTTTTATTTTGAGTCGTTTTATTTGATACATCGTATTAACCGATGTCGTTAAACCGGTTTCTACTGTATATTGTTATACCTATATAATAATGTTTTGTATTTAAATGCACTTTTTTACGATATGAATCACGATTCGTACCGTCAAATCACCGTCAGATGGGAGTAGTCTAAAAAAACATGGTGCTGATAAGGGCAAATAAATTACCGTGCAATTCTTTGATTTTAAAAATTACTTTAAATGATTAGTATTGGCACAATACTAATTAGTATATTAGCTTCTTGATACTTATTGTTAATATAAAATTGTGGGAAAAGTCGAAAAAATTCTTCATTTCATTTTGATGATTACGGAATTTTTACGAGCAATAAACGTATTCCTTTAATTCTTTTCAAAACTTTAATCATTTGGAACAGAAAAACGGTTTGATGGATCAGCTTGTAAATTTACAGGATTATTGTAAGTACATTGAGCTGTCAAAATTACGCTCAACATTAGTCGTTTCAGCAAAATTAGTAAATACGCCGTAGGTTAAAAAAAACTGTAAAAAGTAATTTTATTCAGTTTTTTTTTTCAAATTAATGTGGAAGATAAAAAAAATTTCTTTAAAAATCATGGTATTTCCTTGTACAGAATTTATTTAATTTTTCAAAACTGTCCTTAGATTTATTGTGCTGTCATTAGTTGCTGAAATATCAATGATTAAAGACAAAAGGATCCTTTTTCATTTAAAGTCGGATATCTTAGCGATAAATCGATGTAACGAGAATTAAAAAAAAGCAAATTAAAGCTGAAAAATCAAGCTAACTGATCAATTTATTGGTTTAACTATGAGAAAAAAAAATTCAAAAAAAAAATGAAGCAATTTTTTTTTTTAATTTGAAAATTTGTGTCTCGCACTATTTCTTATGATTGCGCAATAACTGTATTTTGCCAAAAGATCTCAAAACTAGAAACTTAATACTTCAGAATCCTTTTTTTTAAATCTCCATATGACTATTTTTTAGAATTACAACCTTTCAAAAATCACTAAAAAATTTAGGAAATTTTTTGTTCCTTTAATTTTTCCAGTAGTGTATATAACTCGAATATAATTATGTATTGTATTAAACGCAAAAACCGTAAAATATATGTACTCATACCTTCTTCAATTACCTACTGTCAATTTCAACAAAATTAACTTTCTACAAGAACCTATTTAAATTACACTTGCTAAAGAGGAAACGACACAAGTTATTAAAAAAAATCCTCGTTTAAATGAATTTATCGACGTGCGCAAATTCGCAGACGTCTAAACCAGGAGAACGGTTAAAATAATCGCAGAAGACAGGTGAGAGTCTTGAACTGAAAGCGAAGTACTAGTAAAAAGGTAGCTACGACAAGCTTAAGGTTGCCAAGTAACCGGATTTCCTGGAGAGGCTGTTCTATGTATTCGTCGGTCGTTTTTTAGATGCATTTTGTAGTTATTGTGTCGTTCACTAAGGCCAGTTTTGTTTTGAGATTGTGAAAAGGAAACTCTCTTGTAGGAAATATAAAAGTTTTGTTTCAAATGTAATTCAGAATTAATTTAATTAAAACTTTTATTTATGAAGATACTAGCTGCTACCTGCGACTTTGTTCGCGTGGAATTGTGTTAGTGAAAATACATTAAGTTCAGTTAGGATAAATAATACAGATTTTTGTATGAAAATCAATAAAACAGGTCACATGTTACACACCCATTTTTTATCTATTACATTTTTCGAGATATAAAGTCCTATGTCCTTCCTCAGGATGCAAGTTATCCCCCTGCCAAATTTCATTATGATCGGTTTCGCGGTTTAACCGTGAAAAAGTAAAAAACAAACAGAAAGACAGATCCACTTTCGCATTGTATGGATACAAAATCGTAAATATCTCGGCTCCTTAGTAATATAGGGGGTTGTTTTTCCCCCTAACCCGTCCACTCCCGTAGTATTTTTTTCGCCGGATCAAATGAAAATAATTACAACCTTTCATATGTAACTGGGGGTGAAATTTTTATAACCAAATTTAATTTTTTCCCCATACAAACATTTCAACCCTCTTTCAATTTCTTAGGGGATGAATTTTTGGGATTCGAAGTAGCTTATGTCCTTTCTCAGGATGCAAGCTTTCTTCCTACCAAATTTCAACAAGATCGGTTCAGCGGTTTAGCCGTGAAAAGGTAATAAACAGACAGACAGACATACTTTCGAATTTATAATATTAGTATGGATTTCACGGAAAATAAAAAAATTAAGAGTAAGCACAATTTGTTTAAATAACTTAAAAATATATACCTACAAACTCCTTTCAAAAAATAGAAGCCATATGGGATGGAAACCGTTAATTTGATTTAATTTTCGTTGTTTTTTAAACATTCTAATTTTCGTGAATTTTCACAAACTTTTTTTACGCGATTTTAGGCCTATTTTTAATTGATTGATTTGGTTTTATATGGTTTTAGAAAATTATGAAACTTATTCCTTATTTTTCAATGTGAATAATGTCTTTTTTGGCATGCTTTAGAACGTATGTACCGCGTAAAACGAGGCCCTACAGTATATATGAAAGGAGAGCACGTACAAATAAAAGCATTGATTAATTTATCAAAAACCCACACGTGGGTGTTGCCGCGCAACCCACTTGACACAACTCAAAAAATACCCTTGCCAATCGATTCGTGAATCAATCCAATGAGATACATGAAGCATAATATGAAAAATTTTGAGGGGGGGAGGATCATGACCGGAAAAATTCCTAAAATGGGCTAAACTAGAATCACATTTAGCGAAAACCCGAGGTCTCTAGGTGGTCAGGGGGTCGAGACTTCGCAGTGAAAGCTAGACAGACGGACAGACGGATAATCGAGCATATAAGATTTTAGTGGCACTAAAAAATAATAATGTATAAGTACTGCTATAAAGTGAATAGACACATAAAATTACATAAATAAATATTAACCATAAGAATGAAATTTTAAGTAAATTAGAAAACGAAACAATGTCATGAAAAGATTACACAAGCATTAATATACAGTAGTTAAAACTTATGAAAGATATAATGTACGAATTTACGTAAATAACTAAACTACATCGAATTAAATAAAGAGCAATTATAATTGGCCATTTGGAAAAGCTTTAGTATAAGCTTGAGATTAAAAAGCAAATTAAGAGTCAGCTGAAAGTAAAGGTAACTTTTAACTTTTATAAAACAACTTATATTAATTAAATTTTGAAAGGAAGAAAACAGTTGGGACAACTGTTTTTTTAATATGACATTAGTTGATTTTAAATTAAAAATTGGTGCTGAGTTCGAACCAGAAATTTGTAAACTAATAATTCTAGAATGCACAATGAGTAGATATAAGGTATTTTAACTGTTCGGAAACCAAAAGAATTATATATTTCATAATTATTTTATAGTAAAACCATTAATGTACATTTCACGGATATTTTAAATTAAAATTTTCAATTGTTAACAATACGAACCAATTTTAAATTTTTGAATTATATTTCAAAACACATTAAAAATGAACATTTTAAAATTAGCTTTCCATCATGCAAACAATTTGATGCTCATCTCATTATGATGGCCGGGAGGATGCTTCCCTCCGGCGGTAATTTTTTTAACAGTAGAAATACACATATCAAACAGTAATCTCTTCTAGAGCAATTATTTTCATAAAATTCCTGTTTCGATCAAAACTTGTAACCAATTTTTCAACCACTTCTCGATGTCCAATTGTCTTGAAATTTTGTATACTTGTGCATTCTCGATGACAATATAAGAATCAATTATTTCCAAATTTAATAATATATTGTTATATTTTTTAAAATTTGCGTATTATATTGCATTACTTTAGCTAAAGTAAGTGCATATGTGGGCACAGTTAACCGAAAAGTTAACTTCGTTAATCGTTAAAGCGTTAAAATTCCGAAAATGTAACGGAAGTTAAAGTTAACCGAAAATACCAAAAATGTAACGGAAGTTAACCGTTAAAAGTTAAAAGTTAACCACCCAAAATGTTTGAAGACCTTTTTTTGCTTTTTCGACAACTTTCTTATGTTTTTGTCATCAAACAACCAATGTAACGGACTAAAGTTAACGGAAGTTAACAAAAGCGTTAACATTTTTTTGAGTTAACTTAAAAGTTAATCTGTTAAGCATTTTGTTAATTAACGATTAACGGATTAACGAGTTAATGCCCACCTATGAGTAAGTGATACCCACCAAAAAAAAATCAAAAACGGAACTTTTAACAGATGAAGTGAAAACTTTCAATGAAATTGAAAAGTTATAAAACTTTTCACCTTTACATCACTACGTGCAAACCAAACCGAATTCAATTTCAATGATTGATTTTTAACCCCCCCCACTTTTACGTATAAAAAATCCTTACATTATTTCTTTAATAAAATTTAATTTACTCTAATTTCCATTAAAAAAATCATCCATCAAAAAACAAATAATGTCGATAATAAATAACGAATTACGTCTAAAACATGCATGCTATGGATTTAATAAAGCCATACTTATCGTGTCTTACATAAAATTATTACCGATATTGAAATTATTAATAAATCGCATGGAAGCTAATTTATTAAATTAAAAATGCCCTGACATTCTATGTTATGTAACAAGCTATTTATGTTATGATATAAGGCTAGATATGGGGTGAGAGATTTGAACAAAGAACCCTTTACTTAAAATAAAAAAGATGCACACGTGCGAGCAGGACTCGCGCTCCGAGGGTTCCGTATCGTTACATAAAACTTAATTATAGACAATGGACCCGATTCACAAGACGTTTTTGTGTGTAGGCGTCTTTACTTTAATAGACGTTGTATGAAAGAAATTACAATATTAAGTTTGTCACGTAATAATTCCACACAGAAATAGAAATTAATGATTTTCCGAGTTTTACTTTATTTATGCTTCCTTCGTGCCAAAGAACCCCGCAATAATCTTATGGAAATTGGGTTTCGGTCAAAATGTCTGGATTTTTTATATGTTCTAGATATCGGTGTTCTAAGCAAAAGTCCTAATGGGTACAAAGCTCAGAATTCAATTCTTTGGTCGCTACGGAGCTTTAAAGTTTTAAAGCTCCATCACAGATTAACTTAGTCGTAAAGTCTTTAGAGAGCTTTAAATGGTTTATATTGTTATTTTTAATGACTGGGTTTATATTTTCGAGGTCGCTGAATTCAACTCTGATGTCAGATTTTAAAAATTGACAGTTGACAGCTGTCAAATAGCTGTCAAAAATCGATAAAATCCTAAAAATCTTACTTTTATCTTCTTACTTTATGTTTTCGAGGTCGCTGAATTCAAATCCGATGTAAGATTTTAAGAATTGACAGTTGTCAACTGTCAATTTTAAAAATCAGACATCGGATTTGAATTCAGCGACCTCGAAAACATAAACCCAGACATTAAAAATAACAATATAAACCATTTAAAGCTCTCTAAAGACTTTGCGAATAAGTTAATCTGTGATGGAGCTTTAAAACTTTAAAGCTCCGTAGCGGCCAAAGAATTGAATTCTGAGCTTTGTGCCCATTAGGACTTTTGCTTAGAACACCGATATCCAGAACATATCAAAAATCCAGACATTTTGACCGAAACCCAATTTCCATAAGATTATTGCGAGGTTCTTTCAAGATTCTATATAGTTGAACAGGAAGTACCCCATAAGTATTTATGATCTGTCAGTCTGTCAGTATCAAAGTACGCTTTGAAAGGTCGTATCTTTTTATTGCATTGAATTAGAAACATAATTTTTTACAAGAATGTGAGATTATAGACCATCGTATTTAATATTAATTTCAACTTGATGCCTCTAGCCGTTATTGAAAAAGGGATATTCATGGACAGGCAGTCGGGCGACAATATACACATATGTGATGCTATAAGCAGTGGCGTAGTTAGGGGGAGGTTAAGGGGATCAACCCCCCCCCCCTCCATGAGTATACAAAAATATGATATACGAGTATTTTTTCAATAATGAATAGGTACATCTTACAAGGGAACCTTTTCAAGTCGAAAATTCGTATCGAGTTTAAACTTTGTATATAGTTAGATATATATTTTTTGTATAACAGCTGCGGTAAAACGGTTTAAGGGGGTGAAACACCCCTATGAAAATGTGCAAAATAATCAAATTTTTTCAAATAACTCTGAAACTAATGAAAATTTAAAAAAATCTACAATACAAAATTTTCATGATTTTTCATGCTCTTTCGAATGGCGATAGTCAAAATTCGAAAAAATTAAAATTACGGAACCTGGATGGGAGGTGGGGGTTAACGGTTTAATTTTTTCGAATTTTGACTATCACCATTAAAAAGAGCATACAAAATCATGAAAATTTTGTATTGTAGATTTTTTTAAATTTTCATTAGTTTACGAGTTATTTGAAAAAATATGATTATTTTACACATTTTCATAGGGGTGTTTCACCCTCTTAAACCGTTTTACCGCAGCTAATATATTTTTTTTCTTACTTATCTTGACCTCCTCTAACTATATGCCAATTTTAGACTCGATACGAATTTTCGACTTGACTAGTCAAGAATATAACCAATTTTTGTACTTTGCACCACATAAAAGTAAGATGATTTTCATAATGAAAAATGTAATTTGATGAGATTTAATACTGTCATAATGACATAATTAGTCAGTAATATGCAATTAGGGGTTCTAGGTAGATAATAGGCAATTATTTCTTTAAAAAAAAGGAAATATCTCTTTTGTAGAAGCACTCTTTTTGAGCCCCCCTTTATGTCATGGTCTTAAACAGTTGCCTATATTGCCTACTGTAACCCCCCCCCCCCTCTACCGGGCTTAAATTCCGGCGTACTCTCTGGATTCAACACTGGATTGGAAAACTATCTGATTAAGTCAACAATATATACATAAAAACAAATTTAATAAATAAATGTATACAAGTAAAATTTAATAAACAGATTTATAACTACTGACAAAACATTTTATATAATTTTATCATTGACAGCTCTTATAAGGTTGGTTATCAATTCGTAAAGTTTCTGGTTTAATTTTTGCTTCTGTGAATAAAAATATGCAATTAGAAATATTGTTCAATCAATTTTTAATAGCAATTTATACCGAATTTTCCTGGAGCAACTTCTTTTGCCTGAATAACAGTCTCACGCAGTTCTTTTTCTACAGATTCTGATAATTTCAACATCTAAAAATTAGTTAGTGTAAGAAAAAAATGGTTTTGCATCTTTTATAATAAAAATACCTCTAAAATTTTATTTTCATCTTTTACATCTTTATTTTTTCTGTATTCAAGATTAATAAGCATTCTAGCAGACTGTAATGCTTTAGAATCTCCATCAAATATAGTTATTCTCGTTCGATGTAAATTTTTAAAATGTTTTAAAACCTGTCAACAAGAATATTTTTATTATGTACTAGGTTAATAATTTCTTTGGATATGTTATAAAACTAATTTACCTGCGACCGTATATTATTCATATTTACAAAAAATTATATGCAATAAAATTTATTTATATGACATTATTCAATTTTAAACTAATTTTTAGGTTATATGTTATGTCACTTGCAACTTTGTTTACAATACATGTGGAGACATCTAGCGTGGAAAGCCCGAAATAATATTATTCAGAAGCCATTCCGACTTAGTTTTTAATAGTTTAAGCTTTCCCCGATAGATAACGCTACATGTAATTTTAATTTTATTCAGAAGCCCTTCTGACGCTTCTGACTACTACCATTGAGTAAAGAATAACAAGAGAATCAACGTAATGCATTTTGTTGAAGCGAGGACGCGGTTCCAGACACCAGGTGGCAGCACTAAAGCCATCTAGCGCCCGGAACCTGAAGTACTAACTTAGCCGGGATACAAAATTATGTGTCCCGCACCCCGCACTTGACAGCTGTCATTAAATAAGCCCCGCCCTTACCCAAACCAACATTATAATTTATTGTTATTTTCTATTCGTTCGACGCACGGTTTTTGTACTATTTCACACGTTGTGATTTGTACTAAAATTTTATTTTTTAATAAGTAAATGGTTGATACACGCATATTAATTAATTATCTAAAATATAAGAAATAATTCGACGATCGTGGAAACTTTTAAAAGTTACATACATATACAATATACATTATTAGGGCAATAATTACAATTTATTATAGGTACCTACTAGAGATGTAACGAATGTATGATTTTAAACATTCGCGAATGCGAATGCGAATATTAACGGCCGACATTCGCGAATGCGAATGCGAATGCGAATATTGACTTTTTTTTTAATTAATGTATTTTTTTTAAATTAATGTTGTAGTATTCATATTTTACATATTCAGCTAGCTAGGATAATTACTTTTATGGAAAAAAATTAATTATTATTAATTATTGTTTGTTGAGTTCAAAATAATCCTAATTAATAAAATAAAATAAATAACATTAAATTGTTGGTGTGTTTAAGTTCTTTGAAAATTTGTTTAAGAAAGACAGAATCTTTGTTTTTGGCTTTTTAAAATAGAATATTATAAAAAATGTCGATCGAGTTTAATACTTTCAGAAGAGTTCTGAAAATGTTCACTGCAATATGTGACGAAACATTGACCGATAACCAAACCAATGCGGCTTACACCCAGAAGCCAAGATCCATGTCGAGTTTAATAAAAATTGAATTGTTAATTAATGTTAAGTTTTGAAAATTCCAATCATTAAATAAAAACAAATTACAAAACACTATAGATACCACATTATTTATTTATTGGTACTGAAATTTATATTCATTAAGGGGTTACATACAGTCAGAAGGCCAAAAAAAAGTGTTTTTTCAAGAATTTTTTAAGAGAAGACTTTTATAATTTATCAATGTAAAAATTTGTACATACTTTATTACAGTAACTTTTAATTGTATTTTAACATTTTTTATTTGTAAATATAATAATTTCGAATGCTGCTACAGCTGTTCTCCAGGAGGTCCTCTCAAAAAAGGTGCCTTGCAGTGACCACGATATCTCTGGACTGCATCTTTTAAAATAAAAAACCCAAACGAATTTCTTTAAAGTATTGTATAATCTTGTATTTAATCGAAGGAATAACCAAAATATTTTTTTTGACAAAATGGCGGCTTCTCAAAAAAAAATATCGATTTTCGACAAAAATTTGACTTTAAATTGTTTATAAAAAAATAAATATTTATCGGTGAGATAAAATCTTCGATTAATTACTAAAAAATATTCTTAAGAAACTTGTGTTAAAATTTGAGATTGATCGGTTCAACCGTTTCCGAGGAATAGCGGTCACCGACTTTATAAACACAGATTTGAGAAAAACGCGCTGCCGCTCCGACCTCCTACATTCAAACGCTCTGAGACGTATTTACAAATGTGCGTGTAACTTCGAAAATAATCGCCGGATTGACTTGAAATTTTCTGTGTGTGTATTTAAATATATGTAAATTACGAAAATGAAATAAAAAAATCGATTTTTTGAAAATTCTAACTGTATATAACCCCTTAACTCCGGCCTCCTACTTTCAAACGCTCTGAGACGTCTTTACAAATATGCGTGTAACTTCGAATATAATCGCCGTATTGACTTGAAATTTTCTGTGTGTGTACTTAAATAAATGTACATTACGAAACTGAAATAAAAAAAATTAATTTTTTTGAAAATTCTAACTGTATGTAACCCCTTGAGAAAATGCCAGCTAGTGTCTATTAAATACAAAAAAAGTACTATTCTAGAAGAAATTAACGATATAGTGAACCATACATGACTTCCATGTTCCATAGAGGTGGGGGGAGGGTGAATATTTCCAAAACCCTTAATTCGATTAGCCCCAAAATCAATAGGTTTGGAGTACTCACTAAGACAAACATCCATTTATTTCAGAACATGGAAGTAAAAATAAATATTGTCTCTTCCTAAGTTCTTAAAAATAATTATTGAATATAAGTAAAAGATAAAAAAAATTTTTTTTTATTATTACAAAAAAAAAGTAATATTCGCAAAAATATTCGCACTTTTTTTGCGAATGCGAATGCGAATGTTTAAAAATGTGCGAATATTCGCGAATGCGAATGCGAATGCGAATATTCGTTACATCGCTAGTACCTACATATAAACAACAAAATCCAATGATATAATACTAATAATATTCTTTAGGTTTTTTAACAGCTGATCAAAACAAAAAAGTTTTAACCAATGACAATATACCAAATTTATACCCGCGGGGTATATTTTTAATTAAATGTATACAGGGTGTCCCATTTTAATCTATCACCCCCCTAATTTTTTTATCTATTAATGAAATAAAAAAATTCTTCAAATAAAAGATGTTTGGTTTGGAGGTGGACCTAAAATGGCATTATTAATTTTTGATTTTTTGGACGTCTTCATGGTCAAATAGGCCCAACTTTTTTTTTCAAATGGAAACCTATATTTTTTATTACGGTATCTTATTGTTTGGAAAAAAACAAGTAGCTTTTGTTTCAAAAAAATTTTGTATGACTTCATTTTTTAAATATTAAACAAAATAATTTTAGATTTTAGATATTTACTAATTTTTTACTCGAAACCCATTAACTTTAGAGGAAAAATGTAAAAAACAAAAAATATTTATTTTAATCTGATATTACTAGGAAAATTATATCAGGATTTTTTGTTAACTTTTGCTCTTCAAAATATTAAAGCAAATAAAAAATAAATAAAAAAATCTTAAATAATTTTGCTAGTTATATTGTATTAAAATAAACATTTTTGTTTTTCACACTTTTCCTCTAAAGTTAATGGGTTTCGAGTAAAAAATTAGTAAACATCTAAAATCTAAAATTATTTTGTTGAATATTAAAAAAAATGAAGTCATACAAAAAATTTTTTGAAACAAAAGTTACTTGTTTTTTTCCGAACAATAAGATATTGTAATAAAAAATATAGGTTTCCATTTGAAAAAAAAAGTTAGGCCTATTTGACCATGAAGACGTCCAAAAAATAAAAAATTAATAACGCCATTTTGGGCCCCCCTCAAAACCAAACAATTTTTATTTGAAGCATTTTTTGATTTAATTGATAGATACAAAAAATTAGGGGGTGATAGATTAAAATGGGACATTCTGTATACATTTAATTAAAAATATACCCCGCGGGCAGGCCCGGATTTACCATGCAGGCAATGTATAGGCACGTGCCTATAGCGGCAAAAATTTAGGGGCGGCAGATTTGAGCGTTTTGGTTAATTTTGTATGAAATAACCTAAAAAAAAATATTTGACAACGAAAAAAAAAAACTCATTAATATGAAAAATATTCACTTTTTTGAATTTTATTCAATGAAAAGGGTGGCAATTTTCGCAACTGCCTACGGGCGGCGAATTTGTAAATCCGGCCCTGCCCGCGGGTATAAAGTTGGTATATTGTTATTGGTTGCATGTGTTTTTCATCAGCACGGCCTTACTCCAGTGCATATAAGTGTAATAAAAAGGTTAATTTTATTAAAAGTATTGAATATCTGAGAAACTATGGGGTTAAGACATAAGACATCCCCTATACAAATTGAAAAGAAGAAAAAACCCCATCGAATAGCGAAATAAAAAAATGGTAGTCGCATTTGAAAAAAATGAGTTTTATCATTTTTAAGTTTGCAAATTTTGACATTTTTTTATGGACACCCTGTATAACTAAATTCAAATTGGTTATTATCAAAATGTTACTCTTTATCAGGACTAATATTATTATTAAAAAAATCAATCGCTTTAAAAAAAACGAGGTCGCTACGATTTTTTAAAGTTGACCCTGTTTATGGCTTATTTTTCGGAAAAAAATTTATAATTTGGCAACACTGTCACAAAAAACGAATAGATGATAATGCGGAGGTTAATATATGACATCGGAATACTGAAAAATTTATAGGGGGTTCCATTTAAAAAAATGTTTGTTTTTGTTACAGCGCAAAAATGGGACACCCTGTATTATTGAAAATAATTTTACGACGTAGATCTTTTCAAACCAATAATATTATGTACCAAACTTTTTTTCTATCTCCTACGGGAAGTGCGCTAGGAATGCCGGACGCACTATTGGAGGACCTGTATATCGTGATTGAAGTGTTAACATCAAAAGGTTTTGATACATTTTTTGTTGCATTTTAGGAGGCCTTTCTAACGACATCCCACATTTTTTGAAAATAATTTTCCTTTCATGGAAATGGGGTCTAAAAAAATTTTTTTTCTCAAAAATCTCCTATGCTCGGGGGCCCCTAGACCCCGGTGGTAGTTATGGTGCTGACTAGACCCCCCCCCCATTTGACTGACATGCATTATATTCCAAAAGTAAATTATACTAGGTCAAAAGATTTTCAAATTTTGAGAAATATAAATAATATTATAATAATTGTACGTTCTTATTTTCACTTTTTTACATCATCAATAATGTAACATCGCGTCATAAATTTATATTTCTTACAACTTTAAACAACCTATTTTAAAGCAAAATTATTTTGTATATGTATAATAACTTTATTTTTATTTTATTATTAACATCATATTGATACCAAATGAAATTAAAATCGTAAAAATTTCAAACTTAACATACCAATTTTAAAGCAAGATTATGAAATAATAAATGCAATAATTGTATTTGCCGTTCGTCATAAGAAAAGAGATAATACATAACGAATAGAATAATGTCGTATAATTGTATGTATGTATATAGTTTGGCGGCTGATATAAACACGAAAGACCTTGAGAATTGATACACTCACTCCAGTGTTTTACGCTTGTAAGTAAATCATTTCAATGTAGGCGGAGCTAAAATTTTGGTAGGTTGGGTCGGTTGGGTATTTTAGTAGAGTCGTCAACCATTCGTTTAGTTAATAATTTTATCAATAGGTACCAGCACTTCCTGATGCTCAAAAAGTGCATGGTTCATATACCTACTGCGTTTCAAGTCTCCCATATACGTTGTTTCTCTTGTTATTCTTTACTCAATGCTACTACTGACAAAAACGATTGTTGAAATAAAATAAGTAACAATGGAATAAAATTAGAAATACAAATAGTTTTCAAAGGCAAAATATATTTAGCCACAATGAAAATAATGAAATACATATATCTTTTAACAAATTTCCTTAAATGTTAATGTAACATTTTTCACTGAAAAATTCATTTTCAAAAAAATTTCAATTATAATCATTAAACAACACACTACTAAATATCATAAAAATAAAACATTTTATACAGTAAGCTCTTCTTGTTCGTAGTTTTCATTTTTCAAAGAATTTACTGTTTATAGAATTTTTAATCAATATTTATTTCATAATTCATAACTTCTTTGAATATTTTTCAATAATTAATTTGATTTTGTAAAAATTAATTATTTTGAACTGTGTATACAAAGAATCTATGAAAGACATATCTTACTAATTTATGAAAATAATAATTATTAATTTAGTACTATTATATATTTTTAATACTAAAAAAATATAATTTGGTTTTGTAAATACAATAATTAAATATTAATTTTGATTACAATTAACATTGTTTTCAAAATATATAAAATCACACATGAAAATAAATATATATTTAAACGATTATTTTAAATTTAGTATCTGTTTTTTAAAATCTATAGAAATCGTAAAATGAAGAAAATTCTCATTTTTAACATTGTTTAAACTATTTTAATTATAAAATCATCACATGAAAGTCAATCTTGTTTTTAAGTAAAGAAATTCCAAAATGAAAAATAAAATTTTCATTTTTAACATTGGTCAAACTTTTTAGTAATAAAATTTCTTGCACCTACAATAAAAATATTCATTAATTTACAATCAATTCAACTTTAAAATATAGGTGAAAGAAAATTTGCTATATTTAAATTGTTGTTATTAATATTATACCAACATAATATAACTAAATATGAAAGTTATAATATTTATATTAACAACTAAGTATATTTTATTTTACAGTACTGTAAAATTATCTATTTTATAACGTATAACATTAAAATTAAATTAAAATTTTATATAATAAATATAAAATCATTTCTAACATTTCTAAAATTCAAACATAATTTTTATATAAAATATATATATTTTATTTGAAATTACAACATAATACATTAGGGTGAGGACAAATGATTGCATCCATGAAATAAATCAAAAGGATCGGAATTTTAAAAGAGTCTAAAAAATTATTATATTAACGAAACTTTTTTCTGTAAAAATGTTTTTTTGTTTAAAAATTTTGTTTCCAAATAAATAATTCTTGACAGTCCAAAAATCTAATTATTTTGTCAATTGCGTTGAAAAATGTAAGCTAGATAAAAAATTATTTCAAAAGTTGCTTACAGTATATCTTCGACTGATTTTGAATTCATACTTACATAATTTGAAAAAAAAAATTGTTTTTTATTTGGCTCCACTTTGTTTCTCTGCGGCGTTTATTTACATTTACAATGTTCATGCGATAGCTAATAAATAATAACTTCTTAAAATAATAATATTTTATTAAATATGTGTATGCAGGTCTATTTTTTTTACCTGTCCTTTGAAACTAACACATATTATATCAAAAATTTCTCAAATTAAACTTTTTCAACTTACATGAAAACTTTCGGAATGAATTACTTACTGTATTTTATTTCCATAGATAATGATCTTAACAAGGCCTTTCAAGGTCATCCTAATAGTTTTTTAAACCCTAAAACTTTTACAATTAACATTTTCTTTAAAACCCTTCAATTTATTTCAAGCGTCCGATCTTTTTTCCTCATCCTGCATAAAGCATATATGTAAAAATAGTACTTTTCTATTTTATAGACAATAATTGAAAGTTTGATAAACTAATAACATTTCATAAATAAATTTAATTTATTTTTTAATATACTTTAATATCCGGTATTATAAACGACCTAGCAAATTTGCAAGCTAGCAAGCACTCTCAAATGAGGTATTAAACTTATATGACAGTTCTCAGTAAGTTGATTTTTACCGTTTTAGATAGATAGTTTCATACATAGGAAGTAAAAAAAAGGTATATAAAGTATATTTACTAAAGTGTATTTACTAACCTTGCGTAAAAAACGGTAAAACCCAACTTACTGAGAACTGTCTTATAAGTTTGATATCTCATTTGAGAGTGCTTGCTACCTAGCAAATTTGCTAGGTCGTTTATAATACCGGACATAAGACTATAATAGTCGATAATAAATCTGAAATATAATAAATCGTAAATAACAATTATTTTCATTTCTAAGAAAAAATCGTATGAGTTACACTCATATCTATAAACTAATGTATTTCTGGTTTCAACACCTATACCTTTTATCAGCACCAATTAAAATTAAAGAAGTTGTTTCAAAGCTTAACTAACAGAATACAATTATGCGTATACTCAAAAATAGTGTGCGGGTTAAACGAGACTGACTTAAAATGAATTTATTGAATATTTTATAACCTCAATATTTCAACCAGCTAATGTCCACTTCTTTACTAAACATTCGTAGTTATCTCTGACCTGAATATACTAACAGTTATCTTTCTATTACTTCCATTTAATTTCATTGTAGTCAACTGCTTGAAGGTCTAGTACGTATTTTAGTATTTTTAGTTGTATTGTGTCTTCCATTTAAAAATATATAATAATATTTCCCAACAAAACTACATATTTCAAAATTTAGATATGTTTTTGACATAAATAAACATCAAAAGTTAAAGTTTCAAGAAGTTTAAACATTGGAGTGACAAAAAGTAATCTGTTACTATATTCAGGTCGGACAAAAATAAGAATACCTGTTAACTATTTAACCAGAAACCCTAATGAATTATTAATGAAGACACTAAACTTGGTAAAATTTGTTAATTTATTTAAATAATTTCCTAATTCGTGAACAACTTACTCGCTATTATTATACATTTTTAAAATCACAGAAAAATAAGCAATAAGATTGTCATAATTGTACTAACAATAAGATCTTTTAGATTTTCCAAATTTCATTTTTAACTTTGTTTTTATATTAGTTTTTTTTTTTTTTTCAAAATTTGTGTCCTGCAAAAATAATTAAATATCGAGTTATAGTCTAAAAAATAACAACATCAGAGACTACAGAATTTTGTCGTGGAAATTTCAAGTCCTCTTATATTTTAAAACCAGTCTCAGTCACTAATATTAAGGTCTGGCAATAAAACCAAATAGTTTGCACATCGACAAAAACTGTATTTTCGTAACATCTACTTTCTCTTTAGCTTCACGTCTAAGATAGTTATAAGCAATATTAAAGAAAAAACCATTCCCAGCAAACGTTACTTTGTAGGCTAAATTGTTTCTGAAATACAGCTATTAATTAATTAGTCTATTTACGCGCAATTACGGACAACCTTGATATTAATGACTAAGGCAAAATTAGGTAGTCTCCGACATAGTTATCTAAAATCAAATTTTAATTCAATTCAAGCCAGTCCCGCGTTTAAAACCCCCCACAACTATCTACACGACCCCATGCTTCTTAGTATGCACCTTCAGATAATGCAGTGTCGTGAAACTGTTATTACAAACCGTACACGTGTACAACTTAATACCCGTGTGCGTACGCTCGTGGACCTTTAGATCCTTACTGTTTGTGAACCCCTTGCGGCATGTCTCGTTACTGCAGATGTACGGCCGGAATCCCGAATGAAACCTCTCGTGGATCGTCAGGTAGCTGCGGGTCCCGAACGCTTTGTCGCAGTAGCTGCACTTGTGAGGCCGTTCGCCTGTGTGCGTGCGCAGGTGCGATTTGAGGAGCTGCTTGTCATGACACCGGTACTCACACTGGTCACAGCCGAACGGTTTGACACCTGTGTGAATGCGGATGTGGGTTGTAAGGTCGACGGGGCGCCCGAAGGTCTGGCCGCAGTGCGGACACAGGTGCAGTTTCTCTTTGCGGGAACGTTTGATGCCTGTGGAGTAAACATGATAAATTTAAAGAGGTTTACTTACTTAAAATTACGATGTTAAAATATTCTCAATATTATAAAGACAAAAAGGACGTTTTAATTATATGGAAACGTGTTCTCTTTAAAGAAATATTCTGGCAAATCTAAATGTGTGTGAATATGTTTGTCTTTGTTTGGTACACAGAAATGATTTAAACATTATAATAAACAAATGATGAGGCCTAGACGAACTGTATTAAACTTGTCAGATTTCTTTTGCATTTTGTATGCAAAAAAGCCTCTTTAATTTATTTTGAAATATATTGTATTCACAGCGTGCATGATGATAGCACCAACTAGCGGTTGCAACTATGGTGGACTTTGACATATTAACAAACAAATAATTTCAATAAAATATCGTAATATATACATTAACATCATTATAGACGATTATTTATGACTATAGGCTATGTGCACGAAATTACTAGCGCCGTTAATGGGCAATAGAGAAGGATTGAACGGATTGTACTCTCTTTTTATTATTGTTTAATACCGTTTTGTTTTTAATAAACAAATATCATTTAATTTAGCTGTGTGCATATAATATAAACAGCATAGCATAAAAGGTATGTTAAAATTATTTATTTTGGGTATTTTTTTCTTTAATTATGACATATAATAGAAAAATAATTAATTCGTTTACATTGGCACCATAACCTCAAACTATGGCGCCGATAATTTTACAATGTTGCTCACCACGAGCACTCGCATCGACATTATTTCTAACCCCACCCCCTTGCATATAGCCTATAGTGTAATTAACCATGTTGACTTTTCTATTTTCAGTTAAAAACGAGCCTATTAAAAATGACAATTAGTCCACCAAAAGTGTTCTTTTTGGCCACGTCGTGTGCTGCGATCGATTTCATTTCCCGACTACCTACTTTGCACCCAGCGAATGCAATAGTTTCTCTGAATTATTATTAGTAAAAGTATCAATAACTTATCGTATATTTATATCTATGCAATGCATGCATTTATAAATAATAAAATATATTGAATTATTGAAAATTCAGTAACAATTACTATCCCTCGATTTAAAAAAGGGATGTTTTTATCAAACAAAAATGTTGTAATTAATCTTAATAAAATCGTAAATCAATAAACTTATTTTAAAATAAATCCATACATTACTAATCTATAAATCGAGGGATACCTGTGTTTCTTTTAATACCATTATGAAATGAATCCACGTGTTTGTCTAGATTCGATTTCTGTGAGAAGTTAGTTCCACAAATGTCACAGGTAAATGGTTTCTCTTTCGTATGCACTCTTCTATGATTGGTTAACCGTACCGAAGTTGCAAACGTCTAGAAATATTCATAAAATAATATTAATTAGTAAAAATGTAAGATTTCTTATTTTTCAATTCAGAATATTCTGGTTTAATTAACAGGAAAGGCTCTAGCCCATTAAGATGGTAAAAATCCCCCCTCAACGGATTTGGCTGAAATTAGGTACACTTATTTGTCATTATAAAAAAATAATTTCTCCCGAGTTACAAGACCTGAAACGCCCTCTGTTGTCCATAACCTCAAAAAATGTGTTTTTTCTTTAATATGTTTTTTCTCTGCGAGTTTTTAACCGAATTACTTGAAATTTGGACTGGTAATAGATTTTATAAAGATGAATGACCACATATTTTTAAAATTATTTTTGGCGCGAAATTTGAATTTTTATAGCAATAATAAAATTTAAAAGGGCCATATCTCGGCTCTCAGGGCCCATGTAGGCTAGATACTGCAACTACATGTGTATCTTATCAAAAACTAACATCCTGATTTTTTTCATAATTTTTGATTTGGTGCGCCGTCCTCAAAAATTCAAAAAACCGTATTTTTCTGATTTTTTAGTTTTTAATTAATGTGATGAAATTATAAATAAAATCTGTATAATAATATTTTCTCAAGAATGGCTTGCTCATAAAATGACCAAAAAAAATTATTGCCTCAAAAAAATTTCAAAAATCTTAAAAAAAGGTTTTTATCAATTAAATAAGCATTTAAATAAATATGAGTTAATCGTCCAGCAAAAGTTCTGTTTTTATTTGTATATATAAGGTTGGGTTAATTTTCTAACTGACCTCGACTACCCCCCTATAGTACTCTCAATTCTAAGAAAAAACGCCCATGGAACTATATCTCTACCTTTAACTTTAGTTCGCCGCATTTTTGATTGAAAATTTTATGTTTGATTCCCTTGAATTCAATATGTATACATGTTAATATACATGAAAAGTTACAATTTTGCATTGATTTTTTTTAGTAAAACAGCAACCCAATGGTTGGTTCTTGGGTACGAGGATTGCGAATTTGACATCCATTTTTTTATTTTATTCTTGAGCGTCACCTGGTAGCCCAAGCAATAGACTGAAAAAAGAGGTCAAACTAAGAAAAAAAATACACCAAACTGAATTTTGGTGGAGACTTTTATTTTGATATTCTAAGCATAAACTAAAAAATAGCCCTAATTTTGGCAATAGGTTTTCGTTTTTAAGGGGTAAATGTGGCAAATTATATTTTAAAAATATTAATATTTTAACCAATGAAAATCGTTTCTTACCCCTAAATATTACCGACTTTCATTGGTTAGAAAAGTAATATTTAAAAAAATTATGGTTGATCATTATTTTTTAGAACAATTTGAGGCCAATCAGGATTTTAACAAAAATTATTAATTTTTAAAATAATTTCCCCGAAATAGCATCTTTACGTCTTTTAAACCCTCGAGAAAGAATATTCCATATACAAATTCTGTATTTGTGGTACCAATCGATTCGTCTATCGTAATAGTGTCTCCAACAAATATCAATCATAAAAACACCCCGTCATCGATTTTGTGAAAAATTGAAAAAATGTTTGGAAACGTGGTTTTCATCCTTCAACATTTATTTTAAGGGAGTCGCACCACTTTTCACCAGACCGAGTTATTCTTTTCGAATTATACGCCCAAAAATCTATAATAATCAACCATAAAATTGCTTGCCCCTATAAATTCGGATTTTTCACTGCGCTCTTAATTATAAATATCTTATTTGTGTAGAATTTTATAAGCTACAATTTTCTTCATAACTATGTACTTGAAAAATTGGTAATTTTTGAGATATTTGCAAATAAAATATAATTTGCCCCATTTACCCCTTAAAAACGAAAACCCATTGCCAAAATTAGGGCTATTTTTTAGTTTATGCTTAGAATATCAAAATAAAAGTCTCCACCAAAATTCAGTTTGGTGTATTTTTTTCTTAGTTTGACCTCTTTTTTCAGTCTATTGCTTGGGCTACCAGGCTCAAGAATAAAATAAAAAAATGGATGTCAAATTCGGAATCCTCGTACCCAAGAACCAACCATTGGGTTGCTGTTTTGCTAAAAAAAATCAATGCAAAATTGTAACTTTTCATGTATATTAACATGTATACATATTGAATTCAAGGGAATCAAACATAAAATTTTCAATCAAAAATGCGGCGAACTAAAGTTAAATGTAGAGGTATAGTTCCATGGGCGTTTTTTCTTAGAATTGAGAGTACTATAGGGGGGGTAGTCGAGGTCAGTTAGAAAATTAGCCCAACCTTATATATACAAATAAAAACAGAACTTTTGCTGGACGATTAATTCATATTTATTTAAATGCTTATTTAATTGATGAAAACCTTTTTTTGAGATTTTTGAAATTTTTTTGAGGCAATAATTTTTTTTGGTCATTTTATGAGCAAGCCATTCTTGAGAAAATATTATTATACAGATTTTATTTATAATTTCATCACATTAGTTAAAAACTAAAAAATCAGAAAAATACGGTTTTTTGAATTTTTGAGGACGGCGCACCAAATCAAAAATTATGAAAAAAATCAGGATGTTAGTTTTTGATAAGATACATATGTAGTTGCAGTATCTAGCCTACATGGGCCCTGAGAGCCGAGATATGGCCCTTTTAAATTTTATTATTGCTATAAAAATTCAAATTTCGCGCCAAAAATAATTTTAAAAATATGTGGTCATTCATCTTTATAAAATCTATTACCAGTCCAAATTTCAAGTAATTCGGTTAAAAACTCGCAGAGAAAAAAAATATTAAAGAAAAAACACATTTTTTGAGGTTATGGACAACAGAGGGCGTTTCAGGTCTTGTAACTCGGGAGAAATTATTTTTTTATAATGACAAATAAGTGTACCTAATTTCAGCCAAATCCGTTGAGGGGGGATTTTTACCATCTTAATGGGCTAGAGCCTTTAAGAAATAATTAGATGTTTTTACCTTTTCACAAAAATCACATTTGTAACGTTTAACATGGGTCTTTATGTGAGCTTCTAAATACCATTTTTCCCTGAACGTTTTAGAACAAATCAAACATCCAAACGGACGATCATCTGCATGTTTTCTAATCAAATGACTCTGTAAGAAAAAAAAACAAACTATTAAATTCAACATTTTGATTCCTCGGCCTTTAAAATACAATAGGGTATTTGACTCAATTTTAAAATATATTGTAAATTGTTCATATGTATATAATAGATACTTCCTTAGTAATCCTTAGTATCTTTTACCAAAATAAAGCCGAAAAAACGCTGAAAATAATCCTTTTCTATTCAAATAAAAAAATTCCCGCCAAAATGAGCATTCAAAGTCACGTGGTATGCGTGACATAACTGTTTACTAAAACAAACTGAAATCAATCAATAAGGATCGAGTATTCTGACGTTTTTAGTAAGTAACTACGTCATACCAGTGACAGTTCTGCTAGACGCGTTTGCAATCACGTGACAAATAGGTTAAATATTAAATATTAAAAACGTTTAGAACATTTTAATATTTATTACTAATGGTGTCAAATACCCTATTAAATCCTTCTTTTTTTTTTCAAAATCGATTTTTTTTATTATTGATTCTTATTCTCTGTACTATAAAATTATACAGAAACTCCATTCCGTAATAAACTTATAACAATAAATGTGGCCATGCGTCAGATAGCTGTATACTAGTTAAACTATGATATCGTGTGAAATACCGTTTTAAAATTTTTTCTTGTTATATTTATTATACACACAACTAATAAAATACAAATATATGCTTACATCAAGATTCTTCTTCGAATTAAACGTCCGTTCACATTCCGGACAGCTCAAATATTTCTCGATAGAATGATCATTCTTCCTGTGCGCCGCATAAACTAAATATTCATCAAACTGTTGCTCGCAAGTCTCCACATCACAAATATACCTTTGATTTGGGTGTTCTTTCTTATGATCCTCTAGCTCTTCGATAGTTTTGAACCCTTTACTGCATACGTAACAAATATGTTTTAGTACCTTTGATCTATTCTTATGGGTTTTTTTACATTTTTTTCTGTGTCTCGTTTTCACTTTTTCTTCTCTTGGTTCTACTTTAATCTGTGGTTTTGTTTCTGCTTTATTATTTTCTATTTCTTCTTCGTATTCTTCTTCATCTTCCTCCTCTTCTTCTACTTCTCCTGGATGTTTATCGGAAGGGTGATGTTGCCAAATATGGGCAATCATGTTACTTTTTAAATCAAATTTTTTTGTACAGAAAGGGCATAAAAATTCTCCACGTTTACATTCTAATGTGTTCTGTGATATAACGGCTTCTGATTCACTAAAAAAAGCAAATTAATTAATTATAAGTATATATTTTTTAAAGTATTAAATCATACATACTTTTTAAAATCAACAGAAAAATCTTCGTCATAGTACGATGGTCTTTCGTTATAATTATTTTCTGAATCAACTGTATGTTCGTCAGAAAAATTAATAATTTCATTATCCGATCCATCTTTCATTTCCACTTTAACTATTGCACTTACAGGGTCGTTCTGATCAATCGGATGCATTTCTATATTTTCATTTTGTATTTCCTATCGATTAAAAAAAATTCACATTTATTAATACATCAAATTTGAATAGTCAAGTCTTTTTTATGCAATAGATGCGCTTCACAGAAAAATACATATAAAAAAATCGTACGAAAAAAGACACGAGTTACATTGCAAAATTAAGGATTTAAAATAAATCAAAAACCACAAAAAAAAGTTTAGATTCAATTATGTTTGGCAACGATTTCAAAAAGAAATACCTTTGTTTGGTACACGGAGAAATAATTTAAACATTATAACTTTTGCGTGAGATAGTACGCTACTTGTACATAAATGTAGACTTACGATAATGAAAAAAATATACAACCATCTACTCAAATAAAAAATTAGACATTAAATTTCTTGAATGCTTATTGCTTACGCATTCACTAATCATAGGTAAATGTTAATTAGAATGTCACTCTCTCGCTACAAGAGGAAACTCCTGTATTTGCATGAAATATTGCACTGCATAGCTTCAAAGCCACATAAAAAAGACTTGGCTGTATATATTAATAGTATACCTGTTTTACATCTATATCTACATCCATATTTTCTAAACAGTTCCGTAAAGTATAGTCCGATCGTTCGCAATCACATTTAAAACGATAAGCTGAAACTAATCTTCTAACACAGCTTTTGCATATTAGTACGGGTAATCCATCACCGTCAGATATCTACAACAACAGTCAGTTATTTATTCATATTGTATTTTCACTGTATTTTCAATTATCATATATTGTTCAATTGCTTACCTTTACAGAAGCGCACTCTCTCATCATATCTGACAATGTCACAGAACAGATCACAATTCGACTTTCGCTTAACGATGACATTTCGAGTTTTTCTTCTAAGCAAACGCGACATATTTTTTTGATTTTTTTCAACAAATCACTCATATTAAAATTAATTATTGCACATTATTACAATTAAAATATAATCTATAGAATCTATTTAATAGCAGCCATTTTTTACACAGCGAAAAAAAGTTCTGATTTTTTTTAATTACCCGTGTTGTCATGAACAATATTTTGACGTTTCGGTAAAACAAGGCAAAATACTAAATTTCTCGTGATATCTTTCAAAATTTACAATGTCTAAAAGAATACAAGTCAAATCTAGAATAAGAATTCAAGATTTGAATCCAGTGTTTCATCTACATAATAAAAAAGAAGATAATGCGCAATTATCAATATCATTAATTAAAACTGCAAGAAGAACTGGTCAATTAAATTTAGCTGGAAGAGGATTAGTAAACAGTACGTTTTATAGAACAAGTCTCATGAAATGACATTAACCGATCATATTCTATTTAGTTCCCGATCAAGTATGGAAACTGTACGAACCTTCATGTGAGGATGTAAGATTTGATTTAGACCGATCATCCGATGAAGATTCTTGGTGGAATCACAAATCATTACAAGTTTTAGATTTAAGTTCTAATAGCATTGTGCAAGTCCCACGTGATATTCAAATTCTTCAAGATCTGACAGTTTTAAACGTATGATTTAAAAAAATATTTCATATACAAGTCAATATAACAATATTTAAATTTTAGTTACATGATAACAATTTATCAAATATACCAAATGAAATTGGGCTGTTAAGTAAACTAACAAAAGTAAATTTAAGTCACAATAAAATAAAGAAATTACCCGATGGCTTTTTTAAACTCATTGAATTAAAAACATTAATGCTTTTTCATAATGAGTTGGAGTCTATTTCACCCTTAATCGGAGATTTGATTATGCTAGAAATGCTGGTACGTATTACATCTTATATTTTGTATTATTTATAAGCTTATATTGCAATGCTATGTAAATATGCCTTTGCAATTTAATTGTTGTCATAACCAATTAAGATTTAAGGTACTTGACCACCTTGTAAATTTCAAAAAATCGATTTTTTGTTTTTTTGCATTTTCTCTTAAATTCGAATTCTAACATAGTGAAACTAGTGAAAGTGTTCGCGCGCTTCCATTACTCCGTACTTGCTGACTGTTTCAGGCAGGAAACTACTTTTTTTCAAATGGCGGACAGTTAATCTCCGAAACTATTCGACCGATTTCAATGATTTTGGTCTTGTTTTTTTGCCAAAAAAAATTAATTATAACATTTTTTTTTAGCAGAGAATAGTGAAAAACGTGTTTATTCAACTTTTTTTTTCAATAATCCGCCATTTTTTTTTTTTTTTTACAAATTGTGGTAAATTGTTACGTAAGGAACCTTTCTTTTGAAGATGCCGTTTTTTTTTTTTTTTCTTTTCAAATTCACCAATCCTGAGATTAACTGTCCTCCGTGAGACACCATTTTTTTGAGGCCTCGACTTTGGCGTCTCCTGGATAGTTGTTAAAAAATGAAATTAAAAAAATCAATATTTTTGTATTCTACAAGCTTCAAATTAAAGTTTAAAAAAAATCATTGTAATATCTTATACAGGGCCTGAAAAAAAATTATTGATAATTTTTTAGCTTTCCAAGGTGGTCAAGTACCTTAAAAACTATGGAACAATAAAAAATATATTTCATTGTTGGAAATTTTAAATTTTGCTGCTTTGTATTCTCTTAAATCTTGACAAAATGATTGGCAATATTTATATAAATAATCATTGTAAATATTTACACATTTTGATAGTTTCTTTTTAAAATTATAGTTACTAATCTAAAGTGTTCAAAATGGGTTCGAACTTATTTGTAGTGTTCACCATTTCGAGCACTGAGTAAGTTTTATTTTATTGGTGTATATAACAAACTTATTTTAGGATATTTCACATAATTCTTTAACAACTCTATCAGCGGGTATAGGGTTCTGTGTTCGCTTGATACAACTTAATGTATCTTATAACAAATTAACTGAAATTCCACCAGATATTGGAAATCTAAGAGGTTTGTAGTATTTTTAGACTACTAACTGTAAATAGTGTTTAACAAAGCTGAAGAACGTGGGACAGAAACTTTAAATTTCTATGTTCTTTGGTTTCTTATTTGTTTGATGTAGATGTATATATATTTTTACAACTTATATTAAAAAACTAAAATATAATATAAAATTTATTTTAGTGTTAAACAAATTAGATTTGACAGAAAATGAGTTAAATTATCTACCTCCGATGGGAGAGTTGAGAAAACTTGAGCTGTTGTATGTCCAACACAATAATATAACGGAAATACCAGATTTTACTGGATGTACAGCACTCAAAGAAATTTACTTTGGTAATAATTACATCAAGGTAAATAATTGATCGATTATGAAGTATCAGAAACCATAAAGCATGTATTTAAAATCAAAAATATTTTAGGAAATAAGTCCAGAGTTTTGTGAAGCAATGGTTCAACTAAAAATACTTGATTTTCAAGATAACAAAATAGAAGATATACCAGATGAAATTGGGATGTTACATAACATAGTTCGGCTTGATTTTACAAACAACTCGATTTCATTGTATGTTCAATAAATAAATTAGATGTTTTGAATGGTTCGTAAAGCAATATAGAATTTATATATTATTATGTTTAGCTTACCGCATGTATTGGCGGAATTGCCGTACCTACAGAATTTAAAAGTTGAAGGAAATACTATCCGACAAATCAGAAGAGATATTTTACAATGCGGTACATCAAGGATATTAAAATGTTTGAAAGAAAAATCACTAGTCCCCAATTCTCCTGAGAAATCTGAACTAAAAATGAAAATCGTACCAAAAAATCAACAATCAGATATTAAATTTGATGGTCTTCCTGATAGGTAAAAAATAATTACCTTTAACCTTTTCACAACTGAGTGTGGTGTTTTATTTTATAGGTACGCTATGAAAAATGCAAGATCACTTTGCGTAACCGGAAAAGGTCTGGTTGAAATACCAGCGAAAGTTTTTGAAGAAGCGAAGTTCGCTGAAATAACTTGTGTTGATTTATCGAAAAATAAACTTTCAGTAGTTCCACTCGAGTAAGAACTTTTCTGTTTTGTATTTAAAGAGTGATTGTTTATTAAATTGTATTTAATACTTTCAGATTAAAAAATATCTCAGAAAACATCACAGAATTAAATTTAAGTTGCAATTGTTTAAAATCATTACCAGAATTTATAACAGAATGTAAAAAACTGAAGTTCTTGGACGTCAGTAAAAATTATCTGTCCGATTTTCCATCGTGTTTTGAAGAGATGACAAATTTAAGAGAACTGGTGATTGCAAATAATAGGTAAAAATATTTATTTTACTAACCAAATACTATTTTTTATAACTTTATTAAGAAACTGGTTAACGACATCGGTTAATACGACGTATCGATTATAACGACTCAGAATAAATGTCCTGGCTGAATCCCATATGATATACCGTTTATAACGATATATTACAATATTTTCATATTACAATATTTTCGGAGAATTTTATCGGTTTAACGACAGACCGTCTTTTGTTTCCATTTTTTTTTTAAATATAGTATTTTTTATATAGGCGATACTCTTTGCACTTGTGTTATTTAACATTAATTAAAACAATTTTGTGTTTTTATTTCATTAATCTCAACGTAAGAATATTATGTTTATCCTTTAATAAACCGTGATGTTTTATTCTGTCTGACATAATTTGTGCATTTAATTTTTTGTACAATAAAAAATATTGTTTGGCATAATACATAATACATCATGGAAAAGGTTACATTTAATTCTAATAAACAGAAAACAGATGTGGATTTCAAATATTCGTATACGGTACATTATTGGTGGAGAGTTAATACTGAACCAATCAGAACCGTCGCACCCCATAATGTCAAACTAAATTTCCAGTAAAATAACGCTAGCGTCGCTTCTGTATATCGTATATGTATGTAAATATTTATTATTCTGTGCTTAAAATTTTGATTTTATTTTGATGATATTTTCGCTCACAGACGGTGAATTTCACAAAATTTCAGCATACTTATGAAATTTTTTGTTTTTCCGATAAATACCATAAAAAAAATCGAATTATTGGTTATTACGACAATCGGTTTTAACGACCTAAAATGACCAGTCCCTTCGATGTTGTTATAACCGGTTTCTACTGTAGTTTTATTTATTAAGAACTAATTGGTCTCTACAAAACACCCTCTTATAGTTCAACAGTTATATGGTCTGCTTGCTTATTTTCTTTTACTTACGCAGCTATTATTCACTGCTCAACTGTTTTCAGTGATAGTGTGATAATATGTAACCTATACGACTTCCTTTTCAAAGAACACGTTGATGCAGGTTTCATCAATATTGGTCCTTTAACCTTTAACAACCAATCACATTCTCTTTGTATACTACTACATATAGATTTATTTTCTTAGGTTGCATCAATATTTTACACTGTTAAATTTTTTTTTTTTTTCAGATTTAAACACATTCCTCCGTGTATATATAAAATGCTAGGGTTAGAAATTTTCCTCGCTGGAGACAATCAGATTGAAAGCATTCTTGTAAATCCTGGAGGATTAGCGAACCTTCGGAGAATTGCCGTCCTTGATTTAGCTAACAATAATATTCAACAAGTCCCTCCGGAGTTAGGAAATCTCATGCAGTTAAGGTAAATATAAAACATGCTATTTACTGCGGACTATCAAAATGATTATTGATTTATTTCAGGTCATTAAAATTATCAGGAAATAGTTTTCGTCAACCGCGTCAAGCGATTCTCGAAAAAGGAACCGATTCGATATTGTCATATCTTAGAGATAAAATACCCCAGTAATACTGTTTTGCTAGCTTTAAAATATATTCTGCTTTTATGTATACTTTATGATATATTTAATCATTGTGCCATCGTTATGTCATAATGTAAGTGATTTTATTTATTGATATTATCTTATAACGCTTTATATCTTATATAACATAACGCTTTTATTGCTGTGAGTAATGGCAATCAGTTCTCACCATTTTTGGCTACATTGCTCACTGTATTAATTTAATAATACACTCACGGAAACAATTAAAGGACCACTTGATTTTATCGAAAAAATTGCTCATTTTCAGAGTAGTGCCAATAGGTCAAATATGATTATTTTTTTACATATAGGATGTGGAAATGGAAGGAAATTTTATATTCTTTTCGAATTCAGGAGTATTTTTGTGTTATTAAACGTTTTTTTATGACCAAACCGCGGTTGAATAAAAAATAAAAAATTTGATTTTTTTTTGCAATTTTGAAAGTTGCACACGGGGATGTTTAAATTTTTTTTTCAACTTTTATGATAGACATTTTTTAGGAAATTTTCTCACTTTTAAAACGCTATTTTCAAAAAAAATTTAACATTTTTTGGTGTTGCGATATCTGAGTTTGAATGAAAAAAGTACCAAAATGTTTTAAATGACCATAAAAAGCCTAATTTGGGTCATACAAAAAGAAACAAAAACGAAAATTCAATCTTAAGTAATTACCTATTGTCTAGTAGCATTTAAAAAATGATTCATTTTAACTTAACCCTTCAAATACGGAAAACAAAACCATGTTCGAATTTAAATAATCCTGTAAAAATGACCCTTTTTAAATCATAGTTAAAATGTTAAGAACATATTCAGAAATTAAGATCTATCAAAGAACATGAAAATTAGACATGTTACCTTCAATTAAAATAAAGGTTCTAATAAAAAAACTTTTAATTTGACTGAGATATTGCTTTTTGAATTTTTTGCATACGTTTAAGACTTCACCGTACATTTTACAACAAATTTTTCTTTGAGATTTTTTTTTCGTAAAATAATCAACTTTTGAGAAATTTTATAAGAGGGTAAAAGATTTTGTATTTTGTAAAAGAATATTCTTAAATTTTTTCAGATGTTTTGTATCAATATTATGGGATTATATTTATTTTTAATAGGGTATTTTATTCATTCAAACCCGAATACTTTTGTATCAAAAAATATGACAAACATTTTTTTAAAAGCATTTTAAAGCTGAGAAAATTGACTAAATGATGGCTATCTTGGAATTATGAAAAAAAATCAAACCTACCCGTGTGAAACTTCCATAATTGCAAAACATCAAATTTTTCAATTTTAATTCAAGTGCGTGTGATCATGAAAAATCATTCAATAACGCTTAATTAAATACTCTCGATTAGTTAAATTCAACAAATTTTCATTTAATTCAACCACTAATTAGCATAAAGTAACTGTACATTTTTTTGTGGTCACACGTAGTTGACTAAAAAAATTGATTAATTTTTGCAATTATGGAAGTTTCACACGGGTAGGTTTGATTTTTTTTTCATAATTCCAAGATAGCCATCATTTAGTCAATTTTCTCAGCTTTAAAATGCTTTTAAAAAAATGTTTGTCATATTTTTTGATACAGAGGTATTCGAGTTTGAATGAATAAAATACCCTATTAAAAATAAACATAATCCCATAATATTGATACAAAACATCTGAAAAAATTTAAGAATATTCTTTTTCAAAATACAAAATCTTTTACTCTCTTATAAAATTTCTCAAAAGTTGATTATTTTACGAAAAAAAAAATCTCAAAGAAAAATTTGTTGTAAAATGTACGGTGAAGTCTTAAACGTATGCAAAAAATTCAAAAAGCAATATCTCAGTCAAATTAAAAGTTTTTTATTAGAACCATTATTTTAATTGAAGGTAACATGTCTAATTTTCATGTTCTTTGATAGATCTTAATTTCTGAATATGTTCTTAACATTTTAACTATGATT
Organism: Sialis lutaria; assembly: GCA_949319165.1. Classification (NCBI taxonomy): domain Eukaryota; kingdom Metazoa; phylum Arthropoda; class Insecta; order Megaloptera; family Sialidae; genus Sialis; species Sialis lutaria. The sequence continues at coordinate 20,867,009 of OX439241.1, forward strand.
TAAAAAGGGTCATTTTTACAGGATTATTTAAATTCGAACATGGTTTTGTTTTCCGTATTTGAAGGGTTAAGTTAAAATGAATCATTTTTTAAATGCTACTAGACAATAGGTAATTACTTAAGATTGAATTTTCGTTTTTGTTTCTTTTTGTATGACCCAAATTAGGCTTTTTATGGTTATTTAAAACATTTTGGTACTTTTTTCATTCAAACTCAGATATCGCAACACCAAAAAATGTTAAATTTTTTTTGAAAATAGCGTTTTAAAAGTGAGAAAATTTCCTAAAAAATGTCTATCATAAAAGTTGAAAAAAAAATTTAAACATCCCCGTGTGCAACTTTCAAAATTGCAAAAAAAAATCAAATTTTTTATTTTTTATTCAACCGCGGTTTGGTCATAAAAAAACGTTTAATAACACAAAAATACTCCTGAATTCTAAAAGAATATAAAATTTCCTTCCATTTCCACATCCTATATGTAAAAAAATAATCATATTTGACCTATTGGCACTACTCTGAAAATGAGCAATTTTTTCGATAAAATCAAGTGGTCCTTTAATTGTTTCCGTGAGTGTATATATTTGAAGTATGTGATTAAAGGAATTATTTAATTTCCTAAAAAAACTGTACAATATTCAAATAGCTGTAAATTTGGTAAAAATAATTAAGATTGTTTCAAAAATTCGTATTTTCATTAGCTTCTTTCAAAAGTTATAGGTAAATAAAAGATGTATAGAAAATTTACAACTTTGGTAAAAATATCTTAAAGCAGAACTTTCAAGCTTTAATTACCTTTTTGGAAATTTCATTTAGATCATTTTTACCAAATTTTCAGCTATTTGAATATTGTACAATTTTTTAGGAAAATAAAAAATTCCTTAAAATTTTTTGATATGTGATTTTTTCCAATGAAAAGTCCAGTGAACTCGATTTTTTTAAAATTGTGGTATTAAAGTGTTAAATATATTTATAATTTTTTTTATATAGCTTGCACATCATAAACTACTATAAAAGGTTGTGATATGTATTTATAATTTTTTTATGAATATGTGTATAGAAATATTCATAGCTTTAAAAAGTTATGTTTTTTATATCAATTAAAATACTCCGCTAAAATATAATATTCTAATAATACAAGTTGTAAAATGTTTAATTTATATTAGAGCTTTTCAAACTATGAATTTACGGGCGCAGGATATTTAAAATTTTCAAAAGAAACACAATTAGCATTTAATTAAGATACTGTTTCAGTAGCGATTTCAACCTTGAAAATCCAAATCGTGTGCCAGACTCATAGTTTGGATTTTCAAGGTCCAAGCAACTGCTAAAATGGTGTCTTAATTGCTAAGGCATAATAAGTTGTTTGGATTAAACTACTTAAGAAACAAAACTATTGTGTTCTGCGAAAAAACTAATAAAGTAATAAGGGCACCATGAAGCACGGAGTTGGGAATCTCTTGTTTACATACAATAAAATGTACGAATCTCTTGCTCAAAAATTGTTTTTTAATTATAAATTATATGGCATTTTTTTGTTATCGATATTGTAGTATAATTAAATACATATAATATCAATTTATTCAGGAATTACTGTGTTAAGAATAAGGATTTTAAAATAAGATATCAAATGTAAAGAAATTAAAAAATATATTGAAGGTTGTAGTTAGGCAGTAGAAAAAATAGATTTGATCTGTGAAGTACTATTTTTTTAAATATTTAAAAATACAGAATTTTTAACTATTCAGAAACCGAAACAATCAATTCCACTTTTTCCTAGTCACACAAATTTTAATAACCTAGTCACAAATTCTGCACTATTTTTATAACAAAAAATATATCAGTATTAGCATTAATTAAATGATAATAATGCACACAATCATAGGTGTACTCATTTTTTTAAAAGCTTAATACAAAAATATAAATAGGTCTTCCTTTCACCAAAAAATTGTAATATAGACAATAAATTATATTTATACATTTTATTTTTTACATCTCCCCTTGAAAAAACTGCTGGCTACACCTATGAATTGTATTATCACAGCATTAAAGAAAAGATGAAAAGGTATATCGGTAATAGAATAGCATTCAACAGTTAATTATTGCACAATAGTGTTCGCTGATGCATGATATACACATTGACATTGGAAGCTGCAAGCCTGTCATTATTTGTCTATTTGTACAGTTTTGAAGACATTCCCTAATTTGTATAATCATTTTTTCATTATTAAAATACGCACTTACCCATTTAGAAAGTTTTACATGCCATAAGGAGGCACCAGCATGATTATTATTACTAAATTATTGGGTATCTTTGTATTTATTATCATTACGTTGTTACATCACACTTTGCAGTGATATTTTAACTATGCAAATTGCAATGCACAGTAATGCAAATTTGCATCGTATTTGTTTTAGTAAATAAACTGATTTTTATCACCAGGAAATTCGTTTTTATAAATTAATTGTTGCATTTATTAAATGTAAATATTCACCAATAGATGGCATACATTTAAAAATTTTGGCGTCTATTAGCGGGAAATTAATGTAAATGTTTTAATTTGATTGTTCAATTACAAACTGTAGTTGGAATTTTTAATTGTTGTCCATATTGTATTATTGTAATACAGTAATTATTGCATTTTCTGTTACTATTATATTAATTTGTTAGTGGTTCTAATGTGATGTCTATTTTTTATCTAGTATACATAGATAGGGGGGTCCAGGTCTCAGGTTTTCACCCAGAGTCTCAGTATCTGTATACTGTTTCTCTGGGCCCTGGGTTAAGTATCGACAAAAATAAAATAAAAAAATATATTCATTTACATCTCAGGGTTTACAAAATCTAAAATCTGGTTACCCTATAGTCTACGTAGATATTAAATTTTATTGTTTTGAGTTTTTATTTTTTTTCTAAATAAAAAATAATAATTATTAAATTGGTGTTTTACCGTGTAAAGTATAATACATAATTTCTTTTATTTTTATTTGTAATTTACTGTAAAAATAGTATTTTTGTAATTGTAATTGTGAGATAAAAGTACAAATAGATGTTATTATAATTTATAATTACGTGTTGTATGTATATATAATATTTATGTTATGTATTTTTGCATTTGTATTATATATTATTATAAAAACACAATAAATTTGTTGAAGCATTATTATTATTATTTTTTTTAATCTTAAAATTAAAATGTAATTAATAAATACATGTAGCAATAATTATAAATACATGATAATATGTAGATAATAAATTCCTACTAAAAACAACCAATTTCAAACCCTATAATTGATATTTAATAGATACCTAGTGTACGATATTGCAAATTAGTTCAAGGTTCCAGCAATAACTTAAACTACATGTGTAAAAATACCTGATGCCATACCAGGTGAAGCTAGCATGGTATAACATTCAATACTTAGCTGCAATTATGTTTGATAAATGGTAGGGCAATAGTAGTGTGATAATAACAATAATCAATAATAATATCAGATAGATATATGTACTACTACTAATATATCGTTTTAAAATAAGTAACTATTTTCATTGTTGTAGATATTTAAAATATTCAGTGGTTTTTGTGAAACAATAAATAAATACATTACACATAAGTAACTGTTACTATGTTCATTGTTGTTTTATATAAATATCTTTTCATTGTTGTGAACATTAAAACTTTTTGTGGTTTTAAATAATTTATTTAATTAAACCATTGTTATAATAGTGAAATTTCGGTGTGATTTTTATTTGTGTAACTATTAAATTTCAATTTAATTTAAATATAATTATGTTTTAAAATATGATTCAAAATGACATTAATGTTTGTATTGATTATAATAATCAATATATATTTGGGTATTTATTAAAAAACTACTTATGAAACAAATTTTAAAAACATTAATATGTAATAACGTGTAATAATATTTCAGGGTCTTGTGTAGATTGTCCGCATAGGTCAAAAAAGTTTGAAAAAATCGTTGGAATACGTCCAAGTGCAAAAGTTTATTACAAATTATTGTATAAAAATAATAATACAAATTCAATAACCACTACGTGTGCTGAAAAATGTTTTTTGAATGTATATTGTACAAATTTCATACTATTTTATAATTCATTAGAGTGTTACGAATACGTTAATGATGTACAGGATTACATGATAACGGAAAGTAACATAATAAATGATAAATATTACACAACCGACATAAACGCTGCGTTTTTTATAAAAACATGTTTAAATGGTAAGAAATTTTTAAATTATAGATATTTATTAAATATTGATAATTATAAGATATCTGAACTATTATTATAGATATTATACAGGTATAATTATTTTAGTACCAGCAGGTTGCGAAACAAAATTATGGCCGATAGAAAAGATACCAGGATCTGTTCTTATTACAGAATATAAAAAAATGTATCCTGGCTACATAACTGAAGAACAGTGTGCACAAAAATGTTTATCCGAAAAAGAGTTTTTGTGTCGCTCTGTCGTGTTTAAAGAACATTCGTACATGAGCAATATTTCAATGACAGTCGGTGTTTGCTATTTTAGTGATAAGAATCGACACATGATGCCAAATGCTTTCAGGATAGGAAGCTACAATACGAATTATTTAGAAAATCAGTGTTATAATCATAGTAAGTATAAAAATTGAGGGGTTTGCAGCAACAACGAGTTAACTCCATTTTTAGGCCAAACAGAGTTAATGACCGTTTCTTGGGGGAAAAAAGTCATTCTTTCGTTTGGTTCAACTAAGAGTTACCTACCGTTGATAGTTCTCAAGGTATCCGCTAGAATGAGTTAGCTGCTTCATTCACTTGGGTCAAAATGGAGTTAACTCCAGGAGCTGACTCTTTGTTTTTGGGCTTAGAATTTAGTTAGTACACTCGTTACTGTGTTCTTTCTTGAAATAAAGTAATTTTCTTGAAAATTGTTCTTATTCAATGCTTCTTTACTTTAAAAAGAAAATAATTTTCAACTATTTGGGCCAAAAAGGAGTTATCTCCAGAATAAAAATGACTCTTTGTTTTTGGGTTTAGAATTTAGTCAGTACACTCGTTACTGTGTTCTTTCTTGAAATAAACTAATTTTCTTGAAAATTGTTCTTATTCAATGCTTCCTTACTTTAAAAAGAAAATAATTTTCAACTATTTGGGCCAAAAAGGAGTCAACTCCAGAATAAAATTGACTCTAGAATTGCGAATTTGACGAATTTCTCAATGGAATTTGGCCAAAACATGTGGTCGGTGACAAATAATAATTGGACAAAGACAAAGGCAATTTAAATACATTCTCCATTTTTTAAACAGTTTTTTCTATTTTCCCACAAATTATAAAAACTGGAGTTAACTCCTTGTTGCTGCATACCCCTCAATTGTCAACAAAAGTAAGAAAAAATTTAATCCCCCATCCACCCTCTAAACCTGCATACGTAACACTTAAGCACTCCATAAGATAATTTAATAAAAATTAATTTTATAGCATTATTAGAAAATTGTCCATATGAAGAATATTCTGACAGTATTTTAAAACATACCGATTCCTTCTATAACGTAACAACAAAAGACTACTGTAAAATGCATTGTGATACAGAACAACGTTATAATTGTAACAGCTATAGCGTTATTCCAATCACAGATAACGGCAAGACAGTAAAATACAAGTGTTTGATACACAGCGAAGACTCTCATCTATTAGGACCTCGTTTAATAGCATCATACCATCAAGCTCAATATTTTGAAAGAATGCAATGTCTTAATAGTGAGTGAAATATTTAAAATCCATTAATTAAGGGGGATAGCCACTGTGACGGGTCAAAAAATTGTCAATGTTTTGGAATTTTTTTCACAGATATAACTAATTATTTTTTAATCAGGTAAAGGACGTTTTACTAAGTATATATTCAACTTATTTAATATCAATTTTTATTGAAAAATATTAAATATTTATAAAGTTATGAACCTCGATGTGACAACCAAAAAAAGTATTTTTCTCTATGGTTGACTTGAAATTTCGAAAAGGGTTATTGAAAAAAATAAATAAAAATTTTATCGATATCTATATGAATGTAGCTATTGTTGCACGTAGCCGTTTTATTTTATTTTATTTTTTTACAAAATGGCGATCGTTTGAAATTTTTTTTATTTTTAAGACCTATTTTTTTTTGTATTAGAACGATTTTAAAAATAGTAACTATCAAAATTTCAAAAATCGGATATGTGCAACGATAGTTACACAATTACAAAAATTATTTAAAAAAAATATATGAAATTGGTTCATTAGTCTTTGAGGAATCGTGTCAACCAGGTCGAAAAATGTCATTTCGAGATAAATGTGTTTAATGTTTTTGTTAGCTCATAACTGACCGTGCTACATCGTCTCACTAAATTGACTGTAACTCCGTCAATTTTTGGAATTTTTACTCAATTTTTTGTATACATATTTATGAATATGTATACTTTTAAAAAATGTAAGAAAAAAATTTTTTTTTTTTCCGTCACAGTGACTTTCCCCCTTAATATAACTAAACACACATATCCAATATTGCTATTAAAAAAAAATCTCTTTCCTTGTTTATGTATAATTTTTTAGTTACTGTAAATTGCACTGATAGACATATGTTCGTCAGTTATCACCCTGAGCAAATATTTAACGGTAGAATATACATGAGTGGTCATTCTGAAGATAGAATGTGTAATCAAGATAAAAAAGTAAACGGTGCGATTAATTTAAAAATCCCTCTTGTTGGTCAATTTTGTGGTGTAATGGAAGTGCATTCAGAAGGAATGAAAAACAGGTATGTGATAAATCTAATTTTTTACAAATTGTTTTTTTTTTTTTTTATTTCTTTTAGGACTTTACTGATGGGTTATTTAATTATTCAATACAATTACTTGATACAAACACAAGGAGATCGGCTGATAAAAATAGGATGTTTGAGAGATAATAATCAGGATTTACCTGTCAATGTTTCTGTCAGTGCGGGAGTACATTTTAATTCGAGGTAATTTAAATTTCATATCATCACTTTTTGATCTTGTTTTACATCTATAAAATTTGTGATTTTTTAATTATGACTATTCTAATGCAGTGTTTACACTGAAAAAAACAAAACAGAAACATCCTGTCTTTAAAATACTTCGTATTTAAAAATGTATAGGGTTTATTACTTTTTTGTCATAAAAACACCGTGTTTCTATTTTGTTTTCTCGGTATAAATGTTAAAAAAATACATATATATGGCCTCCTTTAAAGTAATCGCTGTGTGTATCAATGTTCAGCCGTATTAGATTAATTTTGGTAAAGTCGATGATTTTTAATTTTGAAACAAGAAATATGCATAAAATTTTGTATTAAAAATAATATAAGGTGCAGAAAATGTTGAAGGAAACTTATAGCGAGTCTGCTAGTCTGAAAAAAACAAATGTTTTTGAGTGGTATAAACGTTTCTAAGGAGCCGTAAAGACATTGAAGATGATGAGATAATCGGACGGTCTAATGCAGGGGTCCCCAACTTTTTTGTACCTAAAAGCACATTCTAGAATACCAGTTGGACAGCGGGCACCATTTAGTTTTTCAATATGCCCTTTTCAAAATCGTGATTTTTCATGCGGACGCCGAAACTAAAAAAGCTAGACACATGCCCTTGCTGACTTTTTGATAGGAAATTTTGTGATTTTCAAAAAGGTTCTGAGGTATTTTTTCATAGATATATTACTAAGTAGACTGTGTTGGGTAAAAAAGTGCGGTGAGTACTTGAAAAACAGTCTGCGGGCATAGGGCTGAGGACTCCTGGTCTACCAATGAAAACATAATTTTTTATTAAGAAAATTATTTTTATAACCGGCAAATATCTATAAGGGGGATGCTTAAGAAGTTGGTATATCATACGGCTCATGCAAGAAACTTTTACTTACCTTAGTCACTGTAATCGCCAGACATGGCCTTCTGTTTATCAAAATGAAAGAATCATGAAAAGACCAGAGAGAATTTAAAGGTAAAATCATTGAAAAAGCTGAACTGTATCAAAAAGCGTGTTTCGGAAGTGTTTTAAGGATTGAAAAAAATGCTGGTATATGTGTCTTGTGTCCGATTAGGACTTTGTATATCAATATTAGTATATTTTTTTAAATAAATAAAAATTCTGGGAACTTTTTGATCAAACCTCATATATTTTTATATATTTTAGTGAATTTCCTGCCCACGGATCTACAATAATAAGCAACAGTTCAATTTTACCTATCGTCAAAATGCAAATCATAGATTTAACGGATAACACAGAAATTGAAGACGTTATGGTTGGACAAGAATTAGAGTTGAGAATTACATTCGAACCTGCAGATGGTATTTTTTATTTTAATGCATTTTTTACAATAAAAACTAAGCAATTTACAAAAACGATAGAATATGACATATTTTGAATGTTAAATTTATCTTATTTTTTATAGGACCATATGATATTTGGGCAGGTCATTTAATAGCCATGACCGAAAAAGGTCACGATTCTGTTTTACTATTAAACGACAGAGGCTGTCCAACAGATCCTTCGATATTCCCAACAATGACTAAAGTGCAAACTACGACAAGTAAAATGCTGGTTGCTAAATTCCAAGCATTTAAATTTACAAGTTCACCTACGGTTAAATTTAGCGTTACTGTACATTTTTGTATAATGGTTTGCCCAAAGGTAAGATTGTATTTTTATTTAATTAATATCATTTAAAATCGGTGAATGTAAATAATGTTGTCGATACTTCTATTTGAACATGTTCCCCACCTCATTCCTTCACCCATGCAGCCAAGAAGACTATATAAGGAGAATCTACTTCCTATCCCGCCCTGTACTAAGCGACGTCAAGTTATACGGAGTAACTTCCCCTCCACCCCCTCATTGCCACTAATGCGCATAGCGCTTAAAATCTTTTAGCGACTCACGGGCGGGGAAGTTAGTATAGATTCATTGACACCCCTTCCACGTTAGTCAATTCTCCTTATATAGTCTTCTTATAATGTGGCTTGCATATATTTTCATTTTTTAACTATCTATGTACACGATAAATATAATATTTAAATCAGAGACCCGATTTTACGCAGACTTTATGCACGGCTTCATTCGCACTTTATATAAAAAACGTCTACATCAACTTAAATATTAAAGTTAGATATACAGTCTTGGGGACTTTTATGTACAACTAACTGAACTGAAGAAAACGCCCACAGAAAATTTTCATGTATCTCTTATAGATTAGGCCAGACTACGAGTTAAATGGGCATCTCACAATTTTTTTTTACTTGTACAGTTAATTTATTCACTGCTTGACTATTTTTAGTAATAGCGTGATATGTACCTCTTAGTACTACTTGGATTTCACATTAGGGCAGGTTTCATCAAAATCAGTCCAGTAGTTTTTGTGATTACCTTGGTCAAACCTATGCAAACTTTCTTTTTGATTATTATATTTTTCTATTTTAAAACAGATTGAATGCTCGAATGAAAGTGGTTATATTAGAACTCGAAGATATATAAATGATGTAAATACATTTTATAATGAAACGATTCAGAAAAATAACGATACAAAATTACCGTTAGAATTTACGATAGTCGTTCATGGACAAAGATTAGAGCCAAATCAAGTCATTGTTGGAGAAAATAATAAAGTTTTGCTGATGGGTTACGGTAAGTTAAATATTTAAAACTTCTTTAATTATTTTAAACTTTTAATTCATTTATAGATGTCGCAAACAACGAAATCTGTATCGAGTACACTTTACTGACCGGTCTTTTAATCGGCTGGCTCGTTTTACAAATAATCTTAGTGATTGGGTGCGTCTTCATCTTAAGACGTTACAAACAGTTTTTCGAGATAGCGTACGAACGCCATTCTATTAATGATATCAATAGTAATTTTGAATTCGGTATAAATAATTTACATCGTAGAGTTCATTGGGCAGATGAAAACACGTATTGAATTTAATTATCTATGTATATTTATCAATAATAAATAATAATTACATTGTGTAGAATTACAGTATTAATATATACAATTTTTAATTTAAATACATGCATACATACAATATAGCTAATGCGCCAAAAAACTGACTGATTATGAAAATAATACAAAAAAAATAGAAATTGATAACGTAGGTTAACACGTTGCCAGTTTTATATCTACAGTTAGTTTGATAAGAGCATATCAGACATAACTTAAAAAAAGGTTGTTGGGAGTTAGGATATGGATAATATATTTTTTGGTTTCGGTTCAGGTATGATTTTAGTTTTGGAAGTCAATATCTATTATTTCAAGTATAGTTTTAGTTTGGGGGGTAGAATCAAATTGTTTTGGATACAGTTTCAGAGGTCAAAATAATTTTGGATATCTTTATTTACTTGGTTAGTATTACGACGCATTTTTAATTAATGATAACTCATCCAGTCTATGACGTTCTTAATTACTGCCTGAGATCTTTGAGGCATGTTTTCTACTAAAACCCAGTAGCCCCAAATATGCATCTTTACCAAATCTATAGAAAGAATCTATTGACGACGGTAGACCAAATTAGTTTAACAGTACTTTGTGCTCAAAGAGAGACTTAGAAATATCACATTCTCCTAATTGTGATTTATATTTTTCTGAAAGACACGGTTAATTTTACCATTAGATACATTGTTGTTTCTTAGTGAAGGTAGGATAATAACTGAATCTTTCTGTATGATGTAAGATAGAAGAAATCCCTTCCTTTTATCTGCTCGTTCAAAAGTTTTTAATGTAACCGATTTCCTTATCAAACTGACTGTAGTTTAGTGGTTATACAAAAGTTGAAATGTTTAAAATAAAAAATAAAAATTATAATCTAATTAAATTTCAGTTCGTAAGTCAGCAACTGACCTGATTTACAAATTCGCCTCGTAACTGGCGGGCTTTAAGGATACTTATGATCCTTTCAAGTGGTGTATAAATACATAAAGTTATGTAACAATTAAATTATTTAAAAATATTGACTATACAAGAAGAGCCAACTCCCTATCTCGCCATGTACTAAGCGACGTCAAGTTATACGAAGTAAGTTCCCCACCACGTTGCGATCGCTGGTCTTGCGCATAGCACTTAAAATCGTTTACCGCGCATCTCGTCATGCAAGCAACCAACGGGCATCGTGTAAATAAGTGCGCAGCATGTTATTTTTTAGCTATACCCACAGGTGGGGAGCTTACCATGGATTCTTTGACCCCCCCTTCCACGCGAGTTGGCTCCTCTTGTACAGTCTTCTTGTTCAGGAGTTTGAAAATTAGTCCTTTTTTTGACTTATTGGGTATATAGGATACATAAAAGATATCAAGATGTACAATAATGTTATATGTAACATTTAAAATTATGGTAATTTAAAAAAAACTGTACTGAAAATTAAAATTACATATCCTTTATGTATCTTCTATATCAAGTCTTAACCACTGAATTATTGTAAGCAACAATTTTACCAAAATTATTCTTAACAATTTTATCGTAAATGATTTTTAATATTAATTAAAAATTTGATATCACCAGTACTTAACATTTTTAAATACTTATTGTTGATAACTCCATAACCAAATAAAATTGCCTTTATTTTTCAATAAAATAAGAGAAAATATTTTTCCTGAAAAATTAACTTTTTGTCGCTTTTGATAATTCCACAGTTAGGGCTTGATATGTATGTACATAAATATTTTTGAGAATTTTTACTTAATTTAGGCTAAATAATTAATACTAATTCACAATCAAATACTTTTTTTCTTAAAAATAAATAAGATTAAAGTGATTTCACATTATACGGTCTCTTTATTTTAAGTGCCAATTGTTTCTTTCAAATTACACTCAAATCTCTAAACGACGGCCATCCTTTTAACGTATACTCCGAGAAACGATTGGCCAACCGCTCCATATAACGACCTTCCCCTATCCTTACCACAATACTACTGTGACTGCTATATTTCTGCACGAAATTTAAATTCACCAATTAATGTGATGAGTGCCCCTCTAACTGTTGTTACTAGTATCTTTTGAATTACCGATGCCGTAACTGTTCGGAGAACTGAGTGTAGTACATTCAGTGCTCGATATAAGGGCGGCATTGGTAATTCAACCGCTCGTTATAAGGGTGGCTAGAGGGGCCCCCATCACCGTGCCAAATGTTGAATTGACAGTAAGATAGTACGTACATACATACACACCACTGTTTGTAAATATGTAATGTAACAAATAGGAATGTAAATTTGTAAATAATAAGTACCTAGCTAAATAATGATTTGTGGACATTTGTTCGATTTGTGCATTGGACTCCTGCAAGAAAATTGGGATATGTAGGAAATGCCAACTTTAGACAAAACATAAAAATACATAACCTTTGTTTGGTGGTAAATTTAAATTTTGCGCAGAAATATAACAGTCATGGCAGGGATTAACGGTGAGTGGAGAAAGCTCTTATATCAAGTGGATCATATATCGAATGCTCTTATATCGAGCGGTGAGTGTATCAGTGAAATCACTTTAATATCAATACTTTTAATTTTAATAAATTATGTATAAAAATATTTAATTAATTAAATGTCATTATTTTATTTAAATATAATTATTGAAACTTTTGTCAATTAAATTAGAATAATAAATAAAACAAATTAAAAATAATAGATTGTACGTAATAAATCAATAACGATCATCCATCTTCCCATTTTAAAATAAAATATAATAGAGAAAGAAAATAAAAACTTAACATTTTTAACAACAATAATAAAAATCAATAATTCTAGGTACAAGAATCATTTTTTTCTTTTTTTTGTCAAAGTTAATCATTTTTTTCTTTGTCAGTTCTTTCATTTTTGTTTTGTTGATTATACTTAACCATTTAAACATTTTGAACGAGACCCGCTCGCGCGACAAATGTGTTCTATTTTCATCTCAAGCGATAGGTATTGCCTCGTTTAGAATCCAGTACATTGTATAGTATTTGCATGTGTTTTCTTGCTTTTTTTGTTATTACTTTATTACTTCACTTATTATTTAATTTCTTTTCAATGTATTTGACTATTATTGTTTTGATTCAATTCAAACTGTATTAATTTACAATAAAAACCAAAAAAACTTCTAAAAAAAAACATGCATCAAGTGTTTAATATATTATAGAAGTTTCACAAACATATAGTTTATTTATACCTTATCATTATTGGATAAATAGGTTTATTTCGGCCTGAAAAAGTATTCTATTTTGTGACCTCAAATTCCAAACGTAAAGCATTGGGAAAACCACAAATAGGTACGATTTTTCGCACAAAACCACAAAATACTTTCTTATATGAGCTATGCTCATTTGTTTCAGAGATATGGTTAATCAATGTTTGACCTAAAATGATTGAGTCACCAAAAAATGCCATGTATTTTTCAACAAATTGGACAAGGAAAAACTACAGGACTTCATTTATACTACATTATATAACAAAATTAATTGAAATCGAATTCTCTACCACTAATAGAACCAGAGATATAATGTGGATGAAATTGGGTCTCAATCATAAATCGTATACGTTCGTATTTCGTATGTTCTCCAAGCCGTAATTTTAACAGATCAAAACAAAAATTATCGACTGACCATAATGTCGAAACAATTAGCGTAGTGAGTTCATATTTTTTTTTTCCGTAATTTTATATACATAGAACAAAAAAGTATCTGATGGTTTTGTCAGTTTTTGCAACAGGGTTGGAGATAGAGTATAAAACTTGAAAGTGATTTTCCCAATATTTTGCCACCGTAATCCAAGATCTGAAAATGAAATGACGGAATTAGCCCATTTATCCAATAATTGACGTAATATAAATAAACACATTTTGAAATCGATTATATGGGTCTGGGAATTGGCCTAAACCAGTTTAATGATTCATTGAAATAATTTGAAATCTTAATATGTAATATTAGACATTTAATAATAGACACTTGAGACCATTTATGGAGTTTGTAGTTCAAAAAACTTCTTTATGTTACAAATAATGGATTTAAAATTTTGATTTTTGAGTCAACATCGCAGATCAATGTACCCAACATTCTTATACCTAGAATCCAAAAATAATCCAAATAAGTTATACTTTTTTACATACATACAATTTTTGAGTCTATTAAAAAGTTATTTTTTATGACAGGGTACTTTTTTACCCCAACTTAATAAAACAATTATAGTCGAATTTTCATGTCGTATTTCGCTATAGTCAAGACGAATTCTTTTGCATTCTGTTGGCTCATCAGCATCTATAAAAAAAATTTACAGTTAGGCACAGTCGAAATTTTCCAGTTAATTATTTGAAGGTATAATAATAATTACTTGGAGGGACACAAAGTATTCCGATTTCTCCTAACCCTTCAAATCCTATCAAAGGTGTTTTCGGGAACCACCGATTATAACATTTCAGTTCTAAACTGGTTTTGTCATAACGGCTGACGCAAGCAAATCGGAAAGCTAATGTGTGCTGTCTTTGAACTGTCTGTTCGGCTAGCTGTAAAACAAAAAACATTTTTACCAAATAATTTAAAGATGATAAACGTATAAACTTACTGGCTTAAATACAGAGTTAATAGTTTCTTCATCATCAGCATCTTCGTAAAGTAAAACAGAAGATGCCTCAAAGTCTACGGGCTCTGATTTCGGAACACTGAATGTAACGCAAGCCACTTGCCCACCTCCACGATCTACACATTGTTCGAATTCTTCTTTCTTAACTCCGTATACTATACCTCCTCCGAGAGCAAATGGTTCACCTGATTGACTAAAAAAATTTATTGAAATTTACTTTATGTAGAAAATATTAAAATGCAAATTTCAATATTTAATATTATTAACCCTTGAACACCACACTGGGTTAAAATGTGCGACGCTCATAAACGGTCCAGATTGGAAGCTCTGGGTTGTGGGGGAAAAAAGTTATGATTTATAAGTTTCTCATATACAGGTTGGCCCATTTATCTTGAGACAAAATAATATCTCGGTTGGATTCAGTTATTTCGAAAAAAGTTTCAGACAAAAATTGTAAGGCACCGAAGGGGCCATTGAATGGTCTATATTACGACTTCCGGTCTAGACCAGAATTCACTTTTTTTAAATGGAAACATCCATTTTTTACCACGGATTTCGATTGAAAAACAAACAAAAAATACTTTTTGTTCTTATCATTTTTTCGATTTAACCCATAAAATGAAATGAAATTTCTTCAAATTTCTGAAGTTTTTTAATGATTTGCTGAAGACTGAAGGATGTAGGAACGATTCTGACCCCAGATTCATGTTCAAGAGGCCAAAACACTTTGGGTAACATATGTCACATGTACAGACCACTTTTTTGTAGGGTGATGATTTTTAATCTAAACTTATTTAATTTTTTGAATCCTGATAAAATACAGAAATAGTTGTAAAGTAAAGGTATGTAAATTATTTTGAGCATCTTTTAAAAAATATAATTTCAATTCGAATTGTTAAATGAGATGCTGTTTATGACCAAAATATGGGTTAAATCGAAAAAATGTTAAGAACAAAAAGTATTTATTTTTCATTTTTCAATCGAAATCCGTGGTAAAAAATGGGAATTTCCATTTAAAAAAAGTGAATTCCGGTCAATGGCCCTTTCGGTGCCTTACAATTTTTGTCTGAAACTTTTTTCGAAATAATCGAGTCCAACCGAGATATTATTTTGTGTCAAGATAAATGGGCCACCTGTATATACATATTCGTTTTCCTTACTGTCTGACGTATTGATTAAAAAAAAAACACATTAAAATTGATCTATTAGACACAAATTAACAAAAATGTGTGGTGTTCAAGAGTTAATTAATAAAAAAATTAACTGCGGAACATATTTCTCGGGAACTTACTGTTTGTTTATTTCGTTTAACAGTTTTTGAATTAATATAAACTGATGAGATGCGCTACCATCTTTAACACTAAGGAATGTTAGTAAACATTTAACATAATTTGTGTCTCCTACATGTTTTGGTATCAGTTCTGAATAATCCTTTACATTATTTAAAATAAACGTAGATATTTTCACATTGGGTATTTGTGGAATTAATGTGCCTAACATTGACGGTTTATCTAAAATAATATTAATATTTAAACAACTTTCAAATAATATTCAGAAGTCAAAATAATTTAGCCTGATGTCAATATAATATTGAGTTGACAACTAAGTAATTTCGGTTATCACTCATAGAGTCGTTCCTTATTTTTTTTGTAATGGCTTGTATTAGTGATGTATTTTGTTTTTTTGCCATTTGATATCAGTGACATTGAGGTAACTTTAGAAGCTAGTGGTGCGTGATTTTTTTTATAGCTGTAAGTTGTAGGTCAATTTTAAAATGGAGCGCGAAATGGACTTTTTCGGCATATTTTACTTTTTTATTTCCGTAAAGGAAAGAAAGCTGCTGAGGCTCATAAAGAGATATGTGAAATTTATAGTGTTGATTGCTTAACAGAGTGCACGTGTCGAAATTGGTTTAAAAAATTCCATTCTGGAGATTTTTCCCTCAAAGTTGAGCAAGGTTCTGGTCAGACTACTGAAGTTTTTGATGACCAAATCAAAGTCATAATTGAATAGGATTGTCATATAACTATTCAAGAGATTGTAGAGAGTTGAAATATATCGCACACAACAGTTGAAAAATGCTTAAAATGTCTTGGACTCATTAAGAAGCTTGATATTTGGGTACCAATGCTATCAGTATGGTGGGACTACAAAGATGCTGTGTAATTTTGAGCTGCTTTCAAGAAACCAGACGATCAATTCAGATGTTTACTGTCAATAACTAATGAAACTAGATGAAGCAATCAAAGAAAAACGGCCAAAATTGGCAAATCGGAAAGGATAAGTGTTTCACCATGATAATGCTAGGCCTCACACATCTTTGGCAACTCGTGGGAAATTATTGGAGCTTCGTTGGGAAGTGGTGCCACATCCCCCATACAGCCCTGATCTCGCACCATTTATTTCGCAGTTTCCAGAATTTTTGAATGGTAAAATTTTCACAAATAATGATAACCTTAAATCGCACCTGGTTTAGTTTTTTGCTGATAAGGATCAGAAATCCTATGAGCGCAGAATCATGAAGCTGCAAGAATGAAGGCAAAAGGTGATTGAACAAAATGGAAAATATATAATTGATTAAAGATTATTCTTTGTATTAAAAAAATGAGTTTCATTTCATACCACAAAACCGAAATTACTTAGTTGCCAACCCAATAATATATTGATTGTGATTTGACTTCTAAATGGTTCAAATATAAACATACCAGAACGGCAAGGTTCTTTATTTAATTCCGACATACAAAGTGGATAAAAAGAGGATTTTACTCCACTGCAGCATACTGTTAATATATCGCATTCACTTTTTGTCAATATAAAATCCAAGTATTGTATAACTGCAAAATAAATACAAAAATAGCAGCAATATTTACTAAATTTATATTAATTAATACTTGCATCTGTGATGACTTCCACAAGGTTTTTCGCACGCGTTCCTTGGCATTTGTAAACAACAGTGTGCGTAATTTGCACGTTCGTTCATAAAAACTAAACATAACTTTGGCTGTGTGTAGCGCTTAACTGTATTATAAACAAATCCAAATGTTTTAGTCCTGAGAGATTCTTTTAGGTAAAACCAATAAGGATCACATCTACTGTCACTAATTCTTTTTGCTACTTTTGACCATGTTTGACATACTCTGGAAGCTTGGATTAAGTCAGACCATTCTAATTGTTCTAATATTAATTTTAATACCCCGTAAGCAGAGTTAAGTAATTCGCCGAAAGTTGTTAGTTTTTGATTGGATTCACTTGTTGCCTTTGAAATAACAGGTTTGAACGGTTCTACTGAATATTTGGTTGATTTTTCAAACGTCTTACATTTTTTGTGATGTGAGCATTTTGATATCGGTAAAGACATTTTAAACAACGTATTTATTATTATTTTTGAGAAGTAAATTTATGGAATTTGTTGTAATGTAAACAAAATACCGAAATGTCATTTAAAGAGGTTGACAATCTAGTTTTTTTTTTAATCTTGATCTATGAAACATATCTATTATCTCTGGAAGAAAGTTTTGAATTTATTTTTTTATAGGAAATTAATTTTAATTGGGTACTTTAGCATATTCTTTGGGTACTTATAGCTATACAAATTTTTAATAAATATTGCTTGTAATCTACATTAAAAAAATATATTGTCAATTCTTATGAAAATACATAACTAAACAAATATTCTTATTGCCAGCAAAAAAAGATGATTAGATCCAATTGGATTTAAAAAATATTAGATAATTGATCAAATTAGATCTGATCCCTAAAAGGAATATTTAAATTTATCTATATAACACTAACTAAAAATTTACAAAGTGAAATTAGAAATTACGCTGTAACAAGAGTTAAGTTATTCTGACGTGACTGGATATAGAATTAGATCTAGCCATATGACACTGAATTGAAATGTATAGAATATAGACATATTTTTCATTATTAGGTAAAATATCAGATCTAACTAAATATGAAATTTGATATAATTAAATCAAATTGGATTTATTCATAAATAATAAAATAAATAATTTTAATATACATTTTAACAGAAATATTCTTATAAAATATTATTACATGATTCTTTTAACTAATTGCACATATTTTACTAACATTAAGAATAATTTTTAATACAGGATCATTAGCTACTTCTTTTAAAATATATGGAGGATATATTCTTACGAGACTATTATTACTAAAATTAGGTTTTACTATTTCAGAGTTAATAAATAAATAATATATTTCTGATTCACTAGAGTTTTCATTTTCTTTAACTAAACAGCATTTAAATATTGTTCTATTGTATTCGACAAAATCTTCAATTACTTGAAACGTAAGCACTAAATTTTCATCGTACGTTATACACGGAACATAATCTGAAGTTCTCTGTAAATAACGTTCATGATTCCAAAACGCTGTGTTCGATTTTTGCTCTTTGAGTAAATCATAAAGTCTATATTGAATAGTCCCTTTCTTCGGCTTCCAGCGATGTTGTTTTCTCAAATTATTATCATGTTTTAAAATTTCCGCTTTTGTGTAATTGCATTCATTATTTGTATTAGAGTTTTGTGTACTATCGTAGTTAACAATCGTATCTATTTTGTCCGATTGAGTACTTTCTAAATTACTTATAGTTCCTATAGAATTTTGTGTTTTTCCATTATAAATAATTTCATAGTCACTATCTGAATCTGATTCTATTTGAATAATTTTCTTGGTTTCGTTTAGAGTTATGTTATTTACATTTTCAAAAATTGTTTTGTTCTGTACATTTATATCTAATTCAAATAGACGATCTGCGAAATTTTCATCTATACTTATATTTGTGTTTGCGATAATTCCACTGTATGATTTATTTAGATTTTTGATGTACCGTTGCATTTGGCTACGTTTTGATTTGAGAACTGGTGACTCATCTTTCTTAGTAATACAATTAGATAAATTTAAATTTTGTTTGTTTATATTTGTGATAATTTCACTGTAAGATCTATTTGAATTTTTGATGTACTGTTGTATTTTTTGGCTATGTTTTGATCTGAGGACTGGAGACTCGTCTTTCTTAGTAATAAAATTAGATAGATCTAAATTTTCATTTTGTTTATTTATTTTACGAGGTTTAATGTTTCTTGATAATATGGGAGACTTGTTGATATCTTCGTATGTTTTACGTTTCATATTTGAAGTTATTATCTTATTTTGTATAGCTTTTCTTACTTTATTACTTGATTTCAAAACAGGTGAAGTATTTAAATTATAAACCTTACAGCTAGTTTTTGGAGGTTCTGTTTCATTTTTATATTCTTCGGCATTATTATTTATTAATGTTTTATCTTTTAACTTCTGTGCTTCATTAAATGTGTAACTTGTATTCTTATTTCCTAAATTAAATTTTCTTTTCTCGAAATAATTACATTTCTTGTTTTCAAAATTCAATCGTTTCCTAACCCTACTTATTTTAGATTTCGAAATATTTTCTTGATCTTCCTCATCGCTACTAGAACTGCTCCATGTTATCTTTGGAACTTCATTTTGCGACGATTGGAATCTTTTACATGATTTTAAATTATTCCAACGATTTTTTAATACTAGTAATTCATTTGGCATATTTTATAAGTGCAATAAAATCATTCAACAAACCATAGAATATCAACAAACTTCGAAAACTTGTCAACTGCGGCTTGTCAATGAACTTAGCGGTACTATGGGAAATTTCATTTTTATGACGTCATTGGTAATTTCAAACCAACCAATCACGTATTTTGTGCGTATCACGTGACTATCGCAGAAACATCATTAGTAAACATTCATAAATTTAAAATCAAATATCGTAGAACTTGTATCACGAATATCAAATATTATATCTGTATGTGAGATCCGTCCATCGGAGCATCATACTTTCACGGATATTGTATTCACAAGGCCGTTATCGCAAGTGTTCGCCCTACCACCTGAAACAGGTATGTATGTTTAACTTTGAATTTAAATTCCTCATCATCTTCATATATACAGTCACAGTGGAACAGGAAACTTTCTCTTACCTACTTTTGAATTTCAACAACAGTACAATAGAATATGTCGTGATTTTTAGTTTTTAATATTGTGTTTTTTCAATTTGTTTGTTGTATCAATTGTTGAATTGTGTTACGGATAATCGTTCAAAATGAATTTGATAAAAATATTTAGTTATAATAGAAATTTACTTCATTTACATAAAAGTTCTAAAAAAATTCCACATCCGACAAGATTTTTAGTAAGTACTGTTTCAAGGTTTTTTTTATACACTTTTCTTATTTACATATTTAAATAAATTGAGTAGGTATAATTGTTATCGTAAAATTTTTCTTGTAAATAAATTGGTGAAAATTTACTTAATTGCATTTATATTTAAACTTTCTAAAATAATAGATTTGTATATTTTTTTTATAAATATATTTATCACTCATTTAATATAATAAATCCACAAATAATTTTAAAATAATATAAATTATTATACATAAACATAAATTTTTAACCTACCTTACATTAATACCTACAAGGAAATATTAAAAAAAATGTTTTTCCTTATATGTATTTTGAGAAACAATTAAGAATTTGGGTGTGTTATAAAATAATAAGGGAATTATACAAAGTTAATTAATTTAAGAATACAATCTAATACAACTTTTAATATTTGTGTCTTTGCTTATTTATTTTTAAACACATATTAATTAATCCTCAATTTCATATCAAATGTATTAGTAGAAACTGTAGAAAGTAATGGAAATATAAAATGTGACCTTATCACAAGGCCGATTTTTGAACTCAAATTTGGACTTAACATTATATAGGTATAGGTATATAAAATTAAAATATAATAATTATTATAATATACATATTATAATAAAAAAATTTCATTGTTGGTTAAAAATAATCAGGTCATGACCTGAGGCTTACTTTCTTTATAACTTTAAAATTATATTAAATTGCACTTATTTTCTTTTTTTATTACTTTATGATATAAATATACATTTGTAACTGAAATATCTATTATAATGTAATAAACAAATAATAATAATAAATTTAATAAGCGTTTTATTTAATGCAAGTAAATTTTTTGCCAATTATTTTTTCACTATACTTTCATTTAATCATTAATTACAAATAATTATATACTATATTATATTTTAAACCCAGCCCAAGAAAGGGAAGTGGGGATATATTAGAGAGTTATAAATATCATATTGTTAAACAATCTAATTAAATATTCTATTTCAAAGACCATCACTTTTTTACTACTAGTATCATATAAAACTAAAAAATGCAAATTTCTGGTGAAAACTTAAAAAAAGAAAAAAATTTAACCCTTAGCTGCTCCACTTCTCCAGAATAACATACCTGCCACACTGGGGTCACCTCTTACCCCAGACACTAAAATGCTAACTACTTGTAAGCTATTGAATATTTTAATTCAATAAAATTCCTGTATCATCTTCGAATGATACGGAATGCACCCCAATCGGTTATTTAAAAAAATATATAATATTTAATATATTTAAAAAATTGAAAACCTTGTAAAATTTAAACATCTTACAACGCGCCTGGTACCCCACAGTGGTAGCTAAGGGTTAAATAAGTTAAAAATTATGATTTTCAGAAAAATTACTGTAACAAGAAATATTATTATCCGATTATAGAATGCTAAACATTACGCAATATCAACATCCCTACAATCCACACAAACCAACCAGCAACAGAAAAATGAATGGAGCCGTGCGGTGAGTGAGGCAGAGAGGATCGTAGGATACCCCACATCATTCCTCAGTCTACGATGGTTACTTAGCGATGAGATTGCTAATGTCGCTTTACACTTACGACGGATAGTCGGCTCCAACCATCCATTATTGAGAACTGCAAAGAATCTACTTAATAATAATAAAAATAATATGCAGGCGTGGGGGTTGATCGTACTATTACTATCAAAGGCAGCAGGCCAATGTAAAACTGTACCTGATCTAGAACAAGATAAGGCAGCCGGTGTTTTACACAGCCAACGGGCTCTTGCTGAAGTGACAGAAATGATACGTACTGCTTTTCTTGTACACAAAGGTAAAAATAATTTTTTATTAGCAATCGTTGTTGTAATAGGTTACTGAAATGCTAAAAACAATGAAAAAAATCATTTTTAATTCAATCAAAATAAAGTTTTATTATATTTGCACTATTAATTTTTTACTTTCTTATACGGCCATATACAGGGTGAATAATATCACGTGGAACAAACAGTTAATTGAGAAAAATATTTCAAGCAAAAAAGTTCATATGAACATGTGTCCGGAAAATCTTCATCAGGGAGCTACAGACTCCGAAAGATTTTGCCTAAAATTAGTTTTTATTTAATATCTGGAGACCCCATTATGTTACAGTAACGAAAATTGATATCCGTATTAGTATTAATACGTGTTATCGATTTCCAGTATCAAACAATGATTATTTAGACCAGGGATGTATGAAGCTTATGGGCCCTCTGGTTTTTATCTAGTATTTTTTTGTTCTTAGTTCTTTACTATGTTTGGCACTTTAATAAGGTCATATGACACAAAATACATAAAATTATACTTTGTTAATTTATCATAAGATCAACCGTTATTTAAAAGAATATATAATATTTAATATATTTGAAAAATTGAAAACCTTGTAAAATCTTACATTGAAGTTGAAACAATGTGGGGCGCTTGGTACCCCACAGTGGCAGCTAAGGGTTAAAAATTAGAATAAGCTGAATTTAATAAAAATAAAATATCCTATACTTATAATAACAGTTTGTAAATATAAAATAACGTATCTAATTGACGAATTTCTGGTACCGTCACAAATTGTACAAATATGTATATAATTAATAAATGAAAAACGCTCTACTACTCATTCAGTAGTAGAGCCTTTATTATTATTATTATATAAGTTTGTAGATGCTATTTTTTAAAATTACATTTTAAAGAGTATGTTATTTCCTATAATTATGTACCATTCATTTTTTTTCTATCTCTAATTTACTAAATAAGTATAAGAAAGTCCTGTAGCATTTATGGCAGTTTTTTTATATTAATATTAATTTTATTATGATTATTAATTATATTTTTCAGGTCTAGTAAACATGCAGACATGCAGCAAAGAAGAAATGGAAGCTAAAGATGATTTAACATTCGGAAACAAAATAGCTTTGCTAAGTGGTAATGCAAATAAGTTTTTTTTAATTGAAAAAGCAAATATTTATTACTTATATACATATTCATGAGATAACACCTTATTAATATTCATGCAAGATTTAATTTTTTTCCTATAGGTGACTATCTTCTTGGAAATAGCGCTATGCAGTTAGCAAACTTACGTAATGCAAAACTAGTAGAAATGATGTCAAGTGCATCTCGCGATTTAGCCGAAGCTGAATTTGTGGGACGACGAGATGAACAGAATAATCCTCTCCCTTCACCTCCCAGAGAGTTAACCGATAAAAATGAAGCTATTCTTAAAGCTGAAGATGTAGAGAATCCAGAAACAAACGATATGTCGAGTATAGAAACAACTGAAGAAGAGTTACGGGAAGAAGAAATTATTAGTAAATATGAATCAACTGATGGAAACGGAAGTGAAAATATGGATGAATGGACAAGAAGACATGTTTTAGCTGCAGGTAATTTGCTCGGGAAAGCTTGCGAAGGTGCAGTAACTCTTGCAGGACATCCCTACGAGACTCAGTACAAGTCGTTTTTGTTCGGAAAACATTTGGCTCTTGCTTGGCAGGTATGTACTGTATATATTGGTTTAGCGATTAATTAAATAATTGATATAATTGTGAATTTTAGTCAGGTGTTGAATTAGAACCCTTTATGGGAACTGAGTGTCCTCCGATAACTTCTGTAGGTCCAGGTTCACCTCAACCTTTCAGTTTAGCCTCAGCGCCAGTTATCTATACTCTCCAGGAAGACCCGAGTCTCTACGTTGAACTAGAGAGAGGGGCTAAATCTATTTGGGACGTCGACTACGAAACTATTTGGTACAGGGTTAAACATGTAAGTTTTAAATTTTATACTGTTAGTTAAATTTTATATTTGGGTAAGTTTTAGCTTTAAGGGGCCATACACATAATTTTGATACTGCGTGAACTATTTTTTATGCTATTAATAACCTTCTTTCTTTAAAGTACTTGACCACCTTGGAAAGTTAAAAAATACAACATTTTCAATAATTTCTTTTCAGGTCCTGTATAAGATATTACAATGATTTTTTTTTAAACTTTTATTTGAAGCTTATAAAATACAAAAATACCACGGTGGACAGTTAATCTCAGGATTGGAGAATTTGAAACAAAAAAAATCTTCAAAAGAAAGGTCCCTTACGTGACAATTTACCATAATTTGCCAAAAATAAAAAAATAAATAAAAAAATGGCGGATGTTTGAAAAAAAGGTTGAAAAAACACCTGTTCTTCACTATTCTCTGCTAACAAAAATGTTATAATTAATTTTATTTGCCAAAATGTGGTCAATTGGCATACAAAACATCTCAACAAACAAAACAAGACCAAAATCATTGAAATCGGCCAAGTAGTTTCGGAGATTAACGCCATTTGAAAAAAAGTAGTTTTGAGAAAAACGTTTAAAGTTTTTACTCGCTATTTTCTTCAAATAGTTTTTAAAAAATCAAGTTTTTTCACTTACAATTTGTTAATCTGCTATCTCTAGACCCTATAAAAGAAGACCACTTTCATTGAAAGCATTTTCCCCCGCATCGATTTTTTTAAATTTATAAGGTTGTCAAGTACCTTAAAGTAATGATCTACTAAGGCGAAGATCATCTATTTGTAGTAGTTTGTTTATTAAGAATGTATTTCAGGGCCCCGGAATAGACAAGACTCGAGAATTACAAGCTCAACATTCGCAGCTGGCGTTAGATGTCTTGGAACATTTTCCGTACAGTGACGCCCGTAAGGCTTTGGTTAATATCATTGTTGCCATGCAGGAGGTTTAATTTCTGTTTCATTTTTGCCTCAATAATTTTGAAAACTAAACGTCAAGATGAAGAAAATTTTTAATAAAAAATTTCCAGATATTTTTGTTCCAGTATTACTCTTGATAAATATCCCAGTTATTTTTATTTTATACCAGTAAAATATTCTTTATTTTCATATATTCAATAATGGTATGAATAACGGAGGTTGTGTATTGATGATTTGTATATATCCAATAAATAAGGTTCTTGTACAGAATTTATTTTAAAAAGTATTTAAATAATTACTTTTATTATAATGGATTATTGCATTTAATTTATTTTGTATTAATATATAATAAAAATTATTTATATATGCAAATGACTTATACATTTCTGCTGACATATTTTAATATAATCCACTGTTTGCTCAAAAATATTATTGCGTTGTTACAATTTGCACTTAATTTCAAGTACTCAGACATCAAAATACAGGGTATTTCAATTGAAGTGTAATGCGGTGTTAACACCGAAAAAACAAAACAGAAACATCGTGTCTTTAAAATACTTCGTATTTAAAAATGTATAGGGTTTATTGCTTTTTTGTCAAAAAACACTGTGTTTTGATTTTTCGGTGTAAGCACCGCATAACACATTAAAATTCAGTTATTTCTGAAAATATTTAAGATATTTATTTGATTTATATTTATAAAATGTTGACAACAAAATTATCTTTAAAATACATTGTTTTAATTCTCAATATGACCACTTTTTAATAAAATCACTTTGTCCAATCTTTCGGTGAAGGTATTACAAGATTCTCGAATTTCTCTTTGTGGGATTTTCTTCCATTCATGAACCAGTGCATGCTTCAAGACTTCAACGCTTTCGTATTTTTTTTTTGGTGATCCAGTATCCTTATAACGTTTTATAGTCCGGTAGACAAAAATACGATGTTTAGGTGTCGTAACTGGTAAACTATTGTAGAAGTTGGTTTTCCGGCCAAAAAAAGTGCAATCACATAATCACATTTTGATTGTAAGTTCATGACGACGATTACTGCTGTTTATTTTTGCATTTGGTACACGATTTTATGACAAATAATCGTTGAAAGTTTAACATTTCGTTTTGACGTTCTTGAGATACAAGCTTTAAAGTTGGTTACACTTCAATTGAAATACCCTGTATACATATAATTTTAATTTTCAGCAAAAGAATTCAAGTTGTCATAAATATATTCCCTGAAGTCTGATTAACGAACGTACCAAATATAAAAAAAAAATCTAACGCTTGTTTTTGAGATCATTTGGTTAGTTTAACAGATAAATAGACAGACAGACACACATACCAATATAAATTGAGCATGTTTATAATTGAGACGTTTCAATTTTTTAAATTTTTAGCAAAAAATATCAGTGTCATTTTTTAAATTTATTTCCGATAAATTGATTATTGATCAAAATGTCATATTTCAAGTTTCATTAGCATATATAAGAAAGTTGTTGATTAATAAGTAAACACTTGCAATATTTACACTGTATTTTATAGTATATATACATATTATATTTTAATAAACATATTAATATTACATTGTTACAGTTTTATATAAATTTTATTAATAAAAATATATTTTATAATAATATTATAGCATTGAATGTTTTATTTATTTTAAATAAATATTTCTTCGTACAATTCCA
Source organism: Sialis lutaria (assembly GCA_949319165.1). NCBI lineage: Eukaryota > Metazoa > Arthropoda > Insecta > Megaloptera > Sialidae > Sialis > Sialis lutaria. Next base: position 20,894,243 of record OX439241.1, read on the forward strand.
TATTAAAAAATAAAATTTGATATGAAGTAACCATTAAAATATCCATACGATGCAACTGTGAATATATATTAACACGTTCACCACCAATTATTGTTCCTATTAAGAAATCAATACGTTGTTCGAAGATACAAAGTTCTATGTGACAATTAAAAATTTTACACGATGAATAAATTGTAATATACAAATATTTGTTTAGATAATTGGTAGTGGACGTGTTAATATATATTTTTTAAATTAAATCCAACCAGCGGAATTAACCTACGTAGTCTAAATTTAAGTTTATTCTCTTAAAACGTATTTGCGTTTAAAATGTGATATTAAAAATAATAATTTTGCTTTTCTTTAATAGTTACAGTTGCGCTTTTGTGTCATTAAAAATTATTTGCTTATTAAAAATTACTCATTCCAATAATTCCTTAATGAAATCGTTTTGTTGCGAACCAGTGGAAGATTGTCTTCTAAGTAACGAGAATGTACTTGTAGATATCGAGTTAATTTCTTCTATGTCTCCGCCATCGTCGATTGCTTTCAGTGCTGCTAGTAATTTACTTTTCTTTCCGGAATCAATTCTAAAATATATTACACGTTTATTAGTTAATAAAAATATTTAATTGCTATCACTATAAATGAAACATATGAAATTAGCTGCAGATTTAAAATCACATCTTAATAATATATAAAAATCTTGGTGCGTATGTACGTGCGATCATCAGTCCTAAACCAATGATTGTATCAAAGCCATATTCACACCATATGTTTGTTTGGTGCTCTGGTAAGTTTATAGATTTTTTGGACCCGGTGGATGGTGTTGGGGTCGAGATATTTATGAAAATGTGAAACCGTATAATTATAGAATTTGTTATATTCAATGGCTACTATGTTTTTATATAAATAACAGTTTTACGCTGTGACATCATGGAAACAAAACACGACTTGGTAAAATATTTTTTAGTCTTTTGACGTTTAAAGGTTTTCACAAAATATTAATAACAACGTACTGAAAAATTATATAACTATTAGTGATAACCGTATTGAAATCGGTAAGTTTTGTTGTATTTCTTAAATTGAATTGTGTTCAATTTAAACAGGTACTACTACATAATATTATTATTTTATTTCATTTTATCTATTCGGTACGTGGGACACGTGTTTTTAACATAACCTAAGATAGTTTATTTTTATTCTTAAAATATGAGGAAATGCACGACATCGTTTAAACATCGGTTGAAATACTCAAAATAGTCAAAATACATAAAATAACCCTAGAAAATTTAACACCATACCAATGAGTACAAACACGAGAAAGAGTTTGCAAATTATCTTTTGGCAAAACAACGTTTGCCGGGGCAGCTAGTTATAATATAAAATTTGATCAGATGTTTGTCTAGTTTTCACTATCATGTAAATTTGTCCTTTCCGGAGTTAATAAGTATGTTTCATTCCTTAATCACGAATCTTTAGTAAAGTATGCAAGAATATTTCGAATTATTTTTTTCTATTTAAATTGAATAATACAAGATTAACAAATGGTATTTTAGTAAAACTAAATTTGAAAGGGTGAGACAGGATTGGGCTGCAAAGCAGCTGGGGTAAAACCTCAAGTTAATAAATATAACAGAATAGTTGTGAATAAAAATCAAATATTACCTGTCCTTTTTAAGCGACTCCTGAAATTTATCATTGATATTTATCGTCTCTTTAATATACTCTATACTTTCGACTTCTGCATGTTCCGTATTTAGTTTCAAACCATCCACACTCGATATATTAAAATTAGCTATATCTTGCGTGTATTTTTGCAACTTCAAATCAATCAACTCTCTATCTAATTTCATTTTATCATGAAGTGTCCCCCACGACTCATCCAATTCCAACAATTCTGCATAAGCAATTTTATTATTTGCATCCATATTATTTTTTAATTTGTTTTTCAGATTATCAGGCTTCAATGCTTTGATCTGTCTCAAATTACTTTTATTATTAAAATTCTTTTCCTCTTTTATATTCATGTCGCTACTTTTATCAGTGGATCCATTTCCACTGTCAAAATCGTTAAGCGCTTCTACTTTTTTCAGATTATTATTTTTCTCGGAATTACTTTTCTTTAATTTGGTTTTGTTTTTACTACCGATCACATCATCGTTTAATTTTTTTAACTTGGCATTTTTATCCATATGCTTTTTATATTCATCGGGAATATCATCGTCGTCACAACTAGAACTCGACCTCATATCTTTCAAACTTCTGATCTGCCTGTCTAACGTTTTATCTAATTTTTTTATATAATCGTGTTTTAATTTAGTTACACGTGTTGCTACACTTTTTGCACTATTCGAAGACTTTGATAAAACATCGTCTGACTTTGAATCGTTATCCGAACTGTCTGTGAATTTTTTTAAAGCACTGAAACTAAGAATTGGTTGTACTTCTTTAACAACGTGACTTTCATTTTTATTTATCACTTTTTCTTCTTCTATTTTTGTATTCGGATCAGTAATTTCTTCTACCGTTTCTTCAAACGATATCTTCTTAACAATATTATGTTTAATATTTTCCGGTGAGAATGTATACTTGATTTCAGGTTCTTTAGTAACTTCAGCGACTACAACGTCATTACTTTCTGACTGCGATTGTGAATGGGTAGGCGACGATTCGAATGTATCGTCATTATACGGACTGATTTCTACCTCTTCTTTGATTTCTTCAATGCTACTTTTTTGTGAAGAGATAAGTTTACTTTCACTACTTACAGATTTTTTAACTGGAACTTCTGGAATTTTCTGATAGGGTTCTTTTGCAGATAGTACAACTGAATCATCTATGGAAAATATCAATAGCATTATTACTTTTAAAGCATTAAAAGATTGATTTTACCTTGAACATTAATAATATCAGATGAACTTGCAGAGGCTTTCAAAAACTGTTTACTAACTTCTTTTCCTTGCAATAATGATATCGTAGATCCTGCTTGACGGATTGATTTCTGGCGAGGCATATAAGACACTTTCTATAAATAGAATATTCACATTGATTAAATGAATATATAAATAAATAAAAACACTTACAGTTAAAAGGCTGTTAAGCCTATCTATTTCTGATCGGGCTGTTGTAAGTTCTCGTTGTAAAATTTGCCTCTTATAATTATCAGACTTCAATTGCTGCAGGTGTCTCTTGTTATCGATTTCTAATTTTCTATTTAATATTGAATTTTTATCTTCTAGTTCTCGTATCCGATGCTCAGAATCTTCTAGCCTAAAATATGCAAAAGGAAGGACTATGTCGATTGAAATAGATTATTGTGCATTGAAGCGTTTAAAAGGTCTTTCTGAACGTGGAGAATCAAGAAAACCATTTTTTGTTAAACTCAAACAAAAGAATATGTTGAAAATGTTAATTTTTTTATAATTGACACTCCATTTTCTTTAATTAATAATATAAATTTCTACAAATTGAAAAATTCAAGACGTATTCAATAAAATAATTCCATAGCATTAAAACAACATTAATATATTTTTCCGATATTTTTTTTGCCTTGTAAACCAAAAATGCTACGAATTTTAAAATAGTGAAAAATATATAGTTTATAACCAGAAGCTAATAAATGATCACTTACTTTTTTTGTAATTCTGTTCGAGGTAACAGTTCTTTATCATCTACAAGCTTTTTTAACTTAGCGTACTGTATTTTAAGATTAGCTAACTCAGCGTCTGATCGTGACAATCTTCTTTGAAGATCTCTTGTTGCAGTTCGTAGAGCTCTAGCATGTGCTCTGATTGCGTTTACTTCCGCAGAGTGATTTTCTAGCAATCGTGGTAAAGCCGACGAATTATTTTCATATCTAATTAAATAAATTTATATTTAGAATGTTTTTTTTGTTATAGTATATGATAACTTACTTAGAAAGGGCATTATCTTGTCGTTTTTGAATATTTCTTAAGATCCGATTTTCAGTTGTGAGTTCCTAAAAATGAATCGTTTTTTTATATAACTTTAAAAGCTTTAAATAATTTATAATATTACATGTAGTTGATATTTAGCTTCCTGTAATTCGTTTTGTATTTCTTTAACGCGTAACTTTTTAGCTGATACAAGTCTTTGATTGATATCAGTAATATTTTGCGGTGATGATTTCGAAGACAATAGCTGATGTTTGTACTTTTTTTGGCTTGTTGTATGACCAGCGACATTTTTTAAAGAACTCCTTTGTTGAATGTAAGGAGCGCCACTGGATGGAATTGAATTTGATGTTTCTTCACTAACTTGTCTACAGTTAACATTATTACTGAACAAATTTATGTCATTAACCATTATTTTTAACAATCAAAATATTATATTAGCTTACTTACCGTTTTTTATTATTTTTACTCTTTTCTTCAGGTATTAATTCTAATACAGACATTTTAAAAGTCAAAATTACATATCAATAATATATGCTATATAAAAATAAAAAGTCAACAATAAAAATATCTTGTATAAATGAAATTGAAATGTGTTGACAGAGAACCATTTTAGAATTGTTTTTGTTTTGTTGCCGCTGTAACCATGGCAACAATTTTAAAAATCAATTTATTTGAATGATTTTTTTGCTGGGCTTCAAGAATTTTATATTCGAGGAATATAAAAATTACTATTTCAGTAATATAAATTTAATATAAACATTTGATAATACATAATTTAAAAATAATACAGAATAAAATAAAACGGATGTACATATTTATATAAAAAGACAAAATAAACAATTTACAAACACAAAATTATAACAATTATCTACACGTTGAATTTTGCACTATCAGTTGAGAATATTGACGATTCTGATGTGTTTTGTTTTTTCCATAATTTTGTGTAGAGTGATGTCGGATTCGCTAATAATTCACTGTGCGTTCCACGTTCGCTGATTTTACCGTTTTCTAGCAAAAGAATTTCATCTGCATCAGCTACAGTACTAAGCCGATGTGCAATACATATACTCGTTCGGCCAGTAGTTGCTCTTTTAAGAGCATCTAATATATTCTAAAAATGTAAAATTTCAACAATGAGATAGAAGATACACTGATCATGTTAGTATGAGAGAGAAGGTTAGATGCAGGTGCTGTCATTGTTGTCCAGATCAAGAATTAAAAATAAATGGTTAATTTGACATTTGAGGTTATGGTTTGCATTATTATCATAAAATTTAAGAATAAGTCAATATTTTTATTAAAAATCATAAATAAATGGCTTAAAAGTATTAAATACACATACACTTTCTGTAATAGAGTCAAGCGAACTGGTTGCTTCATCAAAAATCAATATCGGTGAATTTTTCAGAATAGCTCGTGCAATCGCAACTCTTTGTTTTTCACCTCCGGACAATTTAAGACCTCGTTCACCTACTTGTGTTTCATAACCTTTAGGCCACCTCTGTATTGAATTATGTAAATCAGCCATTTTCGATGCATCTACCATTTCTTGTTCAGATTTATTTAAGTCACCGTATTGTAAATTATGTCTGAAAATATACAAAAATACTGTCAACTTTTAGGTCAGGTGCCAAGTGTTCTTGAGTAGAAAAAATTTAGACTAATTTTTTTCCTTTCATTAACTTGGCGTCTGATCTATTTGTAATTTTTATTTATTTTATAAATTTAATCACCTAATAGTGTCATGGAACAACACAGAATCTTGCGGAACAATCGCAATTGCTTTTCTTAAACTCTCTAACTCAACGTCTTTTATATTCTGTCCATTAATTAATATCTCTCCGCTTTGAGGTTCGAAAAATCTGAACAAAAGTCGAACCATTGATGATTTACTGAAAAAATTTAAATCTTTAAATAAATAATAATTATCTAACAAAAGCAAATAAAACGTACCCAGAACCGGAACCTCCCACGATAGCAATTTTTTTCCCAGCAGGTATCATCAACGATAAATTATCGAATATCTTCTTTTCAGGTAAGTAATGGAAAGTAACATTTCTAAATTCGATTGATGCATTTGTTGTATCAATTTTTAATGGCACAGCATTTTCACTATTCTAAAATTAAATATGTAACATTATTTGCGGTTTTAAAACTGAATCAAAATACGTTACTTTGATTTCAGTCTCCATCATCATGATCGTAAACATAGTTTGCATATCGATCAACGCCTGTCTCACCTCTCTGTACACGCTGCCTAAAAAGTTAAGAGGCACCTGAAAATAGTTTCATTGTAACCGTTAAAATCTTTACTAGAATATTCATTTCAAGATTAACTTGTATTTATAAGAAATAATATAAACGTTTAAGATTTGAATGTTTCGAAATCTCATAGAACGAGGTTAATGTGATACATTTTTAGGGTTCTGACAAAACCCTATTAATCTTATTTTATCATCTGTACTTAGGTAGAACCTAAAATCCATTTTAAAAATCAACCTGAAAACCAGTAAATATGATGTTTTGTAGCAAATGAGGTAGACATTTTTATTTAATAATAAACAAATTACCTTTTACAATCAAACCCAATAAACGACTTAAGGGGCAGACCCAGTTAGAATTTTGAAAAAATCTATTTTTTTATTGCATTTTCTCAAAGTAGAATATTTCAAAAGTATTCTCAAAAAATTTCAGAGAATTCGGACCATTATTTATGGAGATATATAACTTTGAACGGAGTATTCAAGTAGGCAGGTAGCAGCAATTGTGCACTTTTTCTCGAAACCATGTTTTCTAAGTTGGTGATCACTGTAACTTGAGAACGGCTTTGCCGATCGGTTTGAAATTTTTCTGACTTATTCTATACTTAATTGTCCTCCGGGTGGATGAATGATTTTTATTTTGGACAATTATTTTTGTTTTTATAGCCGAAAATGCGAGTGAAATTTTAGTCAAATAAAGAACTTTGACTTTCAACATCCGCCATTTTGTGAAAATTCAAAATTTTTCAAATCCCTTCATCCAACCGGAATATTATGTCATTAACTAATGATCCCTTTTGTTTTTTTGATTTCTGATGATCCAGTGATGAGCAGCAGTGATCACGGCAAAACACTTTTTTTTGGACCCCTCCCAAATTTGCTGTATTCCAATTATTTTTTAATATTTTGTCATAAAAAAATTATAACATTTTCTGTAAATACATGTCTTTCATATGGAAAAACATTTGTTATTAATTATTTTAATACGTGGCCAAATAAAAAATCCTAAAAAGAGCTTTATTTGGAAATCGCAATTGGGTCTGCCCCCTTAATACGATACAAATATAATATAACAAATAAATAACTTACGCTCAATTGAAACAATAAACCATTAACCATAACAAGATCTCCAACCGTCAATGTTCCCGCTATAATATCTCTCGCAGCTAAAATCATAATTGCACTTAACGCTGCACTGAACACTGCATTCTGACCGAAATTCAACATCGCTAACGACGTACTTGTCTTCAATGAAGCTACTTCATATTTTTTTAACGATCCATTGTAACGATCAGCTTCAAATTTTTCATTGTTGAAATACTTAAATAAAAATTAACAAACGATAAATATATACTCGATAATTGAATGAGCGTCTTACTTTGACAGTTTCATAGTTGATTAATGAATCGATTGCTTTATTACTTGCTTCGTTTTCAGCTTGATTCATTTTAACACGAAATTTCGTCCTCCATTGAGTTACAGTTAATGTATATAAAGAATATATTCCCACACATCCCAACGCCACGGCTGAAAACATGTATACAGATGATGTAATTAATAATAATCATGTTTGAATGTTTATGAATATTTTACCTGCATATTCAGATCCACATTTGACTGCGAGCACTGTTGAAACTAAACCTAATTCAACGATTGTCGGTACGACATTGAAAACCATAGCCGATAAAACAAAATTAATGCCTCTTGAACCCCTATCTATCGTCTAAAATATACACATATTATTATTTTACAAACTATGCAATGAAATACATTTTAAATTGAGCCATGATAAAATTGATCGCAATGAAATTGTTTAGAAAGGAAATTAAAGCTTGAAATGTCTATTTTAAGAGTTCTTAAAAAAAATCCTGTTTCAAAATTAGTTTTGGTTTTTCTAAAAATAAAGAAATTTTTATGTAGGTCTAATGCGGTGTTTACACCGAGAAAACAAAACAAGAACACCGTGTCTTTAAAATACTTCGTATTTAAAAATGTGTAGGGTTTATTGCTTTTTTGTCAAAAAACATTTTGTTTCTGTTTTTACAAGCTTTTACTTAACTCAAATGCTATGTAACTATGTATGAGACGGAACACAAATCTTACGACCGTTTTTTAACTAACTTCCCGTCGTACGATTTTCGTCAAATTTTCAAATATGGTGTATTCTCCGTGACAATGCACTTTTTTATCATTTTTATAGCTATGTTATTTCATTATAAGGTCTTTTTTGATGTATCTAATATAATAAAATATCCTGCCTGCGCGATCAAGTATTATTTCATAATTCAAATTATTTCGTAACCATGGTTTGCTTCGACAATAACATTAAATTATGTTTTGTCAAAATATTTTGCAATATATTACTCATAATACAAATAATTCATAATAATAGAAATGATAATTATTATTGAAGATTATAAATTATAAATTGAAGAAAATTATTGAAAAATTATCGAATTTTATATAAATATCAGGTATGTATTATAAATTTTATTTGTAGTGATTATATTGACATATAGAAAAGATTTAGCCGTTTTAGCTTTATTTCTTCATTTAAATGTATGTAGGTATACATAAATATGTATTATAGTATCTCATTTTATTGTTATTATATCATCCTATATGCATACATGTAATGTATATGTATTATATTGTTATGGCATTATTGAAAAATATTAAATATAAATTAATTTATGTTAGTGTAATTTTGTAGATCTAAATAGGTAGGTATTGTTTTTCTAAGAGACGCGAGTCTAACTTTACAATGGAGGAGGGGGTCATGGTCTCTGAAATAGACAAAAAATTTTACTTTAGTATATTTAATAAGCATTTTTCTATTTAATTTGCTTTACTTTTTAGGTTTGTGTGGGGTGTCATTTCACCATGCCCCCTCCCCTGGATCTGCGCTTCATTTCTAAAGAAGCGAATATACAATCAAATTTTTAGTGTTCATTTTAAAATAAAAACTAACGATTTTTTGACGTATTGTAATAACAATACTTCCATTTCTTCGAACATGGAAGTAAAAAGGGTTTTTAGTCTTATGCAGACCCTGAGAGAGCTTCAACGTAAGGACATTCCAAACAACTTTCGTACTAGTAAAATTCTTGTTTCTTCCTGATATTATTTAGTATTAAAAACCGTGAGGTTTTTTTAAGTACTTTTTCTAAAAGGTGTGTTTTTTTGTAGTATATTTATGTTTTTTAAATAATCTCTATTAAAAATAGTATTAGTATCAAAAAATGTAAAAATGTAAAGTATAAATAATTTTCGGGACGCCGAGGCCCCTGATACCAGGACCCGGGCCATATGGCCCTCCTAGCCCCCCCCCCTATCTGGGCCTGGTCTTATGATGCAATGAATATAATATAATATAGTAAAAAAATAAATAACTTTAGACTAAAAATGGATAAAATAAAATTAGAAAAAAAAAATTTTTAAAAACAAGCTTTTACATATGCACTAAAAAGTAAAAAATAAGTTTTTTTTTCACAAAGTCTTCCAGAATTCGTATGACTAAAAAAGCTTGTGGCGTTCATTTAATATTTAATGTAATATTTAGAAATATAAAAAATGTCGAAAATATCAATATTGGAAAAATCTATAGTAGATCAAATATTAATGTAATGTTGATACTAAATAAACCTGAAACTCAATGTATGTTAATGTTTTGAAATATTAATTTATAAAATAGATAAGGTAGTATTTCTTTTCGGTATTTCTTAGCCCTTTTTCATATGATAAATCTTGAAGCCAAAATATTCCTGTAGTTTATATCAAATTATCCAGGAATTTAATGTACAATTAAATAATATTAATTGAAAATATTCATTTAGGTTGAATATAATTTCAAAATATTCACAGGATATAATATTTTATATTATATTTGATATAAATTATGTACATATATGGAATTTTATGGAATATTTCGAAATATTCATTGAATGTAGCTAATGTAGTTTTTCCATTGAGAAACTCTTAGCCCTTAATTCTATTTTGAATCTAGAATTCCAAATATTTCATGTAATATTTTGAAATAATAATTTAAGGTAGATAAAATACTGTTAAGACTTTTTTCCTATGTTGAATCTAGATTACTAAATATTTCTTTCATGTGCGATAAATTAACCAGGAATTTAAAATACTAAATTAAACTAGCAAAAGGTTCTTTGTCCTATTTGAATCTAGATTTCCAAATATTAATGTATACATATATGTATAATGTATATACATTATACAATATTATACATATATGCATTTTAACATAATATTAATGCAATTTAATGGAAGATTTGAAAATATTAATTTATAGTAGAAAATGTAGTTTTTCCTATATTGATATTTTCGACATTTTTTATATTTCTAAATATTACATTAAATATTAAATGAACGCCACAAGCTTTTTTAGTCATACGAATTCTGGAAGACTTTGTGAAAAAAAAACTTATTTTTTACTTTTTAGTGCATATGTAAAAGCTTGTTTTTAAAAATTTTTTTTTTCTAATTTTTTCAGTGTAAAACCGCATAAGACGTTTTTAAATGTCATGTTTCAAATTTAATTGCAATCGTTTTTACCAAATTTACAGCTACTTGAATAATACATTATTTTTGAAAAATATTAACAGTTCCTTTATTTTTTTGATGAGTGTATAGTTTTTAATGTACCTTACTAAGTGCACCAGTTTGTCTATTTAAATGAAACGCTAAATCCATATTATGTAAATGCAAAAATACATTTTTCGCTATACGTCTTATGGAATGCTGAGCGACTTTTGCAAAAACTGCATTTCGCAGTTCATTGAAACCTGCCGAACCAGCTCTGGCAATACCATCTTAAAAACAAACATTTTTTTAAAGTTATTTATCTGCTAGGCCATTTTTTACAATAATTATGGACATATTGTTTTTAAAAGTCATAATAAATATACAAATTTGGCTAAAGTTAAAAATATGATACTCACATCCTATTAACACTGATGCAGCTACTGTCAATACAGTCTCAGGCGCCGAATTCATATTTAGCGTATTCGCTGCATTTAAATAATCTACTACATACTTAAAAATAAACGGGACGCACACGTTCAACATTTTAGCCCCGAGCAACAGGCCGACTGCTAACGACACTCTGTTTCTTATTACAGGATCGTCCTAAAATAAAACAAATATTAGAAACATTCTATTTAGAAATAAATAATCTTTTACCTTTGGCCAGATATAGCTGAGCATAGCCTCCAGCATCTGTTGCCCGGATACAGGATTCGTAGACTGCTTTTCTAACCCGAACGAGTCCGCAGCTGAACTTACACCTGGATGGAAACATTCTCGTGTTTGAACTCCTCCGCGGTTGATGAGTTTTTTAATGTTAGATTTTTTTCCTAGTATTGCTGATAAAAATGACACTTGCGGTTTTTTTGGTTCTGTCGAAACTGGACTTTGATTCTGCGCACAACCACATATCTAAAAAAAAAACACAAATTTCTAAAATAAGTATAATAATTAATATATTTAATTTTTAGTTCTTAAAACCCAGGAAAATTAAATGAATGATTATATTAATTTTATGTTAGATCTAATGCCATATCTAAATACATCTGGTTATTTCATGAACACTAGTTAGATTCAATTAGATCTAATTCTATATCCTGTCAGAGTAACTTAACTTTCAGTAACAGTGTTATTTCACTTTCTAACTATAATCATATTTTTAGCGCAACCCAAGGTTAGTAAATGATTAGGTTTGCTTACTTGCCTGTGACGTCACCACGAAGATCATTTGAACCTTCTTGATTTCAAATGGTCGCCAACGCTGTCAAACTATCATAATATAAATTTGATCGTGATTTTTATTATTGTGTTCTGTGTTTGTGCTATTTATTTATTGCTATAGTGAAGCTTCACACATGATATTAATTATAATTATGTGTGATTTGTGTTTAATATTATGACAGTTGAAATCAAAGATAAATAAATTAAATCAAGAAGGATGAAATGAACTTCGTGGTGACGTCACAACTAAGCAAACCTAATCATTTACTAACCTTGAGCACAACCCATCAAGGATGGTAGCGCTTATTTGCTTAATTTTTCGTTCGTCCGTCTTCCATCGCGAGATCTCGACCCCCTGACCACCTAGAGACCTCGGGTTTTTACTAAATGGTTCTAGTTTAGCCCATTTTAGGATTTTTTTTCTGGTCATGACCCTCCATCCGGCCACGGGCAGGCATAATGTTTATTTTTCATATATGGCTTCATGTACCTCGTTGAATTTTTTTTTAATTGATTCAAAAATCGATTGGCAAGGGTAATTTTTGAGTTGTGTCCATCAAATGGGTTGCATGTGTGGGTTTTGATCAATTTTTTAGATTCTGTTAAATGAAGATATACTTGAATAAGATAGTACAGAGTAGTGTAATAAACTATGGTATTTTTAATAATTGATAGTTCCAAGCCTAGCTCAGGTGTTCCTCGTGAAAATTTGTGTTGATATTTGTTGATTAACAATAAAAATTTTCCGCTAGCGAACAGATATAATTATTAAATTGGTCATTTTCATAATCTGAACAGCTTAAGAAATTTTGATCTATCATTTTTTTCCAGGAATTCTATTTTTTAATGAATGGGAATTAAAAAAAAAGATAATAAAATGTCATATAAAATTTTATTTCATTTTACAAATATTAAAAAAAAATTCAACAATATCTGTACATTCTTCTATATATGATTTACACATTAATATAAAATTAGATGGACTTTTAATATTTAAAATCATATCTCTTTTATAAATATAATCATTATGAATATATTTCGCAACGGAGATAGCCAATTCATATATTATAGTTTCATTATAATTATTACTATATACGTTGAAGTTACTATTGTAGACATCGGATGATAATATATAAAACAACTTCAAAGCATTGTAACTAAGTCCCTCATAAGAAAAATATAATTGATTATTCAAATCTAATTTTTCTATATACTTTTGTTGCAGTTTATTTAAATTTATTTTACAAACTGATAAAACTGTTTCTAAACTAAAAGAAACTACATCATTTTTATTTTTATTCAACGTAAAGCCATATTCGCATAATAGTTTCATGTTATCATGATTTCCGTAAGAAATATAAACTTGCGAAAACGATTTGAAACTGGACTGCGTTTCTAAATTATACATAACGTTATTTATGTCTGTACAATTTTTATGAAAATCATCTAAACTATGGTAATCATTAAATAAGATTTGAGACTTCGTATTCACATCGTAATGATGATTAAATAAATCTAAGAACGGAGCTAATGCCATGTTTGGTTTGTCGGATATAAAAGACGTTAATTTGGTTTTGTTTAAAAAACATTTTCTATCATCCAGTAGATTTTGATTTGGTAAAAAAAAATTAATCGGTAATTTAAATAATATGTTATCTATCACTTTTGGATCCATGTATACTGCTCTTGTATTTACTGCCCAATAAGACCACATAAATGAATCGTGATTGAAAATATCACAAATATTAATATTACAATGGAAACATTTAAAATCGTGGAATTTTTCTATTATATTTTTGTAACTTGAAGAAAAGGACTTTCTTTTTAAAATTACTGATTCTTTTAACAATAATGGTAAATATTCTATTTCGTTTATTTTTAACTCGATCGGATTACCGAATATTTTTGGGATTGTTTGAATGTATTCATACCAAATAGATTGTTCGTGTAAATGATTTTCGAACATTAAAAAACATGCTAACGATTCATGTATTGTTAGTTTATGATCTATTTTTAATAATGAAAATAATTTGTGATAGCTCAAAGTTATAAAATTTATGGTTAAATTGATAGGGATGTTTATTATACTGCTATTTTCTCGCAAGTTTATTTTAGAACCAATTCCTCGACACGTATTAAAATTAGCAGGAAATAGAAATGAATCATTTCTAAAATTATTTGCATGCATCCATTTTAAAAGGTTTATAAATATTGTATCAGAAGTCAGTGATATACAGGTATTTCGATAATCTATATTTGTTTTATTTCTTTTTCTTTTACGAAAAGTACGACCCATGTTTATGGGTGTTTAGATTTAACATTAATATTTAAATAACGAGTTGCTATAACACTAATCGTCGTTTATCTGGAATTAAAGTTTTAAGAAAAATATAAGAAAAATTATAATAAAATAACCTATAAGAACTTACTCTCGTAAGATGAAGTCCTCTATATCCAAAACGTGTGTTCTTATTCAATTTAAAAAATAATTTTGAACAATAAAGATTTCGATTTAACATAATAGGTAAATTACTTGTTAATATAATTTGACATTTATGACTATAAAATAAGGCAGCCATTCTTCTCATTCATAGTTAGTTGTTTTAAAATTTAGAGGGCGTATTTCGAACAATCACGTTGTAAAATCACGTTTTTAAGGTGAAGTACGAATAAATTTAATTTTGACAATTCTTTTATTAACTTTTCTATTTACACATCATAAGAGAATATTATGTTTAGTTGACGTGTGTTGATCATTTAATGATCAATTTTCATTACGAATTCCATATGTATTTACTCTTATCATCAAGAAACCATCTAATAAATTGTCAAGTTTATAAAATATTGGGTTTTTAAATTTTTTTTGTTTATTTTTTGTATTTTGAGTGATTTTGATGTATTGTAAATAATGATTATAATAACTTCATGGATTGTAATTTACGGTGTTAAATCAATTTTATGTTTCCAAGGAAACGGTTTTTTTCTTGAACATAACAGTATTGTTAAAACTGTATGTAGAGCCTTGTTTCAATAACAATTTAATTACTTTAATCTTTTTTATTCAAAATCAGTGTAAACAGTTGTAAATTGTATATAATTATTGGTATTAAAATAATATTTATTTAAACTATCTCTAAAACGTTTGATAATCTAATTAAACAAGATAAGATAAAGTTAGTGAAGATTTAAATAAAACAACTTTTTTGGTTTTAGGCTTTTTAATTAAGTGTAATTTAAAACATACAATGTCTTCTAGAAGACAAATACTGCTATTATCTTCAAGTAAAGTGCACGGACATGAATACCTGGATTACGCCAAAGATGAAATAAATACATTGCTTAGAAAGTAATATACAATATCATATAAAATTATCAATTTATTATATATTTATTTTTTGTTTTAGAAACAACGTATCAAAAATTACATTTGTGCCTTATGCCTTACGAGACCATCAAGAATATTTAGAAAAAGTACAACCCGTGTTTGTCAAATGGGGTACAAAATATAAAAGATTATATAAGTTCAAATATAACTAACGTAATTTCATTTTCAGGCTATGAAATTGAAGGGATTCACAATAGCGAAGATCCTGTAAAAGCTGCAGAACAAGCACAGGCCTTTTATGTCGGTGGTGGAAACACATTTCAGCTGCTTAAAACTCTCTACGACAATAACTTAATCTCTATAATACGCAACCGATGTCTTCAACAAGGAGTGCCTTACATCGGTAGCAGCGCCGGGACCAACATTGCAACTTTAAACATTTGTACTACAAACGATATGCCGATTGTTTACCCTCCGAGCTTTGATGCTCTGAAATTGGTCCCGTTTAATATAAATCCGCATTATATGGATTGCGATCCTTCTAGCACTCACATGGGAGAGACAAGGGAAGAGAGAATCAATCAGTATCATGAAATACCGGGCGCTCCAGCTGTAGTGGGACTACGAGAAGGCAGCATGATGTTGATAGAAGGAGAGAAAGCTGTGTTGAAAGGGTTGGTCGGTGCAAAGGTTTTTTATGCGTAAGTATAAATATATTATACTTAAAGGGCTGAAATTTTAATATACAGGGTCATCGAAAAGTATCGGACCCCCCTAAAATCATCAGTTAGAATGCATTTTGGAGAAAATGTCCAATAGCAAAGTTGTATGGTTTCAAGCAGGGAATAATATGATGACCTTGACTTTGACCTTGACCATGTCCCTCAAGGTCATTTCAAGATCAACCTTACTTTTTTAAATAGAACTCTACATTTTATTGCATATTCTTATAGCTTATCTCGAGAACTTTTCAAAACACTATAATAAAACATTTTTTCATTAAGTACTTTTTGAGTTATAAAGGTTTGAAGTTAATAATTTTTTGAAACAAATATAAAATATCTTGTTAAATATTATTTAGTTTTCAGTAATCACAACCTTAATACTTTTGTGCGAGGAATAATGAGACCAACTAATGGTTAGAAAATACATTAATCGTAAAAGTTTTGTTTCCAATAACCCAGAATTTTTTTGTAAATATTATTAATTGACATACCACTTAACAAATTGTTAACTTCAAACCTTTATAACTCAAAAAGTACTTAATGAAAAAATGTTTTATTATAGTATTTTGGAAAGCTCTCGAGATAAGCTATAAGAATATGCAATAAAATGTAGAGGGTCCCATTTAAAAAAATAAGGTTGATCTTGAAATGACCTTGAGGAACATAATTAAGGTCAAAGTCAAGGTCATCATCTTACTCCCCGCTTGAAACCATACAACTTTGCTATTGGCCATTTTCTCCAAAATGCACTCTAACTGAAGATATTAGGGAGGTCCGATACTTTTCGATGAACCTGTATAATACTGAACTAAATAACAAATATTTTAAGACCGCTCCAAAGTTTGTGTGATTTCGTACTGTCGCCAAACAGGAGAATTTTTTTTTATTATCGACTTATAGGTCAGGTGCCAAGTATTTTTAAATAAAAGAAATTCAGAATGGAAATTTTTTTTCATGTAATGATTTGGTACTTGTCTATTATAATCTCCGCAGTTAGAAAAAACTAAAATCACTAGGAACATAACATAATCAGGTCTACAGATAGGCAAGTGTCATTTATTATTTGAGACAATCAGCACCAATGTGAGTAAAGTTTGTACTATTAAATTCAATATTCATATTATATAAGTATTACATTTTTCATTATTTTTGAATGATAACTTCTAACTGTCCTTGGTTAGGGCAATCTATTGAGGCAACATCGAGTTTTGTTTAGAGTTGGTTAGTTTTCATTAGGTATATATTAATCTAACAAAGAAACCAACCTCCCTATTTCGCCCCAATAGATTGCTCTTACCAAAATTGCAATTCAAAATGAAAATCTTCATATAATGTAATTAGTAACAGAATACCTATCTACAGACTGATTATTTCTTGTTCCTAGTGATTTTAGTTTTTTCAAACTGCGGAAGTTATAATAGACAAGTCAAGACAAGTACCAATGATTCTTTAGAGTGTCACTAATTGTAAGTAATCTTGAAGTTTCCCCCCCTTCGGCGTCGAGGAAAAGACAAAAATCAATTTTTACTAATTTAGTTACACTCTAAATCCAGTCAGAATTATTTCTAAATTTTGTAAATTTTTCTGATTTGTATATGTTTTATTTATTTACTTACTTTATTGGTAATATTTATTTTTTTAGACATCACGAGGCTGTCGAATATAATGTTGAATCCGATTTAAGCACACTCTTGCACCAGTAAAATTCTACATATCATATTTAAACTTTAAAAAAGAGCTTCTATTGTATGATAAAAAAAAAACGTATTCTGCCATGAATTTGTAGTATTTAAGGTTTAAACAAATGTTGAACGCTTCGCAAAGCTGCTATCATAAATGCAACAAGTCCATAAAATATTTTAAGTATTCATGTGCTGTGAAAAGTGTCTTTTGTCAATTTTAATAAATGTATAATTATTAATATATTTTGTTATGAAAAATAAACGCTTTAAATTTAATTTAAATGTAATTTATTTTCCAGAACTTATAACATAACACGGTTTTAGCCCAAAAAATACGGATAAGGTTACAAAAATTCACATTGAGCTAAAAATTGGTACGAATGTTTGGAACACCATTGTAAATGAAATGTGAAAAGTTCTCATCGATCTGCAAAAAAATTTATTCAAGGTCAAAGTTCGCAAATATGTTTTTTTGCGTTTTTCAGCCAAACGGTAAATTTTATCATAAAAATAGGTCGGACAAGAATTGTAGATCATGCAATTATCTATAAAATTTGTCTTTACACTTTTTCTTCTAAGAGTCACCGTTTCCGAGATATAACGATTCAAAAAGTTAAAAGAAAACGCGCCAAGTACACTCAGAGATAAAATATTACGTAGTCAGTGAGCCATAGTAGTTTATATATGTGGACGTTAATCGTAAATAATAAGAGACTGAAAAGTCTGAACCTACTTATGTCTCTCAACAAACTGATTTGTTTGACGAAGATAGATAGCGGTTTACATTTTTTTTCTCTTTCTGTATCATTTAATATCAAGTTAGTATTTTCGGCTGGCTTACTGTCTCTGTGTATTATCTCTATGAGTACACTACCTCACAGGTGGCGTGGAAACGTGTGCATATTACGAACACAACTTTTTGAATCGTTATATCTCGGAAACGGTGACTCTTAGGAGAAAAAGTGTAAATACAATTTTTATAGATAATTGCATGATCTACAATTCTTGTCTGAACTATTTTTATGATAAAACTTACCGTTTGGCTGAAAAATGCTAAAAAAACATATTTACGAACTTTGACCATGAATAAATTTTTATATTCGTACCAATTTTTAGCTCTATGCGAATTTTTGTAACCTTGCATGTTTATTTTGACCGGGCTAACAATAGTAAATACATATTTTAAATACCAAATGTCACTAGCTAATTATATTTTGTTGTCAGTAACAAACAATAACAAAAAAATAAAGAATTAATTTGGCCTTTCGTCTATAAAGAACTTCAATACGAGATAAAATCCAATGTTTATAATTTAAGAAGTTTGAGTTTCAATATTAACATTTGTCGGTTTCGAATTTAAATTTGCAAGTTTCTCGTAAAGCTCATTTATTTCTGTCCGATATTCATCTTCTAATTTTAACAGACATTTTCGATCTTGCATAGCAAGTTCTAATGAGTTTGTTAGTTCAATAACAGTTTCGTGTTCTTCCTTGAGGAATTTATGCATTTCTTTCATCAACCGTTCCCACTGAAAATCAAACATAATTATTATTTATACAAAGCAGTATAAATATCTTTATATTTACTTCTTCCAAGTTGAACGGCTTATGTAACACATTTTCTTCATTACTTTTGTTTGCTACTTGTACTGCGGAATGAATAAATAAATCAGTGGACGTTGAAGTTAGGTTATGTTATATGGATACATAAGGATACATACTTGTTACAATTTCCTTTTGAGTTTTATTCAAAAGATCGTTTAATTTTGTATTTTCATTTATGTGGTATTCAGTCACAATATTGGATTGAGCTAATTGTTCCAGAGAATTTTCTACAGCCGATGAAAGTCTCTTTTGTTTCGTTTCAATGTTTTCTATGTTACTAATAAATATAAAATGTATTTAAGGTAAAAAGAAATATTCGTTCTCGTTACAAAATGAAAATTTAAGAGATACTGCAAGGGGGTGAGATCCGGTTTACATTTGATTAACATAGGAAAATGATTCTTTAGTTCTAAAGTTTGTACTAGGGAGCGTTCAAGTATTACGTAACGATTTTGGGGGGAGGGGGGGGTCTTGTAAACGTTAGGATGCGTTACAGGGGCGGGAGGGGGGGTTTGAACTACGCATTACATAACAGTTTTTAGGTAAAAACTAGGGGGAGGGGGGGGTACACAAAAACGTTACGGCGCGTTACATGGGGAGGAGGGGGGGTCAAAAATCTCCAAAAATTGCGTTACGTAATACTTGAATGCTCCCCTACTGATTCATGACAACTGATGTAAATTTTTCAGGACATTATTATCAGGGCCACGCCGACCCTCGGCAGCACCTGTGTGCGAAACCTATGAAGCGCCTTTTTGTTAGAGTTCTGAAAAAAACTATAGGAAATCTTTTAGTTTTGCTTTGTCCGTCTGCCTGTCTTTAAAAAATATATACATAAGATGAAATTTCGTATACGGACAGATATTAATGACCCAAAAACAACAATGATGAGATTTTTGGTGAGATGCAATAGCTGGACACTATAAAAACCACGCAGTTTTTTAGTTTCTAAAACTAATTCTGGCCTGCTGCTTAAACCATTTTGGCATAAAGTTTTTGTGAATATCTTGTAAGGAAAATTTTTTTTTGGTTCTCATTGCGTAATGGTAGCTTGAAACGCTTAGGCCATTTTAGTTTCTTAAAAATTGGAAATTTTCAGTTAGAACAATATGTAAAGCTCCGCTTTTTTTTCAATATATGTGGGTTAAACTGTTTCAGCGCTGAGGGCCTGATATGTATATTATATTTTGCAAAAGAAAGCAAAAATAAAAAATAATAGTTTTGTGTATATCTACGTGCTCAATATGCTTCTCTATAGATATTGTTGCTAAAGTTAACCTTTTCTGGCTCATAGTAATTTTGTATCAGTTTTAATTTAGAAAACGACTTTTCTGCGCTTGTTACTGCAACTTTTCACCACATCATTCTTTAATTTAAATTTTTAAAAGATCGACACGATATAATTTTTTTTCTATTTCTTTCGATTCATTTTTAATTTTAATGATTGGCGTTGGTATTTTATTAAACCCAAAAGGCGCCTCGTGGTGCCCCTGATGCTCTGGCGCCTATGTGCGCTGCACACTTCGCACATATGAGCGGCGCGGCCCTAATTATTATGTAGAAGTGTTCACAAAGTCAAGTTCCTGAATTCAGTGGGTCTAAAGTTACGTATAAGAGGCTCTTATGTTTAAACTATTGTCGCTACAAAAATAAATAAATAAACATCGTACACTTTTTGATGAGAAAGAGTATTTCTTATATGAGATATTTGCTCTAAAATATTCCTTTTATCAATGGACTCGTATGAATTTTTGCTTTCCATTTCATCAATTTTACGATGTAAATCTAAATTCTCGTGTTGTGAGTTTCTAAATTTTTCTAATAAAATTGCGTTTTCTTTTAGCTAAAAATGATTTATATAAATTAATTGACACACCGTATAAATAAATAAAAATTATAATTTCTTACTGCTAAATCTAATTGCATTTGTGACGTACAGGTCTTAGAAATAATTGATTGCTGTTCTTCAAAATTTTTCATAAAGCTCACTGCTGCATTTAGTTGCATTTGTAGATTATTCGTAAGACTTTTTTCTTTGTCGAGTTCATTATGTTTTTTATGTAACGTTAAAGTCGTTTCATGAAGTTCTTGTTTACATTCTTTTAATAACGTCTAATAATATGTAAAATGTTTTTAGACAATATACCTTTATAATTAATGTTTTTGACTTACCCTTTTATGTAAAAGTTCACAAATAATTTGTTTATGCGTGTGAAATAAATTTAAAATATCAGGTTCAGAATGAACAGATACTTTAGAATTTGGTAATATTTCAATTTCAGACATATCACAATTATTATTATTTTCCATTTTTAATAATAAACTGAAGAGGTTAACCGTAAGATTTTCGTTGCTTACTCAAGCTGTCACTGACTGCATTTAGTTTATTGTTGTAAAAGTTTTTTTGATTGAAAGAGTATGTATTAGGTAAATGAATTTAAATATATTCTCCATTAATTTAAAGTTACGTAGTTGTAATAAAAACATAACTTTTTTCTATTTAAATGAAATTATTTAACAACAAAACATACATTGAAAGCGGATTTCAAATTTTCCCGCTTTTTTGACACTTTTAACACGCGGGAAAAAGTGACCAGAAACAATTGGTTTAAAATTTCTCAAGCTGGGCCGAGTTCGTTCGTGGTTCGTTCTACTTTTTCTCATTCGAGATTACTAAACTAAAACTAAAAGTCACTATTTACTAGAATCTCGACTGTGTAAATTTTACCGTATACTCGAATCTCGATGCCACTTTTTTTCTATAGAAATATCAAATGAAAAATCTCGACTGCTCCTGTGCATGCGAAATTTAAAATCTCAAATGAAAAACTCGAATCGACATATTCTCGACTCGAGTGAGTTCGAGAATAGGGGCCTAGGTCCCGAAAGTGGCCAGTTACAGTAGAGTTTAATTAGATCAAAAATTATTATCAATTATATACAGCCTTGCTTTTTAAAATGTGCCACAAATTTTTAATTGGTGGCGGACCAGGGGATTGGGGCGGCCACGATAACAGTTCAACGCAGTTTTCTTCAAACAATTGCATTGTTTCGAGGGATTTGTGGTACGGGGCATTATCTTGTTGAAGTAAATAATTTACTAGATCAGTTTCAACTAATTTTTAAACGGAAGGCTCCAAAACTTCTTCAAGCATGCTTAAATACCGTCTAAAATGCATGCGCCCTTCGCATAAAAAAAACTTCGTCAACGCCACTGGCAGAAATGTAATCCCAAATCATGAATTTAAAAGTAAATATAAGACATTCTTGCCGAAAAACTTCACCTCTTCTTTTTCGAACGTAGCGAGCCCCGGGCCAGGTCGGCCGAATAACTAATGAAATTAAATGAAAAAATCAAAAAATGATATTTTGTTGATTTTTTAAGAAGGATGCTGAATTTTTTTAATGTAACGGTATTTATAATTAGTAAAACATTAGTTTAACTATTCCTCTACGTTGGATTCATTCATCTATAGTCTATATCACTTTAGTTCATTTCTATTTAGTCCAATCATTGTATTTTTTCGCCCAGGAAAGACAAAATTTTGTGTCAGAAGTGGCTTTCTTCACACCTTTCTCCCAAGCAAATTGTGTTCCACAAGCATTCTCCTAACACTCCTTCCTGCCAATTTTATTCCATGAACCTGCGTCACTTTGTAAGTTTTTTAAAGTTTATTTTTCTTACGTTTGGTTCGCTCCAAAATACGGTCCTGTCTCGCACTGGTTTTTAGTTTTCGGCTACTTTTGATTCGATTTACCTTCCCAAAAGTCATTAAGGCATCTAATAAAAATAACTATAATCCCTAATTCTATTAATAATAATAATTATTATTATTATTAATTCCCCCAAAATCTGTTAATTTAAGCAGTATCTAAAATCACTAGGTGCCTAATACATATGGCCAAGGCTGTATGTTACATTTTTTCCAATCAAAAATATTTTAAAAAAATAATGAATTTTGATTTTGTTTATAAAATATGTTCTGAAAATGTATTAAAACGGAAAGGGCAAAGAAAAAACACACATAATAATATTTTTAAATTAGACTTTATTATAATAATTTGATATACATATAATTTTTCGTTTTTACTTCACTATAGTTATAATTTTTACATAACATGTTAATAATTAATTAAAATACATTTTTGTAAATATTTATAAATGAATAATTTGACTGAGTGTTGTGTATGCTTCAATTTAAACTTAACTACAATATACCCATATGATTCAATATTGTAAATTTATTGGTCTATCAAATAAATAAATAATAATACAATTATATGTTATTATGTGCAGGCATTAAGAAAAAAAATTATTTCAATATAAAAATAAAGTTAAATCATATATAATTAATTATTTGTCTCTCACAGCAAAAAAAAATAAATACAAAATTAAATAAATGGCCAAGGCCAGTTTGCCAAATTTAATTTTGCAACATTCAAAGTTGATTTGACTGACCTCATCTATATTTAAAGTGACTATCGCAAATATTACTAGAATATTTGAGACACTTCACTACGTAAAAGACCCGATCTATATTTTCAACTAACAGTAAAACTATTTTATTGGGAATATTATATTATTGAGGTTTGCCGTTTCTATTTCAACAATATATTTATATTTGAGATTGTTTTTATATAATTATTAAATCGGTATTCAAAAATATAGAACGGACGTAAAAAATATAAAAAAAAAGAACAACATAAACTTATACACTTAATTCTAAATATTAATATAATATAATATTTACATTATTAAATCAAACATAGCATTTTATATCTTAACAGAGAAGACTAGCAATTAATTTTTAAATGAAACAAAAAGATAAGAAGCTGTTCGTAATATTGCATGACACATAATTCACTGGGTTCTTTGACAATACGTGAACTAATTTATAAACTGCTTAGACAATGTTAGCCTTTCCGTGACAACTAGTCATCATTACTTTAGATACAAAATTCACTATAGCCGTTGCAGGCTGTTCCGGTTCTAACTCTGCGAACACGTGACACTGATTATCGGCATGGCTCGTCGGTTTTCTTGCAACGAATCCAAAACAACGGCTGTAAAAAAAAAACAAGTATAAATAAAGTGATAGGTACCCTTGAAAAGATACAAAGCTGTGGTACAAGGTAGTACCTTGGTTGATGTGCCAAAAATTAGTCTATTTTAGAAAATCAAGTACATGTATTATCACTTGCAAAAGTAACAGCATATAATAACAATTTAATTATTATACCATTTTTAATTTAAATTTTATTAAAATTGGGGTTAAGAAATTTGTATTGTTACAAAATTCATAATTATTATTGAAATTTTCAATGCAAGGGGACATCAATTAATTACGTGAGGTCAAAATGGGGGGGGGGGGGGGGAGAGGATCCAGCAAAATCTCATCAAATCTCATTTAAAGGGAGCGAGAGGCTTATGAAAATCTCACGTTAACTTTTTAATTCAAAGAATATACATTATTATTACAGATAAACATTTTTTTCTCCTCTTATCTCATCAGTATTAACGTTTAGGTATGTAGTGGTGTGCAACAAAATACATGAACATACATGAAAACTAGCCGTTGGACGTAGTGTTACCTGGGGATATGAAATTAAACTATATAATGTATAATGCCGTGGGGTGCGGTCCTTTAGGTCCACACAATCAACTTCCCAACATGGTTTGACTATCAATACTTGAATACTGTTTCCATAATTAATATTACACATGCACAGAAATTTTTCTGAAAATAGTGTAAATATACTCTAATGACCTTGAAACATGAAAATATGTCAAAATTTTTTATTTCGATTTTCGGACCAATTACAATAACTTCCTATTGGGAAGTTAATGAATTTAGTTATTTCAAAATTATAGGGTAAATCTCACTTAAGGAAAAGGGGTCCCACCACATCTTATATGATCTTATTAAGGGGGAGGGAGGGGTCTAAATTCAAAGAAAAACACCTCACGTAGTTAATGGATATCCCCCAATAATACTTATCCCACAAATATGTATGGGATGACTACAGAACATAGGCAAATAAAACTGGACGTCATCCGTATCTTAAGAGTGGTCATCAAAAATAGAAGAGAGATATAAAATTACATGTATATTTTTAGTGAAATTACTTTTTTTAGATATATCGTCGCTTATCTAACAACACCGCTCAAGTCATTTTGACCAACTTTACAAGAGAGCGAAAAACCATGTATTTTTTATATTTTGAGATAGATTTTGCTCAGATTGGGAATGGGTGATTTAATTAAGGTTAAAAATAATTCCATACGTCTAGAATATGATTGGTCGATCAACGCGCAATGAGTAGCTCTATCCAATGACATTCAAATGTAAAAACCGCTAATTTTCGACTTGAGCATTTTAGTTAGATAAGCGACGATATGTACCTATCTAATTTGAAAAAAATATTAATAAAATACTTACTTAGAACTGATTGGAATTCCGGATTCATCGCTAGAATGGCTCCACCGATGATCGTCCGGATCCAGGCCACAGTATGATATGGTATTAGCAGGATAATGCCTTCTGAAGAACAGCTTCCTCTTATTATCTGTAAGCGTGATGCCTTGTCCCGACACCTTAAAATGTACGATAGTAGCTTTCGGCAAAGGTCTTTGCATAAACAACTGCAAAACAGCTTTGCGGATTGCTTGAGGTCCAGTCAATGATTCCATATCACACGTAAATAGATACAGAACATTACAAGCAGCTCCTTGTGTTAGTAATTGCTGCGCTGTTGTAAGGGTACTGACTTGGTCGATTGTACCAGATGAGTCACCTTCAGGGAGGAGTAATCTGCACGGTAAAGCCAGCGGCATCACTGAATGTTGATATACGAGTGCAGATAAAGAACTGAATACTGGTTCATTGCTACAGCCTTTTAGCCGGACGCCTTTAGATGTCGGTTCTATCAGGAAGTGACGGACTAGTTCGTCACCGTTGTTTGATTTTGTCTGGACGTTCGGAGGCGGTGTCGCAACTTTAAGAGCAAGTCCAAAAGCTCCAGGAAATGAGTTGGAGTCACGTACGACAAATGTGCCTGGTGTTTGGTTACGAAGCAGAGAAATAGCTGAAAGTAAAACAAATATATTAATTTAAGGATGTACATAATGTAACATTATGTAACTATTATATTACATAATGTAAATCTAGATGCAATGAACGATCAAAATCAAATTTTGAATTATTCACTTTAAATGGTTGTAGGAAAGTCAAATTCGTTTATAAACTACTTAAACAATATAAGTATTTATGTTTATAACCTTATTTCCCATTATTTAACTTTTATTTTACAATTTTAGTCAAAAAATTAATATTTGTGTTGATTACATGAGAAAATTTTATTCTGAATTCATTTGTCAGATTTAAAAACGAAAGAATCATTTTATTATTTTAAATGTAATAAAACCATAATAAAACACATCATTACATTTAGGAACACCATTTTTATTTATTTTTTAAATATTTTTCAGCAGTAATTATTTTTTTCTCGCAATTCAAGTACTGTAAGAGTATAATTTTTTTATGAAACGTGTTACTAAATATGTAAGTGACGTCTTGTGACAATTTCAGATATTTTTCGTTGTTTGAACCATGTGTATTATTGGAATTTAACCGTCAATACACCATTCTGCCATAAGAGCCCATGTTAATTTCGTTCGTAATTTCTCTTAAACTATGTTGTAAAACCTAAGTTTTATTAAGGAATAACTCCTCCAAATTTAAACTATTTCTCATGTAAATGAGATACCTGCCATACATCCTAAATAATAAATTACAGTATTTTTTACAATTACCTTCTTCTCTTGTGATTGTTGGTTTGTACCAATACTTGGAAGTATCTCGAACAAACTTAACATGCGCTGCTGGTACTTCTTGCGGTGGTTCACTGTTAGAATGCACCGAGGATCGTCTAGAATGGCCGTAGTACACGGTCGGTGATGAAGATCCGTTAAATGTAGGGCTCTTGGGACTGTGCTGGTAGACGTCGTTAGATTGTGTGTTCCGCAATGTAGCGTGCTGATAGTTGTATTCGATATTGTTGCCGTTGGTTAGAGTAGAAGATAAGTCCTTGCTATAATAGAAAAAAGATATTATAGTTATTTTTAGGTATAAATATTATTATGACATATAAATCAGACATGCTGTGGAAAAATAGATTCAATGGCGGAACTACAAGATGCAAAGTTTTAAAAATATCTATACATATTTTTATCTCTCGTAATATACAACATAATGAAATCCTATTAAATTCAGCTAAATAATTCCAAGTTGAAGTTTTGTTTGAAAATGTGCCAGAACATCACGTTTTCTGATTTAGTTATTTATTATATTATTAAAATAAAGGTCACGTGCATTTTTTGGATTTGTCAACCATTTTAACATTATTTTTATTGTCAGGTTAATATAGAGGTTTTTTTAAAGGTCTTATACTGGGTGTTCAAAATAAAACATTATGAATTTTTATTTCAAAAAGTAAACTTCTTATAGAAAAACTTTTCAGACAAAAGTTACTCAGTTTGGTGGATGCAATATCATGATTTTTGTTATTTTTTTATGTGAGTGTGTTTAATCCTAAGCAATTTTGTTAAATGACAAAATTCACCTTTGTTACATTCTCATTCACTAAAAAAAATGTTAAAATCCATAAAAAACACCCACAAATAAAAATATCATGATATCCCCCCTCCAAACTTCTGTCTATTTTTGTGAACAGTGAAATAAAAATTCATAACGTTTTATTTTGAAAACCTGGTACATATTTTTTTTTTTCATATTACATGCAATATTTCTTATAGACTTCCTAAATATAAAGTAAAAGATGTAAATAAATATAAATTTTCAATAGTTCAGCCACTGTATAAATCGAACATTTTAAATTATTTCATGTGTTTACTAATTGTATTTAAATATTTTATACATAAACGAAAACAAAAAATGGTGATATAATATTTTATAAATTTCTACAAAATAATTACAAAAAAACAACACTAAATTGCAACTTATAATTAAAAAAAGTGTAACATTACTCGGACATAAACCGTAATGTAAATTTGTAAACAAAAAAAAAACGACAACAGAAAAAACTGAATGAATAAAATATTCTTCAACAGTGAACAAAATAATAATAACATGCGGTATAACACGTTTTACAGTGTTTTTGATGGTTGTACCCAATATTTAAGACGTGGAGGGGGTTACCCACATAAATAACATGCGTGTTTTAATTTTGAGTACCCCATACCTAGGAGATTCGCCAGACGATTTCTTCGCATGTTTAAATGAC
Source organism: Sialis lutaria (assembly GCA_949319165.1). NCBI lineage: Eukaryota > Metazoa > Arthropoda > Insecta > Megaloptera > Sialidae > Sialis > Sialis lutaria. The sequence continues at coordinate 20,922,808 of OX439241.1, forward strand.
GATGTTGATGGATAACTCATACGTCTATAAATTAATTATTAAATATATATAAAATTATTTAGCCTCAAATATTATTTAGTAGTTAATGAATTTATACAATTTTTAGTAAATGTTTTAAATAATTTTCTAATGATTGTTGACTTCAAAATATAGTTTCTATGATAAGAGCGTGTCAGAATAGGCATGATGATTAATTTAAAAAAACTTTAAATTTAATAATGTATTAATACAGACATAATAATGCACACTACATTCGTTTACTATTTGTTTACACATATACATATACATCTTAAAAACGTGCTGAATATGTATATTGTACATATATAGTAAACAAAGTAATTAATATACTACATATAATTATTACACAAACATACATGGAGAGATTTGATTAAAATAATGTCAGTACATATAATTTGATATGAGCACACACATTTCTTTTATTTTTTGTTGATTTTAAAAAAAAAAAAAAAATTTTTTTTTTTTTTGCTCATCACTCCTGTAAGTTTGAGTAACCAAAATAATAATTTTAGAGAATATGTAATCAATTGTATTCTTCCAACCTTCCTGTAATGTAATTGATATTACTAAATACAGTATTTTTCTATTCTATTTCTATTCTATTCTATTCTATTAATTCAAAAAAACTATTCTATGACGATCTTAAGTGTCTTCTATTTCCAAAAAAATACTTATTTCTGCAGAAAATAAAGGTTTAATCGCAAAAATTGACTGTTTTAAAACTAATTTTGAATTTGACGCCAAAAAGCTCACAGGTTACATTTCAGAATTGTGACGTCACATTTCTTGTCAACAATAATCAAGCATTCAGAGTTAGGCAATAATTTAATTATTTTGTGTGTTAAAAATGAATTCCAAAGTACATAAGTTCTTAAATAAGGTGTGTACCTAATAATCTTGTAAGAGGAATTGATATTTGTCTAAAATAAAAGTCAATCACTTTTGATGTTTACTGATGCGTGACGTCATTTGCTCTGATTGGTGTTCCATATAACATGGCAGATTGCTGTATTTTGCATTTTTATTTTAGCAAAAATTATATTAATCTCCCTTTTAAAATAAAAATAAATACATTTTTTAGAATCTTCTTAACCTATTTAATTATTTAAAACCATAATTTCAATTATACTTTGTTACTGGCATCTGGCATCATGCCTATTGTAAGCAAAAATATTGTTAGGTGGGAAATCCTAAAGGGAGCAGATAGTGGAACTTTTATAGAGAAAAAGTTAGTTATCTTTTAACTTCCATGATAAAAATGCAGCGTATGTAAAACAATTTGTAGAAAGGCGAAAGAATACATCGACTGTAATAGACTTCTCAAACATTAAATGAAAAGATTGAGGCTGCTCCTTATAAACAATGGTAAAAATTTACAAAGAAGCTGTATTACTCCTTGCTCAAAAGTGTTTTAAAATAAAAAATCAAAATTGACTGCTTTAAGAGAATAAAAACTCAAAGAAAGCGAAAACAACAAAATTATATCGATGTACTATCATAGTCACCCGATAGAAATTGTCCGGATTTATATGAAATTTAATATAAGCTTCACAGAAAAAAACCTGGAATGTCAAAAAATTAAATGACTTTTTTTTTAAATAATGTTTGATACGCTCTTATCAAATATTTAAAAGTTTAAATCTGCTGGAAAATTTGTAGATCAAAATACAACATTTAGAAGCCAAGTATCATAAGAATTTATTTTATCAGTTAGTTAATTTAAATAAATCAAGAAACGAACATTACTAAAATAAGAAATGTACATACCGCTGGGTTGTAGGACTTTTAGGGGGTAGTCCACCCTGTGTTGTGTCAAATTGTACAGAGTTGTTTGAGTAGGGTGTGCGTGGGTGCACAGGGAATGCTGGTGTCTGTGGCCGAGGCGATGTACTGGTAGGAGGTGGGCTTCCGTCCACTTCACTCACTGATGTTGTCCTCCATGAGGAAATTGATTCTTCACGATACTAAAATCAAATTGATTGTGAAGGTTAAGGTACGCAGGGCAAATAAAAGGTACTTGATAAAAATCGAATAGTAAATTTTGATTGAAATTTGCAATTGTTTATAATTTTACAAAAACTTTTGGTATTATAAATGATTCTTATTGCTTCTTCGCCTATATCCAATGGATATGGAAAGCTATGTAATCATTTTACAAAGAGTCTTTGTAATATTTGCGATAAATTTTAAAAATTATTATTCACACTAATTTAAAATTTTTTATTAATTTCATTTCTGGTATAATCAGTATTTTCTTAGTTTCAAGAAAAAGTGACTAATACCCAGAACCCAATAAGCCAATCAATTTTTATTTTATAAATCTGTACATATTAGTAAGTATATGATTGTTTTTAGTAAAAAAAAATAGTCAAAATGAATGATGAGATACATGAGCATCTGCAGAAGTGGGGGGAACGGGAAATTTACAAAATACACAACTTTTTTGGACGGCACTCAAAATTTCAATGAAGTATACAAAATAGAGAATTAACCATTTAATCTTTTGAACTTATTAAAAAAAGAGTGAGTGAAGAAACTTGATTTTTTGAAGTTATACTTCTTTAGGCACGTTGAGGGTAAAATTTAGTAATGTAACGGAAATGAAATTTAGTAATGTAACGGAAATGAAAAGCTATGTAACGAAAAGTTACGCGGTGGAACTATAGATTCGGTATGTAGGAATTATGTTTTTTACTTAAATAACACAACTGTAAAGAGTATTGCATATATAAAATATAACTTTTTAAAACTCGATTTAATACTGGTGCTGCCATCTTGAACCAACTAAAAGCGACATTTACATTAATATTTGATTGGTCAAACAATATCTGCCTTCTGATCTAATTGGTTGATTATTACATCATAATATTCAAATTTCATGATATATAAATATGGACTTTGAAATAATATACAATTAAATTTTAATTTGCTTAAATAGTATAGTGAAATAATGTTACGAATTATTAAATAAAATATTAGTGTTCTTTATAAATTTATATGCATTACATTATTTTATTAATTTAATCAAGTTAAAATTGAGATTATTCATAGTCATTTTTCAATCATGCCAAAGAAATATAACTTCTAACGCGTGTACATAAGTACACACACTCAATGTTTTTTTTTTATCGTCTGACAATCTATTCCGGGTACCTGAATGGCCAGATAATTGAATATCCATATAACAGAATGTTTGAATGTATTTTACTATCGGGAAATGACAATTTAGGCCATTTTCAATGGTGTGTTCTTCCATTAGCCCCCATTATCGCAGATGCTCGGTTGAATGAGAAGTGTTACATGATTACCTGCTGGTGCCATGCAGGTGAGTTAGTGGTATCACTACTACTATCGCTTTGCCTGTCAGTGCTCGACGAAGCGTTCGCTAAGCTAGCAATAAGATCGGCTAAAGCGTCATGGTGGTGGTCAATACCCACCGGCGGGCCTCCGTCCTGCTGCTGGAGCCGTCTCTTGGCTTGCTCTTGCTCCACCACCGATAGCAAGCCCCCCGCGTCCATGTTTTGGGGTTTAGAACGAGCGCTATGACCTACTGCTAGTGCCGACGAGTTGGTGGTGATCGTGGTCTAAGTTTGGTTAATTTTATATGATTATTATTAGTGGTGGTTTGTACGATTGTGCGGTGAATTTTACATGGTTCTTTGCTTCTGATGGGTTTAACTGAGTCTTTTCATATTATACTTTTTGCTATTTTTTTTAATTTTAGAATTATATCAATGCCTTTTACTCAGAAGCTAAGAATCATTAATAGTATTGTATTTTATTTAAGTATGTTTTTAATAGTGGTGGTATTAAAATATGTGTTTTATTTTTCTATACATGCCTTTTACCAAATTAGTGTGATTTTTATGTACTAATCAATAATTAAATATATGATTTTTCACTACACCATGTTCATGTTTACGTAAAAATTTATTTTAATATTTAGATTGGTTTCTCTGTATATAGGTCATGCTTTCTTAGTTTTGATTTTCTTGACCAAGGATTTTTATTTACAAATTTCAAGAACGACAAAAACTATTGATTAATTAAACAACTGAAATTTGGTTTCTGAGTGTAAGTTACGTCTTATTCAGTGCCAGATTTACCCTATGTGATGCCCTAAGCACTAATCATGTGAAGGCCCCATTTTGTAATTTTGACGACCTTTTTTTTAGTCGCAAAAATTCTGAAGACTTTTTTTTTTAGTCGCAAAAATTCCGAGGACCTTTATTTTTTTTTTAGTACTCACCAAAATTTTACGCTGATACCCTCACATGGTGCCCCCTATGGTCGGGTAACCTAAGCAATTGCTTCTTTGCTTATTGGTAAATCCGGCACTGGCGGTCTTATTAAATAAAGATGACCAAAAATATAAATTCAGAAGTTATATAGTAAAATTTAAACACGTACTTGTAAACCATGATCCAATAATACATTTTATTTATTACGTATTATTGGATCATGCTTGTAAACATAAAACAGTGAAATGCTGTGATATTAAGATTAATAGCGTTTAAATTTAAATGACAACTACAATAAAACCATTATAAAAAACACACCAAATCTAACAATTAAAAAAACGAAATACACACAACACTCGCGCGCAACAATACCTGATCATTTAATTTCCTGTTCTGCTCATGTGCCCTCTTTACAGCGACAAATGGTCTTTCATTGTTCTGACGTATCGAAGAAGATGTCGATATAGTAGAGTACTTTTTCGATGACGTCCTATGCGGCAATAATGGCGATGCCGGGCTTGAAGGCATTTTACCCGTAGTATTTATATGAAGAGGTATTGTGAAGTCATCGTCGTCATCTGCGAAAGCTGTTGTGTCACTAGTGTATCCGTCCAGCCGGTGGCTTGCCGTGGGACGCATGTGGCGGTGCGGTGTGTGTTGAATGGTTCGTAACTCGGATATGAGACGAGTTTCGTGCGGTTGACGTTCTTCGCGAAGCACCATTTCTCGTCGTTCTTTTAGTTTCTGTTGTTGCCGTTGCAACCAGGTTAAGTTGGAGTTGGTAGTGTTACTTGAATATGATCTGGAATTAAAAAAAGTGATTAGATAAAAATATATTAGGAAATGCATTTGTAATATCGACATCAACTTCCGTTAGCAAATAAACATAAAAAGTGTTGTTATGAATTTAAATAACGAAAATATCAAAATCAATTAAACAAATTTTGACGCGGAGCCCCTCTGGCAGGCGCCAAGTTTAAATCAAATTAAATTCGTAGGCATGTAATCATGTATGCGCACGCACCCATATTCAAATGCAGCCAACCTGGCCAACCGACTTTTACAACTTATTATTGCAACATCAGTAATTATCTTGTTATATTTATATTGTGTTAGAATTAGTATATTTATTATTTTGTGGTTAGAATCTTATAGAATGTCTCAAGAAACTATAAAACAAGAAATATTAAAAGATATTGACCTTCTTCAAGAAATTGAAACATATGATGAATTTGCAGTGTACTACAAACAGGAATGCAAGGTAAGAATTTATTTAATGCATGTAAATTACAATCTAAACATATCGAAACATAACCGTCGAAAAATTCGCAAGCGATAAAAAGTTAATTTCACAGAAGAGGTATTTTTTAGAAATATTTCTAGTTATTTATTGAAGAAATAAGAAATAAAGTAATTTTTAGCGATAACGATAGAAATTCTTTCTTATAATGTAAACAATAAGCATTTAATTGGTTATAGAAACAACAAGCATGTCAACATCAAAGTTGTAAAAAAAAACGAAAAAATGAAATATTAAACTTTTTTCTAACGGTAAATCTCAGGGTTGACTTGTTTTACGATATTTTAAATAGAGGTGTATTTTGCTTGAAATTTTATTTTATAATATAAGATAAGCAGTTTCAATATCTATCCCCCCACTTTTACCCCTTCCTCCCTTCTTTTCATACTGCAGATCATTTTTTCAACCCCCTACCTAATAATATGCCACAAAAACTGAACCTTCCCCCCCCATATGAATGTTAATGTTATGTTTCTTCGCAGATAATTTGTATTGTTTTGTTTTTATAATGGATAATTTAATAAACTGTGTATACATGGGCGTAGCCAGGGTGAGGCGGGGGGGGGGGCGCTTGCCCCCCCCCTAGCTTGTGGACAAAAAGTAATAAGTAAATCAGTACATTGTCTAAACAGGGATATTTCTAGATTTCTATGATGTCCATTGGATTTTTGAACGTAATTATATATTTTGGATCCAGAAAATCTTATATCATAGTTTTTTTTAATCACAATCTTTTTGTTAAAATTTCAGGGAAAATTAAAAAGAAAATAAAAACATCTAATAAAGACCATACCGGGTGTTTTTTTTAAAGACTTTCCAGCGGATCATTTCCAAAATAACGAATTTTCAGAGAAAATTTGTCAGACAAAAGTTTCATGGATTTGAGGGGGCTAAATATTGACAACATGTGTTGACCTTGAAAAGGTCACTATTATGGGTTTTTTAGGTTCAACTTTTCTTTTTCAAATGTAAACCCATATTTTTGTTACAGATTCGTAATTAACTAGAAAAAATAAGTAACTTTTTTCTGAAAATGTCAATTTTGTATGATATGGAGCAAAACAAACAGTAATTTCTGGATTTTAAATAATTTTTTACTCGAAAACTATTGTTTTTTTAAATAATCGCAAGAAGCAAAAAGTGCTTAGTTTTCAACAAGAATTATCGGAGAATTTTTACTTATTTTTAATTCGTTTTTTTTTTATTTCGAAAAATTTCTTTAAAAACAATTTTTTTTAATTAATAATTACTTTAAAAAAATTCTGAAAATCCTTGCCGAAATCTAAACATTTCTTTTCTCTTGTAATATTTTTTTATAAATTTGTAGTTTTCGAGTAAAAAAATATTTAAAATCCAGAAATTACATTTTCAGAAAAAATATTTCAGACAAAAGTTACTTATTTTCCCTAGTTAATTACGAATCTGTAACAAAAAATATGGGTTTACATTTGAAAAAGAACCTAAAAAAACCCATAATGGTGACCTTTTCAAGGTCAACACATGTTGTCAATATATAGCCCCCTCAAAGCCATGAAACTTTTGTCTGACAAATTTTCTCTGAAAATTCGTTATTTTGGAAATAATCCGCCGGAAAGTCTTTAAAAAATTGTTTTGTTAAAGTACTGTGAATATCAAAAGATCCACGGAAATTAATTTTGACCTGATTTTTTTAAACTAAAATATGTTACATAAAAAAAATTTGCCCCCCCCCCTAAATACAATTCTGGCTACGCCCATGTGTGTATGTTTTTAATAAAAAAATATTATTCATTTAGTAGAAAGAGATGTTGAGTCGTTCCTTTTATCGTTGAAATTAACATTATATTAACAATAAAATAGATTTAAAAACTTTATTATTATTGAATAATATATATGTATATCATAATTATTCGCAAACATATTCGTAATTCTTCCTGCGAATGCGAATGCATATACAAATGTTTAAAAAAGCGCGAAATAATACTTTATAACATATAACTTATGTTTTTTACTAGTTTATATATTTTTAATAAAACACCGATTTATTTAAATTAATAAAATATAATAAATTAGTTTTATCTTTAAATTTTGAAGTTTATTTTGATAACTATCACTTTGTTTATTGAATTCAACTTTTTATTTTAATTAAAAATATTAAAACGTAATTCAACTAATGCAATTATATTATTTTACATAAGGCTGATTAAAATGAAGCTGATATATTTTATATTCAAATACAGAATATAAACAATTCAGTTCTAACATACAAAGAAAACAATAGATATGATTTTCTGTATTTTTAATAAAATTAATATTATTATAATACGTTAATATCGACTTTTCATCAATTTTCAGGAAGATTTGTTAGATAAAGAAGAAAATATATTTGATATTGATATTAGAAATGTCAAAGAAGAAACCGAAATCTCAAACGAAGTTAAATCTAAAAATGAAATTGATAAGAGTATAATCAGTTTTACTAAAACTTTTCTTTACGAATGCAGTGTCAATTTGGAGAAGTTTACATATAACTGCTACCAGTGCAAACAAAACTTTGGAAGAGGTGAATCATTGAAAATAAAGAAAATAGCAAACACCAATAACTATAATGTTAAATGCAACAAGTGCGAATGTGAACCTAAACAGAAAATACATTTGAAAACACATAACGATAAAAGACTATTTAAATGTGACAAGTGCGGAAGTAGTTTTAAACAGAAAAATCATTTGAAAGTACATAAAGTAACACATAGCAATAAACGACCGTTTAAATGCGATCGGTGCGAAAGTAGTTTTAAACTGAAAATACAATTGAAAGCACATAAAGTAACACATAGCGATAAACGACCATTTAAATGCGACCGTTGCGACAGTAGTTTTAAACTGAAAAGTAGTTTGAAAATACATAAAGTAACACATAGCAATAAACGACCGTTTAAATGCGACCGTTGCGACAGTAGTTTTAAACTGAAAAGTAGTTTGAAAATACATAAAGTAACACATAGCAATAAACGACCGTATATATGCGACCGGTGCGACAGTAGTTTTAAATATAAAAGTGTAATGATCACACATAAATTAATTCATATCAATAACCGACCATTTAAATGCGACCGGTGCGACAGTAGTTTTAAACTGAAAAGTAGTTTGAAAATACATAAAGTAACACATAGCAATAAACGACCGTATACATGCGACCGGTGCGAAAGTAGTTTTAAATATAAAAGTGTAATGATCACACATAAAATAATTCATATCAATAACCGACCATTTAAATGCGACCGTTGCGACAGTAGTTTTAAACTGAAAAGTAGTTTGAAAACACATAAAGTAACACATAGCAATAAACGACCGTTTAAATGCGACCGGTGCGAAAGTAGTTTTAAACTGAAAATACATTTGAAAGCGCATAAACTAACACATAGCATTAAACGACCGTTTAAATGCGACCGGTGCGACAGTAGTTTTAAACTGAGAAGTAATTTGAAAGCACACAAACTAACAAATAGCAGTAAACGACCGTTTAAATGCGACCGGTGCGAAAGTAGTTTTAAACTGAAAATACAATTGAAAAGACATAAAGAAACACACAGCAATAACCGACCATTTAAATGCGACCGGTGCGAAAGTAGTTTAAACTGAAAATACAATTGAAAAGACATAAAAAAACACACAGCAATAAATGACCGTTTAAATGCGACCGGTGCGAAAGTAGTTTTAAACTGAAAATATATTTGAAAGCACATAAACTAACACATAGCAATAAACGACCTAACAAATGCGACCAACGTGGATAAACATAGCTTTGTACAGAAAATGCATTTGAGAACATATAAATTTGCAACTGTGCTGCGATATATACCTACAAATTTACCTGTGGCTTTGTTATTAAAATAATGAATGATAGCCCAATAATTGAAAAAGTAATCAAAAAGATTCAAATTTTGACGTTTCATTCCCGTTTCTGTAAAATTCCGTATACACCGCCAATAATTTCATTATGTTCAATTATTGTTTATTACTTTCAAGCAGTCTGAAGAAATTTGCAGTGCTGCCAAACTGCCAACCCACATTACTTTAGTTTTTTTAGTTGTCAATTTTCATATTGATTCCGTCTGAATCCGGTAAACATCATTTAGATTGAAAATGTGTTGTATTTTTTACGTTCAGATCCGGAATAAAACATAATGATATTTCATTCCGTTTGATTTTTTTCTCAATGACTGGGAGTTCAGCAACATTTTGTTCTAAACTCTATGGTAATCTTAACACATATGGACTGTATAGAAATCAAAAGATCAATTCCACAAAAGAGCGTACGTAAAAATGAAGGAGATAGTGTTGTATCTAGGGTCATTGGGAAGTTTACAGAAATTAGTTTTAAATTCCTATTAACTTTAGTAGGATTATAATGCTTTTTACTTTAACCATTTACTTACACTTGGTACTAAATAATAATATATTAATAGTAATTTAAATTAATGTTTTCATTTTATTAAGCTTTAATACTTAAGCTCACTTATATTATATTTGGTTATGATAAAGTTATACGAATGAATATAAAAAATTACCCAAGATACAACACATTCCCTATTTACAAAATGTTTTATGTCTTTAAATTATGCATATTAAGTAAACTGTTTTTGATATTCGAGAAAGTACTTTATTAATAATCAAAATAAGTTTATACTACGCAAAAAATATAATTTAGGGGGAAAGCCACTGTGACGGGTCCAAAAGTTATCAATATTTGGGAATATTTTCATAGGTATAACTAATTATTTTAGGATAGGGTAGAGGATATTTTTAACGCAACCCACGAAGTGGTAGCGCTTATATGCTCGATTTTCCGTCCGTCCGTCCGTGGGTTGCGCGGCAACACCGTGTGGTTTTTGATATTTTTTTATACATATTTTTGAATATGTTTACATTGAAAAAGCATAAAAATCGATTTTTCCCGTCACAGTGGCTTTCACCTTAAGACATTTGTATATGAATAATTTAAATGAATGCCTTATTTCATTGAAATTAGTTGTTTCTCTTATAATTTAATTGTATATAATTGAAAATAAATAAATGTTTCAGAAATTAATTTAATACTGTATTTATTTAATCCTTGTGTTCACTTGTAATTTTAATTTAATAAATACAAGATTAATATAATAATCAATCTAGTGTAAATGCATTCATATGATGTATGCGCACGCACCCATATTCAGGGTTCCTAACTTAAGGGTTTCTCCCCCAAATTTACGGGGTATATAAGTGAGATGGGATTTTTTCAGGGTATTATATTTTTAGGGATTTTTTGACTTCAAATTTTTTTTACCTTTAATCCATCACATAAAATGTTAAGTTTATTCAATGTCAACATGTATGATTTAAAAAAATCTGAATCTCCAGAAGAAAACGAAATTATATTATTTTGATGGGTACTTGTCTATTATAATCTCCATTGTTTGAAAAAACTAAAATCACTAGGAACGAAAAAGAATTCGTCTGTAGATAGGCAAATGTCATGATGAAATTAGCGCCAACGTGAGTAAAGTTTGCACTATTAATTTTTATACGACAATTAAAATTTTAAATAATAATTGAGGTAGGAGGTGAAATATTAATATCGACAATTACAATTTCAAATTCGAATTTTATACCTATATATATACTATTTTCTGCTTTTGGTATATAATATAAATACGTTTCATTTCAAATTCTTGCTGTTTATTAATATATAAAAAATAAGCAAGTATAAATAATTCTTATAATGCATTCTAATGCTGCTATTTTCTAAAATTGCAACTAAAACGATTCAATCTTTACATTTTCATAATGTAATTAACAACACAATACCTGTGTGTATACCTAATAATAATTACCTTAATTACCTATTTAAAAATATTGAAATTAATAGTACAAACTTTACTCACATTGGCGCTGATTTCATCATACGCGTATATGTAATACATGACAGTTACCTATCTACAGACGAATTCTTTTTCGTTCCTAGTGATTTTTGTTTTTTCAAACAATGGGGACTATAATAGACAAGTACCTTTTGATGTATTAATGGCCGATCCCACCGCTTATACTTAGTGATTGTGGAACACAAAAATTTAAAATTGTTGCACCAACGTTTTAAGTGTTCCTTAAGTCGTTAAGTATCACCTAAATTTAGGTGGTAGTCAAAGTGATACTTTAGTTTCACTTAAACTTAAAATTGTACAGATATATGACATACGTCATACGTTCATTATCAGAAAATTTTAAAAATTGGTATCATCGCTAAAAAATAAATATTGCAACCATCTTTCATGAAATTATGGACGAAAACAATGAATATATCATGGATATAATAATTTATGGTATGCGTTTCCAACCTTATAAATAACAAAAAATAAAATATTTGAAATTATTGTACAGGAACAATTCAGTTTCACCCATGAACCAACTTTTAACATGTCTTCGATTTTATTCCACCAACAGTCATTTACAAAGCATTGCTGATTTACAAATAATTTATATTGATAATTATATTTTGACACAAAACACCATAGCAACGTACACAAAAATTCAAAATTCCCCAGAATTTTGTTCTTAAGTGACACTTGGCTAATTATATGATAAGGGGGGCTATTACGGTTCTCAAATCGAGTGAAAATGACGAAAGTGAGTAGCCTACTCTATTACGGTGAATCTCACTAGGTGAAAATGTGAGATTATCCGCGTGAGTTTACTCGACACAAAATTATGTGTCGAGAACCGATGTGCGCATGCGCGTGAGCGTTTTAAATAAATGAAATTTTTTTGATAAGGAGTCTGCAAAGGTTTTTCCTCGTTAGAAATCGAATAAAAAGTTGGTTTGTACAGTTTAGTAATGAAAAAATAAATAATCTCAAGTTTAACTGACAGATGAACTAACGGTTTATAAATCACAACAATATTCAGTTTTAAATCATCCAAAAATAAAATGAATGAACTTCAATGAACAGACAGTAAATACCAAGGAAGAATTTTATAATTTGCTTATGTATTAATTGATTTATTATCATGTATATTTAAAAGATTTGTTTGTTGAAAAAATTGTAAACAATCAAAAATAAATAACGTATGAAGCGTATTGTATTTGATGCTATTTGATGTGTGATATTATCTGTAATTATAACGAGTGTCTTTATAATATGTGTACATTATAATACTGTGTATTTTAACTATTGACGCTGTCTTGTAATACCATTATTAATTTTTTAAAAACTAATTTCATGTTTAAATGTTTTAAAAATTTAAAAATACGGTCAATGTGTAATCAAAATTTATTTTTACTAGCCCAAATATTTCTTTTACATTCTATAGAAGCACTATATTCTTTAATTAATTCTAATAATGTACCCTATTCTCTTTTACTAAAATTAACTCTTTTTTTATCACATTAATGTAATAATTTAAGGTTAATTTTTAGTTTGACATAACGAAATATGAGATTTTAATAAAAATGGCGTCAACATTCGTGAAAATGTGAGATTCATTTTCCGAAAGTGCCTAGTTACTTCACATTTTCACTCAAGAGTTCCGTAATCGGGTGACTAAAGTCACGTGAGATGAAAATGTGAGAAGTGAGAAAATCCGCACGAGAACCGTAATAGCCCCCAAGATTAACCTGTGAGATCGAAGTAAAATTTAAGTGCAACTTAAGACTAAGGAACACTTTGCTAAGGAACAGAAATAAGTTTGAGCGGTGAGACCGGGCATAAATAATTTATGAATAAAGAGTATTAAAAAATATCACAGCATATTATTTATTACTTTTACAGAATATTATTTTCTTTAGGGAGATTTCTAAAGTAATCGGGACGATTTTATGGGTTTTTGACTTTAGCTTTAGGGATAAATATTTTTGAGAGTTGGTAACACTGTCCATATTCAAATGTAACCAACCTGACCAACCGACTTTGACAATACTTATTATTGCAACACCAATAATTATCTTGTTACATATATTGTGTTAGTTAAAATTACTACATAGTATAATATTTTATATTGTGGTTAGAATCTTAGAATGTCTCAAGAAACTATAAAACAAGAAATATTAGAAGATATAGATCTTCTTCAAGAAATTGAAACATATGATGAATTTGCAGTGTACTACAAACAGGAATGCAAGGTAAGAATTTATATAATGCATGTAAATTAAAAATTACAATCCTAACATATGTATCGAAACATAACCGTCGAAAAATCGCAAGCGATAAAAAGTTAATTTTAGAGAAGAGGTATTTTTTTGAAATATTTTCAGTTATTTATTGAAGCAATAAGATAATTTCTAGCGATGACGATAGAAATACTTTCTTATAAATTATAAGAAAGTATTTCTATTGTCAATAAGTAAATCCTTATTATACATTATAAGTTATAATGTAAACAATAAGCATTTAAAAAATTTAAACCTCAGGGTTACAATAACTTGTATTATGGTATTATAATCAGGGGTTGAGATCTGAAGATTAAATCTTCTTTTACTTTAAATCTGAGAGCGAGCGTTTTCATTATCGACGAGCATAGTTTCGATGACGATGAGAACATGCATCGTTCTAGCAAGGATTGAATCGTAGTAAAATTCTAATGTACTATACTCGACCGAATGAACTCAGGAGCGAAACCTAAACCAGTCTATGAGGATTAAATCCTCGAGCGATTCAGCCAGAAGAAATCTTTACTGAATCGCTCCTTGAGTTAAACCTTGGAGTGAGTTTGCACTATAGTTTAACTCATAAGTAAAACCTTGAGAGTTTATATTTTGTATATATTGTTTTCAATTATATTATTTTTATTTTTTATGCGTATATTATTATAAAAAAACTTTTTGAAAACGGTATTGAATTACTTTTATATTACTATCACATTTTACTTGTTTATAACCGTGTCTATGAAATAGATTAAGTAGATAAAGATAAGAAATATAAGCTTAAATTATGAAATAAAAACACTGGTGTTTTAAATTTTAATTTATAATTAAATTAAACAAAATTTAGTTTGACCTTAATATTAATAAAAAAATATTTTATAAATAAATAAAATATAAATATTTATGTAGATATATTATTCTGTTCTCTACATATATTATAATTTTTCAACTTTTTGATTTCGTTGAACTACTAATTACTAATAAATTTTGCACATTCGAAGAGCGGGTTCTTATAAGGAGTAAAAGTATATAAATCATCGATGTTTAACTCTCTAAAGATTTAATCTTTTAGCGATTCATTCAAATAAAACTCTGTTGGTAATGAATACTGACCAAGAGCCGCATACAGTGCGATCGCAGGTAGACGGTTGGTACGTAGAGTAAATCCATAGAGGAGCAAAACTAAAAGGTTCCTACTAAGGATTTAATCCTCGAAAGATTAAATCGTTGAAGAGCACAAATATATTTACTCTCCTATCTTCTGCTCTTACAGGTATCGATACTCGTTTCGATCGTGAGTTATTCGAGAGTTAAACTAACTCGAAGATTTAATCGTAACCCCTGATTATAATACAGGTGTATTTTGCTTGAAATTCAACTTAATAATATGAGATAAGCAGTTTCAACATCTATCCCTCCGCTTAGGGGTTGAATTATAGAAGTGGTGCTTACGAGATTGAGTCCAGAGGTTTGGGCTGGGCGTTAATGAGTATATCTAGAGGCGGATTATCCATAAGGCAAACTAGGCACGTACCTAGGGCGCGAGGTTACAAAGGGGCGCGCCCGCGAAATTTTTGAAAAATAACAAAAAAAAGTAATTGTGTCAGTAAGTTTCTATGCACCTACTTACTTACACAATATAAAAAAATTCTTGCGTGCACAAAAAGATGATGTGATAATTTTTAACAAACAAAATATAGACGCAACAATAAGAAAATATTTGAATTTTGGAAATTTTATTGTTATATTTTATATGAAAAGTAACAGTGGAAGGGAGGGGTCAAGCTGAATGTCACATGGTCGCTAGAGGGGCGCCGATGAGGCGGAATGGGACAATTCAGCGCCGCCATTTCATCACCGCCGATTCAGCGCCAGGACAATTCATCGCCGGCCGTTTCAGCGCCAGAACCAGTAAATTAAATGAATGTAAAGATGTTCGTCGGTTACTGTATATTTTTTTGTTTGTTTTAAATTGTCCTAATAATTGTCAAAATTATTGAAAGTTCAAAATCTCGAATTATTTTGTTAGATATCTTGGAAAGATTGTTATTAAAAAAAATTGCCAATGAAAGATTAATGTTTTTTTTTCACGTAGAATAAAATTACTAAATAAAAACTATCTATCTAAATAATAATAAATAAAAAATAAAATAAAAATATTAATAATAAATTAAAATGATTTTTTTAATGACAATTAATAATTTAAATTTTTGATGTTATTTTTGCAGTGAACAATAATTTTATTATTAAATATCATATTTACCATTACAGATTATGTTTTAAATAAGATTTGAAACATAAAGTTGCACTGACTAAATCTAAATTTGTCTATTTGTGAGTATTTTTATTTGTTTTGAAGAAAAAAATCACAAAATAGATATGAATTATTTACGTGATTGTTTTTAAATACTCTGAATAGCTTTAGGACAATTTAAAACAAAAAAAAAATATACAGTAACCGACGAACATCTTTACATTCATTTAATTTACTGAATTGTCCTAGACCCCCGATGAGGTGCTTGCCTAGGGCGCTCTCGACATTATACTGCCTCTGAGTATATTTTATCGTTAATGAGAAGATTGTTTGTATACTCACGTATATAATAAAAGATACATACATAATATTACATAAGTACATGTTTTATGTAAAATAATACTATATTACAACTTTATAACATAACTTATTGTTTTTACTCGTATATATATATTTTTAATGTGTATTAAAAACAATCGATTTATTTAAATGAATATAATAAGTCAGTTTTATCTTTAAATTTTGAAGTTTATTTTCAAACTATTTTTACTATCAGTTTGAAATTTTCGTCCAATAGTCTGTATACCTAGTACAGTAAAAATAGATTTTTTGAACACAAAAATTCCTTCACCAACAAAATTTGGTACATACTTAGTTAATAGTTTTATACATAAACTTTAAGAAACCGTTGAGCGTAGTCAACTAAGGGGTGCAGGGGTGGTTTGGTAGGGGGTGAAAATGTGTTTTTTCATAAATAACATCAAGATTATATACACTCGACAAATTAATTAAGGGGACACCTAAAAAATAGCATGTTTTCAAATGCTTGTAACTTGGTCAAAAATTAATTTTTTTCTAAACTTTTTTATTATTAAATTGAGCAAATTTACTCTACTTTATGATGGTCTAATTCGTTCCTCAACATCTTTTAATTTTTTAACTTTTTTATGTAGTGCATCTATGTAGAAAATGAAATTTTGAAATAACCTTTTTGTAGAGAATTTTAATACCTTCAAATTTATTATGGTGCGAAAAAAATGTGACAAAAATTCGCAAAAGTATTACAGTTTTAGTGAAAATCAGGAAAAAATAATTCAAATGAATATAGCCGGAGTAATTTTGGTGGTACAGAAAATAAATAAAAATAAAAATGAAGCTCAAAGTATCACCTTTCAGATTATGCAATGTAATGAAAGATTTTTTTATGAATTACAAAAAATATTCAAACTTTAAACAGAATAGAAAATATGAGTAATTAGACAGTAAAATTAAAACAAAGAATACATACCCTAAACATTACATTTTAGGTGGCCCGAGCTAGAGGTCTCATTAACAATACATGTTCTTTATAATTCATTTTTATTTTTTTAAATAGGACCATATTACGCGAAGACATTCAACTTTGATGTCTCAACATCAGAAAACCCAAAAAAATTACAAATTGGAATTTATTGAAATTTTTCTCGAAATAAAGCAGCTTATGAAAAATTTTAAGAAGTCAAAAAATGCATTATTTTACTGAAATAATAACCCAAAATGATCCATATAGTTTTAAAATTGTACCTTAATATGTGTGCTTACTGTATACATTCATTTGTGCATGTAAAAATAAATATTTAGTAAAAATAAGTATTTTTTGACTTCGTAAACATTCCATGACCTGCTTTATTTTACAAAAAAAATTTAAAATTTTTGCAATTTGTAATTTTTTTGGGTTTTCTGATGTTGAGACATCAAAGTTGAATATCTTCGCGTAATATGGTCCTATTTAAAAAAATAAAAATGAATTATAAAGAACATGTATTGTTAATGAGACCTCTAGCTCGGGCCACCTAAAATGTAATGTTTAGGGTATGTATTCTTTGTTTTAATTTTACTGTCTAATTACTCATATTTTCTATTCTGTTTAAAGTTTGAATATTTTTTGTAATTCATAAAAAATCTTTCATTACATTGCATAATCTGAAAGGTGATACTTTGAGCTTCATTTTTATTTTTATTTATTTTCTGTACCACCAAAATTACTCCGGCTATATTCATTTGAATTATTTTTTCCTGATTTTCACTAAAACTGTAATACTTTTGCGAATTTTTGTCACATTTTTTTCGCACCATAATAAATTTGAAGGTATTAAAATTCTCTACAAAAAGGTTATTTCAAAATTTCATTTTCTACATAGATGCACTCTACATCAAGTGTCAAAATATGCAGTTTTTTTTTAAATTTATATAATTACATAAAAAAGTTAAAAAATTAAAAGATGTTGAGGAACGAATTAGACCATCATAAAGTAGAGTAAATTTGCTCAATTTAATAATAAAAAAGTTTAGAAAAAAATTAATTTTTGACCAAGTTACAAGCATTTGAAAACATGCTATTTTTTAGGTGTCCCCTTAATTAATTTGTCGAGTGTATTTGATTGGTCGTAATTTGAATAATAATTGAATTAAAAAAATTCCAAGGATTCTCATAAAGCACATACCATAATAGATTCATCACTAGAATTTGTTTTTATCTCTACTCGAAGGTTGTCAAAACTTAATGTGAGTTTTTCATAAGTATTGTGTTATTTGTTTACCTTTAAACCGTTATATCTTTCTTAATTTTCAAGATTTTGTAATTTTACTGATAACAACGTAAAGAGAATTTAATTTAAATGCGAAAAATATAAATATCTTTTAAAATTGATGGATCAGTGTTATAGCAGCGCTAATTATAAACAAGAACCGAGACAAAAATTGAGTTATCATGCTTCGCACATAAACAAGCCAGATTGTAACGGCCGTATCTCGGTCAATTTTTATTGTATTGGAACAAAATAAAAAACAAATTAAAGGTCTAAGACAGAGCTACAAAAAACATCTGAAATATTTTTCAATAAAATAAACCATCTTGACGGTATTTATGAAAAAACACATTTTCACCCTTACACCCCCTACCAATGTACAAAACTACGTATGTACCAAATTTCGTTGATGAAGGAATTTTTGTGTTTTGTTTGGAATTTTTTGACTATTTTTACTGTACTATGTACTATTTACATGCTATATATTTTCGGGGAAAAGTCAAAAGCATTATTATAATAATGCAAATACCACACAATTTCTCCCAAACTATTTAAACAGTTATCTATTAACATTTAAAAGAAAACATAAGACCTTTTTGAGGTTTTTTATCAACATTTTAAATAAAAAAACCGGGAAAAACGGTAAAAATTCTCCTGGAAAACCGGGAAAAGTCAGGGAAATTTGTTCCAGAGAAATACTGGCCAGCCTGTATTGCCATAAGACTAAAAAATCATTTATTTAATTCAACTTTTTATTTTAATTGAAAATATTTGAACGTAATTCAACTAATATGCAATTATAATATTTTTCATAAGGCTGATTAAAATTAAACTGATATTTTTATTCAAATACAGAATACAAACAATTCAGGTCTAACATACAAAGAAAACAATAGATATAATTTTCTGTATTTTTAATAAAATTAATATTATTATAATACGTTAATATCGACTTTTCATCAATTTTCAGGAAGATTTGTTAGATAAAGAAGAAAGTATATTTGATATTGATATTAGAAATATCAAAGAAGAAACTGAAATCTCAAACGAAGTTAAATCTAAAACAAAATCTAAAAATGAAATTGATGAGAGTATAATCAGTTTTACTAAAACTTTTCCTTACGTATGCAGTGTCAATTTGGAGAAGTTTACATATAACTGCTACCAGTGCAAACAAAACTTTGGAAGAGGTGAATCATTGAAAATAAAGAAAATAGCAAACACCAATAACTATAATGTTAAATGCAACAAATGTGAATGTGAACCTAAACAGAAAATACATTTGAAAACACATAACGATAAAAGACTATTTAAATGTGACAAGTGCGGATGTAGTTTTAAACAGAAAAAACATTTGAAAGTACATAAAGTAACACATAGCAATAAACGACCGTTTAAATGCGATCGGTGCGAAAGTAGTTTTAAACTGAAAAGTAATTTGAAAGTACATAAAGCAACACATAGCGATAACCGACCGTTTAAATGCGACCGGTGCGACAGTAATTTTAAACTGAAAAAAAATTTGAAAGTACATGAAGTAACACATAGCAATAACCGACCGTTTAAATGCGATCAGTGCGTAAGTAGTTTTAAACTGAAAATACAATTGAAAGCACATAATGTAACACATATCAATAACCGACCATTTAAGTGCGACCGGTGCAAAAGTAGTTTTAAACTGAAAAAATATTTGAAAGTACATAAAGTAACACATAGCAATAAACGACCGTTTAAATGCGACCAGTGCGACAGTAGTTTTAAACTGAAAAGACATTTGAAAGCACATAAAGTAACACATATCAATAACCGACCATTTAAGTGCGACCGGTGCGACAGTAGTTTTAAAATGAAAATACATTTGAAAGCACATAAACTAACACATAGCGATAAACGACCGTTTAAATGCGACCGGTGCAAAAGTAGTTTTAAAATGAAAATACATTTGAAAGTACATAAACTAACACATAGCAATAAACGACCGTTTAAATGCGACCGGTGCGAAAGTAGTTTTAAACTGAAAAGTAATTTGAAAGTACATAAAGTAACACATATCAATAACCGACCGTTTAAATGCGACCGGTGCGACAGTAGTTTTAAACTGAAAAGACATTTGAAAGCACATAAAGTAACACATAGCAATAACCGACCATTTAAGTGCGACCGGTGCGACAGTAGTTTTAAAGCGAATTGTAAATTAAATAGACCTAAATTAATACATAATTAATAAACGACCATTTAAATTTGACCAATGTGATATAACTTACGGAAAATACAACTGAAACCCCATATTTTAAAACATACCTACCTTAAAAAACATTTGAAACTGCATAAAATAACACATACCAATAAAGGACCTATCAAAAAACTGATATCCGAGAAAGTACTTTATTAATAAACAAAATAAGTTTATACTACGCAAAAAATATAATTTAGGGGGAAAGTCACTGTGACGGGTCAAAAAGTTATCAATATTTGGGAATTTTTTTTATTTAATTATTTTAGGATAGGGTAGAGGATATTTTAACGCAACCCACGAAGTGGTAGCGCTTTTATGTTCGATTTTCCGTCCGTCCGTTCGTCTTCCACCGCGAGATCTCGGTTTCCCGACCACTAGAGACCTAGGGTTTTCGCTAAATGGTAGGTCTGTTGTTCTAGTTTAGCCCACTTTAGGATTATTTCCGGTTATGACCCCCTCCTTAAAAATTTTCATATATAATGGCTTCATGTTCCTTGTTGGACTCGGGGTTGATTCACGAATCGGTTGGTAAGGGTATTTTTTGAGTTGTAATAAGTGGATTGTGCGGCAACACCTACGTGTGGTTTTTGATATTTTTTTTACATATTTTCGAATATGTATACATGAAAAAAGCATAAAAATCGATTTTTCCGTCACAATGGCTTTCACCTTAAGACATTTAAATGAATGCCTTATTTCATTGAATTTAGTTGTTCCTCTTATAATTTATTTGCATGTAAGTGAAAAAAATAAATGTTTCAGAAATTAATTTAATACTGTATTTATTTAATCCTTGTGTTCATTTGTAATTTTAATTTAATAAATGCTTTATGCTAAAAGATAAATTAAGTTAGTTATTTTTATTAATCGACGAAAAAAATGTTCTATAAGAAATAGGTAGGTACTGATCAAATCATGACATATTTAATTTTTTAATATTTTTTAAGGGGCGAGGGGGAATTAAATCAACGATTTTTTTGTTAGAAAATTGCGAAAAATATCGTTATTATTACAAAGACCTATATGTTAACGGGGGGGGGGGGATAAATGAGATCAATCCCCCCCCCATGAGTCTACAAAAATTATAAGATGATTATTATATGCGAGCACTTTTTTCAATAATGAAGACTTATTAAACCAATTTTTGTACTTTGCACTACATAAGAAATAATTTTCATAATGAAAAATATAACCACGAGATTAATACTAAGTCATACCCCCCCCCCCCCCCTAGCGCAAAAAACTATCTACGCCACTGAGTATGTATACATACTCATACCTACATAAATGATATTGAAGGTTGAACTGCGCATTATTTTCAGCAAGACCATCAAAACTAATTATGAAAATTACGCTGAGTAGGAGGGCAGATACGACAATATAATTGTAATATACGAGTATGAACTGAAATACACATTATATCAAACATTATATCAAATAGCAAATTTGCTTGCTTGCGTAAATGAGGTATCAAACTTATATGACAGTTCTCTTGGAGTTTCGTGAAGACTTTGACAAGTTTCGCGCACGCGCTGTAAGTAAACATCAACGGTATTAAAACAGTGGTGATATTATGAAGTATCACTGCTCTAAATTCCATAACAAATCCATAGATACTATCACAGAATTAATACATCATTTGAGAGTGCTTGCTAGTTGTTAATACAGAATATATGAGTGGTACAATATGTATTTTTGTACCATGTGGAGGGGTAAATAAGACGTATATTAAGTTGGAAATGCCCTTATAGCAGCCTGCAAAAAAATAGGTGGAGATTTTGTAGCTTTTTTGTACCAATTTTGTACGCCTAAAATTAATTTTGTACCTTACCCCGTTTTCGAGAAAACTCAAAACTGCTAACTTAAATATTAAGCTAGCAGTCCGCGCGATATCTTTGGTTCCAATTTATCTACAGTTACGTGTCTGGTACCTGAATTTGTGTTTTTGAAAGTACTTATCGAAAAAGTAGTCAAAAAAAAGATTTGATGTATTTTCAACCTCAAAAATCAGCCAAAAATAAAAAATTGATCCACATAAAAAAATAAAATAAAAAATACAATTTTTTATCGTGCTACCAAGTAATTAGTACTTAATGTAATTTGTATGCTAGCAAACACTGTTCTTATCAAGAAGGATTACAAAATATAGGTATCAATCTGTAATTTCTACTAAAAAAAATACTAAAAACTCTTCTATTTAGTAAAATTTATCCGTACAAATTATCCTATGACTCATAGAACCTTATTAAGGTTTACTAAATACAGTACATATATTTTTAGTGCAGGTTGCTATGTAAAACAAATTAAAAATTAGTTTGAATGAAGAAAATCGACAAATATCTTACCGCGCGAATTTTAAAAACGCTTTTAGTTCATAAAAAATATCCGTACAAATTATCCTATGACTCATAGAACCTTATTAAGGTTTACTAAATACAGTAGATATATTTTTAGTGCAGGTTGCTATGTAAAACAAATTAAAAATTAGTTTGAGTGAAGAGAATCGACAAATATCCAACCACGCGAATTTTAAAAACGCTATTAGTTCATTAAAAAATATCCGTACAAATTTATTATCATATGACTCATAGAACTTTATTCAGGTTTACTAAATACAATGCATATAATTTTAGTGCAGACTGCCATGTAAAACAAATTAAACATTAGTTTGTATGAAGATAATTGACAAATATCCTACCGCCTACCGCGCGAAATGTTAAGATATAAGTTGATTGTTGTGAAAAATATAACGGCTAAAATAAAATATTTTTTTTGGAGATGGAACAGTCCAGTCTTACTAGATTATAAAGAAGTGTTTGTGGTTGAAAAATTCCGGCAACATAATTTTTGTAACTTTTGACTCTATATAATATTTGAAACAAACACGACACCTATCGATTAAGATTTTTTACACGTTATTTAAAACAAGAAAAAAACGCGTATACCAAAAATTAACTAGTTAGAAATTTTTACCCAAAAAAATACTAAAGTGACTGGATTAAAATATAATAGTTTTGAGATATATTTATTGTTGTAAAAAATATAACGGTTATTAATACATGTTTTCATGTAAAATAGTTAAAATATATAAAATTACGAAAATAACAAAAATAATAACAATAGTAAATAAATACCAACCTAATATAAAATTTCATTTTTTTTTTAATTTATTAAGAACAAAAATTGTAAAGATAAAATGTTGCATTCGCGCGGAAGGAATAAAATATGTACACGTTATTTGGTTCATTCAAACCCATTTCTAATTTGTTTTACATAGCAACCTGCACTAAAAATATATGTACTGTATTTAGTATAAACCTTAATAAAGTTCTATGAGTTATAATTTGTACGGATATTTTTTATGAACTAAAAGCGTTTTTAAAATTCGCGCGGTTAGATATTTGTCGATTTTCTTCATTCAAACTAATTTTTAATTTGTTTTACATAGCAACCTGCACTAAAAATATCTGTACTGTATTTAGTAAACCTTAATAAGGTTCTATGAGTCATAGGATAATTTGTATGGATATTTTTTATGACCAAAAAGCGTTTTTAAAATTCGCGCGGTAAGATATTTGTCGATTTTCTTCATTCAAACTAATTTTTAATTTGTTTTAAATAGCAACCTGCACTAAAAATATATGTACTGTATTTAGTAAACCTTAATAAGGTTCTATGAGTCATAGGATAATTTGTACGGATATTTTTTATGAACTAAAAGTGTTTTTAAAATTCGCGCGGTAAGATATTTGTCGATTTTCTTCATTCAAACTAATTTTTAATTTGTTTTACATAGCAACCTGCACTAAAAATATATCTACTGTATTTAGTAAACCTTAATAAGGTTCAATGAGTCATAGGATAATTTGTACGGATATTTTTTATGAACTAAAAGCGTTTTTAAAATTCGCGCGGTAAGATATTTGTCGATTTTCTTCATTCAAACTAATTTTTAATTTGTTTTACATAGCAGCCTGCACTAAAAATATATGTACTGTATTTAGTAAACCTTAATAAGGTTCTATGAGTCATAGGATAATTTGTATGGATAAATTTTACTAAATAGAAGAGTTTTTAGTATTTTTTTAGTAGAAATTACAGATTGATACCTATATTTTGTAATCCTTCTTGATAAGAACAGTGTTTGCTAGCATACAAATTACATTAAGTACTAATTACTTGGTAGCACGATAAAAAAATGTATTTTTTATTTTATTTTTTTATGTGGATCAATTTTTTATTTTTGGCTGATTTTTGAGGTTGAAAATACATCAAATCTTTTTTTTGACTACTTTTTCGATAAGTACTTTCAAAAACACAAATTCAGGTACCAGACACGTAACTGTAGATAAATTGGAACCAAAGATATCGCGCGGACTGCTAGCTTAATATTTAAGTTAGCAGTTTTGAGTTTTCTCGAAAACGGGGTAAGGTACAAAATTAATTTTAGGCGTACAAAATTGGTACAAAAAAGCTACAAAATCTCCACCTATTTTTTTTGCAGGCTGCTATAAGGGCATTTCCAACTTAATATACGTGTAAATAAGATAAAAACTTAAAAAAATAATTGACGTTTTTGGAATTATGTAATAAAATCATTTTGAGCTTTATTTTGTAGATCTATTATTATGTTTTATTGTGCCAATAATTTAATTTATGCACAAGCACAGGATCTCTATTCTCGAGCTCACTCGAGAATATGTCGATTCGAGTTTTTTGTTCGAAATTTTAAATCTCGCATGCCCAGGAGCAGTCGAAATTTTTGATTTGACATTTCTATAGAAAAAAAGTCGCATCGAAATTCAAGAATACCGTATAATTTACACAATCGAGATTCTATAGTAAATAGCTTAGTGACTTTTAGTTTTAGTTTAATAATCACGAATGAGAAAAACTCAAACGAACCCGAGAAAAGTAGAGGAAAAAGCCCATATTTCGGATACCATTTCTTTAACATGATGTAGTTTTGTCAATATTGATCTGAAATGTATGATATTTGCATATTTGATACTTCATTTCATATAGAACAATTTCCTGAAATACAATAATTTTATCAGCTATAATAATAACCTAAAATTTTTTTTTTATCAAATTCATGCTTTTTTTAACTACATGAAATGGGTTCCAAATTTCGGATACATTTTGATCTACCATTTTTTAGGGTTCCGAAGAAACCCTATTAATATCACTTTTTTATGTTTGAACTGTGCTGTTAAAAAAAACAATAACATTAAATTTTCAAATATAAGTATATTGAGAATTTTTATTACCTAAAATTTAAAATATAAACCAAAATGTTTAAAAATATATATTATGTGTTCAACCATTCAGTGAATGCATTTCATACAAATAAATCGTGTTTTATTAATAAAACCAGAGCATTTTTCCAGATACTCAGAATATACGCTGAAACGGCCCAATAAAGATCTATTTAAATTTTTTTATTAACCAGTGAAAAGTTCACATCCGAAAATAGGCACTGAATACTATCCGAAATTTCACTTCATCACGTTTATCAATATTTCAAACATCACACGTTGTTTCTGAACAGAAATTCAAAATACACCTCTAAACAAATATGATACATTAAATAAACAATATTATAACTCACCTCCTGGCTGCCATAAATGTTAGAAGTTGACATTGTAAAATATTTGAGTTCGAGTAAAATTTTTCAAAATTTTTATCAAACCAACACACGTTCCTTCTTCGTTCAAAGTGAGACAATAACAATATGGATGCTAAAAGTACACGTCAGTAGTGTTGGCAACACTATATATCGTTCAGTTGTCAAGATATCATCGTTTCCGAAATTAAGACACTATCCGACATTTGGGTACTTTCCTCTATATAAAAACCGGAGTCGATAAAAACGTAAACTCCGCTGTAACTCCGACTTCAACTTCAAAACCCTGGGGGTTTATCGCATTTAAAAAAATAATTTTATTTATTTAGTAGTAAATGCTTCGATAATAACATAAACAAATTATATTGCGATATTTAAACTCTTTTTTTACATTGGATAAAATTACCAAGTTGAAAAAGACGCAACCTATACCTAAAATTTAATTACCATTAAGGGGTTAGGTGTAGTCAGAATTTTCAAGAAATCGATTTTCTTTTTTTTGCATTTTTGGAAGCTACTACAACGGCTGAAGAACTATTATATGGCCCATTAATAGATGACTCGGTGTAAGTAATTAAATAATACGTATTACTTTACGTAAATTGAGTGTAAAACTTTAAATGCGTTTTTCTCAAAACTATGTTTATGAACTGGTGACCACTGTAGCTCGAAAACCGCTCGGTAGATTTCAATGAAATTTATACAGCTTTTTGAAAACATGGAAAACTAGTGCCTGATCGAAGGATTTTTTTTTTAAATTTCGATTTGTTATAAACAATTAACTGTTGGTTTTTTTCCCAAAAATCTGGAAAAAAATTTCCTGAGGCTGCCATTTAGTTAATTTAAGAAAGAAAAAAAAAAGCTTCGATCAGGCACTAGATTATCTATTAATAAAACTATTTTTTTTGTCTGATTGAATTTGGATGAATCTCCAAGGATAAGTGATGGTCACCGCAAGGAGCTTTGGTTGAAACTGAATCAACACAAACAGCCATTACTTTTAAAACTATTAATTTTTTTTCTAAAATTTCTGTCAAGTCAAGTCGAAATCTTATTTAATGATGCTATGTTTTTACTTTTATAAAATAAAATAATTTACTGACAAAAAAAATAATTTTAAATTGTCATTTTTTCGTGTCTCTGACTACACCTAACCCCTTAAAAAAATACGGAAGTTCACATTTGCAGTATTATGACTCAACCAACACACCGATTAAAAAAACTGCCTTTAAATGCACATGTTTAAAGGTCAAACAGAATGACTTTACAAAATGCTATTATGCTCGTCCCATAAAGTGATATTTATTATATGTATTTATCAGGACATCATCTCTAAATATACGAACAAATGTATACTACATAACTTTAAAATGCTCTTTTTACGGACATTAACTGCTACCTACATACACCGAGTCCCAATGATTGCTAAATTGCAATTTAACGAATCATTATAGGCGTGCTCAAAAAAACAGCTGTAATAACTTTATTGTTTGCCCCTCCTCCTTAAACAGTATCCTATTTGTTTCACTTGATTTATATCTGCAATTATTTTTTATGTGAATGGTAAATGTCTCTAGAAAATAATCAATTAAAATTTTCAAGTCGTGAGAAAAACATTGCATTGGGTCAAGACAATTCTTGTCTAATATAAATCGAAAACAATATTTTCTTACTAAAATATAATTCTATAATATTTTTCTCATTAAAAAAATTAATTCTCTGCTTTTAAATAATACTTATATCGAAAAAATATATATTTTCTATTGTTTTAAGGAGGTTGACAGTGTTGACAGTTGACACCATAGAAAAATATCGAATGATTTCGATGAAACTTTGAAAATAACAAGGCATTTATATTTAAAAAAAAACTTTTTAAAGTATTGGCAGAATAGTACAATGTCCGGTATTATAAAGGAGCTAACAAATTTGCAAGCTTGCAAGCACTCTCAAATGGGGTATCAAACATACATGACAGTTCTCTTGAAGGTTTTGACAGATACTTTCATACAAAACTCAAAGAGAACTGTCATATAAGTTTGATATCTAATTTGAAAGTGCTAGAAAGCTTACAAATTTGCTAGGTTCTTTATAATACCCAGTGGCAAAACTACCGCCGGTCTGGCCGGTTAGATTGTCCGGGGCCCCGAGCATCTAGGGGGCCTCCAAAAGTGGTGAATTTTTTTTTATTGCTGTGTTTTTTTAGAATCGAAAAGATTAATAAAGTTTTTGGTGAAAAAGCTAATTTTTCAGTTATTTTATTTTAAAATTCTAAAATTAAATATCAAAATCTCAAAAACTTTGGCGTGTTATTGACTGTTTTTCATTTTAGTATTGTATTTTTTTTAACATAAATCAATTTTTCTCGAACGTTTCTGTATACCATACCTCAAATATTTACATCCCTTCAAAATTCTAAACAATAATTATTATTATGGAGGGAGATAATGTAAAAAAAATCCTGTCAAGGGCCCTCTTCTGAAAAATTGTCTGGGGCCCCCATTTCTATAGTTACGCCACTGATAATACCGGACATAAGATATTAAATAATCAAACTAACATGCATTCTAATGAGAACTGCATAATTTCGAGACATGACAGAACTTTTTAAAATGATGTGACAGAGAGAATTTGATGAAAATGTGAACATATTATGTATGTATATTTATAATACCGGACATAAGAGGTTTTATTCCCAGAAGAAAATGAATCCTAAAAATAAATTTTCACCCTTACGGTTTGTCGTATTTGAGTTATAGACATACAGACAGACAGACCGACAGACACACATACATACATGAATTCAATTAAGGTCAAAATGGATAGTTCCTATACACTTAAAAAAACAATAAACAAAAAATCACCGTGGAAGCCTCTAAATTTTTATTACTTTATTTTAACCTTTAAAGAACGAAACAAAATTTCATATGTACGTGTATAATAAACAAAAATGTTTGATTGTAGATTGTAGCACCATAATAACATTTGATTATCACTTTTAAATATCATTCTAATGCCAGCAATGCCCTTCACGAATTTTCAAACAACTTGGAATATGTATTCCGCTTTTATATTACTGCAAAAATAAATAAATAAACACGAATTTGTCTCATGAGAACCAATCATTCTAATCTTAAACAATACATCTGTTAAACAAGGACACCAAATAGAACATTCTATTTAATGTGTGTGTATTTGTTTCACTCTGACAGTGGCCACGACAAGGTCATGGTATTGCAAACAAACGCGGAATGTTAGTTATCCAGTTGGTAATGTAGGTTACTGTGACCATCTGGTTTTAAAATCGGGATGAAAGGGTTGAAAAAAGCTTGTTTTGTATGCGGAGAGTTTGGCAAAGCTTCTGACGCGTGAAAAATATTTATTTTCATATATATTTCTTGTCAGTTATGTTGTAAATAAGTGACAAATTTGTGAAATGTATTATGAAATACGTAAATCATATTTTTTTCATGTTTTATTTCAAATAACTGTTTTAAGTTATTCAATAAAAATGTTTGATAGATAGGTATTTCAGTCATGCGGATTTTCTAGATTTTTATAAAAATAATACTGCTTCAGAATTTTGTTTTATCTTTCTTAAGTTGTTACCCCCTGGCTAGTTATATTGAAGTAAAAAAAAAACGAATTTATCGAGTTGCGACGATGTTCATAATGTGCAAAATTTTGTTTTTCGCGAATTACATTTTACGGGTTCCGAATAAACCCTATTGATCTCATTTTGCCTTTTTCCAGTCAAAGCAAATATCTCGTAAACTACAAGCTAGAAACTTGGAATTTTTACTGAATATATAAAGTTTTGCTCCCTAGACAAATATTTGAAAAACATTTTTTTTTTAATTTTTAACGCATTGGTTGCAAAAAAGTATACCATTTTTTGATGAAAACGCAATTTAAAAAAATCTTTTTATTATATAAAGCTTCTTTTATTAACAATCACTGAAATTTTTAAATATTTTCTTCCATATTTCGACCTGAAATATTTATTCGATTCATTATAATTACGTATCTTTTTATTTTAATAAAAACTTATCATACGAAGTTATATTTATTTTTTGCAGAAATAAGGTATTTTACGTATAAAAATTAATTAATTATTTGAATTAGTTTAAAAATTAGAACCAAAAAAATTCTTTAACATCTCAAAAAAATAATACATTGTTTTCGGCATCAGCCAGCCCTATCCATAAGAAATAATAAGAATGAGATATTTGCAAATTACAAAGGATGGGCATGAACACAATTGTTATACGTCTCTCAATTGGCTGACAAAGACCTTGATGTGACGGCCGAATGCTGTTTCAAATTATATAAGCATCAACAAAGTCATATCTGTTACGAAATTGATCACCGTAATTGCATGCGTGAAAAATAAAAAAAATATTTATGTTGGCATAGGTTTTTGAAGGTTTATAAAAGATGAACCAATCTTTAAACTAATAATAAATAAATATTTTAGGACTGAAATAAATATGGTACATAATATTTCAATATGAAGGTTGAAAAGACAATGATTATACCTAGAAATCAAGCAACAGTTGTATAGATTAGCATATAAACATATGTCAGGTAAAATCTTTTCTCTGGGTAACGAATTGCTTTATGTTATCTATGGATTTGATAAGTGTAAAATAAAAACTAAATTTTTAAAATTCATATTTATTAAGTTGTTTCCGTATTGAGAATACCTTGTAGAAAGATTTTCGTTTGGTTTAAGTCGAGATCAAATTCTTTATAATACTGTGAATTAGATACAAAATATAATTTATAAAATACTAGCTGTTATATTCTGCGACTTCGTCCGCGAGGTAATGTAGATTTCTGGTGTGATATAGTCGATAAAACAGTAAAAAAAGTAAATAATATAACAACAAATGTCACACACATTTTTTATCTAAAAAATTTTCGGAATACAAAGTAGCCTTTGTCCTTCCTCAGGATGCAAGCTATTTTCCTGCCAAATTTCATCATGATCGGTTCAGCGGTTTAGCCGTGAAAAGGTAACGAACAGACAGATACATTTCGTCGCTTATCTAACAACACCGCAAGTCATTTTGACCAACTTTACAGAAGAGCGAAAAAACCTTGTATGTTTTAGTTTTATATAGGCTACCGGCTTGCGCGCTGTCACTATTTTTTGAATTCTGGTCTCTTATTGTCCGAAACGTCTAGAATGTGATTGGTAGATCGATGCGCAATGAGTAGCTCTATCCAATGACATTAAAATGTAAAAACCGCTAATTTTCTACTTGAGCGGTGTTGTTAGGCGGCCCATAGACGATCAATTTTATTGCACAATATCACGGATTGTCCAATATTATTGACCGTTTAGAAATCATATTGAAGATTGCGCAATGATTTTACAAAAGTTTGAGCGAGTTTAATTTTATTGCGCCATATTTTTTCATTGTGTCGTCTGTAGGGCGTATTGTACAATATTTTTTAGTCTACTGTTCGGAGCGGTCCCGTACGATTTTTGCATTTATAATAAATATTAGTATTGTTATCAAAAAAGGTAACTTATAGAAATAGTATTTTTGTGAAAAAATGAAACATGAAAACATGAAATTTTAGTTTCGTTTAATATTTTAAAATACGACGCACAATGTAAAATCTAGACATCCTATAAGCGGTAGTATAGAAAATAGAGCACGATAATGAAATATTAATATATTTTTATACTTGGCAAATTAATGGACTTCTGTCACCAGTCCCATTACTAAAGATATTTTAAAAATAAGCTAAAAATAAACTAAACCAATTAAAACAATCTGATCAAGTGTTTTTACGGCGCCATAAAAATATTTTGTATCAAAGCACTGATTTTAAAAAAAAACATGAAAATGTTTCAAAGCTCTCGATTGAGATGATATTCGAGATCTATTAAAGAAATGTCTCAAATCAAAGGAAAATGACAGATAGCTGTTACCCACACACAAAAGAGCGTAGGTGGAAGTGTATGTATTTATAAATATCTATAGGGTAGAGCAAGGTTACTTAAGCAACTTGGCATGGAATCAGTGCCGTAGCTAGAACCTATATTAACTAACATAAGGGCTCGAAATGAAAAAAAAATATAAAAATAATAATGAAACTATTTATTTGATAGTATGCTTATTTTCAATAAGAAACAAAACTAGTAGAATACTTAAGAGCATTTGTCTATAAACTTTTTTAGATGATTGTACCGCATACGAATCTTCAAAATTCGTTTGATCTGGGATTTTTTATTGAGTACAGTGGGAAAGAGAAGAAAGGAGGGGGTGAAGTAAAAACCTTAATTTTAAAATTTATTATTGAAGGGGGTAAATCTGTGTATGATTTCAAGATAAAAAAGTTCGTATAAACATAGGGGTCAGTCCGCGGTAATCGATACCAGACAGTTAAAAAAATATTTAACGAAAATGAATACTAAAATATAAAATTAACAGGCTATTTAACATCAATGTTCATAAACCAAAAGAAAATTAGAAAAATTTTGGTTAATTTTCAAAATATTTCCAAAAATTTACAAAATTTTTCCAAAAAGACAACAAATAAGGTGAAGTCACAATAACTTACTTAAGAATAAGTGATGATCGTGGCAAACTATTAAAAGTCTTTGACAATTACATATCAAACGTGACGTTTGACCAAATTAACAAAAAATTACCTTCACCAACAATAATGACTAAGGGTGACCGCATTTATTATAAATTTAATGAGTCTATTGATGTATTTGATAAATAATTATTATAAGTATTAGTTAATAATATCAAAAAGCAAATAAACACACAAAAAGTACTCTTATTGTCTCCTTTTATTCAACGTGTCACGACCGTCACAATGTTTGTTGAGTAATAACCAGTTAAATACATTACGTATTTATCTGATGCTCGTGTGGTACTAAAAAGTAATTTATTCGTAACATATTAAAGTATGATTATTATAAAGTAACTTCAATATTTTCGCTAAACTTTCGGGTTTTTGGATAGAGGTTGCAAAACTTGCAATAGTTGGCTTCACAACCGTCATAGAGCTTTGAACGCTGACAATTTTTTGTAAAATAAATGTAGACTTTTTATTCTTTCAATATACTTGTATTGCATTAAGATCTACAGAAA
This sequence comes from Sialis lutaria, assembly GCA_949319165.1. Lineage (NCBI taxonomy): Eukaryota > Metazoa > Arthropoda > Insecta > Megaloptera > Sialidae > Sialis > Sialis lutaria. Next base: position 20,956,326 of record OX439241.1, read on the forward strand.
AATGGTAAAACCATGTTATTAACTAGTATTATTTAGAAATTATGAACTCCAATCCGAGTTGAAATGTCACGACCGTCACCGCAGACTGACCCATAGGTCTAATTTCGCTTTATTTTAGATATACAGAATGATCAAGATTTTTGTTATTAATTTTTGACAGTCAATTAAAATTTATAATTGATTTAACAGAAATGGGAATTAGTTATCTAAAGTTGTTAAAAAATATTTCAATAAAAAGTGTAAAGAGTACTTTAAGTGTAAAAAATATTTTATTTTTACGTATAAAGAATTGTTGTTCTTTATTTTTTACTGAAAAACAGTTCAAGATACGAAAAAAAATCATGAGATATTTTTTAACATAATAATGTTTATTTTTGAAAAAAGCAGTGGCGTATAATTTCATCATTCAAAATAATTAAGGTGACGTTAATTTGGACGCCAATGGTTGAAACTGAAAATCTATTTTTTCACAAAAGATGAACCGATCTCTACACCTTGTTTACACCCACCAAGTTTTATAAAAAATATCTCATGTAGTTTCGAAATTATTTAAAAAAAACAATTTTGATCATCCTGTATATTAATAAATGTTTATATGAACTTTATAATAATAACATAAAGTATACTTTTTAAATATTTTGTTTTTTAACCCGCTACTGAATGTATGCTATTCTTTTGCCTATTCAACCTTGTAGTAACGCCACTGTGTTGTATTAATATTCGACCATCAAAACTAAACCATTTAAATTCCATATAGAATTTGTGTAAAAAGTATAAAGTAAGTAAATGACGCCAGACTGGGCGTTTATTGCCCATCTAATTATTTATTTCCTATAAAAATGCCAGTAAAAATAAGAAATTTTTTAAATTAAGAATTTTATATGTATTTATGTACATTAGTTATTTAAACGATGTTTTTTTTGACTTTGAGATTGCGATATGATATTTTTGATGGGTTATATTTAAATCTGCAAAACTGTAGTCACACTTCGCAGTATTATAAGAGCTTCAACCAATTTCTAACTTACTATATCTAACTCGAAAACAGAGTCGTGTCAAAAGAAAGAGATGAAAAATAGCTTAGGATATACTTGTCCTTTTTAAACAGGAGTATCTATTTCATTCCTCTTAAAAAAGAAATAGATATATCCTAAACACCGCCGCATCTCTCTCACTATTTTGAAGAAATGTTACACCATTATGTTAATACAAAAGCGCGCCGTCCATGCTTTATATCTATGATATTTTTGTTATTTAGTTTGGCCGGTAAATATTGCGTATGTGTGGCCGTAGCTTAATTAATGTTATTCTATACTTAAGGGGCAATTTAAAGTTATTTTTAACTTAAATTGGATTATTTTGATATTTTAAACAAGATCTTAAGATCATCTTCAAACGTTTAATGTAGAGTAGAACATAAGATAAACATTTTTATCAATACAGTAACCGCGGAAGCCTTCGATTAAAAATTTACAAATTGGTTAGTCTTAGGTGATTTCTTAGAAGTTTTAGATAAAATATAATAAGGCTTCGGGCTGAGAGGATCCTTTTTCTCGGTCTTTAATTTTCACGAGACGAGATTTTCAGTTATAAATCAAAGATTAAACGAGACTCATCTAAACAATAATTATAAAATAATTGAATTTTTCATAACAAAAGTAGAAAACACATTTTTTTTAGAGATCATTACAGAAACTAAATTCATATAGACCAGGGGTTTCCAATCGTTTTCCTACATTGACTCCCTTTAAATTAAAAGAATGATTTTCTTCATCGACCCCTTTACATTTTTCCTCTATAATATACATACAGCATATAAGATAATTTAATAATACTAATATTTGCACTATAGTATAGACCTTTTATAAACTTCCATCGACCTCCAAGGGGTTGGGAACCCCTGATAAAGATAATAATAATAAAATTGTCAATTAATACAGTTGGTATACCTGTAAACTTATTCCATTTTATAATATCGGTCAATAACTTATTTTCTTTGAAATTTTAGATATTGGTATACTTCAGATTTAAAACTATTGCAAACATTAATTTTATAAAAGAACAAAATATTTAACTAAAACTTGCTAAAGACTGTGTTTTTTATTATTATTCTGAATCAATATTTTAATTTTATACATCAAACATCTTTACCAAAATAGCACAATTTATAAATAGCTTATTTTTGTTTGTCTATGCAGATAATATAATTAAAACATATTTTATCTGAAACTGAAAGTAAAGAAAAACAAAATAATTATCTACAAATAAAAAAAAAATTACGAGCTTTTCTTTCGAACATTAAGCTGTTTACAGAAAAATTTTCGGACAAAAGTGGAAAGGTCGATATAATTTTTTTGCGAGTGTTTTAATTTCAAACATTAACATTCTTTCTGTTGTATTTTCTTAAAGTTAATTTATTGTTAATGATAAAAATTATGCACGATACATTTATTTGCTAAAAATTAATTCATAACACGTACATATAAACAATGCTTTCTTATATTTTATGTTATTCTTTTATAAAAAAACATATCTATATTATAATAATATACGTACATATGGTGTAATTTCATATATTACATGCATATGCCATTAAAAGAAGAGCAAAATTAAGTGTTTTTTTTTTTTTAATAATTAAATTTGATACATGCACCTGATAACACGAATATGTTTTTATTGTTAGGTTAGATTATGGTTTAATTGCTGTTTTATTATAATTAGTAAAAATATTCCAAGGGCATTTCGTCATCTTATTATTACGTAAGAAATTCTGCTTATTTCAGGAAGAACGGATATGAGTGTTGTACATCCGGATATAAAAATATATATAAATAATAATGATTTTTTTTGTTATACTTTTTTAAGACTCATCGTGATTTACATTTTTTTATTGTTTAGATTCTAAGTAAAATTAAGTTTATCTACATATTACTAATAATGTAACTCTCATTTGAATAAGTAAACAAATTTTATATAAATATTAAATAATTGTTTTCATCATGATTTATACATTAAAGATTTCGTCGAAATATAAACCGTAACAAAACCGACTGACAAAAGGTTCGGTTTCGGTTTTGGCCTAAGATACCTGTTTCGGTTTCGGCCAAGAAAAACATTACATAAAAAGAACTTACTTATGTTTCTACTAACATAAGTGTGTCTGTCTTTCTATCTATCTGTCTGTCTGTTACTTTTTACGGCTAAACCACTGAACCGATCTTGATGAAATTTGGAACGAAACTATGTTAGATAAAAAATAGGTAGGTATGTGACATTTGTATATAATTTTTTTCTACTCCTTCATTTTCATTTGACAGCTCTTATCAGTGGTGGATTTAAGGGAAATGAGCTAGGTGGCAAACGTACCGATGGTGCCTTTTATTGAGTAAAAAAATTTCACTTTAATAATTTTTTGGTTGCACCAATTCAAAAATTGATTGATGTGAAAAAAACATTAATTCATTGAGAGCTATAAATTAATTTTTAATTATATTATTAATACATTAATAATTTTTAGTTGTCTTTTGACTTCTTAATTAATTTTTTTATGGCTTCAACCAAACATTTTGTTTTGTTTTGTTATTTATTTATTATTTATTGTATGAATTGTTATCGGCAATCTCACTTATATATTTCGACTTATATGTACATTTAACTCTTGTTTAGACATATAGTTCATGTTAGGTTACATTGTTTTAAAACCTTGTTTCGCCTCTTGTTGTGCAAATATTTAGATTGTCGAATTCAGATCTATTTTGTTATCTACGTTTTTTTCGATGTACAAAATACTTAAATTATTAAGTGTTTCCTCAGATAAAGTGGCACGCAAAATTATTGGATGGAATCGAATTTTTTTTACACATCAGAATCTGAATAGGCTCACATACAAAGACTCTTTATCTGGAGGGGCCCTTGAGAGCATTTTCAGACGGGGGCCCAGGCGGCAACTGCTCATTTGCCACCCGTTAAATCCGCCACTGGCTCTTATTATCCTAAATTCTACGGGAACCATACATATCTTATTATAAACGACGCAAACGAAGCTGAGGGTAACAGTTATTAGTTATTAATAAATTAGATTACGTTATTTTTTAAAAAGTGGTCTAACAAGAAAAGTAAATTAAAAATGTATGTATATGTGTAATTTTAATTCATAAAAATACACCAACGCTTTTAGAGTAAATCATTCATGTTCTGCGAAAAGTTGTTATTCATTACCTACTTCATATAATTTGACCATATGGTTATCAACACCTATGTATGTATTAAAAAAAACAACAGTGTCGTCTCATTAGCGTAAAACATGCATATGTATATTTTTGGCAGGTTTTTAATAATGAATATTAATATAAATTTTTATTGAAAAAATATGATATATTATTTTTAATAAAAAAGTCACAGGCAGTAGCAAAAAATAAGAAATATGGTATTTTTGCTTAAGTTTGCGAAAAAAGCAATCAAATTATTTCAAGCTTTAAAATCTATGATTTATTTCCATCGAGCGAGAGTTTACAGAGTTTAAAAGAGAATATTATTTTCAAGCTTCGATTTATTACTATCAATTTTTTATACATTGAACTTAAATTGGAAAAAAAACCATTAGAAATAATAAACTAAGTAGCGAATTTTAATAGTTAATGTTACATAAATTATTACTTCTAATATATCCAGGGCCGGCCTAAGACATTTAAGCGTCATGGGCTACCAAAATTGAGCACCTTGTGTTTAATTAATTTTTGTCTTCTAGAACTTCGTTGATTTTTTTGGTCACTTTTTATTCTTTCGTGTTTGTTTTTTATTAAATAGGTACTTAAAAAATGCAAAAATATACATGGAAAAAAAGAAACCTGAAGAATTACAGTTTTTTCCTATACATCCCGGATAGTTAGCGACAACCTATCATTATTAAATATTTTTTACAGTCTAAAACTGTGATAATGTTTGCAGATACTCAATACATTTATTAATGAATAAACATTACAGCCTAAAATTATGTTATTATAGTTTCAGAGAGTAAAAAATATGTTATAATAATATATAGGTTATCGCTTACTATCCGGTATGTACAAGGAAAAACTATAATTCTTTAGGTTATTTTCCGTGTACTGGTTAACTGGTTACAGTATTTTTATAACAAATTCTTTAATCATTCAGATAAGACGATATTTTCCCCTCTTAAATAAGTAAAAAATACTTTGATTTTAAACTTTTAAATATCATAATTATTTTAAAAATCAAATTTTCACCGTCTTCGGAACTTTCGCGTCTTGTCGGCGCCATAAACCTACAGCCCTATTACCCAATATACAGATGGGTCTGAATAAATACATTAAAACTTGACATATCATATTATTTTGACATTAAAAAAATAATGTTATTACTGATCAATAAAATATAATTTTACGATTTAAAAACCAATATTTTAGTGTAAATAAAACATTGATAATTAAACCTACAGTCTGTATATTTAATTCAGGATAAATTTATACATAACACCTACATTCTAAATGTATGTAATCAATATGTCAAATAATATTTATTAATACTTCGAATTCTGCAATACTTATATTTGTATATCGTATTTAGATATTAAAAGTAAATAGGCGTAAACAATTCGACGATAAAAATGAATACGCATAAAAAGAAAATGCATATTAGTACAAACTGATATTTAGGATTTTAATCAAACTTAAAAAAATGTATGGGTTAAGAAAAATGAAAGAATGGAAATACGTGATTTATATGCAATGAAAAACAGTACAATTTTGGTATTATGAACTGATTTGGAACTTGGAACCGAGGTTCATTGGGATTACTAATGTTTACAAATATTTAGATTAGGCGTATTTTACTTCGTTCTTATTTCTATTTATTGAACACTTGATTTTATTTATATTTAGTAAACAAATTAAAATATTATCTCAAGTTAAAATTATTAGAGGTAGGTAGGTGTGGTAATAATTAGAATTACACCCATACCTCACTTTGCGTCGTGGTTACGTTCCAAAAAAACACGACGCAAATTGAAACGACGCAAAGTGAATTATTTAAGTTACTCTCGTTTTAATTAAAAAAAGACTCGAACCCAAAACAACGCAACTTCGAAAATTTAACTATGCACAGTGAAAATTAGTACTAATTCAGCAGCGACGCAACTTCGAAAAAAACGCAAAACGAAACGACGCAAAGCGAGGTATTGGTGTATAGTAGAAACCGGTTATAACAACATCGAAGGGACCGATCATATTGGTCGTAATAACCGGTAAAAATGCAATTATATAGGATTCAATTGGACTTTTATTTTGAGTCGTTAAAACAGATACGTCGTATTAACCGATGTCGTTATAACTTCTTTCTACTGTAACATAAATGAATTGAAGCAATTTGATATTTTTACCGCGATCTTTGGATTGTTTTTGAATCCTGATTATAAGGCTCACAATTATAAGACATACATTATAAGAGAAAAGTAAATTATAAACAGTATTGTCTACGGTCATGGAAACTCACCAAATATTGCATAAATAAAAATACAAAAACTACTAATAATGATATTTTCTTGACTAATGCCTAATATCAACCAACCAATTTAAAGCTCATTTAGCGCTAAATACTCATTTAAAGTTTTGCTGTATTGCAAATGTGATTTAAATAAATATTTAGGTTTTCAATGAAAAATGTACGTGTTATGCGTTGTAAAAATATAGTGCAGAAAATTAAAAAAACATTTAATTAAATGTATTATGCTTGGTTCTTTTGATAATACGAAAGTTAGTTTCAGTAGCATTTAAACTTGAATTATCAAAAAAATAAATATCGTTAATTATATATTTTCTTAATTTTTAGTTGGTTTTTAAATGATTCCGGATTTACAAAATAGAACAATTTCAATTTTTTACAATGTGATAAAAATAATAATTTAAAAACACTTACGTGTCAAAAATATCCGTCCGATGGGACCTCCCATTAAACGCAGCCGGTGGCGAAAGACTTTCCGAATCCGAGTACGGCGAACTGACCGTCGTCTTTGTTGTGAAAGTAACAGCACCACCATTCCTTCTCAATGCACCCTCAGTGTTGCTCCTCTTGAGCGGCTCGCGGGCCGAATACAACCCTCTCGCATACTCATCCCGTCTCAAACTTTCCGACGTAAACAGATCATCAATCGGATCCTTTCTACGAACAACCGTATCACCGTTGTACGACGTTTTACCGAAACTAGCTTTACGTACGAGACTCGGGCTCGCAAGACCCGATTGTGTTTTAATCATAGCTGGATCTACCGGCACTGATCCGTACGTGAAAGGTCTACTGTCCTGTCTGGCGTGATAGGGAATGTTTCTGTCGTCCACGGTTACGGGTGACGTATCGTCATCGATGTAGCTCACGCTGTCTAGTGTGTGAATCACTGACTGAAGTGTGTCCTCGCAAGCGTGCCCGTTCTGCTGCCGGTTGGTTCCTCCACCACCACCGCTGCTGCCGTTTGATTGCTGAGGTAGGGGAGATGTGGGCGATGTGACGTGGTTATTGGTGTTATTGTTGTTGCGGAGTGGAGGTTGCGATATGGACCTGTGGCAAACAGGAGGTGTTTGTTTGTTTTACGTTGTTTATTAAATATTATGTTATTGCTAGATTTCATAAACGATACATTTCAGACCAAAATTTAACAGAGAGAGAAACAAATAGCAGTTTTCAGGAATGCTAGATAACTGCATTTTATCAAAACTGGGGATATAACCAATATTTAACAGATAGAAAGAGAGAAACAAAAAGCAGTTGCCAGGCCCTGAGAGAGCTTCAACGGGGCCCGGGCCAACCCACATTTTGAAAGGCCCATATATTTTAAGAAATTTTCTTTTTGCTTTCTACTTGTATTTTTTCCACAAGGTGTGTATTTTTTGTTGTATATTTGTTTTTTAAATAACCCCTGCTAAAAATAGTATAAGTATCAAAAAAATATATAAAAATGTAAAATATAAATAACTTTCAAAGCGTCGGGGCCTCTGAGACACAGGGGTTCCGGGCCATATGGCCCTCCTAGCCCCCCCCCCCCTCTATCTGGGCCAGGAAGTTGTTATATTCAGAAATTCTAGATCACTGCATTTTATTAAAACTGGGCAAGATGGGTTATCCGTTAGTCGTTGGTATGGTATGGTATTCAAAATATTGGTTATGTATTTCAATTGTAAGCTTGTTTGTTTTTAGATGAGACTAAACTAACAAGGGAACCTTTTCAAGTCGAAAATTCGTATCGAGTTTAAACTTTGTATATATGTAGTTAGAGGAGGTCAAGATAAGTAAGAAAAAAATTATCTTAGCTGCGGTAAAACGGTTTAAGGGGGTGAAACACCCCTATGAAAATGTGCAAAATAATGATATTTTTTCAAATAACTATGAAACAAATGAAAATTTAAAAAAATCCATAATACAAAATTTTCATGATTTTTTATGCTCTTTCGAATGGCGGTAGTCAAAATTCGAAAAAAATTTAGTGGGTGGGAGGTGGTTGTTAATGATTTAATTTTTTCGAATTTTTACTGTCGCCATTCGAAAGAGTATAAAAAATCATGAAAATTTTGTATTGTAGATTTTTTTTAAATTTTCATTAGTTTCAGAGATATTTGAAAAAAATATGATTATTTTGCACATTTTCATAGAGATGTTTCACCCCCTTAAACCGTTTTACCACAGCTGTGATAGTTTTTTTCTTACTTATCTGGACCTCCTCTAACTATATACAATGTTTAAACTCGATACGAATTTTCGACTTGAAAAGGTTCCCTCGTAAGTTTAGGTTAGTCTCGTATCGTCAGTATTTAAAAGATAACGGTCTCGTTCGAATTTTATATTTTTAAGGCGGGAAGAAATCAATATATGGTCAATAATATATATTATTAAATTTATATAATTTACCTATGGGATGTACACAGGATGATTTAAAAAGAATGTAAAAAACTAAGTTTAGGTTAGCCTCGTATCGTCAGTATTTAAAAAGTAACGGTCCCGTTCGAATTAAATATTTTTTTCTGGGGGGGAGAAACAAATATATGGTTCACCTTATATGTTCTTAAGTTTATATAATTCGTATATGGGATGTACACAGGATGATTTAAAAAGAATGTAAAAAATTGACAGTAGATCGAGGATAATATTTTCAGCAAAAAATTCTTCGTGAGGGTGTTATAACCCCCTAAAAAATATTGGTTCTCTAGTTAATATCTGGAGAACCCATTGTGATATTGTTATGAGTTAGTATTAATAAAGGTTATCGATTTTCAGTATCAATCAATAATTATTTAGCTCAGGGGTGTAATATAGGGGAAATAAAAAAAGATGAAAGTCTAAAAACCAAATTACTCTATATACAAGTCTGTGCTAAATAAGTTGATACTGAAAATCGATGACACTTTTTAAAACTAAACCTATTACCAACTTTCATAATTTTATAACAATGGGTTCTCCAGATATTAAACTTATAGTTTTTGAGAAGCTGTAGCTCCTTCAAGAAGAATTCCCGAACACATATTCATTTGAAGTTTTTTGCTTAAAATAATTTTCACAATCCACTGTTCAAGTTTTTTTTTTGTAAACCGTATTTTTTTCAATTATAAAAAATTTAATAGCCATGAACTATTTTCTATAATATTATAAAATTTATTTTGAATGAAACTGCATTCATATAACTTAAAAATGACATTTTCACGGATTGATGAATATATTAATGCATGGCAGTGTCCAATTTGTTTCGATATAACTAAAATATTCGTCATAAATGTTGCTCATTGTTATTTTAATAAATCTACACCGTAACAAAATGAATTCTGAAATCAGTTGAAAAACAATAAATACAAACCTAGTCATAGTAGCCGGTTTCAAATCAGGAATACTCTCCACTGTCATCAGCATATCACTGAGCAGTTCATCCAGCTCCCTGTGTCTATCTTCAGGTGTTATCGGGGCGGTGGTGTTAGACCCAGCAGGAGGCGGGCTGGAAGACGACGCATTAGATGTGTTATTACTTAACGGCGCAGCGGCCGCTTGTTGGTGGCCTGACGAAGAGATTCCTGAGTCCATGGACACGGTTAGAGGGCTTGTTACACCGGCGACTGGGGATAGGTCGGGTTTCTTGGCTATGGTTGCGTAGATTGATCCGTCCAGGGGACCGTATGTGTGGTTTACTTCACCATCTGGAAGAAAATGAGTCTTAGGTTAGTTGGAGATATATGAAATTTTGAGAATTATCAAATATTAAATCTATAGTATACATAATATAAAACAAAGTCCTCGCCACGTCTGTCTGTTTGTCTATGCACGCTTTTCTCAGTAACTACTGAACAGATTTTATTCCGGTTTTCATAAATAGATTCATATTTATTTCATATTAGAGTATTTCACGAGGAAGAGCTGTATATTTTGTGTAAATTTCATGAATTTGGAAAAGGAAACAATTGTTGGAAAGATATCTTCGCGTGCGCTGCGTAAATAGTGGTAAGTGAAAATTATGTTTGATAAGTTTATTAGAGATTAATTTTATATCCCCGGGTAATGCCGGGTCCAATTCGCTCGTAAGATTATAAATAAATAAAAAATAAGAACAGTCGGTCCCTCAAATTGAGTAAAAGTAACTTTTAATATTTGTATTAAATATTGTAAAAAAAACTTTCCTTTCAAAATTACACTTACACAATAAGTGCATCTTCTATTTACATTATCATACATTTTTTTTCATTAACGAAAATTTCTTTTCATATCACATGCATAGAAACAACTAGTTTTGAACCCAGTTTTGACAGTAGAAACAAGACAATTTCAGACCAATGCGATTGTACCGAGCAGAAACAAATAAACAACGTTATTCCTGACTAGCAAATTCATTAATTTTAAATCTGTCAGAATCGAATTTGTAATAAACAAAAGCGGATCTTATTTCTGAATTATTTTATTATTAAAATAGTATAAGATATTACTGCACTATTTGTCTGAAATAGTCTTACTTCGACTGGCTACAGAAATCAAAACTCGTTGTTTCAATGCATGTGATATGAAAAATAGCGTGTGTGGCACGGAATGAAACAAAGACGATTTCTGACTAGTGCGATGACAGCCCTCGCTTCGCTCGGGCAGTCAACTCTCGCCCTAGTCAGAAATCGTCTTGTTTTAACCCTTGCTACACAATATACTATTACAGTAGAATTATTAATAACTTTTTTTAGAATACAATAATAATTTTGGACCGTGTTTTCTGTTTCATCTACTAGCCAAATCCAATAAAAGAAACAAAGATTCATCAAAATCGGTTCAGTGGTTCATGAGTTATGCGTGTGATAGATTTAGGGGACAGACAGACACACAAATACACACACACACACACACACACACACACACACACATACTGACAGACACGAAACGAATAGTGTTTATATTGACCTGAAACGGAAAGATCAAGTGAAAATTTTGAAATCAAAGAATATAATTTTTCCTTTTTGAGAAATGATCACATTGCTTCCATTCCTTCGAATATAGCAACGAATCAAAAATAAGAGATCAAAAGCTACCGATTTAATAAAATAAAATATTATATAGTAACAACTATTTCTATTTAGAAGAACATTTCGCAATTTATTTCCATTCGTTTGTATATTCTATCCAAATGCGCATAAAAGTTTAATTTAAAAACCATCAATAGAAATAATCACACCTATATATTACAAAATCTCGTGATAAGAACAAAGTATAAAGTAAATACGCAAGGAAGATGACAATAATACATCCTAAGATAAATACAAAGTACATAAATACATTTGAACATTTGCCAAGAGTAAATATAAACTAAACTTGATTCGACAGTTGTTTACCTGAGGAACTCTTGTATACGAGCTCATATCTGCCAAAACTCAATTATTATTTATTTAAAAACAAAATTAATCTCAACTATCTGCCGTCGTAGATACGATATACCTGTATGTATTTATATCTAACTCTAATAATAGCTTTGTTTATTTCATAGTTTGTTAAATAGCTTTGACATTGGGACATGACACATTGAGGTGAAAAGTTATATAGTTTTAGAGAAAGAAGCACATGTGGTATGATCATATGGTGCGTTACAGGAGTGTAGTGATAGATTCTAATCTATGGTAATTAATTTATGAGTTTGTAAAATGTAGGTGATTTGTCTATTGTTAACATATCTACAGTAAAACTTCTCAGAGTCGACCGGTTTGAGTACTAAAAATCTTTACTAATATGGAGTGGTCTTTTTTCACCGGTATCATAAAGGGGCTAGCAAATTTGCAAACTAGCACTCTCAAATGAGATAACAAACTTATATGACAGTTCTCTTGGAGTTTTCTGAAGACTTTGACAAGTTTCATGCACGCGTTGTATGTAAACACAAACAACGGTATCAAAACAGTGGTGATATTATGACATTTATTTTATACGGCCAGAGTCGCCAACTGTGTTGGCAAAACGTTGAAGCTTCACTGCGCTAAATTTCATAGCAAATCCATAGATACTATCAGAAAATTAATACCTCATTTGCGAGTGCTTGCTAGCTTGCAGATTTGCTAGCCCCTTTATGATACCGGACATAATAATTAATTTTGTAATATTCTCTATGGATTTGTATTTAAGGTAGTTGGTCCATCATAATGTGATCACATTAGGCCATGAGTACATATTTTTAATTTAGAGAAATGATCATGGCAACGCTGTACATTATCTACTATTAACTACTTGTCAAATGATTATATTTTATCATCTAAACTACCACAGAATATATTAATAATTAATGAAATCGATTATAATTCCCTTCAATCCACTTATCATATTTTGTAAAAATTATTTCATTATTTCGTGTATTTTTTACTATAATCAAATGAATACGTTGTTGCCACATTGTCAACAATACTGTAATTTATGTGATGGTTTGGTAGTTAAATCTGGTTAAATCTTAATAACGGGATGGTCAATAATTCCAATTTTTTGTATACTGTTTTCTTTCATATAAATATACAACATGTCAGTTTTTTATGAAAATCTGACGCTACGTTTAAATTTTATCTAATAAAACGTTACGTTGGTGTACGGTTAGTCCATATAAGCTGTGTTAAAAATATAAACTTTGAGATCGTTTTTCATGACTTTGAGATGGTCAATTTTAATAAAAATGGGCTATTTTTCAGATATTAATCTAGGGAATATTCCTGTGCAATTCAAACAAAATCTGACGAAAATATGTTTACGGACCAACTACCTTAAAAGAACTGTGGTACTTCAGTTTATTATAACACCATATGTTGGACGTCTTTAAGAGCAAAGTATATTGTTTTTTGGGGGATTTATGACCTTCTTTTTGTAATTTTCATGAACTCATGTTACTAATAAATTAATAAAACAATTACTTCTTTATTAAATCAATTTAATGATCAAACGCCGCATATAGTTTTTTTTTTTAACTATAGCCTTTTATTAACTTCCCAATAGGGAGTTATTGTAATTGGTCCGAAAATCGAAATCAAAAATTTTAACATATTTTCATGTTTCAAGGACATTAGAGTATATTGACACTATTTTCAGAAAAATGTCTGTGTGTGTGTGTGTGTGTGTGTGTATGTACGTACGTACGTACGTACGTGTCATTTTTTTCCGGGACGAAATCTCGCGAACAAAAAATGCTATTGACTTCGTTGGGGTGCTAATCGAAGCGTCTTGACGTGAATATGATCTGAAAGAAAGGATTTTTCGAAATTCAACCCCTACGGGGGTATAAAGGGTGTTTTTTTCATTTTTATTTTTTTTCTTGGTCGAATTTAGTCGGAACTTAAAATAAATACTATACAATACAAATAATGAAACGTGTATTTCAGTATTTATTTTTTATATGGGTCCAAACAGCCATTAAAGGGATGAAAACCACCATCAAAATTTGAATTTCATACTAATAAATACATCTAATAATTCATGTTGCCTTGGAAACAACACAATTCAAAATTCAAACTGTCAGATTAGTTTTTCTAAAAATGTGCATTATATTATTAACATTATTAGGATATTAGAAAACTAATATTCATAATACAAAGGGTGAGTTTTATTTCTGATAAATTCCATTAAAATTTTTCATATACATATTAAAAAAATATTTACTACCTATAACATAGTAATATTAATTATGGAAACAATAAGTAATCAGTATTCAAGTATTGTTAGTCATACCATGTTGGGAAGTTGATTGTGTGGACCTAAAGGATCGCACCCCACAGCATTATACGTTATATAATTTAATTTTATATCCCCGGGTAAAATTGGATCCGACAGCTAGTTTTGTTTATGATTTTCTCTCCAGTAATGGATAAAGTAAAATCAGTGTTAGGCACCCAACGATGACCACTTGCTAATGATTACAAAATGATAAGTACTACGACACAAAATTTATGAAATAAAGAATCGTATTTGCAATTGGAAACTGTAGTAAAGCAGATGCTATGATAATATAATAATTAATAAATATAGATTACACTGATAATTAGTTTAAATGTCGACCACTTTGTCACCCATTGGCCGATTGTCATTTTTTTAAGAAAATGTTTATTAATATTAAATCTAGATTTAATATTATCATCAAAATAATATAAAATCACGATTTTATTGATCATTATCAATATATTCCTACATCCAAGCGACAAAAAGTACACATTTAAAGAATAGCCGGTATCAGAACAGCCTACACCTGCGGTCTGTCCGCGATATAATAAACCGTGTATCTATGTTGTCTTATATGGAGCCTGAAGTAGAGATATAACACACACACACACACACAAACACACGACCTGGCAACATTCCTTAAATGGGTATACGAAATAATAACAACAAATACAATGCCGCCGTATCTGTGTGTGTGTATGTATGTGGAACGCGGTACTGTCCGATATGTCGGATGAATCGGCCGCAAATCTTAAAAGGAATAGAGAAGGATGTGTCGTTTGTGCGCGTTCGTTTGTATTTAATACATTTCCAGTGTTGTACGTAGATTTTATTCCTAATTAATTATTTATAAGTTTACTAGCTCTTACGCACGACTTTGTTGAACTTCTTTCGCGTGAAATTACGATTAGGCAGGAACTGTCGGACATAAAACCCACGAAGAACAAGAAGAAAAAGAAGAGGAAAAAGAAGAAAAGGAAAAAGAAGAAGAAAAAGAAGAAGAAAAAGAAGAAGAAGCTAAAGAAGAAGAAGAAGGTTAGGTAATAAAAATGTTTGTTATGATAGTCGATAAAACAGGTCACGCGTACAAATGTCTTTTTTATCTAAAGTATAATGAATAAATTTTTCAGGATAAAAACTAGCCTATGTCCTTCTTCAGGATGCAAGCTATCTCCCTGCCAAATTTCATCGGTTCAGTTTAAGAAAATAGGACCCATTGATATGTTTTTGGTTGTTAAAATAAATTTTGAGAGGGGAAAAATATTATACAAAAATAAAACTTGCATATTTTTTTTGAGAGGAGGGGCCTTAATCTCCGCCCTGGGTGTCATGTTACTGATTAAGTAATGTGTATAGATATAAATGTCAATAAAGTGTTTTTAATACAGCTCTGGATATGTGTAAGTAGAATGAAAGTTAAATGTCGAGAATGAAATCCTTGTTTCTGTAAACTTTTCAATTTTAATTGCGGTGCGCTTTAGAATGAATCAGCGCTGCAAATACACACGATTCGAAACTGTGTTTATTCACTTATAGTAGTAAAATATCCTGTTTGCTATTCTTAGAACAACTAACAATGGCCTTTACGAAATATTCATATATGTATGTATATTGTATATACAGGGTATAAATATTATAATGACATTACATAACGAAATATTTCGAAAGCTGTATGCATTTTAGAAAGAAAATTTTGTATAGTTCTGAAAAGAAAAAGAAATGGCATAATAAATTTAAATTTAAATCAATTTTTAATGATTTTTTTCCAAATTTCCATCTAAAAAAAATCTTTAATATTTGTCTCATAAAAATAGTATATTTTATATCTTCAAATTTTCCTCTAAATTCAAAGATTTCGAGCAAAAAGCGCATGCTTTGTTAATATCATTAAAATTGAAGCACTTATAAATGAGGTATTAATTTTTTGATAGTGTTTATGGATTTACTATGGAATTTAGAACAGTGATACTTCAACGTATTGTAAATTTGTAACACAGTTGGCGACTATACAAAATAATTTTCATAATACCACCACTGTTTTAATATCGTTGATGTTTACATACAACGCGTGCGCGAAACTTGTCAAAGTCTTCATGAAACTCAAAGAGAACTGTCATATAAGTTTAATAGTTCATTTGAGAGTGCTTGCTAGCACATTTTAGATTACCATAATAACTTAAAGAGTTTTTTTACTCTTCATAAATTAAAAATTAATATTCCCAAAATGATACATATTAAACACTGTCAATTTTTTAAAGCTAAATATTAACCCAAGAGGGGTGTCAATCTTGTCAAAATGTTTTGAAAACTATATTACAGTTGCATTTGTTTACATTACGTTGATTATAACTCAAGAGGGGGAAGGTCAGTTCCCCATTTACCCCCTCCTCTTTTCGCGGCCACCCACACGTAATACCAATATAATATAAACACGGAACTGAAGTTAATATTGAAAAGATTCTGGGTTTCTCATTATCAACATAAATTTTAATACCCATAATCTCAGAGGGGGGAGGACAGTGCATCATTTATCTCACCCTCCCTCCGCAGACGCCCATGTTTAATATCAATATAATATAAACACGGAACTGCAGTTGATTGAAAAGATTCTGGGTTTCTGAACATAAGCATACATTTTATTACCTAAGATCCCAGATACACACAAACCTTACCACAATAACATCAGACATTGCCTAATATTACAAACAGTTTATGAGCAAGTGTGAAAACTACGAAACAGAAAATTTCCACGATATATTTTCAATGTTGTTATTTTCCTGGTTGTTTACAAACGGCCACATGTTTTCATAAAAGGCAATGTAAGTCGAACCATGAAAACATGTGTTTTAAATATTTCACAATTTTTGGCGCCACTCGAACTGGAACGCTTATATTAGAGAGACAACGTTGTAAAAGAGGTTTAAAAACGATTAAAATAACATAAAAATACATTATGCGGATGTATTATCAGGGTTATGTTTCGGATTATTTATGAACAGTGATGTCTATTCTTTATTGAATACTCGCATTCAAGAATATAATAAGATTTAGAATTCATTTTTTATACAAATGTAAATATGGTTTACATAAAAATGTTTTATTTAATAATATGCATTAGAAGACTGTATTAAGGTACCCAAAGGCAGTGACGTAGATAGCTTTTTGCGATAGGGGGGGGGGGGAATGATATTATTAAATCTCATAGTTATATTTTTAATTATGAAAGTCAACTTTTATGTGGTGCAAAGTGCAAATTGGTTATATTCTTCACTTATAAGGGAACTTAAGTGAAAAATTCGTATCGAATTTAAACTTTGTATATAGTTAGAGGAGGTCAAAGTAAGTAAGAAAAAAATCTTAGCTACGGTAAAACGGTTTAAGGGGGTGAAACACCCCTATGAATATGTGCAAAATAATCATATTTTTTCAAATAACTCTGAAAATAATGAAAATTAAAAAAAATCTACAATACAAAATTTTCATGATTTTTTATGCTCTTTCGAATGGCGATAATCAAAATAGTTGACACTATAGGGTGCGGGGCTGACGATGCGAATAAGCGCCTGTGGATAAGTATAGACTGAAAGCAAGGTGTCTCACACACTTATTATTTTTTAAATAAAACGCAGTTTCTAATCATTCTGAAAGCTTACAGATATCTTTGTAAATGAATAAATAATGTATGTTCAAATTTTCATCAAATTCTCTCTGTCACATCAATTTGAAAAGTCCTGTCATGTTTCGAAATTATGTAGTTCTCATAAGAATGCATGTTTATTTGTTTATTTAAAGTTTTTCTAATTTAAAAAAATAAATATTGGTGATTTGGCGGAGGCCCTTTTATTTCTTACATGGTTAATTTGGTCCTAAGATCTATCACTATTACTTTTTTAAAGAAAATCTATTGTAATTTGAGGCATCAGAAGCCAAAATCATCAACAATAAACTATCATATTTGAATATTTAAATTGAGAGGGGAGAGAACATTTTGAATACAAATATCGGTATGGAGAACCATACATGACTTCCATGTTCTATAATATCTTTTACAATAATTTTTAATATAAAACTCACCTTTGTATTATAAATATTAGTTTTCTAATATTCTAATGTCAGTTGTAGAATAGACATTTTTGTAAAATAATAATTATCTGACATTTGAATTTAACTGCGCTTGTTTCCATGGCAACATAAATTTATAAGTATTTAAAATTAAAATTTTGAGGGTGGTTTTCACCCCTTCAGTGGCTATCTAAGCACGTTTATGAAATAAGTGCCCCTTAGATTGGATTGAACTACAAGTGTACCAAGTCTTTTCAAAATTGGTGAGATAATACTCACTTTTCAGGCGATAATAGGTACAAAATTTCAAATATTTCGGAAACCCCTAATCCGATTAGCACCAAAATCAATAGGTCTGGAGTACTCACTGAGGCAAATATTTTCCCCAAAAATAATTCAAATTGGTGCATATCTACAGTAGTTATCGTACACGGAAGAAAATTCTACATCCAGACAGACACACAGACACACAGACACACGGACACACAGACACACAGACACACGCACAGCCGCCATGCGGAAATTAACTTTTCTTTACGTTTTGAAGTTAGTACAATCAGAATCTGCTTTTTTTCGGACATGATTTTTTGACGGTATTACAATACTTCCATTTCTTCGAACATGGAAGTAAAAAATAGTCTACGGGGATGATGATTATTTATATGCAATTTAAAAAAATGTAAAAAATAGCACCAAAGGGGGTCGATGTCTTAGATGTTATCAAAAAAATAATGGTAATATTTTTTTCATAAAAAATAAGATTTTGTTAAAATATACTTATAGTATAACAAAAATAATAATATGTTCTAATGTAAGTAGCAACATAAATATCAGAATAGTAATTTTAATATTAAAAGCAATAATAATATACATAAACGTTACAATTTATGATTGTAAATATGAATAAATAATGCATCCATTTTATTTATATGATTGATGTATGTACTTGAAATAACTCAATAAAACATTAACATTTTCACAATATTTGCATCTGGTAATGATAAGTAATATGCATTAAATAGTAAATCTCTGGTTTTATAATGCTCCGGCACATTTATGTTAATAATAAAATATTTAAGTATACAGGGTGTCCAAGATAAGCGTGCAATGCATGGGGATATCCTAAACGGTAAGAGATACAGATGTGGTTAAATGAGATGAATTATTTTTAAGAAAGGGGTGAGTATTACTACACAAAAAAAGATTAATAATTTTATGTGGTTTAGGCGGTATACCCAAAAAACTGAAAATTCGGAATTTCTTTAAATGATTATAACTTTTTTGGCAAAGTAGATAGGTACTTTTTGTTTGCGGTTTCTTAAAGCACTTTTTTGAGTAGAATTGTTTGGTGTATTTAGAATTTTTATATCACTTTTAGTTTCCGAGTTACAAGCCCTAACTTTAGTTTTTCTTATGGGCCGCCAAGTTGGCTATATCATATTTGAACGTCTTTTTACTCTACTTTACAATGATATGTCACATGTCATACTTATTATTAAAAAAAAGTAAAAACCTTTTTTTTGTAATGGTTTATTGTTTTTAAATATGCATTTGTTATTTTCATTGTTGTTATTGCGATTTTTGTTTAACAATTTTTGTTTTTCATGGCTTACTTAAATGTTTGTAATAAAATACTTTATAAATATCACCAATGTTTAGTACTTCGACTTATTTTCTATAATAAGTATGTCATGTGATATATCGTTGTAAAGTAGAGTAAAAAATACGTTCAAATATGATATAGCCAACTTGGCGGCCCATAAGAAAAACTAAAGTTAGGGCTTGTAACTCGGAAACTAAAAGTGATATAAAAATTCTAAATACACCAAACAATTCTACTCAAAAAAGTGCTTTAAGAAACCGCAAACAAAAAGTACCTATCTACTTTGCCAAAAAAGTTATAATCATTTAAAGAAATTCCGAATTTTCAGTTTTTTGGGTATACCGCCTAAACTACATAAAATTATTAATCTTTTTTTGTGTAGTAATACTCACCCCTTTCTTAAAAATAATTCATCTCATTTAACCACATCTGTATCTCTTACCGTTTGGGATATCCCCATGCATTGCACGCTTATCTTGGACACCCTGTATACTTATTTTATAATTATGACTCTTACAGAAGTGTTAAATAATGCAAACGCTTTTATAAGAACGTTTTTCTTCTATTTTTATCTTACGTACAAATGTAGTGTTTTGTGATAAACGAGAAACAAATAACAAAGTAAAATACTTCCAATTGTTTTGTCTTCGGGCTATTTTTGTTCTACAATAAATCATTCATTTTAAATAATAAGAAATACTTTTAGGTAAAACTTCGAAGATTTTATAACAAAATTGTATCAGACAGAAATTTTCGAAATATGAATTTATTTTAATGGGAAAAATGTGGTTTGGTGACATAATGATTTAAAGAAAAGAATTCTGATTTTTTATCGCTTTTTCGCCCAACTATACTCACAAGGGAACCTTTTCAAGTCGAAAATTCGTATCGAGTTTAAACTTTGTATATAGTTAGAGGAGGTCAAGATAAGTAAGAAAAAAATTATCTTAGCTGCGGTAAAACGGTTTAAGGGGGTAAAACACCCCTATGAAAATGTGCAAAATAATCATATTTTTTCAAATAACTCTGAAACTAATGAAAATTTAAAAAAATCTACAGTATAAAATTTTCATGATTTTTTATGCTCTTTCGAATGGCGATAGTCAAAATTAGAAAAAATTAAACCTATGGAATGTGGGGGTTAACAGTTTAATTTTTTCGAATTTGGCTATTGCCATTCAAAAGAGCATAAAAAATCATGAAAATTATGTATTGTAGATTTTTTTTAAATTTTCATTAGTTTCAGAGTTATTTGAAAAAATATGATTATTTTGCACATTTTCATAGGGGTGTTTCACCCCCTTAAACCGTTTTACCGCAGCTAAGATAATTTTTTCTTACTTATCTTGACCTCCTCTAACTATATATAAACAAAGTTTAAACTCGATACGAATTCTCGACTTGAAACGGTTCCCTTGTCAGTACCGGCTTTAAGAGATGAGGGAGGGCAGGCTGAGGCAACCTCAAAAGGGCCTGCCCCCCTTGCAGTAGCGTAATCAGTAATGGATCAAGATCACACAATATAATACACTCAACACTCTGCTATACGACCATCCATTACACGACCGCTCCGTTACACAATGTGCCGACAGTTCTAACTAACGTCCATCCCCCATCCCCACCTTAATACCACCGTGACTGCTATATTTCTGCGCGTTTAAGCCCCTCTAGCCGTCGTGTAGTGGAATTTTTGAATTACCGATGCCGTCGTATAGCAGAATGCTGAGTATATGCATACAATCTGGCTATGAGACTTGCATATTCACTCCTCATTTAAATAATTCTGGAGACGCGCGTGACCTATCATTTGTTAAGTATATTAATCGTACTATTAAGAAACACGAACACATATTTCAACTAAAAATTGTAAATTACACATGTGCTGGTAAATTTATGATCGGAAATAAATTAAATAATTGTCGTAATAATCCTGAGGCGCCACCTTCAGCGCATTTCTTTGAAATGTTTCTGTTGGCGACGGGTTGTGATGCTGTTGTGTGAATATAAATCACATTATTAAATGTACATACACACTTGCGACGAAAATATTTTCTTTTTTCTCATTCACATGCTTGGAGCATGTGAAAAAGTGTATATATTGTATAACCAATAAGTTAATTTATTATACTTATTTATAAATTTAGAAACCAATGATTTTTTGATATAAAAGTGTATAATTGAAATAAGATTATTAAAATTATGTTAAAATTAAATATTTTAACAAATAATTATGACTAAGAATTAAAAATAAATTATTTTTATGTATATGTAGAAAATTAATGCCAAAGAAAACAGAAATGTAATGCATTTTTTGGCATGGAATATCTTTTAAATCGTTTTAAGAAAATAAAATAAATTAAGTTTTTATTATACCACTAGCAGAATCGCCCCGGTTCCGCACGGAAGTTAATATTTCACCCCCTGTCATGTATGGAGGGTTGTAATTAGTTTCATTAGATCCCGCATAGGAACAGAGATATTTACGATTTATTTCGACTTGATTTACTATTATTGTCACTGCTTATTCCTTATATTACTTAACGTAACACAATATATCTTAAAACCTGAGCAGAGAACATATCTATAGATTATAAAAAAAAAAACACGTATAAACGGATTAACGGTTATCGAGTATAAGCGCACAAATGGACAGCCAGACAGACAGAGACGTTGAGTTGTATAATACAATCCAAATCGGTTATAACGACATCGAAGGGACCAATTAAATTAGGTCGTAAAAGCTGATAATCGTAAAAACCGGAAAAGACAATTATATGGGATTCAGTCGGACTTTTATTTTGAGTCGTTAAAACCGATATGTTGTATTAATCGATGTCGTTATAACCAGTTTCAACTGTATATGATGGATATGGAAAGACAAAATAACACTGGTTTCATTTTTGGTTATTCAAAAAAACTAAAAAAGAAAAAGAATAAATGCACATTAGCAACTGTGCCTCAACTAATAACGTAGAATTACGCCTATTTTCACTTTTCATGTTAATGTTGAGGGTTAAATTATAAACGGGACAATATAAATATAAGCTATCTATTGGGGTTTTATTTAATGCTCTTCGATTATTACTTCCGGAGATATACGCCCAGTATTATCAAGTTTAACTAAATGCTCCTTTAACTAACTGTCATATTATTAACAGATCCAAGCATAATATATTTAATTAAATAGATTTAAAATTTTCTGCAGTATTTCTTTACATCGTATATTACGTATATTTTTCATTGATAGCTTAAATACTGATTTAAATCACATTTGTAATACACCAAATTTACTTTAAAGGAGCATTTAGCGCTAAAGGAGCTTTAAATTGGTTGATAATACATGGCATTAAGATTTTAATTCTTTATTATAAAAAAAATCAAGCGACCACTTGATTTCAAGAATGATTTTAAAATTATCCATTTTATATTTAACATTTTCTACATAAAAAAATAAAAGAATACCTGTCACTTAAAATCCTTTTTCACTTAAACAAGTATTCAAAAAAAATAATATGCACGCCACTGTATTGTCACAACCTACGCCCTAGTTACACCCCCTTTTACAGGTACCGTTAATATTCCGTGGGACATTTACCCGTGGTCCGGCTAACACTGGTTTGATTAGCGAGTTGGCGAACGAACTAACAATTTTTAAAATCTAAAATAAGATTTGTTCCACAATGATTTAATGAATTGAATTTCTATATCGTTATATTTGGACTACTAGGTTATTGTATAGTAAGTTAAGATACTATTGATATTTTATTTGTTATCGCAATCAGATAATATAATGTTTTCTATATATACAATATACATAGATAATAAACAATCAAATAATTATTGTCACTGGAAATTGAACCTAGGTACTTGGAATTTTACGTTTAAGGATATAGAACAAGGATGTCCAATCTACAGGGGGTGGGCCATATCCTTAAATAGATATTCTTCGGTGTTGCATAAAGCAAAATTAACCATGATTAGTTAATCAGTTGTTTCCAATCCATGATTAATGTTAATTCTATAAAACTTAATCTTAATTTGTAAATGAACAATTCACTAAACATGATAATTTTTTACTTTATATATAAAATGTATCAAACCGTGATTGTTTTTTTAGAATATATAGACATAATAATGCTTTTAAAATGACTACAGTAGAAACCGGTTATAACGACATCGAAGAGACCGGTCATATTGGTAGTGAAAAGCGGATAGTCGTAATAACCGATAAAAATATAGGATTCAGTTGGACTTTATAGTTGTTAAAACTGATACGTCGTATTAACCGATGTCGTTATCTACTGTGTTCTTTTTTAGAACCTAAAATATCGAAGTTTATAGATAGATACATAAAAAGTGGTGACTTTTGATGTATCTATCTATATAAACTATACCTACCGCCCATTTTTTCCCAAATGTAATTTTCATATTATTTAGTTTTATCAATTTATATTAAATATTTAACTTAGTACCTATATATTATTTATCGACATATCTAAAAGTATATATAACGAAAGAAGTCATGTGTGACTGACTCATCAACATACAGTCCATACCTCTGGAAACGTGAACTAGAAACGTGAACTTTTAGAAGTGTCTTCATGTTATGACGTAGGCATTCACTATAAAGGGATTTTTGAAATTTATTTTGAAAAATAATTTCACACAAGTACCTACAATATATTCACAATCAGAAATTTAGAGTAGGGAAATTTATGGTTACTTAACAAGACAAGACACCTAGGTGCAGCGGTTCTTAAACAAGGGTCCGTGGAACTCTAGGGGTACAACGAACTTTGCCGGGGGTTCATGAAAAATGTTTGGTACTTATTGTTAATTAACTAGTATCTAACGACCTTCTTTGTTTTTCTGTCAAGGAGGGGTCCCTGAAAAATAATTGTTCAAAATGAGGTCGCTAAACTACAAAAGTTTAAGTACCGCTGATCTAGTACATTATATTGTTAAACTGTTATAAAAAAACGGTACCACCCATTTTTCTTCAAATGTCATGGTTTAAAAAAATTGTTCTAAATATTGTGTTTTTAAATATTTTTTGATACTTTGAGAAAATAAAGTAAATACATTATTTTATTATGTTATATTATTTTAGAAATAAGTACTTAATAATCTTAATATAAACCAATTGTAATAATGGCTGTCAACTAAATTCAGTACCTAATTTTCAGTATATTTTCTCTCTCATATACATATTCATACAGTCTATGCAAAGACTAAATCAAAGTCTATGAGTTTTACTTATTTTCATTCATTTACAAATTATTTTTGAATTATTATTAGTTAAAAATTCTTACTTGAAAAAACATTTTTGCTTGTGACATTCCATAGACGTACGTTGAAAATATTTTGTATAGTACATATGCATACAACATACAACTACATTTAAATTTGATCTGTAAGACAGATAGTTGCAAAAATATGTTTTCGTACTAATAAATTATCACTTAAATATATTAACATAAATGAAAAATATAATATTTAATCTTAATTAATTTACAAATACCCGAATGATATGTCTCTGCCGTATGGAGTGAACTAAACAGTAACGTTTAAAGTGTAACACGAGTTCTATAAATTAATAATATATAAATCCATTCTGAATTTACCTATATAGCAATTACAAACAAACACACACACACGTAAGTATATAAGAGTAATTCCACACCACCCACTACTTGTGTTTCGTATATACGTATAGGTTATATATTACGTACGAGCACGTGCGTGTTCTGGTGCGTGAGAGCGCGCGCGGAGCCCGGTAGACTGACGCGTCGCGACGCCGGACACTTTGATTATTTCGTTTTTTGGACGCAGAAATAGGTTCACGTCGCGCACGGAAATAGAACAACTGCGGCGTCGGTCGGTGCCATGCCGCCGGCTTCCATTCACTTATACTGTTTGTGGGTTTATTGGAAATGATGTAGGTACTCTTGTTTCATGGTAGGTCAGAAGCCAGACAGATTAATTCTACTTTTGATTAGTTTACATTTATTTTTAAAATTTTTGAATATTTTAATAAAATCATTGATTGGTTGTGTTGGTAATTTGTTAGATATCTATCATTTGTGATAACTGGCATAAGTTATACTTTGTCTGTTTGTTAGACCGAAAAAAGAAACCTGAAAATTACAGTTTTTCTTGTACATCCCGGATAGTAAGCGGCAACGTATCATTATACAGTATTTTTTACAGTCTGAAACTGTAATAACTGCAATAATAATATAATGGATTAACTGCAAACATTACAACCAAATTTATATTATTATTACAGTATCAGAACGTAAAAAATATGTAGGTATATAATATAATGATAAGTTGTTGTTTACTATCAACGATGTACAGGAAAAACTATAATTCTTCAGGTTTCTTTTTTTCCATGTACCTTTTCATGACTAAACCGCTAAACTGATTTTGATAAAATTTTGAAGGGAGATCAAATTTTCTTTTTTGATTGCATCTTGAGGACTGAGGAAGGATATACATATGTTACTTTGTATTCCGAAAAAACATATGGTTTCTATATACGGAGAAAAAAATTTCATAACAATCACTCAATTTTTAAAGAAATATTATTATTTAACGTATAGTAATCTTGAATCGATCCAAAATATTGTAATTCTTGCTAGGCCACGTGTTACTAAAGTTAAAATATGAACATAGGTGGGCACAGTTAATCGAATAGTTAACTTCGTTAATCGTTAATCCGTTAATATATAATAATAATAAAGCGTTAAAATTCCGAAAATGTAACGGAAGTTAAAGTTAACCGAAAATTTGAAAATTTAACGAAAGTTAAAGATAATCGTTAAAAAGTTAACCATCCAAAATGTTTAATTTTTTATTTACTATTTCGAAAACTTTCTTATGTACTTTTCATCAAACAACCAATGTAACGGACTAAAGTTTACGGAAGTTAAATTTAACGGAAGTTAACAAAAGCGCTAACATTTTTTTGAGTTAACTTAAAAGTTAATCCGTTAACCATTTTGTTATCTTCGTTAATTAACGATTAACGGATTAACGAGTTAATGCCCACCTATGAATATGAATGAGTATTTTTTGCATGCAGGATAGAAATCTATATTATTGGTATAGTTTAATTGGTTATACAATTAAAAAAATATACTATTAATGTAATTAATTTTACACAATCGTAGTACTTATTGTATTGTCTTTTAACTGAAATGAAATAATTTGTATAGCACTTTCACGGTGTTCAAATGACGACTTTAAATAAAATGTTTTTGCAGCCGAAATTTTTTTCATTGGGATGATTCCTGGAAGTGTTCCGAGTGTTTTTCTATAAAAATCAAAAAAATCCGTAGAGCAGTTTTTGAAAAAAAATTTTTTTTTTTTACAAATGTTTCAAAAAACAAAATTATATTGTATGAATATCTAAATATATAAGTGTAAATACATTTTTTTCATAAATATATATGTAGAGAGAGACAACAAAAAAGAAAGAAATACAGTAGACGTTCCATACTGTGAACCGCGCCGGTATAATTAATCAGTTCTATTACACTGGCCGATACCCATTTTGCTGCAAGGGATAGAACTTTTTAAGGTTAATTTGGGCATGCTGAATCCAGAAATGACCACCATTCTGCTCAATCAGCTCTTTTTTTGCGATATTGCAAAGAAAAGTTTTTTTCGATATGCAAACATTCAAATTCGTATCTATACCTATATATTTTTTAAATCAAATACTTCAACCTTGTGAATAAAAAAACGAATTGAAATATGTATTTTTCTGAGTTTCGAAACGAAAAACAATGACACTGTTTTACAAAATTAAAAATATATATATACAAAACTTTCTTGCCAATAATTAAAAAAATATTATTTAACGAGCCATACATACGCCAGGAATGGAACAATCAATTTTGACAAACGCGGTTTGTTTTAGTACCATTTCGCCAATTTTTATTAGATTAAGTTAAAATTTTAATACAATAAAGAAGGTAGATAAATCTATAAATTTAGTAAATTGTATTAAAATTGGACAAAAATTGTTTGTATAACAGCACTTTGAATTTTTAAAATTGATTAATTTTTGCTGAAAAATCGATTTATCTTCGTTTAAAACATAATTTTCGAAGGGATAACGGTATGGATGTGTATAATTTAAGGTTTTTTAGTTCAATAAGGACCCATAGCTATACATTTTGAATGATCTTTGGTTGAAGTATTTGATTTAAAAAATATATAGGTATAGATACGAATTTGAATGTTTGCATATCGAAAAAAACTTTTCTTTGCAATATCGCAAAAAAAGAGCTGATTGAGCAGAATGGTGGTCATTTCTGGATTCAGCATGCCCAAATTAACCTTAAAAAGTTCTATCCCTTGCAGCAAAATGGGTATCGGCCAGTGTAATAGAACTGATTAATTATGCCGGCGCGGTTCACAGTATGGAACGTCTACTGTATTTCTTTCTTTTTTGTTGTCTCTCTCTACATATATATTTATGAAAAAAATGAATTTACACTTATATATTTAGATATTCATACAATATAATTTTGTTTTTTGAAACATTTGTAAAAAAAAAAAAAAAATTTAATTTTTTTCAAAAACTGCTCTACGGATTTTTTTGATTTTTATAGAAAAACACTCGGAACACTTCCAGGAATCATCCCAATGAAAAAAATTTCGGCTGCAAAAACATTTTATTTAAAGTCGTCATTTGAACCGTGCTTTATTAACAAATAATTCAACTTAAGAATAATTAGTTGAATAAATCATGTAAATGATATTTACGAATATAGTAAAAATTGCGTATTATAAAAATTACAATGGAGATTATAGAAGTTACTCAATTGACAGAACATATTAAAACTATAATTTTTGATACAAAATTCAAATTCTTAATCGGCAACTGTAATTTTTATTGAAACATCAAGTCCATTTTTTCACGTGTACCCGATTAGAAAATCAAAATATAAAATCCACGCGGACGAAGTGGCGGTTAGTTTTTAGAAAATTTTTAAACGCATGTACGCAAATAAAATAATTTTCTCAATTTTTTCTTTTAATTTAACGAAGATTAGGTCTATTTTTATCTAAAATAGTTAAATAACCTTGCCTTCTCCATTAGATAAGTATTAAAGATTTTAAATAAAAATGTTTATGTGAAACTTATGATACTTTTTATTCAATTTGTATTACATTCATTACATTTTAACGACAAATCACTTATGCAGTTTTTATTGTACTTCAATCTTTTATGCTCTGATATAAATTTCTAATTGTAAGAAATACAAATTTAAATATATAATGAGTAAACGGTTAACAGCAACCTTGGAACTCAAATTTGTATAAATACATACGTAAATAAATATAATACAATAAATATAAAACCTATACTGCAAATATGGTCGTCGTGTCAGTCAGCTTTCAGTACATTTACATAACTGAAGTAATAAATCTTATTTAATTAAGACGTGAGGTTTTCTATAACACTTTATAATCAACGATAATGAAGTATCTTCGATGTATTCGTGGAATTTGATACAGGTTATATTCGGTTTAGAAAAATTATATTCATGTAATTGTATATTATTATAATGTTTCTAATTCTTACTTATTTTAACCCTTTGAATGCACGATTTATTCTTAAAAATCGACCAAATAGACCTTAATACGCATAAGAAAGTTTAGTGTTTTTTTGTACAATAAATTCTTCTTAGAGAAATTGTCCATACGATAAATTTTTCTTACCGAAATTGTCCATACGATAAATTGTTCTCACGATAAATTGTTCTTACGGTAAATTGTTTTACGATGAACTATTTTATTTACGATAAACCGTTATACGATAAACTGTGTTTACGATAAATTGACCGTGGTCCCAAAATAATGGGCTAAATCGAACATGGTCTGATGTCATGGGCTAAAGGTTAATGGTTAATTAGCATGGAATAAACCCCACATATAAAAAATATATTTTTCTGTGACATTCAGGTAGTTTCCTTAAATATTGGAAAATAATTTTTTTGAGATTATTAATATTTTCCTGGAATG
The DNA here is from genome assembly GCA_949319165.1 of Sialis lutaria. Taxonomy (NCBI): domain Eukaryota; kingdom Metazoa; phylum Arthropoda; class Insecta; order Megaloptera; family Sialidae; genus Sialis; species Sialis lutaria. The sequence continues at coordinate 20,986,237 of OX439241.1, forward strand.
AGCAGATTGTATATTGTATTCAAAATTTCAGCTCAATTGGTTTATTAGTTTTTGAATAACGCTTCGGACAGATGGATAAAAGAGCTTGAATAAATTAATACCGTTCTCAATTTTGTATTTATTAAAGAGTATAGAAATCTCACCACACAGAAAAAATGAAACCTAAAGAATTATAGTTTTTCCCTGTACATCCCGGATAGTAAGCGAAAATCTATCATTATAATATATTTTTTACACTCTAATGTCCGGTATTATAAAGGACCTAGCAAATTTGCAAGATAGCTAGCACTCTCAAATGAGATATCAAACTTATATGACAGTTCTCTTGGAGTTTTTTGATGACTGACAGATTTCGCGCACGGTATTAAAACAGAAATTATTTTATACGATCAGAGTCGCTAACTGTGTTATAATACGTTGAAGTATCATTGCTCTAAATTCCGTAGCAAATCCATAGATACTATCACAAAATTAATAACCTCATTTGTGAGTGCTAGCTAGCTTGCAATTTTGCTAGCCCCTTTATAATACCAGACATAAAACTGTAATGATATAATATAATTTTAGGTTGTAATGTTTGCAGTTTATCCATCAATTTATATTGAGTATCTGCAAACATTATTACAGTTTTAGACAGTAAAAAATATTTTATATAATAGGTTATCGTCAACTATCCGGGACGTACAGGAAAAAAACTACTTCTTCAGGTTTTATTTTCCGTGTATTAAAGCCGATTCACTTTTACGAATGACTTAAAAATGGAGCAATTTCTATTACTCCATTTACGCTCTGTTTTAATGGAACTAACTAACCGTGTAAATAGAGAGATTACTATATATTCCATTTAACCATCTTGTAATACATATGCCCTTTATATTTAAACTTAATGGGATCATTATAGATATCTCTTACATAATAAATAGTGTTCTTTCGTATATGTTGTTTATACGTCTTAAATCGATTCTTGTGTAATCAAATTAGTGTTGTTTAGACATTTTCAGGCTGCTTCTTAATTGTAAATCAGACGAACGTGTAAAGTAGTAGGTTCTCCTGATTTCTAAGAATGCGAAACAAAACAAAAAACGTTACAAAATAACGCTTGATTATTTCTGGTTCGAATGTTTCAAAATTGGAAGAGAACATATTTTTTTTAAGAATAAAATTATTCATAAATAGTAACAGACTTGTTAGTTAATAATAATATTTATAATTTAAAGCTTGGCATGTTCTGTATGAATAAACTATGTATAAATACTTTTTAAAGTAATAAATAAAAATCCTTTCATAAAATATTATATTCAGAACATGTCTTCATAATTAAAAATGCTGTTGCAAAACGTTTAACGAATGAATAAATAAGTAAATCATTTTAATTATAATAAATGGGACTTTTTACATTCTAGACTACCTTCAGGTATTTTATACTACCTAATCGTTAGTATATCCTCACATAATTTATTTCCAACTAATAAGTAAATAATTAAAGAAGATGACAAATTTATATGATCTAACAAATATATTTATTTTTCTATGTACACAAAAAAAACTAATTGAATTTTTTATGTAATATAAAAAGTTACGTTTAATAACTTATATGGGTTAATGGTTTATACCCAGAAGCAAAAAAGTAATTCAGACTTCAAGAACCGCGGAAGCCTTATAGATTGATGCTGATCAAGTGGTATCGCGGTGAAAAATTTGTGAATAAAAATTATATTTTATAAATAAATAATCCCGGCAACAAAGCTTAAAAAGTTAACGGAGAGTTAAGTTATTTCTCCGTTAAATATTTGCTTTTCTGTTGAATACAAGATTAAGATTTTACAAATTTGTTAAATATGGTGGTATATTTGATTTTGAAACATTGAGAAAAGGATGTGCCAATTCCATCTATACGAGATATTAAGTAGCAAAAAAAATTATAAAAAAAAACAAATGAAGTAAAAATTTAGGCCAGGGATTCCTAACGGAACGGAGTCCAAGTATTTTTTTTTGCTTTCTACTTGTATTTTTCAACAAGATTGTAGTATATTTATGTTTTCTAGAATCCAAAAATGTATATAAAGGGGGCATATAAAGAAAATCATTCTTTTAAATGGGGTCGATGTAGAAAAAAGGTTAAGAATCCTTGGTTAAGGCAGTTGTTTCATGTGTTTTTTTGATCTAATTGTGTATGTAGCGTACTCTCTTTATCAAGGCATACGAAGAATATTTACAATGTTGCCAAACTTCACTTAGGTAGAAATGAACATAAATAAGTTAACTGTGTTAAAAGTTTTTGTACTTTTAATTTTTCACGATTAGTTAATTGATTCTTCCATTATTTTTACTTTTTTATACATACATGAAATGTAATGTATAAATAAAGTATAGTGATCACGAAAAAAATCGAACTCGAGATTTTAACGGAATTACACGTTTTGAGGGTCCCTGAATCATATACCACCATTAACTCAATGACGTTTGTGTGTGTGTCTGTGTGTCTGTCTGTGTGTCTGTGAACGCTCTACAGCCAAAATTGTAATACTTACGAACGTGGAATTTTAAACTTAAGGTTCTTTTATGCTCTAGATGTGCACCTCCTATTTTTAAAAACCATCACTAAACCGGAAACGGATGTTTACTGGTGTCAATTTTTGAACTTTTCGAATTATTTTTGAAACGGTGCGCAGTACAAAAAAATATTTCAGATTAAAGTTGTAGAGGGGACTTTTATCTATAATTTATGTTCTATTCTTTTTCCCCCCCCAAAATTTTTTTTAGGAAATAATCGATTTTCTAAAAAATTTAAATTTTTCGATTTATTTTTTAAACGGTAGGTATTAGAAAAAAATGTTTGAGATACAAGTTGTAGAGAATACTATTTTCTATAATTTATGTTCTATTCTTTTTTTTGTATCTTATGAATTGACCAAAAAAAGAATAATTTTAGTTTTAAGTTAAAAATGATATCATAATACAAAAAATCTAGTTATCTATGAAAATTTTGGAATTTATTTTTAGAACTGTCAAAATTGAAATCTAGCAAAATAAATACTTGTTAATACAATAATCACTAATCTTAATTGATTTCATTTAATATTTAATGTCAATATTAAATAAAATGCATCAATTTCATTCATTGAAAATCATTTTGTAAGTAAAAAATTTTAAAATCAAATATTAAATTATAAAAGTAATCACATATTAATACTCGGTGTCATGATGCATAAATGGTGCACATTAGAAAAAAAAGGTTTTAGATCAAAGTTGTAGAGGGTATTTATCTATAATTTATGTTCTATCCATTAACCCCCCCCCCAAATTTGTTTTTAGGAAATAATTGATTTTCTAAAAAATTTAATTTTTTCGATTTATTTTTTAAACGGTTATAGGTATTAGAAAAAAATGTTTGAGATACAAGTTGTAGAGAATATTATTTTCTATAATTTATGTTCTATTTTTTTTGTTGTATCTTATGAATTAACCAAAAAAAATAATTATTTTAGTTTTAATGGTTTTAATTTAAAAATGATTTGTATAATACAAAAAATCTAGTTATCTATGAAAATTTTGGCATTTATTATTAAAAGTGTCATAATTTCATTCAGTGAAAATCATTTTGTAAGTAAAAAATTTTAAAATCAAATATTAAATTATAAAAGTAATCACATATTAATACTTCGGTGTCATGATGTATAAAAAAGTCTCGTGCCTGCCAAGGCAGTTTATTTTCTTTATGCAATCCAGCAAGAATGTGAGTAACGGCGGTTTATATATTCTACATCTGAAGTGTTGCATTTAATTCAATATAAATTGGTGACCTGTAATAAACAGTGTAATTCAATCACAATAAATTTGTCGGCAGATAAAAAAGAAAGAGTAAATGACCTGCATGAGATAATAAAAACTGACTTGATAAATGAATGAAATAAAACATGATGTTAATAAGTCATAATTATTGATTCGCTTTTTGTTTGATTTTTTAAATTACTGTATATGCAGTAAGGTAAATAAGGTATGTTTAGTTGTTTTACAAATTTTCTTGAACATGCAATTTCATTTACTACGAAAATATAATGTCCAATATTATAAAATCAAACGTTTTTCTCGTCAATTAATGCGATGGAGTTATTTATTAATTTCCTATTTCTTCCCCTCTGCCCTTCATCAAAGTTTCTGGTTAGAGGTGACGTCGATGAGGCAAAGGTGTGCAGATTTTTTTTATGCTGTAACCACAAATATTTCATTTAAAATTTAGATTTTATATCGAAGGCGCCGAATTTGTTTATATCCAAATTTCACACTTAGTGATTGACAACCGTATAAACTTTAAATTTGTAACATCTTCATTTTTCAGAACGTTCTTATTTTGTTAATTAAATTATATATGCCAGTATCCACTTCTAAATATACAATGTATGTTCGATTAATCATTCAAAAGCAAAGGTGATTAACTCCAAAATGTAAAAATACATATTTCGTCTCTAAGTTTTGAGACCGTGTAAGTGAATTTTTGAAAATATGTCTAGGGTGACCATGAGCTACTAATAACTGTGTTAAAGATATAGAATTTGATAGTATTGTGATTAATAGTAAATATAATATTTCCTACATTAATAAATTGTTTTTTGTCTCTTCCGAAAAAGTCCTAAAAGCGATGAGTTGCTACTAGTTGCATGTGTACTTATGATACAAAGCAATGTAAGCAGAGCAAGTAGTTGCATGGCCTAAGTCTAGGATATACATAAATTTGAAATTATTACATAGTAAGTATATGTTTTTTGTATCACTATTCAATATATCGCTTGAACAGCTCGACATTTTTTTTATTATGAAAAATCTTTTTGGGTGTTTATCTACCTGGTGACATTTTCTGGTTCATTATAACCGATTTCGGCTGTATATACGAAATAAAATAAAAAAACCTGTTGGGATCAATTTTATATAGAAAAAGTGCGTTATTCTTTTTCATAGATTGACAAAAATGAACTTTTGAATGAAATAAATATTTTTACTTTTTTTAAATGTGTTAATGGATTTTTGAGTAAACAAAAAATATACATATACATATTTTATTAAAATGATTTACTGAATGTTTTTAAAAATAAAATACATTTTCATAGACTGCAAATTGAAATAACAATAAACAAACATCGGAGTCGGCGCTGGATAAGATATATTTCACACAATGTGTTCCTACAAAAACAATGACAACATATTTAATCAGCTATTTTTGATCGTTTCACTAATGCGCGTCTTGGCAAATTTCAAACAAATGCAATATTCTGTGATATATTGTATGTACGTACAATACCGGTCAAAATTACCAACAACCAAATTATTTTCTAGGAATGGTTGTTAACTATCAGTACTTGAATAGTCTTGTTTAATAAAATTTACTAAATTAAAAAGATTTGTAGTAATTTGATTACTGCCATAATCCCCGGGGAAAAATTGTAGATCTGCATTTTTCTGCATATTTCTCACTAGTTTTTGAACTGTGGAGACTTGCAAAGATATACAATATAACTTAGAAAGATCTAAAACGATCTACAAAGATCTATAAAGATCGTTGTAGATCGTGATAAAGATTAAAATGTTGAAAATTCGTGATTTTTCAACGTTGAAAAATAATTAATTTTTAATGTTACAATGATCTTAAGAGATCTTTGTGATTCATTGTAGATCTTTTTAGATCTTTGTAGACCGTTGTAGATCTTTGCAAGTCTCCACAGATCTAAAACCAGTGAAAAATATGATGTCTCAAAATGCAGATCTATCGAGATGTGAGTAGATCTCTGCAGATCTACAATTTTTTCCCGGGTTTATAGACATTTAATTGTAAAACATTGTTATTAAATTTACGATTCTTTATTTTATAACTTTTGTGTCATAGTGCTTATCATTTTGTAATAATTAGCAAGATTCCATCACTGGGTGCCCATTTCTGTTTTTTATTATCTATTATTGGAGAAAAAACAAACAAAATAAAATGCTATAATTAAAAATAAAAACTTTATTAGCGGACTTGAGAATTACAAAAAAGAACCCCATAAAAAAAACAGTATTCCTTGCTCTTAAATCAGTGGATCCTAACCTTTTTTTGATCAGGGACCACTTTGATTTCATTATTATTAGCAGGGACGACAAGGTTAAAAATAAACTTTAATCGAAACGTTTAATTAACATAAGTAAAATTCATTTAACACACATTAATTAACAGTGTTATAATTGAAAATATATCATTTTTAGTAGATATTTCAGTTTGTATCAATGAGATTTTTGATTCATTCAAAATTTGAAATCTTTTGCGGAACATATTTTAGCTCTTGCGGATCACTGGTTGGGAACCACTGTCTTAAAGGATCCAAGACTGGTGCAAGTAACTTATATAAATGCATAGGTATATAGGCATTAACTTGTTAATTCGTTAATCGTTTATAAACGAAGTTAGCAAAATGCTTAACGGATTAACTTTTAAGTTAACTCAAAAAAATGTTAACGCTTTTGTTAACTTCCGTTAATTTTAGTCCGTTACATTGGTTGTTTGATGACAAGTACTAATAGCAAAAAAAATGGTCTTCAAACATTTTGGATGGTTAATTTTAACTTTCGTCAAATTTTCGGTAAACTTTAACTTCCGTTAAATTTTCGAAATTTTAACGCTTTAACGATTAACGAAGTTAACTTTTTTATTAACGAGTTAACGATTAACGAAGTTAACTTTTCGATTAACTGTGCCCAACTATGTATAAATGCATAACAATGTCCAAACTTGAAAAATATAAATCCCTAGTTGAACCTGGTAGCATTGAAAGTAAAAAAAAACGCTAAATTCAAACTTTCACACATTGCAAATAACTACATAGGTATGTAATATATTATAGTCAATTGTGCACAATAGTGTACTTGCGGACATGTTTAGACAGTTGCGCGTGGGCGAACGTATAACAAACGGTAACAGTTTTATATGTTGTTTTCTTGAACAATTGTTCGGTAAACGTATTTAATGTTCTACGCTACACATCCTGGGAAGACAGCTGGCTTATGTATTACTCGATAGAGGAAAAACCAATTACTAACATAAATAAAATGCGCTTTTATTGTGATGCTATTTTATTTATATTTATTTTTACAAGAACTCATATGTTTATTTAAGGGTTGTTCTGTAGCAAATAAAAAAATGTTTTTTGGAGTATCTATAGTACATAATTTGAAAATCTAATTTTATCAGAAAGAGTTAAAAAATACTTATTTTTTTCTCTCTGAAGCTTTGTATGATATATTAGGTCCTGGAAATATTAAAGTTTGGATTTGATATGATTTTTCGCATATATAGTCTGTTAAGTAAGAGCGTATACGCCAGTATACGGCATTACTCGTAGTCGGAATGTTATACAAACCTAAATCTTTTTTCATCAGGTTCAGGGAACCCCCGCCTATTGTGCTTTGATGAAAAAAATTTCAATCCATGTCGTTCTTTTGAAAACAATGTCACGATCAGTTTTTCCTTCTTTTTGGCCACTTTTCCTATTGAAGCACGATCTGGAAAGTTGTCGACATTTTTCGACTCTTTAAATCAATTTACCCGCTTCTGAACAAATGCCTTCGATTTTTTAATGTACTTGGCCGCCACTGCATATAACATTTTTGACCTTTTTGAGTGCGTAAAAAAACACGGCTTCGAAACGTTTCGCGTACACGTCACTTAAATCGCGGTTTCTGTGTTTCTCTGACAAAATATCGACATAGACTAATGTCCTATATCTTTCATTATCTAAGGATTATTGCGAGATTTAACAATGTAATTATTTTTCACATTTCAACGAATTCTTTCAAAATATATTCGACAACCAATACAAAATTATAAAATGAATAAACTATTTTTGTTACCAAATTAGAAAATCGATTTTTTTAGTAAAAAATTACGTATGGTTGTCAATTAAATTTTTTAAATTATATACAATTTTATATTGTTTATTTCTTGTACTAAATATTGTTCCATTTCATATTTTGAATTAAGGATGAAGCCATTATTTAAAAATATAAACAATAAATTTTAATTATAATTTATTAATATTACTATCATATGCAAACATAGAAACGGGGACGATGTTAGAAAAAAAAACAAGGCAATAAAATTATATTTTTATGCATTTTTTTCGGGAACTATTAATACAGTTATTGTGTGCTGACACAATAGATTGTTAAAAAATACAATTTTATGCTAGAAACCAATTAGTGACAGAGGATAATGGCTCGTTGGAATAAAAATAAATTAGCAGTTTAGCTGAAAATAACAATAGTCAAATATAAATAAATCACATTGACTGGCTCTGTAAATATTGGTTATTTTAAATTAAAAATAAATTAAATCATTACAAATAATTACTAAACAAATTAATGTATGATATATATAGACTTTTTAAGATAGTTAAATTGCTAAAGTTCTATTGAGCAGACAGGGTTGTATTGAAGCAATTAAGAGCCCTGATTGATTAAAATATACTTTACTATTTTTTACTAGCACATTGGACCCGGTGTTATCCGGGTTAATATCCACAAAATCATAGTGTTTTAAATTAATACAATATTTAAACCGTAATTATATTTTATATAAATGACATTTCTATGCTGTGACATCATGGAAACAAAACACGATAATTATTGGTGAAAACCGCATTTAAATCGGTTCAGTAATCTTTAAGCCACCATATCCAAAGGATAGGGGAAGCTATGTGATCATTTATGGAAACAGAAAACAATTTTCTTTCAAATTTCAATTTTTTTACTTGATTTTTTCGTTTCAGGTCAAGATAAACACTATTATTTTCGTGTCTGTCTGTCTGTCCCCTAAATCTTTTGCTGCGCATAACTCATGAATCACTGAGTCGATATTAATGAAACTTGGTTTGTTGGTTGGATATGGCTTAAATTAATTTAAAAATCATTAAAATCGTACTAAGGGAAAAATTTTATAATCTCTACTCTATGTAAACAAATAAAGTTTCAGTAACAAAAGGTTATTACAAGTTTTGTAATTAATTCTTTCCTTAACCCTTTCGACCCTGCCAGCGGATATTTGCAGAGCACTTACTTTAAATAAATTGGTCTGCAACATTCTTTTTTTATATACCTATGTATGTATATCGTTTCAAATAAATGAAAAATATACATGTTTTTATTTAGTTTTTTTCTTGAAGACTAGTTCAAAATTGAAAAGGACATTTCTGCAGGGCTGAAAGGGTTAAGAAGATACTTATTACATTTTAATAAAATTATATAAAAATTAAAATGTGAACCAATGGTACGTTATCAAATTACTTTATCGATATTTATGAAAATTCTTCGATATTTAACTCCTTTTAATTACTTAAGCACAAGATAGCACTTTACATATGTTATTCTAACTATAAAATAATCAAAATATTGAGCATCTATTATATTTTTTTCAAAATTTCTTAATTTATAAAGTATCAATTCTAATCAAGAAAAAGTATTCTTTTTAGCTTCAGAATGGACACATTACATAAGAAAGAAAAATAAAAATACCAAAAAGACTATAAGTTATTTTTATATGTTGGTAGTAAACGGCGGTTGAACGATAAGTAACAATTTTTCGTTCTAATTAAGATTAATGACATGAGCATATCACAAGTGGTGCGACCACAAATAGGTGGGTTTCACACCCACCACATATTTACGGTACGGTAAATCAACCAATCTGCCGAAGATTTCATATTTTCGTCTGTTAATTAATAATACTTGATATTAATTATAACCGCAGAAGTCACATCTCGATGTTTATCTCTTGGGATATATATCTTTTCAATTTGATTAATTTGAGAAAATATAAAAATGCATGACGTTTGGGACAATTCCCTCTTTATGACGTCATAAAATGTTTGGTGCCTGTTTTTTATTTATCACTAAAATTATTAGTGTCTTGTATTATACAGAGTGTTCCAGGCCACCCGTTCACTATGTTTTACGCCCAAACTATTAAATATAGAGTTTTAGGATAAAAAATTTACTATATACCATATATCGACCCTAAAGAATTTCAGGAAAATATTTTCAACCCCCTAAAATCGCCCCATGGGGGTAGTATGAGGGGTACATGTCCGTTTCTCAGCAAAATCGAATGGAACGGTATATTCAAAAGTACTTATTTGTAAAGATCATAAAAAAATAAGAAACTTTCGTAATACAAAAAATTTCATACTTTCAATTGTTTAAAAAATTTGGCGACTTGTTCTCAAATTTTAGGGTTTTACTAAAAGTACTCTAATTTCGTTAAATATCAATCGAATTTTATTATTTTTTTAAATTTAGAAAGTAGAAATATTGAACTTTGTAAAGATCTATGATTATTTGAGTTTTTGATAGCTTAAAGTGCCATACGCGACATATCAAAAATTCAAAAGTTCAATTAGGGATAATTCAAAATTAGACTTCTTTTAAAAAAGTGATTTATTTAGAGACCCCTTTATATTGTTAGATTCTAGCAAACATAAATACGAGTATATTACAATCTTGTTGAAAAAGTTCAAGTAAAAAGCAAATAGATAAATATAGCTGAAAAGCAACAAAATAAATAAATTTAAAACAGAACAATTTATCATCGACCTCCAATAGACCTTTGAAATACTATAGATCTTTTTTAAACTTTTATAGACCCCTAATGGTCCACCTGGACCCCGTAGGGAATCCCTGGATTATATGATTTGTTGACTTTGTACTTGTGAACAGTAATGACACTAAATAACAAAAACTTTTATTCTATTTGTAAGGTTTTAATGGTTTAAAGCTCTTTAGCAAAGTTAAGAATCAATTTATACAGAAAATGCAGTTAATAACAGTTTAATTAGCTTTTATTTGATATCCCACTCGTCGGGATTGAATAAAAAAAAATGGTAACCCATCTGCCCCCTTTAAAAAGCTCCAAAAACGCAAGTCTATTAATGATCCACAATTTACAATAATAATTACAAATATCAGATTTCTAGGTCATATGCAGTAACTAGAAGGCTATGACAGACGCAGTGTTGAAGCCATGTGTTCCTTTTTCCTATTTCGGTACAGAACACTTATAAAAATGTATTAAATATATTTTCCGCTATTCAGAAAATAGAATATATGGAATAATTTTTTTATAGTTTTGTATTTTTTTAAAATTTAAATACATGCCTAACAAATTAAAAATAAAATCTAAAAAACTATCGTGGGAACGACTTTATTCGAATTTTAATTAATTCAACTTCATCAAGACAATTTCCTCTGGCTAATCAAGTGAAAAAAATTCAATGATTCAGAAATTCTGCAGTGCCCTGACAGAATGATTACAGTTTAGAAACTGCAAATGGGCGGAAGGTGTGATCGCTTGTTTAGCTAATTTGATATTACAAAGTTTTTTGCCTGCTAGAAAATTAATTTCTCAACTTGCAGTTTGGTTGTGTTATTAATTTCAGGATGGCAGACCTGACATGAATTTAATCAAGAAATTAAATAGATATTTAAAGCTTAGAATAGAAGCTAATCTTTCTAATTATTTTTCTGAAGTTTTTTGTATTTTGAGTTATTAATTTTTAAATGCTTCAAACGACTGATTTAACATTCCTATTTTTTTTTAGTTTGAAGTTGGTTTTTACCAGTTTTACATTCAGCAATTTTTATTTTTATGTTAATTAAAATACTTTATTTCAATTTAATTATCATTTTTTCATCAGCAATTAACAATCATATCTTAATCTATACTAGGTAATGTTAGTTTAGTGACATCTAGCGTGCAAATGCGTAATTAAAAACCTGTTTTATCGACTATCATAATTGAAATCTGTATTATATAACGTGCATTCCACGCAGACGAAGTTGCGGATAACAGCTAGTATAAAATATGTATAGGTAATGCAATTAGTTGATCAAGGTCATAAAGATGCCGCTATTACCCAGAAACAGAGATCAATCAAATGTATATTATATATTTTTGATTCAATCATATCTCAAATCTCTTCAAATTTCTTTTCTGGCTTTATATACACCATGACTCAATTCCACTGAAATTTGTGATGAAACATTGGTTTCTTTGAAATATATATTATTTATCAGCGTTTTTGTACTGGGTCCGGGAAGCTATTTTCAAAATAAAACTTACAATTATGTCCGGTATTATTTTAGTTAACAATTTTGCAAGCGTAAAAGCACTTTCAAACGGGGTATCAAACTTATATGGCAGTTCTCTTGGAGTTTTCAACAGATAGTTTCATGCATAAGAAGTAAAAACGAAGGTATGTAAAGTATACCTATTTACTAAAATGTATTTACTAATTTTAAATAGGTAAAAAAGTTAAAAACCCAACTTACATGCAACTATCTGTTATATAAGAGAAGTCATATAAGTTTGATATCTCGTTTGAAAGTGTTTGTAAGCTTAAAAATTTTGTTAGCTTGTTCATAATACCGAATATTAGTTAAAATTCAAATCAAATATGGTTGCACACTGAAAATAAATAGCAAAGTAAATGGGGGTCCATATTTCCATATACAACTACAGTTTTAGAACCACTGACATATAACCAGAAATTGTGTTTTAACATTGGTTAACATTGATAAAAAGTACAATCATTGATATCTCAAAAATTTCATTCTTGTCTATTATATTCATAATATTCCAAAACACTGCAAATTATGCTAAATGTTGACTAACAAAGATTAAAAATATGTTATTCGTATTCATTATTATATTTAAACCAATCATATATGCATCCCATTGAAGTTACAGTTAATATTTCTCGTATGAAAAAATCTCGATCAACCATATCAGGCATTACACCCGGTCCAATAGTGGGTGTAATTTTGGGTGGACGGTGTACGGTGAGGCGTTTCCATGCAATTAAGTGACAGGTACCACGGCGCACTCCGTGGGCACCTCTGCTATTCGCAAGTGGGAGCATAGTTAGCTGGTTTTCGTGGACTATTCAAGGTTGCCAAATCTCGTTTACTTCTGCACACCCACCGATCGAGGTCTAGTTGACCTCGAGGTGACACTGATGCAACGCATTAATATGTGTTTGCACTTGCTTGTTGTTATTGACGACGGTGACCATAGATGAAGTTGACGCAGGTAAGTGTATCAAGGTGCGTGACGTAAAAATATTATCAGAAAAGGGTTACCAACTACTTCACAAGAAACTTGGGATTTTTCATAAACATAAAGCATGGACCGTGCATTCTGTATTAACATAATGATGTAGGTAATATTTTTTTTCAAAATAGTGAGAGAGATGCGGCGACGTATTGGATATATCTTTCTCTTTTTCTAAGAAGAATGAAATAGACACTTCTGTTTAAATAAGGACAAGTATATCCTAAACTGTTTTCCATTTCTTTCCTTTGACACGAATCTGCTTTCGAGTTAGACATGCTTTAATGTCTATGGGATTTTTGTTTCGAAATGAAGCAAGTAGGTACTTTAGACTTTAGATTAGGAAAGATTATGGATTCATAAGAAGCCACCTAGTCCATTATACGAAACTGTTCTCAAAACGATGATTGCCATCTTTTATCAAATGTCAAACGTTTCTCTGTAAATGAATTATCACTGAAATATGTTTAAGAACAATATAAAAAATATGTATGAAAAAATAAGAGTAGACAAATAATGGCTTTACAAAATTTCGGAGTAAAATTAAACTTACACAAAATTTAAGAAATCAAATATAGATTCCAAATTAGTCAAGTTTTTGGAAATGGCCCCATGGTAATATGTCTAATAACACATCTTCAATAATCTATACACATTTTTTTTAAATTAACTTGAAGTAAATTGGTGCCTTCTATTTAAAAAATAATATTAAGATAATTAGGATAATTAAGCTATATATGTACATAAATGTAAGATTTTAAGTACTATAAAAATAAAATAAACACAAATGTTTTGTGTATTACCTAAGTATGTAAGCTTTGTTGAAAGAAAATAAAAAACAAATACTAGTTTTATAACACGAAGTTGTATAATATAATAATTTGCATAAGAATGCAATGAACTTCTATATTTCTGCATAGGCGTTGAAATTTTTGTTTGGGTAGGGATTTTAAACTCTGCATGAATGTATTTATTTTTATTTTTATGATGTCATAATGAATTCGCGGTAAAACGTATTCTTTTGTGATGTAAACAGATACAAACTTTTTTAAGAACGTTGATCAAATGGAAGACTCAAAAGTCGACCTAAAAGTTTCGAGCCTACTCTAATGAACATGTGGCCATATTCTTACTGTGTTTACAAAAATCATTATTGCTTCCTCGCAATACCGAAGATACGAGAAGCTTTCTGATCGTTTTAAAATGAGAACAAATTTGTTCTCCGATTTTATGAATTTAACTTGATCTATCCATTTCAGGTCAAGACAAACACTTTTTGTTCCGTGTCTGTCTGTCTGTGTCTGTCCCCTGAATCCTTGTCACATGCATAACTCATGAACCACTAAACCGATATTGATGAAATTTGTTTAAATTTTTTTTTTTTTTTTGAAATGTTAATTAACTACCTTTGATGAATTTAGCACAAAGAAGCACTGTGCATTTACTTGACAGATGTTTTCCATTCTAAACCCTGTTTTTTTTGTATTTAACCATTTAAGAGAAAAAGAGAAAATAGGTTTAAAAATGTAGATACATATACTTAAAAAAATTAAAATGCTACTTGGCTTCCTGTTATTTTGACCCTTTCAAATATACGTGATTAAGATTCTTAAAATAAAAAAATCATATTCACATTTAAAATAACTAAAAACGATACAATGTCCATGTCAATTATAAACGACGAAAATATTTACGGAAGAAGTCCAGAGATAACTAATGTTATGATTAATCACAATAAATTTTGGCATTTTCTAAACTACATGAAAAGTACTTATGTATTCATTAATTAGTTTTATTTTCGCGGCCGGAAATCCGGCATCCGAGCATATTTCTGGGTGATTCTGTTGAGAATAACAACATGTCCCGTGGGTGGATTATTTGGAAGGCGGGGAACACCGGTGTCCCTTATACATGGAGAAAGGGGGGAGTTAATATGTGTATGTGTAGGTTTGTAAAGAGGGGGTGGAGGTCAGGACCGGCCTAAAATTAAAATACAGATTCATGGGCGTCCGTTGAAAATTTTTCAAGAAGGAAATTTTTATAATTTATCTAACCTTACAAGGAGATCAGGGTTAAGTCAGGACCGGGCTAAAATATAAGTACAAATCCATGGGCGTCCGCTGAAAATTTTCCTAGAGAGAAATACTGGTGGCCAGTATTTCTCTGGAATAAATTTCTCTGACTTTTCCCGGTTTTCTAGATGAATTTTTCCGTTTCCTTTTTTTTAGATAATTGTGTAAATATTTGCGGGAGTTTGTGTGGTTTTTGCATAATTACAAAAAATTCCCTGATTTTCTTTTCCCTGACATTTCCTTGTCTAGCAAAATTCCCTGACTTGACCGTTTTTCCCGAAACTGCCTACCCTGTCTAACCTAACAAGGTGATCAGGGTTAGGTTAGGACCGGTCTAAAATATATGTATAGATCCATGGGCGTCCGCTGAAAATTTTCCAAGAAGGAAATTTTTATAATTTTTCTAACCTTACAAGGGGATCACGGTTAGGTCAGTACCAGGCTAAAATATATGTACAGATCTATGGGCGCCCGCTGAAAATTTTCCAAGAAGGAATTTTTTTATAATTTATCTAACGTTACTAGGAGATCAGGGTTAGGTCACCATAAAAATGTAGAGAGTCTTCATTGTTAAAACTTGAAATAAACTAGAATGGTGTTATACAGTGAGACATGATTAAGTGGGACTTAAATAAGTGGGAAACTTCTATAACTAGAATTCATACTGAGGTCCCGTCACTTCTACATGCGCACCTCTATACCTGAATAAATGGGACACCTCTATAAGTGGGATAAAATAACTGGTCTCTTGAGATTCCAGTTATCCAGGTTTCACTGTTATAGGTGTACTTACACCCCAGAAGGGGGGAAAAGCTACATTTAGTCCCCTAACTGCAGAAACTCATGTAGAGATCTTTTAAATAGTTATAGAAAGAGCAGTCATTAGTTAATGTTTTTTCAAATCTATTAAATATCTAATTTCTCAAAAAGGAGCGTTAAACTTCTTATACAATTGACTTATAAACAAGAAACACTAGTATATAATTTTAATAAAGACTATGCAAGATTACTGGGTATTTTTGGAATGAATGCCTGCCGGTATATCTTTCATACAGAGGCAAATGTGGAGGACGGAATAGGTATTTGTGCAGGTAAGAAAGAGGGAAGGGAGGGCTATGCTTGAAACTTATAACAAGATAATTTTGGAGAGAATACAAACGTGTACCGAATATGGGAGGGAAATTTAAGATGTTGACTCTAGGGATGAGACTACTCACTGATACAAAATTTGTAGGTTCGTGTTTCTAACACAGGAAAACCGGAAGTCACTGTGTGTGAGTGTGTTTGTAGTGCAAAGGAAGAAAACATATCTTATGAACACTACGGCTTGATACTCAGGTAGTAGTTAACAAAAGAATGTGTTAAAAATAAAATAAATACTTTTGTATTTGGTATTTGGAATTTTATCGAATAAAGTAAAAAGTAAAACTAAATACGACCTATATATTTTTATTCATGGATTTTAGTGAATGAAATTGTACAAAAACAAATATAAATTGGCACCTCATATCATATCATATAGTTTATTTATCGTTAATTTATAATAATAACTATAGGTGTGTCCGCGGCTTCGCTCGCGTGGACCACGGAATATTGTTCAGGATTTTGAAAAATAAGGTAGATTTTTTTATTCTATATACAGTCCCTGGCCATATTATTAGACCAAAGCTGAAAAATCACATTTTCGCCATTTTAACTACAATACACCTTAATTTTTGACAGTTTTCGTTAAATTATGAAATAGCATATATAATATAATGAGTTTTTTATTATTATTGTTGTTACAAATCTCAAAAATTGTATAAAATTTTTATCAAAAAATGTTAAACCATCAACAAAGAACTTACTTTACACGTTTTTGAAGCACTATCACTTGTTTAATTAAGATGAACTATGTATTGTACAACAATTGAAACGATACACTCTGTTTGACGGTTATTTGATTATTTGACGTTTTCGTGTAAACACTGCTGCCATCTTAGTTTGAAAGTGGTAAGTCTTTCAAAAATTAGATTAAATGTTACCATAAGTATAAAACTACGAGTTCTGTTAAGGAATGGTAACAGTGTTTACAATAAAACAACAAAAATAATATGAAACACTTATTTCTTAGCTTTGGTCTAATAATATGGCCAGGGACTGTAGTTCTTTACTATATTATATTATTCAATATTTAACGGTTTAGGCACCATATTGCAAAAGAGCGCGCTGGCAAAACCTTTTCTTGATTTACTATTATCGTCATTGCTTATTCCTTATGATACCTAACGTAACAACATATAAACTAAAATATAGGAAAAGAACATATCTGAGAAAAAAAAACACGGATAAAAATCGGATAAGTGGTTCTCGAGTGAGAGCATTAACGGACAGAAAAATGTTGCGTTTTATAATATAGTATAAAGGATATTAATATATTTTACGATGCACTATTTTCATATAAATTTTTCCCTCGATCGAGTTACAAATATTGCCACCAGGTGGTGTACGCTTATTTGACGGATCCCAATAGGTCATAAAGTTTCTGTTACAAAAAAGCTATCGAAATACACCCGTAGTAAATTATTCCGAAGCTGGCTCTGCATTGTAAGGTCTGTCTATTCCAAGCCCGCGGACTCACGACTTCTATAAATAGACCGCGAATAAAGCGTGGCAGGTGTTTACGTATAACTTTACGATTTTTAACGAAAACTTAACATCAATACAAAAATAAGAAGTATATAAACATTCATCTAAATTTGTTACAGTTTTGTGAGAAGGGGTCAGGGGAGAAGAGTCAATTAGTTTACGAAATGATGAGTTCATATTTTAAATAAAACTAAAATAAATCGACATTGTACAGAATTTCTTCAATATTGTCGGCGTGACCTTTATTTTGGAGTTAGTTTAAATATTTAGATTCGGTGGATTATTTTTGTAGTAAAAATGCGGATTTCTTGTTTAAATTATTTCATATTTTAAACACAACCTTGTAAGAATGTTGTAGTAAGAAGTAACAAAAATAGTACATTCAAAATATTATCTATCGTTAGGAGAATAATTTAAGAGATAAAATAAACAAATTAACATGCATCCTTATCAGAACTGCATAATTTCGAGATAGGACAGGACTTTTGAAAGTAATGTGACAGAGAGAATTTGATAAAAAATTGAGCATACATTCTTTATTCATTTACAACGATATATGTATGTAAATTTTCAGAATTTTTAATTAAAAAGTGTTAAAAAAAAGATAGAGAGACGCATCTTTGTGATTTCGCATGCTTCAGAGACAGACACGACATGCCTTCACTCTATGCTTATCCACAAGCGCTTACCCGCACCGTTCCCTACAAAACCAGCCCCGCACCCTAGTGCCAGTCTCGTTAATTGTAATCTTTATCTATAAAAGAGTTTGCCTTTAACCACTCACTCACTCATATATCAACGTACAGCCCAAACCCCTGGACCTAGAAACGTGAAATTTCGTAGATGCCTTCCTTTTATGATGTGAGCACCCACTAAGAAAGGATTTTTCGAAATTCAACCCCTATGGGGTTAAAACAGAGTGTCAAATTTTATATAAGAAAATATTTTTTTTATTTGCATTTAATTGAAACTTATCGAACATACTCTACAATATAAATAATGAAACAATTATTTCAGCATTATCCAAAATTTAACCCCTAAGATGTTAGGTGGGTGGAAAAATTTGTAAAATATTTTTTTTTGTATTCACCGAATGAAACATGGCTCAAGTAGGTACTCTATAACACAAATATCAGTTACGAAAATTCAACCCCTATGGAAATGGGGGGGGGGGGGGGTAAAATTTTGATATATTTATCTTCATAATTGTTCATAATATTAAAGTAAATTCGGATAAATTAATATTCAATTAAAAATGAAAGTTCAATATTCAAGCCCTAATAGCATGAAACGGGGACGAGGATGGATTTAGATATATTTATCTGCATACCTGATTTACAATTCGGGCAAAATAGTCATCTATTAAAATAAAAAAGGTAATGAATAAAAATCAATATAAATGTAATATGTCATCCCCTATCACGTATACAGGGTTCTAATTAGTTTCGAAGTTTACGCGAGCGAAGCCGCGGGATTCCGCTAGTATTCTATAAATACGATAATACTCATAAAATTGTTATCTCTTTCAAACTACTTCAAGAACGAATAAAGTATATTTGTAGTAAAATAGTCCTTTAAAAGATAAAACCTCATCTGCAGGAAGCAATGTGGCATCACATAGCATACTTTTTTTTGGGAATAATTCGTATTTGAGTAAATAAACTTACCGGTACCATCTGCGTCAGATTCGTCCTCTGTGGTTTCTGCTGCGGCACCCAGGTGCTCGTAGCTGTCGTAGCGCGTGATGGCGTCCTGTGAGAGGTCTACCGGGACGGCAGGAGTCGGCGCCGGCGTTGGGAACCGCGTCTCCGGCGTGCGGGAGAAGTGAAGCTCAACCGCACCGTCCAGAGGAAAACGCAGATCTGTTGAAAACAAATAAAAATTATAGGTAAAAAAAATTAAGGAGAATAAGTAGATAATCTTAATGTTTAATGTAATTTAAATATAATAAGGCCTGGTTTCTCAATATGAGTTTAAACCACATGTCCCAGTTAAACTTAAGATTAAACTATACATTTGTTTCTCAATGTCCAGTTAAAAATTATAATTAATCTTAAGATTAACTTTTAACTGACAGATGAAATAATTTATTTTTCTAGCCCAAATATTAACTTATTATCCAACTTCTTTTACATTCTATAGTAACACTATATTCTTTTATTAATTCTAGTAATGTACCCTGTTCTCTTTTACTGAATTAACTCATTTTTAATAAATTTAATTTAATAATTTGAGGCTAATTTTTAGTTTGGCATAACAAAAATCCACCATTTAAACTTATATTGAGAAATTGAGTGAGGTTTAAACTGGACATTATGTTCAGTTTAAACCTAGGATGAAGATTAAATAATCTGAAGTTTAAACTCATATTGAGAAACCGGGCCTAGGTGTGTATGTGTTCAGGGGCAACGGTAGAATTTTTTTCCAGGAGGGGGCATTTTTTAAACCCTTTCGTATCCGTAAATGAAGAAAAATTATCTAAATTTGAATTGCCAGTTGTCAGTACAAACTAGTATTTCTCCGCTTAAAGAATTAATAAATAACATGCACATTCTGAAAAAAATGTGTAACACTTTGTACCTTTTGTTAAAAAATCTATGCATTAATCAAAATTAAAAAAAAAAAACCCAAATTTGGTGTTAATCTTCGCAAATACAGAGATAAGTACAAAATAAAAAAAAAGTATATTGTGCCAAAACTTGCAATATGTTTAACCCTCCGATAGGCGCGCATAGAAAGTTACATGAATGGGCGCGTATGTATCTCACAGATACATTTCAATATTTTCATATTAAACATCTATTAATTCAAAATACTTTATTTGCATTTCGTTTTATGAAATATTAGGTATATAAAAAACTTAAATACATATAAATTAAATAAATGGTATTTCTATAAATTGAACTAAAAAAAAACTGGTTGAAACAAAACTGAAAAAATGCATACTTTGGTAAATTTCAATTAAAAAAATTTTTTTTTAGAAATACAATCTGTGTAAATTACTGAACAATGTTCAAGACATAAAAACTTTTTACAATTTATACAACAATACTTTGAAAGACGGGTACTTTTTGCACTAGTTTAGTAGATAGTAGTATAGTAGGCGTGTATCTGTGAGATACAAAACAGCAATATATAAAAACTACTGACTACTTTGTAATCACTTGGCATACTGTTACAAACCACCACGGGAGCTAGCAAGATACATGGGAGGAGGAAGGTCTAGCTTTTGAAACGTGTCCGTTAGAACCAATATAAAATCACAATGTATGCGCCTATCGGAGGGTTAAATACAGCCCGATGGAGAAAGAAAGGGGGGTCATTCTCGTATTTTTTTTAAATAAATAAACAATTATATCCCAGAGAGAGAGGGCAAGTACCTCCTTCCATGCAGACGCCCACGTGTGTAATCAAATTTAATGACGTAAAGTATAAATAAAATATCATATAGTTTGTGTACGAAATGATAACAATAGTATACATATTATGTAGTATATCTAATAGTTATTAATATATTGGCTATCATATTATGTTATAGATTAACGCGCGGTTATCTTATCGTAAACTGTAGGTGGTTTTAATCCGTCATTCGTTTACCCCTTAAACCAGGCGTTCACAATTTTTATTTACATAGATTCCTTTTGAAAGAATGATTTTCTTTTTTAGATCCCTTTATATAAATGCAGTTGAAATGCAAAAGTCATCGAATTTTAAAACTTCCATAGACCCCTGGAATACTATAGACCCATTTTAAAGGTGGGGCCACTTAGACATCGATGAGAATCCCTGCCTTAAACTATAAAAATGTTTTATTGTCATATTTTGCATAAAAATTCGATTTATAAAAAGAAAATCAAATCATCCGCATTTTCTGATTTAAAATTATTACAAAAATAATATGAAAATAATTGAAATATTAAAATATATAATAAATAAATTATAAAAAGTACGTAGGTATATTTTTATATACAAAAAAAATTGTATTGCTCATAAACATTTTTTCTTGTATTCAAATTCTATTCAAGATATTTACTTTCGTTTGTAATATAAACTAAACGGATATAAAGTTGTTTTGTGCTGCCATCTGTAGTAACCGCGATAAACTTGTTATATAGAGTAAAATAGAAATTGTCTTTTTTTCAGTCAGTATAAATTTAAATATTTATAGAAATCGCAAATTTTGAAAAAAGTGTACACAATAATTCAATTTAGTTATATTCAACAAAAAATTAATTAATTTAATATTCCAAGCATAAGAATTAAAACTAGAACTCACGTAGGGATCAAATAGGTTTAAATTTTAACGAAACGAGATCGAGACAATATTAAATCTTTTTTGCCTCATCAAAAGCATCGGTTCTAAAAAATTATCAATAATAATAATTAGTGAAAAATTGCAACTAGATATAAATTTTTAAATAAATAATTAAACTAAAGACTCGTTGTATTAAAAAAAATGTATTCATTACATTACTAGCTCATTGGATCTGTAATGGGGATATAAATTTAATCTTGTAACTGGGATATAAATTTAATCTTTAATAAACCTATTAAAAATTGTATTTACTTATCGCTAACTATTTACGTAGCGCACGCGAAAATTGTTTTTTTCGACTTTATAAACATTACAGAAATGATACACATAAACCTTCCTAATGAAGCACTCGATCCATCAGTGAAAACCGGAAAAAAATCTGTTCAGTAGTTATTGAGAAGATCGTACACAGACAAAAAAAAATCAGACGAGACTGTGACGAGACTTGCTGTAATTCTCGTCTTGCCTCATCTCGTGTGTACCCCTACATATGTATTTAGAACAAAGTTTCTATTATTACATTTTTAATCATGAATTTAAATTGCATAATACTGATAGCAATTAAATAAACTTAAAAGTCACGTACCTTGAAAAATAAATAACCAAGTCAACATTCATAAAACTGCTATAAACAAACTATACACAAATACACTAAATTACACACAAACAATAATTATCAATAAGTATATTGTTTCAAATTAAAACATAACGAGCATTTATATTTAAAAATCACAAAAAGGTAACGCATGTTTTTGACTAATGATTATTTTTGAAAAGAAGCAGTCCCAGGGTCAAGTTATCTTATCATTTTGTATTAAATAACTTTAATTATAGCAGATTAGATAATGTATATATTATGTATATATGGGGCAGTAGTTTTTATTACCTTAACACGTTGACAACCGTTTAAAAATTATTAATAAAACATTTTTATCAATTTTTGATATTTTATTACTCAAGTATTTTATGTTGGAGTTTGAATTTAGTATTTATATCATAAGTGGACTAATTTCAGAAGAGTTTTGTTTAAATTTTCATATTCGGCCTTTAATATCTTGTCTAATTTTAATAAAAATAAATAAAATTTCTTAACTATATCACAATGAGATCTCCAGCTATTAAATAAAAACTAATTTAAGGTAAAATCTTTGGGGGTCTGTAGCTCCCTCACGAAGAATTTCCGGACACATGTTCAAATGATCTTTTTTGCTTGAAATATTTTTCTAATCAACTGTTCAAGTTTGTTTCACCTGATATGACTCTGTACGGCATATAATATTAATTTTGACAAAGAATATTAATTGATAATAGATTTCTGAAGTCCACAGTATTATTAATATTTTCTTAGAATTATTTTAAGCTTTTTTTGGATTAATATCTGTATAATTTGCTCTCTAATCATGCCCAATCGCTTTATTTAAAGAATGTGGCTATTTGCACATACCGTATGTCCATGCAATTGGCTATTTGCACATACTGTAAGTGTACCTAATTTGGTTAGGTTGTTAAGTTAGGGTAGGTTAGTTTACTTTAAGTAAGTGGTATGTGTAAATAGTCAATTAGGTGCACATACAGTATGTGCAAATAGCCAATTGTACATGCAGTATATGCAAATAGCGTCATCCTTATTTAAAATATTAACACGTATTATATCTCGTGCTACAATCAAATATTAATTTTTTTCGGCGCCCACGGTTACCCCGAAAAAAAAATTTTCAGTAAATATTCACAACAGTTTTCTTCTATATTGAATGATACAAAAAAATCAATAAAACAAAATTCCTAACATTCAGAAAAAATATATACAGATCATTTCCTTGCTTTAAAGAACGTGACTTTTATTATTTCCACTGTTTATGTAAAAAACAATTTCCTTGTCATCTCAAAACTAGATCATGAATTCACAATGTTTTATTTTATTTTATTTATTTCCAAATACTTCATTTGATAACTCTAAAACAGGGGTTCCTAACCTTTTTCCTACATAGACCCCGTTCTAAAAGATAGGTTTTCTTTATAGACCCCCTTACATTTTTAGATTCTATGAAACATACATAGACTACAATTTTGTTGATAAAGTATTAGTAAAAAGTAAAAAAAAAATTTTTTTATATACTAAAATTTGATTAAGTGGGACTTGGATAAGTGGGAATCTTCTATAACTAGAATTTATACTGTGGCCCCGTCACTTAGGCACCAAAATAACTTGATTAGTGAGACTTGTACAACTTTTCTATCTGGAATTTCATTTTTTTATTTTTTCGACATTTACCTCTCTTACTGGAACAACTCAGATTGATTGCCTATATAACTGAGACACAAGACAATATTGAAAAAAATCTCTATATAACTGAGATTAGTTTTGTTTTAACTTCTATTAGTTGGACGCTCTGTAAATGCGATAATGGATATCTGGGAAACTGGGTGAAAGGGACACCTCTTTAAGTGAGATAAAATAACTGGTCCCTTGAGATTCCAGTTATCTAAGATTCATTGTGGATAGATATAATTGAAAAACAAAAAAAGGGATTTTTTTTTTATCATAGATCCCCAACAGATCTCTGGAATATTTTTGACCTTTTTAAAACTTCCATAGACCCCAAAAGATCCACCTGGGGCCCATTGGGAATTCCTGCTATAAAATATACGGCAATTTTTTTTAAATATCGTTTTCTCATATACTTATTTAAAAACACATTTATTTTAGTATTAAAAAATATAAATACATTTTTGCTTCACTAATTTTTTGCTCAAATAACAAAAATATAAAAAACGATACTACCGGTAGGTAAAGTGTTAATAAATCATCTATCAAAAAAAAGTACCATTCAGTGGAATATCGATTTATGATGATTATGCATCAATGTATATAATTATTATTAATACTACAAAAAAACTCCGAAGTCTAAAAGTTATAAATCTATCAGCATTCTAACGACGCGGTCAAAGGTTTTCCTGTTTATAAGCTATAAACTTTTTATATTGGTTTTGAATAAAGTTTGCATGCCCAGGTAGCTATTGAATTTGAAATATTTTATAATCTTACATGCTTGTTTCGCAGTATATAATTTTGGAATTTTAATTGGCACTTTGACTGAAAGAACGATTTTTTTAGAATTTTAAATTATTGCTATTAAATTGAGTTATTGATATGGTTTTGCATTTAATTAACTTATTCTTACTCAACATGGTTAAACATTTCTTTATACAATTCTTCGATGTGTTTTAATTCGATCATTTAATAAAAATATTAATTTAGAGCAAACTATCGAATAGATTAGCATAGTATCATCAAAACAATTGAATTTGCAAGAATGGTTATAATAACCTTTCTTATAGAAAATATTATTTTGTATAGAATCATCTATTTTTATTTTCGATATAACTGATGTAGTTTTCAAGATATTTAAGAAAAACCGAAAAATCATATAATCTTTATTTATAATTGAGGGGTTATCTTTTAGAATCAAAACAAAAATTTAGATTTTGTATTGCATTTTGTTTTGTAGCCATCTCTGATCTAACCGGTTTTAAAACTGGGTAAAACTTTTCGAAAATTTAGATTCAAAATTGGAGTTAGGTAGTATCAAAAACTTCTATGTCCACCTTCGGTCCAAAAACTATTGGTTAGGTTAGTAATAAAACTGAATATATCCAAGTGTTATGCTGTTCTTTGTTATCAAAATTGGTTATGTCCAAGAGTTCATTATCAAAAGTTGACATGCTCAAAAAAAAAATTGTTTGCTAAAAATATGTCAAACTTTTCCCTTTAAATGAAAAAAAAAAATGCATAAATAATATTTCAAAATGGTGATCTAGGGTGGATTGATTCTATACCGCTCAATTGTGACCGTTATAAGACCCCCATAAGGAATAATGGGAATATTTTATTTTGTATTAGAGGACTACCCTTAGCTAATAATTTAGATAGGTTTCAATTATTCAATTTTTTTTCTATTTCAGATCAAAATTCGATCTAGTAAAACTATTAGTCTAAGACAGGGATTCCCAACGGGGTCCAGGTGGACCCCTTGCGGGTCTATGGAAGTTTATAAAGAGTCTATAGTATTCCAGGAGTAAATTTTTCTGTGACCTTTTTTCAACAAGATTGTAATATATTTGTATGTTTTCTAGAATTTAAAAAAATAAGGGGGTCTATAAAGAAAACCATGCTTTTAAAAGGGGTTGATATAGAAAAAATATTGGGAACGCCTGGTCTTAACGTTTTGAATATATTTTTTCAATCAACAAATGTTGGAACGTTAAAAAGTTTCCCGCCATTTATAATTTGTTTATATTAATAAAAATATAGATGATCTTTATTACATACACTTTGATATTGAATTTATAATACTTGGACTTAGAATGATTTAATTCAAAGAAATAATTCATCAGATATCTTATCATCTAGATAAGAACATCACGTAAGCAATATTTTGTTTATTTGATTTGTAGTTGTGAATTTAAAACGAGTAGTGCTGAATGATAGTATTGGAAATTAGTTGAATGGACAACAGGGGCGTTCCCAGATTAGTTTAAGAGATCAAAGATTAACTATACATTGTAATTATTTAATTAAAATTAATTAAATTGTGATAATGATAATTGAATATGCTGATTTATTTTAGGTACCTACTACATTTTCAGAGGGTGCTTGTAATTTTTGAAAGTACGCAGAAAAAGAATTTTAATATTTTTTATGCGTAAAACCAATATTGAGCAAAAAAATAGTTTTACAAAATACACGTAGGTATTTGCAGAATTTTGAAATTTAGAAATGAATCATTTTTTTTTAAATAAGTTTTCCGGCCTTTTTAAAAATATGTTTGTTTTGAAATTTGGCACACTTGTTTATGATTAAGAGGAATATCTTTTTCCAAAATTTTATTAAAATCCATTTACTATTGCTCAAGTTATACATCAAAATAAATATATTTTTTTAAGTTACGTAATAAACTTACATCATTTTAAACTATTCAGTTTTGTAGAAGAATGCATAACAAAAAGAATTGGCTATATTTTATAAATGTAAAAAACTGTTTTAAAAAAATAATAATAAAATGCCTTCGGAGGTCATCACTTTAAAGACAATTCGCTAATATGTCCCCACTATATTTTTTCCGATATAACGAATCGTTCTCAAATTATTCGATTTTGTATATAACAACGTATAAAAAATTCATACGGTTTACTATCTCACCATTGCAAGCTGCATCCAGATCCAATCTAGTGAAGCTGAGAGTGTGGTCTGCCACAGCACACGTGTGAAACTGGCACGCGAAAACAACTTCGCGGCCCGGGGCCCGCATGCCACCGGTAGCTTGTCCGCGATGATGGTAGCACTTCACCAGGATATCACCACGCAGCTGGAGACCTCGTCGTTGTCGTTCGCTCGCTACGTTGACAGTGAACTGACGCATTCCGCTGTTGACCGTGTACACACCTGGAAATTCGTGGATTAAAGGGTTATTAAAAAAAAAATTCATCTATTTTAAATTTATTGTTGAAGCCAACACTAATTAGTCCGGTATCATAAAGTGGCTAGCAAAAATTGCTAGCTGGCAAGCACTTTTAAAAAAGGTATTAATTTTGTGATAGCATCTATGGATTTTAGAGTAGTGATACTTCAACGTATTGTAAAACAGTTGGCAACTCTGACTGTACAAAATAATTTTCATAATACCATCACTGTTTTAATACCATTAGTGTTTACATACAACGCGTGCGCGAAACTCGTTAAAGTCCTCATAAAACTGCTAGAGAACTGTCATATAAGTTTGATATCTCATTTGAGAGTGCCTTGTTAGCTAGCAAATTTGCTAGTTCCTTTATGACACCATACATAAGATTTTAAAAGAAGGCATATTTTCTAATAGTTTTTGTAATTTTTAAAGACATTCTAGCAGGGATAGCATTAAAACAATTTTTCTCTGTCCTAAAGACATAAATAATACGTGATTCCAACGATTTTTGGCGTTTTGAAATTGGTTTAGTTGCCCAATTTGCTCCAACACATTTTTTTAAGATATCTAAACCTTAAATTGCCAAAAATTACGATTTTGGTCGTATTAGTGAATACATTACTAAGCAGGATATTTTTGTCTAAAGATTCCGTTCATTGTTACAAATTGAACTGTTAATTAATTCATAAAGCGAGGAACAATACATATGCAGGAAATCTTTCAAACCGGCAACTCGTAAATCGGGAAATATCTGTATAATATTTTCTACGTAACTAAACTTACAGGACAATTTGTATAATAAATTACAAATATAGTAAAATTTTATAATTCGAATCTATCGATACCTAGGCAAAAAAATGTTAATACAGTAAAACCTGCATAAAACGGGACGTAATCGTTCCGGTATTTTTGTCCGTTTTCACAGATTTCCGTCTTACAAATGATTGTTTTAAATATAAATAATATATAACTCCATTTTGAAATTTATTTTCCGTTTGTCTAGGTTTCACTGTACAAGAAAATCAATTTCAAGTATCGTTTCTTTTCACTTTTAGAAAATTAAATATTATTTTCCTTTCATTAATTTCTTGTAGCACGAACACACCTCTGCACTTTTACACCAGCTAATAACCTTTCACGGATTTCGCTACTTTAAATGCTAATTTAATTTCGATATGATGTGTGACTTACATGTTCTGCATATTAATGACATTTTTCAAATACACTGAATACTAAAAAACACAATGTAAAAGGATGTGAACACATGTATTTAATGTTGTTTTTGGGAGGTGAAAAAAAAATTATTTCGAGTCAAATCCAAAATTGCGTAAAAATTCATTATTTTATTAAGAAATGGTTATTTTATTAAGAAAACGATTAAGTCTCCAAGATAATATACTAACAAACTTCTTCACTAACCGTTATCGAGATTTGGCTCTTTTTTTAAATTTTGGAGAACTGGTAGTCAGATATAAATTTTTTGAGATTTTTGGAACCAGCACATCAAAAATTAATTATATAATAATACTAGCTGTTATCCGCAATTTCGTTCGTGTAGAATTTAGGTAATGAGACAATGCACTTGATATAAAACCCATTAGGTAGGTACACTCAGCACTCTACTATACGACCATCCACTGCACGACCGCTCTGTTACACAATGTGCCGACAGTTCTAACCAACGTCCTTCCCCCATCCCCACCGTAATACCACCGTGACTGCTATATTTCTGTGCGTTTAAATTCACCAATTAACGTTAAAGTCGGTGAGTGCCCCTCTAGCCGTCGTGTAGTGGAATTTTTGAATTACCGATGCCGTCGTATAGCAGAATGTTGAGTGTAATACATTTTTCTGGCTGATGAGTCGATAAAACAGGTCGCGTGTACACAAGTCATACATCCATTTTTTATCTAATAAATTTTTCAAGATGTAAAGTAGCATATCCTATCTCAAAATGCAAACTATCTCCCTGCAAAATTTAATCAAGATCGGTTTAGCCGTGAAAAAGTAACAGACAGACAAACAGAGACACTTTCACCTTTATAATAATAGTGTGAATATAATGGCGTGTGTAATACTTCAAATTTGATTTTTTTAAATCCAATTTAAAAAAATCGTTTTTTTTTTTAATATACAAAACTAACAATTCCGTTTCTCCAAAATTGAAAAAGCTCTCTCCTCGAATTATTCAACAGTTTTCAGACATATATATTATATTATAATACTAACCTGATGTATAAACGGGTACCAGACCTTCATAGACCTTCAGGAATGCCCTACAACCTCCTGGTGCATCAAAAGCGGGCGCCCCAAGCACTGTCACATGGGTCAGGTAGAGAGGAGCTGCATTGATCCTGATTGTGCCTGACAATAGTCCCGAGAAGTATTCCACGTATCTGGAACATTATCATTTTCGTTTTTTATTAAACGTACTAAAAATAAGTCGTCCAAACAAAAATACTAGAAATTAAATTGTATAATATTGCATTCACCTTTTTGACATGAATACTATTGTAGTTATTATGAATTTATGTTGTACCTATATTTACAAGACACTGCAATTTTACATAAAATAAGTTTAGTCCTGACCGATTTTTTTAAAATTTTGTAAACAATTAGACGTTAATAATAAAAATTAAAAATCACTTTTGAAGAAATATACATGCGATACCGTAAAGCGGGGTTACTTTGCGCCAGTATGGGTTACTTTGCTCCATTAACAAAAAGAGTTTCAATGTAGCTTTAAGATCATATATGATGCATATACTACCAAACAAAATATAGCAGTTATTGGAGGTGGTTTATGTAATGTGATTGTTGTCTAAAATATCGATGTACGTTCATTATTAAAGAAACAGCTAGTCAGTAAAATGGTTGTCGAAAAAACTACAATTTTTTAATGTGCAAAATTTGGTGTTCTTCTTCATAACTATCAAGTAAGTGTTTATAAATTAGTTTATATATCCTTTTATTATAATGCTGTAGATGAAGTTACCATTCCTTGATGATACTAAATAACTTAAAATTATTTTCTCTCCGAACTGATAGATTTTAACTTCTTTTGGGGTTACTTTGCTCCAGAGTAAAGCAACCCCAAAAGACGTTAAAAGGTATACAAAAAGTAGAAAAGAAGGGAATATGTCAACTGTTTCGTGATTCAGTATTTGCTCTTATCAAAATACATTTATTTTCTTTCTTCTCTCTAGTAAATCGTATAATACATTTTTTACAACATTATCAGACACATATATTGCTTCAACAATCTTCAAAAGTGATTTTTTATAGTTGGTTTACTTAACGATTTGCCTAATTATTTACGAAGTTTGAAGAAAATCGGTCGAGACCATAGATATAGAGCATGGACCGCTCATCTGCCTCGAAAACAGAGTCGTGTCAAAGGAAAGAGATAGAAAATAATTTAGGATATACTTGTTTTTATTTAAACAAGAGTAACTATTTCATTCTTAGAAAAGGTAATAGATATATCCTAAAATCCGCTGCATCTCTCCCATTGTTTTGAAGAAATATCACCCCATTATGTTAATACAGAATGTGCGGTCCTAGCTCTATGCCTATGGTCGAGACCTATTTAATGCAGAAAAACTGTAGTACCTTTTGGTATTGAAAATATACTTCTTGCTAGTAGATTTAGACTTTAATATTTAAAAAAATTGGTTAAGAATTTAGATAAAGTTTAATTAGAATATTTTAAATTGCGATGTGTAATTTTAAAAACACAAACCTTTTGTTGGACGGCAACTCCATGGGTCCTACAGTGTCGTCTAGGAAGCGGCGCATTGCAAACCTGTCCAGGGCTTGATCAGCGGTACCACAGATACTAGAGTAGTGCATGTAGGCGGCTACCACAACGCCCAATCTTTCTCGACTTCCTCTGTTGACAGAAACAGTTCGTTTATGAATATCATAATTATTATAACAGTATAAAAGCATGTTTAAGTAAATCTTATCGATATTTATAACACCATTTTAAAGATATTAATTATATTGTGAATTGTGGCAAACTTAAACCAAACGACAGAGAAAGGAAAACTGACTAAAACTGTACCAATTATCGCATTTTATCCCATACGCCAATTTTTGTAACCATCAATATCACTAGTTTTTGAGATGTCTATGTTTAAAGTAATTACAAAAGTGCATACATTTAAATGAGCCTACTATTAATTTAAGTAAATGGACAGGTGAGTGCACGTGCATACCTTATTTGTTGCTCGATTGTTCACCCACGTAAATAAACAAAGATAAAGTAAATATAATAATTATATAATATTTATATTATATTTATATATAAACTTAAATAAAATTATTTATTATATTTTAACGTCACTACTAGTATATTATATATAAACTTATATTGCTATCTACATAATACGTAAATAAACTTACTTTTATTTAATTAAACTAATATTTGTGTCAGTATTACATTTTCTTTACACCATACGAATTAAAACAATAATAAAAACCCAGAGATGGGGAACACATGTAGGCACCGGGATTATTTTTAAACGGAAATAACGACGAGAGAACTGCAGTACTGATTTTTTAAACACTGTCTACCTCCCATTTACGTCAACTAATATTTAACTATCAACTTGGACGGACGTGTGCTTATATTGAACACATATGCATTTGAATCTGGTAGGTATATTTTTATACCAGAGGCCCTAAACCTTTTCAATACAATTTTTTTGTACTTTGATATACTCCATAACATTTATAGAAATATCAATTTTAACCTATTAAAATTATTGGGAGGAGTAAATTTTTCTGTACTCTGAATGGCTAAAAAACAATTGTTCTTGGGTACAAGTTGCAACTTTATAAAAATAGCATGTATAATTAATAAATGTATGTATTTAAAAAACAAAAACAAATAAAACGGGCAAGTGCGTGTTGGGCACGCACATGATAGGGTTCCGTAGTCATTCTCACTACGATTTATAAAAAGTATTTTTCAAAATTTTCGTGACTGAAGGGTTAAAATCAAAAAGTCATTTGACTTTTATTATTGCATTTTAGGAGACCTATTAAATGACACCCCACTCAATGGGGTAAATGAAAAAAATGTGAGTTAACTTTTCAATCTATGAAAAGGGGGTCCAAAATATTTTTGACAATGTTCGTTATAATTTTCAGTGAAAGTAGGTACTAATTAAAAGCTACATTCTGAATTTTTTTCAGATTTTTTGAATCAATAGTTTAGAAAATAGAGTGGGGGGACGCTCTGACAGCAACATTAAAAAGCAAATATATCGCGACTGAAGGGTTAAAATCAAAAAGTTATTTGACGTTTTTTATTGCATTTTACGAGACCTATTAAATGTCACCTCACTCAATAGGGTAAGTGGGGAAAAAATGAAAGTTCAATTTTCAGTCTATGAAAGGGGGGTCCAAAATATTTTTGACAATGTTCGTTATAATTTTCAGTGAAAGTACTAATTAAAATCTACGTTCTGAAATTTTTTCAGATTTTTTAAATTGATAGTTTAGAAAATAGAAGGGGGGGGGGGCGCTTTTTTAATGACTTTGGAGAGAAAATACATCGTGATCGAAGGGTTAAAATTAAAAATTCCTGTTACATTTTTTGTTGCATTTTAGGAGACCTTTCTAACGACACCCCACTCAATGGTGTAGGTGAATTTTTTTTTTTAAAACACTTTTTATTTTATGAAAGGGGGGTCTAAAAAATTTTTATTTTCAAAAATCTTATCATTTCTGTTTTTGGGTCATCAATCTACGGCCGTATACCAAATTTCATCTTATTATCTCAAAATTTTTGAAGACGGACGGACGGACATGGAGAAACTATAAGGGTTCCTAGTTTTCAACGGAACCCTAAAAACGAGGTGGTTTTTTTAGCTATGACTATTCATCTTGTTCAAAATGAACCCCGTTATTTTTTTAAATTATATTTTGTTCTTAAATTGTTAGCCATTGAAGAGTTCCTGACCATCTTCTACCTCCATCATCATACAAGTTCGATGGTACCATATTATATGTATTGCAAAATTTGAAAACGATACGACAATTAGAAGTGGGTAAAAAGTTAGGAAGTTACATGTCAAGCATGTTAAAATGATAACTACGAGAAATCGATATTAATTACTTAATATTTACACCTTAATTAACCACAATAAAATAATGTCACTCGATATGTGTTTCGATTTCACATGAAGTCATCGTCAGGAACTTAATTATTACAGAACGGGGTTCATGAAGAATAAGGTTTCATTTATCATGGTTTTTGTTGGCACCTCTTCTTTACAAACAATTTAAAAAAATAAAAGAATCCAACAATTCGAATCGTCCAGAATCCAAAAAGATTAAAGTCTTGGCATTTTAGGACGCCGCGCTGGCCGCTTCGGCCGCCAGACACGCAATACTGATGTGTGTTTTTTTAACCTTGAAAATAATATACACACATCAGTATTGCGTGTCTGCCGGTCGAAGCGGCCAGCGCGGTCGGCGCGGCGTCCTAAAATGCCAAGACTTAAGTCGACTTAACAAACGGTAGAGAAAACGATATAAAATTTATATTGAATAAAAAATTTGGAAACTGACAGCGACTAGAACATACGTAGGTAAAGTTGTTGTAATTGTAGGTACAGTTTGACGGTTTCTGATATACCTAGTGTCTGGCATCATATTTCTTTGAGAAGGGATGAGTGCATTTAAGAAATTGCATCTGGCAGAGAACCCCTGAACTATATAAGCAGATAAAACAGCAATAGTGTCTCACGTGAGATTGAATTTTAAATATTTAAAAATCATCTGCATACAACATACAATAAAATTGTATTGAATTATTAATGTATTAATTACGAAGTAACATTTATTGTCATTATATCAATTTTGTATCCGAAACTATTATTTATTTTTACTAGTATAAGATATATTAGAATTGTATTAAAAAGTCTAATTGTATAAGCAGAGCCGACAAGAGGGCGATGCAGGAGTTGCAAAAAATCGAGGCCCGGGTCGAATGTAATATAAAAAGAGGTCTTCACTTTTCTCCGGGGCCTTCGAGTTTCATGTTACATCGGGGCCCGGTTTGGCTCTTAGCGGCCCTGATTGTAAGTAGTTTTTTTTTTTTTGGATTATCAAATTCACTGCAGATTTCAATACGTTATTTTTTCCAGAAAAAAATAATAATAATGATGCCTGGTATTATCAACCAATTTAATGCTCCTTTAAAATAGATTTGGTGTACTAATTATTATCAACATGATTTAAATGTCATATGATACATATTTAATGCCATATTTAGAAAAATTAACATAATATACTTTGTAAAAATAGTGCAGGTAATTGAAAATCCTTTTAAGAAGGTTGACACTATAGGGTGCGGGGCTGGTTTTGCGAGGAACGGTGCGGGTAAGTGCCTATGAATAAGCATAGAGTGAAGGCAAGGAGTGTCTCTCTCTGGAGTATGCGAAATCACATAGATGCGTTTCTCTCTTTCTTTTTTTCACACATTTATCATTTTTTAATTAAAAAAAAGGCCCCTAATCATTTTGAAAATTTACAGATATCTTTGTTAATTAATAAAGAATGTATGCTTAAATTTTCATCAAATTCTTTCTGTCACATAATTCTAATGACCTTGAAATTTTGCAAGGATTTTTTAAATACAAATGTATTTTCAATGTTTTTCCGAAATCGTTTTTCTATGGTGAAAGCCCCCTTAATTAAATGTATTATACCTAGTTCTATTGATAATACAATATAAAATTTAATTGTAGATTTAAGTAAAATGGCAGTTAGTTAAAGAAGCATTTACTTTAACTTGGTAAAACCGGGTTTAATCAGGGCTGTGGAGTCGGAGTCGGAGTTTTAGTTATTTTGGGTGGAGTCGGAGTCGATAAAAAGATACTGACTCCGACTCCTTTAATTAAATAATGGTTTTTAATTCTTTACACACTTAATATTTTTTGTTCGTTTTGAATTTTGAAGTACAATGATTTGAAATTTTCAATTCTGGCCGGAACCAGAATCACCGGAATTCACTAAAAAAAATTTACCCGAAAACGGATTTTTTTTCAAAAAAATTTTTTTACAGTAAAGAGTCGGAGTCGAACGTTAGAAAAATAAAGGAGTCGAAGTCGGAGTCGTACGTTTTTGTACCGACTCCACAGCCCTGGTGGTTAAATATCCTAAATCTTAGATAAGAAACTGATCCGTACAATATAACAGAACTAAATTTCACCTATACAAAATAAATCATAATCGGCTAACAAGAAAAAGGTTTAAATAACAACCATCTCGTATATCAGACACGTTGTAGCGCCCTACCCCTTTACAAAACGACAGACATACACACAGACACACTATTCATCAATAACGGCACGTGGTCCAGATGCGCACGTGGGCGGGATGCTGTGGCTCGTGTTACAGCATCACTAATTGTAACTGTATGTATTTATGTTACCCTGATCCTTTTATCTGTCAAAATGTATTATTAACTCATGCATTTAAAAAAAACTGTAAATGACGTAAGATAAATGATAATTAGTTAATAAATTTAATTGTGAACTATACTTTATTAAGTGCTTTATGAGGCTCAGTCCACTTTTTGTTGTATATCTGGTGATACGTTTATTTTCTCGACTATTTTTTAACTAGATTTATTAGTTTTAGCTTTGTAACTACTTTATTAGCTATTAATATAAATATTTGGAGCTATTATGCTTTACCTTACATCAGTGTTTCTCGTTTTTTGATATATCAGATTCTTAAAAAAGAGAAATTTTGTTTTTAAATAAAAATATATTTATGTAAGTAGAATTACAAGAACTATCCCTCTTCTTTAGTGTTTACAAAATTTTAATATTGATTTGTCATTTTAATTTTTTTTATTACAGTAAACAACGATTTTATATATCCAGGATTTTTTTAGATCTCAGTGACAAATCAGATCTCGATAGATTTGCATTTTGAGACATCATATTTTTCACTGGTTTTTGATCTGCGGATACTTTCAAAGATCTACAACGATCTATAAAGATCTCTAAAGATCGTTGTAGATCGTGATAAAGGTTTCATGAGAAATAGAAATTCATGAATTTTCAACGTTACAATGATCTTCAGAGGTATTTGCAGATCGTTGTAGATTATCAAGTCTCCAGAGATAAAAAACCAGTGAAAAATATGATGTCTCAAAATGCAGATCTATCGAGATTTGATTTGATCACTGCAGATCTAGAAAAAATCCTGGGTTCTTAAATAAAAAATATTTTTTACTCCAAAAAATAACTGTTTGTTTTTATGTATTTTAAGTTTCGACTGGCGCGCGTGCCAAATTCTATTAAGTTATAAAATACTTTCTTTCTTAGTTAAATTATTATTTTTATGTTTTATTAACATTTTTTAACACAATGTATTTATTGAATCTATTATCTAAATCTATTATTTGAGTTCTTATTAATAAATTAAATATATTACAATTAATATATTAAAATAAGAAGAGTTATTCTGAAATACAGAAATTTTATTTATTATCATATAAAATATTTGATTTTTCAAAAATCTCAGTATAAAGGAAAAATGTGCTTAATGTAAATAGAAAATACACAGGAATGTTAAAAATATCTTTTATATGTCTCGGTGGAGTTATTAAAAATGCATGGAACTAAAGCAGCGCTGTTTAAACTGGGTACTGCTCAAATGTATTTGCTTTAAATTCCATAGGTAAATATTTACAATGAAATCGTTTTTTATAAAAATTAAACTTGAGGAATTCTGTGACGATTTGTAAACATTTAAAAAGACTTTTCGCTGAATATAAATATTATCGTTTCTTTAATAATAATTTTTAAAGTTTCTTCTTCAATATTTCAATATTCACAGATGAATTTTAATAAAATTATTATAAGTGCTCGATTTTTGAAGACAATAATAAATATAAATTAATTTCGAAACTGACAGATATTTTAGAGAAAAAGTAAATCAAGACGTCAAAGTAGTTTTTAACTCATAAAGTCATATGATACATTTTTTAATTATTATTTTATTTTTGAATACAACTGATATTACTGTTTATAGATAACCGAGGCATATTGCGACAATTTGGTCTTGTAATTTTGAACGACTCTTACTTTTTCAATATTCGTCTTAAGTTTATACCGGAAGAACCTTTCTTATATGAAATTTTATTATCTGTAAAATCGTTCCTGTTCATTTTTACTCAATGTTACATCGTTTCCGCTGTATTGACGATTTAAGAATAAACGACACTCAATTTTTTGTTACTTTTTGCTTTTATCGGGGGCCAATATCCTTGAATTTTTGATATTATATTAAGGGCATCATAATTATATTATATTAAGTCCAGTAATTGAGAAAAGAATCAAACGGAATGAAATACCATTCTGTTTTATTCCGGAATCTGAACGTAAAAGATATAGCAAATTGTTAATCTAAATAACGTTTACCGGATTCAAACGAAATCAATAATGAAAATTGACAACTAAAAACTAGGTTGGCAGCACTGCAAAACTTCTTCAGACTGCTTGGACATAATAAACAATAATTAAACGTAATGAAATTATCGGCGGTGAATACGGAATTTTACAGAAACCGGAATGAAACGTCAAATTTTGATTCATTTCGATTACTTTTTCAATTACTGGAAGACTATTAACTTATTTATTATTTTAATAAAAAAACATAATTTGTTTTGTTTGGCGTTGATGCTGGGTTTCACGAAGAATATGTATCTGTAGTTTACTCCAAGAAAGAAAGACAGACAGCAGTTGTTATATTAAGGAATCAGTGCTTTCTGTCATTCGCGAAACTTTGATTCATGTAAATATAAATTTTGAGAACCACTGTTTCAGGTTTAGGTATATAAAGGTATCTGGTATTTTCGAACACACACGTGGTACATATATGTGTGTGCGTGTGTGTTGTGTGTATGTGTGTGATTCTTGTGGTAAATGTAACAGTATGTTAGGAAATCTTCCAGCTGCCGATGTACAATGAAGGGAGAGCATGAGACCTTTACAGGCACGTGCCACGAACTCTTGAGGCTAATTGAAACAGCAAACCGTGACGCCATTGTTCGACGAACAAATAAAATTGCATGACATTGATATACTGCAGTCTAATCTAAATTTAGATTTGAATTTTAAAATATATTTTTATAACGCATCTAGCGTGATTTCGGACAATAAAAGTTTTAAGTTTTATTTTTAGTATATTGGCAATATTTCGTATCATGTTTACAAGATTTTTTATTTATGTAAATAACTTTTTTTATTGTTTCTTGTAAATGAAACAGTCTCATGAAACTACAAGAGAACTGTCATATAAGTTTGATACCTCATTTGAGAGTATCTGCTAGCTAGCTTTGCTATTTCCTTTATGTCACTGGATATAACTCTTTGAAAATATTGCAGCTACAGTTTTTAAATCCGTTTAATTACTAATTATTTAAAAAATCACTACTGGTTGCGTTTTAATTTTATTTTTTTATTTAGGATATGTAATAAACTGACAGGGTTTTTCATTATTCAGTTTTTTAGGGGGGTTCATAACGAAGAAAATCTTATTTTCGTAATGCGACAAATAGAACTGTACATATTTTTTAAAATGTACAAGAAAAACAGTAAAATTACAGTTAAATTTACAAATTAAAAAAAAACATAGTGAAAGAAAAATAAATATTATTTGTATGATACATTACATTAAAATGAGTAAAATGATAGACAGTAACATCAAAACACTAGCAGATTAAAAAAATAAAATTTAGATAAAACATAACCCACATTAAAGAGTGCCATGTTTCGGACATTATTTAAACAGTTTTGTCTTGCAATTATAAATACACTCTTGTAGTTAAATAAATAAAAACCTAATTGCGATGCCTGGGAGGTACATGAAATTAAGTAGATGCTATTATACTTTGCATGCGTTATAAGGGTAGACAGAGAGGGGTACAGTGTCTCATTAAGCACATTTCTCTTTCTTTTTATATAATGTACTCGTAGAGTAGTTTTAAGGAAGGAGTTAAAAAATAACATGAGCGTAGTTTGTATAAATTTTATATTTTTTTGTAACTAAAAGAATTTATATATCAAAGTGTGCTGATCAAAAGTTGTAATGGGCGTAATATTGTTACTCTCACCTCGCAAAATAACGACCTTCAAATTAACGAACGCTTGAAATAACGATGGGCCAAACGCTCGGATTAGCGACCTTCCCCTATCCCCACGATATTACCATCGACTGCTACATTTCTGTACGAAATTTAAATTCACCAATTAACGTTGATAATGGGGGTCGCTCTTGCCGTCGTTAATTTAAGAGGTTGAATTATCAACACCGTTGTTAAGTCAAGCGGTGAATGTATGTGTCGTTGATGGTAGCGACGCCGCCTTCAGTGGTGAAAATCGAAACTAACACAATCGGGTCAATTATCATCTAACCTAACCTAACTTAACCGTTGTTTAGTAAACAATTAAATCAGTGATTATATACTTTTAACAATTAAAGAGTATTTAACTTCTTTTTTCATAAAGAAAATAAATATAACTCCCAACTCTTCAAAACAATTTTCCATTTTAATTAAACACGTTTTTCTAACTAACAACTGACAGCAGACCAGATTGGAATAGTTTTTTTTTCACCGACCATAATATCTGCTCCAGAGAGCACCAAGACATCTCTTAATAAAGGATCAACTTTTAAAAAGATTTGCAACGAGTAAAAAGTGTTTAGAATAAGCCATACAACAAAAAAAACTGTGATGTATTAAATAGTTTTAAGATAAAATAATAGTTATATATTTTTTAAATCTTTCATTAAAAAAATGAAAAAAAAAAGCTAACGACGCCACTGTTGGATATCACCTATCACACAAGTGCTATGTTAGGGATGTCGAGGTTTTCCTTTAGGCGGAAACGTTTAAACTACTGCACGGAACATGGGGTTAACTTCCTCCATCATTTCTCACCCCAGCCTCCGTTTAAATTGTGCTAGACGTCGAAATAAACCACATTGGCCCGTTTCACCATGACGGATATTTATGTGTTAGCGAAATAAATGCTTTTTTCGTTTTACCAATAAATTGTAAATATATTTTATTTCCTAATGAGGGGTTAAATAGTTAAAAAAATAGTCACTTCTACAAAATATTGTATAAAATATACAGGCTGTTCGCGGGAACCGAGTGATCATTGCTAATTTCTTAATTATTTGAGCTAGAAGATCGGTTAAATGGATGAAGCATCAGTAATTTTCCGGGATGAATAATGGCTGTCTCAAAAAATAACTGAATGTCAAATTTTAGAGATATTTCTACCTCTGTAAAAGGAAGTTATATTTTTCTACATGATGTTACATGTAAACTCGAAAACCACTGAACTGATTTTAATGCGGTTTTCACCAATAATAGTTAGATTTTTTTTCAGTGCATGTTCTTAGCTATTACTATTTTATTCAAATATGACATTATTT
The DNA here is from genome assembly GCA_949319165.1 of Sialis lutaria. Classification (NCBI taxonomy): domain Eukaryota; kingdom Metazoa; phylum Arthropoda; class Insecta; order Megaloptera; family Sialidae; genus Sialis; species Sialis lutaria. The sequence goes on from OX439241.1 coordinate 21,027,316, forward strand.
TAAATGGAATAACCTGTACCTACAGATATATAATTATTGGGTTTTTTAGAGCTGATAATGTTCTGTTCCATTTTGTCCATTAAACGATCTTGTAGCTTCAACGATAAGTTTTCGCGAACAACCTGTATATGTTAATACCAAAATCAATTTTATGGAGTTATTAGTTTTGTCTTCTGAACACTATAATTATGAGTGCAAGAACGAGTCCGTGTTAGTAAGAAGAGTGTTTTTTTGTCTTTCTCTAATTAAATAATAAAATAAAAACACTGGCCAGAGTAATTAGTACAATCTCTTGTTATACATAACGGCTGTTATGTAATTTTTATAATACCTTTTGTTGCTTTTGTAAATAAACTACGTTTTTTTTTAAATTTAATTACCATTATTTTATATTGCGCGACCATATTTAAATCTTTCAGATGTCACAGTGACTAACTAATTATTTATTATGTCGCAGTGACTAACTAATTATTTATTTATAATAACTATAGTCTGTTTTATGTTTGCAGTGGTTATCGGGAGATTTGACGGTACAATTAACGATTCGTACCGTCAAATCGCCGGCAACTACTACAAACTTAAATGAAACAGACTATAGCTAGGTATTTATAAAAAAATATTTTTAATCAATCTATTTTGTAAAAATAAAAAAGGGGCAAAAACGTTATGAGTAAAAACGGTATAAAATTTTCATTTTTTTTATTGGTTTACACTTTTCGGCTTGACGGTGCAAGAGTTTGAGACGTTTCAAAAGAAACAGAAAATACATTTTTTGTGGGTTTCGCTTTTAGACCAGGATATACGTTGATATAGTCAAAGAAAAACGTATTTGATTAATTTATTAATAAATTGAAAATAAGTTTTTATTAATTAAATTTAGTATTTCATTCTCTTTTTTTAAATTACCGAAAGAAAATTTGAATCCAGTCTTATAGAAGGTTCTTAAAATTTTTGAAATCACGACCCTTGTTTCTTAACACCTTCACTGCCATGAGTACCATCAGTGGGTTACAGAATGGGTTCGAAGTTTACGCGAGCGAAGCCGCGGGATTCCGCTAGTAATACATGTAACATTGTAGTTCATGTACAAAAAGTTTTAAGTAAAGAGTACGGCCTATTATATTTTATTAAAAAACTAACCTTCTGCGTCATCTATGTATACATAATACAAATTAGTTAAAATTTCTATTAACTATGGCTTCTGGGGAATCATTTAAGCATTCTAATAGTGACATCGAATAGCCAAAAACAAACATTTTCTGAAACCACCAAAATCTTTACCTGTCCCACATTTTAAGATCCACTGTTAAATAGAAGATGGACAGCGTTAGGTTATATAGTTCAGAAAATCAGCGAATCATGCTACATATTTAAACAGCGATGGTTTACAAATCACGATTTCTTAAACAAGTCTCGCGTGTGTCTAACTTAACTTGTGTATGTGTGTTTGTGTGTTTACCTGGCGTGCAGCACGGCGATGCGGTGTTTGTCGGCGGATAGCCAGGAGTCGATGTCCTTGCAGACGCTGCAGAGCCGCTCCAAGGGCGGCGCAAGGCCCGGGGGCCACCCCACTTCTCGAACTCGTTCGTGTTCGCTACGAGCCGCGCGACGGGGCTCGGATAGGTTGAATACCTGAAATATATCAAATTTTAAATGAAATATACATATTTTTTTAATGTATAATTTACATAACACGAAATAAAATTATTTTACATAAAAATAAATTTAAATGATTATAACGTATTTTTTATGAATTAATTATGGAATAATTTTTTTTAACTGTCGGATTTACTGGTAATTAGGGTTTTTCGAATTAATTTGTATTTTCTAAAGGGTACAGACTTGGAAAGATGAAAACATAAAAATAGTAGTTTTTCTTATAAAATCAAATAATTCTCAAGGTTATTTGATCATTAGAGCAATGTATATATAGATAAAAGTCTAAAATTTTAAGTTACTTGATAACTCATATATTTTACTAATTTTTATTTAAAATATTGGAAATATTCTTTTTGAGTAATTGGATATTAAAAATAGAGTTTTTAACTCACGATTACTGAGAGAACTTGCCGAAAGTGCTCTATTTATTGAAATTTTACACAATTGGCTATATACAGACGTTTTAAAAACTATTTATTCGAAACTTCAATCCTATTAAATACTATAAAAATTATAAAACAAATATATTCACGTGTAATTTATTCAAAATAATGAAAAAGTAGCTCTGCCATTACAGCAAATTAGTACATGTTTTATTATATATGAACCGTTCTGTCTATTTCAATTTTCAAATTAAATTAAACTTTGTTTACTTTTAATAACTAGCAAAGCAAAATATTCCATTAAATGTAGGTACATGTGTTCTGAATATAAACTAAATTATAATATAATATAAGAATATAAGTTAAAACAAAATTTTTTTGAAACCAAACCTTCTTTTTAAGGTAAAATAAGTAAACTTGTTAAATATTGTAGCTTGATGAATTATTTGAGATTTATTTGCATTGTCTCAGTTTTGGTCTAATAATTTTTTGATTACAAAAAAACTTATATAGCATACTTACAAGTTATATTGTACAATTTTTTAGTGAGTTATTGAATTTTTTTAACACTGGTTATAAAAATCTCGTCTCTCTAGGTAAAATTAATAGTCGGCACCTATGCTTGACGATTCTTATATGAGACCAGGAAAGTATCGTATAGTACAAACAAAATTTACAAAAATACGAAAAACTCCTTAACGCGAATCCCGGAAATAGTTAAAAAAACTTATGTTTTAGTTATTTATAATTACCATATAATTATCAGCATGTTTATTATGCAGCATATGTGCGGCTTGCCTTTGCCCCTGGCGGTAGGTGGAGGACGCAACATCCGCGGGGAACCAGAGCGCGATGATGCGCTCGGTCACGTAGCTAAGGTCCATCCCACCCGCGGCTACCCCACCGCCTCCGCCGCCGCGACCTGGTGTTAAGGACCGCTGGGGATGATGTTGAGATGCACGTGGCTGCGATGTCAGCACACTGCCACTCATCTGTAATGGATAAATGATACATTTGTTATTTATAAATATATTATATAAGTAGTTGGTACACAGTTATACACAGGTTTTCAAAATCGGGGGTTATAAAAAGTTTTTTGATAAATTATTCCGAATTTATAACATTATAATCCGAAATCATTGCTCAAAATGCTCAATCGCGTTAGGTTTCTTACTTAATATATAAAACTCTTGGTGCGTATGTACCTATGATCATCAGGCCTAAACCACTGGACGTATCGAAGCCATATACACACCATATATTTGTTTGGTGTTCGGGAAGGTATATAGATTTTTTTGAACCCGGTAGGTGACTGTGGGGTCCAGATATTTACGAAAATGAGAAAAACCGTTCAATGGCTACTATGTTTTTATATAAATAACAGTGACATCATGAAAACAAAACACGACTTGAAAATAAAATATTTATGTTTTGTTGTACTTCTTAAATTCAATTGTTTTCCTGAAAAAGTATTCAGATGAACATTTATAGAAAAACATTTAATAAATAAGTCAATGCAAAAGCAGTTATCAAAAAAACAAGCTTTGAATTTGAATAAGCAAAAGGAGATATTATTATTATATTTTTACTACAAAAGTTGAAGTGGCCTTTTTTATTTTTAAACAATTTTGATGATTTTTATATGGGACCATCTACTAACTAGACCCAACCAACAAACCAAGTTTCATTAATATCGGTTTAGTCGTTTATGAGTTATGTGTGTGAGAAAAAAATCAAATGAAAAGTAATGTTTATTTTAAAATTTATTCATTTATAAATATGACTAATATCATCATAATCTTACATTCAAGTTACGCTAATTCAAAAACCTGCTTGATGGAGTGATTTGTATAGCAATGACGAGTATTTATGAATTAGTTTTTAAAATGAGCTTTAAGTTTTCACTGTTAAATTTTTTTTCAATATGCGAAAAATCTTCGACATTGCCAATTTACTTCTCCGATACAAAAATAATGACCGCTTGATATAACGACCTTTCATTTAACAACCGCTTAATACAATGACGAGACAACCGCTTGATTTACCGACCTTCCCCCATCCCCACCATGGCTTGAACGTACTAGTCATTCCAAAAACATTTCTCACTCGTCGGCATGGTCGTGGGGCCTTTCTCGTTATATCAAGCGGTTGAATTACCAACACCATCGTTATATAGAGCGGCAAATATATATTAAAACTATTTAAACCAAGGTCTGAGAAGAAAAGTATAATGAAATTGCTCATATTAAATTCTTATGTACGGTAATATAAAGGACCTAGCAAATTTGCAAGCTAGTTAGCACTCTCAAATGAGATATCAAACTTATATGACAGTTCTATTGGAGTTTTCTCATCAGATTTTGCGCACGCGTAGTATGTAAACATCAACGGTAATAAAACAGTGGTGATATTATGAAAAATATTGTATACGGTCAGAGTCGCCAACTTTGTTACAATACGTTGAAGTATCACTACTCTAAATTCCGTAGCAAATCCATAGATACTATCACAAAATTAATAACTTCATTTGTAGCTTGCAAATTTGCTAACCGCTTTATGATACCGGACATTAATGTTTTCTGTAAGTTTCAATATTAAAACCTGCAGAAATTTAAACTATTTTAAGATTTGTTTATAACAAACAATCTAACATTTCAATTTAAAATTTTATGATATTTTTAGAATCTTAATAATTAATAGGTCAAGAATGTGGAACACTTTGTACAAGATACAAGAGCACGTTTGTTTATATACCAAAAATAGTTAATCACAAAGAGGATTTCAGCAAAAGCATTTCAAACACTTCATCTAGGTAGATAGATGATGTACATACTACATATTTCAACATATTTTGCAAAATGTTTCAACAGGAACACTAAAATAACTCAAATCTGCCGAATCACTTTTGGCTCATAGTATTCTACGTTTTTTTTTCCAGTGAGTAATTTGAAGATCATGCTTCTAAATATATAAATATTAATTGTGTTTGCTATACAAAATCATGTTGTATTTTATAGATCAATTATAAGCAGTTTATGACATTGGTATTTTTTAATTTATATTGACATCATTTATGTTTTATTATGCAACGATATAATAAAATATAATTATATTGTTAATTTATATGTATAATTCACCTTGTGAAAAATAAATATCAGTGTATTTATATTTGCAATGCATTTAAAACATGATTTATAATTTCAAAATAGTTAAACTTATGTTCTGTATTTTACAGAAATATGCTCTTCAGCAAAATCTGTTCTATGGCGTTTATATTATTAATGACAGCGTCATTAGTGCTATAGTGAGGATATATATGAAAAATATCTTTTAATAAGATCCATTCAAAGTCCTGTGAGAAAAGATATTGCCAAAATAAAATTAATAAAAATATTGCGAGTATAATCCCTATACTCGCAAAATTGGTTTTATTCTGACAATATCTTTGCTCAAAGGTGTTGAATCATTTCAGGACTTCAAACATTTCTTACAATATTTTTTTAGTTATTTACAAAATTTGGACTTACTCTTAATTTTTAATTTTCCGATAAATTTCACGAATCGCGCAATATTTCTATTATATAGCGAACTTGTTGCTTACGGGGGCACATAGATTAATTAGCTTAAAAAACACGACCGCGTTAAACTAGCCAATCACACAACAGAATTGCGTTTACGTATGTACAGTAAGGTTTTCGCTGTTGACAAGTAAATAACTGTTTTGATCTCTGTTGAGTAAATTTTGTTATTTAACTTATAATGGGATTATAATTATATTTTATATATATATATATATATATATATATATATATATATATATATATATATATATATATATATATATATATATATATATATATATATATAATATATATATTATATATATATATATATATATATATATATATATATATATATATATATATATATATATATATATATATTATATTATATTAGATGTGTTGTGTAAAATTTCATTTAATCTATGATGAATTATATTACAAGATAAGTAAATTCATTTCTTATTGTTAGTCGAGTAAAATTAGTATTTTAAAGTAATCTGTTGCCATTTTCTTTTCATTTTTTGTTTATTCCTAAATGGTAACATGGAGAACATTGATACATTAACACGGGGGCACTTTGATACGTATCAATATTTTATTGTAATAGTAAAGTACTCAGATAAACATTAAATACAACTAACTACCATCATTAAGTTTAATTGTAATTTTATGAGCTTTTTTTTAATTTCCAAAATAAAATATATCAATCTGTCCCCACTCACCCTACTGAGAAATACCTTAAGCAAAAATTGTAAAAGTTATTGCCAAGTACTCAATTTCAAACGTCAGTTAATAAACTAACTAAAAATTAAACCTTCTTGATTGAATTGCGCCTTTTCTTTACAGCTAGACCACTACTTAATTCTGCTAATGAAATATAAAATCATCTTCAATTTCACCACCATCAAAATGTCGCAAAATGACCTCGACGCGTGTCTTTAATTAAAAAACCACGTCTATAATACATTTATTTATTTAGGCTACTTATTTATAAACGCTCACTAAATATAGTCCAACTCGTTACATTACAATTAGACCCAGCAGCACTGAGCTGTTGATGGTCTTAACTAGATAAGTCAATTGGAATGACCCCAAATAAACGCTGCTGTTATGAATACACTTAAGTTGCTTTTAGTTCGCGTTAAATACTTATACAATTGATAATCACTGCACTTTGTTGTGCTATTTTTTTCACTTTAATTTTGATGTGCAGTTTAACACTACCAGACGTTTCCTCTTAGGATTTGAATAAATATGGCTGTACTTGTGTTTATATCAATTAAAAATAAATGTATAGGAAAAATTGACTATAATATATCACCATTCGATATAGGAGCGGTATTGGTAATTCAAACATGCCGAATTTAATTGATGAATTTAAATTTCACGTAGAAATATAGCAGTCACAGTGGTATTATGGTGAGGATTAGCGACGAGAAGAAAAAGTTCTTATATCGAGCAGATCATATATCGGTGAGTGTATTAGTCATGAAGGAGCATAAGGAGGGTGAACTCTGTATTTCTATAATACATTTTTTGAGTCAAAATAACTGCGCAACCGTATAGTTGTGTGCGTACCGCAATGTACAAATCAGTACAAATTAACAGAGCGGTGACTGCGCACAAAGTAAAGGACCCCGCAGAATCCTTATGGGAAAGGGGTTTCAGTCAAACTCTTTGAAACTTTGGATTATGGTAGTCCTTGATGAGTAGATCAAAAGTGTCAATGGGCACTAAGTCTTAAAACTCAAATTTTTAAATATAGCGCTCTGAAGTTGGGAATCATGATTGTCTTTAATTTACAATAAAAAAATTTGTAGAACCTTAATTTTCGCACAAATTTTTGTATGTGTTCCCAAAGACATCTATAATCGATTGCCACCATAAAAATGAAACTTTTCAATTCATTGAGAAATGACAACACTTATATCTAATTGTTACGTTTTTTAATTATAAATAAATCCAATTGTTTTATTATAAAAAATTGGTTAATAATAAAAAAAAACGTAATAATAAGATTTAAGTACTGCCACTGGCTAAAGAATTTAAAAGTTTACTTTTTTATGATGACAATCGATTATATAAGTCTTTGGGAACACATACAAATAGTTGCGCGAAAATTAAGGTTCTACAAATTTTTTTATTGCAAATTAAAGGCGAGCATGATCCCCAACTTTAGAGGGCTATATCTTAAAAGTTTGAGTTTTTACGACTTAGTGCCCATTGACACTTTTAATCTACTCATCAAGGACTATCAGAATCCAAAGTTTGAAAGAGTTTGACCGAAACTCCTTTCCCATAAGGATTCTGCGGGGTCTTTTCTTACTTCTGCACAGTTACTACTCTAGTTTAATCTCCCATTATATGCTTCATGGTACTATAGTAAAAATGTTGGTGTCAAATAATGAAATTTTTTATTATTAGAACAATAAAAATCATTAAGTTTTGGCGCATATAGCAAAATCACTTTCCAGCGTCGATATATAGAAATGATTACTCACAAGCATTACAATATATGTACAACGCACAATTACAACACATTGCCGGTTTTCAGATCACAATTAGCGAGTACGCAGTGCCAAACAGATGCGCAACGAATAACATCAATGACATCACGATCTATAATTGCGATCTGCCGTCATACCGCCGGTGGGAGTCGATCCGATGGCCTCCCGTCGAACTCTTAATGTCATTTCTTAATGCATATAACAGTACTTGCTTTGCTATTAACCCAGGACCGGTCACGTAGGGTGAGTTACAATGAGTTATTTCATTAAGATTTTATCAAGTATTTAAATAAAACTAAATTTTTCCTTAGAAAGAAATAGGGCTCATAACGCGATAACTAACATTGTGGTCCTTAAAGTCAATGGCGTATCATTCAGATCTTAATATATCAATTGTTTATTAATAAATATTGCCTTTTCGCCATATCGAAGATACGAGAGGCTTTCTGATCGTTTTAAAAGGAGAAAAATGTTTTTCGATTTCAAATTTTTTACTATATTCTATTTCATTTAAGTTTGCAGTGGTTGCCGGGTGACTTGACCGTACGGATCACGACTCATACGGTCAAATTACCCAGAAACCACTGCAAACTTAAATGAAATAGAGTATAGGTATTTCCGTTTCAGGCCAAGATAAACACTTTTCGTTCCGTGGTCTGCCTGTCTGGCTGTGTGTCTGTCTGTCCCCCAATCCTTGTCACACGCACAACTCATAAACTACTGAACCGATATTAATAAAACTTGGTTGGTTGTGGAAGGTCGCATTTCAAAATAATATAAAAACGTAACTAAGGGGGAGGGGTGATATCCCAAATTAGTTATTTTTTGAAGATATTTCAAGAATGAGACATATTACGTGAAATTTTTTATGGAATCTCCATTTCAATTTATTTGGTTAGTATAGAAGAAATAGAAATAAAATAACATTTTAAATTTGTATACAAAATATTTGTCAATTTTTAGAGATTAAAATATACTATCAATAAAATATCAAAATTTGAATAAAAAATATTGGGGTGCACAGGGAAATTTTATTTGTAAATCTTGCCAAATTTGACAGCTAATGTCTTAGATTAGTGCACGCCTACTTCTGGGTCAATTTGTTTTTGATGCGCAGTCAATATTGACGGGTGGTTTTTCAATCAGATTCAGATTAATTGGTAATGTAGATTTCTTTTTTACCGATATAATTTATTGTATAGCTATTGTAAGTTGATGAACATAGCGGGCAATGAGTTATCGACAATGATATATATCAGTTTATCAAATGTTGTTGAAACGATACAATCGCTTAAAGGTCTATTTGCAAATTTTGAAACCAGAATGATTTCATAGTGAATTAATTTTCATAATATCTAAAAGTCTACGAGTATTAAGAAAATATAAATTTTCTGGACTTGTTTTGGATATACTTAATCGTTTTCACTTCTGAACTTCTCAAATAAAACGTATAATACAAACAAAAACATATTTTAATAATAAGCATTATGACTAATTTAAAAAAAAACTATTCTATGATGATCTTATGTGTTTCATATTTCAAAAAATACTTATTTCTGCAGAAAATAAAGGTTTAATCGCAAAAATTGACTCTTTTAAAACTAATTTTGAATTTGACGCCAAAACGCTCGCAGGTGACATTTCAGAGTTGTGACATCACACTCCTTGTCAACAATAATCAAACATTCAGTGTAGGGCTTGCAAACCGGTTAAAACCGAAACCGGTATACCGGTTTTTTGTTAAAATTTACCAAAACCGGTATACCGGTTTTTTGTTAAAATTTACCAAAACCGGAAAACCGGTTTTTTCATGAAAAAACCGGAAGTCAATTATATCTTCTTTTTTTCATCAACTGAAAAATTATTTTATGTTTTTACTGTCGTTCATGAAGTGTTTATGTTGTAAAATTATTTAAATTCAAATAAAAAGGGAAAGGGTGACATCTATGAAAGAACGCGCAATGTACAAATAAAAATATTATAGTTGAGTAAATGGAATTTAAGTTTCATTCGTGAAGTCTATAATAATAATAAAGGAGATCCAAATTGAATTTATATCTACTATTTAGAGTTCAAATAGAGACTAATCAATTTCAAATTGAGAATTGTAAATTCCACATTTGAGATGGAAATAAATAAATAATTTATTTTATTATATTATAATATAATGTATTATAATACAAAATATAATACAAACTTTTTTCTTGACCAGGTTATTTTTTGGTCTTTCAATAACAGAAATTTAAAATTTGTATGATATTTTTTTCGACCATTCAATTAAATATTTAAATACGTAAATATATCATTCTCCGATTTTTATTTTTGCTCGCCTCGCCGAGTCCTCCCTAATCCTCGACCCCAGGTTTGAGTCTTGTTACCCCCCCCCCTCCTTCCCAGTCATGCAGTGGCCGCTGTTTGAATTATTATTTAACTTATTATTACGAATATTAATTAGTATAGATAAGATATATTAACTATTTTTAATTTTATTTAAAATCAAGCTCCCAATGGTTTACTATTACTCAAATTAACAAAGCATAATCAATGCATCAGTTTTGATTCTTTAAACATGAGTGACATATCAGCTACAATTAGCAACAATAATATTTTTGCGTATTTTTTTAGCTACTGTAATCGAAACTCAGTTCCAGGCATTTTTCTGTCTTCATCACTATGGGTATGTGGTACTTCAATGCCTAAATCACTTTTCACACTAGCTTTTAAACTTAACCAATTTAAAAATGATAATTCCCAATTTGTAATTGATTATTCCCAATTTGCAATAGATTAGTCTCAATTTGAACTTGAAAAAATATAGACCAATAAATCGTTTTTATTTTTAAATATCAATTTATTGTTTTATTTTAATAAATTAAAAAAAAAAAAAAAAGAAAAAAAACTGAAAAAAAACCCGAAAAAACCGGTTAACCGGTTTTCATTTTACGAAAAAACCGAAAACCGGTTTTTGAAATTTAGTCGGTTTTTTGCAAGCCCTAATTCAGTGTTAGCCAATAATTAATTATTTTGTGTGTTGAAAATGAATTCCAAAATATATAAGTTCTTAAATAATAAATACGTAATAATCTTGTAAGACGAATTGATATTTGTCTAAAATAAAAGTCAATCACTTTTGACGTTTACTGATGCTTGACGTCATTCGCTCTGAATGGTGTTCCATTTAACATGCAAAAATTATAACAATCTCGCTTTTAATTAATATAAAAATAAATACATTTTGTAGAATCTTTTTAACTTATTTCATTATTTAAAATCATAATATCAACGATCCTTTGTTACTGGCATCTTGCCTATTATTGTGTATACATAAATGATTAATTAATGTAGGTCTAAAGTAATTTAAAGAAAATATGATTTTGTTCATTCCTATAGAAATATTCAAAAATATTGTTTCCATCAAAACTTTGCGCAGAAAACTTTTCATGTTCATGTAATCTTTTGTAAAGTTGAAGAAATAAATAGTAGGTACTTATTTCAATTAATTTTCCAATATCTAACAAAAATAAAACTGGAAATTCTCAGGTGAAATTTAAGTTTCGCCGAACTTTTGACATTTATTATAATATACATATATAATAAGTGGCACCATACCTACCAATATATCTACATTAACACTTTGGTAGTGTATTTTATTATTTATTTAATGTTAAATATACTTTATAAAATATGCATATTTTAATTTTTTGAATATTTACATATTAATTTCTCAGATTCTCAATAAATTTTTACTATAAATATGTTAATATTTGCAAATATCAAATGTCAGTTAAGAAAACAGCAGTTAGTATTTATTTTAAAGTGGTTTGCTAATATTTAATATGCAAAAATGAAATACATATACATATGTTTTGAATATTTTAATTTTGAAATATGGATAAATATACGAATAAGAAGAAAACTTTTAGCACCAAGAAATTTTATTTATCTTTATTAATAGACATACTTATTAATTTTTTTTACATAATATTACCATTTTGAAAGAGCATAGAATATATTCAAAGCTGTATATTATGACAAACCATAAGTTAAGAAGATCACAGGAAAAATATAAAAAAAATCGTCTACTAATTTTGAAAAAAAATTGGTTTGGTTAACACAAGACTTTTTTACATCATTATACATAAGTTAATACTTTTTGTTAAGAAATTGAATATAAACTACATTAGTAATGACGTTTAATATATATTTTTCAAGTATATATTATAAAGAATAGAAAACTTTCTGGGAGTATATTTTCAAAGCTTTTATTAGCTTGACCTGTAAATAACATTGTAAGCAAATCTTACAACTCACTTTTCCCCACCCACTTCTAATTATTGTATCGATTTAAAAATTTCTATACGTGTATAAGTCCGACAATGTAATATAGTATGTATATTTAATATCGTTCTAAATTCAATGTAGCAGACGCCAAAAGATAGCGGATTACCTTTTTCCTTACAACCCTCTTGATATGGGTATCAAATTAAATGGATTTGACGAGCTTTTAAAACTCATCTAAAAAGGATCGGTATATCACATTGTGGATTGTGTCAATACTGTCGATCCTCAGATGACACTCCCGCGCACAGAAACTATCGAGTGTCCAATGTACGATGATGCAAGAAACGAACTGAACCTGTGCATTATGGGGATGACATCCGCACAGTCCGCTTGCATGAAAAGATTAACGCTTACAGTCCACAAGAAGTTATGAATGCGCTCCTGCCATTCGCGGACCCGCCAACTAGTGTTTCCAAATTCCCGGGAATTTTCCAACGCCGGGAATCGGGAACAGGAAATCGCAATTCCCGGGAATTCCCGGGAAAAACGGGAATTCTCGAAATTTATATACATATTTTTTTACATTTTCATAGCTTCTCTTAAAAAGTAATAATAAGAAAAATAAATTTTTTTTTTGAATTTTAATATTAATCGGTGATTATCTAAAAACAATACTATTACATTTAAAGAAAAATTGTTAATTGAAAATTATAAAGAAAGAAATAATGAGGCATAGATATAATAATGCTTTGGATGAAGAAAATATTATATTAAATAGAAAAATAGTCTAACAATAAGTGGAAGCAGGAATTATTTTATATTAGAAATAATTTTTTTTTTTTAATTAATTTTTTTTTTTAATTTGCTGTCTCTAGCAAAATGCGCCCCAAAGTGAGCACCCCCTCTACAAATGGGCAGTAGTAACACAATATAAAGTTATAAAAGCAAATACTATTTTAATAGAATTTTAAAAACAAACAAATATGCCAAGTCTTATTGTTAGTTTAGAGTTTAGACTCTATCTAAACTCTAAACAATCATTGAATGCAAACTGACAATTTGAATTTTTACTATAATAAACCTTTTCTTTTTAACTTTAAAATGCATTTTTTATTCAGAAAAATACAATGCACAAACAACTAAAACAATCCTTACAAGAATTGCAAGCTAGTAAGATCATTTTAAATTACATCCTGATGTACCAAACAAAAATTTAACTTCCAATCCATATTCTTAACTAAATGTACATACCATACATTATTGAATATAATAACAATATAAGTGCCCCTACAGTTGAAAGTATATATTTCAATGATTATTTTTATTTCCCGAAATTCCCGAGAAATAATTTTATTTTTCCCGGGATTCGGGAACTGAAAAAACTACAAAATTTCCCGGGAATTCCCGGGAGGAAACACTACCGCCAACCATGCAGGAGGAAGATTAATAGAAGATTAGAATATATTAGTTAGGTTAAATATATGAAACTTGGCATTCTAACACTTGTTGGAAGAAAATACTATATATAAATAAATGTAATTCTCTCCCCCAGTTAGGCCAGTTAGATATATAGGCAGGTTATGGTACTGTCAAAAATGTTACATACATACACATGTTTTGTATTATAAAATTAACATTGTGCGTATTTATTGAATTAAATAAACATAGCTTACTTATTAGGCGGTAGCCTGGTAAGAAGAGCTTTAATTGTTAGTATGTTAATTAGTTAGCAAGTAACTAAAAGTTTGAAATAAAAACTAATAATAAAAGCATAGGGCGCAAATGAAGGCAAATTTATAGCTATTGTAAAAGCAGAAATTAATTATGACTTCCAGAAAGAGAAAATCCCACGCTTTTATTGGTTTGAGTCATACTAACCTGAAAATTTTATGATAACTGAAAATTTTATTTTAGTGTATTTTTAATAAAAGCTTGCTTTAAAAAAATCCAACAATGTTTATCAATTTTTATTGTTGAAATAAACTTATCATTTATTAAATTAAGATAGGTGAGAAACATTAATATAAAAGCAGTTCTAGGGTGTCGTGAAATTTTTAAATTGGAAAATCATAAACAGCGATATATGTACTATGTACCAACTTTCAAAAACAAATAAAGGCAATAAAATATATGATGCAGAAAAAAGAAATACAAATTCGGTAACTGTTTACAATGAAACCACATGAGTATATATATCTTCAAAATTACAAAAGACTAAAGCTCACCGGCGTCAGACATACACAAATTTAAATAACAATACCCTTGTATTCAGTGGCTTGCTCTCATTAAATATTCATAATGCAAAAAGTTGATTTATTTTCTTCAACAGTTTTAGTAATGTGTGGCAGAAATTTTAATAACATCTATACGTTTAAAGTTTACAATTAGTTACAAAATGGTTTAGAGTCGTTTTAGACGGGCGAATTTAATTAAAAGGGTTAAAATTTGCTAGCTAGCAAGCACTCTCAAATGGAGCATCAAGCTTTTTAATCGATAGTTTCATGCAAAAAAAAGTATGTAAAGTATATTTATTAAAGTTTATTTAATAACCTTACGTAAAAATGGTAAAAACCAACTAATTGCGCATGCAAATATCTGTCAAAAACTCAAAAAGAACTGTCATATATATTTGATACCTCGTTTGAAAGTGCTTGCTAGATATTCTAGTTTCCACAAACTCTTTAAAGTGTGCACCTTGTAAAACAAATATGGCGAACAAAAAACATTAAAATTAAAATTATGGTCATTTTGAACTACCAACATGTTAGGGTAACTGCACACAAAAAAATAATTTTTTTAAATAGTCAAGCAGCCATTGCTGGACCACTTGAAATGGATTGACCCTACAGTGTTAAACACAGCCTAATTTTTTTGTTGGATGACAATATAATGTGGTGTTTACAGTTTTACACCGAGAAAACAAATCAAAAACACGGTGTTTTTATGATCAAAAAGCAATAAACCCTATACATTTTTAAATACGAAGTATTTTAAAGACACAATGTTTCTGTTTTGTTTTTTCGGTGTAAACACCGCATAAGAAATGTTTATCCCTTACCCAATATATTTTTTGTTAACGCCCGTCTGAAAGGACACCAACAGAGATTGCTTGTGTGACCAAACCTTGAACTTTTGCAAAACTTCTTAGAACAGTTTTTGACAGACAAATGCGTGTATATGGAAGATTTTTTCTCGCGGCAGGTTTGGGATACATATATTTTTTTATTTAGTGTGTTTTTATTATACTTGTTTAGTTTTTGTTGTTTTATTTTAAATACCAGATGAACCTGTTGCTTGAAGTAGTTCTTTTGCGGTCGAAAACAAAACTGATATATACATAGTTGGGCCAATATGAACGATATTGTTTTGTAGAACTTGTATTTTTTTATGTTTAGGGATGTATCAAGTCTGTATACATAAAATAATAAGCTGCAAATAATGCCACGGAAATTTCTTATACGCAGTACTGGATATACAGTGTAATCGTGAGTCTAATTATATAAAAGGTATTTTTATGGCCTATATCTGACAAGATTTAAAAAAATGAATGGGGTATAAATTATAGAAAATAACGTTCTCTACAACTATTACTATACAGATTCATTCTGTTACAAACCATTTAAAATATCGATTATTTCATTTATTTTCTTTAAAAATCGTATTTCTGAAAAACAAATTACCATAATTTAGGAAGTTTTCTTTCATGAAGAAAATTTATATTTAGAGTTTTTGAGTAACATTTCATTCAGTATACGATATATCTGTCGCAACCGGATTGTAAAATGTTGACGCTTTAATAATCTACACGTTAACTGTCCTTAATTAGGGCAATCTTTTGGGGTGAAATAAGCAGGTTAGTATCTCTGTTAGGTTAAAAACGGAAATTCAATCTCCGCCTTGATTAGGGCAATCTATTGGGCCGAAATTGGAAAAACGTGGATTCAATCCCCTATGCAACGAGCTGTTTCTTAATAATTTTATCAAAATAAATAAACGTTAAAATTCCTACAGTTCGTTGCAGTAGAGATTGAATCTCCGTTTTTATACTATTTTAATCCCCTTTCGCCCCTAACCAAGCCGGAGATTGAATCCCCGCTTTTAAACTATTTTACAAAACGGCTAACTGCTTTGTAAAGCGGTTAAATCCGGCTGTGACATATCTATACATAAAAATACACTGTTGTGATTTAAGAAATTAATACAAAGAGACATTTTTCTGAGTCTTCGTATACGAAGTCTTTACTAAAAGTTAGAAATTCACTAATCAACGACCACCACTATCAAGATTTTTAATTGATTTTGGTTGTATTTTTATTTTTTTAATTTACAAAAAATACAGTGTTTACAAGCATTACAAGTTGATACAGTCAAAATGATTGTTTGTCAATTCAACCAATAAAGCGAAACGTTATATTCTCAATACAGTTTTACCAATTATTAAAAATCAAATACATTTTGTTTGAAAATATCATTCAACAAATGGTGTTTTTAAACGGTAGAGTAATTAACAAAACTTCAAAAGCTTGAACATGCTATTTGTTGTCGTGGTCTGTATTGTTTTGAAACGATTTTTAACAAAAACTGATGTGGTTTTGAGTACAAAGTAAATATAAAATGTGTATGTTTTAAAATCTTATATGTGTATGTCAACAACTGGGTTTTATATTTATCTTTTTATTTTATTTTATTTTAAATGCTCCATAAATAAGTTAAATATAGTATATTTGTTATGTATTGTTTTAAAACTTTAAACAAAACTTTTTTGATGTATTTACAAGACATATTTATACACTTGTATTTTTGTTTTTTAATGTAAATATGTTTTACATGTTGAATGTTGATTTAATAGCCAAAATTAATTTTAATATAAAATATGTAACTTGGTTTCAATTAGAAAATAATGTCAAGTATTATAAATAATTTTATCTGGAGAAAAACATTAAGATAACGCTATCTGCGAGGTGTCAAATCGTTATGAAATTACTTGGGATTTTAAAGCCGTGATTATAAAGATAAACATAATATAAATGCTATGAATTTTATGATGTACATTTTTGTCACCACTGCGTTTAGATCGCTGTTTTCTGCTTAACGTCATTCATTCAACCAGCGGTTCTTAAACTTATTTGGTCCAGGAACAATTATTTTTCAGGGGCTCCCCTGACAGAACTTAAAAAAAAAACAAAGAAGGTCGTTATATACTAATTAATCACTGGTAAATAGAGATGTAAAATGTTAATACAATCATGTTTCATGGGCCCCCACAAAAGTCAGCAGATGCTAGTTTTAGAATCGCTGATATAAGCCATAAGCTAAATTATTGATTAGAAATGTCAGTGGGCTGTCATTTATATTTAATATCTCACAGATACATAGGTCAGCTTTTGCTCCAGAGCAAATTTTTTGTAATACCGGACATAAGTTACACTAACTAATGATATAATAAAAATACAGGGTGATATTTAATAAATAGGTCGATTACGTCATATTTTCGAAGTGTGACGTCACATAAAAAAATAAGATAGCTAAATTTGGCAAATAATAATAATTAACGCAGAAAATATTGTATATAAACAGATTGAAGAATCGATTTAATAAAAATATGTTAAATAGAAGAGGTAAGAATCATTTAAAAAAGATATTGCAATATTTATCAATTTATATTTACAATTCTAAGATATTACTAAAATAACTTCCCTCGTGTTAGTTGTAAATTTTCTTCAATACAGACCTGCCCTAATTCAATTGTAATAACTTAATGTAATTTTAGGGTTTAAGACTCCCTAACTATGAAAGTTCTCATTCGTGTAGTTAGAACAGACAGACAGACACACGAAAGTTTCTAGAAATAAAAATTAAAATGTATTTACATTTTTAAATTTAATGCATGATTTTTTTTCTGCCCTGATCATCCCAAGAAATCATATCCCATCAGTTCTTCTCGTGTACCTAATGAAAATTGACTCATAATTTTATCTGATTGTATTTTTTTACCAAAGCTAAACAAGTACGAAAGAAAATTGAAAGGTTCACATTTATTGATTATTGATTAGTTGAAATGTCTGTACACTTCAGGGGTAGAGGGGGGGGGGGTAAATACTTACTACACTATCTGCAAGAATGTCCAATGAGTAGCAAATTTTAATGGATTGTTTTTATTTGCAGGCCGCTATTTAAACAGTTTTAATTTATCTAAGAATTACTAATCGAAAGCAAATTACTTTTGTAAAAAAATAATACATTAGAAACGATAAATTTACCATCCTTATTTTCCAACAGAAGACAAATTATTCTATTTTATCTCCTGACACTTCAACGTGTCTAAGCCTAAGCGTTTTTGAATAAAATACCTATCCCATCAATTTACCCCATTGTATTAACTTATACTTTCCTTTGTGGTCCACATTTCTTATTTCCTTTTTTCCCGACATCTTACTCTCGTTTGTTTTTTCAATTCTCTACTCGTATTTTAGTAAAGAGTTTTTTTTTACCCATCTTATTTTATTCCCTTTACAAGCATTAATCTTGTACCACTGATGTGGAAAATATATTGTTTGTTCATGTTATTTTTTATTTAGTATACGATAAATGGGTTTTAAAATTGAATTAGACTTTTTTTAAGAGATACAGATATATTTTAAAATATATGTATACTTGTTTTCCATGTTTTAACCAGTTTTATTCTAGTTCGTTTTTTCGAAATCAGTTTTTATTTTTATTTTTATTAAAAAACGTATTTAAATACGTCCCTGACCTAAGAATCGTACCTATACATTTTGAAGTAAAAATATTAAATTTAATTACAATAAATTAGCATTACATAGTCAAGGATCTAGATTATTTCTTGGGTATTGGAATTTAAAACAGTGGAAGTCACATCAAAATCAGTTTAGTAGTTTTTGTGTCAAATCGATATTTTCATTATAAAATACCAATTGTAAATTTTCCTAAATACTGACCTGACTCAATTCAACTATCATATAGATTATATATTATAAACTAAGTTAATTCTTGGGTCTTAGACTTTCAAATAGTGAAAGTCACATCAAAATCAGTTAAGTAGTTTTTGTATCGAATCGATATTTTTATTATAAAATACCAATTGTAAATTTTCCTTAATACGGGCCTAGCTTAATTCAATTATCACATAAACTAAGCTAATTCTTGGATCTTAGACTTTCAAATAGTGAAAGTCACATCAAAATCAGTTTAGCAGTTTTTGTGTTAAATTGATATTTTATTATAAAATATTAATTGTAAATTTTTCTTAATACGAAACTGACTTAATTCAATTATTATATTATAGACTATAGACTAAAATAATTCTTGGGTCTTAGACTTTCGGACAATGAAAGTAGCATTAAAATCGGTTCAGTAATTTTCGAGTTTAATCGAAATAAAACGGGCAAAACGACTTCAAATATTCGTGTTTTTTTAATAATAACAAATAAGGTATTGCATAAAAAAGTTATACATTTTTAAAAGTTACCTATTAGATATGTAAAATTCTAGTATATTTAAATTTTCTCAATGTATATGTAATAATGTAATATACATAATTTTATTATTTATATCAAACTGGAAGAAAACAGGTATAAATTTCGACATTATTGGCAAAAAAACAAATTTTATTTCCAAATAGCAGATAATGTTATTTCTCATCACATTAATATTAATTTTCTAAACGGTGACTTTTATGATTCAATAAAATTTCACAACTCTAATGGAAGTGATCATTTGAATTCATTTTTTCATCATATGTCTTGCGACTTTATAAAAAAAGTGTTTACAAAAAATAAATGTATGCAAAAAATATACGAAGTTATTTTTTTGTCGAGAATTCAATACGTAAATCTTTTGGGTGTTTATTTTTTGTATTAATAACCTGCCAATTAAAAGGATCGTTTTTTATTTTTATGTTCTTCATGGTTTTTTATTTTTATACAGTCAGTTTTTTTTATTTTATTAACTGGTTATTTGCTATATCTGTAGCTGACAACGATAAAGCTTTTTATAATTATTTTATGAGTTATTTTCACACTTGTTAATAAAAAAAAAGTATTTTTGTAATTTATAGAACAAAATTTAAATTAATCAAAATTGTGATGAGATATTTTTTTTTGTAAATAAGGCGTCCGTTAATTACCTATGGCTCTACAGGGAAGGAGGGGGGTCTGTAAGACTTTACGAATTCTTACGTAGGAGGCAGCGGTGTAACTATACCATCTGAGGCCCGCTAATGTAAAAAAGCTTGTAGTTCTAGTTTCATTTTTATATATCACTAAGCAAAGTAGATATGTAAACTTACTAACTATTAAAACTATTGTCTGCATTTTTGGGTGAAATAAAGTAAAATTTATCCATGTAGTAAATTTTAATTTGAGGAATGTAGGAGGTATTATATAAAAAAAAATAACAAAATGTTTATTATTAAAAATCTTTTTATCGAGCTTTCTGTTCAGCAAATGTGTCAATTACAAAATCAAAGTTCAAATTACAAGCTATAGAATTTTCGATGGATAAAATAGCTAAGTTGCTTAATCTTTCTTGTCCCATAGAGTTTCTTAAATAAGTTTTTAATAATTTTATTAACAAATTTTATATTATTATTGAATGTATAGGTACCTATAGTATTTTTTAGGCCTAAATCAAGTATATGCTTATTTCAAGATAATTTTTTACTTGTTTTAAGAATAAAATTAGAGTTGATTTAAAGCATATCACAAAAATCCCGGTCTGGACTAAAGCCATGTTTAGACTAGAAAGACATAACAGTATCTTTTTTTCAACAATATTGCAACGAATCCTATATATTTTTAACTACGAAGCATTTTAAAAACACCGTGTTACTGTTTTGTCTTTTTGGTGTAAACATGGTAGTTTTCTGGGTCTCTTAAACTAAAATTGCACCTTTACCACAAATATACTATGCCACTCGACACGTGTTTCGACTTCACAAGAAGTCCTCATCAGGAACCTCAACAGGATTCCAGACAGTTGTGATAAAGGTGCAATTTTAGTTTAAATGGTAGGTTTGTTTACATACGAATTCTTAGGGAGGGGGGGGGGGGTGAAAATTTTCAAAATTAATGGACGTTTCCTAAAGAAAATAAGTACTTTTTTTAGATTTGCTTTGAGAGTAGTTTTTCTTCTAAAAATATAATGGGTATCTTCATGGCTCATCGAGACAAGCGGGGTCTCGATTTACAACCAGGAGTTGAGTACAAAAATTATCGATAAGATTTTATTGCACGTCAATTTATTTTAATATTTATTGTTTGTGAAGTTTTTTTTATTTACTTGGCAATAAACTTGTTAATACTGATTATACATATTTGTACCAATTAAGTATTTTTAACGGCACCTCAAAAGTATTCATAAAATATAATTGCATGTAGTTTTTTTCTCTCCCGACTGCATTTACTGAACTCAACAGGGCAGTAATTATTAGCAATAACACCATCCAATATGCACTTATGTTGTTATTTTTGAAAATATAATTGTAATGCTTTTAATTTTTGAATATTTTATACATATACAGTCGAAATCGGTTAAAACGACATCGAGAGGAACTCGATATGGAACTCAGTCGGACTTTTATTCTTAGCCGTTAAAACCGATATGTTGTATTACTCGATGTCGTTATAAGCGGTTTATTTTAGAAATGATTTTTCTCACAGTTAATATATTTTTGATATACATATGTAGAAGTATGCCGTTCTTAGGGGTTCTAGAAAAAAAACCCATGAACACAAATTTTATTCCACTTAATATTGATATATTTCTGGGATTAATCACTGTCGAACAATAAACATTCTTATTTATAATAAAACGAGTTTTAGCCCTCCATCCCCCCAAACTTTAAAATAAGTAGGATAAATAAGTTAAGCTAGTAATTTTAATACTGTTTTGTACATAACGCTGACCTATGAGAGATCAAAGGTTTTAGATCTCTTTGGATCTGACGAGAAAAATCCTATAGGGGGTATAGGGTTTCTAGGGTAAAAATTACCCCCTTCTCACATAGATATTTACAATTTTAGTAGTTCTATGTTGTTTGTTGTAATTCAGTTGTCATTATGCCCCTAGCCTTTTTATAGAGCAAATTTAATTTTAGTTTTAGAAAAAATTAAATTATTTAGTAAGTTGAAATTTCTTGGTAATTTTGATTTAAATATTTGCAAAAATAGCGTTTGATTATTAAAAGTCTTTCCAATACGGAAGTTTAGTTGTTAGGCATCTATCCAATTTTAAAAGTGCACAATTTTCGATTTTTTTAATTGCTTTAAATTATAACTTACAATTAGATAATATATTTCAATGCAAAGAGCGAGAAATGGGGTTAATATTTTTACAGAAATTTAAAAAACGTTCACCAATTTTATTACTATTCTAAGCGACTAAAAAAAACTTGGAGCATAGAAGGTAAAAAAATATTTTTTTTAAATATTTAAACAAAAGTAAATTCCACTTTCTCTGTATTGAATAAAATTTATTATTAATATAAATAATACCTATATAACTAAAATAACTATCGATCATTGATGTTAATACAAATAACATTCAAGCGCAATGAAGCAACTGGTATTTCTATCTCAATTAATATTCGCAAATACGAGTTATGGGAAAGACAAAAAAACCGAATGCCAGTATGATAGCATCACCTTGTACTTTGAGTGCATATAATAGGCGGCTATGTCACACACAGTCATTAATAATGTCACACTTAACAACTGCAGCCAGGTGAGAGGAGGCATAACGTCATATTATGACTTTTTGATATTTTATGTAAATACATATGTTCATTTATTATTTATTATTTATATACTCGTAAATGTAGTCTTGTATACTATAAGTAATATTTCAAAAATGTGTGTATTAATCCCCCCCCCTCCTCTCTTTTAATCCTCTCAGCGAAGTAAAACCCTGTCCCAATGAAGTGGAAATGTTCATTTTTTAGCTCAAATTTTCTGTTAGAGTAAACTCTTTAGAATAGTATTCAGAGAATTCTCAGTGAGGAAAAAGGTTCGCCATATAAAAGAAAAAAAATAATATTTTTCGTGGAGTACGTTCAAATTTTGTAAATAACTAAAAAAATAATATAATAAATTAAATTCAAAATCTTGAAATGTTTCATCTCTTATGATATGGTCAAAATAAAATTAAGGAAAACATTGTGATAAGGGATTACGCTCGCAATAGTAAAATTTCATTTATTTAGACGATATCTTTGCTTACATGTGGTAGATCATTTCAGAATTTTGAAATTTTGTAAAGTTATTTACAAAATTTTGGCTTGCTTTTGATTTTTTATATTAATATTTTTCCCAAGAAATATCTGAAGGGGGAAAGCCACTGTGACGGGTAAAAAAATTGTCAATTTTTTAAGTTTGAAAAAAAAAACATTTCCCCCTCCACCTCAGGAGCTGAAGTTCGGCAGGTCGAGGGGTATGGCCTGTACGTTGATGAGTCAGTCAATTAGCGAATTAGGAAAAACTCGTTTAATGAAAAACAGATAAAAAATTGAAAATATAAAAGACTAGCTATTACCCGCGCGACTTTTATTTAGTGAAAACAACACCTTGAAGTTAGGTTAGGTTAATAATACAGATAGATAATACAGCTTTCTGTATTATAGTCGATAAAACAGATTTTTAATTTCGCATTTGCATTTTTTATCTAATAAATTTTTCAGGATACAAAGTATCTAGCTTATGTCCTTCCCCAGGATACAAGCTATCTCCCTGCCAAATTACATCAAGATCGGTTCAGCGGTTTAGCTGTGAAAAGGTAATAAACATACACATAGACAAAGAGACAGACACACTTTCGCATTTATAATATTAGTAATGATAGTTTTGAAACTACGAAAAATCACACTGCTTGAACCATTAAGGACACAATAATTATCAACAAAAATTCCCCATTTTAATCGTAATGTATACGCTACATAACCCAACATATTTATCACTTGTAAAATCTCTGGTAAACTTAAATTCGCATGAAATTTAGGTAGGTAGTACAAAATTGATACAACGCAACTTGGTGCGTTTAAAAAACAAACAAGCGCAACGATATACAAGAGATAGTGATCGGTGTTTCGCGTAATGAAGATTTACAGAGTGTTTGGTTCACGCTTTTATGCTAATTGCTTGATCCGCGTGATGGCGCTGTAGTCGTTAATATCTTTGCAAGATCAATGCATTACGGCTTTTTCATTTACCTGTTTATTTATTTGATGCAATTAATATTGTTAATGTTTTAAAGAAAAGTTGTTTTTATTTATAAATGTCTTATTAAATCTTCAATGTTTGCAATGGTTCATGTTATCAGCAACTATAAATTATAGAAACTTTAGAATGGTTTTAAAATGTCATCAGTTATATAGTCTTACATGTATTAAAATTTTTCGAATCATTTCAAATATAGTTAAGTTAGACGATTAATTCATTTGAAGAGCTGTATTATGTCTAGTTTAGGGAACCTTTTCAAGTCGAAAATTCGTATCGAGTTTAAACTTTGTATATAGGAGGTCAATATAAGTACAAAAAAAATTTATCTTAGCTGCGGTAAAACGGTTTAAGGAGGTGAAACACCCCTATGAAAATGTGCAAAATAATCATATTCTTCAAAGATCTCTGAAACTAATGAAAATTTAAAAAAATCTACAATACAAAATTTTCATGATTTTTATGCTCTTTCGAATGGCAATAGTCAAAATTCGAAAAAATTAAACCTATGAAATGTGGGTGGGAGGTGGGGATTAACGGTTTATTTTTTTTCGAATTTTAACTATCTCCATTCGAAAGAGCATAAAAAATCATGAAAATTTTGTAATGTAGATTTTTTTAAATTTTCATTAGTTTCAGAGTTATTTGAAAAAAAAAATATATATATATTTTGCACATTTTCATAGGGGTGTTTCACCCCCTTAAACCGTTTTACCGCAGCTATGATAATTTTTTTCTTACTTACCTTGACCTCTTCTAACTATATACAAAGTTTAAACTACGAATCTTTTGCTACAGTGTTCGATATCAAATTTGTGAATCGGGTTTTTCAACATTTACGAACATAACAAATAAAAAAAACGTTAAAGTTTTGGGAAGATTGATCAAGAAATCACATATTATGCCGCGTTTACACCGAAAAAACAAAACAGAAACATCGTGTCTTTAAAAGACTTCGTATTTAAAAATGTATAGGGTTTATTGCTTTTTGGTCATAAAAACACCGTGTTTCTGTTTTGTTTTCTCGGTGTAAACGCCGCATTAGGTCTGACATTGCTAAAATCTGCTAAAACCGACAACATTTGGTATCACATTAAACTTAACTCATGTTTTTTTATGAAAAAAAAACATGTTCATGCATATGTTTATGCTTAATGAACTTAATGTTTCAGTCAAAAATGTTCTGTGGTTTATAAAGGGTTAAACACCACTACATTATATTTTTAATACAAATATTTCTCACGTGAACCATCGATAGATTATACAGATACAATGTATGATAATATAAATTGGTAATGATTTACAATTTGTTCTGTGAATGAGCTATAAAATATTAAAGGTTAATTTAGGTTATCAGGAAGATATGAAAATGAACTAAATTAGTATTTATATATTTTGCAGATACAATGATACATATTTACTATTTTTATTTAAAAATAAATACATATATAAATAAGTCTAGTATCTTCATATGATTCATAAAAATCAATATGTTATAAAATACTTCCACATATTTTACTGATAATTTTTCACATATGTTGATTACAGTTTATTAATAGTTTTCGTAGTAAATACGTCATTTTGGATATTATTTATTTACTTAACAAAAGATAATACCGGATGTAAGATATACATGTATAATGTTTATAATATATACTTATTTGTATTTGGGTTATTAGTATCCATATAAATATATTTTAAATTATTATGAAATAATAAGATAAACAAATAAAAATGAAATGCCAATTTTTCGCTTAAAAGTTAGAAACGAAGGATAATATAAGAAAAAGTTTCAAATAAAAGTTACAGGGAAAAATATTTACATAAAAAGTACCTAACTATGTTTTACGTTTTCTTAATAGGAAGTAATATAAATAACTACATATAACACTGAAACATCTTATTTAAATGAAGTTTTTTTTTAAATGTAGTAAATTCTTAAAAATGCATAAAATCAATTAAATTAACGAAATTTTCTGCACTATAAATGACTTATTAATATTATTATGTTTGTACAGAAAATGTTAATTTAAAAAATTCACAACTAATCAGTGTCCATATACGTAACAGGTCTACGCGGGCAGACATGAAACGAGAGAGAGAGTTAATCCGTGTACGCCGTTATGCGCTCATAATGCGCTGATTCAATAATCGCATTAGCTGGAAACATTTAGCGCTCGTCTATGAGGCGGAACGCGCGCTAATGTGATCGGCTAATATAATTACAATGTGCCTTACTTTAGCCTCCCATTATAAAAATGTCTCATGTTTGGCTACATAGTTAGAATTTAAAAAATCGATTTTTTTTTAATTTTCGAAGTTACATGCATATTTGTAAAAACGTCTCAGAGCGTTTGAAAATAGGAGGCCGGAGTTAAACGCGTTCTCAAATCTGTGATTTTAAAGTCGGTGATCAAGATTTTTCGAAAACGGCTGAACCGATCAGTCTTAAATTTTAACACAAGTTTATTAAGTAAATTTTTTAGTAATTAATCGAAGGTTTTATCTCACCGATAAATAAATTTCTTTATAAACAATTTTTTTTGTTAAAAATCGATTTTTGTTGAGAAACCGCCATTTTTTGCTTATTCCTTCGATTAAGTACAAGATTATACATTACTTTATGAAATCCGTTTGGTTTTTTTATTTTAGATGATCCAGTCCAGAGATATTGTGGTCACCGCAAGGCGCCTTTTTTTAGAGGACCTCCTGGAGATCAGCTGTAGCAGCTTTCGAAATTATTATTTTTACAAATAAAAAATGTTAAAATACAATTAAAAGTTACCATAATATGTGAACAAATTTTTACATTAATAAATTTAAAAGTCTTCTCTTTAAAAAATTATTGAAAAACCCGTTTCGTGAGCCTTCTGACTATATATAACCCCTAAAATAACCTAATTTTATGGTATGTGATTTTAAATTATTTCAATGAATCGATTAGAAGTTATAGCATTTTAAACAAAAATTATAAAAAAACTGTCTTATCCCGTTTTTAGACCAAAAAGACAAAACAGAAATGGTGTGATTTTAAGACACTCCGTATTTAAAAAAAATGAGGTTATATTGCTATTTTGTTTTTGTGCGAGTCTTTCACTTCGGAATTAAAGTTATTCTAAATAACAAATAAATTTAAAGATTTATTTGTCGTTCAAACAGCGAACGTTTTCCTATTAAATCCCTAATTTGAATAAAGGGAGGTAAACCTAACACGCTTATATCATAGAAGACAGGCTCTCCTTTATGTTACAGATAGCGGATCAAAGTCGGCTGTGGATAATCACCGTGAAACCCGATGCGATAAGATCTGCCGCTGAGTTCGCGTCAATCTCCGCACGTCACCCGCGTGGTGCAAATGCTAATTACGTACAGCCCATCTAATACGTGGAGGTACCTATATATGTACGCACCCTCGTCGTCGTGGACGTGGCAATGGTGTTCAGAATTACTTGTTCTTGTGATCGAGATGCAAAATATGGCGAAATAATGTGCGTTTACCGATAAGAAATTTCTTTGTTGTGTATTTTTTAGGTTATGATAAAATTTTAGTCTGCAAAATGATGACACAGTGTTTAATTCTACAAATATATTTGTAAGAGATTATCTTACCACAAAAATTGTAATGACCTTTTTTATGGAAAATTTAATTCGCTACAAAAAAAGATCTATAAAATTTCACGCAATATGCGTCGTTTTTGAGATATTTAAAAAAACATGACGATTTTTATATGGGACCATCTAAACTAGTCAAACCCATAGACTTATGGACTGAGCATTCCCTATCCAACTGTGAAGTAAATACTGGCAAAAAAGTGTGACAGAGACAAAGCAAATATGGAATACACTCAGCACTCTGCTATACGACCATCCACTACACGACCGCTCCGTTACATAATATGCCGACAGTTCTAACCAATGTCCTTCCCCCATCTCAACCATAATACCACCGTGACTGCTATATTTATGCGCGTTTAAATTCACCAATCAACGTTAAAGGTGGTTGGTGCCCCTCTAGCCGTCGTGTAGTGGAATTTTTGAATTACACATGCCGTCGTATAGCAGAATGTTGAGTGTACCTGTATCTTTCTAGAATTATAATTGGTCACGTCACAGGTTTGCAGTTATTACAGACCTACAGAAAAGAGACAGGCATTGGTTACATATTTGTATTGTCTCTTTATGAGAGTGGTCAATTTTGTGAGGCTATTGCTCAGTTCATTCTATAAGTCTATGGTCAAACCCAACAAAATGTCATGCACTCAGCGTTCTATAAGACGTCAGTATCGGTAATTAAAAAATTCCACAATACAACAGCTAGAGAAGCCTCCACCACCATGCCTAAAAATTGACAGGTAATAATAAAAATGGCGCTGTTGGTGAACGAGATCCTGGTTTGTTGACTTTTTAGAATTGAACTCTAGACAATTGTTATTCGTTGCTTTAATACTGGATGAAAAATGTATAGATTTCTATACAATCATATGCCAATAATTTATTTTTCCTTATTTATTTATTTCCTTTTTTAATTGTTTTCAAATTATCAAATTTTAAATAAAATGTACCTTACACATTTTTTTATACCATTTATTATATTTCAATTTCAACGAAAATTTGTATTGAATTTAATTTTTTTCCACATTGAGTCACACCAAAACACAAGTTTTGTGTGTAAAATCTACATAGAAGACTTTAACGTCAATTTGTTAATTTAAATTTCGCGCTGAAATATAGCAGTCACAATGGTATTATGGTGGGGGTTGGGGAAAGACGTTCTATAGAACTGTTAGAACATTGTCTTACGGAACGGTCGTCTTACAGAATGCTGAGTGTAATTGTTATGTAGAAAAAAGAACGTCAATAAACAAAGTAACGAATGTTTCTAGAATTTTTTGACCCCCCCCCCCCTTCCCCTGCTACCTCAACGTAACACCACGTAGATTTTTTGACTGAAAATATAAATATAATATCAACGATTTTTTCTCAAAATATTTCTACCACGTGAAGTTTTTCGAACCCCGCGTTTGTATAAAAGAACTTCTTGAATTGTTCATGTGTATTCAAATAACGTAACGCCGCATTTTATTACTTTACATACATCGGCTACATTTATAATGTACATAAACGCATACGAGACGTCGTCTTTCTCTCAAGAAATATTTCATACATTTACGAGCATGCACGTAACACAAAGATCCGTATCGATATGTATTAATGACATTCATAATTTCTTTTGTGTTCAAAAAACATCGATTACTGATTTGTTGTGATTTTTATTTAAAGTCAAGAGCGTTCAATGAGGTTTATGTATAATAACAAGGGAATTTTAATATGAATATGGATGGTTCCCTTTGACGTTTTTACCGCAAAACCATATCGTGGTTTCTCAAAAAGTCTCTTAGTAATAAATTATTCAGAAAGTTTTTGATTACTATTGGAAAAGGGAGAAACTGTGGTTTCTTATTGTTAGTCATTAAACTAAATAAATACCCCTTAAAAATAAGAAAACAATGTCACTCGATACGTGTTTCGACTTCACAAGTAGTCCTCATTAGGAGTTTAACTTGAAACACGTGCCAGGTGAAATTTTTTTTATGACCAAAATAATAATTATTGATTCGAGAAAAATCTTCTTAAATAACATGAATAAAAGAATATAGTTTTCCTGATGGAACGGTTAAATTCTAAAAGATATATTATATTATTTTATAAAATTAACTTGTAAAGCGCAGTTAGTCGGCAAAAGATCAAAATCAGAACTAGCTTTCTTGTATATTAGACGCACCCTATTTTAAATCAAAATACCGGCTAAAGCTCCCTAGTCTCGATTAAGGACTCTTCGATTTCTTAAAGATTAACCTCGGGTTCCACAAAGCAAAATAATTCTCGATTAGTTTATCAGTAGTTTTCAAAGCATTATTACGTCAATTCTAAAAAAAACAATCACGGTTATGATACATATTATATGGTAGGTAAAAAATTGTCATATTTAGTGAATTGTTCATTTACAAATTGAGAACAACTTTAGAATAAACATTAATCATGGATTGAAAAAACAACTGATTAACTAGTCGTGAATTATTTTGCTTTGTGCAAAATGGTTTCTGAAACCATTTCAGTAGGTTTTTCTAAATTTTCCATTTTTTTCCTTATTAAGAGAATTTTATTGCTAATTTTGCAAAACATCGAAAATAAGTTTTGTCAAAAATGGTTAAAATGTCAGTTGTCATGTTATGGCCATTGATTAAATTTAATGTATGTATGTTAATGACATTATATAACACTATTAGATCAAATAATTAGGAGATTATGTAAAAGAATGTGCCGAAAGTAAGTCTCATTAAGAAAATTAATTTTTAATTATGTTAAAATAGATTTCACTTTCTAAATTTTTATCAATTAGACAGTAAAAAAAAACACATATAAAAAAACGATTTATTGGCAAACAAACGAAATATTTATTGATTATTTAAAATAATATTTTAAAACCAAAAGTAGCAAAGTAAACAAATGTTTTTGGCACCTCTAGTTTTTCTTCCAAACATAAAATATCCCTAAAACTTTTTTGTTAAACTCTATGTGTAACTACACCTAGCTAACAAGACGGATCAAACAAAGTTTATCTCTGTTTCCGATTGGAATTACTCTGTGAACTTTCACCCCTCTCAGTTCCGGTTGCGAAGAGGAAACAGAATGAATGGGTCTATCAGCAAGATGCCATCAAAATTCTAACTTTGTATTCTAGTCGAGTATATCTTGTTACCAAATATATAATGCAAAAGTTGTAGCACATTTTCTACGATAAGGATTTGTATTTCGCAATAATAAATCTCTACCGAGTTTGAAATATTAATTTTCTTTACAAAATTTCACACTACTCAAATTATACGAGATGTCTCCATTTTCACAAAAAAATATATAATGTAGTACATATTTTAATTAAACAAGAGTCCAACACTGGGGTATGATACAAGACTGGTATCAGTACCTCGTATCCATTACGATTATAAATATTGTTCAAACACATTTTCTTACAGTAAATTGAGAAAAATATTTTAAGCAAAAAACTTCTAATAAACACGTGTCCGGAAATTTTTCGTAGGGGAACTACAGGTCTCCAAAGATTTTACTAAAAATGAGTTTTAATTTAATATCGAGAGAACACTTTGTGATACAATTATAAAATTTGGTATTTGGATTAGTTAATAAGTGTTATCGATTTCTAATATTAGCCAATTATATTTTAGATTAGATCTGTATTGGGCCAGTGAGCCCATCAATTTTTATATAGTATTTTTTTATTCTTTAATTTTTTCCTTAATTAGGCACTTCTACAAGATTAATTGTATTACAAAAGGGTTCTCTAGATATTAAATTAAAACTCATTTTTAGTGAAATTTTTGGAGACCTCTAGTTCCCTTACGAAATGTTTTCGGACACATGTTTATTAGAAGTTTTTTGCTTAAAATATTTGTTTGGAATTATAGCCTATAACAGTAGAAAAATCAAGATGTATCTTATGATACCTTATTTGTTGAAATCGATTAAGTAATTTAGGTTTTAGGAGGGAATAGATTAGCTTACATACATACATAGATACTGCCAAAATCATAACCCTCATTTTGTTTTTGCCATAGTCGAGTAAAAAAATGAGATAGATCACAAAGCAAATTATTCCCACCGTGTACAATAGCTAGTTAATTTTAAATAATTGAAGAAAATAAAAATTTTATACTTACTAACTAATTTGATGGTAAAAAAATTAACGAAACAATAATAAAAATAATTTTAAATGTATTTTTCGATGGAAATTTTCCTTAACGCATTTGCATATTTTTTCGAGTCTTAAATAAACATTACTGCAGGAAAAATCGTCACAAAAATCAAAAAACCTTGTACAAAAATATGTTGTCGATTATGTCATGATTATATTTTTAAAAGTAAATTAGCACTTAAATGCGAAACTCTGTAAATGTTTTAGAGTGTTTTGCAATTGATATTTCAAAGAAGAAAAAAAAAACAATACTTTCACAATGATTTCAATTTACATTACAGAGATAAATATTGTTAAAAAAGATATATAATAAATTAGTTATAGTTCCCTTAATTGCCGATAAAAATAAAAACTAGTGCAATAAAAACATTACGTAAT
This sequence comes from Sialis lutaria, assembly GCA_949319165.1. Lineage (NCBI taxonomy): Eukaryota > Metazoa > Arthropoda > Insecta > Megaloptera > Sialidae > Sialis > Sialis lutaria. The sequence goes on from OX439241.1 coordinate 21,060,088, forward strand.
GTCTGAGATATTTACTGGACATTCCAACAATTAAGACAGTAGCGGGTACTATTTTTCATTTTATAGTTGAATTTTAAAATTTGGATAAGAGAGGGGACGGGGGAAATATAATTTTAGTCGATGTTCTTAATTTGGTAAAGACTTGATTATTTATTTTTTAACGTGGATATTCGTGGTTGTTTAATTGCTTTAACAATTTATTTTTTGGGTTTTATCTTATGTCGCAATCGACAAAGTTTAAGCACTTGATTAGTAAATTTACTAAAGCAATTTTAATTGGTATTTATAATTTTTTGCTTCAATACATTTAATAGCAAAAGTGAAAATAAAATTTCTAAAATAATTAATTATGTATGTTTTATTACATAAAACTACAAAATAACATAAAACTATACAATAATTTTTTTGTACTTTTCCTGCGAAGTTATTGGATTCCGAGTATTAATAATAAATAAATCTATACTTATAATAAAGTGCTCTTTCTATATATGATGTACACAAATTATCACTGCTTAGATACTAAACAACTGATTAAAACTGTCATTTAAATTTAATACCCGGTAGATAATGTTTGCTTTGATTTTAGTCGCGAGCAAATTCTTTATTTTACCCGATACTAGCTCTTTTTAAATCAAAATTTCATAATCATAATTCAAATTTCATAGTATTTTTAAATATAGACTAAAAAATATCCATTAATATTATAAATATCTGCTAAACTGCTGAACCGATCTTGATGAAATTTGTTAGAAAGATATCTTGCATCCTGAAGAAGGGCACATGCTACTTTGTATCCCGAAAAAGTTATTAGATTAAAAAAATAGGTGTGTGACATTTGTACGCACGATCTGTTTTATCGACAATCATAAAAAATCTGTATTACCTAATCTTCTTCTTCTTCATGACTTATATCGAGTAGATTTTCTCAGAGACATAAAACATGGACCACGCATTATGTATTAACATAATGGTGTATGTAACATTTCTTCAAAACAGTGAGAGAAATGTGGCTGCTTTTTGGGATGTATCTATCTCTCTTTCTAAGAAGAATGATAAAATAAATACAAGTATATCCTAAAGTATTGTCTTTTTCCTTTGACACGACTCTGTTTTTGATCTATGGATTTTCTCCTTTTCTGACAGCTTCTACTAAACCTAAATTCCACGCGAACGAAGTCGCTAATAATTTTATATTGAGATATCTTTACCTATAGTCCAGTCGCCAGATAATTTTGTATAGGGGTAGCGCCAGAAAAAAATGACGGAGTATATGGCGATAACTTTTCCACCCCTTCGAAGAGAGGGGGAATTAACGCCATGATCTATACATCGAAATCTACCAATTTCTTTAAAAAAATGTACTCCGCCATTTTTTCCAGCTCAAATTTTATATTGACTGGACTACTAATAAAAATACGATTTTTATACAAATTTTCGTTAAAAAATCCCCCCTTGTAATTTTTGCGATACGTCCATGACACGGCCTTGAATCATTATAACAAATATGATGTTGATAAATTGGTTACAATAAAATAAACTTATGTGGGTACACAGCAATTCTGCACAGAAACCAGTTTGTCATTTTTAATAAAGAGATGCGAAGTGGTGGTGCGGATTGCAGGTGCCTGAAAATATTCATCTTACTACTTTTATTATAACTATACATATTGAATGGATTAATCATAATAAATATACTAAATGTGTCAACGTAATTTATTTATATAAACTTATCTCAGATCAGTTCGTGATCGTATTTAAATAAAAGATGTGAGTGGAAGTCTTTATATAAATGATCTGCATCTTTATCTTTATCTGGATTGTAGATGTAGATATAAACGTACGTATATAGCAGTACCCAGTACCAGTACCTAGTTATTATACATTTCCGAATTAATGGTAACATAAATTTTATTAAATACCGGCATATCAGTATAAATGGAATGATATATTATTAAAATTTTACGATAAGACTTGATTTAAACTCTGAAGTATTATATGAGTTAGGTATTATAAAAAGAATTTGCTCTCGAGTAAAAGCTATATAAGTTTTATACAGGGTATTAAATATAAATGACATCCCACTGACAGCTCTAATCAATGGTATGGTTTAAATCAGTGGTCCCCAACCTTTTTGTACCTAAGAGCACATTCTAGAATCCCGGTTGGTCGACGGGCACCATTGTTTTTTTAAAGGTGCCTACATCAAAATCGCGATTTTGATTCAGACACTCAGGCGTTTCTCACGCCTAAACTAAAAAAGTCAGACATATTATTATGCTCTCGTTGACTTTTTGATGGAAAATTTTGTAATCTACAAAAAGGTTCAGAGGCATTTTTTCATATATTTCTTAGTTCTTACGTAAGCCGTGACTGGTAAAAAATGCTATTTATAAAACTTTGAATAATTGTTTATAATATTGTTGAACGAATTTGTGCAATGTTTGATATACGTATAAATGTTTTTTATTAACAAATCTACATCAACAAAATATTTTTAATTTATCTTTAGAATTAATGTAAGTGATTTTTGAAGTTGCGTACAGCCAGAAAAAGATTAAATATGGTTATACATATTTTTCTAGTTGTGCTTTATGGTATACGTTTTTGAGAGAATAAAATATGTAAAATGATATATTTATAAACAAATATTTTTTTTCAAATAAATACGCTTATAATTCTCTAATTAGTTACTAAAAATAAAAAATAAATTACATGTAATTGAAAACATAATTTTTTTATCGTTCACAATCTGCGGCGGGCACACGGGAAACAGTCGGCGGGCACAATGGTGCCCGCGGGCATAGGGTTGGGGACCACTGGTTTAAATGAATGACCTTGATGTAGAGTTCATAATGTCAATCATGGACATTGCATCTAACTTAAAAACAAAGCTGTGTCAAAAGATAGAGATAGAAAATGATTTGGGATGCATGTACTTATTTAAACAAGAGTGTCTATTTCATTCTTCTTAGAAAAAGAGATAGATATATCCCAAACTCCACTGTATCTCTCTCTCACTTTTTGAACAAATGTTACACAATTATGTTAACTCTTAATTACTCGCGCTGGTGTATTTTGTACACCAGTAACATATTTTCTGCGATTACTAAATGTATAAATTTTTGTGGGACTGTACAGTGTACACCCCCATCTATGTATTATTTTTTTACTTACTAAATGTAGGTAGTATTAACGCACAAATAGCAGCATCCTTAGCGAAGAATCGCGTTTTTAAAGACATTAGCGATGCTGCTGATGGAAAACATCTTGTCAAATGAGCAAAATTAAAAAAATTACCAACAAAAATAAAATTTTTATTGTCCGATTTATTGTAAGATGAATATTGAACAGTTTTGTGTACTTTTTTTGATTTATTTCGTTCATATCCTTAATTTTTAGTTGTGTTAATTTTAAGAAATTTTTCTTAGTTCATTAAAAATAAATAGTACATAATATGAATTGGGCAAAAAAATTAATATAATACCTTCAAAATTCCCAAAAACTAGTTTTTTTTAATGTGGTGTATAAAATACACCGCGCGAGTAACTAAGGGTTAATACAGAATGCGCGATCCATGCTTTATGTCGATGGTGTAAATACATATATTTCAGTTAATATAAGGGAGGAGTCAAGTTGGAAAAATTTACGCAATTCAGAAATAATACTGACTTGATATTTTTTTTTTCTTATAATGGTATTTTAGAGTGTCACTAGAAATTCTATAGTTTCTTCCCCTTAACAGAGGTCGGCGTTCACCCACTGGGGGAAGGGACAAAATTCAGTATTTGTCGATTTATCGAAAAAAAATTTATATACAAAATTAAGATTACCTTTATCTTATACAAAAAAGTATTGTATATATTTTTGTCAGATTCATACTTAGCCGAATAATGACCGTTTGAATTAATTAAAATTGAAATAAAAATTCTAATTTTAATAAGTTCATGTGGTTATATTTTTTGGCAAAAAGTAGCTTTAATTTTATGTATAACTAAGTTTGCTGTAAAATTGAAACAAGTTGATAAATTGACACAAACTGACTTTTGATCCTTTCTCAATTTGGAGAGGGAAACTTTAGGATATCTTTGTAACACTCTAGTAAAACTAATACGAAAAAAATATAGTTAGAATTTCTTCTTCTCCAAAATATTGGTATCTATTGGTATATATTCAATTTTTTTATATTTTTACATTCATACATAAAACAAATTTTTACCTGTTTGTTTCTTGCTCCATTTTTAACCGTTGGTGTTTCATGGGTATGCTGAAACAAAAGAAAAATTATTAGTTATTGAAATAATAATTTTAACGCCCTGTATTATCAAGTTTAACTAAAAGTTCCTTTAACTAACTGTCTTATTATCAACAGATCCAAGCATAATACATTTAATTAAATAGATTTTAAATTTTCTGCGGTATTTCTTCACAACGTATAGATACACAAAAAACTGTATTGGACCAATAAAATCTTGTTTTGTATATAACGAAAACAATATTTTCTTAATATAAGAAAAGTACTCTTAATCCAACTACATTATTTCTTCGTCCAAAATACTACAGTTGGTTTAAGAATATATTTCTTATCTTAAGAAAATATTGTTTTCGTTATATATAAACAAGATTTACTTGATTCAAGTAAACCTTTCTACCGGTGTATTATGTAAATTTTTCATTGAGAGCTCAAATATTGATTTAAAAAAAATCACGTTTGTTATAGGTACACCAAATTTATTTTAAAGGTGCATTTAGCGCTAAAGGAGTTTTAAATTGGTTGATAATACCGGGCATAAGTCAAACAAATTCAAGTAAAGAAAACATTTTTGAACTATAATGTATATTATAATCATTTTAGCTACTAAAATGTAATCGCTATGTAATTTTTTCACCTTTTTACAGGTAATTATTTATACCTCAACCGTGCTTAGAAAATTTTCTAGAGGGAGGATAAAAAGTTTACAGACAAATAAATACATCAATATATTTTATTTAATTAAAACAATGAATTGCCCCATTTTTCCCATTATGCAGACGCCCATGACTTCATCTATGTACAGCTACATATTTTATACACTGAATTTTGAACTTTACTTGTCCTAGGGTACCTACCGAAGTTTTATAAACCAATTTCTTTGAAAATCGTAATATTAAAATTATTTATTCGAAACTAAACCAGGTTGATCGAAAACGACCATGTTGTATGAGTTGTATAGCAACATTTTTCAATGATAAAAAATATGAAAATAATACAGAACGAATTGTATTTACAAATCAAACATAGAGCAAATACAAAAAATATCGAAGCAATGGAAATAGACAGAGATTTCCAAATAACAGAAAGATATCGACAGCTCTTAAGAAACGGGTCGGCCGCATTCCAGTGCCCGTGTCTGGATAACCGAAACTCCCGTCTGTTATTTTAGGTTCTCTAGTGTTTGTACTTATTCAGTCGTTCAAATGGAAGCTTTCTTTCTTCCACACACATGAATATGTTTGGCCACGGGTGGATTGATAAATCTTTTGCTTAATGATGTAAAAGGTATTGGGTTTGATTCTTTAATAATACTTACTGTGATATTGATAGAAGTAAGTTAAAGAGGATATGGAAGAATTAGTTCAAGATTTAAATTATATGAACAATATCTAATCATATGTTAAATGATGATTAATCATTTAGATTAATAAAATCAAGAAAACTGATTTTTTTATAATATATTACTAGTGAATTCGTTCGCATGGTAATACAGATTTCTATTTAATTTCGATTTTAGTTCTGCATTTTCACGTTAGAAATCTACGCCAAAATGTATAACCTATATATATATAATGTGTACAAATGTCACACATCCATTTTTAATATCATAGTTTTTCAGGATATAAAGTAGTTTATTTCCTTCTTCAGGATGCAAGCTATCTTCCTGCCAAATTTCATCAAGATCGGTTTAGCAGTTCAGCCGTGAAAAGGTAACAAACAGACAGACAGATAAATATACATTTTCACATCATAATTTTTTTGATTATTATGTAAGATTAATTGGAAACTGTACTTTTTTAGAAATCGAGATTTTTCTAGATCTTGGTCACGTTTATCGAGACGAGACTGGCTTAATTTTTCACGAACGAGACTGTCTGTTGAAAAATGTAATCGAAACGAAACTTCTATTCTAAAAATCGAGACAAGTCACAAGATACTTAATTTTTCTCTACGAAAAAGCGTAACATTGAAAATTCAATGAAGTTTATAATTTAAATACGTATTAATTCGGAATAATGATGTATAATCGAGTTCTACTAAATTAAATTTCTTCCTTTCTATTATTTTTTGTAATTAATCACATTAAATGTCTTATAAAAGCCCATAACAAATATAAGAAGTAGATTCTCAGCCTAGTTGTTATTCGTATTTAAACCAGAATCTAAAGACCCGCCCTAGAACCCCTGCAGTGTTTAGTAGACGCAGTGATTGCAGCACCTTTGTGCCGTGTGTCTGCGAAATGATGATGTTTACTGAAGCAGACGTGAAATGTTTTTCAGAACGCTTTCAGTGCCGCGTATTTACTCAAACGCACGGAGAAATTGTAATCAGCCAACACGCCAGTTTATTATTAAATGTTTCAGTAGGCACAATAAATGTTTATACTTGTATTTGACTTTTACATTCATTCTCTGCGTTGGTTCCTTTTGTATATTTGTACAAAATAATTGTTATTTATATGTTTCTAGTGTTAATAACAATAAAGTTTAAGTATTACGTAAGCAGGCTTTGGGTCTGGAGTCATAATACTGAAGACAATCTTGGAAAAGGGGTATTTTTATTTTTACAGTTCAGTCATGTGTATATTTTTAGAAATATTTAATAAATGACCTAATATAAATAGAAATCATAACCACAAGAGGAACTTGATGGTGTTATGTCACAATACCGGATATGATTTTGTATGACGTATTTATTTACATAGTTAATAATATCTCTCATATCAGTTAAATAACTTAGAACTAAACATTCCTCTATAAGCCCCAACACAACCCATACAATATACCCAACCTGCTCTTCCAATAGTCTCTTCAGGCGTTCCGTGTTGTTTTCGATGTGGAAAGCGACATGCCATATAGTGAATGCAACTCGGTACAAAAGCTTAGCGGTTAAAGGGTATGGAACTTCACTGTCCTCTTCGTCCTCCACGGCGCCGTATTGGCACACGCTCTGCTGTTGCTGGTGTTGGTGCTGGTGTGGACGTAATCTACAGGAGGTGGTGCATGTGTGTGATATTGTGTCACGAATTAGGGCAGAGATTTGTTGTGGTTTGGTTTAACTAAATACCCATTTTTTTTATCGAAATTATAAAGAATTGCTCTCGAGTCTATTGACAGTTCTAATCAATATGATTTATATGAATAACCTTAACGCATGGGGCGATTTAAAAGCAGTGGTTACAAGTGTACATTGTAAAATGCATAGCATATATACATTTATTACAATTGCTTTAAAATCTACTTCACAAATTGCGTTAGTTTAGCTTTTGCTCTAGAGTAAATTCTTAATAATACCTGATATAAAGAGGGTCGTTTACCTTCAAGGTTTCAAAAAATCGATTATTTTTTTCATATTTCGAATCTAGACGTTACTAGAAATGTGTCCTGTGAAGGATTTGACCAGATACACGTTAGTTCAGGAGTGGTGGAACGCCATTCACAGCCACTCCAATCATGTTTCATTACATCATATATTCCCTAATAGTCGTGTTTTTCAAAAGTTTTGGCAAGAGCACGTCTAGAATATTTGGATCATCGAGGATTTCTTGTTCTCTAATTTTTCAGCAGACATATCGCTAGGTCAGGACGCAAGCTTTTTTGAAAAAGTTTATTTATTTATTTTTTACAGCCCTTTTCGGTTCGCAAAAAAAATGTTTTGTTAAAATTTCTGCCATTTTGGAAGGTGTGGATATTTTTCGAAAAGCTTGTATCCTGACCTAGCCAACATGATAACAATTAAATTATTTTTTTATTTCAAGTAACCGAAATGGCGAAATCGTGCCATCAAGGACGCTCCAAGGTCACGATTTTGAAAAAGTAATTGTTTCGACGCAATTTTTTTTAAGTCTAAGAGTATGCTAATCAAATACGGAAAACCGTTCCTCAATATCATGTATCATGTGTAGTTTTTTTCACAAACCATTGTTGAAAATAGGCTCTAAATTTTGGCGCGAAGGTAAACGACCCCCTTAAGGGATATTAAAATAAGTGGTGTGTGCCTCACCCATATAAGTACACGGTTGAAGTGAAACTTCTTTTGTTTTCATTTACCTTATTAAATTAGTAAAGCAAAAACTTTTAAATTAATAAATTCTTTTGATGCATAGTACAGTAGCTTAATACCGGCTTAAAGTAACTTCGATCTTAATCTTAAACATATACTTATCGCTCTCTCACGCATATACACACTCTTTTTAACATTTCATCTTAAAAACATGTCGTATTTTAAAACATATCGAGGTTATTTCAATTTATCAGCTTGCTAAAGAAGTTTCACTTCAAAAAAACTAACATTTTTTTCAACAAAAATCAAAACCAACCACTCGAAATCAGCCAATCTCATGACACTAAATCATAACATCACATAAATACCCAGTGACAGCATCCTTGCTATTCTGGCAGCAACACGAGGACGGCTTATGTCTGCGTCTCTGTGATGATTTTCCCCCTCTTCCCCCGGCGCCACTGCGCGCTCCCCTTCCCTCGGCGAGCCACGACTTGACGCGGTGGTGGGAGGAGTAGTGGTGGGCCTGGACGGTCTCAGATCGAGTACGCATCGCTACTTATGTTGAGGTATGCGATATTGCGATATGGTTGAATTTATGGTTTGAGGGGTTGAACAATTGCTTGGGGTGCGACGGATTATGTGATGCAGTTGTGTTCTTCTCCTTGTTCGCATTTTATTTTGATTGTTTCGTTTGAGCAAATGAGTGGATTATTTATTTTGATTCGAAGTTTGAGCGGACGGTGAATTAATAAATGAGCGGTTTTTCTAGCTGTATGTGTTTAATAAATGATTAGACTTTAGGGGACAGTAGAGAATTGGAGAGAAGTTATTCGCAGGAAGGATACGTTTAATAGCATTATCTCTTAATATACAGGATGATCGATATTTCAAAAACAAAGATAGAGAAATATGTTTCGGACAGGGTTAAAAGGAGTCATCAAATGGTGTTATCAAATTTATTTTTTGTGAAGGTGTGGAGTTTATGTGGAGGTTTTTAATTTTTTTTTAATAGGAGCCTCTATTTTTATTTCAGATTCGATATCTATGTGATTTTTTTATGGTTTTAACTTTCTATGGCTTTTAACGAAGTATTTTAAGTTGTTGTTTAACTCAAAAATCAGCAAAAACATTTTTCTCTATCCTGCTTTATTTTTTAAATATTATCCTAGGAAGATTAAAATGGTATACATAAAACACTTTTATATATTATTATATAAAATTATTCTCATTCACAAATAAAGTTTCAATTCATACATTTAGTGCTAAGGAAATAAAGAATAATGTTAAACTATAAATGTATCATATATAGTCGAAATCGAAGACATCTAGGGGACCTGTCATATTAGGTCGCAAAAGCCGATAGTCGTAAAAATCGGTAAAAATCAATTCTATGGTATTCAGTCGGATTTTTATTTTGAGTCGTTAAAACCGATTTATTGTATTAACCGATGTCGTTATAACCGGTTTCGACTGTATTATCATTATTGCTGGTACTTTGGTACTAGGTAAATTCATCATTGGAAAGATACATATGCAATAAGTACTTAAATATATGATCTTATAATTATTTAATCTTTACCTTTTTTCTATTCAAATTCAAATAAACAAAATATTATTTCCCTTACTTTAATTATTTATTCTTCAATAACTATTTCATAGAGTTACAGCCAAAATAGCTAACATTATTTGAGTAAGTATTTATTACATCTTGTACAAGGTTAGTAAATACACAGGTTGCCTCATGAGTATTTCACCAATCAACTTGGGTACCCCAAATGACGTCATCCGAGGCTACACGTGTTATGATTGGACACATCATTACCTCTCTCCTCATTTTGGTACCCCAGATAATGTATTTCCCTCTCTCGAACTGAGCCATGAGGCTACCTTATAGTTTACATACCTTGCATATTGTATAACTTTCGTTTCCGGATATTAATTCAATTTTTTTTCAAATGTCTGGTAAGTAAATATTGTTAAAAACAGTAGTTTTTAAGCTAAGACAATATCACAGTCAAATTTTCAATACTGCCAAAACAAGAGCAAAATCTTTTGTCATAATTATAAAAATATATACACACATATACACAATATTTTATACCAGTAAAATAAAAATAAATTTAAACGCGTTTGTATAATTTTTTTTCACATGTTGAAACAAACATTTACTTTGGTAATGTACCAAAGGTGTATTTGACGGCAGATTAAACACGATTTCCGGTAGCCTTCAACTTCCGGGGGGTTTGTTTTAGAATAATTAGTGCGACGAGTGTTACCACAGAGTAAATGCACGCGTAATTTTAATTTAAATGAACTTTAATACTACGGGGAAGGATTGTACAAAGTCATGTGTAAATTTGATTTGAAAAGTTAAATATGTAGGTACGACATAAATCATAACGAAATTAACATTTTTTATGCATTTTTTTGTTTAAACTTGACTTGTCTGGTTTAATATAATTGGATTTAAAATAGCTTATCTCAAATTTAATAGATGATATAAAGCTGGGATATATTTTTAACCCACTTCAAAAAAGGAGGGGGTTCTCAATTCAATCAATATATATTTTTATGCATAACTCCAACAAATATCGTCCCTTAGCTTACAACACCGCTCAAGTCGTTTTGATCAACTTTACAGGAGACCGAAAAAACCGTGTATGTTTTATATAGGCTACCGACTTGCGCGATGCCACTATTTTTTGTATTCTGGTCTCTTATTGTCCGAAACGTCTAGAATATGTGATTGGTAGATCGACGCGCAATGAGTAGCTCTATCCAATGGCATTAAAATGTAAAAACTGCTAATTTTTTACTTATGCGGTATTGTTAGCTAAGAGACGATATGCACTTATTTTGACGTTTTTAATTTTTTTAAGGTGGTCTCATTTAAATTTCAACATAACTTAAGTATGAACTTCAAAAAGTAAGGGGTTTTCAGTTTGGCTGTGCATTTTTTTTATGTATTTAAGGTTGATTTTTTTTGTTTGTTTGACATATGTCCCATATAAATTTCATCAGAATTTGACCATAGATTTTGAAAATACGCCACACAGAAAAAAAACTGTATTGGACCTAGAAAACCTTGTTTCGTATGTAACGAAAACAATATTTTCTTAATATAAGAAACAAACTCTTAATCCAACTACGTTATTCCTTCGCTCAAGAATACTATAGTTGGTTTAAGAGATTATTGCTTATCTTAAGAAAATATTGTTTTCGTTATATACAAAACAAGGTTTACTTGGTTTGAGAAATCCTTTCTACCAGTGTACTCAAAAGGATTTTTTTTAAATACTAAATAATTAAATTTAATAATTTTTAAGTCGGTGCCAAGCCAATAAAAATCTTCAAAAACTGTTAATTATTGTATAATACGTTTTTTTAAAGCCGTTTTTTTTTTAAGTTTCTTACTATACAAAAACTGGGAATTCCTTGTGGCTTCATTCCCGTTTATTTCGAAACAACTTTTATTAATGAATAACAATGGTCAACAATTGTAAATTTATAAAAATTAATAAAAATTGAACAAAAAGAGACTTTTATATTAGTTGATATAAAAAAATTATTTTGTGGAAAAAGTTTTTTAAAAGTTAAAGAAAGAACAATATTAACTAAATAATGGAATGCAAAATTCCTATAAAATGCAAAACTCGCTAATTAAGTTTCGAAAAATGTAAACAAACAAAACTTTATATTTTTCATACACGTATTAAGAACTTTTTACTATGGTGGAACTGAGACATTTTTTTGCACATTATTTCTGCTAAAACTTGCATGTCTCCTCTTGGGATACGCTCATGATACCTTCGTCCTTTTTACTTCAGTTAAAACATCTTTTACTTACAAAGTATAATACTGTTTACGTTGGAATTGTAAGTTTCCAAAACTTTATTCCATGTTTATACAACTTTGTATTTTTGGAAATGTTTTCTCTAGTGAATAAAGTATTAGATTTTTCTACAATAAAGAACATTTAAGAAGAAACTGTTTTTAATAATCGTAAAATGTTTCATTACATTTGTTCATCATCTTTTGTTTTTCTCTTTATTACACTTTACGACATCTAATAACTGTTTTTAAAGATACGGAAATTGGATCTAATTTATCAAGTTTTGTACAATTAAAATTACATACATAAATAATAAATAAATATAATAAATAAGATTTTTTTATAATTTTTTAGTAAGATAGTATCTATCTAAGAAATGTGACTTATATTTAGAATTCGAGATGAATAAAAACATGATTCGATATAAATTTTGAAAAAGTTCATACATAATAAAGAAGATAAATTACCCCCCATATCTAGAATTTGAGACGAATAAAAATATAGTTCGATCTAAATTTTAAGCATAATAAGGAAGTTTTCGATAAATTACCACCATATCTAGAATTCGAGACGAATAAAAAAATTATTAGATATAAATTTTGAAAAATTTCATACATAATAAAGAAGATAAATTACCCCCCATATCTAGAATTTGAGACGAATAAAAATATAATTCGATATAAATTTTAAGCATAATAAGGAAGTTTTCGATAAATTACCACCATATCTAGAATTCGAGACGAATAAAAAAATTATTAGATATCAATTTTGAAAAATTTCATACATAATAAGAAAGTGTTCGATAAATACCCCCCCCCCGCACCTTTTCTTACGACAGATCTGTTTTTTTACTGTAAGGTAATTGCAATAGAAGCCATATACATTTCCAATATGAATGAAATAAATACAAAATGAGTAACTTAAATACGTGAAAAAGTATAATTTTAACAGTATTTTCCTATTAGACATTTTTTTTATTATTTTAATATATGAACAATGCAAAATTAATTTGAATTCAGGTATTTTAATAAAATTAATTTAAAAAAGTAAACTTGCGTATGAAACGAATTGGACCCCACCCCTCTCCTCATATAAGATTTTACAGACCCCCTTCCCCCAAAACCCTAACGTAATTGATGGACGCTTTCTAAGCGTAAACTGGCTATTTCTGGTTGGTGGGAAAAATTATACAAAAATCGATTTTCTATCATAAAAAGATAATAGCAAAAGCATTTCAGTAAAAACAAAAACAAGCTGGCCAACGATGATTCATATTAATTTTTTTTACTCATGTGAAACACTTGCTATATAATACATATATCAGGGCCGGCTCTTGATTTTGCACCTATAAATTTTGAAAAAAAAAAAAAACTTTTGTATAATTTTCCATATAATTCGACTATAGAACTTATTTTTGTTTCATTTTCACAGTAGGATCGTGATGATTAGACTCCCAGATGGGGAGAGAAAGAGTGGGGAATTTTGACACGTTTTCATGCAATTTATGTTATTTATAAATTTATAATTATAATAAATAATAAAAAGCTACCCGATTAGTATAAAAGGTAAGCGACTTCGATAATTGGACACTAGCTTGCTAAACCAATACCTAATTACCGTAGTCTTACTGTATTTAGAACGCAAGAAATTGGAAACGTCGATAAAATGAAAATGAAACTAAACTTTTTCAGGCAAAAAAGTACAAATGAGAAACTAACTATTATCTATGCGTTCGGATGGATATTCGGCTTTATCCGATTTCCCATTGCCTGAATAAGTTCGCTATATCGAAGTTAGACTGTACCGATATCAAAAAGATGACGAACTTAGTTATTAATATTGTTTATTGAGCGGTTCACAAAACTTTACCAAAATCAAGACTCAACCCTGTATATAATACATAATATTATATATGAGACCCATACTCGGGTCGCATTGCGGCTGAAGGGGGGAGGGGGTACTTTTCGCCCATCGCGAATGAGGGATTCTAGGGAGGAGGCCGTAGTTGCGCAGCAGTCGCTTCATTCGTAAGCATTGGGTGCTCGCTTTCTTTGATCTGCAGAAAATAAGCTTTTGGAGGACACGTAGAAATAGAACAAAAATAGAACGGTCACTAAATAATACAATGTTGGGTCCAAAGAAGGGTATATTAGACGCCATACCTGTCTTTATTTAGAAAAGTCTGATGGACTGTTATACAGGGTGGGTCATTAGTTCACACCTCAACTTTTATCTGAAATATTTTTGCTTATGACTTATTTTCTAGGAATTTTAACGTCATTTATATAATAAGATATACATATATGATTCGTTTGAAATTTAGGTTAGGTAGGAACTGCCACCCGTGAAGAAGAAGAAGAAGCATAGGAAGGTAAGGTAATACAGTTACCCGTTCAAATGTCACATACATTTTTTTATCTAATATATTTTTTGGGATAAAATTTTTGGAATATAATGTAGCCTTTCACGGGATGCAAGCTATATCCCTGCCAAATTTCATCAAGATCGGTTTAGTGGTTTAGCCGTGAAAAGGTAACAAATAGACAGGGAAGCAGATAGACTTTCGTATTTATACTATTAGTATAGATTTACAGAGAGTTAAGAATTGAAAGATTTAAGTTTCTATTTTCCAAAACTTTTCACACATTGAAATTCTCGCAAAACAAATAAAAAAATGGACAACTTTTTATAAGCTTTGGGAATTAAAAAGTCATTGATAAAATCTCATAGTGTTTCAGCTTTAAAATTCTTTATTTAGATTTTATTTTAAATACTGAATCTTACAGTTAGTTATAAGTATGTAGTAAAGAACATAAATAAGTACTATGGCACAGTGAGTCAAAAAGAAAATATTTTTGTTATTTGAGCCCATCAGGAATTTTTTTTTGAAAAAACATCAAAAATGCCTAACAATAACTGTAGCATTATTTAAATATAAATTAAATAGATCTTATACTTATTGTATTTTAAATGATTTTAAAACATTTTTTGTTTATTACGACCACTCCCAAAAAATTGGTCGTGTTTAAGCACCAATATTACAATAATGTAAATATCAAAAAAATTTCACTTTTTTCTATTATGTTAAAATAATAAATAAGTATATATTGTAATATTTTTACCGAGCCTTTAAATTTTTTTTTATAAATCGTCGGCCATCTTATAGCCGGCATCTTGAATGTATATCTATTATATAAAAGTGTGCTGCGATCCGAGATCTACCAATATACAAAATTTCAGCTTAATAGCTCAACAGAAAATGTGTGAAATTAGGGTTAAAAATTATATATTATAAAAATAAAATTTTTATTTATTTTTGGTAAAAGTTTTTTTTGACCCACTGTGCACGGGAAAAAATCGCAAATCAAATCTAAAAAAAGCATTTTAAAGCTGTCACACTACGCATTCAAATGGGATAGTATTATTAGACATTTTCTATCTCTTTCATTCCTCTCTATCCTACAGTAGTAGTAATCGTTTCTGTTGTATTATAGTTCTATGTCGAAGACACATAAAA
Source organism: Sialis lutaria (assembly GCA_949319165.1). NCBI lineage: Eukaryota > Metazoa > Arthropoda > Insecta > Megaloptera > Sialidae > Sialis > Sialis lutaria. The sequence goes on from OX439241.1 coordinate 21,075,694, forward strand.
CTAGCGCTCGAACATAATTTTCTCTTACCCAATTTCCTTTCGCGAACATAACAATTTCGGGTTAGATATTTTATGCTAAATGAAAAGCGTATTGGTAACAAGAGAATTGTTATTTTATTATATAGAAATAATGGATTGTAATAGAACAGTGGTGTAACCACGATTTAAGTTAAGAGGCAATTATATATGTATATTTCTTTAAAACCTTAGACGTGTCGAATTGGTTAAAGACACGACTAGACTCCCAGAAAACCAAAAAACACAGAGTACTGTGGGAGCTCATTTGATATATTGTTAATTTAAATGTTTAATCGCTAGTTAAATTATGAATTGTGAATAATTATATATACAATACGTACTACGAACATGTATAAATAATTTAGGAAGGGACTAATTTGAATTTTGCTTTGAACTGATAATTGCATTATTCGTATTAGATACATATATTGGATAATTAATATTAAACGTTTGATATTCAAAATTTTCCATTAAAATTTAATTCAACAGAATATTATAATAATATAAGTATAGTCGAAATTGGTTATAACGCACGGTTAATACAACAAATCGGTTTTAACGACTCAAAGTAAAAGTACGACCGAATCCCATATAATTGCCTTTTTACCGGTTTTTACGACTATCGGCTTTTGCGACCTAATATGACCGGTCCATTAGATATCATTATAACTGATTTCGACTGAATATTGTATATCTTATTCCATCATTAAAATATTCTGATATTTTTGATAAATAGTAAAATTCCATGATTTTATTAACCAATAACCAATATTAAATATAATCTTCTATGCATATTATTACTCAATAATCACGAATCGCTTTGAAATTTTTACGATTTTTTAATTTATGATTATTATTTTACATAAATTTTTATTTTTCGATAGCACCTAAGTCATAAAAAGTAAAGAATATATACCAGAGAAACTATCGATTTCAAGAAGATATTAAAAAACATAAAACTATGCATACGATTATAAAAATAATCCATTATTTACGATGAAAAAAACTAAATAAAAACAATTTGACCTTTTTTCATACATAACACATTCATATTTTATATAATAATATATAATTAGTTAGTATATAATTACTTAATAATAAAAATTACACGCTAAATTAAAAAATTTCATCAAAAATTAACAAACTGATATGTTATGGTATTATCGATTAATTTCTTATTATTTTTTCCGTAATATTTAATTAAAATTTTTGTTGTAATACACAACTTTTCTGCACACAATTTTAAATTAATAGATCTATAATTAAGTTTAATAAAGTTAATTTAAAAAAAAAGTTTTTAATAACAAGTACAATAGATATTTTAAATTTATCTTATTTTTTCTCTCCAATCTCAAAATTTTCAACTATTACAATCAATCTTAGATTTTACTTTATATTATTAATATAAACATTAACTTTTTCATGTATATTTATTTATTTATATATAAAAACAAAACACTATTTAAATAATTATTAACAATCACAACAATTTCACTAAAAACAAAAGAGCACAAAAAAAGTAAACAAAACTGTTTTTTATAACTGTTTATTTTACGACCGGTTCATTGCACATTTGACGGCACCGTCACCGTCGGCCGGTGCATTCGCGATGCGCTCCACGTCCGTGTGTAGGTGTGTGTATGTATGCGTGTGAGTGTGTGTGTGTGTCAGCGGACAGTTTGGGTTAGGAAGACACGCCCGACGTCACCGGCACGACGCCTAACCTCTGCGGACGACGACGCGTCGCGATGCTGCTGAAGCCGGCGCTCTCGCCACACACGTCTCGGTAACTATGGCAACGCGTCGTTTCTCTCTCTCTAGCGTGCTACTAGTACGGACGGACGAGGGGTTGTGGTCTGATCAAACGAAGTTTAAGTTGGAATTTTTTTTTTTGTACGGATATGTCTTAAACTATTTTAAATGTTCGACGACATAGAATTTCGGAAGAATAGATTATATAAATTTCAGTATTTTTTAAAAATGTTTATTATACCTATCGTGGGTTCAAAATAAAACTTTACGAATTTTTATTTCGAAAAGGAAACTGTTTACAGAAAAACTTTTCAGTTTCGTGATATGGTTTATTTTTAGGATTTTGTTATGGATTTAACCATTTAACTTTGTTTTAAGGACTTACTAAGATTTAACGTGAAAGCATAGAATAAGAAACTTTTGTCCGAAATATTTTTTTTTGCTAAGTGGTTTCATTGAATTAATAATATAAAAATGTAATAAATATTTTTGAACCCTATTTATAGAATCATTAATTTTTTAAAACAAATTAACAAGATTACAAATAAAAAATAGCCAACTTTTATGTAGGTATTAAAATTTCCAATTATGTATTCCAATAATTACTTAATTAGTTACAGTTCTGTAGTAAAGTACATAAAAAACACAGGCAAGTAAGCAAACTTACTTGACCAACTCAATTTGAGTTTTTTTTAAAAAGGTAGTTATTATTTAACCGATTTTTTTTAATCTTCTCTAACGATACGAACGGCAAATTGTAATAATTTCAAACGTCAATTACGAGCATCGACAGGGGAAGGGGGAGGAAAAAGGTACTAACCTTCCTCCAGGCTATGACCTAACCTAACGTAATGTAAAATAACATAGGGCAACGAGTTGTACTTCAAAAAATTGGATAACGTTACCCCTTTTGGGTGATACATCCAAAGAATCTGCAGCGAGGGGGGGGGGATAAGGCACTAACCTTCCTCCAGGGTATGACCTAACCTAACATAATGTAAAATAACATAGAGTAACAAGTTGTATTTCACAAAATTGGATAAGGTTGCCCCTCTTGGGTGGTATATCCAAATAAAACGCAATATTTAGTTTTAAAATTGTTTGATGATTTGCTGACCTCCCCCTTCTCTAGTATTTTGTACTGTACATAACACAGATGAAGCCGCGAGCAAAGTCAATAAGGAATTTTTGTTAAAACTGAAAAACAAAATATTCCAACCGTTCCAATTAAAATTAAGATAAGCCTTTTAAACTCAAGTACTAAATACACATTTTTCCAGATTATCATTATTATCTTGTAATTTATTTTTATAGCAGATCAACAACAATTTGTACAATCTTTAAAATATTAATCTCCATATGTACGATAGATACACCAAATCTACTCAGTTATGTAAATATGAACATTTTTTACGCTTTTATTTAATAGTTTATGTACATTAAAAATCCTTGAGATAAAAATAAGAAGACTTTTTATATACATATATATATATATTTACATACCTTAGCTATGTTCTTTATGACTAAGCAAATGGAGATATACGAAATTTCTAACATTCTTTATAAGTTTAAACAAAAGACGACCTATATATGTGTATAATGTATATGTGTGTGTATGTTTGCTTAACCAAAATTAACTAATTTGAATGAATAATGTATGTTACATCTTTTTTTAAACAGAATATTGTAAAGGTATGAATTATATAGGTATATTTATTGCAGAATATATTAAAATTATTGTTTGATGTTTATGAAAAGGTATATGGCTCTTGGTTTCTTGGTGTAAGTTGTCAATAAATGTAAATCTTTTTTTAACTTTTTTATTTATTTTGCCAAATGCGAGTCAAACATTGTGTATAAGTGTCCCGTATCGTAGAGTTTAGAATTGTACTTGTGAACACGCAATCTTTTTAAAATTTAATAAAGTTAATTACCAATATAAATAATGTAATGCAACTAGAAGCAATTCAAATATTATAAAAAATAATGATTTTGAAATTTTTTATTAATAACAAAACTTTTACATATTTAAATTTCTTGGGTTCTCGTTCTCAGCTTTTATTTGATATCCAACTCGCCGCGAATGAACAAATATTTTTTTTTGATAAAATCAATTGCCTAGTATTCAAAATTTAATTTTGTATACTTAGGTCTACTTTTTATTCACCATTTTCTAAAATTATACTTTCTAGGTCAAACAGTTCAGTAGCTAGAAGGTTTTGACAGACTTGATTCCATTATAAGTGTTCTTTTTCCGATTACAAATGATGGAATAAGCGTAAAATCAATATAGCTTTTATAGGATAAAAGTTATACAACTATGTCATTTAATTTTCAACTCGATTAGGAAACTTTTCTTTATTTATTAATTTGCATAGATTATAAACATCTAAACGGAAATTTAAGTACTGAAATAAATAATCTGATGTCGCAGCTATACTTTTCAATATTTTAAAATATAGAGTAGAAACCGGTTATAACGACATCGGTTAATACGACGCGACGTATCAGTTTTATCGACTCAAAATAAAAGTCCAATTGAATCCCATATAATTGCATTTTTATCGGTTATTACAACTATCCGCTTTTTACGACCAATATGACCAGTCCCTTCGATGTTGTTATAACCGTAGTTATTAAATTAGAACCTCCTCAAGAACATTTTAAAGTTAACAAAAGAGATGTCAAAATAAGTATGTTTAAATAAAAGAAAGGTACTTATTTAAATATATTAATTTCAGAACATCTGTTAAAATTATTCTCGACAACGAATTAACAAAGGAAATTTCAACGGATCAAAGAATATTTACATCTGTTCTAAATTAAAATCGCAGATAAAAAATGTCTTTTATCTTGTTCTTGTTGAGAAGTATTAATTAAGTAGAGTTCTTTTTTGAATACACAGTTTTACTAAAAGTGAATTCGTATACAAGCAAATTTTTAATATTAAATAATAATTTAAAAAAATAATAGATTTTATAGATAGTCTACTCGAGAAATGAGTAAAGTATATGTAGACAATACGAAAAACAATAGGCATGATGCTAGTAACAAAGTATAATTGAAATTATGGTTTTAAATAATGAAATAGGTTACAAAGATTTTAAAAATGTATTTATTTTTATATTAAAAGGGAGATTAATATAATTTTTGCTAAAATAAAAACTCAAAATCACCAATCAGACAGAATGACGCCACGCATTAGTAAACGTCAAAGTGATTGACTTTTATTTTAGACAAATATCAATTCCTTTTACAAGATTATTAGGTACACACCTTATTTAAGTACTTATATACTTTGGAATTCATTTTTAACACACAAAATAATTAAATTATTGCCTAACTTTGATTATTGTTGACAAGAAATGTGACGTCGCAACTCTGAAATGTAACCAGTGAGCGTTTTGGCGTCAAATTCAAAATTAGATTTAAAAGAGTCAATTTTTGCGATCAAACCTTTATTTTCTGCAGAAATAAGTATTTTTTGGTAATAGAAGACGCGTAATATCATCATAGAATAGTTTTTCTTATAATAGGTACAGTAAACTCCATAAGTGGTCGTCCAGTTTTTATTGAAATTCGCTTATCATAAACTTAATAGGCTCCTCCCATTTGATTATTATAATAATTAAATCATTTCTCCATGTATGTACCAAACAAAGACAGATATTTTGAAACTCATTTGCTAGATAAAGAAGTACTTTTCGCTTATAGTACTCATATATGATTAAATTATTATGTAATCTATTGAAAAATGTGGCAATACATATTTGAAATTTTAGTATTTAAATATGTTAAATTTGATATAAAATTAAAGAATGAAATGGGCTATACATATAAGCTCCGCCCTAGAAAAAAAACCGATTATGTTTGTCTTATATATTTTTGAATTTGTTGTAAGCGATTATCACCTTAAGGGTGGCAGACAACTTATGATGCCGATGGTACCTATCTAAAAACCAATTACTTATTACATTAAAGTTAAATTTTAATCAAATGTTTTGAGAGAATTTACTTTGGTAAGTTCTATTAAAAGTTATTAAATATTTATAATTAGTATAAAGTTCTCAAACAGATTAATAACTTTGTTAATAATTACCATAATAGGTAGACACCCCACATTTATAAATGTAAACATAAAATAAATACTAATTGTGGGAAATTATCGAGATATAACGTTTTAAACTCAAAATACTTTAATATTTATTTTTTCTCTATGATTTTTTTTATTTGTTATTATTTATGATTAAGGTATGTACATTATACATACACTGTCAAAATTATTTTTAATCGGTTAGAAAAAAATTATAAACGCTTGACATGCAATTTATTCGTTAGTTTATCATTCATTAGACCAGTGGTTTCCAAACTTTATGTAACTACGCCTCCCTTTAAAAAAATTAAATCTCTGCGCCCCCCCCCCTTATTTATTTAATAAAATTATACAAACATATTTTAAAAAGTTATAAAATGTATTTTTTTGCGTATAAAATTTATTTTTAATGCGATGAATATGCTTGTTTATTAGCACAAACTTCATTAAATCTAGCTGTTATTAAGGGGAGTGATTGCACTCAGAATTTTTTTATGATAATTCTATCAGTTTTGCTCAATCATAGTTGTCAGTCAAAAACTATACAGTAACGTCTCTTTCAGAAACAGATAGTATGTACATATGTATATGTATACAAAAATAATGTTATGTTATAAAAGTTTATTTATAATTATATATTTTTTATTTATACACCTTAATGTGATGTTATGAAAATTTAATTTCTGTTAAACTTTTGGCGCCTCCCTTTTTACTTGTCCGCGCCTCCCCAAGGAGGCGCGCCTCCCAGTTTGGAAATCACTGCATTAGACTGTGAATATTGTAGAATAGTTTGTGGTTTCCACATATACAATATACATACACACATAAATGATGTATGAAGTATATACTTGTATACACATATAAATTATACATATATATTTATTATTTGTATTTGTGTATGTATCGTTCATTATTTTAGTGTCAATAACTTGTGTTTTTGTGGTAATTATTAGCTAGAAAATATCAATATTTTCCTAGAACTTTTAATATTTATGCATTCTTAATACATTATATTCTTAATACAATATTCTTAATAAAAAATTGATTTTAAAATATAAAAAAAAATAACTTGAAAAAAACTGTGTATTACACTTAGCGCTCTATACAACGACCTATTACTTAACGACCAATCCATACAACGACTGGTCAACCGCTCTATGGAACGACCATCCCCTATCCTCACCATGGCTAGAACATATTAGGCATTCAAAAAACATTTCTCACTTGTCGGCAAGGTGAACATGGGTGCCACGAGACTTTCTTATACATATGTAATAGGTACAATGTACGTGTATTTATTTAAATATAAAATAATTTTTCTATGCTAACTGAACAAGAAAAAAATTTTATAACATAAATTTTTGAAAATAACTTCTATAACTTTTATTATGAATATTTATTTCTATTATGAACCATATCAAATATGTACATAGTATATAACATAATCCTTTACCGCGTCTGTCTGTCTGTCTACACTATTTTCTGAGTAACTACTGATCGGATTTTATTCCGGGTTTCACTAATTTATAGTGTTTTTCAAGAAAGGTTTAGATGTATAATTTGTGAATATGAAATAAAACAATACTCGGAGAAGTATCTTCGTGAGTGCTGCCTAAATAGTTAGTGATAAATGAAAACAATGTTCAATAGGTTTATTACAGATTAAATTTATATTCCCGGGTAACACTCGCGCTAATACAAAGATAACTTTTAAAAAATTCATATAATTATTGTTCTTGTAATATTTTACTTAGAATGTGACATAAATTAGAGAAATTAACGCTCTCTAAATTCAAATCCGGCTCTAAATAAGTTAGCAAAGCCATACAAAATAAAAAATAAAATACATATGTTTATTTTTATATTGCGGTAAGATTTTTATTCAGATCATATCTTTATAAGAAACGTCAATTTAAAAGTTAAAAAATTCTAATGTAATCTTTTTAAAAATTAATATTAATGCATGTACCAAAACCCAGCTCTAATTTTAATAATGAGTAAAACAATTACATAGCTACAAAAACTAGAAGATAAAACTACATTTAAAGTTGTTCCTTTATGCAAATACATACTGATCATATTATAATAATAATGTCTTGAATAATAATATATACAATTAGTGTTCAAATCACCGTTTTTATTAATTGTACTAATCTATTCTACAAACAAGTCGAATCGATCGATACCCAGAGAATTCCAAGGTTGACATTTTATACCTGAAATAGTAAAATAAAGTTTCACGGAAAAGAGATCTATTTTTAAAAATGATATCACGCAAAATACAGTTACAACTTTACTGCATCAACAAATTAAATATATAGAATTGATACTGGTTAAGAATGCTGATTTAATTTCCATAAAAGTGAATGTCTTAAATGAAAAATGTTGAAATTTTGTATCTTCATCGAATATTATTATTGCATTTTTATTTTGTAATATTTGTGTTTACACTTATTTCCAAGGGCAGTTTTTTTTTATTTTTACTCAATTACAATTTAATTAACTGAATTTAAAACATCACATTTTTTTTAAATTCATAATCCTTTGATTTAACTTATTAGACTAAAATCGAGTTTATTATTTTTGAGTAGCTCAGTTGTCAAAATATTTAAGTTCCTTTTTTAAAATACTTCAATATATACTTATTATATAATATTGGAATTCAACCTTTTATCTGTATGTATAAGCAGATATGTAGATGGACGTATACAAATTTACCCCCCCCCCCTTCAGGGGAGTTAATTCCTTTTTAATGGTTGTTTAGTTCATAAAAGGAAAACTTTAACTATTCTAATATTCGGTATTATAAAGGAGCTGACAAAATTTGTTAGTGAAAAAGCACTTTCAAAAAGGGTATCAAACCTATATGACAGTGCTCTTGAAGTTTCATGAAGTGTTTGATACGTTTCTCGCACGCGTGGTAAGTAAACACCAATGGTATTAAAACAGCGATGATATTAAGAAAATTAGAATTATGTAGTTATAATAATAATATATATAATAATTCCAACTTGATCTATGAAAAATATAACGCCCAAAGTTGAGGATTTATTTCTGGTTTTGATTCGTGTAGAAAAAAGAAAAATTGCGTTCTTAAAAACCTTACTATGGTCCTTATCGCCCCTCCTTCTTTGTAAATTTGAATAATATTCATTATAAGTTTATAAGTATAACTAAAAATTCATTCATTATTATACATACTAACAAAATAAATTTTAAATTATAAATCTAAAAGATAATTACAATAAATATTCATGAAAATACCTAGTTAACATTTTGACAAAAAACTTTTTAAAGAATTATATGAAATTTGAATTATTTAAAACTTGGTTTTAAAACATTTTTCAAAGAGAGAAAGGACATTAAAACCGTTTCTGTTGATCCATTTTACACCACGCTCCATTTAACTTCTCCATAGTTTCCCATACCGATGTACCTCATATATATAAAATGTATTTACGACAAAAAAATGTTGAACTATATTACGGTAATTTATTTTACACTAAAACAATGCGAGAATTGTGTTAATTTATGTATATAAAGTTTATTCGAATGATTTTCATGAAAAATGTTCCTACCAGAAAATGTTTTTTATAAATTTTTAAATAATATGATATATAACTAGTAATATTTTTGGTAGAACGTTTCGTTATTTAAAACAGTGGATACGAAAACATTCTTAAGCCAAAGAAGCATGCTTGATGATTTAATTTCATATAGCTTAAATAATTTAGGTATTTTATTAATTGCATTACAACCAGAATAAAGAACAAATAGTAGAGTAATATCCGGTATCATAAAAGATCCAGCAAAATCTGCTAGCAAGCAAGCACTCTCAAATGGGGTATCTAATTTATATGACAGTTTTCGTGCAGTTTTTTACAGATAGTTTCATGCATATAGGAAGTGAAAATAAAGGTATGTAAAGTATATTTAATAAAGTGTATTTACTAAACTTGAGTAAAAATGGAAAAACCAACTTTCTGCGCATGCAGATATCTGTTAAAAACTCAAAAAGTACTGGCATATAAGTTTGATACTGTATTTTAGAGAACATTTGCTAGCTCCCGTGTGATACCTGGCATTAGTAGAAATTATAGAGTAGAAAATCAATATCTATTTATTTTTAGTTAATTTTATTAAATACTCAAATATCTTTAGACATACCTATACGTATTTCTAAGAAGTATTTTTAGCTTTATACGTTGCTTAGGAAGTTTCAAATATACGTCTGAAGTATCTAAAAGTCATCAATATCAAATGTCTACGAGAAGTGTATAATTCCAGATCAAAGATATTACTGCTGTAAAACTATAACTCTTATTTGAATGATAACTTTTAAACATAACACATATGTTGGTTTCTATACATTAGAATAATATAGTAAAATCTATTTTGGCCTTCCCTGAATCAGTTATTATTATTATTTTCGTCATCATATCTGTGTGTCGGTCTGTCTGTCTGTAGACGATGTAACTTAAAGACGACAAATCGTAGAGGAGTGAAATTTTATATTTAAAATTAATTTTTGTCTCGGAAGAAAACGATCTTTCAACCAAAAACGGTTACTAACTCTTGTTAATTTTTGAATATTTCAAATTATTTTAAAAACGGTACGAATTATAAAAAGTTGTAGAGAATATTACTGTCTATAATTTATGTTGCATTAATTTTTTTCTATCTTTTATCATTTCGACAGAAATATTAAAAAAATAAATAAAAACTGTTCATTCTTATTTTAACGTATAAGAAAGTCCCGTGGCGCCTATGATAGTTTCTTTATCTTAACTTAATACCAATTTGTATTAATATTATGGAAATGTCGGTCTGAAAACTAAAATACATAGAAGACAATTTATGTATGTCGAGAAATATGATATACATTTAAATGTATTAAATTTTTTTATGTGAATGTATTTTATTTTATATATGTTATATACATAAATATATACATATGTATGTATGAATGTAATCTTCAAATATGTTGGCTCCTTCTACAAGGTCAAATATAAAAAAAAAACAGGAAATTCCGTCAGTCACGAGTTGAGATGTTAAAATAATTCAGAAGTGCTTATCAGAAGTGAAGAATGAATCAAAGATAAAAAAGTACCTGGAATAATGATTGGGCTAATCATCAGTTTTATTACCTACGCATTTTTCGAATAATTTAAATTCCTAAACAAAAAAATTAATAAGTATAGATTATTATAGAAATATTGTATTATTTTATTTTATCATTACAAAAACAGTAAAACTTTTTGCGATGGGGGGATATGACTTAGTATTAAATAGTAATTCTAAACAATTGATTTTTTTGAGATCTAAATGATACGCTCCTGTCTTTTTGGAGCACATTTTTGAGGTGCACATCGGTAACATCTTGAATACACGGAAAAAAATGTAGATCTGCAGAGATAAAGAGATACTTTATTTTAACTTCCATATTAATAGAAATGTGCGCGGACTCCCTGACGTTGTTCAGGGACCCCCAAATCGATTTTATTTTTCCACGGACCCCCTGAACGATGCCAGGGACCCCTTGAGGTCCGTAGGTACCACTTTGGGAACCACTGATCTACAATAACGTACAAAAATCTAAAAGGATCTACAAAAATCTCTAAAGATCGTTGTATGTAGATCGTGATATAGATTAAAATTTTGAAAATTTATGAATTTTCAACGTTACAAGTTACAATGATCTTCAGAGAGCTTTGAAGATCGTTATAAATCTTCGTAGATTGTTTTAGATGTTTGTAGGTCATTGTAGATCTTTGCAAGTCTCCACAGATCAAAAACAAGTGAAAAATATAATGTCTCAAAATGGAGATCTGTCGAGATCTGAGTAGATCTCTGCAGATATACAATCTTTTCCTGGGTAGCGTGTTTTAAGTGTAATATTCTATACAAAATTTCAGTTTAATTCCTGTCCTCCCAATAGTTACTTGCAGTTTTATATCAAATTCTAAATATTGAGAAGTAGATAACAACTAAAAAATAAATTCGTTGCATCAAGGTGTTGGTTTGTAGATTAAACAAAAAAAATTCACCTGGGTTAAAAAAATCGTTGTATATCTAATGTAATAAAAGTAATTCAATTTTAAATATGGTTACACAAACACACCTTTACCGTCAGGGGGGTGGCGCAGTATATGTACATAGATACATAAGTATTAGAGATATAAGTATGTAAATGCAGCCCATCTTTTAGCCATTACCAAGTGTCAAGGTCAGGATCGATCGGGCAAACAGACGTTTCCTGTGAATGATAAATTCGCTGTCAGTAGCTCTCTTATATTAATTCAAGTTTTTTCTATGTCGCCGACTTGTTTGTACGTTGCAGAAATATTTGATTACATCTGTGCTCTATTAATTATCTGTTCCTTTTGAGTTATCAGATTAGAGAGACGGGGAGAGGGAGGAGTTTTTTTTATATAGGGGTGACGGATTTTGTATTTGAAAAAAAAATTATATTACAAACTTGAAGAATTACAGTTTTTTCCTGTACATCCGGATAAGGGGTAACTTATTATTATAGAAATTTGTTTTCAGTTTGAAACTGTAATAATGTTTGCAGATCGATACTCAATATAAATTGATGGATAAACTGTAATCATTACAGCCTAAAATTATATTATTAAAGTTTCAGAGAGTAAAAAATATTTTATAATAATAGGTTGTCGCTTACTATCCGGGATGTACAGGGAAAAAATTTAATTCTTTAAGTTTTTTTTTCTGTGTATACTTATTTTTACTTTCTTGTAGTAGGTAAGTGTTGCTAAGCCGATTTTTTTTTCGAATTCGAGATTTTGATGTATTTTAAAATATCCATTTTTATTATTTTTGCAATGATGTCTGTGTGTCTGTCTAATGTCTATAGACTCTGTAACTCAAATACGATAATACATAGAAAGGTGAAATTGTATATTCAGGATCATTTTCCTTCAAGAAAAAAATTGCCTATTTTTTAAAATGCTCTTAGAATTAAAAACGGATGTTTATTATTGTAAATTTCGAATTTTTCAAATTATTTTCGAAACGGTACGAATTAGAAAAAATGTTAAAGTTGTAGAAAATATTATTATTTATAATTTGTAGTGAACGTTATTTTCTATGATTGATGCCCGGATCATTTTTTTCGATATTTTATCAACTAGCTTGACAGATTTGTTTTATACAATTAAAATGTACACTCAACACTGCGTATAAGAAAGTCCGGTGTTTTTTTCTAAAATTCAATATTTTTTCTAGCGATTTAAAACAATGTATATTTTATTGACCTTTTTTTTGGTTAGATTAATAAATTAAATATGTTCTAGTACTGACAGAGGCTTCCACGTTTCTGTCATTTTGTTTACCATTGCTGTGAAATATTCAAGGTTAAAAATAAAATAAAAATTATGTGTGAAAATTCACAAGACTTTAAAATTAAATTCAAGTGTTTGTTTTCTATTTAAAGGTAATTAATTATTTTAATATAATTTTCCTCAAATATAGTCATTTAACTTTTAATTTTATCTACATAATATCTAAAAATTTACTGAACTGATATAAATGACATATTAATTATTATTAATATAAATGAACTACAACTTTTATACTCAGGGGAGCCAATTTGAATTTAAAATTGCCAAAATTCATAAGAAAAAACAAAACATAAATCAGCCAAAACAAAACAATAAGTTTACAATCAAGACAAATTTAGTTTTTGTTATTAAGATCAATAAAAAATAGTAACATATGTACCAAAGTGAAAAACACATCGTAAGGCGTTCCAATCTTTATCTTCGTATGTAATTTTGTTACTATAAAGCAGTGTTTCCCAAAATGATGGGTATAAAGTTGTACATTTTATTCTGATTCTTATACGAATGTTTTGTAATCTCGTACTTCATTTTCATTTTTTTAAAGTAAAGATAATTTAGAAAGGTCATAGGAGTAGTGTGTTATGACGTCAGGGGCTTTAGGCAGAAAATAATTTGGTACCTTATTGAAAAAATAAATAAAATATTAAAATTTTATCTGATAGTTTATTTATTAAAAAAGAAAATTGTCTTTCAGGATGTATTTTTCTTAAAAAAAAATATCTAGTCGGATAGTGGGGTGGAGCAGTTGCCTAATTTCCCTACTGTATAACGCGCCACTATTTTTTTCCAAAAATGTTAAATGTATGTATTCAACAGATAGATTATTATGGATATCAGGCAGGCATGAAGTTTTTGTATTTTCAGAATAGACTGTTTCTAAGTACGGTGTAGTCAAAAACATGTTTTGCGAGCAACAAGCCTTTGGGTTGGTCGGTCGGAGAACTTTGATGTGTAAACAGTAATTTTACATGTTAACTTCTAGAGGTTTTGTACATTGTCACATAATTTAAGTAGAATGCATTTTTTAATTATATTTTTGGTTAATATACTGAATTTTCAGTTATCCATTTGAATATATTAAAGAGCAGGATCAGAATATTCAATATTTTTAATAGATTTATTAATTTTTATGTCCCTCCACTCAGTGCCGGATTTACCCAATGTGACGCCCTAAGCACTAATCATGTGGAGGCCCCCATTTTAATTCTGACGACTTTTTTTTTTCAATCAACAAAATTCTGAAGACCTTTTTTTTAGTCATCGCCAACATTTGTATGGGCTTTTTTGCTCTATTAACTGCAATAGTCTGCTGATGCCCCCAAAAATCATTTTATGGTGCCCCCTGGGGTCGGGTGCCCTAAGCAGTTGCTTCTTTTGCTTATTGGTAAATCCGGCACTGCCTCCATTATGTTTTTATGTTTACTGATTCTGTTGAAAATCTGTTGACTTTACAGTAAAGTGATCAGTTTGTATAATTATTACTCGGCATTAATTTTTAAATACAAAAACTATTATTTTGCATGCTAAAAGAGAGTACTTATTTTTGTCCTGCCAGAATTAATTTTGGGACGATTAAATCTATGTCTAAAAAAAGGTACGCGTATTTGTAAATTTGTGAACACTGTTATAGAATATAGAGATTACAGAATTCTTTCCAATGCGAACGATTTGTCAGAGGGTTATAAAAAATTCACAACAAACAGCAGCTTCAATTTATATAACACTTCAACAATCCAATGTGCTGAGATATATAAACGATTTTTCATCTTGTCAGTACATAATACATAATTCACTTGCTATTGTATTTGAAATTGCTTGTTTAATATATTATCATTAAAATATTTTAATGATTCTATATTTTATATGATTTTATTATGTTCGTTATATTTTATATCAAAGTTTTGAATTGGATAATTTTTTTTTGTTATTGATTGGACTAATTTATTTTATTTGTAATGTTTTTTTAATGATATCTGTTGATTATAAAATGTTTATTACACAATTAATTTTATTTTAGACTAGGTGACCCGACAGACGTTGTCCTGTCTTAACTATATTATATATATATATATATATATATATATATATATATATATATATATATATATATATATATATATATATATATATATATATATATATATATATATATATAATATTATATGGTGGTTAAGTATTCTTAAATTTTCTAATTTTCCGCGCAATTTTTTAAATTTTAAAATAGGGATTCATTTATATATATATATATATATATTCATTTATATATATATATATATATATATATATATATATATATATATATATATATATATATATATATATATATATATATATATATATATATATAGATTTTATTTAGTAATTTTTTTGCGTAGGTACCTTTTTTAACAATTGCTGTAATTTTTTTTAAATAAATATTTTTTTTAATTACGATTCGGTTACGGATATGGATAGAATTTTATTTTATGGTTTCGGTTTCGGATACGTGTTATAATTATTATTAAGTATTCGTTTTTGTATGTCTTGGGGCTCGAGCAACGAGAAAGAGCCCATCTTTAAATAATTCGAATACGGTTTCGATTTCGGAGGTCAGAATCGTTTCGGATATTCGATAGTTTCGGTTTGGGATACGGAGCTCTGTAACATTCTTAATACATATGTATCTCTACCTATATAAAAAGAAGTTATAATTGTCTACGTATTCCTAAATAATAATTAACTCGAAAACTACTGAACCGATTTTAATGCGATTTTCACCAATAGTTAGATCATTTTTCTGTGGGTGATCTAGCTGTTAATATGTTATGACAATCTAATATTTAACATCAAAATTAATAATACACTATTATCTATTGATAATTTATAAAATTTAAAAAAAGTTTGTGTTTTTTATAATAAATATTTATCCATTTATAACTATGATGGTATTTATCAATAGGTGAAAGTTAATAAAAGTTCAATTCGACTGATAAATACGTTAGTACGTATAACAAACGATATATCGTTAAACCGGAAGCAAAGTATTTGTAATTTATAATACAACTAAACTGCATTATTTTGATAAAATATATTGATGTAAAGTAGCGATAAACTACCCTAGTTCAATGAAAGAGAAAGTCATTAATAGATATCCTTTTTTGCACCAAATCATTGCATGTTACCACGCCGACCTTTCTTCTAGGGTTGCCAGAAGCTCAAAGTGTGAAAAGAGGACTAGTTTATTAAAAAGAGGACAAAAAAGGACAAATTAAAAAATTAAATTGTACTTCAAATTAGATTTTTATTTCAAATGCCATTTAAAATATAAAAATAAATTAAATACTTTTTTTTCATTGCTTCCAACCCGAAATTTTACTGTTAGTAATTTTGACGACCCTTTTTACGTAGGTAAACTTCTTAAAAACTCCGGACATATTTGAAAAATCCCCCCCGACATCCCCTTAAAAAAGGACAGTGTCCGGGGAAAAGAGGACCGATGACAACCTTACTTATTTCGCCTCCTCTCAAAAAAATAACTAATCAGAAACTTATTTCTTTATTTAATAAACTTATAACAATATATAAAAAAATATGTTTTATATATTGTTATATTTTGTATAGATATAAATAATAAGTAAGTTAATCTTACCGTTCCATTCCCATAAACAAAAACATGCGAATTAACTGAAATTCTTGCAAACTGCGTGCTCCCACCTCTTTTCTCGACACTCATTTTCAAATAAAAACTATAAACTAGGCATTCAACATAACATATTCCAACTTATATAAAAATCTACAACAATCGCACAAAAACTTCGAGATAACTTCAACCACACTTTCGCGGCACTTTTCAAATGCACCAATCAAGTCCGGACAAGCCGCGCGCAACTGTACGACTACACACTGATGTAGCAGCAGCACAAGCGGTGAAGTAACAACAGCGCGAGGTGTAAGATACCCCACGTTCTCTCGGTCGAACTGGTGGGTACTAACTAATTGGACAGCCAATTTTTTGCGAATAGCGAGCGCCTTACAAACAACGACGTCACGCCGCTAGCTCTGTGTGTGTGTACCAGTGACCACATATCGGTGGTCGTCGCCCACGCGATGGGTAGGGTTGGAAGATATTATATTATGCATGTGAAGATATTTTTAGAATACGTTATTTTCATAGGTGGGCATTAACTCGCTAATCCGTTAATCGTTAATTAACGAAGTTAACAAAATGCTTAACGGATTAACTTTTAAGTTAAGTCAAAAAAATGTTAACGCTTTTATTAACTTCCGTTAATTTTAGTCCGTTACATTGGTTGTTTGATGACAAATACATAAGAAAGTTGTCGAAATGGTAAAAAGAATAAATAAAAACGTCTTCAAACACATTTCTGATGGTTAACGGTTAACTTTCGTTAAATTTTCAGTTTTTCAGTAAACTTTAACTTCCGTTAAATTTTCGGAATGTTAACGTTTTAACGATTAACGAAGTTAACTTTTCGATTAACTGTGCCCACCTATGGTTATTTTATATCGACTTATGTATTTATATTATTCCGCAGATAATTTTGTGACAGTTATATTGCTCTGAGCACGTGCCCTAAAGAAGACAAGTTAGGTATCATTCGAAACGTATTGGCTTGAAGAAGTTACTAATTTATAAAATCTTGTTAAGGTTCCGTACCTTAAAATGAAAACAAAAATAGAATCCTTATAGGATCACTTTGTTATCCGTCTGTCTGTCTGTCAAGAACATTTGTCTCAGGAACGACTACATTTGTTAAGTTGAAAATTAATATAAAATACTAAAGTTTACAGTAGGGTTTCCCAAAATGGTCTATGTAGACTCCCTGGGGTTCTATGGAAGTTTGAAATGACTCTACAGTACACCAAGGGTCTATAGGAAATTTGTATGTTTTGAAATTCGATGTTTTTTATGCAATGCTAGAGTTTAAAAACAGTTCAAAGAACAGAAACAGGTCATTTCCATTTTTTTAATGCATAGATAATTAAAGTAGGGGTCTATGAACTTTGTAATTCCTTCAAAAGGGGTCTACGTGCAAAAAAGGTTGGGTACCCCTGGTCTACAGCGTCATAATCCTGTAAAATTTCAAGTTTCTAACTAAAGTCTTGAAGCTTCCATCTTAATATGGATCTTGACTTCTGGGTGTAAGCCGCGTCGATTTATTCGTGTTATCGGTCAACGTTTCGTTACTAACCCAATGCAACAAAAGATACGGCGGCTTTTCAAAGTGTATTTTGATACAGACTGACTCACTGACTGATCATCATAATTTATAGGGTAATTCCCTTTGAACTAGAATCTTAAAATTTAACAAAAAGGAAGGTACATGTAAAGGAAAAAATCCGAAAATACGTGGAATTAGACGTCTTGGGAATTGAGTCCATTGTCTGTCTATGTAACTAACTATTGTCAATATCTATAATTTATTTAGACTTGATGTTATTTGATTACGACAGGAATATATTAAGGAAAAATGAGATGTAAATGTATAAAAATCAAAATCGATATTGCAGGGAAATTTTAGCACGTAATAAAATTAAAAATTACGACAATAAATCAAAATAATAATAAAAAATTTTAAAAAGTGGGTAAGTCATTTTGAGTATACAAATATATCATACCAGTGACCATAAAAAGATGGTCATCGCCCACACACTGGTAATTGTATAGGTAGAGAAGATTCAGATTCCTATAGTAATGATGGTGTAGATATTTTTGGAACGCTTTGGGTGAGTTTGCGGTTAAGTGTTGACGTAGTTGCTGAAATCATTGCTGATGATGATATAATTGTTTGTTTACAGTTACACTGTGTTTTTTTTATAAATTTCATTCGTAAATCGTGCGAAGAATAATTTAAATTAGACATTATGCAATATATGTATGTCATTTATTTACATTTTGAAAGTATTTTTAATTTTTATTTCTGACTATTATATGGTACGTACTAACCAGAGAGAGTTGTGATGTACTTAAGTACTTTTCAAATGAAAGTAATTACACTTATGTACTTAAATATTTATAAATGTACATAAATATATTTTTAATGTCAATAACTATTAGGCTCCTGATGAAGGCTTCTTGAAAAATTGAAACACGTGACGAGCTTTTTGTTTTCTTGTGGTTAAGGTGTATAAATTTAGTTTAAGTGACATTTTGAATGTGTTAAAGTACTTTTGTAAAAATATTTAATGTTCGGTATCATAAAGGGGTTAATTTGCAAGCACTCTCAAAAGAGGTATCAAACTTATATGACAGTTCTCTTGGAGTTTCATGAAGAATTTGACAATGTATGTAAACACAAACGGTATTAAAATAGTGATGATATTATAAAAATTATTGTGTACGGTTAGAGTCGCCAACTGTGTTACAATTCGAGGAAGTATTATTGCTCTAAATTCCATAGCAAATACATAGATACTATCACAAAATTAATGCCTAATTTGTGAGTGCTTGCAAGCTAGCAAGTTTTGCTAGCTTTTTTATGATACCGGTCATAAGTCTATTTTTCTAAAAAAAAAAATTTGTAATGTACAATTACTTGTAAAACATACTTTTAATAATATTTTATGAATATTTATCACCCCTAGTTAAATAGATGGCGTCTGTACATTATTTATCTACACGTTATATTTAGGGACTGTTTATTTTCTTACTGAGAGTTATCTGACGAAACTTGTACGAGCAGTTGTAAATATTTGTTTGTAATAGTTTATTTGAACGCATGTTTTCCATTTAGATTTAAAACTGGATTTAATTCTATCTACGTGAGGGAGACAGTATAGGTACTATGCTTTAGGTCACACATTGTTTATTTAACAATACTCTTAATGAGGGGGAATTTATTGAGATTTTCCGTAATAAAAATACTAACTTTTGTTTTTGTTATTTGTCTCTGTAACTACTGAACGGATTTTACTCCGGTTTTCACTAATTGATAGAATGTTTCACGAGAAAGGTTTAAATGTATAATTTGTAGATATTTTGTGTAAATTGGCGGATATTTTTTTGTAAATTTCATAAAGTCGGAAAAAACAAGAAGTATGCGCAGTAAATATTAAGCGATAAGTAAAAACAATGTTTAATAGGTTTATTAAAGATCAAATTTATATCCCCGGATAATACCAGGTCCAATGCGCTAGTAAAATAAAAAATTGTTTACATATATGTAGTATATATTTTGGAACTGAGTTAACAAAAAGAATATTAAGTATTTCTTATTGAACAATACGATAGTTTTGAATATAAATCAAACTGGTTGGTTTTTTTCTACATATCGGCCCTTACAATTCGCTAACAACACCGCATAAGTCAAAAATTAGCAGTTTTTACATTTTAATGCCATTGGATAGAGCTGCTAATTGCGCGTCGATCTACCAATCACATTCTAGACGTTTCGGACAATAAGAGACCAGAATTCAAAAAATAGTGACACCGCGCAAGCCGGTAGCCTATATAAAACATACACGGTTTTTTCGCTCTCAAAACGACTTGAGCGGTGTTGTAAGTTAAGGGACGATATTTGAAACAAATATCCCCCCCCCCCTCTTATATTACATTATATATAATTTTTTATATTATCAATGTAGCGAATATTTCTAATTTTAATAAAGTGTTTCGGTTATAGTTTTGTAATTCCAGTATGTTTCTCGAGGTTACAGGGTTAAGTTTTCCAGCTTTTTACTGTTAATAACCACTTAAATCTACAGGTGATTGTACTGAACAGAATAAACAATACATTAATTAGTGAATGGTCCATGTACACGAGCTGGCCGTGGCTTATGTCTCCCGCGAGATATCGGAGACAATAAAAGAAGTTACGTAATGTGGCGCTTATCTGTATTCCGGTCGAGCCGTGCCGCCGATATCTTGCGCGAATGCAAATTCGCCCGGTTGGTATGTGTTAATGGTTCATTATAGACATTTCAATGAGCGGGTTTGAATAGTTAACAATAAACTGTTGATGGGAGGTAAATAACTATATGTGTGTTTACAGGATGTATGAAATATTTGATTAGTATAATAGCGCTTGATATGTACAGAGTGTCCCATTTTAAGTGCACACCTCTAATAAATTTTTATGGTGAAATGTAATCAAAAAACTTTTCAGAAAAGTTACACGGTTTAGAGGAGGACGTAGACGTACTCTGATGAAATTTTTTTAGGTGGTGTTTTCAGGGTGATATGAAGGTCAACTTCATTTTTTTATATAGGAACCTATAGTTTTTATCAAATAATTTTATTTTACGTGAAAAAACACGTGTATTTCATTGAAAACTTTTTTTGAACAAATTAAACCTTTCCAAGATATCTAACAAAATAATTCGAGATTTTGAACTTTCAATATTTTTTTACTCAGAAACCATCAACTTTAGAAAAAAAAGTACAAAATACAAAAAATATTTATTTTGATTTAATAAGACTTGAAGAATTATTTTTAAAATTTTAAAACTTTTTCAATTTATTTTATTTAAGCAAAAAAAAAAACTTAAAAAAATAGAATAGTTCTAGTAAGTTTTATAAGACCAAAATAAACATTTATTGTGTTTTATACTTTCTTCCTAAACCTGATGGTTTGTGAGTAAAAAAATATTGAAAGTTCAAAATCTCGAATTATTTTGTTGGATATCTTGGAAAGGTTTAATTTGTTCAAAAAAAGTTTTCAATGAAAAATGCGTGTTTTTTCACGTAAAATAAAATTACTTAATAAAAACTATAGGTTCCTATTTAAAAAAATGAAGTTGACCTTCATATCACCCTGAAAACACCACCTAAATAAATTTCATCTGAGTACGTCTATGTCTCCCTCCAAACCGTGTAACTTTTATCTGAAACGTTTTTTGATAACATTTCACCACAAAAAGTTATTAGACGTGTGCACTTAAAATGGGACACCTTGTATATTTGAATATTTTGTAGATGTATGTATAATGACATGTGGGTACTGGCTAGAAAATTATATTTTCCACGTATCGTAAGCGATAAAAAGTTAATTTTACATCTGGAGAAGATATTTTTTTAGAAATACCTTACGAGTATTGACTAGATAAGCACGTTGACAATAGCGCTAACATTAAATTTGCGAAGAAAACATAATTTTGAAAAACTACCGGGTTTTTCTTTAGAACTCGGTACTAGGGAATAACCTTGGGGGCACGAAACCATTTATAATAAACTACAATGACCACCCATTAACTATCGTGGACCTCTGGACTCGAATTTTTAATGGGCCACCTCTGCTAAGAAATTTAAGACGTCGATAAAAAAATATTTTTGATTCACTACGTCAGACCAACTTTAGCTACGGGTCTCCTCTCTGTCAGCCCCCTCTCTGTAGGGGCCGTGTACGCTATTGAGAGATGGGGTTTGTATAATTTGTACTCTATTAGCTCCATAGACAATAAATATGTATGATTAAAAACTTATAAATTGACAACAAATATTAAACATTTATTTTTGTTACTTGTATATGAACTAACAATATATGAAATTTATAATCAGCCGATGTATTCTTGATTATTAACACATAGTTGTCTACAAACACATACTTTAGAAAGGATGGCAATTACATACATACATACGTAATTGTCAATTCCACACTACTATTAAGTATGAAGGGATAGTTAACAGACTTGTAGGTACTTGTAGTTCAAGGTAAGTGTATATTATAATAATTTCTTGATTATTTATTTACCTGTGTAACGTTTATGTGTATAATGTTTTTATATAAAATGTATATAAAATATAATAATACATAAATAATACAATATCAATTCGTGTAAGAACGTAAAGAAAAAGCTAGTACAGTGGAAAGCAGTTATAACCGGCCATATTGGTCGTAAAAAGCGGACTTTTATTTTGAGTCGTTACAACCGATCGTCGTATTAACCGATGTCGTTATGACCGGTTTCTACTGTATATATAAATACAATAAATCAATATGTTATCTGTTTTATTAATTATAATAAAAGTATTCAATTATTAAGAACATAATGCCGTGTGATGCTAAACGTTATGTACATATGTTATAATGCTTCCTTAAGACCACTGTTAAATTACAAAATCTGCTAATTGTAAGTAAAATGTACCAAGTAGTATATAGGTATATACAGTATATTAATTCGTGATATAGTAGATTTTGCTCGCATAATGATTTGAGGTAATATTTATAAAATATGTTTTAATATCATTTTTAGTTATTTATGTAGTTATTTATTGTTGAAGTAAAACTGTATTCGAATCTATACTCGTTCTATAATTTAGTCGGAATTTTAAAAATGTTTAAATATATTTACGTCTCTCTATTTTACAGAACTGATATATTGTTTGGAATTTCAGTAGCGAAATTTTAAATGAAATTATGCTTAGATTAAGTAGTTCAAAAGTTTATCTTTTTTCTAGGAATGTAATTTAAAAATTGGAGACAATATATTCACTTTTGATATTGTATTTTAGAACACATCATTTTAATTATTTAATAGGGTACTATATGAGACGAGAAGAGGCTAGATTTTTCCACGGACAGTCTCGTCCTGCCAAATTTAAAATATATTTGTATTTCTATCATATACCGGGTGTTAAAAAAAACGTTACGAACTTATATTTCAAAAATTACGTTGTTTACAGTTTGAATGGGGCATTATCATAGCATTTTTTATATATTTTTTTAATAGTACCTTTTTAACGAGAACCTATATATACCTATTGATTTTATAAATCTGATTTTATGCAAAAATAAGAAACTATATATCCAACATATATCCAAAATATGTGTTTTAGCAAATGATTGTATTGAACGCAAGTTTTGTCATAAAAAAACAATAATTTAGAAAAAGTACAACTAATCTATGACACCCACAAATAAAAAATATAAAATTCCCCCTCCATTCGTAGTAATTTATGTCTGAAAAGTTTTTCTGTAAACAGCTTATTTTTCTAAACATGCCATTTTGAAAATTCTGTATAAAAGTCAAAAATCTATATACAATCAATTAATAAAACTGTGTTCTAACCGCTAACATCGTCTCTTGATTCTTTTATTTACCTAAAAAAGAACAAAACTTAAAACTATGCGTTTGAAATACAGTTTAGTAATATCTTACATTAGTGTAACAAATTAAAATTGTTTTATCACTTTCTAAAAATATAAAACTCAAACACTGATGAGCAAATTCAACGAAAATGTTGCCAAATTTTATGGATTATTTACATAAACATAAAATCAAAAATAGTTTTATCTATTTTTCGGTGTAAATCCAGAATTTCAAAATAATTATTTTTTATTAAATTTAACCGTATACAAAAGTTAGTAAGTTAAATGATTAATATTTGAGCTGTTTAAAAACAATATTTTTAAAATAAAGTACATTGGCTTCCGAATTGATATAATATGTCTAGGAAAATAATAATAAGAGGGGTTTAAAAAGAACACCTAGTGTGAAAATATGATAATAAACGTATTAATTTAGTGAAACGAATTGTGAAAAATATGATAAATGTTTCTGGAAATGTCAAATCAGTTTTCATCATTTATCTTCTAAACCAGTAGCGTACTATTTTTTTTATAAAAAAAATTTTTTATAGTAATAATTTATCTTTATTTAAAAAAAAAATAATATTAACTGTTATTTTGACAGTTATTGCTAAATAAACGTTATAAAAAGAAAAATAATTGAATATTTATCATTGTTTTTTTTTTTTAGTTTCATAATGACCTTAGATAAGATATAAATATTTCTTGCAGTTTTTTTTAAACTATAACATAAAAACCCAAGAAAAGTTTTAACATTGTAACTGGAATACAAAATGATCTCATATACTGACGTAATATATTTTTTTCAGGACATTTGACCGTCTTTGCAGTCTCTATTACATAACCGTGCATAGAATAATACATTTAGAACAGTGGTTTACAATATTTTTTTATCTCAAATATATTTTACGACTCAATGAAAATAATTTTAACATTTTTTGTTTGTTTGAAATTAAACATTTGTTTGTAGTCATGGTTAAGAACCACTGATTAAGAAGTACCAAAAAATTATATCGATATGAACACAGTCTGTATATAGTCTGTATTATATATTTCCATATAAAGTAAACAATTCATAAAAAGACAGATAAAAAATATGATAGAAACATTAATTTTATTTCATATAATCTTTCAGAGGTTATGAAACTCTATGAGAACATGTTTTGATCTTATTCTATTTAATATACGCCTATAAAATTTTATTTGAGTAATTTTGCTTTATCACATCATAAAATATTATGTTTATTATATTGCAACTTATTTTCACAATTTAATGTTATAAAATTAATACATAAATTTAATATTAAAATTTTCGGATTAGTTATAAAATTTTAATATCACATATTCTTGAGACATTGATTCAATACCACTGAACACAAATTTAGAATTATCAAGATTTAACATTTTTATACTAAAATATGTTAATAAGGTAAACATCACTTGACGAAGTTGTTCGTAAAATCAGAATTTTGTAAGCGAGATAATATTGTATATAGGTTTAATATGGGAAATGTTTCTTTTTGATCTTTATCTTATTAATATAAATAAGATGAACATCTTTGTTAAAAAGTAAAAAAAAATGTCAAGTGCGAGTTGAGCCTTGCGTACTAGTGTCTCGTACCGTATAATTTTTATTTTATTTATATGATTGTTTTATTACTTGAAAAACAGAGAAGAATTTTTTAAGAAACTAAGTACCTACTTTAAAACAATTAAAAAATAAATATATCAATTTATTTTCAAATATTGAATTTGAAATGAAAAAATTTGAATTTGAAATGGGAAAACTTGAATTTGAAATGAAAAAAATTAAATTTGAAATGAAAAAACTTGAATTGGAGGTAAAAAACCTATGATCATCAGGCCTAAACCACTGGACGTATCGAAGCCATATTCACACCATATATTTGTTTGGTCTTCGGGAAGGTTTATAAATTTTTTTGAACCCGGTAGGTGATTGGGGGGTCGAGATATTTACGAAAATGAGAAAACCCGTTTATTGGTTACTATGTTTTTATATAAATAACAGTGACATCATGAAAACAAAACACTATAGTATTTTGATTGAAAACGGTATGTTTTGTTGTATTTCTTAAATTAAATTGTGTTCAATTTAAACAGGCATACTACGTAATTTTATTATTTTATTTTATCTATTCGGTACGTGGGACACGTGCTTTTAACATAACCTACGATACAGTTTATTTATATTCTTAAAATATAGTGAAATTATACAAAATGCATACACGACGACGTTTAAACATCGCTCCGAATACTCAAAATAGTCAAAATAACCCTAACATATTTAACACCATAACAATGAGAAAGAAAGAGTTTGTAAATTATCTTTTGGCAAAACAAGGTTTGCCGGGGCAGCTAGTATGTTAATAAAATCTTAAATTGCTCGAAAATAATATTTTATAAGTAATGCGATTAATAAAAATATCAAGTTTCTTGATGTATAGAAAGGTTAAGTTTCATATTATGAATGCACGCCACTGTGTTAAGTAAACAGACAGGAGCGAGAATGCGGTGGGAGTTGTTCCAGTCTAAGGCTCACCGTCAATGTGCGCCCACTCTTGTAGTATACAGGGTATTAACGTATCATACAAATCAACATTGCACTCACTCGTGAAAATAGAACTACCTACTTTACTAGAGAATATTGACATTTAGAATAACGAGATAAATTATGACATCAAAAAGGTATGTTACAGGATCGTTTTGAAGTTGACATTAACAAATTAATGTTTTTATTTTCGTTTCAAAACTTGATAATGTCAAATTTTGATGGAAATTGAAAATATATACCCAGTGATGAGCTTTTTTCAATATAAGTCCCTAGTTCATCTTGGTGACCATTTTCATATGTGGTATAAATATTATTTTTATAAATAAACCATATAATAAACATTATTTTTTATTAAGTTTAACTATGTGCGAACCCTTTATTAAAAGTTCATAGCTCACCACTACCTACACTCATGGATAAAATTAAAGATGCACCAATAGTTCTAATTTCCAGATAAATATTTTATACATAGGATATTATATACATTATTATACATATATATCAGTTTTATAACGTTTATTTCAATATTTTTAAACCATTTTTGGTGTTGCGATATTAGAGTATGAAAAAAAGTATAAAAAAAACTTTAAACGACCAGAAAAGGTATAATTTTGGTCATACAAAAAAATTAAAGCTTAAACATCACTTATCCTTAGATAATTTTTTTAAGGAGTATGAAGTATGACAATAAAGGGTGCGGGGCTCGCAATGCGGGGAATGGTGCGGGTAAGTGCCTGTGGATAAGCATAGAGTGAAGGTAAGGTGTGTCTCTGTCTCTAGAACATGCAAAAACACATAGATGCATCTCTCATTAAAAAATGCGGTTCTTATAATCATTCTGAAAATTTACAGATACTTTTGTAAATGAATAAAGAATGTATGCTCAAATTTTCATATAATTCTCTCACAAGGGAACCTTTCTAACAATAAGTCGAAAATTCGTATTGAGTTTAAACTTTGTATATAGTCATGGTAAGTAAGACAAAATTATCTTAGCTGCGGTAAAACGGTTTAAGGGGGTGAAACACCCCTATGAAAATGTGCAAAATAATCATATTTTTTCAAATAACTCAGAAATTAATGAAAATTTAAAAAAATCTATAATACAAAATTTTCCTGATTTTTTATGCTCTTCGAAAAAAATAAACCTATGGAATGTGGATGGGAGGTGAGGGTTAACGGTTTAATTTTGTATTTTGATTATCGCCATTCAAAATAGCATAACAAATCATGAAAATTTTGTATTATAGATTTTTTTTTAATTTTCATTAATTTCAGAGTTATTTGAAAAAATATGATTATTTTGTACATTTTCATAAAGGTGTTTCACTCCCTTAAACCGTTTTACCGCAGCTAAGATAATTTTTTTCTTACTTATCTTGACCTCCTCTAACTATATACAAAGTTTAAACTCGATACTAATTTTCGACTTGAAAAGGTTCCCTTGTCAGTCACATCACTTTGAAAAGCCATGTTATGTCTCGAAATTATGCAGTTCTCATATTCATAAGAATGCATATGTATGTTAATTTGTTTATTTTATATGTCTAAATTATTTTCCTAATGATCTTGAAATTTTGCAAGGATTTATCTATATCTATAAAAGAGTTTGACCTTAACCACTCACTCACTCACTCATATATCAACGTACAGCCCAAACCCCTGGACCTAGAAACGTGAAATTTCGTAAGTGCCTTCCTTTTATGATGTAAGCACCCACTAAGAAAGGATTTTTCGAAATTCAACCCCTACGGGGTTAAAACAAGGTGTCAAAGTTTAAATAAAAAAAATATTTTTTTGTTTTCATTTAATTGAAATTTGTCGAATATAAATAATGAAACAATTACTTCAGTATTTTCCTAAATTTAACCCCTAACGTGTTACGGGGGTGGAAAAATTTGTTAAACATGTTTTTTGTATTCACCCCCTATGAAAATGGAGGGGGGGGGGTAAAATTTTGATATATTTATCTTCATAATTGTTCATGGCATTAAAGTAAATTTTGACAAATTAATATTCAATTAAAAATTAAAGTTCGATATTCAAGCCCTAATAGCATGGGACGGGGACGAGGATAGATTTAGATATGTTTATCTGCATACCTGCTTTTCTTATAAAGGTAAATTCTGGCAAAATAGTCATCTATTAAAATAAAAATTTCGACATTCAACTCCTAATGGCGGGGGTAGACAGAGTCTGTGTTTTTGCATAGTTTTATCTGCATAGTTGCATGTTATAATGGTTGAGTCGGACAAAATACAATTTTTAACCAAGATCCGTGATATTTACGTTTTTTATAAGCAATGAATAAAAATCAATATACATTTTTTTAATATGTCATCCCCTATTACATATGGTTCTAATTAGATTCGAAGTTTACGCGAGCGAAGCCGCGGGATTCCGCTAGTTAAATATAAATGTTTTGTTATATTCAAAATTTCATCTAAACTTCTCTGTTATTATTTTTCTATGATGTCAACCTCCTTAATAACAAAATCTTTAGATTTATTTCTTCAGTTCTATGCATTTGCAAGAAACGCCTCCAGATTTTCAAAGATAAGATAAACTAGAAACCCGAGTAGAGTTGACGATTGAAATCTTACGATCAAAGAAAGCATCCTGTATAATATGTTAGCAGACAGACAGTAAGCGTTGTTAT
This sequence comes from Sialis lutaria, assembly GCA_949319165.1. Lineage (NCBI taxonomy): Eukaryota > Metazoa > Arthropoda > Insecta > Megaloptera > Sialidae > Sialis > Sialis lutaria. The sequence continues at coordinate 21,105,179 of OX439241.1, forward strand.
TAAAAGCGCGAGAGATTGAATTTTTTATTACTTTCTCTCTCTCTCTCGTCTCTCCTTAACAATTCACACTTGTCATTCGACGACCCCAATTCGCAAACAAGGATTATTATTGTATACGTTCACACTGTTTTTAGTCTATGAAAGAAATGTGTTTTAATTGTTTTTTGTGACGTTAAGTAGGTCAGGCTTTTTTGTTAATTTAATTAGGTCATGTTTTTTTGATATGGTTAATTCAATTTTAAATATGTTTTTAATAAAGGGAATCAATGTTTAATTTATTTATCGAAAAATTGTTTATTTATTTATTAGTTTATGAATAACTAAATTATTTTTCTACAAGATTCATTCTTAACCCTCCGTCGGTACACTATATTTTTCGAGACATGGTCTGTACACTGGGTCTTTTAGGGAACAGTCGCGTTTTCAAAGTTTTATAGGCTTTAAAAAAATCTGAAAAAATCAGGGGTACTTCTTGAAGTGTCTACTACATGGCTCAACAGTTGTCAAAGCCTAAAGTTAAAAACCATTGGTAATAAAAATTTAAGTATAGTCAAAAATGGAGGAAAAACGGGATTTTGTTAAAAAATTGTAACTTTGCAATAAACAAATATATTAAAAAAAGGTTATATGGTTATGAAGCTTAGACTATGACCTTTCAAAAGAATATAGTGTCATTGGCATAGCCTCCAAAAAGTTGAATTATTTTAGCACCTGAAAGTGGGAAATATTTTACGCATTTAGGTATGCCATAAATAAACGAAATGGTAATTTTTTTGCACAAAAGCAGTGGTTTTTTGACATAAAAATAATCAAAAAAGTCTAGAATTACATGAAATATTTATTTTAGCCACGAAAAGACGAAAAAAGCAAAAAAAAAACGGTATCCATTTACCTCAGAAAACACTAACGCCGTCTGTACACTGACCCATTTAGGGAACGGACGCAACTTGCATCTGCTGGCGTTTGCAAGAAAATTGTCAGACCCGGGTGCCCTTTGAGCCTTTAGTCCCTACTCATACCTAGATTTTTTAGGCAAGGTAGCACAAGCCCGCCCCCCATTCGTAGGAGAGATATTGAAGTTTGAAATTTCGACTGTTCCTTAAAAGACCCACTGTACAGACGGAGGGTTAAGAAAGCTGTATAGGTTCCATGAAACTTTTTTATACGTTATACTTAATGTACCCTCTTAAATTGAATCAGTGAGAAATGCACAAATTTCTTTCAATTTAACGGTTTTTTCACCCACTGGAAGGGATGCTTTTTGGTTAAATTTTATCTTACCGGCCTCAATTGATTTGTTTAAATATTAGCTACAAATAACAATTTATAATAAAATTCTATCGTCGGTTTAGTTTTTGAAATAAATCGAAAAAACGCGATGTTCCTCCTTTCACTCCATTTTAGGGGAGAAGCACTACCCCTTGCGTTTTATATTTTTCGTGTACAGCGGTTCAAAAGCTATAATAATCAACTTTAACATTTCTAATTTTGGCCATTTTTCCTAAAAATTGCTGACAAAAAACGAATATCGTTGTTTTGTCATACTGTAAAATTTGATACATGTATTTTTTTTTATTTTAGTATCGTATGGTAATATAAAATAACCTATGTTTCAGTATAATTGATTAATATATAATTTGATATAATTATTCTGACTTATACTAATGAGTTATACATACATATATTTATAGACTTTGCAGTAAATAATGTTTAATTACAGCATGAGCAAGAAATAATAATATATGTATTTATCAAGCGTAGCTAGAATAACTTGAAATTATGCAAATTGTTTCGTAGAAAACAAGCCTCTATGTATTAAGGATAAATAGGACATACATATAACAATAGTAACAAAAAACTATTATGCTTCTAACATAACATAAACACATTAGAATATAATGTACAAGCTGTTCTAAATAAAACTTTGTATTTAATTAGAAAATTAAACTGTTTACAGAAAAACTTTCCAGACAAAAGTTACTTAGTTTTAAAAGGGAATATCATGATATTTTTTAATCTGAGGCAATTTAAAAAAAATTCTCAAAACAAAACGTTTTTGTATTTAGAGAATTAAATTATTTACAGAAAAACTTTTTAGACAAAAGTTACTTTGTTAGAAAAAGAAAATATCATATGACGATTTTTTATTTCGAAAAGAATTCGGTTTAAGAAAAACTTTTCGGGCAAACTTACTTTAGGTTTTGAAGATAATTTTAGGTTTTGACAATAATACGACATTTTTTATGGTTTTCTTAATACTAACTTTTTTAAATAAGATCCTATATTTTTGTGTTTTTGTATCTGAAACAATTATTAATCTGAAACCATTTTTTAAGTTGGAAACTTTTCAAATATATAAAATCTTTTAAACTGTAAGAAATATGTTGTATACAATTTTATTTTATTTTTATTGAAAAATCAGATCTTGGAAACCAAGAGGAATATGGGCTCCCATTAAAAAAATATAAACTTTAAAAACCATCAAAAACATCTACAAATAAAAAAATTAGTACTTATATGTTCTTATGTACGTGCATTAGAAGTTATACATCTTTGGTGTAGTGACATCTAACGTGCAAATGCAAATCTAAAAACCTATTTTACCGACGATCATAACAGAAATCTATATTATCTACGTACACATAACTTCATGGTGTTAAATTGTTTCGTGTGCTTCCATGCAACGCGTATTTCATATCCGATGCATTACTAAAATGTTCACCCTGAACGCGCCTAAAGACGTATAACTTCAAAAAGATCACATAAGTGTCCCATTTAAACTGAGGAAGTATTGTCTGGAAAACTTTTTTTGTAAAAAGTTTAATTTTCGAATTAAAAATTTATAACATTTTATTTTGAACATCCGATATGTACAGAACAACTCTAACTTTATAAGTTCATAAGTCATAAGTTCGATCACTCAATCACTTAAAAATGTTAAATTATGGTTTGACCATAATTCCCTAAAACTAAATATAAATAAAACAAAAGCTTTGTATTTTAAAAACAATACAATGAAATCATTAGACGTAACAGATTTTGGTGAAATCAACCTTTCCGAACAAGTCAAATTTTTAGGCATAATAATTGATAAGGATTTAAAAGGGAAATATCATATTGAGTATATCAACAATAAATTAAACAAATTTACTTATGCATTAAGAGTTCTTTACGATAAACTTCCTACAAATTTATTATTACAGGTTTATTATGCCTTCATATATTCCAACATAAAATACGGAATTCTGTTTTGGGGTCACTCTCCTAAAATAGAATTAATCCTTAAAACGCAAAAAAGGTGTATAAGAATAATAAATAATTCCAGCTCTAGAGAACATTGTAGACCTCTGTTTAAAAAATTTAACATCCTTACAGTCATTGATATATACATTATTGAATGTGCAAATTTTGTCAAAAACAATCCCGATTTATTTGAAAATTATCATCTGATACACTCATACAAAACAAGATTTAAACATAACATTAAACAAGAACAAACTAAAAAAGCCTTTATATATAATGGGGTGGTTAACAATTGTATTAAAATCTATAATAAAGTACCAGACAACATTAAAATGTCACCAACAAATATATTCAAAAAAAAAACTAACAGAATTTATCAAACAAACACCCCATTATAATATTCACGAATTTCTAAATTAAGGTTACATGCTACACATATAGTATAGAAGTATATCATTTTTCTGTGTCCATCATATAAAAATGTTATGTAAATGTTATATTGTATTATATTGTATTGTATTTGACGTATTTTATGTACTATGTACACTTTCAAAATAAAATTATTATTATTATTATTATAAAATGAAAATATGAAATACCGAAAAACTCTACTTAAATTTATATTGTATTTTTTTCCATGAATAAAAATGTATAAAGGATAAAAAGGAATATCAACAATAGTAAGAAAATACTTTTGTGAACAACTGCCTTTAAATAAAATAGTATAGACAACTTTATTGTAAAATATGCATGCTCGTAAGGTACGTTATAAAACAAATTACGACTTTTTTATATAAATAAATGCTCACGTACAAGAAATAAGAAATTGAATAAGCGTATACGGAATTGTATTATATTTATTTGATGTTATTTTTAAAATATTTGATACACATATACGTATAAGTTTATTAAATTTAAACACGGAAGAGGTAGATTTGAAATAAAATTTGTAGTCTTTGTATAAAGGTAAAAATGTTTGATCAATACATTTGAAAGTATGAATATTAATTTTCTTTCCAGATTTATTGATTTTATAAATGTAATTAATTTCGTTAATATGTTTCGAACACATTTTAAAAAAAATCTGTCAGTAATCAAATTTTATTTCATTTGAGAAAATTTGTATTAGATTTTGATTTATTTTTAAAGCAGCGCTCCAAACTTAATAAACAAGGGATCTTCTATTTGGTGAGCTATATGTATTACTTTTTTTCATATCATGTAATGACTGCTACATTAAAAAAGAAAAAAATATAATATTTCTTGTAAAAAAATATTGTTACATACGAACTGCAGAAAATGCAGTTGAGATCAATTGTTTTACTACTAGAGTTTAAATGTGCCTATGTTATGCGGTGTTTACACCGAAAAAACAAAACAGAAACATCGTGTCTTTAAAATACTTCGTATTTAAAAATGTATAGAGTTTATTGCTTTTTGGTCATAAAAACACCCTGTTTCTGTTTTGTTTTCTCGGTGTAAGCACCGCATTAGAATCATGATACAATAATACAAGGTCTGCTCTACAATTAATTTGTTCTATACTGTGACGTCATCGCCAAGACATTTTTTTAATAAGGAATTTGTAACAAACGGAATGTAAATAAATAAAAGACCAATATTGTTTACATAATAGTTTTTATTTTAATATATTTTTTTGAAATATTTAATTTTCGATCAATCGTTTTGAAGCCAACACACATACATTTCTTGTCGATGTAATAAGTCATCGACAAGAAATTTATATAAAATGGCGGCTGTCATAACATCAAAAGCAGACCTTGTTTTATTGGATCATGCGTTAGAATAGTTTTTAGAATAATGCAACTATTATGATTTTAAATTATTTAATGTCATAACTATTAGATATATGTAGTATTAAATATCGTATGCTTGTTTCTTTAAATGTTTAAAAACATAAGAATATTGTGAAATAAATATTTAACTTGACTAAATGTGGGCAATAAGATAAATAAAAAATGACTGTGAAACTGAACACAATTCTAAGTATTCAAGAAATTCGGAAGCAACAAGGTAAAGGATGTTTTTATAAACATTTGTGGAATTTCCGAGATGTTCCAATACGTTACACAACAGTAGCGTACCTAACTTTTAAACTTTTCTTCATCTTATATAAAATAATAAACTTTTTAATTTTTAATATTAAATTTAAATTTTTATTTGCTATCACATAATTTTTATTATAATTTTAATACCATTGGTGTTTATTTACAATGCGTGTGCGAAACTTGTCAAACACTTAAAAACAATTTCAAGGGAACTGTCAGATAGGTTTGACACCTCATTTGAAAGTGCTTGCAAATTTTATAGGCTCGTTTATAATACCGGACATTAAATTATTAGCTTCTTTCGCGACAAAATTGTCAGATGCCACCCCTTCTTAATGGCGGCCCTGTATTAGATTATTGTAAAATGTTGAGAAACCGGAACGGATATAAAACAATAATACATAACGAGTTTGTAGCGCAGACATAGTATAAATATATTGCGGCCCGCATTGTTCTGCGAGACGTATTTCTGTCAATATCTATAATATATTGTGTACATAAACTTTATCTAAAAACGGCTATCTATTACTACATAAACAAATAAATATTATATTACATGTACGAATCTATTGTATAGCAGAACTGTTATTGTCTGTCCTGTTTAGTATCTCTATAATTAATTATTTATTTACTTATTTTTTATTAATTTTTAATTGTTTATGTAGTTCAACTGTTCAGAAGTAAAAACTACCAACTCTGAAATCTCATATATGCTCTGTTGTATAACAAAGTTTGAAAATATTATTTACACACTTTTTCTTACAATTAGAATTTTCTTAAAAATAATAATTTTCATTTTTTCCGCATAATTTTTTATTTCATAGAAAAATAGGTCAACAAATGCGGTCGTTATTTTGACCAAGCATTTTCTTTTTGGGTTTAATTTTTTTAATTTGGCTTCACAATAATATACATATATAGAGCCAGGGTAATTTCGCGTGGACATTTTAAATCAAAATAAATGTTAAGGCGCACTCTAAGTTCTAACTATACCTATTATTAATATCTGTTTAAATCGAATATCAATCGGATTCCTTAAGTTTGTAGTATCAAATAATTGATAACATAAAAATTTGTTCATTGTAGATTCTTACTAGGATCATTATTTGACGTTTCTAGGTAAAAAAGCAGCAAAAAGTGGGTTCCGTCAATGTTGATTGATAGAAATAAAACTATTTTTCCTGAAATCACACGTATTTCCTTTATGCTTCCAATTGTTTTCAGTTTGTTTCACCAATTAGTTTCAAAATCATGGACTGATAAATCATTTTTTCAAAACTTGTACAGTATTCACCACTTTTCGCAAGGAAATAATTTTTAAAGGTTCCCTTTTGTCGCAAAATTAGATTTTTTTATAAGCACATTTTCGGAACCCTACTTTTCTTGCGTATTAATCTAATATACACTCAAATTTCTAAACGACGACCATCCTATTAACGTACGCTTCGAGAAACGACTGGCTAACCGCTCCATGTAACGACCTTCCCTTATCACTACCACAATACTACCGTGACTGCTATATTTCTGCGCGAAATTTAAATTCACCAATTAACGTAAAGTCCACTGGCACGGTGCGGTGGTGGGTGCCCCTCTAGCTGACGTTAGGAGATTTTGAATTACCGATGCCTACGTTGTTCGGAGCGACGAGTGTAATACATATATAACTGCAAAAATCATTTTTACGTTTAAAAAAAATAATAACCCATATTTTGACCCTTCAAATAAAAGCTCTTAACACCCACTTTAAGGATATAAAGAGCTCTGATTGCTTTATTTAGAAATATTTACACAGCGTGTGTAAGTTATTTTGTGTTTTAATAAATTATCCACATTATTTTTAATCTTGGTAAATAAGGATTTTTCGACATTATTTATGGCCAAGTAATTTCACATACATAAAAAATGGCTTGGTTTTCGTTTAGATGGAACACTAAAAAAAATTCATAAATACGTACGTCTATGATGTCTTGTGTTTTAACTACACTCTTATGAATATATATGTGTATGTTTGCATGTGTGTGTGTGTGTGTGTATGTGAACACTATGGTGATCTGGGTGCTGTCACCGCTGACAGTTACTTCTCCAGTAGAGCGCGCCGCGACGCGGACGCTTGTATACACAGAGATACGCCGCAAGGTTATTAATAGCGGTCGACTACTCCACTCTCCACTGACAATGCTTCCGCCTGCCGAGCGCGTCGTCTTCATCTTAAAACACATACATACATATCTACATACATACATATAGATACATAATATGATGTATACAGGATGAATACAAATAACTATTGTATTTGGGATATACACAAATGATTTTTTTTCTACAATAAAATAATATCAATATAACTTTTTTGTTGTAATAGAATAAATTCAGGGACTAACTGTTCAAGTTTTTACTTATAACTAGCGCATTGGTCACGGTGTAACCCGGGGATATAAATTAAATCTGTAATAAACCTACTAAACATTGTTTTATCATATCTACGATTTAGGAAGCGCATGCGAATATACCTCTCCGACGATTGTTTTTTGCCGACTTTATGAAATTTAAACAAAATATCCACAAATTATACACTTAAACCTTCCTCGAGAAATACCATATCCACTAGTGAAAACCGGGATAGAATCCGTTTAGTAGTTACTGAGAAAATTGTGCACAGATAGACAGACAGATATTTTTGAATTGATTTGAAATTAAATACATTACACAAATAAAAAAATTACCGATGTTTCACCGAAATGGCGTCATGTTTTACCTTCCCTACCCCTTATAATGCCGTCACTGTAGATCAGGGGTTCCCAACGATTTTGTTCACAATAGCACATTATAAAATACCAGTATGGCGGTGGACACCATTTATTTATCAAATCTGTTTATAGTTGGATATTTTTTTCATATTTTTTTCACATAGAATTTTCACTAAAAATATAAAATTTTGCCAACTTTTTTAGACTAGTAGTCGAAATTCGACCAATATTTTACCTGCCTTAACGGCAACACACACACATGGTTTTTTTGTACACATCTATGGCACAGTACCTTTCAAATGATATAAGTTCATATTAATCTATAGATTTAAAACCTAAAAGTGCAAGTGGTGCAATCTGTTAACGCGTCTGAATAATAAATAATGACAAATGGCAACCTATTTGAATGACGCTTCTTCTACTTGTATACTATATTCTCTGGGTTAGTCTGGGTAACAAACAAATTGGTCGAAGGGCGCCATGGGTTAGGAATAAATAATAAAGATTTGTGAATGTTTATAATGACAAAGCATGTCTCCCAAAACGGGAATCTTTCTTTTATCTATACACCCTGTAAATACAGTACATATATACACACGAATAGCCAAATGTAATCTGGAACATAAGGAGGAATCAGAGTGGTTAGAATTAATTATCTCAAAGGTAATCTCTTTGAACGTTTATATAGTTTACCGTGAAATAATTGTATTTAACGAAATTAGACAGCACTCGCTTCATTGGTTTACTGATTGAACGCTGGGTTTATGGGTAGAAGTTACAACGTCTACTCTACTTATTAAATATTCCGTTAGTATTTAAATATAATTGTATTTATTTATAATTAATCAAATTAGGAAATGCTTGCTTTCATTAGCTTGACTAAGCAAATCTTACAACTCACTTTTCGCACACTTCTAATTGTCGTATTGATTTGAAACTTTACAAACTTATACAATTCTTATGAAAATGCAATAATATGGTACCACGACGCGTGCTTTTAATTTTGTAAAAAAAATTTAAATAAAAGGTAATAAAAAATCCTTCGGCTTCGGCCAAAAATTGACCTTCGGCAAGTTCTTAAAATTGAAGCTAGTTGTTCTATGACTATTTGTTAATTAAACGTACTTAAATCATTTGATAGTAAGTTAGGATTTTGTTATACATTAAAAGTAGCAGGAAAAACTAATATAACTTACAATTAGTATAGGCAAGTTGATGCTAATGACTTATCAGGAATAATTTCAATATAATTTAATAGGTACCGAAAAAGACATGGACTAGATCCAGATCTTAAGATCAGTGCGATAACTTTTAATTTCTGATTGATTTGTTAATGACAATATTATAAGGTATAGGCATCAGTCCTGGGCACTACTCCAGTGTTCGCCAATTTTTAAATAAATAGTAGGTACTGAATTAGAAATATTTGTTGATATTTGATTATTGCCATTACTTAATATTAATCTATATACATTTAACTGTCTTACAGCGTGATTTGATGATAATTGATCGTTTTGTTTAAAAACAGTGGACAAATAATTATCGCGTTTCAGCACACTCCAAGAAAAGTGTATTTTTTTATGTAAATATTTTAAAAAATTTACATTGTTTTAAGGGGTTAGGTGTACTCAGGATTTTCAAGAAATCGATTTTTGTTTATTGCATTTTTGGAAGCTGCTACAACGGCTGAAGAACTATTTTATGGTAGAGGAATAGTTTACTCGGTGTAAGTAATTAAATAATACGTATATTACTTTACGTAAATTGAGTGTAAAACTTTAAATGCGCTTTTCTCTATGTTTTTTGAACTGGTGACCACTGTAGCTCGAAAACCGCTCGGTAGATTTTAATGAAATTTATACAGCTTTTTGAAAACATGAAAAACTAGTGCCTGATCGAAGGATTTTTATTTATTTTTTTAATTTCGATTTGTTATAAACAATTAACTGTTGGTTTTTTCCCGAAAATCTTGAAAAAAATTTCCTGAGGCTGCCATTTTGTTAATTTAAGAAAGAAAAAAAAAAGCTTCGATCAGGCACTAGATTATCTATTAATAAAACTATTTTTTTTGTCCGATTGAATTTGGATGAATCTCTAAGGATAAGTGATGGTCACCGCAAGGAGCTTCGGTTGGAACTGGATCAACACACAGCCATTACTTTTAAAATTATTAATTTTTTTTTCTAAAATTTCTGTCAAGTCAAGTCGAAACCTTATTTAATGATGCTATGTTTTTACTTTTATAAAATAAAATAATTTACTGGCAAAAAAAAATTATTTAAAATTGTCATTTTTCATGTCTCTGACTACACCTTACCCCTTAAATTTTATGATTCTTTATTTTATAACTTTCGTGTCGTAGTACTTATCATTTTGTAATTATTAGCAAGTGTCCATCACTGGATACCCATTACTAGTTTTAAGTCATCTATAACTGTATAAAAAAAATAAACAAAATATGAAGCTACAATTAAAAAAAACTATATTTGCGGACTTTGGTAATCCAATTGATTTAATAAAGAGTTACTTCTTTTATTAATAACATGAGTTCATGAAAATTACAAAAAAGAAGCCCACCAATCCCAAAAACAATACACCTTGCTCTAAAAACCCATGACTGGAGCCAGTATCTTATTTTATATTCAAAATTGTAACCATATTTTTAAAATCTATACACAATATTTACAAAATAGTAATGTATTTTGTATAAAGGTATGTACATAAATAATGTACACTAAGCAGCAAAAAACAACAACATAATATAAATATTATTAGATGTTATCTACAGAATAGATACACTTACCTTTTTTTAAAAGATCGAACGATAAAGGTTCACGATTATAATTTCACAAAAAATTCACGAATAGTTCAATATTTTAACTTTTATAGATCTACTTTTTATGTAAAGCAAATAAGGAAATACTGACACACTATGAGATAATATATAATTAATTAAATTACAAAACTATGTTTTTTACGGCGTATAATATACATTTAAATAAAAACACAATTTCAGATTTTTTAGCAATATGTTAAATTTTTTATGAAATCTGCTTCTAAATTATTATTTATTTTTATTAGTTTATTTAAATTAGTTATGTTAAAAAACTTTTTTTTTTATTTAATTGGCTAAATATTTTACAGTGTTTTTATAAACTTTTTTGTCAGATATTTATGTTTTTTGTTATTACTTTTTTAATTGATGATGAAAAAAAATTATATAAAAAACAAGTGACGAAAATTAAATAAACATAAAATAATAATTAAATGTTTTCACAGTTTTTTTTATTAAAAAATAAATAATTTATTATTTTATTTACATATATGAAAAAAATATTAAAGCTGCTATATATGTTCCTTATAAATATCCTTACAATATAGGCTTGTTAACTTATGGAAAATCAGCAAAATATTTTTGAATAAATTAACTTTTTTTTTTCTCTGATGTACCAAATTTGGACTAAACTTTAGAAACAAGAAACTGTATATGACATGCATGTAATGCAAATTTAGGTCAATATAAAAAAAATTATTTATTTCAACATATGTACCTATAGGTACCAGCATTATGCTTTTTTCTTTTAATCTTTTTTTATTTATCAAATAAGCCATTCAGAAGCAAAAGCGACTCCATAAACTTGCCAATTAATATATAAATTAGAAATTCCCCGTGTCTTCACGTTTTTAGGGTTCCGTAGAAAACTAGGAACCCTTATAGTTTCTCCATGTCCGTCCGTCCGTCCGTCCTGAAAAATTTTGTCATAAAAAGATGAAATTTGGTATACGGTCGTAGATTGATGACCCAAAAACAGAAATGATAAGGTTTTTGAAAATAAAAATTTTTTAGACCCCCCTTTTACAAAATGAAAAGTGTTTTCAAAAAAAAAATTTCACCTATACCATTGAGTGGGGTGTCGTTAGAAAGGTCTCCTAAAATGCAACAAAAAATGTAACAGAAATTTTTAATTTTAACCCTTCGATCACGATGTATTTTCTCAAAGTCATTAAAAAAGCGTCCCCCCCTCTATTTTCTAAACCATCAATTTAAAAAATCTGAAAAAATTCCACAATGTAGCTTTGCATTAGTACTTTCACTGAAAATTATAACGAACATTGTCAAAAATATTTTGGACCCCCCTTCTATAGACTGAAAAGTGAACTCTCATATTTTTCCCCACTTACCCTATTGAATGGGGTGTCATTTAATAGGTCTCCTAAAATGCAATAAAAAATGTCAGATAACTTTTTGATTTCAACCCTTCAGTCACGAAATATTTGCTTTTTAATGTCGCTGTCAGAGCGTCCCCCCCCCTCTATTTTCTAAACTATCGATTCAAAAAATCTGAAAAAAATTCAGAATGTAGCTTTTAATTAGTACTTTCACTGAAAATTATAACGAACATTGTCAAAAATATTTTGGGCCCCCCTATCATAGATTGAAAAGTGAAGTCACATTTTTTTCATTTACCCCATTGAGTGGGGTGTCATTTGATAGGTCTCGTAAAATGAAATAATAAAAGCCAAATGACATTTTGATTTTAACCCTTCGGTCACGAAAATTTTGTAAAAAAACTATTTTTTTATAAATCGTAGTGAGAATGATTACGGAACCCTATCATGTGCGTGTCCAACAAGCACTTGCCCGTTTTATTTTTGTATTATTTTTCATACACGGATAAATTATATTTTTTACTATAAAAAATTATGGAAAAATTACTTTGGTACATTGTACCATGAATACGGAGTTATTAAGAAAATATTGGAAATTTTATTACGCTACATTGTAAAAATTACTATACTATACATAATTTTTTTTTTTATATTTTCATATAAAAATTTTAGTGTAGTCTACAAATTTTCTCATACTGATCTGTCAATTACCTTAACTAACCTAGTAATTTTTATAGTACCCTTCTTCGCGTGGAAAATATCAAATGTGAACGTTTCTTTGATAAATTTCTCACCTAATTATTCAATATAAAATGTTTAATTAATTCAATTTTTCTTAATTCCGGCTTGCTTTAATTCAATTGTATATAAAATTTATAAAAAAGTTCAGTAGTTTTTGTGTCAAATCGGAGCAAATAAAACTGTAATGTTTTTAATTCAAAAACATCGATTTATATATCAGTGTTAATTAGTATTAATAAAACAATATCGATAAGTTTAAAAAAATGGTCGTTTTGGCTAATGAACGGTTCATATGTGATATTATTGCACATGTTTACATTTATACAAACATATCACTGTATTTTATGTTTCAAGTTGTATTAAACGTCACCAACAACACGTATTTTGATGTTACATATTATAAATTTCATACGAACAAATTTATAGTTATAATAAATTTTAATTGCAACCACATTTCATTGTCACTGCATCCAGATTTCAAGTCGTATTCTATTTAAAGTGAGCACCGGACACGTGTTTCGGTGTTATGTTGAGTTAAAACGACCCCGCGCGAATGTCAGATGATAATTCCGAGGGTTTTCCCGAGGAAAATGTCGCACATGTGCGCGGGTCACTGCACTGAAGCTGGAGAATTGTACAACACACATTCGCAAACCGTAACGTAAATGAAACTACACTTACAGCATCAAAAGAGCGAGGAGTTTAGTTGACTTGATACTCGTACGGAGCTACCGTCCAGTGGCGGCTCGATTACACATTTTATAGGGGTATTTTTTATGTTATTTTTCTTTATGTGTATATCTAACAAAATGCGTAAGACAGGATGAAGTTAGGTTAGGTTAGGTTAGGTGTAGATAATACAGATTACTGTTATGATAGTCGGCACAACAGGTTTTTAATTTTGAATTTGCTCGCTAGATGTCACTACTAGTCTCAGCAGTTGTATTTTAATCAAGCCAAAGAAGTATAACTTTTAACGTGCGTACATAAGTATTCAGACCGACTTTTAAAAAAGTATGTAATTTGGAATAGGCTATTTGACTAATTTTAGAAAATATTTTTAAATTATTCTTTATTACATAATAAGCACACTACATTGATATTTCGGGGAGATCTACTGTATTATCAATAAAAATCAATGTTAAAGTTTAAATTTTCAAAACTGCGTCAGAAACGCTGTTTCTATCATGGCGCTGGTCATATGGTGCGTGTGACGTCACACGCAAGTAAATAAGTCATTGCCTTAATAAAACAGTGCATCTGAAGTGAATTTCATCTTCAAATTTAGTGGATAGAATGGTGTATAATGGTGTGTAGTGCCACAATGTATAAATACGTCTATAAAAAGTCCACACAAACTGTTTGTTTCTGTTCCAAAGAATCCCAAAAGACGAAAAATGTGGTTACAATAATTGAAAAGATCCAACGAGTATTTTATTGAATACAAATGTTTTTATGTGTGAAGATCACTTTGATATAAGTAATATTTAACTAGATAGTAGCTAAAAATATCGGTTCTTATAAAACGAAATAACATCTTTTCTGAATAACTATACTACTATACACGTGATTTTTGACAATTCTGACAGCGGCCACCGGTACACTCAGTATTAACCAACATCTTTAATAGGTACCTAACCTCTTAATATAGCTTAATCTTGCGGCATATAGGATTTCAAATGTTTTATGTGGTACTTACACTGCTGTTTTCACATTTTTAAGTTCCGCAGCACAGTAAGCAGCGTTATTCTTAAAAAAAGTGCAACCATAAAAGCGTCTACCTTAGATAGGTTGCTATAATCAGCTCGCACAAAATTTAATTCCATTTTGAAATTCGAAACGAATATTTATGCCACTAGTAATAAAATTTATCTAAAAACTGCTTCAAAAATAGCTGAAAAATCGAATATAATACACAGAAAGCATAAAACGCGAACTCAACTTGCGTGTGACGTCACTAGAGCTGCAACCAATCACATACCGTTCCCGTCATAGATAAAATTTCAAAAATTATTATATTTTTTTTTCGTGTAATTTGCAAAAAATATACATAATTTATTTTAAAATAAAGTGAAATATGTTCTTTTATGCTATTATCTGATAGGATGACCACAATTTGTAGTATATTTTCAATGTTGTCAAATAGCCTATTATGTATTCTCTGTTTTAAAGTGATTAGCAGAAATTAAGGCTTCACGTCGAGACGAGACTAGCTTGGACATCGTCTCGTGAATAGCCTTTGTTGAAATAATTAATCAGTTTAATTCCATCAATTTTACTTGAAATGACGCATTTTCTCTATGATCCCCAATTTTCAGGTTTTTCACTTCGAAGATACTTGCGTGGAAATAATTTTTTTCACAATTTGCACAGTTTCCATTTTGACGGAACCCTAAAAATAATTGAATCTACTTTTTGTTTTTATAATTTTGAAACCTTTATGCCCGGTATTTTCAACCAATTTAAAGCTCCTTTAGCACTAAATGCTCCTTTAAAGTAAATTTGCTGTATTACAAACGTGATTTAAATCAATATTTAAGCTTTCAATGAAAAATAGACATAATATGCGTTGTAAAGAAATACTGCAGATAATTTAAAATCTATTTAATTAAATGTATTATGCTTGGATCTGTTGATAATATGACAGTTAGTTAAAGGAGCATTTAGTTAAACTTGATAATACTGGGCGTTAGTATACAATACTAATAAATTGAAAACCAAAATATCGATTCCCACGTTTGTAGTTAATTATTTTAAATTGTCGCAATAAGTTTTGTAATAACGATTTTTATTTAGTTTACCTTATCTACAAACTGATTTCTTCTTTATTAAATGTAGGCATATTTTAAGTCTCTTTCCGAAATACATTTCAGAAAGATAACAATGAATTAATAATAGGTATAATACATCTTTCAAATACAAAAAATAAAATAAAAAACTTGATTTTCGCAAAATATTTTTTCACTGCTCATTCTCACTTTGCGATAGTGTGATAGTGCATAGCCTATATTACTCTCAATCGACAAATAATCTATATAAATATAGAAAGATATAAACGAATTAATTAATAATTAATAAATTGTGAGTAGTTTCTACCCAAATAACTGTATGAAGAGAAAAAAATGTACACCTTCAAATAATTTTTAAACAACGACAAATATTTGTAAGTTTTTGAATAACACAAAACTAGATCACATTGTTTTGTTCCGCCACTGGGTATGACCCTCTGCCCCGCCACGCCGTGCCGCTTAGTGGAATCGTACGTATACCATAAATAGCCTTCGTGTGCGCGCCCGCTTCGACACATGGACCCGCGCGCCCAACAATCCGCGTGCCATTCATTATTGTATCGATTGTCTAGATCCAGATCAACTGTTACGGTGTTTGGAAAAGAACTTGCAATAAGAACATATAAGTAATATACAGATTAACAGGGATTATACTCAGAAACCAAGAATCATTTAATGGTCTCAGCAGAAGATTTAAAATATCTTCACTGTAACTACCTATAGATTAGTTATTATTAGATAGATTACCTTCTGCGAAGGTAAATCATACACGAAGAGAATATTCTTTTAAAAATTAACAGAAAATGCTGTGAACCTGAGGACAGAATCAACTTCTGACAAAAATTAACAGAAAAGTCGCTAGAATTTAAAATAAAGTAAATGAAAAATTACAATGACATACTGGTAAATTTTAACATAGTACCTATTAAGATTTATTTACTCTGAAAAAGTAATATACGCTATTCTTTAATTTAATTTCTTGCATATGAAAATTTCACATACATTCTCTATAATTTTACTATGTTTCTATATTACTTTTCATATCTGGCCTATCGCCGTTATAGAAACTGCTATGCAGTATATTGAATTATAGTAGACGTTCTTTTAAATTTTACCATGTCGGGTGTTAAAAATTTCTAGGATCAAATTTTTTTCATCAATCTATGCAATTTTTTCCCATTCCTACGCATCGTAAATAAATATAAATGTTAATGAAATTTTTTCATTTGACTATTAATAACTTATAATTATTCAAGTTTTATAATTATTTTAACATACGGTATAGTAATTTTTGATACTGTTGGTATGAAATATTAATACGTTACCGATTAATTTTTCACAGAATGAAATTTCGTCCTCCCGTTTACATGTTTTTTATGTTAAAAATTAACATTAATTTTTTTCAGTGTAGAAATTACTATATTTTCAAAAGTGGTTTTGCCATAATATTGAAATTTTTATAATCAACCCAGATTAATTCTAAAATTAACTTTTTATTACCGATATAAAATTTATCAGACATGTATAGATTTAAATCAAATCAAGTATATTAACAGTTAAATTATTTTAAAAATCGAAATTAATAATTCATAAGTAGCCAGGTCACATTTAACAGATAGCATAACTACTGCATAAAATAATTCTATAAAAAAATACAGATGCATCATTAATTAAGTCCAATTAAAATTCTTTTGGTTTCTAAATTGGTTGCACACGATTGTAAAAAAATCACATCTAATTAAAGTGAAGTAATATTTATAGAATGATTGATTTTTAGAATTTCAAGAGTGGACGTAGATAGTTTTTTAAATTAAATAATTATGTTTTTAAGAATTGAAGATTAAAAAAGTAATTTTTTTAAATTGTTTATACACGAAGAAAAATTAAGTCGATTTTTTAATAAAAATTACAATTCAATTTTGTATTTAAAAATATAATTTTTAAAATGTACTGTCAATTGAGTAACTTCTACAATCTCCTTTGTAATTTTTATAATACACAACTTTTACTATATTCGTAAATATCATATTCATGATCTATTCAAATAATTATTCTAAAGTTGAATTATTTTTTAAGTGCTTTACAAATTAAAAGACAATACAATAATACTACGATTGTGTAAAATTTATTATACTAATAGTATATTTTTTAATGGTATAACAAATTAAACTATACCCAGTGCCGGATTTACCAATAAGCAAAAGAAGCAACTGCTTAGGGCACCCGACCTTAGGGGGCACCATAAAAGGGCATCAGCGTAAAATAGCATTTCATTGGGAGAAATGTGAATGACATTTTTGGCGTTGACTAAAAAAAAGGTCTTCAGAATTTTGACAACTAAAAAAAAGGTCGTCAGAATTACAAAAGGGGGCCTTTACATGATTGGTGCTGCTTAGGGCATCACATAGGGTAAATCCGGCACTGACTATTCCAATAATATAGATTTCGATCCTGCACGCAAAAATTTCTAATTCATATTGTAATTTGAATAACACGTGGTCTAGCAAGAATTACAATGTTTTGGACTTTCAAGATAACTACGTCAAATAGTATATTTTTTTAATTGAGTGATTTTTATGAAATATTTTTCTCTTTGCACGGGGTGAAAAAAGATTCAGGTATATCTCGTTCTCGTCTCATTGAAATTTATGTCTCGTCTTTGTTAAAAATCAATATCTTCAAAATAAAATATTATTATATCATTCAAAAACTAATTATATGGTGCTTCTTAATTTTTTTATAAGATGTACATTATAATGAATTTCAGTATTTATTTCTTTTTAATATGACTATTATTCAATGAGAAAAACTAAATTATTAAACTATCAAAAAGCCACAGGTTGCCTTTCCATTTTCTGTAAGTAATTAGAAATGTGTTTACTTCATTTTAAAATCAATTAAAAGTTAAAAAGCATATTTAAAAATGAGAAACGGCCTTCCAAGTGGTTATGGCTGGTGTTATTTAAAGTTTTAAATAACTGCTTGAGTGGTAAAAAGAATTATCACTTTGTAAGTTGTAACATATGCGAGATATAAATATAAAGAAAAATAACATTGATTAAAAATGATTTTTTTGTTACCGAATTCATTTTTTTCTACTATTAAAAAAATCTATACATGTTTTAGATCATAGGTTCTTTTATTTTTTTTAATTAATATAAACATTTGAGCTACCCGCATGACCGTAACAAGAATCTGGGGGGGGGGGCAGAAAGTGTGAGACACCTAACTATTTTTGTAACTTTTTTACGCTGCTGTGGGGCCCCCTACGCTCGGGGGCCCTGGGGCACTGCCCCGTTGTTAGTTACGGCGCTGGCTACCTCTATATACAAAATATCTATCTCAATCATCTCTACTCCAGGGATTTATTTTCGAATGAATGATATTGAACTAAAAAAATCTAAATTGTTATATTTACTGGAAAAAATTATTGAGGGCGATACTCACTTATCGCCACTACCCTTCTTGCATCTGATAGATATCAAGTTTTAGTACAGGTTTTAAGGGGAGAGGCAATGGGGTGCCAGATTCACTAAGGCCGGCCCTGATGATTAACTACATCTTATTTTTGCTAGTTTGGAAAAATTGGACAAAGTTTTA
This sequence comes from Sialis lutaria, assembly GCA_949319165.1. NCBI lineage: Eukaryota > Metazoa > Arthropoda > Insecta > Megaloptera > Sialidae > Sialis > Sialis lutaria. Next base: position 21,124,538 of record OX439241.1, read on the forward strand.
TTTTCTGAGACAAAACAACAGATTTCCCTGAATGAAATAATTAGAGTCGTCCAGATGTAAAACCTGCTATCCACATAATTTTAACATTTTGAGGTTTTTGTATCTTTGGATTCTACTCGTCTCAGGCTTCAAGTATTATAATAAATTGGGCTGCAAACCCGGCAAAAATCTCAAATTAAATTTGAAAGTCGGTTGCAGAACTTGGTATATTTTTGGTGAACTAACATAAAAATTATTTTAATAAAAGTAATAAATATTGTATCGAATTGAGACATGAAAAAAAACATGACAGGTTTTGCATCCAAACTCATAAAAAAGGTATTTTACCTAGAAGCTGCAAAAACAGTTTTTATAATTTTGCTAGAAATCTGTTCAAACACATTTAGCAGGTTTTGCATCTATCTGGACTAATCATTTACATTTAATAAAACCTGATACACGTTAATATTTTATATGAACTTCTTACACTGACTGTACTCTGTACAAGCAGACATACCGTCGACATCTCTGTACTTACATACATACACAATAAGTAGTGTCCACCGGTTATAACGTTAGCTTGCCCGGCTTCGGGGAGTTTATCCGCGGCGGCCTTGGGATGTTTACCTCCGCTCAATGAATATCGCGAGCGGTTGTCGGCATGGATAACAAGTATGTATGTTTACCTATCTATAACTTCTGTCCACAGGCACTTTTAGATTTACGTCGTCCAGTTTTGTGGAAACATTAACACCCCTCTCCCCTTCCTTCACCGACTGATAACTAATGTGTAATCTATACATTTTACATATGTATATCAAAGTCCCTCATCGCCGCGTTTGTGCACGTTTTTCTCAGTAACTACTGAACCGATTTTAGTGCGGTTTTCACCAGTAGATAAATAATTTTTCAGAGAAGATTCTTGGATATTATTATTTTTTAATATTGCTGTTTCTATGAAACAATTGAATTGGTTTATAATAAAAAAAGTAACAACGTGATTTAAGTGTTACAATTTGCAAAAAAAAAATAAAAAAAAAATAAAAAAGGCAATCGATTATATGTCTTTTAGAACACATACAAACAGTTGTGTAAAAATAAAGGTTCTACAAAAACTTTTATTGTTACTTAAAATTAAAGACAAGCATGATTTCCAAACTCAGAAGGCAACATCTTAAAAGTTTGAGTTTTTAAGACTTAATGCCCATTGAGACTTTTGTTCAGAATTCAAAATTTCAAAGAGTTTTGTAAATAGTGCCGCCTAAATAGTGATAAAAGATTTTTTATGGTAGTAAAAAGAATTTGCTTTGGAGCATAGAAGTTTGAATGAAATATGTATTCTACTATGTATTAAATATAAATGATGGCCCACTGACAGTTCTAATCAATATTATGGTTTGTATGAATGCATTATTATACATTTATCACCACTGCTCTAAAATCATAATAATTTGACACCTCGCAGATAGAGTTATCTTAGCTTTTCTCTAAAGCAAATTCTTTATAATACCTGACATAAAAAATATCAATTCAGATAGTTTCAATTCTATATTTGAAATAGATCATATAAATGTACAAATATATTCTTTAAATTGAAACAAATAATAATATGATAAAATACTGAAACAAATATATTTTTATTTAAACAAAGCATACTGAGATCATTAATTGTTACAACTTTGCCAAAGGCCCACAGACGTGTTTAAGACCGATAATTTAACGATATTTTATTCAGATAATAACGAGGCTACGAGTTTTTTGCGATAAGAATATTGGTTGATTTTTTGTACAAGATTAATACGAAATTTGCATGTTTATTAACAGTTATTTTTTAGTATGGATTAAATCATTAAAAACCCTGCAGCTTATATAATAAAGAATCTCTTTTTTTAATTCAAATATTACCATAACAAATAATTAATAAATATAGATTAAAATGCATTCTTTTTTTATTATCAATTGGAAAAAATCTACAGGTAGTGAATTTTTTCTCAACGTTTAGCCTATTAAATAAAATATACATTGAAAATATCAAAGGCTGGGATAAGACCCAAAATCCAAGAATCACAACTATTCTCAAATACAGATTTATTTATTTGCAGTCAGAAATGAAAGGATAAATTTCATCAAAATAATCTGTCATATAAAATACAAAACACACTGATGTAAATAATGAAAATACAAAATATCAAGTAACAACAAAAAACAGCATACGTTGTCGCTCATAAAACTCAACCCCTCCTTAACATATCCTTGAGGGATGATCGTAAACCTGGCACACGTCACAATATACAACCGCTTTGAGGCGACGAAATCCTGGCATGTATAAACCTGTCATAACTTTGTACAATGCAGTGTATACTTTAACACAACCGCTATGTATCATATCTTGTCGTTTCACACTTCCCTCTTTTGCAGTCCTTCATTGTGTTAAGTGTTCGTACTGGGGTGAAAATTGACACGGAAAAACAGTTTAGTTCATAATGTTGTAGGTATTGATCTTTTATGTATTTTGTTTTAAATTAAATGATTACTTTTTTAATATCACATTCTTTATGTGAGATGTATAGACAATTGTTTTATGGTACACGGAGAGAAAAATCACATAATTTTAACAGGGAAATTCTTATAAAAATTACCGTGCTTCTAATAAAGCGTGCGCGATATACGGCAACAGTAAAAAATATTATACATCCATTTAAAAATTATTAAAATGAGAAGGAAAAATTGCTGTGCTCCAGCACAGTAAAAATTAGATTGCTGTATCAGAAAACTTCCTTACCGATTTAATAAAATTTCTAATAATACCTAACAATATTTATACAGCCATGAATGAATTTTTATACATATAGCTTATTATTTTTTAATAAGAAAAATGAGCCTGTGGCACAAGAAATTGATATTTTTTGGAATTTATGGAAATTAAGGAATTGATTGGGTTTAAATATTAATATAACATTTTTGTGATAAATTTTATTAGAAAAAAAGGTTGTTATATATAATTAATATCTGAAACTGAAAGTAATGAAAAAAAGGTCTTCAGTTTTTATTTTACGAGGGCCCCCTCTCTCACATTCTGCCCCGGGGCCGCCGAACTTCTAGTTACGGCACTAGAACTACTTATACCATTTCACTGTAAATAAAAAAGAATACAACAAATTATTTTTAAATTTATTTATAGTAAAATAATATATAGATATGTGTGTTGACTGTTGATATTTGCATTAACTTGTTAGCCGGGTCCAGTGGCGTCGCTAGGGAAGGTCCGTTTCGGGTGACACATATGTTATTATATTATACATATTATACATTATTATACATATGTTAAAAAATATAGCCTATTTACCTCTTTTTTTATTATTTAATGCTTCTAGGCAGTGGCGTATACTTTTCGTGGGGGATTATATACTTATGTGTTAAATTTTGGAAGATATTTTGAACTGTTTTCTCAAAATATACGTTTTTTTAGATACTGAACATTTCGGGGGGGGGGGGGGGGTCCCGTTACTACGCCATTACTCCTATGGGATCAAAATGTGTAAAAAAAGACCAATTTTTGATCATTTAAAGTTTATATGATTGATGCTAACCTTTCAATTAATTAAAAAACAAATGGAAACCACTTGGGAAACCACTAATATTTTTTCTATTATTAAAAATCCGCAGGGGATCACTTCCGATTTCCGCCCCAGGTGTCACATCCCCTAGCGACGCCACTGGCTGGGTCTACGCGGTAAATTCACTGACTCAATTACGTGATACTTTACATATTATACATTGTTGAAAAGGTTTTTTGTTTTCATCTCTTCAATTAATTAATTTAGTTAAAAATTTAATAATGGATGTAAGAATAAATGATAGAACGTAGTTTTTTTTACATTTGATTACAACTTTTAATTATTCATTATTATTCTTAAGTAACAATCATAAATAACCTCAAAATGCGCGTTACCAGGCTTGTTCATGCATACGTATATTGTAAACACACTTATCGAATAAAAATACTTAAGTAAAAAAGTAGATTAAAGAATAAACAAGTAAAAAAATCATATTAAATGGATATAAGTACGTACTTACGTAGTTGTACTCAAAGAATATACTTTGTAATTGTAATGACGCACTTTTTTCGGTTTAATTTCGATAAATAACTCACACACGAACTGAGAAATACTGACATGAGAAACCTTGAAATTGAAAGTGAGCGCCGATACAAAACGAAGATACACGATTGTCTCCGACTTTGATCTTTATTCTATTGAAAGCAAATTTCGCGTTTTTTTTTATCTTTTTATTAGAATATCTCGCGAACCATAAATCTGATATTTATACTTGAAGCGTATGATTTTTAGATAATCGTTTTACAAACAAAATAAGCCCATACATACCTCTCAACGATTAACAGTTAATGAAATATTCTTTTTTTAGTTTTTGTGTACTGACATATTCAACAAAATTGGTACCTTCTGTCTTTTTTTCTCTAATGAATAGTAGGAACAGAATTATAAAACAGCACAGTAATTTTAATTGGGCCGTCTAAGTTTTTATAGCCGCTTAAATAATATTTTTTTTAAGAACAACTACTAAAAATTATTTTTTTATCGAGAATGGAACTTTTTACTGTGCTGTTTTACAAATTTTTCTGGGCTATATTGTATATTTTATATTAAGTATTATAATTTTTTTTATTTTCCGGTAGAAAATTGACCATATTCGACATTCGCACACCGTTTATAGTGGAGAGCACTGCAATTTTTATAAGATTTTTCTCTCCGTGTAGTTTTATCAGGTTGTAACATAAATTCTGTCCGATTTTTTTTGTTTTTATGAATCAATAATTTTTACATCAAATAACACTTACATCGGGTTGCAGAAAGCAAAATAATTCACGATTAGTAAATCAGTTGTTTTCACGGTTATGATACATATTATAAGGTAAAAAATTGTCATATTCATTTACAATTTGAGAATAAACATTTATCATGGATTGAAAACAACTGATTAACTAGTGGTTAATTTTGCTTTATGCAACTCAAGGTTATTCTTCAATGTATGGTTCAATGTTAGATATAACCTGCTGCAACTTTTCAGGTAATTTTCCAATTCCTTGTCGAAAAAATTCCCTTAGTTTGGACTAAAAAAAATAAGGACACTGCATTTTGTATATCTTCTTGAGAATGCAAATTTTTTCTATCAAGAAAATTTTGCAGGTTTCGAAACAGTTGATAAACCGAAGGTGCTAAGAAAGGATAAATTAGCGGATGTATAAGTTTATCCCAACCAAGCTCTTCCAGTTTCTGGGAGCTGAGTGTACACAGAAAAAAAACTGTATTGGACCAAGAAAACCTTTCTTTGTATATAACGAAAACAATATTTTCTTAATATAAGAAACATACCCTTAATCCAACTACGTTATTCCTTCGTTCAAGAATACTATAGTTGGTTTAAGAGATTATTGCTTATCTTAAGAAAATATTGTTTTCGTTATATACAAAACAAGGTTTACTTGGTTTGAGAAATCTTTTCTACCGGTGTAGACGAATATTATCTTGGTGGAACACAACGCCCCGCCGATAAACTAAAACTGTCCATTTTTCATTTATAGCTGTCATCAGACGGTCCAGTTTACTGACAACAACTATCAACAAGTTGTTTTACGGTCCTTGGTCAGATTCTGATAAAATTTATATAGGATCACCTCAGGAGTATACTCTTTCAAAAAAAATGGAATTATGCATAAATATACATATTGAGTGAATTGAGAAACTCCTCCTTTTTAAAAATCAGTTAAAAATAGTTAAGCTTAAAATTGTATTCGATTTTCCGTCATTTTTGCTGGATCTACCCAAATGACAAACATTAGAACAACGTCATAACGAAGTAGACATAAAGACAAACAGTAAATTAGTATAATAATAGCACTGTTTGCTAACCATATCATTGTCTTAATAACGTTAATTTGCTATTTATATGCATAAGCACATAGCATTGTATCTTTTGTTAGCTTGATTTTACTTTCATTTTATTACAAAAAACAGCTTTCTTGTATAAATATATTGTTATGTACCTAGTCAGCTTAATACAAACCGTACCAGTTTGTCTTTCCTACAAATAACACATTAAATTATGACTACGAATAAATTCTTTAAATTTCTCTTGTAAAAAGATGTATACTATAATTTTAATATATTCAAATAATGTAACTCAACCAGTAATATTTAAAACAATGCCGTCAAACATTTATCATATGAAATAATAGTTATGAATGTACTACATTGTACCAAATATAGTGGATACATGAGCGTAGTTATTGTGGAGTAACTGGAGAGATTACAATTAAATATATACTAAATTTTGATATAAACTCAACAAAATGTTCACACGAAATTTTGATGTATTTTTTATGGTGTGCTTAAACTAAAAAGTCAAAACAGCAACATGGTGTTATTAAAATGTATAGAGTCTATTGCTATTTTGTTAAAAAAACATCGTATTGCTGTTTCTTTGGTCTAAATACGGTACTATAATTTAGGCCAGATAACGAGTTAAGTGATCATTTTTTTAAATTTGTGCAGCTTATTTATCCACTGCTCATCTTTTTGAGTGATAACGTGATTATATGTACCCTATAGCATAGGTGTCCAACCTTTTGACCTTCGCGAGCCGCAGAGCGCAAAAAGATGGCGAAAAAATTTGTTAAGGGCCGCAAAAAAATTTGAAGACCTTTTTTGGTTGATTTAATTAATTAATTTATATCTCTGTATCTACAATATATATACTTTATGTGACAAAAAATCTGAAGATCTTTTTTTACCTGATGTCATTAATTATTTTCATATATTACTTTTTTTTAAATCTTTTGCGGGCCGCACGAAATGTGCTCGGGGGCCGCGGGTTGGACAAGCCTGCCCTATAGCACTTCTGAGAATTTAACATATTGATACAAGTTTCATCAAAATCGGTTCAGCAGTTTTTAATTTAGTTCCATAAAGCGTCACATTTGACAAAAACACTCTATAGCTTGTCACACGAGTAAGTTTCGATAGCTCCGCCATTTTTAGCCGAATTGTACACACAAAAAGGGGCGCACGAATGAAGTGAAACTTCTTTTGTTTTCATTAACCATGCGAATTAAATAAATAAATTCTGGTTGTCTTGAACGCACAAGCTACTCAGCTATCTTTCTCTTATGCATCTACTCATCACTCTCTCATGTATATGAACACATACACACACATTCAAATTCTGATATTTTACTTCCCCCTTTCCTTAGCGTTTCACGTTTGATTAATGTGTCAAGGTCATTCCGATTCACTAATCTCGCTAGAGAAATTTCACTTCAAAAACACGAATTCGTCTGATAGCTACGCACCTGAGTACACATGTATAGCAATAAATGTGATCTGTAAAGATTTATTCTCATTTTTCTCTACTGCAATCCCCAAGAGCAATGGGGGCTTCTACACAGTGAAATATTAGACACGATTCTGAATCAGTGAACACAGCGAGCGACGTCGTGGAAACTGTTTCAAAAAGAAGGAACTCAATATTACCGCTGCCGTGGAAGAAGTAAGTTCCGTTCATATTTCATTTAATTTATGTAAATGACTGCGCCCGTGACTCTGCCCCTATTATGTTAGATGTAATTGTTTTATTACCATTTTATGAAAGAGTTCGTAGTTTGTGTAATCATTTTAGTATGTTGTTGAAATTTTTTTTATGATGTGGTTATTTTGGATGTTTTATAGTTTGTACTTTATTATTTCTTGTTGATTGTTTCTTTACTAGTGGTGTAACGAGTGGGACAAAATGGGTCTGGCTTCTTTACAGTGGATGAATTACTAATAATTGTTACTAAAGGGGGTAGGTCGAAGATAAATTAATATAAAAATTGGAGCAGTTTGTAAAGAACATAGTAGGGACTGCACATATTTTTACAATTTAATAATTATTTTATTTATGACAATAACATTCACGAAAATTATAAGGGATGAAAAATTCCTGTTAAGTAAGGGTAAGCAAAATGTTTTTTTTCTAGGATGAATATTTTTCATGTTATTTAACAAAAAATTCTGAAAGTTATTTTCACTTCTTCAATTGTGCCCTTCAGACTCGATTGAACTACAAATGTATCAAGTTTCATATTATACAAGTATTATGATAATTCCTTAATATATCAACTAACCTCTTTTTCTTTCTCTTCTCTCCCCTACTATTTTTACTTTTAGCTGTCAGTTATTAAGATCTGATTGATCAAATCCAAGGATACCAAACAATGTTAGGTAAATTATACCAACATATTGTTCGTGAAACCGGGCATAAGTATCTTTACCTATATATTTATAAAACGCAATGCCTTTATGTCTGTCCGTGAGCTTGTAACTCAAGAACTACTTATCCGTATGAATCTTGGTTTCTGGGTGTAAACCGCGTCGATTTGGTCGTGTTATCGGCCAACGTTTCGTCACACATTGCAGTGGACATCTTCAGGGCTCTTCTAAAAGTGCAACGCCCCAAGACTTGTATAACTACTAATTCGATTTAGGTGTTCTTTTTTAATTCATAGATACGTTTTTTGCCCAGGTTTTAGTATATATTTTGTTACCTTAAGTAACATAAGGAATAAGCAGTGATTATAATAGTAAATCAAGACGGAAATAGGCGAGATCTTTTGCAATACGCTGCCTAAACCGTTAAATATTGGAAAATATAATGTAGTAAAGAACTGTGTACAATAAAAAGATCTATATTTTTTCAGCTCTTATTTTCTAAAAATCCTAAACAATAATTCTCTTGTCCTTGCGAGCCACAGCTAATTAAAATATAAAAATAAATTATCCAAAACCCCAAATTCCTTAAACAAGAATGTAATATTTGAAATCGGCCCTGCATGTCGACATTAAAATTCCACGAAAGGGTGTACCAATATGATAAAAACCAATATTTTAAAACTGGAAATACTTGCAAAGGCCAACAACATACAATTGTCTATAAGAAGAAACCTGCGGTCGACTCAAATATAAAAAACACCAACTTCCAACGGTCTTGACATCGAATATGGGCAATCGCATTGCTGTGGTAGGTCGCGACATGTCTGCATCGACCAACAGGAAATGTATCTGTGTGTGTTATCAACATCTTACAGATAGGGTGACCAGATTTCAGATTATGTTAACCCTGAGAAAAAAATGACTTTTTTTTAGCTGTCATCATTATTACAAAAACCGGAGAAATTATAACGAAACCCAGAGCCTGGAGAAACAGTATACTAACCCTGAGATTCCGAGTGAAAACCTGAGACATGTTCACCCTCTTACAGGTTTAGTCAAAAGTAAGAAGCAAGAAATTTATTTGTGTAAATATCAATAAAAAAAAGTACAAATAAAGCCTCGCGCACTAATGTCCTGTACCGTACATTTTAGTAAAGTTAAAAACCATTTACATTTAGTACTTCGTCTAATCAGTGGCGTAGATAGCTTTTTTGCGATGGGGGGGGGGAGGGATATGACAATATTAAATCTCATAAAGTTATATTTTTCATTATGATAATCATCTTTTATGTGGTGCAAAGTACAAACAATGGTTATATTTTTCACTTAGATGTATGATATACTCAATGCTCGTATATTCTAAATATCTTATAATTTTGGTAGACTCATGGGGGGGATTGATCCCCATAATCCCTCCCCCTTAACTACGCTACTGCGTCTAATAGAAAACATAACTCCTGATCCATACTAATCTATACTAATATTATAAATGCGAAAATGTGTTTGTATGTTTGTTACCATTTTACGACTAAACCACTGAATCGATTTTGATGAAATTTGGCAAAAAGAAAGCTTGCATTCTGAGGAAAGATATAGGCTACTTTATATCTTGATAATTGTACCCCGAAAATGTATTAGATAAAAAATGAGTATAAATGACAACTGTAAGACTGACCTGTTTTATAGACGCTAACAGAAATCTGCTTTACCTACCTAACCTTCTTTTTCTTCTTCTCCATAAGTGACAGTTCCTACCTAACCTAAATTCCATGCAAACCATGTACATGGTATATATCTTATTTTATAAAAACAAGTAGATTGACTAAACGTCAAAAGATTTAATGAATATTTAATATTAAATTAATATTATTAATTTAAAAAATAGACCGAGCTTTCGATTCACAGAATCATCATCAGGCTTATTATATTTAACGTAGTATATTAGTATATTATTTTATTTTATATATGACGCGAACAAAGTTGCGGGTAAACTTAAAGTTAGTATTACCTATATACACGAAAGTATCTCTATCTATCTGTCTGATTTTTTGTTATCTTTTCACGACTAAACCGCTGGACCGATCTTGATGAAATTTGGCAGGGAGATGACTTGCATCCTGGGGCAGGACATAGGCTATTTTGTATGCCGAAAAAAATATTAGATAAAGAATGGGTGTGTGATATATTTTGTACGCGTGATAAAATATACTTTTTTGGCGTAGACATCTAGCGTGTAAATGCGAAACTAAAAACCTGTTTTATCGACTATATTCTATAACATAACAATAACCTAAATTCCACGCGAACGAAGTCGTATACTATATGAGTATTTTTATGACATATAATAATTAATTAATAATAAAAAAGGTTATGCACATACCTAGAAGTAAAATAAAACAAATTAATTTTAATAATGTCTGTACACTTGTACAGATATGATGCGTTTAATTTATAATATAGAAATCAGTATAAATAATTAAGTAATAACATAACTTGTGGACTTTATACTATTCATAATTAAAACATATCATCGCAAATGTTAAGCACTTGTAATTTTTTTTAGTTATTTTAAGTATCCAGGAAGATATTTTACGTTAAAAGAAATTTCCACACGTGTACGTTATTGCAGAATTAACTAGTATTTATGAATACACTTAAAATAATAAATTCTGCATCCTGTCTTCAATAGAAAACCGCTTTTGCATCTTGGATAAATTTTAATACATATATAAATAATAAATATGAATATATGCATATGAGTACGTATTTGTAATATGTTTTTTTTTTTTTTTTTTTTTAATTTTGTTCTACAAGAGTTATATAAGGTTTTAAAACTTTTTGTTTAATTTTACAGAAAGGGTCAGTTCGCGGTAATCGATACCAGATAGTCAAAAAAATATTTTACGAAAATGAATACTAAAATATAAAATTAACAGGCTATTTAACACCAATTTTCATAAACCAAAAGAAAATTAGAAAAATGTTAGTTAATTTCAAAATATTTTTAAAAAATTTCAAAATATGACAGCAAATAAGGTGAAATCACAATAATTTACTTAAGAATAAGTGACGCTCGTGGCAAACTATTAAAAGTCTTTGACAATTACATATCGAACGTGACGTTTGACTAAATAAAAAAAAATTACCCTCACCAATAATAATGACTAAGGGTGACCGCATTTATTATAAATTTAATGAGTCTATTGATGTATTTGATAAATAATTGTTATAAGTATTAGTTAATAATATCAATAAGTAATAAAACACACAAATAGTACTCTTATTGTATACTTTTATTCAACGTGTCACACCCGTCACAATTTTCTGTCACACCCGTCACAATGTTTGTTGAGTAATAACCAGTTAAATAGATTACTTATTTACCTGATGATCTTGTGTTACAAAAATAATTTATTCGTAATATATTAATGTATGATTATTATAAAGTAACTTCAATATTTTCGCTAAATTTTTGAGATTTTGAATAAAGGATGCAAGACTTGCAATAGTTGGCGTCACACCCATCACAGGGCTTTGAATGCTGGCATTTTTTTGTAAAATAACAATAGACCTTTTATTCTTTCAATATACATGTATTGCATTAAGATCTACAGAAAAATGGTAAAACCATGTTATTAACTAGTATTATTTAGAAATTATGAACTCCAATCCGAGTTGAAATGTCACACCCGTCACCGCGGACTGACCCATATGTAGTTATTTTTAACTTAAAAAAAAGTTTACTGTCTTCAAATTCAGATAAAAGTTGATCAGTTTGGAGGGGGTTATATCATGATATTTAATTTTTTTTAATTTGTGGGTGTATTTTATTTTAAAATTAAAAAAACATGATCAGACCCTCTTCAAATTGAGTAACTTATGTCTAAAAAGTTTTTTCTGCTTACTTATCGAAATATATTTTTTTAAATAGGAAAAGCATTCTCCAAAATAATTTAATGTTAAAAAAATTAAATTATATATCTATTTTTTATTTATTTACAAATCTATTTAGTTATAACGTGTGTTATGAATAATATCAAAAAATATTTTATATTATAATACAGTCAAAACCAGTTAAAACGATATAGGATAATACAGCATATCGGTTTTAACGAATTTTAACGAAAATAAAAATCCAGCTGAATACCATAATTGCTTTTTACCGGTTTGTATGACTATCAGTTTTTACACGATTATTATGTCGTTAAAACCAATTTCAACTGTAGTTATTTTTCTAGTCATAGTGAATTTCTATGATCTTAAATTTCAAATGAAGAAATAAATTTTATTTATGTTTGTTAAACTGTAGAAGGAAGTGAATGAATTTAATATTTCCTGTAACTAACTGCCGGTACATACCAACTTCAATATATTTGTTTTTGCAGACATATTAATGTACACGATATCTTAGATCAAACGTTACACAACTAGGATGTAATTTTAATGATTTCATATTCTCTCGGTGCAAAGTAGGTAGTGGGGGAAACGAAATCGATCACAGCGCACAACGTGGCAAAAAATAACACTTTGGGTGACTAACTGTCATTTTTAATAGGCTCGTTTTTAACTGAAAATAGAAAGGTCAACATGGTTAATCCCACTATAGACTATGTGCAAGGGGGTGGATTTAGAAATAATGTCGATGTGAGTGTTCGTGGTGAGCAATATTGTAAAATTATCGGCGCCAAAATTTGAGGTTATGCTGTCAATGTAAACGAATTAATTATTTCTCTATTATACGTCATAATTAAAGAGAAAAAGATACCCAAAATAAATATTTTTCACGTAACTTTTATGCTATACTATTTATATTATATGCAAACAGCTAAATTAAATGATATTTGTTTAATAAAAAATTTCACGGTATAAAACATATTAAACAATGATAAAAAGAGAGTTGAATCCATTCAATCCTTCTCGATTACCCGCTAGCGGCGCTAATAGACTTCGTGCACATAGCCAATAGTCATAAATAATCGTCTAAAATGTATATATTACGATATTTTATTGAAATTATTTGTTTGTTAGTACGTCAAAGTCCACCCAAGTTGCTACTTAAGTCCACCCGTTAGTTGGCGCTCTCATCGCGCATGCTGCGAATAGTATTTATTTCACGTGTTGATAAGATAACATAACCTTTAAAATATAAAACATGTGTTTTATCTGAAATTACAGATACCATTTAATTACCTATGATTTTATTTTAATACATTTACAGTTTATAATTATAACCGGTTATAACGTCTCAGAATAAAAGTCCCGACTGAATCCCATATGATTGCCTTTTATAATACACCGTTTATAACGACATCGCTTACAACGAAATAACGACTTTCTGTTTACAATATTTTCGGAGAATTTTATCGATTTAACGACGGACCGACTTTTGTTTCAATTTTTTTTTAAATATAGTATATTTTATATAGGCAATACTCTTTGTTTTTGTGTTTTTATGTCATTAATCTTAACGTAAGAATAATATTTATCCATTAATAAATAATCGGTGATGTTTTATTGTGTCTGACATAATTTGTGCATTTATTTTTTTGTACAATAAAAAATATTGTTTGACATAATACCATATATCATGTTTTGTAGGTAAGGTTGAATTCTAATAAACAGAAAACAGATGTGGATTTCAAATATTCGTATACGGTACATGATTGGTGGAGAGTAACCAATCAGAATCGCACCTCATAATATCAAACTATGTTTCCAGTAAAATAACGAATTTATTATTAACATATTTATTATTCTGTGCTTAAAATTTTATTTTGTATTTTATTTTGACAATATCTTCGCTCACAGACGATAAATTTCACAAAATTTCAGTATACTCATGAAATTTTTAGTTTTTTCGATAAATACCTTAAAAATTCGAATTATCGGTTATTACGACCTAAAATTCTGGTCCCTTCGATGTCGTTATAACCGGTCTCTACTGTATATATTTTTAACTTTCGAAAAACCAAAATGAATAAATGGACCAATAATACAAATGAGATTGTAGTAATTTTACTTCCTCACAATATCAAAGATACGAGAAGATTTGTGATCGTTTAAAAATGAGAACAAAAAATTGTTATTCGATTTAAAAAAATTAACTTGATCTTTCCGAGGAAGCACTTTGCATTTACTTTTTTTAAACTATATTTTGGTTTGGAGAAATGGGCATTGTGCGTATAATGCTAATAGATACAATATTTAATTAATTGTAAATATCAAAATTTAAAATAAAATAAAATGATTTATTTGAGCTCTCTCTGTAAAAGTAGAATTCGTATCACCTGAGAAATAAATATAGAATTTTATCTGTCAGTACAGTAGAGCATAAAATTGAAGTTATTACAATATCAAAGATCAATTTGCTTGTGTGCATTTACGATTCTTTTTATAAAGATGGGAATAGCGATTCGATATGAAATATATCATTGCAATGGGAGTTGACATTTTATTAACAATCTACATTATATACTAGTTTGTAAGTGATGAGTTTGGAAATAACCTCCACAATGTAAGTAGAGCATGAAATATCTGATGCAAAAATCAATTGACATTTAACGTCAGCCACGAGCGTACTGTTTACTATAGTTTATTTGTAGTTATAAAAGAATTCAAGTCATGTAAAAAGGTAAGAAATATTTATTGTCTAGACCAGTGTTTCCCAACGTGGGCCCCACGCCCCACAGGGGGGGGCAATTCGATTGTTAAGGGGGGCATTTTGAAAATGAACGCATTCAGAGTTTAAGTTAACCGTATAGCGACTCTCAGGAACCTGACGTAAAATCTCTTTGCAGTACCATAAGCATCAAGCGCAAAAATCTCACTAAATTCAAATAATAAATAAAATAATATAGAAAAATCTTTCATTCAAATTATTTTGTACTTGAATTTCAGTTCTTCATTACATGTTTTGAAAATTTACTTACTGTTTATGCTCAATAATTTCCTAGTGATTTCTTCCTAAAACCTATCATTCAAGTTTCTTTAGTGAACATTTCAATTTTTGAATATTAAAATTTATGTATATGGTGGGGGGGGGGGGCATAAGAATTTTAGGAAGACTTAGGTGGGGCATAGCACAAAAAAGGTTGGGAAACACTGGTCTAGACAGTGGCATAAATAGGGGAGGGGGGTCAAACAGATCAATTCCCCCATAAGTCTACAAAAATTATATTATAAGATGATTATGATATACGAGCATTTTTTTAATAATTAGAATATATATCTTAATGAAGAATTTAACCAATTTTTGTACTTTGCGCCACATAAAAAATTATTTTCATAATGAAAAATATAACTATAAGATTTAATACTAACAATAAGTTATACTTCCCCCCATCGCAAAAAACTAGATACGCTACTGTGTCTAGATTTGACATATCGTCATTTGAATATTGATAGCGAGTTAAATTTTGAAAAACATTGTCTTCTTTTAATTCTATTCAAATCGCAACAAAAAGTAATACTATATTAGGCTTAATATTATCAATAATTGTTTGTATTAAAACCGTTTAATCATAAATATTTGCTTTTCAAGATTTCAAAATTAGTTTTGTGGATTTGTAATAAATACTCAATCTATTTATTATTGCCTACACCACTGGTTTTTCAGTCTGACATCATAGTGCAGTTGAAATGCGCTACAGGAGTTAGAAAACACTGACCTGGATAAACGGCGCTCCCATCTGTCCCGGGAAGCTTTTAGCAAATATAGTATGCTAATAGCAGCTAGTGTACATAACGAATCAAGGTTGACCCCCCTTGTCTTATCCTTCCGGTTCCGATAGAAAGTAACCAAACTGTCTAGTGCAGAAATTCTAAACAGGGTTGTATAACCATGAATAAAAATCTTTACCTCTATAGCTGAAAACGACTGAGTTATGAAAAAGTATTTTAGTTTTCCATATCATTCCTAAGAATTAAAAAAAAATCCCTAATAGGCGTTAAAGTTTCAAATGTTTTTTTTTTTGCTATATACGATAAAAAATAATAAGAATGCAAATTCATTAAAGGACCCCGTAGAATCCTTATGGGAAAGGGGTTTCGGTCAAACTCTTTGAAACTTTGGATATTGATAGTCCTTGATGAGTAGAATAATAGTGTCAATGGACAAGTCCTAAAAACTCAAACTAAAAGATATACGTCCAGTATTATCAACTTTAACTAAATGCTCCTTTAACTAACTGTCATATTATTAACAGACCCAAGCATAATACATTTAATTAAATAGATTTTAAATTATCTGCAGTATTTCTTTACAACATATATTATGTCCATTTTTCATTGAAAGCTTAAATATTGATTTAAATCACGTTTGTAATACACCAAATTTACTTTAAAGGAGCATTTAGTGCTAAAGGAGCTTTAAATTGATTGATAATACTGGGCAATAGCCCTCTAAAGTTGGGGATCATGCTCGCCTTTAATTTGCAATAAAAAAATTTGTAGAACCTTAATTTTCGCACAACTATTTTTATGTGTTCCCAAAGACTTATATAATCGATTGTCACCATAAAAAAGTAAACTTTTAAATTCTTTAGCCAATGGCAGTACTTAAATCTTATTATTACGTTTATTTATTTATTATAATCCAATTTTTTAATATAAAACAATTGGATTTGTTTATAATTAAAAAAAACGTAACAATAAGATTTAAGTGTTGTCATTTCTCAATAAATTGAAAAGTTGACTTTTTTTATGGTGGCAATCGATTATTATAGATGTCTTTCGGAACACATACAAAAAGTTGTGCGAAAATTAAGGTTCTACAAATTTTTTTATTGCAAATTAAAGACAATCATGATCCCCAACTTCAGAGGGCTATATCTTAAAAGTTTAAATTTTAGTGCCCATTGACACTTTTAATCTACTCATCAAGGACTATCAGTATCCAAAGTTTCAAAGAGTTTGACCGAAATCTCTTTCCCATAAGGATTCTGCGGGGTCCTTTGGTTAAAAAATTAATCATGGCCCGTGGAGGCTCTAAAATAGATATAGGATTAATATTTTTTTGTAATTTTTTTATGAGAGAAAGTTTTTTTGGAGATCAGTGAGATCAAGAAGTTCAAAATCCCTTTTTATAGATCTGTGTGATTAGTAAAAAAATTAAGAAAAAAATCACACGAGACCAAGATTTCAGTCACGAGTACGAGACAAGTTAATTTTTTTATGAGATGAAATCAAGACGATCTTTGTTTTTAATATTTTTTTTAAATGTCAATAGAAATTTAATAATGTAATGTTTAAAAAAAATTTACAGTAGATAAAGATTTGTGTTCTCCAGATTAGGAACCACTGGTCTAGTATAATCTTTAGAACATACGTATACATGTGTGTGAAGAGGAAGTTGATATTAACGAGGGTCTGTTTTGATTTTGTAACTTGTTAAATACACGTTCACCATATTTTGCAATTCCCTCAGGTATGTGTAGAATATTAAATGAACCGTTCTATTAAATATGCATAGCTTGGGTTGTACAATTTGATATAATATATTTACGTGAGCATTGCAAATATTTGAAATATCAGAAAAATGAGATAAGACTTTTGTTTTTATCATGCAAATACACTCATTAAAATAATTTTAACCCTTTGGTCGCGAAAGTCAACTAAAGTCGTATGTATTTTTTTTTCGACGTGAAAATCAACTATAATCCACGACTCGCTGCACATGGAAATTAACTTTTAATTATAATAAAAAAATATTTTTAGAAAAAAAAATGTAAATGTCAGTAAAATCTTAATAAAATACATATAGTCCGGTGCAGTTAACTTTGTACCTCGGAACCTGTCTATAGTGACTGGACTTTCATGGAACTTTTTTCATTGAGTTTCTAATCGTAAGGACTTTAATTTTTTAAATTAAAAAAATATTGCTATTAATTATTTAATTATTTATGGGTCATTCCATATCAGCGGTCCGCACTGGTTACTTGACCATTCTTAAAAAAAAATGAAATTTTGTGTGCAGTTACCCTAACATGGTAGTTCAAAATGACCATAATGTCTATATTATCTTGTAGCTAATTCTTTTTTTAATAATTTGGTTTTAGTTTCATGTCGACAGGATAAATAGATGCTGAGATATTACAGTTTCCGCAAACCCTAAAAAGTGCAACCATGCTCTACCCTGTAGAACAAATATGGCCGTTACGCGAAAACAAAAATCAATAAAATTAGAATTATGGTCATTTTGAACTACTAACATGTTAGGGTAATTGCACAAAAAATTTCACATTTTTTTTAAGAATGATTAAGTAACCAGTGCGGATCACTGATATGGAATAAATATTTAAATAATTATTAGCAATATTTTTTTGAATTTAAAAGATTAACGCCCAGTATTATCAAGTTTAACTAAATGCTCCTTTAACTAACTGTCATATTATCAACAGATCCAAACATAATACATTTAATTAAATAGATTTAAAATTTTCCCGGAGTATTTATTTACAACGTATATTATGTAAATTTTTCATTGAGAGCTTAAATATTGATTTAAATCACGTTTGTAATACACCAAATTTCTTTTAAAGGAGCATTTAGCGCTAAAGGAGCTTTAAATTGGTTGATAATACCGGACATAAGTCCTCATGATTAGAAACTCAATGAAAAAAGTCCCATTCACTATAGACGGGTCCCGAGGTTTTCAATTTTTTACGGCTAACTGCACCGGACTAGTTCCACGAAACGTGCCAGCTAATTTTTAAATAATTGATTTGATTGATTTATTTATTAAAAGTAATATTGTCATATGGAAAATTCAATTCTATTCACCAAACGTTGGAAAAATTAATTTATGTAGGTACACATCCGCTATATTGATTATTTACTGATAATTAAGTATAATCCATCACTGGGTACAAAAATCGTGATAGTCACAACGTGCACAAAATCAAACCATAAACCTGTTTGCAGAACGTAAATATTCGGTTATTACATAAACGGTAGATTTTAAAAACTGGTGAACATTATCTATGAGCGCAATCTTTGCATTTAATCAGCGGTTCTCAATCATAATGTCATAGACTGACCTACTCCCTTATAGGGGGTTATCTTTTTTTAAATCGATAGTGCCTCTAACAATACGTTTTGAATGAAGTATTACATATACTAATTTTTGTGGGTGTGAATCGAAAATTTCAAATATTAAATATAACTGGAGCAAAACTGATCTGGTTCCAGAGATACAATACATAGAACAATAGTTCTTTTTGATTTTTTTAGACAGTTATGTCTGCACTGAAAAAAAGTATAGTACACTGAAATACAACGTAGTTGAGTCAACAACGGTACGTTTGTAAATGCGGCAAATGCAGCGCCATAGTTGCATCAACTGCAAGTTACAACTACGCGGACGTAGTTAGCTCAACGGAACCAAACTTTTTTCTCGTAGTTGCATGCCTCAAGGTCAGTCCGCCGCGGTGATGGGTGTGACATTTCAACTCGGATTGGAGTTCATAATTTCTAAATAATACTAGTTAATAACATGGTTTTACCATTTTTCTGTAGATCTTAATGTAATACATGTAGTATATTGAAAGAATAAAAGGTCTGCGATTATTTTACAAAAAAATGTCAGCGTTTAAATCCCTGTGACGGGTGTGACGCCAACTATTGCAAGTCTTGCAACCTCTATTCAAAATCTCAAAAGTTTAGTGAAAATATTGAAGTTACTTTATAATAATCATACTTTAATATGTTACGAATAAATTATTTTTTAGTAACACAAGAGCATCAGGTAAATACGTAATATATATAACTGGTATTTACTCAATAAATATTGTGCCGGGTGTGACAGAAAATTGTGACGGGTGTGACACGTTGAATAAAAGGTTACAATAAGAGTACTATTTGTGTGTTTAATTACTTATTGATATTATTAATTAATACTTATAACAATTATTTATCAAATACATCAATATAGACTAATTAAATTTATAATAAATGCAGCCACCCTTAGCCATTATTATTGGTGAGGGTGATTTTTTTAATTTAGTCAAACGTCACGTTTGATATGTAATTGTCAAAGACTTTTAATAGTTTGCCACGATCGTCACTTATTCTTAAGTAAGTTATTGTGATTTCACCTTATTTGTTGTCTTTTTTGAAAATTTTTGAAATATTTCGAAAATGAACAAACATTTTTCTAATTTTCTTTTGGTTTATGAAAATTGATGTTAAATAGCCTGTTAATTTTATATTTTAGTATTCATTTTCGTAAAATATTTTTTTTAACTATCTGGTATCGATTACCGCGGACTGACCCCTCAATGAAATGTATTTACCATAAATACAATTTCTTTCATTCCAATATGTTTCGGCCAACTACGTGGTAGTGTTGGCTGCACTGTTATTTTTTCTTCAGTGTGTATCACTGTGTATTACTAGTTTTGTATTCTACTAAAAAAAATATATGTTGGTTAATTTATTAGAACGAATTTATGTTTATAGGACGACAGATATAGTCTATATTTTATATCTCTCTCGGACGGGAATGTTCTATTGTCTAGATAACATTTTATGCACAATGTATATGGCTATTTCCAGTTAGTTATTATTTACATATGTATATATTCTGATCTGATTTCAAGCTATGTAAAGCCATTTTTAGAGGTTAATTTTTTAGGCGCGTTTTGAATTCTTTAGAAACGTACAGGTTGAAATTTTAATAATGCCACAATATTAGTGTTCCATAAAACGAAGACCGCGCATTCTGTATTAACATTATGGTGTAACATTTCTTCAAAACAGTGAGAGAGATGTGTTATAGCATTTGGGATACATCTCTCTGTAATATAATATAAACAGGGCTGGATTTAGAAATTTGCCGCCATTTTTGATTGAATAAAAATAAAAAAGTAAAGGTTTTTCATATCAATGACCTTTTTTTTCGCTAAAATTTGCCGCCCTTAAATTTTTGTCGTTCTAGGCACGTGCCTACACTGCCTGTATGGTAAATCCGGGCCTGAATATAAATAAGAATAAGTATGTACTAAACTATTTTCCATCTGTTTCTTTCGACAGGGCCCTGTTTTCGAGTCCATGCTATATGTATATGAACAGGATGAAGTTAATTTAGGTCAGGTTAGGTGTGCAAATATATTATACATACTACACTCAGCGTTCTACATAACGTCGCCATTGGTAATTCAATAATTCCACATAACGCCGGCTAGAGGAGCCCCCACCACCACGCCTAAAAGTTGACAGATACATAATACAAATAATAATAAAAATGGCGCTGTTGGTGAACGAGATAGTGTCCGACCCAAACTGGTTTTTACGACCGAAACCGAAAACGAATTTCGGCAACAGTCTCAGTTTCGGCCGAAACCGAAACCGAAACTTCCTTACAAGGGTCATGTTTTGAGGGAAAAATAAAGAAAACGTTATTATAATCAGTCAGTCTTTATTTTTTTATCTTTAAATCACATAGCTATGCACTCTTCGACATTTTTACATATTAGTATGATAATAATCAACATAACAACCCCTTTTTTCAGAAAAAAATATTAATTACGCCTTAAAAATACTCAAAATAGGTGAGGTGTTTATTTGCGTAGTTAGATTCTTCTTTTGAATATTATTCATGTTTTTTTAAATATTAAACATAAAATTACCTATTTTTGATGGAATTTAACGCGCCGAACTTGACCGATCACAGCGCGAGAACTCCCGAATGCAGTTTCGGCTTCGGTCGTAGTTTCGGCAGGTTTGCCGCCGAAACCGAAACTAAACCGAAACTCGTTTTTTTGCCGAAACTCGACCGAAACCGAAACCGAAACCGAACATTCGGTCGGACACTAGAACGAGATCCTATGGATCCTATGTATGTACATTTATACATATGTACATAGTTTGTTGGCTTTTTTAATTACATATGTTACCATACGATGGACTCAGTCAAGAAAATTGACTTTAAAATTTAAAATTTTTTAATCGTTTTCAAATTATCAAATTTTAAATAAAATGTACCTTACACATTTTTTTTATACTATTTATTATATTTCAATTTCAACGAAAATTGTATTGAATTTCAAATTTTCCACATTGAGTCACACCAAAACACAAGTTTTCTGTATAAAATCTACATAGAAGACTTTAACGTCAATTTGTTGATTTAAATTTGGCGCTGAAATATAGCAGTCAAAATGGTATTATGGTGGGGGTTGGGGAAAGACGTTCTATAGAACTGTTAGAACATTGTACTATAGAACGGTCGTACTGTGGATGGACGTTTTATAGAACGTAGATAATACAGATTTCTGTTATGATAGTCGGTAAAACAGGTTTTTTTTGAAGTTACAAGTTTTGTATTTGTTCGTAAGATGTCACTACTGGTCTCAGCAATCAAGCTTAAGAAGTATAACTTCCAACGCGTGTACATAAGTACACACACCTATTTTTTTTAAAGTGAACATATTGACGTAAATAAAATGGTCTTCTTGATGCTCTATTTCCGAATTTATAAGAATATATTAAAGTTTTTAATATTAATTGTAATTAAAAAAACTTATCTTTCTGATATCAGTAAAAAATAAGTTTTCCACTAAATTTGTTCTATATTTAATTTTTTTGATGAGTTATTTTCAGCACACGAAATTTATTGAAAACCACACCACATTAATTTAAATTCATTGTACAAAAATGTACACCCTTAATCCTTAAATAAAAATAATAATCTAAAAAATACCAGCGTGATTTTTTATTACAAACATACCCCGATAAAAACATGACATTATCATTTAATATAAACCGTTTAATGGCTAAAGTAACGTCACCTGAAAATCACTTAAGTGCATGACAGTAAATAAAGCACGATATAATGCATCCATGCATGTTTTTAACTACTTTAAAAGATAACAATAATTGCTTCATGAGTAAACAAGAATTATATTTTATGGTGGTGTTTTTTTATTTTAAGATTTTTACGTACAGGTGTTCACAAACGTGACTTGGTGACTATTAATAACTTTGCCGATAATATCGTATTCTACTATTATCATAAAATTATGTATACATATGTATATAACGTATTTGTTTCAGATTTTATATTAGATCGTGGATAAATTCTAGGCGCCGCGCCAGTTTTTAACATGTTAAAGACTAATGTTTGGCGACATAGAACTATGTAACTATACATAATTGAAACTTCGAAATGGTCTTAAAATATTGCTTGTATTTAAACGCACTTTTTATTTAATCAAAAAATTAATTATTCAACATTTAACAAATTTATTGAACTTAAATATTTTCCACTAAAAATAAATACTTTACATTTGATCAAAATTTGGACCTGTCAAATTTAAAAATTACAAATTTTTGATGTATTCCCGAGTAAAAATTTTTATATATAATTGTATATAATTATATATAATTATATACAATTATATCGGAGATTTGGCCCGATATAATTGTATATAATTATATACAATTATATATAATTGTATATAATTATATAGAAATGTATATAATTGTATATAATTATATATAATTATATATATATATAACTATATAATTATATACAATTATATATAATTATATAAAATTGTATATAAATATTTTTAAATCGATTATACATCCTGGAGTCCCCCCCCCCCCCCTAAACGGGAATGTATTAATTACACAGTAAATCACAGCTCTTTTTAGCAGATAGTATATATAACTATTACATATATAAAGTACTCGGATATTATTGAATCATTTTAAAAAAAATAATCTAGATGCGTATTAAGTAATATTTGAGGCCCATATTGTTGAAATAAAAATTTACAATAATTGACCGTTTAGGGGGGGGGGGGACTCCAGGATGTATAATAGATTAAAAAATATTTATATACAATTTTATATAATTATATAGATGGGACGTTCTTTGTCAAACGGAACAAGGCTGTATCCAAAATTCATGTTGATGGATTTTAGTGATCTTGGGCTTAAAATGTTCGTTATGGATCCTTCTTTATGGAGGAGTGTGGCCTTTTGGAAAATTTCAAAATGGCGGCTCAATATGGCGGCCAGAAGTCAGCGAAAAATCAAGATACTGGAGAAAAATATTCGTAAAAGAACAAATTTACGACCGATTCGATTGGTTTTGGGTGCAAGTTGTTTGTAATTGACAGCCCAAATAAGTTGGATAGGTAGGTTGGCGAAATCCAACATGGCGGATCCAAGATGGCGGCTGAAAACTGAAAATGAAAAATCAAGACATTGACTAAAGTTTTTGACATTTAACCTAATTACATTGGCCTCAAATGTTGAGTTCCAATCACTCATTACATATACAGGTTATTATGAATTCAAAATATAAAATGGCGGCTTCGATTAATCTCAAAATGTAATAAAATCGGTAAAAAATGGTGAAATATAGGTGGAAATAGTCCCGAACTAGTATATTGATTAATTATATTATATTAATATTAAAAAAAAAAAAAAAAATTAAATTAAAAAAAAAATTTTTTTTTAAATTAAAAAATTTTTTTTTTTTATTCTGACCAATTCTGAGCGCGGATTCATATTCAGAATGAAGAAAACAACAAGTTTCGCTTAAGAATTTCAAGTAAATGGGTTGTGTGAGTTCATTTGACAGTGGGTTTTTCCTTATATATGGCATTTCTTTACGCCATTTTGACTCCGCCATATTTGATTTACAAAGTTTGATTTCATGATACAAAAAAGCAATCATTTGACGATCTATGAACCATCAATATACTAGTTCGGAACTGTTTCCACCAAAATTTCACCGTTTTTTACCGATTTTATTACATTTTAAGATTAATCGAAGCCGCCATTTTATATTTTGGATTCATAATAACCTGTGTATGTAATGAGTGATTGGAACTCAACATTTGAGGCCAATAAAATGAGGTTAAGTGTCAAAAACTCTTGTCAAAGTCTTGATTTTTTAATTTTTCGACGATTTTAAGGTTTCAGCCGCCATCTTGGATCCGCCATGTTGGATTTCGCCAACCTACCTATGCAACTTTTTTGGGCTGTCAATTACAAACAACTTGCACCCAAAACCAATCGAATCGGTCGTAATTTTTTTCTTTTACGAATATTTTTCTCCAGTATCTTGATTTTTCGCTGACTTCTGGCCGCCATATTGAGCCGCCATTTTGAAATTTTCCAAAAGGCCACACTCCTCCATAAAGAAGGATCCATAACGAACATTTTAAGCCCATGATCACTAAAATCCATCAACATAAATTTTGGATACAGCCTTGGTCCGTTTGACAAAGAACGTCCCAGATATATATATAATTATATACAATTGTATATAATTATATATAATTATATACAATATATATATTTATTATATATATACAATTATATATAATTGTATATAATTATATACAATTATATATAAAAATTTTTACTCGGGTTTAGTTCGATTGTTGTGATTTTCTATATTTTAACCTAGCGTAAAAACTAACCAACCACCTTTCATCCCAATAGATTTGACATTTTTAATGTGATTTTCTATATTATAAAAAAAATGTTTTCTTTAAAAATCATGGTATGTCCTTGTAGGATCCTTTTTCATTTAAAGTCGAATATCTTAGCGATAAATCAACGTAGAGTGAATTTTAAAAAAGCAAAGTAAAGCTAAATGAACAGGCTAACTGATCAATTTATTGGTTTAACTGAGAAAAATATTCCCAAAAAAATAGACCTAAGAATTTTTTTTTTTTTAATTTTTGTCTCGCCCTATTTCTTATGATTGCGCAATAACCGCAACGTACAATAAAATTTTGTCAAAAGATTTCAAAAGTAGAAACTTAAAACTTTAATTTTTTTTTAAATCTCCATAAGACTATTTTTCACAAAGTTACAACCTTTCAAAAATCACTAAAAAATTTAGGAAATTTTTGTGTTCCTTTAATTTTTTCCAGTAGTGCAATTAAATATAACTCTTTTTTATAATACTCGGTAAATAAATTTTTAAATAAATCACGTGACAGTCGGTTTGGCTAAACATGGCAACACTGTTACGAGTATCTCTAGCAAAAATTACAAACTATACAATCTTAATTAAATTTATTTAACATTTAACTGAATAAAACCGTAAGTATTAATAATAATAATTCATTGTACATAATTTCTTATAAATAAATAAATAATAACAAAACACTTTGCGGTTAAAACGGGTCAGAGGTTAATGCCTAGACAATGGTCAATACTGAGAGATATCTTAAGCAGATACACGTTTCCAATGGTAATTGGGCTTGGGGAATTTATAAACTTGTCTAATTGGATTGTTTTGTGACGGCTATCTGGTCACGAGTATCTCGTGTTGGAGAAAAAAAATCATACAAGTGATTTATAGGGAAGCGATTGCGCGAGAAGATAATACTGGTCTCCTATTTATTAATAACTTTAAGTATTATATGAGTACTTATACAATAAACTTGTAACTCTAGTATGGAGTTTCTATCCGTTCTTGATGTGAAAGGTGACAGAAATAATCATGCAAGATGATTTATTGTATGACAGTTTGTAATTATTTAAAATTTTAAGTCAAGAACTGAATATAAGAATATTTAGCTATTTTAATATCCGGTATCATCCTAGAAAATGAGGTATCAAATTTATATGACAGTTCTCTTGAAGTTTCATGAAAACTTTGACAAGTTTCGCCCACGTGTTGTATGTAAACACCAACGGTATTGAAACAGTGGTGATATTATGAATATTATTTTGTATGGTCAGATTCGCCAATTGTGTTACAATACGTTGAAGTATCACTGCTCTAATAGATAATTCATAGACACTATCACAAAATTAATACCTCATTTGAGAGTGTTTGCTAACTAGCATATTTGCTTAGTTAGCTATATTTTTGGATTGTACGATGGTTGAACTTTAAAAAAAAGGCAGTAAAAACTTGTTTTTGGTACAAGTTTAATCAATTTTTTTTCAAAACCAATGATATTTAGGGTACAGTTAAATTGGCTCAAAATAAATAATTATGTTGACAATGAGATTTGGAGTCGTAGTTTTTTAGGTGGAATCGGAATAGGTAGAAACGAGTTTTGCACCTTATTATTATTCTTAGTTTTGAAGGATTATGTATTTTGAAGTATAAGAAAAATATTAGATTCATTTAAAAGGTAGAGTTTTGTGACTTTGAATTTATTCAAAGTTTGCAGTTTTTAATAGACATCCTGTATAAAACAACTAAATTGTATACACGAACTGTTGCAGTTCATAGCTATAAAGCTATTGCCACACCATAAGGAGAATAGATCTCAAAAATTATTTTTTAAATTAATTTCTAAAAACGTACCTAATTTTTTTCCAAAAATATTTTTTATCTCATTAATTCCTTTTTCAAAAATTGTATTTCATCTGCTGTATTTTTCGTGTTTTCATTAAGAAAGATGAACTAGATTAAACAAGTAATTGTCACATTTTTTTTTTAATTTCGCGCAGTAATTTTGCTATGCGCGTGCACCCTGAAAAAGTCTTCGAAAAGAAGTGGTGAAAAACGCGGCAACTATACAGGGTGGGGCATTTAAAGTGTTACAGATTTTTATCTCAGAACCACCGCATGTTTGAAAAAAATGTTCAAACCAAAAAATGTATGGTTTTGAAGGGGTAATCGAATAGTTATATTTATTTGTTATTTTAGTGTGGCCTTCAAGGATATTTGAAGGTCAGCATCATTTTTTTAAATAGGAACCTATAGTTTTTATTTAATAATCTTATTCTACGTGAACAAACACGAATCTTCTATTCAAAAAATTTTTTTGAGCAACCTAACAAAATAATTTCGAGATTTTGAACTTTCAAGAATTTTTTACTTAGAAACCATAAACTTTAGAAAAATAGTATAAATAAAAAAAAATTTATTTTGGTCTAGTAAATCTTGAAAAATTGTTTTAAAAATTTTAAAACTTTTTCTATTTATTTTATTACAGCAAAAAAAAAATCTCGATGTTTCATTAGAACGAAATAAACATTTTTTTGTATTTTATACTTTTTTCTAAAATTGATGATTTCTGAGTAAAAAATTATTGAATTAGCAAATTCTCAAAATTATTTTGTTAGATATCATGTAAAGCTTAAGTTTTTCAAAAAAAATGTTTCAATGAAAGATTCGTGTTTTTTCACGTAGAATGAGATTATTAAATTAAAACTATAGGTTCCTATTTGAAAAAATGATGTTGGTCTTCAAATAACCTTGAAGGCCATACTAAAATAAAAATATTATTAATATTCGATTACCCCCTAACAACCAAACATTTTTTGGTTTAAACATTTTTTTCAAATATTCGATGGCTCTGAGATAAAATTCTGTAACACTTTAAATGCCCCATCCTGTATATAAATTGTATGAAACCGAGCCTAATTCAGGTAAAAATGACTTATTTCGGAATAAAATTGTTCATTAAAAACACAAATAAAAAATAAAACAACTGAAAAAAATCCCATAAAAAATAAAATTAAAATAAAAAAAAATGCCTATCTTACCACGCCCTCATCATCTTGACCCGAACCTCCTCCATTACACACAACAACACCCCCACCTCCATTATGGACCAGTGCCGTTGTTACCGTCCCGTTCTGTTTCGGTTTGTCATCTCTAGGAGCTTCCTGAATCTGAACGCGTTTCTTTGGACCGTTCGGTGACGCAGGACTAGGACTCGCATTGTTGTTATCGGTCAGTGTTGGTGATATCTCTCTCCAGCCCTTGTATATCTGCCAGCTGGTATCTGTGTACCGTGCGGTGTCCTGTAATCATGAGGTGCACATGCAAACTAATCTATTTTATGTGAGGGTGTCGTACCGTATTGTGGAAAATAAAAATTAAATTTGAAATAATAATAAAAAATAAATATAATTTAGCAACTTTTCGAATACTTAACATATTTGATATCACTAAAAATAATTACCGTATTTCTAGAGCTAAGTAATCAATTAATTCAATTAATATACAGGGTGTTTCAGACCACCCGTCCACTATGTTTAACGCCCAAACTATTGAAAATAGAGTTTTAGGATAAAAAATTTATCATATATATCGACCCTAAAGAATTTCAGGAAAATATTTTCAACCCCCTAAAACCGCTCCTTAAATTTTTTTTAACAAAAGTCGTTAATTTACATATCTTCTTTAAGAAAAAAATACTAATTGATATTTGATATGTATGATATAATCATAAAATCATACATATTTACAAAGATAATTATTTCTACTTTCTAAATTTGAAAAAATTATAAAATTCAATTCATATTTAACGAAATTAGAGCACTTTTAGTAAAATCCTAAAATTTGAGAACAAGTCGCCATATTTTTTAAACAATTGAAAGTATGAAAATTTTTGTTTTATGAAAGTTTCTTACTTTTTTATGATCTTTACAAATATGTACTTTTTGATATATCATTCCATTTGATTTTGAAGAGAAACGGGCATGTACCCCTCAAACTACCCCTCAAGAAGTTTTTTTTAGGAGGTTGAAAATATTTTCCTGAAATTCTTTAGGGTCATATATATAATAAATTTTTCATCCTAAAACTCTATCTTCAATAGTTTGGACGTAAAACATAGTTGACGGGTGGTCTGGAACATCCTGTACATACCTAAACAAAATTTCAAAAATATGTAAGTAGTTGTTTCAAAATCACCAGAGCCAAAATTCATATGAAACAAAATATTTTTTTCATTTATCCCATTATTTGAAAATAAATTATACAAAATTTTAATCATTTCAGACCAAATCCCTCCCGCCCCTTAAACATCGGCATTTTAAAGCCCTACCCCTAAAGTACGAGCAAAGTAAAGACCAAAAAATATATTTTTATCCACATACACTCGGCGTCACAAAAATCGCACCTTTTAAAAAATCAACTTCAAACAACTTTAAACCTTATTTGGAATCAATGATGAGGGTAATGTTAGGTATCATTTGAAAGGTAACGAAAAGGAGTACCCAAAAACAATTCAATTAAATTATTTTTTTTATTGGAACCGCAGAAAAAATTAAAAGTTTACAAAACAATAAAATACCTTAAATAAGCCTTAATTAAAAACAGATTAATTACACAAAAAAATTACAAAAAAACTAACCTAAAACCTAGTGTTACCTCCCCTTGCCCTGTCGACGGTTTCCATACGCTCCCTCATGGATCTTACCAATTTCAGGAGCTCTTCTTGAGGGATACTGGCCCATTCCTCAATAACGGCCTCTGAAGAGTCGTGGGAGCGGGATCACGAAAACGAATCTTGTGTTTCAAATGGCCCCAGAGGTGCTCTATCGGGTTCAGGTCTGAACTTCTCGCTAGTCACTGCATGACAGAAATCCCAACCTCTTG
Source organism: Sialis lutaria (assembly GCA_949319165.1). Lineage (NCBI taxonomy): Eukaryota > Metazoa > Arthropoda > Insecta > Megaloptera > Sialidae > Sialis > Sialis lutaria. Next base: position 21,155,105 of record OX439241.1, read on the forward strand.
AAGGTAGTCGCGCACAATTACTGCAGTGTGCGTGCGAGCGTTATCATGCATTAATGTGAACCCCTTGCCAACAAAACCGGCATAGGGGACTACATGCTCTTCTAGGATCTCTGTGACGTACTAGTGAGCAGTCAGCGACCCTTTCCCGTGAGCACCTCCAGTCCGGGAGACGCAAACAAGGTCGGTTTTGCCGTCGATCGACATGCCGCCCCAGAACATACAGGAACCGCCCCCGTATTCTACATCTCCTGGATGAAGGCTTGGGCGAAACGTGTGCCTTTGTTCCCCCTGTCTTCTGTACACTCTTATGCGTCTATCGTTGCAGAAAAGGCACACGTTTCGCCCAAGCCTTCATCCAGGAGATGTAGAATACGGGGGCGGTTCCTGTATGTTTTGGGGCGGCATGTCGATCGACGGCAAAACCGACCTTGTTTGCGTCTCCCGGACTGGAGGTGCTCGCGGGCAAGGGTCGCTGACTGCTCACCGGTATGTCACAGAGATCCTAAAAGAGCATGTGGTTCCCTAATCCATTTTTGTTGGCGAGGGGTTCACATTAATGCATGATAACGCTCGCACTCACACTGTAATAATTGTGCGCGACTACCTTCAAGAGGTTGGGATTTCTGTCATGCAGTGACCAACGAGAAGTTCAGACCTGAACCCGATAGAGCACCTCTGGGGCCATTTGAAACACAAGATTCGTTTTCGTGATCCCGCTCCCACGACTCTCCAGAGGCCGTTATTGAGGAATGGGCCAGTATCCCTCAAGAAGAGCTCCTGAAATTGGTAAGATCCATAAGGAAGCGTATGGAAACCGTCAACAGGGCAAGGGGAGGTAACACTAGATTTTAGGTTAGTTTTTTTGTAATTTTTTTGTGTAATTAATCTGTTTTTAATTAAGGCTTATTTAAGGTATTTTATTGTTTTGTAAACATTTAATTTTTTCTGCGGTTCCAATAAAAAAAATAATATAATTGAATTGTTTTTGGGTACTCCTTTTCGTTACCTTTCAAATGATACCTAACATTACCCTCATCATTGATTCCAAATAAGGTTTAAAGTTGTTTGAAGTAGATTTTTTAAAAGGTGCGATTTTTGTGACGCCGAGTGTAATTTCTGGCCCGCTGCTTCATGTAGAATGTCTCATATACTTAAAATAACATATAAATAACATTATTATGTAAATCTTAATCGATATTAAATATAAATTTATGGTTAGAATATTTGTTAAGCCGCAAGCTGTTATTTTAGCCAGTATTTATGAAAATATAAGCGTTAAAAGCTAATTGATCGACTTTAAATTATAGATATAATTATATACATTGATTTCAGAGACATACTTTGATAAAATGAAATGGATCAGACACGTTCGGCTTCTCTCAACACTGATATATGTTCACTTGTACTTATTTTAATCAGAATGAATAAGAAAAGCCGAATATAATCAAATTTACATCTTTATTTCAACAATAAGCAGTTTCTAATCCAAATTGACTAATTAAACATAAGAAATTACCGAATGTTATCAAAAAAATAATTTTTTGTCTTTTTTACACTGTATACCAAAACAAAGAAAAATGGCAAGATTTTGAATTAATCATATAAACTTATGAATCCATTAAATGTATAAATAAATACATGTATGGTTTCCAGGTAGCTGTGTTTTCTTCTTGTCGACGTTTCGATTGTTTCCTATCGGTTATCTTCAGATCTGATCGTATATTTGCTACTGAGAAATTCAAAGTTTACGACTCCAACTTGAAGATCACCGATAGGATTCGACCAAAACGTCGTCAAGAATGCAATACAGAACACGGAGCTACCCGGAAATCATCATTAACATCTACATTAACCAGTGGTTCACCCAGAAAAAATCATGGGGGAGGTAATTTTTTGTAATTATATGTAATTTTTTTTTATATCACAAAATCAAGATTTTTTAATTAAATAATGTATATATATATGTGTCGTATATACAGGGTCCTCCAATAGTGCGTCCGGCATTCCTCACGCACTTCCTGTAGTAGATAGAAAAAAAAGTTTGGTACATAATATTATTGGTTTGAAAAGATCAACGTCGTAAAATTATTTTCAATAATACAGGGTGTCCCATTTTTGCGCTGTAACAAAAACAAACATTTTTTTAAATGGAACCCCCTATAACTTGTTCGGTATTCCGATGCCATTTTTTAACCTCCACATAACCATCTATTTATTTTTTGATTTAGTGACAGTGTTGCCAAATTATAATTTTTTTTCCGAAAAATAATCCATAAACAGGGTCAACTTTAAAAAATCGTAGCGACCTCGTTTTTTTTGAAGCGATTGATTTTTTTAACAATAATATTAGTCCTGGTAAAGAGTAACATTTTGATAATAACCAATTTGAAATTAGTTATACAGGCTGTTCATAAAAAAATGTCAAAATTTGCAAACTTAAAAATGATAAAACTCATTTTTTTCAAATGAGACTACCCTTTTTTTATTTCGCTATTCGATGGGGGGTATTCTCCTTTTCAATTTGTATAAGGAATGTCCTATATCTAAACCCCATAGTTTCCCAGATATTCAATACCTTTAATAAAATTAACCTTTTTATTACACTTTTATGCATCGAAGTAGGCCGTGCTGACGAAAAACAAATGAGAAAATGTAGTACTTACGTATCAATATAATATTTGATTGAAATTAATAGTTAAAACGGATAATACTTATGTAATAAAATTATTTCTTTTATTTAAAAAAATTATGAAAACTTACAAAATTGAAAAAACATAAAAGATAAAAGACCAAAATAAATGTTCTAAATATCTTTTATTTTCATCCAGGCTCAAATTAATTTGCCGGCATGTATTTTTTCATCAGCACGGCCTACTTCGATGCATAAAAGTGTAATAAAAAGGTAAATTTTATTAAAAGTATTGAATATCTGGGAAACTATGGGGTTTAGATATAGGACATTCCTTAAACAAATCTAAAAGGAGAATACCCCCCATCGAATAGCGAAATAAAAAAAGGGTAGTCTCATTTAAAAAAAATGAGTTTTATCATTTTTAAGTTTGCAAATTTTGACATTTTTTTATGAACTGCCTGTATAACTAAATTCAAATTGGTTATTATCAAAATGTCACTCTTTACCAGGACTAATATTATTGTTAAAAAAATCAATCGCTTCAAAAAAAACGAGGTCGCTACGATTTTTTAAAGTTGACCCTGTTTATGGATTATTTTTCAGAAAAAAAAATATAATTTGGCAACACTGTCACTAAATCAAAAAATAAATAGATGGTCATGTAGAGGTTAAAAAATGGCATCGGAATACTGAAAAAGTTATAAGGGGTTCCATTTAAAAAAATGTTTGTTTTTGTTACAGCGCAAAAATGGGACATCCTGTATTATTGAAAATAATTTTACGACGTTGATCTTTTCAAACCAATAATATTATGTACCAAACTTTTTTTTCTATCTACTACAGGAAGTGCGTGAGGAATGCCGGACGCACTATTGGAGGACCCTGTATATACGTATGTATATATGTGTCGACATTGGGGGTTGGGGGGTCTATTCCCTCCCTTTCCCTCTGGGGTGCGCCACTGACATCAACCCGTGGAATATCGCTTTACAAATAAATATATACATATTTCATATTATGATATCAGTTGAATTAACCTACTATTGCAAGAAAAAGAAAAACAATAGTTATCATATATAAATAAACTCATTTTACTACTATATTATAATAATAATAACGTGTTTTATAATACAGTATTCAAAGATAATGGGTTTTTAATTCATAAAAAGATATAATGTTACATACAAACCGATAAGATGCCGACAATGCTTATAAATGCAGTATAACTTTTGTAATGAGTTATTGTCTGCGCGATAAATTTATATGTACTTATTTATTTATATGGGAACCGGTTTCTGAAATAATATTTATAACGAATTATTATTATTTTTGTCTTAATTAAAATGCTGTAACAATATTTTAACCATTATTTAATACCGTATTATTATCAAGTACCGCATTGTCCATATAATAAATTTGGTCGGTGTAGAAGTAGAAATGAATGTGCTAAATCTATTTTATAAACAACATTTGTAGGTAACTATTTAAAATGCTTGCTTGCGAGAAAACTCTTAATACTGGCCACATATTTGTTAGAAATTTATAAGAAGTTTCTCATAGGCACTAAATAGGCAGGTACATGGTTTCTGAACACAAGATTTGTCTTTTGATACAATCAATAAGATGTTACTATTTCTCATGTTCAAAAATACTATAAAGAATTTGTTCGTAACTAAAACATAAACCTAATTACCCTACGAAGTATTTTCAATGCAAATGACAGATATTGTCTATGTATTTTAGCAATGAAGATTATACATAGGCCATATTTTTAGACAGTATAATACAATTCGGTACCCTGTATAAAGATTTTGATTAGAGTTTGGTCTATACATAAACATTTTTATGTATTTTTTATGATATTCGTTTTTTAAATCTTTTTTTTTAATCTGCGAAAACTAACCTTTTTAAAATCATTGGAATGAAGATCAACATAATATACAGTTTTTGAATTTTCTCTGAAGTGGCATTAATTTTTAATGAAATCTAACGTTTTAGTACCGCTGGAAGAAAGTCCAACACAATACGTTGTTTCTAAAATTATTATAGAATAGCGATTAAGGTGGTTGACACCATAAAAAAAATTAGAGAGATTTCGATGAAAATTTGAAAATAACAAGACATTATATTTAAAATAAAACGGGCAAGTGCTTGTTGGGCACATGATAGGGTTCCGTAGTCATTCTCACTACGATTTATAAAAAAATAGTTTTTTTACAAAATTCTCGTGACCGAAGGGTTAAAATCAAAAAGTCATTTGGCTTTTATTATTTCATTTTACGAGACCTATCAAATGACTTCACTTTTCAATCTATGATAGAGGGGCCCAAAATATTTTTGACAATGTTCGTTATAATTTTCAGTGAAAGTACTAATTAAAAGCTACATTCTGAATTTTTTTCAGATTTTTTGAATCGATAGTTTAGAAAATAGAGGGGGGGGGGGACGCTCTAACAGTGACATTAAAAAGCATATATTTCGTGACTGAAGGGTTGAAATCAAAAAGTTATCTGACATTTTTTATTGCATTTTAGGAGACCTATTAAATGACACCCCACTCAATGGGGTAAGTAGGGAAAAAAATGAGAGTTCACTTTTCAGTCTATAGAAGGGGGGTCCAAAATATTTTTGACAATGTTCGTTATAATTTTCAGTGAAAGTACTAATGAAAAGCTACATTCTGGAATTTTTTCAGATTTTTTAAATTGATAGTTTAGAAAATAGAGGGGGGGGACGCTTTTTTAACGACTTTGGAGAGCAAATACATCGTGATTAAAGGGTTAAAATCAAAAAGTTCTGATACATTTTTTGTTGCATTTTAGGAGACCTTTCTAACGACACCCCACTCAATGGTGTAGGTGAAAAAATTTTTTTTGAAAACACTTTTCATTTTATGAAAGGGGGGTCTAAAAAATTTTTATTTTCAAAAATCTTATTATTTCTGTTTTTGGGTCATCAATCTACGACCGTATACCAAATTTCATCTTATTATCTCAAAATTTTTGAAGACGGACGGATGGACGGACGGACATGGAGAAACTATAAGGGTTCCTAGTTTTCTACGGAACCCTAAAAATCCTTGCAAAATTTCAAGGTCATTAGGAGAATAGTTTAAAAGATATTAAATAAACAAATTAACATACATTCTCATAAAACTGCATAATTTTAAGACATGACAGGACTTTTAAAAGTGATGGGACAGAGAGAATTTGATGAAAATTCAAACATACATTTTTTATTCATTTACAAATATATCTGTAAATTTGTAAAAGAATGATACGTGTATGAAAAAAAAGAGAGAGACGCATCTATGTGATATCTCATACTCCAGAGAGAGTATGCCTTCACTCTATGTTTATTCGCACAGTTCCCCGCAAATTCAACCCCGCACCCTATAGTGTTAACATTCTTAATATTATTTGTTTAAATTATAGTCAAATATAAAAAGATACATTACTTTTTATGTTTAAAAGAAAACCAACGTTTTAGAACCACTGTTTTAGTGTGTATCTTTAACATCCACAAGAACGCGTGCATCCTCAAGCCAGCCCCGCACCCTATAGTGTGAAACTCTTTAATAGTCTTTGTTCAAATTATAGTCAAATATAGATACATTACCTACTTTTTATGTTTAAAAGAAAACCAACGTTTTAGAACCACTGTTTTAGTGTGTATCTTTAACATCCACAAGAACGCGTGCATCCTCAAGCCAGCCCCGCACCCTATAATGTGATACTCTTTAATAGTCTTTGTTCAAATTATAGTCAAATATAGATACATTACCTACTTTTTATGTTTAAAAGAAAACCAACGTTTTAGAACCACTGTTTTAGTGTGTATCTTTAACATGTACAAGAATGCGTGCATCCTCAATACCCTGCAGTTCGGTTTTACTACCGTTCGATGTAATGATAGTAGTTATATTGAATCATTCGATGCATTCACTATATTTTCACGGCCTTGAGGAACAACATTAAATTAATCTTCGCCGCGGTTTTAGATTTTATTGCTTTGTATTGTAATTGAAACAAAATAAAAGATAATAGCGTGTTATTTGTAATTTCACGATTAATTTTCTAATCTTGAACTAATCTATGTATTATCAGAAAAAATTAACTATTTCCTATAAAACGTATTTGATGTTTTGGCAAACATTTTTCTCTATACGAGGCGAAAAATATCGAAGGTTTGCGTCTCGGTCTTGAATTTTCCAAATTTGCCTGCTTCGTCATAATTTAATTGGAAATATTCTTCTCGGTAACTGATCTTATTTCGAGACAGAGACGAGAACAAAAAAAGTTTCGCTTTTATCTAACGATCAAATTAAAAGAATGGTAAAAGAAAAAAGAAAATTTTATATAAAAAATAACAAGAATTTGTAAATATCGAGACATGATGAAAATTACCTAATTTATTATCTTGTGTTGTATTTTTAAAACAAATATTTTAATTTTGTTTATATGGTGTTAATATTTTAATTTAATTTCAAATAAACAGTACATATGTATAATTTAGTTTTTAATCTATGGTTATATAATATTATAAAAAAGTAAATAGGTATCAAATTTTTTCGCCTTAAGCTAATATTTCTGACATGATGATTATTATTTATTTTATTTTTAATTTCTATTACATAAAAAACTAGCAGAGCCTTTGGCAAAATAATGAATGTTCTATAAACTGTAGATTTTTTACTCATCAGAAGGTAGTTTTTAATTTTATATTTTACATTGCTCTTTAATATAAAACTCTTTATAATGAAATTCTAAAAAAAATAAATGTTTAAATATGTATAAAACACTAAGGGAAAGGGGGGGGGGTATTAATAGACTCCACAGTTATAAAAGTTTATATTAGCAAACGGAGATCCTATAATCTTTAAATCTAATGTTTATCTTATCTTTTAGTTTGTCCTATATAAGTTATATGACAATTTAAACAATTATTTTATAAATATTATTTTTTTTTAATTCAAATTTATCCTTATTGTTAGGGTAATTTTGATTGTTTTATTATAAGAATAAACCAATTTAAAATAAATTTTTTAACATGGTATACAACCCAGTTATAAAATTTCTTATTATTAATGGTGTAATGTTGAAAGTTTCACAATAGAAGGATTTTGTTATAAATAGAGTATATTTACAAAGTTTTCATTATTCTCTTCTGATAAATATAAGGATGTATGTACACTATATTACTATATATATTAAAGTACATAATTAATAATAATGAACTGTACATTTAAAATATAACTGTCAGCATGAAAAATTAGATCCAAATTAATTTATCCTTATTTGGATCGAGATTCAGCAGTTTTATTTTCTGTTATTATTATTACTCATTATAATTAATGACCCTTTCAGAGTAAGTGTGTGTATGAGAGAGAGGGGGAATAAACTAAAGCACCTAAATAGGTCACGGGGTTAACATTGCCATCATTTTTATTCCTATACAGTAAGACAACGACCATATGGCGTGGTGATACATTATGCTATGCATTAAAATACGACACGAGAAAAAAATGCTTGCGTTGTTTTAAATTACACATAAATACATTATAATAGGTTGTTATTTCAGTTATTTGAATATGAATCTATTAAAATGAGATATATTGTGTGAGCGTTTGATAATTTAGAGGAAATATCAGGTACAAACATGGTAAAGTTGAACAGATTTGATCTGTGTTAATATTTGAAGAATTATGTGTCAGAAGGCTTTGAAGAAAGCCGACAGTGGTGACCTCTTGCTTGTGAAATTTGTGTTAAGTGTCTGACATATATGGTATGTCATATATTTGCGAAAATTTATTTTATTTTATGTGCTATTTTATTTATATTTGTCGAAAAGTGACCTTGCTTAATTTTGATGAACCTTGATGGCCCAATTCTTCTAGAACACCAAAATAGATTTTTATAAAAAAATGTTGGTCTATTCGGAAAAATAATGGAAATTTGGGTCGTTTTTTTTTGTATTGACCTGGTGAAATTATCTAACTTGGAAATAATAAATATAGATTTTTTTTATGTGTAAACATTTTAATGTAATGTAGAAATGTTATGCTTCTTGGGATATTTGAAAATTACTGGACCGATTTTGATGAAACTTGCATCAACGTGTACATTTAAATCTCAGTTACACTGCCGTGCAATAGTATTTGGACACTCATTTTTTGCGTATTGTAAATATAAAACTGCAAAAATGGTTGATAAAAAATCTTAAATGTTAATTGCGAGTTAACATATTCTTTTCGCCATTTTAGGGATTTTTATTGACTAAAATCTGTATATTTACATTCAAAATCACAGATGTCCAAAAACTTTTGCACGGCAGTGTATAACCACGCTATCACTTAAAAGAGTTGAGCAGTAAATAAATTGGCTGCACAAATAAAAAAAAAGCGCACGGAACATTTAACCCGTATTCCGACCTAAGCTATAAGAGAAACATCAAAATTTTGTATGGACGCTTTTTAGAGTTCAATTAGTTCTACATAAAAGTCCGGGAGAACATAAAATATCTAAATTTAGTATTTTCCTAAAAATGCCTATATTGAAGCTGCATTATCTCAGGAACGGCATTATATACATAAAATTAGTCTTCAGACATAAATCAGAAGACAATAATCACGGATCATATGTTTATACATTAAAAAAAGTCGGTTTGTATGTTAATCTCAAAATAGCTGTATGAAAAAAATGATATTTAGTACATTTGTTCTTTGCATTAGTTCGATGAAAAATAACTATACCTCTTATAAATATGACTTCCGGTTTCACCGGAAATAGATAATAAATTTGAATTTTTGACTAAAATAAATAATGATATGTTATTTTTATCTATACTAATATTATAAATGCGAAAGTAACATCATCTGTTTGTTACCTCTCCATGCCTAAACTGCTGAACAGATCTTGATGAAATTTTGCAGAGAGATAGAAAAATAAAGGATACTTCGTATCCCGAAAAATTCATAAGATAAAAAAATACAAATTCTACCCAGACGCGAGTACCAAGATTAAGAAAAATGCCGAATAGTTCCGAATTAATGTTTTTTATACTTATTTTCAATAGTTAGTGAAACGGTTGAAAAACAAGCAAGAAAAAAGTCGATTAAAGAACACAATCATTTCTGTTCATCTTTGTATGACATTCCACATAACAAAGATCTTCTTTAAAAAAAAAGCATCGAGCCCATTGAACTGCATTATACATTTTATTACTAACAGATATCTTTAAACCAAATCGTATCGACATTTTACATTTACTGATGTCACAATACATAACATCTCACCTTTATTATTGAACAAGTTGTAATACAAAACAGTTTTATTAATCGTCATATAGAGACTAATTGAATGTTTATGAATAAATTGGTTCGATCAATCTCGTCGGTTTCACAACGAATTCTTTACCTTTGTTGGTATGTCGAGCGGCCATATGGCCAAAACAACGCACCAGTGGCGGTGCAATGACCGGGTAAAGGTGTTGTTAGCTTGCGCATTGAATATGTATTGAAACCAGTGACGGTCGAGATATTAATTTTTTAATTTGAAAATTTAGGTATTTTGTTATTTTAAGGAGGTTGACACTATAGGGTGCGGGGTTGGCGATACGGGGCACGGTACGGGTATCATTTTTTAATTAAAAAACGCGGTTCCTATAATTTGTTTGAAAATTTACAGATATTTTTGTAAATGAATAAAAAATGTATACTCAAATTTTCATCTAATTCTCTCTGTCACATTACTTTGAAAAGTCCTGTTATATCTCGAAATTATGCAGTTCTAACAAGAATGCATGTTAATTTGTTTATTTAATATCTCTTATGCCCGGTATTATAAAGAAATTGCATGCAAGCAATTTGTTTCCACGCAAATTTGCGATTTGCAAACGCTATCTACTAGGAGTCAAATTGTCTAGATATTTTAAAGCTACAATCTGTGATTGGTTGTCATTTACATTTGACTCCTGGTAGATAACGTTTGCAAATCGCAAAGCATGGAAACAATTTATTTATAATACCGGGCATTAGGCGGCTATTATTTTATTACATTTCATTGTTAGTGTAATACCCGCCTATGTTAAATGTGATAAAATTTCTTAAATTAAAAAAAATATGATAGAGTAATAAGTCATCTTTTATAACATTCACAATATTTCTTTGATCATTGATAATGACAATCTCAATATTTGATCAAATCTTTGTCAAAGATCTTTGACATATTTATTTGATCATTCTCCTAATGACCTTGAAATTTTGTAAGGATTTTTTTTGTAATTTTCATAGTTTCATCGAAATCTCTCTGTTATTTTTCTATGCTGTCAATCTTCTTAAGACTCTGATGATGATTGATGCTATTGAAACATGTGAAATTCTAAAAAAATAATTTTTATGGTTCAAAAATATGATTTAAGCGATGTATGTACATGATCAACTAAAAAATTAAAAGTAACTTATAATATAGATAGTTTTTTTTTCAGAAAATAAAGGATTACAATTTTAGCCTGAAGTTTATATAAAATCATTAATACTAATTATGATTAATATTTACCCCAAAAATATTATACCAGGCGCCACTGGATTGGTTTTCAAATACAGAACTATTTCGAAATATCACACAGGTCAATATTTTAGTTGGAACTTCGCTCCCACGCCCATGTGTTTGAGATTTTTACATCTATGTAAATATAAACAGTAGATGCGTGGTCAAACACTTGTTTCCTTTGTCTTTTATTCAATCAAACACAGAAATATGATTCCAAGTGAAATATCTTTAAAGGCATATACGTTAAACAATCCGTTGGGAGAATTATTTAAAATATGTTATTTTCAGATATTTGAAATAATATTTAATACGAAATATTTTAACTTTAATCTTTACATATACAAAAATACTTACATCAATGTTACCTATATGAAATAGTTTTGTTTTGAAATATAACTGTATATTATTGGATCTTTCAGAAGCCAAAACGACTAATGTCCGGTATTATAATTGGCCTAACAAAATTAGCAAGCTAGCTCAATGACTCATAAGGTCATGAGGTATTAATTTTGTGAATGCATAATATGTATGGATTGTTTATGGAATTTAGAGCAGTGATACTTCATCGTATTGTAAAACAATTGGCGATTCTGACCGTATAAAATAATTTTCATAATATCACCACTGTTTTAATACAACGCGTGCGCGAAACTTGCCAAAGTCTTCATGAAACTCCAAGAGAACTGTCATATAAGTTTGATATCTCATTTGAGAGTGCTTGCTATAGCTAGCCAATTTGCTAGCTCCTTTATGATACCGGACATAATCATTTTAAAAACAGTATTTAGTTTGTTGGCATAGTTAGCATAAGGCGCATTCTGAAATCATACATTTTAATAATTTTTTTAATGTCTGCAAAATTTGAATCTAAAAAAATAGCTCATATTCTTAAGTAGTAATTGTATAATGTATTGTTATAAATAATAAAATATATACCTACATAATCACACACAAAATTGCCTCGTTTTAAAAAATGTCCGAATTAATTTAACATTGATGATTTTTTAAGGTTTTTCTTTCTTTATGATAAATTATTCATTATTATTAGAATTTATTATGAAATAATATTTTTTTCTAAAGATTCTTCATTTGTAAAAGCATTAGCAATAAAGAAGTAAGAATGAAATCTGTAAAAAGAATCTTTTATCGTAAATTACGGTTACTTGATATCACAACTTTACAACAAATAATTGACACCTAACATAAACTTGTAAAAGAACCCTGTAACAGAAGCTCTTTTTCAGATTAAAATTTTGCGAACTTTAAAAATAAAGAAAATAATTATTTCGGAACGCACACTTGTTTTTATTTTATTTCTTAAATAAATGATATATTTGGTCACCCATGGCTATTTTAAATTTATATTACAAATATTATATTGACAATGTAATTATCTGTTTATTTTTCTCGATAACTTTTTTTCTATATCTCACATACAATGATTACAGAAGAAGTCATTAAAATATATATTTCGAATTCATTATTGATAGGACGTAACAACTCATTTATTAGGTGTCTTATTTTATTTACCGCCCCAGGTAGCCACATATCACATTGATATTTCTTAACACTAATTAAGTAGTTCTATTGAAATTATCATAAAAGATACATATATAAATTAATTAACATAACATATGATTTATTTTTGAATTACGATTCCTGACATTTTTTAAAGAATGTTTTGAACTTTCATTCCGCGAAAATTAATGTTGAAACCTACGAAAACTTAGAATCTTCCTAAATGTATACACTTTGGGCCTGACGGCCTCTGTAAAAGTATATTTGCCCTCTACCGTCTTATACTAAGCATTTACTTTAAAAAAGTGGTATGTCTCACCCATATAAGCGCTAGGTTGAAGTAAAACTAATTTTTTGTTTTTATTAACCATGCGAATTAAATAAATAAAACTAAACGATTATTAACCCTTAGCTGCTCCACTTCTCCAGAATAACATACCTGCCACACTGGAGTCACATCGTACCCCAGACACTAAAATGCTAACTACTCGTAAACTATTGAATATTTTAATTCAATAAAATTCCTCTATCATTTTCGAACGATACGGAATGCACTCCAATCGGTTATTTAAAAGAATATATAATATTTAATATATTTTAAAAATTGTAAAATTTAAACAGCTTACATTGAAGTTGAAAAAATGTGGGGCGCCTGGTACCCCACAGTGACAGCTAAGGGTTAAATTATTAATAAAACGTATTATTTTAACACAAAAGCCTATACAAAACATGTAGCTTGACACCAACGTAAACTGACTTCTTTCTCTTATATATTTACTCATCTCTCTCTCTTTCTTGCGCATAACCGACGTAAAGTGAGTTGTACGCATATGCTATTCCTTCATATTCCTCTTATGCATATATGCACATTATCCTTAGCGTTTTAAAATCTGTCGAGGTTATTTCAACTTACTAATCTCGCTAAAAAAATGAAATGATTGGACTTTAAAAGCGATTTTTTCTGGTTGCGCCGCTGATCAAAAGATAGCTAAATTTACTAAAATAAAAACATATTTTTATGTACATGCATGTCCATACATACTGTGTTAATCGTTTCATACATACTCGACACACGTTGTTTTTATTAATTTGACACAGTTTCGAATTAATTACCACTGCAGGGTTTGCGATCGCGTAGGCGCCTTTAATCGCGTCGTTCTTTAACAGTTGGCAGCATTGTTAGGAACCAGAGCAAGTGAGAAACGTATACAGATGGAAAGTGATGAAGAAAGAGATGTAGGTAGCATCATTAGGGATCAAGAGAGAACAATATAAAGAGGAAAGAGAGATATTAGGGACCAGAGTGAGAGAGAAGTAGCGGTAACAATTAATTACTGTTTAACGTTTTCATTCATGTGTTAATTATACCTATACTGCATGTAATATTTCAGAAATTGGTAACAGACTTAACACTGATGGTATCTTATGGATATGTGGGATGTTGTTTGTGTGTGTAGCAGTGGCGTAATCAGCGTGGGGGAGGGGGTCTAGCATCCCAGTATAATTATAACCAACAAGAATCCAGATTGGTATACCATATGTAGGGTGTTTGGTTCGGCGATACGAATATTTTGCAGGAAGGTAGAATGAGTCATTTGGAAGTGATTTAAGCAAATATACCTATATACAAAGTGCTACAGTTTTTTTATATCGGCCTTTTTAGTAAATTTTTGAGAAAACCCAGATTTATAGATATTAATGATGAAAGTTCAAAAGTTAAAGAGCCCATATTTTTCAAACATGATTTTTATATTACATAAATGTCTATGCTACACTATCAGATCAAAATAAAATTGATGAATAACAAAAACAAAAAAAAAATGCAGGTTAACATTTGAAAACTTTTAAAACTTGGATAAAATTAATTATTTAAAAAATTATTTTATAAAATCTAGCGCACTTACAGATCTTGTAAATGACTTTAAAAACTGTTTATAAATAAAAAAATTTATTTTGATTTATTAGTGTAGAATAGACATTTAAGTAATATAAAAATCATGTTTGAAAAAGATGGGCTCTTTAACATTTGAACTTTTGCCATTAATATTTATAAATCTGGGTTTTCTCAAAAATTTACTAAAAAGGTCGATATAAAAAAACTGTAGCACTTTGTATATAGGTATATTTGCTTAAATCACTTCCAAATGACTCATTCTATCTTCCTTCAAAATATTCGTATCGCCGAACCAAACACCCTGTATAATATATAATGTAACAAAAATTATTGAAAAAAATATAAATAAAATATTTTTAAGGTGGGGGGGGGGGTCAAAATATAATATTCCGCCCCAGGTGTCAACCTTTTCTAGTCCACCATTGCTTAAATTTAACTATGCTACAAAATATAATTTAACTTTTAGAATGTAACTTAAAAAGAAATTCTTATATGATGAAAAATAAACATAATTACTATATATAAGAAATTAATAGAAATAAAGAAATGTATGATGCTGATAGTATACAATAGAAAAAATTATCAGTCCCCCCCCCTGTTATTAAATGCAATAAACATATATGTAATTATAACTGACTGACCCAGTCGGCTTATTTTCCAATACATATAGTCATAAATAATATAAGTTTATAAGTAAGTTATTTTAATCCATATGGAAACGGATATACAAAATTAGAAATGTGTATATAGGTATAAAATATTTTTTTAAAAGGTTTACATGAGGGTTATAAATACAGTAAATAATACAGGAAAAGCTTCGAATTTTTGTAAAGTTAAAATAGATTTAAGTTTATTTTAAAAAATATTGTTTCATAATTAATATTCTTTGAAATTTATTTTTTAGGAGTCTTAGATAGAGTAGACAAATTTACGTACTTGTTCAGTTATCTATATATATATAAAAGAAAGTCGTGTTAGTTACACTATTTATAACTCAAGAACGGCTTTACCGATATGGCTGAAAATTGGTGAGGAGGTAGCTTAGAGCCAGGAGAAACACATAGGATACTATTTATTCATCCCCCTAAATGTTAAGGGTGGTTCACCCGTAAATTTATTTTTTTGGACAAAATTAACTGCGTATGTTTCCATAGCAACATGAATTTAATAGTATTTAAATGTAATGGACGTATGGATGACAATTTGATTTTTATAATAAATCAATATTAAAACTATTTCTATTAAATAAATAACAATTATAATGTAATAATAGAGCCATTGCCTATCTCAAAAAGCTAAGTAATTTTGTCTATGAATGAATGGTTGAAAATTTGAGTTTTTAAATAAATATTTAGGTGAATTGAAGTGAAGTGAAGTTAATAACAAAACACAAATGACAGCTATGTAATGGACGTATGGATGACAATTTGATTTTTATAAGAAATCAATATTAAAACTATTTCTATTAAATAAATAACAATTATAATGTAATAATAGAGCCATTGCCTATCTCAAAAAGCTAAGTAATTTTGTCTATGAATGAATGGTTGAATTTTTAATATAAAACTCACATTTGTATTATAAAAATATTAGTTTTCTAATATTCTTATGTCAGTTGTATAATACACATTTTTGTAGAATAATAATTATGTGACATTTGCATTTAACTGCGTTTGTTTCCATGGAAACATGAATTAAATTAAAATTTTGAGGGTGGTTTTCACCCCTTTAGTGGCTTTTTCGGCACGTTTACAAAATAAGTGCCCCTTAAATTGGACTGAACTAGAAGTGTACCAAATCTTATCAAAGGTGAGATAATACTCACTTTTTAAACGATAATAGGTACAAAATTTTGAATATTTCCGAAACCCTTAATCCGATTAGCACCAAAATCAATAGCTCTGGAGTACTCACTGAGGCAAAAAAATTCAAATCGGTGCATATTTACAGTAGTTATCGTGAACGGAAGAAAATTATATATCCAGAACGGAAGAAAATTATATATCCAGACACACAGACAGACACACGCACAGCCGCCATGCGGATATTAACTTTTCTTTACGTTTTGAAGTTAGTACAATCAGAATCTGCTCTTATCTCGGACACGATTTTTTGACGGTATTACAATACTTCCATTTCTTCAAACATGGAAGTAAAATTATGTATCTATTGGTCATAACCGAATTGAAATCGGTATGTTTTCTTGTATTTCTTAAATTCAATTGTATTTAATTTAAACAGGTATACTACGTAATTTTATTATTTTATTTTATTTTATCTATTCGGTACGTGGGACACGTGTTTTTAACATAACCTACGATACATTTTATTTATATTCTTAAAATAGGTATAGTGAAATAATACAAAATGCATAAACGACGACGTATAAACATCGGTCGAAATACTCAAAATAGTCAAAATACACAAAATAACCCTAACAAAAACACCATAACAATGAGAAAGAAAGAGCATGCATATTATCTTTTGGCGAAACAACGTTTGCCGGGGCAGCTAGTTCATAATAAAACTACTAACTTTCTTATCAATATTAATAAAAATAAATAATTTTCAAAATTTTAAATTAATTATAAAATACCTACTTGAAAAATAATAAGTAATCTTTCAGCTAAATAAAAAATGTCAGAATATACATAAATCAAATAAATTTCAATATATGCAAGTAAAATAAAATGTAAACAAACTATGTATCTCGTACATGCATAGTGCATATATAGGTATCTAATATTATTTAAATACTCGTTACTTTATAGATTCAAAATATTGATAAAATAGAATAAATAATATCAAGAGAGGCAAAAAAATACAATCGAATATTGTAGGTAAGTGGTAATGAATTCGTGGCTGAAGGTCACGTGTTTAATTATCACGTGTGTGTGTAGGTGTAATTTGTTTTACATGCATTCTTTACAGGGCCGGATTAGAGACAAAACTATACAAAAAATGTATAATAAAATATATATGAATTTATTTATTTTTGATAATTTTGTATATTATACCTATTATACCGTAATTAGGCGTTTCTGCGCAAGGGGAAAACTGACTATGCATGCCTTCGTCCCTATTAAAAGTTTTTTATGCATTTTTAAAACTGTTTTAAATATTATATGGCGGGGTTAGATCGGAAATGGTTTTATTTACAATTTTGTATAATAATAATATTTCATCCTCTATTACATATAAAGGATTGTAATTAGTTTCATTCGATCTAGTGGGAAAAATACCATGATAGTGGGCGGTTTTAGAAGGAAATACAACCCCCTATCTCGCATAGGAGCTGAGATAATTACGATTTTGTACAAATGAATAAAAAGACAAAAGAAAAATGTAATATTTCACCCCGTCATTCGATCTGGGAAAAATATCACGGGATGGGGGGGTTTCGAAATCTATGCAGCTAGTATGTAATAGATTTAGTTGTATTAAATTAAGAGTATATTCTTATACATATAAAGAAAATATTGTTTTCGTTGTATGTATACATATAATACAAAGGTTGTCGTAACCCTTCCAAGTTAAATTTTTCTGATACATTCACTGCTCTATAAAACGACCATCTACTTAACTACCGCTCCATGCAACGTCTGGTCGACCGTTCTATGCAACGACCTTCCCCTATCTTCACCATAGTACTAGTGTGACTGCTATACGAGTATTTCTGACATGAGCGAAATTTAAATTCATCAATTAACGTTAAATTCGGCACGGTGGTGGGGGCCCATTTACCCGTCGTTCTGTAGAACGTTTGAATTACCGATGCCGTCGTTGTATAAAGAGGTGAGTGTAGTACAAAAGCAAGCAAATACAATAATTGGACTTACAACATTTTGGCAATCATAGCAGAATTTATTAAATTTTGAATGGTTGTTAGTTATCTTTATATCTATAAATAATATTTGTTAATGACGATTATATATTACTCATTAATGTAAATCTCTAGTAGAGTTAGTTTTAATTAGTTAAACAAATATTTGTTCTGGTATCAGATTGTTTCCGTGGGGCAAATACAGAAAAAAACTACTTTAACCTTATAATTAGTTTGTACATAAATCAACTGTTAAATTGAATGGATTTCGATTCAATTATATTTTCGGTTTCCGGCGTATATAAATAATATATAAACGTTTGATATCATGAGAAAAAAAAATATAAATTTATTTTAATTAATTTTTATTGCAGAACTACTTATTAAAAAAACTGACGTCCTGATTGGAATTTAAATGCGAATAAATCGGCTAAAAAATATTGAAAAATCATACTTTATCAATAATAATTTTAATTGATTTTTTAATGAGTATATAGTAGTATTGAAATATATATTATATGTTACCCCGGTACTGTATAGTTTTTACATGTTTATTGTATTTTTTTAAACCATTTACTCATATCTATTATGTAAATGTTCTTTCTTATCAGTAAGGACATTGCGCTAGTTTAAATTAAAAAATATGTCATTGTGGAAAAATTTTATTTACAACTTTCAGGTATTTGCTGATTAAAATAATATATTTCTATACGCTACACAGGTAAAAAATTAGTTCAGGCCAAGATATACAGTAGAAACTGGTCATAACGACATTGGTTAATACAACGTATTGGTTTTAACGACTCAAAATAAAAGTTCAACTTAATCCCATACAATTGCATTTTTACCGGTTAATACGACTATCCGCTTTTACGACCTAATATGACCGGTCTATTCGATATGTGTCGATATACCCGGTTTCTACTGTACTTGTCTTATTTTATTCATATAGAACGAAAACAATATTTTCTTAATATAAAAATATATCTACTCTTAATTTAACTATATTATTATTTCTTCAAAGTAATATTTCTTGGTCCAAATCAATGTTTCTACCAGTGTATAGTAATTTATAATGACCATAGTGAAGCTTTTTATTTATTTTTATAAAAAAGGCTAATTCTAATTTAATTGATTTAACATTAGTATTCAAATAGTTTAATTATAGTTTGTATAATGGCCATTTTTTAATAATTTCTTGTAGAATAAAAAGATAATTTTCTAAGAAAATCACTGACTTGATATTTTGTGTTTTTTTTTGGGATTCTTGGTTTTCCCCAGAGCTGTCAAAAGTACTTAGTCAAGGTACTTCAAGTACAAGTACCAAGTATTTAGTGACAGTACTTCAAGTTTCAAGTACATTGCGCAATATTTAAAAGTACTTGAAGTAAAGTACTTCAAGTACCGAAAAGTACTTGAAAATTCAAGTAACTTATTTCAAAATACAAAAAAAATGGTAATTTTAAATATTTATATACATATCTTCTTCATTACCTAACAAGGGTAGTGTCAAGTATTCGGATAAAAAAAATACTTAAAAACACGTGAAAATCAGCTGAGCTTTTGTTTGCGGACCGCGGCCACATATTATTAATAAATTATGTTTTTATTATGTGTTTTTAAGTATTGGATATTTCAGAATGTATGAAACTGATTTTAATTTCTTATTGTTTCTTAAAAATAAATTTTAAAATATTGTTTTATTTATGTCACTCAATTAAAAATTTTAATTGTTAAAACTATTTTTTATAATAGAAAATAACATATGTGGCCTATTAGAACCCATCTATAGATTTATGTTGTGTATTTTGAATTATCCGTATTAGAAATTAGAGGGCTAGGGGGGCGCTTGAATAACGACTTTGAAAGCAAATATCTCGTGACTGAAGTGTTAAAATCAAAAGGTTCCAAAAAATGTTTTGTTGCATTTTAGGAAACCTATCTAATAACATTCTGGTCAATGCAATGGGGTAACTAAAAAAATTTGAACACTTCGGCTATCAAAAAAAATTTTTAAATCTCATAATTTCTGTTTTTGGACCATCAATCTACGTCATTTATCCCAATTTTCATCTTAAAAGGTATATAAATGAGAGAATAACAAAAAAAAGTTTTAAGGGCGAGGGTGTATACCGAGTCACGATTCCTACCGTCAAATCCCCGGCAACCGCTGCAAACTTAAATAAAACAGACTATAGGTAGTAAGTAGGTATATCGTAAATAATCAACGAATATACTTCTTTGATATCTTTAAAATATTTTTAAAGGCTTTATAAATTTCTTTCCATGTTTTTATAAGTGATAAAATTAATTATTTTGTTTAAAAAACTTTTCTTATGGAAAATCAGTTTATTAAAGTAAGTACTTGAAAAACGACATGGGGTATTTAAAAATATACTTGAAGTAAAATACTTGAAGTATTTTACTTGCAAAATCAAGTACTAAATTCAAGTATTTTTAAAAAATTACTTCAAGTATCAAGTACATTGCGCAATTTTCAAAAGTACTTGAAGTAAAGTACTTCAAGTACTTTTTGGTACTTGAAGTACTTTTTCAAGTATTTTACTTGAAGTATTGACAGCTCTTGTTTTCCCTTCCTTTAGTTCAGAAGTTATTAATTGTTTTGTATTTTATTAATTCATTCGCTCTTTTAGACACGTTATTATTCTTAGTAAGAAATAACGTTTATCTTATTTAAAAATACAATACATATGTAAATATGTGTAATGTAATCGAATTCTGCTATATATTCAATGTATTTAAAGTATCAAGTACATTGCGCAATTTTCAAAAGTACTTGAAGTAAAGTACTTCAAGTACTTTTTGGTACTTGAAGTACTTTTTCAAGTATTTTACTTGAAGTATTGACAGCTCTGGTTTTCCCTTCCTTTAGTTCAGAAGTTATTAATTGTTTTGTATTTTATTAATTCATTCGCTCTTTTAGACACGTTATTATTCTTAGTAAGAAATAACGTTTATCTTATTTAAAAATACAATACATATGTAAATATGTGTAATGTAATCGAATTCTGCTATATATTCAATGTATTTAACGTTTCTTCATACATACAAAGCAGTGAATTTATTAAAAACTAAATACAACGATCAAGAAATATAGTAGGTATACATATTATTGTGAACTACAACTCTGTAAGTGGGCTCTCACACTAGAGCAATATAGCAATATAACAACTAGCAACTTATAACTAGCGATAATATTGCTATCTGTCAATATACATTGAATCGATCATATTGTCCCACACCAAAGCAATATGATATTGCTATATTACTTGTTGCTAATTGGTAGTTACTTTATTGCTGTGTTGCTATATTGCCATATTGCTCCGGTGTGAGTGCCTATGTACTAATGGTTATTATACCAAATGAAATATTCAGAAGCTAATACATTTTTTTTAACTGAACCCATTTAAAATGTGGTACCATAAAATTATAATTTTAACAAGTAACATATTCACTTCTATTATGATACATACCTTCTCATATTCAAAATTTGTTCCATCCAACGAACCATTTAATAAAAGTCTGTAAAATCCACCACCGAGCACCTTCATTTTAACATTTTTAACTCCACTCACTTATTAACATCACTGTCTACAAACCACCTTTATAACATCGTAAAACATTTAAACTACCACTGGCACATCATGTTATCGCAGGTAATAATATAATAATAATATGCAGAATTTCCTTTATAATTTTTTAAGTCACTTAAAATTTTATTTTACTTCCACTTATACCTCCTAAGTATCAAAAATAATTTCTACGTGTTGCATTATTTTTATTTCTCACACATTTGTGTTACCACTGGAACTGTTATCACCGGTTACTATGATATTTAAAAAATAAAATACATTGTGTGTTACTTCGCGCACATTTGTGTTACCACTGGTACTGTTATCGCAGGTATGTTTTATTTATATTTTGCGTAAAGCGATTGTGTTTGTTTAATAAACATTAATGTTTATATCCAGTGGCGGCTCGTGTTTCAATGAAGTTAATTGAGTTTAATTGTAATGTAGGTTATATTAATTTGTTGTTTTGATCATTAATGAAAATGATATGTAACTACTTCGTTATCTGAGAATTCAGTAAGATATATTTATCGTGACGAATGTTATCTAAAGACAACAAGTTTTGATATTTCAGGATGAAAAAATTATATAGTCTAAGTAAATTTATTAGCATTTATAGTAGCTAACAAAAAATTAACTCGATCTACGATCAATTTTTTTCAAATATACGTTTCCAAAAATCAATATTAGATAGATGTATGTAGTATGTATGTATATGTAGATCTAAAATTTAATTCGGTCCTACGTAGATCATGTTAGATCTACTTAGAACTATGTAGATAGATCTCTTATTTAATCTATTTTTTTTCTTCAAAATTTAGATTTATGTAGATCTAATTGTAAGTAGATCTATGATACCCAACGTAGATATTAATTGAATTTTTTTTAAAAAATAATTGACTGCAGGAAATTACCCCCCCCCCCCCTCCAAACTTTAATACAGTGATGCCTCACATAACGAACTTAATTCGTTCCAGAGAAAGTTCGTTATGTGTGACCTCGGGCGGCAAGATGAAATACGATGCAGTCCGTTGTGTGAAGCGAGGTTCGTTGTGTGAGTCGCATAATTAACGAACAGAAAGTTCGTTGTGCGCAGCGTTTGTTATACGAGGCGTTCGTTGAGCGAAGCATCACTGCATTTAAAAATAAATCGTATCAAAAATAAATAATGTATTTCTTTCAGTTAAAAAAATACATATTTAAGTTTTATTTTTTAAACTAACGAATTTATTAAAATATAAAAATGTTAATTAACTCTTCATGAGACACCACTGGTGTTATTGTATGAACCTACGTATCTAGATATGTACGTAATATATGCATATAAAAATTAATGTCTTAAATGACACACATTTAGCTTGTTTTCAGATATATATTATTATTCATAACATAACCTATAATAGTATTTACAACGTTTCTACTTTAATTTAAATCGACGAATTGTTTTATTATTTCAATCAAAATATTTATAAAAAGGTAAAGATTGTAAGTTTGATTATTTGTCTTCATTGATCTCAAAAACCGCTGGACCGATTTTGATGAAATTTTCACTGATGTATTTTTTGAAATTCCGAAAGTGATATAGGCTATAAAAAGTGTTAAATATGCAAAAATATTCGGGGCATTCCATTTAAAAAAAATGAACTAAAGCGTGCCACACTTTTTTGTAACATCCTGTATATTTGAAAATAATTTCTATTTATGCGCATTTACCAACAGTTTACATCTGCATTAAAAATATTTATTTATCTGCTACGGTCTACGAGCTATCGAACAACCGAGCACTATTGCCCCACCCTGTATATCTCATTATCTTGTTGCACAAATCGAAAAAGTGGGATCCCCAAAGATTTTCAAATTAAAAACCCATGCTTAATCTTATTAGATATATAGGTTTTCATGTATATTAATTAAATTTAAATTTATCGAAAAAATATTAAGTCATAATAACTACATTATATAATGAAAGAAAATATTTTTTTTGACCTTTTTTTCCTTTATTGCAACACCCTAGGCTGGAGCATATTGATCATAAAGTTAAATCTGTTAATGGATTTGTGTTTCAGACAGTTATTTTTTATCTTGTAAACATTACTGTATGCACTACGCTAGTGAGATATTTTTAATAATCGATGGTATTGAATAACGTGCATGAAGGGGATAAAGCCCTGGTCTATTCTCGGAGCTGGAGAGTTTATTATAAACGTGACTGTACTGACATCGGCGATATGGAAGTGATCGACAATTGCACGCGATCTTCGTCGGAGGTCTGCAGATGTTTGTAGAGAAATAAAACATGAGAAATAAACTATGAAAATAGTTTATGGACAATGGTATTTAATAATAGAAGTATGTATGTAAACTATAACTTTCTATTAATTATTCACTGGGCAACAAAAAAATACTGACAAGGGAACCTTTTCAAGTCGAAAATTCGTATCGAGTTTAAACTTATTTGTATATAGTTAGAGGAGGTCAAGATAAGTAAGAAAAAAATATCTTAGCTGCGATAAAACGGTTTAAGGGGGTGAAACACCCCTATGAAAATGTGCAAAATAATCATATTTTTTCAAATAACTCTGAAACTAATGAAAATTTTAAAATATCTATAGTATTTATGCTCTTTCGAATGATGATAGTCAAAATTCGAAAAAGTTAAACCTATGAAATGTGGATCATAGGTGGGGGTTAACGGTTTTATTTCTTCGAATTTTAACTATAGCCATTCGAAAGAGCATGAAAAATCATGAAAATTTTGTATTGTAGATTTTTTTAAATTTTCATTAGTTTCAGAGTTGTTTGAAAAAATATGATTATTTTGCACATTTTCATAGGGGTGTTTCACCCCCTTAAACCGCTTTACCGCAGCTAAGATAATTTTTTTGTTACTTATCATGACCTCCTCTAGCTATATACAAAGTTTAAACTCGATACGAATTTTCGACTTGAAAAGGTTCCCTTGTGAGACATGAATAAGAGATCCCGATGGTTTTTGACGTCCTTAAACCTAAATCGTTCCCTAAATTGTTCAATTAGCTCAGGTTCTTGAGATATTCTAACCTAAAAATACCAAAAATGATAGTATCCATAGTCCATATTAATATTATAAATGCGAAAGTGTCTCTGTCTATTTAACTTTTCACAGCTAAACAGTTGAACAGATCTTGATGAAATTTGGCTAGGAGAAAGCTTAGATCCTGAGGATGGACATAGGCTTCTTTGTGTCTCGAAAAATTTATGAGATAAAAAAATGGGTGTTTTATTTGTACTTGTGACATGTAATACTTTTTTGGCGTAGACATCTATCGTGCAAATGTGAAACTAAAAACCTGTTTTATCGACTATGACTATTATAACAGAAATCTGTATAACCTAATCTATAATACACGCGGACGAAGTCACGGATCTGCTCAGTTAACATATGTATTTATGAATATATTGTTATCAAGTCGTAATAGCTTTCCTCTTTAAAATAAACTTTTACTTTTCATTATATGAATTTTTTCCACAGAGGTATACTACTTTGAAGAAAGGTATGAAATTTTTACAAATAGAAGTACATGAGAGACACAATGGACTATAACTTGTATATAAATGTCACATTATTTTCCAACTAGTAGGTATATCCCAAAGAAAAAATATCATACAGTGAAAAGAAAAAGATCGTTTTAAGTGGGAAAAATAGTATCTATAACTATTTGATACCGTGAACGAAAATTTTACAATAAATTGCTTGTTTGTAAATATTTTTATAAATATGACCAGAAACGTTATTTTTGGCACTTTTAAGTTATTTGAGCTAATTGAGCAATTTTGAGAACAGTTTTTGATTCAATATGCCAAAAAAGCTTCAGTAGAAAAATTTATGTTCACCTGTATTATCGAGTCTTAAGTAAATCAATTTTCATATCAATAAATTATTTAACTTTTATCTGAAAAAATTCTTGAGACCATTAAAAATTAAGTCTTCAGATGGGTCTTTTTTTTAAATGTTTGCAAAATAAGACCGTCTTATTTTTTTTTACAATTTTAAGTAATTTAATTTTAATTGAACATTTCTGTTTCAAAAAAAAGTAAACCCTAACTTTCAAAATTATTATTATTGAATTCTAAAAATCGAACAAATATTTTTCTAAAAAGTCGGTTTCTGCCTTTATGCTATACCTAATAAATGTTATACCTATCCTTAGATATAAACTAGCTCTTCAATAGAAAAAAATATTAACTAGTTCTACTTTGTTTATTTATACAAAACGATTCAATATAGCGGTGTGAAAAAAATGTTTAAGGTAGTTGATACAAAAATAAACAAACGTCAATTCGATTTTTAACTATCATGATTTCAAAACTCACTTATCAACAGAAGGTAATTTTCTCCGGCTATAAAATGTTAAGAATTTAATCTTTAATGTATACGAATTCATATTATATTATCGTACATCAAAATATATAAAAGAAACTCGATTCTGTATTAATTATATATAAATAAATAAAATAAAAAATATAATAAATTTTATTTTTAGTAAAGAACGAAGGTTAATGCATCTCCGCGGAAGCCTTATTGACATTAAAGAATGATACCGTATGATTAGGGCATTATTATGATAATAATATTTATGAATAGTTTTCATTAACATAGTAAATTATAGTGCCAACAATAGAAAAACAATTTTCGGTATCGATACAATCGATACTTGCTTTTGATTGAGATTCGCGTAGGAGTGAACATGTTGGAGTCAATGGGACACATTCTGTAAAAAACTCAAAGATATAACAATGGTTTTAAAGAAATAAAATATAACAAGTCCATAATATATGTATGTAGCTACGTTTGTAGTTTGTATACATACGATAAAAATTCTAGAATTATGAACGTAAAATAGATAGATAATTCCTTCGAGGTATTTTAATTTTCTTATTCATATTTGAAACTTTTATTTTACTTCTATGTTCGAAGAAATGGAAGTATTGTAATACCGTCGAAAAATCGTGTCCGAGATAAGAGCAGATTCTGATTGTACTAACTTCAAAACGCAAAGAAAAGTTAATTTCCGCATGGCGGCTGTGCGTGTGTCTGTGTGTCCGTGTGTCTGTGTGTGTGTCTGGATATAGAATTTTCTTCCGTTCACGATAACTACTGTAAATATGCACCCATTTTTTGTTTTAAAATTTGATGATTTTTTTCAATTTCAGAAATGTACACGAAACATACATTTTGAGGGTCCCTGAATCACGTACGACCATTATTTCAATGACGTCTGTATGTCTGTTTGTAAACGTCCCACAGTCAAAACAGAGAAATTTATAAACATGTAATTAAAAATTTTAAGTTCTTGTATAAATATTGTAGATGCGCAATTTTATTTTTTAAAATAAGCACTAAACCGGAAACAGATGTTCAATATTGTCAATTTTTTTAATTGTAATAAAAGATATAGACATTGGTTTCTAGATGTAAGCCGCGTTATTTTGATCGTTATATAGGCCAACGTTTCGTCATACAATGCGGTGCACATCTTCTAGAAGAGCCCTAAAGATGTCCATTGCAATGTGTGATGAAACTTTAGCTGATAACAGGACCAAATTGACGCGGTTTACATCTACCATACCAGAAACCAAGATCCATTTTTTAATACGCAATTTAATAACTGTTTATTATAGAAATATAAAAAAAAACGATAAAATTAGTCGATTCTAATTAAATGTATTGATAAAAAAAAAATAATGAATTACAGTCATCAAAACAATTATCTTAATCGTGTTTAATGAAGTGCTCGTTAGAAAATTCAATTAGTCTATCAATATCATGAAGAAATAAAAAAATAAAAAATATATATACAATATACATTCCCAATATACATTTCCCATTTACATCATGAAAATCTAACGAAAAACTACGAAATATGTTGATAACAATAGAAATATACCAAATTTTCACAGATACACTTTATTTCCTCTATTTAATTAACCATTAAAAAACAAAACATACACAAATAAACAAAAGCGGGATAGTTTATTTACTAGTTAAACCTGCATTACCGATAGATACGTTCCGGAGCTGAGCCGGTATGCGCGCGCGCTGTTACGTGACTGACGTGCCGGAGACGCGCGGCTAACTTCACTCTGCGCTGTGTTTACATTCATACACAGAGCAACTGCTGTGAGATTGTTTGGGCGGACGCACGTTCGCTCGTGTGTTAATTGTAATTATTTGTTATTATTATTATTATATGCATTTACTATGTATTTCATTATATCTTTATACAGAACCGTATTTAAGATTTTAGTACCCTTAAAGATCTCAAAAAAATGACTAAGGCATACATAGTAAATACTTGTTCTTATGCTATAAGGGTTCCCCAAAGATACCCACTAACTAACCTAAAAATGTGTGTTTTTTTCCAAAATGTAAAATCATATTACTTATTGGAATTTGGCATTGATAGTACACGGAAAAAAGAAATCTAAAGAATTACACTTTTTCTCTATACATCCTGGATAGTAAGCCTTGTTTCACACATACACGGTTCCATTCGGTTCGGTTCGTTTTCGGTTTCAGCCGAAAACGAATCAAACCCTTTCACACATATACGGTTCTCATACGGTTCATATTAGGTTTTATTTTTTTTCGTAAACTCAGTAGTTATCATGGAGAGAAAGCAAGTTGTTGCCATGTTGTTTCTCTATAAAAAAAAATAAAAAACGAAGGAGGAATACTAGAATTCATTGCGAGCACCCTCTCATCAATTTACAGCAGGAATTTGGAGCATTCTACACTATTTTCTCGAAGCTAAAGAGCATGAAGACGATCCACATCAACATCTGGAAAACCGCTCATTTTATTAGAAAATCCGCGACAAAACTTAAAAAAAAATAACACTCGCTATCAGGTTAAAACAGAAACTAAACTGTTCGTGTGGAGGGAGTATTCGGTTCTGTACGGTTTCTATTAGGTACCGAATACAAACTGAATCACCGTTTCACACTTGTCGGCAGCGACCGAAAATGAACCGAAAACGAACCGAACCGAATGAAACCGTATATGTGTGAAATAGGCCTAAGCAACAACTTATCATAATACAATATTTTTTACAGTCTAAAACTTTTAGGGTGTAATGTTTGCAGTCTATCCATTATATTGTTTATATTGTTAATATTATTATTACTGTTATTACAGTTTCAAACTGTAAAATATTGTATAATGATAGATTGTCGCTTACTATCCGGGATGTACAAGAAAAACTGTAATTCTTCAGGTTTCTTTTGTTTCTGTGTATGAATGGTGACGACTCCCTCCGGCCCGAAATGTATGTTTTGAGAAAATATCAGTTCACCAAATTCCTTCGAAAATTTAACACATTTATCCCTACCCCGCGAAACGTATTATTCTCCCCGAAATTTTTTATTACTACGCCACTGGGCTCTGTATAATACTGTATATAGAAAACGTAATAGTTGTGCTGTTAGTTACGATCATTTACGAAAAATACAACAATTTGCTGATAACAGTAAAAACAATATGTACGATTAGTAAAGTATAAATACAAAAGTTTCGACATCCTTTTGTTTAACAAAAAATAGATTTGTTAACGATAAACTCAAGATTTGTAGTATGTATATATGGTAAGTCTCATACACCCACACATGAAAAAAACTTTCAAATTCTAAAAATACTAACTGTAATTGGGTACAAAATAATGCAAAAAGTCACAACAACGAAAATGTTAATTGTTTTCATAAATCAAAATTTATTTATAAGGAGTGACATAGAAGATAAAATTCAATTTGGTTATACATATATATTATCCATTCTTTATTTATATATTAGAAGATAAAATAAAAATATTTAGGTACATTATTATTATCTTTCTACTCCCACATTTTCTGAGCTCGTATTTCAGGTTTATAAATAAACAATACACATTCTGAAACCTCAATTGCAAAAATATCAAACTATTGTAATATAATAATATTCCATATCCATTACAACTTTAGATAAATCAAATTTTTTTAAGACTTTGATGTCCGGTATCATCATAAAGGAGCTAGCAAATTTGCTAGCTAGCAAGCACTAATTATATATTCTTTATATATCATTATATTATATATTATATATTGATACCTCAAATGAGGTATCAAATGTATATGACAGTTCTCTTAGAGTTTCATGTAGACTTTGACAAGTTTCACGCACGCATAGTATGTAAATACCAACGGTATTAAAACAGTGGTGATATTATGAAAATTATATGTTACAATAAGTTGATGTATTACTGCTCTGAATTGTATAGCAAAATTGGAGATAATCAGTTACAAACGAACGTGTTTATCAATATTCAAATAACGTTAATACCAGAGAAATTAATTATTGTATAGTTCATACATAAAATACATTACAATATTACAAACATCATTTTTTCATCATTTTATTAATTGAATTTAATCGTTTTGACTTCTGAGCTACACACCATCAATCATAATCATCAGTTACAACTTTCTCAACACATTTTCTTCTTACATACATTTAAATTAAAACAAATTAACATCACATAAGAAATTACTTATGCACAACGGTATATACAATATACACTCTATCTAGATACCTATGCAAAACTAGGATCACTTTCACGGTTGCATTGTTGGCACCACTGCACTGTGCACATTCACAAACTCACAGCACTCTACGAGTACGACTGTTGATTGTGAGTAGGTATTACGAATATGGCTTCATTAACATAATTACACACAGAGACCTGATGAACAGAAGAGAGGCAATTGTCATTAATTATATTTATCTATGTATGTGTATTTGTTATTGCATGTACTAGGAGGTTTAACGAGGACGTTATTTTAGATTTACTAACGATTGAGAGAGGTGGGCATGATTTTTATCAAGTCGCAATTCATTTTGTAATTGATTAACAAATATATATTTATTTATTTACTTTGTGATTGTGAGTTATTGCTTGTTTAATT
Source organism: Sialis lutaria (assembly GCA_949319165.1). NCBI lineage: Eukaryota > Metazoa > Arthropoda > Insecta > Megaloptera > Sialidae > Sialis > Sialis lutaria. The sequence goes on from OX439241.1 coordinate 21,186,090, forward strand.
TACTTATGTAAGTACATATTAAAATTGATTCGTTCAGAAGACAAAACGATTAACTGAAATTCTACCTAAATTCTTGGTATCATAAAGAATTTTTTATGGAGCAAAAGCTAAACTAATGTTATTTGAAATGTATAAAATTTTTATGAATTTGTCCCGGTTTTTGAAGCAGTGATAATAAATGTATAGTAATGTAAATTCTATGTTTTTTATTATGTATATTTGCCACTACTGCATTTAGTTCAATGATTTATAGTTAATGCGCCTGCGTTAAAGTCATTCATATACGTGCATATATCAGTATACCTGGGAATATTTTTTTAGATCTGAAGTGATCAAATCAGATCTTGATATATTTGCACTTGTTTTTGATCTGTGGAGACTTACAAAGATCTACAAAGATATATAAAGATCGTTGTAGAGAGTGATAGATATTGAAACGTTGAAAATTCATTAAATTTCAACGTTAACGTCTTCAAAAATCTTTGTAAATATCTGTAGATCTTTGCTGGTCTCCATATGATTTTTCTCAAAATGCAAATCTATTAAGATCATTTACATTTATTACCCCGCAGATAGCGTTAACTTAGTTTTTGTGCTATAGTAAATTATTTATAATACTGGACATAAATCATTTCGGTAACTCTTGGATACTAAAATTATTTTCAAAATTGTATTATATGTATAGTACAGAAAAAAAATCCATGTAAATACTCTAGCACAGCGGTTCTTAAGCTCATGTGGCCTAGGGACCCCCTTTTGAACAGTTGTTTTTCTGGGACCTCCCCCCTCTTGGCAGAAAAACAAAAAAGGTCGTTAGATACTGATTAATCACTGGTAAATATAAATGTAAAAAAAACTTAATTTATGCCAAACATGTTTCACGGATCCACGGCAAGAGTTCAAGGGACCCCGGGGTTCCGCGGACCCTAGTTAAAGAACCACTGGTTTAGCGCAATTTTAATATTTTGTTTATATCCGGAAATAAATTCAGAGTAAAAATATTTTCTAAATTGTTTAAAGTGTCAGAAGATACTTTACAATTTGAACAATACAAAACTGCTTTGTTAATAACCATGTACTGATTGTTATTAAAAAGAACTAACCATAATTTTTCACAAGTATTAGCATATATTAATAATATAATTGCCTTTATCCGCATCTTTAATTATAATAATCCAAATTGTTTACCAACATATAATTACAATTATAATATTAATAAATGCAAATTTCATTTTCCTTCTCATGATACAAGAATTTAATTAACTGAAGATAAAAACGTATTAAAAACGTTTTACGATTTTCGGCGAGAAAAAAATATATAAACAATTATAATGACAATTTCACTTAGAGCGCGTGCTTTGTAGATTCCCATCATTCTTATTATATAACAGTTTCTTACGTAACATCGCAAGAAAAAAGAAAAGAAAACGTGCCGACCTGACTCAAGGTTTTTTTTTGTATTAAATGGTAATCATAGATTTTTAATTTCACTATCGTGAATGAATTAATTACAACAGTTAGACAATGGCTTAAGAAATGTAAATCCACGTGTACTTAACTATCCAGATGGCTTAGCATTAATTAAGGAGTAAAGGTGACAGACTTGATTATAATAATTTAATGATCATAATTTATGCACAGTTGTTTTTTAACTATAGGCTGAATAATTTTAAATTGCGCAAGTCGGCTTTTATTTTTTATTTTCATTCATTGCATATATTATTTGCATAGGTTTGCAAAGTTAACTTCGTTAATCGTGAATTCGTTAATAAAAAAGTTAACTTCGTTAATCGTGAATTCGATAATAAAAAAGTTAACTTCGTTAATCGTGAATTCGTTAATAAAAAAGTTAACTTCGTTAATCGTGAATTCGTTAATAAAAAAGTTAACTTCGTTAATCGTGAATTCGTTAATAAAAAAGTTAACTTCGTTAATCGTGAATTCGTTAATAAAAAAGTTAACTTCGTTAATCGTGAATTCGTTAATAAAAAAGTTAACTTCGTTAATCGTGAATTCGTTAATAAAAAAGTTAACTTCGTTAATCGTGAATTCGTTAATAAAAAAGTTAACTTCGTTAATCGTCAATTCGTTAATAAAAAAGTTAACTTCGTTAATCGTGAATTCGTTAATAAAAAAGTTAACTTCGTTAATCGTTAAAGCAGCGATTCTCAACCTGTGGGGCGCACCCCCCTAGGAGGGCGTGATAAAACTGAATGGGGGGGAGGCGCGAGAATATCGAGAAAAAAATATTGTTAAAAAATTTATTTAATTTACTGAAAGAACACCAATAAAATACATTCTGACATAATAAAAAATAAATATAAAATACATTTACACTGATATACACTTATAAATAGGATTGTATCACAGTACTGCACAATGTATTTAATAATTGACTTATCAATATTAAATAAAAAAATAAGATTAATAATTATTAGTGACTTCCTTGGGCCTGTCTTGGCAAAGTTTTTCGAAAGAAGGTTTAATATTAGAAATTAACACTTAGCATTTTTTTTTATATATTTAGCTGAGATCTATTTTTCAGTGAAAATTATTGTATGAGGGTTTGGGGGGGGGGGGGGCGATGAGAATTGTTATTGAAAATTGGGTCGCAAATACTAAAAGGTTGAGAAACATTTTTTTGAGTTAACTTAAGTGGTTAACTTAATTTGCAATAAGGATTTATTTATTCAATTTTAACATTATTTTTTATTAATTTTATTAAATTATAGATTAAATCATATCAGATGGAACTGAAAATCGATAAAATTATTAATACATTAAACAAATTATTGGTTTAATGAGATAATGAATAAAATCTCTATAATCTTTGAGGGGCTGTAGCTCCCATACGAGTAACTTTCGGACACATGCTCACATAAATTTTGCTTCCTCGCAATATGAAAGATACGAGAATTTTTGTTTAAACTAACTCTCGATAACTGCCAATATATGTATTATAAATTATTATCAAACATAAAAAAATGAATTAAAAATTATAATTATTTATAAAAACCGATTCGAACGATTTAAAAAACGTACCGGAGCGAAAACCCAACCGCTCAAGTTCCGTAAATCATGAACCAAAAATGAATTAATTTTTTAACGTTTCGCATTCCGGTTTTGATATAGAGATGTCCCGAAAGTCAGGACCCATAAAAAGATTATGAAATATATTTTTGGACCATTATTATTTTTAATTACAAACTTTTTTCTGTATAAGTTGTATATTTTGGACGAAAAAAATTAAATGAATCGCAAAACCATATATTATTATATAGTGTCATTTTTAGTGTATTTATTTTAAAAATATGTAAATTAAGAAAAAGTAGTTTAATATTTTTGAGGAATCTAAAGTACCTATATAAAATAAATTGCATTTAAATGATAAATATTTCATATTTTTACATAAGAAATCCTTGACATTTAATTATAAATTGAAAATATACAATAGTGAATCATATATAATTATTAAAAAAAGTAGTAAATTAAATATTAGGTGGGTACATATATCAGGCGTAATAAAATGACATACTGGGTATGATGAGTCATCCAACTAAAAAATATACTCTTTAGCAATGGAGTTGCTAGAGGAAGTGACACCCAGAACGAAAATCAAGGGTGTCACCTCCACCCTCTCCCAATTAAAAAAGCAGAAAATTAAAAAAAAAATACTATTACACCACATATTGACAATTTTTTTTTGACATTTCATCCCCTGGAAGCTTAAATTAAGCAAAACAAGGAGGTAAAAAGGCTTTATTTTTTAACATACTACACTGGACTCATTCAGGACGGACCCCCTTTCCCTTTATTAGCGACGCCTCTGCTCTTTGGTCATAACTAATTAAAGTAAAGATTGTACAATGAACTATCGTATCGCTTCTTGTAATTGGAGAACTCTATACGTAAATAATCAATTAATTAATAAATAATAATAAAATTCAACCATTTTATAAATGTCGTATTCAATTGAAAGTTTTTACTTAAATATCCAACTTTTTATTGACAACTTCTCAAGTTAATATTACGCATGGTTAAGCACTTAACAATCACTATAAAAACACCTCACATACACACGCACACATATGAAGAATACCTCAACCTTAACCACAAGTATGCATGGGAAATAGAATACAGTATAACCACACTAATAGAGAAAAAAAACTATACGAACACACACATATCAAAACCATCGAGTCTTTAAAAATGTATAAATATGTATTACGTTTTATGTATATATAACTGTCATTTAGTCATAAAAACGGCGAGAAAAAGTATATTTTAATAAACAGACCTACCTATGGGAAGTTATGTACAGTAGAACCTCTTTAAATCGTTTTATGGTTTTTTAAAAAATCAAATGAAAGATGTAATTTGTTCTATATTTTGGAACACAGGTATAAATCGAGATTTAAAAATCACACTAGGTATATGTAATACCCGCAGATTTAGAACGCCAAAAAACTGACAAGATCAATGTTAAATCCAGAGAGAAATGATAACTCCGGGCTCCGGTCGGGGGTGGAAGTAATATTTTGTCATTACAACAATTACACCCTTAGCTGCCACTGTGGGGTACCAGGCGTCCCACATTTTTTCAACGTCAATGTAAACTGTTTAAAATTTACAAGCTTTTCAGTTTTTTTTAAATATATTAAATATTATATATTCTTTTAAATAACCGATTGGTGTGCATTACATATTGATCAAAGATTATAGAGGAATTTTATTGAATTAAAATACTCAATAGTTCACGAGTAATTAGCATTTTAGTGTCTGGGGTACGAGGTGATCCCAGTGTGGCAGGTATGTTATTCTGGAGATGTGGAGCAGCTAAGGGTTAAACATATTTTATTTTATAAAATTAATATTTGAATTAAAATATAAAAATTAATAATCTCAACCGGCAGTGAGGGAGGGGGGGGGGGGTATTTCCCGTTGTATCTCCCTTAGATTCAACACTAGACAAAACAGAAATACTCTATATGTAATAAATATAACTAAAATTTTCTTTTACATCAAAATAATTCGTATTTTAAAAATGTATAACGCTGTCATTTTAACAAAAATACAGCACTCATTTTGTCATTTTGGTGTAAACACGCTACACGCTACCCCAATAAAAAAAAGATAAACAAATTAAGACTTTAAAATCATAGTATGTATAAAACATAACAAGATACTTTAAACTACACCACAAAAAAAAACTTAAATCACAATTTAAAAAACACACAATTATGTATTAAACTTTTTAAATCGCACCGCAAAAAAAAACAAGACTAAAGACTTTATAATCATACTATATATTAAACAGTATACGCATATTTTAAACAAAACCACAAAAATATATTTAAAAAAAACTATAGTTAAAGCACACAAGAATTAACTTTTTAAATAACACCGCAAAAAAAGACTTACAACTTTAAAATCATACTATATATTAAACAGTATACGCATATTTTAAACAAAACCACAAAAATATATTAAAAGAAAACTATAGTTAAAGCACATAAGAATTATGTAAATATTCACAATTTAATTCATACTACGCGAGAAACGTCAAAAATCCGTATACAAAAACACTAACTAAACATCCCGTGGACAATGGTCAACTGGATACACGCGTTTAGTCTCTCTCTTGTAGTCACCTCCTTCTCCAGGCCTACTAGACGATCGCTTCCTAATTAACATACATTTGTTTAATTCAATGTTGATTTCTGTACGAGTATGTTTTTTGACACAGGGCGGTCAAGTTTATTTATTATTATTTTTTTCATTTCGTTTTATTTTTTCTCAATAGATGTTTGTGTAGGTAGATGTATTTATTTATGAATAGCAGTAGGCAAATGTTAGTTTTTAAATGGGGAAATAATTGTATATAATGAGATAAAACGCCTTTGCGTATTTTTTTTAAATAAAAAGTATAAATGGATTGTGTTATTCACTAATGTATCGTATCACAACCCAAATAAAAATATTTTTTTAGTAATTAATGCAGTTTCATTCAAAATAAAGTTTTAAAATTTATAGAATACTAGCGCATTGGACCCGGTGTTATCCGGGTTAATATCCACAAATTATACACCAAAATTAATAAAATATTGAAGCTGTAAATTAAAGAACTATTTATTCAACGAGTACACAGGTAGAAAGGATTTCTCAAACCAAGTAAACCTTGTTTTGTATATAACGAAAACAATATTTTCTTAAGATAAGCAATAATCTCTTAAACCAACTATAGTATTCTTGAACGAAAGAATAACGTAGTTGGATTAAGAGTATGTCTCTTATATAAAGAAAATATTATTTTCGTTATATACAAAACAAGGTTTTCTTGGTCCTTTACAATTTTTTTTCTGTGTACACAGGTAGAAAGGTTTACTTGAGCGAAGTAAACCTTGTTTTGTATATAACGAAAACAATATTTTCTTAAGATAAGAAATATATTCTTAAACCAACTATAGTATTCTTGGACGAAGAAATAATATAGTTGGATTAAGAGTACTTTTCTTATATTAAGAAAATATTGTTTTCGTTATATACAAAACAAGATTTTCTTGGTCCAATACAGTTTTTTTTGTGTGTACTATGTTTTTATATAAATTTATATGCTGTAACATCATGGAAAAAAACTAGGCTAGGATTACCCATTAAAAAATTATCTAACTATTGGTGAAAACCGCATCAAAATCGGTCCAGTAGTTTTAGAGTTAACTTGAAACAGAAGATAACCATGGCTATTAAAATTTTATAATATTTTTTTGAATTTATTGGAAGATATAAAACAAAATTTTTCTTTTTGCGTATCAAAAACGATGATATCTCAATTTCGGCTAATGAAGTATCAAAAAAAAGCTGACAATTCATGGCATTTAAATATTTAAACGTATTATTATTATTAAAATCGAAGTTAAAAAAACGTAAGTATTTTTATCTAGAACCAATTATTTTAATGTTCTTCTGGCAATACATTTGATAAATATATCAAAACTGAATTATTATAGATACAATTTGACCAGGTTGAGTATACCTGGCGCATATATTTCTCAGCCCTGTCTAATTGTCGATGCCACTGTGGTCCAGATTAGTAGAAGATGATGATTGGAATGATAAGCCAAATGTTGCATGCGCCTTGTGTGTTTTTTTGTATATTTCACGGCCGTTATTGACAGAGGTACAGAGGTCACGCGATACCAAGCGATAAACCAAAATATTTTGTCATGTTAATTCATGTACATGCTATATTTTGAATGACATCATAGACAATATTAAGTTTATTATTTGATTTGCAAAAATTTAATCATTTATGTTGATAATAGTTCATATATTTTTCAAAAACATCATGGATTCTGGACAACATAACATTTTATATATTTAAAACAGTCGCTTTTAGTAGTTTTATATTTAAAGTAAATTGATTACTTCGGTCAAAAATTACTTATTAGGCCTATTTCACACATATACGGTTTCATTCGGTTCGGTTCGTTTTCGGTCGCTGCCGACAAGTGTGAAACGATGATTCAGTTTATATTCGGTACCTAATAGAAACCGCACAGAACTGAATACTCCCTCCACACGGACAGATTTCATCAGGTTTCAATTCGTGTCCAGGGAACACAAAGCAATGAACGCGTTCACACATACTCGGTTTAGTTTCGGTTTTAACCTGATAACGAGTGTTATTTTTTTTTAAGTTTTGTCGCGGATTTTCTAATAAAATGAGCGGTTTTCTAGATGTTGATGTGGATCGTCTTCATGCTCTTTAGCTTCGGGAAAATAGTGTAGAATGCTCCAAATTCCTGCTGTAAAGTGATGAGAGGGTGCTCGCAATGAATTCTAGTATTCCTCCTTCATTTTTTAATTTTTTTATAGAGAAACAACATGGCAACAACTTGCTTTCTCTCCATGATAACTATTGAGTTTACGGAAAAAAATAAAACCTAATATGAACCGTATGAGAACCGTGTATGTGTGAAAGGGTTTGATTCGTTTTCGGCTGAAACCGAAAACGAACCGAACCGAATGGAACCGCGTATGTGTGAAACAAGGCTTATGTATACAGCCAGAAGCCCTGAATAACTATCAATATTTAGTCCAAATCCCTGAGTTTAAAAATTTCAAATACTCTAATGATGTAAGTACCCCCTATGAAGGTATTTTCCGAAATCGAACCCCTAATGGGGATAGGGTAATTACATTACACTTTTTCGCCATATATCACAAATACCGAAATAGTTTCCCAATTTTTGATAAATAAATTTTTCTAATGTAGGTTTGTTTATTATTTTTCATAAGTGGTTATTTTTTGTGGAATTGGTTGCAATGGCTTTTAAACTGGTCGCATATAAACAAATAAAAACAAGTACTTACATTAGTCATTGATGCGTCACATTTTATAATTGAGATGTTTTAATTACTCTTTCGGAATGGTGCACTCACAAGTCAAAGATCGACAGAAAAGGGTTTTTATCATAATTACCGCAATTAAACAAGTTGGAATGACACTTAATAGTTCGTTTGGTATGTCGATACTTCCAGGAATCTTTGTAGGTATAATAAAAATGATAGAACTGTGGAATCAACGATATCATAATTATTATTGAACAAAAAACTAATATTACCCTTTATGAACTTAGATAGGTACCTATATAAATTCCTATAGGTAATTTATTTCATTAATTCTGAATATAATTTGTAGTGTAGCTTTTTTTATAATCTTTTGCTTAAAAATTTTACCAGGTACTAGCAAAATTTACTAGCTAGCAAGAACTCTTAAATGAGGTATTAATCTTGTAATATTATCTATGGATTTGCTATGGAATTTAGAGTAGTGATACTTCATCGTATAATATAATATCACCACTGTCAAAGTCTTCATAAAACTCCAAGAGAACTGTAATGTAAGTTTAATACCTCATTTGAGAGTGCTTGCTGGTAAAGTTAGCTTCTTTATGTGACCGGAGATTTGCCATTTTTAGCTTTCGAGCAAACGGGGTCATAAAAAAATCTTGAAGCCAATACTTTAATGATTAACAATTCATCGTAAATTTCATTTATATTCTCAAGCTAGTCCTTTCTCTTATTACATGACCCTTTTTACTTAAGATACTAGGATTTTTTATGGTTCCATCAAAATGAAAACTATAAGCGAGACTTTTCTATCGTCTATAGCAGGGGTCGGCAGTCTTTTAAGTTAGAAGAGCCAAGTTGTTAAGGAAACAGGATTTAAAAAAAAACAGGAAAAAAGGTAGGAGCCATAGGTATAAATGCTGTCAATTGTAATGACCTTTTTTTAGACATTAAATACTAATTACCTTTTTTTTAGACATTCACTTGTAATTTCCCTTTTTGCCCTTGCAATTGAATAAATAGTTAAAATCACTGAAGAGCCGCAAACGACTGTGCAAAGAGCCACTGGGCTATAGCATAACTCAAAAATTAGTATACAATATAATAAAATATAAATACAGTTCAAATCGGTTAATACAACATATCTATTTCAACGACTCAAAATAACAGTCCGATTGATTCCCATATAATTGCCTTTTTACCGGTTTTTTCGACTTAATATGACTGGTCCGCTCGTGCCGTTTTCTATATGTTTTACTGTGTATAGTGTTCCTATACGCCAGCGATTCTCAACCCGTGGTACGCGTACCCCTAGGGGTACGCGTTTCATGACTTGGGGGGACGCGAAAAAAAAAGAGTAATGGCCGATGTTAAAAATATAACTATTTTCCTCTCGTCTCGATTCAGTTTCCCGCTGTTACGTAACTTTTCACATTAAATAACAGAATAATAAATATACAGAAGCGACACTCAACAATTGGATTTCAAATCCTTTCAATGTACTTGTCTACTTTGAAAGTCGAATTTAAAGGAAAATGTCTTATTAACTTTTGGTCACATATCAGCACCGAATATGAACTAGCGTTTTGTTACCATTTATAAGTACAGCGCTGATGGAAAGAGCATTTTCTTCGTACCTCTTTATTAAAAACAAATACCGTAATAAGCTGAATGCAGCTCCAGATTTAAGATTGTACCTTGGGTACCTTGCATCAATCGAACCTGATTTCAAAAAACTATGTGCCTCAAAGCAAGCACAAGGATCTCACTGAATATAATAAGTTAAAATTAATGTAAAATTGCGAATATTTAACTTTATATTTATAATAGTTTATATTTATTGTGTTTTTTTATTAAAAAATTATGTATCTATAAAAATCTTTTAGTTTTCATTAATAAACATTTTGGGCACACTCCTTGACACGTCATTGTTATTTCTTTAGTGTAAGAACAAGTTTCAAATAATAACAAGTACGGCTATTTAAATTATAAACATTTTTCTAATATAAGGGGTACAATTTAGGATAATGAACTGCCAAGGGGTACGCAAGCTGATATACGCGTTCCAAATTGATTGGGAATGCAAAATATAGTCCCGATAATAAAATAAAAACATATGTCAACCCTATACATAATATCTAATAAACAACATATGCCATGGCAGTTCGTATACAACTTCAATTAGTGTAGGTACGTACGTCATACCACATATTCATATGTATGTATTTATATTACCTATTTATTTTTTGACAATAGTGACTTATTGCATGCGGTACGTGCACGCAGAGTTTATTAGAACATCTCGAACAACAATAGGCACGATTTGTTTCGATCCATAAATAATAATATATTAGTCATATACAACCAAATGTACATAAGTTTATACAGTCATCATTATAGTATTTTATAAGTGTGACGAATTTTGGAAATTAGTTTTTTGTGTTTTTATTTTTTGGGATAATATTTTCTTCATTTGAAAATGAGTATTTTGAGATATAGTATGAGGGAAAATCATTATTTAATCCACATGCAGTAAAATGGAAAATGCAAATTTTATTTCTGGTAAATTTTAGTTATTTAAAAAAAGATCAATTATTAGACAAATATTCATCTTACATTAGTGATGTAAAAGTTTATGATTTTTTTTTAAATATTCATGAAAAGTTTCCAGAAAAAGTCAGTGAAAAGTTGAGATTGTAATGATAAAAACTTATTTTTTTTTTTTACAATTTTATTAACTTTGCTTGTTATCCGTTTCGATTAAAACTTGAAATCAATTTTTCATCTACTTCCCGATATCCATTATCTTCAAATTTTGCAAACTTATGTATTCATGATGACAATATAAGAATCAATTTAATTTTTAAATTTTGCGCATTGTGTTGTACTTTTTAGCTAAAGAACAAAGCTTTTCAAAAATTTGAAAATTTTCACAGGTAAGTGAAAACTTTCAGTGAAAATGAAAAGTTATGAAACTTTTCGCCTTTACATCACTAAATGAACTAAATCATTTTGTCAACTATAGTTCTGTTTTATCTCTTTTATAGGTATTATTTATGCCTGGTATTAAAAAGATAATGACACAAAGTTAGCAGCTAACTGGCATTTTGAACGAGGTATTATTATTTATTATATTTTTGTGATGTTCTTTCTAGAATTGTAACAGAATTTAGAACCTGGTATCTTCTGCAATTTACTAAAACACAGTTGATATTATATTTTATCGCCACTGTTTTTTTTATAACTTACTGCGAATCAATAAATGTCCTGGAACTGTCATAAAAGTTTTAGACTCCATTTCAAATTGCTTATAAGTCATCAAATATTAATTAGTTATTTTTAATTTCGGAAATATAATACCACAATGTTAGCAACAAATAACAATAGTCCAGGAAACGTAGAATTTTTTACTGGTGTAAAATTAGGAAAAATGTATGAGGTGTCAAATTTAAACAGTGGTTAGAACATGTCGATATGTATATTTACTGAAAACTCTCTAGCAAAGTTTGCACCGGAACACCCTCAACCAAGGGTACAAAGTTTTGTACTACGAGGATTTTGTAAGCGTACTGTATCTAATAGACGGAATGTTCTATCAACCTCGTCTTTCGCATTTTGAACAGATAATTAAATTTGCTACAATATTCTTCATTATTATTTAACCAAAAATAATTGTATACCTTTCAAAAGGGCGGTTAAACTAAAAAAAAAATAATTTAAAAATGCAAAATTTTGAGCTTAACACCAAAAATGTGTGCTAATTAATTGCAGTGCATTTAATTGCCTTTCCAAAAAATTGAAAATGGGGTTAATCAAACTTTTAGTTCACTAGATATACCCATTTTACGAAACCATTACAATACAAATGATCTTCCTTTTTATTGTAAGTTAAATATCTGTATACTACTTATCTACATACAAATTTAAATAAACGAAATGCAATTAAAAAAAAACTGTGCCACATATGTACACAAATGCGTATCCCTTGACCTCTAACACATTTTAATGGGTCAACGAGTATAAATCTTCATAAAATGCTATTCTTTTGTAATTATGTTTTTATTTATGGACAGTACAAATTGGTTATAACACTGTTTATTACTTCTTGTTTTATAACTCGTATCTAACACTTTTGCATTGTCTATGGGAGTAGAATGTTATTCCATTCACATGGTAAATGTCATCTTTGAAACAATAATAATGTTAGATAATTAACAGAAATTTATTTTAATTGACAATAAGATATTTGATGTGGGATATATTTATTTTGTGCTGTAAAAAGATAGTTTATAGTTATTTGTGAAGATGTTGTGTTAAATAGGATAAAAAACAGTTAGATTTGAATAAAATATACTTGATTTTTTCTATTTGGATAGAAATCTGTACAATTAAGATAATAACGAAAATTGAAATGTGCCTTAAAATAAACAAGTTATGTATTATTTTAAAGATCTTGGTTTGAAGTTGTTAGATTTTATTAAAAAATATATTAAAAATAGATTCCACGTTTCGATGAAAATGGAAGTATTGTAATACTGTCGAAAAATCCGTGTTCGAGATAAGAGCAGATTCTGATTATACTACCATCAAATGTAAAGAAAAGTCGTGTTAGATTCGGTGTTTGTCTGCTTGCTTATTTTTTGCTCGACATAGATTTTTTTTAGCAATTGTAATTATTACTATGGTCTTACGAATTATTAATTTTTTTTTCAGTCCTCTTCATCGAAATGGCTATTGATTTCTATATTTTTTTAAATGTTATTTTTGTTAAAGTTTTCCGGCAAGTTTCATTAAAAATTTTCATATTAAAAATTATTAAAAAAGATGTTAAAAAAGCTCATTTCTAAACATTTAATTTTATTGATCAAATTTTCTAGATATCCTTTAGAAAACCCGTACAGCAAGAAAAACTGACCGGTTGACAAATACGACGTCCATAAAGGTAGCAGAGCAATGTCAGCAAAGTTCACTTGACTAATATTTAAGTGCTAATTATTAAATGCGCAAAAAGAAAATTTAATTAGCATTTATTTTTTTAAAAGAACATTAAATTTTCTTTTTCCACATTTAATTAGCATTTTTTTTAAAAGATCGTTAAAAAATTTTTTGTGCATTAACACTATGCAACAAAAAGAATTTACAGAAATTTGAATAGGTGATTTAGAAGGTATTTGTCATGCCGAAACCGAATTCGTTGCCCAATCATGTCAGGGTTTTTTAGATATCCGAACCTAAAAGTCCCAAAAATGACGATTTTGGCAATGTTGAAGTATTTATTACTAAGTAGGTATTTTTTTTCTGAAGTTTTCTTTCATGATTTCGAATAGTACTATCTTTTCTCTTTAAAATGATTTTTTATATTTTACTATGCGATTTTTCTTAACCGAAATATACTACTTTGAAGATAAATGTAGTAAAGTTCATTGTATCTACTATACTACACTCTATTGACAAAAATATCATATCTTCAAACTAGTACATCTCGATCGAAAACTTTAGAAAAAAATTACCTACTTGATCATAAATTCTTTAACATTGCCAATATAGTTATTTTTGGGACATTTAGGTTAGAATATCTAAAAACCCTGACGTGATGAAACCTATTGGGCAACAAATTCGGTTTCGGCATGCCAAAAGCCTCCTAAATTTTCTATTCAGATCTCTGTTATATTACAAAAGTATTTTTTGTTAAATAGTGTAACTAGCACTTAATTATATTATTAGTCAAGTGAGTTTTAGTTTTGCTGATATTACTCTGCTATCTTCATGTACATACAAATACGCACTTTTTCAACTTCGTGGGAATATTTCCATTACAACAAGCACATTTATACAAAGAAGACCCAACCTGTCCATCCAGTAATAATAATAACAACAACAGTATAAGCAAACATACAAAAAACAGTCAAGTGAGACATTCCGAAGATAGCCACCTCTCATTATGTATGCTTATGTACAAACACGCGCGGACATTTGTTACATATTCCTCTACTAATATGTGTGTGTGTGTGCGTGTGTGGGATGCAGAAACCGCTTTGACTTACCTTAAAAATGACACCTACATGTTAAATGATTTTATTTTTATATACACATATCTCCATTTGTGTTATAATGAACCAAAAGCCTCTAGGTATTTGTCTCTTATCTTTAACGAATCTTAGATGCAATTTAAACAAAAATGTTCTCTTATATCTACATACATTTTTATATGCATATTATAATAATTTAAAGATCATTAATCAACTAAAAATTTAATAAACCAGTTGGGAAAATTTATATATTTTATAAATTTTGCATTAATTTAATTTTAAGCAATTTGTTTTGATTTTTGATACTTAATCAAAAAAGTAGAAGGTTGTCAATTGGGCAAATATATTTTTATGTATGCTCGGGCATAACTCCGACAAATATGCATCTATTTAGATGATTTTTGTTTGTGTGAAAGAATATACTTCCGAGATGGTCCCATATAAATTTTATCAGAATCTGACCATGGACTTTAATGATACGTCACTCAAAAGGGAAAAATAAAAAAAAAACTTTTTAAGAAAAAAATAAAACCTAAAAATTCTGAAACTATATACCTAATGCGGTATTTCCACTGAAAGAACAAAACAGAAACATCGTGTCTTCGTATTTAAAAATATATAGGGTTTATTGCCTTTTTGTAAAAAAACACCGTGTTTCTGTTTTGTTTTCTCCGTGTAAACACCGCATAATAATTTTTAACAGTTTAAAAAGTCGGTGCCACGCCAATAAAAACATTTTTAAGTAAAATCTACTTCAAAAATTGTTTGATGTCGGTATTATTTTTTTTCTTAAAAACTTGTACAGTGAAACTTGATTAAGAGGGACTTGGATAAGTGGGAAACTTTTATAACTAGAATTTATACTGAAGTTCCGTCATTTCTCCATGTTGTAGGATAAAATAACTGGTCCCTTGAGAATCCAGCTATCCAAGTTTCACTGTACCAGATAAAAGAGTTTTGACTTCTGAATATAAATCTTCAATACGCTGAAATTCTTTAGAATTTATATTTTGATGTTTATTACAAGCTCTAGTTTATAACATATAGACTATTCCTTGGGATAAAAATTAATTAAATAAGAAAGATTTGTAATACTACTTCAAAATATTAATCGAAACATTAGAAAATCAGTGGTTTTAGAAGTGTATGCATACTAAGCTAAGATTCTGTCAATATTGAATAGCTTCATCACGAAAAATGTGTGTGTATCAAACTATGAAGTATTATTTATGATAAAAAAATAATCTAATGGAAAATAATGTTTGTAGTATACAAATTTTAACTATCCAGGAAAAAATTGTAGATCTGCAGAGATCTACTCAGATCTCGACTGATCTGCATTTTGAGACAAAATATTTTTCACTAGTTTTTGATCTGAGGATACTTGCAAAGATCTACAACGGTCTACAAAGATCTAAAATGATCTACAGCAATCTACAACGATCTACAAAAATCTCTGAAGATCAGTGTCACGTTGAAAATTCATGGATTCAAAGTTTTAATCTCTATCACGATTTACAACGATCTCTAGAGATCATTTTAGATCTTTGTAAGTCATTGTAGATCTTTGCAAGTCTCTACAGATCAAAAACCAGTGAAAAATATGATGCTGTCCCAAAATGCAGATCTATCGAGATCTTAGTAGATCTCTGCAAATCTACCATTTTTTCCCGGGTATCCATTTTTTAACAGAAAATGTTTCTGTTTTAGCATAAACGATCCCCGCTTACCGACCGCCCCTTAAAGACTGTATCCAACCTTCTAAAAAATATTTTTTTAAATAATAAAATTCCAGGAGGGGGAGGGGGTAATTTTTATAAAGAAAATTTAACTTGTTTAAATTATTTTTTTTCTATCCAAGTATAAAAATAAAACAAGAATAAAGGAAATAAATTTTTGTTTAAAAAACATATAAATTCGTGAATGTTTATAAATACTAAATACGCAGAAACTTCTTACATGTTAACTGTTTATTATTTATAATGGCAACAAAAACAACACAATAGGTTGAATTATGAATTTATATATTCATTATTCATATATCTTTTTTTTTCTTTTTATATCAACAAAAAATAAAAGATTTTTTGTCTGTGTCGGTCTCATAAACCGGAAATACTAGTTGTTCCGCCCATAGATTCTAAGTGACCACATTTGTTTTGTTGATTTTTGATTCTTTTATAGGTATGTCTGAAATAACATCTTGATTTCACATAAAATAAAATATATTTCATATGATTAATTTCTTTAACAATAAAAATACAAGTGTGAGTCGTAATATTTAAAAATTAATGTGGCATAAAAGTCAAATAAATTTTTATTATTCCATCATAAAACTGTAAACTTTTTTTTTGTACAGTGGTATATTCGTGACCCAACTGCATATTTTTTTATAAAATTAATTTTTAACACTAGAACGAAAGAAGTCAAATGACTGCTCTAGACTGCTCCTGTCTTTTTAGTGTTAAAGGACTGTTTCTCTATTCATATCGATAAAAAATTGTTTTTAATTTGCGTATTATTTAATACAAAGACCATTGTTCTTTTAATTTTAATTTTTGGAATTATTTCTGAGAGATATTCACACGATCTAACACATTTTAGTCTAAGGCTGCGAACTCTAAAAGAAGCGGAAGTGACGTACATACGTAAATATTTACCTTTTGATACTAATTTTTATGAGTCACACTCAAACATCTGTATTTATGAATTTTATAAAAACGTTTAACAAAATCTATATAATGTAAATGTATTTTTATAGCTTAAATACGTCGATTTTGCTTTCAAGGGGGACATTAAATAATTAAAAAAAAAATACTTACATCCAATTTGAACATTTATTGAATTAATAAAGGTTTTGGATGTTGGTGATTTTTTTTTTTAATTATTTGATAAGAAAATAAGCCTACTTTATTTTGAATTTTAGTTGTAAATGTTTGTTTTTTGATCAAAAATCAACGCATTCATCGAATTAAAAATGTAAATAACTTGACTAAAACTAAACAGATTTGAAAAAAGCAAAAAGCACCTTGTTTATAATGCAAAAACCTTTTAAATGAAATATAACTTGCCCTATCATGCTATTTAAAATTTTAAGGGTTGTATTCATAGCGCTAAGGGTTGAAAAGATTCTTGCAAAAATTTTATAGCAAAAGATGTCCCCCTTGAAAGCAAAAACGAAGTATTCCAGCATTTTTTCAAATTCTTATTTTAAATGATCAAAAACACGGCCGTTTCGTTTTAGTTGGACCACCCCTATAAAGGATTTTCCTCGTAGATTATGAATTTTTTTACGACATTTTCGAAAAGTTGTACAGTCGAATTCGGTTAAAACGACATTGAAGGGACCAGTCATATTAGGTCATAAATACCGATAGTCGTAATAACCGGTGAACAGGCAATTATATGGTATTCAGTCGGACTTTTATTTTGAGTCGTTAAAACCGATATTGATTAAAATTGCAATTGAATTTTCGAAAATGCTATTTGTCTTGTAGAGTAATGTAGAGCAGTGGTCCCAAACCTTTTTGTACCTAAGAGTACATTCTAGAATACCGGTTGGGCGGCGGGCACCATTTATTTTTTCAAGGTGCCTACATCAAAATCGCCATTTTGATTCAGATACTCAGGCGTTTCTCACGCCTAAACCAAAAAAGTCAGACATATGCTCTCGCTGACTTTTTGATGGAAAATTTTGTAATCTACAAAAAGGTTCAAAGGCATTTTTTCATATATTTCTTAGTTCATACGTAAGCCGTGACTGGTAAAAAATGCTATTCATAAAACATTGATCAATGTTTATAATATTGTTGATATAAATATATTTATAAACAATTTTTTTTTAAATAAATACGCTTATATTTCTCTAATTAGTTACTAAAAATAAATTACATGTAATTGAAAACTTAATTTTTTTATCGTTCACAGTCAGCGGCGGGCACACGTAAAACAGTCGGCGGGCACAATGGTGCCCGCGGGCATAGGGTTGGGGACCACTGATGTAGAGTATAGAGTACCTACTTGTACCTTTTTTTATTCGGTGAAAACAAAAAAAAATATCTTATACATTTTTCCACCCCCTTGCAATACCTTAGGAGTTAAATTTTGGGAAATGCTGGAATAATTGTTTCATTTATTTGTTTTGTAGAGTATGTATGATAAGTTTCAATTAAATGCAAGCAAAAAACACATGTTTTATACAATCTTTGACACCCCCTTTTAATCCCGCAGTGGTTGAATTTCGAAAAATCATCTTAATGAGTCCCTACATCATAAAAAGAAGACACTTATGAATTTTCACATTTCTAGATCCAGGGGTTTGGGCTGTATATGTTGTATTAACCGACGTCGTTATAACCGATTTAGACAGTCGTAAGCAAAAACAAATATCTAGTTTTTCGATCCTGGTATTTTTTTTTTATTTTTTGATCAATTAAGACGATCTTGTTCTTATATTTTTTTTTCTAAAATAGTTAGTAATAAATATATTTATAATGAATGTATGTAAAATAAATTGTTTAATAAATGAAATAATACAATTTATGTAATGTTAAAATATAAAAAAATCATCTTCAAATTGAAAACATTCGAATAAAGATTATTAATTCTTAGCTAATACATATTATGTAAATAAAATAATAATAAAAACAATATGTAAGTGATTAGTGTATAAATATTTCAATGTCATGGGCACTTCCTTTATCTCCATACAATTATTTAATCTATGAACCACACAACATCTATGGATCCGCCCTTGTACAATCACGACATATGCAACAAAGTAACAACCGAAATGAATTATTGATACGATAAAACACTGACAGCGTGTTGACTCAGCAACAATAATAATTATTAATGAAGATCATAGTCAGCTCGTGCATTGCCAAATACTTCATATATGTATACGAATGGATATATTGCAATGAATGGGCTTGATGAATACAAATGTCTTTTTAACAGTGTAAATTTAAGACATTGTACTTGTATACAATATGTTTATAAGTAAATATTAGCAATTTGTTATGCAGAATCGGATGTCACTCGTTAATAACTGTGATGGTTTGGACAGTTATTTATTATTCAAAATTGGTACAACATTTTTTTATAGATTTGTATACAGTATACATGAATCAGTACCTACTATATTTTAAGGATGAGACTATTTGCACTTTCTGTATGTGCATGCAATTGGCTATTTGCACATACCGTATATGCATGCAATTGGTTATTCGCTATTTGCACTTACAGTATGTGCACGCAATTGGCTATTTGGACATACCACTAACCTACTCTAACTTAGCAACCCAACCTAATTTGGTACATATACAGTATGTGCAAATAGCCAATTGCATGCACATACTGTAAGTGCTAATAGCCACTTTCATATTTTAAATTAAAATGTTCCTAATTAAAATTATTAAGAAAAGTTTACATACATTTTCATATGTTCCATCGCTACTAAAATCTTTCGCCCAGAGTGGAAAAAAGTATATATTTTTAGATGAAAAAAAAGAAATGTTCTCCGATTTTAAATTTTTTTACTTAATCTTTCCGTTTCAGGTCAAGACAAATACTTTTTGTTCCGTGTCTGTGTGTCTGTCTGTCTGTCCCACGAATCCTTGTAATATGCATAACTCATGAACCACTGAACCGATATCAATGAAACTTGGTTAGTTGGATCTGGCAAGAGAACGGTTCCATTTAAAAATTATTAAAATCCTGTGAAAGGGGGAGAGGTGATTATTAGATGTGACTATTTTTAGCCTATTTTTATTGGAAATAATTTTTTGTTTGACGAATGTATATTCAAGTATTTAAAACCATCACAATTTTATTTAAATTTAAACCGCAGTTTTAAGATCTGTATATGCAAACGTCGCTTAAACTTTAACTTAACTGTTTTAGTTTAATAATTTAAAACAGGGTTTACCAAAATGTAGTGCGCGAAGGTGTATCAAGGGGTACACGGCGTGCTTTTTAACATTTTTTTATTCAATAAATTTATGTTTTTAACAACAAATTCTGCGTAACTGAGATTTTTTACTCTTTTTTTTAATTTCATTAAACATATTTGATTTTTTTACATGAAAAACAGCTTCAAATTGCGATTTGTAATTCATTTTTTAAACTCTCTTCCCCTCTAACCAACACCTATGGGTACGTCAGTAACATTTATCACTCAAAAGGGGTACATGGGAATTTTAACTTTTCTTTTCTTACATAATTGTAAGTATTAAAAAAATCCACACATATATTACGTTACATAACTCTGAATCCACACCTGATCTCAAACATCCATCCCACCCAATAATAAGTCGAGTAACCGATGCGCTCTACATAATATTTGCCTGTGAAAAATATAAAAGAAATAGAGCAGACATGTTGAAAGAAATAAACAAAAATGTAACCACTTTCCTATTTAACATAAATACAATTTTTCATATAAAAATTTTTTTTGGACATTAATAAAATACCTAAAGGCCAATAATCTAACAATATAGAGGCAACTTGGTTTAGGGTGCAATAGATTAGAACTCCTATTGTGTTACTCCTGTGAAATTACCCGTGAATCATTGTCGTCATGTTTGTCTAATCCTAAATGCTTTGATTGACCCAAAGCTAATCCCATTCCATCTATGTGTCCCCGTTTTTAGAAATTAAGAGAAACAAATAAACAATTAAAAAAAAATAATAATAATGAAAAAAAATATTAATAAAAAAATAAAAAATAAGTTAAACGTATAAAAGCTGTCTAAAAGAGACCAGCAGGTCTCAAAAGACTTTATTATAAAAATAATAAAACGGGCAAGTGCGTGTTGGGCACGCACATGATAGGGTTCCGTAGTCATTCTCACTACGATTTATAAAAAGTATTTTTCAAAAATTTCGTGACTGAAGGGTTAAAATCAAAAAGTCATTTGACTTTTATTATTGCATTTTAGGAGACCTATCAAACGACACCCCACTCAATGGGGTACATGAAAAAAATGTGAGTTCACTTTTCAATCTATGAAAATCAAAAAGTTATTTGACGTTTTTTATTACATTTTACGAGACCTATTAAATGACACCCCACTCAATGGGGTAAGTGGGGAAAAATATGTAAGTTCAATTTTCAGTCTATGAAAGGGGGGTCCAAAATATGTTTGACAATGTTCGTTATAATTTTCAGTGAAAGTAGTAATTAAAAGCTACATTCTGGAATTTTTTCAGATTTTTTAAATAGATAGTTTAGAATTTAGAGGGGGGGACGCTTTTTTAATGACTTTGGAGAGCAAATACATCGTGATTAAAGGGTTAAAATCAAAAAGTTCTGATACATTTTTTGTTACATTTTAGGAGACCTTTCTAATGACACCCCACTCAATGGGGTAGGTGAAATTTTTTTTTTGAAAACACTTTTCATTTTATGAAAAGGGGGCCTAAAATTTTTTTTTTACAAAAATCTTATCATTTCTGTTTTTGGGTCATTAATCTACGACCGTATACCAAATTTCATCTTATAATCTCAAAATTTTTGAAGACGGACGGACATGGAGAAACTATAAGGGTTCCTAGTTTTCTACGGAACCCTAAAAAAACCGGCGCGCTATAGAGCCACAAGACACGATCATGCGTTACAGATAATCCAACTGGACCAAACAAACATCGTCATACACACAAACCTCGCGCTATAAAATATCTGTGTGGTGGATCTCGTGCGGCTAATAAGCACCACGGGATGAGTTATTAACGCACACAGCGTAGCAGGTACACGGAGATCATCTCCGGTGATGTATCGTATGTGATATATCTGATAGCCGGACCTCACACAAAAATAATCCACCGTGCCCTGTAGAATTGTCAACAGATTTGTACGTGTATGCACGTGTTTGTGTGAATGTGTCTGTGTGTATATGTGTGTGTGAAAGAGAGAGAGAGAAGATATTATGAATTAGGGGATATTTTGGTATGGTTGGATAATTGTTGTCAAATTTAATCTTTCTGTGAAATTATGATGTTTGATATTTATTATAATGTAATGCTTACAGGATGTCCTAATAATCTAGGTAAAAATGATTTTAAATGTCCAATTGTATTTTTATTTCTGTTTCGAGTTTTAATATTTTTTTTTTAGTTATGTTATGTGCCACTTTATTCTCCAAAAATAATTCGCTTTTTTTTAATTTCTACTTTCTTTTACCTAAGTATACACATAGTTATTTTAACCCATTACTTTCCGACTTTTTATTTCTTCGTATTTTTTGATCAAGTTCTCAATTCTTGTTGAAAATATTACCAAAAAGATAAATTAATTACAAGACATAATAATTATCAGTCGCAGACTAGATTATTATCATGAGAACCCAATGTCATATTTATAGGACATCACTTTATTTAACGACGATAGTCTGTACCTGTATTTATTTTTAAAATTATTGATATTGTTATGCTTTATTTACACTCTCATAAGTAATATTTTCTATAATTTCGTCAATTTAAAAACTCTGGAATAATTACACAAAAAATTAGAAAATATGATGTCCTATAAATAGGACACTAGGAAGTAAAGGGTTAAGTATGTATGTACACTCAGCGCTCCACACAACGACCTTCTACTTAACACCCGTTTCATACAAGGACTGGCCCACTGCTCTATGGAACGACCTTCCCCTGTCCCCATCATGGCTAGAACGTACTAAGCATTCCAAAAACATTTCTCGTTCGTCGGTACGGTGGTGGGGGTCCCTCTAGCCGTCGTTGTATGGAGTAGTTGAATTACTGACGCCGTCGTTGTATAGAGCAGTGAATGTATTGTAAAGTCGATTTTTTTTCGAATTCCAGATTTTGACAGAACTATCCATTTTTATGACATATCTGCCATGAGTGTCGTGGGACTTTTATTTACGTATTACAGAGATTAAACATTGCAGTGCACACGTCTGTCATAGGTATTATGAGACTTTCTTATACGTAATTTGTGGTTCTAATTAATAATGTAAAAAAAATCTTCTGCCTAATCATAAATGATGGGAAAAATAAATTGGACATAAATTATAGATAATAATATACTTGACCATTTTTATAAAAAAAAATTCTATTATTCGCACCGTTTCTAAAATAATTCAAAAATTGACAAGATTGAGTAAATGTAAATTTCTTATTTAATAATAATTAGTATTGAAAAATACGTTTGATACTGTCTGATAAATTTAATTTATTTCTCATTAATTTATTCTACCTTTTATTAGTTTGTCAGAAATACATACTATGTTCAGTCTCAGTATTACGTATAAGAAAGTCGCGTGGTACTCATGGCAGATATTTTAAGTAGTTCAATAAACAATAATATATTATGTTTATTTTGTGTGAAATTTTATTCATACTACCCATAAGAATAATATAAATATTTAACGAAATTACAACAAAAAATGAAATATCGACTAGCACGGTTGAGTTTTTTGTAAAACATCTGTTTTTTAACACTGTTTTCATTTGAATAACAAAAAGCTCGCTGTGAATATTTTCACGATAAATCTGAGCCACATATATAACATAATAATATATGCATTCTTTTTGCTAATAAAACTGGAATACTAACGAACCCTTCCGCAATGTTGAAGAATGAAAATGAAAAAGTAAACAAGGGGAATATTATCATGCGTTGGGTACTTTCATCATATGAAATATAAATTTCTAACAAAATTAAAATTTAAAAAGAACAGTTTACTTCGTATAAGTATATGTTGGAAGTTCTAGCTGAAAGGAATTTATTTTTTAATTTTGTAAATTTTGAAATTTTAATATTAGTGGTTAAGTATACAGTGGAACCTCGTTAGTACGTATTTGAAGGGACGGAGAGGAAAACACGTATGAATGAAATATTGTAATATTGGGTCTTAATGCTGGTATCTAAAAAACATATTATAGCGAAAAACACGATCTTGATGTAAAATCTCAGGCTTTCATAAAAGATTAATGAAGACGCACTAAAGAATTATTTAACAATTGGTGATAACCGCAATGAAATCGGTTCAGTAGTTTCCAGGTCTATACTCATACAAACGAATTTTCATTTTTATATAAAAATTGATAGTTTTCGAGTAAGAAATTCTTGAAAATCCAGCGCTCTGTTTGGTTTGCTCTTAATAAAAAAATGACATTTTTAGAAAAAATATTTCAGAACTAAAGTTATTTATTTTTTTTGTAAATTACGAATCTGCAACAAAAAATGCGGGTTTAAATTTGAAAAAGAAATATTTGAACTTAATATCAGTACTCGGTTTGAAATATTTTTTCTGAAAATTCGTTATTTTGGAAATAATCCGCTTAGCTGGAAAGTCTAAACAATATCCGGTACTTATATGGATAAAGAGAAAAAGAACGATAAATTAGCTTTACAATAACAACTGTGCTGCAACTAATATTGTATTAATGTGCATTATACGAAATCGTAAATATCTCGGCTACTATGCGACATAGGGGATACATTTTTCCCCTAGTACGCCTACACTTCATTTTTATGCATTATACGAAATCGTAAATATCTCGGCTACTATGCGAGATAGGGGATACATACTTAAAATACTTTTTTCATGAAGTTAATTCTTTAGACTATAGAATCAATGTTCTTTATTAACTTTTTCCCTGTATGTATTTTTACATTAGATATTAACTGTTGATAATACGACCCTTGCTACATATTTATGAATATCTCAGAGCGTATCACATCGGTGCGGTGTTTTATTAATTGTGGGGTAGACTAACTTTTACGCGCTCTTTTAGACCTGTATTTGATTGTACGATCAGATTGTCTTGATAAATTGTACCATATGTAAATAGATAATTAAATACTTTTACGGTGGAGAAGGATGTTCTCTCAGGCTTATCGGTATTGAACGTCAAAGAAGATTTAATACAATGTAAACCGATGATTTTAATCATTGTTTTGATTACTAATATTTATTTTAACTCATTTAGTTGTTATATGCATCGAAAAAAAATTGTGTTGAAGTTATACTTCTTCAAGCGCGTTCAGGGTGAAATTTTAGTATGCAACGGAAACAATTTAACACAATGAAGTTAGGTTAAGTGAAGTTAATAGAGATTTCTGCTACGATAGTCGGTAAAACAGGTTTTTCGTTTTTTATTTGCACGCTAGATGTCACTACCTAAAAAAATATTACTTCTTATACTTGTAAATAAGAACACACACACCCTTTTTTAATATTGTCAAGAGAAGAGGAGAAATAAAGTTTTATTTTAAAATAAAACAAACTTGGTTAATAAATATAACAGTTTAAGTTTTTGTGATTCCATAAATTATTTTAATATAACTTTTTCTACACATTCTTTCGTATTTATTTATCGCAGAAATAAAAATTGATGGAGATGCAGATTTTTGTAAAATTTATTCAAAATATTATGTATATTGCATTTTTTTGAATTCCAACTGGTATAATTAAATAATTAAAACAGCAAATTGCTGCATTAAAATTTTTGAATGTTTAATTTATTGTCAAAAGCAAGAATTTGCGAAATACATTCATTTTTCATATTATGTAAATAAGATTTTTTTAATTCTAATTTTAAATGATTTGAAATAATTATATTTGAAAGTCTACATTTCTTGTTGAATCAGAATTTTAACAGCTCAATTATATAAATTATTTTGATTTCTATCTACGAAAGTTTGAACCGGAATCAAAAACATTTGATTGAAACAGTTAATAAACAAAAATATATTTAAAAATAATTATGAACTAAACAATAACCTATAAAATACACTATACACAAAAAATATACGTTTTTTATAACTAACCCTTTCAGCCCTGGTGGTAGCATTTGCCGCTAGATGTTTGCAGAGCTCTTATCTTTACTAAATTAGACTGTAATTTAGTTTTTATAAAATATATCGTTTCAAATATATGAAAAACATACTTTATTTTATTTCATTTAATTTTCCACGATTTCCTAGTTTTTACATCTAAAAAACTATTTCAAAATTGATGAGGATGTTTCTGCAGGTGTTACAATGAATAATTAATACAAGAAAATACTTTATTTTACTTAATAAACAGCAGGGTTCATAGAGTTAAATACATATGTACCTATTCTACTCTATCAATAATTAGTTCAATATCGATCATAAACAAAAAATCAATCCAAATAACTTCTTGGTTCAGAGTAATAAACAAAAAGTATATAAAAAATTAATTACCCTTAACTGATTTAACTTGATTTGTTCGTTGAATACAGTGGCGGCGTAATAAGCAGTTATTATTTTTAAGGAGGTTGACATCATAGAAAAATAACAGAGAGAATTCGATTAAACATTGAAAAGAACAATTTATATTTAAAGAATCATTGCAAAATTTCAGTTATTAGGAGAATAGTTTAAAATATATTAAATAAACAAATTAACATGCATAAATTCAAGACATGACAGGAATTTTCAAAGTGATGTGAAAAGAATTTGATGAAAATTTGAGCATACATTATATATTCATTTACAAAGATAACTGTATATTTTCAGAATGAATAGAAACCGCATTTTTTTAATTAAAAAATGATTAGTGTATGAAAAAAAGAGAGGGAGACGCATCTATGTGATTTCGCATGGTCCAGAGAGAGACACACCTTGCCTTTACTGTAAGCTTATCCAAAGGCACTTACCCGCACCATTCCCCGCATTGCCAACCCCACATCCTATACTGTCAACCTCTTTAAGTAAATCTAACCGCTTTGGACTAACTCACTCTCTCCACGTAAGGATTCGAAATATTTTTCGGACCCCCTCCCACCCAAATAGCCTAACTTATCTAGTAGACGCTTTTCTACTAGAAGCTATATTTTCATAAGTTATTAGGAACAGAATAAAATCAATAATACCCAGGGATAAAATATAAAAAAAATTATTTGACGTGTCATTATTTATTTTTTAATTCACGTTCCGCCCCTGGTTATAGGCATGTGATATACATACTTGTACACAAACTAATTAAGCGCGTGGTTTATTGTGTAGCACCAACCTGAACGTAGCTTTTGTATATTTGAAGTTTCCGGACCGATTTATATTTTAAATCACAATACCGTTCTCTCGGACCACCCGTACTTTGTGAAGCTTATGTCCCGTACACGCGCTACTGTGCTATCATTGTGTCCAACTACACTGGAAATTAATCATCAAGATTGACAGGGGCGGGTTTATTAATAAATTATTTTTGTTATATTACAATCGTATACCATTTAACGAGAATTTAAAAGAAATTGTTATATAAAACAAACGTATGATTAAGTATTAAAAAAAAGTTATTGCTCTGCGCCATGGATATGTATTTTTTCCACTGAAACCGAATCTTAACTCACAAGGAAACCTTTTCAAGTCGAAAATTCGTATCGAGTTTAAACTTTGTATATAGTTAGAGGAGGTCAAGGTAAGTCAGAAAAAAATTGTCATAGCTGCGGTAAAACGGTTTAAGGAGGTGAAACACCCCTATGAAAATGTGCAAAATAATCATATTTTTTCAAATAACTCTGAAACTATTGAAAATTTTAAAAAATCTACAATGCAAAATTTTTATGATTTTTTATGCTCTTTCGAATGGCGATAGTTAAAATTCGAAAAAATTAAACTGTTAACCCTCACCTCCCACCCACATTTCATAGGTTTAATTTTTTCGAATTTTGACTATCGCCATTCGAAAGAGCATAAAAAAATCATGAAAATTTTGTATTATAGATTTTTTTAAATTTTCATTAGTTTCAGAGTTATTTGAAAAAATATGAATATTTTGCACATTTTCATAGGGGTGTTTCACCCCCTTAAACCGTTTTACCGCAGCTAAGATAAATTTTTTCTTACTTATCATGACCTCCTCTAACTATATACAAACTTTAAACTCGATACGAATTTTCGACTTGAAAAGGTTCCCTTGTCAGTTTAACCTCTAAACATCTGGATTTTTTATAAAGCCTTTATTAATTAACTTGCCCAGTAATTAACATTGAAAGAAAATCTTACAACTCACTTTTCACCGACTTCTAACTGTCATATCGATTTGAAAGTTTGTACACATGTACACTCACCTCCCTAATTAACGACCTTCGAATGAACGACCGCTTGAAATAACGACGAGCCAAATACTCGAATTAGCGACCTCCCCTATCCCCTTCATAATACCACCGACTACTATATTTCTGTGCAAAATTTAAAGTTACCAATTAATGTTGATCGTTAATTCAAGAAGTTGAATTAGCAACACCGTCGTTAATTCAAGCGTTGAGTGTATAAATCCAGTGAAAATGGAATATAATATGACTTATATTGTTTTAAATTCAATATGGCGGACACCCTTAAATGGGGGATTACCTTTTTCCTCACAACCCCATTGATATAAGTAGGTATCAAATGAAAGGGTTTGACGAGTAGAATACAATGAGCTATGACTAAAGATTTTAGAGGGTAGGAAGGAGGGGGAATTAAAAATGGTTTTAAAAAATGATGTAAAGAACACGACAGTATTTTTTTTACTCTTGTATAAGTTTCTAAGGACTTACAAAGTTGAAGAAAGTCATTTATTTGGATAAAACTTTAAAACTGTTAGGTTTAGGATAAAATAAGAAAAAAGCATTAATTTTCTTAAGCTGGAAAAGTTAACTATAAGATATACAAAAACAATGATTAATGCAAGTACATAAAATGTTAAATGTACCTCATAAAATATTATATTTCATAAAAAAAAATTAAATGTGATGTACAGACAAATGTTAATAATAAATTTTAACAGCAACACCGCTTGTTGTTTTAACGACTTGGTGTCAAATGATTTGACAGACACATACCATTATGTTATATAATACATGCATTCCGTTATATAACATATATAAGTTAAGTGTACATATATGTAT
Organism: Sialis lutaria; assembly: GCA_949319165.1. NCBI lineage: Eukaryota > Metazoa > Arthropoda > Insecta > Megaloptera > Sialidae > Sialis > Sialis lutaria. The sequence continues at coordinate 21,215,357 of OX439241.1, forward strand.
AATACATAACATATATAATACTACATAACTCATGTACATGAGTTTGTGCCATGTCACTATAAGAACATGTCGTGTATAGTGAATATATATTTTCAACATTCAAATCGTTCAAAATCCAAAATTATTAATTTTACAAAAGAAGTTGATGATTTAGAAAATATAAAATATAAACAAAATTAAGATGATATTGGGGCTTAAATTAATTTTATAAGAACCTCTTTTTAAAGGATAATCATCAGTAAATAATCCATACTCAATATTACCTATATAAATGCAAAAATGTGTCTGTCTGTTTGTTACCTTTTTACGACTAAACCGCTATACCGATTTTGATGAAATTTGGTAGGGAGATAGCTTGCATCATGAGGAAGGACATAGGCTACTTTGTACCCCGAAAAATTATACAATTATTTAAAAATGGGTAAATATTTGACAATTGTACGTGCGATCTGTTTTATCGACTATAACATAAATCTGTATTAGATCATCTTCTTTTACTTAATCGTCTTCATCTGACAGTTCCTAGTTAAATTAAATTCCTCACGAACCATATACATCTTAAGGTCTCTTTACAGCACCCAATTTGCAGGATCGATTTGTAGGGAGGTAGAGTGGGGGTAAATTGTGTTCTGTTCTAGTAAATAGTGTTTTTTACTTCAACAAAAACGAATAAACTGTGGTTTTTTAGTCACTAAACTAAAAATATATCCACCTTAACCACAAAAAAACTCGACACGTGTTTCAACTTCACAAGAAGTCCTCATGAAGAGCCTTTCAGTTCCAGGTTGTTTAAGGTTGAAATATTACATTTCAGAATATATACATCATGATAACTTACAAAAAGTACGAGACATCTACGCGACTTTCAAGTCATTTTTCTGAAAATCCCTATGGACCTTTAGATATGTATTATATTTTAAGTATTCAAAACCTTGCAGTTCGTGCATGGTTATGTAACATAGCAACCGTACGTTATGGATAATATATCAATACCTCTTGTATTTTCATGTGAGGTGTCATATACCGAACGTATGACATCAAATCAAAATGTGTTTGAAACGTTTATCACGTATCGGTCGTAAATTCTGGAAAAACTGTTAAATTAATTACTGATATCGAATTACTGTTGCTATTTTAAATTCACAGCTGCCTTGTTGTTCTATAATTATGCATGTGTCTGCAGATTCCGGTGCGATAATATTAGGTACTGTGTATTTAGTATTAAGTATTTAAATTATTTTATAATCATAATAAATATGTTGGTATGCATAGCTGAAGAAGGCATTCTTTAAATCACTGTTGAATCAGAAGAAGCATTGGTGTAGACATGATTTTTTTTATAGGGGGATTTTCATATATTTTTTTGTTTTCGAGTTCTAAGTTCTAAGTGATATATTGTTGAAAAATAGAGAAAAAAAGCAGGTTCAAATATGCTTTTGTGCTCCATATGCAAAACTAAACTTAGGGTTTTTAACTCGAAAACTAAAACTGATGGGTCAGTCCGCAGTGACGGTCGTGACATTTCAACTCGGATTGGAGTTCATAATTTCTAAATAATACTAATAAATAACATGGTTTTACCTTTTTTCTGTAGATCTTAATGCAATACATGTATATTGAAAGCATAAAAATTCTACAGTTATTTTACAAAAAATTGTCAGCGTTCAAAGCTCTGTGACGGTTGTGACGTCAACTATTGCAAGTTTTGCAACCTCTATCCAAAAACCCGAAAGTTTAGCGAAAATATTGAAGTTACTTTATAATAATCATACTTTAATAGGTTACGAATAAATTATTTTTTAGTTACACAAGAGCATCAGGTAAATACGTAATCTATTTAATTGGTTATTACCCAATAAACATTGTGACGGTTGTGACAGAAAATTGTGACGGTCGTGACACGTTGAATAAAAGGATACAATAAGAGTACTATTTGTGTGTTTAATTGCTTATTGATATTATGAACTAAGACTTATAACAATTATTTATCAAATACATCAATAGACTCATTAAATTTATAATAAATGCTGTTACCCTTAGTCATTATTGTTGGTGAGGGTAATTTTTTTTTAATTCGGTCAAACGTCACGTTTGATATGTAATTATCAAAGACTTTTAATAGTTTGCCACGAGCGTCACTTATTGTCAAGTAAGTTATTGCGATTTCACATTATTTTTTGTCTTTTTCGAAAAAAATTTTAAATTTTTTGTAATATTTAGAAAATTAATTATTTTTTTTTAAATTTTCTTTTCGTTTATGAAAATTGATGTTAAATAGCCTGTTAATTTTATATTTTAGTATTCATTTTCGTAAAATATTTTTTTAACTATCTGGTATCGATTACCGCGGACTGACCCTGATATAAAAATTCTAAAACTACCAATCAATTTTGCATAAAAAGTGACTTAAGAAACTGTAAACAAAAAATATATATGTATCTACTTTGACAAACAAGTTATAATAATTTATAGAAATTTTGAATTTGTGTAGTTTTTTATGTACCGTTAAAACAACGTGGATTTTTTAAATTTTTTAGGTGGTAAACTCACCCTTTCCTTACAAATAATTCATCTCATTTAATTAAATATATATCTCTTAAGGTTATTCGATCATTAGAGCAATGTATAGATAAAAGTATAAAATTTTAATATGTTATTTATGGATAACTCATATATTTTACTAATTTTTATTTAAAATATTGGACGTATGTTTTTTGAGTAATTGGATATTAAAAATAGAGTTTTTAACACACGATAAATAAGAGAACTTGCCGAAAGTGCTCTATTTATTGAAATTCTACACAATTGGTTATATAGAAACGTTTTAAAACTAATTATTCGAAACTTCAACCCTTTTAAATACTAAAAAAATTATAAAACAAATATATTCACGTGTAATTTATTCAAAATAATGAACATTACAACAAATTAGTACATGTATGTACTATTATGTATACCGTTCTGTCTATTTCAATTTTCAAATTAAATTAAACTTTTTTTACTTTTAATAATTAACAAAATAAAATATTCCATTAAATATAGATGCATGTGTTCTGAATATAAATTAAAAACAAAAATTTTCGAAACCAAATTTTTGTTGACAGTGTTCTACACTTATAACCTTAAAGATACTATGAGATACACATACATAAAAATTCATCTGGGACACCCGATATGTGGTAATAATACCTATATTTAAAAAATAGAATTTGATTTAAAAATTGTGAAGATTATCAGGCGTACCATTTTTTCAATTTCCCATACATGGCAACTGAACTATTATAAACATGTTTTTAATAAATCCATCTAAACATACGATAGTAGTATATGATTATAACTATGATAAATAGCCACTAGAGTATTTATTAAAACTTAATACAGCCTCAAAGCTTTCACTCTAATAACAGGAAGTGTAAAATATCGGTACAAGATACATTTCACACATTACGGTCTCGGTAAATATTTATAATACGTATCTATTAAATCAGGGGTATCCAAGAATACAACATTTAAAAGTTTCAATCTTTATTTTATTGCATACTAGCTGACCCGGCCACGCGTTGCTGTGGTTAACCTATACTTTAGCAACATGTGGTGGTTATGCTATTAAATTGTAGGTTATATGAAACGTTTGGAAGTTTGACATAGCGCCATCTATTGAATACTTACTCAATCCAGTCAACAGATGTCACCATCTGTTAGAATCGTTTGGAGCTAACAGATAAAGACAAATAATTTGCAATAAAATAATATTGCGATCATAAATTGAGATGTAAGCTATCGTATCTTTCAAGTTGGATCAAACTGCACACGGTGTACAAATTTGATTAAAATCGGTTAAGTAGTTTAGGAGTCCATCGCGGACAAACATGTGACACGTAATTTATATATATTAAAATTATGTTACCGGCAAAGTATGTAATTCAGGCATTCTATATAATTTCTAGGAATTCTTTACAATGCCTAACGATTTAAGGAAAGTATGAAATAATCGTTATTTATTGTTATAATAAATAAAATAAAATATTAGTTCAAACGAATATTAAGTATATGATTTAAAATTGTTAAAATAAAAAACATACACAAATATTAGATATTATTTAGTCATTTAGTAACATGTTAAGCCAGTATTAAGTAAGATAAATAAAATAAGATAAATAATCAGTATTTTATTAAATAAAGTAAACCAATATCTGTGACTGAACCAAAATTGGTTGGTTCACCCTATTTATGTTTATATTTCTAGTCTATACAATGCCTAGAAAATGTATATAATTAAATTCATTTCATACATTGCCTGGTGATTTTTAGGCATTTTATAGAATACCTAGGAATTCTATACAATGCCGGATTTCATACATTGCCGGTAACACATATACTATAATTAAAAAGAATATCCAGTTAGTACATTAATTTTTATTTGCTTAAATATTATTAATGAAAATTAACAAAAAAAGTGGGTGTGTGTACTTATGTACGTGCGTTAGAAGTTATATAGTGCCATCTAGCGCGCAAATGCAAAACTAAAAACCTGTTTTACCGACTATCATAACAGAAATCTGTACTATTTATTTTTAAATAATATTTTTTTATATCGGAATCTACAAACTGCTATAATTTTAAAAGTGTTTTCATTAAATGTATTGTAATGCCCCCAACCCCAATTTCCTTCAGTCTTATTCATTAACAACTACTTAAATTTTAAATTAGGGATATAGGATTGCACATTATTTAAAAAAAGGGCAAAATATATTAGAATGTAAAAATTAAAGTGTTCTAATTCTTATATCTAGATTGGCGATTTTTATAAAATAAGGTTATTTTAGTCTTATTTGAACACCCCTGCATTAAGTAATATATCAATGTATGATAGATACATGTATGATAAGTAGGTAGGTTACACTGTAAAACGTATTGTACCTTATATATTTTGATTGTAATATAATTATAATACACATAAATAAATAAAATATTTTGTAATAGATTAAATTTTTGTCAACGTTATCACTATATGTACCCAATTAAAAATGTAAATAATTGTTATCATGTATTTATCTACTTATTTGTTAAAATAATATAATCTTAAACATTTTGTACTGATAAAATATTAAAAATTTTGCAAACAGAGAAAAACGAAAAATAATTTAATAAACAAAAAATACTTTTTATTTTATTTTATAAAAAGCGTAATGTAAAAAAGTATAAACAAAAAGGAAAATTATAATTTTTCTTATCATTTTTTCTCTCACTAGTTTTAGCAACAAGAAGGGAGAGGTATCGGGCTAGGAGCGTATATTTTTAGGACCAGTTGCTTTAATTATATATTCCGCAACGTTTCAATAAAAATATTTCGAGAATTAGTGGTTCACCACTTTTTATAATTAATTATACATGCAGTTGAATTACGTACACCCATACCTCACTTTGCGTCGTGGTTACGTTCCAAAAAAACACGACGCAAATTGAAACGACGCAAAGTGAATTATTTAAGATACTCTCGTTTTAATTAAAAAAAAAATTAAAGACGACGCACAGTGAAAATTAGTACTAATTCAGCAGCGATGCAACTTCGAAAAAAACGCAAAACGAAACGACGCAAAGCGAGGTATTGGTGTATATGTACATAATATGTCCGGTATAATAAAGGGGCTAGCGAAATTTGCTAGCTAGCAAGCACTCTCAAATGAGGTATTAATTTAGAGTAGTTATATTCCAGCGTATTATAACACAGTTGGCGACTGTATCCGTTTTAATTGTTTTAATATCGTCAGTGTTTACATACAACGCGTGCGCGAAACTTGTCAAAGTCTTTATGAAACTCCAAAAAAACTGTCGTGTAAGATTGATACCTCATTTGAGAGTGCTTACTAGCTAGCAAATTTGCTAGGACAATAGTCGGATTTTAGCAACTGAAAAACAAAGCAAGGATCTTGAAAATTAAATTTTGAATAGTTGGCATGATTGATATAAAATAGATACTCACTGGTATTATCTAACCTAAAACTCTATCGAATATCCACTAATACTTATTGATAAGATAATACACAACAATATTCCATGGTATTAAACCCATATGGTTTTGTTTGTTTATATAATCAGTGTGCTTACCAATCACAGACCGTTCTGGTCTAAATATTAATGTAATTGAATTTTCGAACAATAGAATTGATATTCGTACATACATATAGCGAGTAGGTACATATATTTCAAATGTATTATAATACTTATTTTTTTGTTTTACTTGATTGGTATTTATGATAAATCGATTTATTATTCTATTTTATATATGTCAGATTATCTAACGCTTATAATCTGGAAATAGATTTGTACTTATTTGAGTTTGTATCCATTAAAAGGTGTAGTATTATTAAAAGATTATTATTTTTTATTTCAAGTATATTTTAATCATGTACCGGGTGTCTCAGAAAACATTTTCAACATGAGGATTTCAGTATTGGTTAAATGAGATGAATTATTTGTATAGTGAGTATTACTATTCATACATTTAAAAAAAAAATTAAAATTCTGATTTTCTTTAAATGGCTATAATTTTTTTTTATCAAAGTATGGTACTTTTTGTTTGCGGTTTCTAAGAGTACTTTTAAGTATTACAAGTGACAAAAAAAGTAAATATCCCATAGCCAACATAGTGGCCCATATGAAAAGCTAAAGTCAAGACTTGTAACCCTTTAAAAGTGATAAAAAAATTCTAAAAAGATTAATCAATTCTGCTAAAAAATGCTTCAAGATACCGGAAACAAAAAGCATCTATCTATTTTGACATACATACAATTTATAGCCCTTTGAATGGCAATTCGAAATATTCACGTTTTTGGATGTACCGCCAAAATCACAAACAATTAAATAAAAAAGATGTAATTTTCACCCCCTTAACCTTACAAATAATTCATCTCATTTAACCAAATCTGAATCTCTTATAGTTACTGAGGATCCCCATATGCTGGAAAACATATCTGAGCATCCGACATATGTAGTTCATAACTAATTTTAAAGAGATGTTTTAACACTTCGTTAAAAGGAACTCACGGCTCTGTATCGTTTAGTATTTCGAAATAAATCTACAGGAAGTTCCATAAATAAGAAGCTATAGAAATTTATACATATTTATTTATTTTGTTGCAGGTACAACTGTGAACACTTTCAATAGATTACGTAATAAATGAGCTCTTACTTACAGGACATCCAGTACAGTAAAGTGCACTAAAAGAGGTGCCATTTGTTAATAAAAAAAAAACGTTTATATCTCAAAATTAAAATAACACCCCAAGCGGAAGTAACATAAAATTCTATAACCGAAATAAGTAAATATCGCACCTAGCATTAAAGTATTGCAATCCTTTCACAAACAGAGCCACCCACGGTGTTCGGGCGCCCGAGGAGGTGTTACAAGTATCACATTAGAGGCGGTTAGCGGACCACCGAGCCCAGTGGATACATTCCGCAATCCGTTAGCTGTTTGTAATATTAAGGCCCAAATAGACGATCAGTATTACCAATATATCGATTATTAAAATGTCTCCCACGTCTCTTATTAATTCTGATATTAAAATAGATATTCAAGTTTTGAGGCTTTCGCGGTGATCTTGATATAGATTTTGGCTTCTGGGTGTAAGCCGCATCGATTTGGTAGTGTTATCGTAATTTTAAAATAATTTTGTAAATGAAATACACAAGAAAGATTAAGACTCCATAACACGACCAAATCGACGCGGCTTACACCCAGAAGGCAAGATCCTAAAATAGATATTATCAGGAAATAAAGATGAAGAACATCTTTATAAAAAAAAACAACGAATAATGCTTTATAAATGATATTCGGCGACATATTTATCTGAAATGTTTGGGCTAGGCATTCTTGAATATTATGTATTTGTATGAAGGTTAAAAAACTGTTCATATTTTTAACTTTTTAACTGGCAATTTATGGGTAGTTTTAAAGTAGTTTTGTGAATAAAATACACCAGAAAAATTAAGACTGCATGCGGAAACGAGATTGGCTTGGATTCAAATGAGACGAGTCTCAGTTGTAAAAGATTATCAATAGTAAATAAAAATCTACTGTTAAAATATGAATAAAAGATTCAATATGGTGAGTCGGAAATTTCAAGAAACGGCCTTAAAAACTTGTGATTTAACACTATTGGGCTATTTTCTGTGGGGCTATATGTTAAATCCCAGGTTTACACCAACAAACCCAAAACCCTCGGTGATGTTGAGACCACCATGCGAGTAATTATAACCGTTATATCACCCGATAAGCTGCACAGAGTCATCAAAAATTGGAGTAACTGGATCAGCCTGTGCAAAAAGAGCCAAGGTGGCCATTTGAACGGTTTATTGTTTAAATCATAAATGGCATAGAATATACCATCTAATAAAATCCCTATTTGGCCAAAATTAGTGTGTTTTATTTCAATTTTAATTTCTATCGTTCTTATTAGCAAGCCCTGTACTTTAAATGTCTTTAAGCGCGTTCAGGGTGAAATTTTAGTAATGTGATACACCATGATGTTAGGTTAGGTAGATAATACAGATTTCTGTTATGATAGTCGGTAAAACTGTTTTTTAGTTTTGAATTTGCACGCTAGATGTCACTATATCAAAGAAGTATAACTTCTAACGCGCGTATATAAGAACACACACCAACATTTATTTTAATTCATAAGAATAAATGGGAAAATATTTTTTTAAGAAAATAAAATTTTAGTCGAGATGTAGACGAGTTAACTAATTTTCACGACACGACATCGAGACTTTCTTAATTCTCGTATCGTGTGCAGCCCTTGGGAAATATTAAGCCAATAGAATCAATAAACACTAAAAACCGATTTTTTGTGATTGTATTTCTTTATTATTATTATTACACAGTAAATAAAAAAGATTCGGTTTGAAATTAATTTTATATATTTTTACTTTGTAATTAATATTAACCGTGTATTTTTGCCTTTAACTGTATACATTAGTTGCGCATATCCATCAATATTCTAATCGTAAGCAATGTACCTATGTATATGTTCTGCTTTAATTTGTAAATAGAGCGAAACGATTTTTTTTTTGAAAAATGGTTTATGACAGTAATAAATCTGTTGATGTTTATATGGATTGAAAAACTTTAAACTTCCGCAATGTTTTTTTTTTACATATATAATTTTTCATCTTAATTTTATTCGTGTCATCGTATATTTTGATTGAAATCAATAAAATTGAATTTATTTTTATTAATATTATTTTTCGGTTAATATTTCGTATAGCATATTGCAATCGATTTTTTCAGATCTTATATCCACTGAGATTTGTAACGAAATATTGGTAGAAAATATAATTAGACATGACTTAGATCAGTGGTTCCCAAATTTATTTTGTCACGGAACCCTAACTCCCCCCCCCCTTATCCTCTGCCCCTCATTTTTTAAAATACATTAAATAAAAACAAAAATTATTTTATTGATTGACCTATTGGAAATCACGTGAGCCTTTATTTAAGGGTTGTAAAAATATTTAAAAGAACACGTGCAACTCCTGAATTTTTCTATAGAAGCCCGAGGTTCTACCTGTGTTGGTGGATGAAACAGTAAACAATTCATTACCTAATAATAATAAAAAAATAACTAAAAACTTAATATATGTACAATATTACTTATACCTAATAATATACACAGAAAAAAACTGTATTAGACCAAGAAAACCTTGTTTTGTATGTAACGAAAACAATATATTCTTAATATAAGAAACATACTCTTAATCCAACTACGTTATTCCTTCGTTCAATAATACTATAGTAACTATAGTTGGTTTAAGAGATTATTGCTTATCTTAAGAAAATATTATTTTCGTTATATACAAAATACTTGGTTTGAGAAATCCTTTCTACCAGTGTAAAATAATTTGATTATTAGGTATATTAATGAAATATACAATTGTAAATTAAATATGCAAATATGTATATAAAGAAAAATATTACCAAAAATTTAATTGAACAAGAAACGTTATTTTTTGGATTGGTGAGCTATTTTTTTTTAATTCAGTAATGGACAAAGTAAAATCAGTAATTATTTATCCACTGTTTTTAAACAAAATGATCAATTATCATCAAATCACGCTTTAAGACAGTTAAATATTTATAGATTAATATTCAGTAATGGCAGTAAATAAATATCAACAAATATTTCTAATTCAGTACATTTAAGTTTAAAATGTTTTACACTGGGGTTATGTTCAAGACCGGTGCCAGTACCTTATAAAAATAAAAATAGCAAAATTAAATAAAACTAAAAATATACTTAATTCATTAACATAATCTTACCTTATTAAACATATCCTTAAGTAAAAAAACTCACTTAATCCATAACAAAACTACAACAACACTCAAAAACTCAAAACGTATTCAATCACTCACTCAATAAAAAAAATTGTTTAATAATCTACACGACACTCACTAACACTAATGTCACTAAAAATCGATCAACTATTCAATAATAATAACTATAACTAAATGCTCTTATTATGTCACATATAAATAATTGATAGTTATTCAAAGTTCATAAATAAATTATTAAACTCCCGACAAGAAATATGCACCTTCTTTAATCTTGAAGGTGTGAGTCAAAATGACTGATAGTTGTTAATTCGCGAGTATGGCCGGTATAGTCGACTTGTTATCGGTTCTAATCAGCACAGGAGAAACTGTAGTAGGCCTTGCATCTTTAACAGCGCGTGTGTATGTACAATATAGTGTGCGTCTTACCTGAGGAGGTGCATACAACGTGGGTACCTTAGACTATGTAATATATAGATATACGTATATATTTGAATTTTCATAAACAAATCGTTTTTTTTTAATAGCTAGGGTAGATATAATTAAAACATGTATTAAACATATTATCAAAATTAAAAGATCTGTATCTTTATTGTAATTAATTACTGTACATATGGAAAATCTATGTTTTTTCTGATACATGCAATTATTTGATTTTTTTGTATCTATTATTCGCAAATTGTTTTGAAGCTCGATTTTTACTAATTTAATTAATAAACTATAGAAAAAAGTTCTGTTTTTAAAGAGCTCCACGCCGAGACGAGACTGGCTTAAATTTTGACTTGATAAATTCGAGACTTGTAAATATCCTGTATCGTCCCATTTCGTGCGAAGTACTATTTTTTTTAATGATTTTATGATTTGTAAGAATCAACTTTTTGTTCTTATGGATAGACTAATCCCCAGTTTTATCAAAGTCTGTTATTTCTAACAGCCATTTAAATATACAAATGGGGAAATCAGAACTCAGAATTTGCTTTTTACCAGATGTGTACCAAGCTGTCAACATAAACAAACTGGTAACATAGATAAAAGAAACTGTGGGCATAAAGGTAGGATAATAATCAGCCACATAGAATATTTAACGTATTGGGAATCATTGATCAAACAATTTTGTTAAAAACACAATGTATTGGGTTGACTTATGTCTGGTATCATAAAGAAGCTAGCAAATTTGCTAGCTAACAAGCACTCTCAAATGAGGTATCAAACTTATATGACAGTTCTCTTGGAGTTTCATGAAGATTTTGACAAATTTCACGTACGCGTTGTATGTAAACACAACGGTATTAAACAGTGATGATATTATGAAAATTATTTTGTACGGTCAGAGTCGCCAACTGTGTTACAATACGTAGAAGTGTTGAAGTATCACTGCTCTAAATTCCATAGAAAATCCATAGATACTATCACAAAATTAATACCTGCTAGGTAGCAAATTTTACTTGCTATATTATTAGACATTAGACCCAAGCTGAAAAATCACAATTTTCACATTTTTTGGTAAAGGTTGCGATTTTATTTTATAATATGGCAAGGTACTGTAATATTTGCTTTAACCCTTAGTGTGCACACCTTCACAGCGAATCATTTCGTGCACATGGAGTCAAATTGACCCCAGGTCATTTTTGACCTCGAATATCTCGGTAATTATGCATTTTTCGGAAAAAAAGATTAAGTCAATTTTTGCAGTGAATCGATCGAACTTTAAGGCCGTGAAGTTAGATTTCCAAAAAAACCATTTATAGTAATTCAAAAACGTGCTCAAAGTTGACCCTTACCTGTGAATGATGTTCTGGTAAGAAATAAGATGTGGGGTCAGCCTGACCCCGTATGCGCACTAAGGGTTAATTTATTAAATATTTTTAACAAATTGATTTGGTCAAATTAACAAAGATAAATTAAAGTAATTCTTTTTTGTGGTAATTATATTATGGAAGTAAATATTTGCATATTCTAAGGTATCTTCATCTCTTATCTTTTTTTAACTGATAATTTATTTGAGAGAAACGTCAAAATTACTTTTTTTTTATTTTGTCTTTCTAGATGTGCATATTCTAAGGAACATCCCTTAAGAAACGGTTATCTCGGTTGTTGCGTATGTAGATGCACCTTTTATACAGAACACACACACATACATACATACATACATAGCCACAGGTACAAATAGGTAATGAACGTAACTTTGCCGGCGGCTGTGACCTTCAGAGCACGTAGGATAAAAACTTGCGCCGGTACACAGCGATAACAGCATTTAGACAGAGATAAGTGGTACGTATTTACTATATGTGTCTCTTTCTTGGTTGCAGTGGCGGTCTATTCTTGAGGATTGTAAGAAAAAAGTAGTGCTTTTGTGTATTTTCTGCGAAATAACAGTTTTAAGCTATTAGAACTGAAGATTTTCTAGAAGTCTGAAGATGTCCACTGCATTGTGAGATGAAATGTTGGATGAGGATATGAATGGAAAGGAAGATAGGATTAAGGTATTTCTCGGAAAATAAAGAAATATGAAGAGTAAGCCCTTTTGTAAATAAACTAAAATAACAAATAAATAAATAACTAAAATTGATTTTATTTTTACATCTTTGCTCATAGATGATGAATTATTTCTGGATTTTGAATTAAGCTTCTTACGGTCTTTTTTAATTGTTTACAAAATTTAAGATTTTTTCTAACTTTTCCAGAAATTGCAGGAGTCGCGCAATATTTTTTTTTATACATCGAGCCTTCTTGCTTCTTGAGAAATACTTTAAGATGTGTTCAAAAAATATTATTAAGGCCTGTGATAATTTGAAGTACTTGATGGCTTTAAAATGCTCTGGTACACTTATACATTTTTGGATAAAACACAGTTTAAATAAATTTTATAGAATAACAAAATCTTAAGTAAACTTAAAAATTTACTGAAATAAAAACATAAAAACCAACAATAATTAACAAAGCAGTAATCCTGTTCTGTAAAAATCTCAACAACGTTAAAGTCACTAGAAATTATAAGTAATTGAAGGAATAAAAAACTGCCGAATCAAAAAAATATCATGAAAAGTACCAACTATAAATAATATTTTTGTATTCTTTGGATAATTCTAATCACTTTTTTCTTCTAGCAAAATTTATTTGATCCTTTAGTTTAGTCCTGAAGATAAAAATAAAATTAAACATAAAATGTTTTGGTATCTCCTGGGAAGAAAAAAATAATTTTCGTAAGTTACGTCTATTACAACTTTTGATTTTAATTATGAATAAAAAACTAATTTGAATTTTCAATACTGAGTATGTATTTAAAAAGAAAAAACACTCTCTAACTTCCTTCTCCCCCATTTTTTTACTCGGCACTCGAAATTTGTCTGTTCTATTGGCCATGCTTATTTAAAAAAAATGACCAATATAAAGTTAAAATATTTTCTACATATTTTTATATATTGATTTAATTACTAAACAATGATAAAACATTTACCATGTTTACTAATTTCGACCCCATTAACCTACTCATTGACTGCCACTGTATAATCATAATACATCTGTACACATTCACACCTAGGCGGTACTTCAAAAACAAGATACCACATTATCAGTTGTTGATGGTAAATATTGATTGTAAGTTTTATTTATAAATGTGTTCATGAGTACTTGTTTATTTTTATTAAATGTTAGATATTATATTCAATATCATACACAACAACTTAACGCTTGTTTTCATAAGTCAATAACATTTAATTTGAAGATAAAAGTACATCAAAATAACAAGATATGAGTAGTTTGAATGTTAAAACGTCTAGCATGAAACTACCTTAAGTTAAGGTAGTTTCCAAGTTGTGGCGTTTGCAAATCTTACAACTTAATTTTCATCCACTTCTAATTATTGTATCGATTTGAAATTTTGTAAACCTATGTAATTCTTATGACAATAAAATAATAAGGTACCATCGAAATGGAGGTGGGAGGTGGTCACATACAGGGACTTTTCAATGGCTTACAATTTTTTTTAAATTTTAACTTTAATTAATGTGTAGGTAAAAATAAAAACATATTGGGTTAGGCAAGTATATTGTCTCGTATTGAGTTTTGTAACTGAATTTTCGTATTTTATGTCTTGTTTTATAAAAAAAAACCTAAGCTTGTCTCGTTCTTGAGATAAGAGTGTTTCTCTTTTACCATACATGTGATCGAGATTGAGACGAAATCGAGATCAAAACTAATGTCCGGTATTATAAAGGACCTATAGCAAAGCAAGCTAGCTAGTACTCATAAATGAGGTTATCAATTTTGTTATTCGCAGCGTGCGCGATGACAGCGCCAACTAACGGGTGGACTTTAGTAGCAACTTGGGTGAACTTTGGCGTACTAACAAACAAATAATTTCAATAAAATATCGTAATATATACATTTTAGACGATTATTTATGACTATTAGCTATGTGCACGAAGTCTATTAGCGCCGCTAGTGGGTAATAGAGAAGGATTGAATGGATTCAACTCTCTTTTTATCATTGTTTAATATGTTTAATACCGTGAATTTTTTTATTAAACAAATATCATTTAATTTAGCTGTTTGCATATAATATAAATAGTATAGCATAAAAGGTACGTGAAAATTATTTATTTTGGGTATATTTTTCTCTTTAATTATGACGTATAATAGAGAAATAATTAATTCGTTTACATTGACAGCATAACCTCAAATTTTGGCGCCGATAATTTTACAATATTGCTCACCACGAACACTCGCTTCGACATTATTTCTAACTCCACCCCCTTGCACATAGTCTATAGTGGGATTAACCATGTTGACCTTTCTATTTTCAGTTAAAAACGAACCTATTAAAAATTACAGTTAGTCCACCCAAAGTGTTATTTTTTGCCACGTTGTGCGCTGTGACCGATTTCGTTTCCCCCACTTCCTACTTTGCACCAAGCGAATAGTATCTATGGATTTGCTACGGAATTTTGAGCAGTGTTAGTATTACTTCAATGTATTGTAATACAGTTGGCGACTCTAACCGTATAAAATAATTTTCATAATAGCACCACTGTTTTAATACTGTTGGTGTTTACATACAATGCTTGCGCAAAAGTTGTCAAAGTCATCACAAAACTCCAAAAGAACTGTCATATAAGTTTGATATCTCATTTGACAGTGCTAGCAAGCTTGCAAATTTGTTAGCCCCTTTATAATACCGGACATAAGATCGAACTGCCAATTAATAAGGTAAACAATATATCTATATAAAATTTAAAAAAAATCAAAAATTATCTGTCAAGCAACCAATTTTCTTAAAACAGTCATTTGAGATGGAATGTCCCATGAACAAATATTGAATATGAATTTCCCTTGGCACCAGGCGTTTTCTTATTGATAAAACCTACACTTACCACTTGATATAACGACCGTTTGATACAACGATGTGACCAACGCTTGATATAGCGACCTTCCCCTATCCCACCGACCGCGATATGTATTTCTGCGCGAAATTTTAATTCACCAACTAACGTTAGTCGGTATGGTGGTGGGGCCCTTTCTCGTCGGCGTTATATCAAGAGGTTGAATTACCAACATCGTCGTTATATCGAGCGGTAAGTGTATTCTGAAAAAAATGCGTCGATTTATTTTTGTAAACAATATAAAATTATGTTTCAAATTTGACAATTTTGAGGGCCAAGACCTCTCAGAATTAGTTTTCTTTTCAGATCAAAGTTAATACATAACACAATTTATAGTTTTGTTAAAAAAATTATAAATGTATAGAAAAATTATCAACTAAATGGTACAACTGTCAATAAATAAATAAACTAGCTGCCGGATCCAATTTTACCCGGGGATATAAAATTAAACTATATAACGTATAATGCCGTGGGGTGCGATCCTTTAGGTCCACACAATCAACTTCCCAACATTGTATGACTAACAATACTTGAATACTGATTATTTATTGTTTCCATAATTAATATTACGATGTTATAGTTTGTAAATATTTTTTTTAATATGTATATGAAAAATTTTAATGGAATTTATCAGAAATAAAACTCACCCTTTGTATTATGAATATTAGTTTTTCTAATATCCTAATAATGTTAATAATATAATGCACATTTTTAGAAAAACTAATCTGACAGTTTGAATTTTGAATTGTGTTGTTTCCAAGGCAACATGAATTATTAGATGTATTTATTAGTATGAAATTCAAATTTTGATGGTGGTTTTCATCCCTTTAATGGCTGTTTGGACCCATATAAAAAATAAATACTGAAATATACGTGTCATTATTTGTATTGTATAGTATTTATTCTAAGTTCCGACTAAATTCGACCAAGAAAAAAAATAAAAATGAAAAAAACACGCTTTTTACCCCCGTAGGGGTTGAATTTCGAAAAATCCTTTCTTTCAGATCGTATTCACGTCAAGACGCTTCGATTAGCACCCCAACGAAGTCAATAGCATTTTTTGTTCGCGAGATTTCGTCCCGGAAAAAAATGACACGTACGTACGTACGTACGTACGTACATACACACACACACACACACACACACACACAGACATTTTTCTGAAAATAGTGTCAATATACTTTAATGCCCTTGAAACATGAAAATATGTTAAAATTTTTGATTTCGATTTTCGGACCAATTACAATAACTCCCTATTGGGAAGTTAATAATGATGTTTGATATTTTAAAAATCAATCCACAACCAACCATTAAAAATTATAAAATTTACAGCATGCTAAGATAGTCGTCGCTTTGATTTCTAAATAGCTCATTTAGCTTCAAGATATTTGTATTAATTTATAATGATAATAACAGTATAACGAGTACCTAGGTGAGTACAAAAGCTATTTCACAATCAATATATCGATAGTTAACTAGTACGGTAATATCAATAAAAGTCCAGTAATCTTTTGAAAACACGCAAATGTAATATTATCCCATTATATCTCATATATAGATATTGATGTGTTTTAATCATAATAAAACAAAAAGCATTTTACTTATCAAAGTATAGGCATAATGATGATATACCTACATAGTTTCATGCTTTTAGTATGACATTTATTATTTGTTAGATAGTAAGCACTTTCAAATGAGGTATCAAACCTATGTAACAGTTCCATTGAAGTTTCATTAAGTGTTTGACAAGTTTCTCGCATGCGGGGTAAGTAAACGTCAATGGTATTAAAACAGTGGTGATATTATGAAAATTATGTAGTACCTACAGTCAGAGTCACCAATTGTGAAGTACCTACCACTGATATAAATTCTAAAATAAATCCATAGATAATATCACAAAATTAATACATCGTTGAAAGTGCTTGTGAGTTCCTTTATAATACCGGACTCGAACACAAAACAATCATCTGGTTTTAAAAAAAATGATTTAACAATCATAAAACATGTACTTTTACGTGGGTAGAAACGTTGACTTTGTATAAGAAATTCTTATTTTATATGTAACGAAAACAATATTTTCTTAATATAAGAATATACTCTTAATCCAACTACAGTGGAAAATCGGCTATAACGACGGAGCAGGGTCGTAAAAGCTTTTAGTCGTAAAAACCGGTAAAAAGGTCAATTTTTCCCACAGTAATATTATAAATGCAAAAGTAAGTGTTTCTGTTTGTTTGTTTATTACATGTTAACGGCTGGACCGATCTTGATGAAATTTGTCAGGGAGATAAGTTGTATTTAGAAGAAGGAAATAGGTTACTTTGCATCCCGAAATATTGATTACATAAAAAAATGCCAATTTAATGCGGACGAAGTCGCGAGTAACAGCTATAGTCTGTTTCATTTAAGTTGTTGGATGATTTGACCGTACGAATCGTGAATCGTACCGTCAAATCCTCCAGCAACCATTGCAAACTTAAATGAAACAGACTATAGCTTATCCACTGAAGATTATATAGCCTGCAGAGATTATCCTAACCTAGAACAAAACCTTCATACTTTTGTTATTAACAGTTAATAATAACACAGCCACATAAAAAAAATATTTTTTCGGGTCTGGAGGTAAGACCATGTTTACTATATGTTTTCGGGGTCGCTGAATCCGAATCCGAGGTCCAAAAAACCCAAGCACGTCAGGGTTCTGACATAACCTCAAAAAACTTCATACAAAATTTTATTCGAGTCCGGGGGTCAAACCATGTTTATTATATGTTTTTTTGGTCGCTGAATCCGAATCCGAGGTCCAAAAAACCCCAGCATGTCAGGGTTTCGACATAACCTCAAAAAAGCGGATTCGGATTCAGCGACCAAAAAAAACATATAATAAACATGGTCTGACCCCCGGACTCGAATAAAATTTTGTATGAAGTTTTTTGAGGTTATGTCAGAACCCTGACGTGCTGGGTTTTTTTGGACCTCGAATTCGGTTTCAGCGACCCCGAAAAAATATAGTAAACATGGTCTGACCTCCAGACCCGAAAATATATTTTTTTTTGTGTGGCTGTGTAATTATAATATTTTTGCCTTTCACCATATCCAAAGAATAGGGAAAGTTATGTAATCATTTCTGAAAGCAGAATTATTTCAAACTAATTTAAAGATAATATCAACACACCCTGTATATAAACATAAAAACGTTAGTATGTGTTGTAAACAACAATGTTTAAGAGAAACCGCAGAATGCTTGAAGACATCACGCATGCGGTACTAATTTGCATCGATAATGGTAAGTGTGTGGATGATGCACTTTTATACAACGCACTTAAACTCAGAGAACTGACATTCCCATGCCGGAAACAACGCAGCAGTTCATGTAAACCCCTGACACATAGCGCGCTGCGATCATTTATTTATACACGTACAAATAAATCGTGTTAGCTGTGAGATTCTTCACTTGGGAGTAAACAAAAGTAAAGTATATATCTACTATCTATGCTTGTCTGTTTTTCAATTTATAACATACTAGTTGTCACCCGCGACTTCGTCCGTGTGGAATTTGTATATTTTTTTATCTAAGCAATTTTTCCGAATACAAAGTAGTCTATGTCCTTCCTCAAGATGCAAGCTATCTCCCTGCCAAATTTAATCAAGATCGGTTTAGCGGCTTAGGCGTGAAAACATATCAAACAAAGAGACAGATAGATTTACTTTCGCATCTATATTAGTATAGATATTCCGCTAAAGGGTCTGCGTAATCCGTCATCTTTGCGAAACCTTCTAACGTACTATATGGTATATTTAAGTAACTAGCAAACCGTAGATGCTATGAAAAAATGATTATGTTTTTTTTTATTCAGTATTAAATCCTCTACCATTTTTTCTCCGGACTTATTATCGTAGAACTAACCATTCACGAGTTATAGCGTGATAAAATTTGCGAAAGATAGTTTTTGCAAATGATTTCATAAACAGGTTGTAGAACACTATTTTTTTACAACTTTTGTCACACATACTATTTTGTATGTCTAATAGTTTATGAGCTATACTGCGTCAAAGATTGCAAAAAATATTTTTATCAAAATATCGTGCTCATTAAATTATAATTATTTTACAAAAAAACCTTTTACACCTGTTTCATTTTAAAGCTTAAATTATACCTTAAGGTTGTTGTTCACTAAAATCGATCACTACAGAATTTGTTAAAATTTTAATGTTGTGTTAAGTAAGCTAGTTCGCATTTGTAAAAAAAATTTCAGGTCAGTTTACCATTTCGTTTATTAATTATAAACGTGCAAAGTTGGCCTCTTATACATTGCAAGCATAGGGATCCACTTTGAATTTGATACTCTTTCAATTTGTGTATTAAAACTAAACGTCAGATTTTAACCAAAAACGGATATGTTATAGATTGCTTATTAAAGAATGTACATATAAAATTCTAGAATGATTTACCATCTCCTTAAATAGTTATTAATTTTCAATTTTGATAAATTCCCGAACACATGACGTAAATATACGATATGGCAACAGCGCATTCGGCGCGTTCTTCGAAATATAAAAACGTGGTAATGACAACTGACGCCCATTGTAAATAGCAAGTTATTATTGATTAACATTTAATGTTTTTATTTATAATAATAATAGTTACTATTGTTATTATAATTATTACTATTGTGAGCAATAGTAATAATGATAATATTGTTAAAAATTAATCTTCTATTCTTGTCTAATATTATAAGTTGTTGACAGATCTATTTGTTCTTTATTATCGATATAGTAAAACCCTGTAGTTCATGCTAAATTTCGCTAGATGCCACGACTTTCAGTAAACAACAACCTTAAGTTAAACTTCTTTGAGGGTGAAATTTTAGTATACATAATTAATTTAGGTTAGATAAGGTGTACATGTATTTTTAATCAACTAATTCAACCCATATGTATAGAGAAAACTGATTTCTGTTATGCTAGTCGGTAAAACAGGTTATTAGTTTTATATTTGTTCGCTAGATGTCACTATTAACATCAACAATTGTTTTTCAATTACGTCAATAACTTCTAACGCTTCTAAAATGTTTTGGTTCTAATGTCTCTTCCTTTGATGGGTAAGTAGTTACATAATTAAGTGTGTGTCTCTTTCTAGAAATCTTCAATTGTACAAACCCAGGAAAAAATTGTAGATCTGAAGAGATCAACTCAGATCTCAATAGATCTGCATTTTGAGACAACATCATATTTTTCACTTGTTTTTTATCCGTGGAGACTTGTAAAATTATACAACGGTCTAAAAAGATCTACATCAATCTACAAAGATCTTTGAAGATTATTGTAACGTTGAAAATTAATGATTTTTCAACGTTTTAATCTCTTTAACGATCTACAACGATCTTTATGATCATTATAGATCATTTAAGATCTTGGTAAGTCTTCATAGATCAAAAACCAATGAAAAATATGATGATGTCTCAAAATGTAGATATGTCGAGATCTGAGTAGATCTCTGCAGATCTACATTTTTTTCCCGGGAACTTAAGCTAGCTTTGCTTCAGTTATGTGCAAAACCCTTGAATTAAAAATAAAAGCCTACCTACTTGAATTTTTTTCTTGTCATTCTACAATCATCGATTTCAAACAAAAATTAGTCATACACGGATACAACATCGAAGGGTTACACTTTAACAAAAAATTTACATATGTACATAGAACACTTTTGCAAATCATCTAAGCCCCGTTAACTACAAAACCACTCCGCCGAATGCCACGCGAGTGTTTTTTTGGCGATGACGTTTGCAAATCCGGCCTAATGGACACGGTTCATTCCGATCCGAAATGTGCATGTAATTTGAAAAACGTCTCCACTTGACAAGTGGAAAATTACTTAATTTCCTGCACGAATTTAAATATCACATGTGCTGATGTATGTGCTCTACAGTCATTTGTTATCATTTAAACTGTATCCATATCCTGGTTTTAAGTTTTGTTGTCGAGTTAGGCTATTTTAAATGCGGGGTGTTGTGTTACATTAATCGCGGGGTTAAAATATTTTTAAGAGTAATAAAATACAATGTTACTTATGAATTTCAAATCTTGAATATTTCTTTTTCATGTTGGGTATTATAAAGAATTACCTCTAGAGCAAAAGTTTAGGCGTGAGGTGTCAAATCGTTATGAATTTGCTCGAGATATTATAGCAGTGGTAATTAATAGTTAATAGTATAAATGCTATATATTTTATGAGGTACACATGTCACCACTGCTTTTGAATCGCCGAGTTCTATTGCTTAACGCGTATATTTTATATAAACCATACCATTCATTACAATTGTCAGTAGGTTGTCATTTACATATATTTAATATCGCGCAGAAAACATTAGCTTAGCTTTTGCTCAAGAATAAACTTTTCATAATGTTGATATTAGTCTCATTGATTTTTGTTTGTTTTCTCCCAAAAATCATTTATAAATCCAAGATGAAGAGAGAATTATATAAACTTCCTGACTATGTCCTATTTTTGAAAAATATAGTTGAAATACATAATACTGGGTGTCCCAGATAACTTTTCCAGCATGGGGATCTCAGTATCTATAAGAGATATAGGTTTGGTTAAATGAGATGAATTATTTGTAAGAAAGGGGTGAGTATTACTATATAAAAAAATATTCATAATTCTATGTGGTTTAGGCGGTATACCAAAAAAACTGAAAATTCGTAATTTCTTTAAATGGCTTTTATTTTTTATAATAAGTATATCATGTGACATATCGGTGTAAAGAAGAGTAAAAAATAAGTTCAAATATGCTATAGCCTACTTAGCGGCCCATAAGAAAAACTAAAGTTAGAGGTTGTAACTCGGAAACTAAAAGTGATCAAAATTCTAAATACACCAATCAATTCTACTCAAAAAAGTGCTTTAAGAAACCACAAACAAAAAGTACCTATCTACTTTGCCAAAAAAGTTATAGCCATTTAAAGAAATTCCGAATTTTCAGTTTTTTGGGTATACCGCCTAAACCAACATAAAATTATTAATATTTTTTTATGTTGTAATAGTCACCTCTTTCTTACAAATAATTCATCTCATTTAACCACATCTGTATCTCTTACCGTTTAGGATATCCCCATGCATTTCACACTTATCTTGGACACCCTGTATACATATTTTTTATTCTACAAAATGCTTTATTAGGTACATTATATTGTTCAATTCTGAACGGTTTAGGCAGAGTATTGCAAAAGATTTTTTCGAATATGTTTTCCTATTATCGTCACTGCTTATTCCCTGTTACCTAATGTAACAAAATATAAGTATACTAAAACCTGGGCAAAGAACATATCTACGAATAAAAAAACACGTAAATCGGATAAGTGGTTCTCGGGTATGATAAGCGCACTAACAAACAGACAGACATTGTCTTTTGTAGCATGTAAGGATGTTGAGCGTCTATGGAAGTTTAAAAATGGTCTATAGTACTCTATAGTATTCCAGGGATCTGGAATGATTTTTTTTCTATTTACTTTATCTTTCTTCCTGCTCTAGAATCTAAAAATGTAAGGGGGTCTTTAAGGAAACCCATTCTTTTAAAAGGGGTCGATGTATGGAAAAGGTTGGGATCCCCTACTTTAACGAGTCCTGAAAAAATCGAATTTTATTTTTCTAATTACCCTTTAAATTAAATTGAACCCAATCAAACCCTGTTCCACACACGAGTACTACTTCCAAGAACATATATCTGATAAATTATGACTGGCAGTACAGTTTGTGTCGTGATGCCATCCACTAGAGATCAATCGTTCCTGGAACGATACTGTAGCAAGTTTTTATATGTATAACATATAGACGCGCTGTCTAGTGAAGAGCATACAACTCGTCTTGACGTGTTCATTGCTCTCTACTCAATGTTACTGTTGTTGTTGTTATTGTTAATGAAACGTCTTCTTTCTTTAAACACGTATCGTTAGGTGTTTTTGTAAATAATGCGTTAAATAAAGATCATATATTGTTTTGTAGAAAACAACAGTTGTGTGTCGAATGTACATATATAACGTATCAGAACTAATAAGAATTGATTTGTTTTTATTTGACTATGATGTTGGTAATAATTATAGGTTTTTGGGAGAGGACTCGGAAAAAAGAAACTTGAAGAATTACAGTTTTTTCCGGTATATACATCCGGGATAGTAAGCAAAACCTAATACCGTATTAACCCGAATATAACGCGACCCCGAATTTAACGCGACTCCAAAATATTCATAAAGATATTTAGAAAAAAATAATACTCATAAAAGAATTCAAAGAAAGTAAAATTCAATCAGATAAGCATTTATTTAGGTAATTATAGGTTATAACACAGGTTACATAAACCCCGAATTTAGCGCGAGTCGATTTTTTAACGGAAAATAAATAGTCGAAAAATGTCGCGTTATATTCGGGCTAATACGGTATTATAAAATATTTGTTTACAGTCAGAAACTGTAAAAATGTTTGCAGGTACTCAATATAAATTGATGGATAAACTGCAAATATTACAACCTAAAATTATATTATTACAGTTTCATAGAGTAAAAAATATTTTATAATAATAGGTTGTCGCTTCTTATCCGGGATGTACAGGAAAAAACTGTAATTTTTTTTTCCGTGAAATGATGTGGTTTCTTAGGTTGTGCCTTTTACAATTTTTGTTCAGCACACTTTTAACCCTAAACTGGTATTGTGGGGGATAGCTGGTCCCAACAGGTTATGTTTTGATGTTTTTTTTTAAATCTAAGCTTTGTATGCACCCGTCATTTTTAGTAATCTCATTAAGTCGCGACTCGTGGCCGGTGCTGAATATTCGATGCTTCAGGGACGAAGGTACATGCATGTTAAGGGCAGTTTTTGTTAGTGGGTTTCTAAAAATTTCCAAAACAATTGTAACTATATTGGAATCTCTAGTTGAAAAAATTTTGTAAAATAATGGTAATAAAAGCTAGTTGATTATATGAATTAAGTATGTATCATTTACCCTTTATAAGCTAATTTTCAGTGGGGGCTGCAAATACCTCATGATACCAGTTAATGATACCAATTAAGGGTTAACTATAATTTATCCTTCAATTACAAAAAATTTCAACTAAAATGCAAAATCTAATGTCATAAAAATTACTATCAATAATATTCTTTGCTACCCTTTTTGAATTTTTTTTCTAAAACATGGTCCATTAGACTTTAAACTGTAAAAGATAAAAATAAAACATAACATAAAATTTTTTGGTACCTCATAGAGCGGAAAAGATGAATTTTCGTAAATCGCACCCATTACAACTTTTGATCTACACACTTTGAACTATCATTTCCCCAAGTTCCAAAAAATTTAAACTAAAATACAAAATCCATAGCTTTTATGCGGGGTCATTTTCATAAAAATATACAATCTACACCATTCTGTTGTTTTCAATGAATTTTGTTCTTAATTTAAAGGACTCCATCCATCTATGTAGTCCAGCTACAAAACAGATCAATATAAACTATCGTTTAGTGGCCATCTATAAATCCTTTTTTTTTGTTGTTTTTTGAATTCTAATTGATGTACACATTTTCATTGATGGTACAGTCTACGCACGTACTCCCGTGACCGGTTGGCTTTTCTCTGTACTGTTAGTTGTCCTCATGATCTAAGCGATGATGCTGTATAAGGAATACAAACATCTTCCTGTGATTTAGTGTTGTTGAAGAACCGTTTGTCGCAAATATGTGTGTGTTCTGTATATATGCATTATTATCAACTTAATAGAATCGAAAAGGATGAGAAACAATTATAAATATGTTGTAGAGGACTGCCCATACACTAAGTTATTTATTATTTTTACTGCCTCCTATCTTACGTTTAGCAAATAACTGAATAATAAAAAAAATGTGTTTAAGCTAACTACCAAGTGTCATATGAACTCAAATGTTATCTGACCTCCCTTCTTTACGCTCTTTGTCATGTTAAGCTTATATTATGGGAAGGTAGTTAATGAACAGTCCATATAATTAAGGTTTTTCGTTATTCAGTAAATCCTTAAAATATTATTAAACGCAACATCTCTCTGTCTTATGCGCTTATCACTCGTGAACCACTTCTCCGATTTACATGTTTTTTTAGTTCATAGATATGTCCTTTACTCAGGTTTTAGAATATATTTTGTTACGTTAGGTAACATAAAGAATAAGCAGTGACGATAAAAGTAAATTATTATTTAGTTTGCCGCCAGCGCACTTTTTTGTACCGTTTTTTAAACCGTTAAATATTGAACAATATTATGCAATAAAGAATTGTAAAGAATAAAAATATCTATATTTCTCAATTATATTTTTCAAAATCCTAAACAATAATTCCGTAGTACACGCGAGCGAAGCCGCTTGCATGTGTCAGGTAAAATTGAATTATTTTGAGTTCTATTTTTTATAAAAAAAGAACTTTATTTCAATTTTCAGTCCTTATCAAATAATAATAGCTTTAAACGTTTTTATAATATAGAATGGGCCATATGTTGGTTTCTCTCCCCCCCCCCCTTAAGAAAATAAGAATTCGAACGAAACCTAGACCTTCTAAATATTGACGAGACGGACCAACCTAAAACTAGTTGTTTCTTATTTACAAACAAACGAACAAACTTACAATTCAAATACATAACCAGTATTTTGAAAAAGAAACCAAACATATGGTCCACCCAATAATTTTGATGTTCATTATTTATTTAACCCGTCTGTCAACCACAGTTCTAAAACCTTTCCGTCTACCATATAGGTCTGGCTGGACCTTCATATATTTTGTATGAGAATGAAATAAAATAAATGGAAAAAATTAATAAAACTTTTTTTATAGATTAATTTGAATATAAAATATATATTTTCTCTTATTTTAATACATTTTGAATTTTATTTAATTTTTTTTTGTATTTTTATTTATCTTCTAGATTTACACATTCGTGACATTTTAAATATTGCCGGCTATGTTGCAAACATACCGGGTCTGCGCAAGCATTGCACGTGAATCTTGTTTTTCTTTGAAATTTATCATTTATTCGGCAAATCTTGCAGGATTTCTTCTGTTTTGCTGCTGTTTGGCTAGTGGTCGGTTGTGGAATTTTAAGTTGTAACGGTGCCCCATTTTAAAGGTAATAAAAGGTATGAAGGTCTGGCCAGACCTATAAGGTAGACAAGAGGTATACAAATAGAAATATCATTTTTTTCGCACTCCCACACACCCTATTATTATTTTTTTGCACTGAATTATAGAAAAGAGGTAGATTAAGGAATTCAAGGAATTTGATGAAGTTACATAAAATATTTCTATCAAAAAAACTTATGGAAAGATCAAAAAGGTCTGGCCAGACCTAATGGTTGACAGAAGGGTTAAACTAATAAAAAAAACTATTGCATATGAACATTTACCTTTAATTTCAATTTTAACAGCATACTAGAAGCATCAAGTTTATCTAATGATAAGATAAACAAAATTTATAAATAAAAAGGGCCAATGAACCTTCAATTTCAAAACATATAAATGCTTTCATTCATTTCTTATAAATATACATATAATTGACGTATACTGTAAACCCGAAGTTCCCAACATTTTTCCTACATCGATCCATTTTAAAAAAATAATTTTCTTTATATACCCCCTTACATTTTAGAAAATATAAAAAATACTACAATCTTGTTGAAAAAGTACAAGTAGAAAACAAAGAAAAAAGGTCATTACAATATAGTTGAAAAAAAAATTAAAACAGAAAAATGTATCATCGACCCCCAAAAGACAATTGGAATACTCTACACCCTTTTTAAATATCCATAAACCTTCAACAATTTTAAAATAAAAATAAGTAAAAAAAAAACAATAGAAAAAATCATACTAAATCACCTTTTCAGAAAAGCTTTGTCTTTTATTTATTTTTTATATTTTAATTACTACTCTCTAAACTTGAAATAGTGAAATTTTCACCGTTTTTCCCAGTGATCAACTAATTCAATGGAAAAAAGTGAATTTTATCTACTCTCTTAAACTGAATCAGTGAGAATTCTACTGATAAACCAGTGACTTTTTTGCGCATGCGTCGTAAATGACAGTTGTTAACTGGCATCCATTTTACGATTACATTGTGTGAGTGCTTTTATCGTGCGTGATTAATAAGTTAAGTTTACATTTGTTTTTCTAATTAATATCATGATATGGTTTATATAATATATAGCTTTTATTCATTTATTTATTTTTTATTATGAGAAGGAAATTTATATTAAATGTAATCATCAGTGGACATTATTTATAGGTTATAACCAATGATTTGTAATGTAAATATAAAATTAACTCATGATTTTTATAAAACATAAAACTAATTAAATTTTGTGTAAAATAATTAGCATTTATAGTTTCTTCAATGGAATTCATATATATAACTATATTATGTTCATAAATAATTTATTTTTTGCTCGATATATACTATAACCATATTTTATGATTGCTATCTTTGTCTAGAATTGATTATATTTTCTAATTTGGAATTTGTCGCTTTATTGTTTGTACAACAATCACTGTTGTAAATACAATAATCCCAATAAAATAAAGATATAACATACTAATGATTTAAACGCGAAAATAGATTCTAACCTCATTTGTGTATTTCAAAATTTTCCATACTATGTTTATGAAAATTATATTAGAATTAATATTAAAAATTATGTTAAAGTATTAAAATTTCTGCCTGCTCTTCAATGTAAATAAACTTTTAGAATCTTTTACCATTCCATTAAGAAGAATTGGCAATTTATGTGGGCTAATAAACAACCTAACCTCACTTTTATTCTAATTGTAAGTAATATCCATTACTTACAACTTACAATGACTCTCAGTAAGCTTATATCTTTTTACCATACTTTTCTATTTTGTTATAGTTTATATGTTGTTTTTAGATAAATAAATATTAATAATTTTTTTCAGTTATCCACTCTCTAAACCTGAAATAGTGAATTATCACTAATTCACAGTGTATATTCACTATTTGCCACAGCTAAAAGTCGGCCACTTGGAATTAGTGCATATACACTTATGTACCCAGTGAAATGATGTACTTATGAAAACAGTGAATTTCACTGGGTACATAAGTGTATATGCACTAATTCCAAGTGGCCGACTTTTAGCTGTGGCAAATAGTGAATATACACTGTGAATTAGTGAAAATTCACTATTTCAGGTTTAGAGAGTAACGAATGCCTTTATTATCGATGTAAAAAAGATAGGTACCTATTTAATTAATTTTAGAAATTATGTTGGAAAGAAATAAGCAATTAAAATAACTGACCATATAATAGATAAAACGTTTAGCATTCATTTTCAAATGAATTATTTAATGATAGGTAATTATACAAAGTGCACGATGCTTCAACTTCAACACATCCATAAGTGCTAATAATATCTGAAATAATAGATGGTCTTGGTACATATGCAATGCATAAAAGATTAAGTTTAATTTGATGCAGTTTGTATAAACGGTCGTAATTGCCGGCTGTGTTTATGAGAATTTTAATTAAAATGTATTGTAAATGTTTTTTTTTTGTATTTTTAAAACGTTGCCATCTGTTGTCGCGAACGTTAAGTATGATTTTATAGAGTACAGTATGGCTGGGTTCATATCTTTGCTTGGTTTATTGTTTTGATTGTAGATGGCGTGGTTGATAAAATAGTTTTTTTTAAAAAGAAAATTACTTTCCTAGTTTATTAACTTTTGTAAAGTGCATTTCTTTTTACTTAATTAATAATAAATCAATTGTTTAACATTTTAAAATCCAATTTCCTAATTTTTTCAAAATATAAGTTTGAAATGTATATCAGCTATTTTTGGACTTTTGTGTTTTAGGTAGCTAGTAATTTCAACTAATTTCAATCGAAAATGATTTGATGTAAGTATTACATCATTTATTAACCCTCCGTCTGTACACTGGGTCTTTTAAGGAACAGTCGAAATTTCAAACTTCAATATCTCTCCTACGAATGGGGGGCGGGTTTGTGTTACCTCGCCTAAAAAAACTAGGTATGAGTAGGGACTAAAGGCTCAAAGGGCACCCGGGTCTGACAATTTTCTTGCAAACGCCAGCAGATGCAAGTTGCGTCCGTTCCCTAAATGGGTCAGTGTACAGACGGCGTTACTGTTTTTTATGGTAAATGGATACCGTTTTTTTTGCTTTTTTCGTGGTTAAAATAAATGTTTCATGTAATTCTAGGCTTTTTTGACTATTTTTATGACAAAAAAACACTGATTTTGTGCAAAATAATTACCATTTCGTTTATTTATGGCATGCCTGAACCCGTAAAATATTTCCCACTTTCAGGTGCTGAAATAATTCAACTTTTTGGAGGCTATGCCAATGACACTATATTCTTTTGAAAGGTCATAGTCTAAGCTTCATAACCATATAACCTTTTTTTTATATATTTGTTTATTGCAAAGTTACAATTTTATTAACAAAATCCCGTTTTTCCTCTATTTTTGACTATACTTAAATTTTTATTACCAATGGTTTTTAACTTTAGGCTTTGACAACTGTTGAGTCATGTAGTAAACACTTCAAGAAGTAACCCTGATTTTTTCAGATTTTTTGAAAGCCTATAAAACTTTGAAAACACGACTGTTCCCTAAAAGACCCAGTGTACAGACCGTGTCTCGAAAAATATAGTGTACAGACGGAGGGTTAAATATCAAAAGTTAATTGTTGTCTTAAAATATCATTTTATCATTTTCACTTCATTTTTGCAGCTTTAATTAATGCCAATTAATAACGAAAACTTATATATTTTTACTGACTAAACGAGTGATGTCCTTAATTCAGCGATTTTTAATTTCAATGATTGATTACATTAGTTTAATAACTGGCGAGTATTTTATTACACTAATCCCTGAGCGAGGAAATCTTTTAGCAGATTATTTTCAATGATGCTGCAAAATGATTGATTGTTTAATTTAAAAGAAACTTTCATCCGGAAATGAAAGAAGTTATTTTTCGTTCATCTTAAAAAAGTTAATTTTTTTAATCTTTGTAAATTAATATAATTTTTTTGATTGGTATATTTTTGAATTTTTTTTTGGAAAAATACCAAATAAGAATAGATTAACTCATATACAGGGTGGGGCAATAGTGCTCGGTTGTTCGATAGCTCGTAGACCGTAACAGATAACAAAAAAATTTTAATGCAAATGTAAACTGTTGGTAAATGCGCATACAGAGAAATTATTT
Organism: Sialis lutaria; assembly: GCA_949319165.1. Classification (NCBI taxonomy): domain Eukaryota; kingdom Metazoa; phylum Arthropoda; class Insecta; order Megaloptera; family Sialidae; genus Sialis; species Sialis lutaria. The sequence goes on from OX439241.1 coordinate 21,246,321, forward strand.
TCAAATATATAGGGTGTTCGATAAAAGTGTGGCACACTTCAAGTTCATTTTTTTAAATGGAATGCCCCAAATATTTTTGCATATTTAACACTTCTCTTGGGATGTTTATTCATATCTAAAATATTAGCCCCATCTAATGTCCGATTTAGAAGTAATAATATATTTTTCAAAAAAAATGGTGTTTATATTACTCCACATAACAATTCACCACTACCGCGGCCGCAGCTTTGAAGACGAAATTAAGTGAGAACATTATTGTAGGAGGTTGTAGGGTGCTCTTGTTTAAATATCGTAAAGCCACCATGTACAGGATGTTCAAAATTAATTTTCAAATTTTGATAACTTCAAAGTAATTTTTCTCAACTTTTTCAAATGGAACACCCTATATATTTTTTAACAATGATATGTAGAATTAAATAGTGAACATTTTTTATACGGACATTCTATGGCTTTTTTAACCCCTCTTGATTTATTGAGAAAAATGTACAAAATTCGACAATATTTACTAGAAAAATATAGTTTTTTCTTAAATAAAACAAAACAACATCCACAGGGTGTTAATGTTGCCCATAAAATCAGAATATTATATTTGTATCTCGATCTCAAACAGCACATTCATGAATTTATTTGATTGTAAATTATTTTGTTTGTTTGTGTTCGACAAGATAATAAGGCATATGTTTGCAAGCTGAAAAAAATGCATGATGTTTTTATGAGCAACATTAACACCCTGCGGATGGTGTTTTGTTTTATTTAAGAAAAAAACTATATTTTTCTAGTAAATATTGTCGAATTTTGTACATTTTTCTCAATAAATCAAGAGAGGTTAAAAAAAGCCATGAGAATGTTCGTATAAAAAATGTTCACTATTTAATTTTACATATCATCGTTAAAAAATATATAGGGTGTTCCATTTGAAAAAGTTGAGAAAAATTACTTTGAAGTTATCAAAATTTGAAAATTAATTTTGAACATCCTGTACATGGTGGCTTTACGATATTTAAACAAGAGCACCCTACAACCTCCTACAATAATGTTCTCACTTAATTTCGTCTTCAAAGCTGCGGCCGCGGTAGTGGTGAATTGTTATGTGGAGTAATATAAACACCATTTTTTTTGAAAAATATATTATTACTTCTAAATCGGACATTAGATGGGGCTAATATTTTAGATATGAATAAAGATCCCAAGAGAAGTGTTAAATATGCAAAAATATTTGGGGCATTCCATTTAAAAAAATGAACTTGAAGTGTGCCACACTTTTATCGAACACCCTATATATTTGAAAATAATTTCTCTGTATGCGCATTTACCAACAGTTTACAATTGCATTAAAAAAATTTTTTTATCTGTTACGGTCTACGAGCTATCGAACAACCGAGCACTATTGCCCCAGCCTGTATAACAATTTTTATAGGTTTTTTAATTTTTGTAATGATATATGTAAGTCAGCGTTTCTCAACCTTTTAGTATTTGCGACCCAATTTTCAAACACAATTCTCATCGCGCCCCCCTCCCCACCCTCATACAATATTTTTCACTGAAAAATAGATCTCACAAGGGGACACAACAGCACGTGTGTTGATAATTTCAATGAGCTTGTGGTATGTAAAACTAGAGCAAAAATAAAGAGACACGTGTCCAACAATTTGAGCTCATAGGCCTTAATTACAAAGATAATAAACTTTGAAAATTTGTGTATTCAATATATACACAAATGTATATATTCATATATTGTGTATAATGTTCACTCTAAATATAAATGTAATAGCCGCGTGGTTAACGCGCTAGGGTCTCGCCTGGAAAACGATGGTTCGAATCTCGGTTTTAATATTTTGATTTTAATTTTTATTTACAATTATTTTTTATTTTTCATTATTTTTTTGTACACATTACCTCTCCCTCGTGCGTAAAAATTGATAAATTAGACATAAATAAAACATATATAATTATTGGCAATAGATGTTTGTTATATATTGATATATACGCCAGTACATAATTATTATTTTGTTTTAAAGTAAATTTAATGTATTATTGACACAACTCATTAGTTTTTAATTGATAAAAGTATCTGTATAATTGAACAAACATCCATTGTCAATAATAATATATGTTTTTATACACGCTGATATTGAATACACAAATTTTCAAAGTTAAATATCTTTGTAATTAAGGCCTATGAGCTCAAATTGTTGGACACGTGTCTCTTTATTTTTGCTCTAGTTTAACATACCACAAGCTCATTGAAATTCTCAACACACATGCTGTATTGTCCCCTTGTCAGCTAAATATATAAAAAAATGCTTAGTGTTATTTTCTAATATTAAACCTTCTTTCGAAAAAATTTACTCTGCAAGACAGGCCCAAAGGAGTCACTATTAATTATTAATCTTGTTTTTAATTTAATAATGATAAGTTATATAATAAATACATTTTTCAGTACTGATACAATCCTATTTACAAGTGTATTATATCAGTGTAAAATGTAAATGTTAACGTGTATTTTATATTTATTTCTTATTATGTCAGAATGTATTTTATTTCTGTTCTTTCAGTAAATTAAATAATTTTTTTAACAATATTTTCTAATTTTTTCTCGATAATCTCGCGCCCCCCATTCAGTTTTATCACGACCCCTAGGGGGGCGCGTCCCACAGGTTGAGAATCGCTGATGTAAGTAATAAAGGCATATACAAAAATAAAGATTTTAACAAAAATATTAAAATTTAGAAATTTAGTGGTCCGCAAATTAATTTAGGTTAGAAAACACTGTTTTAGAACTGTGGCATTTAATTATCAATGTAATTGATGAAAAAGATTTATATACTCTTAAATACTTTTATATTTCGGGTGGGGAGGGGGGCAAAGCTTGTAAACAAATAATTATATAAATAATTGCATCATTTTTCCTGATCTCAAGAGTGGGAGGTACACCATTTACCTAGAGTTGTAATTCTCCCACGCCTTATAGATTTTCATTTTGAAATTTGGAAAAGGGGAAAAACGAACAATATTTTTTTAAGAAAAAGGACCTAATTTAAAAAATAAGAGCAAAAAAGGTCTTCGATGTCCTTATAACCAGTTTTAACTATAAATGTGCATATGATAATCTTTAAAAAATATTTACTCGCGAAAAATGGATAAACTGTGCAATTTTTTAAAGAAATGATTTCCACGCTTGTAAATTGAAACTAATAGATGAAAAAAAGACAGCCAACAAATGCATAAAAAGGTTGACTTAAGAAAAAATAATTGTCTTCAAAATATTGTTAAGGAAAATAAAAAACGTTGTCGACAATATTTTTTTAAGAAAAAAAATACAAAATATAGTTGGTTCAAGATTATATTCTAATATTAAGATAAAATTATTATGTTATATGAAATAATGAATCTTTTGGCCCAATGCATTTTTTTCTGTGCAGGAAATAAGTTATTTAAAAATATATATTGATTCATATCGATTAACATTTTTTTTTAATTTATAAACAATCCAATGTAAACAACCAAAACTATTTTATCTCAATTTAATATTCCATCTACTTACTTACAGCATTTAAAAATTCAAGAAATTCTAAATACATGTACATTTTTTTAAAGAAAAAACTTGTTCGTCGACGACACACGCTTGTGTGTAGCAAACTTTATAGTGAATTAGTATGCCACTTGTGTATAAACAACAAAAAAACAAGAAGAAACTTTCGATAATCTATCACAGGCGGGTTGGAAACAACAGCATCGTGCTGGGCGACCGTCAACACACCTGGCCAATAATATGTACATACGAGTATGTATGTAATGTACATACATATATATTACATAATGTGGTTAAGCCGGACGTTAAGTATTTAGTCAAGATAAGATACTAACAGACACACTCAGTCATATTTTTTGTTGCTTATTGTTTGAAAACTTTTAGAAGCAACTAATTTCCGGTATTATAAAAAAATACTATCCAAAACTGAATTAGTAGGTACTTAATTTATTTACTAATTAAAAAATTAGTCACTTTAAATTTCATTAGAAAAATAGGGATTTCGAATTGAAAGTGGTGCCATTACGACATTTATTCTTATTTCGATTTGTTAACGTATATGAATCAACTGCTTTGAGTTAGTTATTAACAATAAAGCAGGCAAGTTTTTTATGCAAAGCTTGAAAAATCTATTCAAAAATTGATTTTCTATTTATTTATGCTTATTAAATAATGAATGAGTTTTTTTAGATTGCTTCATTTTGTGACATCAAAAATAAATAAAATAAAAACCTTAGATTCCGTTATAACTTAAGAAGTGACTGTTCACTAATTCATGACTAACTATTTCAATTAGTGAATATTCTTTATAATTTAGTGATTTCTCATTAATTCAGATTTAGATAGTAAAGAGCTAAAACTAAGCTTATGTTTTCTACGGGGGTATCTACACATAGTATAAAACAAAGTTCCTCAATTCGTCTGTCTGTCTGTCTGTCTGTCTTTATACAATTTTCTCCATTGAACTGATTTTATTGTGATAATTTACATGAAGCCGAAAAAAAAACAATGGTCAGAAAGGTATCTTCGCATGCTCTGCGTAAATAATTAGTAATAAGTGAAAACAATGTTTATTAGGTTTATTACATATTAAATTTATATCCTCGGGTAACACTGGGTCCAATGCGCTGGTTATATATCGGTTATACTCGCGGAAACCGAGTGATCATTGCTAACTTTGTTATTATTGGAGCAGGAAGATCGGTTAAATGGGCAAAGTATCTGTATTTCTTCCGTGATGAATAATGGTGGTGTCAAAAAAACAATTGAATTAATAAATTAAATAATGACAAATTTCAGAGATATATTGAAATACAACTTTTTTTAAATGAAATATTCTGTATATTATTATTGAATTTCATAGCGATGTTTTCTTTATAAAAGTGTAATACATGTATGATGGTAAAATTGATAGAAAACAAGTTATAACAAGTTTAAAATTAATAGAAAATATCGAAAAATAGTACCTATGCTATGAAAATTTAATAAAATATAAATAAATTATTAAATTATTTAAATCAATAGTTTCAGGTTTTTATGTTATTTGTTCGCAAATTTTTAATGTTTTTGAATTAAATTGATAACGAAAAAAAATATTTATTATAATTGATTATATTTTTTATGCATAATACTCAAAAACGTTAAAAATTAGCGAAATAAGGCACAAATACTTGAAATTATTGTTTTAATTTTTTATCATTTGTTTATATTTTATTAAATCTTCATAGCACACTATTTTTCGATATTTTCTATTAATTTTATACTTGCTATAACTTGTTTTCTATCAATTTTACCATCACACTATAATATAAACGTGTATGAATATATGTATATATATATATATATATATATATATATATATATATATATATATATATATATATATATATATATATATATATTGGAATAAATGACCATTTTGTAAATTATAATAATAAAATGGGATATAATGGTCTATTAATAATATTCTTTATTTAATCTTTACGTTTCGATCAATATGATCTTCATCAGATATTAGTTAAATAATTTTTTATATTAACATTTATATTAATATATGTAAAATAAAAATTCTTTATATATTTTATGACAGATATTTATAAAATTTTTATAAAAATTTTATAAATATCTGTCAAAATATATAAAGAATTTTTATTTTACATATATTAATATAAATGTTAATATAAAAAATTATTTAACTAATATCTGATGAAGATCATATTGATCGAAACGTAAAGATTAAATAAAGAATATTATTAATAGACCATTATATCCCATTTTATTATTATATATATATATATATATATATATATATATATATATATATATATATATATATATATATCTGTCCGGACGAAACTATAGCTTTATAGACTCTGGATCCACCGGGCCGATTTTGATAATTTTTTTTTGTCATGTAGCTTGACTCTTTTTCCAGTCAATAGGCTAGATTTCATTTCTTAGCTAAGAATTTTTGATTGAAATTGTTAAACGATGAAATTATAAAAAGCTGTTTTTTATCTTATATACGTCAGGAGCGTGTAAAGAAATGTTATTTTGTACATTTTGATTAAATTGCTTATAAATTAAATTTTAACCAAAATTGATTGGTAATTTGATGTAATTAGTATAATTATCTATAGATAATATTAAAAAGTTTATATTTGTTAACTATAATGTCAGGAGCGGCGAATTAAAAATATTTAAAATCTTTTTTTCTAATTAGTTTAAATAGAAATTTCGTAACGTTTGTAAAAACTTTAGATTTTTTTTTAATTATTCAAAAATTAGAAATTTCAGAAAAATATTAAAATTATAATATAGTTCAGTAGCGTCCTAAAAAAATTATTTAATAAAAATTTTTTTTTTTAAGTTTTGAGGTTGATACATTAATAAAATTTTTTTAAATAATAATTAAGTCAGGGGTGTCGCATAAAAATAATTAAAATTGCTATTTTTTAAAAGTGACGTATACAAATTCATTTTGATTGAAATTGAACAAAAATTAAATTTTAATAATAATAAATGTTTTCAATGATCATTTTTAGGGTTAAAATATAATATACTCATGCATACGAGGGTCGCAGCCTTCGGCTGCGACCCGAGTACATTTAAGGTTGGGTAATTTGTACATGTAATATTACTGAAAATTGTAATAATGATAAGTGATTATCACCGCCAATTTAAGAAAAAAAATAGTATCAGCAAAAATAATGGAAAATTATTACCATATACACATGCGAGGGTCGCAGACCCGAGTAAATTTGTAATTAAGTAATTTGTTCATGTAAAATTACTGAAAATTTTAATATTGATTATCTCCGCCAAATTAAAAAATTAACTATCAAAAAATAGTGGTAGGAGTATGATATATGCACATACGAGGGTCGCAGACCCGAGTAAATTTGTGTAAAAATGTGGCGTGAAAGGGGGTTGGGGCGCGAAGCGCCCAGGGGCACAGCCCCTAGTCATACATATATTACACTTTTATAAAGAAAATTCAATAATAATATACAGATTATTCCAATTTAAAAAAAGTTATATATAATATATCTCTGAAATTTGTCATTCTATTCTTTTTTTGACACCGCCATTATTTATCCCAGAAAAAATACTGATACTTTGCCCATTTAACCGATCTTCTAGCTCCAATAATAACAAAGTTAGCAATGATCACTCGGTTCCCGCGAACACCCTACTGACAGTTCTTTAACGGAATCTGAATGTTACAATGCTTTGGTACAAATACACTTTAAAACAACACAATGTTGTGAAGAGTGCTTTGTAAATCTAGCAACCTTGATCTACACACACGCATATATGTATACTCACACATATAGACACAGACGCAGATTTATGGACGCGTGGCGTCGGTCGTTGACGCAATCAAATAAACTGTGCTGTTTGCTCGTAATTCTGCAGAGTTGTAGAGCGGCTAATGGATGATACCTCTGCACCGACGTTTTATAACTGAATTAGTGTCATAGCGCAAGTTTGTTACCCGTGTTTATAGAAGGCCGAGGTTTTAAAATAATAGTACGTAATTTGAGTTTCTGTGGTTTGGTAATAGGCTAATTTGTCGTTCATAGTTTGGTACAAATATTAGATTTAGTTTTGAAACTTTTTCGTAATTAAATAAGACAAAATATAATTTTGAATGATATTAAAGTTTGATGCTGAATTTTAATTTCTTGATTGGTATAAACAGTTACATTTAGATCTTTAGGTATTTGTTTTTATTTAAATATTTTATAAGTAAAACCATTAAAATAATTAATTATTTTATTTTTGATTCAAATTTTGTTAATGGAGAAACATCTTTACCTATTTTTATTAAATTCAAGATTTTAAAAATTTTATATTTTTTTGAGTTGTATGTCCGGTATCATAAAGGGGCTAGTAAAATTTGTTAGCTAGCAAGCATTTACAAATAATACATTAATTGTGTGATAGTACCTATTATTTTAACATAGTTGGCGACTCTGACAGTACAAAATAATATTCATAATTATAAACTGATTTAATACCGTTGGTGTTAACATACAACGCGTGAGCGAAAATTGTCAAAGTCTTCATGAAACTTCAAGAGAACTGTGATATAAGTTTGATACCTCATTTGAGACTGCTTGCTAACAAATTTACTAGCTCTTTTATGTTATTGGACATTATTTTATAATCATAATATATTGTGGTACATTTCTGTTAAATCGTCATTTTTGAGAGTTATTTGCTGTTGAAATCAGAAGTCGTAGATATGTATGTTAAGTTTGGGAAATTTTGAAACGCTTATTTCAAAAATCTCAACCACAATCAAATTCGAATATCGATTCAAAAACACCGCAGAATCCTTATGGGAAACGACTTTCAGTAAAACTATTTGAAACTTTGGATTCCGACAGCCTTTGATGAGTATATCAAAAGTGTCAATGGGCACGAAGTCTTAAAAACTCAAACTTTTAAGAATATAGCCCTCTAAAGTTAGGAATCATGCTTGTCTTTTTTATAATAAAACTTTTTTTTGAACATTAATTTTCGCATAACTATTTGTATGTGTTTCCAAAGACTTATATAATTGATTGCCACCAATTTTCTAATTCTTTGGCAAATGGCAGCACTTAAATCTTTAGTGTAGTTTTCAAAAGCAGAATCCTTATAGGAAATAATTTTCTGTCAATCTCTTTAAAACTTTGGTTTCTTCAGATTAAAAAAAAATGGGAGGCTTAATTTGCTTCCATCCTCCCCTTTACAGAAGTCCATAACCGAAGTAAATATTAATATATTTTCATCAGAAAATCATTAGGATCCATTCTTTACAAAACTTTAAATAAAACGCCAAAATGAATACAACATAATAAATTCATAGAAGTGTCATAAAAGCAATATCCTAGCTGATGTCACAACAAAATTGGATTTGCATAAATTACGTAGACACGGGTTAAATCTGAGGACCACCACCTCGTCACCTCTGTGTCGATGAGCTAATACTGATTAGCATTCAATAATACATAGATACGTGTCTATGATTGTACAAACATTCTGCGCAGTCATTCTTACGATTCAATTGTGATTTTAATGAATTATTAAAATCGAGTTTTGTAACAGTATATGCGTGGCGAACATCTCTGGAATAATGGATACGGACTTATTGCTGATGTGGCTTTTATAGAATGGACAAGAAGTTATTGATTATAATTCTATGTACAAATAAAAGGCTAGCAGGAGTAGTCCTAGAAGTTCACATTCTTTTTGAAATAGTTAAGGAGGTTGACACCATAAAAAAATAACAGAAATATTTCGATGAAACTTTGAAAATAACATGAAAATATTTAAAAATCCTTGCGAAATTTTAAGACCATAAGGAGAATATAGTTTAAGACTTAAGAGATAAATAAAGTAACATGCATTCTTAACCCATTAATCCCCAAGAGTAGAAAATAATATTAATTTAATTTTTTTACTGCATTTTATTACTAAATGTATACTCAAATAACTGTTTTTGAAGTAAAAAAAAAATCATGTTTTATTTTTCCAACAAAATGTTGCGTTTACGAAACGTTGGAAAAACAGAAGTTATTACTTAGTGCGAAATAGTTTAAAACAGTTTCTTAAACTAAAATTGCACCTTAACCACAAAAATTATGTCACTCGACACGAGTCTGGAATCGTTAGGCTCCTGATGAGGACTTCTTGTGAAGTCGAAACACGTGTCGAGTGACATAATTTTTGTGGTTAAGGTGCAATTTTACCTTAAGTGACCAAGAAACCACAGTTTCTCCGTTTTTCAAGTAGTTAAAACAGTTTGTGTAACGATGTTAGCAGCAAAAAAGTCATTTTATCAATGAGATATTTAAAAAAAACATTTTTTTTTTAATTTTTAGTTTCCGCAACATTAGAGATTAATGGGTTAAGAGAACTACATAATTTCGAGACATGACAGGATACAACAAAGAGAATTTGATGAAAATCGGAACATACATTCATTATTCGTTTACAAAAATATCTGTAAATTTTCAGAATGATTAAAAACCGCGTTTAATTAAAAAATGATAAGTGAGTGAAAAAAATAGAGATGTGATTTCGCATGCTCCAGAAAGAGACCACCTTGCCTTCACTCTCTGCTTATCCACAGGCGCTTTCTTCGCACCGTACCCCGCAACGCCAACACAACACCCTATAGAGTCAACCTCCTTAAAAGTATACTTCTATAAATTAGTACCTATTCACTCATTGAATTAGTGAAGTCACTGATTTTTCTTTTATTTATTTTTGATGTCAAAAACTGGAGAAATCTAATAAAATCTATTGCAAACAAAAAAAACGCCTGGATAATTGGGAGTACACTGTATATATTTAAAAAAATTAAACATTCCGGTATTAAAATATCTTATTATAAATAAGCTTAATTATTTTGACAAATAAAAATTTCCATAAAATGAAAACTTCGCAAACTATGAAATCGATAAGATATATGATATACTTTATTATACATACATTATCCACACATGTTTATATTTTTTAAACACGTAAATTTTAATACACACATTGTTAGAATGAGTAATAAATAACGCGGGATTATATTTACGCATAGCCACCTTGCGTTAATCCACAGTCAAGCACCCGCGCAATACAGCTGCAAAACAGATGACATGCAGAAAACAATAATAAATCACACCTACCTTACTCTCGCAGACTTTATGGCAGACGTATTTGCACACTGGAACAAAAAGAAAATATTTAAAATAATTTATATTATTTATTATGTATCTATCTATCTATACGACCTAACTGTAAAGGAGGTACGATTGAAATTAGATTTATTTATCGACACTTATCTCCTATTGAATTATATTAATATCAATTATATTTCCTTAATACGGATCTGACGTAAATCAATTATCAAATAACTATATTATTTATTATGTACCTATCTATACTTAATCAGTGGCCTAACTGTAAAGGAGGTACGATTGAAATTTAGATTTATTTATCGACACTTATCTCCCATTGAATTTTCTTAACATAAATAATACATATTTCCTTAATACGGGTCTGACATAAATCAATTATCAAATAACCTTAACTAATTCAAAGGTCTCTAATAGTCAAAATCGTGTTTAGTTGGAACAGACAAGCAGACAGACATACTTTATTACATGGTAAACAATATACGATGTTTATTGTATATAATTTCACATTGAAAAACTAACGATTTTATGTAGGGGAAGGTGGGGTAAGACGGGGACCTTAAGGTATTTCATAAATAAAACCCTTTATTTTTGATCGCACATTGTAGGAACTTTTATTAAGAAAATAATCAGCCTTTCTTCCTTTTCTAATCAGTGAAAACAAAAAAATATAATTCTTCGTATAGAAATATCAACTTGAAAAAAAAAACTAATTTGCCCCATCTTGCCCCACCTATAGGGCAAGATGGGGTACCCCTTTGGGTAAGATGGGGTACAGACTCATAATACAAGCCGTGGCAGTACAGATATTCTGTATCTTCGTCCTCAGAACTCATCAGCTTTCTTGGTTCTTTTAGATCTTTTATTTGTTTTTTTTTCAGTTTCTTTTTATTTATTACCTTTGGTTTTGGTTTCTTACTGTTTTGTATTTCCTCTAACTCTGTTTTATACGGAGACGCAGTAATAATAGCTGTTTTTCCTCTTCTTCGAACTTGTCTTGGCCTTTTTTCGGAAATTCGTTGATACGGCATTAACTGTTTCGGCTTAACCAGATTGAATGTTGTGTTATCCAAAGAATCATACCTAAACCATCTTACCCGCAAGTAGGTTCCCCATCTTTCCCAAACTACTACTACCCCGTCTTACCCCATCTTCCCCTACAATATGGACCAGATTCCCGTGGTGTTTTTGTTTATAGGCTTTGTGTATGTGCTAGAAAACCGCAATATTATGTTTGACACGTAATCATTTCATATAGAATTAGAAAATAATGATTATCAGAATTTTTCTTTTCTTGTGTTATGTATTTAAAGATTTTAGGTCAGCAAGAAGTACCCTATAAGTTCTGGTGGTCAGTCAATCAGTCTGTCCGAATCAAGATACGCTTTGAAATGACTATATGAGGAAGTAGACCTTAGTATTTGATATTAATTTCAACTTAAGACCTTTACCCGTTCCTGAGAAAAATGGTCTTGACGGAAAAACAGATGAACAAACAATAAAGTGATCTTATTCGATGTTTACACCAAAAAAGACAAAACAGGAACACTTCTATAAAAAAGACACGATGTTGCTGTGTAAACACGGCATTACAAGGGTTCTATGTTTCCATTTTGAAGTACGGAACCCTAAAAACGGGGTTGGGGTGCAAAACATTAAAGAACAGAGCCCTTTTTAAATTTAAAGCTAAAATTTTATCAGTTTTGATTTAATTGCAAAAATCAATAAGAAATTGATTCATTAGTAGGGAATTATTTTAATCTCTGTCCAGAAAAAGGATAACCTTACGTTAGGTTAGATAATTTGGTATGTTGGAGTTGGAGTCCTTAAATGCATAGTTAAACAAAAAATTAAATTAATAATTTAACACTAGAAAGATGATAGCAGTCATTTCACGATAATTTCAATTCCAATTTTGAATAATTCATAGTATATTGTGTAGCAAGGGTTGAAACAAGACGATTTCTGACGAGGGCGAGAGTTGACTGCCCGAGCGAAGCGAGGGCTGTCATCGCCCTGGTCTGAAATCGTCTTTGTTTCATCCCGAGCCACACACGCTATTTTTCATATCGCTTTTCATATGATTTCTGTAGCCAGTCGAAGTAAGACTATTTAAGACAAATAGCGCAGTAATATCTTATACTATTGCACACCCAAGCAGGCCCTGCTTGGAAGTGTGTTCTATTATCGTGCTAAAATTTTTTTTCGTATATAAATTGATAAAATGAGCATTATATCTTAAATTTCTTCTGTATCCCACTTACATTTTTACATTTTCTGATAGAAAACATTACAGTCCCCATTTATACTTAGTTTAATATCGATTGGTTTTAATTTTCTGTTATAAAAATATAAATAAAGTTCAATTTGTTGATTTAACCCCCTTTTTTGATAAAAACGCCGAACTGCAGGTTACAATTCTAAATAAATTTGCACAAATCCTTTTGAATTCACTTCATCTATTATCAGAATAGAACCCTATTAAAACTCAACAAAATTGAATAACTAAAAGTAACGAAATTTACAGTTTATTTAAACAAAAATTCATATTTTGACAAGAATTATTTTTACAAATAGAGTATAGCTAGGAGAAGTTCAAGAAACATACGTTAGGCGCTAGTGTCGCTATTTCATCATGTGTCATTGCAAATTACATGTATTATAATTATTATATTGTGTTAATTAATATATAAATACATGTACATCGATACGTGCTGTATTTTAATTATTTTATTCAAAGCCAATCAATCTTTTTAATCAAGATAAAATCTGGTAAGTTTGCATTTTTAAAACAAAAATATATAATATATAACCTAACTTGACTTTTTTTAGATAATGTATGTTCCATTTTAAATGCTAGATATCAGGTGAACACAGCTGTTATCGCTGCAATATGTGGATGTATTTATCTTTTTAATTATTATTATTAATTAATTAATTTACTTTATACATTTTACAAAAAAAATATTTTATATAAAAATTGTAAATTAAAATGATTGTTGTTTTATCACAATACATCCTAAATTTAAATAAAAAAGGTAATAATCAATTGATATCAAGATTCATTGTTGATTTTCTAAAAAATCTTAATGAGTGATAAACTTCATTTTATATATTTATATAATATTAATTACCTCCAATATTTTTTTTAAATATCCTTTTAAGTTTCACCAATTATATTGTATCGTATTTATTTGATATTATAAATTAATACATTTTTTTATGTTTAAGGGGTGTGCATTTTATGGCCTAGCCATAGTATTTTAATAATAGAATAATTCAGAAATAAGATTGGCTTTTGTTTATTATAAATGCGATTCTGACAGACTTGAAATAAATAATAAATAAATGAATGTGCCGGGCAGAAACAACGTTGTTTCTTTGTTTTTGCCCGGCACAGTCGCATTGGTCTGAAATTGTCTTGTTTCGACTGGCAAAACAGGGTTCAAAACTAGTTGTTTCAATGCATGTGATATGAAAAATAGTTTTTGAATTATTCAAAATTGAAATTAAAAAATTACTATGAAATAATTGCTCCCATCTTTCTAATGTTAAATATATTCTTTATCACTTCATTTCATTTGAGTTGTACCAATTAAAAATTACCAATAACCGGAATTAATGATCCTTTGATATTCTTAAAAATATATTTTTAGATATATTGAAAACATCAATCAGATTAAAATAAATACAGATTCTTTAAGTATTTTCTTATAAACATAAAAATATAACTAACAATATTTTCTGATAAATACTAATTATATCAAAAAGATCAATAAAAGTTAACTGTAAGATTCTTAGAAACATTGGTAACGAGAAAAAAATATGTATAGTTGTTTACATTTTGAAATATTTATTTTCCAGAAGCTAAAATATATCTTTTAAAATAAGCTTTTTCTGATATATTCTGATCTCCATAAAAATGTTATAGAGACGTAAAAGAATAATATATTTTATGGATTCAGAGCTGAATTCTATGATATTGAGTTGTGGATTTTTCAACAGATATATTGTAAGTAGTTTTTCGTTTGTTTGCATACGGCGTATCTCGCAAACATTGATATATGAGAATGTCACATATTTTGGAATTTATAAAATATGTATGTAGTATACGTTTTATTGTAAAAAGTAGTAGCATATCCAGTTTATTTACTGTCAAAAATAAAGTATGTAGGATTTATTATTATGTATGGATCATGTTATCAATGTTTTTGAATGTTTATTGAAACTTCGCAAAATAGATTTTAATAATTTAAATATAGACAAGTGCGAGTAACACTCGCGCCCTGAGAGTTCCGTACCGCTATAAAAAATTTTATTATTGACGATAGTTAGTTCGGGATATTTACGTAAGTATAGACGCTGTTTTAAAAAATATATTAAAATTGAATATTTCGAAAAATAAACATTGAAAACAAATAAGTTCATAAGATATTTTACAGGAGAATAATATATTTTAATAATGTCACTGTTTGCAATTAAAGAAAGCAAAAACTTCGGAGCCCACTTACCTATTAGTACCTATATTTAATATATTTAACTTACTACTAAATATATTTTGGGTCATAATTTTAAAACTATTAGCCGTCGGCGCCCAAAACGGGGTATAGGTGTTATCAGGGGACCTCCCTTCATAACATATTTCAATATGAAGAAAATCGAAAGTGGCCCTCTCAAAGGTTCCCCTTGTCAAATAAGGTATCAAACTTATATGACAGTTCTTATGGAGTTTCATGAAGACTTTGACAAGTTTCGCGCACGCGTTGTGTGTAAACAGCAACGGTATTAAAACAGTGGTGATATTATGAAAATTATTTTGTTTGATCAGAGTCGCCAACTGTGTATCAATACGTTGAAGTATCACTACTCTAAATTCCATAAAAATTAAAACCTCATTTGAGAGTGCTTTTTAGCTAGCAAACTGTAGACCTAAGTATTTGATATTACTTTCAATTTGATAATTTTAACCGTTCCTGAGAAACAAAAGTCTTGACAGTCTGACAGACAGACGGACGGACAATAAAGTGATCTTAAAATGGTTTTGTTTTTTAACTTCGAAGCACGGAACCCTAAAAAAAGATTTTAAATTAAGACGACAAGATCGAGGCTTCTTGGTTTTAGGTCATGGCAAGACTGTCATATAAGACTGGTCTACAAAAAAAATTCCTAGAGATCTGAATAGATGATTTAGAAGGTATTTGTCATGCCGAACCGAATTCATTGCCCAAATGGTGTCAGGTTTTTGAGATATTCGAACCTAAAAGTCACAAAATTGACGATTTTGGCAATGATTTTGGGGAATTTATTACTAATGTAAGTAGGTAATTTTTTTCTGAAGTTTTCTTTCATGATTACAAATAGTACTGTATTTTCTCTTTAAAATGATTTTTTACATCTCATTGTGCGACTTTTTTTCACCGAAATATACTAGATATATTTAATAAAGTTCATTCTATTAACAAAAATATCATATCTTCAAACTAGTACATCTCGGCTAAAAAAATCGTACAGTAAAAAGTTAAAACTCATTTTAAAGAGGAAAGATAATACTATTTGTTACCGTGATCGAAAACTAAAAAATAAAATTACCTACTTGGTAATAAATTCTTAAACATTTCCAATATCGTCATTTTTGGAACTTTTTGGTTAGAATATCTCAAAACCCTAACGTGATGAAACCAATTGGACAATGAATTCGATTTCTGCATGCCATAAATCTCCTAAATCACCTATTCAGCAGATCTCTAGGACATTACAAAAGTATTTTTTTTGTAGACCAGTGTAATTTTTACGTACCTAAATCTCGTCTCTCTGAAATCCTTTTCATAATTGCGAACATCAACATAGTACAAATATGATGGTAGAATAAAACAAATTGACGCGGACGTAAAATTATAATTCAGATATCATACACGCTAATAAAACTAAAACCGTAAAGTCTACAACAAACAGGAATAAATTAATGCACTGTTTGTTTGAGTAGAACGATAAATTACCTAATTGCGAGTGTGTATCATAACGGCGCCGAACCTTCTCAGAATAAATCACAGCTTTAATGAATACACTCACACACCCACATGTCGGATAAACCGTTTTGCATTTGCCTCCGAGACATGGGCGTCGATATGACGTACTAATTAAATATATATAAATATGTCCCGTTTAATTTGTTTATTTATTATTATTAAGTTCTGTTTATGAGTTCTTTAATTATCAATGCAAATATATGAAACTGTAAACTCCCCGGGAAAAAATTGTAAATCTGCAGAGATCGACTTAGATCTCGACAGATCTGTATTTTAGGACATCATATTTTTCAATGGTTTTTGATTTGTGAAGACTTGCAAAGATCTACAATGACTTACAAAGATCTAAAACGATCTACAAAGATCTCTAAAGATCGTTGTAGATCGTGATAGAGATTAAAAAGAGATTGAAAAATCATTAGTTTTCAACGTTACAATGATCTTTAGAGATCTTTGTAGACCGCTGTAGATTTCTGCAATTCTCCATAGATCAAAAACCAGTGAAAAATATAATGTTGTCTCAAAAAGCAGATATGTCGAGATCTGAGTAGATCTCTGCAGATCTACAATTTTTTCCCGGGTTTGTTTAATGAATTGTTTTTAGTGCTTCGTTCCGAAATCGAAAAAGGAGAAACACTGGGTCTGTCTTAGCCATCTAGCTCGACCTAAAAAAACGAGATTTGGTTTAAATGGTGGACCAAAAATAGACTTGAGTTTTTGGCAAATGTAACAAAACTAGTTTTTCGGCGCCTATGTGTTTATTGTACTTTAGTGTCAAAGGTTAAAAAGGCGGATATGGGTTTTGATTGTTTACATTTACGTCACTTAATAGAATAATTTATATGTTGATAAAAAAATTATATTTTAATATTGCCAACTATATGTTCGGCTGATTTAAAAAACATGTAAGACTAAAAGCAAAAATGATTTATATTGTTTATATTACATTCTTATTACATATACCTACATACAGTCGAAGCCGGCTATAATGACATCTGTTATTTAACAACTCCGCTCAAGTCATTTTGACCAAGTTTACAGGAGAGCGAAAAAACCGTGTACGTTTTATATAGGCTACTGGATTGCACGCTGTCACTATTTTTTGAATTCTGGTCTCTTACTGTCCGAAACATCTAGAATGTAATAGGTATATTGACGCGCAATGAGTAGCTCTATCCAATGACATAAAAATGTAAAAACCGCTAATTTTCTACTTGAGCGGTGTTGTTAGCTAAGCAACGATATCGGTTTTAACGACTCAAAATAAAAATCCGACTGAATTTTATATAATTGCCTTTTCAGGGTGGCCAGTATTTCTCTGGAACAAATTTCCCTGACTTTTCCCGGTTTTCCAGGAGAATTTTTACCGTTTTTCCCTGTTTTTTATAATTCAAATTTGGATAAAAAATAGCTAAAAAGCTAAAAAAAAGGTCCCATAGATAAAATTTTGATATTTTTGCATAATTTGCATTTTTCCCCGACTTCCAACCAAATTCCCTGACTTTTCCCGGTTTTCCAGAAACTGGTCACCCTGGTTTTTACAGGTTCTTACGACCTAATATGACTGGTTCCCTCGATGTCGTTATAACCGATTTCGACTGCATATAAATAACTAGTTGCTACTCGCATCTAAATTCGCGTGAAAGCTGTCAGACATAAAACCCATGAAGAAGAAGAAGAGAGTTAGGTAATGCAGATTTCTGTTATGATATTCGATAAAACAAGTCGCTCGTAGATATATCACACCCTTTTTTTATCTAATAAATTTTTCGGGATTCAAAGTAGCCTATATCCTTACTTAGAATGCAAGCTATCTCCCTGCAAAATTTCATCAAGATCGGTTCAGCTGTTTAGTCGAGAACAGGTAACAAAAAGACAGACTTTCTCACATTTATAATATTTGTATGGAAGTATGGATAAAGAATATTAGAAATAGGAATGACATAACATTAAGATAACAAAAAAACGAACGCCGCCGTAGCGGCTTTCAAGGAAATTAGATTTGCTTTCTTTGGCAATGGTGAGTATGAGAGACCGTCAGTCGTCACAAAGCTTGATTCAATTCGGAAACAATGTTGTTTGGATGTTTTTATGATTGCTTTATGTCACAATAATTAAATTAATTTCGTTAAGAGATGTGCACATAAAATGTGTTGTTTATTCCGGAAAATAAATAATAAAATGCAATGAACTGGATATTGTTAAGAGAATATTTTAGTTTTAGGGTTTTCCGGCAAAACGGAAACTCTTTTAGCGAAACTCTTCTGTCTGTCTGTTTGTAGCATAATTAAAAAAAATATATTAAAATAAATTATTATGTATTATGTATAATTGGCTACTCATTTTAGAAAAATAAATATGGAAAAATAATTTTCTTGAGGTTAAAAAAAACTACGTATCAAAAAATATAATATTTTAATATGCACAAATAGGGTATCAAAATAAGTACTTTGTAAAAAATTTCTACCCACATGTTCAACATTTAAAAAATTATTAAACTTGCAATTGTTTTTACAAAAAAGAAAGAAAATTTGCGGTGCCTTCGTGCATGTTTACGGCATTTTTAGCGCAATCCACCGATGTGTCTGTCTGTCTGTCTTCCATCTCTGTCTGATATCTCGGCCCCCTGACCACCTAGAGACCTCGGGGTTTCGTTAAATGGTAGGTCTGTGGTTCTAGTTTAGCATCTTTTATGTTTAGAGATTCTTTTTAAAAAAATATTTTTCAGGGACTTTCCCCTTGACAATAAAACAAAGAAAGTCGTTAGATACTAATTAATCACTGGTAAATAGAAATATTAAAGTACTCTAATTTATTCCAAACGTCTTTCACGGATTCCTAAACTAAGCTAACGTTCAGTGGACCCTAGTTTAAGAACTGCTGCCTTAAAGAAACGTCAAATTTAAAATGTACGTATTTTATACAAATCTGTAACATCTTGATTTAGAAATATAGATTATGTATACTTAGGATACGTAATCACTAGATATGGTACATTTTTTATATTTCTTCATAAATATCAAAAAAGATTTAAGTGACAGAATAAGCAATTAACATTCCTCTTATTTCGAAAGTAGTTTTAAATAAATATCATGATCTGGTTCACGAATCAATAATGTGTATATTTTATTACCGAAATTACGTTTTAATGCCTCACATAACTGTTCATTTTATTATATTATTATTATTGTTATATAACAGTTTGCTGTAGGTAATGTATGCAAATTAATGTTTGTTTTGTTATTTATAAATTAACATTTTACAAGCCCATATTTAATCCTTTAATGTAATGTGAAACAATAATAATTTTTAGTGTTTTGTACTGAAATCGTAAAACGAACAGTTATGGAATTAACAGTATCTATTTGTCAAAGCTTTCTAGCTACTAAACGATTTGACTCAGAAAGCTTATATTTGGCTTATTGTTAGTTATAGCAAATGGTCAACCAATAATAGACCCGAGTTTGAAAAAAAATTGGCACTTTTTGAAGGTAAGAGAGTTACAATTTTTTTTAATCCCGGCGAGTGGGGTATCAAAAGAAAGCTGACAATTCAAGGAATTTAAATCTCTCTTGGAATATTATATCTTCGAAAGTACTAGTGAGAAAAATGTGATAATGTATAATGATGCCGAGATCAAAAGAAAATATTATCAGCAGTATTTTTCAAAAATATATTCAAAATTGTTATATGTTTTGCAAAAGATGAACAATTGGTTCCTATCATTACCAAAATGAATTAAAATTAATATAATTGAATATATTGAATACGGTACTAAACACTAGTACGTCGGATTCGACTTGCATTTGACAAATATGTATTTATTTGTTACTTTGTTAAAAGCTCAAATTTTGATATTGTTATGGTGTGTTAGACGGCGTTTTTTGATAAAAAATGAAATAAATTATTTAAATGGTGGTTTCTAGATGGAACAACTGGATAGGTAAAAATACGATTTATTTTAAAAATATTGTATTGCTGTTTTGTCTTTTTGGTCTAAACACGCGATTATAGGAAATAGACAAAATATTTCTGTCTTACCTCTACAGCACGACCCCTGGTGTAGGATGGGCTGGTGGCAGAGATGACACGGCCGGGGTTTCTTGAACACCTTCGCGCGAAAAGCGTGGTTCTGGTTTCCCGCTCCATCCGGCTGTAAAATAACAACATATATATAACTGCATTGTACGCCACACAGAAATAACTTGCGACATGTTTATGTTTCGGAGTTAACTATGTGTTTTACTACTGTTTATGATAGGTACTGAATTTTTTGAGATTTTACGTAAAACAATGTCATATATTAATATACATATTTTTAAAGAAGGTTTAAAGTTTAATTAAACCATAAAAATTATAAAATTATTCAAGTTTTTTTTTTTGAAACTACATTTCCTGCTTATTTAAAGCATATACAGGGAAAATATAATTAATTCAATTATATTGTTCTTTTTAATTTATGCGTTTTTCGTCAGCTGGATCGTCTCCTTTACCAACTATATTATTGTTTCTCTTTAAAGCAATATTGTCGAATGAAAACAATAATATAGTTGGACTAAGAGTTTATTCTATTAAGAAAATAATGCTTTCGTTATAGGTGCTGTTATATCTACTTGTATAAAATTACTTTAAATTTCCCAAAAATGGCGGAATGCCACTTAACGGATATGAAAATAAAATTATTTTACAATGACATTTTTAGTCCAATTATTTTGAAATTTCTGGGAGACATTCACCACACTAATAGATGTTACTAAAGTTGTCATTTTTTATTTCGAAAAAAAAATATGGTCGATGTACAAGTATGCTACTTTGAGCTGCAAAGAAAAAGAGTGTATAATACCTATCTACACACTTTTTTTTATTTATATGAGAAAAAAATTAATTAAATTATCACAATCCTTTCCTACCTTGTGCCTCTGTATTGCCTCATCACAGTTATGAATGTTATGATTCGTTTATATCTAAAAAAAAACTACTTATCAACACAGTGTTTTTAAAATGATTATTTAAAAATGTATACGTTTTGTTGATCTTTTGTCAAAAACATCCCGTTGCTGTTTTGTCCTTTTAGTGTAAACACACACAAAGAAGAAGAATAATACATATCAAGGTAAGAACCTCCCTTAAATAGGTGAAAATAAAGTACCTACGAATTTAATTTATTCAAGTATCTAACGAGTGAGCATGTCACAAATAAAACAAATATTCGTACAACCACTTGTCTTGTATGATTTTCACGAATTTTGCCTCTCAAGCATATATTATTTTAGGTAAATTTCATGCATATATTTGCATACGTTTATACTTTGATTCAACAAATTACGAATGCTAGATCATGTAGAGATCTCAGTGTAATTAAACAATTCTCGTTACCAAGTTCGTTACAAAAAATAAAGACCATGACGCAATACTATCTTCTTTGAATTCTAATTATTATATTGTTCAACATGCATCATTTCTTGAAATGTAATTCATTAAATTACACACACACACACACACACACGCACACACATACTCACACACATAAACACACACGGATGCTGGAAGATCTTGAATGTATATATTAATAGAAACCTGCTTTACTAATTACTAATTATCGAAGCTGCATGTTGGCTACCGATTTGGTAATTGATGGACCTGATGCATTGGGCAATAACATTCATAAATACTGTCTATGGTATTTATATGAGCATGAAGATTATTCAGGGATGGGAAAAATGATTGGTTATTATTTTAAATATTTAAAAATAATGCTTGTATTTCTTAAATTTTTTTTAGACAAGGGTTTCCCAACTTTTTTTCACGTAGACCTCTTTTGAAGGAATGACAAAGTACATAGACTCCTCCTGTAATTATTTAAGAATAATAAATTGTAAATTAACTTTTTTTGCTCATTGAACTGGTTTTACTGTTTTTAAACTCTTGCATTGCATAAAAAACATCGAATTCCAAAACATACAAATTCTCCATAAACCTCCTATAAACCCCATGGTGTACAATAAACCAATTTCAAACTTCTATAGACCTCCAGGGGGTCCACATAGACAACGTTGTGAAACCCTGGTTTAGAATAAATCCAAGCCAAACGATTTTTAAGTTGGAAAAACATAAATGCATTAAGTATAATGTAATCAGACGACGAAATCTTTCAATTGCTAGCAAAAAATAGTGGTAGGTAGAGTAAAAAAAATCTATATCCTACAGGGGGCTGATATATCAATTTTTTACTAGATTAATGAAAGAAAAAATATGAATTTTCTTAATCATTTACTGGACAGACAAAAAGACAGATAGGAAGACATTTTTTTTTAAATCGTAGCATGTGAAATCACATAGATGCGTCTATGTGATTTTTTTAATTAAAAAACGTGGTTCTTAATCATTTTGAAAATTTACAGATATCTTTGTCACATCACTTTGAAAAATTCTGTCATGTCTCGAAATTATGCAGTTCTCATAAGAATGCATGTTAATTTGTTTATTTAATATCTCTTAAACTATTCTCATAATGACTTTGAAATGGAAGGTTTTTTCAAATATAAATATCTTGTTATTTCCAAAGTTTCATCGAAATCTCGCCGTTATATTTCAATGGTGTCGACCTCCTTAAGAACTAATAAAAATAATTATATGTATATCTACACAGCCAACGAATTCCATGAAATTTGATAATTACTCTCTAATAATAGTTTTCCTTTCAAGCCTTGCCATTAATGAAGAGAGGCTTATACACAATTGCTCTTATTAATTAAATATTTTAATTAGTGAAAATTAAAATTTACGTGCGTGTTATGATTTTAACAAGTCATTGTATTACATAATTCTAATAATTGGTTATTATTACAGACTTAATATGTTCCAATTGGAATAAATGAGCTCCATGCCAAATCGATTACATACCACTAAATACCTGAGCAACATACATACAATAACAAAGAGAACAAATTGAAATTAAATTTCAATCATATAAGTACTTATTATACATACTTAAGTATGCTCATGTTACTTACATAGTCCGTTCTTGGAAGTAAGACTGGATTAATCGAGCTATAATAATGTATGAATGTATGATAGCTACTGCATGATTCAAAAGAGGTTGTGATTTTTTTATTTTCCCTAATTGTAAGGTAAGTAGATGTTATGTGGTTTAAGTTAAGTGAATTCCTGTTTCAGTAGATTTGAAATTTAATCCATACTTATATTATAAATACGAAAGTAACTCTGTCTGTTTAATCAATCTTGATGAAAGGCAAGGAGATAGCTTGCATCCTGAGAAAGGATAAAGGCTGTTACTTTGTATCCCGAAAAAATATTAGATAGAAATATATAAATAGCTTCATAGTTTCATATAAACATGTTTTATGGATGTTTTCAACTATTTTTTGAGGTTAAGGTCATTAGCTATTTATTAAAATGTATAAGAGTTGGGGATACATGTTGAGAAAAGTGCTGTCTCTTGTACGAGAAGATACCGAGACGAGACTGGCTTAGATTTTAACGAGGCAAATCAAAATTATTCAATAATTAGTATTCTAACATTTATAATTTCTAGCGGCTCGCCCGACAAAAAAATGTTAAACATCTCTCTTCACTCTCTGAGGATTTGAATTTTGGAAAATCCCTTTTTAGTGGGTATTTATGTCAAAAAAAGAAGACGCTCTTAAATATTCATGCTACTAACAATAAGTCGAGGCTGGGCGTTGATGAGACAGTCATTTACATGTTACATGAATAGACTATTTTTACAAGCTTTTACTTAACTCAAATGCTATGTATGTATGAGTGTCCCGGAATACAAATCTTACGACCGTTTTTTAACTAACTTCCCGTCGTACGATTTTCGTCAAATTTTCAAATATGGTGTATTCTCCGTGACAATGCACTTTTTTATCATTTTTATAGCTATGTTATTTTATTATAAGGTCTTTTTTGATGTATCTAATATAATAAAATATCCTGCCTGCGCGATCAAGTATTATTTCATAATTCAAATTATTTCGTAACCATGGTTTGCTTCGACAATAACATTAAATTATGTTTTGTCAAAATATTTTGCAATATAATACTCATAATACAAATAATTCATAATAATAGAAATGATAATTATTATTGAAGATTATAAATTATAAATTGAAGAAAATTATTGAAAAATTATCGAATTTTATATAAATATCAGGTATGTATTATAAATTTTATTTGTAGTGATTATATTGACATATAGAAAAGATTTAGCCGTTTTAGCTTTATTTCTTCATTTAAATGTATGTATACATAAATATGTATTATAGTATCTCATTTTATTGTTATTATATCATCCTATATGCATACATGTAATGTATATGTATTATATTGTTATGGCATTATTGAAAAATATTAAATATAAATTAATTTATGTTAGTGTAATTTTGTAGATCTAAATAGGTAGGTATTGTTTTTCTAAGAGACGCGAGTCTAACTTTACAATGGAGGAGGGGGTCATGGTCTGTGAAATAGACAAAAAAATTTACTTTAGTATATTTAATAAGCATTTTTCTATTTAATTTGCTTTACTTTTTAGGTTTGTGTGGGGTGTCATTTCACCATGCCCCCTCCCCTGGATCTGCGCTTCATTTCTAAAGAAGCGAATATACAATCAAATTTTTAGTGTTCATTTTAAAATAAAAACTAACGATTTTTTGACGTATTGTAATAACAATACTTCCATTTCTTCGAACATGGAAGTAAAAAGGGTTTTTAGTCTTATGCAGACCCTGAGAGAGCTTCAACGTAAGGACATTCCAAACAACTTTCGTACTAGTAAAATTCTTGTTTCTTCCTGATATTATTTAGTATTAAAAACCGTGAGGTTTTTTTAAGTACTTTTTCTAAAAGGTGTGTTTTTTTGTAGTATATTTATGTTTTTTAAATAATCTCTATTAAAAATAGTATTAGTATCAAAAAATGTAAAAATGTAAAGTATAAATAATTTTCGGGACGCCGAGGCCCCTGATACCAGGACCCGGGCCATATGGCCCTCCTAGCCCCCCCCCCTATCTGGGCCTGGTCTTATGATGCAATGAATATAATATAATATAGTAAAAAAATAAATAACTTTAGACTAAAAATGGATAAAATAAAATTAGAAAAAAAAATTTTTTTAAAAACAAGCTTTTACATATGCACTAAAAAGTAAAAAATAAGTTTTTTTTTCACAAAGTCTTCCAGAATTCGTATGACTAAAAAAGCTTGTGGCGTTCATTTAATATTTAATGTAATATTTAGAAATATAAAAAATGTCGAAAATATCAATATTGGAAAAATCTATAGTAGATCAAATATTAATGTAATGTTGATACTAAATAAACCTGAAACTCAATGTATGTTAATGTTTTGAAATATTAATTTATAAAATAGATAAGGTAGTATTTCTTTTCGGTATTTCTTAGCCCTTTTTCATATGATAAATCTTGAAGCCAAAATATTCCTGTAGTTTATATCAAATTATCCAGGAATTTAATGTACAATTAAATAATATTAATTGAAAACATTCATTTAGGTTGAATATAATTTCAAAATATTCACAGGATATAATATTTTATATTATATTTGATATAAATTATGTACATATATGGAATTTTATGGAATATTTCGAAATATTCATTGAAAGTAGCTAATGTAGTTTTTCCATTGAGAAACTCTTAGCCCTTAATTCTATTTTGAATCTAGAATTCCAAATATTTCATGTAATATTTTGAAATAATAATTTAAGGTAGATAAAATACTGTTAAGACTTTTTTCCTATGTTGAATCTAGATTACTAAATATTTCTTTCATGTGCGATAAATTAACCAGGAATTTAAAATACTAAATTACACTAGCAAAAGGTTCTTTGTCCTATTTGAATCTAGATTTCCAAATATTAATGTATACATATATGATATGTATACAGGGTGTCCCATTTTAATCTATCACCCCCCTAAATTTTTTTATCTATCAATTCAATCAAAAAATGTTTCGAATAAATGTTGTTTGGTTTTGAGGGGGACCCAATATGGCGTTATTAATTTTTGATTTTTTGGACGTCTTCATGGTCAAATAGAGCCAACATTTTTTTTTCAAATGGAAACCTATATTTTTCATTACGGTATCTTATTGTTTGGAAAAAAACAAATAGCTTTTGTTTCAAATAATTTTTTGTATGACTTCATTTTTTTTTAATATTTAACAAATTAATTTTAGATTTCAGATTTTCACTAATTTTTTACTCGAAATCCATTAACTTTAGAGGAAAAGTGTAAAATACAAAAAAGGTTTATTCTAATCTGATATAACTATAAAAATGATTTCAGATTTTTTTCAATTTAATTTTTTTTTGCTTTAATATTTTGAAGAGCAAAAGTTTAAAAAAAATCCTGATATAATTTTCCTAGTTATATCAGATTAGAATAAACCTTTTTTGTATTTTACACTTTTCCTCTAAAGTTAATGGGTTTCGAGTACAAAATTAGTGAAAATCTGAAATCTAAAATTATTTTGTTAAATATTAAAAAAAAATGAAGTCATACAAAAAATTATTTGAAACAAAAGCTGTTTGTTTTTTTCCAAACAATAAGATACCGTAATGAAAAATATAGGTTTCCATTTGAAAAAAAAAATGTTGGCTCTATTTGACCATGAAGACGTCCAAAAAATCAAAAATTAATAACGCCATATTGGGTCCCCCTCAAAACCAAACAACTTTTATTCGAAACATTTTTTGATTTAATTGATAGATAAAAAAATTTAGGGGGGTGATAGATTAAAATGGGACACCCTGTATATACATTATACAATATTATACATATATGCATTTTAACATAATATTAATGCAATTTAATGGAAGATTTGAAAATATTAATTTATAGTAGAAAATGTAGTTTTTCCTATATTGATATTTTCGACATTTTTTATATTTCTAAATATTACATTAAATATTAAATGAACGCCACAAGCTTTTTTAGTCATACGAATTCTGGAAGACTTTGTGAAAAAAAAACTTATTTTTTACTTTTTAGTGCATATGTAAAAGCTTGTTTTTAAAAAAATTTTTTTTTTCTAATTTTATTAAATAAATAAAATAACCAAGGCATGTCATATTAAAATTTACTGCAATCAAACTGTTTTTGCTTTACAACAATATTTAAGAATATCCAGGCGCGGATGAAAGGACGATCAAAGTTCATGACCCCCCCCCCCCAAGAATTAAAGAGATACACTATATATTATGAAGAATTCTGAAAATTATTTAAAGTAGTCAGATGAACACTGCTTGAGTTTAAATAACTATCCTATAAATTTTCAACTACAAAATTATTTGAATAAAAATTTATATTATGATAACAGATAGTTAGCTGCTTAACATGTAGAAATGAAGATCGACATACTATTTTGAATAAAATTAATTTTAAACATCGCTAAAATAATTATTTTATATGAGTTATATGAAATTGATTTGACTTCATTCCTGGTTGTCATATTGTGCATCTCTCTACTTCCTTTTATTAAAAAATTCGAATTTTTATGTTATTAAAATTTAAATTAAAGAATTTGCTGTCAAGAAAATGTTTGTTAACTCAGGGTGGCCATTACCGTTTTTCCCTGTTTTTTATAATTAAAATTTAGATAAAAAAGCTAAAAAAAAAAGTCTCATAGATAATTTTTTTTATATTTTTGCAGAATTTGCATTTTTCCCTGACTTCCAACCAAATTCCCTGAATTTTCCCGGTTTTCCAGAAACTGACCAACTTGTAACTAATACCTTGCAAACAACAGCTCTAAATAAGTGAAACCATATTCTGGAACAGCTTATATATTATATTTTTTGCAAAAACTAAACGGTTAAATATTTTGAGATTTAATATAGGTACATTTATTTCAAATTTATATGTTGTTATTAGAAAGTTTTTTTTCCAAAAATTAACTTTATAATTTTTTTTTGTATAACCCTCTTCGAGAAGTAAGGCTGTATACGCGCCTGTTCATACATATGTACAGTAAAATGTATATTCAGTAGTTGTTAATCGTTTTGAATCACCTGTATTACTCTCATCATGGAACTGCTATCATATGAACTGTCGAGTTGAGATATGTTGTTTAGTTTAAGCTATGTCATCAAGAAGCTGTTGCCAGAGCGGTCGGTGGTGAAGTCGCAGTCACATGAAAATACCAGAAGGAATTATAGGAATGTCAAGTAGCTGACTTCTTGAAAAACTAATTTTAGATATTGCATGAGGCCCCTCTGTAAATTATTATTTGTAAGTTACTTTGTAGGTACATGTTCTATTTCTTAAGTTAAATATTGTGTTTTTGTAAACATAATTTTCATGGTCGTCTATTCTTTTCTTAATTTCAATGTTTTTTGTATGTGAAAGTATTTGTAATATACAATATCCTTCGTGATTTTTATCAATTATGGATAAAACTTTTGGATTCTTTAATGTACTACACAAAAATAGGGTTCATGTCGATACGAACTGGTTTGAATTTTGGTAAGAATATTGTCGATGAAGGTCTCGATTTAATATAATTACCTCGGGTTGCACAAAGCAAAATTATTCACGATTAGTTAATCAGCTGTTTTCAAAGCATTATTACGTCAACTCTAAAAACAATCACGGTTATGATACATATTATAAGGTAAAAAATTGTCATATTTAGTGAAATGTTAATTTACAAATTGAGAAACAGTTTAGAATAAACATTAATCATGGATTGAAAACAACTGATTAACTAATCGTGAATTATTTTGCTTTGTGCAACCTGAGGTTAGTATTTCAATCTTGTTTCATGCCAATCCTTTTTATCAAATTAAAAATATAGCATTCTTTCGATTAATCTATTTTAGATATTTTGATTTAGAACTACTGTTAAGTAGTTAATATCAAAAAGAGTCAAGAAACCTATTTATAGTAGTTGAAAAGTAAATAATAATTGAACTTATTAACCTTCGTTCATTAATTAGCACAATTTCGTATGGTTTTTACATCAATGTTTGTATTAATTATCAAATTAAGTTCCTTAATTTGTCAATTAACTAAAGACTTCGTCATATGTCAATCTTCAATTAAGGGGGATAGCTACTGTGACGGGTCAAAAAATTGTCAATGTTTGGGAATTTTTTTCACAGATATAACTAATTATTTTTGAATCAGGTAAATGACGTTTTATTAAGTATATCTTCAACTTATTTAATATCAATTTTTATTGAAAAATATTAAATATTTACAGTTATGTGCCTCGATGTGACGACAAAAAAATTATTTTTCACCATGGTTCACTCGAAATTTCGAGAGGGTTATGTGAAAAAATAAACAAAACTTTTATCAATATCTATATGAACGTAGCTATCGTTGCACGTGACCGTTTTTTTTATTTTATTTTTTCACAAAATGGCGATCGCTCGAAATTTTTTTTTCATTTTTAAGACCTATTTTTTTATTAGATCGATTTTAAAAATAGTATTTATCAAAATTTCAAAAATCGGCTACGTGCAACGATAGCTACTACAATTACGAAAATTATATAAAAAAATATGAAATCGGTTCATTACTCTTTGAGGAATCGTGTCAACCAGGTCGAAAAATGTCATTTCGAGATAAACGTGTTTAATGTTTTTGTTATGTCATAACCGGCCGCGCTACCTTGTTTCACTAAATTGACTGTAACTCCGTCAATGTTCAGAATTTAAACTCAATTTTTTGTATACATAATTATGAATATGTATACTTTAAAAAAATGTAAGAATTTTTTTTTCCGTCACAGTGGCTTTCCCCCTTAAAAAATATAAATTGTTGCAATACGAATCTAGATTTTACCAAACCTCATCTCTTAAACCAGCGGTTTCCAAACTTCATGTAACTACGCCTCCCTTTAAAAAAAAATTATCTCTTGCGCCTCCCCCTCCCCCCCTTTATTTTATAAAATTATACAGACATATTTTAAAAATGTATAAAATGTATTTTTTTTTGCTTATAAAATTTATTTTTAGTGCACACAAAAAAAACTGTATCAATAAAATCTTCTTTGTATATAACGAAAACAATATTTTCTGAATATAAGAAAAGTACTCTTAATCCTACTACATTATTTCCTCGTCCAAGAATACTTTAGTTGGTTTAAGAATATATTTCTTATCTTAAGAAAATATTGTTTTCGTTATATACAAAACAAGGTTTACTTGGCTCAAGTAAACCTTTCTACCTGTGTGCGATGAATGTACTTGTTTATTAGCACAATCTTCATTAAATCTAGGTGTTATAAACGGGGGGTGCTTTCACTCAGAATTTTTTTTAGAAGTATTGCATGATAATTCTATCAGTTTTGCTTTTTCAATAATAGTTGTCAGTCTAAAACTACACAGTAACGTCCCTTTCAGAAAGAGATAATATACAATACATACATATGTATGTATACACAAATAATGTTATGTTATAAAAATTTATTTATGTATATATTTTTTATTTATATAACTTAATGTGATGTTATGAAAATTAAATTTCTGTTAAACTTTTCGCGCCTCCCTTTGCACTAGTCCGCGCCTCCCTGAGGAGGCGCGCCTCCCAGTTTGGAAACCACTGTCTTAAACTGAATTAATTCCTTACTAGTTTTCACTGATCTACCAGTGTTTTTTGCCATATTAACAATGCTCCGCTGATTTGTACAGTGATTACCTACTGATTAACAATGCTCTACTTTTCACTATTTCACAGTGCAGAGTAATCCATAATCACTGATAGTCAGTGCCGGATTTACCAATAAGCAAGAGAAGCAACTGCTTAGGGCACCCGATCCCTGAGGGCACCATAAAAGTGATTTTTGGGGGTATCAGCGTAATATTGGAGTTAAAAAACTGCTGATAGTCAAGCTAATTCACTGATTCAGTTTTAGAGAGTACTCAAAAAGACGTTGCTCATAATATGTAAGACCTAAATAATCTTTAAAAAAATATAAAACAAACACGTTTTAATTGAATTTGTCGATTTTAGTTACTAATTCGATTCCCGTTATTATTTAATAAATGTAGAGCATGCACTTAAGACGGCGAGAGTTATTCGGAGTGACAGCTGACAAAACATACATAGATTGAGGAACGGTTCTGTAGGTCCCGCGTCACAAACAACAGCGGCCTTTGCCGGTCACTGCCAATTAATCTACAGACATCATGTTAATTGTCATCTGCCACCTAGTAATGTCTATAGAAAAAAAGTAGACATTAAATACATATATAGTGTGCGAATAGATTATGGAGACTATATTTAGTTAATATAAGACGGCGTTGCTAAGGAAGAAGAATGGGCGGTGTTTAAAATTGTACTTTTATGACAGTGATTGTAAATATTTTTGGCGTCACGACGCAGTAATCCGATTTTTAAATCTGCACGATATGGTATATTGAAGAATTGTTATATGTATCAATTCTTACGTACTAGGATTTCATATGAGACGAGATAAGATTTAGGTAAGTCGATTTCGTCTCGATCTTTTAGACTGTTTAAATTTGCTATCATGAAGCTTTTATACATTTGGTTATTTTCTTAACATTTAATCACTATAGAAAAATGAATAAAATCTCAAGCAGAGAAGAGGGCCGATGGTTCTTCTTGGAATTACTTAATAAGAATTAATAATAATTAATCTTTAGAGCTGTTTTTTTTTAATAATTTAATTTTACTCAGGGCCGAAAAAACCTTGAGGTTCGAGACGCAAATAAAAAGTTATGCCCCATTGAAATAAAAATAGATAAGGCAGTGTTAGGTTAGTCTTTTTTCCTCTGTACAAACTAAAAAGTTAAGTTACGATTACCTACTGTGAGATCTTCAGTAGTCAAAAGAGATTACAAACCATATTTTAGAGGTCCTTTCTTTTACCTCAGGAGTATTAGATAACTGTACAAATTATTTAGTATGTGTCGCGCCACTGCCTCTTATAATGTCATCGCGAAGCCCACAGTTAGCACCTCATCCACCTGTTAATAAGTACGGATCTGTTGTTATCTACGTATTAAATTAATTTAAAACATTAATCTTAATATACAGGGTGGTCCGGTTTGGGATACAGATATTTTAGGAGCTGATTCCCTGGCTCATTGTGAGTATGAAATTGTGCGGGAAGTGGGGTCTATCTTTAACACCCTCTGAGTTACAGGGTGTTTAAAAAATTTCCTTCGGAGTAGTTCTTACAACAAAGATTATCTCATAACTTCTAAAGTAACGTATCTAGAGCAATCAAAATGAGTCAGTTTCATAGGTAATTAACTAACATATTTTTCAGTATTACGGTTAATGCTATCCGTATTTTTATTTCCGAGTTATAGCTCATCAAAGTCGAAAAATATATTTTTTTGTTGAAATTTTTTTATGAAAATGACATTTTTCTCCAAAAGTACACCTAATATGTTGTATTTTTTATCATTAATTTGGTACATCATAATGTTACCTACAAATTCACTATACAAAGTTTGGACGTGGGTCTTACAGTTTTCCGGAAAAAAATTATTTTTGTGGTAAATAATAATAAATAATAAAATTATGTAGTTACAAACAAATAAATTTATTGACTGTTTTATTTAATAGGGCAGGTAACAAAATAGTAACTTTGGGGATTAATTTATAACTGGAAAACTATAAGACCCACGTCCAAACTTTGTATAGTGAATTTGTAGGTAACATTATGATATACCAAAATAATGGTAAAAAATACAACAGTCGCCCCCCCCCCCCTTTTAAAATAGAGTTCGCACTTTTTTACGGTGACAGTGGTGGGGGACTGTAAAGCCTCCTTTGGGAAATTGGGGGGGGGGGGGGGGCTTTGCAGTAGTAAACGAATTCAATATTCATAGTTAAGACAGGACAACGTCTGTCGTGTCAGCTAGTATGGTTTTATGTTAAACTTGCTTTAATAATATAGAAATAGTCCAGTAAACGAAGCAGTAAAATACGCCAAAATCCTAACATTTAGGGGAAAGCAATATTATGGTTGATTATTATAGATTTGAGGGTGGAAAATTCGAAAAAATAACCCGGATCGGCGAAAAGTGATACAAAACCCTTAAAAATGGGATTGAAGGATGAAAACCCCGCTTCCAAGTGTATTTTCAATTTATCTCAAAATTGGATAATTCCAAATTAACTTATTGTAAGAAAATGACTTACTAATAAAGCACATAAAAAAATTATGAATAATATTACTGTCCATCACATCGGTTGGGAACTTCTGATTATATGTATGGATTGGATTTTTTTGAGATTTTTATCAAGATGTAAGATAAGTCTTGTATCTAGTTTGTATCTAGAACATATCAGAATAAAAAGTAGATGATTTTTAATACTTCTTAAACCTAAAATTGTCAACCAACTGTGATATAAATTTGTTTATAGATAAATTCTAGTCTGTTAGCCATTGAGGAGACCCTATGATACAAGCTCGATGGAACCATATTATTGAATTGTCACTAGAATTACATTAGTTTGGAAAGTTTCAAATCGATATGACAGTGGATGAAAAGTAGTGTCCGACCGAAGGTCAGTTTTTAGCCGAAGCCGAACTTCGGCTTTTCTACTAACCTTCGGCCGAAGCCGAAGCCGAAGGTTTTTTTTTCGTCTTTAATTATAATTTTTTTTCACAAATTGTTTTTAAATGAATTATGAATGATCTTTTTTACTCTTCACTTCTTAAAAATATAAATATCTATATAGGAATACGAGTATACAGTCGAGTCTCTTTTTAAGCGTATCTTTTTATGCGGTTCGATATTTTATCCAATTTCAAGTGGGGTATCAAATAAAAGCTGTCAGTTAAAGGAATTCAAATATGTAAATGTTTTGTCATTATAAATTTAAAAAATCGTAAAAATATTTTGTCCCTGCTAATATCTTTGATGTTAATTAAATTAAAGAAAAAAGTCTGATTAACAACAGTCCTTTATTTGATTTTACTAAAAAAAATTAGCATGTCCTGTAGAGCTTCTCAAAATTAATATAATTTTTTGAAAAAATTGTTTCTAGGCGTTTCATCTTAAAAAAAGAGGTTATCCTGAAGGATAATAAAATTTTCAATAAATGATTAAAAAACTAGAACGTTCAAGCTTTAAAACAGTTTTTTTTAAACTCTTCGACGACCATTTTTCGCAGAGATCCAGCTATTTAAAAACACATAAAAATATTTGAAAAATGTACTGATCCGTTAATTTTACATTTTAGTGTATTTATGTATCTATCTCTAACTTTATAATGTGCGCTATGTCTTTCTTGTGTAATTTTTTATATATTGTTTTCTGTGGAACGTATCTACCGCATATAAAAATACTACTGTACAATATTATATTATATAGTTCAACCTTCGGCTTCGGCCAAACCTTCGGTCCAAATTTGGCCGAAGCCGATTATTCAGCCGAAGGTGAAATTTTGGCCGAAGGTGGCCGAAGCCGAAGCCGAAGCCAAATGTTCGGTCGGACACTAATGAAAAGTGAGTTGTAAGATTTGCTTACAATGTTAAGAAGTTAGAGGTCAAGTTAATAAAAGCGTGTTAAAAAACTTGCCGATTTGAATATTTTTTATACTTTTTTAAATGTCAATACACATATTTCCCTTTCGGAAACTTTTCTGCGAGCGATATATATTTTGTAGAGTTTTTTTAACTGAAAGTTCATGATGCAATTTTAAAACCAGAGGATCCGCAATTCCTATGAGATTACGAAACACCACTGGACCAAACCTCTATCGAGCATATACTCCCGACAGTGTTCACACGGACATAACAATACGGTAACCTCATTAGTAGACTCAAATAAAACTGGTTGTGTGTTTGATTAATACGTATAAATATTTTAACACGTCATAAAGGAATTTCAACATGATCAATATTTATTGTGGATAGACGTTTGATATTAAAACAATGTCTGTCGTTGAGAAGTTGTTTTGTGTGATACAATAAAACAATATACTGTCAGTGGAGAAGTGGATTGATAGGAAATGTCCAGTTTTATTATCATTATGTTTAATTTGTTAACGCTTTTAAAATAATTTTATAACCAACCCCCCCCCCCTCACAAGTACTATAACATTAAGACATTCACTCATCTCCGGTATTAAAAAGAATTTGTTTTAGAGTAAAAACAAAGCTATAACGATATCAGCGAGGTGTCAAATTGTTTATACGTAGTTATAACGTAGGATTTTAGAACAGTGGTAGTAAATATATAATATATACTAGCGCAATTGACCCGGTATTACCCGGGGATATAAATTTAATCTGTTATAAACCTATTTAACAAAGTTTTCACGCGAAGATACCTCTTCGACGATTTTTTCTGACTTCATGAGATTTACACAAATTATACGCAATATTATACGCCTAAGCTTTCCTCGTAAAATACATTATCAATTAGTGAAATCTGAAATAAAATCCGTTCAGTAGTTACTGAGAAAATCATGCACAGGCAGACAGACAGATGCGGCAGAGGACTGTTGAATTCTATGACGTATATGTAGAAAACTAGGAACCCTTATAGTTTCTCCATGTCCGTCCGTCTTCAAAAATTTTGAGATAATAAGATGAAATTTAGTATAGGGTCGTAGATTAATGAACCAAAAACAGAAATGATAAGATTTTTGAAAAAAAAAAAAAATTTTTTTTGGGCCACATTTCCATAAAATGAAGTGTTTTAAAAAAAATATTTCACCTACCCCATTGAATGGGGTGTCGTTAGAAAGGTCTCCTAAAATGCAACAAAAAATGTATCAGAACTTTTTGATTTTAACCCTTTAATCACGATTATTTGCTCTCCAAAGTCGTTAAAAAAGCGTCCCCCTATCTATTTTCTAAACTATCAATTTAAAAAATCTGAAAAAATTCCAGAATGTAGCTTTTAATTAGTACTTTCACTGAAAATTATAACGAACATTGTCAAAAATATTTTGGACCCCCCTTCTATAGACTGAAAAGTGAACTCTCATTTTTTTCCCACTTACACCATTGAGTGGGATGTCATTTAATAGGTCTCCTAAAATACAATAAAAAATGTCAGATAACTTTTTGATTTCAACCCTTCAGTCACGAAATACTTTTTAATGTCGCTGTCAGAGCGATATCGATTCAAAAAATCTGAAAAAATTCAGAATGTAGCTTTTAATTAGTACTTTCACTGAAAATTATAACGAACATTGTCAAAAATATTTTGGACCCCTCTATCATAGAGTGAACTCACATTTTTTTCATTTACCCCATTGAGTGGGGTGTCATTTGATAGGTCTCCTAAAATGCAATAATAAAAGCCAAATGACTTTTTGATTTTAACCCTTCGGTCACGAAAATTTTGAAAAAACTATTTTTTTATAAAGCGTAGTGAGAATGATTACGCAACCCTATCATGTGCGTGCCCAACACGCACTTGCCCGTTTTTTTTAGATCGATGATTTCTACTCAAAGCGTATGCGTTAAGGTCATTTAAGTGTCAGTGGGCTGACATTTTTATTTGATACCCCGCAGATAGCGTTAATTTAGCTTTTGTTTTTGAGAAATTTCTTTATAATACCTACCCAACATTTGACAATGAGTACTAACTAACCCAAATTTTAACCAAAAATTCTTTAAGGAATGATTTCTAAGGAAAAAATCACAAATTATATAAATAATCAACTACTGTAACCACCACATGAGTTTCTATACGTTACTAC
The DNA here is from genome assembly GCA_949319165.1 of Sialis lutaria. NCBI lineage: Eukaryota > Metazoa > Arthropoda > Insecta > Megaloptera > Sialidae > Sialis > Sialis lutaria. The sequence goes on from OX439241.1 coordinate 21,283,753, forward strand.
CTAAGCAAGAATTTTAAGTTTAAAATTTCATGATTGTAAATTTCACCATTTTTTCTGTAGGTGGAGCAACAGACTTAAATCAAAAATTTCTTTGAAATCTCAACTTTTTAATTTTTTCAAAATTATTATTGAAATTATTCTCGTAGATGTTAAAGAAAAAATGCCGATTAAAAAGCGAATTTCTTATAATTTCAGATTTTTTAACGTAAAAAAATAATAAAAAAATTACGATAAGAATTAAGTTCTTTAAAAACTTTCCAAACAACGTCTTTTCTTTTCTCTGCAAAATACGAATCTACAAAAAATAGGTTTCCATTTGAAAAAAATTAATAGACCTCAAAGCCCCCACTCACGGTCAAAACTGTTACATGTACTGTTTTTAGTCCTCTAAATCTTGTAACTTTTGTACCAAATATTTCCCTTAAAAATACATAGTTTTCCAGATTTAAGGGGTAGGTGTAGCCAGAGACATGAAAAAATGACAATTTTAAATAATTTTTTTTTGCCAGTAAATTATTTTATTTTATAAAAGTAAAAACATAGCATCATTAAATAAGGTTTCGACTTAACTTGGCAGAAATTTTAGAAAAAAAAATTAATAATTTTAAAAGTAATGGCTGTTTGTGTTGATCCAGTTCCAACCGAAGCTCCTTGCGGTGACCATCACTTATCCTTGGAGATTCATCCAAATTCAATCGGACAGAAAAAATTAGTTTTATTAATAGATAATCTAGTGCCTGATCGAAACTTTTTCTTTCTTTCTTAAATTAACAAAATGGCAGCCTCAGGAAATTTTTTTCAAGATTTTCGGGAAAAAACCAACAGTTAATTGTTTATAACAAATCGAAATTTAAAATAAAAAAAAATCCTTCGATCAGGCACTAGTTTTTTATGTTTTCAAAAAGCTGTATAAATTTCAATAAAATCTACCGAGCGGTTTTCGAGTTACAGTGGTCACCAGTTCAAAAAACATAGTTTTGAGAAAAACGCATTTAAAGTTTTACACTCAATTTACGTAAAGTAATATACGTATTATTTAATTACTTAGACCGAGTCAACTATTCCTGGGCCATAAAATAGTTCTTCAGCCGTTGTAGCAGCTTTCAAAAATGCAAAAAACAAAAATCGATTTCTTGAAAATTCTGACTACACCTAACCCCTTAAGCAGTCTGAAGATAAAAAATTCACTTTGTATATTTTATTATACAGTACATTTCATATATATCAATCAATTCAAAATTTTAGATATCACATTAATCATAATGATATAAAACATTTTACTAATTTCCTTACAAAATAGTTACAAACTACATAAATATCATAAAACTAAAACTTTATTTCCAAAGTCTTCAAGAAACTTTTTAAGTTTGAAATTTTCAAAGCTGCCATGGGAGTGATATTACTTATTATGAAGACGCTATGCAGATAAGCCCCTGTATATATATAGTACCACAATATCATTAAACTAGCAGTCGCAAGGGTGGTCCAACATTATACTACAATTATGTGAGAAATCAAACTGGAATTTAATTGATGTATTGTCTTATGAACCAGAAACCGGACGGTAAATTAGAAAATAACTGTGGGCTATTTAATTATAAGCAACCCTTATTATTTATCTCAATAAAAATTATATTTAGTAAGTTCTTTTGTCATTCTTTAATGCACATAATAATTAATTGTAGGTATTTTAAATTAAGGGTCGTTACCAAGTCGATTATGACGAATTTTTAATAAAAATTAAGGATTTTGATGAGTAACGAAATTTAAGATATGGTAGATTAACACTGAAAAAAAAGTTGACAGCAATAAAACATTTATTTGTCATCTAGTTTACATTAAAATAATTGGCTTTAAAACAAGCAGCCCTTTCAGTTTTTTAATGTTTTGACAGAATAGGCATGATGACTAATTAAAAAAAATATTTGATAATCTTACGTGTCTCCTATTTCCAAAAAAATACTTATTTTTGCAGAAAATAAAAGTTTAATCGCAAAAATTGACTCTTTTAAAACTAATTTTGAATTTGACGCCAAAACGTTCGCAGGTTATATTTCAGAGTTGTGACGTCACACTCCTTGTCAACAATAATCAAACATTTAGAGTTAGACAATATTTTAATTATTTTGTGTGTTAAAATGAATTCCAAAGGTTATACGTTCTTAAATAAGGTATGTACCTAATAATCTTGTAAGAGGAATTGATATTTGTCTAAAATAAAGGTCAAATTCGCTCTGATTGTTCCATTAAACATGGCGGATTCTGTATTTTGCATTTTTATTTTAACAAAACTTATATTAATCTCGTTTTTAATATAAAAATATTTTTTTTAGAATCTTTTTAACCTATTTTATTATTTAAAATCATAATTTCAATGATACTTTGTTACTGGCATCATGTTTATTGCCATTTTTTATAACTTAAAACGATACTAAACATATGTCCGGTATCATAAAGGGTTAAGCAAATTTGCTAGCTAGCAAGCACTCTCAAACGAGGTATCAAATTTATATGACAGTTTTCTTGGAGTTTTATGAAGATTTTGACAAGTTTCGCGCACGCGTTGAATGCAAACACCAACAACGGTATTAAGGTTGTTGTTCACTAAAATCGATCACTACAGAATTTGTTAAAATTTTAATGTTGTGTTAAGTAAGCTAGTTCGCATTTGTAAAAAAATTTCAGGTCAGTTTACCATTTCGTTTATTAATTATAAACGTGCAAAGTTGGCCTCTTATACATTGCAAGCATAGGGATCCACTTGGAATTCGATATTCATTTAATTCGTGTATTAAAACTAAACGTCAGATTTTAACCAAAAACGGATATGTTATAGATTGGTAATTAAGGAATGTGTATATAAAATTTTAGAATGATTTACCATCTCATTAAATAATTATTAATTTTTAACTTTGATAAATTCCCGAACACATGACGTAAATATACGATATGGCAACATCGCATTCGGCGCGATCTTTTAAATATAAAAACGTGGTAATGACAACTGACGCCCATTGTAAATATCAAGTGATTATTGATTACATTTAATGTTTTTATTTATAATAATAATAGTTACTATTGTTATTATAATTATTACCATTGTCAGCAACAGTAATAATTATAATATTGTTGAAAATAAATCTTATATTCTTGTCTAATATTATAAATTGTTGCCAGATCTATTTGTTCTTTTTTACCGACATATAAAAACCCTGTAGTTCATGCTAAATTTCGCTAGATGCCACGACTTTCAGTGAACAATAACCTTAAAACAGTGGTGATATTATGATAAATTTTGTACGGTCAGAATCGCCAACTGTGTTACAATACAGTTGAAGTATCACTGCTCTAATTTCCATAATAAATCCATAGATAATATAAAAAAATTTATTCCTCATTTGAGAGTGCTTGCTAGCTAGTAAATTTTGCTTGCCCCTTTATGATATCGGACATTAAACTTAAAATAATTTTATATACAGTAACTATATAATGCCGATAGGTACAAATGTTCTTGTGTGATGATTTTAAGTTTTATTTGTTGCCAAGTATACAAAGTGTAAAGTTTTGACAAAGTTTTGTTCTTAATACCATGGATTAAAATGATTTTAAGTTTTGCTTATTAATGTAGATATTCCATCTAATATAATATTTAAGTTTCTATTGTGATTTTGATTATTTTGCAAAGGAGTTTTCTTCATTATTATCTTAATTGCAACAAGATAATTACTCAAAAGCCAACGTTAACTTTAGTTTATAATTGTTGTATAGTACTTTTTCAGAAAAACATATATTAACCCTGTGATGGTGGCCGCAAGTCTCACAAATACAAGTAGTGGTTTATCTTTATAATTAAAATTAAGGTACTGGTGCTAGCCTTGGACAACAACCCAGTTTTGAATATTTTTAACTTAAAATGTACTGAATTAGAAATATTTGTTGACATTTGATTACTAATATTTGATAACCTTTTTATAGAGAATTTCAATACCTTGAAATCGGTATCATGGAAAAAATTTTGCAAGTAAAATTCGCAAAGGTATCACAATTTTAGTGAACATCAGGAAAAAATAATTTAGTGCACAAAACCGGAGTAATTTTGGTGGTACAGAAAATAACAAAAAAGTAAAATGAAGCTTAACTTAACATCATTCAGATTATGCATTGTAATAAAAGACATTTGATGAATTTCATAAAAATATTCTTACTTTAAACAGAGTAAAAAATTCAAGTAAATAAACAGTAAAACTAAACCAAACAGAAAATACCCTAAAAATTACATTTCACGTGGCCCGAGCGAGAGATCATTTTTACAAGATATGCTCTTTAAAATGCATTTTTATTTTTTTTAATCGAACCTAGTCAATATTACTATTTTTATCAACCCCAAAAATTTCCAATTATCCTTAAAAATGGTGAAAATACATATATGTGGGTCCGATTAGTTTTGCGCCACCACTCGAGGGTTAATTTATTTTATAGACACTGTTTACTCTTTGTAACGTTCGCACACCCGAAGATTTACTGTATGTTTTTTTGTTACAAAGATTTTTCTCAGATTTTCTCATAAAAAAACGAGTTATAAAAAATAACGTTGTATCCAAACCAGGGTTGGCAAAAACCCGGTTTTTTTTAAAAAAGTCCAGCCCAGCGGGTTTTATTGGGTTTTAAAACTGGGTTTTTTGGGTTTTATTGGGTTTTTTAAATTAAGTAAAGACATATAAATATACATTTTAAACACAAAAAAATGTATTCAAATGATAATGATGTAATTGCGTCTAAAAAGGAAAATTATCCTCAGGATTTTCATTATATAAAAAAGGTCCTTCGAATTTCCAAATATAGTTTTCTATAATATATCTTTTTTGAATTGCCTAGTAACAAAATTAAAAAAAAAAACTATTTTTAATATGTTAATTAACTGTTCGAAATGGTTTCCGGTTTTTTTAAGACCTATTTTGAAACTCGACAAACATAATTAAATGTTTATCTGATAATAGTGGTAATGTCCAGTATTATTGAATAAAAGATTTAGCAATAAATACGTAAAAATATTTAAATTATTTAATTTTAGTTTAATATTCAAAGTGGGTCTGGAAGACAAAAGATAATAAAGAAAACCATACATGACTTTCATGTTCCATAATATTTTTTTTATACTATTTAAAATATTTTTTAAAATATTAGTTCTGTAATATCCTCAATAACAAAAAACAAAAATGTAGAATATGAATCTGAAAATTTAAATTAACTTGCATTAGGAAACGTGAATTAGAAAATGTAATATTTTATTATTTAAAATTAAATTTTGAGCATGTTTTTCTCTCTTTTTAGCAGCTGCTTTCAAAACAAAATTTCAAATATTTCCAAAACCCCTAATCCGATAATCCCAAAAATTAATAGGTCTAAAGAACATACTAAGACAAACATTTTCCCCAAAAGTAATTCAAATTTTTACAATATACTTATCGTGAAAATTCTTCACCCAGACAGACACATGCATAGCCGCCATACGGAAATATAAGTTATTTATATTAAATTTATGTATAGTACAATCAGAATCTGCATTTATCTCGGACACAATTTTTCGACGGTATTACAATACTTCCATTTCTCACAGAGTAAAAAATATTTAAATCCTTTATTCGAGAATGTTGGTTATTTCTAGAGAAATTATTTAAAATATTTATTTATCATGAGTTTTAAAACAGACAATTTATTTTTGAGAAATAAATGAACATTTGTCATGACAGTTTTTTTATTAATCCAAAATTATCCATCCTAATTGTAGTAAAGAGTGTTAGTATTAAAAAAATGGGGTTGCCGTCATTCTAGATCTTCTCTCATATATATTGTCGAAACGAGTGATATTTGATAACTTTTTTAGGTCTAGACAAAAAGTTATTTGTTTTAAACTTTTCAAATCACAGAGTCTGTATGTAGAGGTACAATTAGTTATTACCACTGTTATTTTAATTACAAATAAAATATATAGGTCTGGAATGATTGTATTACAATGATTTCGATACAAAATAAAATATTTCATTCAAATATACCCTAAAATAATGAAATTTAAAAAAACCCACTGGGTTTTTTTAAGTCAAGTTGCCCAAAAAAACCCACCCGGGTTTTTTTGGGTTACCCAGTGGGGAGCCAACCCTGATCCAAACAAAAACTAAAATAAAAAAAATCTGCACATTTTTTCAACATCTACGCGTATGTATGTCAGTATATCTGATAAACAACGCCCGAGTAAGGCTCGTGTGGGGCCCGGCGTGTCGTTGAGGCCCCCTGGAGGCCAGTCGATACATTTCGCGCGCGGGTCAAGGGTCGCCGCCATCGGTTCGCGGATGTCATTTTTATTGGGCATTGTGATTTCGTTGTGATTAATGGCTTCCTTCTCCAGAGTTATTTATTGTCGGATTATAGACTGACGTGGATGTTTGTTGGGGTTTAGATAAAGATGTTTTTAAAATGTAGGGGATGATGATTAGTGTATTTTTAATGTGATATTTTATACTTGTGTTATGTAAGTTGAGTCGTTTTAATGTACAAAGATTAATAAAGATGTCAATTACTATACAGTAGGGGGAGTAGGGGCAGATTGATATGGTTTAGAACAAAAAAAAGGTAATAAAATTACAATTCAAATTAGTGATGGTAGTTAGTTATATTTAATGTTTATTTGAGTTTCTTTTTAGGTGAATGTTTGAACCCTCACTTGTTAAAAATAAATGTTATGGCTTTTTATTTTTAAAGTAGAATTTGTATCAATGTACAATTGTATCAATGGAGCATTTTGATACATGGGTGTCAACACAACTTGCTCTTACAAATTATAAGAAACCAGATTAATATTGAATAAAAAATTAATGTAATTCTGTTGGTGCCTTTCTTCATGATTGGTTTTTGCAACTTCAACACAATATGTGAACAGAAGCCTTATCTTTTATGTCCGGATAGACATAGACTCCAGAAGGTTTACGCCTCAAATAAAAAACGTGAAATTCATATTTCTGATTATTTTCCCTGAAGAGAATTTTGTCAACAAAGTGCCTAATAGTCTTCTTTTGTTCTAATTTTAATATAACAATACAATATTAATACATATTAAATTGCCTCTATGATAATGTATCAATATGCCCCATGTTATCATTTAGTAATAAACAAAAAGTAAAAACAAAACGGCAACAGATTACTAACACTATTTTTACTCGACTTACAAGTGAATTTACTTATCTTGTAATATAATTCATCATAGATTAAATGAAATTTGGTACAACTCATTCCTTTGTAAGTTAAATGATCAAATGTAGCCAACATTTTACTAATTATTTTATCAATTTATTTATATACTTAATTTGTGTATATTAACCTGGATAACACCGGGTTCAATGCGCTTGTATTCTAATATTAAGACAAGATTAGTAAATGATATAGATTTGCTTACTTGTGACGTCACCACAAAGTTTATTTCAACCTTCTTGATTTCATTTATTTATTTATGATTTCAACTGTCATAATATTAAACACAAATCACACATAATTATAATTAATATCATGTGTGAAGCTTCACTATAACAATAAATGAATAGCACAAACACAGAACACAATAATAAATTAATGACGATCAAATTTATATTACGACAGTTTGACAGCGTTGAAATCTAGAAATCTTGAAAACCATTTGAAATCTAGAAGGTTGAAATGAACTTCGTGGTGACGTCACAGGCAAGTAAGCATACCTTATCATTAACTAACCTTGATATTAAGATAATACTGTTTTCGCCCACTGTAATTTTTTTTATGTTGATACGAGAAACATTTTATATTTAGTTTACATTTTCTATTAGGATTCGAGATATAGAGGTTTTACTGTATAATTTTAGATAAGGGCAATAACCCCATACCCCCTCTTCATAAGTAATATTTATGTATTTGATAAAATAACATTTGACTGTTCACTAAAACATAACCTCACTATCCGGTTCCTATACAATTAGATCTGGATCATATAAATGACGTCACCACGTGTCAAAACTGAAATCAAGCGTTACTATTTTTGACATTATAAGTTTATTTACCGTTATTTATGGGCACGAGTTTAAAATGGACTACATTTGAACACACATAGTTGCGTTGTTGTTAACAAAACATTAAAGTTTGGGTTCGTGTTGATATTGATCTCAAAATAGTATTTCTTTGTATGGTATTTATAATTTCTATCAATGGTTTTTATTTACAGTACATTTTTTATTGCTTGGTAGTTATATTTATTTATGATTGTGTAAATAGTAATATTAATAAATAAGTTTTTATATAGGGAATTCATTGGATATGCATGTTTACTTTTTGTAGTTTTAATGGCATGTCTTTTGTATATGAAATTTATTTAGTTAGTTAGTTTATTATATACATATATACAATCGAATAAATAATTATTAAGTTGATACATAAGATCAGAGGATACATCTTACAAGTCGTTGAGAAAGGAGATATGAAAAATCTTTCTAATAGGTACGTTATGGATTTGAAAAGTTGACTAATGCCCGGAATTATAAAGGGGCTAGCAAATTTGCAAGCTTGCTAGCACTCTCAAATGAGATATCAATCATATATGACAGTTCTCTTGGAGTCTTGTGATGACTTTGACAACTTTCTGGCAAACGTTGTATGTAAACACCAACGGTATTAAAACAGTGGTGCTATTATGAAAATTATTTTATACAATACGTTGAAGTATCACTGCTCTAAATTCCATAGATAATCCATAGATACTATAACAAAATTAATAAACCTCATTTATGAGTACTAGCTAGCTTGCAAATTTGCTAGGTCCCTTAAATATACTGGGCCTAAATAAATAATTTTTTAATCGATGAAGGGGTGTTTTTATGGTTGATATTTGTTGGGGACACTTAGACGAATCGATTGAGATCACATATATTGAATTTGACAGAAAAATACTCTTTGTAGATTCTAGAGGGTTTAATAAAACGTATAAATTTTTATTTAGAAGAAAATAATATAAAAATTAATAATTTTTGTTCAAATCAAAATTGGTCTCGAATTGTTCCTGAAGTTTTAAAGAATACTGATCAACCATAAATTGAGGTCAAGTGTAATTTATTTTTAGTGGAACTTATTTTTAGTTGCGACACGAAAAATGTCGTTACAAGTGATCTAATTTGTTTTAAGTTCAATATATTTGTTTAATGTTAAATAATTAATTTTTCGTGTAGTATATTTGTTGTAAGTGAAAACGATTAAATAAAAAGTGTTTATTATTTAAAAAAAGTGCATTTGAATACAAGCCTTATAAAAATAATGTATATCGAATGAAAACATGATGGAGTTTGTTGACTACATCATCGTCTAGATTCTATATTATATTTTAAAATTACATGCATATAAATCATATAATATGTAGTGAAATCATAAATCTCTCTTGTTGCCAATATTCTACATTTTTACGAGCAATATGTTAATTTTTTTATTACTTTAGATACTCAAGTGCTGACATCATAGCGCCTCTAAACATAATAACAAATATTAAACAGCATATTTCACTGTTGTAAATTTACTTTTATTGATTGTTATGTATGTATATTGACTTTTTTACATTTGCCGAACCAATGAGGCTACCATAAAATTGTAAACTGTTTTTTTTTAATTTCTCTACATAATTATTTCTTTTCGGCAATATATAATTTTTGATATTTTCAAAAGATTCATTTTGTCACTAACAAAAGCATAAATTTGTTTTATCAATATACATAGAACCAATAGACATCTACAGTTCTACATGGCGAAAACTGGAGTCGATTTTTTTATAAAAATTACCTACAGTTTCGATCAAAAATTTCAATTTTGTAAAATACTATCAATTTTAACATGTAGGTCAGTGATTTCCAAACTGGGAGGCGCGCCTCCTTGGGGAGGCGCAGACTAGTGCAAAGGGAGGCGCGAAAAGTTTAAGATAAATTTAATTTTCATAACATCACATTAAGGTGTATAAATAAAAATATATAATTATAACTTTTATAACAACATTATATTTTTCTGTTTCTAAAAGGGACGTTACTGTGTAGTTTTTGACTGACAACTATTATTGAAAAAGCAAAACTGATAGAATTATAATAAAAAAATCAGAGTGAAATCACCCCCTTTAATAAGACCTAGATTTAATGAAGTTTGTACAAAAAGACAAGCATATTCATCGCATTAAAAATTAATTTTATACGCAAAAAAATACATTTCATACCTTTTTAAAATATGTCTGTATAATTTTATAAAATAAAGGGGGGGGGGAGGCGCCAGAGATTAAATTTTTTTAAAGGGAGGCGTAGTTACATAAAGTTTGGAAACCACTGATGTAGGTACTGCCAATTGAGTAACTTTATATTAATACGCAATTTTTTTATTTTTTTTTATTTAGATGTGTTTTGTCTATCGAGTCGCTAAACTCATTTAGACAGCCTTTTAGCGTTATTGTTTAGTTACTTGTTTATTTAATTGTTTGTTATTTACGCAATTTTTACTATGTTGAATTATTTGTTAATAAAGTGCTATACAAATTATTTAATTTCAATTAAAAGACAATACAATAAATACTACGATTGTGTAAAATTAATTATACAGGGTCCTCCAATAGTGTGTCCGGCATTGTTTTACGCCCAAACTATTGAAGATAGAGTTTTAGGATAAAAAATTTATTATATATATTGACCCTAAAGAATTTCAGGAAAATATTTTCAACCCTCTAAAACCGCTCCTTGGGGGGTAGTTTGAGGGGTGCATACCAGTTTCTCAGTTAAATCAAATGGAATGGTATATCAAAAAGTACATATTTGTAAAGATCATAAAAAAATAAGAAACTATCGTAAAACAAAAATTTTCATACTTTCAATTGTTTAAAAAATATGGCGACTTGTTCTCAAATTTTAGAGTTTCACTAAAAGTGCTCTAATTTCGTTAAAAATTAATGGAATTTTATTATTTTTTCAAATTTAGAAAGTAGAAATATTGAACTTTGTAAAGATGTATGACTATTTGTGATTTTGATAGTTTAAAGTGTCATACGCGATATATCAAAAATTCAAAAGTTCAACTAGGGATATTTCGAAATTTTCTAATACAACGGTATATCAATTAGTACTTTTTCTTAAAAAGGATATGTAAATAAACAACTTTTGTTAAGAAAATTTTAAATTTAAAATTATAATTTTAAAATTGAAAACTGAAAATTAAAATTTTTAAGTTTAATTTTTTTTTATCAAAAACTGTTTATTTACATATCTTCTTTAAGAAAAAGTACTAATTGATATACCATTGTATTTAAAAATTTTGAATTATCCCTAATTGAACTTTTCAATTTTTGGTATGTCGAGTATGACACTTTAAACTATTAAAATCTCAAATAATCATACATCTTTACAAAGTTCATTATTTCTACTTTCTAAATTTAAAATAATAATAAAATTCCATTAATTTTTAACGAAATTAGAGCACTTTTAGTGAAACCCTAAAATTTGAGAACAAGTCGCCATATTTTTTAAACAATTGAAAGTATGAAAATTTTTGTTTTACAAAAGTTTCTTATTTTTTCATTATCTTTACAAATATGTACTTTTTCATATACCATTCCATTTGATTTTACTGAGAAACGGGCATGTACCCCTCAAACTACCCCCCAAGGAGCGGTTTTAGGGGGTTGAAAATATTTTCCTGAAATTCTTTAGGGTCGATATATACAGTAAAATTTTTATCCTAACTCTCTATCTTCAATAGTTTGGGCGTAAAACTATGCCGGACGCACTATTGGAGGACCCTGTATAATAATATATTTTTTATTGGTATAACAAATTAAACTATACCAATAATATAGATTTCGACCCTATACACACAAAAATTACTTATTCATATTGTAACATTAGTAGGTAACGTGACCTAGCAAGAATTATGTACAATATCTTGGACCGTTTCAAGATGACTACGTCAATAGTAATATATTTTTTTAAATGTATCAAAACCCATACGTATGTGTTGCCGCGCAACCCACTTGATGGACACAACTCAAAAAATACCCTTGTCAATCGATTTGTGAATCAATCCCGAGTCCAACGAGGTACATGAAGCCATGTATAAAAAATTTCATATGAAAAATAGATATTATAGCTGTCCGTGGCCTGGTGGAGGGTCATGACCGGAAAAATTCCTAAAATTGTCTAAACTAGAATCATAGACCTACCATTTAGCCAAAACCCGAGATCTTTAGGTGGCCAGGGCGCCAAGATCTCGCTGTGGAAGATAGACGGACGGAAGAAAATCCAGCATATATGTATGTAAGTGCTACCACCCTTGTCTTGGTGGGTTGCGCTAAATTTTGAGTGATTTTTATGAAATATTTTTCTCCGTGTATGAAGTCATTGAAACATGATAATAGCGTCAAAAAATATCTATACAGAGTGTCCCATTTTAATCTATCACCCCCCCCCCCCCCCCCCATTTTTTATCTATCATTTAAATAAAAAAATGTTTATTCTAATCTGATATAACCAGGAAAATTATAACAGTTTTTTTTTAACTTTTGCTCTTCAAAGTATTGAAGCAAAAAAAAAAAATTAAATTTGAAATCATTTTCTATGTTAGGTACATCAGATTAAAATAAACATTTTTTTGTTTTTTACACTTTTCTTCTAAAGTTAATGGGTTTCGAGTAAAAAATTAGTGAAAATCTAAAATCTAAAATTATTTTGTTAAATAATAAAAAAATGAAGACATACAAAAAATTATTTAAAACAAAAGCTGTTTGTTTTTTCCAAACAATAAGATACCGTAATGAAAAATATAGGTCCAAAAAATCAAAAATTAATAACACCATTTTGGGTCCCTCTTAAAACCGAAAAACTTTTATTTGAAACATTTTTTGATTTAATTGATAGATAAAAAAATAGATTAAAATGAGACACCCGTATACTAATTGGAAGAGTTGTTTTTTGGACTCTACCGTACGTTCTTAAAATTTAATACCCTCTATTTACCTTAACCCAAATCATTACCAAATCAAGCTAACAAAATCAGTTAATTACAACAATCATTCTATACCCATTGTTGTAACTAGATATTGAATCATTAGATTCTCGCGTTACGCTATTAGGTGCCGTGATCAAGTGGCCGGGTGTCGAGGCTTGTTTGTCCGTCATTCACTGACACCGGCAGATATGTAATTATCTGCCAACAAGATTGTGCGATAGGACATGTCTCTACTCCCTTAATGGTTAGGTACTTATTAGGGTGAAGGGTTGACACATTACCTTACTATGTTAATAGAGAATTCAATTAGCTGTAAGAGTAAATTGTTATTAAAATTGTACTTAAAAATTATTAAGGTATACTAGCTAATACCCGCGACTTCGTCCGCGTGGTAATACAAATTTCTGTTATGATTTACTTTAGTCGATAAAACAGGTTTTTAGTTTAGCGTTTTCACGATAGATGCAAAAATATATCACGCGTAGAAACAATTATTTTACTTAGTAAATTTATCGGGATACAATGTAGCATATATCCTTCTTGGAAGGAAGCTGTTACTCCGACAAATTTCATCCAGATCGGTTTAGCTGTTTAGCCGTGATATAGATAAATCATTATTTGATAGTTTAAGTTTTTGATTTGAATAGAAATATGGTACCTACCTCAAACTATTTTCGAGTTTAAGTGTTTTCAAAAGTTTGGAGACAAATGATTCTTTTGAACCATTGATTGTAACGGTTTGGGTTCTAATGTCTTTCAATATTCTATTTATCCTTTAATCGGCTAGGCAGAATAACCTATAGGTGACTAGAAACGTACACTTCTACAGTTAATAAAATAAATTTAATTATAACAATTTACTCATAACAATGATTTAACAATGGCTTACACTGTTTAATGATCAGGATTAACACTGTTAATGGCGAACACTTTTTAATAACAATCAAACACTATTTAATAACACTTTAAACACTATTTAATAGGAAGTAAAAGGAACAATAATCTACATTACAGGAGTTAACTCATTACTAGTTAACTAAAGTAGACGTTGAACACAATATACAATTATTAACACTATTTGGTAAAAAAAACTTGAAAGTAATTTTCGTGGTCGCTTCTACAGAGCCTCACGTTCTCCTGGGCGTGAATTACAGCGCGTAGGAGGTTTTTCAGTATTAGGTAGATTTAACAATCACTGAACAATTATAAATTTTATTGTGGTATTCTAGCACTCTGTGCCAACGACTGGCTAGATTTTATTTCTCTATTTCTTATTTCCAACGAGTATTGCGTAACGTCCCTTTTTCCAAAATTGTTATCAATAAAACAAACAAGGGATTACGTAATACTAATTGCTATCGATTACGATTCGAAAAACAAGTGAAACGAACGCTACACCATCTAAGAAAATTTTGCTGAAAAACAAAACTTAATTAAAAAATTGTTGATTTTGAAAAAAACTATCAATTTGTATATTATTAAATAGATTTCGGTACACTGATTCAAAAAAACCTCAGAAAAATTAAAATCCGATGGCTGGTTCAAAAGTTACGTAAAATTTTCACCCAAAGGCTGTAGCCGGGTAAGCATGCAAAATCGGCCTTTGCATGGATTTGGCTGATTATCTTTTTGAAAGTCACATTCTATGTAACATTCACCCTGACCAAATATTAGTTTCCAAAAATTTGTAGTTTTCGAAAAAAAAAATGTTTTTGATTTTCAAAAAAAAATTTTTTTTTGATAATCCATCAATAATATTTGATGGCGCTTGTGATATATTATAGAGGTACTTATGACTCATCAGAAGTAATTTTATTATGGTCCTCTGTACATAGTAAACCAGTAAAAAAATTAATAAAATTTAAAAAATTAAAAAACACTATGTTGTACTCGGGGGGCAATCACCATTTTTTTATAAAATATACCTTGTACGTACCCAAACAACATATCAAAATCCCAAACTCATATGAAGGGTATAACATACTCGTATAAATTCGCATACGGTCGTATTGGCGCGGCGCGGGCTTGACGCGCGTGGACTTTATGGAGTGGAAGTGTCTTAATACTTTTAAAACATCTCTAATTTGTTGCTAAACAACAGGACTGAACTAGCCTGGAGAGATCCGGGGAATTTGATGGGGCCCATGGCCTGACAAAGATAAAATATGGAGGCCGTAGCCGGGAATGTATGGGAACTGCCATTGAATCAATTATGCTAATTTTTCCTCATAGGTTGCTTTTTAAGAAACATAAAATCGCCCTAATTGTATTTGTGCTTAAAAATTTTTATGTTTGCTAAGAACATTTTTATTTAAAAAAAAAACTTATCTATATAACTTATAATATAGAATATAATATATAGAATTCTTATAAAAGAGTCGTTAGTTCGCAGCGGCAATGTGATTTATTGCTACTAATGACGATTATAACATTTCAAAAGCGATTTGAAGCGATTTTATGTTTCTTAAAAAACAACCTATGAGAAAAAATTAGCATAATTGATTCAATGGCAGTTCCCATACATTCCTGGCTTCGGCCTCCATATTTTATCTTTGTCAGGCCATGGGCCCCATCAAATTCCCCGGATCTCTCCAGGCTAGTTCAGTCCTGTTGTTTAGCAACAAATTAGAGATGTTTTAAAAGTATTAAGACACTTCCACTCCATAAAGTCCACGCGCGTCAAGCCCGCGCCGCGCCAATACGACCGTATGCGAATTTATACGAGTATGTTATACCCTTCATATGAGTTTGGGATATTGATATGTTGTTTGGGTACGTACAAGGTATATTTTATAAAAAAATGGTGATTTCCCCCCGAGTACAACATAGTGTTTTTTAATTTTTTAAATTTTATTATTTTTTTTTACTGGTTTACTATGTACAGAGGACCATAATAAAATTACTTCTGATGAGTCATAAGTACCTCTATAATATATCACAAGCGCCATCAAATATTATTGATGGATTATCAAAAAAAAATTTTTTTTTGAAAATCAAAAACATTTTTTTTTCGAAAACTACAAATTTTTGGAAACTAATATTTGGTCAGGGTGAATGTTACATAGAATGTGACTTTAAAAAAAAATAATCAGCCAAATCCACGCAAAGGCCGATTTTGCATGCTTACCCGGCTACAGCCTTTTGAGAAAAACAAACTTTGTGGATGGGAGCGGGCGATATCTAAAGAATATATTATTTTCTATAAAATAAACATAGTTTCAAAGTTTTTACTTAATTGAAAAACTTGTTTAGTGATAATTTTCACACACTAACCTTGGGTTGCACAAAGCAAAATAATTAACGATTAGTTAATCAGTTGTTTTCAATCCATGATTAATGTTTATTCTAAACATATTCTCAATTTGTAAATGAACAATTCACAAAATATGACAATTTTTTACCTTATAATAATATGTATCAAAAAGTCATTTTAGAATTGACGTAATAATGCTTTGAAAACAAGTGATTAACTAATCGTGAATTATTTTGTTTTGTGCAATCCGAGGTAAGTCTGGAAAAATATTTCATTAACAAAAAATAATAAATATAATTCCACAAACCCTTATTCCATTTCAAGTATCAACTCTAATAGAAACAATTTAAACCAAACACACAATAGTCATTACTACATACTTCTATAGCCTAAATTTCCAGCATATGTGCACGACGATTACAATCTATAATATAAGAGGATATTATTGTATTTGTGATTGTCAGATAAGCTGACAATTTTAAGTGTTCTTTAACAATGCACACGTGTATGTGTGAATGGGTTAGATTGCAAAGGGTTCACTTTGTCTAGTTCTGGATGACTAGACAAACATATAGGGGATGTTGAAGGACAATATGATAATAATTAACCCTTGATTGTATAATTTTTCGTACATTTGCTGATTTCAAAGAGGTTTGGGATCATTGATTTTTCTGAATGAAATGTTTGATGAAGTTATTAACGAAATAGAATTTTTTATATCGATTGTTATTTTATTAAAAAAGTAAGATGTTCATAGAAAAACATTTCAGACAAAATGTTTTTATTTTTTTATTTTTATAATGATGTTTTTTTAATGAGAACCTATATTTTTATCACAAAGATTTGATGTACTTATGTACGTGCAAAAATATAATAATTTTGTCTGTTTTAACTCACAAATGAAATAAGCATTTTTTGTTAATGAATGTTGAAAAAAAAACATTTTTTTAAATCAGATTTATTAATGTATCGGACAAAAGTTTTTTTTATGTAGAATCAGATCTTTTAAACAAAACAATAAGTATAATAAATTAGGGGGGGGGGGTGATAGATTAAAATGGGACACCCGTATACTAATTGGAAGAGTTCTTTTTTGAACTCTACCGTACGTTCTTAAAAAATACCCTCTATTTACCTTAACCCAAATCATTACCAAATCAATTTTTTGTTAATGAATGTTGAAAAAAAAACATTTTTTTAAATCAGATTTATTAATGTATCGGACAAAAGTTTTTTTTATGTAGAATCAGATCTTTTAAACAAAACAATAAGTATACCTACTAATTAAAAAAAATTAAAATATAAATATAAATATAAAATGTAAACAAATAAAAAATATTTTACATTTCCCTCTTCTAAAATTGGGTAACTTTGTATCAATAGATTTTTTTTAAACAGTTTATCTTCTTTAAATTTTATTTTTAGCACCTCATATTACTCGAAAAAAAAATACGATTTGAATTTTTTTTAAACACACCATATATTTTATAATTTCACCAAGATAAAAACGAAATTGCAATTCATATCATCCCTTTTATGAACTGTAAAAATATTCGGTATTTTTATTTTATCAACTAATAAAATACGTTTTAATTATATTAGAAGCATAAAAAAACAAAACATAGATAACATACATATATTTCTTTGATCTTTGTCTTTAAACAGCAATCTCTCAACACATACTATCGCGTGTGGGTATGCAGTACCGGACTAAAAAAGGCCCAAATATGAAAAAGTAAGGGCACCATTTTACAAATAAAAAAAAAAGTTTGAGTTACAAATTCATACAAATAATATGACCCCCTCCCTTAGTATAGTAAATGTGCGATTATCAATCGGAGTTTACAGTCGCAAATTACAAAAAAATGCAAAGATTTATTTAAATAGAGAACTAAAATTTAAGAACCTAAAATAAAAAGTCTTATAGTACCTACCTAGTACTAGAGTACCTCAATATGTAAAAGTTTGACCAACCCTGAACTACCTATATTAAAATTAGTTTAACCCTTAGCTGCCACTGTGGGGTACCAGGCGTCCCACGTTGTATCAACTTCAGTGGAGGCTGTTTAAATTTTACAAGGTTTTCAATTTTTTAAATATATTAAATATTATATATTTTTTAAATAACCGATTGGAGTGCATTTCGTATCGTTCGAAGATGATAGAGGAATTTTATTGAATTAAAATATTCAATAGCTTACGAGTAGTTAGCATTTTAGTGTCTGGGGTACGAGGTGACCCCAATGTGGCAGGTATGTTATTCTGGAGAAGTGGAGCAGCTAAGGGTTAACCAAAAACAGTCCAATATCCTTTATTTCTGTAATAAAAGAATGTATTGAAAAATTGATATGTTTCTCATATAATTTTATTGTTTCAAAATTGTTTAATATATTTGTTTTTGGATATAGATTTGTGATTTTAATGCGGTGTTTACACCGAGAAAACAAAACAGAAACACGGTGTTTTTTTGACAAAAAAGCAATAAACCCTATACATTTTTAAATACGAAGTATTTTAAAGACACGATATTTCTGTTTTGTTTTTTTCGGTGTAAACACCGCATAAGCTTCGTATTGTGAGCGTAATGTTCATATCAGAAATCTTTTAAAGTTTCGCCATCCAGTAAATTTATTTTATTTATACAGTAAAATAACCCCCCAAAAGAACAAAATGTTTGTAAATAATAAAATCCGATTTAATGACATGTTAGTTATAAACCCGAAGTAAGACAAGACCTAAACGTAAACATAGTCTCACCTAATGCATCACGTAATTTAAATTCGGCCCTGAACACATGTTGTAATTTGGGTTTACGGTAAATTTACAGCGCCGACTATTCGCGAGATTATTCCGCAAGATTCCACTTTTTGTCGGTGCTGCTTTCGATTTTAGTTATTTGCGAAATGCCGTCCGTCGTTATTCAACCGGAGTTATTTCATGTTTTTGCTTATTTATGGGCGGGGAATTGACAAAACGTGAAAGCCCTCGCGAGTTTCTTCAACAATAAAAACAACGTTTGCGTATGTTTATTGAAATTTATGTTTGATAATTTAATATGTACAATACATGCGTGGACATTGAACGTATGTATGTCTGGATGTAATGAGGTGGTTATTAGAGCTTGAAACGTGATTAATTATTTTTGCTCACGATCACGCACGCTCACGAAAAAATGGTTTAATCACACCTGCTCACTCACGATTACAAAAAAATACTTAAATCATGGTCACGCGCACACATGACAAATTATGAAAAATTTCACATAAAAAAGGTTATAAAATTAAATAAAATTAAATAAAAATAAATAATAAATTTTCTGTTATTGCCCTAATACAGCGATTCTAAAACTAATGTGGTCTAGTGACTCCTTTTTGAACAATTATTTATCAGTGACCCACCCCCTGATAGAAAAACAAAAAAGGTCGTTAGATACTAATTAATAACTGGCAAATAGAAATGTAAAAGTACTTGATTTTGTGCCAAACATGTTTCACGGACCCCTGGCATAAGTTTAGAAGACCCTAGTTTAAGAACCGCTGTCCTAATAATTATAATTTAATTATTATATATAATTTCGTGACTAGCTTCCCAGTACCTAGTGTCTTAATTATTATTAATTTTTTTTAAATTTATATTAACTATTGGATACCAATATTATAGTTTATAGTTAGCTGAGGCAAACTGCCATATTTTGTCACCACTTAATAAGTCTTATAATTTTGAACAACTCTCACTTCTGAACTATTAGTTTTAGATAAATACCGTAAGTACTTTTCTTATATAGGAAATTTTATATTCTGCAAAATTGTTCCAGTTTATTTTTGCTCCAACTCACATCGTTTTCGCTGTATCGACGATTAAAGTATAAACGTCAATCAATTATTTTTTTAAGTACTGAAATAATCGAGGTGAATATTTAAAAAATCAAAATTTTACTACAAAAAAAAAAAAAACATATTTTTTTAATCTTACAAGAAATATAAAGAAGCCCAAAACTCTCTGTAATCTTTATACAGCTTCAATTTAACTTTTGAAAATTACGAGTGTCTCTAATATCTTATTTAGTTTTAAGATTGAACATAAAACATAACATAACTTCTGGTATATCAAAACATGAAAAATTATTTATAAATTCAGCCGGCTTGTGGTCCATAAACAGACCATTCTCTTTCTCACACATACATACATATTCGCACATACACGTATTTGTAACATGGGAGCTTATGAAAATTTAAATTAATTTTGAATTCTTGAAACTACGCATAGCGACCTTCATATTTTCACGTTTGTGTGTACAGTTTGTTCAGGGGTGTATTGAACTTATTTTAGTTTAATCTCGAAAAAAGGGATTGTATAAAAAATATTTTTAACAATGAATTATTTTTTGTGGGAAAAGCGACGAAATTATTTGTATTTTTGATTTGGTAGATCTTCTTATGATTATTTGAGGGCCAATATCGTTTTTTTTTTTAATGCAAACTTATATTTTAATAAATTTTTATTGAACTTAAATATTATCTAGACAGTAGGTATATCTAAAAATTTTATCTTAATTTTTTTGTTATTTTTTAAAGTATTTTTGTCTTTTACAATTTTATTTAAAATTTTATAGTTTTTGACTAAATATTTATACTTAAATACTTTTTTTTGATAATGTACTTGTACTTAAGTATATATTTTTGTGGAGTATCATAAAAAAATTATCACAGAAAAAAATATCAAACAAAATATATTTAACTTATAATAAATATAGATAGGTACTTAAGTAAGTACATTATTGTAAAAAGTACCTGTACTTGTATTTTTACTTAATTTTTTTTTGACAATGTACTTAAGTACATATTTTTGTACAGTTATTGTACTTGTATTTAAATAAAACATTATATTTTTATTCGAGAGGGTACAAGGAACAACATATTAAAATTAAAAATAATGACAGAAGGCCACATTCGATAAGAAAAGTGCGGGGTTCTTTGCTAATTATAAATAAAATGTAAGTAATATTATTAAATTTTTGTTGTCTCCTGAAAAATGATATATCAGTGGCACTGGTATTATAGCAGACTTTGCACATGCAACTCAGTAACTACTGAACAGATTTTATTCCGGTTTTTACTAATGAATCGAGTGTCTTACAAGGAAAGTTAAGGTGTATAAATTGTGGATATTTCATGTAAATTTCATAAAACCTGAAAAAACAAGGTATCTTCGCGTGCGCTGCATAAATATTTAACGATAAGTAAAAACAATGTTTAATATGTTTATTACAGATTAAATTTATATCCCCAGGTAACATCAGGTTCAATGCGCTAGTTTATATAATAAATATCATAGAAGCAATCTTCATATATACTAGGGTAGTTAGAATAAAAAAAGTTTTAAAAAATGTGTCTGAATTTGGTTAAAATGATTCCGACTCTGAAATTGAATTTTCATCATTACAGATATACAGATGGTGGTGCGACACGTGTTGCGGCGTGCGTTGTTTCCATGGTCCTTTTCTCTCTCTCGGACATGTGGGACATTTCATTGGATAAATGTTCACGTCTTCCAGAAACGGTTCATTCTGAAATTTGTGGTATAAACGTTTTTTTTTGTCTATGAGATAATATTGATGAAAGTATCTAAAATATTCTTGTGAATTTTCATTACAATAAGTGTTTTGTTGGATTTATATATATTACTCGTAAACATTAAAACGAAATCTGTCTACAAGATATGTATTTCCAATGTGTCGATTAAAACCAGTGTGCTCCACAAAAATGCGCTCCGAAATGGAAGCGGTGGAACATTTTGGTTTTAAAATTAATATTAATTCTTTTGGGATTATAAAATGAATTAATAATAAATATTTTATATAACCTTTGAAAGTATTTAATGAGTAATAAATCGTTAAAAGAACTATTGTCTCTTTTAATATAATAATATGCATTATAAATTTTTAACCTACTTCTAATATATATTGAAAATAATATTTAAAAAAAGTGGCCTTCATAATTTTGGTTTGGAGTTTACTATGATTCCTAACTAATTAACCGGAAAATATTCGAATGGAGGTCCAGAACTGGAAGAAAATATCATGGAAGAGCACAAACACGAAGGCGAGATGATATCAAAAAAGTAACCAGTATTTAATAGACAAGAAAAATTGAGGACCAAAAAAAAATGACGAACGAAGGTTAGTAGAGGCCCATGATCAAAATTGGAATACAGAAGATGCTAATCTTGTTAACAAGTATAGTACCTACATATAACAGGGTGGCCAGTATTTTTCTGGAACAAATTTCCCTGACTTTTCCCGGTATTCCAGGAGAATTTTTACCGTTTTTCCTTGTTTTTTATTTAAAATTTAAATTAAAAAACCTAAAAAAGGTCACATGTTTTCTTCTAAATTTTAATAGATAACTGTTTTAATATCTGCGAGAATTTGTGTGATTTTTGCATTTTTATAAAAAATTCCCTGACCTCCAACCAAATTCCCTGACATTTCCCTGTATAGCTAAATTCCCTGACTTTTCTCGATTTTCCAGAAACTGGCCACCCTGTATAAAACAAAGTCCCTTGCTGCGTCTGTCTGTCTGTGCACGATTTTCTCAGGAACCACTGAACGGATTTTTTCCGGTTTTCACTAAAATATAGAGTTTTACGAGGAAGGTTTAGGTGTAGGTATAATTTGTTTTGAGAGGTAAATTCGCGTGTACTGCGTAAATAGTTATCGATTAGTGAAAACAATGTTAAATAGGTTTATTACAAATTAAATTTATATCCCCTGGTAACACTGGGTCCAATATACTAGTAAACAATAATTTGTAGTTTTATTAAAACTTTATACACCCCTAGACAATACTTATACAAGCTGAAATGATCTAAAAACTAAACCCAACATTTCCGCACGACCGTTGTGTTGTCGCAAACCACATACCGAAAACACACCGGACTGGTGAACAGGCAGGCGGGAAAGGACAGCAGACATCAGCACCATCTACAAGTCTAATGAGGGGCAACACTTGTGCAGATCGGACGGAATTGATTCTGGTATTGCGGCACGCACAAAAAAAACCCGCTCCCGGATTGATTTTGATAAATTTCGTTTTGTGTTGTCGTTGGTGATGTATATTTATAGGCAACGGTTCTTTTGAATTGTTTATAATCGATTGCATTTATTAAATTCTTCTTTGATGTTTGATTGGTTATCCATACTAATATTATATAAATGCGAAAGTAACTCTTTATGTTTATCTACGTGTAACCTTTTTACGGCTAAATGGTTGAACCGATCTTGATGTAATTTGGCAGGTAGATAGCTTGTATCCTTAGGAATGATATAGGCTACTTTGTATATCCCGAAAAATGATAAAAAATACAAATTCCACGTGGATCCAACATCCAAAAGTTTGCAAGCAGGTATATTTTTCTGTATATCAAAACTATTATCAGTGCGTTCGACTAGACCGTTTTGAAATGTATGTACCTCAATATCAAGATTAGTATATGTATAGGCTGCACCATAACTTTTGATCAATCAGCAGCCACGCGAGATCACGTCATCCTGAGGAACCTTTACATGGTAAATATAGTTTGACAACCATTTATAACGTTAGAGGATTCCTCATGATGACGCGGTCTCCCCTCTCATCCACTCCCCGCACAGAGTTATGGTACAACTTGTTTATTTACTAACCTTGCCTCAATATAAAGAAAAACGGAACCCTTATAGAGTCACTTTGTTGTCCGTTTATCTGTTTGAAGTATTAATAATTAGAATATCCAGGGAGTCATTTATTTACGTAAAGGTGAAGAGGGCACTTGTTCTGGGTGGTAAATTTGAAGGGGGTGACTAGCATGGACATTATTACCTATACCTTTTTTAGTCAACGCTTAAAATGATCAAATATATTTTTTTTTTATTAAAAAATACCTCAAAATTAGGGTGGAAAAACGTTTGAGGAACTTCAGATTTTAAAAACTGTTGTCCGGTATCATAAAGGGGTTAGTTAATTTGCAAGCTAGCTAGCTCTCTCAAATGAGATATCAAACTTATATGACAGTTCTCTTGGAGTTTTCTGATGACTTTGCCAACTTTCGCGCACGCGTTGTATGTAAACACCAACGGTGCTAAAACAGTGGTGATATTATGAAAATTATTTTATACAGTCACAGTCGCCAATTGTGTTACAATACGTTGAAGTATCACTGCTCTAAATTCCGTAACAAATCCATAGATACTATCACAAAATTAATAACCTCATTTGTGAGAGCTAGCTACTAGTTTGCAAATTTGCTAGCCCTTTTATGATACCGGACATGAGAATATCAATAAAACAAACATACATGTAAAAGATAATTAAGTACCTGTCACTATAAATTATAAAAATAAAACATTCATTTGACATAAATATTTATACATGACAACAATATAATTTTCTGATTAAAAATCTTCAGTAAATTACTCTTTTGTTACAGATAATTGCGATATACACGTACGATAATATACAATACTTACATATAAATATAAAAACATGAGTCACGTATGAAGAATTGAGAAGAGAGAAGACGCAGATGACGCGTGAAATTGTTTCACATAGAATGGAAATGAAAAGAAAACGAATGCTAGTCAAATGCGAAAAACAATTTCCTAAAAGTGTTTTGTAAATGTATATACATACATACTACATACATTATCCGATTTTATACGATTGATTGGTTTGACTGAAAAAGAAAAACCATAAATAATATGAATATACAATTTAGGAAAATGTATTCTGTGATAATCGAGGATGATTTCAGATTATTCTCTTAATGGATTGAACATTTTCGAAATTGAGTTTTTAGTTGCAATAGAACAGTTGGGCGTTACACAATAATCCCTTCCCAAGGTTCCAAGAAAGGTGGGGGGGGGGGAGAAATGAACTACGATTTGTATATGATGAGTAAAAAAAGCTCTATTGTTATTGTGGTAACCTAACCTAATTATTTTTTTTTAACATTTTCTTTTAGTGTGGCCCTATTTTATTATTCTTCCTATAGCCTTCAATGCGTCACTGGAATAGAATGATTTTTAATTTTAATAAAAATATGCCACCTTTCGAAAACTCATAGTAACTCCGGGATTAGTAAACGTAAAATAATAAATAAAACTAGTTTTAACCCTCCATACTTCAACTCTTAAATCTAGTAGCATAAAAAAGTTAAGATAATTATCATAGGATGTTATTTATATACAGTGAAACCTGGATAACTGGAATCTCAAGGGACCATAGTTATTTTATCTCACTTAAAGTGATATTCCATTTAGCCAGTTTACCAGATATCCAAGTTCATCCAAGTGACTGTCTGATTTACAGAAAGCCCCATTAATAGAAGTTAACAAATAATTTTTTTCCTACATGTGCCTCAGTTATAGAGGTAATCATTCTTTGTTGTTCCAGTAAGAGAGGTGTTATCGGAAAAAAAATCGAAAAATGAAATTCCAGATAGAAAAGTTTTACTAATAAAGGTATTTTGGTATAAAAGTTACGGGACCTCAGAAATAAATTCTAGTTATAGAAGTATCCCATTTATCCCAGTTCCACTTAATCAAGTTTCATTATAGTATAGTCAACCTAACTATTCCTTAATGCCTCGAACTAATTCAATAGACGCCATTCTACATTTTTAATTACGACAAAGTTTTTTTAATAGTATTTTTATCATGATAATTATCAATATAATAGTCTTGATAGCTATCACTTTGAATCTTATCAAAAGTACAAAATTTCTTATTAAGAACCAATCGAAATCAATTATTAATTTTGTTATTAAAAATCCAACGAAATATTATTAATTTCTTTTTTAGAAAAAAAAATCATTGACTTGAAAATAAATTTAAAATCTTATGGCATAAATCGTAAAATATAGTTGATATTTTAAATACATATGTAGGTATATTATAAAATATTAAATAATTCCAAATATAACATTTACATGCTAATTTATAAATATTTGTACAATTTCTATAACAGAAGTTTAAACATGAAATTATTCAAGCCATAAAATGTAAAGCAAAATACATAATAATTTCAAAATATAAACGTACGAGGAATTCAAATATTTTACATTCCTTAGATTAAATATTTTCATATTTAATAGAAGTGTAAATGCTATGTGCACTTGTATTTAAAATATGTTTTCCATAAATACCCCATTGCTATAAATAGGTACATATACAAATATGTATGTTTATTATTCATTAAAACATCTTGTAGATCAAATAAAATATAGAATATATGTATTTCTAAATTTAGATGAAAATACTGTGTAATTTGTCAAAGAAGGTATTCCAAAAGTGGCTTAAGGATTTTGAATGCCGCGCCGATCAGTAAGATTAGTTTAATTTGGGCTGATTTTTTTATTGAAAAATAATCAAATTTCGTGACGGAATATTTCCCCCTACACAGTCGAGTCTTTTGAAGTTATGCAGTGCGAGATTTTATCAAAATTCGAATGAGGTATCGAACGATAACTGACAATTCAAGGAATTTAAATTTGTAAACGTTTATTGTTATTATTAATTTAAAAAAAAATTCTTCGTAAGTAAATTATATAAGTTTCCAAAAAGTTTTTAAATTCAATTGTTATCAATCAAGTTTGAAATCTAGATAAAATTACTATTATACAGGGTGACCCATTTTAAGTGCACACCTCTAATAACTTTTTATGGTGAATTGTTATCAAAAAACTTTTCAGATAAAAGTTACACGGTTTGGATGGGGACATGGACGTACTCGGATGAAATTTTTTTAAGTGGTGTTTTCAGGGTGATATGAAGGTCAACATCATTTTTTTAAATGGGAACCTATAGTTTTAATTAAGTAATTTTATTTTACGTGAAAAAACACGTATCTTTCATTGAAAACTTTTTTTAAAAAACTTAGACCTTTCCAAGATATCTAACAAAATAATTCGAGATTTTGAACTTTAAATATTTTTTTATTCACAAACCATCAGGTTTAGGGAAAAAGTATAAAATACAAAAAATGTTTATTTTGGTCTAATAAAATTTAAAGTATTATTCTAATTTTTTTTAACAATTTTTTTTTTGCTTAAATAAAATGAATTGAAAAAGTTTTAAAATTTTAAAAATAATTCTTTTATTTTTACTGAACACGACAAAATTACATGAGGTGCTCAAACAAGTGTTTACATATTGTCTGTTTATTTATCAATTGTAAATAAGCAAACACACAAAGTAGTAACTTCACTATGGCAGGTTATACTACTGACTATTTTACAAAATTTAGTATTACAACGAACGACTTCGATTTTGAATGAATTTAGAGATTATTTTTTCTAATTTGTGAATATTTATAATTTCATTAATGAACACGGTTAAATCTCTAAATTGTGCAAAATCCGATCGGCAACCTCCTTGTGGTGCACGTCGGGTAATGCTAATGCCGACGCACTATGTGTCCAAATGACGATTTCGTGCGATAAATTATTTCATTTTTATAATATTTTTTTCTACGCAAATTACGATATTTTATGAGGATAAATGCTGTGAAATAGTAAGAATAATGTGTAATAGTAATATTTTACATAAAAAATATAAATAAAACAAATAAAATCAGCGGAAATCTGTTATAAAAATTTAATCTGAATCTCTTGTATCATCTCTATTTATAATGTTTTCAATTTCGAACATTTCGATAGCATCGTGATGAAATTGCCACCTATTTAGTCGGGATTTGGTTGACGTAAATAAATATTGCTTTGGTATACATTAAAATTTTCAATTTTTAACTTTGGTTATAATAAATATAGATTTAGTAATAATTACTAAATCATATCTTGAGTCAGCTATATAATGATTCATTCTAATACAGTACAACCAAGATAATGGTTTGGTAACTATAACTAAATAAACACTTGTCTCAACTTGAAGGGTCAAACATATAGTTTATTATTCGTAACTAATTATTTAATTCGCCATAAGCAACTCTGCCATTTTGTTACTACAACCAAATTTTAGTTGGTAGAAAGAAACTCTTTTCTCAGTGTATATTAATAAAGTTATCACTTTTTTTTATCACTAGGTCACTTTTGCAGTCGAATTTCAACTCCTTAGTGAAACGTAAATGTCATAAAAATAAATGAATAGATCTACTTTCATAACCACCTTCAAAAACGTGCCTTAACACAGTACTTAAAACAGTACTTTTTTCACAATTTTAAGAAAAACCAAAGTCTACTCTCAAACTCATATACTTCATGCCATATATCTCATATTACTCATATTACTCAAGCAATTCATAACACTCATGCCCAGTGGCGTACGCAGGATTGTGTCATGGGGGGGGATTCAAAGAGAATAAAATTAAAAAAAAGGTTACCAAAATAGAAAAGTTAATGACTAAAAAAATATTTTAAAAAAGATCACAGATGTCATGGGGGGGGGTCTGACCCCCCCCCTAACACCTTCCTGCGTACACCACTGCTCATGCCAATTAATATACATGCCAATCTTACCACTCTCATTGTTCAAACCACTCATAATTACAAAACAAATTTATCGGCGTGGTTCATTACATTCAACTTGATCTTCTTTTTTAGCTATATCTCCCACAAAGGCAGAGTGACTTGAGAAAATGCTTCTGATTTAGATAGCATATTAGTTTGTTTATTTACCAAACCAGGCAAACTTTTTATCACTCTGCCTATATGAGTACCACAGCCATATAACGCCATTTTCTTTAAAAAAACAACTGCAAATGTTTAATAATTACTAATTACTAATTGGGTACTTTTTCAATACCCCAAAAATATATATAACTATCTTAAGACTATACATATAACAGTAGTATAAACAAAAATTCTCTTTCTACTGGCAGTTTTGAAAAAAAAAAAATGAAATCCTGCATTGTTTTCTTGTGTTTATAATATCCGAAAATAATTTCTCTAAGTGACAACTTCGATGGCTTACTTTATCCATAAGAAATTATTCAAAAAAATTATAGTTATGGATTTTATTCAGAATTTTATTAAAGATTGATAATATCCAAAAAAAAATAGTAGAAACTAAAATTTTGAAAATTGACTTAATCGCACGAAATCGTGATTTGATCACATAGTGCGACGGTATTCAGTTTTATCATAACACAGCGCCACAAAAAAGTGTCGTGATCAAGAAACTAAACCACACCTATCCTATGATAGTCCCACCAATTTTGGTTGTTTATTTTGATCTAATAAGACATGAAGAACTATTTTTTATATATTTTTTTTATAAAAAGGGGGTTTGTCTATGAAACCTGCTGGTCTCTTTAGACAGCTTGTATGAAGAATTATTTTTTAAATTTTAAAACTTTTTCAATTCATTTTATTTAAGCAAACAAAAAAATTGTTAAAAAAAATTAGAATAATACTTTAAATTTTAATAGACCAAAATAAACATTTTTTGTATTTTATACTTTTTCCCTAAACCTGATGGTTGGTGAGTAAAAAAATATTTAAAGTTCAAAATCTCGAATTATTTTGTTAGATATCTTTGAAAGGTCTAAGTTTTTTAAAAAAAGTTTTCAATGAAAGATACGTGTTTTTATACGTAAAATAAAATTACTTAATTAAAACTATAGGTTCCCATTTAAAAAAATGATGTTGACCTTCATATCACCCTGAAAACACCACTTAAAAAAATTTCATCCGAGTACGT
This sequence comes from Sialis lutaria, assembly GCA_949319165.1. Lineage (NCBI taxonomy): Eukaryota > Metazoa > Arthropoda > Insecta > Megaloptera > Sialidae > Sialis > Sialis lutaria. The sequence goes on from OX439241.1 coordinate 21,313,728, forward strand.
CCATGTCCCCCTCCAAACCGTGTAACTTTTATCTGAAAAGTTTTTTGATAACAATTCACCATAAAAAGTTATTAGAGGTGTGCACTTAAAATGGGTCACCCTGTATAGTCTAAAAATGATTCCTATACATACTATCCAATCAAATTAAATAGATAAAATATAAAAACAAATTTTTTTTTTATTTTTTGTACCAATTTCTTACATATTGACAAATCAATTATTTTTTTATTTTGTAAGGAATACATTTTCTTGAATTTTTGTTATTATTTTAACTATTTGCTTTAGTTATGCGCAGTTTAAGTAAATTACGGAACATATAGGTACCTAATTTTACAATATAATTGTCTTTTCTGTGCGATGTTTAAGTGCGATCTGTGGAATGTATCTACTGCATAAAAAATAATTTACTATAATTGAAAAAAATATGTAAAAAATTTACATTTTAAATATTGATGTAATAAATTTTGTCGTAATTTAAATAGATCGTGATTTAAACTTATTGAGGAATGCTGTCGCTAAAGGGTTAATGTATATATCAGAGTTCACTAGACACAAAAGTACGCTAACCATTAAGAATTGAACATGCCAATACCGGAACTAACATAATTTATCGACATTGCGGGCTAGAAGAAAGCCAAATGAGTAACGTTCCATGTAGGACCGGCTTTTTTCATGTAATTTTGAAGCGTGATCCAAAATCATCAGTTTTAAAACTCGTCCTCGTGTTTGTTAATAAAATTTTAACAAACTACTATTTTTTTTTATTAATTTCATTTCGATATTTTGTTAATTCTTATTATATAAAATTGACCATTAATTACATAAAAATTTGGGGGGAAAATTTTATATATCATTTTCTGTTTTATTTAATGCCCTATAAAATTATGGGTAGGGAGTAATCTGTAAAGTATAGTTATGGTTAAATTTCCACAAAAATTGATTGATACGATTGAAAAATCGTATATGGGTTCCGCGAAAAAATAAGTTTGGAAACCGCTGGTATAGACCAAATTCTTTATAATATCGGGCATTAAAATCAAATCTATTATTTGCAGTCATAGCATAGCATAAAATCAAAAAAGTTTTGAATATGCACGACAGATTTAAATAGATTACTTCCAATAGAGATTTAGTGGTCAGTAAAAAGTAAAAATATCCGGCTCTGGTGTTGTATTTAATTCGGCATGACCGTCGACAGCGAGGCGGTTTTTTTGTTTGCGGTCGGCTTCTCTAGTAGCCAGCCAATATTTCAGTTCACAATACAGCGTGCACTATTATTAGTCAATCAGACCAATGTTATATGGTTGTTATTTATTCAACTTGTATGGTCATGACGATTTATAGATCATTTATCAATGCCTTAGATATTTAATTATTTATCAATAATAATCATCTGAATTTATTGTCAGATTGGTTTGAAAAAATGGTCATTTTTTACGTAAATGGTTTTTACCATTTATCATTTATAAATAAAATATTTAAGATGAATTTTATATGTTTATTTTGAAATTTTTAATAGATTTAGATACCTTTAGGGCTAGATATTTACATAATAACATTGGGATTTTATTATCGTATTGACGCCATAATATACAGCTATAAAATAAATATTGTATTTTATGGCTTTTATTTTTGGTAGTTACTACTTATGTACAGTACAAACTATGTACAAATCACTATTTTTATGGTTGCATCTAAATGGAAACTTTATTAGCGAAGCTCTCTTATCCCTTAACAATTACTGGACCGAATGAATTGAAATTTGGAACAAAATAATTTACACTAACATACAGGATGATTCATAATCATATCTGCCATACTTTAAAATTTTGTTTCATTTACTGCCTTATAAAATTATATAAGGATATGGGAGGGATTCGGAAAGTATAATTATGGTTAGGGTTAGATTGAGAAAAATATTTTTGTGTTCTACTTCGGTCTATAATTTTATTGCATAAGAATGTTGATAAAAACAGCAAATTTTCTTAAAAATCTTCAGCAACCTACTCAAAAGTTTACATTTTCTGAAAGAGCTCATTATATTCTCCATATTTACTTAGTTTTATATCAATTGATTTTATTTTTCTCTTATAAAAATATAAACAACGTTCATTATTTCGAATTTTAATACTCGTTGAAACACATACAGGGCCCAAAACATAGTAAATCAACAAATAATCTTTTTGAATTCACATCATTTATTATCAGAATCGAACCATATTAAAAAACTGAAACAAATTGGATAAAAAATAGAAAAAAAATTATAAAAATAATTTTTTTGTTTATTTGCTCTATGTTTATTTGTAAGTATTGCAACTCGTATATTAAATTAAAATTTTAAGTACAGTATTTAGTTGTAAAAAATCATATTAATACATCAAACAAAAGTTAATGGGGTGTGCATTTAATGGTCAAACCATGTTATTTAACTAAATATTCAAATCGGAATATAAACAAACAAAATTAATTTCAGTTCGACTTCGGTTAACTACGCCATGTCCCACACTTGGAACTACTGGATTATTATGTATGTAGCTATATTCACAAACAACAAACACATATACTATCACATACATATACACACACATACATCCATATATGTACAAGTCCTTATCCAAGAACTAATATACGTAAATACGTTAACAGTCGTACGTGCGTCTCTACAGTGATTCAATTAACGAACATAGGGTGCTCTGGGTTTCACAGCTGCCTACTAATGATATTAGTTATTGTACACCACTAATAAAATGCCAGCTTATTTTAAATTTACTACACAAGCGGTCTGCTCCATTGTTAATTAAGTAAATATAGAATTTTTTTTATGGAATGTAGCCGTTTTGTTACTTTGTAAAGTTATGTAGAAAGAATTATTATTAAAATTAGCGTTGACTGACAAAAAAAATAGCAAAACGAAAACACAAAATTAATCATCAAATTTGACAGCCTTCACGAACGAGTAATTTTTTGACCAAATCTAATTAATAACTGTTGTAGATCAGGCTTTTTTCTTCAATTTCCTTTTTTTGTATCATTTTACGACCATTTTTTAATGAATTATGAAGAAATGCGTTTCAGTTTTCCAAATCAGCAGTTGAAATTTTTTTACGATCATTTGTTTCCAAGTTATAGGCGTTCAAAGATGAACCTGTAGTTTTTGCTTTAATTTTGCAAATTTTGCAAATTTTGCAAATTTCAAATAACACCTTCAAAAATAGTCGTACAGCGATAAAAAAAACAACAGATTTAAGAGAAAAATCTGATGTACAAAAATTAAATTTGGCTAACAAGGGAACCTTTTCAGGTCGAAAATTCGTATCGAGTTTACACTTTGTATATAGTTAGAGGAGGTCATGGTAAATAAGAAAAAAATTATCACAGCTGCGGTAAAACGGTTTGAGGGGGTGAAACACCTCTATAAAAATGTGCAAAATAATCATCTTTTTTTCAAATAACTCAACTAATGAAAATTAAAAAAAATCTACAATACAAAATTTTCATAATTTTTTAATACTCTTTTGAATGGCGATAGTCAAAATTCGAAAGAGCATAAAAAATCATGAAAATTTTATATTGTAGATTTTTTTAAATTTTCATTAGTTTCAGAGTTATTTGAAAAAAGATGGTTATTTTGTATATTTTCATAGGAGTTTTTCACCCCCTTAAACCGTTTTACCGCAGCTAATCTAAATTTTTTCTTATTTATCTTGACCTCCTCTAAGTATATATAGAAAGTTTAAACTCGATACGAATTTTCGACTTGAAAAGGTTCCCTTGTAAGTAAACTAAATTGGACACTCAAAATTAATGTAAATTTTCTATTTTTTTGCAATTTTTTCAATGTTTAAAATCGTATAAGAAAAACATAAGATACTGACACCAGTCTTGAAAACTTTAAGAGCAAAGTATATTGTTTTTTAGAATTGATGGGCTACTTTATTGTAATTTTCATGAACTCATGCTACTAATAAAACAACTGTACCTCTTTATTAAATCAATTTAATTACCAAAATCCGCAAATATAGTTTATTTTTTCAATTATAGCCTTTTATTTTGTTTATGTTTTTTTCTCCAATAGTGGACAAAGTAAAACCAATTATGCGCACCAAGTAATGAATACTTGATTATAAAATGATAAGTACTACGACACAAACAAAACATAAAATACAGATTCGTAAAATTTAAAACAATGTAAAGCATTTATATAAGAAAATACACTTTTTTTGATAGTGTGCCGAACCGCGATAATTATTTGTCCACTGTTTTTAAACAATATGATCAATGATCATCAAATCACGTTGTAAGACTGTTAAATGCATATAGATTAATATCTGGTAATGGCAGTTATCAAATATCAACAAATATTTATATAATTAAATATAATTAATATTAAAACGTTCAACACTGGGGATTTGTTCAAAACTGGTGCCAGTCCTTAGTTCGTTTAAGAGTACAATACATTAATTTATGGGCCTGTATAATGAATGAGACATCTAAAAAAAAACATCTGAAGTTTTAAATTATAAATACATCATTAAATTAAATTATTTTCACTCTTACATTAAAATAGACAAATTTATATTAACGAAATAATTTTGTAAATGTAATTACACTATTACACTTCAGTACAAAAAGTTCAGAGCGGTTTCTAAAATAAAAATATTACGTTACATGACAGGTGACATTAATAACAAGTTACTGAAAAAAAGTAGGTATACAAAAAATTATAACGTACACAATACAACAGTATTCCCAAAGGAAAATAATCACTAGCAACTTTTTAAAAATAATATAGAGGGCCGTTGAGAGCTCGGAACAGTCACAGTCTAGGGGCCTTTATAAATAATTAATACACAGATTTTTCACATTTCATTTTCCTTTATATTATTATATTTTACACTTAAATATAAAAAATCTAGACTAATATTATAAACTAGGTTGCATGGTACATATGTGTGCATAAACTTTTCAAAAAGTACAACTTAAATGCATGGCCCTAATCAACAAATTTTTTAATTATACAGCTAACTTCATGCGTTATTAGACAAACACACTTATGGCTATTATTTATACGAAATTAATTCTGTCTATCTGTCCGTTTGGTAAACCACTCAACCGATCTTGATGAATTTTGAAAGAAATATAGCTTGCATCCTGAGAAAGGACAAAGGTTACTTTGAACCCCGAAAAATTTATTAGAAAAAAAAAACAGTTCCGCTGACAAAGTCGCGGGTAACTGTTAATAGGTAGTAGCAGAGCAAACTGTACTTGCTGCCCCTCCCTCTCTCCTCTAATAGAGTCTGATTTAAACAAATAAAAAAAACACAATTTATCTCTTAATAGTCATGATGACTAATTTTAAAAAACTATTATATGATGATCTTACGTTTTTTCTATTTCCAAAAAAATACTTATTTCTTCAGAAAATAAAGGTTTAATGCAAAAATTGACTCTTTTAAAACTAATTTTGAATTTTACGCCAAAATGCTCGCAGGTTACATTTCAGAGTTGTGACGTCACACTCCTTGTCAACAATAATCAAACATTTAGAATTAGACAATAATTTAATTGTGTGTTCAAAATGACTTCCAAAGTACCTATATAAGTTCTTAAATAAGGTATGTATGTACCTAATAATCTTGTAAGAGGAATTGATATTTGTCTAAAATAAAAGTCAATCACTTTGACGATTACTGATGCGTGACGCCATTCTCTCAGATTGGTGTTTCATTTAACATGGCGGATTGCTGTATTTGCATTTTTATATTAACAAAAATTATATTAATCTCGCGTTTAACCCTTAGCTGCCACACTGGGGTACCAGGCGCCCCACAGAGTTTCAACTACAATTTAAGCTGTTTAAATTTTTGAAAATAGTTTTGGTGGCGACCTCTAACGTTAGTCCAATTTGTTAAATCCCATGATTATTTAACATGATTTAATTATTAACATTTTTATATTAGATGGTCATGAAAATGTATATAATGTTTGATATGTATAACAAAAGAATTGTGGAAAAAATAACAAATATATTATTGAAAAATAAATGTGTACAAATTTATTTTACTTCGACGAAAAGATATAATATTTATATTTAAAGGTAAATAACTAGCTTTACAACCTAGACATTTACCATTTTGTTATACATATCAAACATTATATACATTTTCATGACCATCTAATATAAAAATGTTAATAATTAAATCATGTTAAATAATCATGGGATTTAACACAATTAACTAACTTCCCTCTGGAGGACCTAGCATAATTTTAAAAGCGTCAGTTTAGTTGTGGTCATCACGACAAATTGAGTGGTGCCGTCAGAGACCCCAGTGTGTCATCAATGGTGATTTTGTGATTTTTTTCAAAAAAATTTTTTTTGTTTTATTTAATTTCTGTTTGTATAAAAAGGTAAATACATGATATTTCACAAGGCTAGATTTTTTTTTCCGATAAAAATCAATATTATTTGTATTTTATAAGATGGCGTATAGTTTATGTTCATGGTTTATACGTCTACGAAAAAGCTAAAAAAAATGCTATCGCTGGTATCATGATTGAAGATATTAATTATAATCAACAAAATTATGAAAGAGTGCGGTTACAGTCAAGGGAAAGGTATGCTTTTTGCACTCGTCAAGAGGACAAAAAAAACAAAAGAGGCATGTTCATCGTGAAAGCGACCGATTTGTGAAAATCATCGACTAATATTTTGTCATGAATGCAGTGGTATATAAAAAATGTTCCAAAATATAGATTTTTTCGTGTTAAACTTAAAATATTTTTTTATGAATAAAAAACTCACTTATTAGAAAATGGCAACTGTATTTTAATACGCACCTGGCCTATCAACTATTTTTGCATAATCCTGAAATTTTTCAATTCATGTTTTGTTTATTTCTTAATTTTTCCATATTCTTTTTAAACAATTTTATTAGAAACTAGTAATTATAAAAATTCTTAGTACGCCCCTGTTAAAAAAATATTTTTCCAAAATATTGATTTTGTTGTGTCAAAATTAATATATTTATGGGGAAAAAACATATAATTAATTAATTTTTATAAATAAATAAAAACATTTTTTATCGAGAAAATAAGATGTTTTTTTCATTGTCTTCCGTCTCTTCAAATGTCAAAATAAATATATTTTTTCGAACGGCTACTTCCACACTATTTTTTTCCTTAAAGTGTCATATCTCAAGAGTATCAGCTTAAAATTTTAGATTTTTAAGTTAAAAATTAAAAAAGTTATAATTTTTTTTGTAAAAAACCCATTTTTTCGACTTTTACAAGGTTATCAATTTTTTTAATACATTAAATATTATATATTTTTTAAATAACCTATATAAGTGCATTCCGTATCGTTCAAAGATGATAGAGGAATTTTATTGAATTAAAATATTCAATAGATTACGAGTAGTTAGCATTTTAGTGCTGGGGTACGAGGCGACCCCAGTGTGGCAGCTACGTTATTTTAGAGAAGTGGATCAGCTGAGGGTTAATATAAAAATAAATACATTTTTTAGAATCTTTTTAACCTATTTCATTATTTAAAATCATAATTTCAACGATACTTTGTTACTGGCATCAAGCCTATTGAAAAAACTTATTTCTAGGACTACATGCTGAGATGTAACTTTTCTTGTTCTAGAAACGACATCGAGAGAGTTTCTTAAATTAGGACGTACGAGACGAGACCGACTTATTTTGCGACGAGATGAATTCAATTTCCATGAGATGTCAAGTTTAAAAATTCGAGACCGAGAAAATACTTCAGTAGACGAGATTTACCTTACTCTCTTACGTATTCCTAGTTATTGCCATATATCCCCTCAAACTAAAATGTTGTATCCGGTCATGGAATGTTAACAATTAATTTTGCATTAGTATTTTTAAATCTTGCGGTGTATTTTTTTGCTAGTGTGATTTATCTTTTGTGTACTGGAACCTGTCAGCAGATATTAAATGCTTTGGGGTAAGGTATAATTAAAATAATATTATTCCTATAACAACAATGCAAATTGGTGTAATGTATATGTGGTTAGAAAGTAAAAAAGAAGATATTTTATTTTTTTGACGGTAAAAGTACTTGAAAGCTAGTAATTTGTTGGTTATGTTCTAGTTTGTAATTAGTAGCCTAGTTGTTAATTTCTTAATTATTTATTGTCGTATTTGTGACTTAATTTTTTAAAGAGAGATATAATTTATGGTTATACAGTGGCGCCTTATTTAGTAGGTACTTTATGGCAACTATCTAGGGACCGGGGTGAAAACGGTGGGGGGGGATTGAGGACCTTTTTCTGATTTTAATATAATTTCGGTGAATATATAATGTATATTTTTGTTTGTTTGTTTTTGTTTTTATTTTTTTAAATGAGGATACCAAAATATACCGAAGAGTGATCTTGGATTTTGGGTGTAAACCGCGTCAATTTGGCCGTGTTATCGGCAAACGTTGCGTCAAATCTACAAGGCTAAACGTTTTAGAAGAGCCCTGAATATGTCCACTGCAATGTGTGACGAAACGTTGGCCAATAACACGACCAATTTAACGCTGCTTACACCCAGAATCCAAGATTTATTTCCAGATTTTCAAGAAAGTCTTAAGTTGTTGTGGCACTAATAAAAAAATGTTCAAAAACTTAAAAATGTTTTTTATTTGTTTTTAATTCTTACAAAGATATTTCAATAAAAACTATAAGGGTTCCTAGTTTTCTACGGAACCCTAAAAAAGGGCTAGAAAAATTTAAAAGAATTTGTCCTCATTCACTCATTGACTTATCAACGCACAGCTCAAACCCTAAGACTTTAAATATTTAATATGTATTATAGGTATCTTCATTTAATTAATCACATAAGCACCTTTCAATTTTTTTCTGATATTCAACCATGATGAGTGTTAAACTTATACAAGTCTTGAGGCTTCCTTGAGGTGATCTTGATATGGATCTTGGCTTCTGGGTGTAAGCCAAGATCCATACGAGTGTTAAACTACTATTTGAAGTAAAAATTCTCTAGGCGCGTTCGTATAAAATGCTATATAAAGTATAGTTTTTTTTTAATTTCATTTAAAAAGATTTAAAATTATGTGACAGTTACTAACATAATTCAAACATAAATTAGCGTCTAAAGAGAGTTTAGGGAAGTAAATTCTATATCTTAAGAGAACAAACAAAAGTGTTCTTAAAGACAATCTTTTCTGTCATAAATCAAACACTAACAGACTAGGACGTGCGTTCGCATAATATACGCATAAAACGAAATCAAATCAGTACAGGTTCAAAGCCGGACACCGACAACAGCAGCACAACTATACTCCCTTCCTCCCCCAACCCCCTGTCAACGCGCAGGTGGACCAACACTGACACGATGACATTCAACAGGTTGTTTGTGTATTTTTTGAAAGTATAGCGGGGTGCGATTGAGTCGGCTTGGGGTTATATATGTGTGAGTGAGTATATGTGTAGAAAGATGCTGTAGTGAAGGTGAGGGTTACCGACAGATGACACAAGGGGGAGGTTTACGTTTCTCACGCGATGTTGTTGGAATGTAGACAGCCAGACAGAGAACGGATACATTACGTAATACTAGACATACGAAATGTCGTGGCGAATTGAATCAAAAAAGTTTTAATATTGTTTCAGTGATTGCTATTTTTAAATAAAATCAATTTATTAATTCTATTATAGATTACACACAAACAACAATGATTTATACATTTTCACCCGAATTCATTACGAAAAATCAATGTATAGTGCGCGTAACCTACCTACGTACAATTTTTTGGAAAACTCAACGGAAAAATAGGAAATTTGGATGGTATTTTTTTCTAATTTTAAAGTATTATACTAGTCATTATATAGATTTTTACACGCTGATTCCAAATCTGTCAACAAAAAACAAATCCGACCACACGTTCAAATGTAACAGCTATTTTTCTTAAAAAATTTGAAAAAACTAAAACTTTGAGAGGCCATATCTCTTAGAACGTTATACGATATAGACCTGCGGTTTAAAATTTCAATTTTTCACGTCATTTTCTATATAGTTAACATACTTTTAACGAATTCGAAAACAAAATTTTAGTTATATTTGATGCATCAATCTTCGATTGAATAAAGAATTTTATAGTAACGGTTTGAATATTTTATTAATTAATTTAATAATAGTTTTCTGGATATTATCTCGGCTAACACATGGTCCAATACGCTATAATAGTTATACATACTATATATAAAAGTTATAAATCTTGAACTACAGGACAATTCAGTTTTTTGTTAAATACCTGAAATAAAAATACAATGATATATAATTTTTATGGACTTACTAGATTTCATTTTTCATGTTTGAAACCCCATTGTTTAAAACCCCATTACCTGAAACAAAACAAGAAAGAAATTAATACACAATAAAGGAAGACCCATAAAAATATTTGCATTTAAAATATACTTAAATACAAATATTCTTTTTGCTATTTGTCTTGAAAGTACTATATATTTATGACATTACATTCGGTCAACGTATCATCAATGATTACAATTAATGTCGATTGTTATATATTTTGCTAACGCTATCTGCGGGGTATTAAATTATATAAATGACAGCCCACTGACAGTTCTATCAATGGCACGATATACCTACGTATAAAATATATAAATTACCTTGTTGCATTCATAAAAAAATCAACGATTGAAAATCAGTGGTAATAGGTGTATATCATAGAATGTAAAGCATTTACATAATAATTTAAGATCAGTGGTAATAATACCACTGATCTAAAATCACGAGTAAACTCATAACGATTCGATACCTCACAGATAGCCTTATTGTTAGAAGGTATTTATTAGGTACACCAAAATGCCAATTGAAATGTTTAGGAGATAATTTTTTTTTCATAAATATACAAAAAAATATCCAATCAAGCACAATAAGTACAGCTTATCATATATTAAGCATACGTTATAGTTGTTTAATATATCATCTTATCCTGGATGAAAATTTTTGTTTTTGTATGTTTTGTAAAATAGCTATTGGATTAAAACTTTCTCACAATAGGCATGATGACTAATTTAAAAAAAACTATTCTATGATGATTTTACGTGTCTCCTATTTCCAGAAAAATACTTATTTCTGCAGAAAATAAAGGTTTAAATGCAAAAATTGACTCTTTTAAAACTAATTTTAAATTTGACGCCTAAACACTAGCAAGTTACATTTCAGAATCGTGACCTCACATTTGTTGTCAGCAATAATCAAACATTCAGAGTTAGACAATAATTGAATTATTTTTTGTGTTAAAAATGAATTCCAAAGTATATAAGTTCTTAAATAAGGTATGTACCAAATAATCTTGTAAGAGGAATTGATATTTGTCTAAAATAAAAGTCAATCACTTTGATGTTTACTGATGTGTTTTATTTTGCATTTTTATCTTAACATAAATTATATTAATTTCCCTTTTAATATAAAAATAAATACACTTTTTAGAATATTTTTAACCTATTTCATTATTTAAAATCATAATTTCAATTATACTTTTTTACTGGAATAATGCCTATTAACAATTATAATAAAAACATTTTTTTAATTTGTAGCAAAAGTTCCATTAATTAATTATTACCATGTATTTGAAAGGGACTTTTTATACACAGAGATATAATTACCAACGCATTACAAAAAGTTGCAATTTACAAGTTATAGGTGTACATAGTTATAATGTAAAGTTTAATTAAACTTCCCCAAGTAATTTAATAGAGCTTATGCTTGCATTAATACACAAACTTGAAAGCGGAATCCCGTGCCTTTGTTTTCGTATTTATTTATCGCGCTCATTCTCGTGTTACAATTTGCCTCTTGTCAAATAATTAGGCTTGTTAGTTTTATTAACGCGTATTAAAATACTAATATTGTGATACTGTAATTACATTTTCAGATGAGCGGAAATGGTGGTTGCTTCAATATTAAAATATTTGTACAGTTATGCTATGTTTATTATTGTTCAAATGTTTACTATATTATATTATGTTATTAGGGATATTATCATGTAAACAATCTAAATCAATATGAATATACGAAATTAATGCGTCTATATATATTATACTGACTTTCCAGCCAAATTATTTTCAAAATAATATATGTTTTCAGGAAAACAAAAATTTTATGGTTTCAAGGGCGCTAAATATTGGGATTATCGGGTGACCTTAAAAATGTCCCCTTTATGGGTTTTCAGGTTCAACTTTTCTTTTTCAAATTACACCTTTCTTATTTTTTGTGACAGATTCTCAAATTTTTTACGAAATGGAGCAAACCAAACAAAAATTTCTGGATTTTCAGTAATTTTTATTCGAAAATTACATTTTTTTAATAATAATTGCAGGAAGCAAAAGAAGATTTAAGCAAGGATTCCCAGGGAAAATTTTATTTATATGTAATTTTTTTGCAGTGTTTTTTTTTATTATAAAATGTTACATAAAAAAATAAATAACTAATTTAAAAAAAAAACAATACTTGCTTGGTAAATTCTTTAATCTTGTGATTTTTCTTATTTGTATCAATACAATTAAGTATAATTAGTAAATTTCAACCCCAAAATCGAGATTAACTTGAAAATCAGGACTGTGTTATACACTATTGCTTCAACTCATATAAAGCTATTTTCGAGATATTAACGTGTTTGATGCACGTCACTGGAGATATTGTGTGGTAAACTGTTTTTATTTTATTTTTCTACATTCAAAATCAAGAGTAAAAATTTAATTTATCATAATATAAAAGCAAATTGGAGTACCTACAAAAACAAATAAATACTAACTTTTCAATTTTTGAGGATGTTTTAACATGTAGGATTGAATTTAAAAAAACATTCCACCCATTTATCCCCACTTACTCTACTAAATTAACAAAATTAAACTATTTTATTTAAAAAAAAACTAATAATATGCTGGCTTAGGACCTTACTTATTCTGGAGTACTTTAAGAATTAAAAAATTTCATTAAGTCGACCCTGAACGTATGTACTTACACCTATGTATGTTAGATGCATTAAAACTTAAAACACATGTCCAATTTAATAACAAAACAGTGTAAACTATTTTATAAAAAAAAAACTAATCTTATGCTGGTTTAGGACCTTACTTAACCCGAACTATTTTAAGATTTAAAAAAATGTCATTAAGTCGACCCTGAACGTATGCATGTATGTTAGATGCATTAAAACACATGTTCAATTTAATAACAATATGTAAACTGTTAAATTAATTAAAAACTCATGCTTATATAGTTTTAATTAATTGGTTTCATTATACTTGTTTACGTCTGGCATACGTTATAAATAACATATCCGTATTGTACGGCAATACATTATAATGACTACCTCCTATACACAGAACACTATATACTTATAACTAGTATCGTTAATAATTTCATATTAATTACAATATTAAAAGCAACGCTTCTACAACTTACAATTTGTGCATGTTTTGTGTAACATGTTGCTGTTTATCCCAGAAGCAGGCACATTAAAAGTCTTATGTCGTGTATTATAAATAATTTGCACTAGAGCAGAGGTTCCCAATCTTTTTAATATGTCGTACCGGTGTGTAGTAGAAAATATAGTGGCGTACCGGTAGGTAAATATTTTTGGAAAAAGTCCTAATTTTTTTTTCTCGTAAATTTTCATGTAATGACCTTTTTTCGTTATTTGTTTCTCTCGGAAATTTTGACGAAAAAAACTACTTTAGCCCTACAATAAAACGTAATTGTACTAAAAACAATTTAATTCACAAATACTTTTATTACACTATTTTTTTATAAATGTATATATATTATATGTATCATATAATTTATAGATATAATAATAATTTTGGTTATTGTATGATAATTAATTAATGTGAGGGATGCGCCTGTAAACTTTTTACCAGGATAGAAATATCTGGTTCAATTTTGGTCAATTTAAGGCGAAGATCAGATTCAATACTAAACAATGATCGGTATTTGTTTTTCATCGCTGTCATTGCAGACAATCCAGTTTCACATAAGTATGTAGTATTGAAGGGCATTAAAAATTTGAGAGCATGGCAAGAAAGTTCTGGATATTCTGTACGAATAGAAAGCCAAAACGATAGTAAGCTGATGCTCTGAAATTTTAATTTCAAACCACCGTCACTTATTATATCGATTAAAGACTCTTTCGCAATTACATCGTCTGGAACTTCTAATGTGAATGTGAAGGGACTGCATTATTTTACGCAAAATATTGTTTTCATTATTATTTCATTCCCTTATCGCGTACCGGTAGCTCGACATACGCGTACCGGTACCGGTACGCATACCATAGTTTGGGAACGTCTGCACTAGAGTAAATGCCAAGCTAACGCTATTTGTGAAGTGTCAAATCGTTATGAATTTTCTCGTGGTTCTAGAGTAATGGTAATAAGTGTATACAGGATGTCCCATTTAAATCTATCACCCCCCTATTTTTTATCTAGCAATAAAATCAAAAAATGTTTCACATTGTTTGATTTTGAGGAGAAACCAAAATAGGGTTAACATTTTTTTTTATTGGAAATCTATATATTTTTTATTACCGTATTTTATTGTTTGGAAAAAAAACTGCTTTTGTTTTAAATAATTTTTTGTATTTGTATGATTTTTTTATATTTAACAAAATAATTTAAGATTTTAGATTTTCACTAATTTTTTACTCGAAAACCATTAACTTTAGAGGAAAAGTGTAAAAACAAAAAAAATTATTTTATTCTGATATAACTAGGAAAATTATATCAGATTTTTTTTACTTTTGTTCTACAAAATATTAAAGCAAAAAATATATCACTAAAACTAAAAATGCACTTTCACCATAAATATACTGTCACTCGACACTTGTTTCTACTTCACAAGAAGTCCTCATCAGGAGCCAAACGATTCCAGACTCATTCAGTCTGGCTCCTGATGAAGACTATTTGTGAAATCGTGTTGATTGACAGTATATTTATGACCAGAGTGCATTTTTAGTTTAAGTGACTAAGAAACCGGTTTCTTCGTTTTTTTCAAGTAAAAAAAATATATATTTATTTTTTAATTTAAAAAAATCTGTTAAATACAGTTAAATGTATATAAATTATTATAGATATTATTTTGATTTACCACTTTGATTAAAGGTCTTAAAAATGAGTAATATACTGTATTGGTTTTATAAGCGTCTAAAAAGTATAACCAAAAAAATGATCCTATATCAAACAATTTTGTTTTAATTTTTGATAATATTGAAGTTTTCTTCTTTTCAATTATAGAATAAAGCGAGCCTACTACTGGGTTAAGTTATTAAAAGCAGCTTGTATGTATCGCTTCAACAACTAACAATTTGTACATTATGTTTTAAAATACATTGCTATTAATAGTTTCCTAATTGTACACTTGAGTTTGCCGGCTTTTATAAATTACTAATTATTACACGAACCAAGAATCGTGCTTTACTTGTAATTGTGCTGAACTGTTTTTTCAGCAATATACTTTTTAAATTTATTGTAGTTAATAGCTGTGTAGCCGCATGCCCGTATGGAAATATTTAGGTTAGTTTCTGATTTTTGTAGCACACCTTACTATAAATTCTTCGGTAACCCGTACAAGAGTTTGTATTTTCTAAAAAAAATCTGCGTTTACATAGTTTTTTCTATCTATTTTTATAGATTAGTGATCTTCAAACTGTATTCCGCGGAACCCCGCGGTACCTCTCTGGAGGTTCCGCGAGTAAAAAGTTAAAAAAAATTATAAAACCTTCTCACTATATAGTTCACTAGAGTTAATTTACTAAAAAATATAAAGATACATTAATTGAAAGTTAATGTGCCTACCTATTCCAAGAAATGACTAGTGCATGTGCTTAAAATAGCTATATGTGAGTTTTTCTGCTTTTATAGCTATTCACATAATAGCATAAATAATTGTGCAGTAATCAATTATATTCTCGTCGGGTCACCAGATGGTTAAAAATACATTATTTTAAATTGTCTTTAATTGTCTCTACATAAAGTACCTATAACCACCATTGATTAATTTTAAATATTATTTTAAGATACATTTTTTAAGGGTGGGAAGGGGTTACCCGAAAAAACCTTATAGTTCTAAGGGTTCCGTGAGTTGATAAGTTTGAAGACTACTGCTATAAATTAATCAATACAGTAAAAATTTTACGGGAAACAATATACAATAAATCGACCTCAATTCATTTCCGAACTCCGGTGGGAATTTACGATTTTATTTCGATTCCGGATTCGATCGGACTGGAGAATTCCGGTCGAATTTTTATTGATATTTTTTTTATTTTTACTCTACTAAGGATATTCAAACAATAATGATGACATTGTAATTTTTTTAATAATACATTTTAAAGCAAACAATAAACATTTCTATTTATATTTTTTTTAAGAAAAAAGTACACCCTATTATGAAAATAGAATACCGATTGAAATTTTTCATAGATTTTATATACGAATCAAAGAAGGATTTTCTTTACATTTTTTACACATTACCGGGACGTCACGTTTTCGGTATACTTTCTATGGGTGCCATTTTAATAGCATAGATAACAATTTATTTTAAGATTTACCACCTAAAAATATAATATATGATGTCATTACCTTACCTTATCGATAATAATTTTATCAATATACAGGATGGCCCAAGTAAAACGAAACGGGCGCGCTTTTGGCCATTTAAAATAAGATTTTGAAAAAAAGCTCGAATACGTCGATTTTGCTTTCAAGGGGGACATCTTTTGCTATAAAATTTTTGCAAGAATCTTTTCAATCCTCAGCGCTATGAGCAGAACCCTTAAATAGCATGATAGGGCAAATGATACCTCATTTGAAAGGTGTTTTCATTCTAAATACGGTCCTTTTTGGTTTTTTCAAATTCGTTTAATTTTAGTCAAGTTATTTACATTTTTAGTTCCATGAATGCATTGACTTTTTGATCAAAAAACAAATATTACAACTAAAATTTAAAAAAAAGTAGGCTTATTTTCTTATAAAATACTTCACAACATCAAATTTGGACATTTATTGAAGAAATTAAAGTTTTGGATGTTGATAAATTTTTTTGAATGATTTCAAATAATGAAGTGTATGCCATAAGGGTTCCGAAGTATATACTACGTGGACTGTTTAGAGCAATTTACAGGTGCATATTTGAGTTAAAAATAAATATAAAAAATAGGATCATATTCTATTAATTCAGATCTAAATTTTGACACCTCACAAGCCTAGATATGAAACTAAAAAAATTCCATGACGCCCATTTCTATTTTTCAAAATTTGAAATGATATTGTTGATTTTAGTATTTGTCGTTACTAGTATTATAAAAACCCCATTACCAATTTTTTTTCAGATTTTTTGAGTCAGTATTTAACGAGCTAGAGAGGGGTGGACAACTTTTTGTTTACTTGAAGCCCCCTGTAGATGCCATTTTTGATTTATAAAAAAAATAAAAAATACTGTCATATTCTACTCATTGAGATCTACATTTCGACACCCCACATGCCCAGATAAAAAAATAAAAATAAAAAAATGTATGACACCCCTCCCTTTTTCTCCAAAATTTGAAATGATATTGGTGACTTTGGTATTTGTCGTTGGTAGTCTCACCAAAGTCTCATTACCTAATTTTTTTCAGATTTTTCGAGTCAGTAGTTACCGAGTTAGAGGGGGGGTGGACAAATTTTTTTTTGCTTGGAGCCCCCTGTAGGCGCCATTTTTGATTTATAAAAAAAATAAAAAATACTGTCACATTCTACTCACTGAGATCTACATTTCGACACCCCACATGCCCAGATAAAAAAATAAAAATAAAAAAATGTATGACACCCCTCCCTTTTCCTCCAAAATTTGAAATGATATTGGTGACTTTAGTATTTGTCGTTGGTAGTCTCACGAAAGCCTCATTACCTAAATTTTTTCAGATTTTTCGAGTCAGTAGTTACCGAGTTAGAGGGGGGGGTGGACAATTTTTTTTTGCTTGGAGCCCCCTGTAGGCGCCATTTTTGATTTATAAAAAAAATAAAAAATACTGTCATATTTTACTTACTGAGATCTACATTTCGACACCACACATGCTCAGATAAAAAAATAAAAATAAAAAAATGTATGACACCCCTCCCTTTTTCTCCAAAATTTGAAATGATATTGGTGACTTTGGTATTTGTCGTTGGTAGTCTCACCAAAGTCTCATTGCCTAATTTTTTTCAGATTTTTCGAATCAGTAGTTACCGAGTTAGAGTGGGGGGTGGACAAATTTTTTTTTGCTTGGAGCCCCCTGTAGGCGCCATTTTTGATTTATAAAAAAAATAAAAAATACTGTCATATTCTACTCACTGAGATCTACATTTCGACACCCCACATGCCCAGATAAAAAAATAAAAATAAAAAAATGTATGACACCCCTCCCTTTTTCTCCAAAATTTGAAATGATCTTGGTGACTTTAGTATTTGTCGTTGGTAGTCTCAACAAAGCCTTATTACCTAATTTTTTTCAGATTTTTCGAGCCAGTAGTTTCCGACTTAGAGGGGGGGGGGACAATTTTTTTTTTGCTTGGAGCCCCCTGTAGGCGCCATTTTTGATTTATAAAAAAAATAAAAAATACTGTCATATTCTACTCACTGAGATCTACATTTTGACATCCCACACGACTTGGAATACATTTTTTTTTGGTTTTTTGAATTTGCTTTAAAGCCCCCTGTAGGCGCCATTTTTGATTTATAAAAAAATAAGAATAAGGATCAAATTACACTAGCTTGGTTACACATTTTGATGTGCCACTTGCCTTGGTATAAAAAAAAATTTTTTTTTTGGGTGTCTTTAGCTTCTTAGCACCCCCCCTAAAAAAATATTTTTCGAAAATATTTGTACATATTTTACTAGAGGGTGTTAATTTACATATTCTGTCAAAATTTCAAGGTTCTAGCTTATATAGTTTACGAGCTATTGAGCTTAGAGTGATTAGGACGGACGGACGGACGGACGGACGGACGACAAAGTGAGATTAATAGGGTTTCTTCGGAACCCTAAAAATTCCCTTAAAAATCCTTTGCAGATTGTTTTATCTCTTCAAGAATTTAGTGCATACGTTTTTTTGTAAACTTATGCAGTTGTTTTGTTATGAAAATGAATTTTTGTCAATTTTTTCAACTTTTTACCTTCGTAAAATTAGTAGTTCAACTGTAAGTGAAGATAACAAAAAAAATCGTTTAATTTATAATATAAAATAAGTCTACAGGTCTACAAATTATTTATAATATTTATCTCGGCCCCAACAACAATAATACTAACTATATAATCAATTAATTATATTGCAGTACCCAGATCATGCTTCTAATGTCAATTTTAATAACTATATTCATTATAAATATGAATTTATAATATCCATATAACTCTACATACAATGTATATTTATAGGTTATACATAAATTACAAATTAAAAAAGTTATTTCGTAATAGGTCAACGGTAACTCTTATACATATATTTTATGTCGAACAATTAAAAATTGACAATAAAAAATCTGACAGAACTAACAAATTAAAATAATTTACGACACCGTAACTAGTATTTATATAAATGGAAATTGTATTTGCTAGTTGGCGGACATTTTAAAATTTATTAGATTGTAAAATATGCATTGAAAATTGCACTGTCATTAATTTAAAACACGAAAATGTAGATTTGTATGAAACAAATTCACGGGAAGTTTATCTTTTAAATATTCCAATTTGTAGAATGATTTACATCTTTGCTTTGAGATATTTTATTCATGAAAGCTAAAAGGATTGTACATTTATGACTTATTCACTGAATCTAATAAATAATACTTATTTAATCTTTAATGATTTATCATTTTAAAAATTTTAAATGCCATACTGTGTTAAATGGTTATGAAAATTTGGTAGTTTTTTTTATGCTGAATATCTTCAAAATAGGATACTAAATTTCAATAAAAAATATATACCGGGTGTTCAAAATAAAACATTACGCATTTTTATTTCGAAAAGTAGGATGTTTATATAAAAATATTATTCAGACAAAAGTTTGAAGGGGGAACCAATAGTATTAGGGGATAATTGTGTACATATTACATACGTATATTAGACTCTCGCTAATCTGGCTATTCCTAGAACAAAAATGGCTGGATTTTAGTGTGTTGAATCTGACTCACTCAGTAATCCGACAGTCAATATGTGATATCAAAATATTAGAGGTTGAATTAGCAAGACCGGATTAGCGAATGTAATAATGCACGATAGCCTATGCGTATCATTACATTCGCGGTGGGGGTACGCCGGACTATTGAGAGGCCGGACTAGCGTGTGTCGGATTAGCGAGAGCCTAGTGTATTTCTGGAACTAATAATCGTAGTGCAATGAATAAAATTCATAATAAAACGAGATATAACACTCCATCCCTCAACCCTTACAGTACTTATCTGTTTTTTAGAAAGTTTTTCTGTAAACAGTTTATTTTTCGAAATACAGATTTGTAACGTTTTAATTTTATATATTAAAAAATATATTACATATACAGTAAGTCCTCGACTTACACGATTTCAATATACGTGAATTCATACTTATGCGATTTGAAAAAAATACATATTGGACCAGTACTTTAATAATAATTGGTTTAACTACTAACCTAAGTAGAAAAAAATGATTATGTATATCAAAGATGACCGGTTCGGCATTATAATTTCAATGCTAAGCCCGGTCATCTCTCATGTTACATACTATACATATCTGAATAAATAATTGCTTTTAAAAAATGTTTTATTAAATACAATGTAGGTCCATTCTATTTTCACCTATTCTTTGAAACTCACATATTTTATATCAAAAATTTATCAAATAAATTTTTTTCGACTTACATGAAAACCTTCGGAACGAATTAATCACGAAAGTCTAGGACTTTATGTTAGTCGGAAGTATAATCAATATAAGACATTATTTAAATACAAACCCCAAAAATAATATTCACTCAACCAAAAATTCCACAAACAATCTTAATTTACATATTTTCTCTTTTCCTGAATTTTAACGACTGTTAATTTACGAGCAACAATATTTACTAATTTCATACTAAAGGATATAAAACATAAATTCTAAATATCAAATTCCATCCCTTATCGATAATGTTGAAAGATATACAACATCCTACAACTATTGTTTACTTAAAAATAAATAAATCATAAGTCAAGGCGTGGTAAAAAAACATACACATTTATTTTATGATTATGTTACAAAGCGCACGCAAATAGCTGTCTGAGGAAATTGTTCCTTGAAAAGTGAACATGCAGAACAAACAAAGGGGAAGAAATAATGTTTGCTCTGGTTGATAAACAAAGAAAATACACCAGTATCAATATTATTGATTAGTGCTTCATTTTCTACAAATTTTGATAAGGAAATAAATATACCGGTGTGGTTTTAAGGGTTCTTCTTGAAAAATATCTCGAGGAAATAGGAATACATATGCAAATATTTGTATTTGAATTTATTTGAATTTTGTTTTATTTCTTATTCTATGATTTTCGAATATTTTATTCAAGTTGAGAAAAAGGAAGAAGTATTATCGAAATGACAAGTTAACATCAATATTACAAAAACGAACTATTAGATATTTCATTTAATCGTGATTAATACATTCAATAAAAATATAATTGATATTGATGATATATTTTACCCTTGTTGAGTTAAACGTCTATACCTATACTACGTATTATATACGTTTCACAATAGTAACAAAAAATGGTACACCCTTAGGTACAGTACTGATAAAGAGTTTTCTTTTCTTTCTTCCTCATTCACTCATTCATTGACTACTCATCAACGTACACGAAAAAAACAGTTTTTTTTCCTGTACATTCCGGATAGTAAGTACCTACAACCTCTCATTATAAAATATTTGTTATAATCTGAAACTGTAATAATAGTCCAGTAAACGAAACAGTAAAATATGCCAAAATCCGAACTTTCAGGGGCAAGCAATATTATGGTTGATTATTATAGATTTGGGTGCGGAGAATACGAAAAAAATTACCCGGACTGGCGAAAAGTGGTGCAACACCCTTAAAAATGGGGTTTAAGTGAAAAACTCCCGTTTCCAAGTGTATTTTCAATTTATCTCAAAATCTAAAGCGACAATGGGGTATTTTTATGGATGATATTTGTTGAGGAAACTGAGATGAGTCGATTGAGACCACATATACTGAATTTTATTAAAAACTACTGTAATAATGTTTGCAGATACTCAATATAAATTGATGGATAAATTGGAAACATTACAGCCTAAAATTATGTAATTACAGTTTCAGAGAGTAAAAAATATTTTATAATAATAGGTTGCCTCTTACTATCCGGGATGTATAGGGAAATACTATAATTCTTCAGGTTTCCTTTTTTTCGTGTATGTAGGTACAGTCCGAACTCCTGGACCTAGAAACGTTCAAATATACTCAATTGTTAGTCAGTTTTATTATGTCAATCAATACTAACGAAAAAGTGTTTTTAAGTTTTTTTAAGTCGGTATTATTTTTATTTGCAGTTTTTCTTTTGAGTGTCGTATTTAAGACATCTATGGTCAGATTCTTATGAAAATTATATGTAACCTCCTCGGAAGTATACTTAAAAAAAGATTAACCGAATAGGTGTATATTATATATGCTCGGAAATACTTAAAAAAATATTTACAGTAAAATTAAAAACCCTCTCCTTTTTTGAAGAACGTCGTTAGATTTTGAAAAAAATTATATGGGAGTTAAATCAAGAGTATACCATTTTAAACAAAAATAAAGAAATCAGAGGTATGCACGAAGATCCATAAAAAATATATACGGATTAATCGAGAACTGAACTTTGGTATATAAAATTAAAAACTCAAAAACTAACTAAATATTTTGTTACTGCTTTGATTTTAATATATTATATAACATGGAAAATGGTTTAGTTCAAAAAGTTATTACGCTTATAAATTTTAACTCCAAAAAACATTAAAAAGTCATTAAATAACCTACCCTAAACTTCTGGTCGGCACTATACACACAATATATAAATAATATACCAACATATTGTAGTATATTGTTTGACAGCAGCAAACCTTCGTCGGTTTATTGATATTTACGATGTTGTGACCGTTTGTCACACTTTAGTTCATTACTACAATTGTCGTAAGCTTTGCGCTCGATTATTAAATTTAATTAAAACTTCTTACGCTTTTGCTGCTCATTTCATCGACTCAATACTGGAGCTATGTGACAGTTAAAGTTGGCATTGTGAGAAAAATATGTTCAAACTTCAGTCGATTGTGCAAGATTATTTTTACTGTAAATGGAATTTAAGGAAGTTTTGTGTAAGATATATATGCTAAAATACATTTATTCTTCGTAGATAGGTGTATGGATATGTTAAATTTATGTTATAGAAGGAGGAGCTTGAAGTTTCCATTTTGAACACCACCATTCCAAAGATACTGTTATGTCAAATCTAAAGAAATTCTATAATTATTGCTTCCTCGCAGTATCGAAGGTACGAGAAGCTTTGTGATCTTTTTTTGTACTTCAGAGTGGTAAGAGTTAGTGGTAAGGGTTACATAATTAAAAAAAAGGTTAGTAAAAGCTTGTAAAAAAGGTAAAATTAATAAATTTAAAAAAAAGTATTTTTTTCTGGGTGCTCTACTGGGTAAAACATTGAAGTTAATAAAAATTATAGATTGGAATTATTATAGTAGTCAAAATAATTTTTTTTTTACATAGCAGAAAAAACATTTTACTATTTTAGTAGATAAACTATAGTAAACTTGGGGATGAATAGTAAAATAATATTTTAAAAAGATTCATTGAATTCATTGTCTGTCTGTCTGTGAAATTTTCTTTTGTTCACGATAAGAACTGTAAAATTGCACTAATTTGAAATCTATTTTTGCAAAATGGTCGTCTAAACGAGGATTCGAGAAATTTTGATGCAAATCGGCTCAGTAGTTTAGGAATAGAAATATATAAAATTTTGTATCGTATACGAGTTTTCTGGAAAATTTCACGTTTTTCTTATTAAAAATTATATAAAAAAATATGGAACACTTGCGACTTCATTCGCATAGAATTTGTATTTTTTTAAATGAATTTTTCGTGTTACAAAGTGACATATCCTTAATGGATTCAAGCTATCTCGCAGCCAAATTTCATCAAGGTCGGTTCAGCGGTGAAAATGTAACAAACAGAGTTACTCTCGCATTTATAATATTAGTACAGGTTATTTTAACGAAATTATAAATCTGTACAATTTGAGCAAATATAGTTGGGACATTCTCTGTCAAACGGAACAAGGCTGTGCCCAAAATTCATGTTGATGGATTTTAGTGATCAACATTTGAGACCAATATAATTAGGTAAAGTGTCAAAAACTCTTGTCACTGTCTTGATTTTTTCACTTTTCGACGATTTCCAGGTTTCAGACGCCATCTTGGATCCACCATGTTAGGTTCGTCAACCTACCTATCCAACTTTTTAAGGCTGTCAATAACAAACAACTTGCACCCAAAACCAATCGAATCGGCCGTAAATTTTTGTTTTGTTAATATTTTTCTCCAGAACCTTAATTTTCTCTGACTTCTGGGCGCCATTTTGAAATTTTCAAAAAGGCCACACTACCCCATAAAGAAGGGCCAATAACGAACATTTTAAGCCCAAGATCACTAAAATCATCAACATGAATTTTGGGCACAGCCTTGTTCCGTTTGACAAAGAACGTCCCAGTTATATTTTAGAACTCATGCACATTTGAATTTTAGAGCTGCACAAAATGTAAATGGCTCTCCATATCGAAATTTTACATAGGATTCCCTTACTATTTGTAGGCAAAATAGTTATAGAAAAAAAAATTAAATTATAATTTTTGTTTAGTAAATATCAATAATACATTTCGCTCAGTCAAACTAGAATAACAAATAGTCAAACAGACACAGTTTGTCATTCAAGGTTACATCATATCATTGCGGGAGTACAATACTATCAGTGATAGAGATCTAAGAATTGGCAATTGCACCAATAACAATGTACCGCTCAATCGAGTCGCATGCTATTGTTATATCGTCGCGCACAGATCGCTCCGATACCGGTTAAAAGTTAATTGAATCACTGTTCGACAGACTTTAATTATTGTATGGTAATTTTAAACATTCCAATAATATCTATGTTGTATTTAAAAGTATGTGTGATACTGTGTGTTATTTAAATGAGATAGTTTTTATGAGTTTTTACATGCATGGAGAACTTATTTCTACTTATATAGAGAGTGATCATAAAGTTATTAAAAAGATATTATTAGAAAAATAATAATACGGGATATACAGAACCCAAAAAACGAAGCATACACATTTTATTCATTTTCTTCACAAAAAATATTCGGCAATCTTGATATGGATCTTGGCTTCTAGGTATAAACCACGTCGATTTGGTCGTATTATCGGCAATGGATATTTTCAGGGCTCTTCTAAAAAGAAAAACACTGAAGATGTTCACTGTAATGTGTGACGAAATGTTGGCCTATAACACGATCAAATCGACGTGGCTTATACCCAGAAGCAAAGATCCATTTTTTTTTTCTAAAAGTTACTACTATAAAAAATTGGCATGAGTGCCACAGGACTTTCTTGTACTGAAGGCTGATGCCCGGAATTATAAAGAAATTGCATGCAAGCAAATTTGTTTCCATGCAAATTTGCGATTTGCAAACGCTATCTACTAGGAGTCAAATGTAAATGACAACCAATCACAGATTGTAGCTTTAAAATATCAAGACAATTTGACTCCTAGTAGATAGCGTTTGCAAATCGCAAATTTGCATGGAAACAAATTGCTTGCATGCAATTTCTTTATAATACCGGGCATGAGAGTGAATAATTTTTTTAATTTTTTAAAGAAATACTTCTGGTGAGCTGATAAAAGATGATACAAAATATGGAAATTATAATATTGTCTACAATTTAAATCTAAAAAAAATATCCAGAAATATATTGTTTGTTTTATATAATCAGACACAAAAATAAAAAAAAAATGTCAAGAATAAACATCCATTTCCGGTTGTAAGATAATTTTTTTAAATGGGAGGTTTGTTTCCCAGAAGAAAATTAATCCTAAATGTAAAATTTCACCCTTTTTTGATCTGTCGTATTTGTGTTACATACAGCGTCTACAAATCAGCAGACTGACAGACATCATGGCAAAAAAAGTTAGAATGGATTCAGGGGAGTTCGAAAAAATCAGCTATACAATACTTTACTTCTTCATATATATGACCGTATAAGAAAGTAAAAAAAGAATTTAATCCTTTTGGCAGCTGACAGACATTCATACATACATCACGGCAAAAAAAGTTAGAATGATTCAGGAAAGGAATTTGAAAAAAATCAGCTATACAATACTTTTGTACAAGAAAGTAAAAAGGGAATTTAACCCTTTTAGCAGCTGAGTATATTAAAAATAAAATAAAAGTTAAATAAAATAATAAAACATTTTTCATGTATAAATAAAAATAAATCTTAACTTCAATTAATTTTAATTACGATAATCAAAATTGTCAAATTGATGTATTGGTCTGTTATTTGTTTACAATTACTTTAATTACGATCAAATTATCTGAACTAAATGATCTTTTAATAATAAATCAACAATAATTAACCGAACGAATAATACAGTATTTTAAAATTACTCATAATAATTGTTAATTATTGGGATATTTAAATACATATGTATATTTAATCGATGTGACCATTGTTGTGAAATAATATAAATTGTAATTACTCAATAATTCATTATTTAGGTTAATTACTGTTATTAAAATACGTGTATAACGTAATTTATATATGTATAAAGTATAACATTTACTTGCTTAATTTATTTCGTATTTCCTTAATTATGACAGTAGTGTCAAAAATATAGTCTTCCATAAATTTTATTAATATGGGGTGGACCTTTTATTATCAATTTTATCGATTTTGAGTATCAAATTAATTTCACCAATAAATGTATGCTTTTAATTTTTCTCCTTGAAATTTCTTTAATTTACACTCAATTTTTAAAGAAATATTAGATATTATTTTTGCGTAGTATTCTTAAAACGGTCGAATAAATTTATACAAAAAAAATATACAAAAATATCATACAAATATGAATTAGTAATTTTGGTATAATTTAATTTATAAAAATATAACTATTAATATAATTCATTTTAAACAATCTTAATATTTATTGTATTGTCTTTTAATTGCAATGAAATAATTTATATAGCAATTTATTAACATATAATTCAACTTAAGAACTTAAGAATAATTAATTGAATATATCATAAAAATTATATTTATGAATATAGTAAAAATTGCGTATTTTAAAAATTACAATGGAGATTGTAGAAGTTACTCAATTGAAAGTAGGTAAATGTTAAAATTGATAGTATTTTTTGATACATATAAAGGACCCCGCACATTCCTTATGGGAACTGGCTTTCCGTGAAAATCGCAAAATTTTTGGTATGTTGTAGTTTATGTGATGCTGATCAAAAGCTATCACAGGCACAACCTCGAAAAATGAGCCGTTTCGGCGATAAAAAATTTTCATGATAAAAAAATTATTTTTTTTATCTTGTTTTATTTGAGTTTTTATTGTTTTAATGCTTTTTTGGCTTTTCTAGTTTTTCACTTATGCTATTTCAGAGGTAAGTTGTTATTAATGATATTACAATGATGAAAAATGTAATTAATTTTTTTACTAAAATGTGTAAACAACAAAATTGATAAAAATTAAATTGAAAAATTAAGATTTATACTTTGTTTCATTTAAGTTTTCAGTGGTTGCTTATCAAATCACATAACAACCACTGCAAACTTAAATGAAATAATATAGATGACAAAAAAATAAATGCTGTTCAAATCATCAATTATTTTAACTAAATAATAAAAATAAATTCCACTAAGGTATTTATGTAAACTAGTAATGATATATTATAAATGTGAATTATTTATAACTTTAAAAATGTTAAAAGATCTAAAACTTAAATAAAACTTTAATTTCAATTTTTCATCTTCAAAAATTTTTATCGCCGAAACGGCTCATTTTTCAAAGTTGTGCCTGTGAGAGCTTTTGATCAGCATCACATAAACTACAACATACCAAAAATTTAGCGAATTTCACGGAAAGCCAGTTGCCATAAGGAATGTGCGGGGTCCTTTGAAATTTTTAATCGGCAACTGTAATTTTCATTAAAAAATCGACTCTATTTTTCTCACAATCAGTGAAGCTTTTTCTAATAATCACAGTTATTAAGTAACTTTAAAAGTAGGTTAACTTTTTCCCCTGGATATAAGAAACTATTATGCAAAATTTGGTTGCTGCAGCTGTTACAGTATTAAAGTTATTTGTAAACAAACTTTCCAAAATACTACCTACTTCTCAAAGTTTTTTTTTAACTTTAACCCCTATTATAATCTGGATCAATAAAGGGACAAAAACAAAATAATCAAAAGAAAAAAAATGAATAACGTTAATCTAACAAGATAAAGTTCAATCTAGTGAAATAATTAGTTGTTAACAAGTTAGAGCGGCACAAAAAAACAACCCGATCCATAAAAAAAGTGTCCACGGTATTAATTTGATTATTACATAATAGGGACAAAGTTTCCCAATTACTCGAGATTCGAGACGAGTTTCGTGAAGTTTCGTATCAATTTAATGTCGTAGAACTTAACACGTTCGAACCGGAACGCCGGAAAAAATTCAACATTCCCACAATAATTGTGACATTTTGTTGTCAGAAAAAATACACGGATGTTAGTTTGTTCGCGTGTGATTTTATATCGGTGGTTTTCGCTGTGGATTGAACGTGTTAAAGCTGCTCAGAATTACACGGAATGTATTACTACAGTGCCCTTGTTTTTCCCGAACAAACTTTTTACAAACGCTATAAAAAAAACTCCTTCCGTTTTATTTCCCCTTTTGTTAGAAATAGGTGAATTAAACGGATTGGTTATTTGATAATGCGTGAGTTTTTGAATAAAAATCGATTATAATTGGTTTTATTTCTTCTCCCGTTTACGAATTTCTTTTAAAAATATCTTTAGTTTATATATGAGATGTTTTGAAAATGGTATTTTCTAATTTACAAAATAGAACTGACTATTGAAAGCGACTATGTATAAATATGTAAGTTATTAGTCAATAAAATAAAAATACATTAATTTATTAATTATAATAACCCAAGAACATATTAAAATATATCTAATATAAAAACAAATAAGTATCAATGTATTTTTTGTCTATAGTAGTAGTTTCATAGATAAAGGCTATATAAATTCTGATAAGTTTTAGAATATTTGTCTATTTGATTCTTCCAGCTTGATACGAAAGTTACTAAACTGATTTTGATGGGATTTTCAATGTTAGAAAATCAAAGACACTGAATATAGTTTGGCTAATACATATATTAATTGAATTACGGTAGGCTGTATTAGGGAAATCTTTCAATAAACATGTTTTAATAAAAATAAATTTAAATGAAAAGAAAAATCAAGGCTAGTTGTTGATAAAGTCAAAAATTCATGTTATCTTATAAAAATTAATAAAAATGAGCAAAGTGTATTTGTTTGTAATGTGTGCCTGTTGTGGACGCGTAAAAGCGTACGTACCCCAATAGGGTTAGAAAAATAACCAATTGCAGTTGTGATATTGATGAAATTAATGAAATATACACGGACGAAGCTACTATGAAACTCTAATTAATACTATGATACATAATGTTTTATAATAAATTAAGTTTTATAATAAATGCTTTAACTCTTCTGTCAACCACAGTTCTAAAACCTTTCCGTCTACCATATAGGTCTGGCTGGACCTTCATATATTTTGTATGAGAATGAAATAAAAAAAATGGAAAAAATTAATAAAACTTTTTTTATAGATTAATTTGAATATAAAATATATTTTTTCTCTTATTTTAATACATTTAAATTTTTTTTTTTTTGTATTTTTATTTATCTTCTAGATTTACACATTCGTGACATTTTAAATATTGCCGGCTATGTTGCAAACATACCGGGTCTGTGCAAGCATTGCACGTGAATCTTGTTTTTCTTTGAAATTTATCATTTATTCGGCAAATCTTGCAGGACTGTTTTGCTGCTGTTTGACTAGTGGTCGGTTGTGGAATTTTAAGTTGTAACGGTACCCCATTTTAAAGGTAATTAAAGGTATGAAGGTCTGGCCAGACCTATAAGGTAGACAAGAGGTATACAAATAGAAATATCATTTTTTTTCGCACTCCCACACACCCTATTATTATTTTTTTGCACTGAATCATAGAAAAGAGGTAGATTAAGGAATTCAAGGAATTTGATAAAGATACATAAAATATTTCTATCAAAAAAACTTATGGAAAGATCAAAAAGGTCTGGCCAGACCTAATGGTTGACAGAAGGGTTAACAAAATCCACTTTATAGTTGAAAAAAACGAATTTAGATGTGTAGTAGACAACTAGGAAAAATTTAACCTAAACCCAAAATTTAAGCTCAAATTAAAAAGTAACTGGTAAAAATTTCGACCATACTCGACCAATACTACAATGCTATACTTATAGATCGCTTTTTTGGTACCACTCACTTTTTTGTGCGTGAATGAGTAAATCAATGGCATTTGTGATGGTGATGTAATTAAACAATTACCACAGTCGTTCTAAGATGCGGCGCAAACGTTTTAAAATAGACAATAGCCAATTTTGAAATATACAGGGATGAAGTCTGCACAAGGAAATTTTAATACTGCATAAAAGCAAAAAAAAACTATACTAGGTACTGAGTTGTTACTTATTCGACAAACGTATAAAGTTTAAAAAGCGTGGTCTCTATAAAAAACATTCTCTTAAAAAAGGTAGGTATCCTTTTCACAAGGTATTCTATAGAACCTATAAAAATCAAATAGAAACAAATCAAATTGAATACACTTGAACGTGAGTGACAAATTTTATGTCGCAACAATGGTCTGAATGTATTAACCCTCTCGGAATCAGTGTGTTTTTTTGTGCGGGTGTCCTTTTCACAGCTTATTACAAAAAGCAGTAAACACAACGGTCCTTCGCAGCAAGAGGAATGCGACAGGAATAAATTTACATACATTTTCTCTCTCCTGTTATACAACAGCGGTAAACAATATGTTTACTGATATAATATATTGTATTAAATCATTTGTTTACTTATCTATTATATACATTACTAGCGGAATCCCGCGGCTTCGCTCGCGTAAACTTCGAAACTAATTAGAGCCCTCTATAAATAATAGGGGATGACATATTACATTTTTTTTATATTGATTTTTATTCATTACTTATAAAAAAACGTAAATATCCGGAATCTTAGTTAATTTTTTTTGTTAAAACTAACCCTCGTCTACTCTCGCCATTAGGGGTTGAATATCAAATTCTTTTATTGAAGATTAAATCCATCCTAGTCCCTGTCGAACTTTCATTTTTAATTGAATATTAATTTGTCCGAATTTATTTTAATATCATGAACAATTATTATTATTCCCATAGGGGTTGAATTTTCGTAACTGATATTTCTCTTGTAGAATACCTACTTATACCATGTTTCATTCGGTGAATACAAAAAAAAAAATATTTTACAAATTTTGGGAAATGCTGAAATAATCGTTTCACTATTTATATTTTAGAGTATGTTCGATACGTTTCAATTAAATGCGAACAAAAAAATATTTTTTTTATATAAACGTTGACACCCTGTTTTAACCCCGTAGGGATTGAATTTCGAAAAATCCTTTCTTAGTGGGTGCTTACATCATAAAAGGAAGGCACCTACGAAATTTCACGTTTCTAGGTCCAGGGGTTTGGGCTGTACGTTGATATATGAGTAGGGATTGCAATCCCGGGATCCCGAATCCCGGGATCCCGCCTAATAATTGGATCTCGAAATCCCGGGATTAGAAACACATAAATACCGGGATTTCGGGATTTTTTAATAAATGAATCTGCATTTGCATTCTGATATTTTTATGAGGATATTGTAACGCTTACCCATATAGAAAATGAAATTTTTAAGTTTAGCGCCAACACATCTGGTTGCAATAAAGACGACCCTTTTAGAAACTGTAACCTTACAAGGGTCTACTGGCTGCATTGTCTTTTCCAAGAATGTGTAAAAAAATGCATTTTAACAAAATTTAAGGATCGGTATACACTATACAATATATTTACTATTTACGTCTGGGCGTATAAAGTTATCGACATAGAACTATAGCAACACCATAGTGACTTTTAGTATCTGATTACATTTCTTTTTACATAGATCTGAATATATCAAATATTTATGGCCGTAATATCGTAATAAACACTTGTAAACGTATCTACATAATAAAGTTTTTGAACGGTGAATTGTTAGTAGTTACTTATTATGGTCAAACAGATAAATGTGTTAATAAAAAATATGTGGAATTAAATAGTGCACAAGAATTTTCTGTATGGAAATACTTTTTGCGGGAAGTGAATGAACAATCTGCAAAATGCAAAATAAGCAAACAAAGAATTAAGGTTCCACAAAAGGACTTGTACGCATTTAAATTTTATTTATAAAATCAATTTATTATTTTGCCACGAAAGTTAACTGTTTGGATATTTTCATAATTACACATAAAACCGTAAGTACACATTTCAAAACTAATTTACAAGTTATTAAATGGTTAAATATTTCTTTTACAAAAACATATTCTAATCCCGGGATCCCGGGATCCCGGGATTTGAAAATGGTCCAATCTCGAAATCCCGGGATTGAATATTTTGACCGGGATTGCAATCCCTATATATGAGTGAGTGAGTGAGTGAGTGAGTGGTTAAGGACAAACTCTTTTATAGATATAGATACAGTATAAAACAAACTTTCCCGGTGCGTCTGTCTGTCTGTGCACGATTTTCCAAGTAAATATTGTACGGCTTTTATGAAGTAAAAATAGAATCCCCCCCACCCCAAAAAAAATAAAATAATTTTTTTATTCAATGTATGCATAATAGATATAAAAATAATTATTTACTTTACACAGGTAGAGCGTACATATTTATATTTTTAGCGCAACCCACCAAAGGTGGTAGCGCTTATATGCTCAAATTTCCGTCCGTCCGTCTTCCACCGCGAGATCTCAGCCCCCTGACCACTTAAAGACCTTGAGTTTTTGTTAAATAGTTAGATATAAAAATATATTAATTTTTCCGGTCATGACTCTCAATCCGGCCACGAACAAGCATAAAGGCTTTATGTACCTCGTTGGACTCGGGATTGATTCACGAATCGATTGACAAGGGTATTTTTTGAGTTGTGTCCATCAAGTGGGTTGCACGGCAACACCCACGTGTCAGTTTTGATAATTTTTTTATATAAATAGGGATACGACCATACGGCAGATTGTAAATAGTACAATTTTACGTTTATTGTTATCTCATAAAGTACACTGAAATTATTGTTGTAGAGACACTGTAATAACAGCATATGTAGGTATGTGTAGAATTTATCAGATAACGAACGCTCTCCTGTCGATATTACTCCTGTTTGGAGTTATGTGACACTTACGGTTTATTGATCAAGCAGCATTCGAAAGCGGAATTTTGTCGAAGCAATATGAATTCACTTATCTTTGAAATCTTTAGATAAATTTAAATATTTCAAGCCTGATTCTTTGGAATAATAAGTGATGTTTATTGTTCTTTACGTTTATTTTATAAAGATGCAGGACCGGAGTGAGGTTACTTGGATTTTTTTTTCACTTTGAATTAAACGAACAAATTATATTTTATACTAAAGGACTCCGCACAAAAGCAATGCATTTTACATTCAATAGTAATTAACATTATTTAAAATAAAGACAGAGGCGTATCTAGAAAGGACCCTAAGGGCACATTAAAAGCTTTTTAATTTTTGGCGTGCTTCGTCGCATTTAATTAGAGAAAATTAACGTATTTATTTGGGCATTTTTCTACTAACTGGGTCACTTTCACGGGTAGTGTCCCAATAATATTTTTGCTTGATTGATGCAATTTAGTGCTTTAGATTAAAGATAAAAATTAGACAAATAATCCATCATGGGACTCAAGCAATTATGCGATATAATGCAGATTAAAAATCACGACAAAAGTGTAACTCATTTTTACACATAATTATTAAGCTCTGAAAATATGATATTGAATTTAATATTTTTAATTCAATGTTTCTGAAATTAAGTACTTTTGCAGTTATTCTGGGTTTGTGACCAACCAGGGGACTGTGTTTTACGATTCCAAAATAATATTAAATAAGTGACTTATTATATTACGCAGAAGTAGAATTTATTATTAATTTTCATCTTCCATAATAATTATAGAAAAAAGTAGTACAAAAATACTAGTTTTTCAATAAAATTAATATGAGACACCTTGCAAAATTAGTGGAGAAATACACATTTACATAAAAAACATAGTTAAAAAAATGTGGTTACACCACTGCATACAGGATGCAAAATAATAATTACCCTCCCAGTCTACCACTTGATTTATGCTAGTTAATTATTACCTAAAAATTATTTTCAAACAAATCAATTCAGAATTAAATAACAATCAGAACGGTGTATCTTACACCAAGAAGTCAAAAATGAAAAAAATAACAAAATCTTACTCGTGTGAAATAGTTCTAAGAGTATAGAACAGCCCTGATGATGTCCACTGCAATATGTGACGAAACGTTGACCGATAACATGATCAAATCAACGCGGCTTACACCCAGAAGTCAAGATCCAATCAAGATCACCGCGAAAGCCTCAAGGCAAGTATAGGTACTGTATATATACAGTACCTATACATACATATTACATATATACCTATGTTAAATTTACATTCACGGTTCAAATTTGAGTGGCCGCTTCTTCGGGAGCATTAAATAAATCACGAACTTAGTTACAGCACATTTATACTTTCCATATAAATTACAGTTTATATGCGCAATATTATACTTGAACACGTTGACCACCCATTCTTTTATAGGTCAGGTTTTATCACTTTTCCGCCCGAGGCTTTTTCTTTAAATTTAATACAGTGTGGATAATTGTAGGTATTTTAAATTATGTTTGTTGTTTGATGATAGGGAAAAGAAAGCAGCTTTGTATCGTTTTTATTTTGTTTTCTAATGTTTTGTGTTGTTCTATATTGTATTTATTAGATGATTAAATAAGTTATAAAATTAATGATATGTATATGATAAAATTATTGTGAAGAATTTATGTAATATAGGTTTTTTAAAATAGATTAAAAGATTTATAGAGTGCTCTTTAAAAACTTTCTAACGGATTATTTCTAAAATAACTGATACTATAGGATAACACTATAAATGGGTTTTTAGGTTCAACTTTTTTTTAATTCAAACCTATATTTTTTGTTGCAGATTCGTAATTTACAAGAAAAAATAAATAACATTTGTTTCACAAGTCTTGAGGCTTCCGCGGTGATCTTAATATGGATCTTGGCTTCTGGATGTAAGTCGCGTCTATTTGGTCGCGCTATTACAGTGGACATTTTCAAAGATCTTCACGACCAAATTGACGTCGTTTACAACCAGAAGCCAAGATCAATTTTTGTTTTAAGCATTTGTTCTGAAACACCGTATCGAAAATAGTCATACTCTTTAAAAAAAATCTGTAGTAAAAATGAAGATAACAGATAATAATATTCTCTACAACTTTTACTCAAATATTTTTTAGTATTGCAATGAAAAATAGAAAAATTCAAAAATTGACAAGATTAAAAACCAGTTTTTCAGTTAAGGATGTTCTTCAGAAATATGAGATGTACGTCGGCTTTTTTCTTAAAATGTTCATCTAATTTTTTTTAAATGTAAAAAAAAATTATTAAAAATTTAAAAAATCGATTCCCCTCTTAATACACGAAAACTCAAAATTCCTGTACAATACCTTGTAATGTTTTTACACATAAACACCCTAAAACATAACATTATCCCTTTTATTCAGTAAGTACGATGTATATTCATATATAATATAGAATTTCTCACATCGCATCGCACCAAACGATATCTGCCACAGTTTTTCATCTTTGCATTATGAGTTTCAAACACAGCATAAGTATAGCAACACGAAACGTAGCAGTTGATAAACATAGTTTATATGTTTTTGCACACGTCATACACAATGTTCTCACAAAACATATTGCAAATGTGATAAGTAAAGAACAACATAACATATTTACATGTTTTGTACGCTTTTTGTTATAAAAAATAGAAATACAAGAACGTATTACATATATTAAATACAAATTATTTATTATAATATACAAAGTAACTCTTCTCTGGAACGAAATTAGGGATGGTGATAGAAAAAAAGAAATAATTTATTGTCAATCTATTTTAAGAGTAAGCTATTCGTGGATTTTAAGTGTAAGCAGTGTCTTTTTGCTGTCAATGAATACATTCGAAGAAATATAAAAACATCTACCAAGTAAATGCACAGTGCTTCCTCGTGCTAAATTCACAAAAAGTAGTTAATTATTGAATAATTTAAAGAAAACCCGATAAAGTATTCAAATGAATTTCTTGTCATTAGTTAATTATTTAATTTTTAGTTTTATACAATTCATTCCTGATTATTTTTCCGTATATTTTTCATTTTCTGACAATTTCAATCTAAATCTATTTTTTCTGCTATGCAAACGTCAAAATGACATTTAATATGCCAAAGTAAATAGCGATTGTAATAAAAAATGACTATTTTTTAAAGCAAATCGAAATAGATCTTTGTAAAAGAATATTTTACAAACGTTGTGGTGACCTATGTTATAGAAAAATGAATTCTCTACAAAAAAGATTCTATATAATTTTCACGTAACATGATCGTTCGTGAAATATATTGAAAAAAAAACTATTTTCGAATGATTTTGATAATTTATAAATGGAACCACCCTCTAGCCAGACCTAACTAACAAACCAACCAAGTTTCATTAATATCGGTTCAGTGGTTCATGGGTTATGCGTGTGACAAGGATTCAGGGAACGGACGGACGAACAGGTAGACAGACAGACACATAACGAAAAGTGTTTGTCTTAACCTGAAACGAAAAGATCAAGTAAACACTTTAAATTCGGAGAACATTTTTAACGATCACAAAGCTTCTCTTATCTTCAATACATAGCGAAGAAGCAAAATAAAATAAAGTCTCTTTAAAAACGAAGAAATATATAAATTAATAGAATTAGATTATGAAATAACCGCAAGCGAAGTTGCAGGGAATTTTTAGCAGGAAATAAAATTAAAGAAACATTTATAAATTAGTAAAGTTAAAAATATATATTTTAGTAAAATACACATACAGAAAATAATACAAAAAATTGATTTAATCTTGTTTCATCATAAGTACCTACATTAAAAATCACCTAAAAACTGTAAAATAAGAAAACACAGGTATTAAAATTCTACTATTCATAAGTTTTTAAGTCGTATATAAGTTCGCGTCTACAGCGAAGATATTAAAACAGAATATAATTTAAAAGTCAAAATGTTCCGTATGCCGCCTGCGCTGTCATAGCACACTGCGATGACAGATCCTAAATTAACAAGACTCCCCGCGCAGGTGGCGTTGGTTGGGATAGAAGAAATCTTTGCTCGGAATTCATTTGTCGAACTTTTGGGTTAATTGTGTGTCAAAAAATGTAATAAATCCGAAGTAAATTTTCTGTGTATAATAAAAAGGAGATGTTAAAATTGTTTTCAAAAGAATTCAAAATTTTGCAGAAAAAATTGAAAAGTTAAAAATATTACGTGTTGTTTTACGAAATAGTTGATTTTCGTTATATCAATGTTGTTAGTTGTATAAAATTAAAAGAATTGATAGATAAAACTTGTACAATTATGTCATTTGATTTTCAGCTCGATCGCAAATGTACTGAAATAAATATTGTAATACAATGGTACCTCGTATAACGAACGCTTCGCATAACGAACACTGCGCACAACGAACTTTCTGTTTGTTCATTGCGTGACTCGCACAAAGAACCTCATTTCACACAACGAACTGCATCATGTTTAATTCTGCCGCCCGAACGCTGTCGCCCGAACTTCCAAGGTCGCACGCAGTCGATGCTCAAACTTGCATGAACATGTATCAACGCGCGTCAGTCGTTCTTTTCTGTGCTTAACTCACACACCTGTTTGTTTTAATAAATATAATTTTGTGTGTCTATATTACGAGTTCTAAAAAAAGAAGCAAGGTGATTTCTGTTGAAATGAAACAAGAAAAAATTAGAAAGAGGATTTGACCCTGCAAGCATCGGTAGACTCTACTAAATCTGATTCTCACAAAAAAATAAAAAAACGTATGTACAATCTTTTTTATGTTACAGTACCATATTTTATGCTACAGAACGAATTAAAATTTTTAACATGTATTGTTATGGAAAAACGCATTTCACTTAACGAACTTTTCGCATAACGAACTTGCTCCCGGAACGAATAAAGTTCGTTATGTGAGGCACCACTGTATATGTATAATCGCTATTTTCTTCTTAATAGTTTTTTAAACAGTTTCATTCGTTAAAATCGACAAAAATTTAATAACATCTATCATTGGTCTATAATTTACTACAATTATACCAAATCTCAGTTTTCTAGGTCAAACGGTTCAACAGTTATAAGGTTACTGACAGACAGACGGACAGACACAGTACTGATTCCATGATTGTTCCTTTTTCCGATTTTGGTATGAAACACTAAAAATAATTTCGTATCTTAATCTGTAAATCGATTAAATAATTTAATAAAGTATTAAAAGATCGTTTGATAAAACCAGTAATATTAAACCAACAAAAAAAATACACATTAAGATCCTTTTCACCTCATCTAAATAAAAACTACACTCAATTACATTTCGAAATTAACAAAAGTCACACTTAAACCATAAAATTATTACCCACCGAACCTATTATAACTTTTTGTGTGTTAAAACAGTTAAAAAGAACAGATGGGTCGAGTATATATATATTTCCAGTTTTATAAAGTTGTAGACAGGTCGCTCGTAAATCAGATGGGAGGAGGATTCCTATCTACATCGGTCTTCTTTAGTTTGATAGTTGACCACCTAACACCTAATGTCTTTTAGATGCTAATGAAGTCAATTCCCGAGAAATTCCAACGTGTTAGGTTCTATGTTAACATTCAGAATACTGATTCTTTTCTCTGAGTATTATTGGTTTTAACGTGACACAATGGTAAAGAAATTAGAATTGTATCGAATGGCATTTTTATATAGAGGTGTCAAATACTGTAATTCATATTAAATATTTAATTTAACCTAGCATAGGGAAGTTATTGTAATGGGTTCGAAACAGATATTACATTAAATTCGGTCCAGCCGTTTTTCTGAAAAAGATTTATGGGTCAGTCCGCGGTGATGGTCGTGACATTTCAACTCGGACTGGAGTTCATAATTTCTAAATAATACTAGTAAATAACATGGTTACCTTTTTTCTGTAGATCTTAATGCAATACATGTATATTGAAAGAATAAAAAGTCTACAGTTATTTTACAAAAAATTGTCAGCGTTTAAAGCTCTGTGACGGTTGTGACGCCAACTATTGCAAGTTTTGCAACCTCTATCCAAAAACCCGAAAGTTTAGCGAAAATATTGAAGTTACTTTATAATAATCATACTTTAATATGTTACGAATAAATTATTTTTTAGTTACACAAGAGCGTCAGGTAAATACGTAATCTATTTAACTGGTTATTACCCAATAAACATTGTGACGGTTGTGACAGAAAATTGTGACGGTCGTGACCCGTTGAATAAAAGGATACAATAAGAGTACTATTTGTGTGTTTAATTGCTTATTGATATTATGAACTAATACTTATAACAATTATTTATCAAATACATCAATAGACTCATTAAATTTATAATAAATGTGGTTACCCTTAGTCATTATTTTTGGTGAGGGTAATTTTTTTTTAATTCGGTCAAACGTCAAGTTTGATATGTAATTGTCAAAAACTTTTAATAGTTTGCCATGAGCGTCACTTATTGTCAAGTAAGTTATTGCGATTTCACATTATTTATTGTCTTTTTCGAAAAAAAAAATAATTTTTTGTAATATTTTGAAAATTAATTAAATTTTTTTTAATTTTCTTTTGGTTTATGAAAATTTATGTTAAATAGCCTGTTAATTTTATATTTTAGTATTCATTTTCGTAAAATATTTTTTTAACTATTTGGTATCGATTACCGCGGACTGACCCTTATCCGATCTAATTTGTTTAAGTGGCAATCGATACTTTGATTTATCAAATAATATACTTATTCATACTTATTATTGCCGTGTTTGTATGTGCACGATTTTCTCAGTAACCACTGAACGAATTTCATCCCGGTTTTCACTAAAGGATAGAGTATTTCGGGAGGAAGAAATAGTTGTATAATTTATGGATATTAGCACGGGTAACACCGGATCTAATGCGTATATTATAATATAATATGTTTTCATCAAAAAAACATATTTTTTTTGTTAATAGTGAAAAACAATAATTAATTAATATTCAAGTATTGATAGTTATATCATGTTGATTGTGTGGACCTCAAGGTCGCACTAACTTATAAATGCCACCAAGAGTCTAAACCTACCCTACGGCTTGTTTGATTGGTACTTTTATATCCGGTATTATAAAAGAAATAACTTTAATTTTTTTTATCTAACAAGCACATTTCTTTGAAGTGTTTGACAGATTCGCGCACACGCGGTAAGTAAACACCAGCGGTATTAAAACAGTGGTGATATAAACTAATATATCTTGTACGGTCAAAGTAATTGAAAATTTTGAAAAACGTGTAAGGAAGAAAATTGCTCCTTACATTGTGAGACATACTTTTTCGAAAAACTATTATTCTAAAATCAATGGTTCAGCAGTTATTGAAAACTAGCGGAATCCCGCGGCTTCGTTCGCGTAAACTTCGAAATGAATTAGAACCCTCTATAAGTAATAGGGGATGACATATTACATTTTTTTTATATTGATATTTATTCATTACTTATAAAAAAACGTAAATATCCCGGATCTTACTTTAAAAAAAAATTAAAAACTAACCCCCGTCTACTCTCGCCATTAGAGGTTGAATATCAAATTATTTTATTGCAGATTAAATCCATCCTAGTCCCCGTTGAACTTTCATTTTTAATTGAATATTAATTTGTCCGAATTTACTTTAATATCATGAACAGTTATTATTATTATTCCCATAGGGGTTGAATTTTTGTAACTGATATTTCTCTTGTAGAGTACCTACTTATGCCATGTTTCATTCGGTGAATACAAAAAAAAAATTATTTTACAAATTCCCCCCCCCCTACCACCTTAGGGGTTAAATTTTGGGAAATGCTGAAATAATCGTTTCACTATTTATATTTTAGAGTATGTTCGATAAGTTTCAATTAAATGCGAACAAAAAAAAATATTTTTTTATATAAACTTTGACACCCTGTTTTAACCCCGTAGGGGATGAATTTCGAAAAATCCTTTCTTAGTGGGTGCTTACATCATAAAAGGAAGGCACCTACGAAATTTCACGTTTCTAGGTCCAGGGGTTTGGGCTGTACGTTGATATATGAGTGAGTGAGTGAGTGAGTGGTTAAGGACAAACTCTTTTATAGATATAGATTAACAATTAAATTGATTGCACAAGAATTTTTCAAACCTGATAATTTTGGCTCAATCTACATTTAATTCTTGACGTTCATGATTTTTTCAGATTATTTTGAGTGATCCTTTTGGTGATAAAGGTGGAGGACAGCAATTTTGAAGTGTTTTTCCTGAAAAAGCTTTAAAAAATGTATAAAAAAGACATCATACATATATTGTTGAATTTTTGCTTCAATAAGCTTTCATCTGACACTCTGCAAACTCTACATGATGTCTTTGATTTTTTTTTCATTTACTAATTTACCCCCAAAATCAAAATTTCACTTTTTATATGTCACGTCTATAATTGGGCCACAATACTAATCTCTTTGGTAAATTTTAAACTTTTACTTCGAATAGTTTCAGAGAAAATCACCTGCAATAGACGGACGGACGGACACCAAAGTAATTTCCAAAATACTTAAATATATCATAAAATTACGTCAACCTTATCTTAATTTTTAATAAAACCTATTTTTCCCGTTACTTTTTTTTAAATAACAAAAGTGTACAAAAATGCAATTCTTACTGTATATAAAAACAACAAAATAAAATTGGAAGAGTTAATATAAACAGTTTTGTACAAAATATAAGCACATACGTATTTACAGCATCCGTTGTATAAGAAATGTGACAAAAAAAATCACAAATCGAAATTGACAGAGGATCTTTATACGTGCTAGAAGCAAACTGTGTTCAAAAGGTCGGTAAAACGGAGCACGCGGAAAGAGTTCAATCAATCACACGCTACTGGAGTTATCACGCTCCATGTACGGCTCCAGTTTATCATCATCCACTCAATACCTGCGACATGGGTTTCTTTTTGTTTATGTTGTCTGACTGCTGTACATTTATTTACACAGTGCAGGATTTAGAAGAAAATTATTTTAGTAAATACAGGGTGGGCCAAGTAAAACGAAACGGGCGCGGTTTTGGTCATTTAAAATAAGATTTTGAAAAATAGCTCGAACACGTCGATTTTGCTTTCGAGGGGGACATCTTTTGCCATAAAATTTTTGCAAGAATCTTTTCAACCCTCAGCGCTATGAGTGCAACCCTTAAAATTTTAAATAGCATGATAGAGCAAGTGATACCTCATTTGAAAGGTTTTTTCATTCTGAATACAGTGCTATTTGATTTTTTCAAATCTGTTTAGTTTTAGTCATGTTATTGACATTTTGAATTCCATAAATGCAATGATTTTCTGATCAAAAAACAAATATTTACAACTAAAATTCAAACGAAAGTAGGTTTATTTTCTTATCAAATAATTCAAAAACATCCAATTTGGACATTTATTGAATTAATTAAAAAATTTAAAAAAATTTATTAAAAAAAAATTACCAACATCCAAAACTTTAATTAATTGAATAAATGTCCAAATTGGATGTTTTTGAACTATTTGATAATAAAATAAACCTACTTTGTTTTGAATTTTAGTTGTAAATATTTGTTTTTTTACCTAACTTAAAAACTCAAAAAAAAAATAAATAAAACCAACATAAAAAGGAACCTTAAAAAACTGAAATGTATACAGTGGGTGGTCAAGTTATTGTGTTGCCTATATACAAAAAATTGTCTTTCTCCAATTTCATTACCTATTTTGAAGCAGAAGGGGATAGAAACTATAGCAATA
Source organism: Sialis lutaria (assembly GCA_949319165.1). Taxonomy (NCBI): domain Eukaryota; kingdom Metazoa; phylum Arthropoda; class Insecta; order Megaloptera; family Sialidae; genus Sialis; species Sialis lutaria. Next base: position 21,357,141 of record OX439241.1, read on the forward strand.
TTCGGTATAAAATTAAAGGTTGAACAATTTCATTTTTTAAAACATCAAACATTTTTTAATTTATTATAATAATTACAAATTACTATGCCTATACAGGCTGATTCATTACTGTCGTGCCAAACTTAAACAGTAGATTTTTTTACCTTTAATCATTAAACAAGAATATAAATTTATTTTTTGTAATTCGAAGTATCCGTATTAAATTAATTTCTGTATGCTTTCGATATTTCTCGAAAACAGTTTATCCTATGACAAATGAGAAAAGTATGTTTTTGCGTATTTTGTGTCATATAACCTTAAATAAGTGCTTAACTATATATAAAAAATTAAAGAACAAAAAATACTACATAAAAATCGATAGGCCCACTGGCCACATACATTCCCGGTCTCAATTATAATTGTTTAATACGAGAAATCGATAACACTTATTATTACTAAACAGAATACCAAATTTCATAATTTTATCACAAAGGGTTCTCTAGATATCAAATAAAAACTAATTTTGAACAAAATCTTTAGAGAGCTGTAGTTCCCTCACGAAAAATTTCCGGACACATGTTCATTAGAAGTGTTTTACTTAAAATATTTTTCTTAATATACTGTTTAAGTTTGGCACGACAGTAATGAATCATTTTTATCATAAAAAAACAGTTATTCTTATACAAAAGTTTAATAAAAAAAAATTTGTTATTCAATATTTAACCTGTATTACGTAAATTACCTAAGCAAAATCTCTCAGGTAAACTCAAATTAAGTTTTACATAATTGAATCCCTTTATCAGTTACTCCAGAACACAGTATTCCCAAAAACTAAAATAATTTAATCCCCCTGCACTAAAAACTCGCAAGAATATGGAAATACCAAAAAAAGATTAGTCGTCACAATAACTTGGCCACCCATTGTACAATAATTATAAAAAAACACAGTTTTTGAAGTCGGCATCGAGATTAAATGTTTGCAAAATTGTTTTCGAAATGAGAAATATGAAAATAATAATTGAAACTGAAAATCTGACGTACTCGTATGTCCATATATCCAATAAAGAAAATAATCAAGTGATAAATCAATGTGTAATTACTGGACCTATAATCAATGATTCTGAAATCATGTATTTCCTACGATACACCGACATAATAATAAAACTAGTAAGAAAGAAGTAACCCGACAAAAACATACCTATATACAATTTATTAGTGTTGTAAATTGATAAAGTCACTAATATTTTATTGAATAATTTCCGGTTACAGGTGCACAAATGATTGATTTACAAATAACCATATGGTTGATTTATTCTTGCAATTTGTAATATTTTACAATGTGTAAAAAGATTATTGCTTTTAAAATTGTATGGGTTGGGCTAGATGAGCTTATAATTATTTCTCATATACGAGATAAAAACTGTTGTTGTTTATGGCAACTTCAATTAACTTTTACATAATGTATTTGCGTTTGGGTGATAGGATCGACGCAGATTCATCGCTAGTTAGTAATCAAAATTCATTTCTAGTATGTCTAAGCCCGTCATGCTTGGCTCATCAGCAACCTCCTATTTATTCTTGTATCTGTGTAACTTTTACATAATGTATTTGGGTTTGGGTGATAGCATCGACGCAGATTCATCGTCAGTTAATAATTAGAATTTATTTCTAATATAACTAAACCAGTCATGCTTGGCTCATCAGCAACCTCCTATCCATTCTTGTATTCGTGTGAAGTAACTTTATTAAACACTTGCACATATTATATCTAAGTAATTAGTTTACATAACTTTAAATTCAGATGTTTTCGATTTTCGAAAATTTTTGAGTATAATGGCTGTAAATTTTAAAAGTGTGGTCGGATTTTATTTTTGCAGACAGATTTGATACCAGCTTGTCAAAGGGGTATACATTAAAAAATGTCGATTTTTGACTTTTTTTTTTATTTTAAAGTTTTATACATGTCAACAGATAAATTTTGATACGCTGTTGATTTCAAATATGTCGACAAAAATCAAATTTGAGCATACGTTCAAAAGTTACTGCCATTTTTCACCAAAATTAAAAAAAATAGAAAACTGTGAAAGGCCTTATCTCGAGAGCGTTTTGAGATACAGAACTGCGGTTTAAAAATGTCTACTTTTCGTCATTTTTATAAGCTAAACATAGTTTAAACTAAATCTGAATTTAAAATTTTATAATTTTCATGCATCAAATTTCTTTTATCATAGAAATATCGACTTTAAAATAAGAATATAAAAAGAAAAATCATAAATTACTATAAAAGCAAAAATGATATAAATATAAAATTGACCATTGCAATTTTATATTGAAATTAACATTGCAATTGACATTGCAATTAAACAATTTATCAAAAACCCCAACAAACTCCTCGAATACTTTGTACCCTTTTTAAACTTCCATAGACCCCCAGGGGGGTTCATCTGAACCCCGTTGGGAATCCCTGGTCTAACTAAATCATTCAATATTTAATTCAATAAAAATATTTTTGCATCTTCAATTTATTAATTTAATAATCGGCCTATCTACTTACATCTATAAAATACCACTATATTTTAAGGACTTTTTTTAAATTAGGTAGGTACTAAATTTTCGATGTAACCTACCAGACCCCTGTAAATAATTGATTTCTAAGGAATAATTAGTATACATTATAATTCATTTAATCATTTTTAAGGTTCGGCATGGACAAATTTGATATTGATTTAATATTTCTTACATTATCTGATTTTCCCAGTTATAAGTAATTACGAACAAGTCAAAAGAGGCGTTTCTGCAAAAATGACAGTCTGAAATGGCCGCATGCAAAATTAGGAAATGTGAAATAATTTATAACTATGTGAGAACATGCATCGATTAATTTTTTATGCAGATTTTCTGTCTCTCTCGTTTAATTTTAACATATGTTTCAAATTAACTAAATTAATAGGCGGTGTGTGTAATATTTTATAAAGTAAACCGATTCGTGATAAATATAACTTTGTGATTTTTATTTTATAAGAATAAATGTCAATAGAAAATGGTCGTCACTTTTTATACATCTTCGGAATAGTATCCTAATTGCAGTCAGAAAATTGAATTTTCATTGAAATATCTATACTTTTGAATACGTTCAATTTTATAACATATACAGTCCCTGGCCATATTATTAGACCAAAGCTGAAAAATCACATTTTCGCCATTTTAACTACAATACACCTTAATTTTTGACAGTTTTCGTTAAATTATGAAATAGCATATATAATATAATGAGTTTTTTATTATTATTGTTGTTACAAATCTCAAAAATTGTATAAAATTTTTATCAAAAAATGTTAAACCATCAACAAAGAACTTACTTTACACGTTTTTGAAGCACTATCACTTGTTTAATTAAGATGAACTATGTATTGTACAACAATTGAAACGATACACTTTGTTTGGCGGTTATTTTATTATTTGACGTTTTCGTGTAAACACTGCTGCCATCTAAGTTTGAAAGTGGTAAGTCTTTCAAAAATTAGATTAAATGTTACCATAAGTATAAAACTACGAGTTCTGTTAAGGAATGGTAACAGTGTTTACAATAAAACAACAAAAATAATATGAAACACTTATTTCTTAGCTTTGGTCTAATAATATGGCCAGGGACTTCTGTAAAACTAAAATAAGTTAGTAAATACTTATTCATAGTGAATATTCATAATAAGTATGATACTAGTAACAAAGTATCATTGAAATTATGATTTTAAATAATGAAACAGGTTAAAAAGATTCAAAAAAATGTATTTATTTCTATTTTAAAAGCGAGATTAATATTATTTTTGTTCAAATAACAATGCAAAATACAGCAATCCGCCATGTTAAATAGAACACCAATCAGAGCGAATGACGTCACGCATCAGTAAATGTCAAAAGTTTTTAGACAAATATCAATTCCTCTTACAAGATCATTAGATACATTCCTTATTCAAGAACTTATATAATTTAGAATTCATTTGTAACACACACTAAATTATTGTCAAACTCTGAATGTTTGATTATTTAAGCCTTAAGCTTGTATAAATATGTTTTTTGTAATGTCAAAAAATTAACAAAAGAATCAAAAAGATATAACAAAAAAGTTCACAATTTTACGTCTATTTCTAAAGAAAACCAATAAAATAAAACACCTATAAATTTTCAACCAAAACCTATAAAATTAAAATGTTTATCACATCATTAACCTAACCAAAACCTCGACCTACTTAGACTTGATTTGCAGAAATCCTCCTGTACCCATTCAAGAGAAAATCTTTTACTGTTTGTTTAGATTTATAACAAAAATAAACAACCTGCCTTCGTTAGTTACCTACGTCGCAAGATTTATAGACTATCCTTATCTAAAACGAGTTATGTTCCACAAACAGAAACAAAAAGCTAAACAAAACTAAAAGGTCCAAGGGAAGACGAACTTACTTCCGGCTGACACAAAAAACAAACAATCCCTTCGGATGTGTTGCCTACTTCAGAACTCAAACTGACTAAATATATTCTTTGTACTTATATAAAATACTTTTTTCATTCTAATTCAGTTATTTCTCATAAAAAAATATTTTTATTGGATTTTAAGTGGATTAGAAAAGTCTCCTGTTTGGCGACATAGTACTTTGAAACTATAAATCAAATAAACTTTAGAATTGTTTGAAAATGCTTTTCTATATATAGTCTGTTTCATTTAAGTTTACTTTTATACATAGTAAATTTTAGTAAATACATCCTTTTAAGTAAATTAGATCAAAAACTTCAGATTTTTGTCTGAAAAATAATGCAATAATCAGCATGTTTCTTAATAAACATAACGGATATGCTAATTTCAGAACGTAAAATTGTGAACCTTTGGTTAAATAGGCATCATGACTGTCTCCTGCCCTGATCTTTTTCAGGAGGTTGTCTCTCCTGTTATTCATTTCCGATGTAGGTTTTGTATCGTTTTTAAAGTGAAACTTTTATTACATCGTCTCAAACTTTTTCGTCTGTTTGTTGCATGTCGCGTGACGCTCGGCCGCGGAGTAGGGATAAATACATCAGAGCCATAGACATAAAGAAATGGACAGTGCATCTGACTCGAAAAAAGAGCCGTGTCAAATGAAAGAGACAGAAATTGTTTGGTTGGAAATATCTAATACCTATTAGAACTCAGTCAGTATTAAGAAAATTTAAAATATGAAGTAAAATGGTACAATACACAAAAGGAATGTTTAGGAAAATGAAAATGAGTATGTAGGTACTATGTACAGGCGAAAAATTATATTAGAATGGAATCAATATATAATATGAAAAATACAACATAAAATAGATATTGAAGATTAAGAATAATAACGTAATACTTAATTGATAAAATATTCAATATTATGCTAAATAACATAAAATCATATAGTAATATATGATAAAATATAATATTGTTGTTCAAAAGTTTCACTTTTACCGTGGTTTCATAAAACCACACAATCCTTTTTTTTAATCGCTTAAAAATTTTGAACGAATTTTAAATCTCGAATGCCCAGGAGCGATTTCTATAGAAAAAATGTCGCATTGAGATTCGGATATTCGAGAATACGGTGTACTTTATACAATCAAGATTCTAGTAAATAACTTAGTGACTTTTAGTTTTAGTTGGTAATCTCGAATGAAAAAAAGTCACTAAGTTATTAACTAAAATCTCGATTTTTTTTCTAGAAATGTGGAATGAAAAATCTCGACTGCTTCTAGGCATGCGAGATTTAAAATCTCGAACGAAAAACTCGAATCGACATATTCACGAGGTTTTCTAAGTCAGCTCTGCGGTGTTTTTACAGTGGCACTTAATTCTATTAATTGAATGCTAATAAATACATAATCAATGAACGAATATGTTCAATAATGCAGTTTTTTAGTTACTTATGTATTGACTTAAGAAAAGCATCATGGAAAAACCTAAGTTCAAAAAAGGCACAGCAAATTGGAAAAGTTTGAGAACCTCTGTTCACTCTAACCTAAAAATCAACAATAATTTAAAAAAAAATATCAAAAAGCACATGAAAAATAACACAGTTTAATATATATATACAGGGTGTCCCAGGACTGTGTCAAAGCTCAATATTTCATTTATAATAAGAATTAGAAGAAAACTTTAAATGCAAAAGTTGTCAGGCTAGAGGAGCGGCATAATTTAAAAATAGTTACATTTATACAGAGTGTCCCATAACTGCGTTACAAACCAAAGTTATGTTTTTTTAAATACAAACTATATATTTTTATTTGATAATCTAAAAGCATTCATTTTTCTGAGTATTTTGATGTATCAAGTATGGGATTATACAGAGGGGTTTAGAAATAATGACCAATTTTGTAAGAAAATAGGAACATTTTCAACACCTTGTAATTTTCTAATTACAACAAAAAAAAATTTGTTCTCTGCTGAAAGTAGTTTTGGTATATTCTCTATTATTGCGATATTATGTCACACATTTACAAAATTGTATTATTTGTACAGGGTGTATCAAAACACTGAACTTAGTTTTTTTCAAAATTTTCAAATGGAACACCCTATATATTTTTACATTTTCGAATTGCCTGTTCAATTATCAACACATTTTACAAACCATGTTCTATACCTAAATCCAGCCGTTAATATTTTATTAATTTTATATTAAAATCTTAAGATTTTTTTAAAAACAATACAACTTTATTATATTCCATAAAATAATTAAATTTTTATGTTGTTAAAGTTTGTACGTTCTATTAGTTTGTTAAATTATTTTTAAGCGAACTGTTTTATTAATTATAATAAAGTTGTATTGTTTTTATAAAACATCTTAAGATTTTAAAATAAAATTAATAACTTATTAACGGCTGCATTTAGGTATAGAACATGGTTTGTAAAATGTGTTGAGAATTGAACAGGCAATTCGAAAGTGTAAAAATATATAGGAGGTTCCATTTGAAAATTTTGAAAAAACTAGGTTCAGTGTTTTGACACACCCTGTACAAATAATACAATTTTGTAAGTGTTTAACGTAATATCGCAATAATAGAGAATATACCAAAACTACTTTCAGCAGAGAACAAATTTTTTTTTGTTGTTATTAGAAAATTACAAGGTGTTGAAAATGTTCCTATTTTCTTACAAAATTGGTCATTATTTCTAAACCCCTCTGTATAATCCCATACTTGATACATCAAAATACTCAGAAAAATGAATGCTTTTAGATTATCAAATAAAAATATATAGTTTGTATTTAAAAAAACATAACTTTGGTTTGTAACGCAGTTATGGGACACTCTGTATAAATGTAACTATTTTTAAATTATGCCGCTCCTCTAGCCTGACAACTTTTGCGTTTAAAGTTTTCTTCCAATTCTTATAATAAATGAAATATTGAGCTTTGACACAGTCCTGGGACACCCTGTATATATATATATATATATATATATATCCTTGACATGCCGCTTTATAAAAATTTCATATACGATACATTTTTTTGAAATCCTCTTTCAACATTTCACATAGATCACGTAACCGAAATATACAACAAGGATTTAAAAAATATATTACGTTATAAAGAAGCCAAAATCGTACTAAATAAATATGATTTAATATGTATATTAAACTCGCGAAATGAAGATCTAGAAGATACTAAAGGGTAATCACATAAATAAGATAGAACGGTTTATCTTGGGACTGCCTGTAAACGTGTGTCTGTTTAACGAGCTTCGAACCCACGTCACTATCAAAATTAAAATCTTTGCAAATTTTCATAAATTTCTCTCGCGAATGACGTGATGTATGATATATACATGATGACGTCATATGTGTCTCAATGTTGACAATGTATCAGATTTTTGTGGAGGATAAGTTTTTTTATGTAAACCGTTATAAAATAGTTTATTTTTTATAGAGGAATATATTTTTACAGTCAAATGTTATGTTATTGTTCCATACAAAGTAAAATGTGTTAGTAATCGAAAAATTCTGGACTGCTCTGGGATTGACAGGTTTTTCAAAATTATTAGGTGATATTTTTTAAACTTATAAGAGGAGTATTACTCGGAAAAAATTGTAGATCTGCAGAGATCTACTCAGATCTCGACAGATCTGCCTTTTGAGACATATTTTTCACTGATTTTTGATTTGTGGAGACTTGCAAAGATCTACAATGACCTACAAAGATCTAAGAGGATCTACAAAGATCGTTGTAAATCGTGATAGAGATTAAAAAATGTTCAACGTTACAATGATCTTCAGAGATATTTGTAGATCGTTGTAGATCTTTGTATCGTTGTAAATCTTTGCAGTCTCTACAAATCAAAAACCATTGAAAAATATTATGTCTCAAAATGTAGATCTATCGAGATCTGAGTAAATCTCTGCAGATCTACAATTTTTTCCTGGATATTTTCTACAAAATAGTATTTTTTTTAAATTTTGTAACACGTACTAGCAGGTAAATATCGGCTATGGGCACATAAAGACTTTCTTATACGTAGTATTGAAAATAAACCGTATACGTGAATCTACGTTTCTGTTTTGTATTGGCTTGGAACCGACTTCATAAACTGTTTTTAAATTTTCAGTATTTTTTTTATAAAAGATTTTTATTTTTTTCCTTTTGAGTGACATATTTTTAAAATCCATGGCCAGATTCTGATAAAATTTATATGGGAACACCTCGAAAGTATCCACGTTTTGTCAACAATGAAAATCCCATTTAGATCAGTTCAGCAGTAATTCACAAAACTATTGTCGATGTACACTCACCGCTCAATATAACGACGGTGTTGTTAATTCAAACGCTTGATATACCGACGGCGAGAAGGGTCTTCACCACCATGCCAACTTTAACATTAATTGGTGAATTTAAATTTCGCGCAGAAATATAGCAGTAAGTGATATTATGAGTGGGGATAGGGGAAGATCGGTATATCAAGCGGTGAGTGTAGTAGTAATTTTAGGGTTTTAGACTTTTCAACAGTAAAAGTCTCATCAAGATCGGTTCAAAAGTTTTCCAGTTCAGTAAGAAAAAAATATACAAAAAACTTACAAAATGGAATGTATAGCCTGTATAAATGGGCGCATAGAATCAAAACTTTTATTCGTAAGGCAGCGTCAATAGGAACCTACAAAATTGATATTTGCTAGTTATACTATCTACCTTTGTCATAAATAAACCGCAATGGTCATTATGTATGTATTTTTATAAATTAGGTAATGATAATTTAATCGCAGAGATACGACCAATTCATGTCGCCGAAATTGCACCGGTGTAATTTATCGATACCGCAATTGATCAATCGTGAGCATACCAAGTACGTATATTTATTTAAATTCATGCACTGACGAAAGTAATTGGTATTTTTAATAGCTCCACTTATCCAATTTGCAATTCAGATTCGCGACCGCGGCTAGCTTGTTTGTGTGTGTGTGTGTGTGTATGTGTATATGTGAGTGTGTGTAAACATCCTTGTAGCAGGAAGTTAGAATTATTGAATAACAGTAGGTATGTAAACATTTATTTATGATTATATCACAATCAGTTGAAGTATATTGTTTACAATGTAATGTATTAAATTAAAGAGGTTTGTACCTTGACCCAATCAAAGTATATTTATGATTTCAGGAGATAATTTTTTTCAATTATTATGTTCATGTTCATACATAGTTTTTTAGAAACTTTGTTTTTGACATTTGGTAAATCGAATATTCCAACTTGTAGGAATGTTTTCCGGCTGTTATAAACTATGCCAAATAGCAGTCATTATGTGACTGAAAGGACAAATCAATAAAAAAATACAAAAAACATTGGTAACTTTCAAACTGTAAGAAAGGGGAAGTCTAAACCCCGAAAAGGCACACCATCAAATCAAAATTTTGACATTTTTTTAAAGCAAAAAGTTATTAAAGTTTATATGGCTCCATGTCTCTGGCATTCTTTTTGGAAATTCGAATTTTATCATATGCAATTAATTTGTGCTTCGTATGTGCACGTTTGTGCAGGAAATCCATTCTTTTGTGTTTTAACCCTTTAGAAGATATTTAAAAAAATAAAATCAAATGAGGTGCTGTAGACATGCGAGCACCTCGTTTTTTGAAATTTGAAATTTTTTATATGCAGTTCGTTTTATTTTATATTATTATAAAACACCGTTTTTTATTTAAGATAGATATGCCAACACATGCAGTGTAATGGTCGAGGATATATAGAAGATAAGAAATAACAAAACAGATTCGAAATCTGAGATGAATTAAATCAAATATTCCCAACCTTTTTCTACATCGGCCCCTTTTAAAAGAATGATACATACAACATTATCATAATACTAAAATTATCACTATAGTAAATACCTATTTAAACTTTAATCGACCCTCAAGAGATCCACCTGGACCCCGTTGGGAACCCCTGAATTAAATCGATGATTTCATTGATAAAAATTATTATATTTAGCAATATTTTTACTCCTTAAAATGAGATTTCCTCATTAATTTATCTTCCTAGTAGCAAATGAAAAAAGGAAAAATTTGTAACATCACGAATATGATCAACAAAGAAAAGAACGTCAAAAGAAGAAGAAGAAGAAGTATAAGAATATGACTAACAACTTATTCAATTTTTTTTAAATGACTCTCTGAAAGCGATCAAAGTCAATTAAATAATCTTAATACACGCCTGCACATAATGCTAACAAGTGTAATTACTTTAAGTTGATATCTGTACATAAAACAAGACAGCGATTGTACGTAGTTTATTACAACAATTGAATAATAAAATACGTCGTTAAATTAAGCACATGCAAATCCTGTTCATTATAGATTATTGTATGTAAAACACCGCACAACAAATTATAATAATTATTGTATTTTATATCCGCAGATAAAAAATATTCCTTCTACTGGGTGAGTACGTAACTCACGATTGTGCATCTAAATTTTATAGTATACCTAGGATACATAAGAATTTACAATTAAAAAATAATGATAGCGTACAAATGCATTGAAAATTAATGCAGTTTTAGTTAGTTTTATTTAAAATGTAGCATGTACTTGTTTATTCAATATGTTTACATGTTTAAATTCCTTGCATTGAGAGCTTTCATGTGATATCTCACTCAATGGAAGTGGATAGAAACAAATTGGGGATATGTATAATTACGTCGAGGAATAAAGAAAATGATTATCACGCACCCCACTTACGTATTTTAAAAAATTAATTAATAATATTACATTTGAAGCCACGTGTCCTCTTATAGACCAGGGGTTCCCAACCTTTTTCCTATATAGACTCCTTTTAAAAGAATGATTTTCTTTATAGGCCCCCTTACATTTTTAGATAATTTATGATTTTAATTTTGATTTATGATTATAATTTGGGTTTTCGATTTTTGAAAATTTTGGAGTAAAGCTGCCGTAACGTGTGGTCGGATTTGATTTTTGTCGACAAATTTGAAATCTGCGCAATAAATTGTATAACACTTCAAAATTCGACAAAAAAAATTCGCGAAAATTCGAAAAAAATCAAAAAGTCGGTTTTTGACCATTTTTTTTTAATTTGAATTTTAAAATATTGATACGCTGATTTCAAATTCGTCAACAAAAATCAAAGCCGATGGCACGTTCAAAAATTTTCAAAATTTTCGTTCTCTAAAATTTTCAAAAATCAAAAACTTTGAAAGGCCATATCTCGAGAACGTTTTAAGATACATAACTGTATCTTAAAACCCTTTTAAAAAGAATGATTTTCTTTATAAACCTCCTTAAATTTTTAGATTCTAGGAAACATAAATATACTAAAATCTTGTCGAAAAAGTACAAGACCCCATTGGGAATCCCTGTTATAGACGAACTAATAAATATAACTTAAAGTTTAATATCCATAAACATAAATAGTACAGCCCTAGCGTGACTACCTTTAACATAACACATAATATTATGTACATAAGTATTAAATTGAGAACTAGCATATCATCCTGCACCATAATCATCTACGCATTTTAAATGCGTATAATTTGTTGTAAAAAATGTTCACTTTCATTTACATTCTATCCAGTGGCGGGAACAAACAATTTATCTAGAGAAGATATCGTCGCTTATCTAACAACACCGCTCAAGTCGAAAATTAGCAGTTTTTACATTTTAATGTCATTGGATAGATATACCGTATTCTCGAATTTCGTTGCGACTTTATTTCTATAGAAATGTCGAATAAAAAATCTCGAATGCTCCTGGGTATGCGATATTTAAAATCTCGAACGAAAAACTCGAATCGACATATTCTCGAGTAAGCTCGAGATTAGGAGTTCAGGACGAGATTCCAGTTACAAAAACCACGATGAGACGAGACTTTGCAACCATTGCAACGAATGATGTGATTTACACCCAGAAGCCAATAAATACTAAATGATTCACCCAATTTTCCTTTACCTGCACCCACCACTACACTAATATCAGAGCTATCCATATCTGCATCAGACTATATATTTTTTATACGTCTTTCAGCAGGTGGGATCGCGTGTGTGGTCACCATTTAGGGACACAAAGGGTCAACCGCTAATGTCTGGTCTAATGGGGCAGTTAGTGAACAACAACGACGTCGTCGTCCCCCGTATCTCGATGCCTTCAGGCGTGGTCGGCGAATATTTCAAGGCGCGTCACATTTATTGCTGTGACGCTACTTTGACTCATCCGATTCGTATCTTTGTTTTTAATTTATGACGATTGTTGTAACGTTGTGGCTTAATTTCAGAGAAGAAATTAGGGTATGTTGGTTTATTTGTTTGTTATGCGATCATAAATTATGCGGCTGGTTTTTTTTTTATTTGGGGTTATTGTGTTTTAGGGGGTTGTGTATTTTATTGGGGTGATTGGATGATAAGGCGTTCAGAAGACGAAACGACGCCAGTTTTTTTCTATTTTTTTAATTACTTGATTAAATATACAGGATGATTCATTTAACCTGGAATTTTGTATATCTCGAGAACTAAGCAAAATAATGAAAAATGGTTTAGACAAAAGTTATAAGGTATCGAAAGGGTCAAATATTGGTGACCTTGAATTTCACCTTCATATTTATTTTCATGGTCAAATGAACGGGAAAAAACATGTAACTTTTGTACAAAAAGTTTTTTTTTTAAATGTATTTTTTTGTTTCTAACGAAATTTCTATGTACTTGCTATTTGCTTCGTTAACTTAAAATTACTAAATAATTTTACTTTTTATAAGGTCGATTAATTCCAGAATTACGCCAAAATTAGTTTATTAATCGACTGTATAAAAAGAAAAATTATTTAGTAAATTGCAAGTGCATGGAAATTTAGTTAGAAACAAAAAAAATTACATTAAAAAAAAAAACTTGTTGTACAAAAGTTACATGTTTTTTCCCGTATAATACGAATATGCAATAAAAAATATAGGTTCTTTTTTAAAAAATCAAAGTTGACCTTCATTTGACCATGAAAATAAGTATCAAGGTGAAATTCAAGGTCACCAATATTTGACCCTTTTGATACCTTATAACTTTTGTCTGAACTATTTTTCATTATTTCACTTATTAGTTCTCGACATATACAAAATTCCAGGTTAAATGAATCAGCCTGTATTTTAGAAAATTAAAACTTTGTTCAATATTTAATTATTTTATCGATAACTTTTAAGTTTTCGAGTATTTAAAGTGAGTATTGTGATAATACATAACTGTTTTTAACGTTCCTAAATCTACACAGCTGATTTTTTAAATATGATTCCTCCTTGTATGTAACATTTGGTAATAACCGGTCCCTTCGTTGTCGTTATAACCGGTTTCTACTGTATAACCAAAAGAGTAGACACAATAAAACATGAATTACATTTAAAACTGTAATAAAGTGATTCCTAGCAACACTTCAACACAGACGATCTAGGAAATCCCGTAATAGCTGAATATATTAAGATATTTGTTTCTTGAATTCCCCAACTTATACGTTACGTTGAGGTAATATTTTGTTTAACAATTAAAAAGAATTTTATTTTTACTATCATGATAATTGATAATTATCATTTTTCACCCTGATTTAACCTTCTGGTAGAACTATGCTGCTCTTTATTGCAATTATTCAGCAATATACATTTTATTTTTTGAAAGATTTTTAAAAATTTTAGAACAATATTTTTAAATGGGAACGAAAATCAATTACATCTTTAAGAAACCAAAATAATTAACAATAAGTAAAATAGAAGATGCAACAAAAATAGGAAAAATTAAACGGTTTCAAAAATGCCTTAAATCACATTTACAATTGAGTTTGTCAATAGAAAATTTATAATTATTTCATTACATTCCAAACACATAAAACAGAATAACAGTTCAACCCTAATCCAGAAAATACTTTAAGACTACCGTCTAAAAATATTTACAAATACAAAAACACAATTTGTAGAACAGTGTATAAACAAACACGAATAAAACACATTAACCATTGTGCTTTATTTAGAATATCAGTGGAAAGCAACGAACAGATTGGAGCATATCAATTACACAAGTTAGATAATAAACATATAGGCTTTACTTGTTGTGTACCAGATGTGCTCTTCAATGGGGAACAAAACAATTACAAAGCGTGATATTGGACATTCATTGCAGCTACTGTTATTTGGTTGTTTGTGGTCATTAATTTTATATGTTTTTTATAAATAACTTATTGAATTTGTTTTCTAAAGCTTGTATTACACTTGTAAAAGTTTAACTGACATCAAAAAAGTTATTAATTCGAAAGTACTCGTATATATTTTTTTTTGGGTATCATTCCGACACTGATTTGGAAGATTTTTTTTGTTTGTTTGAAACACTATTCATTTGTGGTGATCCCATATAAATTTCATCAGAATTTGACAATAGACTACGAGATACGCTACTTAAAAGAGGAAAATAAAAAACTTTAAAAAATAAAACCGACTTCAATAAAAAAAATAATAATTAAAAACACTAAAAAGTATATAATAATTAAATTTAACAGGTTTCAAAGTCGAAGTTATGCTAATAAATCATTTTTAAGAAAGAAATAAAAGCTTGTAAAAAGAAAAACGATTTCAAAAACTGTTTTTTATTATTATTTACTTTCAATGCTTTTAGTTTTTTTTAATAAAGTATCACAGGCCCATTTGAAACATTGATAGTGGATTTGACAATAAACAACTTGCTGCCCCCTCCCTCCCCAAGTATTTTACTATCGTTAAAAAATTGCAAAAAAATAGAAAATTTATATTAATTTTAAGAGCCTCCACAAGCCGTAATAAATTTTTTGTGACCAAATGTATAAAATGACATTTTTAGACCAGACTTTTCTCTTCATTTAACGTTTTTTGTATTGCTGCACGACTTTTTTTGAACATTATTTCGTTATTTGCAATCAAAAAGAAAACCATACTTTTAACGCTTATCACTAGGGAACAAATGATTGTAAAAAAAAGAGCAGCTTCATAAAACTGTCTTCTTTTCATAACCTAGTCTATTTTTACCATTTTTGACGTTAACGAAAAGATTGGGGGATCAGCGAGCTTTTTATTTTCAAATTTGTTTTCAATACTC
Organism: Sialis lutaria; assembly: GCA_949319165.1. Lineage (NCBI taxonomy): Eukaryota > Metazoa > Arthropoda > Insecta > Megaloptera > Sialidae > Sialis > Sialis lutaria. The sequence continues at coordinate 21,372,696 of OX439241.1, forward strand.
ATAAAAACAGTAATTATATAGGCAGGCTCAGATATAGGGGGGGGGGGGGGGCTAGGATGGTCATATGTCCCGGGTGCCCTGTGTCTCAGGGGTCCCGGCGCCCTGAAAATTTTTATATTTTACATTTTTACATATTTTTTTGATACTTATACTATTTTTAATAGAGATTATTTAAAAAAACATAAATTGAAGCTCTCTCAGGGCCTGAATATAGGTATAAAATTTATAAGTAAGACAAATATTATCCAAATTAACAAAGCAGTAATATTGTCAAAATCTCGTTGGCAAACGTTAATCCCTCTAGAAATTATTTGTATATTAACAAAATCTTTCACAAAAACTGGAAAAATATGAAATTCACAATAAGTAATTAACAACATGTAAATTCGTATTGTAATCAATAATACCTTAAATTAAATTATGACTCTACCCACCTACACAACAATAAACATAAACAAATAGCAATTAAAACATTCACGATTGTACGCATACCATCGTTTGGTGACCGCTGATTCACCACGGGCATAAAATCTTGGGTCGCCTTTATTACCAGGGCTTTATAAATGTATCAGGTGATTACGATCTCAAAGAGGTATAACTTCGCTAGTTCCAATTATCAATTCGTGCTAAAAACAAACATGCCATAGTCTGAATGAAGACGTTTCCAGTTATGTCTATTGTTGCGTACTTATGGTGGTAATTATTCTATATTCGTAAGGGTTAGTAAGCTGTTATAGTGGTGTACTTTTTGTTAGTAAATTTGTTGAATTGGGTAATAGTTGTGATGGAAGTTTATTGTTTATGTATATTACATTGTACAGGATGATGATAAATTTAATTTAACTAACTCTTTCACTTACAAATTATATTATTTAAACTATGGGACCATTTCAGAGTAAAATTTTTTGAAAATAAGTTTTTTTGCATTATCTAAAAATATTAACTTTCGTAAACGTGCTGTTAAATTTTGGTCGTGACATTCGAATTATTCCAGTTACTACAGCCATTCTCGGAAATAAAACTGCATGCAAGATATAATTCCATATAATTGATATAAATCCAATATAGCATTTTCATGCCAACTTCTCGAAAAGTCATTATTTAAAACGGTGGAAGATTTAAAACGAATAGTTTTCAAGCTATCCGTCCCAAATTTTGCCACATCATTCTTTACGCCAGCTTTTTATTTTCTTATAACGAAAAAAAGGCACAATTTGACACTCAATTTTCAAATAGCCACCATTTTGTTAAAACCTGTATGCATTTACAGTTTTTCATACTGTTTAATAATCTTTTAAGTTATTTCATTCAGTTTTTGGAGGACTAGGATTTTCCACTGCCAGGTGCTTTTTCATGCATCATTTTGCAGTGGCAATAATGCAAATCACGTCCGTCATACTGGAATGATCCCTTAACTTATTACCACCTCTTCCAAAGACACTCCAGACCCACTGCGACCTGTATACTCGTATATTATATTTCGCACATGTTTTCGTGAAACCGTCGCGCCAGTACAGACGCTATCTCCGCGCACAGATCTCTTTGATCCATTACACTAGTACTAGACGTACAGAATAGAGACGTGGTGATAGCAATCGCAAACTATACTGCAAATGTTAATTGAAAGGGTTTTTAATAGAATATCGGTCGGATTTGATATGTATGTAAACGACCAGGTGTGGTTTATATGTAGATTGTATAGACAAAGATTAAACAATTAAAGTTAAAACAATTAGAATGTATTATATTATATTGTATATCATTCGATCTATGTAGGTACAATAAAAAATTGTGTTGGTATTGGGTATTTTGATTCCAGTATAGCATCAGCTCGTTAATTGGACACCATATGAACTATAGTCTACTGTCTTATTACTGAATGCACTAAACTACTAAAAAAATAAAACTACATTAATGTCTGCTATTATAAAGATTTTTCTCTGGATCAAAAGCTTAACTAACGCTATTCGTGGGGGTGTTATAAAAAATGACAACCACTAACATCAATGTTATGATATATATGAATGACAGTTATGCATTTCTGTATATACCACTGCTCTAACATCTTCAGTGAATTCATAACGATTAGCTTAGCTTTTGCTCCATATCAAATTCTTAATAAGGAGTAAATGTGTATGAGAAATGCCCAACTATTAAGAAAGTCGGTATTAACACGTGTTACTACTAAGAGTGTGAATGTTATAAACGTTTAACTGTCGAGTACAGAGTAAGTACTGTTTGGAGGCCTGCCGAAAGCTCATAATGCTTGATTAGCGATTTTGTACTGTACTTTTTTTTTGGGAAAAATGTATTCGTTAGTTTTAGGTTATTTTTAAATAAAATTTTAGATATAAATTACAAAAAGCATTTGTTTATGTGGGCTCTTACATCGGAGCAATATAGCAATATAGAAACTAGCAACTTATAACTAGCGATATTATTGCTATCTGTCAATATACGTTGAATCGGACATATTGCTAGTTTCTAATTGGTAGTTACTTTATTGCTGTGTTGCTATATTGCTATATTGTTCCGGTGTGAGAGCTCACTATTATTCAATTAGCATCTAAAAGCTAGTTATTAATAGATATTCATAGCAAAATCCGAAATTAAAAAGTCCTGAGTGAAATTTCAGGGTGTCTTTCTTTTGTGACGTAAGCACCCACTTTCTGTAAGACCGATATTTTAACATTAGGAAGGTTTAGTGCGTCGTGACCGGAAAAAGTTTGAAAACTTCTGACAAGATATACAAATAACTTCAAACCCATTACAATTCCTAAGACATTTCTAAGAAAATGCCATGGTACATTTATGTTTGGTAAAACCCCTGAGAATCACACGGAATATTGACTCATACGCTACAATAGTTAATAATGTACGCGTACACTATAGTAACTGTAGCTGTTTCACACGGCCGTCTGTGACGTGTTCATCTACATACCCACTTGACGCATTCTCACGAAACTTGAAAGGGTTCAGACAGATACCAGCAAACCATTTACAGATATACATGGTGTGAACGCATTAAAAAAAAATTGTATGTGTTTATAATCTATATTTATAAAAGAGTTTGTCCTTAACCACTCACTCACTCACTCACTCATATATCAACGTACAGCCCAAACCCCTGGACCTAGAAACGTGAAATTTCGTAGATACCTTCTTTTTATGATGTAAGCACCCACTAAGAAAGGATTTTTCGAAATTCAACCCCTACGGGGTTAAAACAGGGTAACAAAGTTTATATAAAAAATATTTTTTTGTTCGCATTTAATTGAAACTTATCGAACAAAATTTAACCCCTAAGGTGTTAGGGGGGGAGGGGAGGGGGAATATGTAAAATATTTTTTTTTTGTATTCACCGAATGAAACATGGCACACATAGGTACTCTACAAGACAAATATCAGTTACATTAAAAATTTTAAGTTTAAAATGGCGGCGGTAGACAGGGTCTGTGTTTTTGATATGTATATAGCTGCTTATGTTATAATGGTGGAGTCGGGCAAAATAATCTTCTGTAAAAAAATCCGATATTCAACTCAATGTCGAGGGTAGACAGGGGGTTAATTTTTACAATTTTTAACTAAGGTCCGAGATATTTACGTTTTTTTTATAGGTAATGAATAAAAGTCAATATAAAAAAATGTAATATGTCATCCCCTATCACGTATGGAGGGTTCAAATTAGTTTTGAAGTTTACGCGAGCGAAGCCGCGGGATTTCGCTAGTGTCTTATAAAAAAGTTAGTCTTGGTATATTTAATATAATAATATGCAATGCGATGAAATGTTAACGTTGTTTGGCCAATTTTCTTGCATTCTTTTCGTTCAAATTCAAACCAAATTAATTATTATTAACTATTGAAAGTTTCAATTTTGTCGAAAACACATGTACCGTAAACTGGGGGCTATTTTGACTTTAGAGGTTACTTTGATAGTAGCGTAAAAAACTGTCTAAATCAAACAATGTTATGATTATTTAATTGTAAAACAAATTACCTATCTGGAATGATCATAACAAGCCCTTAGTGATTACGTTTTATATCTTTGAAAAATGTTTAATTATGGTTTTGCAATTAGCATGCGAACTTTTGATAGCACAACTTTTCAAAAAGCATTGTGCTGTCATGCTAAAATATAATCACCAAAATTATACCTAACGTTTTCCATTATTTTATAAAAAATAAATAAATCAGAATAGACATAATGTAAATCATCCTGTAGATGTTGATACACGCACACAAGTGGTTGTTTGAGCTCCATACGGAACGTATAATTTACCCAGTTTATGTCCCGTTTTTATAGTCATTGATTAAGCCATTTAATCTGAAACAAAATACTTTAATCTGACGTATTCTGGTTTAGGAAATTTTTATTTTCTTTTTTACCCAATTATATGCAGTTTATTTTATAATATATATAATTTTATATTTACAGTATATAATATGATATTATTAATTCTTTTAATAATAAATGTCTTTCTTGTTAAAGGTATAACGTTTATAAATATATATATATAAATCAACCAAATTCAAAAATAAAAAGTTGAGAAATTTCATTCATTCAATCACGATTTTATTTTTTAATGAAACCTTTTGCATTTGGATTGTGTCGATGAATAGGTCAAAGTTTATACTTGTATGTTCAAACTTTACGTTCGGTCCTAAATAATTTGTTAGGGCCATTCCATTAGAGAGCCATCAATGAGGTATACAGTGACCTCTCAGATTTTGTTTAAATTTGTGTATGTAGGTCATCAACAAGTAAATATAATCAGCAAAATGTTTACGATCGGACACATCGTTTGCCCGTTTTGAGTGACGAAAGTCGCCGAGCGATGCCTATAGGAATGACTTTTTGAATTCAGCTGCTTTGTAGTTAAATAATTGATTCTGAAAAGTATAGTGGGAGATATAGACAGTAAAATATAGTGAACTTGTTTTGTGAAAATGACCTTAAAACCTCCACTCAAAATCAAAAATTTTACTTCCATTGATTTTCCCCGTTCTAACTCTCAAACTTTTATACCAAACATTTTCCCTGAAATAACTTGGTTTTCGAGATATTTGCTTGTCTCAATTTAAATAGACAATTCGGTATATTGAGAAACGCTAAAGCCCAGACTTATAAATAATGTTGGTATCATCTCGATCTTGTACACGAGACAACTCTTAGATTAGGAAATTTTATGGATACATAACAAACAACCTAGTCCGTAATACGAAACTTTTACTAAAACTTGATGGCGGCCACCATTTTTAATCAAATGTAATTTTCAATGTATTGATTAGAAATTTATAATATGCAAATACAAATGTTTTAAATTACAATTTAATTTGGTTTGCAAGAGATATTGGTTCCAAATAAACGCTCTTTGCTAATGAATTTATCACTGGACTACCTTAAAAAGCAATATCAAACATTTATTATTATTAATTAATTTTATAATTCCAAGCAATAAAATCCGAACTATACGGTGAGGGATCGATGTAGAACAATGAGAAAAATTTTCTAGGTAGTGTGTTATGAGTCCTATATATTTCCTCAGTGGCGGGGGGGAGGGGGTAAAGGGGATCAATCCCCTTCCATATAATGAATACATCTAATTTAAGAATATAACCAACTTTTGTACTTTGCACTACATAAAAGATGATTTTCATAATAAAAAATATAACTATTAGTGTCATATCCCTCCCCATCGCAAAAAGCTATCTACGCCACTGCCTTTCCTTGTATAAGAGACAACAAAAATAACACAAGACGGGTCAACTTTATAAAATAAAATAAGCACAATTCACCATTCTAAAAGAATAGTAAACTACATTTTTGATTACCTGAGATTGTAAAAATAAACATAGGAAATCAGTGCAAGTCTCTGAAGGTGGTACGAACTTTTATTTTTAGATTGACGCTACTAAAAAAAAGTTTAATGCAGTGAAATTAAGTTCAGACCTTTTCCAATCCTGCCAACCCCCACGGGCCACATCCGGAAGCGCTCCGACCGGAATTATCCGCTTTTTATTCCACGAGTGTGCAAATAAAAACATTAAAGTTTTGTAGTTTTTTATCATAATACTACTACACACTGACCTATATTGCAGATATCGTTGCTTTATTTAATAATGTGGCAGTTTTATGCGCAAAACGGTTATATTTGGTTTTTATTTTGTTTTCAAATAAATGAAATTATTTGTTTATGGTTATACAGGATGATTTAAAACAGTAATGACCGTGAAATACTAAAATAAACATGTTTTAATATCAGGGCTAACCCTAGATCATTAAACATTAATCTCACAGATTGCATACCTGCCACTTTTAGGGTGTTTAAGGTACTTGACCACCTTGGAAAGCTAAAAAATACAAAATTTTCAATAATTTTTTTCAGGTTGTCCACCATTTGAATAAAAGTAGTTTCAAGAAACAGCTGCCTGCAACAGAGTCAGCAATTATGGAATAATGGAAGCGCGCAAACCCTTTTTTAATAATTTTACTATGTTAGAATTCGAATTTAAAAACGAATTGGGGGTGATTTTTAAAAGTATAAGGATTGAAAAAATGCAAAAATATGTTTTATACAGAATGATTCAGCACTGTCGTGCCAAACTTGAACAGTAGATTGAGAAAAATATTATAAGCAAAAAACTTCCAATAAACATGTGTCCGGAAATGTTTCCTTAGGGTACTACAGGCTTCCAAAGATTTTACTAAAAATTAGTTTTAATTTAATATAAATTTATTTTTTATAATTTCAAGCATCCGTATTAAGGTTAATTCTGCATGTTTTATTTTCCATCGATATTTCTCGAAAACGGTTTATCCTATGATAAAACAAGCAAAGTATGTTTTTGTGTATTTTGTGTCATATAATTTTATAAAAGTATCAACTCAGGAAAAAAATTATGGAACAAACAATTACAAGATCAAAATCGATGGGCCCACTGGCCCCATACAGCCCTGGCCTAAAATATAATTGGTTAATATCAGAAATCGATAACAGATATTATTAGATACTAAACCAAATACTAAATTTCATAATTCTATCACAACGGGTTCTCTAGATATTAAATTAAAACTCATTTTTAGTAAAATCTTTGGAGGCCTGTACTTCCCTAAGGTAAATTTTCCGGACATATGTTTATTGGAAGTTTTTTGCTTAAAATATTTTTCTCAATCTACTGTTCAAGTTTGGCACGACAGTGCTGAATCGCCCTGTATTATGTAGGCTACCGGCTTGCGCGCTGTCACTATTTTTTGAATTCTGGTCTCTTATTGGCTAAATGTCTAGAATGGAGATTGGTAGATTGGTGTGCAATGAGTAGCTCTATCAAATGACATTCAAATGTAAAAACCGCTAATTTTCGACTTGAGCAGTGTTGTTAGATAAGCAACGAATTGCATTAGGTATACATATATTTTCTAAAGTATATTATACTAAGGCGGCCCATAAACGATCAATTTTATTGTGTAATATCACGGATTGTCCAATATTATTGACCGTTTAGGAATCATATTGAAAATTGCACAATGCTTTTAGAAAAGTTTGAGCGAGTTTAAATTTTATTGCGCCATATTTTTTCATTGTGTCGTCTGTAGGGCTTATTGTACAATATTTTTTAGTCTACTGTTCGGAGCGGTCCCGTATGCACACACAAATATTTATAAATTTATTTTAAAAGACGTTCATGAGTGTACACTGGCCTTCTTTCGTTTTTTTTTTGTTTTGTCAGCAAAATCATCAGCATAGCTGCAGCCAAATTTTCAACATCACACATGTTGCTCCGACGAAAATATTGACGCGAATAATTCAAGATTCAATATTATTGAACGTGTAGGCGTAAGGTATATTTCAATACAATTGTGTAATAATAATATTGCACAGTTATATTGTAGGTGTATGGGGGGCCTAACTGTTATCTGCGCATTCATAATTTTTTTGGGATACAAAGTAAGCTATGTTCTTCATCAGAATGAAAATTATCTCCATGCTAAATTTCATCAAAATCGGTTGATCAGTTTAGTCTTAAAAAGGCAGAACAGAGGGACAAAGTTACTTTCGCATTTATAATATTACTAAAAGTTTGGAATCTTTCGGGAGAAACTATTAAGATTTCACACTTTTATAATATGGAATTAAAAAAATCTAGTTTATAATTTTTAAATTCCATTTAATTATTTTAATAAGCCTCCAAAGAGGAAAAATTAGCTGCTAAAACTACACATGGGATCGTTACACTATAATAATTTTATAATATATTCACACATCAGGTCCCAAATAAAAATAATGTATGTTATTTTACTCTAAATTACAACGTATAATAACTAACAGTAGTTGTGTTTTGTTATTTTCACGTTCACATTATTTGTGCAAATATTTCACACATCTGTAATTATATGTAATAAAAATACACATCCCTGATGAAGACATAAAATTATAAATATTTATAGCTAGAATTATGTAATTACATGTTATCATTTTACATCTTCTTTCTTGTTAATTAAAATTATTATATATTGTCTTTATTTAATATGTAAATTGGTTTTATATGAAGTATGTATAAAATGCAGATTAACTATAGTCTGTTTCATTTAAGTTTGCAGTGGTTGCCAGTGATTTGACGGTATGAATCGTACCGTCAAATTCCCTGACAACCATTGTAAACTTAAATGAAATAGTCTATACTCTATAGTATGTATTTTATACATATGTAAGTAGAAAAATAAAATGATCAAAAGTATCACAAAAGTGAAGATAGAGATATCTATAACCCAAACAATACTGTATCTTTTTTATACTCATGTTTAAATGAAGACAAGCATAGACCCACGAAACGCTCTTATTTCTTTTTTAGTAAAGAGTCGATTTTTGATCGACAGATGCACAATTGCACAGTCCATGCTCTATGTATTAACAATAAGTTGACATTAAAAATTCAGTTGGTGCTATGCTTTATTATTAATAATATGAATCGCTATTTTAAATTTTAGACACACGCACAGCCGCCATGCGGAAATCAACTTTTCTTTAAATTTTGAAGTTAGTACAATCAGAATCGGCTCTTATCTCGGATACGATTTTTCCACGGTATTTCAATAATATTTCTTTCAGAACATAGAAGTAAAAAATATAAAATCATAGTACTTATCAATTGGCATCCGATGTGAAGAATCAAAGAAAAAATTACCTGTAACAAAAAAAATTATTAATTGAATTGAATAAAAAAAAATAAATAAATAAAAGCAAAATGACTTATGAGGTCTGTTATTAAATAGATTTGAAAAAAATTGTCTAAAAACTTAAATAAAAACTGTAAATTGTAGTTGTTTCCTCATATTTTTGGATTTTGAACATAAAATTTGAGAAGAAAAATATTTTTTTTTAAAGAACTGACTTCTCAAATAAAGAAAAATAGTAAAAGTAACAGAGTAATATGTATTTATACCTATATTACCTATATCATAGAATATACTTAAATAGTTTAAAGTGTGTATAGGTGTCCCATAAGTCATAACTCACAAGAATTTCTATTTTTTTTATTATGTTGTAGATACAATGAAAATGCACTTTGTGCAGATTATTTATGTATCAATTTTTTTAAACTAAAAAGTCTAATGTCCGGTATTATAAACGACCTAGCAAATTTGCAAGCTTGCAAGTACTCTCAAATGGGGTATCAAACTTATATGACAGTTCTCTTGAAGATAGTTTCATACATAGGAAGTAAAAAAAATGTATGTAAAGTATATTTACTAAAGCGTATTTTTACTAACTTTGCGTAAAAAACGGTAAAAACCAACTTACTGAGAACTGTCATATAAGTTTGACATCTCATTTGAGAGTGCTTGCCAGCTAGCAAATTTGCTAGGTCCTTTATAATACCGGACATAACAATACCAGACTGTCTGGTATTATTATACTCCTGCTGAAGACTTCTTGTGAAGTTGAAACACGTGTCGTACATAAAAATATTATTATCATTATCATAAAATAAAAATAATATCAATATGTATGAAGTTTATTTTAAATTTAGCTGCATTAAGATAAGATAATTTGTAAAGAATTAGTACGTTTTGTACACTTTTATCAAATCAGGCATTTTAATTTTCTATTTTCTGTGTATATTCAATTTTAATTAGTTATTTTCTTAAAAAAGTTAGTTTTTTGATAACATTATTATAAATATAGGTAAGTTAAATTAAAATGTATTCTTTTATAATATTTTAATAAATAATGGTTTTATTAGTATAAGAAATAGGCATTCAATGTAATAAATGTATTTAATCAGATAAGGGCGTGGCGATGTAAAAGTACTAGTAATTTTATTGCATTTTATTATAATTGTATGTATTTAAATAAATTAATCAAATTATACAGTTTACCGAGGATCTATTAGCATATTTAGAATTAATTGAAATCTATTTTGTTTAACATCGGATGTGATGTATCGAGTAATTATAAATATTGATGAAGTATTTTCAACTAAAATTAAAAATTAACTTATAATGTATTCAATAAAATATATCAAAAATTAATTATATTTAAAGTATATAAAATTATTTGATTTAAATATATTTAAATATGTCATTGCAATAACCGACATATTTTATGAAATTAAATTTCAGTATACGTTGGATATATGCAAATTATATATGTATATATAAATAAAAACATGAAAATGATAATTTTTTATTATTATATTTTTAATTTTTTATTCGTTTTGTACATTAATACAACAATATTATTTTCAGATTTATAAACTTGTACATCACATTTTTTCCTATCTAATAATTCAAGTTGTATTTACTCCGTCCTAGTTTTGAAGTTTGAATACACATCATATACAAATATATAAAAAGGTATAAGACATAAAATAATATTTCATACATTTTTAATCTATGCTTACCGATCATTATATTTATCTTTAAAAAAATACAAATTTATCTGCTATGCAATAAATTATTTATCAATTAATAATTTTCTGGTCGAATAAAATGGAATAAATATAAAAAAATAGAAACTTGACTTTATTTTTATTTTAATAATTACATATTTATAGTTTTTTTTAACATTTCCAGATAATCCTTTGCGACTTTACATAATTTATTATTAGTAACGTTTCTGCATGATAAAAAAAATCATTTTGAAATGGCCGATCAGAAGAAAAATTTGAAATTCACCTCAGGTTAGTAATATATATTTTTTTCGATTTTAAATCATGAAAAGAAGGGGGAATTGATTAAATTAAATTGATTTATTTACTTAGACAATAAAAATATATTATTATAATTTAATAATAAAATATTTCATCTATCATTGCAATCTAAAAATATGTATAAAGAATATAATATATTATTATATAAACTATGTCATCCTAAACCCCAAGTATCTCTATCTTACATTTCCGGAATTTTTGGCCCCATAGTTCACCTAAACCTGCAATGATCAGCCCATTAGAAAACTCCCCATCCTTTTTGTGTCACCAACACCCAAATCATACCAATAATACTACTGAGCTATCGGACTAGGACTAAGCCTGTCGACATTGAATTATTTCGTAAAAATATTATTGCTAAATTAATTTATTCATTTTTTTCCTGTAAGAAAGTTTATCATTAATTATATGTTACAGATAAAACATTAGGAATACCCGCAGCAAAAGACTTCCAAAAACCGAAGAAAGGTAAGAAATTTTTATTTAAAAAATGAAAACGATTAATAAAATAATTGTATACAAATTTTGTTATTATTCACCTTGATTATTTTAGCATCAATCAATGAAAAATTTAATAAAGTATCAAAAATGCAAAGCTGAAATACACAAAAAAAATCTTTCTTTTAATTTTACCAAAGATGTAATTTTGTTTCTATCTAAGCACTGTATGCAAACGGTTGCAATTATGACAAAATATTAATTAAGAGTTTGATTTTGTAAAAGTTAAATTTATTATTATTTTTAAATAAATACTGTTGTTTCAATCTGCGGTTAACAGTTTAAGAAAAATTAGACATAGAAAACATGCTTCAAAAAAATAATTATTTTTTAGTATAGCCCCTATAATATTTAAAACTAATAATATGTTTTGTACCTTCAAATAGTGTCTAGTGGACCCGAGTGTATGTGTGTTTTGTAAAATGATTTTATTAACTATTGAAAACCGATAATACATTTTATACATTTATAAATTTGCGACATTTTCAAACGATATTTTGGTCTTGTAATTTTGAACGACTTTCATTCACGAACGAACTATGAGGTTTAATTATATACCGGAAGTAAGTACCTTATTTTATTATCTATAGTGTTTATTTATTTTGCTCTTATCTTAAATCGTGTTTACTGCATCGACGATTTAAGCCTAAGCACTCATTTTTATATTTTTTTATCTTCTGTGTTTAATATATTAAGAGCATAATTTTTTATCGATTGATACTAAAAAAATAAGGGTGAATATTAACCCATTACTTCCCAGTGTCCTATTTATAGGACATCATATTTTCTAATTTTTTTCTATGATACAATAACGTTGTTAATTTGATTTACATTAGATACTAATATGTTTTTTAAAACTAACTCTAGATTTTACTTAATAACAAATTATAACACTTTTAAAGTAACCGTTTAATTATTCCAGCTAGCCGACATTTATAGTTACAATTTTTTCATTTACTAAAGCGTGTTTAATTTGACGAAACTATATATAATATTACTTATAAGAGTGTAAATTAGGCATAACAAAATAAATAATTTCAAAAATAAATCCAGGTACAGGCTATCGTTGTTAAATAAAGTGCTGCTCTATAAATCTGTCATTGGGTTCTCATGATAATAATCTAGTCTGCGACTGATAATAATTATGTCTTGTATTGAATTTATCTTTTTGGTTATATTTTCAACAAAAATCGAGAACTTGATAAAAAAATTCGAAGAAATAAAAAGTCGGGAAGTAATGGGTTCATTCCATTCGATTAAACTTGAATTTGACACTGCGCGTCTTAAAAGATAATGTTTTCTTTTAACCAATATATAATATCTATAAAAATAACTATCCTATTCAAACGCATACCTGTGTAACGTTAAAACAGTTATAACTTATTACACAGATACAAAGAAAGAAGACGAAAAGGATAGAGGCATTGTTGGTAACAAAAGAGGAATCGATTACCATTTTTCCGTAGCGATGTTACTCTGCTTGGAGGGTTATCGAAAAAAACTACTTAATCCAAAATATGACTTTATAATACACCAAGAAGACGAAGCAGCCGGTATGTTCGATGACATTATTTACGAATACACTGAAGATGGAAGTAAAACATGGACAAGACTCCTGATTCAAATCAAGAACAAAAAGAAGTTTGACAGCTCAATTAAAACATCAAATCTTCTTTACGATGATAAAAAGTCGACATTTAATTTGATCAAGTTTATAAAATCTTCCAAAGACATAAAAAATACTGACAACTGTTTTTTCATCATATATACAAATGCGTCTTTTGAATTTAAAAATGAAAACACTGAATTTTTAAGTAGCTGGTATAAAAAAAATACAAAAGAAGAAATTAGTTTACTTTCTTCAAAAGTATCGTGTATTCCAATGTTTAAAAGTAAATCGCAGTATAAATTTGATAAAGAAATAAATGTCGATGTATTTTGTGAAAATACTAATATTAGCAAAAAAGAGTGGGAAGAATTCTTGAAAAAATTAGTTTTTGTTGTTGAAAAAATAGAAGATATTCTACCTAAATCGACTACACAAATATGGCGTGGGTTATATAACATATTAAATGAATCCTTATATAATCATACAGTAATTAATTCAGAGCAAATAGCAGGGTTGCTTGAAAATATAGAACATGAAATTCAAATGGGACATGATAACAAATACGAATCCAGTAGACTGGAATTTGAAAAAGATATATCATTATACGAATTTTTAATTTCAGAAAACATAATATTACCCATCACGTCTAATAATTCTGAATTTACACTTAATAAAATATGTAAATCGTTATTTAAATTAAGAAATGAGAAACCTGATGTTAAAAAATACACATTGAAACATGTTTATAGAATTATTACTGAAGTAAATGATATTCTAAAAGCTACTTTATACAACCTCTTAATAATTGTTTTTAAAAACAGCGATCAATTAGGAACATTTCAATACATTCCAAAGAAAGATGGACAAAAATATATAATCATTATTCCGAACGAAGAAAATTTACCTCAACTGGAAAATTGCCAAAAAGTCTATGAGGATAAAGAAAATTCTTTTCAACTGTTAACTGGTGATAGCAAAAAATATGTGTTAGAAGAAAAGTGCGTTTTTTTCAATGATGAAATATTAAGTTTAAGTGACATTCTTAATATAAAATATAATACTTTAACAGATGATCAAGTGAATAAATTAAATAATGTCATAACAGAAGATATCTTAAAGTACTATCTCGATCAAGATTTTACAGGATTGGAAATAAGTTTCAATCGTTCTGACTTGAAGAAACCCAAAGAATACATTGATAGAGAGTTATATAATTTAGCCATGATAGAAGAACACAAGATGAAGGATTTTACAGAATTGTACGTACTCAATAACTTTGAAGAATATAAAAATTTGTGTGCCCAAAAACCTGACAGTAACATTCATTATTTTATTAAACATGATACATATTTACTATGCAGTCAAAGTAATGGTGATTTAACATACTTAAGAAAATTCATCAAGGAAAATTCACTTAATGATGTAACAATAAAAGAAAATGAATTATCTAATGAACTTATTGGTATGGTATTAATATCTGATGATGCAGGAATGGGAAAATCTTCCCTCCTAACAAGTATAACAAGTCGTCTCCAGTTAGAATTTTCATCCAATATAATCATTAGGTTGAATCTTATCGATTACACTACTTCCTTCAATGAAAAGCCAGATTTTAATAATCAGGAAGACACGAAGAGTTTTCTAAAATACAACTTACTAGCAAATGCCAAACCTTTCATACTGTGTCAAAACCTGTGTGATTTCGCATTGGAAAATGAAAATAAAATATTCTTATTGCTCGATGGATTTGATGAAATTTGTCCAGATTATACAGAAGTCGTTATCAATTTAATTAAATCATTAAAACTATTAAAACATATAAAGTTGTATATTACTACAAGACCAGGTCAGGCAGATGTTCTAGAAAAACATTTATCAATAATTCCAATATCGATTAAACCATTCAATGTATTAAATCAAAAAAACTACTTGGAAAAGGTGTTGGAATCACAAGAAGAGGCAGAAAGATATTTCGAAAAGATAAATAAAAATACTGAATTAAAGGAGTTATTGGGAGTCCCACTGTTACTGAAAATCGTTACTGAATTAATGATTGATGACAAGGACTTGAATATCGAATTATATAATTTATCTGAAATATTCAATAAATTCGTCAATCAGAAATTTAAAATTTATTCGGTTGAAAAAAAGAAGCAAGATGAAACAAACCCGTCTGTTAAAAGAGATAATACTAAATTACAGAAAAGTTATCAGAAGGAACACGAAATATTGGCATTAAAACTCCTTTTCGGTGAAAGACTTACATACGAAACAATTGATGATGATTCTAATGAACAAATTACAACAATAGGTATTATTACACAAATTAAAGATCAAAAGGCAGACTTTATCCACAGGACGTTTGCTGAATATTTTGTGTCAACATATATTCAAAAACATTTCAACAACGATCAAATCATCACATTATTGTTAACATACGTGTTAATAATATATGATTTAAAAGTTTTGAGAAAATTTATAAACAATTACATTAAAGAGCAACTAAATAGTGAAATAAAAGTAAAATTTAACAACTGTCTTAATGAACATATTACAAATATCGATAAACAAAATCCATTAAGTACTTTATCTCGAGCTGCATATGATAATAATTTAGAAACAGTAAGATTTATTTTGGAGTGTTTTAAAGACAATAAAAATATTTTAGAACAAATGCTTTCGTACGAGTCAGCTACATTTGGATTGAGTCCTGTTAATAATGCAATTGGAAATAACAATACAGACATTGCAAAGGAACTAATAAAATATTGCATTGAAAATATCAGTCAAAACTGTGAGGCATTCAAAAATCTATTTAATAACATGTACACTAGAGGAGCTCTATATTATGCTACTATGGCAGACAATACAGAAATTGTTAGCATGCTATTAGATTATGGTGTAGATGTAAATACAACCGATGAAAGAGGAAATACTGTTCTTCATCACGCTTCTTCTAATGGTAATACAAATATAGTTACAATTTTACTAAGCAAAGGTGCAGACATTAATTTAGTTGGAGAAAACGATACCACTACACCCCTTCATAATGCTGCTTATCAAGGTCACACAAATGTAGTAAAAGTTCTATTAAAGAATGGTGCAAATGTAAATTCAACTGTCAAAATCAATGCAACACCTCTGCATTTAGCTGTCTTTAGAGATAAGATAGATATAGTAGATATCCTGCTAGATAATGGGGCAGATATTAATTTAGTTAGTGATGATGGTAACACAGTTCTGCATGAAACTGCAGAAAAGGGTGATGTATGTTTGGTGAATATACTTTTAAAGAAAGGAGCAGTTGTGAATTTACTTAACAATAACTGCGAAACAGCGTTGCATATAGCTATAACAAAAGATCACAGGGAAGTGGCAAAGATTCTGATGGATAATGGAACAGACACTAATATAATAAATAAATATGGTCAAACCGTTTTGCATGAAGTTGCTTCTAAAGGTCACAAAGATTTAATAAGTGTGTTAGTAGATAAAGGAGCAGATATTAACTTAATTGATGCAAGAGGTAGAACAGCCCTATTTGATGCAGTGTATGCAGGACATAAGGAAACAACTAGTATACTGTTAAATAAAGGAGCAAGTGTGAATGTAACTGATCAAAATGGTGATACAATTCTTCATCTTGCTGCTATCAAAGGTCACGTAGAGTTGATTGGTTTATTGATAGATAAAGGCGCATCTGCTGAAACGGTTAATAACGATGGTAATACGGTTTTACATGAAGCGGTTAAGAAAGGGAAAACAGATATTGTTAGTTTATTATTAAGTAAGGATATGGACTTGAATAAAACTAATAGATATGGCGATACGGTCCTACTTGATGCTGTTAAAAGAGATCACACAATGATAATAAGTATGTTACTAGATAAAGGAGTAGATGTGAATAAATCTGATGTAGTAAATGGAAATACACCTTTGCATTATACAATTTTATGCAGTCGTACACGTGTCGTTAGAGAATTGTTAAAGAATGGTGCAGATGTTAATATTACTAATGTTTTTGGAGAGCGAGCTATACAACTTGCATTTAGAACGGGTAAATATAAATTAGTAAAATTGTTCTTTCGGCACGACAATGATTTGTATAATTATGGAGATGGTGATAGTGATAGTGACAGCGACATTGATATTGACATTAAAAAAGGATCAAGTACAAAGCTACATCGTGCTATATGGTGTCATGATTTCAAATGTGCTGCTTATTTGTTAAATACGTATTATGTAGTTAACAGTCTGGATAGTCATGGTAGAACACCTCTGTATTGGGCTGCAGTGCTTGGTGATTGTGAAATTATGAGGCTGTTATTGGAAGAAAATGCTAAAGTGAATACTATAGATATTAATGGCACTACATTACTACAAGCAGCATTTAGGTCAGGGAACTATAGAGCAGTGCAAGTGTTATTTAGACACAAGAGTGATGTTTACTATAAATGTAAGAGTAATGCGAATAAGTGTAAGGGGCAAAAGAAACGGGGAAAACGGGCACCTGTACAGAAAGCATCAGAAATTCAGAATTAAAAAAATATTAGTGCAATACTTCAATTATATAATAATTAATAGATTCTACCGTAGTTTTTAAAATGTTTACTGTTTAAAAAAATATTTCTAATTCTGACTACAAATTATTAATGTTGATTTAATAGTGTTAGATGCATCAACAAATTATAATAATGTTAGATAAAGACGTGTATTTATTTTATGGTAATCATGAACAGGAAATGTTATGGAATATTTAATTACGGAATATCACCACAGGCGTCATGCATAACTATCTCGTATAGGTTGTAATAAAGTACATCAAGATATGTTTTAATAAAACTTAAAGGGTGGAACATTTTTTTCATGAAAAATTGTTTGTAAGTAAAAATGTAAACATGTATATTATAATTTAATTATATTTTTATTTCTTTGAAGGTTTTTTTCCAGGAAGATGTTTGAAGACATTCAATTCAGTTGATGATAATTTTCATTTAAAGTAAAGTTACTCATGCTAGGAATCAATATTATTGTCACTTATCAAAAAAGGTATGTATTTTTTATTATCAGTAGCGATTAAATCCTGAACACGATAAAATCGATATTATAAATTTATTTTGCAAATAAATAAAATTAGCAAATTTTAAATTGAAGATTAAACCTAGCCAATGTAACGTTAGATGAAACGTTGATTGGGAAAACGAATAAAAATAATGTAACTTGTATCATAAATTCAATAACAAAATACTTTTTATTTTATTTAAAATTTTTTCTAGCCCCAAAGGTAAAATTAAAAAGGTAAAAGTAAAAATACACATTGTCACATCATGTCATTATACTATAGTATCATTAACAAGAACATAATATTTATGGTGAGTCCTTTTACAGCTGACAGTATTGACGTTGATTTCTTCCGACCTGTACCCACTGTGCATTAGGTATTCACGAGACACTCACTCACGTTCACGTACGTGAGTATAAATAAATCAGACATTCAAACTATAAAAGTACTCTGCGAAAACGTGGTCTTTCCGGCTGACTAAGCTCGGTGCAGAATTTAAATATCAATACATATGCAGTACCCGCATGAATTTTATGGTATTATTCATTACATTGACTGTTCAGAAGCCATAGTGAGTAATTTAGTAAAGTAGTATATTAAATTGATATTTTATATAATTCTTGGAGTTCTATTTTCTATCGTACTTCATATTATCAATAGATCAGCATAAACACTAAACGCTTAGCGATCATTTTATGCGTTGCAATAAATTTACAATTTGAAAAAATGTTATATTAATTTTTAACATGAAAAACATGTTAACGGGAGGACGAAATTGATCCTAGAAATTTTTAACACCCGACATGGTAAAATTTAAAAGAACGTCTACTACAACTCAATATACTGTATAGCAGTTTCTATGACGGCGATAGGCCAGATATGAAAAGTAATATAGAAACATAGTAAAATTATAGAGATATTAAAGAATACTTTTTCAGAGTAAATAAATTTTAATAGGTACTATGTTAAAATTTACCAATATGTCATTGTAATTTTTCATTTACTTTATTTTAAATTCTACCGACTTTTCTGTTAATTTTTTTTCAGAAGTTGATTCTGTCCTCAGGTTCACAGCATTTTCTGTTAATTTTTAAAAGAATATTCTCTCCGTATACATATGTATATCTCGACAATCATATAGCAACTAGTAGATCTATTTAAACATTAGCGATTGTCATTGGTTAAAAAATTCATATTTTTTTAATTATGGTCCATTATTATTCTTTGAAAACTTCAGGAACTATTTAAGGGCAATTATAAGTTTTAAACACTTTTCATCAGTTTTATTTATTTTTCACACCTAAAATAAGCACTTTTACTTATTTTATACCCTCTAGAAGTGAGAATTTTGGTCAAATTCAGACTGTGTGGTTACAATTGGCTTGTCTCAAAAATCAACCATAAAAATACCCCATCGTCGCTTCAAATGTTGAAATAAATTAAAAACAACGCTTGAAAATAAGGGTTTCACCCTCCAATCTCCTTTTTAAGAGTATTGCACCACTTGACACCAGTCCAGATTATTATTTTCGAATTCTATTACCTAAAATCAATCATAACTAAAAGTTATTGTCAAAATGATTCCTTTACTGGACTATAACAACTATTATAGACAACTACGATAATTTATCTATAAATGCATGACTTCATTGTTTCGTTCAGTATCATTTAAAAAAAATTAATTATGCATGCACAAACACATACACAGTAATGCACACTTATATGCATTTACATATGTATGTATATTTTGTATATGCTACAAGTACATAATACATATATGTATGTATATAAATGAATGAAATTCATTATGCAAAGTTAATGTGAGGTATTTTATAATGATATTATTGAAATAAAAAAATATCTGTTGCGGTTTTTTAACCTCATCTTCATTTCATGCGGTATGTTAAACCGGGAGTAGACACGTAAATGACTCTTATTTAAATAAATCTTTGTAGTATACTTACAATTTTTTTTAAATAAGCCTTGCATAAATCAAAATAACTAATTCTAGTTATAAGATTTTGCACAAAAAAAATTATAATCAAACTGGAGAAAATGTATCTGGCATTTAAAATACTATCATTATAGTATTATTCCTTATAGTCGGGGAGGTGAGCGCGAAAAATTTGCAACTACTTTCTAAAAGCTGTTTTTTTGATATTACGTCACATTTGTGCTGTAGATATACAGCCTGCCGTCAGTCAGCTAGTTTCGTTAGCGTTTGGCGCAGGGGTGGTTTTAACTTTGTAAAAAAAACTATACACGTTGCAACTACTTTCTAAAATTAGAAAATTAATTTGTAAGCAATATACTAAGTAAAAAAACTTTTTTATCATAGTCAGTCATCAAAATCTTGCAACCGGGCGCGTCAGCAGCGCGTCTAATTCGTAAAAAATCTATACATCGTAAAAGTACTTTCTAAAATATGAAATTCGGTATAAGAGTTAGAAATATTATTATTAAAAAAAATAGTCAGTCCAAATTTTATCTTAACAAATGCCGTCAGCAGCTGATTTACCACCCCCGAGCCAAACGCTAACGAAACTATAGCTGACTGACGGCAGGCTGTATATCTACACCATAAATGTGACGTAATATCAAAAAATCAACTTTTAGAAAGTAGTTGTAAATTTTGGCGCTCACCTCCCCGACTATAAGGTATAATACCTATTGTTCGTGAAACTGGGCATAAATATTAAAAACTGTATTTCAGCAAATATATATATCGAAATAAATACGAAGAACTGTTGGTGTCTTAAAAAAATAACGTGTCTAGTTCTGGGTTAACCATCATCTTCATCTCATGCAATATGTTAATGTGTGAAAAAAAGAACACACGTTTTATTGGGACTGTTGTACGCTTGACAAGAGCAGATGTATTTAATAATTGCTTTTTAACAGCGCGGTTAAGTCTTGCGTTAATTCTGCATACAATTATATGCAGAGTTGTTTTGTTAAAGTAAAATCAGCATGTGAGGTTACGTGTTTGTATTTTTTTTCGTGTCGATGTTATTTAGTTTTTAATTGTTGATTTTGGGTGACTTTGTTATGGTAATATTTGATGACATGGGTTTTTGTGGTCGTGAATTATTTGACAGGAGTTATGACATAAAGTACACGCATGTCAAATATATTTGCAGTGAAACTTCTCCGAATCACCAGATTATTTCAGGTTAATGAAAAAAGTAAAGTGGTCACTTATCTTATGACAAGTTATACCAAAGATTTAATTGTTTAAGGAAATGGTCGTATAGGAGAACGGATCGGTTTAAAACGTTTCGATGTTTATAATTCTGAAATATAAATGCAAAATTAATTGGTCATCAATAACCTCAATAAAGGTTATATAAATCAAAATAATCTGCCGTGTGCCACAGGACTTTCTTATACGTAATAATGACAGTGAACAGTGTACGTGATTTTTATTTTAGTGAAGGATATTTCTGACAAACTAATAAAAGATAGAGTAAAATGAATGAGACATAAACTATAGAAATATTATTTTATAAATTATGTATCAAACGAATTTTGTTCAAACACGTACAGTCTCTGTAATACGTATAAGAAAGTCCCATGACACTCATGGCAGATATTTCTTCTCTGTTATGAACCATTTGAAATGTACTTAAAAACGAATACTTGGTAAAAAAAAAAAATTAAATTTGTTTTTTCGAAAAAATGAATAGAACATAAATTATAGATAATAATATTACCTACAATTTTCAACTTGGCCATTTTTCTCTAATTCGCACTGTTTCAGTGTAATTCGAAAAATTCAAAAATCGATGTAGGTAAACATTCGTTTCCGGTTGAATGATCGTTTTCAAAAATAGGAGGTTTTCTTCCCAGGCAAAAATCAATCTTAAGTATAAAATTCCACCTTTCTACGATTTGTCGTATTTGAGTTACAGCGTCTACAGACAGACAGACAGACAGACCGACAGACACACAGACATCATGGCGAAAATAGTCAGAATGGATTCAGGGAAGGTCAAAATTGATAATTCCATCAAAAACCGGATTTCGAAAAAAATCGCGTTTACTATACTTACTTATACTATATGTATATTTCATATACATAGGTATAAGAAAGTAAAAATACTCTTACTCCCAAACGACTAATGACGGAAGGCTAAAATTATATATTTAAGATAAACTTTCATCTGGGAAGACATCCACCTTATTTTTATAACAATCACTAAACCGGAAACGGATGTTTATTCTTGTAATTTTTTAATTTTTTTTAAATAAGAAAAAAATGTTATAAATAAAAAATGTCGAGTATGTTACTATCTATAATTTATTCCCCATACATTTTTTTCCAACACTTATGATTTAGCCAGAAATATATTTTTTTTAAATCTTTATTTAGAATAATCTATACTGGTTGCTGGGTGCTTTGACCGTACGGATCACGACTCATACCGTCATGTCGCACGATGACCACTGCAAACTAAATGAAATAGAGTATACAGTGTTTATTCTCAGTATTACGTATAAGAAAGACCCATGGTACCTATGGCAAACACGTACAGTCTCTGTAATACGTATAAGAAAGTCCCATGACACTCATGGCAGATATTTCTTCTCTGTTATGAACCATTTGAAATGTACTTAAAATCGAATACTTTGTAAAAAAAAAAAAAAATTAAATTTGTTTTTTTTCGAAAAAATGAATAGAACATAAATTATAGATAATAATATTACCTACAATTTTCAACTTGGCCATTTTTCTCTAATTCGCACTGTTTCAATGTAATTCGAAAAATTCAAAAATCGCTGTAGGTAAACATCCGTTTCCGGTTGAAAGATCGCTTTCAAAAATAGGAGGTTTTCATCCCAGGCAAAAATTAATCTTAAGTATAAAATGTCACCTTTCTACGATTTGTCGTATTTGAGTTACAGCGTCTACAGACAGACAGACAGACAGACAAAAAAAAAGACATCATGGCGAAAATAGTCAAAATGGATTCAGGGAAGGTTAAAATTGATAATTCCATCAAAATCCGGATTTCGAAAAAAATCGCGATTACTATACTTACTTATACTATATGTATATTTCATATACATATAGTATAAGAAAGTAAAAATAATTCAATATTTCATTAGGAGGAATAAGATTATCCACAAAATGTTTATTTTTCCTATATTCCACCCCCTTACCTCACAAATTAAATAACAAAACGTTTATTAAATAAACTAAAGTAACTTTTTTGTCCATTTTATAGACAACTAGCTTGGCCCGCGCGGCTTCGCTCGCGTGTACTACGGAATTATTGTTTAGGATTTAAAAAATATATAGTTGATTATTTAAAAGTTAATTAATGAAAACAATTTAAACAATTAACAATCAAAAGAATACCGGCCTGTCCCCTCTGCCCAGCGCAGCGTCTACATACTACATAGTCGTAATTCGCGCGAATTTTTACGAATAATGTTATTGTATATACTTATTTCACGTTATTTCCTAAACCAAAAGACCAAATTGAATTCTGTAAAAGGCAAATTATATCTACATTAAATACTTATGACGATGAAATCATTTATTTCGATAAGGATTAAAGTTTTGCAGGTCATAATTCCATGTAAACAGAACCCAAATATTTTATGTTTTCTTTGTAACATAAAAGCAGTCATTGTGGCTTAAATATAAAAGTTAGACATATGGTGTCGCGGATTTTATTGTAGCACTTTTGATTCTACACAATTCTTTAATACATTATTTTGTTCTATATTCAACGGTTTAGGCAGCGTATTGCAAAACAGCGCGCCGTCGCACATTGGTTTGAAATCACGAAAAGCTGGCCAAAAGTCGTTTTTTTTTTTTATATATTGGGACTTTTAACTATTGGAATAGCTGAAATGATACATCTAGTATATGTATTACCTGTGATAGACAAGGTCACGTGTCACTACCTACCTGTAATATTATGTTCTTTTGCAACTAGCGAGCGCATAATAACTGATCTCGTGAACACGTGTAAAATAAGTTTTTTCAAACGCGGATAAAAAGTTTATTAGTGAACGTTTTTCAATTGTTTAAAATGGATTCTTTTCCTGAAGGTGAGTACAATATTAATCTGTTGATCAAAATTAATTTATACATCATGTCAATGAGTCAATTAATGATCTTTTCAACGTAATTTTGGTGATTGATTTTTAAAAACTCGAGATAAAAAAAGCAATAAGTCAAAACTCTTGATACATCCTGTCTTGAAACCAACTTTATACTGTTTATTAAACATTTTTCTAAAACATATCAAAGAATTGGCTGCCGAATGGTGCCTATTAGGTTTTTAGGTAAGATTTAGTACAATGATGTCTGAGAATGTAGAAATACCGTATGTACAGATAGTAGCATTATATTAGATCAAGTTTTATAAAATTACTTCAATTATACTTTTGTACATTATAAAATGTACTGTGAAGACAGTGACGTAGTAACGGGGGGGGGGCAACCCCCCTCCCCCCCAAATGTTCAGTGTTCTAAAAAAAAACGTATGTTTTGAGGAAACATCAGTTCAAAATACCTTCCAAAATTTAACACATATGTATATACCCCCCCCCCCCATCGAAAAGTATTGATTTTTTTTTCACTTTTACAGAAAATCTAAAGAATGATGCTGCAAGTAATCTTACGGAAGGAAACTTTCGTACTCGTGAAACCACATTTAAATGATAATATAGTTGTAATAGCTGTTAATTACTTTAGCCCTACTTTTCTATACCCCAACTAGAATTTTCAATCAAAAATTATGTACACATGTAATTTTTCAATCTATTGTAATAAGAAAATTACTGTATATATATGTAACTTCTTATATTAATAAATGTTTACCTATGAAATATTCATTGTAATAAAAATTTTACTGTATATATGTAACTTGTTATTTCGCTAATTTTAAGTGTTCCTATGTAAAACTTTGTAATATGTATGCAATAACTCTAAAAATATGACTTTATAATTGTAATTAGCGCACTCGAAAGCTCTCATATACCGAGTTTCCTGAGAATAGACACGGTTTTCCAGTAATTCGTCCGCCATTTTGGATCCGCCATTTTGTTTTCAAAAATTTTACTACATATTTGTAAACAGTGCATTCGAAAGCCCCCATATACCGAGTTTCGTGAGAATAGACGCCATTTTGCACTAAGTTATCCGTCATTTTGAATCCGCCATTTTGTTTTTCAAAAATTTGATTTTATATTCGTTATCAGCGTATTCGAAAGCCCCCATATACCGAGTTTCGTGAAAATAGACACAGTTTTGCAGTAAGTCGTCCGCCATTTTGAATCCGTCATTTTGTTTTCCTAAAATTTGACTTCATATTCGTAATCAGCGACCTCGAAAACCCCCATATACCAAGTTTTACTTCAATCAAACAATATCTTCATATTATGGCCAGCTTTTCGTGATTTCAAACCAATGTGCGTCGGTCAATTTTTTTCCGACTTGATTTACTATTATCGTCACTGCTTAGTTGTTATGTTACCTAACGTAACAAAATATAGCCTTTAACCTGGCCAGAGAATGTACCTATGAATTAAAAAAAAAATCACGTAAATCGAATAAGTGGTTCTCGAGTGATAAGCGCACTAACGGACAGACAGACAGACAGACAGAGAGACGTTGAGCTTTATATATATTAAGGATAAGGATGACACCCCCTCCCCAAATTGTAAATGTAGTTTATTAAATATACTAAAGTAACGTTTTATCTTTTTTATAGACACAGTTTTTATTTTTGTCGATCGAAATGAATTAAAACAAAAATTCTGTATTTTTAAATAAATAAATAACAAAATTATTTTTTAATTGCGACGAAATTCAGAAAATGGTAAAACGGTTAAACTATTGACATAACAGTCATATTAGTTCGTCAAAGCCGATACTCGTAAAAACTGGTAAAAAGGCAACTATATATGGGATTCAGTCGGATTTTTATTTTGAGTCGTTATATCCGGTTTCGACTGTAGTACTACAATATGCAGATAACTTGTACAATAGGCAAAAGTTAGTAGAACCGTTATACAGAGTGATTCAGCACTGTCGTGCCAAATTTTAACAGTAGATTGAGAAAAATATTGAAAGCAAAATACTTTTAATAAACATGTGTCCGAAAATTTTCCATGAAGAACTACAACGCTCCAAAGATTTGGCTCAAAATGAGTTTTTATTTAATATCTAGAGAAACCTTTGTGATAAAATTATGAAATTTGGTATTCGGTTTAGTTATAATAAGTGTTATCGATTTCTTGTATTAACCAATTATAATTTAGACCAGGGCTGTATGGGACCAGTGGGCTCATCGATTTTTATCTAGTATTTTTTGTACTTAATACGGATACTCCAAATTGCAAAAAAAATATTTATATTCTTGTTCTATGATTAAAGGTCATAAAAAAAGTTCATTTAAAGAAACCTCCTAATATGAATTCTCTAAGATCTATAGCCAGTTGTATTACTGTAATATGTACTAATAATTTGGCTAAAAAAGCGAAACTAAAAATGACTATGGTATGTTGATAAGGATGAATTTTTGAGGTATACTTACATATATTAACTTTTTGTCTTATATTAGTTTTTATCATAGAACAAGAATATAAATTTATTATTTGTAATTTGAAGCATCCGTATTAAGTTAAATTCTGCATGCTTTCTTTTCCATCGATATTTCTCGAAAACAGTTTATCCTATGACAAATAAGCAAAGTATATTTTTGTGTATTTTGAGTATTTTGTGTCGTATAACCTTCAATAAGTGCCCAACTTTATAAAAATATTAAAGAACAAAAAATACTAGATAAAAATCGATGGGCCCAATGGTTCCATACACCCCTAGTCTAAATTATAATTAGTTAAAACAAGAAATCGATAACACTTATTATTACTAAATAGAATACCAAATTTCATAATTTTATCACAGATATTAAATAAAAACTCATTTTTAGTAAAATCTTTGGAGGCCTGTACTTCTCTTACGAAAAATTTCCACACATATTTATTAGAAGTTTTTTGCTAAAAATATTTTTCTTAATCTACTGTTTAAGTATGGCACGACAGTGCTGAATCATCCTGTATAATAGTATTATCCACTGAATTTTCAACCGTTCTAATTTTAATCCACACTTTTAACAAATTGACTGAAAGTCAGTTTCGCTGTGCAGTCAGCTCCCTAATATATCATTAGAGCAAAGTTTTAGTATCGGTTAAAGGAGGAAGAAGTCTTGTAATCATGAAGGATTATGAACAAAGTTTCTTGTAAAGCATGGAATTTCGAATGAAGCTACTGGCTTCAGAATTAAATATATTTACATATTAAGTATATACAGTAACAATTTAAAAAATAATTTACACAAATATATTTTCGAAATATTGTTTTTTTAATATTATTATTAAATAAGAGGCATACAATTTGATTTATTTATATTTTTAACATTATACTCACAGAAAAAGAAAGTTATTATGATAAACCCCTTCCGCCATAATTTTTTTCGAGTATTTACCATACATCCACATTTTGAAACTTTCATAACAATTTTTTACTATTTTTAGAATGATGTATGTTTGTAATAATCTTTGTTTCAGTTCCTGAAACTACAAACACGCATAGTTTCGAACAACCCAAGATATATACGCAGTGTCGAGGTCGCAACTAAATACACTGTGACCGTATAATTCACACTAATTACGGTGATGAGGTGACGGCGTTTCATAGCCAGCTAGGTTTTGCAACAGGACTCTGTGGAATGTTACACTAACGTCCTTAACGATATAATGTGGTCATGTGGAATCAATTTCAGGACGGCCGCAAATATCTTATGAATAAAATCTCTGTGGTTAAATAAAATATATATTAATTTTTTTTCCTTAAAGAAGGATTCACATTCTGATGAGAATAACTAATATTTTTATTATTTTTGGTTTTGATTAATATTTCTGAACTTTTCCACGATTTTCCTGATATATGATGTACCTATATTGAATATAAATGTAAATAACAATAAATATTTTATGACTTATTAACTTTTGTTATAGTAATAAACAGATTTTGTTCGAAAGTTTCTGATTTAATAGTAAAAAAATTAAGAGCACTTGCATTAGTTTTCATTTTACAGCAAGTTTTGCTTCGAAATTGCGTATCCGCTCCCGCCGCATATAAAATAATACAGATTATCGTTTTTCCAATCGACAAAATTTTTTTACAAAAATTGTGCTTATTTTAGATATATTTAACTAACGTTTTTGAAAATTTAAGGCCTCTAGGTTTATTATTTTCAATTGTAGAGCAGTATACCTCAGATTTTTCGCGCGTCAGTGGCACGTTCGTTTACTCTGTTAAAAATATTTACTGAATTTTGATGAAATTTTGCATAATTGTTCGAATTACTTTAATTTAGCAGTATAAAAATTAAGAGTAGGTACGTCACTAGCATTATTTTTCATTTTACAATTACTTAGTTAGGCTACAAAATTTAGTATTCCCTCGTGCCGCGTATAAGACATACGCGTTTGCCGTTTTGCAAATAAACAAACAATTTTGATCAAAAAAAATATGCTTATTTGGGATGTATTTACCTAACGTTTCTGAAATTTTTAGCCCTCAATTTTTCGATGATTCAATGTTATTTATATCAAAAATTTCGGGAAAAAGTCCCGGAAAATCATTATTTTGTTAACGTATTCTTATTCAGCAACTCTCAAAACCCCTACAGGTAAAAAAATTTCGTCGAAAAAAAAACGACTGGAATGTTTCTGATTTCAAATAGGATGGTATAACGAACATTAAAAAAAAAACTACATCAAAATCGGTGCTGTTTCTGAGGGTTCCAAAGCTTTGACCATTTTCAAGCTTCATTGACTCGACTATAATGAATAAAAAGCAATCAGGAGAGAAACATTTAGTATTTCACCTTCTGTCATGTATGGATAGTTGCTATTAGTTTCGAAATATACCATTAAAATGAGAATAACATACCCACAGTAATCCACAACGAAATCGACTGTCAGTATAGGTATAATATATGTACATATAAACATAAAAGAAGACTTGTTAATAAACAAATGGATCTGTCAACTGATACTTCTTCAACCACGACATAAAACTGTGCTTGAGGATAAACCTTTTCTATTGATTTATTATCAATAGGTGATAAGTATAGGAAGCGCTACTAAAGCGGTATTTATCTGTAAACGCGTACCGTCGACAAATAAACGACCCACCCGAGAAAGAGTTATGTCAGCGCTTACAGACAGCGTCATGTGCAAACTTATGTGCATGTATCTATCTACATGTATAGGTAATGTATGTGGTATAGAACGTTTAATATGTTTATTGTTTGTTGAATGAATATACCGTTTAGTGTTGGAATAAATTGTTTTAGCTATTAATTATACATTATACAGTGTTCATGATGAAAGGAACAAATTCGTTTAAAATTCATGTAGCTAATTATTTTGTGGAAAAATGCTCGGATATGTCGATTAGTGTTTTTAGTTGTGGATTTTTTGACATAAGAAAATTGTATACAGAGTGTCTCAAAAAGATCATATACAGTCATCATTGATTTTTTTTAATGGAACAATCTGTATATTATGCCATTTTTGAATTGTACGATAAATTCTGAACACTTTCTGTAAAATATACGATAGCTCTAAAAATCAGTGGTTTTTTGGAATAATGACGTTTGAAATGTGTTTCAAGAACATATTATACAGTCATCATTGATTTTTTTAATGGAACAACCTGTATATTATGCCATTTTTTAAGTGTATGATAAAATCTGGACACTTTTTGTACAACCCTCTCAAAAATCAGCGGTTTTTTGAAAAATAATGAAAACCGCTGATTTTAAAGATATGGTACGTTATGCAGAAAGTATTCAGATGATGATGATGATGATGATGATGATGATTTTATATGTCGGCTGGATGTTGTCCTCTACCGACAGCTCCTTCGTGATGATCTTGAGTTTTGTGTTTTTTTTTTTTTTTTTTTTTTTTTTTTTTTTTTTTTTTTTTTTTTTAAATTTAATATTATTATTTTGTTGTATATATATGAAGTTGAGATATATTATGGATGGGGATGTTGCATATGGGCCGATCATTGCAGGTTTAACTGAACTAGAGGGCCATGTTCATGGAGTAAAGGGTAGAATCAGTAAGGGATTCATTTAAGGACATATTATTTATGTTTATTTATTTTTTTACCATATATTATATTGTAATTTTTGTTTGTTCTATGTATGTCATAATTTCTTGATATATAGTAGTATCTGAGAGTAATTCGTGTAGTGTTGTGATCCTTTTGTTTTTCTTAGCTAGGTTGTCAGAGAGTATTTTTCTTTGTAAAGTATATAAAGGACACTGTATAAAAATATGTTCTAGGTTTGCTGTGGAGGCGTTATCGCAAACGCAGAATGGTGACGGTCGTTTTTTTATTTTAAATAGGTAATCAGGAGTGCAGGCAATTTACCGTACAACTGAAAAATGACATAATGAAAACAGGTTTACTGCTAATTTACCGGGTTTTATTTATTTTTTCTCAAAATTGCACAATTTAAGTACAAGTATATTTGTTTGACAAAATTTAAACGAGTAATTTGATTTTTTATTAAATGAACACTTGTATACGGAGTAAAGGGTAAATATACGTTTTGAGAGTTCCGTTAGTCTCGTGTGTATTCTTTTTGAGAGGTTTCACTGTAATGTAAATAACGAGTATATCAACCATTCAGAACTAAAGTCACTAACTTTAGCAAACAGAGAAGAAAAAGGTTTTATAAACAGATTGTAGGAAGTATCAATTGATCAGTAAATAGTGTCTTATTTGTTTCGTTTTCTGAAAAACAAATTCGTTTATCGGTAGAATGGTTCATTCAATAAAAAAATGTTATGAACAAATGAACACATTTAGAAATAAGTTACCTATGTCTTTATATTTTTTTATGAAATAAAAATATAGTATATGTAAATAATCTAAAATGTTATTAATTTTTACCGATACCTAAGTGTAATAACAAGAATTTTTAAAGTAAAGTAAAATCATGATTATTTTTTTACCCAAAAAATCTATATTTATAGTATCAATTCAAAAATTAAATAAATTTAATACATCAATGAAAAACTAAAAACCAGCTAATAGTAAAAACTCTTCAGATAGAGGATAGTGGGGTAGTCACAGTTTTTTTTTGTAAATATTAATTTTCTTCTTATATTTTATTAGCATTGATAATGAAAGTTTAAAACTAATGAATAATAATATAAAAATAATAAACAATATACATATTTAATGGTATCTTATTCAAGTTTTAATTTATTTGATTTTCTCCCTAGATGTTCATAACCACCCCACTCTCCCTTCCTTCCTTACATTAGATATTCCTATCAAGTTAGAACCTTTAATTGCATTATAGGTTCATTTAAATTAATTTTATACTTAATTTACTCCAATAAATATAAATTCTACCATCCACTAATAAAATCACGTACAAAATTATCACAAAATTAAATAACACTAGCAACAAACAACTATCTGGCTATAAACACGAAAACTAATTTCAACAAATTCTGGTAGGTACAGTATTAAACACAATACAATATAGTACTCGTAAATAGTGTGTGTATATATATGTGTGTGTATGTGTGTGTAGTTTACAACCTTCCACATTTTCTTTTGTGATATCTGCACGGATTTCATCCACTAATTAATAAAATCCAGCGGCGCCTCGAACACTAAATTAACCGACGTGTTCGCTGTTTAAAACGTAATTAAGGGGATAAATTTCGTCGCTGTTATCAGTTTTAGACAAGTACTTTAATACAATCATCCCGTTACATGCAAAAATTAAATGAAAATCGGTGAGTCGATATTGATTTTATTTCATATAGAATGCTGGCTACAATGTTATAATAAATTTTAGTAAATAATGATATAAATAAATCTATATCTATAAAAGAGTTTGTCCTTAGCCACTCACTCACTTATTCACTCATTTATTTACTCACTCACTCATATATCAACGTACAGCCCAAACCCCTGGACCTAGAAACGTGAAATTTCGTAGGTGCCTTCCTTTTATGTTGTAAGCACCCACTAAGAAAGCATTTTTCGAAATTCAACCCCTACGGGATTAAACCAGGGTGTCAAAGATTATATAAAAAAATATTTTTTTGGTTCGCATTTAATTGAAACTTATCGAACATACAATATAAATATAAATAATGAAACAATTATTTCAGCATTTCCCAAAAATTTAACCCCTACGGGGTTGGAAGGGTGGAAAAATTTGTAAAATATTTTTTTTTTGTATTCACCGAATGAAACATTAGGTACTATACAAGACAAATATCAGTTACGAAAATTCAGCCTCTATGGAAATAGGGAGGGGTAAAAATTTGATATATTTATCTTCATAATTGTTGAAGATATTAAAGTAAATTCGGACAAATTAATATTCAATTAAAAATTAAAGTTCGATATTCAAGCCCTAATAGCATGGGACGGGGACGAGGATGGATTTAGATACGTTTATCTGTATACCTGTTTTATTTATAAAAGTAAATTCGGGCAAAATAGTAATCTATTAAAATAAAAATTTCGACATTCATTATAATGGTGGAGTCGGGCAAATTAATCTGCAATAAAAAAATCGATATTCAACAAATGGCTAGGTTAAACAGGGGGTTAGTTTTTACAAATTTTAACTAAAATGCGAGATATTTACGTTTTTTTATAGGTAATGAATAAAAATCAATATAAAAAATATGTCATCCGCCATCACGTATGGAGGGTTCTAATTAGTTTCGAATTTTACGCGAACGAAGCCGCGGGATTCCGCTAGTACTTTATAATTGATTTTATCTTCTAAAACAGCGGTTCTTAAGCTAGGGTGCGTTGAACTTTTACCAGAGGTCCGTGAAAAATGTTTTACATAAATACTTTTTTGTTTCTATTTACTAATGACTTATTAGTATCTAAAGACCTTCTTTGCTTTTTTTTGTCAGGAGGGGTCCTTGAAAAATAATTGAGCATAACGGGGTCCCTAGACCACATTAGTTTAAGAACCTCTGTGTTCTTTTTTCTTATTTTGCTTTTTATCATCTGGGTGATACCTTTTTCCGATAGATCAATAAAAGTGTAGAGTTTATATAAGTTATTTAATTAGTCGATAGTCAGAAGTCAGAGAAAGGTATAAAGGTATTGCAAAGATATCGATATCGATGGAGAAGGAAGATGCTGATAGGCCGATCATAGCAGGGGTAAACGAACATGGTGACCTGAGTAAAGGATTTTAGACATAAGGGTCACAACAAAGGAGAAAACATTTTGATTATTGAATGGGAAAGCATTGTATTTTAATATAATTTTCATATACAGCTAGAGTAAATATTTGTTGATATTTGATTACTACCATTCCTGAATCATAGTTTATAGGCATTTTACTGTAAAACAGCTTAATTTGAGGACAATCGGTCAATGGGTGTTAAAATGGTGGACATTTAAACTAATTTTTAGTGTAATTTATTTACTAATTATTATATTATTGTAGTATCTACTTTACATTGTTTCAAATTTTACGATTCTTTATTTTATAAAAATAAAAAATTAGTCGATAAAACCCAAAAGTACCTATACCTTGCTCCTAAAGCCTCTAAGACTGGTGGCATTACCTTATTAATTTTTATAATAAAGTGAATTAAATGTTTAATAGAAGAGGTGTACTTTATAATGAATTTTATTAAGTTTACTGAAAGTCTATATTTCCGAAAATTTTAATTTTCTCAACTAATTGATTTATAAAGTCACTCAGTTTGGCTTCCGAACAGCTATTAGTAACAGAATACATAAGTAGGTACGTTATCCTATCAATGGTTTAATTGCATTTGAAGTAAGTTCAACTAATTTCCACTATGTCGAAGTCATGATATTTAATTACCTCTCCGGTATAAACAAAATAATTGAGTTAACGAACATTCGTAACCTCTGTACAAATATTAAATTACTCATTTGTTTTACTTCCTGCTGTACTATACATACAATAATACAAATATACTATTTGTAATTAGCACCAGCTAAAACTAATACATACGTACATATTCTAAAGGTCAATCGTTTATTAGTTGTATAAATATTATCTTAAAGATGCACTTCTATTACATTTTAGTATAAAAGAGGTCGAAAAACAGTGAAGAAGAATTTTATGTGATTTACAATTTTTTTTTTAAATTAAATAGGTACCTAAAAATAAATTTTATATCTCATGTCAATCAGTAAAAGAAACCTTATGCCTTGTTTAGATGTAAACACAAAGTACAGTACTCGGCCGAGTACTCGTCCCGTGTAAACAAGGCATTACTTTTAAAGGAAATAATCGATCTTTCAGTTCAAAATAGAAAATTTTTATAATGAAAGTTGTGAGAACGTTATTTCCTATAATTTATGTCCTATTTATTTTTTCTGTCTTTTGTCAATTAGTCAGAAATATTATTTAATAAATTAGACATACGTAAACAGTATACCTACACTCACAATCAGTACTACGTATAAGAAAGTCTGAGCTGACTATAATCTACAGCCAAAGATGTATTTATTAACAATACTATCCAGTATTACAGCCTAGCTAACAAAATTTTCTAGCTTGCAAGTACTTTCAACAGGATATCAAACTTATATGACAGTTCTCTTGGAGTTTTTGAAAGATAGTTGCATACGAAGTTAGTAAAAACCAAGGTATGTAAAGTATATTTACTAAAATGTATTTACTGAGTATAAACGATAAAAACTAACTTAATATGCATGCAACTGTCTGTCAAAAATATCAAGAGAACTGTCATATAAGTCAGAAACCCCGCAAGAAAGTGCTTACAAGCTAGCAAATTTTGCTAGTATCCATCTATATTATAAAGCTCAACGTCTCTGTGTCTGTCTGTCTGTCCGTTTGTGCGCTTATCATTCAAGAACCACTTATCCGATTTACATGTTTTTTTTAATTCATAGATATATTCTATGTTTGGGTTATTGGATATATTTAGTTACGGTAGGTAACATAATGAATAAGCAGTGACGATAATTGTAAATCAAGTCAGAAAAAATCGTAAATATCTTGACTTCTATGCGAGATAATTTTTTCCATAAAACCCCCACCACCGTAGTATTTCTACATCGGATCTAATGAAACTAATGCTTCTTGCGATTATTAAAAAAAATAATGGTTTTCGAGTAAAAAATTGAAAATCCAGAAATTACTGTTTGTTTTACTCCATATCATAAAAAATGGACATTTTCAGAAAAAATGTTCCACACAAAAATTACCCGTTAATTACGAATCTGCAACAAAAAATATGGGTTCAGATTTGAAAAAGAAAAGTTG
The DNA here is from genome assembly GCA_949319165.1 of Sialis lutaria. Classification (NCBI taxonomy): domain Eukaryota; kingdom Metazoa; phylum Arthropoda; class Insecta; order Megaloptera; family Sialidae; genus Sialis; species Sialis lutaria. The sequence goes on from OX439241.1 coordinate 21,408,449, forward strand.
AACCCCAAAACATATCATGGCGACCTTTTCAAGGTAAACCCTTAATGTCAATATTCAGCCCCTTCAAAGCCATGGAGCTTTTTTCTGAAAATTTTTGTCTGAAAACTCGTTATTTTGGAGATAATTCACTGGAAAGTCTTTAAAAAATAACCGGTATTAATGAAAGAAAATATCTATTGCATCACAAATTCGTCAGTAAGTATGGTACATTTTGTAAAACTTTATGTCAACAAAAGTTAATTTTGCTCGACATACAATTTGATGATCGCACACGGATCAAGTAACATACATACACGACGTTAAATGGGTTGTTCCTGTTGTTACGTAACACGTGTCCCTGGTATTACATCACGCAATGGTAAATAACGTCGTCACGTCTGTTTCCGCGTAGTTAGCTGTGGACAGCTTTTAACAATTACCGCAAATGTATGTGATATAATTAACGATTAATCCTGTCGAAAATGAATAGGAACAGTGAATGATTGATATGATTCGAGATGTTTCGGTATTCAGTAAACGGAATTGTTGTCAAAATAACAGAGAATAATAGCATATAGGTATGTACAAATAATTCTCACTTATGATATATTATGTTTGTATTTACGTCGTATAAGCCATAAATTAATTAAATATTAACTTGATTGTATTGTTTTATAGCTTTGAAGCTATAAAATTTGTTAGCTTGCAAACGCTTTCAAATGGGGTATCAAAGTTATATGACAATTCTCTTTGAGTTTTTGACAAATTGATTTTCATCGCTTTTACTCAAATAAAAAAAGTTTAGTAAATATACTTTACATAACTTTGTTATAACTTACTATGCATGCATGAAACTATCTGTCAAAAACTCCAAGAGAACTGTCGTATTAGTGTGAAACCCCATTTGAAAGTGTTTACAAAAAAAAATTGTTAACTAGGCTGTAATGCGGTGTTTACACCGAAAAAAACAAAACAGCAACACAGTGTTTTAAAGCACTTTGTATTTAAAAATGTATGCGATTTATTGCACTTTTGTAAAAAAGACACGATGTTGTTGTTTTGTTTCTTCGGTGTAAACACGGCATAATACCGGACATTAATGATTTAAATAAAAAAATGTTTGATGAGTGACATTCATCAACGTCCAGTCAAAAACCCTTGGACCTAGAAACGTGAAATTTATTGGTGCCTTCCTTTTTAATCGTTAGTACCATTAACGACATATTTAACATGAGGTCTTATGGAAGAAGGAGCTAAAATGGCAAAAAACATAGATACTATACATAAATCAACGAGGTATAAGTTATACTTATCAGTCGGTGTTCTTCGTGTAGAATCAATTGAAAAATTACCTGGAACAAAAAGAAAACAATGTTAATATAAATAATAATTAAACATTTGTAAAGAAAGTTTTTAAGAAGGTAATTTATAAAAACTCAAATATACAGTAAAAACCAGTTATAACGACATCCAAGGGACCGGTCATATTGGTCGTAAAAAGCGGATAGTTGTAATAATCGGTAAAAATGCAATTATATGGGATTCAGTTGGGCTTTTATTTTGAGTCGTTAAAACCGATACGGTTTCTACTGTTATCAGTTTCAGGAAGGTATATAATATATAGGCCCATTAAATTGGATTTGAAATGTATGATTGAGGTGAACAAATTTCACATAAACAGGATTTTCATTATTGTATTCTCTCAAAGAACATGGGACAAAAAACCCTGCGATGTGGAACTATAATTTAAAATAATTTTTTTAAATTACAAAAACTACGTGTATACAATAATAATAATAATTCTACAACTAACTGTAAAATAACACGATTTAAAAAAATGATAATATTTAAAAAATTCACTGTTGGTTAATTGGGCTAGTATGTAGAAAATATTCGCATAGTTTCATAATAAACAATACACAAACTTGTAGTTTATAACGATTTAATGGTAAACAAGCGTAATAGATACATACATTGTGCTATTATATGTATATAAAATAAAAATCTAAAATGTATTTTAATCATATAATACATTTTATATATAAAATAGGTCATATAAATGCACCGATAAAGCAAAATAGTTAATCCCATTTATTTATCACTAGATAAAGTGTATCATTTATACCATTTAATAGTACCAATTAATATCAATGGTAGTCAAATGAATATGAATTAAAATAATTGAAAATGAGGCAATCGCGTTGAAGAGAAACACTCAAGTGCACTTTAGTTTGATTTCTTTTAATTATTGAGAGTAATTAGAAGCACATGTTTTATAAAACAACTGCATCTTTATCTTAATTGAACAAAGATCGTTTGAAGTTCGACATCAAACAGTGGTTAATCTATTTTATTAAATTTTTATCAGAAATCAAAACGTGAATATCACTTTTTACCTTTATTTTAAGGGAGTGTCATTAAGTAAGGATGATTTTTAAAAAATCCCTCCCCCCCTCTTCTTTTAAGGTTTCATAAGATTTGAACGATCCCTCTGGTCATTCGTGACAAAGTTAACATAAAAAAATTATTTATTATTAATAGGTACATGAAAAAATATTTTCAACAGTGGAAACTGGTCTCAATTTAATAATTTGAAAGTAGGTATTGGTTTCTGGGTATAAACCACGTCGATTTGGACGTTAAATATAGCTCTGAAGATATACACTATAATATGCGACCCTATAAAATTCCATTCGTTTTTTATTTAATACAGGATGTCCCAAATGTCACTCCACCATTTTAAAACAGAATAACTGTTTCATTTCGTAATAATTCACTTTTGTTCTTTCATAAACAGAAAACACACTTCTTGGAAATAAATTTTATTTTGTTTTGAAAATTACATCCTTTAAATAACCACTGATTTGCGCTTCACACTGACGCACTCATTTTAACCCTTTGAGCAGGGCCGCGCCGACCCTTGGCAGCGCCTGTGTGCAAAATCTATAAAGCGCCCCTTGTTCTGTTATTGTCATAGATAAAAAAACGGGTTGTTTATGCTTGGTTATTTAAACACTAAGTAAATTATATATTTTTTTATTAATCATGTTTACATTTTATATAATTAAATTACATTTTATAAATTTTAAAAGTAATAATGCATATAATATGTATGTTATAATTCGCGAAAGAAAAGCGAGAAGTGTCGAAAATATCGAAAAATATAAAACATAATTATATTATTTCAACTCTTCTCGCTTTTCTGTTTGCGAAATCCTTGATAATTTTGTGTATATCTATATGCTCTAATATGGCATCCTCTATAGATATAATTGCTAAATTTGTCAACCTATCCTGGCTCATAGTTGAACGCAGGTAATTTTTTATAAGTTTCAATTTAGAAAATGATCTTTCTGCGCTTGCTACTGTGACTGGCATAGTTAGTAGAATTCGTAATGCTATGGTGATATTAGGGTATACGGCTGTCAAATTATTTAAAAATATGAATTCAAGAATTTTCACCACATCATTGTTTAATTTAAAAAAAAAGAGACTGACTTGACATAATTTCTTCGAGCAAATCATCGGCATTAATATCCGATGAGCCATTCGCGGAAAGTTTTTCCTGTAAACGATTACAGCTGATCCTTAAATGGTTTCGATCTTGTTCATTGCTTAGTTTAAATAAAAAATTAAACACGTCATTATGATTATTTAACAAATTAAATCTTTCGTCCACGGAAAATAACGCTTGATCCAATATGTAAAAAAATACATTAACTTTAAAAGAGGTTTTTGGATCATTTATAGTCTGGTCTTTGTGTTCATAATCAAAACTTTTTGGAATTTTACGACGTCTTAGAGGTCTGGAAACTTCAAATTCAGTCTCTGTACCTAAATTTTCGGCAATTTCTTTGCATTCATTTACAATTTTTTCAAAATTTTCGTCAGTTCTAATTTGTATTAAAAACTTCTTTAAATCCGATAAAGCATCTAAAGCTACCTGCATATTCATATCGACTGACTGTAGAATTTTGCTTACAAAGTTTACTTTTGTCAGTACTTGATGCCATACATTTAGTGAACAAATAAATGAAAAGGTAGATATCTTTTCTGCTAGACATTTAGCGTCATATTTTGCTTTTTGGTCGAATAATGTACTATTTGTAATTTCATATAAAGTATCATAAATTTCTGGTAAATTACTAATCATCGGTTTTATGGCATCTATTCTACTTGACCATCTTGTTTCGGACAATGGTTTTAAAGTTAGAGTTGTAATGTGTTTTTTAAATAAATCCCATCTTTTGGTAGAGGATGAAAAATATTTATACAATTCTTGCACTATGCTGAAAAAACCAGTTGTGTGGTAATTCAGGTTGGCAGCGTCGTTCACTATTAAATTTAAACTATGACTAGCACACGGTATATAGAAAGCACGAGGATTTAGATCCAACAATCTTTTTTGAAGACCATTGTTTTTACCACGCATATTTGATCCATTATCATAACCCTGCCCCCTTAAATTGTTTATATCCAAATTAATTTTGTCTAGTTCTTTTGTAATAAATGAAGTTAAGCCAGCGCCAGTTGTATTGATAATTGGACAGAAAGCTAAAAAGTGCTCCCTTATTTCCAACTTTCTGGTTTCCGTATTAAAATTAACGAATCTAATAATGATACTAATTTGCTCTACGTTTGAAACGTCTGGAGTACAATCCAGTATTATTGAAAAATATTTATTAACCCGACATAAATTCAAAATGAATTTTTGAATTTGAGTAGCGAGTACATCAATTATTTCGTTTTGGATTTTATCTCCAAGATAAGTCGGCATATTCTTGAAATCTGAATCATTCGTTACGCGCCGTATATGTTCAATCATGGAAGGATCGAATTTTCCTAACATTTCGATACATTTTAAAAAATTACCATTGTTACGGTCGTATAATTTGCTGCTCTGGCCACGAAAAGCCATATTTTGTGTACTTAGAAATTGAACTACATATATTATTCTTTTAATTATATCGTACCAGCGCTGCTTTTCTATTTCTAAAAGTTTTTGCTGAATACTGTCAATAGTGGTTTTATTTTTAAGAGACTGGCACAGCTCTGTCCATTTTTTATAATTATTGAAATGACCAGAACTTTTCTCATGTCTATTCAAATACAAAGTTAAATGTTGCCAATCACTAACTCCCTCGCAAAATGGATTGTTACGTTTGAATTCAAATAGCTTGCAACAGAAGCAATAAACTGCATTTTTGGACACTGAATAGAGCAGCCATTCTCTGTGATACTTTTCACCATTTCCTAAATGCCTGTCATAATAATACTCGGAAAATTTTCGCCCCGAAGAGTCACGCGGAAAATCATGATGTTTAACTTGTTCAAGCGGATTTTCTATCAAATATTGTATCATTGTAGCATTTAAAACTACTGGCCAGAGTCCAGGATCATCTTTGGAAATAGTTGGTATTAGCAGCGACAATTGTGTTGAGGTATCTTCAACGGCGTCAATTTCTATTTTTTTTTCCTCTTCAGAGGTCATAAGGTCTGAAATATTGAAACAAAAAAAAAGAAATTGCACTACGTACACTTATTTCCACTATGAATATTTTAATGTTTAATACAAATATTTTATTTTAACTAACGAATTATAATTCAATTAATATAAACAGCAGATTATATCATATTTGTTGTTTAGTTGTTTGTTTTAATATGACAACAATAAATAATGTTATAGTTACCCGTACAAATAGATCATTACATTAATAATATTATAAAACAATTACCAGTGCATGAAGCTTTTTTTGAAGCACTTTCAACATCTTCATCGATAGATTGACTGTTATCAATCTCAAAATACTCAGATGATTGCTTGGAAGTGGATGGTAGAGTAGTAAAATAATTATTTATTGCACACCCAAGCAGGCTCTGCTTGGAAGTGTGTTCTATTATCGTGCTAAAATTTTTTTTCGTATATAAATTGATAAAATGAGCATTATATCTTAAATTTCTTCAGTATTCCACTTACATTTTTACATTTTCTGATAGAAAACATTACAGTCTGCATTTATACTTAGTTTAATATCGATCGGTTTTAATTTTCTGTTATAAAAATATAAATAAAGTTCAATTTGTTGATTTAACCCCCTTTTTTGATAAAAACGCCGAACTGTAGGCTATATTTCGAAATAAATTTGCACCAATCCTTTTGAATTCACTTCATCTATTATCAGAATAGAACCCTATTAAAACTCAACAAAATTGGATAACTAGAAGTAACGAAATTTGCAGTTTATTTAAACAAAAATTCATATTTTGACAAGAATTATTTTTACAAATAGAGTAGTTACTCGGTAGTTCATAAGATTACCGTAAGGCGCTATTTCTTCATACGTCACTTCAAATTCCAAGTATTACAATTATTATATTGTGTTAATTAATATATAAATACATGTACATCGATACGTGCTGTATTTTAATTATTTTATTCAAAGCCAATCAATCTTTTTAATCAAGATAAAGTCTGGTAAGTTTGCATTTTTAAAACAAATATATAATGTACATATACATATACCTAACCTATAAACGTTACATTGTTGTTTCATTTTAAATGCTCTGCTAGACATCAGGTGAACACAGCTGTTATCGCTGCAATATGTGGATGTATTTATCTTTCTAATTATTATTATTAATTAATTAATTTACTTTATACATTTTACAAAAAAAATATTTTATATAAAAATTGTAAATTAAAATGATTGTTGTTTTATTACTATACATCCTAAATTTAAATAAAAACGGTAATAATCAATTGATATCAAGATTCATTGTTGATTTTCTAAAAAATCTTAATGAGTGATAAACTTCATATTATATATTTATATAATATTAATTACCTCCAATATTTTTTTGATATTATAAATTAATACATTTTTTTATGTTTAAGGGGTGTGCATTTTATGGCCTAGCCATAGTATTTTTGTTGTATTTTTATCATGTTCCTCTTCTCGTTTTCTTTTTCTTATACGATTCTGGTAACCAGATAATTTCTTTTTTTTATCTTGATCACTCATCGTAAAAATGTGTTAAAATCAACAACAAACACAAACTAAGTATTTTTATTAATGTTAATACAGTGCTTAAATTATACGATTAAACTAGCTATGCCCGCGCGGCTTCGTTCGCAAGGAGTACAGAATTATTATTTAATATTTTTGAAAAAAATATTTATAGTAGTTAATGTTAAATTAAGTATAAATACGATTAGTTATTAGATATTTTAATAATAACTGAACAATACTTACATTATCTAACATAAACGAATCAGTAAAATTTAAAAGTTGATTGTTGAAAATAAAATAAACAATTAAAAAAAAACGATCAAAAGACAACGCCGAATCAATGCCGACCTGTGATCTTTTCCTTTGCCCCGCTAAGACGCGGTATGTCTTTAAGTCGCGCGTTATAAATAATTTTACCGTATATAACTTATTTAGAGCTATTTCCTAAACTATTCGTCCAAATTGGGCGCTGTAAAGGGCAAATTATATCTACATTAAATACTTATGACGATGAAATCATTTATTTCATTAAGGATTAATGTTTTAATTAATGCCATAAGTCTACGTAAACAGAACCCAAACATTTTTCGTTTTCTTTGTAACATAAAAGCAATCAACTTATCGATACTCAACTAATTGTAAGATGGATGGTATTGTTGAAATTAAAAAATATATATTTTTTTAAATCCCAGAGGCGCCTCGCGGCGCCCCTGATGCCTTGGCGCCCGTGTGCGCCGCACACTTCGCACATATGGGCGGCGCGGCCCTGCCTTTGAGTCCTGATTTTTTAAAATAGACGCTAGGAAATAATTTATAAATAGGTGGTTCCAGTGCGAAGCTACTAGGACTGAAAGGGTTAAGGCGTGAATCATCACCTGTTGTAATTTTTTTTTAAGTGAAACTTTTATTACATCGTCTCAAAATTTTTCGTCTGTGTGTTGCATGTCGCTCGGCCGCGGAGTAGGGGTAAATACGTCAGAGCCATAGACATAAAGAAATGGACAGTGCATCTGACTCGAAAAAAGAGCCGTGTCAAATGAAAGAGACAGAAATTGTTTGGTTGTTATATAGAATTTATTAGAATTATTAGAACTTTTTGCTGGTGCATGTTGTTGTTTATGGATTTATTTCAATTTTGAGTGCTTGAATTTATTATTCCGAAAATTTTTAGTTAAATGTCTATAATGTGAAAAAAAGTTTCACTTTTACCGTGGTTTCATAAAACCACACAATCCTTTTTTTTATAATAAATTTGTCTTTTGAGACTTGTTGGTCTCTTTTAGACAGCTTTTAAACGTCACCTGTTGTAATGTTTCATGGCTTATTTCTTCAATTTCTTCACGGATGCTGGCCTTCAATTGCTGAATGGTTTGAGGATTGTTACGGTATAGTTTATATTTCAAATACCCCCACAGAAAGAAGTCTGGAGCAGTTAATTTTAAACCGCCGGAATAAATGTATTGTTTGTTTATGTGGTGATTTTCTGACCCCAAAATTACGAATGTAGGTTTTTTGCGTTAGCACAATTACTTAGTCCTGAATTTCTCAATAATTAATTATAATTTAAAGGATAACGCTTTAATAATTTGAAATCAAATTTAAAAAAATAATTAATTGTAGAAAGTTATTTGAATTTTAAATGGTGTTGTGACTTTTGGGCCATCCTGTATTAAAATTTCAAATTAATAAATTGAAGAATCGAAAATTTTTCGATTAAAAGTTTGTTGAGATAAATTAATATTAAAAATTTGAAGAAAAACTGTTAAAAACCACTGGCTTAAGAATTACATTTTATCAACAAATTAAGGTCAATAGTGCAGTGAGATGTTCATTTAGTAAAATATATTTCCTGTGTTTTTTTCTTTTTAAATTTTTATGCATCGTGCTTTCGAATTCGCGTAATAAAGTAAAATTTGAAATAAAAATGCGACTGGTTCATTTATATGCAAATTTCTTACAACAGCCTCACTTTTTTATAAATAAAAAACTCATAACTTTTACCACTTTGATTTTCAAGCAAATAAAATGCAAATGTAAAAATAATAAATCGTGATAAAAATATACAATAATAAGGTTAATATATTTTTTATATTGTGAAAGTATTTTTTACTATGATCACCAAAATTTCTGCAATAATTTAAGATGTTGTAGCTAATATTGTATGTGTGAATGTCGAAATATCACCAATCAATATGTATAGTAAATACTATTAGAAAGATGCTACCAAATAATAGAATAGATTCAAGTTTTGTCAATTTCCCATACCTATAGTTTTAATAACTATTATATTTCTGGTACTTTTGTTAGAGTATCGTTTTATATGAAATTTGTAATTGCTATTCAGCATGTGTCTGAGACATATTTTTTACTGCTTACACTTCTGACGTACTGTTACATATCTTATGTTACTCAGGAGATCATAAGAAACACGGTAGTGAAAGTTTCATCTAAATCGGTTCAAGACTATATGAGATAATGTCACCGAAAAAAAAAACGTTTCATTTTAGTATGTATATCTACATATGTTTAAAGCTTCCGGACAATATACTATACTAAATTTAAATATTGGTAGTTTTTCAGTTGACAATACAAAAAATTATATAGCGTAACAAATATGTACCAAAAATAGAATAAGTTAATGAATTTTTAGGATCTCTCACAATTGCAAATACCAACCATATTTCTAGATTACAAATACAAAATAACAATTAAAAACAACTATAAAATTGTATTTTAAAATATCTTTAAAAAAATAGTAATAAAAATATAAAAGCGAAAAAATTAACTTTGGAACACCCCATTTATTCCAACCCTATTATCAAGTGTTTTATGAAAAGCAGTTCGTCAAAATATAAGGTCAAACAAACTGCGAACAAGTGCTGACTTCAAAGTATTTTCAAGAAAAATTTATAATTAAAAAAAAAACTAAAACTTATCGAAAAAAACTCTCTGTAAACTTTACCGAATTGAGAAACATGTTCTTCTACATAGCCATGCATTATGTATAAGAACAAAAGCAAGTTTTCTCGATATTGGACTGAATAAATTTGACATTATTTTATTTTCTAGAAATACATAAAAGTTTAACTCACGTTATTTATTGGTACTATTTTTAAAAACTCTTTTATAAATTCTTTTTCTCTGCCATTTGAGTATTTGTTAAATTGACATTTATTTCGACTCTATTTTTATGTATGTAGTATGTATAAAAATAAAAACAAATATGAACGTTATCGTAGAATATAACAGCTTTAATATTTGTACAAGTCAGCAGTTGTCTAATTGCAGAGGAGGTTATTGAATATAAGATTGATTTTTATTGTGTATTTTTTAAATGTATACAGTTCATTTGAGTTCATTTTAAGGCTTGTACTTAAATGCATTTTTTTTATAATAAATAGTTTTTATTTAACAAATATACTGTACGAAAAATTCATTATTAAAAATTAACAAATATATTGAACTTGAAACAAATTATATCACTTTAAATAAATAATTTCCACTAATAATAAATACTTTACACTAAAAAAATAATACTTTGCACTAGACCTAAATTCAATATGGACCTGTCAAATTTAAAAATTACATTTTTTTATGTATTATCAGCGATTTTTTTTGATTTTCTATATTTTAACATTACCCAAAAACTACCCAACTTCCATTTTCGCCAATAGAATTGACATTTTTAATGAGATTTTTTGATGATTATTTATTACATATTTTTGATGTATTTAATGTGATTTTCTATATTTTAACCTAACCAAAACTAACCAACCCCCTTTCACCCCAATAGATTGTCCTAACCAAGGACAGTTACATACCCCGGCCCCCTTTCAATACGATTGAATATTCGCCTTATGCATAGTTACTAAAATTTCCCTTTATACAAACATATTATATTTATATTTTCGATTTATTTTTTTAAATATTGGTTTTATTAATTTTTATTTTATTTCAAAAAATACGAGTTAAAATATAGTGCAAAGTATTGAAATGTATGTGCAAGTCAACAAAGTGCATACTATCAAATTTTTAGTGGCATTAAATATAACCCTTATTTTTATTATTATAAACTAAATATTTAATTCTTTGATGTTAATGTGATAAATAATAGTACATATCGTCGCTTATCTAACAACACCGCTCAAGTCGAAAATTAGCGGTTTTTACAATAAAAGACCAGAATTCAAAAAATAGTGACACCGTGCAAGCCGGTAGCCTATACAAAACATACACGGTTTTTTCGCTCTCCCTGTAAAGTTGGTAAAAATGACTTGCGCGGTGTTGTTAGATAAGGCGACAATATGTATTTGTATATCCTATTTATTTCTTTTCGTTTGAAATTAAAAAGTACATTCTAAACGTTAATTGGTCCAGTTGTTTTTGAGTTATACTATGGACGGATGGACAAATAAAAAAAAGCTTCTCTAATGGGTTTCCATTATAACGGAATCTTAAAAATGTGATGTATCAGCATTAATTATGATAAAATTTATTATAAAAACACGTTGATAGAAACAAAAAAAGTGCCAATTACTAAACATTTGTCAAATGCATTAAAATATTTTATGAACACTGTTACTCAAATATTATCATACATATTCTATATGCAAAAATAAAAAAAACTTAACCAAATACAGTAGAAACAATAGTTCTATAGAACTAACCAATTAACATTAGAAAAAAAGTACCCACATCAAATATTTGCAAGTCTGTTCAAACTAAAAATTATAATGAATCATTTTAAATGTACTGGAACATTCTAGGAAATAATATATATAAAAAAAAACATTAAATAAAAACATACTTTTTAATCATTATACCACCACGGTTTGAATTTTTAAACATAGGACCGCTAGCTGTCAACTTGGATATACCAAGGTATATAATTTCGTGAGTATTTTAATGATATAATTAAAAACAAATTTAACATACCTTACAGTACGTTCTCCTGCTTACATACATATGTCGAGAAGAAAAAAAATTCAACATAGGTGTACTATTAATTAACAGCTATATGTAATATCGTATTTTATGATAATGATTTTTTTTCTTGCTAAAATAGCAAAATTGAATTAGAAATGTTTGTTTTGTTTTGTTTCATCTGCGAAACTTGTTTTTTTATTACCCTATTCCAGCGGTACTCTAAAGTGAAGTAAGTACTTCAAGTTTACTATATACACTTGTTAAAATATAAATACCTATAATATTTATTAATATTTATATTAAATAATATTTAAAATAAATATAAAATATTAATATAAAAAGTACTTGAAGTACTAATTAAGTACTTCTAGCTATATTTAAATATGAAGTACTTGAAGTACTTTACTTAGGCTTGTATTAAAATGCATATTTTTTTAATAAAACACTTTTTATTTAATCATTTTCACTTTTAACAAATATACTGCACGAAAAATTAATTATTCAACATTAAACAAATATAATGAGCTTAAAACAAATTATATCACTTTAAATATATAGTTTTCACTAAAAATAAATACTTTGCACTAAAAAAAATAATACTTTGCACTTGATCTAAATTTGGATCTGTCAGATTAAAAAATTACGTATTTTTAATGTATGTATTGTGAGTTTTGTAATTTTCTATATTTTAACCTAATTTAAAAACTAACTTTCCTCCTTTAGCCCCAAATAGATTTGATATTTTTAATGTGATTTTTGTGATTTTATATATTTTAAAACGATTAAATATTAACCTTATGTATTTAAAAAAATAAAAATTATGTTCACGTGTATAAAGTGGATACTATAAAATTTTAAGTACTAAGTATTAAAATTTATGTATGATGTACGAAGTGAATACTATCTAATTTATAGTGCAATTAAATATAACCCATTTACTTATTAAAATCAAGTAATACGAAAAAGTACTCAAATTATGAATTAAGTACTTTAGCTTTTTTTAAATGTGAAGTATTTGTTAAGTACACCAAGTACTTTACTTGTTAAAATTAAGTAATATGAAAAAGAACTTGAAGTATTAATTAAGTACTTAAGGAATTTTTAAATGTTAAGTACTTTTTAAGTAAATAATTCAAGTACTAGTTAAGTATTTCAAGTATTTAATGTAGCATTTGATACTTGGAGTATCAAATGCTTTGGATTATTTTTAAGTGTACTTGAAGTAAAGTACTTAAAGTATCAAAAAGTATTTGAAGTACTTTTTCAAGTATTTTACTTGAAGTATTGATTTTATTAAAAACTTTTGAAAACTAAATTTTTCTTTTCTTGAAAAAAAAAATATAGAAATTTGTCATGAGTAGCTCCCGGTCGATACAAAAAAGGTAGTTTGATGTATATTATTATATCGGAAAAGCAATATCCACATCCGGTATACATAATATAGAAACATTATCCTTTCCACTCCATTCTGGCACTCTTACATACGCATACTAACATATGACAATACATTTTTTCAGGGATTGAAAAGGAGAAGTTTTAATAATACAATTTATCTTTATTCTTGTTACCCACAAAGACATTTATAAAGCTTCTGGCAGAGTTGGTGAATCGATGCATGATTAAAAGCCTTTCAGTGGGAAACTTGTGAAAGTAGCAGATAAAGGCGCTTTGTATTGCTTCTTGCAGATTTCTTCTGGTTTGTTTATTGATTTGGAAAGAGAACATATGCTATTTATGTTGTGTATACAAAGTAAAATATGCTCATATCCCAGCCCAGCGGCATCGCATGATTAAATAATTACAATCGTGGATTTTTCGGAAATTTTTGATAGTAACTTATGGACCACTGTTTTTTATTTATTTTTATAATTGAATAATGTATTACAGGCGGTCCTTCGCCGGCGTTGTTTTACTTTTTATATACATATATAACATAAATATATCTAATATTTATAATTTATTGGAAACATATTTTTTTTTTAAATTCACCTTGGGTTGCATAAAGCAAAATTAACCACGATTAGTTAAACAGTTGTTTTCAATCCATGGTTAATGTTAATTCTAAACTTAATTTCAGTTTGTAAACGAACAATTCGCTAAAGCTAAATATATATAATATTTTTTACCTTAAAAAATGTATCATAACCGTGATTGTTTTTAGGGTTCCGTAGAAAACTAGGAACCCTTATAGTTTCTCCATGTCCGTCCGTCCGTCCTGAAAAATTTTGAGATAATAAGATGAAATTAGGTACACGGCCGTAGATTGATGACCCAAAAACAGAAATGATAAGATTTTTGAAAATAAAAATTTTTTAGACCCCCCTTTCATAAAATGAAAAGTGTTTTCAAAAAAAAAAAATTCACCTACACCATTGAGTGGGGTGTCGTTAGAAAGGTCTCCTAAAATGCAACAAAAAATGTAACAGAAATTTTTAATTTTAACCCTTCGATCACGATGTATTTTTTCTCCAAAGTCATTAAAAAAGCGTCCCCCCCCCTCTATTTTCTAAACTATCAATTTAAAAAATCTGAAAAAATTTCAGAACGTAGATTTTAATTAGTACTTTCACTGAAAATTATAACGAACATTGTCAAAAATATTTTGGACCCCCCCTTCATAGACTGAAAATTGAACTTTCATTTTTTTCCCCACTTACCCTATTGAGTGGGGTGTCATTTAATAGGTCTAGTAAAATGCAATAAAAAACGTCAAATAACTTTTTGATTTTAACCCTTCAGTCGCGATATATTTGCTTTTTAATGTCGCTGTCAGAGCGTCCCCCCCCCTCTATTTTTTAAACTATCGATTCAAAAAATCTGAAAAAAATTCAGAATGTAGCTTTTAATTAGTACTTTCACTGAAAATTATAACGAACATTTTCAAAAATATTTTGGACCCCCCTTTCATAGACTGAAAATTGAACTTACATATTTTTCCCCACTTACCCTTTTGAGTGGGGTGTCATTTAATAGGTCTCGTAAAATGCAATAAATAACGTCAAATAACTTTTTGATTTTAACCCTTCAGTCGCGATATATTTGCTTTTTAATGTCGCTGTCAGAGCGTCCCCCCCCTCTATTTTCTAAACTATCGATTCAAAAAATCTGAAAAAAATTCAGAATGTAGCTTTTAATTAGTACTTTCACTGAAAATTATAACGAACATTGTCTAAAATATTTTGGACCCACTTTTCATAGATTGAAAAGTGAACTCACATTTTTTTCATTTACCCCATTGAGTGTGGTGTCATTTGATAGGTCTCCTAAAATGCAATAATAAAAGTGAAATAACTTTTTGATTTTAACCCTTCAGTCACGAAAATTTTGAAAAATACTTTTTATAAATCATAGTGAGAATGACTACGGAACCCTATCATGTGCGTGCCCAACACGCACTTGCCCGTTTTATTTATTTAAATTGACGTAATAATGATTTTGAAACAACTGATTAATTAATCGTGATTAATTTTGCTTTCTACACCACAAGGTCATTCTCATGTATTAACGCAGATAAACGTATCAAAATAAAAATAAAATAAAATGTTAAAAAAACAAGCTTTTATTAAAAAAAAATTTAAAAATTTCATGTGTATATTTTATTTTTAATGCATTTTTAATAAAAGCTATCATAATATCATTTTTTGTTAACTTTTATTTATTTACTGACTAACTAAAACACAGATAAAGATCGTCAAACCCTTTCATTTGATAACCATATCATATCAAGGACGTTGCGACGATAAAGGTTATCCGCCATATTGAATTTAGAACGATTTTAGATATACTACATATATGACACTGTTACCGGACGTATACTATACGTGTACAAAATATCAAATAATACGACAATTAACCCTCGGAGCATCTTATGGGTCAATTTGACCCATACACCGACTTTGATCGTGAATAGCGCTCAGGTATTTTAAATTTTTCGCGATTTTTTTAAGTATGTTGAATACTTCAAAGGTATTTGTAACACTTATAAATTCATTTACCATGAATCAAAGTATACCTTTGAATTTTGGTAAGTCAAAAGGTTTCATAGTTGCGGAATTATAGGCGATCAAAAATAAGCAGGGTCAAATTGACCCAGAGTGTACTAGTAGGTTGAAAAAATAGGTGTGTACTCCGAGGGTTAAAAGTGGGTGAAAAGTGAGTTGTAAGATTTGTTTAAAACATCAGTTACAGGTCAAGATACTAAAAGCTTTGTGATAAAAAAGTTAACCCTCCCTCCCAGGGGTTGAATATCGGAAAATAGAAAGTTCTTCCTTAATGAGTGCTTACAATAAAAAAATAACGACCCCTTTATATTCAGGGGTTTGGGCTGGGCGTTAATGAGTCAGTCATTCATGACTTCTTTCTTCAACGAAAAAAAAAATCTCAAAACACCGTCATAAATAAATATCTTAAAACATGAAATTATTGAATTAATAATAATAACTATCAAATAGAAATTTACTTCGTACGGAACCTAAGTTTTTTTGATCGATATTTTAGCCAAAGTTTTGTCACAACTTCGATTCTAACGTGTGATAGAATCGTATCAGAAATAACGAAAAAAATATATAAAAATTTATCAAAACCCACTTGAAGGACACAACTTACAAAATATCCTTGCCTATCGATTCGTGAATCAATCCCGAGTCCAACGAGGTACATGAAGCCACATGTGAACAATTTTGAGGGGGGTGGTCATGACCGGAATAATTCCTAAAATGGGCTAAACTGGAACCACGGACCTACCATTTAGCGAAAACCCGAGGTCTTAAGGTGGTCAGGGGGCCAAGATCTTGCGGTGGACGGAAAATCGAACATATAACCATTTCGCAGGGTGCGCTAAAAAACATGATGTCCCAAAAATAAAAAAATTCTATGCTCTTCAATAAAATTTTACCACGAAAAAAAGAGTGCCTACTAGCATGTAAGTACTACATAAATATGAAATAATTAAATTACAATATACAATATAAAATGAAAACCGTCTTCCAATATTAAATTACAAACCAATTAAAAATTAATAACATTTTCATTTCTTAATTAATTATTATATTATCATCATTAAAAAACAATATACCCATACATCACAAGCATTATAAGTCTAAAGCTGCTTCCAGCTATTATACAAAAAGAAAGAAATGCTTTTGATTAAAAAGATACACAGAAACAGATGTTCCGTTTCTCATATTTAAGCTAAATTACGGTAAAAGAAAAACATATGAAGAGCGAAACAATACTGTTTCTTATAATTCTTCGTAGTGAACATATTGTACGATCCATTTAAAAAAAAAGAACAAGAGAAATAGTATCAATTTGTAACAGTTGGCAATGCTAAGTTTTATACATTAAACAACTTCAGCTAAATGTGCGAAGTTCAAAGTGTCTATGTACTTTATTTTTAAATTAAATTAAATTAAATACACTAACTTGAACTCTGTTTAGAGATCGTTAAGATATAAAAAAATCGTGCTTGTCTAATCATATTATACTCACTATAAATGACTATTATTTTCTAGTATTTGTAATTCGAAGGGCGGGGGGAATCTTGAAGAGTAGGGGTTGGAAAATGTGTCTACAAATATGTCATCTCCTGTCACGCATGGAGGGTTGTAATTAGTTTCATTGTGGGGGTTTCAAGGAGAAAAACAACCCTCTATTTCGCATAGAAGCCGAGATATTTACGATTTTTTCGACTTGATTAAAATATATATTGTAACAATATATATTTTAAAACCTAGCTAGAGAATATCTATGCATTTAAAAAAAACACGTAAATCGGATAAGTAGTTCTCGAGTGATAAGCGCATAAACGAACAGACTCACAGATATAAACTACAGTAGAAACCGGTTATAACGACATCGAAGGGACTGGTCATTTTAGGTCGTTAAAACCGATTGTTGTATTTCATGAGCAGTATGCTGAAATTTTGTGAAATTCACTGTCTGTGAGCGGAGATATCGTCAAAATAAAGTCAAAATTTGAAGCACAGAATAATAAATATGTAGTTCTAGCTTCTACATATACAGTAGAAACCGATTACAACGACGTACCGGTTATAACGACGCAGAATAAAAGTCCCGGCTGAATCCCATACGATTGCCTGTTATAATATACCGTTTATAACGACATCGCTTATAACGAAATACCGGTTTTAACGACTATCTGCTTACAATATTTTCGGAGAATTTTATCAGTTTGTACGACGGACCGACTTTTGTTTCAATTTTTTTTAAATATAGTATTTTTATATAGGCAATACTCTTTGCACATGTATTATTTAATGATAATTAAAACATTTTTGTGTTTTTATGTCATTAATCTTAACGTAAGAATATTATGTTTATCCTTGAATAATCCGTGATGTTATATTGTGTCTGACATAATGTGCATTTAATTTTTTGTACAATAAAAAATATTGTTTGACATAATACATAATGTTTTCAAGATTAGGTTTAATTCTAATAAACAGAAAACAGATGTAGATTTCAAATCGTATACGTACATGATTGGTGGAGAGTAACCAATCAGAACGCACTTCGTAATGTCAAACTATGATTCCGTAAAGTAACGTTATTAAAGTGTATCTATTCTAATATATTCTGAATATCATAATATAGTATTCGGGTATTCGTAAATGTTTTATATTTTATTATTCTATTGTTTTATTTTGACGATATCTTCACTCACAGATGGTGAATTTTACAAAATTTCAGCATACTCATGAAATTTTTAGTTTTTCCGATAAATTACCTTAAAAAAATCGAATTATCGGATATTACGACAATCAGTTATAACGACCTAAAATTCCGGTCCCTTCGATGTCGTTATAACCGATTTCTACTGTACTACATATACTTCTACGATATACAGAAGCGACACTCAACTTTATTTTACTGGAAATTTAGTTTGACATTATGAGGTGCGACGGTTCTAATTGGTTGAGTATTAACTCTCCACCAGTCATGTACCTGTATACGAATATTTGAAATCCACATCTTTTTTCTGTTTATTAGAATTAAACCTAACCTTTTCCATGATGTATTATTATGTCAAACAATATTTTTATTGTACACAAAATTAAATGCACAAATTATGTCAGACACAATAAAACATCACGGATTATTAGAAGACTAACATAATGTTTTTATGTTAAGATTAATGAAATAAGAACACAAAGTTGTTTTAATTAATGTTAAATAACACAAATGCAAAGAGTATTGCCTATATAAAAAAATACTATATTTAAAAAAATGGAAACAAATCCGTTATTAAACCGATAAAATTCTCTGAAAATATTGTAAACAGAATGTCGTTCAATGCGGTATTTCGTTGTAAGCAATATCGTTATAGACGGTATATTATAAAAGGCAATTATATAAGAGTCAGTCGGGACTTTAATTCTGAGTCGTTATAACAGATACGTCGTATTTAGCGATGACCTTATAACCAGTTTTTACTGTATTCTATACAAGCTATAACGATAATCTTAACCCTCCGTCTGTACACTGGGTCTTTTAAGGAACAGTCGAAATTTCAAACTTCAATATCTCTCCTACGAATGGGGGGCGGGCTTGTGCTACCTTGCCTAAAAAATCTAGGTATGAGTAGGGACTAAAGGCTCAAAGGGCACCCGGGTCTGACAATTTTCTTGCAAACGCCAGCAGATGCAAGTTGCGTCCGTTCCCTAAATGGGTCAGTGTACAGACGGCATTAGTGTTTTCTGAGGTAAATGGATACCGTTTTTTTGCTTTTTTCGTCTTTTCATGGCTAAAATAAATGTTTCATGTAATTCTAGACTTTTTTGACAATTCGTTTATTTATGGCATGTCTAAATACGTAAAAATATTTCCCACTTTCAGGTGCTGAAATAATTCAACTTTTTGGAGGCTATGCCAACGACACTATATTCTTTTGAAAGGTCATAGTCTAAGCTTCATAACCATATAACCTTTTTTTAATATATTTGTTTATTGCAAAGTTACAATTTTTTTAACAAAATCCCGTTTTTCCCCCATTTTTGACTATACTTAAATTTTTATTACCAATGGTTTTTAACTTTAGGCTTTGACAACTATTGAGCCATGTAGTAGACACTTCAAGAAGTACCCCTGATTTTTTTTCAGATTTTTTGAAAGCCTATAAAACTTTGAAAACGCGACTGTTCCCTAAAAGACCCAGTGTACAGACCGTGTCTCGAAAAATATAGTGTACAGACGGAGGGTTAAGATAATATTTTATAATGATATATTTTAATATCAACATGCTAAAAAAATACATATTGCTGAATCTTAAAAAGAAAAAAACCTTTTAAACTAGCTGTAAATTAACAAAGGCTTTCTTACAATGCAAATCTCATTTAAATGAAATGTATCGTAGTTAGATTTTCTACCAATTTTAATTCAATTAACTGATAAAACAAGTATCTAAAAATAACACAAATCAATAAAAAAGAAATCAAGTATTCGTTTATCAATTTCCAAGCGAAGTGAAACGACACAAAGTATTAATAATTTCACAAAGCAATCCTTCAAACGTAAAACCACCGCTAGTAAAGATAACAAGCAAAGCCAGTATTATGATGCTGCTACTGAGATTATAACTCGTCGGAGATGATTGTACATTTTGCTCCCGTCCGATCCATCTCCACCAATGATACTGTTATTGAAATATCAGTTTATTCGTTTTATTTTCCATAGTCATTCTGCTCTGTTCATAATATTTTCATGCAAGAATGAAATGAGAATTCTTTTGTTGTATTTTTTTACTCGGCTACTCGTTTTGTGAAAGAGGTTGGTTAACTTTAGGGCTGCACATGTAGACCAATCAAATTAGATATTTAGATAAGATAAATATTCGCCAGGATAATTTTAGTGCCGATCGATGGGTAATAATGTCCTTAATAAAATATTGAATTTGCAAGGTTGTGGGCCCCCGGGAAATACACAAAAAAAAATAAAAACAAAAAAACTTGACCTCCGCTTATGTTTAAATCATCGATGCAGCGAAAACGATGTGAGCTAGAGCAAAAATGAACAGGACCCGTTTGATAGAGAATGAAATTTCCAATAAAAAACAATAAAATTCATATTTCTAAAGTTAATATTTTTTGTGTGATGGTCGTCGAAAATCACATGACTTAAATGTAATTTTTGAAATATGTCGCTATATGCCCCGATCAGCTGTAAGAAGGAATATTGGTATTTAACGATTAATAAAAAAATTCAAAAATTCACTGTTTAACTAGATACTATAAGGAAGCTATTTATAGATTCAAAAATGGTTTTCACCTTGAATTGTATTCATAGGGGCAACATCAAGAAATTTTTTTGTGTAAATTTTTGCCTTTTTTTGGTATTACGTATTTTAAAAACTATCCAACATAGAATAATACAATGCAATGCGTTTTATATGTGACTAGCGAAATCCCGCGGCTTCGCTCGCGTAAACTTCGAAACTAATTAGAATCCTCTATACGTGATAGGGGATGACATATTACATTTATATTGATTTTTATTCATTATACCTATAAAAAAATTGTAAACATCTCGGATCTTAGTTAAACATTGTAAAAACTAACTGTCTACCCCCGCCATTGGGGGTTGAATGTCGAAATTTTATTTTTATAGATGTCTATTTTGCCCCGATTTACCTTTATAAGTAAAGTAAGTATGCAAATAAACATCTTAATCCATCCTCGTCCCCGTCCCAAGTTATTAGGGCTTGAATATCGAACTTTCATTTTTAATTGAATGGTAATTTGTCCGAATTTACTTTAATATAACGAACAATTATGAAGATAACTATATCAAAATTGCCCCCCCCCCCCATTTCCCTTAGTGGTTGAATTTTCGTAACTGATATTTGTCTTGTAGAGTACCTACTTATGCCATGTTTCATTCGGTGAATACAAAAAAAAATATTTTACAAATTTTTTCACCCCCCTTACATCTTAGGGGTTAAATTTTGGGAAATGCTGAAATTGTTTCATTATTTTTATATTGTAGAGTATATTTGATAAGTTTCAATTAAATGCGAACAAAAAAAAAATTTTTTTATATAAACTTTGACACCCTATTTTAACCCCGTAGGGGCTGAATTTCGAAAAATCCTTTCTTAGTGGGTGCTTACATTATAAAAGGAAGGCACCTACGAAATTTCACGTTTCTAGGTCCAGGGGTTTGGGATGTACGTTGATATATGAGTGAGTGAGTGAGTGAGTGAGTGAGTGGTTAAGGACAAACTCTTTTATAGATATAGATTTTATTCTATACAAATTGAATCTCTTGATATAAAGTTGTAAGTATAACCGTTTGCCCACAATATTTAGATAAACACAAAATTATGCATTTTACAAGTTTAAAGTAATATAAAAAGAAAGATTGCCATGGATTATATTATTTCACAAGTATATTAACATATATTTTTACAGTTTTTCACTTGTATCTTTTAAAGTAAATGTTATATTATAAATTTTACTACATCATTGATTTCACATTTTAAAATGGCACAATTTGGGTAAAAAATGGGTATATTTTCTTCTATGGAGCTAACTTTTCGGGCTGTTGTCCTATTGTTGTGTTATTATACACTTGAGTTTCGACTCTCATGTCGGAATCTTCTTCAAAAGTGATTCTGAAACTCGACAGGAGAGTCGAAACGCCATGTGTAATAATATGACAATGTGGAAAACAGCCCGAAAAGATAGCTCTTATGGACAACGGCCACGAAAGCCTATAGAAGAAAAGAAAAGATACCCATTTTTTTACCCAAGTTGTGCCATTTTAAAATATGAAATCAATGATGTAATAAAATTTGTAATCTTACATATACATTAAAAGATACAAGTGAAAAACTGTAAAAATATCTGTTAATATACTTTTGAAATAATATAATCCATGGCAATCTTTCTTTTTATATTACTTTAAACTTGTAAAATGCATAATTTTGTGTTTATTTAAATATTGTGGGCAAACGGTTATACTTACAACTTTATATCAAGAGATTCAATTTGTATAGAATAAAATCACATATAAAACGCATTGCATTGTATTATTCTATGTTGGATAGTTTTTAAAATACGTAATACCAAAAAAAGGCAAAAATTTACACAAAAAAATTTCTTGATGTTGCCCCTATGAATACAATTCAAGGTGAAAACCATTTTTGAATCTATAAATAGCTTCCTTATAGTATCTAGTTAAACAATGAATTTTTGGAATTTTTTATTAATCGTTAAATACCAATATTCCTTCTTACAGCTGATCGGGGCATATAGCGACATATTTCAAAAATTACATTTAAGTCATGTGATTTTCGACGACCATCACACAAAAAATATTAACTTTAGAAATATAAATTTTGTTGTTTTTTATTGGAAATTTCATTCTCTATCAAACGGGTCCTGTTCATTTTTGCTCTAGCTCACATCGTTTTCGCTGCATCGATGATTTAAACATAAGCGGAGGTCAAGTTTTTTTGTTTTTATTTTTTTTTGTGTATTTCCCGGGGGCCCACAACCTTGCAAATTCAATATTTTATTAAGGACATTATTACCCATCGATCGGCACTAAAATTATCCTGGCGAATATTTATCTTATTTGTCATATATACAAAATTTTTAACTTGACTGGACTAATGAGACGATGCATCTTGTATCAAATTTGACAATTGACAGTCTTGTCTCATGAAAATTTAAGCAATCTTGTATCGGGAAAAAATGGACAAGTGCGAGTAAAAACTCGCGCCCTGAGTGTTCCGTACAGTCAAATAAAAGTTAATTGTTGATTATAGTTAGTAATTGTAATGTTCTGAGGTGGTAATAAATAACATTTGTAACTTTGATTAACTAAATATTTATTCCGTATAAAATAATAGATACTAATTACAATCGATGTTGCACGCAGTTCATGCATGTGCCGAATGGATGGTTTTTCCAATCTCGACTTAAATGAATCTTATCTTTAATATAATGATATATTTACATTATATTATTAATATCCCTTAGATATTATATTTTATTTTTATATACATCACACCTCCCCCTTTAAATTACCATTCAATTTGCAATCTATCTGGAGGATTTACATTTCTTTTAGGTTTCGCCGTGGTTTCGGTTATTTCCTTATTTTTATTTACAGTTACATTTTCTGTATTTACATCATTATTTACATCATTGTTTTCTCTATGAATAGAGGGTACAGAAATGTCATCATCAATATTTATTTCGTGATCAAATTTCTGTATTTGGTCTACATGTCTTTTAATTATTTTATTGTCAACAGTTTTGATTAAAAAAGTACGCCAACCGATCTTACTTTTAATCGTACCTATTTTCCATATAGGATGATTTATGTCCTTGTAATCTCTATATACTATTCTTTCGTTTGTTTCAAAATTAATTACTCTTTTTCCTTGGTAATTTTTAATTTGTTTTTCTTGTTTTTTTATTACATTATCCTTAACCGAAGGATGGAGCCGATTTAATCTCCCTTTAATTTCATGTCCTAATAATAATTTAGCGGGTGTGACCCCTGTGGTACAATGTGGTGTACTTCTATATTGAAATAAAAATCTTTGCAATTCGGTTTCTAAATCATCGTTTTTTATAGTACTACTTATTTTTAATAAAAACTGTTTGACATTTTTAACACTATTTTCTGCTAACCCATTCGTAGCAGGTCTATATGGTGCACCCCTTAAATGATTTATACCATTTTTATTTACAAAATTTGCGAATTCATTTGACGTAAATTGCGGTCCACCGTCACTTACAACTGTGTCGGGTAACCCAAAACGTGCAAAAATTTCCCTCATTATTTTAATAGTATTCGTGCTAGTTGGGTGTCTAGTAGACTTGCATTCTACCCATTTACTATGTGCATCGATTACTATTAAAAAGTATAGGCCTTTAAATGGACCAAAGTAGTCTATGTGAATTCGACTCCAGGGTTGTAATGGCCACTTCCACGGTATCAGTGGAGATTTCGCGGGCAAACTTTTGTATTGCGCACATAACTTACAACCTTTACTTATATTTTCTAAATCTAAATTCAATGAAGGCCACCATACAAATGATCTAGCTAAACATTTCATTTTGACGATCCCCATATGACCATCGTGAAGTTCATTTAATACATAATTTCTTAACTTTTGAGGTACAATTACTCTATTACCCCAAAGTAACACATTTTGTTCTACTGCTAATTCATCTTTTTTCTCGTAAAATTTAGCGTAATTCTTATCGTTTTTTATAGCTAACGGCCACCCATTTAATGTATAATACAAAACTTTATTTAGAATCGGATCCCTTTTTGTCTCTTTAGCTATTTGTTCACTTTTAATTATTAAATATTCTGATTCGTTGAAATAATTTAAATAAT
Organism: Sialis lutaria; assembly: GCA_949319165.1. Lineage (NCBI taxonomy): Eukaryota > Metazoa > Arthropoda > Insecta > Megaloptera > Sialidae > Sialis > Sialis lutaria. The sequence goes on from OX439241.1 coordinate 21,433,741, forward strand.
TATATTTTTCTTCTTTTACTATTTCATCGTGTGTCGGTTTCCTAGATAAGAAGTCTGCTAAATTTTTCTCTGACTTTACATGCTCTATATTAAAACTATAAGCTGATAATGCTACTGCCCATCTTTGGAGTCTGCTGGCTGCCATGATAGGTAACCCCTTTTTAGACCCAAAAATTGACAATAATGGTTTATGGTCAGTACAAAGTGTAAAATGTTTACCTAACAAATATTGGTAAAATTTTTTACACCCCCAAAAAATACCTAATGCCTCCCTGTCAATTACCGAATAGTTTTTTTCTGCACTTGACAAGGTTCTAGATGCGAAAGCTATTGGTTTTTCTTTACCATCGTCACTATGCATTAACATTGCACCTAAACCTTTGTCTGACGCATCTACATATAATTTTATAGGTAGTTCCGGGTTGTAATGCGTTAATATTGGCGCATTACTTAATAACTCTTTAATTTTACAAAATGATTTCTCACAATCTACTGACCATTTCCATTTCACTTCATTTTTTGTTAAATTAAACAACGGACGTAATACAATAGAGTAATTAGGCACAAACTTAGAATAATATGCAGTCAGCCCTAAAAAACTTTTCAATTCTTTTAAATTTGTAGGTGCTTCTGCCAATTCTATAGCGCTAATTTTTTCTTTAGATGTATGTAAACCATTTTCATCTATGATATGCCCTAAATACGTAACCGATTTTGACATAAATGTACATTTTCGCGCATTTACCGTTAACCCACATTCTTTCAAACGTTTAAAAACATTTTCCAAAATTTTTAAATGTTCCATTTTAGTTTTGGCACTTACGATAATATCGTCTAAAAAACAACTAACTCCTTCTAGATCTAATAATACCGTTTCTATCCTTTTTTGAAAATAACTCCCGCTAGAAGTTAACCCATAAGGTAATCTCATAAATGCAAATAGACCTTTATGTGTAGACATCGTTACGATATCTTGCGACTTTTTATCTAAAAGTAGTTGCTGGTATGCATCTGACAAATCTAATTTCGAAAAATATTTTCCGCCCCTTAATTTAGTGAATAAATCTTCTATCCTCGGTAACGGATACTTTACAACTTGCAAACAACGATTTACTGTCACCTTAAAATCACAACAAATGCGTACAGTGCCATTACTTTTTAAAACAGGAACGATAGGTGTTCCCCATTCTGAATATTCTACCGGTTTAATTATATTCAATTTTTTTAACCTCTCTAATTCCGCCTCTACCTTCGCTTTTAACGCGAACGGTAACGGCCGTGGTTTATAAAAAATAGGTTTAGAATCGGGCTTTAACTCTAAACTAATAACATCTTTAGTGAATGTGCCTAATTTCTCTGAAAATATACAATTATATTTACGTTTAATATCTTCAATTAAAACTAAATCTTCATTTGAAATAGCATTTACATAATTAATATTAAACATATTTAATTTTAATATTTCAATCCAGGAGCGTCCTAATAAGGGTTTATTACCACCTTTAATAATAAACATTTCTAAATCATACGATTTATTATCGTACGTCACTTTAACAATAATTTTACCAACAGGTTTAATTTTATTGCCTACATAATCGTTTAATACAACATTAGTTTTGATTACTTTAATTTTCCTATCGAAACATTGCATGAAATAGTTTTCAGGAATACAAGTTAGAGACGCACCCGTATCGATATCAAACATGATTTTCTTATCGTTTATATTTAATTCAATCTTAAACATGTTTTTATTGAATTTTAATTGAAAAATATTATCGTCCTCATCTTCTGTTTCTGTCTTATCGACATAATTATGTACGGTCTTTTTCTTTTTACAAACGGACGACAAATGCCCTTTTATATTACAGTAATTACAAACATAATTTTTATACCTACAACTATCTTTATAATGACCTTTTCGACCGCAACAATTGCATGCCGCTGCTGGAGGTTCTGTTTTCTTCTTTTGATAACTGCTCACCCCTCCTTTTTTCAAGTTACTGCTCAACTTGTTTATTTCCGGTTCCTGTTTCACCACCAGATCCCTGTCGCATACCGAGGCACGAAACTGTCGCGCTGACTCTTTCGCCTTCGCAATTTCCACCGCTTTGCTTAGGGTTAGTGATGTTGCGTCTTCTTCGAAGAGTCGGTCCCTGGTATTGTTTTTTCCAATACCAATAATGAAGATATCCCGTAATATCACTTTTAGTTCTACTGCCGCAAAACCACAGCTTGCCGATAACGTCTTCACCCGTGCAGCCCATTCACTCACGGATTCGCCATCTTGTTTTTTTGCATTGTAGAATTCGCAACGTTCCGCGAAATATGATTTTACGGGTGCGAATTGTTCTTCGAACATCGATTTTAATTGCTCGAATGTTTTGGTTTCCGGTTTCTCCGGTGCACATAGATTCTTCATTAGTTTATATGAGTCGTCACTTAAATGACTCAATAGTAACGCTCGTTTTTTCTCTTCCCCGTCGATATCAAACGCAATTAGTCGCTGCGTGAATCGATCCATAAATATCGACCATTCCATTAATTTATGGTCGTATTCGGTCCATTGTCCGAAATTAGCACGTGGTGCCGGCCTTGCCTCTTCTTGATTCGACATTTTATGTTATATCCACTTTATAACTTTGTTTATTTTAACCCTCGTCGCCGATGTAATGTTCTGAGGTGGTAATAAATAACATTTGTAACTTTGATTAACTAAATATTTATTCCGTATAAAATAATAGATACTAATTACAATCGATGTTGCACGCAGTTCATGCATGTGCCGAATGGATGGTTTTTCCAATCTCGACTTAAATGAATCTTATCTTTAATATAATGATATATTTACATTATATTATTAATATCCCTTAGATATTATATTTTATTTTTATATACATCACAGTAATGTAGACAATTAACCTGATTCTCAAGGTGTATTTGTGTATAGGCCTTTTTTCGAAGACGTATGAAAGAAATCGCAAAATTAAGTTTGTCATAAAATAATTCCACAGGATTTTTTCTAGATTCTAGGTTATCAAGAAATACTCTATATAGGTTTTGATTATTAGTAATCAGTTAGTTAGTTAATCAGTATCAAAATACGCTTTGGAAGGCCTTATCTTTTTCAAGTTTTTTTTATGTTTAATGCTGTACTAAAAAAATAAAATAAATATGGTTTCGAATGAAAATTATGGAATTTCTCTCTAAAATTGAAAGGTTCCGAGTAAAAAGTTAATGAAAATAAAATAAACTCGATTTTATTTAGTAAAATATTTAAAAAACATCTGATAAAATATGTTTCATACAAAATTGTTTGTTTTTATTCATAGAATACAATGAGGCAATAAAAAATATTGGTCCTTAAAATCGTCTACCAAATAAAAAAATAAACTATGCCCCCTCGAAATCATACAAATTTTATAAACAACATTTTTTTTAAAACGTACAGTTCTCGAAATAATTCCTTGCATCAAATTAAATTTTACACCATATATTTTAATCTATCCATTTAAAAAAGTATTCCTCTTTAAGCGCATACCTTCAATACATGCTTGTATATTTGCGACTCAATTCATTGTATACAACAATGTCATTATTCTTGTTATTTTCAAGTGGATCTTCCCATTGTCCGTTCATTCAATACGTTTCAATAATGAAATAAAATAACATAATTTTGTTGACCTTATTGAACCTGTAATAGTAAGTCAAGTCTAGACGTATCTCTTCTATTGAATTCATTACGAAAGAGTATTATCTCTTTGTAAACCAATGACTCTAGTGTAGAAAAGAATAATGGTTCAAAATTGAAGTATATATTTTAACTATTTTTAACATACATATGTAATGTATGTTTACTTAACTAATTCAAATAAATATAAATTATTATATAATGGCCACAAACGAGGGAAACAAACCCCAAAAAATCGTTAAGAAATAACATTAGTAACCACAGTTAATATTAATTGTAAGTATAATTAAAAAAGTCAACGAAGTGTACATCGTGTACAGTGTGCGGCATAGAGGTGTACTCGTAATATAAACTGGAGAGATAACTCTAATGGGCGAGCGTGCCCTGATAAAGATAGTTCTCGATGTACCAGTATTCTCTAACCTAAACATGTTTCAGTTGTTTCCATGGTTACAACCATATCAATGTATTTACCATAGTATTGAGAAAGAAAAATAACACCGCGGTAACGGTGGCGCTAGTGTTCCGAAACAAAAATGGCCGCAACCACGGACAAAACGTCATTAACTATTTTTCACAAATTACGCGCGAGAAGTGATATCAATCATTGTAATGTTAACTGTATCGCTGGAGGAGTTGTGCAGGTACACTGCACAACTCCTACAACGCGAAATATGCGCGAAGGGCAAGAAGTCATTAATTCTGGACTCTTAATAGTAATGAAGTCAACTATGTATTAATCTGTATTTCAATAAACGAGAATACATAAGATATGTAATAGAAAAAAACGTGTACATCTTTCAACGTAATGCTAATTTTCAATATTACTTATAAGATAATATGATATATACAGGGTGTCTAAATACCAGGGGACACCATGGGGATCTCGGAAACCATAAGAGATAGAGATTCGGTTAAATGAGAGAAAAGTTACATTTAAGAGGGAACAGTTCAATGGTGCATTTACATTTTACAAAATTTTCATAGCTTACTAGATATTAACCAAAAACCATTTTACTCCGAAATCTTTCATCGTGAATATTTCTTAAGCGACTTGAAATTTAAAAAAATGTTTCAAATAAATGCTGTAGGGTTTAGTATTGTCTATTTAAAAATATTTTTTTAATTTCCAGAAATTTCATTGTTTTTGAGATATGATACTAATTTATATTTTCTTAAATAGAACCAATATAAAATTTTGTAATTTTTGAATAGAAGATTTTATTACCTTTTCAATGATATGCAACTTGATATACTTATTTTTCAAAATATCTCAAAAAATTATCAAAAAGTTATTTTTATTTATTTAATACACTGGATCATCCTAAGATGGCTATGACAATTAATAATAAGATTAAAAAACAACTGAAAATTTACTTATAATTTACACTCTAAAAACATCTATTCAATATTGTGGAGATTTTATTTTATTATATGCTCGAATTGAAGGTTAAATTTTTATGTTGTGCAAAACATGATGAAAATAAGCTTGCTTTTCTATATCCGACCAAAAATTCCATTTTCTCCACAACACGGGGTTGATATTACTGTTTATACAAATTAAAACAGTAATTTACTGAATTTTTCAATACGTCAACATTGAAATTTGTCCGTGGTTGCGGCCATTTTGAATAGTTTGTAAAATGACCGCCAGTGTCGCATGCTAATTTGACATTGTCAATAGATAGAGAGTTGGTTCACGCGTTGTTGTCAGCCAATCAGAGCTCATTAGACAAGGAAGTGCGGTACCTGAGTATAAGCTATCTCTACTGACATAGTCATCACATTAGTTATCTCTCTATAAAACGACCTTCTATTTAACGACCGCGCTATGCAACGACTGGCCGACCGTTCTATGCAACGACTTTCCCCTATACCCACCAGAATACTACCGTGACTGCTATATTTCTGTGCAAAAATTAAAATCACCAATGGTGGGGACTCCTCTAGCCGCCGTTCTATAGAGCGATTGAATTACCAATGCCAATGTTTTTTTAGAGCGATGAGTGTATTACATCTCTATGATGTGCGGTGACTAATATTTCGTCTATGCTTCCAATTTTTTTTCATCAATTAGTTTCGAAGTTTAAGGTGTGAAAATTATTCCTTCAAAATTTTTAGTTTTTACACCACTTATTTCATGGGTAAATATTTAATTACAGGTTTTTAAAAATCAGGCAATTTTACATATTTATGTTCCCGAATTCAGCTTAATTGAGCCAGTAATTTTTAAATTATGTTATACAGGCGGACGGATAGACAAAATAACTTCACCTACAGCGTCTTTATTTTTGATGAAACCCTAAAAACTCAACTATTTGTTGAAAGTAGACTTTATAACGAATTATTGTGCCAACGTTTATAAAAATCTTAAAAAAGCAGATATTTGCTAGAAAATAATGGAAATATAACCACCCCAAAATAAATTTAGCGGTTTATTATTTCAGATAAATAAAAATAAACATTATCAAAGTAATACTGTCTTACAAGTCAGGCAAGACTTTAACTCCATATCTAACGATTACATAATTTCTACAGATAAATGCACAACAATGATCAATGTAGCAGCATCGGAAGTACTGGACCACCTTCTCCAGTACATGTAGTCCGCCCATCTCGTTACGGATTCAACGGAGCCAGTGTTCATGACGTAATTGAATTACTTTCATTATTCAGGTATATCCAATCGTGAGTGGATACGATGTAAGCAGACTCGGTTCTCTATCAAGGGTAGATATCTAGTAGCGCTAGTTTTATCTTGAATTTTATATAGAAAGGTTTGTATTGATTGTTATTGTTACTTTGTTTAATCATTGTTGTTTTTGTTGAATAGTATGTGGTTTTTTATTGCAAAAGCAGATAATTAATAATACATAAATAAGATTGATATTCATATTGCATTAGCGCATAGGACCTGGTGCTACCCGGGTTAATACCCACAAAATCATAGTGGTCTAAATAAATAAAATATTGAAACCGTAAATTATAGAACTCTGTACTCCCTGGCTACTATGTTTTTATATATTTTATGCCATTTGTATACTGTGATATCATGGAAACAAAACACTACTTAATAAAGATTTTTTTTAGTTTTTTTGATGTTAAATCTTAGGTTTTCATAAAATATTAATAGCTACGAACATGCACAGAAAAATTATCTATTTATTGGTGAAAATCGCACTGAAATCGGTTCAGTAATTTCCGAGTCTACACGATTACATTAATTGAAGTTGGTCATGTAAAACAAAAATTGTTAAAACAATTTCATAATAATGGCATAGCCAACTTTATGCCCCATATGAAAAACTAAACTTAGGGCATGTAATTCAAAAACGAACAGTGACGTAAAAATTCTAAGAATATCTACGAATATATTCTACAGAAAAAAGTCTTCAAAAACCGCGCTTAAAGAAGTACAAAATATATAATGCTTGAAAAAATAAACTGAAGCCAAGACAATTTTATAAGATCAAATAATCTCCATACTCTACAATACTTTACATAACTACAAAAGTTTGTCGATTCCTTTACTGTGTAGTTAAATTCTACATCCGGTATATGTACTATACACTGTGTACATAGATGATAACATATAGCATTAGCGGCTTTCATTAAAACCATATTTCACTACTTAAACAACAACCACTTCATTTATTCTAGTTTACGAGAAAACTTTTGCATCAAGTAACTCAAGAACGCGAACCGCGGTGGGTGAATTCAAACACAGAGATTTACAGTCACGAGTTGTTTGTTTGTATGTCTGTCTGTCTGTTTGTCTGTAAGCTGATTGCAGGTGCATTCTGCATCAATATGTACGAATCATTATTATGCAGTATGAATGTGGATTGATGTTGCTGCATCTTCACAAATGTTTATTGTTTGAAATACTTATAGAGCAAGAGCCGGTAGAAGTTATCACCCGTCATCGAACATCCTCAAAATAAGTAGTAAATTTACAAGAACAACAATTCATCGGTCGCTCTTATCAAATCCTGTGCATAATTAAGATAATTAACGCTAATTTTCGAAACAATTTCCCATCATAGAACATCCTCAAAATAAGTTCGAATTTCAAAGTAAACGTACTAGAGAATAACAATACATCGGTCGCCCTTATCAAATCATGTGCATAATTAACCCTTAGCTGCCACACTGGGGTACCAGGCGCCCCACAGAGTTTCAACTACAACTAAAGCTGTTTAAATTTTTGAAAATAGTTTTGGTGGCGACCCCTAACGTTAGTCCAATTAACTATCTTCCCTCTGGAGGACCTAGCATAATTTTAAAAGCGTCAGTCTAGTTGTGGTCATCACAAGTTGAGTGGTGCCGTCAGAGACCCCAGTGTGTCATCAATGGTGATTTTGTGATTTTTTTTTCAAATTTTTTTTTGTTTTATTTAATTTCTGTTTGTATATAAAGGTAAGTACATGATATTTCACAAGGCTAGATTTTTTTTCCGATAAAAAGAAATATTATTTGTGTTTTATAAGATGGCGTATAGATTACGTTCACGGTTTATACTAGTTTATAGTTGAACAGATAGTTGAAGAAGATGGTAAAAGTGATTTTGAAGGAGACGAGAGTAACAAAGAAATTGAAGATGATTCTGAATCAGAAAAAAAACATCTGATATGGATGTCGATTTGGAGGACGCGTCTCTTTCGTGTTCGTGGCAGACCCATATCCAAATTTAAGTGGTATATAAAAAATGTTCCAAAATATAGATTTTTTTGGTGTTAAACTTATAATTTTAATATTTTTTTATGAATAAAAAACTCATTTATCAGCAAAAGGCAACTGTACTTTTTTAATACGCACCTGGCCTATCAACTATTTTTGCATAATCCTGAAATTTTTCAATTCTTTGTTTATTTATTTCTTAATTTTTCCATATTCTTTTTATACAATTTTATTAGAAACTAGTAAATTTAAAAATTCTTAGTACGCCCCTGTTAAAAAAATATTTTTCTAAAATATTGATTTTGTTGTGTTAAATTAATATTTTTATGAGGAAAAAACATATAATTAATTAATTTTATTAAATAAATAAAAACATTTTTTATCGAGAAAATAAGATGTTTTTTTCATTGACTTCCCTCTCTTCAAATGTCAAAATAAATACATTTTTTCGAACGGCTACTTCCACACTATTTTTTTTCTTAAAGTGTCATATCTCAAGAGTATCAGCCTAAAATTTTAGATTTTTAAGTTAAAAATTAAAAAAGTTATAAATTTTTATGTAAAAAAAACCCATTTTTCATCTTTAACAAGGTTATAAATTTTTTTAATATATTAAATATTATATATTTTTTAAATAACCGATTAAAGTGCATTCCATATCGTTCAAAGATGATAGAGGAATTTTATTGAATTAAAATATTCAATAGCTTACGAGAAGTTAGCATTTTAGTTCTGGGGTACGAGGCGACCCCAGTGTGGCAGCTACGTTGATTTGGAGAGGTGGATCAGCTAAGGGTTAAGATAATTAACGCTTATTTAAAAGCGAAAATTTTGTAAGGAGTGCATTAAACATAGATTTAAGAAACTCATGTTGAAGTTTTCAATTAATTTTTATCTTCCTGAATAGAAAATGATCTCGCATCATTTTTTACTGTCTTAATGCGACATTTTTTTATCCAATCATATCTCGAAATCAGATCAAAAAAATCATATATAAATAATAATAACCACAATGAAACTAATTCAAGATAACTTTTCCGCTTCAAGTCCAGTCTGTGACGATATCTTTGAGAACAGGATTACTAAATACTTTTGTTAGAATGCACCGATTTAAAGTTGGAAAGTTTTAAAAGGATATCCAGCAGGTTTTATTGGCCATGATTTATGCGCAATAGTTCATTGTCGAGATTAATTTGTTTTCAAGGCTGACTCGATGAAAGATCGGGAATTATGTGAACGCATGAATTCATTTTAATAAATGGGTTATACTTTCAAAAGGATTTATATTAAGTTTTGACTTTTTTGTATTGTGTTTTTAATATGAGAAATGCAGTTTTTATACCTGGGAATTGAAATGATAGATAGACGTCATTTTTATAAAAGTTGCAACGTGCTCTGTATTCTCACAACTTTAAGAAATAAAGAATACATTTTTATCAAAATCGAATCAGCAGTTCATGAGAAAATCATTATGTTACTAAACAAGCACTTACTTTTTAATCACTCTGTATGACATAAAAAGTACTAAAATATAAAAACATTCTACTTTTCTTTAAAACCCATCACATATCTATACAAAACATATACTTAACCTGTATAAAAGAGAACATACATAGATATAATAGACCAAGAGCCGGTGGAAGTTTATCACCCGCCATCGAACATCCTCAAAATAATTACCGGATTTGCAATCAGATTTAAATGAGATATAGTTTATTTAAAATTGAATCATTTTTTCGGGACGGAGTTAAAAATTTCAAAAAGTAAATTACATTTTTTTTTGAGATAATACATTCCAAGATATTTTTTGTACCTATCTAAAATATGAAAAAATCATAATTTTTCAAAATGATAAATTACATTGAAGTGAAGCAGATAAAGGATAAACAAGAGACACCGGTTTTAACGACTCAAAATAAAAGTCCAACTGAATCCCATATAATTGCATTTTTACCGGTTATTACAACTATCGGTTTTTTAGGACCTAATATGACCGGTCCCTTCGATGTCGTTATAACCGGGTTCTACTGTATTTAAAACATTCTCAAACTAGTAGCAAGGCCTGCTTTGTTGCATTCCAGTTTGGAAAAGCTTTTTGATTTTTTTCTAATTTATAATATATTTTTTACAAAATTAATAATGTTTAAAACGAAATACGGTATTTTTTAATGCAAAAAGGCATTAGCATCTACGGGGTACAAAATAATGTAAGTTTTTCTGTAGAATGTAAGTTTTAAATATACTAGTTTTAAATTTTAAGAGCTTCAGCCATAAATTCAAAAAGAATAAGAATATAAAAAGAAAACAATTGATTCTTTACAACTCGCAGGCTCGTTTTGCTAATAAATACAAAACGATGATAATTAAGAGAAAGTATAAGATAATCTGCCAATTAAAATACTATAAAAGCAAAGCTGGCTTTATAAACTTTTACATTTCATTCCTTTAGGACCATTCAGACATTATTCTTAATGAAAATTAATCAAAGAACAAACGACTTATTAATTTGTTGATTTAAAACATAATTAAAAATTTTCTTTTCATAACATTTTATACATTTTTAAATTTATTTTATAGAAGTTTTTGTTTTAGAAACTTATTATAGATATATAGATAATTATGTTTTTTAAATAAATTATGCAACATTAAAGAAGTTGACACGATAAAAAAAGAACAGAGAGATTTCGATGAAACTCAAAATTACAACATATTTTTTTTTTAATCATGCAAAATTTCAAGGTAATAAGGAAATTAGTTTAAAAGATATTTTATAAATAAATTTACATGCATTGTTATTAGAACTGTATAATTTTGAGACATGACAGGACTTTTCAAAGTGATGTGACAGAGAATTTGATGAAAATTTCAGCATACATTTTTTATTCATTTACAAAGACAGTATTTCTCTGGAAAAAATTTCCGACTTTTCCCGTTTTTTCAGGAGAAATTTTACCGTTTCTCCCAGTTTTATTTAAAATTTAGATAAAAAACCTTAAAAAAAGTCACGTTTAAATTTTAATAGATAACTGTTTAAATATTTGCGAGAATTTGTGTGATTTTTACATTTTTATAAAAAATTCCCCGACTTCCAACCAATTTCCCTGACATTTCCCTGTATAACAAAATTCCCTGACTTTTCCCGGTTTTCCAGAAATTGCCCATCCTGAAAGATATCTGTAAATTTTCAGAATGATTAGGAACTACATTTTTTAATTAAAAAATGAAAAGTGTGTGAAAAAAATAGAGAGAGACGCATCTAAGTATGTGATTTTGCATGCTCCAGAGAGAGACACACCTTGCCTTCACTCAATGCTTATCCACAGACGCTTTCCCAATAGTGCCAATTTCTTATACTACCAATTCTTGAAGGAATTATTCACTTTGATATCAAGACATGTACTCAAGTAAAACATGATTAATCCAGACTTCAATATGTACAAAGGCCCAACATATATACAGGATGTTCGCGGGAACCGAGTGATCATTGCTAACTTTGTTATTATTGGAGCTAGAAGATGGGCAAAGTTTCAGTATTTTTTCCGGGATAAATAATGGCGGTGTCAAAAAAACAATTGAATGTCGAATTTCAGAGATATATTGAAATATAACATTTTTTAAATGGAAACCCCTGTTTATTATTAAGGATTTTATAGCTGAGAATGTTCTCTTTATAAAAGTGTTATTCATGTATGATGGTAAAATTGATAGAAAACAAGTTATAACAATTATAAAATTAATAGAAAATATTTAAAAATATTGTGCTATGCAGATTTAATAAAATGTAAACAAATGATTAAATTATTTAAAACAATAGTTTCAGGTTTTTATGTCATTTGTTCGCAAATTTTTCATGTTTTTGAATTTAATTGACAAATAAAAGAAATATTTATTATAATTTATTATTTACTTATGCTCAAAAATGTAAAAAAATCTGCGAAATAAGGCACAAATACCTGAAATTATTGTTTTAAATTTTTTTATCCTTTGTATTTTATTTAATCTACATAGCACACTAATTTTCAATATTTTCTATTAATTTTATACTTGTTATAACTTGTTTTCTATCAATTTTACCATCATACATGTATAACACTTTTATAAAGAGAACATTCTCAGCTATAAAATCCAATAATAATATACAGGGATTTCCATTTAAAAAAATGTTATATTTCAATATATCTCTGAAATTCGACATTAAATTGTTTTTTTTGACACCGCCATTATTCATCCCGGAAGAAACACTGATACTTTGACCATTTAACCGATCTTCTAGCTCCAATAATAACAAAGTTAGCAATTATCACTCGGTTCCCGTGAACACCTTGTATAAACGTTGACCAAAATAACACCTCGGCTTACATCCAGAAACCGAGATACAAAACCTGATCGTATTTCTTACACGAACCCCAAAAATAGCAATCCAATTCAACTTTATAATACCTATATCAGATTATCAAAGTGGTATGTGACAGTTGTGTGTGTAAGACAAAGACAGACAAGTCACAAAGCTTTCGGAAAGAGGGGTGGGGGGAGATAGAGTATGTATGTATGCATGTATATATGTACAACCTGCGGTATGGCTAATGGCACGGAATAAACTGATTATTTGCGGGTGACTTGTGTCGCTTCTGACCGTGTTCGATAATCCAGTGACGAGATGGACCTCCACGAACCTCACAGACACATATAATATATACCGTAAGTGTATGTAAGCTCACTTAAATACATTAATGAGGGTAATGTTCGATAAGAAACTTGTCCAATCTGAAACCCTTCAACATGCATGCATGATCCAATTTTGTTGACCAAAAATGTAACAAAGTAGAGTTTAAGTACATAAAAGAGGATTGAAACTTTTAATGCCTGGTTTTATAAAGAATTTGCTTCATAAAGTGTTTTCTGTGGATTTTTTACTATGTACAAGATTTTGAGTTGGTTTTATTAATTGTTAGCTTTGATAGCAAATTGAAATATTTAATTAATACACAATAATTAATATTGGTTTTGCATAAAGAAAAATAAGCTGCCATGGATGTCACAGAACTTTTTTATACGTAATATTGAGTGTACGTATTCTATTTTTATTTAAAACAATATTTCTGGCAAACTATAAGAAACAAGATAACTAAATTACCTATAGATATTAAAATTATTTCCACTTTTAACTAATACCTAAGACATTTTTCTTTAAGCTGTACAGTTTCAAAAATGATTTTAAAAATTACAAAGTTTACCCTTCTACGATTCGTCGTATTTGAGTTACAGCTTTTACAGACAGACAGACACACGGATATCATGTCAAGAATAGAATGGATTCAAGAAATATAAAAATGAATATTTTTATCAAAATCTGGAATTAGAAAAAAACAGCTTTATGAGGAGGTGATTTAAAAAAACGTTTTTTTTTTTTCAAATCGAGATGGTAGTTGATTTTGAAATTTTTTTTGGCATAACCATATGAAAGAATGCCAAAAATTCTTCAAAATTTCATAAAATAGTAGTAGTTTATGAAACTAGTTACAGAATCACTTCTGAAGAAGACTCCGAGATGAGAGTCGAAACGTCAAGTGTAAGAATACGACAACGTGGACAACAACCCGAAAAGTTAACTGCAATGGACAACGGCCACGAGTAATGAGTTTTGGAATAGATCTCCTTATATGTATGTATAAAACAGTAATAACATCTGTAAATGTACAGGATGTAGATATTTTTGTCCGATTTATTAACTACTAGCTGCTACCTGCAGATTTCGTTCGCATGGAATTTAGGTCTACGCCAAAAAAGTTTAATCTTCGCACGTACAATTGTCACCCAGTCATTTTTTATCTAATACATTTTCGGGATGAAAAGTAGCCTATATCCTTTCTTAGGGTGCAAGCTACATATTTCCTTACCAAATTTAATCAAGATCGGTTCAGCGGTTTAGCTGTTGAAAAGATAACAAATTTAGACAGACAGATACACTTTCGAATTTACGTATAATATTAATTTGGATAATAACGAAATCCGTTACATCGATGTTTTAAATTACTGATATATTTTTAACTCTGAGATGTCGATTAAATTGAAATTAGTTACGGTATGTACTCGTAAGAATGTAAGTAAATATATATGTACTTGTTTAATTCTTTTAATGTAAAGAGTGCCTTGTCATAAAAAGTGTAATACATTTTTATTTCGAGTTGGTGGTTAAATAATCTTCCACAATACAAACACACGTAAATGTCACTGTAAGTATGTAAATAACAAAACAAGTCTATTTATTTACGTTGGCTGAGATAAATATTTACCAAACAATTATATAAATTCGACCACAAGATATATTTATTTATTTCCGTTATTGGATTGGCCTTGCTATTTATTTAGATTTGCTAATTAATTAAATAGTTTTTTATTGAACTTTTTCGATCATTATTAGTCACTACAGATTTGGCTTGATCGTAAAAAGTGGCGAATACTGTATTAAACTACATTTGATTTTATTTACCATGCGAATTAAATAAATAAAGTAAACGATTATTAAATTAATAAACAAACATATTATTTTAACACATCCATCTTTCTCAGATGAGTAAATCTCTCTCTCTCTCTCTCTCTCTCTCTCTCTTACGCATAACCGACGTAAAGTGTCTTGTATTCATGCGCTATTCATTCATTTTTCTCTTACACATTTACCCACGTATATGCCACACTCTCGTTAGTGTTTCATCTTTAAAACGTGTCGAATTTTAAAATCTGTCGAGGTCATTTCAATTCACTGGCTCGCTTATAGAAGTTTCACTTAAAAAATTAATGTTGAGATTAGAATATTCCATTCACACTATTCAATTAATTAATTAATTCTATTGTTGAAGACTTCCAACAAATTTACTGTTTAATTATACAAATAGCTAATCGAAGCTATTAAAAAGATAAAAAAAATCTATACATTATTGCAGCATTTAAAAATAAGTAGCTACATTAAAAAAACCACCATTCATTCTATTGAATTTCTCATATTGATACAAACTTAATGAAAAAAGTAATTAATTTTACTAATCCATGCAATTCTTTCGAACAAAAAGGCGTATGATTGATTAAAATTCTATACAAAATAGAATGTCTAAAGTTTGTTGAGAATTAATTGAACGAAAGCTGAATACAATGGAACAATCGTACATTTTTATTTAAGTTTCAGATTCAGGTGGCTTTGCAATGTTTCGATAGTATGTGTATACAATATTCAAGAGGATCATGACCATATTGTTTGAGTATTAAGGTTGCCAGGATTAAATCTTATATCGTCAAATATGGCTTCCGATTATTGGTGGAAAGAAGAATGGAGAAATACTGAAAAGACTATATTTTTTTTCATTCAAATTTTTTTGCTAGCATATTTTTGTAATTCTATTGCATTATGAAAATGAGTTTAAGTCATGGATATAGAGCATAGACCTCGCATACTGTATTAACATACACTCAACGTTCTATAGGACGACGGCATCGGTAATTCAAAAATTCCACAATATAACGGCTACCACCACGCCTAAAAGTTGGTAGGTAATAATAAAAATGGCGCTGTTGGTGAACGAGATCCTGGTTTGTTGACTTTTTAGAATTGAACTCTAGACAATTGTTATTCGTTGCTTTAATACTGGATGAAAAATGTATAGATTTCTATACAATCATATGCCAATAATTTATTTTTGTTATTTCCTTTTTTAATCGTTTTCAAATTATCAAATTTTAAATAAAATGTACCTTACACATTTTTTAATACTATTTAT
This sequence comes from Sialis lutaria, assembly GCA_949319165.1. Lineage (NCBI taxonomy): Eukaryota > Metazoa > Arthropoda > Insecta > Megaloptera > Sialidae > Sialis > Sialis lutaria. The sequence continues at coordinate 21,449,878 of OX439241.1, forward strand.
TATATTTCAATTTAAACGAAAATTTGTATTGAGTTTCTTTTTTTTCACATTGAGTCACTCCAAAACACAAGTTTTGTGTGTAAAATCTACATAGAAGACTTTAACGTCAATTTGTTAATTTAAATTTCGCGCTGAAATATAGCAGTCACAATGGTATTATGGTGGGGGTTGAGGAAAGACGTTCTATAGAACTGTTAGAACATTGTATTACGGAACGGTCGTTTTGTGGATGGCCGTCCTACAGAACGCTGAGTGTAATGGTATAACAGTTCTCTAAAACAGTAAGAGAGATGCGGTGATGTTTGGTATATATCTATCTCTTTTTCTAATAAGAAAAAAATGGAAACTCCCTTTTAAGGACAAATATATATCAAACTATTTTCTATCTCTTTCTTTTAACACGACTCTTTTTCTTCCAGTCAGTTGCGCGGTCCATGCTCTATGTCTATGGTTTAACTCTATAATTTGTATATCTAGAAAATTAAAAAATTTTAACCCTGTTTGGCGTCATAGTAATTTGGAAGTATAAATAATAAATACTTTGGAATTATCTTAAAATGTTTTTTGTATACATAAACAAAAATAATCCAAATTTTATTTGATTCCATCGTTATGAATTGAATTGGAGTAAAATAAATACTTTTCATGAAAATAAGATGATTTCTCTTACAGGAAAATGTGTATAAATACATTTTATGATAAAATCAATAAACGCATTTTAAGGAGTGAATTTCCACACATTATCTAACGAATGTCGTATGATTTGTTAACCCTTTACAAGCTGACAAAGTCAAAATAACAATTTTGATTGGATGTTAAATAATTTTGTAAAAAATTGTAAATCAAATAAAAAAAAAAAAGATTGAGGGAAAAATGAACATATTTTATAACTTAAAAACGTTTTTAACCCCATGCATCCTTTCAAAATTTTTACAAAAATATGGCATGTTGTTTGTTTTTTAACCCGGAACGATAAGTAAAAGTTCAATTTATCAAAAGTAGATATCAAGCTTTAAAAAAATTAATAAATGATTCTATAATAATTTATATTTCCAGAGTACTACGTTTTTCTATCCATCCTGTAGATATAATTAACTTTATTTTTGAAATTCAGCTGATTCGTGTTGACTATAAATTGAGAAATACTGATCTATAAAAAATCTTGATCGTATCAGCTTTTTATGACAAAACGGTACATGAATGCATCAGATCAAAATCTTTCAGAGAAAGTACTATAAAAAACAGTACACCGTTTTAAGAAAACAATCGATTATGGTAATATACGTCGCAGTCAAAATCTTTCAACGAGAACAACAATGTTGTAGGTAAAAAAACCTACCCGTTAGTGCACGTAAATTACAAAAATAAACAAAATTAAGTCAGTAGCGGAGCAAACGATTTTTTCTTATTAAGAAGATTTTCATATAGAATTCATTTTATTCTAATAAGCTCTGAAAATATTTATCGTGAATTTAATCTTTCTAATTACGTGTTTCTGAAATTAAGTACTTTGACAGTTTTTCTGGATTAGTGACCGACCAGGGGACTGTGTTTTACGATTTCAAATAAGGGGCCATACCAGTGTGAAATTTTCAAAAAAATTTTTTTTTGCCTTTTTAGAGGCATTATTCGAGGAAGAAGAGGGTCCATTATATGGGCTAGGTATAGCTGATTAGTAGTTTTTACGGTAAATATAATTTTATCTTGTAAAAATCGATAGTTAAATCTTTAAACGCGTTTTTCTCGAAATGAAATTTTTCAAATTTACTGACATTGTAACTCAAAGAGCAATTATCCGATTGAACTGATAACTCTTGAATATATTTACTCTACGATAACGTAGGATATTTTTGATTGGATGAAAATTGACAAGTTGGCATTAAAAATACGACCATTTTATAGGCAATAAAACAGACTTTTTTTCATAACTAGGCCACTTTGTTAGATTTTGATATTTTTCGAAAATCTTAGATCATCTTACAGGAAATACCTTCGAGTTTGTTTGATTAACCTTTAAATATAACAATCGTCCGGAATCATGACCGCAGTGGATGAGATTTTTTTTTGCGCATAAGTCGCTTAGATTTCGATATTTTTATGTGAAAAAATTATGGAATACACGTCTAATATAACCAAATATATTCTCAATTTTCCAAAATATTTCATTGGGTATTTTTCTTCCAAAAAATTTCCGAAAATCACTCAAATTTCCAGCGTTCACACTGGTATAGCCCTTTAAATAAGTGACAGTATTTTTATTATAACTTTTTATATTACGCACAAGTAGAATTCGTTATTAATTTTCATCTTTCATAATAATTACAGCGAAATGAAAATAAAATAATAAAATTAGTGGTGAGACACCAAATTGCCCAGTTAGCGGAGAAATACCCATTTATATACCACACATAACTTCGATAATAATCTTACAATTAATCTGTATCAATATACAGTACAATTCCCCCCAATTACCTCTCCATATACCCGCTACTGGTCCAAGCCAGCTGTCTCGGATTCCTATCCATCATACGCACAAAAAACTACTCACCTTGACTTTTGTACAAAACAGCTGACTGACTAATACAAACAATAGTCTGTTTCGAACGAGGACCCTTGTAAATGTAATAGTAATAATAATAAAAGTTACATTTGATACAGCTATCAAATAGCGTTCTTTGTGTGACCGAAACAATTTATTAACCACGGAGGGGTTCAATATTAAGGGTTAGTTATTGTTATATTCGAGAGATGGCTTATTTTTTGTTATAATAAACTTTTAACGCGGTCGAGTTTTATTGACACATGTAATTATATATAAATTACAGGTAAATTGTATTTTATATAGAAAGGGGTACGTTAAACCCTTTATACTGTTTTTAGGGGTTTAAAAGTACAATAGTTAAGGGAGGGTACATACTTTGGAAGTTACCAAAAATTAATTTTATTTATTGAGTATAAAAAATGATTAAATTAAAATTGAAGACAAAGTTATATTTGTAAAATATGAAAGGTTATTTGGCACTATTACTATACTGGGTATCCCAGATAACTTTTCCAGCATGTGGATCTCAGTATTTATAAGAGATACAGGTTTGGTTAAATGAGATGAATTATTTGTAAGAAAGGGGTGAGTATTACTACACAAAAAAATATTCATAATTCTATGTGGTTTAGGCGGTATACCCAAAAAAACTGAAAATTCGGAATTTCTTTAAATGGCTATAACTTTTTTGTCAAAATAGATAAGTATTTTTTGTAGACAGTTTCTCAAAACACTTTTTTGTGTAGAATCGATTGGTGTATTTAGATTTTTTTTATCACTTTTAGTTTCCGAGTTATGAGCCCTAACTTTAGTTTTTCTTATGGGCCACTAAGTTGACTATAGCTTATTTGAACGTGTTTTTTTACTCTACTTTGCAACGATATGTCGAAAAAAAATTATAAAGTATTTTTTTAAATAGTTAATTGTTTTCAAATAGTCATTTGTTATTTTGATTGTTGTTATTGTAATTTTTGTTTACAATTTTTGTTTTTCATAGCTCACTTAAATGTTTGTAATAAAATACTTAATAAATATCACTGGCATTTAGTACAGCGACTTATTTTCGAAAATAAATGTGACACGTGACAAATCGTTGCAAAGTAGAGTAAAAAACACGTTCAAATATGCCATAGCTATATCTATTTTGACAAAAAAGTTATAGCCATTAAAAGAAATTCCGAATTTTCAGCTTTTTGGGTATACCGCCTGAACCACAAAAAATGATGAATATTTTTTTGTGTAGTAATATTCACCCCTTTCTTACAAATAATTCATCTGATTTAACCAAACCTGTATCTCTTTTAGATACTGAGATTCCCATGCTGAAAAAGTTATCTGGGACACCCGGTATACACCCAATTCTGTTTTTACACGGTTTTGATTGATTTAACACGGTCTAGAAAAAAAATTGATTCCGTTTTTACATGATTTCATTCGACTTTTACACGATTAAGTATATATTTTAGTCTTTTGTTTAGTTTCAATAAAGTTGGACGTGTTTTATATAAGCTGTTGAGTAAGTAAACATAAGTGTTTAAATCGATAAGAATACGGGTAAACCATATTTGTAGTATATGTATATTCGAACTTATCGATATCTTTATTAAATTTGTTGTTCCTAAGAAAAATGTCGAATACTACAACTCCGAAACTCAAAAGGAAAGGTATATCTTTGAAAACAAAAATTGAAATTTTAGACCGCCTCAAAAATGGAGAAGGTTCAACGTCTTTAGGTAAAAGTTTTAGTTTGAACGAAGCCACAATAAGAACCATTAAACGAAATGAAGATGCTATTAGGAAATCTGTAGTATCTGGAACGAAACTATCTGCTAAGACGTCATCATACACTAGAGATCCTGTTAAACAAAAAATGGAAAAAGCACTGGTAATATGGATAGAGGACAATACACAAAAAAGGATACCCGTTAATGGAAATACCATCAAACAGAAAGCATTGAGAATTTACAAGCAGATAAAGGAACTTGAACCATCTACATCCTCTCAAACAAATGATAAGAGCTATATATTTTCTGCAAGTACAGGGTGGTTAACAGGATTTCTCGTAAGGCATGCACTCCATAATACAAAGATCAAAGGAGAAATTGCTTCTGGAGATGAGAAGGCTGCCAAAGAATTTCCACCGAAACTTGCCAAAATAATTGCCGATGGTGGATACAGTCCAGATCAGGTCTTTAATGTGGGCGAAACTGATCTCTTTTGGAAAAAAATGCCAAACCGCACATATTTAGCAAAATCCCACAAGAGTGCCAGTGATTTTAAGGCAGCAAAGGATCGGGTCACATTTTTATTTTGTAGCAATGCTTCTGGAGACCGTATGCTGAAGCCTCTGCTTGTTAATCGCGCTCTTAAGCCTCGATCAATGAAAGGTGTCGACTTTAATAAATTACCGGTTTATTGGATGGCGAACAAAAAAGCTTGGGTGACAACTTCCATTTTCACTGAATGGTTCAATAAATGTTTTGTCCCAGAAGTTAGAAGATATATGAACGAAAAAGGTCAGGTATTCAAAGTTCTTCTGATTGTGGACAATGCTTCCGGCCATCCAGATTTGCAGCACCAAAATGTACAGGTTTTGTTCCTGCCACCAAATACGTCATCCCTAATACAACCACTTGAGCAGGGAATCATCGCGACTTTTAAAACATATTACATCAGACGAATTTTCCAGAATATTTTGGACAGTATAGATAATGATAAGACACTTACAGTAATTGATGCTTGGAAAAAGTTTTCTGTTAAAGATTGCGTCGCACATGCTGCGTTGGCATTATCTGAATTACGACCATCAACCTTAAACGCATGTTGGAAAGCAATTTGGCCAGAATGTGTCAAAAGCAAACATTTTGTGCCTGATAATACGAACGAGTATTCCTCTATAATCACTTTGGCACATGCAGTTGGTGGAGAGGGCTTCGATGACTTATCATTTAATGATATTGACGAACTGCTAGTTGACAAAGTTCTTAGTGAAAACGAAATAATAGAGGTTGATTCTACAGAAAGCAGTGATAGTGATGAACCGGTTCAACTAACTGCCAGTTTAATTCTAGAAGGTCTTCAACTTGCTAATAAATTAGGAAATCATTTCGTCACAAACGACCCTATTGGCGAAAGGGCTGCACAGTTTCAACGTGATCTGAAGTCTTGTATGGCTCGTTACCATGAATTATACAAAGAGCTATCCAAAACTGAATCACAACGGCTAGTAACCGATTTTTTTGTCAAATGCAGTGCTATCCAGACGGAAAGAGAAAATCCTAATCTTGTTGAAGATATCACTGAGAGAACCTCACAATTGGTACGTGATAATGACGTACACATTATTTCAAGTGATGATAGTGATTTTGAACCAGTCTTACGCAAGCAATCGCGTATGATATCCGATGATGATAACAAATAGAGCTATGTTATTTTCATCATCTTGACTGTTTTTAATTTTTTATTTATGAAATTTTGATGATTTTTAATTTGTTTTAATTTACTTTTAAGAATTGCATTATGTACGTTTTGTTTATTAATTTATATTGTTTTCTTGTATGAGTTTTCAGTTCCTAAACTTGCGATAATTTTATATGTATTCATGTTAGTTTTACTTTAAGAATTGAATTGCCTTTTATTTTTATGAAATAAACTGTGCATGAATTTAATTTATAGTTTTTTTGTATGAATCATTTCATTTTACCTATTTTTACAGGGTTGAAGGATATGGAACTAATCCCCTTTTTTTCTATGTACTTCATGTCTTTTTTTACACGTTTTTTTTCTGGAACGTATCTACCGTGTAAAACCAGAATTAGGAGTATATAATAAAACGAGCAAGTGCGTGTTAGGTACGCAAATGATAGGGTTCCGTAGTCTTTCTCACTACGATTTATAAAAAATTAGTCATTTCAAAATTTTCGTGACTGAAAAGTTAAAATCAAAAAGTCATTTGACATTTATTATTATTGCATTTTAGAAGACCTATTAAATGACACTCCACTCAATGGGGTAGGTGATTTTTTTTAAACACTTTTCATTTTTTTTTTAAATCTTATCATTTCTGTTTTTGGGGCATCAATTTACGACCGTATACAAATTTCATTTTATTTTGTAAGAATAACGGACGGACGGACATGGAGAAACTATAAGGGTTCCTAGTTTTCTACGGAATCCTAAAAATGAATATTCGTTTGTATGAGGCTTATAGATTTGGGAATTACTGAACCGATTTTGATGCGGTTTTCATCAATAGTTAGATAATTATACATTAGGTACAAAGATATCTGTAAATTTTCAGGGTGATTAGGGACCGCGTTTTTTAACTAAAAAATGATAATTGTGCGAAAAATAGAGAGAGAGACGCATCTATGTGATTTTGCAGGCTCCAGAGAGAGAGACACACCTTGCCTTCACCCTATTCTTATCCACAGACGCTTTCTTCACACTCCTCCTTAAAAAGAACTTATTCGATTCACTCGCGAATGAATACATAAAATGTTTAAAATGTTCCGCATATTTATGCGATAACGAAGTTTTTAACTGCATATGTACAACCATTCTTAAATTCTTTTACGAAAATCTTTTCTTCTCTCAAATGCTGATGCATATTTTAATACCTACTTTCTTTTCCCATTTATAAATTTTGTTTTTGATAACTTCGTACTGATAAAAAGTTTTCTCCACTGTTCGTTGTGAAGTTTATAAGAAAAGTTTTTTTTTTCTAGATTGATGTTGATAGAGTATTTACCAACATAAAATGTACTTTCATAGTCTTGAAGTATGTATTTATTATTACTAGATAAAAACTACTTGGGCTAAAAATATTTTCTCACATTTTACCATTTTTATTTTCTTTATAGTACTGTCGAAACCGCGGTTATAAGTTATAACGACATCGGTTAATACAACATATCGGTTTTAACGCGACTCGAAATAAAAGTCCGACTGAATCTCATATAATTTTTTCTTTTTGACCGGTTTTTACGACTATCGGTTTTTAGGATCTAATATAACTGGGCACCTATTCTCGAATTCGTTCGACTTTTTCTCATTCAAGTTAACTAAACTAAAACTAAAAGTCACTAACAAGGGAACCTTTTCAAGTCGAAAATTCGTATCGAGTTTAAAATTGGTATATAGTTCGAGGAGGTCAAGATAAGTAACAAAAATATCTTAGCTGCGGTAAAACGGTTTAAGAGGGTGAAACACCCCTACGAAAATGTGCAAAATAATAATATTTTTTCAAATAACTCTGAAACTAATGAAAATTTAAAAAAATCTACAATACAAAATTTTGATGATTTTTAATGCTCTTTTGAATAGCGATAGTCAAAATTCGAAAAAATTGAACCGTTAACCCCCACCATAGGTTTAATTTCATTGAATTTTTACTATCGCCATTCGAAAGAGCATAAAAAATCTTGAAAATTTAGTATTGTAAATTTTTTTTAATTTTCATTAGTTTCAGAGTTATTTGAAAAAATATGATTATTTTGCACATTTTCATAGCGGTGTTTCACCCCCTTAAACCGTTTTACCGCAGCTGTGATAATTTTTTTCTTACTTACCTTGACCTCCTATAACTATATACAAAGTTTAAACTCGATACGAATTTTCGACTTGAAAAGGTTCCCTTGTAAGAAACAATTAAGCATTTTTAAAATTAATCTTTAAATCAATAGTTAAAAAAATGTAAGTACATTTATAAAGAATTGTTTATACATAATACAAAAACTTTTAGTAAAGAGAAAAATATTTAGAACAAAATCCAGACGAAACATATTTTTTATAATATGAGTGTGACAATGTGACATGGCTTCAAATTCTAGGAGACTGTCTGTGAAATTAGAGACCGAGACTAGACGAGACATACCTAAGTCTCGTCTTATGTGCAGTCCTAGCCTTAAAAGATCAAAGTAAATAAAAACTTTTTAATACCACTGGTGTAACAACTCTAATAAACGGCACGTCACGTGACGTTCGCGGATAATTGATTCTGAAATACGTGATTTTAGCGGAAACTCTTTTCTTGACATCGAGTGTGTTCCTCCCCCATACACATATACAGAAAGTCAGACGAGTGTAACTATTTCTGTCTCTCTCTGTTGCACACATTCAGGGCCACAGACTTGTTAAATTGCGGACCACGTTTTTTCATGAAAAGTATTGCTTGAAAAATCCTTTCTGTAAAAAAAAACCTGCTAGCGTATTTTATCTCAACACGAGATTAATATATGAATAAGACCCTGCTTTATACAGGATACGAAATGATAATTATCTTATGATCATTATAATAACAATAATTATCTTGATAATATAATATACATAAATAATAATAAAAAAATATTTAGCAATAAAAAAAATTGATAAATAAATATTTTAATCAGCAGCTATTACGGGATTTCCTCGACTGTCTGCATTTGACACACCGCAGAGTTTTGAATATGACAGTTCTGTAATCAGGTCACTCTTGTTTCATAAAAAAAATGTTTATTTAATAAGTGTATTCATTAGAGAAGAATAATAAGATAATTACTTATGCTGAATAGTTTTCTGTTAATTATCCAATATTTCGCACTTTGGTTTTATATACAGAATGATTTACGACAGATGTAAAAAAAATAAAAAATAAGTAGATCAATGATGTTATTTTAAGCAAATCAATCTGTATTTAAAAAAAATATATTTTTAAAATTTAAGGCTTCCGCGGTAGTTTTATAATTGAGTTTAATTTTTACCAATACTTCCCTGGAGTTGCCTTGATTTTGAGTGATTAATTTACATCTTCAATGAAAAAATAATAAATGTAGATATTAATGGATCGTTTTTATAGTAATTAGAATATCAAAAGAAAATTATAATTAATGAGATGGCTTTCATTTTTAATTATTTTTCTTTTGTTAAAAGTAATCAGTAATATGGAAATGAATAAATCATATAATTTTTATATATACGCATTTATTTTTAATATTTTTCATGAAAATTTTAGATTAAAATGTATGATAAATGTAGAATTATATAAAATTGTTATCAGATAAATAATGTTATTGTTATTTCTATTTTTACACGCGTATATATCGAAATCAGGGAATACTCGCATGACCGGCTATATATTTATGTATATCGTGCCTACACCAATTTAGATGAAATATGTAATGATATTTAACCTGAACTAATTCAAGGGCCTTAGGCCTATCAACATTAAAAACCCCATCAAGATCGGCGCAGTTGTTTTCGAGTTTACTCGAAACGAACATACATTTCTTCATTCCAAAATCTACAATATTATATCTTTAATTGGTCCACCAATTACATATTATATAATAACGCCAATTATCAGCTTCCTAGATCAAATTGTTCAATAGTTAGAACGCTGTGGTATACAGACAGACAGATAGACATATTGCTTAGACTTTAGATAAGGTTTTTAGTTTTGCATTTGCACGCTAGATATCTACGCCAAAAAGTATATCCTGTAATGCGTACATATGCCACGCACCCATTTTTATTTCATTTTTTGAGGTACAATGTCAGAATGCAAGCTATCTCTCTGCCAGATTTCATCATGATCGGTTCAGCTGATTAGCTATGAAGGTAACAAAGATGTACACACATACACAATTGTAATATTAGTATGGATTGATTAGAAAAATTTTGAAACACCCTTCTATAAAATTAATAAAATGATTTTTCGAATGTGAAAATGTGTTAAATTTTTCACGACACGTTAAGCATTTTAAAATAAATGAAGCATGGTCTTGAGTACCTGATATATTCGAACAATACCAGACCACACGCACATAGAATAGAGTCATAGATAATATATTGTGTCAGATATCCGAACAATAGACACTTAAATACAAACACAGCGGAAGTAATAATAGCAGAAGCGCTCTGTTTGCCCTCTGACCTAACCGCATCCGGTTCAATCTCTGCAAAATGACAATTTCCGCGACCTATCTCACCGCCGAATAAATTGTTCTCTGTTACCCCTTTGTCATTTCCTACTACCCTAATATTGAGTTACTAGACGCCAGCAGCTGGTCCCGCAGTACCTTTACTGCTCTGACACTTTCTGGCTTATTACCTCGATATATGTTTTATTATTTTAATTCAAAAATTCTGCACACAGACACACATACGCACAGCCGCCATGCGGAAATCAACTTTTCTTTGCGTTTTGAAGGTAGTACCAACAGTAAGAATCTACTCTTATTTCGGACACGATTTTTCAACGGTATTACAATACACTTAATTCTGTTTTTACACGGTAGATACGTTCCAGAAAAAACCGTGTAAAAAAACATGAAGTACATAGAAAAGAGGAATTAGTTCCATATCCTTCAACCCTGTAAAATATATGTAAAATGAAATGAAGTAATATAAAACTCATTTTTAATCAACAGCTTATATAAAACACGTCCAAAACAAAAGATTAAAATATATACTTAAGCAGTTTTGAAATTAAACTAGAAAGGGGAATTCCTTAATTATTTTAGAAAAAAATAGATAGAAAAAAATCCTAGATTACGGTTAATAAATATATTTTTCTTTAAAATTTAAATCAAATACCTTTTTTAATCGTGCTAAATCGAATGAAATCGTGTAAAAACGGAATCAATTGTTTTTCTAGACCTTATTAAATCAAAACCGTGTAAAAAAAGACTGTGTAGAAACAGAATTGGGTGTACTTTTATTTCTTTCAGAACATGGAAGTAACTATAAAAATAACCAACGTATATATTCTTAATATGCTCATATGTTTGAGCAAATTTACGCATTACTGCCCTGAGCCTTATGATTAACACGTCAAATATAAAATAATACAAACACTAACAGCATCTAATAAACGAGGAAACCCATAATAAGTATAGATTTATTCAAGGTTTTTGTGCTATTATACTGACTTAAATTTGCTAAAATTATACACAATATGTTCATTATTTAAAATATAGATGGTAACCTACTACCTACATATCATAAAATATACGTATAAGAACTCGCAATTTTATTATGTGTACCTACATGATATTTATTTTGTTATAACATTATGTTCTATTTGACTTACTTTATACAAATTTTAAATTATATATTTTAGGGGTGTACCGGAATTCTGGTCCGGCCGGAATTCCGGCCGGAATTCACGATTTTATTCCGGTTCCGGTTCCGGCCGGAACTACTAAATTCCGGTCGAGTTTGCCGGAATTTTTAAATTTTGTTATTTCTTTCTACTAAGGAACTCATAAATAATATAATTATGAATAAATAAACATTTTATTAATGAAAAAAACATTCCGTAACAAAAAGGCAGATGTTATTATTTATTTTATCATAATATAATTGAAATTTTAGCATTAATTGACTTTAAATACTATATTAATAAAAAAGTCATTATATTACGGATTACGGACATTGAACTGATAATAAATTAGAGATGTACTGTTCAATAATAAACTAAAGATTTTCAAATTTTTTTGAATATTAACTGTAAAATAAGACTTATTCTGCATTTTTTAAATAATAGACCGGGAGCCAGGCTACATTCCGTTTGAAAAACCGTTAGGATTCATAAGAGTTGGTGATTTACATTCAGAAAGATGTAAAGAATGAAATTCTGAAGGTTGCCGGAAAAAAAACTCGGAACTTTTTTTGATACGAGCATTATAACTGAGTCCTTCCAGTTATAAAAAAAATAGATGTTGCACCATTTTTAATTTTGATGAAATTTTAGTCAGTTGTTATTATACGTATTAGTTAGCAAAAACTGTAATTAGAAAATTTTAAATGTTCACAGGTTGGAGGTGGTGATCGTTTTACCTTCGTAAGATATGAATATTTCATTGATTTTTAACATTTGTTCGACTCGTTATAGCATGCGTTCTAATTAAACAATTATAATGAATTTGGAGTCATTTGAAAGCCTAAAGAGTCTAGCTTCAAAATGATTTAACTCAATTTTAAGTTTAGGTTATTTTCGTTGTAGATATTCGTAATAAAGGCTTTTCAATTTCATTTATGAAATTGTCATTTCATCTTTTTTTCAAAATTTTCAGTGGCTTTCTGGTTTAACCGAGAAAGCTGTAATTATGCGTAAGTTATGTTCACATATAGTACTAAGTACACAAAAAAAATCAGCTTGTTGATGCACATTTTCTACTAAAAAAATTAAGTTAAATATCATAAATATCACGGAAACACCAAAAACAGCTGTTTTCGAAGCAAATAAAAGTTATGTGGGGGGCGAGATAAATTGCTGAATTTTTTTTTACAAATGCTCTTAATAATTATCTAAAAAGGGCAATTTGATTCGTTTTGTTATTTTAATTTTTTTAGCTGCCAGAAATTTAAAAATAATCAAAAAAATGCAAAAACTCCAAAATTAGCTATATTCAAAGTAAAAAGAATCTATGAAGGGGGTGAGATTAAAATGGATTTTTTTTCTACAGATGCTACTGCCCCTTTTGAGTGACGTAAGTTGCCGCACGACGCCTATATGACTTTTTTAAGTCCACGATACAGCTGCATTGGAGTTACTAAAATTGTTGATTTTTATTTATTTTTCATTTTTAATGCGTGATTTTGATGTTTTTCAGTCTAATTGCAGGACACAAAGTGGCTAGAAAAATTAAAAAAATCAGAAAAACACCACTTGGCCTTTAAACCTTACTACTGTAAGCATCTTTAGAAAAAAAATCAGATTTTAATCTCACCCCCTTCACAGACTTTTTTTACTTTGAAAATAGCTAATTTTTGAGTTTTTGCATTTTTTTGATTATTTTTAAATTTCTGGCAGCTAAAAAAATTAAAATAACAAAACGAATCAAATTGCCCTTTTAAGATAATTATTAAGAGCATTTGTAAAAAAAATTTCAGCAATTTATCTCGCCCCCCACATAACTTTTATTTGCTTCGAAAACAGCTGTTTTTGGTGTTTCCGTGATATTTATGATATTTAACTTAATTTTTTTAGTAGAAAATGTGCATCAATCAAGCTGATTTTTTTTGTGTACTTAGTACTATATGTGAACATAACTTACGCATAATTACAGCTTTCTCGGTTAAACCAGAAAGCCACTGAAAATTTTGAAAAAAAGATGAAATGACAATTTCATAAATGAAATTGAAAAGCCTTTATTACGAATATCTACAACGAAAATAACCTAAACTTAAAATTGAGTTAAATCATTTTGAAGCTAGACTCTTTAGGCTTTCAAATGACCCCAAATTCATTATAACTGTTTAATTAGAACGCATGCTATAGCGAGTCGAACAAATGTTAAAAATCAATGAAATATTCATATCTTACGAGGGTAAAACGATCACCACCTCCAACCTGTGAACATTTAAAATTTTCTAATTACAGTTTTTGCTAACTAATACGTATAATAACAACTGACTAAACTTTCATCAAAATTAAAAATGGTGCAACATCTATTTTTTTTATAACTGGAAGGACTCAGTTATAATGCTCGTATCAAAAAAAGTTCCGAGTTTTTTTTCCGGCAACCTTCAGAATTTCATTATTTACATCTTTCTGAATGTAAATCACCAACTCTTATGAATCCTAACGGTTTTTCAAACGGAATGTAGCCTGGCTCCCGGTCTATAATACTCTAGTCCTGGTTTTTCAAAAACATTTCCTGGTTACAACTAAAATGTTTTTTTCGGCGAACTCTATTTTACCCATATAAATTTATATCTTATAATAATAATATTCAAAATAGTGGCCCGAGAAAAATTTGTTAGTGCACAAGTATTTATGCTATTGGGATTAGCTACAAAATCAGAAAGACTCACATAGTTATTTCTCTAAATCTATCATTATATTTATATATTTAGTTAATAAATACTGCTTAACTAGTGTGAGTGCTTCATAATTTTTATTTTTATTTGCGGAACCCCCAGAGAGGTATCGCGGAAAATAGTTCGAAGACCATTGCACTAGAACTAAAGTAACGCATATTGGTGCTTTAATTTCGAGTTATTGGTATATTCTTTTATCGATATTTTATATGATTTTCTATATTGTGAATTTGTTTAACTGCTGTTTTGATTTATCATATTTAGTTATATAAATTTGATATACTAGTAATTTAATTAGATTTGATAGAAAAAAACGTATGATATATACACAAATTAAAACACCTTATAAAGCTGTAAAAATTACACGATATGTAGAAAATACTATGTTTTATAATATAATGTAAGACTCTACCCCCCTAATCTTTAAGAAATACAATATAAAATAATGTTATATTAATTTATGATGATAATCTATGTATATAAAACATATTTATAACATTTTAGTTATTTTATTATCATTATTAATTGAAATATAATTTTTTGAAAAAAAAAATCCGGTTCCGGCCGGAATTCCAGCCGGAATTTTTTGTGAATTCCGGTAATTCCGGTTCCGGCCGGAATCGAAAAAATCAGTTCCGGTACAACCCTAATATATTTTCAAAAGGTATGTTGAATTAAAGATTCCATTCAAAATTTCGATGTTGGCGATTTGTAGAACTTTTCAGAAGGGTTGGTTTGTAAAATTATACAGTTCTTAAAAATGCATACACGTACAGGAAATAAAGCTCGTTCTTGGCTTCTGATAATAAGCTGTGTTAACTGATAATACAGGAACACGAAAAAATGTTTTATCCGCCAGACGAGACAAAAATTGTCATACGTTTTTGGGGTTATTGAATTCGGATCCGGGGTCGGTTTGACTCGGTCAGATCGGATTTCGTCTGTAACCTCAAAAAAGTAATGAAATTTGAAACCTTCATTGAAATTCTCAAAAAATAAAGTGTTTATATGTTTTTAGGGTCGCTGAGTTCAAATTCGGGGTTAATTTGACTCGGCCAGCACGCATTACATTTATAACGTCAAAAAAGTTATTAAAAAACAAAACAAAAAACGAAAACTGTATCCGATAATCCGATATAACTTTTTTGTATTCAGAAAGTATTTAAGAGCAACCCTCTTCATATTATTCAAAATAAATTTTCTCTAACATATCGTGGTCAAATTTTGATTTTTTAATCATTGTTTTTTGAGATTATAAATGTAATGCCGAGTTAAATTAACCGCGAATTTGGGCTCTGCGACCCTAAAAACATATAATCACTTTTTTTTTTAGCATTTCAATAAATGTTTCAACTCATTACTTTTTGAGGTTAGGGACGAAATGCGATCTGATCAAGTCAAACCAACCACGGATTCGGGTTCAGCGACCTCAAAAACATATAGAAATGTTTGTGTCGTCTGGTGGACACGACCTTTTTTTCGCGTTCTTGTGTAATTTGGCTATCGATTCGGTGGGAATTGCTTTTTTTAACTACATCAAGAGGAACAGTTTATGACTTTGTTTGTTTGCTAATGCTAATGGTCATTTTGAACTATTAACCCTTAAGTACTCGCGTGAAATACCGTAACGCAGTTACCCGCGCGGTGTATTTTATACACCACTTAAAAAATCTAGTTTTTAGGAATTTTGAAGGTATTATATTAATTTTTTGCCCAATTCATATTATATACCTACTATTTATTTTTAAGGAACTAAGAAAAAATTTCTTAAAATAAACCCAACTAAAAATTTAGAATTAGAAAGAAAAACTAACCAAAATAAATCTAAAAAAGTACACAAAACTGTTCAATATTCATCTTGCAACAAAAACCAAAATTAAAAAAATTACCAACAAAAATCAAATTTTTGTTGATAATTTTTTTTAATTTTGCTCTTTTGACAAAATGTCTTCCATCAGCAGCATCACTAATGTCTTCAAAAACGCGGTTCTTCGCTTAGGATATTGCTATTTGTGCGTTAATACCACATACATTTAGTATGTAAAAAAATAATACAAACTGCTACAATCCTCAAATTTTGACTGCCGGATTCCTATCACACTCTAGACTGACTAAACAAAGGTTAGATGGGGGTGTACAGTCCCACAAAAATTTATGCATTTAGTAATCGCAGAAAATGCGTTACTGGTGTACAAAATACACCAACGCGAGTAATTAAGGGTTAACATGTTAGGGTAACTGCACACAATCAATTTTTTGAGAATAGTCAAGCAACCAGTGCTGGACCACTTGATATGGATTGACCCTAATCTCAAGAATATTGGACAAATTTTGATATAACTTTTAGTGACGTGTTGTTTTATAATTTACCGAATAATATAAATATGTAAAATTACGATATTATGGTAAAGGGGGGAGCAGTATAGAGAAATGTGACGCCTCTTTCCATTTAGTCTTAATTCTGAATGAACGATACATAATTAATTAAATTAAAAAGCATTAGAACCTTGTCTCCATATTGCTACAAGACCATAGTCGGTTTCAATCAATGATGAGAAAAAAATAATAAAAAAATCTATAAGCCTAGTAAGTCAGTTGTTGAGCAAACAAGGACTAGCAAGGAATTAAGGATAATTTAAAGGACAAGAGGCAGAAGCATCGACTGGTCATTAGTTACAGTCAAAAAGGATATTCTCACATTGGCTCCTGCGAAACTGGTTTTGACACAAGTCATTAATCACACCCTGGTACCCGTCCCACTTCCACCCACTGCCAAGTGTTTCGGTAGCCTGTATTGGTATTCATGCAAGACGAATCCTGGAAAATGATCATCAGTGTGAGCTTGTTATTTCCTCATTATTTATTTACGTTCCTTCATCTTGAAAAGATATTCATTGTGTTTGTAAATGATGTGTCACTTGAAATATTCGTGTTTCTAATATTGTGTAATAAAGACATTGCGAGTTTGTGACAGCGTAAAATATTATCGACATTTTTATATTTGAATATGACACGTTATTAAATGTAATAGGATATTACTCTTATTTTATTCTTGTTAAGTTTTATTGTGCCTTTAAAAAATTTAAATGAAGTGTAAACTTTATATTTTATTTTTTTATAAAAAAATATAAAACAACTGCAAGTTATGATGTCTATACCATACACCACCGAATCTGTAGGGCCGATTTGTCGGAAGGTAAAGTGGAGATACTGCAGAGAGGGTGGTGTATAAGCAAAATGCGTCGACTATACAGTAAACCAGGGTTACTTTGACTTACGGGGTGACATTGATTAAAACTTTTACTCGTCGTACATATGCGTTTTTAGGAAAAACGGATAGCATCTTTGGAATCTTTTTTCGTTTGTTTTCAATTATTTATTAACACTCCAGTCAATCTAGCATCGTTGAAGTAGATAAACGAATTCGATCAACCTATATGATATTTATAAGCACTGTTTATCCTTCACAAATACGTAGTAAAGATTTGTTACTTCATTGGTGCTAGATTGACTGAACAATAACATATTCTTTCAAAAAAATGTGTTGACTATTTTTTTAAAATCTTCTGCAATAATAATAGGGGGTATCAAAGTAACCACTCTCTTAGCTTAATTTTGATCACGTACTTTTTATTTTAATTTTTACAATAACTTTTGGGCCTATTTTTTATTTGGCATATCGATAGTATAAAAAAACGATTATTTAGTTGTTTTTTTTTTTTGCAAATTTTCACTCACCATACTTTAGGTTTTACGGCCCATTCAATTTTGGAAATGACCAAAGTAACGCTGAATAATTGGTCCGATTTTTCTAGGCCGAAAAAGCACATTTTTTAGTTCCTGATAGATGGAAAATAGTAGTAGATAAAACTAAAATCGACAAGCATTTATGTAGCATTTAATAGCAAACTTCTACGATTTTTTCCATCAAGTAAGAGCTTTAAAAAATATAGAGCGAATTAATTTTAATCAACAGATTCTAAAGATGTCATTCAATAAAAAATATATTTAAACGTTACTGAAAAGAATGCTTGAATTGTATTTTTTAAGAAATTATACTTTACATTATAGAGAAAAATACAAGTTGGGAAAACACAATATATAAATTTAATTTAAAAAAACCAATCCAAATTAAATATACCAATTATGTTACTTCCGCTTTTCTTATTTTCTTCATCACTGTATATTTTAATCATGACTTGAATCGAAGAGGGTAGCGATGACGTCACTACAGGTCACGTGACAACCCCTCTTAGCTTTCTCATTGTTGCAAATGAATTACGGACCCCCCTTTCTGAAACGGAAATGCTAATGGAAGGAAACAATTACATTGACAACGTTCGATGCTTACTGATTGAACAAAAACCATTTATTTTGATTGGTCCTAAATGTGTAACTCAAATTTGGGTGATAAAATATTCATTTGTAAACGTCAATTTACAATATAGATTAACTAAAGACAATAACGTCGCAAAACCTGCTATGTGATAGATTTAGATGGGATAGCTTTATGATGCTAAACGTTCGAGAAAAAAAACTGTTTTCAACAGTAGGCCATCCGCACACGGGTCGATTTTGCAACGAGAATCTCAAACCAGTTGCGCAAGCGACCGTTTGGTGACTTTGCACGTGTAGTGTAATGGCCCACCGCACATGGCGCAATTGAAACAAAACTGATTTGAAATCAGTTTCCTGGTCTCATTTGCAGGTCGAATTTCAGTTTCAGTTGCGTGGTTGCATACTGTTTGAATTTTCATTATTGTAAAAATAAAGTTTATTAACAATTAAAATTATTATTATTCATTGTTGTCACTTATTTACTTCATTCAAAATGAATGAACAGCTAGTGAACATTAAATTCGTCGAGAAGGTGGAGAATAGTGCAGTTTTATATAATTACAACCTATCTGGATATTCGAGAAAAGACAAAACAGAAAAAGCATAGCACGAGGTAGCAGCCCAAGTAAACATGACAGGTATATTGTACCTAGTAACCTAGATATAAACTTATATAGGTATTTATTATGTAATATAACATGTTTGATTTTATTTATAATTATGATTACATACATAATAGTATTAAAATATTAAGATTCAGTCGCCCTCGTGTGCGGTGCGAGGAAATAAATCGATTGCAAACCAGTTACAAAATAGTCGCTTGCGCAACTGATTTGAGATTCTCGTTGCGAAACAGTCGACTCGTGTGCGGAGGGCCTTAGTATAAATATAAATACAACTTAACTGATATGCACTAATACTTCCCATAGACAGTATAATTACAAAAATCTGATAATAATTGTGATAATAAGCCATATTCTGATGATAATCCAGAAACATGCATTACCGATAATAATATTTTCTACTTAAGGGGGTTAGCAAGTCTAGCGCCTCTGACGGAAGGGGTCAATTCCAAATTTTGATGAAAACCTACCATCGGCCAGAGATTAATAATTTTCATTCATAAAAATAAATAAAAATGTACTTTAAATAGTAATTAAACAGCTGTGTTAATTTTGCTTTAATTCGTTGTTTCATTTGACCACAGTAAATTCCCAAATATTGAGTATTTTCAGAGTTGCTAACCCTCTTTAAAAAATCAACGCGTGAACGAGATGTAGACAAAATATGTAAAAAAATAATAAAAAGTAAAAAAATAAAGAGTAAAATTCTCAAACCGAGATTCGAACCAGTGTTCACCGCGTTATGTACATGTTAGCATGCTAGCCGCTTGGCCAGATAATACAGTATATTTGAAATATAACAATTTTCAAAATTAAATATCTTTATTAATAATGCTCATGAGATTGAATGCTCGGACACGTGTATTTTTATTTTTAATTTCACCTCCCAAAAGCTGACTGAAATCCCTCATTCCATGAGTGTGAACTTCCCTTGTTAGATCAGAATTTTCAAAAAAAAATCGAAATTTGGAAAAAATTTCAGACTCAGAATTTACAAGAGCATGAAAACAAATTTAAATTTTGTTAGAATAAATAATGAACATTGAATTTAAATTGACAGAAAATAAATAATATTACATTCAAGTCAGAAATTGGAGACCGTTTTCTATTGTAATGAATTTTCTGTATTAGTAAGCAACTCGTCCCGGCCTGCTTGGATTATAATGAATGCTATGAATTATTCAGATTAACGTTTTCGAAAGCGTTGAGCTCGTATTATTTTAACAGCATCACTTTATTAAGAAAATGTTGGGTACGCAAAACGTTTAGTCGATTAAAATTAATTTCGGAAATTCGACAAATACTTCTTAGTTTCCTATCCTTGCTTTTTTTAATTTCATGAGATAGATAAATGAGGATACAGTCAAATTGGTTGAAACCGAAATTCGTAATTTTTACAAAAAGTTGCCACATGCATAAGGTCCGAAAATTGTGACCTTTTTTAAATTAACCTGGGTCAAATCTTTGTTTTAAGTTGAAATAAATCAACATAGAAATATACAGATAGATTCAAACTAGCAAAAAGTATTTAACTGCCTAAAAAATGACTCAAAATGCAGAGCTTACAGATTTGTATATTAACATCTACTGTAAAAAAACATCTGCCAAGTAAATACACAGTGCTTCCTCGTGCACAGGTAGAAAGGTTTACTTGAGCCAAGTAAACCTTGTTTTGTATATAACGAAAACAATATTTCCTTAAGATAAGAAATATATTCTTAAACCAACTATAGTATTCTTGGACGAAGAAATAATGTAGTTGGATTAAGAGTACTTTTCTTATATTAAAAAAATATTGTTTTCGTTATATACAAAACAAGATTTTCTTGATCCAATACACTTTTTTGTGTGTAGTTAATTATTGAATAATTTAAATAAAAACCGATAAAGTATTCAAACGAACTGCCTGTCATTGGTTAACCATTTAATTTTCATACAATTTTAATAATATAGATATTATTTCGTATATTTTTAATTATTTAACAATTTCAATATACAAATGTCAAAATGACATTTAATATGTCAAAGTAAATTGCGATTTAAAATCATTTTAAAACAATCACAAATCTTCTCGTATCTTCGATATTGAGAGGAAGCAAAATATTGCATTCTTTTTCAATTTTCAGTTTATATATTAAACTCTATATTTCAATTTGAGTATGAATATTAAATATTTTAAAAATCCATTTGTCTGAACATGAAAATATATCCCATATTTTTCAATAAACCCTTTTAGGAGTATTTAAATATTAATTTACGATACAAATATAATGGAACTGATCCATTTTTTGCTGTTAAAAACACAAACAGGTCATATCTTCAATAGAATTACCCCCGGTCCATAAATGGTGATTACCATAAAACGATCATTATTCTTAATGTCTTCATCGCGGTTGGTATCTCTCTTGATTCTACCAACCAGTGGTTCTAAACATACAGCATAGGGGTGATTACCCGTAAAGAAATTATTAATGCTAAGCATTGGTAATACAATAAATAATTTATATTTTTGAAATGAAACATCTTTAGCAAGACTGGTGAATTGAAATGATCTAGACAGATTTTAAAATTCGACACGTTTTAAAGATGAAACGCTAAGGAGAGTGTGGCATATACATGAGTAGATGTATAAGAGAAAGATAGATTAATAGCACATGCGTGCAAGTAACATTACGTCGGTTTTGCGTAAGAGAGAGATGAGTAAATGTATAAGAGAAATGTCTTAAGATAATACGTGTGATTATTAATTTAATAATTGTTTACTTTATTTATTTAATTCCCATGGTTAATAAAAACAAAGGAAGTTTCATTTTAACCGTGCGCTTATGTAGGTGAGGCACACATTTTTTTTTACTGTTTATAAACCACCTATTTAAAATAAAACAAAACCAGTTATAACGACATCGGTTTTAACGACTCAAAATAAAAGTCCGACTGAATTTCATATAATTACCTTTTTTCCGGTTTTTGAGACAATCAGCTTTTACGACCTCATATGACTGGTAACTTTGATGTTATAACCGGTTTCGATCTTAAGGGAAATTATTTAAAAAATGTTAAGTACTTCTGTTATAGAAGGGGTTATTGTTATTGGTATTTAACATAATAATGAAGACCTCCACTCCACTTCTGCGGCCCTATAGCTATAAGGACTTAGTTATTATATAATATTAGTGGAAATTAGTATATCCCCAGAATTCGTTCAGCCACTTTACCCAGTTGTTGAAGGTGCTTGAAATTTGAAATTTATACAAATTAAAAGTAACTCGACTCTGTAATGTTATCTGTTGTAATATAAGAAGCTATGTTATTACTTAAGATGGTTTTTGATAATGTACAAATGGTATATGGAAATTAATTAATTTATTCAATTAACAAATAATCCATTTTTTTATTAGGTATTATCCTAGCTTATGTGTGTGACAATAAAAAACGCCTAGATCCGTGATAATTCCGGGATTTCTAAAGGTAATAAAAAACGAACTTTAAGGCTTCCACGGTGTTCTTGATATAATTATTAGTTTTGGCTATTAACAGCATCGATTTAATAAAGGAGTATTTTAAGATTTTTAACATTAAAACGTTCATATGGAGTTTTAATGCTAAATTTTAATGCATATCACTTTGGAAAATAGAATTGAACTAATATACAGGGTGGCCCAAGTAAAACGAAACGGGCGCGCTTTTGGTCATTTAAAATAAGAAAAAACCATTCAAATGAGGTATCACTTGCCCTATCATGCTATTTAAAATTTTAAGGGCTGTGCTTATAGCGCTGAGAGTTGAAAAGATTCTTGCAAAAATTTTATATCAAAAGATGTCCCACTTGAAAGCAAAATCAACGTGTTCGAGCTTTTTTTCAAAATCTTATTATAAATGACCAAAAGCGCGCCCGTTTCGTTTTACTTGGGCCATCCTGTATAGTATATTTATTTGCTATTTTTGGAATTTCTAAATTTCCCCGAAAAAAAAACAAATACTGACAAAAATAAATGTATTACAAACGATCAAATACAATTCCAATTAATAATAGTTATGTTAAATTTCTGCACAATTTATTGACACAAGCAAAAAACATATAAAAAACGACATAGAATATATTAGATGCAACTTAATTTTAACAACAACCAGATCCTATTACAGACCACATAAATAATTGTGAACAGTAACATTTAAAAAACATGAAATAAACTATTAGGAACAAATTCTTGCATTTAGACAAACGTTTGACCTTTTATATACAAGTAATTTATACCAGTCAGAAATAGACGCCCAGGTCTAACGAGCGGCGTGTTCTCTAAAGGATGCGATTACTTATTCTGATATCTTATTCGAGTTTTTAATCATTTTGCAATCAATATTCAACCTAATATGTTCTACAATTTATATTTGCATGCAGTGGCGTTCTCATATTATAATTAATGTATTTTTTGTTGTATTCAATGATTAACGCATTAGACAAGGTGTTATCATGGAGTATAAATTTAATACGCAAAAAACAGAAATTTTTCTAAAAATTTTTAAACATATAAACTCATGTAGGAAATAACAGACTTGGTGTTTGGCCCTATTTTGACCAAATATTGGGTTGCCAAGTGTTGCCTTTTGATATTGGTCCCAGTCTAGACCAACCTTCAGATACCGAATTTCGGGTCAGCTATTCTTTACTCAGATTGGACCAGCCATGGTACGACAATCCTTGGTCAACAACTTGGTTGAGTCTTGAACGAAGTAATCATTTGTATCTTGGCCCAGTGTTGTGACCCCTTTGTAATTTCTTACATGGAAATTCACCAGAATCCATAATAAAACCATATTTCGACTAAAACTAATATAATATTAAAAAAACATAAAATAACTCTCACGTTTTTTGGTTGATACACGCCACTGTACGTAAAAAAAAGATATATAAGTTCCTTTTAAAACTAATTAAAATTAAAAACCTCTAAACGATATAATTTACAAACCTATTACATCCTTTCATTTGATTGTAATTAATATTTTTTTAATTCAATATACATTTTAAAACGTTTTAATTTATGATTCTACAATTATGCATATATGTAGTAATGTAGTACACGAACGTAGCGTTAATAATATAGCAGTAAATGATTTTATGCTAATGAATTGATAGAATAAATGCGTTCGGAAATGATGTCACGATATATTTTGTTTTTGGTAGATACATCCTAAACATCGATGATCTCAACTAACGGTGTTTGAATATTATTTACATATTTTTATATTATGTATTCTGTGCATGATAACATCGACAACAAAGTGATTTTTAATTTAATTAATTGTAATTAAATTTAATTAGTTTATTTTAATTATTTGAATAAATAAACGAGCACGAAACATGTATTAGAGTTTTGAATGCTTTTGTTCTTATTTCAGCTAACTTTTCAACGAACATAGCAGTGAATATGTTGGAAGAGATTCATTTCAAAATCATGTCTTGAAGCTGTAATGCTAACTTTTATTTAGGGGGAGGGGGGTAACATTTTCTTAAGTAAGGTTTTGAAAATATGTCTTCAAAATTTTATACGTAAAAATTGACGATATAATGATTTGAAGTATACATATGTACTTTATATTAAGCTGAAATTAATATCAAATACTACAGTTTATCATATAGGTATAGTCTTGTAAAATTTTAGTTTCTCACTCAATGCAATAAAAACATGCGACCTATCAAAGCATATTTTGATACTGATAGATTGAGCCTTGTTTCACACATACGCGGTTCCATTCGGTTCGGTTCGTTTTCGGTTTCAGCCGAAAACTAATCAAACCCTTTCACACATACACGGTTTTCATACGGTTCATATTAGGTTTTATTTTTTTCCGTAAACTCAGTAGTTATCATGGAGAGAAAACAAGTTGTTGCCATGTTGTTTCTCTATAAAAAAATTAAAAAATGAAGGAGGAATACTAGAATTCATTGCGAGCACCCTCTCATCACTTTACAGCAGGAATTTGGAGCATTCTACACTATTTTCCCGAAGCTAAAGAGCATGAAGACGATCCACATCAACATCTAGAAACCGCTCATTTTATTAGAAAATCCGCGACAAAACTTAAAAAAACTAACACTCGCTATCAGGTTAAAACCGAAACTAAACCGAGTATGTGTGAACGCGTTCATTGCTTTGTGTTCCCTGGACACGAATTGAAACCTGATGAAATCTGTTCGTGTGGAGGGAGTATTAAGTTCTGTACGGTTTCTATTAGGTACCGAATACAAACTGAATCATCGTTTCACACTTGTCGGCAGCGACCGAAAACGAACCGAACCGAATGAAACCGTATATGTGTGAAATAGGCCTGACTCACTAATCATCGTGCTTCCCGTTGACCTAGAATCTTGAAATTTGGTACGAAAGAACGTCACATATGACAAGTAAAGGAAAAAATTAAGAAAATTATTAATTTCTAATTTTACATGGGATTATTACGTGATATAGTTTTTTTTTTCTTTCAAGCATTTTTGTAAAGACGCCTACATCCAAAGACGCATTGGGAATCGGGATGGTTTGGTTGTCTACATAACTAACAATTGAGGGGTTTGCAGAAACAACGGGTTATCTCCATTTTTAGGCCAAACTGAGTTAACAACCGTTTCTGGGGGGGAAAAAATCATTATTTCGTTTGGTTCAACTAAGAATTACTTAACGTTGATAGTTTTTAAGGTTCTTTCTTGAAATAAACAAATTTTCTTGAAAATTGTTCTTATTCAATACTTCCTTACTTTAAAAAGAAAATAATTTTCAACTATTTTGGGCAAAAAGGAGTTATCTCCAGAATAAAATTGACTCTAGAATTGCGAATTTGACGAATTTTTCAATGGAATCTGGCCAAAACATGTGGTCGGTGACAAATAATAATTGGACGAAGACAAAGACGATATAAATACATTTTCAATTTTTTAAGGTAGTAGTCTGGTAACTTATGCCTATTTTCATGACTTCTTTGGAGGGTGGTTTTTTACAGGAAAATAAAAATGAATTATCTTGAATATTTAGAGTGTTTTTATTTACATATTGATAATATAAAAAAAAATTTATTTGAAAAAATTTAATAGTTTATTACTATTATTATTGTCACTCGAAGTTGGAACCTCAAAAAAAATGCACTTGTTCGTATTTTTTCTTCAGAAATCAAAGCTAACATACTTGATCGGTTATAGTAAAATCTTTTTTTTAATAAGTTTTCTTCCTTAAAGAAAATTGATCCTAAATATAAAATTTCATTCTTCTATATTTTTGTTATTAAGTTATAAGTGTATAAAGACCGACCGACACAGAGATTTTCGTTGCGAAAATAGCCAAAATCGTTATTTCCGTCAAATTCAAACAAAATCGGCTTATCAATAAAACTGTATGTACATAATAATATATGCCCATTTAAAAAAGAAAAAATTATAAAACAGAATCGACAGTAAATAAAATTTTACAGATTACCCCCTCACTCCACCCCCCCCCCAAAAAAAAAAAGGATAAAATATCCGATCCCACGCCAAAATACTCCCTCGACTCCAATTAAATAAATAAAATAATTTCTGTTACATAACAAACACAGATAGTTACTGAAAGGTGTATAATTACAATCAAATGAAATATTTTATGTGTATCCTGTTTCCGTAATTATAACATTATCCACGCCTTTTTTCTATTTGATTATTCATCAATCACACATAATATGTTTGTTCTGAAAAGCGGCAAACTGACAGTTTTTGTTGTGTGCCGTAGTATCGGTAATACAGGACACAACACACATCGGCACTACTCATCTGTGAAATTGTATGTTACGTCATATAGGGAAATAGATACACAATTGAAATGGCAGTGGCTCACCCACTATTAACGAAGGTTGCTGATAACCTATACATAATATCGTTCATAAATTTATAGACACTTATAATTTAAATTAGATGTCAGCAAGTTATAATGTACTCTATTAGTTATATAGTGAAATTTGAACTACGGGTAGGTGGTTTCTAAAGCTAATGAAGAAATTGTATTGAAAATAGGTAGAGACTGTTTATATTCGATGATCTCAAAAACTATCGGACCGATTTTAATGAAACATTCACTAGCTACTTGTTTTGAGTTATTGTCCTTTCTTGTTGGAATCGCACTGGTAGAAAGGATTTTTCAAATCAAGTAAACCTTGTTTTGTATATAACGAAAACAATATTTTCTTAAGATAAGCAATAATCTCTTAAACCAATTATAGTATTCTTGAACGAAGGAATAACGTAGTTGGATTAAGAGTATGTTTCTTATATTAAGAAAATATTGTTTTCGTTATATACAAAACAAGGTTTTCTTGGTCCAATACAGTTTTTTTTCTGTGCAGATGTAGTTGATGCCTTCTTCTAGCTGTTGCATTGAAAAATTCTGAAGCATATCGTTTCCCATTGACTGTTTGAGTCATGCAATCATAATTTTCTAAGAAATAATGTATGTTTACCAGATTTTAGCACACCAGACTTCTTTTTACGGGACTTCCTAAAGAAAAGTGTACGTCAAGAAGCCATAAAATTGACAACAGTTGAAAGCGAATATTAGAGCAGAAATTGTCTTGATATCACAGAAAGCTTTAATGGTAAGAAAGGCACTGGAAAACTCCATGAAATTCATGCGTCGAATTAACCGAATTTTTCGCACATAATATTAAAAAAAAAAACTTTATTTTTGCCACGATAAGTATATCTTTCTTTATTCTTACATAATTATTAAAATTAAGTAGGTATAACCTTTTCATGGAACCAGTAAAAAAACGTTATATTATAGTTACAATTCATATTTAATAGCTCATTCATATGAAAATTCTACAGTTGAATGAAGGTTAAACTGTTCTTCTGTAGGCTTTCGTGGCAATTGTCCATATGAACTAAATTTTCTGGTTGTTGTCCATATTGTCGTATTTTTTTACTTTACGTTTCGACTCTCATGTCGGAATCTTCTTCAGTAATGTTTCAGAAACACTCTGACATTAGATTTGAAACACCAAATAAGAAAATACGACAACGTGGACAATAGTCAGGATATTATCACTGTAATGTAAGAACACCGATTCATGTCTACTGTTATATTCAATGAAACGTTGGCTGAAATTATTACCAGTACATTTTTTTAATTTTGATAATTTATTATTGCGTTAACTACATCCATAATTTATTTAAATTTCGCATTAAATAATATTAAGATAAAGATGTGTAAATCTCTATAGATGTGCAAAATAATTTATGTTTCATTATTTCATACTCGTGCAATCTTAATTTTATTCCTACGAACATTTGTAAAAAAGAAAATGCCGAAATTTAATTAAATTTTATAGCAGTGAAGTACGGTCACAATAAAAAACGAACTTAATTTTTTAATATTTAAATTGAATTACTTCTTGTGATTCTTCTTATTACTTTTTTCTGTGTGATGACGCTTGCTATCAAGAACTACATATTTAATTTAATTTATTTAAACCAAATTACAACAAATAATCATAAATAAACAAAATAAAACAATTAAAAAAATATACAAATCTTTGTACAGTTACATTTCGATAAAACAAATTGTAATATTAAATATTTTAACTTTAATTCAATACCATGCAGTGGCGCACCCACAAAAAATGGAGGGGGGGGGGTAGTTTACAAATTAGTTAAATATTTAAATTTCAAATACTATTTTTATTATTTTTAACTCCGCCACATTTATAATAATTATGTGACCCCTTCCCCCCGCCTTACTCTTTAATATTAGGTTAGAATATAATATATAATACCTTCTTAATTTAAATTTCTTAGTTTTAGGTGAAATTTAATGTAACGCAATATAATTTCTAACCCCCTCCTTTTCCTGCTACATTTGATCATGTTAGACGTTATCCCCCCCCCCCTCCGCCTCATAGATGGACTATATTAGTTTTGTTTCAAAAAAAATATAAAAGAGAATGTTAAATAAACATTGTAATTAAATATTATTTAAATAATATAAAAAATTAATTTAAATTTCCTCCAATCTCAATGCAAATTTTCAAGCCTTTTTTTATGTAAAATAATACTCGAACGATCAGTTTCAGAATCAAATTTTAATCACAGCGGGCGATGGATTGCTATTTGAATGATTAAGTACCATAAAGTTTGTGTTACAGTTTTTGAATTAAGAAGTTTTGATAGCATCAAAAATAAATGTACGATTTACTAAAAGATTTTTTTGTATAATATGTGTTATGTTATGGATAAGTTACACAAAAACTAATTATAATTTAATTTATACTTTTATTAATATTCTCTTTGATTGTTTAAATCTATGTAACATTTATGTGACATAGACTATGGAGCATGGACAGCGCACCTGACCCGAAAATAGAGCCGTGTCAAAAGAAAGAGATACTTGTCTTAATTAAACAGGAGTAACTATAGACATAGAGCATGGACCGCGTATCGGACTCGAAAACAGAGTTGTGCCAATGGAAAGAGATAGAAAATAGTTTAGGATATACTTGTCCTTATTTAAAGAGAAATGTTTATTTCATTATTCATAAAAAAAGAGATAAGATATATCATATATCACATAAAAATCGTATCAATTGTTCTCAAATTATTATTTTAGTTATATTTAATTGCACTATATGCATAGGTGGGCACAGTTAACCGAAATGTTAACTTCGTTTATCGTTAATTCGTTAATAAAAAAATTAACTTCGTTAATCGTTAAAGCGTTAAAATTCGGAGAATTTAACGGAAGTTACAGTTAACCGAAAATTTTACGGAAGTTAAAGTTAACCGTTAAAAGTTAACTATCCAAAATGTTTTTGGCCATTTCGACAACTTTCTTATGTGCTTGTCATCAAACAAGCAATGTAACGGACTAAAGTTAACGGAAGTTAACAAAAGCGTTTTTTGAGTTAACTTAAAAGTTAATCCGTTAAGCATTTTGTTATTTTCGTTAATTAACGATTAACGGATTAACGTGTTAATGCCCACCTATGTATATTAAATAGTATTCACTTTGTACTCGTGAACATAAATTTTAATACTTTGCACTTAGGTCAGGTTAAAATATAGAAAATAAAAATCACAATAAAGTGCAAAGTATTTATATTTAGTTGATTTAAAACTTATGGGCATGGATAGAAACACGCTGAGGATAGCAGTAGAACTCCTAACTGGTCACTGTTACCTTAGAAGGCATATGCAAATATTAGGAATTGAGAACTCTAGTATCTGTAGGAAATGTGAAGAGGACGAGGAAACGCCCACACATCTATTATGATTCTGCCCCGCGTTGATGGACAGAAGACTAAAATATCTGGGAGAATTTTTCATCGAACCAGAAGAAATAGGCAAATTCCCGATGACAACACTCGTGAACTTTATCAAAGGGACGGGGTTGATATTAAGGGAGTAGGACAAGCAGCGGAGTTAGTACAATGGGCCTATGGCCTCAGTGCTTGTGGGTGCTAACCGCAACCACCTCCGACAATATAAAATAAATAAATAATAATACCAAACCAATTATTATTAGCTGGCATACCGAGGTCAACAAATAATAAATATAATATATTTCTTATATTACATAAAATATATGTATTTTAAGACAAAAATGCAAAAATAAACACATATTCGAAAAAAAGTAGTTCACGTTCGTACGTAAATGATATTATACAAGACATAAAGTACATATATTATATAAAAATTCAAAAATAAAAACAAACTATTTCATTTTGGCAGAGGAACAAAAACTCACGTATATAAATATACATGTTTGTTCATATTTGCAAAGTACACAAGTTTTCATTAGATACTAAGAAAATTGCATTCTCTGAAGCAGTGAGATGCCAGAACTGTTTTTCACTGTAACATACTACAACTATAAAAAGAATATATGAGATGGTTTACATAATTTTCATGCAAGACGGTATATACCTACTTACGTAAGACAATGGCTGTGCCAAAAATGTATAAATATTAAACGCATAAAGAAAACATATTCTGTATGTGTGTGTGTGTCTTTTTTTTACATATTATAAACATTACAAATTCATTATTGAAGAACTCGAATTATAAAACTGTTTTTTTTTTTTAATATCGATAAACTACTTCAGTTTTTCTATTATAACACCATTTTAGGAAGGGGGGGGGGGGGGGCATAAAAGGAATTATCCGTTCTTATTTATTTAATTTTATCACAAAATGGCGACGGTTTCAAATTTTTCTTTAATTTTTAACACCTTTTTAGCGCAACCAACGAAGTGGTAACGCTTATAAGCTCGATTTTCTCGTCCGACAGCGAGATCTCGGCCCCCTGATCACATAGAGACCTCGGGTTTTCGCTAAATGGTAGGTCTGTGGTTCTAGTTTAGTTAATTTTAGGAATTTTTTCCGGTCATGACCCTCCCCCTCAAAATTTGTCATATGTGGCTTCATGTACCTCGTTGAACTCGGGACTGATTCACGAATCGATTGGCAAGGGTATTTTTTGAGTTGTGTCCTATCAAAACCCACCATGGGCAACACCCATGGTGGGTTTTGATAATTTTTTATAATTCAAGCGATCTTAAAAAAATTGTAAATATCAAAATTTCAAAAATCGATTACGCACAGATTTAGCCACTGAGATAACGAAAAATAAATAAATAAAAAATCGGTTCATTAATCTTTGAGGAAACGCTGGAACCGGATCGAAAAAAATTGATTCGAGATAAACGCATTTAAAGTTTTCTTAGGGTCATAACTGGCCGTGCTATCTGGCCTCACTAAATTGACTAATAATTTTCGGTTTTTAACTTAATTGTTTTAATGCGGTTATTTGCACATACCGTATGTGCATGCAATTGGCTATTTGCACACACTGTTTATGTACCTAATTAGGTTAGGTTGTTAAGTTAGGGTAGGTTAGTTTACGTTAAAAAAATAGCCAAATAGCCAATTGCATGCACATACAGTATGTGCAAATAGCTAATTGTATTTTATTGTATTTTATTGTATCTATCCTAATTTTTTACTACACTTTTTAAAAATGCAGTGGCTCCCCCTCTAAATTTTAAAACCGATTAAAAGAACAATTTTAATAAATATGCAAAACCTGCAAAACACATATTTTTTTCATCTCTAATTATCATATCAATTTACGCCACATAGTAAAACGAAGTAAACAACTTACACATAAAATAATTAGCATAAAGAATGTTGCAACCAACTGTTTACAAATAAAGTTATTAAAACCAGTATGTGCATACTCATAAAACGTAATACTTTATTTGAATATTCAAACAATTCCGCGTATAAAACATTATATTAAAATATACATATATACCGTTACTACACAACAAAAACATACACACACACACACATTAAGTATTTTAATGTACAGCATTTTACATCGAGCACGGTGAAAAGTGAAAAGTACGCGCGAGTATAAAAACACAACTGTTTGCAGAATTACAAATGACATAATTAATAACTGCCGCATAAATATTCAGTTTTAGTAGCGGTAGACAAGCGATTTACACATGTAATCCTAATGAAGGAATTAAAATATTAACGGACGATTTGTCTCGTGTGTGTTTGTGTGTTTCCATTCTCGATAATGTTCTTGGTCGTGTATTGATTTTAAAATTAAATTACAATTTTCATATTTAATTATATTATTATTTGCAATTATCGGTAATGTTGGTTAACGACAGTAATGAATATGTATTTAAAATTAGCATTAATAAAACATTCATTTGAATGTACAGTTGACTCCATAAGTGGTCGTTCAGTTTGTATTGAAATTCGCTTATCAGTTTATCACAAACAATAGGCTCTTCCCATTTGATTATTATTATAATTAAATCATTTCGCCGTGTACCAAACAAACTCATAGAAGTACTCTTGTGCGATTAAATTATTATGTAATCTATTGAAAATTGCATGGGTAAATTTTGTGGCAATAAAAATTTGATATTCCAATTTTTAGCGCAACTCACCAAGGGTGGTAGCGCATATCTAAGCCTAGTATACACTAGTAGACCATGTTGTGCGATTTGTCTATAGACCGTCTAGATACACGGTTTATAGACTGTCTAGATACACCGTTCTTTGTCTCGTCTAGCGTCCACACTACGATGTGAATTTTTCAGTCTCATCTTCGTTGTCCACCATGGAGGACTACTACTATCTACCACTCGATAGCTGTAGATAGACTGGGTCGTGTCTCGTCTATAGATAGCGAGTGACGTCCACACTGCCAAAATGTTGCCCAACATGTCTAACGTTGCATGTGGTCTCCCATTCCGATCGGGAGACCTTAGACATGCGATTTTTGGTCTCGCAACAGGCCCGTAGACGGGGATTGGTCTATAGACATGTCTACGAGACAACCTTAGACACGTCTCAGAAACCAGAATCGCGCAACATGTCTACTAGTGTGTACTAGCTATTTTATATGCTCGATTTTTCGTCTGTCCGTCCGTTTGTCTTCCACCGCAAGATCTCGGCCCCCTGACCAACTAGAGACCTCGGGTTTTCGCTAAATGGTTAGTCTGTAGTTCTAGTTTAACGCATTTTAGAAATTTTTTCGGTCATGACCCTCCATCCGGCCATGGGCAGGCATAATGCCGATTTTTCATACAAAATTTTTCATATATGGCTTCATGTACCTCGTTGGACTCGGGATTGACTCACGAATCGATTTGTAAGGGTATTAACACGTTTGGTGTTTTCATAAAAAAAATTTAGTATTTAAATATGTTAAAATTGATATAAAAATAATTAATGAAAATTACTGTTTTTATTTTAAATAATAGAAAAAGATAACCGATGATGTTTGTTTATGTATTTTCGAAATTACTGTAAACGATTCTCGCCTTTAGGGTGGCAGGCGACTTACGATGTCGATGGTATAAGGGTGATCTTTTTTTATCTGGAAAATTCGTGTCCCGAAAGATTTCAGCCAAAAAATGTCCAAGATTTGGTAAGTTTTACTATTAAAAATTTGTCAAGTTTTTAATTTTTCCGATTATGTTAATTTTATTTATAACTTTTTTAACAAAGTTAAGAATTTCTAGTTTAAACTATTTCTAAGGAAGGTACAACTCGTAAAACAAGAGTATGTCCAAATTTTACGAAAATTTGACAAAAACAAATTGTTGAAACAAAAAGAATTAGCGAAGAATCCCAGAATTTCGGGTTCAACTTTCGATTCGATTCCTAAAAATCTACATTATAATTTCTTCTTTTATATTATAATAAAATTATCATTATACATTTAAACATTCTTTTTATGAAAAATATTTATTTTCTAATTCATATCTCGTCTATTGCATGCTATCCCAATTATAATGCGTTTTTGATCCTATCTGCTCAAGAACGTTATAACGAAGTTTCACTGTAAATAAAACAAGGTTTTCTTAGTCCAAATGAACGTTTCTACCAGTGTGCCCATGTAATCTTTTATGTACTTATATCACACTATATTTCAGTCAAATCGAAGGGTTCTTATTTCCCATAAGATTTGTGTGAGTGCCTGGTTATTTATATTATGAAATATAGATTGTAAAGAGAAGGGTACTTGTAATCCTACTTGGCCACCCCTGATATAGGTATACAAGTGCATATACATACATTACTGCTCGTTTTTGCTTGCCAACAGTACGGTTGGTATATGGGGATGTAAATTAAACGGTGAGAGATGAATGGGATTGTCTTCATGTACGTTGTTCGCCAGCGCTTCTCAAACTGCGATTCATTAAAACTTAATGATAACAAATCGCTGTGCAAATAGTTCACGGTGTTTTTTGTGTGTCTGTCGAGGGCTCGTGAACTTTAAACCACTTTCAATATTTCATTATTATTGTCCTATGTTATTTGAAGTGGTGGAGAGTGGTGTACTAACTTCAAAGGTTGTGCGATTCACTATTCATTATTTGATACTCTATATATCAGTAGTAACAAACATTTACATCGGAACGAATTTAAAAAATAAAATTTACAGTAAAAAATATGCCATTTTTAAATTAAGGAGAGAAATTAAAAGAGAGAGGTACGTATTCATAGTAAAAGTTCTGACAGCGCAAATCGATTTCTGATTTATTGTAGTAGCTAAGTCTTATTAACTGCCGTATTTTCTGATTTTGTAAATCAATATATGTCATTATACCGGGTGAGTTTTTTATCTGCATAATATCTGGAAAACTATGGATTTTTACGGAAAATGTTTGGTACAAAAGTTTCAGGATTTGGAGGAGCAAAACCAATGGAGGTAACAATTTTGATCTTGAATTGAGGTTTTAAGGTCATTTTGGGGTCAACTAAATTTTTTCAAATGGAAACCTATTTATTTATTAAAAGGCAACCTTAAAATACTTTTAAGGTAATTTATTTTTTATTTTTTTACATTAAATTAAACATTTTTCTTGCGTTCAAAATTTTAAAACTAACTCGTATGTATGTTTAAAGAAAATACAAATTAAAAAACTATTTTTGTATGATTTCAGTGTTTTTCAACGCAAAAAAATATATTTATTATAAAAAATGATAAAAAAGTATTCAATTTCATTTTTTAATATGTATTTTTTTTAAACATCTTGTATAATTATTTAAAAAAAAAATTTTAATGTAATAAAGGAAAAATAAATAACCTTAAAAAAACCTAAAAAAAAAGTTTTTTTTTAACTTTTTAGACAAAAGTTGACCTTAGAACCTCCTCTCAAGTTCAAAATTGTTACCTCCATTGATTTGCCCCTCCAAATCCTGAAACTTTTATACCAAACATTTTTCATATAATCCACAGTTTTCTAGATATTAAGCAGTCTCACCCGGTATATGTTTTATTATTTATAAGTGAATTTGAATACAAACTAGAGGACCTTATGGATTATACTGTACTGAATATTAATATTGTATAGAAATTTTAGTTTTGATTTCTTACGTAGTATTCCATTAATATTTAAATGTCTTTTTAAAACAATACAAAATCAATATTCATTTAATTCTCAAGTAAAAAAGAACGAATCGTTTCTCATACTGTTTGAAACTACTGTCACTAAATTCACGTCAAGTCTCAGTTATATAAAGTCAGCACATATTGGAATTTAACTGAATTACTTCTTGATGATGTTCTATTTGTCAGTCTACGTTAACGCAAATTGTTTTAAACCTTAACATTAACATTTTCTAAAGAATTTGTAATAATTTTACACTCTATTTCTACGAAATGTTTTAATTTAATGAAGATTAAATATGATTTCTCCGTACTTTACTGTGAAGTTTGAGTATTTCTATTTAAATTCTGAATTTGTTTGATTCGACTTGACTATTAGAAAAATACCCTTTTAGGCTATACGATATAGTTAATATCAAAAATAGGACAGTTCAATGTTAACCAAAATTGAATCGGTGAGTGAAAGAACGATATATCTCCAAAATGACCATTTTGAGAAAAACGAAAAAAACTGTTTTAAAGGAGAACTATGGGTTATTTGGTCTAATTATGTATTGTGACATTATAGAACTTATGTTAACCGATAATAATACGTACATAAATAAATTTAAAAAAAATTGCGAAAAAAGATATATGAAAAAAATGACCGGCAGTTATAGGTACTGTTCTTTCACTCAATTAAAAAAAATTGCAATTTTTTTTTTATTGCTTTATTTTCGGCTTTATTATTTTATTTTTTATTATTTTACAAAAAAAAATATTTGTAATTTTTACTCAGAATCTTCATTTTTGACTTTTCAAGAAATAATATGGTAGTAAAATTCGAAACTACCCCCCGTCGCACGTACGATGTTGGTCGATGTATTATACTTTTGCTATATGATAGAGCTATGAATTTTAAACATTTTGCCTATCTCAGTTAAAATTGCCATTTTTGGCACTTGTATTGTTCTTTCACTCACCGATTCAATTGTAATTTATATTTTATAAAATAATTTATGTACAATAGGGTGTGTCAAAAAAAAGCATTCTCTCTCGTTACGAAATAAGTTAGTTTATGACCTAAAAAATACTCTCGCTAAAAAATTACCCTGTAGTTCAATTTTAAGAGATGCCGCAGAGGGATCCCGTTTCCCATTTAAATAACACGAAGAAACAATTCTTTAATACTAATGTTGGTATTACTGATTCATGATAACTGTTGAACAATTTTTAAGGACATCATTTAGTAGAAGATAAGTCAAGACCCTGAATTCAACGTGTCAAAAGTTCAAAGCATTCTGCGCAATTTATTTGTTAAAATGAACGTCTAAATGGTTTTTATAGTTAAACTTTTATTTTTATAAAAATAAGTAATCTGTTAATTTTATAGGAAATTTAATTCTCTATAAAAATAGTTTAGAGAAGTATAAGTATAAATACAATGATTTAAAAGTTATAAGCGTTTTAAATACTTTTTTACAAACATTTTAACGTCAATATTCTATAAATCAGTTAAATAGCAATATACAGGGTGGTCCGGTTTGGGATACAGATATTTTAGGAGCTGATTCCCTGACTCATTGTGAGTAAGAAATTGTGCGGGAATAGGGGGTCTATCTTTAAGACCCTCTGAGTTACAGGTTGTTTAAAAAATTTCTTTCAGAGTAGTTCTTACAACAAAGATTATCTCATAACTTTTAAAGTAACGTATCTAGAGCAATCAAAATGAGTCAGTCTCATAGGTAATTAACTAACATATTTTTCAGTATTACGGTTATTGCTATCCGTATTTCTATTTCCGAGTTATAGCTCATCAAAGTCGAAAAATATATTTTTTTGTTGAAATTTTTTATTAAAATGACATTTTTCTCCAAAAGTACCCCTAACATGTTGTATTTTTTATCATTGTTTTGGTACATCATAATGTTACCTACAAATTCAATATACAAAGTTTGGACGTGGGTCTTACAGTTTCCCGGAAAAT
Organism: Sialis lutaria; assembly: GCA_949319165.1. Taxonomy (NCBI): domain Eukaryota; kingdom Metazoa; phylum Arthropoda; class Insecta; order Megaloptera; family Sialidae; genus Sialis; species Sialis lutaria. The sequence continues at coordinate 21,488,086 of OX439241.1, forward strand.
AATTATTTTTATGGTAAATAATAATAAATGTATTTATAAACAAAAAAAAATTGATTGACTGTTTCATTTAATAGGGCAGGTAGCAAAATAGTAACTTTGGGGATTAATTAATAACTGGAAAACTATAAGACCCACGTCCAAACATTGTATATTGAATTTGTAGGTAACATTATGATGTACCAAAATAATGATAAAAAATACAACATGTTAGGGGTACTTTTGGAGAAAAATGTCATTTTAATAAAAAATTTCAACAAAAAAATATATTTTTCGACTTTGATGAGCTATAACTCGGAAATAGAAATACGGATAGCAATAGTATAATACTGAAAAATATGTTAGTTAATTACCTATGAAACTGACTCATTTTGATTGCTCTAAATACGTTACTTTAGAAGTTATTAGATAATCTTTGTTGTAAGAACTACTCTAAAAGAAATTTTTTAAACAACCTGTAACTCAGAGGGTGTTGAAGATAGACCCCCTATTCCCGCACAATTTCTTACTCACAATGAGTCAGGGAATCAGCTCCTAAAATATCTGTATCCAAAAACGGACCACCCTGTATAATCCTAGTACTGAGCTATCGGAAATTGAATGACACATCCGACAACTGACATTATAAGAAAATAATATTATTCTCTACAAAATACGCCCTTAAAATTATTTAACAGTAATATCAACTTAAGTATACTAAAGAATAATTTTTCCATGTTATTTAAATGATAAACGGGACCCGCTTTTTTTCGCGGCATCTCTTGAAATTGAACTCCTTACGGGGCGGATTAGTTTTAGGTCACGAGAGCGAGGAAAAAATATATTTTTTTTTTGACATACCCTAAAAAAGTTATGATTTTGAAACAAAGCCGCAGGGACTTTCAGTACAAAATAAAATACAAGAACTCAAGAATAAGGAACTGTAACTTCCGCAGTATCTACAGATCCATTGCGCCCCTGGTTACAACCACAACTCCTCATACATGCACAATATATAACATGTAAAAACACGTTACTAATTAGCACAAAGATACAGCAGAGTTTCTCGCAGAGATATATAACAAGAAATATAACATAATAGCAGATAAAATATAGATAACAGTTTACCTCATGTATAACTTGTTTAGCTCGTATGTATGTACATATATTTCATATGACGGGGCACATGCGATAGTTACCTGCAACAAAAAAAAGATTTAAATTAGTATGTTCAGCAATGGTAATAATTTAATTTGACATGTTTTTTTCGATCTATAAATTTCAACTTGAAACTGATAAGGTTCACAAACAACGTGATAGGTGAAAGAGATAAATTGAACCGTTGGAAAGAATTAAAAAAGGTAGTCTACTTAGATACTAAATTACTATATTGATATTATCAAAAGAATTAAAGTCAATGTTTAATTTTAGCATTGGCTGTTCAAAATAAAACAATGAATTTTTATTTGAAAAAAATAAGCTGTGGAGAAAAAAAACTTTTAAAATAAAAGGTACTCAGTTTTGGGAGGGAAGTATCATTATTTAAACATATTTAAAGGACGTTGACACCCTAGAAAAATCACAGATTTCGAAGAAATTTTGAAAATAACAAGACATTTGGGTCAGTCCGCGGTAATCGATACCAGATGTCAAAAAAATATTTTACGAAAATGAATACTAAAATATTAAATTAACAGGCTATTTAACATCAATTTTTATAAACCAAAAGAAAATTAGAAAAATGTTAGTTAATTTTCAAAATATTTCAAAAAAGACAACAAATAAGATGAAATCACAATAACTTACATAAGAATAAGTGACGATCGTGGCAAACTATTAAAAGTCTTTGACAATTACATATCAAACGTGACGTTTGACTAAATTAAAAAAAATTACCCTCGCCAATAATAATGACTAAGGGTGACCGCATTTATTATAAATTTAATGTCTATTGATGTATTTGATAAATAATTGTTATAAGTATTAATTAATAATATCAATAAGTAATTAAACACACAAATAGTACTCTTATTGTAACCTTTTATTCAACGTGTCATACCCGTCACAATGTTTGTTGAGTAATAACCAGTTAAATAGATTACTTATTTACCTGATGCTCTTGTGTTACTAAAAAATAATTTATTCGTAACATTAAAGTATGATTATTATAAAGTAACTTCAATAATATCGCTAAACTTTTGAGATTTTGAATAGAGGTTGCAAGACTTGCAATAGTTGGCGTCACACTCGTCACAAGGCTTTGAATGCTGGTCGTTTTTTTGTAAAATAACCATAGACCTTTTTCTCTTTCAATATACATTTATTACATTAAAATCTACAGAAAAATTATCACCTAATACAAAAAAGCAACTAAAGAACACTATGAAAGAAGTTGGTTACAGTCTAAGAGACGAGCGGTAAAAGGGGAGACGCCTTCGCTAAAGCAATCCTGTATAAACTTTTTTATATCGATAACCAACCTCTTTAAAGCTTGACATTATCACTACTCAATATTAGTATTTCATATTAGCATAACATTCAAAAACAACACCACTCAACGCACCTTAATAACAGAGCTAATAATTTCCCATTGTACTAAGAAGTATCTTAATCTTAACATTTCTATGTATAGCGTGTAGGTGAGACAAACTTTCATACAAACGTGGCCAGAATAAACCAGCCAGAATCCTGTTACCAGCGTAGTAATTAAAAGAAGTTTTATTAAAAAATTAGAAAGACATTTAGCAGAGAAAAGGGATTAGAAACGAAACCGCCGTTAAGTATTCGAAACAGCTACGGAAGATAGCTTAATTATTGTTTCGTGTTACAGTTTTATTTTGTTGATTAAATTAATAAAATGTTACTTCTTCGGGAGACAAACGAAAGAAGGAAATAAAGAAACGAGATAATTGATTTTCAATAACGGAATTATAAAGAATTTGCTTGCATGCAAAAGCAAGTTAGCTTCCAACTAATGCTATCTGCTATGTGTTAAATGGTTATGAAATTGTTCGATATTTTAAAGCAGTGGTAATAAATGTATGATAATGCAAATGAGGTACATACATTTGGCAGAACTTATTTAAGTCGCTGATTTCTACTTATCGTACGATTTCATTTGTAGTGTTAGCTAGAAGCTAATTTGCTTTTGCGCTTGAACAAAAATACTGGGCATTAAAGAAATGTATTAGTAGGCACTATATAAAAAAATTATTAAGTGATTATTTAAAAAACAAGAAAACCGACAATACATGCATGTTCTGCTCACCTCGCTTCTAGATGTTTGTACACATTCTAGATATTTTGCTTACAATTAGTAAACGAATTAAAAAAAGTTTAAAACGCTTTCCCTTAAGGGAATTAATTTCGAGAAATCTCATCTTAGTGGATGTTTATGTCATAAAAGGAACGAATTTCGAAAATTTCACGATTTATTTGAACAAGGTGTTGATGAGCCAGTCACTCAGGAATTATTTCCTTTCCATTTCAATTGAGGCAAACAAATATCTTTTGCTTGAGAAAATGTTCAGTAGAAAAATTTTAGGGTTAGGGGGGGAAAACCAATGCTGGAAACAAGTTTATTTTGAGGTCGACAATTTACTTATTCTTTAGCAGATTTGTAATAAAAAGAAAAATAGAAATAACAATATCAATGCTTTTATTACACTGACTGAGTGAATAAATTATCAAAATTAAATACATTTATTATATTAAATAAATCTGACAAATATAAATAAAAAATTACACGCTCACATAGAAATCTAACGAAACTTATATAATACATGTCAAATAAAGGCATAAAATAAAATTTAATACCCAATTATTCATATTTCTGTAAGGCATTTTATTTGCAAATATAGCATTGTATTCAAATTGATGTCAAATATAATAAAAATTCCACATTATTTTAATACAGTATTGAAATAGCATTTTTGCTAACGTAAGATTATAGTTTGTAAAATTTATTTTAGATTCTTTTCATGCATAGATAAGTGGGTGGATAGGATATTCATAGAGTGAGTTTTCTATTCAGTCATTCATCATAATTATTACGTTAGACGGTTTAAATATGATAGATTATTGTGAATACATGTATTTATGCGGGATTGGGATTATATTATTATCTTTAATTATAATTTAATGAAGAGGCCAACGAGGAAATATGATTTTGTTGTGTGTACGTGTATTTTGAAATTATGTTATTTAAATTTTTATAATAAATAATTATTATGTGTTTTTACATTTTAATACATTAAGGCTGGTTTACACGCTACGATAAATCGTAACCATTCGATCGTTACAATACATTGTTACAATAAATCGAAAGAGTGTGTACTGTTTACATGCAACGATTTCTTGTCCAATATTCATTGTCGACCGCAGTATACTCAGTCAGTTTTTGTCATAAAGGAAGTACTGTTGTGATCGTTTGTTTAGCAAGAAAAGTGAAAAGACCGAGAAGAAAGTGGAGCCGCCAGTGGTTGCTGAAGAAAATGGTATTTTCTCATATAAAATTATTGAAAAAATTGCGAAATGAACCCAATCACTGGCGGAATTATTTAAGAATGTATGAAGAGACTTATGTTGAGTTGTTAACAACGGTTCCCGTGAACAGCTAATGCAAACTGAGTCAAATCGTAGCAATTAATGGCTGCTACTTGTTTACACGTTCCAACTTGTCGTTACGATTTGCAGAAATTGATGCCGGCCGGCAACAATCATCCAATCCAATTCCAATAAATCGCTACAATGTCCTGTTTACACGCTACGATAAATCGTAACGATTCGATCGTTACGATAAATTGTTATGATTTATCGTTGCGTGTAAACCAGCCTTTATATGTATTCCCTATTGGGAACGTTTGCTTCATTATTTATACATAGTATAAAATAAAGTCCTTCACCGTGTTTTTGCATGATTTTTTCTGTAACTGCTGAACGGATATTATTCCGGTTTTCACTAATGGATGAAGTTTTCACGAGGAAGATTTATATGTATAGTTTATGAATTTTTTCTTTATTAATATTCGTCGGAGAGGTTACTTTGCGTGCGTTGAGTAAATAGTTAGTGATAAGCAGGGCCGGATTTACAAATTTGTCGCCCCTAGGCAGTTGCGAAAATTGCCGCCCTTTTCATTGAATAAAAATAAAAAAAGTGAAGATTTTTATATCAATGACCTTTTTTTAGTTGTTAATTAAAAATTTTATGAGTTTAAAGATCTGAAGACCTTTTTTTAGGTTCTCACTTAAAAATTTTTTACCAAAACTTTTATTCTCGCTCAAATCTGCCGCCCCTAAATTTCTGCCGCTATAGGCACGTGCCTACTCTGCCGGCATGGTAAATTCGGGCCTGGTGATAAGTGAAAATAATGTTATTAACCCTTTTCTTCCCAGTGTACTAATTATAGGACATTATATTTTCTAATTTTTTTTAATCTGACATAATAACGTTGTTAATTTGATTTACATTACTAATATGTTTTTTAAGTCTCTCTACTTACAATAATTTTTAAAACGAACTCTAGAATCCATTCAATGGTAAATTAAAACACTTTTAAAGTAACAGTTTTTTTTTCACTTATCAAAGCGTTTTTAAATTGACGAAACTATTCATAATATTACTTGTGAGAGTGCGTAAATAATAAATACACAATAAAACATAACAATATCAATAATTTCAAAAACAAAACCAGGTAGGTATAGACAATCGTCGTTAAAAAAATGCTGTCCTATAAATATGACATTGGGTTCTCATTATAATAATTATTACGTTTATTATTGATTTTATCTTTTTGATCATATTTTCAACAAGAACTGAGGACTTGATTAAAAAATTCGAAGAAATAAAAAGTTGGGAAGTAATGGGTTAAGTTTATTACAGATATCTAAAGGATAGTGAAAGATATGTGATTATTTCTGAAAGCAGAAAAAATTGTTATGTCAACTTTTCGTTACACACGCATAATTGATTAACCACTAAATTGATTTTAATGAAACTTGGTTTATTAGTTGAGTGTACCTAGTAGATAGTCGCGTATAAATATTATACAATTTGGGTAGAGGTGGGAGAAGACATGCTGATTTCAAAAATTCCAAAAAAATTAAAATCCAACAACAGGTTGAAAAGTTATGACCATTTTTCTCCAAGAATTGTTTGAATTTACTCTAAAATTGATTTACTGGTTAATACATTGAAACTTTTATATTGATTCTTATAACTTTTCACTAAAATGTTGACTTATTTATTATTTGTTTCTTCAATTCTTCTATCCTTTATAATTTATTTCATTGCAAACAAATTTCAAGAATGTTATAATTAAATAAACAGTTGACGACTGAACATTTATTAATTTCGTAGAGAAATAATTCATTTCACGGTAGGTACGTCATGCTTGAATTAAAGGTACCAACAATAATTTAATTTCAAGCGAAGGTGTGTTTTCTATTTGAAACCGTCTGCAGGGTCTCGTTAACACATAACATATGGTTTCGAGAGAAGCTGAAACAGAAACAGCTGATGATGATGAAATTATTACACCTTTACAGTGACTTCGATTTTTCAGAGTTCAATTAATAAAATATAGACATTACTTTGTAAGCTATCGAATGTTTTAAGAGATATTTAAATAATAATAAACATTTTGAGAAATCAGAACATTTTCCAAACGCTTTAACTCAAAAACTATTAATCGTACATGAAAATGAACAAAAACTGAATTTGTTGTAAATTTTATAAGCTACAATATTGATTAGCACACTAAAACTTGTACAATAATCCGTTTCCGATATAATCGGTAAAAAGGGAATATTTGGTGTTTTTGATTTTTTTAGTTATAAGTAACTATGTACTTAAAAAACTGTTTTGAGGATTATTAAAGATTCTTAATAAACCAAAAAGAAGAATATCAGAAATCCATGTGAAAAAATCGTATCATTATACGACATAAGTGACACCTACCTAATAATAATTAAAATTATAATGGCACATGTATATAATTAATATCAAAACTAATAATGTACATATGTACTAACACATTCCATAATTTATTATCACAAATATTTTAACAGCAGTAAGTAGTAACCAGTAATGACATAAGCGTCTCCACCCCGAATACTGTGGCCATAATTTAACCATAAACTGCGAGTGCCAACCCTTACTAATTCTGTACTAGTAATTATGATAAGTCCGCCATATGGTTCCCATAAACAGCATTAAGAATAACACATGTCTAGTTTCTATTTTAATAATCAATAAAATAACCGCCCCGTTTGAGAGAATGCCGACTCAATTAAAATATGCAGATAAATGTTGGCAATAAAATATTACCGACTTCACAACAATGTGAATGTAGCAGAGGTGTCTTTAGGCATTACGGAAATATTTTGGTCCATATTTACGGTTCCGTAGAAAATTAGTCCGGTCTCATAAAGGAGCTAACAAAATTTGTTAGCTAGCAAGCACTCTCAAATAAGGTATCAATTTTGTGATTGTATCTATGGATTTCCTACGTAATTAGAGTAGTGATATTCAACTTATTGTAACACAGTTGGCGACTCTGACCATACAAAATAATTTTCATAATATTACCACTGTTTTAATACCGTTGGTGTTTACATACAATGCGTGCACGAAATTGACCAAAGTCTTCATGAAACTCCAAGAGAACTGTCATATAAGTTTGGTACCTCATTTGAGAGTGCTTCCTAGCTAGAAAATATGCTAGCTCCTTTACGATACCGGAAATTATACATAGTTTTGATCTGTCCGTCTGTCTGTCTGTCTGTCCGTATGTATGTGAAAACCTTCCCATTATTTCATTTATAATACCAATTAAGATTAAACTTGGTATACGGACATCTTAGAAAATGATCCAAAAACAGAAATGAGATTTTTGATAAAAATACTTTTTTGGACTCCCCTCCCATAGATTGGAAAATGTACTCATTTTTTGTTTCACTTACACCACTGACCATTTAGATAGGTACCCTACAATGCACCAATATTTTAGGACTTTTTGATTTTAACCCTTCAGTCACGAGAGATTTACGTTCAAATCGTAATCAGAGTGTCTCCCACCTCTAATTTCTAAACCATCGATGCAAAAACTCAAAAAATTCGGATTTTGATGGAATTATCCATTTTGACCTTCCTTGGATCCATTCTGACAATTTTTTGTTTACTTTAAATTGTAGAGTAGTAACGTAGTTAATTTCAAAAGAGAATTTTAGTGAAAATGACTATACGGAACCCTATCAATTGCGTGTCTAGCAAGCACATGATTTTTTTATTTTTAACATGGTATTTGGCACAATATTTATTAGACCAAACTTTACTGTGCCCCTCTTGCTAAGACAGCCCTGCTGTATGTTTGTATGTATGTCTGTTTATATGTTGCTCTCCATACCATATGTGGAATGAATTGTAGTGATAGATGATTTGTAGCTTGTTGTATATGTGTATGTTGGTTAGACTGCAAACTTACTCGCATGGTTTATTTATTTATGTTGACAGTTTGACAACATTTTAATATGAATCTTGTACCGTTTGATTAGATACAGGATACTGAAACACTTGAACTAATAAGTTATGAATAAAATGGGCTACTTCGATGTTCGATCATGTAAAATGTTGGAGATACATTAAATTTTAATGGACTGGTTTTAATAGGTAGTTCGTAACCCTCATTAATGCCTAGTTTACATAATACGAGTACTCGACCGAGTACTCATATTGACCGAGTAAGCGTCTATTGCCGTCTATACGCTGGACCGAGTACTACCTTCCACCAATAAGATCTACTGTACTCGGCATGTCTAAACTACTCTAAACCGTCAGTCGAGTACAGTTCATTGTAGTGGTGGGGGGATAGCACTCGGCCCAATGAATAGAAACAGTTTCTATTATCTCGCTCACTCATCTCACTCGGCCGAGTATTCCTTCCATGTGAACTAGGTATAAGAGAATTTTACAGTAGGTATTGAAAATCGAACTTTTTTGAGATACATTAAGTCATCCATTTTATTTTCTATTAAAAGAAAGTAGGTATATAATAAATATTAGTTTCTGTCGATCAACTAAAAACTTGATTTCGAAAATTTGGAGGGTTAAAATTAAATAGTTTCATGATTAATATTTCATTTATTTTTTTTTGGTAGATACCAAATTTTGACATTTTTGTTATTGTATTTAAAAATCCACAGAAACCGTATCAAATAAATTTTTTATAAGATTTTCAATTGTACCTACTATGGTCGAAATTCGGCCAATATTTTACCTGACTTAATGGCAACATGCACACATTTTTTTTGTATACATCTTTGGCACAATACCTTACGAATGATGTAAGTTTTATTCCCCTCCTTTTATAATAAATACAAAAAAGGTACGACAATTTTCAATGATGTTAATATAGTAATGAAAAGAATAATACAATGTTTAATGTTTGGTATTATAAATAGATAAATTATTAACAAGAAAAATCAAAATTTAACATTCCATGACGTCATCAACCGTTTTATGCAGTCTATGGATTTTACTAATAACAATAAAACACAGCTTGTTAGCAAATATCTATAGATTGCATAGATAAATTTGGTACCCTGCGATTTGATTTTGCTGGCGAATTGACTTTAATATTAACCATTTTTAGAACTTATTAAAAATTATTAAACAAACCTCGATATATCGAACTAATTCAGGCGATAAAGCAGAAAATACGATTATCCAACACGCTTGTTAATTTGAATAAAAATTATTCCTGAAAAAATAAATCTTTTAGATAAAATACTAAAATAAGAATTAATCGTTCTTACATCTGAATGTCTACTATTTACATACACATGTACAATTGTAAATACATATGTTCTTATTAACATACTAGGGGCTGTGCCCCTGGGCGCTTCGCGCCCCAACCCCCTTTCACGCCATATTTTTTACACAAATTTACTCGGGTCTGCGACCCTCGTATGTGTATATATCATACTCGTTCCACTATTTTTTGATAGTTAATTTTTTAATTTAGCGGAGGTAATCAATATTAAAATTTTCAGTAATATTACATGTATAAATTACCCAACCTAAAATGTACTGTTATTTATTAAATGATTAACTTTTTATTTTTATATATTCCTGAAGTTTTTAATTTTTGTTCGATTCTAATCGAAATTAATTTGTCTACGTCACTTTTAAAAAATATCAATTTTAATTATTTTCATGCGATGCCCCTGACTTAATTCTAATTTAAAAAAAAATGATTAATATATCAATCTCAACTTTCAAAAAAATAATAATTCATAAATAATTTTTTTTGAGGCGCTACTGATCTATATTATAATTTTCATATTTTTCTGAAATTTCTAATTTTTGAACAATTAAAAAAAAATTTTGAGACGCTACTGACTTATTTATTTTTAAATGTGAACTTTTGGATAAATTGCATCAATCTCCTAAACAAAACTATTAAAAATTATATTTTTATACAATTTCATTAAAAAAAAACACAAATTTAAAAATATTTGTAACGCCGTCCCTGATTTAAATGAATAATTTCAACAATTAAAAAAATTCAACAATTTCACTGAAAATAATTTTTTTACAAACAAAAAATATGTCACATGTAAAAAATCACGTAATTTTGGAACTATCAAATCTAACTTTCAAAAAAATAATAATTCATAAATATGTTTTTTTGAGGCGCTACTGATCTATATTATAATTTTCATATTTTTCTGAAATTTCTAATTTTTGAACAATTTTAAAAAAATCTAATATTTTTATAAACGTTAAGAAATGTGACAGTTCCCAAAAATTTCATATATTTAAAACGTCACCAGCCCCTGACTTAATCTCCCTTCAACAAAACGATTAAAAATTATATTTAATTCACTTTATTAAAAAATGCAAATTTAAATACTTTTAAAACGCCGTCCCTGGCTTAATTAGTATTAATTATAAATTTTCAGATAAACTGCATCAATTCTACAACTTTTTTTAACAAATTTGAACAAAATGAACAATTTCAATAAAAATTTAATATTTTTATAAACGTCAAAAACTATGACATATCAAAATGTCAAAAAGCACGTGGTTTTAAGAAAAATGACAGGTCTAACGTCATTTTTAATCAACCAGAGCACGCGTAAATGATAGAAATTTCCAGACAAAACACGATAGCTCTAATTCCTTAAAGCGGCCCAAATTACAGTCGGACAGATAAATGTTGGTGAATTTTTTACGTAGTGTCTCGCAGAAAAAATCATATCACAGAAACTATTGTAATGTTGTAAAAAATATATATCCTATAAACTGTATCAAGAGTGAATCTAAATACAGTGAAAAAATGAAAAAAATCTAGTGAAACGTTTATGAATCCATAAATTTATAGTGACCGGACAGACATACAAATATATAAAAAAATAAATATATATATATATATATATATATATATATATATATATATATATATATGTATATATATATATATATATATATATATATATATACACAGCGTTTATATTATAGTGTGATGAATTTCCTTAGCACATTAAAACCAATTACATTTAAATAGTTCATTATATGTATTATAAAATAATCAATCATTTAAAGAACCAGCGGATTAAAAACACCTGTATACAAAAGCTATAATCAATAATACAACATGAACACACATGCACATCTAACACGACTTATCATTCCCATTACTATTTTTCATGCATATGAAATAATAAATCACCAACAAACTGGCACGATAATATAATTATATATGTAAAATATGTTTACTAATATAATAACCAGTGGTGGATTTATTAAACAAAACTATATTATTGCTTACAGAACCGTATTTACTTTAAGTAAATATTAGTTTTATATTAAAGGGGAACATACGAGTACACGAAAAAGAATTACAGTTTTCCCAAAAGACATTAAGGTATCTAATAAAAATATCTATAATCCCTAATTCCCCCAAAATGTGTTAATTTAAGCAAAGTGTCTGAAATCACTAGGTGCCTAATACATATGGCCAAGGCTGTACATCGGAGATTGTTAGAACGATTCGTGCTTCATAAGGGGAAGAATGTCATCTGGAAAATTCAACACGAAAATGATTATCTCGTTTCAAAGATAGCCATTTTGATATTTTTCACATTCAGAAAGAACATTAGACTTTGATGCAGAATGTTTATAAGATTTAACTCACGATAATTCACATCAATCAACTTGGAAATTTGTACGACATTTGCCTTCTACGAACAAAGTTAAAAAAGACGACATGGAGCGACTTTACAGCATACATCGGTTAATAAAGAGCTCGGTTTGAAGTTTATTTCACATCCACCCATCCACCCTATTCTCCTGATCTTGCTATATTAGATTTTGAATGTCAGTTCTTCTATCCAACAACCTCCAAGAATCTGGTATAATAATGACGCTGCTCTTCAAAATTGGCTTGACGACTTCTTTATTCTTATATCCTAACTCCCAGATTTCTTCAAGCATGGAATAGAAAAACTGGCAAAACGTTGGACGTAAATCGTAAACAAATCACGATAGGTAATATATTATTAATTGGTAAATGTATTTCTTCAGGCTTGGATTCCAATAATTGCTAAAACGTTAAAAGTCAACCGTAATAAACAATTGACGATAGGTAATATACAATATTATTAATTGGTAAATATATTTTGTTCATTTTAAAGCGCAACGAACTTGTTCATCAACCTAAAGATACATTCAAACATTTATTTTTCATTTTAAAATATGTACACTCCTCAAAAAATTCAGTGATAGTTAAAAAAAGGAAAAAAAATTCCGCGAAAAATTATTAAATTTGCATCATTTGAAATTCATTCGAAAGCTGACATTTTCTAGTTTTTATGGCAAAAGCTCAAACATTTTTATCATCACCTGCCATTTTCTGTGACAAGGGTTAAAAAATTATCTCTTAATTTTTTATAAAAAAACTTTTAAAGTGTATATTAATTGCAAAATTTTTTTAACATTAAATTCAATGTAACCATTCGAAACTTGTTCTATTTTCTTGAAAATTGTTGTTTTTTTATCTCCGTACGATTTTTTTGACCACGTTATTCACTGTCAAAGCAAAATTAACACTTAAACTCCTGTATATCGTAAAATAATGATCGCAAAATAACCGACATGTTATCATTAGAAAGCTGAAAGTGTCTTTTTTTAAATGTTTGACATCAACGAATCTAAAACCTTAAAATTGAGACATAAAGTTGATATCTTACTGGTCTCATCTCGATGTGAAACCGATCATTTTTCTTTGCAACACTCATTTATTCAATTTTTTTTTAAATTAAATAGACAGTAAAGCTACATTGTAACGCCCGCGCCGGCCCTGACTTAATACCGATATTACACACAGCTGAAACTATTGTAATCGGATAAAACGATAGATAAACTGAAATGAGAATGTGATATCGCCCGTAGCTGTTGAACAAGTACTACATTAACGTCTGGGGAATATTAATTACTAATTAGTAATTAGCGGTTACAGAACCGCGCGTGTACAGAGTACCCGGTACTTGATATGGATACGTAATTTGATCCTACACAAACAGAATAATATGTGTTTGTTCTTAATTATAACTCGTGTTTTTTAATCGCTTATTAATCGGTATTGTTTTTAGTTTTGTATTATATTGTATTTTAATAGGTATGTATTTTTTTACTGGGGTTTGTAAACATTGATAATGTATAAGCCATTATCTGCTTCATTTATAATATATATAAATATTGATTAAAATTGTATGTTTAATATAACTGTAACAATAAAGGTAACAATGTTATTTATTTACGATGCAATTTAAATTAAAAAATTCTTATGAACGTACATTCATAAGTACCAATATTATAAATGAGGAAGTGTTTCTGTTTGTCTGTCTGTTTGTTACTTTTTCACGGCTAAATCGCGAGAACGATCTTGACGAAATATGGCAGGGAAATAGCTTGCATCCTGTGGAAGAACATAGGTTGTTTTGTATCCCGAAAAATGATTTAGATAAAAAATGGGTGTATAACATTTATAAGCGCACTTGGTTATACGTTGTTGACGTAAAGTATTAGTATCGATTCGAAAATTTGAAACTTTCAAACCCCGGGTCTATTTCTTTGATCATTGTCGAAATATGGTCTCTTTTTTTTTTTAGAAATATTTTATAAATTACTTATTCTTATGAAATTAACAAATTATGTAATACTTTTTTTACAAAACTGGTACATTTATGTGTAATTTAAAAATTACACATATCCAAAAAAAGTTGATTCCTGTCATATTTTTAAATTAAGTTTCAAGTAATTTACACGTATAAATTTATAGATTTTGATACGCTGATTCCAAAAAAAATTGCAAAAATTAAATACGACCATTCCTTAAAAATTAAATTAATAGATACAATTATTACTGCATCATAAAATTTTAATTATAAAACATAAATTATATTTTTTTAAATTTTATCAGCCCATATGAGTACGCCCATGGATTGAATAAAAGCTCATCTTTCTGTTTGTACGATATCAAATTTTTTCATTGAAGATGACATACATATATTGGTTATAATGTAATTCGATATCAGCATGGAGTAGATTACTTTTTGACGTTTCTTTAAAAGAATATCACGAGATGGCAATCAAAATGAAAGAAAAACTTCAAGCAAAACTGCAAAAACATTAAAATGACAAAAATAAACTGCATATTGAGAAAATTCTGTAGGTATAGATGTTTTCTATGCATTTACAGTACACGGAGAAAAATATTTCATAAAAAACACTCAATTTTTAAAGAAATATTCCTATTTAACGTAGTAATCTTGAAGTGGTCCAAAATATTGTAATACTTGCTAAGCCACGTGTTACTAAAGTACAATACGAATTAGTCATTTTAGCGTGCAAGATCGAAATCTATATTATTGGTATACTTTAATTTGTGATACCAATAGAAAATATAATATAAATATAATTAATTTAGATAATCGTATTATTTACCGTATTGTCTTTTAATTGAAATTAAGTAATTTTTATAGTACTTTATTAACAAATAATTCAACTTAAGAATAATTAGTTGAATAAATCATGTAAATGATATTTAGGAATATAGTAAAAATTGCGTATTATAAAAATTACAAAGGAGATTGTAAATGTTACTCAATTGATAGTACATGTTAAAACTGATAGTATTTTTTGATACATAATAGAAAATTTTAAACGGCAACTGTGGTATTTATTTAAAAATCGACTCCATTGTTCTCCATGTATAAATAGTAAAAAAAAACTAGTGAAGTTTATAACAACTTTAATTTATTTTTGTCGTTATCAAATCGATATTTATTTTTAAAATACATACATATACAATTTATACAATAATAAATTTTGTTTACGTTATACTTCTTAAAATTTACATACGGTATAATTTTCAGTTGGAACGTGCTTTATCTGGATTTTAAATAAAAATTTGTTTAAGGATAAATATTTAACAAAGCCATAAAAGGTCAGACTAAAGTAATTTATAAGTGTGAGTAAACTCGTATTTTACAATCATAACTTTTAATGGATTATTGGATTTAAAAATAACATACAGAATTATAAAAAAAACTTAAAGATTAAATTTATGTATATTCTATTCTATTAATAGATAATAGGTACTGTATTATTACTACAGACATTTTAGGAGACATTTACCTTTATTTAGTATATTTTTTTAACCTAGAGAAAATATGACTTAATTGCTTTAGTTTCCTGAAAATTATTTTCTATTTTCTACACAATAGGTATAATAATATAGTTTTTTTCGTTGCTAAATAAAACAATATTAATTCTAAATTAAAGAAAATTTTGGTATCCAAGAATTTTTTTCTCAGAAAACATCAACTTTAAATAAATGAAAAAATTCAAATATTTTTTCTATTCAATTTATTTTAGCAAAAAAAATAGCAAAAGTAAATGTTCTATTAGATCAAAATAGACATTTCTTTATTTTTTGCCCTTTATTTAGAAATAAAGGGCAAAAAAGAGGTTGATTAGTTTCCGAGTAAAAACTCATTTTATTAAATTAAAATATCTTGAAAAATTGACAAGTTTTTCTTATGTAAAAAAATACCGTAATAAAAAATATAAGTACCTATCTAGATATTTGAATAAAAAAATAACCCAGAAGAACGACCACCAAATCAAAGATCATTTGCCATTTTATTTCCTCTTCAAAACTAAACAACTTTTATTTGAAACATTTTTTTTATGCTTACATTAGTTTCAGAAATATTTCAGGATTTACTTTTACATTGTTAAAAAAGTTTTATATGTTCACTAATATACTAGACACCGGGTTGTCACCACGCACATGTGTTATAGAAATCGCATATTCACCAAACATTAACTTTTCATGACGTGTATTTATTCCGTAACCTATTTATGTCAATTTATAATAAACATATGAAACAGTGAAAACATTTTTTTATAAAAGTCAATCTAAAATTGTTTTTAGCGTAACCCACGGCCACGAAGTGGTAGCGCTTATTTGCTCGATTTTCCGTCCGTCCGTCTATCTTCCACCGCGAGATCTCGGCCCTCTGACCACCTAGATACCTCGCGTTTTCGCTAAATGGTAGGTCTGTGGCTCTAATTTAGTCCATTTTAGGAATTTTTCCGGTTATGACCCCCCCCCCTCCCCAACACATCCTCAAAATTTTTCATATATGGCTTCATGTACCTCATTGGACTCGGAATTGATTCACTAATCGATTAGTAAGGGTATTTTTTTAGTTGTGTTAAGTAGGTTGCGCAGCAACACCCACGTGTGGATTTTGATAATTTTTTTTGCTGCCAAAAGATTTCACGAAGAGTAAAATATTTGAGAGTAAGAAACTGATACCTTTTTTTACACATTTACACGACATTCTATTGCTTCCTTTACGCACTTTTTTCATATAACCAATTAACCGCCATAGGTGGGCATTAACTCGTTAATCGTTAATTAACGAAGTTAACAAAATGGTTAACTGATTAACTTTTAAGTTAACTTAAAAAAATGTTAACGCTTTTGTTAACTTCCGTTAACTTTAGTACGTTACATTGGTTGTTTGATGAAAAGTACATAACAAAGTTGTCGAAATAGCTAAAAAAAATAATCTGCCGTGTGCCACAGGACTTTCTTATACATAATAATGACAATTAATAGTGTAAGTGATTTTTATTTATTGAAAGATATTACTGACGAACTAATAAAAGATAGAATAAAATGAATGGGATATAAACTATAGAAATATTATTTTATACATACTGATATCCAACGAATTATGTTTAACGTAATTACTAACAATAAGATGTAAACAGATGTTTACTCTTGTCATTTTTTTAAATTTTGGATTTATTTTTGAAATAAGACAAAAATGTTTGAGATAAAAAATGTTGTGTATGTTATTATCTATAATTTATTCCCCATACTTTTTTTCCAACACTTATGATTTAGCCAGAAAGAATTTTTTAAAATAATTATTTAGAATAATCTATACTAGTTGCCGGGTGATTTGACCGTACAGATCACGACTCAAACGGTCAAGTGACCCGACAACCACTGCAAACTAAATGAAATAGAGTATACAGTATTTATTCTTTGTATTACGTATAACGTATTTGAGTTACAGCGTCTACAGACAGACAGACACACAGACATCATGGCGAAAATAGTCAGAATGGATTCAGGGAAGGTTAAAATTGATAATTCCATCAAAATCGAAAAAAATCGCGTTTACTATACTTATACTTATACTATATGTATATTTCATATACATTTGTATAAGAAAGTAAAAAGGTCTACAAACATTTTGGATGGTTAACTTTTTAACGGATTAACTTTAACTTCCGTTACATTTTCAGAATTTTAACGCTTTAACGGTTAACGAAGTTAACTTTTTTATTAACGGATTAACGATTAACGAAGTTAACTTTTCGATTAACTGTGCCCACCTATGTTAACCGCGTATATAGAGGGATTACTGTACACATTTTTATGTGTATATTCATGAATGGTGAATAGAAGAGAACACAAACGCACGTTCAATACTACAGACGGGTTCTGGTGCGTACGACCTACGGCAACCAGTCAAGTTTCCTAATACAGAGACACCGTTGCTGCGTCTCATCATCAACAACAACAACTAGGTATGCACTACAACGCGGAAACTCAGACCTGGAACAATAATAATAATAATACTTAGATTGTAAATTCTCACGAATACAGAGCCGGCGCTGTGCCATATATTAGTTAAACAATCGGAACTAAATGTCACGGTATTAACCTCATCTGCTCCAGTAATTTGAAATGAAATAATGTACATATATTATGAAACTAAAGATTGATAGTTTTGTTATTTTCATACTTGAGGATTTTAAATCAAATTTTTGAAGTTGTACTTCTTTAGACGCGTTCAAGGTGAAATTTTAGTAATTTAACGGAAACAATTTCTCAACCATGAAGTTAGGTTAGGTGTAGATCAGGAACTCTCAACATTTACCAGGTCATTGCAATTATATATACAAAATTTTTACAAAAAAGGTTAAAGCAATTGAAAAAAAGTCAAATTTATCATCGATAATAGATTCCAAATAGACCCTTTTTAAACATCCATAGACCCCGTTGGAAGTCCCTGGGGTAGATAATACAGATTTCTATCATGATAGTCGGCAAAATAGGTTTTTAGTTTTGCATTTGCACGCTAGATGGCACTACGTCAAAAAAGTATAATTTCTAATGCGCGTTGTTACATAAGTGATTAAACTTTTTTTGTCTTTTGTAGCGCTGAACGTAAGACGAGAACGAAACGATATTAATATTATTCATAAGTCTCGTCGAGAGTCTCGCTGAGTGGCGGTTTAGAAAAATATAAAATCAATTGTTCAAATTCACTAATTTTTTAAAATAATTATTATCAATTTATTAATATACTGATAGATATAGCGACAAAAAAATTGACTAAATTTACCATAATGAATTAATTTTATAGATCGGGCTTTTTTTCTTCAATTTACTTTTTTGTATCACTGTACGACCATTTTTGACCAAGCTATGAAGAAAAGTCTTTTAGGTTTCAAAATAGGTATTTTAGGAATACTTTTAGATTTATTATCCGGTCATTTGAGTTAAATTTATTAAAAATTAGAAATGTGGTTTTTACTTAGTTCGAAAAATAACCCTGTTAAAAATTGACATACAGCGAAACAAAGAAAGCTAATTGAAGAGAAAAGTCTGATCTATAAAAATTGTTCGTTAAATTTGATCAAGTATACCAATTTTGATAGCCTTTGATAGTCAAAAATTATTGTCAAATTAATTTTTCGTGGCCTAATTAAGTTAAGAGTACAAAACTTTTTTCGTGGGCTTATATAATTATCATAACGTTTTACAAAATGTACAAAATTCGAATAAAAATTATAAATTTAAATAAAAGCAGTAAACAAAAAAAAAGTACAAAAACAATAGATTCTAATAATCCAAGACTAAATATCAGTGTGGTCGTAAAAAGAGTAAACTAAAGAAATATAGCAGACGCAAGTAAATTATAGGCAGTTTTATCCTACAGTGTGTTTGACCCTCGACAAACCCCTAAATTGAGTGCTGCCAAGAAAAAAACGAGCAGAATGACCGCCGGTCAGCCGTTTTGTGTGAGTTAACACCACCGTAAAAAATATACTACGTTATTTCGAACATGTGTGACCACGTATGTGTTATAGTTTTTAGATTGAATTCGTATTTCATAAATACGGTGTGTATTACGGTTTTTTTCTTTCGGATATTGAAAATAAATTGTTTTTATTTCATCGGTATTATATTTTTTATTTATTTTCCTTTTAAAATCAACACGTACTGCAATCCTAATATATTTTTTAGTAGCCGAATCGTTTATTATACTGGATAAAAAAAATATTTTATGAAAAATAAATAAAACCGACTAACCTCAAAAGAAAATTAAATTTAATAGTTTTTCAAGTCGGTTTTCTTTTTTTATAATAAAGTTTTTTAATGGCTTGGTACCGATTTTAAAAGTAGCAGTTAATTTTTACATAATTTAAGTCAATTTTATTTTTTTCCTAGCTTTTTTATTTTTCCTTTTGAGTTATGATCTTCGAAGTCCACGGTCATATTCTGTTAAAATTTATATTGAATCATATAGGGAGTATGTTCTTTCAAATAAACAAAACATTGTATAAATCGGTGCATTTTGTCGGAATTATGGCCGATTATACATAAAAAAATATTTACAGCCGAATTGAGAACCTCCTCTTTTTTTGAAGTCAGTTAAAAACAAAACAAAAGTTTAAATTAACAAATATCTCTACTAAAAAATACTAAATAGGTTGGAAGACACATATTTAACAGTTTTTGATTATTGAAATAACTAATTAAAATTTAAACCGAAAATTAGTTTAAAATTATCTTCTATAAACTATGAAAAGAAAACTGAAAAACTCTCATTACAGAAGTATATTTTTGAAGAATATTAAATGTACAATCTGTCTCAATTTAAAAAAAAATATTTTTAATTTTGTCTTCTGCCACCTGTAGGTCTCTTTTTGACAAACTTGTCTCTTAATTTTAACCTCTCTTTACAATTAATAAATCATTCGTCTGTTAGCTAAACCTACGATTATTTAGTGAAGCAGAATGGCAACTTAAATAAGTTTATCATAAGAACCTCATTGTTCAGTAATATTTGAATTTTCGATGATTATATAAAAATTGCATGAATCAAATATTTTAAAAGAGACCAATAGGTCTCAAAAGACAAATTTATTATAAAAAAATATATATATTTTATTTCAATTTAACTATGATACAAAATGTATACTAATATTTTTTTTTCAGTGTATCATACCTACATTAACAATCGACAAGTCTTGAATAGGTACCTATTTAGAAATCAGAATGTTACAACATGACTAGTAAGCTGTATAAGGGTGAATAGGGTTGTTTGGGGGTGGACAAGTGAGCGATGCAGACATACATAAACCTCGCTATGGGTTAACCGCCGGTTGGTTCCTAGAACATCTTCAACTGGCTGCTATTTCTCAAGAGACGGCGCCACATTGAGTGATGACCGTCATCTCGCCATCTAGTTGATGCTGATTTGAAACGGGAGTCCGTTGAATGATTAGGTTTTTTATGTGTCAATTACCGATGTGTTGACTTGGTTCACATCTTGAAGATATTTCAACAGAATCGATGAATATATTTATTTCTATGATATTTTTATAAAATAATCTGCCTACGGTGAATAGGAAAATCGATGTTATTTTAGATACATGCTACATACATGTTAGTATTGTGGTGAACTCATAAAAATTAAATTTTGATCGATTTTTTTCATACTAATATTATAAATGCAAAAGTATCTATATGTCTATTTGAACCGATCTTGCATCCTGAGAAAAGACATGTGCAACTTTTGTGCACGCGATAGGTTAGGTTAGTTTAGTGACATCTAGCGTGCAAATTTGAAACTAAAAACCTGTTTCATCGACTATCATAACAAAAATCTGCATTTCTTAATATGTATTCCACGCGGACGAAGTCAACAGGTAACAGCTAGTAATTTATAAAAACTTTCCTAGTTGGAGAAATTACCATTCTTCAAAGAAGAAAGCTTATGACAAACATGTGAATTTTCTGATGTAAGATCACTGCCTATTGTTATAAGAGCAGGTTTTAAATACTTGTTTTTTTATTATTTATCAACCTTTGAGGGTTTCGTTTAACTTAATCCTGAAAAAGTCGATTTCAATATTTAAATTTAGAGATACATATATGCGGGTCTTCCGGTAGGTCGGCTTTTCTCCCCACTACGGGTGTAAACTTCTTGCTTTTTTTTGTATAACTTTATTTTATGTGTAGGTATATAAATTTTATTTTGTTAGGTTTCGACTGTATCTCATTCTCATCGATATACAGGATGTTCTCGATCGATCGGATCGACCCGAAATTTCTCATTTTATAACATTCAAAAAAAGTAAGTAAACCTTTTTCATTTGACTTTTGTTTCTTGTTCAAATCATTTAATCGCCCATTAAAAAACTAGATGAAGGAACACCATTTGACGACCTCTTTCCGATGAATTATAACTTACTTAGATTACTTCGAAAATTATAAGGCCTACAAAAAAAAGTTTACAGGACCTTTTTTGAAGCTTATTCAATCAGGAATCACATGGTGCTAATTGTAAGCAAATCCGGTTGAACTGTTTATCGAAGAATACAATTTTACAAAAAAAAATATTAGAAGTTCGCATAATTTTAATATAAAACATAACTCTTTCTGCGATCGAATCATGAATATTTTCCTAATAAAATTAAAAAGAACAAGAATCGGTAATATCAATAAAATTGCTTTTCTTTGATACCCAACATTGAATATTTAGCATACCATTATAATTGCTAATAGTTTTAATCTGATTTAGTGAATTTAAATGATTTTATACGTATTTTTAAATAAATGGTTGCCTTTCGTTCTTTATGTATCAGATTCTAATGGATTTTTAAGTACTTATAGAATGTTAAAAATTTCAAATTATCTATCCGAATTTTTCAGATAGCCGTTAAAATTTATTGGAAGTTTTCTTGAAAATATAAATTAATTCGGTTCTATTTCGGTACATTTTTCTTGGACATATACGAAAAATATTTTATGTAAATATTAGAACCGTCTTTAAATTTA
Organism: Sialis lutaria; assembly: GCA_949319165.1. Taxonomy (NCBI): domain Eukaryota; kingdom Metazoa; phylum Arthropoda; class Insecta; order Megaloptera; family Sialidae; genus Sialis; species Sialis lutaria. Next base: position 21,510,786 of record OX439241.1, read on the forward strand.
GCTTATAAATGAACATAAGAGATATCTGTGCGTGACAGAAAAAAATAAAGTTGACGTTTTTATTGTCGACGAACAAAAACCAGATATAAGAGAATAGTACAATTGAAAAATATAAATGTCTCATACCAAAGTTCTTATTGAATTTTCTTTATATTAAAAATAGTACTAAAATATACAAATATGGCAGTTTTGTTTCTCATATATGTAGCTTCAGGAATACAGTTAATAATATTTGAAAAACAATTTTCACGACTCTAATTTTCTTGGTTCTTATCGTATATATATTTATTTGTGTCTATTTTGTTTTAAAAATAATAGTACTTCAATCGTGATCTTCATGTGATTCTTATATTTTGGGACACTGGTGTAACCAGCGGTGGGAAGATTGGATTGCCCCTCCCCCTCCCGCTTTTCATTATATTTCAGCGATTCTCCATTTCGGCGACTGGGGTATCTAATGAAAGGTGACAATTCTAGGAATTTAAATATGTAAACATTTTGTTTTACAAGATTTTGCACCAGTTCACTAACTGTGTCGAGTTATATTTTCAGATAGTGACGATGATTCTGATGAAAAATATTAAAAAAATATTGTTACTTTTCAAGAAAATTAAAAAGCAAACTAATTTTATTTAATGTTTTACATCAATTTCTTTTAGATTTTCGTTCCTATTTTCGTGAATTTTCAGAAACTTTTTTACGCGATTTTCAGCCTATTCCAATTGATTTATACCCCTAATATTCAATGAAAGCAATGTATTTTTTTAAACGATTTTTCATATGCAATTTGAGACCCTACTTTATATGTAAAATATATATAATATATATCAACGGCCCTAAAGATTTTTTAGCCTCCTCCTCCTCTAAAATCCTGGTTACACCACTGTTTTAGATATAAACCTCATTGATGTAGCCTTCAATTTAACCATTTGTGATCAGGACAACATAAGTTACATGAATCAAAGCTTACAGTCAACAATACTGGTTCATTTATATACATACATATCTTATGAAAGGTAAGATTTTTTTAATAAGTATGCGTGATAAAAATTAAATATGATTTACGTACGAAACTAAATTATTCTCATTCCACACGCAAGTTCACACATATACGTAATTTAACAAGATCAGCCGTTCTAGTTCGTGAGATAACAATCACACATGTCCACACCTCATATACCTGTACATTTATCAGTTTGTTTGTTTGTTTGTATTTTATTTATTGCATTGACGCCTGTTTGTTTAAATAATGAGAACAAAATATAAACTTTTAAGTTGTATACAAAATTAACAAAATTGATAAATCAATCGTGCTACCTGGGAATATAAATTTAATCTGGAATAAACCAATACCTCTCCGACGATTAATTTAAAAGTGAAAATCGGAAAAAATCCGTTCAGTCGATCCTGAGAAAATCGCGTACAGACAAATAGACGCAGTTAGGGATTGATACTATTTTTTATAATATGCATAGATGATCAGAAATATCATTAAAAATCTTTTTTTTATTCATCACTGTTTATTTATTTTTTTAAATTTTCTAAAAATTAATAGGGAAGATTTTCCTCCACTTTACAATTTTGTATATTAGGATCCCATAATAGTAGAAATATTAAATTTTACTCTAAATATGTTGTATTCTTGTGCTTTAAGAAAAAATATATCCACGTAAGTAAAATTTAATATAAAGAGGAGTGGTGGTGATATGGGGCTAAATCGGCCCCTGGTGCGCATTGCAGTATCATTTTTAGGTGTGTCCCGGCTTATGTTGTCATATATTACATATATGTGAAAATCTTTAAGGTTCTCTAATGTATGAAACAATATAGTAACCAAAGAAAACAAATTGGATTTTCATCAGTTTTGAATGTTAGACGCAGGGTAAAGATTAATTTTCTAATAATAATAATAATAAAATTCAGTAATGAACGCACATGTACTATAGCGTTATATTGTAAACTATGTATTTCTAGAGAGTTAGATATACAGGATGGCCCAACTTAAACGAAACGGTCGCGCTTTTGGTCAGTTAAAATAAGATTTTGAAAAAACACTCGATCGAACACGTCGATTCTGCTTTCAAGGGGGACATATTTTGCTATAAATTTTTTTCAAGAATTTTTTCAACCCTCAGCGCTATAAGCACAACTCTTAAAATATTAAATAGCATGATAGGGCAAGTGATACTTCATTTGAAAGGTTTTTTCATTCTAAACAAGGTGCTTTTTGTTTTTGTTTTTTTTCAAATCTGTAAAGTTTTGGTCAAGTTATTTACATTTTTAATTCCGTGAATGCATTGATTTTCTCATCAACAAAATATACATTTACAACTAAAATTCAAAACAAAGTAGGCTTATTTTTTATCAAATACTAATTAAAAAAAATTACCAACATCAAAAACATCTTTGAAATATTTGACAAGAAAATAAGAATCACTTGCTCTATCATGCTATTTAAAATGTTAAGGGCTGTGCTTATAGCGATGAGGGTTGAAAAGATTCTTGAAAAAAATTTATAGCAAAAGATGTCCCCATTGAAATAAAAATCGACGTACTATTCGAGCGTTTTATCAAAATCTTATTTTAAGTGAACAAAAGCGCAGCCGTTTCGTTTTAGTTAGGCCACCCTGTACGTATATGTATGTAAAAGTATTCATCATTCATAAGGAAATATATTAACATATTATTTCTCTACTCGTTAAAAAATATACCAACCATAAACCCAGTGAATAATACGTCTCGTTTTAATTGTCTCTTCCCATTATAAGAGTAACACCACTGCCATACCATTGATAATATTCCAAGCAAGCCAGCAGCAGTCTGTAGCTGTCACCTTTGTACCAGGTATGCAGATTTACAGCGAGTGCTTCTATTATTGCGCTCTTACTTTGCATTAAATACATACACGTACACATGTTCGCGACCGTTTATTATTTTGTACATAGACTTTCTGTTTCCAGTTTATCATACATGCATACATTACATACGCGTAGAGTGCTATGAATTACACTTGTCTTAGATTAAAGATAAGCGCGTATGGTGGTGCCGCTTGTACTAGAATTGATCTATGAATAGAACTATTTGTTAATGTTGATACAAATATTGTTTAAACGATATCTATTTCCTTTAAAATTTTATTTAAATATACCAGGACCACAGGTTATTTTAACAAAATTTTAGAACGACACAATTTGTGACAAATAAAATTAGATAGTAAATACATTAAATTTGAATATAAAAATAAATATAAATAAACCAATAAAGAATCCCAGTTGTAAGGTGAAAATTATCTGTATTGATTTAGTAACTTTAAGAACTGCACATTTAAATTTTAGAGCTGCATAAACAAGCTAAAACTACTGTCTAAATAAATCCAAAATTCAGGGTAATAATTACTAATTGAAATTCAAATTAAGTTTTGATTCTCCAGTTATATGTGTAAATTTTAAATTATCACCAATCTTCAAAGTTACGGCTCTTGTTTCAGAATAACGTCTTATTAGCGGCAATAATCTACTGTTTAAGGGCAAACTATCATGTAAAAGTGTACATACAAATAAGACTAAAAATACTGCTAAATAAATGAATTTTTATTTTAAATAAAATTAAGGCATTTTTATATGAAATTTTAAAAAATTGCAGTTAAGTTAGTTGTACGAAAGAGATATTTGCTCGACCCGTTCTTTAAAATTAACCATATATGTCATAGAAGCTATATATTTCAATATAACATTGATTAAGTTTCTGTGCCTTAAAATTTACACTTATTGCGCTCTAAATCAATAAAGGGCTCATAACTTTAGAAGTTTTACAATGAAAATGAAATCTTGTACGCATATTCTTAAGACCTTAAACTAGGAGATTAAGTAAAAAAGAACTTTTATTTTCACTAAAAAATTAGATTACTCCTTTAACAATGTAGTAAACTCATTATCTGTATAATCAATTTGGCAGGCGCATAAATTTTGAGTCTTTCAAAAACCAAAATGTCTAAATCTGTTTAACTATAATTAAGCAAATAAGGAAAATAATGTGACAGCCATGCAAATTGCCTTAACCACGTGTTAAGGCAATCATTAAGGTATAAGGAATCATAAGGTATTGGCTTAAAATTGTGTCATTTTGAGTCTCTGGGCCAGTGACGTAATGACTTCTGGTCATCAATAAACAAATTAAAATTAATAGAGAAAACATTTAGAGAATCGCTGGTACAAAACAATACCGACATCACGCTATAGATCAACAACAAGCTCGTCAAGTAGAAATAAGTGTAATTAAATCACATTTTATAGTGGAACGTGATTGAAGCTGAACAATGCGCATATTGCTGCTCCATCGTTATCGGTTTACAAAATGTGGTTTGACTTCTACAAACAACCTTAGCAGAGTACAATATTCCTATAGATACCCGAGCAATGCAATTATATACTGATCAATGTTGGGTTTCATAGGAAATTACATGTATTCAGTGGCCACCCAAACAATATACAGTTATAAAGTAAGTTGTTATCTACTCATATTGAAGATGGACTTGATAATCATATAGTAACTATAATATGATAGGTTTGATTGTTAAAACAATTAACCTCTCACCACATCATTTTTTTAACTGCGAAAAAAATATATATGTTATAAAGCATTGTGGGAAATATAGAGAAAAATTGTAAAAAAAATTATACTTAACTATTACTTAATGTTTTATTGAAAAAATAAACTATGACATATTATATGACACTCTATATATTAGAATTTATAATTTGATCGAGCCATATTTGGCACTATATGCATGTAACACAAAAAATACAAATTAAATAATTAGGAAACTAACTAGTGGTGCCATATTTGGTACTGTATGCGGTAAGGGGTTAACCCTAGGTAGGGTGAACGCACATATTATAGCCATGTTTTATCAAATATTTTTTTTATAATAACATTGACAATTAAAATGCAGTTATAAAAAACCATGCTAATGAATTTCACCCCCGAAAATTGCATTATAAAAATTACTATTCTATAGTCTGGTTCAATTCCAGTATCTTTTCATTTGACAGTATGATTCCCGATTCGTACCGTCAAATCTCCGGCAACCATTGTAAACTTAAATGAAACAAACGCAGTTAAGGTAACTAACAATAAGTACAGTAGTATTGGAAAAATATAGTAGCATTTCAAGACTAATACAGTAATATTTACAATGTATATACTGTCGTGTACACTGTAAATAATATAATTTGTCCGTATTAGAATCTACATTCAAACTAACTATAGATCAATATAGCTCCCACAAGGATGGGGGAGCTAACATTACTGTAGCCTGGGAGCCCGAAGTAAAGGGGGATTCGACGTGACAAGTAGTCATATCCTCGTTTTCTTAAATTTTCGAATAATTCATTAGCCTAGAAAAAATCGATTATAGTTAGAAGGCTCACCAAAAATTCTGGCGCAAGAGCTTACGTTAGAATATTGGGACCATGTATGTTGATCAACATAGAAAAAAATATTTATTGCTTGAAATAACTAGAGTTTTTCAAAACGCAAGTAGCAGTTGTTTAAATAAAAAATAAAAAGTTTAAAAAAATTAAAACTCGCCTTCGATAACATTGAAACCAAAATTTCTTCAAAATGACGTTTCAATAAAAAAGCGTAGCCACACATCCCTAAAATGAATTTCTTATTGTCCTTCCGCACCTCTATGTGATAATTAGATTAACACATTTTTACCTTCTTGTTTTATTACTACTCAATAAAATAATAAACAAGTTTTAGCAAGCCTATTTTACAAAGAAAATTCTTCAGTTATTGTTATTGTTAAGTAATAAAATGAAAACCATAATTTAACAATTATTCTATTAAAGCAAAAAAATGCATTCCACACTAATACCATTACAGAATAACCGCAAATAAAAAGTACCTATCTAGTTTGACAAAAAAGTTATAGCTATTTAAAAAAATTTCGAATTTTCAGTTTTTTGGGTATACCGCCTTAACCACATAAATTTATTAATATTTTTTGATGTAGTAATACTCACCCCTTTCATACAAATAATTCATATCATTTAACCACATCTGTGTCTCTTATCGTTTAGGATAACCCCATGCATTTCATGCTTATCTTGAACTGTATATATGCAAAATGCCCCCCTTAAAAATCCTAGTTGCGACACTGAAATGAATCCTTTATAAAACTTCACAAACCACTCAACTATAAGAATATAAAACCAACCTTGGCAATATAACATACATAAATGGAAATATATTCAGATTCTTCTATTTTTTATCATCAACACATAACGAGAAATAATATCATCCATAACAAATTGACAATAAGTCGTGTCGAATTCGATAGTTGAACATTAATATTTCAATAACGACATTGCAAATAAAGATCAATTAGATATCGAGATATTGAACACAATCGGTATCTTGTACCAGTTATGAATCGGTTGTTAATTATTTATACGTACAAGACAGATTTATGTAACCACGGTCTCGGGAAGTCACGCCATTGTTAGTTAGTATGGTTTGCACAAGTGGTATGCAAACTTTTGTATACTGACAAAAAAATTAACAAGAAAATTCTTATTACATTTGTGATTTAAAACAACATTCTTTCTGTTGTACTTTTTCTAATTTTAATATAAGAAGTCATACTTGAAATGAATCAAAATAAAAGTAACCCCCTCCCATTTAAAGTTGAATTTCGAAAAAAAAAACGTCTTAGTCGATGTTTACGTCATAAAAAAACTTTTTAAAATAGTCTTTAAATTAAAAAAAGCTTCTAATAGAAGTTTCTTAATTTTCACGTATAATAGAATTAGACCCTTAACACAAAAATAAAGTTTTTTTTATATAAAAATCCGAGATATCGTAAAAACAATATATGAAAAACACTCACGTATAAAAAATATCATATTACCCTCAATTCAAACTGAGTTAAATTTTGATTGAAAAGTTTTTCCGTAAACAGCTTACGTTTCGAAGTAAAAATTCGTAACCGTTAAAATAGATATATTAAAAAAAAATCCAATTTTTATACTTTTCACCATATAAAAGAAAATGTAATACTGTCAAAACTAAAAAATTAAACTGAACGACCAAAAAAAAAAAAAGGTCTTAAAATTTGCTAATGGCTAATAAAAGGTCTTCAAAATTACCAACGACTAAAAAAAAATTTTCAAAAAGATTTTCATCCCCCCCCCCCCCCATCGCGAAAAGCTATATATGCCACTGTATATAGATGAACCGATAGAAAGACGGATAAAAGAGCTTTGTAAATAAGGTGTCTGTTTTGACGGAACGATACAAATCAAAAAGATATAATATTTTATTACAATGTCGTTACTTACTAATTGTTTCTAATTGTATCAGCAATTACCTGCAACAAAAAAAAATATTATAAAAATATAAAAAAAAAATTCCTCCTTCATCTTAACTTTTTTAATTTATCATGTTTACAATTAATAATAAAAAAAGGTATTATAAATTTACTTTTGAAACATACCATAAAGTTTTATTCTATACCGAATAAAAAAACTGTTGGCTTTAATATTCCATAAATAGCATATACGAACTTTATACCGTATGCAAATTTTTATATAAACATTTCAAGTGGTGCTAAATAAACGTTATAACGGTATTCATCTACAAAGAGAATGAATAGTTTTACGTATATGCAACCATATACAGTATATCAAATGTTTTCTTCGCCTTTTATATTCACGTAAATATATCATTAAAGCGCGTTTTATTGCACAAAATAAACAGAATAGTGATAATTTATAAAACCGTAAAACCGTATCTCAGATCTAAAAGTGTTTTATTGTCATACACAAACTGAAATTAATTTAATTACAAGAAATAAAACCCAAATGTAAACAGAATATGGTAAACATTGTTGTATTTTTTACGAAATAATTGTATATGCTTATATTTCCTATGAAAATTTACCATATGTTTCAGCTTTCAGTACAATAGATACATTTGTAAACATTTTAGAATATACCCATTCCTAAATGAGAATTTAAGGTTGTTGTTCACTGAAAGTCGTGGCATCTAGCGAAATTTTGCATGAACTACAGGGTTTTGATATGTCGGTAAAAAAGAACAAATAGATCTGGCAACAATTTATAATATTAGACAAGAATAGAAGATTCATTTTTAACAATATTATAATTATTACTGTTGCTGACAATAGTAATAATCATAATAACAATAGTAACTATTATTATTATAAATAAAAACATTAAATGTAATCAATAATCACTTGATATTTACAACGCGCGTCAGTTTTCAATACCACGTTTTTATATTTCAAAGATCGCGCCGAATGCGCTGTTGCCATATCGTATATTTACGTCATGTGTTCGGGAATTTATCAAAGTTAAAAATTAATAATTATTTAAGGAGATGGTAAATCATTCTAAAATTTTATATACACATTCCTTAATTACCAATCTATATCATATCCGTTTTTGGTTAAAATCTGACGTTTAGTTTTAATACACGAATTAAATGAATATCGAATTCCAACTTGAAAAACGGAGAAACTGTGGTTAAATTTTTAGTTTAAAATCGAATTCCAAGTTGATCCCTATGCTTGCAATGTATAATAGGCCAACTTTGCACGTTTATAATTAATAAACGAAATGGTAAACTGACCTGAAATTTTTTTACAAATGCGAACTAGTTTACTTAACACAATATTAAAATTTTAACAAATTCTGTAGTGATCGATTTTAGTGAACAACAACCTTAAGAAGCAAAGATTCAATATTTTACTTGTTTTGTATATTTGCCAATACATTTAAGAAATTTTAATACATGGTTTCTTATATTACATTTTTTTGGGAGAGGGGGGGGATAGTCATTGAAACATCTTTCAAATCTTACGAATTGAATAAAGAGAATAATATGTGTATGTATAATAAATATATAAGTTTGTTTTGTTGTTTGTTACTGCTGAACCAATTAAGATAATATTTTCAACAACGTGTTTTTATAATATTACTAGCTATTACCCACAACTTCGTTCGCGTACATATCATGTATATGGTTTGTGTAGAATTTAAGGTAGGAACAGTCACCTTAAAATAGGGTTAGGTAGATAAAGCAGATTTCTGTTAAAGTTGATAAAATAGGTCACTCGTACAAATACAATTACACCCATTTTTTTATCTAATAGATTTTTCGACGTACAATTTTCAGGTTATAATAAATGTCCTTCCTTTGGTTGCAAACTACAAAGTTCTTAAACTTCACCAAAATATAAAATTGATAATTCCCAATTTGAAATTGATTATTCCCAATTTGAAATTGATTATTCCCAGTTTGAAACTGATCAGTCTCAATTTGAAATTTATTATTCCCAATTTGAACTTGAAAAAGTGTAGAGTTTTTTAAAGTCGGTTTTATTTTTTTCTTTAAAAGTGTTTTTGTTAAGGGGGATAGCCACTGTGACGAGTTAAAAAATTGTCAATGTTTGGGAATTTTTTCACAGATATAACTAATTATTTTTGCATTAGGTAAAGGACATTTTATTAAGTAGGTACATTAGGGTGGTCCTTATTTATAGGTGAAGGAAATTTTTTTAGATATTTTAAACTCCGTACCCCCCAAATTTGTTCGTTATCATGAGACTTGAATTCCTGTTAAATTTGGTCATGATCAACCAACCCCTTCCCGTGCCGACTTAGGGTTGAAAAAAGTCCAAATAGGGTAGTTTTATTGTTTTTTGCGTTTAATTAAAAAAATAAAGCAATTAGCATAAATATGTATATAACATTTATTGTAGAGCGTAAAATTGTCTATAAAAAATGTTCTCATAGTATACCACGAATATCTATTATTTTCCATGAAAAATAATAAATTTTATTTGAAAAAAGTTATTTGTTTACGGTAACGTAAATATATGATATGAATGGTAGTCCAGTTAAAGAAGCATTTTGACAAGAAATTTTAAGGGACAAGCAATTTTATTGTTGATTATTATAGATTTTGGTGCGGAGAATTCGAAAAAAATAACCTGGACTAGAAAAAAGGGATGCAACACCCTTAAAAATGGGGTTGAAGGGTGAAATCCCATTTCCATGTGTATTTTCAATTTATTTCAAAATCTAAAGAGACAATAAGGTATTTTTATGGTTGACATTTGTTGGGGACACTAAGATGAATCGATTGAGACCACATGTACTGAATTTGACCCAAAATTACCCCTTTTAAAATGTTTAATATAGGTAAAAATGTTTATTTTTGGTGAAAATAGTTTAAAAATTAATAACTTCTGTTAAATTCATCCAAATAACTCGAAATTGGTCTCAAATTGTTCCTGAAATTCCAAATAATAATGATCAACTATAATTTAAAAAAAATTTATAGTTTAAACAATGAAAATTGTTAATATTTATGTGTAAGTGACGTAATTTTTTAAATTATTGTCATTTTACTAAAATTTAATTAAAAACATAAGGGTTAAATATTTTTTTGTAAAATCAACGTATCTTCGATTTGTAATTACAAACAAAATGAGACACCCCCCCCCCTCCCCAAAAAAATATTTAATCACTTGAACCGATGTAATTCCACACTAAAATGCAGCGCATTTGTTGTATACAATTTAAATAAAATAATTTTTTTTAAATAAAACTGTAAATTATGATTAAAACATACTTTTATGTATGCTTTAACGTAAATTACAAGTTTATGCATTAATAAAGGCTCATATGAGTGCACAATAATGTATGCGAAGGTGCATAAAAATATATTATTTCAATAAAACAAAAAAATTCGGTGAATTTTTGTGTGGAATTGTATCCGTTCAAGTGATTAAATATTTTTTGGGAGGGGCTCATTTTGTTTGTATATACAAATCGAAGATATTCACGTTAGTTTTACAAAAGAAAATATTTAACAATTATGTTTTTAATTAAATGTTAGTAAAATGACAATTTTTAAAAAATTTACGTCACTTACCCTAATATTAACAATTTTCATTGTTTAAACTATTAATTTTTTTTTTAATTATAGTTTCTCATTATTCTTTGGAATTTTAGGAACAATTTGAGACCAATTTCGAGTTATTTGGATGAATTTAACAGAAGTTATTAATTTTTAAACTATTTTCACCAAAAATAAGCATTTTTACCTATATTAAACATTTTAGAAGGGGTAATTTTGGGTCAAATTCAGTACATGTGGTCTCAATCGATTCATCTTAGTGTCCCCAACAAATGTCAACCATAAAAATACCTTATTGTCTCTTTAGATTTTGAAATAAATTGAAAATACACATGGAAATGGGATTTCACCCTTCAACCCCATTTTTAAGGGTGTTGCATCCCTTTTTTCTAGTCCAGGTTATTTTTTTCGAATTCTCCGCACCAAAATCTATAATAATCAACAATAAAATTGCTTGTCCCTTAAAATTTCTTGTCAAAATGCTTCTTTAACTGGACTACCATTCATATCATATATTTACGTTATCGTAAACAAATAACTTTTTTCAAATAAAATTTATTATTTTTCATGGAAAATAATAGATATTCGTGGTATACTATGAGAACATTTTTTATAGACAATTTTACGCTCTACAATAAATGTTTTATACATATTTATGCTAATTGCTTTATTTTTTTAATTAAACGCAAAAAACAATAAAACTACCCTATTTGGACTTTTTTCAACCCTAAGTCGGCACGGGAAGGGGTTGGTTGATCATGACCAAATTTAACAGGAATTCAAGTCTCATGATAACGAACAAATTTGGGGGGTACGGAGTTCAAAATTCAAATGTTCAAAAATAAGGACCACCCTAAGGTACATATATATTCAACTTATTTAATATCAATTTTTATTGAAAAATATTAAATATTTACAAAGTTATCAGCCTCGATGTGAAGACCAAAAAAAATATTTTTCTCTATGGTCGACTCGAAATTTCGAGAAGGGTTGAATGAAAAAAAATAAATAAAATTGTTATCAATATCTATATGAATTAATATGAATGTAGCTATCGTTGCACGTAGCCGTTTTTTTTTTAATTTAATTTTTCACAAAATGGCGATCGCTTGAAATTTTTTTTCATTTTTAAGACCTATTTTTTAATTAGAGCCGTTTTAAAAATAATAATTATCATTAGTTTTTGAGGAATCGTGTCGACCAGGTCGAAAAATGTCATTCCGAGATAAACATGTTTAATGTTCTTGTTATGTCATAACCAGCCGTGCTACATCGTCTCACTAAATTGACTGTAACTCCGTCAATTTTCAAAATTTAAACTCAATTTTTTGTATTCATATTTATGAATATGTAAACTTTAAAAAAATCTAAGAAAAAATAATATTTTTTTTCCATCACAGTGACCATCCCCCTTAAATATTCCACTAATCAATCAAAACAATTATACATAAAGGAAGTTGCATAATCTTGGCCTAAATGTCTTTTAAAATTACATAACTTCAAACTCATCCCAAGACATCTGCAATTATTCTTATTGTCAACACTTATCTTTGAAGTTAACTGTAGCAACTATCACACAATAAAATAAACAGTGTGAAATCTTCTTTTGTAATGTACGAAATAAAAACTAACTATCAATTCTAAAAGCGGAGAATAAAGAAATGCCCAGCCTACTTACATGGAACGTTGTTTATTGAATATAAAGCGTAACTAAAATAATTAGAGTTCTTGTCATAAATGTAATATGTAGATGCATCATCAGCCGTTGTGAAATTGGTCTACGTAAATGTGCGTGAGGTTTTTGTGCAGAGAGGGACTCGTATTTTTTGTTGCCCAAAAGAGTTTTCAGTTGAATTCATTACAAAGTCGCCCAATCATTGCAATTTTCATTGAGCGGGCGAGTCAGTTAGTGCGATAGTGATGATGACACACAAAACTTTCCACTCGCTCAGTAGCCAACTAGTTAGCGAGTTTAAACCACGTGTTGTAGATACTGATACCAGGAACCACCAGGATACTCGTAGCTAAGTTCACTAGTAACTATGATGACGCACGGTTAGTTTACTAGCTAACAAGCCCACACGCCAGTGAGTAGCTAGTAAAGTATCCCGACTCAAATTTTGTCGAAGATAGTTTACAATCTGCTAGTTTATAGCTACATAGTGAACATGATTACATTGGGCGAGTTTGCTAGTAGCTAGTAAACTCGCTCAACGTAATCGACCCTTTCACTGCACCTTCGCGTTGTACTCTTCATACAGAAGTGACAGTTTTTAATTTATGTAATAACCATACAATATCAAAAACTGCTGACAGAGCATATGTGTCTCATTTTTAGGGTTCCGTAGAAAAGTATACGGAGAAAATGAAACACCAATGAGTACTGTTTAGAACATTAATCAAGTCAATGTAATGCTTGATGTTTTACGATAAAAAACCACAACATTGACTTGATTAATGTTCAAAACAGTACTCATTGGTGTTTCATTTTCTCCGTGTAGGAACCCTCATAGTTTCACTCTGTCCATCCATCTGTCTGTCTATATAAATTGTATACCGATTAAGATGAAATTTGGTACACGGTAGATTGATAACCCAAAAACAAATGATATGAGATTTAAAAAAATGGCCTCCTTCTCATGGACTTAAAAGTATATTCAAAATTGTTTTTTCACTTATCCCGTTGAGTGGGGTGTCTAGATAAGTTTTCTAAAATGCAACATAAGATCTTTTGATTTTAACCCTTTAGTCACGATATATTTGCGTTCAAAGTCGTCATCAGAGCGTCCTCCACCCGCTCTAATTTTTAAATAATCGATGTAAAAAATTTTAAAAATTCCAATGTAGAATTTAATTAGTAGGTATTTTCAATGAAAATTATAACACTGTAGCATAAATAGGTAGTTTATGAAAAGTTTTGAATCAATTTTGTAAATCGTAGTGAGAATGACTACGGAACCTTATCATGTGCGTGCCCAACACGCACTTTGACGTTTTTTATATATAACCTACTCATTATGTACCTAAACGTGCATATGTATTCATATGCACTCTATGCGCGTGAGGAGAAAAACTCTGATGTCCGGTATTATAAAGGACCTAGCAAATTTGCAAGCTTACAAGCACTCTCAAATGGGGTATCAAACTTATATGACAGTTCTCTTGAAGTTTTTGACAGATAGTTTCATACATAGGAAGTAAAAAAAAAGGTATGTAAAGTACCTATATTTACTAAAGTGTATTTACTAACCTTGCGTAAAAAATGGTAAAAACCAACTTACTGTGCCTGCAACTATCTGTTAAAAACTCAAAGAGAATTATCATATAACTTTGATATCTCATTTGAGAGTGCTTGCTAGCTTGCAAAGCTAGGTCCTTTATAATACCGGACATGAGTGGAAAAAATACAAGAAGATAGTATTAAGGTATGGTTACTTCGATCGACGGTAAATAATAATGTTCTACTATCTATATTCTATATACATATTTTTGTTAAATTTATATGCCACAAAAATTCTGTTTTTTTTTTAAGAAAAAATAATATATTTTTGCCGCAACCTTCGTCTCAATCTCTTCTAGATACAGCACTGTATGTTTATGCGTGCACAATAACTAGTCGAGAGTATAAAGGAGACCTACATCTAAAACTAAACAACCGCACTTTAATGAACTGTTAAATAAATGAGTCCCATTTATGTACACACTAAAACTGACAACTACTGCATAATGTCCATCATACAAGTCAGCTAAATTGTTAACATTTAGCATACAAAGTGCTCAAAAGAAGCAATATATATAATGGATGTCATGGGACAATATAATTAATGTAATATTTAGATAATAAAATGATTGATGTAAAACAATAATATAATTTGTCAAAAAAAATATCTTCATATGAACAAACTGGTTGAAATTTATCTTATTTAAAAAAAACTGAGCTAACACTGGTAGAAACGATGGTTAATTTTATATATAATGAAAACAAGCATTTCTTTACCCACCAATTCTGTTCTTGTGTAAGTATAGCTCTAACAAATATTTAGATATATTACACAAAAGCGGTCAACTAAATTTGAGATGCGGTCTACCATCTCCTTATTTTCGTTGCACATTATTAAAAAATACTATTAAAATTCAATTAGTTTATTTTAAAGCCGCAATCGATTTATAACCACCCTTATGAGCTTAAAAATTATCAAATTCGTTTTCAGCGCCAGAAAAACATAGTCCGGTTTGTGGGGCTGTGTTATTTTGAAAAAAAAAATGCTTGCTTTAAAAAGGCACATATCTATGGTATTTACGGTCGTTTTATAATAAAGATAACAATTTAGAAGAATATTTTAAATAGGAGAATATTTTTTTAAACATATGTACCAACATTATTTCTGTCTTAATTGGTACAGTTATTTATATTATATCTGTCAGTATGAGTTAAATCTAATTATACAAAAATATAAAACATACATATATTTTCTTATTACAACTGACATGTAGATAATAAGAAAACTAAAAATTTAAATTTAAATAGGGTGAGAGAAATTAACTACGTTTAATGGTCTTTGGAGGTGTTGACTATATTATTTGTTCCAAAAAAGTACACAAATATACTATACTAATAATTGATACAAAAAAAAACATTTAAAAATAGTATTAAATAATTTAATTTTCTAGATGAATGCCAATTTAAAAATTAATTTCTATCAAATTGATTTGATAAAATTGAAGTGAATGAAGTCCATAAAATATACTTTCGATATAATTTTGAGATGAAACAGGCTTAAATTCAAACGAGACATATTTAATTGTTTGTCACATTTCCATGCATATTATCTCAGAGGCGGCAGTAGAAAATTGATAATATATATGTAAATATGTTTTAATTTACAATTAAATATGATAGATGATAATTTCAAATAGACATTTCTCTGTTAACAAATTATCAGTGAAGTACTCTTAAAGACAATATAAAACATTTATTATTAATTGATTTAATAATTCAAAACAATTGATATTTATTTTAAAAATTCGAATGATACGCCAATGACTCATGGAGCTATTTGGTAAGAACGATAGGTAATGTGTTATTAGTCTTGTATATACATATTTCCTTCTCTAATATCCGGTATTATAAAAGACCTAGCAAGATTTTAGGTTTACAATCACTCTCAAATGAGGCATCAAACTTATATGACAGTTCTCTTGGAGTTTCGTGAAGACTTGACAAGTGTTGTATGTAAACACCAACGGTATTAAAACAGTGGTAATATTATGAAAATTATTTTGTACGGTCACAGTCACGCCAACTGTGTAACAATACGTTGAAGTATCACTGCTCTAAATTCCATAGCAAAAAATGAATACCTCATTTGTGGGTGCTTGCTATAGCTAGCAAATTTTGCTAACCCTTTTATGATATCGGACATAAGTCCATAACAACTAGGTTTTAAAAAGTGTTAAATTTATTTCTAAACGACTCATTACATATTTGCAATAATGTCAAAAATCAAACCCCAAAAATGTTACACACATATGTTCCCAATCGTAAACAATGACCAAATTGTCACGTGAATTGTAACAAAAGTGTAAACAACTAATAAATAGAAACCGCTTGATCAGAACGTGTACCAAATAAATAAAGCCGTCCAAACACCGCTTGTTCTATCTGATGATTGCATCACTATGTTGCATTTGTTCGTAAATTCCGGAACACCTACGTGCAATGTTCTCTTTTTTCACAGATATTTCCTGTCAGCATGTTACAAGAATGGTGTTTATTTTGTTTCACTTTTAATTGCTATATTATTTACTTTGTTATTTATTTTTTTTGTAGAAACATTTTATGAAAATGGTAAAATGGGTTTAAATCAAACAAACAAGCAAACAATTAACTAAGATATTTTTTGATTTTGTTGCATGATTTTCTGGAAAGTAAAACACTAATCAAGTACTTATTATAGCATGTTTACACCAAAATAACAAAACGCTATTCCGATGTCAAAAGGAAGATTTTTAGATAGGGAGCCACTTTAAAATCCGTGTAGAACACTGTTATATAGACAATAAAATAAAAATAACGTACTCTACAATTTTTGTTATAAACATTTTATTCTATTATGAACTTTTTCAAATAAAATTGAATATAATGATCCAAAATAAGTTTATTTTTTTTAGTTGAACTGGCGATTTCGAAAGAATTTGTTCATTTTAAGCAGTATATCAATAGAATGCTGAATAAATTATCTTTTTTTGTTATTTGAAGTAAAAAATGATATTTGACACAATAAAAAAGTTATATAACAATTCAGTTTGTAAGAAAAATGAAATTTTCAGATTTTCGAAAATTTTGGAGGACTCTTAAGATTTAGAGAAAAATAAATAATGATAAAAATAATCTTTTCAATAAGTACTCTAAAATAAATAAAATAAAATTTAAATCTGAAACAAGGAGCTGAGATAAAGCTAATTTTATAACACCGATGGGGGTTATCTTTAATAGTCCATATAACAGTGTTCTACGCGGATTTTAAAGTGGCTTCCTATCTGAAAATCTTTCTGTTGATCTTATGTATGACCACAGAAAGTGGCATACCCCAATCAAAAAGTGCAGTATTTTGGCATTATTTGCCACGTACCAGACATACTATTTCTGATTTTTAAAAGTTATAATTTAATTCCGTCAATTTACTAACAATTACTTTTACACGATTTTTTTTAATTTTTTGAGTTGCTGTATCTCGCGAAGTTACATGGACACTCAAATTTTCACTCAAAACTGCCGTAGAGCAGTAATTCGTGCAGACATATTTCCATAGTATTAAAGATAATATAAAAAACAAAACACATAATTATACTGTAATAAAATACATAATAACATAAAGACATAAACGATAACGTCATTTTATAAATGTTTTTGTGCCCACGGAAATAAATCAAACATTTAAAGCTTTCATCATCTTTGATATAATGCAGAACGAGGAAGTAAAGAGTTAATCGTTCTGACAGACACACATACAGAGAGACAGAAATGCACACATGCAAGCATCATGGAAAGCGAATAGATCTTTAACAAAAATATAATAAGCTTGGTAATAAGTTAAACTGTATCTGACATTGACTCAACATGAACTGTGTCTATCGTAGATCGTTTTATGATCAGGGATGGGCAGTTTGAATTAAATAAATATATTTGTTTTATTGTTGTTATTGAAACCGATAATTACGGATGCCCGAAACGATTATTAACTCCGAGAGCGAAAGCGTATCGTTACCAAATCCTATAGAGGCACAAACTACAGGCAAAATCAAATACTAAGTAATAGAAATTCGTGCCCGAAATAAGTTCCAAAACTGAAACCAACTAAAAGTAAATATACACCCGTAACCGATATTTCATATATTAACAAAAATTACTTATGTCCGGTATCATAAAATTTCCTACCTAGCAAGTACTCTCAAATTGGGTATCAAACTTATATTTCTTGGAATTTTTGATAGATAGTTTCATGCACATTAAGTAAAAACAAAGATATGTAAAGTATATTTGTTAAAATGTATTTACTAACAATACTAACCTTAAGTAAAAACGGTAAAAAAAAAACAACTTACAATTAGTGCACATGCAAATAACTTGTAAGTTTGATATCTTATTTGAGAGTGCTTGCTATCTAGCAAATTTGCTAGCTCCTTTATTTATAATACATGACATTACTTACAATTAGTTATTTGGTAAAGTGATGTGAAAAATGAGGTTCTATTTTTTAAGGTAAGATTTGTATCTTTGTTTCTATGTAGATACGATATATAATTCTATTCTTAAAGAATATTTACATTATAGAAATGCTGCTCTAGAACATTATCTTGATACAGAACAAGTCTAACTACAAAATGATCTGATATTAGTTAAGATAGTTTTGCAAATGAAGTAACAAAATGCTTTTTAACTATCATAAATTTAAAGTTCACAATAATTTAAGAAATCGGACAGTTCGAAGTTATTGTTAGATAAACGAAGGGAAGAAATGTATTTAATTAGCACATTTATTGTGTAAATAATTTCACAAATCTAGGATCGTTAAGGTTTATAGATTATCTACAGAAGACATAATATACATGTTTTATAAATAATATCTCTCAAGATGGCAGTTCACCCAATTTGCATTTTTTGAAAAGTAACATGAGATCAAGAAGTGATTAGTTTTGATTATTTGTGCATATATTTATGCCACATTTGCAATCCCTAACGATCAAGTGGCGTGGGTACTCTGTCTATGATCAATTACATCTGTATATGAAGAACAAAACAGCACCGGCATGGCGCGTGGGCCACAGCACGCTATTTACTACAAAGATGCGTTCTGTCACTGTGATGCAACATTTACTGCACGTGGTACGGTCAGATATGCAGTGGTGCACGCAAGGAGGGGGGTAGAGAATTTGTCAATAAACATTATTTAATTTAAAAACTGTGAATATTGTGATATATAAAAAAATTTACCCCCCCCTCTCGATTTTTTTTTCTAGGTGCGCCATCGCAGATAAGTAATATACGCGT
Organism: Sialis lutaria; assembly: GCA_949319165.1. Lineage (NCBI taxonomy): Eukaryota > Metazoa > Arthropoda > Insecta > Megaloptera > Sialidae > Sialis > Sialis lutaria. The sequence continues at coordinate 21,530,290 of OX439241.1, forward strand.
TCCTGGATGCCGTATTTGTCTATGAATTGCCATAGTTGTATATGGATTTAACAACTTCATAGACAATATTAAACAATTTAGTACATGACAAGAAGATTTTGTAACAATTTAAAAAATATGAAAAACGCTATGCTGATTTGCAATAAACAAGATGTTAGTTAAATAGACCAGAACATAAAAGTGCAGTCGTTATTAAAAATTCTAAAAAAATTCTAAAGTATGGTTTTAAAGTACTTATACATTTTCAAGATTGAAAACACCTTAACTCAAGGTTTCATAAACTTTTAAAAATTTATAACAAATAAAGGAGTACAGTTACAGGTATGAGCATATATTGGCCTATTTATGTGAAGAGACCTAAAGATGATAAAAAAAAATTGATTTCAAAAAACATTTATTTTTATTTTGTAGGGCCTTTCCGACTTGCACCTTGTACTTTTATAATCAGGCCAACACCTCCCCAATAAGATAAAAACAAAAAATTCAATCGAAATAATTCTCCGAACGACTGTGCTACTAGTTCTGTTATAAAAAAAAATTAGTGTAGTATATTCAATTAAAGAAATATAATAAATAATTTAATGAAGATGTTAAAAAGTTACATACTATGTTATATGATAAGTCAGTACTTTTATCTATAGTAATTACAAACTACATAAAAAAGATTTTAAATTCAAACATAATTACCAGCTGGAATAATAAGTAATCAAGAGATTACATTTATCTTAATATTCACACATTTGAATAAAAACTATATACGATTAATTTTGTACAAAAATAAATTATGATGACACGGGTGACGATAACCATTTATCAAACAAATTACAGGCCGTTTTTATTTTCACTTTGATAACGGTCATAAAAATATTGGTAACGTGCTACAAAAACAATTTAAAACATTAACTGGATAATACTCATATTTATCAAATTTTCTTTCGGCTTATTTCACACGCAGTCATAATTTTTGTGATTTTGGGATTACAATAGAATTTATTCATACTGAAAATAATCCTTTCTGGTATTTTGAACAATGTTTTAAAAATTCATTTTAATTATTTATTCCTATATTAAATATTAATGAATAATTAAAAATGTATTTCAATATTTTTTTAAATAGTTATGTGGTTCGACAGTCAAAGCAGATACAAATGTCACTATTTCAAATATTTAGTGAAATGAAAATGAAAATTTGCTAGCTAATACATAAATCTTTTTTTTCACATATTATTTCAGAAAAACACTAAAAAATATCATCTATTTTTTCCATAGTTATAATGTGTCCATGTGTTTAAATGTTAAATGATAAAAAATGTAAAAAAAGAACTGGCTAAATCAGAAATGGAAGGCCAAGAAAAAAAGAAAAAAAAAAAGAACCGTAAATTCGATGTAGCTATTATACAGTATGATATTTAACTATAAACTCCCAGCGACTTCGCTCGTGTTCATTTTGAAATAAAAACATTCCCATTTTTATACATTTTAATAAAAAAAAACAGTATTTTTTTGTACAATACGTGTCTGACCTAATTTTTCAATACAAATATTTTTATCGACTTTGACATATGTATTTTATTTTATTTTTCTAAATACGGGCCTGCCGTAAAAAAATATAAACATTTTTTAATAGATTTACCTTAACTAATTTAACCCTTTGTTGCCGGATTTTTTTTTTAATTATCTGTATTCTTGTGGTATCCATGTAAAACCACTAGGAAACTAGAAATAAATGATTTGATAAGTGGTTTCACTGTGATACCACTAGTCAACAAAGGGTTAAGGGCCTTTTGCTTTCAAACAGTGAATGTCTTATAAAAATCAGTTAAGCAGTTTTCCGTCTAAAATCGAAACAAAGACAAAAATTTCTATAACGATCAAACTTACTTGTAAAACGATGTATATTTTAAATATTTTCGTTGGGATGAAGGGGGAGGGGGAAATTTGTAAAAAATAACCCAGAAACAGTTTTTTTGTTTTCTCTTATACAAAAACAAGATCTCAATTCCTTATTAAAAAATTTAAAACTACAATAAATATTGTATTACATTCCGTTCGGTAATACAAGCCAAGGGGAAGAGAAGCAACCTTTTCAAAATTTAAAAAAAAAAACACGTAATAATTGCCTTGTAATAGGTTAGATCATATCTCAAGAGAGGGGCAAATGTCCTATATGCATATTAGTATTGATAACTTAAGGGGTTAGGTGTACTCAGAATTTTCAAGAAATCGATTTTTGTTTTTTGCATTTTTGGAAGCTGCTACAACGGCTGAAGAACTATTTTATGGCCCAGGAATAGTTGACTCGGTGTAAGTAATTAAATAATACGTATATTACTTTACGTAAATTGAGTGTAAAACTTTAAATGCGTTTTTCTCAAAACTATGTTTTTTGAACTGGTGACCACTGTAGCTCGAAAACCGCTCGGTAGATTTTAATGAAATTTATACAGCTTTTTAAAAACATGAAAAACTAGTGCCTGATCGAAGGATTTTTTATTTTTTTTTTAATTTCGATTTGTTATAAACAATTAACTGTTGGTTTTTTTCCCAAAAATCTTGAAAAAAATTTCCTGAAGCTGCCATTTTGTTAATTTAAGAAAGAAAAAAAAGCTTCGATCAGGCACTAGATTATCTATTAATAAAACTAATTTTTCTTGTCCGATTGAATTTGGATGAATCTCCAAGGATAAGTGATGGTCACCGCAAGGAGCCATTACTTTTAAAATTATTAATTTTTTTTTCTAAAATTTCTGTCAAGTCAATTCGAAACCTTATTTAATGATGCTATGTTTTTACTTTTATAAAATAAAATAATTTACTGGCAAAAAAAAATTATTTAAAATTGCCATTTTTTCATGTCTCTGACTACACCTAACCCCTTAAACAATTTTACAATATTTAAAGAAAATCAATACTCAAGTTTCATACCTTTTGATATAATAACAGTTCAAAAAACATAATAAAGCGACACAATTTATAAAAATACATATACATATTTTAACAACGGATATATCCGTCAAAATCTCGTATTCAAAAAAGCCATTCGTACAAAACACTTTTAAATATAGAAAGCAAGCATTAAATACACATGTAGCATATGAATATGTATATGAACACAATTTAATTAACTTTAAATAGGATTAGACCAAATCTAAATTGTTGCGATGCTTTTCGGCAAGCATAAAAAACGTGCGGAAATGGCGCGAACGTGGGCATAAAACGGTATTTAACGTTGATTATGCGGTCGCAGCGAAATGAAAAAAGAAAACACCAAAGTCTGCTGCGTTTGGACAAAAACAACTCTCGGATATTGAAATTGTATGTAGCTCTATTGTTTAGTTATTACATATGTGATCTTTTTGACCTTTTTAGAAAATAGTTAATTTTGGATTTGTGTTGTATGGTATATCAACTTTAAAAACAATGTGTGATGGTAGGCCCGGCCTAGGGAAAGGAGGAGGGCTAGTGGTGCAGTTATATTGGATCCCGGAATTTGGAGGAACCAAAAAACTTATCTAAACATATGTATCATATGTATCTAAACATATGTATAAGAGGTTGACACTATAGAAAAATAACAGAGAGATTTCGATGAAATTTTGAAAATAACAAGACATTTATATTTAAAAAAATCTTGCAAAATTTCAAGATCATTAGAAGAATATATTAAAAAAACAAATTACCATGCATTCTTATGAGAACTGTATAATTTCGAGACATAACAGGACTTTTTAAAGTGATGTGACAAAAAGAATTTTATGAAAATTCGAGCATACATTCTTTATACAATTACAAAGATATCTGTAAATTTTCAGAATAATTAGGAACCGCGTTTTTTAATTAAAAAATAATAAGTGTGTGATTTCGCATGCTCCAGAGAGAAACACATCTTGCCTTTACTTTATGCTTATCCACAGGTGCTTACCTTCGCATTGCCAGCCCAACACTCCATAGTGTCAACCTCCTTAAAATTATAGATACATGGACTGCACATTCTGTATAACCGTAATGTATAAAATTTGGTTCACATAAGTGAAGTTAGAGATATAACCTAACCAGTGCTCGATAATTTATAAATAAAGACAAGCATGGATACCCAATATACGCTCTATCTCTTTTTTATAAAAACTCGATTTTCGAATCACATTCGTAGTCCATATTGTATGCTCTATGTTTACGGAGTAGGGGAAAGCAGGTAGGATTCGTACATAAGGAGCATTCGTACAGTGATGATATCTATGCTATCTAATACATTTACATGTTCGCGTTTGTATGGGTGACTCCCCCTCATACGCAAAGGGTACCTGCGGGGCGGGCCGATAGTACGGCCACCGGCTTCGATGGAGCAAGCCGATATGTATTTTCGCTCTGCTTAGGTTTTTTTTGTTTTCATCTTTGAACACGCTTTGCTGGTATAAGTAATGCTCGAATTATAAAAGTGATGTATTATAGTTTTGTGCCTTAAAATATTGGTTTAATATTTAAATAGTCATTTTAGTGTAACTATAACGGTAATTTTTATTCCAAATTAATTTGTTGATTTCTCGGGTTGGGGTACCTTCGTACAGTTATGAGTGGGGTAGATTCGTATTGTACGAATCCTGCTCTACTAGATACCTAATACCTCTACTTGTAACTATAGGCAATTCTGTTCACATTTCTCGATAAACACAATTCTATTTTATGTTTTAGGTGGCTGCAAAAAGATAGTTTACCAAGAATTAAATAAAAAGTCTTATATATTTATGTTTAAGCAATTATAAGTACTTTAAATACAATAATTGTTAGATTACTACATGAAGGCTGATTCTGTGTTAACTTTGACCTCAATAAATGAATTTAATACATTGAATAAATGGCATTTTCTTTGACTGTACGAAGCTACTCCAAGCATGGGGTGCCTTCGTACGTTTTTCATTTTTTAGGAAAATTGCCGTAGCTTCCCCATGCTGTTTTATATGAAAACTACACTTCATAGTATTAAAGCCAGATATATGGGTAACATAGCGGTATTCAAATAATTTAGTAATAGCTAATAGTTTATTTTTTGTAAGGCTCAGAGTAAAAAGTGTACGAATCCTACCTGCTTTCCCCTATCCAACATCTCATATTAATCTTCTTTTAACCCTATATTGATAGTTCATTAAACTTATTTTCAAGTTATATTGTTACTCAATATCTGACAGACTATAAGGAAATAAAAATACATTAGACAACATATAGTTAAATTACCTAAAACTATACCTAAAAACTATTCTAAAGTTAACTAATTGTAAGTAATTCTTTACACTCACTGCAAACTGAAACAGTGTGTTTACCACAAATGACCTGACTGTAGGAATAACATGAGTACCTATGTATTTGGTCATCCTGTGCTTTTAGTATGGACAGAATGCGCAAATTTTTTGTTTGGTTTGCGAAACCTCCGGAACTAAATATCGTGCGTACACGGTGAGTACACCTGGGTCCACTAATTTGCTCACTTATGAAGGTACTGAGCGGAACCAACCGGGGTGCATTGGAAACAACTTAAAATTCAGACGTATGTAGTCTGAGAAACTAATGTTGATCTCATTATGCCTAACTATAATTTGGTCAAAAATTCTCGATAAAAAGAGTAAACATACAATGTCAATACACTATTACCAACATTGCAAAACCCAATTTTCTTTCAAACCTTATTTATCTGGCGAACAACCTCTTTAAAGTTACACAATCATATACAGCCATAAAAACGTAACATTATCCTTAGCACGCTGATAATACCGTACATAATATATATGTATATAAAAAGAAAACACAAGGTATTATGACGTTTGCTGCCACATAATGGTTTCGTGGCAGAACAATGGCGCTGAATCGTCTTTGTAACCGCAACAATGGAATCGCGTCAAATCCGAATGAACGAATGAGTTTTGTAGGTTAGTGTGCGGATCGTTAAACATGTTTAAACTTTTGCGAGTTATTTTTTTAAAAGATTTTTTACAATAGAACAAGTAAATTGTTCTTTGAAAAAGGGTCGTTATATTTATTTATTGTTATTAAGTGTAAGTATACTTTATTTACTTTTTTTCATGCTTTTTGTATTAATAATTTCAAGATTTCTGTGTAGATTTTCCCAAAGTGGCATAAAATGCGATTTATTAAGGGCAGACTAACGTATTTAAATTATTTTTTTTCCATTTTTTTTATTCGATTTTCTGAATAATAAACTTTTCAAGAATATTGTGTGAAAATTTTACACGGATCGGAGCAAAACTAACGAAGTTACAGCAGTTTAAAGTGGACCGAGCGCTCATGAATGGGCGCGATCAACTGACTCCATGCGTATAAGTAGAGTGGAAAAAAAACTAAAGAAGGCAGAATTCGTTGGAGACAGGAGAAAAAAGATGCATTAGACATTATGGACGATAGCAACATCCTTTATGGACCTGGCATCAATGATTCAATGTGAGGTAAGCTGATAAAACTCGCTTATGAACTATTCTAAATTTTTTAGTGTTTAAAACTTTAAAGCGTTTTTCCCACAACTCACGTTTTCAAAGTCGGTACCCCTCATAATTTCAAAACTACTGCACCGATTCTTTTGAAATTTTGAACACTATTTCTGTACATAATTTACGAGGTAACGCTGGAGAGTTTTTTTTCAAATTTGTCAATATTTTTTATTTTATAATAAAAAATTACCCGGTTTTTTTTGCAAAAATCGCGTTTTTCACTTCAAAATGTTCCCAAAAATTGAAAAATTGATTTTCGAAAAACCCTCCCAGCGTTACCTGGGGAAAACGATAAGCTAACGAACAATTATTTTTTTTTTATTTCAGATGATCCAGGACCGATGAGGGGCACCGCAAATCAACGAATTAACGTTAGTCTGTCCTTAAAAAAATTGTTATTTCGATAGAAAGTTTTATGTCCGGTATTATAAAAGGGCTATCAAATTCGCAAGTTTGCTAGCACTCTCAAATGAGATATCAAACTTATAACACAGTACTCTTAGAGTTTTGCGATGACTTTGACAACTTACGCGCAAGCGTTGTATGTAAACATAAACGGTATTAAAACAGTGGTGATATTATGATAATTATTTTATACGGTCAGTGCCGCCAACTGTGAAGTATCACTGCTCTAAATTCCGCAGCAAATCCATAGATACTATAACAAAATTAATAACCTCATTTATGAGTGCTAGGTAGCTTGCAAATTTGCTGGTCCCTTTATAATACCGGACATTACTATTTTTTATACGTTAAAAAATAAGAGTAAAAAAGTGTAAAATTTCCGGCCTTTTTTTGTAACATTTTCAGCCTTGTGTTTTATTAATAAGTAATTTTTTTAACATTACTTATTCATTGGAGTACCTGCATAAACACCCTTATCAATTTTGAACTAGTTTTATAGCAAATGCCTTCACTAGGTGTTGAAGATAAAAATAAAATATAAAAACAAGTATATTTTTCGTTTATTTGAAACGAAAGGGTTAATATTATGTCAAGTTAGATATTATTTTATAATGGAGTAGGTACTTTGTTTTTTTTTTACTTATCGTCTACTACACGGAAAAAATAAACCTAAATAATTAAAGTTTTTCCCTGTACATTCCGGATAGTAAGCGACAACATATTAGATAGTATTATAAAATATTTTTTTACTCTTTGAAATTGTAATAATATAATTTTAGGCTGTAATGTTTGCAGTTTATCCATCAATTTAAATATTAAAAAATTTTTTTATAATGATTGGTTATCGTTTACAATCCGGGATGTACAGGAAAAAATTGTAATTCTTCAGGTTTCTTTTTTACCGTGAAGATACGCAGCGCTCGCGAAGATACATTTTCTCGACTTCATGAAAGGACCCCGCAATATCTTTATGGGAAACTGACTTCCGCTAAATTGAATGAATTTTTGATATGTTACGTATTTTGTCCCTCTGATCAAATGTCTCAATGGGCAGAAAATCCTAAAGCTTCAGGATTTTGAGATACAGTTGGCTGAAGTTAGAATTATCGTGCATTTAGATGCATTCATTTGGGTTAAAGCTGCCTCATTTTTTAAGTTGTAGTGGTTAAGAGGTTTGAAAATACCTCGTAACTTTCACAAGCAATTGATTGAAATATATTATCATGTTTCTGAAACGTCTATGTCATATGACGTCATAACATGTTATCACGCGTCATAAGACGTCAGTATTCAAATGACTTTTTTTCTGTAGGTTGTACGCGTAATAACATATTATGACGTCATATGACATAAACGTTTCAGAAACATGATAATATATTTCAATCAATTGCTTGTGAAAGTTACGAGGTATTTTCAAACCTCATAACCACTACAACTTAAAAAATGAGGCAGCTTTAACCCAAATGAATGCATCTAAATGCACGATAATTATAACTTCAGGCAACTGTATCTCAAAATCCTGAAGCTTTTGGAGTTTCTGCCCATTGAGACATTTGATCAGAGGGACAAAATACGCAACATATCAAAATTTCAATCAATTTAGCGGAAGTCAGTTTCCCATAAGGATATTGCGGGGTCCTTTACACAAAATACTAATTATACACTTAAATCTAATAATGAAAACCGGAATAAAATCCGTTCAGCAGTTACTGATAAAATCCTGCACAGGCAGACAGACGCGACGAGAGATTTTGTTTTATAATATGTATAGATTATTGTTAGTATCTACTAACTAATTGGTATTAATTAAAATAGTATAATTCTCTGTACGAGGAATCGACAATGATATTTTGCCAGTAATGAATTCTATAGAAATTTTAGTGGTTTCAATATAACCTATATAAAATACTCAACAATAGAAAACTTATTTAGAATTTACGAACTTTGATAATATATTATTTAATTTTGCATAAATAATTTCAGACATTTCAAAATCATTCTATGACCATTAAAAATAACACCATAACAATATTATTGCCACATGTATTATATTATACAGACCTAACACAAAAGATGAGCATCTATAAAAATATTGACGTTTTAATGCCAAACACGTCATATTTGTCATGTCTAAATTTGATGTGATTACATAAAATAAATTTCAAAACATCCATGCATCTATAAGACAATAAAATAATGCGAGAGTGAGTGTCAGGTGGCTGTGAGAAGCGTCGCCCACTCGATCCGCGTCCTCTTTATAACCTGACACGCGAATAATTGCTACAACAATGTACATGTAATTTTCAAAAGCACCATATCTGCGATAGCCGGCGGTCGCCAATGAAATGAACTTTGATTGAATGTTGAGACAAATGTCATGGTTTCGTTTTGGTAAATATTTTAATATATCAGATGCCTGGTATTATAAATAATTTGCTTTTGACCAAAAGCGAAGCTAACGTTATCTATGTAGGATATTCAATTTAAATAACAGTTCACTGAATCAAGTGGTATTTATAAAAGACCACGCGAATGCGCATTAAATAGAAATCAGTGGCGATTGATGCACACCATTTAATATACATAAATGAAGGCTCTGAAAAATTTCAATGGGATCCGGGCCAAACAACATTCCGGGGGGGGGGAGGCATACCCCTTCCCCCCGTTTTACGAGTGTAAGGAAATTCCTGACAATAGGAATGCATTAAATACGGGAATTAATTACAAAAAGTTATTTATGTAAAATACAAATCATTTTCGGGGCATCGAGTCTCCTAAAAGGTGTATTTACACGGGTCGATTTCCGCCGTACGACTAGTCACCTACCAAATCGCTTGACTAGGCTGCACAGCAACACTATTTTCACAGTCGATTAAAATCGCATGCGATTTGACCAGAACAGATGAACGAAAATACCTTCATGCGGCGAGCGATCGCATGCGACTGATCATTTTCACGGTCGATTTAAGTCACTCGCCGCATGCGGCCTGTCGCCGCACGGCAAAAGTCGAAAGGTGGTCTACTTTGACGCTTTCGATTTTTGTCACTTGCGGCCTTGTCGAATTGCTATTTACACGGTCGATTTTCGCCGTGCGGCCTAGTCGTTCGGCGAAAATCGACCCGTGTAAACCCGGCATAAGCCACCAAGGGCCTGGGTCATATGGCCCTCTTAGCCCCACCCCTCTAACTGTGGCTGCATAGATGTATTACGTTTGACACCTCAGAAAGCGTTTGCTGTGAGTTTGCTCTTAGAACATTTTTTTAATACCAGACATTAACTTTTTTTCGATTCTCATGCCAGGTACTTTAAAGAATTTGCACTTGAGCAAAAGCTGAGCTATCTCTATCTGCGGGGTATTAAATATAAATGATAACGTGCTGACAGTTCTAATAAATAGTATGATATGGTGTATATGTAAAAATTAAATGCATGCGCGTTCAGTAGAAATAAGCAGTATAGTTACCTCCGTCTTTACTAAACCAAATATCCCAATCCTGTCAATATGGCCACGTCTTATTCTGATCGACCCATCAGCAACATCTTACATTCATATTGTGTCTCCATGAAAAAAAATATACACAGAATAAAACACGAAGAACTATGGGTCAAGTCAAGACCCAGCCGATATAATAATAAAAATTAAAAAAAAAAATTTCTCATCACTGCTCTAAAATCTCGAATAAATTAATTTTGATTTGATACTTCGCAAATAGCTTTAGCTTAACTTTTATTCTAGATTAATTTTTTTATAATATCTCTATAATATAAAAAAAAATGTATCCAACTATTCACATACCGCGGGTTTAGATTTTAATTACTGTACATAGGGAAATCAATATGATTTATAAATTAATTTTAAAACTGAAACTCAACGAGATTTATAAATATTATTTATAACGTCTTAGTCTCACCTTGGCGTGCATCCTTACTAACTACATACCTTGCTAAAATTTCCTATACAAAGTATCAAATAAACAATTAATTGTAAGATTTATATTTAAGAACGAACATTTACATCAACGATTACACACATACATACAAACACACACACAAAGTGAGGGTGGCTTAGAACGACCCAAAGACCACTCCCAATGCTCGGGGCCAAGCGGCTTCTTACTGCGGCACTAAGGTCTTGTGTCTGCCCACGCTCTTACAGTGTCTACACGTGTGAACATGTCAGACAAACATTCTTAGAATATCATGTGTATTAAATATGCATGTGTATAAACATCAAATATAGATTACGTGACCTTTTATGGTACATTTATCTGAAAACAGTTGAACGATCTTTCAACTACCTATATCATTTTAATAGATGTCTAAATTATTAAGATTACAAAATAATACAAAGTTAATTCAGTCGAAAATGATGATAAATAAATATTTTATAAATTATGATACTTGCCATAAGGACAAAATAAAACAGTAAAATATTTTTCTTTTCACAAGAAGTGTTCCTGAAACTGTTTCAGAAATACTTCTGAAGAAGACTTCGACATGAGAGTCGAAATGTCAAGAATGAGCTACATTCAAGCAAGTGTTAAAAAATATGTGATAGTATTGATGTATTTGTGATAGTTAATACGCAAAATCTAAGTTATTCAAGTAATATTAGGTATTTATCTTAATATCTTATCTTAATATACAGGGTGATTCAGCACTGTCGTGCCAAACTTGAACACTAGATTGAAAAAAATATTTTAAGCAAAAAACTCCCAATAAACATGTGTCCGGAAATTATTCCTTAGGGAACTACAGGCTTCGAAAGATTTTACTAAAAATGAGTTTTAATTTAATATCTAGAGAACCATTTGTGATAGAATTATGAAATTTAGTATTTGGTTTAGTAATAATATGTGTTATCGATTTTTAATATAAACCAATTATATTTTAGACCAGGGCTGTATGGGGCCAGTGGGCCCATCGATTTTGATCTAGTAATTGTTTGTTCCTTAATTTTTTTCCTGAGTTGGTACTTTCATAAGATTATATGACACAAAATACACAAAAACATACTTTGCTTGTTTATAATAGGATAAACCGTTTTTGAGAAATATCGATGGAAAAGAAAGCATGCAGAATTAACCTTAATACGGATGCTTGAAATTATAAAACATAAATTTATATTCTTTTTCTATGATTAAAGGTAAGAATAAAGTTCATATAAATAAACCTCCTAATATGAATCCTGTAAGATCTATAGCCAGTTCTATTACTGTTACATGTACTTTATTAACATGACTAAAAAACAAACTAAAAATTGCTATTTGTTGATATGGATGCATTTTCGGAAGTATATTTATATTAACTTTTTGTCTTATTTTTTATCATGAAATAAGAATATAAATTTATCTTTTATAATTTCAAGCATCCGTATGAAGGTTATTTCTGCATGCTTTCTTTCCATCGATATTTCTCAAAAACGGTTTATCCTATTATAAACAAGCAAAGTATGTTTTTGTGTATTTTGTGTCATATAATCGTATAAAAGTACCAACTCGAGAAAAAATTAAGGAACAAACAATTACTAGATCAAAATCGATGGGCCCACTGGCCCCATACAGCCCTGGCTTAAAATATAATTGGTTTATATTAAAAATCGATAACATTACTAAACCAAATACTAAATTTCATAATTCCATCACAAAGGGTTCTCTAGATATTAAATTAAAACTCATTTTTAGTAAAATCTTTGGAAGCCTGTAGTTCCCTAAGGAATAATTTCCGGACACATGTTTATTGGGAGTTTTTTGCTTAAAATATTTTTTTCAATCTAGTGTTCAAGTTTGGCACGACAGTGCTGAATCAGCCTGTATATAAATTACGTGTCACATGTTCCTCCGCTATGGACTCCTAAAATACTTAACCGATTTTAATCAAATTTGTACACCGTGTGCAGTTTGATCCAACTTGAAACATAGGATGCCTCCTACGGGAAATGGGGGGGTTGCCCCCCCCCTTTTTTTTAAAGAGAGTTCCCATTTTTTACGGTGGTGGTGGTGGGGGCTGTAAAGCTTCCTATGGGAAAGGGGGGGGGTGCCACCCCTTTTTTCGCCCCCCCCCCCCCTTTAAAATAGAGTTCCCACTTTTTTACGGTGATGGTGGTGGAGGACTGTAAAGCCTCCTTTGGGAAATGAGGGGGGTTCGCCCCCCCTTTTTTTAAAGAGAGTTCCCACTTTTTTACGGGGAGGTGGTGGGGGGCTGTAAAGCCTCCTATGGCTAGAGTAAATTTTCGTATGCATCTAGGCTTCTGGGACCTGGGTATAATTTTAAAGCTTCCGTGGTGATTTTCATATGCATTTTTAGATTTTGGGTATAATTATAGGCAACTATACTGTAGTGTTTGTCTTATTTTGTGGAGTTTAATTTATATTACAAATAATTTCTGTTTTGGTTGTGAGTAAATTTTCTGTCTATTTCCTCTTTGACAGTTTTTGCATTCCGTAATAAAAAAAAAGTTTCACTTCTAACGCTGTTAGTTTTCGACTGACGCTTTCATTTTTTTTGTAGTAAACGAATTCAATATTCATAGTTAAGACAGGACAACGTCTGTCGGGTCAGCTAGTACTATTATAATTTAGAATCAGTGCCCCTCCACATCATTTTAGATACCTAGTTTTCATTTTTATCTATGATAATTATTAAATTCTTTAATGTAAAATTGGTGTGAAGAGGGGAGGGTAGTCACACATAAAAAATATAGTCATACCCCCCCCCCACTCCTCCTCCGACTACAAAGATAATGTTCATCTAATGAAAATCTGTACTAAAAAAATACAATTATGATAAATTAGCATATTAACAAAAAAATGTATATATGTAACTAATATTGTCAAATTAGTGTCATATTGCAAATATTCAAACTACTGAAAAAATTCCATATTTTATTTTTCATTTAATAATATTTTTAGGTATGCCACATTCGCCGCTGTTCCCTTACTCAATATAAATTAATGGATAAACTGCAAACATTATATAATTATAGTTTCAGAGAGTAAAAATTTTTTTATTATAATAGGTTGTCAGATAAAATTATGCAGGTTTATTGTTTTTCTGTACTGACTATTACCGTCATTTACATTGATTTTTTTTGTGGGGTCAATTGATTAAAATATGATCAAAATTAAGTTCAATTGATTATCAAGACGAAATTTTAACGTTTGCATCAATTCTATTAAACGAGACTGTTTGAGGACCTCTGTCGTAGAACATTCTGTATAAATATCTAAGTTAATTTAACCACACCACATAAATATTATTATAACATTCAATAATGTACATAAAACTGAATTTAACAAAAAATAAAATAGATAAACACTTCAACAACGGTCCTCATAATGTAGGTACTTTAAAAGCTTTTAAGTTATAAAATATGCGTTTATAGCATACTGGAAGTATTCCTATATACTGTTAAATATATTTGTAACAACCACAATAACATAAAACTGTGATCAAAGAAAACGATAATCGTATTAATGTTCGGCAGACGCACGCACACTAATCGATTATCAATTTTCTGTTATTGCTTCATATATTCCATACACACTCACGCATGAAAAGTGCACAAATGTACTGATATTTTTTAATATGATTTATTTGTGTACATAACCGATATCGTGATGATATAAAAGGTATTTACAACGTTTTATGTGTTTTTCTATACGCCGATTTTTCCAGTTTTGAATATAGTTTGCATAAATAATAAATGTGGAATCGTTTGATGTTTAATTGTATCAGATGTATGATTCTTCAGTTGGATGCTGGATTTAATAAAATGTTGATTAAGAAAGTTATTAATGGAAGATTAATGTCGGGTATTATAAATAATTTGCTCTAGAGCAGTGTTTCCCAACCTTTTTTGTGCTATGCCCCACCTAAGCCTTTCCAAAATTCTTATACCCTCCCAACATATACATAAATTTTAATATTCAAAAATTGAAATGTTCATTAAAGAAACTTGAATGATAGGTTTTAGGAAGAAATCACTAGGAAATTATTAGGTACTTACACAGTATGTAAATTTTCAAAACATATATTTCAATTATTTATTATTTGAATTTAGTGAGATCCTTGCGCTTGATGCTTGCTGCAATTAGATTTTATGTCAAGATCCTTAAGAGTCGCCATATGGTTAACTTAAACTCTGGATGAGTCCATTTTCGAATTGCCCCCCTGTGGGGCGTGGGCCCCACGTTGGAAAACACTGCTCTATAGGAAAAGATCAGCTAAAATTAAATGCGAAGTGTCAAATCGTTATGAATTTGCTTGGAATTTAAGAGCAGTCGCAATACATTTATAATACTGTAAACGCTATGCATTTTATGAGGTACACTTATCACCACTACTTTTAAATGGTCGAAAAAATCGATTCTATTTTTTGTAAGTATACATACACTCGACAAATTAATTAAGGGGACACCTAAAAAATAGCATGTTTTCAAATGCTTGTAACTTGGTCAAAAATTATTTTTTTTCTAAACTTTTTTATTATTAAATTGAGCAAATTTACTCTACTTTATGATGGTCTAATTCGTTCCTCAACATCTTTTAATTTTTTAACTTTTTTATGTAATTATATAAATTAAAAAAAAACTGCATATTTTGACACTTGATGTAGAGTGCATCTATGTAGAAAATGAAATTTTGAAATAACCTTTTTGTAAAGAATTTTAATACCTTCAAATTTATTATGGTGCGAAAAAAATGTGACAAAAATTCGCAAAAGTATTACAGTTTTAGTGAAAATCAGGAAAAAATAATTCAAATGAATATAGCCGGAGTAATTTTGGTGGTACTGAAAATAAATAAAAATAAAAATGAAGCTCAAAGTATCACCTTTCAGATTATGCAATGTAATGAAAGATTTTTTTATGAATTACAAAAAATATTCAAACTTTAAACATAATAGAAAATATGAGTAATTAGACAGTAAAATTAAAACAAAGAATACATACCATAAACATTACATTTTAGGTGGCCCGAGCTAGAGGTCTCATTAACAATACATGTTCTTTATAATTCATTTTTATTTTTTTAAATAGGACCATATTACGCGAAGATATTCAACTTTGATGTCTCAACATCAGAAAACCCAAAAAAATTACAAATTGGAATTTATTGAAATTTTTCTCGAAATAAAGCAGCTTATGAAAAATTTTAAGAAGTCAAAAAATGCATTATTTTACTGAAATAATAACCCAAAATGATCCATATAGTTTTAAAATTGTACCTAAATATGTGTGCTTACTGTATACATTCATTTGTGCATGTAAAAATAAATATTTAGTAAAAAAACGTATTTTTTGACTTCGTAAACATTCCATGACCTGCTTTATTTTACAAAAAAAATTTAAAATTTTTGCAATTCGTAATTTTTTTGGGTTTTCTGATGTTGAGACATCAAAGTTGAATATCTTCGCGTAATATGGTCCTATTTAAAAAAATAAAAATGAATTATAAAGAACATGTATTGTTAATGAGACCTCTAGCTCGGGCCACCTAAAATGTAATGTTTAGGGTATGTATTCTTTGTTTTAATTTTACTGTCTAATTACTCATATTTTCTATTCTGTTTAAAGTTTGAATATTTTTTGTAATTCATAAAAAAATCTTTCATTACATTGCATAATCTGAAAGGTGATACTTTGAGCTTCATTTTTATTTTTATTTATTTTCAGTACCACCAAAATTACTCCGGCTATATTCATTTGAATTATTTTTTCCTGATTTTCACTAAAACTGTAATACTTTTGCGAATTTTTGTCACATTTTTTTCGCACCATAATAAATTTGAAGGTATTAAAATTCTCTACAAAAAGGTTATTTCAAAATTTCATTTTCTACATAAATGCACTCTACATCAAGTGTCAAAATATGCAGTTTTTTTTTTATTTTATATAATTACATAAAAAAGTTAAAAAATTAAAAGATGTTGAGGAACGAATTAGACCATCATAAAGTAGAGTAAATTTGCTCAATTTAATAATAAAAAAGTTTAGAAAAAAATTAATTTTTGACCAAGTTACAAGCATTTGAAAACATGCTATTTTTTAGGTGTCCCCTTAATTAATTTGTCGAGTGTACATATTCAAAAATATGTAAAAAGTAATTAAGTTAAAATTCCGAAGTTACAGCCAATTTAGTGAGACCGTGTAGCACGGTTGGTTATGACCCTCAGAAAACTTTAAACGCATTTTTCCTCGAAACGTATTTTTCGACATTGTCCCAGCGATTCCTCAAAGACTAATAAACCGATTAAAAAAATTGTTTAAACTTTGTAATGTTTTAAAATATTTTTCAATAAAAATTCGTATTGAATAAGTTGAATATATACTTATTAAAATGTCCTCTATCTGTGAAAAAAAATCCCAAACTTTAAAAAAAAATTTACCCGTCACAGTGGCTTTCCCCATTAAATTTCTGATTTCTACTTAATGTCATCATATTGAATAACTCTCAGTATATCGTTAGCTTAGTTTATGTTCTCAAGAAAATTCTTTATAATAGCGGAAATCAGGGTAATTATCCGTCAAACACCCATTTTTCTGCTGCAATACGTTTAGTTTAATACAAATACTATTCAACTAATTAAAAAAAATGTAAAATATTTTTGATCACCCATATATGGGAAATCAAAAGAAAATTATCAGCACTAACCACACTTTCGTATTTTTTTTAATAATTCAAAATTATAATCTCCATAATATCCATTTTGCTAATATTAAAAGATTTAGAAGAGATTCTGCCGACATATAATTCATCAATAGAAAAAAAAAACTGCTACTTATTTCCCTACTTTAAACTGGGCTTAATTATCGAAAGTTTGTGTTATGTAATGTCATTGCTAGGGTTCACAAGTGTAATTCAAAATAAAACAATCAAATAAATTGAAAAACTGTACTGTACGAGACACTTATACGTGAGACTTGACTCATATGTGACAACAATTTTTATTTTTTTATTTATTTTTTTTTCATACATGAAACGGTTTATTTACGTAAATTATATTTATTGTTAGTAACTTGCATCTAAATCAGTGTTAATTTTAAAATGCTTATTTAACATGCTTGTTGTATATGTATATACAGAGAAAATGTCGTTCTGACACGTATTCTTTTGTTTTTCTTTTTCTTATCAGACTGTGAAAAGTAAATTACCTTGTAACAATGGAGAATTTCAGTTAAGTATAATTATTTTATGATATAAACAATCAACATTGTTCTTAAGTATAATTATACAACTATAAAATCAGATTGAAGCTGATTTAATTGTTAGACCTTATAGGTGATTTCTTAATTAAAATTATATTATTTGTAACATTTACGACTGTTATTGAATTAAGGGGTACGCCACAGTGACGGGAAAAATCGATTTTTAATGCATTTTTTCATATGTAAAAAAAAAAAAAATTCCAAAAATTGTTATAGTCAAATTAGTGAAGCCAGATAGATCGGTTATGACCTTTTTCAACCTGGTTCTAGCGCTTCCTTAGACTAATTTGTTTTATTCTAAATTTATGTAAGTTTGTGTGTAGTCGATTTTTGAAATTTTTATATTTACTATATTTTAAGACTGCTTGAATTAAATTTTTTTTAGAAATGAACAAAAATATTACAACCATTTTGTGAAAAACATAAATTTAAAAAAACGGCTACGTGCCATAGATACATTCATACATTCATGTAATAGATATTGATAAAAAAAAATCCGATAACCCATCTCGAAATAGTGGAACCGTAAAGAATAGCATATATTTGGTCGTCACATCGAGGCGCATAACTTCGTAAATTTCCAATATTCAATAAAAACTGGTACCTACTGAATAAGTTAACCCTTAATTACTCGCGCTGGTGTATTTTGTACACCAGTAACGCATTTTCTACGATTACTAAATGCATACATTTTTATGGAACTGTACACCCCCATCTAACCTTTGTTTAGTCATTCTAGAGTGTGATAGGAATCCGTCAGTCAAAATTTGAGGATTGTAGCAGTTTGTATTATTTTTTTACATTAGTGATGCTACTGATGGAAGACATCTTGTCAAAAGAGCAAAATTAAAAAAATTACCAGAAAAATAAAATTTTTGTTGTCCGATTTATTGCAAGATGAATATTGAACAGTTTTGTGTACTTTTTTAGATTTATTTTGGTTATTTTTTCTTTCTAATCTTTAATTTTTAGTTGGGTTAATTTTAAGAAAATTTATTTTAGTTCCTCAAAAATAAATAGTACATAATATGAATTGGGCAAAAAATATATAATATAATATAATACCTTCAAAATTCCCAAAAACTAGCTTTTTTATGTGGTGTATAAAATACACCGCGCGAGTAACTGTGTTACGATATTTCACGCGAGTAATTAAGGGTTAAATATATACTTAATAAAATATCATCTACCCGACCCTAAAATAATTAGTTAAACCTGTGAAAAAAATTCTCAAACATTTTTGAGTCGTCATAGTGGCTATCTCCCTTAAGAAATTTTAAGATAAAAATATAGAACAGAGGTTGACAAGAGCTAATATGGATTAATCCAAAGTGATTTGTTATGCATCTATTAAACTTTCCAAATCTGATATAGTACGGGACCATAGACTTATAGAATGGACTGAGCATTCCCTATCCAACTTTAAATAAATACTGGCGAAAAAGTGTGACAGAGACAAAGCGAATATGTAGCCAATACCTGTCTCTTTCTCAGTACCGGATTTACCCTATGTGATGCCCTAAGCACTAATCATGTAAAGGCCCCCTTTTTGTAATTTTGACCTTTTTTAGTCGTCGCCAAAATTCTGATGACCTTTTTTTTGGTCGTCGTCAAAATTCTGATGATTTTTTTTTTCTTTTAGTCATCACCAAAATTTTAATACACATTTCTCACAATTAACTTATATTTTACGCTCATGCCCCCACAAATCACTTTTGTGGTGCCCCCAAACAGCGGGTGCCCTAAGCAATTGCTTATTGGTAAATCCGGCACTGCTCTTTCTAGAATTCTAATTAGTCACGTCACAAATTTGCGGTCATTACAGACCTACAGAAAAGAGACAGGTATTGGCTACCCTTATTCGCTTTGTCTCTTTAAAGAGAGTGATCAATTTTGTGAGGTTATAGTTCATCCATTGTATAACTTATACATAGACTTATACAGTATAAGTCTATGTACGGGACATTTTTAAAACAAAGTTACAATAAGTAAGTATTTACATATTGTCTGTGATGAAATCCTGACCAATAAAGCCAATGAAAAACACACAAACAATAATATATTTTATTTTATATAAAACGTCAACAAGACATTCCAACCGGCAGATGTACAATTCAAACACGTGCTATACAAACATACATACATGCACAGGTATCAATACGTATATGAGCAACAGTGACAGAGAGCTACATACTAAAGAAAGAGAGAGAGTAAAAGATGTTGTTCCTTAAGTCGAGTCCATTCATTAAAAACTTTGCTATTTGTCGGTGCTTCCTCATTTCGGAGACCAGATGTTCTCAAACCGGGTGGTGCCCGTGTAGAGATGGAAAAATAACAAATTGATTAGAACAGTGGTGTATATGTAATGGGGTAAACAGGGGAATGCGTCCCTCAAAGATGTGTTTTTAAAGTAGATTATTTATGTATATTTTGAAGATTTAA
Source organism: Sialis lutaria (assembly GCA_949319165.1). Classification (NCBI taxonomy): domain Eukaryota; kingdom Metazoa; phylum Arthropoda; class Insecta; order Megaloptera; family Sialidae; genus Sialis; species Sialis lutaria. Next base: position 21,550,842 of record OX439241.1, read on the forward strand.
TAAATTTATTTTTGTTTTCGTGTAAAGATGAACGAAAACAAAAATGCAATAGTGGCGCTCCAACAGGGAAGAGGGAAAGACAGGGTAATATTTTATCTGGAAAATATTGAAGATTTCATAAACTGGGAGATGTGGAAAACAACAAACAAAATTATAATAATGTATACGTGTATAAAATGGATATTGATGATAATATATCTACGTATTAGGTATTTGACACAGAAATTAAAATTGGAGACATACAAGTGAAAAACTTGTTCTAGGGGTCACAAGGAGTGCATAACTGAAATATTTAGATAGAGGGCGACTTCCGGAAGGCATTTTTTACCTTTTTGAAAACACGCAGAGAAGAAAACAATTTCAATATTATCTAATTTTTAAATCATCAGTATTTGAACATGGTTCTAGGTGCAGTAATGACTGTCAAATATAATGTATACAATATTAATTAAAAAATAAATTCAAATTCCTAATAAAGGTAAAGTGTACACTAGTAGAAATGATTTCTCAAACCAAGTAAACCTTGTTTTGTATATAACGAAAACAATATTTTCTTAAGATAAGCAATAATCTCTTAAACCAACTATAGTATTCTTGAACGAAGGGATAACGTAGTTGGATTAACGTAGTTGGATCCAACAGTTTTTTTTCTGTGTACTAAACCTAACTCGTATGAAAGATTATTTTTAAATACCTACTTTTCTATATCTATAAAATCTTTCCTAACATGCGCCCATGAATTCGACCTAAGGCCTATTTGATATTTATTTATCCAAAGTTGAATAATAGCTAATTCACGAACCGATTATTTATTCATATCCATTTCGCTAAAGTATTAAGCAATGATATCATAGTTGTTATTTTTTATATTTATGTTCCTTCTCTATGTATTTGTTTTGGAACTAATAAAATAAATCTAGTTCAAATTCCTTGATGATTGATAGACAAGTTTATTGAATTCAATATGAATTATTAATGGAGCTAACTGTTTGATTCTTACATTAGCTGTAACTACAACGATAGAAAAAATGGCATTAATGTAGTTTCTATTTTAGGAAATTACCCGTGATTTCTTCGGCGTGAAATTTGTATTTTTATCTAATCATTTTTGGGATACAAAGTAGTCAGGATGCAAGCTATCTCCCTGCCAAATTCATCATGCGGTTTAGCCGTGAAAAGGTAACAAATAGATAGAGTTACTTTCGCAAGTATGGATTATGTGATATTACTCAATTTTGTCGAATTTATAAAATACAAACAAAGGTATTTAGTAAAATGAATGCTCTCAAAAACGGATGGATGAAAAAGTGTTAGTATAGGTGGATGTTATTTTAAACTGATTTCTGGAAATTGTTAAAAATAATAATTTTTGGCAATAAACTTGTAAGTTTTTTTGCTGAAATTGAAATTTCGTTGTTTACAGGTATTTATAAAAATGAATGCTCTCAAAAATGACTGGATGAAAAGTTGTTAGGTAGATGTTATGTTAAACTGACTTCCGGTTTACTAGTTATTGATAAAAATAATCTGTTTTGACATTAACTTGTAAGTTTTTTTGCTGAAATTGATTTTTTTTTTGTTTTTGTTACAAATTATGAAAACCACTCTTTTTAAACGAATAATACTATAAAAATTTTACCGTTTTATATGAGTCATTTTTCTCACTAAATGTCTTAAATAATTTTGGTGTTTAGGAATAAAAATTAGATAGGTACACAATCTGAAAGTGTTTCCAATTTCTTTTCAGAAAATATCATGTTAAAAGGTTTATCAAATATAATAAATAAATACATTTTTGTATTATTCAAACCGAATAATATCCCCCTTTATCCTTTAAATCACGTTAATTTGTTATTTGCACTATATTTTATGTTGATATTTAATATAGTAACGAATTTCTCTAATAACTTTTTTTATTTACCTCCAAGTAATTTTAGTTTCTGAACAAATCAATTTCCTATCAAAAGTAAAGTTCACTTCCAATCCAATAAGAATTCACACCAATTACCAGAATCATTATTAAATAAAATCCATTTGATCAACTTCAAACACAGTTCACTACAAGAACTCTTGAAGCCAAACATTAGATGAAGTTTTAATAGATGTCTGGCTGGGTTTAAATTAACCATATATATTTTATTTAGAACCGCTTTAGACCACTGCCTTTGGCTATATGGGGGAATACAGAAGTACATCTATATATCTTGCTTAATTTACGTATAACGTCAATGCTAATATTTATGTTTGTGTGTAGGACGAAGGGACTTGCATATTATTAGTTTGATTTAGTGTTTTGTTTAAGCTATAGTTGGTATGCGTGGTGTAATTATACTTTAAAGCAGTTATGTGCATCAACACGTCAGCAAATTTTATCTATGAATAGAAATATTAACTCTAAAGCCTAGTTTAGACTAGGCTATTAGTTTAGTCATGTGGCGAGTAATTAAGTAACTAAACGTGTATGAACAGACCAATTTAGTCGAGTAGTTTAATAAAACCATTTAGTCGAGTCCAAGGTATATAAAGACAAGTTAGCCTGGTTAGCTCCTTGACCAATCAGCGATGGAGCGGGAATTGACGTCACCACGAAGAGATATTCAAATGTCATAAATGTATAATTGAACATAAATTACAAAAAATTACTTTATTTATTCTTGTTTTCGTATTTTTGGTATTTTATCAACACATACCATCAAAGAAGTATAAATTCGGCATTGCAAAATCATTAAAAGCTGTCAGAATAACAGAACATATTGCCAACTTAAGAATAGTAAATATGACGTTTCCTGAGAAGATCAAATTGTCTGAAACAGCTTCTTTATGATTTTGCAATGTCGAATATGTACTTCTTTGATGGTATGTGTTGATAAAATATCAAAAATACGAAAACAAGAATAAATAAAGTAATTTTTTGTAATTTATATTCAATTATACATTTATGACATTTTAATATCTCTTCGTCGTGACGTCAATTCCCGCACCATCGCTGATTGGTCAAGGAGCTAACCAGGCTACCTTGTCTTTATATACCTTGAGTCGAGTCAATCCATTTTGCCGTCCAAACACTTGGTACAAGAAATGTCTTTCATTTATAATGTGAGCACGCAATAAAAGGATTTTTCGAAATTCAACCCATTTTTATGTTTACATAATAGAGGTAAAAAATTGTTTCTGGTCTACAGTATTAGATTTTATAAAATAAAAATAAAAAAAACAGGTGAAGACACTATAGCTAGTGCCATTATGATAATCTATGAGCAATTTGTTCGTTTTATGTACCTACTATTTATTTGTTCAGATTTAATACGTCAACTACTAAACCGATTTTGATGGGACTTTCACTACTAGAAAACCTAAGACACGTGAATTATTAATATATTTAATAAATTGCCAATATTCATACTTTTATACAAATAAACCTAAAATATAAAAGATATTGAACAAAAAATAATTTTTATAACACTTTTACATAGATATAATTCATTTTGAAGAAAAAATATTATAGTGAAATATTTGAAAGATGCAAACTAATAACTCATATTTATTAAAAACACTTTTTGTAACAGAATGATTAATTATATTATTTTTATCGTTATAGCTACTAAAACGTATTATATAATAGCATCTACTTCCTATATTTTATCAAGAGTAATATATCTTCATGTATTACGATAGTTTAAGAATAATCGCAAAGCGTTTATAACTTCGATGGCCATGAAAAAAAATTTATAGTCCATATCGTTATACAATAACTACCACAAAACAGGTTATATAATGGGTTTTATTATAGTTTCTTGGATTACATAATCAAAGATGTTTTATAGGGCTTTTTATGGTTTTAGAATAATGTTACATTACTATGTTTGGTTATGAAGTTTACATACAATGTTAATAATATATTTACATAAACATGGGGGTGTTTCTAATGTGATATTAATATTCACATAATAAAATTATTTATACCTTTAGAAAAAAATGTTTCATATACAAGTTATAGAGAATATTATTACCTTTAATGTATGCCCAATTTATTTTTATATCAATTTTTAGTTAAACGTATAAAAAGGTTTAGTTAAAATAAGAGAAAATAATTGTTTTTAAAACAAAAATATATAAAGAAAAATTGTGACGTTTTTCAAATTTTGGAGAATTGTTTATTTTTTCCCCCGACTTGGGCAAGTTAGGTTAGCTCAATTGGTCCAGTCGTTTTTGAGTTATGCTACAGACGGAGAGAAGAGTTTCCTTTTTGTCTGAATTTCGAAACCATAAAAATTCATACTATACTGTATAATATTTTTTTATGTATAAGTAATGTTGTCACTTACTAATTGTTTCAAAAGCAGCAAATTTTCATAAATAATTTCAAACAGCAATTACCTGCAACAAAAAAAAGAAACTTTAAAAATAATATCAAATAAAAAATAAAATTTTCTACTTCATCTTAATTTCAAAATGAATATTTTAGTTTGCCATATTTACAATAATTAATAACCAAACTAAAAATAATATCATAAAACCATTATTTTTAATGTGAGATAGTTCTCATACCGATAAATATTTTAAAATACATTATATTTGAATGCCCCAATAAATTTTACTTGCTGTATTTAAAATAAATTAAGTTAATAATAATAAATTACAATTTTCATATAAAAAGAAGTGATCGAAGTAAATACAAACCGTTATGCCCGGTATTATCAACTAATTTAAAGCTCCTTTAGCGCTAAATGCTCCTTTAAAGTAAATTTGGTGTATTACAAATGCGATTTAAATCAATATTTAAGCTCTCAATGAAAAATAGATATAATATACGTTGTAAAGAAATACTGCAGAAAATTTAAAATCTATTTTATTAAATGTATTATGCTTGGATCTGTTGATAATACGACAGTTAGTTAAAGGAGCATTTAGTTAAACTTGATAATACTGGGCGTTAGTGTTTTAATTAACACACCTTGAAAAAAATGCATTAAATATCGTAAAGTCAATGTCAATATACACGAACCCACACGGAGTACGTACGCTTTCACGCTCTTCGCTACATATATGTAGTGTATGTATGTGTTTATTATAGACGTGAAAAATCGTGCGTACACCGTGTATATATACTAGCTAAAATAATCAATTGCATTTTTACTTGGGATTCGTTAAATCTGGTAATTGCTATAGTCCGGACGTTAAGAGCGATATTTCGAGTAATTTGTGCACTTTTTGATAAAAGCATGAAAATTAGTATGGTTGTATATTTAACCTTCCTCTACAAATCTACAAACGGTGACATTTTAAAAACCCGTGTGGTCCCCCTTTTAGAGGTAAAAATATCTCCGCGGGTTTAGTTTTTCTTATTTATCTCGCAAATGGTTATTCGGACAAAAAAATAGAAGACATCAAAAATAATGTTTATTAGATTGTAAACAAAAGTTGTTATTATAAATTTTACGATTAGAGCTCACTGTTGCCATATAAATGGGGGTTAAAATTATAAGAAAATTTTCGCGCTCGGTAAAATTTACGTTCTTCTTCAAATCTAATAAACATTATTTTTGATGTCCTCTATTTTTTGTCCGAATAACCATTTGCGAGATAAATAATAAAAATTAAACCAGCGGAGATATTTTTGCCCCTAAAAGGGAGATCACACAGGTTTTTGAAATGTCGCCGTTTCTAGTTTTGTAGAGGAAGGTTTAATATACAACCATACTAATTTTAATGCTTCTATCAAAAAGTGCAGAGGAAAAGTTCTTAAGTCCGGAAAACAAATTCACAATACTCAGAATATTGGCTTCCGAATGACATACTTAAGTGATGTGAAAATTAAAATTAAATACAACATTCTTCCTTCCATTTTTTCAACTTAAAAAAACCCACTGAAACCTGATACATATAAATTAAAAAATACTGTTTAATTAAAAACTAATAGTACCACTGTAGTGTTCCAAATTGGCTACTAATTTAATTAAAAGCATAAATTCTAAGGTTGATAATCCAATCAGGTATATAATTGACACAAACCGCTCTGCTATAATAAATGATAGTTCTCGTTTCATAATACTCACTTAAACGTATTCAAATTACATGTAAATGTATGCCCCTCAGATATAATATCAGGAATGCCGGAGAAAAGTAGGTAGTAGTTGCGGCTTCATTGTACTCACATCGATAAATATTATCGTCAATGCGTTGTGGTTTTTTTTTGCAATGTCTTGTTTGAAGAGATTTCTAATTTATTGAATTGTAAGACTTTAAATTGAAACTTTCTTATGTCACTTTAAACTTGACAATCTTGAGTTGTTTATGTATGTGGTATTTTTTTAACCCCGAATAGCCTCATCCGTGTATCGTGTACCAAAAGATACGGTACTATATCTACATATATACATAAATTCAACGGTCGATTTTAATGATTTTGCTCTTATATCCAATCTTTTTATCAGATACTATGTATTTACAATAAGAGGTATAAACAGTAACGTATAACATCAAAATTTAAGGTGTTTTTTTGTTTATTTTATAAAAAGAAATCGGTTTGATGGATTCACACCAAACTTTGTACACATCTTTAGAACATTAATAAGTACTTATTTTTTATTTTTTTTAATGATGAGTTTTTGCATAATGGTCCTTTGAAAATGGTACCTCTTAAATCTGACCTTAGTGGCGTTGACAGCAATTTGTTCAAATGAATCATCTGAGGATAAAAAACGAAAAAGATTCCTAAAATATATTTTATTAGCTATACCCGGTCTTATGGGATTTTCAAAATATCGTTTATAAAAAAATGGCGACCATTTGAAAAAAAATCAAAATTTTCGGGAATTTTTTAATAGATAATTGCTTATAAAAAAATAAAAAAGGCTACGTCCGGCTGAAGAGGCACGTCTTCTCTACAAAATCCATTTTGAATCAAATCGATCAGACGAAAATTATCTTAGTTATGCTATCAACCAGGTCAAAAGAAGTGATTTTGAGTAAACGGCGTTTAAAGTTTTGGAAGAGATAAATCGAATATATAGCATGACAGCATTTGGCACTCTTTTCTAATACTTAACGATCGAATTTTCACTTGAAACTTGAGATACATATTCTTTGGGGTGTAAACTAATAATTTATAAACAAATAAAAAAAATGACTTTTTGAAAAGTTTGCACTGTTCAATACTGTTCATACCCCTTAAGAAGAGTCAAAAAAGGTAAAAAGCATTACATTCGAAAGTTTTTTTTTTTAGATAATTATTTTAAAATACGTTAACTCGTATCAAATCAATAAATGTACTTTGCTACTACTATACATTTATTTTAAAAACCTTGCGTAAGTATAAGAGTAACAAGTGAGGGGGTGTAATTTTTCTAAACCGCATTTTTACCGCAAGAATCGGCCTCCACCAAACAAAATATTCTCTAAATCGACTAATATCTAGTATATTTAATTTTTCATTTCGTTGATTGTAACTTCAACGGTTGGCCCAGGCTTCCACCAATGCTAATGCTAGTCAACACTGACTAGCATTAGTGAGTTAAAATACAAATGATAACTTCGTTCAAGTCGGTTCAAGGGTTGTTGTACCAAGACTGGCCCAGAGTTTGCCCAATTTGGGTAAAGAATAGCTGACCTGAATATTATGAACAAACATGTCCTAAACACAAAATCCATCACACCTGGCCCTCTAAATTACCAAGACCTGCGATGATCGGCCCATCAGCAAACTCCCAATCCTTCTTATATTTCTATCAACCTCCAAAAAAATAATAATTTATAATTATAATAATAATAAAAACACCAAAAAACGACACTAACAACAAAAAGCAATAGAAACACAACTGAGCTGTCGGACTAGAAGAGATTCTGCCGACATATAATTCATCAATAGAAAAAAAAAAAAATTCGGTATCTGAAGGTTGGCCTAGACTGGGACCAATATCAAAAAGCAACACTTGGCAACACAATATTGGGTCAAGCTTCGATCCATCGCCAAGGCTGGCATTTCGTATATAGGATTAAGCAGTTTATACTTTATATCTACACATGCTTAAAAACTAAGAACCTATATTTTATCATAATATGACTTCCATATATTAGTCGTTTTAAGTCGTCAGGCAGACAAACAGAATATAAAAAGTGATAGAAACTTGATCTACACACAAAAAAAAACTGTGTTGGACCAAGAAAATCTTGTTTTGTATATAACGAAAATAATATTTTCTTAATATAAGAAAAGTACTCTTAATCCAACTACATTATTTCTTCGTCCAAAAATACTATAGTTGGTTTAAGAATATACATATTTCTTATCTTAAGAAAATATTGTTTTCGTTATATACAAAACAAGGTTTAATTGGCTCAAGTAAATCTTTCTACCAGTGTAAAATAACAACAAATAAAAGAGAATATGATGTATAGTAATAAATATGAATTCTTCAGTTATTAATTTTTTATATAAATAAATGTCGACCGCTAGTCAAAAAGTACAATAATAAAAATGGCATTGACGTTCCAAACAAAAAGAACTTGTGTATGAAATGAAATAAGTTTTTCAATTGACAATACCCTCAGGATGAATAAACGGTTTTTTGCGAGGAATGTTTATTCGCCAGACAAATATAATACTAAAATATTTGTAGGATATACTGTCCAATAAGTTCTGTAAAGAAATACAAACGACAAGACGCAAACACACTAGAATATAACTAATGTAATAAAGACATTTAATCTTCAAATCTTACATATTTTTAGGGTTCCGAAGAAACCCTATTAATCTCACTTTGTCGTCCGTCCGTCCGTCCGTCCTTTTCACTCAAAGCGCTATAGCTCGTAAACTATATAAGCTAGAACCTTGAAATTTTGACAGAATATGTAAAATGACACCCTCTAGTAAAATATGTACAAATATTTTGGAAAAATATTTTTTTAGGGGGGGGTGCTAAGAAACTAAAGACAGCCAAAAAAAATATTTTTTTTTATACCAAGGCAAGTGGCACATCAAAATGTGTAACCAAGCTAGTGTAATTTGATCCTTATTCTTATTTTTTTATAAATCAAAAATGGCGCCTACAGGGGGCTTTAAAGCAAATTCAAAAAACCAAAAAAAATGTATTCCAAGTCGTGTGGGATGTCAAAATTTAGATCTCAGGGAGTAGAATATGACACTATTTTTTTTTTTTTTTTTTTAAATTAAAAATGGCGCCTACAGGGGGCTCCAAGCAATAATTTTGTCTGTCCCCCCCCCCCCCTCTAACTCGGTAACTACTGACTCTAAAAATCTGAAAAAAATGAGGCTTTAGTGAGACTACCAACGACAAATACTAAAGTCACCAATATCATTTCAAATTTTGGAGAAAAGGGGAGGAGTGTCATACATTTTTTTATTTTTATTTTTTTATCTGGGCATGTGGGGTGTCGAAATGTAGATCTCAGTTAGTAGAATATGACAGTATTTTTTATTTTTTTTTATAAATCAAAAATGGCGCCTACAGGGGGCTCCAAGCAAAAAAAAATTGTCCACCCCCCCCTCTAACTCGGTAACTACTGACTCGAAAAATCTGAAAAAAATTAGGTAATGAGGCTTTGGTGAGACTACCAACGACAAATACTAAAGTCACCAATATCATGTCAATTTTTGAAGAAAAGGGGAGGAGTGTCATACATTTTTTTATTTTTATTTTTTTATCTGGGCATGTGGGGTGTCGAAATGTAGATCTCAGTTAGTAGAATATGACAGTATTTTTTATTTTTTTATAAATCAAAAATGGCGCCTACAGGGGGCTCCAAGCAAAAAAAAATTGTCCCCCCCCCCCTCTAACTCGGTAACTACTGACTCGAAAAATCTGAAAAAAATTAGGTAATGAGGCTTTGGTGAGACTACCAACGACAAATACTAAAGTCACCAATATCATGTCAATTTTTGAAGAAAAGGGGAGGGGTGTCATACATTTTTTTTTTTTTTTTTTTTATCTGGCCATGTGGGGTGTCGAAATGTAGATCTCAGTGCATAGAATATGACACTATTTTTTATTTTTTTTCCAAATTAAAAATGGCGCCTGCAGGGGGCTTCAAGTAAACAAAAATTTGTCCACCCCTCTCTAGCTCGGTAAATACTGACTCAAAAAATCTGAAAAAAAATTGGTAATGGGGTTTTTATAATACTAGTAACGACAAATAATAAAATCAACAATATTATTTCAAATTTTGAAAAAATAGGAAGGGGCGTCATAGAATTTTTTTTATTTTCATATCTAGGCTTGTGGGGTGTCAAAATGTAGATCTGAATTAATAGAATATGATTCTATTTTTATATTTATTTTTAACTCAAATATGCACCTGTAAATGGCTCTAAACTGTCCACGTAGTATATATGTACTTCGGAACCCTTATGGCATACACTGGTGTATGTCTTGACAAATTTTTTATATATATTTTTTAGTAAAACAATTGTAATTCATGTGAATTTCATAACCCAAAATAAATGAATAAATTGATTCGTATTTTCAAATAAATAAAATTTATGAAATAAATAACCACTGAGGGAATTTTATAAGTATTCCTTATTATATAAAATATGATATAAAATATAAAAACGGTCAAGTGCGAGTCGAGCTCGTGCGATAAGTGTTCCGTACCGAGAATGGATCGACATACATTGGCTATAAATTATAGTTAAATACTTCTATATATGTGATTTGATGAGGGCATAGAAAATATTAAAATATGATATAACGTTTTTCAATTTATGTAAGAAATACGTAATTGGTTTTGGTATTATTATACATATTCAATTGTTTGTTTAATTTTTTCTCCAAAAAAGGTTTTTTTTTCTAAAATCAATATTTATACATTTGAACCCACTAGATGGTCTCGATAAATAATAATTTTCAGGTCACATATCCCCTCACCACTAAATACTAACTTATTAATTTGTCATATTATTTATGGATTTGTTTTGGAATTTAAATCAGTATTACTTCAACTTATTAAAAATACAGTTGGCGATTCTGACGGTATATAATTTTCATAACATCATTACTAATACCAACGGTGTTTACTTACCACGCGTGCGCGAAACTTGTCAAACACTTCATGAAACTCCAATATAACTGTCATATAAGTTTGATACCCCATTTGAAATTATTGAAGGCTAGTTCATTTTGCTAGCTTGGCCGTAATACCGGACATAATATTAATAAAACAACAATAAAAAAATGTCAGTTTTTATTTTTATTAATGTGGGCAATGCGAGTATGGATGGGGGTTGTATGTTTTTGTTATTATTCTTCCAAATGCTAATTCAAGGGTAGTTACAATTTAAAATATTGCTCTATAAATTTCGAAAATAAAGTCGATATCCACTCCTATAATGTGTAACCCTGTATATTTATTATTTTGTAACGAACCCTATAAAAAAATAAAAAAAATCTTTAAGCAATTAAGGTATCCACAGTACAGTGGTAGACAAAAAATTTATAAAGACGAAAATAACACCCCAGATTTTTTTATGAAAAAAAATACTACATAAGTTATATTTTATTTTGACTTAAAATATGTCGTATTTTTTTATATGTTAATCGAAAAGCTTTAAATATATTTTTGTAAAATTCCACTTGAAATTCAAATGTTTTATAAATGCAATTAATATTCCATTTAATAAATAGATAAATAAAGTATTGTTAAAATAATAATTTATCAACAGTGACTATGAATATTTTAATTACAGAAACATATTTATTTTATTCATATCACAACACTACCGGAACCTATTACAATAAATAACAGCTCTTGACATTTGAAATAATATAAAAAACTGTATTGGAATTCCAAACAATAATTACTAGTATATTCTTATACATAAAATATAGACGTGCACTTCAAATATTGACAGCCTCTAATATAAAACAGTTCTATTTTATAACTTTCAATAGCAGCCAACGCACATATTTTAGATTAATATTATCTTCTATTTAAATCGAAAATAAATATACCAAAATCGTTTTCGGTTAATCGAAAATACCGAATCTGCGAATGTAGGAAATTGGTCTCTCGGCAAAAAAATTTATGTACCTGGTTTGAAATTGATTCAAATCATTCTGCTGATAGTGCGGGTAATAGAAAAACAATTAAATACACCTACTTAATTAAAATGTTATGCATTTTTTACATGATTTTCGTATCGCATCAAATTACTAGTTGATTATAATTATGTTTTAAAAATAATGTTTTGAAGTTTGCTTGGTAAATACTTAAGTAGCCCTGGTTTCTATGAGAGAATACAAGATATATGGAAAAAATGTGTATGAAACATTGAAAATAACAAGACATTTAATATTTAAAAAAAAAACTTGTATATCTTCTAGATTATTAGGAGAATAGTTTAAGATACATATATATTAAATAAACAAATTAACATGTATTTTTATAAGAACTGCATAATTTCAAGACATGACAGAACTTTTCAAAGGGATGTGACAGAGAGAATTTGATGAAAATTTGAGCATACTATCTTTATTCATTTACAATGATATCTGTAAAATTTCAGATTGATAAGGGACCGCGTTTTTCAATTAAAAAATGATAAGTGTGTGAAAAAAGAGTGACATACCTTGCCTTCACTTGCTTATCCACAAGTGCGCTCATACCAGTGCCAGATTTACCCTATGTGATGCCCTAAGCACAAATCATGTAAAGGCCCCGTTTTTGTAATTTTGACGACCTTATTTTTTAGTCGTCGCCAAAATTTTGTCACACAAATCACTTTTATGGTGCCCCCAAAAAGCGGAAGCCCTAAGCAGTTGCTTCTTTTGCTTATTTGTAAATCCGGCACTGGCTCATACGCACCGTTCCCCGCATCGTCAGTCCCGCACCCTATAGTATCAACCTCCTTAAAACATTTCGACGCTTATCTAACAACACCGCTCAAGTCGAAAATTAGTGGTTTTTACATTTTAATGTCACTGGATAGAGCTACTCATTGTGCGTCGATCTACCAATCACATTCTAGACGTTTTGGACAATAAGAGACCAGAATTAAAAAAATAGTGACAGCGCGCAAGCCGGTAGCCTATATAAAACATACACGGTTTTTTCGCATTCCTGCAAAGTTGGCCAAATGACTTGAGCGGTGTTGTTAGATAAGCGATGATTTCATATTTAATTGCTGCATTCTCTTTCTGATCTAAACACCGCATACATTGAAACCAGTGTGCTCCGCAAAAGTGTACTCTGCGGCATAAGTAAAGTTAGCGGCATATCATTCGGATCTTAAAATCAATATCATTTGTTTAGGATACATAATACTACGAACGGATTTTATTGCGGTTTTCACTAACGTATAGAGTGTTTCACAAGGAAAGTTTATGTGTATAATTTGTAGCTATTTTGTGTAAATTTCATGAATTCGAAAAAAAACGTCGGAGAAGTATGCATACATCGGCATTTACATAATAGTGGAGTTACTCTCTTCTGCTTTTGAGTTAGTCAAACAATAAAATACATAAGTATGTAGACATAAAATATTGTTGCCATAGCTAATGGTAGACAACATAAAAAAATACAATAGACAAACCGGAAAATAATCACTTGTACAATCAACCTTTAAATAGACAAAGTCGAAACCCGGCTCCTTATTTGGCATTCGCATCCCACGCCCTCAGCGCTCCGTCATTTCTTTCTACGTATACAGTATACCTTCTATAAGTCGAACAAAACATACCCCAGATATCTTTTTAAATCGGAGAACATTTTAAATGTATCTCGGTAAGGTTAGGTTAGGGAAAAATATTTTTATTAAAAATTATTGGCAGATACAGAAAATACCATAATACTGTCGAACCTTTAGAAATTAATTATATTTTTATTGGAAATAAATTGAACTATGTATGTATTTTCAATTTAAAATAAATCGAGCAAAATATGTCTTTCAAATATTCAGCAACCTACTAAAAAATTATATTAAAATTATATTGAATTCATTTTGAATTATCGAAATTATATAGAAGTCAACTAAACTGTAAAATGAACAATTATTTGTATTTTTTTAAATAAATATTGAGCAAATTGAGTCGCACTAATTCAACTACAGTAATCCCTCTATTTACGCGTTTAGTTGGTTCCATGAAAATAATGTGTAAATGGAACAATAGAAATTGCTCCATTATGTTGTGATTTTTTAAGTATTTTCACCTTTTTTAAAACTTGTAAAAGTAAATTCACAAAAATGGAGGGATTACTGAATGTAATTATTCTGAAACTATAGGAATATTATTTATAAAAATTCTATTAGATTCTAGTTTTTATTGTGCCAATAAATTAATTTTGATGAAATGGTTCCAAATCAATATGATATTTGGAGTTTGTACGTCAATTTACAGAATTTTAAGATAGTTTATAATTTTTTTGTTTGTCTTTTCCTATTCTGACTTTAAACGAAAACGACTGAACCGATTGTAATGTGATATTCGCTTATGGAAATGATTTGATAAATGATTTTAAAATATACGCGGGCTAGAAAATTCTAATTATTAAAATTTGTAGATTTTTGTTGAAATTTTAAGAAAAAAATCAGTATTAAATATATTGTGAATAAATCAATAACCTATAAGAAAAGATATTTCATAAAAAATAGTCAAATTAACGCTTGATATATTATTTATTTTTAACTACATGTTTTACTATACATACAGGGTGTCTAAATACCAGGGGACACCATGGGGATCTCGGAAACTATAAGAGATAGAGATTCGGTTAAATGAGAGAAAAGTTACCTTTAAGAGGGAACAGTTCAATGGTGCATTTACATTTTACAAAATTTTCATAGCTTACTAGATATTAGCCAAAAACCATTTTACTCCGAAATCTTTCATCGTGAATATTTCTTAAGCGACTTGAAATTTAAAAAAATGTTTCAAATAAATGCTGTAGGGTTTAGTATTGTCTATTTAAAAATATTTTTTTAATTTCCAGAAATCTCATTGTTTTTGAGATATGATACTAACTTATGTTTTCTTAAATGGAAGCAATATGAAATTTTATAATTTTTGAATAGAAGATTTTATTACCTTTTCAATGATATGCAGCTTGATATACTTATTTTTCAAAATATCTCAAAATATGATGAAAAAGTACTTTTTATTTATTTAATACACTGGATCATCCTAAGATGGCTATGACAAATAACAATAAGATTAAAAAACAACTGAAAATTTACTTATAAGACTCTTTAGTATTCTTACAAACAGGCAAAATAATAATTTCTCAATTGATTTAAAATTCTCATTGTTGACAGCCATTTTTGATTGGAAATAAAAAAAATGTGTTTTTTTTAAAATAAAATAGCTTCTTGTTTTTTTTTATATTGTTGTCGATAGCCATAGCCATCTTTGGCTGGTATTTTGTAATTTAATAAATAGAAATATGTTTTCTTTTTATAAATAAAGTAGTTAATTCATGCTATGTAAGCTTATAAGTAAATTTTCAGTGTTTTTTAATCTTATTGTTAATTGTCATAGCCATCTTAGGATGATCCAGTGTATTAAATAAATAAAAAGTACTTTTTCATCATATTTTGAGATATTTTGAAAAATAAGTATATCAAGCTGCATATCATTGAAAAGGTAATAAAATCTTCTATTCAAAAATTATAAAATTTCATATTGCTTCCATTTAAGAAAACATAAGTTAGTATCATATCTCAAAAACAATGAGATTTCTGGAAATTAAAAAAATATTTTTAAATAGACAATACTAAACCCTACAGCATTTATTTGAAACATTTTTTTTAAATTTCAAGTCGCTTAAGAAATATTCACGATGAAAGATTTCGGAGTAAAATGGTTTTTGGCTAATATCTAGTAAGCTATGAAAATTTTGTAAAATGTAAATGCACCATTGAACTGTTCCCTCTTAAAGGTAACTTTTCTCTCATTTAACCGAATCTCTATCTCTTATAGTTTCCGAGATCCCCATGGTGTCCCCTGGTATTTAGACACCCTGTATATATATATATATATATATATATATATATATATATATATATATATATATATATATATATATATATA
The DNA here is from genome assembly GCA_949319165.1 of Sialis lutaria. Taxonomy (NCBI): domain Eukaryota; kingdom Metazoa; phylum Arthropoda; class Insecta; order Megaloptera; family Sialidae; genus Sialis; species Sialis lutaria. The sequence continues at coordinate 21,566,885 of OX439241.1, forward strand.
TATATATACAGGGTGTCTAAATACCAGGGGACACCATGGGGATCTCGGAAACTATAAGAGATAGAGATTCGGTTAAATGAGAGAAAAGTTACCTTTAAGAGGGAACAGTTCAATGGTGCATTTACATTTTACAAAAATTACATGGCTTACTAGATATTAACCAAAAACCATTTTACTCCGAAATCTTTCATCGTGAATATTTCTTAAGCGACTTGAAATTTAAAAAAATGTTTCAAATAAATGTTTTAGGGTTTAGTATTGTCTATTTAAATATATTTTTTTAATTTCCGGAAATGTCACTGTTTTTGAGATATGACACTAACTTTTGTTTTCTTAAATGGAAGCAATATGAAATTTTGTAATTTTTGAACAGAAGATTTTATTACCTTTTCAATGAGATGCAACTTGATATACTTATTTTTCAAAATATCTCAAAAAATGATCAAAAAGTACATTTTATTTATTTAATACACTATATCATCCTAAGATAGCTATGACAATTAACAATAAGATTGAAAAACAACTGAAAATGTATTTATAAGCTTACATAACATAAATTAACTATTTTATTTATAGAAATAAATCATATTTTTATTAATTTAACACAAAATACCAGCCAAAGATGGCTATGGTTATTAACAACAAAAAAACAATAAGCTATTTTATTTAATATAGTTTACCAGTCTTTGTGGAAAATTATAAAAAAAACTTTATCTTTAACAATAGGTACCCCATATGAAAAAAAATCCAAGTTATGTCTGGTGATCGTGGTGCTGGTTAGTTCCACCCATCCATTTATTTGATACAACAGAATAATATTGCATTTTTAAAATGTAAAAAAATATTATCAACAAATACGTATCACAAATAATTATAAGTTACAAACAGGCAAAATAACAATTTCTCAGTTGATTTTAAAATCTCATAGTTGACAGCCATAGCCATTTTTGACTGGAAATAAAAAAATGATTTTAAAAAAATAGCTTATTGTTTTTTTGTTGTTAATAACCATAGCCATCTTTGGCTGGTATTTTGTGTTAAATTAATAAAAATATGTTTTATTTCTATAAATAAAATAGTTAATTTATGTTATGTAAGCTTATAAACACATTTTCAGTTGTTTTTCAATCTTATTGTCAATTGTCATAGCCATCTTAGGATGATCCAGTGTATTAAATAAATAAAAAGTACTTTTTCATCATATTTTGAGATATTTTGAAAAATAAGTATATCAAGCTGCATATCATTGAAAAGGTAATAAAATCTTCTGTTCAAAAATTATAAAATTTCATATTGCTTCCATTTAAGAAAACATAAGTTAGTATCATATCTCAAAAACAATGAGATTTCTGGAAATTAAAAAAATATTTTTAAATAGACAATACTAAACCCTACAGCATTTATTTGAAACATTTTTTTAAATTTCAAGTCGCTTAAGAAATATTCACGATGAAAGATTTCGGAGTAAAATGGTTTTTGGTTAATATCTAGTAAGCTATGAAATTTTTGTAAAATGTAAATGCACCATTGAACTGTTCCCTCTTAAAGGTAACTTTTCTCTCATTTAATCGAATCTCTATCTCTTATAGTTTCCGAGATCCCCATGGTGTCCCCTGGTATTTAGACACCCTGTATGTAATATTTATTCGCGATTCATATTTCGATTAAAAAATCTATATATGTATTATTTGGGTGTAACTAGAAAATAAAAAAGTTAATAATAGTACATATTTGAATTAAGTACATGTTTTAAACATATATTTATTTATACGTCTCGCGTGCTGCAAATGTCAATGATCTAGAATCCAAAAGATATTTTGACATTATTTCTTCTCGTGTCACAAACACATGCACTATCTATTTGCTGTATTATTATTTAGAAATGTGGTTTTTTTATACACATACATAGGGAGAGTCCTAAATCTTTCATCGTGCTTTTAAAATTGTATTTATCATATGTTTTATGTTTGTAAGCTGTTGACATTTTTGAACGATTTTTAATTTATTTTTAAATATTAATCTTTTAGAGCAGCGGTTCTTAAACTAGGGCCCGCTGAACTTTTACCGGGGGTTCGTAATGATTGGCATACAAAAAGCACTTTTCCGTTTCTATTTACCAGTGATTTATTAATATTGAACGACCTTCTTCGCTTTTTTGTCAGGGGGTGTCCTTGAAAAATTATTCATCAAAAGGAGGTCCCTAGACCATATAAATTTAAGAACCTATGTTTTAAAGGTTTGACGATACTAGAGCAGAAAAATAAGCAGTAGTGTTTTGTCGTCTATTATATTCAAAAGGCTTTGAATTTTTTCGAAAAAATTATTTTGTATATTCGTATTCTATATTTTCTTAATTTTGCATTTTGTGTTTTTCTATTTTTGGATTTTTAATCGAATTTCTAAAAAGTAAGACGTTCTCAATTCAATTAATATATTTTTTTATGTATGTTCGAGTATAACTCAGACAAATATGTACCTCGGGAGTATGCTCCCATACAAATTTTATTAAAATCTGACAATGAGAGGGTTTTCAATTTACTTCTGTAGGCTTTCATGGCCGTTGTCCATAGTAGCTAACTTTTCGGGCTATTGTCCACATTGTCGTATTCTTGAACTTGACGTTTCGACTGAATCACTTCTGAAGAAGACTCCGACATGAGTCGAAACGTCAAGTTCAAGAATACGACAATGTAGACAACAGCCCGAAATGTTAGCTACTATGGTTTTCAATTTAGTTGTATATGTATTTTTATGTATTTTCGAGCATAATTCCGATAAATATTCACTTATTCGGTTGATTTTTTGTTTGTTTGTACGAGTTTATACATGAGGTGGTCCCATATACATTTTATCAGAACCTGATCATGGACTTTGAAGATACGCCACTAAAAAGCAAAAAATAAAAAACTAAAAAAAACTTTAAAACCTTGAAAAGTAGGTATATAATAATTAAATAAATAAAAATGTTAGTTACCTACATTAATTTTCCCTCTCTTAACCCTGAAACTTTTGTAACAAGCATTTTCCCTGAAAGATCTTAATTTTCGAGATATTCGCATGTCTCAATTTAAATAGACCATCCGGTATAATGCTTTTCCGATTTATAAACTACCATTTCTACTACATTTTTTTAGCTTAAAATTTATATAAACTATAATATTCTTAAAATAAAATTATTATTATTTTTATAACGATGTCTTTCAAACTCTCATTACTATAATTATTTTTCTATAAAATATAACAACTTGTCAACTTCTAACTATACACGAAATCAAATACAATTAACATATTGTTTAAAGCAGCGCAGATGATTATAAAGCTGTTGAATTAAACGCGACAATCTCTGCGAATGATTTATTACACTACCTCCCTCCTCCACCCCCTTCTACTCACGGACCTGTCGTGTCGGTGTTCAGGTGTCAACGCGATGTTCTCACGCGCGCACGGCGCGGCGGCGGGCGAGTGGGTAGGTAGCTTGACAGGACACAGGCGGACGGTAGTTTCAATGCATTGCCGACAATTAACATTACTGTTTGTACAATATGTCAGAATTACACATATGCAAAATTGAATTAAATTTTATGAGCATGTGTGATGATAGCGCTGCATACACCGAAATGTGCAGTTGGATTAAATTCGGATGTGATGATACCAACTTTGTTTTTAAACAATCATCAATAATAATTAATAAAAATTTACTAATTGATTTTAATCTTTTTTATTCTTCTTTTTCTTCATCTATTTTTGTCTTTGTAGACTGTTCCTTCGTGAATGGTAAGATGCACGGAGAAACAAGAAAGGATGTGAAGTGATTTATGGGTCGATCATAGCAGTTCTTGACATGCAGGAAGGCAATATGCATGGGTTTAGTTTTAAATCAATGGGTGCGTTCAGCGAACGTCAGTGGCTGAGATGCTGACCAAATCGGTTTCGCTAAACGGGCCGCTGCGCAAACGCTTACTTCAAGCTGTTGAGTAAATAGGTCAGCGCAAAAAAATAACGCTGAGTCGATCAACTTTTAGCTGGCTATCACGTGACCCTTTCCTTAACCTCAAAACGTGTTCATATTTAGACAAGTTTAGACTTCAAATGTAAATTGATATAAAAAATTCACATGTAAATAAAATAAAATACTTTTTGTCGAAGAAAATGAATAAACCATTTTTTTAAATGATTTCGTTATTATAAACAACATGATCGTTCGTTAAAATGGTAATGTTTGTTTTTGTGATACAATTTGTATTAATAAATTATTTATAAATGCACAATAAATGCCCCTGTGGCGTCCTTTTATCGTACTCATAGTAACTAACCATTATAATTCGAATAAATCCCGCATATTTACCATCACGTGTAACAAACTGAAGTTGGTGGCTTGCTGATTGTAAGCGCATGGTTAAGAGAATTTGAAGCAGTTGATTGTCAGCATACTCAGCATAGCTGACTGCTGACTTTCAACCGCTAACGCAGCCAATAATTGTGCGTACAGCCTAATTTTTAAACGAAACGAGATTTAGTTCCAATTTTCACGAGATGAGACTGTCATTTGTAAAATTCGAGACCAAGACGGACTACAGATTTTTTTTAATGTCAAGTGCAAGTCGAGCCTCGCGTATTTACATAGTTTCTTGTGCCATAGATAATAAATCTTTAGCAAAAGTAATTGTTTTCGAAAAAATAAAGTGGTTAAGACTTTCAAGTGATCTCGGCATCTTTAAACCATATCCCAGGGGTTCTCAACCTTTTCCCTACATTTAAAAATAATTTTTTGAAAATATTATAATATACCTAACAAAATGTGTAGTGTTTACATATTTAAATCACTTATATTATCAGTTTTTATTTAAAACAGCACTCAACGAGACTGAATAAAAAATAATTTTGATAGAACCCATCTTCCTCCATTAAAATACCTATACTAAATATTACCAAATCTCAGCTACTAAGTCTAACGGTTCAGTAGTTATAAGACTAACACTTTTCAACACTAAAAATGCAAATATTTAAAACCTTGAACATTAAAATATTTTATTTTCAAAATAGTATTTAATTTTTATTTTAAATCTTTCTTGAATATTGAACATCAAATATAACTGTAATAATATTACAACAGTGATAAAATTCTACAATACTCTTAAGATATTAACAGTACAAATAACTCCCTACAGCCCGAGGTAGAGAGTAAATATATATAGACTTTCACGCAGACTGAAATATACGTCTGTTATAATAGAAAAAATATGAAATATTGTGATTGAAAAAATCAGGAATCGGTATCAGTTCAATATTTGTTTTCCTTCGTATTTATTCATACCAATCCCAAAACAAAATGCCTCTTTTTCCATTTCGATTTCTATATCGTTTTGTTCCCAATAGCACCACGTTCATATACCACATACAGGATGAGTATAAATAACTTATGAAATTTATAAACATATATTTTTATTAATTATTTTGCACTACTGGAAAACGAAGAAAATATGGTTAACTAAATAAATAAACCTTAACCACACTTGATACGTGTTTCAACTTCACATGAAATCATCATCAGGATTCTTATAATACTGCGATAATTGACAATAAATGCATTTTGTATTTTTTTCTTTTTCAGTATGTAATTGCACAAGATAGTAATTTTAATGCACAAACATAAAATATTATTGCTCAAAACAATAAAAAAAAACGCACTTTTTCTACGTAAAAAAAGGTCGCGATTGATTTTCTTTAAATTTCGTGGACAATTAAGGGTAGCATTTACCAGATTAATCAAAAACATGTTTTAAATCACTTTTTCGAGTTATTGAAGCGATATAGGTACCTACTTGATAATAACGCAGATTACGTATTATGCAATATAGGTACTATACAACTATACAGTAGTAAAAGAGGGAATTTGTTTTTCAGTTTACTTTCGACCTTGAACGCATTTCATGGTATTAACATATTTTCTAAACATTCCCACCCCCTCTCTTATTTTTCTTCTTTGTTATACAGGATGTCCAAAATAAGCGTGTAATGCATGGGAATTTCCTAAACGGTAAGAGATTTGTGATGAATTATTTGTAAGAAAAGGATGAGTATTACTACATCAAAAAATATTAATAATTTTATGAGGTTTAGGCGGTATACCTACCCAAAAAACTGAAAATTCGAAATTTCTCTAAATGGCTATAACTTCTTTGAAAAATAAGATGCGGTACGTACTTTTTTGCTGTTTCTTAAAGCACTTTTTTGTGTAGAATTGATTGGTGTATTTAGAATTTGTATATAACTTTTAGTTTCCGAATTACAAGCCTTAACTTTAGTTTTTCTTATAGGCCACAAATTTTGGATATAGCATATTTGATTGTGTTTTTTACTCTACTTTACAACGATATGTCACTTGTCATAGGTAATTATTTTTTTAAATAATGCACTCACTGTAAATGCAATTGTATAATTTATAATTAATTCTTTATTAATCTTTCTGTCAATTCTTTTTACACTTCAGATTCATCCTAGTATAAATATCATCCAGCCTCCCCGTCTATCCCCTTCTTTTAGATGCCATCATTTTGTAATATAAATTCTTTGTCTGTCGTAAAAAATTTCCTTCGCTAAATTTCCTCATCCTTCAGGGCAAATCGAAAATTAGTCTGTTTTTAAATACAAAAAAGGCGATACTCGATTAAAATTTTACTTTGTGTAACACAGAAGTGTTTTTTTCATTTTGAATTCAATTTAATGTTGAAGATATCGTATATATTGCAAGAAGGCGTTTGGTTGATAATTTATTTTACAATTGAAATTGCTGAGGTTTTTTATTCAATTTAAAGAATGTACAGGTATAGAATACTGTATTTCAAACAAAAATATCTGAAATATTTTTGTATAGTACGGTGGAAATTGAAAACTTCGTCAACAAAATGAAAATTTTTGTGTGAAATTAAACTTTTTGGGCATAATTTTTATTATAAATTTATCATCATCGATGTAAGAAATAAAAAAACAAACAAATATATACATAAGGTACCTGAGTCAAATAAGGCCCATATAAAAAACACATTTACAATAGTTGGATTGATCTGGGTTTTTATGTACATATTAGCGATGTAACGAATATTCGCATTCGCATTCGCATTCGCGAATATTCGCACGTTTTTAAACATTCGCATTCGCATTCGCATTCGCAAAAAAAGTGCGAATATTTTTGCGAATATTACTTTTTTTTGTAATAATAATAAAAAAATTTTTTTTTATCTATTACTTATATTAAATAATTATTTTTAAGAACTTAGGAACAGACAATATTTATTTTTACTTCCATGTTCTGAAATAAATGGATGTTTGTCTTAGTGAGTACTCCAAACCTATTGATTTTGGGGCTAATCGAATTAAGGGTTTTGGAAATATTCACCCTCCCCCCACCTCTATGGAACATGGAAGTCATGTATGGTTCACTATATCGTTAATTTCTTCTAGAATAGTACTTTTTTGTATTTAATAGACACTAGCTGACAATTTTTTTAATGAATATAAATTTCAGTACCAATAAATAAATAATGTGGTATCTATAGTGTTTTGTAATTTGTTTTTATTTAATGATTGGAATTTTCAAAACTTAACATTAATTAACAATTCAATTTTTATTAAACTCGACATGGATCTTGGCTTCTGGGTGTAAGCCGCATTGGTTTGGTCGTGTTATCGGTCAATGTTTCGTCACATATTGCAGTGAACATTTTCAGGGCTCTTCTGAAAGTATTAAACTCGATCGACAGTTTTTATAATATTCTATTTTAAAAAGCCAAAAACAAAGATTCTGTCTTTCTTAAACAAATTTTCAATGAACTTAAACACACCAACAATTTAATGTTATTTATTTTATTTTATTAATTAGGAATATTTTGAACTCAACAAACAATAATTAATAATAATTAATTTTTTTCCATAAAAGTAATTATCCTAGCTAGCTGAATAGGGTGGCCCAAGTAAAACGAAACGGGCGCGGTTTTGGTCATTTAAAATAAGATTTTGAGAAAAAGCTCGAACACGTCGATTTTGCTTTCAAGGGGGACATCTTTTGGTATAAAATTTTTGCAAGAATCTTTTCAACCCTCAGCGCTATGAGCGCAACCCTTAAAATTTTAAATAGCATGATAGGGCAAGTGATACCTCATTTGAAAGGTTTTTTCATTCTGAATACGGTGCTTTTTGATTTTTTCAAATCTGTTTAGTTTTAGTCAAGTAATTGACATTTTGAATTCCATAAATGCAATGATTTTATGATAAAAAAACAAATATTTTCAACTAAAATTCAAAACAAATTAGGTTTATTTTCTTTTCAAATAATTCAAAAACATCCAATTTGGACATTTATTGAATTAATTAAAAAAATTTAAAAAATTTAATTAAAAAAAATTTACCAACATCCAAAATTTTAATTAATTCAATAAATGTCCAAATTGGATAATTTTGAATTATTTGATAAGAAAAAAAAACCTACTTTGTTTTGAATTTTTGTTGTAAATATTTGTTTTTTGATCAGAAAATCATTGCATTTATGGAATTCAAAATGTCAATTACTTGACTAAAACTAAACAGATTTGAAAAAATCAAAAAGCACCGTATTCAGAATGAAAAAACCTTTCAAATGAGGTATCACTTGCCCTATCATGCTATTTAAAATTTTAAGGGTTGAGCTCATAGCGCTGAGGGTTGAAAAGATTCTTGCAAAAATTTTATACCAAAAGATGTCCCCCTTAAAAACAAAATCGACGTGTTCGAGCTTTTTCTCAAAATCTTATTTTAAATGACCAAAACCGCGCCCGTTTCGTTTTACTTGGGTCACCCTGTATGTAAAATATAAATACTACAACATTAATTAAAAAAAAAATACATTAATTTAAAAAAAATGTCAATATTCGCATTCGCATTCGCATTCGCGAATGTCGGCCGTTAATATTCGCATTCGCATTCGCGAATGTTTAAAATCATACATTCGTTACATCTCTAGTACATATAGAAGATACTTATACAAAACTAACTAACTACACTAAGCACTCTGCTATACGACCATCCACTACACGACCGCACCGTTACACAATTTTCTGACAGTTCTAACGAACGTCCTTCCCACATCCCCACCATAATACCATTGTGACTGCTATATCTCTGCGCGTTTAAATTCACCAATCAACGTTAAAGTCACGGTGGTGGGTGCCCCTCTAGCCATAATGTAGTGAAAATTTTGAATTACCGATGCCGTCGTATAGCAGAATGTTGAGTGTACAACATACCGACTAGTCTCTCGCTGCGCTAACTTTTTGATACCTCTGCATTTGTTGCGAGAGATGGTGGCGAAAACTCAATTTTATAAAAACAAGCAACAAACAATCGTAAGTTTTGAATAAAAAATGTAAGTATTTTCTGTTTTTTATTTGTTTAGGTAATATTTCGATCCATAAAGTTTATGGCGCAAGTTGATTAATATTGTTTTATAGGTTTTAGTTTAGTAAAAAAAATTGTTTACCGTAATACATTGGGGATAAGGCCTACCAAATTTAAGATTGGATTTTTTAATAATTATTACAATTTATGATAATATATTTTGTTCTAGACTGGCATATTGTTTTTATTTTCTAATAGTTTTATAAAAAACAATCATCTACAACGAAGAAATAGCGTGTCTAGAAACTGCTATTGATGTAATTTTTCACGTATGATCGCGGAAATCATATTTTTAAATAAATAATTATTTCTTTGATCAAATACCCAAGTCCAAAAGATGTTTTTTGACATGTTGCATCGGGGCCCGGTTTGACTCTCTACGGCCCTGCATTTATATTATTATTATTATTTCTGTCATCAAATGATCCACACAGAACCTACCAAAAACCATTCACAAAAAAAACACGAGTATATTTCTTGGAATTACAAAACGCCGCATGTTTCTTCAAAAGCATTCCAAACACGTGCAAACAAACATTCCTATCTCTCTCTCTCTCTTACACACACACACGCATACGTACGCACATATCAATACACATATGGGCAGATGCGTTTGGTTCGGACATAGTGGCTCCGTGAATGGATACATTGGTAAATTGTAATAGAGGCGGAAATCCGAATACGTTCCATTCTGAATGTTGCCCAACATCGTTAGTGTTGTTTGTAGTGAATACACTATAATCTTTACTAGGTATCTGACAGTGACGTGTTTGGGATGTTTTATAAGGGGTCCTTGTACTTGTAATAATATGTAATCTTAAATTATAATCACTCCGGTATCATTAAGAGGCTAGCAAATTTGCTAGCTAGCATGCAATCACATTGAGGTATTAATTTTGTAATAGTATCTATGGATTTGCTATGAAATTTAGAGCAATGACACTTCAACATATGTAAACCATAGACTTATATAATGGACTGAGCAATAAAATAAATAAAATTGACCACTCTCTTGAAAAAGACTAAGCGAATGTGTAGCCAATATCTGTCTCTTTTCTGTTGGTCTGTCTTGTATGTGCTCCTTACAACAGCTCATGCGCTCATGCAAACCTGTGACGTGACCAATTCTAAAAAGAGACAACTACAGGCTAATTTATCGCTTTGTCTCTCTCACACTTTTTCGCCAATATTTACTTCACAGATGGATAGGGAATGCTCAGTCCATTCTATAAGTCTATGATTGTAACACAGTTGGCGACTCTGACCGTATAAAATAATTTTCATAATATCACCACTGTTTTAATACCGTTGGTATGTACATACAACGCGTGCTTGAAAGTTGCCAAAGTCTTCAGAAAACTCCAAGAGAAATGTCATATAAGTTTGATCTCATTTGAGAGTACAGTGGTGCCTCGCATAACGAACTTAATTCGTTCCGGAAGCAAGTTCGTTATGCGAAAAGTTCGTTAAGTGAAACGCGTTTTCCAATAACAATACATGTTAAAAAATTTAATTCATTATGTAGCATAAAATATGGTACTGTAACATAAAAAAGATTGTACACACGTTTTTTATTTTTTAGTCAGAATCAGATTTAGGAGGATCTACCAAGGCTTGCAGGGTCAAATCCTTTTTCTAATTATTTCTTGTTTCGCAGAAATCACCTTCCTGCTTTTTTTATAACTCGTAATATAGACACACAAAATTAGATTCATTAAAACAAACAGGTGTATGAGTTAAGCACAGAAAAGAACGACTGACGCGCGTTGATGCATGTTCATGCAGTTTGAGCATCGACTGCGTGCGACCTTGGAAGTTCGGGCGACTTCGTGATACGTAGGAGCGTTCGGGTGGCAAAATTAAACACGATGCAGTTCGTTGTGTGAAGCGAGGTTCGTTGGGCGAGTCGCTCAAAGAACGAACAGAAAGTTCGTTGTGCGCAGCGTTCGTTATGCGAGGTGTTCGTTATGCGAGGCACCGGACATTAAACTAAATATAAACACGGAAAAAATATTGTAATAAAAATTACTATGTATTATGGTACTGGAAGGACGGTTCAGTAATTTTGGTATAATATAATAAAAATTACAATGTTCATTGAAATTGTTATTAGAATATTAGTATAATTGTAGAGATTACAAAATACATTTTACTAATATTAATAACAATTTCATTGAACATTGTAATTTTTACCATAATTACTGAACCGTCCTTCCAGTACCATAATACATAGTAATTTTTATTACAATATTTTTTCCGTGTACACCTTAATTACAATAAAACGATGTCACTCGAAACATGTTTCGATTTCACAAGAAGTCCTCACTAGGAACTGAAATTATTAATTTTTCCTTACTTTTTTTAATCTGTCGTGAAAAATGTGTTTTACATAATTCTGTAAAAGCAAGTATTCCTTATTTTCTGATTTAAAACACAAAATGTTCGTAAGAAAAATAAAAATGTATTTTTTTAAACACTCTCCCCAAAATTAAAACCCCCTCCCCTAATTAGTAACGCCACTGTATCACACACACACTTATCTCTGTACATACGGTCTAAGAACCCCACAGCTGCGGCGAGCGGCGTGACATGACGCCGGGTATATGTACAAAAGACCGGGCTTTGTCCAGTATGAATTATACATCAGCCCTCTATTAGCCAAAGCTGTTAAACAAGCGCACTGTACTGTCAAATATGTACACCTAATTATATAAAACCATATAGTTAACAATAGATAGGTTACATTGTGATACGTAAGGCCAAACGTAGTCGAATACAACGACCATATATTATTGCAAAAAGTTATTAATGGTGTTATTTCATAGTGGTCAATTTTTATTTGGTTTTTTCGTGATATTCTTGAAAATGTGTTATTCTAGAAAAACATGATTTAATATAATAAATATTTTAAAAGTATCATTCAGGAGCTAGTAAATTTGCCAATTAACAACCACTCTCAAATGAGATCAGGGTTGTGGAGTCGGAGTCGGAGTTTTAGTAATTTTGGCTTGGTAAAATGGTACCGACTCCGACTCCTTTAATTAAACATTAGTTTTTACATTTTTACACACTTATTATTCGTTTTGAATTTTGAAGTACAATGAATGAAATTTTTAATTCTGGCCGGAACCAGAATCACCGGAATTAATCCAAAAAATTCTGGCCAAAAATGGATTCAAAAATTTTTTTTATTAAAATTACTTTTAAAAATTAAATAATATACATAATTTATTTAGAACTTTTTAGGAAAATTTCTTTTCCAAAAATTTCAAACGTTCAATCAATCTAACAAGGGGAACCTTTCAGTGGGCCGGTTTGAATTTTCTTCATATTGAAATATGTTGTGAAGGGGGGTCCCCTGATAACACATATACCCGGTTTTGGGCGCAGACGGGCAATAGTTTAAAAATTATGACCCAAAATATATATTAATGTTGCATATATACCTATATGTTAAGTCTATTTATATAAGCGTCTGTTGACCTAGCGGTTATGATAATAGTCCGGTAATCAATGCACCCGTGGTTCGAGTCCTCTTAACTTTTTATTTTTAATTGCAAACAGTGACATTATTTAAATATATTATTCTCCTGTAAAATATCTTATGAATTTATTTATTTTCAATGTTTATTTTTCAAAATGTGCAATTTAATTTAATTTTTTAAATTTTGTTGATAAACAATTCAAAACTGGGATTGTAAATAAAAATATATATAATTTATGCTCAAGTAACTTATTTATTTATGAACGGTTGACAACATTTTGGAAGGTATCTTCATACATTTTTATACATAAAAACATATTACACCAAGAACATTTTATAAATGATTGAATATTTAAACAGTTTATACATTTATTTATTAATAATTCTTATGGCATAATTGTCCACATAACCACTGGCAACAATAATGGTTACCGGTCTATTATCATTACCACTAGGCCAACAGGCGCTTGTATAAATAGACTTAACACATAGGTATATATGCAACATTAAAATATATTTTGGGTCATAATTTTTAAACTATTACCCGTCTGCGCCCAAAACCGGGTATAGGTGTTATCAGGGGACCCCCCTTCACAGCATATTTCAATATGAAGAAAATCCAAACCGGCCCACTGAAAGGTTCCCCTTGTAAGTTATTAAAAATTCACATAATAACGATGAAATGTCATGTGCTACTTTTTTGTACAGTAAAGAGTCGGAAGTTGCAGGTTTTTATTACCGACTATTACTTTCTTCTGTGAGTCCTAACTTGTGGGACACCTATATAATACAACAATCACAATTTTATTCTACTTCATTCACCAAATTCATTATTTAGAATTATTGACACGTTATAAAAAAATAGAAAACTTTGAAGTAACATCAATTTATTTCAGCACCCGTCATAATTTAAATACGAAAAAGGAAATAAGATTAATGGTAGAAATACTCATATTCATATAATCGAAATACATGAAAACATTTAATACCTCAAAATGAATAATAAATAAATAAAAAATATTATTAATTTAAAAATAACACATTGAATTTTGTGATTATAAGCAAGCAAATAAAGCTCGCAACTATTTGTCATTCTTACGTCATAAATTCATTTAATGAAAAACCTTTATCACGACGTTTAATGAAGCTAAATTTAATAGCAGCTTAAAACAAAATGAAATAATCTCAAATGAAACCGTAAAATATAAACTCTGGAATCGATGACAGTAGCGTAACATAAATTTTTTGAGGCCGGAGAAATGTCAATAAAGATAGCTTCACCATTTTTTGATTTCGAACAAAAATTTATTGTGCTAAAATATGCTCAGTCAGAGAAAAAAAATAAGTATAAAATTTTTTGGCTTGTGAATAAAAACATCTTTCAAAAAAATAGTTAACTCCACTGTTTTTGATTTTACAAATGGAGGTTGTGCTGAATTGTGTTCGACTTATGCACGAAGAAAAATGGAGTAGATTTTTTAATAAAACTTTCAGTTGCCGATTAAAAATGTCAATTTTGTACTAAAAAATATTATCAGTTTTAATATGTACTGTCAATTTAGTAACTTCAACAATCTCCATTGTAATTTTTATAATACGCAATTTTTACTTTATTTACTTGATTTATGTCCGGTATTATAAAAGAGTTAACAAATTTGCAAGCTTGTAAGCACTCTCAAATGAGGTATCAAACTTATATGACAGTTTTCTTGAAGCTTTTGACAGATTGTTTCACACAGGACACAGAGGAAATAAAAAAAGGTATGTAAAGTATATTTACTAAACCTTGCGTAAAAATGGTAAAAACCAACTTACTGCGCATTTGCGCATGCAACTATCTGTTAAAAACTCAAAGAAAGCTGTCATATTGATATCTCATTTGAGAGTACTAGCAAGTTTGCAAATTTGCTAGTGCAATTGTTAAGTGCTATACAAATTATATAATTTCAATTAAAAGACAATACAATAAATACTATATATGATTGTGCAAAATTAATTATATTAATAATATATTTGTTTATTGGTATAACAAATTAAACCATACCGATAATACAGATTTCGATCCTGCACGCAAAAATTAATAATTCATATTGTAAGGAAGAATTACAATATTTTGGACAGTTGCAAGATTACTACGTAAAATAGTAATCTAATATATAAAATTCTCGTGGCACGGTGTGCGTAACTACTCCGAAACGGCTCGACCGATTTTCGTGAATCTTAGCGTGCATATCGGCTAGGGTGGAGAATCGGACAACATCTATTTTTCATCCCCCTAAATGTTAAGGGTGATCCACCCTTAAATTTTATTTTTATTTTTTTGGACAAAATTTTTTGTTTTTATTTTTTTATGATACATCATACAAAAATACATACAACCCTAAATTATCACCCCTCTACGATCAACCCTTATTTTTTATTTATTAATTAAAAACTTTAATTTTTTTTGGCAAGATTTTTATTTTTATTTTGTCATGACCTTAGAATAAAAAAAATTCATATTACTCTTAATTTTCACCCTTCTACGATCAACCCCTATTAATTTTTAATTTTATATTTTAATTTTATAGTAAAGTATTACCAATTCGAATTCAATATTCATAGTTAAGACAGGGTCAGCTAGTATTTCTTTAAAAATGTAGTAATTATTAAGAAATATTTTTCTTCGTGTGCTACTATGTGCCGCAAATGAAAAAAAATCGAATGTTTTTTATTTGTCTTTTAAGTGACCCTCTCTTATCACCTGCTCTTCAAAATATATAGCCAGCCTCCGTTAATATAGAAAATAATTGCTTGAAGCGATTCGGTCCTGGATCAATGTCCACTTTATAAAATAGCCAATACACATCAAGCTTACCTGATCCAATTAATGAAAACAAACATTGACGCTGACCGTAATGATAAAAAAATATATCACCTGGGAGTGATAATCGTAAAAACAAAAATCACTGTGTTTTTTATTGTTTTATGACGGGATTTGTGGGCAGTGCTGTCGGTTAGCTTTTTGATAATTCTGTCAGGTATTGTTTTTGGAACAAAAGATCCGTGTTTTTGTTCTAACCATTGTACAGATGGTCAAAAATACGAATTGTTTGAATAATTTTAACGCGTCGTAGGTATTGTTTTTTTTTTCGTTTTTAGGAATTTAGTACCTACCTGTAATTGATGAATTTTTTTTCTAGGAAATATTTAAACACGAGGTTATGACAGGTTAAAATATCTATCATGGGAGCCACAGGGCTTTCAAATACGTAATACAGGTAGTGAACAGTGTAGGTACGTGATTCTTACTTTATTAAAAAATATTTCTGACAAAGTAATAAAAGATTGAATAAAATGAAGTTAATATCATTCTCTACATTATGTATTAAAAGATTTTTTTTAACGTAATTACTAAACCTGAAACGGATGTTTACTGTAATTTTTTTAAATATTTGAATTGTTTTTGAAATAAGAAAAAAATGTTCTAGATAAAAAATGCCAAGTATGTTATTATCTATAATTTATTTCCCATACATTTTTTTCGTCATTTACCTATGATTTAGCCAGAAAGATTTTTTTATATGTATTTATTTAGAGTCACCCACACTGTTCACTCTCAGTATTACGTATTTAAGTAAGTTCGATAGATACCTATGGTAAACACGAACACTATTCAATCTCTGTTATGACACAGATTTAAAATCTTTTTTTCAAAAATGTGCTTTTTCGAAAAAATTAATACAACGTAAATACAGATAATAATTTTAATATTTTAATCATTTCATTTTCATTTTATTTTTAATTTGTACCGTATCAAAAATAATTCGAAAAATTCAAAAATCGACATTAATAAGTATCTATTTCCGGTTGAAAAATATAAGGTTTTCTTCTCAGACAAAAATTAACCTTAAATATAAAATTTCACCCTCAATGTTTTCAACAACTCTTAAAAAATTTTGTCGGTATGTTTACGGTACATTCTGTATAACTAAATTAGATAATATAAAGTACCTACCAATATAATATATTTTCTCATAACCACTTTCAATAAAGGAAAAGTAAGAGTGTGGTTAAATTCGACTATTGTTTTTGATTGCCAAATCGTGATCGGAATATTTACATAAGTATAATCTGTACAGAAAACAATCCAATTTAGTACAGCGGTTATTTAATATGGAACATAAATCTATTTTATATTAGACGTTTCCGGCGGTAGAACATAAAAGAACTCGCGAAAAGAATTTTAAAGGTCGATAAATTCTACCTCTCCTACTTTAGACTCGACAAAATATTGCAGGTGCAAGCATAAAATTATTCAACTGTGAAGAAATATTGTAGGTTTATGTACAAAATAAATATTTGCTCTTTTTTACTGATTAAATTGAAATGGGTGAAGATACATTCTTTCTTAAACTGAATTCACTGATCAATGCAATGAACGTAAAAGTCACTGAAAATCAGTGGTTTATACCAATTCTCACTAACCAACCAGTGATTTTAGCCATAGTAACAATGCTCCACTAATTTATTCAGTGAAAATCCACTAATTTGTTCAGTGATTACCCACTGATTAGAAGTGGACTATTTTTTCACTATTTCACAGCGCAGAGTAGTCCATAGTCACTGATTCAGATTTAAAGATTTTATTTGAATACCATCTCGATGATTCATAGTTTACATATGCTGCACCGATTTGGTCGTTATATTTGAAAACAGAATGTATTTCATATAATAGCCCAAAGTCACTACTTCGTGTTTAATTATACAATACAAATACATATTTATAAGGAAATACTTTACTTCAAAACTATACTCCAAGTTTCATTTGTTACCATTTAAAAAAAATCTGTTAACAGTTCAATTTTTGAAATAAAAATTCATAAATTTATATTTTCAACATCCGGTAATATATTTTAATAATAGTAATATTTTTGTGAGTAAAAAAAAAACATAATTTGAATGTCACATTGATCACGGAAGTTTCCCAGATTCTGGGTAAAGGTCACGTCTCATCATGTCATTATTACATATGTACATTGTATACAATTTGTATAAATATAAAGACACGTTACATTGATGTTCATTCTCAATTGTCATCTACAAATTGTTACATCAGAAATGTTTTCTTATTACTTTCCTTGGCATACATGCAATTACTTATATACCATTGATGACAATAACAGTTTTGTTCCTATTACCAACATGACAAATGCGAAAGTTATTGTATTATTATGAGATTCATACTGAAAACAAATTATTGCTACACTGTGTTCTAGACTCTAGACGACGACCTTCCTGTTAACGACCGCCCCAATAAACGGTTTACCAATCGCTCCATGTAACGACCTTCTCCTATCCCTACCTTTGTGACTGCTATATTTCTGCACGAAATTTAAATTAACAAATTGACGTTTAAATTTTCTATGTACATATGTGGTGGTGGAGGCCCCTCTAGCCGTCGTTGTTAGGAACGGTTGAATTACCGATGCCGACGTTGTTCGGAGTGGTGAGTGTATACAGGATGGGGCATTTAAAGTGTTACAGATTTTTATCTCAGAACCACCGCATATTTGAAAAATATGTTCAAACCAAAAAATGTATGGTTTTGAAGGGGTAATCGAATAGTAATATTTATTTGTTATTTTAGTGTGGCCTTCAAGGATATTTGAAGGAGCAGCATCATTTTTTTAAATAAGAACCTATAGTTTTTATTTAATAACCTTATTCTACGTGAACAAACACGAATCTTCCATTCAACATTTTTTTTTGGACAAACTAAGATTTCCAAGATATCTAACAAAATAAATTCGAGATTTTGGATTTTCAAGATTTTTTGCTCAGAAACCATAAGTTTTAGAAAAAAATTATAAATTAAAAAAATGTTTATTTTGGTCTAATAAATCTTGAAAAAATGTTTTAAAAATTTTAAAACTTTTTCTGTTTATTTTATTTCAGCAAAAAAAAATATGAAATGTTAAAAAAATTATAGAAAATTTCTCCAAGTTTTATTAGAACGAAATAAACATTTTTTGTATTTTGTACTTTTTTCTAAAATTGATGATTTCTGAGTAAAAAATTATTGAATTTGCAAATTCTCCAAATTATTTTGTTAGATATCATGTAAAGCTTAAGTTGTTCAAAAAAAAATTTCAATGAAAGATTCGTATTTTTTCACGTAGAATAAGATTATTAAATTAAAACTATAGGTTCCTATTTGAAAAAATGATGTTGGTCTTCAAATAACCTTGAAGGCCATACTAAAATAAAAATATTATTAATATTCGATTACCCCCTAACAACCAAACATTTTTTAGTTCAAACATTTTTTTCAAATATACGATGGCACTGGAATAAAATTCTGTAACACTTTAAATGCCCCATCCTGTATATGTATAAATATAATATCAACTAGAAATTCCACTTCGTCTGTGTTTACTTCGAAATCAAAAACTTAATATTGTAAAGCCAATTTTATTTTCATCGAATTCCGCTTTTTGGTAAAAACATCAATTTTGACATTCCCTGAAATCAACCTCTGCAATCTTGTATGATTTTTCCCACCAGATTAAATAAGAGCAAAAAACTCTTTGGTTGCACAAAGCAAAATAATCCTCGATTAGTTAATCAGTTGTTTTCAGAGTATTATTACGTCAATTCTAAAAAACAATCAAGTTTATGATTTAGATAGATTTAGATTAGGTTGTGATTGATGATGAGGGTTAGATGCCTCTAACACTGCAGCCTTTGGCTTATTGTGTTCTTCATCAATTCACTCATTCAGTGAAAAGGTTTACCGTTCTTATCAGGTTTAACATCCTTTCCACCAAGTTTTCTCTTGTTAGAGTTTCTCGATAGTTGTCTCCTGCTAGGAGTACATGTCTCCATTGAGCAAGAGCTTCACAGTCGAATATAATATGGGAGGCTGTTTCGTCCTCTTCATTACACAGTCTGCAAATGGGTTCTTCATCATAGATTCCCATTGTTTGCATGTGTTTCCGTAGGTTACAGTGACCGGTTATCATTCCTGTCACTAGCCTAATTTGTTGTCTACTTAGTTGTAGTATTTCATCCGTTAATTTTCTGGATGGTTTATGATACATATTATAAGGTAAAAAATGTAATATTTAGTGAATTGTTCATTTACAAATTGAGAATAAGTTTAGAATAAACATTAATCATGGATTGAAAACAACCGATTAACTAATCGTTAATTATTTTGCTTTGTGCAACCCGAGGTTCATCTATGAAATGGGACAAAATCTGTAGTCAGAATTTTCAAGAAATCGATTTTCTTTTTTTTGCATTTTTGGAAGCTGCTACAACGACTGAAGAACTATTATATGGCCCATTAATAGATGACTCGATGTAAGTAATTAAATAATACGTATTACTTTACGTAAATTGAGTGTAAAACTTTAAATGCGTTTTTCTCAAAACTATGTTTTTTGAATTGGTGACCACTGTAGCTAGAAAACCGCACTAGATTATCTATTAATAAAACAATTTTTTTTGTCCGATTGAATTTAGATGAATCTCCAAGGATAAGTGATGGTCACCACAAGGAGCTTCGGTTGGAACTGGATCAACACAAACAGCCATTACTTTTAAAATTATTAATTTTTTTTTCTAAAATTTCTGTCAAGTCAAGTCGAACCCTTATTTAATGATGCTATGTTTTTACTTTTATAAAATAAAATAATTTATTGGCAAAAAAAATTATTTAAAATTGTCATTTTTTCATGTCTCTGACTACACCTAACCCCTTAAAGAAAATCAGTCTCGATTATTTTATGTAGAAAATTAATATTTTTATTAATTTTTTATGCTACTGTATTTAAGAGTTGAAAGATAAAAGGTTAAAATAAAGTTAATTAAAACTACTCATCTAATATTATAATACTCTGTAACATATAAAGCTATCTTAGCTTACTATAACCATGCAATAAATTGCAACTATTAGCAACCAAAAACCACCTCATACAAAACAAACTTCAAATACAAAAACTTCTTCTTGAGCAGACATAATCTTTAGATCTAGTCAATTTATTTTCAACAGATTGAATTATCTTTCAACTGGGAACGTGTTTTTTTGATTAAACGGGCATCTTTATGAAGCATAAGACGGTTATATTGGCGATTATCGGCAAAGATTAATTAAATTGGTGTTAAGTGTGTAACCACACGCTGTGCTTAATGATTGAATTAACGATGGATTTGTGATGGAGAAACATCACATTAAACGATAATTGTTAATTTCAGTTTTTAAATTATAGAAGATGTACATAAGTTATTAGAAACTGTCGATCATTTTGAACGTTGCATGGAATATTCGTTTAGTTTTTTGATGGCTGATCTAAATCTATTGATTCTTCTTTTTTGTGCCAATTAAAATTGAAAGATTTTCTGATTAAAATATGTAAATTAAATATCTAAAATAATTGATTTTCACACGAGACTCAACTGGCCAATGTTTGCAAAAACTAATTTTTACTGAACGTGAATAAAAAATTAAATTAATTGAATTTAGGACGGTACGTTGAAACGAGATTCGTTTCGGTATCGGGCTCGAAACGAATCCGAAACGATATTGGCTTAAATACGGATAAGAGGAAACGAGACAACATCAAAATATGGGTAATTTTTGCTCACAAAACGCACTATTTCATGGTGGCCAGT
The DNA here is from genome assembly GCA_949319165.1 of Sialis lutaria. Lineage (NCBI taxonomy): Eukaryota > Metazoa > Arthropoda > Insecta > Megaloptera > Sialidae > Sialis > Sialis lutaria. The sequence goes on from OX439241.1 coordinate 21,588,456, forward strand.
ATTTCTCTGAAACAAATTTCCCTTACTTTTCCCGGTTTCCCAGGAGAATTTTTACGTTTTTCCCTGTGTTTTTTATTTAAAATTTAGATAAAAAAACCTAAAAAAGGTCACATGTTTCACATTTGCGAGAATTTGTGTGGTTTTTGCATTTTTATAAAAAATTCCTTGACTTCCAACCAAATTTCCTGACTTTTCTCTGTATAGCAAAATTCCCTGACTTTTCCTGGTTTTCCAGAAACTGACCACCCTGTATTTTTATCTCACACGCTTACGAATTCTATTTTTTTTATTCACGCCCGATCACATACGGCTGTTCACACTAATGATCCGATTTAATTATTGTATTATAAATTAAATTTTAAAATTTATTTCTTCCAAACTAAATTTTAAGTACTAATTAAGATAAAGAAGTAGGTATACATATTTAAATCTGGAGTTTTTTTTTTTTTGGTATTCTAGTAGAGTTAGCAATATTGGTATCCATGTTATTATTTACCATGAACGATTTTTTGTAGGTAAAAAAATTATTTAAAATTTTCGATGGCTCATCTGAATCTACTGATCCCCCTCCTCTTATTTATTAAATCATATAAATATCCCACCATTAATTTTTCTTAAATGTTAATGCTTTCATATATACTTTTTGGTGTCAATAAATATTAAAAGATAAATATAATGCAAATGTCGAAATAATTAAATAATCAACCTTTTTTATTATTATATAACACTTCTACCGATATTTACACATACATGTTATTCGCATTCAAATATACACTCATGTGTTTATATGTGACACACTAACCCGTACAGATAGACACACACACAGACACAAATACATGCGTGATCGCTAAACCACACAGAGTTTATTGGTTCTGTATTGATTGGGTTTACCTCACATTCGCCGCTGATAGATTAACACCTATTAATTCTTGTTTTAAACCTTCGCAGTCAATATCAGACGTATTAAAGTGTTGTGTTTAATTTACAAGATTTATCACCGAATATACTGGTTTCGAGATTTAATGTTTTGTTGGGACAGTCAAATATTTGAATGGATTAGGAAAGTAGGTATATTAATTTTTTTTTATAAATGTATGTAAATTTTTAAAGGATTCAAACAAAAAGCATTTTTGTTGAAATTTTTTGTAACTTGGGAAAAATGATAGATAGTGTGTTAATCAAATGTTTAAATTACGAAAACCTATTATTTCCCCTCAAGGGATGCAAAGTGTCAATCACGGGGTGAGCCAATATATTGGTTTAAAAATTTCAAATTAAAAAAAATACTATTTTAAATAGCACATAACCTTTTTCATTATACAAATATACGTTTTCGATGTATTTTTCGACGCTGAATCCAAATCTGACGACAAAAATACAGTAAACCCAAAAGAAACCTCTATAATGGTGTAAAAACTACCCATTTGCCTCGCTTGAACGATTTTGATTTATTTGGAAGTACAAATATACGTTTTCGATGTATTTTAATCTAAAAACAAAAATTTAAGATTTTCTGGTGCACTAACTTATCGTGGGCTCCAGCTAAAACAATCTTGTTGACTAACCGCTTCGGGCTCCTAGCTAGAAGCCCTGCAAACGCACATATGTATTCGTATGCACTCTATGCACGTAAGGGGAAAAACTAGAAGTGGGAAATAATATAAGGAGACAGACAGTATTGATATATGGTCGCTCCAACCGGAGGAAACTAATGAGGTTTTAGAATTGAACTATAAGATATGTATTCATCCTGTGTGCTGACACCATATATTAACTATAAACTAATACATTAACTATATGTATATTATTTAAAAGCGTCACAAATCGCGTGCCGCGCATTCAATATTTCATATGTGGATAAGAAGAAGAATAACCGCACCACTCCTACTCGACCATTTATTACAGATTCAAGTACGGTCTCAGACACTACGAAAGCCGAAAAGTTATGCGTCCGTTTTCTTCTCTTCATGCCGATGAAAATATAAACGGCTTAACATTTCTCAGAGGTCGGAATAAATAATATACAATACATACACATATAACATATTATGTACGACGTGCCCAAATTACAAAGATGTATGTGAAGATAGTTGAAATCAATTGTTGTTGTTGGGAGATTTAGTTGAGCCACTTTCTAAACGCTGTAGCTGTGTGTTGCCCAATTATCACAATTTGGGGTAGTGTAATCTTAAAAGCGGATATAGGATTTATAGTATCAATCACTTGTATCGTTATTGATAGCTACTTGTTGAGAAATACGTTCTACCTATATATTGTGTATCAAATATGTTCTTGTTTCATGATTTACAAAATGGGATCAAACTGGTTCATCTTATCGAATTAATGTATTCAATATTATGTAATAACAATGAACTAAAATTAGAAGATAAACTATATACAGGCTGTTCGCGGGAACCGAGTGATCATTGCTAACTTTGTTATTATTGGAGCTAGAAGATCGGTTAAATGGGCAAAGTATCAGTATTTTTTCCGGGATGAATAATGGCGATGTCAAAAAAACAATTGAATGTCGAATTTCAGAGATATATTGAAATATAACATTTTTTTAAATGGAAACCCCTGTATATTATTATTGGATTTTATAGCTGAGAATGTTCTCTTTATAAAAGTGTTGTACTTTATTCATCCCGGAAAAAATACTGATACTTTGCCCATTTAATCGATCTTCTAACTCCAATAATAACAAAGTTAGCAATGATCACTCGGTTCCCGCGAACATCCTGTATATATATTTCAGCTGCTGAAACAATATCTATACATTTTAAGGAGGTTGACACCATAGAAAAATCGCAGTGAGATTTCGATGAAACTTTGACAATTATATTTTAAAAATCCTTGCAAATTTCGAGGTCATTAGGAGAATAGTTTAAAATATATTAAATAATCAAATTAATATGCCTTCTTATCAGAACTGCATAATTTCGAGACATGACAAGATTTTTTCAAATTGATGTGACAGAGAGAATTTGTTGAAAATTTCAGCATACATTCTTTATTCATTTACAAAAACATTTGTAAAATTTCAGAATAATTAGAAACCTTGCTTTCACTCCATGCTTCTCCACATGCGCTTACCCGCACCGTTCCCCGCAAAGTCAGCCTCGCACCCTATACAGGGTGGCCAGTATTTTTCTAGAACAAATTTCCCTGACTTTTCCCGGTTTTCCAGGAGAATTTTTACCGTTTTTCCCTGTTTTTATTTAAAATTTACATAGGTAAAAAAACCTAAAAAAAAGGTCACATGTTGTTTTTTTAAATTTTTAATAGAAAACTTTAAATATTTGCATGAATTTGTGTGGTTTTTGCATTTTTATAAAATATTCCCTGACTTTCAACCAAATTCCCTGACATTTCCCTGTATAGCAAAATTCCCTGACTTATTTCCAGAAACTGGCCACTCTGCTATAGCGTCAGTCTCCTTAACGTATGTCGCTTGGAAATTGAACAAAAATCCCAACTTTCGTAAATTAATAAAATTTCGTTAACCAACATTTGCGCTCAATTTTCATAGAAATTATTGAAATAAAATTATTCCTGTTTTCACTACCCAATTGATAGTTTCACAAGAAAAGTTTATATGTATCAATTGTGGATATTTTGTGTAAATTTGTACAAATTTTGTGTGAATTCCATTAGGCCTCGTACGCTGTGTAAATAGTTAGCGATAAATGAAATCAATGTTTAACCCTTTTCGCAGACACGACGACATAGGCCGACAATACATGAGGCTTAAATTGGGACACTTACGACAAGACATATGCCGACGTAAAAAGATTGTGGTATAAAAACACGTCACACAAAGACGATTGGGATTGCGTTGATTTTATATGTAATAGCACCTTTTGTGTCCCTACAGAAACATTCAGGTTTAAGTGAGTGCCCCAATTCAATTCAGAAACCCAAAACAAAAATCCGAGTTCAAATATCTAGTCTACATAGAACTCGAAATATCGCTAGTGCTGTTTAGCGACCCTTTTCAAATTATCTAGTGTCTGCGAAAGGGTTAATAGGTTTATTACAGATTAAATTTATAGTCCCGATTAATATCGGGTTTAATGCGTCAGTATTATTACATAAATAACCGTTAATGAAGCTAGTAAACAATTCCTTATTTTATTTTTTTCAACAATCAAACTAAAAATAATGACATTCCAATAAATATTTTCTGTTGTTTCTACACTAAATGTGTAAACACAAACAGCCGTCATAAATAGCAAACCGTCCTCTGGGAATTAGATCGAACAGTAAATGTCCTGCGTTCTCTGGACTCCCTACACTACATTTTGTTTATGTTTATGTATACACAAAACAGTTCACAGAAACGATAGACATGGATATCCGGCCTTTACTAACACTAAATTTTAGCTGTACAGAAGCCAAAGGGGTTAACTTATTTTATTAGAACAAAAAACATCATCGAAAAAATTTGTAGTATTCTTATATAGATAAAACGTTTTGAATGCCGAGCCCAAGATGCCGTGCCCGCGGCTTCGCTCGCGTGGACTACGGAATTATTGTTTAGGATTTTTGAAAAATATAGTTGAATACTTAGTGCTAATTATGAGATAATAATTGTCACGAATAATATGTATTGTACGTTATTTCCTAAACAAAAAGACCAAATTGGATTCTGTTAAAGGTAAATTATATCTACAATAAGTACTTATGACGATGAAATCATTTATTTCGATAAGGATTAAATTTTTACAGGTCATAAGTCTATGGAAACAGAACCCAAATATCTTATGTTTTCTTTGTAACATACATAAAAGCAGTCATTGTGGCTTAAATATAAAAGTTAGACATATGGTGTCGCGGACTTAATTGTAGGACTCTTGATTCTACATAGTTATTTAATATATTATTTTGTTCTATATTCAACGGTTTAGGCAGCGATTGCAAAACAGCGCGCCGGCAGTAAAATTTTTTCCGACTTGATTTACTATTATCGTCACTGCTTAGATGTTATGTTACCCAACGTAACAAAATATAGCCTATAACCTGGTCAGAGAATGTACCTAAAAATTAAAAAAGAAACCACGTAAATCGGATAAGTGGTTCTCGAGTGATAAGCGCACTAACAGACAGATAGACAGACGTTGAACTTTATATATATTAAGGATATAAATAAAATTGTACGGCACTGTCTTTATTCGATGTTCAGTCACATTGAATTAAATAATTATAGTGTCGTCTTAATTAAAGAAAATAAATACGATAGAGGAGTGTCACTGAAACACGTCTAAAAATAATAGACAAGAACAAAACCTTAGAATTACATTATCAAGATTGTCACTGGTCCATGACAGCCCTCTTTCATATCAGCCATAGGTAATGTTAGGTTTTAGTTACATAGCGCGCGAAGAACGGAATTAAAATAATTACAAAATATGAAATATGATTATAGATATTGTAAAATTAACTGTGTTTAATACAGGGCCGGACTTATTTAAACATAAAAAAGATTGGCAGGTTTTCATACTGATTGTGAGTTTAGTCCAGAAAGCGAATATAAATTAAATGTTTATAGATGGCGTTAAATAATATGACAAACTTCGAAAAGGAAATAAAAACCTTCTAGAATTCGTAATTAAAAAATATAAATCTTCTACGGTATTTTAAAGAATTTGCTCTCGAGCAAAAACTAACCGGGATATTAAATATATATGACAACCCACATATAGTTCTAATGAATGGTATGATTTATATGAATGACCTTGCACGCGCGTCAAATAGAAATCAGTTATACATGTATAAAAGCAGTGGTGACAAGTGTACCTCGTAAAATGCATTTTTTACAAAACTATATTCAGGATTTGCGTGTAGATTTGTCCGAGTTATTCTCGAAAACTACTGAACCGATTTCGATGAAACCTGCACCAGCGTATTCCTCGAAATCTCATAAATGCTTTAGAGTCATATAATCACACTATCACTCAAAAGAGCTGAGCAGTGAATAAATTAGGTACACAAATCAAAAATAAGTGTAGACTAGCCTAAACTATAAGATATTCATCAAAATTATTAACATAAGGTCTGTCTATTTCAATTCGTTTGAAATAAAAGTTAAAAGTTTAATATTTATAAGTATTTTATACAAATCTTAATTTTTTATAATGATAATACAGTGAAACTTGATTAAGTGGGAAACTTCTATAACTAGAATTCATAATGAGGTCCCGTCACTTCTATATGGGTAAATGAGACATCTCTTTAAGTGGGATAAAATAACTAGCCCCTTGAGATTCCAGTTATCCAGGTTTCACTATATATTAGTGATGAATGGGTTAAATTAACCAAAACTTGTCTTAAAACCAACATTTATTTTTTGGACAGTAATGAATACGTGTATAACAAATGTATATATCTATTTTTTAGACTTTAATATACATATTCAAATGAGATACAGTGTTTTTTTTCTAACGTTACTTGATATTAATAGATATATAAGTAATATAATATAGGTGACCATAAATATTCATATAATTTTTATTTGAATATATTAAATTATCAATCATCGGTGCATGTCTAATACAAGAATTAATATAAAAAATATGGGTTTATAATTATATGGTGTGTTTTTTAACTCAACGTATACATTAGGGTATGTTATATTTATATCCCGTATGTAGACTGTATGTAGATCTTCATTTAAATATTTATAATATGAAACTCAAATGTTTTAATGTGCATTAAATAGTGGTTAAATGCTAGTTTTAAATAAATATACAGCGTGATTAAGGACTGTCGTATCAAACTTGAACAGTAAATTGTTAGAAATATTTTAAACAAAACACTTTTCATGAAAATGTATCTGAAAATTTTTCATAAGAGAGTTACAGCCCTCCAAAAAATTTACGCAAAATTAGTATTTATTAAATATCTTGATAATTTAACCTATGGGTCCGTCCGCGGTGACGGTCGTGACATTTCAACTCGGATTGGAGTTCATAATTTCTAAATAATACTAGTAAATAACATGGTTTTACCTTTTTTCTGTAGATATTAATGCAATACATGTATATAGAAAGAATAAAAGGTCTACAGTTATTTTACAAAAAATTGTCAGCGTTCAAAGCTCTGTGACGGTTGTGACGCCAACTATTGCAAGTTTTGCAACCTCTATCCAAAAACCCGAAAGTCTAGCGAAAATATTGAAGTTACTTTATAATAATCATACTTTAATATGTTACGAATAAATTATTTTCCCATAATCCCCCCCCCCCCCCCCCGAGCGTAAGGACATTCGATACAAATTTCGAGTAAAATTTTAATCGTTTTCTGATATTATTTTAGTATTAAAAGTCAGGGGTTTTTTTAAGAATTTTTTTCTTTTTTTTGCTTTCTACTTGTACTTTTTTGTAGTATATTTATGTTTTTTCAATAACCTCTGTTACAAATAGTGTAAGTATCAAAAAATATGTTAAATATAAATAATTTTCAAGACGCCGGGGCCCCTAAGACACAGGGGGTCCAGGCCATATGGCCCTCCTACCCCCCCCCCCCTCTATCTGGGCCTGTTAATAAGTGTTATCAATTTCCAGTATCGACCAATTAAATTTAGACAAGGGTTGTAAGGTCCCGATTTTAATTCAGTATTTTTTTTTGTTCTTTTTTTTCCTGAATTGGTTACTTTTATAGAAAAACATACAAAATATATTTTCCTTGACGCCTAGTGCTACAAAAGTAATAATCAGAGTCTAATTACCTATTTTCTGAAACTTATATAGACGTTACAAGGTATAAAATGGAGATCCAATTTTACTATTTTGTAAAAAAAGATAACTATTTTAAAAAAAAGTTTAAATCATTTAAACCCTTTCATGACCTTTCCGAGACAATTTTATATATATATATGTATATTCCAAATTTCGGTTCAATCGGTCTAGTATTAGTTGTCATTCTACCGACTGACTGGCGAAAGAAAGGGTTCCACCAATAGGGTTTGTATTTTGACAAAACCTTATAGATCAATTTCAGTATTTAAAGGGACCATATCTATATACATTATTTTAAAGTAAATTGATAAAATAATTTCGTCATTTACTGTTACGATGTAATAACATCAAAATCATAAACATTTTAAAACACATTTCATTAGTTGAAAACCCCATAACCCCGGCATCCATAAATCGGGAGATAAACACGTGATAACAAGCACCTTTCTATGATCAATACAATGTGCCATTTCACGGACACTTTTCTGCATTTAAATTGGGTCATCCGACCCGAAACTCGCACAATCGAGGGTAGTAATATATTGGCACCTTGCCAAACAGTACCGAAAGCTAGCTGCTAAAGGCAGCTGTTCAAATTTTCATAGAGCTATATCTATATCGCCTTCCTGCATATTATCATATTCATTACTTTATATTGTTGCTCTTTATTTAGCTACTGATATTAGTTGTCAATGTGTTGAGAGGTGTTGAGTGGTGATATTGGAAACTATATTGTAACTTTCTGATTTTAAAATGAGCTTCCATGAGCGCCATTGGACATTCTTATACCGGGTGTTTTTTAAGGACTTTCCAGCAAAATATTTCCAAAATAACGAATTTTCATAGAAAATATTCCAGACAAAAGTTTCATGGATTTGAAGGGGCTAAATATTGACAACATGGGTTGATCTTGAAAAGGTCACCATGATGGGTTTTCAGGTTCAACTTTTCAATGTAAAACCATATTTTTTGTTGTAGATTTGTCTTAAGGGGTTAGGTGTAGTCAGAGACATGAAAAAATTACAATTTTAAATAATTTTTTTTGCCAGTAAATTATTTTATTTTATAAAAGTAAAAACATAGCATCATTAAATAAGGTTTCGACTTGACTTGACAGAAATTTTAGAAAAAAAAATTAATAATTTTAAAAGTAATGGCTGTTTATGTTGATCTAGTTCCAACCGAAGCTCCTTGCGGTGACCATCACTTATCCTTGGAGATTCATCCAAATTCAATCGGACAAAAAAAATTAGTTTTATTAATAGATAATCTAGTGCCTCATCGAAGCTTTTTTATTTCTTTCTTAAATTAACAAAATGGCAGCCTCAGGAAATTTTTTTCAAGATTTTCGGGAAAAAAACCAACAGTTAATTGTTTATAACAAATCGAAATTTAAAAAAAATCCTTCGATCAGGCACTAGTTTTTCATGTTTTCAAAAAGCTGTATAAATTTCATTAAAATCTACCGAGCGGTTTTCGAGCTACAGTGGTAACCAGTTCAAAAAACATAGTTTTGAGAAAAACGCATTTAAAGTTTTACACTCAATTTACGTAAAGTAATATACGTATTATTTAATTACTTACACCGAGTCAACTATTCCTGGGCCATAAAATAGTTCTTCAGCCGTTGTAGCAGCTTCCCAAAATGCAAAAAACAAAAATCGATTTCTTGAAAATTCTGACTACACCGAACCCCTTAATTTACAAAGAAAAGTAGAGAACTTTTACCTGAATTATTTTTTCCTGAAAATGTCAATTTTTTATGATAAACAAAACAAAAAGAGCAAAACAAAAACAAATTCCTGGATATTCAATTACGTTTTGCTCATAGAAACTACCAATTTATAAGAAAAATTACAAAAGAAAAGAAGTGCTTAGATCTAGGCAAGGATTCTCAGAGAATTTTTTTAAGCTATTATTAACTTTAAAAAAATGTTTATAAAGAAATTTTTCGAAATAAAAAAAAAACTAATTACAAATAACTAAAAATTATCCGATAATTCTTGTTAAAATCTAAGCACTCTTTGCCTCTTGCGATTATTAAAAAAAAATAGTTTTCGAGTAAAAAATTATTTAAAATCCAGAAATTACTGTTTGTTTTGCTCCATATCATTGACATTTTCAGAAAAAATGTTTCAGACAAAAGTTACTTATTTTCCCCCGTTAATTACGAATCTGCAACAAAAATGTGGGTTTAGATTTGAAAAAGAAAAGTTGAACCTGAAAACCTATCATGGCGACCTTTTCAAGGTAAACTCTTATTGTCAATATTTAGCCCCTCAAAACAATGAAACTTTTGTCTGAAAAATTTTATCTGAAAATTCGTTATTTTGATAATAAACCGCTGGAAAGTCTTTAAAAACACCCGGTATATCCGGTATTATAAACGAGTTAACTAGTTTTCAAGCACTTTCAAATGGTGTATAAAACTTATATGACAAATCCTTTGAAGTTTCGTTAAGTGTTTGACAAGTTTCGCGCACGCGTTGTATGTAAACACCAACGGTATTAAAACAGTAATGATATTATGAAAATTATTTTTATATAATTCACATTTTTGGGATTTATATTTTCCGCAATTAAGTGCTAACTTGGCACAGGTAATAGTAAAATTTAATGGTGATCTGTTTAAAGTACTTAGAATATAATCTATCTTAAATTATTAAAACAATCCCCATATAATAAAAGTCTCCACAAGAAATTAATTTTAAACTGAAATAAAATTTTAATTAACCTAACTTTTTCAAGTACTTGACATTTTTATTCGAGTTCTAAAAATTTATATGAGACAATTTAACTCATTAAAACTTTTCTTATGCTATTATTTCACTAAAAATAAATGCACTGATATCTTAATTAAGACAACGATCTTAGGTATGGGTATAAATGCAACACATGCCTTTAAAAGATATACATATATATGAACGTTATTTGATACTTTCAAATATGTCATTAACAAAACAACTAAATAACATATGTTCTTTGTAAAATTTCACAAAGACCTAACACTGGATATTTTTTCTTATGTCAAGCGACCTTTAGAAACAAATTAATAACGTTTTTCTACAGATATATTAATGTATCTAAGATAGGTAACAAATTACGTTTTATTATAAGTGACATGATATTTTTTAACTTTAAAACATGTTTCTTCTGATAAAGTGACAAATACGTTTTCATATTTATGTTGTTTATTTAGTTTTTAGAAGTTATATAATGATTTAACATTTCAATTTGGCAGAAGAATGTAGAAAATGTAAATATCTCTGCGTTTCTTTGAGTTGTTGAAAAATAGCATAAATTAAGTTTACTTTATTATATAAATATCTCATTTTTCTGTGTGTATTTGACAGTTAAATATTATCTTTAAAGCAGAATTTATAAAGCGAGTACATATTATTTTTTAATTATAAGATATTGTGTATGTTTATACAGTATATAGTAGAACTTCTATAAGTCAATCGTTATTTTAAAAATATATATTGAAAGAGATTTAAATTGTAAGGTAAAATTATTAAATTTACCTTATTTACCACGTTACTCGCGACAACACCATGAAGTTAGATTAGGTAGATAATACAGATTTCTGTATGATAGTTGATAAAACAGGTTTTTAATTTCGCATTTGCACACTAGATGTCTACGCCAAAAAAGTATAACCTTATCCATTTTTTATCTAATATTTTTTTCCGTAATACCAAGTAGCCTATATGTACTGCTTCAGATTACAAGCTATCTCCTTGCCAAATTTCATCAAGATCGGCTCATCATTTTGTTTTTTATGATATTTATAAGATAAAATAAAATTTTATTTATTAAATTAACAATTTTGGAAAGTTTTTATTTGGTTAAAAATGTTATTTATTTTATAGCAAATAATGTACAAAGTGAAAAAAAATTAAACCACAGATTCGTATCTCAAGGTATTCTCGAGATGTTACCGCTTGAAGTTTTTTTTTAGTAGAAAAAAGTCGTAACTTTTGAACCATTCGTAAGATACAAATTTTGTTAAAAATTTTGGAACCATTTATATTCGACAAAAAAAGGTGTATAGGTAGGTACTTTTAAAGAAAGTCGAATTTTGAGTATAAGGTATAAATGTCAACATATACAGTTTTTAGCTAGCTGACTTCAAAAATCTCAACAAACGTGTATTTTCTCCAAAATTAAAAAAAAATACTCAATTTTCTACAACATAATTTGAAATTATCCAAGAAATAAACACATATTTAATTGTAAAATGCTAAAACCAAAAATAAATTTACTCCATCTTCTGCCCAAAAGCACTTTTTTAAGGAACCCCATAACAATTTATATTAAAAAAAATATCACTGAAAGAATAGCAAGTAAAAATTCAAAACATAACATCCCGGTTTATTTTTGATTTACTGTTTTCTTAGGATGTGATTTATTTTCTATACACAAGTGTAAAAAATTGTTTCGATAAAAAAACCTCGCGGAAATATGAATAAAATTTACAACCGCAGTGTAATATGCAAAGTGATATTTACAATTAATGTAATATTCCAATCAATAAACTTTCTAATAATATTTTTTTAATTAATCATTTAAAATAAAACACTTTATTTCACGAAACCTGTAATTTGTTTCCTAAAGAAGTTAATGAAATAGATAACTCAATTCAGTGGCTAGATCTTTTTTAAAAACGATATGATTTAATAAATATATACGTAAATTTTACTTTACTTGCTCAGGGGCGCAACCACATAATTAACTAGCGGGATAAAAGGTCGTAATTCCAAATGCTATACAAAAATATATCTATTCAACTAGATAAGTTTTGGGTTAGTTGTTAATCGGAAAACTTTTTTGTGTAAATAGTAACTATATGTGCAAACTTTAAGAGGTAGTTGATATATCAACTACCTCTTAAAGTTACTGACGTTACTATAGTAACGTCAGTAACTAAAGTAGAATGCATTTCACATATTTTTTTAATGTACTGGGTTATCTGTTACCCATCTAAATATAAAGATTTTTTTAAATAAAATTTGAAGAGAATATACATGTCCGATATTACCGCCCAACTAATAAAATTTGTTAGCTTTGCAAACACTTTCAAACGGCGTATTTAAAAAATTTTTTATGACAGTTCCCGTATACGTCCGGCATCATAAAAATAATATAGCAAAATTTACTAGCTAGCAAGCACTCTCAAATGAGGTATTAATTTTGTGATAGTATCTATGGATTTGCTATGGAATTTAAAGCAGTGATACTTCAACGTATTGTAACACAGTTGACAACTCTGACCGTACAAAATAATTTTCATAATATCACCACTGTTTTCGTTGGTGTTTACATACAACGAATGCGCGAAACTTGTCAAAGTCTATATGAAACTCCAAGAGAACTGTCATATAAGTTTGATATTTCATTTGAGAATGCTTGCTAGCTAGCAAATCTGCTATCTCCTTTATGATACCGGAAATTAGAGTTTTTAACAGATAGTTGCAGGCGCAGTAAGTTGATTTTTACCGTTTTCACTAGTTAGTAAATATATTTTACATACTTGAGTTTTTACTTATTATTCATGAAACTATTTGTCAAAAAATAAACAGTTTCATATAAGTTCTATACCTCGGTTGAAAGTGCTTGCAAGCTAACAAATTTTATTAACCAGTAAACATTAATTTCAATAAGAAGAAGAATAACGAACTGTATAAATAATCTTGTATGTACATATAGATGTTTTCTTTTTTTTTCATAATAAAAAAGGGTAATATTAGCCCCTTTTAGGTACGTCCCTGTATGTACATAACAAGACACTCGTCTGACATAAAATGCAGAACAGCTAAAACATTTTATACTGCTGCGGATATCACAGTATTCTGTTACATACATATGTACATATAAAGGTAACATAACACTTATAAAATACTCCTGTATACTAGAATACACGATAAAGAAACAGCCATTCATACCATTTAAGGCACTAATTATATTAAAATTAACTTATTTTAAAACACTTATTTTTTACGGTCGATAATTAATTGGACATTTTAGTTTTATGGTATCTAATATGCTCTAATAATGGAATTATCTTGATAGTTTTTTACCGAATTTGAAATTATTTCTAGACATTATTTTTTATGTATTTTTCAATTAGAACAGAATTGTGATATTAAATCCTACGCCAGCGATTAAACCAATTTGCATCATAATTTTACCACAAAACAATTTGAATTTTGATACTACTTAAAAAAATTGTATTTCCAATCGGTCAAGCTGTATGATAGAGAAATGAAATGATATCTAACAAAAACGAATTCTAATGTATTAAAATTCCTAACGGTGAAAATTCCATCAAAATCGGTTCAGCACTTTTAAGTATACTCAAAATAAATGGCTAACAGATGAAAACTGTAAAAATCATTTTTTTAAATATCGTTTAGAAAAAAAATGGCAACCATTTGACAAAAAAAATCAAAATTTTCGCGAATTTTTCAATAGAAAATTGTTTATAAAAAAACAATATTTTGAAAGTCCCCTGCATCCGGCTATAGCTAATTACATTTACTTTAAGAATCTTTTTCGTTTTTTGTCCTCAGATGATCCATTTGAACGAATTGCTGTCAACGCCACTGAGACCAGATTCAAAAGGTGCCATTTTCAAAGGACTTATTAATGTACTTAAGATGTGTACACAGTTTGATATGAATCCATCAAATCGATTTCTTTTTATAAAATAAAGATAAAACACCTAAAATTCTGACGTTTACACTGTTCATACCCCTTAAGACATTGATTTCTTTATTTCTTATGTTAATTATTATTATAAAGAATTAGATTTAGAGCAAAAACAAATCTAACGCTATCTGCTATGTGTCAAAACATTATAAATTTGCTCAGGATTTACATATAGTGATAAATACTATCGTTAAAAAGACAAGTTTCAACAAAAACACTGTGTTTTTTTGACAAAATGGTAACATAACTTATATATTTTTAAATACAAATTGTATTCAAAACTTTTGTCCGGTATTATAAAGGACCTAGCAAATTTGCAAGCTAGTTAGCACTCGGATTTGCTACGGAATTTAGAGCAATGATATTTCAACGTATTGTAACACAGTTGACAACTCTGACCGTATAAAATAGTTTTCATAATAGCACCACTGTTTTAATACCGTTGGTGTTTGCATACAACGCTTGCGCGAAAGTTGTCAAAGTCATCACAAAACTCCAAGAGAACTGTCATAAGTTTGATATCTCATTTGGGAGTGCTAGCAAGCTTGCAAATTTACTAGCCACTTTATAATACCGGGTATTTGTGTTGCTGTCTTATCTTTTTGGTGTAAATCCGTCATATGATGTACACTTATCACCACTACTTTAGGATTGCCGGTTTCTAGTAAACACTCATACGACAGGGACATTCATATATAATATACCATTAATAACAACTGTCGATGGGTTGTAATTTATATTTAATACCTCTTAAAGCTTTGACTTAGTTATATTTCTAGAGCAAATTCTTTATAACGACCATTTATTTCTGCAGTTAATAATTTCGCAATTTATATGATCATTAAATAAATTTAAACAATATTATTGTCAGAAGATTTACAAGCGTATAAATAGCGTTAAATAATATATTTACAGTAAAACCATCGGTAATATGAACTAACAGGAAACGGCAAACGCCCATTAACCTAGTTACAGTGTCTTTTTTACTATTTCACATTGTGCATTACTCATTATACTTTACAATGCACTATTTTATTATATAGTAAAAAAATAAATTAATAGTACCATAAATTACGAAACTACAAAAGTTTAAGAAATATATATTTCCGCTCTAGTTTCCATATTTGAATTTATTTCAATTAGGAATGAAGCAGATGAAAGATAAAATAGATTATTATTCAGATGCGATTAATTTCATATAATTTTTAATGTTCAGTACCAAAATTGGAAAAAAATAACACTTATGGAATCATCGTTCTTAACTTTGCTGTAAATTTTGTGTTACAATAATTTAATAAATTATACGATACGGAACACAATTGCACGAGGTTCGACTCGCACATGACAATTTGTTTTAATTCTTTCCTCTACTTCCCTTGTACTATAGGTACACAAATATATATGTTAAGTATGTAGGTAGAATTATAGCCCTAAGCTGTCGGTAATTTTTACTTTGATCGACAAAAATACCACGACACATATTTTTATAAACAATGCAGCTATTATGATGACGTATTTCATAAAGACATTAGGGGCGGAACAATGTCGGGGGTGTTTATAGCGGTGGTACGTTTGTCTCGAAGCGGGGTCGTTAGGAGTCGTTTCGGACGTGACTGGGGTCTCATACAGGCTGTGAAGTTTATAGGGAATTGACAGGGGTGTATTTAAAAGGAATCTTATATGTTAGTTATTTTTCTTATAATTTTTAATGATTTTCATGTCTTTAAAATTACATTGTACTTTACCTTAGTTTTTATGCAAGATGAGTAAAAAAAACTAAAAGATCTATATGTAATACAAAAAAACATTAATTTTATCGTCTCGTTTTTGAGATTTAAATTTTAAATTCAACTTGTTTCTATACTGCGTTTGAGAATGGAGAAATCCGGGAAAATTTTTTTGATCTGAAGTGATCAAATTAGATCTAGATAGATCCGCATTTTGAGACAGTGCCATATTTTTTCATAGGTTTTTAATCTATAAAGACCTGCAAAGATCTACAATAACTCATAAAGATTAACAACGATCAAAAAGATCTCTAAAGATCTTTAGAAATCGTGATAGAGATTGAATCGTTGAAAATTCATTAATTTTCAACGTTATAATGATCTAAAAAGATTTTTGTAGATCGTTGTAGATCTTTGCAAGTCTCCACAGATCAAAAAACCAATGAAAAATTAATGATTTTGTCTCAAAAAGCAAATCTTATACAAAAAATTAGTAGGAGGTACCACTCAGAAATCTATGGTTAAATTTTATTTTTTTTAATACATTAATTATATTATTATGTAATCTTATATATTTTTCCATTTAAAAAAATGTAGTTGACCTCAAAAAAACCTTGAAACCCGCACCCAAAGTCAAAAAATTTACCACCATTGGTTTTCCCCCTCCTAAACCTGAAACTTGTGTACCAAACATTTTTTCCAGAAAAATCTTAATTTTTGAGATATTTCTTGTCTCGATTTAAATAGTTACGAAATTAATGTATAGTAATTATTAGATATTATTTTAAATAAACTCATACATACATACAAGATCGACGGACCATAAATACGTCTCTGATTACCACTAAAGGGTTTGCGGGTAGAGGGGGGGGGGGGATGAAGCACACCACAAAAAATACCGCCAGTCGATGGTCGTTTTATAAAAATCGGAAATAAAACCGAAGCTTACATGAAAAAGGGTACTTTGGTCTTTATTTGGAATACAAGTATACAATATTTTGTATCGAATTCATTTGATTTTTATAGCAATGTTTGTACCCACAGATATTTCTTCTATACATTCAAAACTACAAGGGAAATATATAAAAAGATAAATATAATGTATACTGAAAAGCCATCCGGATCAAAAGAATCATTATTTATAAATATGAAAGATATCTGTTAAGTAAGAATAAATAAAATATATTAATATGTTATGCTATTCATAGATAAAAAAGAAGGATGTCATGCAATATATAACTACGTATCTTAAAGAAAAGAAAACATATGTATTTAAAATTAAGATTAATAGATGTATAACACATATATAACATTATAGTACGTATACATATGTTACGAGTTTGTAATAGAGAATGTAAGTATCAAAGCAAACCAAGAGATTATAAAAAAGATAAACGATCGCAATTATTCATCAAGAACTATTTTTTTTTCGAAACTTTTGACACAAAAAAATAATAACCAAATATTTTTAATATTTAATTATAACAATATTTAACAAACCATCTAAATGTCAATGCGACTAAATAAGTTATAAACATTAAGTGCCTTTATTTTAATTTGACCAAAGGTGTGATTTTGTTTATGATTAAATATCAGGAGAATAATTTGTACAGAATAAAATTATCTTTCAAAAAATGTTGCTTTCTATTTGGTATGGTAGTTAACAGTTTATGAAAATAAATTATAATGCAGTTTATGTCTTTATATTTATAATAATTTAAAGCAGGGTAGTGGAGTTGAAATCATGGTCATGAAGTCAGAGCAATTTTGGGTGGACTCGAAGCTAGTAGAAAGGAACCGATTCCGACTTCGTTAACTAATAAATATTGATTTTTATAATTTTTTTTAGGGAAATATATTTTGAAGTACAGTAATTCCACAGTCCTATTTAAAAATGAATAGTTTTGATCTTCAGAATAGCGTCTAGTTAGTTAAACCGTTATTCTTTTGAAATTTTTTATTAACTGTTGAATACCGATATAACAATTTATAGACGATGGAGGCATATTACGACATTTTCAAGAAACTCTTGTAATTTTCAATGACTCCCACTCCAGAACTATTAGTTTTAGATGTACCGTAAGAACTTTTCTTATAAGGAATTTTATTACCTGTAAAATTTTTATGTTCATTTTTCTTATATCGTTTTCGCTGCAAAAACGACACTTATATTTTTTTCTGTATTTCTCGGGAGCCAACAGCTTTATATTTGATATTTTATTAAAGGCATCATTTGACATCGATTACGCTAAAATAATCGAAGCAACTTTTAATTTCATTTGTCACATATATAACACTAACTGTTACTTACGACTTCATCCGAGTGAATTTTTTTTAACTAATCGATTTTCGAGATACAAATTAGACCATGACTTCCTCAGGATGCAAGCTATTTTTCTGCTAAATTTCATCAATATCGGTTCAGCAGTTTAGCCGTTATTTTAAAACGTAACAAACAAACATACAGACAATAACTTTCGCAATAAAATTTAATAAATAAATTTATTATACATAGTTCAATTTTTACACTGCCGTGCAAAAGTCCTTGGACACCTGTGATTTTGAATGTAAATACACAGATTTCAGTCTATAAAAATCCCCAAAATAGCGAAAAAAATATGTTTACTCGCAGTCAAAATAGTTAAAAAAAAAACTATTTCTCTTTAGCTTGAAAGACACTGTGCGTCGATAGGTACTTTCAGACATTTAATTCAAAAATTTTCCTTAACATGAAAAATTGTAAATGCTGTATTTTAGATCGTATCCGGAAAGTTGTTCGAATGTAATTTGTTCGAAAGTAATTTGTTCGAAAGTAATTTGTTCGAAAGAAATTTGTTCGAAGGAACTTTGTTCGAAGGAATTTTGTTCGAATGGAAATTTTTTCGAATGGAAATTTGTTCGAATAACATTTGATCGAACGGAAATTTGTTCGAATTTTTAAAATTATTTAAAAAATATGTGACAAAATGTAGATTACGAAAATCTTATATATATGTCACGTGTAAATTAAAAAATATACGTGTAATTGATTTGTTATTAATTACAGATAATTAGCTCAGGGCCGTATTATTATAAGCAACACCCTTAACAATTTGAGGCCAATTACGATGAGAACAATATAATTCTTAGTTATAAAAAAACATATTCCTAAGTACACATTTTAAAGTTTTTAAGTTTTTTTTGTATTTTATCATAAAATTTGTAAAAAAAAATAATACGGCCCTGAGCTAATTATTTGACACGTAACAAACATATTAGATTTTCGTAGTCTACATTTTGTCACATATTTTTAAAATAATTTTAAAATTTCGAACAAATTTCCGTTCGATCAAATGTTATTCGAACAAATTTCCATTCGAACAAATTTCCATTCGAACAAAATTCCTTCGAACAAAGTTCCTTCGAACAAATTTCTTTCGAACAAATTACTTTCGAACAAATTACTTTCGAACAAATTACATTCGAACAAATTACCTAGATTCATTTTAGATATGTTAGGATTATTACAAAAGTTGTAATTAAGTACCTACTCTTATCAACATATAAGATTTTTTATCAACCATTTTTGCAGTATTATATTTACAATACGCAAAAAATTAGTGTACAAAGACTTTTGCACGATAGTTTAGGTTCCAACATTCTTCCATAAGACCCCATGATTAATATTTCATTAATACATTTTTCTCGTTAGTACGTATGTACTTCCCCCAGTTCTTTCAAAAACGTACTAACGTGGTTCCACTGTATTAGTATGGATCTATAATTATTGCACTATTCTATTTATTTGCATTTAAAATACCCCAAATAAGGTCCATCTTAAAACAAAGGGAAGATAAATTAACGATCAGTAATTTAAAGGTTTTCATAAATGAATGAAGCCTAACAATTGACATCAACTAGTATACATTGTTGGTGTATTTTTTTCACGATTCTATGTAAATATAGTAGTAGATTATAGTACACGGAATAGAAAACATGGCGAGACACATTTCCATATATAAATAATGCATCTATGCGGTGACTGTCAACGACTCTGTTTGAACTAATGTTATTAGTTATGTAAATGCGAGACCGTGAGTCCAACATCTTCTAACCTAATTCCTCGTTTCATTGTCAGTACCGGTGGTCTGTTATGGTATTTAATGTTCAGTGGTGTTACTAGGGTAGGGGAGAGGGCCACTGGAAGTGCAACCTGTCTCATATGTCAAAAAATATGTATTACCTATTAAACTCCTTTTTGGTTATTTAAAGCTTTCGGGAACTAAAAAAATAGAACCATTTGACTTTTTTTGGATTATTGAAGGTCTATAAGGAGTTACAACAGTAAATATACAAAAAAATAGAGCCACTGATTTTTTTAGATAATTGGAAGTTTATAAAGGATAAGAACAATCAAATTTGTGAGAAAAAAATAGCCCACTACTTTTTTGTGGTCGTTAAAAGTTCACAGAGGGTGATACCCGCACCTAATGTGCAAAAATAAAACCTAATGATATTTTATTTAGATGTCTGATTAAAAGAAAACTACCTATAAACTTAGTTTGGCCCAAATAGATTTGATATTTTTAATGTGATTTTTGTTTTTCTATATTTTTACCTAACCTTTAATATTTTTAATGTGATTTTGTGGTTTTATATATTTTAACCTAACGTAAAAACTAACCAGCCTCCTTTCACTCTAATAGATCTGATATTTTTAATGTGATTTTTGTGATTTTCTACATTTTAAAACGATTAAATATTCGCTTTTAGCACTAAACAAAAATTTATATTGACGTGTATAAAATTAAAATTTTAAGTCTAAAGTATTTAAATTTTTATTCGAGGTATAAAAGTGCATACTTTAAAATTTTAAGTGCAAAATATATAGTGCAATTAAATATGACCTCTAAATAAATACCTTTTTAAGAATTGACATATTCTTAATGGCGTGAATTCTCGAATATATTTCTTACCTGGAAACAAACAAAAGAAACAATTAGAAAATAATGCCACAGAGACATACATTTATAAAATTCTCTTAGTTTTATTAATTCTCTAAACACGTTGACCATTATTTTGTCTGTACATGGGATTAATGCTTCTGCATTTTAAAAGGGATTACAACAAACATTATAATTCTGTAGACGTTAGCGGCGATGTACGATATGATATGTTGAATATAATTATGGAAAAAAGGACAAAAATGTTTTACAAAACTATGCAAGCAGGTATGTATTGTTGTATTGAATGACACGCATTTAAAATATAAAAAGGACTTAGAAACAATGAATGCATTTTAAAATTTGATATTTTATTTAATCCACCGCGGCTTCACCCTTTTTATTTTATTTTTGAAAATATTATTACCATAAAAACCCAAGATCTACTAAACCGATTAATTTCTCTGCTATATATGTACCTTCAATTTCAGTATACTTAGGTACTAGAAATGAGTAAAAAAAATATTATTTTTTTATTTTACGAAACATTAAAAAAAAAGATAAACCGATCACTTTTCAAAATGTAATTTTTATACCCGCCATAGCTAATGCTCACTTGTATAGATAAAGAAAATTGGTTTATGTTTTATTGGATGAACTAACTTGTCTGAAAAAATTAGACGTAAAAAATCGATGGTAAAAATTTTTATATTTGATTCGAAAAAAACGACATAAAAAAAAGGTAAATTTCTAGACTAGATAACCTTCGTTATATAAAAAAATTAATCATAAATTATCCTTAATCATCAATTACCATATAAAGTCAAAAAAATTCTAGAATCTTCGACTTTTGGAGAGTGAAAATTTCATCAAATTCAGTTCAGTAGTTTTCGAATCAAGTCAACCATTTTATTATAAAAGTAATATAAATAGTAGTATAAATAATAAATTTTCCTTAACACGATCCTGTTCCAAAACAATGCAACCTAAACTAGTTTTAGGGTTTTATGTAGCAAATTTGCTAGCTTCCAAGCACTCTCAAATGAAGTATCAAACAAATATGACAGTTCTCTTGGAGTTTCATAAGGACTTTAACAAGTTTCGCGCATGCGTTGTATGAAAACACCAACGGTATTAAAACGGTGATATTATGAAATTTATTTTGTACGGTCAGAGTCGTCGACTGTGCTTAACTGTGCTACAATACGTTGAAGTATCACTGCTCTAAATTCCATAGCAAATCCATAGATACTATAACAAAATTAATACCTAATTTGAGAATGCTTGCTAGATAGCAAATTTTGCTATTTTAGGTTTGCGAACATTGGAAAAAATAGGAGTTTTTGAATCTTCGAAACAGATACATAAAAATTCTCAAAATCATTAAAACTGATTAACTAGTAAAAATATTAAACATGAAAAAAATGTAGATATATTTGCATTGTAAAGCATGATGATTTACTTAGGTTGTTTCATGACATTTTCGAAAATATTTAAATCATTTCACCCTGTGAATTTATCGACGAAATAAAAAAAAAGTTTTGTTGTTCGAACTTCGAAGTTATTTTTAGTGTGGTAGTGAAAAGGAAGTATTTGATTGGTGACACAACAGAAACTTGTACAGCAGTAAATATCGGCTGTATATGTTGTTAAAGATTCAGGACTAAACTTGGGCCAAACTGTCAAACAAGGATTTAATGTGATATGTGAACACACGCTTTACAACTTGCCAACAATATTTTAATCAGAAAATTGAAATATATTTTGCGTTCTCGTATCTTCTGTTAGTGACAGTATACGTGATTAATAACCAAGTTTAGTTTTCGTTCAATGATTAATGAAAATAATTTTATTTTAAAGTATAATTACTTAAGTATATGTATATAGACTTTTTGGCGTCAGTAGTTACAACCCTTTATGTAAATGTTAAATATATCAAAAACGTCAAGATCCAATTTACTAGGTCGATGATAATATTGAAAATTTATTTTTTGAGTCCTCGGTAATAGCAAGCTTACCTATCATTTAAATTGGTCAGGTACCCGGATTTTTTTATATACTCATAGCACGAGAAGGTCCGCTTAACAAAACAAAATTTAAAAAAGGTTATGAATTTTTAGTTCAAAAGTGAGCTGTACTTATAATAGTCCAAATAGAATTTTTTACTGGTGTAAAATTAGGAAAAATGTACGAGGCGCCAAATTTTAATAGTAAGTTGAACATGCCGAGATGTATATTCCTTGAAAACTCCCAAGCAAAATTTGCCCCGGAACACCCTCTACCAGGACCCCAAAGTTTTGTTTTACAAGGATTTTGTAAACAGACTGTATCTAATGAACGGAATGTTCGATCAACCCCGTCTTTCGCATTTTAAACAGACAATTAAAGAAAAACTTTTCAGACAAAAGTAACTCAATTTAAAAAAAGGAATATTATAATTTTTATTTTTTGTGAGTATTTTTTATGTTATTTTCATGATATCTTCGTTTTATTACAGTAAAAACTTATTATTTTGTGTTAAGGTTTAGGTTAGAGAATCAGATTAGTTTAGGTTTAAGAATCAGATTCTACGTGAAAATGTTTGCCTGACTTTCTTTGATTATTTTTAAATATTTTTCAGTATCGAACGCGAGTTTTACATTTAAAATAAATTAATTTGAGAAAAAGTACACCAAGAAGAAAGTTTTTAAACTCTAGAAGGCTAATAATATTTTATCTACGTAGGGGCTTTTCATTAGTCGATTCAACTAACATCAGTTATAAATGAAAAATACAATTTTCGTATTTTTTTTATTAAAAGTTACAAAAATCAATCACATTCTAGTTTTACTGAGATCCTAATGAACGGTTTTAAAAATCTTTTGTAGAAAGAACAAAAAAAAAAATAGGTTCTTCTTTTATTTAGAGTCATGTGGGGTAAGTGTGCGCAGCGGGTAAGTGTGCGCAGGCTTATTTTTTATACAACTGTTGACACTAGAGTAGGGGACCTGACTGCCTTCAGTAGTCACTACGACGTTGGTCAAAAGACTGGAGTCTTGTCTGACAAGGTTACGTAGTTTTAGTAATATTGGTAAGTAAAAATTTTGGTTATAATTCTTACGATTTTTCTCAAGTTATTATTTAATTTCATTAATTATTTTCATAATAATAGGTATATAGTATTTTTTTTTCTTTTTATAAACCTGCTGCGGCCCGCACAAAAAGTACTCACGGGCCTCGAGTTGGACAAGCCTGCTTCAAACTATTTGCCGACGACTAAGTTGGCACGAGAAATCAGCACGATATATTAACGAGTTAGAATGATAGAGAAAAAAATGTTCGCTGTTAGTCGAAGCAACTAACAATTGAAAAAAAAAACTAATCAAACATTTTTTTTTAATTTTATATTTAAAATTACATAAAATATGCTTTACATAAAACTAAGTACAAATATTTTTAAAATCGTGTTCAAATTCACCTTTAAAATACCTATACAAAGTTTTCAAACAACCTAACAAATGTTCACATTTTGTTGATATCTGTAAAGAATTGATCATAACTTCTTTTGACATTGTTCTTTCAAACAATCTGTAATCTCGTTTGATTGAATCGTGTTTGCTTTTCGTTTCCACCAAATGTCACAAATGGAAAACTTATTACAAATCAGAACTCAGTTAGGCGTTAAACAGAAAAACAACTTAATGTATATAAAATTACCAGTGTCTCTCGGATTGCATCATTTAAATATATTTGATTGATTTGTTATTTACAGTGTCTTGAAACCTGTAATGTTAGATTTAGATTTCAAATGTATGTGTGACATTGATGACTTATTTTTATGATATTTTTATAAAAAGCTTTTGGACATTTATGACATTATTTTGAATTTCTTGGTCTTGATAATCTTAAGAAAAAAATAACACAGACTTCAAAAATAAAATTTAAAAACTCTGAAAATAATATAATAATAATTAACAGTTTTTGAAGTGAAATTTATTTTTTCTTGCTTAAAAAGTTTTTTGTTAACTTAGCACTTCAAAATCTGTTAAAAATTATTATATAACTTTGTGTTTTTAGGGGTTTTTTAAAGCCGGATTTATTTTTTCTTAAATTTTTTTCTATTTTCCCTTTTAATTGGCGTCTATGGTCAGATTCTGATAATATTTAAGCAGATACTGGATATAAATTGATGGATAAACTGCAAACATAAAATTAGTTTCAGAGCGTGAAAAATATTTCAAAGTAAAGGGTTGTCTCTTACTATACGTGATATACAGGGAAACACTATAATTCTTTAAGTTTTTTTTAAGGAGCTCTGTAAATCTCTAAATGGACCAATCAGAACCCAAAATTCGCTATTTACCAAATGTATACCAAGCTGTCAACACAAACACACTGGTAACATAGATATAAGAAATCAAACATTAGTCTATCAATTTAGATTATCACCATAAATGTTACATTCCTACTTAAGTATACATATAATACAATCCATTTATTGTTTTATTATTTAACCAGACCCAAAGACAAACATTAGAAGGCGCCATCCTGGTAATCCGATCCCGCTTATAAATCGTTCTGGCAAACAACTAAAAGAACGCTGCACCTCTCGACAATGTTACAATATAAAAATCCATCACGTCTGTGACTTTATCAATGATTTATAATATCACGGTTAGTGAGATGTGCTTAGAACAATAACTCCCACGTCATCTATAAACATGCTCTCAAACAAAACATCACATAGTGTCGTGTGTGTTGTGTATACATTATTTAAACTACTACACCCTTATGTGGTCCTGATTTATATTGGTATAAAATACTGGCACCAATATTGGACACTTTAAGAGCAAGAATTTATGAACTTTTTTAAGTAATTCTATTTGATTGATTATAGAGGGGGAATTCCGGAAATTAGGCCACTAAGGTCTATTGTACTCCCCTTGAGGTTTCTAAGACTTCACTCGTTGAATAGGTTAGTTGCTTCAGCGAAAGATAGAATCCTCTTCATTGGCATGTCTTGAATGTCTCTTGGCTCAAGAAAGGAGGAGTAAAGGTATTTGTTCCTTAGTGCTGCAAGTGCTATGCATCCGCAAAGGACGTATTCTGAAGTTTTTTCCTATGTCCATGTTACTAATAAATCAAGTGCCTCTTTATAAAGTCAATTTAATAACCAAACTTTTATTTTGTTTATGTTTTTTCTCCAATAATGGATAAAGTAGAACTAGTAATGAGCAACCAGTAATACATTTGCTAATATTGCAAGATGATAAGTACTACGATACTAAAATTATAAAATAAAGAATCGTAAATATTAAAACAATGTATAGAAGATGTTATGATTATAAAATAATTAATAAATAGATTACACTAATAATTAGTTTAAATTTCTACTATTTTGACACGTATTGGCCAATTGTCGTCAAATTAATCAGTTTTTCAGTTAAGTGTCTTTAGATTATGATTCAGTAATGGCAGTAATCAAATACCAAAAAATATTTCTAATTTAGTACATTTAATTAAACAATAGTCCAAAACTGGGGTGTTATCCAAGACAGATGCCAGTATCTAACAATAGGCTATTTGACAACATTGAAAATATACTACAAATTGTGGTCATCCTATCAGATAATAGCATAAAAGAACATATTTCACTTTATTTTAAAATAAATTATGTATATTTTTTGCAAATTACACGAAAAAAAAATTAATAATTTTTGAAATTTTATCTATGACGGGAACGCTATGTGATTGGTTGCAGCTCTAGTGACGTCACACGCAAGTTGAGTTCGCGTTTTATGCTTTCTGTGTATTATATCAAAGTATTATATTCGATTTTTCAGCTATTTTTGAAGCAGTTTTTAGATAAATTTTATTACTAGTGGCATAAATATTCGTTTCGAATTTCAAAATGGAATTAAATTTTGTGCGAGCTGATTATAGCAACCTATCTAAGGTAGACGCTTTTATGGTTGCACTTTTTTTAAGAATAACGCTGATTACTGTGCTGCGGAACTTAAAAATGTGAAAACAGCAGTGTAAGTACCACATAAATCATTTGAAATCCTATATGCCGCAAGATTAAGCTATATTAAGAGGTTAGGTCCCTATTAAAGATGTTGGTTAATACTGAGTGTACCGGTGGCCGCTGTCAGAATTGTCAAAAATCACGTGTATAGTAGTATAGTTATTCAGAAAAGATGTTATTTCGTTTTATAAGAACCGATATTTTTAGCTACTATCTAGTTAAATATTACTTATATCAAAGTGATCTTCACACATAAAAACATTTGTATTCAATAAAATACTCGTTGGATCTTTTCAATTATTGTAACCACATTTTTCGTCTTTTGGAATTCTTTGGAACAGAAACAAACAGTTTGTGTGGACTTTTTATAGACGTATTTATACATTGTGGCACTACACACCATTATACACCATTCTATCCACTAAATTTGAAGATGAAATTCACTTCAGATGCACAGTTTTATTAAGGCAATGACTTATTTACTTGCGTGTGACGTCACACGCACCATATGACCAGCGCCATGATAGAAACAGCGTTTCTGACGCAGTTTTGAAAATTTAAACTTTAACATTGATTTTTATTGATAATACAGTAGATCTCCCCGAAATATCAATGTAGTGTGCTTATTATGTAATAAAGAATAATTTAAAAATATTTTCTAAAATTAGTCAAATAGCCTATTAGTGTTATATTGATATAACAGTGGTATTGCATACACGGGGTTGATCGGACATTCCGTTCATTAGATACAGTCTGTTTACAAAATTCTTGTCTGACGGACTGCCCTATCTATCTCTGCACCCTTGGATCTTAGAACTCATCTAGCTGAGTTCTCTATATCACAGTTAACAAATTAAAATAAAATGCGGGTTGCTGTAATGTTAAAATTTTGGTTGTTACTTTCCGGTCTATGAAACGAAATATAATAATTTTAAACAAATAACACATTTTTTTTGTTTTCATAAATGATCATATTACTTCCCAAATCCTTTGGATATTTCGAGAAATCAAAAATGACGAGTTAAAAAAATACCGGTCTCCTAAATACAGTATTTTTTATGTAAAATGTATAACTTTTTTATATCACTTCCTGAATTCCATTTTATCTTAACGACCCTTTTATACTCGATTGAAACTATTCATTATTTTCCATATACTTTATATAAAAAGCTTATCCTTTCATATTTAAAGTTGAGAATATCCTCATCTACCATAAATTCTCCTCTATTACGACTAAACCACATAAAAATGTATAAACTAAGTCATTCTATTCATAAAGAATTTCTCTACTACCTACACAATATACAAACTACACACACAGGTAACGTAGTAAAGTCAACAATGAGTTACAACAAGGTAACGTGACGGTACCAAAGCCGTGCATTGGAATACATAATGTGGAATCAATTATCTACCGGCGAGTCATTGACATTGGATATTATAACATAACCAGTAATATTTAGAAAACTGCACGCTGCCTCCGGAGTTAGCTTCTTCCCATTGTACGATGCAATAATAATACATAATTGTTACGTGGAGTTTTAATAATACAAGAAGTACAAATTTGAATACCTGGAAAATATCTTAGGCGGTTTTAAAAGAATTTTGGTGTTATTAAATGGAATTTCGTGCAGTTTTTAATAAGTACGAAGAATTTTTTGAATATTTAATAAGTTATATGAATTCAACTTCCAAAACTTAAAACCAGAAATAATTCCCAAAATGTAATAAACTTGACAATAAAAATGTGATTAATTTCATTTATATATATTTAATGTCAAAATTAGTGAGAATTATTCAAAATTGACCAAAAGTATGCATGATAACAATTTTTTATTGATAATGCATAAAAATTTATGATCATTATTTAAGATATGTCAATGCCTATAAAACGATTCAAAAAGCCCAAATTATTTACAATGTCCAGAAATATGCAGGGATTACTTAAGGTACTTGACCACCTTGGAAAGCTAAAAAATACATTTTCAATAATTTTTTTCAGGCCCTGTATAAGATATTACAATGATTTTTTTAACTCTTATTTGAAGCTTATATGTAGAATACAAAAATACTTGATTTTTTTTAATTTCATTTTTCAACAACTATCCAGAAGGCGCCAAAGTCGAGGCCTCAAAAAAATGGTGTCCCACGGCGGACAGTTAATCTCAGGATTGGTGAATTTGAAAAAAAAACGGCATCTTCAAAAGAAAGGTCCCTTACGTGATAATTTACCACAAATTTTATATCGGCCGAGTAGTTACGGAGATTAATGTCCGCCATTTGAAAAAAGTAGTTTCGAGAAACAGCTGCCTCGAACAGTCAGCAAGTATGGAGTAATGGAAGCGCGCGAACACTTTCACTAATTTCAGTATGTTAGAATTCGAATAAAAAAAAATTGGGGGTGATTTTTAAAAGTATAAGGATTGAGAAAATGCAAAAAATCGAATTTTTGAAATTTATTAGGTGGTCAAGTACCTTAAGGCTGCACACGAGACGAGAGTTAGGTAAGTATCGTCTCGTCTCGGTTTTTCGAATTTTCCAACTGACAGTTTTGCCTCGATCGAGATTGAAAAATCCTTGACCTCGTGGGAATTTTTTTACAAAAAACAAATTCAAAAAATAATATATACTTTTCCCAATTGAAAGGTTCAGGGAAAAACAATCAAAATTACAAAAAGTAGTTTTCAAGAAAAACTAATTTCAAACTTAGTACAAGAGTGTATTTTTTATTATTTTTTTCTTAAAATCAGTATTGTATCATATATTAAACTACTAGTAGATTAATATATGATTGTATGTACTGTAATCCCCAGTACGTCAAATCCAAGGGTTCCCAACAATTTTTCTACATCAACCCCTTTTAAAAGAATGATTTTCTTTACAGACCTCCTTAAATTGTATGACTTCTAGAAATCTGCAATCTTGTTGATAAAGTACAAGTAAAAGGCAATAAAAAAAATAATAGGGGGGGGGGGTCATTTCAACTATTTATCGATAAACTAACGGAATCCCGCGGCTTCGCTCGCATAAACTTCGAAACTAATTAGAACCCTCCATATGTGATAGGGGATGACATAATACATTTTTTATATTGATTTTTATTCATTACATATAAAAAAACGTAAATATCTCAGATCTTAGTTAAAAATTGTAAAAAACTAACCCCCTGTCTACCCTCGCCATTGTAGGTTGAACATCGATTTTTTTTATTACAGATTATTTTGCCCGACTCCACCATTTTGACACCTTGTTTTAACCCCGTAGAGGTTGAATTTCGAAAAATCCTTTCTTAGTGGATGCTTACATCATAAAACACGGTGTTCAAATGACGAGTTTAAATAAAATGTTTTTGCAGCCGAAATTTTTTTCATCGGGGTGATTCTTTGAAGTGTTCCGTGTGTTTTTCTATAAAAATCAAAAAAATCCATAGAGCAGTTTTTGAAAAAAATTAAAAAATTTTTTTTTTTTTTGGAAATATTAAAAAAAATATATTGTATGCATATCTAAATACATAAGTTTATATTTTTTTCATAAATATATATGTAATGAGTGACAACATAAAAGAAAAAAAATACAGTAGACGTTCCATACTGTGAACCGCGCTAGATAATTAATCAGTACTACTACACTGACCGATAGCCATTTTGCTGCAGGTATATAACTTTTTAAGGGTAATTTAGGTACTCTGAATCCAAAAATGAACACCATTTTGCTCAATCAGCTCTTGTTTTTGCGATATTGCAAAAAAAAGTTTATTTCGATATACAAACATTCAAATTCGTAATATATATGATATTTTTTAAATCAAATACTTCAATTGAAGATCATTCAGAATGTAACTATGGGTCTTATTTGAACTAAAAAACCTTAAATTGTATACATTCATATAGTTATTCCCTTCGAAAATCATATTTTTTATCGATACGAGTGGAAATGACCGAATTACCAATTTTGACACGCGTGGTTAATTTTAGTACCATTTCGCCAATTTTAATTTGATTACGTTAAAATTTAAACACAATAAAGAGTATAGATAAAGCTATTCATTTAGTTAATTGCATTAAAATTGGGTAAAAATTGTTTGTGTAACAATTGTAACAGTACTTTGAATTTTGAAAACTGTAATTTTTGTTAAAAAATCGATTTTTCTTCGTTTAAAACATGATTTTCGAAGAGAATAAAGTTCTGGATGTATATAATTTAAGGTTTTTTAGTTCAATTAGAACCCATTACTACATTCTGAATGATCTTCGGTATAAGTATTTGATTTAAAAATATCATATATATACGAATTGGAATGTTTGTATATCGAAATAAACTTTTTTTTGCAATATCGCAAAAACAAGAGCTGATTGAGCAAAATGGTGGTCATTTTTGGATTCAGCGTGCCTAAATTACCATTAAAAAGTTATATACCCTGCAGCAAAATGGCTATCGGTCAGTACTGATTAATTAAGCTAGCGCGGTTCACAGTATGGAACGTCTACTGTATTTTTTTTTATATGTTGTCACTCTCTACA
Organism: Sialis lutaria; assembly: GCA_949319165.1. Lineage (NCBI taxonomy): Eukaryota > Metazoa > Arthropoda > Insecta > Megaloptera > Sialidae > Sialis > Sialis lutaria. Next base: position 21,620,082 of record OX439241.1, read on the forward strand.
TATATATTTATGAAAAAAAATATAAACTAATGTATTTAGATATGCATACAATTTTTTTTTTCAATATTTACAAAAAAAAAAAATTTTTTAATTTTTTTCAAAAACTGCTCTATGGATTTTTTTGATTTTTATAGAAAAACACTCAGAACACTTCAAAGAATCACCCCGATGAAAAAAATTTCGGCTGCAAAAACATTTTATTTAAACTCGTCATTTGAACACCGTGAAAAGGAAGGCATCTACGAAATTTCACGTTTCTAGGTCCAGGGGTTTGGGCTGTACGTTGATATATGAGTGAGTGAGTGGTTAAGGACGAACTCTTTTATAGATATAGATATAGTTGAAAAGCAAAAAAAAATAAGTTTTTAAAACAGAAAAAAATCATAATCGACCCTAAATAGAACCCTAGGTCCTGGGATACTATAAGACCCTTTGTAAGCATCTATATCTCGTTGGGAATCTCTAGTTTAATTACTTTACCATGCAAACTACATAGAATAATCACATTCTGTATGTATTTCATATAATATCTAATAAATTATAAGATTAACATCTTCACACATATATTAAATTGTACATAGCATCATTCATTCTCCATCTTTAAATCGATTCATCACCGTCTGACATACAACTGAATTATTCTAATGCAATAATAATAATAATAACAATAATGCGATTGATAATAAGTAAATGCGGCAGTCGTATGTCATTACAGTGCGTGTACGAGCATGTGATTATGAAGAATGAACCAAATACATTAATTAGCATCTCATTACAGGAATCAAGCCCTTGTCATAATAAACAATACCGAATGTATATCGGTGTATATAGAGAAAGTCCAGTGATTTATCATATCTGGAAGCCGGTTTGTTACGTTTTAATTATTATATTTATTAGTGTATCTACATGCATAGACGCACCTAGGGGAGAGACAACAGAAAAAAATATACAAAATGTCACATTAAAAATTTATAGGTTTTAATTTTATAGATTTAAAAGAGGAGAAACAAAAGAGGCTCTTTAAAAAAATGTTTTCCATTTTTTTCGATTACGTTGACTTATTTATTTGTGCATGAATACAAGCAATGATACAAGATAACACAAATCACAAAAACTTTAGAACACAATCGAAAATGGTTAAAACGATATCGATTAATATAACATATCGGTTTTAACGACTCAAAATAAAAATCCGACTGAATCCCATATAATTGCTTTTTTACGACAATCGGTCTTTACAACCTAATATGACTGGCCCCCTCGATGTCGTTATAACCGATTTCTACTGTATTTATAATTCAGTTATTGGGTTTAAATGGTTTAAATCGTTAGTTAAGGGGGGATCCTGCTTTATGAGGCCAAAACAAAGCGTTTTTTAGGGAATTTTTTTACGATAGAAGCTCGTAATTTTTGTCTTAGACAAAAAAAAAAACAAAGTAAATTTTAATGTTTATATATTTTTCTTCTGCTCGACACCCCACTGCGTTTAGTGCTATATCTTTGAAAATATTTCGAATTTGTCTATAAAACTTTACAGACATATTCTTAGATATATTAGGAAGAGATTTAAGCAATAAAAAAATGGATTTTTTGAGACTCATAAAGCAGGATACCTCCTTAAGAGATATTGTCATGCGTAGTGATTCGTATTAAATAATTAATGAGTTTTTTTTTTGGATTGCTCCAATTTTTCACATCAAAAATAAAAATAAAATAAAAACCATAGATTCTGTCATAGATTCAGAAGTGACTGTTCACTAATTCTTGTAGTAAATAGTCACTAATTCATAGTGTTATACTTTAACTATTTCAACTAGTGAATATTGACACTATGTATGAATTAGTGATTATTAACTAATTCAGTTTTAGAGATATAATCAATATTTTATTATAAAAATTTGGAAATAAACGGGGGTGAAGTCAGGGAGGGAACTTTATGATCATTTTTTCTTTTAAATAATGATTTTATATCCAAATAAAATTTTTTGTTGATAATAAACCAGATTTAGCTTGAAAAAAGTATATTTTTTCTGGCGCCACCCCAATACGAAATTCTCTGACGTCTGGGACATAAAACAATTGATTGAATTTTTATTGCCATCAATATAGTTTAGTAATAAAATTGTGAATCAAATATAAATTATATATAATCTGAAAAGCACGTTTTCAGGAACCTGAAAGCAGATACGTGTGTATCTGTTAATTCTATACATTAGATCCTGAAAGAAAACCGTACTGATATAATTAATTCGTCTTCGGCTATTCAAACAGCACAGAAATGTCACGTTCGTCTATTAAAGTCTGTGAGAACATTGAAGCGGCGCGTTTGTTAGTGACCCTACCTGTAAACTATAGTGCTGGGATTGTTGATTTAGTCTAATTTAATAGAATATTGAAATTTTGACTATTTTAAGCATATAGGTACGGTATTTTGTTAAAATTAATATAAAAATTGCCAAGGTGGACTGTATGTTGCTATAATACTAAAACTATATCGTAATATAAATATAAGTGGTTCTTAATTTAATTATAAATTAATTATATTCTTATATTTATGAAAAATTTGTTCTCCAAAAATTTTACTCAATTTTTTTTTTTTGCTATACATACGTCAAATATCATACAATGATATGTTATGTCAACCTAAAAGGACATGAATCGAAACAATTACCAATGGTTAAAATTTTAGAAAGTAGCTATTTGCACATACCGTATGTGCTTGCAATTGGCTATTTGCACATACTGTGTATGTACCAAATTAGGTTAGGTTGTTAAGTTAGGGTAGGTTAGTTTGCATGCACATACGGTATATGCAAATAGCCAATTGCATCCACATACCGTACTTTTCTCGAACCTTTTTTTAAGTCGGTAGTCAAAATTTCTCAATAACCATTCGGCTGATCTTGCCTAAATTTTGCACACGTCTTTTACATGTAATAGAAGTGTGCAAAAATCCTTACTTCAAAACCGAGTATCTAGCATGCATGCTAAATACTCGGTTTTGAACGGATTGTCTTTTTCAATTACAACTCATTTTATAACTAAACAAATAGACAAAATTTAGGCAAAAATCAGTTTTTTTATTGCACTTCTGCCAAAAATGAATATTTTTTTAATTCTTTCGTTCAAAACCAAGATAAACTTATGTACTAAAGAAATCTTTTCGGTTTTTTAATTTCAGATGAAAAAGTCATGAGTTATCTTAACTATTGCACGGAAACTATTTTTTAGGGGTATCGGTTTTCACCGCTACCTCTGGCTTGATTTTTAATATTTTTCAAGGAAAACACAAAATATTCTTAAAACATTACTTAATAATGTACAAAAGTTGTAAACAAATTAATACATAAAGGTAGTTTGAAAAAAAAGTCGCAAAAATATGTTTTTTTGTGCATCTCAGTCCCTTTTCCCTCTTAAATATTTTCTTATAGATCTGGATACACATTTATTTATAATCGGACATAATAATGCAACTACTCTAACCTAATGGCGGCGTCTTAAAAGATGAAAAAGACAAAATAGCAAGACAGTGTTTTTAAATCACTTCGTATTTAAAAATGGGTTTGCTGCAAATTGTCTGTCTGGATTAAACTTTAAACACGGTGTAAAAATCTCCATTTCGTGTTTATTTCTAAAATAAACATCAATTAGTACTTAATAAAATATACCTACACTAATATTTTAAGAATACTATCTCTATTTTACTACTAGTAATACACATCGAGTTTGTAGCCTCATGGCCTTGTTTCTGCGAGAATATTTGCACAAAAAATACTTGTCCATAGACAAGGTCACGTTTGGGGAAAAGGGAGTACATTACAATAAACTACTCCCCTCTCCGCCGTCCTTTTATCTCATTTGCCGCTTACCCACTGTACACTGATCGCTCAACCGAATGATCGATATGATTTATTCTTATTTTATTTTTTATATCGTGCTTATGAAATAAGAAACAAAATTTAATTTATAGCTTTGATTATGAATTATGTAAGTTATTTTAAAACTATCTTTAAACATATATTAAGGGGTATGAACAGTGTAAATGTCAGAATTCGAGGTACTTTTTTTTTATTTTATAAAAAGATATCGGTTTGATGGATTCATATCAAACTTTGTACACATCTTTAGTACATTAATAAGTACTTATGTCTTATTTACATTTTAATGGTATATTTTGGCATAATGATCCTTTGAAAATGGCACCTCTTAAATCAGACCTCGGTGGCGTTCACAGCAATTTGTTCAAGGACAGAAACGAAAAAGATTCTTAGAATATATGTTATTAGTTATAGCCGGACGTAGGATTTTCAAAATATCGTTAGAAAAAAATGGCGACCATTTAAAAAAAATCATAATTTCCGCGAATTTTTCCATAGAAAATTGTTTGTAAAAAAAAGATAAAAAACGGTTACGTCCGGCTGAAGAAGCACGTTTCCTCTACAAAATTTATTTTGAATCAAATCGATTGGACGAAAACTGTCTTAGTTATGCTGTCAACCAGGTCAAAAAACATGATTTTGAGTAGCGGCGTTTAAAGTTTTGGAAGAGATAAATCGAATATATAGCATGACAGCATTTGGCGCTCTTTTCGAATACTTAACGTTCGAATATTCACTTGATACTTGAGATGCATACTCTTTGGGATGTAAACTAATAATTTATAAACAAATAAAGAAATTGATTTTTTGAAAATTTTACACTGTTCATAGGTACCCCTTAATAGGGTTGCCATTATATCACCTTTAAAGATAATGTTCTCTTTTTGATCTTCGATCTTTATTTTTTTTCAATTTAATGTATAGTATTTTTAATTTAATTCCAAACAAGATAAAAATTACAAATCAATACAATTAAAAAGGGCCTAAGAACACATACAATATTTTTCCGTACCTATTATTTCAATAATTAATTCCATCACTAGCAAAAAATAAACACGTTATTTTACCGAAACTTTTATTAAATTATTAATTACCGAACTTTAATAACCTTCATCAATTTTAAATTTATACTCGCGATTAGTTTTTTGACATATGTGCATACGTAATATTCATACGCATGATATTTTTAATTACAATATATATTTTTATGGTCTCTGACCTTCGGGTACTTAAGATATGCGGGTGTTAACACGGAACACAATTATTTATACATGTGTAATTAAACCGTCCGTATGATTATACAGCTGTTGAGAAGAATTTTATTATCATTAATTGTACAATAATAATACATTAACGATAATGTACAGATGAGTGCAGAGTTACCATATATTGGATAAGTGTTCTAAGAATAGACATTTTGTATTTGTCGAAATGCTTATTTTTTTTATATACATATTATGTCCCATTATCTTTTAATAATGAATTGATGACATTTAAAATATTGGTTATTTCCAAGAGATATCTTTCATTGGCAAAAATTATTTATGTATTTTTTAGCGGAATGAAAATTAGAAAAGAGAAAAATACTTATTAGCATGATTTAAAGATACATATGGACGATTTTTATAAAAAAAATTTTAAGCTTTAAAACTTATTTTTCACGGGGAAGCAGCCATTCAAAAATACCTTTAAAGAGTTGGAAAATTTCAGTGAACCTTTATAACGCTCTTAGAGAATTATGGCATGTTTGATCGCTTAAGATTAAAAAAAAATCTGAGCTATTCGAGGTTTCGCAGATATTTTAGGGATGTTTTTAACTTAAAAAAAACTTAGACACTTCAATGATCCTGTAATTTCTCCCAAAGTTCCCCCATGTTTTATGAAAAATATGACTTTTTAGGTCATTTTCAAATGATTTTTTTTTATCAAATGAATAATAGAGGGGCATTAAAGAAAAACTTCCGGCTTTTCAATTCTGCCCTTAGATTTTTTTACGATTATTCGTTCCCTAGTTATAAGCGCTCAAAATTTAAACATATGATTTTTTGGGTTTGTCCCGCGTCGCACTTGTTCATTGTTCGACGTTTCGACCATCGTCTCGTGGTCTTCTTCAGGTCATATATTTATAGTATAGCTATTGTAAAAAACGTTGACATTTGCTATAATACTTATTATAGCAAATATGACCTGAAGAAGACCACGAGACGATGGTCGTAACGTCGAACAATGAACAAGTGCGACGCGGGACAAACCCAAAAAATTAAACAATTATACAATCAAACAACCGCGAAAGTTTGAGAACAAAAATATGATTTTTACTTTGATTGCACATAAGTAGATCAAACATGGTCATACAGCAATAGAAAAAAAGTAAATTAAAGAAAAAATACTGATATACAGCAACCATTGATTTTAATTGACTAAAAAAAATTTGCAAGGGCTGTAGACCCTCTCAAAATTAATATAAATTTTTGAATTTTTTTTGGCGTTTCACCTTAAAAAAATATGTCATCCTGAAGGATAATAAAATTTCAACAAATGATTTAAAAACTAAAATATTCAAGTAAGTATTAAAACTTTTCTCTTAAACTCTTCTACGATCATTTTGGCGGAGATCCAGCTATTTAAAAATACCTAAAAATATTGGAAATTATTAGTAGTGATCCCTTAATTTCGCATTTATAATGTACATTACTTCAGGATTACATTTAAAATTATTAGGTTTGCAATTATATTTCCACGTATAATGATTTTGTTAAAATTAGTGGACAAATGTAACAGGCAAGTTTCACAATAAAGCCCCGCCCCGAGCTGAAGAAGGGGACCCAATATATAAATAAAATAAAAAATTATATGTGATTTTTTAATAATTTTTTTACTCTTCAGCCAATTATACACACCAAAGTTACTTGAAGAAAGAAAAAAGGTATTTAGGTTTTGTGATTTAAAAAATATACAAGTGTATACGGTAGCTACGAATATTTATTCTGCCTAATACAGCCCCCAACTTTTATAACAAGCCTCTGAATGTACAAGCACTCAAATTTATTAAAATAAGCATTAGGTATAATAATAACATACCAATAAAGTTTATAATGAGACCGCTAAATGCAGTGCGCGAATTGTTTGTTCAATACTCATGCGGTTTTTCACATTATGTACATAACACACATTATTAAATTCAAGTTCAGGGCCAGCTTTGCGCTTACGTATAGAATATAAACAGCCATCCATATACGTATATGTGAACACCTATATACATATGTATGTATTACAGATAATACATACATATATGAAATTATGTAGTCATTGAGATTTTTCTTATCAGCATAAACACACGAGAGTGTTTTATTTTTGTTACTTTTGTGCACTTATTACAATTTTATTGTAATAATGCTCTTTCGGTTATCTGTTAAATGCAAAATGTTTTATCGATTTTGTTAATTGATGTTTATAAACATTGATAGTTTTATAAGCTTGGTGAGAGTGTGGGGGGGGGGGGTAGGAAATGGGGTACTTCCTGGGATGTAACCTAACCTATACGGTAATATAAGCTTATAACATCATTTGACATTATTTTCTAATATTCCATTGTAAATCTTATTTTAGGAAATTTTTCTGTGGACAACACCAGAAATTTACCCCTTCCCACACAACAGATTTGTCAATATACAATATAACCACTGTGATACATAAAAATAAGAATCCATACTAATATCATAAATAATATGAAAGTGTGTCTGTCTGTTTTTTGTTTCCTTTTCACGGCTAAACCGGTGAATCGATATTGATGAAATTTGGCAGGGAGATAGCTTGCATCATAAGGAAAGACATAGGCTGCTTAATATCTTGAAAATTGTACCCCGAAAATTTTATTAGATAAAAAATGGATGTAAATGACATTTGCACGAGTGACCTGTTTTATTGACTATAGCAGAAATCTGCCTTACCTACCGTTTTTCTTTTTTTTCATCTCCATTCATGACAGTTTTTACCTGACCTAAATTCAACGCAAACCATTTGATATACATATTATTATAATATACTAGTAGTGACGTTAAAATATAATAAATAAAACAACTAATTGTCTAAACGTCAAAGATTTAATAAGCAAGGAAACGTAGCGAGCTTTCGATTCACAGAATCATCGTCAGGCTAAAATAATAAATAGTAATTAAATACAATAAATATAATACAAAATATTGGTATTTTAAAAATAAAAATTCAGAATATACCTATTTAAAGGGGAGAATTACTATTTATTATTTTAGCCTGACGATGATTCTGTGAATCGAAAGCTCGCTACGTTTCCTTGCTTATTAAATCTTTGACGTTTAGACAATTAGTTGTTTTATTTATCATATTATTATATAGATACAAGACACGAACGAAGTTGCAGATAATAGCTAGTTACATATAATTACAAAAAAATACCCCCACCCTTGATTTTTTCTGAGTGCGATACTGAACGACCTTATAATTATAGGAATTTAAAAATAAATTATACCGATATCGTTGGAAAAAATTGCACGCAAAGTAAAATAGACAAGAATAAATGCGGAAAAAATATTTCTTATAAGTTTTTTTTACGAAATAAATAATAAATTTGAAATATATATTCAGAAGATTTTCTAAATAGTTTATAATTTAAATATACGTCTTTTAAATTGCTGATTTTTGAACAGATAAACTAAACAGCTGATCCATGGCTTTAACGCACACTTCAGCAGTGTAACAATATTTGCATTATTATATACTTATAAATAAACACTTATAAAATACTTACTACTGCTAACAAAGCAGTATTAAACTTATAAATTTGAATAACGATGAACTGCGAGATTATCGTTATCACAAAACTTTATCGCACTTCAGCTAAATCCTCTAGTGGCCTGTATTCCGCCAAGAGCTATAACAATAATATACATATATATACCTATATATAACAATGCGTAGTATACCGCAGATATTTCAATTAAATATTAATATTACTTAACAAAGGATAGAAAGTGAAAAGGACATAGATAATTTAATTAAATTTCTATCAAATCAATAACCCTTTTATTTATTCTAGCATATCTGCAAAATACTTAAATAATATAAATAATTAAAAATAGATTATTGAGACCCAAATATCTTGAGTTATTAACGATTCACTATAGTTGTTACCCGCAAGACTTCGTCCGCGTGGTAATACAGATTTCTGTAATAATAAAACAGATTTTAATGTTGTATTTACACACTAGATGTCTACGCCAAAAAAAGTATAACTTATCTCGCATATAAATGTCACCCACCCATTTTTTATCTAATACATAGAAAGTCCTCCTCAGGATGCAAGCTATCTCCATGCCGAATTTCATCAAGATCGGTTCAGCAATTAAGCTGTGAAAATGTAACAAAGTACAGACATCAATAAACATTCTGATCCCAAAAACCGTTAGGATTCATAAGAGTTGATGATTTAATTTCAGGAAGAACTTTTTTACGTACATTATAACGAAGTCATTCCATTTATAATATTTATAAAAAAACTAGATTTTGCACCATTTTTAATTTTGATGAAAATTTAGTAAGTTATTATACGTATAAGTGAGCAGGAACTGTCAATAAAAAAATTAATGATCATAGGTTGAGAGGTGGTGACCGTTTTACCCTCGTAGGATATGAAGATTTCGTCGATTTTCATTTTTTTTAACTGCTAACTATAAAATATTTGTAAAGTAGAGTAAAAACACGTTCAAATATGTCATAGCCAACTTAGTGGCCCATAAGAAAAACTAAAGTTAGGGCTCATAACTCAGAAACTAAAACTGATATAAAAAATCTAAATACACCAATCGATTCTACACAAAAAAGTGCTTTGAGAAACCGTCTACAAAAAATACCTATCTACTTTGACAAAAAAGTTATAGCCATTTAAAGAAATTCCGAATTTTCAATTTTTTGGGTATACCGCCTGAACCACAAAGAATTATGAATATTTTTTAATGTAGTAATACTCACTCTTTTCTTACAAATAATTCATCTGATTTAACCAAACCTTTATCTCTTATAGATACTGAGATCCCCATGCTGGAAAAGTTATCTGGGGCACCCGGTATAATAGGTATATATTTAAAATCATATTTAGTTAAAATTCTAGCCTCTCATAGAAGAATGTATGTTGATAAAATTTTATTTTAATTAAATGTATTATGCTTGGTTCTGTTGATAATATGATACTAAATTTACATGTAGATTAAAGCTAAATGGCAGTTAGTTAAAGACGCATTTAGTTATTATTGCTATTGGTAATACCAGGCGTAAGTATTTTAAATATACAATTTCGCATTTAACGTAAAATCTATCTTGCGATATAAAACAACGCTAACCCTATCATTGCTTATATACAATGTATCTGTATCTCCAGTCATAAAACTTGAGTAATGCCTATTCCAGGTCTTCATTTCCTGGAGAACCGATCGCATTTCCGCCAAATCTGGCAAAACTCCCTTCATCTCTCGTTGCCATGGGCGTATCTAGCTTTTGTATCAATATTCAAAGGGGGCAATACTATTTTATGTTTTTACAATCAAAAACTGAGTAATAAGAAAACAATTATGAGATTTTTACAATTTAATGATAATTAAAATCAATGTTGAACGAAACGTTCCAAAAAGATCTTAGCTAATTATTTTTCCAAATGTCGCTTAGGGTTTCACACGATACAAGATGAAAATTCGTTTTAATAAATCATTTTTCAATTTTTAAAACCAACGGACTCATCAAGAATTAAGCCATCATTAAAAATCGTGCAGATGCTAAAAAAAATTAAGAATTTGATTACAAAGATTAAAACAAAAATTATTAAGTTTACTCAAAAATTGTTTGAAACAAAAAAGTCACTTGTATCTCTCTGTGCGCCACCCCTCCTGGCCGGGCGCCTCGAGAAGTCGCACAGTTTCACCCCCCTTCCATAAAGCCACAAAACAAAAATATAGGTTCTCACTTAAAAATCAATGTTACTATTAAAAACCATAAGACTACGAACGAACTTTTTGTATTATACTAGCTGTACCCGCGGCTTCGCTCGCGCGGACTACGGATTATTGTTTAGAATTTTTGAAAAACATAGTTGAAAAATTATAGATCTTTTTATACAACACAATTCTTTACTACATTATATTATTCAATATTTAACGGTTTAGGGAGCGTATTGCAAAAGAGCACGCTACGCTGGCGGCAAACTTTTTTTCCGACTTGATTTACTATTATTGTCACTGCTTATTCCTTATGTTACCTAACATAACAAAATATATACTAAAATCTAAGCAAAGAATTAAAAAAAAACACGTAAATCGGATAAGTAGTTCTCGAGTGATAAGCGCACTAACGGACAGACAGACAGACATAATTATTATAATATTAAAGATATTATAATTATTAATATTAAAGATCAAGTGAGCGCATACGCGGTAGTTTCGCCGCACGACGAAAAACCTCTCGTGTAGGTATATTCATAATCTAAAAATCACCCTGCACAAATAAAAATTAAAGATCGACTCAAACCCGAGATATTAGTTCCAGTTACGTAACACTCGTTACGCTACTGATTCGTCCTGACCTATATATTCGCAAGCCTCACAATAATAAGGTTAACAGTGTGCCATAACAATAGCGGCTAGATATTTATACCATTGGCATTTGGGCTGATTTATGCCCGTAACACATCAATACGTATGTGAGTTTTTGTGGTACAAATATCGAACCGTGCCGGTCCATTGGCAACAACGCGACTCACCTTTAAAATAACACTGTTTATATTATCATATGTTATTCAGGGCATGAATTACATATTTTGTTTCAGTATATATTAACTATTTTGTATAGTTTATCAGGACAAACATATTACTAAATTTCGATTTCCAAAACGTTTGAGTATATGTTTAAAACTATTAACTTAAAAATAATATGCAGAATAAAAAATCTTTGGTCATAATATAATAACTGCAAAAAAGTTGTACCTATTTTGTTCAGATATATATTTTTAACAATGCTTTTATTAGCTTAACCGTTAACCTGTAACATCCTAACATTGTAAGCAAATCTTACAACTCACTTTTCACCCACTACTCGGACTCCTTAAAAGCTAACAATTAGCCCAAGCGTGTTTTTTAAGTTATTTAAACTAAAATTTATTATTTTTTAATATTTCTCAAATTAAAAGACAAAAAACTAAACCGGAAGATGTGATTATCAGAAATGACCTAAAACCACCAAATCAATTATTTCGGAATAGAAAATAACCTATGTTCTTTCTCAGGATACAAGATATCTCCCTGAGATCGGTTGGGCGGTTTAGCCGTGAAAAGGTAATAAGTAGAGACAAAGTTACTTTTAAAATTATAATCAGTGTTGGATTTGCCATTAGGCCCGGGCCTAGGGCGCCAGCATTTTAGGGGCGCCAAAATATTAGAGGCTGCATAATTTAAAGAACGATTGAAATTTAAAAATCAAGTTAACTTAGTTTTGATATGTAAAGTGTAAAGTATTTAAAATAAATAAGTATTAAACAAAAATAAGTAATTATTAAATTATTTAACAAAAAATTTTTAGAAAAATGTTTTTTAAGCATACCATATTTATATTTCTAAAACTGAATTGTTTTCATATTACTAATATATAGGTAATAAAAAAACTAACTCGCTTGTATTTTAATACCAAAAATATTTATGTTTTCACGGTTAAGGTGTAAAATATTAATTCTTCATATTTATTTTTTAGAGTCAGATTAATCTCACTAACTGTTGGGCGCCCCAAAATACCTTATTTTTTTTTAGTTTTGAATAAAAATAAGGTAAATTTTCGAACCAATATTTACTACCGGATTTTAGATATTTTGAGCGTTCAATTGACCAGACGTAAGAACGTATATGAACAGCTTCACGTCAACTTCAATTTTTTTGATAATTTATCTGAAATTGATACAAATGACTTAACAAATCAAGCAAATAAGTTAGTCAATAAGTATCCGAATGATTTGGAAGAGACGTTTTGTAACGAATGCATTCATTTACATTTTCAAATTAAACAATTAGAAAATAATGAAGACGTGCGCCCTGCACCAAATATATGTAATTTTTTACATTCACGTCATCTTTGCGAGGTATATCCTAATGTAGACATCGCTTTACGCTTATATTTGAGTATTCCAGCTACTAATTGTTCTGGAGAAAGATCCTTTTCTACTCTAAAAAGAGTGAAAAGCTATTTGCGTGCAAGTATGGGCCAAGACAGACTCAATGCACTTGCATTGTTGTCTATCGAAGCGAAATTAGTGCAAGAAATTGATTATGGGGATATCATTAATGTTTTCGCGCAAGCTAAGGCAAGAAAAAAAAAGTTTATCTGATATGTGATGACATAAAAAATTTATGTATGCTTTTTTAAGAATTTATTATTATATAAAAATTAATAAAGCTTATAATAAATATATTCAATTTTCGTAAATTAGATGTTTTATTATAATAATTATCACTACAAAGCAAAAGGGGCGCCATATCGGACGGGGCCTAGAGCGCAGTCGAACCTAAATCCGCCACTGATTATAATATATAAGTTTTGCCTATGGGTGGTCGTAGAAAATTTTTCAGAGAGTAGTTTAAGAAATAATTACATCAATAAACTTTAATTTAATCTTTTTTTTCAAGTAGATTATAGAATATAGCGTCAATTTTCTCACTCCTAGAAAGGATGCAAGTTCACCATTTTCCCTCTTCTGAGGACGCTTATGGATCCATATATATTTTTTAATCTGTAAACCTTTTTTTATAAACAATATAATCCATTTTGTCAGTTTTTAAGTTTTTTAAGCATACTTGTTTATAATTCCGACAGAACTAGTGAACCGATTTTGATGAGATTTTCACTATAAGAATAAATTAGAACTATAACATAATAATTAATCTAGGAAAATTATAAATAATATTGTTTCCAAGAAAATAAATAAAAATGAATGATAACAATTTATTTATATTGAATAATAATTAGATCTAACATTAATTAAGTAAACTTAATTAATATTTACTAATAAAAATGTATAAAATCATTACACATGGGCGAAGTCGCGAGAAAATAAGTACTTACTGATGTAAGTACTCTGATTCGAAACAAATTACATAAATTGACTATGAATCTGTTATGTTATGTATAAGTGATACAGTAATACATTATGTAAATTCTCTCACTAGACAGAATTATTTATCTATATAATATACGCAATGTCGTTCGATCTTTTATAATTTGTTAATCATGCATTGAACATACCTAATTAAAAAAAATATTGAACATAAGTTTAAAAAAAGGGGTAGAGATTATTTCCTCACCTTTAATAGCAAATGTATAGGCGGACTGATACTTGGCCTCTTCTTCTCCTGATGGCACAAACAAGACCTGATCCACGGCATTGTGAGGACGTTTTTACAGCATCCGAAACATTGCAAACAAACAAGGAAACAAACAAAACGTATATGGGTCACGAGCACACACACTAACACAAACAAGATTTTTATTTCATGTGTAGAATTCCCAGATACGTAAAAAGTTTTTTTAAATTTTAATGTTTTTTGTTTTGATGTAAAAATACTTGGTTTATGATTATGATAAACTTTATTTTATTTATAATTTTTTTTATATTATATGCCAGTTCTAATTCTTGTAATTTAAGTAGTGACAATACATTTATTTTGTAAACTGATACTAGAAATATCTACCTTATAAATATGCACTATACATTAAAATATTATATAACTTTTTATAAGAGATATTATGCAATTATTAATTTAGTTTTTATTTATAATTGTATTGACTTGTTAATTAAAAGATACTGCTTTATTGACGGTTATAAATGAATACTATGAATATAGTATTGTATTCTTTTTAATAAAGATACGCCAAAAACTAAAATATTCCCTACACTTAGCACATAATTAATTATTTTTAAAAAAGCACAAAAATGTTAATGTCAAGCAAATCCACACATAAGTTCGTTTTGCACGTTAGATCAAAGTTAGTACTGTTAATTATTGAAACAAAAACAAAAAACTATCGTGTGATTGTTATAAAAACATTTCGTTATGTTCTCGGATCGTAGTAAGTCACATTTATACGTCAAGGTCAGAGCGCGACTGTGGCGTCACCTCTTGCCGGTTGCCGGAACGCGACTGACGTGACTGCTGCTCTATCGCTGGAGTACCGTGCGCCTGTAGAAATGAGAGCCATCAGCTGATGTGCGTTTATTATATTGGCGGCGTTGCTGCTACCCTTGGACTAGGATAACTGTGTTAACCCTTATTGCATGACTGACTCAATGATTTTATTATAATTTAAAGTAGTATTGTTATGATTATAACAACATAAAAAAGTTATTAAAATAATAATTGTACAATATTCAAATGGTTTTGGTAACAATGACCACTATGAAATTTTTCAGAAAAGAAATTAATGCTTAAGATTTCTACTTTAAAATTCCTTTAAAAAATGGATTTTCATTTATAAATATCATGAAAAATTAAAGAATGCACAAAATTTCTGATTTTTTGCCGGTCGAATTCATTAATATTTCATCAGGGACTCGATGAAAAAAATCGTAAAAAAATATTTTTTTAAAGCTTTCAATTTGTACAGAGGAAATTTTGCTGTGATTTAAAAAAACTACCTTTTTATCGAAGTATTGCTTCGCTAAAAATCGATCAATCTTCAAGTGCCCAATAAAATGAAAAATGGTACTTGAACCATTTTTTATTTAATTTATAAGATAATTTGTCCAATTTAAAGAGACTCATAAAACGAAAACGACAATTTTAGCTGAAAACTTTAGTAATTTGTCTTAAAATTAGTTAAAATGTTTAGCAAAGATATTTGAATATTGCACATATTTTTAAGAAAATAAAAAATTCTTGTAATTTTGTTGACAAATGAATGTTTTGTTTAATATAATAAAAACTGGAGTGCAACCTTGGAGTCGTCGCTATGTGTAAAATGTTCCCTCAATCATACCTAGGATTTTATTTTGATAAAAATACTGTAACTTTTTGAAATGTTCAGAGAAATAACTTTTTTTAGTATTCATTGAAAAAAAAATTTTTTGTCACAAAAATTTAATTTTAAGAAATCTGTAAAGCAAATGTGTGAAGGGTTAACCACCAAATGAGTAATTATTGATAAGACTGAATAGAATGTAATTAAAAGCATATAATAGTTTTTAAAAGTATATTTAAAAAAATTAAATTTTAATTGTACAATTAATTTATTTAAATATAGTGAAATAAGAGAAATCGGCAACCATAAAATTTTGTATGTGGAATCTTGTAAAATAAACAATTCTTTTATTAATATAAAATTTTAATTAAATTATAAAAAAAATAATAGTGACTGAGGGGGGGGGGGGGGGGGTAATTTTGATATAATTCCCACGTCGATCAGTATATTAATTTAACAATAGTGAAAAATTAAATACATTTATCAAAACTATATATTATCCGCATTCTAAAAAGCATACTACAATAATTATAAAGATATAAAAAATGATTGGAATTTATAATCCCTACAAAAGGCTGAATTGTCTTTTTACCTTCGAGCGTCAAACAATGGTCACGCTGTTTGTTCCACAAGGAGTTGAACACGAGAGAGATAAATTCTCGTGCCACAGGTAAAAAATAAAATACAGACCCGGAATAACATTAATTCATTTTTTTAATATTTACCTACAATATTATACAGAAGTTA
This sequence comes from Sialis lutaria, assembly GCA_949319165.1. Classification (NCBI taxonomy): domain Eukaryota; kingdom Metazoa; phylum Arthropoda; class Insecta; order Megaloptera; family Sialidae; genus Sialis; species Sialis lutaria. Next base: position 21,636,728 of record OX439241.1, read on the forward strand.
TTATATCTTAAACAAGGTACTGTCTAATTGAAAAAGGGTTATATTTAATTGCACTATATGTATATTACAAAGTATTCACTTTGTACATCGAACATAAATTGTAATACTTTGCACTTAAAATTTCATAATATGCACTATATAGGGTGTCCAAGATAAGCGTGAAATGCATGGGGATATCCTAAACGGTAAGAGATACAGATGTGGTTAAATGAGATGAATTATTTGTAAGAAAGGGGTGAGTATTACTACATCAAAAAATATTAATAATTTTATGTAGTTTAGGCGGTATACCCAAAAAACTGAAAAATCGAAATTTCTTTAAATGGCTTTAAATGTTTGGCCTACTTAAATGTTTGTAATAAAATATTTTATAATTATCACTGGTATTTATAAATGTCACTGGTTTTTCGACTTATTTTCGAAAATAAATGTGACAAGTGACATATCGTTGTAAAGTAGAGTAAAAAACACGTTCAAATATGCTATAGCCAACATAGCGGCCCATAAGAAAAACTAAAGTTAGGGCTTGTAACTCAGAAACTAAAAGTGATATAAAAATTCTAAATACACTGATCAATTCTATACAAAAAAGTGCTTTCAGAAACCGCAAACAAAAATTACCTATCTACTTTGACAAAAAAGTTATAGCCATTTAAAGAGATTTCGAATTTTCAGTTATTTGGGTATACCGCCTAAACCACATAAAATTATTAATATTTTTTGATGTAGTAATACTCACCCCTTTCATACAAATAATTCATCTCGTTTAACCACATCTGTATCTCCTACCGTTTAGGATATCCCCATGCATTTCACGGTTTTCTTGGAGACCATACACGTGAATATACATTTTAATACTTAGCAATTAAAAATTAATACACGCGAACATAAATATTAATATATATTTTATTTTTTTAAATGATTTGTAAAATACAAATTTTTGAAGAAAATGAGTGATAGCACACAATCATAAGATAAAAATTATTGCACCTAGAGTAAATACACTCAACCGTAAAACAAAAAAATAAAAATAGAATCTCCAGAAATCATCCTTTAAGTGCCGTTTTCTGTATTTGTAATAATATTTTTTATGTATAAATGTATATATTCTTATAGACGGATGTCTACCAAATGATTGTATTGCAATAGATTTCGATTTTAAAAAATAGATATGTGTAAAATGTGCTTAAAACATTGCGCGAGGGTCGCGTACCTTGAAGACCCCATTTTGCTCTGTTCAGACGTAGTAATTTTGGTTAATTTTTTTTCAAAGCATTGTCAACTAATGTACTTTCGATTCCTATGAAACAGAAAGAGTTATCTCGATCTTGCTGGTTATGTGGAATATATATATGTTTAACCGCAGCTCTATATTACATTTTACATAGAACGATATCGTATATTCTATGGAAAAGTGCGCCGAGTTATTAATAACTCTTTATAATTCATGAACGGTTTCTCCTGCATAAAAACCCGTAGGTTCGTTTTTGTAGTAAATTATCTCAGCTACAAATTAGTAAGATAAATTTTTGCTCGAAAAGGCCACCGTTTTCGTGATATTTGAAAAATACTGTTTTTGTGAACTTTGACCCCACAAAATTGACACTTGCACAAGTCAAATCGATGAGGAACTTTCACACATTATTAAGTACCTTTATACTAAGGTGTATGCAAAAATTTAGCCTGTTACAAATTTTTTCCTTGTTGTACGTCTATTTTTCCTGGACTAAAGACGAATATTTAATCGTTTGAAAATATAGAATATCACAAAAGACACATTAAAAATATCAAATCTATTTGAGGCGAAAGGCGGTTGATTAGATTTTAGACAAGATTAAAATATAGAAAATCACAAAACAATAAAAATATCAAATCTATTGGGGCGAAATGTGGGCGATCAGTGTTTAGGTTAGATTAAAATATAGAAAATCACAATAAATACATAAAAACATGTAATCTTTAAATTTGACCGGTCCAAATTGAGGTCAAGTGCAAAGTATTATTTTTTTAGTGCAAATTATTTATTTTTAGTGGAAATTATTTATTTAATGGGATATATTATTTTTTCATGTAGTATATTTGTTATAAGTGAACAATTTTTATTATTTAAAAAAAAGTGCATTTAAATAAAAACCATTGAAAAATGGATTGCTATAAAAATGTTCTACAACTTTATATCCATACTATATAGTATTATGCGGTATTTAAACCGAGAAAACAAAACAGAAACACGGTGTTTTTTGACAAAAAAGCAATAAACCCTATACATTTTTAAATACGAAGTATTTTAAAAGAAACGATGTTTCTGTTTTGTTTTTTCGGTGTAAACACCGCATTGTAAATGCGAAAGTCTGTTTGTTACCTTTTCACGGCTAAATCGCTAAACTGATCTAGATTAAATTATACAGGAAGATAGCTTGCTTTTTGAGAAAAAAAATAACTCAAATTTATTGAAAAAAAAAACCTGGTGGAAAAAAATGTTTAGGTCAGCCAACAATTTTAGTCAGGTATATTTTACAGCTCTTTTTCAGTTTTCTCCTCATTAAGATATTACTAAATCGCTCCATTGTAATTGTAGTGTTATTCAGGCCCTGGTTTTGTACCGCGAGCGGTGTCTGCTAACAATACAACAATTTATGAGGGTAGATTTGCCCGTAAATGCGTCCTCAATGAACCCAAACATTGCTAATGCAAACAGGATGTGATTGTGAAACTTTGACGTTTCATTTTTCAATGTTTAATATTGTAAAGAGTATTCGTGCCATGTCATGAATGAGAAGAAATGTTTTTCCTGTTTATATTTATTCTTCTAATTTTGTATTTTTATACGAGTATTAAATAGATACCTACATTTGAAATGACAATTTATTTTTAAAATTAAGTTTAGTAATATTGAGTGTGCACGATTTATACTAGATTTAAAAAGTGTGAGGACCAAGGCAGCATATGTTGGCTGAACAAAACAAAAAAATAAGACAAGTGCAAGCTATACTTGCACAATTAGTGTTCCATACCATCAGCTCCCCTTTTAAATTATTAAAAATTGTGAAAAACGTGTAAGGACAAAAGTTGTTCCTTATGCGGCGTTTACACCGAAAAAACAAAACAGAAACATCGTATCATTAAAATACTTCGTATTTAAAAATGTATAGAGTTTATTGCTTTTTTGTCATAAAAACACCATGTTTCTGTTTTGATTTCTCGGTGTAAACACCGCATTACATTGTAAAAAATATTTTTTTCTTGAAAAACTTTTTCTTTGAGACAGTGTTCAGCAGTTACAAATAAATAAACAATAAAATCGCTTACAACAATTATTGATAACGCTAGAATTTTTCAATCCTGATAATTTTGGATCAATCTACACCTACTAATACTCAATGTTAATGATTTTTGAAAATTTTTTCTGAGCGATTCTTTTCGTGATAAGGCTAGGGGACAACAGTTTCTAAGCGTTTTTCCCGAAAAATGTTTTAAAAAATGCATAAAAAACACATCATGTATATTGTTAAATTCGTGCTTCAATAAGCTTTTATTTGACACCCTACACAATGTCCTTAATTTTTTTCCATTACCTCTATCTCTCTGTTAAATACCAAATTTTTACGTCGAATAATTTCGCAGAAAAACGACAGACGGACGAATGGACACCAAAATAAATCTATAAGTGTTCTATTTTCACGGAATACTAAAAATTACATGGATTTCTCAATTTCTAGTAAAGTTTGCCATACAAATAAAGTTTTGGTACCTACGTAAATAAAATTATTGGCGGTGAATGCGGAATTTTAGAAAAACCGTGATGAAACGTCAAAATTTGATTCTTTTTTCATACTTTTTCAATTACTGGGTAGCGATAAAAAGAATAATTTGCAATTTGCAAAAATATTCCTAACTCTTGAGCAACGCCATACATATCAGCTAGTTACCTATCTTCTATATTTATAAAAGAGTTTGTCCTTAACCACTCACTCACTCATATATCAACGTACAGCCCAACCCCCTGGACATAGAAACGTGAAATTTTGCAGGTGCCTTCCTTTTATGATATAAGCACCCACTAAGAAAGTATTTTTGGAAATTCAACCCCTTAAGGGTTAAAACAGGGTGTCAAAATTTATATAAGAAAATTTTTTTTGTTGGCATTTATTTGAAACTTATCGAACATACTCTACAATATAAATAATGATAACAATTATTTCAACATTTCCCAAAATTAAACCCCTAGTGTTAGGTGGAAAATTTGTTTAAATTTTTTTTTTTGTATTCATCGAATGAAACATAACACAAGTAGGTACTCTACAAGACAAATATCAGTTACGAAAATTCAACCCTTATGGGAATAGGGGTAAATTTTGATATATTTATCTTCATAATTGTTCATGATATTAAAGTAAATTCGGACAAATTAATATTCAATTAAAAATGAAAGATTGATATTCAAACCCTAATAGCATGGGACGGGGTTGAGGATTTAGATATGTTTATCTGCATACCTGATTTACTTATAAAGGTAAATTTTTTTTGTATACTTCTTCTAACATTATCGTTACATTACATTGCAATGTAAGTTGGAACGTTGGCCGAAGTAATGAACAAACGTTATAATCTTTTTATTTTAGTTTCGACACTGATTAACCCACATATTACTGTTAGTGGTTAATATTGGATGGAGTTAATTAAGTCTATGGGCAGCCGATGCGGGTAGATCACTGCCGCCGAATTAAGCTTCTCTTCATTACTGGTATAAATAATTCACACACTAATGCACCAACAGATGTGCTGGTTGTGTTGCGGTTGTTGAGAAAAACTATTTGTGTATCGTATAAACCAGTGATGAACAACCTTTTTTTGCTCCTAGCTAAATAAAAAATTAAATATTCTGTTCGGGCCGCATAAAAAATATTTTTTTTTTGTAATTTTTTGTTTTTTCGATCTGATTTACTTTTTTAACATACAAAATTAATATTTTTTAAAAAGACCACCGTGAGCCTCACCCCCTAGTCCGCTACTTTACTTACCGATGGTTTCAGCCACATTTATTTCGTAAAACCAGTGACGAGAAACCTTTTTTGCCCTTAGCCAAATAGAAAACTGGATACTCGGCTCCAACCGTATAAAAAATATTTTTATTTATTTATATATTTTTTTTTTGTTTTTTTTTTCGGTTTCATTTATTTTTATGATGTACAAAAATCAACATTTAAAAAAAAAGACCACCGTGAGCCCCATTCCCTAGTCCGCTACTATACTTACTGGTAGTTTCATCCGCATTTATTTCGTAATTAAAAAATATAAATTATATTTTTTTCATAATACGTGCTGAGTGCTGACCTATCTATACTGTAATAATTACTATCGATTCAGTTTCAGCTTTAGGAGAGAGGCTGTCAGGGCCAAAACAAGAAACTCGTGGGGGCCGGGCAGCAAGTCAGTGAGAGGGCCCCCAGTTATGTAAATAAAAAACTTGACTTTTTTTTCGTTAACACTTCAGTATTTTTGTGTGCTTGTAATTTTATTGCCCCAGTGGTAGATACGGCCCTGGAGGCTGTGTGACTGTCTGGCTAAGAGGGGCGGAGTTCAGCCTCGCGGAGAAACACAGCTTTTTAGTAGAAATTAATAATTTTTAAGAAAAGAAACATTGTAAATTGAAAACAATATAAGGCAATCTAATAGTTTTTCTGACAATAATTTTGATTGTTATTGAGTTTAAAAACGGATCAAAAATTATATTATAAGACCTATATGCTGTGAAACCAAAACACAATTTTACTATACGAAATTGTAAAATTTATGCACCCAATTCTGCTTTTGCACGGTAAATTTACAGTCTATCACCGTGTTAAAAAAATCGTGCAAAAAAGATATTATACATAAAAAATTGGGGATTGGCTCAAAAACATAATTTTAATTTTATAATTTTTTTTTATATGAAAGAACTGAAATGTATATAGAGATGTATATAGATATTGAAAAAAATATATTTTTTTCAAAATTAAAAATAGAGAGAACAAAATTAATCGTGTAAAATCAAATCAATACCTACGTGTATAAAAAATTATTGTATTTTTATCGACCGTGCTATTTCAAAAGCGTGTAAAAACAGAACGTGTATACCGTGTATACTGTATACCTACTACCTACCTACTCATTAAAAAAATACATTTTTTTAGCTTAAATAGGATATTTAACATTACCTATTAATAATAAAGACTAAAATGCTCTAAATTACTATAACTTACAATCAAGTATTTTTTTACATGAAATAAGTCAGTATTCTAATAATAAACCTAATTTTAAAATGTACTGTTTAACCTATTTGTCACGTGATCGCAAACGCGTCTAGCAAAAGTGTCACTGGTATGACGTAGTTACTTACTAAAAACGTTAGAATACTCGATCCGTATTGGTTGATTTCAATTTGTTGAGTAAAAAGTTACGTCACGCATACCACGTGACTTTGAATGCGCGTTCGTACGGGAATTTTTTCATTTAAATAAAAAAAGATTATTTTCGACGTTTTTTCGGTATTATTTTGGGAAAAGATACTAAGGAAGTATCTATTATATACATACGCATAATTTACAATTATTTACTTATTTTAAAATTTAGTCAAATACCCTATGAATAAATGATTGGAAAAAAAAATATTTTTAATGATTGACTTTGATGTAAATCTCATCTTTTAGAAGGGTGGATCTCGTCCAGGATGCCAGACTCCTGAAGGTCAGCCTTGCCTATATAATTAAAAATTAGTGCCAAAACCTGAAGATTTTATTTTTTTAAGGTAAAATAAAACAAAAAGTACACTGAAAAAATAATAATATGTATTTTGACCACACAATTTACATAAAAATAATAAATAAAGACAATACAAAAATATTACATATACACAAAAAATAATAAATGTATAATAAAACATTGTAAATATTTTTTTAATATTATTTGTACACTATTATTTGTATAAATATCTATATTACAACTAAAATCATTCAGCAAAATTTTATTAAAACATAAAATTTCATTTTCTTGATGATCAAAAAAGCTCCACATAAAATTTCAGTGAAGGGACTTTTTGGTCAACATGTATAAAATATATTACTCAAAGAAAGCAGTCATTATTATAAAAAAAAATACTAAAATAAATATTTCGGTATTAAATTCAAAAAATATACAAAAAAAAATGTAAACTTACTTATTTTGGAAACTGCGTTTACCATTTACTGACTACTCGATGTAGAAATAGTCAAACTCATTGGTTGATGCTGTTCGTCATCTTTATTCTTAGACAACTCCAGAGGTTTATCCATCTCCGACTGACTAAAATCAGTCGGAAGATCCAAACTCTCCAACGTACTCGAGGCCTTAGGAATTTTACTCAACCCTACATCAATCTTTGTCAACTTAGCCGGCGACGGTCCAGTCAAATCAGCAATAGAAAACTCACTCTTATTTTTAGTCGACATATCAAGCATCTGACTAAAAATATCCGTCATCGATTTTCCTCCAGTCATATCTGACGCAGAAAAGCTCAACTTTGGCGTTTTAATACTTGATATCGACAAATCAGGTGTTGAAAAATCCATCTTCGATTTGCTTGTACTCAACTCAATACCCGCATAATCCAGCTTCGGTGTTTTAATTGACGAGCTCATAATTGAATCAGAAAAACTCTCTGAAACTTTCGGCGGCTTCACGACAGTTATATCTGACGGGATTTTGATTGGTAACCCACTCAAATTCAAATCGTTCTTCGACGTGCTAGCCAAAGGACTACTCGTAGACAACGGCTTCAATAAATTCAACGTATCCTGCATCTTAAACAACGAAGGCGATAAGAACATATTATTAGCTGCTAGAGTTGACTTTGACAGTGGATCCGGTAGGCCGAATATTGAACTAGGGAACTTCCCTGATTGGAACAGGACACTTGCAAGATCACTTGTCAGCATTAGATTCGAGTTGAGAGCGCTTGTAGATGTTGACATCTGAGGTGCAGGCGATGGATTTGACGTAGGAGGATTTGGCGTTGGTACTTTTGGAATCGTGCTCATCGTAGGTGTAGTTAAAATATGTGTATCTACTTTTTCTTCACCGGGGCATCCTACAAGCTCTTTTATGTACCCCCAAAGAGCGTTTTCAGGGACGTCACGTGGAAATTTAGAATTCAATGTTGTCTTTAATTTTTCTAAGTACGTTGCTGTCGAATTGAATGTTTCGTAGAACGTGATGAAGTCTGTTTCTTTTCGGTAGTATTCTGAACATTTTCTCATTTCGTCGACAATTGATGCTGTGAGAACGGAGTCTTGGACTACACTGTAGGACATAAGCATAGGTCGGCCGTATTCGAATGGTTTGTTCTCAGGAGGGGGAATTACCCAGTAGCTGATTATACTTGATTCCAAAGATGGTGATTCAGCATAGTATGGGGCTGTAAATAATATATGTAAATTATTTTTTATATTTTTCTGAAATGACCGCAGAGTATATTGTTACATACGACCAGAATTTAAAAAAAATCGTTTTTTTACAGATTATTATTCTCTATAGTTTTAGGGGTATTTCTGTGAAAGTCAATTGTAAAAATTCCCCATAAATCGAAAGTTATTATAGAAAACGTGACTGCCCAACGAGAATCTGATGAACTTTAAATATGTTTTTCTCAAAACTACATTTTCCAGCACGGTCTGCATGATAACTCATACAGTTTTTGATATTTTTTTATGCTTTTTTTTTAAATATTCGAAATTGTTTTCTCTGTAGTCTGTCGAGCCGGATTTTTGATATTATGATTAAGAAATTTTATAAACATAATTAAGTGTGACATTTATGACACAAAATGCACACTTTTATTAAACTGGCGTAAATTGCCAAATTTTTTTTAAATTTCAAAAATACGGCTTGACAGACTATAACTACAACTTTATTTTACAAGATTTTTTTTACATTTTGCAGATCCATCAACATTTCAAGGAGAAATGATGCAGACTGTGGAGCAACTTTTTTTTCATAGTGCTTCGGGAAACGTTTTTTATGTTTTTGAAAAAAAAAATGAAATAAATTTTTTTATAAAGTTTAAATACTAATAAACAATGTGTAAAAGTTATTTTTATTAATTTCTATTGCTATCCATTCTAAAAACAGTTTTTCTTTAAGCGCATTTTTGGCGCTGCTGGACGTATGTAACCCCTTAACAAATGTGTGTCAATATATCTGGTTTTGTGTGATATAAGGAGAAATAATTTTAACATTACAATAAACAAATAGGAGAAACCTTGTTATGCAATATTTGCTGCAAAGTGATCAATTACTTTTGCATGCGATAGTACAAGTCATCAAAATAAACAGTAAATATATAACGCTGTGGTTCTTAAGGTAGTTGGTCCGTAAACATGTTTTCGTCAGATTTTGTTTAAATTGCACAAGAATATTCCCTAGATTAATATCTGAAAAATAACCCATTTTTATTAAAATTGACCATCTCAAAGTCATGAAAAACGATCTCAAAGTTTATATTTTTAACACAGCTTATATGGACTAACCGTACACTAACGTAACGTTTTATTAGATAAAATTTAAACGTAGCGTCAGTTTTTCATAAAAAACTGACATGTTGTATATTTATATGAATGAAAACAGTATACAAAAAATTGGAATTATTGACCATCCCGTTATTAAGATTTAACCAGATTTACCTACCAAACCATCACATAAATTACAGTATTGTTGACAATGTGGCAACAACGTATTCATTTGATTATAGTAAAAAATACACGAAATAATGAAATAATTTTTTACAAAATATAATAAGTGGATTTAAGGGAATTATAATCGATTTCATTAATTATTAATATATTCTGTGGTAGCTTAGATGGTAAAATATAATCATTTGACAAGTAGTTAATAGTAGATAATGTACAGCGTTGCCATGATCATTTCTCTAAATTATAAATATGTACTCATGGCCTAATGTGATCACATTATGATGGACCAACTACCTTAAACTAAAATTCCTTATTAAAAATCCAATTAAACACTCACAACAAATCACTCCAACACAAGGAGTATAGCTTGAATCTGACAACCCTTTCATTCTTATCTGGTACTCCAACTGGTTATCGATATCTTTGAGAGTGGGAGCCGCTGGCGCGACTGGATGTGAGTGATACCAGCCGACTAGCAACAACTTCTGATGTTCAATCGCTTCCTGTATCTCTCTTTCTACATGCGCGGCGTTATCTCTGTCGGCTTTTGTGTTACGGCAAGGAAAAGCATGTGTTATCGATAGATCTAAATGAAAAAAATTAATTATTAAATATTTATCTGATCCACGATATTTTTTAGTTGCTTACTATGTGAGTTAAGATCCCAATTTCCTGCAAGATATCCAGATACTTCTGATTTCGTTAGATGGCAATGAAAATCCATTAATAAACAGGCATTTGTAGACATTGATACAAGGAACGGTTGGATTTTTCCTAAGTTCGAGAATGGAATACAATCAATGAGAGTGTTTGAATCGCTGAAAAAATAAAACATATTGAATGTATCTACGTACAACTAATTAGTATGGCTAGTTATGAAAACTTACTGCATAAAAGTGCGATTTTGTACTGTATTGTGTTTCATAATGACACGTTGTACAGGAACTGGGGCCGCCATGAGTTTTATAGGTTCGGGTTCCACTTCTAAAAATGAAAATCAAAATATGTCTCATGCAAGTTTTTTTATTTGGTCTTAATATCGATACCAATGGGTACGTGAAAGTGTTTCAAGAGGTACATAAGTACACAGCATGCTCTTTAATATTTTTTTAATTAACCCACATATGCCCAAAATTTAAATTTATACAAAAATTATTTTTTAATCTTGAATTTATATATTTATTGATCTATTAACAATATTACGTAAGCAAAGTTTGAAAATTATTTTTATTTTGGGCCCCAAGGGCCGACCTACATATAGGACGTTGGGCATATCCACTACTATGTCGATCCTATTGTATGAAAATTTACAAAGCATTTTGTGTGTAAACCATCACTACATTTAATACATCTCGTCGTTGTTTTTGTATGACAGTGGCGAAACTTTGCTTGCTTTTCTTTGGGTATGACAAAATAATCAATTCTATTATATCGAATACCCATATTTTCAGTGGAACTCGGTCTTTCTTCTGAAAATGTGTTTTTTGCATTTCTTTGCAATAGTGATATAGTAACTAGCCTTTTTCTAGTTTTTGCTCGTCCTGAAAGGGATTATTTGGTACTGTTCTTTTTCACTGTTTTAGTTCCACGTATTATTTTTTTTCTGTCAGCATAGTTAACAATGGAATGGATATAAAAAAATTACCGAAAAAAATATAAAAATGTATTGAATTTAGTTTGTTTTTAATGAAAATGCCCTAAATTCAATAAATTATCTAGTTAATTAACGTTAAGTTTAGTATAAAACAGAAAAGTACCAAAAATAAATAAATGTGCAATAGTATGAATTATTTGCCCGCAACGGCCTATATATAGGACGCACCAATTTAGAGCGTTATAATTCAAACAAAAGACAATTGAATAAAACAAAACCTATATATACACTAAAAGTAACTATATTTCAGCATATTTATGTATTTATTTAGGTATTAAATATAAATTTTATAGATTTTCAACGTACGTTTCAAAATGAATATTACACTCACTCATTTTTGATTTTAATTTGTTAATAATATAACGTTTTAACAGCTCTTATTTCAACAATCAAACTATATTAATTTGAAATAACATGTTTATTATTAGTTTCGATAGATAGCAGCATCTTGCAGTATTAACGAAAAAATATAAATCGGGTTTTCTAACCGTCCTATATATAGGTCCGTGGGCATATGTGGGTTAAATAATTTTGTGTTTTTAAGCATATTTGATTTTGTTATATGAAAAACAGTTTTAAAATTACGATTTGTATTACATTAATATTTTTAATAAATGCATCGACAAGCGAAAAGGGAGTATCAAAAAACATTGTGTACATTCACCGATATTAAAAATAACGCAAGCAAAGCTAGTGATCTAAATTAAATAAAAATTAAATTGTACTGACCTTCAATTGGTTCTTCTTCCTTCTCCTGGTCTTCTTGTTCTTTTTTCTTCATGAACCATGTATTCTTATAGGCATCAAGCTTTCTGCCTTTGTACTTAACTGAAGCCCACCCACAGCCGGACTTTTTATCTGGATTTATAATCCGTTTACAATGGATGGCCCAAGCGCTCGGAGATGCAAAAACCAGATCAGTTTCACGTGATTTAATTTTACCATCTGGTAACAAGTCACCTGTAAAACGTTGACCCTAAAAATAAGCATTTTATAAAGACTATCCGAAGGTTAGATTTCAGTAAAATGTGTATAATGATTTGTTTAAACTGATTTTATATATATATAATTCATAACCAAAGCTACTTTTGAGCTTGGGCAAATAAAATATACATCTAGTATTTAAAAATTAAAAACAATAATATCTATTAATAATTTATCAAACAAAGTCTACGTCTGTACATATATTTAACGTATTTTTTATTATATATTCTCAAAATAGTATACGATAAAACTCAAAACAAAATACGAAACTACCAAAACCCTTTAGGACAGTGGTTTCCAAACTGGGAGGCGCGGACTAGTGCAAAAGGAGGCGCGAAAAGTTTAACAGAAATTTAATTTTCATAACATCACATTAAGTAAAATAAATAAAAAATATATACATATTAATAAACTTTTATAACATAACATTATTTTTGTATAGATATATTATCTCTTTCTGAAAGGGATGTTACTGTGTAGTTTTAGACTGACAACTTCTAAAAAAAATTCTTAGTGAAAGCACTCCCCTTTATAACACCTAGATTTAATTAAGTTTGTGCTAATAAACAAGTACATTCATCGCATTAAAAATAAAACGCAATTTTTTTCAAAATATGTTTGTATAATTTTATAAAATAAAAAGGGGGGGGGGAGGCGCAAGAGATTAATTTTTTAAAGGGAGGCGTAGTTACATAAAGTTTGGAAACCGCTGCTTTAGGACATTCCGTACATCTATTATATTAGAAAATCGTATATACACTTTTGTTTAAAGCTATATAATTTTAAGTTCTAAGCTGTTTGTAGCTGACTATATAAGATGTATTGATTTGCAAAACATTTAAAAAATACTCTTAATATTAAATAGAAATTTATATTCGGGCTTAGATGTACGACAATACTGCCCCCCCTATAATTCAAAATACAGTAACAGCTTCACTAGGAAAAGACCAACATGCTGATATAGATACAAAAAGTTAAATGAAAATATATACAATATTATACTTAGTAAAGCTGTTAATGTAAATCATTCATACGCTATTAATTTTTTCCGAATAAAATTTAAAAATACATATATCTTGATAATTTCAATAATTAAGTTATTAATTTTCTGATTGATATTTATTTATTACAAAAACGCATTTATGCAAGAATTTAGTGGCTAATATTTACAACATACTACAATACAAAGAAACTCAAGAATCAATCTACTCATGCACATTATTCAGTCACACGGTATATTTATTGCTAACCAGATATTCAATAGACATAGTGCCCTTGCCAGGTTGAAGTATATCAGCATCAAGTAGCATTTGAAGAGTAATTGTACGGCCCGTAGGAGCAGTAGTAACTTTTCCGACACGCGGATCATTTTCCAGCTCGGCCTCCTAATAACCCAAACCCCAAATTAATATTTGTGAGAAATAGTGATAATTTAAAATGTTAAAACCTCATCAATTTCATCGTCTATTATTTCGTCAGCTTCTTCTTCTAATTCATCTTTTTCTTCCTCTTCAGTTGTTGATGGCACATTTGTGTTACTATTGTGGCCCATCAAAGCTGCTTGCAGTTGAGATTGCATTGTTTGTGTTCTGTACAAGTTTTATAAAGAAATAGTGGTGTTATTGTTAAAAAACATCCAAAAGAGTTGAAGCCCAGGAAGAAATCTTAAACCAGAATAAAAACCAGTGTAATTTGAAGAGTACAAACCTTTATAATAAAAAATTTATATAAAAAATGACATGTTATGACAGTTGCTTTATAACGCCGACGCCACCATCTTTATAACTAAATGTCCAACATATTAAACAGAAAATAACTGTTAAAACGTTAGCGTACAGGTAGGTAATTTTGTAATAAAAATAGCCAACAAGTTATAGTACCTGTGTATGTGAAGTTAGCGTTTTCGTTGTTTGCTTATGGCTACAGCATGTGTCCTATACGATGATTGTTTATTGACATATTAAGGATTATAAATGAAGTTTTATTAATCATTTCCTTACATCGAGTGTTGTGGTTTTATAATGGGCTACGACGTAAATCGTTTCCAAGAATCTGTTGACGAAGAATTGATCTGCCCTATTTGTTCAGGTGTTTTAGAGGATCCCATACAGGTAAAAGTAAACAAACGAGAATCGCATCGATTGATTTTATATGTTAATGTATGAATGTGTCAATTCCAGGCACCGGCGTGCGAACACGCGTTTTGCCGTGAATGTATACAGGAATGGTTATCACGGCAGCCGACCTGTCCCGTCGACCGACAGCCGATAACGACAGCTCAGTTACGACCCGTCCCCCGAATATTACGAAATCTCTTAGCGAGATTACATGTATCGTGTGATAATGCAGCTCACGGTTGTGAAACTATATTAAAATTAGACGCCCTCACTACGCATCTGATGGAATGCGAGCATAATCCTAAAAGACCTCTCGCTTGCGAGCAGGGATGCGGATTAGTTATACCCAAGGATGAACTGAAAGAGCATAATTGTGTGCGAGAGCTACGATCTCTAATGCAACAGCAACAACAGAAAATGGCTGAGTTTCAGTTAGAAACTGGCGAACAAAGATTAATGATTAAAGAACTAAAACGAGAACTTCAGTTATTAAAAGTATGTCAATCTTATATTCTTATATTTTTTAGTTATCGTTTCAATTTTCTTTATATTTCAATATTCATATTCAATAAAATCGTATTTATTCTTCAATTGCATGATGTATTTCACGTTGATGAAAATGTCCTTTAATTATTTTTATTTTAAATTAACATATTTTAGTTTCACATGATTCCTTGTATCATTAATTACATATTTTTAAAATTTTCTATCCGATTTGACCAAAGGTCATTGCTCCCAAATTTTAAATTAGGTCAATCAATTTTTGGGTCGTGTCTTCATAGTCTAGTCATGTTAGACAAAAAAAGGAGAATAAAAAGTCCCAGTTAACTAATTTTCCATATACACCTTCGTTTTGGTGTTTTAAAAAACGTGCCAACTTGCTTCAAAAGTAAAACGGGGTCAAAGATCACAAAATTAATTTTTTTGTAAATATGTTTCTATTTCTCGCTGTCCCTAACCAATATAGTTATTAATTATTTTGTTGTAAACAATTATCTGTATGTTGAATAGTAGGTATAGGTCTGTTTATGAGCATGATTACTCACCGTTACTCATGGTGCCTGTTTAATTGGTGCTATTATTGTATTGGTTGATAAATTTTGAACATAATTTGTAGTTTCTGCATTTAATTTTTTGTTAGTATCTGTAAAATTGCAATGACCTGAAAATTTCAAAACGGTTTGAAGGTAAATTGGCTCACCGCGTACATTAACGAGTATTATTTTAAATCAGGATTTTATGCGCGCTATGCAGATCTCAAACCCCACAATGCGAGCGATTGCAGACCAAATGGAGCGTGATGAGGTAATCCGTTGGGGCGGATCCCTAGCTCGTGCACGAGTCACCCGATGGGGTGGAATGATCTCTACTCCCGATGAAGTCCTACAGAGCATGATAAAACGATCCTTAATCGAATCCGGCTGTCCGTCGCATATCATCGACGAACTCATGGAAAACTGCCACGAACGGAACTGGCCGCAAGGTCTCGCGTCTCTGGAGACGAGGCAGAACAATCGGAGGTTGTACGAGAACTATATCTGTAGGCGGCTGCCTGGCAAACAGGCCGTGCTGGTCTTACCGTGTGATAATACGCATATGGCAGATGATATGATGAGAGAGCCGGGACTTGTTATGATATTTGCTCACGGTATTGAGTGAATCGATTATCGAAATTTTTTTTGGTAAACTGAAGAATGTTCTTTAGTTTTATCCTGATATTTTATATGCAAGATTGTTTTTGATCTGACTTTTTCAATGACTGATCCCACCTCTATATTTGACAAATTTTTGCTGTGCAATGATAATTTAAATGATTTACTCTGAGAGTTGCCCAACTGCATTTTCATTGAATGGAATATTCTAGTCTAGAAATTAGAAAATTTGATAAAGAAATAAAGGTGTGAAGTGCGCAGTTGAATAACAAATCAAATCAGTAAATGACTCTCTAATGCTGGTAGCAGATTTATGATGTATGTGAGTCTAAATAATGAATATTTTGGTTACAGTTCATGATAGATAAAAAATATATGAAGGCGGCTGAAAAATTTTCTGGTATCAGTAATAAAATTTTAAATATACTTACGTAAAGTAGTCTATTTCTAGGTTAGAATATCCATCTTAAAATATGTCACAAATAGTACATTATAATATAAATAATTAAAAGATCATCTTTTTACAGTTGAGGCACTTTCGCACCCTACTATAGATCTGTATATTTTAAAATAGTTATTACGATATAGGACTAGTGTTACTGATATTAAAATCGACAATTTTGCATATACTTAATATTGCCAAATTTAGTTTAAGCACACATTTTAGAAAATCGTGCTAATGTATGTACCTACAACATTTTAGATCTTTCGTATGTGTATAAAAACAATTCTTATTGGAATTGTTGAGTTTTCGAATAACGAAACTGAACAATTAAAGACTGTTTTGCATTTCAATATTATATAGATGATAAATGATCTCTTTTATAAACAAATTTGGGTTTTCTAGCGTTAATTAATTATTATTACATACTCGAGTTCTTTTTTTTTCCTAATGTCTCGGAAATTAAAGCCTATATTACAATTGACAATTTTTTTATCAATTTCTTTGACTTGATCAACAATATACTTAAAATAATATTTTTTTTGTTAAAGAACAAAATGCACAAAATAATAATCAGCACAAATTAGTGAAGTTCTTGTACTGTAAAAAACTTTTTAATTAATAAACGTAAATGTCCCTATAAATTACTAAAAAAAAATTGACAATTGTAATACCGACATAATTCAAATTTTCGGTTGATGTTTGTAGAATAGTTTTCATATACATTTATTTCATCTTGACAATTTTTTAAATCTATAAATCAACAGTATTAACATGTGATATAATATCGTTGGTACTTGTTTTAAATAAAAAGTCTATTTTTTCAAAATCAATTGTTGATTTATACAAGTGATCAAAAAATAATTTTTTGATTAGTTTGTAATAAATTAATCTACTGATTGGATAAAAGTAAGTCTCCTTTTTGGCGACAGTACTCCGAAACTATAAATCAAAAAACTTTGGAATTGTATTCAAATTCCAAGCAGAATCTACTTCTGCCGTGCTAAGCACAAAAGCGGTATCTCAGTAAAGGCGAGTTTCGAGAAAATCAACGTTTTGTTAAAATAGTTTTATTTTTACTTTACAGATTGTTTTTTTGATTTATTAAATGGAATTTATTCATTATATTGGGAATTTTGGCGGTATCAAAATATACAGTTATTCGCCTACGTATTATTGATATACCTCTGATTCTCTTAGTAATTTAAGGTAAACCTGAGATAGGAAAAACTTTTTCAAGGGTTTTTACATATGTTTTAAATAAGATATCGCTATTTGGCTTAGTTCATTGGATTCGTATTTTTTTAAGCTATTCGATGCCATAAAAATCAACTTTATGATTTTTTTTGAGATACCGCTTTTGTGCTTAGCACGGCAGACTTGGAGTGTGCAATATTTGTTATATCTTCCTCTACAAGATAAAGTATTATTAAGTTCTAATATTGTTCTTCGGATACCGGTGCTTCTGATGTAGTTTACTTAAACGGCTGTAACTACTAAACGATTCATGGAAATTATTTGAAATTTTATTACATACAACTAGACTATATAACGCACATTTTAAGATTGTTCCGAGGTTTCTATCATTTATAATTCCTGAGTACTATGTCGTCAAACAGAAGACATTTTTATTTATTATGTTAAGATGTCGAATTTTTATACTCAATTGGCAAAAACTGCTCAAGAAGTTGACATCAGTTATTAAGAATAAAAAACAGGGGAGGTTTAGACTAAAAAAAAGATTCAGTGTTCATACTTCTAAATAAATTGAATTAATTAATTCTAGAAAACCAAATTAAATATTTTTGTAAATATATGTTATGGGATTCGAAAATACTTTTACCTGAATTTGTTCATTATTAAATAATATCATATAAAAATTATTTGTTTGTAATTTTGTAGCTTCGTACGCTTTTTTCGGAGAAAATTATCGTTTTTAGCTAGTCACGTATTGCGGCTGCAAAAATATATTTTGTGATAAAATTGTTAAAAGAATTATATGTAATTTTTTAAGCGTGATTGAAAATGAAAAAAAAAATGATCACAAAGCTTCTCGTATCTATCAGATATGACGAGGAAGCAATAACTATTAAAATTATTATTTGAAAGTAAATTTATGTTAATTTAAGTTGTGTAGGTATTATTTGATATTGTTCACAGTAAAATTTGTTGTTACGGTTTTTTTTGTTATTCGTTTGTTATAAAACAGAAATTCCAGATAAAATTTTTAATCAAAGGTAAATAAAAAAAATTATATTATTAACGTAAGAGATATTGATGTTTCTTTTAATTTTAAATATACTTTTTAAGAAAAAGGGAAATAAAATAACGCAGATTATTAAATATTACTTGTACAAGTTTTTCTTGTTAATTTCATTGATTATGTTTTGCACAATGTACGCTATTTTAGTCTACAAGAATTTTATCTAATAAATAAGATAAAATAAGTGGTTTCATTTATCTTTTAATAAACTCGAATTTGCATTTATACTATAATTATTCCATTTTGATATTTTGTATATGTTCATGCTTTTATTTTATGGTTCTATGACTATTTATTCTCGTAATTGGAGAAGAAAGCCTGCACACGAGGCCTTACATTATTGTAATTTCTATCATGCCACAAAATATTAATTTTTAACTTCAATGTACCTACAAGCTCATCAATTCATTTATTTTATAATTACTTTGTATGTTTGTCTCATTACCTATATTATATTTTTTACATTTCGCTTACAAAGATATATATTATTTTTAAAAATAACTGTTTATAGAATACAAAATATATCTGGTATAAATGTAATTGTGTATTTGTTATTTTTGTTAATAAAATTCATCGAATAACGTTTATTTATTTATTTATTTACAGATAAAAAATTTGATTTAGATAAGTGGTTACGTAATATATTAGATACAAAGATTTGATAGAGAAATTTTTTGAATTGCATAAGTACCAAAAATGTATTGAACTTCGATCTCTTAAATTTGAGCCTTCAAGATTTAAAGAGACAGAACGTTGATTTGTATTGGGTATGAAGTGGAGAGATAAGGAAAGAATCAAAGTCCATAAATGCAAAAATATTTCTTAGAGTCCCTCCAGTTAGAGTTACGACAGCATCACCAAAACAGCAGAAAAAAGTCTCGTTCGTTTTACTTAATGCTTAACCCGTGATTTATTCAAAATGTATAAAATATATTTAAAAAAATGACTTGCTTTACTCTTGTACTTTGTACATTGTAATGTGAAAATATGAAAATACTGCTGTTTCAGTGAAACTTGGTTATAACAACAGACCAATCAAAAATTAATTCGAGCTGTCTTATCTCTTACTGAAGGAACTACAATATTTCCCTATTTCCAGTTACAAACTGTAGTTGTAGTGTGGCAACAGTTTTTAGTTCTGTTTTTGACAGAAAGGTCGTGGAGGTTCAAAGGTTAAGAGGAAAGCCGGAAAAATTGAGAAAATGGCAAGTTGCAGACTTTTCGGGGCTTTGAGCCGTATTTCTCAAAGTAACATAAATTTTAGTAGAACAGGTAGGATATCTATATAGATCTTACATCACATGATAATTTATTTTTGATGATGTATCTTTTTAAGCCCTTCATCCAAGATTATTCTGCAGTAGTACTGACCGAGTACATACAAAAACTAAAATTGTGGATAACATTTATGTAGTAACCATCGATTCCCCAAATGCAAAAGTCAACTCTTTAGGAAATGACATAATGAAAGAATTCAATAGCATAATAAACGAAGTACAAAATAATTCACAAGTTAGAGCCGCAGTAATAACATCTGGAAAGCCAGGATGTTTTATTGCAGGTGCGGATATAACTATGTTAGAAAAGTGTGATACAGCTGAAGAGGCGTCATCGATTTCCAGAGACGGACAGAGATTATTAAAACGTATTGAAGATAGTACTAAACCAATAGTAGCAGCAATTCAAGGTTCTTGTTTAGGAGGAGGCTTAGAAGTAGCATTAGCCTGTCATTATAGAATAGCCGTTAAAGATAAGAAAACAGCTTTAGGTCTTCCAGAAGTGATGCTTGGTCTTTTACCTGGCGGAGGAGGAACAGTACGACTACCCAAATTAACGTCTTTGCCAAATACTTTAGATATGGAACTCACCGGAAAGACAATAAAAGCAGATAAAGCAAAGAAAATGGGTTTTGTAGATTTACTTGTTGATCCTTTAGGCCCTGGTCTGAAATCGCCTGAATTAAGAACAGCAGAATACCTTGAAGAAGTAGCGATACAAATTGCTAAAGATATGGCTACCGGTAAACTGAAAGTTGACCGACAGAAGAAAGGACTTATGGATAAAATAATGAGTTTTGTTTTGAAAAATAATTGGGTCAAAGATAAAGTATTTGGAAAAGCTAAAGCACAAGTTATGAAAATGTCAGGAGGATTATATCCAGCTCCTTTGAAAGTTAGTACTTCTTAGTTTTCAATCTGTAATTTTAAGTCTAAATATATTTTATTTCAGATTTTAGATGTAATTCGAACAGGACTCGACAAAGGCTCTGATGCAGGTTATGCAGCTGAATCAAAAGGATTTGGAGAACTAGCGATGACCCCACAATCTAAAGGACTCATAGGTTTATTCAGAGGCCAAACTGAATGTAAAAAGAACAGATTCGGAATTCCAAAAACTCAGATAAAAACCATAGGAGTATTAGGAGCTGGTTTGATGGGTGCTGGTATTGTCCAAGTCTCTATCGATAAAGGTTATAATGTTGTAATGAAAGATGCAGCGCAAACTGGGTTGGCTAGAGGTATCGGGCAGGTACAGACCGGTCTAGATAATGCTGTCAAGAGGAGACGTATGACAAGGTAATATTACTAACGGCAATTATTAAATTTCGATGAATAAGGAACTGAAACGAAGGAACGATTTTTTTTTATTTTACGTATTCTAGGGATCTGGAAGTACATTACCATACTCGCATAGGTGGGCACAGTTAATCGTTAATTCATTAATAAAAAAGTTAACTTCGTTAATCGTTAAAGCGTTAAAATTCCGAAAATTTAACAGAAGTTAAAGTTAACTGAAATTTTGAAATTTTAACGAAAGTTAACCGTTAACCGTTAAAAATTAACCATCCAAAATGTTTGAAAACCTTTTTTTTTTTGCTCTTTCGACAACTTTCTTATGTACTTGACATCAAACAACCAATGTAACGGACTAAAGTTAACGGATGTTAACAAAAGCGTTAACATTTTTTTTAGTTCCGTTAATCATTTTGTTAACTTCGTTAATTAACTATTAACTGATTAACGAGTTAATGCCCACCTATGCATACTTGTTACATTGTCTGACCTGCAAAAGTTATATTTTGGGACCTTTTTGGAAAAACGACTTTACGGTTTCTCTTGCCCATTTAAAAAAATAACTTCGGTTCTATTGGTTGGATTATAAAAATAAAAAATCTGTTTTCTTCATAATGACTTCTGCTACTAATTGAATAGTTAAAAATTAATTATTAGTTTGTAACATAACCTAAAAAAAATCACAAAATCAATGTAAACACAATATTACTGCATTAGCAATAAATTTTATTGTTTTCATTTATTTCAGTTTCGAAAAAGATCGTTACATGGCCCATTTAGATGCAACTCTAGATTACAAAGCGTTCAAACATGCAGATATCGTCATTGAAGCTGTATTCGAAGATCTTTCAATCAAACATAAAGTAATCAAAGAACTTGAAGCTGTCGTTCCACATCATTGCATCATAGCAACTAACACCAGCGCCATACCTATTTCTAAAATTGCAGCTGGATCTTCTCGGCCTGATAAAGTTATCGGCATGCATTACTTCTCTCCGGTAGACAAAATGCAACTTCTTGAGATCATCACGACTGACAAAACAAGTCAAGAAACTGCCGCAGCTGCAGTCGCAGTCGGCCTAAAACAAGGCAAAGTCGTTATAACTGTAGGAGACGGACCAGGATTTTATACAACCCGTATTTTATCAACTATGTTATCCGAAGCTATCAGATTACTTCAAGAAGGTACAGACCCTAAAGAACTTGACAGTATGTCAAAGAAATTCGGATTCCCAGTTGGTGCAGCTACATTAGCGGACGAAGTTGGAATCGATGTTGGATCGCACATTGCTACTGATTTAGCTAAAGTATTCGGTGAAAGGTTCAGTGGAGGAAACCTTAATGTAATGACAGACTTAGTACGAGGGGGTTTCATGGGTCGTAAGTCTGGAAAGGGAATTTATATTTATCAGAAGAATACAAAGAATCGTGAAGTGAATCCTGCTGCTTTAGAAATCATTAAACGTTATAATCTTGAACCAAAAGGAGCTGATAGTGTTGAAGATAAACAAATGAGGATGGTTTCTAGATTCGTGAATGAAGCCGTTCTTTGTTTAGAAGAGAAGATATTGGCTAATCCATTGGAAGGAGATGTCGGGGCTGTGTTCGGATTAGGTTTTCCACCATTTACAGGTAAGAATGTTATTTTAAAGTAATTATATTCTACATACAAAACGCTTGAATAAATTTCCCAAATTAAACCCTAAATGTTTTTCTAAAATATTGTACCACTGTATTCACTGGGTGCAAAGTAGGTAGTGCGGGAAATGAAATCGATCGCAGCGCATGACGTGACCAAAAAGAACACTTTTGGTGAACTAACTGTCATTTTTAATAAGCTCGTTTTTAACTGAAAATAGAAAAGTCAACATGGTTAACTACACTATAGACATAATGTCAATGCAAGTGCTCGTGGTGAGCAACATTGTAAAATCATCGGCGCCATAGTTTGAGGTTATGATGTTAATGTAAACGCATATATGTAATACTCCTATATTGCTAGCGCCTATAAGTGGAGGTATCACGGACTAAGTGAGACAGCAAACACATCTTTTATTTCAAACATACAACTTGACCCGTTGTGCGCAAGCGTGAACAAGCATATACATATACATAAACTGACATATGTGTGTATGTATATGTACAAAATGACGTTTACAACTGACGCACACTTATACACTTGTAAGTATGTATCATGTATGTATGCTCGATTATGTTTGAGACAGATGCATATGTCTGCACCGTATAGTTTTCGCCGGTCTCCAGACCCCTACTAGCAATATAGGAGTATTACATATATGTGTAAACGAATTATTTATTTTTCTATTATACGTTATAATTAAAGAAAAAAATACCAAAAATAAATCATTTTCACGTACCTTTTATGCTATGTTGTCTATATTATATGCACACATTAAATGATATTTGTTTATTAAAAAAATTCGCGGTATTAAACAACAATAAAAATAAAGTTCAATCCGTTCAAACCTTCCCTATTGCTCTCTATTCCGTGCACATAGCCTATAGTCATAAATAATCATCTATAATGATGTATAATGTATATATTACGATATTTTATTGAAATTATTTGTTTGTTAATATGTCAAAGACCACCCTAGTTGCAACCGCTAGTTAGTGCTGTCATTGCGCATGCTGCAAATAGATCTCTTTAAAACAGAGGAGATATCAAAGAAATGCGCACTATTGACTCATTCTGTATAATCAATAGAAATTCGCACCAAAAAAAAACTCAGTGGTGTTTACGTTATCTATCTGTTTTTTTAGGTGGGCCATTCCGTTGGGTTGATGCCTACGGAGCTAAGAGACTGGTTGACGATATGCTTAGATTCAAGGAACTTTATGGAGCACCTTTCCAACCGTGTAAAACACTTCTTGAAATGGCTGATCATAAAACAAAGAAATTCTACCCGAAACATGCAGCATAATCGTGCCTTGTCGTCAATATCATTAATTTGTTTTAAGTTTTTTTCTTACGCATTTTTATTTTTTGTATCGCCAGATGTATTTTTACACCGAAAGTAATTTTTTCCCATTATGAAATATTTCTAGATTTTATATACATATGTTTTAAGTGAAAAAGTGAAATAAATATATATTTTTATGAGGTGCTCAAGTATTGAATTGTAATTGGAGAATAATTTGTCAATAAATAATAAAGATTTTTAATTTCATGAATGTTGATTTTATTTTATTTATTTTTTAGGGTTAAAATAATTTTTATATATTTTTTATTTACTTAACTGTTAATAAATATGTGTTTTCAAAAAGGGTAGGTATAAATTTTACATGAATCCATAGACATAGAGCAGTGGTCCCCAACCCTATGCCCGCGGGCACCATTGTGCCCGCCAACCGTTTTACGTCTGCCCGCTGACTGTGTACAATAAAAAAAAAAGTTTTCAATAACATGTTATGTCATTTATTTTATTTTTTTATTAACTGATTAAAGAAATATAAGTGTATTTATTTGAAAAAAATATTTGTTTATAAATATATTCTATCATTTAACATTTATTCTCTCAAATTTAACGTATACCGTAAAGTACAGCCAGAAAAATATGCAACCATTTAAACTTTTTCTGGCTGTACGCATTTACAAAAATTCTAAAGATAAATTAAAAATATTTTGTTGATGCAGATTTGTTAATAAAAAACATTTGTGCATACATCAAACATTGCACAAATTCGTTCAACAATATATACTTAAACAATGATCAAAGTTTTACGTATAGCATTTTTTACCAGTCACAGCTTACGTAGAAACTAAGAAATATATGAAAAAATGCCACTGAACCTTTTTTAGATTACAAAATTTTCCATCAAAAAGTCAGCGAGAGCATATGTCTGACTTTTTTAGTTTAGGCGTGAGAAACGCCTGAGTACCTAAATCAAAATTGCGATTTTGATTTGAGCACCTTGAAAAAATAAATGGTGCCCGCCGCCCAACCGGTATTCTAGAATGTGCTCTTAGGTACAAAAAGGTTGGGGACCACTGACATAGAGTATGGATTGTACATCTGGGCCCCTGTTCTCGAGTTTTTCGTTCGAGATCTTAAATCTCACATGCCTAGGAGCAGTCGAGATTTTACGTTCGAGATTCTAGTAAATAACTTAGTGACTTTTAGTTTTAGTTTAGTAATCTCGAACGAGAAAAAATCTAACGAACTCGAGAATAGGGGCACTGATTTGAAAATCAAGTCTTCACAAGAAAAGAGATAGAACATACGTTGGATCTATATGATTGTTATTATTGGTTGGGTTTACTTATGTGAACCAAGTTTTATACATTACAGTAATACGTGGATAATACAGAATGCGTAGTTCGTGTTAATGTCGATGCATAGATCTATTTTTTTGAGGTTAATTCTTATATGTAATTCTCATGATAGGTTCTTGACATTAGTAATCATTATAATTTTTCTTAGCAATGTTTCTTTAATAATATGCAAGGTATAATAATAATTAAGATCTCAGGTATATTGTGTTCAATTTTGTTAATTCGATACGTTTGATATATTAATATACTGTTAACTTTTCTTTATTATTAAATAAAGACAATCATTTCATTCTATTGAAGGATTTTTCTTTAAAAGTTCGAAACTTTTTTCAGCAAATAATGTTAAGATTATTTAGTACATAACCGCCGTCAACGTGTTAAAAAACAGCTGATATTGAAGCATAAATAAATATGTAAATAAAGTAAGAATTTCTTCTTTATCTGCTTATCCAGTGTTTCCCTACGTTTGGTTTGCGAAATGACGTTTGTTATAGATGAGGGATGCGCAAAAAAGGGGGTTCGACAGATGATTTAATTTTGACTTGAATTTTTTTTTATATTCCAAGATTATCACCCCCCCCCCCCCCCACCGTTAATATCAAATCATGATAAAAAAAATTCCAACTAAGGAAGGATGTTCTAAATTGTATTTTGAATAAAAACGGGTGCGCAGCATTAAAAGTTTGCGCAACCCTGTGCTATATAAATTTGATCTCTCAGGCATATCAAGCATAAAAAAATATAAAATAATTATGGTCAGTAATCTATGATTGTAAAAACTAAAGGGTTGATATTATTTTTGACTTGTGCAAAAATGAGGTTAGATAAATATTATAATGTGCGAAAAGTACAATATCTGAAATGCAAATTGAACATAATTTATGTAGGTATAGACTATAGAGAAGTACATTAGTTTTGAGTATATTATTTTGCATTGCTACTGAAAGCGGTCGCGTGCGGAGGACACTTGATCCGAAAGAGGAGCCATGAGCGTGAGTCTTGTCGCGCGCTGGCTAGCGGTAACTAGAGACGGGTAACAACGGTCACAGCTCCACTGGGCTGAGCGTCGCGACGGCGTCCGACGCGCACCGAGCGGTCGTGGCGGGGCGCGCGGGGAGTGTGGGGTGGGGGCACCACGTCCGTGCGCGCACTCCTGGGTCGCCGCAGTGTCGCGACGCCAGGCGTCCAGGCGCGACGTCAACGAGACGCAATGCCGAGCTGATGTTTATTTTTACCGACTTGGTGTGTTCACAGTGTACAGTAGATAGTGTTCCAGGACAAATGTTAAGTATGTGTGCATGATGCAGCAACAGCCAGCAACACAGCAGGCCGCTGTGGGCTCCCCGAACGGCAACGTGGCCGCGGACGGGGGGTCCCCCGCTACCCCCGGCGCAACGGGTACGGCAACGTCGGGCAAGACGCACGTGAACGGTGGACGGTTTGACTTCGACGACGGCGGTACTTACTGCGGCGGTTGGGAGGATGGAAAGGCTCACGGACACGGCGTCTGCACCGGCCCCAAGGGCCAAGGAGCGTACTCCGGTTCGTGGCACTACGGCTTCGAGGTCTCCGGCGTGTACACATGGCCCAGGTAATCTAACGCTGTGTGGCTATTATTATAATACCTACTGCGGCCCTCTCTGTCTGTCCTCTGCGTGTCTGTCTGTATCTCTGTATGTGTGCCCCATCCCCGCCACTCTGACGTGTTCTGACAGATCACCACGTCGACGATACTTGTCGCACTTTATAAATAATTCATTAAATAACACAATGCTCAACTTTATTCTTAACGGGTAATTATAATTTAATGTCACCGCAATTACCGCACAATTCAAAAAATTATATTATTTTCGCACCTTTTTCTAATTTATTTAACCTTGAAAACCAATCAGAATAATTAAATATAACATAAAAATTAGGGATCATTAAATACTAAATAAAAATATTTATTTAACTTTATTAGGCCCTCAATATCAAATTGATTGTAAGTTGAAACTAGCTGTCCCTAAAATATTTTATTAGAACTTTTAATATAATTTACTTCATAATCGGAATTTTCCTTTAAATAAATAAAGTTCTATATGCACCGATATACTTATTTAAATTATTACTGTAGAGCAGCGTTTCATAAACTTATGTAGTCTTGGGACCCCTTTTCGAACAATTATTTTTCAGGGACCCCCTCCCTGACAGAAAAACAAAAAAGGTCGTTACATACTAATTAAATACTGGTAAAAAGTAATGTAATAATACTTTAATTTATGCCAAATATGTTTCGCGGACCCCCAGAAAAACTTTGCGGACCCCAGAACCGCTACTGTAGAGCATTAATGATACGGAAGCAATCATCGTAAAATTTTGAAGAGGAATAATCTACTAACAATTAGTACATAAATATTTTATTACAAATAATACACCAATTGTAATTCACAATTACGTTTTATAATTCTTGTTTAAGGTTCATTAAAAACATTTATTAATGTTTCATATCCCGTAAAATTATTATATGTTTTACAATCCA
The DNA here is from genome assembly GCA_949319165.1 of Sialis lutaria. Taxonomy (NCBI): domain Eukaryota; kingdom Metazoa; phylum Arthropoda; class Insecta; order Megaloptera; family Sialidae; genus Sialis; species Sialis lutaria. Next base: position 21,664,935 of record OX439241.1, read on the forward strand.
TCCAAATTACTCTCGGTACCGATTTGTTCAAATAATCGACGCTCTACTATATATGTACTTTAAAAGAATACGTAATTTTTGTACATGATCGGTACCTATTCTTCTTAAAAAAAGTTTCATAACTTTAATGAACTAAATTAACTCTGAAATTATATTATTTTCAAATAGGAGTTATATTTAAAGAAAAGGAGTATTTATTTTGCCACTAGGTACGTTCTACTTACATCAGTCGTATTTTTATTTAGTGCGGGAAACGGCATGGCACCATTAGTTTAAATTTAGGCAAACTTGAAAACAAATAGTTTTATTATGAAAAATAAAATTCTTGATACATGTAATGTATACGAAAATTTTCAATTCAAAACATATTTATTTCTTTTATCTGTTTTCTAGAAAATTGATATAATATACAGGGTTCTCCAATAGTGCGTCCGGCATTGTTTTACGCCCAAACTATTGAAGATAGAGAGTTAGGATAAAATTTTATTATATATATCGACCCTAAAGAATTTCAGGAAAATATTTTCAACCCCCTAAAACCGCTCCTTGGGGGGTAGTTTGAGGGGTACATGCCCGTTTCTCAGTAAAATCAAATGGAATGGTATATCAAAAATTACATATTTGTAAAGATATTAAAAAAATAAGAAACTTTCGTAAAACAAAATTTTCATACTTTCAATTGTTTAAAAAATATGGCCACTTGTTATCAAATTTTAGGGTTTTACTAAAAGTGCTCTAATTTTGTTAAATATTAATGGAATTTTATTATTATTTTAAATTTAAAAAGTAGAAATAATGAACTTTGTAAAGATGTATGATTATTTGAGATTTTAATAGTTTAAAGTGTCATACGCGACATACCAAAAATACAAAAGTTCAATTAGGGATAATTCAAAAATTTTAAATACAATGGTATATAAATTAATACTTTATCTTAAAAAAGACATGTAAATAAACAACTATTGTCAAGAAAATTTTAAATTAAAAATTTTAATTTTCAGTTTTCAATTTTAAAAATTATAATTTTAAATTTAAAATTTTCTTAACAAAAGTTGTTTATTTACATATCCTTTTTAAGAAAAAGTACTAATTGATATACCGTTGTATTTGAAAATTTCGAATTATCCCTAGTTGAACTTTTGAATTTTTGATATATCGCGTATGACACTTTAAACTATCAAAATCACAAATAGTCATACATCTTTACAAAGTTCATTATTTCTACTTTCTAAATTTGAAAAAATAATAAAATTCCATTAATATTTAACGAAATTATAGCACTTTTAGTAAAACCCTAAAATTTGAGAACAAGTCGCCATATTTTTTAAACAATTGAAAGTATGAAAATTTTTGTTTTACGAAAGTTTCTTATTTTTTTATGATCTTTACAAATATGTAATTTTTGATATACCATTCCATTTGATTTTACTGAGAAACAGGCATGTACCCCTCAAACTACCCCCCAAGGAGCGGTTTTAGGGGGTTGAAAATATTTTCCTGAAATTCTTTAGGGTCAATATATTTAATAAATTTTTTATTTTAAAACTCTATCTTCAATAGTTTGGGCGTAAAACAATGCCGGACGCACTATTGGAGGACCCTGTATATTGTAATATTATATTATATTATTATATCTACTACCTATAATTAGTGAACGCTTTTTGTTAGTAGTATATTAAAAGTTATTTAATTCAGTTGGTTTAATAAGAGGATGATAATTAGGTATATTGTACATAGGTATAAACGTAAAATTTTAATGAATCGTTTGCTTTTATTTATTATAGCCATTAAAAGTTATATAACGAATTTATTTATGTAAAATATCAATATGTTTATTTTAGATTGCTTTAATTGAATATTTATTGTAAAATCAATTACATAATTTGTTTAATGGATTATATCATGTGTATTCTGGTTTGGACAAGAATTTATTACAAATTATTATTTTATTGGCCATAAAATTAAATTAAATTCATGCATAAGCGGTGCTTGAATTGTTATTTTTCATCAAAGGAAAACACTAATGCATTTGGTCTGTTTAGAATATAACACAGTTAACTATAGTGATTTTAAAAAATCATTGCAATTTTTTTCTAAAACATTCATTAGCTTCTATGAATACTTAGGGAAAATTTAACACATATTGACCGTTCAGAATATAAGTAAATCATTTTTAAAATAAGCTTTTTTGTATTTCATCACCCATGTCAAATAAAAATTAATATAAAACATAAAAAAAGTCTTTCAGATTTTGATTAAAAATTTTAACAATATAGAAAAATATACTCAACATTGAAAATTTGAAAAAAATAGCTTTCAAGTTTTAAAGATACAAAAAAATAAAATGACTAAATGCATGCACATGACAGGGTTCCGTAACCATTATCACCAACATTCTCTACTTGATAATAGGGATCAATAGCTTTGCAATCCTTATCAAATTAAATAAAAAAGTGATTTCTAAATTTTTCATAAACAGTTTTTGCAACAGTGTTCGTTTTAATTTTCATTGAAAACACTGATTAAAAGCTCCATTCTGAATTTTTTTGCATCGATAGTTTAGTGAATAGAGAGCGGGGGGGGGGGGGGGCAGTCTGATATAACATTGTAAGTAAATATTTCGTGATTGAAGAGATTTTATCAAAAAGTCCTACAGAATTTTGTTGTATTTTAGGAGACCTATTTAAAGATACCCACTCAATGGGATAGATGAAGAAATATTGTTAATACATTTTTTAATATATGGGGGGGGGGGGGGGTAAATCTCAACATTTCTGTTTTTGGGTTATCATTCTACATCCGTATACTAAATTTCATCTAATAATATTAATAGGTGTATAAATGAGAGAATTGGAGACAGACGGTCGGACAGAACAAAACTAGAAGGGTTCCCCCTACTTTTCTAAGAACCCAAAAAATCATAAAAATGTTGTACTATTTGGTTAGTCATTGTGGTTTCGGAAAATCTCCATTACCAAATAACTGAGCAATCGTTCATATTTAAAAATAATAATTATATACAAAATTAATTAAATAACAAACAAATGATGTAAATACATCAGTGATTTATCAATTCAAAACCCCCTCTTGTCCAAATATAACTTTCAGAATAACATGGCAAGTTTTTAACAACTTTTCGCTAAAAATAGATCCCAGGCCAGATTTAGAAAATGGATTACTGTATAAAACATCCAAGAATAATAATAAAATAAAAAGATCTTACAAATATGGCCATATGAATCACTTAACTTGTAAAAGTTTGTGAATAATGTTTATTTACTGTTTCTGAGTCATCTACACCTCGTAATCGATTAAATCAGGAACGTTTTTACAACACATTGGTTAGATATTTTTTCCAGCAATTTTTGTCGCACGCGGAAAATTGAAATATGTATTTTTCATGTCTCTATTTGTTTGAGAATAGAAAAAAAAACGTAGGAAAAATTGTATTATATTTATGACTAGCGAATTGAACCCGGTGTTACCCCAAAATTAAAATTAGGTACTTTTTGGTTAAATTATTTCTATATTTTAATTTTATTTAATAAGCATCGGCGTTTGTAATTTATTAATCAAAACTCTAGTTGCGTTAAAAACTTAAGAACTCTAATTTAGCAATAAAAGGAAGTAGAGAGAGAGATGTACAATATGGCAACTAGAAATGAAGTCAAATCAATTTCCTATAACTCATATAAAATATTTAATTTAGCTATGTTCAAAATTAATTATATTAAAAATAGTAAGTCAATCTTCATTTCTACGTGTTAAGCAACTAATTATCATACTATACAATTTGTATTCAAATGATTTTGTAGTTGAAAATGTATTAATAGATAGTGATTTAAACTGAAACAGTGTTCATCTGACTCCTTTAACACTTAGGGACTCGCGCCTTGATTTGTAACATAAATACTCGCTACCGGGTGCACTGGACCCAGTTTAATATCAAATGTTTATTCCAAAACTGCTGAATAGAAGTGCACATTTACTTTCTTATAAGGATAATTTGTCAATAAAGAAAGAAAATATACAATCATATACTAATATTTATTGTTTTTACTAAATCAAACAGTCATTACAAAAATAAAAGGAACTTTTCCATACTTTTATGACAAGATTTAGAGTAATTGTTGAAATTTCGTAATTACTTATTTTAACAAAATCTTCTATATTTTCTTACACTACTATAATGTACTTATATGAATTAACAATGAGAGATCAATTATTATAAAAAAAAAAAAACAACTTTGAAAATTAACAAAATTAAAATATCTTCTTTGGAATAAAATCACATCTCAGTCGCTTTCTGTATCAAATTTGGTTATGACAATTTGAACAAACTGACGACTATGACCGTCATCTGCAGTGCTATTCTACCGTTGAAAGATACTAAAAGCGGCAATGTCGCACACTTCAAACTTTAAAAGATTTTAACCAAAATACGAAGGACTGGGTCCGTTAGACCCATTAGCGAGTCCCTAAGTGTTAAATAACTTTCAGATTTCTTCATAATATCTAGTGTATCTCTTTAATCTTTAATTCTTGGGGGTGGTTATGACCCCTTGATTCCCCTTTGTATACGCGCCTGGCCGCGTTAATACTATCATTAAAAAGTATGAAATAATGTAAATTAAAATAAATATTAAATATGATACATATATAACACTGGTCTACAAAAAATACTTTTGTAATGTAACAGAGATCTGAATAGGTAATTTAGGATGCTTTTGGTATGATGAAACCGAATTTGTTGCCCAATTGGTTTCATCACGTCAAGGTATTGAGATATTCTAGTCTAAAAGTCCCAAAAATGATTATATTGGCAATGTTAAAGAATTTTTTCTAAAGTTTTCGGTCACTGTAACAAATAGTATTATCTTTCCTCTTTAAAATGAGTTTTAACTTTTTACTGTATGATTTTTTAACCGATATGTACTAGTTTAAAGATATGATATTTTTGTTAATAGAGTGTAGTATAGTAGACACAATGAACTTTACTATACATACATAGGTATATCTTCAAAGTAGTATATTTCGGTGAAGATAAGTCGTACAGTGAAATATAAAAAAACATTTTAAAGAGAAAAGATAGTACTATTTGGAATCATGAAAGAAAACTTCAGAAAAAATTATATACTTAATAATAAATTCCCAACATTGCCAAAATCTTCATTTTTGGGATATCTCAAAAACCTGACGTGATAGAATCATTTGAGCAACGAATTCGGTTTCGGCATGACAAATACTTTCTAAATCACCTATTCAGATCTCTAGGATTTTTTTGTCGACCAGTGTAATCTTTAAAAGATAAATAAAATCCCATAGATAAATTAATAACATTATTTAATTTTTTTAATAACTATATTTCAAACCCAAGGACTGATAGTTTTGGATGAAGCTACAAATTCACAAACAAATTAATGCAAGTACAATATTTTCTACAAGGAAATATTATTTACAAGTAGAAAAATCAGGCGATATTAATTTACATTTTAAACATTTTTTATATCTGAGAAATATTTTCCAGTTTGGTTTTTCAAACAGGGAAATGTATATTCAGTAACGTTAACTCAAGCGAACTAATTTGTAAAATTTATGTATTTTCTTGTATCTATGTTTGTTTTATGCTTGCTTCTTATTTCGTCAGTTTTTATTATTGTTGGAATTATTGATTTCTATCTACTTCATTTTAGAGCCATTAAAAACTAATGTCTTTTTTTAGTTTTCGTTCTTTATGACGAGTAACCAGTGCCAGATTTCCCAATAGACTCGATATGTTTTGGTCTAAGAGACAATTTGGGGGGGGGGGGGGGGGTATATTTTCAATGATTATATTTTTGTTTTATATCCAAAAAAAATTACCCGCTCAATCTGTTATATGCATGGCTTTCACAAAACGGAGAGGCTGACAAGACTCTAGTCTGGGGGCCCAGAGTCAATAAATTATTTTTTTCGTTTTTTCGTTTGTTAACGTATTACAGTTGAAACTGGTTATAACGACATCGGTTAATACAACATATCGGTATGAACGACTCAAAATAAAAGTCATACTGAATCATATAAATTGCCTTTTTTACAGGTTTTAACAGTTATTGCCTTTTACGACCTAATATTATATTTTGATTATATTATAGAATAAAATATTTCAGTAAAGTTTATTAAATATATTGGTAACAGATCAATTTTAATGTTGATTGTTTTTTAAGAAAATTTTTAAGTTACTTAAATTACATTGTCGTATTTATTTACTTCATAAATCGGATATCACTGTTTAGAAATATTTCATAAATACTTCAGAAGAAGACTCTGATGTGTAAAAATATACGACAACGTGGACAACGAATACGAAAGCCTATTATATAGAAGAAAATATTTCTGCACTTTAGGGCTGCACAGCACTTTTGATCTCAGTCTCAAAATAATATGGAAACCGGGACGAGAGTGCCTTAAAATCGAACGAGATGAGATCAAGACGATATTGATTTTAATTATATCTGTTCATCTATTATTATCAAATAATAAAGAAATACTATTTGATACTATTTCAATCAATAATTAAAGTAAAATATATAAAATTTGTCATATTTCAATTTTTTTTGATTATTTCATAAAGAATAAATGGACATATTTTCTGTTCTTGTAAAGATAGTCGTATTTACTTCTGAATTTATTGTATCTACAATTTCTTACATATAGATTAAAGATAGATGAAATGACTAGTCATAAATACAAATATAAATATTGTTAAAAAGAAAATTATATCAGCCAAAATATTTGTGTTTTTACATTCTTACATATATATGAAATATTATAGCGTGACCCTGGGGACGACTTTGACATGTTTATTTTAAAAAGAACATAAAGAATATAAATTCAAACAGAATGTTGAACTGTTTCCTTAATAACTATGTTATTAATATTTGCTGTTTAATCTGAAGTTCCGCTTTAATGTTCATTATAGGAAACTGTATGTATGTATGTATAATGCCAACAGAATACTATTTTATACTTTATTGTAATCGGTAATCAGCTTATTTCTATGTAAGTACATTCGTACAAATATATTATGGTAAAATGTACAACAATCTAATAAATATTATATACTCGTACATACATACATACTAGCGATGTAACGAATGTATGATTTTAAACATTCACGAATGCGAATATTGACTTTTTGGAAAAAGCTAAAAAAAGTTAAAAAAATGTTATTAAAAAACGATATTTTTATTTATTGATACATCATAGTATTAATAAATAATATTCGTAAAAATATTCGCACTTTACCTGCGAATGCGAATGCGAATATTCGTTACATCACTAATACATACATATTATATAAACTAGATTTGAGATTTTATTTTCATAGATGGGTTTTCAAATTTGAAACTAACTATACAGCAAAGGCAACCGAATTTTAATATTTGTAAAAATATACTATAGTTTAATTTAAACTTTATAGAACACAATATGAGAATGGTATTACATTGAGACGAGAATTCTCTCAGACTCGGTCTTGGTCTCGACACGAGATCGCCTTGAATTTGGACGAGACAAGATCGAGACCGTAAATAGCAGTTCTACAAAAAAAACGTATTTTTTTGGTGCAGGGTTTTCAGTATTTTTTTAGGGTAATTTTGGCCCGTTGAATCCAAAATTTCCCTAAAAAAGATAATGAAAACCCTGCACTAATAGTAGCTTGAGTCATAATATATCTATCACACTGAAATGTGCTTTTTCAGCTCTCATCAAAGATAAGTAAGAAAAAAATTATCTTAACTGCGGTAAAACGGTTTAAGGGGGTGAAACACCCCTATGAAAATGTGCAAAATAATCATATTTTTTCAAATAACTCTGAAACTAATGAAAATTTAAAGAAATCTACAATACATAAGTTTCATGATTTTTTATGCTCTTTTGAATGGCGATAGTCAAAATTCGAAAAAAATAAACCGTTAACCCCCACCTCCCACATGTTTATTTTTTTTCGAATTTTGACTATCGCCATTCGAAAGAGCATAAAAAATCATGAAAATTTTGTATTGTAGATTTTTTTAAATTTTCATTAGCTTCATAGTTATTTGAAAAAAATATGATTATTTTGCACATTTTCATAGGGGTATTTCACCCCCTTAAACCGTTTTACCGCAGCTGTAATAATTTTTTTCTTACTTACCTTGACCTCCTCTAACTACCTACACAGTTTAAACTCGATACAAATTTTCGACTTGAAAAGGTTCCCTTGTCAGTAACATTTTATCCGATCTTTTTGAAATTTTAAAGTTGATTTCGATTTATAAAAATCGAATCAAAACTGTTTAAGTTACGACATTTTGAATTTTACAAAACAAACAATTTTAGCTTTTGGCGTGATTTTCATCACGTTCCTCATAAAATATGTGTAATATATCTTTTTTTCTGCTCTTAAGGTGTGTAAAGCTTCTAAAAACTATGAAAAATTGAAAAAGAAACAAATAAAATAAGTACAAGTATTTATTTTATAAAAGAACTTCAAGAACAATATCTTAACTTAACACAAATATAAGAGTTCGATCTAGAAAATAACATAATATAGATAAACTTCGTAAATAGTATTTGAAAATTCTTATCAATTACTAGGCACATGATTCACAAACTTCAGTGGGGCCCATTGCACCTCACGCGACTAATTAAAGGTTAAATCATCTGTTAAAATATGAGTCTTCAATTCTAAAAATCGAAACGACATCCGACTCTCATACTATCTCGTGTACAGCCCTAGTTATATCGTTACATAATTCAATCAATCAAACAATTACAACTGAAATCATAGATAGTATTTAATAAGAAATAGTTAAGTACTATAAATGCCGAAGATTTCTTACGGTACACGTACACGCATGCAAAGCAGCGATGAAATTACATTACAGTATTTGTAAAACGCGTTTACTTTACTCGTAAAACGGCTGCACGCCACAGTTATTATAGGTATCTACAATAATCTACATATAACGATTCATCGACGCAATCACCCCTACTTTACAACGGGTAGTGCGGGTGCGGGCGTTCAATGCAGTTGTTGCAGTCCTATATCAGAGATAATATAGCTACTATACTATACAATACATGTCAACTAAATAGAGTTTATTTTAATGTATGTAATTTCAGGAACGGTTTAGACCTGATTTCAGATGGCTTACTTATCGCAGAAGTATGAAATAAGAAAAAAAGAATAAATTAACTGTCCTTGATTAGGATAATCTTTGCAGTTTCTTATTTTTTAGATTATTTTAGATAAAAATGTGAATTCAATCCTTGCTTCACCTGTTTTGAAATGATTTTTATTAAAATTAAATTACGAAGATGTCAGATTGGGCTCACATAGAACTATTAATCTATAGAAGACTCGTGTGTATGTATGTATGTATGTATGTACAGTGTGTTAAGTAAGAGCGTGTACGGCGTTACTCGCAGTCAGTAAGTTATACAAACCTAAATCTTTTTTTATTAGGTTCAAGGTACCCCCGCCTATTGTGCATTGATGAAAAAATTTCAGTCTATATCGATCTTTTGTCAGAGAAACACAGAAACCGCGATTTGAGTGACGTGTACGCGAAACGTTTTGAAACCGTGTTTTTTTGCACGCACCCAAAAGGGCCAAAAATGTCTAATGCAGTGGCGGTCAAGTACATTAAAAAGTCGAAGGCATTTGTTTAGAAGTGGGTGAATCGGTTTAAAAAGTTGAAAAATGTCGACGACTTTCCATATCGTGCTTCAGTAGGGAAAATGGCCAAAAATGAGGAGAAACTGATCGTGACATTCTTTTCAAAAAATCGACATGGACTGAAGTTTTTTCATCAATGCGCAATAGGCGGGGGTACTCTGAACCTAATGAAAAAAGATTTAGGTTTGTATAACTTACTAACTGCGAGTAATGCCGTACACGGTCTTACTTAACACACTGTATGTACACTTTTTTTTTAAATGATTCAGTTATAATAATAATTAAATTTAACTTAGTAAGGCCTGAGGACTCTTTGCACACATGTACTTATCATGTATACTAATTTTCATCGCACTCTGATTTTTTTCTGATACTTCATATTATCTGTACACAGAAAAAAAAACTCGATCTTATTGAAAATTTGAGATGGAAAAATGCTTAATAAATTTATCTTGCTAATATAATAATATTTTCTCAATATAATAATAATAAAAATCTTATTTAGGATATTTTATTAATTTGAAAAATATATATTCATGTTTATCTAAAAATCTTTTCATTTGTCAAATTAATAAGTAATTTATTACACCAACTAACGAAACTTTCAAATAAATTTAACATAATGGTTGTAGGTATTAATAAATATTTATCAGTGTGAATATTTTTTACACCACCCAACTAGTAAAAGTGCAATTTTTGATATGGTAAATTCAGTGATGTCATTTATAAAGTATTTTTTTTGTATTTAAAATATATATTTTCAATACTAAACAAAATTTTCACTGTAATAAGAACATTGTTAGTAATAATAATATACATTTAACAATAAGATGAACGTAGATATTTCCATATTGATAAAAAATTATCATATTAACAAAACAACCTCTATCGGAGCAAAATCGATCACGGATTTTTTACATTGATCACATTTTTAATACATAGACAAATAATTTTTTCTGTGTACTATGAGCGATTTAAAAAATTGATAGTTTTCAAAGTACGGCCCTGAAAAACATGTATTATTAGACATAATATAAATTACATGTAATGCGTATTTAACATTTTTATCGTACATAGTTTGTTTCTTGTTACTTTTACATGCACTTACATGCAGTCTGTAGATGCAGTCTGATGGCTGCAGAAATATTATTAAACCAATTTCCTTTTACTTATACAGACTTACTGAGCTATTAATCACAGTTAACTCTTGAGTTCATATGTGATTTAGTTGTATTTATGTTCATCGTAACAAAATAACATTGAAAAAAAAAACGATATAGGTACTTATAGACTGATAAAAAATATTATTAACTATTTATAACTTTTATTTCTGAATTAGCAAAGAATAAATTGCTTTACACAACGTAATAAAGAATGACGTTAAAACTCATACAAGATTTGAGATAACAGCTCCAAAGTGTTTTCAAAGCTATATAACTCATTATCGGCTAAATTGAGAACGATTTTTCACTTTTTGATTCGTTTTTCTTCACTTCTTGATATATATTTCTTTTAATAATTATATAAATTTCTTGAATATCTACTTTGTATCAATACGATGTATGGACATCTGTAAATAATAAATAATAAATAATTAAATATAAAGCTACAGGTTGTGCTCTTTTTCGAGAAAGAGCAAATTTTGTATTTTTCTTATTTGTTGAGAAATTAGTAAACTTTCTCATAAAATAAATATATTTATGAACTAATTTTACTGTTTTTACATGTAACACAGTAACAAATAATTTGTTTATGTGTTAAAAAATGTGATCAATGTAAAAAATCCGTGATCGATTTGGCTCCGATAGAGGTTTTGTTAATATGATAATTTTTTACCAATATGGAAATATCCACGTTTATCTTATTGATAAATTTATATTATTACCAACAATATTCTTATCACGGTGAAAATTTTGTTTTGTATTGAAAACATATATTGTAAATACAAAAAATATTGACAAGATATTGACAAATTCGGAGAGGGGGAGGTGTTGCCCTTAAACTTCCCCCATGGGTGCACCATTGAAATAAGTTTAAATAAACTATAAAAATGGCCCCTTACTTACAATTAGTTATGTCTCCTCTAGTTTTATAATTGGCTTCGATGGGTCACTTATGTACATAATAATATTGCACCCCCGTAAAAAAGTGTCACAACTCAAAAAATGAAGTTTTGAGGAAATAGGAATAAATGAAATTATAACAATTTAGGAAAATCAAAATTGTAAAGGAAGTACTGATAGAGCAAGAGCCCGTGAGTGCCAGACCTTCGGATTTTTATAAAAGCTGAAAGTTCTTCTATGTGTGTCCCTAGTACAGGTAAGAATGATCCCCACTCATGAAGCTGAGGCAGCGGTGGCTTTGGCAGGTAACAGGTAACAAAGGTGTGTAAAATTCCATCTCAAATTCATCATGAAATAAAACTGAATTTTTTTATATTTGATTCATAATAATATCAAAACTCGCGTTGCTCATTGCCAGACAGTTAGTATGGTTACAACCCTCTGCCGGACACCCCTAAACTATTATAATTTATAATTATACTTACGTTATATTATAAAACCTAAATTTTATATATAATTTTTTGGGAGCCTATTAAACTATGTTTACATAGTAGCCGGACAGTTTCGAAGGTTCTATCATCTTGCCAGACGCATTCAAAGTGAGCAGTAATCGGGAGAGCAAGGAGCGTATACAGTAACTAGTGCGAGTGAAACAGAGCATCACTCATGATACCACTTTATTACAACTGATCACATTTATTTTATAAACTGCACAGAAAAATAATACGTTTATTATGAGCATAACCGTTCACCAAATGATTACAATAAACAGCAGCTGATGCGCAGTGAAGGGCCGCAATAGACCAAGCGCTCTGTTTCACTCGCACTAGTTACTGTATACGCTCCTTGCTCTCCCGATTACTGCTCACTTTGAATGCGTCTGGCAAGATGATAGAACCTTCGAAACTGTCCGGCTACTATGTAAACATAGTTTAATAGGCTCCCAAAAAATTATATATAAAATTTAGGTTTTATAATATAACGTAAGTATAATTATAAATTATAATAGTTTAGGGGTGTCCGGCAGAGGGTTGTAACCATACTAACTGTCTGGCAATGAGCAACGCGAGTTTTGATATTATTATGAATCAAATATAAAAAAATTCAGTTTTATTTCATGATGAATTTGAGATGGAATTTTACACACCTTTGTTACCTGTTACCTGCCAAAGCCACCGCTGCCTCAGCTTCATGAGTGGGGATCATTCTTACCTGTACTAGGGACACACATAGAAGAACTTTCAGCTTTTATAAAAATCCGAAGGTCTGGCACTCACGGGCTCTTGGACTATGATACATAGTATTTAATTTAAATATTTCAGTATTCCTATGATGTTTGAAAAATAGTAATTAATAAAACGCTTAGTGATTAAGTATTAAAAAAAAGTGACATTTTTTTTAGAAAAAAACGCTGAACCGGAATCTACTTATTTATTTCTCAAAATACAAGGGCTTCTATCGAAAGTTCTTTAAATTATAGCCGTATCTTTTCCACATCAGGAGACATTAGAAATGTAGTCTTATCGCATTTTACCCTACTTATTAGATTAAATATTATTTTTTCATATAAAATATATTTATTGTTGTTTTGCACACACAAACATCCATTAAAGATAACAGAAGTGCACAAAAATCCAACAGGTGGGTCATAAAGTTTGATTATTGTTTGGATTTCAACGATCGTTTACAATTTTTGAAATCGTTTTATGGAATTTTAATTTAAACTACCACAATAAAAATTTAACATACATACGTATGATACATCTATTAAGAATCAATGAATATTCTGTTTTATGAATGAATTGATTTAAAAAGTATATTTTAATATACAGTAGAAACCGGTTATAACGACATCATTGACTCGAACTTTTGTAAGTCGAAAACATCTAAATATTAAGTTTTGTCTATGCCAGGGATTCCCAAAGTAAAAGACCCCTTTGGGTGTCTATGGAAGTTAAGAAATGGGTCTGTAGTATTCCAGAGGTCTATCGAAATTTTAATCAATTTTTAAAATTCTATGATTTTTTCTGTTTTTTGTATTTTAACTTTTGTGTATACAAAATATAATTACCTACAATAACCTTTTTTTGCCTTCTACTTGTATTTTTTTAACAAGTTGTTAAATGTGGGGTTTATAAAGAAAATCATGCTTGCAAAAGTAGTTTATGTGCAAAAATGGTTGGGAAGCCCTGTTCTATACAAATGCGAATATTTCGGTTAGGGCTGCACGTCGAGATGATATTTTCGTGATTTAAAAACGACATTGAAAACGAGACGAGAGTGTCTTAAATTCAAATGAAACGAGATTATTTTTTTTTGTTCAATAAATAGTAAAAATTACTGTACATATTCGTTATATTTCGAAACTTCTGTTTTTTTACAAAAGTTTAAATAAAAAAAATTATTTTTACGAGATTACTTCAATTTTTACGACACGTGACAAGATTCCCTCCAGCCCTAATACAAATTATTTATTTTTTAAGGGACTATACCAGTGTGAACGTTGGAAATTTTGGTGATTTTCGGAAATTTTTTGGAAGAAAAATACTCAATGAAATATTTTGGAAAATTGAGAATATATTTAGCTATATTAGAGGTATATTCCATAATTTTTTCACGTAAAAATATAGATATCTTAGCGACTTATGCTTCGGAAGCGCCAAAAAAAATCTTCTTCACTGCGGCCATGATTCCGGACGATGAAGTAGTTGAAATTGAAAAAAGAAAAAATGTCGTTAAACTGGAAGGTATTTACTGTACGATGACATATGATTTTCGAAAAATATCAAAATCTAACAAAATGGCGTAGTTATGAAAAAAAGTATGTTTTATTGCCTTTAAAATGGTCGTATTTTTAATGCCAAATCGGCAATTTTTATCCAATCAAAAATATCCTAGTTCATCGTATAGTAAATATATTCAAGAGTACTCACATCAGTTCAAATTTAAAGTAAATGGGATAATTGCTGTTTGAGTTACAATGTCAGCAAATTTGAAAAATCTCATTTTGAGAAACACGCATTTTAAGATTTAACTATCGATTTCATATCTGCGAGCGGTCACTCTTTAGAAGACTGCTATTTGGAGAGTATTAGAGATACGGCTTTGAAATTTTCACAGAATATTCTTGAAACTATAAACTCTCCAAAAAGGCAAAAAATATTTTTTTAAAATTTCACACTGGTATGGCCCCTTAATTAATTTATTTTTGTCTTCTAGCTCCTCTTGAACTTTTTGGACAGCTTGTTTGTTTGAGTTGAATCTGAATATATATTTTATTTAACATTATTTTTTCGGCGTAAAAAAACTCCTACGTAGTTTGATGGTACATACACATATATATGTATCGTAGAAATAAGACGAATGTTTCGCATATCCGGGTGTTCGATATCCGGTTTGGAAACGCCACCACAACAAGCGTCGCCGGTTACATTCGTTAACAGTAGAAAACTGATCGATTTCTCTGATTGTGTATATTATTTGTTTGTATTTGTTGTAAGTTTAGTTGTTTCTTGCGCCAGTGATTTCCAATATTTAGTTTTTAAATAACCATGTGTGTAATGTATAATATTAAATATATATTATCGGATGGTTCTAAAAAAAACGTCTTCTAGTTGGGGACATAGTATTCTGGAATTATAAATTACAGAAAATGTTTATGAATTTATTTAATTTAATGCTTTGTTTGCATTTTAAAATCAATTCGAAAAATATTTATAGGATCTAGAAACAAGAATATGAAGGCTTTTTTAAATTTTTATGTTTATCTGTATAATGTTTGTACTATAAAGGTATATATGTGCAAAATACTCTTTTATTAAAATAAAAATATCGCCGCTTTTTCAAATGGTATTATAGATTTTATAAATTATATAAATATAATATAATAAAAACTGGCCGCTATAGTTGTTCAGAAAATCTGAAAAACAAATCTATATCTATAAAAGAGTTTGTCCTTAACCACTCACTCACTCACTCACTCACTCACTCACTCATATATCAACGTACAGCCCAAACCCCTGGACCTAGAAACGTGAAATTTCGTAGGTGCCTTCCTTTTATGATGTAAGCACCCACTAAGAAAGGATTTTTCGAAATTCAACCCCTACGAGGGTAAAACAGAGTGTCAAAGTTTATATAAAAAATATTTTTTTTGTTCCCATTTAATTGAAACTAATCGAACATACTCTACAATATAAATAATGAAATAATTATTTCAGCTTTTCCCAAAATTTAACCCCAAAGGTATTAGGGGGGTGGAAAAATTTGTAAAATATTTTTTTTGTATTCACTGAATGAAACATGGCACAAGTAGGTACTCTACAAGATAAATATCAGTAACGAAAATTCAACCCCTATGGGAATGGGGGGATGGTAAAATTTTGATAGGAAAATTTGATAGGACGGGGACGAGGATGGATGTAGATATGTTTATCTGCATACCTACTTTACTTATAAAGGTAAATTTGGGCAAAACAGTCATCTATTAAAATAAAAATTTAGACATTTAACCCCTAATGGCGGGGGTAGACATTTTTATAATTATAAGTATTGAATAAAAATCAATATAAAAAAATATAATATGTCATCCCCTATCACGTATATGGAGGGTTCTAATTAGTTTCGTAGTTTACGCGAGCGAAGCCGCGGGATTCCGCTAGTATTATATAAATTTTGTTTTGATATGAACGGAGACTGGCGAAATTTTACCCATTGCAATTACAAAGCGCAAAAATAACTTAATTTAGTTATAATTTATAACTAAAAAAAAAACAATTTCGACTATATTCATATTTTTGTATTCTACAAGGATTTTAGTGCCTTTCCAAAGTTTGGCGTATTTAACACTATATCTATAGACATTTATTTAATTTCTCTTCGTTTATTCGACCAAACTCTCCTTTCAGTAGTTTTCTAAAACATATTTCACGAACTTGCTGTTTACCTATTTTTTATAAAAACTATCAATTTAACAAAAATTGGATTCGCATTAATTCTGTAAACTGATAAATGCATCAATAATCAAGATAAATACAAGTAAAAAAATAGAGTGGAAATAACACGGTACATTTTTCTAATACGTAAAGAAATTCCTAAACCGAATGTTTACACAATTAACACATATAACAGTGGCTGATTCAAACGAAGCGTTTATATAAAACATAAGCAAATATGAAGTTATTAGAACGAGTATTACGTTTGATCGGGTCATAATGCTTCACACATGTTTCTAAAAAAAGTCTTCGATAGTATACGTACATAGGAATGCAACTACTATTGCGTAAGCCAATGCGGTACTACATGCGGCACGTTAAAAAACGTAATTGATGTATTTTTAAATACTTTTAATGTCTACTGAAAAAATTGCATTGAATCAAGATAATCCTTGTTTCATTTATATAAATCGAAAACAATATTTCCTTAATCCATACTTATAAATGCGAAAGATACTATTAGTACAGTCAAAGCGTCATTTAACCGTGCATTTTGGGTAGGCAACAATTTTTTTTAGGTGGGGTCGTAGAGGGGCCATCCGTGACTCTAAAACTCATTTTTTCGGGATTCGGAACCATACTGTTTATCCGCAATCTTGCAAATAAGGGTACAATTAGTTTTTTATTTATCTCCGTAACAGTTAGCTTAACAAAAAATTTTCTAAAAAGCATTTTTGAAGGTAATCAAATTATCTATAACTTTTATTTTCAACTTTTTGGCATAACATAAAAAATAAAAATGTTATGGACAGAAAAAGGTAAAAAGGGGATGAAAATCTTTAAGGTAAGATAACTATTGTATTTTCAGTCCTACAAAAAATATTTTTGACATTTTTTGTAGAACGTTTCTTAAGAAACAATTTAATCTATTCATTTTTTTATTTGGTTTATTTTTATTGAAGTTTCAGCGTTTTTAAGGGAGGTAAATTGAAAGTATGTGAGGTACTGTATGTTTGTTACCTTTTCACGAATGAACTGCTAAACCGATCTTGATGAAATTTGGCAAGGAGATAGCTTGCATCCTGAGGAAGGGCATAGGCTACATTGTATTTTGAAAATTGACTAGATACAAAATATTAATTCCATGTGGACGAAGTCACAGGTAACAGCTAGTATTAGAATATAATCATCTGCCCGGTATCATAAAGGGACTAACAAATTTGCAAACTAGCAAGCACTGTAAAATGAGGTATCAAACTTATATGACAGTTCTCTTGAAGTTTCATGAAGACTTTGACAAGTTTTACGTACGCGTTGTATGTAAACATCAACGGTTTTAAAACGGTAGTGATATTATTAAAATTATTTTGTACGATCATAGTCGCCAACTGTGTTACAATACGTTGAAGTATCACTGCACTAAATTCCATAGCAAATCCATAGATATACTATCACAAAATGAATACCTCATTTTAGCAAATTTTTCTAGTCCGTTAATGATACCGGGCATTAGTTTTAAATTTGAAATCGTTTCGATAAACCGTATATAGTAGTTACAGCTCTTTAAGTAAAGTACATACATCAAAAACATCGGTAATAACAGCAATTGAACTTATTTTCAAATGGCTCGAGTCACATAAAAGAATCAATTCTACAATCTCTAATGGCTATATTATTATATTTATGTATACAGTGAGTTCTTTCTTATATGTTTTAAATTGTATTCACATCTAGGTTCATACAATCGACTAAATCAGTATGTTTCTAGAAATTCTAAAATAACAAACTGCATACAGAGTATCGTTTATTCTAAATGTTAAAATAATATTCCAGTATCTTGCGTCTCATTTTACTTATTTTAATTTTTATTTGCATTTTAACAATTGTATCGAATGCATATTTTTGTAAAAACATGCAACCAGTCAACTTAAAAAAAAACTATTTTGTATATACAGGATGGTCCGGATTGGGATACAGATATTTTAGGAGCTGATTCCCTGACTCATTGTGAGTAAGAAATTGTGCGGGAAGTGGGGGTCTATCTTTAACACCCTCTGAGTTACAGGGTGTTTAAAAAATGTCCTTCAGAGTAGTTCTTACAACAAAGATTATCTCATAACTTCTAAAGTAACGTATCTAGAGCAATCAAAATGAGTCAGTTTCATAGGTAATTAACTAACATATTTTTCAGTATTACGGTTATTGCTATCCGTATTTTTATTTCCGAGTTATAGCTCATCAAAGTCGAAAAATATATTTTTTTGTTGAAATTTTTTATGAAAATGACATTTTTCTCCAAAAGTACCCCTAATATGTTGTATTTTTTATCATTATTTTGGTACATCATAATGTTACCTACAAATTCACTGCACAAAGTTTGGACGTGGGTCTTACAGTTTTCCAGTTATTAATTAATCCCCAAAGTTACTATTTTGCTACCTGCCCTATTAAATGAAACATTCAATAAATTCATTTGTTTATAACTACATAATTTTATTATTTATTATTATTTACCATAAAAATAATTTTAAACTGTAACTCAGAGGGTGTTAAAGATAGACCCCCACTTCCCGCACAATTTCTTACTCACAATGAGTCAGGGAATCAGCTCCTAAAATATCTGTATCCCAAACCGGACCATTCTGTATACAGTTGAACTCAGTTATAACGACATCGTTTAATACAAATACAACATATCGGTTTTCATGACTTTTTAAATAAAAGTCCGACTGAATACCATATAATTACCTGTTTTACCGATTTTACCAACCGGATTTTGCGACCGAATATGCTTGGTCCCTTCGATGTCGTTATAATCGATTTCGATTGTATAGGTATAAAATATAATTCGGTATTAACTTGCGTTTTGCTTTTATACAAAAAAAAATCTTTAAATAACTTCCAACGTAGAATAAAGCTCCCAAGTTTCAGGGGATCATACAAAAAATAACCGGAAGAGCTTTATTTTATATATGCTGTTTCAATGAAACTAAACTTAACTGTCTTTAGTTTAATTAGTTTGAAAAGTAGGGGAGAGGGGGGCATAGTGGGGTACTTAAGGTTCAAGCATACATACAAGATAAAATATTATGATTAAACAACAAATTTTAACTCAATATCATGGTTTAACTCATTGCGAATGACTATGGATATACATTTCTCGATTACGATAAGAACTCTACGATATGGGAATACATAAATATAAAATGCCATTTGCCCCGCTATGCCCCGTATATGGGGGTAAAGTGGGGTACCTTATTATAAGTAAAAATTCTAAAAGAAAAATAGCTTCCAAACATAATAGTCTTTATATAATCTTTTAGAACAACATTTGGCATCAATAATATCAATAATAAGATATTTGTTTGACTTTAAATAATTTACTTTAGTTGCATAAGGGGCATAGCGGGGAACCTTTTAAACGATACCCCACTATGCCCCACTGTTACTTTTACAACAAAACACAAACTGATGCCAACTTACCTTTTTCACAAACAATGTTGTATATTTAATTATGTAATCCAGAAGCAAGTGCTACAAAACGAAATAATAACCACCACAATATACAATAAGACTCGAAAAACAATTGCTGTTTAATTTCACGTATTTTTTTACCGAAAACACTGTTTTTAACACTTTTGTTTATATAGCATAAACGGCTGTCGAAATGGCGTGTCTCACTTATGAAGGTCACGCACCGACTGACGACCAATCAAAACGAGACATTTGAATTTTTGCACGACAATTGATTCGACCTGTATAAGAGATTTCCGCTATGCCCCGCTACCCCACTATGCCCCCCTCTCCCCTATGTGTTTTTCGATTTTCGTCGACTCTGCTCAATTTGGATACATATAAGCAAAATAACGATTTTTTACGAATTTTTTTTCTATCCTGTTTTTGTTTCTATGTTTCTATGACCTAGGAGTGTAAAAATCGATCGTTATTTTTCTTATATGACAAATTTTCTGAAATTCAACCTCTATTAGGGGGGGGGGGAGCATGGTATAAAACTTTTTTTTATTTTGGATTATTAACACATGTATTATAAATTTGAATTTCAGATAAAATATTTTTCTATTACAGTTAATAGGGGTAAAAGAATGTCCTAGATTAATAGTACAAATGTTATTATAGTTTATAAACTACATATCGCATCCCCGCAAAAAATGTGTCACAACTCAAAAAATGTAGTATTAAGGAAATAGGTATAAATGATATTATAACAATTTAGGTAAATCAAAATTGTAAAGGTAATATAGGAAAAGGACTGATACATAGTATTTAATTTAACTATTTCAGTATTCCTGTGATGTTTGAAAAATATTAAAACGCTTAGTGATTAAGTACTAAAAAAAATGTGACATTTTTTTAGAACATGCTAGTTTCGACAGTAGGTACACGAAGTACACACACAAAAAACTGTATTGGACCAAGAAAATCTTGTTTTGTATATAACGAAAACAATATTTTCTTAATATAAGAAAATTAATCCAACTACATTATTTCTTCGTCCAAGAATACTATAGTTGGTTTAAGAATATATTTCTTATCTTAAGAAAATATTGTTTTCGTTATATACAAAATAAGGTTTACTTGGCTCAAGTAAACCTTTCTACCTGTGTACATTAATGACAATTTTTATTAGAAATATAAAGTAATTTGGAATTATTCTACATATTTATCTCAAATATGACATTTTATGATTTGTTACACTTTTTTGCGGGGTGCGATATATTAAAATTAATAAAAATAAAAACTACGCAAGTTAGGTTTATAAATGTATCAAATTTTACTAGATTATTTTGATCATAAAAGTATCTAAAAACATAAAGCATAGACTATGCATTTGATTCGAAAATCGAATCTTCACAAAAAAAAAAAATACATATATTGGCTCTAAGATTGTCTTTATTTAAACATGACTCTAAAAAGACATAATATTGTTTGGTATAACCCAAACAATATTATCCAGAGTCGGATTTACCATTAGGCCCGCGAGTCCCGGACCTAGGGAGGCAAAATTTTAGAAGTCGCATAATTTAAAGAACGATTGAATTTGTTGTCTATCGAAGCAAAATGGTGCAAAAAAATCGATTATGAAGATATTATTAATGCTTTCGCGTAAACTATAGCAAGAAAAAATAGTTTTGATATAATGTGACGTCATAAAAAAAATTATTGTTTAGTTTAATTGTTTAATAAAGCTTACAATAAAATATTTTCAATATTAGTAAACTATGTTTTATTATTAAAAATAAAATTAGAAAAAAAAATTTTTTTAAAAACAAGCTTTTACATATGCACTAAAAAGTAAAAAATAAGTTTTTTTTTCACAAAGTCTTCCAGAATTCGTATGACTAAAAAAGCTTGTGGCGTTCATTTAATATTTAATGTAATATTTAGAAATATAAAAAATGTCGAAAATATCAATATAGGAAAAACTACATTTTCTACTATAAATTAATATTTTCAAATCTTCCATTAAATTGCATTAATATTATGTTAAAATGCATATATGTATAATATTGTATAATGTATATACATTATACATATACATATGTATACATTAATATTTGGAAATCTAGATTCAAATAGGACAAAGAACCTTTTGCTAGTTTAATTTAGTATTTTAAATTCCTGGTTAATTTATCGCACATGAAAGAAATATTTAGTAATCTAGATTCAAAATAGAATTAAGGACTAAGAGTTTCTCAATGGAAAAACTACATTAGCTACATTCAATGAATATTTCGAAATATTCCATAAAATTCCATATATGTACATAATTTATATCAAATATAATATAAAATATTATATCCTGTGAATATTTTGAAATTATATTCAACCTAAATGAATATTTTCAATTAATATTATTTAATTGTACATTAAATTCCTGGATAATTTGATATAAACTACAGGAATATTTTGGCTTCAAGATTTATCATATGAAAAAGGGCTAAGAAATACCGAAAAGAAATACTACCTTATCTATTTTATAAATTCATATTTCAAAACATTAACATACATTGAGTTTCAGGTTTATTTAGTATCAACATTACATTAATATTTGATCTACTATAGATTTTTCCAATATTGATATTTTCGACATTTTTTATATTTCTAAATATTACATTAAATATTAAATGAACGCCACAAGCTTTTTTAGTCATACGAATTCTGGAAGACTTTGTGAAAAAAAAACTTATTTTTTACTTTTTAGTGCATATGTAAAAGCTTGTTTTAAAAAATTTTTTTTTTCTAATTTTATTTTATCCATTTTTAGTCTAAAGTTATTTATTTTTTACTATATTATATTATATTCATTGCATCATAAGACCAGGCCCAGATAGGGGGGGGGGGGGGGGGCTAGGAGGGCCATATGGCCCGGGTCTTGGTATCAGGGGCCTCGGCGTCCCGAAAATTATTTATACTTTACATTTTTACATTTTTTGATACTAATACTATTTTTAATAGAGATTATTTAAAAAACATAAATATACTACAAAAAAACACACCTTTTAGAAAAAGTACTTAAAAAAACCTCACGGTTTTTAATACTAAATAATATCAGGAAGAAACAAGAATTTTACTAGTACGAAAGTTGTTTGGAATGTCCTTACGTTGAAGCTCTCTCAGGGTCTGCATAAGACTAAAAACCCTTTTTACTTCCATGTTCGAAGAAATGGAAGTATTGTTATTACAATACGTCAAAAAATCGTTAGTTTTTATTTTAAAATGAACACTAAAAATTTGATTGTATATTCGCTTCTTTAGAAATGAAGCGCAGATCCAGGGGAGGGGGCATGGTGAAATGACACCCCACACAAACCTAAAAAGTAAAGCAAATTAAATAGAAAAATGCTTATTAAATATACTAAAGTAAATTTTTTTGTCTATTTCACAGACCATGACCCCCTCCTCCATTGTAAAGTTAGACTCGCGTCTCTTAGAAAAACAATACCTACCTATTTAGATCTACAAAATTACACTAACATAAATTAATTTATATTTAATATTTTTCAATAATGCCATAACAATATAATACATATACATTACATGTATGCATATAGGATGATATAATAACAATAAAATGAGATACTATAATACATATTTATGTATACATACATTTAAATGAAAAAATAAAGCTAAAACGGCTAAATCTTTTCTATATGTCAATATAATCACTACAAATAAAATTTATAATACATACCTGATATTTATATAAAATTCGATAATTTTTCAATAATTTTCTTCAATTTATAATTTATAATCTTCAATAATAATTATCATTTCTATTATTATGAATTATTTGTATTATGAGTATTATATTGCAAAATATTTTGACAAAACATAATTTAATGTTATTGTCGAAGCAAACCATGGTTACGCAATAATTTGAATTATGAAATAATACTTGATCACGAAGGCAAGTTATTTTATTATATTAGATACATCAAAAAAGACCTTATAATGAAATAACATAGCTATAAAAATGATAAAAAAGTGCATTGTCACGGAGAATACACCATATTTGAAAATTTGATGAAAATCGTACGACGGGAAGTTAGTTAAAAAACGGTCGGAAGATTTGTACCACGGGACATAGTGACATACATAGCATTTGAGTTAAGTAAAAGCTTGTAAATATTACTACAAAGCAAAAACCACCATATCGGAGGAGGCCTAGAACGCAGTCGAATTTAAATCCGCCACTGATCTTCACTTATATGAACCAATTTTTCACAGTACAGTAATATACAATATATATACGCAATCCTTATCTCTACGTCTATGGTCCCAGTATCCTAAAGGTAAAAAATATGACATACATTCATACAAAAGTAATCAACACTAAAGTAAAAAAGATAATCACTTTTTTGATGCACTATACATCCTTTTAAATAGTCTTATATATAATTCATCCCCTCTATTGTATACGACCGTGCATTTATGTGTTGCACACACACACACACAGGTACATACATACGTACATATTACACGTTATATAATTGAACGTCCGCGAGCCTTTCGTCGGTAAATCGTGTTTACATAACCCGGAGTCGTATAAATCTTGATATAACAAGGAAATTACCTACACAGTGTCAACAGGGTTTTACGAGCCCCGCGCGTATTTGGCTCCATCTATCGGTAATAATGTACACGTCCGTCGGGTGATGGCGGTCGTGTAATGCTGTTATACAACATATCGTACGAGTACCATACATAGCTGTATTGTCGGTCGTGTGGGTGATTGGTTTCATGTTTCAATTGTTATTTTTACGGTTCCGTTAAAATTGGAAATTTTAATCGTGATCTGGCTGTCTCAAAACGACTGAACCGATTTTGATGAAATTTGGAAAATATGAATTATCGTTATTTATCTAGATTAGGGTTTCCCAACGTGGTCTATGTGGACCATCTGGGGGTTTATGGGAGTTTGAAAGGGGTCTATGTGGAAATGTGTAGGTATGTTTATAAATTCGATGGTTTTTATGCAATGCAAGAGTTTAAAAATAAAATGAAAGGTTATTTACATTACACGACCAAAGAAACTAAGGTACCTAATTTACAACTATACGACCAAAAAAATGGGTCATTTACAAGTTTAGTTCATAAACAATTACAGTGAACTCTGTCATTCCTTCATAATGGGTCTAGGTGCAAAAAAGGTTGATCTACATTTAAAAAAACTATCGCTTGAGTCTCGTGAACGTCGCTTGCCCTGATTACCCCAGAGAACCCCCACCCCCATCATTCCGGTCACCCATATTGTGTTAGCCTGGTTTTAATTCTACTACGCTAAAATTAATTTTTTCTAGATACACATTAAGTAGGGGTATCAAAATTCATATCTTTTTTAACTGATTTCAAAGATGTATACATAATATGTCTTCAAAAGGTTATTTACCTGTAAAAAAGAGTAGAAACTGCAAATTTTGAAAAAAATATGTATACGCCTGTTACTTCAAAATTTTAATTCATAAAAAAAAACTAAAATAGAATAAAGTGTAATTACTAATTAACAACTGTAAAGTAGAATGTATATTATATATTTAAATAACAGGAATAAATGATAATTCGCACTAAATTAAGAAATTTTTTGGTATTCAGAGTAAATTAAAAAATGCTGTATTTTTTCCTAATTTTTAATAATTTTAACATATCCATATTAATATTACAAATGCAAAATTATCTCTGTCTGTTTTTTTATCTTTTCACGCCTAAACCCCTCAACCGATCTTGATGAAATTTGGCAGAGGGATAGTTTGCATCATAAGCTACTTTGTATCCCGAAAATTTATTAGATAAAAAAATGAATGCGTTACATTTGTATACGCACGATTAGTGATATTTTTATGTTTAGTGACATCTAGCGTTCAAAAGTGAAACTAAAAACCTACTGTATCGACTATCATAACAGAAATATCTTGAACCTAACCTGCATTATACGTGAAAGAAATAAAAATAAACACATTTCATTTCTGAAGGAGACCATACGAGATCTTGGCCAAAACGTCAAGTGATACAAAAGTATGATGAAGGATAAAACCCAAAAATCATAAGTTTAAACATTTTAATTATGATACAAAAAAAAATTATTTAAGTTAGTTTATCGTAATTTAGAGATAGCCTATAAATATTTATAAAATCGCAGTGCAAGCTACATTTGCATTTTGATATAAATTATAATGATGTGTATACATACATATAATGCCATTTTCAGATTATTTGTGAAACATGACAATACATTGTATTCAATTAATTATAAACATCAACTTGTCATAAATAAAATATACAAATATGATGTATTGAAAAGATTCATTGTTTGTTGGAAATTAAGTTCGCAATATTTGGGAAAAATATATCGATTTGACCTGAATTTAGACGTAATAGACAAACATGTCCGACAAACCACTAAGGTAATAGAACCGCATCAAATGAAGCGATTCCAGTCATTTATCATGTTGTCCGGCTTGTATATATGTATACAGTATATATGTACGTCCATACATACATACATGTACAGTAGTCGCAAAAAGTTCTTGAACTATTCTAGCAAAATATATATACATACACTCGACAAATTAATTAAGGGGACACCTAAAAAATAGCAAGTTTTCAAATGCTTGTAACTTGGTCAAAAATTAACTTTTTTCTAAACTTTTTTATTATTAAATTGAGCAAATTTACTCTACTTTATGATGGTCTAATTTGTTCCTCAACATCTTTTAATTTTTTAACTTTTTTATGTAATTATATAAATTAAAAAAAAAACTGCATATTTTGACACTTGATGTAGAGTGCATTTATGTAGAAAATGAAATTTTGAAATAACCTTTTTGTAGAGAATTTTAATACCTTCAAATTTATTATGGTGCGAAAAAAATGTGACAAAAATTCGCAAAAGTATTACAGTTTTAGTGAAAATCAGGAAAAAATAATTCAAATGAATATAGCCGGAGTAATTTTGGTGGTACAGAAAATAAATAAAAATAAAAATGAAGCTCAAAGTATCACCTTTCAGATTATGCAATGTAATGAAAGATTTTTTTATGAATTACAAAAAATATTCAAACTTTAAACAGAATAGAAAATATGAGTAATTAGACAGTAAAATTAAAACAAAGAATACATACCATAAACATTACATTTTAGGTGGCCCGAGCTAGAGGTCTCATTAACAATACATGTTCTTTATAATTCATTTTTATTTTTTTAAATAGGACCATATTACGCGAAGATATTCAACTTTGATGTCTCAACATCAGAAAACCCAAAAAAATTACAAATTGCAAAAATTTAAAATTTTTTTTGTAAAATAAAGCAGGTCATGGAATGTTTACGAAGTCAAAAAATACTTATTTTTACTAAATATTTATTTTTACATGCACAAATGAATGTATACAGTAAGCACACATATTTAGGTACAATTTTAAAACCATATGGATCATTTTGGGTTATTATTTCAGTAAAATAATGCATTTTTTGACTTCTTAAAATTTTTCATAAGCTGCTTTATTTCGAGAAAAATTTCAATAAATTCCAATTTGTAATTTTTTTGGGTTTTCTGATGTTGAGACATCAAAGTTGAATATCTTCGCGTAATATGGTCCTATTTAAAAAAATAAAAATGAATTATAAAGAACATGTATTGTTAATGAGACCTCTAGCTCGGGCCACCTAAAATGTAATGTTTATGGTATGTATTCTTTGTTTTAATTTTACTGTCTAATTACTCATATTTTCTATTATGTTTAAAGTTTGAATATTTTTTGTAATTCATAAAAAAATCTTTCATTACATTGCATAATCTGAAAGGTGATACTTTGAGCTTCATTTTTATTTTTATTTATTTTCTGTACCACCAAAATTACTCCGGGTATATTCATTTGAATTATTTTTTCCTGATTTTCACTAAAACTGTAATACTTTTGCGAATTTTTGTCACATTTTTTTCGCACCATAATAAATTTGAAGGTATTAAAATTCTCTACAAAAAGGTTATTTCAAAATTTCATTTTCTACATAGATGCACTCTACATCAAGTGTCAAAATATGCAGTTTTTTTTTTAATTTATATAATTACATAAAAAAGTTAAAAAATTAAAAGATGTTGAGGAACGAATTAGACCATCATAAAGTAGAGTAAATTTGCTCAATTTAATAATAAAAAAGTTTAGAAAAAAATTAATTTTTGACCAAGTTACAAGCATTTGAAAACATGCTATTTTTTAGGTGTCCCCTTAATTAATTTGTCGAGTGTATGTATAGACGAACTGTTGAGAATTTAAAGTGACTTTTTGTTGATATCCAGTACCGGAATAAGGGAGGGGTTTACTTACTTAAAAGTTTGACAGGGTTTTCTTCTTCTTCTTTTTCATGCATTCATGTCTGCTGGCTTAGCCTTTCAGACAGCTCCTTCGTGGTTGAATTTTGTGTATGTGAGTGTAAATGTGTGTTAGGAAGCACAGGGACACAAGATGAATTGGGAGGTTGCTGATGGTCCAATCATAGCAGGTAATAGCGAATAGGGTGGGCGGGATTATCGGAATAATGTAAGGAGACACAGATGTTATTGACATAAAACGACAGGTTTTTAAAAGTAAAAAAATGTAATGTTTTTTCCTCTTCAAATAGTTTGAGGGCTGAGGAGTAATAAAAGGTCT
Organism: Sialis lutaria; assembly: GCA_949319165.1. Lineage (NCBI taxonomy): Eukaryota > Metazoa > Arthropoda > Insecta > Megaloptera > Sialidae > Sialis > Sialis lutaria. The sequence continues at coordinate 21,693,805 of OX439241.1, forward strand.
TCAGTTAAGGGGAAAAGTTAAAAACGTGTCAATGTTTGGGATTTTTTTTCATAGATATAACTAATTATTTTAGGATCGGGTAGAGGACATTTTATTAAGTATATATTCAACTTATTCAATACCAATTTTTATTAAAAAATATAAAAAAATTACAAAGTTATGAGCCTCGATGTATCGCCCAAAAAAATTTGTTTTATCAATATTTATATAAATGTAGCTATGGTTGTGCATAGCCATTTTTTTATTTAATTTTTTCACAAAATGGCGACGGTTTGAAATTTTTCTTTCATTTCTAACACATTTATTTTAATTCAAGCGGTCTTAAAAAATAGTAAATATCAAAATTTCAAAAATTGACTAAGCACAGAGTTAGCCACTGCGATTACGAAAAAAAATGGTTTATAAGTCTTTGAAGAATCGCTAGAACCAGGTCGGAAAAATGCGTTTTGAGAAAATCGCATTTAAAGTTCTCTAAGGGTCATAACCGAGCGTGATATCTAGTCTCTTAAATTGACTGAAACTCAGGCAATTTTCGGAAATTTAAATTTTTTTTTTGGACATATTTTTTTGTAAAAATGCATAAAAATCGATTTTTTCCATCACAGCGGTTTCCCCCTAAATGTTATTAAATTTTAATTTAATTTGTTATAAAATTCTTAATTTAATTTATTTTATTGAGGTTAGATTTAAAAACTTTTTGAGGTATAAACTGATAAGTAGGTAGTAAATAAAGTATTTAAAGATAAGTAATCATTATTAATTCGAGCCCGGTATTGCATTTACCTGACTTCACCCTATATATGAATAGAATGTTTAACCAAGGATTTTCTAATCAACCTGTACACGCATGGCTCCGCATTATCTGATAAATAGTGGATCACGATAGCTCTGACATTATTGCAAATACATATTTTATAATAATATTTATTGCTGTTGTGTATGCGTTTGTTTGATATATTTATGTGTATGTTTGTGTGTGTGTTCTACAATTCGGGGATTACATAACGTTTATTTGAATAATGTAGATATAAGTCGTATGAACTACTGTTTTAAAATGGGTAGTATTTATTGGCTAATTACAATGTTTTTAGTTTGTTTTTGTGAGCTTATGATAGTATTAAAAAAATGACATGGTTGTCACAGAACTTTCTTATACGTAACACTGACAAGGGTACCTTTTCATGTCGAAAGTTCGTATCGAGTTTAAACTTTGTATACAGTTAGAGGATGTCAAGATAAGTAAGAAAAAAAATTATCTTAGCTGCAGTAAAACGTTTTAAGGGGGTGAAACACTCCTACGAAAATGTGCAAAATAATCATATTTTTTCAAATAACTCTGAAACTAATGAAAATTTAAAAAAATCTACAATACAAAATTTTCATGATTTTTTATGCTCTTTCGAATGGCGATAGTTAAAATTCATCTTAAGAAAATATTGTTTTCGTTATATACAAAACAAGGTTTACTTGGCTCAAGTAAACCTTTCTACCTGTGTACAAAGTTTAAACTCGATACAAATTTTGACTTGAAAAGGTTCCCTTGTGAGTGAGTTTTATTGGTGAACTAGTGTTTTAATTTGGGTAGTATTTATTGGTTAATTACAATGTTTTTAGTTTGTTTTTGTGAGCTTATGATATTATTTAAAAATTACCATGGATGCCACAGAACTTTCTTATACGTAATACTGAGTGAGTGAGTGAGTTTTATTGCTGAACTTGTATTTTAATTTGGGTTGTATTTATTGGCTGATTGCAATGTTTTTAGTTTGTTTTTATGCTTATGATTGTATTTAAAAATTACCATGGATGCCACAGGACTTTCTTATACGTAGTAGTGAGAGTGAGTAGTACCCATACGCGTTAATATTATAAAAAAATTCTTGCGAACTAATAAAAGACAGAAAAAATGAATGGAACGAAAATTATGGAAAATAATATTCTCTAGAATTTTTATGTAAAAGATATTTTCTATAATTTGCATTGTTTATAAAACAGGGTGGCCAGTTTCTGGAAAACCGGAAAAGTCAGGGAATTTTGCTATACAGGGAAATGTCAGGGAAAAGTAAGAGAATTTGGTTGGAAGTCAGGGAATTTTTTATAAAAATGCAAAAACCACACAATTTCTCGTAAAATATTCAAACAGTTATCTATTAACATTTAAAAGAAAACATGTGACCTTTTTTTAGGTTTTTTATCTAAATTTTAAGTAAAAAACAGGGAAAACGGTAAAAATTCTCCTGGAAAACCGGGAAAAGTCAGGGAAATTCGTTCCAGAGAAATACTGACCACCTTGTAAAATAATTAGAAAAATTGACAAAATATCGTTTTCTAAAGTAATAGATTTTCTTCCCATACGATAATCAATTATAAATATACAATTTTATCCTTCTATGGTTTGTGACTGTTGATTTACACCGTATACAAACCGACAGACAGACACACAATAAATTGAACATTTCCATCAAAATCTGAAATTCGAAAAAAATCAGCTTCACAATATACCTACTTACTTATACTAAATAATAAGTAACAAATAAAATTAACATAAATTATGAATGCCCAGCCAATAAAAAATCACTGTATATACAATAACTACAAAGATATATCAAACAGACGCAATAAAATAAATATTTCCATCAAAATCTAAAATTCGAAAAAAATCAGCTTATGATACTTACCTACACTAAATAATAAGTGAAAAATAAAATTGACATAAAATATAAATGATCAGCCAATAAAAAAGCACTGTATAGTGTATATACAATAACTACAAAAATCTATTAAGTAAAAAAAACGCAATTAATCACTATACTTTTTCACAATTATCTCGATATTCCATTTCTAAGATAATTATAATTGTATTTATCTTATATCATTTCGGGAATAATAAAACCAAAAACAAGTAATACACTCCATCATCACATTCTGATAAACTTAACCCTCATATACTCCCCCTCCCACCGCAATGACATACTTGACGTGTGCCATCTCCATTAATCCGGCTTTACAAACTCGCTCTAGAGAAGAAATATATAAAATAAAATCATCGGCAACGTGTCGGCCGTGCTTGTATGTATGCGTGTGTGTCTTTGTATATGTGTGTGTGCGTTTGTGTGTATGTGTGTGAGACAGAGGTGGGGGAAACACGGGAGGTGCGCGTCCCGGCCGCGCAGCACCAGGTTCGGAAATAGGCCGTGACGATGATGCCATCGGCCGGCGTCGCTCTCTCACCGGGTCATTGTGTTTTATTGGTGGAGCAAGTGTATGTATGTACTTTCTTATACTTACGCATACCCAAAATAATTTAGGGATCAAAATATTAAAAGAAAAAAGGGCAGTATTTAATACTGTAAATATATTTACAATTTATACAGCGTGAGTTTTTTTATCTTGAGACTGCTTAATATTTATGGATTTTTACGGAAAATGTTTGGTACAAAAGTTTCAGGATTTGAAGTGGCAAAACCGATTGAGATAATTATTATTAGTTTTCCAGATATTAAGCAGTCTCAAGATAAAAAACTCTAGCTGTATACGAAACGACCGCGCTTTTGGTCATTTAAAATAAGATTTTGAAAAAAAAGTCGAACACGTCGATTTTGCTTTCAAGGGTAACATCTTTTGCTATAAAATTTTTGCAAGAATCTTTTCAACCCTCAGCACTATGAGCACAACCCTCAAAATTTTAAATAGCATGATACCTCATTTGAAAGGTATTGTCATTCTAAATACGGTGCTTTTTGATTTTTTCAAATCTGTTTAGTTTTAGGCAAGTTATTTACATTTTGAATTCCATAAATGCAATGATTTTCTGAACAAAATACAAATATCAACAACTAAAATTAAAAAAAGTAGGCTTATTTTCTTATCAAATAATTCAAAAACATCAAATTTGGACATTTATTGAATTAATTAAAGTTTTGGATGTTGGTAAATTTTTTAAAATTAATTTTTAAAATTTTTTTAATTAATTCAATAAATGTCCAAATTTGATGTTTTTGAATTATATTTGATAAGAAAATAAGCCTACTTTGTTTTGAATTTTAGTTGTAGATATTTGTTTTCTGATCAGAAAATCATTGCATTTATGGAATTCAAAATTTAAATAACTTGACTAAAACTAAACGGATTTGAAAAAATCAAAAAGCACCGTATTTAGAATGAAAATACCTTTCAAATGAGGTATCACTTGCCCTATCATGCTATTTAAAATTTTGAGGGTTGTGCTCATAGCGCTGAGGGTTGGAAAGATTCTTGCAAAAATTTTATAGCAAAAGATGTTACCCTTGAAAACAAAATCGACATGTTCGAGTTTTTTTTTCAAAATCTTATTTTAAATGACCAAAAGCGCGCCCGTTTCGTTTTTTTGGGCCACCCTATATATATGTAGATAGATCTGTATAGGTTGTTGTAGATTTATGCAGATCTCCACAGATCAAAAATCAGTGCAAAAATATGATGTCTTAAAATGCAGATCTATCAAGATCTGATTTGATTACTTCAGATTTAAATTTTTTCCCAGGTATGGCTGTAGAGATAAAAATACAGTTAAAACAGATTTTCGCAGATTGAAATTTTATTTATTTTACGCGTTATAAATATGCAAATTTTGATAGAATATATGAGCTTAAACAAACTTTATAAATACATTTTTTTTAATGCCATTCGAAAGTGTACAGTTTCAGCTTCAAAATGCTTTTTTTAAATTTGATCTACGATTTTTTTTCATATTTTTTTACGTTTAATAAAAATTCTCATTTTGACTTTGAATACTTAAAAAATCGTTTGACATTATTTTTTTTATAAAACTGATTTTTCTTTTTGAAATTCAATTATGATGGATTTCTTTATAGTGATGTTTTAAGAGCTGCATGTTTAATATCATTATTTTGCTTGTTTACATATAATTGTTATTAAAACCAAAAAAATAAGAAATACAATACAAGAAATCTTCCAAATAAGAAAGCTCTTGAAATAATTGTAGTAGGTACTATATCCATACATACTCGTATATTATTTACAAACTGTAGGAAAGAGATAAAAAATAACGATATAAGAAATTACAAGGAAAAGTAATATTCCTGATAAAACGGATGTTAATATTTACTCTTGTTAAAATTTGATTTTCACTAAATATTTTAACACGAACACAGTTTTTTTTTCTTTGAAAAATACGTATTGTTTTTCAAACATTGAATAAATATTCAAGTTTTTAATATATTTCTTTTACTTGATGTAATGTAAATATTTAAATTATTTTCTTATTTCATGGTGAATTAAATTCTGCAAAATAAAAACCTTTTAATTACGTTTTAAGTAAATTGGTTTTATAAAACGGAAGTAAATTTAATAAAAAAAGTTATTAAATAAATTTTCATATTTTGTTGTGTAAAAATAAATTAATCTTGGCTTCTGAGTATAACCTAAGCTTGTATTGGAGAAATTACGTTCTATTTTCTTAAATATAATTTGTTAGTATAAATAAAAGCTTGAAGTTCCATTAAACTTATATTAGTCTGAAAGCTTTAAAGCTCCCACGGTGACCTTGAAATGATTCTTGGGTTCTGGGTACAAGCCAACAAAATTATACCACATTATACCGGGTGTCCCAAATAACTTTTCCAGCATGGGGATCTCAGTATCTATAAGAGATACAGGTTTGGTTAAATGAGATGAATTATTTGTAAGAAAGGGGTGAGTATTACTACAGAAAAAAATATTCATAATTCTATGTGGTTTAGGCGGTATACCCAAAAAACTGAAAATTTGGAATTTCTTTAAATGGCTATAACTTTTTTGTTAAAGTAGATAGGTACTTTTTGTTTGCGGTTTCTTAAAGCACTTTTTTGTGTATAATTGATTGGTGAATTTAGATTTTAATTTTCACTTTTAGTTTCCGAGATACGAGACCTAACTTCAGTTTTTCTTATGAGCCGCTAAGTTGGCTATGGCATATTTGAACGTGTTTTTTACTCTACTTTACAACGATGTGTCACTTGCCATATTTATTATCGAAAAAAAAAATTATAATATATTTTTTCAAATAGTTCATTGTTTCAAATATTCATTTGTTATTTTGATTGTTGTTATTGTGATTTTTGTTTACAATTTTTGTTTTTCATGGCTCACTTAAAAGTTTGTAATAAAATACTTCATAAATATCACTGATATTTAGTATATCGACTTTTTTTCGATAATAAATATGGCAAGTGACACATCGTTGTAAAGTAGAGTAAAAAACACGTTCAAATATGATATATTCAACTAAATGGCCCATAAGAAAAACTAAAGTTAGAGCTTGTAACGCAGAAACTAACAGTGATATAAAAAATCTAAATACACCAATCGATTCTACACAAAAAAGTGCTTTGAGAAACCGTCTACAAAAAATACCTATCTATTTTGACAAAAAAGTTATAACCATTTAAAGAAATTCCAAATTTTAAGTTTTTTGGGTATACCGCCTAAACCACATAGAATTATGAATATTTTTTTATGTAAAAATACTCACCCCTTTCATACAAATAATTCATCTGATTTAACCAAACCTGTATCTCTTATAGATACTGAGATCCCCATGCTGGAAAAGTTATCTGGGACACCCGGTATACAAAAATATTGGTTTTACTTTTATATAAATATTTTAAATTTTAATAAAATCAATCAATTTAAAGCTCCTTTAGCACTAAATGCTTCTTTTATTACCAAATATTTAAGCTCACAATAAAAAGTGTATAAACTATGCGTTGTCAAAATATAGTGCAGAAAATTGAAAAGCCCTTTAAGGTTATACGTCTAGCATACTGTAAAAAAGATTTGGTTTCGAAAAATTTTATTTTTAATTTATATTCAGAACACATGTAGGTAGGTACCTACATTTAATGGAATATTTTACTTTGTTAATTATTAAAAGTAAAAAAAAAAGTTTAATTTAATTTGAAAATTGAAATAGACAGAGCGGTATATAATAGTAGCATGTACTAATTTACTGTAATGGCAGAGCTAGTTTTTCATTATTTTGAATAAAATACACGTGAATATATTTGTTTTATAATTTTTATAGTATTTAAAAGAGTTGAAGTTTCGAATAATTAGTTTTAAAAAAACAGACAAGTGCGTGTTGGGCACGCACATGATAGGGTTCCGTAGTCATTCTCACTACGATTTATAAAAAGTATTTTCAAAATTTTCGTGACTGAAGTGTTAAAATCAAAAAGTCATTTGACTTTTATTATTGCATTTTAGGAGACCTATCAAATGACACCCCACTCAATGGGGTAAATGAAAAAAATGTGAGTTCACTTTTCAATCTATGAAAAGGGGGTCCAAAATATTTTTGACAATGTTCGTTATAATTTTCAGTGAAAGTACTAATTAAAAGATACATTCTGATTTTTTTTTCAAATTTTTTGAATCGATAGTTTAGAAAATAGAGGGGGGGGGGACGCTCTGACAGCGACATTAAAAAGAAAATATATCGCGACTGAAGGGTTAAAATCAAAAAGTTATTTGACGTTTTTTATTGCATTTTATGAGACCTATTAAATGACACCCCACTCAATAGGGTAAGTGGGAAAAAAAATGTAAGTTCAATTTTCAGTCTATGAAAGGGGGGTCCAAAATATTTTTGACAATGTTCGTTATAATTTTCAGTAAAAGTACTAATTAAAAGCTACATTCTGAAATTTTTTCAGATTTTTTAAATTGATAGTTTAGAAAATAGAGGGGGGGGGACGCTTTTTTAACGACTTTGGAGAGCAAATACATCGTGATTAAAGGGTTAAAATCAAAAAGTTCTAATAAATTTTTTATTGCATTTTAGGAGACCTTTGAAAACACTTTTCATTTTATGAAAGGGGGGTCTAAAAAATTTTTATTTTCAAAAATCTTATCATTTAAATTAAAATTTCATGTTATTATCTCAAAATTTTTGAAGACGGACGGACGGACGGACGGACATGGAGAAACTATAAGGGTTCCTAGTTTTCTACGGAACCCTAAAAACGTGTCTATATAGCTAATTGTGTAGAATTAGAATATAGCACTTTCGGCAAGTTTTCTCATTTATCGTGTGTTAAAAACTCTTTTTTTTTAATATCCAATTACTCAAAAATATAATTTTTGAGTAATTGGATATTAAATCCAATAATATTTTAAATAAAAATTAGTAAAATATACGAGTTATCCATAATTAACATTTTAGAATTTTATCTATACACTGCTATAATGATCGAATAATCTTAATTAAATATATTATGCGTCGTTCAGTTGATAATACGACATTTAGTTAAACTTGGTAATACCGGGCGTTAGATTCAGAAGCCCAGAACAGTTAAATAGAACATATGTGTCTAACCTTTTGACCTTCGTGGGCCGTGCAAAAAAATAACGCAAAAATTTGTTAAGGGTCGCACAAAAATTTGAAGACCTTTTTTTTCGTTAACTTCAAAAGCTATCGCTGTATTTATACTTAATATAACAAAAAAGTGAAAACCATTTTTTTAACCTTATTTTATTATTAAAAATAATTTTTATTATTCTCATTTTTTTTTAAATCTGATGCGGGTCGAACGAAGAGTGCTCAGGGGCCGCGGGTTGGACAAGCCTGAAATAGAATATTAATTTTCTTATATTGTTGAGTTAGCTTATTTGGCATCTGAACCACTTATGTTTATAAATAAACATTTATTACCCGATTCATCACTATAAGTACGATTATAAAAATATATTTCGAAGGTCATTTCTTTATCAAGTTTATTTGAACCGGTGTATTGTAAATAAGTATAACAAATTCATGAACGATTTATTTTGAAATTTATTGTTTATATTTTACATTGTTCCTTTAATGATTCGCATGCAAATTTATTCAAAAGAATAGGAAACATATTTATAAGGAATTTTTCACCGTAATGCAAACGTTCCACTGCCGATAGAATCGTGCATAATTGCAAAACCAACAAATAATTTGCTCTTTGCTTGAGATCCTTTGAAGTTACAGGAAGTTTTAAATAATGGAAGCAGCTGTTATTGACAAATTTCTAGGTCATGCATATTTATTTATAAATCCAGTAGTTACCATCACTGAGCTTATACACGTTGCATGTTGTACTAGGAATGTTACACTAATATCTTCATATGTTTGAATTATTCATTTGAATATCTCATTTTCTAATAATTAATTATAAAACATTTAATTCATTGTTATTAAGGTATTCTTATACTGTAGGTAATTCATTTGTTTACATTTTAAACTTTCGTATACCATCAGGGGTAAACGTACCACATTTAAGTAATTTGTTTATTTTTTATGTAAACATATGTATATTAGGGAACAATTTGTTGTTGTCATTCGAAAGTGTAGTGTTAAAGCTTCAAAATGATTTTTTAGATTTGACAGTTGCCATTTTATATAAATTTCTTGTCGATGACTTATTACATCGACAAAAAATTTATGTGTTGTTTGTGCTTCAAAATAATTAATCGATGATTAAATCAAAAAAAATAAATAAATAAAAACAAACTTTTATGTAAACATACACTGCCGTGCAAAAATCTTGGGACATTCATTTTTAGGGTTCCGTAGAAAACTAGGAACCCTAATAGTTTCTCCATGTCTGTCCGTCTTCAAAAATTTTGAGATAATAAGATGAAATTTGGTATACGGTCGTATATTAATGACCCAAAAACAGAAATGATAAGATTTAAAAAAAAAAAATTTTTTTTTGGGCCCCCTTTCCATAAAATGAAAAGTGTTTTAAAAAAAATTCACCTACCCCAATGAGTAAGGTGTCATTAGAAAGGTCTCCTAAAATGCAACAAAAAATGTAACAGAACTTTTTGATTTTAACTCTTCAATCACGATGTATTTGCTCTCCAAAGTCATTAAAAAGGCGTCTCCCCCCTCTATTTTCTAAAGTATCAATTTAAAAAAATCTGACAAAATTCCAGAATGTAGCTTTAAATTAGTACTTACACTGAAAATTATAACGAACATTGTCAAAAATATTTTGGACCCCCCTTCTACAGACTGAAAAGTGAACTCTCATTTTTTCCCCACTTACCCCATTGAGTGGGGTGTCATTTGATAGGTCTCCTAAAATGCAATAAGAAAAGTCAAATGACTTTTTGATTTTAACCCTTCAATCACGAAAATTTTAAAATAACTTTTTTATAAATCGTAGTGAGAATGACACTAGGGAACCCTATCATGTGCGTGCCCAACATGCACTTGCCCGTTTTATTTTATGCATTGTAAATATAAAACTGCAAAAATGGTTGATAAAAATCTTAAATGTTGATAAGAGTACTTATTATAACTTTTGTAATAATAAATAAATAATAAGCATTTACAATTTTCCATGTTAAGGAAAATTTTTGAATTATATGCTTGAAAGGTCAGGTTTACTCAAGTTGAAAATATTGACTTTATAATATTGTCTTTCAAGCTAACGATACATTGTTTTTTTACTATTTTGACTGCGAGTAAACATATTCTTTTCGCTATTTTGGGGATTTTTATTGAATCTGTATATTTACATTAAAATCACAGGTGTCCAAAGACTTTTGCACGGCATTATTAACGTTTATTTATTTATATTACGTTTGTCGCAAATTCCTTATAAAAAAAATTCTTGGCGATGACGTCACAATATAAAACAAATTAACTGTCCAGCAGACCTTGTATATATTATTGGATCATGGATTGATTACGTAATTTTATCCATATTTCTTTACATTTAATCAAAATTGGCATTTTGTCTTTGTGAACTTGTAAATGGATACATTTATTAAATGATTTTTTTTTCATAAAACTGATTTTTTTACGTTATTCTACTTGACATTCAATTATGATGAATTTCCTAACAAATACATTTGTAATAATATTTTATTCAAAAGCTGCTTAGTATCATTATTTTGTTTATATACCTATAGTTGTCCCAAATAATAAACCTCTTAAGATTCTTGAAATAATTGTAGTAGGTACGAGTACTGCATACATTATTTACAAACTGTATGAAAGAGATTAAAAAATAATGATGTAAGAAATGACAAGATGTCTTATTCTTGATGATCATTGAGTTAACATGTTATATATTTGTTGATCTAGGAATGTATCATTCATTTCTTCATATTTTTGAATTATTTATTTAAAATCTGATTTTCTAATGATTATTATAAAACATTTAATAAATTGTTATTAATATGTATTCTTATACTGTAAGTAATTCATTGTTCAGTTCAACAGTGCTTCCTAAACTTCTGTGTGCGAACAGGGGTACAAATACGAGTACAACACTTTGGAAAACATAAGTTTATATAGCTCATCTAATTATTTTTATATGTAGACATACACTACATGCCTTATATAGAATATAGAACACTGAAATGTATTAAAAAAATAATAATTTTATATAGAGTAAAAAATACCAGTGGCGTAGTTAGGGGGTTGGTGAAATCAGCCCGAATATGTGCCAAAATCGATATGACTATAAAATGAAAAAAGGCTTAAATAACACCAGATGGGGGCGCTTTTATTGTTTTTCGCCGGAGGAGCAGCGACCTCTAGCTATGCCTCTGTCACTAGTCTTTACATCAATATAACATTTTTATTTATATACTACATACATGATTTTTTTTAAATTTCAAACTGAAATTCGCTACGAGGTGCAAAAAAAATTAGACATCAGTTATATTTGTTGAAACGTCTTTGTTTTCATATTCTTGATACTGTAGACCCCCACCCTCTTATTAAAAAAATTATTTGTATAATAAAAATAAAAAAATTGTCATGTGCGAGTCGAGCCTCGTGTACTAGTGTCCTTTATAATATAGTTTTTCGATTTATTTGATTTTGTTAATTTGACTTGCGTCTGGGTAACCAACTCATTTATTCTTTAAAAGCGTAAAAAAAAAATTACTGCCAACTCTACCATTGACTATAATTATGTCAGATTTCAGCTTTCTAGGTCAAATGGTTCAGATAGCTAGAAGGCTGTGGCAGACAGACAGACAATGTTGATTCTATATATTATGTATTATTTATTGAAAAAATATATCCATATTCATTAAAGAACCAAGGCTAGATTAATTAAATTTCTTTCCTACGATGTAGGTATATCAAATAAGAAATTAATAAAGCTGTGTTTGTGTTAAAACATTGTAAGACTTACTGCGACTTTATGGTAATTTCTTTATACGATAGATTGTGATAAAATATAAAAACCATTAATTTAAAACAGTTTAATCAAACGTTTTATTTAGCGATAACCTACTTGAAACTTTTTAAGGTGTTTATTAATATTTAAAACACACTTATAAATATTAATTAAAAAAAAAACTTAATTAATTTTAATCATTGTTAAATCTATATAGCTTATCAAAATAGATGAGTTTTTAATGCTAATTATATAATTAAAAAAAAAATTATTATTATTTTTTCAAGATATTTATTTTTCTATTAGGTATTTTACTAAACGTACTTGGGTGGATGTCGGAATGTCGCCAATTTGGTTTAAAGGCAAATTTTATAATATTCCATACATATGTTTGACATATCTTTGGTATACTTACATGTGACCTTAATGATTTTTTTCCTTCAAAGGCGATCGCTCTGCCTCCCGCAAGCACGTAGTGTTGTATTGCCTCTGACGTTTTTGCCTTACCACCTTGACAACATCCCCGTTGTTCCTTTTAATAAAGTTTAGGTACAAGAGTTGTTATTGGGAATTTTAGCAGCTTCTTCCGCTTCAACGAAATCATCGTCCCCCATTAAAAGCAGGTCAGAAGCACCTTTTACACAATGTTTCGGCCAGGAATCGAACCAAGACCGCCCGCGTGGCAGGAGAGCATTTTATCACTGAGCCAATATATTGTTATTTTTCTGAACGCTTACCCCTCTGGTATCATAATGTGCTGTTAAATGTTTTATTTTACTTGTAAGATCATAACGAGTATGCTTGTATAAAAGTTTCATATAAATCAGTTCAACAGCAAATCCATAGCACCCCAGAAAAAGTGTTTTTTTCGCTTCTAATTAACTCAAAAACAAAAGACACTACTAGAAATAGTCTCAAATACCTCCATGTTATAGGAAAAAAATTACACAAAAAAGTACTTGGGTAACTATTTTTCGCGTAGGTATTCCTAATAATATGAAAGGTATAAAAATGCGTTATAATGCACAAAATGTGAACTTGGACACATAGGGCGCACAACATTTATATTAGTTTCAGTTTTGACAAGAGTTTCAGCTATATATTATTAAAAATATAAATAAATAATTAAAATAAAATTTACAAAATTTGTTTATTACATAAAAATTAAGAAAGAGGCTATTTGCACATGCAGTATGTACAAGTAATTGGCTATTTGCACATACAGTATATGTACCAAATTAAGTTAGGTTGTTAAGTTAGGGTAGGTTAGTACACGTTAGGTTAGTGGTAAGTCTAAATAGCCAATTGCATGAACATACGGCATGTGCAAATAGCAAATATTTTAATAGCCAATTAAATACATATATTGTATGTGAAAATAGCCAATTGCTTGCACATACTACATGTGCAAATAACCTCATCCAAAAATGAATGGTAAAAAATTCATATGAGGCCGATTCTTTTCTTGTCTAGGTCTCGGTCTCGTGTCAGGCTTAATTCTTACAAACCGAGATTAGATTCAATTTTTACGCGACGAAATCAAGACGGTGGGTGATATTACGTCCTTAAATATAATTGAAACATTTAAATAAATTAAAAACGCTTGTCAAAGAGGCCATAATGTAACATAAATGATATCTGGCAAGTTGTTGTTGAGTATATTTAAACACTTCCTTTAATAATATACACGCTCCGGGTCTATTAAAACACCAGAACGTGAATAAATTATAGTACAGGAAATGCCGCCGGTCTCATGCGAAAAAAACTTTGTGCTTTACTTGATCGATATAATTCTTCCTGGAAACTAAATTCAAATTCATTACGGCTTGTTGTCGACAAATTAATTACTATACTAATGATTTTTGTTAAAACGCTTAATACGCATCGAAGGTAGACATTTTTTATGTCTTATTATGATCAAATTAGTATTATTTTATTACTTTCTTATACGTCATACGATTGTATGAAATACATACGATATGTTAGTTACTTTTTGATTCATAACATTTTTCAAGCAATTCTTGCACTTAGGTTGTATTTGTTCTCATCAAAAAACACTGTTTTATGAGCCCACTATTTTTAAAATAGCAAAAGTTGCATAACTTATTCTGCTGTAATTTGTTAATAAATCAACAAAATGTCCTTTAAAATTTGGTACTTTCTAAAAATGGTATGGATCATAGACATACACAGATAGAAAGGTTTACTTGAGCCAAGTAAACCTTGTTTTGTATATGACGAAAACAATATTTTCTTAAGGTAAGAAATATATTCTTAAACCAACTATAGTATACTTGGACGAAGAAATAATGTAGTTGGATTAAGAGTACTTTTCTGATATTATCAAAATACTAGCGGAATCCCGCGGCTTCGCTCGCGTAAACTTCGAAACTAATTAAAACCCTCTATAAGTAATAGGGGATGACATATTACATTTTTTTTATATTGATTTTTATTCATTACTTATAAAAAAACGTAAATATCCCGGATCTTAGTTAAAAAAAATTTAAAACTAACCCCCGTCTACTCTCGCCATTAGGGGTTGAATATCAAATTCTTTTATTGCAGATTAAACCCATCCTAGTCCCCGTCGAACTTTCATTTTTAATTGAATATTAATTTGTCCGAATTTATTTTAATATCATGAACAGTTATTATTATTATTCCCATAGGGGTTGAATTTTCGTAACTGATATTTCTCTTTTAGATTACCTACTTATGCCATGTTTCATTCGGTGAATACAAAAAAAAATATTTTACAAATTTTCCCACCCCCCTAGCACCTTAGGGGTTAAATTTTGGGAAATGCTGAAATAATAGTTTCACTATTTATATTTTAGAGTATGTTCGATAAGTTTCAATTAAATGCGAACAAAAAAAATTATTTTTTATATAAACTTTGACACTCTGTTTTAACCCCGTAGGGGTTGAATTTCGAAAAATCCTTTCTTAGTGGGTGCTTACATCGTAAAAGGAAAGCACCTACGAAATTTCATGTTTCTAGGTCCAGGGGTTTGGGCTGTACGTTGATATATGAGTGAGTGGTTAAGGACAAACTCTTTTATAGATATAGATTGTTTTCGTTAGGTATATACAAAACAAGATTTTCTTGGTTCGATACAGTTTTTTTGTGTGTGTAGAGTATGGACCGCGCATCTAACTCAAAAACAGAGTCGTGTCAAAGGAAATAGATGGAAAATAGTTTGGGATGTACTTGTCCTTATTTAAACAAGAGTGTATATTTCATTTTTCTTAGAAAAAGATATAGATATATCCTAAACGCCACCGCATCTCTCTCACTGATTAGATGAAATACAGCATTATGCCAATACAAAATTTGGTTACAGGCAATTTGTTCTATAGTAAATGACAACAAAAGTTTGATTTTTCAAACTGCAGATTTATATTTCAAACCGTTCTTGAGATATGGACTCCCAAAGTTTTAAGAAAAAGCGGTAACTATAAAATTGAATGTCCAATCATAACAAAAAAAACATTACAACACTAAAAAATGTCAAATAAAAATTCCTATGAGTTTTACACTTTCAAAAAATGTCGAATTTTTTCATGTAGGTACGCTAATTCCAAATTTTTTAGTAAAATTCGAATTAGATAATTTGGTTCAAAAGCTACAGCTAATTTTCTTAAGAATATGTAAAAAGGTCATATTTCAAGTTTCAAGAACGGTTTGAGCTACAGAACTAACTCCGGTTTGAAAATTTTCGACCTTACTTTTTGTTTTTATTTATATAAATCTTAAAATGATATTTTCAACAAAATATAAATTTTCGAAAACATTATCCCATTAATTTTTCATCATCAAAGAAATAACAATTTAACCATAAAGATACAACAGAATTTGATTATAAAACTCGTACCAAAATTTAAAAAGAAAATAAATAAATTAAAGTTTCGACATTTCTCAACATTTGTTTTGTAAAGTCAATCACTTTGGCTTCTTATCAACAAGACGAACCCTCTCGTTCAAACTTCTTCCCAAACAAATATAAACAACACAACAAAAACAAAACACGTATACATGTATGTTTACAATGTGTATATGTGTGAGTGTAAAACCAGTGTTGCACGATTGTGCAGGAACTGCGCAGACCCGGAGTATCTGACCTGTGACCTTTCGTTTCCGGTGTGTAACAGGTGGCCATTCCACACAGAAATCTTGTTGTAAACATTAGGAATTGAAAAAGCTCGTGAAAACAGATTTTACGCGCGGCCACGGTTGTGGCGTGCCGCCGTCATGTCATCGCGATTCATTCACTTGAATTTATTGTTTTAAGTGAAATTTGTTTAAAAACTAGTGTTTGTCAGATTTCATCGCGAGATTGCATTTATTGAGGATTTGGGTTTTTGAGTCGTATGGTTTGTGTTTTGTTTACTAGGGTATCAAACACTTGGCCCGTGGGACATATGTGGTCCATGGTACCTTAGAATGCGGCCCACGGCCCCGAAGCTTCTAATAGATTTTATTGAAATATTATAATATATCGAATACAAATCCCCTAACCATAAAAATTGTAAGAGTTTAGACTTACACTGAAGTGTTTTAGGACTCTGATGATGATAGCATTGCTATTGAAACACGTGTAAGTCTAAACTCTTACAATTTTTATGGTTAGGGGATTTGTATTTGATAAATCATAACCATAGTTTTTGTCTGTTGTTTGTTATGAAATAGTAATTTAAAAAAGATTAATATAAAAATTATAGAAATTGTTTTATGGGCACACGAATTTCTTTGTTTTCCATTATTTTAAAAATAGCAAAAGTTGTGTCACTTGTAAATAAATTGACGAAATATCATAGAATTTGACATAAAATCTTTTAAAGGTTGATATTTTCTAAAAATGGTATGAGTCATTTTTTTATGAAAAGTTCCGGGACTTTTTAGCCCATGTATTAAGGGTACTACATATACATTTGTATAGATTTTTTTTTCATTCGAGATTTTGATAGGAATATCTATTTTAACTTTCCCTGAATCAAATCTGACTATTTTCGCCATAATGTCTGTTTGTCTGTAGATGCTTTTACTTAAAAACGACAATAAATATAACAGTGGAATTTTATATTTTTGTATGTAAGGAAAACATCCCATTATTGATTACAAACTTTGAATATGATATTTATTTTTGTCAATTTTTGTATTTTTCGAATTATTTTAGCAATTTATATTATTTCTAAATAGTCATTTTAGAAACATATTTGTGTTTCTATAATAATTTGAAATTTTTTGGTTATAGGTAATTTTATTCTATTGTCTAAATGACATCAAACGTTTAATTTTTCAAACTGCAGATTTGTATCTCAAACCGTTCTTGCCATTCATGGTACCCTAGAATGCGACCCGCAACCTCGAAGCGTGTAGTTGATTTAATTGAAATAGTAATTTAAAAAAAATACAAATTTGTCACGTCCCCCGGCTGTCCTTCGCCTAAGGGTGCCTCTAGCTCGTCGGAGGTGGGAGTGGTTCAGTTTTTTAATTGACGTTAACACACATTTTATGTACAATTATTTTTTTTTTTTTTATTTATTTACAACTATATACACTTTATACAACTTATTTACACATTGTTGAGCGCCATTTGGTCCTTAATGGTGCTGGGGACCAAAACCCACACGTGATGGAGGGGAACTCGTTTATCACGCTGATATTCCCTCCTTTCAGCACTACGGCAATATTATCCCCAACGGGTTACAAAAAGATTGAATATTTCTTCAAAAGTGTTTAAACAAACAACACACTACTTTTTGCATATACTCTCACTGCCGCTGCTGATATCCGTCTGTCTATTTCATCAGTGCGTGATCTTGAATCGCTTTCAAAATCACGCACAAGCCTGTCCCGTCGTTGAAATCCATTTCAGTGTTTATTCGAGATAATAACCGGATGCAAAATTATTAATTCTAAATGAAATATTATTTATAAAAATTAATCTATGTTATAACAAAAAAAAATGTAATAAATTATAGAAAAAATATAAAAAAATGCTGAATTAATAAAAATATATATTTAATAAATTTTCGAGATAAAATTCAAAATTGAGACAAGACTTTCAGTTGTCAATTACCTAGTCTCGTCTCGGATATAGTTCGGAAAACTGCGGCTATTTGACATGCGGTTCTTAGTTACTTAAATTGAAAGTGAAAATAAGAAAAAATATATTTTTTTGTAATTTTATGTATATACATTATACCTATTTGTAAAAAAATATTTATGGCTCACGATTTCTTCTTTTAATCGTTGTAAGGGACAGATTTAGCTTTTTTTTGTATAAAATCTTACCAACCCCTGTTAAATATAAGAAAAAACGTTTTTTACCTCAAAATAATTTGAAAAAATGTACATTTTTAGATTTTTAATTTTTATTTGATCTGCATACATTTATTGGACAGATTGTAATATTAATATGTAATATGTAAAATAAATTATTTAATATATTATAGAGAATACATAATAAATATTGCAAATTACAACATTGAAAACTATTGTTGTAATATCATAGATTCATTCTATTAATAAATAAACCATATTGAAATGCAAATTTCACAATAGTTATTTGTTTTTACTAAAATAATATTGTTCTGTTTCTATGCGGTTTTAATACTTTTGTTAATCAACACATATTTTATTGTAAAATCATATTTCAATATGTACAACATCAAAACAATATTTGATAATATCTACTTTGTTATATTATTTAATACTCATATATGATCATTGATCATATAAATATTTTTTACACAAAATATAAAAAAAAATATTTTCTACTAGGTATAACGATAGATTTTTTTAAATATAAGATATATGTAAGGTACTTGGCCATTACCCCAGTGTTGGGTAATTTTTATTTAAATATACTGAATTGGAAGTATTTGTTGATATTTGATTATTGCCAATACTGAATCATAATCTATATACATGTAACTGTTTTACAGCGTGATTTGATGATAACTGATTATTTTATTTAAAACCACTGGACAAATAACTATCGCGGTTTGGTACACAATCATGAAAAGTGTATTTTTTATATAGTGAATGCTTTACATTGTTTAACATTTTCTGACTTTATTTTACAACTTTTGTGTAGTACACTGAACAAAATAAGGTTCAATTTAACTATGATGAATAAATGAAGGGTACACGGGAAAAGACGCTAAGTCAATTTTTAGTCGAATTGAGATGACAGCGCTATTTAGTAGCAAATCTAGGTACTTTTCGAGCCACATATGAATTAAGGGGAAAAACAAGCTAAATTACGTAAAATAAATTAATTTAAAATACGCATACACGGGAATAAGAGGCTAAGTCCACACGGTTTTGGTGAAAAACAAGTCAAGTCATGTCGCTGGTGATGAATCATTACTGTTAATAATGGAAAGTGTTAGTACAGGGAATATTGCTATACAGGGAAAAGTCAGGGAATTTGGTTGGAAGTCAGGGAATTTTTATAAAAATGCAAAATCATAGAAATTCTCGCAATTATTTCAAGACGTATATTTAGTGACGTTTTTTTTTAAAGGTTTTTTTTAGGTTTTTTATCTAAATTTTTTAAATAAAAATCAGGGAAAAACGGTAAATTTTCTCCTGGAAAACCGGGAAAAGTCGGGGAAATTTGTTCCAGAGAAATACTGGTCACCCTGTATTAATACGGAAAGTGTCGGTGTGGAAAATAATACAAAAAAAAAAAAAATATTAAAATAAACCTTGGTTAAATAAAAAAGTGTTCAAAAACTGGTGAAAAACAGGCTAAGTCAATATTTTTTTTGGAAACTGGTTGATCAACACGATTCAAACTTCAAAATTCAATGTTATAAGATATAATTAGAAAGATAAAGTGAAATTTTTTAAAGATATCATTTATAGAATAAAATTATTCAAGTTATTAACTTTAAAACAGCGATAACTCAAAACTATAAATTTTGACTTAGCTTCTTTTTCCCGTGTACCCTTCAAATTCAATTAATTCTTTTTTTCACTGAAGTACTTATCATTTTAATTGCAATCATAAGCAAGTGTTCATCATTAAGTGCCCATATTACTAGAGAAAACGCATAAACAAAATAAAAGGCTAAAATAAAAAAAATATACATTTACAAACTCTAACAATTAAATTGATTTAATAAAGAGATATATGATACTTGTCTTATTAGTAACACGAGGTCATGCAAATTACAAAAATGAAGCCCACCAATCCTCCAAAAAAAGTGCCCATGACTGGTGCCAATACCTTTCATCTGTTTTCATTTTTCATTAATTGTAAGAAATATAATTGAATCGGTGAGTGAAAGAACGATATATCTCCAAAATGACCATTTTGAGAAAAACGAAAAAAACTGTTTTAAAGGAGAACTATGGGTTATTTGGTCTAATTATGTATTGTGACATTATAGAACTTATGTTTACCGATAATAATACGTACATAAATAAATTTAAAAAAAATTGCTAAAAAAGATATTTGAAAAAAAATGACCGGCAGTTATACTGTTCTTTCACTCAATTAAAAAAAAATTGCAAATTTTTTTTTTATTACTTTATTTTCGGCTTTATTGTTTTATTTTTTTTATTATTTTACAAAAAAAAATATTTGTAATTTTTACTCAGAACCTTCATTTTTGACTTTCCAAGAAATAATATGGTAGTAAAATTCGAGGATTTCGTCAGAAAAGTAAGGTAAAAGTAATTGTAAAAAAATTGAACTACCCCCCGTCGCACGTACGATGTTGGTCGATGTATTATTATTTTGCTATGTGATAGAGCTATGAATTTTAAACATTTTGCCTATCTCAGTTAAAATAGCCATTTTTGGCACTTGTATTGTTCTTTCACTCACCGATTCAATTGCAAAATTTTTAAACAATTTTACTTGATAGTGTAACAATATTATTTAGAATGTTAGGTAATTACATAAATTTTGTATTGTATAATGATTATTTGAAATATTAAAAACATTGACGGAAAAATATTTTAATCAGTCTAACGTACAGAGTGTAGAGTGTAGAGTATCACAGAAGTTTTAAAAGTGAGTTAGTGGAATCTATGAAACGGTGAAAAACCTTACCTTAGCACTGTAATTTACGCTAATGAAGGTTTTATGGTAGAGACCACGATAATAGTACTTTACTAGAAGTAAGTGTAAATTAAAATTGTTAATAGCATTGTTTTCTACCTAAATAGTTTGTTTTTATAATTAAATAAGTATACAGGATGATTAACAAATAGTGTAAAAAAATTAATAGCACATGCAATACTTTATTTTTATCGATATTTCTCAAAAATGGTTAGTCCTATAATAAATTAATAAAGTATGTTTTTGTGTGTTTTGTGTTACATAATCTTCAACAAGTACCCAACTCAGGGAAATATTAAAGAACAAAGCATCGGCGGGCCCATTCTCCCCATACATCCCTGGTCTAATGTATTATTGTTTGATACTGGAAATCGATAACACGTATTAATACTTAACTGGGTATCAAATTTCATAACTGTACCATAAAGAATTCTCTAGTTATTAAATAAACCCTAATTTTGAGTAAAATCTTTTAAATGTTGTAGCTCCTTCACGAATAATTTTTGGACACATGTTTACACAATTTTTTAGCTTAAAATCTACTGTTAATTTTTTTTACACTAGTTGTAAATAATGGTTGACATTTAAACTAATTATTTGTGTGATATATTAATTAATTATTATTTTATCATAGCATCTGCTTAATATTATTTTTTCTAATTTTATGATTTTTCATTTTATATTTTATTACTCTTATGTTAGTATACATGTATAATGTATATGCCCTTTCCGTTTCTGGTCACCTAATGGTTATTTAATAAAAACAAATATTACAAAACAGTAAAAACAGATTTTATTGAAAGATGTATCGAACTGTTTCCCAATAAAAACAAATAAGTGGGATTTTGATAAGTGGGAAACTTCTATAATTAGAATTCATACACAGGTCCTATTACATCTGAAAATATATTTGGGAAACTAAGTAAATGGGACACCTCTTTAAGTGGGATTAAATAACAGGTCCCTTGAAATTCCAGTTATCTAGGTTTCACTATACAACAAAATCAAAAATGTATTTTTCTTTGCGCGCATCAAAAACGTTGATATCTTAAAATGAGCATTAGTGCATAACAGTATCCATATTACTTATTACCATATTACATTATGATAATATCATTTCATGAAGACTAAAACTAATTTTATGTTAATTTTATGTATAAAACTTAAGCGCAGTCTTGTCTTTGTGAGAAAAGTCTCCGTTCGGCGTGAAGATAGTCAAGAATATAACCGGAAAAGAGTAAAAAAAACGTGTATTTAGTTATTTAAAACACGATTATATAGACATGTATAATACATGTAGAAAACTTCCCTTGTTTGTTAAAGTACAGAGATCTAAAGGACTATAATATCGATAAATTTTTACAGCTTTATATTGTTGCTTGTAACAAAACGACACTTATGTTACTGTAAGCTTTATCAGAAAATATTGTTTCACCAGGATAAGGAAAAAAGAAGAGACAAAATCAATTTTCATTTTTACGATGCACGGCTGAGTGTGTATATAAGAAACTAAAGCAGGATGGCGGTAATGTAGATATATCGAACCTGGCTACGTCCTTTAGAATGCATACCGCGATGTGCGGACGTTATCTGATGCATCCTTTGCTACGCAGGATCGTAACAAGGATATTTTTTTATAAAATAATATCTTTCATTTTTAGTCAGTAATCGTAATCTAATATATAAAATTCTCGTGTCACGCTGTGCGTAATTGAACTACTCCGAAACGGCTCGACCGATTTTCGTGAATCTTAGCGTGCATATCGGCTAGGGTGGAGAATCGGACATCTATTTTTCATCCCCCTAAATGTTAAGGGTGATCCACTCTTAAATTTATTTTTATTTTTTTGGACAAAATTTTTTGTTTTTATTTTTTTATGATACATCATACAAAAATACATACAACCCTAAATTTTCACCCCTCTACGATCAACCCCTATTTTTTATTTATTAATCAAAAACTTTAATTTTTTTTGGCAAGATTTTTATTTTTATTTTGTCATGACCTTAGAATAAAAAAAATCATATTACTCTTAATTTTCACCCTTCTACGATCAACCCCTATTCATTTTTAATTTTATATTTTAATTTTATAGTAAAGTATTACCAATTCGAATTCAATATTCATAGTTAAGACAGGACAACGTCTGTCGGGTCAGCTAGTAAGGATATATTATTTTAAATAAAAAATTATCAATCATTTTTAATCAGTTGAACATCAGTTAAGATAAATCTTGATCTGATATGTAGAGTAACAATACTCCGAGTTACGGCTCTTCAAATTACGTCGGTTTGTTGTTATGTACATTTCAATTACCACAAATCCCGAAAATTTTGGAACATGTTTTCAAGTTATATCTCTTTAGCGATATAATGCTACTTACTGATCGATTTCCAATATATTAAATAACAATGTATTGAATAGCGGTTATTTAAAAGTTATATAAGTATATAAGACAAGTGTCTGGAACTATGTATTTAGGTATATTTTTCTTGCGTGTATATTGCTTTCTTATACATAATATGTATATGAAATATACATATACATAGCATAAGTAAGTAGGTATTGTAAAAACGATTTTTAGCGCAGCCCATGAAGTGGCTCGATTTTCCGTCCGTCTGTCTTCCACCGCGAGATCTCGGCCCCCTGGTAGGTCTGTGGTTCTAGTTTAGCCCATTTTAGGAGTTTTTTCGGTCATAATCCCCCCTCAATTTTTTTCATATATGGCTTCATGTACCTCGTTGGACTCGGGTTTGTTTCACGCATCGATTAGCAAGGGTATTTTGTGAGTTGTTTTTTGGGTTGCGCGGCAACACCCACATATGGGTTTTGATAATTTTTTTTAAGTAAAGAAAGCAAATAAAGTTAATTTATTTAGTAATTAAAAAAATTAAAAGTGATGAAATTTTTATTTTCTAAATTTAATTTTCCCTTTTACTGGTTGATACCGGTAATGTACAAAAAAATTACCGTTTATCGGTAAATGCAATTTGTTAATTTTTTGACAAGTCTGTCTGGAACCGTATTTAAAATATTTTAGACGGTTACTTATTTAATTTTTTTATCGATTTTCTAGTTTGAATGCAAATTAATAATTAAATTTATTATTAATGATGATTTAATATTACTCTTAGTTATAGAATTGTGTTATTTTTATTAGTATTAAAATATTAAACTCAAAATTTTTCAACAGTAGGTCCCTAATTTTGCTCTAAGATATAATTGATACATATATTGAAACAGAGAACTCTAATTATGTATTTCAAAACTGTAATATCCGGTATTATATACGAGCTAAGAAACTTTACTAATTAGCAAACACTTTCAAATGAAATATCAAACCTATCTTGAAGTATCAAGTGTTTGACAAGTTTCGCGCACGCGTTGTATGTAAAAACCAACGGTATTAAAACAATGGTGATATTATTAAATTTATTTTGTACAGTCAGAATCGCCAATTGTGTTATAACTTATAATAAGTATTACTACTCTAATTTCAATAACTAATTCATAGATAATATCACAGAATTAATACCCCATTTGAAATATGTTAGCTCCTTTACTAGCATCACTACTTATATAACAAAAATAATACCCCATTTGAAAGTGTTTGCTAGCTAGCAAATTTTGTTAACTCTTTTAAAATACCAGACATAATAATGTCTTTAATATATTGATTAACTCTATCTTGCGATTTTAGTTAATAGTCACAAACCAACGTTTTTGAGTTTTTAATCGGTACTTAATAACAGATCTGTCAGTTAAAGTTAAATGCCAGTTAAGTATTGGTTCTTTAATATACTTACTATAAATTTTAATTTAATACCCATTGAAAATTTAATAAGAATTTTATCAAATAAATCTTTCTATTTTTGATTGGCATATCATTTTATATACAATAAAAATAATCTGTATTGAAAACTAATAACAAATGTAGGTGGATATTTAATGTTTATTAACTTCCGTACACCGGATCTGTGCTACGCCGGAAATAACAACTGAATTCTGATACTGTGCAGGTCTCCCGCAAATGGTGTTGTAGCTATGAAAAGAAATGTATAAAACTTTTCTATGTAATGTGATATTGATTTAAAGGATTCTATGTATTTTTGTATACCTTTTCTTTTGTTTTTCTTCAAATGTAAATTATTTTAACAAAATGATACCTAGATCATTTTTTTGTAAATTGTTGATTTATAAATTTTGTGTGAAATATGTCGAGTAATATAAAGAACTAGCGAATCCCGCGGCTTCGCTCGCGAAAACTTCGAAACTAATTAGAACCCTCCATAAGTTATACGGGATGACATACATTTTTTATATTGATTTTTATTCATTATCTATAAAAAACGTAAATAACTCGGATCTTAGTTAAAAATTGTAAAAACTAACCCCCTGTCTACCCTCGCTATTAGGAGTTGAATATTGAATTTTTTTATTGCCCGAATTATTTTGCTCGACTCCACCATTATGACGTAAGCAGCTATGCAGATAAACATATCAAAAACACAGACCCTGTCTACCCCCGCCATTAGGGGTTGAATGTCGAAATTTTTATTTTAATAGATGACTTTTTTGCCCGAATTTACCGAGATAGATTTACCAAGATAAATAAATCAAAATTTAAATGTTCCAATATTGTTTATGTAATTTTGTTATTTTATTTAACTATTAAGGCCCCTAATATGAATTTTGACATTTCAAAATTAATTAACTAATATCTAGCTGCTTTAATAACATCATTTTGTTTTTTATTTAATAACATTTCCTAATCTTGGCATTCTATAATAAATAATAAATTTATATTAAGCAGTTATTTCATACTTTGCCTGAAATCGTTAGGCATTGTATAGAATTCCTAGGAAATCTATAGAATGCCTGAATTACATACTTTGCCGGTAACATATATACCAATAAAAATGTAATTTTATCAAACCGCTCCAAAGTTGAAGCGCAAAACTTAGTTTCCATTAGAATATACATATTTACTCAATTATTATTATTTTTGACCTAAAAAAACAACACACTGTGTATTTGCTACTTCGCCTTTACAGTTTTGAAATTGGTCAGTTTTGCTTCTGAACGGCTAATATGTACATAGGTATGAATTTATTTGCTTCCATTTTTATTTCTATAACACCCACCCTTTAAGTTATCCTTATAATGCCGAATATGCCCTTTGATAGTGTATTTTATTGTAAGATTACGAATCGTGTAGGAGGATAAGTAAAATTTATAGTAGATCCATAAAAAGAATCTAGTAGGCTGTTGTAAAGCTCAATGAAAAAAAAAACACAATGGTTTAAATCTGTTTCAATTTTTTCGTATATATTTTTGAAATAAAATAATAGAAACCGAGAAAATGGTTTTATGAGCATATATAGAAATAACTATAAAATGATATTGATGCAAAATTCAAGATACGAGTAAATATTTTCTTTGCTAATCTAACAGAAATTATTTCAGAACTTAGTACTTATAGTTTAGAAACGAAATGTTTTTAGCATATTTCACTTTTATATTAATTATATTCTTCTTTTTCAAACTACTTTTTTTCATCAACAAGTTTTTCAACACATTCTAATTTGAACTTATTATATGTATATTATGTTGTTTAAATTGCAATGCCGCATTGTAAAAAAGATATTATATTTAATTAACGCACGCAAGTTACCTCTCACACTGTTTTGAGAGTTCCGTATTTCAAAATGAAAAAAATGAAACCCTTATACTATCACTGTCTGTCTGTCTGTCTGTTCGTCCACCAGGAACGGCTAGAGCTGGGGTTTCCCAACCTTTTTCCTACATAGATCCCTTTTAAAATAATTATTTTCTTTATAGACTTTCTTACATTTTAAGATAATTTATGATTTTCAATTTTATTTTCTTATCTAAAAGTCACTATTTCTATGACAAATTGATATTTTGTGCATAAAAATTGCTATACAATTTTAAATTTTGTTTATACAGGGTGTCCAAGATAAGCGTGCAATGCATGGGGATATCCTAAACGGTAAGAGATACAGATGTGGTTAAATGAGATGAATTATTTGTAAGAAAGGGGTGAGTATTACTACATCAAAAAATATTAATAATTTTATGTGGTTCAGGCGGTAAACCCATAAAACTGAAAATTCGGAATTTCTTTAAATGACTATAACTTTTTTGGCAAAGTAGATAGGTACTTTTTGTTTGCGGTTTCTTTAAGCACTTTTTTTAGTAGAATTGTTTGGTGTATTTAGAATTTTTATATCACTTTTAGTTTCCGAGTTATAAGCCCTAACTTTAGTTTTTCTTATGGGCCGCCAAGTTGGCTATATCATATTCGAACGTGTTTTTTACTCTTCTTTACAATGATATGTCACATGTCATACTTATTATTAAAAAAAAGTAAAAACCTTTTATTTGTAATAGTTTATTGTTTTTAAATATGCATTTGTTATTTTCATTGTTGTTATTGCGATTTTTGTTTAACAATTTTTGTTTTTTATGACTTACTTAAATGTTTGTAATAAAATACTTTATCCACGACTTATATCTCTCAGAGGGAATAATGAAAAAAGAACTTTTCTGATTGGTGCATCAGAGGGAATAATGGTCATTATTCCCTCTAAATGCACCAATCACAAAATTTCTCAAATTAAATAATACCATGGAAACAAAATACATAAATTCTAAAGTCTAAAAAAATTATTTGCTACTGTCAAATAAAACACCTAGTGTTTGTGTATTTGTATTGAGATAGATAAAAATGAAGAGTCTATTACTTGTACACCTCCCGAAATTGTACTACAAGCTGCAGCTACTGGAAAAATCAAAATGCATAATTTATAATAACAGAGTTTGTATTTTGTTTCCATGGTATTATTTAATTTTTATTAATTTGTGATTAGAACAAAAATTGTTGTATTGAAGCTTGCATTCCTTGTATTCAGTTGTGTTTATGAAAGTAAATAAAATAGTCGTAGATAAAGTACAGTATACTACTCGCAATAATGGCTATTATAACCTCGGAATTTCTTTTCTCCCTCGTCGCTACGCGACTCGGTTCGAAAATGATTCCTCGGTAATAATAGCTATCATTATTGACTCGTGGTATAATATACTATTATAAATATCACCAATATTTAGTACTTCGACTTATTTTCTATAATAAGTATGTCATGTGACATATCGTTGTAAAGTAGAGTAAAAAACACGTTCAAATATGATATAGTCAACTTGGCGGCCCATAAGAAAAACTAAAGTTAGGGCTTGTAACTCGGAAACTAAAAGTGATATAAAAATTCTAAATACACCAAACAATTCTACTCAAAAAAGTGCTTTAAGAAACCGCAAACAAAAAGTACTTATCTATTTTGCCAAAAAAGTTATAGTCATTTAAAGAAATTCTGAATTTTCAGTTTTTTGGGTATACCGCCTGAACCACATAAAATTATTAATATTTTTTGATGTTGTAATACTCACCCCTTTCTTACAAATAATTCATCTCATTTAACCACATCTGTATCTCTTACCGTTTAGGATATCCCCATGCATTGCACGCTTATCTTGGACACCCTGTATTATGTTTATTTTATAGAAAATTATGCGAAAAGTTGAATTTTTCAAACCGCAGTTCTGTATCTCAAAACGTTTTTGAGATATGGTCTTTCAAAGTTTTCGATTTTTTATAATTTTTGAGAAAAATAACCGTAACTTTTGAGTGTGTGGTCGAATTTGATTTTTGTTGATGAATTTGAAATCAGTGTATCAAAATCTATACAATGACGTGTATAACACTTAAAAATTTCACAAAAAAATTTTTGCGAAAAATCGACAAAATTCCAATAAAAAAAATTTAGATTTTTGACCAAATTTTTTTCTTCTGAATTTTAAAGTATTATATATTTCATCAGATAGATTTTGATACGCTGATTTCAAATCCATCGACAAAAATCAAATCCGACCATACGTTCAAAAGTTACGACCATTTTTCTCCAAAATTTTCAAAAATTGGAAAAATTGAATAGACCATATCTCAAGAACGTTTTGAGATACACAACTGCGGTTTGAAAATTTCAACTTTCACGTCAAAGAAATATCGACTTTAAAATAAAAAATAAAAAGGAATATCATAAGTTACTATATATAAATCAGTATTTTCTACATAGATTCTTTGAAAAGAATGTTTTTCTTTATAGACCTTACATTTTTAGATTCTAGAAAACAAAAATACATATACTACAATCTTGTCCAAAAAGTACAAGCAATACATAGCAAATACAAGTAATTATATATCGATAAATATAAATGCAAAGCCAAAAAAGGACATTGTAATTCGAAACTTTAAAACATAAAAAAATTATCATAGACCCCTTGAATACTATAGGCCCTTTTTATACTTCCATATACCCCCAGGGAATCCACTTACAATTAGACCCCGTTGGGAATACTTGGGGTAGAGGCATAAAGTTAAAATTAATATCAAATAATAAATTTCAAGATCCTAGGTCAACGAAAAGTAACCCTATAGGTAAAATGAGCCAGTCTACCAGTATTAAAAGACGCTTTGAAAGGCGTTAGATACTTGCATTCTCACAGAACTATGAGGCTGTAGATCTTAGTATTTGATATTAATTTGAAATTGATATCTCTAGTCGTTCCTGAAAAAAAGATTTAGACGGACGGACAACAAAGTTATTCTATATGAGTTCCGTTTTTTTCATTTTGAGGTATGGAACCCTCAAAACGGTCTCTTCAAACGTACTGATAATAAAGTTTTGATACACAAAAAATATACCTACTTCCAAACCTTTGGCGGTCTATTTATTTATAACATCAAATCACACATAATTATTTACTCTAAGTTCGCTGTCGCATACACAGAGAGCTTACAACGCAATTTGAATATTTACTAATTTGCAGATTTATACGGCATTTGAGACCGTGCAGTGCGGTTCACTCATTACAGCGAGCGGTTTCTACAAACGCAGTGTCGTTTCCTGGGCGGGGTGTGGGGTACGGGGAGGTATTAATAAATTCTGCCCTACGTAATAACACGTACCGTCGTATAAATCATGGAAATAAGTGGTATAGTTTAATTTTCATAAAGGTTTCCAATGCAATGGGGGGTTATTAATATGTATATTGTATATATGCATGCCTGGATGTCTTATCATCTACTGTTTTAGTATTATCTTTATGTATTGTACCGTATACGTAAATTTACAAAATTTGTGAATTGCTTCCTCGCCATATCGAAGATACCTACGAGAAGATTTTGTGATCGTTTTAACCCATTACTTCCCGACTTTGTATTTCTTCGAATTTTTTGATCAAGTTCTCAATTCTTGTTGAAAATATCACCAAAAAGATAAATTCAATACAAGACAAAATAATTATCAGTCGCAGACTAGATTATTATCATGAGAACCCAATGTCATATTATTTGAAATTATTGATATTTTTATGGTTTATTTAGTTAGACCATCATAAGTAATATTATATATAGTTTCGTCTAATTAAAAACGCTTTACTAAGTGAAAAAATTGTAACTATAAATGTCGGCTAGTTGGAATAATTACACGATTACTTTGAAAGTGTTATAATTTATCATTGAATGAACTCTAGAGTTCATTTTAAAAATTATTGTAAGTAAAGAGACTTAAAAAACATTAGTAATTTAAATCAAATTAACAACGTTATTATGTCAGAGAAAAAAATTATAAAATATGATGTCCTATAAATATGATGTTCTATAAATAGGACACTGGGAAGTAATGGGTTAGTGGATCTTGGCTTCTGGGTGTAAGCCGCATCGATTTGGTCATTTTACTGGCCAACGTTTCGTCACACATTGCAGTGGACATGTTCAGGGCTCTTGTTACAGTGCAACTGGAGGTGAGCGTCCGTGGACTTAAGTACCAGTGCGGGCAGCGGTGGGCGGGGGCTCGAACGCACCTGATTGGTGCGCGCTGAACCTTGTTCCCTCGTGCCGTACACTAGACTTTGTGGACGGGGGTGGTGTTGTGAACAGGTGTCGCCAGGCGCTGCTCAGCTGGTAGCCGTCATCTCTGTTGATGTGTTGATGATCAACACATCAACAGAGATGACGGCTACCAGCTGAGCCGCGCCTGGCGACACCTGTTCACAACACCACCCCCGTCCACAGAGTCTAGTGTACGGCACGAGGGAACAGGGTTCAGCGCGCACCAATCAGGTGCGTTCGAGCCCCCGCCCACCGCTGCCCGCACTGGTACTTAAGTCCACGGACGCTCACCTCCAGTTGCACTGTAACAAGAGCCCTGAAGATGTCCACTGCAATGTGTGACGAAACGTTGGCCAGTAAAATGACCAAATCGACGCGGCTTACACCCAGAAGCCAAGATCCATTTCAAGATCACCGCGGAAGCCTGAAGACTTGTATAAGTAATGGGTTAAAATGAAAAAAATTAATTGTTATCCGATTTCAAAATTTTAACTTGATCTTTTCGTTTCCGGTCAAGACACTTTTCGTTCGATGTCTGTATGTGTGTCTGTCGTTGTGTTTATCCCCTGAATCCTTATCTAACGCAATAGCAGGTCATGTGAATACTTTATCGGTGTTTATTAAAATTGTTAGATAAGTAACTACCTTTGGTGAATTTAACACGAGGAAGCACTGTACATTTACTTGACAGATGTATTGTATTCTAGGAGTGAAGTTTATAAATATTTATGGATAATAATTTTTAATAAATATAAAATACTACACAGCAAAAAGCGTGGCTGAAAGAACGTGTAAATTAATAAAATAATTAAAAAAAAGTAAATTCTTCTATCAAGAACCGTGAGCCTAGACTTATTGTTAGACCTAGAAGTTAGACCTTTCGAATGACATCTAAGTTTATTTTAGGACACGTAGTCAAGGCTTTATTTTAGTCGGAGCCACATTTACACTTTAGATTCAAGTGCCGCAATAAATTTTTTTGGGCTATTGAGTTTAACCAAGAAATAAAAAAAAAAATTTCAATAATTATAAAAATATATTTCTTTATTTTTTTAAGGTTAGGTATGTAATAAACTTACAGATTTTTACTAATCAGTGTTGTAAGGAAGTTCATAACGAAAAAAAATGATTTTTATTTTTGTCGTTCGAAGATATTTTTAAAAATGTCCAAAGAAATTGTAAAAAACAAAACTTTTGGAGACCAGACGCCAGACAGTGTTAAAATTTGAGTTACGTGTTGCTTGCGATGCCTAAAATATATTAATAAAATTAAAAACATTCTGGATCTTGGTTTCTTAGTATAAACCGCGTCAGTTTGGTCGTTCTATTGTTTTTTTTGCTATTTTTGTATTATTTTTTTTCAAATGAATTACAACGCCATAGTTTATATTTTATATTATCCTTATTAGATAATAAGGTTCGATATTTTTTTTTAAAATTATTATAAATTACTCTCTATTGTGGTATAATTTAACATGAAATTCACGAACTAGTAAAAAATGTTTCGTAATTCTTAAATGTCATTAGTGTTTAGTATATCGTTTAAAATTTTTAAGTAGGTATATAAAATTTCATGCTAATAATTTAAATATTCTAAGGGTCGCAGAACTTTTTAATGCGTCTTCCATTAAATATGTACCTTCACAAAAACTCAGGAGCGTGTCAAATTTTATTATTCTCTGCTAAATGTCAATTTTAAATTTATCAATAGATACAAAAATGGTTCCAAAACGAATATCCTCCCCCCTTTGAGGCAGTTTGATTTTAGATATTTTATAAAAGGAAAATTCCCATTAATGATTTATCGTTTTTCCTTTGTCACACAATGTTGACGGTAACATTAGATCTGTCCAGTGCAATTATGTTTTGGCAATCCATGTGATTTATTTCTTCTATTGTCCACCCATTTTGTGTCAACCTCTCCAATAGGTCTCTGTTTTTAAGATTTACACATAACGTGGAATTATTATTGTCATTATTAACGTTGTTAATAAAACTTTTTGATGTGTTTTATTGTAAAGGGTGAGATGAGATATAAAAGAAGGGGTCAGTTTGGGAAGTTTTACTCTTATTTAGAAAAGATTACCGAAAATCTTTTCTAAATAAATGAGAAGACTTTTAATATAGTTTTGAAAACTCTTAAGGCGGTTTTTTTTTACCAAAGTAATAAACCAAAAAACATAATTTTTTCGTTAAATCAGCAACTTTTTGATAACTATTGTTTTTTGTCTGTGTTTTTATTTACAAATTTATGATTCGTTTCGAGTCGTTAAGTCAAACCGTTAAAAAAAACAGAACACTCGTTTAGTAGAAATGCCAATTTGAAACAGTTATTTTTTTTATTGGTTGAACAAAAACTGAAATTAGTTTGATATCATATTCAAGTTCAATATTCATTTCATTGATTTATTATGTGATAATGTTTAAGTAGTAAAAATTAAATAAAAGGTAGACATTTCAACATTAGCAGCGAATGCATATACATAATGTCAAAATTAACAACTGTTTCTTTGTAAATTTCGTCTTGTCTCAGTTTTTGGAGCTAAAATTTTGCCTCAATTACATTTTCGAACTCGTGACAACGTGACCAAGATAGAAATGTGAACAAAACTGAAATCGAGAAAAATTTCGTACTTAATTATTCATTTATAGATTAATATCAAATAATATTTTTTTAAATTATAATTATTGATTATCTTTTTGACCCAAGATTTTCAACTTTAATATATTCTCTATCTTATCTCGTTAAAATTTCACACGGTCTCGTTTTGATTTTTATCTCTTTTTTCTGTTTCCTTGGTTGAAATCGCCTTTACGTTTTAAAAAGCCAGAAATTTTAATGATGTATAATATCTACTGACTAAAATGAGTAAAAAAAGTCTGATAAACATAAGCTCACAAACTAATTATTCCGGAGATATGAGTATATGAGCTTATGAATTTCACAGAAAATTTCATGGAAAAAAAAGAAAATTGAAGAGTTAGTTTTTTCCTGTACATCCCGGATAGTAAACGACAACCTATCATTAAAAATATTTTTTACAGTCTGATGTTCGGTATTATAAAAGGGCTAGCAAATTGGCAAGCTAGCTCGCACTCACAAATAAGGTTATTAATTGTTATTAATTGATATGTATTTATGGATTTGTTACGGAATTTAGAGCAGTGATACTTCAACGTATTGTAACACAGTTGGCGACTCTAACCGTACAAAATAAATTTCATAATATCACCACTGTTTTAATACCGTTGGTGTTTACATACAACGCGTGCGCGAAATCTGTTAAAGTCATCAGAAAACTTCAAGAGAACTGTCATATAAGTTTGATATCTCATTTGAGAGTGCTAACTAGCTTGCAAATTTGCTAGGTCCTTTATGATACCGGACATAAAACTGTAATAATGTTTGCAGATAGTCCATAGGTGGGCATTAACTCGTTAATCCGTTAATCGTTAATTAACGAAGTTAATAAAATGGTTAACGGATTAACTTTTAAGTTAACTCAAAAAAATGTTAACGCTTTTGTTAACTTCCGTTAAATTCAACTTCCGTTAACTTTAGTCCGTTACATTGGTTGTTTGATGAAAAGTACATAACAAAGTTGTCGAAATAGCTAAAAAAAGGTCTACAAACATTTTGGATGGTTAACTTTTTAACGGATTAACTTTAACTTTCGTTAAATTTTCGAATTTTCGGTTAACTTTAACTTTCGTTACATTTTCGGAATTTTAACGCTTTAACGGTTAACGAAGTTAAATTTTTTATTAACGGATTAACGATTAACGAAGTTAACTTTTCGATTAACTGTGCCCACCTATGGCAGATACTCGACATAAATTGATGGATAAACTGCAAACATTACATCCGAAAATTATATTATTATTCTTTCAAAGAGTTAAAACTATTTTATAATACACTCAGCACTCTGCTATACGACCATCCACTACACGACCGTTCCGTTATACAATGCGCCGACAGTTCTAACCAACGTCCTTTCCCCATCCCTACCATAATACCACCGTGACTGCTATATTTCTGCGCGTTTAAATTCATCAATCAACGTTAAAGTTGGCGCGGTGGTGGGTACCCCTCTAGCCGTCGTATAGCAGAATGTTGAGTGTAACAGGTTGTCGCTTATTATCCGGGATGTACATGGAAAAATATTTTTCCGTGTTGTTATAGAATAATATTTTTTTATTTTTTTTTTTATAAAAAGGGGGTTTGTCTATGAAACCTGCTGGTCTCTTTAGACAGCTTGTTTATGTTTTTATTTTTTTTTATTTACTTTTATTATTATTATAGTTTTATTTTTATTTTATTTAATGTTTGTATAGAATAATAATAACATAATATGAGAAATCAGTAATATTTCCGGTGGAAGAGATAATTCAAATCAATACGCCCTTGAAATATTTTATTAAACATAATAAAAATTACTGGAAATATACGAAATATTATTTTTACGAAAATATAATATCTCATATAACGTACATAGGTACTTGATAAAATAATTAAACATTAAAAAATACGGAAGAGAATATTCGGTACAATAGACATAATAACAATAATAAGTCTTATTTTATATAGAGTGTAATAAAACATACCACAGGTTTCAGACAGGATGATTCTTTCCTTTATCTTCAATCTTTTGTTATCACAGTTACATGTATATATGTATAGTTATATAATAATATTAACATAGTAGTATGTACAATAATGTACATATACATATATATGTACATAGTATGTATGGTACTTGCATAATAAAATACACAAAAAGAAAATTTCATTCTGAGTACGTATAATGCAATTTATAACACATACATATATTGTATATACAATAATATACATATATGTATATAGTGTGTATGTGTATTATCAGAAGCGTAGCTACTGTGGGGTAGATAGAGCAATAAAACGGTGAAAGTAGAATTATGTAGGTTCTGAAAATAAATCGATTCGATGACTTAAATGATTAAAAAAGCGTATTGGATCCGGTATTTCCGGGTGTATAAAATTAATCTGCAATAAACCTATAGTTTTCACTTATTTACGCAGCGCAGGCGAAATTTATACAAAATATTTACAAATGTATACAAATTATACTCCTAAAACTTTATTGTGAAACACTCTATACATTAATGAAAACCAAGGTAAAATCCGTTTAGCAGTTACTGAGAAAATCATGCACAGACAGATAGACGCGGTGAGGATCTTTTTTTTATATTTTGTATAGATTGTTCATTATAAAAACCAAACTAGAAACTTTTTATGGGTACTAAATTATGTTATAAGTATCTATAAATACACGGAGAGAATATTCTTTTAAAAATTAACAGAAAATGCTGTGAACCTGAGGACAGAATCAACTTCTGAAAAAAATTAACAGAAAAGTCGGTAGAATTTAAAATAAAGTAAATGAAAAATTACAATGACATACTGATAAATTTTAACATAGTAGGTACCTATTAAAATTTATTTACTCTGGAAAAGTTATATACGCTATTCTTTAATTTCTTGCATATGAAAATTTCACGTACATTCTCTACAATTTTACTATGTTTCTATATTACTTTTCTTATCTGACCTATCGCCGTCATAGAATCTGCTATACAGTATATTGAATTGTAGTAGACGTTCTTTTAAATTTTACCATGTCGGGTGTTAAAAAATTCTAGAATCAATTTCGTCCTCCCGTTAACATGTTTTTCATGTTAAAAAGTAACATAACATTTTTTCAGTGTACATATACATAGTTTGAAACATGAAAGATTACTGGTCTTAGCATTGTAATAACATTACCGAACCGGTCAACTTTCATGTTACATACAATATATATACAGAAAGAAGTCCTAGGGACTGACTAACCAAGGCTTACTCCAAACTCTGGACCTAGAAACGTGAATGTCTTTATGATGCAAACATTTACTGAAAAGGGATTTATTGAAATTCAACTCCTGTAAGGAATAGAAGGTTTTGAACTTTTTAATTTTTATTTTTTAATTTGTATACATAACTGATTTTATTATAAAGATGAAATCCGGTGATTACCCCCTCCCCCTTCTTTTAATCAACACTAAATACAGTTCTAAGTTTTTCTACATATCAACTCCCCTATGCTATTTTATATACGTTCCCATTTTCTTATAATACATTCTCTAGTATATTTTATATAGTTACGGCACTGTACTTTATAGAGATGTCTCACAAGAAGTGACATTTATCATTACGGTTTTTGTTACTATCCTTGCTCGTGTGTGTATGTGCCTGTGTGTGTGTGTGTCCTAGATGCAGTCCTGCCGGTCATGTAGAGTTCATTGCGACCGGACGACCTCTGTGTTTTGTTCAAAATTGGTTTAGGACAAATGTGCACGCAATTTTTCGAATTGGTTCATTACTTTCAGCTTTTCAACCTTTTTTATTGCGGCGCATCATCAATAAGACATATTTATGCTTCATCAAAAGTTAAAGTAAAAAGAAAGCTTTGTTGATACAGTAATCAACTTTTTTTTAGTCTGTTTGAATTAGTTAAGTTATATATCTACATGATGTCTCGTAAGTAAGGACCTATAGAGATTTTTTATTTATTGTGTTGGTAGGTACAACGGCGGATTCAGATTATGTATACAAGCCATTTTTTGATTATTATTTTTCGTTATGAATCTTGACTTACGGGACACTGTATGTATATAAATAACGTTCCAATTTTGTTCTGATATCAATTGAGAATGGATGGACAGATTTTTATGTAATTTTACGAATACTGCACTACTAATGATAGACTTAACATTTTTACCCTCTTCCCTTTTTGTATTTTTTAAGGGTTTTAAGCTTTTAAGAAATTAAAACATATTTTTAATGGCAGCTGATAAAAATGTAAAATAGTTATAATTCTTTATAATAATATTATAATAATATTTATAATAATATTTAGAATAATATTCAGAAATAAAAAAATTAAGAACTAAAAGTATATTAAAATAAAAATTTATTATTTTGTACACATATATCTTAAATTTATGGTTTCCAAATAAAAATTAGTTGAAATAAAAAATTGAAGTCCTACAAAAAATTATTGATTTATTATTTAATAATTGCTTTTTTCATCGAATAAGATAACGTAATAAAAGGAGTATATATGTATATAACGGTAAGCCCGGAACCCAGTTGCCATTTTGAAGGTACCTCCAAACCTTTCAATTTTTGTTTCAAATATACATATATCTCAAAATGCTGTGACAAGATAAAATGGGAAAATAATTATACATTTATTGAATATTGTCCATTTTCTGTCATATCAAATTCTCTAATTTCCGGTAAACACAAAATAATGAATGTTTATAAAATATACAAAAACTAAAATCCAGAATTTTAATGAAAATATAAAAAAGGGAAATAGGTGACGCATCATAAACACACTTCATCAAAAAACATTTCTTAAAATATTATACGTTATTAAGTTTGAAAAGCGTTTAACAACCTTTCCACGATTATTTTCATTACCTTCGTTTATAAATTTTTAATTTAAAGTTAAATGAAATACCCATTAAGCGATGCGTATTTATGTACAGTGGTAAATTGGAAGGGTGGGTTACCTCCTTAACAAATTAAAACGCGTTGAGATTTGAATCAAACGCGTCGTTAGTATCCACCATTCGCTATAACTTTGTTTATAAACGGCGCTTTTTAACTGCTAATACACTTAAATCTTACTATGTTATTTTCAAGTTTATATATAAAAAAATGATAATAACTAAATCCTACATATATGTCTTTACCATGAAGTTGTCTTTACTCTAGTGAAAATACTTTCGTACGGATTTAGGTTACAGTATATTTATTGTTTTGTATTTATTATGGTTTTTGTTGACTATCTTGTTTAAATAAAAGTACTAAGTTATGAATATTTGTTGATATTTGATTACTGCTATTATTGAATCATTATCTATAGACAGTTATCTGTAAAACATATTAATTTGATGACAATCGGCTAATGGGTGTCAAATTGAGAGACATTTAAACGTATTATTAGAATGTACATACAATCTATTTATTTTTTACATTATCATAGTATCTGCCTTACATTGTTTACCTATAGACGATTCTTTATTTAGTAACTTTTGTGTCGTAGTACAGTTAAATCTCTAAACGACGACCATCCTATTAATTTGCGCTTCAAGAAACGATTGGTCAACCACTTCATGTAACGACCTTCTCCTATCTTTACCACAATACTACCGTGACTGATATATTTAAATTTAAATTCACCAATTAACGTTAAAGTCGGTGGTGGGTGCCTCTCTATCTGTCATTGTTAAGAGATTTTTAATAACCGATGCCGTCGCTATTCAGAGGGACGAGTATACTTACTATTTTGTAATCATTAGCAAGTAGTACCCATCACTAGTTTTCATAATCCATTACTGGAGAAATAACAAACAAAATAAAATGCTATAATGAAAAAATGAAAGATATTTGAGGACTTTGGTAATTAAATAAATAAGTACTTGGTAACATGAGTTCATTGGAATTATAAAAAAGAAGCCCATCAATCCCAAAAAAACAGTACACCTAACTCTTAAATTGTCCAGACTGGTGCCAGTACCTTACTTTACAAATCGAGTTTTGAAATGTAAAATCAGAAAATCCATGAATTTAATTTTTATTAGGTATATTGAAATTATATACAATATTTTGGCGTTTGTTCCAAATTTCGCCAGTCTCCTTTGTGAAAAAAACGAAGTAATTTTACTCTTTCTAACTTTTTAACAGGATTAGTTTCAATTTTTTTTATGAATGATGACGTCATTTACAATATAAAACTTAATTCGGTAAAATTGTCGCTTGCAATAATTCAGTCTTTATAGGATTCAATTTGTACTTATGTCTTTGAATTCTACATTAATTCGTAAAATGGGCATCCGTATACAGAAGTAAACATCTTAACACACACTCAACCTTCCAATAAAGACACAAAACAAGCGAAAAACAATATACTACATTATTAACTTTTTAATTAAGCTCAATTAACTGCATTCGTTGTACACAATTATGTTCTCGGGTTCCATTCAATCTACAAAACAAAAGAGAATAAGAATAAACATTAGTGTTTTTATACTCGCTAGGGGTCAATGGTGGTGTCACGACCTCTCGAGTGTTGAGATGACGCCACCAAGACCACTCTAGGTTATAGTCTATGGATCTTTGTGCAATCTTTCTTTTTCAGTTCATATCTATGTATTACTATGTAAATATATCTTTTACGCCGTAAGCTGGAATATTTTCTATCTTGAAACTATTTCTCATAAGTTTTAGTTTTATTATCCACAGTATCAACTTTTCTTCTTTAGCTATCACGTGGAATATTTTGAATTTCGATATAAGCATGAAACTATATCTCCTGATTTCGTTACCAACGGATTTTCTATTATGCTCCTAGTGCAGCGATTCTCAACCTGTGGGGAGCGCCCCCCTAGGGGGCGTGATAAAACTAAATGGGGGGCGCGAGCATATCGAAAAAAATGAGAAAACATATTAAAAAATGTATTTAATTTACTGAAAGAAAAGCAATAAAATACATTCTGACATAATAAAAAATAAAAACTAAAACACACGTTTACATTTACACTGATATACTTAATACATTTATAAATAGGAATGTATCAGTACTGCACAATGTAT
This sequence comes from Sialis lutaria, assembly GCA_949319165.1. Classification (NCBI taxonomy): domain Eukaryota; kingdom Metazoa; phylum Arthropoda; class Insecta; order Megaloptera; family Sialidae; genus Sialis; species Sialis lutaria. The sequence goes on from OX439241.1 coordinate 21,734,699, forward strand.
TAAATAATTAACTTACCAATATTAAATTTAACACAAGATTATTATCAGTAACTCCCTTGGGCCTGATTTGCAGAGCAAAGTTTTTCGAAAGAAGGTTTAATATTAGAAATTGACACTCTAAGCATTTTTTTATATTTAGCTGAGATCTATTTTTCAATGAAAATTTTTGTATGAGGGTGGGGGGAAGGGGGGCGCGATGAGAATTGTGACTGAAATTTGGGTCGCATGTACTAAAAGGTTGAGAAACGCTGTCCTAGTGCAAGATCAAATGTATAGATACACTAACTGTTACTTGCGACTTTGTGTGCAATTTAGGTTAGATAGGAGCTGTCAGAAATGGAGAAAATTCACTTGACATAAAACCCATAAAGAAAAAGAAGAAAAAAGTTATCATGGTCGATAAAACAGATCGCGTGTATAAATATCACATACCCATTTTTTATCAAATATATTTTTCGGAATACAAATTAATTCATATCCTTTCTCCGGCCAAGCTGAATTTTGGTGGAGACTTTTATTTTGATTACCTCAGCATACCCAAAAAGGTACCTTTAAATTGGGCCATGAGTTTTTGTTTTTTATGGGGTAAAGAGGGGTAAATTATAGTTTATTACGAATATTTCATAATTTATCCATTTTTCGATGAAAATAGTTATGAAGAAAATTGTAGCTTATAAAATTCTACACAAAAAAGATATTTATACTTTTTTCGAATAATTAATACTTTTTGAGTAAACGATTAGCCCAGTCAAGAGTGCAGTGAAAATTTCCAAAATCCGAACTTTTAGGGACAAGCAATTTAACCGTATTAGATGCACAAATAACTGAGATACTGGCAAATGTCTCGTACAATACCCCAGTGCTGGACTCTTGTTTAATTAAATGTACTAAATTAGAAATATTTGTTGATATTTGATTACTGTCATTATTGAATCATAATAATCTATAGACACTTAACTGGAAAACAGCTTAATTTGATGTTAATCGGCCAATGGGTGTTAAAATGGTGGACATTTAAACTAGGTAATAATTAGGTACACTCTATTTATGAATTATTATTATATTATCATAACATCTGCTTTAGATTGTTTCAAAATTTACGATTATTTATTTTATAACTTTTGTGTCACATTTACTGGAGAAAAAAAAAACAAATAAAATAAAATAAAACGGGCAAGTGCGTGTTGGGCACGCACATGATAGGGTTCCGTAGTCATTCTCACTACGATTTATAAAAAAAGAGTTTTTTCAAAATTTTCGTGACCGACGGGTTAAAATCAAAAAGTCATTTGGCTTTTATTATTGCATTTTAGGAGACCTACCAAATGACACCCCACTCAATGGGGTAAATGAAAAAAATGTGAGTTAACTTATCAATCTATGATAGGGGGGTCCAAAATATTTTTGACAATGTTCGTTATAATTTTCAGTGAAAGTACTAAAATTAAAAGCTACATTCTGAAATTTTTTCAGATTTTTTGAATCGATAGTTTAGAAAATAGAGGGGGGGGGCGCTCTGACAGCGACATTAAAAAACAAATATTTCGTGACTGAAGGGTTGAAATCAAAAAGTTATCTGGCATTTTTTATTGCATTTTAGGAGACCTATTAAATGACACCCCACTCAATAGGGTAAGTGGGGAAAAAATGTAAGTTCACTTTTCAGTCTATAGAAGGGGGGTCCAAAATATTTTTGACAATGTTCGTTATAATTTTCAGTGAAAGTACAAATTAAAAGCTACATTCTGAAATTTTTTCAGATTTTTTAAATTGATAGTTTAGAAAATAGACTTTGGAGAGCAAATACATCGTGATTAAAGGGTTAAAATCTAAAAGTTCTATTACATTTTTTGTTGCATTTTTGGAGACCTTTCTAACGACACCCCATTCAATGGGGTAGGTGATTTTTTTTTTGAAATTACTTTTCATTTTATGAAAAGGGGGCCCAAAAAATGTTTTTTTCAAAAATCCTATCATTTCTGTTTTTGGGTCATTAATCTACGACCGTATACAAAATCTTATTATCTCAAAATTTTTGAAAACGGACGGACGGACGAACATGGAGAAACTATAAGGGTTCCTAGTTTTCTACGGAATCCTAAAAAGGCTATAATTAAAAAATTGTAGACTTTGGCAGGTAATTAAATTGATTTAAAAGGAAACTAATAAATCCAAAAAAAAAACAGAATACCTTGCTCTTTATGCGGCCAAAACTGGTACTAGTATGTACTGTATTTTATCATAGAAACATTGATTTACGTAATTGTTATGAACTTGACAACTGATTATTTATATAACGACACCTAATAAAGAGAAACAAATGGTTTTATCTAACAGACTGATCACACGTAGTGAATTTAACAAGATTAGAAGGACAAGCATTACTTTTATCCTGGGATTAGCAGGCGCTGCGTTAAAGTTTGTTTCGTCAATTCTTTGTACATTTCTGTTGTTATTTGTTCCAATCATCGAGGACGTGACTTGTAAACATTCGGTGTAACACAATTTGTTATTTCTTTGAAAAAAAAGATTACTATTAAGTCTGAGGAATCAAAAACATCAAAGATGAATTCACAAAGTGTGGGTATTTAGGTAAACATTTGCTCTAAAGTTTCAATAAAATTTATGTATAATCTAATTTTGTATTTAATTTACATTTAAATACGAATTCTTTGATCATTTAAGAAAAATCAATCTTTTAATGGTTTTACAGTAAGCCAATAAATTTATATTTTATCTGGGAAATTTTGTGATATTAAAAATTCTGAACCTTTAGAATAATAAAAGTACAGTTAAACCTCGAGGGGGGGGGACTAATTAGGATAGCGGGGTCTGCAACCATACCTCAATACTGCTTCCTTGTTTTTTTTGCCCCTCACGCGCATAGAGTGCATACGAATATATATATGCGCATTTACATGCGTGTGCTTTGGCATATTTTTTTATAATTGTATGGCTATTACGCAGATTACAAACTGCCACTTCTGTATAAAGGATAGAATACGCAGGCGTGGTGAAAATTACTATGATTGGTCTGTAAAAAGTAGGATAAGGTAGTAGAAAATTGGACAATCATGATGTTGACAAAAAAGGACACTAGAAAAAAGGTCGGTATATTTTCTGAACGCGTATGTTAAAAATTTTATAATTTACTTTTCTCGATTGTCTTTGTAATTAAAAATGAAAGTTTTAATTTCCTCCGTTCTATACCGGGTGTTAAAAAAGAGTGTAAAATATTCAAAGAGGTTATAGTATGGACCAAAACAAACAAAAAACTTCTAATAAACATGTGTCCGGAAATTTTTCGTGAGGGAACTACAGCCCTCCAAAGATTTGGCTCAAAATGAGTTTTTATTTAATATCTAGAGAACCCTTTCTGATAAAATTATGAAATTTGGTATTCGGTTTTGTAATAATAAGTGTTTCGATTTCTCGTATTAACCAATTATAATTTAGACCCGGGATGTATGGGGTCAGTGGGCCCATCGATTTTTTTCTAGTATTATTTTATTATTTTATGTTTCCTTGAATAAGGGACTTATATAATATACACAATATACACAAAAATATATTTTACTTATCTGTCATAGGATTAACCGTTTTCGAGAAATATCGATGGTAAAGAAAGCATGCAGAATTTAACTTAATACGGATGCTTCAAATTACAAATAATAAATTTATATTCTTGTTCATCCCTGGTTTTATCAGAAAGAGTTCTCTAGATATTAAATAAAAACTCATTTTGAGCCAAATCTTTGGAGGGCTGTAGTTCCCTCACGAAAAACTACCGGATACATGTTTATAAGAAGTTTTTTGCTTATTTTGGTCCATACTATTACCTCTTTAAATATTTTACACTTTTTTTTAACACCCGGTATATATTTTTTTCTAAAACTAGATTTTTGTTCGTTACTTTTATATCAGAATCTGATCATAAACTTTAAGTTATGCCACTTTAAAAGGGAAGAAGAAACTTTTTAAGAAAAAAAAACTGACTAAAAAAAACATAAAACACTGAAAGGTACATAAAAATTAAATTTAATAGTTTTTGAAGTCAATGTCAAGCCAATAAAAAACTTTATAAGAAGAAAAACCGACTTCAAAAACTACAAAATTAAATTTTCAGTACTTTTCAGTGTTTTAAAAAGTTTTTACTAACTGCATTTTCAAACTGCAATAAACATCTTTAGATTTTATCTATTTTTTTTATTTACTTTTCAAATCTAATTTTTTTGACTTCCTGGTAAAATTCATTTGTGTAGGTGAGTTAATACTGAAATTTAATACAAATTAATAAATTATATATGGATAAAACTGTATATGCCTATATGTATCAAATTAATTATTAATTATTACATGTCCTGAATAAATTTATTACACTGTGTTTTTTATTTCAATATACAAATACAAAGTACTAACGTGTATAATTAAAACATAACATTAATATTCCAAAAAGAAAACATACTCTAAAAGTGATGTAGATAAATCGGTTCTTATCACGAAAATAATGTAGGCAATGCAGTTCAGCGAATTGTAACATTTTTTGTACGAGTCGACAATATTTATGCGTAGTATTTCTTGGAAATTGAAGTTGGTTTGAATACATAAAATAGATTTTTTTTGTTTTGGTATAGATTCAGTATATCAAATCTTTGTTATAAGGGTCGTATTTAGATAAGACTATGCTTTACCCTACAAAAAATGTGGGACCTTTAATACAAGTTAAATAATTTGTTAAAAAATTGTTGACTAAAATAATGTATATGTATTAGGGTGATTCATTTCCGCAAAACATTTTTTTTCAAGGTGCTCAAGCAAAATTTTAATCTACATATAGAAAAAAAAATTCTCACCAAGATTGAGCTCTTAATTCCTATTTTAAGTACTTGCAATTTAAATATGAAGTTTTCCCATTTAAAATACATGTAAAAAAATTTTTTTTTCAAATTTCTAATGCTTAGACACCTTTTATCATATTGGGAATAGGTTTGATGGACCTTACGGGGAATTTCACGCTCTTTAAAATTGCCTAAGTGTTTTTTTCTGAGCCATCTAAATACTAACTCATAATGCAGCATTATTAGTTAGTATTTATCAATTTCTTGCGTTTTAAGGCCTAAAAATGGCTGTAAATTCATTAAATATTGGTAAAAAAAACTATTTTTTACGAGTCAGCTCTTTTTTTCTCCCTAATTTTTGCGGTTTGCTAAAAAAAAATGGAAAAAAAACAATTTATTCCAAAAACTGTATTTAGATGGCTCCTACTGACGAACCAGTGTGAGTTACAGAAAAAAACACTTAAGCAATTTTAAACGTGAAATTTCCCGTAAGGTCCATTAAACCGATTCCCAATATGATAAAAGGTGTTTAAGCATTAGAAATTTGAAAAAAAAAATTTACATGCATTTTAAATGGGAAAACTTCATATTTAAATTGTAAGTACTTAAAATAGGAATTAAGAGCTCAATCTTGGTGAGAATTTTTTTTTCTATATGTAGATTAAAATTTTGCTTGAGCACCTTGAAAAAAAATGTTTTGCGAAAATGAATCACCCTAATATGTATACAGTGGGACTTTGTTTGTACGTTTTTGTTGGGACTGGGGGGGGGGGGGGGTAATATACTAACAAGATAAAAATGTATACTAACGAAATATTTTAACACAACTTACGGAAAAATGTTGGGGATAAAAAAAACGTATTAATGAGGATCGACTGTATTCAAAAACTCCTAAGAACTTGTTAAGTATAGGTTATATTATTTGAACTTTCTTAAATAAGTAGATAATCCACCCCTGTACTATTTAAAGTATTTATTATTATAAATATTAATATAAAGAGATAAGATCTGTTACTGGTAAACACACTTAATATTTAATTAAGGTTATTTAATAGTACACGCACTTGCAGTACGTGATCTCACTTTCTAATCATTATTCATTTTTGTCACCTATATTTACTGTGTTGAATTATAAACACACACGATAAAAAAATATTTACATATGTATAACAAAAATATATAGTAGATTTAATACTTCTAATTAATATATTTATTAATAGTAAATAAAAACAACTACATTATCTAAACGTCAAAAAATTTAATAAGCAAAAATATAGAGCGAGCTTTCGATTCACAGAATCATCTTCAGACAATCTAAGTAGTAGTTTTTATTTATTATATTTTAGCGTCAACACTAGTATATTTTTATTAATAATATATAATATAGAAAATTCTAAACAATATAAAAAACTAACTTAACTAAAAAAACAGTAAAAATGAATTTCATGAGAAACCCAATGAATTTATTTATATTTAAAAAATAAATAAAAATAATTTGATAAAATCTAAAGATATTAGTTAAAATTAAAAAAATAAAAATAAAAACGACTTTAAAAAAGGCCCTAAGAACACTGTAAATTATAACTTTTATTTTGTTAATTTTTTTAATTTTATTAATTATATTAATTAAATTTCATACTTCTTGAAGTCGGTTTTCTTTTTCCTTTTTAAGTTTTTTATTGATTTAGCACCTACTGCAAAAAATGTTAAATTTCATTGTTATATAATTTTCAGTGTTTTTAGGATATGAATTCTCTTTTTTTTATTTCTTTTTAGTAGTGTATCTAAGAAGTCCATGATCAGATTTTGATGAAATTTATATGTGACCGACCACCTCGAATATCTTTTAAACAATGAAAAGTTTCACCAAATAGGTGCATATTTGCCGGAGTTATGCCCGGAAATACATAAAAAAATATACAGCAAACTTGAAACAACCTCCTATTTTGAAGTCAGTGATCAGATTTTGAAAAAAAGTTTATACGGGAGTTGAATCGGGAGTATATCCTTTCAAACAAAGAAAAAATCTAAATATTGCAAAATAAATACAGAATGATCCGCTAAGCATGCATGATCAATAGAAATGTAATAAAATTTTGGACTTTTATTTTTCCTATAGGTCCTGACTTACGGAACAGCCTGTGTAAAATCTTATGGTATTTCCAGTTAGTATGATTGATGACTGTCTCGTTTGGATGTGAATGTCAGCAGTTAGATTTCAATGCAAATTAAATCCATAGAGGAGATAACATTATTACATAATTAATTAACTATAGTCTGTTTAATCTAAATTTGCAGTGGTTGCTGGGGTTTTTGACGGTAGGTTTCAAGAAGAGTTTAATGATTCCTACCCGTAAATCTCCGGCAACCACTGCAAACATAAATGAAACAGACTATAATTAACTTAAGTATAATATAAAAGATTTTGTCTTGATTTTTCTCGTGAGTAATTTCTAATACTAGGCAAACACTATTTTGTTCGATTTGATAATTTTAATCAATTTGTTTTTAAGGCTGTTCATGCCGATTTTTTCGAAACTAAATTCCACGAGATGTCGCCACCGTAGAAAACAAAAATCATTTGCACAAGTCTAGCCCTGAGGGGAAAATATTACCTTAGAAACAAATACAAATTCAAACTGTCAGATATTGGAATGGGATTTTCTCGAAATTAAACAAAGATGAAGCTTCAAAGGATAGAAATAGTTCTTATGTTTTAAGTCTTACATTCAATATTTTCAAATGCAAATTGCTGAATTATTTTAAAATTAGAAAGCTTAAACAAATATCTATGTCGTGGTATATTTTTTCCCCGTATTTTTCAAGAATTTTTGTTATATATTGAGTTTTATCATATCAAAAAAAATACAAAAAAATTTCAGATTTTTTTTATTAATATATAAAAAAATTAAATTGAAAAATGATGTACCTATGTTATGACATAGAAAAATTAATCTAGTTTATCACTGTATTTTTTCCTAAATGATTTATTAATACTGGTCAGAGCTGAGCATAGAATAAAAAACCGTAATTTCTCTATAGTAATCCTTATGGCAATTCAAATAGCATGTTCCATTTTTTTTTGCTGTACATAATTTTGTTGACTATTTGTGGATAATTCATATTTTAATTCTTTTTAAAAAACGAGTTATTTGGTACATGGTGTAATAACATATCTAATTTTGTATGTGTATAGTCTTTAAAATCGAATTATAAATAAACAATGTACTGTTTTCATTTATTTGTACTGTCACATACTTAACTAATTAATTTAATCCGTGAAAATGACTGTAACGTAAGCTATTATATGATTAATCTTCACTCATGACATTTGTTCCGTAATTGATAAATTAAATATAATTAATTCACTTTACAATAATACAATCCAAGATTACGAACGATAAATTAATATTTTGTTGACAGTTTCTCTTTCAGTAGGATTAAAGCAGCTATATATGCCTGTCATACTCTTTGCTCATTATTAAAAAATCAATATTAATTAAAACAGTTACATATCATATTGCAGGAACTAATCTCTGGAAGTTATTTTAAAATAAAAATGGGACTTAATATCCACCCCAATTGGAGGCGAATATTTTGATATAAAAATAAATTATAAAGTAAGAATGAAGCCTCGCAATTTAGCGTCCCCTAAATGATAGCAGCTAGTTTATTGAAGAATTTAACTCTAGATCACTAAACATATTTTCAAGTTACAGTATCACTAAATATTAATTTAATATATTAGTCAATATTTTTTTAATTATCAAATTTATTAGTAAAACAGTGGCTTACATTATGGTCTGTTCATTTAAGTTTGCAGTGGTTGTCGGGGATTTGACGGTATGAACCGTGAATCGTAACGTCAAATTAAATTTTGAAGTATTTTTGAATTTTTTTTTAAACGAGAATATAAACAAATATAAAACAAAATTTAACGTTAAATATTTAAATTCTTTCAATTTTCAGCATTCATTTGATACCCCGATCGCCTAAATAGTAAAATAAAAGTTTATAGTACCCCCCTCCCTAAACAATACCCAAAATATGATTTATTTTATTTTTATAACTCAGATCTATCATTTGTCCATCATTAACTATAATTAAACCAAATCTCAGTTTTCTAGATAGTTCTAGAATAGTTCGGATATCTAGAAGGTGATGACTTACAGACAGACCGACAGACAAACACAGTATTGATTCCATAATTTTAATCAATTTTTCCGATTTTGGTACATAACATAAAAAAGGAGACTCGTGTCTGGTATCATGAGAGGCTAGCAAAATTTGTTAGCTTGCAAGCACTCACAAATGAGGTATTAATTTTGTGATAGTATCGATGGATTTACTATAGAATTTATAGCAGTTATACTTCGACGTATTGTAACACAGTTGGCGATTCCAACCATACAAAATAATTTTCATAATATCACCACTGTACAAAACTTGTCAAAGTCTTCATGAAACTCAAAGAGAACTGTCATATAAGTTTGATACCTCATTTGAGAGTGCTTGCAAGCTAGCAGTTAGCCCTTTTACGATACCGGACATTAATCTCAATATTGTTAACTTTTCTTTTACTCGTATTAGTTATAATTTTCATCTATGAATTTTTCTCATAATGTTCAATTTGCTCCTGCAATTATTTATCGAAAAATGTGAATTTATGTATCTAAAACATGGCAATCGCTTTTGTCCCATTATAATAGAATATATGTATCTTATACGATATTTTTATGTAAAATGTTGAGGAAATTTTCACACCACACATTAACAACCCGTATATTTTATTATGATATATCATCACTTTAGTGGGTGAAGGAGAGTGCATGATATAAATTAGATTGTCCTTTAATAGAACAAAAGAAAAACCCACGCACTTAAGTTAATCGAAAATAGAAGATATATTTTACATGTTAGTATTTGTATATTTTATTTATTACACGATAGAAAATTGTTTTAAAAACACTAATTATATAGATATTATTGGAAAGGCTTCACAATACTGAGATGAGACTGACGTAAATGATACTAACTTAATTTTTCACAAGATGATTATAAATTTTAAAGTCTATTTTGATCACACAATAAAAAATGTTGTATTGATAATTGAATTCTTAATATCCTCCCTTAGCTTACAAAACCGCTCAAGTCGTTTTGACCAACTTTACAGGAGAGCGAAAAAACCTGGTGTGTTTTATATAAGCTATCGGCTTGCGCGCTGTCATTATTTTTTTAATTCTTGTCTCTTATTGTCCGAAACGTCTTGAATGTGATTGGTAGATCGACGCGCAATGAGTAGCTCTATCCAATGGCATTAAAATGTAAAAACTGTTAATTTATGACTTATGCGGTGTTGTTAGCTAAGAGACGATGCACAGTTAGTTATAACGACATCGGTTAGTACAACGTATCTGTTTTAACGAATTAAAATAAAAGTTCAACTGAATCCCATATAATTTTACCGGTTCTTACGACATCGGCTTTTACGCCCAAATATGGCTGTTCCCCTTGATTTCGTTATAACTGGTTTCGACTACACGAAGAAAAATATTTCATATAATATATTATATTTCATATAACAACAACTCAATTTTTAAAGAAATATTAACTACTATTTGACGTAGTAATCTTGAAACGGTCCAAAGTTTTTTAATTCTTGATAGGCCACGAGATACTAAAGTTACAATACGAATAGTGTTTTTTGCGTGTAGGATCGAAATCTATGTTATTTGTATAGTTTAATTTGCTGTTCCAATAAAAAATATACTATTAATATAATTAATTTTACACAATTGTAGAATTATTGTATTGTCTTTTAATAAAAATTTAAATATCGAATAGAAAAAAAAACTAACAATTGAAATGAAATTTTTTGTGTAGCACTCTATTAACAAATAATTCAACTGGGGGGGGGGGGGGGGGGGTAACGAGTTGAATAAAATCATGTAAACGATATTTACGAATATAGTAAAAATTGCGTATTATAAAATTACAATGGAGATTGTAGAAGTTACTCAACTGTAACAGTACCTACATGTTAAAACTGATTGTAATTTTGGCAAAAAATAAAAATTTTAATGCGCAACTATAATTATTATTAAAAAATCGACTTCATTTTTTCCTTATACTTTTATGATGTATTACCTTTTTTCTTTAAATTATAAGGTGTTTCACCATCTCTTAAATTATGTAGAACATTTATTGTTTTATTTATTTTAAAATCAATTATTGCTATTTAAAATTTTCGCGATCGATATGAAATTAGTCACGATTGACTGGTAGACAAAGCTGTCACAAGTATTAACTGAAAATATTTGAAGTACACTCAGCACTTTGCTATACGACGGCATCGGTAATTCAAAAATTCCATTACTCGACGGCTAGAGGGGCACCCACCACCTTTAACGTTAATTGGTGAATTTAAACGCGCAGAAATACAGCAGTCACGGTGGTATTATAGTGGGGATGGGGGAAGAACGATAGTTAGAACTGTCGTGTAGTGGATGGTCGTATAGCAGAATGCTGAGTGTATCAACTAATAGTTAGTTAACTCTCTTTTCGTCTCGTATGCATTCTTATAAATCGAATTCAGATAATTCTTCTTTAGTCTGGCACATTGTTCTTTAGAGTCAAGCTAGAGTTTCAATGTACAAAGAAAACTAATGAAATAATTTTAAAATAGTCAACATTTTTGCAACTTTGCAAACACTGCCTGTCTCTATGATAGAGATATTTCCTTTGCGATATGCGAAGCGTAGTTATTGCGCTACATGATTCCTGCTATATCAAGTTACCAATTTCAGTATTTCTGAAGTTTGAAACCATCAAGTGAAGCGATTTCAAACAAGTCGAGTATCTTGGTAGATCATAGCTCCTCAACATTTTGTATAATATGAAAGTCAATGTTATTTAATTCATTGGGTCAGTCCGCGGTGACGGTTGTGACATTTCAACTCGGATTGGAGTTCATAATTTCTAAATAATACTAGTAAATAACATGGTTTTACCTTTTTTTCTGTAGATCTTAATGCAATACATGTATATTGAAAGAATAAAAAGTCTATAGTTATTTTACAAAAAATTGTCAGCGTTTAAAGCTCTGTGACGGTTGTGACGCCAACTATTGCAAGTTTTGCAACCTCTATCCAAAAACCCGAAAGTTTAGCGAAAATATTGAAGATACTTATAATAATCATACATATAATAATAATACTTTAATATGTTACGAATAAATTATTTTTTAGTTACACAAGAGCATCAGGTAAATACGTAATCTATTTAACTGGTTTTTACCCAATAAACATTGTGACGGTTGTGACACGTTGAATAAAAGGATACAATAAGAGTACTATTTGTGTGTTTAATTGCTTATTGATATTATGAACTAATACTTATAACAATTATTTATCAAATACATCAATAGACTCATTAAATTTATAATAAATGCGGTTACCCTTAGTCATTATTGTTGGTGAGGGTAATTTTTTTTTAATTCGGTCAAACGGCACGTTTGATATGTAATTGTCAAAGACTTTTAATAGTTTGCCACGAGCGTCACGTATTGCCAAGTAAGTTATTGCGATTTCACATTATTTGTTGTCTATTTCGAAAAAAATTTAAAAATTTTTGTAATATTTTGAAAATTAATTAAAATTTTTCTAATTTTCTTTTGGTTTATGAAAATTGATGTTAAATAGCCTATTAATTTTATATTTTAGTATTCATTTTCGTAAAATATTTTTTTAACTATCTGGTATCGATTACCTCGGACTGACCCCATTGTAAAAAATATACACATACATACATATTTAACATAATCTGAATGTTATACATATGACGTATACACGCTCCCACACGGGGTACGTACACTTTTAAACACCTACAATAGGCACACATAGCGAATAAATAATACAGTATGTATGAACTATATGATATGAATATGAGATAAAAAGCGTGCGTACTCCGTGCGGGCATGTGTACACCTACAAAATACTCAGTTTAATATTTTATATTAATTTATTCTTATTCAATGTTTAAAAAATGGTTAGTTTGTTATTTATTTGTCTCGTATCTAGTTTTATACTAAATCTACCCTCACCGTCAATATTTAAAGAGGTACTGAATTATATTGTCTATGAATTGCATATACAGATGTTTTGAATAATAAAAGTTTCTGGACTGCTTGTTTAGATTTAAGAAGAGTTGAATATTCTTATACAAAGTCGTGGAACTATTTCAATAAATTTATACAAAAGTAAAGCTGCGATGTCATCAAAATAAGAGGGAGGTTCAAAGAATATACACCCAAGTTGTGATTTTGTAGAAACACAATTTAGAAAGTTCTCATCAAAATTACTTCCAGACGTTTGTATGGGTTTTTTTTTTATTTTCATTATTTTGTGTTGATTAAGATATGTTAAATAAATGCTCTTTTTTTAAAAGACTACGATTTATTATTACAAGGAATAAATGCAGTTTTTTTAAAAGTTCTGTGTTTTACTGAAAATACCTTGATAAAATCCTTAGAAATATAACAAAGTAAATCTTAAATACTAAACCAAAATAAATAACTAACTAAACCAAAATCTATTCAAACACTTTTATTTGTACTAGGTTTTAACTTACACAAACTACTATTTGAATTATTCAAAATTGAAATCGAAATTAACATCAAATAACTGCTACTGTCGTTCTAGTATTTTTAATTGATAGTTATATAGCATTTATTATTAAATACGCACATGGCTGCTAAATTTAAATAAGCGGTCCAAGAGCAGTGGTTTTTGGTGTAAATATTAAAGGATGTATCACAAATTATTACCACTGTTCTAAAATCCGAACCAAATTCATAACGATTTGGCATCCTCTAGAAATCGTTTGGTTAATTTTTTTTATTAGTTGGTTTGTCCCTTGAGTCGAGTAACTCATCCAGACAGCCTTTATATGATTGTGAAAGTTATTTGTTAATTTTTTTACTAGTTTATATAATTTATACGAGAAGTCGGCAAACTTTTGTGGCAGAAGAGCTAAATCTGTTTTACAACGATGTAAAAAAAAATCAATAACCCTAAATATATTTTTACAAATAACAAAAAATTTTATATCTATGTGTTTTTTTTAAATAGAGAAAGAATCACAAAAAATAACTAAATACAATTTGTTTAATATTTTATTTTTACTTTCAACTATTACTATTTTAATTCTTCAGAGCTGCCCGTCCGTACCCAAAGAACTGCATGTGGCTCAGGGCCGTAGCTAATAAACCCCTAGTATGTATATGTATGTCTAAGATTCCATAATTATTTTAAAATTTTAAAAAATAAACGTTAGGTACTCTTCAATAATAACATAAATAATCAAATTACCAATATTAGAAATTCTTTTATAACACTATTTTATTTGAGACAAAACAATTAGAAAAAAATTAATAACAACAAAATAATAAAAACACATCACGAAGTATATAAATGAAAACAATATCTGAAGAATTTATTACAAAATTGTGTCTGAGCTTTTGTAAATAACATAAAACGTCTGTTTATAAAAGGTATTGATTGGAAAACTTGAGTAAACAGAGAGAAATCTAAACGCGAATAACGCGGACGGTTTGATTTGTCTCGAGGTTAAAATAATGCACTGATGATACTTTGTGTAAGTATGTTTGTTTGTGTTTTAACCCTTTACAACTCAAAATTCGAAAATAAATAAATTAGTGAGATAAATCTACCAAATCTCTAAATTTGATATGCTATTATCCAGCAACCTTAAATTTTCACCACCTGAATTATTTAAAAAAAAATTACATATCTAATCGATTTGTAAGCCTTTTTGGAAGAATTTAAAAAAAATTATTTATAAAATATTCCCATATATGTTTTATTTATAAAAATCGATTATTAGCACTTAAGCAAGGATACTTATTTGCTTTTACCATTCAAGTTTTCCTTGGCTTTTGGGTACAAACTATGTTATTTTGAACGTTATCTTCACTGCTATTTATAATTTAAAGAACGTTGAATAATTGAAATGATTACTAACCACATTTGTAGGTAAACACAATAGTATAATATTTATTAACCCATATACTACATTTGTATATGTAAGTTAACATATACATACATATGTATGTTTATGTAGGTACATATACATGTGTGTGAATAACAATAATCCTTACAAACTAGGAAACCAAAATCTGGGGCTCCACATCAGACACCAACATAGATATTTTCCTTTTGAAGTTACATATATTACGTTTTCTTTATAGAACCCTCGACTCAATAATACAAAGGTACATAAATGAGTCTATATGTATTAAATATACATACCTATAAGGAATATAAAATAACATAGGCGTCGGTAGGGCGGTGCAAGTGGTGTGGAAAATCATAAAAATTGGCAAAATCGATTTATTTTTCGCAGTTATTTGTATATTTTATTTTCATTTAAAAAAATCGAAGAAATTATTTAAAAGAATATTTCATATGGTTCATGACAGTTCCATGGGACTTTGTTATACGAAATACTGAGAGTGAACAGTGTTTGTGCTTCTAATTATATATACTAAAACGAAATGGACACACTTTTATATAAGCCTACTTTGTTTTGAGTTTTAGTTGTAAATGTTGAAATAAAAAAAGTGATCATTTATTATAATGTATTTAATTGATTTTCTACGTTACCTGAGTTAATTAGAACTATGATCTTGACACCTGGGTGCAAGCCGCATCGATTTGATCGTGTTATCGATCAACGTTTCGTCACACATTGCAGTGGCCATCTTCAAAAGGCTCTTCTACACTTTTAGAAGTGCCCTGAAGATGTCCACTGCAATATGTTACGACACATTGGCCGATAACACGACTAAATGGACGCAGCCTACACCCAGAAGTACAGATCCATATAAAGATCACCGCTGAAGCCTCAAGACGTCTAATTAAAATTAGTAATCGATGCACATAAAAACAAGCATTATTTATTGCATTCAAATTGACACGGATTACACCCAGAAGCCATGATCCATATCAAGATCAAGACGTCTAATTAGAATTTTTTTATCGATGTATGTATAATGTATATAAAAACAAGAACTATTTATTACAATTAAAGAGAATTTTCTTTTTGAAATAAATCAGTACGTACTAAAACCAAAACATAATAACGATCAAAACAAATGTAAAAAGGTATGAAGAACATGAGATACAAGAGCGATAACAATAATCATTAAAAATAATTAAACTCACAGACAATCGTTGAAAACAAAACTAAACTATCCATTGTTTATAGAAACAGATAAAAATAACCCGAGATCATTTTAAGAAAATTCGATGTCCCTAATTTACAGTGCTATAGGGAAGTGGGTATAGTATGCTACATAGGTATGCTTCTCAGCTGGCTGTGATCCAAATATACACCAAGTGGCTTAATTTTGTCGTGAGCCAAAAACATTCGAATTAAAATATTTTAGACCATTTCAAAAATCGATACGTATACAAAAAATATAGGTGTTAAATTAGAAACCGGAGTACCTACAATTAGATTAATATATATCGTCGTCACGCGTGCAAAATCTGCTGTGTCAAACTTGATATGTTTTACTTGCAACTAACAGATTTTGCAATTGAGTAGTCCAGATGCAAAACCTGATATGTGTGTTTGAACAGATTTCTAGCAAAATTACATAAACTGTTTTTGCAGCTTCTAGGTAAAATGTCCTTATGCCTTTTTCATGAGTCTGAATGCAAAAGATGTCATGTTTTTTTTTCTTGTCTCAATTCGATGCAAAATTTATTACTTTTATTAAAATAGTTTTTATGTTAGTTCACCAAAAATATAGCAATTTCTGCAACCGACTTAATCTTTCAAATTTAATTTTAAAATTTTTTTACCGGGTTTGCAGCCCATTTTTTATAATACTTGTAGCCTGAGACGAGTAGAATCCAAAGATACAAAAACCTCAAACTCTTAAAATTATGTGGATAGCACTTGATAGCAGGTTTTGCATCTGGATGACTCAATTGTACTGTCAGTTGTTTTGGGGAAGCATTAGCACATAGCAGATATTACCGACTGTGTGCAAATTAGTTTTTTCTGATGTTTAACACCATAAAGGTATTCTACAGAAAATGTATCATATCAGGTTTTTTAACGCGCTTTCGTTATGTACATAGATATGTACATTTTGTACATGCATCTAACTATATGCTGCTCAAATTCATTAGAAAAGGATCAGATAAAAACGTCGAAATTTTTGTAATTTTTATATCGCTGTATTTTCGCGAAAAATGATCCTAAGCTTTTTTTCAAAATTGTACTTTTTAGTTTTTTTATCATCCCTTAGCAAACTGTGTGAATTGAAAAAAAATATCTTCTAATTTTTTTAATAAATCATTTCTATGGGCTCCAAATTTTTTTTCAGATAAATTTCAAGTAAATAATTTTAAAGATGGTATTTTCCGCTTCAAAATCCTTTTTATTTAATTTTTCTATATTTTGTTTAAACTGATAAATTAAGCAGTCGAAACAAAGAAAGCCATCTTTGTCTTTAAATACTCATAACTCCTGAAGATATGATCCTATGACAATTTATTAAAGTGCATTAATGTTGTGCTGAAAATGCTTTTATTCAATTTTCTTCTTCAATTTTGTTTTATTTCATAACTTAAAAGTCTTTAAAAAAACGAATTTTTATAATTTTTAGTTATTTAACTAATAATAAGATTGTCACTGAAATTGTACCAAATTGCAAATTGTTGTTTTTTCTTTGTATCCTCGACTGTTGAAAATTTGATAAAATTAAAATACATAAGTATCACTTGTTTTTGTAAAAGTTAACAATGGGGGTTTCTTTAATTTGGATTTCCGTATTTTCACCAAAAATTATTAGATTTTATAAACGTGAGCTGATTTTAAAGCTTGTTATGTGTAGCATTTAAATAAAAAAATTAAAATTTTTCTGCATATATGTAGACAAGTTCAATGATTTAAAGAAAAACAATCTTTTTATTTTTTTTCGTAACTTTGAGTGCATTTGTGAACTACAAAATAATGTTTCGAAAAAATTGACATAAAGTACTCTTACATTTTTTTTTAAACTTTTATACGATTTTTTTGAAGCAATAAAAAACTAACCCGACCCAAAATTTCCTTAAAGTCTGACTCCGACACCACAACCCTCTTTTCATCATTGTTTATCTCTTCTATCTATATTTTCATTTACCCATTTTGGTAACTGTCATATGCAATGTTTTCAAATATACCTATATAACTTATTTGAGTACATACAAACGCACTTTTCGTATAAAAGTGTTATTTAATAAACATCATCATACGTTATATTGAATTCGATATTGGCAATTTACGTTACGTCAAATGCAAAAGTGTTTTCTCCCTTCAAATATCTACTTTCATGTACAACACAACACATGTTCGCTTTACGAATCGGAAAATGAAACGTTTCCAAATACAAACATATCAGAACAGTGGCGTTACCAGATTTTTTGAGGAGGGGGGATTTACAAGCAAGTGTACCATTACATTATATACTAGCTAGTAACCCGCGAGTTACGCCACTGCATGAAGGCCAGTCCCTCCCGTTGGTTAAGCCACTGTATCAAAACTATCTTCTTAGTTGATTTTCATCACCAAACTTCGAAGTATATGAACAATATATATGTATCTATCATAGTATTTTAGAAGTTAATATATGGATGTGTTCTCTAGTACACAAAAGCAATATTATTGTATAGTTCGTGAAAGTTCTTAACAAAAGAACCTTTCCAAGTGTCAAATTCGTATCGTGTTCAAATTTTGTACACGGTTAAGGAGGTAACTAAGTAAGAATAACAACTATATGGTTCGGATAACTCTGATGTCTAGTATTATAATCGAGCTTAAAAAATTGTTAACTAGCAAGCACTTTCAACTGGGGTATCAAACTTATATGACAGTTCTCTTGGAGAGCTAACTTTTCGGGCTATTGTCCACGTTGTCGTATGGTTTTCCTTGACGTTTCGGCTCTCATGTGTTTCTGAAACTGGTGCCCTCATTCTGCGTCGGTCCTTATATACACTCAGCGTTCTATAGGACGACGGCATCGGTAATTCAAAAATTCCACAATACAACGGCTAGAGAAGTGGGGGCTTCGCCTAAAAGTTGACAGGTAATAATGAACGAGATGCTGGTTTGTTGACTTTTTAGAATTGAACTCTAGACAATTATTATTCGTTGCTTTAATACTGGATGAAAAATGTATAGATTTCTATACAATCATATTCCAATAATTTATTTTTGTTATTTCCTTTTTTAATCGTTTTCAAATTATCAAATTTTAAATAAAATGTACCTTACACATTTTTTTATACTATTTATTATTTTTCAATTTCAACGAAAATGTGTATTGAATTTCATTTTTTTCCACATAGAGTCACACTAACAATAAAATACAAGTTTTGTGTGTAAAATCTACATAGAAGACTTTAACGTCAATTTGATAATTTAAATTTCGCGCTGAAATATAGCAGTCACAATGGTATTAAGGTGGGGGTTGGGGAAAGACGTTCTATAGAACTGTTAGAACATTGTATTACGGAACGGTCGTCTTGTGGATGGTCGTCCTACAGAACGCTGAGTGTACCTGTATCGTCTATGGTCTTAAATGTTAAATTATGAAATAATGTGTAATAAAATAAAAATAAAATGCTACTGTAATACCTAAAGGTTATTACATGCTCTTCTTATCATATTGCCCAGGGTTCTTTTAGAATAAAGGGCCCAGGGTGGACCCCCCCATTACATATCCATTCATCCTTAGTCGACTACTTTATGATGTAACGTTATAATCAAAAAAGCGTTAGGTCCTTCACTAATTACAAACTAATTAGGTACGATAAAAATAGCTTGTAACAATAACCGTACGGTTTTAGTTGTGAGAATGACCATAAGAGGATGATCCTCAGTAGAAAGTATACACACAGTACAGTGGGTTTGTAATGATACTGGCTTTGTTACATTGAGCACAAAGTGATTCTGCCTCAGGTGAAACAAAACCTTTTGTTGTACGCTCTCTGCCTTCTTTATACAATAATATATAGTGGCGTAAGCGTAGAGAATATACCAATGATGTTTATTGTGACAAAATTCAATTGCTTCGATATTACTGACATGTAGGAAAAAATATATATGTATACCTTTATATACAGGATGTTTGAAATAAAATATTACGAATTTTTAATTCGTAAAGAAAGATCTGTCAATATAATATTTTATTTGTGAGAGTTTTTATGATTTTTTAGTGATTATTTTTTTATGAAAATACAGTCGAAACCGGTACATTTTTAACGACATGAGTTAATATAAAATATCGGTTTTAACGACTTGAAATAATAGTCCGACTGAATCCCATTTGATTTGCTTTTTACCGGTTTTTACGACTATCGGCTTTTACGATCTAATATGACTAGTTTCTTCGATATAGTTATAACCGAATTGAACTGCATATACTTTTATTGTTTTATGAATTTAATTCTTCTTGAATTTTTTTTAAATTTTTTTTAATTTTATGAAAATTAATGTATCTGTTACCGGCAAAGTATGTAATTCAGCTATTCTATATAATTCCTAGGAATTCTATACAATGCCTAACGATTTCAGGCAAAGTATGAAATAATTTTTATTTATTGTTATAATAAATAAAATAAAATATTAGTTCAGACGAATATTAAGTATATGATTTAAAATTGTTAAAATAAAAAACATACAAATAAATTAGATATTATTTAGTCATTTAATAACATATAAGGTCAGTATTACGTAAGATAAATAATCAGTATTTTAGTATTTTATTACATAAAGTAAGCCAATATCTGTGCCTGAACCAAAATTGGTTGGTTCACTCTATTTATGTTTATATTTCTAGTCTATACAATGCCTAAGAAATGCATATAATTAAATTCACTTCATACATTGCCTGGTGATTTTTAGGCATTCTATAGAATACCTAGGAATTCTATACAATGCCGGATTTCTTACATTGTCGGTAACATATCGATTAAAATCATATTAAGTTTAATAAGTAAGTAAGTTTTTTCCTTAACTTTTCTTTTTTAACAAAGAAACAAAAATTTGACTTTAAAAAACCAAAAAGTTTCTTATTTTTTTCCACGTAGAATCAGACTTCAAGAAATATTTTCATTTAAAAAGAAAGTAAGCATTAAAAATAATTATTATTTCCAAATGAGTAACTTTAGTCCGAAAAGTTTTTCTGTATATAACTGACTTTTTTGAAATACAAATTCGTAATGTTGAACATCCTGTATATGTATATATGCTGTACATATTTATAGAAGAAGATTGTTTTCGATATTTTATTAGTTTTTGATGCTAGTACGTTTTTTGTTTGGCAGTTTTATTATTTTTATATAGAATTCTCGATATAATAATTATTATTTATAAAATCTATAAAATTAGTTAATTGGATACTTATGTAATTTTTGTTCTTTCAATTGCTTTGATTGTATACAATATGATTAAAGTTTTCCTATAAAATGGTAAATTATTTTATGCTTTAGAAATATGCCTCCAGCGTTAAGCGTTTTTGTAATTATAATAAAAATAACTACTGTACTGCTATTAATTTTAATATAAAATATTGTTACACTTTATTAATTTTCTATTAGTACCTACTTCATTGTTTTATATTTTATAGGAAACAATATCTATAAATAATTGAACCCATAGAAAAATTATTCAAAAATGATCATTTTGATTACTCATTGATTTTTACTTCAAAAAATTTTTTTTTGACAATTTATCTCATTTTACAATTACCCACTGTTCAGTAAATATTAATTTGACAAATCAGAGCCTTTAAGAGCAACCAATTGTTTGAAAATTTGGAACCTACTCTAGGAATGAAAGTGCGCGTATATTAATAAAAGATAAAATAATTGGTATCTTCTGAACCGATCGAGGGAGGGACCTGAAATCCTGAAAATGCACAACTTCAAACCAAGACCTTTTGAATGATACCTGATTTGTCTATTTTAGAGCACATGATCAGGATATATTCAAGGTGTAACGGCGGATAATTTGAACAGATAATTTTATTTTCCGAATGAGTTCTGACTTATGGAACATCCTGTAGATTGTAGATGATACATATATTATTAATCAACATAGATGTATTCATAGTTATATGTTTTTAATTAAAACTGTTTAATTTCGAATTGTGTGAATATAGGCACAGCAAAACAAATAGATAAAAGTTACTAGTTGAATTAAATCTTAGAGCATATCCCTACTAGAGGCAGCCTTTCCGCCCGCCGTGCGAGAGAGAAAGCGCCATAACGCTACATTCTTACTCTCTCGCTCCGCATGCTGATTAGTCGTGTGGGGAGAGGCAAGTGCTTCCCGCTATTACCGGTACCAATCAGCACGCGAAGCGAGAGAGAAAGGATGTAGCGTTATTGCGCTTTCTCTCTCGCACACTAGTTATGCATGGTCGAGCGGCAAGGCAGCCTCTGGTAGGTAAATGCTCTAAGGATTAAATAATGACATAAGTTATTTCTTGCCATATTTTAACAGGTATAGGAGCTGGTTTGTCGGTATATCTAGTTATAACAGCTAGGCCAGTTAGATATAATGGCAGGTTATGGTACTGCCAAAAATATTACATACATACACATGTTTTGTATTATAAAATTAACATTGTGCGTATTTATTGAATTAAATAAACATAGCTTACTTAATAGGCGGTAGCCTGGTAAGAAGAGCTTTAATGGGGAGAGGCAAGTGCTTCCTGCTATTACCGGTACCAATCAGCACGCGAAGCGAGAGAGAAAAGATGTAGCGTTATTGCACTTTCTCTCTCGCACACTTGTTTTGCACGGCCGAGCGGCAAGGCTGCCTCTAGTAGGTACATGCTCTAAGGATTAAATAATGACATAAGTTATTTCTTGCCATATTGTAACAGGTATAGAAGCTGGTTTGTCGATATATCTGTTTAATTTACTTGTTAATTTTTTTAAAAGAATTTCATGTCTTCAAGACGATAATCATAAAATATCAATACAAAATATAAACCAGTATAGAAATACGTAAAAGTAAACAGTGAAATCAATAAGTGACATTGATAGGTTTCGACACTTCCTCGTGGTACATATAAATATTTAAACACATACCGTATATTAATAGAATAAAATGCAAAATTACGTTTCACAATGTTACATATTATTTCGTCTCTTGAGAATTAGTTTGTTCTGTAAACATAGAAAATAGAACAAACTAATTATAAAGTCACGATTTCTACGAGACTCGCTGGTTATGGTTAATTTTTATTTAGATTTGCATTTTCAGCTATGTACTTACCGTCGGGAATATTCAAATCCACAGACGATATATTTAATAATAATAAAATGCTGTGGCCACCTTTTTATATGCAGAGATATTTGTAACTAATTTTAAAAAATAACAATTAGTATCCCGGGAAAAAATTGTAGATCTGCAGAGATCTAGTCAGATCTCGACAGATCTGCGTTTTTGGGACAGCATCATATTTTTTACTGGTTTTTGATCTGTGGGGCAAAGATCTACAAGGACTTACATTATTAAATTATTAAATCGATCTACAAAGATCTCTAAAGATCGTTGAAGATCGAAAGATTAAAACTTTGAAAATTCATCAATTTTTATAATGATCTTCAGAGATCTTTTTAGATCGTTGTAGATCTTTTTAGATCATTTTAGATCTTTGTAGATCTTTGTAGACCGTTGTAGATCTTTGCAAGTCTCTACAGATCAAAAACTAGTGAAAAATATAATGTCTCAAAATAAAGATCTGTTGAGATCTGAGTAGATTTGAAGATCTACAATTTTTCCCTGGTAGTTATCTTATTTAAATAGAACAGGGTGGCCAGTTTCTGAAACCTACCCCCCCCCCCTTGCAGCACCTCTTAAAATTAAAGTGCAGAATTTACTTGAGGTCAAATAACGAGAAAAAATACATTTTTTGACTCTAATGAACATGTATCCGGAAATTTTTCGTGAGAAAGCTAGAGTATACCAAAGATTATTGGTTTTTATTTAAATACAAGATAAAAATTGAAGGGCCTGGTTAATCTCATACACCCCTGTGCTAAATAATTATTGATTGATACTTAAAAATCGATAACACTTATTATATTAATAATAAACCGATTATCAAACTTCATAACTGTATCACAAATAGTTATTCTGACATTAAAAGCTAAGAATTTTAGAGAGCCTGTACCTAGATCCCTTACGAAGAATTTCCGGACACATGTTCACATAAAGTTTTTCTTTTCTTTTTTGTATAAGTTATTATAGAGAAACGAATTTCTTGATAACGGTTCGTTACACCGAGGGAAATGTTAGAACATAAATTTTAGATAAAAATATTTTCTACAACTTTTATATAAAACACTTTTTAAATTGCTCCGTTTCAGAATTAACTAACAAAATTAAAAAAATCATAATTGTTAAGTGATGCTCTTTAAAAATAAGAGGTGCACGTTTACTATGTATACAAAAACTTTGATTCTCTTTTTATATAAACTGTCGTGTAGGTACCTAATTTCTTTAATAAATTATCTTTATAGTTACCACTTACATCACTGCAATATTTTATAATTCTTCTTAAAACTTCTTCAAATAACATTTTAAACTGTTCTGATAACCAGTCGAGTTATCTGAGGTTCGCAGTTCGTATCCCATAAATGTATATCATAATCATAAGACGCGTATAAAATTTCACACCAGTGACGTTAGTAACAGCACTAAGGGTCGTAGACAGAGCCGGTTTTAGCACATGTCATTGTATGAGTAGTATTGAGTAGCATAATCCAATAATACAAGGTCTGAAGTGGATATTTTGACAGCCGCAATTTTATATAAATTTAATTGATCAAACATTATCGGTGGCCTATTTATTTATATTTCGTTTATCACAAATGCCTTATTAGAAAAGTTTCTTGACGATGACGTCATCGTATAGAACAAATGAACTGTCGAACAGCCCTTGTATTATTGGATCATGTATAAGTGGTACATTCGGAGACAAAAGTAGCTATAATTTAAAATTCACAAAGCTCTACTGTCTAGAAGGAATAAAAGTTATAAACGACACAAATATAATCTCCCCAAATGAATATAGATTTCTCAATTGGTCAAGTTAAAGGATAAAGTTGACACTTTATTTTTCTTCTCTTGACTTTTTCGCAATTACAGGTTTGCCTTCCTCAACCTCTAATACTGTATATATTTCCAATCTTCTTCACTTAACCCTTTCTCTGCCATTATGTTCTGTACTGATATTTTTTTATATAACCGCTGGTCGACTTTTTTGACATTTAAGTAATTAATATAAATTATTTAAGAAAGTTTCTTTAACTCAACCTTGATCATGCATAACTGCTAAAAAAACAATGTCTGAAGAAAGCTGAATAATATAGGTCAGACTATCAAAAAAACAGTGTGTGTACTTATTTATACGCGTTAGAAGTTATAAAATTTCAGAAAATTTAAAAATTAGCAAGATTAAACATCCGTTTCCGGTTATATGATCGTTTTCAAAAATAGGTTTTCTTCCTAACGAATTTTAATTTTACTAAATATAAAAGAAAATTTCATCCTTTCACGTTTTGTTGTTTTTAAATAACAGCATCTTCATACAGACAGATAAACAGACACATAAACATTATGATGAAAATATTCAGAATTAATTCAGGAATACGCGTTAGAAGTTATTCTTCTTGGGCGTTATTGAAAAAAAACTACGAAAAATTAACCTCAAATATTTTAAACACTTATCATTTTTTATAACCCTCGAAACCTCTGGTGGCGAAGCAGAGACACTATGCCATTTAAACTGGATGCTCTAATCATTTTCACACCGTTTTATTTATATTTGTGTGTTTTTCTTTCAAATCTTCGAAGTTTTACTGTAACACATTTTTCAGAAACATGTTATACTGTCTATCTCAATTTTCATACACGAACTTAATTTACTGTCTATCTCAATTTTCATACACGAACTTAGTTTACTGTCTCTTTCTCAGTAGCGTAGATAGGGGGGGGGGGGTAAGAGAATCAACCCCCACCATGAGTCAACAAAAATTATAAGATTATTATAATATACGAGCATTTTTTCAATAATGAATATATTTAAGTGAAGAATATAACGAATTTTTGTACTTTGCACCACATAAATGATGATTTTCATAATGAAAAATAAAGCTTTATGAGATTTAATATATCATATCCCCCCCCCCTTTGCAAAAAGATATCTACGCCACTGCTCTTTCTCATTAGTATATTTAATTGATATACTCCGACTCGTACGCTATACCTTCGATAACTCGTGTTGAACTCGCACTGGTAGTTTGTCGCTAAACCGTACTCTTTTATTGTTATCAATGACTACTCAGCTTATTTTGTTAACAAAAACGAGTTTACTCGAACATTTCCGAGCGTTACATCGAATACAATCACCAGTCAATAGTTAAAATTACGAATAAAAAAATTATAATTTATTTGAAATAAAAAATGAGCGTTCGGTGAAAGGGGTAGACCTTTCTTGATCTGACCCTGGATTAAGAGTTGACTCGAACATTATCGAGCGTTACATCGAATACAGTCACCAGTCAATAGTTAAAATTACTTATAAAAAATTATAATTTATTTGAAATAAAAAATGTGTGTTCCGTGAAAGGGGTATACCTATCTTGATCCGGCCCTGGATTAAGGTGGCAGTTAGAATGGCAATGGGGTCTGGAGAAGGTTGAAGGATACGGTTTCACGCGTCACCAGCCGCCCGTGAAAGATTTAGCGCGCAAAAGTGATGGGACACAGATAATTTTTGTATTTTCCTTTCTGCTGTTACATGCAGAATCAAAGGAAAGGATAAATTGGGATATGATTCAAACGAATGCCCACAAGAAAAATGGAAGCCCTATTTGTGTTTATGTAGTGTTTTGTAGATAGAATAAAATATAAATAGGTATGTATGATACCAAGGGTCTTTCGTAAAAATTTAAAATATATGCGAGAATATATTCTGCGAATTTTTTATGGTTGTTAACTTCATTTTTTTCAAAGATCTTGTATTTCGTATGAACTGAACACTTAATATTTTATATTTACACAGAGAGGTACACAGAAAAAATATACCGTAAAAATTACATTTTTTCCTGTACATTCCGGATAATAAGTGAAAACCTATAATATTTTATTCTTTGAAATTGTAATAATATAATTTTAGACTGTTATGTTTGTAGTTTATCCATCAATTTATATTGAGTATCTCATCAAATTTTTAAATTACAAGGCTATACGACAATTTTCCCTGATTATTTTGCTTCTTTTAAAAATCACGCGATATTTTTCGTAATTTTTTCCGGGTATATTAGTACCTATGTATATTATTCTGGATATTAAAAATTTTGTTCATACTTATTACGGCTTTGTTTTGAAATAATTTGAAGTACAAAACCTTATTATTTTTCAATATACCCTTTCAGTAATTGAAATAAATTTTTCTTTTGTTTAATTTATTTAAAAACAAAACCTTAAAACAAAATCTTCAATTTTTTCAAAAACCTTTGATTTTTTAGGTTTTTGAATTTAAGTATAACATAAGTTACTTTGTCTTAAGGACTTATCAAATTTAAGACATCATTTTATCCAAGGTTTCGTTACACTTTTTAATTAAAAATGAATTAATTATTTTTAAATTAATGGAACATACATAAATTATAGAGACAATAATATTCTTTATAACATTCACCATTACCATTTTTTTAATAAAATCCGTTTCAAAGAATTGATTCCATTAAAATCAAATTCGAAAAATTAGGCTGATCAATATGTATGAAATACATATGGCCGTATACCTTGTTTACTCCAAATCAAAAGACAAAACAGCAACACGTTTTTTTAAACATTTCGTATTTTAAAATGTATAACTTTTGGTACCTTTTAAAAATAGTTTAGAAAATATATTTCTTATTAATAAGTTTTACTCGAAACATGAAATAATGTTTTTGTTAACAGATTACCTACTTGATTTATTAGAATACTAATATACTCGTAACTATCCAGATTTAGTTCCAGTTCCCGTTAATTTACAATTTGCTATTTATTTTGTTTATTTACTGAAATGTACATAAAATAAGTAATGTCAATTTAGCATCAATTTTATTACATCCGATTGAAATTCTAAAATGTAATTTGTTCATTCGGAATGAAAATTTTAATGATTTTCTTCATTAATTTGTTCTATTTGCTTTGAACAAGTACATCTAGACAGGAAACGTTCAAATTGCAAAAAATCAAAGTTGATTAGATTACTGACTAGATCGATTGATAATAATTTGTAGTCTTTAGTCGTACACTACAGTGCAAAAGTCTTTTTGCGTATTGTAAATATAAAAATGCAAAAATGGTTGGTAAAAAATCTTAAATGTTGATAAGAGTACTTAATTAAATTACAACTTTTGTAATAATCCTAGCATATCTAAAATACAGCATTTACAATTTTCCATGTTAAGGAAATTTTTTAAATTATATGCCTGAAAGGTCAGGTTTACTCAAGTTGAAAATATTCACGCACAGTGTCTTTCATGCTAACGAGATATTGTTTTTTTACTATTTTGACTACGAGTATAAACATATTCTTTTCGCTATTATGGGTATTTTTATTGACTGAAATCTGTATATTTTTATTCAAAATCACAGGTGTCCAAAGATTTTTGCACGGCAGTGTGTACTCTTCTAAGAGCAGGGTCGTAACTAGAATCTTGAGGGGGGGGCAGCAAGTGAGTGAGACCCCCCCCTACTATATGAAAAACTAGCTGCCGGATCCAATTTTACCCGGGGATATAAAATTAAACTATATAACGTATAATGCTGTGGGGTGCGATCCTTTAGGTCCACACAATCAACTTCCCAACATGGTATGACTAACAATACTTGAATACTGATTATTTATTGTTTCCATAATTAATATTACTACATATGTTATAGTTTGTAAATATTTTTTTTTAATATGTATATGAAAAATTTCAATAGAATTTGTCAGAAATAAAACTCACCTTTGTATTATGAATATTAGTTTTCTAATATCCTAATAATGTCAATAATATAATGCACATTTTTAGAATAACTAATCTGACAATTTGAATTTTGAATTGCGTTTGTTTCCAAGGCAACATGAATTATTAGACGTATTTATTAGTATGAAATTGAAATTTTGATGGTGGTTTTCATCCCTTTAATGGCTGTTTGGACCCATATAAAAATTCTGAAAATAGTGTAAATATACTCTAATGCCTTTGAAACATGAACATATGTTAAAATTTTTGATTTCGATTTTCGGACCAATTACAATAACTTCCTATTGGGAAGTTAAAAAACTGTTTTTTCGTTGTCACCGTATTTTTGTGTGCTTCTTTTTTTCGTTAGCACCTAACTAGGTATTATTGCATGTTATTAATTTTAATAAATAACTTTTTTTACGCTGTACTCAGGGGCCTCGGAGCACTGCCCCGGTGGTAGTTAATTAATTCATATATAAATAAAAACTAAACATTGTTGGACGATTTACCGATATTTATCATAATGTCTTATTCAAGCTGAAATAGTTTAAAAAACATAATGTAATGTATATGATATGGTGTTACGTAACATAAGGCGGGAGGGGGGGCAAAGGTTTTTGTTACATGACGTTACATGGGGAGAGGGGGCCAAAAAATATAGAAAAAGGCGTTACGTGGTTTATAGACGTTCCCAAAATCATTAAAAGCTGTCACAGATAATTTAGTGTATTTGAGAAGCGTTACTTTTACTGTTCTTAAGTTGGCAAAACGTAAATCGGACAGCGTCGTGTTGACAGCTTTTTACTTTCTTATACCTATGTATATGAAATATACATATAGTATAAGTAAGTATAGTAATCGCGATTTTTTTCGAAATCCGGATTTTGATGGAATTATCAATTTTAACCTTCCCTGAATCCATTTTGACTATTTTCGCCATGATGTCTTTTTTTTTGTCTGTCTGTCTGTCTGTCTGTAGACGCTGTAACTCAAATACGACAAATCGTAGAAAGGTGACATTTTATACTTAAGATTAATTTTTGCCTGGGATGAAAACCTCCTATTTTTGAAAGCGATCTTTCAACCGGAAACGGATGTTTACCTACAGCGATTTTTGAATTTTTCGAATTACATTGAAACAGTGCGAATTAGAGAAAAATGGCCAAGTTGAAAATTGTAGGTAATATTATTATCTATAATTTATGTTCTATTCATTTTTTCGAAAAAAAACAAATTTAATTTTTTTTTTTTACCAAGTATTCGTTTTTAAGTACATTTCAAATGGTTCATAACAGAGAAGAAATATCTGCCATGAGTGTCATGGGACTTTCTTATACGTATTACAGAGACTGTACGTGTTTGAACAAAATTCGTTTGATACATAATTTATAAAATAATATTTCTATAGTTTATGTCTCATTCATTTTACTCTATCTTTTATTAGTTTGTCAGAAATATCCTTCACTAAAATAAAAATCACGTACACTGTTCACTGTCATTATTACGTATAAGAAAGTCCTGTGGCACACGGCAGATTATTATGATTTTGTAATGTCGAATATGTAATTTTTTACAATTATACATTTACAACATTTGAATATGTCCGCCTGGTGTCGTCAATGCTGATTGGTCAACGACCAAGTGGCACTACCTTATATTTATACACTTCAGTATGTACATGATTTACAACTGAAAACGAAAAAAACGAGATTTAAGAGCGACGTATTTACGAAACGCCGCTAAGCTAGTAACCGTTATTACGAGATGCTACGGTATTTGTAATTTATTTCTAGCAACGATAAATTCAAAAAATCTGCCATGGGTGCCACTATTTAAACATGAAAATGTATACTTTTGAAGACACTTAAGAACGTTGCGACGGTAGAAAACCCGCCTATGACTAAACATCTTAAAAAAAATCAATTTTCCTAAAATACTTTTTCTACAAAGTCGAAAGCACCATTATTAACTTGGAATATTCCTTAATATTATTTACTTCAATAGATGTGTTTTACAGCACAGATTGTATGAATCACGCGTGTGTGTGTGTGTAAGTGGATGTAAATTAATGTGGCTTATATTTGTAATACTTTGACGCACTTTACACATTATCGAAATTCCTGAGGTCGCTCAATTATTCTCACTGTCTTGAAAACTTCGTAAATTACGTACATTAGGTACTTACTACTCAACGGAAATTAAAGACTTGAAAGCAAATACATATTATAAAAATTACAAAGTTTTCTTTTTAAAGTTAGCACATTATTATTTTTTAATGAATACTTATATAATTATACATTTCATTTTTTTACTCATTTTCTTTTTTTTTGTCTTTCGTATCTTCTCTGAAAGATTTTTGCAAATAAAAACGTATTATTTATTATTTGTTTTTAATTTTGTTTTAGTATGTATTATACAGTAGAAACCGGTTATAACGACAACGAAGGGACCGGTCATATTGGTCGCAAAAAGCGGATAGTCGTAATAACCGGTTAAAATACAATTACATGGGATTCAGTTGGGTTTTTATTTTGAGTCGTTAAAATCGATACGTCGTATTAACCTATGTCGTTATAACCGGTTTCTACTGTATTTATTTATAAATTTGTTTTAGCATATTTGTTTATTATATATCGGTTCCTCATGATATGAAATTTTTGAAAATAACGTTTTTAAAAAAATTTACATATCCAAAGATAAAGGAAGCTAAGTGATCATTTCTGAAACTAAGAAAAAAATCCGATTTCAAAATTTTTAATTCATCTTTCCGTTTTAAGTCAACACATTTCTCTCTTCCTCTCTCTGTTTGTCTGTCCCTTGAATCCTTGTCACACACATAACTCATAAACCACTGAACCGATTTTAAGTAAACAAATATAAAGGTATACTGAAGTGACATAAACTAAGCATTTTACAGGTGATTGGTAGATTATTTACAGCTGTCAAAATAATTTGACTGTACAAATCTGATACTAAACGATAAACAGTTTAATTTTTTCTTGTCTGTGGTTGAGGCAATGTGAATCACATAAATAATTACTCCTAATCATTTTTAATGGGAATAAATATTATAAAAATAAAAATATCTCCATACCGAAATACTTTAAAAACATCTAAAACCAATAAAATACAAAGTATGAGACCTTGACTATACAAATATTAATGGACATACCACAAACATATACAATTTACACACACATTTACGTTACCCTTAAGGTAAACCATGTGTGCGTCAATGAGTGACATCACGCGAGAATGATCGTTTCTGTGACGTCACGGGACTCGTCGTTCCCGATTCATTCAAGAATTATTTTAACGGCTGTTGTTGTGAATATTACAAATAATCGTTTTTCTACGAAATGTGTAGTTTTTTTTTATTTGATTTTAATTTTGTTGCTTGGTTCGTTTGATGTTTTTTTGATTATTTTAAGTTATGTCTGGTATCATGGCCTCTGCATTCTATTACGGGTTCCTAGGCCAAACGTCTCGGCGTCCTACCCCTTCCCCCTTTTCCAATATTTCTCTGAAAATGAAATTTTATGAAAAATGTAAAATAGTTTTTTTCTTTTTCTTTTAGTTATAAAAAAATTACAAGGACAAAAAATAACCTTTCTCCCCAACTTAGGGTTACCAGGCTTAAATGCAAAAAAAACAATTACTTTATGTTTATTTTTAATTTCACTCATGGATTTGTATTTTGATTTTATAATCATCTATATTAAGAGATTTCAAAATTATGAAATTTATATAACTATATATTAATTTCATCATTAAGGCAAGCAAAATATTGGTCGAATTTTGACCATAGGCGATACAAATTATAGTTGTTTTGTGAAATAGATGGTATTATTCAAAATGGAGTAAATTTTCAAACAATTATTTACACTGAAATGAATATATTATACTCTCTCTCTCTAACATATTAGTTTTCCTATTATGTTACTCCCTTAACGTTTGTGCTCGTTTGGTATATCTCTCCCAGTCTTTATGTTTGTCAATGCCCTAAAGACTTTGATTGGCTCAAAGCGAATCATATATGCTACGTATTAATTTCTCGTCCTATAGGTACCTTTAGACTTGAAATATTTTAAACAAATAAATAAGTAATAATTAAAAATTGAACTATAGATCTGGGTGTAAGCCGCATCGATTTGGTCGCGCAATGTAGTGGATATCTTCAGGGCATTTCTAAAAGTGTGCTTTGGTCGATAACACTATCAAATTGACGCGGTTTACACCCAGAAGCAAAAATTTATATTAAGATCACTGCAGAAGCCTTAAGACTTGTAAAAATTGAACTAATAATTTTTTTTAAATGTCGTATAGATGAATTCGCAGATACAATAAACAACCCCAAATAATTTAGTAATAAACATATACATACATAAAACTAATTATTTTTTTCTATTTCAGGTTAGTTCGAACTTTTCATTGACGAGTCTATCTTCGATAAAAGTTGGTAAGAAATGCACAACATTTAAGTATACTTATTCTCATAATCTCGGTTATAATTAAAACTGAAATAAAGATCATATTAATAACTCACATAAAATTAATAAAAATATCTTCAATTGAAAATAACCAACAGTTTCCAATAAACTGTAGGTAACTTTCGTTTGTGAAACCGTGCAATGCATTGGCTTAAAGAAGATGGAATCAAGTAGATTTAGATAGGTATGTTAAAAGAAAAACATTTGTAGTAATCGCGTATATAGATGATAGTTAGCTGTGTTGAAGGAAATTTTTGGTATAAACAATAAACTGTGATAGTATATTTTTGACATATCATATTTGATAATCTGTTATAACTTATAACCATAGGTGGGTATTGGGCATTAACTCGTTAATCCGTTAATCGTTAATTAACGAAGTTAACAAAATGGTTAACGGATTAACTTTTAAGTTAACTCAAAAAAATGTTAACGCTTTTGTTAACTTCCGTTAACTTTAGTCCGTTACATTGGTTGTTTGATGAAAAGTACATAAGAAAGTTGTCGAAATAGCAAAAAAAGGTCTTCAAACATTTTGAATGGTTAACTTTTTAACGATTAACTTTAACTTTTGTTAAATTTTCGAATTTTCGGTTAACTTTAACTTCCGTTACATTCTCGGAATTTTAACGCTTTAACGGTTAACGAAGTTAACTTTTTTACTAACGGATTAACGATTAACAAAGTTAACTTTTCGATTAACTGTGCCCACCTATGCTTATAACGTATTGTAATTCAAAATATATTATAAATAAAATAAATAGTGCATTATCACTAAACACTTTTGCTATTTTAGTCATAGAAAAATATATAAACAAATTCATTACTTTTTAACCAATATCTTTTTACTTAATAATAATTTCAAAGAACTTTATTGGTATTAAAACTCTATAAACCAAATCACCTGTACTCTTTACTTAATCAGGTAAAATAGAAGTCGATTGCGATCTACCAGTCGTTCACACCTGTTATTCCGATCGATCGCAACAGATTTCAAATGAGAAGTCTAAATTTTCAAGTAAATAAAAAAATTAAGAAAAAGTTGATTTTCGTTGCTATAAAATATTTAATTTTAAGTCAAGTACGTTCTGTGAAACAATCTTAAGAATTAAGTTGATCTTTTTTGTTCTTCTTTTTCCGGTAAAGTGCATATCGTATATCGCCTTTAGTTAAGCGTGTACAATAAAACCTCTTTTGAATTCATGCCACCCTATCGCTGACCCTATTGAGTTTTCCTTTCTTCGCTAAAACTTCCCTTGGTTCTGAGAAAACCAGTTATCCCTTGCTGTAAGTGGATTTAACCTAACCGCACTTTTTTATTGACCGCTATTATTATTATACATAGAAGGACAGTATGATCAAATTTGATGGGGTTGAATTTTATTAAGATTTTTTTATACAATAATCTGCCGTGTGCCACAGGACTTTCTTATACGTAATAATGACAGTGAACAGTGTACGTGATTTTTATTTTAGTGAAGGATATTTCTGACAAACTAATAAAAGATAGAGTAAAATGAATGAGACATAAACTATAGAAATATTATTTTATACATTATGTATCGAACGAATTTTGTTTAACATAATTACTAACAATAAAATGGAAACGGATGTTTACTCATGTAATTTTTTTAATTTTTTGAAATAAGACAAAAATGTTTTAGATAAAAAATGTCGAGTATGTTATTATCTATAATTTATTTCCCATACATTTTTTTCCAACACTTATGATTTAGCCAGAAATATTTTTTTTAAAATCATTATTTAGAATAATCTATACTGGTTGCTGGGTGCTTTGACCGTACGGATCACGACTAATACCGTCAAGTCGCACGACGACTACTGCAAACTAAATGAATTAGAGTATACAGTGTTTATTCTCAGTATTACGTATAAGAAAGGCCCATGGTACCTATGGCAAACACGTACAGTCTCTGTAATACGTATAAGAAAGTCCCATGACACTCATGGCAGATATTTCTTCTCTGTTATGAACCATTTGAAATGTACTTAAAATCGAATACTTAGTAAAAAAAAAAAAAATTAAATTTGTTTTTTTCGAAAAAATGAATAGAACATAAATTATAGATAATAATATTACCTACAATTTTTAACTTGGCCATTTTTCTCTAATTCGCACTGTTTCAGTGTAATTCGAAAAATTCAAAAATCGATGTAGGTAAACATCCGTTTCCGGTTGAATGATCGTTTTCAAAAATAGGAGGTTTTCTTCCCAGGCAAAAATCAATCTTAAGTATAAAATTCCACCTTTCTACGATTTGTCGTATTTGAGTTACAGCGTCTACAGACAGACCGACAGACAGACCGACAGACAGACCGACAGACACACAGACATCATGGCGAAAATAGTCAGAATGGATTCAGGGAAGGTCAAAATTGATAATTCCATCAAAATCCGGATTTCGAAAAAAATCGCGATTACAATACTTACTTATACTATATGTATATTTCATATACATTGGTATAAGAAAGTAAAAATACCCATAACTCCTAAACGACTGATGATGGAAGGGTGTAATTTTATATTTATAATAATCTTTCATCTGGGAAGACAACCACCTTATTTTTAAAATGATCACTAAACCGGAAACGGATGGTTACTCTTGTAATTTTTTTAATTTTTTGAAATAAGACAAAAATGTTTTAGATAAAAAATGTCGAGTATGTTATTATCTATAATTTATTCCCCATACATTTTTTTCCAACACTTATGATTTAGCCAGAAATATTTTTTTTAAAATCATTATTTAGAATAATCTATACTGGTTGCTGGGTGCTTTGACCGTACGGATCACGACTAATACCGTCAAGTCGCACGACGACTACTGCAAACTAAATGAATTAGAGTATACAGTGTTTATTCTCAGTATTACGTATAAGAAAGGCCCATGGTACCTATGGCAAACACGTACAGTCTCTGTAATACGTATAAGAAAGTCCCATGACACTCATGGCAGATATTTCTTCTCTGTTATGAACCATTTGAAATGTACTTAAAATCGAATACTTAGTAAAAAAAAAAAAAATTAAATTTGTTTTTTTCGAAAAAATGAATAGAACATAAATTATAGATAATAATATTACCTACAATTTTTAACTTGGCCATTTTTCTCTAATTCGCACTGTTTCAGTGTAATTCGAAAAATTCAAAAATCGATGTAGGTAAACATCCGTTTCCGGTTGAATGATCGTTTTCAAAAATAGGAGGTTTTCTTCCCAGGCAAAAATCAATCTTAAGTATAAAATTCCACCTTTCTACGATTTGTCGTATTTGAGTTACAGCGTCTACAGACAGACCGACAGACAGACCGACAGACAGACCGACAGACACACAGACATCATGGCGAAAATAGTCAGAATGGATTCAGGGAAGGTCAAAATTGATAATTCCATCAAAATCCGGATTTCGAAAAAAATCGCGATTACAATACTTACTTATACTATATGTATATTTCATATACATTGGTATAAGAAAGTAAAAATACCCATAACTCCTAAACGACTGATGATGGAAGGGTGTAATTTTATATTTATAATAATCTTTCATCTGGGAAGACAACCACCTTATTTTTAAAATGATCACTAAACCGGAAACGGATGGTTACTCTTGTAATTTTTTTAATTTTTTGAAATAAGACAAAAATGTTTTAGATAAAAAATGTCGAGTATGTTATTATCTATAATTTATTCCCCATACATTTTTTTCCAACACTTATGATTTAGCCAGAAATATTTTTTTTAAAATCATTATTTAGAATAATCTATACTGGTTGCTGGGTGCTTTGACCGTACGGATCACGACTAATACCGTCAAGTCGCACGACGACTACTGCAAACTAAATGAATTAGAGTATACAGTGTTTATTCTCAGTATTACGTATAAGAAAGGCCCATGGTACCTATGGCAAACACGTACAGTCTCTGTAATACGTATAAGAAAGTCCCATGACACTCATGGCAGATATTTCTTCTCTGTTATGAACCATTTGAAATGTACTTAAAATCGAATACTTAGTAAAAAAAAAAAAAATTAAATTTGTTTTTTTCGAAAAAATGAATAGAACATAAATTATAGATAATAATATTACCTACAATTTTTAACTTGGCCATTTTTCTCTAATTCGCACTGTTTCAGTGTAATTCGAAAAATTCAAAAATCGATGTAGGTAAACATCCGTTTCCGGTTGAATGATCGTTTTCAAAAATAGGAGGTTTTCTTCCCAGGCAAAAATCAATCTTAAGTATAAAATTCCACCTTTCTACGATTTGTCGTATTTGAGTTACAGCGTCTACAGACAGACCGACAGACAGACCGACAGACAGACCGACAGACACACAGACATCATGGCGAAAATAGTCAGAATGGATTCAGGGAAGGTCAAAATTGATAATTCCATCAAAATCCGGATTTCGAAAAAAATCGCGATTACAATACTTACTTATACTATATGTATATTTCATATACATTGGTATAAGAAAGTAAAAATACCCATAACTCCTAAACGACTGATGATGGAAGGGTGTAATTTTATATTTATAATAATCTTTCATCTGGGAAGACAACCACCTTATTTTTAAAATGATCACTAAACCGGAAACGGATGGTTACTCTTGTAATTTTTTTAATTTTTTGAAATAAGACAAAAATGTTTTAGATAAAAAATGTCGAGTATGTTATTATCTATAATTTATTCCCCATACATTTTTTTCCAACACTTATGATTTAGCCAGAAATATTTTTTTTAAAATCATTATTTAGAATAATCTATACTGGTTGCTGGGTGCTTTGACCGTACGGATCACGACTAATACCGTCAAGTCGCACGACGACTACTGCAAACTAAATGAATTAGAGTATACAGTGTTTATTCTCAGTATTACGTATAAGAAAGGCCCATGGTACCTATGGCAAACACGTACAGTCTCTGTAATACGTATAAGAAAGTCCCATGACACTCATGGCAGATATTTCTTCTCTGTTATGAACCATTTGAAATGTACTTAAAATCGAATACTTAGTAAAAAAAAAAAAAATTAAATTTGTTTTTTTCGAAAAAATGAATAGAACATAAATTATAGATAATAATATTACCTACAATTTTTAACTTGGCCATTTTTCTCTAATTCGCACTGTTTCAGTGTAATTCGAAAAATTCAAAAATCGATGTAGGTAAACATCCGTTTCCGGTTGAATGATCGTTTTCAAAAATAGGAGGTTTTCTTCCCAGGCAAAAATCAATCTTAAGTATAAAATTCCACCTTTCTACGATTTGTCGTATTTGAGTTACAGCGTCTACAGACAGACCGACAGACAGACCGACAGACAGACCGACAGACACACAGACATCATGGCGAAAATAGTCAGAATGGATTCAGGGAAGGTCAAAATTGATAATTCCATCAAAATCCGGATTTCGAAAAAAATCGCGATTACAATACTTACTTATACTATACAGGCTGTCTAAATACCAGGGGACACCATGGGGATCTCGGAAACTATAAGAGATAGAGATTCGGTTAAATGAGAGAAAAGTTACCTTTAAGAGGGAACAGTTCATTGGTGCATTTACATTTTACAAAAATTTCATAGCTTACTAGATATTAACCAAAAACCATTTTACTCCGAAATCTTTCATCGCGAATATTTCTTAAGCGACTTGAAATTTAAAAAAATGTTTCAAATAAATGTTTTAGGATTTAGTATTGTCTATTTAAATATATTTTTTTAATTTCCAGAAATGTCACTGTTTTTGAGATATGACACTAACTTATGTTTTCTTAAATGGAAGCAATATGAAATTTTGTAATTTTTGAACAGAAGATTTTATTACCTTTTCAATGATATGCAACTTGATATGCTTATTTTTCAAAATATATCATAAAATGATCAAAAAGTACTTTTTATTTATTTAATACACTATATCATCCTAAGATGGCTATGACAATTAACAATAAGATTGAAAAACAACTGAAAATTTATTTTTAAGCTTACATAACATAAATTAACTATTTTATTTATAGAAATAAAACATGTTTTTATTAATTTAACACAAAATACCAGCCAAAGATGGCTATGGTTATTAACAACAAAAAAACAATAAGCTATTTTATTTAAAAAAAAAATCATTTTTTTATTTCCAGTCAAAAATGGCTATGGCTGTCAACTATGAGATTTTTAAATCAACTGAGAAATTGTTATTTTGCCTGTTTGTAACTTATAATTATTTGTGATACGTATTTGTTGATAATATTTTTTACATTTTAAAAATGCAATATTATTCTGTTGTACCAAATAAATGGATGGGTGGAACTAACCAGCACCACGATCACCATACATAACTTGGATTTTTTTTCATATGGGGTACCTACAGGTATTATTAAAGATAAAGTTTTTTTTTATAATTTTCCACAAAGACTGGTAAACTGTATTAAATAAAATAGCTTATTGATTTTTTGTTGTTAATAACTATAGCCATCTTTGGCTGGTATTTTGTGTTAAATTGATGTTTATTTATAAATAAAATAGTTCATTCATGCTATGTAAGCTTATAAATAAATTTTCAGTTGTTTTTCAATCTTATTGTTAATTGTCATAGCCATCTTAGGATGATATAGTGTATTAAATAAATAAAAAGTACTTTTTGATCATTTTATGATATATTTTGAAAAATAAGCATATCATTGAAAAGGTAATAAAATCTTCTGTTCAAAAATTACAAAATTTCATATTGCTTCCATTTAAGAAAACATAAGTTAGTGTCATATCTCAAAAACAGTGACATTTCTGGAAATTAAAAAAATATATTTAAATAGACAATACTAAATCCTAAAACATTTATTTGAAACATTTTTTTAAATTTCAAGTCGCTTAAGAAATATTCGCGATGAAAGATTTCGGAGTAAAATGGTTTTTGGTTAATATCTAGTAAGCCATGAAATTTTTGTAAAATGTAAATGCACCATTGAACTGTTCCCTCTTAAAGGTAACTTTTCTCTCATTTAACCGAATCTCTATCTCTTATAGTTTCCGAGATCCCCATGGTGTCCCCTGGTATTTAGACACCCTGTATGTATATTTCATATACATTGGTATAAGAAAGTAAAAATACCCATAACTCCTAAACGACTGATGATGGAAGGGTGTAATTTTATATTTATAATAATCTTTCATCTGGGAAGACAACCACCTTATTTTTAAAATGATCACTAAACCGGAAACGGATGGTTACTCTTGTAATTTTTTTAATTTTTTGAAATAAGACAAAAATGTTTTAGATAAAAAATGTCGAGTATGTTATTATCTATAATTTATTCCCCATACATTTTTTTCCAACACTTATGATTTAGCCAGAAATATTTTTTTTAAAATCATTATTTAGAATAATCTATACTGGTTGCTGGGTGCTTTGACCGTACGGATCACGACTAATACCGTCAAGTCGCACGACGACTACTGCAAACTAAATGAATTAGAGTATACAGTGTTTATTCTCAGTATTACGTATAAGAAAGGCCCATGGTACCTATGGCAAACACGTACAGTCTCTGTAATACGTATAAGAAAGTCCCATGACACTCATGGCAGATATTTCTTCTCTGTTATGAACCATTTGAAATGTACTTAAAATCGAATACTTAGTAAAAAAAAAAAAAATTAAATTTGTTTTTTTCGAAAAAATGAATAGAACATAAATTATAGATAATAATATTACCTACAATTTTTAACTTGGCCATTTTTCTCTAATTCGCACTGTTTCAGTGTAATTCGAAAAATTCAAAAATCGATGTAGGTAAACATCCGTTTCCGGTTGAATGATCGTTTTCAAAAATAGGAGGTTTTCTTCCCAGGCAAAAATCAATCTTAAGTATAAAATTCCACCTTTCTACGATTTGTCGTATTTGAGTTACAGCGTCTACAGACAGACCGACAGACAGACCGACAGACAGACCGACAGACACACAGACATCATGGCGAAAATAGTCAGAATGGATTCAGGGAAGGTCAAAATTGATAATTCCATCAAAATCCGGATTTCGAAAAAAATCGCGATTACAATACTTACTTATACTATATGTATATTTCATATACATTGGTATAAGAAAGTAAAAATACCCATAACTCCTAAACGACTGATGATGGAAGGGTGTAATTTTATATTTATAATAATCTTTCATCTGGGAAGACAACCACCTTATTTTTAAAATGATCACTAAACCGGAAACGGATGGTTACTCTTGTAATTTTTTTAATTTTTTGAAATAAGACAAAAATGTTTTAGATAAAAAATGTCGAGTATGTTATTATCTATAATTTATTCCCCATACATTTTTTTCCAACACTTATGATTTAGCCAGAAATATTTTTTTTAAAATCATTATTTAGAATAATCTATACTGGTTGCTGGGTGCTTTGACCGTACGGATCACGACTAATACCGTCAAGTCGCACGACGACTACTGCAAACTAAATGAATTAGAGTATACAGTGTTTATTCTCAGTATTACGTATAAGAAAGGCCCATGGTACCTATGGCAAACACGTACAGTCTCTGTAATACGTATAAGAAAGTCCCATGACACTCATGGCAGATATTTCTTCTCTGTTATGAACCATTTGAAATGTACTTAAAATCGAATACTTAGTAAAAAAAAAAAAAATTAAATTTGTTTTTTTCGAAAAAATGAATAGAACATAAATTATAGATAATAATATTACCTACAATTTTTAACTTGGCCATTTTTCTCTAATTCGCACTGTTTCAGTGTAATTCGAAAAATTCAAAAATCGATGTAGGTAAACATCCGTTTCCGGTTGAATGATCGTTTTCAAAAATAGGAGGTTTTCTTCCCAGGCAAAAATCAATCTTAAGTATAAAATTCCACCTTTCTACGATTTGTCGTATTTGAGTTACAGCGTCTACAGACAGACCGACAGACAGACCGACAGACAGACCGACAGACACACAGACATCATGGCGAAAATAGTCAGAATGGATTCAGGGAAGGTCAAAATTGATAATTCCATCAAAATCCGGATTTCGAAAAAAATCGCGATTACAATACTTACTTATACTATATGTATATTTCATATACATTGGTATAAGAAAGTAAAAAAGAAGGTATACAGAATTAGGATATTATAAATATCGAAAAATATAATTTGATTCCAACAATATTTTTGTTTCCTGTTAAGGAGGTTGACTCTATAAATTGCTGGGTTGGCGATGCGGGGTACGGATAAACATAGAGTAAAGGCAAGGTGTCTCTCTCTGGAGCATGCTAAATCACATAGATGCGTCTCTCTCTCTCTCTTTTTCACACACTTATCATTTTTACTTTCTTATACCAATGTATATGAAATATACATATAGTATAAGTAAGTATAGTAAACGCGATTTTTTTCGAAATTCGGATTTTGATGGAATTATTAATTTTGACCTTCCCTGAATCCATTCTGACTATTTTCGCCATGATGTCTGTGTGTCTGTCTGTCGGTCTGTCGGTCTGTCTGTAGACGCTGTAACTCAAATACGACAAATCGTAGAAAGGTGGAATTTTATACTTAAGATTGATTTTTGCCTGGGAAGAAAACCTCCTATTTTTGAAAACGATCATTCAACCGGAAACGGATGTTTACCTACATCGATTTTTGAATTTTTCGAATTACACTGAAACAGTGCGAATTAGAGAAAAATGGCCAAGTTGAAAATTGTAGGTAATATTATTATCTATAATTTATGTTCTATTCATTTTTTCGAAAAAAACAAATTTAATTTTTTTTTTTTTTTTACTAAGTATTCGATTTTAAGTACATTTCAAATGGTTCATAACAGAGAAGAAATATCTGCCATGAGTGTCATGGGACTTTCTTATACGTATTACAGAGACTGTACGTGTTTGCCATATGTACCATGGGCCTTTCTTATACGTAATACTGAGAATAAACACTGTATACTCTATTTCATTTAGTTTGCAGTGGTCGCCGTGCGACTTGACGGTATTAGTCGTGATCCGTACGGTCAAAGCACCCAGCAACCAGTATAGATTATTCTAAATAATGATTTTAAAAAAATATTTCTGGCTAAATCATAAGTGTTGGAAAAAAATGTATGGGGAATAAATTATAGATAGTAACATACTCGACATTTTTTATCTATAACATTTTTGTCTTATTTCAAAAAATTAAAAAAATTACATGAGTAAACATCCGTTTCCGGTTTAGTGATCATTTTAAAAATAAGGTGGTTGTCTTCCCAGATGAAAGATTATTATAAATATAAAATTACACCCTTCCATCATCAGTCGTTTAGGAGTTATGGGTATTTTTACTTTCTTATACCAATGTATATGAAATATACATATATACCTTTTACAGTATGATTTCACACTTATGAAATATAAATTCACATTAATGAAAACAGATTTCGCACTAATGAAATATGATTTCAC
Source organism: Sialis lutaria (assembly GCA_949319165.1). Taxonomy (NCBI): domain Eukaryota; kingdom Metazoa; phylum Arthropoda; class Insecta; order Megaloptera; family Sialidae; genus Sialis; species Sialis lutaria. The sequence continues at coordinate 21,778,607 of OX439241.1, forward strand.
ATTAACGAAATCAGATTTCGCACAAATGAAATATAATTTCACATTAATGAAAACAGATTTCACACAAATGAAAACAAAATTCACATATACGAAAAATAATTTATCAGGTGCGAAATTAATTTCAATAAATAAATACTTTAAATGTTTTTTATCCTTATAACTATAATATTATACTGGATGGTCTATTTAAATTGAGACAAGCAAATATCTCAAAAATTAAGATTTTTCAGGGAAAATATTTGGTACAAAAGTTTCAGGGTTAGATGGAAGAAAACCAATGGACGTAAAATTTTTGACTTTGGGTGGAGGTTTTAAGGTCATTTTGGCGTCAACTTTATTTTTTAAATGGAAACCTATTTCTTTTTTTACATATTTGTATTTTTCAGAATAAAAGAAACAACTTTTGTGAGAGAAGTTTTTCCAAAATCCTCAAAATCAGGGGCATTTTTAAAATTCATTTATTTTTTTTTATTAAAAAAATCGAAATTATTACTTATAATTATTAACTATACATGTTTAAGTAATAATTAAATTTAAAAAAGTTTTTTTTTTTTATTTTTAACCTTTTTTAGTAAAAATTAATATTAAAAAAAAATCATTTTAAAAATCCTAAAATTAAAAAAAAATTAATTTAATTGTTACTTAAACATGTATAGTTAATAATTATGAGTAATAATTTCGTTTTTTTTTTAAATAAAAAAAATAATAAATAAATGGATTTAAAAAATGCCCCTGATTTTGAGGTTTTTGAAAAAACTTCTCAGGCAAAAATTGTTTCTTTTCTTCTGAAAAATACGAATATGTAAAAAAAGAAATAGGTTTCCATTTAAAAATTAAAGTTGACCCCAAAATGACCTTAAAACCTCCACCCAAAGTCAAAAATTTTACCTCCATTAGATTCCCCCCTTCTAACCCTGAATCTTTTGTACCAAACATTTTCTCTGAAAAATCTTAATTTTTGAGATATTTGCTTGTCTCAATTTAAATAGACCACCTAGTATAATATTATAATTTATTATAAGGATAAAAAACATTTAAAGTATTTATTTATTGAAATTAATTTCGCACCTGATAAATTATTTTTCGTATATGTGAATTTTGTTTTCATTTGTGTGAAATCTGTTTTCATTAATGTGAAATTATATTTAATTTGTGCGAAATCTGATTTCGTTAATGTGAAATCATATTTCATTAGTGCGAAATCTGTTTTCATTAATGTGAATTTATATTTCATAAGTGTGAAATCATACTGTAAAAGGTATAGTATAAGTAAGTATAGTAAACGCGATTTTTTTCGAAATTCGGATTTTGATGGAATTATTAATTTTGACCTTCCCTGAATCCATTCTGACTGTTTTCGCCATGATGTCTGTGTGTCTGTCGGTCTGTCTGTCTGTCTGTCGGTCTGTCGGTCTGTCTGTAGACGCTGTAACTCAAATACGACAAATCGTAGAAAGGTGGAATTTTATACTTAAGATTGATTTTTGCCTGGGAAGAAAACCTCCTATTTTTGAAAACGATCATTCAACCGGAAACGGATGTTTACCTACATCGATTTTTGAATTTTTCGAATTACACTGAAACAGTGCGAATTAGAGAAAAATGGCCAAGTTGAAAATTGTAGGTAATATTATTATCTATAATTTATGTTCTATTCATTTTTTCGAAAAAAACAAATTTAATTTTTTTTTTTTTTTTACTAAGTATTCGATTTTAAGTACATTTCAAATGGTTCATAACAGAGAAGAAATATCTGCCATGAGTGTCATGGGACTTTCTTATACGTATTACAGAGACTGTACGTGTTTGCCATATGTACCATGGGCCTTTCTTATACGTAATACTGAGAATAAACACTGTATACTCTATTTCATTTAGTTTGCAGTGGTCGCCGTGCGACTTGACGGTATTAGTCGTGATCCGTACGGTCAAAGCACCCAGCAACCAGTATAGATTATTCTAAATAATGATTTTAAAAAAATATTTCTGGCTAAATCATAAGTGTTGGAAAAAAATGTATGGGGAATAAATTATAGATAGTAACATACTCGACATTTTTTATCTATAACATTTTTGTCTTATTTCAAAAAATTAAAAAAATTACATGAGTAAACATCTGTTTCCATCTTATTGTTAGTAATTATGTTAAACAAAATTAGTTCGATACATATTGTATAAAATAATATTTCTATAGTTTATGTCTCATTCATTTTACTCTATCTTTTATTAGTTTGTCAGAAATATCCTTCACTAAAATAAAAATCACGTACACTGTTCACTGTCATTATTACGTATAAGAAAGTCCTGTGGCACACGGCAGATTATTTAATTAAATAACGCGGTTATTCTAAATGAATAAAGAATATATGTTCAAATTTTCATCAAATTCTGATTTTCACATCACTTTGAAAAGTCCTGTCATGTCTTGAAATTATTCAGTTCTCATAAGAATGCATGTTATTTTTTTTATTTAATATCTTTTAAACTATTCTCCTAATGACCTAGAAGTTTTGCAAGGATTTTTTAAATATTAATGTCTTGTTATTTATAAGGTTTCATCGAAATCTCTCTGTTATTTTTCTATGGTGTCAACTTCTTTAAAACAATACTGTCAGTATTAAAACAATAAATTCTTTGTTCCAAACAATATTTCGAAGACAATATTTTTCTTTAGCTTAAAGTAATCATATTTATGCGTGTATGTAGTTTTTTTTAATAATAACTTTTTTATACGAATTTTAATAATTTGTAGGTATTATATTCATATGTTAAGCAAACCTTAATTATTATACCTTTTTTAAATATTTTTCAAATAGGTATTTGATAGATTCAATTGATTTACTTATTTTAATATCACCACACTTATTTGTAACGTTGTTACTTATTGTTAGTTTATTATATAGGTATAAATGTTAAATAAAAAACCGCTTATAACGACCTCGAAGGGACCCGTCAAATTAGGTCGTAAAAGCCGATAGGCGTAATAACCGTCTAAAACACAATTATATGGGACTTTTATTTTACGTCATTATAACCGATTTCTACTGTATTTTATAAAGAAAATTCATACGGGACTGAGATTTTTCTGCCTTGGTCCCGATCATATGTACGAGATGAGACCGAAAGAAAATCGGCTGAATTTTTTCACGTGACGGAACAGTTATTTGTAAAATTCGCAATAATGACGCGACTTTAGTTCTAAAAACCGAGACGCCATGTATTTAGAATCAATGAATTCCCGCGTGGCTAGCTGCTCTAATCACGTAGGCATCACATTCCCAACATAGCGGCACGCCTCTCTGTTTTCTTAGTGGGCTCTCACACCGGAGCAATATAGCAACACAGCAATAAAGTAACTACCAATTAGCAACTAGCAATATAGTGACATGCAGGTAAATGCTCTGTTTATTTTTCCGCTGAATCTATGAAAATTTTATCAAAGTCTGTTCGATAGCTTAAAAAAAACGTAACAAGGAAGTTACAATTTAATTTAAAAAATAATTGATTTTTCTTACATGTAACTATTTATTTAATACAAAATATTTTTTTCTTTTTATTAAATATCCAAAGCATCAATTTGAATTGCAATTTTCATTAATGATAATCTAAATAAAAAGTTCAATAAAACTGTTTGAAAATTTTAAAACATTAACATGTAAAAGTTTATTCGGATGTCGATACATCATTTATTGAAATCAACTTAAAATTTTAAACAGTTTCACTTTTTAAAAACGCTAACTCCCTTCTCCGTCGGGAGAAATGATCGACGTCAGAGTATTTTTCCAAGTATTTTTTCGTAATTAATTAGTAAATTTATTTGACATTATTATTTCAGTAACGTTAGTAGGTACCTAGTTATAACTTAAATTATGTATCATTGCGTGAACATCAGGAAGTAGTTCTAAAAAAAGGATATTGAGCCTTAATACATTTTAACAATACTTCAAAGAAAATTTATTTATCAATTTTGAGAGCCTTAATAACTTCTTTTAACAAAATCTAACGAATGACTTCTGTACACGAAATAAAAGAAATCTGTTTAATTACAGTTTTTTCCTGTACATCCCGGATAATAAGCAACAACCTATCATTATAAAATATTGTTTGCAGTCTGAAACTGTAATAATGTTTGCAGATACTCGATATAAATTGATGGATAAACTGCAAACATTACTGAAATTATATTAGGTATTACAGATTCAGCGAGTAAAAATATTTTATAATAAAGCGTCTAATCGACGAAAGCGTCTAAACGAGTTTACAAGCTACAAGCCAGCAAATTTAGAAGCTGCTAGTAAACTCGCCCAGTGTAAGCATGTTCACTAGCTAACAAGCAGATTGTAAACAATCTGAGAATAGTTGAAAACCGGGCTACTTTACTCGCTACTCGCTGGCGTGTGGGCTTGTTAGCTAGTAAACTAACCGTGTGTAATCATAGTTGCTAGTGCACTAGCTGCGAGTATCCCGGTGATTCCCTGTTTCAGTGTCTACAAAATGTATTCACAACACGTGGTTTACTCGCTAGTTAGTCGCTACTGAGCGAGTGGAAAGTTTAGTGTCATTATCACTAACGCACTAGTTGACTCGCCCGCTTCTAAACTCGCTGGTTTTTAGCTTGTAAGCTCGCTTAATGCACAAGGAAAAATTGCAATTCTTTAGATTTTTTTTAGGGTTCCGTAGAAAACTAGGAACCCTTATAGTTTCTCCATGTCCGTCCGTCTTGAAAAATATTGACATAATAAGATAAAATTTGGTATACGGTCGTAGATTACTTAAAAAATGGAGAAACTGTGGTTTCTTAGTCACTTAAACTAAAAATGCACCTTAAACACAAAATTAATGTCACTTGACACGTGTTTCGACTTCACAAGAAGTCCTCATCAGGAGCCTAACGATTCCAGACTGATACAGTTTTGGTCAGAACCTATATATATACTAAAAGGACTTATCACGCTTCAATGATTCAGACCAATCAACTGCAAGGTCTAGAAGGATTGAAGCTGGGATAGGTCCGGTACCTCCATTAAAAATACTATTCTTGTCCCTCAAAATTTCTAAGTCGTAGATTGATAACCCAAAAACAGAAATGATAAGATTTTTGAAAAAAAAAAAAATAATTTTTAGGTCCCCTTTTTATAAAATGAAAAGTGTTTTAAAAAAAAATTCACACACCCCATTGAGTGGGGTGTCATAATATAGGTCTCCTAAAATGCAATAAAAAATGTCAATAACATTTTGATTCCAACCCTCCAATCACGATATACCTATTTGCTTTTTAATGTCGTTGTCAGAGCCTCCCCCCCCCCTCTATTTTCTAAACTATCGATTCAAAAAATCTGAAAAAATCAGAATGTAGCTATTAATTAGTACTTTCACTGAAAATTATATCGAACATTATCAAAAATATTTTGACCCCCCTTTCATAGACTGAAATGTGAACTCGCATTTTTTTATTTGCCCCATTGAGTGATGTTTTTTTTATTTCAACTCGTCAGTCACGAAAATTTTGAAATATTTTTTTTTTATAAATCGTAGTGAGAATGACTACGGACCCCTATCATGTGCATGCCCAACATGCACTTGCCCGTTTTATTTCCGTGTAGAAACTATAATGACCTCATGATTTACCCAAGAGATCCTCGTTGTTTTGTAAAAAAAAAATAGTAATATTTTCGGCACTTTTAAATGGATTATTTTCTTTTGATCGAATGAACAACTTAAGGACGTTAAGGAAAAGACTATTAGTTTATCAAATCTGCCATTGGAATTAAATTTATAATTGGGTTCAGCGAGCTTTTTTATTGTCAAATTTGTTTTCAGCAAAAAAATACATAAGAATATTTTTCTTATGTATTTTTAGTCCAGTTAAAAGTACAGTATTTTTTGTGAGCTTTATCTTAAAAACCAGACACAAAATCAAAAATGCTTGAATACTTTTGTGATACAAAAAATATAATAACGGTTCAGTTTTTTGTTGTTAACGGTTCAACTCTACTGGAAAAATCTAGTTCCGGTTTGACTTTTCATGAAATATTATATTCATCTGAATCGATTTTCAAGCGGTTTTGAATTCAAGTTTTATAGAAATGATGGTTTAATTCCTGTTGTTGAATATTTATCAGCGTATTCCTTGATCAATTCTCTACAAAATTGCTGAGTTATAGAATGGAACTCCGATGGGAACTGTGTCAAAAAAATTGATTTATACGAAAAACCGCGCGCGCTCGCTTATCCGCTCGCTTGTGTCGCGGTATTGCTCAGTAAAGGAAAAGACTATTAGTTTATCAAATCTGCCATTGGAATTAAATTTATAATTGGGTTCAGCGAGCTTTTTTATTGTCAAATTTGTTTTCAGCAAAAAAATACATAAGAATATTTTTCTTATGTATTTTTAGTCCAGTTAAAAGTACAGTATTTTTTGTGAGCTTTATCTTAAAAACCAGACACAAATTCAAAAATGCTTGGATACTTTTGTGATACAAAAAATATAATAACGGTTCAGTTTTTTGTTGTTAACGGTTCTACTCTACTGGAAAAATCTAGTTCCGGTTTGACTTTTCATGAAATATTATATTCATCTGAATCGATTTTCAAGCGGTTTTGAATTCAAGTTTTATAGAAATGATGGTTTAATTCCTGTTGTTGAATATTTATATCCGGTTCAGGGTCAGTAGTTTCAAGCTAACAGAAATATAAAATATAGGCCACTTTGACCATGAAAATGTATTTTACTTCAAGTACAATGATTAATGTATGTATTTTTATTTTTGTTGTTAACATAATAATAACAAAGATTGGTACAAAAGCACTGAATTTTAAACATAAATATTAATACAAAAAACATATGTGTTTATTGTTTCTTGAATTTATTTAATTGTCAGATAATCGGAAACGATAATAAAAATGTTTATTTTTATTTTTCGTAAGTACGGACATATTTATTTATAGATTTATACAAGAATACAACTTTATCTGAAATGAATTAACAATAACTATTATATTGCACACCCCAAGCAGGCTCTGCTTGGAAGTGTGTTCTACTCTCGTCCTAAAAAATTTTTTCGTATATAAATTGATAAAATGAGTATTATATCTTAAATTTCTTCAGTATCTCACTTACATTTTTACATTTTCTGATAGAAAACATTACAGTCTCCATTTTTGCTTAGTTTAATATCGATCGGTTTTAATTTTCTGTTATAAAAATATAAATAAAGTTCAATTTGTCGATTTAACCCGCTTTTTTGATAGAAACGCCGAACTACAGGTCACAATTCGAAATAAATTTGCACCAATCCTTTTAAATTCACTTCATCTATTATCAGAATAGAACCCTATTAAAACTCAACAAAATTGGATAACTAGAAGTAACGAAATTTGCAGTTTATTTAAACAAAAATTCATATTTTGACAAGAAATTTTTTTACAAATAGAGTAGTTACTATTTATAATTTATTAATAGTAGTAGGCGCTATTTCTTCATATGCCACTTCAAATTCCATAATTATTATATTGTGTTAATTAATATATAAATACATGTACAAATGTACATCGATACGTGCTGTATTTTAATTATTTTATTCAAAGCCAATCAATCTTTTTAATCAAGATAAAATCTGGTAAGTTTGCATTTTTAAAACAAATATATTATATACGTCATATAACCTATAAACGTTACATTGTTGTTTGATTTTAAATGCTAGACATCAGGTGAACACAGCTGTTATCGCTGCAATATGTGGATGTATTTATCTTTTTAATTATTATTATTAATTTATTTATTTAATTATTTATACATTTTACAAAAAAAAATATTTTATATAAAAATTGTAAATTAAAATGATTGTTGTTTTATTACAATACATCCTAAATTTAAATAAAAAAAGTAATAATCGATTGATAACAAGATTCATTGTTGATTTTCTAAAAAATCTTAATGAGTGATAAACTTCATATTTTATATTTATATAATATTAATTAACTCCAATATTTTTTTCAAACATCCTTTTAAGTTTCACCAATTATATTGTACCGCATTTATTTGATAAAAATTAATACATTTTTTTATGTTTAAGGGGTGTGCATTTTATGGCCTAGCCATAGTATTTTTTAGTTTTATGACTTAATTTAAAAAATTATTGATAGTTTTAATATAATTCATTACCAAAATAAACAAATAAGTTCATACATTTGAGTCATTCCACGTCAAGCGGGACACTTTTTGACCTCATGCTTTCTGATTTGGCTATTTTTTTTACAGCTTCTTTGGATCCAATTTATATGTCAAACAATTTTTATTTCATTTTTATCACCCCTAGTTTAGAAGTTACAAGGGGTTGAAATTTCGGAAAAACGGTAAAAAATCGAAAACATGCTTATACCTTTAACTGCTTATATCTCCGGTTCTATTCATCCTACATACTTCAACAACAAAAACATTTTGAAGCTATTGAATGTAACTTTAATAACGTATCTATTTTATTATTATAAACAATTTAATTTATTTGTTATAAACAATTATACATATTATTTAAACCTGGTTTTAAAGGCGAATTTTTTTTTTAAATTAAAAAAAATATATCAGCGTATTCCTTGATCAATTCTCTACAAAATTGCTGAGTTATAGAATGGAACTCCGATGGGAACTGTGTCAAAAAAATTGATTTATACGAAAAACCGCGCGCGCTCGCTTATCCGCACGGCTTGTGTTGCGGTATTGCTCAGTAAAGGAAGAACTTTGACAAGATCATGGTTGATTATTATAGATTTTAGTACGGAGAATTCGAAAAAAATAACTTGGACTGGCGAAAAGTGGTGCAAAACTCTTAAAAATAGGGTTGAAGGGGGAAAACCCCGTTTCCAAGTGATTTGCAAGTTATCTCAAAATTCAAAGTGACAACGGGATATTTTTATAGTTGATATTTATTGGGGACTCTAAGACAAATCGATTGAGACCACATATACTGAGTTTGACCAAACATTACCCCCGATAATTATCTTTAATTGAATTTGAAAAAAAGAATAATAAATAGATACGTTATTATAGTGACATTCAAGAGCTTCAAAATGTTTGTTTGTTGAAGTTTGTAGGATGAATAGAACCGGAGATATAAGCAGTTAAAGGAGAGCATTTTTTCGATTTTTTACCGCTTTTCCTAAATTTCAACCCCTTGTAACTTTTAAACTAGGGGTGATAAAAATAAAATAAATATTGTTTGACATATAAATTGGGTTCAAAAAAGCTATAAAAAAATTATAACCAAATCAGAAAGCATGAGGTCAAAAAGTATTCCCCTTGACGTGGAATGACTAATATACAGTGGATGGCCAAGTTATATTGTGACGACTAATTTTTTTTTTTTGGTATTTCCATATTCTTGTGGGTTTTTAGTGCAAGAGGATTACATTCTTTTGGTTTTTGGTTATAATTATTGATGATTCATGTACTCTGGATTAACTGGTAAAAGGAATTTAATTGTTTGTTATTTATTTTGAGTTTATCCGTGAGTCCTTACTTAGTTACGTAATACAAGTTAAGTTGTGAAAAAAGAAGACACACTTCTAGAATTTTTTTTATTAAACTAGCTTTTATAAGAACAACTTTTTTATGATTATTTTGCATTACTGAACTGATTTTCAAGCGTGTTGTGCAATTTTTTTTAATTTTTATATATTAGTTTTAAATGTTTTTTGTACATAGACTTAGTATTTTGTAATTATTTTAAGAAAAGAAAAAATAAATTAAATAATATTTGATGTTTAATAAATGAAATTGTCCAACCTTTAATTTGATACCGAATATTGCTATAGTTTCTATCCCCTTCTGCTTCAAAATAGGTAATGAAATTAGATAAAGACGTTTTTTTGTAAGCGACACAATAACTTGGCCACCCACTGTATGTATACAGGATGATCCATTTAATTATTTTTTATATGAAAAAAATTTTACAGGAAAAAATATTATGTTTTTATAAATTTTACGTGACTGTAGGTAATTAAGGGGGTTAGCAAGTCTAGCGCCCCTGAAAATACTCAATATTTGGGAATTTAGGTACTGTGGTCAAATGAAACAACGAATTAAAGCAAAATTAACACAGCTGTTTAATCACTATTTAAAGTAGTTACATTTTAAATTATTTTTCAGATTTTTATGAATGAAAATTATTAATCTCTGACCGATGATAGGTTTTCATCAAAATTTGGAGTTGACACTTTCCGTACTTGCTTTTAGCCAAATGGTCAGATCTGGAACAATTTTACAAAGTGACTTTAGTTTTTGAAACTATCCTCTATGAATGAAATGAACCACTTTAGTTGGAAACAAAAAATCCTGTAGATTTTTATGGCCAATGAAAATTACAGTTTAAATAAAGTTTAAATTTTAGAGTATAAACATACCTATAATTATTGAAATATATAACTGTGAGGTGTAAAGGTGGTTGATTCCAAAGGTGTTATAGGTAAAAATATTCTGTAAAAATTTCATTACACTCGAGTTACGGTTTTTGTGAAACTATGTACAGAAGGTCGAAAAAACATGTTTTGAGAAGAACAGGTTTTTGTAAAAAGTTTTAGTTCTAGTCCTTAGAAAACAAACAAAATTAACTCTTACCAGTCTAAATCCATTCCTGGGGCGGCAACAATTTTGAACGGAGCGCGGTGTGTTTTGCACTAAAATGCTCAGGAAAGATGTATCATTCATAAAAACGATTAAACCAAAAATCGTTTTTTTTTTAAATTCTAGACTTGCTAACCCCCTTAATAAACTTTTATTTATAAAATAAAAAAAAGCACTTTTCATAAAACTATTCACAACCCACTAAAAATCGGCTCGCACCTCACAGTTTGGGAATCACAGTATAAAACTATAATTTAGTTTTATATGAACGTATCGAATAACGTAATGTTTTTAAACGTTTTTTATTCTTGATTTACTACATACTTTTCAGGCATTCTGCAAATAATTATATATCTATACATTGTCTATTTTACTATAAGTTCAAAAACATGTTGTGTATATTATCGCCAATAAATCGCCTTTGATGAAAGTATGAGTTCCTAATAAAAACACAGATCAATAAAAAAATAGCGATGCTTTAAAAAATCGAATAAATTTATAATGAAAATACAAGCGAAATGTTTGAGTTTTTTTCCGAAAAGTAGTAAAAGTGGGAATGAATTATTGACACGGGAAATGAAGTTTTAATGAAAAACCTTTAATCGAACTTTGCGTCAACGATTACCCGAAAAATGTGTATGCATATAAAATATGTGTGTGTGTGTATGTTTTTATTATTCTTTATCGATTGGGCAACAGTTAAATTTTACTTTTGTACCAAAATTGAGTTGGTAAAATTTAGTTTCAACTAGGTTTTGTGGTTTTATGTTTATCATCTACAGTATTAACCCTCCGTTGTGTGAAAGTTTTTGTACCCTTCGTTGTGTGAAATGGCCTGGCCAGGCCACATAAGAGAATAGGCTATTAAAACATGTTTTAGATAAAGGATGGTGTACAAATAATGTATATAAACAGGTTTTTATGTCGTCTATAATAAAAAAATGTATGTGACTATAATTATAAAAAAAAAAAAACAAAAAAAAAAATCTATTAGTTACGGTAAAACATAATAATATTTAGATGCTGTATTACACAGCATCTAAAAAATATTTATTTGTCGATGGTCCAGCGGCAGACATACGTTGCAGGTGTGTTTTTTGGTTTCTTCACCGTGGGTTAGCTACATTGCATCCTTGCAAAGGTGGCAAGGCAAATCGTGTTTTTCTTTGAAATTTTCCAATTAGTAATACAGTTTATACAGAGAAAACAAAAAAACAAAACAAAAATCCAAGAAATACAAACAATACCAATAATAATAATACATGTGGCCTGCGTAGGCCATTTACCCTCACATATGAAGTTTTTGGGTAAAATCCGTTTTTTTTTTACCTGATAGCCGGATATGATCATAAAATTCAAAATCTCTTTAGTTCGTAGAATGTGATGGTATATTGTTGCCTTTTTTGGATAAGACAACGAAAAAAAAAGATATACACCTTTGGAAATCGAAATGGCCTGCGTAGGCCATTTCACACAACGGAGAGTTAATAGGTGAACTTCGAAAATTATCATACCTTTTTAGGGTTCCGTAGAAAACTAGGAACCCTTATAGTTTCTCCATGTCCGTCCGTCTTCAAAAATTTTGAGATAATAAGATGAAATTTGGTATACGGTCGTAGATTAATGACCCAAAAACAGAAATGATAAGATTTTTGTAAAAAAAAAATTAGGCCCCCTTTACATAAAATGAAGTGTTTTACAAAAAAAAAATTTCACCTACCCCATTGAGTGGGGTGTCATTGGAAAGGTCTCCTAAAATGCAACAAAAAAATGTATTAGAACTTTTTGATTTTAACCCTTTAATCACGATGTATTTGCTCTCCAAAGTCGTTAAAAAAGCCCCCCCCCCTCTATTTTCGAAACTATCAATTTAAAAAATCTGAAAAAATTCCAGAATGTAGTTTTTAATTAGTACTTTCACTGAAAATTATAACGAACATTGTCAAAAATATTTTGGGCCCCCCTATCATAGATTGAAAATTGAAGTCACATTTTTTTCATTTACCCCATTGAGTGGGGTGTCATTTGATAGGTCTCGTAAAATGAAATAATAAAAGCCAAATGACTTTTTGATTTTAACCCTTCGGTCACGAAAATTTTGTAAAAAAACTATTTTTTTATAAATCGTAGTGAGAATGACTACGGAACCCTATCATGTGCGTGCCCAACAAGCTACTTGCCCGTTTTATTTTAGTATTTATTATAAAATGTACTGTAAATTTCGACTAGAAGCGATACTAGTAAATACTATAATTGAATTTTAAAAATTTAGTCTCGTATTTGTAAATATTGTTATACTGATATCAGTATAATCACCAAGATTTTTTTGCCGTTGTCAGAAAAAATGATTTAGGTTTCTTAGCAGAAAAAGGCTCGTGGCACGGGGTCCTGCGATAAGATATGGGGGCCATGATATACATATATTCTCGAATATGAAATTAGTATTTAAAATACATTTTTTTTAATTTATATTTTTATATTTAATATTAAAATTATAGCAAATGTCAATGTTTTTTACAACAGCTATACTATAAATATATGACCTGAAGAAGACTACGAAAAGATGGTCGAAACGTCGAACATTGAACAAGTACGACGCAGGACAAACCCAAAAAATGAAACAATTATAAAATCAAATAACCGCGAAAGTTTAAGAACAAAAATATTAAAATTATTTAATTTTATAAACTCAATTAAATTCCCTCACGATAATTTTTCGGATACATGTTCATAATAGTTCATAAAGTTATTTCTCAATCTACTAAACTGTTAAAGTATGTCCTGAATTATCCTGTATATGATTGGTAGTGAACTTACTATTCAATTTTTACATTAGGTAATTGGAAGTATGAAAAAAAACCCTTTTTTTTCAATTTTATTTAATATTTTTTCATGATTCCAGTTTATATAATTTTTTTAAATGAATTTCCATTTGGTTATATTTTCTTGTAAATAATCAATAAAGTTATATAATTAGAGCTACATAATTTGTTGAAGAAATAATTTAATGAGAAGATTTTAACTTTAACAAAAGGAATTTAATTAGTATCGCCTATGGTTGAAATTCGACCAGTATTTTACTTGCCTTAACGATAACATGCACACATGATTTTTTTATGCACGTCTATGGCACAGTACCTTTCCAATGTTAAATATACATATAAGTTTCATCCCCTCCTTTTTATAATAAATATAAAAAAGTACGACAATTTTCGATGTTCACCTATTAAAATATAGATTATTTGTTTGTTCGTACTCCTTAAATAATACTCTCAAGAAAAAGTTTAAATTAAATATGACGTAATACATATAAAACTGCGGTAATGAAATAACTGTTATTTGTCCCATTATTATAAAAATAATTGTTAAAACCCACGGTCAATATCATACAAATACAAGCACCACAAGTCGTAGAAATAGTGCAAAATAATTAGGCTGCACAAGTAGAAAGTAGTGTGACATGAGAACAGACAAGAGTGGAACGTACCCGCGGTGTGTCACCCCCCGACACGAAAAGTGAACCGTGCCCGAGTTGTACCAAATCGACGCGTAGCGACGCCAAAAGTGTTTCTCTGCTAACATCTGCTTCTGCACGCACCGGCCAGACGGAGACGGAGATACGTAAATACAATCGTGCGCGTATTACAGCGATCCTCAAAATGTTTATTATAATAATTAATTATTATGATTTACCTAAGTTTGAAGAACATTACAAAAAAAGAGCAATGATTAAAATAAAATAGAATAAATAATAACATATGTTTGAAGAACATTACAGAAAAGAAATAAGGATAATTAAATAGAATAGTAGTCTTCAAACTTTTTCAACTCACGAAACCTTTAGAACATAAGATTTTTTCGATGAACACTTTCCCACTCTACACTGCCGTGCAAAAGTCTTTGGACACCTGTGATTTTGAATGTAAATATAAAGATTTCAGTCAATAAAAATCCCGAAAATAGCGAAAAGAATACGTTTACTCGCAGTCAAAATAGTAAAAAATCAATTTCTCGTTAGCTTGAAAGACACTGTGCGTCAATACTTTCAACTTGAGTAAACCTGACCTTTCAGGCATATAATTCAAAATTTTTCCTTAACATGGAAAATTGTAAATGCTGTATTTTAGATATGCTTGGATTATAATAAAAGTTGTAATTAAGTACTTTTATCAACTTTTAAGATTTTTTATCAACCATTTTTGCAGTTTTATATTTACAATACGCAAAAAAATAATGAGTGTCCAAAGTCTTTTGCACGATAGTGTATTTATTTTAAATGCTGGTAAAGTCCGACGTGAATTTGTTATTGCGCAAATATTTATGCTATTGAGATTAGCTATAAAAGCAGAAAAAGTTGCAAATTGCTATTTTATGCACACACGGAATAAAATATACTGTAAGTATTACTGTCTATCCCGAATAGTGAGCGAAAACCTGTAATATTTTATTCTCTGAAACTATAATATAATATATTATTTTAGGCTGTACTATTTGTAGTTTATCCATCAATTTATATTGACAATGAGTAGGAATCTCATGAAATACCTAAATTACAAGGCTATACTATGTATACGACAATTTTCCCTGACTACTTTGCTTCTTTTAAAATGCACGTGTTATTTTTCGCAAATTCTTTTTTCCGTGCACTAGCAACTTCTTGGAATGCATTAATTTTCAAACATAAATAAATGTATCTTTATATTTTTTAGTAAATTAACACTAGTCAATTAGTGTCAGTTCTTTAAAAAATCGAATTTTTGTTTTGACTCGCAGAATCCTCTGAGAGGAACACACTTTGAAGACCACTGGAATAGAATAAAGTGATATAGAGTATTTTTTCTTATGTATGTCAAAACTGCAGGTTAATTTTTAAATTTGTAATAAAACACATAAATTACTTCGAATGTTCAAATGTTTTTATTTAAAATGAAAGTAGAGACGTGGAAGTTGAATAAAGAAACTATATCCGAGATGCAATCTCCAATCTTCTGTTGAAATTTTCGATCACATTTTGGCATTACTGCAGCTCATTTGCTAAACTGTCTTGTTACAAACTTTTATATGGGATGAATTGGAAGGCATGGATGTTCTAAACATGTGATTTCTACAAGGCGGTACTATATCCCAGACACCTAACGATACAATCTAATTTTGTTAAGTATAGGCAACTTTTTGTAATGCTTTTAAATTATAGTTTTTGTTGATTAATTTGGTATCTACACATATAGTAAAAAAATTTTCTCATAAATAGATAGTTTATACTTTATATATATTCGAATGTTTTTTTCTGCTCTTTTTTCCAAAATATTTCAATTATAACGCATTCAAATACATACACCAAATTTAATTATTATGTAAATAATAAAGTATAGTGATAATTTAAATATTCTAGTTCAAAATTTTAATGGAACTACACGTTTTGAATCACGTACCACCATTTTTTAACAACTCCTCTGTGTCTGTTGGTCTGTCTGTCGGTCAAAACAGTTAAACTTACAAACAATATTTTAGAATTAAGGTTTTTGATACTGTATACTGTATACAATAATACATGTATACATAATACAAAACCGGAAACGGATAATCATTCTTGTCGTTTTCGAATTACAGTCGAAATCTGTTATAGTAGTTATAACGACATCGAGAGGATAGTCGTAAAAAACGGTAAAAAGGCAAATATATATGGAATTCAGTCGGACTTTTATTTTGAGTCATCAAACCGATATGTTATATTAACCGATGTCGTTATAACCGATTTCGACTGTATTTTTGAAACGATGATTAATAATTTTTTTAATTAAAATATAAGTTATGATGTATAAAAAAAGTATTGTACTAGCCAAAGCAGTTAATTTGTAGTAAGTACATTACTTTCCATGCAAAAGGTCGTTACAGTTTGTGTAACAAAATATTCCCATACGAAGGTATATCTCCATAGGTGGGCACAGTTAACCGAAAAGTTAACTTCGTTAATCGTTAAAGCGTTAAAATTCCGAAAATGTAACGGAAGTTAAAGTTAACCGAAAATACCGAAAATGTAACGGAAGTTAATGAACGGTTAAAAGTTAACCATCCAAAATGTTTGAAGGCCTTTTTTTGCTTTTTCGACAACTTTCTTATGTATTTGTCATCAAACAACCAATGTAACGGGGACTAAAGTTAACGGAAGTTAACAAAAGCGTTAACATTTTTTAGTTAACTTAAAAGTTAATCCGTTAAGCATTTTGTTAACTTCGTTAATTAACGATTAACGAGTTAATGCCCACCTATTTATATCTCCTATTGCAAAATTGAGTAGGTACAAGGAATCATTGTGACATCGCTTGACATTCTTTGAAGGTTTTCGTGATTTTATTAACAATATGCATACCTAAACTTGGTGGCATTGATAAAATTTGATAAATAAAAAATATACATGTATATAAATGTCTGCAGCAAGTTATCAATTAATGATAGATACATTTACAATACATATCTACTGTCATTGACTTTCATGTAGAATTAATTTAATCCTACTAACATAATATAAGCAATAACGGATTAAGAGGGAGGGCGTGGGGGGTCAATCCGTCCTTTATGAGGAATGAATAGTAACATGAGGATTAAAAAAAGGTATTCGCAAAGTGCAATAGGAGCAAAAGTAATATTAGGGGGTGTCAAATTGAACTTAATACGAAAAAAAATCAGGCCATTCATTAAAGAAAATAAAATAAAATTATATTTTTACATTTTTAAAAGTATTCGTGAAAAATTGTTTTCAAAAAAGTTTTGGGGGTAGGGTGTACATAACTAACATTCTACCCCTGGTTCCAGTCTTCCTTAGTTCATCACTGACCGTACATAAGTATCAAGTTTTCTGTCGAGTTTTGATCATAAAAATAAAATATAACATTAGCTTTGTTTCTTTCTCTATAGCTATACCCTATGCAGCACTAAAATCGTACACTAGAGTACAACAATTCTCTATTGTTTCTATTTTAATTACTGCCACTGTAATATAAGCGGATAGCTCTATCTACAATGTTAGTGCACTTAAAGTTTTAAATATTCAGAATAAGCTGCGGTTTTATTTGAATTTTTTTATTCGTTCTATTTACTGTTAAATGGGTCAATCTAGATGTTTTTTTTTCAATTGTATTTAATGAAAAATTATCAAAATAATTAAATTTTTAATATAAATACTATCATATTAACATAAGTATTTTAAAATAAAAATGTCTAATTTCTATTTGTAGTGTTGCCTAATGAACGACTTTTTAAAAATTATCGTTGAATAATTCTGGAATCTTTTAGCACCACTTTTTAGTTAGTACCTGTACCTATGTTATTTTAATCAATGTTTTTAAATAAACTGATAATTCCCAATTAAACGTTCAATTCTTTATTTAAGTATTTACTATGAAAGGTTTTACTACGAAATGTTCATCGCAAAATTAAAATTGAATAGTTGTATAAAAAATAGCCACTGTATTATGTAATAAATCCTTTATCATCTAAATTCTAAATTATAACAATAAAAATGGACAATCTTGAAATACTTAATTTTAATCTGAATAAAATATGCCTTAACAAACACGAGACGAGACGATACGAGAGTTAGGCAAGTCTCATCTTGACTTAGTTTATGGAACTGAAGTCTCGGTCTAGAATTTTACAAATGACAGTCACGTCTCGATCTCATTTCGTGAAGAAAATTGAAGCCATTTCGTCTCATAAAAAATTAAACCGGTTTCTTCTCTATCTCGTCTTGCACACGTGACCAAGATTGAGACTAGATCGTGACCAAGGTAGAAAAAAATCTTGGTCTCGTGTTTTTATAAAAAAATATTATTTCTATTTATTCTTATATACTAGCTTCGAATGGAAGTTAATTTTTCACCTCCTTTCCCGTATGAAGAGTTGTTATTAGTTTCATTAGATTCGGCGGGAAAAATACCACGCTGATGAGGGAAAAACAACCCCCTATCTCGCATAGGAGCCGAAATATTTACGTTTTTTTCGACTTGTTTTACTATTATTGATACAGCTTATTCCTTATGTTACCTAACGTAACAAAATATATACTAAAACCTTGACAAAGAACATATCTATGAATTAAAAAAAAAACACGTAAATCGGATAAGTGGTTCTCGAGTTGTAAACGCACAAACAGACAAACAGATAGAGCTGTAAATAAGAAAATTTTGAAGTTCTATTTTTGCTATTTATTAAAAGATTAATATAAAATAGTTATAAACTTATTACAATATTTTAAAACCAAAATTGTCGACGAGACAAAAATAAAAACAATATCGTCTCGGTCACGTCTCGTGCACATTTAAGGCACTCTCATTTCTGTGTCCATTCCTAATTATTAATAATAATTTTCACTGCATTAAATAACGAAATTTTTAACATAATATAATTATTATACATACTATCACAAAAAATAAGTTCATATTTATAAGAAAAACATATTTTCTTGCTTATTTCTTGACAACCGATGATCAAATAACCTTTTTTAGTCCCCATTTTACTTTTTAATCCCCATCATTTTGATATCCTCCTGTACCTTTTACCCCCCCCCCCCATTATTGATAAATTAAATTAATAATTAATAAACAAATAAATCAATATAATAACAAAACGTTTATTGAGTACCACTGGTTTATGTTGTTGTCCTTGATCACGTACTATTACATACACAGCCAAACGTTCTCTCATAATATCAGGTGTTGTTCCAGAAAAAAAAACAATTGTTGTAGTTTGTTGTTTGTAAGTTGTAATGAAATGGAAAAGCACACTCGAAGGAACCTGATATGTACAGATCGATTCTGTCTGTTGTATGTAGTCAGATTTCTATGAAATTCGGTTACGAGCGTTTACTGTAATTGAAAGTATTTGTTTATACTTTTGTTTATATTGTTAGCTATCAGATATCTCAGTTAATCATATATTATCATACGTACAACTTTTATTACCTAATACCTATAATATTAATGTCAATTTAACAATATTTAATTCTATAATACATTTACACTTTTTATGCACTATTTAGGCACTATTAAATTAATAGTTTTGGTTTTTAGTTTACTTGAAAATTAGTGAACCGATTTTTAATACTCGGAACACTAAGGGTCGATTCAGACTATCAAGCCGGTCTCACTCCGGTCTCGCTCCAGTCAAATAACATATTTAGTATTTGTATCGAAGTGTGATTGGACTGTAACCTAAACGATACCCAAGGTATATAAAGATAAGGTAGCCTCATCAGTTCCTTGACCAATCAGCGATGGCGCGGGAATTGACGTCACCACGAAGACATATATTCAAATGTTATAAATGTATAATTGAATATAAATTACAAAAAATGTCTTTATTTATTCTTGTTTCCATATATTTGATATTTTATCAACACATACAATCATAAAAGTACAAATTCGACATTGCAAAATTATAAAGAAGCTGAAGTTTCAGACATTTTGGTCTTCTCGAGAAACGTCATTTTTACTATTCTTAAGTTGGCAGTACGTTCTGTGATTCTGACAGCTTTTAATGATTTTGCAATGTCAAACTTGTACTTCTTTGATTGTATGTGCTGTTAAAATATAAAAAAATACGAAAACAAAAATAAATAAAGGAATTTTTTGAAAATTAATATTCTATTATACATTTATAACATTTGAATATGTCTTCGTGGTGACGTCAATTCCCGCGCCAACGTAGTTTGGTCAGGGAGCTGATGCTGATGAGGCTATCTTGTTTTTATATACCTTTAGTGATACCTACATATACTTATTGTTAGTGTGAATGATTTAATTGTTTACTGTTTATTTATATTTGATTGGAACGAGATCGGTTCGATAGTCTGGATCGACCGTAATGCTCTATAATTTGTTTACGCTAGATATTTTTAATTATTAAAACTATATTTAGTAATATACTAATTAATTTTGTCACGTGATAGTTCGACATAGAATTGGAAATTAATTATTTTCATATTTTTATTTTTTTTGTGTTATGGGACTTCCCTTCGTGCCACATTTCAATGTGTAGATATACAGGGTGTCTAAATACCAGGGGACACCATGGGGATCTCGGAAACCATAAGAGATAGAGATTCGGTTAAATGAGAGAAAAGTTACCTTTAAGAGGGAACAGTTCAATGGTGCATTTACATTTTACAAAATTTTCATAGCTTACTAGATATTAACCAAAAACCATTTTACTCCGAAATCTTTCATCGTGAATATTTCTTAAGCGACTTGAAATTTAAAAAAATGTTTCAAATAAATGCTGTAGGGTTTAGTATTGTCTATTTAAAAACATTTTTTTAATTTCCAGAAATTTCATTGTTTTTGAGATATGCTACTAAGTTATATTTTCTTAAATAGAAGCAATATGAAATTTTGTAATTTTTGAATAGAAGATTTTATTACCTTTTCAATAATATGCAACTTGATATACTTATTTTTCAAAATATCTCAAAAAATTATCAAAAAGTTATTTTTATTTATTTACCATAATACACTGGATCATCCTAAGATGGCTATGACAATCAACAATAATATTAAAAAAACAACTGAAAATTTACTTGTAATTTACATAGCATGAATTAACTATTTTATTTATAAAAAAATTACATTCTAATTAGTTAATACAAAATACCAACCAAAGAAGGCTCTGGTTATTAACAAAAAAAAACAGATTTTTTTATTTTAATACAGAATACCAGTCTTTGTGGAAATAAAAAAAATGTGTTTTTTTTTTAAATAAAATAGCTTATTGTTTTTTTTTATATTGTTGTCGATAGCCATAGCCATCTTTGGCTGGTATTTTTTATTAAATAAATAAAAACATGTCTTCTTTTTATAAATAAAATTCATGCTATGTAAATTATAAGTAAATTTTCAGTTGTTTTTTAATCTTATTGTTAATTGTCATAGCCATCTTAGGATGATCCAGTGTATTAAATAAATAAAAATAACTTTTTGATAATTTTTTGAGATATTTTGAAAAATAAGTATATCAAGTTGCATATCATTGAAAAGGTAATAAAATCTTCTATTCAAAAATTACAAAATTTCATATTGATTCTATTTAAGAAAATTTAAGTTAGTATCATATCTCAAAAACAATGAGATTTCTGGAAATTAAAAAAATGTTTTTAAATAGACAATACTAAACCCTACAGCATTTATTTGAAACATTTTTTTAAATTTCAAGTCGCTTAAGAAATATTCACGATGAAAGATTTCGGAGTAAAATGGTTTTTGGTTATTATCTAGTAAGCTATGAAAATTTTGTAAAATGTAAATGCACCATTGAACTGTTCCCTCTTAAAGGTAACTTTTCTCTCATTTAACCGAATCTCTATCTCTTATGGTTTCCGAGATCCCCATGGTGTCCCCTGGTATTTAGACACCCTGTATATGTAGGTTTTGATGATCAATAAAGATGGAATCTTTTTATTTCATTGAGCTAGAAATTCGATTTTTTTTACAGAACTTTGATGCTGTAGGCCAGGGGCTCTCAACCTTTTTCCTATTTAGACCCCTTTAAAAAGAATGATTTTCTTTATAGCCCCCCCTTACATTTTTTTATAATTTATGATTTTCCTTTTTATTTTCTTATCTTAAAGTCGATATTTGGTGTAAAAAAATTATTATAAAATTTTGAATTTTAGATTTCGTTAGTATTATGTTTATTTTATAGAAAATGACGTAAAAGTTGATATTTTCAAACCGCAGTTCTGTATCTAATACGTTCTTGATATATGGCCTTTCAAAGTTTTCATTTTTTGAAAAGTTTACGTGAAGAATGGCCGTATCTTTTAAACGTGTGGTCGGATTTGATTTTTGTCGACGGATTTGAAATCAGCATATTAATTTGCAAATCAAAATTTTAAAACAAAATAAATTATCATAGACCCTTCGAATATTATAATCCTTTTTAAACTTCCATAGACTCCCAAGGGGCCCACTTGGACTCCGTTGGGAAACCCTAATGTAGACCGTCTAGTATTTGATATTAATTTCAGTTCAAACCGTTCGTTCCTGGGAAAAAGGGTCTTAACGGATAGACAGCAAAGTGATTCTATAAGGGTTTAGTTTTTTTTAGGTACGGTACACTAAAACTATGTAAGTAAGGCCTTCCTCACACAAAGATACTGAAAATATACTGTTTAGAAACCACCTTACTAGGGGTTTTTTGCATGCGTGTATTTCAATGGGGCTCTGCAAACTGTGCTACTGATTAGTAATTGGTTTCTTCCCAGTTATTGATCAGTTTCTCTTGATGTATGTGTCTGTTTGTCAGTCTGTCTGTAGACGCTGTAACTCATAAAAGAATAAATCATAGAAAAGTGAAATTTTTCTTAATACCGAAAACGGATATTTACTCTTGCCAATTTTTATTTTATTTTAAACGGTTTGAAATAAAAATTATAGATAATATTATTTTGTATAAATTTTGTTCCATTTATTTTTTCTATCTTAGTATTGCGTATAAGAAAGTCAAGAGGCATCTACTGCAACATTTTTCATATTATACCTACATATATTAAATGAATTTGATCAAGTTTGCTTCTGAATTACCTAAAACATGTATGCATACATATGAATTAATGAATGTATCAATTCAGCTTATATAAAAAGTCAAAGGATTAGTCCAAAAAATTTACATACTTCCAAAAATGAATATATTATCATATTTATTTTATACGCGGAATTTTCGCCAGAGATTATAGAAGATTAAAAGCGAGTAAATTAATTTATGTAGTATAGCATTCATTAAGAGGACGTCACTGAAACCCAATTATGAAGAATGCACAGGAATATTCCAAAGAGAATATTTTATAGAGACGCGGACGGAAAAAATAATATTAAAATTGGTGTGTATTTTTTTTTTCATGTATATTTTTATTTCATTCATTTTGACAGATTAAAAAAATTAATGTTTTATTATGGGTTCTACCCTAATGTTAAAAATATAAAGGTTTTTGACAGAAATAAGGTTTTTTACGTTATTAAAAATTATAATGATAAAAAGAAATAATATCCCGGGAAAAAATTGTAGATCTGCAGATCTCGATAGATCTACATTTTGAGACATCATATTTTTCACTGGTTTTTGATCTGTGGAAACATACAAAGATCTACAACGGTCTACAAAGATCTAAATCGATCTACAAACATCTACAAGGATCTACAAAGATTGCTGAAGATCATTGTAACGTTGAAAATTCATGAATTTTCAACGTTTTAATCTCTATCACGATCTACAACGATATTTAGAGATCTTTGTAGATCCTTTTAGATCTTTGTAGGTCATTGTAGATCTTTGCAAGTCTCCACAATCAAAAACCAGTGAAAAATATAATGTGTCAAAAAGCAGATCTGTCGAGATATGAGTACCTAGATCTCTGCAGATCTACAATTTTTTCCCTGGATATAATGAAAATCTCAAATTATATAATTATTATTGTGAAAATTCGACATTTTTCATTTTTGTCAATGGAAATTGAAAAATTCGTTGATACAGATTCAAGTACATATAAACTTTATTTATAAGTCTCGTCTAGAGTTTCGGTTCTAAATGAATAAATAAATTATGTAGATAAAATATAAGTATAAGATTTCGTTTTATTTAAAAACTTATTTGTTCATGACAAGAAGAAATGGAAAAATAATTCTAAACAAATAGACCGGGAGCCAGGCTACATTCCGTTTGAAAAACCGTTAGGATTCATAAGAGTTGGTGATTTACATTCAGAAAGATGTAAATTTTTTTTACTTTGAAAATAGCTAATTTTGGAGTTTTTGCATTTTTTTGATTATTTTTAATTTTCTGGTAGCTAAAAAAATTAAAATAACAAAACGAATCAAATTGCCCTTTTATGTTAATTATTAAGAGCATTTGTAAAAAAATTCAGCAATTTATCTTGCCCCCCACATAACTTTTATTTGCTTCGAAAACTGCTGTTTTTGGTGTTTCCGTGATATTTGTGATATTTAACTTAATTTTTTTAATAGAAAATGTGCATCAATCAAGCTGATTTTTGTGGGTACTGAGTACTATATGTGAACATAACTTACGCATAATTACAGCTTTTTTGGTTAAACCAGAAAGCCACTGAAAATTTTGAAAAAAAGATAAAATGACAATTTCATAAATGGAATTGAAAAGCCTTTATTACGAATATCTACATCGAAAATAACCTAAACTTAAAATTGAGTTAAATCATTTTGAAGCTAGACTCTTTAGGCTTTCAAATGACCCCAAGTTCATTATAATTGTTTAATTAGAACGCATGCTATAGCGAGTCGAAAAAACGTTAAAAATCGATGAAATCTTCATATCTTACGAGGGTAAAACGATCACCACCTCCAACCTGTGAACATTTAAAATTTTCTAATTACAGTTTTTGCTAACTAATACGTATAATAATAACTGACTAAACTTTCATCAAAATTAAAAGTGGTGCAACATCTATTTTTTTTATAACTGGAAGGACTCCGTTATAATGCTCGTATCAAAAAAAGTTCCGAGTTTTTTTTTCCGGCAACCTTCAGAATTTCATTCTTTACATCTTTCTGAATGTAAATCACCAACTCTTATGAATCCTAACGGTTCTTCAAACGAAATGTAGCCTGGCTCCCGGTCTAAAACCCTATTAATCTTACTTTGTCGTCCGTCCGTGTGCCCTTTTCAATCAAAGTCAAAAATCTCGTATATATAATATAAGTTATAAAAACTTGGAGTTTTTACTGAATATGTAAAAACGATGCCTTCTAGATAAATATATAAATTATAAAAAAAAAAATGATATCGGTCTCGATCTTGGTAACGTATACGAGACGAGACCGAGATAAGATGGCTTCATTTTTACGATACGAGATCGAGACGAGAATTACCTAAATCTCGTTTCTCGTAACATGTGAAGCACTAGTATGAAACAGCTTCGGTAATTGGACACTAACGTGTAAAATGAATACCCAATTACTGCGACCCTACGACATATAGAGGAGAGTGGGGTTGTTATGAACACCTAAGGGAAAAATCCAATAAATTAAAACCTGAACAAGAACCCAACGTTTTGTATAATATATGTATATCCATTTTCATTATCAATTTTAATAATATATTAGAACAAAATTATTATTAAGAAAAACATGGGTTAATCACAAACACTTATATCGAAACGAAAGCCTCTGGATATATTTTGATTACTGGGCGACTTATTTTTTACCCATAAATTGCACTTGTAGGTTGTAGTACATCACCTAGTCTTCAACTGAAGGATTTTGATTTTTTTTTTCATTACAATAACAAAAATAGTTATTTTTTTATCAACATCTTTGTGTCTTCTGTTTTTTACTTGATCCTTCATCAGTCTTCTTCATTTGGTTATTTTCTTTAAAATTACTGCGATTCCTAGAAACTTTTTATAGTTTAGTCTATTTTTTACACTACTCGGAATAGCCACATTTATTTCGTTCACCATTACCTCACGAACATGAAAAAAATAAACAGTTTTTAGGTTAGGATCATATATATATTAAATAATATGGGTGACATCGAATACCTGGCTTACTTGAGCATTATTTAATCAAATTTATATTAATAACATATCAGTTATATACATGGCTTTTATTTTAATCAAAATTAGATGAAATATGATATACATAAAAATAAAATAATACTAAGCTTACTTTGTACTGTGAGCGTGATTCTCACTGAACTATAACGGTCTGGAGTAGACTTAGGCCTAACTATCAGTTAGTACAGATAGAACATTAACTTTCCACTTATAACACACTGAAACCACTGAATTCGCGATTACCCCGCATTCGTAACTACCCCACTCTCCCCTACAGGTACATTATAAATATACATGTTATGTAGATAGTAAATATATGTACAACCTGATGAAGATAGTCAGCTTAATGAATTAAGGCTATTATGGTCTTTGATGTTGTTAATGAGCTTATAAACCTTCACTAATAATGGACCTTAGCGTGATTGATACCGTCTCTACAGTCTCTAGTCTATAATTCTTGATGTTTATGATCGTCTTACAACGTAGGTACAACGATACTTTCTTGAGAGTTTTTGCTTATACAGGGTGTCCCATTTTAATCTATCACCCCCCTAATTTTTTTTATCTATCAATTAAATCAAAAAATGCTTCAAATAAATGTTGTTTGGTTTAGAGGGGGACCCAAAATGGCGTTATTAATTTTTTATTTTTTGGACGTCTTCATGGTCAAATAGGCCCAACTTTTTTTTTTCAAATGGAAACCTATATTTTTTATTACAATATCTTATTGTTTGGAAAAAAACAAATAACTTTTGTTTCAAAAAATTTTTTGTATGACTTCATTTTTTTTTTAATATTCAACAAAATAATTTTAGATTTTAGTTTTTTAATAATTTTTTACTCGAAACCCATTAACTTTAGAGGATAAATGTAAAAAAAAATATGTTTATTTTAATCTGATATAACTAGGAAAATTATATCAGATTTTTTATTTTATTTTTTATTTGCTTGAATATTTTGAAGAGCAAAAGTTAACGAAAAATCCTGATATAATTTTCCTAGTTATATCAGATTAAAATAAACATTTTTTTGTTTTTTACATTTTTCCTCTAAAGTTAATGGGTTTCGAAAAAATTAGTAAAATTCTAAAATCTAAATTTTTTTTGTTTAATATTAAAAAAAAATGAAGTCATTCAAAAATTTTTTTTTAACAAAAGCTACTTGTTATCATATTAAAATAAACATTTTTTGTTTCTTACACTTTTCCTCTAAAGTTAATGGGTTTCGAGAAAAAAATATTAAAAATCTAAAATCTAAAATTATTTTGTTGAATATTAAAAAAAAATGAAGTCATACAAAAAATTTTTTGAAACAAAAGTTACTTGTTTTTTTCCAAACAATAAGATATTGTAATAAAAAATATAGGTTTCCATTTGAAAAAAAAATTTGGGCCTATTTGACCTTGAAGACGTCCAAAAAATAAAAAATTAATAACGCTATTTTGGGTCCCCCTCAAAACCAAACAACTTTTAATTGAAGCATTTTTTGATTTAATTGATAGATAAAAAAAATTAGGGGGGTGATAGATTAAAATGGGACATCCTGTATATATTTTTTACTTATTTATTATTATTTAATGGGAATTCGTCAATTATTTTGATACTTTATATAGTTTTATATGAGAAAGGGAGAGTAGCGACCCCCCCCCCACACCGATGACCTTTAATTTTAAAATATACGAGATTGATTTTTTAATTAACATATGAACACGTTTTTGGAAGAAAAAATAAAAATAAAAAGGTTGACACTATAAGGTGCGGGACTGACGATGCGGGGGACGGTGCGGGTGAGTGCTTGTAAATTAGCATAGAGTAAAGGCAATGTGTGTCTCTCTCTGGAGCATGCGAAATCACATAGATGCGTCTCTCTCTTTTTTTCACACATTTCTTATTTTGTAATTAAAAAATGCGATTCCTTATCATTATGAAAATTTAAAGATATCTTTGTAAATGAATAAAGAATGCATGCTCAAATTTTGATCAAATTCTCTCTGTCGCATCACTTTAAAAAGTCTTGTCATGTCTCGAAATTATATAGTTCTCATAAGAATGCATTTTAATTTGTTTATTTAATATCGCTTAGACTATTCTTCTTTGACCTTGAAATATTTGCAAGGTTTTTTAAATATAAATGACTTGTTATTTTCATCGAAATCTCTGTTATTTTTCTATGGTGTCAACTTTCTTAATATTCAAAATTGATGCTTTCTTTATAGAGAACATGAAGTTATTTAAAGATTTTCACATATGTAATAAATGGCTTTATCTAAAAATTTAAAGCTTCCCACAGACCGACGCGAATTATTCGCAGCGGCAGCGAATAAAGGTTCCGACAGACTGACGCGAAACATTCGCAGCAGCTACGGCGCGAATAAAAACGCGGCGAAATTTTTATATATTTTTTTATTTTTATATATTATATATTTAAATATCTACCGAACCGATTTTGATGTAGCTTTCGCCATTTTGTAGATTCTTTCTTTCTGGAGTTAACACAATAGTTACATTTCTTAATCATGAATAGTTTTCGAGTTGTGAATTTTTTACCCGAAAAGTCGAAAAAACGCGAAATTTATTTCACCATCGTCTTTTTTTTTTCGTTTGAAAATATATATATGTCGGTCTGTCGGAGCCTTTATTCGCTACCGCTGCGAATAATTCGCGTCGGTCTGTGGGAAGCTTTAAGAAACAAAAAAATTAATCAGCTAAAATAATAACTGAAAAAAATAACAATTTTACTAAATCATTGACGTATGAAATAGAAAGTAAAATAGAGTAAGTCGATTCGACATCTGAATTGTATCATATTTCTCGACGTTTCGACTCGTATGTCGCAGTCTTCAGAAGTTTATCTGAAAACAATTTTCAGAAACACTTCTAAAGAAGATTTTTTTTTCTTCTGTAGGCTTTCGTAGCCGTTGTCCATAGTAGCTAACTTTTCGGGCTATTGTCCACGTTGTCTTGTTTTTAAACTTGACGTTTCGACTCTCATGTCAAAAGTCTTCTTCAGAAGTGATTTTGAAACTGTTTCAGAATCACTTCTGAAGAAGACTCCGACATGAGAGTCGAAACGTCAAGTTTTAAAACAAGACAACGTGGACAACAGCCCGAAAAGTTAGCTACTATTTCTAAAGAAGACTTCTACTTAAGAATCGAAACGTTAAAAGAAATTTAATACGACAACGTGGACAAAAGCCCGAAAAGTTAGCTCATATGGAAAACGACCCCGAAAGCCTACAGAAGAATATTCTGAATTGTATTTTTTTTACCTATCATATAAGGCGTGGAAGGCTTTTAACTTTGCTAATATTATGTATGTATGTACCTATAGGTAGATAAGTAGATATTATTATTATAAAATTCTTCACAAGATTTTTTTTCAGTATTTATAAAACTTTGTTCGATTTCTGTTTTGATATAGTAAAAAAGTTTGAAGTTTGTGTTACACAAGAATTCTAAATATAGACATTTTTGTATTTCATCACCGTATATTTTTTTAAGGAAACATACTGAAATTTCCTTTTTGTTTGTTTATTTAAGAAATCCTGCAAATGCTAATATTATTTTTGATTTTAATTATGTAGGTACTTATTCTCTATACCTACTACTTATATTTATTTATATATTTTTCTATATTAATGGAGTATATACCATATTTATTTATATGTTTTATCTATATAAGTTTTCTGTATATATAAAATGTTAACCGGAAGGTCTTTGTTTTTCGATTTTTGTTTAAAATTTTTACGTGTTTCCAGTTCCGTTTTTTTTTTAATATCTCAGCTTGTATTTTCACTTGTAAATTGGTAATTATAAATGCTTGTACATATAAAATTACGTATACATAAGTATTATTTAAGTTGATGAGCAATAACTATGAGCTGCGGAAATACGGCTAGCAATAATGGTAATACTAAAAAATATGGTAGTTAATTACCTATGAAATTGAGTCATTGTGATTGCTCTAATACCACCCTAAGGGAATTTTTTTAAACACTCTGTAGCTCAAAGGGTGTTGAAGATAGAACCCCCTCCCTTTCATATACAATGGGCTAGAGAATAAGCTCCTAAAATATCTGCATCCCAAAATGGACCAACCTGTATACATAATATAAAATTAAATAAAAATCAAATTTATATGTACATATTTAATATAACTGTAGAACAACTTCTAAAGTTTTTTTTTTATTTTGACTATGAGTGTGCCATTGAATTTTCGGGAGTTTATGTTTATTTGATATATTTTTATTTGATATATTTTTATTTATTCTATAATTTATATTTATTGATTGAGTAAAAAAATTTTAATAGTTTAATAAGTCAAAAATTTGTTGTCCAATAAAATGAAGAAATAATTACAGCTAAATATATTGTTTTACACATAAATTGTATTCTCGCATAGCATTATTATCGTTAGACGGTTCTACTATTTTCTAGTTTTAACAAAAACCTCCATTTATTTTTAAAGTATTCACGTCAAATGTTACTATTTATAATTTGTAAAAAGTACCGGGTATAAACAATAGGATTGAGTTTGTCTATAAATGACTTCTGGCACCATCTATTGTGATTGTACTGACTCATCGCAAATTTATACAACGAAATTTACTCATTTTAGACGTGATCGATTTGGTATATTTGTAAAATAGATACATTTTTAGATAGTACGTATTTTGGATACTCTTGATACAGTAACATCACTAGGATTGAGGGGGGTACACCCGGGGTGAAAATCGAGTGGCACCAATAAAAAAACATTGGTTTTATTTTTTGCACATTAGTGAATTTTCAACAACAAAAAAATCAAGTTTTTAAATAAATTTATCACCCCTCATAGACAATGACCAAAAAAGAGTCAACTGACTCAAAATTTTTACACGTTTTACCCCCTGGAAGCTTAAAATAACCAAAAAAATATGATTGTTTTTTTAACATATGAGACAGTTGAACGCTAGGTGGAACTCTTCTTTTTCCTAGTGACGCCATTGCCTTGATAAAATTGATAATATAATTTATTTATTTTCAGTTAAATTTCCTATCAAGTCAAAATCAATTTTGATTATTTTTCTGCGTATGAATTATGTAATAATAGTTATAAATTTAATTTTTGTGTATATTTGAACATGCAGACTTAAAAAAAAAATTACGAAGATCAGCTGTGATAAGTGTGGACAAAAAAACTTAAAAATGTTACTTGGGCTTTATTTTTTAACATATGACGGATCTCACACGGGGTGGACCACTCTCTTCTCCCTAGTGGCGCCACTATCTTGATTAAAATTAATATAATATATTTAGTTTCAGTAAAATTCCTTATTTAATCAAAATCAATTTTGATTCTTTTTCTGTATGAGTGATGTACTTAGTAATAGTTAAAAATTTAACTTTTGTCTATATTTGAACATGTAGATTTCAAAAAATTCAATATAAATGACGTAAGATCAGCTGTGATAAGTGTGGGCAGTTTTTCTTTAAAAATAAAAATAAAAAAACAGAAAATTTAAAAATTCAACTTTTAAAAACTATTTTATAGACGACGCGCTAAAAGGAAGTGAGGGGAAATAATAATATGACAACTGACAGCCGATAACTATGTTAAGATTAGTATACCTACCTGAGACCGTAAAGAACTAAAAAATGCAAGGTATCAGTCGGTACCTTGGTCCGATCTTTTTTAAATCGCGAAAAAACCCTACAAAAGGAAAAAAAATGTTTTTTGAAATCAGAAATTTTATTGTATATCATCTTTAGGCCTTTAATTCACGATTTAAAAAAAAAAAGACAAGGTACCAACTGGCACCTTACATTTTTCAGTTTTTTAAGGTATATACATCGAGACTTTGTAGTGATCGCGTATCACAACTGACTATTATATAAATAGATGATAGTTAACTGTGTTGAAAGAAATTGTTATTAAATACAATACACATGGTGATAAGATATTTTTAACATATCATATTAGATAATCTGTTATAAGTTATAACACATATGTTATAACTTATAACGTATTGTAATTCAAAATATATTAAATATAAATAAAATAAATAGTGCATTAACACTAAAGTGATGACCTCGACAAACAGAAAAAATAAGGGTTATTTTATATTTTATATAGCAAGTGATATTTTTTGGTGCAATAACACTAAAATTTCTATAGATTGACGCTAATCCACAGATTTATATAATTAATCAACATCAATTATTGGAAAAATGGGCTTATTCAGGCTTCAACTTGAAGCATTCTATTTTGTGATCTTAGATTCCGAGCGAAGGGCTTTGGGAAAACAAAAAATAAGCACATTTTTTACGTTTTCCTTTATGTTTCCGACCCAATTGGGAAATCCAACAAAGTCGTTGTTTTCTATAAAATTAAAAAATTAAAAAAAATTTAACACTGCTTCGCCCATTTGTTTCGAATATATGGTCAATCAATCATTTTTGTTTTGATTTGTTAAATTGCGACCTGTCGAGTGTTGAATGCTCATATACACATTACCGGAGACTCAATTTCACGACGTCATATATCTGGTTCTATAATTGATGGACAGTTCGATTTGTACTCATTTTGTTCTTTATATAGTCTAGTATAAATTAAGTCTTACAAATTTTTCTCGTCTGAGTCGTTAAAATAAGTTATGAGACGAAATACGAAAAAAATGAATTTTTCGGTGATTTTAGAATATTAACAATCAAAAGACCCCGCACATTCCTTATGGGAACTGGCTTTCTGTGAAAATCGCAAAATTTTTGGTATGTTGTAGTTTATTTGATGCTGATCAAAAGCTCTCACAGGCACAACCTCGAAAAATGAGCCGTTTCGGCGATAAAAATTTTTCAAGATAAAAAAATTAAATTAAAGTTTTATTTGAGTTTTTAATGTTTTAATGCTTTTTTGGCTATTCTGGTTTTTCACTAATGCTATTCCAGAGGTAAGTTGTTATTAATGATATTACAATGATGAAAAATTTAATTATTAATTTTTTGACTATGGTGTGTAAAAATAAAATTAAGATTTATATTCTGTTTCGTTTAAGTTTGCAGTGGTTGCCGAGTGATTTGCGACCGTACGATACACGATTCATCCTATCAAATCATATCAACCACTGCAAACTTAAATGAAATAATATAGCAAAGATTTTGATGACAAAAAAATAAATACTCTTCAAATCATCAATTATTTTAATTAAATAATAAAAATAAATTCCACTAAGGTATTTATGTAAACTAGTAATGATATATTATATATGTGAATTATTTGTAACTTTAAAAATGTTAAAAGATTTAAAACTTAAATAAAACTTTAATTTCAATTTTTCATCTTCCAAAATTTTTAACTCCGGAACGGCTCATTTTTCGAAGTTGTGCCTGTGAGAGCTTTTGATCAGCATCACATAAACTACAACATACCAAAAATTTAGCGAATTTCACGGAAAGCCAGTTCCCATAAGGAATATGCGGGGTCCTTTAGTTCATTATTTTTAATTTTATAGAGAACAGAAAAGAATCATATGGTGTTATCGTATTTCACGGTAGTGCCGGAGATTATCTACAAAACGTGAAAAATCGTACCCATTTGTAGTTTTCCCAATATCTTCCAAGGTTACACAATATATAATGCTTCAAGTTCAAGTCAGAATGCGCCAATTTATCTAATAATTGATAAAGTATAAATAAACGCATTTTTATTTATCTCTAGGGTCTGACACAGTAACTTGCTATGTCCATAAAGGCCTCTAAACAAAACATATTTGAGTCTCTATTTAAATAAAAGACTATTTCTAGGGTTTTAACTATCTAAAAAAATGGGGCCTCCCTTAAACTCAGAGGCCTAATTTTCCTTATGTATATGCGTCATAATTTAATAACTAGTATTTTATTAAATCTGTATATTTTTTTTATAATAATTATTTTTATAAACAAACAGTTTTCTAAACTTGAATGAAAATACCATATTTGCTTGTTATTTTTTGTCTTAAAATAATACAAACTAACATTTCTTCATTTGTTTAAAATTTAATAAAAAAAATAATCACGAAAAATAGTGAGTAAGTCTAATGGAATGTTATCCATGCTATTTATTAAATTCTACAAAAAATATCTATGGAGCAAAAGCATATGAATCATTTTTATAAACAAAATACAATTTATATTTTAATTTAAAACACTACAAATAATAAATAAATAGAAATAAAGATTATTCACAAATGCTTGAATAAAATTCAAAAACAGTAGTTAATGCATATGATTAATGAAGAAGTTCATTGGACCGAAGATTGAATTTAACTAATGGCCACCAACGCAATACTGCAGCATTATAATAACTAAATTCCCAAAAACAAATATTATTGTTTACGTTTTATAAACAATACACGTTTGAGGTGATAACAAATAAACTATAGCTATGTACGTTATTATTTTTGAAATATTTTAACTATCGGAAATAAAGTTTATACAAATCTAATCAATTAAAGTAAATGTTTTAAGAAAAACGTGGACCAACACGTATACTTTTATCTAACAAAACTAAAAACAACAACTTATCTTATGCTCATCACGAAACAAATGTAAATATTTATCAGAGGATATAATATAAAAACCTTGTCTCGAACAAAAGTATCAGTTCGCCGTTGTACATCCGAGAACAAATACAACAATCAATATTACAACATGAATTCAAAACTCAGCATACTGTTGGTGTGTGTATTGAGTAGTTGTTTCATCAACAACGTTTGTTCCGCTCCAACTACAGATGACAACAATGAATTATACACGTTTGGTGCCATTGTAAAAATGTTGGTGCAGTTACTCTTCCCTTGCCCAAATGGCGGTGAAACTGGAGGTCAAACGGGAGCTCAAACTGGAGGTCAAACAGGAGGTCAAACTGGTGGGCAAACTGGTGGGCAAACCGGAGGTCAAACAGGAGGTCAAACAGGTGGGCAAACTGGAGGAACTGGTGGTGTAACACCAAGTACAGGAACATCGTGTACTTGCTCATGCCACTCACACACAACTACAAGCACAAGCACAACAACCACTAGTACAACTTCCTCGCCAACTACCAATTATCCTTATAGTAGCATTGCACCTCCGGATTCAACAACGGATATATCTTCTATACCACCTTACGAATCTACTACAGAAACTACAACTCCTTATGATCCAGAAAGTACTACACCTCCTTGTGATACAGACAGTACCACTCCTTCAGAAACCTCTTCATCTCCTTCGGATATGGAAAGTACCACACCTTATGATACAGACGGTACCACTCCTTCAGAAACCTCTACATCTCCTTCGGATATGGAAAGTACCACACCTTGTGATACAGACGGTACCACTCCTTCAGAAACCTCTACATCTCCTCCGGATATGGAAAGTACCACGCCTCCTTATGATACAGACAGTACCACTCCTTCAGAAATCACTTCATCTCCTTCAGATATGGGAAATACCACACCTTCTAGTGATATGAATAGTACCACACCTCCTCCAACAAATCCGGAAGTAACCACACCTCGTCAGGTTACGGTAGCACCGACACAACCGCCGACTGAGCCACCATGTCCGGTTCCCACTTTCCCACCAATTGCTCCGTGCAATGGTGGTGGTCAGTTGGAACCATGTTTCTGTGGAAAACATGATAAAAATACACAATATTACCCCTATTTCACGAACAATGAACATCACTCTGCTCTTATAAAACAAATTATCAATTTGCTTGAAAGCAGAAGTAATTAAAACAAAAGAGAAATAATGCATTTTGTAAATATTTTATTTTCAGACAATACCCAGAGTGTTGATAACAAAAGCCCAGGTGTCTTAAATGGTGTCCTGGGTAATACCAATGTGGGGGTGCTCAGTCCGGTTGTTGCAGGTGATAATAATGGTAGCTCTTCTTAACCTGTTGATGTGGGCGAAGTTGATGTTGGAGTTCTGAGAGCTGGAAAGAATTCCTAAATCTGTTCAGAATATTGTTTTGCATTTATATACATATAATAAATTATATTATGTATAAATATACAAAAACTGAGTTCCTTTTTAAAAAGCATGTATCACAGAAGAGATATAATTATTATAATGTAATAATCTAAAATTATGTACATAATAAACTTTTTTATCCTTTTGTTATAAAACAGATCACAAAATGTATTTTTATTTAAATATAAAATGCAAATATTTTATTACTAATTAAATTCTTATTATTGAAACTC
Organism: Sialis lutaria; assembly: GCA_949319165.1. Lineage (NCBI taxonomy): Eukaryota > Metazoa > Arthropoda > Insecta > Megaloptera > Sialidae > Sialis > Sialis lutaria. The sequence continues at coordinate 21,815,015 of OX439241.1, forward strand.
TCCTGATACCATTTACAGTTAAAAACAAAACAAAGTAATTCGTGCATATTACAAAAACATAATTTTGATATACTATTGAAACATAAATTATATGTGAGTTTAAAAAATATAAACTAATTGTCAATCTATTCATATCGTTATAATCTTTAATTCAAATAAATAAAACAACAATTGTAATGTAAATATCACGATTCTATAGTAAATAATGCAGCGTATTTATAAACGTTAAATCATTTACCAAATTTAGTGTGGTATCTGACATAGGTATCAAAATGAAGTTACATATTGTAACGCATTTATTAATTTATATTTTGATTACAAGTGATTTTACTGAATCAAGACCTAAACTACCGCAATCATGCGAAGAACGAACTTCATTAATCAGCAAAATTATTTTAATGTTAAATGGTTTAGTCAGCGATTGTAAACCTAACGATTTTAATGTAATCAATGATGAATTATCTGAAACAAAACATAATGAAGAAGTGATGCCTCATCAGGAATATTTGAAATTACCAGAGGAAAATGAATTATTACAAAACCAATTAGGCACAGATGATAATTGTATAACCGAAGGAGGAAACAAGAATGAAATCGATGGAAACAGTAATGATTTTACAACTGAATTATCGCCTACTAATTTTGATACTCCTGTTTTTAAATCTCAAGTTTCAACACCTTCAAGTAACGCAATAATATATCAAAGTACCACTGAAGGAATTACGGAATCTGAAAATGAAAGTACTACTGATAATAACCAATGTAGTACTGAAGGAATAAATGAAAGTGAAAATGAATATGAAAATGAAAGAACTACTGAAAATATTCAAATTAGTACTACCGATAATCATCAAAGTACTACTGAAGGAACGAATGAAAGTGAAAATGAAAAAACTACTGAATGTGAAAATGAAAGTACTACTGAAAATATTCAAATAAATACTACCGATAATAACCAAAGTACTACTGAAGGAACTACTGAAAATGAAAGTACAACTGAAATTATCCAACAACCATCGGCACAAAATGAAGATGATACCACCGAATCCAACGATTTGAAAATAGAAAATCAAAATGGTAATTTAGATCAACCTGAAACAAGTGTTACAGACTGTACAGAAGATGATCTTAAAGATGACAAAGAAGGTCAAGAAAGCGCTAACATACAATCAAGTATTAAATTTCCGGACGAAAATTCAAAGAACGCTAATGAAATTGTGGAAATAAGCAATACAAATAAAAATGGAGATATTACGTTTTATCATCAGAGTCGACCAAATGATGGCTTCCAGTATTATTCTTATACGAAAGAAAACTCTCAGGCTCATTCCTTAACTTCTCCAAATCTTTCTCCAGTTACTTCTCCGATTTATTCTCAAAATCCTCCAATTATTTCTCCAATTTCTTCTTCAATTCCTTCACCAAACATGTCTCCATCTTTCAACTCATTATCATTAAATTTACAAGACCAGTTAAGCAATGCAAAAGTTTCTAATTTCTTCAATGAAATATATCGTAATAATCCTTTCGGAATTATCCAAAACGGAAATCCTTATATAAATATTAGTAATACTAATAATAATTTAGAATCTAGTGGTATATTTCCTACACCATTATCAATTGGTTCTCCTCAATTAAAAAATTCAGATGGAAGATTGCCTAGACATTATCCAAATCGACCTGTTTCATTCATTCCTGTTTATTTGATTCCTGTTTATCCTGTTTTTGTCCCACAAGACAAAAAACAACGTTAAATATAATGTATTTTTTCTTTTATAAATAAAATTTTAAAACATTTGGCAGTTTGTTATTAAATCGTTTGACACAAATGTGTGTGAAATTATTGATAAATCACGTACCTAGAAATAATTTAGAGTATAGATTTAAATAGTAGCTTCATTGAAGCTTTTCGATTAATTTCATATAACAATGTTTTTTAACAGATACATTTGAGATACAAAAATTAAAATAAATTTAAAAAAGAGTCCGTCCTTTTCAGTCAAAGTAAAATATCTCGTTAACTAATTTTAAATATATTATGCCCGGTATTATAAGCCAAACCCTTTCTGCGAGGTATCAAATTGTTATGCATTTAGTTTGGATTTCTGAGCAGTGGTAATAATTTTATTATATTATAAATATGCTAGCCTTTCTATGGTGTACAGTTATACCAATCACCATTGCTTTTAGACCGTTGGTTTCTACATAGCGTCCATAAATACATTCCATACAACTGTCATTTAAAGATACTCTACTCTCTAAAACTGTATTAGTAGTTAAATTACTAACTGAATTAATTACTTTAAATTTCACTAAAAGAATAAGTAGTGATTTCAAATTGAAAGTTGTACCATTACGGCACGATTTGTCAACGTAAACATATACTGTTTTGAGTAAATTATTTACAATAAATTAGGTAAGTTTATTTATACAAACCTTGAAAAATCTATTCACAATTAATTTTTAGTACGTTTGCAATAAACGGTTTTCATTAATTTTGATTCTTTCATAAATTAGCGAATGATAATTGACATATTCATAACTGAGATGTTAGATTATGAATGACTAAGAGATTATTGTCATGTGTAATAGTCTTCTATTTATTTATGCTTATTAAATAATGAATTTATTTCCTTTTAGATTGCTCCAGTTTTTGACATAAAAAATAAATAAAATAAAAACCTTAGATTATGCCATAGCTTTAGAAGTGACTGTTTACTAATTCATAGTGACATACTTTTAACTGCTTCAATTAGTGAATATTCGCTGTGAAATAGCAGGGGTGCTAGCGCTCCACTTTTTTCCTCAATTTTTGAGAAGTAAGCCCTAAAGTACCCTTGTTTCAAAAAAGCTCCTCTTTTTCCTCTTCTTTGACTGATTTCAAGTTGAGTTGATTATTTAATTTAATAGCTTATAATTTTAGAGAAGACAGAAAAGTAAAAGTATTTCTTATGGGAAAATATAGTTTATAGTTTTATTAAATGATTTTTTTCTTATAAAATACCCAGAACTTGTTATCTTTTAGGTCCTTAATATTTTCTGGAATATTTTTTATCGTTAATAGTAAGAAATAATAGCGCATAAACGTGAAAAATATATTTCTAGATTAAACGTTAAAAAAGATATCTATACTCTATAGATAACCTATTCATGAGCTAGAAAATTCCTCTTTTTGGTCTCTTTTTTCAAAAAAATAAAATCTTCTTTTCCTGAAGGAGACTTTCTTCTCTGAAATGATTTTTCGTTGGTTAAGTTTTAGCTAGTATAAAATCCGTTCAATAATTTTTTGGTGTAGTTAAAATAATACTGAGGCTTTAATTTTAAATGTAGTTACAATACAAAAATAAAATAAACATCAAATAGCATTTTGGGTTGATTATACTGCCAATTTACAAGGTTAAATTAAACGGAGAAAAATACATTAAAAGTAATTCCATTGAGTTTGTGTTGATGATATTTATTTATGTACACACGTGCATATTTAATCCAATATAATCGGATTTGTTTTGAAGGAATCAGCGAAATACGATAATACAAAACGGTACTGTTTATGTTTATGTATTAGTGGGTATAAATATTTATGTGTTATATAAGAGTTATATCATATAAATGTGTCTGTTTAAAGCAGTGGTTTTCAAACAGTCAACTACTGAAAATACCATTTCTTTTTTTAATTCTAACCAGTATCTAATATTCTTAAGTGATCAAATGAGATCCTGATACATAGATTTTTTGAGACAAAATCATATTTTTTTCACTGGTTTTTGATCTATGGAGACCTGCAAAGATCTACAACGATCTATGAAGATCGTTGTAGACTTTTACAGGTCTCCACAGATCAAAAACCAATGAAAAAATATGATTTTGTCTCAAAATGCAGATCTATTAAGACCTGTCTTGATCGCTTTAGATCTGAAAATTTTTCCCGGAATGACAAAAGTGGGGGGTATTTTATAGTTTGAGGACCACTGGCCTAAGGTTATATGAGCATTTGAAATCTTTTTTCATTTTTAAATTTCAATGTGACACTTTTCAGAAAAATTTATTGTCATTTCATTTATGATTTTTATTTTTCTGGTAATTAAATGAATTTGTTGATTTCTAGATTTTTTTATTCAAAATAAAGGAATAATAGGTAATTGTCATTTAGCCTCATAATTATATAGTATATACATACTCATAAATACTGTTTTTATGCATCCACCCTTAGTAATTATTTTAATGAAGTGTTCTTAAAAAAACTTTTCAGGCAAAAGTTGCACGGTTTGAAATAGGACATCGATTTATTGTGGCTAATTTTTTGTATAGCGTTTTCAAGAGCATCTGGAGTTCAACACCATTTTTTTTAAATGGGAACTCACAATTTTTATTATAATTTTTTTTACAAGAAAAAAAAGTAAATTTTGTAGGAAGCATTGTTTTTATAAAAATGAACCCTAGTAATTTATTTAATTTTGCGAAATGATAAAAATGAATATACCTATTTAAAAATAATAAGTTATCAGGGGAGGACACTTAAAATAGGTTACCTTGTATTTTTTTTATCTCGATTATAAACTTTCTAAAATAATTTTGGTCGATATACTGGTCTAGGGGTTACTAACTATTTTTGCACGTAGACCCCTTTTCAAGGAATAACAAAGCTCATAGACCTCTCCTGTAATTATTTGTGAATCAAAAATTATAAATGACCTTTTTTGCTCTTTGAACTCTTCTTAAAATCTTACATTGCATAAAAAGCATCGAATTTTAAAACATACAAATTTCACATAGACTCCCTATAGACCCGTGGTGTACTATAGACTTTAATAGACCCCAGGGGGTCAACATAGACCACGTTGGGAAACCCTGTACTTGTCGAATTATTTTAAAAAGATAAAAAATCTAACACGTGGCAGGTTTTTCTAGCGGATATCTATAAAAAAATTACCCAACCATATTTTATTTGAAATTAAAATAATTTTATTTATGCTCACAATATACCATACTCTTATTCAACCTATCCTCAGTTATGGAATCATGTTTTGGGGAAACTCCAAACATGCGGCGGAACTGTTCATCACACAAAAACGATGTATAAGAGCTATAAAAAATCTACCTCCACGTACATCTTGCAAATCCTTTTTTAAGGAATTAAAAATCCTTACCCTTCCAGATATCTACATTTATGAGTCATTGATTTTTTATAAAAAACATCCGTATCTATTTGAAAATGACCTATTTGGCCATGAATATAACACTAGAAATAGAGGAGATCATAAAATTCTTCAAACGAGACTAGCAGTTGTGTATATGGGTGTACACAACTCTATATTAAGAATAATGAATAAAGTACCAGGTCATATAAAAAATCTACCACTAGGAAGATTCAAAATAGAAATAAAGAACCTCCTGTTGAGTAAAAATCACTACTCAACAGAGGAATTCTTCAATTAATACCTTTACATGTTTATACATTATACATATTTGTATTTTTTTTTTTCGCTGTTTATTTTTGTTTATGATGTATTATATTATTGTAGAATTACTTTTCTTTCTTTGTGTGACGCATTCTATGCTTGTAAAAGCAACACAGAATAAAGATTATTATTATTATTACATCATTATCTATGTCCAGTATAAGATAAATGTATTTACTTTTTGTATAATTTCTTATATTTGGTATTTGTATTGTTACAGTGGTAGCGCATTCGAGGGTCAATGGCAGAACGGTAAACGGCACGGTCTGGGCGTGGAGACGCGAGGCCGGTGGTTGTACCGTGGTGAGTGGACGCAGGGCTTCAAGGGCCGATATGGCGTCAGACAATCCAGCACTTCCAATGCCAAGTACGAGGGCACCTGGGCCAACGGACTGCAGGACGGTTACGGTTCAGAGACATACGCCGATGGAGGTAAATTTTTTTTATTTATTTTTTATAAAACAACACTGCTTATCGACTGGTTTTAGACCTCTTCCGAAAACTCCTCGTTTTATGAAATAAGTGTGCGTGTATGAGTGTATGGATGTATGTAAATAAGGTTAACGGGGACTCGAGATGGAAATGGGCTTTGCTAATGGGCCGATCATAGCAGGATATAATAAATAAGGTAGCCATAATCAAAGGAGTTATGGCTAGGGATTGATCAGGATAGGTGCTTCATATTCTGATTTGAGTTGTTTTAATTTTTTTATCACCTTTTAATAATTTTCAGATATTTAATTGGTTAGGTATGGGCGGTATGGCGTTGTATACCAGTAGTATCCATTATTCTATACTTATTAAAGTGAAACTTTTATTACATCGTCTCAAACTTTTTGGTCTGTGTGTTGCATGTCGCGTGGACTGCGCATGCGTGGAACAAGCAGCAAGCAGCCATTCATTGTATGACAGTTTATGTACTGTGTGCTATTATACATACATATTTAGTAAGTTTGTATTGTAATTTGTCAGTGTTTAATGTAAATGTTGTTATTTATTTGCTTTTGGTAAACAACGACACAGCTAGTGAGTCCAAAAAACTGATCAACGAGAAAGAATAGTGCAAAAATGAATGACGATGAATTAATTTTACGCCGTAAAAAACAGAACACCGACAGAGCACGTGCTTATAGAAAAAGGAAAAAAGATCTTGGTTTTTATATAGAATTTATTAGAATTATTAGAACTTTTTGCTGGTGCATATTGTTGTTTATGGATTTATTTCAATTTTGAGTGCTTGAATTTATTATTCCGAAAATTTTTAGTTAAATGTCTATAATGTGAAAAAAAGTTTCACTTTTACCGTGGTTTCATAAAACCACACAATCCTTTTTTTATTATATTGATTTAAACAGAATAAAAGAGCACGTAGCAACTGTTTTAGATTTTTTAGGTTGATAGATAAAAAAGGATGTTAAGGTTAAGATTATACTTTTTTGGTGTGGACATCTAGCGTGTAAATGCGAAACTAATAATCTATTTTATCGAGTATGATAACAGAAATTCATATTATCTTTCTGCATTATTTACCTAACCTAACTTCATGGTGTAGTTTTCACTAACCTTAAATCCACACGAATGAAATCGCGGATAACAGCTAGTATATTAATAGTTTTTAACACTGGTGATATTTATTTTGTGATTTTTATATTGAGGATATTTTTTTATTAGTACTTACATAATTAATTTCGTGAAACTAAAGAGTTAAAAAAAATACCCTAAATTTTACGATTTTCGTTTTTCTCCAATAACGTGTAAATTATACTAAAATTAGGAGAAACGTCGGGAAAAATGAAGGAAATTCGTTCTACAGAAAAAGTGTTTCTTATGTTAGATTTTCCATTATTTTTATGAGTTGTATATTCGAAATATTTAAAATTCAGAGGAAAATTGGAAGAAACAAAACGGTCTAGTCTCGTTAAAATTATAGTAGGACAGATGTTTGGTATCATATGTATATAAATAAATAGTTTTTAGTTTCTTAGTTCAGGGTTACGTTCACCTGATTATCTATAAATATACTTTAGGTACCAAATAATTACATTTAAATCACTGTTGTTCTTACCTTCTTGAAACGGGCTTTACTTTCAAAATACTTTATTAACAATAAGAAACATTTTTTTCCAATTGAGCTATCATAAATTTGTATTTTATCAATCGACTTTAAAAAGAAGGAAGTTGATCAATTCGTTTGTATATTTTTTTACACTCCCGATTTAGCTCCCATGTAATTTTTTTAAGGGGTTACATACAGACAGAAGGCCAAAAAAAGGGGTTTTTCAAGATTTTTTTAAGATAAGACTTATATTATTTATTAATGTAAAAATTTGTACACATATTATGGTAACTTTTAATTGTATTTTATCATTTTTTATTTGTAAAAATAATAATTTTGAAAGCTGCTACAGCTGTTCTCCAGGAGGTCCTCTCAAAAAGGCGCCTTGCGGTGACCACGATATCTCTGGATTGCATCTTTTAAAATAAAAACCCAAATGTATTTCGTTAAAGTAATGTATATATAATCTTGTACTTAATCGAAGGAATAAGCAAAATAAAATTTTGATAAAATGGCGGCTTCTCAAAAAAAAAAAAAAATGATTTTTGACAAAAATTTTGACCTTAAATTGTTTATAAAAAAAAAATATTTATCGGTGAAAAAAAACCTTCGATTAATTACTAAAAAATATTCTTAAGAAACTTATGTTAAAATTTGAGACCGATCGGTTCGGTCACCGACTTTAAAAACACAGATTTGAGAAAAACGTGCTGCCGCTCCGACCTCCTACATTTAAACGCTCTGAGACGTCTTTACAAATATGCGTGTAACTTCGAAAATAATCGCCGGATTGACTTGAAATTTTGTGTGTGTGTATTTAAATATATGTACATTACGAAAATGACGATATTTTTTACATCGGTTTTAGTTATTTTTTTCAATTTTTTTATAGGTTAAATTAATAACGGGCTAAAGGTTATAATGAATTTTCCAAAAGATAATTAGCCATGGCTATCTTAAAGACAAAACTTTTTTAGTATTCATTTATAAAGTAATACAAAACTTGGCGTCAAATTAATACAAAATCAATAAAAGTACCATAAACTTTAGGTAATAACTAACATTAGAATATTACAATAACATTATAATTTATTCATGAAGAGATACCAAATTACAATTCAGAACAGTAATGTTTGTATATAAGTACAATATATTACAATAAAATAAATATAATATCAAAACAATACATTTAATATTGTATATAATACTTGTACATTGTACTACATAAATGTCGCTTTTTCAGCGTTACATTATCCATCTACTATCTAATAAAATATTTATAAGTTTTGTATAATATAGAAACATATGTTAATGAACGTTTAGATAGCGCGTATATTTGTTTAAATATTTTAAATTCTATAAGCATGTCTTGTATGTAAATTATTTTACAATTGTGAAATATATGTTTTTATTTATTAAGATACGCAATTTAAATATTTATATTTTAGTTAAAAAATGTTTACAAATGAAAATTTATATTTTTCTACATATTATGTTAATCTTTTACATTGTTAAAAATTAACATGTATAAAATTTTACTGTTGAAATTTTTTGAATTTTTGTTGATACTATAATAATAATATTATTAATTATGTATTTTGTTAGTTGTGAAATGTGAAACAAGGCATGTACACAATATTTATTCAAGCTTACAATAATAATTTTAAAAAAGCAGTTACACATTCGTAAATAAGAAAAAAAATCAATGATAGAAACTAAAAAAACTGAAAAAAATATAAAATACTGAAAAGTATGAAATAATTCATTTTAACACTTTTTGAAGTCGTTTTTCTTTATTTTTTTATTGGCTTGACACCAGTTTAAATTAATTATTTATTTATACTTTTTCAATGACTTAAGGGTTTTGTTAATGTCAGTTTTTATTTTATTTTTTTAATGTTTTTTATTAAGTGGCGTATCTAAGAAGTCCATGGTCAGATTCCGAAAAAATGTATGTTAAAAAACAAAAAAACGTCCAGATTGGTGCATATTTGTCAGTTATGGCAAAAATTATATGTATTTGGATTAAACTGAGAACGTCTTCCTTTTTTGAACTCGATTAAGGGGGGATCCTGCTTTATGAGGCCAAAACAAAACGTTTTTTGGGCAATTTTTTTATGACAGAAAAAAATAAGCAAGTGTAGCGAACTTTTCAAATTATTTTATTGCATATTTGAACGTTAAAAAAAAATTTATTGAGACAAAAATATTCAAACGCAGCCAATTTATATGTAGATTTGTGCAACGTCTTGAAATCGCAGTCTCCAATCGGCGGGAAAGATGAAGCTCGTAATTTTTGTCTGAGACAAAAAAATCAAAGTAAATTTTATTTTTATTTTTTATATATTTTTCTTCTAGGTGAACTAAGAAAAACCAAAAAAATTGTAAAATTATAAAAAAATCAGGTTTGAAAAAAAAGTGCTTTTTGCAAGAAAAAAAACATTTCAACTTGCTAAAAAAGTTGTTTGAAGACAACAAGCTTTGGTACATTTTGATTTATCGCCTTGCAATTACACCCGCCAGTTTAGAAAAATGATAAAAATTAAAACTCGACACCTCATTGCGTATAAGGTTATATCTTTGTAAAATATTTCGAATTTGACTATAAAACTTTACAGACATATTCTTAGATATATGAGGAAGAGATATAAGCAATTAAAAAAATGGATTTTTTGAGACTCATAAAGCAGGATACCCCCTTAATAAAAGTGTAATACCCAGTAATATAGAGCTCTAATAGAGGCAATATTAACGGGGTATTAACTCTTCGTTAATATCTATGGGTTTATTCTAGAATTTAGAGCAGTGGTACTCCAACTAACTGTACGAAATAATTTTCATAATATATTTTTAAATAAAAATCGAAAAGAATTCTTTCGGCTTCAGCCAAAATCTGACATTTAAAAAATATAGCTGTTCATTTATTTGTGTGTTACGTGTTTCGTCGGCCTAAAAGTATCAAAATTGTCACAGAGCCTGATCATATATGCTCTAGTTTAATAACCACTGCATTTTGACATATTTAACTTCACCATTTAGCTAATGAATAGACTGTTTTCAAATCAAAAAAAGTATATATAGAAATATGGTCCCACATTATAATTTGTATCACCAAAATACCTATTTCAAAAATACAATTGTAAATAACAGTTCAAGGCCGATTTTTGGACTATAATATTTTTTCAATTACATTGAACTGTTTATTGTAACAAAATATAAACCGTACAATGATATTATAATGGATGAAAATATCAATAATGATAATGTTATTGAATATTGTAATTACTAACAGACGCTATTTTCCCATAGTTTTTATTTTCACATTAGTTATAATAATTATTATATTCATTACATTGTAATGTCTTTATGAATTTTATATGTATTTTAGTAAGCTTTTTTCAATACTTTATCATTATTTTCATATAGTCCAATCAAATTAGATTTTTAAATGGAATTAATATTCGATTCGATTATTTTAGCGTTAATTTAATAAAATAAAAAAAAGGATTGTGTGGTTTTATGAAACCACGGTAAAAGTGAAACTTTTATTCACAATATAGACATTTAACTAAAAATTTTCGGAATAATAAATTCAAGCACTCAAAATTGAAATAAATCCATAAACAACAACATGTACCAGCAAAAAGTTCTAATAATTCTAATAAATTCTATATAAAAACTATGTTTACTCACCAAGATCTTTTTTCCTTTTTCTATAAGCATACCCAAAAAACTCATAATTCTTATAATAACAAATAACATCGTCAATAGTCGACACCTGTTTCAACTAATAGATCGCTTATTGACGATAGCCGTACCTCACGAAAGTTTCATTGCGTCGTCTATTGAGGACACCCGTAGTTAAAGGGTTAATAACCAAGTCTCCCTGTAAACCGATCACTATTTCACTATCACAATCTGTTTTTAAAGGATCTTCGTTTCCTAGTTGTTTGTTTCTAGTTTCTGGTAAGTATTCTCTTTAACAGTCAAGTCTCCCTGAAATACGTAACACAATACAGTAATAAATTGAATTAGATGTAGGTAATGTTTTATAAATAATGCTAAAAATACGTGTATGTATTACTTACCTCATATTCCTGTTTGTAATATTTAGAATATTCATCATAGGTTTCAATATCCTGAAGACAATCGATGTCTTCTATTTCTTGTTTTATATCTTCCTGTTTAAATGTGAAACATTTCAACACAGTAATATTACAATACAAACTTACTAAATATGTATAATAGCACACAGTACATAAACTGTCATACAATGAATGGCTGCTTGTTCCGCGCATGCGCAGTCCAACTGTAATGCGACATGCAACACACAGTCCAAAAAGTTTGAGATGATGTAATAAAAGTTTCACTTTAACAAGGCTGTAAGCCCTCGAGAAATAGACAAAAAAAAATTTAGTGCAGGTTATACTTAACCCTTTCGGCCCTACTGGTGAAATATTCCACCGGATATTTGCAGAGCTCTTAAATAAATTGGTCTGTAATTTATTTTTTATAAAATAAATCGTTTCAAAGAAATTTTCTTAAATATTATTTATTAAATTCAAATTATGAAAAAAAAACTTTTGATCAATTATCATTGAAAAAAAAAATTATTTATATACCTTTTTTGAGCAAAAATAATACTTTTTTGAGTCCGACGGCTGGAATGTTTCTGATATCAAATAGTATGGTATAACGAACATTTAAAAAAAATCATCAAAATCGGTGCTGTTTCTGAGGGTTTCGAAGTAAAAACCTTCATTGACTCGACTGTTGTTTTTATTTAATTTTTTTCTTGAAAGACCTAGTAATGACATTTTCCATGATTGCTTAGTTTTTACACCTAAAAAAACTAGTTCGAAATTATTGAGGAGGTATTGATCTACAGGTACTCCAATAAATAATTAAAGCAAAAAATATTTTTTTTTATTTATTAAAATCCAAGAATGAAAGGGTTAAATCGTCGATGCAACAAAAACTATTTAAACATCATACAAGAAATATACTTCCGGTATATAAGTACAGTAGAAACCGGTTATAACGAGATCGGTTAATACGACGTATCAGTTTTAACGACCCACAATAAAAGTCTGAATCCCATATAATTGCATTTTTACTGGTTATTACGACTATCCATTTTTTACAACCGATATGACCGCTCCCTTCGATGTCGTTATAACCGGTTTCTACTGTATATTTAAAACTGAGAGTCGTTAAAAACTCAAAACCAAAATGTTTTTGTAAACGTCGCAATTTGTCTCGAGTCATATTTAATAAAATTAATATCGTTAGATAATCAACAATTGATGAAAATTTACAAAAAAAAAAATACATTTTAATTAGACATTATTGCGAAGCTACTAACTAACTTTAAATTGTAATTATAGGGGTTGTACTAAAAACTTATTTGATTGCCTGTTTTGCATGTTAAATTTTTCATCAGCTATTAACCGCAGATAGAAACAAAAATATATGTTTGAAAGTTAATTTTAACCTTTACAAATTCGACCTCCTAATATTGAATCTTAACTACAACCGTTTACTTACAGTGTTTTCTAATTTCTAATTTGAATGGACTTATAATCAAAATACATACACTCAGCACTCTGACTACGACGGCATCGGTAATTCAAAAATTCCACTACACGACGACTAGAGGGGCACCCACCATCTAACGTTAATTGATGAATTTAAACGCGCAGAAATATAGCAGTCACGGTAGTATTATGGTGGGAATGGGGGAAGGTCGATGGTTAGAACTGTCAGCACATCGTAGAACGGAGCGGTCGTGTACTGAGTGTATGTTTTTAACCATTTTATTTTGAAATGCGAAGTGCCGTAACTCGGGGTATTAATTTATATTTTTTATGCCCGGTATTATAAAGATTTGCTTGCAAAAGCAAATTAGTTTTCAGTTAACGCTATCTGCTATGTGTTAAATTATTATGAAATTGCTCGAGGTTTTTAAGCATATTGCAGTGGTAATAGATGTATAGTAATGTTAATGTTATGCATTTTATGAGTTACACTTTGCAGCTCTTATTTTAAGTCGTTATCATAATAATAATAATAATAATAATAATAATAATAATAATAATAATAATAATAATAATAAGTGATCTCTCAACAGGCGCGCAAAAAGAACCGCAACATTTCTGTTGGCTGGGTTGACTACAAAAAAGCGTTCGACTCTGTACCACACTCTTGGCTTATTTACGTTCTTCGTCTCTACAAGATTGATCCAATCATTGTTGATCTTCTTGCTTCTTGCATGGATAAATGGAGGACAAGCCTACATGTTAAGTTGGGTAATGCCCGGTATAAGACTGGAGTGGTGGAAATCAATAGGGGAATCTTCCAGGGGGACAGTCTCAGTCCGTTGTGGTTCTGTCTTGCGCTGAACCCGCTTAGCAGAATACTCCAAAACTCTGGTTATGGTTATATTCTGCAAAGGAACCCTGAAGTTCGCATCTCACACCAGTTCTACATGGATGACCTAAAATTGTATGCCTCAAATAGTACTCAACTACAAAGCATGTTTGAACTTGTCAAGAATTTTAGTAATGCGATCTGCATGGAATTTGGCTTGGACAAGTGTGCAGTCGTTCACGCAAGAAGAGGAACTGTCCAAAATCCTGCGGAAGGTTTGCAACTTATGGGGGGCACTGTTATTCAAGATCTGGGAGTTGAGGATAACTACAAATATCTTGGTCTTCAACAGCTCCTAGGAATTAGTGACACGGAAGCCAGGAAGCAAGTCGAAAAGAAAGTGCTCTTTCGAGTAAATAAAATCTGTAAGACATTCCTTAGCTCCAGAAACAAAATCGCTGCCATCAATACTTGGGCCATATCTGTGGCGATGTACACATTTGGTGCTGTTAACTGGTCGGACACAGCACTGCAGGCGTTTGATAGGAAGATCCGGACAACGCTAACGAAGCACAGACTCCATCATCCTCGCAGTTCAGTCGAAAGACTGTATCTTTCCCGCCATGTGGGGGGTAGAGGATTATTAAGCATGGAGGTGATGTGTAGACAATTAGAGTTGCGGCTTCGTGATTTTTTTAGATCTAAAAATGATCCTCTTCACACTGCAGTCTGTGAGCAAGATGGTTACTCTCCACTACAGTTGTCTCAAAGAGAGGGTGTGTTAAATATCAAGACAGCAGTAAATCGAATGCAAGAATGGAGAAGTAAAGCTCTCCATGGTAGGTTTGCCGCTGTCCTCGGTTCCGAAAACATCGATCTAAAAGGCTCTACTGAATGGCTCCGAACTGGAGGTCTGTTCGGTGAGACGGAAGGATTTGTGTTCTCCATACAAGACCAAGTCATAAGAACGAAGGCCTACGAGAAACACATCCTAAAAGTCAAAACTAGTGACCGGTGTCGTCTCTGTAAGCAAGCAACAGAGTCCATTCAACATATCTCCGGTGGTTGTCCTGTCCTTGCTCCTAAGGAATACCTTGACAGGCACAACGACGTGGCGAAAGTAGTCCACCAAGCACTCGCAAAGAGATATGGACTCACTGCTGAAGAGACTCCTTATTATAAATGCAAGCCAGACCAAGTGCTTCTAAATAGCGATTCGAAGCTATTGTGGGACTCTGCCATCATTACAGATCGAGCTGTTGAAGCGAATAGGCCAGATTTGGTACTATTCGACAAAAAGGCAAAGTCAGCCACCATTATTGATATTGCTGTCCCGCTCGATGAGCATGTCGTCACTACAATAGCTGAGAAAAAACGCAAATACCAACCTCTTGCAGTCGAGCTAAAAGATATGTACAAGCTACGTGAAGTTGATATTGTACCCGTCGTTGTCTCTACAAATGGCCTTGTTACCAAAGAATGGTCTTTGGCAAAAGATAAACTCTGTTTAGAAGAGTGGCACATGCGCACAATGCAGAAAGCTGCAATTCTAAGAACAGCAGGAATTGTGCGCAAAGTTCTAAGCCTATAATGAAGCCGCTGTAACTTCCAACCCGCACGTTCATTCTACCACAATGGTACAACATATATATCTTGTTAATTTTTTAACCGGTATATATGTTTAAAAAATGTAAATTTTAAATAATAATAATAATAATTCTTTATTTCCCTATTATATACATAGGTACATGGAAATAGTCAGGTGAAAAAAAAAATACCTATTAAGTGTTATGAGAACAAAAATCATTTAATTTATAATAATATTTTGAAGTTAAATAATTTTTCAGTTGCGTTTTGAATAGTTTTAGTGGTAAGTTTTTAATTTCAGAGGGAATGCAGTTAAATATTTTAATAATGTAGTTAATATTTTTATATATGACTGTTAAACTTGTAGGATTTTGCTTTAGTGTATGTTTGAATCGTGTGTTATATTCATGATCATTATGAAAAAGTTTGACAATGTTATTATTTTCTTTTAGGAACACTGCACATTCATAAATGTACAAGCCCGTAAGCGTTAGAATTTGGAATTTTTTAAAAAGTTCAACACAACTTTCCCTAAGCCCAACGTTGGCAATTATACGTATGCACCTCTTTTGGATTCTAAATAAGTTTATGCAATGCGTTGAATTACCCCAAAATAACAGACCATATCTTAGATTACTTTCGATGTATGCATAATATACTAAGAGTAACGTATCTGTGTTCACGTTGATTTGTAGTATTTTTAAGGCGTAGCAGAATTTAGAAATTTTTTTAGTTAATTCTGAAATATGCTCTTTCCAATTAAGGTGTTTATCAATTAAAATTCCCATATGTACGATTTCATTGGCTACATCTGTGAGTGATTGACATTTATATTTAATATCTATCAGATAGCGTTAGATGGAAGCTAACTTGCTTTTGAATACAAGTAAAACTTTTTATAATATCAGGTATTAGTGTTATTTGAAATTTATATATTTATTTGTGAGAAGAAGGGAGTTGGAATATGATTCTATTTAATTTTTGTGATATTAAATAAAAATATACAAAATACGTTTAGATACGGTCCTGTATATGTTTTTTAACTGATTGTACTGTCAAGAATAGGAACATTTTATCCATTACAGGAGTTTTTCATTAAACGTCACGTAATGAAGTGTCGAATACTCGTTTATTATTGATTGACATTTATTTTGAAAATTTGATACACTGGATGAATCTACTTTAATTAAAATTTATGAGATAATTTAATATAATGAATGTCATTTCTCTTAACTATTTGATACACCTATAAGTAACAGTAGTTCAGAACCTAAAGTTGTTTTTGATAAATATTTTTCAATAACTGAAAAAAAATTTTATGCAATTAAAAAACTTTCTACGACAAATGTGATGTTGTCTATGGATTTTTTGCAACTAAACACACATATCGAATCCATTAATAAATTAACACTATCCTGTAAATAGATTTTTGTTTTCATATGCTTGCGACCAAAAATCTTTAGGGTCGATCCACACTATCGAACCGATCTCGATCCCGCTCTCGCTCCAATCAAATATAAACAATAAACAATAAAATCATTCACACTAATGCCTTGTTTACATGGGATGAGTACTCGGCCGAGCCAGTAAGTTCGGCCGAGTGCTCGTTCCATGTAAACACAAAGTACTCGACCGAGTGAAATGAATCAGCGATTGAATAGAAACTGGTGCTCGGCCGAGTAGACTAATCCCATGTAAACAAGGCATAAGTATAGACCGCTCAGATCTCAGTCCAAGCACACTCTGATACAGTATTACTATACCGAATAATATTTGACTGGAGCGAGACCGGACCAATACTAACTCGATAGTGTGGATCGACCCTTATAGGTCCTTCTTCCTTTATTTTTTTGCGCGTCAGGTCTATGTAATTGTCTTCGTAATGATTCCTTGGAAATTGAGGGGAGGTCTATAGTTGAAGAGGCTACATAGAAAAAAATAGTTTGTCTATGTGTTAAAAAATGTGATCAATGTAAAAAATCCATGATCGATTTGACTCCGATAGAGGTTGTTTGTTAATATGATAATTTTTTACCAATATGGAAATATTCACGTTTATCTTATTGATAAATGTATATTATTACTAACAATGTTTTGATCACGATGAAAATTTTGTTTCGTATTGAAAACATATATTTTAAATACAAAAATTTACCATATCGAAAATTACACTTTCACTAGTTGAGTTGTATAAAAAATATTCACACTGATAAATATTTATTAATTCAACCATTATTTTTAATCTATTTGAGAGTTTCGTTACTTGGTGAAATAAATTATTTATTAATTTGACAAATGAAAAGATTTTTAGATAAACATGAAGATATTCTTCAAATGAATAAAATATCCTCTACAAGATTTGTTTTATTATTATATTGAGGAAATATTGTTATATTAACAAAAAACATTTTTCCATCTCAAATTTTCAATAAGATCGAGTTTTTTTCTGTGTAGGACATACTGGATAGTTTCCTAAAAACTGTCAAAGTAACCCCAGTTTACGATATATCTTATCCAACTACCTCTACTGAAGTTAGACCAACATTTCTTCTTACAAATCAACACACACAATAATTAAAATAATAATAAAGACAATACAAAAGATGAAAATTAATAAAATACTGATATGGATAATTCATAAAGAATAAAGCTGTCATAAAAGCACAAGCACAAGGTCAAAGATAATAGACGTGTCGCCTTTAGACCCCCCCCCCCCTCTCTTTTTACAAGCGTCCCAAACCCTTATATACACACTACTAGTGGTTGTTGTTATGTCAGGGTCGTGGCCAATCGATACAGACGTCTACTTGACGATGGGGTGAACGAAGAGGGAGGTGGTAGGGGTAGGCTTAACGTGTCAAAATGTCCACATAAACAATTTAATTCTCACATATGATAATTGCTGGAATATAATACTTTTAGCGGTTCGGATAGAAATAAATGGAATTTAGTAATTAAATTTAATCTGTAGAACTTATAAGATTATGTTTTATTATCTGATTTGTAGGCTTTTGAGGTTCAATATTTGATGATGTTATTTTATTTTTACCGACATGTCATAGTCTTCTTACTAGTATGACAGCATGGGAATCTTTAGTATGCAGTATTAGGACCCTGAAATGTTGAGATAGAATTCGACAGGATTTCTTTTGTATAAATTACTAAGATTTTGGTGTCTTTTTCAAAAAGTTGTTCTATTAAAGCAAATAAATAACGAATAAAGAATTAATTTTTTGACTGGAACATTTTTTTTGTCTGGTAAATTTTAAGACACTTTTGTTCAACAAGTCATTTGTAACTTTGATTAAAACAACTTTTTTTAAAAAGACACCAAAATATTCGTAATACACGGAAAAGTCTTATCAAAAACATAAACATATTGAGAACTTTACATTCTATTGGGATCCGTCAAATGAACGTACACCATCTGGTGGCAAAATTTGTAACTAGACTGGGGGTACAGTTTCTATGGTAATAGAATTTAATAATGAAAAAATAAATAATCTCAAGCATAAAACTGACAGATGAATCTACGTTTTATAGTAAAACTTACGATTAAATCACAATATTATGTTTTAAATCACCCAAAAATAAAATGAATGAAAGAACAGTAAGTACCAAGAAAGAATTTTACAAGTTTCCCTATATATAATTGATTTATTATAATATAAATATGTATTTAAAAGATTTGTTTGTTGAAAAATTGTAAACAATCAAAAATAAATAACGTATGCGTATTGTATTTGATGTTATTGCGTGATATTATCTGTAATTATAATGAGTGAATTTAAAATATGTGTACATTATAATACTTATATATACTATTGACACTGTCTTGTAATTTTTTTAAATTAAACTAAACCCTTAGCTGCGCCATGTTTTTTAAGCTCCTCCCATCTGACGGATCCCAATACTTAAGAGTTCTGTGTAAATTTGTACGCCAAGACGAGAGTGCTTTAAATTTGAACGAGACGTATGAAATTATAATCAAAGTAGACTGAGAAAATATTAAAAATTATAAAAGTCTCTTCGAGAGTTTTGACGAGAGTCCAGATTTAATTTTGTTTACTAATTATAAATAAAAATATCGGTATGGAGAACCATACATGACTTCCATGTTCTATAATATCTTTTACAATAGATAATTGTTAATATAAAACTCACCTTTGTATTATAAATATTAGTTTTCTAATATTCTAATGTCAGTTGTAGAATAGACATTTTTGTAAAATAATAATTATCTGACATTTGAATTTAACTGCGCTTGTTTCCATGGCAACATGAATATATAAGTATTTAAAATTAAAATTTTGAGGGTGGTTTACACCCCTTCAGTGGCTATCTAAGCACGTTTATGAAATAAGTGCCCCTTAGATTGGATTGAACTACAAGTGTACCAAGTCTTATTAAAATTGGTGAGATAATACTCACTTTTTAGACGATAATAGGCACAAAATTTCGAATATTTCGGAAACCCCTAATCCGATTAGCACCAAAATCAATAGGTCTGGAGTACTCACTGAGGCAAACATTTTCCCCAAAAATAATTCAAATCGGTGCATATCTACAGTAGTTATCGTACACGGAAGAAAATTCTACATCCAGACACACGCACAGCCGCCATGCGGAAATTAACTTTTCTTTACGTTTTGAAGTTAGTACAATCAGAATCTGCTTTTTTTCGAACATGATTTTTTGACGGTATTACAATACTACGATTTCTTCGAACATGAAAGTAAAATCACTATTTAATATTAATCTAATAATATACCTACCTAATTAAAACGAAATGTAGGATACAAGATTATTTATATGTATTTCAAAATATCCCTGTTTATTACATAAAAAATATATATTATTTCTTTAATGAAAATTGACAGGAGACAAACATTTTTTTTGGTCTCGATCACGCGTACGAGACAAAATCGAGACTCTCGTCTCGTAAGCAGCTATAGTCTTTTGCTGCCGTACTATAACGAAAAGTGCTAAAAGTATTGAAAATAATTAAAATATTTTAATATATTATTTATTCTTTATTTATTTATATTTATATTTAGTTATACTTCCTACTATCTGTGCCCGCCGCTTCGTTCGTGTGAACGACGGAATTATTGTTAAGGATTTTTGAAAAATATAGATCTTTTTAATGTACACAATTCTGTACTACGTCATATTGTTCAATATTTAACGGTTTAGGCAGCGTATTACAAAAAAGCGTGCTGGCAGCAAACTTCTTATTCCTTATGTTACCTAACGTAACAAAATATATACTAAAACCTGGACAAATAACATATGTATCTATGAATTAAAAAAATACACGAAAATCGGATAAGTAGTCCTCAAATGACAAGACAGCCAGGCAGACAGGGAGACGTTGCGTTTTGTACAATATTATAGATTATGTAAATACTTTTTTCAAAGATTTTATGAGAGCTATCCTAAAATATTAGCCAATAAATTTAATGCAGGTTAAACCTTTAACAAAATCCTGTACCTACGGTTGGCACCATTTTAAACATTTTATGTTAAAAACAAGCAATTACTTTTTATGTATAATTCTAGCTGCTTCGTAAGCAAATATATTAATATCCAAGCAACTTCAGTGCAATGTGCTGCATTGCTCAAAAACATACATATCACACATACTTACAACAGGTACGAATACATGCGCTCAAACACCTATGTACAGAGTGCCTCTGAAGAAAATATTCACTATTTTATTATTAAGAGGTTATTATTATATGACAATAAATAATGGGTCTTGTTCCCAACCATTACAGAAAATAGAACGATGTGTTAAACCATCAAAATTAATAGAATGCAAATTGTGAGAATACAATTTAAACAGTAATTATAAAAATTAATTAAATGTTATCAGTAAATAATAATTTCTGATTTTATACAATTTATATTTGCCTAGCAATCCACCATCAACTTCGCCCGCGTTGTAATAGTTTTAATGAAAATTTATGTCCATACAAATATTATAAATGCGAAAGTGTGTTTGTCCATCTGTCTCTCTGTTTGTTTGTGACCTTTTCACGGCTAAACCGCTGAACCGATCTTGATGAAATTTGGTAGGGAGATAGATTTAATCCTGATGAAGGGCATAAGCTTCTTTGTATCCCAAAAATTATATTATTTAAACAATTAATTAAAAATTAGTATCTGACATTTGTACGTGCGACCTGTTTTATCGACTTTATCGAGAAATATGTATTATCTCACCTTCTTTTACGTATTCTTTTTCATCAGAAGGTTCCTACTTAACTTAAATTCTACATGAATCATATATTGTACGTATCATGATGTAAGGGTAAGAAATTCGAACTGACATCAGTCCATATAGTCATATAGGAGTAGTCAAACACAAATACTTTTATAGAATAAATGAATGTTAGATTACCATTAAAAATTAAGAATAAAAATTAAAAATAACTATTCAACTATCCGTCACTACCTTGATTCAGTGGGATCGTCCAGTTCATTACTCAATAGAACGCCGCACATCTAACTAAAACTTAAGCGGTCGACTATAGCATTTAGTATTAAAAGAGCGGCACACAGAAATACTCTCTATTTTAACAAACTATGTAACATTTCGAGTAAGAAGCTTCATATGCATAGTGACATGTAATTACATTCCTAAGCCCGGTCTTTTTTCATGAAATGGGCAGTACATCTTATCCTTATCATATATTAATGATCTTATAAAATATATGACGCAAACGAAGTTGCGGGTAACAGCTAGTTTTTTATAAAAAAATAATATGTTTTGTACCATCACTCTGGAATTATTTTTATCCTTACTAGGGTTAAACATTAAAAAATTACAATACTCGTGGATATTTATTTAATAAATAATTATTTTATCTCACATCAATACCTTAAACATATCGAAAGAGAAATAAAATTTACAACTCCTCTTTCACCCTTCAGGGTTAAATTTCGGAAAATACCTTCTAAGTGAATGCTTACATCATAAAAGGAAGACACCATTTCACGTTTCTAAGTATAAAAAAGTTTAAGCTGGGTGTTGATGAGTCAGTCACTCAGTACGTATTTCTTTATTTATATAGTGACGTTAAAAATATCAACTTTTTAACGATTTTAACCAATATTCAATAAAAAATTGAAATAAAAATATATTCTTGTATTGAATAGGTACTTCTGGACCTTCCTGTATATACGTACGAATATACATACGTGTAGATAAGAACGCATGTATACTACGTGTGGTTATGTTTTAAAACACGCGATAAGTGAAGATAATGTTTTAGCGTTTACTGCAAGAACTCTGCATACTATGAAAATACATATACTACCTATATATGTTTTTTTGGTATCATTTAGATATCGCTGATAAGTAGTGTTCTAGGCTATTAAATAACTGTGACGTAAACACGGTTAAAAGGGATGGGTATTTATAAAAAGACTGTATAAATAGAATCTCCTAAACATTTCCGAAATTTGTTTTCAGTTTTAAAATGAAAACATATTGTCACCTCGGAAGAAAAGTGGCACAACTCAAAAATTATAAGTTTTGGGAAAGGTTTTTAAACATAAATATATATAATTGAATGTTACTTTATTTTGATGATTTAGAAAAGCGCTAGTGAATCCAATATTTACCCGCTTAATAGTACTAATGTTTGAGCAAATTTTACCTATTTTTCACCATCCTACCACCCTTTAAAGTCCTTAAAGGCTTTGACTTGTGACAGTTTTATATAAAAATGTTTGATCAAATTGGTGGCCACACATGGAATTAACAAATGTGAAACTCTTGCATAAAAATCTATAGGTACCATCTTACTATTCTTCTAATGAGTTTAGAACAAATTCGATATTTTTTGAGTTGGAGTGGCATTCTTGCTCCGAGGTGACGAATATATGTATCGCCAGCATTATGACAATACGTGCTTATCTGATATTTTTTAGAAAATATTTTTTTATATTAATTTCATACACTTTGTATATTTTGTGAGTGCTAAGTAACCACATATATATTATTTCAATTAGGCACCATCATATCCTAATTTATTCAGTAATTTTGTAAAAAAAAATTGTAAAAAAGCAAATATTTTATGCCAAAATTTATTAAATAAATTGAAATATAAAAAATGTATAATTTTGCATTTTTCTCGTACATTTCACGTACATGGCCGGTTTCCAAACTTTGAATATACAGGAGAAAATTAAAAAAATCCAACTTCCTTAAACATTAAAAATATTAGTTGAAAAAAGATTTGAACAAGTTTTGAGTTTATGCTGAAAATCAACTATATTTCATAGTTGGTCACTTTAACTTCTGAAAGGATCTTATTGCCCGGTATTATCAACCAATTTTTTTTAGCTCCTTTAGCGTTAAATGCTCCTTTAAAGTAAATTTGGTGTATTACAAACGTGATTTAAATCAATATTTATGCTCTCAATGAAAAATAGACATAATATACGTTGTAAAGAAATACTGCAGATAATTTAAAATCTATTTAATTAAATGTATTATGCTTGCATCTGTTGATAATATGATTGTTAGTTAAAGGAACATTTAGTTAAAGTTGATAATACTGGGCGTATATCTACTTATAAAATCACATATTTAAACATATAAAAAAATGTTTCGTTTTGCAGCTTTGAAAAATTAAATAAAACGTCAAATATTGACGATGTCGTGCTTTCGCGTCTTTAGTAAAATCTGACGCACTATACGTTGTAGAAGATTACGGTGTTATCTGAGCTAATAAATCTTCATAAAGAGTACGATTTCTTTTTATTAAAGCAAACAATCAGTGGCGAAAAGGTAATAAACTCTCTTATCGCTAATAAATTAACTTGATCTTATAAAATGGTTTATTATTACTTAAATAAAATGTTTTAAATACATGTACTAATGTTCTGATTAGTTTAGGAAATTTAATTTAACAGGGCTTGTGAAAAGGAAGAGTCGGGCGATTTATTTGCTTAACTTTTTATTTTATTTAAAAAAATTCTTATGTCTGATATTGTAAAAAAACTGAATTTGTTAGCTACTATTTACTGGTTGAGGTTTATTGAAGACGAAAAGCCACTGCGACGGATAAAAAAATTGTCAATGTTTGGAATTTTTTTCACAGGTACAACTAATTCTTTAAATTAGTAAAGGACATTTTATTAAGTATATATTAAACTTATTCAATACCAATTTTCATTGAAAAATATTACAAATTTACAATTGTGTCGATGTGAGGACCAAAAAAAAAATATTTTTCCATGGTTTCATCGAAATTTCGAGATAGGTTATCGGAAAAAAATTAATAAATATTTTATCAGTTGCACGTAGTCGTTTTTTATTTATTACATTTTTTACTAAATGGCGACGGTTAGAAATTTTTTGTTCATTTTTAACACTTTTTTTCATGTGATTTTAAAATATAGGTAGTAAATATCAAAATTTTAAAAAGGCTACGTACAGGGCTTGGTCACTGCGATTACGACGAAAATTTTGAGTAAAAAAAAATTAAATCGTTTTACTGGTTTTTGAGGAATCTTTGAAATCAGGTCGAAAAAAAACGCATTTTAAGTTTTCATAACTGGCCACGCTATCTACTAAATTGACTGTAACTCAGACAATTTTCGGAATTTTAACTTATTTTTTTACATTTTTTAGATCATGTTATACTTCAAAAAAAATTCATAAAAAACGTTTTCTTTTCTGTCATAGTGGTTTTTCTCCTTAACACATTCAGGACGGGCGTCTTATATGTAAGACAGATTGGACGAGCCCCAAGGCCGGGCGTCTTCGGGTCCGTTAAGATCGTGTTAAGATGTGAACATGCGTTTTCGATAAAATTACAGCTTTCATTAATTATTACATAATAAAACCTTTGTTTTTGTGTTTCTATATAATGCATGAAGTCAGCTACGCATTAAAAACAAAGCTGATTATAAATCTGAAAAAATAAAAATTTATGTAATATGAAAAATTATGATTTTAATTTATCGATATGATTTCAATAATATAAAAAAAAAACAATTAAGAGTTCCAAATTACTATGTCGCCAAACAAGATATGTTTTTTTATCCACCCGATTCATCAAACATTACTAGTGTTTTCAAATAAATAAATACATGTTTTATCTTTATAATTATTGGTTTGAATTCATAACATGAGTATTCATTAATATTCAAATAAACAAACAAACCATAATTGACAGAGATTGACATTCGTGTATCGTCAGAGGTCGGCAACCGTTGACACGTGAAAGCGATTTCTTTGAATAATTGGCCATTTTTATTTATAATAATAAAATCATAAAAAAATTATGTAATAAAGGCAATTGGTATTCAAAATAATTGTAATTATTTTTAAAATTGATGTACTTACAGTAAAAATTAAAGCTTGAATTTTCTTTTTTTATATATTTTCGCTGAGTTATAAATCAAAGAAAACAAAATTTATATTTTTTGAAAGATTTGAAAGGGATGAAAGGGTGCATGGGGTTAAACAATGTTTGTTATTCAAAAGTTATAGTTTCAGCAACATATATTTTTTTAATTTGATTTACACATTTTTTTCACAAAGGTATTTAACATGTAAGGGGTTAATAAATCATTATAAAATATTTTTTTGAGAAATGTGTGAAAAGTTTGAAGTTTTCTTTTTAAATGCGTTTATTGATTTTTTTTTTTATAAAAGTTTTTTTTTTTCAATTCGTTTTCACAAATTATATTTTTACTTAAAATCAGTTTAAAACGATGAAAACCAATAAAAGTATCAAAACTGGGGCTATTCCTGATTGTTATTTCTGTACATCAATTTTTTCATAACTACAGTGCTTGCAATATTGCCATTTTTGATATAAATATATTTTTTTTAATTATATTGATCTAATTTTTGAAAATGATTTTACAACCAGAAACGGATTGTCAATTTTTTAATTTAAAAAAAATATTTTAGATGCAAGTTACAGAAAATATAATTATATCTATAAAGGTTCTATTAAATTTTTGAAAGAAAAAATAAAATAACTGTTTTTTAAATTATATTTCAAATGATTTACAATAGAAAATTACGTCCCATTCATTTTTTTCTATTTAGACTGTTCACTTTCATTATTACGTATAAGAAAGTTCCGGGCACTCATGGCATGTATTTTAAATATATGTATATTAGGGTGGGTCAAATTGTATGGGCCCGAAAAAATCTCTATGGGCAACTCGCGATTCTTGTACTATGAGCCATAACAAGTAATTTTGCCAATGGAACCATACCTCTAAAATCATTTTCGAGCTTGCCGAAATTTGTCTGAAGATATTTTCCAAAATACTCAAAAATCGATCTATTTAGTGCATTTAAAAAAAAATTATTGAAAATGTGTATACGGGGGTTTTGTGGGTCGGGAAATCTATTTTTCACATTTATTTTTATTTTTGACTGCCGCCAGGGGGCGTTTTCGTGCATTTTTGAAATATCTTCAGACAAATTTCGGCAAGCTCGAAAATGATTTTAGAGGTATGGTTCCATTGGCAAAAATACTTGTTATGGCCCATAGTACCAGTATCGCTAGTTATCCATGGAGTGAAAAAATTGACCCACCCTAATGTATATAGTTTGTAAATACATCATGGCAAAGGGGGGAGAAGGCTGGCAGAGCTCTAGTCTTGGGTCCTGGCGAGTCAATGAATTTTTTTTGTTATCGAAAATCTTAGCGATAGGATGTCATGAAATACATGGCAGTTTTTTAAGTATTATTTTTTTATTAATTACTAATACAACATAAACATTAATTATAATACAATTAATACAACATTAACATTAATTATTTTTAACAATAAGCTCGTTAATTAATTATAATAATACTAGCTGCCCGGCAAACGTTGTTTTGCCAAAAGATAGAATAAATAAAATAAAACAATAAAATTACGTAGAATAACTGTTTAAATTGAAACAAAGTTTAATTTAAGAAATACAACAAAACTTACCGATTTCAATGTGGCTATCACCAATAGTTATATAATTTTTCAGTGCATATACGTTGCTATTAATATTTCATGAAAACGTTTAATTAAACGCAAAAAGTCTTAAAAAATATTTTATCAAGCCGTGTCTTGTTTCTTTGTTTTTAATGTATTTTCATATGGAAAAATACATTTTTCCAATATCTCGACCCCACAGTCACCTACCGGGTTCAAAAAAATCTATAAACCTAACTAAAAATCTAAAACCAAACAAATATATAGTGTGAATATGGCTTCGATACGTCCAGTGATTTGGGCCTGATGATCTAACATACATATACGTACCAAGAGTTTTATATATTAAGATGCTGCTTCAAAACAATACTGATAAATGGGGTATTGCTAGATGAATTTATAATTCTGTATACAAAATAAAATAGTAGGTACTCAAAAAGTAAAACATTGTCAGCGATGTACTATCTTGAATTAAAAAA
This sequence comes from Sialis lutaria, assembly GCA_949319165.1. Lineage (NCBI taxonomy): Eukaryota > Metazoa > Arthropoda > Insecta > Megaloptera > Sialidae > Sialis > Sialis lutaria. The sequence goes on from OX439241.1 coordinate 21,842,920, forward strand.
GAATAAAAATGAAAAGAGAATCAATGTTCTTATCCATTATAAGTACGTACTTAGACTTTCGCGGTTATTTTCTATTTTATCTTATTATGCAAGAACAATTCTCTTACAAGATTTACGTTTAAAATGAGAAAATAAAACTTGTATAAAAGAAGGCAAATAAATATAAAAAAATTATGTACATAAATGTGGTAGTAAAAAAAAGAAGTAAGATTCCATAGCAATTTAGATCATCTTGGTATGTTATTCTCGTATCGTCCTATTTTACATCTCTGTTTGTTTACATATTTATAGTATACGACCGTCCTTGGCTTTTGTCTTATGTTTCATGTTTTATCATTTGTCTGTTTCGAGTTATTTAAATTATGCTTATATTTCTACGCTTGACCAAATTTTATTTATGCACAAATGCGCGTACAAGTATTATAGGAATTTGATTTGATTTAATCCTTTTTTACTTTTTTTTTGTATACATACATGTTACATGAAATTAGTACACCAAATTCTGTTTATATATGATTTTTTAACACGATTTTGAAATAGCACAGTTGATAAAAATATTTTTTTTTATTCTGAGAAAAAATATCCGTTGAAATTTACGTTTTTATATTTTTAGAGTTTTTAAATTTTTTGATATAAAAAAATCATATACATACAATTGAAATAATGTTTTATTTGTAAAAGAAATTACGTTTTTTGACCGTTTTTTTTTAAATCAATCCCCAGTTTTTATTTGTTATTGCAATACATCCAAAATTAATTTAGGTACTCGGATAAAAAAGAAACCTAAATAATCACAGTTTTTTCCTGTACATCACGTAAAATATATGTATTTTACTTTCTGAAACTATAATAATATAATTTTAGGTTGTGATTTTTGCAGTTTATCCACCAAATTTATACTTACATACTTTATTTACATATACATAGTCCAGTTCTAGTGACTGAATATTTTTTAGGAGGGGCTCATTTTGTTTATATATACAAAAAGAAGATATCCACGTTGGTTTTCCTAAAAAATATTCAACCTTTATGTTTTTTATTGAAATTTTATTAAAATGGCAGTTTTCCAAAAATTTACGTCACTTACCCTTAAAAATGAGCAATTTTCTTTGCTTAAACAAATAATATTTAAAAAAAATATAGTTGATCATTATTCTTTGGAATTTCAGAATCAATTTGAGACCAATTTCAAGTTATTTGAATGATTACAACCAAACTTATTAATTTTTAAACTATTTACATTAAAATGAAGCATTTTTACATAATATATTAAACCTTTTAGAAGGAGTAATTTTTTATCAAATTCTGGATATGTGGTCTCAATCGATTCATCTTAGTGCCCTCAACAAATATCAATCATAAAAATACCCCATTGTCGCTTTAGATTTTGAGATAAATTGAAAATACACTTGGAAACGGGGGTTTCATATTCAACCCCATTTTTAAGGGTGTTGCACCACTTTTCACCAGTTAGGGTTATTTTCTTCAAATTTTCCGCACCCAAATCTATAATAATCAACTATAATATTGCTTACCCCTAAAATTTTGTGTCAATATGCTTTCTTTACTGGACTAATATACTTTATTACAGTTTTAGATTATAAAAAATATTTTATAATGATATATTGCAGCTTACTATTCGGGATGTACAGGAAAAACTGTAATTCTTCAGGTTTCTTTTTTTCGTGTATATGAAAATTGTTTTACTTTTGTTTTCTAAATTTTTCACTGAATACACAGATAATTTATATTTATTTAAAATATAAATTTTGACATATTATTAGTTACAAAAACACATGGTGAGTTTGAATCGATCAAAATTTAAAAAAAACAGTCGTAACTAGTCGTTTTGGAGTTGGATTTTTCGTATATTTGTATGATACAAATTTCAATATCTAAGGTTTTACATGAAAAATATGAAATATAATATTTTTTAAAAGTATCTTCCTTCGATTACGAGCAATTATTATTCCATAAATATTAAAATAGCACTTACGTCTTCATAAGGAAGCTGTTTTCTAATAGCCTTTATGAATTCTAATGAAACTCTTAGGATGTTTGGGTCAAGGTCAAATAAGAAAAAGTCTTCAAGATACATTATAATTTATACGAAGTAAATTGGAAAAATAATGATTTTATATTTAATTTATTTTTATAGAAAATTGACACATTTTATTTCGTTATTTATTTTCACATAAATAATTTCTTTTTTTGGGGGGTGGGGGGGAGATGTCACTTCATATATATTGATAGATATAGAAGAAAATTTATAAAAATATTATTGATGATAATCATCCTATATTACTTTCTGGTTTTTAGGGTTTTTTCAAAATGGAAAATTTGCTCACGATACGAGACAAGTCAGGTAAATTTCGTTACGTCTCGTGAAATCTAGAGTCATCTCGTTAGAAAATTCCAATCTCGTCTCATACTTGTGACCGAGCCGAAACCTAGAAAAATCTCGGTATCTGAGTTTTTCTTATAAAAAACGTTTTTTTCCAATTTATTCTTTTATAAAAAACAAATAAATTTTGAAAAATAACGAAGATTAATATCAAACAATGACTTTTTAATAATTTTTAACAGCGAGACTGTCGACGAGACTTATAAATAAAGTTTATATCGTTACTGTCTCGTATCGGTCTTGTTTTTAATCTCATCTTTATCGGATTTAAGATGAACAAGGCAAACACTGAAAAAAATCTCGTTTCGGCGTGCACTTTAACTTTTTTGTCTGTTCTTTAGAAACGGAACATTTATTTAAAATATTTTTAAAAGAAATAACAATAACTTAAAATTCCATCTTCTTGAAAAAACCTAGTAAAAGTCTATCTCTGAAGAGTATAATTTTATGTAGTTTTAGATTTATTTACTTCATGCAATATCTTTTCAAATACAAATAAATAAATGTATATGTGTACATATATCTGTAAATGTATTAGTGTCTTACATTATATTTGATGGATTATATTGCTGACGAAAAAATTTATAAATCGTAAATGTATTTTTGATGGATAAGTATTTTAACGAAAAACTTAACCGATGCCAAACCCTCACAACGTAACGTAAATCACAATGTATTTATATTTCTTATTTTATATACGTAATGTAAATAAATATGAGTGAGATAGAAACATTTGAGATGAGACAATAGATCTTATCTCTTTATTACACTTAAAATGGCGGATGCGTTCGATTTTTAGAAAAACATCAAAACATGGTCTGTTAATGGTTAAATATTATAGGTAACATTGTTTTATACAATTAAAATAAAAACAATTTATTACAATTTTTACTTCAAGTTAAAACAATTTTAATTCTTGGTAAGCCCTTTCGATTGAGCCCTCACTCAACCCCACGTGCCATTTAAGATTTATTGGTTCCCCCTTCCCTGCCTTCCGGGGATATGCAGATGGGTGTTTTATTTAGTTAAACAATAGACTTTGTGATCTCATTGTTTCTCTATAAATTTCAATCCAATGTATTAAACCGTTCAAAAGTTATTTAGGTGGCCTCGAACTTTTGGAAGCCACTGTACATGATACTGTGTTACATAACATTAAGCAGGGAGGGGTCAAAGGCTATTTGCGTTATATGAGGGGGGGAGGTCTAAAAATTATAGAAAAAACCTTATGTGATTTATGGATGTTCCCTTGGCAAATTTTAATTGAAAAGCTTCGTAAAAAGTGTAATAGTTTAATGTTGTTTCTAAGCGGCTTACATAGTCCTTAAGTCAACACACCTTTGTAACTTCAATAATAAACTATTAGCATATGTTTACTAAAATTGTTAATCTATTCTGTAAGTAGGTTCATGCTATTTAAGTTTCCAGACATACGTAACTACTTAAACTTTATAACTAAGTTATTTCAACTTTCTGCATTTTGTTTCTGAAGAGTTCTAGTCTGTAAAACGTGAGAAAAATAAAATGAATACAGATTAATGCAATGAATATATTATACGAGTAAGCATTTAATATTTATTCATAGATTATGAGTTATTAGATTCAAAAATCATATACCAAATGTTAAGAAAAATGTTACAAATTTTTATTTAGAGATCTTTTAAAACATAACCTAAAATGCACTCATTGTCAGCACTTAAACGGTTGTGCAATATATTTAACATACAATTAAAATCAGTGTTTCAAACTGTAATGGTCCATTACACATAGCTCTATAACCCAAAATATGTCGCTTGTATTACAATTAAATCACAGTCATTTTGTCTAAATTCTTATATCTAAACAGGGTTGCCAGACGTCCCGCCTGGAGCGGGACTGTCCCACTACAGGATACACTCATCGCTTGATAAACCGACCTTTGATTAACCGGCAGCTTGGATGACCGGCGGACCAAACGCGCGATATGCCGACTTTCTCCAATCCCCTCCATAATACTACCGTGATTGCTATCTCCGCGCGTAATTTAAATTTGCCAATCAACGTTGAGGTTGGCACGGTGGTGGGGGCCCCTCTCGACGTCGGTTTATCAAGCGGTTCAATTACCAACTTCGCCGGTTTATCAAGCGGTGAGTGTAGCTAGTCCCGCGTCCCGCTCAAGAATTCAAATGTCCCGCTTAAACATCATTCTTAATTTTTGTTTGAGGAGTATGTGCATAATGTACATTTAAAAAAAGAGGGTTTCCATATTTTAAAATCAATTAAATCTAATAATAAATATAACTAATATTTTCTAACATTTTGTCTCCTGAATATTTGTTTGTTACAAGTCCACAAAAGTAGGTACTTCTGTGGTTAATGAACTTTTAAAGTTTGTGCAGTAAATATTTGTAGATAAACGGACTTAATTTAAAAAAATATTGATGATATATATGTTAAAAACATTTAAAAAAATAAATTTTCTGCAACCTAAAAATTACTGTTGTTTTTTTACTGTTGCTGTTTTGTTTCTTCGGTGTAAACACAACATACGAAGAAAAATGTCAAAAATTGCACGTAAAACAAAACATGTTTTTTTTGGTATGCCGCCTAAACCACATACAATTTTTGATATTTTTTGATGTATTAAACTCACCTCTTTCTTACTAAGAATTCATCTCATTTAACCACATCTGTATCTCTTACCGTTTAGGATATTTCCATGCATTTCACGCTTATCTTGGACATCCTGTATACAAGTAGTTTGGTATAAGTTGCTCATTTGATTTTAGTATAAACATAGTTCATAAAGCAAGGACTGTGCATCTGATTCGAAAATCAAGTACACTCACCGCTTGATATAACGACTTCCAAATCAACGACCGCTTGATTAAATGACGTGGCCACCACTTTATAAAGCGACCTTCCCATATTCCCATCATAATACCACCGATTGCTTTATTTCTGCACGTAATTTAAATTCACCAATTAACGTTAAAGTTGGCATGTTGGGGACCCCTCTCGCCGTCGTTATATCAAGCGGTTGAATTACCAACATCGCCATTATATCGAGTAGTGGGTATATTTATAAAAGAATAAATACAGCGTAATTTGAATCTATGTTCGTTTTTATTAAAATATGATTGTAAAAATTTTAAGTTTATATTTTTGTGAATCAAATCGACATTATGTTAATACAGAATTAGTACAATAAAAATAGATTTTTTGAACACAAAAATTCCTTCATCAACGAAAATTGGTATATACGTAGTTTTGTACCTAAACTTTAAGAAACCGTTGAGCGTAATCGACTAAGGGGTGCAGGGGTAGTTTGGTAGAGGGTGAAAGTGGTGCAAATGTGTTTCTTCATAAATAACATCAAGATGGCTTATTTTATTGAAAAATATTTCAGATGTTTTTTGCAGCTCTACGTTAGACATTTAATTTGTTTTTTATTTTATTCCAATACAATAAAAATTGACCGAGATACGGCTGTTACAATCTGACCTGTTCATGTGCGAAGTGTGATAACTCAATTTTTGTCTCGGTTCCCGTTTATAATTCGCGCTGCTATTGCATTGTATTGCAATGTATATGTTTGACTGTATGTAGCTGTTGTCCACGTTGTCGTATTCTTATACTTGACGTTTCGACTCTCATGTCGCAGTCTTCTTCAGAAGTAATCCTGAAACTCACTAACTTTTCGGGCTGTTGTCCACGTTGTCAGGATTACTTCTGAAGAAGACTCCGACATGAGAGTCGAAACGTCAAGTATAAGAATACGACAACATGGACAACAGCCCGAAAAGTTAGCTACTATGGACAACGGCCACGAAAGCCTACAGAAGAAAAATATATGTTTTACTATTTTTACTGTACTAAATACGTAGTCTACGTCTCTATGTCCATGGATTTTATCTTTCTACTATCGATATTATTAAATGACGGACATTTTAAGAAACACTGGTGTAGAGTACAACAACATGTCTTTCTCGATACAGTGATGTAACTTCTATTAAAAAACCACCGGCACTGATTTTGGCAAGCATGACATCTATTGTAATAGTTGTTTGCAGTCAAATCCAGTTTCAGTTATGTATACATCATCAAATTATGTCAAAGAAAATGCATCTCCATATTTAACTTTAAGCTACTTATGACGTATTTTATTTTAAGTCAAACGTTTTTTACCTGAAATATCGCGAAAGTTGTCAAACACTTCATGCAACTTCAAGAGAACTGTCAGATATGTTTAGAAACCTCATTTGAAAGTGTTTGCAAGCTTAATAATATTGAACATTAGATATTAAATTGGTCAAAAGCGATCTTAATTCGGAAACATATTTTCGACCAAACTGAGACAAAAATATAGGTACATTGGTAGGAATTTTTTTGGGTTTTCTCACATTGTTTTGTATTTATATACCCGATATTAACACAAATAGTACGTCTGGCACATAACAAAACGCTGTTTTTTATTGGGTCAAATATAAGGTCATAAGACAGATTTTTAGATGGAGAGCCACTTTAAAATCCGTGCAGAACACTGTTGTATCAACTATTCAAAATGGTATACCCACCGGTGTTTTAAAATTGGCTATATCTTAGCTGCATATCATCCTATTTCAGTTTTCTTTTGTTTATTTTAAAGTTCTTATTGAGTAGATTATTTTTGTTATTATCCATTTTTCTCTAAATCTTAAGAGTCCCCCACAATTTTTGAAAATCTGAAAATTTTACTTTTCTTACGAACTTAATCGTTATATCTATAACTTTTTTATCGTGACCAATAACATTTTTTAACTCATAAAAAAAAGAAAGATAATTTTTTCAGTGTTCCATTTATATCAAGATAACACTGTTTTAATGAACAACTTCTTTGGAAATCGCGAGTTAACACTTAGGGACTCGCTAACGGACCCAGTTCTTCGTATTTTGGTTAAAATCTTTTAAAGTTTGAAGTGTGCAACGTTGCCGCTTTTAGTACCTTTCAACGATAGAATAGCACGGCAGATGACGGTCATAGTCGTCAGTTTGTTCAAATTGTCATAACTAAATTTGATACCGAAAGCGACTGAACAATTTTGAGATGTGATTTTATCCCAAAGGAGATATTTTAATTTTGTTAATTTTCAAAGTTGTTTTTTTTTATAATAATTGATCTCTCATTGTTAATTCATATAAGTACATTATTGCAGTGTAAGAAAATATAGAAGATTTTGTTTAAAATAAGTAATTACAGAAATTTCAACAATAGTCTAAATCTTGTCATAAAAGTATGGAAAAATTCCTTTTATTTTTGTAATGACTGTTTGATTAAGTAAAAACAATAAATATTAGTATATGATTGAATATTGTCTTTTTTATTGACAAATTATCCTTATAAGAAATTAAATATGCACTTCTTTTCAGCAGTTTTGGAATAAACATTTGATATTAAACTGGGTCCAGCGCACCCGGTAGCGAGTATTTTTGTTACAAATCAAGGCGCGAGTCCCTAAGTGTTAAACTAAGAAAAAAGTGGTTCTCTATCTGATAATATTTCTTTTAAATGTGGTGTACCCCAAACAAAAAGTGCAGTGTTTTGGCTTTATTTGTCATGTACCAGACGTTCTATGCTAACGTCTAGCATACTGTAAAAAAAGATTTGGTTTCGAAAGATTTTGTTTTTAATTTATATTCAGAACACATGTACCTACATTTATTGGAATATTTTATTTTGTTAGTTATTAAAAGTAAAAAAAAAATTAATTTAAAAATTGAAATAGACAGAACGGTAACATGTACTAATTTTCTGTAATGACAGAGCTAGTTTTTCATTATTTTGAATAAATTACACGTGAATATATTTGTTTTATAATTTTTATAGTGTTTAAAACAGTTGAAGCTTCGAATAATTAGTTTTTAAAACGTCTCTATATAGCCAATTGTGTAGAATTTTAATAAATATAGTACTTTCGGCAAGTTCTGTCATTATTCATGTATTAAAAACTCTATTTTTAATATCTAATTACTCAAAAACAATACGTCCAATATTTTAAATAAAAATTAGTAAAATATATGAGTTATCCATAAATAACATATTAAAATTTTAGACTTTTATCTATACATTGCTCTAATGATCGAATAACCTTAATAAGTTCAAATTTGCTATTCGTCTTTTACTCCGCTATATACGATATTTTATTATACAGGGTGGTCCGGTTTGGGATACAGATATTTTAGGAACTGATTCCCTGACTCATTGTGAGTAAGAAATTGTGCGGGAAGTGGGGGTCTATCTTTAACACCCTCTGAGTTACAGAGTGTTTAAAAAATTTCCTTCAGAGTAGTTCTTATAACAAAGATTATATCATAACTTCTAAAGTAACGTATCTAGAGCAATCAAAATGAGTCAGTTTCATAGGTAATTAACTAACATATTTTACAGTATTTCGGTTATTGCTATCCTTATTTCTCTGTCCAAGTTATAGCTCATCAAAGTCGAAAAATATATTTTTTTGTTGAATTTTTATATGAAAATGACATTTTTCTCCAAAAGTACCTCTAATATATAGTATTTTTTTATCATTATTTGGTACATCATAATGTTACCTACAGATTCACTGCACAAAGTTTGGACGTAGGTTTTATAGTTTTCCAGTTATTAATTAATCCCCAAAGTTACTATTTTGCTACCTGCCCTATTAAATGAAACAGTCAATAACTTTATTTGTTTATAACTACATAATTTTATTATTTATTATTATTTACCATAAAAATAATTATTTACCGGAAAACTGTAAGACCCACGTCCAAACTTTGTATAGTGAATTTGTAGGTAACATTATGATGTACCAAAATAATTATAAAAAAATACCATATATTAAAGGTACTTTAGGAAAAAAATGTCATTTTCATAAAAAAATTCAACAAAAAAATATATTTTTCGACTTTGATAAGCTATAACTTGGACAGAGAAATAAGGATAGCAATAACCGAAATACTGAAAAATATGTTAGTTAATTACCTATGAAACTGACTCATTTTGATTGCTCTAGATACGTTACTTTAGAAGTTATGATATAATCTTTATTGTAAGAACTACTCTGAAGGAAATTTTTTAAACACTCTGTAACTTAGAGGGTGTTAAAGATAGACCCCCACTTCCCGTACAATTTCTTACTCACAATGAGTCAGGGAATCAGCTCCTAAAATATCTGTATCCTAAACCGGACCCCCCTGTATATGGAAGTTAATCATTTCGCCAACATTGTAAAATGTCGTCAGCAACAGGCTACACGTAGGGGTTTTGTGTTTCTATAGCGGCTTTGTAACATCACCGTTGCACATTGTAGGTGCACGGGAGATAAGTAGGTCAGTTACACAGCCATTGTTATCATTATCGTTAACGACTCTACAGTCTTGGATTACAGTTGCTGCTACATTTGACTGACAATCGATACTAGGGATTGGTGCTTTTGCGTATCTACTGCCACGAGTAATGATATCTCTAGGATATATGTATGTTTAATTATGTAGATATTGATGAAGGTTATTTGCATATTCAGTGGTAGGATGGAGTTATAATATTTAAAACAGTGGTCGGTAAACTTTTTTATCGCGGGTTATATTATTATTATAATTATTTTAAATCAGGGCTGTGGAGTCGGAGTCGAGGAGTCGGAGTTGGAGTTTTAGTATTTTTGGGTGGAATCGGAGTCGGAGTCGGTAAAAAGGTACCGACTCCGACTCCTTTAATTAAATAATGGTTTTTTCTTCTTTACACACTTAAAGGTTTTTGTTCGTTTTGAATTTTGAAGTACAATGATTTGAAATTGTCAATTCTGACCTAAACCAGAATCACTCAAAAAACATTTGCCTGAAAACAGAATTTTTTCAAAAAAAATTTTGTACAGTAAAGAGTCAGAGTCAAAAATTAAGGAGTCGGAGTCGGAGTCGTAGGTTTTTGTACCGACTCCACAGCCCTGTTTTAAATTTCCGTTCATGCCTGCTGTGGGTGCGTACTGTGAAATGTGTATGTGTGCTTGTTGTGGTTGTGTAGAAGCGTACGTACCCTATGCGGGCGCGTGTATACCTACTTCGAATTACAGTACGTTTTTAATCGGGTGATGTTTTTCATTGATATTTCAAAAATTGAATGGGTATTTTATTAATAATTATATCTATTGGGGTACTAGCCAGTATTATCTTCTAAATAATAACTTTAGTTAATTTCAATTTGATTTCACAATAACTAATATAAATACCGCTATACAAATCCTGTTGAATTTACTATTTATATACACAACCTTCATATTTTCATTTGTTTCATTGGAAAAACTAAAATTTTGTTTGAAAAATTATTTGACCGTACGAATTATGAATCGTACTGTCAAAAACCCGACAACCACTACAAACTTAAATGAAACAGATTATAGTGCAATTTTAGTAATATATGTACATTGTAAAATGTCTTTCTATCTATCATAGCCTTCTAATTACTGAACTGTTTAACCTAGGATGCTGAGATTTTGCATACTTTTATTAAATGATGAACTAATAAGAGATCTGAGATATAAAAATAAAATTTTAAGTTTCTGGCGCTTTTTAAGGGAGGCAAATGGGTTAACCAAAAATTATAATAGTAAGATCGCAAAGAATTTTTTCAGAACTTATGTATTTTTTCGAAAATAATTAAAAATTAAAATGAAATAAAAATCAAAAATACATTGTCCTGCCACCTTTTGGAAAATATTTAAAATTGCTTAGAGTTTGAATCTACTGTACATGACACTATTACGTAAGATTCATCTCGCACTTGGTACAATTTTTAACACCGTGCAGCAAATGAGAAAGAAACGAAAACATAATTATGTATATGTAAACACGTACTCTATTCTCTCCTTATTATGTACGCCACTGTATAAACGTAACTGATTTCGCGATGAATTTGTAATGTGGAAATTACACGCCCATTTAAAACGCATGGGTTAGTTTACATCATAAATATATCGATTTAAGACAGTTTGTATAACTACCTAGAAACAATGTAAAGTTCTTCAAGCGGAATAGAAACTTTAGTTTATATTCATTGAAACTTGAAAACATCTGTTTATTAAATCATTTTTGTTTACATTTACAATGCCGTGGAAAAGTCATTTTTTGCGTATTGTAAATATAAAACTGCAAAAATGGTTGATAACAAATCTTAAATGTTGATAAGAGTACTTAATTACAACTTTTGTAATTATCTTAGTATATGTAAAATACAGCATTTACAATTTCCATGTTGAGGAAAATTTTTGAATTATATGCCTGAAAAGTCAGGTTTACTCAGGTTGAAAGTAATGATGCACAGTGTCTTTAAAGCTAACGAGAAATTGTTTTTTTTTACTATTTTGACTGCGAGTAAACATATTCTTTTCGCTATTTTGGGGACTTTTATCGACATACAGGGTGATTCAGCACTGTCGTGCCAAACTTGAACAGTAGATTGAGAAAAATATTTTAAGCAAAAAACTTCCAATAAACATGTGTCCGGAAATTTTTCCTTAGGGAACTACAGGCTTCCAAAGATTTTACTAAAAATGAGTTTTAATTTAATATCTAGAGAACCCATTGTGATAGAATTATGAAATTTGGTATTTGGTTTAGTAATAATGAATGTTATCGATTTCTAATATTAACCAGTTATATTTTAGACCAGGGCTGTATGGGGCCAGTGGGCCCATCGGTTTTTATCTAGTATTTGTTTTTTCGTTAATTGTTTTCCTGAGTTGGTACATCAATAAAATTATATGACAAAATACACAAAAACATACTTTGCTTGTTTATCATAGGATAAACCGTTTTCGAGAAATATCGATGGAAAAGACAGCATGCAGAATTTACCTTAATACGGATGCTTGAAATTACAAATAATACATTTATATTCTTGCTCCATGAAAAAAAATAAGACAAAAAGTTAACATAAGTATACTTCAAATAATGCATCCTTATCAACAAATAGCCATTTTTAGTTTCGTTATTTAGTCAAATTATTAAGGTACGTGTAACAGTAATACAAGTAGCTATAGATCTTAGAGGATTCATATTAGGACGTTTTTTTATATTAAATTTTTTCTTACCTTTAATCATAGAACAAGAATATAAATTTATTTTTTGTAATTTCAAACATCCGTATTAAGGTAAATTCTGCATGCTTTCTTTTCCATCGATATTTCTCGAAAACGGTTTATCCTATGATAAACAAGCAAAGTATGTTTTTGTGTATTTTGTGTCATATAATCTTATTGATGTACCGACTTAGGAAAAAAATTAACGAACAAACAAATACTAGATAAAAACCGATGGGCCCACTGGCCCCATACAGCCCTGGTCTAAAATATAACTGGTTAATATTAGAAATCGATAACATTCATTATTACTAAACCAAATACCAAATTTCATAATTCTATCACAATGGGTTCTCTAGATATTAAATTAAAACTCATTTTTAGTAAAATCTTTGGAAGCCTGTAGTTCCCTAAGGAAAAATTTCCGGACACATGTTTATTGGAAGTTTTTTGCTTAAAATATTTTTCTCAATCTACTGTTCAAGTTTGGCACGACAGTGCTGAATCATCCTGTATATGTGTATATTTACATACGGCAGTGTAAGTTATTGGTAATCCTTACATATTACAAAACGCAACGTATCTCTGTCTGTCTGTATGTCTGTTAGTGCGTTTATCACTCGAGAACATTCTTATCCGATTTACTTGTGTTTTTTAATTCATAGATATGTTCTTTGGTATATATTTGATATATTTTTTGTTATTTTAGGCAACATAAGGAATAAGCAGTAGAGATAATAGTAAATTAAGTTGAAAAAAAGTTTTACTCCAGAGCGCTCTTTCGCAATAATAAAGAATTATGTAGTATAAAATGATCTATATTTTTTCAACCGTATTTTTTTTTAAATCTTAACAATAATTACACGCGGGCGAAGCCGCAATCACAGTTAGTTTAAGTATATTTCTGAACTAATTTCATTATTTTGTAAAATAGATTATTATATAGATATGTATACTTTCTTCTTTATATTTTACAGTTGTTTTCTTGAATACTTTCTTTACTTAAACGATAGTTAGTGTAAGTTAAGTGCAAGCTTCAAGGCTTCTTAAGTGACCTTGGAGTAATTCTTGGCCTCTGAGTATAAACTAATGTTCTTTTTTCTCTCAAAACTATATCGAATGACGACATTACAAAAAATATATAAGACAAAAAAATACCTCCTGTTTGGTAACATACTACCCTAAATCACATAACTTTTGGGATATTTAAACTGTTTTTATATAGTCTAGTTGGCTTATATATTAGAAATTCTGCTACTAATTTTATTTTATTTACGAGAGACGTCGTTCTGGTTCCCGCAAGCACTTGAAGGCTTAGGCTATAAGCCTATTATATTAACTCTGAATTTTTACCTTATCCCCTTGATAATAACCCTGTCCCTTTAATAAAGTTTACAAGGGTTGTCATCGGTAGTTTAACAGATACCCTCGGTTCAACTAAATAGTCTCTCTGGTATCTCAGTTTTCTGCCCATTAAGCACTATATGTAAAAAGGCGTTTTTTAATCCTCTTCACAATTCTTTATGGTCCTTCAAGAAAAATACATCAAAATATCGATGTGATCGAATGAATAAATATTTTGATTTTTCCATTATAATTTTAACAGTAACTATTTAGACTAGGGGTTCCAAACCTTTTTCCTACATCGACCCATTTTAAAAGAATGAATTTGTTTATGGACTCCCTTACATTTTTAGATTCTAGAAAATATAAATTTATCACAATCTTGTTGAAAAAGTACAAGTTGAAAGCAAAAAAAAGCAGAAAAAGCAACCCCCAATAGACACCTGGAATACTTCAGACCCTTTTTAAACTTCCATAGACCCCAATGGGATCCACTTGAACCTCGTTGTGAATCCCTGATTTAGACTAATAAATAATTACCGTTTATTCTTATATGTTAATATTTCGCCCCTTAATTTCTTCCTTCATAATAAATACCTTCTACTTTATTTTATGGCAGAAGTTTTTAGAAGTTGAATGCCTTATTTCCGTGATTATAAAGAATTTGCTTTGGAGTAAATTCGAAGCCAACGTTATCTACTTTATAGAGCATCAATTTAAATGACAGTTCATTGACAGTTGTAATCAATTGTATGATATTTATATGAATGAGTTAAGTATAGAATTCAGCGATCTAAAAGCAGTAGTGATATGTGTACTATTGTGTACCCCACAGCAGCTTTACATAGTTCTTCTTCTTTTGCTTCTGTTGCTGTTCTATGCTTAGTAATACAGTCAAGTAGTTTTTTATTTGTTTATTCAGTATTGTTTTAGTTGTTTTCCATATTTCTATACTATTTTTTACATTGTTATGTATTCATTACCTTTGCTCTAAAATCATGAACATATTTATCAAGAATTGACACCTCGTTTGATTCTGGTCTAAAGCAAATATATAAATATATTATTAAATGTTAGATTCATTAATTAGTATTGATAAAAGAAATAAATGTTTATTTGGTACACTGAAGTTTTAATTATTTCTAAACACAATAACTGAGTAAAGTCAGGCTTAACGACAATATTAACATCGACTTTTAAGTTAACCTATTTTCTCTCACTGCTTTTAATACTTAAACGAACTGTAACTACTAAGTAGTTAATCGTAATGATTTGAAATTTTGATACATAATTAGTAGACAAGGTATAAAATAAACATTTACGATCATTTTGTGATTTGTAGTTTCAGTTTACCTTACATGACATATTTCTTTTTCCACCCGTAGTACCAGAAATTCTCATACGTTTAGTAACAAAGTACTTACTACAATCGTGTATGATTAATTCATACTAGATAACAGTATACAAAGTTGACAGTGGTACAAAGTAACTGGTGGTCGCTATAGTAAATCTTATTTCGTTCGTGAGTGATACCAAAAATACCCGACTAGTGGCTGTACGGCACCAAGCGCTATAGTTCTATTTCTGTAACGGCGCACTCGTGTCCTCTCTCTCGTTCCTGGCCTGTATTGCCGAGATTCCAACTGACAACGTGTCATTGCCGCACTAAACACATACACACACACACACACACACACATATGCGCAAATACAGATATGTAAGCATTACACAAATCTGATTGCTATATTTGACCAAATCTGCAATAAATAGCGCTGCATATACACAAGACGAGAGTTAGATAAGTCTTGTCTCGTTTTATTTTCCATTATTAATAAGGTGACCAAACGTACTCCTTTAGGGAGTTTTGAACTCCTTTTTTGTGGACAGTACTCCTTTTTAAACTGTACTCTCAAACTACTCCTTTTTGTGATTTTATACTCCTTTCTACTTCCAAATACATAAAAATTACAACGATTACTATTGATTTTCATATTATATAAAAAATATATCGACAATTGAGGGGTATGCAGCAACAAAGAGTTAACTCCAGTTTTTATAATTTGTGGGAAAATAGAAAAAAACTGTTTAAAAAATGGAGAATGTCTTCGTCCAATTATTATTTGTCACCGACCACATGTTTTGACCAAATTCCATTGAGAAATTCGTCAAATTCGCAATTCTAGAGTCAATTTTACTCTGGAGTTAACTCCTTTTTGACCCAAATAGTTGAAAATTATTTTCTTTTTAAAGTAAGGAAGCATTGAATAAGAACAATTTTCAAGAAAATTAGTTTATTTCAAGAAAGAACACAGTAACGAGTGTACTAACTAAATTCTAAGCCCAAAAACAGAGTCAGCTCCTGGAGTTAACTCCATTTTTTTCCAAGCGAATGAAGCAGCTAACTCATTCTAGCGGATACCTTGAGAATTATTATCAACGGTAGGTAACTCTTTGTTGAACCAAACGAAAGAAACGGTTATTAACTCTGTTTGGCCTAAAAATGGAGTTAACTCGTTGTTGCTGCAAACCCCTCAATTACCATAGATCATTACAATTAAAAAAGGTCATTACAATTGGACAGTATTTTTTTTAATAATCTTATGACTACTTCTTTTATGCCAAAAATAATTGGTCACCTTATTATTAATAAAGAATTCTACGAGTTGTATATTCGTCTCAATCTATGTAGATCATTTAAATAAACGACCCTTTCGTATTGGAAGTAAACTTTAAAATATTAAAGAGGTTGACACCATAGAAAAATAACAGAGAAGTTTCGAAGAAACTTTGAAAATAATAAGACTTTTATATTTAAAAAAAACTTTTCAAGGTCGTTAGGAGAATAGTTTAAGAGATATTATATAAACAAATTAACATACATTCTTATGAGAACTGCATAATTTCGAGACATGACACAATTTTTCAAAATAATGTGACAGAAATAATTGGTAAGAGCTAATTTTTCGGGCAGTTGTCTACGTTGTCGTATTATTTCACTTGACGTTTCGACTCTCTGAAGAAGACTCCGACATGAGAGTCGAAACATCAAGTAAAATAATACAACGAGGACAATAGCCCGAACAGTTAACTCTTATGGACAACGGCCACGAAAGCCAACAAAATACAGAAGAAAAGAAAGAATTTGATGAAAATTTGAGCATGCATTATTTATTCATTTACAAATATACCTGTACATTTTCAGAATAATTAAGTAACGCGTTTTTTTTTTAATTAAAAAATGATAAGTATGTGAAAAAATAGATAGAGACGCATCTATGAGATTTCGCATGCTCCAGAGAGAAACATACTTTGTTTCACTCTATGCTTATCCACAGACGCTTACCCATACACCGTGCCCCGCATCACCAACCAAACAACCTATAGTGTCAACCTCCTTAAGATATCTTGAAGAACACCCATACTTATTGTTAGACTTTGTATTATCCACCACATCACGTTGGCCGTGTGTCACGTGTCTAGCGGCGAGCTGTTGCATTGACAGGTACTTACCGGCTAACACTTCTGCTTTCCTGTTACACAAGCACGCGACACATTGCACCCAACGCGAGCTGTTCCGCACGAACGAACAACACTATGACGTAAACGCGACAATAAAATCTGTTTCGATGTGATTTGTCTTATAAATATCAGAGATTTGTAAGCACAATCGACTAGCTTTATAAGAAAAACATAATTTAAATAAGTATGGAAGAAATTGGAAATTCTGTTGATAAAAAAGTGAGGTGAAATTAAACTTCACAAGCATAACTATAATTATAAATATGCTTCTATAAACGGGAGGTAATAGGTAGCTTTATAATATAACGGATTTTCAGCTTTATCGGACTCTTCGTTCAAAGTAGTTAGTTTAATTAAGGTTATACTGTATTAGCCGTTCAGAAACCAATACAATATTCGAAAATAATGCATTGTAACTTGTAACAGTATTACCTAATCAAAAATAGGTCGTTCAAATTTCAATATGATTAAGTTTATACGCAGGGTCTGAAAAGGTTGTGTATTGATAATAATTTAATTTCAAAATAAAGGAGGGAGGGGGATAATTTCAAGTCAGAAATTGGTATTAGAAGATATAGATAACCCTCAATGCAGTAGTTTTAAAACTTTTTAAACTGTCGCAACATCTTACAATTATCACCTTGCGAGTTTTTTTATCCATTAAGAATCTAAAATCTAGGCTTCTTTAAATTAAAGTTTTGAATAAATAATCGTCAAATTTTAAATTTCGTATTCTGTTGAGTGGAGAGGGTATGTCGGAAAACGGAACCTGGAGTGGGCGGTCCGCATTTTATGGACCGCTGCGCAGAAGTAAGAAATTTACTTTGTGTGCGCTCACCACTATGTACTATGTACCTTGCGGTGCACACACAACTACTGCATAGCGGTTCAGCACGAGAGACCATCCACTTCGGAGGTCATATTGTGACATAAAATTGTATTACAAAGATACATTGTTCATACTCCTTTTTAGGGTTCCGTAGAAAACTAGGAACCCTTATAATTTCTCCATATCCGTCCAAAATTTTCCAAAAATTTTGAGATAATAAGATGAAATTTGGTATACGGTCGTAGTTTAATGACCCAAAAACAGAAATGATAAGGTTTTTGTAAAAAAAAAATTTCACCTACCCCATTGAGTGGGGTGTCATTAGAAAGGTCTCCTAAAATTCAACAAAAAATGTATCAGAACTTTTTGATTTTAACCCTTAAATCACGATGTATTTGCTCTCCAAAGTCGTTAAAAAAGCGCCCCCCCCCCTCTATTTTCTAAACTATCAATTTAAAAAATCTGAAAAAATTCCAGAATGTAGCTTTTAATTAGTACTTTCATTGAAAATTATAACGAACATTGTCAAAAATATTTTGGACCCCCCTTCTATAGACTGAAAAGTGAACTCTCATTTTTTCCCCACTTACTCCATTGAGTGGGGTGTCATTTAATAGGTCTCCTAAAATGCAATACAAAATGTCAGATAACTTTTTGATTTCAACCCTTCAGTCACGAAATATTTGCTTTTTAATGTCGCTATCAGAGCGTCCCCCCCCTCTATTTTCTAAACTATCGATTAAAAAAATCTGAAAAAAATTCAGAATGTAGCTTTTAATTAGTACTTTCACTGAAAATTATAACGAACATTGTCAAAAATATTTTGGACTCCCCTATCATAGATTGAAAAGTGAAGTCACATTTTTTTCATTTACCCCATTGAGTGGGGTGTCATTTGATAGGTCTCTTAAAATGCAATAATAAAAGCCAAATGACTTTTTGATTTTAACCCTTCGGTCACGAAAATTTTGAAAAAACTTTTTTTTATAAATCGTAGTGAGAATGACTACGGAACCCTATCATATGCGTGCCCAACAAGCACTTTCCCGTTTTATTCTATGCTTCATGTCTTCATTATAGTCTGTTTCATTCAATTTAGCAGTGATTACCGGGGATTTGACGGTACGAATCGTGAATCGTACCGTCTTTCCCGGCAACCACTGCTAACTTAAATGAAACATATTTGTCAATATCGGAAATAAAACAATAAATAGTGGATACAGCCAACTTGAGCTTTGGTAGAGACAGAGGGCAATACAATTAACATATATTTTAAGAAAACTCATTTTAATTTAATATTTAGATATATATTCTTTTATTAATCTTCAAATAAACCAAAGCAATTTTTTACAAGATGTCGAAATGTGTAATATTGAATTGATTTTATTTGTGTAGAAAAGAAATTAATAAATTCCATAGACAAGAAGAAGGGTGTTAAGAAGTTTGAAATTTCAAAAACAATGAAATTATGATCGAAAAATGTCGTGAAAATTAAGAAAATTACACTCTTAAGTAGCATTAGTTAGCATTGTGCTAAATGGGTTTAAACTTTCGAATGTGTTTTTAACCCTTAAAACGTCTTGTTAGTCTATAATACTACGTGTGTGCAAAGTTTCATGAAAATCGGCGTGTGGCACTTGGGTAGTGTTACTTGTAAATTGTATGGACTAGTTTTTTTTATATTACAAGATATATTTACTCAAAAGTATGCAGATAAAAATTAAAATTATGTATACAGTCTAAAACTGAAATAAAATGAACTTATTACATAATTTACATTAAAAAAATTCATTTTTATATTTGAGTGACATGTAACACAATTAAGACAATACGAATATTTCCCAACCACTTGAAGTAAACAAAAAGTATACGTAAATTTGATTACCCTCTACCGTGTCTGCCTTCCTCGTTTCATAATCTTCAGAAATATTCTTACAGTTTAGCAAAACGTCAGTCTAATGAAGTGGAACGAAAACGTATTTAATTCAATTTTTCAAGAACAGCCAAGTATGAAATTGTCTTACGTTGTAGATACGAGTACGTATAGTTAATAGATAAAAAGGAACGGTTTTTTTCTTCTTGTTCAAAGGTCACCTTTACTGGGCTGGTTTTATAAGTAAATTATCTTTTTATGATGTTTTTTATATGATTTTGAAATAAATTATATTACAGTGATGCCTCGCATAACGAACATAATATGTTCCAGGAGCAAGTTCGTTATGCGAAAAGTTCGTTATGTGAAACGCGTTTTCCCATAACAATACATGTTAAAAATGTTAATTCGTTCTGTAGCGTAAAATATGATACAGTAACATAAAAAAGATTGTACACACATTTTTTATTTTTTAGTCAGACTCAGATTTAGGAGAGTCTACCGAAGCTTGCAGGGTCAAATCCTCACTCACAAAATTACATTTATTAAAACAAACACGTGTGTGAGTTAAACGCAAAAAAGAACGATTGACGCGCGTTGATACATGTTCGTGCAAGTTTGAGCATCGACTGTGTTCAGGTGGCAAAATGAAACACGATGCAGTTCATTGTGTGAGTCGCGTAATGAACGAACAGAATGTTCGTTGAGCGCAGCGTTCGTTGTGCGAGGCATCACTGTATTTTTAAATGAATATACAGTGAAACCTGGATAACTGGAATCTCAAGGGACCAGTTATTGTATTCCCATTTACTCAGTTATAATAATAATAAAGGCTTTTATTAACATGAGTTTGAATTACAAAAGAAAAATATTTGAACATAATAAATAATTCATTATAAATATATGTACATAATATAAAGAAATAATTGTTAAAATAAATGCAATTCTAAAATCAAAATATTATAAAGTACTTATATCAGTTAAAAATAAGTAAAGTTAAGTAAATAAATGAGTATTTTCTCATGTCACCCACTACTGGGTATAGGCCTCCCCCATTTTTTCCATTCTTCTTGGTTACGAGCTTTTTGGAACCAATGTTTATCCACCCGCTTCAAATCGTCGCGCCATCGTTTTTTTTTGTCTTCCAACTCTTCTTTTTTCTTATATTGGAACCCAGTTTGTCGTTACCCCCCAATTAATTTACCCAGTTATAGAGGTGCAAATGTCGAAGTGGCGGTACCTCAGTATGAATTCTAGTTATAGAAGTTTCCCACTTATCCAAGTCCCACTAAATCAAGTTTCACTGTACTTTTTTTTTAATTTATATATTTCAAAGAGAAAATCGGATAAAATTTTTAATTATGTATATTAATCGTGTTGAAATGTAAACCACAAGGATTTTAATAAATTGATGGAGTGGATATTCGAATGGATGAAAAAGGAATTAAGATACTGGCACTAGTCTTGGACGCTTTAAGAGCAATTTATATTGTTTTTTGAGGTTGATACACTACTTTATTGTAATTCTCATGAACTCATGTTACTAATAAAACAACTAACTCTTTATTAAATCAATTTAATTACCAAAGACTGCAAATGTTAGTTTGTTTTTTAAATTATAGCTTTTTATTTTGTTTATGTTTTTTCTCAAGTAATGGATAAAGTAAACCCAGTAATGGTGCTAGCTTTTCGGGCTGTTGTCCACGTTGCAGTATTGTTTTACTTGACGTTTCGACTCTCATGTCGGAGTCTTCTTCAGAAGTGTTTCTGAAACACTTCTGAAGAAGACTCCGACATGAGAGTCGAAACGTCAAGTAAAACAATACTGCAACGTGGACAACAGCCCGAAAAGCTAGCACCAATGGACAGCGGCCACGAAAGCCTACAGAAGAAGAAACCCAGTAATGAACACTTGCTAATATAATGATTACAAAATGATTAGTACTACTTCACAAATGTTATAAAATTGAAAACAATGTCAAGCATTTACTCAATAAAATCCATTTTTCTTGATAATGTGCTGAACTGCGATAATTATTTGTCCACTGTTTTTAAATTAATTATCAATTTTCATCAAATCACGTTATTAGACAGTTAAATGTATATAGATTTACATATATCCAGTAATGACAGTAATCAAATATCAACAAATATTTCTAATTCATTACATTTAATTTAAAAAAATTGGGACATTGTTCAAGAGTGGTGCCAGTGCCAGCAGGCTCGGTTAGAGGAAGGGCTAGGAAGGCCATATGGCCCAGGTCCCCTGTTTCTTAAAAAAACCTGGTTTTTAATACTAAAATAATATCTGGAAGTTATAAGAATTTTACTAGTACGAAATTTGTTTGGAATGTCCTAACGCTCAGGTGAGGGAGGGGGTATGGGGCCCCCAAAATGTGGGTTGGCTCGAGCCCCGTTGAAGCTTTTTCAGGGCCTGGGTGCCAGTACTTTATAGATGTTTCTTTTTGTGCTAAAATAACCATTATTGATATTACTGAAACAACCTGTTGAGGAGTTTTTGAAAGATATCGATACTTTGGAAAAAAATGTGCTTTGGTTTGATTAAAATCAAATTTCTTTATAATATCAGGCATTATTAACTTCTCGTTCATACAGAATGGATGTTATTTTTTCACCCCCCCCCCCACTTCAAAAAAATAACACATTTATTTAAGCCTATATGAAAAAATTATCGAAGGGCATCAATTTTACTAAGTTTTTTTATAAAATTATTTTTTCTGCTTTTCCAGGAACGTACCAAGGCCAATGGCTTCGTGGGATGCGACACGGATACGGTGTTCGAGCGAGCGCGCCGTTCGGTCTCGCGTCGCACTACCGGCCGAACAAGGCGGCCGTGCGCGCTAGTCTTACGTCATTGCGCAGCACGGGCGAAGGTGCTGCGGGCGCGGCGCCCTCGGGCGACCCGGCCGAGCGCAGGGACCGACGCATCGACGACTCGCGGGGAGGTTTCGTGCTCAAGGCGAAATCCGACGACCAGCCCGTGAGAAGGAGGTCGCTTGTGGAGAAGTCCAGTAATATTAAAAAGAGTCTGCTATCGGTAAGTAAAAAAGTGCATGGTTATGGAGGTTATACTATTATAAAAGGTGTATTGTACATTACAATATGTATGTTATAAGTTTTTTACGAACATATCATCGTTGCGCGTGCAAAATCTGCTACGTTATAAATGCATATTTTGTGCAAATAGCAGGTTTAAGTTGATATATTTTACTTCGGAGGCTTTGCAAATATTGTCATATGTACAACATAATTTTAATACTAATAATAATCACATGTTTATATGGTTTTAGACCCGAGCAGCCAAATATTTTATATAGGTAATTTTAGGTGCTGATTACGAATTCGCAGTCCGTTTTTTGCCATCAGATCAGGTTTTTGTGATAACCTAACCTAAAAGTACCAAAAATTACGATTTAGGCAACGTTTGAGAATTGATTACCGAGTAGGTAATTTTGTTCTACTGTTTTCGGTCACGGTAAAAAATAAATAGTAGGTACTATCTTTCGTCTTTCGTCTTACTTTTTACTGTAGGTACACTTTTTCTTCGTCCAGATATGCTAGTTTTAATATAGGTATGATACTTTTGTTAATAGAGTAGATACAAGTGAAACAATGGACTTTACTGCATGAAATATAACAATATCTTCAAACTATGTAGTATATTTTGATAAAAAATAATCACACAGTAAAAAGTAAAAATTTATTTTAAATAGAAAATATAATATTATTTCTTATCGTGAACGAAAACATGAGACAAAAATTACCTACTTGTTAATCAACATTGCCTAAATCGACACTTTCAGGTAAGGTTATCTAAAAACCTGAACTGATTGTGAAAATCGGGCGACGGATTTGAATTCAGCGCGCAAATATACGTAAAAAAAACACTTGTCTTATTGGTTCCAAAAATTTATCGATAGTTTTAAACTTGTGAATTGCACTTATAGTATAGACTAGACCCTTTTGAAACTTCCGTCGACCCCAAGGGGTCCACCTGGACCCCATTGGGAACTCTTGGTCTATGTAGATCTTATAATTGTTTCAAAATCAGTCTCATAGTCGAGAGTCGAGACTAGACCGAAGGAAGTCACGTATCATTACCAAAGTGAAGCAAATTGAATCAAGTGACATTATTAGTAAATGTGTGTGTATGAAATATATACCAACCTAACTATACCTAAAACTTTCAGCTAACTGTCGTTGATGTGTATCTATGAGTAGGTATAGACATTACGGAACTAGAACACCCGCTAAACTTGTTATTCAACAAGTTATACTCCAGTGTATTTATAGTGTTTGTATAAGGAATAATATGAGAATTGTTTCAGTCTATCTAAGTATTGTGTTAATGAATTTCAACGGATGATTGTTATAGTTTTGGTATTTTATAAACGTAATATTGGTAGTTGAACTTTAATGTTTGAAGTTGGGTTTGATATTTAATATCTGAACGTTTAATTTATTATTTTCTTCTAAAAAAATACAGAATTATTACACAGGTCCACAAAAAAGGTCGTACTTTTAACCGGAGTATATTTTTCTTAAATATTTTGACCGTGTTATTTGTGGTCAAAGCAAAAACAAAACTTTTAACTTTGGTTGTCTAACGTCCAGTATTATAAAGGAGTTAACCAATTTGCAAGAACTTCCAAATGGGGTATCAAACTTATATGACAGATCTCTTAGAGTTTTTTGGACAGATAGTTTCATGCATAGAAAGTAAAAACAAAGGTATGTAAAGTATATTTGTTAAGAACGATAAAAACCAACTTACTGCGCATGTAAATATCTAATAAAAACTCAAAGAAAACTGTCATATAAGTTTGATGTTCCGTTTGAAAGTGTTTGCAAGTTTGCAAATTTTGTTAGTTCGTTTATAATACCAGACATAAAACTAGGAAACAGTCAAAAAAATTCAAAGGTCAGATTTGGAAAGCAAAAAGTTTTTTCTTCATAACTCGGTAAAAATTGGTCATGCTCTATCATCCTGACAAATTTTCGAATACTTTTTGAAACGGCAAATATTAGGAAATTGATTTTTCTAAATAAAATATCGATTTAAATAAATTACATTTGATTGTAATTAAGAAAAAAGTAATTTTATCATTTATGTCATTTTTATCTCCAATCAATTAGGCACAAAGATTTTATTATATTAATAGATACGTCGTATAACGTAAAAGAAAGTCTTGTGGCACTCATAGCATTTATTTTATAAAGGCTTGTATTTTTTTTTTTAATTTGAAAATTTTTATGAAAATTAAATTTTTCTCCAAAAGTACCTATTACATTATGACGCCTAAATTAATGATTAAAAATACCACATATAATAGGGAGAAAAAAATAATTTTTATAAAAATTAATTTTTATTTTATTAATTTATATTATATAAATTATATTATTTTTGACTTTGATGAACAATAACATTGAACTGAAAACTCTAGCAATAACGGTTATACTAAAAAATATGTTAGTTAATAAATACCTATGAAACTGACTTATTGTGGTTAATCTAGTTACGTTATTTTGGAAGTTATGAGATAATCTTTGTTTGTAAGTACTACTGGAACTCTTTACAACATACTGTAGCTCAGAGGGTGTTGAAGATAAATCTCCCCTTCCTGTACAATTTTTTACTCCCAATGAGTCAATGAATCAGCTCCTTAAATATCTGTATCTCAAACCGGACCATCCTGTATATAACCCTTTTGTACATACATAAGTAGTTTTGTTAGCTGATAAAAATGGATGTGTATAGGTACGATTCAATTTAAATACAATTTGTTATTTTGCATAACATTTAATACAATTACAAAAATAACCGCTAATGTAATCATAATTTACATATCTTTATCTAATATTAGCTAAATATTTATATAAAGAGTTCCCGATTTGTATTGAAACATAATGTAATGTTTATATTAATTCTAATCCATTGAATGTTTGAACATTTCAGCATTCATTAAACTATTCAAATTGAACCACGATTGCGATACTGACAATGAGTAAAGCTATACTTAAGTACTTTTAAAAATGAATGTAATAATGTGATAGTAAAATAATAGAATTTATAACGTACTTTACAAAACACAAGTAACTAGTTGTTGATCTCATTAACTGTAACAATAATAAAATTAGATGAATATGCATATTCATATTGTTTTTAATTATTTATTAAAGCGGTGTGGAAATAATTATTGCTTCCTCGCAATATCGAAGATACGAGAAGCTTCGTTATCGTTTTAAAACGAGAAAAAAATTTGTTCTCCGATTTTAAAAATTTTACCGGATCTATCCGTTTCAGGTCAAGACAAACACTTTTTGTTCCGTGTCTGTCTGTGTGTCTGTCCCCCAATCCTTGTCACACGCTTAACTCATGAACCACTGAACCGATATTGATGAAACTTGGTTGGTTGGGTTTGGCTTGAGGACGGTCCCATTACAAAATAATGAAATTTGTGTGTAAGGGGGAGGGGTGACATCACAAAAGATTTATTTTTTGAAGATATCTCAAGAAAGACACATGTTACGTGAAAATTGTATAGAACCTTTTTTGTAGAGCATTCAATTCTCTATAATATAGATCACCTACTTTTGTTGTAAAATATTCCCTTACTCTCAATTTGACTTAAGAAAATCGTCATTTGTTTTTTTTAAAACTGCTATTTACTTTAACATATTTAATGTCACTTTGACGTTTTAAATGTCATTTTGACATTCGTATAGCAGAAAAATAATGAGTTTGATTGAAATTGTCAAAAAATTCAAAATATACGACATAATAACCAGGCGCGTATTAAGAAAAATGTCAAATTAAATTTTTTTATTAAAATCGTATGAAAATTAAATGGTTAACCAATGACAGGCAGTTCATCTGTATACTTTATCGGTTTTTTATTTAAATTGTTCAATAATTAACTACCTTTGATGAATTAACACGAGGAAGCATCGTGCATTTACAAGGCAAAGTATTTTTATATGTTATAGGAACATATTTCTATAATTTGTTGTATCGACTAAAATTTTTTAGACATTTTCGATTTGGTTGAAAATATGATTATCGTACAAAAACCATGCGAGAAGTTTTATTTCGAACAGCATGTTTAAATTTAGAAATAATAGGTTCTCTAACTTTTAGATTTTAAACTAAATAAAATTTTTGAAATAGCGTATAAAAAACTATATAATGACGTAATCTATCTCCTTACGAATAAAAAAATAAATATCGCTGAAAATTAAAAAAAATCTAATACCTACTACCTTAAAAATATTTGTCAAGTAAATGCATAGTGCTTCCTTGTGCCTAATTCACCAACAGTAGTTAATGATTAATGATTGAAAAGACACGTAACATCGTGTCGTTCTTGAGATAGGAATCTTGAAAAAAATATTTCGGAATGTCACTACTCCACTTTACACACGATTTTGATTATTTTGACCAAGTTTCATTAATATCGGTTCAGTAGTTCGTGGTGCGTGACAAGGATTCAGGAGACAGACAGATAAACCCACAAACATACATACAGACACGGAACAAAAAGTGTTTGTCTTGACCTGAAACGGAAAGATCCAGTTTTAAAACGATCACAAAGCTTCTCGTATCTTTGATATTGCGAGGAAGTACCTAAGTCGATTATTGTAGAAATTTTTTGTCGAATTTAAAAATACTATGAAATTATTATATAAAAAAACTTAATTGTATCACGAACGGTTTTAGACACATGCCTGCAGTTTGAAAATTTCATTTTTTTCTCCCATTAAATTTTTAAATAACAAATACGACAATATTTCTTTGCAAAATACAAAAATTCAAAAACAGAATACTTTAATATAAATTAAATCTTCCATATGATAAATATGACTATCTAAGTAATTTTACATTTTCTTTACACTGTAATCTCCATAACTGAAAATTTGAATCAGCCTTTGCAACAAGAGAAGTGTTTATACACTAATTGACTTTAGATGTCGAGCATATTAACGGAAATTGAATTTACAGCTTTATTAAACAGAATCAATTACCTTGATCTGCTTTCTTGCAAACTTATTATAATATTTATTAACTTTATTCATATATTGTTTATCTAATACTCTTTATAATGAAATTATGAATAGGGTAAGTGGGAAGAAATCGGTGTAATACGTATCTTATTTTAAAACTGTAACAAATGCATAAATGTGTGTATTGGTTCTTAAACTTTGTCGCAAAAATATATTTACTATTTTTATCGCATCGCAAAAAAGACAATACCTACGTTTTTTTGTCAGGATAACCTTTTTTTAAATTTTAAAACGTGGTTTTCACTTTGTCCGGTTTTGCAATAATATTTAAAAAAATGGGTTAGATTTTTCCAAATTATGTTACATTTTATTGTAGTACATACTTGTATGAAACTATGTTATCACCCTTACTTCTTTACAAATATCGATAATGGAATGGTGAGGGTCGAAAATTTGATCACCCAATTCTACCACTATGGGAAATTGGGTGATCATTTTTAAATTCACGAAAACATGATAGTACTAGGTACTGATAATATCAGCTAGTTTGTAGAAATTAATTTTACATGTTTTTTATCTGAAAATTAAATGTTTTCAATTTTTAATAATATCCCCCCCCCCCCCCCCCACTGACTCTTTATAAACATTTTATGTTTCATTTCTCCTTCAGATATACAATTTTTTTTGCTTTTTACATTCTTATACGATCATACAGTACAAGTATTGTAAATCCGATTTTTCCCCAAAATTCTTGATTTTGTTGGAATTCATTCTAACTGTTTTGGCGATGGCGTCTGTTTGTCTAAAACAAATTATAGAGGGGTGAAATTTTATATTTAAGATTAATATTTGTCTCGAATAAAAACCGGAAAAGGATGTTAATTTTCCGAATTAGAGAAAAATGTTTTTTTTATAATTACTGTAGACAATACTATTGTTTATAATTTATGTACTACTTTTCTATCTTTTATCAATTCGTCATAAATATTAAAAAACTAAATTAGAAACACATACACTGTTCACGATCATGTCAGTATTACGTATAAGAAAGTCCTGCAGATTTTTTATCCTTATAGAATATATGAGTATTCTTAAGTTGCTATTTATTTATATTTTACTATTCATTTTTATATATTTTTTTACATTCGTTCATAGCTATTTTTATTTCACGTCAACAAAACCGTAAAAAAATTTCATTAGTTCATTTGTTGGATGTTTCACAATAATTAAAAATAAAGTATGTGTCATAAAAGGAACGTTTCTTATTGTTTTAGTAGCATTAAATATATTCTATATTTAATTCAGGCGTAATAAGAAGATTTATAAATATTTTTAAAATCGTTGATTTCAATTTTCAACACTTTACTTCAATTACACTAAGCAACGAAAAACACTTTTGATCTGTCTTAGAGATCTGAATAGATGATCTCAACGATTGTTTTGACAGGCTGAAACCGAATACGTTGCCCAAATTGCTCTATCACGTCTGGTTTTCCTGAAATTTCCAAAAATTGTATGTTTTTTTATTAGTAATATTTTTTACAAAATCGGGCTTGACAGATCGATAACGAATTTAAGGGGGAAAGCCACTGTGACGAAAAAAAATTTGTTCTTACTTTTTTTAAGTATACAATTCATAAATATGTATACAAAAAATTGAGTTTAAATTCCGAAAATTGACGGAGTTACAGTCAATTTTGTGGGACGAGGTAGCGCGGCCGGTTATGATATAACAAAATATTAAACACGTTTATCCCGAAAGGACATTTTTCGACCTGGTTGACACGATTCCTCAAAGACTAATGAACCGATTTCATATTTTTTAAAAATTTTTTTCGTAATTATAGTAACTACCGTTGCACGTAGCCGATTTTTGAATTTTTGTTAATTACTATTTTTAAAACCGCTCTAATAAAAAAAAATAGGTCTTAAAAATGAAAAAAAATTTCAAACGATCGCCATTTTGTGAAAAAATAAAATAAAAAAACGGCTACGTACAACGTTAGCTACATTCATATAGATATGGATAAACATTTTTTTTTTTCATATAACCCTTTTCGAAATTTCGAGTGAACCATAGAGAAAAATATATTTTTTTGGTCGTCACATCGAGGCTCATAACTTTCTAAATATTTAATATTTTTCAATAAAAAATAATATACTTAATAAAACGTCATTTACCTGATTCAAAAATAATTAGTTATATCTGTGAAAAAAATTCCCAAACATTGACAATTTTTTGACCCGTCACAGTGGCCATCCCCCTTAATAACAAATATAAAAATATAAGCCTGTATGTTAATTTGAAACAAAAAATTCTAGTATTCCTGTATAAGAGCCTTTATACTCATGTATACTTTATATTTAATTGTAAATTTCAAACCATTTATTTAAAAAAATGCCTTTTATTCTATCAGATATTCGAACAAAAGTTAACAGGATTTACTTTGACAGGGTTTGAAGATACGCAAGCAGCGAAGCACGGGCGACTTGGAGAAGCGAGGTGCGGGGACAGGCAGCATCCGCAGCACCGGTTCCAGCACGTCCTGGGTCAGCACCGAGTCAGCGCAGTCCGCCATGACCAATGCGTCTATACATACCGACTCGAATGCCAGCTTCGTCATTGAGGTCTGTTAAATGTTCAAGTATATCTGTACTCATATTAAAATGCATGATTAAAAATAATAATGCTTGAATAGAAATACAGTAGAAACCGGTTATAACGACATCAGTTAATACGACGTATCGGTTTTAACGACTCAAAGTAAAAGTTCAACTGAATCCTATGTAATTACATTTTTACCGGTTATTACTATTCGCTTTTTACGACCAATATGACCGGTCCCTTCAATGTCCTTATAACCAGTTTCTACTGTGTATGACTTTAGGACTCTGATAATGATAGCATTGCTATCGAAACAATTTTTATGGTAAGAGGATTTGTATTTTACAGAAATATTTATTAAATACAGTTATATTTTTTTCCTTTATACAGATGAAAATTAGCTATAAGTGGGCTTTCACACCGGAACAATATAGCAATATAGTAACTATTCATTAGAAACTAGCAATATAGCGATATTATATTGCTTTATTAGTGTGAGACAATATGTCCGATTCAATGTATATTGACAGATAGTAATAATATCGCTAGTTATAAGTTGCTAGTTGCTATATTGCTATATTGCTCCGGTGTGAGAGCCCACTAAAACGACGCATAGAGACGAAAAAAATTATACTGTTTTGATTAAACAAACATAGAACATTGTAACTATAAACTGCAGAAACTTTGCAATTGTCTTCAAATGTTTATAATTACAGTCGTAAGACGACTCGAGGGCCATATCTGGTTCATTTGAGTAATTTTTCTATCTCGGAGTAATATTTTGAATATCACGAATTTTCTATTCAAACTCCCATCTTAACGTCAAATAGTTGAAGAGCCATTTAGGTAATTTTGAGAGCTTATTACTCGAATTTTTTAGGGTAGTTTTTATATACAAAAATCAGCATTTGTTTCGTTTTTCACGTCAAAAATTTCCGAATTTATTCGATACATTGGTCCAGTTTTTTGGTCGTGAGAATAATCGAAAGTAAATTTTTTTATCTTCGTTTGGTTGCAAACACAACTGTATGATGGATAAAAATTAACAAATAAAAAATAAATAAATACTTCGTGCCCACAAAAAAAGATATATTTCTATTAACATTTTTTGACTTTTTAATAATTTTACTTTGAGTAATTTGAAACATCCGTACTCTTCAGTTCTTTCTTTTTCTATCGTTTGTTGTAAATCGTTGACCCTATGAGAAATAAGAAAATGATATTTTTGACCCATATAATCTTATAAAAGTGGCCTACTCAAGAAAAAATTAAAAAACAAAAAAATACTAGATAAAAGCGGCAGGCCCACTGACTCCATACACCCCAGGTTTAAATAATTATTGATTGATTTTAGAAATCCATAACAGTTATTATCATTAAACCGATTTTATCACAATGGGTTCTCAAGAAAAAACGAATTATGGGTTAAATTATTGGGAGACTGTAGCTCCCACAAAAAATTGTTCATTTAAAATAGTTCATATAAAGTATTTTGATTAGAATATAACTTTCGCAATTCACTGTTTAAGTTTGAATCTCCATATAATGAATATTTTAAAGTAATTCCAAAGTTTTTGTATGATTTACAATTCCCGAGTACTATGTCATCAAACCAAAGATGTTTTAATCTGCATCGTATATTTGATTCGATTAAAATGTGCAAATAAAAATTAATTAAAAAAAGGTTATATAAACTTCAGACCCTTTTGGTCCATCCTATATATACAGGCTTACACATTAGGAGTGGATATCGACTTTATTTTCGAAACTATAAAAGTTAGAACAATATTTCAAATCGTAACTACCCTTCAATTAGCATTTGGAAGAATAATAAAAAATCATGCCACCCCCATTCACACTCGCATCGCCCACAGGCCTCCCAACTTTGAAATTTCAAATGGAACCCCCCATATTTTATTTCAGAATTTGAAAGATCAATTTTATTAATGAACATTTTACTTCAAACAATTTTTTCTATGATGGACCATTTCGGAAATATTGGGTAATATTTCTATTTTTTTATTGTATAGTATTTTGGTCACATTAGGAGTGGATATCGACTTTATTTTCGAAACTATAAAAGTTAGAACAATATTTCAAATCGTAACTACCCTTCAATAAGCATTTGGAAGAGTAATTTAAAATCATGCAACCCCCATCCATACTCGCATCGCCCACACGCCTCTCAACTTTGAAATTTCAAATGGAACCCCCCATATTTTATTTCAGATTTTGAAAGATTAATTTTATTAATGAACATTTTACAAAAAGCAATTTTTTATATCATGGACCATTTCGGAAATATTGGGTAATATTTCTATTTTTTTATTGTATAGTATTTTGGTCACATTAGGAGTGGATATCGACTTTATTTTCGAAACTATAAAAGTTAGAACAATATTTCAAATCGTAACTACCCTTCAATTAGCATTTGGAAGAGTAATTTAAAATCATGCAACCCCCATCCATACTCGTATCGCCCACACGCCTCTCAACTTTGAAATTTCAAATGGAACCCCCCATATTTTATTTCAGATTTTGAAAGATTAATTTTATTAATGAACATTTTACTAAAAGCAATTTTTTATATCATGGACCATTTAAGAAATATTAGGCAATATTTCTATTTTTTAGGGTATAGTATTTTTGTCACATTAGGGTGGACATCGACATTATAACAGTATTTTTATTTGTGTGGACGATGCGAATATGGGTGGGGGTAGTAATAATTCGAAATATTACTCTAACTCTTAAAGTTCCGACATTAAAGTCGATATCCACTCTTAAAGTGACAAAAATACTATACCCTAAAAAATACACATTTTGCCCAATATTTCTTAAATGGTCCATCATAGAAAAAATTTCTTGAAGTAAAAAGTTCATTAATAAAATAGATCTTTCTAATTCTGAAATAAAATATGAGGGTTACCATTTAAAATTTCAAAGTTGAGAGGCGTATAGACGATGCGAGTATGGATGGGGGTTGCATGACTTTTTATTATTCTTCCAAATGCTAATTGAAGGGTAGTTACGATTTGAAATATTGTTCTAACTTTTATAGTTTCGAAAATAAAGTCGATATCCACTCCTAATGTGTAACCCTGTATAAAACACAAATATAAAATACACAAGGTATATTATTACGAATGAGTTTATTTATATGCCATGCAAATAATATAAATAATTTCCTCATTTAATAAATAATGAAGAGGCCATTCAGAAACTGAAACCGAATCTAACCACCTACGTTCAAATGTTTCATTTCCTTCAAAACATCTTATTTAACGTTAATATTTACCATAAAGAACACAATGGGAACTGTTTATTTAGTAACTTGTCTTTCATATATGAAGGTATGTACGCAGTGGCCTAATTGCACAGGAGAACACCTAATAATTAGATATATACATTATACATATACAAAATATACATATTCCTCTCGTATTAATACATTTCCACATTATGGTTTTGTTTTTATAACTAGGCAAGGAAAGATATATGATTCATAGCACCCTGTCTGGCATTGAAACAAATGTACTCCGTAAATATGTGCTCCGAAAAATTAGCTGTGTATTATTCGGATCTTAAAATAAATATTAAGTGTTTGAAATCATAAAATTAATTGATATTAAATGTTTTATACTGTCTTATAATGTTTTATATTATCTTGGAGAAGCACCAGAAGACAAAATATACAAAAAAAATCGTTCCTAATTGAATTTTCTTTTTCACGTAAAATCAGATCCCTGAAACAAAAATATAGGTTCTCATTTAAAAAAAAATCACCAACTAAAAAAATATACATAGTGGAACCTCATTAGTAAGGTTTACTTTAGTACGTTTTTCACCATAGTCAGTTATTTAGGCCCCAAATTTCTTCCATTAGATCCCATGTTAAAAATTTTACTAGTACATTTTTCTCGTTAGTAGGTGTTTTCCCCCTAGTCCCTTAAAAATGTACTAACGAGATTCCACTGTATATGAACATCAAAAAATAAAAAGTATTATGATATTGCCCCCTTAAAACTGAATAACTTTTATCTGAAAATTTTTTCTGTAAATAGCTTACGTTTCGAAATATAAATTCGAAACGTTTCATTTTGAACACCCAGGATATAGGTATTAATCTATTATCTGTCAAAAAATAGGGTTTAATGTGGTAAATGAATTAATAAAACAAATACGTGTATTAACTTAAAATAACTTAAATTATAGATATTGTACACAAAAGTCTTAAATACTAATACGATTATAAAAATTGAGTATCTTAACTAAAGGTTAATGATAGATAATGGGTTAAAATCAACATAAAGTATTGATATTTGGTAAAATCATGAAAAAACTAACAAATATTCGAGTTTTGTTGTAATTTATAATTAATTGAAATCAACTTATAAAAGTTTAAACAATTGTTGAATAAGTTAACTTTTGTATAACGTAACTTCCCCTAAAAGTTCCTACTACCCACCACTGGTTTAAACACAGAACTGTAAATAATGTACTGCACCGTTAGAAAGTTTGAGGTAGGCACAGATTTAATTATTCATGAGCTCGTTCATTCAGGCAATAAACTCAGAAATTACTATAGAAACATCACACAACGCATTACATAATACATATAAATGTTAATTTTAAAATTGAATCGTATATTTACTAATGGCAAGGATTTAAGTCTTCATGTTAACTTCTGAATTCTAATAACAACTGTCTCATTGCTTGCGATTATTGTTATATGACACGACTTGCCTCCAGAAACCAAGAAATAATTTTCGTTATATCCAAGCTTTATGAAGATTCATCAAAATTAAGGGGTTACATACAGTTAAAATTTTCAAAAAATATAAAAATTTTTTATTTCATTTTCGTAATGTACATATATTTAAGTACACACAAAAAAAATTCAAGTCAATCCGGCGATTATTTTCGAAGTTACACGCATATTTGTAAAGACGTCTCAGAGCGTTTGAAAGTAGGAGGCCGGAGTTAAGGAGTTATATACAGTTAGAATTTTCAAAAAATTGATTTTTTTAATTCCATTTTCGTAATGTACAGATATTTAAATACACACACACAAAATTTCAAGTCAATCCGGCGATTATTTTCGAAGTTACACGCATATTTGTAAAGACGTCTCAAAGCGTTTGAATGTAGGAGGTCGGAGCGGCAGCGCGTTTTTCTCAAATCTACGTTTTCAAAGTCGGTGACCACTATTCCTCGGAAACGGCTGAACCGATCAATCTCAAATTTTAACACAAGTTTCTTAAGAATATTTTTTAGTAATTAATCGAAGGTTTTATCTCACCGATAAATATTTATTTTTTTATAAACAATTTAAGGTCAAATTTTTGTCGAAAATCGATATTTTTTTTTTGAGAAGCCGCCATTTTGTGAAAAAAATTTATTTTGCTTATTCCTTCGATTAAGTACAAGATTATACATTACTTTAACGAAATTCGTTTGGGTTTTTTATTTTAAATGATCCAGTCCAGAGATATAGTGGTCACCGCAAAGCGCCTTTTTTGAAAGGACCTCCTGGAGAACAGCTGTAGTAGCTTTCGAAATTATTATTTTTACAAATAAAAAATGTTAAAATACAAATAAAAGTTACCATAATATGTGTACAAATTTTTACATTAATAAATTTAAAAGTCTTCTCTTAAAAAATTCTTGAAAAAAACCCTTTTTTGGCCTTCTGACTGTATGTAACCCCTTAAACAAAATTTATCAAAACACACACGTAAGTGTTGCCGCGCAACCCACTTGGACACAACTCAAAAAATACCCTTGCCAATCGATTCGTGAATCAATACCGAGTCCGAGGTACCTACATGCAGCCATATATGAAAAAAATTGAGGGGGGGGGTCGTGACCGGAAAAATACTTAAAATGGGCTAAGTAGAACCAAAGACCTACCATTTAGTGAAAACCCGAGATTCTAGGTGGTCAGGGGGCCGAGATCTCGCGGTGGAAGACAGACGGACGGACAGAAAACCGAGCATATAAGCGCTACCATTTCATAGGTCGCGCTAAAAACGACACTTTTTGATCAATTTGTGATTGACGTGATGAAAATCATTCTTAGCAACATACAGTGGGAAAAATACAAAACATCTGAGTCCAAATTTACGGGACAGTCTGTAAATACGGGACAATAGAAAATACTAACCTAATATTTATTTTAAATGACTTACAAATAGACGCACAAAAACCAACCAAGATCTCCTATCATTATATTATTAATAAATGTATTTGTATGAGTATCTAAACAATTATTTCACATACAGGATGAACAAATGGACGCAAGCGTTACAGAGACATACATGGGCGAATGGAAGAACGACAAGCGATCAGGTTTTGGTATCAGCGAGCGATCGGACGGTCTGCGATACGAAGGCGAGTGGTTCGCGAACAAGAAGTACGGATACGGTGTGACCACGTTCCGTGATGGCTCTAAAGAGGAGGGAAAGTACAAGAACAACGTCCTCATAACCAGCCAGAAGAAGAAGCACCTATTCCTCATCAGGTCGGCCAAGTTTCGTGAGAGAATCGACGCTGCGGTCAACGCGGCGCAACGAGCATCGAAAATCGCGCTTCAAAAAGCGGATATTGCGATATCGAGGTTAGTAAAAAAAATTTATAAATTTTTCCTGGAACCTTACATTATTTACTCTCTATGCTCAAAATTTGTATAGTTTCAACCACTTTTTAAATAATAATACATTTTTGAAATCAGCTCAACAAGACGCATATTTTGTACATGTATAGAAAAAATAAATTTTTATGACGTAGTTGATATTGCTAAATTTCGTTTAATAGTGGTTTTTCGAGATTATTGATATTTGTCTTGGAATGAGCAAGCATTTAGCTCAATTGATTAAATAGTTTTTTTGTTGTTCTACATACATACAAACCAATAAGAGTTATAATTAAGTTATAATAATAGAAAACTATAGACAAAAATAATTATTTCCAATATCATGATTTATCGTTAATTAAAAGAATTCCAAAGAAACAAATTTTAGAGAAAAGTTAGCCAAAAATACTAAGAATCTATTAAAAAAGAAACTATAAAAATGTCACAAAAAAATATAAAAAAATATAGATATTATTTGACTGATTGTACACTTTTTACTTTTAATAAATATAAAAATATAATATAATATAAAAATAAAAATATAATATACAGTGGTGCCTCGCATAACGAACGCCTCGCATAACGAACGCTGCGCACAACGAACTTTCTGTTCGTTCATTTCGCGACTCGTACAACGACCCTCGCTTCGCACAACGAACTGCATCGTATTTCATTTTGCCGCCCGAACGCTCCTACGTATCACGAAGTCGCCCGAACTTCCAAAGTCGCACGCAGTCGATACTCAAACTTGCATGAACATGCATCAACGCGCGTCAGTTGTTCTTTTCTGTGCTTAACTCACACACCTTTTTTTTAATAAATGTAATTTTGTGTGTCTATATTATGAGTTCTAAAAAAAGCAAGAAGGTTATTTCTGTTGAAATGAAACAAGAAATAATTAGAAAGAGGATTTGACCCTGCAAGCCTCGGTAGACTCTCCTAAATCTGATTCTGACTAAAAAAATAAAAAACGTGTATACAATCTTTTTTATGTTACAGTACCATATTTTATGCTACAGAACGAATTAAAATTTTTAACATGTATTGTTATGGGAAAACGCGTTTCACATAACGAACTTGCTTCCGGAACGAATTAAGTTCGTTATGCGAGGCACCACTGTAATATAAAAATAAAAATATAATATAATATAAAAAGTTTAGGTGCTCCTTGGAGTGAAAATTATGGATTTTCGTAGATTGAGCCTATTGCAACATTTGATTAGCATACTTTGAATTACCATTTCCCCAAATTACAAAAAAATTCAACTAAAAGGTAAAATCCATGTACCTGTGTCCAAATTCAAAAATATTTATTTTGAATTTTTAAACGGCACTAAATGCGGTTTGGTTCCATCAACACACTAAATGAATTTACTCAAATTTATGGTATACATGGTCAGAATTGGAAATTAAAACATGAATGTAAACTACACAAAATCGTTTGATTAGGATTATGAGTAAATAATAATTTTCATGCTAGTCCTGTATTTCCAATATTCGATTAATAATTTGTATGTCTAACTGATCACGATATTAATGACTTGAACCTGTTATGAATTAGAAATGAAACGACGAACAGTGGAAGAATTAAAGTTGACCTGTTGATATCATAATTATGAAAAGTGAAGGTAGAAAAGTTTTTGCCTAGCGGTTAAATATATTTTCAATTTTTTTTTCTAGAGAAGACAGGTAGAAACTATTGACTTTTCTATATTTATTTATTAGTAGTGATTTACATTCATAGTTTTATCTACTTGTCAATAAATTCTAAATATTGTTATGTACTTTATATCTTTTATGCGATTAATGTCAAAAATAGTTTTTTTCCTTCAATAATTATTTTATAATATCTAAAAACTTAATTTTTTTCAATACGAAAGAAGAGCAATAAATTGACTTACTTTTATTTTGTCAAGAACACGCAACAGCCTTTGTCATTAAGATTGAAATTACTTCTTACAAAGTTAGTAATTATATAAGATTCTAAACTACTTCAAGTTTTTTAATTAAAGTCAGATATGTTTAGCATACTAACAACATAAGTATTTCGTAATATATTATATGGTAGGTACATACATAATGAATGTTATATATAATATCATAATTGAAAACACTTATTTCAAAAGGAGCTCTACGCAGATCTTGCTATCAAATAATGAAATTTCCAGCCCACAGATTCTTGCTTTTTATCTTGTGATGTATTTTAACCATAATTGAAATCGAGATGAGTTGTATATTTATAAAGAAAACCATCACCTGTACCAGTAGTTCTTAATCGGTTTACATTCTACATAAAAATGATCTAATTTTAGTTTATCATTGATACATTATCGAATGAAAATAATTAATTACCAAATGATATAGAGAGTGAGTTAATTACAGAAAATGACCGGATGAAGTTTGACAGTTCAAATAATACAGTGTATAACTGTTTTGATTGTAGGTTATTGTTTCACATCAATGGATAATTTGTTAATGTATTAACTGTAGTTTAAAGTGGATAATGAAACAGTACATTAATATGTATTTAAAAGTACTATTATGTACTTTAATGTAATTGTTAATTTTTGGTAGAAAAATTTCAATAAATATGTTTATTAAGAGCAATATAGCAATATAGCAACACAGCAATAAAGTAACAACCAATTATCAACTAGTAATATAGCGATATCATATTGCTTAGCTATGAGAAAATGTCCGATTCAATGTATATTGACCGATAGCAATAATATCGCTAGTTATAAGTTGCTAGTTGCTATATTGCTATATTATTTCGGTGTGAGAGCCCACTAAGAGGGATAAACAGTAGAAAGCAATATGATGCAAGCTAGAGATAAATGTGAAATATAAGAACAAAACTTCAAAAAGAATTGAAACTTTTTGTAAATTTATTTAATCTATTAAAGTACAAATATTTTATTAAGTTTTAAATAATTAATTTGTGTAATTATTTTAGGACTGCAACAGCTCGAGGGAAAGGCGAGCTAGCTGACATTGCAGCCGATCACGCTAGAGAAGACTCCGATATAGCGCAAGCGACTGCGCGACAATTCGCACCAGATTTCAAACAGCCGGGATTAGATAGGTTACGGGCGCGCGATACGAGGAAGTACATACCACCTCCAGAAGATGCGATTCCCGGCAAATCCATCCTTAGTAATAAAGATGCGCCTAATCAGGTACCTAATCAAGTACCCAATCAATTGCCTAATCAAATGTCTAATCAAATTCCAAATCAATTACCTAGTCAAACTGCATCACAAATTCCTAACCAATTACCTAGTCCAAATCAAGTGAAACAAAATTCGACAATGCAACAACAACCTTACAGTCCGTATAGTAGTGTTAAACAACAATCTTTAGATTCGTATCAGCAACAACAACAACAACAACAACAACAACAACAACAACAGCAACAAATGCAGCAACAAAATCAGTACATTCAACAAGACAGTTATAATCAGCCACAACAGCAACAGATGAACTATAATGTGCAGCAAACTCAGCAGATTCCATCACCACCGAATTCGTATCAAAATCAAAACTATAACACACAGCAAGATTTAAATAAACCATATATGAATCAGCTAGACCAGAACCGTGTTGCTAGTATGTTGAATTCAATGCAGCAAGATCAATCGCAAATGGAAGACAGTATGCAGAATACGCAGCAAGGATACGGATCAACGTTAAGAAGAAACTCGAGACTGTCGGGTGCGAAGCCTAATTTAGATAACTTACATTCACAGACATCAATAGATCATTTCGACCATTACAAACGGCCTCCGAGCAGGGACTCAAGTGTGGATCGATACGCGAGAGCGACAGGACGTATGGGAGGGTCGAGGCAACCTTCCGTAGATAAGACTGCTCCACCGACTGTGCTTGAGTCGCCAGACAGAACGGTCAGAGCGCCGTCTGTGGCTAGAGGAAGTACGCCTATATCATTCACGGCACCGGTCACCGGTAACGGGTCTATCAAGACGGGAAGTGGCGCGAGCACTCCCGCGTATAACGTGTCGGCGTCGAGAGCGCCCAGTCAGAACCCACCATTCGAGGATATTCTGTTGAGGAAGAGGAACCTTGGACAAGATATTATTCCGTCTCCGGGGCAGCCTAAGAGAACAGAGAGTTTGTACATAGCACCAGGAAGAGGAGCGGGTGGGGGCGGTGGCGGTGGAGGAGGAGGAGGAGGAGGAGGTGGGGGTGGAAAAGCTATGGGTGGCGGAGGGGGAGCAGCGATTGCAGCAAAAGTAAGTAACCACTTATTCATATTATCTAAATATTAACAAGTACCTAATAACAGCTGAGTGACTAGTATATGTACAATTAAAAAATAATAGTTTAATATCCCAGGGTTTGGGGGTCTATGAATGTTTATATTACACCAGGGGTCTATAGAGGGTCTATGAGAAAATTTGTATGTTTTGAAATTCGATGTTTTTTATGCAGTGCAAGAGTTTAAAACAGTTTAAAGAGCAAAAAAATGTCATTTACAATTTTTAATTCACAAATAATTACAGGAAAGGTCTATGAACTTTGTCATTCCTTCAAAAGATGTCTACCTGCAAAAAAAGAATTGTGTGGTTTTATGAAACCACGGTAAAAGTGAAACTTTTTTTCACATTATAGACATTTAACTAAAAAATTTCGGAATAATAAATTCAAGCACTCAAAATTGAAATAAATCCATAAACAACAACATGCACCAGCAAAAAGTTCTAATAATTCTAATAAATTCTATATAACAACCAAACAATTTCTGTCTCTTTCATTTGACACGGCTCTTTTTTCGAGTCAGATGCACTGTCCATTTCTTTATGTCTATGGCTCTGACGTAATTACCCCTACTCCGCGGCCGAGCGACATGCAACACACAGACGAAAAATTTTGAGACGATGTAATAAAAGTTTCACTTTAAAAGGTTGGGAACCCCTGATCTATACTCTATTATAAAAAGGCAGAGATTTTTTATTAATCTTTCACTTGAGCACTGTTTGAGATGCCGGAAGTAACGTTCTACGTGTATCAAATTAGATCTAATTTTCTCAAAATTTTG
Organism: Sialis lutaria; assembly: GCA_949319165.1. Lineage (NCBI taxonomy): Eukaryota > Metazoa > Arthropoda > Insecta > Megaloptera > Sialidae > Sialis > Sialis lutaria. The sequence goes on from OX439241.1 coordinate 21,885,282, forward strand.
ATCTACGTCAATACCATCGATCTACTAAGATTAACAAAGATCTATACGTAAATACAATATTTAATTTGACTAATTTTATTTCTTAGATTAATACAGATCCATTTAGATCTACTTAGATCTAAATAACAAAGATGACCGAGTTCATAGATCTATTTTTTTTTCAAAATTAAGATTGCGTAGATGTAAGTAGAATTATGTTATACAGCAAAGACCTTCATTTTTAAATTAGATTTGACATATTATTATATATAAAATCATACGGAGAATGAACAGTAAGAAAAAGTTGAAAAAGGAACCACGCAAACTAATAAAATATGTTTAGATCTTATGTAGGGTTATATTCGTTTAACATTTATCTCACTGCAGATATTTTTATTATATATAACACAAGCAACGAATTTCCTAATTAATCCATTCAAATTTTACCCTCACTAACGAAGTGTATATCAAACGATATAATAAGAAAAATTTCTGATGCAAGCCTGAGAAAAATTCCATACAGATCAAATATAATGAAAGGTATACGCTGATAAAAGTATTAGATATAAATTTAATAAACTGTGTATGGTTTGAATGGCTAGACAAAAATACATTCCCATATCTGTGTAGGTAATCTTACTATTTAGTATTAAATAAATTTAGAATTCTATCGCATCTAAGTATTCATAATAATTATAAAAGTATATAAAATAAAACTGATTTTGTGAAATTTTTTACATCTGAATCATGTATAAAACACTGGCTAGAAATATAAGGATGGCCAATAATAGGTTACTATAGGTATTATATTTAACTTAAATACTCATGTTTTCCTTGTATATTAATCTATGTTCGCCAGTTGTCAGTTCCCGTAGAATGCTACTGGTGGACGGATAATTAGTAAGAATATATAAAGGTCGATTGTCTCTATTATATTATATTTATTCAGAATGACTCACAGCAAAATATTGTTGCCAAAATGGTGACACAACGTACAAGGCAATAGTTTTCTTATCTGGTACAGAAATAACATCTCAAATGCAAAAATTTCATCACATATAAACATAAAATAAAGTTGCAAAAGCTTCAAAAGAAAAGCTCATTTCAATTTCAAAGGTTTGAACTTGAAAGCACAATTATTTAAATTTATTTGATGTACAGAAGACATTGTTGAAAACACTAAATAACAAAACCTAGTTCTATAATAGAATATTTAATTGACCTTTCTCAGTAAAAGTAACATCCTTATTCATCTTATAACAAATATTCTATTGATTCGATTATTGCCACTAGCAATAATATTGATGAATTTTGCGATCAAGAAAGTAATTAAGCTTTATCTATAGTTAAATACATATATATTTACTGCTAGTTCATTTCTCAGAAAAAAAAACTATTTATAAAATAGTTATTATTCCAATAAAAATAAAAACACTTTTTCTAAAAGTATTTAAAGTATTTTAATGAATCTGGTTTAAATGGTGTGCTTCAAAGAAGATGATTTCGATCATTATCAAATCAAAGAAAAGTAAATTATATGTTTGAAATAAATATTTAAATGTATTTAATATTTGTTTTATAAAAAAATAGTACTATCATCGAAATTTGTGTAATGGGATATTTTATTCTCTCCACTTTATTTAACAGTGTAGTTCAAAACGGTCGTTTAAATTTAAAATGTCTGGTATCATAAATGAGCTAGTTTTGCTAGCTAACAAACACTCTCAAAGAGGGATCAAACATGACAGTTCTCTTGGAGTTTCAAACAGAAAGCTTGCGCAGTAAGTTGGTTTTTACCTTTTTTACTCAAGGTTAGTAAATATAATTAGCATACCTTTGTTTTTACTTCCTATGCATAAAACTATATGTCAAAAACTCCAAGAAACTGTCATATAAATCTGATACCCCATTTGAAAGTGCTTGCTAGACAGCAAATTTTGCTAGCTCATTTATGATACCGAGAATTATGTCTGGTATTATAAAGGACCTAGCAAATTTGCAAGCTAGCAAGCACTCTCAAATGGGGTATCAAACATATATGACAGTTCTCTTGAAGTGTTTGACAGATAGTTTTATACATAGGAAGTAAAAAAAAAGGTATGTAACGTATATTTACTAAAGTTTATTTACTAACATTGCGTAAAAAATGGTACAAGCCAACTTAATGCGCCTGCAACTATCTGTTAAAAACTCAAAGAGAACTGTCATATAAATCTGATACCCCATTTGAAAGTGCTTGCTAGCTAGCAAATTTTGCTAGTTCTTTTATGATACCGAGCATTAGAGTATCAAAAAGGTATTTGAAATCATTATACAATAAATAATTTATTGTGTTAGTCTGGTATGTCTAGTGACATTGTTTTATTGTAGCTAATGTGTTTTTAGTTTTAGATACAATTTAGAGTTTAGGTTCCAAAATTTGGCATTGAACAATATAATATTTTACTCCTTGACATAGAGCTAGAAATGTTTAACAGTCAACACTTGTGCCAAATGAATTGTCCCAATTTCATCAACCCAAAAGAAAAAGTACTGGATTCACCTGGCGTTATGTCTAGTTTATAGCCAATATTAAAAAAAATAGTCTGTTTTGAATTCTACTCAAGAAGAAAAGGAAACAAATTAACTTATAATTAAATTGTTAATATCAATTATTTAGGTATTGGGTAATTCATAAAACAATTGAACTATTACACATTTTTTTTACTTTCCTACAACCAGACTGACACAAAAGAAAACAGAAGAATGTTGCTAAGGTTCTTCCAGAGCAGGTTCATGAGATTTAAATTATGCTGATATATGTAACCTTTGCTTATTTAATTGTATGGAATTAAACATGATTCCAAATCCAACTATTCTATTTTTAAAATATCCACAATGACTTGCAACACATTTTATTGAGGTTATACAAGTTCTTACAAAGTATATTACTTCTTTTTGAGGTTAAATAATTATTACATACTTATTAAAAAAATAAAATAAAAGTAATCATGGCATAATTTTTTCTTAACATATTAAGTTGTTTTTAACGAAACCCTACAAGGGGGTGTATTTAAATTTTTGTTAAAATTTTAAATGTTATTACAATAAGGAGAGCTCATTTATTATGTAGGGATGATTTTCGAAATTTTCGAGTCCCTCCCCTCATGAATTCGGAATTCCTAGCAACTTTAGTTAAATCTTTTAACGGTATTTTTCTAATAAAAAATTGTAATTGGTTTATTAATAAACAAAAAAAAAGTATATTTTTAAATTATTAATTAGAAAAAATACTTATTTAAAAACACTTTCGACCCCCCACGAAAGGATTCTTAAAGTTTTATGAAACTCCAGAGCTTTACGTAATTAATGGACGCTCCCTTATAAATAAATAAATAAATATATAAATAAAAATAAACCTTTTACTATCAGAGACAGTCGCTAAAAATGTATCTTGCATTTTTTGCTTATATTCGTTAGAATAACTTTACATAAAATCAGTATTAATAAAAGTCGACTTACTCTTTAAAGCGAAATATTGATATAAAAATAATATTCCCCCACATCCGATAAATGATTTATTTTAAAAATACAAGTTTGAGACAGGCGATTGTTACAAACAACATATCAAATGTATAAAAAGCCATTGGCATTGCTTTATAAAGATCTAAAAATAACGTTTTTCTTAAATAATTATCTCTCTCGACGACTTCCCCCCACTCCAAACACTCCCGTGTCCCGGTTGATCTAAATGTGTATCTGCCCCTCACCTCCATTAACATTTCAAACTATCATAGTCCTACATTAGTCTCATTTGCTAACGTCCTCTTTGTTTACTTATTTTATACTTAATTCAGTTGACAATACTGGTTATTGGTTCTAAAATTATTGTTGTTCTTTTAAAAATAAATATTAATGTTTAAAAATAAAATAACAAAGTGCGGAAGATAGTTCCAAATACAGTGTTGTATATATATTATTTGAATTTGTAAAAAAATGTTGTGGTATCAAGAGGAAGAAGATGAAGAAGAAGAGGCTATTATGTTTTCTCCTGCTCTAATGGCAAGGAGGGCATCTGAAAGTTGGATTGATACTCCACCAGTTGAGGTGAAATTTAATATATTTAAAAAATATCTGGTAAAACTAAAAAAATATAATAGTGGTTCTCAAAAGGGGTACGCGGTACCCCAGAGTGCAGCAAACTTTTAAACTTTTGGAAAAAAAATGTGTGTACCAAAAAATAATCCTAGGTTAAAGGCACAGTAAAATTATCAATATGAAATCCGTTTCAAAAGTCATTAAATCGATCGACTTTGGTTGAATTGCCCCTAAGAAAATTGACATATACCCATGTAAATTTAAAAAATTCGATTTAAGTTCTTAATGACAAAATAACTTAATGATTATTGTTATGAAATTACCTAAGCTAAGACTACCTGCAAAGTGTCAAATCGTTATGAATTTGCTCGGGGTCTTAGAACAGTGCTAATACATAAATATATAATACTTGTAAAGCTGCTATGCATTCTATAATATACACCTATCACCACTACTTTAAGATTTGCATCAAGATCATTATTATATACCATACCATTGATTGCAGTTGTCATTTATATTTAAAACTTTGCAGATAACATTTGCTTAGCTTTATAAACAAATTCTTTATAATACTTAGCATTTAATTTTTACTTATAAGTAAATACATATATATCGTCACCCATAGGTGGGCATTTACTCGTTAATCCGTTAATCGTTAATTAACGAAGTTAACAAAATGATTAACGGATTAACTTTTAAGTTAACTCAAAAAAATGTTAACGCTTTTGTTAACTTCCGTTACTTTAGTCCGTTACATTGGTTGTTTGATGACAAGTATATAAGAAAGTTGTCGAAAGCAGGGCCGGCATCAGTCTAGGCTTCGATATGTCGTACTAGACACTCGAAAAATTTGCGTGTGTCGAATTACCCACCAGAGATTGGAAAAGCATTTAAATTTTTTTAGGTTCTGTTTACGTGGGCTTATTTATGACCTGCAAAACATTAATCCTTGTCGAAATAAATGATTTCGTCGTCACTTGTACTTAATATAGATAAAAACCCTTTACAGCATCCAATTTGATCTTAAATAACTGAGTCAGATATTATGAGCAAAAAAAGGTCTTCAAACATTTTGGATGGTTAACTGTTAACGATTAACTTTAACTTCCGTTAAATTTTGGGAATTTTAACGCTTTAACGATTAACGAAGTTAACTTTTTTATTAACGAATTACGATTAACGAAGTTAACTTTTCGATTAACTGTGCCCACACATGTGACGTCACCTCGGAGCAAGAGTGGCACAACTAAAAAAATGTACTAAATTCATTAGAAAAATAGTAAGATTGTATAGATTTATATTCAAGAGTTTCACATTTGTTATTTCCATGTGTGGCCAGCAGGGAGCAAAATTTGATCAAACATTTTTATGAAAAACTGTCACAAGTCAAAGCCTTTAAGGACTTTAAAGGATGGTAGGATGGTGAAACACACTTTTGTACTATTAAGCGTGTAAAAGTTGGATACACTAGTGCTTTTCTAAATCATCAAAATAAAGTAGCATTCAATTATATACATATATAAATTTAAAAACGTGGTTTCCCAAAACTCAGAATTTTTGAGTTATGCCACTCTTGCTCCGAGGCAACAATATGTTAAAAAATGGTCATTGCCCTATCACCCAGTATTATCATTTTTAACTAAATGCTCCTTTAACTAACTGTCGTATTATCAACAGATCCAAGAATAATACATTTAATTAAATAGGTTTTAAAATTTCTGCAATATTTCTTTACAACGTATATTATGTAAATTTTTCATTGAGAGCTTAAATATTGATTTAAATCACATTTGTAATATACCAAAACTTTAAAGAAGCATTTAGCGCTAAAGGAGCTTTAAATTGGTTGATAATACCGGGCATAAGTCTAATTGATTACCATATCTATAAAAATAAATAGAGTTACATTTCTAAAATAAAAATCGTACAATGCAAATAAAAACATTTCATTACTGAAACGATTACTAATTAATATAAATACCACAAATTCAATTTCCAAATTAAAACAACAGGAAAAGAGAAGTGAAGTAAATGTTGTTCTCACAAATTATTTACCATTTGATGATGTAGTAATATTATAATTTGTTGGATAAGCAAACAAGTGAAATGGCTAAACTGGAAGACAAATAAACCAACATTCATAACGCATATGGGGAAACGCGTAATCGTAAATATTTCTGCGGTATGAGGCGCACACAGTCCATATTCCATATCGCGTATATGTTACGTCAGAAGGGGTAAGAGAGAGTTAAAGTGTGGGGTGTTCCACAGCTTCCGTATCATTTGAACTGCTCGGAAGTCGGTGTTATTAACTCCACAAAGTAAATTATTCAGTTTGTTAGTGTCGTGTCCGGTATCATAAAAGGACTAGCAAAATTTGCTAGCTAGGAAGCACTCTCGAATGATGTATTAATTTTGTGATAGTATCTATGGATTTGCTTTGGAATTTAGAGCAGTGATACTTCAACTTATTGTAACACAGTTGGCGACTCTGATTGTATGTACAAAATAATTTTCATAATATCTCCACTGTTTTAATTCCGTTGGTGTTTACATACAACACGTGCAATACATACAACTTGACAGGAGAACTGTCATATAAGATTGATACCTCATTTGAGAGTGCTTGCTAGCTAGCAAATTTGCTAGCTCCTTTATGATACCGGATATTAGTTTTTTAAATGAAATACTTTTTATTCTTTCCAAATTTTTCTAAAAGTTGATTCTTAAGGAGATAAAAATAAAAATAAACGAAAGATGTTTCGGTGCCCCCTGGAGCGAAAATTATGTGTTTTCCTAGATTGCGCCTATTAAAATTTTTCAAAAGCACATTTTGATCTATCATTTCCCCAAGTTACAAAAAAATTAAACCAAAAGTTGCATTTCATTAATTTTGTTTTTGAGATTTGGCATTTTCACCAAACGGACTGTTTTTGTTTTTAAAAAACCTTTTGATTTTACCGACTCGAGACGTTGCACGATATACAGATCATTTAGAAATTTCTACCACCAGTGCCCTAAGTATTGATAAAAACATAAATTAAATATTAAAAAAAAGTTGTCAATTTTAGAACAGCATTCAAGATTTTGTGTATTTAAGCTAATAAAATTCTGTACCTCAAAATAAAATAAAAACTGAACTTTTATAAGATCATTTTGTTATCCGTCTGCCTGTCTGTCTGTCAAGATTCTTTTTCTCAGGAACGTCTAAAGATATCAAGTTAAAATTAATATCAAATACTAAGGTCTACAACCACATAGTCCTAAAAAAAATCAAGTATCTAACTCAATGCAATTAAAGCGTATTTAAATACTGACTGATCATTAAAACCTAGTTGACCTAAAATCTTAAAGAAAAATCTCAAAGCACAAGTTAAGGAAAAAATCCGAAATTTGAAAGTGAAATTATTACAAGATAAACTTAATTTTGCGGTTTCATTCATAAAGCGTTTACGTAAAAACGCCTGGGGAATCGGGTTCGTTGTCTACATAACTAACTATTGTTAATAATTAATTTTTATATAAGCGGTACGCAACCCTCAGGGCGCTAGTTCTACTCGCAAATGTCCGTCTTTTTTGACAGAGTTTCTATTTTGTTGCATATGTGAAAACCTGCCTTTATAAATAGGTACCTACATAAATATATTTGTACATATTATGAAATGTATTTCATGTTACATATTTTTCCAGTGACGTCAGAAGGTTGTAGAAAGGGTTGAAGGGGGTGTTTTACTGGTTTTATAACTTCGTACATTTCGTATAGTGGTTTATTTATTATGGCACCTAAGTAAATCAAACTCAAGCCAGAAATACTTCGCCTAAATGTATTGCGTTATCCTTATTGTTAAATGGCTTCTAGACAATTAAATGAATTTTTATTTAATTTTTACTGGTACATTATATTCATTAAATTTATTTAATACTTGTACAGACAACTGGGCTTATAATTTATTCGAAATTTTGTTTATTCAAGATTACATTTTTACATTCTGATACTTTAAGTATAATTGTTTAGCCATTTTGATATTTTCATGTTAATATCCATTTTGATCCTCTTTGAATCCGGAATCTTTCTTTCTGTCGGTCTGTAGATGTTGTATCAGAAAAATGGCAGATCAAAGAAAGTTGAAATTTTATATTTCAAGTAAGAAAACTATTTTTAAACAATCTCAGAACCGGAAATATTAATATAATTGTTATTATCTATTATTTAAGAAAATAATCAATTTATATCTCAAATGCTTAGAGAAAAGTTGAAGAAATCGTTATTTTCTATAATTTATGTCCAATTAATTTTTTTATACAGTAGCACCTCGCAATAACGATTACTCGTTTAACGACGTTTCACAATATCGACGCTCTTGAATTTCCGTTTTTTTTATTTTTCTACACGTATTTTTTATTTTTTATGTACGTACTAAATATATACATATTTTAAGGTAAACATTGTGTAAACGCTTTCTATCATTGTCTTATAGTAAGTGTTATTGCAAATTACTTATATAGGTACATACATACATATATTAGTACATACATAGTACATAGTTTTGATTGCAGGCACTCGCGAGGCACAAAAAAACTGAATTCACTTACCGGCGTTTTACACTTAAATGTCCCAATTTCGCCATTATTGCCAGGTGCTACTGTACTTGTTTTGTATAATTAGAAACACCTACACTTTTCATTCCCAGTATAACGTATATATAAGAAAATATCATAGTAAAAGTAGTAGCTATTTTGAACATAAAATAAAACTTAAAAATAAAAAAATATTTTTTTTTTATATTTCTATTTACCTCGAATAGCGCGATTTCCTTTTAATAACTTTTCTCATAAATACAATATGTGGTTCCTGAGATGCTCTAAAAAATTACAAAATGATAATAGGCAAAGATTTGGCAGAAAATCGTTATGAGCTACTGAAAAAGATCTAAAAATCAAATGAAACACATTAGTTTGTTTTGAATGTCTAAAATTATAAATAATATCAATAAAATATTAAATATGAAGGTCTCTTTGATGTTATTAGTTAAACAAACATTACAAAATTAAGACAAGCCAATTTTGACAAGGACATACAAAATCTGATCTATATTAATGATTATACACTATACCTACAATCTAAATATAGTAGTTATTTTGTAAAACAACAGGTACATAATAAGTACACTCACCGCTCTATATAATGATCTTCTATATAGCGACTGTTTTCCTAGCGCGAAATTTAAATTCACCAATTGACGTTAAAGTTGGCGCGGTGGGCGGGGCAACGACGTGTCGTTATATAGAGCGGTTGAAAAACCGATGCTGTCATTATATGGAGCGATGAGTGTACCTACATTAAAAATGAAAAGGTATTTCAAAGATTTTCAATTATAAGTTACATCTTTTATCTCTGTATAACACATAATTGAACTGTGATACTTCTCTAAACTGACCCCACCTAGACAACTTACATATATATTTATAAGTGATATTTTTTTAAGTTATACGTCTGGCACACTGTAAAAAAAGATTTGATTTCGAAAAATTGTGTTTTTAATTTATATTCAGAACACATGTACCTACATTTAATGGAATATTTCACTTTGTTAGTTATTAAAAGTAAAAAAAGTTTAATTTAATTTAAAAACTGAAATAGACAGAACGGTATACATATAATTGTAACATGTACTAATTTGCTGTAATGGCAGAGCTAGTTTTTTCATTATTTTGAATAAATTACACGTAAATATATTTGTTTTATAGTTTTCATAGTATTTAAAAGGGTTGAAGTTTCGAATAATTAGTTTTTAAATCGTCTATATATAGCCAATTGTCATAGGTGGGCATTTACTCGTTAATCCGTTAATCGTTAATTAACGAAGTTAACAAAATGGTTAACGGATTAACTTTTAAGTTAACTAAAAAAATGTTAACGCTTTTGTTAACTTCCGTTAACTTTTTCCGTTAACATTGGTTGTTTGTTGAAAAGTACATAAGAAAGTTGTCGAAATAGCTAAAAAAAACAAACATTTTGGATGGTTAACTGTTAACAGTTAACTTTCGTTAAAATTTCAAATTTTCGGTTAACTTTAACTTCCGTTACATTTTCGGAATTTTAACGGTTTAACGGTTAACGAAATTAACCTTTTTATTAACGAATTAACGATTAACGAAGTTAACTTTTCGATTAACTGTGCCCACCTATGCCAATTTTGTAGAATTTTAATAAATAGAGCACTTTCGGCTAGTTCTCTCATTTATCGTGTGTTAAAAACTCTATTTTTAATATCCGCAATTACTCAAAAACCATACGTCCAATATTTTAAATAAAAATTAGTAAAATATATGAGTTATCCATAAACAACATATTAAAATTTTAGACTTTTATCTATACATTACTCTAATGATCGAATAACCTTAAGTAACGATAGCTGCTCAGTTTTGATAAGTATCATTATAGTATTTTATACAATTAAATGTACTACAATCAAGTAGAACACATTGTTAGTCATAAATAACTATATACCTATCAAAAAGGCTGTCGAACTCAAAATTTTGCATTTTTATAGTTAACTTTTTAGTTTGACCGCCATTTTGAAAGATATACAATTATGTATCTGTTTAAAATATTCATTAGATACAGTATATTTGTAAAATCGTTACTTGTTAGGGAGTTTTTAGAAAATATACATATCGGCATAATCTAGCTGTTAACAAATTTGGCACCTCATACATTTTTCCTAATTACACCAGTAAAAAAATTCTACAATAGACTATGTACCTAACACAGATATCACTAAAATTATTTTTTGTACAGGTGGCCCCCGTGTCACAACCTCTTCAACGCAAGAAATCCTTACCGGATGTCCAACAGCTACCACGTGCGACCCAGGCCATGTCCAGAGAGGAAGTGTCTGCGCTTGGATCTGCGCGACGTGAAGAGGTGCGCAGACAGGTCGAGGAGTCGGAGCGGCTCAGGGCGAACCCTCTACTCTACCTTGTCAGTCCGCAAGTTAAGGTAATTGTAATAGATTATTTATATTTGTTTGGTTATGTTGGTTTTATACATTTGCTTAAATAAAGTTTGTTTTTTAATAAATATATTGGATATTCTGTGGTTGAGCAGTAAAATTACTTAAAATTGTCGTATTTGTAAAAAAAAGTTAAAAACAAAACAAATCACATGGGAATAGGAACATAACATAAGCAATACACCCTCTGGATTTTCGTATAACGTGAGGGTACTTTAAAAAGTATTTTGGGATTTCAAAAGTAGATTAGAACATGTTTTTTTAAATTATTTATATCTACTTTTATTCGATGGCCTTATGCTATTTTTAAGGTAACAGTTTTTTAGTTCGTTTTAAGATAATTCTATACGGAGTAAAATTTTAGCCAAGTTTTACAAATTTTTATTTTTACAAAATCCTTAATAACTTTTTGAAGAACCTTTATTTATTATATTATTCGGAAAGTATTTAGATATTATCTTGTACATATTTTTAGTGTAATTTGATCTTAAAATTTCGCCCATAGTTTTTACTTTTTGCATAATTTTACGTCAGTGAATATGCTTTTAAAAATGTAATTTTTAAATTTTTTATCAGCTTTATTTGATAAATTAATGACAATCAATGAAATTGATCTTGATTGGTTGATTCAAAACACATTCTTGTGAAGTTTTTGTTTATTACAATTCAAATATGACAGATATTTTGGAACAGAGGACTCGGAAAAAATTTTGAGAAAACATATAGGTATTCCAATGGTTTTTGATCTGTGGAGACTTGCAAAGATCTACAACGGTCTACAAAGATCTAAAACGATCTACAACGATCTTCAAAGATCTCTGAAGTTCGTAACGTTGAAAATTAATGATAATTATCGATATTAATGTATAATACCACAAATATATAAACAATCATTTAAATATAGTTTTAAGTTATTTTACTATTTAATCACAGATATGATTTTAAATAATATGATTAAGATAACGGGTTTTTAATATGTCGATATTAAGTTTTTCTATTTTTGAATCATAACTAATTAATTTAAATTTTAAAAAAGGTCACTTCCAAAAAAACATAGTGACTATTTATTGGCATATTAAAAATCTGTAAAATATTTTTAATTTTGTTTTTTGACTACCTAATCAGTTACTTGATAGATAATATTAAATACAACTAATTTTTATTGTATAAATTTGATTATAAAAACGCATTAATGTATTATTGCAATTTTTCAAATAAGTAACGTAAAAATAATAAAATTATATTTATTAATTTGCAATAATATATAAAACTGTGTAAAAATAATATTATTTGGGGTTCTCTTTGGGCTAAGTTTGAAAAAATATTTAAAATTCAAATTAAATCAAAATGTTTCTTCAATAAATTTTTAATGTTTAAAATATTCATTTTTGCACAGTTTCCCCTTAAAAATACTCTAATAATACATTTTATTATCAATATAGGTAAGTAGAAGTTCCGATTATTGTTATGTGAAAGTTATTGAAAAACTTCTTCGTTTTTTACATTTTCTATCTATCCTCACAATTTTCCAAATCAATCAAAACTTTTGATATTTAGATTTCAAATACACTGCATTTGTAAAAAGATGATACCTTTTTTTGAACGTAGTGTGAATGTAGTTATACAGAAATGTATGAAAGAGGTGACAACATAATAAAACAAAAAGTCACTGTTGCACTTTTCCATACGTTTCTGTTTTAGAACATTTTCAAGCAATATGTAGCAGTTTTATAGAACTGTGGTTTTTCTCTTTGCTACCCACATTTACAGAGACCATAGGTATGTTAGAAAGTTTCTTACTAATCAACGTCAACTATACATGTTTTATTATTATTATTTTTTTATATAAAAATTTTGCATAGTGTTTGTATCATGAAATGGACAAGTTTTTTAAATATACTATCCGAAATATGGAAAAACGGCTTAAAACAGAAGCAGTCGTTTAAAAAAAATGAAATTGTAAAAAATTAAGATGGTACTATAAGACACCCTAATAACTTACGGGAGTGTCCTGCTTTATGAGTCTCAAAAAATCATTTTTTTTATTGCTTAAATCTCTTCATAATATATCTAAGAATATGCCTGTAAAGTTTTATAGGCAAATTCGAAATATTTTCAAAAATATAGCATTAATCGCAGTGGAGTGTCCAGAAGGTATACAAGCGCTCGGGCATTTTGAGCGCTCGCTTTTCCCCTCGGTCGAATAAATCCGAACAATGCACCTACCTGAAAAGGTTCAATTATCGTCTAAAACAATATTTTGAATTTGTATAAGCGCCGGGTCAAGCTATAGTACAAATTATAATGATATATTTCCTCTCCGTTTAACTGCTTTTTCTGACCGTAAACTTTGAAGCGTGTTTTCTCGAGTTTTAATTTTTATCATTTTTCTAAATTAGCGGGTGTGATTGCAAGAAAACTAAACGACCAATCAAAATGAACCAAAGCTTGTCTTCAGTTTTAAATTCTCTTCCATATGAACTAAAAAGATTCATGAAAAAAAAATTCTAAACAACTTTTTTAGCAAGTTGAAATGATTTTTTTTCTTGCAAAAAGCACTTTTTTTTCAAACCTGACATTTTTTTTAATTTTAAATTTTTTTTGGTTTTTCTTAGTTCATATAGAAGAAAAATATATAAAAATGAAAACTTACTTTGGTTTTTTTGTCTCAGACAAAAATTACGAGCTTCATCTTTTCCGCCGATTGGAGACTGCGATTGCAAGGCGTTGTACAAAATTTCATATAAATTGGTTGCGTTTGAATATTTTTGTCTTAATAATTTTTTTTTAACGTTCAAATATGCAATAAAATAATCTGAAAAGTTTGCTTCACTAGCTTATTTTTTTCTATCCTAAAAAAATTCCCCAAAAAACGCTTATTTTTGGCCTCATAAATCAGGATACTCCCTTAACGGAGAACGCCACTGTGATGGCTAAAAAATTGTCAATGTTTGGGATATTTTTTCACAGGTATAACTAATTATTTTAGGGTCAGGTAAATGCTATTTTATTAAGCATATATTCATTTTATTCAATACCAATTTTTATTGAAAAATATTAAAAATATACTTTAATTTAATTTTTATTAGTTATGAGCCTCCATGTGACGACCAAAAAAATATTTTTCTCCATCTCAAAATTTTCATCGTAATTTCGGGATGAGTTATCAGAAAAAAAATTGAATGTAGCTATCGTTGTGCAAAGTCGTTTTTTTTTTAAATTTTTTCGCAAAATGGCGACGGTTTAAAATTTTTGGTTAATTTTAACACATTTTTTTAATTCAAGCGGTCTTAAAAAATAGTAAATATCAAAATTTCAAAAACCGGTTATGCACAGACTTTGCCATTGCAATTACGAAAATGTAAAACAAAAAACATTTTTTTATCGGTTCATTAGTCTTTGAGAAATTGCTGGAACCAGGTCGAACAAAGCCGTTTCGAGAAAAAGCCTTTATGTTTTTTGAGGGTCATTACCGACCATATATGCTATCTGGCTGGACTCACTAAATTGACTGTTCGGAATTTTAACTTTTTTTACATATTGTCGAATATGTATGCTTTAAAAATATGCTTCAAAAAATGTTTTTCCGACAATGGCGTTCCTCCTTAAGTACATTCACAACTCTGCCCTTAAGTAAAGTACATCAACATGTTCAAATGTTACATTTTTTATTCTACAAAATTGAAATAAAAAAGGTCATGAAATCGTAATTCAGTATTTTTGATTAAGTTTGTTTTCTTAAAAAAAGTGTGTTACAGATTTAAAATTTTTATATTTGGATATATTTCGGAGATAGTATATTTTATAAGACAATACTATGTCCAGTAATGGTATAAGAGTAATTTTAGTTGCAGCATGCATTTGGTTTTTGCTTTTCTACACAAATAATATTATTTTACTAATTTCTTATTTACTTTCTTTACTAATTACCAAAAGTACAATTATTATTTTTAGATTTTTTATGTACTGACTAGTTTATTAGTATATTATAATTAGACATATAGAAAATTCTTGAAAAATGTTCTATTATATATATAATAATATAAATTAAATAAATGTATGTATATTAAACTAGATACCTATTAACTGTATATTTTGTAATATGTAATCACTCCTAGACTCATAGATATTAATCAGTGGCGGCGGATGAAATATTTTTGGAGAAACAAAAACATCAAACTATAGTAGGTTTCTTTCACCACTTTTGTAGTTTATTGAATCAAAATTATTTCTAGTTCTATTTCATTACCCGACACTGATTTTAGTATATATATATGTATATAATACTTTAATATATTAAAACATTTGAATCAAAATTCATTAACTTATAAACAATCTGATATAATTCTTGAAGTAAAATAAAATTTGGCTCAAAATTTATATTGAAGCAATAGCGATTTTTAAAGAATCAATTACGAGTTAAAAGACGCTGTTTATACCCAGTATCCTTTAATCATTAAAGAATTATAAATTTAATTGTATAACTTTGTTTTTAAAAGGTAAAGTATTTTTGTCAAGACAAAAATGTTTTCGCACGTCTTCAACAGGTAGATGCTGAAATTTGGCATGTTTGTTGCTTACAAGTATCATAAAACGGTTTAATTATCAGGAGTTATAGGAAATTGTTTTCCTAAGGAAATAAAAAATTTTGTTCATTGTTATGAAATTGATATGTACCTATAAATATAAAAATCTTGAGTATAGTATAATGTAAAATAGTTCTTAAAATTGTTTACAATGCTTTTGTTCTTTGTTCAAATTGAAAATCATTTTATAAATATCCTCCTCAAAAGAAATTTTACAGATAGAAAATAATAAAAGTTCTAGTTTATTAATATAATTTTTTTTTAAAGTCAAATAGAGTAGGAGAATTTTTTGTTGCTTCTGACCATAGAGAACAATATTAATGGAGTGATAATTCCGATGGAAATGCGCAGATTGATAGAAATAGATTGCTCGTTCTACTACCCAACAAAAAAATATTTTAACTGTTTCCATGGTTACCATCATATCATACAACTCCCATGTTTTTAGTATTGAGAGTTATCTCCTTCTAACTGCCAGTCACGCTCTCAACCAATCAGAGCTCGTTAGACAAAAGATTACGGTACCTTACCCTAGCTACTATTTCGCAGAACCGGCTTTTAATATTGAGCTATCACTCCGGGAATATTAGGGTGGGGCGAAAATATAACTTTTTCGAATCTTCGAAAATCTATATGCGCAATGTTTGCCTTTTCATATCCTCAAAACACCTACCATGGAATTTGTAATTGGATACCATTTTCAGCTACAATAAAACAAAAACAAAATTAAGGCCGCATATCTCAATAATGGGGGAAGACATTTACATATCTAAAGAATAATCCAGTGGCTTAGAAATTATTTACTACAGTGTTAATCGCTTGTAAAAATAAAATAATTTTAAGGTCATTTTAAAAACGATTTACTATAGGAAATCTTTGACCGCTATGTATCATTTTAAAGCCACAAGCAAAATACGAGTATAGTATCCTTTTTATAAAGATGGTCGCTTAGGACCCTGAAGATGAAATCCAATTAGAAATTCAGATACAGTTCCAATAATACGAACGGTTACTCATTCAAAACATTACGCCATTTGCATCTTACTGTTAAACATAAAATCGCTATTGCTTTTAGAAACGCTAACAACCCTTAAAGCATAAAAACAATCCTAATAACTTGTATGCATTAAACGTAATAATATTAAATTGTGACTTGTCTTACAGGACTGGTTCTCTCGCCAGCAACTGATGCTGCTGGTACTCTTCGTCAACATCTCTCTGGCCATCATGTTCTTTAAACTACTCACGTAGTATTCGTTGGGATGCTGTGATCTGTGACACGCACAACACTGACGACTTGCATAAACCGAACACTGCGAATTGTCGTTGCAATATGACGCAACTTTTACACGGATTGTAAGGTGTTCAAATCTTCATAATATGTCGTCGAAATGATATATATATCTACATATAATTGTTACTCTGTATCCTCTTGGATAGGATATTCAGTTAATAAAGTGATGCAATCCTTATCGAAATAATATAATGATGATGTATACAAAATGGGCGGTGATTTTCTTATCGCCGGGATTTGAGTTTAGGTTAATGTTAAGTAACTCGGAAATGATTTTATTATAAAAAGTCGTAAATATAATGTACGTGCTGCAGATAGATAAATTTTATTGTATAGTTAAAAATAGAAACTATTTTTACAGAAGATGTATGCATTGATTGGTAATTATATCAATGTTGCAAATATTGGAAAGAAAACTATATCAATATAATGTTGTATAAAATATATTGTGAATATATTAAATTTAATATTGTTGAAAATATGTAGACATATTGAATTATTAAAAAGAAATTAATAATAAAAAAATTCAGAACATTTTTTGTGTATGGATAAATATATATATAAATATAACTTAGTTTTAATATTTATTGAAAAAAACAGTTTACAATTGTATAAAAATTATATGATATTTAATATTAATATTTAGTCATTTACATACATATAATTAAAGTAAAACTTCATACTTAAGTATGAATTGTCCACAATATTACTCTTATATATAGCTTTTGGAGAGTGAGAATACATATATAAATATATAATTTATAATTTTGAGTATCTTTGTAATGCTCAGCTGTTCTGTGTATAAAAATATTGGTGCTTGAACACCTCTCCAAAAGTTATGCTTATATGAATGTATTCATTGAATTGCAAACTACTCCTTTTCAAATATATAGAGCATTCCTACTGAGATATCGATGTTAGGACAATATCTTTAGTGATGTTGTATTTTCAAATATTCTCTTGTTCGTAGACTGGCAGATTATCTGGACGTCGAATTCTGATCTGACGTACATTCCTATCAGTTTATTGCCAGTCGTTTGTATTACATTAAATAATAAATATATAACGGAATAGGCATCGCAATAATGTAGGTAGGCATTAACAAAAGAGAAAACTCGTTAAAAGACTAAGGTTACAATTTATAACGTATAACTACGTCTGTTGTCATTTTTTTATGAATAAATATGTCCAAAATCCTATGCAAAATTAATCAAACTTTTTATGCATAGGGTTAAAACTAGTTTTATTATAAATGGGACTATAATCAATCTGGCGTTTTTTGCTATTTGTTATTATACAAAATCATAAACATCTGGATTTGTCTGGGAGATAGGGGGTAACTTTTTCCCCTACAGTCTTTACATCGCTATAAGGATCGAATGAGACCAATTACAATCTTTCATCTGTGACAGGGAATATAATATAGATTTTTTTTCACTATTTACTATACAAAATCGTAAATATCTCGACTCATATGCGAGATAGGGGGTAGATTTTCTCTTACAGTCCTTACACCCCCATAAGATTTTTTCTACTGGATCAAATTAGACCAATTACAACCATTCATCTGTGACAGGGGACGAAATATAGGTTTTTTCTTTTCGCTATTTATTCAATATACAAAATCGTAAAAGTCTTGAGTTCTATGCGAGATAGGGGGTAGATTTTCTCCTACAGTCCTTACACCCCTATAAATTTTTTTTCTGCTGGATCAAATGAGACCAATTACAAACATTCATCTGTGACAGGGGACGAAATATAGGTTTTTTCTTTTCGCTATTTATTATATATACAAAATCGTAAATATCTCCACTTCTATGCGAGATAGGGGGTAGATTTTTCTCCTACAGTCCTTACACCCCTGTAAAATTTTTTCCTGTCGGATCGAATGAGGCCAATTACAACCCTTCACCTGTGACAGAGGATGAAATATAGATTTTTTTTCTTTTCGCTATTTATTCAATATACAAAATCGTAAATATCTCGACTTCTGTGCGAGATAAGGGGTAAAATTCCCCTGAAACCAATGCATCCTGTTAGAATTTTCCCATTTGATCGTATGAAACCAATTACAACCTTTCATCTGTTACAAAGGGCGAAATATTGAAGTTCAACTATATGTACAAAATTCTAGGAAAATTAGTTTAACTGTTTTATGCTAATTTGAGTTTTAATATAAATTGGACCATACCAAAAATATTTTGGCAATTCATTTGTGTTCCCGAGGTAGTACCGCCAGGGAAAACGTAGTTCTGCGTTAAAATAATTCGTACCATATAAAATGGCAAGATTTTCGACGAATGGCGAAACATGAAGGATTTCTACGATGCCTATTTAGGGAGAAATAGTTTTGTAACATTTTACTTGGTGGTGGAAGAGTACAGGCAAAATGTCGATATAGATATTTTATTTATCGACTTTTTGTATGACTTTCAGCCTCTTAGATCCTTGATCCATATCGATTAATCAATTAGTATCATATATTAAAATATTTAAAGTAAAATTTTACAAAATTTGACGGTAATTCTAGTTGCTATTGCAATGTTCGCAGTTTTTGTAATTAATAAATTTATATATTAAAAATGTATGCAAATATGCATATGTATATGAAAGTCAATAAGTAAATAATATAGTAAGTCAGTGGCGTAGCTGGAGCAACTTTTGAAGTGAGTACCTTAAAAATACAAAAAAATATTGCTTTTTTGACCGCATATAATTAAGATTTTGGTCAGATTCATCTGACGTGCTCTTTCTTTTTTCTATTAATGTCATAACTAATAAACTAAGACGATGTTTTGACAAGAAGCACACCATAATTGTGTCTTTAAAAACTGCTTGATACTAGACTAAATGTAAGAATAAATGTATTTATTAAAAAAAAACATAAACTAAATCAATATCCTTCATGGTTTTGCTCCATTTCCAAAATAGTTACGCCCCTGCTTACTGTGGATATATTCGCAAATTCCACTTTGATTGATTAATAAAAATTAAAAAAAATAGATTCAGAAAAATAGTTTTTAATTGATAAATAATATGAATACATGAATTGCTAAATTAATGATAATTTTTTATAGAGTAAGTAGGTACATGCAAATGAATTATTTTTATATAATTATCAAATTAGTACTTCTTGATGGGAAAAAACAACAATAATTAGAAATATTTACTTTAAAATGATATAGACTAAAATATGCCAATAAGTGTCTCTTCAGTTTCAAAAGTATTACTATCATATAAATTTTGAGGGTCAAAAATAGCCCTCGTTTAGTTAATATCACACTTTTACATCATATCAAAACATACCCACTGCTACTTTTTGATTCTTTGAAAATTCTACCCTATCAAATTCTTAAAAAATGTATTAGAAGTGAAAAAAGATTAAAAAATATTACTATGCATTCTTTTGTCACAATATTGTAAAACTTCAATTTTACGGATTAATTGCGAGGGGAGGGGTCTATTAAATAGAATTTTAAAAAAATATTTTTTATTTGATTTATAAATATCTAAAATAGTTTTAAAAAACATGCGAAATGGGCACTCCCAATTTTAGTTTTTGTTTAATATTCAAATTCGTTTTTATTTATCTTAACCTATGTTTATTTACTTATGAAATAATACTTTAACATTAGCATAAAACAATTGAAATGCGACTTTGGCCTAGACAGAGTAGATTATCTAGGGCCCGTAAATTTTGGGGGCCAGATTTTCATAATTTAGCTAAAAAAATATTTGGAATTTTGATTTTTCAATAGGGCCTTATTTTTCCTGACAGACATAACTAACAATAGCTTAGTTGCCAATGGATCCGTTAAATCGAGGTTTTACTATAAAGTAAAAGTACCTACAAATAAATTCAATTGCTTTTATTATTTTGAAACTGCAGTGACACTAATGGCGATAATTATTTTCAACATGTAAGACACGAACCATTATAGTTAATATTTTAGATGCCAGTGGTCCTCAAACAGTAACGTATAACGTATTGCGTTGTGATTAAAACAGTGTATACAAGGTGCTTGACGGTATCGGTGTTTGCGCGTATGTGTGCGACAGTGTGTGTGAACATTTTGAGGATCACTGAGACGCGCGCGTTATTTGGAATGCCCTGTACGTTTGAAATGGAACCTTTTTGTGTGTCTTATGTGGGTTTCGGCTGTGTATGTTATTTCACTAGGTTTTAAAGGTAAGCTTAAGGTGCCTATAGCAGTCTTTTGGGAGCAATTGTTCAGTCGTCCTGACGTTTAATACATATTGTTCAACTCTTTTCATTCATTTCATCTACTTGACATGTTTCTGTATCTTGTTTCTTCGTAGGGTTCTGATGACTTTAATATTTGTATCATTGATTAAACAGACATGTTAAATATATTTTGTTTTTAGCTTGGTATTTTTGTTAGGTTAGGACTCATAGGTAACACATAACCTAGCATTGTTAATATTTTTCTCTACAAAAAAGCTATCGACGTTCAATCGGATTTTAAAATAAATATCAAACGCTTGGAATTATAAAATTAATTAATAATATATGTATATAAGCATATTTATATATTATGACATTTGAAAAAAGATGGCCTCCATCAAGTTTTGGTAACAGTTACGTATTATGAACTAGGTTGCATGTTATGCATCCATAAACTTTCTTAATTTAACCAGTAAATATTTAAATGTT
Organism: Sialis lutaria; assembly: GCA_949319165.1. NCBI lineage: Eukaryota > Metazoa > Arthropoda > Insecta > Megaloptera > Sialidae > Sialis > Sialis lutaria. The sequence continues at coordinate 21,906,909 of OX439241.1, forward strand.
TCTCGAATCAATAACTATTCGAACAATAGAATATTTAAATTTAAATTGACGTCGAAAATGTAGTTTTTCATTTTGTAAACTATATTTAATAATACTTCATTATATTTGACATGTCTGTTTTCTGTATTATATTATTTTCGAATCAAAACAACTAGAATAATTTTAGTGCCTAATCTAATTCTTAAATATGTAAATTTCATCTAATCATTTATTTCAATAACGTCTAATTATTTATTTATTTATTTGAAATAAAAGTAGTAAGTTATAGGTGGTTTAAAACCACGTGGTTTCAACTCGCCATAGATTGACTACTTTTTAGTATTTTACGTATGTTAACCCATTAGTCTCAGAGGCCCACTTTTCATTGAAGAATGAATGATTTTTATAAGTTTTAATGTATATTACTTTGAGTGCTTTTTCATTGATTTGCATGAACATTGATTCATTGATTGACAGTTTCTGTATTTTATAATTCAAGTGTTCCAGTTTAATAACTTATTTAAATTATTATCTTTAAGCGCATAAACATTATTATCGAAAGAATAAATGCACATTTAACTATCATAAATTTTTCTTGTATACCATTTTGATTTTATGAAATAATATTATAAAATCTTTATACAAATTTAATTTTTTTGGGGGAAGATTTATTATTTTTCAGTTTTTTGATATTAAAAAAATGCCGGATTTAGGTATGGATTCAACGGGCCTTTAAAGTAGTATGGGGCCTCGAAATAATAAGAGTGAATGTCTATTAATACCGTAATCCGGTTCTGTTTTTTTTTTTAATTGGTAACTCCAGTTAACTTGATAATGAATTCTGTATACTTTTTTTGTAATTTTGCAAAATTAATTTTAAGTGGTATTTTTATAAAAAAAAAACACTTTTTGTAATTACTTTAATCTTAAACCTATTTAATAACGTTTTATAATACATAGATATAAAAGTAAATTTAAATTTGATAATCTACATTTGTAAATGGATTTATAATACCTTATAATAATAATAATAATAGTTAAATATACCACTTATTATTTTTTAATTAAAACCATATTTAAATATTTAGGTTAAACGGATTGTTGTAAAATTATTATGTTGAAACAACCAAGGTCTTGGTGTTATGGAAATATATAGACTTCAGTTTATTGGTTATGCCAAGGGAAAACTAATTCTAGTGAATATTATGTGATAATTTATTTTAAAATTGATTCAAAACTAAGCGCATCAACTTTTTATACTTCATTAGCTAAAGATAATATTAAAATAATCTAAATTGAAGTCTATCTATGTACATTTTCTATTTTTCAATTCCATTTTCATTTCATACTTTGTTCAAAATAAATTGTGTAATGTGGCAACTCCCATTTTCCTGTTTTTAAATGTATCTACTAATTTTAAGTAAGATTAAATAATTTTTACACATAAATTAATTCAAATACATGTGTTTATAATTATTCTTGAGTTATTTTAATAAAAGTTGTCATTTCAGATTATTTACTGAACTATTTGCTGTTAATTTTGATTGTTTTGCTTATTGTTTATAATAAATGAAACGAGTAAATTTTGATTTCTAGTATACTATTATTCAATTATATAGAAAATACATTAAGTTTATTAATTATTATTTTTGGTTTGTTGTTTTAGCCCAAATACCAGCTCCTTATTTTGTTTATTCACAATTTTTATATTTTGATTGTTTGGAATTATTATTTAAATTTCAAATATATCGGTAAAGTAGATATCTAAATATAGGGGAAAGATATAACTATGGTTGGCATCAATACATTCTTTTTTCATTCATGTCGTTTAAAGTTTTTGCACCTAGCTTCATGTGATATCTAACATTTTGACATTTTGTTTAAATATTAAAATTGCTAAAACTTTTATAGCTATCATTTCAACTATTGCATTAATTAATTGCTTAACAATATGGTAACCAATATAACAGCGTTAGCTGATGATTTAGAAAAGCAGGAATTAGACGTAAGTTTTGCAGTTATATGCATTAAATGTATTTTGAGGTTATGTTCTATTATTTTAAATTCTTCAGCAGGCTCCAAAAGGAACACCATCGTTTCAAGTTTATGCTCAGTTATTAGCCGTGTACTTATATCAAAATGATTTGTAAGTGTAATTGTCAAAATATTATATAAATGACGATTTAATAAAAATAAATTGTAATTCATAGGTGCAATGCAAAATTTCTATGGAATAGAATTCCGGCTTCAGTTAAATCATCAAACCCTGTACTAGGGCATATTTGGGCTGTAGGTCAGCATATGTGGAAAAGAGATTACGCTGGCATTTATACAGCTCTTGGTGCTACAACTTGGCCAGAACCGATATCTGAGATAATGACTGCTTTACAAGGTAATATTTAGGTTATTTATCATTTTAGCGTCCCAAATTATTTTATAGTATTTTTCACATTTGGTTTCGATTTTATCTATGGTTTATAATATTCTAAATTCAAATAAATGTCAAAAAAAGTATCTGCACAAAAAGAAAAAAAAATAGTTACAATTATTTATTTTAAATATTCTATCGGTGTATTTTCAAAAATTAAAACATAAGCTATATCGGTTATCTATCGTTTTAGTGCTCCAAATTATTTCAACTTATAGCCTATGGATTCAATAATTAAAAAATATTTGAATGTCAAGATACATTGTAATAGAGATGATCTTAAAGTCTATTTACGAAAATTTATTTATTTGTTTATTATTATAAATAAATAAATATTAATATTAAGGGGGATGGCCACTGTGACGGAAAAAAAATATAATTTTTTTCTTAGATTTTTTTAAAGTTTACATATTCGTAAATATGCATACAAAAAATTGAGTTTAAATTTTGAAAATTGACGGAGTTACAGTCAATTTAGTGAGACGATGTAGCACGGCCGGTTATGACAACAAAAACATTAAACAGGTTTATTTCGGAATTACATTTTTCGACCTGGTCGACACGATTCCTCAAAGACTAATGAACTGATTTCAATTTTTTTTTTTTATAATTTTTGTAATTGTAGTAGCTATTGTTGTACGTACCCGATTTTTGAAATTTTGATAACTACTATTTTTAAAACCACTCTAATTAAAAAAAATAGGTTTTAAAAATGAAAAAAAATTTCAAACGATCGCCATTTTGTTAAAAAATAAAATAAAATAAAACGGCTATGTGCAACGAAAGCTACATTCATATCTAGATATTGATAAAAATTTTTTTTTTTTTTTTCATATAACCCTTCTCGAAATTTCGAGTTGACCATAGAGAAAAAAAATTTTTTTGGTTTTCACATCGAGGCTTATAACTTTGTAAATATTTAATATTTTTCAATAAAAATTGATATTAAATAAGTTGAATATATACTTAATAAAATGTCCTTTACCTGATTCAAAAATAATTAGTAATATCTGTGAAAAAAATTCCCAAACATTGACAATTTTTTGACCCGTCACAGTGGCCATCCCCCTTAATAATAGCAGGGATGCTAGCGGTCCTCTTTTTTCCTCTTTTCCTCTTTTTTTGGGAGGTCGGCCCTAAAGTACCCTTTTTTCAAAAAAAATCCTCTTTTTCCTCTTTTTTGACTGATTTTAAGTTGAGTTTGTTATTTGTTAGCTTATAATTTTATTTTATTTAGCTTATTTAATTTTATTTTAGCTTATATACAGCTTATAATTGTATTTAAAAAATAAAATTTTTCGATTTAAGAGATTCGAAGACAGAAAAGTAAAAAACGAGTTAAATTTTGATAATATTATGTATTTCTTAAGCCTTGGATTCTTAAGACTAACGCCCCGCGTTTTCGTTAATCTACATTCATCAAAAAAATAATAATAATAAAAGATAATTTTAAATAAACAATTTTTTTACCAATTTTCAGTTATATTTCCGCGAAAAATGATTGAATTTGCATGATCTAAAGCTCATTCGAAAGCTTGTATTTTCTAGTTTTTGAATCAAGAGACCAATTATTTTTATCATCCCCTGCTGCTCTATGGGCCAAGGATTAAAACAGTTCGAAAAACTGCTTTAACTATAAATCATTAAAAATAAAACTGTTTCACGCATGGTGCGGAATAGTGGGCTATGATAAATTTTAATTTAGCTTATTTTCAAAAATTAGAAAATATCAGCTTCAAAAAAGCCCTAGTTCATTAAAATTGAATAATTTTTGGCGGATTTACGGTAGTTTGAAAATATTCCATTTCTTATTGTTTTTGGAAAAAATACCCTTTAATTAAATCATAAACATTTGACAGCTGTGAACATTAAAAGAAAAAATTGCAGCAACTTGCTACTCTAAATAACTTTTTGGGACACTATTAACTTAAAAAAACACGTTTGCTTTTAAGGTATCGTCATTTTTGACAAAATGGCGGCCAGATAACTAAAAAATAAGAAAATGCCGTTTTTTTTACATGTTTTAAAAAACGAAATTCATGGGAGAATTTTTTTTTTACAAAATCGTATGTAACAATTTTAAAGAGAATACTTTCAGCTTACTAATGATATCAAGCCGATCATTGTGCGATCATTATTTCAGGATATACAGGAGTTTAAAGTCAAAAGTGTTATTTTTACGTCTACAGTGAATAACGCGGTCAAAAAAAATCGTACAGGGATGATAAAAAACAAATTTTCAAGATGAAAAAACAAGCTTTCGAACGTTTTTATTGAATTTCTTGTAAAAAAAATTCGCAAAAATTTTACGCTTTCAAAGTTTATAAAAAATTAAGGGATAATTTTTCGAACTGTTTTAACCCTTGGCCCAGAGCAGCAGGGAATGATAAAAATAATTGCTCTCTTGATTAAAAAACTAGAAAATACAAGCTTTCGAATGAGCTTTAGATCATACAAATCCAATCATTTTTCGCGGAAATATAACTGTTTGAAAATTGGTAAAAATTTTCTTGTTTAAAATTATCCTTTAATTTTTTTGATGAGTGTATTATATGTAAAACGTCATGGCGTTCGACGAAGGTAAAATGTCACTTGTATTGAATCACATATTTGTAATAGATTTGCAAAGTCGTAACGCAAACGCGGCGTTAGTCTTAAGATGCCAAGGTTTTATGGTTTCTTATAAAATACCCAGAACTTGTTGTCTTTTAGGTCCTTTATATTTTCTGGAATGTTTTTTGTCCTTAATAGTACGAGTAAGAAATAATAGCGCAAAAACGTAAAAAAAATATATTTCTAGATTAAACGTTAAAAAATGTATCTATAGATAACTTATTCAAGAGCTAGAAAATTCCTCTTTTTGGTCTCTTTTTTCAAGAAAAAAATCCTCTTTTCCTCTTTTTTGATGAAAAAAGAGACTATCATCCCTGTAATAGGTATCAAACTGCCTGTGATGCATATACAATTTTTGTCTAAATTTTGGCACTCTAAAACAGCTGTCTAAATTGTTTAAAATTTGTAAAAAAACAATTCAATTAAAATGAAAAGACTTTTCGACCGCCTTATAATAACAACTTTAAGTATCTGTTTGCATAGAATCCATAGATTAAAACTCTCTAAGAAATTAAAAAAATTATGAAATAATTTGGAGCACTAAAACGATAGATAATTAATTAAACATTATTAAATAGAAAATATTGATAAACTATCAAAAATAAATAATATAATTTGATTGTCTTATTTTAAATAACGACTCTTCGATCAACATAAGTACTATAATAAATATCAACATCTGGAACATTGACTGTAACAGTGAGACTTAAAAAAACATAGGTTCACCATAAGATAATTTGGGACACTAAAATGATAAATAATCAATATTTATTTTTTGTTGGTTTGAACTAAATAATCATATTTCTTTATTTTTTCAGAAACCATTAGAAACAGAGCAGTAAATTTAATCGCCCAAGCTTATTCTTCTATTTCATTAGACGGTGTGATAACCATGACAGGTTTAACAGCTGATCAAGTTGCCACAGGGTGTGCTGAGAAAGGCTGGCAAATCGAAAAAGAAAACAAAATTATCTTACCTTGCAAACCTACGATCACGTCATCTGGCGAAACATCTAGTGAAGATCAACTATACAAATTAACAGAATTTGTATCATTTTTAGAAAACTAGGTATATAATTTATTTGATTTATTACTTTATTTATCGATCTTAAATTAATTTTGTGTATGTTTTTATTATGAAATATATTTTCTTAATGATTATATATACTTTTTAATTGGTAATATTAATCCTCCCCCTTATAAAATAACATTTAACAAAGCAATATATAATATTTATTCATTCATATTTTAAAATTTACAAAATTATTAGATACTATTTATTATTGACAAATATGTATATACAGGGTGGGGCAATAATGCCGGTTGTTCGATAGTTCTTACACCGTAACAGATAAAAGCATTTTTCTCAATAAAACAAAAGTGGTTACAAATAGCTATGATAATGTGCATACAAAAAATGTTCGTTATTTAATTCTACATATCATCGTTAAAAAATATATAGGGTGTTCCATTTGAAAAAGTTGAGAAAAATAACTTTGAAGTTATCAAAATTTGAAAATTAATTTTAAACATCCTGTACATGGTGGCTCTATGATATTTAAATAAGAGCACCCTACAACCTCCTACAATAAGGTCCTTACTTAATTTCGTCTTCAAAGCTGCGGCCGCGGAAGTGGTGAATTGTTATGTGGAGTAATATAAAAACCATTTTTTTTTTAAATATATTATTACTACTAAACCGGACATTAGATGGGGCTAATATTTTAGATATGAATAAACATCCCAAGAGAAGTGTTAAATATGCAAAAATATTAGGGGCATTCCATTTAAAAAAAATTAACCTTAGCGTGCCACACTTTTTTGTAACAACCTGTATATTTGAAAATAATTTCTTTGGATGCAGATTTACCAACAGTTTCCATCTGTATTAAAAAAAAAATTATCTGTTACGGTGTAAGAGCTATCGAACAACCGAGCACTATTGCCCCACCCTGTATAATTATAGGCCAGGTGCCAAATATAATTTTATGTCGATATTTTTCTATTCCTTGTTGGATGGCAGCAATAGTAATAAAAAGTCATAAAAACAATACCAAGTAAATAAGTACCAACAGTAACATACAGTATCGATTGAAAATATTTCGATTCTTGTAACCAATCTTCTGCTTTAACGCTCCAAAATAACACCGCACTGATATTTTCTACTCCGTAAATAAAATAATGCAAAACAACTTGCATTGTCGGTGGATCTCCAAACATTACGTGGAGAAAGAATGACTGGCAACAGTATAACGAATACTCGTAAGTTGAAACGATTTTGTTAGGGTGCGTGTAAATCCATAACCACATTAAGATAAAATGTAAACAGAAACCGATAAAGAGAGCTGAGTACGATACACTTAGAATTACTGCAACTGCGATCAATCTTGAAGCTGTAAAATAATTCAACGTTATTGATTTTTGAAATTACATAAATTTTAAAAGGCTGTTTATTGGGAGAAGTGGGGTTAGTGTTTAGTATGACAAAGTGTGATGATGAAGAAGGGGAAGGAGTCAGATAATGAGGAAGTTGGGTAATGACACCAGTCTTTGACAGTACCGCAGTGTTGGACACTTGTTTAATTAAATGTATTAAATTATAAATATTTGTTGATATTTGATAACATTTTTGAATCCTAATCCTATAGATACTTAACTGTAAAACAACTTAATTAAGGGGGATGGCCACTGTGACGGAAAAAAAATTATAATTTTTTTTTCTTAGATTTTTTTAAAAGTTTACATATTCATAAATATGTATACAAAAAATTGAGTTTAAATTTTGAAAATTGACGGAGTTACAGTCAATTTAGTGAGACGATGTAGCACGGCCGGTTATGACATAACAAAAACATTAAACACGTTTATCTCGGAATGACATTTTTCGACCTGGTTGACACGATTCCTCAAAGACTAATGAACCGATTTAAATTTATTTTTTTTTATAATTTTCGTAATTGTAGTGGCTATCGTTGCACGTAGCCGATTTTTGAAATTTTGATAATTACTATTTTTAAAACCGCTCTAATTAAAAAAAATAGGTCCTAAAAATGAAAAAAAATTTCAAACGATCGCCATTCTGTAAAAAAATAAAATAAAAAAAAACGGCTACGTGCAACGATAGCTACATTCATATAGATATAGATATTGATAAAATTTTTATTTATTTTTTTCATATAACCCTTCTCGAAATTTCGAGTCGACCATAGAGAATTTTTTTTTTTTTTGTTTTCACATCGAGGCTCATAACTTAGTAAATATTTAATATTTTTCAATAAAAATTGATATTAATTATTAAATAAGTTGAATATATACTTATAAAATGTCCTTTACCTGATTCAAAAATAATTAGTAATATCTGTGAAAAAAATTCCCAAACATTGACAATTTTTTGACCCGTCACAGTGGCCATCCCCCTTAACTTGATGACATTTGGTCAATGTGTATCAGAATGGTGGACATTTAAAGTAATTGTTGGTGTAATCTATTTATTTATTATTATATTATTTTAACATCTGCTTTACATTGTTTAAAATTGTAAGATTATTTATTTTATAACTTTTGTGTTGTATAACTTATCATTTTGTAATCATTATCAAGTGTCCATTACTGGAGAAAAACATAAACAAAATAAAAAGCTATAATTTAAAAAAAAAAAACAAAACATTTGCAGACTTTGATTTAATAAAGAGGTAGTTGTTTTATTAGAAACATGAGCATGAGAGTTACAAACAAACAAGAAGCCTATTAAACCCAAAAAACAGTATACCTTGCTATTAATACGTTCAAGACTGGCGCCAAGGGTGGTAGCGCTTATATGATCGATTTATAACAAAAAAAAGCATGACATTCAGACCTGTACAGTAGGGTGTCCCGAAAAATTATTTTTTTGTTTTCCTTAACGCAAGACCTCTTGAAATTTGTGTAATTGATCGTAGATTACCAAAATAATTTTAAAAATAAAATTAAACTATATCTTTAGGGTTCTACCGATTTTCAAAGTTTTGAAAATTTGTCATTTTTATGGTAATATTTCGTTATCCTTAATTTCGGCTCCTGAACTAAATATAAAAAAAAATATTTACTTTTGTTCTATTTATGTGTAATACATACACGACGTTTCGATTTGTATGCAACAACACGTTACTAGCGACTTCAAATTTGTTAGATTTCAACCTGCAAATTACCTCAAATTTTAACTTGTTTCGAGGATTTGACTCGCGAGTGTTTTCTTCGTAGCCAAAGTAATTTTTATGCTATAAAAGTACAATTGCGATTATTAAAGTGTTAAAAGCGGATTTTGTGAATTTTAAATAATGAATTCGAGGCGTATTGAGACTAATTGTGCTATATTGGGACCATACAAAGAACTTGACGATCGGCAGCTACCAATTATAAGGGACGCCATTAAATTTATTTTATTTGTCAAGAACGAACTGAAATTAAAGTATAATAGCAAAGATCCATCCAATTCAGATATATACGCGATTGTTTATGAAGAGATCAACAATATTTGGACCAAAGCTTCGATTCCAATCGTAACTAAGGAACGAGTTATTCAATTACTGAAATCCTATTTTGAAAAGTACCTCAATTTGAAAAGATACCCCAAAATCAAATGAAACGATAGTTTTGAAAACAAACGAAGTTTTTCGACGTTTCTGCTTGTAAATGCATTTCATTTGAATCTTGTTCATGTTTAAAACCTAAAAAAGTTCCCATCAACGTGAGAAGAACTAACACCGGTTGGAAGGGTGGCGTGATTCAATATTTAGAGGAGTATTTGGAGAGACCGTTACAATGGTGTATTTGTATGCTTCATGCCAATGCGTTACCTCTTCGTCATTTATTTTTGACCTTAGATGGTTGCACTTCGGGTCCTAGAGAATATTCCGGACCTATTGGCAAACAATTAGCTGATTGCGAAAATAAAATAATAACCCAAGCGCGTGGCTATCCAACACGTGCGGTTCACAATACCACGGTGTCTTTTTGTGCGGTGGCTGGTAATTTGTCTGACTTGCCGAAAAATGTGGTCGATGAACTAAGTACGGATCAAAAATATCTTTATGAGATATGTCAAGCTGTATCAACTGGTTTCTGTACTCCCGAGCTGGCAAACCGTCAGCCTGGAAAAATGGTGCGCTCGAGATGGCTTACTTCTGCTAATCGTATACTCAGATTTTACGTAAGTACTCTTAATCCATCAGAAAATTAGCAATTGCTTGTCAACTACGTGCTTAAAGTATACGCTCCGATTCTGTTCCTAATCAAGCAAAAGACGAATTTTAAGGACGGAGCCAAACATATTTTTCAACTGATTATGTACTCCCGATTTTTACCCGAAAATCTGATATCTGTTATGGATTCTGTTATCGAAAGATATGCTTTTTTGCGCACCCAGAAAACCTACTTGTATGTTGTTTGATGATAGAGACCACATTCGGGAGCTGGCATTGCAAAGAATAATAAAAGCTAGAGAAGCTAAAAGTAGCACTAAACGTAGGATATTTAAACCACCGAAAATTAACTTCTCTGCTAGAGATTACACCGAAATTATTATGTGGCACGAGAGTCAAGTTACAATACCGCCAGTTCTTCAACATATTTCTAGTGAGGACCTTCAAATCATGGTAAAAAATAAGAGCTTGGAAATTTTTGACTTTCCTTGTCACACACAATCTGTAGAAATATGTTTTAAACTGGTAACAGAGGCCTCACAAAGTGTAACTGACGCTACTTCTAGAGATGGCTTCATTAGAATCAAGTTGCAATCTCTAGCAGAAATGCCATATTTTGGACACAAAAATAAGTTTAAATTCTTAAAGGTTTTTTCATTGATTATAAGCTCTATTTTGTTTATTTTGTTTTCTTGTGCTTTGTTTAATTAATTTTAATAATAAAATACCTTTTAAACTTGGTTTTGTATTATTTTAGGCATATAGTTTAGGTCTGAAAAAACGTAAAATTTACAAAATTTCAAAGTGCGGTAGAGCCCTAAAGATGACATGCAATTCTAGTTTTTGTATTTTTTGCGTTATCTGTGTACAATTACACAAATTTTGATACATCTTGCGATAGTGTAGCCCGAAAAAAATTTTTTTAATACATTACGGGACACCCTACTGTACAGGTATTTGAGGCCCAATACGTAAATGAAAAATGAGATCCCATTTAAAAAAAATTGTTTGAAAAAAATATTAAATTAAGATTTTTGTTAATCCGTTAACCTCAAGGGTTCTAGAAAATTCTCTAATTTACCTAGTATATAAAGTGCCACTGTCTCTCATGGAAAGAGGTTAAGGGGGCACCCTCCTCCCTTCGAATTTTTCAGTATACAATATTGAATTTTAAGGTCTCTATATTCTACTCAATTTGCAGGGCCGATTTGTAGGGAAGCTTTTACAATTATGGGATAGAAAAATGAAAATTACTTATAATTACAACAACAAAATTTAACCTCCCTCGAATTTTTATCTGGGTGCGCTGCTACTAAGTACGGCTCTGGTGATGCCGTTTATGAACAACCCCTAAACAAGGTCACTTATATCCGGTACCATAAAGGAGCCAACACATTTTCTAGTTAGCAAGCACTCTCAAATGAGGTATAAAACTTATATGACAGTTCTCTTGGAGTTTCATGAAGACTGGCATGTTCCGCGCACGCATTGTATGTAAACACTAACGGTATTAAAACAGTGGTGATTTTATGAAAATTATTTTGTACGGTCAGAGTCGCCAATTTGTGTTACAATACGTTGAAGTATCACTGCTCTAAATACCATAGCCAATTCATAGATACTATCACAAAATTAATACCTCATTTGAGAGTGCTTGCTAGCTAGCAAATATTTGTTAAAATTCGATAAATTACCTATGTTGAATTTAAAGTTTTTTGGTGTACTGAAATCGAATTCGTTGTCCAAATTATTTTATCAATAACAATAGCAAATCCTTAGATACTATTACAAAATTAATACCTCATTTGAGAGTACTTTCTAGCTAGCAAATTTTACCTACCTATTCGAAAAATGTATCCAAGTAACAATACAATGGCTCCATACCAAGGGACAGGTTTTCTTTGTTTTTTCATACGATTTAACTTATGATGTCCTAGTAATACCCATCCAATTCCCACAAATGTTATGCAGATTTTTATAGTTCGAATAATAACTGAAAAAAATCAAAATTGTTTAAACAATAAATCTTATCATATATTTGCTCTCTTACTTGATGTTGTTGAAATATTTCCAGTTGTATCGATTAAAAAAATCGTTATCTGTAAGATAGACTGAGGTGCATTTTCTAGACAACACTCGGCGAGTTTTGATTTCATTATTGTATCGCTTTCAACAATTAACAAATTTTTATATTTCTTCATATCTTCTTCGTTATTTTCCTTCTTTGCTTTCATGTACTGTGTTACACATAGAATTGATGTAATGAACATAATTAAAGGATCCAAAGTTATAAATATTAATATTGCATTATCCATTCTCCTATAAAAACAATTAACATTGTACTGTCTAAAATATTAACTTTTTTTGCAAATATAACCTATCTATAAACGAGAACGACACAAGACTTACCTGACTCTCGTCTCGTATTATTTATAGTCCAATCAAATTAAATTTTGAAATAGAATTAATATTCGCCAGGATGATTTTGATGTCGATCGATGGCAAACGATGCCCTTAGGTAATAAAATATTTAAAATATCAAGAGATTGAATTTGAAGAGTATAAAATTTACTTTAAAACAGATTTTAGATTTTTCAAACTGCGGTTATTAGTTTATGAGTAATTTAACTTGAAAAACAGGCAATAAAATAAATTATTTTTTGTATAGCCCCTATAATCATAATTTAAAGTAAAAAATAGTTTTGAACTCGTAGATAGCTTCATAATAGTATCTAGTAAAATCGTGACTTTTTTGGAAATTTTTATGAACTGTTGAATACCAATTTTACATTTTATAGATAACAGAGGCAAATTCCGACATTTTCAAAAAATGACATATAGTTTTGAACGATTCTAACACCTGAACTATTAGTTTTAGATATTTACCCAAAGTACGGTTCTTATAGGAAATTTTATAATCTGTAAAATTGTTCCTGTTCATTTTTGCTCTATTTTACATCGTTTTTGTTGTATCGACAATTTAAGCATAAATGGCATTCACCTTTTTTTGCGTGTATTTCCCGGGGGCCTAAAGCCTTGCTTTTTAAATATTTTATTAAGGGCATCATTTGCCATCAATCGACACCAAAATCATCCTGGTGAATATGAATTCAATTTGTCATATACCGGCTGTTAAAAAAAGAGTAAAATATTTAAAGAGGTAATAGTATGGACCAAATAAAACAAAAAAAATCTTAATAAACATGGGTCCGCAAAGTAACGGTGCCAGAGATATGGAAGGTTATTCTTGTTTGAAACATTTATTTGCAATTATTTATTATGTTCTTACAAACAAAAGAACCTTCTAGCAAAACCAAAAAATAAAGTTACATATGGTGTTTAAAGTGCCCTCCTTCTATTTTGAAGCAGGCATGACATCTTTTTACTTGCAAAAGTTTGCATTTTCTTATCATAGTTGGCTGTTTTATGAAATAAACATTAAGTATTTACACTAAACTTTTCCACGTAGATGGGTAGGAATGGGTAGGCCTGTATTATGTCCTGCAAGATCGCCTGATTTAAACCCTTTAGATTTCTTTTTTTTGTGGATATTTGAAAACATGTGTCTATGGTACTCCTGTAAATAGCCTCGAGGAGCTGTAGCTACGAATTAATCAAAAATGCCAACAAATCCGAGCCAATGAGAGGATTTTAAAGAGTTTGAATATTTTTCAGACAAAAATTTCGTGCCTGCTTGTAAATGGAAGGATGGCACTTTGAATATCTTATGTAACGTTATTAAGCTAGAGGTTTCTTTTGTTTGTACATAATAAATAATTGCAAATAAATATTTCAAAAAATAATTTTTTGTTTTATTTGGTCCATACTATTACCTTTTTAAATATTTGACACTCTTTTTTTAACACCCGTTATGGAAAATTTCTAATTCGATTGGACTATTAGTATTTTATCGAGTTAATAATAACAAAAATAATACTTACAATGTTTTCATAAATTTCATAAATGGGAAAAAGAAGAAAACACCGAAAGATGCTAATCCATAACTATACTGTCCCTCTTTCATAAAAACATAAATAACTGATATATCTGAGAAGAAATCAATCAAATGGAACACTATAGAAATAACCAGGGTCACAATCGTCCACCAATTAATATTTATCAGAACTTCTGGACCATACTTTGACATAATCCTTTCTTCTTTCGTCTGTTCTAAAGCTAACACTGTTCTACTATCTCCATTTTCTTCAATTTCATTCTGATCTATGTTGTATCCATTTTCTTCAACGATTTTTAACAACAATTGGCTTTTTCGGTTGTCCCCGACTTCATCGATATATGTGATAGATTGAAATTCATTTATTCTATCGTAATTAGTTGGGGGTGTATTCACCAAAAGTTCTGTTTGAGCTGTGGTGGTTTCCAAAGCATATTCTGGAGGTGGATTTTGAAATGCATCGTTTATAGCTTTATGAATTATTTCGGTTAATAATTCTGGTGAAAGTGAAGATTTCTTGTCTGAATCTTCTATTTCTGTTTCGTTACTTTCAGAATCTTGTATTTTATTGGTGATAGATTTATTTGTTTCATCCTTCTTGATCAGATTCGAATTTATTATATCGTTATCTGGAAGGAATATTTGAGAATTTTCAGATTTATTATTTTCTTCTGCAGTTTTTGGTTGTTCAAATTCAATTTGATTGATTTCATCTAAATTAATTGAAGAATCGATATTTGTTTCTTCTATAACAGTAGTCGAACCTTCAATATCTGGATTAGAATTTTCTGCATATTCAACAGAAATTGGTTTAATTTGTATTTTTATTTTTTCCTCATCATCTCCAGTATTAGTTATTTCATTTTTTTCATTCGAAAAAGTTGTCAAGTTATTATTTTTTGTTATTTGAAAAGTATCATTTAAAGATGCATCTTTATTTTCATTATCGGTTTGAATATTATTTAAATCACTTCTAACTTCCGTTTCCTTTTTTGCATTTTCATTTAAAAAATTATCATCCTGATTTGTTTGTTTAATATTATTTAAATCTGCACTTTTTTGTTCTTCACTTTTAACATCTTTTTTCTTCTCTATTTCATCCATTTTGATATAATGACAAATGCAGTTTAAATTTATGTACTACAAATATACACTGCACCTATATGTACATATATACATTACACACTATACACTTATTTACTTATTTTTATTTAAATAAGATAGACGAAGAATTAAAAATAATAGTACGTAATTCCAGTAACAAATAAATACATTTTTTCGTATATTTATTAGCAATTATGTTTGAGAATATTTTTTTACGTTTGATTACCAAAAAAACAACATAAGCACTGGTTTGTTCTAATCAGAATGTACAGTGTTATAATAGTTTCAGATTACCTTTATTATCTTATCAATTTTTAATAGACACACCCTACAAGTGTTTGTTACATATTATTGCATTTACAAACGTGAGGAGGTTTTGCACTAATGTTTAAAAAATCGTTTTTTTTTATGTACGAGTTTTCTTACAAATTCTATTGAAAGTTTTTGTATTTAAAATTAATTTTATGTACTGATATTCTTACAGTTTATTTATTTTTTTAAATCTTTTTATCTGAGAATGGTAAGGTATAAGCACCAGTTTTGAACACTTGAAGAGTAAAATATATTGTTTTTTTGTGATTAATGCAGCGTTTCTCAACCTTTTAGTATTTGCGACCCAATATTCAATCACAATTCTCATCGCGCCCCCCTCCCCCACCCTCATACAATAATTTTCACTGAAAAATAGATCTCAGCTAAATATTAAAAAGTGCTTCATATTGTCAATTTTTAATATTAAACCTTCTTTCGAAAAACTTTGCTCTGTAAGACAGGTCCAAAGAAATCGCTAATAATTATTTTTTAATTGTTTTCTTTTATATTGATAAATACATTGTGCAATACTGATACAATCCTATTTATAAGTGTATTGTATCTGTGTAAATGTAAACGTGTATTTAAGATTTTATTTTTTGTTCATGTCAGAATGTATTTTATCGGTTTTCATTCGTAAATTAAATAAATTTTTTAATAATATTTTTTCTCAATATGCTCGCGCCTCCTATTCAGTTTTATCACGCCCCCTTAGAGGGGCGCGCCCCACAGGTTGAGAATCGCTGGATTAATGGGTTATTATTTTTGTGATTCTCATGAACTCATATTACTAATAAAACAACTACCTCTTTATTAAATCAATTTAATTACTAATGTCTGAAATAATAGTTTATTTTTTAAATTATAGTCTTTTATTTTATATGTTTTCTTCCAGTAATGAACACTTGCTAAAATTTTATAACGAATGTTATAAAATAAAGAGTCGTAAAATTTAAAACAATGTAAAGTATTTACATAAGAAAATACACTTTTCCTGATAGTGTACCAAACCGCGATAATTACTTTTCTACTGTTTTTTAAACAAAATGATCAATTATCATCAAATCACATAGGTAGAAAGGTTTACTTGAGCCAAGTAAACCTTGTTTTGTATATAACGAAAACAATATTTTCTTAAGATAAGAAATATATTCTTAAACCAACTATAGTATTCTTGGACGAAGAAATAATGTAGTACTTTTCTTATATTAAGAAAATATTGTTTTCGTTATATACAAAACAAGATTTTCTTGGTTTAATACAGTTTTTTTGTGTGCACGCTGTAAGATAGTTAAATGTTAATACATTAATATCCAGTAATAACAGTAATCAATTATCAAAAAATATTTCTATTTCAGTACATTTAATTTAAAAATGTTCAATGCTGGGGTATTGTTCAAAACTATTCCAGTACCTACCTAAAAATATAAGTTTTATGTCCGGTATCATAAGGAGGTTAGCAAAATTTGTTAGCTAGCAAGCACTCTCAAATGAGGTACCTATTAATTTTGTGATAGTATCTATGGATTTGCTATGGAATTTAGAGCAGTGATACTTCAACATATTGTAACACAGTTACTCTGACCGTATAAAATAATTTTCATAATATCACCACTGTTTTAATACCGTTGGTGTTTACATACAACGTGTGTGTGAAACTTGTCAAAGTCTTCATGAAACTCCAAGAGAACTGTCATATAAATTTGATATCTCATTTGCAAGCTAGCAAATTAGCTGGCCCCTTTATGATACTGGATATAATTATTTTGTATTTGTACATTCAAGAAATTGCACTGCCTATCTGTCTATTTATATTTATAAATGTTTTAACTCCTTTTCCTTGTAGAGTAAGTAAGTTTACTATTTGAACTAACGTTAATAAATATATCTTTTTCCAAACGTAATAAAAAACATTGGTCAGAATTATTTAGCGTCCATCGTACGGGTAAAAGCTGTTTTGAATCAGTGCAGGGCTGCACCTGTGGCCCGGCACCAGGTGATGGCCGCGAGGAGTCGCGGGTTTGTATCCAGATTGCAAGTGTGTCTGTGTGTGTGTGTGTATGCCGACAATCGGCAGGTGCTGCATAGCAATACTCTTCTTGTGCTCGCTATACTTCGCTCTCCAAATTGTGTATATGTTCGTTTTTTTGTTTTTGTTAATTTGTTATGCTATGCAAGCTCATAAGGCTTCCGCGGTCAAGTGTTTCTTGGCTTTTGAGTGTAAGAAGTGTCGTTTGAAGAGCTCTGAAAATGGCTGAAAGAATTTTATCAACCAAATTCATTTTTAGAGACATAGGTGTAACTGGGATTATTTATATTATGAGAAAGGGGGCAGAATTTTTTCAATTTTTTTTTACTTTCTTATTAAAGTTGTTTTTTTTTTAATTCCAGATTTTGATGGAAATAACCGTTTTG
Source organism: Sialis lutaria (assembly GCA_949319165.1). NCBI lineage: Eukaryota > Metazoa > Arthropoda > Insecta > Megaloptera > Sialidae > Sialis > Sialis lutaria. The sequence continues at coordinate 21,924,895 of OX439241.1, forward strand.
ACTTTCCCATAATCATTTCTTACTTTTTTGCTTTGATGGATGTGTGTCTGTCTGTCTGTAGTCGTTGTAACTCAATAAAACAGTAGAAAGGGTGAAATTTTATATTTAAGTTTAATTTTCATCTCGAAAGACACCCTATTTTTGAACACGATCTTACAACCGGAAACATGTTTACTCTTTTCAATTTTTGAATTTTCGAATTATTTGGGTCTCATTCAATTTTGGCAGAAAGAATTGTTTTTAAATTATTAGAAACACATACACTCTCCACTTAATACAGCGTATAAGAAGGTCCCGTAGCACCCATGGCAGTTTTTTTCCAATTAAATTTGAATGACCTTTTTTGCTATTCAGTTTTCAAACATATTTTTTTAAACTTTTAAAAGAATTTTAAGAATTTAGGGGGATGGAGGGAGGGAGGCATTTGCAAACAAAAATAGATATCCTTATATATTTTACATGGTCCCTTACCTTTTAAAAGAACTTTTGCAATTTTCATAACTTTATTTTCAATAAAAACTAATAGGGGGATGAAGGGAGGGGGGCATTTGCAAACAAAAATAGATATCCTTATATATTTTACATGTTCCCTTACTTAGGTTTTCATTAGGGTTTAGTCTTAACCAAATTGACAGAACTACAACCAAATGCAAAAATAACATGTTTTACGATAAAGTATCTGATCAAAAAAAAAAATATGTCCTTCGTTAAAATAAAAATTACATTAAATTTTCTCCTCCCCACTCCCCCTCAAAATTAAATGCTTGGGATAGTGAATAACGAAAAATTAAGATTGTTAGTTTGTAAAAAATGAATCCTAGAAAGTACTGAACATATTTAGTTGAAACTTTCATTAGCGTGTTATTTATGATCTCCCCAGTAATTCATATTACATAAAAGCATGTTATCATATCATAAAGGTAAGCAGTAAAAAAAATTATGACACAAATCGAAGAAAAATTTATATTCACTAGTACAACATCTAAATAATAATAAAAAAATAAAATTGAAATATTTTTGTAGTTTCAACTCTACCTACTTTTCAATTTCACATTTCAAAATCATCATGATATGCATTTATATCGATGAAACTAGTTTTAAAAACTACACCCATACAGAAATAATAGGAAATCATCAAATAATTTACAAGTGAAAGGGTTGCTACATTAATAGCCATACATAATGATAACCCATCAAATAAGAAGCACCTCATCAAATTCATGTTGTCTGCAAATAACAATGGAGTGAGGTGATTTTGCAGGTTGTACCGTTACACCAGTATCATCTGTTGTGTCTAGGTCAGACCAGCCCTTGCCATTGGTCTTGCCAACATCGCAGGGACGTTCTAAGAAATGTTTTAGTACCTCGCTTGGAAAAAAAATCACTTGTAATAATTAATTACATTTAAAAGTATAATATTTTGCTGCCATTTCATTTGAGTAATTGCAATAGAAACCGGTTATAACAATATCGGTTAATACGACGTATCAGTTTTAACGACTCAAAATAAAAGTCCAACTGAATTCCATCATATAATTAAATTTTTACCGGTTATTACGACTATCCGCTTTTTACGACCAATAAGACCGGTCCCTTCGATGTCGTTATAACCGGTTTCTACTGTATTTTTATTTATGCGACCAATTTTATAATCAATTACAATTTTACTTTCCTTCCATGTTCAGAAAGAAAAATGGAATAAATAATAATAAAGCAAATTTTGATTGTAGGTACTACCTTCAAAACATAAAGAAAAGTTGTTTTCCGCATAGTAGTTATGCGTGCGTGCGTCTTGATGTGGAATTTTCTTTTATTAATGATAAGTTAAAATGCATTGATTTGAATGATTTTTCGGAAAATTGTTTGTCTTATTGAGTACTTGAGAATTATTGATTTTGGTGCTTATCGAAATAGTTTTTTTTTTGTTATAATTACATTAAGCGAGTTTACTAGCTACTAGTCGGTGAATTCACTAGCTTCTAGTAAATTAGTCCAGTGTAATCATATTCACTGGATAACTAGCAGATTGTAAACAATTTGCGAAAAAGTTGAAAGCCTGGCTACTTTTTTTTGCTACTCGCTGACGTGTGGGCTTATTAGCTAGTAAACTAACCATGTGTCAACTAGTGAACTTAGCTACGAGTATCTCGGTGAATCCTGGTTTCAGTGTCTACAAACTGTATTCACAACACGTGATTTAAACTCGCTAGCTTGTTGCTACAGAACGAGTAGAAAGTATTGTGTGTCATCATCACTATCGCATTAGCTGACTCGCCCGCTTCTAAACTAGTCGGCTTGTAGCAAGGTATATAAAGACAAGATAGCCTCATCAGCTCCTTGACCAATCAGCGTTGGCGCGGGAATTGACGTCACCACGAAGATATATTCAAATGTTATAAATGTATAATAAAATATCAACCCTAAAATCTCTAACAAATTTATACCGATTTGACACCTCGCAGATAGCATTAGCTTTAGAGCAAATTCTTTATATTACCGTTTATAAATTAGAAAAAAAGTATTTTTTAATAGATTTTAATTCATCAGTAATAAAATGTCACTGAATGTTAGTTTCACTAATTCATTTACTGATTTCTTGCTGCATTCTATATTATCAGATCCAAAATTTAAATGATTAGGTAGGTTGTACCATAGACCTTAGGAGGGGGGAGGGCTGACAGTGATTTTAGCTTAGTGGTACGGGGCTAAAGAGTGACAGCACGATAAATCATTCAACTTTTTTTGGTCGTTGCCTTAATATTTCTAAAAATTAATTAATATAAAAAATTTGATTTAAATTTTTTTCTAGCGCGGGGGGAGGGGTAAAATATGACGACCATGTGTTGTACTGTATTGCACTTTAAAAAAATTGTCTTTATTAGACATAAAAACGTCTCTATAGCTTAGCAAAATCAGGAATTAAACAAAAACAACCACATATGACATTCCTTATAACTCTATCTCTCTCATTCTCGATAATAGCCAGTGTTTGGGGTTGTGTTTTTTATATCAGATGTCAGAATAGCTATAAAAAATTGCTAAAAAAATATAAGGGTTAATTTTATACGACAAGGAAGTCGTTTCTTTTGGCGCGTGGGCATTTTAAGGGTTGATTTGATAACGGTATATTTTTATAATTGTATCCGACAGTTGCAAAATAGCGCACCTTGTTATAAATAGAAATTAACCTTTTTTTCTATCTCAAGATGTCGGTTTTATAGAAAAATTTGATTGCTAGTAATTAATTTAATTAATTTTTTTTTTTGTTGAAACACTGACTTTTTCTTATAGGGTCAGTTAAAAAAGATAGTTAAAAAAATATTTTACGAAAATGAATACTAAAATATAAAATTAACAGGCTATTTAACATCAATTTTCGTAAACCAGAAGAAATTTAAAAAAATGTAAGTTAATTTTCAAAATATTTCAAAAAAATTCCAAAACATTTAAAAAAAGACAAAAAATAAGGTGAAATCACAATAACTTACTTAAGAATAAGTGACGATCATAGCAAACTATTAAAAGTCTTTGACAATTACATATCGAACGTGACGTTTGACCAAATTAAAAAAATAACCGTATCCAACAATAATGACTAGGTAACCGCATTTGTTATAAATTTAATGAGTCTATTGATGTATTTGATAATTAATTATTATAAGTATTATTTAATAATATCAATAAGCAATTAAACACACAAATAGTACTCTTATTGTATCCTTTTATTCAATGTGTCACACCCGAACCCTAACCATAAATAAATTTAGGTTCAGATCCTCAATTAAATATAAATATATATGGTACTGGCACCAGTTTTGGACAATATCGTAGTGTTGGACTCTTGTTTACCCTCGGAGTACACACCTATTTTTTCAACATACTAGTACACTCTGGGTCAATTTGACCCTGCTTACTTTTTGATCGCCTATAATTCCGCAACTACGAAACCTTTTGACTTACCAAAATTCAAAGGTATACTTTGACTCATGGTAAATGAATTTATAAGTGTTACAAATACCTTTGAAGTGTTCAACATACTTAAAAAAAATCGCGAAAAATGTAAAATACCTGAGCGCTATTCACGATCAAAGTCGGTGTATGGGTCAAATTGACCCACAAGAGGCTCCGAGGGTTAATTAAATCTACTAAAGTTACAAATATTTGTTGATATTTGATTACTGACATTACTGAACTTAGCTGTAAAACAGCTTAATTTGATGACAATCGGTCAATGGATGTCAAAATGGTGGACATTTAAACTAATTATTAATTATTAATTTATTTATTAATTATATTATCATAGCATCTACTTTACATCGAATCAAAATTTACGATTCTTTATTTTATAACTTTTATGTCGTAGTACTTATCATTTTGTAATCATTACACAGAAAAAAAAACTGTATTGGACCAAGAAAACCTTGTTTTGTATATAACGAAAACAATATTTTCTTAATATAAGAAACATACTCTTAATCCAACTACGTTATACCTTCGTTCAAGAATACTATACTTGGTTTAAGAGATTATTGCTTATCTTAAGAAAATATTGTTTTCGTTATATACAAAACAAGGTTTACTTGGTTTGAGAATTATTGATTCTACTTTATCCATTATTGGAGAAAAAAAACAAACAAAATAAATGGCTATAATTAAAAAATAAACTATATTTTTTGATTTTGATAATTCAATAGATTTAGTAAAGAAGTACTAGTTCATGAAAATTACAAAAAAATAGGCCCTTCAATTAAAAAACCAGTATACTTTGCTCTTAAAAAGGCCAGTACTGGTGCCAGAATAGGTATTTTCTAATAAATAATCATGCACGTTTCAAATAATATCCATCTTAAAATTAATTACGTACAAGTGAATTTTATGGCTGTTTATACAACTTTATTGGTAATTTGTTTTAGTAACATCAGAGGTCTTGCGTAATTAGCATACCTCTAAATAACTGCATAATTGTATATCATCTAGTATTATTTATACGTCTGGATTTGAATGTTGTATATTATTTTATCGCGTTTTTTAATTAAGGGCTTCATTAAAGTCGTTGATAAATTTATGATACAATAAACCAGCAGCTAATTAAAAATTCACATAGATTTCTAAATCTTCGGTAGAACAATCTTTGCGCGATGTTTCAAACGGTTTTTAAAGCAGTGGCGTGTGTGGTTATATACAGTAATTTTTATAGTGAGTTCAGAACGTGTTACAATTTGTTTTATCAAAAAAGGTATGTACTTAAATTAGATTATATTAATAGAGTATTGTTTAAATTGTAAATATATTTTTACTGTCTTATACGGCCATATATGTGTAATATTCTACTAGTATAAGGAAGTATTGTAAGAGTGCGATTATTTTTGAAATCGAGATTTTGATAGAAATATTTATTTTGGCCTTGCATGGATCCATTCTGAATATTTTTGCTATGATGTTTGTATGTGTTAGTCTTTATACACTGTAACTCAAAAAGGGTGAAATTGTATATTTAGGTTCAGAAGATTTCCTATTTTGAAAATAGTTATATTTAATTTCACTACACTCAAATCTCTAAACAACGACCATCCTATTAACGTACGCTCCGAAAAACGACTGGCCAACCGCTCCATGTAACGACTTTCCTTATCCCTACCACAATACTACCGTGACTGCTATATTTCTGCGCGAAATTTAAATTCACCAATTAACGATAAAGTGGGTGCCCCTCTAGCCTACGTTTTTAGGAGATTCTGAATTACCGATGCCTACGTTGTTCGGAACGACGAGTGTATATATTAGATAGTATTCACTTTGTGCATCGAACATAAATTTTAATACTTTGCACTTAAAATTGTATAGTATCCACGTGAATATAAATTTTAATACTTTTTTTAATGCATGATTTTTAATTGATTTAAATTATAGAAAATCACAATAAATATATCAAACATATGTAATTTTTAAATCTTACGGGTCCAGATTTAGGTCAAATGTAAAGTATTTATTTTAAGTGAAAACTATTTATTTAAAGTGATATAATTTGTTTTGCGTTCAAAATATTTGTTTAATGTTGAGTAATTAATTTTTCGTGCAGTATAATTGTTATAAGCAATTGGCTATATGCTCATACTGTATATGTACCTAATTTTGTTGATTAGGTTAGTGGTATGTGCAAATAGCTAATTAGGTACACATACATTATGTTTAAATAGCCAATTGCATACACATACAGTATGTTCAAATAGCCCCATAAAAATGCGCATTTTAATACAAGCTTTTTTAAAGACGATATAATGAAAAACATATGTTTATCATTGTTAATTTTTTAATTACAGTAGAAACCGGTTATAACGACATCGGAATCCTATACAGGGTCCTCCAATAGTGCGTCCGGCATTCCTAGCGCACTTCCCGGAGGAGATAAAAAAAAAAGTTTGGTACATAATATTATTGGTTTGAAAAGATCAACGTCGTAAAATTATTTTCAATAATACAAGATGTCCCATTTTTGCGCTGTAACAAAAACAAATATTTTTTTTAAATGGAACCCCCTATAATTTTTTCAGTATTCCGATATAATACTTTAACCTCCATATTATCATCTATTCATTTTTTGATTTATTGACAGTGTTACCAAATTATAAATTTTTTTCCAAAAAATAATCCATAAACAGAGTCAACTTTAAAAAATCGTAGCGACTTCGTTTTTTTTTGAAGCGATTGATTTTTTTAATAATAATATTAATCCTGATAAAGAGTAACATTTTGATAATAACCAATTTGAATTTAGTTATACAGGGTGTCCATAAAAAAATGTCAAAATTTGCAAACTTAAAAATGATAAAACTCATTTTTTTCAAATGTGACTACCCTTTTTTTATTTCACTATTCAATGGGTTTTTTTCTCCTTTTCAATTTGTATAAGGGATGTCCTATGTCTAAACCCCATAGTTTCTCTGATATTCAATACTTATAATAAAATTAACCTTTTTATAACACTTTTATGCACTGAAGTAGGCCGTGCTGATGAAAAACACTTGCCGGCGAATTGATTTGAGCCTGGATGAAAATAGAAGACATTTAGAACATTTATTTTGGTCTTTTATCTTTTATGTTTTTTCAATTTTGTAACTTTTCATATTTTTTTTAAATAAAAGAAATAATTTTTTTACATCCGTATTATCCGTTTTATCTATTAATTTTAATCAAATATTTCATTCATTTCATTGATACTGAAGTACTACATTTTGTCATTTGTTTTTCATCAGCACGGCCTACTTCAGTGCATAAAAGTGTTATAAAAAGGTTAATTTTATTATAAGTATTGAATATCAGAGAAACTATGGGGTTTAGACATAGGACATCCCTTATACAAATTGAAAAGGAGAAAAAACCCCATTGAATAGTGAAATAAAAAAAGGGTAATCACCTTTGAAAAAAATGAGTTTTATCATTTTTAAGTTTGCAAATTTTGACATTTTTTTATGGACCACCCTGTATAACTAAATTCAAATTGGTTATTATCAAAATGTTACTCTTTATCAGGATTAATATTATTATTAAAAAAATCAATCGCTTCAAAAAAAAACGAAGTCGCTACGAATTTTAAAGTTGACTCTGTTTATGGATTATTTTTTGGAAAAAAATTTATAATTAGGTAACACTGTCAATAAATCAAAAAATGAATAGATGATAATATGGAGGTTAAAGTATTATATCAGAATACTGAAAAATTTAATGGGGGTTCCATTTAAGAAAATGTTTGTTTTTGTTACAGCGCAAAAATGGGACACCCTGTATTATTGAAAATAATTTTACGACGTTGATCTTTTCAAACCAATAATATTATGTACCAAACTTTTTTTTCTATCTCCTCCGGGAAGTGCGCTAGGAATGCCGGACGCACTATTGGAGGACCCTGTATAATTGCATTTTAACCGGTTATTACGACTATCCACTTTTTATGACCAATATGACCGGTCCCTTCGATGTCGTTATAACCTGTATTTATAAAAAAGTGCAAGCTAGAAAAATTGTGTAAAATAAAAGTTGTAGAGAATATATTCATCTATAACTTATGTTCCATTCTTTTTTATTAGTAACCCAGAAAAAAATGTTTAATATAATTAGGAAAACGTACACTGCCCCCTTAATCATGACCGCCACATATTATCGTGGGCCTCCGGGCTAGAATTATTCCCCAGTAAATGTAGGACACATTTACTGGGGAAATTAGGGATAGTACATCCCTATATAGTAAACACATAAAGTATAAATGCAACAGTTGTTGACGAGTTGCCACTGCGCCGACAGGTGACACCAGGTGAATCATATAACCGGTCTCTGTCTGGCGTGCGTTCACACATGTGTGTACATCTCTATCGCACACACCGGGTGACGGCACGCGACCAGCCCGTGCCGAAGGGTGCAGAATGTGGCACAACATTTGGCGGTGTACGGTTGAACGCACTCGTCCGGTAGAATATGGGCTTGAGATGGTTTGTAGTATGAAAGTATGCTAGAAATAAGGGATGTGAGTTAGAATAGCGGTTAAATTGAAATGAATGAATATGATTAACTAATTATAGGCCCTTAAGCTTTCTTATTGAGAATATCCTATCAAAATCGGTTTAGTAGTTTTTGTATCAAGTTAAAACAAACAGACATATAAGTATACGACCTTAAACATTTATTAATAACAATTTTTACTCAGTAGGAATAGTTAAAAATACACAAAACATGTCAAGAATATTTAAAAATATATAGTCGTCATGATTTTTTTATAATAAATTTGTCTTTTGAGACCTGTTGGCCTCTTTTAGACAGCTTTTAAACAGTTTTTTTGTTTTGCTAGCTGGTTGAATTTATTGATGTTTTGTTTGATTTATTTTATTTTATCTGTTCGTTTGTTTCTTTTCCTTAATATATATAAAGCTCAACGTCTGTCTGTCTGTCCGTTAATGCGCTTATCACTCGAGAACCACTTATCCGATTTACGTGATTTTTTTTAATTCATAGGTACATTCTCTGGCCAGGTTATAGGCTATATTTTGTTACGTTAGGTAACATAACAACTAAGCAGTGACGATAATAGTAAATCAAGTCGGAAAAAAATTTACCGGCGGCGCGCTGTTTTGCAATACGCTGCCTAAACCGTTGAATATAGAACAAAATTATGTATTAAAGAATTGTGTAGAATCAAAAGTGCTATAATAAAGTCCGCGACACCATATGTCTAACTTTTATATTTAAGCCACAATGACTGCTTTTATGTTACAAAGAAAACATAAAATATTTGGGTTCTGTTTACATCGTCTTATGACCTGCAAAACTTTAAACCTTATCGAAATAAATGATTTCATCGTCATAAGTACTTAATGTAGATATAATTTGCCTTTTACAGAATCAAATTTGGTCTTTTGGTTTAGGAAATAACGTGAAATAAGTATTACAATAACATTATTCGTAACAATTTGCGCGAACTACGACTAAGTATGTAGCTCTGCTCTGGGCAGAGGGGACAGGCCGGTATTCTTTTGATTGTCAATTGTTTAATTTGTTTTCAATAATTAACTTTTAAATAATCAACTATATATTTTTTAAATTCTAAACAATAATTCCGTAATTCACGCGAGCGAAGCCGCGCAGGCCAAGCTAGTCTTTTATAAAAACGGGGACACATAGATGGAATAAGATTAGCTTGTTATAAATAAGATTATGTGTTATGCACTAATGTGACTAATGTATACATGTATGTAATTTCGGGATATGTATATGCGTGCGTAGAAAAATATATGTGTGATATTTTTATATTTTAGTATTTTTATTGGGAAAAGTAATTTGACGTTTTAAATTTTCTAGTATTGCCTGCCTAATATTCACATGATTTTTTGTGCATATCTATGAGATATAGCATAGAACCTTTCGAATGATATAAGTTTCATCCCCCACCCCTTTTATAATAAATACTAAAAAAAATATAAGACAATTTTCAATGTTCATGTAAAATTAACTTTTTTAAATAAAATTGCATTCATATCTCATAAATGATTATTTTTGGGAATGTTGATACATTAATAAGTGTATAACTCATTGTCAGAGCCCTGATGTTGTCCACTGCAATGTGTGACGAAACGTTAGCCGATAACACGACCAAATCGACGCGGTTTACACCCAGAAACCAAGATCCAGTCCAAAACTCTATTGAAACTGTTTATAGTACAGGCAATGAATGGAATGAAAAAGAACAAATTAGGAGTGCGATGAAATTTGGTACCAATGTAGTATACATTAAAGTACGTCTGTACACAAAAGTCCCCATCTATAGGCCTTGTGGAAAATTTTTTAGAGCCGTTTGAAGTTTTTTTTTGTTATTCTTGAATAACTTTAAAACAAATAAAGATACGGAGGCGTGCCGTGTATCAAAATTTTCAAAAATGTTTGCATTTCAACAATATTTCAAAATTTATTCCGATGTGTGCACCTAAATTGCTGAAAAGTTGCCGTGAATCCAAAAATTAGGCGCGTTTAATAAAAAAAAATGTTTAAATGGATTTTTGAGCTCCTAAAACTGATAATAGAAATAAATGACCTGTATGAAAGTTATAGAGAATAAAATTTTACATATTTATATATAAACTACAATATTCAAAGTGTGAATATTTATTAGATATTTCTTTTTTTAGGTAGTCGAAAAAACAAAATTAATTTTAAAAATCATATAAATAGTATGCTATGAAAATTAGTATTACATTGAAAATAAGTCATATAGATCATAATTTACCACAATGTAGTTATAAAACAACTGTAACTTTTTTCCTATGGCTCCAATGTTTGAGGACTTTTTCAGATGCACTCACTAATGTATCTCCCACGTCTGTATGAAAGTCCCCATTTATTGATACCCCGAAAGAAAAGTTATAAGCATATCTACAAACAGGTACAAAATACATGATATGATATATTTTTATACAATCGAATTAAAGAAATAAATGTATGTCTTGAAAATCGTTTGATTTAAAAAAGAAAAATTTATATCTAAATAATCATAATTTAAGTGTTCATAATGTGTATGTTATACAGAGATACATAGTATGTAAATATTCAGATAAAAAACAGGTAATAATAAGTTACATTATGATATATTGTAATTTAACAAATCGTCATTAAAATCGATATAATTTTTTTTACACATACCCAATTCGTGAGGACTTTTTCACACATGTAAAGTAATATAAGTACTACATATATGCACATTTTTACGGCACTCTGATTTTGTTCTACTCTAATATCCGTATTTTAAAGATAAAATCAAATATCTTGAAGATTCATATTTAAAACTATTAAATCATACAATAATATTCAATCGAGGGGCTACAATGAACACCTCAGTACATTGTAATCATAATATGTTATTTAAAGTCTTATGGAAGTATTGGAATTATAATTTACCTTTATTTTCATTAATTTTCTATAATATCGTGTTATTTTCAATGTAATACTAATTTTCATAGCATACTATTTATATGATTTTTAAAATGAATTTTGTTTTTTCGACTACCTAAAAAAAGAAATATCTAATAAATATTCACACTTTGAATATTGTAGTTTATAAATAAATATGTAAAATTTTATTCTCTATAACTTTCATACAGGTCATTTATTTCTATTATCAGTTTTAGGAGCTCAAAAATCCATTTAAACATTTTTTTTTATTAAACGCGCCTAATTTTTGGATTCACGGCAACTTTTCAGCAATTTAGGTGCACACATCGGAATAAATTTTGAAATATTGTTGAAATGCAAACATTTTTGAAAATTTTGATACACGGCACGCCTCCGTATCTTTATTTGTTTTAAAGTTATTCAAGAATAACAAAAAAAAACTTCAAACGGCTCTAAAAAATTTTCCACAAGGCCTATAGATGGGGACTTTTGTGTACAGACGTACTTTAATGTATACTACATTGGTATCAAATTTCATCGCACTCCTAATTTGTTCCAAGAACAGGGCAATTATTCCATTCATTGCCTGTACTATTAAAGGAAGTAATTTAAAATTTCGTTAGAAATTTTTATTTTGTATTTGTTGGGATTTTTATTATAATAATTTTTTAAATGAGAAACTTATAATTTTGTTTTAAGAATCTGATGTCCGGTATCAGAAAGGGGCTACCAAATATGCATGCTAGCTAGCACTCTCAAATGAGCTATCAAACATATATGACAATTTTCTTGGAGTTTTCTGATGACTTTGACAACTTTAGCGCACGCGTTGTATGTAAATTGTAAACACCAACGGTATTAAAACAGTGAAGATGTTATGAAAATTATTTTTTTACGGTCAAAGTCGCCAACTGTGTTACAATACGTTGATGTATCACTGCTTTCAATTCTGTAGCAAATCCATAGATACTATGTATCACAAAATTAATAACCTCATTTGTGAGTGCTTACAAAGCTAGTCCCTTTATGATACGAGACATGATTCTACGTAAAAAAGACAAACATTTGTCGGAAAAAGGTATATGTTTTAACCTTATTACTATTTTGTCAAAGTTGAAGCTGACTGAAACCCAATGTTCGATCGGACACTAGTTATTAGTTACGGTTCCAAAAATATATATTAAATATCGTAAATAGATTAAATTGAATGTATAATATGTAAATAAGTATTGATAGCATTCTTAGAAATACAATACCTACAATAAAATTATAAAATCGGCATACATACTTCGTGCATTTACTTACTAAAAAATAAAAACCTAGCAAAGATATTACATTTCCGCAATAGAACAAACGAATCACATATCGCACAAAAACAACAAACAAAGTGGTATACGGCGACAAAACAAACAAACAAGGGGCATTAATTAAACCAGTGATTCGCTAACAATATTTCATACCGTTTTCGGAATAGCGGTTCACCCACGCGCGATGCGCACCTGAGCAGATATCGCGCGCTACGCCTTCTGCAATCAATTCAATACACAATGAGTGCAGCCGCGCGGTACACAAAAGGGCCCTATGACAAATGCTTTACATGCAGGAAAAGCTTGAGAATAATAAAATATTGTATATGCGTATCTGGACTATAGATAGCTATATACAGGATGGCTTGTTAGTAATAGTTCCATTACATTAAAAATATAAGTTTTTAGCGCAACCCACGATTTTCCGTCCGTCCATCCGTCTGTCTTCCACCGCGAGATCTCTACCCTCTGACCACTTAGAGAACTCGAGTTTTCGCTAAATGGTAGGTCTGTGGTTCTAGTTTAACCCATTTTAGGAATTTTTCTGGTCATACATTCCCCCTTCAAAATTTTCATATGGTTTCATGTACCACGTTGGAAATTGATTCACAAATCGATTGGCAAGGGTATTTTTTAAGTTTTGTCCAAGTGGGTTGCGCGTTGTGCGGCAATAGGTACCTACGTATGAGTTTTGATATTTTTCTTTTTACTTTTTATCACGTACTTAGTTTTGGGTGAAAAACATAAAAGTGGCCTTACTGAATTTTGATGAATGTAGGTACGTTTCAAGAGCCTAAAAATCTTACACACGTTTTTAGGAAAGAGTTGTATGAAAAAATTGTAAATTAATATATTTGTTCCTTTTATTGTTTCGGTGAAAAATTTCTAAATCAATTTTAATCCAACTTCCGGATTCACTGGAAATAGATTAAAAAAACTATTTTTGTTATTTTTAAACTAGAAGGTCCCAATTATAAACATATACTAAATTTATAATGATGGTATTTGTCTCTGTCTGTTCATTTTTCCGTTATACGATATCAAAAATGACCTATGAAAATTTTTTCGTGGCTTGAAAAATTCATATAAAATGTATTTCTCTACGGGAAATATATTTTTTGAAAAAAGTATTGGATAAATAAAAATAAATTGCAAGGGGGCAAATATATTAACCACCAATAATATTGTTTAAATGTCATCAGTTATTATCGAAAACAAAGTTGATATCGTCTCATTCGGTTTCATCCTGAGACTAACGTAAATAAAGACTTCTTATTCACTCTTTATATTTCAAGCGTAACGCTGAATAATTTAAAATAACTTTAATTAGTGCATAGATATCGTAACCATGTGTTAATTGTCTTTTAATGTTTGCAAAAGTAATTAATTAAATGCAAGATATTCATTTCTATGAAGAAATTTAAAATAAGTCGGTATCTATAATAGTAATAGTTATAGACATATTAATTTATTATGCCTATGTACATTCAAATGCTTTTTATAAGTAAAATAATTAATATACATATTATGAAAATATTAAGACTCCGCATAACGCTGTTTCGGCTTAGCGCGGTTTTTCTGATAACTTTTTTTTATTAATTTTTCATTTACATTAATTTCGTCGCTTATAAGCCCAATTTTTCATATCTGTAACTGAGCGTGACAGTACAGCCGCAGACAAATAACATTTGATGATTTCTTAAAAAAAATCCAAAGTGTCAAATGACGAAAAACCTCCCATGTCACTCAAATATTTTTTTTTCAAATATTTATATTAAAAATAAAATTTACCAAAATATAAAAAAAATATTTTATGACATTATATTACAATTTTTTACATTTAAATATTTAATTGTTACAAAATAAAATAAAAAAATATGTTTTTTTAATCGTTTTTTAACTGTTGTTTTGCTTATCCCCATTATTAACATATTAAGCATAACCCCTTTTAACGCTATTTCATTTAGCATTGGCATTTCCTGAAACATATCCCCCGCTTTAAGCAAAGTCTTACTGTATCTATATGTTAATAAGTACTAGATTTTATTGAGAAGATATTTAATTCCACATTTTGTTATAAATACTTTTATTAAATAATTATTTATTCTGTATTTTGAAAAAAATTACTATGAAAATAATATTTTATTTTAAAATAAATTGCATAGTATAGAGGCAATAATGTCCATATAGTATTTAATCGTTTTTCGATTTTTATCTTGAATTTATATTGACAAATTCAACTACATATTCAAAGATATTAGCTACAACAAAAGTGCATATCTATTTTATGTATTCAATAATATATTATGTCACTTATATTGAGTCAAGTTTTCTGAAGTGGGCACACAAAAAATCAACTTGTTCAGATTTAACTTTTTATTGTAGAACTTTGAAGATTTATTGATAAAAATTAATGCTCTAAAATATTTTTTGAAAATTTTCAAAATTTAAAAAGTTATGAACAAATGAATTTTTATATACGTTTTTTTTTAAATTGCGATTTCTCAGTAATTACTGAATAAAATTTAATGAAATTTTTATGGTAGGACTAAAAATAATTCACAATTTAGATGAAATAAAATTTTTGTAAATTTTTTTTTTTTAATATATAAATAATAAATATTTTAATAAACAAATAGAAATTTAACCAACTTCTGCACTAGATAGAAACAAAATTTTTATACAGTATTGTTCTGTAAAATCTACACAACTTTATCCCGAAAAAAAATTTTAGTACATTTCATAAAAAAAAAAGTTACGAGTGTTTAAGTGCCGTCAGATAGACGCGCGGCGCGCTGCCGCGCGAGGCACACGGGCGCGTTCACGCGCTTATCTACCTCAAACTGCTTGTTTAATCATTCCCATTAAAGTAGTAAGCTAATTTACATATATGTTATGGTTGATTATTATAGATTTGGGTTCAGAGAATTCGATAAAAATAAACCGGACTGGCGAAAAGTGGTGCAACACCCTTAAAAATGGGGTTGAAGTGTGAAACCCCCGTTTTCAAGTGTATTTTCAATATATCTCAAAATCTAAAGCGACAATGGGGTATTTTTATGAATGATATTTGTTAAGGGTACTGTGACGAATCGATTGAGATCGCATATACTGAATTTGACCAAAAATTACTCCTTCCAAAAGGTTTAATTTAGGTAAAAATGCTTCTTTTTGATAAAAATAGTTTAAAAATTACTAACTTTGGTGATAATCATCCAAATGACTTGAAATTGGTCTCAAATTGTTCCTGAAGTTCCAAAGAATAATGGACAACTATAATTTAAAAAAATATTATTTGTTTAACCAATGAAAAATGAGCAAAGTGACGTAAATTTTTGGAAAACTGCCTTTTTACTAAATTTTCAATAAAAACATAAGGGTTGAATATTTTTAAGTAAAACCAACAAGGATATCTTTGATTTGTACATATAAACAAAATGAGCTCCTCCCAAAAAATATTCAGTCACTACAACGGATACAATTGCACATTAAAATGCACCAAATTTTTGTTGCTTACAATTTTAAAAAAATTACATTTTTTCAAATAAAAATGTAAATTATGATTTTAACATATTTATATGCAATTTTTAAGGTAAATTTTAAGTTTATGCATCAATATAAGCTCATATGAGTTCAAAATAATGCATGCGAAAGTGCATTTTTTCAATAATACGTATATTCATTTTTATAAAATAAAAATTATATGCAACAAAAATTCGGTGCATTTTAGTGTAATTGCTTCCGTTCTAGTGACTGAATATTTTTTGGGAGGGGCTCATTTTGTTTATTATGTACAAAATAAAGATATCCTCGTTGGTTTTACTTAAAAATATTCAATCCTTATGTTTTTATTGAAAATTTAGTAAAAAGGCAGTTTTCCAAAAATTTACTTCGCTTGCTCATAAAAATGAGCAATTTTCATTGGTTAAACAAATAATATTTTTTAAATTATAGTTGTTCATTATTCTTTGGAACTTCAGGAACAATTTGAGACCAATTTTAAGTCATTTGAATGATTATAACTAAAGTTATTAATTTTTAAACTATTTTCATCAAAAAGAAGCATTTTTACCTAAATTAAACCATTTGGAAGGGGTAATTTTTGGTCAAATTCAGTATATGCGATCTCAATCGATTCGTCTCAGTACCCTTAACAAATATCATTCATAAAAATACCCCATTGTCGCTTTAGATTTTGAGATAAATTGAGAATACACTTTGAAACGGGGGTTTCACACTTCAACCCTATTTTTAAGGGTGTTGCACCACTTTTCGCCAGTCCGGTTTATTTTTATCGAATTCTCTGAACCCAAATCTATAATAATCAACCATAACATATATGTAAATTAGCATACTACTTTAATGGGAATGATTAAACAAGCAGTTTGAGGTAGCTAAGCGCGTGAACGCGCCCGTGTGCCTCGCGCGGCAGCGCCCCGCGCGTCTATCCTACGGCACTTAAACACTCGTAACTTTTTTTTTTATGAAATGTACTAAAATTTTTTTTCGGGATAATGTTGTGTAGATTTTACAGAACAATACTGTATAAAAATTTTGTTTCTATCTAGTGCAGAAGTTGGTTAAATTTCTATTTGTTTATTAAAATATTTATTATTTATATATTAAAAAAAAAAATTTTACAAAAATTTTATTTCATCTAAATTGTGAATTATTTTTAGTCCTACCATAAAAATTTCATTAAATTTTATTCAGTAATTACTGAGAAATCGCAATTTAAAAAAAAACGTATATAAAAATTCATTTGTTCATAACTTTTTAAATTTTGAAAATTTTCAAAAAATATTTTAGAGCATTAATTTTTATCAATAAATCTTCAAAGTTCTACAATAAAAAGTTTAATCTGAACAAGTTGATTTTTTGTGTGCCCACTTCAGAAAACTTGACTCATTAATATATTACTTTAATATACATTATAGATATCTTCTTTGTTAAACACTCTCTCTCTAGGGGTACACATTTTCATTTATCGTAATAGTGAATCGCAAAACGTACTTGCAATTTTCACTGATTAATGAACACAATTTTGATATACACACAAAGGTTTTTATGTAATATAAAGACAGGGCTGGACTAAAAACTAATTTGTTACTGAGCTTAACGATTCGAAGTTTGCTTATCGAATTACATTCTAAAATATAATAAATAAAATGTCACTTGTATTGAATCTCTATAATAGATTTACAAGGTCGTAACGCTAACGCGGCGCGCTAGTCTGAATGCCAAGCCTTAATACCGCATTAGTCTAAAAATATTAGGCTCTTGATGATGACTTCTTGTAAAGTCGAAACACGTATCGAGTGGGACTGTTTTTTTAATTGTTAATGTGCATTATCCAATAATACTGTGGATATTTTGACAGTCGTTTTTAGGGTTCCGTAGAAAACTAGGAACCCTTATAGTTTCTCCATGTCCGTCCGTCCGTCCGTCTTCAGATCCTTTGAGATAATAAGATGAAATTTGGTATACGGTCGTAGATTGATGACCCAAAAACAGAAATAATAAGATTTTTGAAAATAAAATTTTTTTAGACCCCCCTTTCATAAAATGAAAAGTTGAGTGGGGTGTCATTAGAAAGGTCTCCTAAAATGCAACAAAAAATGTATCAGAACTTTTTGATTTTAACCCTTTAATCACAATGTATTTGCTCTCCAAAGTCATTAAAAAAGCGCCCCCCCCCTCTATTTTCTAAACTATTAATTTAAAAATCTGAAAAAATTCCAGAATGTAGCTTTTCATTAGTACTTTCACTGAAAATTATAACGAATATTGTCAAAAATATTTTGGACCCCCCTTTCATAGACTGAAAATTGAACTTACATTTTTTTCCTCACTTACCCTATTGAGTGGAGGTTCATTTAATAGGTCTCGTAAAATGCTATAAAAAACATCAAATAACTTTTTGATTTCAACCCTTCAGTCACGAAATATTTGCTTTTTAATGTCGCTGTCTGAGCGTTTCCCCCCCTCTATTTTCTAAACTATCGATTCAAAAAATCTGAAAAAAATATAGAATGTAGCGTTTAATTAGTACTTTCACTGAAAATTATAACGAACATTGTCAAAAATATTTTGGGCCCCCCTATCATAGATTGAAAAGTTAAGTCACATTTTTTCATTTACCCCATTGAGTGGGGTGTCATTTGATAGGTCTCGTAAAATGAAATATAAAAGCCAAATTACTTTTTGATTTTAACCCTTCGGTCACGAAAATTTTGTAAAAAAAACTTTTTTTATAAATCGTAGTGAGAATGACTACGGAACCCTATCATGTGCGTGCCCAACAAGCACTTGTCCGTTTTATTTTTATATATATTTCTTCGTTTTCGTGTAGTGACCAATCAGAAACTTTAATTAGACCCAATATCTGAAAGTGTATGTTTTTAATCTCAGAGAATGTTCTCCATTGTTTGACTCCACTGTTTTTTTTTTATTATATTGTTAAAAAACTGTTGTATTGGAAAACAGAAAAAAAACTTAAATTTTTGTTCTCCTGTAAGTTTATTTTGAGATACTTAAGCGACATTATATGAGAAAAATTATAAATTCATATTGAAAAGTATTTTTTCTTAAAGTAAACATCAAATATTTATTACTACAAAATTTACCTGTACAATGTCCATAGATTACATAATAATTTAATCGCACAAATATATATGGGTACTTTAAACGAACAGTACTTCTTTATCTAGCAAATGAATTTCAAAATATCTGTCTTTGTTTGGTACATGGATAAATGATTTAAATATTATAATAATCAAATGAGTGTAGTGTAGCCTACTAAGTTTGTGATAAACGAATTTAAAAACAAAGTGAATGACCACTTATGGAGTACATGTATCAATGAAAAACGTTGTTTTTTTTATAAATTTATCTAGAATTTGTTGTATCGTTAAAATAAGGTTTCAGTTGGGTTTATTAACACTAGAACGACGGGAAAATCTACCTACCTACAAAGACGGCGACCGGTCAAATGACTACAAATTTACTAAATATATTTTTTTATTAGTAATTAATAAATGTCAAGAAAAGAAATAAAAGTAGATGTAATGTTTAGTGACTGGTGTACGGGACAAACGATATTTATAAAATTATAACACTTTAGTAGTTTTGTATGTATATTTATTTATTGTTGAAAGTACAATGATGATTGTTGTAAGTTGATGTAATGTATTGTAATGTAGCGAGCGCGAGAGTACTGCAGCGAGATGTTTACTGTCTTAAGAGCGAAGACCAAGTATCTGTTTTTGAAAATGAAATATCCTGTCTTAGGATCGTTAGACAAGGATAGCGAGAGATATTTAGAGAAGGGGAAAAATAGAAAGTGGTTTGCTTGGGGAAATCCAAAAGGCGGCATCTACTTTGACCCTAGCACTACTGAGCTTAGGATAAATTAGACGTTAGCCGACCGGAAATACCCAAGCGTACGTATTACTAATAAACTACAGAGGATTAAGAAAGATTAAAGAATTCGCTGAAAAATGTAAAAGTCTAGACACGTTGTAAAAGTATACAATATTGGCGGCAAACTTAAATGAAATAATTGTTATACATTAAAAATAGTACGAAATATTAAAAATAAGATTTAAGAAATTTGAACGTGTGAGATGTCGCGAATGTCGCTACAGTACCCCCCTGCCAGTGATTTAAATCACGAAAAACCTATCTGTAGACGGTCCGTGAAGCGGGCGCGCCTACTTGACCGTGATCGTCGTCCTCCGTCTGGCTGAATTTCGGGCCGGTGGGCGGGAAAGACTGGAGCTCTTGATGCGTCGTCTGTTTCTTTATTGCGTTCTTCGTCGTTGTTTGCGTATTTGTTCGTTCGATAATTTGAGTGCTTGTTGGTTTGTTTGTTGGTCGATTGTCCAGGTGTAGTGATGATGACTGAGGGAGCCATAGCGAGATAGTACGGCGTATGCGTTATGAATTGAGTCACGATGAGCTTGTTCGCAAAAGCCTGGGTTGCGTGTACGACGGTGGTTGCGTCGTAGTCGTGGGTCACGATTCGAGTGACTGCAACAACCTCGGCGGCGTGTGCGGCGACGGATGCATCGTAGTCGTGGGTCACGAATCGGGTGACTGCTACAACCTCGGCGGCGTGTGCGGCGACGGATGCATTGTAGTCGTGGGTCACGAATCGGGTGACTGCAACAACCTCGGCGGCGCGTGCAGCGATGGATGCATCGTAGTCGTGTGTAATCAGAGAATGGTGTACCTGGTTGTTTGGTGAATTGCGTTTGTCGTATTGTCTGGTCGTGCTGCTTGGAAGTCTGGGAAGTACCTCGATATGTGGCGATGAACCAGAGGCGACCGTGACTGTTAGGACTTGAGACTCAGTCATCTCCAATTGAGAGGTGATATGGGTGAGTAGGTCCAGGAGTCGGTGATTCCGCTTGTCCAATTGTGATAACCAGAGATGTTTTTGAACTCTTGGGACTTGAAACTCAGTCACCTGTCCGTGCGAGGTGATATGGGTAGGTAAGTCCGTGAGTCGATGTTTTCGCATGTTCACTGGAATTGCGTCTTGGTAGTCGTGTTCGTGATGATGGTGTGGCGCGATGTCGAATGGCAGGTGTCGTCTGTCGCCATTAACGACTGCCCGTAGTAGTGCCACTTATGAGTCATGGCCGTAAAATTGTTGTATCGAACTTGTTAAGCACTTTGTTGCAGTTTCCGCGAGAGCACTCACTGTTGTTTCTGATGCCATATCTTTGTTCATCTCGCTTGTCACTTGGTCGATGGCACGAAACACCGTTTAAAAAAAAATTGTCAGTTGCACTATAGTTTGAGTTTGTTGAATGCACAAGTCACTTTTTTTTATTGTCACTGTCACTATGTAGGTATCACGTCGGTCGCGAAAAATTACATAGGGCGCGGACAAATCACGTCGGTTGCGATCAAATCACGTCGGGCGCGCCACTTTAGTGACTGGTGTACGGGACAAACAATATTTATAAAATTATAACACTTTAGTAGTTTTGTATGTATATTTATTTATTGTTGAAAGTACAATGATGATTGTTGTAAGTTGATGTAATGTATTGTAATGTAGCGAGCGCGAGAGTACTGCAGCGAGATGTTTACTGTCTTAAGAGCGAAGACCAAGTATCTGTTTTTGAAAATGAAATATCCTGTCTTAGGATCGTTAGACAAGGATAGCGAGAGATATTTAGAGAAGGGGAAAAATAGAAAGTGGTTTGCTTGGGGAAATCCAAAAGGCGGCATCTACTTTGACCCTAGCACTACTGAGCTTAGGATAAATTAGACGTTAGCCGACCGGAAATACCCAAGCGTACGTGTTACTAATAAACTACAGAGGATTAAGAAAGATTAAAGAATTCGCTGAAAAATGTAAAAGTCTAGACACGTTGTAAAAGTATACAATATTGGCGGCAAACTTAAATGAAATAATTGTTATACATTAAAAATAGTACGAAATATTAAAAATAAGATTTAAGAAATTTGAACGTGTGAGATGTCGCGAATGTCGCTACAAATGTATGTTTAATTTTAATATTTATACACAATTTTTACATGTAACAAGAGCCGCAAAGCGGTTTTTTACAAGTGTAAGTATCGAATACTTTATTACTTTTATTTTTACATTTCTGAATAAGACATTCTCGTCTTCTTCGAATTTCCTGGGCTTTTTTCACAAATTACTCACAATAATATCGATACACAATTACATGCTTATTTGACTGACAATTCATATACGTATTTATTGTTGTACCCTCTCATACAACAATTAAAAACATATTTATCAGATCATAGCCGTCATAAGACCGCCGCCGTCTTTGTCGGTATATCAATATTTCAAACAATAAAGAAAATAGATGTGAATTATTTTGATACATAGTTTCATTTAACTACTAGTATTAATAAAAGTCACAAAGTCTCATTACGGTTAGTCAAATAGTTTTTGAATTATTCAATATTGAAATTGAAATTACCGTCAAATGACTGCTCCCGTCTTTCTAGTGTTAAAGCCCGTCCCTGTGCTTGGAGCGATTAATAATGTTAACATAATAGACAAGTCTATGTATGTTGATAAAATTCACATGCTTGTATTTTTATTGGATCATATCAGCTATGAAATATTACAAACTAGTAATTAGAGAATTAATGGGAGTAATTTGTAATATGATAATAACTTGTAATGTTTTGTACTCGTATACAACAACGGTACAATTAGAATCTATGCTGTTCACTTTTATGTCCTTATGTAATGACATAATTTTTCAATAATTAACAATAATTGTTAATAATTATTGATATTGTTAAATGCAACAAACGATAAGTTAACTATTTTTTAATTGATGTTAATATTTGCTAATGAAGATATATTAAAATTCATTGCAATTTCAAATCTAATTCGGATTATATATTTTTTATTTTTTTACCTAAAAAAGTAAAATCGTTTAATTTAATGCAAATAAACCAAAGGGGGGTAAAACTGTATAGTCTATATAACGTTTCATATAAAACCAAAATATTGCTAGACAATGTTTTAAGTATTCCGTGAAAAATCGAAACATAGAATCACTTGTGTGTCCGTCCGTCCGTCTGTCACATTTATAGACGTGAAGCACATACGGTTGAATTTTGATTTTGAAGGTTAATTTTAGGGGGTGAATTGAGAATTAAAAAAATCAAGGGTATCGTTTAGGGTGTCAAATCAAAGCCTATTTAAGAACAATTTCAACTTTATAAAGAATCGCTCAGAAATTTCTGAAAAAGTTTTGAATATTAACAATAAGATGAAGATTGATCAAAAACTATCAGGAATAGAAAATTCTAGTGCGATCAATACAGGGTGTCCCAGGACTGTGTCAAAGCTCAATATTTCATATTATAATAAGAATTAGAAGAAAACTTTAAATGCAAAAGTTGTCAGGCTAGAGCATCGGCATAGTTTGAAATTAGTTACATTTATACAGGATGACTCATAACTGCGTTACAAATCAAAGTTATGTTTTTTTAAATACAAACTATATATTTTTATTTGATAATCTAATAGCATTCATTTTTCTGAGTATTTTGATATATCATTATTGGATTATACAGAGGGGCTTAGAAATTATGACCAATTTTGTAAGAAAATGGGAACATTTTCAACACCTTGTAATTTTCTAATTACAACAAAAAAAAATTGTTTTCTGTTTGAAGTAGTTTTGGCATATTCTCTATTATTGCGGTATTATGTCAAACATTTACAAAATTGTATTATTTGTACAGGGTGTATCAAAACACTAAACTTAGTTTTTTTCAAAATTTTCAAATGGAACACCCTATATATTTTTACATTTTCGAATTGCTTGTTCAATTCTCAACACATTTTACAAACCATGTTCTATACCTAAATCCAGCCGTTAATAAGTCATTAATTTTATATTAAAATCTTAAGATTTTTTTAAAAACAATACAACTTTATTATATTCCACAAAATAATTAAATTTTTATGTTATTGAAGTTTGTAAGTTCTATTAGTTTGTTAAGTTATTTTTAAGCGAACTGTTTTATTGATTATAATAAAGTTGTATTGTTTTTATAAAACATAAGATTTTAAAATAAAATAAATAACTCTTTATTGGCTGGATTTAGGTATAGAACATGGTTTGTAAAATGTGTTGAGAATTGAACAAACAATTCGAAAATGTAAAAATATATAGGGTGTTCCATTTGAAAATTTTGAAAAAAACTAAGTTTAGTGTTTTGATACAGCCTGTACAAATAATACAATTTTGTAAATGTTTGATATAATACCGCAATAATAGAGAATATGCCAAAACTACATCAAACAGAAAAAAATTTTTTTTTGTTGTAATTAGACAAATTACAAGGTGTTGAAAATGTTCCCATTTTCTTACAAAATTGGTCATAATTTCTAAGCCCCTCTGTATAATCCCATACTTGATACATCAAAATACTCAGAAAAATGAATGCTATTAGATTATCAAATAAAAATATATAGTTTGTATTTAAAAAAACATAACTTTGATTTGTAACGCAGTTATGAGTCACCCTGTATAAATGTAACTAATTTCAAACTATGCCGATGCTCTAGCCTGACAACTTTTGCATTTAAAGTTTTCTTCTAATTCTTATTATAATATGAAATATTGAGCTTTGACACAGTCCTGGGACACCCTGTATATTTATAAGCAATTTAATTGTTTATTTCCTTATAACTGCTAAAAAGTTGGTTTTTAGAGGAAAAGTTTTTCGACAAATAATATTTCTCACAATGCAAACAACTTTTATCCTTACACATTTTTCAAAATTTTCAATAATTCAAGTGGGGGTTGTTGCCACCGAACACTAATAATAATAATTCCACCATATTGTAATAAATATAGTACTGCGTTACATAATATTAGGTAGGGTGGGGGGGGGGCTTAAGGCTATTGTAGTATTGTCTAATTGTCTACATGGTGGGACTCGAGGGAAGGATAGTCAAAAAATTATAAAAAAAATGTATTACGTAGTAAATGTATGTTCCCAATTTTAAAACTGATATATTATGATTATGATTACAGGGGGGCTATTTTTGCAATCTCAATGATGAGCTTGGTACTCATGTATTTATCATTTTAAATACTGAAAAAAAAAACTAGAGCAGCGGTTCTTAAACTAGGGTCCGCAAAACTTTGCTAGGGTTCCGTGAAACATGTTTGGCATAAATTAAAGTACTTTTACATATCTATTTACCAGTCAGTGGGGGGAGGTCCCTGAAAAATAATTGTTCAATTGGGTCCCTAGATCACATAAGTTCAAGAACCGCTAAACGAAATCATTAAATTTTCAGTAGAAATATTTCTCACATTTACTAAAAATACTGCCGTAAGCTACCTACTAGTAGTTTTGTAACCACTGGTCCATATATTTAAATATAGGCTCATTAAATACCCCTTCTAGTACTTCTCTATCATCTGTATCTCATTCAAATTATACAATTACTTAAATAATATTATAAATATCCGTTAAATTAATCACATATAAATAATATATAATTTCCAATACAATAAATATAAAATTTACCTATACCTTTTTAACGCCGTAAGGTGTATACATGGATTATATTAATTATGAATGTGTGTCGCCTATTTAAACGCTTTAGATATGTCCTATAACAACCAGCTGTTTACACGGCACGTCACGTCACGTTATTGTATTTTCAAATCATTGTATTATATATTTTTTTTCAAAAAGTGAAAAGGCACGTGTCTTATAATATTGACAAAAATATAACAAATAAATGGTAGTTTAGTAGTTATATAGCTTATAATTAATAAAAAATAAATGTATTTATTTTCGTAGCTACACATATAATTTTGTAGGTAAAAATGGTGTATATTTTTTACACCTTTTAGTATTGTTAATTTTATGTTTTATTATTGTATAATTGAATGCATAATTTAAACAAGGGGTCGGTAAACTAAACTAAAAAAAAACCCTTTGTATCAAATTTTGTATACATTTTTTGGCTAGCAGATAATAAATTAGGGGGGAAAGTCAAAATAAAGGAAAAACGATATTTTATGTATTTTTTTTAAATGTAAATTTTCAAAAATATAAAAAAAGTTAAAATTCCGAAAATTGTTTGAGTTATAGTCAATTTAACAAAAAATTTCAAACTATCACCATTTTGTGAAAAAAAAATAAATTAAAAAAAAAATCGGCTATGCGAGACGATAGCTACATTCATATAGGTATTGATAAAATATTTTTTTTCCCGATAAACCATCCCCAAAATTTCGATGCAACCATCGAGAAAAATATTTTTCTGGTTGTCACATCGAGGCTCATAACTTTCTAAATTTTTAATATTTGTCAATAAAAATTGGAATTGAATAACTTGAACATATACTTAATAAAATGTCCTGTACCCGATTCTAAAATAATTAGTTATACCTGTGAAAAAAATCCCAAATATAGTCCCTTTTTTGACCAGTCTCAGTGGCTTTCCTCCTTAAGGCTGAACATGCTATTTGAATTGCCATAAGAATTACTATAGAGAAATTACAGTTTTTTATTTTCTGTTCAGCTCTGACCAATATTATGTCATGACATACATAATTTTTCAATTTAATTTTTTTAAACATTAATAAAAAAAATCTGAAAATTTTTTGTATTTTTTTTGATATGATAAAACTCAATTTGTAACAAAAATTATTGAAAAATACAGAAAAAAATATACCACGACATAGATATTTGTTTAAGCTTTCTAATTTTATAATATTTCAGCAATTTTCATTTGAAAATATTGATGTTAGCCTTAAAACATAAGAACTATTTCTATCCTTTGTAGCTTCATCTTTAATTTCGAGAATATACCATTTTTCATTCGATCGTCAATTGTCACTGAATTACTTGTATCTGTCATTTCCTCTCAGGGCTAGACTTGTGCAAATAATTTTTGTTTTCTACGGTGGCGACATCTCGTGGAATTTAGTTTCGGAAAAATCGGCATGAACAGCCATCTATAACTTTCTATAGATGGCAAACTGCTTTGATTACATAGAAAAAATAGACCATATTATTACTTTTACCCCGGTAATGCATTTACGAGTACCTCACATTTCAATTTTCAATAAATTAAGTTCAAAAATGAGTTAATTACCTGTCCGGAGAAGAGCAAGTATACACAAATTAATTGCTTGTCAAAAATAAAATAAAAAATATATATCGGCAAAGTTGATTGGTAAATGATCGTTTTTTGTTTTGTTTTTTCCTCGTTGCATATTGGAGTAAACGGTAGGTAAATATATACAGATGCATCGAGGTTTCACTTCCGCATGTCCATGTATATAGTGACATTCAAGGTGCAGATTTTCAGCAGGTAATTGTGCACCGTTCTTCAATTACGTATTTATGAACAGGCTAAATGAAGTTTATAAATATATCCACACCGGTCATCAAGATCATTATTATTGTGTACTTGTAATTCACTCTGTGTAGGTACATATATGTACGTATTACATACAGGATGAATTACAAGTACCTAAGGAAGTTTAATTGTATAATTTTTTTTATTTTTAGGGTTTATACCGCGTCGCATTTTAATATCACTTGGCATTTAGACTAACATCTCGTGGTCTTCTTCAGAAGTGAAGTGTCGAGACCGGAAGGTGTAGCTGCTTATAAAAGATATTTTTTGGTATGACAGGATAGTTTATATAAATATAAGAATAAAGTCCCTCGCCGCGTCTGTCTGTCTGTCTGTCTGTGCCCGAATTTCTCAGTAACTACGGAACGGATATTCGGATATTCACTCTATGTAGCTACAGTACATATATGTACGTATTACA
Organism: Sialis lutaria; assembly: GCA_949319165.1. Taxonomy (NCBI): domain Eukaryota; kingdom Metazoa; phylum Arthropoda; class Insecta; order Megaloptera; family Sialidae; genus Sialis; species Sialis lutaria. The sequence continues at coordinate 21,952,961 of OX439241.1, forward strand.
TACAGGATGAATTAAAAGTAAGGAATTTTCTTGAACACAGACTTTCGCAGTTGTATAATTTTTTATTTTTGGAGTTTATTCTGCGTCGCATTTTAATATCACTTGGCGTTTAGACTAATATCTCGTGGTCTTCTTCAGAAGTGAAGTGTCGAGACCGGAAGGTGTAGCTGCTTATAAAAGATATTTTTTGGTGTGGCAGGATAGTCAATATAAATATAAAAATAAAGTCCCTCGTCGCGTCTGTTTGTCTGTCTGTGCCCGAATTTCTCAGTTACTACGGAACGGATATTCGGATATTCACTCTATGTAGCTACAGTACATATATGTACGTATTACATACAGGATGAATTAAAAGTAAGGAATTTTTTTGAAAGTAGACTTTCGCTGTTGTTTGATTGTATTTTTTTTATTTTTGTTGTTTATTCCGCGTCGTATTTTAATATCATTTGGCGTTTAGACTAATATGGTCTTCTTCAGAAGTAAATTGTCGAGTATAGAAGGTGGAGCTGCGCTCATAAAATATATTTTTTGGTTATTACTTGATAGTTAGGTAATAATATTCTAATAAACATCTACATAATATAAAAATAAAATCCTTCGCCACGTTTGTCTGTCTGTCTGTGCATGAATTTCTCAGTAACTACTGATCGTATTTCATGAAGAAGGTTTAGGTGTGTAATTTCTGGATATTTTGCGTAAATTTGAAAAGTTGAAAATATTTTCACGTAAATAGTTAGCGATAAGTGAAAACAATGTTTAATAGGTTTATTACAGATCAAATTTATATACCCGGGTAACACCAGGTCCAATGCGCTTATTTAATATAAGATATAGTATAAATACTACAATACAATCAAAACATCGATCGCAAGTTTGTCTCGTTTTGGGTGTGCCTCGTAAAAAATTAAGCTGATCTCATCGAAACCAATAAAAATTTCGGTCTCTTGTGAGTTTTCTTTATTAAAAGTAGGTATTTAGTTTTCATTTAATTTTATGTGTGAAAAAAAATCAAATAAATTTTGAAACATATCGAATCTAATAAAAGTATTTTCAATTATTCATTATACCAGTGGTTACCAATCTTTTTCGACTCGCGATACCCTTTTCTAACTTAGGTTTTCTCAAGACCCTCTTGAACCTTTTCAAGTTGAAAATTCGTATCGAGTTTAAACTTTGTATATAGTTAGAGGTCAAGATAAGTAAGAAGAAAATTATCTTAGCTGCGGTAAAACGGTTTAAGGGGGTGAAACACCCCGATGAAAATGTGCAAAATAATCATATTTTTTCAAATAACTCTGAAAATAATGAAAATTAAAAAAAATCTATAATACAAAATTTTCATTAGTTTCAGAGTTATTTGAAAAAAAAATATGATTATTTTACACATTTTCGTAGGGGTGTTTCACCCCTTTAAACTGTTTTACTGCAGCTGTGATAATTTTTTTCTTACTTATCTTGACATCTAACTATATACAAAGTTTAAACTCGTTACGAATTTTCGACTTGAAAAGGTACCCTCGTAAGTTAAACATGATATTTACATATTTTTTTTTTTTAAATAAAAGTATATTTTCCCGTGCAACGGTGTTTTTTTGAATAGATGACTATATCTAGTCGACTTTCGCGTCGAAGGGATAAAATATAATCGATTTTAGTCGGTTTTCCCGTCCAAAGGGTAAAGTCAGTTTCGACATTCAGATTGACAAGAGATCGAGAAAAGGCTCGTCTCGACATGCAACCCTATTCATATGAAACATTTTACTGGGTATATTAAGCACTTGTTTTTAGGGTTCCGTAGAAAACTAGGAACCCTTATAGTTTCTCCATGTCCGTCCGTCCGTCTTCAAAAATTTGAGATAATAAGATGAAATTTGGTATACGGTCGTAGATTAATGACCCAAAAACAGAAATGATAAAATTTTTGTAAAAAAAATAATTTTAAGCCCTCTTTCCATAAATTGAAAAGTGTTTTCTTTAATCACGATGTATTTGCTCTCCAAAGTCGTTAAAAAAGCGCCCCCCCCCTCTATTTTCTAAACTATCAATTTAAAAAATCTGAAAAAATTCCAGAATGTAGCTTTTAATTAGTACTTTCACTGAAAATTATAACGAACATTGTCATAAATATTTTGGACCCCCCTTTCATAGACTGAAAATTGAACTTACATTTTTTTCCCCACTTACCCCATTGAGTGGGGTGTCATTTAATAGGTCTCCTAAAATGCAATAAAAATGTCAGATAACTTTTTGATTTCAACCCACGAAATATTTGCTTTTTAATGTCGCTGTCAGAGCGTCCCCCCTCTATTTTCTAAACTATCGATTCAAAAAATCTGAAAAAAATTCAGAATGTAGCTTTTAATTAGTACTTGCACTGAAAATTATAACAAACATTGTCAAAAATATTTTGGACCCCCCTATCATAGATTGAAAAGTTAACTCACATTTTTTTCATTTACCCCATTGAGTGGGGTGTCATTTGATAGGTCTCTTAAAATGCAATAATAAAAGCCAAATGAATTTTTGATTTTAACCCTTCGGTCACGAAAATTTTGAAAAAACTCTTTTTTTATAAATCGTAGTGAGAATGACTACGGAACCCTATCATGTGCGTGCCCAACAAGCACTTGCCCGTTTTATTTTGGTAACATTTTGTTTCATATTACTTTTATCAAAGAAAGTAAATATACACAACTGTGTAAAAACAATAAAAAAAAATTAAATCATTATGTTTTCAAAACCAGGCCGCGGCGGCTGTCGCGCGGTTGAAATAAATGAAGACAAGACACCACAGCAAAAACTTAATTGATCCAATGTCAATCAATTATCTGCGGAGCATTCTTGATTGACATTTGTATGTTAATATATTTCCTGTAAATATTGTCGGTATCTGTCAATATAATTTAATTAAAATAATATTAATCAGTTATGACGCAATAATTATGATATTAAAAAATAATACTGTATTTACAAGTGACAAAAAAAAACTTTAAATTTACATCAATGCTCATAATAAAAATAATTTAATAATCTTTTGTATCCACTTTAATTATAAAAAAATTATAACTAGGATAGGAATTGGTAATGAAAAATTACTGTTTCCTTGTCATATCTGAAAGTTAGAGGAAACTTTGTGATTATTTCTCAAAAAGAGGGAATAATTTTGTTTCCGAATTAAAATTTTTTACTTTATCTTTCCGTTTCAGGTCAAGACAAACACTTTTCATTCCGTATCTATTATGTACGCATAACTCATGAACTACTGAACCGATTTTGATGAAACTTTGTTTCTTTGTCTGGCTAGTAGTTGGTCCCATTTATCCCATTATTTTTTTTTTCTTCATAATATCTAAAGAACGACGCATGTTATATACATGAAAAAAATCTTGTAGAGCAATTGCAACTTTTGGTTTTGAAGTAAAATAATTATTTACGAAAATATATTTACATTTGCTTCCTAAAATTAAAAAAAATAACACAAATCGTTTTTGAATGGTTGCTTCTTCATTCACTTATTAAATGTCATTTGAACATATGTACATAAGTAGGTATACCAAGAAAATAGATTTAGATTGAAATTGTTGAAAACAAACTTTTTATAATACGAAAATAATAACCAGGCGCGTATTAAGAAAAAATTCTAATTCGATTTTCTAATAAAATTGTTTAAAAATTAAATGGTTAACCAATTGCAGTTCATGTGAATACTTTATTGGTGTTTACTAAAATTATTCGATAATTAATTACCTACCTTTAGTGCATTTAACAAGAGAAAGTACTGTGTATTTACTTGGCAGATGTTTTTTAAAAAGTATTTAATATTGATATGACACCCACGTTTAGAACAAGTCTGACAGAATTTAAAAAAAATATTTTTAATAAATAGGTACTGAAATTAACAAACAAAAATATCTCAATGAAGATTTCTAGAAAAAACCACATAATTAATTTAAAAAAAAAACTCCTTTTAGTTTGTAAAATTTGACACCCGAATATAAATTTAATTTTTTAGGGGAGGGGGTGCAATTTTTTCTATAAAAATAATATAATTTTGTTTGCATTTTCATATAAATTGTCTCTAATAAAAAATATAGATTAAATGAACAAATTAATATCATTCTTATGAGAACTGCTTAATTTCTAGTCATGACAGTGATATGATGGTAAGAATTTAATGAAAATTTGAGCATACATTCGTTATTCATTTACTAGATATCTATAAATTTTCAGAATGATTAGAAATTGCGTTTTTTAACTAAACAATGATAAGTGTGTGAAAAAAAGAGATAAAGATGCATCTATGTGATTTTGCATGCTTCAGAGAGAGAGAGGCACACCTTGCCTTCACTCTATGATTATCCACAGGCGCTTTCCCCGCACCGTACCCTGCAGCAACAACACAGCAACCTATTATAGTGCCAAGCTCCTTAAGCATTTAAAATCGCTGCATTAAGTACATTAACAATTAGAGATAACGTTTCGGGCTGTTGTCAGAAGTGTTTCTGAAGACTCCGACGTGAGAGTCGAAACATTAAGGACAACAATACGACAACGTGGACAACAGCCTGAAATGTTACCTCTTAACCATTAATTACTCGCGTGAAATACCGTAACACAGTTACTCGCGCGGTGTATTTTATACACCACATAAAAAAGGCTAGTTTTTGGGAATTTTGAAGGTATTATATTAATTTTTTTGCCCAATTCATAATATGTACTATTTATTTTTGAGGAACTAAGAAAAAATATTCTTAAAATTAGCCCAACTAAAAATTAAGGATTAGAATGAAAAACTAACCAAAATAAATCTAAAAAGTACACAAAACTGTTCAATATTCATCTTGCAATAAATCGGACAACAAAAATTTGATTTTTGTTGGTATTTTTTTTAATTTTGCTCTTTTGACAAAATGTCTTCCATAAGCAGCATCACTAATGTCTTCAAAAACGGTGTTCTTCGATTAGGATGCTGCTATTTGTGCGTTAATACCACCTACATTTAGTAAATAAAAAATTAATACAAACTGCTACAATGCTGAAATTTTGACTGCCGGATAAATTAAGGTTTAATGACAACGAATACGAAAGCCTACAGAAGAAAAATTTAACAATTAATTATTATGCACACAGTTGTTAATTTACAATCATATTTTAACGAGTGTCTTTATACAAGACCTGTGTTTGTAACTCGCACCGGGCTTCCGAATCGAATTGGACCATCTCAGTTATAATGAAAGGTACGCATAGGTAGTTAACGGCACGCACGCGCACATGCGCTCGTGTGAACAAATCCATTAACGCTTTGCAAAGTAATATGTTAATTATTCATTTGTGAATTGAAATTGATTTAAATTATTTGCGACCTAATTTAATAAGAAAATCAACGTTGATCGATTCATAGGTACAGGGAAGTAGATGTTGTTCTATATCTATGAATTGATTTAATTTTGCTCGCCGCCCCAAGAGCCTTGCCACCCACCCCTCCTCTCCTCGTGCTTACGTTATAGGGGTCACTGTTACAATTATTATTTAACTTATTATTATTACGAATATTAGTTAATTAATTAGATATATTATTTTATTTTATTTAAAATCGAGCTCCCAATTAATCACTATTACCCAAATTAACAAGCATAAATTAATGTATCAGATTTGAATCTTTGAACATAAGTGACATATCGGGTACAATTAGCAACAGTAATTTTTGTGATATTTTCTCGTACAATATTTTTTAACTGCTGTAATCGAAACTTAGTTTCAGTCATTTTTCTGTCTTCACCACTTCAATGCCTTAATCACTTTTAACACTAGCTTTTAAACTTAAGTAATTTAAAAATGATAATTCCCAATTTAAAATTGATTAATCTCAATTTGAACTTGAAAAGATATAGCTCAATAAATCGTTTTTTTAATATCATTAAAAAAATATTTTTTTATACTCAATTGATAAAACGGTTTTTGAAATTTTATCGATTTTTTGCAAGCCCTAGGCTATACTGTCGTGCCCCATCATTTTATGTTCATACGATATGAAAAATTGCGTGAGTGATGAAATTGATGTAAATGAAAAATTGATAAACAATAAGTAATCGGTAAAACCGCGTTAAACCGAAACGGCGTTAAACGGAGCCTTTTTGTATATTTAATTCCGAACACACAATAATAATACATTTACCCTTAAAATTAATAAAATAAATCACCCCTTCTAATCGCAATTTTTTTGCGATAACTATGGTTATTTTGAAAATTCAGTTTCAAAATTTCATTTCGAAAAATAAGCTCTAAAGAAAATCTTATCGGACATACAGTTTGAAGGCATTTATTTTAAAACTTTTGTAGCTAACTTTTCAGGCTGTTGTCCACGTTGTCTTGTTTTTAAACTTGACGTTTCGACTCTCATGTCGGAGTCTTCTCCAGAATCTTTCAGAATCACTTCTGAAGAAGACTCCGACATGTCGAAACGTCATGTTTAAAAACAAGACAACCTGGACAACAGCCCGAAAAGTTAGCTACTATGGACAACGAAAGCCTACAGAAGAAAATTTTAAAACTTTTATTTATGTGCGTTTTTTAATATAGGCTAAAATAATGTCCACTTGCAAACATACATCAATTATTTTCAATAAACTTAATTAAAGACATAATGTACCTGCGATAATAAAAATTAAACCTTTATTACATGTTAGCATACATTACAACCCGTTCTGCGTGTAACATGTCTGTAAATACTTACCTGCAATTAAACAATGTCGAGTTTAATGAGAGGTACGAACAGTTTGCATCAACGCGCGACATTTTTATCGCATACCATTCGACTGCAGGTGATTTTGGCAAAGATGTATACTCCTCCAGCCTGCATTTGTCGTATGTATGTAGCTCTCTATAGCTTTCACGAAATTGGAACAGATTGAATATATTTCGTGTGATAAATAATATCATGTCTTCAGAAACATTTTTTAAGATTATCAAGTATTTATGTTATCTTGAATATCGATTTAATTACTATGTATATTTATTTTTGTATTGACTTTATAACTTATAACTGTTGTTACTTGTCATTAACGCTTGGATTATACACAAATGCATTGTGCTGTTACTTTTGCATTTTTCTTACTTTAGTGAATATGTAGATGTCTCGAAAAATAAGTTAATACATAACTTGCATTTACTTCAGTTCGGCGAGATTTAAAAAAATCAATTAATAACTAAAGTCTAAGCAAAACAAGAATTATAAATTTTGCACATTTCGTTTTTAAATTTTCAATCAATTTATTGCAGTTGGTCTTATTTGAAAAGTAAGTAGTTGTAGTTTATAAAAGTTATCCCAAAAATAGTAAACTTACTCTGTTACACTTTCACCCGTTTAAAGCTGATAAAACGATTAAACGTTAAATTTTGTATAATATGTTCTGTATTTTAAAACTATTAGTAAATTCATTTACCCCGAAATGTTCAATGTTATAAAAAAACGTTAAAAAATATCAGTTCAAAATACCTTCCAAAATTTAACACATATGTAAATATACCCCCCCCCCCCCCCGCCAAAAGTACTAATCCCTCCGAAAATTTTTCTTACTACACCACTGTTTATGACAATGAAAAACGAAATGTCACAAATTTTTATGAAATTGAAATATATTGCTAAAATTGCTATACCTATCTACATATAAATAATATATCATTGATGATTTTTCAAAATTTTCATGTGTATCGAGGGTTCGATTTAATAAAATAAATGATTATTGCAAATATACATATATGTACATTTGTACATTTATAAATATCGATTTTAGCTATAAATAAGTAATAACGAATTAAAATTGTAGCAGTTTGCATTTACAGTGAATCTTGGTTAAGTGGGACTTGGATAAGTGGGACAACTAGAATCCATACTGAGGTCCCGTCACATCTGGAAATATGTCTGGGGAACTGGATAAATACACCTCTTTAAGTGGGATAAAATAACTGGTCTCTTGAGATTCCAGTTATTCACGCTTCAGTGTATATAGTTCAATGAAAAAAAGTAATACAAAATTAATAACCAATTTAAGTATACATTATAAATCCAACAATCCAATATATACATATAAATAAATAAACTGTCATCGTACAATCCGGAAAAAATGAACTAAAAGAACTAGAATGTTCATTAAATAACACTATAAGTCCATATGCGTAGAAATCTACACATAGGGAGAACAACGTAACTTTTAAAATTACGCCTACAAGAGAATGTAATTTTTATCGGGAAACAGTTTTCTTTGCTTAGAATAATGGTAGAAACAAAGTCACGAAACCCCATTAGCTTTAAATTAACGGTTTTTGAAAAAAATTAAAAAAAGAGCGGCATTTGCGTAGTTTTCTACGCAAGGATGAGATGAAGGTTAAACACTCAAATTTCAAAAAATTCAATTAAAAAAAATCACTGATATTGACAACTGTACCATATAAATACGAGAACTATTGAATTTCATAATCCATTCGCAGTTCTGTTCATGCGTTATATGACACACAAATACTCACACTTATTTTCGGTATTATAAAGAGGCTAACAAATTTGCAAGCACTCTCAAATGAGGTATTGATTTTGTGATAGTATCTATAGATTTGCTATGGAATTTAGAACAGTGATACTTCAACATATTGTAACACATTTGGTGACTGACCGTATACAATAATTATAACAGAACTGTCATATATATTTGATACCTCGTTTGAGAGTGCTTACTAGCTAGCAAACTTTCTAGGTCCTTTATGATACCGGACATTAGCTTACTATTTATAGTAAATATTAGCAGATTAAAACTTTATATTTGTGCAATATTTATTATATTACTAAATTTACTTATTTATTTATTTACGAGTTAATCGTTTTATCAGATTTAAGAGGGTGATTATAATATTCTTGGGGTAATTTTCATAAACTACAACTACTTACCTTTCAAATGAGACTGACTGCATTAAAATTGGTTAAAAATTGTTTTGAAGAGTTCCGTGCAACTTGAATTATTTTTAGTCAATTTAGTAAAAATTAGAAATCAGAGTCCTTTAATATTAAGATAGATCTACCATAATTTGTTGATTTTGAGTATCAACATTTATGATTTTGCTAATTAATTGTTAATAGTTAATTAACGTTCGATATAAAAACCAGGCAATTCTTTTATTTCAATCAGGATTGAGGTTAAAGGGGTTTAACTCCGCTCAAAATAAAATATATGTTTGCATTAACTATTCATTGGAGTACTTGCAGAAACATCCTCAATTTTTTTTTAAGTATTTAAACTAATAAAATGTGGAAAATGCCATCACTAGAACTTTAAGGTAAAAATTAAATAAAAATAAGTATATTTTTCTTTTATGTGAAACTTTTTATCTTATAAAAAAATACATACCATTTTATTTAAGAGCTCTGATGCAAATATTTGGTGGTAAATACCAGCGTCAGAGACGAAAGGGTTAAAGCGAATAAAAAATTTTAAAAGCGTATTAAATATTCTTTAGTTTTGAACTTATTTTGTTCTTATCCCGAACACCCTACTAATATTAAATTTAGATCTGTGTCTGCTTGTACTTACCTATTTTATTTTTTAAGGATACACGGAAAAAAGAAACCTAAAGAAATACATCTCGGATAGTAAGCGACAACCTATTATTTTAAAATATTTTTTACAGTCTGAAACTTTTATAATGTTTGCAGATACTCAATATAAATTGATGGATAAACTTCAAACATTACAGCCTAAAATTATATTATTGCAGTTTCAGAGAGTAAAATATATTTTATAATAATAGGTTGTCACTTACTATCCGGGATGTACAGGGAAAAACTATAATTCTTTAGGTTTCTATATAGTTAGTATCAATGGTTAATAAATAATAATACATTTTCATATATACACATATTTATTTGTATATTCATCAATTAGAAACAATTTCATTTATAAATTATCTCTTAAACATAAATGCATAGGTACATAATAACAACAAATATTTTTTCCATCAACTAATACTTGGAAAAATAAATATTAAGACACTATTATTACTGTTATTTAAACTTTCAGTATTTTATATGCTAGTATGACACGGTATATTTTCATATAAAAACATATTTGGATATTTTTTTTAAATTATTTACATAAATATCTAACATTATGGACGGATTTATGATAATATTGTTATATTAGAAATAGATTATAATACTTTTTATCCCATATACAGAATGATTTAAAACATAATGTACTTTTTTATTCTGTACTTTATTTTCAAAATTAAAAAAAATTGGATATTTGAAAATTAAAAAAAATTATAAAGTTGCATAATTCGATTAATAATTGAGGATTTTTCAAAATGCAGAATAACACCGATAATTTTGTTATACGGGGTGACCTATTTTAAGTGCACATCTCTAATAACTTTTTATGGTGAATTGTTATCAAAAAACTTTTCAGGTAAAAGTTACACGGTTTGGAGGGGGACATAGACATACTTGGATGAAATTTTTTTAGGTGGTGTTTTCAGGGTGATATGAAGGTCAACATCATTTTTTTAAATAGGAACCTATAGTTTTAATCAAGTTATTTTATTTTACGTGAAAAAACACGAATCTTTTATTGAAAACTTTTTTTGAAAAACTTAAACTTTTCCAAGATATCTCACAAAATAATTCGAGATTTTGAACTTTCAATATTTTTTTACCAAGAAACCATCAATTTTAGAGAAAAAGTACCAAATACAAAAAAATGTTTATTTTGATCTAATAAGACTTATTAAAAATTTATTTTAAAATTTTAAAACTTTTTCAATTCATTTTATTTAAGCAAAAAAAAAATTGTTAAAAAAAAATTAGAATATTTTTTTAAATTTTATTAGACCAAAATAAACACTTTTTGTATTTTATACTTTTTCCCTAAACCTAATGGTTTGGGAGTAAAAAAATATTTAATGTTCAAAATCTCGAATTATTTTGTTAGATATCTTGAAAAGGTTTAAGTTTTTCAAAAAAAGTTTTCAATGAAAGATACGTGTTTTTTCACGTAAAATAAAATTACTTGATTAAAACTATAGGTTCCTATTTAAAAAAATGATGTTGACCTTCATATCATCCTGAAAACACCACCTAAAAAAATTTCATCCGAGTATGCCCCCCTCCAAACCATGTAACTTTTATCTGAAAAGTTTTTTGATAACATTTCACCATAAAAAGTTATTAGAGGTGTGCACTTAAAATGGGTCACCCGTATATCCTAGACCGAAAAAAATTGTATGTGTTTTGAATCATCCTGTAGAAAATAGAAACATTGAGAATATTTTTGTTATTATTTTATTTATTGTACATTAAGTTTGGTGACAACTTTTTAATAAATAATTATTAACTAATTCTTTGGTCCGCTAGCCGTACTATTTATTTAAAGTCATACTAGAAAAAATTGTATATTTGTATAAAATTACCATATCTATCAGCCAATTCAAATTTTAAATTACTTATATTTAACTAAATGTAATAATTTTTTCTAGTATATCCCTTTTCTAAAATAACTTAAATTAACAAATTAGTGCATTATAACCACAATGGTGTTTTTTTATTTGATTTTATACATATAATACATCTTAAAAACGTCTTTATAAATATATGGTACATTCAAATTTGACAAGAATAATAATTATTATTTCTAATAAAATAAAACTATCAATTAAGGCAACTGTGTAAAACACATTTCTAAAAATAAACATTATTATTATCATCAGTGATATTACATGTATTGTTTTACAGTAAACAAAGAAATAGAAGTATTAAATTACAGTAGAAACTCGATAAAACGGACTATTTTGGGCCAATTCTGATAAAGTCGAAAGTTATATAAAAAAAATTATTTTTTTTTTAAATTTTAGTTTAATGATTGAGATTTTGGGACTCGATTTAGCGCATTATTGCTACTCCTTTTTCTTTAAAAATAAAACAAGACACATTTATTTCCCATACAATCATTATTAAGCAACAGAACTGAAATAAAAAAAAATTACAAAACTTCAACTCGTGTTGGAAAAATCAACTGCTTCTTGAAAACTGTTTTTTTTATTTTTTATCAATAAAAAATAAAGTCGTGAGTTTAAAGAAAACCAAAAAAAAAAAAACTTAAAATATGATTGACATTATTTTCACGTTAAATTATTAATTTTATTTGAAAATAAATTAAAATGTTAAATTATTAATTTTATTTGAAAATAAATTAAAATGTTAAAAAATTAAGTGAAACGTAGATATATTGGCATTTCAGTGGCTTTGGTGGAAAAAGTTTTTCCTATGTCTTTATAAAAAGTAATTATATGAATAAATGTGTCATTGTAATTTTTAACATTATTATATTAATAACTATTATTATAATTTAAGTAGATATAGCTATACAAAATACTTGGACGGATTAAGTACTATATTCTGACTTAGACTAGACTATATAAACTCTCAAAAACCAATAAATTACAACATAATGTAATTATTTTTGGTCCCTAAATAATGGTAAGCGTTTTCACCGTTAAATGGCCACTTTGGTTAAAAAAGTATTAGTAACGAAAATCATTAAATGATTTGAAAAAATATATAATACATGAAAGAAATACTGCTAATTTACATTTATACAAAATACAAGGATTTACTTTTGACAATGAACCAAGTCAGATGAACTGTTCACATGCCAAATCGACTAAAAACTCCAATATCTGTTATTTAAGTCGTTCTGACTTATTCAGCATAGCAAATATACATAAATTAATAACTAGAGAATGGTTTTAAAACTTAGAAAAGTCAATCAGTAATTGTAAAATACTATTTGGTACAATCCTATATGACCTTAGACAAGGAAAGATATAGGACTCATAACACATTACCAAGCGTTGTTACCAAATTGCTCCACGATTCTTTTGGATTTTAAAATATGTAAATATAATTGTTTTGAATTATAAAATTAATTAATAATAAATGTTTCATATTGTTTTCAATATTTCAATGATAATTGATATCATCTCTTTTGCATACCAAATTCAATAGGCATAATGACTAATTTAAAAAAAGCTATTCTATGATGATCTTACGTGTCTCCTATTTCTAAAAAAAAATACTTATTTCTGCAGAAAATAAAGGTTTAATCGCAAAAATTGACTCTTTTAAAACTAATTTTGAATTTGACACCAAAACACTCACAGGTGACATTTCAGAGTTGTGACGTCACACTCCTTGTCAACAATAATCAAACATTCAGAGTTAGATAATAATTTAATTATTTTGTGTGTTAAAAATGAATTCCAAAATGTATAAGTTCTTAAATAAAGTATCTACCTAATGATCTTGTAAGAGGAATTGATATTTATATAAAATAAAAGTCAATCACTTTTGACGTTTACTGATGCATGACGTCATTTGCTCTGATTGGTGTTCCATTTTACATTATGGCGGATTGCTGTATTTTGCTTTTTTATTTCAACAAAATTTATATTAATCTCGCTTTTAATATAAAAATAAATACATTTTTTTGAATCCTTTTTAACCTATTTCATTATTTAAAATCATAATTTCAATGATACTTTGTTATTGGCATCAGGCCTATTGTAATTTAAAGCATATTTGCAATTTATAAATTTTCAACTGACGCCTCTAGGATAATATGCATTGAAATAACGAGTGACATTTAATTAAAGATGGTCGCCATCAAGTTTTGGTAACAGTTTTATATACGAATTAGCATTGGTTGTTATGTATCCATAATCTTTCCTAGTCTAATTATATGCCACATAGACATTTTCTAAGTCTGGCAATTATATGGCATTACGCAGAATCACATATTATATATATGTACAATTTTTAATTACAAATATTTAACTATTGTATTTATCATTAGATAGATGGTGAATTCATGTTTTTTGATTTCCTATTTGAGCATGTAATTTATTACCAAAAAAATTTGTATTTCAAATTAAGGCAACGGGATCATATACTACAAAGGCAATACTATTTTATCAATGTAGATTGATGCACAAAATTAACTGCTTCCTCTGAAATAAGGCCTCAGACTAGCGTATGTTGAATTTAACAAGTCTCGGATTTGGTACATCGCTCTAAAATTTTTAGAATCACTGCTCCATGTTTTTGAAGTCCACCACCACCATCCAAACCTGACTAACTACTACTGGTCACCTCCTGCTTAATCCCCAGATCCCTGGGATCCATAATGACCTTATGGTACGCCGCGAGCATCTTCATATGCACCTGGTTCTCTTGGGTATTCGCTGGAGGTGACGTCGCTACAGGTACGCTCTGTGAGGCCGGCGGGTGCTGTGAGTCTCGGTGTCGTCTGAGATCGACCTTGCGCTGGAACGCCTTATCGCACATACCACATGCGAACGGCTTGTATCCGGTGTGTTTGCGCATGTGCGTGATCAGGTTGGAACTCTGTGAGAACGCCTTGCCGCACACGACGCACTTGTGAGGTTTCTCGCCTGGAATAAGAGGGGAGGAGTTAAAATGGCAAATATAATTATATAAAACTAAATATTATTCGCGACTTCGTCCGCGTGGTAATGCAGGTTTATGTTATGATGATAGTCGAAAAAACAGGTTTTTAGTTTCAAATTTGCACGCTAGATGTCTACACCAAAAAAATCTATTACACCAAAAAACAATCTATATTTATCGAAGTGCAAATTAGTCCATGTCCTTCCACAAGATGTAAGGTATCTCCCTGCCAAACTTTATCAAGATCGGTTCAGCGGTTTAGGCGTGAAAAGGTTACAGGGAGACAGACAGACAGATAGATATACTTTCGTATTTATAATATTACAAAATCGGAAAGCAATTTAAAAATTAAATTTCAAGCTTTAAAATACAATACATATTTTTTTTAAATTTTTTCCTGTATTTATGCGAAAAGATCTTCATTCGTGTTACATTTTAAAATTCAGTCAATGGGAAGTATCCTATGATCAGTCAGTATCAAAACAAGCTTTGAAAGGCCGTATTTTTTTATTGCATTGAGTTAGAAACTTGATTTTTTTACAGAACTATGAGGTAGTAGACCTTAATATTTCATATTAATTTCAACTTGATATTTCTAGTCGTTTCTGAGAAAAAGGGTCTCAAGTGACAGACAGACAAAAAGTAGTGATCCTATAAGAGTTTTTTTTTGAGGTACGAAACCCCTAAAAACGCAAAATCTTAAAAAATTAAATATCACCACTAAAACATAATCAAATAAACTACCGACAAAATATGCCTCATCAGCGATATTTTAATTCTAATACATGCAGGTAACAAAGTATAAATAGCAAAGGTTCAGTGATTGGTATTCTTGAGGATTCGTTAATACAGTTAGTGTCACAATCCGCCGATTGCGCGACGGTAATGTGAACTCTAATGCGATTAAACGTCGACCACTGAGGTTATAAACGGATTTCAAAATATTAATAATTATTTTCTATATACGATCAAAAGATTAAGCGAGCAACCTTACAAGAAACAAGTCAGACTGTGTAGGTATATATTAAAAAACTTAAAAAAGTAAAACGTACATCAAAAAACCTGAAAACTATATAATAATAATTTAATTTAACAGTTTTTGAAGTCAGTTTTCTATTTTATTAGTTTGGCACTGACTTTAAAAACTAATTTAATTATTCAATAGGTATACTTTTTAGTGTTTTTAGTTTTTTTTTTAAGTCGTGTTTTAAAACCTTTTGAGTGAGGTACCTTTGAAATCCATGGTGAGATTCTGTTAAAATCTATATAGGACCACCTCGGGAGTATATTCTTTCAAACAAACAAATAATCATTCAAACCGGTGCATATTTGACGAAATTATTCCCGACAATACATAAAAAATATAAACAGCCGAATTAAGAACCTCCTCATTTTTTAAAGTCGGTTAAAAATAGATTTACATTTTAAGTTTTTCTTGAATTTCATATTATGACCCCCGCTTTTAAAAAATAAATAAAACAGAACAAATTCATGACGTCATATTTTCCTATATATTTTCCTACTGCCATCTACCCGCGGCTTCGCCCGCGTGTATCTCGAAATCAATTAATGTCCACTTGATCGACTATTCTAAATACGGTGGCGCCTCTACCACGCCATTACTACTGTGTTTGTTTTGTTTGATCTTATATAAATTAAACTGATGCCTGAACTTGACACTGTACCAGTAATAATTCACATACATATTTAAAATTAGTCCTTTGATAATAAAACATGTACCATGTAGCTTAACTTAACTATAAAATATTGGGTTTTATAACAATAAAATTCTCATAAAAATCGGTTCAGTAGTTTTCGAGTTTAGTTGGTATGAACAAATAGAAAATAAGATTAAAGGCGCAGTTGCAATTGTGCCACAACTAATAACGTAGAATTATACGTATATTGTTAATATTCTACTGCATTTAGGGGTTGAGGGATGCAAGACTAAAATTTATTTTATTTGAAATATGGTTATATAAGCTATCTATTGGCGTTTTATTTATTGTTCCACGATTATTAGTTCTGTGTTTACATCAAAATGACAAAACAATTCGTACATATTTAATTTATAGAAATAAACTTAAAGTTGCTATTTTGTCAAAAAGACACCGTATAGCTGTTTCGTCTTTTTGGTGTAAACACGACATAAGCTTTTAATGCGTTTATAATAAAATAGTAATTATAATTTCATTTTTGTGAAAATTCGTGCAAGCATTTACAAAAAAAATAGTAATTGACGGTTTCAGAAATTAACAATATTTTAGATAAGCATATAGGTAACAAAATTATCGAAACAATCTCTCATTAATAAAACACTGATACTGACTGTGACACAAATTATAAATGTCAAGTAAGTTATTTATGACAATTAAAAAAAATGGAAACTAAACCGCTATAATTTATATTTTATCTATCCAAAATGATATAATTTTATGTATCATTACTTTTAATAAGCAGCTCTATAAAATAGTTTTAACAACATTGATATAATTATCACGGACGAGCAATTTTAGTAGTAAAATAAAAATATACTTTAACAGGACCTTATTTAGATTATTTTATGTAACATTTGCTATTAGCTATAACAAGCTTTCTCGTATTGGGTATTAATTCTTTTGGATTCAAATTGGAATTAAGATCAGTGATACTTCAACTTATTATAACACACTTAGGTAGTGGCGTAGATAGCTTTTTGCGGGAAGTGGGGGGATATGAGTTAGTATTAAATCTTTTAGTTGTATTTTTTATTCTGAAAACAACCTTTTATGTGGTGCAAAGTACAAAAAGTCTTACTTAGATGTATTCATCTAAATGAAACATTGAAAAAATGCTCGTATATCATAATCATCTTAAAAATTTTGTAAACTCATGGGGGGGGGATTGATCCCATTAATCCCTCCTAACTACGCCACTGCAGTTGGCGATACTGACCATACTAGATAATTTTCCTTTTATCACTATTGTTTTAAAAGCGCTGGTGTTACCTTACCACGCATTTGAGAAAAGCTTCATGAAATTTCAAAAGAACTGCCTTTTAAGTTTGCTACCTCATTTGAAAGTGCTAGCTAGCAATGCTAGCAAACAATTTTCGATACCTCGTTTATAATACTAGACAAAAATATTATTTTTAAATAATAAGTAGCTGTGCACGCGGCTTCGTTCGCGTGGACTGTATAACTATTGTTAAGAAATTTTGAAAAATATAATTGGAAACATTACAGATCTTTTTATTCTGTATACAATTCTTTACTATTAGGCAGCAAATTGCAAAAGAGCGCGCTGGCAGCTAACATTTTTCCGACTTGATTTACTATTATCGTTACTGCTTATTCCTTTTATTACCTAAAGTAACAAAATATATACTAAAACCTGTGCAAAGAATATATCTATGAATTAAACAAAAAAAAAACATATAAATCGGATAAGTGGTTTTCAAATGATAAGCGCTCTAATGAACAGACAGACAGATAGACGTTGCGTTTTATATAATATATTATAGATATGTAAATTAACGCGTATCTACTTCAAAATTTCAAGAAATTAACTCATTTTTTTAAATTTTGTTGTGTCAAGTATTATAAAAAAAATTATACAAGTCTTGAGGCTCCCGCGGTGATCTTGATATGGATCTTGGCTTACACCTCGAAGCCAAGATCCTATAAAGAATTTTGTTTAGATCAAAATATATTTAAACTCTTTCTATAGGGTGTCGAATCGTTATGAATTTATGCAAACTAAAAAAGTCATTGAATTTTTTTTGATCTGAGTTATTTTCTAATTCATCCCTGTACTTCACACATACGTATCACATACACTCCCCGCATCCACCCCCACCTTTTGTATAGGTGGCGTAGATGTAATCACGCAAATATTGTTCCCATCTATTTCGTGTATCTACTTAATGAACGTATTAATATAATAATGAATTTTTTACGAAACAATGCTAGAAACAATTATATAATAACGAACGACGATATCTATGTATAGTGTAATATGTCCGGCGCAATTATACCACGAAGAAGGAGGGTGTATACGGAAAGAAGGGGGGGGTATAAAAAACCGAGGTTAAAATAATTGGCTGATAAAATTAAATTGATAATGAAGTAGGTCAGAAATTATCTGACTATGCGTTCGTTATTGGGTATTCAAAGTAAATTTAAAATCTTAAGGTTTTTTATGTATGTTTCTTTTTGTTAGAAAGAATACGATATTTTTTTATTGATATACATAGATATATAAATCATGTTTTATTTGTAATATATGCTGACAGTTTTTATGATAAAATGAATACGTTTCATGATATTTAGCTAATAAGTGAAAACAATATGTTTTAGAAAAAAAATATGTGTATATGCGTCAAAAATACAGACATTTATTTTGTAATATGGAGAGCATGAAGTTACATTTTTTATTTTTCTATGCTTCATGATGGAGAGGCAGAGTACAGGAGCTTAATTGTTAGCTAAAAAGCACTCTCAATGGGGTATTTATTTTATGATATGAATGGATTTGTTTTGACATTTCGATCAGTGATACTTCAATTTATTACAATACAGTTGGTTATTCTGACCATATAAGATAATTTTCATAATATTACCACTGTTTTAATACCGTTGGTGTTTACCGTTAAAAATAAAAATAAAAAAAATTATTTTCGACGAAGTATCCGAAAGGGGTACTGCAAAATTTTATTTTTAAAAAGAGAGCTAAATATTATAGCTGAAATTTCATCCTTTAGAATTGCATTTAGGTGAAAAAATGTAGAAGTAATCTTGTAGCCCATTTTTTTTTAAACAAAATGCTTTTAGCCACATGTTGATAGAATAAATGGAAGCTGAGATATTCCAGTTTCCGCAACCTTTTAAAATGAAAAAAAACGCTACACCCTGTAAAACAAATATGGCCGCCACGCGAAAACAAAAAACAATAAAAATAAAATTACGGCCATTTTGAATTACTGACATGTTATGGTAACTGTACACAAAAAATCATTTTTTAAGAATGGTGAAGCAACAAATTAATTTTCTACTGGACCAAAAAAAACTTTTTATTTAATCATTTTCATGCACTTATAATAAATATACATACCTACTGCACGGAAAATTAATTATTCAACATTAAACAAATATATTGAACTTAAAACAAATAATATCACTTTAAATAAATACTTTCCACTAAAAATAAATAATTTGCACTAAAAAAAATAATTTTCACTTGACCTTTTGGACCTAACAGATTTAAAAATGACATATTTTTAATGTATGTATTGTGATTTTCTATATTTTAACATAACGTAAAAACTAATCAACCTCCTTTCACTCCAATAGATTTGATATTTTTAATGTGATTTTTGTGATTTTCTAAATTTTAAAACGATGGAATATTCGTCTTATGCATTAAAAAAATAAAAAAAGTATTAAAATGTATTTTCGATGTACAAAATGAATACTATCTAATATAAAGTGTAATTAAATTTAACCCATTTTAAAATCAAAAATTCGTCGCGATCGATCATAATAATTATAATTAAAGAAAATTTATCTACTTATACGTTCAATTTATGTATTAGTATAAAACGTTTTCAATGAATTAATTTAATTTGTCTACCACCCATTCAGAAAAACAAACACCTTATTTATTCTTCTTCGCTTGAACGATCTCTCGCATTTTCAATCCAACAAATTACATACAGACAGACAGGTTATATTTATTTGTCCATTTTGATTTAGTGGATTTCAGGGCTTCCTTCGATCGGTCACGCCTAATAGAGTATTCACTCAAACACATTTATAGTTTCTATTTGTTAACGACACGGACGGTCAATCTATTTTATATGATTGATTGTCAATTTCAATTTGTTTTAACCCATGAGATTTTATTAATACCATCAAAATATTTTGTGTTTGTTAATTCTTGTGTTTATATTGATTAGGTAGAACAGCGGTCTTAAACTTATGGGATCTGGGGACCCCTTTTTGAATTATTATTTTACAAGGACCCCAACCTCTGACAGAAAAATAAAGAAGATCGCTAGATAATAATTAATCACTGGTATATAGAAATGTAAAAGTAGGTACTTTAATTTATGCCAAACATGTTTCAGGGACCTCAAAAAAAATTAGCGGACCCTAGTTTAAGAACTACTGAGGTAGAATATGCATATAGTCGTTTTTCAAGGAACAGTTTATGGAATCATAAAATGACTATTCTAGATCTATAAAAGAGTTTGTCCTTAACCACTCACTCACTCACTCACTCACTCACTCACTCACTCACTCATATATCAACGTACAGCCCAAACCTCTGAACCTAGAAACGTGAAATTTCGTAGGTGCCTTCCTTTTATGATGTAAGCACCCACTAAGAAAGGATTTTTCGAAATTCAACCCCTACGGGATTAAAACAGGGTGTCAAAGTTTATATAAAAAAATATTTTTTTTGTTCGCATTTAATTGAAACTTATCGAACATACTCTACAATATAAATAATGAAACAATTATTTCAGCATTTCCCAAATTTTAACCCCTTAAGTGTTTTGACAAATTAATATTCAATTAAAAATTAAAGCCCTAATAGAATGGGACGGGGACGATGATGGATTTAGATATGTTTATCTGCATACCTGCTTTATTTATAAAGATAAATTCGGGCAAAATAGTCATCTATTAAAATAAAATGTTTGACATTCAACCCTTAATGGCGGGGGTAGATAGAGTCTGTGTTTTTGATATGTTTATCTGCATAGCTGCTTACGTTTTAATGGTGGAGTCGGGCAAAATTTTGCAATAAAAAAATTATATATTCAGCCCCTAATGGCGAGGGTAGACAGGGAGTTAGTTTTTACAATTTCCAATTATTATATCCAAGATATTTACGTTTTTTTAAAGGTAATGAATAAAAATCAATCTAAAAAAATGTAATATGTCATCCCCTATCACGTATGGAGGGTTCTAATTAGTTTCGAAGTTTACGCGAGCGAAGCCGCGGGATTCCGCTAGTTTTATATAAATAATAATTGGCGCGTTATACACTCAGCACTCTGCTATACGACCATCCACTACACAACCGCTCCGTTATACAATGTGCCGACAGTTTTAACCGACGTCCTTCCCCCATCCCTACCATAATACTACCGTGACTGCTATATTTCTGCGCGTTAAAATTCACCAATCAACGTTAAAGTCGGCGCGGTGGTGGTGCCCCTCTAGCCGTCGTGCAGTGGAATTTTTGAATTACCGATGTCGTCGTATAGTAGAATGTTGAGTGTATATAGGTACATTTACTCGTACAGTAGGTCAAAGCTGTCACAAGTATTCAGTAAAAGTACTTGAAGTACAAATATTTAAGTAGGTATAAGTATTTCAAGCTATTTTTAAATATTAAGATTTAAGTACTTCAAATCCTCTACTTGTTTTTAAGTAGTATGTTCATAAAAGTAAAGTACTTAAAATATCAAAATGTATTTAAGTACTTTTGAAGTATTTTACTTGAAGTATTTACAGTGGGGAGGGGGTCTTTAACACGATGTGTATAATATTTTTTAATTAATGAAATATTTAAATAAATATTAAATCAATGTTATTGCATTATATCATATCGAGTTTAAGAGGCTCTACTCTAACTTTAATCATGGCCCCAGGCCCGGATTTACCATGCAGGCAGTGTAGGCACGTGCCTATAGCGGCAAAAATTTAGGGGCGGCAAATTTGGAAAAAATAACCTAAAGAATTTTTTTTGACAACGAAAAAAAAAAAAGTAATTCATATGAAAAATATTCACTTTTTTTATTTTTATTCCATGAAAAGGGCGCCAATTTTCGTAACTGCCTACGGGCGGCAAATTTGTAAATCCGGCCCTGCATGGCCCTGTTAATACTAAAAAATAAAAATATCTTTGTACAAAAAAATCTGTTTTAATTGTTTATGAGGTGAATATACTTTGCTTTGTAGAGAACCCCTGTTTACTCTTTAGTTGTTAGCATAACAAAGGTACTCTCATTTCTCATACCTCATGCACTGAAAGTAACTCACCAACAGATACAAAAAATATTTGCAATTAGTAGGTACTTAAATATATACATTTTTATTTACTCTAATATTTAATGAGTTCACCTTTTTCTTGTATTAAATTTTAGATATTCTTTTATGTTATTTGAAACGACTAATTATTTGTGAAAAAAATCAAAAAATATTGTTAATAATTTAGTAGTATAATATTATGTCCTAATTGACTCATCAACGCCTGGCCCAAATCTCTGAACCTACAAACGTAAAATTATAGCAGTGTCTTACTTCTTTAACGTAAGCATCTCTCACTTAGAAGGGATTTTCCAAAATTCAATCCATTAAAAGAGGAATAACATTTTAAATAAAATTGATACGTTTATCTGCTTAACTGCTTATACATAATGAATTCCCTTTATTTACGCAGTTAATTGGTTCCATAAAAACAAAACGTAAATAGAGCAATAGAAATTGCCCCATTACGTTGTTTTTTTACGTCTATTCAGACTTTTTTTTCAAAGTTTTTTCAATCGTGTAAATGTTATGAAGTCGAAATAAGAAAAGAAAATAAACATGCATCAGTATTAGATTTTATGAGTTGTAGAAATGTTCAGAAAAAATATTATCGGGTGAAGCAGCGGTCGGATCACTAATGTTTTTATTATATAGATATCTATCATAGATTATAACTGATTTTTTTATTAATATAAAAACACCAAATCAAAATAATGCATTAAAATGTATTAATAACACATTAATAAAACTTATTTATTTTGACTCAAAGTGCAGATTCATGTTAACCATATCTACACATTCGCCTAATCTATAAATAATTACTTACAATTAGAATCAAATAAACAAATATTATATTATATTATGCATACATTTGTAATGGGTTTAATATAAATCCTAAATACATCAATACCTCCATTTACATGGTTGAAAAAGTTTTAATATGTTCACTAATCTACTAGATACCGATTGTCACCATCCACATGTTTAACAGAACTATTTTTTTCGCCTAAATTTGACTTTTCATGAGGTGTATTTATTTTATTGCGTAACCTATCTGTGTCAATTTATAGTAAATTTATGTAAAAGTGAATTTCTGTGATTAAAAATTTGATTGATTTTTAATAAACATTAATAATAAGATGTTATATTTTTGTAATAATTAATGAAAAACTGTTGCTGTCAGATACCTGTAAAATTTTTTTTAAAACAATTGTCTATAAGGAACTAGAAAAATTTGCTAGCTAGTAAGCATTCGCAAATGGTGTATTAATTTTTGATTTATAATTGGATTTGCTATGGAATTTAGAGCAGTGATAATTCAACATATTGTAACACAGTTGGCGACTCTGATCATACAAAATAATTTTCATAATATAACCACTGTTTTAATACCGTTGTAAGTGTTTACATACAACGGGTGCGTGAAACTTGTCAAAGTTTTCATGGAACTCCAAGAGAACTGTCATATAAGTTTGATACCTCATTTGAGAGTGCTTGCAAGCTAGCAAATTTGATAGCCTTTTTATGATACCGAACATAAGAATAAAATATTTGATAATATGGAACAGATACCTATTTTTGATACGACTTTCTGTTGCTGTTTTCATGGAACCAATTAACCGCGCTAATAGAGGGATTACTGTGTGTATTTCTTGTATTATGTGATATAAATAATGGCGTTTATGTCACATGCGAATGATATATTTCTTGAACAAATGAATATACTTTACATGAGAATATGACGATATGAACAGACTTGAAACTGATAATGGTAATGTTGACGTTCTACTGATTGAGTAGCTACTCACATGATTTATTAAATGATTTTTTATTTATTTATAAATAAAGAGCAAAGAATGTCACACAGGTAATATCCAATGCAAAGATACAAAAGTTATTATTGAAGAAATTACATTTTGCATTCTAGTTTATAATTTTTTTTATGCAACTTAATAAGATGTAACGAGATTGGCTTAAATTTAAACGATACAAGACCGAGACGAGTTTACTTAAATTTAAAACGAGACAAGGCCTTTTTAATTTTTGAAAAGAAGATGATTTATAAATCTTAATAAATCTCATTTTTATGGGAATTTAAAAAAAAATAGTAATCATTTTCTATCTGATATTAATTGTTAAATCCTTACTTATTTATTAGTTTATTAAATAAGAATAAATGGAAAAAAATATTTGTTTTGAAAAAAATACAACTTTTAAGATATCGCTCATTTATTGCAACAACGTCCTAATTCAAAAATTGTGTTTAGAATTGGTATAACTTTATATATTAAACTCTTAGATAGTTAAAGAAGCTCAGATATGTCATTTATGTTATATAAAGTACATTTACGAACGGTTTTTCCTCTATAAACAACTCAAAAATATCAATTTACGACTTTTTTGCAGCAGATAAGCGATATAATTTCCCCAAATTACAATTATTTCAACCAAAATACAAAATTAATTTCTTTTATGTGGGGCCCTTAAAAAATAAGTAATTTCTTTATAAAAAAAGCTAAATTGATTGAGATATTAAGAATAATTAAAAATAATTTAAATAAAAATCAAATTAATTTAGCATGCATTCATGTATGTTTACTATTTCTTTTAAATTAAAACAAAAACCATCTCTTCACCCTACCTACACCACGTTAAGAAATTAACACATGAGACATTATAGAACCCCCACCCTAGTCGCTAACTGATACATTTCCTGTTCGGAAGCACACGCATGCGCTCGTGCGTGCGTGCACGTACATACACACACATTACTACCGCTTCCTCCCAGCACGTGCTGTGGCGCACACGGCGTCGACACGCCCCCGCGCCTTCGTGCGTAAACCCGCACATCATGGGTGGCCAAATAAATCCTTAATTTTAAAATAAACATTAAATATGTTATTCCGAATACTAAGCCTGAAATAAGTCAAATACGCTGTACGAAGTGTATAATTATTAAAAATAACATTAACTACAATTTTTACGGTAGTTCAGCGATTTTCAGAAGACTGAAGGATAATGCATCTATTTGGACCATGGATTCGCATTCAGCGCACGAAAATACATCAAAAAAATAATTATAATAATTTATAATAAAAAATATTTTTTTCCACGTGGATTCGATAACTTCAAAAGGCTGTAGTTTCAGAACAGTAGTTTTTCAGACATAGGTCCCATTGACTTTTTTGATCTATACATTGAGGACTATCATTCAGAAGAGTTTCGTAACATTTGACCGGGACCAGTTTCCATAAGGAGTGTTGCGGGGTCCTTTGTAAACTCCTTTAAGATACTGCTCCGTTTACGCGCTTATAATAAGTCAAAAATAAAATAACAAAGCTGTTTTTTGGGGGGAGGGGGCTTTCTTATACGCTGTACGAAGTGTATAATTATTGAAAATAACATTATCTACAATTTTTACCTATGGAACTATCATATACGTTTGTTTCCTTGTTCTTTTTGTAAATTTTCAAATATGTAATTTAGATATTTATAAATCGGATTTTTTTAAATTAATTTACTTAATAATCAGTAAGAATTCTGATGTTACTTATTGAATATTTCTGTGTAAAAGAAATCGATAAAAATAGTTATACATCAGTGAATAAATGTGGGATTTTCAATTTTCATTTTTATCTAGACTAATACCTAGATATGTGTTTGGTCACCCTTTGTTATATTATATGTAATATATTTAAAGAGAGGAGTGCAACACGTTCCCATCGACGTTATTGAGGTTTCAACTGTCTATTTTGTTAATACAGCGTATTAGATATCAAGCTTGGTTATATAAAATGGCTTACGTAATGCCCTGAGTTTAATACAATTAGGGTCACCGAGGAAAATTTAAAATCTTTATATACCTAGTACAAAGATTGTAATAAGATTCAAGAAATTATTTTTAACAGTCTACCAACTACATTAAGGTTCAATAAAGACAAAACCCTTAATATTCATGAAAAAAAAATTATACATACATATTTACATAACCCATACTATAATATTTTAAATCCGAAAGTAACTGTGTCTGTTACCATTTCACAGCTAAACCGATATTAATGAAATTTGGCAGGAAGATAGCTTGCATTTTCAGGAAGAACAAAGTTTACTTTGTATCCCAAAAATTGATTAGATAAAAAATATAACTTTCACGCGGTTCAAGTCGCGAGTAAAAGCTAATGAATAATTTTTTCCAAATATTTAAATAATAAATTGAAAAAAAGTACCTAATGCCATAGTAATAAAAATAGTTTAGGTCTTGATATTAATGTACTTTTGAAAATAAATTATCTACTGAATAAAATATAAAGACAATAGCTAGATTCAACATGTGCTATGATTTTCGAATATTGATAATTTTCCGTGACAATCAATTCTATGATTGCTATACTAAAATATGAATCAAAACGAAATGACAATACTTGAACTTGTCACCCAATTGCTCCCTTCACAATTTACTTTACCAGTAATCTCTGATTGCAGTACTGGAATAAGTATTTATTTTTGTTTTATGAAACCTTTTTTATATTTTAACTGCAAGAATACGATTTGAAAATTTAAATTAAAGTACTATTTATTTCTTAAATATTTTTCCCGTTTCAATGGCGTATTTTCGAAATCTAAGATCAGATTCTAATATAAGTTATATGCATGGGACTACCTTGGAAGTATATTGTCCATATTATGAAAAATGACCGGAGCGGTAAGGATAGGAAATCCGAACTGACGTCAGTCCATTGGTGTAGTCAAACACAAATACATTTTTAGAATATATGAATGTTAGATTACCATTAAACATTAAGAATAAAAATTAAAAATAATAACTGGACTATCCGCTACTGACTTGATTCAGTGGGCTCATCCAGTTCATTACTTAATAAAACGTCGCACATCTTACACTGCAACTTAAGCGGTCGATTATAGCATTTAGTATAAAAAGAGCGGTGCATAGAAATACTCTATATTTTAATTTAACAAACTATACAGAATTTCGAGTAAGGAGCTTCATATGTATAGTGACATGTGGTTACATCCCTAAGTCCGGTCATTTTCATGATCTGTACCTACTCTTTCAAACAAACAAAAAATCATTCAAATAGGTGTTTATTTGTCGGAGTTATATCCAAACATACATCAAATATGTATACTACAGACTACAGTCGAACTGAGAACTTCCTATTTTTTTGAAGTCCTATTTTTTATCACGTTAGAAAAAATAAAACACAGTTTTTTTAATACAACCCTGCACATTGTACATACATATATAATACATATCACAGGTAAGTAAGTATACCCGTATATATGTGGTTTGAGATCTCGGGAAAACTCACCCCTAATGTCATGTGTCAATGTGTACGTGGTGGCGTGGGTTCGAACCCCGGCAGAGGTTTGTTTAGTCTGTCCTTTGTCTCATCAATCAAATATTGATTCGGCGACATTGAAACGCAAGCTTTTATTCATTACATTATCTCTACGTGGGACCCTTTTCTCACATGATTTGTTATAAAGTATTGTTTAATGGTTATTACTTCTTAAAATAAGTCACGTCTTTTTGGTGATTAACGATATAATATCAGATCAGACTACATAGATTAGATAGGTCTTATTTAAAAAAAAACTTCATTAATTAGTGTGTGAAAAAAAGAATCAATAAGAAATATTACTTTTTGTTAAAGTTTGTTAAATGAAACCAAGGAAAACTTGATGAATCAAAATGGGTTCAATGATATTTGATAATAAATGGAGGCAGAAATGAAATACAGTCGATATCGAGGGAACAAGTCATAGTAGGTCATAAAAGCCGGTAAAAAGGCAACTGTATGGGATTCAGTCAGGACTTTTATTTAGAGTCGTTAAAACCGATATATTATATTGAACTACGTTGTTATAACCGATTTCGACTGTGTAGTTTTTGATAAATTTTCAGGTCCCGAGTATATTAATTCATTTCTAAATTTGAACTAAAAAATCTTGATAATAATATATGATGGACTATGGCCTGGTTTCTCAATATGAGTTTAAACCACATGTCCCAGTTAAACTTAAGATTAAACTATACATTTGTTTTCTCAATGTCCAGTTAAAAATTATAATTTTTCTTAAGATTAACTTTTAACTGACAGATGAAATAATTTATTTTTCTAGCCCAAATATTAACTTATTAACCAACTTCTTTTACATTCTATAGTAACACTATATTCTTTTATTAATTCTAGTAATGTACCCTGTTCTCTTTTACTGATTTAACTCATTTTTAATCAATTTCATTTAATAATTTGAGGCTAATTTTTAGTTTGACTTAACAAAAATCCACCATTTAAACTTATATTGAGAAATTGAGTGAGGTTTAAACTGAACATTATGTTTAGTTTAAACCTAGGATGAAGATTAAATAATCTGAAGTTTAAACTCATATTGAGAAACCAGGCCTATTTGTCAGTTTTTTCCCAATATTTCTATAATAAATCTAAAATTGAATAATATCACAGTAAAAAAAGTTTAAGTTTTCATATCATTGTACTTTAGAAAAAAAAATTATCCACTGAATAAAGGTTAGTATCAACATGTGCTATGATTTTTGATTATTGACAATTTTCCATGATTGTTTTGCTAAAATATGAATAGAAAATTATCAAAGCTAAAGAAATAATGCTGGAAATATAAAAATAACAAATTTATTTTAATTCACAGTCCTTTTTTATCCTATAGTACAGTAGTTCTTAAACTTATGTGGTCTAGGACCCTCTTTTGATCAATTATTTTTAAGGACTCCTCCCTGAATATAGAAATATAAAATACTTTTATTCATGTTTCACGGACCCCGGACAGTTTAAGAACCACTGCTATAGTAGAAATAACTAACTACCACAAATGCAACAGTTATTATTGATTAATATTAATAACTGCAAGAAATATCACTCGTTAGTGTTCACGAAGCGATACCACTCGTCCTTGCAAGAACTGATATACATAATAAAATAACGCACCTAATCAATCAGGGTGGTAAAAAAACTATCTCCCCCCCTCTCCCAACCCCCCTAATACGCACTTACTTCGTTTCGTTATCATCTGCTGGCACAATTATAATATAATAATTAGACACGTGACCTTGTCACAAAACTAAAATAATTACAAATGATAACCTCGCGATTATTTATGATGTTTTAGTATAGTTTGTCATAAATTCCACTGTTAAAATTGTTACATAGAAATAAATATTTTGATAACTAATGAAATAGTTAATGATTTTTGCAAATTTTCGAAAACATATGTATTTTTTAGGGACGCAAATTAATGTACAACGAAATTGGATATATCGACATCGTCGTAAAAGGCAATTACAGTACAACCTGGATAAATGGAATTACAAGAGACCAGTTATTTTATCCCACTTAAAGAGATGTCCCATTTACCCATGAAATTCGCCTTCTATTCCATTTTAGAACTCGTAAAATTTTGGAAAACTCTCCACTAGGGTGATTCATTTCCGCAAAACATTTTTTTTCAAGGTCCTCAAGCAAAATTTTAATCTACATATAGAAAAAAAAATTCTCACCAAGATTGAGCTCTTAATTCCTATTTTAAGTACTTGCAATTTAAATATGAAGTTTTCATATTTAAATGCATGTAAAAAAATATTTTTTTTTCAAATTTCTAATGCTTAGACACCTTTTATCATATTGGGAATCGGTTTGATACGGGAAATTTCACGCTCTTTAAAATTGCCTTAGTGTTTTTTTCTGTAACTCACACTGGTTCGCCAGTATGAGTCATCTAAATACAGTTTTTGGAATAAATTTTTTTTCCATTTTTTTTTTAGCAAACCGCAAAAATTAGGGAGAAAAAAAGAGCTGACTCATAAAAAATATTTTTTTTTACCAATATTTAATGAATTTACAGCCATTTTTAGGCCTTAAAACGCAAGAAATTGATAAATACTAACTAATAATGCTGCATTATTAGTTAGTATTTAGATGACTCCTACTGGCGAACCAGTGTGAGTTACAGAAAAAAACACTAAGGCAATTTTAAAGAGCGTGAAATTTCCCGTAAGGTCCATCAAACCGATTCCCAATATGATAAAAGGTGTCTAAGCATTAGAAATTTGAAAAAAAAAATATTTTTTTACATGCATTTTAAATGGGAAAACTTGTTTTAAAACATATTTAAATTGCAAGTACTTAAAATAGGAATTAAGAGCTCAATCTTGGTGAGAATTTTTTTTCTATATGTAGATTAAAATTTTGCTTGAGGACCCCGAAAAAAAATGTTTTGCGGAAATGAATCTACTCTCCACCCATTTTCTTATGTAAGATTTTTTTTATTAATGATACATCAATTATTTTTATTGCATGTCTTTTTTTCGTAGCTTGTGCCTCTCATATTTTTTACTTCTGATAATAAGATTTATACTTTTAAATGATACAATTTACCCTATTATATATTTTAACATTTTTTGTGAAGATAATAAAACAAAATTAAATTTGTGAGAAAACGTTTACTTTCGTTCTAAAAATTTAGGTCATTTTTATTGAAAAGATTATTTTAATCGAAAACCTATCATTAAATCAAATATGTTATACATTATATTAACACTTCTGACCTAGAAGGCAACAATAACAGATGAAACTATCTATTATTATATTCTGATGTTATAATAAAACATATGGCCCAATTATAAGACCAAACACTTTCACGAAACAGATTTTTTTTATTAAATGTATATAAAACATTTTTACCAATCAAATTAAATTACTATAATTTCGATTTTTTAAATAATATTATAGACGTAATTTAAAAACGAAAATTCTTATTTATATGTAAACGTTTCCAAAATGTTTATAAATTATTTTTTTAGTATTTATTTATATATTTTAAATAAAAAAACATATATCTTGTCATATATTAGTATTTTGAAGTATTCTCGGTCTCAAATAATAATTTTCATAATTAAAGTAGCTATCGTTGCACGTAGCCGATTTTTTAAATTTTGATAATTACTATTTTTAAAACCGCTCTAACGAAAAAAAATAGGTCTTAAAAATGAAAACAAAATTCAAACGATCGCCATTTTGTGAAAAAAAAAATTAAAAAAAAAAACGACTACGTGTAACGATAGCTACATTCATATAGATACTGATAAAATTTTTATTTAATTTTTTCATATAACCCTTCTCGAAATTTCGAGTCGACCATAGAGAAAAAAAATTTTTTGGTCGTCACATCGAGGCTCATAACTTTGTAAATATTTAATATTTTTCAATAAAAATTGATAATAAATAAGTTGAATATATATACATAACAAAACGTCCTTTACCTGATTCAAAAATAATTAGTTATATCTGTGAAAAAAATTCTCAAACATTGACAATTTTTTGACCCGTCACAGTGGCTATCCCCCTTAAGATTCGTTAATTTAAAAAAAAGTAGGTGTTGCCGCGCAACCCACTTAATACAACTCAAAAAAGCCTTTGCCAATCGATTCGTGGATCAATCCCGAGTCCAACGAGTGAAGCCACATATGAAAAATACGTGTACTAATGTACTAATATTACTTCTTTGGCATAGTGACATCTACCGTGCAAATACAAAACGCACATCGTTGCATTCAAAGCTATTCATTGCCATTGTATTACTAAAATATTAATTTGAACGCGCCTAATTATAAGTTTTTTGAGCTTTATATCACCTTGATTTTATCAAAATTTTATGAAAGATTATAAAATTAAAAATAATGTAATTTTTCTAAATTTGATTAGTAAGAATTTATTTATTATTAAACAAAACATGTGGGCTATTAATTTTAAATAAAGGCAGTAAAAACAAATAAACGATGTCTTTAACATATGCAAAAATTGAATTCCAATATTGCAGTTAATTGCCTTCAACAACTAGAAAGTAATTATTAATTAATAGATGCTGTTTAAAACTTTTCGATCGATTTCTAGATTTTACCGATCATACATAATTAATTTTGTAATAATCATAATAACGATTTCTATATCACAAATTATTTATAGGTACTTTTTAAATCACTACACTTACTACGTGAAGTTTTTACATTAAATTTGTATGTTATCTATAAAAACTTCTCTAATAACAAGTGATTTAGTTACAGTCGAAAATAATTGTATGGAGTTATTTAAATGATGTTATTTTATTTATTAACATTAATGTTAAATAATTTTTAGTCCATACGATAAAATTGATATCTGATTATAACTTTTAGTAAAGCTTGAATATACCTATAGTCATAGGTGGGCACAGTTAATCCGTTAATAAAAAAGTTAACTTCGTTAACCGTTAAACCGTTAAAATTCCGAAAATGTAACGGAAGTTAAAGTTTACCGAAAATTTAACGAAAGTTAAAGTTAATCGTTAAAAAGTTAACCATCCAAAATGTTTAAAGACCTTTTTTTTGCTATTTCGACAACATTCTTATGTACTTTTCATCAAAGAATCAATGTAACGGACTAAAGTAAATGGAAGTTAAAAGTTAATCCGTTAACCATTTTGTTAACTTCGTTAATTAACGATTAACAGATTAACGAGTTAATGTCCACTTATGCCTATAGTATTTTCTTTGTACCTAATATTTAAATAGCTTTTTTTAACAGAAAAATGTACTAGTAGAACCTATTACAAAAAAAACTCCCTTAAAGTACGTGCATACATATACAGAGTGTTTCATAATTGAAAGTCAATATTGAAGGTGGTTAATCTTTGCATGATTTCAAGACAAAAAGTTTATATAAACATATGTACGTTTTCGTATTATTTTTGATTAAAATTCCTTATCTATTTTTTATTTTCTTTTGAAGTACAGAACTTCCAAATTTAGAAGTATTTAAATTTTAACCCTTTCGTGCCCACATGTTTATTGTATTAGTTATTTTATTTTGAAATAATAAAAAAGATTACTCTTTATAAATCAAACAATATTATTTCATTTGCTTCTCTGACTATATTACGCCAATAAAAATGTTTGTAAAATCATCCTGCAAAAGTGGGCTCGAAAGGGTTATATTGTAGCAGTATAAGTATAGTATAAAACTACGAAAAGAGACTGAATCTAGCCATACTTCGGTTCGTCGTTGTTTCAATTCATTTTTATGTGAATATACCTGCATTCTATACAAAAATATAAAAAAATAATACTTATATATAAATAATATTGTAATGGTACCTGTGTGGATGTACGTATGTTTCTTCATGTCGCTTTTCTGGTGGAAACGTTTACCACAGAACTGGCAGGGGTAAGGACGCGTGTCAGAGTGTATCAACAAGTGTGTCGATAATGTAGAGGATCGTTTGAACGACTTTCCGCACTGCTTGCACTGAAACAATAATAAAAACATTGGTTTAGTCACTACTGCTATTTTTGTATATTTTTATAAGAAGATATCAATGATAAATGTCCCTCTTAATATGAGTCCCTGCAAGGCAAAGTATTGTAATTGCATGGTTCTATAATGTCCATAACGATACTTTACCTTGTAAGGGATGATATAGTCAGATTATTTCTAGGGTTTTAAGTATTCTAATAGTACAAATTTCATGAAAATCGGTTAAGTAGTTATAATTTTAAATCAGGATAAACAATATTTTCACTGAAAAACTTTGTGGTGATCTGTAGATAAATAAAGGTTTCTGCATGGTCCCTATCGCAGGCCCCCAGGCTAGAATTTTCAGCGGGCCCTTTGCCACTAAGAAATTTATTTGATGACGATCAAAAAAAAGTAAAAAGCTTATTGGGCCGTCGTGTTGATGTATAATTCATATTGTTTTGAGGGTAGTTAACGTGTGAAGAAAATTTGATTGAATGAAAATGTAGCATCTCTGCCACAACTAATAATAGTACAGTAAAAATAGTAAAACATAATATACAAACAAAATACAATCATTCCTTTATCAACGAAATTTGGTACATATGTTATTTTATAACTAAACTTTAAGAAACCGTTGAGTGTAGTCGTCTATGGGGTACAGGGGTAGTTTGGTAAGGGGTGAAAAAATGTTTTTTCATAAATAGTATCAAGATGGTTCATTTTATTGAAAAATATTTAGGATATTTTTTGTAGCTCTGTGTTAGACCTTTAATTTGTGTTTTATTTTATTCCAATACAATAAAAATTGACTGAGATACGCCCGTTACAATCTGATCTGTTTATGTGCGAAACGTGATAACTAAATTTTTGTCTCTGTTCTCGTTTAAATTGCACGATCCATCAATATATTTATATTTTTCGCATCTAAAATAAATTCTCTTTACGTTGGTATCAGTAAAATTATATTCATATCTGAAAAAATAATATTTAAAAAAAACCGAAGCTAACCCTACTGTTTTCTACTGTAATTCTACGCCAAAAATTGTATTAATTTAAATATTCGATCAATAATTTTAATTTCCCCTAAACGCCTCCTCAAATACTACAAAGTATCCATGATTCTTTTTTTTACTATAAAACAAAACGATTCACTATTGTAAAGAGTTTCTTTAAACTTACTTTTTAATTACATTTTATCTATAGTAATTATTTATCAACCACATGCATAACATCTTATTAACTAAACAGAGATAGCATATAGCAAATTACTTTTTAAATATACGTCTGTTTCACTCTGTGCAACCAACAGACACAAATAGTAAGTAGTTTAATTGTTTTATAATTATCAGATAAAGATTCCTTTTTTTCACGTGACAGTTTTTGTACACGTCATCATATTTAATATTTAATGTAGACTGTAATCCGCTAAATACACAAATGTATAATTGGTACTTTAAATCTGTTTATTAACTATATAACTGTCACTGTAATTTCGTTCATTTGTTTTAAACGTATTTTCATTGGAAGTTGGTATTTATTGTATTTATAATTGATAGTTGGAGATATTTAATTATAATTGGATTTTTGTCTATTTTATTTATCTTTCTTTATTATTTCTGCATGCAAGTCAGCTGCGATAGCAATTTAATATTTTTTTTTATATTTTACAAATTTGCCATTTGTGTACCTATTTTATTGAGGGGTGGGGTTCTATTTCATGTACTTAACTGTTGGAAAATAAAATGATTTATGTTGATGGTAAAGTTTTATAATGATATTGAACAGTGTGTTAAGTAAGAGCGTATACGGCGTTACTTGCAGTCGGTAAGTTCTACAAACTTAAATCTTATTTCATCAGGTTTGGAAAACTCCTACCTATTGCGCTTTGATGAATTTTTTTTAGTTTATGTCGATATTTTGTCAGAGAAACACAGAAACCGCGATTTGAGTGACGTGTACGCGAAACGTTTCGAAGCAGTGTTTTTTTGCACGCACCCAAAAGGGCCAAAAATGTCTTATTTATACAGTGGCGGCCAAGTACATTAAAAAGTCGAAGGCATTTGTTTAGAATTGATTTTAAAGAATCGAAAAATGTCGACGACTTTCCAGATCGTGCTTCAATAGGGAAAATGATCAAAAAGAAGGAAAAACTGTTCATGACATTATTTTCAAAAGATCGACATTAACTGAAATTTTTTATCAAAGCGTAATAGGCGGGGGTTCTTTGAACCTGATGAAGTAAGATTTGAGTTTATACAACTTACCAACTGCGAGTAATGTCGTATACGCTCTTACTTAACACACTGTGCATTAGTAAAAATAATATAAGTTTGGTTTTAAAAATTAGTTAAACTTATTTTTTAATACCCCCTCCCTGGCATTTTCCCCACCTGTCCCGAATTTTATCAAAGGATATATAGTCAACCATATTTTTTTTTTTTAGTTTTTTCATACAAAATATCTTACCATATCTTTTATTTATTGATTTTTGTTTTATTTATAATGAGCTGAAGATTTTTTTCTAAAAATGTTTTAAAAATATTATAACAGCTTCTTAAAGACTAATTTAATGCGTTTTAAGAACTTTTCTATACAAATCACCATGCCACGTACATATGTATGTACAGTCCCTACACTAGTTCTTCCTCATGATATGAATAGTTAAACTAACATAGAATAATTATACATATTACTGCATCACATGTGAACGTTTCTGCATAATAAAATACCTAACTTTGCACAGTAATCATGTCTAATGAAAGATTGCAATAGTTTTTGTTATATTGCGGTCGGTATTGAATATAAATTAAAGCTTTTTCATGTCGAGATTAATGAGAATTGGAAATGGTTTAGTATTGATTTGTGTTGGGAAAATACAATCAAGTCCTCTTGGGAATAGATATAAATTATTAATGAGCTCAAATCAAATATGCAATGATTATTATATTTTTAAATATATTTTTCTAATAATTCGCGTACAAAGAAAAATCGATTTTTTATTAAAAATTACAGTTGCCGTTTAAAATTTCTATTTTGTATCAAAAATACCATCAGTTTTAACATGTATTGTCAATTAACTTCTACAATCTCCATTGCAATTTTTATAATACGCAATTTTTAGCGCAACCCACCAAATTTTCGATTTTCCGTCCGTCTGTCTTCCACCGCGAGATCTCGGCCCCCTGACTACCTAGATACCTCAGGTTTTCACTAAATAGTAGATATGTAGTTCTAGTTTAGCCCATTTTAGGAATTTTTCCGGTCATGACCCTCCATCCGGCCACGGACAGGCATACTGTTCATTTTTCATACAATATTTTTCATATACATATATAGGTATGGCTTCATGTACCTCGTTGAACTCGGAATTGATTCAAGGGTATTTTTTGAGTTTTGTCCATGGCAACACCCAAGTGTGGGTTTTGATTATTTTTTTTTACTTTTTATCACGTATTGGTTTTTGGGTGAAAAAAAAAGAAAAGTGACCTTACTGAATTTTGATTAATCTCAACGTTTCAAGACCTCAAAAATCCGAAATATACGTATTTAGGAAAACGTTGTATGAAAAAAATTGAAATTTAATACATTTTGTTCTTTTTATTGATTTGGTGAATTTTTTTTATAAATTTTTACTATTTTCGTAAATATTATTTACATGATTTATTGAACTAATACTTTTTTGGCTAAAAAAGGCACTGGGGTATCTCTAAAAGGAGAGGGGATAAGGGGATATTCTGCTTAGTAGTATCGGTGTATACTTTCAAGATTCAAATTCAATTTTTTGTTTGACCCCCCCCCTGACTTTATTTTTTTCACATAATGTTTTTTTTTAAATTCAATAGATTGTTTAACACAAATCCAAACATGCTACCGAGGTGTAATATATTTATGTCAGTGGACAATACCTACAATCAATCTATTTCTAGTTTTTGTATTGTGCTTTGCAACAGACGACACCCTTTCAGGATTTCTATTTTCTGTTAATTAGGAACGTGACGGAGTAATGAATAACAAACGCTTTACATTTTGTCATCACACAGATACGTTCGTTGAATAAATATCTATTATTCCATGTGAAAGAGCCTTTACAATTTTAGATGATATTATGTTAATTATATGCATAAATGTATACATATGTAGATGTTATAATCGTTAAGATTTTTAACATACAAATATACTGGTAAGTGATTTTTTTTAAAGAATTGTTGAGTTACGTAATA
Organism: Sialis lutaria; assembly: GCA_949319165.1. Lineage (NCBI taxonomy): Eukaryota > Metazoa > Arthropoda > Insecta > Megaloptera > Sialidae > Sialis > Sialis lutaria. Next base: position 21,991,035 of record OX439241.1, read on the forward strand.
CAATAAACACTAGCTTGATGCTACTCGATGATTAATGATATTTTGACAAAATTTATCACCCACCCCTTGCATACAATTTAAATAATTTTAATAAAAATGGGATCGTCCTTAATCTAGATTCAACCAATCAACCAAGTTTCATTAAGTTCGGTTCAGTTATTCATAATGGTTTATATATTGACCTGATGTGGAAAGATCAAATGAAAAATCTGAAATCGGAGAAAAATCTTTGATATGGCGAGGGAGCGTACAGATAAACACAATGAATTCAAATACAACAAAATCTATAAGCTAGTGCTAGTGCTTATAGTTCCGACCCGCGAAAAGATCTAATCCGATCCGCGAGAACTTTAGAAGAAATAATATATAAATATTTTCAAAAATAACAATTTGAAAGAATAGGATTAGGTTAGTACCTACCAAACATAAGGATAAACTGAAAGATGTACAGTTTAATTTTCGATAAAATTGGTGTTATTTAAAAAAATCTTTGTTCATAATTTAGTACTAATGTGTCCATTACTGCATACGGCTCGCGGACAAAACGTAAATTTTATTCTGGCCTGTGTTATACAAAAGGTTGTCTAACCCTGCACTAGTGAATCTAGGCGAAACAAAAACGTACAATCAAAACTGGGAAAACAAAAACGAATAAGATTTTTAATGAAAAAAATTCCTGGTTGGTAATAAATATATAAAAGGGTCAAAATTATTTTTAGATTTAGATATTTCGAAAACTTGGTCTGATAAAATAATTTGGGTAACAGATTCTATTTCAGTACACCAAAAAACTTTAAATTCAATATAATTTCTCGATTTTTAGCCATCTGACTTTTTTAGACCCGTGTTATAAATTACACGGAAATTTATCAAAAAAAATCAATTTAAAAAATCCTTGCTACGCGTCTGGTTGATGTTTGTAATTGAATATGTGTAGAAACAACATCATTGCGTGTATTAATTACTTGTGTTTCTAACAATTATTCATCTTTATAATTCGTTTAACAACGTGATTAATTGTGTCACAAGATTGCAATGATACGTTGCAAATTATCTACAAAGAAAGATTATTTGCTTAGATTTTTATGTCAGGAATAACTCCATTTATCATCAATACACGATATATGTATAATGTATGTATATTTAATTATTTATCTTCTATACCACAGGTTTATAAAAAATAACAATAACCACTTTTTTACTCCTATATATTCGCATATTTGAGAACGACCACATTAAAAATTTTATAATTTGCGAAAATTATAATAAAAAAGGTCTATAGTACACCAGGGGTCTATAGGGGGTATATGGGAAATTCGATGTTTTTTATGCAATGCAAGAGTTTAAAAACAGTTCAAAGAGTAAACAAAATGTCCTTTACAATTTTTAATTCACAAATAATTACAGGAGGGGTCTATGAACTTTATCATTCCTTCAAAAAGGGGTCTACTTGCAAAAAAGGTTGGGAACCCTTGGTTTAAAGTTTAAATGATCTCGGAACGAATGGTATATCAATATTACCTTTAAGTTATTATTATAGTTATAAGTACATTTTTATTATAAATTAACCAATTATATTTAAATATGCATTTTTAATGATTTCACTATAGTTTTTAAACGAAAGTATTTTTTATTAATTTATGTAATTCCGAAATGAAAGTTTATGTACGTCTGCTTTTTGCAATTAAAAATAATTTGCAACCAGGTGTACTTTAGGCACATGTATTTATTATAAAATTAATTTTGATTTTATTTGTATTTTATAATTAAAAGAAATTTAATATTACTATAAAGTATTTAAAAATAGAATCACCATTATATATTTTATATAATAGATTATTATTACTTTCTTTGTTAAAAACATTTGGAATATTCAATATGTAAAAAGATCTCAGTAGAGATTAATTTATTATGAGAAAAGGTTAAATAATTAAATTCGAATCAGCTGAAATCTATAAATAAAAAAAGTGTATTGACTATATAAAGGACCCCCCCCCCAGAATCCTATGGGAAACGGGTCTCTGTCAAACTCTTCGAAAATTTAGATTCTGATAGTCCTTGATGAGTACAAAGTCTGAAAGTACTTAACCGATTTTAGTGAGGTTTTTACCAGTAGATATATCATTTTTCAGAGCAGATTCTTGGCTATTATTTTTTTTTTTTAATATTGCTAATTTTATGAAACAGTTGAATTAATTTATAGTAAAAAAACGTAAAAATAAGATTTAAGTACAAAATAATTGAAAATTTGACTTATTATGGTGTCAATCGATTAAACAAGTCTTTGGGAACTCATACAAATATGTAGATGTGCGAAAATTAAGGTTCTACTAAGGTTTTAGTGCAAAGTATTTATTTTTAGTAGAAACTATTTATTTAATGTGATATAATTTGTTTTAAGTTCAATATATTTGCTTAATGTTAAATAATTAATTTTTCGTGCAGTATATTTATATTATAAGTGAAAATGATTAAATAAGAAGTGTTTATTATTTAAAAAAAAGTGCATTCAAAAAGAAGTCTATTATAAATAAATAAAATGATTAGATCATCAAATCATTTAATTTTATTGTTTTAGCTTAGAAATAAATTTTATATCAATCTAAATAATCATAGGTAAAAACAAACAACTTAGTACTAACAATAAGTACCTAATAAAAATAAAAATCCTTCTTCAATCAATTACCTACATATCCAACAACCTAATCTAATTTCACTTTGTTCCTATAGAAAGTACATTCATCATAATAATTTGATTTACAAATAATAATAATAATACCATTTTCTTTAACATGTCAATATAAAACAATGTAGGTCTAGTAAATAATAGATAAAAATCCGGCAATATAATCATAAATATTACCCTCCGTGAATAAACACTAATACGATTTTCATTAAGTAAACAAAAGACAATAGTAGTGACACAATTGAGTCATAGGTGCACGCTGAAATCTTTCATGGGGAACGAAGGAACAATATAAAAGTTAACCTTCCTATACCCGCGCATTGGTCTGTCAGACCGACAGATTACATTTTTATATTTTTTTCAATAACGAAGAATGCTAAGACAACGAGCTTACTGGGGTAGCTTCATGATTTGTCGCGATCTTCAATTTAGTGCAGCGCGAGCATTCGTGCGAATAGTACATGTACCAGTACACGACAACAATTGGTCTGTAAGACCGACCGCGACGCCGGTATAGGTGTAACACTTTTGAGTATGCTCCGAATGCTATGGTGAGAAATTGGTTGAAAATATATTATAATACTTGTTGTTATCTTTAAATTTTTAGAGTTATTTTTAGTTTTTGTTTTAAGAAAAAACAATTTTTTTTTCAAGTTTTCGTAGCTCGTTTTTTCAGAGACTGTAATAAAAGATTTATTGTCACTAATTTAATCAAAATATTGTCTATAACTTTGGTTTATTTATTTCAACACATCTTAAGTATATTGAGGTAAGTAACATACCATTTTAAAGCTACTTAACTAAATGTCGATTTAAAATTTAACGCACTTTAATATCTTATTTCGTTTTCGAAATACACCGTTTACAAATCGATTCGATTTTTTTTTTATGAGATATATTTCGTAAAAATATACATATATTATTTGGATCTCTCTATCGGCGCCTATGGATTGTATGACAGTAAAATAATAATTTACTTAGAGCTATACCTATTAAATATCAGTTCATTTTATTTTTTCGGTGATTTCGTTTAATTCTTCCTATACATAAAGAAAATATGTAAGCTAGTAGTATAAGTTATAGCTTGTAGAGGTATCGATCTTTATGTCATATATTTGACAAGTTTTTGTTTTTGTATGATTGTGTGTACTTATACTTGATTGATAACGAAAGCAAAAATACTGTCTTGTAACTACATACATCTACAAGACATTCACTTTGTTTTATTTTGATTTTGTTATCTTTTTTTAGGTTTATTATTTATTTTTTAGTAATTATTTATGTTCTTATATACGTTCTTTGGTAAAGAGCTAATGCCTCTAATTTGAAGATGGTATCATGCAAAGTTATATTTATAATTACAGTAATAGAATTTGTACTTAATTTAACTTCAAACGGCTCAAAAAAAATTCCACAAGGCCTATAGATGGGGACTTTTGTGTACTACTTGGGTACCAAATTTCATCACACTCCGAATTTTTTCAGGGCAATTTTTCACTTTTCTGCCTATACTATTAAATATTTTTCGGAAATGTTATTTGATATTTAAATTTTTTTAATATGCTAAACAGCTCTTATATTAATAAGTTTGAGTAAAAATATACCTACATAATACAAAAATGAAATTATTAATTATATTTATCGAGAAAAAGGAAATAAAAAATTTTGTTGATAAAATGAAGCTGTTATTTTTTTTATTGTATATGAAATTAAAAACATACCTTCATATATTATTGAGAAAGTTTTTTTCTTTGGATGCAATGTACCCAACATAACAACACATAAAATATCTAGTGAGCCCCCATGATCACTATTATAGTTTATTAATTTTACGTACAATTCAAGATATCTTTTAATTAATATGTGGGTGACATATTAGCTATAGCTATTAAAATATGTTTTTTATTACCAATAGGCTTCTGATATTAATAATTTCACAAATATAGAATCAATTGATAGCTCTAGGTCTGTAAATTACTTTCAATTATAAATTATTTCTCAAATTAAATTATTTTTTTAAATAATGTTTAATTTATGAAATTAACGAATTGTAAATAGCAGATTGATTATTTTATTATGTTATTTGAACACAGAAAAAAGAAACCTGAAGAATTACAGTTTTTTTCCTGTATATCCTGGATAGTAAGCGATAACCTATTATTGAAAAATATTTATTACAGTCTAAAATATTTGCAGATATGTACTCAATATAAATTGATGGATAAACTGCAAACATTACAGCCTAAAAATATATTATTACAGTTTTTTTTTCATTTTGTAGGGCCTTTCGCGGTTTAAACAATATCCGACCAAGGTTCCGACAATAGATTAAAACAAAAAATTCAATCTAAATATTTTTCCGAACGACTGCGCTGTTATGTTCTAGTCTAGTTTCAGAGAGTAAAATATATTTTATAATAATAGGTTGTTGCCTACTATCTGGGATATACAGGAACAAACTGTAAAAATGCAAAGTTACAGCCTTGTGCATTTAGAAAGATAAACAAACAATTAATTTATTTTGTACTAGTTAATTTTAATCTACGGGTTTAAAAAAATTTAAAAACTTATAATTTAGCGCATATTTATCTACGTTTAATGACTGATTTTCGCTTCATAGTGTTTTACACAAAAACGATAAGTATGAAGAAACATACCGTGTTTTTTGTGTATAATTTAATTCGTCTATCAATAAAACTTTCGGAGATGTTTAAAAAAAAAACATTTGTTGAACCAACAAGCCCACAAACTTCCTATACTTAATTTTAAAAATTCGCTTCGATTAATTTTTTTATATTTACGTACAACCCATGATCTAGTAATACAAGGTCTGCTTGACAATTTATTTGTTCTATACTCTGACGTCATTATCACTAAATTTTTCTAATAAGGAATTTGTGAAAAACGAAATATAAATTAATAAACGATCAATACTGTAATACATAATAGTTTTTTTCTTTGATTTAATGTAGTTTTTTGAATCACAACACACATTTGTAAATTTTTGTCGTTATACGTCATCGACGCTAAAATATACTTAAAATGACGGCTGTCAAAATAATCAAAGCTAACCTTGTATTATTGGATCATGCGTATAGCCCACATTCTTATATTATTAAAAAAAACTTACTTGGAAATTTCTCTCCCCATTCGACCCCGCACTGCTAGCCTTTCCCTTACTGTCCACACTCGCCGTATCAGCCGAATCCCAGGATGGTCGGCTACTGTTCGTAGACCAATGCGTTATAGAGGTATTAGCGCTCACTTGACCGCTGTGGTTGTTGTTATTATTGTTATTGCTTCCGGGAGCAGCTCGTGCGTCGGGTGGTGAATGCGTCGAACTCTGCACAACCTCCTGCTCGCATAGACTACCCGGCGACCATATGCTGTGGCTGCGGCGCGATTTGGTGCTCAGGTTAAGCGGCAGGTCTTCGTCGGGGACGATGGTTCCTGAAGCAAAAATAAATAAATTAGTTTTTCTAAACCGCATCGATTTTAAAACACCAAAAACTGTTGTATTTTTAAGTCCTAAAAAAAGACTGAAAAGCATATAATAATTAAATTTAACACGTTTTTTTTTAAACTTTCTATTGGCTCGGCATCGACTTCAAAAACTGTTAAATTTTATTGTTATATATATATTTTTCAGTATTTGTAGTTTTTTCTAAGTCAGTTTTATTTATTTTTTCCCCTTTCTGATGAAATTTACAAGAGATCGACTCTTTCAAACAAGAAAAAAATCTACCAAATTGGTGCATATTTCTCGGAGATACCCGAAAATACCCTTCTTTTTTGAAGTCCATGATCAGATTCTGATTAAATTTATATTAGACCCTCCTCGGGAGTATACTTTAAAAAAAAATCAACCAATTTTTTTTTAATCTGACGTGAAATAGTAATATTTATTAATAATATTATTGTTATAAAAAAAATGTGGGCAATCTTAAACCTACATGCATAGGTGGTTATGTTATCGAAAAATTTATTTCGTTAATCGTTAATCCGTTAGTAAAAAAGTTAACTTCGTTAACCGTTAAAGCGTTAAAATTCCGAAAATGTAACGGATGTTAAAGTTAACCGAAAATTCAAAAATTTAACGAAAGTTAAAGTTAATCATTAAAAAATTAACCATCCAAAATGTTTGAAGGCCTTTTTTTACTATTTCGACAACTTTCTTATGTACTTTTCATCAAACAACCAATGTAACGGACTAAAGTTAACGGAAGTTAAATTTAAGTTAACAAAAGCGTTAACATTTTTTTGAGTTAACTTAAAAGTGAATCCGTTAACCATTTTGTTAACTTCGTTAATTAATGATTAACGGATTAACGACTAACGGATTAACGAGTTAATGCCCACCTATGCCTACATGATATTAATGCGGCCCTTTTTATGAAAAATATCAATATACCTATGTATGTATTAAGAAATAAGGGGATATTATTATCAAATAAGTATTTTATTTACCATAAGTATTAATTATATTTTATCCTCTGTTCAACCGCAAAAAAAAAAACTAACAAAAATATAATATTTTAGTGATTGCATGCTAAACCTTTTGCATAACTAATGTACTTAGCTCCGCCTTAAAGAAAAATATAAAATATGTAATTATAGAAATAATTACTACATGTACAGTGTACAGTTTACGATAGGTATGTACTTTCCTATAAAATAATTATGACATGTCCATACATCAAATAAAATACAATACAAATTGATTTCGTATTAATAGTACTATTGTTTTCAATTATAAATTATAACAAACAAAAGGTTAGTATGCATATTATTGAGAAGAAACTTGTTTTCAATATTTATTATATTATCGATTTTATTTAAAGAGAATAAACATTTGTTTATTTTTTATTTTTAAATCTTTCCCACGAAATTTTGGTTATATATTCGAACATCTATCTGGTTCAAATTGACCCACCCCCCACCGCCCTTAAAAATCTTTAATGAAAAAAAAACCACACTACTTAGTTGTTATTCTTTTAGTAAAATTTATGACACGCGTAAAAAAGTTTCTTATAGAAAAACATACCTACAATATTAAAAGCAGTTAAGATTGTTTCCATTGAGTTAGTCGATTTGGCATCTAAATAAAAACAACACTCACCTTCTCTAGCTTTCTCCGGGGTGTATCCGTTCTCCATCGATCCGGCTCGCTCCGGTGAGAGTGCTTCCGGGGGCCTTCTCATCACCGGCGAGTATGGCAGAAACAGGCCCGGTATGTGGGGCCATAAGTACGGTGGGTAGGGGCACGGGACTAGAGGACTCAATGGGCCGCCGTACATCATTGCGCCCATATCTTTAACAAAATATATACCTATTAAATTAATATTTTTTATTCATATATTTAAAGTATTTCACAATATATATTTCTTTTAGATAATGGTAAATCATTTTTACGAAATCCTGAACTGTTTTTTTTCTATAAGTGTTTTAAAATGTAGATTCAAATCCATTGACATAGGACTATGAAATTATAAAACGCAGAAATAATTGAATCGGTGAGTGAAAGAACAATATATCTCCAAAATGACCATTTTGAGAAAAACGAAAAAAACTGTTTTAAAGGAGAACTATGGGTTATTTGGTCTAATTATGTATTGTGACATTATAGAACTTATGTTAACCGATAATAATACGTACATAAATAAATAAATAAAAAATTACAAAAAAAGATATTTAAAAAAAAAATGACCTGCAGTTATACTGTTCTTTCACTCAATTAAAAAAAAAATTTTTTATTGCTTTATTATCGGCTTTATTATTTTATTTTTTATTATTTTACAAAAAAAATTATTTGTAATTTTTACTCAGAATCTTCATTTTTGACTTCGGATTTCGTCAGAAATGTAAGGTAAAAGTAATTGTAAAAAAATTGAACTACCCCCCGTCGCACGTACGATGTTGATCGATGTATTATTATTTTGCTATGTGATAGAGCTATGAATTTTAAACATTTTGCCTATCTCAGTTAAAATTGCCATTTTTGGCACTTGTATTGTTCTTTCACTCACCGATTCAATTGATTTCAATATTATAAATGCGAGTAAATTACGTCTGTCCGTTTGATATCATTTCACAGCTAAACCGCTGAACCGATTTTGATGAAATTTTGTAGAGAAATAGCTTGCATCCTGATATAGGACACAAGCTACTTATATCTCGAAAAAAAGACAAAATAATACTAATTCCACGCAGATGAAATCGCGAGTAACAGCTAGGTTAAAGAATATTTTATTATTGTTCCGCTGAACCGATTTTGATCAAATTTCGTAGGAAAATAGCTTGCATTCTGAGAAAGGACACAGGCTACTTATATCCCGAAAAAATGACAAAATAATACTAATTCCATGCGGATAAAATCGCGAGTAACAGCTAAGTTATAAAATATTTTACTATTGTTACGAAGCTTTTACGATTTATAATCATTTATAGTTCCAAAGTACTATGTCGCCAAACAGAACATATTTAACTTGAAAGTGTTAAGAATAATATTTACCTCTTGCAGCGGCTAACTCCTGAAGATGCAAATCGCGCGGCGAAACAAGCGAAAAAGCGCTGAATCTGGCGTCCATGCAGACGCTAGGCGACGCAGGACTAACGCTACGTGACGATGTGATGGCTACCGGGGACGAGGATCCCGGCGATGATGGCGGTGAGTCTGCACTAGGAGGCGGCAGAAGGTACTGTCGTGACATGGTCATATACTGTAATTAATAGAACCTAAGGGTTAGGGTTAATAAGTCGACGATTATTAAAATTATCTATATTTATATTAATGTCATTTTTAGGACGTAGTTGTCTAAATTTAAATTTGGTTAATTTTGTACTTATGGAAGTAGTTATGTTTGCTAAACATTGGTTTTCTGTTTATTGAATGGATTTAATCACGTTTGCTTCAGAATGACTCATTTTCTAAGTAGGTAGAAATGTGATGTTTAAACAATTCAATTTTGTCAGAATTTTGACTAGAAACTTTTAAGTTCTTTATAATATTGCAATCGTATTTTATATTTTTTTAATTTGTGCAGTTATTTTTGTTTGCTATAAATACATATAATCCTATAATTTTGAGGATCATAAATGAATATTCATTTTGCAAAAAATATCGGAAAGAAAGATTCAAATCTTAAAAAAACAGTTTTTTGTTCATTTATATACGAAATTTTTTTAATCACTTTTGATCTTCTAATTATTTTGACGGCTGTACATTTTAAAGATTTTAGACAAAATATATCGGAAAGTCTTGTCTTGTATTGTAGTAGATTTCTTATTAAAAAATTCATTAAAAATTTTCAATAAATTGGAACAGAAAGACCTAAATCTTTTTGTAAAAAATATTCATTAAGAAATAGTGGCAAAACTGTAGGTTGGATTGATTTTTTTATGTTATAAGTATATTATAAACATCTACATTTTTCTAGTTTTAAATTTTAAAACATTTATTTTTCTTAAAATTACATTGAGCTACTTGTTTATCAAACAAAAAAATACTTTTACCTATACGAAAAATACATAAAATATGTATAAAGTCAAAAACTAGCCAAGAAATTGTTGTGTTTTCCCGTGCTAAGTTCATAAAAAATCATGTATTTTGAAAGAATTGAAATAAAAAGTAACTAATAATCAAAAATATTTCAACTACTACTAACTAATAATTTATAAAAAAAGTCAGACATTCCTTCGTAAGGAAATATTTTACTACAAATCTTTTAATAAAATTAATTCTACAAAAAAATAGTCTTAACACAACATTTCTTATAACATGCATCGTTATAAAGATATTTTAAATAAAAAGAAAAATCTTAGGATATCCTCTTTCACGATTTTGATGATTTTTATTTGTGACCATCTTCTAGCCAGATTCAACAAGCAAACCAAGTTTCATTAAAATCAGTTTAATAATTCATGAATTATGCATATGACAAGGATTAACGAGACAGACATACGCACATACACACGGAACAAAAAGTGTATGTTTTGACTTGAAATAACGAAAATCTAATAACGATATTTTTCTGCTTTGAGAAATGATCACATAGCTTCCCTTATCCTTTGGATATAGCGAGAAAGCAATATAATATACAGTCGAAATCGGTTATAACAACATCTAGGAAAAGCCGATAGTCGTGAAAACCGGTAAAAAGGCTATTATATAGGAATCGGGATTTTTATTTTTAGTGGTTAAAAATGATATGTTGTATTAATTAATTAAACGATGTCGTTATTTGATTATTTCTACATACATATGTACAGGGCCCGGCATAAGTCAGTTAACACTACCAGAAAACAAAAACGTGCGGGCCCAATAATACTGTCCGAAAATAAAGTATACAGTTTTACATAACAATAACATACACAAAATTAAAAATTTCATTCTTTAAGAAATTCTTCTATGTTGTAATAACATCGATTTAACAGTAAATTTAACACTTTATTGAATTTATTTAGAGGTAATAATTTTAGTTCTTTAGGCAATTTATTGTAAATTTTAAAAGCATAATTCAGAGGCCCTTTATAAACAGTAGACAAGAAAGTGGCAATTTATACCTACATAGTAGTCTTTATTATTTGTGTCAAAGTTGTAGAAACGCACGTTATTATCAAATAAATGTGTTCCTTTTTTTATAAATAATAAACTTTTTAACATAAGGCCTGTTAAAGTTAGTATTTTAAGTTGTTTAAAAGGGAATCGACAAGGTTCATAATTCGGTGTCTACACCGAAAAAATAAAACAAAAACATCGTGTCTTTTAAATACTTCGTATTTGAAAATGTATAGGGTTTATTGCTTTTTTGTCAAAAAAACACTGTGTTTCTGTTTTGTTTTCTAGATGTAAACATCGCATAAAAACTCTTTCCACAAATAATTCTTACACATCTTTCTTGAATGAGGAATAAGTTTGGAGTATAATACAATTCTACCATAAAATGACATATAACACTCGTACAATAGATATAACTATCAATCGATGTTTTAATATATATGATACACATTACACACACAATGAGCACTTACCTTGATTGTACTCTGATTCCCAGGAACAGGTAATAATATCGTAGATACGATCAATTGCCCATTAGTACCCGTAATACACTTTCATACATGATTTGTTCAATTCATTAGTCTGATGACTGCACCACACACTTTATTGTTTTGTTTTACAGTTTAATATTGTCAAATCTCAGTATATAGATAATCTTTTTTTTAATTTTTTGAAAGTTATTTTTATTGCTTTGGTTTATTTGACAATACTCTGTTGTTTTTTTTTTATTTTTAATCTGCTTTGATTTTTATTGAATGACACTTGATACTGAAATTAGTTGAATTTTTTAATTAGTTTTTTTTTTTATTGAAATTAAGGTAGTGGATAGATATTTTACTGATAATGATATAACTTTTTTGAAATTTTCACTAATTTGAATGTTTTTATTATGTCATTATATGTATAATATGACATTCTTCGAATATAATTGCATTTTCGTAGATAGTATACACACGCCTGCACGGGGTACAGTACGCATCCACAGCAGGCATTAATACAAGATTATATTCATTATCTAATCATGCCTGCTGCGGGTGCGTTTTGTACTCAAGTCGAGTATATTTGTTCGCTATGGGTGCGTAAAAGCGTACGTACTTCGTGTGGGTACATGTATACTTGCTATGAAGTTCAGTATATTTTTTATTCGGGGTTCTTTCTTTTTTATGGGATCGCGAGTCAAAATTTTGTATTTTATTACTGTTAGGGCTTCACTTAGGGTCTAGATTTTTCTTGATATCGTCATATCTTTGAGAACAAAAGAAGTCCCTAAGCATTATTTATCATATTACCTATGTTTAAATTTAAAGAATGGTTGAGTACAAAAAAAATAAAAAAATCACACGAGCCAAGAGAGGAACGATGGGGTAAATTCTGCCTCAGCACCCCATCTCCCCACCGAATTAAAAAAAGGTTAAAACTATTATTTTATCAGATATTTTCGATATACTTAGAAGATATAACCCAAAAATATTCAATAATTTCAATAAAAATACTCAAAATTTTTAATTTGTTTAAGATATTCTTATAGAAGCTATAATAGCGAATGATGACTAATATTTGATCAAAATATTTAAACCAACTTAACAGAATTAAAATGTTAATTTATTTTGAAAAAAAAAAATTTCTAAAGGGCGCTATCATAATATCATAGTTAGTTAGTTACGTACTTTTACTGTTAAATAAATAATATAGGTATAATTCACAACACAGTTTTTTAAAACACAAGATAAAATATAAATTAAGTAAATAATAACACTTAAATCACCAACTTAAAAAAACCAAAGTCGACAACAATCAAGACAAAAGTCAGGTGCTTCGCGCACAATATTCACCACCTGACTGACTGAACCAAAGAAACACTCAACAATCTAAAAGTTCCTACCCTAACAATCTCACCCCTCTCTGTCTTTTATCACGTTGATTTTCTTTTTTACAATCTGCGGATTTCCAAAAGCTTCTTTACTTCAGATATGTTTTTTCGTTAAAAAAAGATGGTAAATGCAGAATGATAGTTCTCTCTCGCTTCGCGTCGAGAATTAGTTATTGATTGAGTGAGCTGCGAAATAAACCACGCCTGTATTTTACCTGTACCAGGTGCGATTGGAGCTCGATTTTATATGGGTGGTAATCTTTGTAATGAATGATTTTTATTGGTGTGTGAATCTAAGGTAATTTGATTTGCTTTTCGATAAATTTGTTTTGTGTAATATATTTTGACTTTTTGTTTTTGTAACGACCTTTTATTTCAATTAATTAAAATCAATTTCGTTAAATACATTTTGGCTCATTCTGAATTAAAATGATTTTTGTATTTTGTAGTGTTGACATAGAATAACTAATTTCTCCGTTGGAGAAAGGAAAGCAGTAGGGGGTACAGTGACACTCCTGACCCCCTAATTCAATTATAGAATACCCATTTATTTTTCAAAGTTAAAGTACCTATTAAAAATTAAGAATCTATCACTTTAATTAAATGTATATTTTTTTAGATGTTTATGCTAAAATAAATTTAATATTTACTTAAAACTATTTGTATTTTTAAATAAAAGCTTTGAAATATGTGTTTTTTTATTATTTCACTCAAAATACAAAAAACATTAATAGTGGTACATTTTCAACTGAAGCTAAACAATTTACTTTTATAGATAAATGCTATTCTTTGTAAAATAAAGGGAAGATTGGCGGGAAAATTTCAGCCGTTACAAGCTCACTGAATCGTAACGTAAACATAAAGCTTTTCTTTACTACCTATTTTAAAATACGCCACATGCTTAAGTTAAGTACACGTGTATGAGTACATACCTATATAGCTTACAATTAGATAGCCATTATTTGAGTATTCTAGTTTGTTTATTTTAAACAGTAATAATAATTTATTCATATGAATAATCATAAATTCTTTGATAGTAAAATTGTTACTAAGCTATTGGGAGATTTTCCCGACCGTTTGTTTATAATTTTTATTGTAAAAATTCAGTATAAATCAGGTAACTTTTCTTTCATTGTGTGAATTCTTATGGTTTTGTTTTAATTTTTTAGTAATATAAATTAAAAATGTTTCATTTCGATGTATTAAATACCCTAAAGAAGAAAAATGAAATATAAGTACTTGTTACTTAGGTATTTACTTACTTACATGAACCAGGCACATACTGGATAGTAATTATCTGGTAACTATCCGATGATTATCTTGATAGGTAAACTTTCAATTTGTGTGATATTATCTATGGAATCTATTAAAAATATTAAAAAATTAAAAATTGTAATTTTTGTTGCAATAAATATTTGATATTTCGAATTTTAGTATTTAAAAATATGTTAAACTTGATATAATTTTGACGTAATTTGTGTTTTTTTTAAATAATGGTACTATATAGGTACCTAAGCTCCGCTTAGTCTTAATATTTTCTTATTTGTTGTAAGCGAGATTCTCACCTTTAGGATGACAGATTACTTCTGATGTCGATGGTACATTTTCCATTGAGAACCTATTAAATAACATTTGTAATACCTACACTAACAAAATTAATCACGATTAGTTAATCAGTTGTTTTAAACCCATTATTACGTCAATTCTAAAAAACAATCACGGTTATGATACATTTTAAAAGGTAAAAAATCATATTTAGTAAATTGTTCATCTACAAACTGAGAATAAGTTTAGAATTAACATTAATCATGGATTAAAAAAACTGATTAACTAATCGTGGTTAATTTTTTGCTTTAATTTTGCTTCATGCAACCCAAGGTAAATCCACTTTAAATGAGCATTAAATTGGTTGATAATACCGGGCATAAGCATTAGGTTTTGGTGTAGATCGTGTAGACCAAATTATTTCTAATACATGGGTATATAAATTAGTTAAAATAAATCATTATCGTATAATAGACAAATAACTTAACAGCTTAATCACGTATCGATCTAGCATTTACATAATCTGATTTAAATGTTATAATACATACAACCACATATGCGTACATATATGTGAGTATCATCTGCCTATCAAATGAGTTTAACACCCGGCATTTTACTATGCTTTTATTGCTAGAGGCTAACGTTTCTACACTATACATAATATATAGCAGATACATGGTGTATTATAAAAAATTATTGCATGATATTTTCTATTAGAAATATTGATAAGTGTTAAATCATTATTTTTTGTGATTTTTATTTAATTTGCAGCAATCGATAACGGTTTAATATCATATTATGGTTCTTTCTTGGAATACTTTTTATAGATAGTAAACTATATTTAATTATCTAATTCTTCCCAATAACTGACTAGGATTGCTTGAAGGGGATGTAAATTGCTTTGGGGTGATCAAGGCTGGAAATTTTCGCGAACTTGAGGATAATGTGGAAATCATTTTGAATTAAATAATTAAATCTATAGGCTTTGAAATTGTTTTAATATTATTAATTCAGATTACCAAAAAGTTTTATCTTTCTGTCAGCTGAAACTACTTTTAGGAATTATTATTTTATTAGAAAATTCTTATTGGGTTATTTCTATAAAATTGTGCAGTTCTAAAAAGTCAATTTGTATAATTGAAAAAAAAAGAAAATGTTTTACAAAAAATTTTCAAATAACCCCTCATATAGGTAACAAATAATTTAATAATATAGAAGATTCATTAGTTTCATTAGATTCATTACTTTGTTTCTTTCAAGAGAGAAATGATATATGGCAAGCAAAAATAAATATGGGTTGAATCTGCTGTTGAAATATTCCTTTCTGAAAGGCTTTTTATATTATAGATTTTATATTATTTTTATATGATATATATGGCTTTTTCCAGATATTGTTACGATTTGGTATAATTGAATATATTTCATGAAATTGGAACAATAATTTTTTCGAGCTAATTTTTTTTAGAAATCTTTGAGCTTAACTGATTTTGTCGAAATTTGGATTTCTTCTTTTATAATGCATCTGGTAACGAGAGGGGAAGTTTTCTATGTGCCGGTTAGTATTAGAATACACAAACAGTACGGCAATCTATATCTATAAAAGAGTTTGTCCTTAACCACTCACTCACTCACTCACTCACTCATATATCAACGTACAGCCCAAACTCCTGGACCTAGAAACGTGAAATTTCGTAGGTGCCTTCCTTTTATGATGTAAGCACCCACTAAGAAAGGATTTTTCGAAATTCAACCCCTACGGGGTTAAAACGGGGTGTCAAAGTTTGTATAAAAAAATATTTTTTTTGTTCGTATTTAATTGACACTTATCATAAATACTCTACAATATAAATTTAGTTATTTCAGCACTTCCAAAAATGTAACCCCTAAGGTGTTAGGGAGGTGGAAAAATTTGTAAGATATTTTTTTTGTATTCACCGAATGAAACACGGGATAAGTATGTAGGGACTCTACAAGACAAATAGCATTTACGAAAATTCAACCGCTATGGGAATGGGGGGGGGGTAAAATTTTGGTATATTTATATATTCATAACTGTTTATAATTTTAAGGTAAATTCGGACAAAATTTTCGGATAAATTCGAAAGCTCGACATTCAACCCCTAACTATTAGGGGTTGAATGAATACCCGTCCAATGCTGTTAGGGCCTAACAGCATTGGACGGGGACGGGGATAGTTTTAGATATGTTTATCTGTATATCTGCTTTAGTTATAAAGGTAAATTCGGGCAAAATAGTCATATTAAAATAAAAATTTCGACATTCCACCCATAATGGCGGGGGTAGACAGGGTGTGTGTTTTTGATGTTTATCTGCATAGCTGCTTAAGTTATCATGGTGGAGTCGGGAAAAATAATCTACAATAAAACAAATTCGATATTAACCTCTAATGGTCGGGAGTAGGCAGGGGTTGGGCTTTTGCTATTTTTAACTAAGATCCGATTTTATAGGTAATGAATAAAAAACAATATAAAAAATTTAATGTCATCCCCTCGAAATTTACGCGAGCGTAGCCGCGGGATGCCGCTAGTGGTAATATAAAATAATAATTTATTTAGTATAAAAGGAAAGATAATATTCAAATATTGTATAACAGAATTTTACTAACAAAAACTAAAACTATCAAAAATAATTACTATACCTACCTACACTCTCATATATAGATTTGCGCGCGTGTGTGTGTGTGTGTGTGTGTGTGTGTGTGTGTGTATGTGTATGTGTTTTTGTGAGAGACCACAGGTGTGGATGCGCGTTTGTGCGCTCAGTAGAGCGTATGACGGGGTGCGCGTGGCACACGCGTGCCATCCCTGTCTCTCCCTCGACACACACATATTCACATATACTAACACAGAGTAACACATATACGTAACCACATACCTGGCGAAAATAATGTAATTGTAATAACTGCCGTTGTGTTTCGTAAATTTTGCTTTTATTTGTTTTATTAATTTTGTATTAGATTTTGCCATTAATATTAGTAAAAAAAATTACATTTTACAATAGTCGTAACACAATTAAAGAAAATGTTTTTGTTAATAATATTATTTAAAAAAGATATTGATTTATGAATTACATCAATATTTTTATGATAATCATTTTTTTACTCCATTAAAAAATGTTTTTGAAGAAATGTCTATCTAGTTATCTGGATCTTAGCTTATACCCAGAAACAATGATCCATATCAAGATAACCGCGGAAGCCTTAAAAATTGTTTATATATTTATCTATCTTGGTTTTTCTTCCAGCAACAGAATGAACTAATTTGAATGCATTTATAAATAATATTAATAAAGACAAAAAATGACAGGCCAAGAAATCTTTGTTTTACAAATATAGGTATAACGAAAACAATATTTTCTTAATATATGAAATTTATCCTTAATCCAACTACAGTAGAAACCAGTTTTAACGACATCGGTTAATACGACGTATCAGTTTTAACGACTCAAAAGTCCAACTGGATCTCATATAATTGTATTTTTACCGGTTATTACGACTATCTGCTTTTACGACGTAATATGACCGGTCCCTTCGATATCGTTATAACCATAGGTGGGCATTAACTCGTCAATCCGTTAATCGTTAATTAACGAAGTTAACAAAATGCTTAATGGATTAACTTTTAAGTTAACTCAAAAAAATGTTAACGCTTTTGTTAACTTCCGTTAACTTTAGTCCGTAACATTGGTTGTTTGATCATAAATACATAAGAAAGTTGTCGAAAAGGCAAAAAAAAGTCTTCAAACATTTTGGATGGTTAACTTTTTTTAACTTTTAACGGTTAACTTCCGTTACATTTTCGGTATTTTCGGTTAACTTTAACTTCCGTTACATTTTCGGAATTTTAACGCTTTAACGATTAACGAAGTTAACTTTTTTATTATCGAATTAACGATTAACGAAGTTAACTTTTCGGTTAAATGTGCCCACCTATGGTTATAACCGGTTTCTACTGTATATTATTATTCGACGAAAACAATAATATATTTGGAATAAAAGTATATTCTCATATTAAGAAAATATAAAAAATAAAGTGTTTACTATAAATTAAAATCAATTTTATTAATTATAATATTTTAAACGTTAACCCTTAAATGTGGGGTACCGGGCGCCCCACATTTTTTCACCTTCAATGTAAGCCTTTTAAATCTTAAAATAACTGATTGGAGTGTATTCCGTATTATTCGAAAATAAAAGAGGCATTTCATTGAATAAAAATATTCAATAGCTTACGAGTAGTTAGCATTTTAATGTCTGGGGTACGAGGTGACCCCAGTGTGGCAGGTATGTTATCCTGGAGAAGTGGATCAGCTAAGGGT
The DNA here is from genome assembly GCA_949319165.1 of Sialis lutaria. Taxonomy (NCBI): domain Eukaryota; kingdom Metazoa; phylum Arthropoda; class Insecta; order Megaloptera; family Sialidae; genus Sialis; species Sialis lutaria. The sequence continues at coordinate 22,010,031 of OX439241.1, forward strand.
TAACATAAAATAAATAATAATTTGAAGCTAAATAGCCAATAAAACTTAAATAAAACTCCAGAAAAAAAACATATCAAGTAATTTTGGTAAAATCGACAACAGGTGGAGTTAATCACTCTTGCTACTGAATAGAAAGTAATAACTTACCCCCTGTATTAATTTTATTACATATACCTATAACCTATACCTAAAAAACAACATATTTTTAATAGTAGCACTTTCATCTTATATCCAATTTCCACCCCTAAATTATGATTTGTTTTAATCTGAAAGTAAAAACCCTTTCTCGAGTCCATCCCCCACACCCCGATAACAATCATAATCGGTTACCACATGTACGACTTTATTACCTGAGGTAATATATTCATACTCTCTCGCGCGCGCGTATTGCATGGATCGACCGTGAAATAAATATATACGTGGTATCTGGATATGCAGCACATGCCATATGCCGCACAAGTAACACGGCTGCTACCGATGCTCTTATACAGTTCGGTTCTTGTTTTTTAGCAGAAGCGGTCCGTTACGTGTCTCGCCATAGGTGGGGCCGTACCAAAATATCTTACTTTACGATATTTATTCATTAATCAAATGTTTTTTTTAAAGACTTTCTTTTATAATTGATTATTTCCAATATAACGAAATTTCAGGAAAAGTTTAAGTTTCATAAAAAAATTATTGAATATCCAGAAATTTTATTGTATAGCTACATTAGTCCAGTCAATAGACAATTTCGTATAGGGGTGGCGCTAGAAAAAAATGACGGAGTACGTTTTTTTTTCAAGAAATTGGTAGATTTGAATGTATAGAACATGGTGATAACTTTTCTCCCGCTTCACAGGGGGGTGCATAACTTTCTAGGGGCTTACAAAGCTGTCTAAAATCAGTTATTTGGGTATACCACTGGGACTGTCAGTTTTAGAAGAAAACAGGTTTAATAAATCTTAAAGCTGATAAAAATACGAATAAAATAGTATTTTTAAAAATTATGTATCGTAAATAGTTATTGAAATAGAGCCCGCGAAAAAATCACTTAGCGACTGTAGATCTGTAGAGGTCTACTCAGTAGATCTCTACAGATCTCCATTTTGAGACAACATCATATTTTTCAATGGTTTTTGATCTGTGGTGACTTGCAAAGATATATAATGACCTACAAAGATTTAAAAGGATCTACAAAGATCTCTAAAGATAGTTGTAGATCGTAATAGAGATTAAAACGTTGAAAAATCATTAAATTTCAACGTTACAATGATCTTCCGAGATCTTTGTAGATCGCTGTAGATCTTTGTAGATCTTTGCAAGTCTCCACCGATCAAAAACCAATGAAAAATATGATGTTGTCTCAAAATGGAGATCTGAGTAGATATCTGCAGATCTACCATTTTTTCCCGGGAATGGTAATTTATTTAAGTAGATGCGTTTTATTGTATTGCTATATTATAAGAGTTTTACGAGATATACATAGTCTTCTAATATTGTTTTGAATTTAACTATAGTTGTACTCCCAGATGCATCTTCTATCGGTCTCGTTCTTGAAGAAAGACAAAATTGGCTTGAATTTAAACTAGATGAGATCGTGATGAATTAAAAAGGAGACACTTTATTATATACAGGGTCCTCCATTAGTGCGTCCGGCATTGTTTTACGCCCAAACTATTGAAGATAGAGTTTTAGGATAAAAAATTTATTATATATATTGACCCTAAAGAATTTCAGGAAAATATTTTCAACCCCCTAAAACCGCTCCTTGGGGGGTAGTTTGAGGGGTACATGCCCGTTTCTCAGCAAAATCAAATGGAATGGTATATCAAAAAGTACATATTTGTAAAGATCATAAAAAAATAAGAAACTTTTATAAAACAAAATTTTCATACTTTCAATTGTTTAAAAAATATGGCAACTTGTTCGCAAATTTTAGGGTTTTACTAAAAGTGCTCTAATTTCGCTAAATATTAATGGAATTTAATTATTTTTTTAAGTTCAGAAAGAAGAAATAATGAACTTTGTCAAGAAGTATGATTATTTGAGATTTTAATAGTTTTAAGTGTCATACTGGACATACCAAAAATTGTCAAGATTATAGGCATGATGTCAGTAACAAAGTATCATTGAAATTATGATTTTAAATAATGAAATAGGTTAAAAAGATTCTAAAAAATGTATTTATTTTTATATTAAAAGCGAGATTAATATAATTTTTGATAAAATAAAAATGCAAAATAGAGCAAATCGCCAAAATAAATGGAATACCAATCAGAGCCAATGACGTCACGCATCAGTAAACGTCAAAAGTGATTATCTTTTATTTTAGACAAATATCAATTCCTGTTACAAGGTTATTAAGTACATACCTTATTTAAGAACTTAAATACTTTGGAATTCATTTTTAACACACAAAATAATTAAATTATTGTCTAACTCTGAATGTTTGATTATTGTTGACAAGGTGTGTTACGTCACAACTTTGAAATGTCACCTGCGAGCGTTTTGGCGTCAAATTCAAAATTAGTTTTAAAAGAGTCAATTTTTGTAATAAAACCTTAATTTTCTGCAGAACTAAGTATTTTTTTGGAAATAGGAGACATTTAAAATCATCATAGAATAGTTTTTTTTTAATTAGTCACCATGCTTATTCCAACCAATTTTTTGAAGAAATAATAATAAAAAATTATTAAAATATTATTTTTCATTCATACTACAATTATTTGTATAAATACTGATTTAAATTCAGTTTTTCCAACGGTTAATAAAACAATCTTTAATACAAACAAGTATTTATTACAATCATCTCTAAATTTATTAAAATAGCAAACACCCCAAAATGAATTAAACGTCGACGGCACTGTAGATAATCACACAATGCTACAATCTGCCACTTTCTTTTTTTTATACATATGCACATATTTGTGATTATTATAGTAAAGCGTTAGTAAAAAGAAACACTCTCGATTTAATAAAATTCATAGAACCATTTTATTCTATTTCTTGAGATAAACTTGATTTTACATATAAAGAATTATTATAAAATGTTAAAAAAACTAGCTGTCGGATCCAATTTTACCCGGAGATATAAAATTAAACTATATAACGTATAATGCTGTGGGGTGCGATCCTTTAGGTCCACACAATCAACTTCCCAACATGGTATGATTTACAATACTTGAATACTGAGTAATCATTACTTATTGTTTCCATAATTAATATTACTATGTTATAGTTTGTAAATATTTTTTTTAATATGTATATGAAAAATTTTAATGGAATTTATCAGAAATAAAACTCACCCTTTGTATTATGAATATTAGTTTTCTAATATCCTAATAATGTCAATAATATAATGCACATTTTTAGAAAAACTAATCTGACAGTTTGAATTTTGAATTGTGTTGTTTCCAAGGCAACATGAATTATTAGATGTATTTATTAGTATGAAATTCAAATTTTGATGGTGGTTTTCATCCCTTTAATGGCTGTTTGGACCCATATAAAAAATAAATACTGAAATACACGTTTCCTTATTTGTATTGTATAGTATTTATTCTAAGTTCCGACTAAATTCGACCAAGAAAAAAAATAAAAAATGAAAAAACACCCTTTTTACCTCCGTAGGGGTTGAATTTCGAAAAATCCTTTCTTTCAGATCATATTCACGTCAAGACGCTTCGATTAGCACCCCAACGAAGTCAATAGCATTTTTTGTTCGCGAGATTTCGTCCCGGAAAAAAATGACACGTACGTACGTACGTACATACACACACACACACACACACACACACACACACAGACATTTTTCTAAAAATAGTGCCAATATACTCTAATGCCCTTGAAACATGAAAATATGTTAAAATTTTTGATTTCGATTTTCGGACCAATTACAATAACTCCCTATTGGGAAGTTAAAAAATTACATTTTTCTCACCTTTAATTATATCAGTTAAAATAATAAAAAACGTTAAAAGAAAGTGATAAATAACGTTGCTATAGTTGATTGTAATAGTTATAAATTTAAGATACAATATCATAAAATCTATCAGTGCAATAAATTTAAAATTACCACCAAATAAAATATCAAAATTATATTCAGAATTATTATCTATTGCAGCAAATCAACTGTGGATTCTAATTTACAGCAACAGGATGAAGTAACGTCAGCTAGTGCATACCTTTATAAATAAAATAGATTACAGTCAGACACAATCCTGGCAATCCCTCATCGAATTAATTGTGTTGTTGTCTGGAGATATAGGGACGAGATAGCACACTTTCGCTTGCGACTCGTGCCACAGGCACAGTGGCGTGCCACACTCGTACCGTGATTAGATATAAACAAATACAATATATATTTAGGGTTGCCATTAATTGTCTTATTTTTGGAATTTCTTTAAGGTCACCCCACAAATTTATTAAAGGTAAGAAAAAATAATGTATACAAAATTTTAAAGTGATTGGATATTATTAACACGTGCCCCCGAGCGATCGAATATGCATTTGATTTTTTCAATTTTTAAACAGCTGTATCTTTGTGAAAATTGAATGGATTTTGATGTTCTAAAACGCGTCTTAGAGCTGATACTTTCGTTTTTGAACCTTTGATTTGATTTTTTTTATCGCTTTCCACTACTCCTTGAGAGATTTCAGAAAAGTGAAAGAAGCCTAATATTTAATAATTCAAAATTGGTATGCCAAACTTATACAGTGGGTTAAAAGAATTATTTTGAGCAAAATATTTTATTTAAACATTTTTTGTAAAGCGTATTGCAGCCCCCTAAAAAATAATTTTGCAAAAAAATTGGGTGGGGGGGGGGGCTATGACTCTATAGCACATGTTTAAATAAAGTTTTCGGCTCAGAATAATTCCTTCAACCTACTGTTGAATTTTAGCACGCCGATTTTGAATTATCCTGAATTATAAAATAGGCTTCATTCACTTTTCTGAAATCTCTCAATAAGTAGTGGGAAGCGATAAAAAATCGAATAAAATGTACAAAAACTAGAAAGTGTCAGCTTTAAAGTGCGTTTTAGAATATCAAAATCCATTCAATTTTCACAAATTTACAGCTGTTTAAAGAAAATTTAAAAAAAATCAAATGCATTTTACGTGTTAATATTCGATCGCTCGGGGGCACGTGTTAATAATATTCAATCACTTTAAAATGTTGTATACATTATTTTTTTCTTACCTTTAAGAAATTTGGGGAGGGGGGTGATTTTAAAGAAATTCCAAAATAATATATTATAAATAATAATATATAATATATGTACATTAAATTTACTTCATAGAAGCAAATTTGATAATTCAACCGAATCGTCGTCTAGCGTATTGGACCTGGTGTTACCCAGGTTAATATCCACAAAATAATATCAACTTAAAATATTTAACATGCACACCCAAAATGCCCATCTAACACAACTCGATAAAAGTTTTATTTCAGTTATTTGATGTTAAATCTTAGGTTTTCGTAAAATATTGATAACTAAGATTTTTTAAGCTTTTTTAAGTGATAGCGTGATGATATACACCTTATAGCATTTATGAGACTTCAAGGAACACGTTGGTGCAGGTTTAATCAAAATCGGTTTAGTAGATATCGAGATTATTTTAGACAAATCTTTATAATAAGTATAGATTTTAAATTATCGATATAAAAAAACGTTTTTGTACCACAACAAAGTTATTATTTTGTAGCTAACTTCATGCGTTACATGACAGACAAACAAATACAGTTTTATAGTAATTATTAATTGAGTTCTCGCACTGAAGCACAGTTTTGATATTATCGTTTAAAAATCACTACATAAACTTAAGTTTTAATAATTATAATTTTTCGTCGATGCCTTTAATTTGGATGGAAGCTGCGAATTTGCGTTCTTATCTTCTTCTTCTTTAGACGATATTTTACTTTAAAATTAAAAAATAATACACAATCCATGTCGTAGTAATGTGATATAGAATCCAATAAAATAATTTAATGCAGTATTTATAAAAAAAAATTTCTGCCCAAACTTCTTGATACGCCACTGCGATATCAAGGGTGCATGTGAGGGGGTGGGTGGTAGTCGTCAGTGCGCGAATAGATCAAAGGTGAGCTCACACATATACACTCATACAGACACACACACACATACATACATACACATATACGAAGCGACCGTTCTGGCAGAAACGCGACATATGGCAAACGCTATGCGGTTCTACAACCACCATCTCCTGCTGTAGTGGGTTACACCACGCTGTGTGTATGTGTGTGTGTTTGTCTGTGTGTACGTGAGTACGTTTACTGCCCTGGATTGGTGCGTGTTCTGAATATTGGGATAGGACAAGGGGTTGGTGAATATTATTTAAATCGGACAGTGTTTTTTTAAATATTTTTGGACACTGAAAATGATTTTTTGCTATCGTAAAAAATAACAAATTTTTTTAAAGCCTCCGCGAGCTACGATTTTTTTGACCAAATTGTTTTCGTGGATCTTTCTTTTTAATTCGCATTTATTATGTACCGTTTTAGACCATTTTTTCTGTTATCAAAAAAAATCCTTTCAGTTTTCCAGATCTGCCCTTGGATCATTTTACGATCATTTGTTTCCTAGTAGAAATTGCTGTTTTTTCTTTGATTGCAAATAACTTGGTCTAAAATAGTCATACAGCGATACAAAAAAACATTATAAAAGATGTCTGATATACAAAAATCATTCATTAGATTTAGCCCAAAAAATTAATCATGGCCCGTAGAAGCTTTCAAAATGAATGTACTTTTTTGTGTAAGTATTTATTTTGGAGAAATGCTTCATCAAAACCTATTTTTTTTATTCATCTACTATAAATAAAAGTTTATTATATCAGTTATAAAAGCACCGAGCACACATTGTTCTCTAACAAAGTTCAGAACGTTCGTTCTCCCGTTGGTGGCTGCTGACTCGTGCCGGTGTCTCAGCCGGTAACCTCATTAGCCGTTATGTAGGCACTGATCACTACCTTTGTTATATAACACACATATAAGACAAACTATACCTATATATAATGTGGTTGCAAGATATAAACTGTGACTTAAATTGTGTTACATTTTATTATGTATCATATATAACTATATGTAGGTAATGTTTAACATAAAATATTTATTGTAACAATTCAATGCAATAATTTATATCTATTATTAAACTGATATTTATATATGCATCATACCTAATTACAATTTAAAAAATTAAATATCCATTGGAAACAATTAAACAACTTATAGCAAAAACAACCATGGTCAAAATATTATAATAAATATATATTTTCTGGATCTTCAAATCGTTTGTTACAGTTTATTTTGGCATAAAACACCCTTACCACTATTAAATTACTCTAAAACCGATGTTTTAAAAGGTTTGGTATTTGCTTTTTGCAGGATTAAAAATTTAAATGAATAATTAATTATGATATTTATTAATGATTTAGCGCATATGCGCTAATAGTAAGTAGAAATCAGCGGTATGAAAGCAGTAGTAATTTGTGTACACCATAAAATGAATAACAGCTTAAGGTTATACGTCTAGCACACTGTAAAAAATAATTGGTTCCGAAAAATGTTGTTTTTAATTTATATTCAGAACGCATGTACCTACATTTAATGGAATATTTTAATTTGTTAATTATCAAAAATAAATTAAAAGTTGAATTTAATTTGATAATTGAAATAGACAGGACAGAACGATATATAATAGTAACATATACTAATTTGCTGTAAAGGCAAATCTAGGTTTTCATTATTTTGAATAAATTACACGTGAATATATTTGTTTTATAATTTTTATAGTATTTAAAAGAGTTAAAGTTTCGAATAATTAGTTTTTAAAACGTATCTATATAGCCAATTGTGTAGAATTTCAATAAATAGAGCATCTCATTTATCGTGTGTTAAAACTCTATTTTTAATATACAATTACTCAAAAACTATACGTCCAATTTTTTAAATAAAAATCACACTATAATATAAACGTGCAATATACAGGGTGATTCAGCACTGTCGTGCCAAACTTGAACACTAGATTGAAAAAAATATTTTAAGCAAAAAACTTCCAATAAACATGTGTCCGGAAATTATTCCTTAGGGAACTACAGGCTTCCAAAGATTTTACTAAAAATGAGTTTTAATTTAATATCTAGAGAACCCTTTGTGATAGAATTATGAAATTTAGTATTTGGTTTATTAATAATATGTGTTATTGATTTCTAATATTAACCAATTATATTTTAGGCCAGGGCTGTATGGGGCCAGTGGGCCCATCGATTTTGATCTAGTAATTGTTTGTTCCTTAATTTTTTTCCTGAGTTGGTACTTGTATAAGATTATATGACACAAAATACACAAAAACATACTTTGCTTGTTTATCATAGGATGAACCGTTTTCGAGAAATATCGATGGAAAAGAAAGTATGCAGAATTAACCTTAATACGGATGCTTGAAATTATAAAAAATAAATTTATATTCTTTTTCTATGATTAAAGGTAAGAATAAAGTTTATATAAATAAACCTCCTAATATGAATCCTCTAAGATCTATAGCCAGTTCTATTACTGTTACATGTACTTTATTAACATGACTAAAAAACAAACTAAAAATGGCTATTTGTTGATATGGATGTATTTTCGGAAGTATATTTATATTAACTTTATTCTTATATTTAATCAGAGAATAAGAATATAAGTTTATTTTTTATAATTTCAAGCATCCGTATTAAGTTAAATTCTGCATGCTTTCTTTTCCATCGATATTTCTTGAAAACGGTTCATCCTATGATAAACAAGCAAAGTATGTTTTTGTGTATTTTGTGTCATATAATCTTATACAAGTACCAACTCAGGAAAAAAATTAAGGAACAAACAATTACTAGATCAAAATCGATGGGCCCACTGGCCCCATACAGCCCTGGCCTAAAATATAATTGGTTAATATTAGAAATCAATAACACATATTATTACTAAACCAAATACTAAATTTCATAATTCTATCACAAAGGGTTCTCTAGATATTAAATTAAAACTCATTTTTAGTAAAATCTTTGGAAGCCTGTAGTTCCCTAAGGATTAATTTCCGGACACATGTTTATTGGAAGTTTTTTGCTTAAAATATTTTTTTCAATCTAGTGTTTAAATTTGGCATGACAGTGCTGAATCACCCTGTATATATATGTATGTATATATATATGTATGTCCGGACGAAACTATAGCTTTATAGACTCTGATACCACCGGACCGATTTTGATAATTTTTTTTTTGTCATGTAGCTTGACTCTTTTTCCAGTCAATAGGCTAGATTTCATTTCTTAGCTATGAAAGGTTTCTGAGCTGTGATTTTTTTCCGAAAAAGTACGTGAAAAATTTTGTTAAAATTAAATTTTATGATAAAATACCGTCGGCATTTTTTTTAAATCTGTAGCTTTGATTGGACGAAATCATATGTTTCTGTCTGATTTATGTGCATTTTGACAGATGACAGAGAATGTTCTAGAAGGTTTTCTACCTTTTCTATTAGGAGTGAGAAAATTTTTGATGACGTTAGATTTGATAGTTATTGAAATTACGTGGTTTTTTACACCTGTGTGAAGTTAGCACCGCAAGTTTCGAAAAATTAAAAAAAAATTAGAGTTCTGGATAGCACTCCAAGAGTTCTGGAGTTCTTTTATATTTTGAAAAAGAGTTCTGTCAATTTAACCCCCCAAAACTGGTTTTTCAAAATGGGGTGCTAACTTCACGCAGCACCGCAAACTCAAAAATAAACAATTTTTTTTAGAGTTCTGGAGAGCATTCAAAGAGTTCTGGAGTTCTCTTATATTTTAAAAAAGAGTTCTGTCAATTTACCCCCCAAAAACGGATTTTGAAAATACAGTTTTAAAATAACACATAGCAGTTATCTCGAACAAAACACAATTCTTTTGAGACTTTTGGATGACATTGCATGTGTTAGGGAGTTCACGTAAATAAATTATTAAAATTATTAATTTACCCCCCCCCCCCGCTTCTCAAAAAAAAGATTTAAAAAACGGTATCATTTCGGCATTGACATAATTAAACATTTTTATTTTCTGTTTAGAGTTCTGTATAGCACTCTTGAAAATGAACATAATCTTTCATTAACTCTTTTCCGACAAACGACCAGATAAAAAGTTATTTTAATAATTAAAATTTAAAAAAATTAAAAAAAATATTTCTTTAAAGTTCTGAGATTTCTGTTTAGAGTTCTGCATAGCACTCTCGAAAATGAACATAATCTTTCATTTACTCTTTTCCGACAAACGACCAGATAAAAACTTATTTTAATTATTAATATTTCAAAAATTTTCAAAAAATTATTTTTTAAAGTTCTGAGATTTCTGTTTAGAGTTCCGAATAGCACTCTTGAAAAAGAACATAATCTTTCATTAACTCTTTTCCGACAAACGACCAGATGAAAACTTATTTTAATTATTAATATTTCAAAAAAATTTAAGAAAATATTTCTTTAAAGTTCTGAGATTTCTGTTTAGAGTTCTGAATAGCACTCTCGAAAACGAACATAATCTTTTATTAACTTTTTTCCGAAAAACGACCAGATAAAAACTTATTTTAATTATTAATATTTCAAAAATTTTTAGAAAATATTTTTTTAAAGTTCTGAGATTTATGTTTAGAGTTCTGAATAGCACTCTCGAAAATGAACATAATCTTTCATTAACTCTTTTCCGACAAACGACCAGATGAAAACTTATTTTAATTATTAATATTTCAAAAATTTTTAGAAAATATTTTTTTAAAGTTCTGAGATTTCTGTTTAGAGTTCTGAATAGCACTCTCGAAAATGAACATAATCTTTTTTTAACTTTTTTCCGAAAAACTACCAGATAAAAACTTATTTTAATTATTAATATTTCAAATTTTTTTAGAAAATATTTTTTTTAATTTCTGATATTTCTGTTTCAAGTTCTGAATAGCACTCTCGAAAATGAACATAATCTTTCATTAACTCTTTTTCGACAAACAAACAGATAAAAACTTATTTTAATTATTAATATTTCAAAAAATTTTACGAAAATATTTCATTAAAGTTCTCAGATTTCTGTTTAGAGTTCTGAATAGCACTCTCGAAAATGAACATAATCTTTCATTAACTTTTTTCCGAAAAACGACCAGATAAAAACTTATTTTAATTATTAATATTTCAAAAATTTTTAGAAAATATTTTTTTAAAGTTCTGAGATTTCTGTTTAGAGTTCTGAATAGCACTCTTGAAAATGAACATAATCTTTCATAAACTCTTTTCAGACAAACGACTAGATAAAAACTTATTTTAATTATTAATATTTCAAAATTTTTTAGAAAATATTTCTTTAAAGTTCTGAGATTTCTGTTTAGAGTTCTGAATAGCACTCTTGAAAATGAACATAATCTTTCATTAACTCTTTTCCGACAAACGACCAGATAAAAACTTATTTTAATTATTAATATTGCAAAATATTTTAGAAAATATTTTTTGAACGTTTTGAGATATCTGTTTAGAGTTCTGAATAGCACTTTTGAAAATGAACATAATCTTTCATTAACTTTTTTCCGAAAAACGACCAGAAAAAAACTTATTTTAATTATTAATATTTCAAAAATTTTCAAAAAATATTTTTTTAAAGTTCTGAGATTTCTGTTTAGAGTTCTGAATAGCACTCTTGAAAATGAACATAATCTTTTATAAACTCTTTTCCGACAAACGACTAGATAAAAACTTATTTTAATTATTAATATTTCAAAATTTTTTAAAAAATATTTCTATAAAGTTCTGAGATTTCTGTTTAGAGATCTAAATAGCATTCTTGAAAGTAAACATAATTTTCATTAACTCTTTTCCGACAAACGAACAGATAAAAACTTATTTTAATTATTAATATTTCCAAATAATTTTAAAAATATTTCTTTGAAGTTCTATGATATTTCTGTTTACAGTACGTAGTTCGGAACTCTTATGGCATACACCCGTGTATGTCTTAACCAAGTAGATTTTATTAGTGTGGATTTTGTTTGAGAGATGAAATATTTTGGAATATGAATATATTTAAAACAAATAATTTGTAAATGGTGAATGTAGCTTTTAAATTCCAACAATTAAGTTTTGTCTAGTGACGTCAGACTGGTGCCGAATGGACGTCACCAACTGTATCTGGGGGTTAAATATTTTGGAACAATATTAGGAACAACTTTCAAAATTTTGATATTCAACAAAAAGCGGGCTAACTTCACACTAAAAAAAAGTTCAATAAAAGAACTTGGTTATAAAAATAAAACATTTTCAAAGCTTTTGAGAGGGTTAAATAGGTTAACAATTTTTTTTATTCAATCTTTGCGAACAGGGTATCAAAAGAAAGCTGTTAGGAAAATGTTAATTATAAATTATGTTCATTTTCAAGAGTGCTATGCAGAACTCTAAACAGATATCACAGAACTTTAAAAAAATATTTTCTAAAAATTTTTGAAATATTAATAATTAAAATAAGTTTTTATCTGGTCGTTTGTCGGAAAAGAGTTAATGAAAGATTATGTTCATTTTCGAGAGTGCTATTCAGAACTCTTAACAGAAATCTGAGAACTTAAAAGAAATATTTTCTTAATTTTTTTTGAAATATTAATAATTAATATAAGTTTTCATCTGGTCGTTTGTCGGAAAAGAGTTAATAAAAGATTATGTTTATTTTCAAGAGTGCTATTCAGAACTCTAAACAGATATCTCAAAACTTTAAAAAAATATTTTTTGAAATTTTTTGAAATATTAATAATTAAAATAAGTTTTTATCTGGTCGTTTTTCGGAAAAGAGTTAATGAAAGATTATGTCCATTTTCAAGAGTGCTATGTAGAACTCTAAACAGAAATCTCAGAAATTTAAAAAAATATTTTAAAATTTTTGAAATATTAATAATTAAAATAAGTTTTTATCTGGCAGTTTTTCGGAAAAAAGTTAAAAAAAGATTATGTTCATTTTCGAGAGTGCTATTCAGAACTCTAAACAGAAATTTCAGAACTTTAAAAATATATTTTTTGAAAATTTTTAAAATATTAATAATTAAAATAAGTTTTCATCTGGTCGTTTGTCGGGTAAGAGTTAATGAAAGATTATGTTCATTTTCAAGAGTGCTATTCAGAACTCTAAACAGAAATCTCAGAACTTTAAAAAATAATTTTTTGAAAATTTTTGAAATATTAATAATTAAAATAAGTTTTTATCTGGTCGTTTGTCGGAAAAGAGTAAATGAAAGATTATGTTCATTTTCGAGAGTGCTATGCAGAACTCTAAACAGAAATCTCAGAAATTTAAAAAAATATTTTCTAAAAATTTTTGAAATATTAATAATTAAAATAAGTTTTTATCTGGTAGTTTTTCGGAAAAAAGTTAAAAAAAGTTTATGTTCATTTTCGAGAGTGCTATTCAGAACTCTAAACAGAAATTTCAGAACTTTAAAAATATATTTTTTGAAAATTTTTGAAATATTAATAATTAAAATAAGTTTTTATCTGGTTGTTTGTTGGAAAAGAGTTAATGAAAGATTATGGTCACTTTCAAGAGTGCTTTTCAGAACTCTAAACAGAAATCTCAGAACTTAAAAAAAATATTTTTTGAAAATTTTTGAAATATTTATAATTAAAATAAGTTTTTATCTGGTCGTTTGTCGGAAAAGAGTTAATGAAAGATTATGTTCATTTTCAAGAGTGCTATTCAGAACTCTAAACAGAAATATCAGAACTTTAAAAAAATATTTTCTAAAAATTTTTGAAATATTAATAATTAAAATAAGTTTTTATCTGGTAGTTTTTCGGAAAAAAGTTAAAAAAAGATTATGTTTATTTTCGAGAGTGCTATTCAGAACTCTAAACAGAAATTTCAGAACTTTAAAAATATATTTTTTGAAAATTTTTGAAATATTAATAATTAAAATAAGTTTTTATCTGGTTGTTTGTTAGAAAAGAGTTAATGAAAGATTATGGTCACTTTCAAGAGTGCTTTTCAGAACTCTAAACAGAAATCTCAGAACTTAAAAAAAATATTTTTTGAAAATTTTTGAAATATTTATAATTAAAATAAGTTTTTATCTGGTCGTTTGTCGGAAAAGAGTTAATGAAAGATTATGTTCATTTTCAAGAGTGCTATTCAGAACTCTAAACAGAAATATCAGAACTTTAAAAAAATATTTTCTAAAAATTTTTGAAATATTAATAATTAAAATAAGTTTTTATCTGGTTGTTTGTTGGAAAAGAGTTAATGAAAGATTATGGTCACTTTCAAGAGTGCTATTCAGAACTCTAAACAGAAATCTCAGAACTTTAAACAAATATTTTTTGAAATTTTTTGAAATATTAATAATTAAAATAAGTTTTTATCTGGTCGTTTTTCGGAAAAAAGTTAAAAAAAGATTATGTTCATTTTCAAGAGTGCTATACAGAACTCTAAACAGATATCACAGAACTTTAAAAAAATATTTTCTAAAAATTTTTGAAATATTAATAATTAAAATAAGTTTTTATCTGGTCGTTTGTCGGAAAAGAGTTAATAAAAGATTATGTTCATTTTCAATAGTGCTATTCAGAACTCTAAACAGAAATCTCAGAACTTTAAAAAAATATTTTTTGAAAATTTTTGAAATATTAATAATTAAAATAAGTTTTTATCTGGTCGTTTGTCGGAAAAGAGTAAATGATAGATTATGTTCATTTTCGAGAGTGCTATTCAGAACTCTAAACAGAAATCTCAGAACTTTAAAACAATATTTTTTGAAATTTTTTGAAATATTAATAATTAAAATAAGTTTTTATCTGGTCGTTTGTCGGAAAAGAGTTAATGAAAGATTATGTTCATTTTCGAGAGTGCTACTCAGAACTCTAAACTGAAATCTCAGAACTTTAATTAAATATTTTCTAAAAATTTTTGAAATATTAATAATTAAAATAAGTTTTTATCTGGTCGTTTGTCGGATAAGAATTAATGAAAGATTATGTTCATTTTCAAGAGTGCTATTCAGAACTCTAAACAGAAATATCAGAACTTTAAAGAAATATTTTTTTTAATTTTTTTAAATTTTAATTATTAAAATAACTTTTTATCTGGTCGTTTGTCGGAAAAGAGTTAATGAAAGATTATGTTCATTTTCAAGAGTGCTATACAGAACTCTAAACAGAAAATAAAAATGTTTAATTATGTCAATGCCGAAATGATACCGTTTTTTAAATCTTTTTTTTTGAGAAGCGGGGGGGGGGGGGTAAATTAATAATTTTAATAATTTATTTACGTGAACTCCCTAACACATGCAATGTCATCCAAAAGTCTCAAAAGAATTGTGTTTTGTTCGAGATAACTGCTATGTGTTATTTTAAAACTGTATTTTCAAAATCCGTTTTTGGGGGGTAAATTGACAGAACTCTTTTTTAAAATATAAGAGAACTCCAGAACTCTTTGAATGCTCTCCAGAACTCTAAAAAAAATTGTTTATTTTTGAGTTTGCGGTGCTGCGTGAAGTTAGCACCCCATTTTGAAAAACCAGTTTTGGGGGGTTAAATTGACAGAACTCTTTTTCAAAATATAAAAGAACTCCAGAACTCTTGGAGTGCTATCCAGAACTCTAATTTTTTTTTAATTTTTCGAAACTTGCGGTGCTAACTTCACACAGGTGTTTTTTACACGTGACATATTTTTTACGTTTGTAAAAAAATTATTTTGAGTGAAATTGTTGAATTTTTTTTTAATTGCTGAAAATATTCATTTAAATCAGGGACGGCGTTTCAAATATTTTTAAATTTGCATTTTTTAATGAAATTGTATAAAAATATAATTTTTAATAGTTTTGTTGTAGGAGATTAATGCAATTTATCCAAAAGTTCACATTTAAAAATAAATAAGTCAGTAGCGTCCCAAAAAATTTTTTTAATTGTTCAAAAATTATAAATTTCAGAAAAATATGAAAATTATAATATAGATCAGTAGCGCCTCGAAAAAAATTATTTATGAATTATTTTTTTGAAAGTTCAGATTGATATATTAATATTTTGTTTTAAATTATAATTAAGTCAGGGGCGTCGCATGAAAATAATTAAAATTGATATTTTTTAAAAGTGACGTACACAAATTAACAAAATTGAACAAAAATTAAAAACTTCAGGAATATATAAAAATAAAAAATTCAAAAGTTAACCATTTAATAAATAACAATACATTTTAGGTTGGGTGTAAAAAAATGTTATTTTGTACATTTTGATTAAATTGATTATAAATTAAATTTTAACCAAAATTTATTGGTAATTTGATGTTATTAATATAATTATCTATAGATAATGTTAAAATTTTTTGTTAACTATTATGTCAGGAGCGGCGAATTAAATAATATTTAAAATCTTTTTTTCTAATTAGTTTAAATAGAAATTTCGTAACGTTTGTAAAAACTTTAGATTTTTTTAATTATTCAAAAATTATAAATTTCAGAAAAATATGAAAATTATAATATAGATCAGTAGCGTCCATAAAAAAATTATTTAATGTATTATTTTTTTTAAGTTTTGAGATTGATATATTAATATTTTGTTTTAAATTATAATTAAGTCAGGGGCGTCGCATGAAAATAATTAAAATTGATATTTTTTAAAAGTGACGTACACAAATTAACAAAATTGAACAAAAATTAAAAACTTCAGGAATATATAAAAATAAAAAATTCAAAAGTTAACCATTTAATAAATAACAATACATTTTAGGTTGGGTGTAAAAAAATGTTATTTTGTACATTTTGATTAAATTGATTATAAATTAAATTTTAACCAAAATTTATTGGTAATTTGATGTTATTAATATAATTATCTATAGATAATGTTAAAATTTTTTGTTAACTATTATGTCAGGAGCGGCGAATTAAATAATATTTAAAATCTTTTTTTCTAATTAGTTTAAATAGAAATTTCGTAACGTTTGTAAAAACTTTAGATTTTTTTAATTATTCAAAAATTATAAATTTCAGAAAAATATGAAAATTATAATATAGATCAGTAGCGTCCATAAAAAAATTATTTAATGTATTATTTTTTTTAAGTTTTGAGATTGATATATTAATATTTTGTTTTAAATTATAATTAAGTCAGGGGCGTCGCATGAAAATAATTAAAATTGATATTTTTTAAAAGTGACGTACACAAATTAACAAAATTGAACAAAAATTAAAAACTTCAGGAATATATAAAAATAAAAAATTCAATAGTTAACCATTTAATAAATAACAATACATTTTAGGTTGGGTGTAAAAAAATGTTATTTTGTACATTTTGATTAAATTGATTATAAATTAAATTTTAACCAAAATTTATTGGTAATTTGATGTTATTAATATAATTATCTATAGATAATGTTAAAATTTTTTGTTAACTATTATGTCAGGAGCGGCGAATTAAATAATATTTAAAATCTTTTTTTCTAATTAGTTTAAATAGAAATTTCGTAACGTTTGTAAAAACTTTAGATTTTTTTAATTATTCAAAAATTATAAATTTCAGAAAAATATGAAAATTATAATATAGATCAGTAGCGTCCATAAAAAATTATTTAATGAATTTTTTTTTTAAGTTTTGAGATTGATATATTAATATTTTGTTTTAAATTATAATTAAGTCAGGGGCGTCGCATGAAAATAATTAAAATTGATATTTTTTAAAAGTGACGTACACAAATTAACAAAATTGAACAAAAATTAAAAACTTCAGGAATATATAAAAATAAAAAATTCAAAAGTTAACCATTTAATAAATAACAATACATTTTAGGTTGGGTGTAAAGAAATGTTATTTTGTACATTTTGATTAAATTGCTTATAAATTAAATTTTAACCAAAATTTATTGGTAATTTGATATAATTAGTATAATTATCTATAGATAATATTAAAAAGTTTTTGTTAACTATAATGTCAGGAGCGGCGAATTAAATAATATTTAAAATCTTTTTTCTAATTAGTTTAAATAGAAATTTCGTAACGTTTGTAAAAACTTTAGATTTTTTTTAATTATTCAAAAATTATAAATTTCAGAAAAATTATAATATATAATATAGATCAGTAGCGTCCATAAAAAAATTATTTAATGTATTATTTTTTTTAAGTTTTGAGATTGATATATTAATATTTTTTTTAATAATAATTAAGTCAGGGGCGTCACATAAAAATAATTAAAATTGCTATTTTTTAAAAGTGACGTAGACAAATTCATTTTGATTGAAACTGAACAAAAATTAAAAACTTCAGGAATATATAAAAATAAAAAGTCAAAAAGCTTACATTAACCATTTTTTGATACAATATTATAAATAATAGCTAATAAATAGTATTGAAAGTGTTTTAACGTACTCTTTGAATATGAAAAACATGTGTAAATTTTAATAATAATAAATGTTTTCAATGATTTTTAGGTTTATAATAAAATATACTCGTGCGTACGAGGGTCGCAGCCGAAGGATGAGACCCGAGTACATTTGGGGTTGGGTAGTTTGTACATGTAATATTACTGAAAATTGTAATAATGATAAGTGATTATCACCGCCAATTTAAGAAAAAAATGAGTATCAGCAAAAAGAATGGAAAATTATTATAATATACACATACGAGGGTCGCAGACCCGAGCAAATTTGTAATTAGGTAATTTGTACATGTGAGATTACTGAAAATTTTAATATTGATTATCTCCGCCAAATTCAATAATTAACTATCAAAAAATAGTGGTAAGAGTATGATGTATACACATACGAGGGTCGCAGACCCGAGTAAATTTGTGAAAAAATGTGGCGTAAAAGGGGGTTGGGGCGCGAAGCGCCCAGGGGCACAGCCCCTAGTTAGTAAAATATATGAGTTATCCATAAATAACACATTAAAATTTTAAATTTTTATCTATACATTGCTCTAATAATCGAATAACCTTAACATAACTGAGTTATAAAAATAAAATTTTATGATTTTGGCGCTTCTTAAGGGGGCAAATGGTTTACTATGTACATATTATTCAATCCCGGGGAATCTAAAAATGTAATTCTTTTAAAACGGGTTGATGTAGAAAAAATGTTGGGAACCCCTGGTCTAATCTATACATAAATGTAACTAAAACTGAAATACCAAGATATCATGAACAAAATACAGTTAGGAATTATCGAATTCTAATCCAATAACAAGTCAAAATGTATCGGTGGGAAGCAAACACTGACAACAAAAACTACAGGGTCATCCGCCCAACTACAGTTGGCAGGATTCAATGGGGGATGTGTCCACCTGGGGGTCATTGATTCACGCCACTAATTAATTTACCCCCACCCTTAAAGGCATCACGCCATGTGACGCTCACAATTAAATACGATTTCTTTAGGGTGGCTATGTATTTTTTCGTTTGACCCTCGAGTTTTAAATTAGTTACGTTGTGATTGTTTGTTGATGTTATATATGATGATGGCAAATGTTGATGTTTAGAGAAATTGATGGTTTAAAAGGTTATATTTTTTGTTGATTTTCTATTTATTATCCTACAAAAAATTGTAAAATTCAAACAGTTTTATTAAAAACAATAGGATATTTGACTTAATTTTAAAATACAGTGATGCCTCGCATAACGAACATAATTCGTTCCAGGAGCAAGTTCGTTATGCGAAAAGTTCGTTATGTGAAACGTGATGTTCCACAACAATACATGTTAAAATTTTTAATTCGTTCTGTAGCATAAATATGGTACTGTAACAAAAAATATTGTATACACGTTTTTTATTTTTTAGTCAGACTTAGTTTTAGGATTAGATTAGAGTCTACCGAGGCTTGCAGGGTAAAATCCTCACAAACAAAATTACATTTATTAAAACAAACACGTGTGTGAGTAAGCCCAGAAAAGAACGACTGTCGCACGTTGATGTATGTTCGTGCAAGTTTGAGCATCGACTGCGTGCGATGTTGGAAGTTCGGGCTACTTCGTGATACGTAGGAGCGTTCGGGCGGCAAAATTAAATACAATGCAGTTCGTTGAGTGAATCGAGGATCGTTGTGTGAGTCGCGTAATGAACGAACAGAAAGTTTGTTGTGCGGTTCATTATGCGACGCGTTCGTTGTGCGAGGTATCATTGTATATTGTAAATTGTGCATATGTAGGTATATAATAGATACTTCACTAGTATCTTTTTCCAAAATAGTGTCAAAAAAACGCTGAAAATATATTTTTTTTATTCAAATGAAAAAATTCCCGCCAAAACGCGTATTCAAAGTCACGTAGTATGCGAGATGTAACTGTTTACTAAAACAAACTGAACCAATAGGAATCGAGTATTCTGACGTTTTAGTAAGTAACTACGTCATATCAGTGGCAGTTCAGCTAAACGCGTTTGCGATCACGTGACAAATAGGTTAAATATTACATTTAAAATTAGGTTTATTATTAAAACACTGACTTATTTCACGTAAAAAAACACTTGATTGTAAATTATAGTAATATATACTACACTATTTAAAACATTTTAGTCTTTATTATTAATAGTGTCAATTACCCTATTGCAAAGTATTTTTTTTAAATTGAAGCTTGAAATATCTTTATTTCTCCAATTCATTAGCTCGTTTAAGAAGTTTCACTTCAAATAATATTTTAAATGTAATGTTTTAAATTAAATTGCATGTATTTTTTCAATGAGTGCACGCTGCACGTTGCATTATTGGTTTGTAACTTTTAATTTATGTTAATGAAAATAAAATGTTTGAATAAATCTTAAAGTTTACTTTTTAAGCTCAATTTTTTTTTTAAATCTTCTTGCGATCATTTTTACCAAAGTTACAGATTACAGATATTTAATTATTGTACATTTTTTAGGAAAACAAAAAATCCTTTATTTTTACGACTGTATGTATATAAATTCATATCAACTTAAAGTACAGATTTGTGAATATTAATAACAATACCCCTATATTAATAAAATATCAATCATAATTTAACTATCCACTGAAGGTTACACTGGCAGCACGCGTCTGAAACGACAAAAAAAATATCGAGTGCATTTTTAAAATGTGGAAATAAAGTGTTTATTACGAAATAAAACAACAGATGATAGTAAAAGATTCGCAGAAGGCCCCGCATCTTCTTTTTCTTATCTATGAGCTGCGGGTCGCTGTTTACTTGACATCTTATGTAACATTTTCATGCAGGATTGTTTTATTATATTTTATCAGGGATGGCCAATACGCGTTTCCTGAAATTATTAGGGCTGCACATGAAACAAAACGAGAGTTAGGAAAATCTAATATCGTATCGGCTTTTGTAACTGGTTTTTACCTTGATCTCGAATTTTATATCTCACTGTCTCGTCTCGTTAAAATTGAAGTCATCTCGTCTCGATTTAATCTCTTAAAAAATTTCTATATACTTATTTTTACGCCAATTTTATTTTAACATAAATTGTAAATCAAAGATATTCGTCATTTTTAACCGACTTCAAAAAAGGAGGAAGGTTCTCAATTATTCATGCATGTACCGATTTGGACGATTTTTTTTTTTTTTTTGAAATAGTATAGGTATTCCCGATTTAACTCCTATATATTTTTTTAAATCTGACCACATATACAGTGCGTTCATGATGAAAGGAACAAATTCGTTTAAAATTCAGGTAATTATTTTGTGGAAAAACGCTCGGACCCATCGATTAGTATTTTTAGTTGCGGATTTTTTGACATAAGAAAATTGTATACAGGGTGTCTCAAGAAGAAGATATACAGACATCATTGATTTTTTTAAATGGAACACCCTATATATTATGTCATTTTTGAATTGTACGATAATTTCTTTTTGTAAAACATATCATAGTTCTAAAATCAGCGGTTTTTGGAATATTGACGTTTGAAATGTATCTCAAGATGAATATAATGCAGTCATCATTGATTTTTATAATGGCACAGCCTGTATTTTATGCCATTTTTGAATTGTACGGTAAATTCTGAACACTTTCTGTACAATATATCATAGCTCTAAAATCAGCAGTTTTTGGAATAATGACGTTTGAAATGTGATAAATAAATACAAAATTAATGAACTTTAATAATAAAACATTCAAAAGAAATAAAATTATTCCAAAAACCACTGATTTTAGAGCTACGGTAGGTATGTTATACAAAAAGTGTTCAGAATTTACCTTACAATACAAAAATGGCATTAAATATAGGCGTTCCATTAAAAAAATCAATGATGACTGCATATATTCATCTTGAGACACATTTCAAACGTCATTATTCCGAAAACCGCTTATTCTAGAGCTATGGTATGTGAATAAAAAGTGTTAAGAAATTATCGTACAATTCAAAAATGACATAATATATAGGGTGTTCTATTTAAAAAAATCAATGATGTCAGCATATCTTCTTCTTGAGACACCCTGTATACAATTTTCTTATGTCAAAAAATCCGCAACTAAAAATACTAATCGACGGGTCCGAGCGTTTTTCCACAAAATAATTACCTGAATTTTAAACGAATTTGTTCCTTTCATCATGAACGCACTGTATATTTTTTATGTATTTCCGGGCAAAACTTCGACAAATATGCACCTATTCGGTGAAACTTTTTTTTAAATGAGCATACTCCCGAGGTAGCTCCATATAAATTTAATCAAAATCTGACTATGGACTGAAACCGACATAAAAAAACCCAAAAGCAAACATAAAAGTATATAATTAAATTTAACAGTACAATTAAAAAACAACTTCAAAAACTGTAAAAAATTATTATTATATACTTACTCTTCAGTATTTTTAAGGCTTTTTTGAAGTTGTTTTTTTTTTAATGTCAAATTGATATTTATTTATCTTCAATACTTAGGTTATTCAAGTAATGACTGATTTTGTTTTTCTTGTCGCCTCTTACCCTATTTATGTGTCTCAAATGTAGATTAATTGGCCATCCCTGTTAGAATATAATATCTTTAAAAGCCATGATAAATGCAAGTATTACCATGATTACACAATTGTTAATAAAAAAATATCTACCATGAAGCATGTAGCAATAATTGTGTTGATATGTTTACACTTTTATAGGTATTTATGAATTTCTTTATTTCTTGATTTATAATAAAAATTATGTTTTATAATTTCACAAATCTACATAGACTGGATGTCCAGTTCAAGATGACCACATTTGCAATATTTTTTATTATTAAGTGGCAAAATAAGAGAAGATTTAGAATAGACCCTTTTTATATTGAAGTTTTTCTTTATCATTTCCGGTTTAAACGGAAGTGTTAACTGGTAGGATGAAAACTAATATTTTTTTATTAAGGTATCTTTACAAAAAAAAACAAAAACAAATGCAACTTTTTTTAATCAATTTTTTATTTGACGATTTTTTTTAGGCGATAAACAAAATAATTCGAAATTTTTTTATTTCAATGATTTTTTACGCACGCTTTAGTTCATTTTTTTAAATGGAATGCCCAGAATATTTTTGCATATTTAACACTTCTCATGGGATGTTTATTCATATCTAAAATATTAGCCCCATCAATGAAATACGTACTAATATAATTTTATTTAATAATTCTACAAATAAAAACAAAAATTCTAGAATAAAAATATTATAATAAAATAACCTGTTTCTATTATTATTAATTATTAATATTTTGTTATCAGTGACGTTTAATATGATTTACATTTGCATACCACAGAAACAGTTTTATAAAAAAAGTATATTTATATAAGAACATGATAATTATGTAGGTTTTCTTATCATAAATTTTCTTTCAAAGTATTTATTTTTATAACATACCGATGTAATAATTATTATTTTTTAATTATTCAAATTTAAATGCGTTATATCCATTGACAATTGCGACGCTTTGTACATAAAATTAAACGTATTTATGTTATCTATTTATTGGATTACTATTATTATTCTTCAAGTACACTCACCGCTTAATATAACGACCTTTTATTTAACGACCGCTTGATATAACGACGTGACAACCGCTTGATATAGCAACATTTCACTATTCGCACTCATAATACTGTTATATTTCTGCGTGAAATTTAAATTCACCAATTGACGTCTGTATGGTGGTGGAGACTCCTCTCGCCTTCGTTATATCAAGCAGTTGAATTACCATAACCCTAGATATATTGAGCGGTGAGTGTATACATATCGTCAATGTCAAGTTTCATTTAACTCAGAAATAAAAGATAATTACCTATCATAGTTAAATATATGGGAAACCCGAAATCAGGTTATAATAGCCAAATCTACTTGTTAAAAATATTTAAAACATAAATTGAAGCAAATTATAAAATTGAATAAGCCCAAAATATTTTTAGAAATATAAA
This sequence comes from Sialis lutaria, assembly GCA_949319165.1. Lineage (NCBI taxonomy): Eukaryota > Metazoa > Arthropoda > Insecta > Megaloptera > Sialidae > Sialis > Sialis lutaria. Next base: position 22,034,373 of record OX439241.1, read on the forward strand.
TCAAATACTTTTAGCTTTTAGTTATAAATACTTATTGGTTTTGTTAAAATAAAACCGGCGAAAATCATATATTGGGCAAGTACATGATAGAGTTCCGTAGCCATTCTCACTAAAATGATCTTCAAATAGCATTCTTACGTATCAAGAGCTATTTTATGTTGTCGAAAGATTTAGTAATCTCTATATATAAAAGTATACGTTATTCGTGTGACTATAAAAAAAATCACGAACTATTTTTGCTACAGTATTCGTTATAATTTTCGTTGAAAGTACTAATTAAAAGCTACTTTCTCGAATTTTTTTCGGATTTTTTGCATTGATTGTTTAGAAATTAGAGAAGGGGGACGTTTTGATAACGATATTAAAAGCAAATATTTCGAGACTGATTGTGAGGAGAAAAATCAAAACACCTAATGGGGTAAGTGAAAAAAAATTTGGTATACATTTTTAAAACACATTTTTTTTTTCAATAAATATAATAATAATGTTATTAGTAGTTCATATGCTTACATATATGAAAAAATATGTAATAAAAAAAATCAGTATACATTTCAGTACACCATTTTTTATATTTTTCAGCAATAATTATTTTTTTCTGCCAATTTAGTTACTGTCTATGTATATTTATTATGAAACTTGTTGCTCAATACGTAAGTCTTGTGACAATTTCAGATTTTTCTCGATGTTTGAACCATGTATTTTATTGAAATTTAACCGTCAATATACCACTCTGCCATAAAAGCCCATGTTAATTCAGTTAATTAAAAAAAAAATAACTTTCAAACTACGTTGTAAAACCTGCTGAAATTTTGTGAGTATTTAGGAATAAATTTAAACTATTTCTCATGTAAATAAGAATCCTACTATACATCCTTAAATCGAAATTATTCGATAAAGAAAGCTTAGACTAAATCGCGCGTTACGAACAATCAGTGCGAGTAAACCCGACACACAAACACATACAGACAGACAGACACACACTGCAGGTGCTTCGAACACTCGGCGGTGATGGGCGATGGGCCAACGTCCTTCGTGTTGTCTCTTATGTTTAATTGGGCCCCGTTGTCTGCCGCTGCACCGCCACAATGCGGAAGTACCAGAATGCTAATTCCGACAGTTTTTTTTGTCTACAATTTTATTATTGTCCGTAAATTTTGCACCCGTAATTGATTATCATGTTTATCGGCGGTCTGCTTTTGTCAAGATGAATATTATTACTCATCCAAATTATTTATTATTATTAATTAATTTAATATCAATGGATAAAAAATGTAATTTATTATTATTGCTATGGTCATTTTTAAAAGATTGAAGAAGATAATTAAATATTTTTATTGTATATTATACGATCTGCATTTTTCAGATCAGACTGCATTCATTTTTCTGTAAATCGCATGGTACATAATTCTGTAGTTTATTAATTTCACAAAAGTTTTTTTTCCAATCTAATGCTTATCGCATTTTAACTAATATTGATAGTTTCTAGGACTGCACGCTGATAAGAGAAATTTCTCAGTCTTGACCTCGAAATTAGATCGATACCAAGACGAGATTATCTTAAATTGAAATGAAACGAGACCGAGACGCTAGCAATTAAATTTTAACGAGACGAGAATGAGATGATATCATAATTTTTTCAACGAGATTTGTTATTAAAGTCAAGGTTTCAAAGCATTATCAAATTTACTATTTCATAATAATCTTTAATTTACATTAAGCCAGCGTTGTAAATAATGCATTATTTTCGTAATGGCATTACCAAAAGTAATGCATTATCTCGCAATGCGCATTATGCATTGCGAGATAATGCATTACTTTTGGTAATGGCATTACGAAAATAATGCATTATTTACAACGCTGCATTAAGCGAGACTTTAGTTTTAAGGTAGTAGTCCGGTGTGATGGGTCAAAAAAATCGTTTTTTTTACATTTTTCGAAAGAACCACATTTTAAAAATATGCTCTTAAATTTTCAGACCGAAATTTAGAATATTTCCAAAGTTACAGGCATAACAAGAGAGCGCGCCGTAGAGTGTATGAAAGTGTGTTGACACGCATTTATCGTTCGACGAGTGCACATTGCTATAAGATGGGAAACAAACGTTTTAGCGTTTTTCTCGAAACCATGTTTTTGAAATTTCGGGGAAACACTGACTCAAAACTATTCAACCGATTTGGCTCAAAATTTAACTAGTTATTCTACATACACATATCTAAATACCTAACCTTTAAAACATTTAATTTTTTAATAATAAATTATTTTTTTTAAACATTTTATCAACAAAAAAAATTACATTTTGAGAACTTTTTTTTCACAAGTCCGCTATTTTTTTTTATTATGTATATTATTGGTTAGTTCATTAAAATAAGGTCTACACAATAATAATCTTTTTGATTTTTTCATTTCAAATGACTACGGAAGGCTGTGTGCTTCCCCGAAACAGCTCATCATTCTTTAGAGGACTCCACTTTGACATTACATATTGTAAATAAATAAATGGAAAATCAAATAAAAAAAATAATTTTTGTATCATTAAAAGTACTAAAATAAATATGTAAAAGTTACAAAACGATCGTATATTATTTACTTGTTAAAATAAGGTCACGAAAAAAAGTCGAAATTTCGGCCGTCACACCGGACTACTACCTTAAGAAACGAGACTTAAATAAGGGGTCCCCTCTCCGTTTTATTAATTTGTGTTGAATAATAAAAAAAATGTGTTAGGTAGAAAAAAGAAGAACATTTTTTTATTGGTATGATTACCATCTTTATTATATTAACTACAATAATAACAGTATATGGGTGCACCCATAGGGGGGTTAAGGGTTATAATCCTCCCTCATTGAATTTGTGAATATGTATATATTTTTTTAATTTTACAAATATATTAGATAAAAAAATAAAATTTATATACATATAATTACAAAAAAAAATCCCTGGGAATTTTTGTCTGGGTGCGCCGCTGCATAGGTATTTTTTTAATGTAAATAAGAATATAGAAGAAAAAACAAACAAAAATAATCAGACATGACATACACGGTTGTATGTCTTTAGGGTTTCGTAGATACATTTTAAATTAAAATATATATGATAATTCTTCCGATTGTGATCTATATTATCACACTCAACATGTTTAGTTATGGAAGTAAAACAGGTATAAACATTTTTAAAAATACATCTATTATGCCCTTATTTGTCGTTTAAGAAAAATATTTCATAGCAACCACTCAATTTTTAAAGAAATATTGTACTATTAGACGTAGTAATCTTGAAATAGTCCAAAATATTATAATTCTTGCTGGACCACTACATGTTACTAAAGTTACAATATGACTAAGTAAATTTTGCGTGCAGGATCGAAATCTATATTAATGGTATTGTTTAATTTGTTATACCAATAAAAAATATACTATCAATATAATTAATTTTACTCAATCGTAGTATTTATTAATTGTAATTAAATAATTTGTATAGCATTTAACAATTAATTCTATTTAAGTAAAATTAGTTGAATAAATCATGTAAACGATATTTACGAATATGGTAAAAGTAACGTATTATAAAAATTACAATGGAGCTTGTAAAAGTTTCTCATTGATAGCAGGTACATGTTAAAACTGATAGTATTTTTTGATACAAAATTGAAATTTTTAATCAGTATCTAACTGTAATTTTTATTTAAAAAATCGACTTCATTTTTCTCCAAATAATATCATTACCAAATGTAACTTAAACAGTTTACAAGATATTTTACTGTGATTTGTTTGGTTATACATGTAGGTGGATGTCGTAGTAAGAATTCTGCAGAACATTAAGAAGCAAGTAAAAAAACTAGTTTTATCTTTGTCTTTGAAAAGAAAAATCTATTGAAAAAATATAAGGCGGATGCGGGCCCTCATTAACTCCGCCAATGATCCCAAGAGATGTTGCTCTAAACGTCAAATGAAACAAAAATGAATGCAATTTTACATTCGCGAAAGTATACAATGAAAAAAAGAAACACAACCATTTCTCAAATTCCAAATTCTCACAACAATATTAATAACATACATACATACATACATACATACATACATACATACATACATACATACATACATACATACATACATACATACATACATACATACATACATACATACATACATACATACATACATACATACATACATACATACATACATACATACATACATACACTTCTGTCTAAACCATTTATAATAATAATACTACCTGTAGTATACGCAACTGTCGAAAACGTAAAAAATTAAATCACTGTTTTCGGAATCCAGTCGTACGGGGATAGTACAACAAACATATCTGTTACCCAACGGTCAAGCGAGAGTACCAGCAGTATATATGTATACCGCTCGCAAAGATTAATCACAATGTTGTACCCATACTTATGTTTGGTGGTACCTCGCCGGCCGGCAGCCTGCTAACGACCGCCGGTGCACGCGTCTTAACAGCAGCTGACTCAGGGTATATGCATTGATGTTAATAACTAACAGATAGATCTAGAGTGGGTCTAAAAAGTCTCCTGTTTGGTAACATAGTACTCTGGAAATCCTTATTTTATATACATATTAGCGTTTTGCATAGACTCGGTGTTATCCGGGGATATTATTTTAATTAAGCATAAAAAAATCATGCCCACCTAATATACCCACCCAACATGACCACCCAATATGACCACCCAACTTGCCCACAACACACAATTCATCGCGAATTATTTTTTCTCCGAAAGGACCCCGCAGAATCCTTATGGGAAAGGGGTTTCGGTCAAACTCTTTGAAATTTTGGATTCTGATAGTCCTTGATAAGTAGATTAAAAGTGTCAATGGGCACTAAGTCATAAAAACTCAAACTTTTAATATATAGTCTTCTGATGTTGGGGATCATGCTCGCCTTTAATTTACCTACAATAAAAAAATTGTAGAACCTTAATTTTTGCACAACTATTTCTATATGTTCCCAAAGACGTATATAATCGATTGCCATCATAAAAAGGTCAACTTTTCAATTCATTGAGAAATGACAACACTTAAATCTTATTGTTACGTTTCACCCAATTGTTTCATAGAACCAGTAATATTAAAAAATAATAATAGCTAAGACCTGCTCTGAAAGATTATTTATCAACTGGTAAAACTTTTTTATAGTGGCAATCGATTATATAAGTCTTTGGGAACATATACAAATAGTTGTGCAAAAATTAAGGTACTACAATTTTTTATTGTAAATTAAAGACGAGCATGATCCCCAACATCAGAGGGCTGTATCTTAAAAGTTTGAGTTTTTATGACTTAGTGCCCATTGATACTTTTAATCTACTCATCAAGGACTATCAGAAACCAAAGTTTCAAAGAGTTTTACCGAAACCCCTTTCCCATAAGGATTCTGCGGGGTCCTTTACACAACTTATATAATCCTTTAATCCATGTCTACTATGTTTTTTATATAAATTACAGTTTTTGATGTTAAATCTTAGGTTTCTATAAAATATTAATGGCCATGAACATGCTCAGAAATATGATCTAACTATTGGTGAAAACTGCATTGAAATCGGTTCAGTAATTCCCGAGTCTATAACCCACATACAAACGAACATTCATTTGTTTAATTTGAAAACCTTCCTTGTTTTATACTTATTACTAGAGATGCCACGAATAGTGATTTGGCCGAATACCGAATACCGAATATTCGGCTAGGCTCTCGGCCGAAGCGCCGAATATTCGGTGACACTTGGTGCATTTCGTGGGCGTATTTGTTTCATTTGCGAGTAGGTCGTGTCACATTAATAATCATTATTGACGAAAATTTTAAGTCAATAATGATTAATTTCAATAATTACTATTATTTTTGAGAAAAATAAAATATTTATTTTTTGTAATTTTATGGATAACATTTATTTTACCAAATAACAAAAAAGAGGACAAAAATTTCGAAAACTTAAAAAAGAGGACAAAAAGAAGACACGTTTTCTAGAGAGGACAGTTGGCCAAAATAGAGGACTGTCCTCTTCAAAATTGGACAGATGGTCACCTTAATATAATACACTGTATATCTTTAAAAATATCACTGTTTGTTCGTGAAAAGCTTTACGAAATGGCACCATTTAATAAACAATCACCTATTTCGGGAATATAATAAAATTTGTAGTGAAGACAATAAACTGGCAGTTTGTTTGTTGTGTAACAGCAAGATCTGTGTAACAACAAATGCAAAAAAAAAATTTTTCATTCATCATAACTTACCACTGATAGATTTTAAGTATTAAATATGCTGATTTTTTGTAAAAAAAATTATTGAGTAATATTTATTATGTGCTTTTTTTCACGATTTGGTATTCGGTATTCGGCCGAATATTGAGAACTATTCGGCCGAATACCGAATAGTAAAAAAAGTAGCCGAATAGGCCGAATACCGAATAGTAGCCGAATATTCGTGGCATCTCTACTTATTACTATTACAAATTCGCATGATCATATTTTCAAAACGGTTACTCCCATGAGAAATATATACATGTAAACTTTTTTATTATTAACTTTTCAAACTACAATTTTGATACCTATAGGAATTGTTTTTACCATAAAGTTAATAGCCCGAAATTTTTGCAAAAAACTGTTTTTGTTGACCTTTGTCCTCTTGTAACACCAAATCCTCCAGTGGTATCTTTGAGGACTTTGGATATTTTGTTTATATTTTGTTTATAATATCGAAAACATATTTATTATTAATTAATTAAGAGTATTAAGATAATATTGTTTTCGTTATAAGATACAGGCCAATCTTTAAGAGGAAAGTATACAGTTTTTTTAAATTAATGGGGTTCTCATTTGTAATTCTCATGAACTCATGTTACTAACAAAACAAATAGGTACCTCTTTATTAAATCAATTTAATTATCAAAATCTGCAAATATACTTTTTTTAAATATAGCCTTTTATTTTATGTTTTTTTCTTCAGTAATGAGTAAAGTAAAATTATTAATGGGCACCAAGTGATGGACATTTGCTAATGATTACAAAATGATAAGTAGGTACTAAATACAACACAAAAATTATAAAATAAAGAATCGTAAAATTTGAAACAATATAAAGCATATGCTATGATAATATTATAATTAATAAATAGATTAATTAATTTAAATGTCCGCCAGTTTCACACCCATTGTTCGATTCCCATCAAATTAAGTTGTATTAAAGTTAAATATATCTACAGATTATGATTCAATAATAGCAGTTATCAAATATCAACAAATATTTCTAATTTTATACATTTAATTGAACAAGAGTCCAACACTGGGGTATGATCTAAGACTGGTGCCAGAACCAGTGGCGTAGATAGCTTTTTGCGATTGGGGGGGGGGATGAAGATCTTTTGAATTTTTTTTTCATTGTACATTATGAAGACCTTTTTTTTTAGTCGTTCATTCATATTTTTTTATAACACACGATCCCCTGTTTCAATCTCATGGGGGGATATGACAGTATTAAATCATCTTTTATATGGTCGAAAGTAAAAAAAATAGACTCATGGGGGGGGGATTGATCCCCTTCATCCCCCCCCCCCTATCTACACCACTGGCCAGAACCTTATATAAAACAAGGATTTCTTGACCCAATTCAATTATTTACGGTAATTATATAAAAAGTATGGATTTTATAAGGTACACTTGTTACAACTGCTTTTATTTTAGCTGGTATCTAGTAGTATCTACTTGACGCGCATGCGTCTAGGTCATTCATATAGACTATACTATTCTTTATAACTGTCAATGGGTTATAATTTATTTTTAATTAATACTCTTGAAATAGCGCTAGCTTAGCTTTTGCTTAAGAGTAGTAAATTCTTTATAATACCGAACTTAAATAAAGTGTACGAATAAATGAATTATTATAATTTATTTTGACTTTCTTATACAGTCATATGCGGACTATGTTCTGCAGCAATGTATCAACCCAAACAAAGCTAATTTCGAGATATCAACGTTTTTGATACGCGCAAAGAAAAATATATTTGTGATTTTGTTACACTTATTTTTATTGAAAACGAGTAATTTGGCTTTAAGTTCGTTAATTAGATACATGTTCCAATAAAATCTGAAAAACATTTTTTTATATAAAATATTGATGCATATATACATTTTTTTAAATTTAAACATCCCCGTGTGCAACTTTCAAAATTGCAAAAAAAAATATTTTTTTTTTATTTTTTATTCAACCGCGGTTTGGTCATAAAAAAACGTTTATTAACACAAAAATACTCATGAATTCGAAAAGAATATAAAATTTCCTTACATTTTCACACTCTATATGTAAAAAAATAATCATTTTTTACCTATTGGCACTACTCTGAAAATGAGCATTTTTTTCGATAAAATCAAGTGGTCCTTTAATTTTTTTCCGAGTGTGTATTTTTTTTACATTTCATATAAGATTATATACATATAATACATTAAAATACATAAATATCCATTATAGTAGTTCATATCTCAAACATACTCGCTTACAAAATAAATCGTTTCAATTTTACCCAGCATTGAAGTCTCCACGCGTGACCATCTGATATACTCATATACATCAATGATTCCGGACGCAATCAAAGCTGGTCGCTGGTGAGACTAGACCAACCTCACTAACAGCAGCCAGTCTATGTATGCTATATCTAGACACCTGTGGACAGTGGCTGTTTCTAATCTGTGCAACCACAGGCTGGCTACAATGAAAACGAACTCGAACAAGCAAGGATAATATGCTAGACTTTCGATTTTTAATACGTTGTTTTAGGTTCAGAAGAAAATGATGAATAGACTATAAAAAATAAAGAATGAAAGTATTTAAGGATTAAAAATAATATATAGAATATACTTTCATTTTTTAAACGTTTTATTAGATTCAGAAGAAAGAGTTAAATATTAATATTAATATATTCAATAGTTTATTAAACTAATAAGATTAAGCAAGGTTTCCCAACGGGGTCTGTGTGGACTTCTTGGGGGTCTATGGAAGTTAAAAAAGGTCTTTTTTTCTCTTTACAACTATATTTATATGTATGTTATTGCAATAACTTTTTTTATTTTTTAACTTGTACTTTTTTCAATAAGATTGTAGTGTATTTATGTTTTCTAGAATCTTAAAATATAAGAGGGTCTATAAGAAAAACATTATTTTAAAAGGGGTCGATGTAGGAAAAAGTTGGGAACCCCTGGTATACGGTGTAACATATTTAAATAAAATCGCCGTTTTAATTTGGGTGTGTTTTGCTGTAATGTTTGAACCCACAAGAAACTTATTTCTAGATATTAAAGTTTTTTTATACATGCAAAAAAATATATATTTGTGATTTTGTTCCATCATATCTTTTTATTAGAAACAGGTAATTTGGCGTTTGATTGGTTAATTATTAGATACATCTTCCAATAATTGATATTTTTTTATAATCTCCTCAACAAAACCATATTTTACAGAATTATACTTTAAATAAAATTGTGTAGCCATAAGCTATATTTTAAAATATATTCAAGTACTACATAAATGTATCTTAGGGTGGGGAATCAATGTTTATTATTTTTCTGATAAGGGGACAAGAGGAGTGGGGTCAAAATGACTATGTAAAATTTTTCTTGTATCAGATTTACGAAACAAACTATAGAATGCTAATTACTCTTTTATTATTTTCTATTTCGTTGATCAACTATAGTCTGTTTCATTTAAGTTTGCAGCGGTAGCTAGCATAGGAAGTATAATACGCGCTCCTGATTGGTCAAAACACCAGACAGATTTACAATAACACAATTTTCACTAACGCAATACATCATGTTGCCTTGAAAACAATTGCAATTAAATTCAAATTGTCAGATTAGTTATTCTACAAATGTATGTATTATACAATTAACATTAAGGATATAAGAAAACTAATATTTATAACACAAAGGTGAGTTTTATTTCTTGCAAATTCAATTAAAAGTTATATGACAGTTCAGATATGCCAAAAATCACGTGGTTTTAAAAAAATTACACGTTGACGTCAAGAAAAAAAACACTATTGAATATTTACAACAATTAGTAATAAATTAAAATGCGAGTTATTTCCCGTTTTGCCAAACAAAAAAATCACAGCATAAATACTATAAATGTGTTGAAAATAAATTTTAGCCTATACTTTGTATGAAGGATGAATCTAAATACAGTGAAAGTTTGAAAAAAAATCACTGAAAGGTTTACCATTTAATAAATTTCTAGTGAAAAAACTTTTCCGTTAACTATAAAATAGTTCCTGCGTGAATCGTACCGTCTAATCCCAGCCCACCACTGCAAACTTAAATGAAATAGACTATAGTTAATTTTTAACGTAACTAATACTGCAAATCTCGATAATTATTAAACACTCAATTGTTTTATAATTAATGCTTTAATATGAAGGAGAACTAGATCCATTATATGTAAATCAATTCTACAAACATAAAAGTTTCGTATTTTCTTACATGACGTTTCGACTCTCATGTCGAGATCATCTTCAGACATGTTCCAGACTTAAGAGCCAAAACGTCAAGTAAGAAAATACGATAACGGAGATAACAGTCCGAAAAGTTTATACTGACAACGGTCACGAAAGCCTACCGAAGAAAACAAATTAATGTTAGGTATTATTAAAAAAAAAGTTTCTTATATCTTATCCTTCAGGGAGGCAGGGGAACGATGATGTTCTTATTTTTTTCTTACATAGGGGGAAGGAGGATCCAAAATCAACGAAAATGTATTTGGGATTTTGTTATATGAATGAAACTGAGTTACTACATTAGTGTATAACACAGTTAATTTTAAGATGAATTGCATTATTAATTTTTAAAATTCTTATTGTGTTTTACATAGCGAGGATGGGGGGGGGGGGTCCAAAATATTCTTGGGATTATATTGTAAACTTTAAAATGAAACTAAGTTGCTACATTAGTGTATAACACAGTCAATTTTGAATTGAATTGCATTATTATTTTTAATTTTACTTCCATGTTCGAAGAAATTGAAGTATTGTAATACCGTCAAAAAATCTTGTCCGAGATAAAAGCAGATTCTGATTATTTCTGATTGTACTAACTTCAAAACGTAAAGAAAAGTTAATTTCCGAATGGCGGCTGTGCGTGTGTCTGTGTGTGTGTCCGTGTGCCCGTGTGTCTGTGTGTCTGGATGTAGAATTTTCTTCCGTGTACGATAACTACTGTAAATATGCACCGATTTGAATTATTTTTGGGGAAAATGTTTGCCTCAGTGAGTACTCCAGACCTATTGATTTTGGTGCTAATCGGATTAGGGGTTTCAGAAATATTCCCAATTTTGTACCAATTATCGTCTAAAAAGTGAGTATTATCTCACCAATTTTGATAAGACTTGGTACATTTGTAGTTCAATCCAATCTAAGGGGCACTTATTTCATAATCGTGCCCAAAAAGCCACTGAAGAGGTGAAAACCACCATCAAAATTTTAATTTTAAATACTATTAAATTCATGTTGCCATGGAAACAAACGCAGTTAAATTCAAATGTCACATTATTATTATTGTACAAAAATGTGTATTATACAACCACAGAATATTCTGTGTTATACAACTGACATTAGAATATTAGAAAACTAAAATATTTATAATACAAAGGTGAGCTTTATATTAAAAATTATTGTAAAATATATTACAGAACATGGAAGTCATGTATGGTTCTCCATACCGATATTTTATTTTGTCTTACATAGGGAGGATGAGGGATCCAAAATCAACGATAATGTGCTTGGGATTATATTTGATACTTTAGAATGAAACTAAGTTAATACATTAGTGTATAACACAGTCAATTTTGAGTTGAATTACATTATTAATATTTTACTTCCATGTTCGAAGAAATGGAAGTATTGTAATACCGTCAAAAAATCATGTCCGAAAAAAAGCAGATTCTGATTGTACTAACTTCAAAACGTAAAGAAAAGTTAATTTCCGCATGGCGGCTGTGCGTGTGTCTGTGTGTCTGTGTGTCCGTGTGTCTGTGTGTCTGTCTGGATGTAGAATTTTCTTCCGTGTACGATAACTACTGTAGATATGCACCGATTTGAATTATTTTTGGGGAAAATGTTTGCCTCAGTGAGTACTCCAGACCTATTGATTTTGGTGCTAATCGGATTAGGGGTTTCCGAAATATTCGAAATTTTGTACCTATTATCGTCTGAAAAGTGAGTATTATCTCACCAATTTTGATAAGACTTGGTACACTTGTAGTTCAATCCAATCTAAGGGGCACTTATTTCATAAACGTGCTTAGATAGCCACTGAAGGGGTGAAAACCACCCTCAAAATTTTAATTTTAAATACTTATAAATTCATGTTGCCATGGAAACAAGCGCAGTTAAATTCAAATGTCAGATAATTATTATTTTACAAAAATGTCTATTCTACAACTGACATTAGAATATAAGAAAACTAATATTTATAATACAAAGGTGAGTTTTATATTAAAAATTATTGTAAAAGATATTATAGAACATGGAAGTCATGTATGGTTCTCCATACCGATATTTTAATTCTTATTTTGTCTTAAATAGGGAGGAAACTTTAGAATAAAACAGTTGATACATAAGTGCAGCAGTTCTTTAAGTAGGGTCCGCTAAAGTTTTACGGGAATCCGTGAAACATTTTTGGCATAAATTACAATTACATAAAGTACTTTTACTAATTTACTAGTGTTTAATTAGTATATAACGACCTTCTTTGTTTTTATATCAAGAAGGAAGGTCTCTGAAAAATAATTGGTCAAAAAAGGGTCCCTAGATCACATAAGTTTCGGAACCGCTGCATTAATGTATAACTCAGTTCATTTTGAGTTGAATTACATTATTAATATTTTTAATTACACTTAACTTATTTAATAAAAGCACCCGTATGTGAGATACAATAGAGGTACATATAATAACATGAGACTGCCATATGCAGTCTGGATCGATCAGTGAACCTACCTCATATCCGTTTCGCGTTAACTTAACCAGAGTTTGGCGAATGAACTTCCAACTCCTTGCAGCTGTTCCCTACGGAGACAATGCACCGCCTCCACGCGCGCACATGCGGCTGATCAAAATCATTCGCTCTGATATGCAACTGTGTGTGTATGCGTGTGTGTGTGTTCGTGTGTGCAAACATGTGTATTTGCAACAGGGTTATTGCACTTGTGTCTTATAGATTAGTTGGAATAAATGTGTGTAGAGATAAGTTGTAAGCGAATGATTTGGAAATCTTTCGTAATGCGCAATTAAAATAATTATAAAATGAAGGGTACACGGGAAAAAGAAGCAAAGTCAAAATTTCTAGTTTTGAGTTATCGCTGTTTTAAGGTTAATAACTTGAATAATTTTATTCTATAAATGATATCTTTAAAAAATTTCACTTTATCTTTCTAATTATATTTTATAACATTGAATTTTGAAGTTTGAATCGTGTTGATCAACCAGTTTCCAAAAAAAATATTGACTTAGTCTGTTTTTCACCAGTTTTTGAACACTTTTTTATTTAACCAACGTTTATTTTAATATTTTGGTCTTTTTTGTATTTCTCTGGAACAAATTTCCCTGACTTTTCCCGATTTTCCAGGAGAATATTTACCGTTTTTCCCTGATTTTTATTTAAAAAATTTAGATAAAAAACCTAAAAAAAAAAAACAAAAAAAAAACGTCACTCTTTAAATATTTGCGAGAATTTCTATGATTTTGCATTTTTATAAAAATTCCCTGACTTCCAACCAAATTCCCTGACATTTCCCTGTATAGCAAAATTCCCTGACTTTTCCCGGTTTTCCAGAAACTGGCCACCCTGTACTAACACTTTCCATTATTAACAGTAATGATTCATCACCAGCGAGATGACTTGACTTGACTTGTTTTTCACCAAAATCGTGTGGACTTAGCCTCTTATTCCCGTGTATGCGTATTTTAAATTAATTTATTTTACGTAATTTAGCTTGTTTTCCCCTTAATTCATATGTGGCTCGAAAAGTACCTAGATTTGCTACTAAATAGCGCTAAAATCTAAAATTCTAAATTCGACTAAAAAGTGACTTAGCCTCTTTTTCCCGTGTACCCTTCAAATGTTATATTTTAAGGTAAATCGATTAACCCAGCGATTCCCAGCCTGTGGACGTGCTACCCTAGGGGGGCGTGAAAAAATCGAATGGAGGGCGTGAGCATATCGAGAAAAAATATTATTATAAAAAATTTTTAATTTACTGAAAGAAAAGCAATAAAAAACATTCTGACATAATAAAAAATAAAAACTAAAACACACGTATAATACATTTATAAATAGGATTGTATCAGTACTGCACAATATATTTAATAATTAACTTATCAATATTAAATTAAAAACAAGATTAATAATAATTATTAGTGACTCCCTTGGGCTTGTCTTGCAGAGTAAAGTTTTCCGAAAAAATAAAATAAGGTTTAATATTAGAAATTGACACTTTAAGCATTTTTTTTAGCTAAGATTTATTTTTCAGTGAAAATTATTGTATGAGCTAGGAGGGGGGGGGGGGATGAGAATTGTGATTGAAAATTGGGTCGCAAATATTAAAACGTTGAGAAACGCTGGATTAACCCCATGTATAACACTAGTTCCTACACGGAAAAAAATATTTCATAACAATCACAATCAATTTTTAGCGCAACCCACGAAGTGGTAGTGCTTATATACTCGATTTTCCATCCGTCGGTCCGTCTGTGAGATCTCGGCTCCCTGACCACCTGGAGACCTCGGGTTTTCGCTGAATGGTAGGTCTGTGGTTCTAGTTTAGCCCATTTAAGGAATTTTCCGGTCATGACTCTCCCCCTTCAAAATTTTACATATATAGTTTTATGTACCTCGTTGGACTCGGGATTGATTCACGAATCTTTTGGTAAGGGTATTTTTTTAGTTTTGTCAAATGGGTTTCACGGCAACACGCACGTGTAGGTTTTGATAATTTTTTTATTAAATAAATATTACTATTTGACATAGTAATCTTGAAATGGTCCAAAATATTATAATGTTACTAAAGTTACAATATGAATTAGTAAAATTTGCGTGCAGGATCGAAATCTATATTATTGGTATAGTTTCATTTGATATATCAATAAAAAACATACTATTAATATAATTAATTTTACACAATCGTAGTATTTTTGTATTGTCTTTTATTTTTTTTGTTTTTTATTATATTAGTTGTCCCTTGAGTCGTGTCGTGATACTCATCCAGACAGCCTTTATATGATTGTGAAAGTTATTTATTTGGTTTTAACTTCTGATTTAATTTTTGGTGGTTATGTTAATTGGGTCTTTTAATTGAAATGGAATAATTTGTATATCACCTTATTAACAAATAATTTAACTTAATAATTATATTATTAGTTGAATAAATCATGTAAATGATATTTAAGATTATATTAAAAATTGTGTATTACAAAAATTATAATGGAAATTGTAGAAGTTACTCAATTGACAGCAGGTACATGTTAAAACTGATAGTGTTTTTTTGATACAAAATTAAAATATTTAGTTGGCATCTGTAATTTTTATTAAAAAATCGACTCGATATTTCTCTGTATATTATATTTTTGATTTAAAATGTAACTAATATGTACATATATACCTATATCTTGGATTAAGAAGAAAATATCGGTTCGACTATAGAGATAAGATAAAAGGAAAATCGCAAGAGTAATTTATTGAATTAATTATTTTATTAGTATCTACCCCTTGTTTCACTATATCATTTAATAATTGCTTAATGTAATCATTTCTTATTTCTTCTTATAACAAACAGTTACTACAGATTTTGACTTATAAGACATAAATGTCCGATATCATAAAGGAGCTAGCGAATTTCCTAGTTCTCTTGAAGTTTCATGAAAACTTTAACAAGTTTCGCGCACGCATTGTATATAAACACCAACGGTATTAAAACAATAGTGATATTATGTAAATTACTTTGTACGATCAGAGTCACAATACGTTGAAGTATTACTGCTCTAAATTCAATAACAAATCCATAGATACTATCACAAAATTAATATCTCATTTGAAAGTGCTTGTCAGCTAGCAAATTTGCAGGCTCCTTTATGATACCGGACATTACTGTAGCAAATTACTTTATTAAGCGTTACTTGAACAGTACGGAGTATTAAATTTACATATTGATGCATGAAGCATCACTTGCCGAGTGCACAATTTTGGGTGTGTGTGCATATCTAATTGAATGCAGTTCCTGGCACACTTCGGACACTTAGTCGCGGGAGGAGAGGGGGGATCACAGCGCACCCGGCCTACCGCGATCATCACACTGTATAGTGTATTATAGTGTTGAATTTCTCATATAGGAACCGAGTAAAAGCATGTGTGTAACATATCGATTAAAATGGATTTTTTAAAATAATTATTTTGTTGGTTTAATAAAATAATATCACTAACGTACAGACCAAACCCTTAGGCTTATGTCCGGTATTATAAACGACCTAGCAAATTTGCAAGCTAGCAAGCACTCTCAAATGGGGTATCAAACTTATATGTCAGTTCTCTTGAAGTTTTAGATTCATTTAGATAGATAGTTTCATACATAGGAAGTAAAAAAAAGGTATGTAAAGTATATTTACTAAAGTGTATTTACTAACCTTGCGTAAAAAACGGCAAAAATCAACTTACTGAGAACTGTCATGTTTGGTATCTCATTTGAAAGTGCTTGCTAGCTAACAAATTTGCTAGGTCCTTTATAATACCGGACATTAGAAACATAAAATTTTACGAGCACATTCCTTTTATGTCATGGTGTACTCAGTCGTTAAGTATTTTGAGAAATTCAACCCCTAAAGGGGGGGGGAGAGTAAACCCTTTTTAATTTTGATAATCTTCTAGATAAATACAGCTGTATAACAGGTAAAATACTATTGTATTAAATTAAAAAAATGCACGTCTATTTCAATTAAAAAGAGTTTATTATATAAATAGTAATCAAATTGAATACGACGTGGGTGAAGCCGCGGTTGGGTTGCTTGTATAGACATACATAACTAATCTTGTATATATGTCGCAGCCGGATTGTAAATTTAGCCGATTTATAAAGGGGCTAGACGTTTTGTAGAATAGGTTAGTTTAAAAGCGGGGATTCAATCTCCGCCTTGGTTAGGGCAATCTATTGAGGCGAAATGGGATTGATATAGTATGAAAACGGGGATTTAATATTCGCTGCAACGAACTGTAGGAATTGTAACGTTTATTTTATTTGACAAAATTATTAAAAAACAGTTCATTGCAGAGGGAATGGGATATCCGTTTTTATACTATATTAATCCCCTTTCGTCCCACTAGACTGTCCTAACCAAGGCAGAGATTGAATTCCCGTTTTTAACCTAACAGAGATACTAACCTGCTTATTTCACCCCAAAAGATTGCCCTGATCAATGACAGTTAACGTTTATATTATTAGAATATACATTTTCTACAAAACGGCTAGCCGCTTTGTAAAGCGGCTAAATTTACAATTTGATTGCGACATATAGAAAATCAATGATTTTCTTATAACAATATACAATATAAATACTCAATTTATCAGTATTAAGCTTCATTTATAATTTTTTTTAATGTAGATATAACAGTTGAATTCATAAATATTATTTAATGTTTTATTTATAAATGTCTTGTACATGTAAACTGATTTTTAATCTAAAATACATAATTTGACTATAAAGACAACGAATGAGTTTCTATTGGATTCCATTCAAGGGTCTTTGTTTATTAAACGATTTGAAAACAGGGATGTACAAAATATATCATAAGCAAAAAAATCATACAATATCAAATGAAATTATATCTTATACTGGGTGATTCATTTAACCTGGAATTTTGTATATCTCGAGAACTAAGCAAAATAATAATAAAATGATTCAGACAAAAGTTATAAGGTATTGAGAGGGTCAAATATTGGTGAACTTGAATTTCACCCTGATATTTATTTTCATGGTCAAATGAAGGTCAACTTTGATTTTTTTAAATGAGAATCTATATTTTTTATTGCATATTCATATTATACAGAACAAAATATATAACCTTTGTACGAAAAGTTTTTTTTAATGTAAATTTTTTGTTTCTAACGAAATTTTCATGCACTTGCAATTTACTAAATAATTTTTCTTTTTATACAGTCGATTAATAAACTACTTTTCGCGTAATTCTGGAATTAATTGACCTTATAAAAAGTAAACTTATTTAGTAATTTTAAATTTACGAAGCAAATAGCAAGTGCATAGAAATTTCGTTAGAAACAAAAAATTACATTTAAAAAAAAACTTTTTGTACAAAATTTATATGTTTTTTCCCGTATAATACGAATATGCAATAAAAAATATAGGTTCTTATATAAAAAATCAAAGTTGACCTTCATTTGACCATGAAAATAAGTATCAAAGTGAAATTCAAGGTCACCATATTTGACCCTCGATACCTTATAACTTTTGTCTGAAGCATTTTTCATTATTTTATTTAGTTCTCGACATATACAAAATTCCAGGTTAAATGAATCATCCTGTACATTAAACTTATACCCGATTTCTTTTATCTATGTTATCTGTTTGTTTGTATTGACAGCCTGGTACATATCTGTTAAATAGCAAATGCTGGCTTCTGATTGGTTGATTTGGATATTTACATGGCTGTTACCAATAACATATTTTAATAAAACTGTTTCTTCCCCCTAACCTAAAAAATGCAACCCAATGCTGAAAAAAAATCCCCCCCCCCCTACTACTCTTCCGGGTTGTAGGTATAATTGAACGTAACGTCATACTAATTACGTAACTTCTTGACAATGATCATTTTTATTTTGTTATTTTTTAAAGTACGAAGTTAATTTTTTTCGTACTTATCCCCCCTTCCCCTCTTCTCCAATGAAAATTTTCTGCGTACACCCTTGGTAACACTTATTGTACATTGTATGTACATACATGGAATTAAAAAATGTTATTTATGTACTTATATATTCTATGAAAAATAACTTTTAATAAAAGATAACATATCAAATACATATACAGTAGAAACTGGTTATAACGACATCGAAGGGACCGGTCATATTAAGTCGTAAAAGCGGATAACCGATCAAAATGCAATTATATGGGATTCAGTTAGACTTATATTTTGAGTCGTTAAAACCGATACGTCGTATTAACCGATGTCGTTATAACTTCTACATGAAAATATTCAATAACAGAAAAACAATATAACTATCGTTTGCCGCCCTTTTTTATTTGGCACCCAAGGCAACTGCCTCACATAAATACATCCCTTCACATTTTACAAACATAAATAAAAATTGTCCTAAAGGTATTGTATGCATGTATGATATTGTATATCCCTGTAAGTTTGTCGTGTGCCGGCCAACGGTCTTCAAGAAGATGAAGAGATGAGGGCGGAGCACCTGTGGGACGGCAGGTGGGCCCCACAGCACCTGCACCGGGCCCCCAGGTATCTACAGTGTACACGTACGTACGTCTATACACTACATGCGTGTATCCGTTACTGTATGTATATGTATGTACGCATTGCTACAGACAAGTTGTCTTAGGTCTTGCAGTCGTTGCTAAATGTGTCTGTATCAATTTGAATTATTGAAATTAAGATTGGATTTTAATTAATGTAATAATAGAACATCTGGAATGACACAGATACAAAAATGAAGTTATAGTATTTTATATACTTGTAATTAATTGAATTTTTATTGTAATTTAGGTTACTTTTCTTTTAAATAGATGTTTCGCAAATTTTAGCCAAATTTGTTGTTTAAATAATAGTATTTCTCAGGATTTTTTTTAAATATTATATCAGTGTTTCCAAAAATATGGTGCACGTTTTTTTG
Source organism: Sialis lutaria (assembly GCA_949319165.1). Classification (NCBI taxonomy): domain Eukaryota; kingdom Metazoa; phylum Arthropoda; class Insecta; order Megaloptera; family Sialidae; genus Sialis; species Sialis lutaria. The sequence continues at coordinate 22,054,283 of OX439241.1, forward strand.
TACTTACTTTATTTTAAGTAACAAAAATCATTTATTTTGAAAATAACTAACTCCTTTTTTCAACAATTAAAATCTAAACAGAGGTATAAGAATTATAAATGAATTATGATAATATACTTGATAATAATCGGCAAACCGACTGATTCTATACTAAATTATTATTGTTTGGTACTAGAAATCGATAATACTTATTAATAGTAAATTGGTTATCAAATTTCATAACTGTATCACAATGGGTTCTCTAGTTATTAAATAAATACTAATTTCAGGCTAAATTTTTGGAAGGCTGTAGTTCCCTAAAGAAAAATTCCTGGATACATGTTCGTATAAAGTTATTTACTTAAGACAGCATTTCTCAATCTTTTAGTATTTGCGACCCAATTTTCAATCACAATATTCATCGCGACCCCCCCTCCTATACAATAATTTTCACGGAAAAGTAGATCTCAGCTAAATATTAAAAAAAATGCTTAGAGTGTCAATTTCTAATATTGACCCTTCTTTCGAAAAACTTTGCTCTGCAAGACAGGCCCAATGTAGTCACTAATAATTATGTATCTTGTTTTAAATTTAATATTGATAAGTTAATTATTAAATACATTGTGCAGTACTGATACAAACCAATTTATAAGTGTATTATATCAGTGTAAATGTAAACGTTTATTTTAGTTTTTATTTTTTATATATTATATCAGAATGTATTTTATTGCTTTTCTTTAAGTAAATTAGAAACATTATTTAATAATTTTTTTTTTCATTTTTTCTCGATATGCTCGCGCCCCCTTTCAGTTTTATCACGTCCCCCTAGGGGGGCGCGCCCCACAGGTTGAGAATCGCTGACTTAAGATAATATCCTCGATGTACTGTTAAATTTATTTACAGTAGTTATCAATCACCTTGAATATTTTTTTATGTAATTTTATTTTGTTTCTTAGGTATGTCAAATTATTTCTTACCTCAGACAGAAATGGGTTAAGCTCTCATTTTAAAAATAATTTTAGTAATTATAATAGGCTTTTATTTAAATACTTTTTTTTTAAATCATTTCACTAAAAATTTTATAGCATGCACTTTGTACACTCGAATATAAATTTTAATACTTTACACTAAAATTAATTCTTTGCTCTAAAAATGAATACCTACTTTGCATGGAATGATCCTTCTGATATTTTAATATTTTTAATGTGATTTTTTTATGATTATTTATTACATATTTTTGATATATTTATTGTGATTTTCTATATTTTAACCTAGCGAAAATTAAAACCTTCCGTCGCCTCAATATATTGCCCTAATCGAGGACAGTTAACGTGTATATGATTAGAGTATCGACTTTATTCTGAATAATTTTAATATATCTACTATTATATTTTTAATGCAATTACATTGAAAACTGGTAACTGGAATCTCATGGGACTAGTTATTTTATGTCACATAAAAAAGTGTCTCGTTTACCCAGTTATAGAGGTTCAAATGTAGAGGACCTCAGTATGAATTCTAGTTATAGAAGTTTTCCACTTAATCCCACTTAATCAAGTTTCACTGTATACACATACAACCCATAAAAATATTACAATATTATATTTTTGATATAAATGTTTATAAAACAAAAAAATCATTAACATAAGAAATACAACTTTTTCTTTTAAAAATAAATAAATAATCATAAAAACATATAATTTCTACCTCCAAATGTCACTTTAAATCACACAAAAAACTTTTGAATGAATATATTCAAAATCCGCAAAAACATTTCAGGTACCTATTAAAAAAAATCTGTCAATAGTAGGTGTTAATGCAGCGTATCCTCTGAATGGGCGAAAAATCTTTACAATGTTACCTCGACGTTGCCCAAGCACGTTCTGTGATGGCGCTAAGAGTGTTAAGAGTGTTTTTGTCGGTACATTATCGAGTACATATTGTGTAATGGTCAATATCCGGTACTGTTACCTAAACATATATACGCTCAGGTGTTAATAGGTGAATTATTGGGTATAGATTTGTTACAAAGAAACTGCAATAATGGTTAAGTTTTTATTATTATTATGAGGTACTTTTATTTCAATGGAAAAGAACCTACTTTAAGGTTTGAAATAGGATTTCTTTTTCTTAGGTTGCCGATTAAAAATTTCAATTTCGTATAAAAATATATCAGTTTTAACATGTACCTGTTGTCAATTGAGTAACTTCTATAATCTCTTTTATAATTTTTATTCTTAAATATCATTTACATGATTTATTCAACTTATTATTCTTAAGTTGAATAGGCATGACAAATTTAAAAAAATATATTCTATGATGACTTAACGTTTCTGTTTTATTAATATATGTATTTGTAAGCTTTCCAAAAAAATACTTATTTCTACAGAAAATAAATGTTTAATCGCAAAAATTGACTCCATTTAAAACTAATTGAATTTGACGCCAAAACGTTCGCAGTGACATTTCAGACTTATGACGTCACACGCCTTGTCAACAATAATCAAACATTCAGAGTTAGACAACAATTTAATTATTTTATGTGTTAAAAATGAATTCCAAAGTATATATGTTCTTAAATAAGGTATATACCTAATAATCTTTTAAGAGGGATTGATATTTGTCCAAAATAAAAGTCAATTTTGACGTTTATTGATGCGTGACGTCATTTGCTCTGATTGATGGTTTGCATTTTCATTTTAACAAAAATTATATTAATGTCGCTTTTAATATAAAAATAAATACATTTTTTAGAATCTTTTTAACCTATTTCATTATTTAAAATCATAATATCAATGATACTTCGTAATATAGATTTCAACCCTGCATGCAAAAATTACTTTCCTTATTGTTACTTTAGTAACATGTGGCATAGAATTACAATATTTTGAACCGTTTCAAAATTACGACTTCAAATAGTGATAATTCTTTAAAAATCTAGTGATTCTTACGAAATATTTTTTTCATGTAGGGATTCGTTTTTTGCTCTTGCCAACGGAATGTATCAAATGATATACTAGATATTTTAAATTAAAATTTTAATATCCGCCTTGATTAGAGCAATATATTGGGGCGAAAGGGGATTATTATAGTTAAAATGGGGGGTTCAATCTCCATTGCAACGAACTATAGGAACTTTAACGCTTATTTTATTTGACGGAATTATTAAAAAAAGTTCTTTGCAGCAGGGATTAAATCCCTATTTTTATACTATATTAATACCCTTTCGCCCCAATAAATGGCCCTAACCAAGACGGAGATTGAATTCCCGTTTTTAACCTAACATAGAGACTAACCTGCTTATTTTACCCCAAAAGATTGCCCTAACAAAGGCAATACAAATACAATACAAACAATACAAACAATACAATACAAACGTGTATATTTATTTTATTAGAGCATCAATATTTTTCAAAATAATGGTTTGTACCCAATGTCGAAATCTCGAAAAGTGTTTGGGTTATAAGCACTCAAAATTCTAGGTATTAAAAAAAATTAAGGAAAATTATTCATGGTTTTTTTTTATTACCCAAGAGGAGATAGACCTTATATACCGAATAAAATAAATTCTAACTAGTAATCCATAGAAAATTTAATGCCCTAAATAATGGTTTTCGTCCGACAGTGATTACTTTAAAATTGTTCAAGTGAGAGGTAAATATATAAAGACAAATTTTTATAACAAAAACTTTTAAAATACACTGTTTTTGAATACAGTTGTGATATTTATAATTTAAATTATGTGCTTTATATATTTACCTATAACTTGAACAATTTACAATTTTACTGGACTAATATTTGATACCAAAATATTATTATTAATCTAATACGTAGTTCAACAAAAACGAGTAATTGTTCACTGAAATATATAAAGAAACGTTAACTCATTTAATAAACTACCATTAAGTACCTACCTACTGCAAAATATTTTTTTTAATACGTAACGACTTTTCAACTTCCAATTCCACAAGTGTTTTCAAGGAGACATTTTATGAATCCTAAATAACTCCACAGGTGTTTCCTTGTTGTTTTAAGGAATATTGTAAGTTCTTATACATTCCGGCCGGACATAGACTGCCCCCTGTCTCCGCTGTGATGTGGGCCCGGATATATACAAACAAAGCCTCGGGCATTTTTAATCGTCGCTAATCAACCCTTACACATCTGTTTCAAGTGTTTCTCAACTGAAGTTCCCACGGTTTGGGAATACTTTACATGCAAATATTTATGGTTAATTGGTGATGTGTAGTAAAACACTTGTGTTTTTGTTTGAATATTTATTATACCATAAAAAAATACATTTTTAATTGATAAGTTTATAATAGGTACATGTATCATATATGTACGTTCAGAAGCCAAAATAATTAGGGGTAGAATGTGTATTTTTAATGGATGATATTAATTAATTTAAGAAGGTTGATACCTACCATAGAAAATAACAGAGAGATTTAATAAATCCTTGCAAAATTTGTCATTAGGAGAATAGTTTAAGAGATATTAAGGCTGAACATGCTATTTGAATTGCCATAAGAATTACTATAGATAAATTACGGTTTTGTATTCTATGTTCAGCTCTGACCAGTATTAATAAATCATTTAGGAAAAATACAGTAATAAACTAGATTAATTTTTCTGTCATGACATACATAATTTTTCAATTTAATTTTTTTTATATATTAATAAAAAAAATCTGAAAATTTTGTGTATATTTCATGATATGATAAACTCAATATACAGTGCGTTCACAATGAAAGGAACAAATTCGTTTAAAATTCAGGTAACCATTTTGTGGAAAAACCCTCTGACACTTCGATTAGTATTTTTAGTTGTGGATTTTTTACATAAGAAAATTATATACAGGCTGTCCTAAGAAGAACATACGCAGTCATCATTGATTTTTTTAAATGGAACACCCTATATATTATGTCATTTTTGAATTGTACAATACATTCTGAACACTTTTTGTACAGCATACTATAGTTCTAGAATCAGCGGTTTTTGAAATAATGACGTTTGAAATGTGTCTCAAGATGAATATATGCAGTCATCATTGATTTTTTTAAATGGAACATTCTGTATATTTTGCCATTTTTGAATTGTACGATAAATTCTGAACACTTTCTGTACAACATAGAATAGCTCTAAAATCATCAGTTTTTGGAATAATGACGTTTGAAATGTGATAAATAAATAAAAAAATTAATGAACATTAATAATAAAACATACAAAAGAAATAAAATTATTCCAAAAACCATTGATTTTAGAGTAAGCCTTAAAACATAAGAACTATTTCTATCCTTTGTAGTTTCATTTCTGTTTAATTTTGAGAATATCCCATTCCTTATATCTGACAGTTTGAATTTGTATTTGTTTCTATGGTAATATTTTCCCCTCAGGGCTAGACTTGTGCAAATGATTTTTGTTTTCTACGGTGGCGACATCTCGTAGAATTTAGTTTCGGAAAAATCGGCATGAACAGCCTTAAATAAACAAATTAACATTCATAATTTCGAGACATAACAGGACAAATGATGTGACAGAGAGAATTTAATGAAAATTTAAGCATACATTCTTTATTCATTTACAAAGATATCTGTAAATTTTCAGAATGATTAGAAACCGCATTTTTTAATTAAAAAAATGTGTGAAAAAAAGACACCTTGCATTCACTCTATGCTTATCCAGAAGCGCTCACCCGCACCGTTCCCCGCATCGTCAATCCCTCACCTTTTAGTGTCAATCTCCTTAAGTTTTTAAGTTTTCTGTATATTTCCTATTTGAAAAAAATTAAAAATTTTGGAACAATCGACCTTAAAAACAGCCTGTTTATTTTTTCACATGTTTGGCACCCATCCTACTATTTTAAAAATACAAAATATTATGAAATCATCATCTAGTTTTGGAATGACATAGAGGTATTTTTTTTAAAGTAACAACTGAAAGTGAAAAGTGAAGATGTTTCTAATTTCATAAAAAAATATTTTTATGACGAACTAATAAAAGATTTCTATCTTTAATTTAAAAAATAAAATAAATTTAATGAGACATAAAATTGAAAATAATAATAACTACAACTTTTATCTTAATCAGGGGCTCCCAAAATTTTTCCTACATCGACCCTTTTCAAAAGAAATTACCATTACATTTTAAATTTATAGACCTTTACATTTTTAAATTCTAGAAATCGTAAATATAATACAAATATAAATTTTAAAATTTATCATCGATAATAGACCCCTGGAATACTATACACTCTTTTTAAACATTTATAGACCCCCTGGACCCCGTTGATAATACCTGATATAAAACAGCTCTTTCTTATTTGCTTTATTTTAAAAATAATTAGCAAATTTCAAAAAAATTACAAGATTCCGGGTGTAAGATCGTTTTCAGAAGTTAAAGATTGCCTTCCCAGACAAAAATCAATTCTGAATATAAAATTTCACAACCCCGGAAAAAGTTGTAGATCTGCAGAGATCTAATCAGATCTCGACAGATCTGCATTTTGAGACAACATTATATTTTTCACTGGTTTTTGATCTGTGGAGACTTGTAAAGATCTACAACAGTCTACAAAGATCTAAAATGATCCACAAAAATCTACAACGATCTACAAAATCTCCGAAGATCATAGTATCGTTGAAAATTAATGATTTTTTAACATTGAAAATTTATTATTTTTCAAAGTTTTTATCTTTATCATGATCTACAACGATCTTTATAGATCTTTTGTCCCAAAATGCAGACCTATCGAAATCTGAGTAGATATCTGCAGATCTACAATTTTTTCCCGGGAATATAGAAATAGTTACTATTAAAGTAATTATTGGTGATCCCAAAAAGCGAGACTCGATTAGATCAATAAATAAAGTTGATTTTGTCTCATTTCTCAAATTGAATCCTTATACATTACAGAAATACAATCGATATTTAAAGTAAATCTAACATACAATTAAAAATGATAACCTGTCAAATACAACATACAATTTTTACAACACAACCCTCTCCGACAAGAAAGTATAAAATTATATCACACATTTTTTTCTACCATATGCTAGATACCGCCTTAGCGATACCCTTTGTGTACAAAAGAAAAACGAACGATTATTCATTTGTCGGGCGCTGTGACAGCGTGAAATAATAACCCAATAACCCAGAGAAAGCACCACACGTGGGTGTCGTCGCCATTATTTCCACTAATCCATACATAACATGTGTTCGGCGGGCTTTCTCATAGATAAAGGAAAGTAAAATTGGCGATAGTCTATTGTTGTGTACATATGCATTTGTTTATGAGATTAAAACAAATGCAACATGTTATAGAATATGGAGTGTGGCAAATATTCATGAACAGGGCGGGATTAAGGTAAAGTCGGTATATATGGAACACCATTCATGTTTTCGGTAAGAAAACTATGACAATATTATTTAAAATATGCACTTATTATTTCATTAGACAAAGGATTTAATATTTTAACGAGACCGGGCAGTCAAAAATATAATTCTTAAATTAAAACAAAATAAAAATAAAAAATCGAAAACAATCGAAAATCAACCTCTTAAAAAACGTGCTTGTAATATGGACCACAGTAGTCCATATTACACGCTTGATACCTTAATACAGGATTATCTATATTAAGTGGTTAAAAAAAAAATTTTAATTTATTTTGTTGTTTTTATTTAAAACTTATATGTTGTCACTGTAAAAAAAGTGGTGTAGCAAAGAGTACGCGGGCAGAACGTCCGTAATAGGCACACAATTTAGTGGGCACCATCATGAAGATTTGTACTAAAAAAAATCTTTTTGCGGAAGCGAATAGTTGTAAAGTACTGGATGGTTAATATAATTTTCATACTATTTGCCTCATCACGATTCTGGTTAATTATTACACCTCATAGCCGTACAATACCTCATAGTCCCAATACCCGCAACCACGTGTATTTAAAAAAATTGTTATCGCCGAGGCAATAATTATTATGTGGATTAACAGCACTGTTCATATAGCAACCCTTATATCTACATGTTTAAACAGCAATATAATTAATTTAAACAACTTAATACAAGAAAAATTTAAACTAACTTAAAAAAAATAATCAAAAATGACAAATTTCATTAAGTTGCCCTCAATGACATACCGGTACTTTAAACACTGTCACGTTAACTAACGCAGTTATTTAGAAGTGTAAGCTTAGATACATATTAATTGCACACCCCAAGCAGGCTCTGCTTGGAAGTGTGTTCTACTCTCGTCCTAAAATTTTTTTTCGTATATAAATTGATAAAATGAGTATTATATCTTAAATTTCTTCAGTATCTCACTTACATTTTTACATTTTCTGATAGAAAACATTACAGTCTCCATTTTTGCTTAGTTTAATATCGATTGGTTTTAATTTTCTGTTATAAAAATATAAATAAAGTTCAATTTGTCGATTTAACCCGCTTTTTTGATAGAAACGCCGAACTACAGGCTATAATTCGAAATAAATTTGCACCAATCCTTTTGAATTCACTTCATCTATTATCAGAATAGAACCCTATTAAAACTCAACAAAATTGGATAACTAGAAATAACGAAATTTGCAGTTTATTTAAACAAAAATTCATATTTTGACAAGAATTTTTTTTACAAATAGAGTAATTGCTATTTATAATTTATTAATAGTAGTAGGCGCTATTTCTTCATATGTCACTTCAAATTCCATAATTATTATATTGTGTTAATTAATATATAAATACATGTACAATGTACATCGATACGTGCTGTATTTTAATTATTTTATTCAAAGCCAATCAATCTTTTTAATCAAGATAAAATCTGGTAAGTTTGCATTTTTAAAACAAATATATTATATACGTCATATAACCTATAAACGTTACATTGTTGTTTCATTTTAAATGCTAGACATCAGGTGAACACAGCTGTTATCGCTGCAATATGTGGATGTATTTATCTTTTTAATTATTATTAGATATTAATTAATTCATTTACTTTATACATTTTACAAAAAAATATGTTATAATTGTAAATTAAAATGATTGTTGTTTTATTACAATACATCCTAAATTTAAATAAAAAAAGGTAATAATCGATTGATATCAAGATTCATTGTTGATTTTCTAAAAAATCTTAATGAGTGATAAACTTCATATTATATATTTATATAATATTAATTACCTCCAATCTTTTTTTCAAACATCCTTTTAAGTTTCACCAATTATATTGTACCTGTACCGTATTTATTTGATATTATAAGTTAATACATTTTTTTATGTTTTAGGGGTGTGCATTTTATGGCCTAGCCATAGTATTTTGTCTTTATTTTTATATTAAAAGCGAGATTAGTATAATTTTTGTTAAAATAAAAATGCAAAATATAGCAATCTGCCATGTTAAATGGAACACCAATCAGAGCGAATGACGTCACGTATCAGTAAACGTCAAAAGTGATTGACTTTTATTTTAGACAAATATCAATTCATCTTACAAGATTATTAATTTAAGAACTTAAATATACTTTGGAATTCATTTTTAACACATAAAATAATTAAATTATTGTCTTACTCTGAATGTTTGATTATTGTTGACAAGGAGTGTGACGTCACAACTCTGAAATATCACCTGCAAGCGTTTTGGCGGCAAATTCAAAATTAGTTTTAACAGAGTAAATTTTTGCGATTAAACCTTTATTTTCTGCAGAAATAAGTATTTTTTTGGAAATAGGAGACACGTAGGATCATTATAGAATAGTTTTTTTTTAAATAAGTCATTTTAATTTTCCCTAAAATATGTTAGTCTGTCTGTCGGTTTACGCTGTAACTCAAATGCAACAAATCGTAGAAGGATGAAATTTTGTATTTAAAATAAAAATTCGTCTTGGAAAAAAACCTCCTGTTTTTAAAAACATAAATGAATTTTTACTAGTAGGTACTTTTGTCAATTTTCTTTTATTTTTCGATTTTTTTAGAAACTGTGAATTAGAGAATAATATTTTAAATAAAAGTTGTAAAGAATATTATTAAATATCTATAATTTATTTTCTCTCAATTTTTTTCTATCTTTAATCAGTTCGCGAGAATTTTTTTAAATAAAATATAGAATCACGTACACTGTTCCTTATCAAGTTGCACTTATGAATACCTATTAAAATTATGTTTCTAAATTCTAAAGATGATTTTTGGTGACTCTCTCTTCTTTACGTGAGGTTTCTTATTTTTTACTAACTGAAATTACTTCAATTAACTAACGTATTTCAAAATAATAAAAATGAAATAGAAAAACTAATATGAGTAACGTCTCGAAATTACCCCCCTTCACGTAACTTGATGAAAAAAAACTTTTTTTTTTGACAAAATAACTCCTCGAGATTACCTCATATTAATTTTAAATTTGCTTTATATTCTTTAGCTCATTAAAGCTCAATTTAATCTAGATTCCCCAAAAAAAACTATGTTGCGGCATTTTTTATTTATTAAAATTACCCGGAAGTATTTTTATTTTGTCACAAAACTTTTCGTAATTATTTAATTTTTACAAAATAAAACATTTCTTGTCGTAAAAAAACATATATGATATGATTTTAAGATAAAATATATTTAATAATAATATTTTTTTGTTAATAATTGGCAGAAGTAATTAACGATATCCGGTAGACAAACCGATTTTTTTATAATCTGTGTTAGATCTAAGAATTGACCTTCGCGGAGACATCTGCCCTTGTTGGATTTAAAGTAAATCATATTTAAATTTGACTAGTTAATATGTTCCGACATATGCATGCATACAGGGAATTTTGTATTTTAATATTAACACAGACAGAATCAAAATATCCAATTTGTATTGAAAAAGTCACTTTTTAAAATATTTCGAGAGATTAAAATTTGATGGCTAATAGAAATTAAAAATGATTAATAACATAAAATGTATATATTTCTTCTTTGATGTATGTACATATGGTTCTCACAAGGGGGGGGGGGGCTAATACACACTAGGGAAGAGGGACTCAACAAGCGTTTTTTGGTTGTCATCAAAAAAATGTTTTAGATTTCTTAGCAGGATACAGTGACAAATATTTTGAAAAGTGAACAGCAAAAAAAGAGTCAATTTCACCTCGTATTCTTTTGACCCCCCCCCCCAAAAAAATAAAATAATCGGGTTATGCTACATGTAGAAAAGGGTCCATTGAACAACTTGACATGGGGGCTCTCGATAAGACCATGTAAGTATATCAATTAAAAACTTCAAATCACTGAAAAGTAACATATCTGCTTTTGTAAAAAAAAACACAAACATATCGATTTTATTTATAAAAATTAGAGATGACAAATCCAAATCAATCGCATGACAAAATAAGGAAAATCATGTTAAATGTTATCCACAGATTATGTACCTTACTGTTCTCATATGTCGTATATATACATATGCCATTTATTTACCAAAAATATTAATTTGATACTATAGTCTGTTGCCGGGAATTTGGCGGTATGAACCGTGAATCGTATCATCAAATCTTAAGTGAAAGATATTTTTTACTGGTGCATTGAAACGGGTGTTACCCGGGTTAATAAAATATTTAAACCGTAAATTATTGAATTCTTTATTCAATTATATGGCTACTATGTTTTTATATAAATGACATTTGTATGCTGTGGCATCAAGAAAACAAAACACGATTTTTTTTAATCTTTTGATGTTAAATCTTAAGTTTTCATAAAATATTTATAGCTAAGACACGCACCGAAAAATTATCTAGTTATTAATGAAAACCGCACAAAAATCGGTTCAGTTATTTCCGAGTTTTATAGAGGTGGAGATTATTAGCTACTATATTTGGTACTACTGTATTGAATCTCGAAAGACAGTGATGCTTGCAAATACCACTAAAATATACAGGTGCAAAATTATTTAGTCAGCAGTAAACCTTATAATTTATTGTTTTTCATAGAAAATGGATACAAGGCTGCAGATAATTCGATTATTATATATATTAAATATATACATAAAAAAGCCCTAACTAAAATTTAATTTATGCCCCAACATCCAATGCCCGTTCTTCTTGTCAGACCAATATTCTAAGTTTAAACTAATTATGAAGAATAGAAGGTACATTAAATTCACTAATTGCAGTGGTAAAACCATAATCAGAAGAAAAAAAAAATATTTTCAATAAAAAAAATTAAGATTGACAAAATTTGAATCTAAAAACTACAATTACATTCAGGTGATTCTTCTATGGAAGAATATATCGCCATAAGTAGTCAATACTATAAATAAAAAATATATTTTTTTTTGCAAGAGAAATTCTTGGGTTATACGTTATCCTCGTATCCAAAGTACTTTTTCACATAAAAAAATACCTCGTTTCATAAAATGCCCGAGATACAAATAAAACATTGTTTACGTAATTTTTTTGATATGTCAGAGTATTTATTTTATTTTTATTAAATGAACTATAAAATAATCATTAATTTTTATGTGTTTTGGCATAACTCCGACAAATATGCACCAATATTTAAACGTTTGTTTAAGAGTATACTCCCGAGATGATACCATTTAAATTTTATCAGAATCTGACAATTTACTTCAATAAAGGAAATGGTTTTTAGTTTTTCTCTAGGTATATATTTTTTATGTATTTTCGGACATAACTCCGACAAATATGCACTTATTCGGTGAATTTTTTTGGTTTGAAAGAATACACTTCCGAGGTGATTTCATATAAATTTCATCAAAATCTGATACGCTACTCAAAAGAAAAATATAAAAAACTTAAAAAAACACTGAAAAATATTAATAATTAAATTTAATAGTTTTTGTAGTGGCAAGCCAATAAAAATTAAAAATAAGAAAGAAACCCGACTTCAAAAATTGTTTTTAATTATTAATATTTTACAATGTTTTTAGAGTTTTTGTTTTTTGACGTCAATTTTATTCATTTTTTAAGTTTTTTATTAGATTCGAATTATGCCAACCTTAAGAAAATATTGAAAAGAAAATAATTATTTTGCAACGCACCCAATATTGTTAATATTTTTATAATAAAAAAATGTTAAGTTCTATTAAAATAGCAAAAGAATTTCAAATAAATATATTCGACATGGTTATAAAGATGTCAAATAAAATTACATGATCACAATACTTACTTTCTTACACCATGTAAGTATAAGAAAGTAAAAATCTATATGAAAACCTATATTTTAGATATCAAATAAAATGAACAAAAAATATATAACCAAACCAAGTGTTGCTGAAACCTGTGTCGGCAACTATAAAAACACAAAAAGCGCAATTATGTAGTTGAAATTATTAACAAACACCAGGCATGAATTATATAAAACGTATATTTGTTTGTAAATATCTTCATTTACAATCGTAAAACTTTTGTTTAATTATTGTTAAGTACTAATTAACATATCATCGACTTAATCAACTGAAAATATTTTATTTATTTTAAAAAGGTTATTAGGTTACTGTGACAGTTATATTTTTTATTAGTTGTTTTAACACACAAATTATTATAGTATCACCGTTGGAATAAAGAAATATTCATTTTATTTCAGTAGTTTATTGTTAGTACCAACTTGAATAAAGAATTATCAAGTTTTTAGGGATTTAAAAATAATTATTGAAACAATGTAAAGTTGTAATGTAAGAAGATGGTAATTATGAGAGTTATTTTAAAAATGACGCACGAAGAAAAATGAAATCGATTTTTTTAATAAAAATTACAGTTGCCGATTAAAAATTTCAATTTTGTATCAAAAAAAAAAAAAAAAACTATCAGTTTTAACATGTACCTGCTGTTAATTGAATAACTTCTATAATCTCCATTGTAATTTTTATAATGCGCTATTTTTACTACTTTCGTAAAAATATCATTTACATGATTTATTCAACTAATTATTCGAAAGTTGAATTATTTGTTAATAAAGTGCTATACAAATTATTTCATTTCATATAATAAATTATTATATATTATAATATATTATTGTATAGAATTAATTATATTAATAGTATATTTTTTATTGGTATAACAAATTCAACTATACCAATAATAGATTTCGATTCTTCGCAAGAATTACAATATTTTGGACCGTTTCAAGATTACTACGCTAAATAGTATAATATTTCTTTAAAAATTGAGTGATTGTTATGAAATATTTTTCTCCATGCAGAAAATAAAATTTTATAATTCATTTCTTTGCATATCTGGCAAAAATATGTCAGGTACATATAATATACCCCTTTATTTTAACATTAGACAATATAAAGAATAAAACTAAGTAAAAGTAATAAGTAGGTATCATAAAGGTTATGGACATAGAAATATGGACTGTGCATTCTATATTACTGTAATGTGTATAATTTGGTTCACATATGTAAGTGAAGATAGAGATATAACCCAATCAATACTCTATCTTTTTTACACTGTAGTCGTATAAATATATTTTATTTATATACTATATAATAATACAAAAATAGATACAACAATAATTAAATATTTATTATGTTTAACAATTACAACAGTTGAACGCTGGTAACCTTAGTGCTGTCCTGTAGCAGGCGCTTGCATATCAGTTATCTATATCTTCTCAGTACGGCCGGGCGTGTTTATATACCCGTCGATCCGTGGTGGGGTGGCGTGACTTAAGCCGGTATCGGCACAGACTTGTCTACGCTCTTATCAGTTTCTGATGTATAAAATAATTTTGCTACAACACTAATATTTTACAGAAAAATAAGTTTAGACACAATACATTCTTTATCTCGTTCTATTATGACAACTGTTTTTCAAACAGTTAAGTGGTCCATGCTCCATCTGAAGATTGGGTTTAATCAGTATATGTTAAAAAATTGAGTGGGAAAGGGAAACCAAGAAAGAAAAAGAGAAACAGAAGAATAAAAATGTATTTAACAATTTTTGCAAATTATTTATTTATCATATAGCAAACTTTATATATTAATAAATAATATTCCTTTATTTTGTTTGTACTTAATAACTTACAATATACGTTTTATTCATAGACTTATAGAATGGATTGAGCAATAGCCTCACAAAAATGACCACTCTCTTTAAAGAGACAAAGCGAATATGTAGCAAATACCTTTCTCTTTTCTGTAGGTCTGTAATGACTGCAAACTTGTGACGTGACCAATTAGAATTCTAGAAAGAGACAGGTATTGGCTACATATTCACTTTGTCTCTTTCACACTTTTTCGCCAGTATTTACTTAACAGTTGGATAGGAAATGCTCAGTCAATTATATAAGTCTATGGTTTTATTAAACTAGATTCTTTCAATGATATATTAACCTAATTCTTCAACACTAAAATTTTTTCTTTCGTTTTTTTTTTCAATTATTTACATCTCAAAAAACCGGTACATATTCAACCAAAAAAAAACCTAACTACCAAAAACAAAATCCTTAGTATCATATGTTACATATATGACAATTTCCACATATTAATGGTTGGTTAGCCAAGCGTGGGTTTCTACGGCACAAGCTCCAGTTTAGAAGCCCAACGTTCATCCAACATGTGCCCAGCACACGCGTGCAAGCAACCGTGAACCTATGGGGGGAGGATACCCATTAACGATTGCCAATCAAAATATGCGCCCTGTAACGAAATGCTTATAAATATTTTCTAATTTAATTCTGATTATACGGACCCAAGGTTTATTGGATTTTATTAGGGCAAATATCGGTAGCTATAAACGTGTATAATGAGTACACGAAAAAAAGAAACCTAAAGAATTAGTTTTTCCCTGTATATTTTGGTAAGCGACAACCTATTATTATAAAATATTTTTGTAATAGTATAATTTTAGGCTGTAGGTAATGTTTGCAGTTTATCCATCAATTTATATTGAGTATTTGCAAACATTATTACAGTTTCAGACTGTAAAAAATATTTTAGAATAATAGGTTGTCGCTTAATATCTGGGATGTTCAGGAACAAACTGTAATTTTTCAGTTATTTTTTTCCGTGTATGTTACTATAAAGTTCAACGTCTCTCTGTCTGTTCGTTTGTGCGCTTATAATAATTCATTCATTTATGTAATTCATAGATGTTCATTGCCCCGATTTTAGTATGTATTATGTTACGTTAGGTAACATAAAAAATAAGCAGTAACGATAATATTAAAACAATTTGGAAAAAATCGTAAATATCTCGACTCCTATGCGAGATAGGGGATTATTTTTCTCACTAAAACCCCCACCTCAATAGAATTTTTCAATCGGATCTAATGAAACTAATTACAACCCTCTATATGTAACAGGGGGTTAAATATTAACTCCCATGCGAAGCCGGGGTGGGTCTACTAATTTTTCAATAAAAAATACAATTTTATTTATTAATTATATTAATTATTGACCTTTTTTCATTCACTAACTGATAAAATACCATAATAAGATAATAGAAAAAAAATTATCTCAATAAAAAGGTTGTCAAAACTCATAGTGATTTTTTCAATAATATTTTATTTATTGCCAAATTCCATTCGATATTACTTTTTTTAATTACATAAAAATATATAGAAAATACAAAAAAGCCGTTTTTTCCATACGGTATCGATTGCAATATAATCAAATGAGAGCTTTTCCATGTAGACCAACCCGGCTAATTTGCCGACATCGGAAAATACTGCCGGCATTGATCTCGACATCGAGATGAGACTTACTCGTGAATACCCCTTCTGACCCCTCACTATGCTAAAATAAATTTCTCGCCTTCTTAAAGTATACTATATTGACCAAACATTAAAAAAAGTACATATTCGCTGGGTGCAAAGTAGGTAGTGGAGGAAACGAAATCGATCACAGCGCACAACGTGGCAAAAAATAACACTTTGGGTCGACTAACTGTCATTTTTAATAGACTCGTTTTTAACTGAAAATAGAAAGGTCAGCATGGTTAATCCCACTATAGATTATGTGCAAGGGGGTGGAGTTAGAAATAATATCGATGCGAGTGTTCGTGGTGAGCAATATTGTAAAATTATCGGCGCCAAAATTTGAGGTTATGCTGTCAATGTAAACGAATTAATTATTTCTCTATTATACGTCATAATTAAAGAAAAAAATATACCCAAAAAAAATAATTTTCACGTACCTTTTATGCTATACTATTTATAATGTATGCAAACAGCTAAATTAAATGATATTTGTTTAATAAAAAATTTCACGGTATTAAACATATTAAACAATGATAAAAATAGAGTTAAATCCATTCAATCCTTCTCTATTACCCGCTAGCGGCGCTAATAGACTTCGTGCACATAGCTAATAGTCTAAATTAATCGTCTAAAATGTATATATTACGATATTTTATTGAAATTATTTGTTTGTTAGTACGTCAAAGTCCACCCAAGTTGCTACTAAAGTCCACCCATTAGTTGGCGCTGTCATCGCGCACGCTGCGAATACCAAATACATATACTATACGGCCTGATGAGCATTTAACTAATCAAATAAGACCACAAAAACATTGATTAGATTGAATACAATACTTAATCGACTGATGCTATATAAAGTTATTAAGTTAAAATAGAAAAAAGGCATTAAATTATTTAAAACGTTTGTCATTTCGCGGTTGCAATAAATAACAGCAATTATTCCAAACCCATCTAGTGACCATATTTCAAACGATATCAAGTAGTTCCCATAGGAAATTATAATGGTTCGATCAGATAACAAGTGACAGACGTTGGCACCACTGAATAAATGATTGCACAACCCCTATACACATCCACTTGTATGTATATTTAATCGATGGCTGCAATTCAAATGATCCTTTGTTTTGTTCATTGATTTTGATCAGCGCATCCATGTAAATATCAGCAGGAAGTAATTTTCCCCAAGTCGGTTTTTTTTATTGAAAGATTTGTAGCTGTCTGTTTACTTTTTTAATAATAATTTTATAACCTATAAAAAATTTGTCATGTTCGAGTCGAGTCTTGCGTATTATTGTCCCGTACCATACAATTTTTCAATTTATTCAAACATGTTAATTTGATTTTTGTAGACACAATTTCATGAACATAATTGTAATTTAATTATCTGGTTTAAATGGTTCAAATCATAGACATCGACTGCCAGTGGCGTAGTTAGGTGGGGGGGATCGATGCCCTTAATGCCCCCCTAACTACGTCATTAAGGGGATCAATCCCCCCCATAAGTCTACAAAAATTATAAGACAATTATGATACACGAGTATTTTTTCAATAATGAATACATAAGTGAAGAATATAACAAATTTTTGTACTATGCACTACATAAAAGATGATTTCTATAATGAAAAATATAACTTTATGAGATTTATGAGATTACTGTCATACCTCCCCCCCCCTACATCGTAAAAAGTTATCTACGCCACTGTCGACTGCGCTTTCTGTATTAACTTAATATGTAAAATTTAGTTCACAAAAGTGAAGATGAAGATATGTATAATCTAACTAAAACTCTATATTTTTTACAATCATGTTTAAATAAAGACAAACATAAACCCAGAATACCATCTATCTATCTATGTCTATGGTTCAAATTCAAATGGTCTAAATTCATAGCTAAGTTTAAGACCAATTTAAAAAATATCAATATAAAATAGTTCAAATCTTATCGAAAAAATGGCAGCACATTGTATTTCATAATTAATGGTAGGTACCGTATACGTATAGGTATATTATAATTTTATAATTTAGATTTATTTTTGGAAAAAAATGTGTTAAGTGCTGAAAATTTTCATTTTATATCGGCATCATTCACATTTTTCAGATTTCTCACATTAATACTTTCGGAAATATGGATAGGGGGATAAAATATTTTAAATATATTTTTTTTATTAGTTCAACAAAGATTTTAATGAAAATAAAATGTTTGCACATTTAAATTCCTTGAATTTTCAACTTTCATCCCCCCCCCCCTTCAAAGAAAAATATGTATTTCTTATAACTCAGCATTGTTATTGGCCATGTTTACTATAATTATATAAAATCTCAGCTTTCTAGGTCAAATGGTTCAATAACTAGAAACGGTATGACAAATAGATTCTATAATTTGTTCCTTTTTAGGGTTCCGTAGAAAACTAGGAACCCTTATAGTTTCTCCATGTCCGTCCGTCCGTCCGTCCGTCCGTCCGTCTTCAAAAATTTTGAGATAATAAGATGAAATTTGGTATACGGTCATAGATTAATGACCCAAAAACAGAAATGATAAGATTTTTGTAAAAAAAATATTTTTAGGCCCCCTTTTCATAAAATGAAGTGTTTTCAAAAAAAAAATTTCACCTACCCCATTGAGTGGGATGTCATTAGAAAGGTCTCCTAAAATGCAACAAAAAATGTCTCAGAACTTTTTGGTTTTAACCCTTTAATCACGATGTATTTGCTCTCCAAAGTCGTTAAAAAAGCGCCCCCCCCCCCTCTATTTTCTAAACTATCAATTTAAAAAATCTGAAAAAAATTCCAGAATGTAGCTTTTAATTAGTACTTTCACTGAAAATTATAACTAACATTGTCAAAAATATTTTGGACCCCCCATTCTATAGACTGAAAAGTGAACTCTCATTTTTTCCCCACTTACCCCATTGAGTGGGGTGTCATTTACTAGGTCTCTTAAAATGCAATAAAAAATGTCAGATAAGTTTTTGATTTCAACCCTTCAGTCACGAAATATTTGCTTTTTAATGTCGCTGTCAGAGCGTCCCCCCCCCATCTATTTTCTAAACTATCGATTCAAAAAATCTGAAAAAAATTCAGAATGTAGCTTTTAATTAGTACTTTCACTGAAAATTTTAACGAACATTGTCAAAAATATTCTGGACCCCCCTATCATAGATTGAAAAGTTAACTCACATTTTTTTCATTTACCCCATTGAGTGGGGTGTCATTTGATAGGTCTCCTAAAATGCAATAATAAAAGCCAAATGACTTTTTGATTTTAACCCTTTGGTCACGAAAATTTTGAAAAAACTTTTTTTTTATAAATCGTAGTGAGAATGTCTACGGAACCCTATCATGTGCGTGCCCAACAAGCACTTGCCCGTTTTATTTTATTTCGATTTCAGTTCGGGTCCCTAACTAAAAAATGAACATCACGACGTTATAATTGACTCCAGGGTGGTACTTTGCGTTATTTTTCTCTTTTAAGATATTATCCATTTCAATATTTGATGAAACGTTGTCAAAGACCAAATATAACGACCAAAAAAATAGATTAATGTTTTATTTGATGTTTTAAAGCATAAATATTAATTTTCAATTTAATGCTTTCATTTAATTAATTAATATTTGTAATTGATTGACATATAATTGCCATTATTTATTACAATCATTAAATGATAAATTGGCAATGCTATATAAAAATTATCAAGTTTTTATATTTCAGTATATTAACTATGTATGTTTAATGGCTGTTATTTTAAATTGATTGTCTGACATCTATTATGTTCGATAATATAATGTTGATATTTAATAAATACGTCAAATTTGATAAAGGACCCCGCACATTCCGTATGGCAACTGGCTTTCCGTGAAATTCGCTAAATTAATTTTTAGTGTATTGTAGTTTTTGTGATGCTGATCAAAAACTCTCACAAGTACAACTTCAAAAAATGAACCGTTTCGGCGATAAAAATTTTTGAAGATGAAAAATTGAAATTGAAGTTTTAAATCTTTTAACATTTTCAAAGTTACAAATAACTCACATTAATAATATATCATTACTAATTTACATAAATTTCTTGTGGAATTTATTTTTATTATTTAATTAAAATAATTGATGATTTGCACAGCATTTATTTTTTTGTCATCAAAATCTTTGTTATATTATTTCATTTAAGTTTGCAGTGGTTATGTGATTTGATGGTATGAATCGTGTATCGTACGGTCAAATCACTCAATCTTAATTTTTCATGGGGTATATTAGTTTTGTTGTTTACACACCATAGTAAACAAATTAATAATTACATTTTTCATCATTGTAGTATCATTAATAACAACTTTCCTCTGAAATAGCATTAGTGAAAAACTAGAATAGCCAAAAAGCATTAAAACAATAAAAACTCAAATAAAACTTTAATTTAATTTTTTTTCTTGAAAAATTTTTATCGCCGAAACAGTTCATTTTTCGAGGTTGTGCCCTTGAGAGCTTTTGATCAGTATCAAATAAACTACAACATACCAAAAATTTTGCGATTTTCATGGAAAGCCAGTTCCCATAAGGAATGTGCGGGGTCCTTTAAAATACATAAATTTTACTAAACTTGTCAAAAAATTTACTTTTTCGAAAAAAAAACTGGGTCAAAAAAATACTCACAAAAGTATCATTCAAAAACAATTTATGTAATTAAAATTTTAGATTCACAACTATTAATTTTTAAACTTAATAAGTTTTCACATACTAATAAAAGAAATTGTATAATCGTTCACTAGGTTAAATTTATGTCTTGAAAATATTTTTTGACTTTAGTTCTTCGATATTTTTCGAAATTTTAAAGGGAAAACTATACTTATACTAGTCTTCTTCTTTTTCATGAATTATTGTCTACTAGCTTAGTCTTTTCAGACATCATCTACGACGTTAATGATGTCTGGCGTAGATTCTACGTGGTTGATTGTTACTTAGAGAATTTGTTGTGGGCGTGTTAGGGAGCATAGGGACACAAAATGAAATAGGAATTTGCTGATGTGCAAATCATAGCAGATAGAAACAAACAGGGTGGCCGGGGTTAGAGAATTATGTAAGGGGTCACATGAGTTATCTTATGCCATTATTGCCCAGTATTATAAAAAATTGTTTAGATCAAAATTTATCCAAACGCTTTTTTACAGACTATATATTAAATTTAAATGACAGTTGCATGGCATTAATTAAGAATTAATAAATCACTGATCTAAAAACAGTGGTGATTGATGTACCTACACTATACACAGTTTTACATCATTATAAATGTATTACCACTACTCTCAAATCTATATATAGGTCACAACAATTTAACACCTCGCTGAAAGCGTTTAATCATAGAATAACCAATATGTAGAAATACATAAAATATAAAATATGTTTGAACAGTTAAAAGAGTGAATAAATGAAATAATATTATTAAAAAAAAGAGAGATGGACGGACAGACAGAACGAAACTATATAAGAGTTTTTTATAAATTATTTCATAAGTTTTTATTTGATTTTTATTTCTGAATCATTTTTGTATTTCACTAATTTTGATTTTTGAGGTAACTGATTACTAAAAGTCGTTTATTACATTTTTACTGTATTATACATTTACATGTATGTAATTAAACCTGCGAATAACATATTTTATTTTCAAATGATTTCAAAGTGGATTTAACCGTTTTGACTACTGAACTAGGCACATACTTAGTGTTTATTATTTGTAAAGTTATAAAATTTATACGTTAACACTTTAAAAAAATGTATAACATTTCCCCTCATTATAACCGCCTCAAGTATTTATTATAATTACATAAAATTTTCATTAGAGCACGTGCATTTTATACAAGTGTCCAATTTATTGTTTAGTTTTAAGTAAAATGTCGTGTATGTGTTGAAAAACTAATTTATAATTTTTGGGGTTGTTTGAAACAATGCACTGAAATTAAAAGTTTCCGCGATAAAAAACTGTTAACTAACAATTCTAGTTTTTATTTTAATATGTAGTTAGACAATTTTTCAAAATAAATAACCCTATTCATCTCATTTTGCAGTCAGTCTATCTGTCTGTCTATATTCGTAATATATAATAATCTATAAACTTAAAGTTTTAACACTAAAAAGAAGGGAGCAGTTTTTTAAGGGTAATTTCAATTTCAATTTTGAATAATTCAAAAACTACTCCCGTCTTTCTAGAATTTACAGAAAGGGAGCTTAAGTTAGGTTAAAACTTTTTATGGTGTGGGTCTTAATAGGTATAATTTGATTCCACTTTTTTCTACTAAAAATGGGCACTTTTCGGACCAAACAATATTAGAGACCACATACTTTATTTTTTTACTATTGATGAAGTATTTAAAAATATTAATTTAAATTAATATTTTTAAATATTAAATTTCCATACTAAAATTCAAAATTTCAATTTTATAAAATATTTTAAGACTTTTGCGACATCTAGTGATATATTTATAGCAAACTAATAATATAGCTGGTATGCAAACCTTTTTAACAATATGCTATTATACATACATACACTCATCTCTCGATTTCGAAACCTTCGATTTCGTAACCGCTTGATTTCGAAACGGGCCAAACGCGCGATTTGCCAACCTTCTCCAATCCCCTCCATAATACTACCGTGATTGCTATCTCCGCGCGTAATTTAAATTCACCAATCAACGTTAAGGTCGGCACGGTGGTGGGGGCCCCTCTCGACGTTGTCAATTGAAGCGATTTAATTACCAACAACGTTGTGAAATCGAGCGATGAGTGTACATATAAATTATGACGTCTTTAGATTTTTAATATAGGCAATATAATTAACATTACAGTTTTTCGTTGGCATACAACTTTTCAGCTACATATCGCAAAGATGAAATTTCAACCGAGTATGTAAAGCCTCTCGATGAAACCTAGTTCACACTAGGCTAATATTTTAGTGACGAATAATTTAGTAACTAAATGTGTATGAACTGACTTTAGTCGAGTCATTAGAAAAACAATTTAGTCGAGTCCAGTGGCGTAGCGAGGGGGGGGGGGGGGCAGTTGTCCCCGGGCGCCATGTGCTAGGGGGCGCCAAAATAAGAAAAACATAATATCATAATTTATATATATTTTATAGTTAATTTTGCTATCCTGTATATACGTGGAACTGTCCCACACAAAAAAGCTTCAATGTATGATAACGAGGTTCAGAAATGCAGTCATCAAAAAAATATAGGATAATTTAAAAAAAATCGAATTTTTACTAATTTTCAAACAGTTATATCTCCGCGACAAATGATTGAATTTTCATTATCTATAGCTCATTCGTCAGCTTGTACTTTCTAGTTTTTGAATCAAGAGCCCAATTATTTTTTATCATCCTTTGCCGCTCTGAGATAAGCTGATAAGGGTTAAAACAGTTTGATAAAATATCCCTTAATATTTTATAAGCTTTGAAAGCGTAAAATTTTAGCAAAAATTTGTTTACGAGAAATTCAATGAAAGCGTTTGAAAGCATGTTCTTTTCTCTTGAAAATACGATTTTTTCATCCCGTACAATTTTTTTTACCGCGTTGTTCGCTGTCAAAGTAAAAATAACACTTTTGACTCTAAACTTCTGTATATCCTAAAATAATGATCGCACAATAATCGAATTGACATCAAAAAATTTACATATGATTTTGTAAAAAAATTCCTCCCATGATTTTTTTCGTTTTTAAAATGGTATTTTCTTATTTATTAGTTATTTGTAAAAAATGGCAAAACCTTAAATGCTAACGTGTTTTTTTTTTTTTTGTTAATAGTGTCCCAAAAAAATCAAAAATTGTAAATTGCTGTGACTTTTTTAGAGTATTTTATCCATCTTCTTTCGCAATGAAAAACAATAAGAAATGGAAAATTTTGAAACTACCGTAAATCCGCTAAAAATGATTCAATTTTAATGAGCCAGGGCATTTTTTGAAGCTAATACTTTTTTTTAATAATAAATTCAAAAAATTAAACCCCACTATTCCGTGCCATACATCCAAAGAAAAAAAATTCCCAACAGTATTTAATAGCATACAATTATTATTGTTTTTTTTTTATTTATTTAATATATATTTTGCGTCATTATTTTTGTTATTTAAAATCTCCAGTACACTCGATGCATGGAGGGGGGGGGGGGGCAAATTTATGTCCTGTCCCCGGGCGCCAAGTACTCTCGCTACGCCGCTGGTCGAGTCCATCCATTTTGTTGTATTTTTGTTCGAATTGTACCCTCGCTCCCTTCATTAAATACTGATTGCGATATTTTTAATTTAATTCATTATTTTACGCAAAAATTAAGTACCTACTAAAGATAAGGTGACCAGAATCATAAAAATAAAAAAGAGGACAAACGTACCATTCAGAAAATGCTTCGAAAAAAGGTCACTTTATTTTTGGACCTCGAAAATTTTATAAACATTTATTTTTAAATTTTTTTAAACTGTATTGATTCACTTTTCTTGCAAATATGTACTCGATATGTATTGTACAATATACAATATAAATTCACCAATTGACGTTTATGTTAGCACGGTGGCGAGGTAACGACATGTTATATCTATCAAAATTGGTAGATTAATGAGAAATGGAGAAAACAAATACTAGTTAACTTACTATCCTAATGTAATGAAGGCTTTATAATTAATAATACATAAGTTTTAATTATTATTTAAAGTAAAAATATACTTGAAAAAAATGTATAGTATTTATTTATTATTCTTTTATTATACAAAATATTTTACATCATACAATATTTTAGACTTACATTTATATAATATGTATATGACTTGAAAAATGACTTACATTTGTAATATTACTACATACGAAACTTTTGGCAGTGATATATTTCATTCCATTTTCTTTTAATTCATAAATACATAACTGCTTTGACAGTAAAATGGTAAACAAATAAAATAAAAAATATATTTAGGAACATCACATTATTTAAGGCACCAAAATAACATTTCTTTTATTTGTTATTCATTATCGCATAATTTTTTTATTTATAATTCTATAAAAATACAAAACGATAAATGTACAAATTTTTTTGAATTGTTAATAATCACATTACTATAATGGCAATAAAATACAAAAGTACGTTTCTTTCACTATTAAATATGTCTTTGAGTTAAAAGAGATTCGAATTAATTAAAGTTTAAAAAAAATTGTTTTAAATATTATAAATATAACTTATTTACTTTTACATTTTATACAAAAGTAATAATAATAAATTCAAACCTAATTATTAAACTAAGTCAATATCTGCATAGATTAATATAAATACATACTGGACTTTAAGTCCAATAGTAACTGATGACCTAGCTTCAAATGATACCGCATACCATCCCTCAAAATATCGAATTAATTTTATACTACACTCTTTATAAAAAATCTGACAAACCCTCAATTTTCAATTTTGTAATTTTTGTAAGCTCGTTGACTTTTGTAGTAATCCTTTGAAGTTAAGCCACCAGCCACTGATATTTAGTCGTATTTAAAAATATATATTAAAAATTTATAATATTCAAAACAATCCAAATCTAAACAAGTGATGCCCGGTATTATGTTCCCAAGCAAAAGCAAATTTCAAATTAGCTTTAGCTTGGAAGTAATTTCTTAACAACACCGGTCATTTAAAAGTCTATTAAATGCACCATTTCAGAGAGTTATGTTTACTAATATTTATAACGTATTATCTGGCCTATCTCTAGATCTAGTACGGAACCGTCTGTGGTAATGTCTTGTCCTAGGTCTATCCACTATATCAGGTCCCGCAGGCCTCGTTAGTTCCGCCGCAACTACTTGGGGTCTTGTTGGTTCTATCACTTCTCCAGCACGTCGGCGAATGCATACCGCGCATCTGCTTATCCTTGAAGTCAAGTCAGCCTTGAGTGTTTGTTGTCGAGGCTTTCTAAACATGTCGCGGTCTTCTACGGTAGCCAACCAGTACGAGTAAGCTGTAGTGAAGTAGTTACAGCGTCCGATTCCATGACATTCGATGAATGGTTTCGGTCTGAAGTCTTCCAGGCATGATCCAGGTGAAACTAGGGATTGGCCTGCACCTTCTGCTCCAGCATCCGTGTGCTAAAAAAAACGTACAGTGTGTAGAAGTTAACTACGTTTTTAAGAGAAATAATTCGATAGAAAATTTGTTCTCAGGTTTGACCATTAACACCAAAATAAATTCTTATAGTTTCACTCGAGAACAATTTTTTTTTAATAAGCAGTAACGATAATAATAAATCAAGTCGGATTAAAGTTTGCCGCTGGCGCGCTTTTTTTTAATACGCTGCCTAAACCGTTAAATATTGAAAATTTAATAGATACATAATTGTGTAGAATAAAAAGATCTAAAATTAACTCCGCGATACCATATATCTAACCGTTATATTTAAGTCACAATTACTTCTTTTATGTAACAAGGAAAATGTTTAGGTTCTGTTTACGCGGACTTATGATCTGCAAAACATTAATCCTTACCAAAATAAATAATTTCGTCGTCATAAGTACTTAATGTAGTAAGTAAATTTGCCCTTTACAGCATCCAATTTGGTCTTATAGTTTAGGAAATAATTTAAAATAAAGTTACTTACGGTAACATAAAATTAATAATGCGCTTTTTACCATTTAATTTCTCATCAAATAAGTAAAATTCAAGCTGTTTTTTCCCCATTTAAAATTGTTTATCAAAAAAATCTATAAAATGGAATACCTTTTTTGATCGTCAATTGTTTATTTTGTTTTAAATAATTAACTTTTAAATTTAAACAAAAACAAACAAAAATTATTTATACTTTTTATTCTGATTCGTTTTTGTTAGGTAATCTAGATAAAATTAGTTATTATTACAATAATATTTAATCGTGTTTGTACTAAATTCATTTTTTTAATCCTAAACAATAATTTTGTAGTCCACGCGAGCGAAGCCGCGGGCAGTGGGCACAACTAGTAATATAATAAAGTATACTTACCATAATAAAACTGTATCCAACCCAAAGTTCTTCCCAACCACCGGGACATGATGGAATAGACATTGCTTGACTGTGTACTGCAATAACTCTAGTTGGTGCTTCACACACAATACACCTGCCAAATAAATATCAATATTTTTAATTTTAGGTTATGAGTAAAAAGTTATAAAGTTGTAAAACATTACGAAAAAAAGTTTTGTCTATAAAACACAAATCTCTGTAAATTTCAGCAATATTTAATTTATAAGTTAACAATATTATGATAAAAAACATAAATAACCTTGATATATATCTTCCAACTTCGCGGGCAGGAATAGGTGTCATCATCATTGGCATTGGTTCATTTGTAGAAAGCCAGTAGCTGTAGTCATTTCGTTGTGCGTAATCACATACATTATTCAAGTTACAGAACATGTAAGGCATAGTTGAGAACTTTCTTAAACAACTACCAGGACCACCTGAAATTAAAAAAAAGTTTATAAATATGTAATTAATTTATTTTATTTATTTATTTTACCTAAATCTTGTCCGAATGCTTTTGCGTTGCCCATAATATGAAGTAAGGAGAATCCATCCCACATTTTTATAGTGTTTCTAGGACATAATGGTATTAACTCAGATTGAGAATGTCGTGTAAAGAAGAATCCTCTGCTTTTAGGACCTGCAGCCAGTGGTGCTGGATCTCCCCTAACTCCTTTGAGTCCTGCAACACCACTTAGCCCTGGTCTTCCATCAAAACCTGGCAATCCACGAAAACCTTCTGGACCTCTTAACCCAGGAAAACCTGGCTCTCCGGAATCACCCTTCATACCTTTCTGTCCTGGTAATCCATCATAGCCAAAGTCACCGTCCGGTCCATTATCACCTCTTTCTCCTTTTATACCTGGAATTCCGCTATCGCCAATTTGTGAAGTAAATCGTGGTTCTATACCAGGTTCACCAATGTCTCCCTTAGTTCCTTTAAAGCCCGGAAGACCAGATAAACCTTCTGGTCCTGGATCTCCCGTTGGTCCGATTTTACCTTTAAAACCTGGTAAACCTGGTCTACCATTTAAGCCACTGTCTCCTCTTTCACCTTTAAGACCATCAAGTCCAGGAAGTCCGGGTAGCCCAACATCTCCAAAGTCTCCTTTGTACGAACTTCCTGCCGTTCCTGGTTCACCACGTTCTC
The DNA here is from genome assembly GCA_949319165.1 of Sialis lutaria. Taxonomy (NCBI): domain Eukaryota; kingdom Metazoa; phylum Arthropoda; class Insecta; order Megaloptera; family Sialidae; genus Sialis; species Sialis lutaria. Next base: position 22,083,091 of record OX439241.1, read on the forward strand.
CTTTATATCCTTTAATACCTTGTCTACCAGTAGCTCCAGTAAATCCATCTTTACCAGGTGGCCCAGGATACCCTGGATGTCCGACATCACCTCTCTCTCCTTTTATCCCTCTTGTTATTTTTCCAGGTATACCAGGAGTACCTGAAGGTCCTTCTGGACCATAGTTTCCTGGAGCACCTTTTTGTCCTGGTTGACCATGAATTCCGGCTGCTCCATCTATTCCAGGCCAGCCAGGTTCGCCAGGTTCAGGGTTAACACCTGGCAAACCAGGGCGACCTGGTGCACCATCGTCTCCATCTTCCCCCTTAACTCCATTAAATCCTATAACTCCTTGTGCACCAGGATACCCTGAATTACCTTTATCTCCCTTTTCTCCAGCATATCCAATAAAACCAGTATCACCTGGTTCTCCTGTTTCTCCAGCAAGTCCATGGAATCCTTGTTCCCCTCTATCACCTTTAGTTCCAGGAGCAAATTGACTAAAACCAGGTAAACCAATATTACCTTTTTGTCCTTGCAAACCTGTAGCTCCTTCGACACCACGGAATCCGGTGTCACCTGGTAATCCAGGTAGTCCCATAAATCCTGGGTCACCATCGATACCTGGTTCACCCTTTGGACCGTAAAAACCTACTTCGCCTGGTTGACCAATCTTACCTTTTGTTCCAGGTAAGCCATCGCGACCTCTTAAACCCGGTACTCCTTTAATACCCTTTTCTCCTTTATCTCCTTCAAAGCCATCGAAACCAACATCTCCTACTTCTCCTTTTTTACCATCAAAACCTTTTCTTCCATCATAACCACGATCCCCTATATCTCCTGCCATTCCTTTTCCTCCATCGATGATATAACCAGCATCTCCTGATTCTCCTTTTCTACCAAAACGACCAGGTTGTCCATCTTCACCTACAATACCATTGATACCAGGGTTGCCTTCTTCCCCTTTCGGACCACTAAATGAAGAATCGCCTGGTATCCCCTTTGGTCCAGGATAACCTTCATCTCCACGTAGACCTGGAAGTCCAGGTGCGCCTGCAGAACCTATGTAACCATATGGGCCTTGATCTCCTACTTCACCTTTAGATCCAACTAAACCTTTTTGTCCTGATGCACCGGGACGCCCTGGTAATCCAACAGGTCCCATCATTCCCTGTTCACCATCGTCTCCACGCATTCCAGGTATACCCATTCTTCCGTTAAGCCCAGAATAACCAGGATATCCTACTTCACCACCGATACCTATATTTCCAACATTTCCTTTATCACCCTTTTCTCCGTGTGGTCCTTCAGATCCTTGTACGCCTTCTTCTCCGGGAATACCTAAGTCTCCAAATGGTCCGGGATAACCAGGTAAACCAGGGAATCCAGGTAACCCATATGGCCCTGCTCTTCTATCACCATGCATACCTTTCCTGCCCTAAAACAGTTATTTTATTATTAAAATTCATTCTTTTTGAAATGTGTCGATTAAGATGTTCTGTTATGAGCCGTTAGTTCTCGCATGAATCATTTTATAAGAAAAACAAAATAATTTTTTGAGATCTGAAACGAATGATATTTTTTACATCATTTAATCCCATTTTCGAATATACATACATATGTATAATTATTTTTGTCACTAAACAGATATAACATTAAGATTAATTGCATTATTTCAAATTGCACTATTTAACTTTTTATGCATCTTATAATACTGATTTTTTCACTGAATACAACGGTCATTTTACAATTTAAATCGAAATATTCAAACTCTGATTCATGAGATTTAAATTAATTTTGTCAACCAATAGAAGTAACTCAAGGTTATTAAACTATGTATATCTTATCTGATAACAAACCTAGTTTTGAAAAAAATAATCAACAACCTAGTCAACAAATTATAATATGTCATGAATCAGAAACAAAATATCGATTTGAATAGATTCATTTAAATTATGTATCTTAAGACATCTGTAAGCAGCAGGGTTGGCAAAAACCCGGGTTTTTTTAAAAAAGCCCAGCCCACCGGGTTTTATTGGGTTTTAAATCCGGGTTTTTTTGGGTTTTATTGGGTTTTTTTTAAATTAAGAAAAGACATATAAAATATATATTTTTTACACAGAAAAAATGTATTCAAATGATGTTGATTGATGTAATTGCGTCTAAAATAGGAGTATTGTCCTCAATGTTTTCATTATATAAAAAGGTCCATCGAATTTCCAAATATAGTTTTCTATAATGTCTTTTTTGAATGGCCTAGTAACAAAATAAAAAAAAATACTATTTTTAATATGTTAATTAACTGTTCGAAATGGTTTCCGATTTTTTCAAGACCTATTTTGAAACTCGACAAACATAATTAAATGTTTATCTGGTAATGCCCAGTATTATTGAATAAAAAGATTACAATAAATATGTAAAAATATTTAAATAATTTAATTTTAATTTAATATTCAAAGTGAGTCTGGAAGACAAAAGTTAATAATAATTAACAGAGAACCAAACATAACTTTCATGTTCCATAATATTTTTCTTATACTATTTAAAATATTTAAAAAAATACTAGTTCTGTAATATACTCAATAACATAAAACAAAATGTAGAATAAGAATCTGAAAATTTGAATTAAGTTGCATTAGGAAACGTGAATTAGAAAACGTAATATTTTATTATTTAAAATTGAATTTTGTGCATGTTTTTCTTTCCTTTTAATAGCTGCTTTCGATCTATAAATAAATAAATGTCCTTTAGGTTCGATTGAACCATCAGTTCAAAATTGGCGAGATACACCTCGCAAAGTTCCCTTTTTATATGATATTAGGTACAAAATTTCAAATATTTCCAAATCCCCTAATTCGATAATCCCCAAAATCAATAGGTCTAAAGTACTTACTAAGGCAAACATTTTCCCCAAAAGTAATTTAAATTTTTACAATATACTTATCGTGAAAATTCTTCACCCAGACAGACACATGCACAGCCGCCATACGGAAAATATCAGTATTTTACATTGAAGTTATATGTATAGTACAATCAGAATCTGATTTTTATCTCGGACACAATTTTTTGACGGTATTACAATACCATCTTACAGAGAAAAAATATTTAAATCCTTTATTCGAGAATGTGGGTTATTTCTAAAGAAATTATTTAAAATATTTATTTATCATCAGTTTTAAAACAGGCACTGTTTATTTTTGAGAAATAATAGAAACCATTTTGAACATTTATCATTACAGTCTTTTTTTATTAATCCAAAATGGATTAATTCTAATTGTAGTAAAGGGGGTTAGTATTAAAAAAATGAGGTTGCCGTCATTCTAGATCTTCTCTCATATTGTCGAAACGAGTGATATTTGATAACTTTTTAGGTCTAGACAAAAAGTTATTTGTTTTAAACTTTTCAAATCACAGATAGAGCCTGTATGTATAGGTACAATTAGTACTATTACCACTGTTATTTTAATTATAAATAAAATATATATGCCTAGAATGATTGTATTACAATTATTTCGTTACAAAATAAAATATTTCATTCAAATATACCCTAAAATAATAAAATTTAAAAAAACCCAGTGGGTTTTTTTAAGTCAAGTTGCCCAAAAAAACCCGGGTGGGTTTTTTTGGGTTACCCAGTGGGGAGCCAACCCTGGTAAGCAGCAAAAAATCATTTTTCCAATAACGTGAACGTAAAAATAATATAATGTATTTTGAAAGAACACAGTTGATTTTTTATACATACTATTAAAAATTACTTACTGGTGTTCCTGGAATTCCTGTATCACCAGGAGCTCCCTTCTGCCCAAGAATTCCTTTTTCTCCAAAGATACCTGTACGCCCTGATAATCCCCGAGGACCTTCATCACCAAAGTCTCCTTTTTGGCCGAGTATTCCTTTGGGTCCAATTTCTCCACCTAGAAGTCTTAATCCTGGATCTCCTCTATCTCCTTTTTGAGCTTGAGGACCAGGTAAACCGACTTCACCATTACGACCTGGTAAACCTGCAGATCCCCGAGGGCCTTCTTGTCCTGGTATTCCTGGATAACCTTTATACCCATCGGGCCCTGGAATTGCTATTCCTGGACGACCTCTTGGGCCAGATTGACCTGGATAACCTTCATCGCCAATATCACCTCTTTCTCCTTTCTCCCCATCGTAGCCTATGTGAATATAAATAAAATATGTAATATATGTAAATGTGTTTAGTACGCTTTAATTAATTTACTTACCTCTATCTCCAGGTAATCCTTTTACACCTACATCACCTTTTTGAATTGTTATAGGTGCACTTGAATCTCCACTTTCTCCTTGTAATCCTCTATCACCAACATCTCCAGTTTCTCCACTGAAATATTGCGTAATGTATAATAAATACAAGGTGATTCAGCACTGTCATGCCAAACTTGAACAGTAGATTGATAAAAATATTTTAAGCAAAAAACTTCCAATAAACATGTGTCCGGAAATTATTCCTTAGGGAACTACAGGTTTCCAAAGATTTTACTAAAAATGAGTTTTAATTTAATATCTAGAGAACCCTTTGTGATAGAATTATGAAATTTAGTATTTGGTTTAGTAATAATATGTGTTATCGATTTCTAATATTAACCAATTATATTTTAGGCCAGGGCTGTATGGGACCAGTGGGCCCATCGATTTTGAACTTGTAATTGTTTGTTCCTTATTTTTTTTCCTGAGTTGGTACTTTTATAAGATTAAGATTCTATGACACAAAATACACAAAAACATACTTTGCTTGTTTATCATAGGATAAACCGTTTTCGAGAAATATCGATGGAAAAGAAAGCAAGCAGAATTTAACTTAATACGGATGTTTGAAATTACAAAAAATAAATTTATATTATTTTTCTATGATTAAAGGTAACAATAAAGTTCATATAAATAAACCTCCTAATATGAATCCTGTAAGATCTAAAGCCAGTTCTTTTACTGTTACATGAATTTTATTAACATGACTAAAAAACAAACTAAAAATGGCTATTTGTTGATATGGGTGCATTTTCGGAAGTCTATTTATATTAACTTTTTGTCTTATTTTTTATCATGAAATAAGAATATAAATTTATTTTTTATAATTTCAAGCATCCATATTAAGGTTAATTCTGCATGCTTTCTTTTCCATCGATATTTCTCGAAAACGGTTTATCCTATGATAAACAAGCAATGTTTGTTTTTGTGTATTTTGTGTCATAGAATCTTATAAAAGTACCAACTCAGGAAAAAAATAAGGAACAAACAATTACAAGATCAAAATCGATGGGCCCACTGGTCCCATACAGCCCTGGCCTAAAATATAATTGGTTAATATTAGAAATCGATAACACATATTATTACTAAACCAAATACTAAATTTCATAATTCTATCACAAAGGGTTCTCTAGATATTAAATTAAAACTCATTTTTAGCCTGTAGTTCCCTAAGGAATAATTTCCGGACACATGTTTATTGGAAGTTTTTTGCTTAAAATATTTTTATCAATCTACTGTTCAAGTTTGGCATGATCACTCTGTATATTCAATAATGCTAATATTGAATTAGACATTTAAATTAAAATAAATCGTTATTCAAAAATGTATTAGGTATTAACTATTTAGCACTTACGGATAACCAGCATAGCCTTTATCTCCTCTCAGAAATTCTTTAGGGATCGATGCTGGGTCTCCTTTTATCCCTGGTATACCATCATAACCATCTAAACCATTTCTTCCTTTAAATCCTTGATAGCCATATTGACCTCGTTCTCCTTTTTGACCTTGTCGTCCATGATACCCTGGATTACCGTCTTCACCACGATGTCCTGGTAGACCCATTGGTCCCATAAAACCAATAGATCCATTTCCCCCTTTTTCTGGTTTTACTTGCTCTAACCCGATTATGTCTCCGACATGTCCTTTCTCGCCCTGATCTCCAGCAATACCGACAGCACCCGATGGTCCTTGCAATCCTGGTAATCCATCAGGTCCAGGTTTTCCCCGTGGCCCTCGAGGGCCACGCGGTCCTGGTAAACCTGGATAACCCGGTAGTCCTGCGTTTCCATTTCTAGCTGCAACACCATGTTCTCCTTTTGGTCCCGGAATTCCTGAAATTATTATGCATGTAATATTTTGTATTCTAAAATTACATTTTTTGTAATAAGTTTTTACTAATTTTTCAAACATCTTTACCTTTATTCTTTATTCCTTTATTCCATAAAAAATATTTTAATTACAAATTTCGACAATTTTTCATAACAAGTGTATTATTATTTTAAAAATGACTAACGTAGCATACAGAAGGGCATAAAAACATAATAATGAAGTGCTATTATTAGAATGTATTAATTACCTGGTGGACAATAACCGCAATCATCTCCTTTTAATCCTTTTTTACCGGGCAAACCAGGTAAGCCATCAAACCCGGGTTCTCCTGATAATCCAGGAGGTCCACGCAGACCTCTTTCTCCCATAGGGCCTATAATTGGGCGGCCTCTACCAGGAAAACCCTTATCTCCCGGATAACCAGGTTCACCTCTATCACCTATTGCACCCGGACGACCAAATACACCAGGAGCACCATCTTCTCCTGGAGGACCTACGACATCTTGTCCTGGTAATCCTTTCTCACCTACAACGCCATCAGGCCCAGGCGGTCCAAATTCTCCTGGAAATCCATCATTACCTGGGTTTCCATCATCACCTTGTTCTCCTTTAATTGTTAATCCTCGCTTTCCTTTAAGACCTCTAGATCCTTGAGGACCTGGGGCACCTGGTGGTCCAAGAAATCCAACATTTCCAGGTCGACCAGGTATTCCAGCTAATCCCATTGGTCCTGGCGGCCCTATTGGTCCTTGGATTCCCATTACACCAAATTTTCCTTTTTCATCCAAAGTTGCATCATATAATCCTGGCGGACCTGCGACACCTTGAATACCTGGTACACCTGGTCTTCCTGGTTCACCCCGTAGTCCTTTAGCTCCATCTACGCCTGGATTACCGGCATAACCTGGTGCCCCTTTGTCACCCTTTTCTCCGCTTGGTCCTTGTGGGCCGGGTTTTCCTTGCTTTCCTCGTGGTCCATCACTTCCTTGTTCTCCTTTCGGGCCTTTGGTTCCAGGATAACCATCTTGTCCCTGAAATTAATTTATTAACTATGTATTTTATTCCACGCTTAAGTAAAGGCAAGTTTTACATACTTTGTCCCCATATGCTCCTCGAGACCCTGGTTCCCCTTTCTTTCCTCTGTCTCCGGGTATACCTTTTGAACCTTTTATCAAAACTTGTGTGGTATTGCCTTCCCAAAATCCAGGTTCTAATATTCCCGGTTCTCCTCTTTCTCCGGGTTCTCCTCGCATACCCTTTGCACCATATTTCGTATCGCCTGTATCTCCTTTAGCGCCTGGATAGCCCACATATCCTTCTGGACCCTAAAATATTTAACAAATTAAAATTCACTTCTTCGTTTTAACAATGCTTAAGAATATTTTATAAACGCATTATTTAACAAATAACAAGCTGTTTATTTTATTTAAGTTATAACATATAAATAATATTTGTTTCAATAGAATTATAGGTTTGAAGTTTGATTCATTTCTTTCTTTTAATATTTTTTTTTAGATTTCTAACAGTTTTTTTAGCAAGAGTTTTTACAGTAATTTCAAATGAAAACCAGCAATATTAGTTCTCAAGTCTGAGATCTTAATTTTATGGTAAAATATCATCTTCAGCTAAAAAAAAAATATACAGACCCTATCGCCAGGTGGTCCTTGTGGCCCAGTAGGTCCAGGAATACCTCTTGTCCCGTCACGACCTCTGTACCCAGATACTCCAGAATTTCCTCTTTCGCCTTTTATTTCGATACTGTTTATCCCACCTTCTCCGGGTTCTCCAGGTGCTCCTTCGTAACCATCAGGTCCGCTAAGACCACGGCCTCCAGGAGCACCAGCGCTTCCAGGAGTTCCTGGGCTACCATCTGTTCCATTACATCCGTCTAATCCTATAGGACCATGAAATCCATGCTCTCCTGGAATCCCCTAATGAACGAATAATATTATTATTTTGTTTAATACTTTATTTATATGTTTGATGTAGTTGAATGTCTTACCGAAGCACCTGGAACACCAGCTAATCCGGGTAATCCCATATCACCCTAAAAAAGTACATAATAAATTAAACATTACCTAGATATTGAAAAATAATAAGATATTTGTAACAAATAGTTCAAAGCTTACTCTGTATCCCTTTTCACCCATTCCTCCGAATTCTCCTCCAGTTCCTTTTTCTCCTTTAGGCCCACCGGGCCCATCGGGTCCAATGTCACCTGGAGATCCTTGAACTCCCATCAATCCTGGAATCCCGTGAGCTCCAAACTGTCCTTTGATTCCAGTACAATTGCATTTGTAAGCATTTCGACATCCGACGCATTGCTGTTAAAGAAATAACAAATTAATTTTATTTACTTTCAATTGATAGTAATCTATATATAGTATACTTATTCAAATAATTCTAGAACTCAAACATATGAATTTTTATTATTTTAGAGAACTTATAATACATATATATACAATTACATTCAGCTTTTATGGTAAAATAATGTGTAATTTTACTTCTCATTTAATGAATTATTTTTATTTTACTTAAATTAATTTTTTTGTTTTTATTAATTCTACATATTTGAACTTATAAATCTTCCATTATTATTTTATAAAATATGTGATATTATTATAAATTATATTATTATATAAACTTATAATCGTTGTACATATGTAATAATATGTATGTTTATATGTATAATATAGAAACCAAAGTACAAGGTTTTACAAAAAGTGCAAAAATTTCAACGTAATACATATAAAAAAGAATTTATATCATTTCAATGAAATTAAAATTTGACCTCGATCTCTCAGTGATATCTTAACCTATAGCCTCTTATCTTATCATTTTTTTATGAATTAAAATTATTCTAATTTCTATGTTCTTAATATATAAACATAAACACAAACACATAAGTAAGACAGATTTATTGTATCCAGTATAAAATAATAATTGTAATAGAAGCAATAGTTACTTTAATAATTTAAATGATCTAGATTTACGACTTCATTCATAAATACGAAGTCTTTGAAATTGTAGTCTTCGGGGAGAAAAAAATAATTGTAGCAATAAGTAAAATCTCTGTATCTTTAATTTCAACCATAAACTTATAGAAAGAACTAAGCAATATCCTCACAACTGACCACTCTTTTTAAAGAGACAAAGCGTATATGTAGCCAATACCTGTCTCTTTTCTGTAGGTCTGTAATTACTGCAAACCTGTGACGTGACCAATTAGAATTCTAGAAAGAGACAAGTGTTAGCTACATATTCGCTTTGTCTCTGTCACACTTTTTCGCCAATATTTACTTCACAGTTGGATAGGGAATACTCAGTCCAAGTCTATGATTTCAACCGAACAATATGAAAAAAAATATTATGTCAGATTTCTGAAATCACAAGAATGTTGAAAAATATAATTTAACCCGTATAATTACTACAAGAACGCATTGAGCATTCTAGCAATAAATATATCTCGACTTTTTGTAATGATTCTATAAAATCAATTCTTAAATACTAAGGTGACCAAACGTACTCCTTTTTTGTGGCCACTACTTCTTTTTAAACTGCACTCCCAAACTACTCCTTTTTGTGATTTTATACTGCTTTCTTCTTTCAAAAACAAAAACGACAGCTAACCCAGTAATTGAGAAAAGAATCAAAAGGAAATTGAAATGAAATACCATTGTGTTTTATTCCGGAATCTGAATGTAAAAGATATAGCAAATTGTCAATCTGAATGACGTTTACCGGATTCAAATGGAATCAGTAATGAAAATTGACAACTAAAAAATAGGTTGGTTACACTGCAAAACTTTTTCAGACTGCTTGGACATAATAAACAATAATTAAACTTAATGAAATTATCGGCGGTGTATACGGAATTTTACAGAAACCGGAATGAATCGTCAAAATTTGATTCCTTTCGATTACTTTTTCAATTACTGGGAATATTTCACATTATTTAAAGAAAATATATATAGTCGACAATTAACTACAGTTATTACAATTGAACGCTTAAAACAAAAAAAGGGTCATTCCATTTCGACAGCATTTTTTTCGATACTGTCCAATGGAATGACCTTTTTATGTTCAATTGTAAAACTACTCTTTTTGTGCCAAAAATAATTGGTAACCTTATAAATACACATTGTTATTTTTGATTTAATGTCTTCCTTCCCAACTCTGAATTTACTAATTATAAATAAATGCAGGACTAGTTTTATCTCTAAAAAACTTAAATAATAAATAAAATTTTTATAACCATCGCCTATTTTTTCTAAAAAGTCGTTGTCAAAGAACATGCATTTATAAATATAATCCAGAATTTTAAAATAACACAACAAATGTTGTGAAAGATTGAAAGCAAAGACACACATGTTCTGTGTTGTTTTGTTTGGATTGTTTAAGCGATCTAGCAGACTTGTAAACGTCTTCCGGACACACTGCATCTATTTCTCACGCTATTTAGTCACATGCCATTAAATATAGTGATTCATAATTTGCAACACAACAATTAATTATTATGCATTCCATAAATGACATTTAAATTTTGCACATACATACATAATAGTAATGTGCATCACATAATTTGTTTTATGTATGTATAATACAGTAGAACCTCGTTAGTATTTTTTAGAAGGGGTTGAGGGGGGGGGAAACACGTACTAACGAGAAAAACATGGGGTCTTATACTCTTATGGAAGAATACCAAAACCTAAATCGATCATAACTAAAGCAAAATGTACTTTCCTCTAAACGAAATTTCCCATGACGGAAGAATGAGGATGTTGCTCCTGGACTGATCAGTGTGGGTCAGGAATTTATATATAACATTAATGTCATTAATGTATACTTCTGGGTTTATTGGTCTAAACCAAAACCGAACCAACCGCTTTCTGTGAGGTCGTGTTAAATCATTATGTATTCGATCTAGATTTTAGAGCAGTATTAAGTTTATAAAAGTGCAGCTGTTATCCTTTCTATGGTTTAGATACACCAATCATCACTACTTTTAGATAGCTAATTTGGTAAGCCATTAGGAAAAATATCTGTCAAGTAAATGCACACTGCTTCCTCGTGCTAAATTCATCAAAGTTATATTAATTATTGAACAATTTAAATAAAAATAAATAAAGTATTTAGATGAACTGTCTGTCAATGGTTAACCATTTAATTTTCATACAATTTTAATAAAAAATTATGTCATTATGTCGCACATTTTTAATGTTTTGACAATTTCAATCTAAATTTAAATATTTCTGCTATACAAATGTCAAAATGACATTTAATATGTCAATGTAAATAACAATTAAAAAAAAACAAATGACGATTTTTTTAAAGCAAATTAAGATAAATCTTTGTAAGGGAATATCTACAAAAAAGATTCTATACAATTTTCAAGTAACATGTGTCTTTCTTGAGATATCTTCAAAAAATTAATCTTTAGGGATATCACCCCTCTCCCTTACACACAATTTTAATAATTTTGAAATAGGACCGTCCTCAAGCTAGACCCAAACAAAACAACCAAGTTTCATAAAAGTCGGTTAAGTGGTTCATGAGTTATTCACAGACAAAAACGGAACAAAAAGTGTTTGTCTTATTTTAAAACGATCACAAAGCTTCTCGTATCTTCGATATTGCGAGGAATCAATACCATACAAGTGTTATTTAAATGTATAGTACCCTTAACCAAATTCTTTATAAATCTAAGATGCTGTCTCAACTATTCAGGTATAGAACATTTTGATACTTTTAAGTAACTACATTTTTAAGTTAAGAAGATACTTATCACCACCATAATAAACAAACATATATGGAACAGGTTGCATCTCCAACCTGTAGAATTCATTCACTAATTGTTATGTAAACAATTATAATATGTATTAGGTCATCACACCCTATATCTCAGCTCTCTATATATCAACGCCTTCTGAACTACAGAAACTAGTTTTATGTTAATATCCTACATCGGTTTGCTAACTTACGTAATTTCTGCTTTTATGTTTATATATCCTTTAAAAAAATGTTAAATATTGATTTTGTATGGTCGTGTTTCGAAGAACTTAAAGAGTATTGCAACTTGAAAATATTAGATGTTCGTTGAGTTTGCTTGAATATAAACTTATTTTATTTTTAGTTTATGAAATTATTAATAATTTTATTTGATTATGGTACAAAGGGATTTCAATGTTATATCAGATGTATGCAACTACATCGCAACCCCGCAAAAAAAGTGTCACAACTCAAAAAATGTAGTTTTGAGGAAATAGGAATAAATGAAATTATAATAACACTATTCAACAAAAAAATACTTTTGTAATGTTCTATAGAGATCTGAATAGGTAATTTAGGAGGCTTTTGGCATGCCGAAACCGGATTTGTTGCCCAATTGGTTTCATCACGTCAGAGTTTTGAGATATTCTAACCTAAAAGTCCCAAAAATGACTATATTGGCAATGTTAAAGAATTTATTATCAAGTAGGTAATTTTTTTCTAAAGTTTTCGGTCACGGTAACAAATAGTATTATCTTTCCTCTTTAAAATGAGTTTTAATTTTTTACTGTATGGTTTTTTTAGCCGAGATGTACTAGTTTGAAGATATGATATTTTTGTTAGTAGAAACAATGAACTTTACTACATATATCTTCAAAGTAGTATATTTCGGTAAAGAAAAATCGCATAGCAAAATGTAAAAAATCATTTTAAAGAGAAAAGATAATACTATTCGAAATCATGAAAGAAAACTTCAGAAAAAAATTACATAGTAATTACATAGTAATAAATTCCCCAACATTGCCAAAATCGTCATTTTTGGGACTTTAGGTTCGGATATCTAAAAAACCTGACGTGATGGAATAATTTGTGCAACGAATTCGGCTTCGGCATGACAAATACCTTCTAAATCAGCTATTCAAATTTCTGTGATTTTTTTTTGTTGCATAGTGTAATTTAGATAAATCAAAATTGTTATTTATTAAAAGGACTGGTACACAGTATTTAATTTAAATATTTCAGTATTCCTGTGATGTTTGAAAAATAGTAAGTATTAAAACGCTTAGTGACTAAGTATTTAAATAATAAAATAAAAAATGTAACATTTTTTTAGTTGTGACACTTTTTTTGCTGGGGTGCGATATATTTACTCTTTTATGAATTTTACGTTAAATTCATAATCATTGTATAATGCTTGTAGTCATTTAAATGTATTATTAATTATATAATTATGAATATATGGTTTCTGAGTATCATCAGCGTTGATCAGGTATTTTTATTAGTCAAAACGTTTCATCACATACTGCTGAACTAAAAAATTGTTCATTAATAGGCATCGTACACAAGGACACTTTTAATCGAAATTATTTTAGACAAATCGAACTGGAATCCATTTCTTCAGGGTCCAATTTTTTTTCTACCACGTATGTCTTCTACAAAATAGGTATTAAAATATTCGCAAAAAAATGTTCGATATAAATTCTTGACAAAAGCACAGATGATGTCAGACATTAAGGTTGTTGTAACCGGAAACGCGATACATTTCACCACACATCCGAGTTATCAGTGCAGTTTTAAGTTCCGAGAACAAAGAGTTATCAGTGCGATAGACGCTCGTATGATAGCAGCTTCCGCAGAACGGGGGCACAGAATATGTGTGTGTATGTCCTGTTTTACGCCATCAATGAACATTTTCTCGGTTATTCATAATTTTTTTTACTACAATTGAACTCGATTTGAAACGATATTTGCGGGGGAAGACGTATTTACTCATTATTTATCGATGTCATATGATGATTATTTTATTTTTGAAGAGCTCGTAACGTTCTGAATACAGTTTTTGCTTTAAAATTCAAGAATTCGATCAAAAAATAGCAGTTGCAATATAAAAAAGCATTTTGAAATTGAAACAAAGTTTTTTTTCTTTTTTTAGACATTATCATAAAAATTGTAAGAGTTTAAACTTATGTTATTTAATAGCAATGCTATCTACAATAGTTAGTGTCAATTAGATTCTAATGATGATAACTTTGCTATTGAAACACATGTATGTACATGTAATGTGGTGTTTACACCGAGAAAACAAAACAGAAACACGGTGTTTTTATGACCAAAAAGTAATAAACCCTATACATTTTTAAATACGAAGTATTTTAAAGACACGATGTTTCTGTTTTGTTTTTTCGGTGTAAACACCGCATAAAAGTCTAAACCATAGATATAGAGCATGGATCGCGCATTTGACTCGAAAATAGAGTTATGTCAAAATAAAGTGATAGACAATGGTTTGGGATATACTTATCCTTATTTAAACATGAAAGTCTATTTCATTCTTCTTAGAAAAAGAGATAGATATATTTAAAATACCACCGCATCTCTCTCACTGTTTTGAATAAATGTTACACTATTATCTTAATGCAAAATGTGCGATCCATGCTTTATGTCTATGGTCTAAACTATTTTGTATTTTGTAGGTATTTGTATTTAATAATTCATAACCAAATTTTTGTCTATTGTTTGTTATAATCAGGAAAGGCAAGTGAAACTAATGAGACCCTTTGATTAACGGAGAAATTTTCAGGATCATATACAATAGGAACTTATACTATACCACCTTAAAGGGGAGGGGGGATTCTCGTAAACTTAAAATGGTATCAAGCAAAATTGCTGACGATTTTTTTACGCAGAAGATTCTAGAGTTAGATAAGTCTCATCTCATGAAATTTTAAAATTTCTTAAAAACTAGTTGCTCCCGCGACTTTGTCAGCGTAGAATTTTTTTTATATAATCATTTTTTTAAATACAAAGTAGCCTATGTCCTTTCTTAAAATGTAAGCTATAATCCTACCAAATTTCATCAAAATCGGTTCAGCTGTCTAGCGGTAAAAAGGTAACATACAGCCAGACAAAGTTACTTTTGTATATTTATAATATAAATGTGGATATTTTAAGCTACGACATCATTTATTTATTCTGACGATTTTAACCGAGGTTTTAATATCGCTTTTTTCTGGGAAAAATGTTTAATCTATAAATTTTCTAAGAAGCACTGGTACAGCGTATATGTAATTAAATAAAAATTACTAGCTACAGTTTTAAATGCATCATAAATTATCAAATGAATGCCTGGCATTCAGTTCAAATTTGATACTCCAGTCAAATGTTTCGTACAAATCAGCCATAACAAGTTTTTATGATAACTACTATGTATTATACATACATACAAATTACAGGATACTACTTATAGAACAACATACATACAGTGGTAAAGGATGGGCACTTAATTTGACTAGTTGGTGTATTAGAAAAAAGAAATGTATTTATTTACTAAAAATATATCACTTAAGTGCAGCGATTCCCAAACTTATGTTGTCGCGGAACTCTTAATTATTTTTCCAAAACTACGAAACCTTAAACAAATTTATAATTCATTTAGGGGTGTGATTTAAACGTTATAAATACAATCAACTAGAACATAGGTGTCCAACCTTTTGACCTTCTTGGGCCGCATAACATAGTCAGTTTGCCAAGGGCCGCATATATATTTTTTGTGTATTCAATATCAAAAAAAATCTGAAGACCTTTTTCGCCTGAACAAGAAGACCTCCCCGGGGTGGGGGGTTTTAGAAGAGGGAAAGAACTCCCTATCTCGCATAGAAGCCGAGATATTTACAATTTTTTCGTACTTAATTTACTATTATCATCACTGCTTATTCCTTATGTTATCTAACTTAACAAAATATATCCTAAATCCTAGCCAGAGAACGAATCTATCAAATAAAAAAATACACGTAAATCGGATAAGTGGTTCTCGAGTGATAAGGACACTAACGAACAAGCAGACAGACAGATAGATGCTGAGATTTATGATAGTGATTTCGACTTGGAAAATTTAAGGGTCAATCCATATCAAGTGGTTGCTTGACTATTCTCAAAAAAAATGATTTTTACGTGCAGTTATCCTAACATGTTAACAGTTCAAAATGGCAATAAGTCTAGTCGCATGCACTGGTAGAAAGGATTTCTCGAACCAAGTAAACCTTGTTTTGTATATAACGAAAACAATATTTTCTTAAGATAAGCAATAATCTCTTAAACCAACTATAATATTCTAGAACGAAGGAATAACGTAGTTGGATTAAGAGTATCTTTCTTATATTAAGAAAATATTGTTTTCGTTATATATAAAACAAGGTTTTCTTGGTCCAATACAGTTTTTTTCTGTGTGTTGATAGGACATATAGATCCTGAGATATTCTAGTTCCTGCAAAAAAAGTTCCATGCGAAAACAAAAAACAATAAAATTAAAATTATGTTAGGGTAACTGCACACAAAAAATCAATTTTTTTTTTTTGGGAATAGTCAAGCAACCATTTAATTCAATTCTGGACCACTTGATATGGATTGACCCTTAAGTAATAAGAGCATCATTTTATGTTATATCTATTATATTTATTTAATGACAATAAGCATTAAAAGTAGAACCAATGCATAAATAATGAAGTATGTAAAACAACCGGTTCAAAAGCAGTGGGTTCGAATCCTACGTATGTCTAGGACACTTCCTATACCTACATTTCATACATAGATCTATGATGTACTGTTCAATCGACATTCTAAATGAGTGGTTACTTTCAATTTGTCTATTGATAAACACATAAAATTGACCCTTATAAATATTAACATACTTATTGTTTTGGTCTATCAAGAGATGTTGATGATATGCATATATAGTGCATAGTTATTAATGCAAGTAATGCATTCCAGATTTTAATCGATTAATTCATCTCAATTTGTTTTTAAATTATTTTTTTATTATGACATGCATATCTTGTTTGTTATAAAAATTAAATAGATTTAATTTTTTTATATAATGGATTCAAATTGTTTATTTATTTATACATGCACACATAAAAAGTAATAAAAGATTAAAATATTATTGTTATTTGAAATCATCGGTTTTCTACTACTTTTTGTAAACTGTAAAAAAGCTTTGCAAAACACTTCGTCGCCCCGTCCAACTTTAACGTCAATTGACCAATCGTTATATGGAGCGATCGTTAAATAAAATGTCGTTATACAATATAGTTATACGCAATAGTGAGTGTATTCCACAAAGTTTTTTAGTGTTAATGAACGTTAATGAGTTGAAACATTTTTGTGGACAAAAATTTAATTCGAAAGCGTAAAATTTCAGTTTTTTAGATTTTAGTTTAAGCACTGAAGCTTTTGGATTTTAAAAAAATAGATGGAATATAATAATATTTCAATTTAATCATTATTAAAGTAGGTGTTTGATTTTGATTTAGTTGAAGAAAATTCTAATTTTGCAAAATAGTAGAAGACAATTATAAGTACACTGGTAGTTGACTTGGGCCAAAAAATCTGTGTATTCCAGCTAGGAATCAGTGAACTATCACTAATTGTATCATATATCCGTATCTTTATTTATCTTGAAGTATTCAAGAATAACAAAATTAAACTTCAAAAACAGCTCTAAAAATTTTTCCACAAAGCCTATAGATGGGGACTTTTGTGTACAGACGTACTTTACTGTATACTACATTGGTACCAAATTTCATTGCACTCCTAATTTGTTCCAAGAACAGGGCAATTTTTCCATTCATTGCCTGTACTATCAGTGAAAAATGAAGATTAGTAAAAATTCATTATTTAATTAAGAAAATCCAATTTTATGCATATTATTCAAAAACATTTTTCTACATTATTACTAGCTATAATTTGAATTGTTATTAATTAAAATAAGATGCTTTATACATATATAACTTAGAAGTACGCTTCATTAGCGAGAGGTAATTTCACTATTTTATCAAAAAGCATCAATTCCTCAAATTTTTCAACTTTTTTCACTGAATAAGATTAATGTCCGGTATTAAAAATTGTAAAATAATTGTAAATAATTGTAAAATAAAAATTGCAAATTTGCTCAAATGGGGTATCAAACTTATATGACAGTTCTCTTAAAGTTTTAGATAGATAATGTCATACATAGGAAGTAAAAAAAAGATATGTAAAGTATATTTACTAACCTTGCGTAAAAAACGATAAAAACCAACTTACTGAGAACTGTCATATAAGTTTGATATCTCATTTGAGAGTGCTTGCTAGCTAGCAAATTTGCTAGGTCCTTTATAATACCGGACATAAGAGATACAATTTTGCACAGATTGTATAACCATATGTATTCACAATATGCATATATACACCTACTTTACAAACTGTATCGACAATAAACTACTTATATACAATATGTGTAAGTACCTACATGTGCATAAAGTGCATTGACACATTTGTTAAATCCAAAACAAATGCAATTCTAAGCTATTATAATCTACGAGGTACTCATAAACGTATAAAGTAATAAAATATTACGTCCAGTTTTATGTGCGGATTGTGTTTGCGCATTTCTCTTACTCGCTTATTACATTCTCGCGTTTATAATACAGTAGTTCTTAAACTGTTTAAAATCATGAGCCCTACGTTATATTTTTTTATTACAAATATCGTAAAATGGTAAATAATATGAGCGATTTAAATGTATTTAATTGAACCAAAGTGTCCTAGTTTTGATGTATTAATACAGATTTCAAAACAAAGGTTTCTCAATATTTTATTTATTTGGAAAATTTTCTTTCAAATTTAATTAAAGTTACTTGATTTTTGTACGATATCTTCATTTCATGAAACTTCTTATTTAAAAACTATTAGCCTATCGTTTTAAAAAAAACTTGTATAATATAATCAGACATTTTGAGAACCACTGCTCTGATTGTTTTAAAAGCGACCATTAAGTAAAGTATATCATCAATTTTTCATTAACTCTTTAATAACAGTAATCACAGCTGTTATCCCTTATTGACAACCACTGGTCTAAAGGGTTAAGAAGTAATGTTTTAATGAATGACCGTTAATAGCTGCACACTGTTGCACCATCCTCACCCACACAATGCATTGTTGTCATGTTCTGTTACAGATTCGCTGACATATTTTAGATTAGTGATGTCAAAAACCTTATATCTCTCAGTCCACGCGATTACAAAATGTATATATGTAATAGTTTATATTATGTTGTATAAAGAAATATCATGTACTAGTCATAGTTAAGGCACTCAATTGTTAATATGAATAGTTTTTTTGCAGAATTGATAAAATTTGATCAGACAACATAAAAATGTTTGATATAAAGTATGTTATATCTATATGCTATAAAATTGAAAAACATTTTTCGATCTGTCAAGTTAAAGTCGTTTGAATAAAGATTAGGAAAGTTAAAGGATGCATAACAACCTACCTAGTCCGAAATATGAAACTGTTACATCTTTTATCAAATGTATATATCCCATAGACTTTAGTTAAACATTTTTCTGTTAATTAACTATCAATCAACTACGTAATTTTAATGACAATGTAAGATATTTGTTATTAATTAATTTTATACTTAATTTCAAACAATTATTTTAAGATCCGAATGATACGCCATTGATTTATTCCGTAATATTGGTAACAATGTTAGGTATAAGAGTGTTATGAGTCCTAATTCTTTCCTTGTCTAAAGGATTCTTTATTATTTAAATCTTAGCCCTCTGGATCTATCAAAAATAAAACATATTTTTATCAATATTAGTGTTAAATTAAAAAATGTCTTGGGATTTTTTTAAATAGCAGCCAAAGTTTTTATATATTACTAAGATTATAATATGAACTTTTCTGAGTTGTTGTCCACGGTTTCATATTGCTTTACTTGACGTTTCGACTCTCATGTCAGAGTCTTCTTCAAAATTGTTTTCAGAAACACAAAGAATACCACAACGTGGACAAGACAACAGCTAGGAAATCTATTTCATGTGAACAACTACCACGAAAGCCTGCATAAACTAAATATTATGATCAATGCCGTAACTAGAAGCTCTGGGCCCCGGGGCAGAGTGTATGTGATGTGGTCACCCCATTAAAAAACAGAATACCTTTTTTTCGTTGATATCCAACTATTTTTACTATACATCTTATTAATTGTTACTTTTTTACACTACTGTGAGGGTCCGCTATGCTCGGGGGCCCCGGAGCATTGCCCCGGCTGCCCCGGTAGTTGTTAAAACGCTATTTATGATTAGTTAATAGTTATTTTTATTCTCTCTTTGTTTATTTCATCATTAGAACGTACACGCGGAATTTGTACTTTTTTTTAAATCTAATCACTTTACTGAATAGAAAGTAACTTATGTCCTTAATGAGGATGCAAGCTATTACCCTGCCAAATTTCATCAAGATCGGTACAGCAGTTTAACTATGAAAAGATAACAAACAAACAGACAGGTTTACAATCGCATTAATGGATAAAATAATAATTTATTACTGATTAACATTTCAACTAAAAAAAACTTTACGGTTGATTACTTTTAAAATTAAATTAAAAAAAAATAGATTGACGCAATTATATGTACAAAAACAAATTATTTATAACTTCTGTTCTACTTTCAGAATATAAAAAAATACAGATACTTTAAATAATCTTCCATTACATATCACATGTACGTAATATTATACTTCATAGTGTGGTCCGCCATTTTCTTTCATTGATAACAAAATGTTACATTAAGTTAAGATAACGCTTAATTCAGGAAATATGTCACATGCATCGACACAGGCGGTTTTTTTATTATAAAATCATATGTACTACATATTATAAATAATTTATTTATTTGTTGAAAAAATAAGTCCTTCTTATTTATCTGTATTTATATTTTAAATGACTTCTGGGAAATCGAGATAGTAGTCTATGTTTTGATGTTTTATATCAATTTTTGAAAAACTGATTTCACAATAAATATTCATAGAAATTAAAGTTTTTGTTTTAAACAAAGCTTTGAGAAGTTAAATGAATCGATGACTGTAGAAACAGGCGCGTATGCAAGGGGGGTCAAGGGGTCATGACCCCCCCTCCAGGAATCAAAGAAGAGATACACTAGATATTATGAGGAAATATGAAAATTATTTATTTAAAGTAAGATGAACACTGTTTGAGTTGATAAATCACTATCTATTAATCAATTTTCAACTACAAAATCATTTGAATCAAAATTTTATATATTTTATAAATTTCACTCGAAATTCATCTAAAAAAAATTTATGGAGCCCATAGACATGATGCAATTTCAGAAAATAATTAACGGATCATTTTTGTTTTCTTTTTTTAATTCTCCCGGCTAAAAACTAAAAAGTACAAGCTTTAAAAAAAGTTTAATTCTTTTTTAAATCCAATAATTTTTCGCGAAAATACAGCAATTTGAAAATAAAATTATCTGATCCCTTAATTAAGTTAATTAATGTATTTTGATAATTAGCTGCTTGACACGTAAAAATAAAGTTTCACATACTATATTTTATTATAATTAATTTTAAACATCGCTAAAATAATTATTTTATATGAGTTATAAGAAATTGATTTGACTTTATTTCTAGTTACCATATTGTGTATCTTTCTCTACTACATTTTTTTTGCAAAATTCGAATTTTCAAGTTATTAAAATTTAAATTAAAGAATTTGCAATAATGAAAATGTTTGTTAACTTATATCTCGCAAACAACAGCTCTAAATAAATTTTGATTAATAGATAATTAATCAGCATTTTTCTGAATAAGTGAAATCCTGTTCCGGAATAACCTGTATATTATTATTCTTTCTTTTGCAAAAAGTAAACAATAAAATATTTTGAGATTTATTATACATTTATTTCAAATATAGCATACGCTGCTATTAGAAATTTTTCTTAAAAGTTTTTATATTTTTTTTCTGAATGACCCCCTCCGAGAAGTTAAGCTGTATACGCGCCTGTGCAGAAAGGTGGCATTTGTTTTGAAATTTAGATTATCCCATATAGACATGGACTGCAAATTCTGTATTACCGTAATGTGCATAATTTGGCTCACATAAGTGAAAATAGAGATATAGGGGAGAACCGGGTAATGGGAGCCTACTAAGGGAAAA
This sequence comes from Sialis lutaria, assembly GCA_949319165.1. Lineage (NCBI taxonomy): Eukaryota > Metazoa > Arthropoda > Insecta > Megaloptera > Sialidae > Sialis > Sialis lutaria. Next base: position 22,105,163 of record OX439241.1, read on the forward strand.
TTTTGATAAAAACCACATTTGTTAACATTCTTATAATTTTTAATTAGGAACTCTTACCTTGATTATTGAAGTATATTTTAATCACATTTATAATAATTTACAGTCATGTATTAAGGTACAATAAAGATTTTACAAAAAAAGTCAGTCGCTCCCATTACCCGACACATGCGGGTAATGAGAGCCCATTTAACGCTCATGTGGGAAATGGGAGCCATAAAATGAACTAAATTGAACTAAACATACTTTAAATGAGATCTTAGTTAGTAATGCAATGAACTATTTGTAATACAAATAAAAAAGCTACTTTTCAAACAAAACAAAGAAATAAAGATGAGGCTACCATTACCCGCTGACCACCATTTTGAAAAATAATAACATAAATATATAATTCTACTTTCAATCACAATTTAACCAATTAGACTTGTTATTAAATGATTCTAGGAATGTAATAAGCAAAACATAATAAAATAAGAACATAACTTCATGCTTTTTTTGGCGCTGGCAATCGGCAGTTTTTTATAAGCGTGGAGCGAAAAATACAAAAACATCCCTCGTGACTTAACGCATGGCACTAACGACTCATGCGCATCAGGCGAAGTTTCTCGATGGTTGATGGAAGCGGGGGAGTGCTTACAATCGCGCAAATGTGCATACTTTCAGTTCAATCACCATCGCTCCCATTACCCGATGGCTCTCATTACCCCGTTCTCCCCTAACCCAAACAATACTCCATTACATCTTTTTTCACTCATATTTAAATAAAGACAAGAATATATCCACAATACGTTCTATCACTTTTTTTATGAAAACACGATTTTCAAATTATGTAGATGGACAGGCCATATTCTTAGTTCTATGTTTATAGATTTAACTATTTTGTTTGTTATAATTTGGTTCATATAAGTGAAGACAGAGGTATGACCCAACTATGACTACATCCTTTTTACACTTACGTTTAAATAAAGACAAGCATAGACCCAATATATGCTCTATCTCTTTTTTACGAAGATTCGAATTTCGAATCAGATACACAGTGCAGGTTTAAATTCTTTTTATGGATTGTACCATTTTATTATATTATTTCAGACAGAGGAGAGGGGGGGGGGGGGAGAAAAGCAATTTTGTTTTTAATATAGTCACATACAAAAAAAAACTAAAAGAAAATGTAAACAATTGTTTCACAAATAAATTTATTGATCTATAAAATTTCTCCAAATTTTCGTTCCACGCGATGAAATCATTCAAAGAACTTGACTAGGTGTGTTTCTTTATAAAAAACCATCAATGCGACTTTTTTGCTACAAATACAATTTCCACGTGGGTACGGATTTTGAAATATTTTGTTATTTTTAACTCATGTTTTCATGTTGATGACTTAAATTACTTGTATATCATTTTACTGGTATTTAATATGTATAAAAGTTACTGCTGTCAACAAAATTATGTAATATTCAGTATAATTTCTGATATTTAACTTAATAAATAAAAACTACCATATATTCATAAATTAATATCATATATAGTTTATATTTTCATATAATTACAAAAAGGGCCCTTAAAGTTAAACCCAATTTTACAATAAAAAAGCTCGTTACCTCCTAACAAAATTTGTTAGAGCCGTGATAAATTTTTTAAACCAAATCTAACAAATGTCTTTTGTAGATCATACTTTTCTCTTCAATTTGCTTTATTTGTATTTGTATTGCTGTACGAATATTTTTGCCCGAGTTATGAAGAAAATACTTTCAGATTTCTAAATCTGCCATTGATTTTTTACTTTTTTATACACGGAAAAAATATTGTAATAAAAATTACTATGTTTTTATGGTACTGGAAGGACGGTTCTGTATTATGGTAAAAATTGCAATGTTCATTAAAAATTTTATTAATATTATAGTAACATGTAATTTGTAATCTCTACAATTTTACTAATATTCTAATACAAATTTTAATGAACATTTACCATAATACTGCATAATAACATTGCAATTTTTACCATAATACTGAACCGTCCTTCCAGTACCATAAAACATAGTAATTTTTATTACAATATTTTTTCCGTGTACACATGTATATGAAATATACATATAGTATAAGTAAGTATTGTGAAGCCGATTTTTTTCGTAATCCGGATTTTAATGGAATTATCCATTTTGATCTTCCCTGAATCCATTCTGACTATTACCACCATGATGTCTGTGTATCTGACAGTCGATCTGTTTGTGTGTTTGTCTGTGTGTCTGTAGACACTGTAACTAAAATACAACAAATGTAGAAGGGTGAAATTTTATGCTTAAGATTAATTTTTGTCTGGGAAGAAAACTCATATTTTTGAAAACTATCTTTCAACTGGAAACAGATGTTTACTGAATCAAAAATAGCAAATTAAAGAAAAACGTTTGATCTACAAAAGTTATTAATTAGATTTGGCCAAAAAAAATTATGGCCCTCGAAAGCTTTCAAGATTGATATAAATTTCCAATTTTATGACACTAGCAAAAAATTGTCAGTGCCCAAAAATATGTAAGAAAAACATTGTTCGGTGAAAATTAAAGTCCTTTTTTTGGTCTAATGTTATCAGTTATAAAATTCTTACTTCAAAATTTATTTTGACTTGTTGGTCCCGTTGAAAAATAACAATTAATTTTTATCTGTATGGTAGAAAATATACATTTTTTGTTAATGAATTATCACTGAAATACTCTTAAAAACAATATAAAACATTTATTTACTATCAATAGATTTTTATAATTCAATACTCGAATGATACGAATGATACTGCCATTCTAATGAATTCAGAGCTTAAAAGTAACAGGCATAGTGTGCTATGAATCCTTCTTTAGACAAAACCTACTGATTTTTGTATGCAGAGATTAAAAAAAATTATGTAACAAACATGGTAAAATTTTCTGCGATACGGCTCTGCAATGTAATTCCGAGAAACAGAAGAAGCATTCCAGGCTGCGGCAGCCCCTCGCGCGCGCTCTCGCCGAATCCGCGCGGTCAGCACCGCGACATGGCCTTGCTCTCCCACGGCTCTACAATTTCTGTCATATCAGTGCGCCCATATCGCCAGGATATCAACATTATCCTTTATTGTAGTAAAAATATATTTGTGTCAACTCATAATGATTCATGTGAACAAAATTCATTCATACATACTCTTTAGTTCTCAGCTATGATATTTTTAACTGTTAATTTCAAAGTATCCAAGCTCTACATGTTTCTTCTTATTATTCTTACAATTATAGGTATTTATTAAAACATTCTTATGCAGCAATAATATGCATTATATAAATATTTATTATAAAAGTATTATATTTCAAGCATATGTATGTATTTTAACTTATTTGCTGTAATATGCATCTTAAACAAACATTAAACAAAAATTTCCGGTATATAAATGCAAAAGTGTATATGTTTATTAGTTACATTTTCATACACTTTACCTGTTATACCGATTTTGATGATATTTAGCAGAGAGATGGCTTGCATCCGGAGAAAGGACATAGGCTATATACTTTCCCGAAAATGTATTATAGTAAAAAATGGATCTGTGATATTTCAACGCACACTAGGTTAAATTATACTTTTTTGGTGTAGACATCTAGCGTGTAAATGCGAATCTAAAAACTGGTTTATCGACTATCATAACATAAATCTATATTATCTATCTGTATTATTAACTTAACGTCTTAACCTAACTTCTTGGTGTTGTTAAGAAATAAATGTAATATTTGTTAGCTAGCAAGTATTTTTATGGTGACTCTGACCATATTGTACATATATCACCACTGTTTTAATACCGCTGATATTTACTAACAGCACAAACACCAAACCTTTAAAATTTGATACCCCGTATAAAGTGTTTGTTAACTAACATTTTTTTTCAGTTTCTTTATATTACCGGGCATAAATCGCACAAAAAGAAAAACATAAAGCATGGACCGCGCTTTCTGTATTAACATAATGATAGAACTTTTCTTCAAAACAGTGAGAGAGATGCAGTAGCATTTGGGATGTATCTATCTTTTTTTATAAAAGAATGAAATCGACACTTCTGTTTAAATAATTACAAGAATATCCTAAATTATTTTATATCTCTTTCTTTTGACACACGGCGCTGTTTTCGAGACAAATGCGCGGTCCAATATCGCCATGTCTTTGTTAATGTAGGTACATTGTACATATCATTAGTTTGTATAGATTTTAACACATAATATACATTAAAAATTAATTAGATCAACAGTATTTGTTTCGTGTCGACTTCATATTCATGATTAATACCCTTAAACCAGTTCAGACATAATCAGTATCGCGTGCGGCAGACGTGCTTCAACAGAACCTCCACAAGGAAAATAATGAAGGGATTGAATACCAGAAACACTAGGGTATCGATTAACCAATTATATAAACTGTCAGAAATTTAATGGTCTTAAATGATCGCTCAAGTAACGTATAGTTATCATAATTTAATATGAGAAAAACCTGCCTGAATTAAATCGATGTTAAGGTATTTAGAGCCGAGTACGTATAAAATTCAGTTGAAATTGTCTGGTATAATATTACAAAGATTTTGGATAGCTTGCAAATACCTACTTTGAACAGGGTACCAAACTGATATGATATTCATTAATATTTTATTACATGATGTATGATAAATAAATAAGCATTGGTATTAAAACAGTGGTGATATAATTGTACGGCTAGAGTCACCAATTGTGTTTTAGTAAATTGAAGTACCAACGTTTTAAATTCTAAAACAATTCTTACAAAGTGTTTGTAAGTTAGCTTTTATTTATTTGAACATTTCTTGTCTATTGTAAAAAAATGAGTCTATGCATGGTTTTACAAGGAAATAGATATAATGCAATTTGATAGTTTTTAGATTTTATTTTAATCTGTTCAGTGGCATAACCAGAATTTTGTCGGATAGAGAGGGGGATGGCAAAATTTGTCAACAATTTTTTTTATTAAATTTTAAAAATGAGTTAAAAGAATATATGAAGACTTTTTTTGCTCTTCAGTATTAAATACAAAATGCTCGCTTTTTTCAATAGAAACAACATGACTTCGTACTATTTGCATCACTGCATGAGAGGGGGTCTACCCTCTCTCCTATTTGTTTGAAAAGAAAATCTAACACGCATGATACTAATCCATCACGCAGCTGAGCAGTGATATTATATAAAGTAAATTGCTACTAAACTGATTTTAATGCTATTTTCACTGTTACACAATGTTAAAAGAAGAAAAAATTAGAGAATGATACATACGTACTTAAAATAACATATTCCATGGGAATTTGTCGATTTCAAAATATATGCCGGCGAAACCGCGAAAAAAACTTAAGTATGATAAATTTTATGTATATGTATAGGTACATTATATATTTTTAATATTTTATGGAATTGTACAGATTAAATTTGATCCAACTGCCACAGAACCCATGAAATCCACTTCCCATCAGCATCAATTATTAGTTTCAGCAATCAAAGATTCAAGTAAACTATTATTTTGAATTATATTAATTTCGAGAGTTACCTATAATACATAAACGCTTATATTTTTTAATAGTAATTTTACTGATATGTCGTGTTTAGACCAAAAAGACAAAACAGTGTTTTTAAAACACTTAAATTCTATTTAAATAAAAATATACAGGGTTTGTTGCTATTTTGCCAAAAAAAAACAACAAAACACCGTGTTACTTTATTCTTTCTTTTGTCTAAATACGACAACAGAACCATATATTCTTTATTACACACCTCAAGCAGGTTTTCATTAATAATACCATAAATATGTTAAAAAATATTTTAAAATTCGCTTATTAAATTTAATTTACATCAACCATAAAATCAAGTGTCCGATTCAGGATATCTGAACATTTCACCCTATAAATAATCCGAGATGATATCCAGGGACTCTCCAGCGTGACCAATACTTATCACTTGTACTGATTTCATGGACCCCACGCTGGCTAGGAATTAATTCGGTCCAAGTGCAGTCTATAAACCGGTTTTCGTGTATCAACATGCATTGTATAATATAATATATTATGTAGTGTGCTGTGGAGCTACGGAAATACTTGTGATTGCAGTGAACTTAGATTTAATTATTATTATCTACATTAATATACATCAGATATCACAGAAGAAGGGTTCTTCTGTATATGATTTAATTTCAGAACTCTCCGGAGTCAAAATCATTACGATATAAACGAAAAATTGGACCACACACAAAAAAAAACTGTATTGGACCAAGAAAATCTTGTTTTGTATAAAACGAAAACAATATTTTCTTAATATAAGAAAAGTACTCTTAATCCAACTACATTATTTCTTCGTCCAAGAACACTATAGTTGGTTTAAGAATATATTTCTTATCTTAAGAAAATATTGTTTTCGTTATATACAAAACAATATTTACTTGGCTCAAGTAAACCTTTCTACCTGTGCATACTGAAAATTTGGAGCATCTATAGATCGACAGACAGGCATCATTTCAAAAATAATCATAATTTATGGATAATAATATGTAAATATAGTAGAACCTAGTTATAATGACATCGGAGGGTTCGGAAATATTAGGTCGTAAAAGCGGATAGTCGTAATAACCGGTAAAAATGCAATTATATGGGATTCAGTTGGATTTTTATTTTGAGTCGTTAAAACCGATACGTCGTATTAACCGATGTCGTTATAACCAGTTTCTACTATATATCTAAACTAAAAATTTCGTCACAACTGCATTATTTATATGTATAATTTTCCAAGAGCGCTGATAATTACAAAACGGTCTAAAGCACGTTATCTTTCGGATTAATTCCAAATAGTCTAAACATTGATAAATATCCTTATTTTGTTACAAATAACAAAAATTAAAGAACATAATCTTGTAGCGGCAAAATGAATTTTTTTTTAAATATCTTTCTATCTATGAATTCCACGACAAAAATTATTATTATCAAAAATAAAGATCAAAAAATTACACTGTAAATTTATTAAGGAGACACTTAAAAAATAGCCTGTTTTCAAATGCTTGCAACTTGGTCAAAAATGAACTTTTTTCAAAACCTTTTTATTTTTAAATGGAGTAAATTTACTCTACTTTATGATGGTGTAATTCGTTCCTTAACATCTTGTCATTTTGAAACTTTTTTATATAATTTAAAAAGTTTTGAAAAAAGTTAATTTTGACCAAGCTACAAGCATTTGAAAACATATTATTTTTTAGGTGTCCCCTTAATTAATGTGCAGAGTGTATATTCAATAAACAGAGCTATAATAAGTACCTACTCAGCAAGAGTACTTGAAGTATCAAATACTTTTTATTATTTTTGATTTACTTGGAGATAATACGAACAAATCGATGCGGCTTGCATCTAGAAACCAAGATCCATATTGACAGCTCTGTTAATAATGTATGTTATCTTAATTCGACCAATAATTCGTTTTATATTCATTTTACATAATACTTCGAGTAGGTACATATATATTGATAGCTCCATGGCATATGTGTATATAGATATATGTATACACATATGCATATATTATAACAGGTACACTCATTGTTCTCGTATGCATTACGTCGCCGCCGTTGTTGCTTCGCGTCTGCCGGACCAGGCTATGAATGAACGAAACGGCCCGCGACCGTCCGCCCTACAGACTGGCGATTATGTCATTGCGTAGACGGCTAGCTTGACCAGTGACGGACTTGGGCATATCTTGAGTCATAGGTATATTTATTTCTAATACAGTTTTTAATATATTTGTGTAGAACTATTACTTTTGATTGAATTAAATTAGCAAAAATAATCAAGATTAGTTAAATTAGTTATAACAAACAACAGACAAAAACTATGGTTATGTCTTATTAAATACAAATCCTCTAACCATAAAAATTGTAAGAGTTTAGACTTACACGTGTTTCAATAGCAATGCTTTCATCATCAGATCCAAAAAACACTTTCTTGTGTCTTTAGGACTCTGATGATGATAGCATTGCTATTGAAACACGTGTAAGTCTAAACTCTTACAATTTTTATGGTTAGGGGATTTCTATTTGATTAGATTAGTTAATCAATCGTGGTTAACGTTATTTCCTAACTTAATTATGATTAGTAAACGAGCGAATAACTAATCATGATTATCTTTTATTCTATACTCTCTAAACCTGAAATAGTGAATTATCACTAATTCACAGTGTATATTCACTATTTGCCACAGCTAAAAGTCGGCCACTTGGAATTAGTGCATATACACTTATGTACCCAGTGAAATTCACTGTTTTCATAAGTGCATCATTTCACTGGGTAAATGAGTGTATATGCACTAATTCCAAGTGGCCGACTTTAAGCTGTGGCAAATAGTCAATATATACACTGTGAATTAGTGATAATTCACTATTTCAGGTTTAGAGAGCATTTATAATATCTATTTATCAATTAAATATCAGCTTATTACTTACCGTAATATTATTACTTATACCATACCTACATTAATATTAGCTAAAATGCCGTATATATACTGAATCAAAGTGAAATCACACCGTTAGCGAGAGTTAAGTTTTGTATAAAACTGAACTTGAAAAACGACGTAGGATATGGCGCTCTCAGTGACGCGGTAAAAAGATGAAACCACTTTTCACTAATCATAGAGTGGATTGACTCTTGAGTAATTAGTCAAACAAGTGAAAAAAAAATCTACTGTTTAAAAAGTAAAATTTTCACTATTTATAGATAAAATTCACTTTTTCCAGTGAATTAGTTGATCACTGGGAAAAACAGTGAAAATTTCACTATTTCAAGTTTAGAGAGTAGAATTCGATTAACTAACCGTAAGATACTTAATTCTAAAACATAAAAAAACGATTTGTAAAAATGATCATTAATTCGTATATTTGCCATTTTTCGGAAAAAAGGAACACTCTGTCTGTCTGTCTGTCTGTCTGTCTGTCTGTCTATCATAGCCTTCAAGCTACTGAATCGTTGGATCTAGAAAACTGAAATTCTGCATTAGTAAATGGAAGACAAATAATTGACCATAAAATGTTATGTTTTTAACAACCTGAAACGATTTCTAGAAAAACTAAAATCTGAAAGACATTGTGATTATTTATAAAGATGCACAAGAAAATTTTCAGCATTAGCTGCAAATATTTACATATTATTTTCAAAAATAATTTAAAATCGTTATGAAAACATACATCACAATAATCAAATGAATTATTACAAATATTTTAATTTTTGTTAAAAAAATAAAATAAACATAATCGAATAAAATAAAAAATATACGATACGTAACAATAGTACACGAGGCTTAGCTCGTACTTGACAAATTATTTTTAATAATGAAATTCTCTGATAAAGTAATAATAGGTATTTTTAATCTATTAAACCCTTTTTTATACACACGTATTATTTTTTATGGACCACCACTGACTATAATATATATGTAACTTGTTCATTAAAATAAACGGTGAGGAACTTCTGTTCGAGTGGTACAGGTTTTTTTATTCATTTTATCGTTATTGTTGTATGGCGAAGACATGTTGAATCGCTTTCCTGATTTAATTATTTTTAAATAAGTATATTAACTATTCTGTACTCAAACCGACTAACCAATTTTATTTAAATTTATTAAAATTTCATTTAAAAAATATCCTTAATGAGTTAGTTGCATTTTTTAATAATAAATTACAATTGTCGAAACTCCTGGAGTTATTTTAAAATATAGTAACACTTCGTAATAACGACTACTCGCTTAACGGCGTTTTGTTATAACGGTGCTCTTAGATCTCCTTATTTTTATTTTTTAGTTGTAAATCATGTACCAATTATACTTATTGATAGTATAAATATATATTTAAAAGTAAATGCATTGTGTAAATTTCTCTTTCACTGTTTTATAGTTAATGTTATTGCACACTTATATCCGGTATCATGAAGGAGCTAGAAAATTTGCCAGCTAGCAGGCACTCTCAAATGAGGTATCAAACTTATATAATAATTCTCTTGAAGTTTCATGAAGACTTTGACAAGTTTCGCGCACGCGTTGTATGCATATGTGGGCACAGTTAATCGAAAAATTAACTTCGTTAATCGTTAATCCGTTATTAAAAAAGTTAACTTGAATAAAATGAATAAAATTTGTTCACTATGTTGTACTCGGAGGGCAATCACCATTTTTTTTTTATAAAATATACCTTGTACGTACCCAAACAACATATCAAAATCCCAAACAGATATGAAGGGTATAACCATAGGTGGGCACAGTTAACCGAAAAGATAACTTCGTTAACCGTTAAAGCGTTAAAATTCTGAAAATGTAACGGAAGTTAAAGTTAACCGAAAATTCGAAAATTTAACGAAAGTTAAAGTTAATCGTTAAAAAGTTAACCATCCAAAATGTTTGAAGACCTTTTTTTGCTATTTCGACGACTTTCTTATGTACTTTTCATCAAACAACCAATGTAACGGACTAAAGTTAACGGAAGTTAAATTTAACGGAAGTTAACAAAAGCGTTAACATTTTTTTGAGTTAACTTAAAAGTTAATCCGTTAACCATTTTGTTAACTTCGTTAATTAACGATTAACGGATTAACGAGTTAATGCCCACCTATGGTTGTATGTAAACACAAACAACGGTATTAAAACAGTGGTGATGTTATGAACATTATTTTGTACAGTCAGAGTCGCCAACTGTGTTACAATATGTTGAAGTATCACTGCTCTAAATTCCATAGCAAATCCATAGATACTTTGACAAAATTAATACCTTATTTGTGAGTGCATGTTAACTAGCAAATTTTGTTAGCCCCTTTATGATACCGGACATCAGTATCCCGAAAAATTGTTTAACAAAATCGCTAGTGATGTACATATGATTAATTATTTTGTCAATTTTAGTTTATATAAATACGTATTCTATTTACAAAAAAAATTGTGATGTAATCTTGTTCTTCCTACATACGAAACCCATGCAATAAAAATATTTGCTACATCGATTTTGTGATAATTTCAAGTCAAGGTTTATCTCGGTTAAGGTCAAAAACAATAGCAGAAATAGTAATTAAAAAAAATGTGCAGCACTTACATGAAAACAATGCATTTTAGGGCAATGACTTTGATTATATAATCTATATTGTAATGCATCATTTGTTGATTGTAGAGTAATATCTAAATAGTTATGTATAATTTAAATAATAATTATATTTTCCTCTATTTCAGTTTTATTCAAACGAATTCCAAAAGGATGAAGATTTAATTACGATAATCGTGAACACTAGGATTAGGGTAAAGTTAAGTAAGTATTAATTTAATTCAAGTTAAGTATTTTTTGTACACATATAAAAAAGAAATAGAGCGTATTGTGGGTCTATGCTTGCCTTTATTTCAACATGAGTTATTTCATAACAATCACTCAATTTTTCTACTAACGTAGTAATCTTAAAACGGCCCAAAATATTTTTGTTAGGCCACGTGTTTGTTACTAAAGTTACAATATCAATTAATTAGTAATTATTGCGTGCAGGATCGAAATCTTTATTATTGGTATAGTTTAATTTGTTATACCAATAAAAATAAAATTAATTTTACACAATCGTAGTATTTAAGATATTGTCTTTTAATAAAAAATATCGCATAGAAAAATGTACTAACTATTGAAATGAGATATTTTGTATAGCACTTAACAAGTAATTCAACTTAAGGTTGTTGTTCACTGAAAGTCGTGGCATCTAGCGGAATTTAGCATAAACTACAGGGTTTTGCTATGTCGGTAATCAAGAACAAATAGATCTGGCAACAATTGACAATATTAGACAAGAATAGAAGATTTATTTGTAACAAAATTATAATTATTACTATTGCTGACAATAGTAATAATTGTAATATCAATAGTAACTATTATTATTATAAATAAAAACATTAAATGTAATCAACAATCACGCGCGCCAGTTGTCAATACCACGTTTTTATATTTCAAAGATCGCGCCGAATGCGCTATTGCCATATCGTATATTTACGTCATGTGTTCGGGATTTTATCAAAGTTAAAAATTAATAATTATTTAAGGAGATGGTAAATCATTCTAAAATTTTATATACACATTCCTAAATTACCAATCTATAACATATCCGTTTTTGGTTAAAATCTGACGTTTAGTTTTAATACACGAATTAAACGAATATCGAATTCCAAGTGGATCCCTATGCTTGCAATGTATAAGAGGCCAACTTTGCACGTTTATAATTAATAAACGAAATGGTAAACTGACCTGAATTTTTTTTTACAAATGCGAACTAGCTTACTTAACACAATATTAAAATTTTAACAAATTCTGTGGTGATCGATTTTAGTGAACAACAACCTTAAGAATAATCAGTTGAATAAATCATGTTAATGATATTGACGAATATAGCAAAAATTGTGTACTTATTATAAAAATTACAATGGAGATTGTAGAAGTTACTCATAATCAATTGACAGTAATGTTAAAACTGATAATATTTTTTTGGTACAAAATTGAATTATTTAGTCGATAAATGTAATTCTTATTAAAAAATCGACTCCATTTTTCTCCATGCATATAAAAAACTTGTACAAAACTGTCAGTTATAAATTCGAAACAAGACTTATCTTAGCCTAGTTTCGTCTTGTCTCGTGTAAAGCCCTTCTTATACTAATAAATAAATACTATATTAAAAGTTTTTTTTAACTCTAATTAAAATATGACTTTAAAGTGAATAAAATTGTTTTTTTTTTCTAAAATAAATTAAAACTCCCTCGATAAAGTAATTAAGCTAGCTTAAACCCCACATTGTTAAGACAATGACCTACGTTACATAATCTCACTTGGTTACATGTAAGTACATAACATACTGCGATCGTAGATGCAGTGATTCACAACTAACAATGCTCGACCTTCTACAAGATTTTACATAACCCTCTACAGATCAAGTGTGCATGTATTGTACATTTGTGTGTACAGTAAAGCTTCTGTATATCGAACCTGGGGAAATATTAATGATATAAACAAGCAGTGGCAAAGTAAGAACAAATTTCGGGAGATGGTTAAATACATAAATAAATTTTTTTTCGGAAGTTTTTTTTATCTGATGTTTTCTCATAACACTTAATTTTTCGGGTAGAGGGGAGGGGTCGTTCGTCCTGTGTTACTACGCCTCTCAATATGTAGTCTTAATTACTTTACGTTAGTATTATTGCTATCGATTTTTCGAAAACGAATTTTGATGGAAATATCCATTTTGTCTTTCCCTGAATCCATTCTATTTTCACGATATATATGTCGGTCTGGCTGTCTGTCGGTCTGTTAACGCTGTAACTTGAAAACGACAGTACATAAATGGATTTAATTTTATAATTGGCATCAATTTTTTCACAGAGGAAAACTATTTCTGAAAATTAATTTTTCTAATTATTTCTATATGTATTAGAAAAAAAACGTTATTGAAAATATTGTAAAAAGATTATTTTAGTATCTGCGTATAAGAAAGTCCCATCGCACCCATGATAGCTTTTTATACCTTAACTGACAGTTGGTATCGTCTTAAATATCAATTTGAGCAAGTTTCTAGTAAAATCCTAGACTTAAGTACAATTTTATACGTATCTTATCTAATACAATTCAGAAACTTTACAGATAAAATTTTAACCGCAAAAATTAACCACAGTTGCATTAATTCTAAACCAAGTTAACATAGTTAGTAAACGGACGATTAACTAACTATTAATTTTCGCTTTATGCAACAACTAACCGTTACCCGCGACTTCATCGAATTTGTATTTTTTTATCTAATCATTTTTCGGGCTACAAAGTAACCTATTTTCTTCTTCAAGATGCAAGCTATCTCCCTGCCAAATTTCATCAAGATCGGTTCAACGATTTACCCATTAAAGACTAACAAACATGCAGACACCCAGACAGAGATGTATATTAACCAATCTTTTCAATCAGAAGCCCTGAAAATTCTCCTTATATTTATTGTTATATGTTTACAAATATTTTCTTTCAAATACGACAACATTTTGAATCATTCTCCGAAAGACCTTGTACACACTTATGTAGACATTATATCATATGTTCTGCTCAATAGTGCCTGGTACAAGCCATTCATGTGTGTGTCGGGATTCGAACACCCACTCACCTGTATATAAAGAATATATATATGTATGTACCTCTCTGTCCCACCTGTTGCTACCCACGGACACACTGGCCTTGTCTACTGCACTGGCCAGCAGTTACTAAATGATGTAGGTATTCCTAAAGACATCTGATTATCCGATTGATAATTATGGGGTTATGGTTAACTTGATTTAAATTTATACATCATGTGACAGATACGACTTGAGATAAGGATTTATGTTGTATAGTAGAACATCATTACTGTCCGCTGATTGGGACAACCGTAACTCAATACTGTCTCCTTGTGTTTTTATACGAATATACACTTATATTATATAATTATTATATTAGTTTACTTTTGTATATACCGGGTGTCCCAGATAACTTTTCCAGCATGGGGATCTCAGTATCTATAAGAGATACATGTTTAGTTAAATGAGATGAATTATTTGTATGAAAGGGGTGAGTATTATTACACAAAAAAATATTCATAATTCTATGTGGTTTAGGCGGTATACCCAAAAAACTGAAAATTCGGAATTTCTTTAAATGGCTATAACTTTTTTGTTAAAGTAGATAGGTACTTTTTATTTGCGGTTTCTTAAAGCACTTTTTTGTGTAGAATTGATTGGTGTATTTAGATTTTTAATATCACTTTTAGTTTCCGAGATACAAGCCCTTACTTCAGTTTTTCTTATGGGCCGCTAAGTTGGCTATGGCATATTTGAACGTGTTTTTTACTCTACTTTACAACGATATGTCACTTGCCATATTTATTATCGAAAAAAAAATTATAATATATTTTTTCAAATAGTTCATTGTTTCAAATATTCATTTGTTATTTTGATTGTTGTTATTGTGATTTTTGTTTACAATTTTTGTTTTTCATAGCTCACTTAAAAGTTTGTAATAAAATACTTCATAAATATCACTGATATTTAGTATTTCGACTTTTTTTCGATAATAAATATGGCAAGTGACATATCGTTGTAAAGTAGAGTAAAAAACACGTTCAAATATGCCATAGCCAACTTAGCGGCCCATAAGAAAAACTGAAGTAAGGGCTTGTATCTCGGAAACTAAAAGTGATATAAAAATTCTAAATACACCAATCAATTCTACACAAAAAAGTGCTTTAAGAAACCGCAAACAAAAAGTACCTATCTATTTTAACAAAAAAGTTATAGCCATTTAAAGAAATTCCGAATTTTCAGTTTTTTGGGTATACCGCCTAGACCACATAGAATTATGAATATTTTTTTGTGTAATAATACTCACCCCTTTCATACAAATAATTCATCTCATTTAACCAAACCTGTATCTCTTATAGATACTGAGATCCCCATGCTGGAAAAGTTATCTGGGACACCCGGTATGCAGAAAGCAAAAAAACATTTTTTTTCATGTTTTTATCACTTTTTTCTCACAAATTTTTTTTGCGATTTTTTTATATTTGTTAAACGAAAAGTATTAATAGTAGGTAACAAAACGTTTAGCTACCCGGGAAAAAAATGTAGATCTGCAGAGTTCTACTTAGATCTCGACAGATCTGCATTTGGAACATAATATTTTCCACTGGTTTTTGATATGTGGAGACTTGCAAAGATCTACAACGATCTATATAGATCTCTGAAGATCATTGTAACGTTGAAAATTGAAGATTTTTCAATGTTGAAAATTCATGAATTTTCAAGGATTTAATCTCTATCACTATCTGCAATGATCTTTGGAGATATTTGTAGATCGGTTTAGATCTTTGTAAGTCATTGTAGATCTTTGCAAGTCTCCACAGATCAGAAACCAGTGAAAATATCTGAGTAGATTTCTGCAATTCCTTGAATTATCAGTTTTCATTTAACACCCCACTCGTCTGGATTAAATAAAACATAATTTCAATTAATCGTTTTGTAGTTAAAAAAATGGAGACTTTTTTGTCTGTACAGTATATTTTTTAATAAATAATACAGATATAGGTATGTTGTATTGATACTTTTATGTTTAATTTATTCTATAGGATCTGTTGTAGTTTATGGTAGCTAGTCACGTCAAATCTGAAGTAACTTATATTTAGAGTCAAAATAAACATTCTTACTCGGGATGGAATTTCAACTTGTAACTTTAGGGTTGGGACACGTAAATATCGACTTTAAAATGTATCCACTATGGACAAAAATATCAAAGGAGAACTTACAAACTTTATAACTATACAATCTTGGTATAAAAAATATAAACAAAGGTATTAACATAGCTTATAAACGATATTTTAATAATTTGCGTAAAAATAATATTTGAAAAAATTGTCAAACGTGAGTCGAGATTTGTATTAGTGCCCCGTATCATATAGTTTTTCAATTCGATTATTTTATACAATGTTACTTTGCTAAAAATGTCAAATGCGAGTCGAGATTCGAGTATTAGTGCCCCGTATCATATAATTTTTCAATTCAATTATTTTATACAATGTTACTAGATAACAAATTTAAAATCTTTAACATTTTATCAATGTTAAAAACCCATTTTAACATTGAAATTAGTAGCAATTTAAATACTATCAATAAGATGTTAGTACAATGTAGTTTCTATTTGTATTATGTAGAGCAGGGGTTCCTAACCTTTTTTCTACATCGACCCCTTTACAATTTTCTCTATAATATGTATTACAACATGCAAAATAATTATAATACTAATAATTAATAATAATTTCACTATTGTATAGACCCATTTTAAACTTCCATCGACCTCCAAGGGGTCCACCCGGACCCCTTTGGGAACCTCTGATTGATTCTAGTATCCAAGTCTCACTCCAGCTGTATTTTCTAATTTTATCAATCAATATCATTAAATATACTTCATATTAAATAATTACAATATGTTCAATTTTAATTAAATTTTTCGTTCTTGTTAAAAATAACACATAAATGAATTTTTGGCTAAAAATGGCGACGCTGTCATAACTTTTGCTGGAATATTTCTAGTCTACCCTACTGTTCTTCTTTAGTACCTCTGGTTTTAATGACTGTATTAATATAAATACTACATAAATATAATTTAAACTTAATTTGTTTATCGTAACATTAGAAATCTGAATATCTATTACACCATTTCGTGTTTATTTATATTTGTTTACAATACAATACTGCTAGGTAGGCGTAGTTGCATAGAAGATCTTTTATTGACTGACTATCTCTTTTAAACTGCTTCTATATTTTTAAATTTATATACTATAATCATCATACTGCATCCTACGTATTTTATTGTATTATAATGATATTTTGCAAAAAAAAATTAGATTTTCTTCATTATTACAGCAGTTCTAAAACTGTTTAATTGGATATAAATGTAATATAATTTTTCATTAAAATCCCTGATGTTTTCGTATACATATGTCATGCACGGTTTCACAAATGATAGATAACTAATAGTTAAATGTAATCTCTAGCTTTAACTATATAATCAGATACCTTAACTGCGTGACAGTTTAAGATAATTCTTATGAGAGGGAAATGATTGGGTGGCTAATAAAAGTTGTAGTTTGTATTCAAAAACATAAAATTTTAATTTAGTAGTAGGACTTGAATTTCGAGTCGTTTTCTGTTCGCGATACACAGAATTTATAACTGATTCAGTTATGTTTTGGCTCCGGTTACAGTTGGTTACAATTGGCCGATTTTTATATTTGGAACAATTAATTTTGGTATTAGACTATTAGAGTCTATTTATTAGGTTTAATTGAAAAGGAAAGAAATTAAATTGAAATTAAATACCTATTAAAAATACTTGTTAACAGCTAACAATAAGTATTCAAAATTAATTTTATAATATTATAAGTATAAATTCTTATTTTTCTTCTGCTTCTGTTGGCGTTCTTTAAGTATAAATTTTAACATGATGATTTCAAAAATTTCAACGAAAATCAAATCCGATCACTGGTATAAAAGTTACGGCTATTTTTCTACAGTTTAAAAATTTCAACTTTCCTCGCCATTTTCTATAAAATAATAAAATAAAAATCATGCATCAAACTTCAATTTCTCATTTTGATTAAAGTTAATGCCGAATAACTAAATGAGATTATTTTTTGACTTAAACAACCCACCAAAACTCCACCAACAAATTTAGTACTACAGATAAAAAAAAGATTTTCTTCCTGGACAAAAATGAATTATAAATATAAAATTTTACCCTTCTACGATTTGTCGTATTTGAGTTACAGTGCTTACAGACCGACAGACAGATACACAGACATCATGGCGAAAATAGTCAGAATAGATTCAGAGAAAGTAAAAGTGTAGAATTACATCAAAATCCGGATTTCGAAAAAAAAAGTAGACTTCACTATATTTACTTATTTATATTTCATATAGTACATGGGTTTAAGAAAGTAAAAATTTACAACGGAAAGACCATGTTCTAAGATGTAACAACTTCCTGTAATGATCGAACGGACCTATGTCTGTATGCCGGAGCTTATAGAACCGGTAGTATATGTACTTTTGTTTACACATCGGGGTTAAAATTAGACCGTCATTAGGGCGCGATGACACAAAGCTATCTTGGATGCACTGGAGTATGTTTAATTATACATCAATGCACAAGAATGCAGTTGGTTTTATTGGCTAGCGGGTCCTAGACAAAACAAATGGGTTAATTAATTAAGAATTCGGTTTTGACTGGAATTTTATATGTTTTATTTAGTCAATACAGTTAGAACCACGCAAATTGTCTTGAATGATGAGGAAGCTAAGCATTGTATAGCTAAGCCCTATTTATACTACAAGGCTTTGGATATCCCCCCCCCCCTCCCTCTTTCATATATAAAAAGAAATCCTGATTGATTGACTCATCAAATCCTTTGCAAGTCAAATCAAGAGATTTTGAGTATTCACTGAGTTAGGTTTTAATTTTGCTTATAATGGAAAAATTAGAAAAGCATGTAAATAAATTTATTTGTCATAAAAATTACTGTTATGTTAAAAAATCCCCCCCCCCCCCACCTATCCTATCAATAACATTTTCCTTACAATATAGCAGATTACATTTCTACTGAATTACGAAAGCAAAAGTTATTCCCTCCATTCTTAAATATTATGATAAAAACTCCTAGTAGCAACTCGCCTATATTTTATATAGGTAATATATTTTTTACTGGGTACCTATACCTATACATATATGAGAAAAACTAATTAAATTAAATAATACATAAATAAATCAAGACTACACTGCAACCATATTTGTGTAGGTGGACACACTGTATTATTACCATGTCCATTTACTGATGAAAAATTATTAATAATATTAATACCATTTTATTTATTGATATCGTATTGAATAGATAGAAATTATATTAAAAATAACCAATACCTTTCAATCTATTCAATTATGTCTATGTATATTATAATTTATTGTAGTTAGGAGCATATCACATTAACATTTTTTAAATAACTTTTTTTTTTAATATTTGTGACAATCTTGTCTAAAGGAGGCTGGTAACATTCTCGGCATTCGCATATAATAATGTCCGGTAAAATAAAGGAACTAGAACATTTTTTTTAGCTAGCAAGCACTCTCAAATGAGGTATTAAGTATGTGATAGTATCTATGGATTTGCTATGGAATTTAGATAAGTGATACTTCAACATATTGTAACACAGTTGACGACTCTGACAGTACAAAATAATTATCATAATATCACCACTGTTTTAATACCGTTGGTGTTTACATACAACACGTGCGCGAAACTTGTCAAAGTCTTCATGAAACTCTAAAAGAACTGTCATATAAGTTTGATATCTCATTTAAGAGTGCTTGCTAGCTAGCATATTTGCTAGTAGCTCTTATGTGATCATTACCAACTGGTCAAAAACAATTGTTTATTGAACAAAAAAAATATATTACATACATATTAATATTTTATATTAATATGTAATAATTAAAATAGCTTTACTGCCATTGACTATGTTTGGAATGTTGGATAAAAAATTGGTATATTTATTTACCCAAAATAATACACTATACAGGGTGATTCAGCACTGTCGTACCAAACTTGAACAGTACATTGAGAAAAATATTTTAAGCAAAAAACTTCCAATAAACATGTGTCCAGAAATTTTTCTTTAGGGAACTACAGGCCTCCAAAGATTTGACTAAAAATGAGTTTTAATTTAATATCTAGAGAACCCTTTGTGATAGAATTATGAAATTTAGTATTTGGTTTAGTAATAATATGTGTTATCGATTTCTAATATTAACCGATTATATTTTAGGCCATGGCTGTATGGGGCCAATGGGCCCATCGATTTTGATCTTGTAATTGTTTGTTCCTTATTTTTTTCCTGAGTTGGTACTTTTATAAGATTATATGACACAAAATACACAAAAACAGACTTTGCTTGTTTATCATAGGATAAACCATTTTCGAGAAATATCGATGGAAAAGAATACATGCAGAATTAACCTTAATACGGATGCTTTAAATTATAAAAAATAAAATTATTTTCTTATTTCATGATAACAAATAAGACAAAAAGTTAATATAAATATACCTCCGACAATGCATCCATATCAACAAATAGCCATTTATAGTTTGTTTTTTTAGTCATGTTAATAAAGTTCATGTAACAGTAAAAGAACTGGCTATAGATCTTACAGGATTCATATTAGTAGGTTTATTTAAATGAACTTCATTCTTACCTTTAATCATAGAAAAAGAATATAAATTATTTTTTTGTAATTTCAAACATCCGTATTAAGTTAAATTCTGCATGCTTTCTTTTCCATCGATATTTCTCGAAAACGGTTTATCCTATGATAAACAAGCAAAGTATATTTTTGTGTATTTTGTGTCATATAATCTTAATCTTATAAAAGTACCAGCCCAGGAAAAAAATTAAGGAACAAACAATTACAAGATCAAAATCGATGGGCCCACTGGCCCCATACAGCCCTGGACTAAAATATAATTGGTTCATATTACAAATCGATAACACATATTATTACTAAACCAAATACTAAATTTCATAATTCTATCACAAAGGGTTCTCTAGATATTAAATTAAAATTAATTTTTAGTAAAATCTTTGGAAGCCTGTAGTTCCCTAAGGATGAATTTCCGGACACATGTTTATTGGAAGTTTTTTACTTAAAATATTTTTCTCAATCTACTGTTCAAGTTTGGCACGACAGTGCTGAATCACCCTGTATAATATAAAATATTGACTGTAACTGTACAATATGCTTGTTAAATACACTGACTTGTATAATTACAATGCCCGTATAATACCTGCCTTAACACAAAAAAACTACTACTAAATAAGGAGAGAAAGTGTTAAGTAAAAAAGCCAAACACCATCATATGACCCATAAGTAGCCGAAATATTTATGCATCACTTGCTCCAGATGCCTTCTACTCTCAGTAAATTGGTGAGGCGGCTGTGGAAAACACGTGTTTGTAAACACATACATACACACGCACGCACACACACACACACACATAAATAAATACATTCATGCACTGCACTGATGTGAAGTTATATAATTAAGAACGTATAAGAGCGTATTTTGGATGAATTATACGATTGTAGGGGATGGTGGTCTAATTGCAGATGAGGTCAACATTTGTTTTGTCAAATACTCAGTCCGTTAGACCCTCGAATGCGGCCCGCGCCCCAAAGTTTGCGGTTGATTTTATTAAATTAATAAAATTGAATTTGAAAAATCGGTTTTACTATAGTTATTTATACTATAGGTATGTATATTTCATATACATGGGCATAAGAAAGTAAAAAATATAATATAATATAAAAATATTAATTATTTTAATAATAATTTAATCCTCGTGTTGAAAACTAGATAATGTGCTAGCTACAAGTGCAACTTATGGGCAAATGGTGAAATTCTACAATCTCCATTGTAATTTTTATAATACGCAATTTTCTCCAGTAATTGAGAAAATAATCAAACGGAATGAAATACCATTCTGTTTTATTCCGGAACCTGAACGTAAAAGATATAACAAATTTTTAATCTGAATGACGTTTACCGGATTCAGACAGAATCAATATGAAAATTGACAACTAAAAATCTAGAGCAATGTGGGTTGGCAGTACTGCAAACTTTAGACTGCTTGAAAGTAATAAACAATAATTTTACATAATGAAATTATTGGCGGTGTATACGGAATTTTATAGAAACTGGAATGAAACGTCAAAATTTTATTTACATGATTTATTTTCATCTAATTATTCTTAAGCTGAATTATTTGTTAATAAAGTACAAAGACAATCCAATAAATACTACAATTATATAAATGTACTAACAGAACTAATTATAAGTATCATAATTTTCGTTTACAGAAAAATTATTATTAAAAAAATCAGTACACCACTGTAGTGTTAAGAACAACACAAAGATGCCGGCATATGCATCTGATGCACTCAGTAATATGTTAATTTGTAGTTATGTATGTTGTGATATATTAAACTGATTCGTCTATCAACACTTGTACTACAACATATAACACAAATAGATATCGACCGGCTTCGTTAATCGTTTATTATTTTATTACATAATAATTATTTATAATGTATAAATATTAATCAAGATGAACTCAATATTGATATGTCAATTATACATTTATTAAATGATAATAAAAAAAATAATGCTGTACAAAGCAAACATTTAATTAGTAACATTAATGATCAACAGGAATTTAAGAAAAATGTATGGATTTTTATTGCTTTCATTTAAAAAAACTCACCTACGAAAGTATTTATTTATTTGAGAAATGGAATTTCAAAATGTACAAGGCTCTTTGGGACTATTAGTAAAGATTTTTTCGTTCAGTATACTCTAATAACTATAAAAATGGTATTCGAAAATCTAATCAAAAACGTCTTTTTTTAGAATACAGCAACATTTTTATGAGCTTCCAAACATTTTGGAAAATGAATTAGAAACGTTTTGAAATTCAATGTAATAAACGCAATTATTATTTAACTTAACCAAAACTAACCTAACGTTATTTGTATATATTTATACCCTTACTGATTACGCCAGTGCCATTCCGGGAAACATATAAATAATCTTAAAAAAACATTATTTTTCTAGATTAAAAAAGACTACGCCCTCCCAAAAAATATATTTTTCTACATATTATCTATATGAGGTATCAAAATACGTATCTTAAAGAGCTAATTGAAAAAAATATATAAACCAACTTATATTACACCTTTGAAAAAATTATGTAAAAGTGATAGAAACTAAAATTGGTTTTATATAATAAGTATAATACATTCAATATAGCGTATAAGAAAGTCCTGTGCTACTAATAGCAATTTTCCAAGATTTCATACCTAAAAAAAAAAAAAAAACGAAACTCTTATAGCAGGGTTTCCCAACGAGGTCTGTGGACCCTTTGGAGGTCTATGGAAGTTTGAAAGGGGTCTATAGTACACCAGGAATCTATGGGAAATTTGTATGTTTTGAAATTTGAAGCTTTTTATGCAATTCAAGAGTTTAAAAAGAGTTCTAAGAGCAAAAAAGGTCTTTTATAATTTTTAATTCACTGATAATTACAGGAGGGGTCTATGAACTTTGTCTTTCCTTAAAAAGGGGACTACGTGCAAAAAAGGTTAGAATCCCCTGTCTTATAGAATCACTTTGTAGTCCGTCTATCTGATCGTCAAGATCGTTTTTTCCTAGTAACGACTAGAGGTATCAAGTTGAAATTAATATCAAATATGTTACTAAAGTCTACAGCCTCATAGTCCTGTAAAAAATCAAGTTTTTAACATATCTAACTCAATGCATAAAAATAAAGGGGCTTTCAAAGTGTATTTTGATACTGACAGACTCACAGATCATCAAAACTTATAGAATACTTCCTATTGACCTAGAATCTTTAAATTTTGCACGAAGAAAGGTCATTTAGCACAAATAAAGGAAAAAAATCCAAAAATCGTTAATTTCTAATTCTATGTGAAATTATTACGCAGTTTCTTTCATACAGCTTCTACCCCTTGGGAATTGAGTACATTACCTACAAAACTAACTAATGTAAATAATCATGTTTTATATAACGATACGGAACACTCAGGGCGCAAGTTCTACTAGCACATGTCCATCTTTTTTTATAAATACAGTATTTCGTTTTAAGATCAAAAAGAACGTATCTCGATCGTATATCGAGGTATTATATCACTGTGTAAATCATGTATTAGAATACATAATATGTAAATTTTAAATTTTATCACCCATGTTTCTAAGAAACAATGACTAAGAGTGAATATTGAAAAAAGCTCTTATATTTACAGCAGCTGACTGCAAAAGTAATTAAAACATTACTTTTAAATATACCGATTACATAATACATAATATTTGCGAAACCATTTTCTGCAATAATAATTTTGATGTCACGTGTACTTATGTTAAAGATTTTGCTGTTTTTTATGTACATATGTGTATAATCATAATGTATTTAAAATAAAACGACATTTCTAAGATATTAAAAAATTAAATTAGAATAATTATCTTTAGTGAAATTTTTACAAAACATATAAATATAGAGAAAGATATTAAAATCTCAAGGTTGTTAACGATAAGTTGTTGATTTTTTTCCTGTTTTATTAAAAAATATATTATATGATATGTAAAAATATTGCGACATTTATCTAATATCCTGTTAGAATTGAACAAAATGTATGATTAAAGATAATTTTCAAAGTTATAAAACCAGAAATCTATTATTTATTTCCTAATTCTCTAATTTTCAACCGTCCTTAAAGTCCTTGAATAACTGTCAAAATTTTAACGAGATGAGACCATCTAAAATTTTAACTTATAAATCTCAGCAGGAAATTCGGTTTTAAAAGATTATTATCAATAATTAGGTAATTATGTATTTGATATACATATTAATACTTCATTTATTTTAAAAATATTACCTTACTTATCCCCCCATAATACCCGCCACGCTTACGATATTTTAAAATGTTTTTAACTCTAGTATAAAAATGTTGCCGACCGCTGGAATTTAGAGTATACCTCAGTATCTTATTATCTATACAGGATGGCCCAACAAAATCGAAACGGCCGCACTTTCGGTCATTTAAAACAAGATTTTGAAAAAACGCTCGAATACGTCGATTTTGCTTTCAAGGGGGACATCTTTAAAAATTTTTTTTCAACCCTCAGCGCTATGATCATAACCCTTAAAATTTTAAATAAGATAGCCCTATTTTGTTTTGAATTTTAATTATAAATATTTGTTTTGTTGATCAGAAAATACATGCATTCATGGAATTAAAAATGTAAACAACTTGACTAAAACTAAACAGATTTGAAAAAAAAAACACCTTGTTTAGAATGAAAAAATCTTTCAAATGAGGTATCACTTGCTCTATCATGCTATTTAAAATTTTAAGGGTTGTGTTTATAGCGCTGAATGTTGAAAAGATTCTTGTAAGCATTTTATAGCAAAAGATGTCCCCTTTGAAAGCAAAATCGACGTGTTCGGGCGTTGTTTCAAAATCTTATTTTAAATGATCAAAAACGCGGCCGTTTTGTTTTACTTGGGCCACCCTGTATTATAAAACGCAACGTCTCTCTGTCAGTCTGTGTGTCTGTCTGTGTGTCTGTCTGTTTGTCAGTGCGTTTATCACTCGAAAACCACTTATCCGATAATTTTTATTTTTTTATTTATATATATTTATTTGCCTAGGTTTTAGTATATATGCTGTTACGTTAGGTAACATAAGAAATTTTTGGTGAAATTAATAGAAAATCAAGTCGGAAAAAAATCGTAAATATCTTGGCTCCTATGCGAGATGCGATTGAATTTTTCCCCCCGTATCTAATGAAACAAATAAAAACCCTCCATACGTGACAGAGGGTGAAATATTAACTTTCGAGCGAAGCCCAGTGGGTCCGCTAATATAATATAAAACGCAACGTCTTTCTGTCTGTCTGTCCGTTAGTGCGCTTATCACTCATGAACCACTTATCCGATTTACGTGTATTTTTTTCTAATTAATAGATATGTTCTTTGCCCATGTTTTAGTATATATTTTGTAACGTTAGGTAACATAAGGAATAATCAGTGACGATAATAGTAAATCAAGTTGGAAAAGAAATTGCGGCTAGTGCGCTCTTTTGCAATACGCTGCCTATAAACTGTTAAATATTGAACAATATTATGTAATAAATAATTGTGTTGTTAGTATTAATATTATAATATAATAACTAACATTTCTTCATATTTATATTTCTCTTCTTTTTAAGTATAGAACGTTTATTAGATAATCAAACTTGTACGGGAATAATCGCAATAATTTTAATTGAAACTGTAATAATGCTTTTAGATTAAATCGTTTTCTACGTTCGTTTTAATATATTCCTTGATAAAAGAGTAAAATTCATTAGAAAATTAATTAAAGATAATAACCAGCATTATTCTGCAGTTATTACATCAGTGGTCCCCAATAGTTTTACAATATATGTACATATATTTTTAATTTGTATTTATTATAAATTTTCGCGTTCTAAAAATACAAAATTGCAACCACGTAGTACCGAAACGGTTTAACTAACAATAAAAGTTATAAAAACATTCATATACAGGCTGGCCCAAAAAAACGAAACGGGCGCGTTTTTGGTCATTTAAAATAAGATTTTTAAAAAAAGCTCGAACACGTCGATTTTGCTTTCAAGGGGGACATGTTTGGCTATAAAATTTTTGCAAGAATCTTTTCAACCCTCAGCGCTATGAGCACAACCCTTAAAATTTTAAATAGCATGATAGAGCAAGTGATACCTCATTTGAAAGTTTTTTTCATTCTTAATACAGTGCTTTTTGGTTTTTTCAAATCCGTTTAGTTTTAGTCAAGTTATTTACATTTTAAATTTCATAAATGCATTGATTTTTTGATCAAAAACCAAATATTTACAACTAAAATTCGAAACAAAGTAGGCTTATTTTCTTATAAAATAATTAAAAAACATCCAATTTGGACATTTATTGAATTAATTTAAAAATTAAAAAAATTTAATTAAAAAAAATTTACCAACATCCAAAACTTTTATTAATTCAATAAATGGCCAAATTGGGTGTTTTTGAATTATTTGATGAGAAAATAAGCCAACTTTGTTTTGAATTTTAGTTGTAAATATTTGTTTTTTGATCAGAAAATCATTGCATTTATGGAATTCAAAATGTAAATAACTTGACAAAAACTAAACAGAT
Organism: Sialis lutaria; assembly: GCA_949319165.1. Lineage (NCBI taxonomy): Eukaryota > Metazoa > Arthropoda > Insecta > Megaloptera > Sialidae > Sialis > Sialis lutaria. The sequence goes on from OX439241.1 coordinate 22,132,548, forward strand.
TTGAAAAAATCAAAAAGCACCGTATTCAGAATGAAAAACCCTTTCAAATGAGGTATCACTTGCCCTGTCATGCTATTTAAAATTTTAAGGGTTGTGCTCATAGCGCTGAGGGTTGAAAAGATTCTTCCAAAAATTTTATAGCCAAAAATGTCCCCCTTGAAAGCAAAATCGACGTGTTCGAGTTTTTTTCAAAATCTTATTTTAAATGACCAAAAGCGCGCCCGTTTCGTTTTACTTGGGCCACCCTGTATAGAATTTAATATTGTATAAAATCATATATGTCTATTTTTTACGTAATTCTAGCAGTTTTCAAGATATTTAAGAAAAAATAAAAAACCACCCAATTTGTATTTACAATAATACCCATTATTAAGCCCATATAAGGGGTAAGAGGACCACCCTATTTGGGTTTAATTAATTCTATTTAAAATTCTAATTTGATTGGTCTATAAATCTAATTGAGGAAATAAAAGAATCAGCAATTGGGAAACGCTGTGCCACTTAATTAATAACAAATCTGTAAATCAGGTTAGCTCAACATGATGTTTGTGTAAATAATTCAGATAATTTAATATTTTTTGTGTCCAACATAGAAATGGGGTCTTGACATGTCACGCTGATAACCGAAACTTTTGGTCTTCGCTCCAGTTAACTATCGCATCTACTGAACCGAACAAAAATATTAAATAGTACTAAAAATAAACGTTACGCAGATATTGAGTAATGATATCATTCAGGGCCGGTGGAACTGGGGGGTGAAATAGATACCACACATACACGATGTGTCATTTTATAAATATATTTTACATCTCAAAAGTTTAAAATAACTAAAATATTTTAAGGCTCCAAAGGGGACGTCAGAGGGTACTGTAAAGATTATTTTTAGTGAAGATTTTGAAGGGGGGGGGCACCATTTTTTGCAGAATCGACAAACTAGTTTCAAGATATTTTTAATCATAAACTAACAATTTTAGAGAAAAAGTTTAAAAAACTTTGTTTTTTTATTATGCAATTTACATTGAAGTAAAAAAATATCAAATAATGTTTTTAGGGTTTATTAGAACATAATAAACAATTTTTTTACTTTTTTTCTTAAGCTAGTTTCCGAGTGAAAAATTGTTGAATGTTGAAAAATCTTTGATTATTTTGTAAATTCTCTTGAAAAAGTATAAAATAAAAATTCGAACGAAAAATTTTGTAATAAAAAATAGGGGTTCCGTTCAAAAAAATAGTTATTATTCAAAACATTTTTTCCTATGACTACAAAGTTTTAAAATATTTGAGTATATTGATTAAAATGACACACCCTGTATATATCTTTCTTGAAACTGAATAACAATATTTTTTTTGTTCGAGAATTTTTACTTATATACATTTTTTATTATTTGTCATTCATATCTGCTTACTCAATTAATAATAACAAACTATTTAAAATGATATCTTTTGTAAAGCTTATTGTTAGTATAATGGTATATGTTGTTACGTTGTTATTTTGTTATAATATAAAATAATTAATTTGTAACTTATGTTCGAATATTTTTTTACCTCGGGTTGCACAAAGCAAAATAATTCACGATTAGTTAATCAGTTGTTTTCAATCCATGGGTCCATGATTAATGTTTATTCTAAACTTATGTCCGGTATTATAAAGGAGCTAACAAATTTGCAAGCTAGCAAGCACTCTCAAATGAGGTATCAAACTTATATGACAGTTCTCTTTGAGTTTTTAACAGATAGTTGCATACGCTGTAATGTTGGTTTTTACCACGCAAGGTTAGTAAATATACTTTACATACCTTTTTTTTAACTTCCTATGTGTGAAACTATCTGTAAAAAACTTCAAGAGTACTATCATATAAGTTTGATACCCCATTGGAGAGTGCTTGCTAGCTTGCAAATTTGCTAGGTTCTTTATAATACCAGACATTATTCTCAATTTGTAAATGAACAATTCACTACATATGACAATTTTTTACCTTATAATATGTATCATAACCGTGATTGTTTTTTAGAATTGACGTAATTATACTTTGAAAACAACCGATTAACTAATCGAGAATTATTTTGTTTTGTGCAACCCGAGGTCAGTGTCGCCAACTTTGTTACAATAAATTGAAACATTACTGCTTTAAATTCCATAGCAAATCCATAAATAATATCACAAATTAATACCTCATTTGAAAGTGTTTGCTAGCCCCTTATGATACTGGACATATATGTATCTGTGCCAAAGTTCTTTGATATAAAAGGACACTTTAAAAAAGGATAAGTATGAATCTGCATTGAAATATCAATCTTATGTCTTATTATTTTCTATTTCACCTAAAGCTCATGATAAAAACTTAATCTATGTATTATTTTGCAGATTGTATATCAATTAATTCAATAATTTAATGGTATATTTTATGGTTGTTCCAATTAATCTAATTAATTAATGTATCTAAAAGGGTCAGTAGTCAATATTAATTATTTTTATATCTTATAACAACAATAAAATCGACATCTTAACGATAGAAGTTACGAGGATTGACTACAGTTAAATGCAATTAAATAAATTATGGACATAAAACATAAGTATTGTACTGTTTTTGAAATAATTATGTACTTGGATACTTAATTCAGCTTTCGAAGAGCCTTGATAAAATTTTGAAATGTGAAAATCTATCTATCTAAAAAGTAACAGTGATTTTCAAATAAATTACCACAAATGACAACTGTTTATAAAAAAAACTTAATTAATTAACCCTAATTTCTAAATTATTAATAGATTTAAAAAACACGATAAAATAGCATACAAAAGTTTGAGAACCACTGATATACAGGTTGGCCCAAGTAAAACGAAACGGCCGCGCTTTTGGTCATTTAAAATAAGATTTTGAAAAAAACTCGAACGCGTCGAATTTGATTTCAAGGAGGACATCTTTTGCTATAAAACTTTTGCAAGAATCTTTTCAACCCTCAGCTCTATGAGCTCAACCCTTAAAATTTTAAATAGCATGATAAGGCAAGTTACACCTAATTTGAAAGGTCTTTTCATTCTTAATACGATGCTTTTTGATTTTTTCAAATCTGTTTAGTTTTAGTCAAGTTATTTACATTTTGAATTCCATAAATGCAATGATTTTCTGATCAAAAAACAAATATTTACAACTAAAATTCAAAACAAAGTAGGCTTATTTTCTTACCAAATAATTCAAAAACATCCAATTTGGACATTTAAAATCTTATTTTAAATGACCAAAAGCACGGCTGTTTCATTTACTTGGGCCACCCTGTAGTTGATACTTTATTATGAAAAAACAAAATTAAGAAGAAAGATACGAAAAATTGATCTAATCGACATTTTATAATTTATAAAAACTGCCCTAATCGCCCCGGGACAATACCTCGTCCTATTAACCATCCATATCAGTTAATTTAACTCCAAATAAAGTCTAAAAGAGAACAAAAATTAAAATTATAAAGGTAATAGACATCATTCTTAAAAAGGAATAATTTTATATCCGGTATAAGAGCTAACAAAATTTGTTGGGCAACAAGCACTTTCAAATGGGGTATCAAATCTATCTGACAGTTCCCTTGAAGTATCATTAAATTTTTTTCAAACTCGCACGCATGGTAAGTAAACACCAATGGTATTGATACAGTTGTTATATTATAAAAAATATATTGTACAGTCAGATATATATATAATATAAATTATATATAATATAAATTACAAACCAAATCCATAGATAATATCAAAGAATTAATACCCCGTTGAAAGTGCTTATTAGCTAACCAATTTTGTAAGCTTCTTTATAACACCGGCGATTAGAGCCATAGATTTTTTTAACCTTAGACCATGCACTGTATAGTTTCTTAATAAATATCCGTTTTTAGGGTTCCGTAGAAAACTAGGAACCCTTATAGTTTCTCCATGTCCGTCCGTCCGTCTTCAAAAATTTTGAGATAATAACATGAAATTTGGTATACGGTCGTAGATTGACGACCCAAAAACAGAAATGATAAGATTTTTGAAAATACAAATTTTTTAGACCCCCCTTTCATAAAATGAAAAGTGTTTTCAAAAAAAATTTTTCACCTACACCATTGAGTGTGGTGTCGTTAGAAAGGTCTCCCAAAATGCAATAAAAAATGTATTAGAACTTTTTGATTTTAACCCTTTAATCACGATGTATTTGCTCTCCCAAGTCGTTAAAAAAGCGTCCCCCCCTCTATTTTCTAAACTATCAATTTAAAAAATCTGAAAAAATTCCAGAATGTAGCTTTGAATTAGTACTTTCACTGAAAATTATAACGAACATTGTCAAAAATATTATGGACCCCCTTTTCATAGACTGAAAATTGAACTTACATTTTTTTTTCCACTTACCCTATTGAGTGGGGTGTCATTTAATAGGTCTCGTAAAATACAATAAAAAACGTCAAATAACTTTTTGATTTTAACCCTTCAGTCGCGATATATTTGCTTTTTAATGTCGCTGTCAGAGCGTCCCCCCCCCCTCTATTTTCTAAACTATCGATTCAAAAAATCTGAAAAAAAATCAGAATGTAGCTTTTAATTAGTACTTTCACTGAAAATTATAACGAACATTGTCAAAAATATTTTGGACCCCCTTTTCATAGATTGAAAAGTGAACTCACATTTTTTTCATTTACCCCATTGAGTGGGGTGTCATTTGATAGGTCTCCTAAAATGCAATAATAAAAGTCAAATGACTTTTTGATTTTAACCCTTCGGTCACGAAAATTTTGAAAAAAACTCTTTTTTATAAATCGTAGTGAGAATGACTACGGAACCCTATCATGTGCGTGCCCAACATGCACTTGCCTGTTTTATTTAAATTACGTCTCTGACAAACAAATATGTACTTATTGTTAGCTATCTCACTTACATTAAAGAATATTAACTGTCGGCTATCATCAAAACTTGTCACAACTCTTAATGCAATATCTTACAAATAATGACGTCATACTTACAGTGAGATCACAGTCACAGCCAGCCTACCATATGTGTACATTTGTGTTTACAGTCGCATTATGTTTTTTTCAAATATTATGTACTTATTATGCACACATGACCATGCATGTTATAGATATTATGAGATATATTGTTATGTATGCGCAACAGGACTTAATTAGGTATGAGTGTATCAAGATATCTCATCAGATTGGGACAAAAATTGTTTTTGAAAAAATACATAGCTCTATATAATATAGAAGAAAAGATTTTTTAATGTTAATGCTAATATTGAACCAATTTGGATGTAACATTCAACGATATGTTTCTAATGATCTCCCGAGTAGTTGCAGTAAAGAAAAATATATGTATATGTTGAGATAACGACATCGACGACATCGTACTCACATTATTTCTTAATAATAGCCTGAAGATGATTCTGTGAATCGAAAGCTCGCGATATTATTTTTCTCATCAAATTTTTTAACGTTAAGAGAGTTTAGACAATCACTTTGTTTTTATTTTTTTCTGTATATGAAAACTATATCTAGAAGAATCGACAAAAATGTACTTTGTTATTTGGTAGCAATTTTAATAATCAAACAGATTTGTTGATATTCCAACATCTGCTTATAAAATAAATGCCATCTATAAGGTTCAGTTCCTGTATTATAAAGGAGCTAGCAAATTTGCTAGGTAGCAAGCATTCTCAAATGAGGTATTAACTATATATGACAGTTCTCTTGGAGTTTTATGAAGACTTTCACGCACGCATTGTATGTAAACACAAACGATATTAAACCAGTGGTGATGCTCAATACTTTACAATACGACGGCATGACATCGGTAATTCAATCGTTCTAACGATCGACGGCTAGAGAGGTATGTACCTACCACCGTGCCGACTTTAACGTTAATTGGTGAAATTAAATTTCGCGCAGAAATATAACAGTCACGGTGGTATTAAGGTGGGGATGGGGGAAGGTCAATGAATAGAACTGTCGGATGGTCGTCGGATGGAGCGGTCGTTCAGTACAGGGTCGTTTTATAGAGTGCTGAATGTATTATGAAAATTATTTTGTAGGGTTAGAGTCTCCACTGTGTTACAATACTTTGGAGTATCATTGCTCTAAATTCCATAGCAAATCTTATATAGGTACTATCACAAAATTAATACCTCATTTGAAAGTGCTTGCTAGCTAGCAAATTTTGCTAGCCACCTTATGATACTGGACGTGTGTGACTAACTATAAATCCATATATTGTGTCTATATTTTAAGATAAATGCAAACTAATTTCACTGCTATATACCATATCCTGTTGAAGTATAATCCGTGGTATTAATATTAATTATTTTACTCTGGTTCTACAAACGACAATAACTACAATGTTCTACAGTACAATTGTTAATTTTGCATAGACTGTATTGATAATTAAATAAGCACAATCTCTTCTCTTACTGAGAAAAACATTATTTGAGCGAGTCAATGGGATTTTTATTTCCCAGTATAATATACATATAATGATATCAGTAGTTTATTTAATGGAGGAAATATTATTAATTAACGTATATAGTATATAGTGTTCTTGAAACGGTCCAAAATATTGTAATTCTTGCTAGGCTACGTGTTACTAAAGTTACAATATTAATTTGTAATTTTTGCGTGCAGGATCGAAATCTATATTATTGGTATATATAATTCAATTTTTTATACCAATAAACAAATATACTATTAACCTTTAAAGCACCGACATTTTTCAGTTCAAATGTGATGTCACAGATATGGCCAATTTATGATACAAAATTACAATTTTTAATCGGCAACTGTAATTTTTATTAAAAAAATCGACATTTTTTTCCATGTATGACTACATTCTATGCTTTCTATTCTTGAAATTGTTCTTTTAGCAATTTAATAGTAAAGAAGAATAAATGTTTAAATTATGTTTTAAATACAGTAAAAACCGGTTATAACGACATCGAAGGGACCTGTTATATTAGGTCGTAAAAGCGGATAGTCGTAATAACCGATAAAAATTTAATTATATTGGACTTTTATATTAAGTCGTTAAAACCGATACATCGCTTCGTATGAACCGATATCGTTATAACCGGTTTCTACTGTATTTATTTAGGTTTTTTTCTGTCTTCAAAATTACCAGGCTCACATAGCAAACGGTCCACATTATCAATTAAAAGTTAAGAACCACTGGCATAATGCACGGCATTCTGCAACAGGTACTACTGCATATAGCAAAAACAATCGTTTGAATTATCAATACAAACACTAAATATAAACCATTTATTGATTACGTCTACAAATTCTACATATATGTATAATGTATAGGTAGTAATAGGTACCTATGTATATGCTACATATCATAATGCTACGTCTGTATTAAATAATCAGTTTCAGACGTGCATATTTCTTTTGTGTGTCTACACATACATCGGACAATGTATATATCTGCTATGCACGTGATGTACCACATGTGTACGTATGTGTGTGTGTATGTGTGTGTGTGCACTTGTTACTGATGCACTGTGTAGGGGGATTAAGGGACTTTTGAAGTTACCGACTCTTAAGACATCCGGATTTCTTGAAACTGTATTTTCAACCACTCGAAATTGTATAGGTAGGTAAGCTATAGGAAAAAGATTTTTGCCTGGTGATTCCCCCCCCCCCCCCTGTGGTTGTGTAAGTAGTATTAGTCTAAGAGGTGAGCGTCAAAATTTGCAACTACTTTATAAAAGCTGATTTTTTGATACTATGTCATTTGTGGTGTAGATATACAGCCTGCCGTCAGTCAGCTAGTTTCGTTAGCGTTTGGCGCGGGGATGGTTTTAACTGTGTAAAAAAAACTATACACGTTACAACTACTTTCTAAAATCTGTAAATTTATTTGTAAGCAGTATATTAACAATAAGTAAGAACCCCTTTTATCGTAGTCAGTCATCAAAATCTTGCAACCGGGTGCGTCAGCAGCGCGTTTAACTCGTAAAAAATCTATACATCGTGAAAGTACTTTCTAAAATATGAAATTCGCTATAAGAGTTAGGAATATTATTATTATTAAAAAAATAGTGAGTCCCGCGCCAAACGCTAACGAAATTAGCTGACTGACGGCAGGCTGTATATCTACACCACAAATGTGACGTAATATAAAAAAATCAGCTTTTAGAAAGTAGTTGCAAATTTTGGCGTTCACCTCCCCGACTATATAGGCTTATGTCCGGTATTATAAAGGACCTAGCAAATTTGCAAGCTAGCTATAACTCTCAAATGAGATATCAAACTTATATGACAGTTCTCTTGGAGTTTTCTGATGATTTTGACATATTTCGCACACGCGTTGTATGTAAACACCAACGGTATTAAAACAGTGGTGATATTATGAAAATTATTTTATACGGTTAGAATCGCCAACTGTGTTATAATACGTTGAAGTATCACTACTCTAAATTCCGTAGCAAATCCATAGATACTATCACAAAATTAATAACCTAATTTGTGAGTGCTAACTAGCTTGCAAATTTGCTAGCCCCTTTATAATACTGGATATTAGATTTGGAAAGACTATAGATATACATATAACAACCAATGCTAGTCCATATACGAAAACTTAACTGTGGCCATCTTTAATTTTATGTCACTTTCGTCATTTTCAGTGGCGTCAGTTAAAAATTTATAGTATGCAAATATGTTTTAAATTACAATTGAATTTGTACCTAATGTACATATAAAGAGAGATGATAATTCCAAATAGACGTTTCTTTGTTATTCAGTTATCACTAAATACTTTTAAAGATAATATAAAACATTTATTATTAATTAATTTTATAATTCTAAACAATTGAAATATTTTTTTAAATCCGAATGATACGCCAATGACTCGTGGAGCAATTTTTTGTGGAGCGATATGGTAAAAACGCTAGGTAATTCCTTGCCAAGGTATAGTAGTCATGAAAAATATATATGTATAAACATTTTCGTACATAAACGCCCCCTTTCTCAATTGAAAAAAAACACTTTGAGAAATAATGGGCAAAAAAAAAGTCATACACTTGCACCTAGGTTTTTTTTTAAATGGAAAGGCCGAAAAAAAGTTACTTGATAAACATTGTAAAAAATATAAGGAGGTAAAAAAATATTTATATATTTTTACCCCTCCTAAAAAAATTCGTTACACCACTGGTATTATGTACCAAACTGGAGAAATAGTACTAATAATGCAAAATAATTCATATAGAATTTAATATACATATATTTTTAATTATCTTATAATACATTCAACTATCCCAAGTATCCCCTACCCTAAAACAATGCCCTTTTGTGCAACACATTCTCGACCTCTTAAAACCCAAACAACCACAAAACGACTGTACCCAAGTTCTTTTAGGATCAATGTTGCCTTGAAAATAAATGATTTACTGTCGCAGCCACCTAGTCGTGTTGATTTTTTGCCATATTTTGAATACACCAAATGCGAATGCACTAATTTGTTAGAAATATTTAACGAGCCATTTTGTCTGGTGAATATTTTTATTACGCCATATGTTCTGGGTCCTCATGTGTCGACTTTCTCAGAAGTTATATAAAAATAAATAAATGTGGAAGACCAAAGAACGTTGGGCGTGATGTCACCAGATTGAAAAATAAATTATTACATAATTTATGTATGGGAAACTCGTCAAAATGTTTGTTTATTAATTTTGATAGTTAAAGAATTTATAACAATACACCCATACCTCACTTTGCGTCGTGGTTACGTTCCAAAAAAACACGACGCAAATTGAAACGACGCAAAGTGAATTATTTAAGTTACTCTCGTTTTAATTAAAAAAAAATTAAAGACTCGAACCCAAAACAACGCAACTTCGAAAAAAACGCAAAACGAAACGACGCAAAGCGAGGTATTGGTGTATTCTTATCATAATAATTGAGTGATATATAATCAAAACTACACTCTAACTTTAAGGCTTTAACCATTTTGGAATAATTATAATTTTTTTAAGCTTGACTTATTTTTAACAAAAAAAAATATTATTTTAAATAATTATTTAGAATAACCCACACAGTTTACTCTCAGTATTACGTATAAGAAAGACCCATGGTACCTATGGTAAATACGTACACTGTTCAATCTCTGTAATACGTATAAGAAAGTCTCATGACACTCATGGCAGATATTTCTTATCTGTTATGAACCATTTGAAATGTAATTAAAAACAGAAAATATTTTTCGAAATATAGAATAGAACATAAATTTTACATGCATAGATAATTATATTACCTACAGTTTTTAACTTGACCATTTTTCTCTAATTAGCACTGTTTCTATGTAATTCGAAAAATTCAAAAATCGATCTCAATAAACATTTGTTTCCGGTTGAAAGATCGTTTTCAAAAATAGGAGGTTTTCTTCCCAAACAAAAATTGATCTTAAGTATAAAATTTTACCCTTCTACACACAAAAAAAAACTGTATTGGACCAAGAAAATCTTGTTTTGTATATAACGAAAACAATATTTTCTTAATATAATTTGAGTTACAGCGTCTGCAGACAGGCACACAAACAGACACGCAGACATCATGGCGAAAATAGTCAGAATGGATTCAGGGAAGGTCAAAATGGATAATTTCATCTAAATCCGGATTTCAAAAAAATCGGCTTTACAATATTTACTTATACTATAATAATATGCATATTTCATTTACAAGTGTATAAGAAAGTTTTTCGGTCGAAAGTAGACATGACGGTTTTTGATAGTATATTAACCCTCGGAGCCTCTTGTGGGTCAATTTGACCCATACACCGACTTTGATCGTGAATAGCGCTCAGGTATTTTACATTTTTCGCGATTTTTTTTAAGTATGTTGAATACTTCAAAGGTATTTGTAACACTTATAAATTCATTTACCATGAGTCTAAGTATACCTTTGAATTTTGGTACCTGTCAAAAGGTTTCGTAGTTGCGGAATTATAGGCGATCAAAAAGTAAGCAGGGTCAAATTGACCCAGAGTGTACTAGTAGGTTGAAAAAATAGATGTGTACTCCGAGGATTAAACATACAAAAAACAGCTAGTTTTCAGACTCAAATAAAAAATTTAAAAAAAGTTATTAACGTAAAAACAATATAAAACAAAGTCCCTCATCGCGTCTGCCCGTCTGTCCGTGCACGATTTTCTCAATAATTACTAAACGGACTTTATTCCGGTTTTCACTAATGGATAGAGTATTTCGCGGTGTATAATTTGTAGATTTTTTGTATAAATTTCTTCGTTGTAAGAAAAGGTACATATATCTTCGCATGCGCTGCATAAATAACTAGCGATAAGTAAAAACAATGTTTAATAAGTATATTACGGATTAAATTTATATCCCCGAATAACATCGGGTCTAATACGGTATTTAAATATAATTGGAATTCATCTCTAACCCTTCCAATATTAAATTAATCTTAAGTTGTGATTAATTAATATATCTACACATGTGTTAGTTTTTTATATTTAAGACACTAATTAGTAAATAAATAATACTATAAAACAGAGCAAAAGCGGCACTGTGTGCGCTAAAGCGGGTTATCACTAAAAGAACCTCGCAGTTTTTAGTCCAAATAAACACTTCATTCATGTGTTATCTTTAAACCAAGTTTATCTTTCAAAGAAAACAAAATAAACAAAAAAATTTATCAATTTTGTGAAATAACGAATTTGTTGTCATTAAATTTTCCGTTTATAAAAAAATATTATTACTTCATAAGTATTATAGAACTATATACAAAGAATAGATAGATATTAGTACATTTTGAAATAATAATATATTTAGACATATGTACCTATCAATATTTTTTTTGTGTTCTTCGAGAACCTACAGCCTTTTTTTATATTTTGCTAAGGGCTTAATTTAGGATCAATTTGCAATAAAATATCAGAATTTAATATTTATTTCAATTAAAAATTCAAATTGACAGATTTTTTACTACAATATTTTTGGAGTGGACAAAATTTTAATAGTTATAATAACTACAAAGAAATTATGGATATTTGATTCCTTGCCGTACTGTTTGTTTTTCCCTGCCCTAATAGGTACAGTGATAAAAAATCCTAAATTTGTGTCCCCGTTTAATTTAAAGATATAAGAAGACATGAATATATAAAAAAAATATTACAGAAATATAGAAAACACATTTTTTATTTATAAAAAAAAAAATGAAATTAATAAATAAACAAGACAATTAACATATGAGGAAAATATAACTTCTTAAGGTTGTATTACGAAGAAAAGAACGCCAACAGAAGAAGAATAAGAATAAATAATGGATATAAAAATATATTTCAACTTCTAGACGTTAGACTATATATCATCATATTTCATTAATCAAATTATTCACAAATAAATGATAATAATCTAATGTCAACTTATATTAAAAATATTTGCTCTCGAACAAAAGTTAAGCTAATAAAGTATAACACTATCTGCGAGGTACTAAATATAAATGACAACCCACTGACAGTTCTAATGAATGGTGTGGTTTATAATGAATAATCTTAAGTAGAAATCAGCGATCTAAAAACAGGATTGATAATTGTACACCATAAAAGCATAGAACCTATATATATAAGGTTATAGGTGAACATCGAAAATTGTCGTAAGATACTGGCACCAGTCTTGAACGTGTTAAGCGCAAAGTGTATTGTTTTTTTTGGATTAATGGGCTATTTTTTGTAATTCTTATGAACTTATGTTACTAATAAAACAACTACCCCTTTATTATAGTCCAAGAGGTGAGCGCCAAAAGCAACAACTTTCTAAAAACGGATTTTTTGATATTACGTCACATTTGTGGTGTAGATATACAATCTGCTGTAAGTCAGCTAGTTTTGTTAGCGATTGGCGCGGGGGTGGTAAATCAGCTGCTGACGGCATTAGTTAAGGTAAAATTCGGACTCACTATTTTTTTAATAATAATAATATTCTTAACTCTTATACCGAATTTCATATTTTATAAAGTACTTTCACAATGTATAGATTCTTCACGAGTTAAACGCGCTGATGACGCGCCCGGTTGCAAGATTTTGATGACTGACTACGATAAAAGGGGTTCCTACTTAGTATACTGCTTACAAATAAATTTTCAGATTTTAGAAAGTTCTTGCAACGTATATAGTTTTTTTACAAAGTTAAAACTACCCCCGCACCAAACGCTAACGAAACTAGCTGACTGACGGCAGGCTGTATATCTACACCACAAATGTGACGTAATATCAATTAATTCAGCTTTTAGAAAGTAGTTGCAAATTTTGGCGCTCACCTCTTGGACTATTAAATTTTAATTACCAAAATCAGCAAATATAATTTTTTAAATTATAACCATTTATTTTGTATGTTTTTTCTCCAGTAATGGGCAAAATAAAACCAGTAATACACACTTAGTAATCAAATATCAACAAATATTTCTAATTCAGTACATTTAAGTTAAAAATATTCAACACTGGGGTATTGTTCAAGCCTCATTATGTATTAATTTTACTTTCGTTTTTCAAAGATTAATACAAACTTCAATTTAAATATCCAAACTTACATACAATATGATACGGTTACAAAAAAACAAAGAAAAAAAATAACACGACCTCATTACGACTAACCTCAAAAAACATAAAAACAGTGCGTTATAAAATTATATACTTTCAGAGGTCCTTCAACTCAAAAAAAATGTAATCTCCTACATCAATCTTTACCGAAATATGCAGTGTACTGATGCACAATATAATCGTGACTAAAAGAGGCTGAATTCGCAACTTTATGCGAATGCGTCTTGGACAGGCATTGAAATCACAAATAGCTGGATTATTAAAGTTTTTAAATTTTGATGAAATGTATTGGTTTTTGATTGGTTATTGGAGGTATTGTAATTATTAAATAATAATTATGCATTTTTACCTTTATGGGGCATAAAATAAAGTCAGATTTTGATATGTAATTAGTTAGGAAAATATAATAGAAAATATTTTATTTTTGTTTTTGTGTTTTTTGCTAATATTATTTTTCAAACGTATTGAAAAATGTAATCAATCCACTTCTACCCCTCCCCCCTTACATGGGATAGTTTTTATACTTTTCATTAAAATAACGACAAAATATAACTTTTATCTAATATATTGAAGTTTTTTTATCAAAATAAAAAAAAATATGTTATTATTTTTCTAATCAAAAACGCATTTATTAATGTGTGTAATTTTTTAAAAATAACGCATTATCTAAAAAACTTATATTTTTATAAACTTTTTTTAATAGCATATCATTTTTATTTATTTATTTTTGCAACCTTGAAGTGTGTAAGATTAATCTGCATGTAAGATATCAAAAACTACTGTCGAAGATTTTGATTTAATTAAAATGTTATTATTAGTAAGTTTATTAATATAAAACAAAATTCTAAAACTTAGCAATTACGATTAAGTAATTTTAGGAAAATAAAATATCTAACAACAATGAGTAAAGTAAGTAACAACCTATCATTTGTTTTTATTATATAAATTTTTAATTTTAACATTTACTAAAAAAATATGAAAATTAGTAAACTTTATCTAAATCTGAAAAATATAATTTAAAACAATGTATTTTACAATTCAAACTGTAATATACCTAAGGCTCAAATATTTTACCAAACATACAAGGAATTACCGTCAATCGAAGATTCGAAAGGGAGGTCATGGAAGATATGACCCATTCTAAACTTCAGAAACTAAAGCAAGTTAAATAGGAAAATGTTTATTACATATGTATACTAACGTAACTTTCATTGTCCATTCCACAAATCATGACCCCCTCCCCACAAATTTTAAATCAAGATCCATGCCTACTTACTGTACAATTTTGAATACCTAAAAATACATCATTTTTATTCACTCAACTTGACAATTTTGTTAGAAAATTAATTTTTTAAAATATATAGGAATAGAGTAGTAAAATATTTTTCTTGAACTGTAAGTGTGCATGTGTGTGTATGTGTGTAACAATAACATTCTAAACGTTCTGGTTGCCGTCCCTCGGCTTTGGTTTCCACCTGTCATAGAGTCTGTATATGTTATCGGCACAGCGGCGCCCGTAAAGATTTCTTATCGGCGCTCTTATCTCGTCCTGTCCTTATATACACTCTCACACATGTAACAATGCATACAAACGTATACATATGTGTGAATATCGATATATAATATTATTTTTTTAAGTTATAATGACATGTCAGGAACTGTAACCTTCAATAACATGAATACGATTTATTCACTATTCAATAAAAATAACTACCAATGGCGTAGTTAAAGGGGGATTAAGGGGATCAATCCCCCCCTCAGAGTCTACAAAAATTATAAGAAGATTATGATATACGAGTATTTTTCAATAATAATGAATAAATCTAACAATAAGTAAACGATATAACCAATTTTTGTACTTTGCACCACATATGTAAAAGATAACTTTCATAATAAATAAAAAACTTTATGAGATTTATTACTATCAATCCCCCCCCCCCCCCATCGCAAAAAACTATCTGCGTCACTGATAACTACTATATTTTTGTTGCAATTTTTAAAGAAAGAATATGGTGTGGATGGACATATAAAAAGTCTATGTTTAAAAATTACAAATATTACAATAATAATTTGAAAACCTACTTTACAATAACTTTATATATAACGATCTTTTAACTGTAGAAACCCCTTCCCCCACCCGAATTGGTCCATATATGTACAACAGCCACTACAGGGCCCTTATTCTCGAGTTCGTTCGACTTTTTCTCCATCGAGATTACTAAACTAAAACTAAAAGTCACTAAAATCTCGATTGTGCAAATTATACCGTATTCTCGAATCTCGATGCTCCTGGGCATGCGAGATTTAAAATCTCGAACGAAAAATACGAACCGACATATTCTCGATTGAGCTCGAGAATAGTGGCCCAGTTAAATCTTGATTAGTTACTTTTATTGGAATTAGAACTAAATAAAAAATAAATAAAATAAACATTACCAAATTTGGTATAAGAATAAAAGATATAACATTATTTGACTTTAAACAAACTTTGAAATTTTATGTCTTCAGTTGTTAAAAAATGATGTTTGAAAATATATTTGAGCTCGAGAATAGTGGCTCAGTTAAATCTTGATTAGTTACTTTTATTGGAATTAGAACTAACTAAAAAATAAATAAAATAAACATTACCAAATTTGGTATAAGAATAAAAGATATAACATTATTTGACTTTAAACAAACTTTGAAATTTTATGTCTTCAGTTGTTAAAAAATGATGTTTGAAAATATATTTGAGCTCGAGAATAGTGGCTCAGTTAAATCTTGATTAGTTACTTTTATTTGAATTAGAACTAAATAAAAAATAAATAAAATAAACATTACCAAATTTGGTATAAGAATAAAAGATATAACATTATTTGACTTTAAACAAACATTGAAATTTTTTGTCTTCAGTTGTTAAAAAATGATGTTTGAAAATATTTCAGCTGATATAATATTGACCTTAATACAAAGGATGTCCAAATTTAGTCCATAAGTTTATATTTTTGTTATAATTAACCTACAATAAAAAAACACTCACGATTAAGATTTAACGGTTTAGATAATTTTTGTTTTGTTTAAATTCATTAATTTATTAGTTTGTTGTTTAATGAATCCACATGATAAGTAAAAAATATTAATTAATACATATTTGATAATAAACTATGCTAAATATAATCATTTAAGAGATAATTATGAATATAACAAATTCAAGTATATTTATCATATAAATTTTAGCAATAACAATAATCATATTTTTTAAGCAGGATGTATGAATCTTATCATTGACACATTTGATAAAGAGATGTTCACATGTATACAAAAAATGTACTAAAATACAAGAACTCTACAAAAGAGTAATTGTAATACTTAAGTACATTTAGAAGCTTTCCATACATAAGATAAGTAAGACATGTTTTACCGCCTTCCTCCCCCTTTCTTGACACACTTTATCAAAATTTTGGAACCCCTTCTTTAATATTATAGTCACAATTTCATGCAACCCCAATCTAATAATATTTTTATTTACTATTTTTTATTTGAAAAATTCAGAATGCGTTTAGTTACAATTTGACGTCACATATTACATATCTGCTCCCTACCCCCTGTATGAGCTTAAATACAAGTACATTGCTAAAAAAATCATTTAAGTCAGCGATTCTCAACCTGTGGGGCGCGCCCCCCTAGGGGGGCGTGATAAAACTGAATGGGGGCACGAGCATATCGAGAAAAAAATGGGAAACATATTATTAAAAAATGTATTTAATTTACTGAAAGAAAAGCAATAAAATACATTCTGACATAATAAAAAATAAAATACACGTTTACATTTACACTGATATAATACACTTATAAATAGGATTGTATCAGTACTGCATCAGTACTTAATATTAGAAATTGACATTCTATGCATTTTTTTTATATTTAGCTGAGTTCTATTTTTCAGTGAAAAATTCTGTATGAAGGTGGGGGTAAAGGGGGGGGGGGCGACAAGAATTGTGAATGAAAATTGGATCGCAAATACTAAAAGGTTGAGAAACGCTGATTTAAGTATGAATAAAAAAAAATTACAAATATTTCTAAAGAAGAATAAATGTTTAAATTAAGTTTTAAGATACAGTAGAAACCGGTTATAACGATCTCGAAGAGACCGGTCAAATTAGGTCGTAAAAGCCGATAGTCGTAATAACCGGCAAAAATACAATTATATGGGATTCAGTTGGACTTTTGTTTTGAGTCGTTAAAACTGATATATCGTATTCACGTATACGTCGTTATAACCGGTTTCTACTGTACTTATATTTGGTGAAGTACTTATGTAGTTGTAAAGAGATTTAAGAAATATTTAAGTATATGTACAATGTACATTGTACAATACACAACTCTGCTTTCATGCTTATTTTATTTAAAAGTTTTATTTAAAAAAATTAATTAAGAATTAAAGTTACAAATACCGCAATATGACAGATAATTAGACGACATGACCACTTACAAGAAAATTCAGCTGATCAGAAAAAAAAAATTAAGTCATGTTTCATTTTATTATATTGATTTAACCACTCCTAATGTTTTGTTAAACGAATAAGTATCTACATCTTTTTTTTATTTTATATAACTATCCAAAATCTGCAAACGAAAATTTAAACAATAGAACTAAAAATTACATGTAAATTCAAATAATTAAAGTCTAAAGAAATAATAATAATAAATAAAAAAAAATAATAATAAAAAAACAATTTAAACGACATATATTTCTGTTAGTTATTTTAATCTGCCAGTCACTTATACTAAATATATATAACTTGTCACTCGACACGTGTTTCGACTTCACAAGAAGCTCTCATCAGTAGTATCATAGTTTTATTCTATAGATATTTCAGGAATATTGTTTTAGACTCTTTAAAATAACGGTCATAATATCATAGCTTATACCCAGAAAACAAAAATCACTTCTAGAGCACCGCGGAAGCCTTAAAGCTCATATAACAACTAGGTACATGGTACATATTACTATCATATCCAGCATGTCAAATTTTGATCGATCGCACCGAATTTTCAATAAGAATTCTGAATTTATAAAACAAACAATAATATTCGGTATCATAAAGGAGCTAGGAAATTTGCTAGCTAGCAAGCATTCTCAAATGAGATATCAAACTTATATGACAGTTCTCTTGGAGTTTCATGAAGACTTTGACAAGTTTCGTGCACGCGTTGTATGTAAACACAAACAACGGTATTAAAACAGTGGTGATATTAGGAAAATTATTTGTACAGAGTCGCCAACTGTGTTACAATACGTAGAAGTATCACCGCTCTAAATTCCATAGCAAATCCATAGATACTATCCCAAAATTAATACCTCATTTGAGAGTGCTTTCTAGCTAGCAAATTTTGCTAACCCTTTTATGATGTGAACGAAATTCAAGTATCTTCAAATTCATATTTTGTTGATAATCGAAAATTTAGTTGGAAGTTTTAGTTTATTGTATTAGGACAATATAAGTACATAATATTACCTATATATAAATATTTTCTTAAAATACCGCACCATGAAAATATTTAAAGAAACACGACTCCTGTACCTATATTCAGAGATATATAATCTCCTAGCAATTGTAAACCAAATATTCTGCGATAACAAATCTCTTACATGCCTCCATACCGTCAAATAACATGTGACAGGTGGAAAAAATCTGACAGGCTGAACATTTTAACATTTCTTTGGTCCTGTTCAGTTTATTATGATACATACAAATACAAATATCTTGTATAAATGTTTATTGTACTCGATTCAAGATGGTTAATACAATAGAATTGGACTTAGGCAGGGCCGCGCCGCCCATATGTGCGAAGTGTGCGGCGCACACAGGCGCCAGGGCATCAGGGGCGCCGCGAGGCGCCTTTTGTGTTTAATTAAATACCAGCGCCAATCATTAAAATTAAAAATGAATTGAAAGAAATAGAAGAAAAAATTATATCGCATCGAACTTTTTTTTTAAATTAAACAATAATGTGGTGAAAAGTTGCAGTAGCAAACGCAGAAAGGTCGTTTTCTAAATTAAAACTGATACACAATTACCTGCACTCAAGTCATAGTTACATTTTTCGCCATAGTTGAAAAACTATTCTTCCAATATCTAGTTATGAGAGCGAAAAAAATTTCTTCCTTACAAGATATTCACAAAAAACTTTTATGCCAAAATGGTCTAAGCAGCAGGCAGGCCAGAATTAGTTTTAAAAACTAAAACGCTGCGTGGTTTATACTTTTATAGTGTTCAGCTATTGCATCTTACCAAAAGTGCAAAAATGCAATAAAGCTATACGGCAAAAATTACACAAGTTAATAAAACCTCATTTATTAAAACCTATTTTTCTGTTTGGGAATTTTTTGGTTAGTCTGTTTTGGCGCTGAGCGTCTCATACTATATTTATTATTACTTTAAAAAATTAAATAATTTAATTCGCGTTTTCTTTTTCTGGAAGTGAAACGTCAATTATCTTCGCACATGCTAGGGTTCCGTAGTCATTCTCACTACGATTTATAAAATAGTAATTTCAAAATTTTTCATAAACTATCTTTCTTACATTCTGCATAGTTTATAAATTAGAAGGGGGTGACTCTGATAATGACATTGCAAAGCAAATAAATAAGTCCTTTCACATTTTTTGTTGCAAAAAGTCAATTGAGATTTTTGTTGCATTTTAGAAGCCCAATCTTTTTTTTACTAACCCACTCAATGGGGTAAGTAAACAAAAAAATGTGAGTACCTACAGTTTTCGGTCTATGGTAATTGAGTCTTAAATAATTTTGATAGTGTTCGTTATAATTTTCATTGAAAGTACTGATTAAAAGGTACATTCTGGAATTTTTTCAAATTTTTTGAAGAGCAAATACATCGTAATTGATTGGTTAAAACAATTTTTTTTTTCAAAAATCTCATCGTTTTTGTTTTTAATCTTTGCCCGTATATCAAATTTCATCTTATGTATAATTTTTTAAAGATAGATAGAGCAAAACTAAAAGAGTTCCTTAAGTTTTTTTTGGAACTCTAACAAAAAGGCGCTTCATAGGTTTCGCACACAGGCGCTGCCGAGGGTCGGCGCGGCCCTGGACTTAGGTTAAGGTAAAGATTTATTTTATATTTTATTATAACAGTATACATCTTGGACTAGAACATATTTCGATGGTATCTCTTACTCATGACAAGTAACATATAGAATTATTGTAATGGACATAAATAACAATAAGTGTAATGAATTGTTTAGTATATAGATTTTATAAAATATATCATTAATCATGAGTGCCCCCCCCCCTTTTCCTGGATCAAATAAATTGTTGCAATTTTGTATTTTATAATGTATGTGCTTGTTAAAAATATGAAATAAAATTAATGAAAATAATTTGGATACATATTTTTCTTAATTCTGACGTGACATGAAAACTACCGAACCGATTTTGATGGGATTTTGATTATAAAATGCTTGAGACCCTAGAATTAGTCTATATTGCATGATAAATTGATTTACAACAGGCTCTTGTTAAGAAAAAAATAGACAATTAATATTGTCTAAAAATATATGAAGTTTTTTGTTATAATGAAAACAATAAATAATTAACATATTATATTGAATGATTAGGCCAGGCTCGTATTAAGAAAATATAAAAATGAAAAAAACATACAGGATAAGCCATACGACGTGAAACAAATTTTGATAATTGGTTAAAAAATATTTAAAGCAAAAATGTTTATACATATGAACATGTGTTTGGAAATTTTTTGCGAGGGAGCTACAGACTCCCAAAGATTTTACTCAAAATTAGTTTATGTTTAATATTTTGAGAACCCATTATAATACAATTATGAAATTTTATAGTTGATTTAGAATAATTACGTATTATCGATTTCCAATTAGTATTTAGATCAGAGGTACATGAGAACAGCCCTTGGATTTTTATTTTACATTTTTTCTGTTATTTATGTTTTTTTCTGGATTTAGCACTATATGGTAATAATTTAGAATACAATTTAAATAAACTGTTATCTATTAACTACTTGGCTGTATTACTAAGAAAAGAACACCAACAGAAAAGGAAGAAAAAGAAGAATAATTGTTATCTAAAGACCCTTCCGGTTATATGAGATGAATTTTTATAAATTTAACTCATTTTGACAAATTATACTGTTTTAATTGACATAAATGTAATTTGTTTGGTCGAATTTGATGGACATACATTTATTTAAACAAGTTTCTCTTGTGTCAGTTTGGTGAAAAATGGACTACAGACTTTTATGGTTGTTATCTTGAATTAATCAACATTTTGTGATCTTATTTTGACATGAAATATTGAAGTACATTGCGAGATTAAAACTATTAATTTTTATTTACTTATTTTTTTACATATAACGTATATCTATTTGATTTTTTTTATATTATTATAAATAATAGGAGTTACCTGTTATGTTTTTATGTTTACATTTATTTTATTTGTTAGACATTCTGGGACCAAGAACATTCTTTATGAAAAACAAATGTTTGTATATTATTTACATAAATAAATATGTATAGTTATCAAAGACAAATATTTAGTTTTACGAGGGTACATTGATATTATATTTTTTATATGAATTATATTATTGTTTCTATTTATGTACGAAAATATATAAATGTGTAGTTATGTAGTTATTTATTTATGATTTTTATTTATTTTCGCTTATAAAGTTTATAACAAACAAGATAATTTTTCATTTTGAGTAAAAAAAACTTTATTTACTATTTTTATTATAGAAATAACTTTCATGTTTAGCGACATACAACTTTGTAACTATAAATCATAGAAAGTTCAGATGAATCTTAAAATGTTTGATATATAATCTATTTTTATGTTCTAAAATTTTAAATCAATATAATATATAGTTTATTAATTACAGTTATTTTTCTTCAAACATATAAAAATAATAAATATTTGTCATATTTTTAATAGATATTATAATACTTATTTATAATTTTCCAAACTTACTTTAAAAATATATACAAATTTTCACCCTCTTTGATTTAGTGCCCATTTATTACATGATTTAAATGTCCTTATATACATAATAGTAAAAAATTTATCCAGCATTGAAATTTCTCATCATAATGTATCTTACTTTTTGTAAGTTTAAATGAAATTTAATATTACACTTATAATAAATTTTGGCGCTATTTTCTTCAATTAAAATAAAATTCAGAAGCTGATTTTAATTTAACTTTAAAAAAAATTATAAGATATTCAACATATTTTCATCTTAATATAAATTATCTTTTTAAAAACATAGAAATGTGATTTTTGGTGTAAATTTTATTGAATAAACACTTTATTTTTTTTAATTCGTCTTTATATTAATTCTTAATAATTACTACAACCTATCCCAAACGCAAAACCGCGAAAGCCTTATATATAATAAACAAATGAATGATAACTTACCGCCGTAGCTTGATCAGTACACAACGCAATCACCAAGAAGACCACGGCAACGACGACGGCTACGTAGTGCGACGATGACGCCACACGACGTCGGCGGTGGTGGACATCATCCCCGTCGTGCAGCACCGGGTCTCCCGGCAACGGTAACGGCAGCGGCAACGGCAGCGGCAGTCGCATGGCCAACACCACTTTACTGACGCGTACCGGCATCGAAGCATCGCAGCTAGCTATCCCCACTCCGTCCGTGCTGCTGTAAGATCTTGACCGCAGGGGCGGCGGTCATTGCGTTTTGTCGGGGGAGATCTTTTAATATATATTATTATTAGAAATTTGTTCCAACCATTTTATGTTATTATTTACGTGACGAAAATTCTTATATAGCTAATAACGAATTAAACATTTCTTTACATTAAAAATTTGTCGGGGTAGACGTTTTTAAAAATATATTATTACTAGCTGACCCGGCCACGCGTTGCTGTGGTTAACCTATACAACATGTGGTGGTTATGCTATTAAATTGTAGGTTATATGAAACGTTTGGAAGTTTGACATAGCGCCATCTATTGAATACTTACTCAATCCAGTCAACAGATGTCACCATCTGTTAGAATCGTTTGGAGCTAACAGATAAAGACAAATAATTTGCAATAAAATAATATTGCGATCATAAATTGAGATGTAAGCTATCCTATCTTTCAAGTTGGATCAAACTGCACACGGTGTACAAATTTGATTAAAATCGGTTAAGTAGTTTAGGAGTCCATCGCGGACAAACATGTGACACGTAATTTATATATATTAAGATTATGCGGTGCTTACACCGAAAAAACAAAACAGAAACATGATGTTTTTTTGACAAAAAACGAATAAACTCTATACATTTTTAAATACGAAGTTTTTTAAAGACACACCTAATTAGAAATTTGTTTCAACCATTAGTTAATTTTACTTTATTATTTACGTGATGAAAATTCTTATATAGCTAATAACGAATTAAACATTTCTTTACATTGAAAAAAACATTACATTATTTCATGAGCACCTTTATTTTGACAATTTCTCTATCTTTTTAGTGTTCTCACTTATGGAATCAATACTATGTGCCTGTCTTTCATTTCGGCTATTTATTTGTCTGTTTTGTGAACTTTTAAATTTTAAGTTTTTGACTTTTTTTAAAGGAAGCAAACACGTCACCAAAAAAAATATACAGTCGAAATCGGTTATAACGATATCGAGGGGACCAGTCATATTGGGTCGTAAAAGCCGATAAAAAGGTTATTATATGGGATTTAGTCGGACTTTAATTTTGAGTCGTTAAAACCGATATGTTGTATTAACCGATGTCGTTATAACCGATTTCGACTGTATATTCAATCCCGGTGAATAGACTATCAAATGAAAGCTTATAATTTAAGAAATTTAAATATGTAAACGTTTGTTTATTAATTAAATCTTCGTTTAAAAAATTTTCAAACAAAAAAAAATCGTAAAATTATTATTTACCGAAATCACAAGAAAATGATCAGCACTTAACGCATTGTTTTTGAAAAAAAATAATGCGTTAATTATAATATCCAGAGTATAAAGGGAAAATACATTTTATTGTCACTTTTTTGATAACATTAAAAGTACCACAATATTTGCACTGTTTTATATTGGTTCTCAGTATTAATAAAGATTTAAACGGATTAAATAACATAAGTGTTATGTGTGTATTATTTTTTATCTAGTGCTAGTCAAACAAACTGAAAAACTATACGGTACGTGACACTAATACGGGAAGCTCGACTCGCACTTGACACATTTTTTTAAACTGCATATTTTTATGTACCTACATATATATCATCTTTAGAGGTTCAGATGGAGAGTTTGAGTATCTAAAGGGGTTTCGTGTTGGTACAGTTAAAAATTGTTTAACAATTTTTGTACTTAAATAAGTAATACATATTATTCTAAACAGTTATCTACCTTGTACAGTAAAAGGGAAAAATGTAAAAAATAAAATAAGTTTTGAAAAATATAAAAATCTGTAAATCTATGTCATAAGAGCGTACCCGAAGTGCATACGCTCGTGGCGGTGCTCGAGTGGTGGGGCTCAAGATACGCGCGCTGCTGCTGGACCCACGTCCGCGGGTCTCAGTGACGCGGCGTCGTTGGTGTGTCTCGAGCACGGCAGTGTGCCCAAGTGTGTGTGCGTGTGTCTGTGCGAACGATAGCCCCCGCGCGGGCGGGTGATCAACATGCGATCTCACCTAAACGAACTGCGGTACGATTTATATTAATTGTGTGTCTAAATAAATTTTGTGTTACATACTCAAATTTTTATTTTATTTATTATTCTCTTGGTATCTGGGTGCAAGCCGCGTCTTTTTATCGCTGCGTGGTTAAAAAATTAGATGGAAAATGAGGGTATAGTTTGTAACACAAAATTTTATAGTTTGTGTTTGGGTTGTTCGATTGTTTCTTGTGTAGATTTTTTTACGGAAAAAATTGATTGGTGAAGTACACAGAGAATCTTTTTTATAAGAATAAATTATATCTTTTAAATTCGATCTTTTTTATACGTATATTTGTTAGAAATATATTTAATTAAAAATATGTTTCTATTTTTTATTGAACTGCAAGTAAGTCAGTGAGTCACTTTAACTTTTGTATAAATTATGCGTTTTTCTCCCTTGTTAAA
Source organism: Sialis lutaria (assembly GCA_949319165.1). Classification (NCBI taxonomy): domain Eukaryota; kingdom Metazoa; phylum Arthropoda; class Insecta; order Megaloptera; family Sialidae; genus Sialis; species Sialis lutaria. The sequence continues at coordinate 22,158,240 of OX439241.1, forward strand.
AACATTAAAAATAATGTTTAGTTTTCTGAAAAAATCTTTATTATTCATATAAATTAACGAAAATGTAGACTTATAAATGTTAATGTAGGAAAGAAACTTTAATAACACATTCAAGAAAATATATTCCAATGTTTCTCACTAACCAAGTTAGCCGCTGTACTGAATTAAAAAAATCTTCAAAAAGTGGACCCTCATAAAATTGTTAAATAGCAAAAATTACTAACTTATTAGTTGAAGAAATAAAGTTTATAACTTTCATTATGACGAAAGTTTTCTTTCAAATGTTTTTTTTTTTTTTTTGCTTAAATGCACTTTATTGAATAATTTTTTTTTAATATTATAAAATTAATGTTTTTTTCAATATAATACTTAGTTCAAGATCACAGCGGAGGCTACAAAGCAAGTTTGTTTCTTAAGTGTTCGTGTAACAAAAAAAAGACGTCGAAAAATTGTGTAGTTGATGTTAATAATATGATAATTTATTAAGTACAACAATGCTCCGACCGAGAAATTAAATAATCAAATATTTTTTATGTATCATTTGAGATTATTGATGAAATATATACCGGAAGTAACGTAGAATCAATAAACCAATTAATTTTTATGTTTTTATATATTTTATAATAGTTAAGAATAAAAAAAAATATAAAATTTCATTTGGATTATTTTTCAAAAAAAAAGAAACCTGAAAAACTACTATTAAAAAAAAATTTCTAAAAATAATACATAAAAAATATGTAATATTTTGTTAATAAACTTTATGTATGTCATGTGATATGAAGAAATTACAAAAAGATTTTAAGTCTTGGCATTTTAGGACGCCGCGCCGACCGCGCTGGCCGCTTCGACCGCCAGACACGCAATACTGATGTGTGTTTTTTTAACCTTGAAAATAATATACACACATCAGTATTGCGTGTCTGGCGGTCGAAGCGGCCAGCGCGGTCAGCGCGGCGTCCTAAAATGCCAAGACTTTATTCTATCGATGCGTTAAAGTTATAATCAAAATTTTAGTTTTTGTACTTAAATTAAGGGGTATTTAATAAACTTAATCTTATTTAAAAAATTTATGTAGCCGTCGATTCCGAAAAATACGTTTTGTGCAAAATAAAAATTATTCAATAGTATATTAATTAAATAATATTTTCAACAATAGGTACTGCTTCGTTCAGCTAAAAAACTGTATCACTTTTTTAACTACTTGAGATAAAATGGCGATTTTATAAAAATTAAATTCGCGCTATTAAAAAAATTTGTAATTTAATGTTTCTTCATTAAATTGTGCAACAAATATATGATGGTTTATAATTATTTCTGTACTTTTTGGGAAACTGAAATTTTGCTTATTATTAGTTTCGCATCTTTAATTATGAAGTACCCTTATTTTTATTTTCAACGCACTGTAGTACCTATTTTTCATACAAATAATGCAGTTAGTATTTTTCTATAATAATATACAATAAGTTCAATCCATTTTTTTAAATACCGCTTTTTAGATAAGCACAGCAAATTAGCTTACAACTAAAATTTTAATGTTATATGTAGTATGTAAAAAACATTATGTTACATTATTATAAGTAATTTAACAAAATAATAAGTACTTCACAAATCAAATAAGAGCTGCATACGAGATGAAATAAGATAAGAGTAAAGTAAATCTCGTCTTGTCTCGGGGTTCTGAACTTAAGTCTCATCTCGATCTCGAATATTACAAGTGACAGTCTCGTCTCGATAGTAACTAAGCCGACCTTGTCTCGTGCACGTGACAGACACCGAGATCGAGACCAAAAAAAATGTCGGTCGCGTGTGAATTTTTTTATAAAAAAATTATTACTATAGAGAAATTTTGAAATATAACAAATCTTATATTATACAGTCGAAAGCGGTTATAACGACATTGGTTAATACAACTAATACAACATATCGGTTTTAACGACTCAAAAAAGTCCGACTGTATCCCATATACAGTAGAAACCGGTTATAACGATATTGAAGGGGCCGGTCATATTGGTCGAAAAAATCTGTTAACCGGTAAAAATGCAATTATATAAATTTCAGTTGGACTTTTATTTTGAGTCGTTAAAACCAATACGTCGCGTCGTATTAATCGATGTCGTTATAACCGGTTTCTACTGAAATTGCTTTTTTCCCGATTTTTATTACTATTACGATGTCGTTATAAACAATTTCAATGAATTTTAATTTAGTTATCCATTTAATGAATATTATCAAATAGAAAATTTGTACTTAATTATTAATAATATTTTTAAGCCGAGGCTCTCCACGAGACTTATAAATAAAATTAATACCGTTTCTGTCTCGTCTCGGCGTGCAGTTTTTAATCAAAAACCGATAAAAAAGTCAACATATGGAACGACAGTATTTTATGTAATATGTATTTTTGACATTATATTATTTTTTTTAGATTTATCGCTTCAGTGTTATTTTTAGCAGCGTTTGCAATTGCGGTGAGTATTTTTTGAACTAAATTATATATTTACTAAAAAATATGATGCCCTTGTTAAATGATCTTAATTTTATCTCGAATAGCGGAAGATGGGAGGGGGAGGTCAATAAAATAGATAAGATGTTTAATTTTAAACAATTTTTTTTATAAAACATTTTTATTTGTTTATTTATCTTCTTTTAGCCAATTTTAATATATAATGAGAAAGATAATACACTAAGATCTCGCTTAGCGTTATGGATGCGTTCTTGGAAAATATGACACATACTGAAATAACACAAAGTGAGATCTGAGTGTTTTTGATTTTGTGTAGATAAACTTTAAATTCTTGATTCTTGATCGATCGTTAAAGTCTCCATGCAAAATTTCGCAAACATTTATACATAATACATTATTTTCAAAAAGATGTGTTGCACGTGGCCTTCACATCTTATTGCGGGACCCAGGGCCAAGATTTTTGACGGGCCCCCCTCTTCTAAGAAACCTGATACATTTTTTTTGACGACTACCAAAACAAAATTCGTTGACTTGCTGAATCCTGTCTGCCCCCCCTTTCTTCCTCAATTTTTGTATTGTATTTGTTTTATATTCGATTATATTTTTGTTATATTTTTTCGTCTAAAACTAATTTAGACATTTTGATTATTTAAGTTCAGTTAAATACAATATAAATAAAAACTAAAAATAAAATAAATTTAACACATACATACACGCCCCTAGCCCCCCCCCCTCGCCTAAACCCGGTACATATTTATATATGTATGTATGAAAAACAATGTTTGTTATTTTTTCTAGCAACAATATCCGTCATATGCGGGGCCAAACCGAACTGGACTTTATGGAAGGGAGGATAGTGGCATCTACAGGAGTTACGATACGTATCCGGCAGAGTATAGTGCATTAGGTCCCAAGAGTAATGTTACAGGCGAAAGGTGTATACCGAAATGTTTTGCGGAAAAGGGAAATCGAGTAAGTATTAAATTATGTATAAGGGTTTCAGAAATAATTATGTAATAATCAATTAATAAAGTTAAATTAGTCTTTTGTACTTCATTACGATGAACGATGGGTTATAAAAACCCTTTTTTAGGATAACAGTTATGTTCAATATAAAAAAATTAATAGTGCAAATTAATTAATGTCCAGATTCATTTTATATTTCTAAATCGATTTATAGCCTATTTATTATAAAGAATTTACTCTCGGGCATAGGTGGGAACAGTTAACCGAAAAGTTAACTTTGTTAATCGTTAATTCGTTAATAAAAAAAAACTTCGTTAATCGTTAAAGCGTTAAAATTACGAAAATGTAACGGAAGTTAAAGTTAACCGAAAATACCGAAAATGCAACGGAAGTTAAAATGTTTGAAGACCTTTTTTTTGCTTTTTCGACAACTTTCTTATGTATTTGTCATCAAAAAACCAATGTAACGGACTAACGTTAACGGAAGTTAACAAAAGCGTTAACATTTTTTTGAGTTAACTTAAAAGTTAATCCGTTAAGCATTTTGTTAACTTCGTTAATTAACGATTAACGAGTTAATGCTCACCTATGCTCTCGGGTAATAGCTGTGCTAGTGCTATCAGCAGAATATTAAATATAAATGACAGCCCACTGACAGTTTTAATGAAATCAGCGAACTAAAAGCAGTGGGGATAAGTGTACATCATGAAACACATAGTATATACATATACAGAATGTCCCATTTTTATCTATCACCCCACTAATTTTTTTTATCTATCATTTAAATCAAAAAATGTTTCAAATAAAAGTTGTTTGGTTTTGAAGGGGACCCAAAATGGTGTTATTAATTTTTGATTTTTTGGACGTCTTCATGGTCAAATAGGGCCATTTTTTTCAAATAGAAACCTATATTTTTTATTACGGTATCTTATTGTTAGGATAAAACAAGCAGCTTTTGCTTTAAAAAAAATGTTGTATGACTTTTTTAACAAAATAATTTTAAATTTTAGATTTTCACTAATTTTTTACTCAAACCCATTAACTTTAGAGGAAAAGTGTACAAAACAAAAAATGTTTATTTTAATCTGATATTACTAGAAAAATTATATTAGGATTTTTGCTCTTCAAAATATTAAAGTAAAAAAATATGAAATTATTTTTTCTAGTTAATATCAGATTAAAATAACATTTTTTGTTTTTTTTTTACACACAAAGTTAATGAGTTTCGGGTAAAAAATTAGTGAATATCTAAAATCTAAAATTATTTTGTTAATTATTTAAAAAAAAAATGAATTCATACATTTTTTTAAAACAAAAGCTGCTTGTTTTTCCCAAACAATAAGATATCGTAATATAAAATATAGGTTTCCATTTGAAAAAAAAATGTTGGGCCTATTTGACCATGAAAAAATAATAAAATAATAACGCCATTGGGTCCCCCTCAAAACCAAACAACTTTTATTTGAAACATTTTTTGATTTAATTCATAGATAAAAAAATAGGGGGGTGATAGATTAAAATGGGACAGCCTGTATACATTATTATACATTTATTACCATTGCTTAATCCAGAGAAAATTAATATCAATTTGACACCTCGCATATAGCGTTAACTTAGCTTTTGCTCTATAGTCTATTTCATTTAAGTTTGCAGTCGTTATCGGGATATGAAGGCACGATTCACGATTCGTACCGTCAAATCCCCGGCAACTACTGCAAACTTAAATGAAACTATAGAGCTAATTTAAGTATTTCGGAAATTTTAAAATATTTTTTCTGCCCGCTTTCTAGACCAAACTCACTATCAAGAGATGACAAACTCTTTTGTTATGAATTTGTGAGACATTAAGTTTTTATTAACCATTTTTAGTTACGCTTTATTCAATTGACGTTTCGGTCCATTTTATTTGCTTAAAAAAATAATATCTTAATGTTTGCAAGAGGTAATTTTCATAATATTTTCTTTCTAGGGATATCCAGGTATCCCAGGGATCACTGGTCCGAAAGGGCAGCAAGGTTTTCCTGGAATGGAAGGAATAGTGGGACCAAAAGGAGACAAAGGTGACCCAGGACCACAAGGACCGCGAGGATTGAAAGGGGATCGTGGTAAAATGGGAATGCCTGGCTTTCCTGGAATTGCTGGGATTCCTGGTGTTCAAGGACCTCCGGGAATGCCAGGTATACCCGGTCTGGATGGATGTAATGGTACCGATGTATGTTTTATATAAATAATTTTTTTAATATACATTAAAATATTACTATGTGTTTTTTAAGGGCTTACAAGGATTTGATGGTGAAAGAGGAGCTCCAGGTCCTAGAGGATATCCTGGTGTTCCTGGATCTAAGGGAGAAAAGGGTGAACCGGCTTATAGTGGATTATTCCCGAAAGGTCAAAAGGGAGAGCCTGGAAGAGACGGTGTAACAGGTCCAGCAGGACTTCCAGGACCAGAAGGTCCTATGGGATATCCAGGACAAAAAGGAGATATAGGAATACCGGTAATGTTCCATATATTATTTTTTTTACATTAAATTATATACTATGTTTAAAAGGTATTTGTTTTAAATTTATAATTTTAATTTAGGGACCAGTAGGTCCTCCTGGTTCCAAAGGAGATAAAGGTGAAATGGGAATCGGAATTGAAGGTCAAAAAGGTGATCGAGGTTTCAAAGGTGAACGTGGTCCACCTGGAAAACTGGATAACAGATTTACTGGTGAAATAAAAGTTTTAAATACAACTGGACCACCTGGTGATCGTGGAGAGAGAGGTTTGCCCGGACCAACTGGTGAGAGAGGTGAAAGAGGACAACCTGGTGTCCCAGGATCTCATGGAAGTGCTGGAATGAAAGGAGAGAAAGGATTATTGGGAGCACCAGGACCCAGAGTAAGAAAATCTAATTTTTACATTTTCTTGTACCAAAACAAGTAAATAACTGTATTATTATTTGTTATTTATAGGGTCGTGATGGTTTTTCGGGACCGCCCGGCCCTATTGGACAAAAAGGTGACAGAGGCTACGATGGATTGGATGGTTTAGCCGGACGAGCAGGAATGAAAGGAGAACCTGGGTTAGACGGTCCTACTGGACCATCTGGTTTGAGAGGACCTCCAGGTATACCTGGCGGTGGAAAAGGACGTCCAGGTCCACCAGGTCCCCAAGGTCCTAGAGGATTCCCTGGACCTTCAGGCCCAAAAGGATTAGATGGTTTCCCTGGAGAACAAGGACCCAGAGGTCCAATAGGACATCCTGGTGGACCTGGGTTACCAGGTCAGCCAGGATATGAAGGACTTCCAGGAGAAAAAGGTACAAAGGGAGAACCAGGATTACAAGGATTCCCTGGACAAAATGGTCCAAGAGGATTCACAGGTCCTCCAGGATCACCTGGAGCAAGAGGACCTCCAGGACAAAAAGGATTATCAATAATTGTAAGTAATAATAATAAATTATTAACTATTTAAAAGCATATTCAGGTATTATTTAATTAAAACAGTACTTAATATTAAGTTTAATATGGGAGAATGATGAAACAGTAATTTAAATATATAAAAAAATACAAACCAAGACACTAAAACATATATTTAGGATAGTGCTATACAGTAATTAAAAGTGTTTTCATGGCCGTATATTTAGAGCGGGAGCGAGGCTACATTCCGTTCAAAAAACCGTTAGGATTCATAAGAGTTGGTGATTTACATTCAGAAAGATGTAAAAAATGAAATTCTGAAGGTTGCCGAAAAAAAACTCGGAACTTTTTTTGATACAAGCATTATAATGGAGTCCTTCCATTTATAAAAAAGTATATATTGCACCATTTTTAATTTTGATGAAAATTTAGTCAGTTGTTATTATACGTATTACTTAGCAAAAACTGTAATTAGAAAATTTTAAATGTTCACAAGTTAGAGGTGGTGATCGTTTTACCCTCGTAAAATATGAAGATTTCGTCGATTTTTAACGTTTGTTCGACTCGCTATAGCATACGTTCTAATTAAACAATTATAATGAACTTTGGGTCATTTGAAAGCCTAAAGAGTCTAGCTTTAAAATGATTTAACTCAATTTTAAATTTAGGCTATTTTCGTTGTAGATATTCGATATTCGTAATAAAGGCTTTTCAATTTCATTAATGAAATTGTTATTTTATCTTTTTTTTTTTAAATTTTCAGTGGCTTTCTAGTTTAACTGAGAAAGCTGTAATTATGTGTAAGTTATGTTCACATATAGTACTCAGTACCCACAAAAAACCAGCTTGATTGATGCATATTTTCTATTAAAAAAATTAAGTTAAATATCACAAATATTACGGAAACACCAAAATGACAATTTCATTAATGAAAATGAAAAGCCTTTATTACGAATATCTACAACGAAAATAGCCTAAACTTAAAATTGAGTTAAATCATTTTGAAGCTAGACTCTTTTTGCTTTCAAATGACCCCAAGTTCATTATAATTGTTTAATTAGAACGCATGCTATAGCGAGTAGAACAAATGTTAAAAATCGACAAAATCTTCATATCTTACGAGAGTAAAACGATCACCACCTCTAACCTGTGAACATTTAAAATTTTCTAAATACAGTTTTTGTTAACTAATACGTATAATAACAACTGACTAAACTTTCATCAAAATTAAAAATGGTGCAACATCTACTTTTTTATAAATGGAAGAACTCCGTTATAATGCTCGTATCAAAAAAGTTCCGAGTTTTTTTTCCGGCAACCTTCAGAATTTCATTCTTTACATCTTTCTGAATGTAAATCACCAACTCTTATGAATCCTAACGGTTTTTAAACGGAATGTAGCCTGGCTCCCGGTCTAATTGGGAAATTAAAGCCTTAAATGTAGTCATAAAATGTGTAAAAAGATGCAGTGGCGGCGTAAGGGTGGGGCGATGGGGGCGGCCCGCCCCGGGTGCCAAGCTCCAAGGGGTGACAAATTATTCTTTAAATACTCTGGAAAGTGTGTAGAACATGTCATTAAGATCATAAATAAAAATAAAAATATTGAATTGACAACAAAAAAATAAAAATAAAATGAAGGACAACACTTTTTTTCTAGAAGGGGGTGCAAAAAACCAGAAAAATGAAATTAATATTGAGTTGAGAACGAAAAAAAAGACAGCACTTTTTTCTAGAAGGGGGTGCAAAAAACCAGAAAACTGATATTAATATTGAGTTGAGAATGAAAAAAAGGGGGGGGGTGCAAAAAAAAAACCGCCCCGGGTACCAATCTACCTTACGCCGCCACTGAAAAGATGTCATTATTGTGTGCTTGAACAGAGAAAAACAAAAAAATTAACACAATCTTGCCAATATTCATATGTAACTGTTTGAAAGAAATAAATTATAAATAACAAATAATGAAATGAAATTGTATCACATAATCGTCTTAAAATTATTCACTTAATATCCTTATTGAAAATTATAGGGAGCCAAAGGACTTGACGGTGTTCCTGGACGTGATGGCGACAAGGGGCTGAAGGGAGAAAGAGGTTACCCTGGCGGTAGAGGTTCACCTGGTGATTCTTTAGAAGGTATTCCTGGATTACCTGGACCTATAGGACCACGTGGAGAGCGAGGAAACGATGGAATACCTGGTGTACCAGGTGCTCCAGGTAGTCCAGGTGAAAAGGGTGATATTGGCGGCCGCTGTACGGATTGTTTGCCTGGACTTCGTGGTCCAAAAGGAGATAGAGGACTTGATGGAATTCCTGGGACACCTGGACCACGTGGTCCTCTGGGTGAGAGAGGATTCCCTGGAGAACCTGGTTATGATGGAGTACCTGGAAAACAAGGCGCACCAGGACCACCAGTTCGTATACATGTTTATAAAATCTCAATATAATAAATTTTTTTGTTAATTTTATTTTTTTAATTATATGTCTACATTTTTTTAGGGAAAAGATGGTATTCCAGGAGTTCCAGGCCCAGATGGTCAAAAAGGTGAACCTGCATTTATATCACGTGATATGATAATAGCTCCACAAGGTGAAAAAGGTGCTCCAGGTCCGCAAGGTCCAATAGGACCCATGGGACAAGTTGGACCAAAAGGCAATCCTGGGAGACCAGGGCTGGATGGACTCAAAGGAGACAAAGGTAACATTGGTCCCATGGGGCAACCTGGAGAAGATGGAATTCCGGGAGAGCCGGGTATCCCAGGTTTGAAAGGTGAAAAAGGACTTAGTATAAAAGGTGAAGCAGGGTATCCAGGGGTACCTGGATTGAAAGGAGAAAAAGGTTTTGCAGGTTTCCCTGGAGATAAGGGAGAGCCAGGTTATTGTCCTGAAAATATAACTTTATTAACCAAAGGCGAAAGAGGACCTCAAGGCGAAAAGGGTTCCCCAGGATTCAGTGGACTACCAGGTTTGAAAGGTGATAAAGGTATGCAAGGATTCCCAGGAGTTCAAGGATCAATTGGTCCAGTTGGTCCACCTGGACCGGTAGGTCCTAGAGGATTAACTGGGCCCCGTGGTGAACAAGGAGAAAGAGGACCAATGGGATTCCCTGGAGAACCTGGAAAAGATGGATTAAGAGGGCCTCCAGGACCTATAGCACCAAAAGGTACAAAAGGTGAACCGGGAATATCTGTAATGGGTCCTCCAGGTCCAATCGGACCATATGGTGATAAAGGCGAAAAAGGTTTACGAGGTCCTCCTGGCAAAACGGGAACTGATGGTTCTCCTGGAGAAAGGGGATTCCCTGGAGAAAAGGGTGATAAAGGAGACACAGGTTTATCTGGCTTACCAGGTAGTCCTGGATTCAAAGGTGATGTTGGTCCTTTCGGACCTCCAGGGCCAGCTGGTGAACCCGGACGTCCTGGTGCAATTGGTCTTAAAGGAGAGCCTGGAATACCTGGTGAAATCGGACGTCAAGGCTTACCAGGTTTCCCTGGTCTAAAAGGAGATAAAGGTAGTACGGGTTCTGATGGCTCTAGAGGTTTACCGGGGCCAAGAGGAAGACCTGGTGCACCAGGTAACCCAGGACTGAATGGAATTCCAGGAGATAAAGGAAACAAAGGAGATATCGGTGTTGCTGGATTCCCCGGTTCACCTGGATTGCCTGGATTAACGGGTTTCAAAGGGGACCAAGGAGAAAAAGGAGATACCGGGCCATTGGGTTTACGTGGTCTCCCTGGACCTGTTGGACAACCTGGAGAAAAAGGCGATAGAGGATATCCGGGACTAGCAGGTTTAAAAGGAGATGCTGGATTAGTATCAGAAAAAGGTCAAAAGGGTGAACCCGGACCTCCTGGATTGCGAGGACCTAAAGGACGACCAGGATTTGATGGAAGAGATGGTATTAAAGGAGATGCAGGTTTGCCAGGTATTGGAAGACCAGGACTAAAGGGCGACAAAGGAACTGCAGGTGCTCCTGGATTTAATGGATTAGATGGGATACCTGGTGTAAAAGGAGATCCGGGTCCTCCAGGATATCCTGGAGCAAGAGGTGATAAAGGTGATGTTGGTCAAGCTGGAGAACCTGGTTTACCTGGAATGGATGGATTAGACGGAAGAGAAGGAGATCGAGGATTCCCTGGTCCTGTGGGGCCTCCAGGATTTAGAGGAGAAAAAGGTGAACCAGGATTCAAAGGAATAGATGGACCAAAAGGAGAAAGAGGATTACCTGGAATGCCCGGCCCTACTGGATTTGAAGGTCTCAAAGGTGATCAAGGTGAAAGAGGGCCACCAGGACCTATTGTTGATGTTAAAGGAGAAAAAGGAGAACCTGGTGCTCCTGGCTTCCCAGGTACTCCTGGACAAAAAGGAATACCCGGACTTTACGGAGCTCCAGGTGTAAAAGGTGATAAGGGAGACAGTGGATATCCTGGACCTGTTGGACCACCGGGAATTCCTGGACTCACTGGACAAAAAGGCAAGTATAATTTTTAATTATATTAATCTTAATAGCATGCATACACTTATGGTATATTATACCATAAGTATTCACGTCCGAATAACATCAAACACTTTCTAGAAACATTCGACTTTTCTTGGGTAACTTTTTTTATGCTATGTGTTATTATCATTTATGTTTTGAATTATTTACCATTCATTATTTTTTGTTTTAAAATAAAAATAATAAATAAATATTTTGCTTTGACTAAAAGGGACACACAGACGAATGATAAAATGAGATTTGTATGTTATGTGTTATTATCACTTATATTATTATTCATTTATTTACTATTATGGTTGGTCGGTTCATTTAGACAGCTGTATCATTTATATTATGAATTATTTACTATTAATTATGTTTTATTTAAAAATAGCAGTATTAAATTCATTTTTACTTTGACCTAAAAGGCACAAATAGACACGGACGGATGATAAAGTGAGATTAATAGGGTTTCTTCGGAACTCTAAAAACCAAACAATATACTAATACTATATTTACAACGGTACATACATACATACATACTTACACACAATTGTTTATTTATACATATTATCTATATTTAAATTGTGTAAGCCCTGACAATTATGGTTTGAGTTATAAAATTTATATATTTACACATAATGTATATTTTAATAATATAAATATATCGCGAATAAAAGTAATTTAGCTGAAAATCGAATTGCGAATAATTTTGGGTTACCTTTGATATTTCAGCGTAAGTAGATCGTTAATTTACATTGCATGTGTAGATGTGTAAATTGTGTGTAATACTAACATAAGTATCATAATATATACTGGGTAATAATCTCATTATTTTTTAATTTTAAAAGTATAATAATGTAGGTTAATATTACATTCTTTGTATGGTACTAATTTGAATTCTTTAAAACAGGTAACACTGGAAAAACAGGTCAAGTAGGTTTGCCTGGTTTAACAGTTAAAGGAGAAAAGGGATTAAGAGGAATTGATGGAAAACGTGGTCGTGATGGTATACCAGGATCTCAAGGAGAAAAGGGTGACCGTGGTTTCCCAGGTCTTCCTGGTTTGCCTGGACATCCAGGCGTAGATGGACCAATTGGACCTCAAGGAGAAAAAGGTGACATTGGACTTTCGGGAATTCCAGGTGCTCCAGGACTTGATGGAAAACCAGGTTTACTTGGAGCAATTGGAAGACCAGGAGAAACCGGTGAAAAGGGTGATAGAGGTTTACCGGGACTGTATGGTGTGAAGGGTGACAAAGGTGACATAGGATTGGAAGGCGAGCCTGGAATTCCTGGTGTTCCAGGTCAAAAAGGTGATCGAGGAACTGATGGGTATGATGGACCACCCGGAATTAATGGTCCCATAGGTGATAAAGGTTTTACAGGCCCTGAAGGCAGACCTGGAAGACCTGGTGCTGATGGTCCAAAAGGAGATAAAGGTGAACAAGGATACTCTCCTCCACCCCCACCTAAAGGCGAGAGAGGTTATCCAGGTGCTCCTGGAGCAAAAGGAGACAGAGGATTACCAGGTATACCAGGAATTTCAGGTCAAACTGGTCTTATGGGAGAAAAAGGTGACAAAGGTTTTAGCGGTATACCAGGACCTGTTGGACCTCCAGGACAACCTGGACTCGATGGTACGCCAGGTAAACTTGGCCAACCTGGCTTACCTGGTGTTCCAGGTGCAAAGGGCGAACCAGGATTGCCTTGCGATCATCAACCAGATTATTTAACAGGCATACTTTTAGTACGACACAGCCAAAGTGATCAAATTCCACAATGCGAACCTGGACATATAAAATTATGGGACGGTTATTCACTACTGTACATTGAAGGAAATGAAAAGGCACATCATCAAGATTTAGGTTTTGCTGGATCTTGTATAAGAAAGTTCTCAACCATGCCATTCTTATTCTGTGATTTTAATAACGTATGCAATTATGCAAGTCGAAACGATCGATCATATTGGCTATCTACCACTGCTCCAATACCAATGATGCCTGTCGAAGAATCGGCAATCCGACCTTATATTTCTAGATGCGTTGTTTGCGAAGCACCAGCTAACATCATAGCTGTCCACAGTCAATCTCTAGGTATTCCTGATTGTCCTCATGGTTGGGATGGATTATGGATCGGTTACAGTTTTGTAATGGTATGTATCATTCATACATTTTGATATGCTTTCTTCATGATCCAAATTTTAAATTTATTCCTATTTATTGAAGTTGGCTTTTATTTAAAACGAATACAAAACATGTAATCATAAAATAAAACTTAAATTAAATAATCTTTCAGCATACGGCAGCAGGAGCTGAAGGTGGTGGACAATCCTTGGCTAGTCCAGGATCGTGCTTAGAAGATTTCCGCGCCACACCGTTCATTGAATGTAACGGAGCCAGAGGCACGTGCCATTACTTTGCAAACAAATTCAGTTTCTGGTTAGCTACAATAGAAGATTCACATCAATTCCAGAGCCCGCAGAAACAAACCCTAAAAGCTGGTAATCTTAGAAACAGAGTCAGTAGATGTCAAGTATGCATTAAAAATACATAAAAGTATCTCATAATTAGGCTTTATAAAAATGTATATAACAGTAATAGCTCAAAAGCAGAATGTTTTAGTAATACATATATTTTTTTGCATTTTTTATAACATTTTACTTCATAAAAAAATTTGTAACTGATTTCTGAATCAGTGATGATTATCTTCGACATGAAGCAGGCCTGTGCATTTTTTATTAAAGGATCAGTTTGCATCGACAAATTGAACACGTTAGTAGTCCTTTCTTATTATTTAGGGGTATTTATTTCCACCAAATAATGAGATAATGGGAAAAGTACTTTTCGCATATTTTTACTAAAACTTCTTTTTTTTCAAAGCTGCACAGGCCTGTACTTAAGTATTGATACAAATATTAAGAAATTCATTTGCCTTTGTCAACAAAAAATAACTGAACTGATTCTTATTAGGTACTAATTATTAAAAGTGAACATACGTAATGTATTTTCACTATAATTATTGTAAAACTATGCAGGTTATATATCATTAAAAAGAAATTAATGTACTTTTAACTAAATTTGGTACTTTGGTGCTATTTAGAATGTATCGAAACATTTTTAATAAAATGAATATTATTTATGTTTATTTTTTTCATAATCAGTCTAGTCATTCAAAAAATGTAAGTCCTGGCATTTTCATAATTTTTAAGTATCCCTGCATAATATGTTCAAAAAATTTTCTTTTTAAAAACACTGCCATATATTGTAATATAAAAATGTAAGGTATAAATATTTTCAAATATATATATAATTTTTTTACAATTTTAATTATTTTTGTTAATGTTCCTTTAATGTAATGACTTATTATTGTCGATATAGAAAAGACTAAAATGATTATCAATAAATATAATTATGTCTATGTAAGTATATTTTTCATCTCTAAATATATTATTAAAATTATTATAATTGTATTTTATAACTCTCTATCAGTTATATTAAAATATTAAACATAATATCAACATTTAGTTAGGTATCTATAAAATTTAGAAATTATTATATTTTCTATTAAATTTGTGTATATACCTAAATACATTTGCAATTTATTAATTTTTTATATGCATACAAAAGTTTATAATATATGTTCGTTTTATATCACTGTAAATGTACTATTCACATTATATTAAATATAGTTCAAGAGCAATATTATTTATAAGTAACATTTTAATATGTAAAAACAATTTAAAAAATAAATTTGAATTCCTAAATGTTTTTATTACTTTATTATACATACAATATCATGAATTATGAAAATATATTATATTATGCTAGAGGTTCTTACTTAGGTATTATATTCCTACAACGCCTACAACCTCCTCTTTTAAATAATTTTTAATGATTGGAGGAAATCAATATTAATAATAAACAATATTTTTTTTATTATTTTTAATGATGGTTTTATTTGTTATTCGTAATTTTTGTATAGAAAACTATTTTCCGCCATTATGTGTAATTTCTTTAGGTGTACACTGTACATTCATATTTCTTTATTTTCCCAATGTAAACAGATCTTTATACACTGCTATATTCAAGTGTTACAACTTAACGCGTATGGCAGCCATTTTGGCACATGGAAGTTTGAAGATTGGTTATGAACGTTTAAAAAAACTTTTTTTTAATTTTTATATGCTATGTAACGTAATAGTCATTTTAATAACCAATTATTTTATTCTATTTTAACGTATGTAATTCTATGTATTATTTGTTTTAACAATTAGTTTATAGTATAGTGAATTAAATATTTATGCTGAAATTTATACATGTACCAATTTTAATTTTGGGATGTTTTTGTGCTAAAAGTGTTATATCTGGGATTTATTCGTGTTTGAAATACTTATACAGGTATTTTGATAGTAAGACTTATACATTAAATGCACTTGTAAGATCTAACCTAAATACTTTTGTATTTAAATGGTTTTAAAAATAATGAATCTTTTAACCTATACAAAATATTTGTTACTTTATAATTGATGCATATTTACAAATATATAAACAAAGTAATCTAACTGATCAATCTAATCAGTTAATATAAACAAATAAATTCTTGAATGCAAAGAATAATAAATACTTTTTATGAATCAACAAAGGACACCATTATTCTATAATACCAAAGTCAATAATAATTTTTTTTTAGGAAAATGGAACCAGTTTCTACAAACCCACTAAAAACTCTGCAACAAATGTAAGATTAATTAAATTTATTATGTTAATATGCAAAATAATTAATGAATATTATGTTTTAGTAATTTTGCTTCATTAGATGGTAAGAATTCGATAGAAGTTATAGGTCAAAATGTAGTTATTCATAGTAGAGGTGGTGTACATAACCATGGAAGTTCAAAAGTGAAACTCAAAAATATCGTTGACTATAACTGGGAGAACAGGCTCTACGCTGGGCAGCTGTTGGCAGTTCATATGCAGGGAAAATTCATAGCGTATGGAATTAAAGGTATGTTTTATTATGTAAATACATTATACAGTAGAAACCGGTTATAACGACTCAGAATAAAAGTCCCGGCTAACAGTATCGTCCCATATAATTGCCTGTTATAATATACCGTTTATAACGACATCGCTTTTAACGACTTTCTGTTAACAATATTTTCAGATAATTTTATCGGTTTGTACGACGGATCGACTTTTGTTTCATTTTTTATTAAATATAGTATTTTTATATAGGCAATACTCTTTGCACATGTGTTATTTAACATTAATTAAAACAATTTTGTGTTTTTATAATCTTAACGTTAGAATATTTATTGTGTCTGACATAATTTGTGCATTTAATTTTTTGTACAATAAAAAATATTGTTTGACATAATACATCATGTTTTGTAGGTTAGGTTTAATTCATAGATAAGTAAATAAACAGAAAACAGATGTGACATATTTCGTATGCGGTACATGATTGGTGGAGAGTAATAATAATAATAATAATAATAATCTTTATTCTATGAAACTGGCTATTACAGTTGTAGAATGCGTCAATACATTGCAAATAATAGAATATTTAAAAACATATCTAGATGTTAAACATTAAATGTAAAAATTTGAAAATTGAGAATTAAAATTGTTGTATTTTTAGGATCCTCCTAGGCAGATTCATTTTGCATTAAAATATTCTAACAGGCTATAGTTAGTGCTTTCAATCAGATATTTTTTAATAACTTTTTTAAATTCTGTTAATGGGAGTTCTTTAAAATTTCTTGGTAAATTGTTAAAACACCTGATACAATAATTTAGCGGCCCTTTATACGCTGTTGCAAGCGTTGTGGCTGTCGCTCTGTATTGGTGCCCTGTTCGGATATTGTAGGAATGCGTAGATACATTTTCATTGAAGTATTCTTTGTATTTTTTAAGGAAGACACAACATTCATAAATATATAAATCATATATAGTTAGTATGTTTGTTTGTTTGAACCAATCAGAATCACCTTATAATGTCAAACTATGTTTCCAGTAAAATAACGTTGAGTGTTTCTTCTGTATATCATATATTCGTATATCTTTCTTAATATATATAAATTACGTGTCACATTGTTTGTCCGCGATGGACTCCTAAACTACTTAACCAATTTTAATCAAATTTGTACACCGTGTGCAGTTTGATCCAACTTGAAAGATAGGATAGCTTACATATCAATTTATGATCGCAATATTATTTTATTGCAAATTATTTGTCTTTATCTGTTAGCTCCAAACGATTCTAACAGATGGTGACATCTGTTGACTGGATTGAGTAAGTATTCAATAGATGGCGCTATGTCAAACTTCCAAACGTTTCATATAACCTACAATTTAATAACATAACCACCACATGTTGCTAAAGTATAGGTTAACCACAGCAACGCGTGGCCGGGTCAGCTAGTGTTTTATATATTATTATTCTCTGCTTAAAATTTTTATTTTATTTTGACGATATCTTCGCTCATGGACGGTGAATTTCAGCATACTCATGAAATTTTTAGTTTTTCCGATAAATTACCTTAAAAAATCGATAATCAGTTATTACGACGTACCGGTTATAACGACCTAAAATTCCGGTCCCTTCGATGTCGTTATAACCGGTTTCTACTATAGCAATTAAATTCATATTTTATTTTTATATTTTCAGTACCTAAAGGTTCGACAAATTCAGGTATGGTCCGTGTCGCCAACAGAGAAACAGAACAACGCACTTTACTTCGGGGAATGAAGGGGCAAGTTCAAGACATTTCTTTCGCTCACATACCAACCCAAGTGATTTTAGGCTGTGTCGATGAAGAATGTAACATGTTTGTTCATAATATCGAAATGATAGATAGCGGCATAACGTATCCTTTCATAAATACGTATTCATGATTAACAAAAAATCATCCCCTTTTTATAGGTTATATATTTTCCTTAATGTATAAATTTTAGATCTACATTATTACTTCATATAGTACATAATTCTGATATATCGATTTCAACATACCATCGTTTAATCTGGTGTCCGTACATACCAGAGGAAGAACAATCTCAGGATTCTGAGGACGATGCTGCAAAATTATTGGTGTTGACGCACGGCTGTAAAGGTAAAATTTTATAACTAAATCAATTTAAATTAGTTCTTGTGTAAACATTTTTTAATAATATTTCAATTATTATACAGTGTTCATGATGAAAGGAACAAATTCGTTTAAAATTCAGGTAATTATTTTGTGGAAAAACACTCGGCCACTTTGATTAATATTTTTAGTTGCGGATTTTTTGACATAAGAAAATTGTATACGGGGTGTCCCAAGAAGAATATATGCAGTCATAATTAATTTTTTTAAATGGAATACCCTATATATTATGCCATTTTTGAATTGTACGATAAATTCTGATTAGAGCTATGCTATATTATATAGAAAGTGTTCAGAATTTATCGTACAATTCAAAAATGGCATAATATACAGGATTTTCCATTAAAAAAATCAATGATAACTAAATATATTCTTCTTGAAACACATTACAAACGTCATTATTCCAAAAACCGCTGATTTTAGTGCTATGGTATGATGTACAAAAAGAATATATAATAATATAATACATAATATATAATAAGGTATTCCATTTAAAAAAATTAATGATGACTGCATATCGTCCCCTACAAGGCAAAGTATCGTAAGCAACATTTTTCTAATTTTACAGGAGACACAAAAAACTGATGATCTCAGATGATATATTTTTATTATTTTTCTCTTATAATATGTCTTTTGATACTATTGACTTAACTGCTTCACTCATGAAACTTTCAGAATCGATGGGCAGTACCTATCAAGTGGATTATCATAACAAAAAAAAATAAATTTCACAAAAAATGGCGCTTACGATACTTTGGCTTGTAGGGGACGATATGTTCTTCTTGGGACACCCTGTATAAAATTTTCTTATGTCAACTAAAAATACTGATCGATGTGTCCGAGCATTTTTCCACAAAATAATTATCTGAATTTTAAATGAATTTGTTCCTTTCATCATGAACAAATATTATTATTATTATTTCAATATTAATTTCCCATAGCTGAAATGTGGAACATCAGTATGGTTAATGCAAAGTATGGCGTCGGACCTCACGATCCAGAGACAATAGAAGAAGGGTACCTGAAAATCTACGAACACTCGCAACCTATCATAGATGCAACATTCTCTGCCGATGGCACTGCACTGGCAACAGCGAGCTTGGACGGAAACGTCAAGTTCTTCCAAGTGTACATGCACGATAACGAATCCAAACCTCGCTGTTTACACGAATGGCAGCCGCACAACGGGAGCCCTATCTCTTCACTGTTTTTCCTCGACGATTACAGCTCTTATAACCCTGAGTATGTTTTATTATTTTTTATAATAACAGAAGCATTTTTAGGGTTCCGTAGAAAACTAGGAACCTTTATAGTTTCTCTGTGTCCGCCCATCTTGTAAAAATTTTGACATAATAAGATGAAATTTGGTATACGGTCGTAGATTGATGTAGAATGATAAGATTTTTTAAAGACAATTTTTTAGATCCCCTTCCATAAAATGAAAAGTGTTTTAAAAAATTTTTTTTTACCTATCCCGTTGAATGGGGTGTCGTTAGAAAGGTCTTCTAAAATGCAACAAAAAATGTTTCAGACCCTTTTGATTTTAACCCTTCAATCACGATATATTTGCTCTTCAAAGTCATTTAAAAAGTCCCCTTCCCCCTCTATTTTCTAAACTATTTATTTAAAAAATCTGAAAAATTCCAGAATGTAGCTTTTAATTAGTACTTTCATTGAAAATTATAACGAACATTGTCAAAAATATTTTGGACCCCCCTTCTATAGACTGAAAAGTTTGATATTTTTTCTCAATTACCTCATGGAGTGAGGTGTTATTTGATTGTTCTCCTAAAATGCAATAAAAATGTCAAATAATTTTTTGATTTCAACCTTTCAGTTACAATATACAGGGTGTCTAAATACCAGGGGACACCATGGGGATCTCGGAAACTATAAGAGATAGAGATTCGGTTAAATGAGAGAAAAGTTACCTTTAAGAGGGAACAGTTCAATAGTGCATTTACATTTAAAAAAATTTTCATAGCTCACTAGATATTAGTCAAAAACCATTTTACTCCGAAATCTTTCATCGTGAATATTTCTTAAGCGACTTGAAATTTAAAAAAATGTTTCAAATAAATACTGTAGGGTTTAGTATTGTCTATTTAAAAATATTTTTTTAATTTCCTGAAATCTCATTGTTTTTAAGATATGACACTAACTTATGTTTTTTTAAATAGAAGCAATATAAAATTTTGTAATTTTTGAATAGAAGATTTTATTACCTTTTCAATGATATGCAGCTTGATATACTTATTTTTCAAAATATCTCAAAAAATGATGAAAAAGTACTTTTAATTTATTTAATACACTGGATCATCCTAAGATGGCTATGACAAATAACAATAAG
This sequence comes from Sialis lutaria, assembly GCA_949319165.1. Classification (NCBI taxonomy): domain Eukaryota; kingdom Metazoa; phylum Arthropoda; class Insecta; order Megaloptera; family Sialidae; genus Sialis; species Sialis lutaria. The sequence goes on from OX439241.1 coordinate 22,179,040, forward strand.
ATTAAAAAACAACTGAAAATTTACTTATAAGCTTACATAGCATGAATTAACTACTTTATTTATAAAAAAAAACAAACATATTTCTATTTATTTAATACAAAATATCAACCAAAGATGGCTATGGTTATTAACAAAAAAAAACTGATTTTTTTAAATTTAATACAGAATACCAGTCTTATCGTTAGTGGAAAATTAAAGAAAAAACTTTAACAATAGGTACCCCATATGAAAAAAATCCAACGAAGTTATGTCTGGTGAATAATATTGCATTTTTAAAATGTTAAAAAAAATTATCAACAAATACGTATCACAAATAATGATGTTTTTTTTTAGTATTCTTACAAACAGGCAAAATAACAATTTCTCAATTGATTTAAAAATCTCATTGTTGACAGCCACAGCCATTTTTGACTGGAAATAAAAATAATGTGTTTTCTTTTTTAAATAAAATAGCTTATTGTTTTTTTTTTATATAGTTGTCGATAGCCATAGCCATCTTTGGTTGGTATTTCGTATTAAATAAATAAAAATATGTTTTCTTTTTATAAATAAAGTAGTTAATTCATGCTATGTAAGCTTATAAGTAAATTTTCAGTTGTTTTTTAATCTTATTGTTATTTGTCATAGCCATCTTAGGATGATCCAGTGTATTAAATAAATAAAAAGTACTTTTTCATCATTTTTTGAGATATTTTGAAAAATAAGTATATCAAGCTGCATATCATTGAAAAGGTAATAAAATCTTCTATTCAAAAATTACAAAATTTCATATTGCTTCTATTTAAAAAAACATAAGTTAGTGTCATATCTCAAAAACAATGAGATTTCAGGAAATTAAAAAAATATTTTTAAATAGACAATACTAAACCCTACAGTATTTATTTAAAACATTTTTTTAAATTTCAAGTCGCTTAAGAAATATTCACGATGAAAGATTTCGGAGTAAAATGGTGTTTGGCTAATATCTAGTGAGCTATGAAATTTTTTTTAAATGTAAATGCACTATTGAACTGTTCCCTCTTAAAGGTAACTTTTCTCTCATTTAACCGAATCTCTATCTCTTATAGTTTCCGAGATCCCCATGGTGTCCCCTGGTATTTAGACACCCTGTATATGCTTTTTAATATCGTTGTCAGAGCGACCCCCCCCCCTCTATTTTCTAAACTATCAATTCAAAAAATCTGAAAAAAATTTTGAATGTAGTTTTTAATTAGTACTTTCACTGAAAATTATAACGAACATTGTCAAAAATATTTTGGACCCCCCTTTTATGGACTGAATATTGAACTAACTTTTTTTTCATTTACCCCATTGAGTGGGGTGTCATTTGATAGGTCTCTTAAAATGCAATAATAAAAGTCAAATGACTTTTTGATTTTAACCCTTCAGTCACTAAAATGTTAAAATAAGTCTTTTTTATAAATCGTAGTAAGAATGACTACGGAACCCTATCATGTGTGTGCCCAACACGCACTTGCCCATTTTATTATTAACATTATTAATATTTATTTTTTAGAGCGGAATTTTGGAAATTTGCAGTCACAGGAACAAACAACAATTCCGAATTGAAAATATGGTCATGTGAATCGTGGGCGTGCCTACAGACGATACAATTTACACCGGATCCTAGCAGCAAACTGACAATGCTCAGTCTCAAAGCAGGCATTGACCAGTCGGCCGGATACTTACTATTATCAGACATACATAACCGTATTCTTTACGTTCTACAGATACAAAAAAACACTGCAGAAGTGTCAGCGTGTGTCACAGTCATTTCAGAGTTCCTCCTTCCATCTCCAATACTGAGTTTCGGTATCGTAGACGCAGGTTTCCGTAAACTAAAGTGTTCAAACAGTACAGAAGATCTTTATCAACTTCATGACGATATTGAGTTAGAAGATGGAAATGCTAAAGCTATAGTTATAAGAATGTATATAGTTCAACCTAAAAGTCTGCAAGAATGTCATATAGTGTATCAGTCAAACTTGTCAGCGAATTCAACATCTTTGTCTACGATAACTCACGATAGTCTGATGTTCAGAGAAGGTTTGACAGACGTCGGTTCAGATGGATGTGAAAGCGATGATACCGTTTTGAAGAATACCAACCACGAGTCACAACTGACGAATCCAATTTCGGATATAATGATAAAAACTGATGTACTCATCCAATCGAATAATCAACCGTTAAATTTAATGACACCTGATGCGTTCAATTCTCCAGTTAGGAAAGAAAGTATTGATACTATTAATGCGGTGGACTCAGCTGTGATTTTAGCAAAAACGAAAAAAGATGACGATGCAAGTTCGAACTTACAAAATGACGACTTGATAACGTTTCAGCGAGCGCCGAAAGATAATTTTGCAAGCGGGGGTTCTAGTCCTAGCAGAGAAGTACAAGAGATATTGAAATATGATTTTACAATACCGAAATCTCTTGATTTTAATAAGTTAGAAACAGAACCACTTGAATCAGAAGATTTTGATTTTACACGGCCAAAATCTCTTGATTTCAATAAATTAGAAAAAGAACCACTCGAAGCAGAAGAATTTGATTTTACTAGAACAAAAGTACACGATTTTAATAAATTAGAAACACAACCACTTGAATCAGAACCGTTAGATTACGAATCCGCAATTCAAAATGAGCAATATAAAAATGGAAAAGTACACGAAGGAGACGGGTGGCCTAATATACCAATAATGAAGATAGACGAAGTACGAAAAACTGAAGAAGGACGCATATCAAATAACAATCACGTAGACAACAAGTATAAAGAACTGTTTGACGAAAACGATGTTGTATCGTTCATGCACAAAGATAGAACGAATATGGCATTGATGATGAAAATTAATACAATCGCAGAAGCAATTCGGCAACAGAATAATAGTATTTTACAGCTACAAGATCAAGTGAGCACTATAAATTCACGGAAACAAACGTGCGACTGCAGCTCAGTACAAACAGAAATAGTGAAACAGTTTAACGAAACGTTATCGTGTCACAGAGCGGAACAGAATAGTATGCTTGAAAATTGGATAGGAGTTAGAGCAGCGAAAGATAGAGAGTATCAAGAAATTTTGATGTCGACAGTTTCACAAATCGTAGGAAATAATATGAAAGATAAACTTGATACAATCGTATCAGTAGAAATTCAAAAAAACATAATACCAGCAATAATCAAAGCTTTGGAACCGTTAAAACATCAATTGCACAGTGAACTCGCTCAAAAATTAACGGCAACTGATCATTTACTTAAAGAAAACATAAATAAGTTAATACATAGCAAAACAGTAATGGAAGTGCTAGCGAACGCAGTGGAAGCATCTTTACGACCGAGTATAGAGCGTTGTTATAAAGATATGATTTCTACAAACCTATTACCGTCGTGGGAGAGAGTGTGTCAAGCTATGTTCCAGCAGATACATGAAACGTTCAACCAAGGTACTAAAGAGTACACAACTTGCCTTGAAGGATATTTAGATAAACAAAGAAGGTCGCAAGAGAAGAGTAAAGATATAGTTACACAGTTGCAGACAATATCTGATTCGGTGCAGGCGACGTCTGAACAATTAGTTAACAAATTAGCGTTAGAAATGCAGAAGCAAACTCAGATAACACTTCCTAGGTTAGTGGTTCATTTATTTATTTTTCATTGAACTTTTACCCCTAATATTTCTTTTTTAGGGTTCCGTAGAAAACTAGGAACCCTTATAGTTTCTCCATGTCCATCCGTCTTATAAAAAATTTTATATAGTAAGATGAAATTTGGTATACGGTTGTATATTGATGACCCAAAAACAGAAATGATAAGATTTTTGAAAAACAAATTTTTTTAGACCCCTCTTCCATAAAATGAAAAGTGTTTTAAAAAAAAAATTTCACCTACCCAATTGAATGGAGTGTCATTAGAAAGGTCTCCTAAAATGCAACAAAAATGTTTCAGACCCTTTTGATTTTAACCCTTCAATCACGATGTATTTGCTCTCTAAAGTCATTATAAAAGTGTTCTCCCCCCCCCTCTATTTTCTAAACTATCGATTCACAAAATCTGAAAAAAATTCAGAATGTAGCTTTTAATTAGTACCACTTACCCCATTGAGTGGGATGTCATTTGATAGGTCTCCTAAAATGCAATAAAAAATGTCAAATAACTTTTTGATTTCAACCCTTCAGTCACAATATATTTGCTTTTTAATGTCGTTGTCATAGCATCCCCCCCCCCTCTATTTTCTAAACTATCAATTCAAAAAATCTGAAAAAAAATTCAGAATGTAGTTTTTAATTAATACTTTCACTGAAAATTATAACGAACATTGTCAAAAATATTTTGAACTCCCCTTTCATAAACTGAATATTGATTAACTTTTTTTTTCATTTACTCCATTGAGTGGGGTGTAATTTGATAGGTGTCCTAAAATGCAATAATACAAGTCAAATGACTTTTTGATTTTAACCCTTCAGTCACGAAAATTTTGAAAATTTTTATAAATCGTAGTAAGAATGACTACGAAACTCTATCATTGCCCGTTTTATTTTATGTATCTATTAATTATTTTGCAGTTTCCAAGAATCAATCAAGAAGAATATTAGACAAGAAATCAAAGAACAAATTGAAAAAGGTTTCCGTAGCAATGCTGCTATTTTAGAAGACAGTGTTATAAACGCAGTAAAATCGAGAGCTGTAACTCCTTCACCCCATTTAATCGATACACAAGTAAGTCGATTAATTATTAATACGTGTCATAATTATTGAACTATATCAATTTCTATATAGATGAAACAATATTACAAAAGATTACCAGTCGTGATGGAATAAGAGAAAATGTTTGTATATGTTGGGGCCCTAATAAAGTCAATACTTCCTTCCTTAAAAAAAAAGAAATTAAATTAAATGAAGAGACTCGGGGGAATCAAAAAGACAAAATTTAAAAAAAATCAAACGAATGGCAGGGTCATGGGATCGTGAACCCCCTCAAAAAAAACTTATAAAATTAAAATTAACTAAATAATAAATACTTTTTAAAATATACTAAAGTTCTTTTGATTCAAAATTCAATTCTTGCTTTGTCCACTTCCAGGATCATAACCATCACTCCTCCCTCACCCCCTAATTTGAAATCTAGATCCACTAAATTATAAATACTAAATAGGGGAGAGTGAGATAATTACAAATGCCTATGAAAAAATCGAATAGTTAAAACTATTTTAAAATTTGAATAAGAAGCCAATAGTTGTATTGTTTATTATCTATATACAGTAGAAACCGGTTATAACGACATCGAAGGGACCAGTCATATATTGGTCGTAAAAAATGGATAGTCGTAATAACCAGTAAAAATGCAATTAAATGGGATTCAGTTGGACTTTTATTTTGAGTCAAAACTGATTTGTCGTATTAACCGATGTTGTTAAAAACTGGTTTCTACTGTATATAAGAGTTTGTCCTTAACCACCCACTCACTTATTCATTCATCAACGTACAGCCCAAACCCCTGGACCTAAAAACATGAAATGTTTATCTGCTTAAATTATAATGGTGGAGTCGAACAAAATAATCTGCAATAAAAAAAAATCGATATTCAATCTCTGATGGCAGGGGTAGACAGAGGGTGGGTTTTTGCAATTTTAAACTAAGATCCGAGATATTTATGATTTTTTATAGGTAATGAATAAAAACAATATAAAAATTGTAATTAGTTTTGAAATTCACGCGAACGAAGCCGTTAATAATTGATACAAAAATCACAGCGAAAGCTTCTGGATTTACTTTGACCACTGGTACGCTTATCATGCGCCCATAAATTGCACTTAATAACACATAACCTAGTCTTCAACAGACCAATCTTGATATTTTTCATTACGATAACAAAAAAAATAGTTATTTTCTTTATCAACATCTTCGTTTCTTCTTTTTTTTTATTTGGTACTTCGTCAATCTTCTTTATTTGGTTATTCCTTTTAAAATTACTGTGATTCCTCACACTTTTTCTAGTTTTAATTTTCATCAATCTTTTTATACAACTTTTAGAATAGCAAATTTGATAAAAATAAATATAATTTTTTTGAGGTTAGGATCATATAATAAACAATACAGGTGACATCAAATATAATAATAATAGTATAATAATATAATAATAGTTATTATGCGGCTTTTATTTTAATAAAAAATTAGATGAAATATGATGTAAAAATGGAAGTAACTTACTCTGAATGTTAACAATACTAGATGTAGGCACAACCGTCAGTATGTGCAAAAAGAACATTAGCTTTCCTCTTATAACACTCTCTCCTACATTATTAAGGATGTATCTAATTTTACTGAGAAATAGTTGAAAATTAACATATAAGGAAGACTGTGCTTAAGAATGTAATCACATGTCACTAAGCTTAAGAAGCTTTTTACTCGAAATGTATTTTTGTGAGCTGCTCTTTTTTATACTAAAAATATAATTGATTGTTTTGAGATGATGCATTCTTCTTAATAATGAACTGAATAAGTGAATGTGTCAGTCCAGTGGCAGATAGTGCAATAATAATTATTTATTTTTATTAAATATTTCAAGTAATATTCTAATATTTATATCACGGCCGTAACTTGACACTCTGGGGCCCCGGGTAGCAAGTGTTTGAGGGGCTCTTAATCTACTCACTTTTGTATGTTTAAAGGCCCTCTAAGCTTATTTCTCTATTCTGTAAATATATTTAATAAAAACAACAACAAATGTTACTTTTTTGATCAACATGTATTTATTTATATGTATTGATGGTGAAACTTCACTGAAACACATAGTTAGATCACATGTCATACACTTTTTTTAACCCTCCGTTAAGCGCGTGATTACATGCATAATGCGTAAGGCACTCTTTGAAACACTGTATTTGATTTACTATAACTCACGATATCGCACTAAAACACTTAAACTAACTAACTAAGAATATACAAGGAAGTGTTTTTAACAGCTACTCAAAAGGGCGCGTTTGTAAATAGAGTATAAGTATTAGTTGTAACAGTTTTTATAAGAGTAGTTTATGTATGTAATCCGCGCACCTAAAGGAGGGTTAAAGTTGAAAGTAAAATCTTATGGGTGCAATGAATCAAAAGATTAATAACGAGACAAAATACACATGTACGTTACTTTTTGTTTAGATACAGCAGTCGCACATTAAACAACTTCTCTCACAAGGACAAATAAACTCAGCATTCCAACAGGCTCTGTCTGCGTCAGATCTAACTCTAGTCGTTTACACGTGCGAGAAAGTCAATCCACAAGAGATATTCAACCAAACGCCGTGTCCGTTGCAGCAACATGTTTTGTTATCGTTGATTCAACAGCTATCGGCAGATATGTCTAACCATACAGAACTTAAATACAAGTAAGTGCACTTCTACTATTGTAAAATGGTAAAAAAATTGAAGAAATCTTAAAAAAGAGATTTCAAGCTTTAATTTCCTTTTTGAAAAATTTCATTGCAATAATTTTTGCCAAAGTTACAGCTCTTTGAATACATACAATTTTTTTTGACAAATGTATTTTCAAAACCCTATTCTTTAAAAAAGAAATCCCAAATTTGCAACCTACAGGATGTTCCAAAAAGGACACAACTTTGAAGATAAGTTGAAGTTATGTATAGTTAAATTTTATACGATAATTTCAGCCAGAAGGCAACACTGTACTCAATGTTAATTGCCTCTAGCCATTGAAATGAAATGTCACAAACTTAATGCGAGACCGACTCATAACAAGTTAACTGCCTCTAGCCATTGTAATGAACTTGTCATTAGTCAGCCTTGCATTAAACTTGTGACAAGTTAATTTCAATAACTAGAAGCAGTTAACTTGTTACAAATCAGTCTCGCATTAAGCTTGTGATAAGTTCATTTCAATGGCTAGATGCAGTTAACTTTCAATACAGTGTTGCAATCTAACTGATTAGAAGGTGTTATGCGGTGTTTACATCAAGAAAACAAAACAGATACATGGTCTTTTTGGCAATAAAGCAATAAACCCTATACATTTTTAAATACAAAGTATTTTAAAGACACAATGTTTCTGTTTTGTTTTTTCGGTGTAAACACCGCATTAGATTTATTTTCAGGGTTGCATTCTTTTTGAGAACAAACATTCTTAATCTGTGATTTAAACTCTTTAGATCCAAGCCCAAAATAACACTTGTTTATTAATTCGCTTACAGATATTTAGCGGAAGCGATCATGAACTTACAAGCTTCGAATCCATTAACCCGTGAACACATGCCCGTCGTTTTGAAAGACTTACAGAAACAGTTAACGCTCTACATGAGCTCCAATCCAAATAATGCTATGAACAGACAGATGAAGATGCTTTTGATGGCGACACATTCACTATTACAGTAAACTGTCTGTGATTATTATTTTATTTTCGATCTGTTTTCGTTAATTATAGTTTCTAAATGTTATTCTATTTTTCTGTAAGTATATGAATATAATTATTATAATACAATGTATAATTTTTTTTAAAATATAGCTTGTAATATTTAAAATATTTCAGAATTTTTTTTCGATGCAAAACAACCCAAATTATGAAGTTTAATTATTCCTAATATGGTCCAAAAGGTTATAAGAATACGATGAACAAACTACCGCCTACTGTCAATTTATGCAGCCCACAAAAAATCCATAGAGATAAAATTATTATGAATTACGTAATGCTACTGTTGAATTTGCTAAATTCAAAAAAATATGCAAGAACTTTTCCTAGTTTTGTCCTGCATTTAATTTAATATGTGTCCCTTTAGCTAAAAAGATTTGCACAATAACAGTTAAAATTTTTAATAATTTTTTAGTCATATGTATAGGACGATACCTCTGTAATGTCATTTTGCTGTCCCCCTCGCCTTTTTCCCCAAATGGGGGTCGATTTCATCAGTCTATACCTACGCCTGTGGATACAGATAATTATAAAAAAATCAATATTTTACAATAACAATTTATTATTATTATTTTTAACATCGATAGAATAATTATTTCAATACAATTTATTTTTTAAATTACTTGTCACTACTTATTTCCAATAATAATTATTTTTTCTATATTCTAAAAGGGGAACATCTTTATTATGTCACAGGTATGTACTATCGCATGCAAAAGTAACTGAACAGTTTGCATGCAATATTGAACTTATTTATTATTTTATCAACTGTAGTTATTTTTGAAACAGATTTTACAAAAAATAAAATAATCTTCTCAAAACAAAAAATTCAAAAGCTTTCCAACAATTTCAAAGGTGGGAGCTCTTCACCAATATTTAATAACCCCAAATCAGCAGATCTGGCTAAAGTTGGTGCAAAATTAAATGTATCCTCTCTCCAAGGTTTCCAAGTGTAGTTGAAATTTTTAGGATCAGCCAACAATGGTTCTTTCTCCTTGTTAATTTGAGGTACTAATTCTTTCTGATAACGGTATAACATTAAACGCATTTGCATCTTAACTCGAAAGTTACTTGTTGACACATCGCGTTCTTCACATGGATCGACGGATAAGTCGTACAAGCATCCTGTTTGTTAAAAAAACAAATTAGTCTATCGTAAAATACATATGCATTTAGAAAAGAAAAGATATAAGATATAAACACGCTACCAAATATTAAAATAATTATCAACTGTTAAAGACCGTTTGGGATGTACATATGAATCTTGAAAACATTAATTATAAACGATTTTAATTGGTAGGTACGATAACATGTTATATTTACAATGAAAGATCACTATCCCGTAACTTAACATAACCTAAAAAGTGTTTTAATAATAAATATAGTATTTAAAATCACAATCAACATGTCGCAATTAGAAATCTCGACTACACATTAATATTATTAACAGAATACATATTATTTTATTTATTTTCATACACTTTTGATATGATAAACTTAACCTAAAAATTGTTGTCATCTACTTTATTTTGCAAATTCAAACTTCTAAGTATATTCTAAGTACAAACTTGGTACAAACATTATTCATATATTAGGTATGTACTTTTGTTAATAATAAATTAGTATAAAATACAAATTAATAAATCAAAACAAACCTGTAAAACATAACCTAAAAAATATATGTTTTTATTTTTTACTTTTAATGTACATAATAGCATTATATCAAAATATATACCGATATTATTGAAAAATTTATTATAAACGCATAGTAATAATAAATTTCTCTTTATTATTTTTTAAATTTTAATTTTTTTGAGTACTAAAATTTTGTGGTAAAAAATTCACTACTGTTCCTTTACCTGCACATATGTAATTAATTTAAAAAACTACAAATCGACAAGTTAATAAAGTTAATTAATTATAAATTGATATGTGAGAATTAATGCGTATTTACATCCAATAAATCGATTTTACCTCAGAACTCTATACATATTTGAATTAAAATAAAGAATAATGATTAAATTACTAAACTAATTATTTAGAATTTGAATTTGGCGCCCCGACTATTGTTGCATAATCCGAAGTAAAATGGCGAAATTTTACAATTACGTTATCATAATGACAAGTTTTATATCTTTTAATTAATTTATCGAACTCAATTGAGCATTTAAGTGTTTGATTAACTAACTAAAGTATAATGATTTGAAATTTTATAAAGCTATTCGAAGGGCTGTGAACTTGTCTATAAGTGAATAATTTACAAAAGTTAATCCATGTGCATCGGTGTGACAGTGGTTAGCTATAGCTAGTAATCCTCTAGTTTAATACGTTTATCCTGTTGATCCTGTTATGATATTCAATGACATTGTGTTTTCTACTTAATATAATATGTGTATTAAATGTTGGGATACTTTAAAATGCGTTCGGTGCTTTTTGATTTATTAATATACGGAAAAACAAAGTGCATGTAGCCTGCAGACCCAATGGTGTTTGTATAAGTCTACTTTTTATAATTTTTTAAAAGTTATCAATCTTTATGTACATTTTCTATACTTGATTTATAAACTATAGTGTTCGTGTGATAGTGTGAAAGTATTTTTTGCGTGATATACTTCTTAATTTGTGAAAAAAATTAACAAAAATAAATGATGACGTGATGAAGATCTTATGGCGTCAAATGTCAATAAGGTAAAATGTTATATTCAATTTTATTTTATTTCTGAAGACCTTTTTTAACTCATGCCACTTTTTAATCTTGATAATGCTATTCTGACCCATTTTGCCGCCCCCCTAAGCCTGACGCCACAGGTGGTGGTCGGTTTCGCCAACCCCTAGCTACTGGTGGGCCCCGATGTACATACATTGAACATAACATTCGAAAAAATGATTGAAATCAGGGGTTAAACTGAAAAATATGCGGACATGACGTCACAACTATCAAAAATCACTGTCAAAAATTACTGTCAACAATATACACGTTCTTGGTTAGGACAATCTATTGAGATGAAATCTAGTTGGTTCTACAGTAACTTTGCTATGACAGTGGTCGGTATAGAAGATAAGTGACGGGGGAACGTAAATAATAAAAAAAAATATTCTGTCCGCGCAACCACCGCGGTAAGCGAATTTTATTTGATAAATAAAATTAGAAAAAAAAAATTTTTTAAAAACAAGGTTTTACATATGCACTAAAAAGTAAAAAATAAGTTTTTTTTTTCACAAAGTCTTCCAGAATTCGTATGACTAAAAAAGCTTGTGGCGTTCATTTAATATTTAATGTAATATTTAGAAATATAAAAAATGTCGAAAATATCAATATAGGAAAAACTACATTTTCTACTATAAATTAATATTTTCAAATCTTCCATTAAATTGCATTAATATTATGTTAAAATGCATATATGTATAATATTGTATAATGTATATATACATATCATATATGTATACATTAATATTTGGAAATCTAGATTCAAATAGGACAAAGAACCTTTTGCTAGTGTAATTTAGTATTTTAAATTCCTGGTTAATTTATCGCACATGAAAGAAATATTTAGTAATCTAGATTCAACATAGGAAAAAAGTCTTAACAGTATTTTATCTACCTTAAATTATTATTTCAAAATATTACATGAAATATTTGGAATTCTAGATTCAAAATAGAATTAAGGGCTAAGAGTTTCTCAATGGAAAAACTACATTAGCTACTTTCAATGAATATTTCGAAATATTCCATAAAATTCCATATATGTACATAATTTATATCAAATATAATATAAAATATTATATCCTGTGAATATTTTGAAATTATATTCAACCTAAATGAATGTTTTCAATTAATATTATTTAATTGTACATTAAATTCCTGGATAATTTGATATAAACTACAGGAATATTTTGGCTTCAAGATTTATCATATGAAAAAGGGCTAAGAAATACCGAAAAGAAATACTACCTTATCTATTTTATAAATTAATATTTCAAAACATTAACATACATTGAGTTTCAGGTTTATTTAGTATCAACATTACATTAATATTTGATCTACTATAGATTTTTCCAATATTGATATTTTCGACATTTTTTATATTTCTAAATATTACATTAAATATTAAATGAACGCCACAAGCTTTTTTAGTCATACGAATTCTGGAAGACTTTGTGAAAAAAAAAACTTATTTTTTACTTTTTAGTGCATATGTAAAAGCTTGTTTTTAAAAATTTTTTTTTTTCTAATTTTATTTTATCCATTTTTAGTCTAAAGTTATTTATTTTTTTACTATATTATATTATATTCATTGCATCATAAGACCAAGCCCAGATAGGGGGGGGGGGGGGGCTAGGAGGGCCATATGGCCCGGGTCCTGGTATCAGGGGCCTCGGCGTCCCGAAAATTATTTATACTTTACATTTTTACATTTTTTGATACTAATACTATTTTTAATAGAGATTATTTAAAAAACATAAATATACTACAAAAAAACACACCTTTTAGAAAAAGTACTTAAAAAAACCTCACGGTTTTTAATACTAAATAATATCAGGAAGAAACAAGAATTTTACTAGTACGAAAGTTGTTTGGAATGTCCTTACGTTGAAGCTCTCTCAGGGTCTGCATAAGACTAAAAACCCTTTTTACTTCCATGTTCGAAGAAATGGAAGTATTGTTATTACAATACGTCAAAAAATCGTTAGTTTTTATTTTAAAATGAACACTAAAAATTTGATTGTATATTCGCTTCTTTAGAAATGAAGCGCAGATCCAGGGGAGGGGGCATGGTGAAATGACACCCCACACAAACCTAAAAAGTAAAGCAAATTAAATAGAAAAATGCTTATTAAATATACTAAAGTAAATTTTTTTGTCTATTTCACAGACCATGACCCCCTCCTCCATTGTAAAGTTAGACTCGCGTCTCTTATGTCCGGTATTATAAACGACCTAGCAAATTTGTTAGCTAGCAAGCACTCTAAAATGAGATACCAAACTTATATGACAGTTCTGTTGATGACTTTGACAGATTTCGCGCAAGCGTTGTATGTAAAAACCAACGGTATTAAAACAGTTGTGCTATTATGAAAATTATTTTATATGGTCAGAGTCGCCAACTGTGTTACAATACGTTGAAGTGTCACTGCTCTAAATTCCATAACTAATCCATAGATACTATAACAAAATTCATAACCTCATTTATGAGTGCTTGCAAGCTAACAAATTTTGCTAGGTCGTTTATAATACCGGACATTAGAAAAACAATACCTACCTATTTAGATCTACAAAATTACACTAACATAAATTAATTTATATTTAATATTTTTCAATAATGCCATAACAATATAATACATATACATTACATGTATGCATATAGGATGATATAATAACAATAAAATGAGATACTATAATACATATTTATGTATACATACATTTAAATGAAGAAATAAAGCTAAAACGGCTAAATCTTTTCTATATGTCAATATAATCACTACAAATAAAATTTATAATACATACCTGATATTTATATAAAATTCGATAATTTTTCAATAATTTTCTTCAATTTATAATTTATAATCTTCAATAATAATTATCATTTCTATTATTATGAATTATTTGTATTATGAGTAATATATTGCAAAATATTTTGACAAAACATAATTTAATGTTATTGTCGAAGCAAACCATGGTTACGAAATAATTTGAATTATGAAATAATACTTGATCGCGCAGGCAGGATATTTTATTATATTAGATACATCAAAAAAGACCTTATAATGAAATAACATAGCTATAAAAATGATAAAAAAGTGCATTGTCACGGAGAATACACCATATTTGAAAATTTGACGAAAATCGTACCACGGGAAGTTAGTTAAAAAACGGTCGTAAGATTTGTGTTCCGTCTCATACATAGTTACATAGCATTTGAGTTAAGTAAAAGCTTGTAAAAAAAATAAAATAAAAAATAATTAAATGTGTAAAAAAAAGTTGGCTTTGAAATTTTTTAAATTTTTTATTGATTATTAACTTTTTACTCTACATAATAAACAAAAAAATAAAATAAAAAACTTGTAAAAAAAAAGTTCCACATCAGGACTCGAACTCGGCATTCTTAGTTTACAATCTCTACAATATTTTTTTTGTTTTTAAAATATCAACCAAACGGTACCTTATACCGAAAAATCACAAGAGACACAATAATTTTGTTTTATTGAGAGGATTCCAAAACATATTTGATATTATCAATCCGATATTTAATACCCGAGATATGATTTTTTTTCGGTTTTGAACGGCCGCCATTTTGAAATCCATAAAGGAATTTCGCTGACTAACGAACTTAACCGAGGTATTCGTGAGATCGATTTTTTAACCAAGTTTAAAAAAGATCGGAAGTAATCCTGGAAGGCTAGAGAGTCCACTCGAAACGGCAGATATACATATGTATATATATATATATATATATATATATATATATGGGACGTTCTTTGTCAAACGGAACAAGGCTGTATCCAAAATTCATGTTGATGGATTTTAGTGATCTTGGGCTTAAAATATTCGTTATGGATCCTTCTTTATGGAGGAGTGTGGCCTTTTGGAAAATTTCAAAATGGCGGCTCAATATGGCGGCTAGAAGTCAGCGAAAAATCAAGATACTGGAAAAAAATATTCGTAAAAGAACAAATTTACGACCGATTCGATTGGTTTTGGGTGCAAGTTGTTTGTAATTGACAGCACAAAAAAGTTGGATAGGTAGGTTGGCGAAATCCAACATGGCGGATCCAAGATGGCGGCTGAAACCTGAAAATCGTCGAAAAATGAAAAAATCAAGACTTTGACTAGAGTTCTTGACACTTAACCTCATTTTATTGGCCTCAAATGTTGAGTTCCAATCACTCATTACATACACAGGTTATTATGAATCCAAAATATAAAATGGCGGCTTCGATTAATCTCAAAATGTAATAAAATCGGTAAAAAACGGTGAAATTTTGGTGGAAACAGTTCCGAACGAGTATATTGATGGTTCATAGATCGTCAAATGTTTGCTTTTTTGTATCATGAAATCAAACTTTGTAAATCAAATATGGCGGAGTCAAATTGGCGTAAAGAAATGCCATATATAAGGAAAAACCCACTGTCAAATGAACTCACACAACCCATTTACTTGAAATTCTTAAGCAAAACTTGTTGATTTCTTCATTCTGAATACGAATCCGCACTCAGAATTGGTCAGAATAAAAAAAAAAATAATTTTGTATTAAAAAAAATTTTTTTTTTTTTTTATTTAAATTTTTTTTTTTTTTAATATTAATATAATATAATTAATCAATATACTAGTTCGGGACTATTTCCACCTATATTTCACCATTTTTTACCGATTTTATTACATTTTGAGATTAATCGAAGCCGCCATTTTATATTTTGAATTCATAATAACCTGTATATGTAATGAATGATTGAAACTCAACATTTGAGACCAATATAATTAGGTTAAATGTCAAAAACTCTAGTCAATGTATTGATTTTTCATTTTCAGTTTTCAGCCGCCATCTTGGATCCGTCATGTTGGATTTCACCAACCTACCTATCCAACTTTTTTTGTCTGTCAATTACAAACAACTTGCACCCAAAATCAATCGAATCGGTCGTAAATTTTTTCTTTTACGAATATTTTTCTCCAGTATCTTGATTTTTCGCTGACTTCTGGCCGCCATATTGAGCCGCCATTTTGAAATTTTCCAAAAGGCCACACTCCTCCAAAAAGAAGGATCCATAACGAACATTTTAAGCCCAAGATCACTAAAATCCATCAACATGAATTTTGGATACAGCCTTGTTCCGTTTGACAAAGAACGTCCCATATATATATATATATATATATATATATATATATATATATATGTATATATATATATATATGTATATATATATATATATATATATATATATATA
This sequence comes from Sialis lutaria, assembly GCA_949319165.1. NCBI lineage: Eukaryota > Metazoa > Arthropoda > Insecta > Megaloptera > Sialidae > Sialis > Sialis lutaria. Next base: position 22,195,396 of record OX439241.1, read on the forward strand.
TATATATATATATATATATATATATATATATATATATATATATATATATATGAGGGATCCGGATGGCCACTACTGCGTTCAGTTTTTTATATCATCATTTATTGCTTTACTTCTTTTACAGCTTATTATTATTGCTTACAACTTTAACAACTTAGATTAATTACAAAAATACTACTTCACAACTTAATCAACACAACTTAACTTCTTTACAGCTTAAATCAACTTTACAACTTAATATTTCAACTTAATTCAACAGCCCAACTTAGTTCGACTTCTACTACTTTTCACCATCTTGCTGCTTCTCTCCCACTACTCCTTCTTCTTCTTATTGTCTACATTTTTCAACCCTTTTACTACTGTTTATTTTTCCCCACCCTACATCTCGGCCGTCCTGCATTGAATTCGCCTCGAATTCGTCTGTGTCTATTTGTTCATCATCGTATTCACTGTCTTCATCGGCTTTCTTGATCCACTTCTTCATGTAATCGGCACTACAGGAAGTTATCTTTGGTCCTTCTGCTTCATATAGTCTTTCAACGTCGTATCGTTCATTTCCTTTTATCTTTGTGACTTTATAAGGCCCTAGGTATCTTGGACGTAATTTTATACCCGACCCGAACTGTGTCCTCTTGATTGCTACTACGTCACCAACTTGATGCAATTCTGGCTTTCGTCTTCTTCGATTGTATGATTTGGGAATTGAATGTAAAAACCCTTCTTGCTTGCCTTCTTTTCTGTTGGCGAGCATGCATGTTACACACGTAGTTATGTACTCTTCTACTTTCTTCGTTAACTTTGGTATATAATAATCTTTCTGTACGGCTTCTTGCGATTTCTTCACAGAGAAATGCCCGATGTCATGCGCATTTCTGATCAATTCTGTCTCCATCTTCTTAGGTATCACCAACAACTTTTCACCATTTTTCTCTTTGTATAGTATGTCATTTTCAACTACATAGTCTTCATATTCTTCTGTTTCCAAAATTTTTCTGATAGCTCTCAACATTTTATCTGTTTCTTGTGCAACTTTTTTCAACAGGTCAGACAACGGTTTTGCTTTTGGTTCTGGAAATTTAACAACTGCTGATGTCTTGTATTCTGATGGTTTAATTTTGCCTTCTTCAATTTGTTTGTCCACTTCCTTTATTTCGATTGGGGCTTGTTTTCTTGGGTGCTGATATACTGGTATATCATCCTTCAGAATAATTTTAGTTTTGATGTTAGTACTTTTCTTCTCCGTCGGCTTACAATCTTCAACAATTTTCATTATTTCATTCTTCAGAATAATAGGGCAGCTCTCTTCAATATTCAACTGGACTTCATTCGTAACTTCAATTTTAAATATGTCTACTGGTTCTTTTTCTTCATCTGGTGGCGCAAATTTTACATTACCTTCATTTATTACAACTTTAGCTTTGCGTATCAACTCATTGCCTATTATCACATCATAATTTACCACATTCGAGTCAATTATGTAAAATTTAGTAAAGAAATTCTGTTGATCTATCTCTATCTCGGTTTCAATGTATCCTTCAGAAATAACTTCAAAATTACCAAGTCCTTTCAACGTTAATTCATGTCTTTTATACTTGGCAGTAGGTAATTTCATAAATGTTCTAAAAGTCATCAAATTTATGTCACTTCCGGTGTCTACTAGCGCTTCATACTTTTTATCGTAGATAGAAATTGTTTTCAGCATAGGAGGCTTCGTTGAAGTTAGTAGAATTTTTTTATCATCAACATTCTTATTACATGTTTTCGCCATATGCCCATAGTCGTTGCATTTAAAACATTTAAATCCTTCCTTCTTTGATGGACAGTTCCCTATCAAATGCCCACTTTGTCCACAACTGTAGCATCGTTTTGTATTTTCTGCATTCGTAGAATTTTTTGGATATTTGTAACGTAATGTTTCATTCTTGCTACTGACTACTGGTAAATGCTGTTTGGTTTGTAAAACAGTGTTTTCATAATACTTTATTTGACTTAACAACTCAGGAACATCATTAAATCTTTGCAGGCACAACGATTTAGCCAATTCTGTGTCACGCAGTCCCGCTATTATGTATTTTATTATGGACTGTGTACTGAAATTTCCTTTTCGTCCGATAGCTTCCATTTCATAAACGTATGATTCGTAACACTCTTCACTCTTCTTAAAACGTTTTGTTAATTCGAAATGAATGTCAGATTCATCTGTCACTGTTGGGAAGGCGGTTATAATTTTCTTACAAAAATCGTCCCACGTTATTATAGAATTTTCAGATGCCTCATACCAAAATTTTGCTGCACCTTTTAATTTTGATATCGCACGTAATAATGTTAAACGTTCATCCCAACTGTATAAAATACTAATGTCTTCAACTTTACGTAGCCATTGTTCAATTGTCACTTTATTTTTTGCACTTGGTTCAAATTCCGGCAACACTGATTCTATTAAATGTAACGGCATATTTGAGACATTATTATTACTAACGCGGCTAGTATTATTTATAAGTCTTTTTGATTCTTCCAACATTGCTTTTTCGCGTTCGATCAACTGCCACTCGCGATCTAAAAGTTCTCTTTCACGCACTTCAATTGTTTTATTGTTGTTTTTATTTACACTCATTGTTGATGTAAACATCGTCTTTCCACATAGTGGTGTTCGTAATATGTCACTTAAACGTTTTTTTGAATTTAATGTAATGTCTACTTCACTATAAAATTTTCGTTCCATTTTGAAATATTTAAAAGTCAACAATAAGTATTTCAATGTTCTCTCGCACTCTGGTTCACGATAAACGTAATAGTTCAGCTCTTTTCACTACAAAAAATATATCGTATACTCAATAAGTAGTGTTATATCTCACTTCGATACTTTCAGTTCAATCACAAGCGTCACACTCTGTCGCGCACTTATGTTTTGTCACTTTTCTTTACACGGTCACTCCAAGAGTCGCGCTCATTTTCCATCCCACTTCTGATGAGGGATCCGGATGGCCACTACTGCGTTCAGTTTTTTATATCATCATTTATTGCTTTACTTCTTTTACAGCTTATTATTATTGCTTACAACTTTAACAACTTAGATTAATTACAAAAATACTACTTCACAACTTAATCAACACAACTTAACTTCTTTACAGCTTAAATCAACTTTACAACTTAATATTTCAACTTAATTCAACAGCCCAACTTAGTTCGACTTCTACTACTTTTCACCATCTTGCTGCTTCTCTCCCACTACTCCTTCTTCTTCTTATTGTCTACATTTTTCAACCCTTTTACTACTGTTTATTTTTCCCCACCCTACATATATATATATATATATATATATATATATATATATATATATATATATATATATATATATATATATATATATATATATATATATATATACATAAAGTTTTTAACGAACCTCATTTTCGTGATCTCGAGATCAAGTTTGATAAAGATATATAGTTTTTTTTCCGAAGTTGCGTCATGATGGTGATAGCAATAGCTATATTTTTCTTCGAAAAATTCGCTAATATAAAACATATATTTTTATGTTTAGTAGGTGTTAAGTTGCAATAGAAATTTTTTTTAAAATTCAAATAGTTTTAAATGTTAAAAACGGATTAAAAAAATTAGTGAGAACCTTTTAGAAAGTCATAAATTATCTATAAATTTACCTTTGAGTAATGATGTACAAGATGGAGTCTTGTTAGGTCTGTCCTTAAGATTAAGACATTTCAGTGTAGCTTCTTTACGTAATTCAGTAATCACTGTCGAGTTAATATTTGTTTGATTCAACGCGAGCATTGTCGGGCTGTTGAGCACAGCATTTATATCGTACTCGATTTCGTGTTTATTTTCTTTACCGGATTCTCCACTATATTCGTTGTATGTAGCATCAGGAAATTTACCTAAAAATTTTATTATAAAAATATTATTAGAACACCATTCATGTTGTCTAGTCCAGTAACTTTAGGTTTTCCCTAGGAATAAATTGGCATAGAGCTGAATTTTTGTATACACCTTCATTTTGTCTTTATAAATAAGTTACCAAAAGTCCCCATCGATCCCCTGTGAGCATACTTTTTTACAGCCCACAAAAGGTGCTAACAATTAGTTTGAGCTAGATATTGGTTCTATGACTAAAATAGTTATTATCAAATATAAAGATTAGAAAATTATCTACAACAAAGATCTAATACCTTTTTCGTACAAGCAATTGTTTTCACGTATTTTGAAAGGCATACAAATTACTTTGGATAAAATATTAATAAAAAGGTTGTAGAAGATTAAATTATCTGTCTAAAATGTGAAAAAAGATGTTGATCAGGCATTCCATTCACTAGATACAGCTGTTCACAAAATCCGTAAATAACGAAAATTTAGGGCCTTCGATGGGGGTGTTTCGGGGCCTACTTTGCTAGGGAGTTTTCAGGAAATACACATGTCGGTATACTCTGGCTATTGACAAAATTTGGAACCTCGCACATTCGTCATAATATTTACATTTGTCAAAAATTCTACATTTCTTGTGTTAGTAGTATTTGCTTAAGTGGTCACCTTTGCATCCAGTTTTCGGGAAAATTATAGTTCGTATGAAAAACTTTAAATAGCCTTTTTTGTAGAGAATTTTCTAGTCTTCCCATTGTTATATGACTTTCACTATCGTAAAATCTATAAATACAGAGATATTTACATAAAACTAATTATATTAGCACCTTTTGAGAGCTATAAAAAAGTATTTTCACAAGGGATCGATGGGGACTTTTGGTATCTTATGTATAAAGATAAAAAGAAAGTGTATACAAAAATTCAGCTCTATGCGAATTTTTTCCTAGATACATCTATTTTTCATCTAAATGCTCTGGACTATTCGGTAAGAAAACTATGATGATATTTAAAATCAACACTTATCATTTCATTGAACAGAGAATTTAATCTTTTAACGAGATCGAGCAAGCAAAATTAGAATTCATAAATTAAAACAAAATAAAAATCGAAAACAATCGAAAATCAGCCTCTTAAAAAACGTGCGTGTTATTAGGTGGCAAAAATTTTTTTTTGCTTCCTCGCAATATCGAAGATACGAGAAGCTTTGTTATCGTTTTAAAACGAGAAAAAAAATTTGTTCTCCGATTTTAAAAATTTTACCGGATCTATCCGTTTCAGGTCAAGACAAACACTTTTTGTTCCGTGTCTGTCTGTCTGTGTGTGTGTCTGTCCCCCAATCCTTGTCACACGCTTAACTCATGAACCACTGAACCGATATTGATGAAACTTGGTTGGTTGGTTTGGTCTGGCCTGAGGACGGTCCCATTTCAAAATAATTAAAATTGTGTGTAAGGGGGAGGGGTGACATCCAAAAAGATTTATTTTTTGAAGATATCTCAAGAAAGATACATGTTACGTGAAAATTTTATAGAACCTTTTTTGTAGAGCATTCAATTCTCTATAATATAGGTCACCTACTTTTGTTGTAAAATATTCCCTTACAAAGATCTATCTCAATTTGACTTAAGAAAATCGTCATTTGTTTTTTTAAAACTGCTATTTACTTTGACATATTAAATGTCACTTTGACGTTTTAAATGTCATTTTGACATTCGCATAGCAGAAAAATAATGATTTTGATTGAAATTATCAAAAAATTCAAAATATACGACATAATAACCAGGCGGGTATTAAGAAAAATGTCAAATTATTTTTTTTATTAAAATCGTATGAAAATTAAATGGTTAACCAATGACAGGCAGTTCATCTGAATACTTTATCGGTTTTTATTTAAATTGTTCAATAATTAACTACCTTTGAAGAATTTAGCACGAGGAAGCACCGTGCATTTACAAGGCAGAGTATTTTTAATTTATTTTGTTTTTATTTAAAATTTATATGTTGTCACTGCAAAAAAAACAGTGGCGTAGCAAAGTGTACGCGGGTACAACCTCCGTAATAAGCACACCATTTAGTCGGTACCATCATGAAGATTTGTACTAAAAAAGGTTTTTTTGCGGTGAATAGTTGTGAAGTATTGGATTAATATACTTTTCATACTATTTGCCTAACCACGATTCTGGTTAATTATATAATAATTATATTTTACCGGTTATTATGAGTATCCGCTTTTATGACCGGTCCCTTCGATGTCGTTATAACCGGTTTCTACTGTATTTGACTTATAACTTTTTTTCTCTAACTTAATCTTATCGCATTATTTATTGGAAATATTTTACTTACCAAGTATTAGTTTCCAATTTCGATACCTAATCGCATAATTATTTATTTTTTCATCAATATTAATCAACGCTTCGTTTCTTGGTCCTTCCGTACATTTCACTAAAGAAGGCCATTGGTTCAGTCCATCTATATTTGAACCTAAATCACTGATATCACCCCCTGCAGCCGAATACAGGGTAGGTAACCAATCTACTATATGGAACATATTGTTAGACACTTTAGGAGTATTTCTGAACCATGGACTCCAGACAGCAGTGACTCCCCTTACAGAACCTTCCCATAGTGATTGTTTGATACCCCGTAATGGCCAATTGGAACCCCAGTTTGATAAGAAACCTATAGAAGGAGCTCCATTATCGGACATGAACAGTATTATGGTGTTAGTAAGCATCTTGTTTTTATCTAAGGCTTCTACTATTTTTCCGACACTATCGTCTAGTTTTGATACCATTGCTGAAAATAGATAAAATTAATGGTATAAAAATACAGTATGCCCTTCATTTACACGATTGATTTTTTTATGTTCACTAGTTAACAAATTAACAAAATCATAGTTTACTTAAGGGGGCAGCCCCAGTGGGACTTTTTTTGCCACACCTTAAAATAATTATTAATAAATGTTTATCCGCATGAAAGATATGTATTTACAGAAAATATTATAATTTTTTTATGGCTAAATATTTAAAAATAAGTGGGATACAGCAAATTTGGGAGGGGTCCAAATAAAGTGTTTTGCTGTGATCACTGGATCATCAGAAAAAAAAAGATCATTAGTTAATGACATAGGTAATGCTCCGGATGGACGAAGGGATTTGAAAAGTTTTGAATTTCACAAAATGACGGATGTTGAAGGTCAATGTTTTTTATTCGACTAAAATTTCACTCGCATTTTCGGCTATATAAAAAAAAAAAAAAAAATAAACGTAAAAAAAATCCTTCGTCCATCCGGAGGACAATTATGTATAGAATAAGTGAAAAAAATTTCAAACCGATCGGCATAGCCGTTTTCAAGTTAAGGCGGCCATAGATCAATTTTATTGTGCAATATTACGGATTGTCCAATATTATTGACCGTTTAGGAAACATATTGAAGATTGCACAATGCTTTTAAGAAAGTTTGATCGAGTTTAATTTTATTGCGCCATATTTTTTCATTGTGTCGTCTGTAGGGCTTATTGTACAATATTTTTTTTAGTCTACTGTTCGGAGCGGTCCCGTACGCATGCACGAATTTATTTTAAAAGACGTTCATGAGTGTACATTGGCCTTCTTTGCAATCATTTTTTGACCTATATTCGTTTTTTTTTGTTTCGCCGGCAAAATCAACAGCATAGATGCAACCAAATCTTCATCATCACATGTTGCTCCGACGAAAATATTGACGCGAATAATTCAAGATTCAATATTATTGAACGTGTAGGCGTAAGGTATATTTCAATAAAATTGTGCAATAATAATATTACACAATTATATTGTAGGTGTATGGGGGGGCCTTACAGTGATCACTTGATCACCGACTTCGAAAACATGGTTTCAAGAAAAAGCGCACAGTTGCCGCTACCTGCCTACTTGAATGCATTAGGTGGCGGTAGACGATTCATTTAATTGTGCAATATTACGGATTGCCCAATATTATTGACCGTTTAGGAATCATATTGAAGATTTCGCAATGAGTTTACAAAAATTTGAGCGGGTTTAAATTTTATTGCACCATATTATTTCATTGTGTCGTCTGTAGAGTTTATTGTACAATATTTTTTTTAGTCTATTGTTCGGAGAGTTGAGATTAGGTCCTAAAAGATGTTCGTGAATGTACACTGGTCTAATTTTAAACTATTATTTGACCCATATTCGTTTTTTTTACGTTTCGTTAGCAAAATCAGCAGTATAGCTGCAGCCAAATCTTGATCATCCTACATGTTGCTCCCATGAAAATATTGACGCGAATAGTTCAAGATTCAATATAATTGAACGTGTAGGCGTAGGGTATGTTTCAATAAAATTGTACAATAATAACATTGCACAATTATATTGTAGGTCTATGGGAGGCCTTAGAGACGGCTCCGTTCAAAGTTATATATCTCCTTAAATAACGGTCCGATTTGTCTGAAATTTTTAGAGAATACTTTAAAAATATTCTACTTTGAGAAAATGCAATTAAAAAAATGATTTTTTCAAAATTCTAACTGGATCTGCCCCCTTAATAATTATTTTTTTATTTATCCACGGTATATCTTACCAGCATAAGTTCGTCTATTTGGATCAATAATATAATCTAATTGCTCAATTCTGTCTTGTGGAGCTTCCAAGAGTTTCCCACGATTCGCTGCATGTGGTGCATTGTGGGCAACTAAGAGAAACAATGGTTTTGATTGGTCGTGATTTTTGATAGTATCGACAGATTCACGGGTATACAAGTCGGTCAAATATTCTCCTACTAAACCATATTGGGGTTCCATGTCTCTCATTAAATCGAATCCACTGTAGTGAATGTTGTTTACCTAAGAATATATTAAAATATCACTTGCAATGTTTATTCCAGGGGGAATCCCCCACACATCGGGGTTAATATGTATTATTGTACATTTTAAGAAAAATATTAAAAAAAAGTTTTTTTCACATCCTATTATTTTGAATAATAAAAAAAATATATTTTTTTCAACTTCAGAAAATCTGATCGCATAGCCCCCCAAAAATACCCTATCCAAAATCTCCCCACTCTACTCATGATCACTTGAAGGTACTTCTGTTTTATTTTTTAACAGTTTAGGCCAGGGATTCCCAATCTTTTTTCTACATTTAAAAGAATGATCTTCATAGCCCCCTTAAATTTTTAGATTATAGAAAACATAAATATACTACAATCTTGTTGAAAAAGTACAAGTAAAAAGCAAAAAAATGTCATTACAATTGGAAAAAAGTGAAATAAAATATAAAATTTATCATCGATAAAAGATCCCCAATAGACCCCTGGAATACTTTAGACCCTTTTAAAATTTTCATATATCCCCAAGGGGTCCATTTGGACCTCGTTGTGAATACCTGGTTTAGACCATCAACCACGTCTTGTCTAAATAATTTTGAATTTTTATTTTAGAAAATTTCGTAAATAATTATAAGATAAAAATATGTATATATATAACTACCGGAACAGGATCTTCTAAAATATAATCGTAGTAACTTATAAATCCTGTCAGGTGACCAAAGTGAGAATCGAATCCACGATATGTTGGTGTTGAATTTCTTTTGTAATTGCCTAGATGCCATTTTCCTACTAATTTTGTGCTGTATCCTAAGTCCTAAAATAATCAAAACATTTAATTTATGTTATCAAATGATATTTTTTATAACTAAATACTGTCTTTAAATAACAATACCTTAAAATATTCTGGTAATATCTTACCAGATGGTAAATCCCTTGGTTCTACGGGAGAAATAGGGAAACCTTGCATTCCTAAAATCGTAAAAGTAAATTATAGAACTTATACAACATAATTCAATTTTTTAGTATGAATATTCTATAGAATTCTATACAGGCTCTTCCAAAAGTTCGGGCCCACCTAAATAACTTTTGAATGGTTTGAAATATAGAATTGAAATTTATAGAGATACAATGGGATCACCAAATCTATTATTTAACCACAAAAGCACCCACCTGTATATCACCGGGAGGTGGGGGGAGCAAAGAAATCTTAAATGGCACATGGAGTTGAGTGAGGGTTCGTTTGAAAGGGCTTACCGAGACAAATACAACGCAGGATCGCCGAGGTCTCTAGGATTTTTTTTTCAAAGAGTTATGATCATTTGAAATTTCTGTTTAGATTAAGTATATTTTCAAAAATGTTATAAAGTGGAAAAAAACAGATTCAGTTGAAAAACTAACGTTTATCAGTGACATCATTATGTCAAAAAATTCCACTCTTCTGTTTTTTTTTCATTTTAGTACATTTTTGAAAAAAAAAAAAAAAAAAAAAAAGTTTAATTTTCTGACACAAAGACTTGCTGATAAACATCAGTTTTTCAACTGAATTTGTTTTTTTCATTTTTATTTTCGTAAATTTTCAGAAACTTTTTTCACGCGATTTCTAGCCTATTTTAATTAATTGATTTGGTTTTATGCGGTTATAGAAAATTATTGAACGTATCCCTAATTTTATAATGTAAGCAATGTCTTTTTAATTTAATGTGATTTGCAAAGAAGTCGCGAGAGTGCACCCAAAAAAGAAATTAGTAAGTATTACAGCGCGGCATAGTACAAAATCGCTTCGAACCGTCAAATTGTAAAATTTACAAACTATTACTAATGAATCCGGCCAAGTGCTAGGAAAATGAGCTAAAATTACAATGTTTACAGTATCTACTGCTTATTTTATTTTGTATTTACTTGATTTACAAAACGAAGTTGTAATTTTTGCTTAAGTTCTTGTAAATTTTATAATTTGACGGTTCGAAGCGATTTTGTACTATGCCGCGCTGTAATACTTACTAATTTCTTTTTTGGGTGTGGGATGGGGTAATAATTTTGGTATCTAAATGATTCAATTAAAATAATGTACAACTTACCTAAACGTATAGGATATTTCCCAGTCACCATAGCTGATCTAGATGGCGTGCAAATTGGTAATACATAATGATCATTTAAAATAATTCCACTGTAAGCTAAGGCGTCTATATTTGGTGTTGGTATTTGGTTACTTCCATGGAAGCCTACGTCATTGAAACCCTGTGGAAATAATTCAAATATATGGTCTAGGGATCCCTTTTTTGAACAATTATTTTTCAGGGATCTCCCTCCCTGATAGATAAACTAAGAGGGTCGTCATATACTAATTAATCACTGGTAAATAGAAATATAAAAGTACTTTATGTAAATTGAATTATGCCAAAAATGTTTTGCGGATCCCCGTAAAAGTTTAGCGGATCCCCGGGGGTCCACGGGCCCTATATTAAGAACCGCTGCTCTATATATACAATAATATACAAGGTGATTTACATAAAACTTTAACTGTGGTTCGAGGATGTTATTTTAAGCAAAAAAAAACATTTGAACATGTGTCCGGAAATTCATCTTGAGGGAGCTATACAACTCCTCAAAAATGATTGATTTTTATTTAATATCTGGAGAAGCCATAAATACTGTTTTACTGATTTTTAGTATCAATCAATAATTATTTAGTATAAGAATGAATGGGGCAATCGGGCCCTTAAATTTGTATCTTATTTACCTCATACACCCCTGTGCTAAATAATTATTAGTTGATGCTGAAAATCGATAACACTAATTAATATTAAAACTTTATCACAATGGGTTCTCCAGATATTAAATAAAATAAAACGAGCAAGTGCTTGTTGGGCACGCACATGATAGGGTTCCGTAGTCATTCTCACTACGATTTATAAAAAAATAGTTTTTTCAAAATTTTCGTGACCGAAGGGTTAAAATCAAAAAGTCATTTGGCTTTTATTATTGCATTTTAAGAGACCTATCAAATGACACCCCATTCAATGGGGTAAATGAAAAAAATATGACTTCACTTTTCAATCTATGATAGGGGGGTCCAAAATATTTTTGACAATGTTCGTTATAATTTTCAGTGAAAGTACTAATTAAAAACTACATTCTGAATTTTTTTCAGATTTTTTGAATCGATAGTTTAGAAAATAGCGACATTAAAAAGCAAATATTTCGTGACTGAAGGGTTGAAATCAAAAAGTTATCTGACTTTTTTTATTGCACTTTAGGAGACCTATTAAATGACACCCCACTCAATGGAGTAAGTGGGGAAAAAAATGAGAGTTCACTTTTTAGTCTATAGAAGGGGGTCCAAAATATTTTTGACAATGTTCGTTATAATTTTCAGTGAAAGTACTAATTAAAAGCTACATTCTGGAATTTTTTCAGATTTTTTATATTGATAGTTTAGAAAATAGAGGGGGGGGCGCTTTTTTAACGACTTTGGAGAGCAAATACATCGTGATTAAAGGGCTAAAATCAAAAAGTTCTGATACATTTTTTGTTGCATTTTAGGAGACCTTTCCAATGACACCCCACTCAATGGGGTAGGTGAATTTTTTTTTTTTTGAAAACACTTTTCATTTTATGGAAAGGGGGCCTAAAATTATTTTTTTTACAAAAATCTTATCATTTCTGTTTTTGGATCATTAATCTACGACCGTATACCAAATTTCATCTTATTATCTCAAAATTTTTGAAGACGGACGGATGGACGGACGGACATGGAGAAACTATAAGGGTTCCTAGTTTTCTACGGAACCCTAAAAATAATAATCCCTGAGGGTTGTAGCCTCCTTGATGAAGAATTTACGGACATATGATCTTATAAAGTTTTTTGCTTAAAATAACTACACACACCGCTCTATACAACGACGGCAGAGAGGGGCCCCTACCACCGCGCCGACGAGTGAGAAATGTTTTTTGAATACTTAGTACGTTCGAGCCATGGTGGGGATAGGAGAAGGTCGTTCCATAGTGTGGTTGCCCAGTTGTTATATGGAGCAATCGTTAAGTAGAAGGTCGTTGTATAGAGCGCTGAGTGTACCTCGATCTAATCTTAATTAATCGTTAGTATGTAAGATGTTATACCAATGATTTTATGTAAACTTTTTTTTTAATTTACGTTATTGACTATCAGGCTAAGAACCTGTACTATAAGAAAATAACTTGTATTTATTTATTGAATAGAGTATAGATGAACTCTAATAATTTCCACGCTATATTAAAACCTTGAACAACATATATGTATTATAAAATAGAAAAAAAATATTCTCAAGAAGACATGTATTAATTAACAATTATTTCTGAAGTACATAATATCCATAATTAAATAATATTAATAGAAATTGTAATATCGGTTTGGAGAACCATACATGACTTCCATGTTCTATAATATCTTTTACAATAGATAATTGTTAATATAAAACTCACCTTTGTATTATAAATATTAGTTTTCTAATATTCTAATGACAGTTGTAGAATAGACATTTTTGTAAAATAATAATTATCTGACATTTGAATTTAACTGCGATTGTTTCCATGGCAACATGAATTTATTAGTATATATTTAAAATTAAAATTTTGAGGGTGATTTTCACCCCTTCAGTGGCTATCTAAGCACGTTTATGAAATAAGTGCCCCTTAGATTGGATTGAACTACAAGTGTACCAAGTATTATCAAAATTGGTGAGATAATACTCACTTTTCAGACGATAATAGGTACAGAATTTCGAATATTTCGGAAACCCCTAATTCGATTAGCACCAAAATCAATAGGTCTGGAGTACTCACTGAGGCAAACATTTTCCCCAAAAATAATTCAAATCGATGCATATCTACAGTAGTTATCGTACACGGAAGAAAATTCTACATCCAGACACACAGACACACACACGCACAGCCGCCATGCGGAAATTAACTTTTCTTTACGTTTTGAAGTTAGTACAATCGGAATCTGCTCTTATCTCGGACACGATTTTTTGACGGTATTACAATACTTCCATTTCTTCGAACATGGAAGTAAAAACGAGTACACGATAATAAAATATCTCTACTTAATAAATATTATATTATTTTTAGTGTTTAAACTTTTTAAAAACTAATGTACCTAGAGTTAAAAAAGTCAACAGAAATTATGATGTTTTAAATTACAAATCAAATAAGCGTTGTTTTTTATACTTTTTTATTTACATTTTTTTGACAAGAATCTTTGTTAAAGCTTAAATATCACCCACCAAAAAAAAAATGTTGTCTCCTCCAAATCGAGGGAAAGTTTTGACCGAAACTTATTTTTTATTAACAGCTTTAATTTTCAAAATAAAAATTCGTTATGCTTAAACCATTAATTCCCAAGGGGTAGAAAATAAAAATAATTTGATGTTTTAACTGCATTTTATTAATAAATATATACTCAAATAACTGTTTTTGAAGTTAAAAAAATACATGTTTTTTTTTAGTTTTTTCAACAAAATGTTGCGTTTACGAAACGTTGGAAAAACAGAAGTTATTACTTAGTGTGGAATAGTTTAAAAAAGTTTGTGTGACGATGTTAACAGCAAAAAAAGTCATTTCATCAATGAGATATTAAAAAAAAAACTATTTTTTTTAAATGTTTCGTTTACGCAACGTTAGCAATTAATCGGTTAAATTATTATTTTTTATTATAAAGGCTATATAATTATTGTTAGTTACTTGTATAAATTTTTTTTACTTACCATATCATCTGCTAGTATGATAACAATATTTGGTGCACAAGATACACATTTTATATAGAAATAACAAATAATAAATGTTCTGAATCGATTCATCGTCAACATTTTATTAATGTTTCTGTAAGAGTCCCTGTAATATTCTTGTTTATTCTCTGATTTTATAATCAATTATTTTATAGAAACAAGTTTATTTATTTTTGCATTGATCTTCGATTGTTTAAATCTGTTCATACATACATAATTGCATAATTATTTATTATAATAAATGTATTTAATTAATAATTGAGGAATTTGCAATTTTTCTATTTAGTAACATATTTATCTATTTTCAACACGACATACAGAGTGTCCCGTAAACATACCAATAGTTGTTGAGGACATTAAAACAACCGCTTTTTTGTTTATAAACCTAAGTCTGAAAACGAACCGTTTTAGAAGTATAACAAAAGAAAGGACCCTGCCAAAAAGTAGTGAATTTTGCCTTTTAATTGAAATTTTTTGTAATTTAGGGAAATAATAGTTCAAAATATGCTGATCGAAATTTGAAATGGGTGCAACCTACTAAAATCCAAAATTTCTGCTTCAATAGGGGCATTAAAACATATGTTTATGTATGTATGGCGAAAGTCGACCCATGTTAACCCGGCATTATATTATTTTTCACAATTTTTTTTATTATTATTGAAAGTCTAAAAATTACTCCTACTTTTTCAATAAAATTATAATAAATAACATTTAAGAATTTATTGTTATTTTATTGTATAAATTTTTGATTTTTAGGCTTTATCCCGTGTCGCACTTTCACATCACTTGACGTTTCGACCAACATATCGTGGTCTTCTTCAGAAGTGTTGAGTCCAGAATGTGTAGCTGCTTATACAATTTTATTATAAAAAATTATAGTCAAACAACCGCGAAAGTCTACGTTCAAAAAAATTATTTTATGTTTCTATCAATTTGTTCCAGATTTTTAAACAATTTTTAGGCACTCTATTTTCTTGAATTTTCAGAAATTTGTATGTAAATTTTTGGTTGATTTTAACGTAACCCTAATTTTACTATGTAAGCTATATTTTTTTTATTGTGCGATTTTCTGTTGAACGTATCTACTGCAATTTAGTATTTTATTAATAATTTAATCTATTTGGCTACTGAGCTTCTTATATACAATTATTTTTTGAAGATTTTGCACCCAAAACTAATTAAAAATTCAACAAATATTTTATACATAATAATTAACTGAATATGTATATACAAATGTACTAATGATAGTATTTTACTAACTAAACTGTTTTTTAGCGTTTAATATTTAAATATATATAGATAAATAATATGCAAATATAAAATAATCATTGTTATAAATTAGCAACAAATGAGATGGGAGATTTAGAGAATTTTAGTGATAAGAAAATTTAACAAAAGATTACTTAAATTGTATTTACTGAATTTGGTGGCATTTGACGTACACGTTGTTATTTAATCTAAGGCTTCTAAGGTAGAAAATTATAATTTACAATGTTTATGTAAATATATTGTTTAAAAATAGTATCTGATATTCGCTGGGTGGAAAGTAGGTAGTGGGGGAAATGAAATCGACCACAGCGCACAACGTGGCAAAAACTGTCATTTTTAATAGGCTCGTTTTTAACTGAAAATAGAAAGGTCAACATGGTTAGTCCCACTATAGACTATGTGCAAGGGGGTGAAGTTAGAAATAATGTCGATGCGAGTGTTCGTGGTGAGCAGTATTGTAAAATTATCGGCGCCAAAATTTGAGTTTATGCTGTCAATGTACACTCAGCGTTCTATAATACGTAGCCATCGGTAATTCAATAATTCCACAAGACGTCGGCTAGAGGAGCCCCCACCACCACGCCTAAAAGTTGACAGATACATAATAATAAAAATGGCGCTGTTGGTGAACGAGATCCTGGTTTGTTGACTTTTTAGAATTGAACTCTAGACAATTGTTATTCGTTGCTTTAAAACTGGATGAAAAATGTATAGATTTCTATACAATCATATGCCAATAACTTATTTTTTTTATTTCCTTTTTTAATCGTTTTCAAATTATCAAATTTTAAATAAAATGTACCTTACACATTTTTTTTATACTATTTATTATATTTCAATTTCAACGAAAATTTGTATTGAATTTCATTTTTTTTTCCACATTGAGTCACACTAAAACAAGTTTTGTGTGTAAAATCTACAACTACATAGAAGACTTTAACGTCAATTTGTTAATTTAAATTTCGCGCTGAAATATAGCAGTCACAGTGGTATTATGGTGGGAGTTGGGGAAAGACGTTCTATAGAACTGTTAGAACATTGTCTTATGGAACGGACGTCTTGTGGATGGTCGTATTATAGAACGCTGAGTGTAAACGAATTAATGATTTCTCTATTATACGTCATAATTAAAGAGAAAAAGATACCCAAAATAAATAATTTTCACGTACCTTTTATGCTATACTATTTATATTATATGCAAACAGCTAAATTAAATGATATTTGCTTAATAAAAAATTTCACGGTATTAAACATATTAAACACTGATAAAAAGAGAGTTGAATCCATTCAATCCTTCTCTATTACCCGCGAGTGGCGTTAATACACTTCGTGCACATAGCCAATAGTCATAAATAATCGTCTAAAATGTATATATTACGATATTTTATTGAAATTATTTGTTTGTTAGTACGTCAAAGTCCACCCATGTTGCAACTAAAGTCCACCCGTTGGTTGGCGCTGTCATCGCGCACGCTGCGAATACTAGGATAAGTTGTATCAGGTTGAATAAACTTTTATTTATAGTTAATCGAGAAACGAATATTTAATTATACAGTGTGTTAAGGGGAGAGTAACGTTAATTCGTACATTTTGTGAATTTTTTTCGACAATACAGTTAAAATCTATTTATTAATGGTACATCAAAGTATAATATTTGAAGATTTTTTTCGCAATATTATAATAACCATATAATTCTTACCACATTTGCTTTAGTATTATATTTTGTTGTTTTATAATAATTACCATAGGTATATGTAGCAATTACTAATTCACTTATTTAATTGTAATAGGTTTATGAAACATAATACAAGAATACACAATAATATAAATAAATACCTACTGTTAATATAACAGTATTTATATCGACTGTAAGTGAAGAAATATTATTTTTATTGTGCTTATAGAGTTTATTAAAGATGTTTTAGAGTAGGCGCGCACTACAGACTTTTAATCGGCCGATAGTTTGGTCTGTAGTGTGCGCCTACTCTTAAAATTAGCTTTATCCACGACTTATATCTCTCAGAGGGAATAATGAAAAAATAACTTTTCTGATTGGTGCATCAGAGGGAATAATGGTCATTATTCCCTCTAAATGCACTAATCACAAAATTTCTCAAATTAAATAATACCATGGAAACAAAATACACAAATTCTAAAGTCTAAAAAATGTATTTGCAACTGTCAAATAATATATCTAGTGTTTGTGTATTTGTATTGAGATGGATAAAAATGAAGAGTCTATTACTTGTACACTTCCCGAAATTGTACTACAAGCTGCAGCTACTGGAAAAATCAAAATGCATAATTTATAATAACAGAGTTTGTATTTTGTTTCCATGGTATTATTAAATTTTTATTAATTTGAGATTAGAACAAAAATTTTTGTATTGAAGCTTGCATTCCTTGTATTCAGTTGTGTTTATGAAAGTAAATAAAATAGTCGTAGATAAAGTACAGTATACTACTCGCAATAATGGCTATTATAACCTCGGAATTTTTTTTTCTCCCTCGCCGCTACGCGGCTCGGTTCGAAAATTATTCCTCGGTAATAATAGCTATCATTATTGACTCGTGGTATAATATACTATTATTTCCTAGTCATCCGATTTCAATTTTCTTTTGTTTATAATAATCTTAAAAATTACAGGAGTAAACATTCGTGTCCGGTTTTATAAAATATATGAATAATTATATATTCAATTTTTTTATTTCTATTGTACTTTTATTTTTCATTTACATTTGAGTAGGAGATGGGGTTATAGGTAGACTAATTATTCACCATTTCAACTCGCACTATCTACGACCATGAATATATGCATGAATTTTATATTTACGATTATGATTATTTTCCTAATTATTAAAAAAATGATATGAAATAATATAATTTAAAACGCTAATAAGTATACATTGTACGATATAAAATGACGTACCAATATCGGTTTTTACAGTACGAAATTTAGGCAATTTAATTGGGGGGGAGGGGTCTTCTTATTTAAAATAAAATTCTCAGACACTATTTTTAATATTTTTTATAAAAAATTTAATAATTGAATATTGCCCTTTTCTGTTATGAATATTTTATTCTCTTAATTATTTTGATGAGTGTCTTTTGTATTTACAATATATTTTTGTACGGACGTCTATGGGAAAATGTAGGATTAGTTACTATGACAACTGAATGAGATCGAATTGTAAAGGAGCTAACAAAAAAAAAACACACTTTCAACTGGGGAATGAAACCTATATGATGATTGGTAGTTTCCTTAGTTTCATGAAATGTTAGACACATCCTATCGTGGGTCCCCGGCCATTTTTAATGGCTTCCCTTCTGCAAAGAAACCTAAGACACCTTGACGTTATTAATAATAAAGAATAAAATATTGTAGTGTATATTACTATAATTTACAATCAAGTGTTTTTTACGTGAAATAAGTCAGTATTTGAATAATTAACCTAATTAAAAAATTAGCCTTAATTAAAGTTTAGCCTGTTTGTCACGTGATCACAAACGCGTCTAGCAAAACTGGTATGACGTCAGAACACATTAAAAAATTCAGAAAAATGGATCCTTATTAGTTACGTCGTGCATACCACGTGACTTTAAATGCGCATTTTAGCGCGAATTTTTTAATTTGAATAGAAAAAGATTATTTTCAGAATTCTTTCGGCATTATTTTGGAAAAAAGTGACTAAGGAAGTATGTATTATATACATACGCATAATTTACAATATATTTTAAAATTTAGTCCAATATTCCCTATTCTACTATTTTACGTTTAGTTTTCAGATACAAATAAATCTTTAAGAAATGTGTATATAAGGGAATGGCATCCGGACAATCCAGAATATGAATAACTCCATCTGCGTTTAGCACGATAATGCACTACCATCAAAAACTTTCCAAAGATTCTTCGAAATGTGGACATTCTTCATTAATATTATACGACTCCAAGTCACCAGATTTGGCTAGAAACGGTACAGATTAAAAAGTATCATCTCTCCAAGGTTTCCAAGTGTAGTTGAAACGGTTAGGATCGGCCAGCAATGGTTCTCTAGGCTTGTTGATCTGCGGTACTAATTGTTTCTGATATCGATCTAACATCAACTTCATTTGTGATTTAACAATAATGTTAGATTTGCTTACATCTAGTTGTTCACATGGATCGACTGATAAATCATACAAACATCCTGTTCGAACAAAAAGTGGGTGTGTGTATTTATGTACGCGCATTAGATGTTATACTTCTTTGGTGTAGTGCAAATGTAAAACTAAAAATCTATTTAATCGACTGTTATAACAGAAATCTGTTTTATCTACTAACATTATTTGGTTTCGTTGCATGCAACACGCATTTCATTTTCGTTGTATTACTAAAATTTCACCCCGAACGTGCCTAAAGAAGCATAACTTCAAAAATATTTTATTAAATTTGCCCCCTGAAATCCCGACCCTCTAAAGGTTAAATAAATGTTTATTATTTTAAAAAGTGCATTTAAATAAAAGCTTTAATTTATTATGAATGAATTTACCTATTCTTGGTGAAATACATGATGGAATGGTATTGCTACGGTCTTTCAGATTAAGACAGTTGATTGTAGCTTCTTTACGTAATTCAGTAATCACTGTCGAGTTGATATTTGTTTGTTTCAACGCGACCATTGTTGGGCTGTTGAGTATAGCATTTATATCGTATTCGATTTCATATTTATTTTTTTTACCAGATTCTCCACTGTAGTCATTGTATATATCATTAGGAAATTTGCCTAAATATGATAATATAAAATGTCATTTACTTTAGAGTAAACTTATAGGATTAAGATTTTCACCATTTTTGTGTTCTGTTAATATAAGTATAGTAGAAACCGGTTATAACGACATCGGTTAATACGACGTATCAGTTTTAACGACTTAAAATAAAAGTCCAACTGAATCCCATATAATTGCATATTTACTGGTTATTACGACTATCCGCTTTTTCGACCAATATTACCGGTCCTTTCGATGTCGTTATAACCGATTACTACTGTATAAAGATAAAAACCCCATGGATCTAGAAACATGCAATTTAAGGAGCTTTGTCCTGTTGTAACGCAAGCACCCACTAAAAAGGTATTTTCCAAAAATAAACCCCTAAATTTTGCCCTAAATCGGATAAAAAATATTGTTCCAAGTAATTTGTCATTTGTTCACGAACTCATTAACGCCCATTCTCGAGTTCGTTCGACTTTTTTTCATTTGAGATTACAAAACTAAAACTAAAAGTCACTAAGTTATATACTAGAATCTCGATAATGTAAATTATACCGTATTCTCAATGCGACTTTTTTCTAGAAATGTTGAATGAAAAATGTCGACACGCTCCTGGACATGCGAGATTTAAAATCTCGAACGAAAAACTCGAATCGACATATTCTCGAGGGAGCTCGAGAATAAGGGCCCATATTTCTGATATGAAAATTTGTGGGCGCTTCCTTTAATTATGTAAGCTCTATAAAAAGGATTTCCTAAATTCTACCCGTAAAATTGGGAGAAGACTTTCTTTAGGCATGTTAAGACTCCCCCTCCCCCACTTGATTTACTATAAAATCGTAAATATTTTGCTTACCTCGAACTAGTTTCCAATTTCCAGACACACAGACACACACACGCACAGCCGCCATGCGGAAATTAACTTTTCTTTACGTTTTGAAGTTAGTACAATCGGAATCTGCTCTTATCTCGGACACGATTTTTTGACGGTATTACAATACTTCCATTTCTTCGAACATGGAAGTAAAAACGAGTACACGATAATAAAATATCTCTACTTAATAAATATTATATTATTTTTAGTGTTTAAACTTTTTAAAAACTAATGTACCTAGAGTTAAAAAAGTCAACAGAAATTATGATGTTTTAAATTACAAATCAAATAAGCGTTGTTTTTTATACTTTTTTATTTACATTTTTTTGACAAGAATCTTTGTTAAAGCTTAAATATCACCCACCAAAAAAAAAATGTTGTCTCCTCCAAATCGAGGGAAAGTTTTGACCGAAACTTATTTTTTATTAACAGCTTTAATTTTCAAAATAAAAATTCGTTATGCTTAAACCATTAATTCCCAAGGGGTAGAAAATAAAAATAATTTGATGTTTTAACTGCATTTTATTAATAAATATATACTCAAATAACTGTTTTTGAAGTTAAAAAAATACATGTTTTTTTTTAGTTTTTTCAACAAAATGTTGCGTTTACGAAACGTTGGAAAAACAGAAGTTATTACTTAGTGTGGAATAGTTTAAAAAAGTTTGTGTGACGATGTTAACAGCAAAAAAAGTCATTTCATCAATGAGATATTAAAAAAAAAACTATTTTTTTTAAATGTTTCGTTTACGCAACGTTAGCAATTAATCGGTTAAATTATTATTTTTTATTATAAAGGCTATATAATTATTGTTAGTTACTTGTATAAATTTTTTTTACTTACCATATCATCTGCTAGTATGATAACAATATTTGGTGCACAAGATACACATTTTATATAGAAATAACAAATAATAAATGTTCTGAATCGATTCATCGTCAACATTTTATTAATGTTTCTGTAAGAGTCCCTGTAATATTCTTGTTTATTCTCTGATTTTATAATCAATTATTTTATAGAAACAAGTTTATTTATTTTTGCATTGATCTTCGATTGTTTAAATCTGTTCATACATACATAATTGCATAATTATTTATTATAATAAATGTATTTAATTAATAATTGAGGAATTTGCAATTTTTCTATTTAGTAACATATTTATCTATTTTCAACACGACATACAGAGTGTCCCGTAAACATACCAATAGTTGTTGAGGACATTAAAACAACCGCTTTTTTGTTTATAAACCTAAGTCTGAAAACGAACCGTTTTAGAAGTATAACAAAAGAAAGGACCCTGCCAAAAAGTAGTGAATTTTGCCTTTTAATTGAAATTTTTTGTAATTTAGGGAAATAATAGTTCAAAATATGCTGATCGAAATTTGAAATGGGTGCAACCTACTAAAATCCAAAATTTCTGCTTCAATAGGGGCATTAAAACATATGTTTATGTATGTATGGCGAAAGTCGACCCATGTTAACCCGGCATTATATTATTTTTCACAATTTTTTTTATTATTATTGAAAGTCTAAAAATTACTCCTACTTTTTCAATAAAATTATAATAAATAACATTTAAGAATTTATTGTTATTTTATTGTATAAATTTTTGATTTTTAGGCTTTATCCCGTGTCGCACTTTCACATCACTTGACGTTTCGACCAACATATCGTGGTCTTCTTCAGAAGTGTTGAGTCCAGAATGTGTAGCTGCTTATACAATTTTATTATAAAAAATTATAGTCAAACAACCGCGAAAGTCTACGTTCAAAAAAATTATTTTATGTTTCTATCAATTTGTTCCAGATTTTTAAACAATTTTTAGGCACTCTATTTTCTTGAATTTTCAGAAATTTGTATGTAAATTTTTGGTTGATTTTAACGTAACCCTAATTTTACTATGTAAGCTATATTTTTTTTATTGTGCGATTTTCTGTTGAACGTATCTACTGCAATTTAGTATTTTATTAATAATTTAATCTATTTGGCTACTGAGCTTCTTATATACAATTATTTTTGGAAGATTTTGCACCCAAAACTAATTAAAAATTCAAAAAATATTTTATACATAATAATTAACTGAATATGTATATACAAATGTACTAATGATAGTATTTTACTAACTAAACTGTTTTTTAGCGTTTAATATTTAAATATATATAGATAAATAATATGCAAATATAAAATAATCATTGTTATAAATTAGCAACAAATGAGATGGGAGATTTAGAGAATTTTAGTGATAAGAAAATTTAACAAAAGATTACTTAAATTGTATTTACTGAATTTGGTGGCATTTGACGTACACGTTGTTATTTAATCTAAGGCTTCTAAGGTAGAAAATTATAATTTACAATGTTTATGTAAATATATTGTTTAAAAATAGTATCTGATATTCGCTGGGTGGAAAGTAGGTAGTGGGGGAAATGAAATCGACCACAGCGCACAACGTGGCAAAAACTGTCATTTTTAATAGGCTCGTTTTTAACTGAAAATAGAAAGGTCAACATGGTTAGTCCCACTATAGACTATGTGCAAGGGGGTGAAGTTAGAAATAATGTCGATGCGAGTGTTCGTGGTGAGCAGTATTGTAAAATTATCGGCGCCAAAATTTGAGTTTATGCTGTCAATGTACACTCAGCGTTCTATAATACGTAGCCATCGGTAATTCAATAATTCCACAAGACGTCGGCTAGAGGAGCCCCCACCACCACGCCTAAAAGTTGACAGATACATAATAATAAAAATGGCGCTGTTGGTGAACGAGATCCTGGTTTGTTGACTTTTTAGAATTGAACTCTAGAATCTAGACAATTGTTATTCGTTGCTTTAAAACTGGATGAAAAATGTATAGATTTCTATACAATCATATGCCAATAACTTATTTTTTTTATTTCCTTTTTTAATCGTTTTCAAATTATCAAATTTTAAATAAAAACATTTTTTTTATACTATTTATTATATTTCAATTTCAACGAAAATTTGTATTGAATTTCATTTTTTTTTTCCACATTGAGTCACACTAAAACAAGTTTTGTGTGTAAAATCTACAACTACATAGAAGACTTTAACGTCAATTTGTTAATTTAAATTTCGCGCTGAAATATAGCAGTCACAGTGGTATTATGGTGGGAGTTGGGGAAAGACGTTCTATAGAACTGTTAGAACATTGTCTTATGGAACGGACGTCTTGTGGATGGTCGTATTATAGAACGCTGAGTGTAAACGAATTAATGATTTCTCTATTATACGTCATAATTAAAGAGAAAAAGATACCCAAAATAAATAATTTTCACGTACCTTTTATGCTATACTATTTATATTATATGCAAACAGCTAAATTAAATGATATTTGCTTAATAAAAAATTTCACGGTATTAAACATATTAAACACTGATAAAAAGAGAGTTGAATCCATTCAATCCTTCTCTATTACCCGCGAGTGGCGTTAATACACTTCGTGCACATAGCCAATAGTCATAAATAATCGTCTAAAATGTATATATTACGATATTTTATTGAAATTATTTGTTTGTTAGTACGTCAAAGTCCACCCATGTTGCAACTAAAGTCCACCCGTTGGTTGGCGCTGTCATCGCGCACGCTGCGAATACTAGGATAAGTTGTATCAGGTTGAATAAACTTTTATTTATAGTTAATCGAGAAACGAATATTTAATTATACAGTGTGTTAAGGGGAGAGTAACGTTAATTCGTACATTTTGTGAATTTTTTTCGACAATACAGTTAAAATCTATTTATTAATGGTACATCAAAGTATAATATTTGAAGATTTTTTTCGCAATATTATAATAACCATATAATTCTTACCACATTTGCTTTAGTATTATATTTTGTTGTTTTATAATAATTACCATAGGTATATGTAGCAATTACTGATTCACTTATTTAATTGTAATAGGTTTATGAAACATAATAAGGTAACGGCACCAGTTATGGCCTCTATAACAGCAAATATTCGGTTTTTTAGGGTTGATGGGCTACCTTTTTGTAATTTTAATGAACTCATGCTACTAACATAACAAGTAACTCTTTATTGAATCAATTTAATTGCCAAAGTCCGCTAATATAGTATATTATTTAAATTGTAGCCTTTTATTTTGCTTATGTTTTTTCTCCAGTAATGGATAAAGTAAAACCAGTAATGGTAACCCAGTAATGGATAATTACAAAATGATAAGTACTACGACACAAAATGTATACAATAAGGAATCGTAATCGATGCTATGATAATATAATAATTAAAAATTAGATTACACTATTAATTTGGACAGGGCCGTATTAAGTAAAATTTATTTAATTAATATTTAATAATAAATAATTAACTACTTAATTAAATATTAAGCAATGGAAGTTGTGACATCGATGTATTAAACTAATAATGTATGTTGAATATTTAAGCCAGGCACGTATTAGGAAAAATTTATAATTAGGGAGAAAATATTTTCCAATAAAAATTGTTTAAAAATGAAAATATTAAGCAATTACAGTTATGACATTAATGTAATTAAATCAAAAATGTGTATATGAATAATTTAGTCAGGTGCGTATTAAGAAGATTTTAAAATTTGTCTTTAAACATAAAATTTGTTTAAAAATGAAAATGTTAACCAATGAGAGTTTTTATATATGGGACGTTCTTTGTCAAACGGAACAAGGCTGTATCCAAAATTCATGTTGATGGATTTTAGTGATCTTGGGCTTAAAATGTTCGTTATGGATCCTTCTTTATGGAGGAGTGTGGCCTTTTGGAAAATTTCAAAATGGCGGCTCAATATGGCGGCCAGAAGTCAGCGAAAAATCAAGATACTGGAAAAAAATATTCGTAAAAGAAAAAATTTACGACCGATTCGATTGGTTTTGGGTGCAAGTTGTTTGTAATTGACAGCCCAAAAAAGTTGGATAGGTAGGTTGGCGAAATCCAACATGGCGGATCCAATATGGCGGCTGAAACCTGAAAATCGTCGAAAAATGAAAAAATCAAGACTTTGACAAGAGTTTTTGGCACTTAGCCTCATTTTATTGGCCTCAAATGTTGAGTTCCAATCACTCATTACATACACAGGTTATTATGAATCCAAAATATAAAATGGCGGCTTCGATTAATCTCAAAATGTAATAAAATCGGTAAAAAACGGTGAAATTTTGGTGGAAATAGTCCCGAACTAGTATATTGATGGTTCATAGATCGTCAAATGATTGCTTTTTTGTATCATGAAATCAAACTTTGTAAATCAAATATGGCGGAGTCAAAATGGCGTAAAGAAATGCCATATATAAGGAAAAACCCACTGTCAAATGAACTCACACAACCCATTTACTTGAAATTCTTAAGCGAAACTTGTTGTTTTCTTCATTCTGAATACGAATCCGCGCTCAGAATTGGTCAGAATAAAAAAAAAACAAATTTTTTATTAAAAAAAAAAAAAATTTTAATTAAAAAAAAAATTTTTTTTTTAATATTAATATAATATAATTAATCAATATACTAGTTCGGGACTATTTCCACCTATATTTCACCATTTTTTACCGATTTTATTACATTTTGAGATTAATCGAAGCCGCCATTTTATATTTTGAATTAATAAAAACCTGTATATGTAATTAATGATTAAAACTCAACATTTGAGACCAATATAATTAGGTTAAATGTCAAAAACTTTAGTCAATGTCTTGATTTTTCATTTTCAGTTTTCAGCCGCCATCTTGGATCCGCCATGTTGGATTTCACCAACCTACCTATCCAACTTTTTTGGGCTGTCAATTACAAACAACTTGCACCCAAAACCAATCGAATCGGTCGTAAATTTTTTCTTTTACGAATATTTTTCTCCAGTATCTTGATTTTTCGCTGACTTCTGGCCGCCATATTGAGCCGCCATTTTGAAATTTTCCAAAAGGCCACACTCCTCCATAAAGAAGGATCCATAACGAACATTTTAAGCCCAAGATCACTAAAATCCATCAACATGAATTTTGGATACAGCCTTGTTCCGTTTGACAAAGAACGTCCCATATATGTAATTAAATCAATAATATTTATTGGATATTTAAGTCAGGCACGTATTAAAAAGAATTTATAATTAATATTTTCAAATAAAAAAAGAAAATATTAAACAATTATAGTTATGACAATGATGTAATTCAACCAAAAATGTATATATGAATATTTTAGTCAGGCACGTACTAAGTAGAATTTATAATTGTTTAGTGCTTTCAGTTATGATGTTGGTGTAATTAAACCAAAAATATGTATATAAATATTTTACTCAGGTACGTATTAAGAAGAATTTATACTTAATATTTGCTCATAAAAATTATATAAAAAAGAACATGTTTACCACCCGTAATTGTCAGTGGCGTATTAAGAAAAATGTACAAATAATATTATCTAAAAAAAATTAAATCACAAATAATAAGCAAGTATTAAACAAATAATTAAATCGATTATCAAATTAATGCCAGTAGGTACCTTATTTCATCCCAATCTGTAATTAATATTATTTCTGCTACAAAAAATTATAGAATGGGAGCCACTGGCGTAGTAAGAAACTTTTTCGGGCGGGGGGGGGGGGGGGGATATTTACATATGTGTTAAATTTTGGAAGGTATTTTAAACTGATATTTTCTCAAAACATTCGTTTTTTAGAACATTGTGCATTTCTGGGAGGGGGGGGGGAGTTCCCCAACCCCCCACCTTATTATGTCACTGACGGGATCGAAGCGGGTAGGCCCAACACCATATATCATCAATTTTTTTACGATAAAATTATTTTTAAATTTTCTTTAATATAGACCTGCCCAAATTACACAATTATATGTTTTAGTTTAGTTACTATATTAACAAACTGTCTAATTTTTCCATTATTGTTTTGTATTTTTTTAATATAAAATATTATTTTTTAATTTTTGTTAATACGGGCCTGTCCAAAATAACCAATATTGTAATTTGGTTGAATTATGTTAACATAACAACTACTTAATTTTATTTTTATATTTTTGTATGTTTTTAATATAAAATATTATTTATAAATTTTCATTAATACAGGCCTGTCTTAGTTTTGCAATATTATATTATGTTAAAATATAGTCAATATAATAACTATCTTCCATTTTTTACCTTAGTATATCTATAGTTTTTTAAGAAAATATCATTTAAATTACTTCCTTAATACGGATCTGCCTTAATTACTCAGTATTTTTTTATTCATTAAGCTATTCAAGCAAACATAACAAATACTATAAATTTGACTTTATGTTTATTTTATATATAATTTTGCATAAAATAATATAAATGCTAAATTGACTATAATACGGACCTGACCAATTTAAATATGTTAATACCAAATTTACCTTTATAAGTATAATTCATTATATACTAATAATTTCAACCTGCTTGCATAATATTTTTCACACTCGGTAATGAAAACAGCATTTATAAACATCGAATCCATTACTGGATATAAGTAATAAATTAATACCCAGTAATGGATATTGAACACAACCCCCCCCCCCCCCCCCCCCCTAGAACAATAAAATTAATTTTGGTGGTGAACTTATCTTTTAACTATGTTCAAGAATGAACTATTTTAATTTCACTTCAAAAAAAAAATTAAGTAGCGTAAAAATCACAAATAATCTAACTCGCGTCACTAATCATTTGCATAAGAAAATACACACTTCGTGGATGCCGACTGATCCGCGATGTTTAAATACCCACCATTTTGGCACCCATTGGCCGATTGTCATCAAATTACGCTGTAAGATAGTTAAATGTATATAGATTAATATTCAGTAATGAGAGTAATCAAATATCAACAAATACTTCTAATTCAATACATTTAATTAAACATTGGCCAATACTGGGGTCGTATCCAAGACTGGTGCCGTTACCTTACAAGAATACACAATAATATAAATAAATACCTACTGTTAATATAACAGTATTTATATCGACTGTAAGTGAAGAAATATTATTTTTATTGTGCTTATAGAGTTTATTAAAGATGTTTTAGAGTAGGCGCGCACTACAGACTTTTAATCGGCCGATAGTTTGGTCTGTAGTGTGCGCCTACTCTTAAAATTAGCTTTATCCACGACTTATATCTCTCAGAGGGAATAATGAAAAAAGAACTTTTCTGATTGGTGCATCAGAGGGAATAATGGTCATTATTCCCTCTAAATGCACTAATCACAAAATTTCTCAAATTAAATAATACCATGGAAACAAAATACACAAATTCTAAAGTCTAAAAAATGTATTTGCAACTGTCAAATAATATTAGTCCAGGAAACGTAGAATTTTTTACTGGTGTAAAATTAGGAAAAATGTATGAGGCGCCAAATTTTAATAGTGGGTAGAACATGCCGAGATGTATATTCCATGAAAACTCCCTAGCAAAATTTACCCCGGAACACCCTCAACTAGGGTTCCAAAGTTTTGTTTTACAAGGATTTTGTAAACACACTGTATCTAATGAACGGAATGTTCGATCAACCCCGTCTTTCGCATTTTAAACAGACAATTAAATTTCCTACAACTTTTTTCATTATTATTTTAACCCAAAATAATTGTATACCTTTCAAAATGGCGGTGAAACTAAAAATTTTACTTTAAAAATGCAAAATTTTGAGTTCGGCAGCCTTTTTAATAGGTATACAGTTATGTATGACCAAAAATATGTGATAATTGATTGCAATGCATTTAATTATCTTTCCAAAAAATTAAAAATGGGGTTAATCGGACATTTAGTTTACTAGCTATAGTAATTTTATAAAACCATTACAATATCTAAATATGTTACGGTAAAAATGTTCATACATACTTGGCTTCGAGTCTTGTGTTTGATGATATGGTAAACTGAAATTACTTATCTCATAAACTTTAGAAAGGTCTGAAAATGTTCTTAATAAAGTCTAGTACTAAGATTTATTTTAAATAAATTGAATTATTGATTTTGTTTGTATTTATTCTTCCAGTACGTAATATAGAAAGATGTTAAATATATTTAGGTTCATTAAAATTACATTTTATCTACACGTTACATTTTTCAATTTTAGGATAATGTATGAGGCGCCAAATTTTAATAGTGGTTATAACATACCGAGTTATATATTTCTTGAAAACTCCCTAGCAAAGTTTGTCCCGGAACACCCTCAGCCAGGGGCCCAAAATTTTGTTTTACAATGATTTTGTAAACATACTGTATTTAATGAGCGGGATGTTGGATCAACTCTGCCTTTCGCATTTCAAACAGATAATTTAATTTTCTACAACCTTCTTTATTATTATTTTAACTGAAAATAATTATATACCTTTCAAAATGGCGGTCAAACTAAAAATTTTACTTTAAAAATGATTTTTTTTTGTTAGGCAGCCATTTTGAATAGCGTAAAAAACCTTTTTGTTAATACAGTTTTATAGTAAATTGTTGCACATTTAATTATCTATCCAAAATATGAAGGATAGTGTTGATATGACATTCAGTTCATTAGTTACAATAATTTTACAAAACCATTATAATTTCTTATATTCTTGTGTTTGTGTCCTGTGTTTGACGATATGGTACACTGAAATTATGAATCTCATAAACTTCGGAAAAGTTTGAAAATGTTCTTCATAAGGTCTAGTATTAAGATTTATTATAAAATTAATTCAATGCTAGGTTTTTTTGTATTTATTCTTCAAAGACGTAATATAGAAAGATGTTAAATGTATAGGTACATAAATATTGCTTTTTTACATTACGATATAGTTTTGAAGTTTAGGATAATGTATGAGGTATTAAATTTATACAATAGTTAGAATATACCAAGATGTATATTTCTTGAAAACTCCCTATCAAAGTTTGCCCCGGAACACCCTCAATCGTGGGCCTAAAGTTTTTTTTTGCAAGTATTTTGTAAACACTAACTGTATCTAATGAACGGAATGTTCGATCAACCCCGTCTTTCGCATTTTAAACAGATAAATAATTTTTCTATAACCCTTTTTATTACTATTTCATCAAAAAATAATTGTATACCTTTCAAAATGCTGATGAAACTATAAATTGTACTTTAAAAATAACGTTTTTTTGAGTTCGACAGCCTTTTTGATAGGTATACAGTTATTTATGACCAAAAATATGTTATAATTGACTGTAGTACATTTGATTGTCTTTCCAAAAAATTAATAATGGGGTTAATCGGACTTTTAGTTTACTAGCTATAGTATTTTTACAAAACCATTATAATATCTTTTTTACTTGTGACTGTGTCTTAAGTTTGACGATATGGTACACTGAAATTATTAATCTCACAAACTTAGGAAAGGTCTTAAAATGTTCTTCATAAAGTCTAGCACCTATCTACTAATTTTTTTTTAAATTAATTCAATAATTATATTTTATAATAATAACCATATTTGAACAAACAATAAATGTAAAAATTAAAATTGTACACATATGTATTTATAAATCTTGTATATTCATAGTTTCCATTTAAGAAAGAATAAATATAAATAAAGCAAATTATTGAATTAATTAAAAAAAATTAGTAGATAGGTGCTAGACTTTATGAAGAACATTTTAAGACCTTTCCTAAGTTTGTGAGATTAATAACTTCAGTGTACCATATCGTCAAACTTAAGACACAGTCACAAGTAAAAAAGATATTATAATGGTTTTGTAAAAATACTATAGCTAGTAAACTAAAAGTCCGATTAACCCCATTATTAATTTTTTGGAAAGACAATCAAATGTACTACAGTTAATTATAACATATTTTTGGTCATAAATAACTGTATACCTATCAAAAAGGCTGTCGAACTCAAAAAACGTTATTTTTAAAGTACAATTTATAGTTTCATCAGCATTTTGAAAGGTATACAATTATTTTTTGATGGAATAGTAATAAAAAGGGTTATAGAAAAATTATTTATCTGTTTAAAATGCGAAAGACGGGGTTGATCGAACATTCCGTTCATTAGATACAGTTAGTGTTTACAAAATACTTGCAAAAAAAAACTTTAGGCCCACGATTGAGGGTGTTCCGGGGCAAACTTTGATAGGGAGTTTTCAAGAAATATACATCTTGGTATATTCTAACTATTGTATAAATTTAATACCTCATACATTATCCTAAACTTCAAAACTATATCGTAATGTAAAAAAGCAATATTTATGTACCTATACATTTAACATCTTTCTATATTACGTCTTTGAAGAATAAATACAAAAAAACCTAGCATTGAATTAATTTTATAATAAATCTTAATACTAGACCTTATGAAGAACATTTTCAAACTTTTCCGAAGTTTATGAGATTCATAATTTCAGTGTACCATATCGTCAAACACAGGACACAAACACAAGAATATAAGAAATTATAATGGTTTTGTAAAATTATTGTAACTAATGAACTGAATGTCATATCAACACTATCCTTCATATTTTGGATAGATAATTAAATGTGCAACAATTTACTATAAAACTGTATTAACAAAAAGGTTTTTTACGCTATTCAAAATGGCTGCCTAACAAAAAAAATCATTTTTAAAGTAAAATTTTTAGTTTGACCGCCATTTTGAAAGGTATATAATTATTTTCAGTTAAAATAATAATAAAGAAGGTTGTAGAAAATTAAATTATCTGTTTGAAATGCGAAAGGCAGAGTTGATCCAACATCCCGCTCATTAAATACAGTATGTTTACAAAATCATTGTAAAACAAAATTTTGGGCCCCTGGCTGAGGGTGTTCCGGGACAAACTTTGCTAGGGAGTTTTCAAGAAATATATAACTCGGTATGTTATAACCACTATTAAAATTTGGCGCCTCATACATTATCCTAAAATTGAAAAATGTAACGTGTAGATAAAATGTAATTTTAATGAACCTAAATATATTTAACATCTTTCTATATTACGTACTGGAAGAATAAATACAAACAAAATCAATAATTCAATTTATTTAAAATAAATCTTAGTACTAGACTTTATTAAGAACATTTTCAGACCTTTCTAAAGTTTATGAGATAAGTAATTTCAGTTTACCATATCATCAAACACAAGACTCGAAGCCAAGTATGTATGAACATTTTTACCGTAACATATTTAGATATTGTAATGGTTTTATAAAATTACTATAGCTAGTAAACTAAATGTCCGATTAACCCCATTTTTAATTTTTTGGAAAGATAATTAAATGCATTGCAATCAATTATCACATATTTTTGGTCATACATAACTGTATACCTATTAAAAAGGCTGCCGAACTCAAAATTTTGCATTTTTAAAGTAAAATTTTTAGTTTCACCGCCATTTTGAAAGGTATACAATTATTTTGGGTTAAAATAATAATGAAAAAAGTTGTAGGAAATTTAATTGTCTGTTTAAAATGCGAAAGACGGGGTTGATCGAACATTCCGTTCATTAGATACAGTGTGTTTACAAAATCCTTGTAAAACAAAACTTTGGAACCCTAGTTGAGGGTGTTCCGGGGTAAATTTTGCTAGGGAGTTTTCATGGAATATACATCTCGGCATGTTCTACCCACTATTAAAATTTGGCGCCTCATACATTTTCCTTGTAATTTTTCCTTTATTTCCTGGGCTATATATCTAGTGTTTGTGTATTTGTATTGAGATGGATAAAAATGAAGAGTCTATTACTTGTACACTTCCCGAAATTGTACTACAAGCTGCAGCTACTGGAAAAATCAAAATGCATAATTTATAATAACAGAGTTTGTATTTTGTTTCCATGGTATTATTAAATTTTTATTAATTTGAGATTAGAACAAAAATTTTTGTATTGAAGCTTGCATTCCTTGTATTCAGTTGTGTTTATGAAAGTAAATAAAATAGTCGTAGATGAAGTACAGTATACTACTCGCAATAATGGCTATTATAACCTCGGAATTTTTTTTTCTCCCTCGCCGCTACGCGGCTCGGTTCGAAAATTATTCCTCGGTAATAATAGCTATCATTATTGACTCGTGGTATAATATACTATTATTTCCTAGTCATCCGATTTCAATTTTCTTTTGTTTATAATAATCTTAAAAATTACAGGAGTAAACATTCGTGTCCGGTTTTATAAAATATATGAATAATTATATATTCAATTTTTTTATTTCTATTGTACTTTTATTTTTCATTTACATTTGAGGAGGAGATGGGGTTATAGGTAGACTAATTATTCACCATTTCAACTCGCACTATCTACGACCATGAATATATGCATGAATTTTATATTTACGATTATGATTATTTTCCTAATTATTAAAAAAATGATATGAAATAATATAATTTAAAACGCTAATAAGTATACATTGTACGATATAAAATGACGTACCAATATCGGTTTTTACAGTACGAAATTTAGGCAATTTAATTGGGGGGGGGGGGTCTACTTATTTAAAATAAAATTCTCAGACACTATTTTTAATATTTTTTATAAAAAATTTAATAATTGAATATTGCCCTTTTCTGTTATGAATATTTTATTCTCTTAATTATTTTGATGAGTGTCTTTTGTATTTACAATATATTTTTGTACGGACGTCTATGGGAAAATGTAGGATTAGTTACTATGACAACTGAATGAGATCGAATTGTAAAGGAGCTAACAAAAAAAAAACACACTTTCAACTGGGGAATGAAACCTATATGATGATTGGTAGTTTCCTTAGTTTCATGAAATGTTAGACACATCCTATCGTGGGTCCCCGGCCATTTTTAATGGCTTCCCTTCTGCAAAGAAACCTAAGACACCTTGACGTTATTAATAATAAAGAATAAAATATTGTAGTGTATATTACTATAATTTACAATCAAGTGTTTTTTACGTGAAATAAGTCAGTATTTGAATAATTAACCTAATTAAAAAATTAGCCTTAATTAAAGTTTAGCCTGTTTGTCACGTGATCACAAACGCGTCTAGCAAAACTGGTATGACGTCAGAACACATTAAAAAATTCAGAAAAATGGATCCTTATTAGTTGATTTCAGTTTATTTAGGAGACAGTTACGTCGTGCATACCACGTGACTTTAAATGCGCATTTTAGCGCGAATTTTTTAATTTGAATAGAAAAAGATTATTTTCAGAATTCTTTCGGCATTATTTTGGAAAAAAGTGACTAAGGAAGTATGTATTATATACATACGCATAATTTACAATATATTTTAAAATTTAGTCCAATATTCCCTATTCTACTATTTTACGTTTAGTTTTCAGATACAAATAAATCTTTAAGAAATGTGTATATAAGGGAATGGCATCCGGACAATCCAGAATATAAATAACTCCATCTGCGTTTAGCACGATAATGCACTACCATCAAAAACTTTCCAAAGATTCTTCGAAATGTGGACATTCTTCATTAATATTATACGACTGCAAGTCACCAGATTTGGCTAGAAACGGTACAGATTTAAAAGTATCATCTCTCCAAGGTTTCCAAGTGTAGTTGAAACGGTTAGGATCGGCCAGCAATGGTTCTCTAGGCTTGTTGATCTGCGGTACTAATTGTTTCTGATATCGATCTAACATCAACTTCATTTGTGATTTAACAATAATGTTAGATTTGCTTACATCTAGTTGTTCACATGGATCGACTGATAAATCATACAAACATCCTGTTCGAACAAAAAGTGGGTGTGTGTATTTATGTACGCGCGTTAGAAGTTATACTTCTTTGGTGTACCTAGTGCAAATGTAAAACTAAAAATCTATTTAATCGACTGTTATAACAGAAATCTGTTTTATCTACTAACATTATTTGGTTTCGTTGCATGCAACACGCATTTAATTTTCGTTGTATTACTAAAATTTCACCCCGAACGTGCCTAAAGAAGCATAACTTCAAAAATATTTTATTAAATTTGCCCCCTGAAATCCCGGCCCTCTAAAGGTTAAATAAATGTTTATTATTTTAAAAAGTGCATTTAAATACAAGCCTTAATTTATTATGAATGAATTTACCTATTCTTGGTGAAATACATGATGGAATGGTATTGCTACGGTTTTTCAGATTAAGGCAGTTGATTGTGGCTTCTTTACGTAATTCAGTAATCACTGTCGAGTTGATATTTGTTTGTTTCAACGCGACCATTGTTGGGCTGTTGAGTATAGCATTTATATCGTATTCGATTTCGTATTTATTTTCTTTACCAGATTCTCCACTGTAGTCATTGTATATATCATTAGGAAATTTGCCTAAATATGATAATATAAAATGTCATTTACTTTAGAGTAAACTTATAGGATTAAGATTTTCACCATTTTTGTGTTCTGTTAATATAAGTACAGTAGAAACCGGTTATAACGACATCGGTTAATACGACGTATCAGTTTTAACGACTTAAAATAAAAGTCCAACTGAATCCCATATAATTGCATATTTACTGGTTATTACGACTATCCGCTTTTTCGACCAATATTACCGGTCCTTTCGATGTCGTTATAACCGATTACTACTGTATAAAGATAAAAACCCCATGTATCTAGAAACATGCAATTTAAGGAGCTTCGTCCTGTTGTAACGCAAGCACCCACTAAAAAGGTATTTTCCAAAAATAAACCCCTAAATTTTGCCCTAAATCGGATAAAAAATATTGTTCCAAGTAATTTGTCATTTGTTCACGAACTCATTAACGCCCATTCTCGAGTTCGTTCGATTTTTTTTCATTTGAGATTACAAAACTAAAACTAAAAGTCACTAAGTTATATACTAGAATCTCGATAATGTAAATTATACTAGGGTGTTCCAAAAAAAGTCGATAATTTTTTTTTCGATTGCATGTGAAATTCTTGTTATATATGCTATAAAAAAAATTCTGTAAAAATTTGAGCCCTTAATATCAACTTGAAGAACTCCATCACCGAATTTGAAGATTTACCATTGATTTAACATGGAAAAATGATTTTTTAACGTTCATTTCTCCTGCAAACTATGTAGAACATTATTTTTCGGAAAAACCATGACTGATCCTTCTTCAGTATTAAATTCTGTAAAAAAAAGCTCTTAGGGTCCAGTCTCTAACGTCAACCCTCTCGTTTTTATTTGCGTTAAAAAATACAGATTTTTTGAAATTTCGAACGAGAGGGTTGACGTTAGAGACTGGACCCTAAGAGCTTTTTTTTACAGAATTTAATACTGAAGAAGGATCAGTCATGGTTTTTCCGAAAAATAATGTTCTACATAGTTTGCAGGAGAAATGAACGTTAAAAAATCATTTTTCCATGTTAAATCAATGGTAAATCTTCAAATTCGGTGATGGAGTTCTTCAAGTTGATATTAAGGGCTCAAATTTTTACAGAATTTTTTTTATAGCATATATAACAAGAATTTCACATGCAATCGAAAAAAAAAATTATCGACTTTTTTTGGAACACCCTAAAATTATACCGTATTCTCAATGCGACTTTTTTCTAGAAATGTTGAATGAAAAATGTCGACTGCTCCTGGACATGCGAGATTTAAAATCTCGAACGAAAAACTCGAATCGACATATTCTCGAGGGAGCTCGAGAATAAGGGCCCATATTTCTGATATGAAAATTTGTGGGCGCTTCCTTTAATTATGTAAGCTCTATAAAAAGGATTTCCTAAATTCTACCCGTAAAATTGGGAGAAGACTTTCTTTAGGCATGTTAAGACTCCCCCTCCCCCACTTGATTTACTATAAAATCGTAAATATTTTGCTTACCTCGAACTAGTTTCCAATTTCGGTACCTAATCGCTAAATTATTAATTTTCTCATCAATATTAATCAACATCTCTTTTCTTGGCCCTTCGGTACATTTCACTAAAGAAGGCCATTGGTTCAGTCCATCTATATTTGAATCTAAATCACTGATATTACCCCCTGCAGCCGAATACAGGGTAGGTAACCAATCTACTATATGGAACATATTCTCAGACACTCTAGGAATATTCCTGAACCATGGACTCCAGACAAAAGCAACTCCCCTTACAGAACCTTCCCATAGTGATTGTTTGATACCTCGTAATGGCCAATTAGATCCCCAGTTCGATGTGAAGCCTATAGAAGGAGCTCCATTATCAGACATAAATAGTATTATGGTATTACTCAGCATTTTATATTCATCTAATGCTTTCACTATTTCTCCAACACTATCGTCTAGTTTTGAAACCATTGCTGGAAGTATTAAGAAACAATAAAATTTCAAATGCTTTGTTTAAAAAATATAAATTTACCAGCATACGTTCTTCTATTTGGATTTATAATATATTCTAACTGATCAATTCTTTCTTGAGGAGCTTCTAGAAGTTTTCCTAGATTTGCTGCATGTGGTGCATTGTGGGATACAAGAAGGAACAATGGTTTTGATAGGTCGTGATTTTTAATAGTATCGACAGACTCACGAGTATACAAGTCGGTCAAATATTCTCCTACTAAATCATATTGGGGTTCCATGTCTCTCATCAAATCGAATCCACTGTAGTAAATATTGTTTACCTACAAATATTGAAGTAGAAAATATAGATATATTTTTAGAAGCCTAAGAAGGCTTAACTTCAGAGGCAATAAACATAACAATAAGTCGATTTCGTTCATTGTATGCATTTTACTATTTTAACATATGAAAATCGAATATGTCTTTAAAATATATTGTGTTGCAAAAGTCTTTGGACACCTCAGATTTTGAATGGAAATATACAGATTTCAGTCAATAAAAATCCCCAAAAAGAATATGACTCGCAGTCAAAATACTAAAAAAAAAAACAATTTCTCGTTAGCTTGAATGACACTGTGCGTCAATACTTTCAACTTGAGTAAACCTGACCTTTCAGGCATATAATTCAAAATAATTTCTTAACATTGAAAATTGTAAATGCTGTATTTTAGATGTGCTAGGTATATTACAAAAATTAAGTACTCTTATCAATATTTAAGATTTTTTATCAACCATTTTTGCAGTTTTATATTTACAATACGCAAAAAAAATGAGTGTCCAAAAACTTTTGCACAGTAGTGTAAAGTTAGGCAATCAATTGACGTAATTTAAAATAAAATAATACCGGAACTGGATTCTCCATAACATAATCGTAGTAACTTATATATCCTGTCAGGTGACCGAAATGGGAATCGAATCCACGATAATTTGGTGTTACATTTGTTTTAAAATGTCCTAGATGCCATTTTCCTACCAACTTTGTGGAATAACCCAAATCCTATAAAACACATTTTTTTAAATTATTTAAAATAATAGATATATTTTTCTTCTACCTTAAAATATTCTGGTAGTATTTTTCCAGGTGGCAAAGCTCTTGGTTCTAATGGGGATATTGGGTACCCTTGCATTCCTAAAATTAGAAAACGACGTATGCACTGTTTCAGTAAACTAACGAGAGTTACAGTTATACTAATATCTTTATTATCTGGTTATTTTATGATCCGCCTCTACATTAGGTACTGACGTCTGTAAAATCAAATTTTCACTATGTACTTGTACAGGCTGGCTCAAAAGTTACAACACCAATTTAAAATGGAATAACTTTTTCATTTCGTAATAATTCACTTTTATTCTCTTATAAAAAAACTCACTTCTTGAATTGCTGAATGGTTCGAGGATTGTTACGGTACACTTTATCTTTCAAATACTCCCACAGAAGGAAGTCTGGAGCATTTAATTTTAAACCGCCAGATTAAACGAAGTATAGTTTGTTTATGTGGTGGTTTTCT
Source organism: Sialis lutaria (assembly GCA_949319165.1). Classification (NCBI taxonomy): domain Eukaryota; kingdom Metazoa; phylum Arthropoda; class Insecta; order Megaloptera; family Sialidae; genus Sialis; species Sialis lutaria. The sequence continues at coordinate 22,235,467 of OX439241.1, forward strand.
GACCCCAAAATTATGAGTGTAGGTTCTTTGCATTAGCACAATTGCTCAATCGTGAATTTCTCCATATAGTTAATTTCCAAGGATAACGCTTTTATTATTTGAAATCAAATTTAAAAAAAAATTGAGGGGTTTGCAGCAACAACGAGTTAACTCCATTTTAGGCCAAACAGAGTTAACAACCGTTTCTTGAGGGAAAAAAATCATTCTTTCGTTTGGTTCAACAAAGAGTTACCTACCGTTGATAGTTCTCAAGATATCCGCTAGAATGAGTTAGCTGCTTCATTCGCTTGGGTAAAAATGGAGTTAATTCCAGAAGTTGACTCTTTGTTTTTGGGCTTAGAATTTAGTTAGTACACTCGTTACTGTGTTCTTTCTTGAAATAAACCAATTTTCTTGAAAATTGTTCTTAATCAATGCTTCCTTACTTTAAAAAGAAAATAATTTTCAAAAATGGAGTTAACTCCAGAATAAAATTAACTCTAGAATTGCGAATTTGACGAATTTCTCAATCGAATTTGGTAGGTGACAAATAATAATTGGACGAAGATAAAGGCGATTTAAATACATTCTCCATTTTTTAACAGTTTTTTCTATTTTCCCACAAATTATAAAAAACTGGAGTTAACTCCTTATTGCTGCAAACCCTTCAATTAATTGTAGAAAATTATTTGAATTTTAAATGGTGTTGTGACTTTTGGGCCATCCTGTATGTATGTGAACTAATGTTGAATTATTACAATAGTGTTTTTTGAAAGGGTAGAAAGTTTACACTAAAGGTATGTGTATTTTTTTAATTAGTTAGTCGTATAATCTTTTTTAATTTATGTTAAAAGACCGTGAAATATAATTTATCATACCTAAACGTATAGGATATTTTCCAGTTACCAAAGCCGATCTAGATGGCGTACATACCGGTAATACATAATGATCATTTAAAATGACTCCATTGTAAGCTAGGGCGTCTATATTAGGTGTTGGTATTTGGTTACTTCCATGGAAGCCTACGTCATTGAAACCCTAAATATGTTATTATTATTAAACCAAAAAAATGTACCAATAGATTTTAATAATAATAGAAATTATATTGCTAATTTTAAAATAGCTTTACTTTTTTAATATGATTTTCGTATTTAAAAAGAACTATTTATTATCCGAATTCAAAAAGGAGGTTTTCGATTTGGCTGTTTATATTTTTATTAATTCGGTTGATTTTATTTTTATTTGTGAAAGACTATACTTCCAAGGTGGTCTCATAAATTTGAAAATATGGACTTCGAAGATATGTCACTGAAAAGGGTAAAATAAAAAAACTATAAAAGAAATCCGACTTAAAGACACTGAAAAGTATACCTAATAATAATTATAAACTTAAAATATTACATCAAAAACTTTAATTTAATTATTAAATTAAGAGTTTTTGATGTAATTTTTTAGGTTTATTTTTTTTACTTAAATAAAGATAAACTGATACATTACCAAATCATCTGCCAAGATAACTACAATATTTGGAGCACATAATATCCATTTTTTACAACAACAAATTATTAATAATATTCTGATTTGATATTTCATCCACATTTTAGAACATTTTTATTAAACTGTATTATATTGTATAATTTTTTTTACATATTTATAAAGAATTAACATGTGAACAGTTTTATATCAAATTTTATTGTTCTATTATTTGTTAAATATTTGTTTTTTAATTATATAAATGTATATGATTTATTATAAATATTATTAAATCAGGGGCGAAGCTCTGAAGTAGGTTTAATAAATAGTAAAAACGCGGTGGAAATATTATAGGTATATTTTATATTATCATATTGGTATGAATAGAATAAATCGATCGTGACTAGTTTTTATTCACCCGCGTGGAATTTGTATTTTTTTTTATCTAATCGATACAAAGTAACCTTTGTCCTTCCTCAGGATGCAAGCTATCTCCTTGCCAAATTTCAACCAGATCAGTTCAGTGATTTAGACGTGAAAAGGTAACAAACAGACAAACATAGTTACTTTCGCATTTATAATTTTAGTATCTATGGATTTTTAATTTTAAAATGAATACACAATATTTTTTTGTTTTTGATAATAGATCACTCACTTTAATTGGTTACAACTGGTCTGTATACTAAAAGGACATTTTGCAACAACCATATCTTGTATGTAAAATTAACTAAGGGCTTAACATATTCAAAGCAAAAAGAGAATATTCAAAACTTTGTAATTATGGTAAAAATTAATGTACAGAAAAATTTTTTTTCAATAGGTACACATTTTATTTGTTTGCTTTATAACTCCTTAATTCCGCGTAAAATAACTAAAATTAAAATTTGTGGGAAGTATTATAAAGTCGAGATTTCAGGCTTTTTAAAATGTATTTTTATTTATTTATGTGCATCAATTTTTACAGTAAATATAAAACTTTCAATATTGCTCTATTTTTACTTTCTTATACCAATGTATATGAAATATACATATAGTATAAGTAAGTATAGTAAACGCGATTTTTTTCGAAATCCGGTTTTTGATGGAATTATCAATTTTGACCTTCTCCGAATCCATACTGACTATTTTCGCCATGATGTCTGTGTGTCTGTCGGTCTGTCTGTAGACGCTGTAACTCAAATACGACAAATCGTAGAAAGGTGGAATTTTATACTTAAGATTGATTTTTGCCTGGGAAGAAAACCTCCTATTTTTGAAAACGATCATTCAACCGGAAACGGATGTTTACCTACATCGATTTTTGAATTTTTCGAATTACACTGAAACAGTGCGAATTAGAGAAAAATGGCCAAGTTGAAAATTGTAGGTAATATTATTATCTATAATTTTATCACGTACACTGTTTACTGTCATTATTATGTATAAGAAAGTCCTGTGGCACACGGCAGATTATTTATAATAATTTTTATCATTTAATAAATTAAATAAGTGTTTTTTATATGCATAATATATTTTTCTACGGACGTCTGACTACGTCCCTGTTAATATGTTTAATTATTATTTTTGTCACTATATATTTATTATCTAACTTTAAAATGGTATGATATAATAATATACGTTAATATAAGTATTCGGCGACAAGGTGAAGTTTGTATTTGTTATTTACCTAGCATTGAATTTGCAAATAATAGACGCAGATTTTTTTATGTGTTATATGTGAAGTTTATATTAAAACATATTATTATCACTACTTAAAAAGTGTATGATTTCATTAAAATTAATTGCTAATAATTAATTCAAACAACTAACCAACTAACACTTAATTTATTTATATACTTTTTTATCTACACAAATAGATTAAATATACACACAAAATACACATATTATTTTTAATATAAAAATAAACTAAATTAACGGATGTCACAAAAGTCTTGAGACAGATTTGAATTGCGCATCAAAGGTACTTGGATGTAGATGACACTGTAATGAAATGTCATAGGAAGTGCAAAAACACTTCCACTTTACTGTAAAAAACAGATTGGTCCAATATGTGCATTAACAATGTCATATAAAATTGAGTTGCGTAAGACTATTTTTAGTCTTTTTGGAAATTTAACCACAAAACCGAGCCAGTCTCCCGAAGGTAAGGAATCCAAAATTAAACAAAAAAGTGGTCGCCCACGTTCCCTTGACGAGAAAACAAAAAAAAAACTACTGCCAAGCGCTTTAAAAAAAAGTTGGCAAATCAACTCGGATGTATACATTACTATACATCATTGAATGTCGGCCGAAACTGAAAAAAATTGTTGATACCTACCACCAAAACGAAAAAAATAATGTTTTAGCCGGACCTCATCAGTAGTCATTATTCGAAAAAACGTTGCAACGGCTCACCAAAAAAAAGTGCATTTCGTGTCAAAAGATGACAACCCGCCAAATGTGCCACAGGCACGTCCGACTGAAAATTTTTGGGGTGTTCTAACTTGATTGGTAAATGACAATGAATGGGAAGCAAAAACTGAGCGGAAATTAGTGAATATAATTACTCGAAAGTAGAAAGAAGTTGACATATCTGTTATCTAGACCATGATGAAGAACATCAAGAAAACCCTCTGAAAAATCGATGATAATGACCCGTTGAAAACTAATATGTAAATATGTTTTTTGAAAGATAATAAAATAAACTAAAGATTTTGCCCAGCAATATCCAGTTTTTTATTGATTTGTAGAATCCATGACTTTTTGAATTTGTCTCAAGACTTTTGTGACACCCGTTACACACATTATCTCATTTGAGTTCAAAATTTTTTCATGACTACTGTACTTTATTATACAAGTATTTCATGTTTGTATTAAAAAAGTAAAAAGAAAATCAGTTATAAAAGAAAATAATATTGTAACAATTATATCAGGTGCTTATCAAGAATTGTTGAAGATGATTTACATTTATGTAACCCATGGTTTCCAAGTATAATTAAAATGTTTTGGGTCAGCTCCGAATGGATCTTCTGGTTGGTTAATTTGAGGTACAAGAATTTCTTCATATTTTAATAGCATTCCTTCTAATTCTTCAACTATGTGAGGATACAGGAAAGATAGATCTTGTTCTTCGCAAGGGTCGACAGACATATCATACAAACAACCTGGAACAGAACAAAAACAATATTTTTTTTAAAAGGGGGTTTGTCTATGAAACCTGCTGGTCTCTTTAGACAGTTTGAAAAAACTATAATTATTATACAATATTTTCCTTATACATACATATCGGTCATTCCATAAATAACTGCACACATTTTGGTTGTTGTCACCGATTTTTATTTTATTTTTACATAAATATGTTTTAGTAGGTATGTACTACATAGTTTACAGAAAAATTTTAACGATACTTAAAGTTCGGAAAATTTCCCCTCTCAACAAATATTGACTTTTGAAAATTTGACGTACTTTTTTTTAAAACGAAATATTTCATAAACTATCATTTTATTTCATAAAAATCAGTTTTGTGGAAAAATGTGTGAAATGTATCGAATTTAAAAAAATATTTCACTGCACAAAATTTGTGTTTATATAATTTTTATTTATTTATAAAATTTAAATTAAAAATTTGAGGGGACATTTCAACTGAATTTTTAAAATAAAAATATATGTTATAGCTTAGTCATTCCTGAGTATATCACATTTTGAAAATTTACGAACTTATGTCAATTGTTCATAAATTTTTATTTTTAATGGTAATCTAACGTTCATATTTTTTATAAATGCATTTGTGTTTGACTACGCCTATGGACTGACGTTAGTTCGGATTTCTTACCCTTACCGCACTAGTCTTTTTTCATGATACATACAATACATGATATAAGATTAGAGATTATATAAGATTTAATCATAAAATTCATTATACTTCGCTAAAAAAGTAGGTACCGATTTGCGATAAAGATAAAAGAAATTTAAATATATTGTTTTAAGTTCAATGTTAATGATAAAGTTATTTTATCAATGATTATACATATTTTATTGTTTATCAAATTATAAAACACAATAAAGCTTACGTAAAAGTATTGATAAGAAATTTAAATTAACGCATTAATTTAGTAGTGATACTACAAAGTACAAATAAATATTTACATTTAAATATAAATATTAAAAAAAAAATATTTCGACTTGTTATATTAAATTACTAATATCAAATTGAAATTTCTGCGAAAAATTCTTTTAATTTGTAAAAAAACACGTTTTTTATAGCTCATTATTTACATGAGTATTTGCTAACTTATAAAATATTTAAATGTAGCTTAAAGTAATAAATTATTTGTATGATCTATTTATTTATTTTTGTGTATAAATAATAATATAATCATCACATGTCATCTAATATCTATGATGTTTACAAACAGTAGGTACCGTTTTAACGTAATGTCCTTCACGGAAATTTGAAAGTTTTATTTTTCAGATCAAACATTTGAAATAATTAAGGCTGTGAAATGAAAAATTTTAAAACCTTTATTTTTCGTTTCTTTGTGCTTAATTTGAAGAAAATACTTGTAAATGATATTAAATAAACCATTAAATACTATAACACATAAAATGGATCTCCTAATAAATGTGTTGGTTTTAAACATTATATTTGCAATTTTTCTGGGAATATTTTGATTTATAGATCAATAAGTTGTAGCCTTTATTCTGTTTATGATATCATACCTTTTATATCTGGATTACATCTTGGGGGATTTTTGTTTTCATTGTCAGATAAACATTTAATAGTGGCCTCTGTTCGTATCTTTTCATAATTATCTACAGGTGGATTAAAATATGCCAAGGCTTGCATTGTAGAACTACTTATAACAGCTGATATGTTGTACTTGATTTCGTATTTATTTAAATGTCCTGATTCTCCTTGATATTTGTTGAATTCGATTTCAGGAAAAGATCCTGGTAAAAGTAAGAATGTAAAAATTATATGGGATACGACATACGTAACATTAGGAGGAAAACCACTGTGACAGCTCGATGATTGGGAATTTTTCAGGTATAACTAATTATATTAGGATTGAGTAAAGAACATTTTATTAAGAATTTATATTGAACTTATTCAGTATCAATTTTTATTGAAAAATTTACAAAGTTATGAGCATCGATGCGACGAACAAAATTTACCTCATCGAAACAAGATGTGTTATAAAATATATAAAATATGAATGTAGTTATGGTTGTGCGTATCCGTTTTTTTTAATTTTAGTTTTTCACAAAACGGCGACGGTTTGATTTTTTTTCTTAATTTTGAAGAACTTCTTTGTATTTTCAGCGGTCTTAAAAAATAGTAAATCATCAAAATTAAAAAATCGGGTACGCACAGATTTAGCCATTGCAGTATTTTTTTAAATCAGTTCAATATTCTTTGAGAAATCGCTAGGACAGTGTTGAAAAAAGTCGTTTCGAGAAAAACGCATTTAAAGGTTTCTGAGGGTCATAACCGACCATTCTATCTGGCTTCACTAAATTGACTGTTTGTTTCTCAGGCAAATTTGACTTTTTTTATACATTTCTTTGAAAATGTATATCTACTTAAAAAAGCATAAGAATAGATTTTTTAATGTTTAAAGTTCCTGATTGCATGAGTATTCACCCAGGCGGTTAAAACTTTGTGTTATAGTACGTACCTTTAATTAACTTCCAATTATGATACCGAATCGCCGAATTCTCATTGACTTCATTGATATTAATAAGAACATGATCTCTTTTAGAATACGTATTATTATCCACCAAACTTCCCCACTGATCAATTCCATCAAAATCCTCCCCAAATACACTAACATCTCCCCCAGCTACTGAATATAGCGTAGGCAGCCAATCAGTGATATGGAACAAATCATTTGATACTCGAGGAGTTTGTTGGAACCAGGGACTCCAGATAACTGCAACAACTCTGACTCCACCTTCCCAGTTGCTTTGCTTGACTCCCCTCAGTGGCCAGTTGGAGCCCCAGTTCTTGGTGAATCCTACAGATGGTGATCCGTTATCGGACATGAATAGAATTATTGTGTCGTTTAACATCTGGCTCGTTTTGAGGGCTGATATGATGTCTCCGATACTGTCGTCTAACTTTGAAACCATTGCTTAAAAATAACACCATCTAGTAATTTTATAAATATTGCTAACAAGTAACACTACCCAAGTGCCACTCGCCAAATTTCTTGAAACTTTGCTCACACGTAGTACATCGAAAAATGTTAAACGCGTGTTTTTTTATTTTGGCTAATAAAGCGTTATAAGGGTAGAAAACACATTTCGAATATTTAACTCCACATATAGTACAATACTAACTAACACTACTTGTGAGTGTCAGTCTCTTACAGTTTTTACGAATATTGTCTATAATAATTGCATTGTTTGCGTGTTTTTGAGATCGCAAACTTCTTAACACCCTTCTTTCAAATGACGGAACAATAAGCAAATCACGAAGTTTTAATAAATTGAACCTTATAAAGACAGGATTATTGGATCTTTTTAATGTGTTCAATTATACAGTTTGCCTACCGATATTTTCTCAGATTCTGCCATTTAGATGCGTAATATAAAATTTTTCATCTACCACTTGTAAATTGATATAGCTATTACCAAAATCGGGATTATGTATTTAATAAACTTCGCAAGTGATGTTAAATAACGTTTTTGAAACTTCTGTCATTTTATCCACCATTTAGTATTTGTCATTCTCGTAAAACTAATGTCAAAATCGTCATTAGCGATTTCAAAATACGCAGACAATAAATTATGATAAAAAAATGTCGTAAAAACTGTAAGAGAATGACACTCATAAGTAGCGTTAAGCTACGGTTTCCTAGAAAAACGGTACTGTTATTTAACGGCCGTGATATGGCAGGAGTTTTTGACGGCCGTCTTAACGGTGGCAAAGTCATGGTTTCCTAGAAAATATTACTTATTTAACTAAAAATTATAATTGTAGGATTAACGTATAATAAATGTCATATAATTATTATTATTTGTGCAATACTTTTTCAGTTTTTGTATTTATTTATCCTTTTGTGACATATTCATTTAAGAAAATAATATTTTCAAGTTATAAGTTTAATACATTTTAAAAGGTGTGTATTTCACAATAAAATATGTTTTAGGACTTTTTGATTTAAACCCTTTAGTCACGATATATATATTGCTTTCAAAGTCATTATCAGAGCGTCCCCTCCTCTCTTTTTTCTAAACTATCGATGTAAAAAATCTGAAAAATATTCATAAAGTAGCTTTTAAGTAGTTCTTTCAATGAAAATTATAACGAATACTGTAAAAAAAAATCCCCCCCCCCCTATCCATAGACTGGCCGTTTTATTAATGTATAGTTCCGATATTGTTCCATATATTTTGTTTTAACTGGGCTTCTCTATATACTCTTTGCATTTACTTGTATAATGCTTCATGATTTTTGACAAAATCAATTTTTTCGTAGGTCCAAATCACGTTTCCACTCATTGTTTTTAATGGAACGTTCATATAAATGACGGCAACGCTATTTAACGTTACGTTCACAATCAACGCTTTTTAGGAAACCAACACCATTGGTTTTCCTAGACAACGTTTTGGTGACGTCACTCACCGCTACATTACGGCCGCTAGATAACGACACCGCTTTTCTAGGAAACCATAGCTTTAGTTAGCATTGTGCTAAATGTATTTATCTCACTTTTACCCAAATTTTGTACTTCAACTACCCTTTGTTCTACTTCTGTTTTAACAAAACTTATTATCTTTAATACTCTTACCTGCATAAGTTCGTCTATTCGGATCAACAATATAATTTAACTGATCAATTCTTTCTTGAGGGGCTTCTAGAAGTTTCCCATCATTACCACAATGTGGTGCTTGATGGGCTACAACTAACAATAAAGGCGACTCATGTTGATCGTGGTTAAGTATAATTTTAACAGCTTCTTGTGTATATAAATCAGTTATGTATTGTCCATCTGTCTCCCATTCTGTTGTCATATTTCTAACCAGATCGTATCCACTGTAGTCTACACCGTTGTTCTATTGAATATTATTGATAATATATTATGAAGGCTAATCTTATTTTATCTACGCAGAGGTTTTTCATTAGTCGGTTTGACTAACATCAGTTATTATTCTTACTAATTATACATACATGTAATTATTATATTTTGTTTGTATTTACATTTTTTGTGACTACATTACCTATTAAAGAGAAGTATACTATATGAAAAATACAGTTTTCGTAATTTTTTATTATTAAAAGTTACAAAAATCAATCGTATTCTACTTTTATTGATATAAAAATAATTATATTTTAAACTGATTTAAAAATATTTTGTAGAAAAAACAAAATATAAACTATTTTTTTACTTTAATTATTTTTTTAAATAGAATAATTCGACTAATAAGAATTTTGTATATCGAAAATGATGACATTTACCTACGATGCCACGATACATTTACTTACAGTTTCAGTTTGTATATGATCATAATATCCAATATACCCAGTAAAATGTCCATAATGAGAATCAAATCCTCGATAAGTAGGGGTAGCATTTGCTCTGAAATGCCCAACATGCCATTTACCTATTAATTTAGTTGAATATCCCAAATCCTAAATATTAAAAATGTATTAAAAATATCAAATTAATAATATTAATTAAATGCATACTTTGAAATATTCAGGAAATATTTTCCCATCTGGCAAAGCTCTTGGTTCCACTGACCCAAGGGGATATCCTTGCATACCTGATCGTATTGGATACTTTCCAGTAAGAAATGCCGATCTAGATGGAGTACAAATTGGTTGGACGTAATGATCATTCATTATAATACCATTGTAAGCCAATGCATCTATATTTGGTGTCGGAATTTGATCACTTCCATGAAAACCAACATCATTGTAACCCTGTTAATATTTTTAAAGTTAGAAGTATATTGAACAGAAAGTAAAGCACTTTCATTATGAATTTTGTTTAAATATTTAAGCAATTTTAAACTAAATAATTCTAATATGCACTAAATCTTCAATAAATACCATATAAGTGTCATTTTGATCGTAGAAAGTGTTTTGTTATATATTATAAAGCATGTCCGTCCGTTAGTCTGTCTGTTAGTGCGCTTATAACTCGAGAACCACTTATCTGATTTACGTGTTTTTTTTTTAAATTCATAGATATGTTATTTGGCCAAGTTATAGGATATATTTTGTTATTTTAGGTAACATATAGAATAAAAAGTGACAGTAGGTGGAAAAAGATCTAATATATTTTGGCATCTGTGTGAAAATTCCCACCCTCGTGGTATTTTTCTCTAATGAAACTAATTACAACTCTCCATACGTGAAAGGGGCGAAATATTAATTCCCATGCGAAGCCTGGTTAGGGTCCGCTAGTTACTAAAATAGAGTAACAGTTTTTTTTTAATATTACACAAATTCGAAAGGACCCCGCAGAATCCTTATGGGAAAGGGGTTTCGGTCAAACTCTTTGAAACTTTGGATTATGATAGTCCTTGATGAGTAGATCAAAAGTGTCAATGGGCACTAAGTCTTGAGTTTGAGTTTTTAGGACTTAGTGCCCATTGACACTTTTGATCTACTCATCAAGGACTATCATAATCCAAAGTTTCAAAGAGTTTGACCGAAACCCCTTTCCCATAAGGATTCTGCGGGGTCCTTTGACAATTATTTATTGAAGTTGATTAAAATTTTATATTAACTAAATAATCAATAAACTTACCAAATCATCTGCTATAACGATGACAATATTAGGTGCAGAAAAAACATTTTGTATAAACAATAATGTAAATATTACAAAATACATTTTAAATGTATGCATTACTACAGATTGTTATACTAAAAAAAATACATGCAAGTTTAAAATAATTATAATCTAAGAAATAAGATAGAATATTAATAAATAGATAAATTTTTGAAGATAATGATTACATATAAATTTATTAATTAACCCTTTCCATACTAAGATTTTCTATTTAAAAGACTTAAAATTATATTACATACTTCATTAATAATGATATTTTAAAAATATTGCTGCCTAAAAAGACCGCTTGAATTTCCTATTGAATATTTATGAATACATTGATATTTTTGCAAATGAATCATCCTGTATTTATCTTTGGCTAACCCTGTATATTACGATTGAAATAGGTATACATACGTTTACATTTAAAGTAAAAACATAACAATAATTATATTAAATATTTAAATAAAAATTCGGTAGTTCTATGCCCCTTTTCACGCTTAAAAAAATTATATGGATCTTTTTTTAAAAAATTCCTCTAATTGTAAGATAATTTTTAATCGATATTGGATATTTTTTGTTGATTCGCGGGTTGAGTCAATATTTTTGGAAACTACTTTATACTAATACAATATAATTAACTTATACATTGCAGATATGTACCTTGATAGTTAAAGGGTTAAAAATTAATAAAAATAATGATATTTGACTTATCGAGAAACAATAGAAGGTGATCTTATTCAAATAATGATTAGATAGAACTAACAGTAAATTGTGAATTTATTTTTAAAGTATTGTAAAATTTGTACCCCCACTAGAAAATAAAAATTAAATTCGTAAATTTTTAAATTAAATCTATAAAAAACTAAAAAAAAAAAAAACTAAAAACACTGAGAAGTCTACTTAATAATTTTTAACAGTTTTTGAATCGGGTTTTTTTTTTATTTATTTTTTAAATATTTGGAGATAATTCATTGCTATAATAGTATCAAAACAGTATGTATTAAGATGATAATACTAAGAACTTGAAAAAATAGTATAGGTATATTATATTTTCTTTTCATTGAGTACGTTTTATATTTTAAAAATAAAATAAAATTTAAATAATATAAAAATTAATTCAGAATAAAATTCAACAATGTTATTTAGGATACATACATTAATGTATATTGTTTTGCCTATCAAAAATATCTAACAAATAATAGCAGTTAGCTTGTTCGATTTAGACCACAGGGAACAAAGAGAAAATTTCGAGCAACCTTTTGGTAGAGCAAAATATTTTCCACAGCCCTCAAAAATCTTGACATGACTTATAACTTAAGAACCAATGATTTAGCCTTCAAAATTATAGATAGGTAGTTTATTTTTTTAAACAAATAAACGGGAAACTAAGTTTGATTTTCGTGTGTTTTTTTTTTTAAACAAGTAAAACTATTTTAATAATAAAAAAAATGGAGACCCCAGGATTAGTTTTGAAATAATTATCCCCGGTTTTAAAAGAAGCTGTTATCTAGTATTCCTGACTATATGTACATATGTAATCTGACTATCTTTTAAGAAGTCAAGGGCGCCCACAGAAAATTGTCCAAACGGGGTAGGGGGTAACAAAGTTTGTAAAAAAATTGCGTTACTAACATAGCAAGTGCCTCATTGACCCCCGCTGTGGACGCCCATATAAGGTGATATAATATTAAACTGACAATTAATATAACTTAAAATTTAACTTTAGATGTTATTTGTGAAATAAGGCATTAATATTATAAAAAATACAGTTATAATAAAAAATAAATATGTATAAAAAAAACATAATTTTATTAATAATTAAATAACATATTACAATAATATAAAAATAAAAATAATACTATAACTAAATTATGTCGATACGTTATCTCTCCAAGGTTTCCACGTGTAGTTAAAGTTCTTTGGATCTGCCAAGAACTGCTCGTCGCACTGTGAAAAATAAAGGTCTGTTTTGAACCAAAAATCGACAACTTTATAATATAATGTTGAAATTTTGCATAAATATAAAGTAGTATATGACGCTTCTAATGAAATGCTTTTTTTTAAGAATTTTTCGTAATACAAAAAAAAAGAATATTCGTGCATTTTTAAACATTCGTATTCGCATTCGCAGTAAAAGTTGCGAATATATACAGTTTTTAGGGTTCCGTAGAAAACCCTTATTATTTCTCCATGTCCGTCCGTCCGTCCGTCTTGTAATAATTTTGACATAATAAGATGAAATTTGGTATACGGTTATAGATTGATGCCCCAAAAACAGAAATGATAAGATTTAAAAAAAAAAAAAATTTAGACCCCCTTCCATAAAATGAAAAGTGTTTAAAAAAATTCACTTACCCCATTGAGTGGGATGTCGTTAAAAAGGTCTCCTAAAATGCAATAAAAAACGTATATTTATAAAGAATAAAACACGCACATAGAGGTCATTGAGATAATGGTCGTAAGTGATTTAGGAACACTAAAAATGTAATTTCGTTAAAATATTGAGTTCAAATTTTTTTCATGATTACTGTACTTTATTATACAAGTATTTCATGTTCGGTCTAGGACATCTCGCCGCAGGGACAACTCGCGAGTTCCTTTTTTATTAGATATTTTGCTCTCCCCCTTTTATGTCATAAATTACTTCGGAATATTTTATTAGATATTTTGTGGGGGGGCACCGCCCCCTTGCCCCCTTTAATATCTTAATTATTCTTAAGTAATATCTTATTAGATATTTTATATCTTAGCTCCAGAGGTTACATAGGAATATTTTCTTAGAACTATTATGGTCGACTCCGCTACCCATGCCCCCTTTTAACGTTTTAAGGTACTGAAGAATATTTTATTAATCTTTTGTGTGGGGCTCCGTCCCTCATGCCTTCCTTTAACACCAGGAGTTACAAAAAATATTTTATTAGATATTTTGTGAGGAGGGGCTATGCCCTCCACCCCATTTACCTCCGTTAGTAACTTAGGAATATTTTATTAAATGGTGCGGGGGGGGGGGGGGGGGTCCACTCTCTTGCCTCTCATTACATTAGAAATATAGTAGATATAATGCGGGGGATTCCACCCCCGTTGTCTGTTCCTTAAAGATTAGTATGAATATTTAAATTTTCTAAGTTTTTATGCGGGGGCTTCGCCCCCTGCACCCCCTTTAATGCCAATAATAACTTAGGAACATTTTAGAACAATTAATACGGGGGCCTCTGACATCTGCTTCTTCTTTAACGACCAGTAGTAATATTTAATATATTCTCGCGGCGAGTTGTCCCTGCGTCGAGTTGGCCCATTACGTTTCATGTTTGTACAGGGTGGGTCAACTTGGTCTGACTGATTTAAAATACATATAACTTTCGTATTTTAATTTTTTTTATTATGTTTTTTTTTAAATGAAAGTGTTATTTATTAAAAAAAATTAAATCTAATTGTGAAAAATAATATCCCTTAAGCCTTAAATTACTTCAATTTTCTTGTTGCAGTTAATGACTCTTTTTAAGCATTTTACAGTACGGTGTGCAACGTTTCTGGCTCAAAATTTCTGTTCGAATATTCTGCTTTAGTTCCCTAATGTTTTGTGGTTTGTTCTCGTAAACTTGTTCCTTCAAGAAACTCCACAAAAAAAATCAGGGGCCGTCAAATACTCAAATCTCATGAACAAGGCGGCCAAGCGAAATTTGCATTTTCTTGCAATTATTCGGTTATCGAAAAGTTCTCGAAGGATCGCCATTATCGCTCTCGCAGTATGAGCTGTAGCTCCATCTTGCTGAAGCCATATGCCAGGATTATTCTGAACTTCAGATCAAGTTTCAAAATGCATCGTAGCGATGTTCTGGAGATACCCAATTGAGTAGCACGTCGACAAATGGATCATCGTTAACACTTTCGCGTACAGCCTCCACAGCTTGTTCATTTCGAACAGGTCGATTAACGTTTGTTCGTGGCACATCACATACTGCACCCCGCTCCTCAAACCGGGTTATTAAGTTTATTATCATGTTGGCACTTGGAGCTGTTGCAGTATTAAAATACTTACGATATATTCTTTATGTTGTAACAATAGATCGTCCGAAAACAAAATAAAATTCAACAATTTTGACAAAGTTTTCACAATGACTATGAAGACAAAAAAAGAAATACTTTTGTTTTTGTAAAATTCAAAAGTTATATGCATTTTAAATCAGTCACTCAAAGTTGGCCCAACATGTATTAAAAAAAGAAAAAGAAAATTAGTTGTAATAGAAAATTATATTGTAGCAATTATATCAGGTGCTTATCAAGAATTGTTGAAAATGATTTAAATTTATGTAACCCATGGTTTCCAAGTATAATTGAAATGTTTTGGGTCAGCTGCGAGCGGATCTCCTGGTTGGTTAATTTGAGGTACAAGAATTTCTTCATATTTTAATAGTATTTCTTCTAATTCTTCAACTATGTGAGGATATAAGAAAGATAGATCTTGCTCTTCACAAGGGTCTATAGACATATCATACAAACAACCTGGAACAGAACAAAAACAATAATTATTACAATGTTTTCCTCGGTCATTTCATAAATAACTAGACACATTTTTGGTTTTTATCACCAATTTTTTTAAATGTGTATACATAAATATCTATGATGTTTACAAACAGTAGGTACCGTTTTAACGTAATGTCCCTCACGGAAATTTGAAGAGGGTTCTTATTTTTCAAATCAAATATAGGAAATAATTAGGGCTGTGAAATGAAAATTTTCAAAATCTTTATTTTTTGTTTCATTGTGCTTAATTTGAAGGAAATACTTGTAAATGACATTAAATAATACAATAATGGATTATTAGATAACATAAACAACACATAAAATGGATCTCCTTATAAATGTGATGATTTTATACATTATATTTGCTATTTTTCTGGGAATCTTTTGAATTATAGTAGATCAATAAGTTGTAGCCTTTATTCTGTTTATGATATCATACCTTTTATATCTGGATTGCATCTTGGGAGATTTTTGTTTTCATTGTCAGTTAAACATTTAATAGTGGCCTGTGTTCGTATCTTTTCATAATTATCTACAGGTGGATTAAAATATGCCAAGGATTGCATTGTAGAACTACTTATAACGGCTGATATGTTGTACTTGATTTCGTATTTATTTAAATGTCCTGATTCTCCTTGATATTTGTTGAGTTCGATTTCAGGAAAAGATCCTGTTAAAAGTAAAAATGTGTATCGTATCTTATATAATTGTGACCGGTCAAAAAATAGTCAATGTTTGGGAATTTTTCACAGGTATAACTAATTATTTTAGGATTGAGTAAAGGAAATTTTATTAAGAATTTATATTGAACTTATTTAATACTAATTTTTATTGAAAAATATTAAAAATTTAGTTATGATAAATTTTTAGTTATGAGCATCGAAGGGACGAACACAAAAAATATTTTTCTCCATTATCCCATCGAAATTTCGGAATGAGTTATTGGAATTTTTTTTATCATTATTATGAATGTAGCTATGGTTGTGTGTACCCATTTTTTATTTTATTTTTTCACAAAATGGTGACTGTTAAATTTTTTTTGTAATTTTAAACACCTTTTTGTAATTTAAGCGGTCTAGTAATCGTAAAAATTCAGACTTAGCCATTACAATTACAACTTTTTTTTGGCCAGTCATTATTCTTTGAGAAAGCGCTAGGACATGCTCAAAAAAGTCATTTCGAGAAAAACGCATTTAAAGGTTTCTTAGTGTCATAACTGACCGTGCTACTAAATTGAGTATTACTGAGGCATTTTCGGAATTTTAATTTAATTTACTTACATATTTTTGAAAATGTATATCTACTTCAAAAAATGCATAAAACGAAGATTTATTCCGTCACAGTATTTTATTCCTTAAAATACTGTGTTTAATGTACCTGGTCGCGTGAGTATTCACCCAGGCGGTTAAAACTTTGTGATATAGTACGTACCTTTAATTAACTTCCAATTATGATACCGAATCGCCGAATTCTCATTGACTTCATTGATATTAATAAGAACATGCTCTCTTTTAGAATACGTAATATTATCCACCAAACTTCCCCACTGATCAATTCCATCAAAATCCTCCCCAAATACACTAATATCTCCCCCAGCTGCTGAATATAACGTAGGCAGCCAATCAGTGATATGGAATAGATCATTAGAAACTCGAGGAGTTTGTTGGAACCAGGGACTCCAGATAGCTGCAACAACTCTGACTCCACCTTCCCAGTTGCTAAACTTGGCTCCCCTCAGTGGCCAGTTGGAGCCCCAGTTCTTGGTGAATCCTACAGATGGTGATCCGTTATCGGACATGAATAGAATTATTGTGTTGTTTAACATCTGACTCGTTTTGAGGGCTGATATGATGTCTCCGATACTGTCGTCTAACTTTGAAACCATTGCTAAAAAATAACACTATCAAGTATTTTCACAAATATGGCTAAGATAGTAATTTTTTGCACTAGTAGGTTGGAATATCTCATGACATGAATCTAATAGGATAGAGGAAATTTGGACAGTGGTTTAGTTCAAGGTTTCCCAACGTGGTCTATTTGGCCTCCTGGGGGTCTATAGAAGTTTGAAATGAGTTTAGACTCTAAAGTACACTAGAGTTGTACGGGAAAATGTGTTCTACTCCAATTTTACAAAACTTATTATCTTTAATACTCTTACCTGCATAAGTTCGTCTATTCGGATCAACAATATAATTAAATTGATCAATCCTTTCTTGAGGAGCTTCTAGAAGTTTCCCATCATTACCACAATGTGGTGCTTGATGGGCTACAACTAACAATAAAGGTGACTTATGTTGATCGTGGTCATGTATAATCTTAACAGCTTCTTGTGTATATAGATCTGTTATGTATTGTCCATCTGTCTCCCATTCTGTTGTCATATTTCTAACTAGATCGTATCCACTGTAGTCTACACCGTTGTACTATTGAATATTAGTAATAATGTAAAGAAAGGAATGTATATTAATCCTAGAAGGCTAATCTTATATTATCTACGTAGAGGTTTTTCGTTAGTCGGGTCGATTAACACCAGTTATTATCCTCATTAAGGGAGTACCCTGCTTTATGAGGCCAAAAATAATAATAATAAATAAAACTCTATACGAACTTAAAAAAACCAAAAAAAATTTAAAATTAAAAAAAATGTCAGGTTTGAAAAAAAAGTGCTTTTTGCAAGAAAAAAAATTATTTCAACTTGCTAAAAAAGTTGTTTAGAATTTTTTTTCATGAATCTTTTTAGTTCTCAGGAAGAGAATTTAAAACTGAAGACAACAAGCTTTGGTTCATTTTGATTGGTCGTTTAGTTTTCTTGCAATCACACCCGCCAATTTAGAAAAATGATAAAAATTAAAACTCGAGAAAACACGCTTTCAAAGTTTACGGTCAGAAAAAGCAGTTAAACGGAGAGGAAATATATCATTATAATTTGTACTATAGCTTGACCCGGCGCTTATACAAATTCAAAATATTGTTTTAGACGATAATTGAACCTTTTCAGGTAGGTACATTGTTCGGATTTATTCGACCGAGGGGAAAAGCGAGCGCTCAAAATGCCCGAGCGCTTGTATACCTTCTGGACACTCCACTGCGATTAATGCTATATTTTTGAAAATATTTCGAATTTGCCTATAAAACTTTACAGACATATTCTTAGATATATTAGGAAGAGATTTAAGCAATAAAAAAAATTGATTTTTTGAGACTCATAAAACAGGACACTCCCTTAATTATACATGTAATTATTATATTTGGTTTGTATTTACAGTTTTGTGATTACATTACCTATTATAGAGGAGTATAGTATGTATATGAAAAATACAGTTTTTTTTTTTTTTATTATTAAAAGTTACAAAAATCAATCGTATTCTACTTTTACTGATATCCTAATAAACGGCTTTAAAATCATTTTGTAGAAGGAACAAAATATAAAGTTCTTTTTTTACTTTAACTATTTTTTTTAAATTAGATATTTTTTAAATAGAATATTAGTCGATTCGACTAATAAGAACTTCGTATATCGAAAATGTTGACATTTACCTACGATGCCACGATACATTTACTTACAGTTTCAGTTTGTATATGATCATAATATCCAATATACCCAGTAAAATGTCCATAATGAGAATCAAATCCTCGATAAGTAGGGGTAGCATTTGCTCTGAAATGCCCAACATGCCATTTACCTATTAATTTAGTTGAATATCCCAAATCCTAAATATTAAAAATGTATTAAAAATATCAAATTAATAATATTAATTAAATGCATACTTTGAAATATTCAGGAAATATTTTCCCATCTGGCAAAGCTCTTGGTTCCACTGACCCAAGGGGATATCCTTGCATACCTGATCGTATTGGATACTTTCCAGTAAGAAATGCCGATCTAGATGGAGTACAAATTGGTTGGACGTAATGATCATTCATTATAATACCATTGTAAGCCAATGCATCTATATTTGGTGTCGGAATTTGATCACTTCCATGAAAACCAACATCATTGTAACCCTGTTAATATTTTTAAAGTTAGATGTATATGTATATTGAACAGAAGGTAAAACAACTCTCGGTATTACGACAAGGAATTTCGTCCAGACTAGTCTAAACCAAAACGCTTTCATTATGAATTTGTTTGAGCGATTTTACACCACTGAATTCTGCTATGTACTATAAATCTTCAATAAATGCTATATAACTATCATTTTGATTGTAGAAAGTGTTGTTTTTTATAATACCGGACATCCATATATATTATAAATTAATGTCTCTGTGTCTGCCTGTACGTTATTTGACCCAATTATATTATATTGCACGCCCAAGCAGGCTCTGCTTGGAAGTGTGTTCTTCTTTCGTGATAAATTTTTTTTCGTATATAAATTGATAAAATGAGCATTATATCTTAAATTTCTTCAGTAACCCACTTAAATTTTTACATTTTCTGATAGAAAACATTACAGTATCCATTTTTACTTAGTTTAATATCGATTTGTTTTAATTTTCTGTTATAAAAATATAAATAAAGTTCAATTTGTCGATTTAACCCCGTTTTCTGATAGAAACCGCAAACTGCAGGCTACAATTCGAAATCAATTTGCAACAATCCTTTTGAATACATTTAATCTATTATCAGAATAGGACCATATTAAAACTCAAATAATTGGATAAACTAGAAGTACCAAAATTTACAGTTTATTTAAACAAAAATCCATATTTTGACAAGATTTTTTTTTACAAATAGAGTAGCTAGGAGAAGTGCAAGAAATATCCGCTAAAGCGCTACTTACTTCATTTTTAAAATCTTAAATATCTCGGCTTCCGTGTGAGATAAGGGATTCTTTTTCTCCCTAAAACTCCCACCGGGGGATCTAATGTAACTAATTACATCCCTACATACGTGATAGGGGCGAAATAGTAACTCTCGTACGAAGTTACTAGTTGTTCTATAGATAGGCGTACAAATTCGAAATTTGACAAAAAGCAGAATTAGTTATTCTAAATTATTTATTCAATTTGATTAATTTTTTTTATTGATTAATTAATAAACTTACCAAATCATCTGCTATAACAATGACGATATTAGGTGCAGAAAAAGCATTTTCTATAAACAAAAACGTGAATATTACAAGATATATTTTAAATGTATGCATTACAACGGATTGTTTTACTAAAAAAATGTATGCAAGTTTAAAATAATTATAGTTATTAATAAAAAGATAAATAAATGAAGGTAATGATTACATATAAATATAAATATATTAACTAACCCTTAGACTTGAAATTATACGTGCCCAGCGTGACACGTATGTCACGCTGGGCACGATTGGGTTTTGCGTTGCTATAAATTATTTGAAGTCCAATAAGTTTGAAATCATACTTATTTTCGACTCTTGGACCAAATACATCAACAATGCAAATACCAACGTTCTATCTGTATTTTAACAATAATTGTGCAACAATGAAGTTGGGTGTATTATTTACTGATACAAAAATAGCGACACGTTTCTTCTTACAAGGGAACCTTTTCAAGTCGAAATTCGTATCGAGTTTAAACTTTTTATATAGTTAGAGGAGGTCAAGATAAGTAAGAAAAAAATTATCTGCTGCGGTAAAACAGTTTGAGAGGATGAAACACCCCATGAAAATGTGCAAAATAATCATATTTTTTCAAATAACTCTGAAACTAATGAAAATTTAAAAAAATCTACAATGCAAAATGTTTATGATTTTTTATGCTCTTTCGATTGGCGATAGTCAAAATTCGAAAAAATTTAACCTATGAACTGTGGGTGAGATGTGGGGGTTAACGGTTTAATTTTTTCTAATTTTAACTATCGCCATTCGAAAGAGCATAAAAAATCATGAAAATTTTGTATTGTAGATTTTTTTAAATTTTCATTAGTTTCAGAGTTATTTGAAAAAATATGATTATTTTGCACATTTTCATAGGGGTGTTTCACCCCCTTAAACCGTTTTTCCGCAGCTAAGATAATTTTTTTCTTACTTATATTGACCTACTCTAACTATATACAAAGTTTAAACTCGATACGAATTTTCGACCTGAAAAGATTTCCTTGTTAGATAGGTATGAATTGATGATAGAAAAATCAGCAAAATTGGTAACAAAAAAAACTCGAGCACGAATGGGTTAAGAACGAGTGGACCCGCTTGGGCTTCGCACGGGAGTTAATATTTCACCTTCTGTCACGTATGAAGGGTTGTAATTAGTTTCGTTACATCCGGCGGGAAAAATACCACGGGGTGGCTAAAGAATCCCCTATCTCGCATTGGAGCCAAGATATTTACGATTTTTTCTGACTTGATTTATGGGTCAATATTTTTGGAAACTACTTTATACTAGTACTATATAATAATCTTATAGATTGCAGGTATGTACCTTGATAGTTAAAGGGTCAAAACATTAATAAAAATAATATTTGACTTATCGAGAAACAATAGGTGATCTTATTCAAATAATGATTAGATAGAACTACTAGTAAATTGTAAATTTATTTTTAAAGTATTGTAAAATTTGTACCCCCACTAGAAAATAACAAATTATAGTCTGTTTCATTTAATTAAGGGGTTACATACAGTTAGAATTTTCAAAAATTTTAATTTTTTTATTTCATTTTCGTATTGTAGGTACATATATTTAAGTACACACACAGAAAATGTCAAGTCAATCCGGCGATTATATTCGAAGTTAAACGCATATTTGTAAATACGTCTCAGAGCGTTTGAAAGTAGGAGGCCGGAGTTTAGGGGTTATATATAGTTCGAATTTAATAAATTATAGAAGTCTTATCTTAAAAAATTCTTGAAAAAGCCCTTTTTGACTGTATGTAACCCCTTAAGTTTGCAGTAGTTGCCGTGGTTTTTAACGATATTGAATCAATTTTACTTATTTTTTCTTAAAAATATTTGGAGATAATACATTGCTACTATCATTATAGCAAAAAATAGTATCAAAACAGTATGTATTAACATGATTATACTGAGAACTTGAAAAAATATTATTTATTATATTTTCTAGTTAAGAGATATGAATATATATATTGCTCAATATTATAACAATAAAAACTGTTCTTTTCATTAGGTACGTAAATTTATATTTGGAAATTAAAAGAAAATTGAGATAATATAAAAGTTAATTCAGAATAAAGTTCAACAATGTTATTTAGAATACTTACTAAAATGTATATTGTTTTGCCTATCAACAATATCTAATAAATGCAGTTATTATGCAATAATGGCAGTTAACTTATACAAATTAGACCACAGGTAAGAGAAAACATTGAGCAACCTTTTGGTAGATCGTAACATACATATATCATATAAAGATCGTAATATTTTCTACTACCCTCAAAAATATTGACATGACCCATATATTGCTTAAGAACAAATGATTTAGGCTTCAAGTCTATAGATAGGTAGTTAATTTTTTTAAACAAATAAACGGGAAACTATGTTTTGATTTTCGTGTGTTTTTTTTTTAACAAGTAAATATATTTAAATAATAAAGTTATAATATTTAACATAAATGGAGTTATCTTGCTATCCTGAATAAATGCAATCTCATTCTCTTTTATGTTAAGGAGACAAGGGCGCCCACAGAAAATTGCCCAAATTGGGAAGGGGAGGGGGAGCAAAGTTTATAAAAAAATATTTTATGTATAACGAGTAATAACGACTTAACTTAAGTTACCATAATGACGTAAAAGCTGTTTTTTGTTTTTCACAAATAAAAGATTTCATATTCCCCACATTATACATGAAAAGACCAAAAAAAGTCTTCATTTACAAAAAAATTACGCAATTTTGTTTTTGCGTACATTATGCCCAATTGAGCCTTGCTGTGGACGTTCATATAAGGAGATATATTAAACTGACAGTTAATAAAACCTAAAATTTACTTTCAGATGTTAAAAATATATTACTTGTGAAATAGGACATCAATATTATAAAAAAAATACAGGTCTTATTAAAAAATATATATAAAAAAAAAACATAATAAATTTATTAATAATTAATTTACATATTACAATACTATAAAAATAAAACTATAACTAAATTATGTCGATACGTTATCCCTCCAAGGTTTCCACGTGTAGTTAAAGTTCTTTGGATCTGCCAAGAACTGCTCGTCGGGCTGGTTGATTTGTGGTACGAGTCCTGCCCGGTACTCGACTAAAGCCTTCTTCATCCGTCTCACTACGTAAGGGAACAGGGCGGACAAGTCGTGTTCTTCGCAAGGGTCACTTGACATATCGTATAGACATCCTGTGCCTGTAGAAAATGAAGAATTATATAAAAGGCTATAAATTATTATGTCAAAGGCTTTATGGTTGCAATCAATTAAAAAATATATACATATTTCATTATTGTCTCTTCGACAGTGGCGTAGATAGAGGGGGGATTACGGGGTCAATCCCTCCTCATGAATCTACAAAAATTATATGATGATTATGATATTCGAGTATTTTTACCCCCCCCCCCCCCAATCGCAAAAAGCTATCTACGCCACTGCTCTTCAATCATATAAAAATTACTGAATTGATCATAGAGCTTGACTCGAAAACAGAGTCGTGTCAAAAGAAAAAGATAGATAATGATTTGGGATAAACTTGTATTCATTTAAACAGGTGTGTCTGTTTTATTATTCTTAGAAAAAGATATAGATATATCCCAAATGTGCCGCATCTCTCTCACTGTTTTCGAGAAATGTTACACCATTATATGTTAATACAGAATGCACGGTCCATGCTCTATGTTTATGGAATTGATCCAATCAAATTAGATTTTTAAATGTAATTAATATTCTCCTCAATTATGTCATTAATAAAATATCAAAAATGTAACGCGTAGGTCCCGAGAAATACACAAAAAAATTGACTGTCGTTTAAGCTTACATCGTCGATGCAACGAAAATTTTACAGATAACAAAATTTTCTATAGAAAATATTATTCCGGTATATTTCTAAAACTAACAGATCGGAAGTTAGGTTTTGTTCAAAATTACAAGATCAAAATATCGTCTTTTTTGAAAATATCGCAACAAACCTCAGCCATCTATAAAATGTAATATCGGTTTTCAATTTCCAAAAAAATAAAATCACGGATTAACTAAACACTATTGGGAAACTACTCACGGGCTTAGAAGAAATATTTGATTGTAAAATATTTAATATTATTATATATATTATAGCATGTTAGATATTATTTTTTATGAACTGTTAAATGACACCTTTCATAAAATTCAAATCATATTAAAAGAAAGATAGCTGTGAAGCATTTTTTTTATTTGAACACCATATGACATGTATATTTGCAGTTTTCTATTATAACTTTCAAAGAAACAGATTGCAAATAACATGGATAAAAAACAGTATCATGGACTGCGCAATCTGTATTAACAGAATGTGTAAAATTTGGTTCACAAAAGTGAATATGAGGATATAACCCCAACCAATACTCTATTCTTTTTACACTAATGTACTCAAAATACGCTCTATCTCTTTTTGATGTGAATAACATCGAGTGTTTCATGCCAGATACTGAGTGGGAATTTCAGAAACTTGATGTAATGCGCTGAGATCAGTTTGCGCGCTAGCGAAAATTTATAATCAATATCTCTCAATACTTATGTCCGGTATTATAAACGACCTAGCAAAATTTGTTAGCTTGTAAGCACTGTTATAGTATCTATGGATTAGTTATGGAATTTAGAGCAGTGACACTTCAACGTATTGTAACACAGTTGGCGACTCTGACCGTATAAAATAATTATCATAATAGCACAACTGTTTTAATACCGTTGGTGTTTACATACAACGCTTGCGCGAAATCTGTCAAAGTCATCAACAGAACTGTCATATAAGTTTGGTATCTCGTTTGAGAGTGCTTGCTAGCTTGCAAATTTGCTAGGTCGTTTATAACACCGGACATTAGAGTAGCTACCACGCGGGGTTTAGTCTCAAATTATAGATCTCGATTAGGTCTACGAGACACAAGTATAAATCAAAACATGTAACTAATTGTAATGAATGAAAAACTTCATATTATAAAAAAAAATCGTACTTCCACTATTTCGCACATCAAGAAATATTACCTGGTACTTGAGGATTACATGACGGAGGGTTTTTATTCTCCTTGTTTGTAAGACACACGAGTGTAGCTTGACCACGGATGCGTTCGTATTCAACAACACTAGATGGCAGCACGTTCAGTGAACCTAAAGCACGTGCAACGGCACTTCCGCCAACCTCTGACATGTTGTATTCCAGGTTGAACCTGTTGATACGTCCCGATTCGCCGAAGTAGTTGTCGTATTCAGGATGGGATGAAGTTCCTGCAAGGAATAATAGTTATTTGAATTTTGGGGTTTAATAATATATATTTTAACATATTATGAATTGGAATATTTTTAGAAAAAAAAAATGAAAATATCTTTGAGAAGGTGTATCGATAGCTTAAGCTTTGAAATTATTATTTTAGATTTGACATCTAAGAAATATTCTTAATTTTGTCTTTGTTACTCGTAGTTAAGAAATGGTTGACAAATCATCGTAACAATATTATTTAAAAATTCTCTGAATATTGCATTGAGCCTGTTTCATAGAAACATTAGAAAAATTGTTTAAGTCAAAATGGCAATATTTTATTTTATTTTTGGCTTTCATAAATATATACAGCCAGTAAAACATTACAATGCTGTTATCAGACATGGATTACCGGTGGGAAAGGAGGTTATACTGGGATGATCAGGGCAGGAGACACTTATGAAAATGGCAATATATCGTCACCTCAGAGCAAGAATCACAACTCAAAAATTCTAAGTTTTGGGAAATTGCGTTTTTAAACATACATATATAATTTAATGTTACTTTATTTTGATGATTTAGAAAAGCGCTAGCGAATCCAACTTTTACACGCTTAATACTACTAACGTTTGAGCAAAAGCTTTGACTTGTGACAGTTTTTCATAAAAAAATTTGATTAAATTTCCTGGTGGTCACACATGGAATTAACAGTTGTGAAACTCTCGCATAAAAATCTATATCATCTTACTACTCTTCTAATGAGTTTAGCACAAATTCTATATTTTTTGAGTTGTGACCACTCTCGCTCCTAGGTGACGATATATTTTTTAATATTACTTTTTACAGACTTGTTTGACATCTCACTTATGTCTAATAAGCCAAAAAAAAAATCTGAGATCAAATCTAAAAAACTGATACTGTTTATTTCGAATCGCGTTAACATAATTTATATAAAAAAATCAGCACAAAATCTCATAAATTGACCAAGGTTGAAAATATCTTATATTTGTTTTTCGATTTACTTAAGATACGATCATATTTATTATTATTAAGGCTTCTATATACCAGCCAATTTGACATCCATTCTGCAAGGACCCGATTTACCCCCACTCTACACCCTATAAATCGGGCCTGCAGATTGGGTGATGTATAGAGGCCTTTAGATAGCTTATGCGTATAAATAAAATGCTTACCAATAACCAACTTCCAATTATTATATCTCAACGCAGCATTCTTCTCCTTTTCATCAATATTGATCAAAACTTCACTCCTCGGTGACGGGAAGTTATACGCCAAAGACGGCCATTGATCAATACCATCAATCTCTGGATCAAGCAAGCTAACATCACCTCCTGCGGCCGAATAAAGAGTCGGCAACCAATCAGAAACATGGAACAGATCTGTCGAAACTCTAGGAGTCTGCTGTATTGCAGGACTCCAGATAGTTGCGACACTTCTGACTCCACCTTCCCAAAGGGTATGCTTGACTCCTCTTAGTGGCCAGTTGGAACCCCAGTTACGGTTTTCTCCTACTGTTGGAGCTCCGTTATCGGATATGAATAAGATGATGGAGTTGTCTAACATTCCGTTGTTCTTGAGTGCAGTTACGATTTCTCCTACGCTGTCGTCTAACTTGGAAACCATGGCTGTAATAGATGTTTAATTATTAGTGGGCTCTCACATCAGAGCAATATAGCAATATAGAAACTAGCAACTTATAACTAGCGATATTATTGCTATCGGTCAATATAGAATCGGACATATTGTCTCACACCAAAGCAATATTATATCGCTATATTGCTAGTTTCTAATTGGTTGTTACTTTATTGCTATATTACTATATTGCTCTGGTGTGAGAGCCCACTTAATTTTGAGTTGAGTTTTAATCATTTGATAATAAACAATAGGCATGATGGCTAATTTTAAAAAGCTGTTCTATGATGTTCTTATTACCAAAAAATACTTATTTTTGCAGAACATATAGGTTTAATCGCAAAAATTGACGCCAAAACGCTCGCAGGTTACATTTCAGAGTTGGGACGTCACACTCGTTGTCAACATTTAGATTTAGACAATAATTTAATTATTTTGTGTGTTAAAAATGAAGTCCAAAGTATATGTTCTTAAATAAGGTTTGTACCTAATAATCTTGTTCTTGTAAGAGGAATTGATATTTGTTTAAAATAATAGTAAATCACTTTGACGTTTACTGATGCGTGACGTCATTCTCGCTGATTGGTGTTTCATTTAACATGGTGGATTGCTGTATTTTGCATTTTTATTTTAGCAAAAATTATATTAATCTCGCTTTTAATATAAAAATAAATACATTTTTTAGAATCTTTTTAACCTATTTCATTATTTAAAATCATAATTTCAATGATACTTTGTTAGTGGCATCATGCCTATTGGCAAAAACTATTGTTATGACTAATGTTGGTTTTAAAGAGGCGGGGAGAGCTTAGACGACCACCCGTTTTTTTATTGATTGAGATTCACGTTTTTTAAGTTTTTTTTTCATAATTGAGGTGTATTTGGATGATATGATGCTTATTTTATAATAGGTAATTATTTTTAGATAAAACAATCAAGTTTGCGTGATCAATTATAAAAGTAATGAATAAATCCTTGGAATTTAGAAACATGAAGATTTTTAATGATATTAAAAACTATCCTCTAATTTGATATTGAATTTATCTTCTTTAAAATTACTTATTTATTGGCGTTGCTTGATAATAAGTTGATAACTTTTTAATTGAATTTCAATGTGCATAACTATGTGCATATCATATATTTATTCAGTAGGTAATAAATAATCTTTGCACTATAACCTTTCGATAGATCGATGATTTCATTCTTAAAAATGATTATTATAAAAAAATGGGAAATTACTAAATTATCTTCACTTGCCGTACAAAAAATGTTATAAAAATTTCCACCCATTTGTTAAGAGACGAAGTATAATCTTCAACACGTAAAATTAACGAATAAGTTAAAAAAATACAGTACGGAACTTTAGTACGTGAAGCTCGACTCGCACTTGACAGTTTTTTAAAATTTAATTAGTACGCAAACAAAAAACTCATTCGCTACTGTTTTTGTTACCTACTCACTATACCGGGTGGCCCAAGTAAAACGAAACGGACGCGCTTTTGGTCATTTAAAATAAGATTTTGAAGAAAAGCTCGAACACGTCGATTTTGGTTTCAAGGGGGGCATCTTTTGCTATAAAATTTTCTTTTTATCTTTGCAACCCTCAGTGCTATGAGGACGACCCTTAAAATTTTAAATAGCATCATAGGGCAAGTGATACATCATTTGAAAGATTTTTTCATTCTAAATACGGTGTTTTTTTTAATCTGTTTAGTTTTAGTCAAGTTATTTACATTTTGAATTCCATAAATGCAATGATTTTCTGATAACAAATATTTACGACTAAAATCCAAAACAAAGTAGGCTTATTTATCAAATTATTCAAAAACATCCAATTTGGACATTTGTTGAATTAAAATTTTGGATGTTGGTAAATTTTTAACTATTTAGCACGTAAAATATACGAATAAGTTTAAAAAAAAAACTACGCTACGGGACACTAGTACGCGAGATTCGACTCGCACTTAACATTTTTTAAATTTAATTTTACACAAAAAAAAACTTTCATACGCAACCGTTTTTGTAACTCACTATATTATATCATACAGAGAAACTTGATTAAGTGGAACTTGGATAAGTGAAAAACTTCTATAACTAGAATTCTTACTGAGGTCCCGTCACTTCTACATCTGCAATTCTATAACTGGGTAAATGAGACACCTCTTTAAGTGGGATAAAATAACTGGTCTCTTGAGATTCCAATGATTCAGGGTTCACTGTATTTGCTACTTACCAGCATACGTTCGTCTATTTGGGTTTATGACGTGCCTCATTTGATCAATTCGCTCCTGCGGGGCCTCGACCAACTTCCCGATGTTTCCAGAGTGTGGCGCTTGATGTGCCACGACCATGAACAGTGGCGCTTGCCTTTGGTCGTGACCGATGATCGTACTGACCGCCTCGCGCGTGAACATGTCGGTCACGTACTCTCCGGCAACTTCCCAGTCGGTTGTCAAGTTCCGGACCATATCATAGCCGTCGTAGTCGATGTCGTTTATCTGAATATACATTTAAATTTAAGATATTTTTAGCGCAACCCACTTATATGTTAGATTTTTTCCGTCCGTCTGTCTTCCACTGCGAGATCTAGGTCCCCTGACCACCTAGATACCTCGGGTTTTCGCTAAATGGTAGGTATGTGGTTCAATTTATTTTACAAATTTTTCGGGTCATGACCCTCCTTCCTCAACATTTTTTATACGTGGCTTCATGTACCTCGTTGGACTCGGGATTGATTCACAAATCGATTGGCAAGGGTATTTTTGAGTTGTGTGGTTTTTGATAATTTTTTTAGAATAACAAAATTTTTATTGAACAAAAAACATATAATCAAGTATCAATGTTTTAAATTTTAAATTAAGCAGTAAGGATTTCTCCACGATTTTATATATTTCTTATAATTTTAGTGTATGTTAATTTTAATTTTGCGAATAAAAATGTTTTTTAACTTCAAATATTTGTTTTACATAGTTTTAATAACAACAGGTAGAGTTGCCCCCCACATCTTTTTATGGGTTCCTAGGCCACATGTGTTTTGGCGGGCTCCCTCAAACCATCATTTATACAATTTAATAACAAAATTGAAAAACAATTAGTTTAAGTCATAGGTGTCCAACCTTTTGACCCTCGTGGGCCGCAGAGCGTAAAAAAATAGCGAAAAAAATTGTTAAGGGCCGCAAAAAAATTTTATGACCTTTTTTTTTTGACTTGATTAATTTATTTATATCTCTGTAGTATGTACACTATCTATACTACTTTATAACACAACAAATCTGAAGACCTTTTTTTACTTGATATCGACAATTATTTACATATTTTACTTTTTTTTATCTTTATATTTTATATAAAATCTTATGCGGGCCGCACGAAATGTGCTCGGGGGCCGCAGGTTGGACAAGCCTGGTTTAAGTCATCATAATAGTGAAAGATTTTTTGGGTGAGGGGGATAAATGCCCCCCCCCCCCATTAAACCCATACTGGAATTTTTTTTTGAAGAAGGGGGTGTATTGTAGTTAATTATTAAACTTTCCTCTTTTTCGTGTCTGGAATATAATAATCCTATTATTAAATTATTTATATCCAGATTATTTAAAATTATACATATTTTGTAATTTGTAAGGTGTGCATGTAACATGTAATTATAATAAATGTGATTGTATGGAATGTTAATATCAAAAATTATATACAATTCTTTTATTGAATTATTATTACTTGTTACACTCCCTTTTACTATCCCGACCTTCTATTGTTTTCTTGTGATTTTATTTAAAAGTACTTGTACAACCTTACCATTTACCTTTAATTGAAATGCAATAAAAACAATCGGTAATAATATTATGAAGATAACTGTTTTGTTGGCCACGACATGATTTTTTTTATAATACAATACATCAATATGCAAAACCGAATATCTTAAAAACGGTTAGTTATTTTAGAAAAATAGATAGAACATAAAATATGTAAAATAATATTTTCTATAATTTTTATTAACGACATTTTTTTCTATTGCAATGAATTTTAAAAATAATTGATAAAAATAATTTATTTATAAAATACAGTAATCGCATTTTCGTTAAAAACGTTAAGTGTCTTCAATGTTTTAATTTGCATATATATTAGACAATATCTAAAAATACTTGTTAGTAATCATCATTACGTATAGTAAAAATAACTCTGTGTTTAATTTAAATCATTATTTAATACCAAATAATTCGCCTTGACATTAAATGTAGGTACTTTTTATTTAAGAAGATGTGTCATTCTTTATTAAACAATGAATGGTAATAATAATTTTATAGCCAATAATTATAAAAAAAATACTTATTGTTATTCTACAGAATTATTTACAATAATTTTTAATTAGCTAGAAAAGCAAATAAAATTGTTTAAAAGAGGGCATCAGATGATGTTATCATAATTAGTTTTACCCCTAGCTGCCACTGTGGGGTACTAGGCGCCCCACATTTTTTCAACTACAATGTAAGCTGTTTAAATTTTATAAGGTTTTCAATTTTTTAAATATATTAAATATTTTATATTCTTTTAAATAACCTCTTGAAGTGCATTCCGTATCGTTTGAAGATGATAAAAGAATTTTGTTGAATTGAAATACTCGATAACTTACGAGTAGTTAGCATTTTAGTGTCTGGGGTACGAGGTGACCCCACTATGGTAGGTATGTTATTCTGGAGAAATGGAGTAGCTAAGGGTTTATTGAAGATCAGGTTTTTTTTTCATTTAAAAAAATACAACCTTTATATGACCCCCAGATCTCCACTTATGTAAAAGGGCTAGCGAAATTTGTTAGCTAGCTAGTACTCACAAATGAGATATTAATTTTGTGATTCGTACATAATAATTTGCATGTCACTACTGTTTTAATACCGTTAGTGTTTACATACAACGCGTGAGTAAAATTTATCAAACCATAAAGCATTCATGAAACTTCAAGAGAACTGTCATATAAGTTTGAGAGTGCTTGCAAGCTAGAAAATTTGCTAGCCCTTTTATGATACCGGATATTAAAATAATTTTGATGCTACCATCTGGTATCTCTTTTTAGACCATTTTGTCCGAAATATTTTTTTATTATTTACTTTAGTTTTCTTATCATTAGCCTAGGTTAATTAATATATAACTACTCTTGAAATATGTATAGAATCAGAAATTATCTTGTTCCATTAATTTATTAAACCAGGTGAATCATAAAATCAGTTTTTGATAAATGGTGCGATATTAGACACACTTCCTCTACAATATGTTTTCCAGTAACTAATAGAAAACAAAATCTACTAATATATATTTTTTGTGTAGGTGTTTATTACTTTCTATTACATCGATACTGGTAAAACTAGCATTAAGTCAACATTTTTTTACAGTTTCTTTTTTACCTTAACATTTATATAATGTTAAAAATAACATATATCTTTATAATAACATAAACAACTTACCGTTATTTCTTTGATGTAATCATAGTAGCTGACATATCCAGTCAAATACCCTAAATGGGAATCGAACCCGCGGTATGTTGGTGTATCATTTGATCTGAAGTGACCCAAATGCCATTTTCCGACCAGTTTTGTCGAGTAGCCCAGATCCTATTAAAAAGAATTTATTATTAATTTTAAATCTTCGTTGAAAAAATATTTGTCAATGATATTTTTTAACATAGAACTATATTTTCCACTTCGCGGCGTGGCGGAAGAACGAATATAATAAATAAAACGGGCAAGTGCTTGTTGGGCACGCACATGATAGGGTTCCGTAGTCATTCTCACTACGATTTATAAAAAAATAGTTTTTTTTACAAAATTTTCGTGACCGATGGGTTAAAATCAAAAAGTCATTTGGCTTTTATTATTTCATTTTACGAGACCTATCAAATGACACCCCACTCAATGGGGTAAATGAAAAAAATGTGACTTCACTTTTCAATCTATGATAGGGGGGCCCAAAATATTTTTGACAATGTTCGTTATAATTTTCAGTGAAAGTACTAATTAAAAGCTACATTCTGAATTTTTTTCAGATTTTTTGAATTGATAGTTTAGAAAATAGAGGGGGGGGGACGCTCTGACAGCGACATTAAAAAGCAAATATTTCGTGACTGAAGGGTTGAAATCAAAAAGTTATCTGACATTTTTTATTGCATTTTAGGAGACCTATTAAATGACACCCCACTCAATGGGGTAAGTGGGGAAAAAATGAGAGTTCACTTTTCAGTCTATAGAAGGGGGGTCCAAAATATTTTTGACAATGTTCGTTATAATTTTCAGTGAAAGTACTAATAAAAAGCTACATTCTGGAATTTTTTTCAGATTTTTTAAATTGATAGTTTAGAAAATAGAGGGGGGGGGACGCTTTTTTAACGACTTTGGAGAGAAAATACATCGTGATCGAAGGGTTAAAATCAAAAAGTTCTGATACATTTTTTGTTGCATTTTAGGAGACCTTTCTAACGATGTCCCACTCAATGGTGTAGGTGAAATTTTTTTTTTGAAAACACTTTTCATTTTATGAAAGGGGGGTCTAAAAATTTTTTATTTTCAAAAATCTTATTATTTCTGTTTTTGGTTCATCAATCTACGACCGTATACCAAATTTCATCTTATTATCTCAAAATTTTTGAAGACGGACGGACGGACGGACGGACGGACGGACATGGAGAAACTATAAGGGTTCCTAGTTTTCTACGGAACCCTAAAAATGTCACACTTTAAAGCTTATTATATTTCCGGAATAAAGAATCGTAAAGCCATAAATATATATATTTTTAAAATTTACTGTATTTTTTTTATTTTATCTCAGAAGATTTGGTATACATTTTGAAATTTTATAGAAAATTAAATATTTAGTAATAAATATGTTATACATTTTATGAAGGAGGGGATTTGGATAAAAATATAAGGGCGACAACATTTTCAATAAATAATTAATTGTCCCTTTAAAATTTAATAAAGTACTGGGTGGAGGTCAAATGTCTCACGCCTCTCCCTTTTTACATGATAGCGCCTATGAATGAAAGTAAATATTCAAAAAAAAGTGTGTTAATGGTTAATACATATGTGTATATATAATAATATATTAATGTCATAGTCATATGTAATATTTAAATGATCATTTCTTATCTCAGACTTGAAAGTAGTAGATATTTTTTTTATATTTGAAAATGAAAATACAGTGCCTATAGCAGTACTGTTATTTTAAATTGTGAATGAATTATTAACAAATGAATTGTGTAACAAAAATAGATTTTTTTTCAAACTGCACTTAAAAAAAGCTTGCTCGTTTGGAATGAATTTTATTTGTTTTTATTGTTTGGGATATGACATATGTATATACGGATATGCAAATATTTTCAGATACTATTTCGGTTACTTAACATTTGTTTTTGCCCGTAGTTTGTGTTTCTGGGCTCGGGTTTTGTGGGTTAATATTTGATTATTTCGGATATTGTTTCAATAACAATTATTACAGAGCTATGTAGTACTATGTTAGTACTTACTTTTAAATATTCTGGCAATATTTTCCCTGCAGGTAACGAACGAGGTTCTGTTGAGGTAATTGGTTGTCCTTGCATACCTAAATAAATAAAAAATAAAATAAAATAAAGGATGATTTACAACTAGTCTAAAAAAATTTAACAGTAACAACTCAGGAAAAAAAATGAAGAACAAAAAAATACACCCCTGGTCTAAATTACTATTGTTTGATACTGGAAATAGATAACACGTATTAATACTAAACCGGTTATCAATTTTCATAACTCTACCACAAAGGGTGCTCTAGTTATTAAATAAACAGTAATTTTAAGCGGAATATTTGATAGGCTGTAGCTCCCTCACGAAGAATTTTGGACATATGGTCACACAAGGTTTTTTGCTTAAAATAACATCCTCGATCTGCTGTTTTTTCTTACACTAGTTGTAAATCAACCTGTATATTATGTGAATATTTTTCATCATACATCAACCAAAAAAAAAAAATGATTTCTAGGTACAAAATGTTTTTTTATAAGTTTATTGAATACTGAAAAAACTTAGACCCACGTATTATGAAAATATTACGGAACTATCTACATATTACATATGTATATACAAGTCTTATAATGAAATTAAAAATAGAATTCATTACAAGTATCATGTCATTTGCATATTTTAAATAAACATGCATACAAAAAAATATAAACTACGTACATACACTTAAAAGAAATTCTTTGGATATCTAATAACTTTTACTTTTTGAAAGTATATAAATCATATATTTACAAAATGAATTTTTACAATGAAAGTTAACAATATTTAATATCGTTACACGCAAACTAATTTGAATAAAATATTTTTCATTTCGTTATCAATAAAAAACAATGTATTTTCTAAAATAGACAATAATTTAGCACGTTGCGTATCCGTGTTTAAAATATACTAATTTTCACCAACGATTTACGCATTTTCAAACAGTATTTTTTTTTTCAGTAATTAATATTTATGTATAAAAAAATCTTTAATTTTTTATAATTTTCCACATATGATAAACTAAAAAAAAGAACACCAAACTTATTTCACTTATTTTATTTAAATTCCTAGATTCCCTAGTACAGTAGTTCTAAAACTATGGTCCACTGACATTTTGCCGAGGGTCTGTGAAACATGTTTGGCATACGTTAAAGTACTTTTACATTTCTATTTACCAGTGATTAATTAGTATCTAACGACCTTATTTGTTTTTTTTTTATCAGGGGGGGGGGAGTCTGTAAAAAATAATTGATTGTTCAAAAGGTGGTCCCTAGACTACATAAGATTAAGAATTAAGATCCGCTGCCCTATTTTTAATACAGTGACTGAAACTTTTTTGTACATACATTGATGAAATTATAAAAAAGAATAGATCTTGAAATAGCAGATTTAAACATTTAGAGGTACCCTGAATCAGGCCCGACTGGGAACTCTATACGGCCTTTTTATTTTAAATAAAAATTGTAGAGAATGTTATCTATAATCTATGTTCTGTTTATTTTTCTTGAAAGCTTTTTTTTTAAATATTTTTGATATTCGTTTCTGTATAATTATGTATAAAAAAGTTTTGTGGTGACCACATTAGTTTATATATGTGGGGACACGTTAAAATAAAATTAAAAACTTCATGTTTTTTTATGGAGCTAGATTTTTTTACATAAAAAAATCATCAAATTTATGTCTTTATTATTAATTTTAAAAACATGTCTCTTACCTAAATGGATTGGATATTTTCCAGTCATCAATGCTGATCTAGATGGGGTACATGATGGTTGTACATAATGATCATTCATGATGACTCCATTATAAGCCAATGCATCTATGTTAGGTGTTGGAATTTGATTGCTTCCGTGAAAACCAACATCATTGTAACCCTGAAAATAAATAATTTTTACCGATTACTATCGAGAATAATCAATAAACATGAGGAATTTGAATCAATGTTTTGAGATTAAATATTAATTTTGAACCAAATAAACCAAAGAAAATAATCTAAGACAAGAAAAAATATAGACCTGTGTTTCTGGGAATAAGCCATGTCGATTTGGTTATTTTATCAGCCAACTGTAATAGGCGATAAAATATTAACTGATAGAACGACCAAATCGACACGGCTTGTACCCAGGAACCCAAATCTAGTAAAAAATGTAAATATATTATATTAGCCTATACGTTGTTTTAATTTTAATAGTTTCTTTTGTAAATTTTGTCTCTTTCTGCCTGTATCTTTTGACTTGAAACTAAAACTATTGAACTAATTTTAATAAAACTTTCTTTGTAGCAACTAAAACCCCAAATTCTTTATTTCAATTTTTTTTAATTTAACTAACACTAAATCCTAATAAGCATAAATATAATAATTTAAGTTCAGAATTATAATACCCCCCCCCCCTCTTCTTTTTGTCATCAAATTCTCTGTCATACTCTCCAAACAGCAGCCTTCTAAAGAGCGACCGCTCGCATGAAATCGTTAGTTAAATATTTAAATGCGTGTTTCTCGAAATGAAATTTTTCAAATTTGCTGATATTGTAACTCAAAGAGCAATTCTCCGATTTACTTGACATTTGAACTGAGTACTCTTGAATATATTTACTCTACAATGAACTAGGATATTTTTGATTGGATGAAAATTGACGATTTGGCATTAAAAATAAGACCATTTTACAGACTTTTTTTCATAACTACACCATTTTGTTAGATTTTGATATTTTTCGAAAATCGTAGGTTATCGTACAGAAAATACCTTCCAGTTTAACGACATTTTTTATTGTTTCAATTTCAACTACTTCATCGTCCGCAGTGGAGGAGATTTTTTTTTGGCGTCTCCGAAGACAGCGCTTAGATATCGATATTTTTACGTGAAAAATTATGGAATACACCTCTAATATAGCTAAAAATATTCTCAACTTTCCAAAATATTTCATTCAATATTTTTCTTCCAAAAAATTTCCGAAAATCACCCAAATTTCCAGCGTTCACACTGGTATAGCCCCTTAAGAGGTTATATACAGTTAGAATTAAAAAAAAAAATCGTTTTTTTTTATTTCATTTTCGTAATGTACATATATTTAAGTACACACATAGAAAATTTTAAGTCAGTACGGCGATTATTTTCGAAGTTACACGTACATTTGTAAAGACGTCTCATAGCGTTTGAATGTAGGAGGCTGGAGCGGCAGCGTGTTTTTCTCAAATCTGCGATTTTAGAGTCGGTGACCACGATTCCTCGGAAACGGCTGAACCGATCAGTCTCAAATTTTAACACTAGTTTCTTAAGTAGGTATATTTTTTTAGTAATTAATCGAAGGTTTTTTCTCGTCGATAAATATTTTTTTTTTATAAACAATGTAAGGTCAAAATTTTTGTCAAAATCGCGAGAAGCCGCCATTTTGTCAAAAAATTTTGCTTATTTTGCTTATTCCTTTGATTAAGTACAAGATTATAGATAACTTTAACGAAATCCGTTTGGGTTTTTTATTTTAAATGATATCCAGTCCAGATATATCGAGGTCACGGCAAGGCGCCTTTTTTGAGAGGACCTCCCGTAGAACAGCTGTAGCAGCTTTCGAAATTATTATTTTTACAAATAAAAAATGTTAAAATACAATGAAAAGTTACCATAATATGTGTACAAATTTTTACATTAATAAATTTAAAAGTCTTCTCTTCAAAAAATTCTGACTGTATATAACTCCTTAAAGAAAGTTTATAAATGATATTTCCTAAGAAAACAAAAATAATTTCAGTGGAAGTAAAATAAATCTACATATTATTTAATTGTTCTTCTTTTAATTTCTGAACGACTCACATTAAGTAATTAAAAATTAAAATATCATCAAAGTGTAAAAAAAGAAAGTTTGTAACTAATAACAAACACACCATTATAACCTTTACTAACCGAATTCATTTTTTATGAATGATATATTAATATTTAAATTAAATACACACATGATGTTGAAATACAGTTTTTTTTTATCTCATAGAATCACATATCAGTGATGAATTTCATAAGTATTTTTAATTAATGATCTGATTGTTCGACGGCTTGTATGTTTCGTAAAAAAGAAATTCGTCTCGAAATAATAAACATATAAGTCGATTGTTTTATGTTATGTCAATAATTATCATTGAATAATATGTTAAATATTGAATATATGACCGTGTAAGTGTATGAAATGTATTCAATAATTATCTGGGAAAATGCATGAACCTATTAATTGTAATAATTGTGAAAATGGATCGTGAAAATGAAAGCTTATTTGTGTGATATGAAATTTCGTAATATCATTGTCTTGTTGATATTTTTTTGATCGACAATTAATTTTGTTTTCGTTGTGTAATAAATATGAAATATCTGTCATGGGAGCCACGGGATTTTCATATACGTAATATTGACAGTGAATTGTGTACGTGGTTCTTATTTTATTGTAACATATTTTTGATAAACTCATAAAAGATAGAATAAAATGAATGGGACATAAACTATATATAATAATATTCTCTACATTATGTATCAAAATAATTTTTTAATCGTAGTTCTAAATCGGAAACTGATGTTTACTTTTGTCAATTTTGGAATTTTCGAATTATTTTTAAAATAAGAAAAACATGATTTAGATAAAAAATGTCGAATTTGTTATTATCGATAATTTATTATCCATATATTTTTTTTCCAACATTTATGATTTAGACAGAATTTTTTTTAGCATCACCCGCACTGTTCACTCCCAGTATTACGAATAAGAAATTTCCATGGTACCTATGACAAACAAGTACACTGTTCAATATCTGCAATACGTATAAGAAAATCCCATGACACTCATGACATATATTCTTCTCTGTTATGAACGATTTGAAATATTATTTAAAATGTTTTTTTCAAAAATTTGCTTCTTCGAATAAATAAATTATAGGAAATATTTTTATGTAAACTTTTTAATCTTATATTTTTTCTCTAAATTACACTGTTTCAAAAATAATTAGAAATTTTTTATAAACATCAGAGAATATCCGTATCCGACTGAAGAATCGTTTTCAAAAATAGGAGGTTTTCTTTCCAGGTAATAATTATTAGAGATGCCACGAATAGTGATTTGGCCGAATACCGAATACCGAATATTCGGCTAGGCTCTCGGCCGAAGCGCCGAATATTCGGCCACCGAATATTCGGCGACACTTAGTGCATTTCGCGGGCGTATTTGTTTCATTTGCGAGTAGGTCGTGTCACATTAATAATCATTATTGACGAAAATTTTAAGTCAATAATGATTAATTTCAATAATTATTATTATTTTTGAGAAAAATAAAATATTTATTTTTTTGTAATTTTATGAATAACTTTTACTTTACCAAATAACAAAAAAAGAGGACAAAAGTTTCGAAAACTTAAAAAAAGAAGACAAAAAGAAGACAAATTTTCTATAGAGGACAGTTGGCCAAAATAGAGAACTGTCCTCTTCAAAATAGGACAGATGGTCACCTTAATATAATATACTGTATATAGTATATCTTAAAAAATATCACTGTTTGTTCGTGAAAAGCTTTACGAAATGGCACCATTTAATAAAAAATCACCTATTTCGGGAATATAATAAAATTTGTAGTGAAGACAATAAACTGGCAGATCTGTGTAACAACAAATGCAAAAAAAAAATTTTCATTCATCATAACTTACCACTGATAGATTTTAAGTATTAAATATGCTGATTTTTTGTAAAAAAAAAATTTGTGAGTAATATTTATTATGTGCTTTTTCACAATTTGGTATTCGGTATTCGGCCGAATATTGAGAACTATTCGGCCGAATACCGAATAGTAAAAAAAGTAGCCGAATAGGCCGAAAACCGAATAGTAACCGAATATTCGTGGCATCTCTAATAATTATTCATAAATATAAAATTTCATCCTTCTACGATTTGTGGTAATTGCGTTACAACTATGAAAATTAGACAAAATTCAAATAGGGGCATTTTAAAACTTGTAATATCTACTTTTTAAAGATTTTTCTCGATTTAAATTGAATTGATTTTTTTTATGTTGGATACCTATCAATGAATTGAAACCGATAAAGGGAAAATATATGAAAAATGATGAATTATTTGTGTACAATATATCAAAAGTTTTTTTTTTTACTGACCCTATAGCTACGCTACTGTTGCACCCACATCAATAAATTAATATGTATCAATAAACAAACCATTATAATGCAATCATATAATCAAAACTATTTACTACTTCTACTGTGTATTTCAGGGCTGCCAACTCAAAATTTAATTTCTAAACCAAAAGTACAAAATTGTATTAGCAAAAGTAATCTAAATTTTTAAAAATAAATTAAAAACACTATCTTTTATCTCAAAAACTGGCTTGAAATAAGCCCATCGAAATTTATTCTACTTTCAGGGGAAAAGCCACTGTAACGGCTCAAAAAATTATCAATGTTTGGGAATTTTTTTTGGCAGATACCTATTACTAATTATTTTAGGATCGGATAAGGGACATTTCAGTTTATTTAATACCATTTTTTATTGAAAAATATTAAAAATTTACAAAGTAATGAGTAGAGATGCCACGAATATTCGGCAACTATTCGGTATTCGGCCTATTCGACTACTTTTTTACTATTCGGTATTCGACCGAATAGTTCTCAATATTCGGCCGAATACCGAATACCAAATCGTGAAAAAAAGCACATAATAAATATTACTCAAAAATTTTTTTTTACAAAAAATCAGCATATTTAATACTTAAAATCTGTGGTAAGCTATGATGAATGAAAAATTTTTTTTTGCATTTGTTGTTACACAGATCTTGCTATCACACAACAAACAAACTGCCAGTTTATTGTCTTCACTACAAATTTTATTATATTCCCGAAATAGGTGATTTTTTATTAAATGGTGCCATTTCGTAAAGCTTTTTACGAACAAACAGTGATATTTTTTAAGATATACAGTGTATTATATCAAGGTGACCATTTGTCCTATTTTGAAGAGGACAGTCCTCTATTTTGGCCAACCGTCCTCTATAGAAAACGTGTCTTCTTTTGTCCTCTTTTTTTTGTTATTTGGTAAAATAAATGTTATCCATAAAATTACAAAAAAATAAATATTTTATTTTTCTCAAAAATAATAATAATTATTGAAATTAATCATTATTGACTTAAAATTTTCGTCAATAATGATTATTGATGTGACAAGACCTACTCGCAAATGAAACAAATACGCCCACGAAATGCACTAAGTGTCGCCGAATATTCGGTGGCCGAACATTCGGCGCTTCGGCCGAGAGCCTAGCCGAATACTCGGTATTCGGTATTCGGCCAAATCACTATTCGTGGCATCTCTAGTAATGAGCCTCGATGTGACGACCAAAAATAAATTTTTCTCCATGGTTCTATCGTAATTTCGAAATGGGTCATCGGAAAAAAATAGCTAAAATAATCTAGATTTTTAACAATAAACTATTTTTATTGGATAATATATGTTTTAAAAAACACTGTCTTTAATCTCAAAAACTATCTTGAAATATGTTAAATTGGCAACCCTGGTTTATTTCCAGTAATAAATAACCCCATCGAAATTTCAAGATACTACTTTTTATGCACATTTTTTATTTAAGAACCCGAACTAATAACAACAACTCACTACAAATATATTTATGGTGATAAACAATTTGAAGGTTATGATTCACACAGTTCTTATTGGATTATACAATAAATACATGTAGGTAGTTAATTAAAATTATCTGTCAGATCTACATATACTTGTAGTTTGTTCCTTTTCTAAACATATGTATGTTTGTGAATACAGCATTAATATTAATGCGTCCGTACAGGAAAAACTAACGTAACCTAAATAAATCAGATGTGTCGGGATTTTTAAGTGGATTTAATGTTAAGATGCATTTTTAAACTGACGTTCGTTTTCGAGCGTCAAATATTGTCTGAATAGTATGATTTTAAATGATGAAATAGGTTAAAAAGATTCTAAAAAATGTATTTATTTTTATATTAAAAAGGAGATTAATATAATTTTTGCTAAAATAAAAATTCAAAATAGAGCAATCCACCATGTTAAATGAAACACCAATCAGACAGAATGACGTCACGCATCAGTAAACGCGAAAGTGATTTTTATTTTAGACAAATATCAATTCCTCTTACAAGATTATTAGGCACACACCTTATTTAAGAACTTATATACTTTGGAATTCATTTTTAACTCACAAAATAATTAAATTAACTCTGAATGTTTGATTATTGTTGACAAGAAATGTGACGTCACAACTCTGAAATGTAACCAGCGAGGGTTTTGGCGTCAAATTCAAGATTAGTTTTAAAAGAGTCAATTTTTGCGATTAAACCTATATTTTCTGCAGAAATAAGTATTTTTTTGGAAATAGGAGACACGTAAAATCATCATAGAACAGTTTTTTTTTAAATAGTCATCATGCCTATTATTATTCGTTCAGATGTTGAAGGGAGAAACAGCGGTAAAAACGCAGCGTTAATACCTGTCTGACATTTATGTTTTTATGGGGTCTTTGACGTACATCTATCCGAATTTTCTAGTGATTGATTTGCTTTTCAATTAGCTCATCAAAATGAATAAACAATGTTTCTTAGCAATTTCAATTGATAATTATAATAATTATAAGTTTAACTCAGTTCAACCTTTTTCATTTGATGCTAGAGTTCAAAATCTATCACGTGACTACTTTTGACATGAAAATGTTTATATTTTATGAAATAGACAATTTTGTTGCGGTTAAATGCGGTTTCTTTTCAGTTTTTATGGACAGATAATAAAAAGTTGTTCAATTATATTACACTACTAGCTGTTAAGTACTCGCAACTTTGTTCGTGTGAAATTAGATTAGTTAGGAGCTATCAGATATAAAATCCATGAAGAAGAACAAGAAGATTTCTGTTATGATAATCGATAAAACAGGTCGTGCGTACAAATGTCACATACTCATTTTTATTTATTTATTTAAAGTTTAGTCGTGAAAAAGCTTACAGAGAGACAGATACACTTTGACATTTATAATATTAGTATGGAATACG
The DNA here is from genome assembly GCA_949319165.1 of Sialis lutaria. Lineage (NCBI taxonomy): Eukaryota > Metazoa > Arthropoda > Insecta > Megaloptera > Sialidae > Sialis > Sialis lutaria. The sequence goes on from OX439241.1 coordinate 22,279,761, forward strand.
ATATTATTCATAAAATGTTTGGATATTTGAAATATTAAAACGTGGGGTGAGAAAAAACAATTCATGTTAATATTGGACGATTTTTAATGCGGGACAGACGACTCAAATCCGAGTCTGTCCGGAATATCTGAACACTTTATAATTAGGCTTCACATTCAGACGAAACTGTATGTATTTTGACGAGACCGAGACGATGCAAGATTGTAAACAATTTCTATCAACATCAGAGTCTATATCCGTTATTATAAAGAAGTTAACAAAACTGTAAACTAACAAACAATTTCAACTGGGTATTAATCTGTGTTATTATCTATGGATTTGTTTTAGAGTTTAGATTAGTAATACTTCAAATTATTTTGACATAATTGGCGACTGTGAACGTACAAGATAATTTTTATAATATCACCACTGTTTTAATATCGATGGTATTAACTTAATGCGCGTGCGAAAAACTTGTCAAATATTTCATGAAACTTCAAGAGAACTGACTCTGATCGTAAAAAAATAATTTTCATAATATCACTATACTGTTTTAATACCGTTGTTGGTGTTTACATACAACGTGTGCGCGAAGCTTGTCAAAGTCTTCAGAAAAATTAAAGATTTATAATGAAGTTTGATATCTCATTTGAGAGTGCTTGCCAGCGTGTAAATTTGCTAGCCCTTTCATGACACCGGACATTAGTTTTCATCATAATGTCTACTAAGACTCTGATGATGATAGCATTGCTATTGAAACATGTGTTAGTCTAAACTCTTATAATTTTTATGATTAGAAGATTTGTACATATTTGATAAGTCATAGCCTTTTTGTCTGTTCTTTATGTATCCCATAAAAATATGTTTATAAAACCAAGTAGGTACAGTCTGATGCCCATTATTCCGAATAAAAACCCTTATTTACTCTATATATTTTTAAAAAGATTTTTCTCGATTAATCTGGTATTCAAATAAGTACTTATTTTTACAATCAATAAAAAGTAAAGCTACTTTTTGTTTCTGCAAGATTTACATGATAAATAGCTTTTTATTGTTTGTCTATGAAATAATTCATAGCCCAAAAATCTTAATAGTTACAGTATTAAGTTTCCTTCTTTATATATTTATAGTAAATACATAAATGCATGTTCATGTTAGATATAAATTAAAAATTATAAATGAACACACGTTTTGTCTGATAAACAACATGGGAAAGCCGACATCAAGTGGATAGAATTATAAAAAACTTGATTGTTATGTAAGTGTACGTACGGCATATATACATGTGCACAAATATATTATTTTATTATAAAATTTACCTACTTTCTACATTTGAAAATTCTTATGCATTATTTCAAAATGTTTTTTTTCCATAAAACTATGAAAATTATCTGTGCCGATGATGATAAGTGTTATGTAAATTTGTGTTTTTTTGACACAATTTGGTCTTGATTCAAATGTCAAATACATTTAATGGCATTCATATTTTTGTTATTTTCATATGCGTCAGATGTACGTATTTGCTTAGTCAAATTTTAATTTTGTTTTTACTATATACAAAAATATGAATGATTGTATATTTTTTATTAGGGCTTGACGCCGAGACGAAATGCCCTTTTTAAAATCGGATTAAATTTTTACAAGACGAGACTAAATATAAATGGAAAAAGATCATACTTAAGTTTTTTTTAAAATGAAAAGTACTTTACTAAACACAAAAATACTTATAATTTTATTAAAATATCTTTTAAAAGTACGTTGAAAAAGTAATTTCACTTGTACTTAGAAATGTACTTAAGTACTAATAATTTTACTTGATGACATTTTTAAATTTTTTTATTTACTTATCTATTGAAATTTTTGCCAATGAACTTGTACTTAAGTAGGTACATATTTTTTTAAAGTAATTTTACTTTAACTTAAGTACATTTTTTATATTTGCAAAACGAAATTGGCTTGAATTCAGACAAGGAGAGACCGAGACGATACCAATCGAATTTTTTAGACAAGATCAATACATTAAATTAATAATTAAAATAAAATTATCAATAAAAATGATAAAAAAGTCACGGAGAACACACCAGATTTGAAAATTTGACGAAAATCGTACCACGGGAAGTTAGTTAAAAATCGATTGCAAGATTTGTCTTCCCTGACATACATAATACTGACAGCATTTGATTGAAATAAAAGCTTGTTAAAAAATCGTTTTATTTCAAAATTTCTTTGATTAAATAAAAGCATTTATTGAAATAAAAAAATTTATTTTGACACCTTACATGCCTTGATATAAAATAAATTGCCTAGTTTTTAGCCTTGCAACCCCTTGATTTTTTTACATCTACGTATGGGGGTCTTAATTTTTCAGATTCAATTAAAATTTCAAGTATCTAGCTTATTTAGTATACGAGATATTTTGCCGACAAAGTGAAATTAATTTATGTTTTCAACGGGAAACCCTAAAAAAGAACTAGTTAAAATCATATAGCTTATAAAAACAAAAAAAAATTCACATCCAATGCGAAAGATAAATTCTGCAATCGACATTTGAGGATTATATACATAATTAAAAATTCCATCAAGATTATGATTAACCGGATCTGCTTTTAGGGTTCACCTTGAACTCGAACGAAGCAAAATCCATCAAGTTATTAAAACATGTGAATTATAAAATGAACGATCACTTCTCATGCATATTTAATGTGAGCATATATGTAATTATATGTGATTATAATGGCATGTATGAAAACATCGATAAAATAAACCGTTAGCTAATAATAATTTTATAAAAAGTGACGCATAAACAGTTAGTAATTATATTTAAAAAAAAAACAGTTTTTCTTTGTTTAGATATTTTTTATTGGTTTTAGATAAAGGTTTACATGAGACGAGGTTACAGTAAGTCTCGTCTCGTCTCGTGAAAATTTAAACAATTTTTAAGGCGAATTTAAATTTTTTTGTATAATTTTTTTATATACCTATATTAACACAATATTATTTAGTCCTAGATAAGACGAGGACGAGAAATGTCAAAGTCTCGTTTGGAATTTTAACTTTAAAAGACACCGCATTTTTTCTTTGTAAAAATAGGCCCCGATTTTTTTTAAATTTCGTATACAGCTGGAAGTATCAACATATAAATAAGCCTCAAAAAAAAATTACAGAAAAAGAAAACAAACATTTTTTTCGAATTATTCAAGCGATATAATCAATTATGAAATAATTTCAGATTTAAAATATATTTTGGATCGAAAATATATATATATTTTAGACAAAAAGATATAGAATTATATCTTATATATTTTTTTCTTTTGGATGGTTTTACTGTACTCTATTTGGCGAAAAGACATACAGGTTATCCTAAAAAAAAGGTTTACATGAGACGAGGTTACAGTAAGTCTCGTCTCGTCTCGTGAAAATTTAAACAATTTTTAAGGCGAATTTAAATTTTTTTGTATAATTTTTTTATATACCTATATTAACACAATATTATTTAGTCCTAGATAAGACGAGGACGAGAAATGTCAAAGTCTCGTTTGGAATTTTAACTTTAAAAGACACCGCATTTTTTCTTTGTAAAAATAGGCCCCGATTTTTTTTAAATTTCGTATACAGCTGGAAGTATCAACATATAAATAAGCCTCAAAAAAAAATTACAGAAAAAGAAAACAAACATTTTTTTCGAATTATTCAAGCGATATAATCAATTATGAAATAATTTCAGATTTAAAATATATTTTGGATCGAAAATATATATATATATTTTAGACAAAAAGATATAGAATTATATCTTATATATTTTTTTCTTTTGGATGGTTTTACTGTACTCTATTTGGCGAAAAGACATACAGGTTATCCTAAAAATCTGAAAACCGTTGAATAATTGAAGAAAAGTGCTTTTTACAAAGAAGTGCTAATGAAAAAATAAATTATACAAAGAAAAACTCCAGTGTCCTTTTGTAGTTTGAGTTATAAAAAGAAATTGTCGGTATCTGTTTTCAAATCTATACTGGAAAATAATTATCAATATAGGGAACAGCATAAATTTTGAGTAAACAAGAAATAAATAACATTTAAAAACATTTAAAAAATAAATAAATACAATTTTAAAAAATCGAAATGTCAAGATTTTTTGTTACTGGGTGCAAGTAGTATCTTTGTCATACATATTTATATTATTGATATTATTCTGAGTACAAATTTTCATTTTATAATAAAAATTATTATAAACTATTCTCGTTATATTTTTATAATGTTCCTTTTTCAGAGGAATTTTTTTTTATTAAAATTTCTGCAAGACAATGAGTAAATTTGTATTTTTAATGTTACAGAAAAAAAATTATAATACAAACATTGCTGACCAGTATTTTAATTTATCATAAATCTTCAAAGGTCCCAAACGACAAAGGTCATTTAAATATCACCACGGAAATGCAAAAAATATTGTTTATACATAACTGGATTGTATTTATTTACATATTATCATTATATTATAGAATAAACAAATCGCTTATTCAAACTAACATACAATCAATTAGAAAAATTATTTGTACTATGATTTATTACTACAATCATACACTTCAGAAATGATAATAAGTATGAAAAAATACATAAGTATCTTGTAATTCTATACTATTTATTTAATTTAAACTATTGTCGCCTACGATCTAAATTCAAGCAATATTTTACCTCCCTTAAAGGCAACATACACAGTTACACACGCGATTTTTTTTGTGTGCACATCTATGACACAGTACCTTTCGAATGATACAATTTTCATTTCCCCTTTTAGAATAAATACAAAAAAAGTATGGCAATTTTTCGATGATTACCTAGCATTTTTCTAATAAAAATATTAACATTATCTACATGCTTATCTTAAAATAATTAGATTTTCTGTCAACTCTGAATTTTCAACACAATATTTATTATATGTACTAGGTAATATATTCAAAAAAAGTCTAATTATATTTGAAATAAACAAAACCATCCTATAATTTATCAAAGGAGTCCAATTCCTAGAAATTTTATTAAATATAAAATATCCAGTTTTTAACCACAGGCTTAAAAAAATGAAGATTCTTAGAATCGCTGTTATAATTTCAAACTAAAGTACTCGTTAAATGAGGAATTCGTTAACCGAGGTATAATATTGTATAGATTATTATAGAAAACGTTTAATTAAGTTCCTAAGACCAAAAAGTTTGATATAGCAAAATTCAAAAGGGTTATTTTAGGGTGCAATGTCTAGTTTATTTGTTCAGCTCTAAAATTGAAATATGCAATTCTAAAAGTCATTATGTGGAGTATCTAATAAAATAATAAAAGGCACTGTACAAAAAGCTAAAAGTGTACACTTAAATAAGCTCTACCAAAATATATCGCTGGTAAAAAACCTATTTAATGTTTAAACTAAATATTTTAAATTCACTTTATCCTTTAAGATATTCAGTTAAACGCTCCAATAGGCGGAAATACGCGAAAACCTGAACAAAACCTAGTACTTACACAAATGTATTTTGTATGTTAATTTAATACATATTAAAAATGTTAAAATTGTAGCAATTATTAGCAATTAAAACTTATCAAATCCGCTAACCTACACTTATATCTTCCTAAAAATGTACCTACATATTCTAGCTTGATTCCATTGAATCAGATATACATAAAATTTTACATTAGAGGTCTTATCCAGGTTTTCGCGTCTTTACGCCTGTGTGCGCTCCCCTGAACATTTTGCTTTTTGTCAGATTGGTTCTTCACCAGCAATTTTGGAATTCAGTAGGTATTTACTATTTGTTGTTTTTATTATACTTATATAGAAGAAAAATGTAGATTCTTTACGTAAAGTTTTTAAAATAAATAATAATAATTGTCAACTTACCAAATCATCAGCAATGATAACAACAATATTCGGTGCTGAATTAATCCATGATATACAAGTTGCCAGAAGAACGAACACTTTTAACGTAAACATTTTTTATTTATGTCAAAAAAAATCTTTACTTAAATATTTTTAATTAAATAATTAATTTATCTTCGCATATTCAAATGTGGACTTATTTAAATTTATTTTTTATAGAAAACACTATATAATATTTAAAAAATATAAAATTATATAAGATTGATATAAACACAAATTCACTGTATTTTCAAATAAATTAAGACTTGGCCACAGACACTCCACAACAAGGTTAATATTGATGTACGAAGATTCAAATCACATTTTAGCAAATGTAACTGTATCAAAATAAAACTTGTTTAGTCGGTAGTGGTTCTTCTAAAATACTCTGTTCGTGAAGAGCGATCTTTAGCTAGCGCTATTTAATATATAAAAACTCTGCGAAGAGGAGGTGGTGGTAATCTGCATATGGTCATGGGCGTCTGCAGATTTTACTCAGGTGAGGGAGTACCAATAGTAGGTAACATATACTTGCATTTTATAGTAGGTTTTAAATTTCTATAAACAGGGTGACCAGTTTCTGGAAAACCGGGGAAAGTCAGGGAATTTTGCTATACAGGGAAAAGTCAGGGAATTTGGTTGGAAGTCGGGGAATTTTTATAAAAATGCAAAATCTCACAAAGTCTCTTAAGGAGTGCCTTTTTTAGGTTTTTTATCTAAATTTTTTAAATAAAAAACAGGGAAAAACGGTAAAATTTCTCCTGGAAAACCGGGAAAAGTCAGGGAAATTTGTTCCAGAGAAATACAAATATTCAAATTCTTCGTATTAAAATACAGTTTAGCACATGCGCAGTCAGTATAAAACAGTGGTATTTAACCCGTGGCGATATGTACATGAAATATATCTTGTACGGACTGTGTTTTAATAAATTGAAATAGCACTTCTTTAACCCTGGAATGCTACCCGGGGTACAGGTGTACCCCAAATTGTGTGTATCTTATATGTGTGGGAAAATAAGTGTAGCATTCCCGGGTTAAATTCTAAAAATTATAATAATAGAGAATATCAAAATAAAAAAATTAAAAAAAGTTTTTTTTACATTTAATACCACTGTTTTAAAATATCGAGCAATTTCATAACAATTTGACACCTAGCAAAAAGCGTTAGCTGGAATCTAATTAATTTTTGCACGCAAGCAATTTTTTTATAATACCGGGCATTACGAAAAATATAGATTTTAAAGTACACGTAGAAAAGAAAGTCCCCTTTGTCTTTATGTCCGGACGCCCATGTATGTAATTATCACACACGCGTAATTCCATGCGAAATATAATCTCATTGTTTGAGATTTCAGAGGCGTTGGAACGGATTTTCTGCGCTCTTTTTTGTCTCCACTGTTTATTAATTATTATTGTTGTAATTCTTATTACGGATGCATTGATGTGTGGTAATAAAAATTGTACTATAAAAAAATAATAATATTATCGTAAGTGTGGGTTTTCACGTCTCGTAGATTGTTTTGTTGTTATTAATACTTTTAATTAATTAAAGTATTTTAAATATTATTTAATTATAATATTTTTAAATATATGAATATATTAATGTTTAATTAAAAGATGTTTAACTTGGTTTCTGATTGTAAGTTCATATTTAATTACATTAGATCTATTAATTGAATGCAGTTATTTACATAGATACTATAAATAAATTTTATCTTCAATGCTTCCTCGACATATTCAAAAGAAAGCATGAAGCTATAAGATTTTTTCTGATGCATTCAAGAAGGCAGGTAGCGGCAACTGCACTTTTTCTCAAAATCATGTTTTCGAAGTCGGTGATCACTGTAACTTGAGAACGGCTTTGCCGATCAGTTTGAAATTTTTCTGACTTATTCTATACATAATTGTCCTCCGGATGAACGAAGGATTTTTTTGGACGATTATTTTTTTTATAGCCGAAAATGCGAGTGAAATTTTAGTCAAATAAAGAACTTTGACTTTCAACATTAATTTTGTGAAAATTTAAAAATTTTCAAATCCCTTCGTTCATCCGGAGTATTATGTCATTAACTAATGATCCTTTTTTTTATTTCTGATGATCCAGTGACGAGCAGCAGTGATCACGGCAAAACACTTTTTTTGGACCCCTTCCAAATTTGCTGTATCCCACTTTTTATTTAATATTTTGCCATAAAAAACTATAACATTTTCTGTAAATAGTAAATACATATCTTTCATACGGAAAAACATTTGTTATTGTGGCCAAAAAAAAATCCTAAAAAAGAGCTTTTTTTTGGAAATCGCAACTGGGTCTGCCCCCTTAATACGAGACGAAATGATTTCATTTATCATGAGACGATACTTTTAGTTGTATAATTCGAAACCGAGACGACATTTACTTACCCCTCGTGATCGACCCGTTTAATGACAAAACAAATACTTTTCGATCCGTGTCTGTCTGTTTGTCTGTCTATCCCCCTAAATAAATCATGAACTCATAAACGCATTTGAATTAAATCTGGTTTGTTAGTTAGGTCTGGTTAGTAAATGATATACCGGTGTGAAGTTACCCCATCTTTTGTTGAAATTTAAAGGACCTCGAAACTCTCCTTATGGAAAACCGGTCTCGGTCAAATGTTACAAAACTCTGCTGAATGATAGTCCTCAATATGCAGATCAATAGGACCTAGGTCTGAAAAACTACTGTTCTGAAGCTACGGCCTTCTGAAGTTATCGAATCCATGTACTCGATGAACAAAAAGTTCACTAATTCACGGGCATGGAAAAAAATATTTCGTAATAAAGTGACCAAGCCATTGTTTATGTATTTTCGTGCACAGAATGCGAATCCGTGATCAAAATAGATGCATGATCCTTCAGAATTCTGAAAATCACTGAATCACCTTAAGAAATCTGAAGAATGGCGATATCGGTACGTACTGTTTGAGCGACATATGACATCTCACGTTTTGACGCGTTTTCAGCAATTTTCTGAAAACTGGGATGCTGCAGATATTCTGGCGTCGAATAAATATTTCACCCCTAAAATAAAAATTGCTCTAATAAAACTAAAAAAAAATGTTTTTTTGCTAGTGTGAAGTTAAAAAATTTGCATTTCAAAAGAGGGCTAACTTTACATAGGTAAATGATAGATACATTTGAAAAATCTTCTTACTGCTTTATCGGACACCCCTTTATTGTCCGTTATATCGTAGTTCTACTGTAAATGAATACACACTAGTACATATGCTTGTATTTGTGGGAAGTTCTTATAAAGGGAGACAAAGTAACCAACTGGTTTGGATCGTAAAAAAATATATAAAGTGGGATGATCAGTATTAATAAAAAAATGTCGGGATGACATGTCACCTTAGGTTTATATCATATAATATACAGTGTGTTTATTTAAAAACTTACATGAATGTTTCAGAATCTAACATTTAAAAAATAAAGTTTAAAATTTGTTTAAAATTGAGGGGAAAAGGGGGAATGACATTATTAGTTTTTTGATTTGGTGGACTTTTCAATTCAATGTTAAATAATACAAAAAGTATTACGGTACAGTGAAATTGAGAATAAGTTTAGAATAAACATTAATCATGGATTGAAAACAATTGGTTAACTAATCGTGAATTATTTTGCTTTGTGCAACCCGAAGTCATGGGGGGGGGGGGGGTTAAATTGACAGAACTATTTGTTTTTTTTAAATATAAGAAAACTCTGAACTGTTGGAGTGCTCTCCAGAACTCTAAAAAATTTATTCTCAAAAATTTTATCCGAAACATTATTTTAAATGCTTAGAAATATTCATGTTGAATGTTTTCAAAAAACACCCGGTATATAATTATAAATATTTGCATTCTAATCAACTGTTAACAACATTTCTATATAATTTGTTCCTACTCCCCCTTACAAATGCAAATTGCATTATAGTAAACTCATCAAGGCGTGGTTAAGTATCCAATAAAGTATATTAATTGACATTTATAAACACAAAACAACTAAAAAAGTAACAGGCTCTGATGTTTCTTCTTTTTGTAAATTTCTTTTTTCTTGTATGAAAAATTCTGTAAGTTACGACTTCTTACATCTTGATTCTTGATGCTGCATTCATTGATATTTTTAAAAAATATTTTATATCCTTATTTATATTCGGAGAAGTATAAAAACATGTGTTCTTACAACTTCTTGGTTTGGTATGTAAATAGTCTGACACCAAAATTTACAAATCGAAATTACTCAATCTTATCCGCAGTTTCGCGTTGTATTAATTTTTGTGATCATTTATATAATTTATAAATTCCAATATCTTTTATTTTTGTCTGCAACATTTTATTTACTTTTAATGCGTGTATTTTAATTTTAATAGAAGGGTATTTTGTCCTTAATTCACTTTTATACAAGTAAATATGCAAAAAAAAGAAATCAAAAGTAAAATTGAAACACCTTTTTGTTTCCGCGTAAATTGTTTCCGAATTTAAACGAAATTCTTCCAGTTTACCTGTAGAACGTACTCTCTTAAACTGAATCAGTGAGAATTCCACTGATTCCCTCAGTGAAGGCAGAACTCACTGGAAAATCAGTGGTTCTCACTGGTAACCAGTGACTTTTTTGCGCATGCGTCGTATGTCAGCTGCCATCCATTTTACGTTAAGAACGATTACAATGTGTTATAGTGGTAATTGCTTGTATCGTGATTAATAAGGTAAGTTTACATTTGTTTTTCTAATTATTAATATCATGATATGGTTTATATAATATACAATAATCCCAATAAAATAAAAATATAACATACTTATGATTTAAACGCGAAAATAAATTCTAACCTCATTTGTGTATTTCAAAATTTTCCATATACATACATGACAATAGTATCTATGTTTATGGAAATTATATGAGAATTATTATTAAAAATTATGTTAAAGTATTAAAATTTCTGCCTGCTCTTCAATGTAAATAAACTTTTAGAATCTTAAGAAGAATTGGCAATTTATGTGGGCTAATAAAGAACCTAACCTCACTTTTATTCTAATTGTAAGTAGTAAGCATTACTTACAACTTACAATGATTCTCAGTAAGCTTATATCTTTTTACCATACTTTTCTATTTTGTTATAGTTTATATGTTGTTTTTAGATAAATGAATATTATTAATTTTTTTCAGTTATCCACTATCTAAACCTGAAATAGTGAATTATCACTAATTCACAGTGTATATTCACTATTTGCCACAGCTAAAAGTCGGCCACTTGGAATTAGTGCATATACACTTATGTACCCAGTAAAATGATGCACTTATGAAAACAGTGAATTTCACTGGGTACATAAGTGTATATGCACTAATTCCAAGTGGCCGACTTTTAGCTGTGGCAAATAGTGAATATACACTGTGAATTAGTGAAAATTCACTATTTCAGGTTTAGAGAGTACATATTAGTGTGTGTCAAAATAAAAAATCGATATTATGTTTTAATAACTTTGAATGCCTGTAACTTTTGAAACGTTGAATTGAGAGACATGGTTTTGTAGACACTTTTATAGACAATTTTATCTTCCACAAAATGATGTCCTTAAAAATTTCACATCAGTCATCATGAATCAGTAATAACAAATTTAGCACTAAAGAATTATTTTCCCATGTTATTTAAATGGGAAACGGGACCCTCTCTTTGCGGCACCTCTTAAAATTAAACTACAGTATTTATTTTGGGTCAAAAACTAACGTATTTCGTAACGAGAGCAAAATATATATTTTTTGACCCACCCTTATAAATATGTGATTGAAAAAACGGGTATAATAAAGAATTTTCTCTCAAACAAAAGCAAAACTAATGTAATTTACGAGGTATCAAATCGTAATGGCTTTACTCGGGATTTTAGAGTAGTGCTATTAAATATGTTAATAGTGTAAATATCATTATGTACACATATCACTACTGCTTTAGGTTTGATAAATTCTACTTAAGGGATTTCATTTATGCCATACCTACTTTATAATATTATAGATTACAACTGTCAGTGGGCTGTTATTTATATTTGATATCACGGGAAGATTTAGCCTTTTCTCTAGAGCAAATTCTTTATAATACCGGACACATTTATATTGATATCTAGAATCTAGAGCATATTTATCGTAATTTGACTATAATTGTATAGGATTGTATAGTATGTATAAAATTAAAATTCGAAAAAAAAAAAAACATTCAAATTATACAAAGAAACTAAAAACAATAATCAATTCCAAGTTCACCATTTATTACTACAGATAATAATTATTTAACAGTTGTTTGTTTTACTCCATTTAACGCCCATACTGCCATTGTAATGGTAATGTTCTAATTATAATATGACCTAGCCCTAACAAATTCTATAGACCCAAATCCATAGCAAATTTACTACTGCCGTATGCAAAATACATAAACAGTTTTTATTCAAGTTATTTTTACACCTATCATGAGTATTTAAATGAACTCTCCTTTCTAATGATCTTGAATCTTAAAACTGTCAAACCCTACATATTTTTAAATAATTTTTGCATAATTTTTAATTAATTAATTTTTTGCGTAATTTTATTGCACTCAATATTATAACAGTAAACATAACTTTATACATCCATACTAATATTATAAATGCGAAAAGTAACTCTGTCTGTTTGTTAATTTTTCACGGCTAAACCTCTTAACCGATTTTGATGAAATTTGGCAGGGAGATAGCTTACATCCTGAGGAACGACATAAACTACTTTTTATCTTGAAAAATTTATTAGATTAAAAAAAATGGGTGTGACATTTGTACGCATTATATCGAAATCTAAGATTTTTCAGGAAAAATGTTTAGTACCTTCAAAAGTTTCAGGGTTGGAAAACGGAAAACTAATGGAGGTAAAATTTTTGATCTTGAGTGGAGGTTTTAAGGTAATTTTGGGGTCAACTTCATTTTTTTAAATGGAAACTTATTTATTTTTTTGTATATTCAAATTTTACAGAAAAGGAGTATTTTCATAATTCTCAATTTCAGAGGATTTTTTTTATTAAAAAAAAATTGAAATTATTTTTTATACTTATCAACTGTTCATGTTTAAGTAACAATTCAATTTAAAGAAATGATTTTTTAATATCTTATAGTTTTTACTAAACGTTAAAATTGAGGATTTCGAAAAAAACTTGTTTCTTTTTTCTGTAAAATATAAATATGTAAAATATAGGTTTTCATTTAAATAAATTTCCTGAAAAATCTTAGTTTTCGAGATATTTGCTTATTGTCTCAATTTAAATAGACCATCTGATATGTTATACTTTTTTTGTCGTTGACATCTAGCGTGTAAATACGAAACTAAACAGAAATCTGTATTTATAAGTATACACTGTAAATTTTTGATTGTTTTTTAACCGAATTGTAAAATAAAACAGTTATAAGACTATATTTGCTCCTATGGCAAATTAAAAACATTTTTAATAAAAAAATGTATTTTTTTAATGCTATTTTTATCCAACGTTTCTTCAAACATTGTAGTAAATATATGTATATATTACGGTGCATAGGGAAAATCAAAGTATCTTCTTACTTCTTAAAATTGTCTTTCCATAAACGACATTATAAGTTTTTACAAATTCATTTTCCTTATGAAAATTACAAATATTTTAAATAAATTATTCATAATTTCCATATCAGAGTACACGCATTTGTTCATTCCTTTTGAAAATGTCATCTTCGTTATTACAAAATGTAGAAAGTAGATTTATAGAATAGCAATAAAATGACGAAACGCAGAATTGCAGATGATCCAATAATAATAACTTAAATTATTTAGAGGAATGAATAGTAAGATTATTTTTGTATTACGCTTGTCGGGTCTTACGAAAAAAATGTATCGCAACTGTAATATTGATTTATTGCTTTAAGAAATTCAGACTGAATTTTGTTTGATACAAAAATTACTACTATACAGGCAGTGGCGTAGGTTGAAAAAAATACCCTGATTACCAATTTTTATTTTACTATTTATCCCAAATATTTTTGAATAGGTAAAAAAAATTAAGTCCGTACAAAAATAATTTACAGTAATTATATAGAGTAGGCCATCTGCTCGTTCTTTCCCCCTTTAAGAAAATATTATAATTTAAACGAGATACATAGATATCTTTTATACACTGACGTCCCGTCTTGACATAGTGGGATGTTGCCCCCGCGGTCTCTGTGTGGGGGGGAAACATTTTTCAGACATTAGAATTTGTTGTTCTGTCATTTCCAATCCTAAATAAACCATCCAGAAAATTAACGGATGAAATACTACAACTAAGTAGACAACAAATTAGGCTAGTGACAGGAATGATAACCGGTCACTGTAACCTACGGAAACACATGCAAACAATGGGAATCTAGGATGAAGAACCCATTTGCAGACTGTGTAATGAAGAAGACGAAACAACCTCCCATATTATATTCGACTGTGAAGCTCTTGCTCAATGGAGACATGCACTCCTAGCAGGAGACAACTATCGAGAAGCTCTAACAAGAGAAAACTTGGTGGAAAGGCTGTTAAACCTGATAAGAACGGTAAACCTTTTCACTGAATGAGTGAATTGATGAAGAACACAATAAGCCAAAGGCTGCAGTGTTAGAGGCATCTAACCCTCATCATCAATCACAACCTAATCTAAATCTAAATCTGTCATTTCCTACGGGGGTGGGGCAATTTCCCACTATGTCAAGATGGGACAAAAAAGCATCGCTGATGATTCTCTAAAGTTTTTTGGGGGAAAAATTGATATTCTCGAGAAAATAACACGGTGCATTTACAAAATGTGGGAGTGGGGGGAGTGGCAAAAAATGTTATTTTAGCGGTTTCCGGGGTATTTTGGACCAAGGAATCGAAATCTGTTATAAAAATAAGGAGTTCCCATTTAAAAAATACGAAGGGGGGAGCGTTACCCCCGGGGGGCAGATCTTTCCCCACAACTGGTATCGCTATGTGATAGCTGGGAAAAAATGCTAATTTTTGTCTGGACCATTTTTCCTGATTATTCCTCCCTGGCGAGTTACGCAGGTGTATCCATCTTTTTTCAACATCCTGTATATTAACGCTCCTTGATTAGGGTAATCTCTGCGGGTCCAATTTCTAGAGGTTAATATAGGTTCAAACGGAAATTCAATCTCCACCACAACGAACTGTATTAATTAATACATAGGTGTCCAACCTTTTGTTGACCTTCTTGGGCCGCATAGTTCAAACTCAGCTTGTCAAGGGCCGAACATATAATTTTTGTGTATTTAATATCAATAAAAATCCGAATACTTTTTTTTCGTTGTTAGGTACTTAATTTTTTTTTTCTTCCTATAAATCTGATTCGGGCCTCGAGTTGGACAAGCCTGAATTAATACACAATAGTGGCCACCGTATTCTAAAGTTGATCCAATTAATTCTAATATTTGTATTTTTAGCATATATAAAATTGTCCATAAAAACGGTCTTCCCTATAGTATTTAAGTTATTGTTAGTATAAGTATTTTTTAATTGATGGAATGTTTTTAAAACTTTCAGCTAGTTTTGGGATGGCGAATTGGACTGACGCGGGCGGCGAGATGTTCAAGACCATTCTAATCACGACAATCAACCAGATGATTGGTAAGTTAATCTCTTTAGACTTAAAATTTTTTGCAATATTAACATTGGTCTCTAGTACAACGTTTCCTAATGTGGGTTTCGCGGAACCCCTATGAATTCCACGAAAAAAAAAATCAAGGATTCCGTGTGTTTTTTATATTGCTTTGCTTATTTTTCTAACTTTTTAATGATTCCCTAATTGGGTTAAATATAAATCTATTTATTAATAGGTGAACATCGAAAATTGTTGTACCTTTTTAGTATTTATTATAAAAAAGAGGAAATGAAACTTATGTAACTTCATTTAAAAGGTACTGTGTCATAGACGTGCACAAAAAAATCATTTGTGTATGTTTCCGCTGTGGCAGGTAAAATATAAGTAAAATTTCAAACATAGGCGATACTAACATGTATTAATAAAACAATGTTGGTTTCATTTAATGTCTTTGAGAAGCGCTCCGTAAAATATAAATTCTTATGATGGTTCCGCAATTTTTCAAAAATCGTGTAAGGATTCCGATACAAAATTAATTTAGGAAACCACTGACTAGTGAATTATCCTATTTAAAAGTATTTTAAAACCTTTTTAAAATTTCAATAAAATTTATTAGAATCGATAAAAATGAGTTCGATTAATTCATAAATGCAGCCGAATTCGCTTATAACAACATCGAGAGGACCAGTCATATTAGGTCATAAAAGCCTTTAGTCGTAGGGGAAGGTGGGGTAAGACGGGGACCTTAAGGTATTTCATAAATAAAACCCTTTATTTTTGATTGCACATTGTAGGAACTTTTATTAAGAAAATAATCAGCCTTTCTTCCTTAAATTCTAATCAGTGAAAACAAAAAAATATAATTCTTCTTATAGAAATATCAACTTGAAAAAAATAACTAATTTGCACCATCTTGCCCCACCTATAGGGCAAGATGGGGTACCCCCTTGGGTAAGATGGGGTACAGACTCATAATACAAGCCGAGGCAGTACAGACATTCTGTATCTTCGTCCTCAGAACTCATCAGCTTTCTTGGTTCTTTTAGATCTTTTATTTGTTTTTTTTTTTTCAATTTCTTTTTATTTGTTACCTTTGGTTTGGTTTCTTACTGTTTTGTCTTTCCTCTAACTCTGTTTTATACGGAGACGCAGTAATAATAGCTGTTTTTCCTCTTCTTCGAACTTGTCTTGGCCTTTTTTCGGAAATTCGTGGATACGGCATTAACTGTTTCGGGCTAACCAGATCGAATGTTGTGTTATCCAAAGAATCATACCTTCCCCATCTTACCCGCAAGTAGGTACCCCATCTTTCCCAAACTGGATTCCCAAGTTGTATTTTTTTTTGAGGTTATAAATCGAAGCAAACCGGAACGAGTTAATGTCATTATAATAGTAAAATAAACAAATATCAATAAAAAAATATGACATACATCTTGTACACCATACATTTTGAACAGTCACGCACTTTATATACCTCAAAAATTAGATCTAATGAATCTAATCACTAAAAATTTAAAAAAATACTTACAAAATCACAACGTGCACACCTTCGACCAAACTATTTGTGACATTAATAACTTCTGCTAAATAATGTCAAATGGCCATAGAAGAACAATTCTAGCTACATTGTATCATCAGTTTTGTTACGGTCCCCATCTTACCTCGCTACCCCGTCTTACCCCACCTTCTCCTACAGATCTGTAAAAAAGCTATTATATGGGATTCAGTCGGACTTTTATTTTGAATCGTTAAAACCGATATTTTGTATTAACCGATGTTATAACCGGTCTCTACTGTATGTATACTAATTTGATATCAATCCAACAAAGATTCATGAGTAATATATTCATGAGAATAAATCTGAAGGCATCAAAAGTAACAGTGCATTATTATACAATCAAGTATTTATAGAGTTGTTAGTAATAATCATAAGCATATAGATTTAATGAAGCTAATCCATTCAATTATTATAGCTCTCAGGCCTAGAGTCAAATGTTGTATCATTACCTTCGCTAATGGCATACTTACTTAGTTAATGAATGGATTGGTTTGGAAACAAATAAGTCACGACCCTACAAATACAATATTAATTAACTATACTAATTTGCCGAATTAATTTCAACTTATTATATTATTTAATTTTTTAACTAGTTATTTTTGTTTCATCACTGTGGACTGTAATTTTTTTTTCGAGCGGGGGGGGGGGGGTACATAGATAATTTTTATTTATAGTAAAGGGGGGTTTTATTTAAATGAAATAAACAATGTAACTTAATTAGGCTCTGTAGTTAAAAAAAGGTATGGAGAACCATACATGACTTCCATGTTTTTATTAATATTTAAAATTAAAATTTTAAGGGTGGTTTTCACCTCTTCGGTGGCTAATTCGGCACTTTTATAAAATAAGTACCCCTTACGTTAGATTGGATTGAACTACAAGTGTACCAAGTCTTATCAAAATTGGTGAGATAATACTCACTTTTTAGATGATAATAAGTAGGTACAAAATTTCTAATATTTCCAAACCCCTTAATCCAATTAGCACCAAAATCAATAGGTCTGGAGTACTCACTGAGACAAACATTTTCTCCAAAAATAATTCAAATCGGTCCATATTTAGGTACAGTAGTTATCGCGAACGAAAGAAAATTCTACATCCAGATACACAAACACACAAACAGACACACACACGCACAGCCGTCGTAAGAAAATCAACTTTTCTTTACGTTTTGAAGGTAGTACAATTAGAATTTGCTCTTATCTTGGACACGATTTTTCGACAGTATTACTTCCATTTCTTTGAACATGGAAGTAAAAAATAACGTTCGAAAATTTCCAATAGTTTTTATTAGGTTTGTAATCAACTTTATGTATTTGTGCAGCTGACTTCATGCGTTATATGACAAAGATGAACAATGGCTATTATTTAAATTTAAAAACTTTCTAACAGTGCGCAACTGGTTTGTGTACCATAATGTAAATAATCAATTATCAACTTAAAAATATTTATTTGAAAAACGGAGAAACTGTGGTTTCTTAGTCACTTAAACTAAAATTGCACCTTTACCACAAATATACTATGTCACTTTGGACTCGTTAGGCTCCTGATGAGGACTTCTTGTGAAGTCGAAACACGTGTCGAGTGACATAGTATATTTGTGTTAAAGGTGCAATTTTAGTTTAAGTAACTTAAAAATACACTAACTAAATATTTACTCTTTAATATTAGACTACACCACTGCATTTAATAATAATAAAACATAATTAGAAAAATAATCTAAAAAATGTTTATCTAATTATAATTATATAAAATATTTTTAATTCCACGACGCTACTGAGTTCAATACAAAGAATCACTTAATAATTAAGTATCCATGTCCTTGTATACGTTTCAAATCTTCTTGTAATTATTATAAATTACAATGCATTAGATAAGAACAATAACATATGTATATACATTATTAACAGAGTTTAATTTGGCAGAAATGTGGTGGTGGTCAGAGACTTCCTAATCACATCATATCCACTCTTTGTTCGTTTAGTTCCGCATACTCCGTTTATTAGACAAACGTTTTCAGGGAAATGACTTTATTTTTTAATTATTTTATGTTGTAATTATATCAAATTCTAAATCTTAAGTTATTGTCAATGCTACGAGATTTTTTATGCTTTGATGCACACATTTTTTTAAGTAACTTATTTACTTAAAATAATTTAACTATTCTACGCATTTTTTTATAATTTTTTCTTTTGTAAAGAATTTTAATAGTTAAATATTTTGACATCGTAGTTATTTTTTTTAACTTTTCATACAATTTGATTATGTATTTTTTATTTAAAGAGCACTAGTGTATTGGACCTGGTGTTACCCGGGTTAATATCCACAAATTTTTAACTCAAACCTTCCTCGTGAAACACTATCCATTAGTGAAAACTGGAATAAATCTGTTCAGTAGTTACTTTAACATGCGCGGTTGATTTTAATACCATTTCGCCAATTTTCATTCAATTACGTTAATATTTGAACACAATAAATATGATAGATAAAGCTATAAATTTAGTAAATTGAATTAAAATTGGACAATAATTGTTTGTATAACAGCGCTTTGAATTTTGAAACTTGTCGAATTTTTGCTAAAAAATAATTTTTTTTGTTTCGTTTAAAACACGATTTTCGAAGGGAATAACGTTATGAATGAGTATTATTGAAGGCTTTTTAGTTCAATTAGGACACATAGCTTCATTCTGAATAATCTTTGTTTGAAGTCATTGATTTAAAAAATATATGTATGAATTTGAATGTTTGCATATCGAAAAAAAAAATTTTTTTGGTTGAGCAAAATGGTGGTCATTTTTGGATTCAGCGTGTCCAAATTACCCTTAAAAAGTTGTTGTATGCCCTGCAGAAAAATGGCTGTCGGTTATCAGTTATCACTGGAATATTTTTTAGGAAAATAAACATTTATTGTTCATTAATTTTATAATTTAAAACAATTGATATTTATTTTAAAATTCAAACGATACACGTGGGGCGATTTTTTGTGGAGCGATATTATAGTTACAACGCTAGATAATATGTTATTAGTCTCTATATCTTTCTTTGTCTAAGATCGTTACTATATTCAATATTGTGATTAAAATGTTTTCATACAAAAATTAATTCAATAAATAAACTCATTTCTTTATCGATATGATTTATTTGTATAATTATCTTCACGAAACAATGTAAAATATTTTTTTAAATAAACTAAAATAAAACGAATAAGAAGTATAAATATGTTCTTAATGATTTAAAAATAAAATAAATAAAGTACGGAGTACATTGTTTTGTTTTTCTGAAAAGTCTATCATCAATCAAATAGGTACTTAAGTATAAAATTTACAAAAAGTTTGACTTAAATATTATTATTTATAATTGGCATATGTAATAAATTACATGATTTTTATGTGATAAAATTAATTAAATTTAATGAGTCAGCAAATTGGGATTTTGTTTTTTATTTCTCTACATTTTGAAATAATTATTAAAATTAATTATTAAAAATGTTAAATGTTATGTCCGATATCATAAAGGAGCTAGCAAATTAGCTAGCTAGCAAGCACTCTAAATTGAGGTACCATACATACTTATATGACAGTTCTCTTGGAGTTTCATGAAGACAAGTTTCGCGCACGCGTTGTATGTATTAACACGGTGGTAATATTATGAAAATTATTCTGTATGGTCAATCGCCAACTCTGTCACAATACGTTGAAGTATCACTGCTCTAAATGCCATAGCAAATTCATAGATACTATAACAAAATCAAGACTTCAATTGAGAGTTTTTACTAGCTTGTAAATTTTACCGAACATTAATCTTATTATGAAATTATAAAAATTCGAAAAAAAAAAAAATAATAGAAAACACAAAAGAAGGTTTACAATATTTGAATACAATTTGTAGCGCTTGTTTCGAAGTTACAACTCTTTATCTTGCCATTAAATCGGTTTTTTATGGTTTCAATATACATATTATATGTATTTCTACTCCAGACTGTGACAATGGAATGTAAAATAAATTATATTGGAAAAATGCAGTACTATTATTCATTATTAAAACTTGGATGTCTGCTATAGGTACCAGCTATAAATTGTAATAAGTAAAAAAAAAAACTGCAACACTGAAATATATGAACACCATTTTATAAAAAAATATAAATCCTTAATGTGAAAAAATCGATAGTAATCTACACTGTAAAAAATATATTGTTTATACATACAACAAAATTAACCCTCTATAAGTAAATGTTTCTTAGAAATATACAAATTATTAAAATTAAAGGATATACCTACTTACCAAGAAAAACAATTGCAAGAAAAATACAGTTAATTCTTAGCATTGTTTTGAACAAAATAAAATTAATTAATGTTATATTATTCAAATTTAAATATTATCTGATGATACCTACAATGAAAGTTTGCAGGTATATGGTACCTTATAATTTACAAAAAAATTACTTTGTACTTGACTTTAAGATTTAAATACAACGCTCGCTTTAGATCGCTTGATTATAAAAATTGCACAACTGAAAAAAATGTCGATCTACAATTAGTTCATCTTGAGAAATTAAAATAACAATTCGTGCTTTACATTTAATCAATGATTAGTATCTTTAATGAAAAGTATACTTTATACCAGGGATTCCCAACGGGGTCCGGGTGGACCCCTTGGGTATTTCTGGAAGTTGAGAAAGGGGCTATAGTAATCCAGGGGTCTATTGGGTGTAGATGATAATTTTTATTTTTGCTTTTCAACTATATTTATCGATATATAACAGGGTGGCCAGTTTCTGGAAAACCGGGAAAACCTGTCAGGGAATTTTGCTCTCCAGGAAAAAATCAGGAAATTTGGTTGGAAGTCAGGGAGTTTTTTATAAAAATGCAAAAACCGAACAAATTCTCACAAATATTGAAATTTTATCTATGAGGCCCTTTTTTAGGTTTTTTATCTAAATTTCAAATATAAAAAACAGAGAAAAACGGTAAAAATTCTCCTGGAAAACCGGGAAAAGTCAGGGAAATTTGTTATAGATAAATACCTACTGGTCATCCTGTATAATTGCATTGACTTTTTTTGCTTTCCACTTGTACTTTTTCAACAAGATTGTGGTATATTTATGTTATATAATCTCAAAATGTAATGGGGTCTATAAAGAAAAACATTATTTTAAAAGGGGTAGATGTAAGAAAAAGGCTGGGAATCCCTGCTTTATACTAAAAAAAGTGCTTACATATTACATTTTGATCCATTTCAAAGACCATAAACTATTCACTTAAGATTTTTCTGATTTTATAATATTTACTAGAATCAATGTTATTAGTTTATTTTATAGTTTTGTCTATCTATTTATTTATAAAAAAGACATTCGAAAACTACTGATCCGATTTTTATGGAACTTTCATTGTTACGAAGCCTAAGACCCTAGAATTAATTAAAAATATATATTATTATACTACACTGCCAAGGGATTGGGCAGTAACATTGAACACAATTAATGAAGAATCTGTTAATTACTATTGAACCGATTTTTGTGAGATTCTCTATACATTCTCGAGAGTTAAAAATAAAACATTGGCTATATATTTTTAAGGGCTGTGGAGTCGGTATAAAAACCTACTACTCCGACTCCTTTATTTTTTAATGTTCGACTCCGACTCCGACTCCAACTCTTTACTGTATTTTTTTTTAAATTCGTTTTCGGGCAATTTTTTTTAAATGAATTCCAGTGATTCTGGTTCCAACCACAATTGAAAAATTTCAAATCATTGTACTTCAAAGTTCACAACGAACAAAAAATATTAAGGCCCGGTTTCTCAATATGAGTTTAAACTTCAGATTATTTAATCTTCATCCTAGGTTTAAACTGAACATAATGTCCAGTTTAAACCTCACTCAATTTCTCAATATAAGTTTAAATGGTGGATTTTTGTTATGTCAAACTAAAAATTAGCCTCAAATTATTAAATTAAATTTATTAAAAATAAGTTAATTCAGTAAAAGAGAACAGGGTACATTACTAGAATTAATAAAAGAATATAGTGTTACTATAGAATGTAAAAGAAGTTGGATAATAAGTTAATATTTGGGCTAGAAAAATAAATTATTTCATCTGTCAGTTAAAAGTTAATCTTAAGATTAATTATAATTTTTAACTGGACATTGAGAAACAAATGTATAGTTTAATCTTAAGTTTAACTGGGACATGTGGTTTAAACTCATATTGAGAAACCAGGCCTAAGTGTGTATAGAAGTAAAAACCATTATTTAATTAAATGAGTGGGAGTACCTTTTTACCGACTCCGACTCCACTTAAAATTACTATAACTCCGACTCCGACTCCTCGACTCCGATATTTTTAATAGCCCAGTGCCAAAGCCTTTGAGGAGAAAAAAAATTCTCTACAGGATAACGATGGTGGGAATCGTTGCTAAAGATGATTACAAAAAGAGGGGAAAAAATGAACCTCTGCACATGTAGCGGTTTCGAAGGGGGGTGGTTTTTAAGGGTTGAAAATGGTTTTTTGCGATTTTCGAACTTTAGGATAGATAAAAAATTAAAATACCTTTTATTTAAAAATTTTGTGAAAAATTAAAAAAACCAAAAATAGCGATTTGTAAAAAACGCAATTTTATTTTTCAATCACTATAAAATTTTTGTACTAATCATTAAATTTTTGTGCTAAAATACAAGAATAAAATATATTTAATTTTGTAAATGGATAATTTACGAAAAAAAATATAATACGGTGTAAATTGATAGGAAAAGAATGCTATAATTAATTAATTGAAAAATTTTAACATAGTAATAAAATAACTTTATTGAAAATTAAATAATAGTATATTAATTTTCTGTAAAATTATATAAGTACTATGTAATGGAACTTTCTTTTATTTTTTAGAACAAAGTAATTTTAAATATATGTAAAAAAATTTCAATTTATAATGCTTTTACGATTTATTACCGAAAAATTACTTATTTACAGCATCATATTCCTATCAATTTACACTGTATTATATTTTTTTTAGTTAATTATCCTTTTATTAAATTGAATATATTTTATTCTTGTATTTTAGCACAAAAATTTAATGATTAGTACAAAATTTTTATACTGATTGAAAAATAAAATTGCGTTTTTTACAAATCGCTATTTTTGGTTTTTTTAATTTTTCACAAAATTTTTAAATGTAAAGGTATTTGAATTTTTTATCTATCCTAAAGTTCAACTCAATACGAAAAAATTGAGCCCCCTAAAAGTTAAAAAATCGAAAATTTCTACGATCAATTTTTCGATTGAAAAAAATTTCATTTTTTTTCGAAAAACGTTAATATTTCAGGAAATATTTAAATTTGAAATTCCAAACAGATCGGTAAAATTAAAGGACTTCAAAACATACATTTTATGAAAATTTCAAGTATTTTGAAATTTTTTTTGATATAAAAAACTCTAAAATTCAAAAAAACGGTATTTCGCCATTATCTCGGAAAATTTGAGGTTATGTTATTTATCTACAACTTTACTGTAGACCATTTTTCGATAGAAAGTCGTACTTCACCGAAAATCGCAAAAAACCATTTTCAACCCTTAAAAACCACCCCCCTTCGAAACCGCTACATGTGCAGAGGTGCATTTTTCCCCCTCTTTTTGTAATCATCTTTAGCAACGATTTCCACCATCGCTATCCTGTAGAGAATTTTCCTGTTTTTTGGCCTCAAAAAGTCGGATTGTCACTGGACTAAAAAATAATAGTTGAATTTAAAATTTATAAAAAAATTGACGAAAAAAATAAAAAATTAACATGTTCTATTTTCGACAATAAATTGAACATAAAATTGAAACGAAATTGACAAGTGTAATACAGGTTTTAAAAAATATTTTTAAAAACATATATGAAATCTTAACGTGTATAGTTTTATAATATTTGTATGTATTACTAAATTCAAAGTTATTTCATTGCCATATGACATGGTATTTAAATGTGATATCATTTTCAAATAAACATAAATTTAATCGAAAATGAGAACACTAATGAAAGTATTCGCGTTACAAAATACTTATCTAAACATAAGATATTTGTGTAAAGTTCTTTAACGTGAACTTACCCACGATATTGAAATAATTATTATACTTACTTATCTTTTAATCGAAAATGAATTTTGTCGACAATAATCAGGATACAGGCTTATATTATTATGTTACGTAACAACAACCTTTTCTGTATTTTATAGAGGATAAGTAGAGATGTGCTTGTACTTAAATTTTTTTGGGTTAATTAAAAATAATATTTTAACAGTTTGGGGGATATATATCATATAATTATTCAAATATTACTTAATAAAAATGTATCTGTATAGATAAAGAATACAATTAAAAAAAAAATAACTACGAAATTTATCATAAAACACATTTTTTTGAAAGAACCCTAAAATATTCATTGAAAAAATATTTTTAATGAATTTGACATTTTTTATTATCAACAGGGAACCGTACAGCATTGCTGAATGTCTTTAACCTCTAGACTCTAGAGGGCCGGAAAACCAATATTTTGGCGCAACTGAAAATTTGGATTCAGCGTCGAAAAATACATCGAAAACGTACATATATTTGCACATTCAAATTAAAACTAATTGTTCACGCGAAGCAAAGGGGTAGTTTTTACCCAATTATAGGGGTTACTTTTGGGTTTACTGTATTTTTGACGTCAGATTTGGATTCAGTGTCGAAAATGTATATTTGTATAATGAAATAAAACGGGCAAGTGCGTGTTGGGCACGCACATGATAGGGTTCCGTAGTCATTCTCACTACGATTTATAAAAAGTATTTTTCAAAATTTTCGTGACTGAAGGGTTAAAATAAAAAAGTCATTTGACTTTTATTATTGCATTTTAGGAAACCTATCAAATGACACCCCACTCAATGGGGTAAATGAAAAAAATGTGAGT
Source organism: Sialis lutaria (assembly GCA_949319165.1). NCBI lineage: Eukaryota > Metazoa > Arthropoda > Insecta > Megaloptera > Sialidae > Sialis > Sialis lutaria. The sequence continues at coordinate 22,305,725 of OX439241.1, forward strand.
TCACTTTTCAATCTATGAAAAGTGGGTCCAAAATATTTTAGACAATGTTCGTTATAATTTTCAGTGAAAGTACTAATTAAAAGCTACATTCTGAATTTTTTTCAGATTTTTTGAATCGATAGTTTAAAAAATAGAGGGGGGGGACGCTCTGACAGCGACATTAAAAAGCAAATATATCGCGACTGAAGGGTTAAAATCAAAAAGTTATTTGACGTTTTTTATTGCATTTTACAAGACCTATTAAATGACATCCCACTCAATAGGGTAAGTGGGAAAAAAAATGAAAGTTCAATTTTCAGTCTATGAAAGGGGGGTCCAAAATATTTTTGACAATGTTCGTTATAATTTTCAGTGAAAGTACTAATTAAAATCTACGTTCTGAAATTTTTTCAAATTTTTTAAATTGATAGTTTAGAAAATAGAGGGGGGGGGGACGCTTTTTTAATGACTTTGGAGAGAAAATACATCGTGATCGAAGGGTTAAAATTAAAAATTTCTGTTACATTTTTTGTTGCATTTTAGGAGACCTTTCTAACGACACCCCACTCAATGGTGTAGGTGAAATTTTTTTTTTTAAAACACTTTTCATTTTATGAAAGGGGGGTCTAAAAAATTTTTATTTTCAAAAATCTTATCATTTCTGTTTTTGGGTCATCAATCTACGACCGTGTACCAAATTTCATCTTATTATCTCAAAATTTTTCAGGACGGACGGACGGACATGGAGAAACTATAAGGGTTCCTAGTTTTCTACGGAACCCTAAAAAGGTTATATACTATTTGAAATAATATTTTTTTCGAATTTGAAATTTTTAACACTGTTCCTTTCTGGGTCGGAAAACCAATATATTGGCTCACCCCGTGATCGACACTTTACCTAAGATCAATCATTGATATAAAATACCTTTTATACCAGTTTTCTGAGGGCGAAATGCCCCCTGAAATCCCGGCCCTGTAAAGGTTAAATGCTGTTTTATTATTATTGTTGATTCAATTTGGATTGGTCTAAAACAATAAAAATATTATTATTATTATTATTATTACTTAAACATTTGTACTTAAATACTTTACCAAAGGCATGTAATTTTTACTTGAAATATAGAAGTACATATTTCTACTTCTACTTACCTAATTATAATTAGGTATTTGCAAAAGTAACTAGAACTTGTATGACTTAAGTACAATTCTTTTTGTACTTGTGTACAACTATGGAAATATGTAATAATACTTGATTGAAAGTACAAGTCATTAAGTATGTTGGTAGTTTATTAATCAATTTATAGAGTAGCTGATGAAATTTCTAAATTACAGAGCTATATAAAGATACTGCATCAAAATTACCCATCCCTGTATAACAGTGGTTCCCAACCTTTTGTTGACCAGGGACCACTTTGATGTTATTATTATTAGCAGGGACCACAAGGTAAATTTTTTTTTTGTTATACGGGTGATTCAGCACTGTCGTGCCAAACTTGAACAGTAGATTGAGAAAAATATTTTAAGCAAAAAACTTCCAATAAACATGTGTCCGGAAATTTTTCCTTAGGGAACTACAGGCCTCCAAAGATTTTACTAAAAATGAGTTTTAATTTAATATCTAGAGAACCCTTTGTGATAGAATTATGAAATTTAGTATTCGGTTTAGTAATAATATGTGTTATCGATTTCTATTATTAACTAATTATATTTTAGACCAGGCTTATTTTGGGGCCAGTAGGCCCATTGATTTTTATCTAGTATTTGTTTGTTCGTTAATTTTTTTCCTGAGTTGGAACATCAATAAGATTATATGACACAAAATACACAAAAACGTACTTTGCTTGTTTATTATAGGATAAACCGTTTTCGAGAAATATCGATGGAAAAGAAAACTTGCAGAATTTAACTTAATACGGATGCTTGAAATTACAAAAAATAAATTTATATTCTTTTTCAAGGTAAAGAATAAAGTTCATATAAATAAATCTCCTAATATGAATCCTGTAAGATCTATAGCCTTTTCTATTACTGTTACATGCATGTACTTTATTAACATGACTAAAAAAACAAACTAAAAATGGCTATTTGTTGATATGGATGCATTTTCGGAGGTATATTTATATTAACTTTTTGTCTTATTTTTTATCATGGAACAAGAATATAAATTTATTTTTTGTTATTTCAAGCATCCGTATAAAGTTAAATTCTGCAAGCTTCCTTTTCCATCGATATTTCTCGAAAACGGATACCTGTGTTAAACAAGCAAAGTATGTTTTTGTGTATTTTGTGTCATATAATCTTATTGATGTACCAACTCAGGAAAAAAATTAACGAACAAACAAATACTAGATAAAAATCGATGGGCCCACTGGCCCCGTGCAGCCCTGGACTAAAATATAATTAGTTAATATTAGAAATCGATAACACATATTATTACTAAACCAAATACTAAATTTCATAATTCTAACACAAAGGGTTCTCTAGATATTAAATTAAAACTCATTTTTAGTAAAATCTTTGGAAGCCTGTAGTTCCCTAAGGAAAAATTTCCGGACACGTGTTTATTGGATGTTTTTTGCTTAAAATATTTTTCTCAATCTACTGTTCAAGTTTGGCACGACAGTGCTGAATCACCCTGTATAGATTTCAAATGAAAAAGCTAAAAAAAGGTCTTCACGTTAATTTTTCAGTTTTTTTGGGCATTCAAGACCTAAAAAATAAAAAAAGTCTTCACTTTAATTTTTCAGTTTTTTTGTGCATTAAAGACCTAAAAAAGGTCGCCGATAATTCAAAGTTCACTATGTTCATTCAAACATTGAAATCTTTTATAGGGACCGTTTTTTACCTCTCACGGACCACTAGTGGTTCGCGGACCACCGGTTGGGAACCCCTGCTGTATAAGATATAATAAACAAAAACCCATCCTCATACATTACAATTAACATAGGTATAGATTGCACATGACTTTGCTCATTGAAAGTGATGAGAGATGACCAGTACCCGATAAACTACACAGAGAGTTTTTGCATAATGACGTCAACGCGGTATCGGTGAAACATCACGTACAGTATCTGTAATTAGTTGTAGATATTTGCATATCGGGGATCTAGACGGACGCGTTTGTAAACAATCCTTATAGTAATAAATATATCTCACGGTGAGACAAACGGAAAAACAACGCGCAGGGAAATGTTATATGTATATCAGAGGCGGAGTGAATATATTAATACAGTTATTAGTCCACGGTATTTAGATTAAAATTTGCCAAATAGAAGAAAAAAATCATAAAGTGTTGATATTTTGTACAGAAGGGTACGGAATAAGAGCCCGAAAAGTTCCCACCTAAATCGTGGATGGAACATCCCCTTTCACATGAAAAACTACCCCCGGAGTGAATTTTATTCCAGTTTTTCCCATTTTTCATCCGAACTACCGCTCGGAGAAAAAAATATTATAGGAATTAAAGATTAAACATGAAATTTCACGTAAAAATTGTCATATGCACTATTCGGCTAATCATCAGCCTACTCTCGCATTCAATGCTTAAAGTGAAGGGTAGTTTTTCGAGCGCAAGGAAAAATCGATATAGCAAGATTTTTCATTCTAAATATTTCCATAACGGCTAATTTTACCAAAAAGTTGATACAGATGAAAATTGTAGAACTGAATCTCTTCTATAAGATGTAAGTATCAGAATTTTGTTTCAAACGATTTTTTATTGATTTTTTAACTTTTTACAGAAACGTAAACTACATTATTTTGAGATATTTTCTATAGAACCCTTTGAGTTAACATTTTCGCGCGTTTTTTTTAGTGATTTAAAATCGTAGGTCTATTCTACTAAAGTTTTGTATATTTTTGCAAATTTATTCTTGTTTTTGGTGTAGAAGTAGCTTTAAGTATGAACTACCTGTTTATTGGTTCAGAATTTAATTATTTTATACAGGATATCCGTTAAAAGGACTTAAGGGACAAGCACATACACACACACGTTGGAAACATAGTTTTTTAAAAATATAAATTGGAGTTGACCCATTTTTTTATTATAAAATTATATTTGTGTAAAATTATGGTATATACATTTGTGAAAAAAGGGAAAAAAATCAATAACAAACGTTCGAAAAAAAATTGTGTTACATGAATCTCATAGAGGAGATTCATTTCTACAATTTTCATCATAATAATTTTTTTGGTAAAATTAGCCATCACACTATAATATAAACGTGCAATATATATATATGTATGTATATATGTATGTCCGGACGAAATGTTATTTTTATAGACTTTGGATTCGCTGGGCCGATTTTGATAATTTTTTTTTCGTCATGTAGCTTGACTCTTTTTCCAGTCAATAGGCTAGATTTCATTTCTTAGCTATGAAAGGTCTCTGAGTTGTGATTTTTTTCCGAAAAAGTACATCGAAATTTTACTGAAAAAACGATGAATTAGCTGGATCGAGCATCGGCTTTTGTTTTTCAGACAGTGTGATTGTCGTTTGAAAAATACTATTTTTACGATAATTTGCTAAATTACAAGATATCACTGTTGTATTTTGTTTATATCTGTCAAAATATGACATTTATAAAGAAGAAAACACATGGATTTTTATTGACATTTTCATAAAAAACACACTGATAAATTACTTGATTAATTTTAAAATGTTAGATTTGTGAATTTATTATAATTTCTACGTAAAATAGATTTTGATTGAAATTGTTAAACGAAGAAATTATAAACAGCTGTTTTTTATTTTATATATGTCAGGAGCGTGGAAAGAAATGTTATTTTGTACATTTTGATTAAATTGCTTATAAATTAAATTTTAACCAAAATTGATTGGTAATTTGATGTAATTAGTATAATTATCTATAGATAATATTAAAAAGTATAATGTCAGGAGCGGCGAATTAAAAAATATTTAAAATCTTTTTTTCTAATTAGTTTAAATTTGACAGATGACAGGGAATGTTCTAGAAGGTTTTCTATCCTTTTCTATTAGGAGTGAGAAAATTTTTGATGACGTTAAATTTGATAGTTCCAAAATTACGTGGTTTTTTACATGTGACATATTTTTTATGTTTGTAAAAAAATTATTTTGAGTGAAATTGTTGAATTTTTTTTAATTGTTGAAATTATTCATTTAAATCAGGGACGGTGTTTCAAATATTTTTAAATTTGTGTTTATTAATGAAATTGTATAAAAATATAATTTTTAATAGTTTTGTTGATGTAATTTATTCAAAATTTCACATTTAAAAATAATAATTAACAATAAGTCAGGGGCTGGTGTCGTTTTAAATATATGAAATTTTTGGGAACTGTCACATTTCGTAACGTTTGTAAAAACTTAAAAAAACATTTTTTATAGTTCAAAAAAATAAATTTCTAAAAAAAAAGAAAATTATAATATAGATCAGTAGCGCCTAAAAAAAATTGTTTATGAATTATTATTTCTTTGAAAGTTTTGAGATTGATATATTAATTTTTTTTTAATTATAATTTAGTCAGGGGCGTTGCATGAAAATAGTTAAATGTTATTTTTTAAAAGTGCAATGTTTTTAAAATTATTTAATAAATAACAATACATTTTAGGTTGGGTAATTTATACATGTTTCATTTAAATCAGGGACGGCGTTTCAAATAATTTTAAATTTGTGTTTTTTTAATGAAATTGTATATAAATATAATTTTAAATAGTTTTGTTGTAGGTGATTGATGCAAATTATCCAAAAGTTCACATTTAAAAATAAATAAGTCAGTAGCGTCTCAAAAATTTTTTTTAATTGTTCAAAAATTAGAAATTTCAAAAAAATATGAAAATTATAATATAGATCAGTAGCGCCCCAAAAAAATTATTTATGAATTATTATTTTTTTTAAAGTTGAGATTGACATATTAATCTTTTTTTTTTAATTATAATTAAGTCAGGGGCGCGCATGAAAATAATTAAAATTGCTATTTTTTTAAAGTGATGTAGACAAATTAATTTTGATTAAAATTGAACAAAAATTAAAAACTTCAGGAATATATAAAAATAAAAAGTTAACCATTTAATAAATAACAGTACATTTTAGGTTGGGTAATTTATACATGTAATATTATTGAAAATTGTAATATTGATATGTGATTATCACCGCCAATTTAAGAAATAAAATGAGTATCAGCAAAAAGATTGGAAAATTATTATATTATACACATACGAGGGTCGCAGACCCGAGTAAATTTGTGATTAGGTAATTTGTACATGTAAAATTACTGAAAATTGTAATATTGATTATCTCCGCCAAATGAAATTAACTATCAAAAAATTGTGGAACGAGTATGATATATACATATACGAGGGTCGCAGACCCGAGTAAATTTGTGTAAAAAATATGGCGTCAAAGGGGGTTGGGGCGCGAAGCGCCCAGGGGCACAGCCCCTAGTTATGGAAATATTTACGGTGTAAAATCTTGTTATACCGATTTTTTGTTGCGTTCCAAAAATTATCCTTCACTTTGAGCATCAAACGCGATAGTAGGCTGGAGATTAGCCGAATAGTGCACATGACATTTTTTACGTAGAATTTAATCAGGTATATTTAATCCTTATTATATTTTTTTCTCAAAACGACGGTTCGGAAACAAAATACTGAATAAGACTTTACGAAAGGAAATATTTTTAAATCCATAAAGAATTAGTTCGTTTCATAAGTTGGTTGTCCAATAGAAACACGCCGCCATTTTATCAAAACATATATGCAATTTGTCGAGAACATTACTACTGAGTATTACACAAAAGCAAATCTTGACAGACAGTTCTTATAGGTGCTACAAAATTTGGTGAGAACAAAATGTGGAACATTTTAATATTTATTTTTAACGCAGAGGCACAATTTATAACTTCTATCCTCAAATTTTACATCACAACTGCCAAATTGGTTGCGGAAAACGATACAATTGTGTTAAAATTGGGTTGCGCTGCTGAACTATGTGTTTCAAATACCATAGAGAAGGTTGCCTTAATTCACCAACTGAAGAGGAATTAGTTCAAGAAGTCACCACTGACCAATAAAAATGTACAAGACTTATGTGGAAAATACTTACGAAGGTAAGTCACTAATTAAAAAATGCGCGAAAAGCTTTACCAAATGGGTTCTATAGAAAATATCTCAAAATAATGTAATTTACGTTTGTGTAAAAAGGTAAAAAATCAATAAAAAACGTTTGAAACAAAATTCTAATACTTACATCTTATAGAAGAGATTCAGTTCTATAATTTTCATTCGTATCAACTTTTTGGTAAAATTAGCCGTTATGGAAATATTTACGGTGAAAAAATTTGTTATACCGATTTTTTCTTGCGCTCGAAAAACTACCCTTCACTTTAAGCATTGAATGCGAGAGTAGGCTGATGATTAGCCGAATAGTGCATATGACAATTTTTACGTAAAATTTCATGTTTAATCTTTAATTCCTATAATATTTTTTTCTCCGAGCGGTAGTTCGGATGAAAAATGGGAAAAACTGGAATAAAATTCACTCCGGGGGTAGTTTTTCATGTGAAAGGGGATGTTACATCCACGATTTAGGTGGGAACTTTTCGGGCTCTTATTCCGAACCCTTCTGAGAGTACGTGTACAAAATATCAACACTTTATGATTTTTTTCTTCTAAAATATCTAATTTACTTGGACTATATATGTACGGTGTTATAAAGCTAGCTTATAAACGCGAGGTATTAAATTTATAACACGCGAGAACTACGGATTTATTGTTTATAGTCCAGGCAATGAAGGGATTGAAAAAGAACAAATTAGGAGTGTGATGAAATTTGGTACCAATGTGGTATACATTAAAGTACGTCTGTACACAAAAGTCCCCATCTATAGGCCTTGTGGAAATTTTTTTAGAGCCGTTTGAAGTTTAATTTTGTTATTCTTGAATAACTTCAAGACAAATATAGATACGGAGGCGTGCCTTGTATCAAAATTTTCAAGAATGTTTACTTTTCAGCAATATTTCAAATTTTATTCCAAGGTGTGCACCTAAATTGCTGAAAAGTTGCGGTTGACTCGAAAATTAAGCGCGTTTAATCAAAAAATTATGTTTAAATGGATTTTTGAGCTCTTAAAACTGATAATAGAAATAAATGTCCTCTACAAAAGTTGTGGTGAATAAAATTTTACATATTTTTATGAAAACTGCAATATTCAAAGTGTGAATATTTATTAGATATTTCTTTTTTTAGGTAGTCGAAAAAACAAAATTAATTTAAAAAATCATAAATAGTATGGTATGAAAATTAGTATTACATTGAAAATAACACGATATTATAGAAAATTATTAAAATATTTGAAAAATATTGTTGACAAAATATAGATCTATAAAAAGTGACCGTGAATCACGAAATTAAGTGCGTTTAAAGCTCTTCTAACTACCGACTGTTTGAAAATTAAAATCTAAACTGTCGAACTCTATCATTTCTTTATATATATAATGTGCCCACGACTTCGATAATAGCCGTAACTTTTTTGTCGACAGATATGTAATCAGCGTGTCAAAATCTACACAATGACATGCGTGTAAAACTTCAAAATTCGTCAAAAAAACTAGCGAAAAATCGAAAAAATTCCAAGAGGTTATACACCGTTATACACGACCTTTTAGAAAATGTCGATTTTTCGCGAATTTTTTTTTGTCGGATTTTAAAATATTATACATGTCATCGGATAGATTTTGATACGCTCAAATCAAATCCGATCTCTAAAAAAAAATAAAAATAATCGAACTGGCTAAATCAGAAATGAAAGGCCAAAAAAAATCCGATCTCACGTTCAAAAGTTACGGCCATTTTTCTCCAAAATTTTCAAAAATCGAAAACTTTGAAAGACTATATCTCGAGAACGTTATGAGATACAGAACTGCGGTTTGAAAATTTCAACTTTTCGCGTCATTTTCTATAAAATAAACATAATATGAACGAATTTTAAAATTCTAAATTTTATAGTAATTTTTATGCATCTTTCAATTTGTCATAGTAATAACAATTTTAAAATAAGAAAATAAAAAGGAAAATCATAAATTACTATGTTAATCAGGGGTTTACAACTTTTTCCTACATAGACCCCTTTTAAAACAATGATTTTCTTTAAAGACCCCCTTACATTTCTCGATTATAAAAAACAAAATATACTACAATCTTGTCGAAAAAATCAATCGAAGTAAACGCAAACAAGGGACATTGCAATTCAAAATTTTAAAACAGACTTATTTATCATAGACCCCAATATACTCATTGAATACTTCCATAGACCCCTAGGGGGTCCACCTGAAACCCGTTGGGAATCCCTGGAGTAGACCTTAGTATTTGTTATTAATTCAACTTGATATCTCTACTAGCGGCTAAGTAGTCGTTCCTGAGAAAAAGGATTTTACTCTTAACGGACAAACAGATAAACAACAGTGATCCGATAAGGGTAGGACACGTAGTAGGACGTAAGAGGATTTTCTTAATTCTCATAAAGCAAGACAGAAAAAGCTTAATTATTTCTAAAATATTAATTTCGTTTTGTTGTTATTACGAGAGAATGATAGAAAACACTTTGTTAATTATAATTGATTTATTTATGAATTTAATTAGTAGTGTATCTATTATAAATTGTTTTGTATATTCTATTTTATGTAATTAATTAACAATACATGCATTCATTATTAATTATTATACAAATAAAACATGCTATTCTGTATTATGTTATTGGAAGTCACGAAATTTAGAAGTGCTAGGAAATTTCCACTGCTCAAAATATTCTTAACACTTTTAAGACAACAAATCTAATGATGAATTTTATTTTTGTTAGTAGGACTTCTGCAAACTGCACACCATGGCTTTTCTCAGTATTGGTCTTGAAACGAGACAAAAACTGAGACGAGATAGACTTAAAATCGATCTGAATTTTGACAAAATGATATCAACTTTTTTTTTGAAATGTTAAATTCTTGATTTTTCAATATTACTCGTATCAATAATTATTTGTTTATTACGTGAGATTAATGTAGGGTTGTCAGAAGCTCAAGGTTTGAAAAGAGGACTAGTTCATTAAAAAAGGAGGACAAATTGAAAAAAAAGTATGCTGTACTTCGAATTAGATTTTTATTTCAAATGCCATTCAAAATATAAAAATAAATTGAATACCTTTTTTCTTTCATTGTCTATCATTGTTTTCAACCCGAAATTTTACTGTTAGTAGTTTGACGACCTTTTTTTACGTAGGTTTACTTCTTAAAAACTCCGGACACATTTGAAAAATCCCCCCAGACGTCCCCGGACGCTCTTAAAAAGAAGACAGTGTCCGGGGAAAAGAGGACGGATGGCAACCCTAGATTAATGAGATAAATTGAGAAGAGAGTCAAGTAAATCTCATCTTGTCTCAGTTTCGAATTTTATGTGGTAGACTCATATATTTGAATATGAGTCTGTCTGTCTGTTCGTTAATGCTCTTATCACTCGAGAACTACTTATCCGATAATAGTTTTTAATTTTTAAAGTGAAACTTTTATTACATCGTCTCAAACTTTTTCGTCTGTGAGTTGCATGTCGCGTGACGCTCGGCCGCGGAATAGGGATAAATACGTCAGAGCCATAGACATAAAGAAATGGACAGTGCATCTGACTCGAAAAAAGAGCCGTGTCAAATGAAAGAGACGGAAATAGTTTGGTTGGAAATATCATATATGTAATACTGTATTACATAGTTTTTATATAGAATTTATTAGAATTATTAGAACTTTTTGCTGGTGCATGTTGTTGTTTACGGATTTATTTCAATTTTGAGTGCTTGAATTTATTAAGTTTCATAAAACCACACAATCCTTTTATTTAATTCATAGATATTTTCTTTGCCCAGGTTTGAGTATATATTTTATTACGTTAAGTAACATAAGGAATAAGCAATAGTAAATCAAGTCGAAAAAATGTTTGCTGCCAGCGGCCTCATTTGCAATACGCCAAACAATATATTAAAGCATATGTAGTAAATAATATTGTGTAGAATTAAAAGATCTATATTTTAAAAAAATCCTTAACAATAATTCTGTAACCCATGCAAGCGAAGCCGCGGACACAGCTAGACTATGTAATAATTTAAGAAAATTTGAAATATTTATAATGAATCATATATTTTACTTAATTATTATTAAAGGTTAACATAAAATAGTAAAATTTGCTAATTATCGGTAGTATTTTAAAACCGAGACTCTCAAAACGAGACTTATTAATAAAATTAAAATCGTCTCGGTTTCGATTACGTTTCGAGGCGGAAACGAGACCGAAAAATATTGTTTAAAACAAATTCACAGACTCGGTCTCGTTCACGTGTACGAGATGAAACAAAGACCGGACCGACATATTTTTTACGAGATAAAACTGGCTGTTTTTAAAATTACAAACCAAAATAAAACGAGACTTATCTAACTGTTGTTTCGTCTCGTGTGCAGATTTTGATAAATACAAATGTTTTAGGTAATAATTAACCCCTTCATATCGCCCTTCTGGTTCAAAGTATAAAGAACACAAATCAATATATATTAAAATTATTGACATTTTAATTATTGATCATTAAATTCTTAAACGCATTCTTTCCACTGCTATATTTTAGTATCTCAATTCTAGTTTTATTATACGAGTAATATACTTACCCATTTTATTTATTTTTACTTGCTTTATATATTCATCTATTAATACAGGCTATAATCATGACCCCCAGATCTTATCACGGGCCCCCGGGTTAAGAATTTCCGGCGACCCCCCACCAACTAAGAAACCTAAGATATTTTTTTTTGACATCAACGAAAAAAAAGCCGCGCTGAATCTTTAGTCGTTACCCCCGTCCCTTATGGGGGCTATGACTATAATCCATGGTGGTTGGTTCACAAATATCCAAGCCTACTTGTTTGCTACATATTTACAGTTTTGATTTGATTCGAAATTTATAAAATATTCACTCGACTTCAAGTTGTCAAATCTATGCAATATAAAATAAGATACACTATTCTAATGTTATTTTTGGATGTTATGATATAATTATAACATAATTGTGGCAATTATATTTTAAATAACGACAATACAATAATTAACGATTTAATTTTTAATTTCGACATGTGTGTGTGATGAAAAACCAGTATTCTAAGTAGCTAATTAAATATATATTGTTTTGGCGAATGCAACATCACGAAATGTCAAAATCTTACCAGGAAAAATATTACATTGTGTGATGATGGTCGTGTTAAAACTATGCGTGAGTCTCTTGGATGTGATACGGAACTGCTAATGTGTGAACTGTATTATTTAGAGGGGGGGGGGGGGGGGTAATTATATTTCGACAGATTCTGAAATTTTCAGTTTTCGGAAACTTTGTCTTGTGTTAAATTGTCAGAAGCCAATGACATTAATTCTCTTAAAAATGAGGTATTAATTTTGTGATCCATTCTATGAACGGAACTGCTAATGTGTGAACTGTATTAATTAGAGGGGGGGGGGGGTAAATTATATTTCGACAGGTTCTGAAATTTGTGTTTTCGGAAAGTTTGTCTTGTGTTTAATTGTCAGAAGTAGGGCTTGCAAAAAACCGACTTAATTTCAAAAACCGGTTTTCGGGTTTTTCGTAAAGTGAAACCGGTTAACCGGTTTTTTTTTTTTTTTTTTTTTAATTTATTAAAATAAAATAATAAATTGATATTTAAAAATAAAAACGATTTATTGGTCTATATTTTTTCAAGTTCAAACTGAGACTAATCTATTGCAAATTGGGAATAATCAATTTCAAATTGGGAATTATCATTTTTAATGGTTAATTATAAAAGCTACTGTTAAAAGAGATTTAGGCATTGAAGTAACACATATCCAGTGGTGAAGACAGAAAAATGCCTGAAACTGAGTTTCGATTACAGTAGCTAAAAAATACGAGAAAATATTATTGTTGCTAATTGTAGCTGATATGTCACTCATGTTCAAAGATTCAAAACTGATGCATTAACTATGCTTTGTTAATTTGAGTGATAGTAAATCATTGGGAGCTTGATTTTAAATAAAATTAAAAATAGTTAATATATCTTATCTTTACTAATTAATATTCGTAATAATAAGTTAAATAATAATTGAAACAGCGGCCCCTACATGAGCGGGAGGGAGGGGGCTAACAAGACTCTAACCTGGGGTCGAGGATTAGGAAGGACGCGGTGCGGTGAGCAAAAATAAAAATCGGAGAATGGTATATTTACGTATTTGAATTTTTAATTGAATGGTCGAAAAAAAGATCATACAAATTTGAAATTTCTGTTATTGAAAGACCAAAAAATAACCTGGTCAAGAAAAAAGTTTGTATTATATTTTGTATTATAATATATTATATTATAATAAAATAAATTGATTATTTATTTCCCTCTCAAATGTGGAATTTACAATTCTCAATTTGAAATTGATTAGTCTCTATTTGAACTATAAATAGTAAATATAGATTCAATTCGGATCTCCTTTATTATTATTATAGACTTCATGAAACTCAAATTCCATTTACTCCATTATAATATTTTTATTTGTACATTGCGCGTTCTTTCATAGATTCCCTTTTTATTTGAATTTAAATAATTTTACAACATAAACACTTCATGAATGACAGTAGATACATAAAATTATTTTTCAGTTGAAGAAAAAAAGAAGATATAATTGACTTTTGGTTTTAAAACCGGTTTTTTCATGAAAAACCCGGTTTTTCGGTTTTGGTAAATTTTAACGAAAAACCGGTATACCGGTTTCGGTTTTAACCGGTTTGCAAGCCCTAGTCAGAAGCCAATGACATTAATTCTCTTAAATGAGGTATTAATTTTGTGATCCATTCTATGAATGGAACTGCTAATGTGTGAACTGTATTAATTAGAGGGGGGGGGGGTAAATTATATTTCGACAGGTTCTGAAATTTTCGGTTTTCGGAAAGTTTGTCTTGTGTTAAATTGTCAGAAGCCAATGGCATTAATTCTCAAATGAGGTATTAGATATTAGATTAGGTTAGGTTGTGATTGATGATAAGGGTTAGATACCTCTAACACTGCAGCCTTTGGCTTATTGTGTTCTTCATCAATTCACTCATTCAGTGAAAAGGTTTACCGTTCTTATCAGGTTTAACATCCTTTCCACCAAGTTTTCTCTTGTTGGAGCTTCTCGATAGTTGTCTCCTGCTAGGAGTACATGTCTCCATTGAGCAAGAGCTTCACAGTCGAATATAATATGGGAGGCTGTTTCGTCCTCTTCATTACACAGTCTGCAGATGGGTTCTTCGTCATAGATTCTCATTGTTTGCATGTGTTTCCGTAGGTTACAGTGACCGGTTATCATTCCTGTCACTAGCCTAATTTGTTGTCTACTTAGTTGTAGTATTTCATCCGTTACTTTTCTGGATGGTTTATTTAGCATAGTTTTGCTGTGTTTTTGGCCTTCTACATTATTCCAGTGGTTTTGATGTTGTCTTTTTATCCAATCAGGTATTAATTCTGTGATCCATTTTATCGATTTGCTATGGAATTTAGAGCATTGATACTTCAACGTATTGTAACACTGTAACACAGTTGGTGATTTTGACTGTACAAAGTAATTTTCATAATATCACCGCTGTTTTAATACCGTTGTTGGTATTTCATAAAACGTGTACGCGAAACTTGTCAAAGTCTCCATGAAATATAAGTTTCATATCTCATTTGAAAGTGCTAGCAAGCTAGCAAATTTGCTAGATATTTATAATATCGGATATGAGAGATATAAAAAGTATATTTACATATACGCGAAGTAATATACACAGAATGACTCTCTGGTTTAAATAATCATTAGTTGATACTGGAAATTGATAACACTTATTAATATTAAACTGGGTATAAAATTTCATAACATTATCACAATAGGTTCTTCTAGATTCTAGATATTGAATAAAAACTAATTTAAGATAAATCTTTGGGGATCTGTAACTCTCTCACGAAGAATTTTCGGACACATGTTCATATGAACTTTTTTGCTTGAAGTAATTTTCTCGATCAACTGTTTAAGTTTGTTCTACCTGATATGACTCAACCTGTATAAATCTTAGATATTATAGTACAATTATAATCCATATTACGTTTTAACCACCTAATATAGATAATCATGCATTATGGTAACAAGCGTGTAATATGGACCACTCTGGTCTGGCACATTTTTTAAGAGGCTGATTTTAGATTTTTTATTTTTATTTCATAATTCTATTTTTGCCTACTCGATCTTATAATAAGGGTTGATTTTCAATAATATTATTTCTCTTACCTAAAACGTGAATGTGTTCCATATGTGGTATGTATACTTACCGACTTTACTCTATTTATTATATAGGTATTTTTTTATATATGTATTATGTATTACAGTACAGTTAATAACCTCATTTAAGTTGTCTTAACCGTCCACTAAAAAGAAAATTAAGGGGTTTGGCCACTCTAGAGGCCAAAAAAATATTTTTTTTGTGTTTTTTTTTCAGGGAAAGTATAAAATAAATCGAGTTTACAAAGGTAGAAGTTTATTGTACATATGATTGACTGTAAAACATAATATTTATAGAATAATTTATTTAAAAATGACGACTGTGCAGCGTTTCTCAAATGACCTCTCTATTTTGGAAGGGTTCACTGCCGTACCAACAGCTCTTATAAATTTTGAATTATGATGAGTCAGAATTTTTTTTATTGTACATAACAACAGCTAGAGAAGTATGTACGTAAGATTTTTTGATATATTGATTTTTGACCGAATGGCGCACTTCCAAAGTCAAACGAAATCGCCAGTAAATTGTTAATAACAAATGAACTATGCCATATAATAAAAATAATTACGTACTTATTTAGACAATATATTTTTTAAGATCTAGTTAAAATTTGAAGTGAATTGATTGAAATTTGTTCGAGTTATGGGTGCGGCCAACATGAAAAATGCAGTTTTGAGATAAACGCGATTAAAGTTTTAAGTTATATCGCTGCCTTGTACTTTGAAAAACAAGTACTTAGAGATATTTCCCAGCCGTAATCTTTTGGGATATCATTTTTGAGGTCCTGAGGGGTCATTTAAAATAGTAAAAAAATGATTTTTTTAAAATCCTATAGTGGCCTGACCCTTTAAATAACATATGAAATAATAACAATTGCAAGTACGCTTCCTTAGCGAGAGTTATTCAACTCCTTTGATATGAAAGATATACAGGGTCCTCAAATAGTGCGTCCGGCATTGTTTTACGCCCAAACTATTGAAGATAGAGAGTTAAAAAGAGATAAAAATTTTACTATATACAGGGTCCTCCAATAGTGTGTCCGGCATTGTTTTACGCCCAAACTATTGAAGATAGAGTTTTAGGATAAAAATTTTATTATATATATTGACCCCAAAGAATTTCAGGAAAATATTTTCAACCCCCTAAAACCGCTCCTTTAGGGGTAGTTTGAGGGGTACATACCCGTTTCTCAGTTAAATCAAATGGAATGGTATATCAAAAAGTACATATTTGTAAAGATAATGAAAAAATAAGAAACATTTGTAAAACAAAAATTTTCATACTTTCAATTGTTTAAAAAATATGGCGACTTGTTCTCAAATTTTAGGGTTTCACTAAAAGTGGTCTAATTTCGTTAAAAATTAATGAAATTTTATTATTTTTTCAAATTTAGAAAGTAGAAATAATGAACTTTGTAAAGATGTATGACTATTTGTGATTTTGATAGTTAAAAGTGTCATACGCGATATCTCAAAAATTCAAAAGTTCAACTAGGGATTATTCGAAATTTTCAAATACAACGGTATATCAATTAGTACTTTTTCTTAACAAGGATATGTAAATAAACAACTTTTGTTGAAAAAATTTAAAATTTAAAATTATAATTTTAAAATTGAAAACTGAAAATTAAAATTTTTAATTTTAATTTTTTTTATCAAAAACTGTTTATTTACATATCTTCTTTAAGAAAAAGTACTAATTGATATACCATTGTATTTAAAAATTTTGAATTATCCCTAATTGAACTTTTCAATTTTTGGTATGTCGAGTATGACACATTAAACTATTAAAATCTCAAATAATCATACATCTTTACAAAGTTCATTATTTCTTTCTAAATTTAAAATAATAATAATATTCCATAAATATTTAACGAAATTAGAGCACTTTGAGTAAAACTCTAAAATTTGATAACAAGTCGCCATATTTTTTAAACAAATGAAAGTATGAAAATTTTTGTTTTACGAAAGTTTCTTATTTTTTCATTATCTTTACAAATATATACTTTTTGATATACCATTCCATTTGATTTTACTGAGAAACGGGCATGTACCCCTCAAACTACCCCCCAAGGAGCGGTTTTAGGGGGTTGAAAATATTTTCCTGAAATTCTTTAGGGTCGATATATATAGTAAAATTTTTATCCTAACTCTCTATATTCAATAGTTTGGGCGTAAAACAATGCCGGACACACTATTGGAGGACCCTGTATATCGACCCTAAATAATTTCAGGAAAATATTTTCAACCCCCTAAAACTGCTCCTTGGGGGGTAGTTTGAGGGGTACATGCCCGTTTCTCAGTAAAATCAAATGGAATGGTATATCAAAAAGTACATATTTGTAAAGATAATGAAAAAATACTATGGCTAGGCCATAAAATGCACACCCCTTAAACATAAAAAAATGTATTAACTTATAATATCAAATAAATACGGTACAGGTACAATATAATTGGTGAAACTTAAAAGGATGTTTGAAAAAAAGATTGGAGTTAATTAATATTATATAAATATATAATATGAAGTTTATCACTCATTAAGATTTTTTAATTTGATTTATAATTTCCATTTGATTTAACTGAGAAACGGGTATGTACCCCTCAAACTACCCCCCAAGGAGCGGTTTTAGGGGTTGAAAACATTTTCCTGAAATTCTTTAGGGTCAATATTTATAATAAATTTTTTATCTAAAACTCTATCTTCAATAGTTTGGGCGTAAAACAATGCCGGACACACTATTGGAGGACCCTGTATACCAAAAAAATACGACAATTATATGCTAAAAAAGATTCTTATTTTTTACGTAGAATACTTAAGTTTAAACAAAAAGAAACGCAGTCTCATGTACCTAACATAAAAAACACCCACAAAACAGTATCACGATATTATTCCATCCAAATTAAGTATCTTTTTTTTTTCAAAATAAAAATTCGAATCTTTTTATTTTGTACATTTATTTTTTATTTTTACGCCGTCCCTGAGTACAGGAAGTTAAAAATGTAAACATCGTTGTGATGTCAACAGAATATTTTTAATATGACATTAAGGTCTGCACCACGCATATCTTTGAAGAAAGAAATAAAAAAAATCTCAAGCGCTCACGGAAGTTAGTAATGCAATAAATGCAACGAACATGCCCATTCAATTTTAATGAAGTTATGGGACAGAATGTAGCGTATTGAACTAACAATGTAGGAAATTTGATTTGCTAATCTCTTGAAATCATAATTATATTTATAATGTAACACTTGTAATTTTACATGTCGTTTTAAGAATACACTTTAGTTATACTAATATAAGTATGTGTATTGTGTATGCATTAGTTGATGGAATGCCAAAACAATCAGTGGATTTCTCATTAAGCCTAGAGGCCCAGGGGTAATTTAGGGTCGTAATTTTTAAAGTGAAACTTTTATTACATCGTCTCAAAATTTTTCGTCTGTGTGTTGCATGTCGCTCGGCCGCGGAGTAGGGGTAAATACGTCAGAGCCATAGACATAAAGAAATGGACAGTGCATCTGACTCGAAAAAAGAGCCGTGTCAATGAAAGAGACAGAAATTGTTTGGTTGTTATATAGAATTTATTAGAATTATTAGAACTTTTTGCTGGTGTATGTTGTTGTTTATGGATTTATTTCAATTTTGAGTGCTTGAATTTATTATTCCGAAAATTTTTAGTTAAATGTCTATAATGTGAAAAAAAGTTTCAGTTTTACCGTGGTTTCATAAAACCACACAATCCTTTTTTTTGAGATATTTTCTATTTTATGCAGGGTTTTTTTCTTTTCCTTATACTTATAGTTGTAATACACATAACAATAATGAAGGACTAAATTATGAACATATTACATTATTTATATTCCATATATCACTTATTTAAAGGAATTACGTTTGTTTCTTTTGAAGTTTTTTCGTAAGTGGCTAATAATTTTTTTTCCCTATACCTACAAAATATATTTTCATATTCAACAATATATAATAAACAGGGTCCTCCAATAGTGCGTCCGGCATTGTTTTACGCCCAAACTATTGAAGATAGAGAGTTAGGATAAAAATTTTACTATATATATATAGACCCTAAAGAATTTCAGGAAAATATTTTCAACCCCCTAAAACCGCTCCTTGGGGGGTAGTTTAAGGGGTACATACCCGTTTCTCAGTTAAATCAAATGGAATGGTATATCAAAAAGTTCATATTTGTAAAGATAATAAAGAAATAAGAAACTTTCGTAAAACAAAAATTTTCATACTTTCAATTGTTTAAAAAATATGGCGACTTGTTATCAAATTTTAGAGTTTTACTAAAAGTGCTTTAATTTCGTTAAATATTTATGGAATTTTATTATTATTTCAAATTTAAAAAGTATAAATAATGAACTTTGTAAAGATGTATGATTATTTGAGATTTTAATAGTTTAAAGTGTCATACTCGACATACCAAAAATTGAAAAGTTCAACTATGACACTTTAAACTATCAAAATCACAAATAGTCATACATCTTTAAAAAGTTCATAATTTCTACTTTCTAAATTTGAAAAAATAATAAAATTCCATTAATATTTAACGAAATTAGAGCACTTTTAGTAAAACTCTAAAATTTGAGAACAAGTCGCCATATTTTTTAAATAATTGAAAGTATGAAAATTTTTGTTTTACGAAAGTTTCTTATTTTTTATGATCTTTACAAATATGTACTTTTTGATATACTATTCCATTTGATTTAACTGAGAAACGGGTATGTACCCCTCAAACTACCCCCCAAGGAGCGGTTTTAGGGAGTTGAAAATATTTTCCTGAAATTCTTTAGGGTCAATATATGTATATAGTACATTTTTTATCCTAAAACTCTATCTTCAATAGTTTGGGCGTAAAACAATTCCGGACGCACTATTGGAGGACCCTGTATAACAATATACATATAATATAATATACAACTACCTATCACCTTAAGCAGTGGTTCTTAAACTTATGTGGTCTAGGGACCCCCTTTTGAACAATTATTTTTCAGGGACCCTTCCCCCTGACATAAAAACAAAGAAGGACGTTAAATACTAATTAATCACTGGTAAATAAAAATGTAAAAGTATTTTTATCTATGCCAAATATCTTTCACGGACCCCCGTTTTACGAACATCATAAAAAACATTTTTATGATGTTCGTAAATTGAAAACTGTCTATAAGACTTGATAAAATAAAGAAAATTTTATATTTTATATATGTGGAGAAATCTAACGCAAAGCGACATATTTCCACTATTAAGCTAATTATTATTTTATTTTATTTTTGCGGAATCTTACTTACGTTAGAACTTTAAACTATACCTTCTGCCTAAAGGCATTACCTACAAAAAATAATGTTTCCCATAGAAAAACCGTGTCAATATGTTCGATCAAAAATAAAAATTTTCAAGACTTAATATTAAGTAATTCTTATAAAAATTTTGTAGTTAAATAGTAAATCAGTGACGTTTCAAAATTTCAATTTCAATTATTTGATTTTTATAAAATATTTTAAACGGTCATAAAAGTCATAATACATTATAATTACGTTATAACTTATAACAAAATTATTTTTAAGAGCTCTGTGTTTTAAGTACATTTTATTGATTTCTGAAAAAAATGGGACGCATTTGAAGGAAATGTCAGTTCTTGTTCGACTATTTCTCATATACAGGATGTTCGCGGGAACCGAGTGATCATTGCTAACTTTGTTATTATTGGAGCTAGAAGATCGGTTAAATGGACAAAGTATCAGTATTTTTTCCGGGATGAACAATGGCGGTGTCAAAAAAAAACAATTGAATGTCAAATTTCAGAGATATATTGAAATACAGTTTTTCTTTAAATGGTATACACTGTATATTTTTATTGAATTTTATAGCTGAGGAAGTTCTCTTTATAAAAGTCTAATACATCTATGATGGTAAAATTGATAGAAAACAATTATAAAATTAATAGAAAATAACGAAAAATAGTGTGCTATTAAGATTTAATAAAATGCAAAGAAATGATTAAAACATTTAAAACAATTGTTTTAAGTTTAATGCCATTTATTCGCAAAATTTTAATGTTTTTGAATTTAATTGATAATGAAAAAAATTATTTATTATAATTATTTATATTTTTTTATTAATAATACTCAAAAACGTTAAAAATCTGCGAAATAAGGCACAAATACCTGAAACTATTGTTTTAAATTTTTTTATCATTTGTTTATATTTTATTAAATCTTCATAGCACACTATTTTTCAATATTTTCTATTATTTTTATACTTGTAACTTGTTTTCTATCAATTTTACCATCATAGATGTATTACACTTTTATTAAGAGGATATCCTTAGCTATAAAATTCAATAAAAATATACAGGATATTCCATTTAAAAAAAAGTTGTATTTCAATATATCTCCGAAATTTTACATTCAATTGTTTTTTTGACACCGCCATTGTTCATCCCGGAAAAAATATTGATACTTTGCCCATTTAACCGATCTTTTAGTTCCAATTATAAAAAAGTTAGCAATGATCACTCGGTTCCCGCGAACATCCTGTATATGAGAAATAGTCGAACAAGAAGTGACATTAAATGGTATAAAATAAGTGAGATTATATGGTATAAAAAAATCTTATTTTTGCCATTATATTATAGGTTCTTAATAAAATCCAAATAACATATCGCAGTCTTTATGGTGACTTCTTTTGGATCATTTATATCAATATATTGTTGGTTACATTCCAATAACACATTTGGTGAAGGTATTGCTTGAATCACTTGATCTTTAATTACGGTTCCATTTTTGTAAATTAAATGTAAATGTAGACTCATGCAGTAATAAAATTTGCGATCATCAGCATCATCCTTAATATCTTCAACATTTAAATAATTTTGTTTTTTTACTCCAGTTTTATCACTACACTCCAATTCGGATTCCACTAAATTATCCAATGTAATGCTACCTTTATGATATTTAATATAATTCTCTGTACTAGTTATCTAAAATTGAAAAGTATATATTAGGTATATAACTATCATTTTCAATACCTAACAAAAACATCTGCCAAATAAATGCCCAGTGCTTCCTCGTGCTAAATTCACCAAACGTAATTCATTATTTTTTTTCGATAATGAAACTCCTAAATAATATTGAAATAAATCTTTAAAAAATCAACGAATAAAGGGTCTAAAAAGTAACTATAAAAAAGTAATTGAAACATTTTAAAATTATTTTAGCCGTTTTGAAGTAAAAGTTTTTCACCTCATTAGTATACAATTAACTTTTCGAATCGAGTTTTTTTTTAATTGTTCCAGCATTTCTCTGGTTTTTAAAATACCTATACTGTTTAAACATCCACAAGATGAAATACTTTTCATCTTGTGGTTTAGAAGGTGAAAAAAGAAGCCTCTAAAAATTTGAGCTCTTAATATTAACATCAAGTGGTGCCTGTTCCTAACTTTCCATTTCCCATTTAAATAACATGGAAAAAAATGTTTTTTCTTTTCTTATTTTTGTAGCTTGACATTTAAGCATTGTAAAAATGATCTGAAAAGTTATTTTAGTAGGAAATTGAACGCTCTACAAAAAAGTTCCAATTTATTTTTTTTACAGAGTGAGCCGTTCTGAAGATATTCAAACTTAAAGTTACAAATGTATGAAATTATGACTTTTATTTTATTAAACTAATACTGAGGACTTTTTTTATATCTTAAAAATTATTTTCAAGAAAAAATAATTATTTTCGTATAGAAAAACTTACATCTCAATTTTTTTTGTATTTTATTTTATTTACTATCAATAAAAGTCATAATTTCATACATTTGTAACTTTAAGTTTGAATATCTTCAGAACGGCTCACTCTGTAAAAAAAATAAATCGGAACTTTTTTGTAGAGCGTTCAATTTCCTACTAAAAAAACTTTTCAGATCACTTTTACAATGCTTAAATGTTAAGCTACAAAAATAAGAAAAAAAAATTTTTCCATGTTATTTAAATGTTATTTAAATTCTTTTTTCACCTTCTAGAAAATTTTTAGCCTGTTTTTTAGTTGAAAAAAAAAGTTGCTCAAAAATGACACACCCTAATAAATATATATGTATGTAGGTAGTGCCATGCGGTCGATGACCAATCAGCGTTGAGGTGGGAATTGACGTCACCAGGCGGATGTATTTAAATATTATAAATGTATAGCAAAAACATTCTTTAATTTATTATTGTTTTCGTTTAACAATACATTCTATCACAGAAGTACAAATTCAATATTACAAAATCATAAAAAGCTGTTAACACTACAATGCCCGGTTTTTGTATTGCCAACTTAAGAACAGTAAAAGTAATGCTTCTTGAATATACCAAATTGTCTGTAACAACTTTTAATGATTTTGCAATGTTGAATTTGTACTTCTGTGATTGTATGTATTGTTAAAATGTCAAAAAATACGAAAACAATAATAAATTAAAGAATGTTTTTGCAATTATACATTTTTAACATTTGAATACATCCGCCTGGTGACGTCAATTCCTGCACCAACGCTGATTGGTCAACGACCGTAGGTCACTACCTATATATTTATATACCTTGGTTTTTAGACCAGGGGTCGGCAGTCTTTTAAGTCAGAAGAGCCAAATTGTTAAGGAAACAGGATTGCAAAGGTATCAGAGAGCCATAGGTATAAATGTTGTCAATTGCAATGACCTTTTTTTTTAGACATTCAATTCTGGTTACCTTTTTTTTTTAGTTTGTAATTTCCTAATTGAATAAATAATTCAAATCGCTAAAGAGCCGCAAACGACCGTGCAAAGAGCCGAAGTCTGCCGACCGCTGGTGTAGACTCACCTCGCCTTCAATTGTATCACTCAAATAACACATCCAAGTCTTCAGTGTTATTTCTTCTGGGTCATCTGTTTCTAAATATTTGTTATTACAATTTATAAAATCTTCTGGAATAAACGTTGCTATATTCGCCTCCTCTTCATTCACGGTCCCATTTTCGTAAAATAAATTAGTAACTTGACCCAAACAGTAATAAAAAGTGCGATACGTGGCATTGTCAGAAAGGTCATATAAGTCAAATATTAATTTTTGCGATATTCCAGTTTTGTTTTCGCATTCTATCGCAAAATTTTCGAAATCGGTAAGAGTAATTTGTCCAGTATTCTCTGCATTGAACTAAAATTGAAAAATATATTTTATACTGAGTGTTTCAGTTAACTTTTCCCGTATCTTACAAAGGGAGTTCACACTCAAGGGATGAGAGATTTCGGTCAGCTTTTGGGAGGTAAAGCTAGAGTAAAAATAAAAATACAAGTCGCACACCCGCAAAAAAGTGTCACAACTCAAAAATGTAGTTTTGAGAAAATAGGAATAAATGATAACAAACAACAGACAAAAACTATGGTTATGACTTATCAAATACAAATCCCCTAACCATAAAAATTGTAAGAGTTTAGACTTACACGTGTTTCAATAGCAATGCTATCATCATCAGAGTCCTAAAGACACTGTGTCTTTAGGACTCTGATGATGATAGCATTGCTATTGAAACACGTGTAAGTCTAAACTCTTACAATTTTTATGGTTAGGGGATTTGTATTTGATAGGAATAAATGAATTTATAATGCGGTGTTTACACCGAAAAAAACAGAAATATCGTGAAGGTAGTATAGGGCAGGGCCGGCATCAGTCTAGGCTTCGGTATGTCGTACTAGACAAAATTTGCGTGTGTCGAATTACCCACCAGAGATTGGAAAAGCATTTTTTTTTAGGTTCTGTTTACGTGGACTTATTAACCCTTATCGAAATAAATGATTTCGTCGTCAAATGTACTTACTGTAGGTAAAATTTAGAAAAACGTATTATGAAATTTTTGACCAAGTAAATATTATTGAATTTTACAAAAACGATTTTGATTAAGACAGATTAATTAATAACATGTTCCTTAATTTGACAACAAGAAGTAATAAAAAAATTGAAAATTTGAAGGATATCGTGACTTTTTTAGGGTTCCGAAGAAACCCTATTAATCTCACTTTGTCGTCCGTCCGTCCGTCCGTCCTTTTCACTCAAAGCTCAATAGCTCGTAAACTATATAAGCTAGAACTTTGAAATTTTTACTGAATATGTAAAATGACACCCTCTAGTAAAATATGTACAATTTTGGAAAAATATTTTTTTAGGGGGGGTGCTAAGAAGCTAAAGACAGCCAAAAAAAATTTTTTTTTTATACCAAGGCAAGTGGCACATCAAAATGTGTAACCAAACTAGTGTAATTTGATCCTTATTCTTATTTTTTTTATAAATCAAAAATGGCGCCTACAGGGGGCTTTAAAGCAAATTCAAAAAAACAAAAAAATGTATTCCAAGTCGTGTGGGATGTCAAAATGTAGATCTCAGTGAGTAGAATATGACACTATTTTTTATTTTTTTTCTAAATTAAAAATGGCGCCTGCAGGGGGTTTCAAGAAAACAAAAATTTGTCCACCCCTCTCTAGCTCGGTAAATACTGATTCAAAAAATCTGAAAAAAATTGGTAATGGGGTTTTTATAATACTAGTAACGACAAATACTAAAATCAACAATATAATTTCAAATTTTGAAAAAATAGGAAGGGGCGTCATGGAATTTTTTTTATTTTCATATCTAGGCTTGTGGGGTGTCAAAATGTAGATCTGAATTAATAGAATATGATATTTATTTTTAACTCAAATATGCACCTGTAAATGGCTCTAAACAGTCCACGTAGTATATACTTCGGAACCCTTATGGCATACACTGGTGTATGTCTTGACAAATTTTTTACGTTATAACGAAGGGTGGTATAGAAATCGTACCCGAATCGTCTTGCACAAATGAACGAAGTTTTTCAGTTCTGCGTCGAATGAAAAATTATCTTCGTTCAACAATGATGTAAGACCGATTAAATCATATTATGGCTTTGATCCACATTTATTCAGAATTAGTTGACAATTTAGACATTGAAACTCTAATGGACGAATTCATCGTTAAAAATAATAAGCATACAACTGTTTTCGCCTTATCGCAGAATAATTAATGTAGGTTTGCAATAATTGAGTCAGATATTATGAATAAAAAGCTAATTTGAATTTTTATTTGTAAAACTATTGATAATTTTTAATGTTTCAAAAACCATATTTAAAAAAAAAAGTTTATAATAATAAACTTCCTCCTCACTTTTTTACTAGACACTAGAAATTTATCTGTTCTGCCGGCCCTGGAATAGGGAAAGGATTATTGCACAGTATTTAATTAAAATATTTCAGTATTCTTTTGAGTTATAAAAAAGATTTTTTTAATAATACCACACTGGTATTATAGTGAACAATATTTTCAATTATTCACACATTTTCCATTTCAAAAGTAGAATAAAAAAGTATATTTTTTCATTTTAATTAATCTTTTTAAATATAACATCTAATTAAATAAATATTATAAATCAAATGTTTCAAAAATAAGATAACAATACTTACCACAACTCCAAACAATAAACAGAAGAAATAAGAAATTAATATGATCTTCATTTTGTTTAGACAAATACTGAAGATAATAATGAACAGTTACAATAATGATCGGCATTTATAAACAATTGATAAAAATTAATTTTAGCTTATCGCATAGGAGAATAAAGAGAATATCCAGGGTTAGCTTTAAATATATTACAATATGTTATTATATTATAGTAATAACATTTATATCCAATATTATAAATAAACTAACTTTAGCAAACTTGCAGGCACATTCAAATAGGGTATTGATTATGTGATAATATTGGATTTGTAATGGAACTTAGAGCATTAATACTTAATACAACTTATTGTAATCACCACTGTTTTAATACCGTTGGTGTTTACTTACCACGCGTACGCGAAACTAGTCAAACACTTCATGAAAATTCAAGAGAACTGTCAGATAGATTTGAAATTTCATTTAAAAGTGCTTGCAAATTTTGTTAGCTCGTTTATAAGTTTTTGGAACTATAGTCTTATGTCCGGTATTATAAACGACCTAGCAAATTTGCAAGCTAGCAAGCACTCTCAAATGGGCTATTTCATCAGTTCTCAGTAAGTTGGTTTTTACCATTTTAGATAGATAGTTTCATACATATGAAGTAAAATAAACTGCCTTGGCAGGCACGAGACTTTTTTATACATCATGACACCGAAGTATAATATGTGATTACTTTTATAATTTAATATTTGATTTTAAAATTTTTTACTTACAAAATGATTTTCAGTGAATAAAATTGATACATTCTATTTAATATTGACATTAAATATTAAACGAAATCAATAAAGATTAGTGATTATTGTATTAACAAGTATTTATTTTGCTAGATTTCAATTTTGACACTTCTAATAATAAATGCTAAAATTTTCATAGATAACTAGATTTTTTTGTATTATTCAAATCATTTTTAAATTAAAACCATTAAAACTAAAATTATTATTTTTTTTGGTTAATTCATAAGATACAAAAAAAAGAATAGAACATAAATTATAGAAAATAATATTCTCTACAACTTGTATCTCAAACATTTTTTTCTAATACCTGCCGTTTAAAAAATAAATCGAAACAATATTTTTTTTTAGAAAATCGATTATTTCCTAAAAACAAATTTTTGGGGGGAAAATGAATAGAACATAAATTATAGATAAAAGTCCCTTCTACAACTTTAATCTAAAATATTTTTTTCTACTGCGCACCATTTCAAAAATAATTCGAAAAGTTCAAAAATTGACATCAGTAAACATCCGTTTCCGGTTTAGTGATGGTTTTTAAAAATAGGAGGTGCACATCTAGAGTATACAAGAACCTTAAGTTTAAAATTTCACGTTCGTAAGTATTACAGTTTTGGCTGTAGAGCGTTCACAGACATACAGACAGACACACAGACGTCATTGAGTTAATGGTTGTATATGATTCAGGGACCCTCAAAACGTGTAATTCCGTTAAAATCTCGAGTTCGATTTTTTTCGTGATCACTATACTTTATTTATACATTACATTTCATGTATGTATAAAAAAGTAAAAAAAGGTATGTAAAGTATATTTACTAAAGTGTATTTACTAACCTTGCGTAAAAAACAGTAAAAACCAACTTACTGAGAACTGTCATATAAGTTTGATATCTCATTTGAGAGTGCTTGCTAGCTTGCAAATTTGCTAGGTCGTTTATAATACCGGACATTAATAAAATAAGCTGATCTCGTCTCAGTCTCGTCTCGTACACGAGATCAAGACTGAAAAAACTCTGGGTCTCGTGTAATTTTTTTTATAAATTTTTGTTTTTTAAGTATTTGTTAGTGTAGGTACTAAAAAATAATAATCTATATCTATAAAAGAGTTTGTCCTTAACCACTCACTCACTCACTCACTCACTCATACTCATATATCAACGTACAGCCCAAACCCCTGGACCTATAAACGTGAAATTTCGTAGGTGCCTACCTTTTATGATGTAAGCACCCACTAAGAAAGGATTTTTCGAAATTCAACCTCTACGGGGTTAAAACAGGGTGTTAAAGTTTATATAAAAAAATATTTTTTTTGTTCGCATTTAATTAAAACTTACCGAACATACTCTACAATATAAATAATGAAACAATTATTTCAGCATTCCCCAAAATTTAACCCCTAAGGTGTTCGGGGGGTGGAAAAATTTGTAAAATATTTTTTTTTATTCACCGAATGAAACATGGCACAAGTAGGTACTCTACAAGACAAATATGAGTTACGAAAATTCAACCCCTATTTAACCAAGATCCAAGATATTTACGTTTTTTTATAGGTAATGAATAAAAATCGATATAAAAATATGTAATATGTCATCCCGTATTACGTATGTAGGGTTCTAATTAGTTTCGAAGTTTACGCGAGCGAAGCCGCGGGATTCCGCTAGTATTTTATATTAGGATTGTATATATATGATGATAATTTAGGTCTTATGACAATGAAAGCATAAGTATAGATAGCAAATATGACCCTGTGCATATTGAAAAATGATATAAGGCAATTAATAAAGTATAATTTTTCGTAATTATTATATTTATTTGTTATTTTGTATTCTAAAATAATTGCCATTTTATAATTACTTAAAATAGAACAGTAATTAAATGTTTAATTAAACATTTTATAAAATAAAACGTATTCATTTATAATTACTGTCAGGTGAGTGCATTTTTCCAAAATGGAGGGGGGGATCATAGCTTGAAGACCATAAATTACATCAATTAATTATTTAATTTTGTACTTTTTCACAAGTATATTATACAGGATGATTTCAGGTGGAACAAACTTGAACTATGATCGAGAAAAATATTTAAAGGAAAAAAAGTCCGTATGAACATGTATCCGGAAATTCTTCATGGGGGAGCTACAGACCTCTAATGATTTTGCCTAAAATTAGTTTTGATTTAATATCTGGAAAACCCATTTTGATACAGTATACTGAAAGATCATCAGTTCAGTATTAATACAGGGTGGGGCAAATCAAACAGTGCAGTTTTGAAAGGCTATTATGAAAAAACTACGCAAATTACAGAAATTATATTTATTTAATTTTCTTCAGTACATCATGCCGTTTTATGTATCAAGTTTTAAAAATGACATCAGAAAGATTATGGCCGCCAGCAGCGATACATTGATGAAGGCGATTTCTGAAGTTTTCGGTCGCATTTTGACACATTTCTATTGGTATAGCACCAATTTCCTCCCGAATTCGTTCTTTCAGTTCTTCCAAGGTGTGAGGCCGATGTTTAAAAACCTTTTGCTTCAGGTAGCCCCGCAAGAAAAAGTCACAAATGCTCAAATCCGGTGAGCGCGCGGGCCACCTCACATCACCCCTCAGAGAGACGAGGTGCGTAGGGAATATCTGTCGCAGCTTCGTCATTGAAACTCGAGCAGTATGTGCCGTAGCCCCGTCTTGTTGGAACCATATGTCCCCCCATATCTGTTTCTCCCATTAGCTCTTCCAATTTAGTCGTAGGCGACTGCACAACAGCTTTTCTCACTCTTGTCAAATTTTCCGGTGTTCTTACCGTTTTGGGTCTTCCTGAACACCTAGGTTTTAGTGTAGAACCAGTTTCTTCAAATGTACGCACCCAATTCGCGATTACATTACGGTGAGGGACGGTATCATGACGCGCGAGGTTAAAGTGCAGCCGGAAAGCACGCTGAGTTCCGACGAAAGAACGACCATTTTCAAAAAACGTACGGACGGCGAAGCCACGATGTTCACCAGACCAAACCATGGTAATGACTGATAACGGCATGGCCCGCCCGTCGAAATGAGACCACCACAATCACACTATACCCGCACCATACGAGAAGTATCAACCTTTCAAAACTGCACTGTTTGATTTGCCCCACCCTGTATATGTTATAGATTTCCAGTATTAACCAATGATTATTTAGACAGGAATATGTGGGGTCATTATTGATTTTTTGAAAAAGGGGTTATATTTAATTGCACTTCCCCTTGCACCTTTAATAGTTTTTATATATTGGAAATTGTAAAATAAAAGTGTGAGGTGGGAAAATGGAAAAACAAACAATTTAGTTTTTTTATATCATATATTTTTACAACACATATTTTATACAACTAAAAGGATCGTTATAAAATTATTTTATTATGTGGGTAGTATTCACTTTGCACATTAAATATAAATAATTATTTTTTATTTATTTTTTAAAGCAAAGGCGAATAATTAATCGTTTAAAAAAATTGAAAATAACAAAAATCACATTAAAAATATCAAATCTATTGGGGCGAAAGGAGGTTGGTTAGTTTTAAGGTTATGTTAAATTATAAAAAAATATAAAAATCACAATAAATGTATCAAAAATATATATTTTTTAATTCTGTTTGGTCCAAGTTTAGGCCAATAGTCGAGTCAATGAAGGTTTTTACTTCGGAATCCTCAGAAACAGCACCGATTTTTATGTAATTTTTTTTAAATGTTTGTTATACCATACTATTTGAAATCAGAAACATTCCAGCCGTCGGACTCAAAAAATTATTTTTTTTGCTGAAAAAAAATGTATATAAATAAAAAATTTTTCGATGATAATTGAGCAAAAGTGTGTGTTTTTTTATAACTAAGTTGAATAAATATTATTTGAGGAAATGAGCAAAACATTTGTTTTAATTTTCATTGGCAAACGTTACTTTTCAATTATTTAAATAATTTGCTTAGTAAATTATCGTTGACATTTTGACGCAAAAATTCATAAATTAATATCCATATTTAGAATTT
Source organism: Sialis lutaria (assembly GCA_949319165.1). Lineage (NCBI taxonomy): Eukaryota > Metazoa > Arthropoda > Insecta > Megaloptera > Sialidae > Sialis > Sialis lutaria. The sequence goes on from OX439241.1 coordinate 22,337,284, forward strand.
ATTGAAAATTGATGAAATTTAGCAAAATCGTTCGAAATACCCATATTTAATATTAGTAACTTTTAGAGCACGTTACTTGCATTAATAATCATTTTACAGCAAGTTTTGCTCCGAAATTTCGTATCCGCTCATGCCGCGAATAAAATAATAAACGTTTGCCGTTTTGCAAATAAACAAACAATTTTGTCCAAAAAATTGTAATTATTTGAGATGTATTTACCTAACGTTTCTGAAAGTTTTAGCCCTCTAGGTTTATTATTTTCAACTCTAGAGCAGTTTATTCTTTAGATTTTTCGCGCATCAGCGGTAAGTTCGCCACTATGATCGTTTACTCTGTAAAAAATATTTATTGATTTTTTATAAAATTTTGCATAATTGTTCGAATTACTTTAATTTAGCAGTACACAATTTAAGAGCACGTCACTAACATTATTTATCATTTTACAACTACTTTTTCCTACGAAATTTACTATCCGCTCGTGTCGCGTATAGACAATAAACGTTTGCCTTTTTGTAAATAAACAAACGATTTTTTCCAAAAAAATTGTACTTATTTGAGATGTATTTACCTAATGTTTTTGAAAGTTTTAGCCCTTTTGGTTAATTATTTTCAATTCTATAGCAGTATATTCCTCAGATTTTTCACGCGTCAGCAGCATGTTCGTCGACAAGATCCTTTTACTCTGTTAAAAATATTTACTGAATTTTGATGAAATCTTACATACTTGTTTGAAATACTTTAATTATTAGCAGTAAAAAAATTACGAGCACGTCACTAGCAATATTTTTCATTTTACAACTAGTAAGGCTACGAAATTTACTATCTGCTCGTGCCGCGTATAAGACAATAAACGTTTGCCGTTTTGCAAATAAACAAACAATTTTGACAAAAAAATTATGCTTATTTAAAATACATTTACCTAATGTTTCTAAAATGTTTAGCTCTCTAGGTTCATTTTTTTAAATGGTACAATGTTATTTATTACAAATTAAAAATTTTTGAGGAAAAATTGGGAAATTTCTGGAAAATTCCTGAAAATTTTTGTATAATTCAACTTTATTTGTGAAAAGAAACACTGCGAATACACATTTCTATCAAAAATTTCAATAAATTTAGACAAAAATTAAAAAAAAAATTGGAAAATTTCGGGAAAATTCCCGGAAAATCCTTATTTTGACAAAGTATTCTTATTCAGCGACCCTCAAAACCCCTATAGGTAAAAAAAGAATGTTTCTGATTTCAAATACTTAGTATGGTATAACGAACATTTTAAAAAAAATTCTATCAAAATCGGTGCTGTTTCTGAGGGTTCCGAAGTTTTAGCCATTTTCGAGCTTCATTGACTCTACTACAAGTGCAAAGTTTAATTTTTTTTAGTGCAAAATAATTAATTTTTAGTGGAAACTATATATTTAATGTGATTTGTGAATTTGTTTAATATATAATATTTTTCGTATGTATATAAATTGTTATAAGTGGCAACGCTGAAATAATAAGTATATGTTTATTGTTAAAAATACAAGCCAAAAAAATTAAGACGAATTTGATGAAAATGTCACTTTTTGACATTTTAATTTGTAGACTAAAATAATCGTTTGCAAAGGCCATAGGGAGATAAGGATGCTAAAATTGCCCCCGGGGCTTTTCTGAACGATACTTTCAGGGCATGTTTGTACTATAATAGTACATCGATTTTGAAATTTTTAGATCTCAAAATCAATGGGGTTCCGAGTAAAAATTAAAAAAGTCGAAAACAGAAAAACATTTTTTTCTCTTAATTGGCTGCACCGATTTGAATAAAATTTTTATGGTAGTTTGATATCTATATGAGCACTCTTTGAAAAAATAATCAACTGTATAGCTCTGCATTATCATAGGAAAAAAAATTATTTTTTCAGAAAAATATTTTTTTCTATTGTTTTCCTAAAGAGTACAATTCTGAAAATATTTTTTTCGAATTCTTCATCAAAAAACACATATAATATAATTTTTTCATATTTTTCCTAGAGGTACGCCATATCGAAAAAAAATAAATACTGCGAAAAAGTTGTATTTCCCGTTCATTTAACTATACAGTGCCCGAACACTGTGTCAAAGTTCAATATTTCATTTATTAATACAAATAGAAGAAAACTTTAAATGCAAAAGTTGTCAGGTTGGAGAAGCAGCAAATTTTGAAAATAGTTACATTTATACAGTGTGTCTCATAAGTGCGTTACAAATAAAAGTTGTGTTTTTTTAATACACAACATACTTTCTTAATTGATAATCTAAAAATACGATTATGAAGTTATTTTTTTTCGAGTTTATCCTTAAAAAACACATAAAATATTTTTTTAATGTTACGCCACAATGAAAATAATAAATACTGCGAAAAAGTTGTATTTCCTGTTCTTTTAACTATATACATTATTATACATATACAGTTAAGTTGTGTCAAAAAAAATTCGCCCTCGTTATAAAAAAGGTAAAATAAATCCTCACCGAGGGATTATCCTGTAGTTCAATTTTAAGAGGTGCCGCAAAGGGGGGGGGGGTCCGTTTCCCAATTAAATAACATAGAAAAATGATTATTTAGTACTGAAGTTATTATTACTAATTCATGATAACTGAATATCAATTACCATTAGTCAGTAATAATAACTTTAGTACTAAAGAATAATTTTTACAGGTTATTTGAATGGAAAATAACCTGTAATCCTCTTATCATTGTTCTTCCGGAATGATGATTTAATCTATGAAAAAACTTTGTTTTATGGAAATAAAAATAAATACTAATTTTATTGTGAAAAATTGACCTTTTTACAACTTTTGCAATAATATTTTTTTCTATTTGATTCTGTTATTGTTGGTATATATTATAATTTAAAAATAACGTTTTAATTGTTCATTGTTGCCAATTCATTATGGTATTTAAAATATGTTGTCATTGTGATGAGGCCGTTAGAGTTTGTAGGTGTTTCCATCCATTTTTGTTGTTAATAGACAATGTAAAACATATTCTTTATGTAAAAATATACGAAATGGTGTATTTGAAAATTTTGAAAAAAATTAGGTTCAGAGTTTTGATACATATAGACTATAATTTCGCACATGTTTGATGTAGGTAATATCACAATAATAGAGCATATGCTAAAATTACTTCTAGCAAAGAACAAAAAAATTGTTGTACGTAATTAGAAAAATACGTGTTGAAAATATTCCAATTTTCTTACAAAAATGGTCAATATTTCTAAACCGCTCTGTATAATTCCACATATGCTTGTATCAAAATACCCAGAAAAATTAATACCTACTTTTAGATTATCAATTAAGAAAGTATGTTGTGTATTAAAAAAACACAACTTTTATTTGTAACGCACTTATGGGACACACTGTATAAATGTAACTATTTTCAAAATTTGCTGCTTCTCCAACCTGACAACTTTTGCATTTAAAGTTTTCTTCTATTTGTATTAATAAATGAAATATTGAACTTTGACAACAGTGTTCGGGCACTGTATAGTTAAATGAACGGGAAATACAACTTTTTCGCAGTATTTATTTTTTTTCGATATGGCGTACCTCTAGGAAAAATATGAAAAAAATATATTTTATGTGTTTTTTGATGAAGAATTCGAAAAAAATATTTTCAGAATTGTACTCTTTAGGAAAACAATAGAAAAAAATATTTTTCTGAAAAAATAATTTTTTTTCCTATGATAATGCAGAGCTATACAGTTGATTATTTTTTCAAAGAGTGCTTATATAGATATCAGACTACCATAAAAATTTTATTCAAATCGGTGCAGCCAATTAAGAGAAAAAAATGTTTTTCTGTTTTCGGCTTTTTTAATTTTTACTCGGAACCCCATTGATTTTGAGATCTACTCTCTAAACCTGAAATAGTGAATTTTCACTAATTCACAGTGTATATTCACTATTTGCCACAGCTAAAAGTCGGCCACTTGGAATTAGTGCATATACACTTATGTACCCAGTGAAATTCACTGTTTTCATAAGTGCATCATTTCACTGGGTACATAAGTGTATATGCACTAATTCCAAGTGGCCGACTTTTAGCTGTGGCAAAAAGTGAATATACACTGTGAATTAGTGATAATTCACTATTACAGGTTTAGAGAGTGGATAACTGAAAAAAATTATTAATATTTATTTATCTAAAAACAACATATAAACTATAACAAAATAGAAAAGTATGGTAAAAAGATATAAGCTTACTGAGAGTCATTGTAAGTTGTAAGTAATGGATATTACTTACAATTAGAATAAAAGTGAGGTTAGGTTGTTTATTAGCCCACATAAATTGCCAATTCTTCTTAATGGAATGGTAAAAGATTCTAAAAGTTTATTTACATTGAAGAGCAGGCAGAAATTTTAATACTTTAACATAATTTTTAATATTTCTAATATAATTTTCATAAACATAGTATGGAAAATTTTGAAATACACAAATGAGGTTAGAATCTATTTTCGCGTTTAAATCATTAGTATGTTATATCTTTATTTTATTGGGATTATTGTATTTACAACAGTGATTGTTGTACAAACAATAAAGCGACAAATTCCAAATTAGAAAATATAATCAATTCTAGACATCTTAGCAATCATAAAATATGGTTATAGTATATATCGAGCAAAAAATAAATTATTTATGAACATAATATAGTTATAAATATGAATTCCATTGAAGAAACTATAAATGCTAATTATTTTACACAAAATTTAATTAGTTTTATGTTTTATAAAAATCATGAGTTAATTTTATATTTACATTACAAATCATTGGTTATAACCTATAAATAATGTCCACTGATGATTACATTTAATATAAATTTCCTTCTCATAATAAAAAATAAATAAATGAATAAAAGCTATATATTATATAAACCATATCATGATATTAATTAGAAAAACAAATGTAAACTTACCTTATTAATCACGCTCGATAAAAGCACTCACACAATGTAATCGTAAAATGGATGCTAGCCACATCCACATCTGTCATTTACGACGCATGCGCAAAAAAGTCACTGGTTTATCAGTGGAATTCTCTTTTTTCCAGTGAATTAGTTGATCACTGGGAAAAACAGTGAAAATTTCACTATTTCAAGTTTAGAGAGTAAAAATTTCAAAATCGATGTACTATTATAGTACAAACATGCCCTGAAAATATCGTTCAGAAAAGCCCGGGGGCAATTTTAGCATCCTTATCTCCCTATGGCCTTTCTATTTCAAATTATTTTATTATTATCAAACATTTTAAATGATCATAATTAATATTATGTAATTCTTATAAAAAATTTTGTGGTTAAATAGTAGATCAATGACGTTTCAAAATTTCAATTTCCAATTATTTGATTTTTATATAATATTTTAAACGCTCATAATACATTATAATTAAATTAACAAATTATAAACATAAATTATAACAAAATTATTTTTAAAAGAAGCTCTCTGTTTTAAATACATTTTATTGATTTCTGAAAAAAAATGGGACGAATTTGATGGAAATCACCTTTTATTCGACTACTCATTTATTAAAAAAAAAAAAAAAAACTTATTTTTTTTTGCCGCGATTATTATTGTTTCTTTAAAATATTAAAATAACATATAACAGTCTTTACGGTGACTTCTTGTGGATCACTTAAATCAATATATTTTTCGTTACATTCAAATAACACATTTGGTAAAGGTACTGCTTCAGTCGCTTTATCTTGAATTACGGTTCCATTTTTGTTAATTAAATGTAATTCTAGACACATGCAGTAATACAGTTTGCGGTTATCAGCGTCATCCTTAATGTTATCAATATTAAAAACTTGTTTTTTTTTGTATATTCCAGTGCTATATGTACACTTCTCTAAAGCTTTATCCACAATTAATGTATTGAGGTCACCTTCATAATCAAAAGTATATTTCTCTGTACTAGTTATCTAAAATAGAAAAGTATATACGCTCATCAAAAAAATTAAAGGATAATTTTTAACAAACAAATTTTTTACCAATTTTTCATTAAACAAAAAAAAGTTTTTTAACGCTTGGCGTGGAATAGTGGGGTGTGATCAGGGACCTGAACCTGAACCCGAACCCGAAACCCGAAAAAACCCGTATTTTTCATGAACCCGAACCCGAACCGAACCGAACCGTTATATTTCAATGTCAATGAACCTGAATCTGAACCCGAACCTTTAAATGAATATCCGGTAACCATATATTTTTTAAAGGTTCAAGAAATTTTTTTTAGTATTGTACTAATTTTTCTTCATTGATTTTAAAATGTCTAAACTGGTAATCTGTTTGAATTTCGCGGTATAATGTGATGTGACTTATGCACTAAGGTCACTATCGTCACTACAATGATAATAAAAGTTACTACTAACAGGCACAGTTTAACCACCGTAGCTCACGGATACTCCCTTTGCCCCTTTCAATCTTGCAAATGTTAATCGTGACAAATTAGGTACTCAGAAAATTGTCGAATTAATATTTTTTATTAAAATTGTATGAAAATTCAATGGTTAACCACAATATCGAAGATACAAGAATGAAATAGATTCAAAAAATTGTTCTCCGATTTAAAAATTTTAACTTGATCTTTCCGTTTCTGGTCCGTTTTTGTTTCGTGTTTGTCTCCTGAATCCTTGTCACACATAACTCATGAACCACTGAACCGATATTAATGAAACTTGGTTGGGTCTGGCTTGAAAACGATCCCATTTCAAAATGATTAAAATCTAGTGCAAGAGGGGTGGGGGGAGGACAACAGTTTTGGTAGTTTATTTACTTATATTCCATTTGTTACAAATTCCTTACTATAAAAATTTCATGGTGATGACGTCACAGTATAGAATAAATGTACTGCGAACTCTGTCAAACAGACCTTGTATTATTAGATCATGTCTGATCATGATAATTAACTACTTTTGATGAATTTAGCACAAGGAAGCACTGTGCCTTTATTTAGCAAATATTTTTTTTATTTGAACCCGAACCCGAACCTGAACCTAAAAAAATAACGGTTTTTGAACCCAAAAAATTTGCAACGTGCTGAACCTGAAACTGAACCCGAACCGAAATTTATTGTTGAACCCGAACCCGAACCCGAACCATAAATAAATTCCGGTTCAAGTCCCTGGGTGTGATATATTTTTTTTAGTTTATTATTCAAAAACTAGAAAGTATCAGCTTCAAAAAAAGCCCTAGTTCATTAAAATTGAATCATTTTTGGCGGATTTACGGTAGTTTGAAAATTTCTTATTGTTTTTCAACGTTAGAGAAGATGGAAAAATACCCTTTAATTAAATCATAAACATTATGAAGAAGAAATCACAGCATCTTGCTATTCTGGATAACGTTTAGGGATACTTTTAACTTAAAAAAAACACATTTGCATTTTAGATACCGTCATTTTTAACAAAATGGCGGCCAGATAAGTAAAAAATGAGAAAATATCGTTTTTTTACATGTTTTTAAAACGAAAATCAAGAGAGGAAAAAAAATTCTTTACAAAATCGTATGTAATGATTTTAAAGAGAATAATTTCAGCTTACTAATGATATCAAACCGATCATTGTGCGATCATAATTTCAGGATATACAGGAGTTTAAAGTCAAAAGTGTCATTTTTACTTTGACAGTGAATAACGCGGCTAAAAAAAATCGTACGGGGATAATAAAAAACACATTTTTAAGAGGAAAGAACAAGAATTTATTGAATTTTTTGTAAAAAATTTTTTGCAAAAATGTTACGCTTTCAAAGTTTATAAAAAAATAAGTGATCATTTTTTGAACTGTTTGAACCCTTGGTCCAGAGCGGCAAGGGATGATAAAAATAATTGGGCTTTTGATTCAAAAACTAGAAAGTACAAGCTTTCGAATGAGCTTTAGATCATGCAAATCCAATCATTTTTCTGGAAATATAACTGTTTGAAAATTGGTAAAAAATTTGCTTCTTAAAAATTATCCTTTAATTTTTTTGATGAGTATTATAATATCACTTCATAAAGATTTTCAAGAAATTGTTTGAACTAAACTAACATAGATTTAAATATATTTTTTTTGTAATATAACTAATTAAATTTTATCATACATCATGAATATTAGTTTTCTAATATTTCGTCAATGTCAATAATATAATACATATTTGAGGGTGGTTTTCACGCTTTCAAAGACTGTTTAGGCACGTATAAAAAAATAATACTGAAATACATGTTTCATTATTTGTGTTGTAAGATATTTATGCTAATGCCTAGTTTACATAGGCAAGTACTCGGCGAGGTACTCGTTTTCCTGCTCGGTCGAGCACTAATATCGACCGGTGGGCCGATTGCTACCCCCTACCACTAGAATGTACTGTCAGGCCCCTCTTTCCCACTGGGCACTCTGGGCACGTGCCCAGGGCCCCGCGATTGATAGGGGCCCCATATCACGAAATAATAACCGATATTTATTACCGAAAAACATACGATATTTATTTTGAAAAAAATCAAACGATAATGACATTAATGACTAACTACAATACCTACTTGCTTATTAGTTTTTGCATGCGCGAAGCCCCTCTACTCTCGCCCGAAAATCAGGCTTTTCGTTTTCAGCATGTTTAGGATTTTAAATATATAAAAATACATTGAGTGGCCAGTTTCTGGAAAACCGGGAAAGTCAGGAAATTTTGCTAGACAGGGAATTTTCTGTAAAAATGCAAAACCCACACCACGTCAAGAAATTTTCCGCAAATATTTTTAAACAATTATCTATTTAAATTTTAAAAAAACATGCAGAATTTTCAAAAAAGTTCTATTGTCAACAAATAATTCTGTTTTGTCACGTGATCTATTTTTAGTACTTTAATCAATCAGAAGTGTATAGGTAATAGGTACCACACTTCATGCAATTTGTTCAATCGTTAAATATATTAATGGTTTTTAACAGTGGTGATATTAATTTATTATGTGATTTGTTATTGAAGATATTATTTTTATTAAAAATAATTTCTTGAAATTTTATTTATTTTACGTATACACGTACCCTCTGCACATTAATTAAGGGGATACTTAAAAAATAGCCTGTTTTCAAGTTTGTAAATTGGTCAAAAATTTACTAATTTGAAATCTTTTTTTTCTGGAATGATGGAAATTTACTCTACTTTATGATGGTGCATTTCGTTCCTCAACATTTTTCCCGTTTTAACGTTTTTATGTAATAAAAAATGCGTATCTTACACGTCACAGAGTGCATTTATGTAGAAAATTTAATTTTAAAATAATCATTTTGTAGAGAATTTTGGTACCTTAAAATCAGTATTTAGAAAAAAAATGCAACAAAATACGCAATGGTATTAAAGTTCTTTTTTAAAATTCCGTAAACTTTAATATATTGTGTAAAATATGCTTAAAATTTTTTTTTTTTAATAAAAAACGGAAAAACGTAAAAATTCACCTGGAATCCCGGGAAAAGTCAGGGAAATTTGTTGTAGAGAAATACTGGCCACCCGTTTAATGGTGTACTAATTACCTACAATGTTTTAAAAAAATCATCAGTAAACTAGTTTTTCATATTCTTAATTTTTGAAGTGAAAACTTCTTCAGCTCTGTCAAGGTCATAGGGGCCCCATTGTCCTAATGTGCCCAGGGCCCCCAATAGGTTAAAGACGGCCCTGTGTACTGTATGTATGTACAGGGGTAGTACTCGATCCAGTGAATGAAAACAGTTTCTATTCACTCGCTCGTTCATTTCACTCGGCCGAGTACTGTACTTTGTGTTTACATAGGACGAGTAATCGGCCGAGCTTCCTGTTTCCGCCGAGTACTCGTTCCATGTAAACTAAACATAAGTTTTAAATAAGTCCAACTAAAACATAAGGTAAAATACCCACTACTTGGACAAAAAAAATAGGGACCAGTACTTGAACAAATTCATAAAACATTAATTATTAAAAGATTATAGTTTTAAATAGAAGTAAAATTATATTTTAACATTTTTTAGTACATACCTAAGCAAAAAATAACTTTTTTCTATAGTAAAACATCAAAATTAAAAAAATATCGTTCTTTTAAAACACTGTATTACATAGCCGCATAAATCATGTCATTTTTCATCAGTTTCATGTGAAACGAAGTGAACGTTAAATAACGTGTAAAACGTATGAAACGTATATTTCGCAAAAAAAATCATTGATCTTATAAGTAAACTATATTTTTAAGTGAATTCAATTTTTAATAAGTCAAAAAATATATTTTTAATACTGAAATTTAATCGTCTAAGTATACCTTTCAATTTCAAAAGTCGTACCCAATACTTAGCGTCACTTGTTCAAGAATAAAAACCGCATTTTACATATAGAGGAGTTATACTTGAACATGCGAATTAATGTTTGACGTTTGAGTTTGAGGTTAGAAAATTCTAACCTCTAAAGTGGCCTTGTGTACTAGTTTGTGAAATAAGTGCAATAAGTAATTTGATTATGTAAGTTAAAAATAAGTATGTATATTTAAAGTTCGACAATAGCATCTTAATATTTTTTTGAACGATATTCGTCAACTGTCGTAAGTACATACATATATATGTACTTATATCAAATTCAATAAGTAATGCCTCGCAAAAAGAATTTTACATAAATTGCTCAAAATACAAAGGGAAAATGTAACGTGAAGAAGAAAAATGTATGTTTTTCAAATATAAGTACTTAATTTTCAAAATAATAAGTATTGATGTTTTTTTAACTATTTTTTATCATTTTTTAATCAAAACATCTGAACTTTCAGTACTTATTTCATTCATTTTGAGTGTTTTAACAATTGTAAGAAATTTCAACACTGGTTTGACGTAAGTACTTATCCAACCTTCTTAATTTTTAATAAAAACTTTGTCAAACATTAATAAAAATGTTATTTAAGCCCATCAGTTTATGTTAATATTTAAATTTTAAAGTAAACTATATTTAAAACAAAAAATATATATTAAATTAAGTATTGAATAAAATTGGTTCACTTAATCGTAATCTCTACTTAGTCGTTTAGTCCTTTGACATGAATTGAGAACCCTCGGGTTCGCGCGTTTACTTACGTTTTATATGCGTTCAAGTATTGCTCCTCAAACGTTCAACTACAAGTGCCGATCGGAATATATAGTCCAACTACTACAGCATCCTATGGATTTAAATAAATAACTTTTAAAATTACAAATATCTTGATACGGTAGTTTTTTTTTTAGATCGACTTAAAATTGTACGTAGATTTCAGTGGTACCTTTGTTTTTGTCATAATCGAGATAATTATGTATGAAAATTAAGGTTAAATACTTATGTTTTCGAATGTGTTCAAGTACTGGGTACTTTACCTTATGTATCTTTACCCACACAAACTTTGACATTACATTTTACCCTCGTAGGGGTTGAATTTCGAAAAATCCGTTCTTTCGGATCATATTCACGTTAAGACACTTCGATTGGCACTAGGGCTTGCAAACCGGTTTAAACCGAAAACTGGTTTTTGAAATTTTATCGTTATTTTGCGAGCCCTAATTGGCACCTCAACGAAGTCAATAGAATTTTTTATTTGCGAGATTTCGTGCAGGAAAAAATTGACACACACATATACACAAATTCTTTTATTTTTGATTGGTTCAGACTCACCTCCATTTCAATTGTACGACTAAAAAAACACATCCAAGTCTTCAGTGTTATTTTTTCTGGGTCATCTGTTTCTAAATATTTTTTATTACAATTTAAAAAAAAATCTGCAGGATATATTGCTATATTCGCCTCCTCTTCATTCACGGTCCCATTTTCGTAAAACAAATGAGAAACTTGACCCATACAGTAATAAAAAGTGCGATACGTGGCATTGTCAGTAAGATCATATAAGTCCATTATTAATTCTTGCGATATTCCAGTTTTGTTTTCGCATTCTACCGCGAAATTTTCTAAATCGTTAGCAGTAATTTCTCTAGTATTCTCTGCATTGAACTAAAATATATAAAAAATATTTTATATTGGGTGTCCCAGATGACTTTTCCCTTTATCATAGTTAAATTATAAAATATACAGATTAAGTTAAATGAGATGAGTTATTTGTAAATAAATAAAGGAACGTGAATAGAGTAAGTTGTGGAAATGGGCGTGAGAAGTAAATTGGGTGGTATTTTTTAAGAAATTTTTCCATTTGCTTGATACGTACTTTAGAGCTGTAAAAAACGCAGTTTTCATCTTTATAACAAAAATATATGTGCCGTTTTTGTTGCATCCAAAAAAGTATAAGAAATTTTTTTTGCGGCATAACATTTTCGGTTTGTCTAGTTTAACAATAATATTTCACAAAAATTAAATGGGTTTCATTATTCCAAATTAAGCAACATTTTATTATAATTCATACTTGAGTATGAAGCTAAATTATTACCCTTACTTTTTTACAAATACCGATAATGGAATAGTGAGGAGTAAACAATTTTATCACCAATTTTTTTTACTATGGGAAATTGGATGGTAATTTTCAAATTCACAGAAACATGTGAATTTAAAAATTAAAATGTTTTTCTTGACCTGAAACCATATAGCGAGGAAGTTAAATATATATTACCATTTGATTCCCTTCAAAATCAAACATTTTTTTTAAATTTTTTTTCTTCAATTATATATGTACAAAGGGGGCGTCCATAAATTACGTGAGGTGTTTTTTTAAATTTTCTGTCCCTCCCTCCCCCCCTGGTGAGATGTCGTGAGATTTTATTCAACCCCCTCCCCCATCCCCCAATCTCACGTGAGATTTTTCAAAATGTGGGTTTCTTATGTAAACGCGTTGGATTGTTATTGTAAAAAGAAAAAAAAAATTACTTCGTACTTTTATTTACGACTATGTAGTAATCAATATTGCTGAGAGTTATAAGTGTAATAAAAATTTAACAATAGAATACTTAAATCGTGACTACTGTGATTAAAAAAAAGAATATCTACTCTAATTCAGTCCATGGAGAATCATGCGCGGTCTCAAGAGAGACTATTGGAACCAACATGTCCATCTGATTTTCAGTAAAATCATCTGCTCCTTCAGGTGGTTTGACAGTCAGTAGATGTATAACGTCAAAGTATGAATGAAATTATTTTCTTTCTAACGAATTAGTGAATGATCTTAATCGTATTGCGATATACGCTTAAGATTAATTCTTAAGCATGTATAATCTGGATTAAATGGACCAAAATAGTATAATTTTTTTTTGTTTCAATCAGAAAAAAAATTGCGTGATATTTGCCGAGACCCCCCCTCTCTCCAACGTAAGATTAGATGAGATTTGACTCGACCCCCTCCCCCCCTTAAACATCTCACGTAATTTATGGACGCCCCCAAAGATTCTGAGATAAAAAATCTAACTTAAAATGCCCCATCGGTATCATAGTTAACGATATTTTCAATTATTCTCATATTTTCCATTTCAAAATGATTATTTTTCATTTTAATTAAAGTTTTTAAATATAACAAAACTAATTAAATAAATATTTTTAGTAAATTTTTAAAATTATATAGGTATGATATATCTATTTTAATGAAAAATATAAAAGAAAATAACAATACTTACCACAACTCCAAACAATAAACAGAAGAAATAAGAAATTAATACGAGCTTCATTTTGTTTAGACGAATACTGAAGATAATAATGAACAGTAACAATAATAATAATCGGTATTTATAAACAATTGATAAAAAATAATTTCAATTAATCGCATGAGAATAAATATTCAGGGTTAACATCAAATATATTATTATTATATATTAATATTATCAAATATTATATAGGAACTAACAAATTTAGCAAGCTTGCAAGCACATTAAAACGAGGTATTAATTATTGTGATAAAATCTATTTATTTATGGAATTTAGAGTAGTAATAATTCAACTTATTGTAACACAGTTTGCGACTCAAAATAATTTTCATAATATCACCACTGTTTTAATACCGTTGGTGTTTACTTACCACGCGTGCGCGAAACTTGTCGAACACTTCACGAAACTTCAAGACAACTGTCAGAGAGGTTTGAAACTTTTTTTGAATATGCTTGCTAGCTCGTTTAGAAGTTTTTGGAACTAAAGTCTTAAGAAAATAAGCTGGTTTCGTCTCGTACACGATATCGAGACTGAAAAAACTAGTGTAATTTTTTTTATATATTAGAAACCTAAGAAGTATCCATAATATAAGATGAGTTTTATTTCTGACAAATTCCATTAAAATTTTTCATATACCTACTCGTACATATTAAAAAAAATTTACAAACTATAACATAGTAATATTAATTATGGAAACAATAAATAATCAGTATTCAAGTATTGATAGTCATACCATGTTGGGAAGTTGATTGTGTGGACCTAAATGATCGCACCCCACAGCATCATACGTTATATAGTTTAATTTTATATCCCCGGGTAAAATTGGATCCAGTGACTAGTTAGGGTTCCGTAGAAAACTAGGAACCCTTATAGTTTCTCCATGTCCGTCCGTCTTAAAAAATTTTGAGATAATAAGATGAAATTTGGCATACGGTTGAAGCTTAATGGCCCAAAAACAGAAATGATAAGATTTTTGAAAAAAAAATTTTTTTAGGCCCCCTTTCCATAAAATGAAAAGTGTTTTAAAAAAAAAAATTCACCTACCCCATTGAATGGGGTGTCGTTAGAAAGGTCTCATAAAATGCAACAAAAAATGTATCAGAACTTTTTGATTTTAACCCTTTAATCACGATGTATTTGCTCTCCAAAGTCGTTAAAAAAGCGTCCCCCCCTCTATTTTATAAACTATCAATTTAAAAAATTTGAAAAAATTCCAGAATGTAGCTTTTCATTAGTACTTTCACTGAAAATTATAACTAACATTGTCAAAAATATTTTGGACCCCCCTTCTATAGATTGAAAAGTGAACTCTCATTTTTTTCCCCACTTACCCCATTGAGTGGGGTGTCATTTAATAGGTCTCCTAAAAAGCGATAAAAAATATCAGATAACTTTTTGATTTTAACCCTTCAGTCACGAAATATTTGCTTTTTAATGTCGCTCTCAGAGCGTCCCCCCCCTCTATTTTCTAAACTATCGATTCAAAAAATCTGAAAAAAATTCAGAATGTAGCTTTTAATTAGTACTTTCACTGAAAATTATAACGAACATTGTCAAAAATATTTTGGACCCCCCTATCATAGATTGAAAAGTGAACTCACATTTTTTTCATTTACCCCATTGAGTGGGGTGTCGTTTGATAGGTCTCCTAAAATGCAATAATAAAAGTCAAATGACTTTTTGATTTTAACCCTTCGGTCACGAAAATTTTGAAAAAACTCTTTGAAAAAAATCGTAGTGAGAATGACTACGGAACCCTACCATGTGCGTGCCCAACACGCACTTGCCCGTTTTATTTTATATATTCTTTGATCAAAAATAATATCTATTTTATATAAGGATTGTATGTTGAATATTAAGAACAATGTTAGCATAAGTATAAGATATCAAATATGACCCTGTGCATATTAAAAATATATTAAAATTGATATAAGGCAATTAATAAAGTTTAACTTTTCGTAATTATTATATTTATTTGTTATTTGTATTATAAAATAATAATACGTACAAATACCTATCCATTATAGATAAATATAATTGTAATATTTTAATTACTTCAAATATAATAACAATAATAAGATATTTTAACATTTTATAAGATAAAATGTATTCATTTATAATTACTATCAGGTGAGCGAATTTTTTCCATGATGGTGAGGAAGGGGGAGATCATAGCTTGGTTACCATTAATTTAATCAATCAATTTAATTTTGTAACTTATTTCCACAAGTATATTATACAGGATGAGTCATTAAAAGTTCGTATAAAATTCTTCCTGAGGGAGCTACCGACCCGAACGATTTTGCCTAAAATTAATTTTTATTTAATATCTGGAAAACCCATTGTGATACAGTAATGAAATTTAATTTTCAGTTTAATATTAAACTGATAATTTGTATATGTTATAGATTTCCAGTATCAACCAATAATTATTTAGGCCAGGAATGTGTGGGGCCAGTGGGCTCTTTAATTTTTATCTAGTATATTTTGTTCTTATGTTTGGCACGTTTATTAGGTCATATGACATAAAACACAGAAATATGCTTTTTTAATTTGTTAAAAGATCAACTGTATACGAGACTTACGATAGTAAGGTTAATACGGAAGCTTCAAATTACACGAAATACATTTATATTATTCTAGAATTAAAAATAAGGACAAAAGTTGATATAAATATACCTCCAAAAATGCATCCTTATCAACAGATAGCATTTTTAACTTCCCAATAGGGAGTTATTGTAATTGGTCCGAAAATCGAAATCAAAAATTTTAACATATTTTCATGTTTCAAGGGCATTAGAGTATATTGACACTATTTTCAGAAAAATGTCTGTCTGTCTGTGTGTGTGTGTGTGTGTGTGTGTGTGTGTGTGTGTGTGTGTGTGTGTGTGTGTGTGTGTGTGTGTACGTACGTACGTGTCATTTTGTTCCGGGACGAAATCTCGCGAACAAAAAAAGCTATTGACTTCGTTGGGGTGCTAATCGACGCGTCTTGACGTGAATATGATCTGAAAGAAAGGATTTTTCGAAATTCAACCCCTACGGGGGTAAAAAGGGTGTTTTTTTCATTTTTATTTTTTTTCTTGGTCGAATTTAATCGGAACTTAGAATAAATACTATACAATACAAATAATGAAACGTGTATTTCAGTATTTATTTTTTATATGGGTCCAAACAGCCATTAAAGGGATGAAAACTACCATCAAAATTTGAATTTCATACTAATAAATACATTTAATAATTCATGTTGCCTTGGAAACAACACAATTCAAAATTCAAACTGTCAGATTATTTTTTCTAAAAATGTGCATTATATTATTAACATATTAGAAAACTAATATTCATAATACAAAGGGTGAGTTTTATTTCTGATAAATTCCATTAAAATTTTTCATATACATATTAAAAAAAATATTTACAAACTATAACATAGTAATATTAATTATGGAAACAATAAGTAATCAGTATTCAAGTATTGTAAGTCATACCATGTTGGGAAGTTGATTGTGTGGACCTAAAGGATCGCACCCCACAGCATTATACGTTATATAGTTTAATTTTATATCCCCGGGTAAAATTGGATCCGACAGCAAGTTAAGTTTTGTTTTTAGTCTAATAAGTAAAGTGCATACGTATTACAGTAATATACAACTGGCTATAGGTTGTTATGCCCTCGTGTTCATATGTGGATGTTAATAAATGTCACAGGCATAAACAATATAGGCTATTGGAAAAATAATTTATTTGGTGTTAAATATACAAAGTTTTCTATATATATATATATATATATATATATATATATATATATATATATATATATATATATATATATATATATATATATATATATATATATATATATATATATATATTTATTATGAAAAGGGTAAGATGTCTCTTCATTCTTAATAGTATCCACTTTATACAGGTGAACATAAATTTTAATACGTTTTGTTTATTTTTAATGCAAAGGGCGAATCGTTTAAAAAAATAGAAAATTACAAAAATCACATTAAAAATTTCAAATCTATTTGGGCCACAAAAGGAGGTTAGAAGATAGGCTAGGTAAAAATATAGAAAATTACAAAAATCATAATAATTACATCAAACATATTTAACGTTTAAATCTGATAGGACCTAATTTAGTGCAAAGTAGGTATCGTGTTTTTTTTTAGTGTAAACTATTTATTTAAAGTGATACAATTTTTTTAGTTCAATAATGGGGTTAATGTTGAATAAATTAATTTTTCGTGCAGTATATTTGTTATAAGTGAAAACGATTAAATAAAAAACGTTTATTATAAAATAAAAGTGTATTTAAATACAAACAAAAGAAAATAAGATTAATTTGATGGAAATATCAAATATTTTAAATTATCTTAATACTGTATTTTAGAAGTTATAACAATTTTTTATGATAGTCCTTCTGTTTTAAATACATTTTATTGATTTCTGAAAAAAATGGGACGAATTTGATGGTAATGTCACTTTTTACTCGACTATTCTTCATTTATATAAAAAAATCTTATTTTCCATTTGCCACGATGAGGGATTATTATTGTTTCTTTAAAATATCAATATAACATATCGCAGTCTGTATGGTGACTTCTTCTGGATCATTTATATCAATATATTTTTGGTTACATTCAAATAACACATTTGGTAAAGGCATTGATTCAATCGATTTATTTTTAATTACGGTTCCATTTTTGTAAATTAAATGTAATTCTAGACCTATGCAGTAATACAATTTCCGGCTATAAGCGTCATCCCCAATGCTATCAATATTTATACGATCTTTTTTTCCAGGGCCATCTGTACACTTCTCTAAAGCTTTATCCATAATTTCTGTATTAACGCCACCATATAAATAATTATTATAGGTCTCAGTACTAGTTACCTAAAATTGAAAAGTATATATGTTACGGTAAATGTGATTAATTGAAAATTATTAATAATTTTCGATCATTATTAATAATTACCTCGTGATTTGGTAAATGTGAATATAAAATTGAAATTTATCACTTTTAGCAGTTATTATTAATAATTCACTACTCTCGTCGGTAAAAGTAATAAAATAAAATTAGATTCAAAGTTATTTGTCCAGCTGGTGTTTATTTGTAACATCACAGTATTACAATTACATAATTAATAGAAACTGACATGCAAAATCATTTATTCTTTGCTGAACTGGAATACTATTTAAAAAAAATTAAAATTAAACAATTATATTATAACGATGCGAAGGTATAAAAACGTTCTTCGGCTCGGTTAGTTAATATTGTATAAGTATTCATTGAACTTCCTACTTGCAATTTACACCCTGTTCATTCATCTGTCTTAATTATTATTAGTTTTAATTTTTTGCCATCAAATAATAATTTTCAAATGGTTTTAAAAATATGAGATTATTTAGATATATTAAAAATTTTATTGTCAACATACATAGGGGCGGCAAATAAAGTTTTGCACCCGGGTGGCAAATTTTGTTGGCGCGCCACTGATTAGGAACCTCGTGAACAGTAATAAACTTTTCCTTACAAATGGTAAACTCATTTCGTGAATACAGTTGATTTAAAAAAAATACTTTGTTCTCTCGGCTTGTATAGGTTTTTATCAGTAACAAACATAATAACACCGATTATGTTCAGGCTAACACGGAGTCAAATGACGCGCCGCTGTTTGCCCTGACAATCAGAGTACGTAATTTTTAAAAATTTATTACATTTATCGATACTAAGGTTACATTATTAATAATTACCGATAAATGTGATTAATTTCTCACTTTTACCTCGGCTTTTGGTAATTATTAATAATGATCGAAAATTATTAATAATTTTCAATTAATCACATTTACCGTAACATATACATTAAAAACCGGTTATAACGACATCGAAGGAACCGACCATATTGGTTGTTAAAAGCGGATAGTCGTAATAACCGTTAAAAATGCAATTATATGGGATTCAGTTGGACTCTTATTTTGAGTCGTTAAAACCGATACGTCGTATTAACCGATGTGGATATAACCGGTTTCTACTGTATTATAATATTAGATCTGGAGGCAACGACCAAATGTGGTCATCATAGCAGCCCGTAAAATTTGTTATGAAATTTGTTAACTGGGATATAGGGAACTCAGCTAGATGGGTTCTAAGATCAAAGGACGGTGCCTTTAGATTTTAAATAGGGCTGCCCGTCAGATATGTAAAAAAATAGGCGAAAAATTCATAGCATCCAGTCAGATATTTATAATATTTTTTAATTTAGATTTTTTAATAACTGTCATTATATGACGACTAATTTGTTGCTTTATCTTTTTATAACAATTTAAACATGTTTAAAAAAATGATAGACAAATTTATAGCCACCCGTTCAAAATCTGTTTTATTCAATAGATTTTAGTTCACTGAACAAGAAAATAACTGTATCTGACACCTCAGTAGTTGCTTTATTTTTTTATAACAATTTAAATATGTAAAAAAAAAATGACCGAAATATTTATAGCTGCCCGTTCAAAATTTTTTTATTCAATAGATTTAACTTTCCCGAACAAGAAAATAACTGTATCTGACACCTCAGTAGTTGCTTTATTTTTTTATAACAATTTAAATATGTAAAAAAAATGACCGAAATATTTATAGCTGCCCTTTCAAAAAAATTTTATTCAATAGATTTAACTTTCCCGAACAAGAAAATAACTGTATCTGACACCTCAGTAGTTGCTTTATTTTTTTATAACAATTTAAATGTGTAAAAAAATGACCGAAATATTTGTAGCTGCCCGTTCAAAATCTTTTTTATTCAATAGATTTAACTTTTCCGATCATGAAAATAACTGTATCTGACACCTCAGTATTTGCTTTATTTTTTTATAACAATTTTAGCAAGTAAAAAAAAGACCGACATATTTATAACCGCCTGTTCAAAATATGTTTTATTGAATAGATTAATAATATTTAATAATGTCCGGTATTATAAAGTACCTAGCAAATTTGCTAGCTAACAAGCACTCTCAAATGAGATATCAAACTTATATGACAGTTCTCAGTAAGTTGGTTTTTACCGTTTTTTACGCAAGGTTAGTAAATACACTTTAGTAAATATACTTAACATACCTATTTTTTACTTCCTATGTATGAAACTATTTATCTAAAACTTTAAGAGAACTGTCATATAAGTTTGATACCGGACATAAATGACACGTACGTATACGTATTTCACACACGCACGCACGCACGCACGCACGCACGCACGCACGCACGCACGCACGCACGCACGCACAATATTTTGATATTTCATTGGTTCAGACTCACCTCGCCTTCAATTGGATCACTCAAATAACACATCCAAGTCTTCAGTGTTATTTCTTCTGGGTCATCTGTTTCTAAATATTTTTTATTACAATTTATAAAATCATCTGGAATAAACATTGCTATATTCACCTCCTCTTCATTCACAGTCCCATTTTCGTAAAACAAATGAGAAACTTGACCCATACAGTAATAAAAAGTGCGATACGTGGCATTGTCAGTAAGATCATATGAGTCCATTATTAATTCCTGCGATATTCCAGTTTTGTTTTCGCATTCTACCGCGAAATGTTCTAAATCTTTAGCAGTAATTTGTCCAGTATTCTTTGCATTCAACTAAAATTGAAAAATGTATTTTATATTGGGTGTCCCAGATAACTTTTATCTCAATAACTATAATATATACATATTAAGTTAAATGAGATTAGATATTTGTAAATAAATAAAGGAACGTGAATAGAGTAAGTTGGGGCAATGAGTGTGAGAGGTAATTGGGTGGTATTTTTTAAGAACTTTTTCCATTTGCTTGATATACATATACTTTAGAGCTGTAAGAAACACTGAGTTTTAATCTTTATAGCCAAAATATATCTGTCGTTTTTCTTGCATCCAAAAAAGTACAAGACATTTTTTTCTCGACATAACATTTTTAAAATTTTTGAAACGTGTTTTCACTTTGTCCAGCTCAACAATAATATTTCACAAAAATAAAATGGGTCTGATTTTTCTAAATTAATTAAAAATTTTATTATAGTTCATACTTATATGAAGCTATGTTACTACCCTTACTTTTTTACAAATACCGATTATGGAATGGGAGGAGCAAACAATTTTATCACCAAATTTCTTCACTATGGGAAATTGGGTGGTCATTTTCAAATTCACAGAAACAATTTAAAAATTAAAATATTTTTCTTGACCTGAAACCATATATCGAGGAAATAAAATAAATATTACCATTTGATTCCTTTCAAAATGAAACATTTTTAAATTTTTTTTTTCAATTATACAAAGATTCTGAGATAAAAAAATTAACTTAAAATTACCCATCGGTATCATAGTTAACGATATTTTCAATTATTAACATATTTTCCATTTCGAAAGGATTATTATTCCTTTTAAATAAAAATAGCAAGCCATTTTTTTTAAATATTTTATATCTATTTGAATAAAAAATGTAAAAGAAAATAACAATACTTACCACAACTCCGAACAATAAACAGAAGAAATAAGAAATTAATATGATCTTCATTTTGTTTAGACAAATACTGAAGATAATAATTAACAGTAACAATAATGATCGGTATTTATAAACAATTGATAAAAATTAATTTCAACTAATCGCATGAGAATAAATATCCAGGGTTGGCTTCAAATATATTACAATATGTAATTATATTATTGTAATATTTATATCCAATATTACAAAGTATAGTTGCGGGGTACTATACTTATGGAAAACCAGTCCTAGTTAAATTTTATGAAACTCAGCTAAATGATATACCTCAATCTGTAGATCAAAAAAGTCTATGGGACCTAAGTCTGAAAATTTACTGTTCTGAAGCTACACCCTTCTGAAGTTATCGAATCCATGAACAAAAAGTCTACTGATTCACGGGCATGGAAAAAAATTTCATTATAAAGTGACCAAGCCACTTTTTATGTATTTTTGTGCGCTGAATACGAATCCGTGATCAAAAAAGATGCATCATCCTTCAGTCTTCAAAAAATCGGTTCAGAAATCTGAAGAATGGCGATATCGTTACGGACTGCTTGAGCGAAAAAAGATATCTCACGTTTTGACGCATGCCGAACATTTATCCAATGCCAGAATGGTCGCAGTCTTCAGAAAATTGCTGAAACACCTTATGTCTTATGATCTTATGTCGCTCAGGCAGTACGTACCGATATCACCATTCTTTAGATTTCTGAAAGTTGTTCAGCGATTTTCTGAAGACTGAAGGATGATGCATCTATTTTGACCACGAATTCGCATTCAGCGCACGAAAATACATAAAATAAAACGGACAAGTGCGTGTTGGGCACGCACATGATAGGGTTCCGTAGTTATTCTCACTACGATTTATAAAAAAAGAGTTATTTCAAAATTTTCGTGACTGAAGGGTTAAAATCATAAAGTCATTTGACTTTATTATTGCATTTTTAGGAGACCTATCAAATGACACCCCCTCAATGGGGCAATATAAAAAAAATGTGAGTTCACTGTTCAATCTATGAAAGGGGGTCCAAAATATTTTTGACAATATCCGTTATAATTTTCAGTGAACGTACTAATTAAAACCTACATTCTCATTTTTTTTCAGATTTTTTGAATTAATAGTTTAGAAAATAGAGGGGGGGACGCTCTGATAACGACATTAAAAAGCAAATATATCGTGACTGAAGGGTTAAAATCAAAAAGCTATCTGACATTTTTTATTGCATTTTAGGAGACCTATTAAATGACACCCCACTCAAAAGGTTAAGTGGGAAAAAAATGTAAGTTCACATTTCAGTCTATGAAACCCCCTTTCATAGACTGAAAATATTTTTGACAATGTTCGTTATAATTTTCAGTGAAAGTAGACTAATTATAATCTACGTTCTGGAATTTTTTCAGATTTTTTTAATTGATAGTTTAGAAAATAGAGTGGGGGACGCTTTTATAATGACTTTGGAGAGAAAATACATCGTGATCAAAGGTTACATTTTTTGTTGCATTTTAGGAGACCTTTCTAACGACACCCCACTTAATGGTGTAGGTGAAATTTTTTTTTTGAAAATACTTTTCATTTTATTTGAGGGGGGTCTAAAAAAATTTTATTGTCAAAAATCTTATCATTTCTGTTTTTGGGTCATCAATCTACGGCCGTATACCAAATCTCATCTTATTATGACAAAATTTTTCAAGACGGACGGACATGGAGAAACTATAAGGGTTCCTAGTTTTCTACGGAACCCTAAAAAGTGGCTTGGTCACTTTATAATGAATTTTTTTTTCGATGCCCGTGTTTCAGTGAACTTTTTGTTCATCGAGCACGTGGATTCGATAACTTCAGAGGGCTGTAGCTTCAGAGCAGTAGTTTTTTCAGACATATAATTGTATTTTTACCGATTATTACGACTATCCGCTTTTTTACGACCAATATGACCAGTCCCTTCGATGTCGTTATAACCGGTTTCTACTGTAGATCATATAGTATTAAGTATGTTATATTATGTACATTACGTTTTTTTAAGTATAGAAAATCACAAAAATCACATTAAAAATATCAAATCTATTGGAGCAAAAGGAAGGAGGCCAATTTTTAAGTTAAGTTAAAATATAGGAAATTAAAATAAATACATTAAAAATATGTAAATTTAAATTTGACAAGTACAAATGTAGGTCAAGTGCAAAGCATTATTTTTTTAGTACAAAGTATTTATTTTTAGTGGAAACTAATTTGTTTTGATTTCAATATATTTGTTTAATGTTGAATATAATTAATTTTTCTTGCAATATATTTGTTAAAAGTAAAAATGATTAAATAAAAAAGTATTTATTATTAAAATAAAACGGGCAAGTGCTTGTTGGGCACGCACATGATAGAGTTCCGTAGTCATTCTCACTACGATTTATAAAAAAGAGTTTTTTCAAAATTTTCGTGACCGAAGGGTTAAAATCAAAAAGTCATTTGGCTTTTATTATTGCATTTTAGGAGACCTATCAAATGACACCCCACTCAATGGGGTAAATGAAAAAAATGTGAGTTAACTTTTCAATCTATGATAGGGGGGTCCAAAATATTTTTGACAATGTTCGTTATAATTTTCAGTGAAAGTACTAATTAAAAGCTATATTCTGAATTTTTTTCAGATTTTTTGAATCGATAGTTTAGAAAATAGAGGGGGGGACGCTCTGACAGCGACATTAAAAAGCAAATATTTCGTGACTGAAGGGTTGAAATCAAAAAGTTATCTGACATTTTTTATTTCATTTTAGGAGACCTATTAAATGACACCCCACTCGATGGGGTAAGTGGGGAAAAAATGAGAGTTCACTTTTTAGCCTATAGAAGGAGGGTCCAAAATATTTTTGACAATGTTCGTTATAATTTTCAGTGAAAGTACTAATTAAAATCTACATTCTGGAATTTTTTCAGATTTTTTAAATTGATAGTTTAGAAAATAGAGGGGGGGGACGCTTTTTTAACGACTTTGGAGAGCAAATACATCGTGATTAAAGGGTTAAAATCAAAAAGTTCTTATACATTTTTTGTTACATTTTAGGAGACCTTTCTAACGACACCCTATTAAATGAAGTAGGTGAATTTTTTTTTTTTTAAACACTTTTCATTTTATGGAAAGGGGGCCTAAAAAAATGTTTTTTTCAAAAATCTTATCATTTCTGTTTTTGGGCCATTAATCTACGACCGTATGCCAAATTTCATCTTATTATCTCAAAATTTTTGAAGACGGACGGACATGGAGAAACTATAAAGGTTCCTAGTTTTCTACGGAACCCTAAAAAGTACATTGAAATACAAGTTTTTTTATTTTACTTAATATTCAATAAATGTACGCATAAAATAGCACAGCCAAGTGTTCAATGAAAGCACTTCTTTGTCCTGTATATCCATCAAATAGTTATTACAATTTATTAAATTATCGGCATCAGGTAATAATGCATTCGCTTCCTTTTCATTCACGGTCCCATTTTTGTAAAATAAATGAGTAACTTGACCCATACAATAATAAAAAGTACGGTATGTGGCATTGTCTGAAATTTCATTAAATGCATATAATAAATCTTGCGATATTCCAGTTTTGTTTTCACATTCTTCCGCGTAAACTTCCAAATCTTCAATTACATTTATTTTAGTGTGCTCTGCATTCATCTAAAATTGAAAAGATTCTGTAGTTTTCTTGTTAGTAAAATGATATGACTTAAATGTAAGGAAGGTATGAGTATTGCGACATGAAACCCTTATTTTTTCACCGTCATTTAAATTTTATCGAAAAGAAAAAAAAACTTAAAATTTTGTCTTTTTTTGCCAAATAGTTTTTTTTTATTCCGGGTTCTAGGGGCACTTTTAAATAGATACAAAATCACATTAACTGAACCTATAGGTAGACCAGGTGTTGTCTATAGCCCCCACCCCTGCCAAGCCAAATGTGCGTTACACATCATTGTCAGAAAAGTTTAGTAGTTATCATTAATAACATATTTTGCCTAGTGGTATTTGCGTACTTTAAAATATGTATTAGTGGAGTCATATAATCGAAATTTTATATTGAATAAAACAATCTCTCCTTACAGCGATTTTATGAATTTAAAATGTTCTAGGATTCAATAGTTCATAACTCAGTTCGTGGATTTGTCCGTTTTCCGCGCGGTACTTTTTCCACGACTTTTCCGGAAAATCATCAGTTTTCCCATTTTTTGGTTTGTTTTTTGCTAATATCTCGGCTTCTACTTGATGTATTTCGATGAAAAAAATTTGTTCTTACGCGTAAGGAACCGTCCTATCGATTGGTGCAGTATCACTTAATTTATAACCTCAAAAAAATTATATACTGCGATTAACACAAATTTTTTGTTTTTCTCAATAACTTTGCAAAAAATAAAAATATCTTGACGAAAATTGGAAAAAATGTTCTTATGATTCCAAATAAACTTATCAAGTTTCATTTAAAAATATTTTCAAATATCGCAAAAAACTAGATTTAGAAAAAAAATTTGATTTGGGCAAACCATCGTATAGAGAAAATAATTTTATCTCAAATTGTAGGTTTTTTATGCCCTTTAAAATGATGTATATAAAATTACTTCTACATATTGAAACAAAAAAGTTATTTAGGTTTCTCTGAATTGATTTTGGCGTTTTCGGATTGTTGCATTAAATACATATTTTCCCGATTAACTTTTTTATTGTTCAGAAAAAATTATAAAATTTAAAATTTAGTTAAAAGATGAGTATTTGAAACAACTTTAGCATATTTTTTTGTAATAATTAGTTGGTTAACCCAAAAATTCTGAAAAATTTAAATTTCACCCGCATAAATTAATCATTTTTGTTTGTTAAATATCTCTTCGTACCTATACTATAAATCATTATTTTTAGTAACGAGAAAGATTTAAAAAATAAATATAATCAAATTAAAAGTTATTTATTAGAACTACATAAATTTATAAATGGATACTTGAAATTTTTGAGTATCCAATTTGTGCAGGTGAAATTTGAAAAATTCAGAATTTTTTGGTAAACCAACTAATTATTACAATAAAAATATGTTAAATTTGTTTCAAGCATTCATGTTTTAACTAGATTTTAAATTTTATAATTTGTTCTGAACAATAATAAAAATCCGAAAATAAGAAAATCAGTTCAGAGAAACCTAAATAACTTTTTTGTTTCAATATGTAGAAGCAATTTTATATACATCATTTTAAAGGGTATAAAACCCAACAATTTGAGATAAAATTATTTTCTCTACGATGGTTTGCCCAAAGATGCGCCGTCAATCAAATTTTTTTTCTAAATCTAATTTTTTGCGATATTTGAAAATATTTTTAAATGAAACTTGATAGGTATATTTGGAATCATAATAAGAACATTTTTTCCAATTTTCGTCAAGATATTTTTATTTATTGCAAAGTTATTGAGAAATAACATAAAATCTCTGATAACCGCAGTATACCCTGAGCAGCCCAGTGGTGCAATCTCATTTCCATCTTGTGTCCATGTGTTTAAGTGTTAAATGATAAAAAATGTTAAAAAAGAACTGGCTAAATCAGAAATGGAAGGCCAAAAGAAAATTAAAAAAAAAAAAACAAAAAAAAAAAAAACGCAGTATATAATTTTTTTTGAGGTTATAAATAAAGTCAGAGTATCCCGCACTACACCAATCGATAGGACGGTTCTTTACGCGTAATGAGCAAATTTTTTTCATCGAAATATATCAAGTAAAAGCCGAGATATTAGCAAAAAACAAACCAAAAAATGGAAAAACTGATGATTTTCCGGAAAAGTCGTGGAAAAAGTACCGCGCGGAAAACGGAACAATATACACAAACGGAGTTATGAACTATTGAACCCTAGAACATTTTAAATTCATAAAATCGCTGTAAGGAGAGATTGTTTTATTCAATATAAAATTTCGGTTATATGACTCCACTAATATAGAAATTAAGGTTTAAAAGTGTTTCAGTGAAAATTTCGTATAAAATAAACTACTTTTTAATCAATTAAATATTTTCCATTCAAGCATTTATTAAAATATCTTATATATTTATACTATTAAAAAAATACAAAAATACTTACAACTTCGTAAATTAAAGATATTATAAATAACGAATAAAAAATTATAAAAAAAACTTTTTTAAAAAACAATTTGCCTTTGAAAAACCAACTAAAAAGATGAAAATAAAATCAGGTTAAAAAAAGTTGATTTTGTTCATACTAGAAGAGTTAAAAAATGTATCTTCTAGTATGAACAAAATCAACTTTTTTTAACCTGATTTTATTTTCATCTTTTTAGTTGGTTTTTCAAAGGCAAATTGTTTTTTAAAAAAGTTTTTTTTATAATTTTTTATTTTTGAGTTTTTAGTTAAACACATACAAAGAACTAAATTCAAAAAAATTCATGTTAACATACCTCCTGAATCTTTACCAACAAATAATCACTTTAATTTCATTTTTATATCAAGTTAGTACTGATCATTATACAGTTATATTTTTTCTATATATTAATTATCACTAAAACACATCACGTATATTATGGTACATATATTAATATTTATTGATTTGAATAGATTTACTTCTATTTCTATCGTTGTCTAATGTCAATAATAAAAAATATTTTCACAGACAGTAGTGACAGATGGTATTTTTAAAACATGTAGCTATGGAAATGGGATATTTCGGTTGTAACTTAACTCTCGTTATCAATGTGTTTTCTAATTGTATTGGTATATATAGATGATTCGTTGCCACAAACATATAAAGAAATAAATAAATTTATTATAAATAAATAAATAAATAAATAAATAAATAAATAAATAAATATCGCGGTGAGTTAAATAAGGCAAATTTAATAAGAAATAAATACGATTTTCATTTTTTTTAGACGAATAGGTACTAAAGACAATAATGAACAATAGGTAATAATAATAAGGTTGAAACTTATAAACGACTGATATAGATTAATTTCACGTTATCGAAGAGGAAAAAAATATTTAAAACTATCCAGCCTATCCAGGGTTAGCTTTAAATTCTTTATAATAATTATGTGTATACGTTTAAAAATTAATTCAAATTAAACAGTAAATAAGAATTATAACAGGCACTGTTACGAAGCTCATCAATTAATAATATGTAGCACTATATTTTATAAATAAATTGATATTAGATTGGCCCTAAAATACACAATGAACCCTTTTTATTAAAATAATTATTTAATTACAACTAAATGTAGATTAAAACTTAGCTCTAATTCTAGTAAATAATTATTTTTATGAAAAAAGTAGATAGCATTTTTATTGGAACAGATAAACCAGTGACTTTTTCTTACGAAAAATGTACTGCTATTGAATATAATACTATAATTTCCAAAGTATGGATTACAAATTAAAAATATATAGGGGACGTTCTTTGTCAAACGGAACAAGGCTGAGCCCAAAATTCATGTTGATGGATTTTAGTGATCTTAAAATGTTCGTTATTGATCCCTCTTTATGGGCTAGTGTGACCTTTTGGAAAATTTAAAAATGGCGGCTCAATATGGCGGCCAGAAGTCAGCGAAAAATCAAGATACTAGAGAAAAATATTAGCAAAAGAAAAAATTTACGACCGATTCGATTGGTTTTGGGTGCAAGTTGTTTGTAATTGACAACCCTAAAAAGTTGGATAGGTAGGTTGGCGAAATCCAACATGGCGGATCTAAGATGGCGGCTGGAACCTGAAAATCGTCGAAAAATTAAAAAATCAAGACTTTGACTAGAGTTTCTGACACTTAATCTCATTATATTGGCCTCAAATGTTGAGTTCCAATCACTCATTACATAGACAGGTTATTATGAATCCAAAATATAAAATGGCGGCTTCGATATATCATTAAGTGCTTTCGAAAAATTTTTTTTTGAGTAAATTGTGTATTTTTAATAATTGATTTGATGAAATTATCGGTTTGGGGCAGGGGGGGGGGGGGTAATGTTAAAGATATTTAAGAAATAATGATCATTTTATCAACGCAGATATACAGAAAAATAGAGTAGAACACACTACAATAAAAAGACTGCAATATAATGACACCAGAAAAGTAAAACGGCAACACGGTGTGTTTTTATTTGACAAAATTAAAACAAAACATATACACTTTTAAATACGAATTGTTTGGATTTTTTTCAAATCAGTGTTTGTTGTAACAATGTCTTAGTTAATTTGTATGAAGTATTTAACTAACACTGTCTAACAGAAATAAAAAAAATGTGTCAAAAATATTCTTCTTTGTTCAATAATAATATTCAATATAATATTAGAATTTCTTGTTGAATATTTAGGGTAATGTTAGCATAAGATATCAAATACGACCCTGTGTTTGTTGAAAATGATATTAATTTGTATTACTTTTTTATATAAAACCTATAATAGGTTTTATATAAATATATAATATATTATTATAGATTACCTACCTACATATTATTGTTATATAAATTATTCAAGTATAAAATACATTGTCACATTATAATTACTTATTATTTAAAAATAATAATAGATTTTTTTTCGAATAATTACTTTAATAAACATTTTTATTTAGAATTTAGACTTGGTATTTTTTTGTTGGCCACAACTATAGATTGTAGAACATAATATTACATCAATTTATTCTATTCCAGTAATCAGTGGTCCCCAACCTTTTTGTACCTAAGAGCACATTCTAGAATACCGGTTGGGCGGCGGGCACCATTTATTTTTTCAAGGTGCCCATATCAAAATCGCTATTTTGATTCAGGCAATCAGGCGTTTCTCACGCCTAAACTAAAAAAGTCAGACATATGTATGCTCTCGCTGACCTTCTGATGGAAAATTTTGTAATCTACAAAAAGGTTCAGAGGCATTTTTTCATATATTTCTTAGTTCCTGCACGTGACTGGTAAAAATGCTATTCTTAAAATTCTGATCATTGTTTATATGTATATTGTTGAACGAATTTGTGCAATGTTTGATATATGCACAAATGTTTTTTTTTAACAAATCTGCATCAACAAAATATTTTTAATTTGTCTTTAGAATTAATATAAGTAATTTTTGTAATTGCGTACAGCCAGAAAAAGATTAAATGGTTGCATATTTTTCTGGCTGTACTTTACGGTATATGTTAATTTTGAGTCAATAAATGTAAAATGATATAATATATTTATAAACAAATATTTTCTTCAAACAAATACGCTTATATTTCTCTAATTAGTTACTAAAAATATAAAATAAATTCTATAAACTTTTTTTTATCGTTCAGATAGCGACGGGCACACGTAAAACGGTCGGCGGGCACAATGGTGCCCGCGGGCATAGGGTTGGAGATATTTTGTCAAAATATATAATATTTATTTATATAACTTTTAACTACAATAATATAATATTTATAATGACTATTATATTTATAATATAATGTTTTTCGACAATTTAAAAATTCTAATATTTATGCATGCCATCTAAATCGCATTCTCAATTTACACAAAATTTTGTTAACTTTTTCCTTGTATATTTTTGCAGAGATTGTTGATAGAAAATAAAAATATTTTTTTATATTTATTAATTTTTACCCTAAATTGTAGATAAATGAATAGATTAATTATAAAAAGGTAAAAAACGATATTCTATCAAAACTGTAATGTAAATAGCCAACATCATGGCCCCCCACAAAAGGATAGGGGCGAGCTGACAGGACTAATCTTTTTTGATCGTCGTCAAAAAAAATGACTTAGGTTTCTTAGCAGGAGGAGGCTCGCCGGGAAAAAATTTCATTTCGAAATGTGCATATAAAATAGCTTCTAATTAAAAAATTCAGTATGCGATTGAGATGGTACGATATTTAAATTGTGTATTTCAATTATAATTTAATTAATTGTAAGCCGGTGTCTAAGAAAATACACTAATTTCAAGATAAATTATTAATTTGTCTTAAGATGTAAAGATCATTTGACTTTTGTTTAATATGTGTTTGTAACCTTCAACAAAGTCAGGCCAAGTTCAGTTAATGCTGATCTTAACAAATAAATAATTGTTTTTTCGTTTTATTCGAAACATTCTCTTAGGTCATGCGCGTTCACCTCTCCACAACGGACATTTCAATGCACGGTCAATCAGAGATGAGTATCTGAGCTGTTTCGAAAATATGAGTATATGGTAGGTACACAGCGCCGTAGTAGATATATTTTTTACATATTTTCAATTATATTTATTTTAAAATGAAGTAGTTATTATTTGATAGATTTAAATATAATTCGACTTAAAAGTAATGAATCCATACTAATATTAAAAATGCGAAAATGCGTCTGTCTGTTTGTTACCTTTTCACGGCTAAAACGTCGAACCGATCTTGATGAAATTTGGCAAGATGATAGCTTGCATTCTGAGGTAAGACATAGTCTACTTTGTATCCCGAAAAAAATAATAGATAAAAAAATGGGTTTGATATCTGTACGCGTGATAAGTTAGGTTAGTTTCATGAAAAAGTAAAACCCTATTTTATCGACTATCATTATTATTTACCTAACCTAACTTCACGGTGTTGTTTTCACTAGCTTATATTCCACGTAAACTAAGTCGCGAGTAACTACTTACTATTTATATTTTATTGCCAAATAAATTGAATATCATAGAGATATAATATAACTAGACCGCTAACTACAAAGAGAAAATGCGGGCGTGTATAGAAATAGAAACTATCCTATGGAATTACACTACTGTTGAACCTTAGACAAGGAAAGATATAATACTCATAACACACTATCTAGCATTGTTGTTATCGTTCTTCCGAAATAATCCCTCCATTTAGACATTAGCGTATCATTCGAATTTTAAAATAAATATCAATTGTTTGAAAAAAGGAAACAGGTTTTTAAAACAAATAATATTTATGTTGATTATTGATTTTTTTATGCTTACACTATTACTAAAAGCAAACTAACAAACAATGCACTTAATAATGAATAAATAAATAAATAACAAAATAAAACATCTGAAAAATTTACACAAACTTCTTAAATCCGGTACTGGTATACATTCTCCAGTTTTCGGATCGACTCGAATATCCTCTCTATGTATTGAGATGACTAAAGCAGCGGTTTCTCATCACTTGTCGATAGCGAGCGTTGCAGAACGATCCGTGAAGG
The DNA here is from genome assembly GCA_949319165.1 of Sialis lutaria. Taxonomy (NCBI): domain Eukaryota; kingdom Metazoa; phylum Arthropoda; class Insecta; order Megaloptera; family Sialidae; genus Sialis; species Sialis lutaria. Next base: position 22,370,573 of record OX439241.1, read on the forward strand.
ACGGACCAACTTTACTCATTTCCTCAAGGAAACCAATCTCTTCCCAACGTTACATCATCAGTTAATTTAGAGGTCTAGTTCGGTATGTTTTGTAATTATTAACAAATGATGTCAATTGAACTGAGACGTCAATTATAAAACCATAAAATATAATTTGTTTCCGTGTAAGTTTCCAAGAAACTGACTATTCACCCCCGCGGGAAATTTTATTTAAATTTAAACAAATCATAGTATATATACACCTTAACCCAGCGATTCTCAACCTGTGGGATCCGCCCTTTTAAGGGGGCGTGATAAAACTAAATAGGGGGCACGAGCATATCGAGAAAAACTGAGAAAATATACTATTAAAAAAATGATTTAAAAACAATAAAATACATTATGACATAATAAAAAATAAAATACCTTCACGTTTACATTTAGACTGATATAATACACTAATAAATAGGATTGCATCAGTAATGCACAATTTCTTTAATAATTAACTTATCAATATTAAATTAAAAACAAGATTAATAATTATTAGTGACTCCCTTGGGCCTGACATGCAAAGCAAGTTTTTAGAAAGAAGGTTTAATATTAGAAATTGACACTAAGCATTTTTTTATATTTAGCTGAGATCTATTTTTCAATGAAAATTATTGTATGCGGGGGAGTGGTCGATGAAAATTGAGATTGAAAATTGGGTCGCAAATACTAAAAGGTTGAGAAACGCTGCCTTAACCACACAAAAACAATGAGTACGTTTACACAGCGCTATTATTCCAGTTTTACTGTAACCGATGTAGTCAGAGCCGGCCTTACCTATAAATCTCGCCCAGGGCGCCAAACTTGTTAAGGCCGACTCTGACTACATCGGTTACAGTAAAACTGGAATAACAGCGCAGTGTAAATGTACTCAATGTGACTCGACACATGTTTCGAATTCACAAGACGTCCTCATCAGGAACTGAATAGTTCCAGATTCAGGAATTATTAGGTATCAAATACGACTCTGTGTACGTTGATGTTAATATTAATTTGTTTACATTTTTGATATAAAACAATTAATAAAGTATAATTTGTGTTATTATTGTGGTTATTAAATATAAATAAATTATAGTTAAAGGATCGATAGCGTATTTTAAATAATACTATGTAAATAACAACAGTATATAGATAAATACAACTGGCACATTATAATTACTTCTAATTTAACAATAATAATGTCTTTTTTATATTTATAACATAAATGCCCGGTATTATCAACTAATTTAATACTCCTTTAGCGCTAAATGCTCCTTTAAAGTAAATTTGGTGTATTGCAAATGTGATTTAAATCAATATTTAAGCTCTCAATGAAAAATAGACATAATATACGTTGTAAAGAAATAGTGCAGATAATTTAAAATCTATTTAATTAAATGTATTATGCTTGGATCTGTTGATAATATGACAGTTAGTTAAAGGAGCATTTAGTTAAAGTTGATAATACTGGGCGAAAACGTATTTTATCTAATCATCAAGGACGGCTGTTAAAAGTTTTCTAAGTGTGGCGATGGACAAACTTGTAGACAAATAATGACATCAATAATTTTTAAATATTTAATTAAGTACATTTAGTCGAGTCAATGAAGGTTTTTTCTTCGGAATCCAAAGAAATATGATGAAAATTTCAATAAATTTACAAAAAAGTAATAAAAAAACTTTTGGAAAATTTGGGAAAAATTCACGGAAAATCCTTATTTTGGTAACATATTTGTAATCAGCGACCCCCCCCCCCCTAGTTAAAATTTTCCCATCGAAAATCGAACTTAATATACCTACGAAATCAGTAAACTATATAAATTTTCAAAGTTAGGGAGGAGGGCTTCGGAATCCAAAGAAATATGATGAAAATTTCAATAAATTTACAAAAAAGTAGTAAAAAAACTTTTGGAAAATTTGGGAAAATTCCCGGAAAATCCTTTTTTTGGCAACATATTTTTAATCAGGGACCCCCCCCTAGTTAAAATTTTCCCATCGAAAATCGAACTTAATATACCTACGAAATCAGTAAACTATATAAATTTTCAAAGTTAGGGAGGAGGGCTTCGGAATCCAAAGAAATATGATGAAAATTTCAATAAATTTACAAAAAAGTAGTAAAAAAACTTTTGGAAAATTTGGGAAAAATTCCCGGAAAATCCTTATTTTGGCAACATTGTTTAAATCAGCGAAAATCAGAATGTATTCAGGAGGAAGTACCTGTCTATGATGGAAATTTTTTTTATTCAATAAAAAATTTAATGGGGGCGTCGAATTTTTACTCTGCCCACAGCCCTCAACTATGTGGGAGTATTGTAGTTCATAAATTTCAAAATTTATGTATTAAAAAGTAAATAAATGTTTCTATTTTATACAAAAACTAGCTGACCCGACAGACGTTGTCCTGTCTTAACTATGAATATTGAATTCGAATTGGTATAAATACTTTACTATAAAATTAAAATATAAAATTAAAAATTAATAGGGGTTGATCGTAGAAGGGTGAAAATTAAGAGTAATATGAATTTCTTTTATTCTAAGGTCATGACAAAATAAAAATAAAAATCTTGCCAAAAAAAATTAAAGTTTTTAATTAATAAATAAAAAATAGGGGTTGATCGTAGAGGGGTGAAAATTTAGGGTTGTATGTATTTTTGTATGATGTATCATAAAAAAATAAAAACAAAAAAATTTGTCCAAAAAAATAAAAATAAAATTTAAGGGTGGACCACCTTTAACATTTAGGGGGATGGAAAATAGATGTTGTCCGATTCTCCACCCAAGCCGATATGCACGCTAAGATTCACGAAAATCGGTCGAGCCGTTTCGGAGTAGTTCAATTACGCACACCGTGACACGAGAATTTTATATATTAGATGTATACTTATTTTTAGGGTATAAATAATGTTAGCATTTAAAATCTTGACTAAATAGCTGATATTATAAACGAGATAATAAAATTTACAAGCTTGCAAACACTTTCAAACGGGATATCAAACTTATATGACAGTTCTTTTTGAGTTTTCAACAGTAGTTACATGTGCAGTAAGTTGGTTTTTACCGTTTTTATTCAAGGTTAGTGAATACACTTTAGTATAGATACCTTTGTTTTTACTTTCTATGTGTGAAACTATCTGTCAAAAACTTCAAGAGAACTGTCATATATGTAGTGTCCGACCGAACATTCGGCTTCGGCTTCGGCCACCTTCGGCCAAAATTTCACCTTCGGCTGAATAATCGGCTTCGGCCAAATTTGGGCCGAAGATTTGGCCGAAGCCGAAGGTTGAACTATATAGTATAATATTGAACAGTAAAGTCTTTTTATATGCGGTAGGTACGTTCCACAGAAACCGTATATAAAAAATTACACAAAAAAGCGCACATTATAAAGTTAAACTTGAACGTTCTAGTTTTTGAAGCATTTATTGAAAATTTTATTATCCTTCAGGATAACCTCCAAAGCCAAAAAAATATTTTTTTTTCAAAAAAATTATATTAATTTTGAGAGGCTCTACAGGACATGCAAAATTTTTTTTAGTCAAATCAAATAAAGGACTGTTGTAAATTATACTTTTTTCTTTAATTTAATTAATATCAAAAATATTAGCAAGGACAAAATATTTTTACGATTTTTTAAATTTTTAATGACAAAACGTTTACATATTTGAATTCCTTTAACTGACAGCTTTTATTTGATAGGTACCCCAATTTAATTTGGATAAAATATCGTACCGCATAAAAAGACACGTTTAAAAAGAGACTCGACTGTATACCCGTATTCTTATATAGATATTTATATTTTTAAGAAGTGAAGAGTAAGAAAAGATCATTCATTATTCATTTAGATTTAAAAACAATTTGTGAAAAAAAATTATAATTAAAAACGAAAAAAAAAACCTTCGGCTTCGGCTTCGGCTTCGGCCGAAAATTACAAGAAAAGCCGAAGTTCGGCTTCGGCCGAAAATTACAAGAAAAGCCGAAGTTCGGCTTCGGTTTCGGCCAAAAACTGACCTTCGGTCGGACACTACATGTTTGATACCCCATTTGAATGTGTTTGCAAGCTTGCAAAGTTAACTCCTTTATAATACCGGACATAAACCATATAAAATTAAGTAAAAAAATCATTATATAGGTCTACAAATATGTACACGATTTTGTCAGTGTTGAAGATTCAGTATAGTTAATTTGATCTAAGCCTATCAAAGAACATTTGCAATTTGTTTTATTTATACCTATATGATTATAACCTTCAACAAAGTTAGGCCAAGTTCAGTGGTTAATGCTGATCTTCACAAATAAATAATTGTTTCTCTGTTTTATTCGAAACATTCTCTTAGTTCATGCGCGTTCACCTCTCCACAACGGAGATTTCAATGCACGGTCAATCAGAGATGAGTATTCGAGTTGTTTCGAAAATACGAGTATGTACAAAGCTGTAATAGCAAGATTTGGTTCATTTTTTCAGCTATGTTACCAGAGGCGTAATAACAGGGAGACGACCCCCCCCCCCCAAAAAAATAATTCAGTGTTCTAAAAAAACGTAAGTTTTGATAAAAACAGTTCAAAATATCTTCGGAAATAATGTTTATCGCCCCCGCCTGATTTTTTTTAAACTTACACTCATAACCCCACATACTTTCAAGGGTCTCCAGACCAAGATTTTCTGTGGACTTTCACCCACTGAGAAGGTCATTCCTACATTTTTATAAAATTATATAGTTTTTAAACTTTTTTAATCTTACACTCATAGCCCCACATACTTTCAAGGGCCTCCAGACCAAGATTTTCTGTGGACTTCCACCTTTCTTCCCTTAAGAAGTTCATTCCTTCACTTTTACAAAATTTAGCAACTCGACAAAAAATAAAACGAACATAATATTTTTCTTAAATAGTAGTTATTATTATTACTTACTGAATTTTTGTGAAAATTAAAATTGTAAATTAATAACTAAATTAGATAAAAAAAAAATATAATCCAACAACGGTGCACCACAAAAATTTCATTCGGGGAGGAGGGTCAATTTTGTTTGTAATAATATGTAATTTTCATTTATCTATCTAATTTGATTGTTAAGTCACATAATATGTATATATTGACAAATTCTGATGTGGGGGTTCTTACCCCCTCCCTAATGGGTGCACCATTGTTTTATAAGGACTTAGGTAAATCCAATACTGGTAAACATTCTCTATCTTTCAGATCGACTCGAATATCCTCCCTATGTATTGAGATGACTTAAACAGCGGTTTCCCATCACTTGTCAATAGCGAGCGTTGCAGAACGATCCGTGAAGGACGGACCAACATTACTTATTTCCTCAAGGAAACCAATCTCTTCCCAACGTTACATAATCAGTTAATTTAGAGGTCTAGTTCGATATGTTTTGTAATTATTAACAAATGATGTCAATTGAACTGAGACGCCAATTATAAAACCATAAAATATAATTACAGTTTCCGTATAATAATATAGTACATCATCGATGTTACGAACATCAAAAAAAAACGCGAAGAAAAATTAGCTGTATTGTTTACTGTCGTAAATGTCCACTGTAACTTGTTACGAAACGACAAAATTTGACTCTCATTGAATATTTAAAAAAATGTTTTTCTTTATATTTAGCTGTAACTATTTTTTTTACCATTATTTCAATAGTCTATAAAAATCTATACTGCCACCGCTTAATTTATTAGGCATGCTTTTCAGTATTATTTTAGGGTTTATTTTTAAGTCGTTTTTTATTTTCCCTTTTGAGCGGCATATCTTCAAAGTCCATGGTCAGATTCTGATAAAATTTATGTGGGACCAACTCGGATGAATTTTCTTTCAAGCAAACAAAAAATCTACCGTATAGGTGCATATTGAGAAAAAAATTTGCAGTATGCTTCTTATTGTATTTTACCTATAAGCGCGACAGTATAAATTCGAAGATACGAACCAACATCCAATATATAAACAAAAATAATAAAATTAGCAACTTTTGAGTATATTTAAATTCCTCTAAACGACGTCAGATGGTCGCTGAAAAATAGAAAATATAATTATTAATATATCTTATTCTAATTCTTATTTTTTTTTAACGAACAGCAATTATATGGTTTACAAAACAATAATAAAACATAAAATAAATATTAACCTATCTAAAAATAAAATCTAGAATTTATTTCCACGAAGATTAAGTACGTGCTTAAAGCAATAATCCCTGACCACATTGAAACGTCTTATTTTTCTGGTCCAGTAAGAAATATTACTTCATAAAGCATCGAAAGTGCAAAAAAATTAAACCTTGACCGAATGCCAAGTGTTTTAAATATACCTAAATTAACATTTATTACATTATACAGCTGATTCGATGTCATCTTAAAAATAAATAACATACATAAAAATTTTATTGTTATTTAAAAATCTTATTTTTTTATTTATGTATGTATCTGTATATATTTATTAATTCAAACGTTAATGAAAAATAATAAAAAAATGTGTGGAAACATTTGACGTCAGAGGTGATTCCGTCATAAATTTTGAGGGGAGTATAGTATTTAATTATCGTAATTCGTACAAAGTATATCATGAAAATTGACCGGGCTTAGGAATGTAATTACATGTCACTATTTATATGGAGCTTCTTACTCGAAATGTTACATAGTTTGTTAAAATATAGAGTATTTTTGTGTGCCGCTCTCTTTATATAAATGCTATAGTCGACCGCTTAAGTTGTAGTGTTAGATGTGCGACGTTCTATTGAGAAATGAACTGGACGAGCCCACAGAATTAAGTCAGTAGCGGATAGTCCAATAATTATTTTTAATTTTTAATGGTAATCTAACATTCATATATTCTATAAATTTAATGTATTTGTGTTTGACTACGCCAATGGACTGACGTCAGTTAGGATTTTCTTCCCTTACCGCTCCGGTCATTTTTCATGTGGACAAAAATTATATTATTGAACTATCTATTAAATTTGCCTATATTATAAAAGGGTAAACACTACCTTTAATCTTATTATAAGTTCTTATACATACTGGTCCAAAAGAATGTATACAGTTGTTTAGTTTTTATTTTATTCAATAAAAAAAATTGGTTCTAAAGCAGTACTGGAAGACTAGAATGCCACTTTCTTTTTTTTACAAAATTACTGTCATATATATATGTATGTGTAGAAAAATTAAACTAAACAATTGAGGGATATGCAGCAACAAGGAGTTGACTCCAGTTTTTATAATTTGTGGGAAAATAGAAAAAACTGTTTAGAAAATGGAAAATGTATTTAAATCGCCTTTGTCTTCGCCCAATTATTATTTGTCACCGACCACATGTTTTGGCCAAATTCCATTGAGAAATTCGTCAAATTCGCAATTCTAGAGTCAAATTTTATTCTGGAGTTAACTCCTTTTTGACCCAAATAGTTGAAAACTATTTTCTTTTTAAAGTAAGGAAGCATTGAATAAGAACAATTTTCAAGAAAATTAATTTATTTCAAGAAAGAACACAGTGTACTAACTAAATTCTAAACCCAAAAACAAAGAGTCAACTTCTGGAGTTAACTCCATTTTTACCAAAGCGAATGAAGCAGCTAACTCATTGTAGCGGATACTTTGAGAACTATCAACGGTAGGTAACTCTTTGTTGAACCAAATGAAAGAATGATTTTTCCCCCAAGAAACGGTTGCTAACTTTGTTTGGCCTAAAAATGGAGTTAACTCGTTGTTGCTGCAAACCCCTCAATTTTATAGGTACTTATTTTTGGGATGACTGTATATTTAGTTTTTTTTTAATTATTGTTATTTAACTCTAAACTGTAGTAACTTTTGATGAAAAAATTCATCTCAGTGATGGGGGCCCTCTTCCTCCCACAAATAGTACAAAATATGTTTGTGTACATTTCTGTCGCTGACATTCATATCTGCCCACCTAAACAACTAATTTTATTATACAAATTTTTATACTTATTTATTTTACACGTATAAATAAATATACATATAAAAATTCTTATATTTTTCACTAGAGGTGAGTCCGTCCTTCCTTCTACTCAGTGCGGACGTCGTAACCCTGTATTCAACACTGAATTCTTATCAGTAAAAAAAATAACAATAATATAAAAAATTTAAACGATATTTTTTTTTGTTTCAATTAACATTTTCGCTTCTTGACAAAGTGAAATTAATAATATTGATATTAATTAAACTCCAGATGAAAAGAAAAATTAATTTCAGAACTAATAAGGAAAACATGTTGAACATTTGTCAGCACTATTGATTTAAAAAAGAATTTAATTTTGACCGTGATAAGCATTATTCAGCAATAATTGTTTCCGTTGTTTTTTATAAGCACTGTTTTATTTATAGTAGATTTATTATTTGTAAAAAAAAACTTTTAACTTTATAATATTTATAATAACTATTATTATCCTACATTTTCGATCTACACTCAACATTCTGCTATACGACGGCATCGGTAATTCAAAAATTCCACTAAGCGACGGCTAGAGGCGCACCCACTACCGCGCCGACTTTAACGTTGATTGGTGAATTTAAACGCGCAGAAATTATAAAAGTCATGGTGGTATTATGGTGGGGATTGGGGAAGGACGTTCGTTAGAACTGTCGGCACATTGTATAACGGAACGGTCGTGTAGTGGATGATCGTGTAGCAGAACACTGAGTATAATTATTTTTTTTTATTTTAAAACCTCCAATGTTGCATCACTTCTTGATTATATCCACATCCTCTGTAGGTAATTTTTTTTCATACCTAGGCGTGTGGTGTGTCAAAATGTAGATCTCAATCAATTTAATTAAATCCAGTTTTTATTAGGTACTTTTTTTTCTTCAGTGTTTTCATGTCCGTAGGCTTGGTCCCTTAAAAACGATGATGTATTAACTATAATGTTCGGTAATTTTTACAAATGTTAAGATAGTTTGTTTAGTGCTAATTAGTGTTCCGTAACAAACGGAACATTTATAAAATCACTTCGGTTTCCGTTCGTCCGTCTGTTATATGCGACTCTCTCTGAAACTATTCGACGTAAAAATTTGAAATTTACCACAGCGATAGAGTGTGGTAGTCCAATTATTATAGACGTAAAAAAAAGTTGAGTTTTGATTCTGATGGTATAATATATTTTTTTTTAATCGGGAAAAACGCTTAAAAATTGCTGCCTTACCCTTATCACCAAAAAGATCGCTCAGAAAAATCTAAAAAAAAAAATCATTAACATTGGAAATTAGATATACCTACATTGAGCTAAAATTATCAGGATTGAAAAATTCTAGCGCTATCGTTATTCGCTGGGTGCGTGACCCCAGCGCCATCTAACGGTACAACTTACGGTGGCTCTTTTGAGAAAATAAACATGTATTGGATGTTAAATAGTTATTGAAAAAATAAAATCAACTTGAAAAAATTTTTTTTTCAATGTGAAATGTGATATATTACACAGAGTGAATATTAAATTAAAAATTTTTCCGTGGGTCAGCTAAAAACAGTAAGTAAAATAAATACAACAACTAAAACAAGTCTCAATAAGTAAGTAAGGTTAAGACATCTGTCAAGATGTTTATTTAATTTTGCAGATAAAAAATGGAATTGGTGTTGAGAACGGGTTTTCAATCTATCACACATAATATTATATCATTGTTTGTATTGTTATAAACTTTATTTTAATTGTTTTAATATTTCAGATTAATGAGACACGATTTGTGACAGATGTCAAGTGTGATTGTGTTTATTAAATTGTAAAATTATTATAATTAATTAAATTATTACTCCGTTTTCTTACACGATATACACATGTATATGATATTAATACGGTTGTAGGTTATAGTATTACTTACTTTTGCCTTTTAACAGCAGTTATCCATTTTTTTCGCTGATTTAATTTCCACTTGGCAACCGGAAACTTATAAAATTTACAATTATTATTTCTACTAGTATTTTTGCAATCGACTACACAACAACTTTGATGACCCATTTTATTTTATTTATTTAATTAAAACTGATACACGTGTTATTTTTATGGTCATAAATAATAAAAAGCCACCCGTAGTTCTGTATTGTCCGCAGCGGGCGCTGACATCACTTTTGTATCCCCCACTATGCCTTACGCACCTAGCGAATAAAGAATTTAATTGTTTATTTCCTTATAACTGCTATAGTTTTTCGATAAAAAATATTTCTCACGGTGTAAGGAACAACTTATTTTTCAATAACTTCAATAATTTTAGTACGGGGGGATGTGATGTATGGAACCCTTACTGTACACATGACCGATTTTTTTTTTAATTAATATTTATTTCATATCTTTAATATTTTTGACTTGGAAACGATTGATACATACATATATAACTAAATATAAATACATATATTTATAAAATATTAATGGGTTTCTTTTTCCTATAAGTGATTCAACAACAATATGAATATGTCCTTTTTGTTGGTTTTGTTTTAGTTTTTGTTTTCGTTCTTCTTAATTTATATTTATTATTATTGAAATTTTGTACTGACTTATTTCACACTGTATTACAGTTTTACGGATAAATTCTATTTTATTCTATCTTCTATCCTTTCCGTGAACAGATGTATCCGTGATTGCAAGAGAACAATCATGTCCTATACAGAGTGTCCCATTTTAATCTACCACCCCCCCCCTAATTTTTTTATCTATCAATGAAATCAAAAAATTCTTCAAATAAAAGTTGTTTGGTTTGGAGGAGGACCCAAAATGGCGTTATTCATTTTTGATTTTTTAGACGACTTCATTTTTCTTTAATATTAAACAAAATAATTTTAGATTTTAGATATTTACTAATTTTTTACTAGAAACCCATTAACTTTACAGGAAAAATGTAAAAAACAAAAAAAAATTATTTTAATCTGATATATAACTAGGAAAATTATATCAGGATTTTTTGTTAACTTTTGCTCTTCAAAATATTAAAGCAAATAAAAAATAAAATAAAAAAATCTTAAATAATTTTCCTAGTTATATCATATTAAAATAAACATTTTTGTTTTTTACACTTTTCCTCTAAAGTTAATGGGTTTCGAGTAAAAAGTTAGTAAACATCTAAAATCTAAAATTATTTTGTTGAATATTCAAAAAATATACAAAAAAATTTTTTAAACAAAAGCTACTTGTTTTTTTCCGAACAATAAGATATTGTAATAAAAAATATAGGTTTCCATTTGAAAAAAAAGTTATGCCTATTTGACCGTGAAGACGTCCAAAAAATAAAAAAATAATGACGCCATTTTGGGTCCCCCTCAAAACCAAACAACTTTTATTTGAAGCATTATTTATTTAATTGATAGATAAAAAAAATTAGGGGGGTGATAGATTAAAATGGGACACCCTGTATAGGATATTATTATTATTCAAACGCTATTTGTTTACAGACTAGCTTTAAACTTGAAACAATTGTTTATCAGAGTAAAACAGATCTCGATTAAAGGACGTTATGCAAAGTACTTCAATAAATCACCCTACATTGTAATGTGTTAATATGTGTAATGGTAGTATACATATACGTGTTAATAATAGGTTGTGTGCACGATTTCATAACTTATATACCTATACCTATTAGTCCAGGAAAAATAGACTTAAAAATATAGAAGATCGGACAAAATTTGTAACAGGCTAAATTTTTGCATACACCTTAGTATAAAGGTACTTAATAATATGTGAAAGTTCCTCATCTTTTTGACGTGTGCAAGTGTCAATTTTGTGGGGTCAAAGTTCAGAAAAACAGTATTTTTCAAATATCACGTAAACGGTGACCTTTTCGAGAAAAAATGTATCTTACTAATTTGTAGTTGAGATAATTTACTACAAAATCGAACTTCAAATTTTTTATGTAGGAGTAACCGTTCATGAATTATAAAAAGTTATTTATATCTCGGTGCACTTTTCCATAGCATACGATATAGTTGTATGTAAAATGTAATTTAGAGCTGCAGCTTAAACATATACATTCCACATATCCAGCAAGATTGAGATAACTCTTTCTGTTTCATAAGAATCGAAAGTACATTAGTTGACAGTACTTTAGACAAAAATTAACCAAAATTACTACGTCCGAACAGAGCAAAATGGGGTCTACAAGGTACGCGACCCTCGCGCGATGTTTTAAGCACATTTTCCACTTATCTATTTTTAAAAATCGAAATCTATTGCAATATAATCATTTGGGAGACATCCGTCTATAAGAATATATACATTTATACATGAAAAATATTATTACAAATAAAGAAAACGACTTTTAAAGGAAGATTTCTGGAGATTTTTTATTATCTTTTAAAGAAAATTTTTATTATAGATTAATATTATGTGAAAAATGTGAACCTTATACAAAAATAATTCAATTAAAATTTGTAAAATACATATTTTCGAAGAAAATGAGTGATAGCACACAATCATATGATAAAAATTATTCCACGTAGAGTAAATACACTCAACCGTAAAACAAAAAGATCATAAAAAATCTCCAGAAATCATCCTTTAAGAGTCGTTTTTTTTTATTTGTAATAATATTTTTCGTGTATAAATGTATATATTCTCATAGACGGATGTCTCTCAAATGATTATATTGCAACAGATTTCGATATTTAAAAATAGATAAGTGGAAAATGTGCTTAAAACATCGCGCGAGGGTCGCGTACCTTATAGACCCCATTTTGCTCTGTTCGGACGTAGTAATTTTGGTTAATTTTTGTCTAAAGTACTGTCAACTAATGTACTTTCGATTCTTATGAAACAGAAAGAGTTATCTCAATCTTGCTGGGTATGTGGAATGTATATGTTTAAGCTGCAGCTCTAAATTACATTTTACATACAACTATATCGTATGCTATGGAAAAGTGCACCGAGATATAAATAACTCTTTATAATTCATGAACGGTTACTCCTACATAAAAAATTTGAAGTTCGATTTTGTAGTAAATTATCTCAACTACAAATTAGTAAGATACATTTTTTCTCGAAAAGGTCACCGTTTTCGTGATATTTGAAAAATACTGTTTTTTTTAACTTAGACCCCACAAAATCGACACTTGCACACATCAAATCGATGAGGAACTTTCACACATTATTAAGTACCTTTATACTAAGGTGTATGCAAAAATTTAGCCTGTTACAAATTTTTTCCTTGTTGTACGTCTATTTTTCCTGGACTATATAAACTTAACTGCAGTGTGTTACGAAACGTTGGATAGTATGGACTTGTAATTCACGGTTAGGTAATCCTTGAAATTTAAAAAAAAATGTGAGCTATTCTCTATATTTATAGACAAATAAATAATACATAAAGGGGAAAGCCACTGTGTCAGCTAAAAAACTGTCAATGTTTAGGAATTTTTTTCAGTTATATCTAATTAATTTAGGATCGGGTAGAAGTTATTGAAAAATATTAAAAATTTACAAAGTTATACATGAGTCTCGATGTGACGACCAAAAAAAATGGCGATGGTCGAAATTTTTTATTAATTTATTATTAATTAATTTATTAAATTTATTAATTTAACACTTTTTTTGAAATTCAAGCGGTCTTAAAAAAATAGTAAATATTAAAATTTAAAAAATCGGCTGCGCACAACCTTAGCCACTGCAATTACAAAAATTTAGAACAAAAATTTTATCGGTTCATTAGTGACTAATGATTAGTCTTTGAAGAATTGTTGGGACCAGGTCAAAAAAAGTTTATTGGAAATAAACACACTTAAAGTTTTCTGAGGGTCATAATCGGCCGTGTTAACTGGCCTAACAAATTTGATTGTAACTCAGGGAAATTTCGGAATTTTTACGTAATTTTTTTATAGATGTTTTAAAAAAAATGCACCAAAAAAATCGATTTGTCGCAGTGGCTTTCCCCTTAAAATTATCAAATACAAATCTTCTAACTATAAAAATTGTTAGTGTTTAAACTTACATGTGTTTCGATAGCAATTCTACCATCATCAGAGTCTATAAGACACTTAAAATATCTAATTGTAAGATATAAATCTGTAGCCTAGTTTAATTTGATAGACCATTTCCTATTTGAAAGCCTAAGACCCTAGAATTGGTTTTCAAGTTTGCACTATTTATATTTTCTAATAAAAATATATAAATCAAAGGATCCCGCAGAATCCTTATGGGAAAGGGGTTTCGGTCAAACTCTTTGAAATTTTGGATTTATAGTCCTTGATGAGTAGATCAAAAGTTTTAATGGGGGCTAAGTCCTAAAAACTCAAACTTTTAATATATAGCCCTCTGAATTTGAGGTCATGCTCGTCTTTAATTTACAGTAAAATTTTTTGTAGAACCACAATTTTTGAACAACTATTTGTATGTGTTTCCAAAGACTTCTAAAATTGATTGCCACCATTAAAAAGTCAATTTTTCATTTCTTTAGCAAATGGTAGTCGTGAAAAGATAATAATTTTCTTTCTCAATAGAAATCAAAATTTTCATACTTAAATCAATTTCAAGGCTTCCGCGGTGTTCTTGAAATAGATTTTGGCTCCTGGGCGTAAACTGCATTTTTTAGACGTTATTTCAGCTAAATTTTTAGCAAAGTTGAACTAGGTAACCTTCAAAACAACGCGGATTACATCCGGAAGCCAGGATTTGCCCCAGTTGTTGTTTTAAAAATTGTTTATTGACATAGAAATAAAAATATGAATTCCTATTATTATTTTCTTACATAAAACATTGAAATTACTTGTAGATTTTTAAATTATAAGCATTAACAAAAACTCATGTAATGATGTACTCATTATATTATTTGTTTGTAATTAATTTGAGAAAACGGATATAATTAACGTTAATGTAGAGAAGATCAGAAAAAATCATCAGTTTAATAACACAAGGTTCAAATATGTGAGCATCAAGGTTGATTATTATTCAGGGGAACTTAAAAAAATATATTTTTCATATCATTGCAAAAATAAACAGTTAATTAAATAAAATAATAAGATTTTCAAGAACCTTTCATTAATACAGACTACTGGGTTTTCATGTGAAGAAAAGATTTTTTTACCCCTCCCCATTCTAGGTCAAGGTGGCATCGTGCTTCATCGTGTTAAATTTTGCAAAGGGAAATATATTTTATAAAAAAGATTCAATTTTCACATAACATGGTCATTCTTGAGATATTGTCAGGGTCGGATTTTCCCATAAGTAAAATAAGCAGTTGCTTAGAGCCCAAGTTTAGTGGGCCCCATCGATTTATAGAATCCTTGCGAATTTTGTAAATAAATTCAATCTAAAAAAAGGATTTGCTTAGCTGCTTTCTGAGATTATGACTACTGCTTAGGGCCCTTATAAATATAAATCCGACCCTGGATAGTTTGAAAATAATAAACAATTTGAAAATATTGTCTCCATTATCATCCAATTTTGATGATTTTTTCTGGGTTTATCTGCTACACGAAATAAAGTCAATATGATTATAAAACGTATTAAAAATCATTTATTTAATTTTTTATTATTGCATGATTGATTTCATTAAAATATCAAATTACACAGTCACACAAACAAGGTAATGATTTTTTTTGGAGACCATTATTTTCCTATGTAATATTTTTTTTAGGATACTGGTTAAAGATGTTCTGGCGGTACAATCGGAGCAAAAGTAATGTAAAATTTTAAAATCGTTAATATCGTTGTAGTAAATATCATTTATAAGTAAATTTTGAATATACAATACAGATAATACGAAAAGGTTTTGGTTTAGTAGTTTTGTTGTTATCATGGTCGTTATATTTATTTTTCATTTTAACCTCAAATTTCTGATTCAGCGCCTCAAAATCTGTACAGAATTAAATATAAAGCTAGTATTTTTAAATCATTTTTTATTTCATGAGTAGTATTTAATAAAATATTGTAAATTACCAGTGCCGGCTTTAGGGTGTGGGCGAACTTGGAACTGGAGGGGCGGCGGAAGGCCGTAAAATATTACCGTACCTTTATTTTTTTTCTGTGACCCATTTAATGTATGTTTTGTACCCAATAATAAAGATTTATTATTGTTATCATAATAATAATACAAAAACACTAACATAGTGGACACACACAGACAGATACGGTACAAAAAGTATTTGTTTTGACCTGAAACGAAAACATCAAAAATAATGAATCAAAAAATTATCTGTAAAAAATGTGTATTCATTAAGAAATTTTAAACTTTTATAAAATAATACAACGTGTACATAATTTATTTAGAGATAATTTTATATTTAAATAACGTTTCGTCGCAATTTGCATTGGACATTTTTAGTTCTACACGATCAAAAAGACCCAATTTACAACATTAGAAAATAACAGGTAAAATATAATTTTAAACAATAAATTTCCCATTCGTTTATTAATGGTGTAAACAAGACTCATCCTTATTTTGCGGTTTTATAGATTTGTATTAATGACGATAATAAACCGCAGAAATATTTCCGCAACCTTCTGTTTATTAAATAGTTATTTATTCAAATGAAATAAATACACTTATATGACACAATATTAAAGCGACACTGCCAACACCTACATATATTTTTATAGGTTGGGAATTTTAAAACGTATGTAGTGTTTAGTATATTATTATTAAACGGGAATAAAAATATGAATTAATATTTATTCACATTAAAATTCGTAATCTAATTGTTACAAAAACATTGGATAGACAAGACATCTAGTTCTTATGTAATTTTTTTTATTTTCGCAAAGGACCCCGCAGAATCCTTATGGGAAAGGGGTTTCGGTCAAACTCTTTGAAACTTTGGATTCTGATAGTCCTTGATGAGTAGATTAAAAGTGTCAATGGGCACTGAGTCCTAAAAACTCAAACTTTTAATATATAGCCCTCTAAAGTTGGGGATCATGCTCGCCTTTAATTTACAATAAAAAAATTTGTAGAACCTTAATTTTCGCACAACTATTTGTATGTGTTCCCAAATACTTGTATAATCGATTGTCACCATAAAAAAGTAAACTTTTAAATTCTTTAGCCAATGGCAGTACTCAAATCTTATTATTACGTTTTTTTTATTATAAACCAATATTTTATATTATAAATATATTTTATACAATAAGATTTAAGTGTTGTCATTTCTCAATGAATTTAAAAGTTGACTTTTTTATGGTGGCAATCGATTATAGATGTCTTTGGGAACACATATACAAAAAGTTGTGCGAAAATTAAGGTTCTAAAAAATGTTTTATTGCAAATTAAAGACAATCATGATCCCCAACTTCAGAAGGCTATATCTTAAAAGTTTGAGTTTTTAGGACATAGTGCCCATGACACTTTTGATCTACTCATCAAGGACTATCATAATCCAAAGTTTCATAAGTTCCCATAAGGATTATTCTGCGGGGTCCTCTGAATTTATTATAACTTCTTCGCACAAAATTGAAATAGAACATAATGTAATAATATGAAGCATATTTAAAGACTTGGCTTCTACAATCAATCAGAAAATCGATTCGAGCTACCAGAACTCTTACTATTATGTCCGCTATCATATAGGAGCTAGCAAGCACTCTCAAATGAGGTATCAAACTTATATGACAATTATTTTTAAGATTTTAAAAGATATTTGCATGCGCAGTAAGTTGTTTTTTACCGTTTTTAGCACAACCTACGAATTGGTAGCGCTTATATGTTCGTTTTTCCGTCCGTCCGTCCGTCTGTCTTTCACCGCGAGATCTCGGCCCCCTGACCACCTAGAGACTTCGGGTTTTCGCTAAATGCTAGGTTTGTGGTTCTAGTTTAGCCCATTTTAAGAATTTTTCCGATCATTTTCAAAATTTTTTATATATGGCTTTATGTACCTCGTTGGACTCAGGATTGATTCACGAATCGATTGGCAAAAGTATTTTTTGAGTTGTGTTAAGTGGGTTGCGCGGCAACATCCACGTGATAAATTTTTATTCAATATTAGTAATTACACTTTAGTAAATATATATGCAAGAAACTATCTGTCAAAAACAGTCAAATAGTTTAATACCCCATTTGAGATACCGGACGTTAGTATATATCTAATAATTTGTAGCGATTTCTTTGTTTAGTGAATCTGTGTGAATCAATCAGAAAAAAATCAAACATCTTTTTCCAATCAGATATCATAAAGGAGCTAGCAAAATCTCTCAAATGAGGTGTTATTTTTGTGTATCTTTTCAGGGTGGCCAGTTTCAGTCAGGGAATTTTGTTATACAGGGAAATGTCAGGGAAAAGTCAGGGCATTTGGTTGGAAGTCAGGGAATTTTTTTATAAAACTGCAAAATTTCTCGCAAAATATTTAAACAGTTATTTATTAACATTTAAAAGAAAACATGTGACCTTTTTTTAGGTTTTTTATCTAAATTTTAAATAAAAAACAGGGAAAAACGGAAAAAATTCTCCTGAAAAACCGGGAAAAGTCAGAGCAATTTGTTCCAGAGAAATAATGACCACCTTGCTTTTGGATTTGCTATAGAATTTAGAGCAGTAATATTTCAACGTATTGTAACACAAGTTGACGACTCTGACCGTACAAAATAATTTTCATAATATCACCACTGTTTTAATACCGTTGGTGTTTACATACAATGTGTACGCGAAACTTGTTGAAGTCTTCATGAAACTCAAAGAAAACTGTCATATAATTTTGATAGCTCATTTGAGAGTGCTTGCAAACTAGCAAAGCTACTTCCTTTTTAATACCAGACATTAAAATTACAAACTAATGCAAACGCAAAATTTAAAATTCGCTTTACTATTGTTAAATAATATTATTTCTACTAGGCAGATACTTATTTTTCTAACACAAAATTATATTAGTTGTTAATTAATTTATATTCAATTAATTTAAAAAAATAATCCGATTCACTTAATGGAAAAATCCAAACTTACAAATACACAAATACATACAGTTATACACCTATATGTATGTAAGGTCATGTATCAAGATGAAATCTAACATTAGGTGTTTTGGTAAAACCCAAGAACATCTGAACTAATTGGGTTTGTGGTTTCATATTAATGATGTGTTCAATAAAAATGCCATAAATATGCAAATGCTATTATTATAAATTATCAATGTAAAAAATAAAGTGTATGAAATGTTCATCTTCAATAATGCCACTTGAAAAATCGTGATAAACCGTATTCACCAAGCAAAAAAAGGTAATTACTTGTTTTAAAAATAAATAATTTTTAAATATATAAATTCCAAATACATAGTATACGGGGGTGTCCACATAATTTTTTCCAAGGGGGATCAAGTTTATGATATCTTCAGTTTTAATAATCAGGGCTGGGACTGCATGATGAGACGAGATTGTCTTAAATTCGTACGAGACGAGGCCGATACGAGACCGTCTCTTAAATTTGCCTTATTTAACTCACCGCGATATTTATTTATTTATTTATTTATTTATTTATTTATTTATTTATTTATTTATTTATTTATTTATTTATTTATTTATTTATTTATTTATTTATTTATTTATTGATCAGAAAATCAATGAATTCATGGAAATAAAAATGTAAATAACTTGACTAAAACTAAACAGATTTGAAAAAAAAATAAAAATCACCTTGTTTAGAATGAAAAAACCTTTCAAATGAGGTATAACTTGCCCCATCATGCTATTTAAAATTTTAAGTGTTGTGCTCATAGCGCGGAGGGTTGAAAAGATTCTTGCAAAAATTTTAGAGTAAAAAATGTCCCCTTTGAAAGCAAAATCGACGTGTTCGAGCGTTTTTTCAAAATCTTATTTTAAATAACAAAAGCGCGGCCGTTTCGTTTTAGTTGGGCCAACCTGTATATGTCCAGAATCATAAAGGAGCTAGCAAAACTTGCTAGCTAGCAAGCACTTTCAAATGGGGTATCAAACTTATGACAGTTTTCTTGGAGTTTTTGACAGATAGTTTCATGCAAAGGATGTAAAAACAAAAGTACTTATGTAAAGTATACCTATTTACTAAAATGTATTTACTAACCTTGAGTAAAAACCAACTTTCTGCATATGCAAATATCTGTTAAAAACCCAAAGAGAATAGTCATAAGTTTGATACCCCATTTGAGAGTACTTGCTAGCTACAAAATTAGCTAACTCCTTTATGATACCGGACAATATAATTTCAATATATTTTTTTTCAAACTATATTTCATGTTATACAGGATGTTTAAAAAAGCCCGGTACCCCGGAATAACTCTTTTCCTTTGCCTTGAACCAAAAAATGTTCAAGGAAAAAGTTGCTTGGTTTCGAGGAGAGGATCGTTTGCTCGTCTACATACCAAATCACCCCTCAGCCACTCACCCCCTTAATATTTTGTCCCAGAAAAAAAATGGGACAAAAAATATTTATTTTTATTCGAAGAATTCCGTGAGAGAATAAAAAATAGGAATTTTCATTTGAAAATTTTAACTCACCCACACCCCCCGGATTGGGAGAGGAGGGGGGGGGGGTGCAAACGATCCTCCCCCTGAAACCAAGCAACTTTTGTCCGAACATTTTTTGGTTCAAGGCAAAGAAAAATAGTTATTCCGGGGAGTGAAGTTGATTTTTGAACATTTTTTAATTGCTGTTTCATGCTCATTAGTGGCGCAGGATTAGCCCCAACAAAAAAAAGTTTCGGTCAAAAGATATTTACTTTTGATCGTAGAACTTGATAAGCTAATAAAAAATAAGGGTTCCCATTTGAAAATTTTAACCCACCCCCACCCCCCGTAAGGGGGTGAGTGGTTGAGGGGTGGTTTGGTATGAAAACGATCCTCTCCTCGAAACCAAGCAACTTTTTCTTTGTACATTTTTTGGTTCAAGGCAAAGGAAAAGAGTTATTCCGGGGTACCGGGCTTTTTTAAACACTGTATAATCCATTCAATAATTGAAATAATCGTATCTAAAAAAAATATTTCAAATAAAAAAACGTATTTTTAGGTAAGAAATGTAAAAAAATCGAAATCATGTTGGCTTGGAATATATTATTCATTAATAATAATAATAAACTATTCATTAAACATGATACCGCATATTTACTATTCTTTAAAATTATGTCATACAAACACGCATAACAAAATACCTACTTCCGAAAATAAACAAAGCATCCGACCATATTTTTCCGTTTAATTATGATAACACAAAAACTTGTTATGTAGCTATTTCTGTACCTGAGAACACTTGCTTTAAGAACTGTAAATAATCCCACCTATCAGGTTTTTAAACTGTTATACTTTCGATATTATCTATGACGCATTTTTCGCAGAATTTCAGATCGTTTTCTTCGTATTTTTGTTGGAAATCTTTTCATTAGAATTATTAATTTTATATTTTATATTTCCGTGGTGATTTCAAGATTTTAGATATCTTCTGAATGTAACTATGATATGTTTAAGGCAACAGTTCTCTAAAGTTTTTCATGTGGAGTAACCTTTTTAAATATAGTTTCGTTTGCAAATTTGGAGTGACACGATTATTTTTCAGAATGTGTTTTATTGAAAATGCATTCTCCTTTGGAAGACTCATGTTTAGTTATTATTTATGGGTCATACCATCTGAAATGACCCTTTTTATTTTTATTTTCTTTTTATATTTTTATTAAATTCGGGTAACGAAATATAGACAGATCTGTATAAGTAAAAGAATGTAATTTTTAACATTTTATAAGGGTTAGTATAAATACAATAACTTTTTATAAGTTAGAGATAATAATTTCAGGTGAATAAATAGTGTAGTTTCCAGAAATTGAGCTACATTTTGCACTAATAATATACAGTCGAATTCGTTTATAACGACAACGAGGGGACCAGTCATATTAGGTCGTAAAAGCCTTAGGTCTAAAATATAGATACCTACATAGTAAATTTGTGATTGTTTTAAGGGGAGGGTAACGTTAATTCGTACAAAAAAGGCACATTTTTGTTAATTTTTTTCGACAACACAGTTAAAATCTATTTATTAAAACCAATGGTACATCAAAGTATAACATTTGAAGAATATTTTGTAAAATTTTCATGTAGAAATATTGAAAAATACGGCAATGGCGGCAATTATTTGGAAGCACCTCAGAAAAAAGTAGAATTGCGGTGCCCCTCATAACTCGGTGCTAGATCATCAGAAATAAAAAAAAAATTGTCGTTAGATAATCGCTTTCTCCAGGTAACGTTGGGAGGGTTTTTCGAAATTTCAATTTTTCAATTTTTGGTAACACTTTGAAGTGAAAAACGCGATTTTTGCAAAAAAAATCGGGTAATTTTTTATTATAAAAAAAAATATTGACAAAGAAAAAAAACTCTCCAGCGTTACCTCGTAAATTATGCACAGAAATAGTGTTCAAAATTTCAAGAATCGGTGCAGTAGTTTTGAAATTATGAGGGGCACCGACTTTGAAAACGTGAGTTGTGGGAAAAACGCTTTAAAGTTTTAAACATGTTCATAAGCGAGTTTTATCGGCTTACCTCACACTGAATCATCGATGCTAGGTCCATAAAGGATGTAAGATAGGGGTTACATATTACATAGTGAGCGAAACACCTGCCAGGTAACAATAGCGCGCTCGGATCGGGCAGGTAATTTCTGGTGTATCTTCGTTAGTTTCGTTATATAAAAAAATATACGTCGCTCTTTATTTAAACGAAATTAGCATTAAATATGAAATAAATAATAACCATGGACCTTATTAAATACTTACATAATGGTCCCAAAATAGGGGAACCTTGTTTGAGAATCACTGGTTTAAAAATTAAGGTATATATTTGACAGTTAATAACCATGATACAATTATTAATTGTATCATGGTTAATAACAGTTATATTACGTTGTTTATTGATTTTAATACGGTAATTTAAAATTTTAAATCAGCTATACTTTAGCCTTTATTTGGTGCATTAGAAGGGGAAACTACATATCAATTAGTTTTTTCTGCAAATTTAGTTTTTATATTTTAATGTATTTTTTTTTGTAGTCAAATTTGACACTGATATGATATGAACATGCAGCAAGTTTTTTGTGTGCAAAATCCCGCTTTTTGTGGTATTTCTTATTAAGTTTTCCTTGACTTGTTTCATACTTCACATCGTAAAAATATTTAAAACCAGTTTCAATTATTATTTTAATTATTATGATAACACATGTTAGTATTTGAAATTAAAAAAAAATGAATTAATGATCTTATTTATAGAATATACTGTATAGCAATAATGGTAATTAAATAATTATAATACAAATTATCATGTTAATACCGTGACAAAACAAAAATATAAAAATCATGGGCCATAATCTGAAATTAAAACCTATATTCCCAATAAAAACAAAGCTTTCATGGGTCCCACGGGACTTTTTTATACTGTGTACTGATTTCATGTACTTGTACACTGTACCTGTTTCTAATTATATAAAACAAATCTTTCTGGCTACTGATATAAGATAGAAAAAATCCACGTGGGTGTTGCCGCGCAACCCATTTCACATACCTCAAAAAATACCCTTGCCAATCGATTCGTGAATCAATCCTGAGTCCAACGAGGTACATGAAGCCATATATGAAAAATTTTGAGGGGGGGGGAGTCATGGTTGGAAAAATTCTTAAAATGGGATAAACTAGAACAACAGGTCTACCATTTAGCAAAACCCCGAGGTCTCTAGGTGGTCAGGGGGCCAAGATCTCGCGGTGGAAGACAGACGGACGGACGGACGGAAAATCGAGCATATAAAAATGAATAGAACATTAATTAAAGACATTAAATTTCTCTACACCTTTAATTATAGTATTTTTTTTAATAATTCGAAAAATTATAAAAGTAAACGTTCGTTTTCGGGTATAAAATTGTTTTTAAAAATATGAGTTCCTAAAAAATTACATAATATAAACATAGTTACATAGGTAAAGAGACCAATACATTTTTGCTGGCCAGTTTTATTATTTATTGAAAATTCCTTATCAGTGAGATTTATAAGGGTCCAGGTGCTAAGGAAATCCCAGGGGGGGGGAGGCATGATGAAAAACAAAAACAAGTTTTTCAGATGAGATTTTTCTTTTTAGAAAAAAAAAATGTTTAAATTTTTACGCTCCAGAGCACAACATTCCTTAGTCCGCCATTTAACTGGTCTTACCTCGGTTTCAATCATGCATACGAGATCGAGACCGAGACTAGTCTCGTCTTGACGCAGAACATTACCTGAAGGACGAAAAATAACTAAACGTCTAACAAAATTCATCTCCAGAATTCAAGATTCATTTTATTAGATATATTTTCTTTAATCAAAGTCTACCACGAAAGCCTCCAAACCTGAATATATAAAACAAAGTATGACAATACAAAATCAACTGTAAATAATAAATAATGATTAAGTACAATAAATAAAGCATTGAAACGGAAACTGCATTTTTTCTGCATTTACTTATTCTTGGTAACAATAAATGTCCGTTCCGGTACGTCAAGGATCAACGGCTAGATTCCGGGTTTCAGATAAACAGATCAAACGCAATATGGGTGTGTATTATACACTATAGGTACATATTTTATACTGCAATAACAGTCATTATAAAATTACACACCTAAAGTCAAGTGGAAATTCAATAAAAAAATAAATAGTTTCGTAATAATCGCTTACCTGATATTTTTAGAGATACTCCAGTAAAAGTTATGACGCTGTTGCCATTTTTAGCCAAACCGACGGTGACTCGAAAATTAATTTTTAGCAAGCATTAAAAATAAAATTAGAATTGAACAGAATGTAATAATATATTATTTAGGTATATTTTTATCAGGGACTTGAACCGGAATTTATTTATGGTTCGGGTTCGGGTTCAACAATAAATTTCGGTTCAGGTTCAGTTTCAGGTTCAGCACGTTGCAAATTTTATTGGGTTCAAAAACCGTTATTTTTTTAGGTTCTGGTTCGGGTTCGGGTTCAAATAAAAAAAATATTTACTAAATAAATCCACAGTGTTCCTCGTGCTAAATTCATCAAAAGTAGTTAATTATCACGATCAGACATAATCCAATAATACTAGGTCTATTTGACAGTTCGCAGTTCATTTATTCTATACTGTGACGTCTTTTTATAGTAAGGAATTTGTAACAAATGGAATATAAGTAAATAAACTACCAATACTGTTGTCCCCCCCTCCATCTTGCACTAGATTTTAATAATTTTGAAATGGGATCGTTTTCATGAATTTTCATACAATTTTAATAAAAAATATTAATTCGACAATTTTCTGAGTACCTAATTTGTCACGATTAACATTTGCAAGATTGAAAGGGGCAAAGGGAGTATCCTTGAGCTACGGTGGTTAATCTGTGCCTGTTAGTAGTAACTTTTATTATCATTGTAGTGACGATAGTGACCTTGGTGCATAAGTCAAATCACATTATACCGCGAAATTCAAACGGATTACCAGTTTAGACATTTTAAAATCAATGAAGAAAAATTAGTAAAATACTAAAAAAAATTTCTTGAACCTTTAAAAAATATATGGTTACCGGATATTCATTTAAAGGTTCGGGTTCAGATTCAGGTTCATTGACATTGAAATATAACGGTTCGGTTCGGGTTCGGGTTCGTGAAAAATACGGGTTTTTTCGGGTTTCGGGTTCGGGTTCGGGTTCAGGTTCAGGTCCCTGATTTTTATTAAATGATATTGATTGATAAAATAAGAAAATGCGATTCGGAGTGTCAGAACTCTTACTACGATTAGATGTTAGATGTTGTTATTATTTTTTTGATAGATTTTTCGATTTTAAATATATTTATGCTAATGCTAATTTTAAAAATGTACTGAACCGATGATTTTCCTTATGATCTTTTGAGTTATACCTATATAGGATTTGTAACATAACGCTATCATGCTAGAGAAATGAGCACTAAAGAAAAATGTGACTTTCAAATTTTGAAAAATAATTTTTATCTTTTCATAATATAAATTGTAAATAAATAGACTCAATTAAAAAAAATGATTTCGTTTAAATAATAATCGAAAGTTAGTTATGAATAATATACCGTTTTTTTATAGGAATCTTTGTTTAACATTAATTAAAAATTCGATATAATTTTTAAATCATTACAATACAAGAGTATTTTATTTTGTCACATAATATTTATAATTTCTGATCCAGTCACAAATAAATTACAAAGACAAATATCATATTTGCAATGTAATTACTACAGAATAAATGTACATTATCATCATAGTGTGAACTGCTACTCAATCGATTTGTGAAATTGTCAATATTACAAATATGAGTATATGATGTACAAGTTGAAAATATAGCAAGAAAAAAAAATACTTTTTTAAAAACAAGCTTTTATTAAAAATGCACTATCACAAAAATTTAAGGTTTTTATGACTAAATCCAATAAAAGCGCGGGGTGCTCATAAATACAAATTTATTGCTTTTTATTAATTAATTATTATTAACTAACTAACAAGTGAAGTTAAATAAAACTTGTAATAAGTTAACTTTACAATTCGCCAGTGTTAAGCATGTCTGATATCATAAAGGGGCTAGCAAAAATTACTAGCTAGCAAGCACTCACAAATGAGGTAAGATTTTAGTAATAGTAGGTATCTATGAATTTGCTAAGGAATTTAGAGCAGTGATACTTCAACGTATTGTAACACAGTTGGCGACTCTGACTGTACAAAATAATTTTCTTAATATTATCCATATATATAATAAGACTATATCGCGCATTCCCCATACGAGTACTGAAGTCAACATGTCCCACAGACTAAGCGATAGCATTATTGGGAAACGATATATCCGTCCTTTAAGTTAGGAAAGCCATTACAGCGCATGTCTAAGAATTCCATGCTAAATTCAAAATATAATTAATATGGAAAACGTCAGAAATGTCAGAAACGTCAATACAACCAATAGTGTTCCAGTATTTCAGAGAACATGCGCATATCATACCGTCCTATTTATCATTTTCTATCACTCAGTGTTGGGGACACACTCTCTCTTTATGCTCAGTATATTCTTTTATATGTATATGATATTATCACTGTTAGTACTGTCGTTGGTGGTTACATACAACGCGTGCGCGAAACTTGTCAAAGTCTTCATGGAACTCAAGAGAACTGTCATATAAGTTTGATACGTTATCTGAGAGTGCTTGCTAGCTAGAAAATTTTTCTAGCCCCGGACATTAGTGTGACAGACCCCTCCCCCTCTTCAGTAACGATCATTACACTAGGCAATTATTATAAATACATTTTAAATTTTATTACTCTTATAATTGATTCAATTAAAAAATGCTTACATATATTTTTTATATATAAATAATAAAATTTATAACCAAAAACAACAAGTCATCAAATGACGTCTTGGACAATAAAAATGTTTACAAGATTTACAAACAAATCAATGCAAATGAAAGTTTCTTTTCGATAAGATTGTTTTATCGGTTCCAAATTACAATACTTGCAATTTTTTTCTTAAAAATTATATTAACTAGAATATAAATTTTTCACCGTGTAGCTGTTCGTCACCCTCTTGACCCCTGGTGGTTGCCGTACCCCCCCCCCCCCCCCATAAAGCCGGTTAGTATTATACCTCTCAAAACATAATGCATTTTTGCAACTATAGTATCCAAACAAATCAGTAGATATTTAATATTTAAAACAATGACATTAAAAAAAACAGTATAGAATAACTTGGTCAGTGCCGTAGCCAAAAATATGTAATTTCCATTTCAAATAGATATGCAAATTCCAGACTTTTCGAAATTAAGCACAAAATCATTTACAAGATGTGCAACCTTATTACAACAAAATAGTATTCTTACCATTCCCGAGTAAAAATGCACTGAATTTCATAGATAGTACCCACACAGAGTACGTACGCTATTACATACCCAACCTACAATAGACACACATAGCGAAAAAATACAAATACCACCATGGTACAGTACGCACCCGCAACATGCATTCGTAACCTACCTTTGTATGTTCTTGCCTGTTTTATTAACAGAGTAAAAACGTATGCGTACCTCATGCGGGCGCGTGTATACCAACTATGAAATCCAGTACATTTTTAATCGGATTTACTGTCTTTGTAATTTAAAAAATGAAAATTTCAGGGATAGGAGAGATGAATCTCAACCCCTTTTGGCTACGACCCTGAATTATATCATAATTTATAAACAGAAACTACATGACAATTTAAATTAGAAACACGGATTAGAGGAGAACATGAACAATACGTTTTTCCGTAGTATGTATAACGAAATAATAATAATAATAAAAAAATTAAACATATAAATTGCATCCCTATCCCTTAAAAAAATATCAAAACACGTTTCCCTGGATAAAAAACATAGAATCTTAATTTCATAAAAAATATCCCCCCCCCCCATGCAAAAAAATCTCCACCGGGCCTGACCTAACCAATTACCTACACTAATCACATCTTCAAAAACCCAGCCTACTATACTCGTACCTACATTTCACCTCTGACGTCTTCGCCATGACGTCATTAGCACGCGAAATCCCCGATTTCGTAGTAGCCTAAAGAACTAGTCTATCTGAAGTAGTTTTTCGTTACCCCCACTTGCACATTTTGTGTATTATTGTATCCATATATATAAAATGTCATGCTTGACCGACGTTTAAGTCTTATTTTTGAGCAATATTAAATGCAAATCGTTTAGACATTATCATAGCAAGGTGAAGTACGGATAAATTCGTAGGCACCTAGATTTTGAGTGTTTTTAACAATTTTTTATAATTGCTCAAATTAATATATTTCCTATACGATTGTTCAAATTGTTATATAATTTTTAATAAATTGTGACCTTTGTTGATAACTGACATTGTTGTAATTTTTAAAAATGGTTTTCAATTGTTTATTTGTTTTATTTATTTCTTTGGTAGTGTGTGTTAGTTCGGAAAGTAAAAGTGATGTACAAAAACCAAATATTTTTGTGATTTTGGCGGATGATTTGGTGAGTAATTTTACTGTTAGGTATATATTATATTTAAATTCGAGTTATACACAACTTACTAAATAAATGGGGATCTAATGCCCCCCCCTCGCTTTTTGTGTCAATATTATTGAAATTCTTTAATAAAAAATTTTTTTTGTGTACGCTATTTTAAAAGAAGTATAGTGCTTAGTGGCGCATTATGAAAGTCGGGAGATCTAGGAAGAATACAAATTTGAGGCCCCAATTTAAGAAAAATTAAAATAATTATAACAATATTCAAAAAAGGTTTGTCATTATATTATCTGGAAACTTTTTTTTGCTCTTCAAGCAATTTTATCGTGTCAATAATCGGTTGAAGAGTAAAAAAATGGTGGGTCTCTAGGAAGAATAAAAATTTTAGGCATTTATTTTAAAAAAATGTCGAACAAAAAAAATTATAACAATATTGAAAAAAAGCAATTTTTGTGTGTCAATAATCGGCTGAAAAACAAACAAAAATTGGTCCTCTTCGTCAGTTAGGGCACCCTCTTTTACCTCAGGGTTCTAGGCCCCTATTCTCGAGGTCACTCGAGAATATGCCAATTCGAGTTTTTCGTTCGAGATTTTTAAATCTCGCATGCCCAGGATCAGTCGAAATTTTTCATTCGACATATCTATAGAAAAAAGTCGCATCGAGATTCGAGAATACGATATAATTTACACAATCGAGATTCTAGTAAATAACTTTTAATTTTGGTTTAGTAATTTCGAATGAGAAAAGTTGAACGAACTCGAGAATAGGGACCCTAGACAGTTGCCTAAAGCAGACTTGTCCAACCCACGGTTCGCGGGTCGCATGCGGCCCCGAGCACATTTCGTGCGGCCCGCATAAGATTTAATATAAAATATAAAGATAAAAAATATAATATGAAAATAATTAACGATATCAGGTAAAAAAGGTCTTAAGATTTTTTGTGTTATAAAGTATAGATAGTGTACATACAGAGATATAAATAAATTAATGAAGTAAAAAAAAGGTCTTCAAATTTTTTTGCGGCCCTTAACAAATTTTTTCGCTATTTTTTTGCGCTCTGCGGCCCACGAGAGTCAAAAGGTTAGACACCTATGGCCTAAAGTTTCTACTTATGTAACGCACCATTGCTAAACCTTCCCATGTTAAGACTTTATTTGTTAATTTTAAGTAGTACTACATGCCCTAAAAAATCTAACACTTCTACAACACCTGTATATACTATGTAATATAAATGCTCTTATATAATACATATATAGTACCCGGAAATAAAACTGTACTCAATAATTATATCCAAGAAAAGGTTTAAATTATAGTCAGTTTCATTTAGCATTAACTATTATTATCAAACCATTATAATTAATTGTTTATTTATACGTATATATCATTTCATAACTAAAATAATTTGTAAAATGTCAAAAAATTGTAATTATCAAATAACCTGTTGATCTAAGAAAAAAAATTGATAAAAAATTAACACATGCATATTTATATACTTATTTTGAATAGATATAATACGCACAAAAAGTTCACCAAGTGAAAGTACTAGAAATTATATAATGCTGGTATTATTAACGATAAGTAAAATTGAAATTAGAAACACTGAAATACAGTTTCACAATTTAACTAAACAATTAATAAATAAATAACTTCAATACGAGTTACAGTCGTCTATGTACTATTTGAAACCGCTATGACAACTACAGGTAAAAAATTGACTTGGTTCAAGAAATCATATGCAACGAAAACAATATTTTCTTAATATAGATAAAAATATACTTTTAATACAACTATATTATTGTTTCACTTTAAGGTTATTCGATTATTAGGGCAGTGTATAGATAAAAGTCTAAAATTTTAATATGTTATTTATGGATAACTCATATATTTTGCTAATTTTTATTTAAAATATTGGACGTATGGTTTTTGAGTAATTGGATATTAAAAATAGTTTTTAACTCACGATAAATGAGAGAATTTGCCGAAAGTGCTCTATTTATTGAAATTCTACACAATTAGCTTTATAAAGACGTTTTAAAAACTAATTATTCGAAACTTCATCCCTTTTAAATACTATAAAAATTATAAAACAAATATATACACGTGTAATTTATTCAAAATAATGAAAAATTAAGTCTGCCATTACAGCAAATAAGTACATGTTACTATTATATACCGTTCTATCTATTTCAATTTTCGAATTAAATTAACCTTTTTTTACTTTTAATTATTAACAAAGTAAAATTTTAATATATGGTAAAATATTCCATTCAGTGTTCTGAATATAAATTAAAAACAAAATTTTTCGAAACCAAATCTTTTTTTACAGTAGACATATAACCTTAAGAGTATATTTCTTATACGAAGAAAATATTATTTTCGTTATACAGTGAAACCTGCATAACTGGAATCTCAAGGGACCAGTTATTTTATCCCACTTAAAGAGGTGTCCCATTTACCCAGTTATAGAGATGCAAATGTGGAAAGATCAGTATGAATTCTAGTTATAGAAGTTTCCCACTTATCCAAGTCTCACTTAATCATGTTTTATTGTATATAAAACAAGGATTTATTGGCACAAGTCAATACCTGTGTAATGTAACAAAAGTGTTAAATACAAATCAATGCATCGTAATTAATTGAGTTTAACTTTTTACCTTGGTGATAATAAAAATTTAAAAAAATAATCTCAAGATAACCGTAAAAGCTTCAAATCTTTCTTCAAAATAAAATATTAAAACAATATTTGCTTCCGGTTAATAAAAAGACGAAATCGACGTGGTCTTAATTTCTAATCGATTTTTAAAAATAAGTAAAGCAAAAATAAAATTGTTTTTATTATGAAACCAATAAAAAACGTATGGGAGCGCTATTTATTAAAGTTTTTAACTTTTTTTGTTTTTGAGGGAAGAGGGAGGGGTATAATGTTTCTTACATAATTTTCCTCTTTCTAATTTATATAAATAATTTATAAATCGTAAAATAAAGATATGAAAGGGGGAAGTCTCAAAATTTGACCTACTCTTACAAAATTATATTTTATTTTATTGAGTTTGTAAAATATTTAATTTTTTTAAATTATATTAATACCATTTTTATTTACAGGGATGGAACGATGTAAGTTTCCACGGAAGCGACCAAATTCCAACCCCAAACATAGACGCCCTTGCTTATAATGGTATTATTCTGAATCAACATTATGTACAACCCTTGTGTACCCCTTCTAGAGCATCTTTTCTTACGGGGAAGCTTCCCATACATATTGGTAAGTACAGTAATATTTTTTTTTTGTAGATGAAACTTACTACAAAAATATTAAAATATTTATTATTTAAAAAATGTTATTCCATCATGTTATAAATAAAAATTTTAATTCCATCATGTTATAAATAAAAATAATATATAATTTTTTATAAATAAAAAAAGTAAAAACTTGTATTTATTTATATTTTTTTATTTATATGTATATTTACATATTGTGTTGAATTTTAATATTTGATAAAGTAGTTTTTCAACAACATTAAAATAATGATTGGTTGAAAATGATAACTCTTTAAAATTTAAGATAGAGTTTTTTGTATTTTTCTATATTATTTGAATTATTTACTTATCAATTGATAAAATGATAGATTTTTTTAACTTAACGGTAATTTAACAGTTATTACAGATTTGATTAATTACACTGGTTTACAAAATAAAAAAAGTTTATGCATATTTGACGAGACCACTGTATCCTTATGTATTTTGACCTCCTGAATCAGAATCTGAGGTCCGTTGACCTTGGTTAGGTCAATTTCAAGGTCATTTCAATGTCAAATTTTAAAAAAATGCTAAATGAATCTGGTAAAAGGTATAAATAGCTTTTACTGATCGCTGATTCTAAATTTGATGTCCGTTGACCTCTACGAGGTCAGATTCAAGGTTATTTCAAGGTCAAAGTGGGAAAAAACGCTCAAAAATTCTGACAAAACAGTACATATAGGTTTTTGGGGTCGCTGAATCAAAATTTGAGGTCCGTAGACCCCTAAAATGTCATTTTTATGTCATATTCATAATGTCATTTGTATATTCACGTATTTTTCTCTTCTTTTTAAAACAAACTTTTTCTTTACCATATTGCACAGTCCCCCCCCCCCCTTTGGGGCAGATCGCTCCCTATATTCAGAGAAATTTTCTGCAAAATTGTAAATTTTATAGACTTTTTATTAAATTTAAATTTTTAGTTGTGTTATTATATTAAAAAAAATTTTTTTTTGAAATTATATTTTTAGACTAAAAAATATGTTTAAAATGTTCAAAAAGGGGCAAAATTATCCTGGTAACTCCTTAATAAAATAATTCCTTTTTACAGGTATGCAGCACCTGGTTCTTTTAGAAGGAGAACCACGCGGTTTACCTCTGGATGAAAAACTGATGCCCCAATTCTTCAAGGAAGCCGGATACGTGACACACGCAATCGGAAAATGGCATCTGGGTTTCCACAAGGTCGAATACACACCTACTAAGCGAGGGTTCGACTCTTTCTTCGGCTACTACAATGGTTTCAAGGACTACTATGATCATCATGTCATATCCACGGTTAGTGCGACCTTTATAAATCA
Organism: Sialis lutaria; assembly: GCA_949319165.1. NCBI lineage: Eukaryota > Metazoa > Arthropoda > Insecta > Megaloptera > Sialidae > Sialis > Sialis lutaria. Next base: position 22,404,083 of record OX439241.1, read on the forward strand.
TAACAATACTTATTAGTCTCGTGTTTAGTGACATAGGACTCTGAAACTATAAAACGCAAAAACTTCAGAATGATCTTGAAATGTATATTATATATTGTAGTTTCGTGTATTAAAATTTCAATTGATTTCGATAAATTGTTTATGAGTAACAACATTCAGAATCCATTTTTTTTTCAAATTCTAAAAATAGAAAGTAATCATTTTTTAATTATCTATATGTCAAATAGAAATATTGGCACGTATAGCTTTGATGAAGCAAACATAAATTAATGTGTCTAAATCCGATAATTCATAAATAATAGAAATGTAACCATAAATATTTGGTTAAATAAATACACTTGGCTGGGCGGTTTTGTAATACTTGGTACCTGTGATCAATTATTGAGTAATTAACTGACTGTTGTTCAGAAATAAATTTGCAATGATGAAAAATAAATAACATTGGTACTGTGTATTTTCACAATTCTATTTTTTTTTTCAATTTATACATGGTATTTTCTGATTATAATATATTTAAATATAATTTTAATGAGAATCATCTTTTATGACTTTTTCAAGGAAAGTTATATTTAATTAATTATATTATTACTAGGTTTGTGTATACTTTGTAAAACTGAGTGACATTTTAAATTAATACGTGAACATCTAAAATTGTCGTATTTTTTTAGTATTTATTATAAAACGAGTGGGAATGAAACTTATATCCAGTGCCGGATTTACTATGTGATGCCCTAAGCACTAATCATATAAAGGCCCCCTTTTTGTAATTTTAACGACCTTTTTTTTAGTCATCACCAAAATTTTCATACACAATTGTCACAATTAACTTCTATTTTACGCCCATGCCCCCACAAATCTCTTTTATGATGCCCCCAAACAGCGGGTGCCCTAAGCAGTTGCTTCTTTTGCTTATTGGTAAATCCGGCACTGCTTATATCATTCAAAAAGTACTGTACATAGATTTGCACAAAAAATCATGTGTGTTGCCGTTGAGGCAGGTAAAATAAAGGTCGAATTTCGACTTGAGGCAATATCTACTAGTTTATATTAATATTATAATGTTACACTTTTTCTCTATTTGGAGATTTACTTGCCTGCTATAAATTACAGATTATACCCGGGAAAAAATTGTAGATCTGCAGAGATCTACTCAGATTTCCATAGATCTGGATTTTTAGTTTAGACAACATTATATTTTTCACTAGTTTTTGATCTGTGGAGACTGTCTATAATGCTCAACAAAGATCTAAAACGATCTACAAAGATTTACAACAATCTACAAAGATCTCTGAAGATCATTGTAACATTGAAAACTTTAGAGATCTTTGTAGATCCTTTTAGATCTTTTTAGGTAATTGTAGATCTTTACAAGTCTCCACAGATCAAAAACTAGTGAAAAATATTAAAAAAGTTAAAAAAAATGTAAAGCTGTCGAGATCTGACAATGAGTAGATAGATTTCTACAACTTTTCCCGGGTAATAACTTTTCTTTTCTAAACGCCCTTCATTTCACGATTCACGGTCACATTTTACTTTTTAGTAATTTACGTAAACATTATTGGAAGAAATTCGTAAATATTGTTGTCAAGTAAACATTTAAAAGTAAATTTTGATATAAAGTGCGCCTCAGTATCTTAATTTGTTTTGAAGTTATTCTATAGTATTAAAATTCAACTTTAAACGGTTGCCAATTTTTTTACACAATACTTTTTTGTGCAGAAATACTAGTTTATGTAATATAAGTATATCACATATGCAGTGTTGCCATATTTTTAAAATGCTCCAGCAGGACATTGTCTACGTGCGGGATGGGAGGGGGGTAAACATCAATAATTTATTTTTAAATAAAAGTCAAATTGATTTTTATTAGTCGAACGACAAAAAAATATTTATATTTTCAATAAAATATATGTAAATTTTTTAATGCATTTTTTACCTATCGCGGTCTATATTTACAATTACTGAGAATTAAGCAATATATCTACGAAAAAATAAATCAGAGCCTTTTTTGTAGATCACAAAATTTCCTGTCAAAAAGTCAGCAAAGGCATTTGTCTAACTTTTTAAGTTTAGGCGTGAGACGCCGCCGCATGAAAAATCGCGTTTTTGATGCAGGCACCTTGAAAATTGAAATGGTGCCCGCCGCCTGACCGGTATTCTAGAATGTACTTTTATGTACAAAAAGGTTGATCGAATGATGTTTGAGCGGAATATTTAAACGCTCGAGCAAGACTAACTAATCTGTAGCGAGAAAGTCCCGTTCCAGGCAATCCTATACACATGCATAATTTTTTAATCTAATTTGCACCTGACATTGGGCGATTTTTCCCTCTACGTATTGTCTATACCACAAATACTTTCAACTGCATTCATACATACAGGCCCGGATTTACCATGCAGGCAGTGTAGGCACGTGCCTATAGCGGCGAAAATTTAGGGGCGGTAGATTTGAGCGTGAAAAAAAGTTATGGTAAAAATTTTATCTGAGAACCTAAAAAAAAAACTCTTCAAATTTTGATTGAGAAAATTTTGATTTGAGAACCTAAAAAAAGCTCTTCAGATTTTTTAAGTATTAAAATTTTTACTTGACAACTAAAAAAGGTCATTGGAATAAAAAAAACGTCACTTTTTTAATTTTTATTCAATGAAAGGGGCGGCAATTTTCGCAACTGCCTAGGGGCGGCAAATTTATAAATCCGGCCCTACATACATATATAGATATAAATTTTTTAATCTGTATAGATGAGATCGAAAATGTACAGTATACCTATTCAAGTAAAAAATAAATCGATTGGCTGTAACGGCGTGACGGACTAGTTTTTGTAGCATAAATTAACCAATATGTGATTAAAATCTGAGCCGAAACGATTGTGTTGTATTTTTTGCAATGATTATAAATCCGGAGGCTTTTTTTAAATATAAATATATTAGCTAATTACTTATTATTACTACCTTGAACTTTATCATGGTCATTATCAATATATGGTTCGCTTGCAAACCAGTGGTTATCAACCTGTGGTATGTAGGTATAGTATGGAAGACACATTTTATCTATCAAATATCGCATGGTTGTTAAAAAACATTAAAATAAAATTCAATTTAATTTTGTTGTATGTTAATGAAAAAATATTGGAAACCACTGTTCTAGATTATACATTAAAAAAGAAATACACATATGGGGCAAAAGCCGACCCACATAATATAAATAAAAATGTTTTTTTGATGATTTTGATTAACTATCCACCTTACATTTTTATATCCTAAAAGTATTTATGTAAAGAAGAATAATGTACAGACATAAGACATAATCATCAAATATTTCAATTCATAACCTTTGACTCTGAATGACTTAAAAAACTGGTAGATTTTGGACCCTGTATTCGTGGGAACTTTTAATCAATAAGTCACTACATCATACTTCAATTTGAGTTTATTTTACATTGGTTTTGCAGGGAGTCCTTTAGTTGTTATATGTTTATTAAAATATCATTCATTGTATTAAATAATAGGTACACGTGAATTTTTTTTAGATCTGAAGTGATCTGCATTTTGAGACAAAATCATATTTGTTCACTGGTTTTTGATCTGTGGAGACCTGCAAAGATATACAATGATCTACAAAGATCTCTGAAGATCATTGTATCGTTAAAAATGAATTAATTTTCAACGTTTCAATCTCTATCTCGATCGACAACGATCTTTAGAGATCTTTGCAGGATCTCCACAAATCAAAAACCAGTAAAAAAAATATGATTTTTTTTAGTAAATTTGTCTTTTGAGACCTAATGGTCTCTTTTAGACAGCTTTTATACGTTTGTCTTTTTTTTTATTTATTAATTTTTTTATTTTTTTTTAAATTGTTTATTTGTTTCTCCTAATTTCTAAAACGGGGACACATAGATGGATTGGGATTAGTTTTAGGCCTATCAAAGCATTTAGAATAAATAAAGAATATGATATCTCAAAATGCAGATCTATCAAGATTTGATCACTTCAGATCTATTTTTTTTCCTGGATACTTACATTAATTTTAATTTATTAATACACTTCCTGTTTACTAAAATCTTTCCATTAATTTTAAATGAAATAAAAACCGATATGCCAAATTAATTTATATTGTTCCCATAAAAAACTTATATAATTAACATAATATTTTACATTCATAAAGTAATAAAAAACATTAATGAATGATTCAGCATCTTGATTTTCTATTATTATAAAAGGAAATTAAAAACTACTATGCACATATTAAAAAACTTATTTCTGTTTGAACTCTTGAGAAAAGAATCAAACGGACTGAAATACCATTTTGATTTATTCCGGAATCTGAACGTAAAAGATATAACAATTTTCAATCTGAATGACGTTTACCGGATTCAAACGGAATCAATATGAAAATTGACAACTAAAAAAACTAAAGCACTGCAAACTTCTTTAGACTATTTGAAAGTAATAAACAATAATATTGACCATAATGAAATTATTGGCGGTGTATACGGAATTTTACATAAACCGGAATGAAACGTCAAAATTTGATTCCTTTTTCAATTACTGGGACATTTCTTACTTAAACAGTATCAAAATTTGTAGAATTACAAACGAGTTAGTCACTTTGACTTATAAATAATTCAAATATCAAGTACCTACATACAAATTAATTAGGTATGCATATCAGGATGTCAATGATATATTTAAATTACATTTTTTTCCTATAATTTTTCTTGGAAGGTGTATTTGTTACTTTTTTATACTTAACTATTTTTAAATTTCATGCGAATTTAAAAATACAGACAAAAGATCGATGCGTCAAGAGGGAAAAAGAAAAAAAATTAATAAATTACTAACCACAATTTCCATATGAAGAACTGGTTTGGGAAGTCCCTAACACACAGTTTTTCAAACATCCACTGAACCACTATCTTAATGATTATTTTATTGTACCTAACATATTTTTTAATGGGAAAATCCTCCAGTTTCTTCTGCATCAAAGGTTAATGATTTTACTCAAGGGCGTACGCAGCTTTTTTACAAAGAAGAGGGGAGGGTACTGACATTGTAATAGCATAAAAAATTAAAATATTCAAGGACGTTAACAGGGAATGTAAGATATACAGTCAAGTCACTGCTGTAAATGAACTGGAAGTAAAGTACTGGCACCAGTCTTGGACAACACCCCAGTGTTGAACAATTTTAACTTAAATGTACTGAATTAAAAATATTTGTTGATATTTGATTACTGCCATTACTAGATATTAATATACAGGGTGGCCCAAGTAAAACGAAACGTGCGCGGTTTTGGTCATTTAAAATAAGATTTTGAGAAAAAGCTCGAACACGTCGATTTTGCTTTCAAGGGGGACATCTTTTGCTATAAAATTTTTGCAAGAATCATTTCAACCCTCTGCGCTATGAGCGCAACCCTTAAAATTTTAAATAGCATGATAGAGCAAGTGATACTTCATTTGAAAGTTTTTTTCATTCTGAATACGGTGCTATTTGATTTTTTTCAAATCTGTTTAGTTTTAGTCAAGTTATTGACATTTTGAATTTCATAAATGCAATGATTTTCTGATCAAAAAACAAATATTTACAACTAAAATTCAAAACAAAGTAGGTTTATTTTCTTATCAAATAATTCAAAAACATCCAAATTGGACATTTATTGAATTAATTAAAAAATTACAAAAATTTAATTAAAAAAAATTTACCAACATCCAAAACTTTAATTAATTCAATAAATGTCCAAATTGGATGTTTTTGAATTATTTGATAAGAAAATAAACCTACTTTGTTTTGAATTTTAGTTGTAAATATTTGTTTTTTGATCAGAAAATCATTGCATTTATGAAATTCAAAATGTCAATAACTTGACTAAAAAACAACATACTTTGCGCTTAACGCGTTCAAGGCTGGTGCCAGTACTTTATAAAGTTATTCAGAATTGAAGGCATTTCACGTCTGAATTTGAAAAATATCATACTTAATTAACTACTTAGGACTGTGCACGAGACGAGGGTTAGTTAAATTTCATCTGATTTTAGTTTTTGGAACTAAAGTCTCGTTTTGTCTCGATCTCAACTCGAAAAAAAATCATATCTCGAGTACAAATTATTGGATCGACAATTTCAAATAAGTTTTGGAATCTTCTCAATAAACCTAAATTATTAGGTCTCTTGTGATTTTTCCATATAATGTACCGTTTGGTTGATATTTTAAAATTTATAAAAAAATTGTAATAAATCTTATAAACCAAAGGTCTTGAGTTCGAATCCCTATTTTTATCAATAAATAATAATCAAATATCAGCGCCTATTATTTGTATACACATTTAAGTAATTATTTTTTATTTTTCCATTATTAAAGAAAATTTGCTTCTCGCGGAGATTGCGTGATTGGGATTTTTTACCCTTTATTTATCTTGTAGTTCAATTAACACGTCATGACTAAAGGCGTTGTCATGTCATTATATAACTTTTGCAATAAAATGTGATTGCACTTATTTTCATTGTCAAGTTTCTCAACTCGCTGAAAACTCGTTCTCGAGGTTAAGTAGGATGGACAACAAAGAATTACTTTCTCCTTATTGGCATAAAACAACTGTTATTAAATATTTTATCATATTAATATATACATATAAGGTACTAAGTGGCACCAGTCTGATATACTACAATGTTGGACTCTTGTTCAATTAAATGTTATAAATTAGAATTCTTAGAAATATTTGTTGATATTTAATTACTGCCATTACTGAATCATATTCATACTAGTAACACTACTGTAAAACAGCTTATATTATATTATAATATAGTGTAATCTATTTATTAGTTATTATATTATCATAGCATCTGCTTTACATTGTTGCAAATTTTATGATTCTTTATTTTATAACTTTTGTGTCGTAGTAATTATCATTTTGTAATCATTAGCAAGTGTCCATCACTGGATGACCATTACTGTTTTTACTTTATATAAATATAAACAAAATAAAAGACTATAATTATAGAAAAAAAAGTATATTTGCGGACTTTGGGAATAAAATTGATTTAATAAAGAAAAGAAGCACTTGTGTTATTAGTAACATGAGTACATGATATTTACAAAAAGGAAACTCATAAATCCCAAAAAAGCAGTATATTTAGCTCTATTAAAGCGGTCAAGACAGGGCCCCTATTCTTGAGTTCGTTCGACTTTTTCTCATTCGAGATTACTAAACTAAAACTAAAGTTATTATAAAGTTATTTACTAGAATCTCGATTGTGCAAATTATACCGTATTCTCGAATCTTGATACGACTTTTTTTTACTAGAAATGTCGAATGAAAAACTCGAATCGGCATATTTTCGAGTGAACTCGAGAATAGAGGCTCTGATGCCAATACGTTATCATTTTTATTTGACTGGAATGAAATCATTTTATTAAAGTTATAATTTATTGATATTTATTTATTTGATAGTACATAATTTGTCCCTCGATTTCTTCTATGGTTGCAAATATCTTACTTTTACTTTATTTTATGACATAAATCATTCTTTCATTTTATACAATAATCGAGTGGGTGAAGGCTTAATAACCTTGTAAATTAGTTTATCAATGATTTTGATTTACTTATTTTACTTAAAGGGCTGTAACTGGTGGGGGAGTGGGGAGATAAATTTTGTATTCACATGTTTTAGTTTTTTTTAATTTTCTTATAAACATTTTAACGCGCGGTAGGGCAAAATCGTAAGTTAAAGTTGATTGTATCAAATATGACGTCCTGCGAGAATCTATTAACCCATTACTTCCCGACTTTTTTTTTCTTCGAATTTTTTGATCAAATTCTCAATTCTTGTTGAAAATATGACCAAAAAAATAAATTCGATACGATGCAATACAATAAGTTATTATGCCAGAGAAAAAATAATAGAAAATATATTGTCCTATAAATAGGACACTGGGAAGTAATGGGTTAATACTTACATATATCTATGTATATAAAATTATTATTAAATTAAAAATTACTGAACCGATTTTCATGAAACCTGCACTTATGTGTTTCTTAAAATATCATAAGTGTTATGTGGTACGTAATACGTATCACGCTATCACTCAAAACAGTTGAGCAGTGAATAAATAAACTATAAATAAAAAAATGAGCCCGCGTACCATTTAATCGATACTCTGGCCTAAACTATAAGAAATGCATCTATATTATCAATGTTAAAGTCCGCGAGAGCATATATCTAACATTAATATTTAACTCTCTGCAGATGTTTTTTTAGACATTTTTTAACATGCATTATCTCAATAATGGTACAAATTAGATAAATTTGGTTTTTAAATTTAAATAGTGGGAAACAAATGCAGAAAGGGTGTTAACTAAAATTTTCTGCTTCAAAATTAATTCAAAAAATTTCCTTACAATATTTATTTCTAAACGACAGTATTATTAGAATGTATTTATTGTGTTTTCAGTTCGGCACGATGGACGGATACGACATGCGACGTAATTTAACCACGGACTACTCCGTAAGGGGCAAGTACACCACAGATCTGTTCACTGACGAAGCAGTACGGCTGGTCCGCGAGCATAACCAGGACACACCAATGTTCATGTACTTATCGCACCTCGCTCCTCATACAGGACATCGCAACAACCCTCTCCAGGCTCCGGACTCTGAAGTCGCTAAATTTGCGCATATCGAGGATCCAGAACGCAGGATTTATGCTGGTGAGTTTATATATATAATAAATATAAATATATTTTATTATATATATAATAAATATAAATATATTTTATTATATATATAATAAATATATTATATATATAATAAAATTAAATGTTATTAATTAAGGTACTTAACCACCTTATAAATTGAAAAAAATCGATTTTTTTTTATTGCATTTTCTCAATCCTTTTTAAAATCACCCCCAATTTTTTTTTTAATTCGAATTCTAACATAGTAAAATACTATGGCTAGACCATAAAATGCACACCCCTTAAACTTAAAAAAAAGTATTAACTTATAATATCATATAAATACGGTACAATATATTTGGTGAAACTTAAAAGGATGTTTGAAAAAAATATTGGAGGTAATGAATATTATATAAATTATAATATGAAGTTTATCACTCATTAAGATTTTTTAGAAAATCAACAACGAATCTTGATATCAATCGATTATTACCTTTTTTATTTAAATTTAGGATGTATTTTAATAAAACAACAATCATTTTAATTTACAATTTTTATATAAAATTATTTTTTTTTGAAAATGTATAAAGTAAATAAATTAATTAATAATAATAATTAAAAAGATAAATACATCCACATATTGCAGCGATAACAGTTGTGTTCACCTGATGTCTAGCATTTAAAATGAAACATACATTGTCTAAAAAAAGTAAAGTTAGGTTATATATTTTTGTTTTAAAAATGCAAACTTACCAGATTTTATCTTGATTAAAAAGATTGATTGGCTTTGAATAAAATAATTAAAATACAGCACGTATCGATGTACATGTATTTATATAATAATTAACACAATATAATAATTATAATACATGTAATTTGCACTGACATATGAAGAAATAGCACCACTAGCGCCTAATGGATGTTTCTTGAACTTCCACGGACTACTACCTATATTTGTAAAAATAATTCTTGTCAAAATATGAATTTTTGTTTAAATAAACTGCAAATTTCGTTACTTCTAGTTATCCAATTTTGTTGAGTTTTAATAGGGTTCTATTCTGATAATAGATGAAGTGAATTCAAAAGGATTGGTGCAAATTTATTTCGAATTGTGACCTGTAGTTCGGCGTTTCTATCAAAAAAGCGGGTTATATCGACAAATTGAACTTTATTTATATTTTTATAACAGAAAATTAAAACCGATCGATATTAAACTAAGCAAAAATGGAGACTGTAATGTTTTCTATCAGAAAATGTAAAAATGTAAGTGAGATACTGAAGAAATTTAAGATATAATACTCATTTTATCAATTTATATACGAAAAAAAATTTTAGGACGAGAGTAGAACACACTTCCAAGCAGGGCCTGCTTGGGTGTGCAATTAGTGAAAGTGTTTCTCGAAACTACTCTTTTTCAAATGGCGGACAGTTAATCTCCGAAACTATTTGACCGAATTCAATGATTTTGGTCTTGTTTTGTTCGTTGAGATGTTTTGTATGCCAATTTACCATATTTTGTTAAAAAAATTAATTATAAAATATTTTTTTTAGCAGAGAAGAGTGAAAAACTAGTGATTTTTTTCAATTTTTTTTTTCGAATATCCGCCATTTTTTATTTTTATTTTTTATTTTTCGCAAATTGTGGTAAATTGTCACGTAAGGGACTTTTCTTTTAAAGATGCCGTTTTTTTTTAAATTCACCAATCCTGAGATTAATTGTCCGCCGTGGCACACCATTTTTTTAGGCCTTGATTTTGGCGTCTCCTGGATAGTTGTTAAAAAATGAAATTTAAAAAAAAAATCAAGTATTTTTGTATTCTATAAGCTTCAAATAAAAGTTTAAAAAAAATCATTGTAATATCTTATACAGGGCCTAAAAAAAATATTGAAAATGTTGTATTTTTTAGCTTTCCAAGGTGGTCAAGTACCTTAAGTTCGTGATTAAAATAATTAATTTTGTATATTTGTTTTGCTTCAGCTATGGTCTCTCTCCTCGACAAAGGTGTTGGCGAGTTAATAGCAGCTTTAAGAGAAACAAACATGCTAGATAACTCAATCATATTATTCATGTCCGACAACGGAGCCCAGACTTTTGGAATTCACGCAAACCACGGCTCAAACTTTCCTCTGCGTGGTGTAAGTATTAACTTTAGATTATTATCAGAATGATATCATACCATTTTTAACTTCGATGTTATAGCTAACTGTTTTTTACTATTGCAGTTGAAGACGGGACCATTTGAAGGAGCAATGCGTGGAGTCGCTGCCTTGTGGAGTCCACTATTCAGCAAACAAATTGTATCAAATGAACTCATGCATATATCAGACTGGCTTCCTACGTTCTGTGCTGCAGCAGGTAATTGCAATTAAATTATATTTAATCTCTTGATATTTAACAGTACTTTAGTAAAGATAAGTGAAAATTACGAAAACGTTATCATTTTGAATTTCTTCTTATAGGAATTGACGTCCAAAAGCTTGGCAATATTGACGGCATCAATATGTGGCCAATGCTGGCTAAAAATCAAGTCAGTCCTAGAACAGAACTGGTTCACAATATCGATGATATTGATAACTACGTGAGCTACAGGAGAGGAGACTGGAAGTATGTTATTGGTACTGTCTTCAATTCAGAACAAGACCAGTGGTACGGCGAATCAGGAGAAGAAGTCAAAGATGATAAATATGCAGAGAAAGTGTTGTATTCTGAAGCAGGAGTTTCATTCGCAGGATGGCTTACAAGAAGGCAGATCAAAGAAAAGAAAGAAATCGTGTCTGGCGGCTGTAAGTTCATTTTATTTATTTTTTAGGTGATGGCTCTTGTACTATTACAGTGAATTAAGTCAGTTTTTTAGGGTTCCGTAGAAAACTAGGAACCCTTATAGTTTCTCCGTGTCTGTCCGTCCATCTTGTAAATATTTTGACATAATAAAATGAAATTTGGTATACGGTCGTAGATTGATGAACCAAAAACAGAAATGATAAGATTTTTGAAAAAAAATAATTTTTTTTAGGCCCCCTTTCCATAAAATAAAGAGTGTTTAAAAAAAATTTCATCAACCCCATTGAGTGGGGTGTCGTTAGAAAAGTATCCTAAAATGCAACAAAAAATGTATCAGAACTTTTTGATTTTAAGCCTTCAATCACGATGTATTTACTCTCCAATGTCATTATGAAAGCGTCCCCCACCCTCTACTTTCTAAACTATCAATTCAAAAAATCTGAAAAAATTTCAGAATGTAGCTTTTAATTAGTACTTTCACTGAAAATTATAACGAACATTGTCAAAAATATTTTGGAGCCCCCTTTCATAGACTGAAAAGTGAACTCACATTTTTTTTTATTTACCCCATTGAGTGGGATGTCATTTGATAGGTCTCCTAAAATGCAATAATAAAAGTCAAATGACTTTTTGATTTTAACCCTTCAGTCACGAAAATTTTGAAATAACTTTATAAATCATAGTGAGAATGACTACGGAACCCTATCATGTGCATGCCCAACATGCACTTACCTGTTTTATTTGTATAATAAAAAAACTTATATCAATTTTGAGAGCCTCCACGGGCCATGATTTTTTCTTCAATTGCTTTTTTTCTATCTTTCAGTTTTTCAAATCTTCTCTTGAAATTTTTTTAAGATAATTTTTTCCCTAGTTATACGCTTTCAAAGTTAAAAGTGTAGTTTTTAATTTGATCACAAATAACTCAAAATGATCGTACAGCAATATAAAAAAGTTAAATTGAAAAGAAAAGCCTGATCTACAAAAGCCATTTATTAGATTTGGTCCAAAACTAATATCACGGCCTATGGAGACTTTCAAAATCGACAAAATTTTCTATTTTACTTTTATACAATAGCAATAAAAAAATGCTTTTAAGTGTCAAAATTTTTAGTCGTTTTTTGTGGAGCTATGCAAGACAATATATAAATTATTTTTTCGTTTATTTCAGCACCTACAGTACTTCACATCCAATACAAATCTAAACTCCTATCATCCGAAAAGGTACTCCAACTTCGTACCAACTCAATCATTAAATGCAACCAGACACATCCTGATGAAACTAACGCCCAAACATTATGTAAACCTACAGAATCACCCTGTGTATTCAACATCCGTGAAGACCCTTGTGAAACAGTCAACCTTGCAACTACAAGACATTTAATAACACTGAGCCTTGAAGAGAGCATCTTACAACACAGAAAGACTATAGTAAAGGAAACAAATATACCAGTTGATCCAAATGCTGATCCTAAATTATGGAATGGAGTCTGGACACATTGGAAGGAATGTCCTAAATATTCTATTGAATCTTTATCACTTACGTCTATTATTATATTAAGCGTTTTAGGGGTCTTTTTCGTAATTGTAGTTGTGTGTTTAATAATTCTTATAATGATGAAATCTAATGTAGTACCACAGCAGACAATATGTAACACTTTAGCGAAAGTATTTAAAAAGGAAAAGAGAGAAACAGATCTTGGAGATAGCACAGATGTCATTAATACTTTTAATCATTTGCCTGAATTTATAGATGAATCGAAAAGTGTTTACAAGCAAACAACAAGAGGAATCCATTGATTTTGTATATATTTCTGCTTTTTTACTTTGACATTACGATCTCAGTATTTATAAGAAAATTATAAACATGTTTAATTCGGCTTATGTTATTCGTATATGTCTAAAGCCTCCTGTGAAGTTAGACTACAGCTACCACTGCTTATAGAAAGTGTATATATTCCTATATTAATGACGTGAAAATAATTGACGTCACGTTTTCACGTCATTATGATTAATTTAAGATTCGTCCTTCCGTACTTCCATTAAAGGGTTGTTTTTATATTTATTACTAATTATTTTAATTTATAATGTACTGAAAATAAAAATTTAATATAACAACGGTAAACTTTACTTTAAAGTAAATGTTTTTTTTAAACTATTCTACTACATTTTTCTTGAAAAATGATTATGCTAGAATAGTCTAAAAAGTTACGAGTATTTTTTTTTATATAAATGTATATTTTAATATATTTACTAATGAAATGAACACTTTATTATTATATTAATAATAAAAATATGTTCAAGTTGTGAAAATAAAAAAAAATCAATATGCAACATATTTTGTATCAATTATTGTATTATTTATATGTAAAATATTCATTTAAGATTAATAAAAAGCTATTTATAATTAATTATTGAATACTTATAATTAAAATATCCAAATATTAAACATTTTGAGAACTTCTGAAATAAGGCAGATACACTCAACATTCTGCTATACGACGGCATCGGTAATTAAAAAATCCCACTATACGACGGCTAGAGGGGCACCCACCACCGCACTGACTTTAACGTTGATTGGTGAATTTAAACGCGCAGAAATATAGCAGCCACGGTGGTATTATGGTGGGGATGGGGGAAGGACGTTGGTTAGAACTGTCAGCACATTGTATAATGGAGCGGTCGTGTAGTGGATGGTCGTATAGCAGAGTGTTGAGTGTATGTAATAGAAGAAGTGAAATAAGAAGCAGATCATATGACTGTCAAAAACCTAACCTGACCTACATTTGCAATGTTTGGCTTCTGTCAAACAATAAGAAGAAATGAATTTTATAATGTTTTACAACTATGTAAATGTGATATATCTTTGAATTTTAATTAAAATAGTCAATTTATTTTAGTATTATTAAAACATATTTCATGTACGAGTAATAATGACGCAGAAACGTAATTCAATACTTATTTATAATTCATATTTTCCAGGATTTAGGATGAGTAATTTCAAATACACGACATTTATATTTCTGTCGGCTATACCGCTTATTTTATACTCAAATAAATTATTATGGACTCTTTATTACCTATTAATAACGATTATTGCGATGATATCAGGTATTATCGGTGCGATATGGATGCATATAAAGTTGTCACCGCGGCATGAAACGGGAGTCACTGTTGATAGATATTTGAAAGATTTGAATGAATTTAGAGATGACATACAGGTTTGAAACTTATATATCTATAAATTAAGTACATTTATTAAATATGTATCTTTTAGAAAAAACAAAAAGAACAAAAACCAGCAGAACGGCAACGTTTGGTTGTAATATTTGGTCGTACAGTCGACGGCCTCATACAGCAGTTGCTGGATTTAATATTATGGGATTATATTTACGTTTGGTTTAAGGATAATGCGTTTCAACCAGAGAATCTTATTATATCGTTCAAGTATGCCGTTTTTTTGGTAGTTTATTGTTAAGCAGTATTTATTTGTTGTACAATTTTTAGGGGAGATTTGTGGGGAGCAATCAAAGGAGTTCATGACAGGCTACAACGTGTGGACCATACAAAGTTAATAGCAGTAGACTTGCTATCAAAAGTAACATATCATTTTGAAAAGATACGTATAGCTCAGAGTGTAATGTAAGTTCGTAATATTTTATTTTTCTTAATTTTCCACAGACCTTTTTTGCTGACGTTTATGATAATTCTAAAGTGAATTATTTTGTCCGAATTTAAAAAAAATATTTTTTATCTCATTAACCCCTACACATTTTTAAAAAATATTGGGTTATTTATCGCTTTAGCGTCCCAAATTATTTTATAGTATTTTTTACATTTGCTTTAGATTTTATGTATGATTTCTAATATTATAATTTCAAATAAATGTCAAAAATGTTTAAATACATGTGACCGTAAAGTATCTGCACAAAAAAGAAAATATTAAATTGTTACAATTATTTATTTTATATATTTTATCGGAGTATTTTCAAAAATTAAAACATAAGCTATATCGAATTAAACATTATTTAATAGAAAATATTGAAAAACGACTTTTCGATCATACGTACTATAATAAATATCGACATCTGGAACATTGACTGTAACAATTTAGACTTAAAAAAACAGATTCACCATAAAATAATTTGGGACGCCAAAACGATAAATAACCAAATATTGTACCACTGTGTAGACCATTCTTTGATAAGAATTAAATAAATTGGAAATAAATAGGTCATTCAATTAAAAAAAAAACTTTTCTACCGTTTTGTATATTTCAATATAATTTTATAATTATTTTTATTTTATTTTTTCTCTATCTCTTAAAATAGAGAAGATTTATGAAAGAAATACACACTATTGACTGATGCTGTATAAATTCTCATTGTAGAGCGGAAACAAATCGACCACCTGTGTTCATACTTTCTTCTCATCTCATGTCCGCTGAAGAAGAATTAGATTATTTAAGAAAAATAAGCGAATTATTGATTATAACACTCCTACCTAAGGGATATTCACTATCACCTGCTAAATATGTATTAAGAGAAATATTTGCACTAAAAGGTAACTATTACCTTAACCATTCTGAAGCCAAAACAACTAACTCCATTTACAGAAAACAAAATTAATATTTCAATAAACCATGAAAAAATTAAACTATCTTAAATGGTCTGATCTAATTGGATCCAAGCAGATCTGACTTATTAAGAAGTTTGATCCAATTAGATATGTTCATTTTTTACTGGGATTTATCAAAAACATTATGGTTTCGCAACGTTAGTTGTTTAGACTTCTTAGGCCCAGTTTATCAATATGAGTTTAAACAAACCACATGTTCCAGTTAAACTGAAGTATAAACTATACATTTGTTCTGAATATCCAGTTAAAAATTATAATTGATATCAAGTTTAACATTTAACTGAATAACTAATATATGTAGAGATGAGACTGCTATTGCGATAGCTGCTACTGAGAACACTGTTATTTGTACTGAGCAGACTGCTCTGCTATTTAACATACCTGCTATCACTGCTATCCTGTTCTTGATTGTTTTTTTTTTTAATCTAAGAAATAAACAAAAATTTTTTGATTTCAACTTTCTTAAGCTTATTTATTTATCAAAAATATTGTTTTGGACAAAAAAGAGACATTACTTATTTTATTTTTCCATTTTAAAACATTTTCCGTGCACCAAACAAAGATAGACGTATCGATAATGCTACTGCGATCGCTGCTATTAATTCATTCCGTAGAGGTGGACCTGCTATTACGATCGCTACATTGCTATTAAGAACGGTGTTCTTTCAAAGAATCGACTGGTGCAAGCAAGCTCACCTCTACGGAATGGATTAATAGCAGCTATCGCAGTAGCAGTCCCATCCCTACGTTATTTTTAAGTATGTATAATAATTACTAGCTATTTATGTAAATCTTATTTTCTCTGTTTAAAAGTAAACGTTTAATTTTCATTTCCAAAGAAACTAAAAAACTATTTAAAATTTTTTAAAGTTATTAACCCTCGGACCGACACCCGGGTCCAGCCAGACCTTTTTTGTTTTCAATCGTAAATTAAATATATTTCTAATTAAGCTAGCGACTTGTACTTCCAGGTAGCTTCCTAAAATTTTATTGGCTATCGATTTATAAAACAATTATCACGAAAAATCCTTAGAGAGGATTGCTATAAGGACATCTAAAAAGTACACCTTCGGACTGACACATGGTGTCTGGCTGGACCCCTATACATTTTGCATGGAAAACGCATAGAATGTGATATATTTTTGTCATTCTACCTGGCTTTTTTCTACTTTTTTCTAGTTTTTCATAGAAATTATTTATCCAAACTATTCTTTATGCTCACTTTACACATACGCACGCATATATTCATGTACACATTTGATTATTTGTGTACAATCTTATTATTATGTCACAGATGAAAGGTTGTAATTATCTCATTCGATCCGGTGGGAAAAATACTTCGGGATTTTAGGGGTGTGGGGGGCACAACAACCCTCAATCTCGCACAAGAGTTGAGATATTTACGATTTTCTGTAATGGATAAGTAGCGAAACAGAGAAAAATTCAATATTTACAATAAATCTATGTTTTGTACCCCCCCCCCTAATCTGTAGCACATAACATAAATGATCTCTAGTTTAAACTGGTTTAAACTCATATTGAGACACCGGCCCTTAGTAACTCATATATTATTTTGTTGTTTAAATTTTACAGTATTGCAACCTGCAATAAATTGTATAACGGATCCTGATTACATAAACCAAAAAATTGTGAATTATATTGAAGCTCAACAGGCCGCAGCTGAAATGTATAAAAAGACTTATGAATATGCAAGCAGCTTTGAGGATTTTATAAAATATATTGAAAGTACCAAAGACGTCGATGTACTGAAACATATGAGGTAAACATTTATATATTACTATTGTTAGTTTTTATTCTACAGTATCCATTTTATTTTATACAAGGTACAATATAATGACTGAAATTATGCAAGCAACGACGATGCAAAATATTAAAAGAGCGAAAGGCGTTGATCCCGATGTGGTTCGTAGTTCAAACATGCCGAGCGGTATCGGAAAAGCAGACATTGTTGCGGCACAGAAACTGAAGCGATACATAAGTCAATTAACCTACGCTAAAATACAGTGTGACAAGCACTTAAAAGTACTCGGATGGGACGGAGGCATTCTTGTTCAAGATGAAATTGATAACGTAACGTATTCTTATATAATTTTACTTTTTTATTCAATTTCTGGTTTATTTTAACTCATTATTAAGGTACTTGATCACCTTGAAAAGCTAAAAAATACATTTTCAATAATTTTTTTTCAGGCCCTGTATAAGATATTACAATGATTTTTTTAAAACTTTTATTTGAAGCTTATAGAATACAAAAATACTTGATTTTTTTTAATTTCATTTTTTAACAACTATGCAGGAGGTGCCAAAGTCAAGGCCTTAAAAAAATGATGTCCCATGGCGGACAGTTAATCTCAGGATTGGTGAATTAAAAAAAAAAAAACGGCATCTTCAAAAGAAACGTCCCTTACGTGACAATTTACCACAGTTTGCCAAAAATAAAATAAAAATAAGAAAATGGCAGATGTTTGAAAAAAAAGTTGAAAAACACCCGTTTTTCAATATTCTCTGCTAAAAAAAAATGTTATAATTAATTATTTTTTTTGGCAAAATGTGGTAAATTGGCATACAAAACATCTCAACAAACAAAACAAGACAAAAATCATTTAAATCGGCCGAGCAGTTTCAGAGATTAACTGTCCGCCATTTGAAAAAAAGTAGTTTCGAGAAACAGCTGCCTGCAGTCAGAGTCAGCAAGTATGGAATATTGGAAACACGTGAACACTTTCACTAATTTCTCTATGTTAGAATTCAAATTAAAAAAAAAAAAATTGGGGGTGATTTTTAAAAGTATAAGATTGAGAAAATGCAAAAAAAAAACGATTTTTTTAAATTTATAAGGTGGTCAAGTACCTTAAGGTTCTATGCAGTTTTAAAAAATTATTATTTTGTATAATCTTTTTATATACGATATTCATATTCTATGGAACGAAAAAAATACTCGACTGTATTTATTTTAGATGATACCATTATCAACGATTCTTGAAAATCCAATTGGAAGAAAATATTTAAGTTTATTTCTTGAAACTGTTGCCAGTCAGGGACTGGTAGGATATTGGTGCGCTGCTGAAGATTTACGGTCAGCGCATAGAAACAATTTGCATCAAATGGGAGCCGATATTTTCTATGAATATATACGATCCCCGACTGCTGAAATTAAAGTAGATAGAAAAACTCGAAAGAGTATGGAAGCATTTCTTCTAGGTAAAGTTAAACTATATAAATATACTGGTTGGGTTATTAATTTGTATATTTCCAGGCGATGAAGGACCAGATGCATTTTTCAAAATTCAAAAAACGGTATTCAACACTTTAAAAAACAAGTACTACCAACAGTTCACTATCAGCCCATTTTATAAACAAATGATAGACGCGCTGAACGCTGAAGATACCGTTTCAGAGAACGAAATAAATTTCACCGCCAAAGATTTTCAAACATCTTCCGATTCGTCTGGTAGCGATGACAGCTATTTATTAAATATAGGGGACCATTGGAATGATTCCAAACGCAAACTGACTGAACTACAAGAAAAATTAAATAATAAGATACAAGCTTTACAGGCGTTGAGATCTTCGCTGAAACCTGACTCGAAGGTTATTGTTATTTTAGAGAAGGAAATTGAATGGCTGCAAGGGGAAACTCGGCAGAGGGAAGCCCATATTAATAGAGCAGATGTGTGGAGTGAAAATCTCGGAAAGTGGAGAGCTATTGTACAAAGTGTTGAGGTAAAATTAAAGGAATTTTTTATTTTCCTAAAAAAATTTGTATTAGGTGTTGGAATGAATTAATTCGTAGCGTTTTATGAGAAATGGCATGGGTATTACGTTATTCTGTTTTTACCTTCAGGAACAAATTTATCGTAAATCAGGTGTTATTAGGTGTCATTTTTAAGACACATCTTATTTTTCAATTGTTAAAAACAACAAGTTGCAATTATTTAAATATGTCGAAATAAAGTGTTTTTGCAAGGACGGCACAAAATAAAAAGTGTTTTACATTGGATTGTTACTGGTGGTGGCATTATGACAATCCTAAGCGTAGAAAATCATGGGTTAAGCCCGGACCACAGTGGCAAAACGTAATATTCATGGGTCCAAGCTCCTCCTTTGTATTTGGTAGGATTAACAGGGTGTGGTTTATTATGAACTGTTAAAACCAAACGAAACCATCACTGGGGATCGTTACCGATTACAACTGATGCGCTTGAGTCGTGCATTGAAAGAAAAACTACCGGAATGGAGCAAAAGGCACGATAAAGTTATTTTGCAGCACGACAATGCTCGACCGTACGTTGCAAAATCAATGAAAACATATCTACAAATACTGAAATGGGAAGTCCTAACCCATCGCTATATTCTCCAGATAGTGCCCCTTCGGACTACCACCTGTTTCGATCAATGGCTCATGGTTTGTCAGGGGAGAATTTCACTTATGAAGATTATAGAAATTGGATCGATTCATGGATTGCCTCCAAGGACGAAGCGTTCTTTTGACAAGGTATCCGTTTCCTACCCGAAAGATGGGAAAAAGTTGTGGCAAGCGATGGGCAGTATTTTCATTAATTTATTTTTTATTTTAATTTAAAATAAATTGTTATTTGTCTCTCAAAAAACGCTACGAATTAATTCCAACACCTAATAATATTCAATTAGCTGTAACGTTTGTAAAAATTATTCCATGAGAGTTTGGAATGACTTGATTTATTATTAAACTAAAAAATGTTATTGATTTAGATACCAGAAGAAAAAGAAGCACCTCAATTTGTGATTGTTGTACATATGATAGAGAACTCGGGTGAAAACGGTGAAGAAGGTATTAGCTCTGGTTGGGTTGTGTTCCGAACGTTGGCTCATTTCCAAGAGCTACACAGAAAGCTGCGACTCGTTTGTTCAGGAATAAAATATTTAGAACTGCCTTCGACTAACTCTTTTAAAATGTTGTTTGGAAAAGTTGACAATAATTCATTAGAGAAAGCCAAGTGCCAAGTTCAGAAATATTTGGAGGTGAGATTATTGATGTTATACTTCTTTAGGCGCATGAAATAATGTTATGAATTATTAAATAAAATATTGATGTTTTTTATAAACTTATATGCATTACATTATTTTATTCATTTAATCAAGTTAAAATTGAAATTATTCGTAGTCGTTTTTCAATCACACCAAAGAAGTATAACTTCTAACGCGCGTACATAAGTACACACACTCAATGTTTTTTTTTTATAGTCGAATACTTTTCATTGGTTTTGATAATAAATTTATTTTTCAGTATATTTTAGAAGATGACAAGTTATGTAACAGTGAAGATGTTTATTGCTTTTTATCTCCGAGTGCCGACCATTTAAAATATTCGTCATCGCCGAAAAAGTCACGATTTTCTTTTGCAACGTTGTTCAAAAATATCGGTGGAGAATCAAACGTCCGAACCCAAAACTCTTTAATGTTAAGTGAATCGAATGACATTTCCCAGTGTTTAGATGCACCCGGAGGTTCAGAATTAAACGAAGTCCGCGGCATGTCGTCCAACAACTTACTCGACCTAGACGGAAAAGAACAAATAGCAGAACCTCTTTATGCTTTAATGGGTGAGATTTTCGATATGGGTGGTGTTTTTAAATTCTTACGTCGAAGTCTTATAACATTCGTTCAAATCACTTACGGACGAACGATAAGCCGACAGATAAGAGAGACGATATCGTGGTGTTTCTCTGAATCGATGCTCCATTATTATATTTCATTGTTCATGAAATCGTGGTGGCCAGGAGGTCAGCTAGCAAGTCCGTCGCAAGCAAGGACAAGAGACGTAAAGAGAGAAACAGCAGTGTTAGCGAGGAAACAATTTGTAAATAATGTACCTGAAGTTTTATGCCATCTCGTTGGGACGCAGACTGCAAAGAGGGGAGCCCTGAAAGTGTTTGATACGCTGCAGAATGCGAAAATGAATAAACAGTTATTTTATGTGAGTATAACTTGTTTTTATCTATTCTCAAGGTTTCAATATTCTGGAAATTTAAGGGGATTTACTAAATAGCCTAGAAAGTCAGAGAAGCCTAAAACGATCAGGGAATTTATTAAACAGGGTGGCCGGTTCCTGGAAAACCGGGAAAAGTCCGGGAATTTTGCTATACAGGGAAAAGTCAGGGAATTTGGTTGGAAGTCAGGAAATTTTTTATAAAAATGTAAAAACCATACAAATTCTTCAAATTCTCGCAAATATTTAAACATGTGACCTTTTTTAGGTTTTTTATCTAAATTTTAAATAAAAACACAGGGAAAAACCGGGAAAAGTCAGGGAAATTTGTTTCAGAGAAATACTGGCCACCCTGTTAAAAAATCTAGAAAGTCAACAAACAGTCTAGGAAGCTTAAGGGGGCAGACACAGTTAGGACTTCCAAAAAAAGCTTTTTTTTAGGATTTTTTTGGCCACGCATTAAAATAATTAATAATAAATATTTTTCCACATGAAAGATATGTATTTACAGAAAATATTATAATTTTTTTATGGCAAAATATTAAAAAATATGTGGGATACAGCAAATTTTGGAGGGGTCCAAAAAAAAGTGTTTTGCCGTGATCACTGGTACTCGTTACTGAATCATCTAAAATTAAAAAAAAAAAAAGGGATCATTAGTTAATGACATAATGCTCCAGATGGACGAAGGGATTTGAAAAATTTTGAATTTTCACAAAATGGCGGATGTTGAAAGTCAAAGCTCTTTATACGACTAAAATTTCACTTACTATAAAAAAAAATAATCGTCAAAAAAAATCATTTATCCATCTGGAGGACAATTATGTATAGAATAAGTGATAAAAATTTCAAATCGATTGGCAAAGCCGTTCTCAAGTTACAGTGATCACCGACTTCGAAAACATGGTTTCGAGAAAAACGCGTTTAAAGTTTTGAGTACGATTTGCATGCAGATAAAAAATTTATTTTGGAAAATACACTGAATCATCTATTCCAGGTCCATATAATGCCCCTTCCTCCACTTTAGTAACTGCACCTGCAGTGATTTTTTGCCGTCGTTGAGCTTTCTAAATTCTAACTGGGCCTGCCCCCTTAAAGTAGTCAAAGAATTAACTAAAAGTATCTGGAAAATCAGGGAATTCTTTGTAATACCTACAAAGCATTTATAGATATTTTTATAAGCTTTTACTTAACTTCACATGAATGTCAGTATGTCAGGGGATACAAAATTTGTAACCGAATTTTAATTAACTTCCCGTCGTACAATTTCCTTCAAATTATGAAATATGATGTGTTATCCGTGACAATGCACTTTTTTATTATTTTTTATCTTTCAGGATTTGCTGGAAATAATTGTAAAAGAAACATTCCCAGAAATAAAGAAATAAGGTAATCTCTGTCGATAGTTATAATAAGTAGGTACTGTACATCTGTGACTATGTTCAAACTAAAGGTGAATTTTAAACTTATATTTTAACACGCAATGTCTTCCCTTGTCGGTGCCATTTTAATGTTACTTTTTAATTCATTTTTTGTATGTATATTTTTCAATTTTTTATTCGTTAACACAATAAACATACAGAAACCAATAAAACTAATGTTCTTATAAAAATATAATAATATCAACAAATGGGCCTAAAAATGTCTTCTATTGGCCTAAAATAATGAATTGAAATGATAAAAAATATACATACGAATAAAATTATTATGAAATTTGAAAGAGGAGGTACAAATTTCAATAATAATATAAAACAACGTGTAATAATATTTATTTAGTAATTAATTAATAATTAATAATAATAATAATAATGTGCATCTATTTACATTAATCGAGCTTTTATTTATTCGGCATTCGAAGTGTATTTATATATATATGCACTTGTTATAGAGAAGCACGTGTACTAAAATTTATAAAATATTGAGCCAAAACACGCTTATAATTTTTTTTTTAAATATAGATTTAAAAAATTTATTTTCATTATTTTCGTAATATATGTGTCAAAATCATTACAGAGCTGTACTTAAAATGTACTTGAAGTATTGATAACTCTGGTTAAAACATATTTTTTTTAATGTTTTAATATCAACGATAAATGTGAAAAAAAATTATTTAAAAATATTAGAAAGTAGTAGATAAAAAAACATAACCAAAAATATTCTGAGTGATTTGTAGTGACAATTATATATGTGTGTTATATTAGAATACAATTTAGAACAATAGAATATGTGTATATAAAATTATAACAGACATTCGAACATAAACAAAAAACACGAATCATCAACCGGAATTGAAAATAAACATCGATAAACTAAAATCTTAACTAGGTAAGGTACATTTTCTTTAAAAACTGTAGATAAATGTTAACGTAAATCGAATAAACTGAACTATAACTATTATTTTGAATCTTTTGCAAGCCACATACTTGAAATACTTAAAATGGATTTTAATAATAAATAATATGGACAACATAACCTAATTTGATACTTTGTCAAATGAGTAGAACGAGTTTCATTTTAACGTGAATCTGGAGGATATTTTTTATAAAAGAATAGTATACGGAGAGAGTTATATACAAATACTGTATATATTTTAACAATGAGGGACCACATTTCAAGCTTATATCGCACCTCCATAAAAAAATGTTAACTCAAAAAATTTAGTTTTGAGGAAATAGGAATATAAATGAAATTATAACAATTTAGATAAATCAAAATTGTAAAGGTAGTATAGGAAAAGGACTGATACACAGTATTTAATTTAAATATTTCAGTATTCCTGTGATGTTTGACAAATAGTAACTATTAAAACGCTAAGTGATTAAGGGTATTTAAAAAAAAATGTGACATTTTTTTAGAATATGCTAGTTTTGACGGTAGGTACACGAAGTACATCAATGACAATTTTTTAGTAGAAATATATAGTAATTTGGGATCATTTTACATGTTTATCTCAAATATGACATTTTTTTAGTTGTGGCAGTTTTTTGCAGGGGTGCGATATACAGATTATAAATATATGAAGTGTACACGAGAAAAAGAAGTTAATCAATTTTAACTTAAAGTGTCCCTAGTTGAATTAAGATGACAGCGCTATTTAGTGGCAAATCTAGGTACTTTTCGAGCCACATATGTATTAAGGGAAAAACATGCTAAATTCCGTAAAATAAAATTTGAAAAATATCATTTTTAGAATAAAATTATATATATATTAAATATACAGCGATAACTCAAAACTAGAAATTTTGACTTGGTTTCTTTCCCGTGTACCCTTCATATAGTATAACAATTTGACTTTTACAATAATTAACTATCTAATAGTTTTGTTTTTATTATTTACCGTGACATGCCTAGTACCATAAAGGAGCTAGCAAAATTTGTATAATTTGACTATAATGCCATACAAAATGTAATAATATTTTGTATGACATCGAAGGTCATTGATTGGTAATTTTTATGACCTTTTTTCTTTTCTGCAAAAAAACATTAAAGTTGTTTTTTTTGATAAGTAAATGCATAATAAAGAAATATAATCATAATACAACTAGCATTGGCACAAAAATTGAAACTGCAATTTAAAATAAAACTAGCTTAAAAAAGTTGGACTTCTTTCCAAGTCTTGTATTCGCGTAAAAAAATATAATATATTTTGCAAAATTGATTTTTTAAATATTTCTATTTTTCTATTTTATAATTTTTGTTTTTATGCAGATAAGATTTTAAAGATCTTCTTTATTGCTTTGTGTACTTTTATTTATTTCATCTTCAATCATTTTAATTTCATGGTCAATTTTTTTCTTTGAGTCAATAACATAATTATTTATTTTTAACAAGTCTTCATTTATTCTTTTATTTAAATCATCTGATATTTGTTTAATATTTTTAAAAGTTTTTTATAAAATAGGTGTCTTGTTTTCTTCAGAATCTTGTTTATCATCATTATAATCAGATAGTTTTTGTATTCTTACTTTATTAGGATTTGTTGAAACATTTCATTAATTTCAAAATATGTTAGACTATTATCAGGTGTATTATACCTGTCTGGCCGGTTAGATTGTCCGGGGCCCCGAGCATCTAGGGGGTCCCCAAAAGTGGTGAATTTTTTTTTTAATCGCTGTGGTTTTTTTTAGAATCGAAACGATCAATAAAGTTTTTGGTGAAAAAGCTGATTTTTCAGTTATTTTATTTTAAAATTCTAAAATTAAATATCAAAATCTCAAAAACTTGAAAATTTGGCGTTTTATTGACTGTTTTTCATTTTAGTATTTGATTTTTTTTTACATAAATCAATAACCTCAAATATTTATATCCCTTCACAATTCTAACCAATAATTATTATTGTGGGGGGGGGGGGGGATAATGTAAAAAAAAATCCTGCCAAGGTCCCCTTTCTGAAAAATTGTCTTGGACCCCCATTTCTATAGTTACGCCACTGTGTATTATGAACATATACATGTACATTTCTTGCACTATTATTTGGTGATGAATAAATAAATAATTATAATTAATAAAATAGATGCATCGACACATACAGAAAATGAATTTAATTCATTTTCTGTTTTGTTGATGCATCTATTTTATTTTTTAGGACATTTATTTATCAGAAATAGAAGTGTACGTATTTCTAAAACTGAATTATTTCTGGTGGTTCGAGTCTCATTTTTCAAATAACATGATATACATAGTTATTGTTCATTTTGGAAACCTAACCCTATTTTTTTGTTTAACACTACATTCTTTCGGAACCTAACTACTATGTAATGTATTTGGTCTGTGCCATATTAAGTTTTATATTTAAATTTCATTCAGTGGAATTGTTAGTCTAAAATTTTATATGAAACTTAAAAATCCTTCACCCTCTAGGCTTGTATATTTTGTACATTACTAATTATACTGCTGAGTATTTTATTTGATATGTATCGTAACATATTTATTAATTAAAGAGTTAGAATATTACCGTAGATTAATACATACTATTTTTTTTTTACATTCATAGAATAAATATTATTATTGTGAATAAATGTTTAGTAAATATAGTTAATTTTATAGATATTTATCATATCAGAGATTTATTTTTTATTTTATAAGGGAATTTTGTTAACTTGAACTAATGATAAAATTACGGCTTATGTTTCCGTATTTTGATTTAATTTAATTGGAAACTAAACCAGACAAAAATTAGTTCAAGTTATCGTGATTCTTTTGTAGTAATAAAAATACTGGCAAAAGGGAAGCATACTTATAATAAAAACAAGCACAAATTACGTTTTCTAAAATGGTACCGATTGCTAAAATATAAGTTCTTTTCAGATAATATTATAATTGATTTATTTATGTTTACAATAAGTAGAAGAGTAAAGTCTGATGTACAAAAACATATTACGTCGAATCAATAAAAATATATAAATAAGTTAAATATCTTCACTTTAGTTGATTATAGTTATATTTAATTTATATATTTTATAAAAGTTTACTATATAAATAACTATTTATATTTTTATAAATGACTACTAAACTCTACGAACTGAATTTTTGTTATTCCCCGTAAGTGAAGATGTTTCTAATGGACTGTTTACAAAGTTGTTATGATATATTTTTAACAGGGTATGTATTAGGACTTGTAAAATTAAGTTATTTTGTATTTTCATTGTTGTTGATTTCTTGTATTACGATTTTTTTTTTTTTTTTTTTCGTAAAACTAAAGAACGTAGAGTGTGACTTCACAAAAATTAATAATAATAAAATGTTTACATATTTAAATTCCTATTTATTGATACCCCATGGGGTAATTTTCTTGTCAAATCAGAACAAACAGACAGACAAACAAAATTTATAAAAACCAAAAGAGAACAGATCATCAATATTTTATATTATATTTGCTATATTGAAACTATAGAGCAGTGGTTCTTAAACTAGGGTCCTCAGACTCCTGGGGGTCTGCTGAACTTTTGCTGGGGGTTCGTGAAACATTTTTGGCATAAATTAAAGTACTTTTACGTTTCTATTTACCAGTCATTTATTTAATATCTAATGATCTTCTTTGTTTTTTAGTCAGGGGGGCAAGGGTGGATCGTGAATTTGTGGGGCCCTGGGCTAATACTACTCAGAGCTCTACCTTATGATCGGATTTTTTTAAATTTTAGATATTTTTTTCTTCACAATATCGTCTATTGTTCTCAATAGAGGCTGGGGGCCTTTTGTATCTACGGGGCCCTGGGCTGCAGACAAAAAGCCCTTAAGTAGGTCCGTCCCTGAAAAATAATTGTTTAATAGGAGGTCCCTAGACCACATAAGTTTAAAAACCGCTGGTCTAGAGTGAATATTTATTGCTATTAAACATTAATATAATACAGTCGAAATCGGTTATAACGACATCGAAGGGACCAGTCATATTAAGTCGTAAAAATATGAAAAAGGCGATTATATGAGATTCAGCCGGATTTTTATTTTAGTCGTTAAAACTGATAATATGTTGTATTAACCGACGTCGTTATAACCGGTTTCAACTGTATTAAGATGACGGTAAACCCTATTGTCTCCACGTTCTTTAGTTTAGCCTGGTTTTTCTTACATATTTATAAAAAATATAAGTTTTAATTGATTGTTTTCGTATATTTTATGTATAACATTTAAACAAGCAAAGTGAAAGCCACTTTTAAACATTTTACAATTGAAGTGTTTTTTATTGATTATCAAAAAAAATTGGAATGATATCAATATTATGTTTTACGTTTCGTTTGGTGTGATTTTAAAATTTAATTAGTTTAAAATTAATTTATGGAATACATATTATAGACCTATTAGTTTTTTAATTCAAATTTGAGTTTAGCTTTAATTAACATTTAGCTTTTCTCTTAAAGTAATTCTAAATTAAGCATACATATTTTTATTAACAATTTAATGGCTGTTATTTAATTTTTATAAAAACTAAAAATATTTATAATAATTAATAATTTAAAAAAAATATCTTTTCGTAATCTTGTATATTATAATAAAATTAAAATTCACTTTTCATCTAATTTATTCACTTAAAAAATTAAACTTATTACTTATTTTAGATTGTATATTTTAAATTGATGTTATTTATATATATTTATTACATACTTATATTTAAATTCTTTTTGTAATATACAAGTTCATATTACTCCTCCAAAAATTATAATCTTTTTTTAACTACAATATAAAAATATCTATTTCTGTTATATAATATGCCAAAACATTATTTTGTTGTGATAAAAATGTGTTAAAATTATTTTTTATTTGTAGTCAGAGCATATGTAGTAAATATTTATGTCAAAAAATATATATACGATTATAATAAATTATTATAAATTTACTTACTTTTTTATTAGTTCTTTACAGAGGTGTCAAAAGTATTCATTGTAAATGAAAGTACTTTTGAAGTAAAAGTATGAAATACTCGATACAATTACTGGAAGGATCAAGTAGGTACTTTATACTATTTTCAAATGTTATGTACTTCAAGTACTCGTTGAAATGTACTTAAAGTACTACAGGTAATTTAAGTATTATGAAAAAGTACTTGAAGTTGGGGTTTAATATATAATATAAGTTCGGGTTTTCAATTCAGAATGGTGCAAACAGTTTGGGTTCAGATTTTGGTTTAAGTTTGTAATTGAAAGAACATTATTTTATTTGAAAAAAAAAATACAAATGTGTATTATATTTTATAGATACCAGATAAATTACTATATTTTTCTATTTTGCTTGAAATGCTTCAAATACTCAATTTGGAATCAGATATTTAAAGTAGCTTTTAATTTTTATATAAAAAAGGGGCTATTATACAGTAAATGAAAAATCCCCAAAGTGCTACGTCTGAAACAATAAACTAAATGTCCTAGGCGTCCTAGGTACTTCTTAATTGCCAATAAAATACCGTATTATTTTGTTTTTATTCCAGTTTCAGCAATTTCTATCTATGTATGTAAGTATCATTTATATATGTATATTAGGTAAGTATTACAACAATATATAATCATATATTAAACTACTTATACAAAAATATGCGATGAAGTCAGATGACGTCGCCTCCACCATTTATAGAAATCTTTTTCAAGAAATATAGTGAATATGGTGGAGGTGTTTTTTGTCTAGTTAAGCATATTTACCGCTAGATGCCGTCACATGTATTTTTTAAATTTCAATATTTTTTTCTGAAGCCATTCCGACTATGTCAAAAAAATTTATGACACGTTAGAGACGCTATCGTATGTAATAAAACATCCTGAATCCAAAAATGCGGATAAAACGATTCGTAGTTTAATATATGATATAATATAGGTATATCTGTGTAGATAAACAGGTAACATAAAACTAATTAAATCGATCTATGTAGATAAATAGATATCAATTCTGTGAGTTCGTAAATATGCCTGTGTAGATAAACAGGTAGATATTATGCTATAAAATTAAATCGAATTTGAAAGAAAAGATTTTAAATTCAGTTCAGTCACAAATTTTGAATCAATACTCTAATACAAACGATAACGACACTAACTCGACAAAAAAAATGTACTTAGTCAGAATGGCATCTGAATTTTTTGAAAAGTACACAGGGCACCATCTATTGAGGAAAGCTTGAACTATCAAAAACTTAATTGGAATGGCTTGTGAATAAATATTTGAAATTTAAAAATTATGTACACTTTTATATATGGTGGAGGCCTACGTCTGAACATTTATTTGTCTTAGTCGGAATGTCTTCAGAAAAAATATTAAAATTTTAGTTACATATGGTGCCATCTATCGGTAAATTTACATAACTAGACAAAAAACACCTCAACCATATTTCCAATATTTCTTGAAAAAGATTTTTATATGTGGTGGAGGCGCCGTCATCTGACGTCATCGCATAAAATTTTTTTTGTTGAGTTAGGCATGCTATCGTATGTAAAACGCAATGCTGATTCCAAAAATGTTAATAAAAAGTTCCTCCGGGCTTGCTATCACTGTTTTTTATCAATTTTTCGTCGAAAAATGGCTGTAACTTTTGAACCCTTCAATGTATTTCACAACTGATACAAAAAGTCGAATCAGCGTGTCCCTTTACATACGATAACGTATCTAATTATATGAAAATCGAAAAAAGTTTTTTTCGGTCAAAAAAGAAGCAAGGGTATTACCTTGTTTCTTTTTTGAAAAAAAAATTGTTTTGTCGAGTTAGAGACGCTATCGTATGTATTAGGGCACCCCAATAACCAATATGCCCATCAAAAGTTACGCTCGGATCGTTAACATGGTTTTTTATCAACTTTTGTTCACAAAAAATTGTCGAAATTTTTAACCAGTGAATAAATTTAAAATCTATTACCATTTATGATAACAGGGTGTCCTTCTACATACAATGGCGTCTTTATTATTTTCAAATTCGAAAAGGGTGTGTCAATTAGTGTAGTGTAATTTCGAATTTGAAAATAATAAAGACGCCATTATATATAAAAGAACACCCTGATATCATAAATGATAATAGATTTTAAATTAATTCACTAGTTCAAATTTTCATGAAATTTTTTAAGACAAAAGTTGATAAAAAACCATGTTAATGATCCGAGTGCAACTTTTGATGGGCATATTGGGTATCAGGGTGCCCTAATACATACGATAGCGTCTCTAACTCGACAAAAAAAAAATTCCCAAAAAAAAACAAGGTAATACCCTTGCTTCTTTTTTGACCGAAAAAAACTTTTTTCGATTTTCGAATAATTAGACACGTTATCCTATGTAAAGGGATATGCTGATTCGACTTTTCGTGTCAGTTCCTAAATTCATCAAAGGGTTCAAAAGTTATAGCGACTTTTCTACGAAAAATTGATAAAAAAACGGTTTTAGCGGTCTGAGTGCAACTTTTGATCAACATATTTAGAGTCAGCATGCTGTAATACATACGATAGCGTGCCTAACTCGACAGAAAAAAAAATTATGCGGTGACGTCAGATGACGGCGCCTCCACCACATATGAAAATCTTTTTCAAGAAATATTGAAAATATGGTTGAGGTGTTTTTTGTCTAGTTAAGTAAATTTATCGATAGATGGCACCATATGTAACTTTAAAATTTTAATATTTTTTTCTGAAGCCATTCCAACTAAGTCAAAAAAATTTGTCGAGTTATAGACGGTATCGTATGTAATAGAACATCCTGAATCCAAAAATGCGCATAAAAAGATTCGTTCGGATCAATGAAACTGTTTTTATCAACTTTTATCTAAAAAAATTACTTGTAGTTTTTAACAAATGAAAGAATTTTAATCTGGTGTAATATATGATATCAACATGTCATTCTACATAAGAAATAATACTTTCTTAATCAAAAAGGGTCTATCAATAATCGTATTGAAAAAAAAATTTTAATTTGAAAGTAATAGACACATTATCGTATGTAAAATAGCACACTGATATATATTACACCAGATTTTAATTAATTCACTGGTTAAAATTTTCAACTAGGGCTGTAATTATTGAAGCAAAATTATTTAAAATTTTAATATGAAAAACTAGACTTTATAACGATGTAAAATATAAAATAGGTCATAGGTATACCGGGTGTCCCAGATAACTTTTCCAGCATGGGGATCTCAGTATCTATAAGAGATACAGGTTTGGTTAAATGAGATGAATTATTTGTAAGAAAGGGGTGAGTATTACTACATAAAAAAATATTCATAATTCTATGTGGTTTAGGCGGTATACCCAAAAAACTGAAAATTCGGAATTTCTTTAAATGGCTATAACTTTTTTGTTAAAGTAGATAGGTATTTTTTGTGGACGGTTTCTCAAAGCACTTTTTTGTGTAGAATCGATTGGTGTATTTAGATTTTTTATATCACTTTTAGTTTCCGAGTTATGAGCCCTAACTTTAGTTTTTCTTATGGACCACTAAGTTGGCTATGGCATATTTGAACGTGTTTTTTACTCTACTTTACAACGATGTGTCACTTGCCATATTTATTATCGAAAAAAAAATTATAATATATTTTTTCAAATAGTTAATTGTTTCAAATATTCATTTGTTATTTTGATTGTTGTTATTGTGATTTTTGTTTGCAATTTTTATTTTTCATGGCTCACTTAAAAGTTTGTAATAAAATACTTCATAAATATCACTGATATTTAGTATTTCGACTTTTTTTTTCAATAATAAATATGGCAAGTGGCATATCGTTGTAAAGTAGAGTAAAAAACACGTTCAAATATGATATATTCAACTAAGTGGCCTATAAGAAAAACTAAAGTTAGAGCTTTTAACTCGGAAACTAAAAGTGATATAAAAATTCTAAATACACCAATCAATTCTACATAAAAAAGTGCTTTAAGAAACCGCAAACAAAAAGTACCTATCTACTTTAACGAAAAAGTTATAGCCATTTAAAGAAATTCCGAATTTTCAGTTTTTTGGGTATACCGCCTAAACCACATAGAATTATGAATATTTTTTTGTGTAGTAATACTCACCCCTTTCTTACAAATAATTCATCTGATTTAATCAAACCTGTATCTCTTATAGATACTGAGATCCCCATGCTGGAAAAGTTATCTGGGACACCCGGTATTCTTCCAAACATAAACAATGAGACGTATTTTATACTGTAAATTAAATACTATACTAATGCAGTTGACAGCCTATATTTCATATACACCTGTTTATCGTTGCACTAAAGTTAAGCAGCACCGTGATAAGACATATGTTGGATGGGTGACCGGCCGGGGCCGGCTTTTTTATTATTCTATTTGGGAAAACGTATATGTATTAAAGTTACAGGTACCTTCCATTGTACTTAATGAAGTAATGAATGTGTGTACTGGTACAGCGGCGCGGGCGTGGGAAAAAAATTGTGAATATGTGGCGCTTATAAAAAATATACTAATTACAAGTAAAATACCACAAATAATTCACAGTAGTGGGTGGGAGGGGGGTAACTTCAAGCGCGGGGGCGCCTGGGATAGACACATGTGAGAAGAAGCACTCTGGCGGGGGATGTCTCTATAGCAGTGGCCCGTATGAATGTATACAGACAGGAAACCTTGTGGAATGCCCTGGCGAAGATAGCGTGGGAAAATACACTGTTGTGATACCACATACATGCTGGGTATTTGACGGTAGGAATCGTGAATCGTACCGTCATATCCCTCGGCGAGGGGGCAACCTTTGCAAACTTAATTGAAACAGATTATATAGGTTTTTTAGGTAGTTAGTTATCATGAATAAAAATTAAAGTCGTTTAGCAATTGGTTAATAAATTTTTCTAATTGTTGAAGGGTCATTACATTTTTTTATGAAATGTATAAGAATTACGTTTATTCTGTATAATTTTCACTTGCATAGAGAAGTGAATTAAATCACTTGAATTTGATTTAAAAAACCTAGTTATTTAAATAATTAATTTCAACCCTGATTGCGTACTATTGGAAGCAGGGCTGGACTACATTGACAATTTTTTAAAGGGCCTAAGTCTGAACATTTATTTGTCTTAGTCGGAATGTCTTCAGAAAAAAATATTAAAATTTTAAAGTTACATATGGTGCCATCTATCGGTAAATTTACTTAACTAGACAAAAAACACCTCAACCATATTTTCAATATTTCTTGAAAAAGATTTTTATATATGGTGGAGGCGCCGTCATCTGACGTCATCGCATAATTTTTTTTTTCTGTCGAGTTAGGCACGCTATCGTATGTATTACAGCATGCTGACTCTAAATATGTTGATCAAAAGTTGCGCTCAGACCGCTATTACAGTTTTTTATCAACTTTTCGTAGAAAAGTCGCTATAACTTTTGAACCCTTTGATGAATTTAGGAACTGACACAAAAAGTCGAATCAGCGTGTCCCTTTACATACGATAACGTATCTAATTATATGAAAATCGAAAAAAGTTTTTTTCGGTCAAAAAAGAAGCAAGGGGTTTACCTTGTTTCTTTTTTGAGAAAATTTTTTTTTGTCGAGTTAGAGACGCTATCGTATGTATTAGGGCACCCTGATACCCAATATGCCCATCAAAAGTTGCACTCGGATCGTTAACATGGTTTTTAATCAACTTTTGTTTTCAAAAAATTGTCGACATTTTTAACCAGTGAATAAATTTAAAATCTATTACCATTTATGATAACAGGGTGTCCTTCTACATACAATGGCGTCTTTATTATTTTCAAATTCGAAAAGGGTGTGTCAATTAGTGTAATGAAAAACACCCTCTTTTTGAATTTGAAAATAATAAAGACGCCATTGTATGTAGAAGGACACCCTGTTATCATAAATGGTAATAGATTTTAAATTAATTCACTGGTTCAAATTTTCATGAAATTTTTTAAGACAAAAGTTGATAAAAAAACATGTTAAGAATCCGAGTGCAACTTTTGATGGGCATATTGGGTATCAGGGTGCCCTAATACATACGATAGCGTCTCTAACTCGACAAAAAAAAATTTTCTCAAAAAAGAAACAAGGTAAACCCCTTGCTTCTTTTTTGACCGAAAAAAACTTTTTTCGATTTTGGAATAATTAGACACGTTATCCTATGTAAAGGGATACGCTGATTCGACTTTTTGTGTCAGTTCCTAAATTCATCAAAGGGTTCAAAAGTTATAGCGACTTTTCTACGAAAAATTGATAAAAAACGGTTTTAGCGGTCTGAGTGCAACTTTTGATCAACATATTTAGAGTCAGCATGCTGTAATACATACGATAGCGTGCCTAACTCGTCAGAAAAAAAAATTATGCGATGACGTCAGATGACGGCGCCTTCGCCATGTATAAAAATCTTTTTCAAGAAATATTGAAAATATGGTGGAGGTGTTTTCTGTCTAGTTTTTTTTCTGAAGCCATTCCGACCAAGTCAAATTTTTTGTTGATTCCAAAAACGTGCATAAAAGATAATTCGAACTGTTTGCCCTCTCTGTATTATTGCATGTGTTTTAGATAAATAATGTGTCTCTTCTCTTTGGTTTAACAATAAGCTTTTACTTTAAAAAAATATTTTTAAATATATATAAAATCACCATATATAAAAATGTCATGTAAATTTGAACCGCTGAATTAATTTAAAATCTGATAACATTTATGATAACAGCGTCTCTTCTTACATACAATTGTGTGTCTACTACTTTTAAATTCCAAAAGGGTGTGTTTTTTAGTACAAAAATTAATACATCCTTTTTGATTTCGAAAGTATTATACACGTCATCGTATGTAAAGGGATACGCTGATACCATAAATAACACCAGATTCTACATCCATTCTCTAATATTTGAATAAATACGATATCAGTCTACGATTTAGTCAGAATGGCTTCCGAAAAAATATAGAATTTCTAAATCCACATGTAGCGACATCTAGCGGGAAAAGTTTGAACTATCAAATAATTAGAATAGAAATCTATTCTGAATAAAATTATTAGTTCGAACTTTCTCCGCTAGATGTCGCAACGCGTAAATTATGTCTCTAATTATGAATATCAATAATTCTTTCAGAAGCCATTCTGACCACAGAATAATTTTTTTTCCGGACGACGTTTGTGTTAGTTCAAGCCTTTCCTGATAGATGGCGCCACTTGGAACTTAAATTAAATTCTTTTAATTCATAAGCCATTTTATGGCCGAATTTTTTTGTTATTGAATTTATTACATTTATTTATCTACATAGATGTATTTTAAACGTTTGTTTTTATTACTTGTTTATCTATACAAGTAAAAAGCATTGTAATATTTCATTATCACTTACCTTCTTTATATAAATTCATACTTACGGTATCTACTTATTTACCACATTATAACGATTACTAGCCTAACTTACCCTATACAAACTATTAGATTGTTTATACAAACAATTTTGGATTCAGGATGTACTATTACATACTTATGAGAAGAACATATGTCTAGCACCCACAATCACTAAATGTATTATCCACGAGACTTGACACCATCGCTGCAGGGTTGAATTTCAAATAAAAAGTAACAATCCCATATTAAAAATCATTTATTAACAGCATATTAAAATTTCAAAATATTTTATTCAATATTACTTATGTACAGCGTAACATACAGTGCAAATATAATCTGCAATATTTCTTAATATATTAGTATTTGTTTACTATAAACATTAGGAAAACTAAATCTAATATACAAATGCAAATAATTCCCTCGTACTTATAAAAACAACCATACCTTTTATATATGATTCACTTTCGGTGTGTCTCGACCCCATAACCAATTCAATAAAACTGTTGACGGACTCTGAACATCTCGGGCTGTAACAAATAATTCATTTTCAAACTTTTGACAAGATTTAAAACTTCCGGATATAACTTACATAAAGTATAATTATTGGCATCGACTAATCTTGCCGCAGCTTCTGAAGGTAATAAGGCAGCCATGTCGTGGTGTTGTTGAAGTATAGACATTTGTTGTAGATGTCTTGCTTCCTGATCATCCCTGAACCTCACATCTCTACGGTAATCCACTGGATGTAACTGAGACAATCTGTAAAAATAAAGAGAAAAAACTGCTAGTAATAGTCCAGTCGCTAGACAATTTCGTATAGGGGTGGCACAGTAAGTTTTTTTTCAAGAAATTGGTAGATTTCGATGTATAGAACATGGCGATAACTTTTCTACCCCCATTCGATGCATAACTTTATAGGGGCTTACAAAGCTATCTAAAATCAGGTTTTTGGGAATAACACTGGGGCTGTCAGTTTTAGGATAAAATAAGTCTAATAAATCTTAAAGTTGATAAAATTACGAACAAAATGGTGTTTTTAAAAATTATGTACCTTAAATAGTTATTGAAATAGAGCCCGCGAAAAAATCATTAAGCAACGTCGAGTTTAGAGACTACGCCTAAAATACAGAGTTTTGTTCGACCGCTGTGTTTAATATGTATTTAATTGAATTTTAAAATAAAATTTTAAGTTATAATAAAGAAAAGATTGCCCTAAATAGTGCTCTGCACCCAATGTCGAAATCTCGAAAAATGTTCAAGTTATAAGCACTCAAAGTTCTAGGTATTACAAAAATTTAGGAAAATTATTCATGTTTTTCGATGACTACAAAGAAGATTTTCTACAACAAATAAAACAAATTCCAGCTAGAAATCCATAGAAAATTTAATGCCCTAAATCAGTGGTTCTTAAACTTATGTGGTCTAGGGACCCCCTTTTTGAACAATTATTTTTCAGGGACCCCCATCCCTGATAGAAAAACAAAAAAGGTCGTTAGATACTAATTAATCACTGATAAATTGAAATATAAAAGTACTTTATGTAAATTAATTTTTTGCCAAAAATGTTTCACGGACCCCCGTAAAAGTTTGGCGGCCCCCCGGGGGTCCGCGGACCCCAGTTTAAGAACCGCTGCCCTAAATAATGGTTTTTACCGTATTACTTTTAAATTGTTCATGTTATAGATAAATACATAAAGCACATTATGTAGTTTAAATTATAATTATCACAATTGTATTCAAAAACAGTGTATATTAAAAGTTTTTATTATGAAAATGAGTCTTCATATATTTACCTATAACTTGAACAATTTTAAAGTAATCGTGGTTGGATAAAAATCATTATTTAGGGCATTAAATTTTCTATGGATTCCTAGCTGGAATTTGTTTTATTCGGTGTAGAAGGTCTTCTCTATAGTCATCTGAAAACATGAATAATTTTCCTTAAATTATTCATGCTTCCTGTTATTCCCAAATAACTGATTTTAGATGGCTTTGTAAACCCCTTGAAAGTTATGCACCCCCCTTCAAAGGGGGGGAAAAGTTATCGCCATGTTCTATACATCGAAATCTACCAATTTCTTGAAAAAAAAAAAAAAAACGTACTCTGTCATTTTTTTTAACTCAAATTTTATATTGACTGGACTATAAATAATAATTTCAAATTGAATAAACTCACTTTGATTTTAAATCACTAGGGATTGTTGTATTCTCTTCTGTTGCTTCTTTGGCAAGTTCTGCGCCAGCTGCACCCAATAGAATTTCCGATGATTTGCTAGGCCTGGAAGACTTCTCAGGAGTTGCACCCAACAAACTGATTCTACTTTTGTTTGGACTGTCTTTACATTTCAAATCTTCATTTACACGAATAACATTTGATAAACGCAACTGCAAAGTATCACGTTCTTCTAACAGCTGTGTAAGTTCTACTGTCAACTCTTCGCATCTGACATCTCTTTGATGTAACATGTAAAGTGCGAAATCTAATTCAGCTCTTGAAATTAGATCATTTGGATTGTCGCTTATTTCAGGTCTTTGATTTTCAGTATGTTCATCGGATCCAAATTGCGTACGTCTTTTTTGGATGATTTCTTCTGATATTTTCCCTGATTGAGACATCCGTAAAGATTGACTTTCAGTCAATTGTTTCATGTCCGTTAAAATACTATTCAAACCATCGATTTCTTTCTTCAGCGCTTCACATTCATTCACTTTTAATTCTAACTGTTTTTTTGAACTTTCAAAATCATTATAATTTATTACAATTGTTTCATTCAATTGTTGAATTTCAAATCGAAGGTTTTCACATTCTGCTATTGTCATATCGTGTTGCGTTCGTAAATTACTTAATTCTTCATGGAGTTTAATACTTTCATTGAATTTCTCTGACTGCTGCTGTATTTCTTTCCTCAAATTATCACATTCGTTATTTTTCATTTCGTATTGTATCGTCATATTTTCTAAATCGTTACGAAGATCTGCACTTTCGTTTGACTTTTCAGATAAACGTTCAATTTCAAACTGAAGTTCCTCGTTTTCTTTGATTTTTTGATCCAGCTGTATTTTTAAATTAGATAAATCATTATCACGAATATCAATAATATCTGTATTTTGACTTAACCGATTTTGTAGATTTTCAATTAAGATCTTCGCTTGAGAATACTCGTTTAGTTTTTCAATAAAATCATTACACTCAACGGCTTTCAAATCTAATTGTTCCCGTAAATATTTTATCTCATCATTTATCTGTTTCTCCTTCGATTTGAAATCATCAATAGTTTTACTAAACTCACTGTTCTGTTCTAATAAATTATTATAAGTAGTTGCGTTTAATTGTAACTGTTCGTGTAAAACTCTAATCTCTTCATCTTTCTGCTTTAAAATTAAATTAAAACTACCCGACTCTTCACACTGATTTTTAAGCTTTGCTTCTAAACTATCGCATTCATCTTTTAGGCGAATTACATCATATT
The DNA here is from genome assembly GCA_949319165.1 of Sialis lutaria. Taxonomy (NCBI): domain Eukaryota; kingdom Metazoa; phylum Arthropoda; class Insecta; order Megaloptera; family Sialidae; genus Sialis; species Sialis lutaria. Next base: position 22,444,374 of record OX439241.1, read on the forward strand.
CTTTTTGTTTGAAATCAATCTCATATTTATTATCCAGCTCTTGTAACTGGACATTTAAAATCTCTATTGTTGATTCCTTTTCAGATAATTTATCTTCATAATCTTTAATAGTATTCTTATGCCAGTTTTGATCGGTATTGATTTTTTCTGTTTGGTCGTTTAACATTTTTTCATAAGCTTCTTCTTTACGTTTTAAAACTTCTATACCTTCCTCTTTCTGTTGTAACAATGCACTTAAATTATCGATTTCAGTTTGGCATTCAAATATTTTATTTTTATAATGTTCTATTTCTTTTGTGAGATAATCAACTTGATTATCTTTTGAGTCTATTATGGATGCATATTTCTGTAATTCTGTATTTTGATTTGATACGGTATCTTTTATATTATTATAATCATGCATAATACTTTCAAATTCAAGAGTCTTTGCTTGTAAAATACTATTCAATGTTTCATTCTCGCTATTTTTATTATACAGCATATTATTACTTTGCTCTAATTCGTTTACTTTTTCATTCAACTCTTTTGACAGTTGGTTTATTTTATCTGTGAGCGACTGTTTTTCAAGAAGTATTTGCGAATATTGCGATTCACTGTTAGAAATATCTGTTACCAGCGTATTATATTTTGTTTCTAAATCAACGAAATCTTGTTTAAGTTTATTTTCAATCTGTGAAAATTCACCTTCGCGCATTTCTAAATGCTGCTTCCAACTTTGAGCTATATCCGCACCACGCTGCTCTATTGCCAACGAGCACTGTTCTATCGTAGATGTTAATTTCAGATCCAAATCATTCCTTTCCGATATTATCTGTGCTTGTAATTCTAATAATTTACTTTCTAACTCTTCTACTATTTTTTGGTTTTCTTCTATTGCACTGGAACTTACTTTATCGCTATTTTCTTTCATTAATTCTTCTATCTTTTCATGTTGTTTACTTACAAGATCGTTAAGATCAAATATCTCTTTTTCTTTTTCTTGCAAGTTTAATAACAATTTCTGTATTTCTTTTTTGTTGTTCTCCTCTGAAATAGAATTTGTATTAATCATATTAACTACATGATTTTTAACAAAATTCAAAGATGACAAGACATTGATTATATTCTCAATTATATAATTGTTTTCTTTAGTTAGTGTATCACATTTTTGTTCCATCAAATCCTTTTCTTTATTACGTGACAACAGTTTATTTTCAAGATCTTCAATTTTATGTTTGAGTGAATTATTTACATCTTCATTATCGAAATCAGATTTTGATTGATTTTGTAATAACAGTTCATATTTATTATCAAGAAGGGCCTTTTCTTCTTTTAATGAATCAACCATTACAATTAATTTCTTCTTATCAGCAACCGCACAATTATAATCTTCTTTCAATTGTTCTATCTCTTTTTCTGAAACTCCGGCCATTTTTTTTTCTGCTGCAACACGTAACTGCATTTGTTCTTCTAAAATACACTGTAGCTCTTCGTTATCAATAGAAAGGTCATTAATCCTTTCATTTAATTCATTTATCTTTATTTGTAAGTCGGAATTATCACTCGATTTAATTTCAGGTTTACCAACTGGTTGAATATTTGTTACAACTTTTGCACCATCGTCTCCCCATTCTAATTGCTGTAACTTATTGGAAAGTTCTTTATTCCTTGTTTGCCAAACTTCTACTTCAACATCCTGCCGTTCTTTCATTTCCGTTAATCGCTCATTTGCAGCTGTTAGTACGTCGATACGTTTTAATAAGTTTTCTTTTTCTACAGAATGTTTATCGGTTTCTGTTTTCATTTCCGATAACTTCTTCTCCATTTCTTTATTTTGTGCAGCTAATTCATCCTGAATAGCTTTTTCCAAATCACCGAAATCAGATGAAGCTTTTTTAATATTCAATTCAGCCGACATGCTATCATTCAAGACTTTAAACTCTTTTAGTTTCTTGATTAATTTAGCGCATTTAACTTCAGTCGATTTCAGATTTTCACTAAGACGTTGTTTTTCTATTTGTAAATCATTTATCTTCTCTTCTAATACAGTAATTTTGGTGTTATCTACAGATGTTTGCACATGTTGATCTTCTAGTTTTGCTTCTTCTGAACCCCAGAAATTGTCTTCAGTTTCGAGTAAAATCTCATCATCAGGTTTGAAGCAGACATACGCAGATTTAGAAACCATTGGCTCTTCAATTACATTTCCAGAAGGAATATTAACTTCAACAACTGGCGGTTCTGAAGATAGATTTGACATTTCTTCAGTAACTATTTGACTTTCTAAGAAATCTAAAGCTTGTTGCGATATCTCTTTTTTCTCGACTCGTTCTTCATTCTTATCCCAACGTAGTTTTTCACGTTCGTATATCAATCTAGTAACTTCATTTGTCAATTCTTGACATTGAAGTAGAGCATCGTCTTTCAATTTATCTGCATTATAAAGCATAAACTGCAGTGTTTTAATTTTTCCTAGAACATCATCCATGTGTGAAGATTCTGATGACTGACGTTTATTATTAACCTCATTTTCAGCTTTTTCAATTATATTTGAAACTTCAGTTTCGGCTATGTTTTGAACAGACACGGAAGATTCATTTTTAGTTTGATATGACTGTGTTAACACAGGTTCTTGCTGTTTATTTTCAGATAGCGTATTCAAATGTGCTTCTAACTGATTGTACTCAGATAACAGATGTTTATATTTAACCTCGAAATCTGAGACAGCATTTTGCAATTGTTCAGTTTCGTTATTTGTTGAATTTAACTGCAAATTATTTATTTCATCATTTTTAGCTGCGATCAATTGTTCTAATTCAACGATTTTATTTTGCATTAAATTTAACTGCGTTAGTAATTTGCTGTTATCTTCGATGATTAATTTATTTTCTGATAATTTTTCATCGTACGCTCTTTCAGCTTCGTTTAATTTTATCTGCAATGCAGAAATATTATCTTCAAATATACTTTGTTTCTGGAGTAACTGATCATTGACATTCTCGCAATACTCGCATTTCTGTGTTAAGAGCATTCTTTCATTATCCAACTGCTCTAAATGAACACTTAACTGTGTTTCCAAGTTTTCAATTTCTTTCTTACTCTTCTCAGTTTGTAGATGTAGTTCATGCTGTATATTTTTATATGCGGTATCGATTTCTGATATAACTTTATGCAGTTTTCTGTTCTCTTCTTGCAATTCTTCAACAGCTACGTTGTTCATTTCGTTTATATTCTCATCAAACTGCGTAATTCTATATTGCAGATTTTTAACTGTTTCATTCAATGATTTATTCAGTTCCAAGAGTTCTTTATTTTCCGCTACGGTATTTTGTAATTGATTCTGTACACTTTCCATTTGTGATATCGTTAATTTCAATCTTTCTTCAAGCAATCTATACGCTTGATTTGTCTCTTCTAGCATTTCTTTTTTATTCTCGATATCTTTTCCGTAAGCATCTATTTGATTTTCTTTTTCTTGGTACTTATCTTCCAAGTTATTTATAAGTTCACTTTGCTGGGTTATTTTAACCCTCAAGTTATTTTTTTCCTGGTCGATATTTTCTATGACCATTTCTTGTTCAGTCAGTTTTGCATTCATTGCTAAAAGATTATTATCTTTTACACGCAGTTCTTCTTGAAAACGTTGCACTTCAGAATCGTACGTGCGATGCAAATTTTGCAAGTCTTTCGCGAGTTTATCATAATCTGATTTTAAAACTGTTTCGCTGAACTTTTTCTGCAGTTCAGAATTCTGTTCGTTTATTATATCTATCTGTTGTTTGTAATCTTCAATTAAATTCTCGTACTCTTTAACTTTAACTTGTAGCTTTTCGACTGTGTTTGTAAATTCGTCGTACAGTTTTTTATACTCGGTACTTTTTTCTTGTATTCTTGTATCAGCATCTGCAGTTAAAGATGCTTTTAACTTCTGATTTTCTTGCTCGAATTCGTTACACATAACCACTCTTTTCTTTAAATTAGCTGCGAGTTTTTTCATTTTTTCTATCTGCTCTTTGTTTTTAATTTCTAGCCCGTTGCATTTTTCTTGCAGATTCGATATAGTTGTTTCTAATGGCTTCTTCATTTCGTCAATTGATCCCGTAGTATTTTCGATTTGTAGTTGTAATTTCTGATACTTTTCTTGTAAATTTTTGATTTTGTTTCTAAAACTTGCTTCTTTTTCTTTTACCTGATTTGATAAATCATTAATATACATTTCTTTATTAACGATTTCTTCTTCTAGCTTCTCAACAAGTAAATTCTTTTCGTATAACACGTTTTCTGTTTCGTTCACACGCTTTGTCATATTATTTAATTCACAAGTCAAGTATTCGATTGTTTTCACATTTTCCATGATCTCTATTTCATATTGTTTCAGTTTTTCTGTATTTCCTGACATAATTGTTTTCAATTCTAACAGTTCCGTCGATAGATTTGATAAATCGTCGACGTTCTTATTTTTCTCTTCCAAATTCGCTAAGCCATTTTGCAGTTCTTCTATTATGTCGTTAAGATGATCGATTTCACTTTTAGAATTCACTACTTCGATTTCTAAATTCTGTACGGTTTCTAACGATTTGAATAAATCATTTTCGTTTTCTATTAGTTTTGATTTTAAACCATCGTTTTCATTTTTGTAATGTGAAACGCTATCTGATAAAGATATATTATCCTGATTTAATTTTCCAATCACTTCTTTATTGTTAGTTAAAATTTCATTCAAATTTTCATACTCGATTAATAATTTATTTTTATCTTTGTTTAAGTTTTCTATATTGTTTTCTAAATCACGATTTCTTGTGTTATACTCATCCCTTTCTTTAGTTACTTCAACTAAATTATTTTCTACAGTTTGTTTTTCTTTTGTTATCTCTTCAATCGTCTTTATTAATTCTTGTAATTGCGGTTTATTGATTTTAATTTCTTCTTTTAAATGATTTATTTCAGCTTCCTGTTGCTCAATTAATGATTTATAATGTTCTATTTCTCTATTAACTATTTCTGTATTTGCGTCTTCTTTTTCTGACTTTGTTACAACATTTCCAGGATCCATTTTCTTATTTAATACATCAATTTCACTCACTAATTTTTCTTTATCTTGAACCAATGAATTCAACTCATTTTTCGTTTGTTTTAACTCATCTTCAAGTTTACATTTTTCATCGTACAATCCTTCATAAGTTTCTTCAAGTTGTGTTTTCTCTGTTTGAAGTTGTTCTAGTTTTTTCGTTAGTTCATTATTTTCATTTGCAAGTGAGTCCATTTTTTCCATTACTTCTTTACGCTCGACTGTAAACAATTCAATCTTTTCCATTAATTCAGCACTTTCTTCTGTCAGTTTTGTAATACTATCATTCAGGTCGGAATTCCCACCAAGTTCATCCCCGCTTAAGCAATCTGGATCTGCATATTTCTTGTTATATTCTTCTATCTCCATTTTTTCTTGCTGCGTTAAAGATTCCACAATCTCGATACTTTCTGCGGAAGAAACTTTCTCTGCACTTAGTTTTTCAAGGCGATCTATTAGTTCTATATTCTCGTGAATGACGTTTTCTAGTTTAGATGCCATTTCAATTTTTTCGGAGTTCAGGTTTTCAATTTTTGTTAAAAGTACAGCATTTTCTTTGATTGCTGTATCTAATTGGGTAGTCAACGTTTCTATCTGCGATTTGGTTTGGACTATCTGTTCTTCTAGCTGTACGGATTCTATATCTGAACATACTTGGGCGTTACGAATATTAACAAGTTCGTTTAGTTGTATTTCTAAAGCAGACGATTTTTCTTTTGATGTTTCGAAATCTGCAAGAATAAGTTAAGAATTAATAGTGTATTTAAATATTGTATCATTTCAAGTACTTACCATTTTGTAAATCTATTTTTGACTGTTCTAAATTACGTATAGTTTCTATATATTCATCAATTCTTTTAGATTGCTCGTAAATTTGTGTTTGAAATTCTGTTATTTTTGTTTCAGTGTTTGTGCCTAAAATATTATTAAATATTAATATTTTTAGAAAAGATTGTGTATTTTCCAAATATGAAAATTTAAAAAAGCATTTGCCATTGAATAATTTGGAGAAAAAATCAGATTCCCAAAAATACAAAATATCAGTTTTTTTAATCAACTGTGGTCTAGTAATAAAAAAAACAGGCAAGTGCGCTCCGTAGCTATTCTCACTACGATTTATAAAAAAAAAGAGTTATTTCAAAATTTTCGTGACTTAAGGGTTAAAATCAAAAAGTCATTTGACTTTTGTTATTGCATTTTAGGAGACCTATTAAATGACACCCCATTCAATGGGGTAAATGAAAAAAAATGTGAGTTCAATTTTCAGTCTATGAAAGGGGGTCCGAAATATTTTTGACAATGTTTGCTATAATTTTCAGTGAAAGTATTAATTAAAAGCTACATTCTGGAATTTTTTAAGATTTTTTGAATTGATAGTTTAGAAAATAGAGGGGGGGAACGCTCTGACAACGTCATTTTAGGAGACCTTTCTAACGACACCCCACTAAATGGGGTAGGTGAATTTTTTTTTTTTAAACACTTAATTTTATGGAAGGGGGGTCTAAAGAAATTATTTTTCAAAAATCTTATCATTTCTGTTTTTGGGTCATCAATCTATGACCGTATACCAAATTTCATCTTATTATGTCAAAATTTTTACAAGATGGACGGACGGACATGGAGAAACTAGAAGGGTTCCTAGTTTTCTACGGAACCCTAAAAAACATTCAATAACAAAAAAATACCCCGGAATTTTTCTTCAATTTTCACTGAAAATAAGCAAATTTTTATGAGCAAAAAATAATTTTTTCCTACCTTCTTCTACGACGTGTAACTGCAAATTTCCTTTTTCCTCTTCAATCTCAGCAATCTTTTGAATTAATTTTTCATTTTCGTTCTGTAACTTAACCAATTCCGAATTAACATCACTGATTTTTTTAAATGCGTCTACTTGTTTCTGTAGTTCTTTTATTTTTGCCTTATTCTGCGCTTTTGTTTTAATCATATTCTTATTCATATCGTCCAGTTGTTTTGAAAGTTTCTCAACTTCAGGCGATTCGTTTTCGTTTTCTTTTATCTGTCGTTCTAATTCGCTAATACGTGCTCTCATCCGTTCATTTTCTTTTATTTCAGTCTCGCTGGAAGCCACTTCGATATTTGTTTGTACAGTTTCCATTTCTTTGATTTTATCTTGCAAATCAGAAATCTGGACTTTTAATTTTTCGTTTTCATTTTCTAACTTTCCGATCCGTTTTTTACTTGATCTCAAAGACGAATTAGGTTTTTCTGTTTCTTTTATTTGTTGAACTAGTGAACTGTTTTCTTTTTCGAGTGTTTCTATCCTTTTTTTCAATTCTATCGGCACATTGTTTATTTCTTCATTTATTTTCTGTAAGTCTTCAATAATTGAATTTTTCTGAACAATAATATCGTTTTTCTGGCCAACTTCATCTTTTAAAAACAAATTTTCTTGTTTCACAATCTCTAAAGAATTTGTTAAAGCATTTATCTCTTCATTTAATCCATTGACATTTCCTTTCTGCGTTTCAACTTCCTGTAACAGTTTCTGATTTTCATTCCTCATATTCGTTTCTATTGTAACAAAATTTTCTTGCATCACTCGCATTTCTTCTTTTGTTTCTTCTAACATATCTACAGTGGATTTACCCTTGCGGCTTAAATCTTCTGACATTAGAGTTATGGCTTTTGTACGGGCATCGATAACAGAATCTTTCTCTTTCAAGTTTTCTTGTAAATCTATTAAATCAGCTTCAAGTTTTTTTATTTTTGATTGTAAATCATTGATTGATTTGTCTTTATCGGATATGACATTCAATAATTCTTCTGCGGGAGTTTCTGTCGATACTGTTTTTAGTGGCGTTACTTCTACAGTTGATGTTTTGTGACTAATGAATAATGGATCGTCCAGCTGAGCTTTTATTTGAGTTACTTTTTCTTCAATACCCTTCTGGCTTTTACCTCTTTGAGCTAATTTTGCCCTAGAAAGAATAACTAATAATAAATTTAATTCAAGATGAAAAATATCCTGCTTTATGAGGCCAAAACAAAGCGTTTTTTGGGGAATTTTTTTATGGCAGAAAAAAATAAGCAAGTGTAGCGAACTTTTCAGATTATTTTATTGCATATTTGAAAGTTAAAAAACGCCTTACAATCGCAGTCTCCAATCGGCGGGAAAGATGGAGCTCGTAATTTTTGTTTGAAACAAAAAAACCAAAGAACATTTTAATTTTTTTATATTTTTCTTCTATATGAACTAAGAAAAACCCAAAAAATTGTAAAATTAAACAAAATTTCAGGTTTGAAAAAAAAATCATTTCAACTTGCTAAAAAAGTTGTTTAGAATTTTTTTTCATGAATCTTTTTAGTTCATATAGAAGAGAATTTAAAACTGAAGATAACAAGCTTTGGTTCATTTTGATCGGTCGTTTAGTTTTCTTGCAATCACACCCGCCAATTTAGAAAAATGATAAATATTAAAACTCGAGAAAACGCGTTTCAACGTTATACGATCTACGGTATACCTGCTCAACACTTCACTGCGTTTAGTGCTATATCTTTGAAAATATTTTGAACTTGCCTATAAAACTTTACAGACATATTCTTAGATATATTAGGAAGAGATTTAAACAATTAAAAAAAAAATGATTTTTTGAGACTCATAAAGCAGGATACCTCCTTAATCTTACTTGTTTTCCTCAAGCTGCTTTCTAAGTAAATCTACTTTAACTTTTCCAGGAGTATCTGGCTTAGTTTCATCAGTTTTTGGTTTTAATGAAGTTTCTCCCACTGTATCACTCTTTCTACTTTTGCTTTTTTTAACTCGTGTCTGTATTTTTGATAAAGTGTTGGCATATTCTTCAACCTTTTCTATTGATGTTGTTGACTGGTCACTTTTACGAAGCAATTCTTTAAGTTGCGCAATTAAAACTTGCTGCTGTTCGAACTGATCTTTTAATTCTGTTAATTCTTGTTTTGATGGTTCTTCACTAGGTCCTGGATTATCAGACCCGCCTGGGTCTGGGCTACCTCCCCACCACATCTTGTCTGTTTAACAAATTTAAAATAAATTTATATAAAAAGTATGTACATTGAGTTATGTCAATGTTCTACTAAACAAACCTAATATAAAGTTTAAAAAATATTATAAACAAATTCAAATTGTATGAATATTTTAAAACATCTTAACTAATTAAAAATACTTTTTTTAAAAGAAATCTACCTGTATAATAAAATATATTCTATCTTAAAATCTTTAAAAGAATTATTATCACATATGTCATTATTACACGAACACGTATGTGATCAGTTATCCAACATTATAAAACATAAACAATTAGTGTCAAATGTAAATTTATTATTTTCTGTCATCTTTACACGCAAGTGCAAAAGAGACAGCACTATGCACGTCATACATCTACGAAAGATTTTTTAAAAGTTACCATTCTAACCTACAAAGTTTGTATGTATTTCAAAATTTCATCATTTCAAAACGTCAGAGAAGTACAAAATACTATTTTGTTTTAAAAATACTTACATATTTAGAAACGAATGATATAAATCAAAACGTATTTATAAAATTTTCGAACACTCAAATGGCAGTTTTTACAAAACAGGTAAATTTGCATTAATAAAAATATAAAAATTGTATTTCTAATCAAAAATTACGTATTAAGGGTTCAAAATTATTGAGGGGATGGCAACGTCCAGGTTTATTTGAACAAGGTATCGGAGCACAGCTTCCTGAAGCATACAAAAAATTCTGGAAAGAATGGAGAGAAACAGAACCTACTGCCGTTCATTATATTCCAAAAGAAGGCAAATTTGAAAGAAATGAACTAACCGGTGAAGTGTATGTATTGAAATCTAAATATACATTCAAAAAATCATTTTTATATTCAATTTTTAGACATCCAATACAAAATTTACCCATTCCGTTAAAGTTCCCGAAAGAACATAATGAAGGAATATGGGGTGGAGAAGGCGTAATAATGGGTTTTCAAAAACGTAATCCATATAAGAGAAGAGTTCCTCATTTCTGGGTACCAGTATTGAAACGTTCCGTCATTTATAGTGAAGTGTTAGATAAATATATGTCGGTAACTGTTACCGACCGTACTATAAAATTAATTCATGAAAATTTTGGATTCGATCATTATTTATTAAAGGTAAGTTAAATTATAATAAATAGTTAACGGAGTAACTTTTAAGTTAACTCAAAAAAATGTTAACGCTTTTATTATCTTCCGGTAACTTTAGTCCATTAAATCGGTTGTTTGATAACAAGTACATAAGAAAGTTGTCGAAATAGCAAAAAAAAAAAGGTCTTCAAACATTTTGGATATCTTTTAACGGTTAACTTTAACTTTCGTTAAATTTTCGGTTAACTTTAACTTCCGTTAAATTTTCAGAATTTTAACGCTTTAACAATTAACGAAGTTAATTTTTTTATTAATGAATTAATGATTAACGAAGTTAACTTTTTTATTAACGAATTAACAATTAACAAAGTTAATTTTTTTATTAACGAATTAATGATTAACGAAGTTAACTTTTTTATTAACGAATTAACAATTAACAAAGCTAATTTTTTTATTAACGAAGTTAACTTTTTTATTAACGAATTAAAATTAACAAAGTAAATTTTTTTATTAACGAATTAATGATTAACGAAGTTAACTTTTTTATTAACGAATTAACGATTAAAGAAAGTTAACTTTTTTATTAACGATTAACAAAGTTAACTTTTCGATTAAATGTGCCCACCTATGATAGTAAGTGAAATGCATTAAATATTTGTTATTCTTTCAGACCTTGGCATGTGATTTAAAATCAATATTAGCATTATCATTAAAACGGAAAGTTCTTCAAGCTTTAGAAGAAAAATGTCCGGCATATGCAGACCAACCTAAATTACAGGAAGAAGTTTATAATAAATATAAAAAATACTTAGCGAGTGTAAGTATAGATATTTATTATTTCTTACCTTGCGTATTTATTTTTATTTAATTTTTTTGTAGTACTCTAGTGATGAAATAGAATGGTATGGATTTACGTTTGTGCAAGCTTGTGAAAAATTCAAAAAACAGATTAAAGAGGAAGAAAACCCTGTACCTCTTAAACAGTTGTACAGATCACAGTTAATTGAGAAATTAAAAACCGCAGGCGTGTTAGACGAATCCGGAAATATCGCAGAAAAAAAAGTGTAAGTTTAAATAAAAAAATTTATATTGCATTTTTTTTTCGACAAAAGTGAATACATCATACTAGATGTTGCTTATTCCGTGGATTTCCTTTGAATTTTATTTAAACTACAACGGTTTTATTGTTATATAAGCTATATTAGCATTTTTGTTAATGGATTTTTTTAACGAACATATATGAATAATAAAAACATATATTTTTCTTGTCATATTACACAACAGTAAAAACTCATACTCTTTGTTTATTGGACCAATATACAGTGATGCCTCGCACAACAAACACCTTGCTAACTTTCTGTTTGTTAATTACGTGACTCCCACAACGAACCTCACTTCATACAACGGACTGCATCGTATTTCATCTTGCCGCCCAAGTATCACGAAGTCACCCAAACTTCCAAGGTCGAACATTACGAACTTGCTCTGGAACGAATGCGAGGCATCACTGTATACAAATCGTATACATACGCTCCTTGTAAAGAAAGGGTTAAATATACCATTCGACGTAGCTTGGAACTGATACATCATTTATGTCGTAGATAACAATAAATTATCGTTGTAAAACTAAGCATTAATATTCTGTATAACTCCGTATTTATTTTTTACAGAGAAGGCACATCTTGGTTAAAAAGATTCAACCCATTTTCCAAAGAAACTTAGGAAGAAATTATAGTCAGAATATTTTGTAAAGATATTTGTTATTAACTTTATTGTCAAATATATACATTTTTAATCACATTTTTTTTGTTTATTTTTTTTTCAAAATACATCTACATTTTTGTACCTATAAAAAATTCCTTGGTAATTAAAAATTATTTTAAATAAACTAACGACTTGGTAAAAGCTTAAAGCATACATATAGAATAGTCCAAAAATAATTTACACCAAATAAAATATAATAATACTGTATTACACTTGTCAATTTTTACATCAATTTCAACCTCAATTGATGAAAATAAACGTTCTATTTCTCCATCAATTTTTTGATAATTTCTAATGTTCGCCATCTGATTTTAACAGTTACAAGATTACTGTTTTGCTTATTTATGTTAATTATTAATAATTGTTTTGTGTATTTTGTTCTTCGGTAGTTTTTTTTTATTGTTTTGTTATTTTGTATAATTCCTCTACGTTTGTATTACTGTCATAAGTTGAAGGAACTGTTGAAAAAATGGCCAAGTGTAAAACATAGATATTTAAAATTGATGAAAAAATGAACAAGTGTAATACAGGTTTTAGGTTAACTGACTTTTGGACTACCTCAATTTTTTACATAGGGATGTATTATAACTGGAGCGATAACTCTAATGGGCGAGCGTGCGCTGATTTAGATAATTTTCAACGTACTGCTTTGCTTCCAGTATTCTCTAACCTAAACATGTTTCAGTTGTTTCCACGGTTACCACCATTACAATGTTTTTAGTACAGAGTACTAAAATTGAATTAACGACGGTGTTGGTAATTCAACCTCTTGAATTAACAATGGCGAGAGGGGCCCCCACCACTGTGCCGAACTCAACATTAATTGGTGACTTTAAATTTCGCACAGAAATATAGCAGTCGGTGGTATTATGGTGAGGATAGGGGAAGGTCGCTAAATCGCACGTTTGTCCCATCGCTAAATCAAGCAGTCGTTAAATTGCGAAATGAGTGTAGGTTCATGCTGTTGTTAGCCAATCTGAGCTTGTTAGACAAGGAAGTGCGGTACCCGAGTATAAGCTATCTCTACTGACACAGTCGTAACATTGAGTTATCGCTCCAGTTATATTACATCTCTATTTGTATTATATAATAAATATTTATAATATGGATACATTGAAATAAACATTAATGTATATATGGCAAAAAATACTTATCTTTATTTTAAAATATAGGAATACTACTTTTGAATTTATTTAGTTATACAGTTAATATTATTTTACCGTTTATTTAAAAAGACCTTTTAAACGTTAACTGTTTTTCTTATGTTTTTATCTTGTACTTTGTTATATAGTTCCAAACATTTTTAATGTTTTCTTTAATTTATTAATGAAAAAAAAAAGAATTAAAATTATATTTCAACTATTATAAACGAAGGTAATTTTCAAATTGACTAAATTAAAATATCACACACTAGTTACGTTTAATAATAGAACACATTAAAAGAAGAATAAGCAATAATTTAGCTACATTTAATTGTATTCTATATATTTCAATTTATCTGTTTTTGTGGAGTTAATTCATTTGTCTTCTGAATCGCTCTTAAGAGAAAGAAATGTCATAACTACAGAATTTTGTCAAAGAAATTTCAAGTCTTTTCGTGCTTTAAAATCGCCAGATTTCTCCGTAATATCTCCTTTTCAGTTGATCCTACAACTAATAATTTAATTTAATTATAGGTTAAATAATTTCTGAGACGCGGTCATAAACAAGCTAGTTTGTTTACGAACGAATGGATTTGATACAAAATTCTGTAGCCTCTGATTTTGCTATCTCCCTAAATATGAAAAATCATCTATACTATCTTATTTCAGCAATTTTGTATAATTTTTTGTGATGCTATAAACTGTTTTTTATGATTGACGTTTTCTACAAAATTCAAATATAAATTCGATATTCTTTTTTATGTGTTCCCCGACATCATAAAAAAAAACAATTTAACTAATAGTGCAATCGAGTTCACCGTGCTTCGGTAAACAATCTAGCAATAGCGCTATAGCGCGAGTGATGTACGTCATTGTCCCGTAACTACCGCTAGGGGCACTATCGTAGAAGTGCTGACAGATATAAGCTGCCCCTCCGCACAATAGCCCCCCGCTTGCTATTTCCCAGCTTTCCCTAGGTTTTGCACAGCATAGAGTTGCATCTCCGTTACATTTTACCTGCAGAATAAACATTGTTGAGCAATTAAGTGATTGATAGAATTAATTTCCGTACCTGATCTTCAAGGAATATGCTATTAGCTTTATGGACAAGATGTTCCACTGCAATTATCCCACCTAGAGATGGCGCTACGTTATATTCCGACATAAGCGTAAGGACCATTAGCGCTTCTACAATTAGCTGCCTGTATTCGGGTTGAGGAATTGAATTCAAAACTGTCTCGACTGCAAGGGCAAATTTCAGTTCTCCTGGTGTCATTTCTTGTGTTAAACTTTGCGGTAAGACTTTTCCTTCTATCGCTAAACCTTGACACTGTAAATTAAAGTCGTATTAAAATTTATAAATCAATATTGATTTGATTTCGTACCCTTTCGAGAACACCCCAAACACGAGGATAGAAATCACGAGGAACTCTGTTAAGTGCGCCATCTAACCTTCTTCTTCTCAACCACTGCCCTTGACGGTCTGGTTCAACTGTATCATCGGCATCTGCATCCATTCCGAGAAGCCCACCAATATGACTTCTCTGTAAACAAAAACATTGTTTTAAATATTGTACAACAATGAACTTCAAATTGCAACAATTACCTTACTGACTCGACCAGATTTGCTGCTGATAATTGAAAAGTTACCACGACCAACTGTGAAATAAATATATAATAAAAGAACGAGATAAAATTCAAGAAGTGAACAATTGTAAAAATACAAAAATATAAACATATGTTTAAATTCCTTTGAATGAGTCAGATGTCATGCCACAAGCCATAAGCCATAAAAAGGAAAGTAAAATATAGAAAGTACACAAAATATGCTTCTTTAAATTTTAAATTTATTGACACATACTTATTTTAAAAATTCATGCAACATCAAACCTGGAAAAAAATGAACAAATCTAATTGAATCAGATTAGATCAGGGGTTCCCAACTTTTTTTGCACGTATACCCTTTTTGAAGAAATTAGACCCCTCCTGTAATTTTTTGTGTCTTAAAAGTTATAAATAACCTTTTTTTTGCTTGTGTAAATATAAACGACCTTTTTTTTGTCTTTGAACTCTTTTTAAACTTACATTGCATAGAAAGCATCGAATTTTAAAACATACAAATTTCCCATAGACCCCTGGTGTACTATAGACCCCTTTCAAATTTCCATAGACCCCCAGGGGGTCCACATAGACCACGTTGGGAAACCCTGGATTAGATCAAATTTTGTACCCAGTCATATCTGCTTGGATCTGATTAGATCTGTTGTTATATTTGATCAGCAGGATCTATTAAGA
Source organism: Sialis lutaria (assembly GCA_949319165.1). Taxonomy (NCBI): domain Eukaryota; kingdom Metazoa; phylum Arthropoda; class Insecta; order Megaloptera; family Sialidae; genus Sialis; species Sialis lutaria. The sequence goes on from OX439241.1 coordinate 22,459,721, forward strand.
AATTTTGTTCCAAATGGATCCGATAATTTTTCCCAGAAAGAAATAAAATTATCTTATTAATTATAACTATAATATTTCCTGTCGAAATTATGATTGTAAAATTCAAATATTTATTAATAGAGCAGTGTTTTAAATAAATAAAAGGCTATAACTACTAAATGAACCATCGATAATAAGGAGATGTTTTTTTTTTATCCACCAATTGGGAATGAAAGATCATGCAATTGATTTGTATTTAAAACATTTAGATAGAAATAACAAATACAAGAAAGACATCAAAAACAATGACCCATGCTTTCTCGCACCTTGAAGTTCTGGAATCCATTAAAAAAGTGTTTTGATGTAAAATGAATTTTGAATGTTAAGCATAAAGTAACAATGATATGAATTTAACACACTGTATTAAATAAATTAATATTAATAAATTTTGAATGTTAAGCATAAAGTAACAATGATATGAATTTAACACACTGTATTAAATAAATTAATATTAATAAATTTTTCATTAGTATTAAGAATTTTGAAAAGCGATACAAATACATAATATGTTAGTAAATTTTTTTTTAAATACTGAATAAAATAAACATACCACTGCTGATAGCGAACTCCTTCCCGCTGATAATGTGATGCAACAAATTCTTCATTTCAAACGGCGACAAATTAAGCAAATGCTCTGATGCCTCTTCCCCGTCACAAATCAAAGTCCTCGACAACTCGGTTGCCATGACCTGAATAATCAAGCCGACCCTTAATCTCAGCATCTCATTAAACAGCTGTGGCTCTGTACGAATGAACATAGCTAGATACACGAGCAGTTCTTGTGTCAACATGGCTGTACTCTCGTCGTCTCCGTACGCTAAGTGGATCACGTGTCGCAGCTCGTTTTCTGGTAGAGGTGCAGTTATGGTATGCTCGTTGTTTGGAGGCATTCCGATCGTGATTTGTTTCTGACGTACGAGTAGGTCAGTTACAGCTTTTGCTAAGTCTTCGACACGTTTTCCTAACATACCTGCAGTGTGACGAACAAGGCCCCATAGTTTTTGTTGACATGCTTTTTCATAAAGACCTTCAAGAAAAATATATACAGTAGAAACCGGTTATAACCACATCAAAGGGACCGGAATTTTAGATCGTTATAACTGATAATTCGATTTTTTAAGGTATTTTTCGGAAAAACTAAAAATTTCATGAAATTCACCGAGCGAAGATAGAAATAACATATACATATACGATATACAGATGCGACACTTAACTTTATTTATTGGAAACATAGTTTGACATTATGAGGTGCGCTTCTGATTGGTTACTCTCCACCAATCATGTACCGTATACGAATATTTGAAATCCACATCTGTTTTCTGTTTATTAGAATTAAACATAACCTACAAAACTTGATGTGTTATGTATTATGTCAAACAATATTTTTTATTGTACAAAAAATTAAATGCACAATTTTGTCAGACAATAAAACACCACGGATTATTAAAGGATAAACATAATATTCTTTCTTTAAGATTAATGACATAAAAAAACAAAATTGTTTTAATTAACGTTAAATTAATTAAATAACACACGTGCAAATAGTATTCCCTATATAAAAAAATTACTATATTTAAAAAAAATAGAAACAAAAGACAATCCGGCGTTAAACCGATAAAATTCTCTAAAAATGTTGTAAACAAAAAGTCATTAAAAGCGGTATTTCAGTGTAAGCGATGTCGTTATAAACGGTATATTATAAAAGGCAATAATATGGGATTCAGTCGGGATTTTCATTCTAAGTCGTTATAACCGGTTTCTACTGTAATTTTTATCTTTTTCCCTACTAATCATAGATTAAAATAAATAAGAATGAAAAATATACCTTTTAATAAATCTTTAACTGTCACAACGTGACCATTTTCCAGCATCCCGGTGTTAAAATCCAATCCCTTTGAATCGACCAAAAACTGCAGAATATCTCCTTGCTCTTCGAGTGACTCAGTCTCCCGCAGCATTGCAAACAACTCCTCGACTTCCGTATCTGCATACTGCTGACCGAGCTGGCTGTGATGTTTAGTCGCGTGTATTTCGATTTTAGGAACAGGGATTGAAATTTCAATATTTGGTATATCCTCTTGCGCATCTTCGGGTGAAGGGCTACGTATTGCTGAACGTGCCGTTTCGGCATTCTCGATGTTAAGGAGGGATTGTTGGCTGATTAAAGATGGCCGACGATCTGTTCCTTCCATTCCAAGAGTATCAGCTATAATTGTTTAAATATATTTAAGAAATAATATAAATATCATATTAAAGCATTTTATTGTAACAAGCTACCTATATATTAAACAAACTAAATCTAGCGATATAGCGATATAAGAAAATACAGTGTAGTTTCACAGTGTTTATAAATATCGTCAAAAGTTCCCGAGAATAGTGGCGTAGCTAAGAGTTGGTGCCAAAATAAAGTAGAAGAGCTTTATAAGATGTAAAAAAAGGTCACGGATGCGCCAAAATCCACATGATAATGAAAAACAAAAAAGGTTTTCAATAACAACAAGGTGGTATTTTTTTCAGTATATGGAGGTAGAACGGAAATATATTTTTAGAGAGGTTGTCAGGTCCTCAGTGTATATGTTTAGGGAGGTCCTATTATAATTTACAAATACAGAACACGGGTGTAGATACAGAGGGTTATTAATAAGAAAAATGACAGAGTTTATAAGAGCTAACTTTTCGGGCTGTTGTTCACATTGTTGTATACAAAAAATGTTATATTACACTTGATGTTTCGATTCTCATTTCGGAGTTTTCTTCAGAAGTGATTCTGAAACTAATTCTAAGAATCGCTTCTGAAGAAGACTCCGACATGAGAGTCGAAACGTCAAGTGTAATAATACAACAACGTGGACAACAGCCTGAAAAGTTAGCTCTTATGGACAACGGCCATGAAAGCCTACAGAAGAAAAAAGAGTTTATTTTTCTGTTTTGAGGGATGATTTCAGAAATAATAGTTATCTCTCAGATTCTATAGCATCAACCCAAGTTTGTTGTAATTTTATTCTTATTAACATTCTGTTAAAATAATATATGTAGAAGTGTTCTTACTTACTAAAAAATCTAAAGTTTTAAAGCAATAAGAAATGCGATAGGAATAGAAATAAAAATTTTATACTAAATAACTTCTAAAAGTTCTATCACCTCTTTTAAATTAACTACAATCATACTGCTAATTTTTAAAACGCATTATTGGTTTTTGGGTTTATTTATCTTCAATTCAGTCAATGCTGAAAACAACTGAGGAATCAAAAATTGTTTCACGATCATCGTAGAAGCTGTATTTAATTGTAATTCATTTAAAGAGGTGTATTTTAAATAAATTTATAGTAACTACTAAAACGATGACTTCTATATAATTTATATAAACGAACATATGACTACAAAATTCTACAGGACTTGTGCGAGAAGCTTAGCATTCTTTTAAAAAATATATCGTGGGGTATAATACACTCACCATAAAAAATATTTTCCTTAAAAATTGTACAATATTCGAATTGCTGTAACTTTGGTAAATTTTTTAACATTTAAAAAGAGGATGCGGAAAAATTTCAAACTTTTTTTAAATTTCAATAACTCAGTGTAAAATAATCAGAAAAAAAATTAAAAAAGCATTTTAAAGCTGAAGGTCTAAGCTGCATTTTTTTACAGTCGCTGCACGCTACCATGAAATTTTTTGGCACTTCTTTAACTTTTTAAGATGTAAATGAAAATAAAATTTCTTGAAAGAATCTTAAAAAAGAGATTTCAATCTTTAATTTTCCTTCTGAAAAATTTAATTGCAATATTTTTTACCAATGTTACAGTAATTTGAATTTTGCATAATTTTTTCGGAAAATAATTGTGAAAATCAAAATTCACACACCATAAAATTTTGTACTCACTTCATTTTATATAAAAACTGTATCTAAATTCTCTATAATTTTCAAACTTACACAAAATCTGATTTTGATTTTCCACTTGCACTGTTTATAATAAATACATATACGTTTTTTATAATTTCAATTTTTTTTAATAGCTTAAATACGTAAAAAGAAATCACAACACTTACAATCGACATTTATAGATCTTGTTTTTTTAATAGCGCCTTTCACTGACATTCTCCTTTTCATTAATTTAGCGCTTTTAGCATAAGCTGTCCTTGCTAGAAGCTGCGATCTGGTTGTGAATGATTTCATCAAATGTTCTTCAAGATAAAGCTGCACTTGAGGATTAAGCCCTATATTATAAAAATGTACAATAATATATTACATAGAAGCTATGATTAGTATCAAGTTAGTTTGTAGAAATAAATACATTACTCACTATCAGGTAAACCGTCTTCTTGGCATCCAAGAAAACTAAGATCTGTAACACAGCTTGTGCTAAGAAAATCTCCTAAGTTGCCCAAAGTTACACGGGTTCCATTAATATAACCGGATTTTAATTTTTTCATTGTCGTTATCATCGCTAACGGTATTTTTCCTTGATCTAAAAAGAATTAAATTTTATGAAACTTAAATAGATCCTTTTATTTGAACCGGTATATCAATAAAACCAAATTGAACGTTAGCAATATGTATAAGGTTATGTTCTTTTATGAAATATATATTATTAGTCAAACAATATACAAAACTAATACATTGTTTACGTTAGTATTGACTTATCACATGCAATGATCAACATAAAATATTGTCCCTAGATAATATCCCTTTATAATAAGACCCGATTTAAAATTTAAGGCATTCTCAGATTTGCTAACATTTTTGTTTAGAAATTTTTGTTCATTCCGTTTTTTTCCTTATTGTTATTTTTATTCTGTGATTTCCCTTCCAAATCTTTTCATCCTTTTTTGAGGACAAAGAGTTTTAGTTAGGTGTTGATGAGTCTGTCAATAAGGACTTCTTTCTTTATGAAAAGAATAAATAAATGATTGTCAAACTTTAAAATTGTTTACGATATCCCTTAAAAACTCCACCACTATTTTCATCTAAACTTTGTATAAATTTATATTTCATACAAATTACTCGACATACATCAGCATTAATTAACTCTATTCAATTCAGAAGAGAAAAATTATAATTGACAATCTAACGAAATCAAACAAAAAGCGTATGAAGAAAGACAAATAGAAATATCTATATAGTATTTAAAAGAATTAATCAAAATCAACATAACACAGTTACCTAAGTGGTTATAAGTAGCCATATAAGTGACGGTAGGCCTGCCAAGCATTTGTTTCCAGCTGAACGTAAGAAAAGCCAGATTTGTAGTGAAGTTACTAGCAAGGAGCGCGCTGTCATGACTCATGTAGTACTCGTCTGTGTCAAAGTTCTAGCGACCGCAAGACATGCAAAAACACGATGTTTTAGAGATCTTAAATCTGTGCGAAACATGCACAAAGGATGGGTCAAATGAAAATAAGTAACAAAACATTCTTTTCTCGGTTCATAAGTTTAAAAAAATCTAAGCCAAATCTTGAATTGTTTAAAACACAATTTTACATTCCTGAGATACTATTAATAAATGTACTTTAACCCTTAGCTGCCACTGTGGGGTAACAGGCTCCCCACATTGTTTCAACTTCAATGTAAGCTGTTTAAATTTTACAAGGTTTTCAATTTTTTAAATATATTAAATATTTTTTGAAGTTATACTTCTTTAGGGACGTTGAGGGTAAGAATTGAGTAATGTAACGGAAATGAAATTAGTAATGTAACGAAATGTTATGCGGTGAATTATGTAGCATGGCACTGACAATACATAATAATTAACACAACTGTAAAGAGTATGCTATATCAAAACAATGAAGGCGTAATGACATCCATAGACAATAAAGATTTTTACTTAAATAACACAACTGTAAAGAGTATTGCCTATATTAATTAAATATTATAATTAAATTAAATTTTTAATTATATTTAAAGCAAACGGCAGATTATTGTTATTAAGATTATTCGTAGTTGTTTTTCAGTCATCCCAAAGAAGTATAACTTCTAACACGTGTACATAAGTACACACTCATTGTTTTTTTAAATAACCAAGTGGGAGTGCAATAGAGAAATTTCATTGAATTAAAATATTCAATAGCTTACAAGTAGTTAGCATTTAAGTGTCTGTGGTACGAGGTGACCCCAGTGTGTCAGGTAAGGGTTAAAATATGTATATGAAGTTCTTTTTGATGTATTGACAGCTTTGTGTAAAAAGGTGTTATATATTTATGAAAAATTCATAAACCAATAGATGAACATATTTAAAAAACTACCACTATTTTAGAAATATAGTTTCTTTAATAAATTTCAAACACTTAATTGTAATTTTGACCCCGCTCCTCACATAAACTCCCACTAATGAAAACGACATATTTTAGCACAGATGTAAGATGAGTTAATCATTTTTCTTTTAATAACGTATATATATTTCATTCACATTGAAAAAATTAAACACATTTATAAATAATACATAAAAGACAAATGATACAGTCAATTTAGGAACAAATGTACAGACATTTTTTAAGCAATAAATATAATTTATAAGTATATATATCGAGTTAAAATTTCCTTGCTAAAATCTATTTTTTCCATATTCAAATATCATATACCAACTATTATAAAGAATTTTCCACAAGCAAAATCAAATTTTTTTACAGAGTATCTATAGATTTTATCTAATTTCTATTCGATTTTGCATGCGAGCAATTTCTTTATCAAACTCGTCATTACATTTCCTATAATCCCAAATATAAATTTTAAATATTTGCCATATCTTTTTTTTATATTCATGCCTAAATTCATGCTTAAATCTTTGAAGAAACTATTTCAAGATCCAGATTATGTAGTTAAAATATTATATCAATTTTTTTTAAATTTATTTATCAATTATAATAAATTGACGTTTAATTAAATTATTATCAAAAAATATATTATTATTATAATATATTATTTTAACTCAATATCGTATATTAATACATTTAGCATAAATATAATATCAACATGAATTCCTTAAAAAGGAAACCGATAGCAGTACTTAGATAAAACATCACAGACTAAGAAAATTACAGTACAAATTATTACGAAAGTTTAGAATATATATATTGTAAATTGGAGAAATTGTAGTTTCTTGTTTTGAGTCACATAAAACTAAAAAGGAGATAAAAAATACTTTAAAGAAAAATTATAAAATCAATTGTTCAAATTTTAATAAAAGTTATATACGACAAACTAGGAAATCTACAAACATTACATTAAAAATCCACATGGCTCACTTAAGGGGGATGGCCACTGTGACGGGTCAAAAAATTGTCAATGTTTGGGAATTTTTTTCACAGATATAACTAATTATTTTTGAATCAGGTAAAGGACATTTTATTAAGTATGAATTCAACTTATTTAATATCAATTTTTATTGAAAAATATTAAATATTTACAAAGTTATGAGCCTCATAGAAGAGTTCTTTTAGGGTTTTAATCAAGACTGTATCAGTCTGAGACTATTAGGCTCTTGATGAAAACTTCTTGTGAAGTCAAAACACGCGCAAGTGAGTTATACTTTTCAGTTTTAAGTGTAAGATATTTGTCAGATAACTTAAAATGTCTGAATTCTATTTTAAGTAAGTGCTGCTATTTTTTAAACAATCACGGAAGATTTCTTTTGATTATACTAAACATATTAACATACGTGAAAACGACAGTTTCAAATGCAAACTACATTTTTTCCGACCATCGAGACACTTTGTATGTTATAAGCGTTAATCATCACAATATGATGTTAGTACAACATTTACAGTGTGATGTAAACGTGTCAAATACCTAAGTGTATGCTGCGGCACGCTATGGCCACAAGAGGACGGCCCAGCATGTTCTGCCAGCTTGATTTCAGAAAATTTATTTCACTCTTGCATATATCAATCATCAGTTCATAATCGGAGGCTATATAGTTACGGGACATATCCGTAAACTAACCACCATTCCAAATTAAAAAAAATTTACATTTAATTTAATTTTAAAAATCAAGCAATAAAAGTATAAGATAATAAAATAATTTAATATTTTCGCAAAGGTCTCTACATGTTTTTTGATTTCTGGGTATTAACTGTCTCGTACAAGTTTAATATTAGTTATTTTACCCAAAAATCAAAGAAAAACTAATAAAATTTTAGAAAAAATGAGTAATACAATAAATAAACAAATAATTATTTTTTTACATACCTGCGGAGTGAAAGCAAATATTTTATCGTGTAGAGTGTAAAGTTTACTTGTACTGAGAATTCCAACATCTCTTGATTTTCTTCCTGATAAACCTAATTTTTGATTCCTTCCTAGAATTGAAAAAAATATTTCTTTTTATATCTTTCGGAAAGTTTGTTAAGGGGTTATATACAGTCAGAATTTAAAAAAAATCGTTTTTTTTTTAAATTTCATTTTCGTAATGTACATATTTACAATATAAATTTCAAGTCAATCCGGCGATTATTTTCGAAGTTACACGCATGTTTGTAGAGACATATTTTCTGGGCCTTCTGACTGTATGTAACCCCTTAAAAAGAACAAAAATTACTTACCTAAATAAGTATACAAATGAGATAAGACCCTAGCTGGCTGTACTTCAATCGGGGCAACTTCTGATATCGTCTGTACGATAATATCATGTTCGGCAAGTTTATCACGGATATCGTTATCCTCGGCTAAAATAACAACTTGTACAACTACATCTGGCTTTTTCTCGGCACATAATCTACGATTCAGTGGATCTAATTCTCCAACAGCTAAATATCCCTATAAAATATGTTATTTTTATACATCCGTAAGGTTTTTAAATGACGGATACATACATCTTGTAATAATTTTCCTAAGATATACAACGACTGACCCCACATAAACGGGCATTGCCCCAAAGGAATCCTTTGCTGACTTCCAGGCTCTCTGTATTCAGCATTGACGAATTCAGATGGTACAGCGTAAAGTTCGGGAAGTAATTTAATGCCGTCCTCGGATTTAATCATTAACTGAAAGTAAATTTAAAATTTAAACAAGTCTCCATTATTATATAATTAAATAAAAACGCACCTCATCAAGCATCCCAGCATATTCCCTGGTATTTTGTTTATCGCCTTTAAAACAATAATCCAAAATCAAGTAGCAGAAAAACAGTGGCCATTCACATTCAATATTTTCAAACATACGTAATTCCCATGGTTCATAATACAGCCGATTAGAATCCTAAAAAAAATCACTATAAATAATAGCCTTTTGTGTATCACAAAATCTTAACACATAAAATTAGTTGCACAATTAAAATCACACTATAATATAAAACGTAATTGTTTAGACTCCGATTTTTGTCTGATTTTCACTGTAGTATAGATCCTACATGTCTGGAGTTAACAGGCAAGTTTCATTCTTTAATTATGAATAGTTTGCAAGCTCTGAAGTCATTCGTTTCTTTTATACACATAACAGATGCCATTTTTGACGTTTGTATAACAGAATAGGTTAAATTTTGATTGAAATTGTTAAAAATCCTAACAAAACTATATTAGGGGGAGGGGGTGTCCGTTAAAGCCGAAAGTCAGTTATATAAAAATAGGTTAAAAAAATCAAAAAACTTTTTTTCTTTTTGTTTGTCCATATTTAAAGGGTAGGGTTGAGAAAATTTAAATTAATTTACTGGAGTACACTAAATGCGTTCATTCACTTCGAGTAAACAAGTTAAACTGCTGTAGAGTTGCGTGAAACCGATGCATTATTATATCAGGGAATCCCCTAACATACTATCACTCCGGTTAGGTGCAATCTACGAGCAGGATGGCACTATGTCTCTAATTCTAGTGCTAGACGTATGACGTAATTATCATGGCCGCTAAAAATTGTTTCTATGTGGCGACACTTGAATTTAAGCACGTATAATAATATTAACAAGACGTTTTTAATTTTTTTACATTTGACCGGATTTTTTATCCGTTATATCGAGGTTTTACTGTATTAAGTCAGGCTTTTATAGATAAAATGTGGATGAAACTGCAGAGAATTTCTATACAGTTAAAATATGTTGATTTTTAGTTAAAATAAATTTTAAAATTTATGATTAAAATCTCTATAAACAGGGGAAAGATAAAATATATATTAAATATCTGGGTGGGGTGCAAGGCACTTAAAAACAGAACCTTTAATTCTATTAAAACACAATATGTTTCACGATAAACATGATAGACATATACAAATTTTTTATACCCTTAAAAAAGGAGTCAGATCTGTAAAGTTTACAAAAAATTAAATACCTCTTTTGGTGTTCGATGGCCATCTCTAAGAAATCTCTTACAGCCATATTTTCCCTGTAGTTTTGAAACTATAGTTTCACGGGTAAGTTGTATCAGTTCTGGATCATCTACTGCGAAAGCTGGGAAACTTATAACTGAGAGTAATCCACTGTCTAGTTCTTTAGAGTTTGATTCTCTTGGTAGCATCGACTGAAATAAATAAAAATTAAACATTTGAGCGATAAGTATTTCAAAATTTTAATTTAAATATACAAACCTGAAGAACAGCTTGGCATTTTTGAGCTTCATCAGCTAAAACATGAATGATACTCGTAGATCCACCTCTGGCCCCGAATAAATCTAATTCATTCATTGCTTCCAAAGCTGCTTTTGCCATTCCGATAGAGGAAGCATTTAGTTCTGGCAAACCGTGGTTAGTTTTATCACCACGTTCCCATATTCCATAATCCTAGAAAAAATTTAGTAGCAAAACAATTATTTTATTTTAATAGTTATATTAACACGTGGTACTTACTGGAGTACAATATGCGCATTCGATATAAAATACTAAATTCTGAATAAAAGCTACTTCATCTAATGAAAATACAATCTGAAGTCCGGATGCTGTCATTTGTGCCAAAATAAGAAGATAAAGTGACGTAGCGTCTATCTGCAAATGACCCCATTCATCATCCCGGACAACAGTTTGCCCGGTGATTGAAGAATATTTAGCGTGTAACGCATCCATAGGATTTTGTGACATTTTAAATTTCTCTACTTTTTCTTTTTGTTGCATCATGGCACCTAATAATCCTGTACAAAAAAATATAAAACGATATAAAACTGCAAAATATTTCAAAAATATAAAAAATACCTCGCATTAGCTTGACACAACTTTGTTCGAGTTCATATGTCTTGGCCCGATCTTCATCTTGATCTGCCATCTTTTTGTAGGCCATTGCAAGGCCCCAAACAGCAAGTATTGAGTATACATTATCACGGACCCAGGCATGGGAATTACTTTGACTGGCTGGGAACAACCCAGTCACTGGATTTTGATGATTTAAAATTAATTTTTGAACTATCCTCTGATAATTATCTAGCCGCACTCCTGAATTACTTCTACTCCTCATTTTTGTATTTTAAATACCCTTTATTTTTGTAAATTTTAATAAACTTGAAGGTTAATCAAATGTCAAAGTTGTCAAGTAAATACACACTGAAATAAACCAATTTAAAATAATGTGGTGTTTATTTATTACATTTATCAAAATATAAATAAGCGAACTAATAAATTATCTCTGCACTTACTAAATATAACATGTCTAATTACATCGCATATAAATAATACTGAAGATATGTACTGAAGTTATTTTTGTAAAGGTTAAATAGGTTAAATTTACACTGTCGGAAATGACAACCACTGTAGAACCATAGCCTTGATTTTAACCTTAAATATTCAAAATGCAAAAGATAGATAAGCATTAATAATAAATAATAAGGATTTAATTATCAACTGTATAAGTTGAGCAATGTTTTTTTATGATACAATTGAAGAAATATTGAAACGCAACGAGAAAAAAAACTTTATTATTGAATATGATGAAACATGCAATATCAAATCTTATTCTCTTTTCGATATACAGGCTGCGTCTATAGATGTTTATAATGTTTTACATACAGAAAATGTATTAAAAAATGATATTATAGGAATCCTTTGTGAACACTGTAGTATTTTACCTATTTTAATTTTAGGGTTCGTTTCAATTTTTTAAATATTTTTTGCAACTTTTTAAATTTAAATACTTTTATTTTGTAGAATAAATCGAAATAATTCAAGTTTTATTTGTATGGACCCAAATGAATTAGAGAAAAGTATAAATATAATAAGTTATTTAAATATAAAATGGGTTTTAAATTATACAAAATCAAATACACTTGAAAACTTTGTATTACAAAGATCATTAAAAATTAATAATGTTACGATTGAGTTATGGCATAATCCACATAATAAAATATCCTCCGATTTTAAAGATGTATGCTATACTATTCAAACTTCTGGTACGACGGGAGAACCAAAAATAATAAAAGTATTAAATTATTGCATTATGAGTAATATATTTTGTCTAAGGTATTATAAATAGTATTGATTTAAAATCTAAAAATAATTTAACAACTTTATATATTGCAGAGAAAAATTCAATATCACGTCAGACGATGTTATTTATTTTGGAACACCTTGTACATTCGACCCTTTCATAGTGGAATTATTTTTATCGTTTTTAACAGGAGCTAGTCTTTTAATTGTTCCAAAAAGTATAAAATTAAACACAGAAACATTGACAAAAATATTATTTCCCGATAAAAATAAAATATATTCAGGTGTTACGTTTTTACAAATGCCCCCATCAATTTTTATGCAATTTTCACACGAGAACATTAAAAACGTAATCTTTGGTGAAAATTCTACACTGAAAATACTGGCTTTAGGGGGTGAAAAATTCCCTATTGAATTTTTATCGCAGTTTTTGAAATTAAAAAAAAATCAAACGAGAATTTTTAATCTTTACGGAATTACTGAAGTTTCTTGTTGGGCTTCAATTTTTGAATTAACAGAAGATTATTATAAAGAAAAAAAAATTATTCCATTAGGTAAGGTGTTAAATGATACTTTAATAGAAATACGAGATGAAAATGGAAAAACGGTGCAAAATGGGGAAGGAGAAATATTTATAGGTAAAAACAAAATTTTAATTTAAAAAAAATATATTTCAGTATTTTAATTTTTAGGAAGCCATCAAAGAATTTGTTTATTAAATCAAGAAATCGAGGAAAATTTAAACAAGCCTATTTTTCGATCAACCGGAGACATTGGAAAAATTGACGTATCAAAAAATATATTTTACCTCGGTCGAAAAGACAACATTATTAAACGATATGGAAATCGAGTCAACATGTCTTTAATTGAAGACACCGTTTCTTCTTATACTCAGACATCTTCTACGTGTATTTGGAACGATGATAAACTAATATTATTTTATGTAGAATATGATAAATCAGTACAGTCGTTAAGAAAATTCCTGTTATCAAAATTACCAAAAGAAGCATATCCGGATATTATAAAAAGTGTTGATTATCTACCGCTGACAAAACATGGGAAAATTGATAAACAATCTATTTTAAAATTAGTAGAAAATGAAAAACAAAATAGTGGATTCGATTCTAAAGAAGTTTTGACTAAATTAATATGTGATTATTGTGGAGTTGACGAGAATGATTTAAAACATAGTTTTCGAGATTTAGGAGGGACGTCGATCATCGCTGTACAAATTATGAACGAATATGAAAAATCGTTAAATAAATCGTTCCCTATGAATTTATTTGGAATGATGTTGGATAAAAAGATCCCAATTAGTGATTATTGGCAATTGCTAATCGAAAACAAATCGATAGATTTTAAACACAAAATAGATTCTAGTAGTTCCGAAGAAAATTTAGTTATAAAAAAGAATCGTAAAGATACCGTTTCGATGAAAATAAAATGGAAAGTTGATCTAAAAGCTTGTATAGATGCAACACCGATAGTTTTCGATTTACGGTAAGAATAGATTATTATACATTTATTATTTTTATTGTACAATATTTTATTTCACAGGTCTCAATCAGTTTCGGTGATCGGATCACATTCTGGTTTATTCATGCTAATAGATAATGCCTCTGGAAAAATTATATCTGAATATAAATTCAGTGATCGGATTGAAGGAACTGCGTGTATTACATCGTGTAAATTATATGCAATCATTGGTTGTTACGATGGATATCTATACTGTTTAAATATCTTAAATAATACACTTAAATGGAAATACAAGACTGGTGAGAGAATTAAATGTACGCCGGTCTTATGTCAGAATAACGAAGCTGTAGTAATTGGTTCTTATGATAAATATGTACACTGCGTGGATGTTCAGGTAATTTATTAAAACACTATAGTACACTAAACATATATATATATTTAACATTCCAATATACATTCTGCCAACAATTAACTATAATTATATTTATTATTTTTTTTTTTTTTTCTAAAAATAATAAAAAAAAAAAACATGATTGGGGTTCCCCTGTGGCATTTTGTGTCAAATTTTTTTCCTGTACATGTAAAACTTAAGGAATTTAGTCCTACTAAAAAAGATTTATTCAACAATCATTAAAATAATGATACGCCATTTTGAATTTTGAAATATTAACAATGAAATATCCATTGTTGAAATCAGTAACTCATTTTATGAAAATTGGATAATTTAAATATTATGAATTATGTAGGTAAGCATGGTATCAACAATACTGTGGAAATTGTGTCTTTTACTTAAATAACACAACTGTAAAGAGTATTGCCTATATTAAAGAAGAACTATTTTTAAACTCGAATTAATACTAGTGCTGCCATCTAGCACTAGTTGAACCAACTAAAAGCGACATTTACATTGATTATTACATCATAATATTCAAATTTCATGATTTATAAGTATGGACTTTGAAATAATATACAATTAAATTTTAATTTGATTAAATAGTATAGTGAAATAATGTTACGAATTATTAAAAAAATATTAGTGTTCTTTATAAATTTATATACATTACATTATTTTATTCATTTAATCAAGTTAAAATTGAGATTATTCGTAGTTGTTTTTCAATCGCGCCAAAGAAGTATAACTTCTAACGGGTGTACATAAGTACACACACTCAATGTTTTTTATTAATTTGTTTTTGTCTTCTAGCTCCTCTTGAACTTTTAGACAGCTTTTTTACTTTATTATTTAAAAAAAATATATTTTGGTTGCCATTTTGATTTTTGTAAGAAAGTTACCTAACTTTGAATTTTGTGTTTATTTATTGAAGGCCAATTATTCTTGTTTTAACTTGACTACAAATTTTACATAATCAAAAGCTGAAACAAAGGATATTTTTTAAAATATTTATTAATTTTTAGTGAATATCGTGTAATATAGCATTTAAATATTTAAAGATAAGAATTATTTGTGTTAAATTGTGTTTTTTAACTCTATAATTGCGGGAACCGTACAATTATTTGATCAATTTTCATGTCTATAGTTCGGTATATAGATAAATATTTTCTTTGTGTAATGTATTATTTCGGAATGATATTCGCGAGTCCCTTAATTATTGTGTAAATGTAGAAACCGGACAAATCTGCATGACTTTGTGTGTGAACCAACAACTACTTGAAATGTATGCTGTAGCGGAAGGCTTAAAACATTATAACCTACGAATAAAGGTAATTTAATTTCAATATTAATTTTTGTTATACAGAATGGATCATCAAAATGGAAAAACAATGTATTCGGTAGCATTACATCTACTCCGTTAGTTGATAATGGTCACATTTATATTGCAACAACTAAAGGCGATTGCTTTAGTTTTACAGAACAAGGAGATTTAATATGGAAAACTACAATTTCTTCCCCTATATTCGGAACTGGTTGTATGCTCCCTACAAAAAATAATTTAATGATTGCGTGGCCTAATGTTAAAGGCAGTATTATTTGCTTTAATGCAAATAATGGAGAAAAGGTAAAAGAATTTAAATTATAAATAGTAAAAAGAATTGTAAAAATGTTTTTTTAGGTTTGGGAATATAACACTAATGGTATTATATATTCTTCGTTGGTTTATTTTAACGGCGGTTTATATTTTGGATGTTACGATGAACATTTATATTGCTTACAAGTTACCGGTTTGACGTTGGATCTTAAATTTAAAGTCAATTGTTACGATAAAATATATTCGACACCTTTTGTATATTGTGACCTAAATAATACAAACTGTATTGTTGCATGTTGTAGCGGTAAGATGTATAATATTAACTGTGATAGCATGGAAATAACTGCATCGATAAACTTACCTGGCGAGTTATTTTCATCACCGTACATTGTAAATAATATAGTATACATAGGTTGTCGTGATAATAATTTATATAGTATAATTCAACATTATGATGTTTAATTGTATTTTTGTATTGTATAAAAAATAAATAACTGAGAAAAATGGTTTCATTTTCTATCTGATTTTGATTGAGGTTATATTTGTCATGTCAAGATTTTAGTAAGGTTAGGTTTCAGTTTGTAGAAATAAAAGAAAAATATAAGTATTCAATAGATTTTTATTTTAAAATTATGTAAAGTTGATTTTCTAATACAAAATCACTCATCTTAGTACAACTTGAACATAATATAATATATAATATACTACAAAAATAATATTCTTTGGTAATGAAACGTGAAATAAATATTCACACATCGTTCCAGTTACGTATTTATACACCGACATCACTCTTCTATATTACGAGTAACAATAATACCTTAAGTAACAAAAAAAAATTATTCTCAGATATTTTCTGAGCCGCCATTATGAGAGAAAACATTCCTTGATTTGTTTTTTACACTATACACAACGTTTTATCTTGACATACAGATATTTGTGCTTCTTGCAAGATCCTTAACCTCGGTCCTAGTGGAATTCCAATTTTTTGTAATCGTTCTTCACTTAAATAAGGTAATTCCACCATTCCGACTCTTTCGTTTTCAAATGCATTAGCATATTTCTGAAAAAAGAATGAAAAATTACATCATAATTATTTTAATTATGTCTATAAATAAGTACACAAATTTTGAATCAATTGACTATAGTTTTTAAAATTAATTGTTGTAAAAATCAGGTACAAGTAATTGTCAATAGATGGCCTATAGTACGATAAAATTTTGAATTGTTGTAAAGTGCAAGTAATTGTCAATAGATGGCACGGTATGATAAAAGTTTAAATTATAATTGTTACAAAATTGCAATGGATTTTGATTTGTGAAATAACCATAAAATAAGGTTCTTATTACCAAAATAGATGTAAAAATGAATTGTTACGTACCTCATAACCTAAACCTTTCAAAAACAATCTCATCAATGGCGGCTCATCTCCAAAAAACTTCGTCAACTTTTTAACTCTGTTTGGATTTGCCATGCTTGGTAAATCCCCTTGATTCGACATACCCCGAGGCATCGATTGCATTCTAGCTGCCGCTAAATTAGTCTGTGTTCTTAATGCTGAGATCTCTTCCCTTATATTTTCCATTTCCTGTATCATAAGATGTTGCGTTCTCATTTCCGATGACAAATGTGCGACAGATCTTGCTAATGTCACGACATGTGATTCAAGCCTTTGGAACCTTTTGTTTATCCCTCTGAGATCTCTGACTTTTTTTCTTTCTTCGTATGCCCTTGCTCGTTTATCTCTTATTGGTCTACTGCTTACTGAGCTGGATGGTAAAGAAGACATACTGCCGTATCGACGTTTACTGAACCTCGGGTCAGACGGTTGGTAACGACCCATGTGTTTCTTTACTCCCAAAAGTTTCAGAACCTTAAAAGATATTCAATGGTAAATAAAATCAAATAATTAAATGCTTTATTAATATTTACCTCGGAATACATATTTTCAAGTCCTTCAAGTTGTTTCCGAATAGTTCTCGCATCTGTTGTACTAATATCTCCATCAGAATCGCTCTGGCCTTCTAGCATTGACTCCATATCCATCGATCTAGTCGTTGTTGAAGTTATGTCTGCTAAATCAAGACCGTATACTAAAAAGAAAAATACAAACGTAAATTATTTATAATATTTTAAATAATTATCACTCGATACTTACAGTGTTTGGCTTTATGTGCAACACTCTCGTGTTTTTTCCCTGACATTCTATGTTTGGTCGATGAGTTCTGCCATCTACTATTGTTGCTAGTACTTGGTAAACCTTTCGACGATTTGCCATAGTTGTCTAACCCGTAATCCGGTTTACTTCCGTATGGTAAGCTATAAATTAAAAGAAATATACAAATAATTTTTAAATTTCCACGTTATCTGGGAAAAACTGAACAAATTTATTTGGATCAGATCAGATTCAAATGAGGAAATCTAATTTTTTAACCAATTTTGATATAATTAAGTCTGACGAGATCAAACTTCAAAAATCCGTGGGGGGGGGGGAGGTAATTTTTTGTTGCAATATAATTTTAATTTTTTGATTGTTTTGTTAAATAATGTATGTTGTTAAATTGGAAGGTGGTTTCTAACCCCCTATTTGACTAGTTAGATCTGAAATTTCACATCAATTACATTCAACTAGATCTGAATAGATCTGATGTAAGTTAGATCCAATTAGATCAGGTTATTTTTTGGATTTAAACAACTTGAAAAATTTAGGTCCAATGAATCTGATCATAATACTATAGTTTGTACACCCAATTCTGTTTTTACACGGTTTTGATTTAACACGGTCTAGAAAAAAAAATTGATTTCGTTTTTAGATGATTTCATTTGATTTAGCATGATTAAAAAAGCTATGTAGTTGATTTAAATTTTAAATAAAAATATTTTTACTAACCGTAATCATCTAGGAATTTTTTTTCTATCTGTTATTTATAAAATATGTAGTTAGGAAATTCCCCTTTCTAATTTATTTTCATAGCAGCTTAAGTATATATTTTAGTCTTGTACGAGTTTTCAGTTCCTAAACTTACAATAATTTTATATTTATGTTACTTTTACTTTAAGAATTGATTTGCCTTTTATTTTTATGAAATAAACTGCATGAATGCAGATAAAAATTTAATTTATAGTTTTTTTTTTGTATGAATCATTTCATTTTACTTATTTTTTACAGGGTGGAAGATTATGAAATTAATACCCTTTTTTTCTATGTACTTCATGTCTTATTTTACAGTTTTTTCTGGAACGTATCTACTGTGTAAAAACAAAATTAGGTGTGTTTTTGATGCAATAGCAATATTTTGTTTAATTTACCTTTGCCCATGTCTATATCTAGTAGAGTTCCGTGGTGTTACATTTGGCGTAGATCCATCACCAGGTGACAGCGGAGGTAGAGGTGGTGTCATAGATGAAATACTTTCACTCACTGTCGAGTTTGCAACTAGAGGTGGGTTGTTACTCTGCAGAGACAGTCCATGTAGTTTTGGTTCTAGAATATGTCTTAATTCTGAATCTACGATATCTACCCATTCCGAATCACGACCTGGAAAAATAAAAATGATTGATACAACTGCTCAGTTAATGTTTATTATTGGTGACAGCTTACAGTATTTTCAATAAACAAGGTAGAATAAACATAATCCCCACTGTACTATGCCCCTCCCTCATAAAATGGACCATAATAAAAACTTACCGGAATTATTATTGTTTGGAACATAATTGATTCCTTGAAGTGGATGATTGTCCGATGAATCAGGGCTTGTATCATCATGTGTCTGCCTTCTCCCACTGCTGTACGCAGCACTGCCTCTACCAGAATCAACATTCGATGACGATTGTCCAGCTTTATCATAATCTGAACTGGTACTCGACCCTGCATTTAGTTTTCTCTGTGGAACATCAACTGCCTTCTCACCTAGTTCCGTTGAAGTCAGTTCTATTCTGTCGTTTTGTTTCCCGATATTATACACCCCCTCTATCTTCCCGATTTCCCCTTCAAGTTTAGCTCTTGGGGTGCCAGCAAGACCTACCGCAGTTTCAGTTTTTTGTTGGTCAGGTTTCGATTCAATTTTTTCATCGTTTTTGAGATCAGTGTTTTTTTTATCGTTTCTTTTTATAAAACCACCGTCGTCACTGTCTTTGTCTTCTCGTCCGTTGTAGCTTTCCATGATGTTACCGTGTGACCCCCTACGGACTGGAATAGGATCTGTGATTTGGGCTGTTGTTCCATTTCTGGATTTTTCATTATCGTCACCTGCTAATTGTGGTTGTGATGCAGCTCTTCTTGCTTCTGTTAAACTTCTCTGTCGTATATTGTCTCTTTCTAGTTGTTGTTGACTTCGAGGCTCTCTTTTATCGTCATCTTGATAAGACTTTCCTAAAATATAAAATTATTTATATTATTTAGGTTGACCGATTGAAAAGTTTTATTAACTACATTATTTATTAAATAAATGTGTTTTAATTTCAATAAAAAATATAGTACAGTGGGGTTCTAAAATTCGATGGTATTTCATCCCACATAAGTTATTGCATACTGAAAATAGTGAAAGCTGAAACAAGAATGAAAATTAGACATAGATCAAAATTAAACATAGAAAATATTTAGAATCACTACTTAGGAAAAATGTAATGTAGAAATGTTATTTTTTTCGTATCAGTAAGAATTTTAATTAATGTTTGCTCGTAAATTAAAATTTCTTTATATTTCGAACGTGTTGGGTTCAAATTTCGGTGCCAAAGTATATTTTTTACATTGGCTTTGAAGTATTTAATTGTTAGTTGATTAGGTAAGAATAAGAATCAGTAATAGTAAAGAAAATTGGAAAAATAAAAATAAATATGTTCTACATAGAAAAAGAATTTATGTAGACAGTTAATAACTAACCCTGTTTCTCCAAAAATATAATATTTTCGGCCATTTGGAACCCTACACTTACGGAAATATACTCTTAAATTTAAGGGTATAATATTTAACTTTCAGTAAATTGGGGTTAATCTTGTTTTGAGATTTCAAAAATCGGCTACGCATAGACTTAGCCACTGTAATTACAAAAATTTAGATTTTTTTTAAATAGGTTCATTAGTCTTTGAGGAATCGCCGGAACCAGGTCGACAAACGGCGATTTGAGAAAAACGCATTTAAAGTTTTCTGAGGGTCATAATCGGCCGTGCTATCTGGCCTCACTAAATTGATTGTAACTCACAGTCATGAAATTTTCGAAATAACTTATTTTTTTACATATTTTTGAATATAATGTATACTTTAAAAAAATGCATAAAAAATCGATTTTTTCCGTCACAGCGGCTTTACCCCTTAATATATGAAAATGCAATTTCAACAACCAAAACTGGTTTAATTTAACGTATTATAAAATAATTAATTAGCATGAAAACATGCTTAAGTAACGTTTTGGACCCCCTGCCCTCTCGCCGCGTAAGGTTTTATGGATGCTCCCTAACTTAATTTAAAATTTTGAAAGAAAATTTTAATACATTTAGATCCGGTATTATAAAGGGGCTAACAAATTTGCTAGCTAGCTAGACCTCACAAATGAGGTTATTAATTTTGTGATAGTATCTATTATAGTATGGATTTGCTACGGAATTTAGATCAGTGATGATACTTCAACGTATTGTAACACAGTTGGCGACTCAGACCGTATAAAATAATTTTCATAATATTACCACTGTTTTAATACCGTTGGTGTTTGCATTCAATGCGTGCGCGAAAGTTGTCAAAGTCATTAGAAAACTCCAAGAGAACTGTCATATAAGTTTGATATCTCATTTGAGAGTGGTAGTCTCTTTATAATACCGGACATTAAGATGTTAACACCGAAATTTTGATGTCAAACTTTAAATTTAAGAGAATATTATCGTAAAGGTAGGTATAATAATACAAATTAAACATAATCTTACCATCGCCATACTGCCTCGGCATGAAAGACGGATCAGGTGGAGTTTGCTGCATTCCATATCTATTAAAAGGCCTCTGCTGTACTTGCGCCGGTAACGCTGATGCACTATTATGGTAGTACATCTGTTCCTGATTTCTATTCGATCCCGATGGGTATCCCGACCCATGGTACTGCGAACTATTCTGTTGGTACTGCATCTGCATTTGATGCTGATGCATCAGAATCTGTTGCTGCAACTGTTCTTGTTGGATCTTTTGTTGCTGTAATTGTTCTTGTTGGATTTTCTGTTGCTGCAACTGTTCCTGTTGGATCTTCTGTTGCTGTTGCTGAAGTATTTGCTCTTGGTGTATCTTTTGCTGCTGCAAATGTTGTAATTGCTGTTGTTGGTGTTGTAGGTTCAGACCTTCTCTTTGGGTTTGTTCTGTACGGGGTTTGCCGTAGATTCCTTGTTCGCCGGCTGGTGGTTTCTTTAGGATGCTGGTAATCTGGCGTTCTTCGCCGCCGTCTTCTTTAACGCAGTCGATGCTTCGTGTGCTCTTGCGAAGCTCGTCGGTTACGTTGTTTAGGCCGATGTCTTTTTCTAATTCTTCTTTACCTTAAAATATATTTTTATATTATTTTTAATTTTATACCGGGTGGATACAAAAAAAAATTAGGGACACAGTAGCCGCCAACTATTTATATTACATTTGTATACTATTGTAGCGACATTCGCGACATCTCACACGTTCAAATTTCTTAAATTTTATTTTTAATATTTCGTACTATTTTATTTAAGTTTGCCGACAACTTATTTACTTTTACAACGTGTCTAGACTTTTACATTTTTCAGCAAATTCTTTAATCTTTCTTAATCCTCTGTAGTTTATTAGTAACACGTACGCTTGGGTATTTCCGGTCGGCTAACGTCTAATTTATCCTAAGCTCACTAGTGCTAGGGTCAAAGTAGATGCCGCCTTTTGGATTTCCCCAAGCAAACCACTTTCTATTTTTCCCCTTCTCTAAATATCTCTCGCTATCCTTGTCTAACGATCCTGTGACAGGATATTTCATTTTGCAAAACAAGATACTTGGTCTTCGCTCTTAAGACAGTAAACATCTCGCTGCAGTACTCTCGCGCTCGCTACATTACAATACATTACATCAACTTACAACAATCATCATTGTACTTTCAACAATAAATAAATATACATACAAAACTACTAAAGTGTTATAATTTTATAAATATCGTTTGTCCCGTACACCAGTCACAAAGTGGTGACCCCGACGTGATTTGTCCGCGCCCTATGTAATTTTTTCGCGACCGAAGTGATACCTACATAGTGACAGTGACAATAAAAAAAGTGACTTGTGCATTCAACAAACTCAAACTATAGTGCAACTGACGATTTTTTTAAACGGTGTTTCGTGCCATCGACCAAGTGACAAGCGAGATGAACAAAGATATGGCATTAGAAATAACAGTGAGTGCTCCCGCGGAAACTGCAACCAAATGCGTAACAACAAGTTCGATACAAAAATTTTTCGGCCATGACTCATAAGTGGCACTACTACGGGCAGTCGTTAATGGCGACAGACGACACCTGCCCTACGACATCGCGCCACACCATCATCACGAACACGACTACCAAGACGCAATTCCAGTGAACACGCGAAAACAACGACTCACAGACTTACCTACCCATATCACCTCGCAAGGACAGGTGACTGAGTTTCAAGTCTCAAGAGTTCAAAAACATCTCTGGTTATCACAATTGGACAAGCGGAATCACCGACTCCTGGACCTACTCACCCATATCACCTCTCAATTGGAGATGACTGAGTCTCAAGTCCTAACAGTCACGGTCGCCTCTGGTTCATCGCCACATATCGAGGTACTTCCCAAGCTTCCAAGCAACACGACCAGACGATACACCAAACGCAGTTCACCAAACCACCAGGTACACAATTCTCTGATTACACACGACTACGATGCATCCATCGCCGCACACGCCGCCGAGGTTGTTTCAGTCACCCGAATCGTGACCCACGACTACGATGCATCCGTCGCCGCACACGCCGCCGAGGTTATTGCAGTCACTCGAATCGTGACCCACGACTACGACGCAACCACCGTCGTACACGCAACCCAGGCTTTTGCCAACAAGCTCATCGTGACTCAATTCATAACGCATACGCCGTACTATCTCGCTATGGCTCCCTCAGTCATCATCACTACACCTGGACAACCGACAAACAAATCGACAAGCAACCAACAAACAAATCGACAAGCAAACCAACAAGCACTCTAAGAATCGAACGAACAAATACGCAAACAACGACGAAGAACGCAATAAAGAAACAGACGACGCATCAAGAGCTCCAGTCTTTCCCGCCCACCGGCCCGAAATTCAGCCAGACGGAGGACGACGAACACGGCCAGGTAGACGCGTCCGCTTCACGGACCGTCTACAGATAGGTTTTTCGTGATTTAAATCACTGGCAGGGGGGTACTGTAGCGACATTCGCGACATCTCACACGTTCAAATTTCTTAAATTTTATTTTTAATATTTCGTACTATTTTATTTAAGTTTGCCGACAACTTATTTACTTTTACAACGTGTCTAGACTTTTACATTTTTCAGCAAATTCTTTAATCTTTCTTAATCCTCTGTAGTTTATTAGTAACACGTACGCTTGGGTATTTCCGGTCGGCTAACGTCTAATTTATCCTAAGCTCACTAGTGCTAGGGTCAAAGTAGATGCCGCCTTTTGGATTTCCCCAAGCAAACCACTTTCTATTTTTCCCCTTCTCTAAATATCTCTCGCTATCCTTGTCTAACGATCCTGTGACAGGATATTTCATTTTGCAAAACAAGATACTTGGTCTTCGCTCTTAAGACAGTAAACATCTCGCTGCAGTACTCTCGCGCTCGCTACATTACAATACATTACATCAACTTACAACAATCATCATTGTACTTTCAACAATAAATAAATATACATACAAAACTACTAAAGTGTTATAATTTTATAAATATCGTTTGTCCCGTACACCAGTCACTAAACTATTATATTTAAGGGTTGATTTTTATTATAAACTAAATTAACTAATCCATTTTTCGGTATACAATGTCTTTCCTTAGGAAATAAGCCAAATTTCATTAAAATCGGTTCAGCAGTTTAACCGTGAAAAGGTAACAAACAGACAGAGATAGGGTTACGTTTCTGTGTGGCTTATATACTCGGGAATTACTGAACCGATTTTAATGCAGTTTTCACCAATAGTTGGACAATTTTTCTGTGTATGTTCGTGGCCATTAATATTTTATGAAAACCTGAGATTTATATCGCAGCATACAAATGTCATTTATATGTATAAAATCATAGTAGCCATGGAATACAGAATTCTATAATTATTGTTTGAATATTTTATTAATTTATAGTACAGGCAATAAAGGGGAAAATTGCCCTGTTTTTGGAACAAATTCGAAGTGCGATGAAATTTGGTACCCATGTAGTATATATTATAGTACGTCTGTACACAAAAGTCTCTATCTATAGGCCTTGTGGACATTTTTTAGAGCTCTTTGAAATTTAATTTTGTTATTCTTGAATAACTTCAAGACAAATAAAGATACGGAAACATACATTGTATAAAAATTTTCAAAAATGTTTGCTTTTCAACAATATTATAAAATTTATTCCAATGCGTGCACCTAAATTGTTGAAAAGATGCCGTGAATCCGAAAATTAAATGCGTTTAATTAAAAAATTATGTTTAAATGGATTTTTATTAGGACATAATGATTTTGTGGATATTAACATAATTCTCAAAGTGTGACATGCATATTTTGTTCCATTTGCGTTAGTATTGGCAGATGTTTATTTTTTTATTTTTGCAATTTAGATTCAAATAATTTTTTTTACCTGTTTTAAATTTACTCGAAATAATCCCCCGTATCGTCTGGTACGTCTTGGTCATACCCTTCGTGTTCTTGGCCTCCTTCTGCGGCGGGTTCGACTCGATAGTCACAGCTACAGTGTGAGTGTTCCTGTGACCGTTCTCGTGTGGTGTAAAAGCGGGCTCGCTCTGTCTGTGCCAACTGCTCTTTGGTACTGCCCCTGTAGACGGGCCTGGGGTGCTCTGCTGGTCATTGTACGAGTATATCATGTCTTGGTGGTACTGCGCCGAACGGTACTGCATGTTGTCGCCATTGGATGCTTGAGGTTGTTGTGCACTGTGTGGTTGTGATGTAGAATAATTCTGGAAGTAGAACAAAATGTTATTAAAAATAATGTAATATAGTAAAGATGGCTTACAACTATTTTTTTGAAATGTGTGTTAATCAAAATACTGATTATGTATTTGAACTGTATATTAGGGTGATTCATTTCCGCAAAACATTTTTTTTCAAGGTCCTCAAGCAAAATTTTAATTTACATATAGAAAAAAAAATTCTCACCAAGATTGAGCTCTTAATTCCTATTTTAAGTACTTGCAATTTAAACATGAAGTTTTCCCATTTAAAATGCATGTAAAAAAATGTTTTTTTTTCAAATTTCTAATGCTTAGACACCTTTTATTATATTGGGAATAGGTTTGATGGACCTTACGGGAAATTTCACGCTCTTTAAAATTGCCTTAGTGTTTTTTTCTGTAACTCACACTGGTTCGCCAGTAGGAGTCATCTAAATACAGTTTTTGGAATAAATTTTTTTTCCATTTTTTTTAGCAAACCGCAAAAATTAGGAAGAAAAAAAGAGCTGACTCGTAAAAAATATTTTTTTTTACCAATATTTAATGAATTTACAGCCATTTTTAGGCCTAAAAACGCAAGAAATTGATAAATACTAACTAATAATGCTGCATATACACTAAGGCAATTTTAAAGACCGTGAAATTTCGCGTAAGGTCCATCAAACCGATTCCCAATATGATAAAAGGTGTCTAAGCATTAGAAATTTGAAAAAAAAAAATTTTTTTACATGCATTTTAAATGGGAAAACTTCATATTTAATTTGCAAGTACTTAAAATAGGAATTAAGAGCTCAATCTTGGTGAGAATTTTTTTTTTCTGTATGTAGATTAAAATTTTGCTTGAGGACCTTGAAAAAAAATGTTTTGCGGAAATGAATCACCCTACTGTATATATGCTTGTTTGTTTGTATGCAGACGAGACGGAACTTTAGGCTCGTCTTGTCAGTATTTAAATGGTATCCATCTCGTTCGAATTATCATATTTTCTAAGGGGGGAGGGGGTTGGGGTGAAACCAATGGCTCACCATATAAAATAGACGAGTAAGCCCAAATTTTGTAAAAAGCTAACAAAATTATAAGAAGTTTTAAAAAATAAAATATATTTATAAATAAATTTTACATTTCGGGTGTAGGTAATTCCTTTACTCGTATAATGTTAATTTTTTTGACGATATCTTTGCTCACAGGTGGTGAACCAATTCAGAATTTTTAATGGAACTATTCTTGTAAATTTTTTTTAGTTATTTTTTTTACAAAAAAAAAAATGGGTTTACTGGTGCTATTTAAAAAAATCCGAAAAATTACACGAGCCACGCATTTTTTTCTAGTGTTCTAGTTTCTGTTGCTCCCTGAGAAATACTTTGTTGCAGTAGTTTCCAAACTTTTTCGATTTGCGGTACTTTTTTTTGAGCTAAGGGTTTCTTATGGCACCCTACCTTATGTCAAAGCACGACTAATCATAAGTTAAAAATACAAATAAATAAAATAAAACATCAGAAAAAATTGTAATGGACATTTAATGAACAAGTCAAATAACTGCATTGATCATCAATTTTATTCATTTGAAACGAATAAAATAATTATTAAAGTTTTTGCAATATTCTGCGGCGCTTCTGTGAAGACCCCGTGGCTCCCCAGGGCGCGGTGCCTACGGAGGACACTTTGGGAATCAATCTTTAGTGTAATTTTTATTTCAAAAGTAATCTGTTTACAGAAAAACATTTGATTCAAGCGTCGCTCAGTTTGGATATTATTATTATATCAGTTACGATATTTTTACAAGCTTTTACTTAACTCAAATGCTATGTAACTATGTATGAGACGGAACACAAATCTTACGACCGTTTTTTAACTAACTTCCCGTCGTACGATTTTCGTCAAATTTTCAAATATGGTGTATTCTCCGTGACAATGCACTTTTTTATCATTTTTATAGCTATGTTATTTCATTATAAGGTCTTTTTTGATGTATCTAATATAATAAAATATCCTGCCTGCGCGATCAAGTATTATTTCATAATTCAAATTATTTCGTAACCATGGTTTGCTTCGACAATAACATTAAATTATGTTTTGTCAAAATATTTTGCAATATATTACTCATAATACAAATAATTCATAATAATAGAAATGATAATTATTATTGAAGATTATAAATTATAAATTGAAGAAAATTATTGAAAAATTATCGAATTTTATATAAATATCAGGTATGTATTATAAATTTTATTTGTAGTGATTATATTGACATATAGAAAAGATTTAGCCGTTTTAGCTTTATTTCTTCATTTAAATGTATGTATACATAAATATGTATTATAGTATCTCATTTTATTGTTATTATATCATCCTATATGCATACATGTAATGTATATGTATTATATTGTTATGGCATTATTGAAAAATATTAAATATAAATTAATTTATGTTAGTGTAATTTTGTAGATCTAAATAGGTAGGTATTGTTTTTCTAAGGCCTGGTTTCTCAATATGAGTTTAAACCACATGTCCCAGTTAAACTTAAGATTAAACTATAAATTTGTTTCTCAATGTCCAGTTAAAAATTATAATTAATCTTAAGATTAACTTTTAACTGACAGATGAAAAAATTTATTTTTCTAGCCTAAATATTAACTTATTATCCAACTTCTTTTACATTCTATAGTAGCACTATATTCTTTTATTAATTCTAGTAATGTACCCTGTTCTCTTTTATTGAAAATAACCCGTTTTTATCACATTTAATATAATAATCAGAGGTTAATTTTTAGTTTGACATAAAAATGCCTCCATTTAAACTTATATTGAGAAACATAGTGAGGTTTAAACTGGACATAATCTCCAGTTTAAACCTAGGATGAAGATTATTTAATCTGAAGTTTAAACTCATATTGAGAAACCGGGCCTTAGAGACGCGAGTCTAACTTTACAATGGAGGAGGGGGTCATGGTCTGTGAAATAGACAAAAAAATTTACTTTAGTATATTTAATAAGCATTTTTCTATTTAATTTGCTTTACTTTTTAGGTTTGTGTGGGGTGTCATTTCACCATGCCCCCTCCCCTGGATCTGCGCTTCATTTCTAAAGAAGCGAATATACAATCAAATTTTTAGTGTTCATTTTAAAATAAAAACTAACGATTTTTTGACGTATTGTAATAACAATACTTCCATTTCTTCGAACATGGAAGTAAAAAGGGTTTTTAGTCTTATGCAGACCCTGAGAGAGCTTCAACGTAAGGACATTCCAAACAACTTTCGTACTAGTAAAATTCTTGTTTCTTCCTGATATTATTTAGTATTAAAAACCGTGAGGTTTTTTTAAGTACGTTTTCTAAAAGGTGTGTTTTTTTGTAGTATATTTATGTTTTTTAAATAATCTATTAAAAATAGTATTAGTATCAAAAAATGTAAAAATGTAAAGTATAAATAATTTTCGGGACGCCGAGGCCCCTGATACCAGGACCCGGGCCATATGGCCCTCCTAGCCCCCCCCCCCTATCTGGGCCTGGTCTTATGATGCAATGAATATAATATAATATAGTAAAAAAATAAATAACTTTAGACTAAAAATGGATAAAATAAAATTAGAAAAAAAATTTTTTTTAAAAACAAGCTTTTACATATGCACTAAAAAGTAAAAAATAAGTTTTTTTTTCACAAAGTCTTCCAGAATTCGTATGACTAAAAAAGCTTGTGGCGTTCATTTAATATTTAATGTAATATTTAGAAATATAAAAAATGTCGAAAATATCAATATTGGAAAAATCTATAGTAGATCAAATATTAATGTAATGTTGATACTAAATAAACCTGAAACTCAATGTATGTTAATGTTTTGAAATATTAATTTATAAAATAGATAAGGTAGTATTTCTTTTCGGTATTTCTTAGCCCTTTTTCATATGATAAATCTTGAAGCCAAAATATTCCTGTAGTTTATATCAAATTATCCAGGAATTTAATGTACAATTAAATAATATTAATTGAAAACATTCATTTAGGTTGAATATAATTTCAAAATATTCACAGGATATAATATTTTATATTATATTTGATATAAATTATGTACATATATGGAATTTTATGGAATATTTCGAAATATTCATTGAAAGTAGCTAATGTAGTTTTTCCATTGAGAAACTCTTAGCCCTTAATTCTATTTTGAATCTAGAATTCCAAATATTTCATGTAATATTTTGAAATAATAATTTAAGGTAGATAAAATACTGTTAAGACTTTTTTCCTATGTTGAATCTAGATTACTAAATATTTCTTTCATGTGCGATAAATTAACCAGGAATTTAAAATACTAAATTACACTAGCAAAAGGTTCTTTGTCCTATTTGAATCTAGATTTCCAAATATTAATGTATACATATATGATATGTATATATACATTATACAATATTATACATATATGCATTTTAACATAATATTAATGCAATTTAATGGAAGATTTCAAAATATTAATTTATAGTAGAAAATGTAGTTTTTCCTATATTGATATTTTCGACATTTTTTATATTTCTAAATATTACATTAAATATTAAATGAACGCCACAAGCTTTTTTAGTCATACGAATTCTGGAAGACTTTGTGAAAAAAAAACTTATTTTTTACTTTTTAGTGCATATGTAAAAGCTTGTTTTTAAAAAATTTTTTTTTTTATTTGTGTTTTTTATGGTATTTTTTTTAATGAGAACCCATATTTTTTATAAAATTATAAACTGTTGACTAATACCACTTTAAAAAAATAACAGTCCAATATGCTTTATGGTACCCCCCCCCTTTTCCCCTACTCAAGATTCATAATATTTCTAGATTAACATGTTTAATATAATATAAAATTGCATTAATAATAATAATTTTATTGTATTCACATTAATTTTAATTCAATAATAACAATACATCTACACATAAATAATTAAAATTGTAAATTTTATTACAATTCACTGAGAAATAGAATGTAAGATAAATACATTCAATTTTACATTCCATTAATATAAGATTCCTCCAACTGACTTCATATATTAATTATAAGCATTGTATATATTCATTATCTGAATGCACTATACTTATATTAATTAGTGTAGTGTAATTTCGTATCATATTATCACGTACAATTAAAAATAATAGGCGTGAAGGGGGGCAATGCACTTAGTAGAGAGAAAAAGAGAGATAGGCGTATGTATGTATGTAGATCTGTATGTAAATCTCGTACCCACTATGTTTATTTTTAGAAGAGAAAAAAAATAAGATCTAATTCTAAGTATCTATGTATGAGTAAATAACTTTGTAGGGTATATTAGAATATAGAACTAACAAATAAACGGTTTAATTGTCAACACTGGCGCGTTATGATATAGTCAAGGGCGTCAGATATTGTTTCACCCCCCTTCATTTTTGAATCCAGAATTTTTAAAAATAATTAATTAATGTTTTTTTTTTGCTCATCAGATTATTTTCGTTACCTTATCTTAAAAAAAGTCTCGTTGCCCACTCCAACTCGAAGCCTAAAGTTGCTGGTCGTCAGCATAAAAAAATAAAGTATAATGTCGGTATACCGAGAAAACAAAACAGAAACACGGTGTTTTTATGACAAAAAAGCAATAAACCCTATGCATTATTAAATACGAAGTATTTTAAAGACACGATGTTTCTGTTTTGTTTTTCGGTGTAAACACCGCATAAGAGCTGTTATTTTTGAAGATTTGTGCTTTTTATTTAAATATATATCGACTAGTTGTTTACTCGCGGCTTCGCTCGCGTTGTATTAGTTTTCACGAATATTTATATAATTTATAAAATCTAGCACACAATGTTTTATTTATTATAATAAAACATGAAGTATTTCGATTATATTATTATTAAAACAAAATAAAAGTTTAATAACCTGTCCTCACCCCCTTAGGGATTGAATTTCGAAAAACCGTTTCTAATCGGGTGATTACGTCATAAAAGGAAGACACCCTTAATTTTTAACTTTTCTAGGTCCATAGATTTGGACTGTGTGTTGATGAGTCAGTCATTCTAGATATCAGACTATAATTAAGATTAGCATGAGCATAAACTATTTTATTTTAAATTAGACTTATTATTTGGCTTTTAGTTAGTACGTTTTTGAAGGGACTTGGGGAGGGGGGGGGGCACGTAGGTACTGACGAGAAAAATGTACTAATGAAATATTTTAACATGGGGTCTTTTTGAAAGAATGCCGGGATCTAAAAAACCTACGAGCGCTAACGAGGTTTCACTGTATAATATTGGACCATTTTTAAAATAAACTTTTCAGAAAATATATTAAAAAACAATTGTATTATAAACCCTTACGAAATCCTTAGGATGTCCTGAGCCCCTTATATCCTTTTATACACACACAAATTTATTAGGATATAAATACATCATAAAACAAAACCGTATTTAAAATAAATTGAAAATGAATCAAATGTCATTAAAATGAAATTACCTTATATCATTTTAAATAATTTAAAATAAAATAAATTTAAAGAATCGAGTATATAATTAATAATAAAACAAAACACATTGTTAACTAGTTAACTGTACACACATTTTAAAATTATTCTAACAGTTTATAATTAATAATAATAATAATAATAAACTAAATCGCATATAATAAAACAAAATTAATTATATGTAGGCGCATCCAAGGATAATATTATATGCGAAGTCGATGGCAGCACAAGCACAACTAAACTAAAAAACGTTTTGTTATAAATAAATCAAGAACTCACTGGAGCTTTTAATCCAAATTCCACCATTTCAAATGCACCACATAAACACAAAATGGACGTCTACTAAGCAAGAAGTAAAAAGAAGTACTGAAGAACAATACAACAGATTTGAATAAAAATTCCATCAGATTAGTGTTTTCCGTTTGTCTTCGACCTTATAGTCAACGCAATAAGTGCCAACAATAAAGATAGCTACACAATTGTAATAATGAACAAGTGCTCCCACCAGATACGTACCAAGGGGTGTACAAGTGATTGAGGCATCAAAGTTATGGGATATTTGTTCTTGGTTAAAATTAAGACAAATTAAAATGGGCAAAATAAATATATACATATAAAGGGTCCCTATATTTACCACGGGCCCTCAGACTTCCACCAGAAACGTATTAAGGGGTGTACAAGTGATTGGGGCATTAAAGTTATGGGATATTTGTTTTTGGTTAAAAATAAGACAAATTAAAATGGGCAAAATAAATATATACATATAAAGGGTCCCTATATTTACCACGGGCCCTCAGACTCCCACCAGAAACGTATTAAGGGGTGTACAAGTGATTGGGGCATTAAAGTTATGGGATATTTGTTCTTGGTTAAAATTAAGACAAATTAAAATGGGGAAAATAAATATATAC
This sequence comes from Sialis lutaria, assembly GCA_949319165.1. Taxonomy (NCBI): domain Eukaryota; kingdom Metazoa; phylum Arthropoda; class Insecta; order Megaloptera; family Sialidae; genus Sialis; species Sialis lutaria. The sequence continues at coordinate 22,493,092 of OX439241.1, forward strand.
CTATATGAAGAGTCCTCATATTTACCACGGGCCCTCAGACTGGAATTTTTTTTGATGAAAATTTTTAAATCAGAAAAAATATTGTCATTTATGTGGGGGCCCTGTTTTTTTTTTGTTTAGATGGTAAAATGCAGTTTTCTTATGGGGTATACTAATAACTAGGGCATAAAATGGTGGAATGTTTGTTATAGTCGTTTTTTGGGACACAATTTTCAAGAACAAATTGTAATTTAATAAAAATGGGGAAAATGTAATTTACCAAAAATATTTAAGTAATAGACCAGAGCATTAAGGTCTTATTGGATATTTGGACACAAAAATATGGTAGACACGGTTTAAAATATTTTCAGTTAATTATTTTTAATTAAATGATAATACAGGCCCACAATAAAAGGTTTTGTACTCAAACTTAGACTATATTTTACTATATATTTTTGGGCGCTGATTCCCCACAAAAATTGCAAAAATATAGAAAATTTAATCAATTTAGAGAGCCTTAACGGGCCATGATAATGTCTCAGAATTTTATATTCAAATCGAGTTATTTAAGATTAAAGCAAAAATGATACTTTTCATTTTGAATGCTCATTAGGCATATTTGCAAATCGGAAAGCCTTTTCTTCATAACTTAATCAAAAATGGCTGTACAGCGATAAGAAAAATAAAATTTAAGAGAAAAGTCTGATCTATAAATGTAATTCAATAGATTTGGTCAAAAAAAATAATGACGGCCCATGAAGTTTCTCAAAATTGATTTACTTATACGTATTTTCTTTGTTTTATAATTTTTTTGATGATAATATTTTTTTAAAGAGAGGGGGGGTCAGTGAGTTTTTTTTATTATCAAATTAATTTTCAGCACCCAAAAATATATGTATAAAATATAGTCCAGTACGACTTTTTTGAGGGTCTGTCTTATTAATAAATTATACTATTTAGTATCATTTTTCTTTCACCTCTTTTAATATAAAAAATTATTTTCCAAATTCAAAATATACGTATTTACCTACTTCTATTTAAGCATTGATTACTTTCGACAAAAATCCATGTTTTGTAAACATTCAATCCCCTAAAACCCCCAGGGATACGCGTACCACATTTTGGGAAACACTGAACGAAAACATCGATTTGTTTATACTTAGATACCAGCATTAATTCTTTTTGCATCTGAATTGTGTCGAAAAATCATTTTTTACATTTAATCAATAAAAATTAAATAGGTACTATAATTATTGTAGACCCTAGGACTAAACCCCTTATAAATACGGTCCTGTAGTCGAGTTTTAGTTATGCTTGGTGTTCACCCAAGCAAAATATATAGTTCCAGGTACGTATATGTGTGTGTATGGTTGAAATTACAATGAAATATGTTAAACAAAAGAATGGGTTCCCACCATTTTGAGATCGTTGAGAATTCATAATGTACATTAACCCAATCCATGAACTTTCAGTAGCAAAGCAACGAACTTTCATATATAGAAAACAACCTATATGAAGATTATTCTGGGTGTAAGCCAAGTCTTAATTGTCATTGTCAACGATTACACTGAAAAACAAAAAATATAATTTTTAAATGTGATATATATTTAATGCATCCTAACTTCAGAGGAGGCTGAGGTGAATTTTCAGCAACAAACTTTCATTATCCTGGGTGTAAACCAAGTCTTAATTATACTAACGATTAAACTGAAAAACAACAATTTTTTTTTAAATGTGAGATATATTTAATGTATCCTAACTTCAGAGGAGGCTGAGGTGAATGTTTAGCAACGAATTTTATTATATAGAAAACCTATATGAAGATTATCCTGGGTGTAAGCCAAGTCTTAATTACCAACGATTACATTGAAAAACCAAAAATATATACTAAATAATCCTAACGTCAGAAGAGGCTGAGTTGAATGTTTAGTAACGAATTTTCATATATAGAAAACAACCTATATGAAGACTATCCTGGGTGTAAGCCAAGTCTTAATTACCAACGATTACATTGAAAAACCAAAAATATATTTTTTAAATGTGATCCTAACTTCAGAAGAGGCTGAGGTGAATGTTTAGCAACGAATATTTTCTTATATAGAAAACCTATATGGAGATTATTCTGGGTGCAAGCCAAGTCTTAACTGTCATTGTCAACGATTATACTAAAAAAACAAAAATATATTTTTTTAATGTGCGAGATATATTTAATGTATCAGATGAGGCAGGAAAATCTTCAGCAACGAATTTTCATATATAGAAAACCTATGTAGTTTATTCTTGGTGTAAGCCAAGTCTTAATTGCCAACGATTACCTACACTGAAAAACCAAAAATATATTTTTTTAATGTGCGAGATATATTTAATGTATCAGATGAGGCAGGAAAATCTTCATCAACGAATTTTCATATATAGAAAACCTATGTAGTTTATTCTTGGTGTAAGCCAAGTCTTAATTACCAACGATTACCTACACTGAAAAACCAAAAATATATTTTTTAAATGTGATATACATTTAATGCATCCTAACTTCAGAGGAGGCTGAGGTGAATGTTCAGCAACGAACTTGTGATAATTATCCTGGGTTTAATTAAACCAACGTTTACACCCAAAATCCAAGAATCTTTTTTTTTGTAAATGTGAAATATTATATTTAATGTATCCTTACTTCAGAAGAGTTTGGTGAATATTCTTTCACTAAAAGAACGAGTGATACTTAAATGTTGCAGCATAAACATTTTAATCTGTTTTTATATGAAAAAGGTAAATAAATATTGGAATTACAGTCGTCAGGGGCGTACGATACTACATTAATAGTATATTAAATAACATTTATATGCAAAACAGGGTTTCTCCACTTACTATATACTTATCTAAATGTGTATTCCACTATAACTTACAATACTTATAGATAGTATAATGTATATTGTATATAGGTAGTCGATTAAGATATTTAATTTAAAAATTTACATGTACTTATGTATATGTTTTGGTACCTGGTACCTGCATATGTCATACATTGTGTTGTTTTTTTGAATGACTCAACATTTAAAATTACTGTATTGTTTTATATAAATTTTTAATGAGAAATCTTTCGAAATCATGTTTATTAAATAGGTAGGTACTAGTGCATTGGTCCCGGTGTTACCCGGGTTAATATCTACACAATCATAGTCACGTAAATTAATAAAATATTGAAACTGTAAATTATAGATTTCTGTATTCAATGGCTACTATATTTTTATATAAATGACGTTGTATGCTGTAACATCATGGAAATAAAACACGATTTGGTAAAGATTTTTTTATTTTTTTGATGTTAGGTAAATTTTAGGTTTTCATAAAATATTAATAGCCACGAACATGCTCACACAAATGATCTAATTATTGATGAAAACCGCATTGAAATCGGTTCAGTAGATCTCAAGTATATACGCCACACACAAATAGAGATTAAAAAGAATAAGATAATATTTTTGGGTATAAGTTGAAACATAACTACAGGGTGGCCCAAGTAAAACGAAACGGGTGCGCAATAAAATAAGATTTTGAAAAAAGCTCAAACACATCGATTTTGCTTTCAAGGGGGACATATTTTCCTATAACATTTTTGCAAGAATCTTTTCAACCCTCAGCGCTATGAGCACAACCCTTAAAATTTTAAATAGCATGATAGGGCACAAGTGATACTTCATTTGAAAAGTTTGTTCATTCTAAATACGGTGCTTTTTTTCAAATCTATTTAGTTTTAGTCAAGTTATTTACATTTTGAATTCCATAAATGCAATGATTTTCAGATCAAAAAACAAATATTACGTTTTACTTGAGCCACCCTGTATGATAAATGTTTTATAGACGCCCCTGATATGTATTCGTACATAATAGTATGGAATAATTGAGTGAACACCGCGGAAGCGTAATCTATATACACAAATACGTATAAAAAATTAAAATAAATAAATTTCGTCAGTGACTAAAAAAGGCTATCGTTTTTTTGTCATGTTCACTCAATCTAATATTCAAATAAAATATTCCCCAAGCATCTGAAGTAATTTGTATTCACGTGAGCATGTCTTGGTCTCATCACTCACCCAGGCCGAGCAGTGACTGAGTCAGAGCTGGCTGCCGCGCATGCGTCACACAGCGCCGGATGTACTTAGTCAAGTTGACATCTTGATTATTATCGTCAATGCATTTGCAACAATCGTTGTGCCGTAATGAGCTTAATTAATAAATACCTTAATGTAAATTGCAAAATACTGTGTTCGTGTCTCGTAATTTTAGTTGGAGTTGATTAATTTTTTACGTGCTATTGTTTACATAGGGGGCGATTTGATTGGGCTAATTGGGGTATATTTTTTCATGAAAATTATTGATACCTACAAAGTTATGTTGAAATAATTTTCAATTAATATTAAAAAGCAGTTAATTTGCACAATAAGTGAGTGTCACCCCTTGTGAATTTTTAACGACAAAAAATATTTTTTTAAATAAATTGGACGCTTATCACCCCTTAGACTGTCAATTACCAAAAAAGTTAATTGGTTAATTTTTTTATACATTTTACCCCATACAAGCTTAAAATAACCCAAAAGATGTGATTTATAGGCTTTATTTTTTAACATATGAGACGAGTGTTACCTTGGAAAGTGTCACCCCTTGAAGGTTGAAGCAAACGATAAAAAAGGCAATAAATTCTATTTTTTGCACATGGGATGGGTGTCACTGCTGTAGGTAATAATAATAATAATAATAATAATAAGCAAAAGTTTTTGATGACTGACAATTTAAAAAAATTTATCAAGAGACTGTTACCGACAAAAAAATATATGATGGGTGTCACCCCTTTAATGGTGACACCCGAGGCAGCCCTCCACCCACCTAGCAACGCCACTGCATATATTAAGGAGCATGTATTTGAAATGTAATTAGAAAAAATCCCTATAGGAAATATTGTTAAAAACACAGTTTTTACCGATCATTAGGCTTCGAAAAATCGCTATTGAAAAATATTATTACAATAATATTATTAGGTACACTTGTACAAATATACAATACAATAATATAAATATCTCTGAAAATGCATGAAATTTGAATTTTAGGGTTCGTCTCTTATCTGTCATTGAAATCTTCGATAAGCTTATCTTGTTGCATTTGTTTTGTAAACAATGCATACATTTGTACAAACATGCAATAATTTAACATAATAAATGTTTCGTTCCGAATATGCTTCCATGCAATTTGAATTTTAGGGTTGGTGTCTTATCTGTCATTGAAATCTCCGGTAAGCTGATATGTATTTGCATTGATTTTGTAAACAACATATTAAATATTTTGTAAACATACGAAAAATGCAATAAAATAACTGAACAGTGTAATAGCAGTGTAAACGCATTAAATATGAATTTTAGGGTTTGTATCTTATCTATATCATTGAAATCACCGAAAAGTCGCTTTTATAAAGTATTCTTTTTGAATTGATTTTGTGAATTAATCACATACTTATATTTACATAAAAAAAGACTATATTTAACAATTTCGAATATGCTTCCAATTTGAAATTAAGAGTTCGTGTCTTATCTACCATTGAAGTCTCCGATTAGTTTTTATTTTGAAAACAGTTATTTTTGTATTGATTTTGTAAGAAACGCTTAAATTTGTATAGAGAGACAAAAATCTATTATAAATATTAAAATAAAATTTCCTTAAAATGTCTCAAATTTGAATTCTATAACAGTTATAGTATCTTATCAGTAATTTTTTTTGTAGACCCTGGAAAAAAAACTTAGATCTGAATTGGTCAAATCAGATCTATGCATTTTGAAGTAAAATAATATTTGTTCACTGGTTTTCGATCTGAGGAGACCTGCAAAGATCTACAACGTTCTACAATGATCTACAATGATCTACAACGATCTACAACGATCTACAAGGATCTCTGAAGAATAAATGTAACATTTCAACTTTTCAATCTCTATCATGATCTACAACGATTTCTGTAGGTCTTTGTAGGTCGTTGTAGATCTTTGCGCAGGTCTCCACAGATCAAAAACCAGTGAAAAAATATGATGTCTCAAAATAGAGATCTATCAAGATCTGATTTTTTTCACTTAAACATCAACCATCGGTAACCAATTGGTTATAATCGGTAAGATTTCAAAGTTTTCGCCGTTATATTTACTTCCATTATTTGTATTCGTCATTTTTATTACCTATATCACCTATCTACTTAATTTTCCAAATTGATACCTAATGAAATACCCATAACAAGTGTTACTTTTAATAATAATAAACTTTATTTTTTAAGGTATAATATTAATAACCGGATTAAGGTAGTTGGTCCGTAAACATTGTTTAAGTCTGATTTTGTTTAAATAGCACAGTAATATTCCCTAAATTAATATCTGAAAAATAGATCATTTTTATTAAAATTGACCATCTCAAAGTCATGAAAAACGATCTCAAAGCTTATATTTTTTTCACAGTTTATATATGGACTAACCGTACACCAACGTAACGTTTTATTAGTTAAAATTTAAACGAAAAGTCAGTTTTTCATAAAAAAACTGACATGTTGTATATTTATATGAAAGAAAACATTATTAAAAAAATTAGAATTATTGACCATTCCGTTATTAAGATTTAACCAGATTTAACTACCAAACTATCACATAAATTACAGTACCTATTGTTAACAATGTGGCGACAGCGCATACAATTGGCTATAGTAAAAAATACGCGAAATAATAAAATATTTTTTTACAAAATATAATAAGTGGAAAGAAGGAAATTCAAATTAATTTCATTAATATTAATATATTCTGTGGTAGCTTAGATGATAAAATATATTCATCTGACATGTAATTAGTAGTAGATAATATGCAACATTTCCATGATCATTTCTCTAAATTATAAAAATGTACTCATGGCCTAATGTGATCAAATTATGATGGACAAACTACCTTAAAACATTCTTTAATTTTTATTCGACAAAACGTCCCGTGTAATCATTATTCCTAATCTCAAGCTAATTTCCTTCTACACAATTTTAGCACAGTATCTTTCAACTATCTTAATTGAAATAGCAAAAAACATAATATTCTTTCCATTGAAAATGCGGACAAATCTCATGTGAAGAATCACAATACAAACAAACAAATAAACACACAAACAAACCTGTGAGAGATCTACGCCGTTCCCTTGCATAGTCCAAGCGGCTAACTGTTTGGGTGGCACGTCCGGCGCGATAATCGCTGCTTTGGTTCGTTTCTTGTACTCGTTCAGTATCGGTATCTTGGAGTTCTTGTCGCCGTTCGATAGAATCACTTCGCGTTCGATCTGGAATAGATAATTAGCTTTTATTAAAAAAAAACAATATGCATTTCAGTTTGACTGAATTTATTTAACACTTTTAACATTAACAAAAAAAACATATATACTTATAGAAAACTAGCTACTACCCGTGGCTTCGCTCGTGTATATTTCGGTTATTGTTTAGTTAATTGATGTATACAGGGTGTTCGCGGGAACCGAGTGATCATTGCTAACTTTGTTATTATTGGAGCTAGAAGATCGGTTAAATGGGCAAAGTATCAGTATTTTTTCCGGGGTGAATAAAGGCATTATCAAAAAAACAATTTTTTGGCCTTAATTAAAAAAAACAATTGAATTTCAAATCCCAGAGATATATTGAAATACAACTTTTTTTAATGGAATATCCTGTATATTATTGTTGAATTTTAGGTATAGCTGAGAATGTTTTCTTTATAAAACTGTATTATATGTATGATGGTAAAATTAATAGAAAACAAGTTATAACAAGTATGAAATTAATAGAAAATATCGAAAAACAGTGTGCTATGCAGATTTAATAAAATGCAAACAAATAATAATTACCCAGACTATTCAATTTGAAAAAAATGTTGTATTTCAATATATCTCAGAAATTTGACATTCAATTGTTTCTTTTACACCACCATTATTCATCCCGGAAAAAATACTGATAGTTTGCCTCTTTTAACCGATCTTCTAGCTCCAATAATAACAAAGTTAGCAATGATCACTCGGTTTCGCGAACATCCTGTATATATAATAGTACAATGATATCTAGATTTAATTTATTCTAGGGTTTTAAGGTTTGCAACTGTTAAAATCCCATCAAAATAAAAAAAATCCTTAAAACTACCTACATGAGTATTATATCCAAAATAAATATTTATACCAGCATTAATTATTTTCAATAACAATCAATTTATATTTTAGAATACTTAGGTATGTCATTATAAAAAAAACGATTTCAACCGTGTGAAATTTGTATTTGTTTTATCTAATCAATTTTTGGGATATAAAGTATGCTATATCATTCCTCAGGATGCAAGCTATCTCCCTGTCAAATTTCATCAAGATTGGTTCAGATATTTAGCCGCAAAAAGGTAACAAACAGACAGACAGACAGACAGAGTTACTTTCGCATTTATAATATTTCTATTGATTAAATATGCAAGAGGTTTATTTCCTTTTCCTGTACAAATAAACAGTAATGCAACTTAAAATTTACCCATGGGTATTATAAAAAACAGTTAAACAACATAAAGAAAAAAAATACTTTTTTATACCTTCCTTGATCTCCGGAAACATGTCTTAAAATGAATAAAAAAAGTCGGTAGTAAAACGATGTTATCAGAAAGATTATAAAAATACGTATGTAAATGTTCAAGTCAAAATATGTAAATTTATACAGTGGCGCCACAAAAAGGGATACTATATTATATAAAAATCCAAAGCTAATGTAAAGTAATGTACCTAAACTTTTATAAGTTAATTGAATATTAATATTTAAAATATTTAACTTATATTTTGACCATAAGAATACACATTTTCGTAAAAAGCTCAACCCCAGCGCCACCTTCTGGATCCAAAAGAAAGATAAACTTATCGAACCACCAAACGAACATATGGTGTGAATATGGCTTCGATACGTCCAGTGATGTAATCACTTACATATGCACTAACGATTTTATATATTAAGATGTTATTATCGGTCATAGAAAATATAGAGCATACATAACTACTCTATAATTTTGTAATTTAAAAAGTGAAAAAATAATATTAGAGTATTAAAATTGTGTGAACATTCTTTTATATATACAATTAATAAATAAAATATGTATACAAAGGCAATATTAGTGATTTCAAAATTTATGGTGAGAAAATAATTATACATGAACAAAGCGATTTTAGACTATTAAAATATTGCTCAATTAGGCTATTCTAATAGGTAATATAATAATTAAGTTAAAAACACTGTACTAATTAGTACAAAATATCGATATTTTTTATGATAAAAAAATTCAGCAGGTGCGTTGATACAGTGGTTGGAAAAATATTTTTAATTTCAAAAAAATATTTTTACTACAGTGACAGTACCTTATATTAATTTCCTTAAAATGGGAGAAGGGATCTAGCATCCTTTAAATAGAAACATGTTCCTCAGTAAAGAGTAGTGTATTTTTCTTCATAATTTTCCAACTGTATTAGAAATTACCATAGAGATGATATATTAAAACTGGAACATTAACTCGATATTATGTTTGTGTCAGTAGAGATAGCTTATAATCGAGTACTACACTTCCTTGTCTAACGAGCTTTGATTGGCTGATACCGCGAATCGATTCTCTATACTAAACACATTAAAATGGTGTTAACCATGGAAACAACTGAAACATGTTTAGGTTAGAGAATACTGAGTACGTCGAAAACTATCTTTATCAACGCACGATCGCCTATTAGAGTTATCTCTCCAGTTATATTACACCTCTATGGTTATAACTAACTAATAACTATAATAATTATTTGAAGTAGAATATTTTTCAAGAATATCTTATACATATATACGGCCCTGTATTCCACTTCAAAATAAAGCAATTTCAATTAAAATATAAAATTTTATCTTGACGAGCACTATGTTATTTTTTTCACAAATATTAACAGCATCCGTTAATTGTTTGCTGATAATTAACTTACGACTTTTAATTGTTATTGCTTGTTTATGTGTTTCTCTGTTAATTGGTGCATTGTTGAATTAATTGTTAAATTGTTATCAGTAATAATTATTTTAATATAAGTCATTCTTGGTTTCTGGATGGAAGTCGCGTGTTTTTACTGTTCTGTGTTTGTTTGTTCGTATGCCACAATCTTCTAGCTACTGAAATTTTTGACGTAGAAAGCTGAGATTTGGCATAATATGCATGACGACTAATTTAAAAAAAACTATTCCATGATGATTTTACGTGTCTCCTATTTCCAAAAAAATACTTATTTCTGCAGAAAATAAAGGTTTAATCACAAAAATTGACTCTTTTAAAAATAATTTTGAATTTGACGCCAAAATGCTCGCAGGTGACATTTCAGAGTTGTGATGTCACACTCCTTGTCAACAATAATCAAACATTCAGAGTAAGACAACAATATAATTATTTTGTGTTAAAAATGAATTCCAAAGTATATAAGTTCTTAAATAAGGTATATGTGCCTAATAATCTAAATAAATTTTTTAGAATCCTTTTAACCTAATTCATTATTTTAAAATCATAATTTCAAAGATACTTTGTTACTGGCTATATGCCTTTTATAGTAAATGGTTGCATTGAAAAAAAATGTTTGAGCGAATAGTTACAAAAAATGTTTTATTTAACCCCTTACCGCATATAGCGCCATATACCTATGGCACTAGTATATGTTTAAAAATTTCGTTTCCTGATTATACTTAATTTTATTTTATTTGTATTTTTTGTATTTAATGCATATACCTAATAATAAGTTCTAATGTGTATAACGAGGTACTCAGGTACCTATAACGTTTTTAAACATTTTTTTATGTTATAAGCATGTTACATATATGGCTGTAATTCCATGATAACTCCTAACTTATTCTTAATGTTATATATATTTTGAAAAGTTTTAGTTTAGTTGCTTTATTGGGGAGCTCCAAATTATTTTAACAACTTAATCGGCGTGACGATAAAGGTGTTAAAATAATTTAATGATATTCTTTAAATTTTAACATTAAAGTCAATGTTAACGTTTTAATGTTAAAAATTTTAAAATATTCGTTTATTAAATCGACGCTGTTTATACCCAGAAACTAATAATTATATCAAGATCACCGTGGAAGGTTGATTTCTATTTTCATATATAAATTATATAGAGATACCCATCACACCAATGAAGGTGTTTTTTATTGTCACACACATAAAAGTTAAGAAACTAGAATTATTATATAGAATAAAAAAAAAGACTTGATGAAATTTATGATCCGGCGCTTGTACTACGGACCATCCATGCGTTAAACTGTTCTTGTAGGTACGTGTCGTGAGAGATATCAGACCAGTGCACATCCGTACTTCCGTGCGTGCGTTCATGACCTTAACTTTGCACTAATGAGTTCGTTACACCCACCATTAATTGTTTGTTGCTAATCAGTGCCCGTGTTCGAGTTATACTGCCATTATTAAATAATCAACCTAATTGTTGTTGACAACGAATGAGGTGGCTGTGATTACTGTAAAAGCAGGGGCGTATTGATAGGGGGTAAGATACATAATATATTCTGATTATAATGTATTATCTACTATGCCTTTACCATGCCACTTCATAAAAATTTTAAGCATATTAAAGAAAATATAAGTTGAATTTTCAATATCAAAAATTAGTAAAGTGTATATATGGTAAGTTCCATCAATGCACGGAGAAATATGGAGTCGTTTTTTTAATAAAAATTACAGTTGCTGATGATACAGTAGAAACCGGTTATAACGACATCGGTTAATATGACGTATCGGTTTTAACGACTCAAAATAAAAGTCTAACTGAATCCCATAATATTACATTTTTACTGGTTATTACGACTATCCGCTTTTTACGACCAATATGACCGGTCCCTTCGATGTCGTTATAACCGGTTTCTACTGTATTTCAATTTTGTAAACAAAATTGAAATATTAATTTTGATATATCAAAAAATCAGTTTTTTAACAAACATGTACCTACTGTAAATTGAGTAACTTCTACAATTTCCACTGTAATTTTTATAATATGCTATTTTTACTATATTCGTAATTATCATTTACATTTATTTTTACATTTATTATTATTTATATTACATTTATTCAACTAATTGTTCTTAAGTTTAATTATTTGTTCATAAAGTGCTATACAAATTATTTCATTTCAATAGTTAGTACATTTTTCTATTCGATACTTATTTTTTTATTAAAAGACAATACAATAAATACTACGATTGTGTAAAATTAATTATATTAACACTTTATTTGTCTTATTGACATAACAAATTAAACTTTACCAATAATATAGAGTTCAATCCAGCACGCAAAAATTACTATTTGTATCGTGGCCTAGCAAGAATTAAAATATTTTGGACCGTTTCAAGTTTACTACGTCAAATATTGTTATGAAATATTTTTCTCCGTGATACGTATCTGCTAAATAATTTTTGCTATAACATAATGGCAGTTCGTTAACATAAATTACATTCCAACTTAACTATAAAATCTCTTAACTTTGCGAACAATCCAATATTTCAAGACATACATAAATAAAACTATACCATATTAACACTACATTTACATATTATGTATCTATAAGAATGAATCAGTTAACATGAAAACAAACACTTGTATAGTTTTGTTGTGACCAAACACAGCACACATGATTGTTTCTTCATATATGTAGGTAATGTGTAACATTTATTGTACCATATTAGGTATGTGGGAATCTTCTCATCGAAACATAATGAAAATTGGAGCAAAGATGTCGTATCGATAACAAAGTATAGTTTTGTCATTAAGTTGTCTTTCAAATGATTGTTTATTGTTAGATATATTGCATATATTCAGAGGTGTAGTTAGAGGGGAGGGGGATGAAACTGGCCTATTACAGTGAGAGCAAGGTCCAGGGCATAGACTTAATAGAATGGACTGAGTATTCCCTATCCAACTGTCTAGTAAATACTGGCAAAAATGTGTGACAGAGCGTAAAGCGATCATGTAGCCAATACCTGTCTCTTTCCAGAATTCTAATTGGTCACGTCACAGGTTTGCAGTCATTATAGATCTACAGAAAAGAGACAGGTATTTGCTACATATTCGCTTTGTCTTTTTAAAGAGAGTGGTCAATTTTGTGAAGCTCATAGACTTATAGAAGCTCAGTTCATTCTATAAGTCTATGGTCCAGGGAGGGAATGATCTTATAGGGGGCGCAAGGAACCCTTTAATTTACAATACCGAATATTACTCGTTTATACAGACGTGTTTTTAAATGTGTTCAAAATGTGTACGACGTCGCATTTATCAATTTCGTTTTGGCATTCATCAACGAAGTGTTTCTATTGCTGATAGAAAAAAAATTAAATCGAGACTGAAGATTTGCATATCTAAATTTAGACGAGACGATACCACTTGAATTGTAATGAGACTGAGAAAGAAATGGTTATTTTTTACTGACTAGTTTTTTTTTAATTTTATGAGACGAAATCGAGACGAGACCAAACCTGTCAATACTTCAAGTTAAATACTAAAATAATAATTAAGAATAAAAATTAAAAATAATTATTGAACTATCCGCTACTGACTTGATTTCGTGGGTTCGTCCAGTTCATTTCTCAATAGAACGCCGTACATCTAACACTACAACTTAAGCGGTCGACTATAGTATTTAGTATAATGAGAGCGACACATAGAAATACTCTATATTTTAACAAACTATGTAACATTTTGAGTATGAAGCTCCATATGCATAGTGACATGTGATTACATTCCTAAACCCGGTCATTTTTCATGATATAAACTGTACGTAACAAGTACTTTACATTTAAAAACATCTTGAAGTACTTAATAATTCAAGAACTTTTTCATAATACTAGAATTTACTATTTAATTTTAACAAGTAAAGTATTTGAAGTATGTAAGTATTTACTTGAAGTACATTTGAAAATAGAACAAAATTACGATACTATAAGTACTTTCACTACTATTAAGTACTTAGTACTTGTACTTTAAGTACTTTTTCATAATACTTGAATTTACTACTTTATTTTAACAAGTAAAGTATTTGAAATATTTACTTCAAGTACATTTGAAAATAGAAAAAATTACTAGATACTATAAGTACTTTCACTAACATTAAGTACTTGGTACTTCAAGTACTTTAACTGAGTATTTGTGACAACTCTGGACGAGTCGTTCTTAACTTTCATCTCGTGTGCAACAATAATAGTTTTTTGCATAAAGTAATTAGAATCTATTTATAGTAATTCTATATATCTACATAGATATATACATATTTAAATAATAATGTAGTAAAAGACATTGTTTGATAAAATGCAATCTAGGATAAAAAGTGCATATTTACATAAATATATGTATTAAAAAATACAAACGTATATACCTATGTGACGCGCTTATTTTATGTACTATATTTTGTGGTGAGAACGTTCCCATTGAAACGCAACAATGAATTAGAGCAGGGCTTTATCTCGATAATCAACGTAATAACTGTGATTAAAGCGAGTTAGTTTTATTTGCCGAGATACAAAAGATAAGATTCTAATTTTGTTTGTTGATTTTTCGGAAACGACGGCATTATGTTAATAACTTTGCTTGTATATTCACTTTCTTTATGGCTTCCCATATTTTAATAAAATATACCGGGTGTTTTTTTAAAGACTTTCCGGTTGATTATTTATAAAATAAGAAATTTTCAGACAAATATTTAATGGTTTCGTGGGTGCTAAATATTGACATTATGGATTATGGAATGACCTTTCAGATGAAAATATAATCAAAAAGATAGATTCAGTACAATAATAATTATCCGTCGCAAACTATGAACCTAATGTCATTTATAGGACAGCACTTTTTTTAACGACGATAGTCTGTACTTGGATTTATTTTGGAAATTATTGATATTGTTATGTTTTATTTACACTCTCATAAGTAATATTATATATGTATAGTTTCGTCAGTTTAAAAACTCTTTACTAAGTGACATTTATTTATCAAAACCCACACGTGGGTGTTGTCGCGCAACCCATTTTGACACAACTTAAAAAATACCCTTCCCAATCGATTCGTGAATCAATCCCGAGTCCAGCGAGGTACATGAAGCCATATTTGAAAAAAAGGGGGGGGGGGGCGTTACCGGAAAAATGTCTAAAATGGGCTAAACTAGAATCACAGACCTATCATTTAGCAAAAACCCGAGGTCTCTAGGTGGTCAGGGGGTCGAGATCTCGCGGTGGAAGATAGACGAACGGACGGACGAAAAATCTAGCATATAAGCATATATAGCTAATTCGTGGGTTATTGCGCTAAAAAATGTAACTATAAATGTCGGCTAACTGGAATAATTACACTGTTACTTTAAAAGTGTTATAATTTATCATTTAATGTACTCTAAAGTTCATTTTAAAAGTTATTGTAAGTAGAGAGACTTAAAAAACATATTAATAATATAAATCAAATTAACAACTTTATTATGTCAGAGAAAAAATCAGAAAATATGATGTCCTATAAATAGGACACTGGGAAGTAATGGGTTAATAAAGGTTCGTCTGATAATAATAATAATTGTGTTATGATATGTGAAATATGTCCCTTCAAATATTAAAAAAAAAATCATAAAAATCTGAAAAGGTTTAGTTTTAGTTTCATACCCTACAAATATCCCTATACGGCGCATATGATTAATAACTACCTTATGTTTAAACTACAACTCTCTTAGAACACAGTATAGTTTGTATAGATATCATGTAATATTGTATTTGATTTTGTTTCGCACATATTCACTTGTTTAGTTAAAACACCTGCGAAACTGTCGGTTTCTTTTGGCTCATGCCTGATAGTTACCATCTCTATAGTTAGGGTCAATACTCTTTAACCTTAAG
The DNA here is from genome assembly GCA_949319165.1 of Sialis lutaria. NCBI lineage: Eukaryota > Metazoa > Arthropoda > Insecta > Megaloptera > Sialidae > Sialis > Sialis lutaria. Next base: position 22,509,032 of record OX439241.1, read on the forward strand.
CCTAGAGTAGCGTCTCTGCATGCATGCCCGCACGGAAATTTTTATACTTGAAATATATTTTTAAAGTATACGGCGTATATTTTTTTATAAATTTTGTATACGGCAAGTATAAAAAATAAATTTTACATAATTCTCGTATACGACAATTATAAATAAAGTATACGGCGTATACGTAGAATGTACGGAGCGTATATCTCATTTATATTTGGCACATATAATTGAAATACTTTCCAAGTATACATTTTAAATGTATTTAACAAATATATTTAAAATATACTTTGAATATATCTCAATATGAAATTTGTATATACGCTTGGAAATTATATTTTTATGTGCGAAAAAAATATGTTTTCTGTATATTTAGCATATACTTTAGGGCACTTTTTTTATACTTGTTGAGTATATTTTTTAATTGTTTTTCTACACATATTTGATGTATACATCAAATATCATACCTATATACTTTTCAAGTATATTTTTTTTATACTTTCTGTAACAATATTCCTCGTATATTTAATAAACATTTTTATGTTCATACAGGGTGGGCCAAGTAAAACGAAACGGGCGCGGTTTTGGTCATTTAAAATAAGATTTTGAGAAAAAGCTCGAACACGTCGATTTTGCTTTCAAGGGGGACATCTTTTGCTATGAAATTTTTGCAAAAATCTTTTCAACCCTAAGCGCTACGAGCGCAACCCTTAAAATTTTAAATAGCATGATAGGGCAAGTGATACCTCATTTGAAGGGTTTTTTCATTCTGAATACGGTGCTGTTTGATTTTTTCAAATCTGTTTAGTTTTAGTTAAGTTATTGACATTTTGAATTCCATAAATGCAATGATTTTCTAATCAAAAAACAAAAATTTACAACTAAAATTCAAAAGAAAGTAGGTTTTTCTTATCAAATAATTCAAAAACATCCAATTTGGACATTTATTGAATTAATTAAAAAATAAAAATAAAAATTATTAAAAAAAATTTATCTATATCCAAAATTTTAATTAATTCAATAAATGTCCAAACTGGATGTTTTTGAACTATTTGATAATAAAATAAACCTGTTTTGTTTTAAATTTTAGTTGTAAATATTTGTTTTTTGATCAGAAAATCATTGCATTTATGGAATTCAAAATGTCAATAACTTGACTAAAACTAAACAGATTCGAAAAAATCAAATAGCTCCGTATTCAGATTGAAAAAACCTTTCAAATGAGGTATCACTTACCCTATCATGCTATTTAAAATTTTAAGGGTTGCGCTCATAGCGCTGAGGGTTGAAAAGATTCTTGCAAAAATTTTATACCAAAAGATGTCCCCCTTGAAAGCAAAATCGACGTGTTCGAGCTTTTTTTCAAAATCTTATTTTAAATGACCAAAACCGCGCCCGTTTCGTTTTACTTGGCCCACCCTGTATATCTACTTATTTTTATTCCGTCCGTCGAAAAATATACTGAAATAAAGTTTTAAATATACCGCCAAAAAAGTACATATAAAAGAAAAAGAATAAGAACTTATGTGTAGGAAGACGTCAGCTGACGTACTAATGCTTTGATTATGTATGCCGAATTAAGGCGTAAATTGTTAGTATTTGTAAGAAATAAAGTTAATTAAGTGAAAATAAAGATATTTGGTGTGTTTTTATATTAAAATTCAGAATTGGGATACATTTAAATCAACGAAAAAGAGACATAAATAGTGAATAGTGCAGCTACACGGAGAAAACGAAACACCAATGAGTTGTGTTTTGGAGCATTAATCTAGTCAATGTAGTGTTTTTTTATCGTAAAAAAACCAAGCATTACGGTTGTGACAGCAATGAGACTGTCAGACACACTATAGGTCACTATAGGGAAATGTTTTGAGCATCACAGCAAAAGCAGGTAATTGTTTCTGCGTATGATCTACTCACGGATATAACCAAATTAAATTAAACAGTTATTTATAGTTGAACCACTGAACCGATCTCGATGAAATTTGGCAGGAAGATAGCTTACATCCTGAGAAAGGGCGTAGGCTACTTCGAATCTAAAAAAATCATCCCCTAAGAAATTGCAAGGGGGTGGAAATATTTGTATGAGAAATATTTCACCCCCTGTCACATATTAAGGGTTGTAATTATTTTCATTCGATCCGGCGGGAAAAATACTACGGGAGTGAGGGATTTTAGGGGGAAAAACAACCCCCTATCTCCCATAGGAACCGAGATATTTACGATTTTGTAAAATGAATGAAAACCAAAACAAAAAATATATAATATATTTCACCCCCTTGCACATATAAAAGGTTGTGTAATGAGTTTTATTCGATCTGGCGGGAAAATACCACGGGGTAGGGTTTATAGGGGAGAAACAACAACCTCATATGTGGAAGGGGGTGAAATATATTTATATATTTTTTGTTTTGGTTTTCATTCATTTTACAAAATCGTAAATATCTCGGTTCCTATGGGAGATAGGGGGTTGTTTTTCCCCCTAAAACTCCTCACTCCCGTAGTATTTTTCCCGCCGGATCGAATGAAAATAATTACAACCCTTAATATGTGACAGGGGGTGAAATATTTCTCATACTAATATTTCCACCCCCTTGCAATTTCTTAGGGGATGAATTTTTTAGATTCGAAGTAGCCTACGCCCTTTCTCAGGATGTAAGCTATCTTCCTGCCAAATTTCATCGAGATCGGTTCAGTGGTTCAACTCTAAATAACTGTTTAATTTAATTTGGTTATATCCGTAAGTAGATCATACGCAGAAACAATTACCTGCTTTTGCTGTGATGCTCAAAACATTTCCCTATAGTGTGTCTGACAGTCTCATTGCTGTCACAACCGTAATGCTTGGTTTTTTACGATAAAAAAACACTACATTGACTAGATTAATGTTCCAAAACAATACTCATTGGTGTTTCGTTTTCTCCGTGTACATAAAATATTTTGAGTTGGACGAGGACAATATAACGTAAAGCGAAAGAGTGTGATAGATAAACGCTATAATACAATTGTGAAATTTTGGGCTTTAAAAACTGTAAATTTCTATTCAATTGCACTGAGAAATTGCAATCGAGTAAAAACTGAAATTGAAGTAAGTAAAAATATCTGTTTACTTAAAACTTAAAACAACAAAGTTCTTTTGATAGTCGAATTTATCAATTACTTTTTTTTTAGGACCCACAAAAAGACAATAATACAAAAAGAGCAGCAATTCAGAAAATAAACAAGATTCTTCATAAATTATTTCTTATTTTAAACACATTTTGTTTTTAGTAAAAAATATTCATTTATATATTCTCAATAAATATTTAATGATCTCAACTCTGGTAATTATTTCTAACTATATTTTCGTATCCTACGATAATATCACGTATGAAAATCTAAATTTAATATATTCGATATTATACGCAGGTCCTGAGAGAGCTGCCACGGGGCCCGGGCCATATGGCTTTCCTAGCCTCCCTCTATCAGGGCCTGACTAAAAGGTTATATGTCGAATGTACGTTAAATATATGATTAATATATTTAAAAGTATAATTTTTATATACGTAAATATGTATATAAAAACTATACGTATAAATATATTTTACGTATATTTAAAATATATATATGATAGATATACGTACAGCGGCAAAATCCATACATTTGCGTATACGCCAAATGCATGGATTGTACGTATATGCTGTACGTATAGCCATCAGATATATTTTAAATATACGTAAAATATATTTATACGTATACTTTTTATATACGTAAGTATCAAATATGTATATAAATATTATACGTACAAATATATTTTACGTATATTTAAAGTATATATAACGGATACGTACAGCGGCAAAATCCATACATTTCCATATACGAAAATATATAATCGGCGTATACTTTGACGTATGATTTGACGTATATTCCACGTATAAATATTTCCGTGCGGGTGGACCTAATTTTTTTAACCGATTTGGAAAATATCACGATATTTTGCCTTAAATGTTAAATGCCCATCAACCAATTCATAAAGTTTAGGCTAATAGTTATCTGCCATTATTTCAGAGGCGGATTGATGAAGATTTAGGTCCGATGAATTCTATTCATACATGTATTTTACATGTAATTATAATTTATATTAAATCGTACCCCGAGTTACGTCTATTAAGTGGTATAAATTTGTTGTCCGATCGGTTTTGAATATACAAAAAAAAGTTAAAAAAAAGAAAGAAACTAAAACCCGACTATGCTTAGACTTGCTAACTAAAAAATTATAAACAATTGAAGAAGTTTCAGAAAATATTTTTCTTTAATTAATTTTAAGTGGAATCCAAACCAACACGAATGAGCTGCCAGAAAAGAAGCCCAGCTGACAACAAAAAGTATAAAAAAAATCAAGTGTTTTTTCCACATCTTTATTCGACGTACTGTCTTTTGAAGCCTCTTTATTTTAATGTCTATCATAATGAGTTTTAATGATTTTTTTTTCATTTGTCTCACGGCTGCAATTTTGAATTTTCCCAATAATTATGTGGGCTTTAACACGCGGGCAATCAAGACGAATTCAATGATACTTTATTTGTTAAATAGATCAAGTAGTTTAGGATATGCGAGGGAATATGTAGATGAACTCACATACATACAGGTACAGAAAATACATATAGACTGCCAAAATCATAATCCTTCTTTTGGTTTACGAGATGCTAGTTAAACTGAAGGTGACGTATCTTTGGGGCATGGTTATATTTGCATTGAACAATTTTCTTTTGATTTGTAGAAAATAATTCTCTAATCAAAAACTAATTAATCAGCAAAAAAAATTTGATAACTCTATTAACAATTCGTCGCTTATCTAACAACACCGCTTAAGTCATTTTGACCAACTTTACAGGAGAGCGAAAAAACCGTGTATTTTTTATATAGGCTACCGGCTTGCGCACTGTGACTATTTTTTTAATTCTGCTCACTTGTTGGCCGAAACGTCTAGAATGTGATTGGTAGATCGACGCGCAATGAGTAACTCTATCCAATGACATTAAAATGTAAAAACCGCTAATTTTCGACTTGAGCGGTGTTGTTAGATAAGCGACGATATGCTACTTTTGAATAGTGGCTTATCCGAATTGCCAATCCACCCCAGTTTTATTTACACGAACAATAAAATCTAGCTCTTTCGAATCAGTTTCGATCGAAACTTAATTTTATTTACAAAATATATAAATCACAATAAAATTAATTGTTATAATGATTAGGTTACGGAAACCAAGAAGTAAAAATATGACTATTTTCATGAGAAAATAGTTCGTCAATATAAAATACAACAGTTTTAAATTAGTATTAATACATAATTAAAGGCGATCATTAGTACCTAATTAATAATTAATTACATACATATGTCTAACATTGTTCAATCTTTAAAAAGTTACATTATACATGCATATAGATATCATTGTTTCTATTATATGTTGTTATATCATAACTGCATTCAAATTAATTAGTACAAATGAAAGTGTGGATATAAAATATAATATCTATAACGAATTGTTTTGTAATAAATAGAGAGTGAAAACTAATATAGTTTTTTTATAAACATGAAGAACAAATTATATATTCTAAAAAAATAAATTTATTCATTCTTAATTTCTGCTATCTATTTATGACGAAACGTTAACTCAAAATCAATGCAGTTTACACATAAATATTGGACAGTAATATAGTAAAACTTCTCTAAATCGATCAGATAAAACTTTTGAGAAAAATTATATACAGGGCTTTCCAAAAGTTCCGGGCCACCTAAATAACTTTTGAATGGTTATAGGATTTATAGGGATACAATGGGATCACAAAGTCTATTATTTACCTACAAAAACACCCACCTGCACACCCCGTGGGGTTGTATGAGGGCTCGTTCATAAGAGTTATCCTAAACGAAAACAACGCGAGGTCGCCGAGGTCTCTACGATTTTTTTCCGAAGAGTTATGATCATTTGAACATTTCTATTGAGATTAGTTAAATACATTTTCAAAAATGTTCTAAAATGAAAAAAAAATGCAGTTGAAAAATTGATGTTTATCAGAAGGTGGTGCCATCATTGTGTTACAAAATTCTACTCTTCTGTTTTTTATTTATATATTTTATTTAAAAAACAATTGAATTTCGAAAACAAAAAGGTCAATCATTTTGAATTTTTTGTCACACATCTGAACAATAACCGTTTGCTGTTTGGTAATTTTTTTTTAATCAAAATCTATCGAAGCGTTTAGTCATAAAAATTAAAAGAACGGCCCTAGAATGTATTTGGTGAAGGGGATATGTACAAAAGTTGCAAACTTTAATCCCGTAAATTTTTCTAAAAATTCTATCGAAATATTTTTTTTGCACGAGAACTATTTTAATTCGGTCATTTTTAATTGTATATTAGGTATAATATAAAAAATATTTTAATATGCTAGGATTTAATATAACATACATTAATTAACAAAATAAGTAACTTATAAAAGATAATTACATAGCTTCGTGGTCTCAGCATCCTCACGAAAGTGCTTAAGTACAGCTTGCATTATTATATTAATAATAATAAACTTGAGCTATTTTGGAAATTTAAATTTAAATTGCTATTATAATATCAAAGTTATTTAATTTTATACAATCTTCTGGTTCGTGCAAGATGATGGGAAGATAAAATATAGCAATTTGGCATGATAAAACTAAATTAACTAGCTTTTCAATTTAGAGTCAAGTAGAAAGTTTATATTTAAAAGTATGAATATGATAATTGTTTTTAAATGTTTGTAATTCGTGTCTTACTGACTTTAGATAAGTTTAACCCAGGAGTAGGCTTGTTGTATGTCAGATTGTAAGTTTGTGAGCTTCTGCAGTCCTTAACTAACTTTTGAATTTAGAGTTTAGTAGAACTTTTTGTTAATTGTCCTTAAATGGTTACTTTTTTGTGCCAATTATCAAAAGTTTTCTAACAATTGTTTCAAAATGTATTTTTTGATCTTTTAGCTGAAAAAAATTCTTGAATTGAATTCCTTTTTTGGTCTCCACAATTTCATATTTAAAAGTTTAAAATTTTTAAAATTGCCTGTTTTAATGTCCACAAAACTACTGGAGAGGGGGCATTTATAAACAAAAGTGATGAGCTATATATACCTGTATCCTACTTTTAATATTGTGGGGGGACTAGCCCCCTGGTTTCGCCAGTATATCAAGAATTACTAAACATATCTTAAAAAATGCGTATTTTTACAATAAATATCGTATCAGTTTTTGTCGTCTTCAAATACCATTTTCTCAAAGGGGGTTACGACCTATTTGAATAAGCTATTTAAAACCTAAAAAAGATATTACAGGATGTTCGTGGAAACCGAGTGATCATTGCTATTTTTGTTATTATTGGAGCTGGAAGATCGACTAATAAGCAAAGTATCAGTATTTTTTCCAGGATGAATAATGGCAGTGCCAAAAAACAATTGAATTAACATGAATATAACTTTTTTTAAATGTATATTACTATTGGATTTTATAGTTGAGAATGTTCTCTTTATAAAAATGTGATACATGAATGGTGGTAAAATCGATAGGAAATAAGTTATAACCATAGGGGGGCACAGTTAATCGAAAAGTTAACTTCGTTAATCGTTAATCCGTTAATAAAAAAGTTAACTTCGTTAACCGTTAAAGCGTTAAAATTCCGAAAATGTAACGAAAGTTAAAGTTAATCGTTAAAAAGTTAACCATCCAAAATGTTTGAAGACCTTTTTTTACTATTTCGACAACTTTCTTATGTACTTTTCATCAAACAACCAATGTAACGGACTAAAGTTAACGGAAGTTAACAAAAGCGTTAACATTTTTTTGAGTTTACTTATAAGTTAATCCGTTAACCATTTTGTAAACTTCGTTAACTAACTATTAACGGATTAAGTTAATGCCCACCCATGGTTATAACAAATATAAAATTAATAGAAAAATCGGAAATAGTGTGCTATGAAGTTTTAATAAAATGTAAACAAATGATTAAAATATTAAAAACAATAGTTTCAGGTTTTATGTAATTTGTTCGTAAATTTTTAAAAAGAAAAAAATTATTTATTATAATTAATTATATTTTTTATGAATAAATAATAATCAAAAACGTTAAAAATGTGTGAAATAAGCTATACATACCTGAAATTATTGTTATAATTTTTTTAATAATTTGTTTGTATTTTATTAAATCTGCTAAGCACACTATTTTTCGATATTTTCTATTCATTTTACACTTGTTATAACTTGTTTTCTATCAATTTTACCACCATGCGTGTATTACACATTTATAAAGAGAACATTCTCAGCTATAATATCTAATAATAATATACAGGATATTCCATTTAAAAGAAGTTTTATTTCAATATATCTATTAAATTCGACATTCAGTTGTTCACTGCCATTATTCATTCCGGCAAAATACTGATTCTTCACCCTTTTAACCGATCTTCTAACTCCAATATTAACAAAAGCAATGATCACTTGGTTCCCGCGAACATCCTTTATAAAATAAGTCTTGTTACTTTAGAATCATTCTGATTATAATACATATATATACATATTCAATGAAATGCACTTGAAGGAGATGACAAGTAGGTATCTGACTATCTGTATAAACATAAATTATTAATACACTGCATTATAAACATCACGTACGATGGCACTGATGTACAAAATAAAATTCCTCTTCGTAACAACATAGTATATAAATTATTCACTAATGTCAACTGTCAACATTTAATGTGTATTAAAACTTATTTGGGAACATCAAATGTATACATTTGTGTGCATTAAGTATGCATGTGTATATATGATGCATTTTTAAAAAGAATAACAAATATTTCATGCTATTTATTGACATTTTTATCACTGTATGTATGTATGTATAAAGAATTCAGAATCTTTTTAAAAATAAATGTGTTATTCAGAACCCAATATTGCACACCAAAAGGATGCTGTACTTTTTACATTTTATTGGTACACGTGGAATAACTGCAATATCAGAGATGTTTAATTTTTCAGGAGACAATAAAAATTTAATAATATTGATACATCAAGGCCTATACACCGAACTATCGTAAGCGGTAATTTTTCTGGTCATCCTGTTTGTATTCACCCTGCTATGATTAGCTCACAAGACAGAATGTTTTGTGCCCCATGCGCTCTTAATTCTATATACAAACAACTAAGGTCATGGAGACAAATAAGGCCTACCTTAACCGATTACTTCCCAGTTTCCCAGTGTCCTGTTTATAGGACATCATATTTTCTAATTCTTTCTCTGACATAATAACGTTGTTAATTTGATTTAGGTACATTACTAATATGTTTTTTAAGTCTCTCTACTTACTTTTAAACATTAAATGACAAATTATAACACTTTTAAAGAAAACAATGTAATTATTCCAGCTAGCCGACATTTATAGTTACAGTTTTTTTACTTAGTAAATCGTTTTTAATTTGACGAAACTTTATATAATATTACTTATGAGAGTGCACATAAAGCATAAAAATATTAATAATTTCAAAAATAAAACCAGGTATAGATTATTATCGTCGTTAAAAAAGAGCTGTCCTATAAATATGACATTGGGTTCTCATGATAATAATCTAGTCTGCAACTGATAACTATTATGTCTTTATATTGAATTTATCTTTTTGGTCATATTTTCAACAAGAATTGAGAAATAAAAGGTCGGGAAGTAATGGGTTAATTAGAAATGTTATATATTGGGTAATAAGTAATTTATTTAAAAAAGGCTATATTAATGATAAACTTTGGTTTGTTATTAATCTAAAAAAGAACAAAAATCAAAATTTATTAAACGTATTTTTCATTTTTACGACATCTTTGGGTCTTATTAAACTATGTGTTATAATAACGCCACTTAGAGAATTTAAACATTTTCAGCTAATTCTAATTTTATTTTGCATATGAACTATGTTTTAATCAACATTTAGCGTAATGTTTGCTTGATTATAACTAATAAATATGTAAATAAATAACTAATAATCTTAATTTAATATTTATTTTTTAAACATAACGTACCGATATTACAACCACAGCAGTTACTAGACTCACGTTATATCTTCGTTATAAATTATTTTTATTATAAAACTATTAGTAAATAAAAAGAACATGCCAGTCTAGAACAAATATCATAAATTGTAATAATTATTAAAAAACCCAGTCTTAAATTTAGTGGGCTTTATCATCCCATAGGTATTATGGTAAAAAAAATATTTTACTAACAATAAGCAAAAATTTATAAAACAATAGAAATCAAATTGCAGCATAAACTTTATGGATCGAAATATTACCTTAACAAATAAGAAACAGAAAATACATAATTTTTTTAATCAAAACTGAAAAAAATATTGTTTCTTGATTATTTTTATAAAAGTGATCTTTCGCCACCATATCTCTCGCAACAAATGCAGAGGTACCGAATAGTACGCGGGGAGAGACTAGTCGGTATATAGTTAGATTTGTATAAGTGTCTTCTATGTGTACATAAAAACCCATAGGTGGGCACAGTTAATCGAAAAGTTAACTTCGTTATTCGTTAATTCGTTAATAAAAAAGTTAACTTCGTTAATCATTAAAGCGTCAAAATTCCCAAAATTTAACGGAAGTTAAAGTTAACTGAAATTTTGAAATTTTAACGAAAGTTAACCGTTAACCGTTAAAAGTTAACCATCCAAAATGTTTGAAGACTTTTTTTTGCTCTTTCGACAACTTTTTGTCATCAAACAACCAATGTAACGGACTAAAGTTAACGGAAGTTAACAAAAGCGTTAACATTTTTGAGTTAACTTAAAAGTTAATCCGTTAATCATTTTATTAACTTCGTTAATTAATGAGTTAATTCCCACCTATGTAAAAACCTAGTCTAATCCAACTTTTGTATATGTGTTTATTTACATGGGCCTTATTTGCCTCAGGTACCTTACAAATAAGTAGTCTGAAAATTTCATGAATAAGATAAACTTACCGGAAACTTATTAGAATGCGTATGCAATCCATTCGGATTAACAAACGCTCCATGGTGATGCGACACAGGTGTGTCTAGCGGGGCCGCCCCTGGCATTGTGGGTTCACCGTAGTCATAGAGTGAGCCGGGCCTGTGGGGCGGTAGACGGTAGGGCGGCGGAGTGAACGCTGCCGGAGTCAGCGGTCCTACTCCGCTACCGGAGAATATTAACGGGGAAGTATTGGGGCCCTGTCCGCCGGACGTGGGCGTTGAGGTTGAAAGCGGTTTCGGTGGTGGTACAGGTTTGTACGGCCCATACCCTTCCACTTCAGCTGAAATGAAATGATTCTATTAATTGGGTTTGTTTTTTTAAACTAAAAAATATACTACCTATTATATACCATTTGCTCCAATATGGAGATATCATGTGAAATCTGTCAAAATTTCATATCTTAATATGTTATGTGAGTTATTAAGAGATTTGTTATTTTTTCAAACAATTCCGTAGCTAATGAAATATTTATATTAATTGTATTTAATTTCTATTTATTATTTTAGCCTGAAGATGATTCTGTGAATCGAAAGCTCGCTAAATTTCTTTGTTTATTAAATTTTTGACGTTTAGACAATTTAGTTGTTTTATTTATGATATTTTAACGTCACTACTAGTATATTATGATATCAATATCTATATAAGAGATACAAATTTGATTAAATGTGATTAATTATTTTGTAAGGAAGGGATGAGTATTATTTCCTAAAAAAATTGAATAATTCTACGAGGTTTAGATGGTACACGGAAAAAAATAAACTTAAAAAATTACAGTTTTTTGTGTACCTCCTGGATAGTAAAACGACAACTTAAAACCGATATTTTTTACAGTCTGAAAATGTGATTATATTTGTAGATACTCAATATAAATAGATAGTTAAACTACAAACATTACAGCCTAAAATTATATTATTACAGTTTCAGAGAGTAAAAAATATTTTATAATAATTCGAGTATGTTGTTGCTTACTATCCTGGATGTACAGGGAAAACTGTAATTCTTTAGAGTTTTTTTCCGTGTACTTAAAAAAATAAAAATTATGAATTTCTTTAAATGGTCATTACATTTTTACCAAAGCCGATACAAGTTTTTTGTTTGCGGTTTATAATAGTAATTAAAAATTAATCTTATTTAACCAAAATCTGTTTTTGAGATCCTTAAGTTGTGTGGGATACTTGGTATGTTAGAAAAAGAGAAAATATTGCACAACTCATGTAACTTCTAGGAAAATTTTTAAAAAAGCACGAAAAAGCAAAAACTTAGAAAAATAAATAAAACAAGGTTATAAGTATGGCTCCATTCAAAAGGAAGAATGCCACTGTGACGGGTCAAAAAGTGTCAATGTTTGGGAATTTTTTTCAACAGTATGACTAATTATTTTAAGATCGGGTGAATTTACTACGCACAGACTTAGCCACTGCGATTACAAAAATTTAGAACAATTTATTTAATTGGTTCATTAGCCTTTGAGGAATTGCTAGAACCAGATAAAAAAAATCAAATCCAGATAAACACGCTTAAAATTTTCTGAGGATCATAATCGGCCGTGCTAACTGGCCTCATTAAATTTACTGTAACTTAAGCAATTTTCAGAATTTGAACTTAATTTTTTTACATATTTTCGAATATGTATATACTTTGGCTTTCCCCTTTAAAGAATGAATTATAAATACAATACATGATTTGAAATTAATAAAGGTTCACGGGTTTGATAATATTTGTCTTAAAACAAGTGCTTATAACTTGTGAGGTACAACACGTAACTATTTTTTACCTGTGTTGTTCGAACATGAATGAAATAATAAGTATTTGTTCTTAGAATTTGAAAATTGGTTACTAAACTAAAATAATAAACTTAATAATATAAGACCTTGATAGAAAAAACCTTTGATTATTTCAAGGAAACGTGGTTATAATATAATAGTAGTTGTACGATATTTCTTTTGAATCTTTTGCGGTTGGGTAAATGTCAGACTGGATTTATAAATTCTTTAAGTGTGTATTTATTTTTAGAGTAATTAAGAACCAATTAGGAAATACTTGTGATATGATGCATCATTTGAATTGCACAAATGTTTATTATTTATGTATACGTATAATAACTATAGGTGACCCGTAAGTCAAGAGCTATAGGGAAAAATAATAGACTAAAAATATATTACATAATCATCAGTGCTCGCCGTTGTATTAATAATTTGAGTATTTGCAAAAATCAATACTAGCAGTCGGTTGATCCGATACAAAAATTACAAAAATATTCTTAAACGTGAATATATGATGCCCTTCATTACGTATGATTTTGCGGAAAAAAAAATGTTTTTCACTAAATGGTGTCTGATTGAACGTTATATTTAATTTTATACCACAATTTCTGACCCTTCTGCCTTGATAAAAACAAAATAATTGAGTAAACAAAATCCTACGTAGCGAAGGAGAAAACATATCCGAAAATATTGAGTAATTTAAACCAAATTGGGTCAACGGTTTTCGAAATATTTTGAGAACGGACTTCGGAAAATATATTCCGAGTAAATCGTATTTAAAGTTTGCATAGAAGTCACACGCTTGGCGACTCGGTAATAAATAATGGTCCAAAACATCCACAATTCTTGGAATTTAAATATGAAACTAACACACAATATTCTTAAGACTTCAAACTTTAAGGCAAGCGAAAAAAAATTTGACCAATTTTTTTTCTGCTCATATGTTCCCCCTTTAGTCTCAAGTAAAATAAAAACATGTTTAAGGCCACTGTATTATCCGGTAGCCAAGTGATTGTAAAGCACTTTACGTTCTAGTTTTTTTCCCCATACTCCACTAGTATATGTTGCATACATTATAATCATGAATACCACTAGTTGAGAAAATGATTTCATATCGTAATCTATCATTATTTCTGTTCCAATTTTGATTTAACTATATAATACGTGAAAGGTTTGCTTTTTAATTGCTATTGCCAATCTAACTGGCTAATATATTTGTGTTTATGCAATATAAAAATATAAGGAAAAAAAACATATGTAATTATAGTATAAGTACATGTATTCCTATCTATTATATTTGAATGATTTAGACGATACTGCAGGTTCACTTTTTTTTATTGATTTTTTTTAAGATTTAATGAAATTGTACATTATTTTGTCTATTTCATAATTAAATTAATTTTTTTGTGTTTCTTTAAATCAGTTGTATAAAGAACTTTATATTCTATCCAAACTGCCCGCACGGAAATTTTTATACTTGAAATATATTTTTAAAGTATACGGCGTATATTTTTTTATAAATTTTGTATACGGCAAGTATAAAAAATAAATTTTACATAATTCTCGTATACGACAATTATAAATAAAGTATACGGCGTATACGTAGAATGTACGGAGCGTATATCTCATTTATATTTGGCACATATAATTGAAATACTTTCCAAGTATACATTTTAAATGTATTTAACAAATATATTTAAAATATACTTTGAATATATCTCAATATGAAATTTGTATATACGCTTGGAAATTATATTTTTATGTGCGAAAAAAATATGTTTTCTGTATATTTAGCATATACTTTAGGGCACTTTTTTTATACTTGTTGAGTATATTTTTTAATTGTTTTTCTACACATATTTGATGTATACATCAAATATCATACCTAAATACTTTTCATGTATATTTTTTTTATACTTTCTGTAACAATATTCCTCGTATATTTAATAAACATTTTTATGTTCATACAGGGTGGGCCAAGTAAAACGAAACGGGCGCGGTTTTGGTCATTTAAAATAAGATTTTGAGAAAAAGCTCGAACACGTCGATTTTGCTTTCAAGGGGGATATCTTTTGCTATGAAATTTTTGCAAAAATCTTTTCAACCCTAAGCGCTACGAGCGCAACCCTTAAAATTTTAAATAGCATGATAGGGCAAGTGATACCTCATTTGAAAGGTTTTTTCATTCTGAATACGGTGCTGTTTGATTTTTTCAAATCTGTTTAGTTTTAGTTAAGTTATTGACATTTTGAATTCCATAAATGCAATGATTTTCTAATCAAAAAACAAAAATTTACAACTAAAATTCAAAACAAAGTAGGTTTATTTTCTTATCAAATAATTCAAAAACATCAAATTTGGACATTTATTGAATTAATTAAAAAATAAAAATAAAAATTATTAAAAAAAATTTATCTATATCCAAAATTTTAATTAATTCAATAAATGTCCAAACTGGATGTTTTTGAACTATTTGATAATAAAATAAACCTATTTTGTTTTAAATTTTAGTTGTAAATATTTGTTTTTTGATCAGAAAATCACTACATTTATGGAATTCAAAATGTCAATAACTTGACTAAAACTAAACAGATTTGAAAAAATCAAAAAGCACCGTATTCAGAATGAAAAAACCTTTCAAATGAGGTATCACTTACCCTATCATGCTATTTAAAATTTTAAGGGTTGCGCTCATAGCGCTGAGGGTTGAAAAGATTCTTGCAAAAATTTTATACCAAAAGATGTCCCCCTTGAAAGCAAAATCGACGTGTTCGAGCTTTTTTTTTAAATCTTATTTTAAATGACCAAAACCGCGCCCGTTTCGTTTTACTTGGCCCACCCTGTATATCTACTTATTTTTATTCCGTCCGTCGAAAAATATACTGAAATAAAGTTTTAAATATACCGCCAAAAAAGTACATATAAAAGAAAAAGAATAAGAACTTATGTATAGGAAGACGTCAGCTGACGTACTAATGCTTTGATTATGTATGCCGAATTAAGGCGTAAATTGTTAGTATTTGTAAGAAATAAAGTTAATTAAGTGAAAATAAAGATATTTGGTGTGTTTTTATATTAAAATTCAGAATTGGGATACATTTAAATCAACGAAAAAGATACATAAATGTGAATAGTGCAGCTACACGGAGAAAACGAAACACCAATGAGTTGTGTTTTGGAGCATTAATCTAGTCAATGTAGTGTTTTTTTATCGTAAAAAAACCAAGCATTACGGTTGTGACAGCAATGAGACTGTCAGACACACTATAGGGAAATGTTTTGAGCATCACAGCAAAAGCAGGTAATTGTTTCTGCGTATGATCTACTCACGGATATAACCAAATTAAATTAAACAGTTATTTATAGTTGAACCACTGAACCGATCTCGATGAAATTTGGCAGGAAGATAGCTTACATCCTGAGAAAGGGCGTAGGCTACTTCGAATCTAAAAAATTCATCCCCTAAGAAATTGCAAGGGGGTGGAAATATTTGTATGAGAAATATTTCACCCCCTGTCACATATTAAGGGTTGTAATTATTTTCATTCGATCCGGCGGGAAAAATACTACGGGAGTGAGGGGTTTTAGGGGGAAAAACAACCCCCTATCTCCCATAGGAACCGAGATATTTACGATTTTGTAAAATGAATGAAAACCAAAACAAAAAATATATAATATATTTCACCCCTTGCACATATAAAAGGTTGTGTAATGAGTTTTATTCGATCTGGCGGGAAAATACCACGGGGTAGGGTTTATAGGGGAGAAACAACAACCTCATATGTGGAAGGGGGTGAAATATATTTATATTTTTTTTGTTTTGGTTTTCATTCATTTTACAAAATCGTAAATATCTCGGTTCCTATGGGAGATAGGGGGTTGTTTTTCCCCCTAAAACTCCTCACTCCCGTAGTATTTTTCCCGCCGGATCGAATGAAAATAATTACAACCCTTAATATGTGACAGGGGGTGAAATATTTCTCATACAAATATTTCCACCCCCTTGCAATTTATTAGGGGATGAATTTTTTAGATTCGAAGTAGCATACGCCCTTTCTCAGGATGTAAGCTATCTTCCTGCCAAATTTCATCGAGATCGGTTCAGTGGTTCAACTATAAATAACTGTTTAATTTAATTTGGTTATATCCGTGAGTAGATCATACGCAGAAACAATTACCTGCTTTTGCTGTGATGCTCAAAACATTTCCCTATAGTGTGTCTGACAGTCTCATTGCTGTCACAACCGTAATGCTTGGTTTTTTATGATAAAAAAACACTACATTGACTAGATTAATGTTCCAAAACAATACTCATTGGTGTTTCGTTTTCTCCGTGTACATAAAATATTTTGAGTTGGACGAGGACAATATAACGTAAAGCGAAAGAGTGTGATAGATAAACGCTATAATACAATTGTGAAATTTTGGGCTTTAAAAACTCTAAATTTCTATTCAATTGCACTGAGAAATTGCAATGGAGTAAAAACTGAAATTGAAGTAAGTAAAAATATCTGTTTACTTAAAACTTAAAACAACAAAGTTCTTTTGATAGTCGAATTTATCAATTACTTTTTTTTAGGACCCACAAAAAGACAATAATACAAAAAGAGCAGCAATTCAGAAAATAAACAAGATTCTTCATAAATTATTTCTTATTTTAAACACATTTTGTTTTTAGTAAAAAATATTCATTTATATATTCTCAATAAATATTTAATGATCTCAACTCTGGTAATTATTTCTAACTATATTTTCGTATCCTACGATAATATCACGTATGAAAATCTAAATTTAATATATTCGATATTATACGCAGGTCCTGAGAGAGCTGCCACGGGGCCCGGGCCATATGGCTTTCCTAGCCTCCCTCTATCAGGGCCTGACTAAAAGGTTATATGTCGAATGTACGTTAAATATATTGTCACGTTGTAATTATGTTAATCTATTATTTTGGTGATATTAATTCTATTTATAATTGTATTGATCATATTGAAACATGAAGTATTAATCTTTTATATATAATAATAAAATAATCTTTATTTTATTTTCATAGCTTGCAACAGTTTGTACTAGATAACATTATTGTTAATATTAATTATCAGTTGCTGCTTCCTGTTTTAATTGATTGGTACAATCGAGTGAGGTTGGAATTTCTAGAAATAAATATGGTAAACAGGACGTTTGACCCAATTGGGAAAAAACAGAATATATCAACCGACGCGGGAAGTTCTCCTACCATGTTTTTGGGAGAACTATAAAAGCTTTTCCTCGGGCCCCGCCCGAGAGTCTGGCCGTGAAATCGACACTCGAACAACAGTCGAGCCATAAGGACTCGCTGACGCGTTAATCTCAAATTAATATCAAAATTCTAAATTAAATCATTGTAACTGTTTTGGCTTCTTTCGGCTTTGTCTTTTCAATAAACTCGAGCGCGTTATATTCTCTCTTATTAAAGATGTTGTCTAAGTAATAATTAAGAATTATGTTTTATTCATTGTAAAAGTTATCTTTTATGTTTTTGTGTCAATTATAATAAATTGTAGTTATATAGTAATTACAAATGTGTTGTGCATTATCGTATTCCTTCTGCATCATTTTCCTGTTCCTGTTGGTGCTCATATTTGGATCTCTACTTCTGTGGCAATACTTCAGCGCACCTTGGAATAAGTGTATACCATAATCTGGTAAGTACCATGTTCTATTATTACATGTGATAGCTTAAATTTCCCTACCTTTCCATCTACGTTTGAAGTGATTCTGGTATGTGCGACGGAAGTTATATACGTTATGACTTCGAGCTGCGTATTCGCCCTAGCCCCCAGTAAATTTAGTTAAAATAATCTACCACGAAGGGCGGGACGTAGCATTTGGTGGAGGCGCCGCTTCAAAAATAGGGGAATTTAAATTTAAAATTTAATGTCCAGCTCAAATATAGAATCCATTGAAGTAGAAGCTAGGAGAAGTAGAAGAAAAGCAGGGTTACCACCTACACCACCACTTTCACTCAGTACAAATATAGACAAACCTAATTTTAATAAAACTTTAATTTCGAGCACAATAATAAATAACGAGAGTACAGGAGGGGACTTAGACGCAACTTTAAATTTAACACATAATAATACAGAAACAGATTCAAATAACACATTAGAAACAACATTAATTAATTTAACAAGTAATAATACAGAAACACATTCAAATAACACATTAGAAACAACAGTTTTAGATATGCAACGAACACCACCACCAGGTACTTCACAAGGTACAGACAATGTTTTCCAAACTTTTACAGAAACAATTGCAATAAATACAAGCATAAATAATACAAACGACACGGTAACACAACGACAATCACAAGAGCAACAGACACAAACTTTTGACAGTACTAACATGAACAACAATTATACATTACAATTTAGGGACCCACACTACAATAGACAACCCGCAATACTCAACGCAACAAACCCACCGACTTTTGATCCTTCTAAAAATAAGGATACAGACGGTTTTATCCGTCAATATGAAAAAACCGCGTTTAATAATAGATGGGACGACGAATTAAAAATAACCTCATTCGGGATGTGTTTATTAGGATCCGCGGATAGTTGGTTCCAAAACTACACACTTAATA
Organism: Sialis lutaria; assembly: GCA_949319165.1. Classification (NCBI taxonomy): domain Eukaryota; kingdom Metazoa; phylum Arthropoda; class Insecta; order Megaloptera; family Sialidae; genus Sialis; species Sialis lutaria. The sequence goes on from OX439241.1 coordinate 22,528,452, forward strand.
AAAATAACTTGACATGGAAAATCATAAAAGATGATTTTCAGAAAATTTTTCGCACGATCGACTTCGACGTAGAACTTGCAAATAAAATTAGAGATAGAAAACAATTAGAGGGCGAGAACCCCCTGGCATACGTACAGGAGGTCATAGCGCTAACAAAGCAATTAGATCCGGAGGCATCAGAATCTAGCATAATTAGAAATATATATCAGGGGCTGTTACCTGAAACAGCAGAACGTTTAGGATTTTTTGAACCTAAATCGTTGAAGGATATAGAAAAATTTTTAAAACCGGTCATGTCAGGTCAGGCATATCGCAGGGCGAGTGAAAAATCGAGGGAAAATTTAGATAAATCAAATACAATTACACGGGAAGAGCTAGATAATAAAATAGGGGAGGTTGTAAAACAATTTTCGACAAATAATAATAGAAGAGTTCAATTTAACATACCTAATTTTAATAATAGGCCTCGTCAAAATTTTGAAGACCGACATTACACAAATACGAATTTCAATTATCGACCAAACTCCCCACGTTCCAATAATTACAATCAACAGTTTCCCCGAACAAATTTTAGCAATCAAAGAAACGCACCACGATTTAACAATTATAATAATGAACAGCCAAGTACTTCCCGAGGTGATACACCACATAATCAAAATTTTTCCAGACCAACATATAATCAGAATTTTACACAACAACGAACAAATACTAGAACTACGGACGGACGACCCGTTTGCTTTGAGTGTAATCGCCCAGGACATATTCAGAGGAATTGTCCACGACTTAATAGGGTTAATAACCAGGGAAACTTGAGGAGCAATGTGTAATTTCGGGTTGCACACCGCTATACAATCCGAATTCCCGAATATTCAGTCCATTACGATTAAAAATGTTAATAAATAATAAATTCACATCAGTTATAATAGATACAGGCGCGGCTATTTCTTTGGTTTCACATGATTTTGCACAGGATAGTAGATTTTTTACTCGACCACATAAAAAGTTTTTTGTTGCTGCAGGTGGTTATGCTATTCAGGAATTAGGGATGATACATTTACACATTAATTACGGAATGTGGGAAACGTTTAGTACCGCATCAGTCATACCTACTATAGGTTTTGACAGGGTTTTGTTAGGAATTGATTTTTTGGTGGCCCATAAGGCGTTAATTGATATAAAAAACGATTACATTTCATTTACAAATTCACTTAATAACACTTGTAAAATATCATTGGGAGACGATAAGAAAATTGTAACATACGAAAGATTTCAGGGTGAAGATTTAGGGATTAATGTTAACAATGCGGGATGGGGAAGCCTACCAGAGTGCATAGATCCTGTGAAAACACAAGAAGTAAAAGTATTTTCTAGATGTGATTTACAATGTCAACCCCACGAAATGGCGTACTGTGAAATTAAATTAAATCCATCATATCATTTGGATAATGAATTATTTTATATACTTTTTCAACCTAACACAGACTTTTTAAGACAAAATTTTTTAGAAATTATTAAGTATCCGGAAATGCAATTTGATTTATCATATGTTGTAGGAATTTACAATCACGGTATTAATAACATTTTATTAAGAAAAAATACAACTTTAGGAAATTTATATATGTATCCTAAAGATACAAATCTATATAGCATTAATACTATTATAAATCTAGAACCAAAGGTATATAAAATAAACACAGAATTAGAAAACTCCCAAATAAATAATTTAAATAAAATTCTTAAACAAACGACAAAGTGGAAGACTGAGCAATTAAAGGGTATAATTTAAGAAATAGGAAATAGTATAAAATATGTGTATGCATGGAACTGATAAGTGACTGTCACTAGAGGTATTAAAGAAGTTATCAAAATTTTATCATTATTTTTTTTCTCTTCTTTTTCTCTTTTTTATTAAATCATACAAGTGAACAATTATATCAATTAAAAGAAAACATTTAACGAATAATTTATTTTATTTTTTTTGTTGTTTATTTATTTAATTATTTTTTTTATTTAACATTTGGAAATTATTTATTTATTAATTATTATTAAATATTTATATGTTTGTTATCGTATCATTTGAAACACAAGAGATATAAATTTGAATTATATCATATGCCCCCGTATCGTTTTATTATGTCCCCATTTTTTGTTATTTAATCCTTCCATTTTTTGTCTTCGTAAAGAAAATTTTCTTTATATTTTTATAAGGTGTGAGTACGATTACGCCAATTACTCTCTGTTCAAATAGTTTTTGTGGAGCCGGAAGTCTCTCGGCTATACTATTCTAAAAGATCCAAAACTGTAGAGCGCGAATCACCTTGTGAGTAACTTCTGCGTACATCGGAATAAGCTGTAAGTCTAAGACAGTGTAACGACACATTATCTTCTGTCAAATTTCGTCAGACATTTTTTTTGAATTGTCCGAGTTATTTTTTTTTAGTTTCGAAAGTCTTTAGAAAGAAGTGAGAGGAGATTCCCTTGTAAAGTTATAACCTTTTAAGGTCGAGGGATTCTTCTCATTTCTTTTTAGGTTCTTGTTAATAGTAATTGCAAATTCGTCCTTCGTGGAGCTATATGAAAACCAAGTCAGCCCCCATCTAACACAGGTGAAAATCACACTTGCCTTTAGCTAGTATCAAACTCACCTCCACTTGAGAATTACACTTGGTTCTGTATTATTCCCGAAGTCTTTTAAACTTCTTTTATTATTTTTTTTCTTTGCTCTCTCTCTTTCCTTTTATGATTAACAAAAAACAAAAACTGCCATTTGGGTACTTTTGCTCAATATTTCTTTTCTTTCCGCTGTTTGTTTTGTTTGTCCTAATTATAATACTTTTTTTTATTTTTTTTTCTCACCTCTCGAAATCAATCTTAACATTGTTTAAAAATTCATGTTAAAGTATAATCGTTTTGAGAATTTGTCATATTCGTTATAATTGTTACTGTTTATTTTTTTTATTTATTATTTTTTATTTTTTATTTTTTTTATCGGTATACGAATTAGAAAATTAATATAATTGTCAGTAAGGTCTAACTATAGATACTTTGAATTTTAATCGTCGATATTTGATTATCCGTGACCGATATAATTATCATTATGACTCCTATTGATAACAAATGTTCAGAATAAACACAAAATAAAATTGACATACACAAGTTAACAGTCACTATCAAGTAAAAATATATATTTTTAAAACAAAAATATTTAAAATAAATACCTTTTAGTTGTTCACAGTTATATTTATATTTAATTTTAAGGCGAAGTAGGAGTTGAGCTTGGCTCAAAATAAATGATTTTTTGGATCGAGGTTCGTTTACCTCGATCCCCCGATACGAATTGAGAAAGGGACGCCCGCTATATTCGAAATTCATAGAGTCTACTCTCACACGGTAGATTTTATTCCCATTTTCAACGGTTTGGCGGGACCGTGGAGTATTTTTTTACGGAATTTTCTTTTAACCACCGGTTGACAAAGTCGCTGGGGTTCTTGAGTATATTTAGTATATGCTCCTTAAACTAGGTTAAGTTAGACGTAATGAAATATAGAGAGTAAAATAATTGCTATTGTTTTTCTCAATGATAGGGAGAGATAGGACTAACTAAGGTAATCATATAAGAAATCATATAATAAGTTTAATTTTTTTTTGTTAATTTTGTTTGATGAATATATATTTTAATGTTAAATAACCCGGGTTACAAGTTTTAATAATGTTTTTAAGTACGATGGCGTTCCGTACATGTTTTAATAATTTTATTACCGTACGATGATGTGCCGTACGAGGGATAATGTTTTTGGCGCAATGTTTAATGATTTTTATGCCGTACGATGATGTGCCGTACGAGGGTTAATGTTTTTATTACCGTACGATGATGTGCCGTACGAGGGATAATGTTTTTTGGCGCAATGTTTAATGATTTTTATACCGTACGATGATGTGCCGTACGAGGGTTAATGTTTTTATTACCGTACGATGATGTGCCGTACGAGGGATAATGTTTTTTGGCGCAATGTTTAATGATTTTTATACCGTACGATGATGTGCCGTACGAGGGTTAATGTTTTTATTACCGTACGATGATGTGCCGTACGAGGGATAATGTTTTTGGCGCAATGTTTAATGATTTTTATGCCGTACGATGATGTGCCGTACGAGGGTTAGTGTTTTTATTACCGTACGATGATGTGCCGTACGAGGGATAATTTTTTTTTGGCGCAATGTTTAATGATTTTTATGCCGTACGATGATGTGCCGTACGAGGGTTAATGTTTTTATTACCGTACGATGATGTGCCGTACGACGTAGTCGACTAGAAGTTAGGGACAACTTCAAAAAATGTTTTATTTTTTTTTAAGGGTACCCGTAATATAACGTAACATAATTTAATTTTTTTTTATTTTTATTGTTTTAGATAATAATTACGAGTATCCTGCGGGACAAAATTTAATTTTTCATTGCGAACTTGCTAACTGTACTGATCAAAATGTCAACGATCATAGTATTAGTGACTTTCTTGTATTTAATCTTTGTAAATGGAGAACCAATAGAGGTGGTAGCCGGGGCATACTTTCAAAACCTGCCGAAGCCGATTACTTACGAAACCGCAATCCCAATAATATGTTGGTCAAAATCAGAAATTTATAATTATTACAAACCGACAACTAATGGGTTTATGTCGAATAGCGATGACACATACACATCTCCAACTGATAAAATTCTATTGGACGATGGTGATACATTTGGCTGGGGTTTCCAAATTGCTGACAGGAACCATATAAATAGTCTTTTTACTGATAATATTAAACAAAAATTCTTAATCAATAAAATTAGAAATCATAAAATTAAATTTCAAATAGTAAATATAAATCTTTATAATACAGAAAATTTTCAAAGGGGAAATAGAATTGCAATAGCAAATAACGAAACATTTATTTACAATAGAAACAATGAAATAATTCAGGCTTGTCAAAATAAAATGTTAACACCAAATTTAATCAATCCGGATCAAATTAAAAGAGAATTAAATTTATTAAATAGTAAAATTATAAATACAGGATACGAATTAGCAATAAAAAACGTAAATCAATATTTTCACATGCGTATATTTGACTGTATGATAGGTGGGAATATACTGATGGGTCTACACATCCCGTTAATCCGGAGATCACTAAATAATCCTGTTTATCTCAGATTTATAACCATTCCTTTCACGTGGAAAGATACAACATGTAGCATGAACATTAAGTCTTTTGACTTGATAAACATTACTGAAAACAACAATATAAAAGTGATGATACCGAGGTGTCAGTCACTGAAGGATCAGTTATGTTTAATTACTGATGCGTATGACGATAACGTAGACGCAGCTGCATGCGCTGAGGTAATCATAAAAGGTTCCTCTTCGAAAAAGGTATCGGCACTGTGTCCATTTTCCTGTAAGAAAACACTTCCCTCATACCGACATATTACATTAGTAGATCCACACACCTACATAATAAATAGTATTAAAGAGGATATTGAAATTATTTGTACAAATAGTTCAACAAAATTTACAGACAACGTTAGGGTCGGGGCTTTAATTATTTCATTACCATGCAATTGCTCTGTTTTATTTCAAGATGGGAAAAAATTAACTCCTGGTTTTCCATGTCTGAATAATAAAGAATTTAGTATAAAAAGACTTATACCAGCGTCATGGTCAAAGTTCAATACTATTAACATACCTGGATATGGCTCCTTGTCTTTTACAACTTTTACGGACTATGTTGAAGTAATTAGAGATAATTTAAATATAGCGGCTGCACCCCTCAATGGTCCCCCATCTGATAATACCTATTATTTTATATTAGCAACTACAATAGTTAGTATAATTCTTTCATGTACAACAATACTGCTGGTTATTATTTTTTACATGAAAACGCAAGTGCCGCAGCCCCGCAGGAATACAACTTTCCGACCACCTTCAGTCACAATGAGCTTCAGCGCGGAGAATTCACCGATGATGATTCAAGGGCAAGTGCCACCAGTTCCATCTTCCTCAAATCCGAGCGCCAGGCCAGCGCCTAGACGAGAGGGAGAAAGCGAATACTTATCCCATATATACGAGATACCTTTGGCACCCCAAGCGATCAATGCTACTTATATGACAATGAATAGACGTGCCTGATCAGCCCGTGTATGAAAAGTCATATCATTGTGCTATCACTGGCATAGCCAACCAGTGATTCACAGTGTGCGAATCGTAGTGAAACATTATCCATGATACCTGAATTAGCCAGCAGACATCATACCTTGTGAAACACCGCTGACATCTGAACCTAGCCAATCCAATGTCATTGTCGTACTCATACTGACAGGACGGTCATGAAAGGAGTTAAGAGACAATACCAGTACTAATGATAATATCAACGAGACTATCGTGTAAGTTTTAGTTTAGTTTAAGTGAAAATGATGTGAACTATAATAATAATAAATAATAACATTTGAATTTTGATATTTACCTTTGTTTGAGTATCACTGTATTTTTGTATGAACATTAAAATACTAAAGCGATAGTGACCACAAATATGTACAAGATAAGCGGACATACGCTAGTTGTGGTTATCACAGGAAGTAAATAAATACATCATTTATAATTAGTAATAGAATATGGACAGTTAATTAGTTTAAGGTAAATGTTAAGAGATTATTATGAGGGGAAAAGAAAAGGCAATATAAAAGCAATAAAAATGCATAGTTCTTTATAAGTAATATAGTTCTTAGTTACCTTGGTAAACTCACCTTAAAGGATATGGTAATCACACCGTGTAACCATTTGCTCAATAAGTATTCCGTGATAATAAAATTTTTATTCTTTTAGTTTTCTTACTTCTTTTCAATTACAAAATGCATATCATTTAAATTTGGTAGTTATTAAGTTGATAATGTTTAAGTAATAATAAATAGAGTAACGGTCAATAGTTTCTAATGTAATTATAAAAATCTAGAATATCAGAAATTAATTTTAATAGTAATAATCATTAATATGATTTTAAACATGTATGCCCTTAAACGCTGATTAATAGATTATTATATTCACATTTACAGGATAGGTTAAAATAGTTATTGAAAAACCCTATACTTAAATAATAAAGTCAAAAAAAAGGGGAATAGAATTATATAAAAATAATCATAATATTATTACTCTATAGATTAAGGATGACAATATTTAGGAAATAAGAAAAATATCATACTCGATTAAATATTCACTTATTGTTTACATTTGGTTTTTATAATTTTAATCTTTAAGGAGGTTACCTTACATCATTGTTTAGGAGATAATAATTATGTGTATAATAATTATTGTGACTAATTTCAATGTTATTTTTAACGTTTAGATTATTTAATTGTTCGCGTGTTTAATAGGATGTTTGAAACCGCAAAATAAAAATAGAAGTAGAATACGGAAATGAACAATAATGTAGGGGCTAACTATAGATATATGAGCCATCAGCTTTATAGAGATATATTGTAATTTTTATTGTGTAGATTTAAGATTATTTTTGTTTCATTTATTTTTAAAGACACATCTGAGGTAGATGGTAACATGTCGGGGCGACATGTACTGGAGGAGGGGGAAAATGTCACGTTGTAATTATGTTAATCTATTATTTGGTGATATTAATTCTATTTATAATTGTATTGATCATATTGAAACATGAAGTATTAATCTTTTATATATAATAATAAAATAATCTTTATTTTATTTTCATAGCTTGCAACAGTTTGTACTAGATAACATTATTGTTAATATTAATTATCAGTTGCTGCTTCCTGTTTTAATTGATTGGTACAATCGAGTGAGGTTGGAATTTCTAGAAATAAATATGGTAAACAGGACGTTTGACCCAATTGGGAAAAAACAGAATATATCAACCGACGCGGGAAGTTCTCCTACCATGTTTTTGGGAGAACTATAAAAGCTTTTCCTCGGGCCCCGCCCGAGAGTCTGGCCGTGAAATCGACACTCGAACAACAGTCGAGCCATAAGGACTCGCTGACGCGTTAATCTCAAATTAATATCAAAATTCTAAATTAAATCATTGTAACTGTTTTGGCTTCTTTCGGCTTTGTCTTTTCAATAAACTCGAGCGCGTTATATTCTCTCTTATTAAAGATGTTGTCTAAGTAATAATTAAGAATTATGTTTTATTCATTGTAAAAGTTATCTTTTATGTTTTTGTGTCAATTATAATAAATTGTAGTTATATAGTAATTACAAATGTGTTGTGCATTATCGTATTCCTTCTGCATCATTTTCCTGTTCCTGTTGGTGCTCATATTTGGATCTCTACTTCTGTGGCAATACTTCAGCGCACCTTGGAATAAGTGTATACCATAATCTGGTAAGTACCATGTTCTATTATTACATGTGATAGCTTAAATTTCCCTACCTTTCCATCTACGTTTGAAGTGATTCTGGTATGTGCGACGGAAGTTATATACGTTATGACTTCGAGCTGCGTATTCGCCCTAGCCCCCAGTAAATTTAGTTAAAATAATCTACCACGAAGGGCGGGACGTAGCAATATGATAAATATATTTAAAAGTATAATTTTTATATACGTAAATATGTATATAAAAACTATACGTATAAATATATTTTACGTATATTTAAAATATATATATGATAGATATACGTACAGCGGCAAAATCCATACATTTGCGTATATGCCAAATGCATGGATTGTACGTATATGCTGTACGTATAGACATCAGATATATTTTAAATATACGTAAAATATATTTATACGTATACTTTTTATATACGTAAGTATCAAATATGTATATAAATATTATACGTACAAATATATTTTACGTATATTTAAAGTATATATAACGGATACGTACAGCGGCAAAATCCATACATTTCCATATACGAAAATATATAATCGTCGTATACTTTGACGTATGATTTGACGTATATTCCACGTATAAATATTTCCGTGCGGGTGCAGGCTGTTTTCTAAGTAGGGGTAAATCGGGTACACTTAGCACTCTATAAAACGACCCTCTACTGGCCGACAGTTCTATCCATCGACCTTCCCCCACCCCCACCATAATACTACAGCGACTGTTATATTTCTGCGCGAAATTTAAATTCACCAATTAACGTTTAAGTCGGCATGGTGGTAGGTGCACTTCTAGTCGTCGATCGATAGAACGATTGCATTACCGATGCCGTCGTATTGTAGAGTGCTGAGTGTACTTTCATATTGACTTGCCTATATACGACTGAATCCAGCAGGAACCCTGTAAATTGGGTCGTATATAGAGGCCTTTACCCTGCTTGACCAAAGGACAGTATCACATAGCTCTTTCGACAGGATGCTGATTTTGAAAAATATTATTCACGATTTTATAAAATAACCATGGGACTTTCTTATACACTGATTGTACAGTATATTTTTTTCATATTTGCTCATTTTTAAAAATAATTAGAAAAAAATAGAAAGTTTTCTTCCCAGATGAAAATTAATGATATATACAATACTAGCGGAATCCCGCGGCTTCGCTCGCGTAAACTTCGAAATTAATTAGAACCCTCTATACGTGATAGGGGATGACATACTAGATTTTTATTCATTACATATAAAAAACGTAAATATCTCGGATCTTAGTTAAAAATTGTAAAACCTAACCACCTGTCTACCCTCGCCATTAGGGGTTGAATATTGAATTTTTTTATTGCAGATTATTTTGCCTGACTCCACCATTATAACGTAAGCAGTTATACAGATAAACATATCAAAAACACAGACCCTGTCTACCCCCGCCATTAGGGGTTGAATGTCGAAAATTTATTTTAATAGATGACTATTTTGTCCGAATTTACCTTTATAAGTAAAAATAAACATATCTAAATCCTCAACCCCGTCCCATGCTATTAGGGCTTGAAAATCGAACTTTCATTTTTAGTTGAATATTAATTTGTCCGAATTTACTTTATTATCATGAACAATTATGAAGATAAATATATAAAAATTTTACCCCCCCCCCCCATATTTCCATAGGGGTTGAAATTTCATAACTGATATTTGTCATGTAGAGTACCTACTTGTGCCATGTTTCATTCGGTGAATACAAAAAAAAATATTTTACAAATTTTTCCATCCCCCTAACACCTTAGGGGTTAAAATTTGAGAAATGTTGAAATAATTGTTATCATTATTTATATTGTAGAGTATGTTCGATATGTTTCAAGTAAATGCCAACAAAAAAATATTTTCTTATATAAACTTTGACACCCTGTTTTAACCCTGTAGGGGTTGAATTTCGAAAAATCCTTTCTTAGTGGGTGCTAACATCATAAAAGGAAGGCACCTACGAAATTTCAAGTTTCTAGGTCCAGGGGTTTGGGCTGTACGTTGATATATGAGTGAGTGAGTGAGTGAGTGAGTGAGTGAGTGAGTGAGTGAGTGAGTGGTTAAGGACAAACTCTTTTATAGATATAGATTATAAGTACCCTTTCATGATTTTTCGTGAGTTTTATTTATATTTATTTTATAGTACTTTTAACAAAAATGTAATGTTAGTTTATAACAAGTTATACAAGTCTTGGCTTCTGGGTGTAACCAAATCGACACGGCTTATACCCAGAATTCAAAATCCTTTATAACAAGTTATTTAGGAAATTGCCATATCGCTCATACATATTAGTATTTCGCAGTCTTCTTCAAAATTGTTTTTTGACGTTGCGAAGAAAACTCCGACATGAGATTTGAAACGTCAAGAAACACAATACGACAACGTTTATTAGTATTTCGCAGTCTTCTTCAGAATTGTTTTTTGACGTTTCGAAGAAAACTTCGACATGAGATTCGAAACGTCAAGAAATACAATACGACAACGTAGACAACAGCCCGAAAAGTTAGCTCTTATGGATGATAATATGTTGTCGCAGTCGATTGTTTTTATTTCACACATTCTTTTGTTTAGTAAGATATTTCAGTATGAGCATGTGTAAGAAAGCAGTTGGCATGTATGTAGATAGTTGTTTTGTTCGATTATTCATAAATAATATCTGCAAGCTGGTATTTAAATGACAATACCAGTGAGAGTTGCTCGCATTCTCCAAGTCACCTCACACACCCTCTAGGTACGAGTAGGTATAAATACATACATATACGTACTGGGTGAATCAAAAACGTCTCGTGTGTGGTAACATAGTACTATGGAACTATATAAAACAGACTCTTCGGATTAGTCATATCTCAGGTTGCACAAAGCAAAATAATCCTCGATTAGTTAATCAGTTGTTTTCAAAGCATTATTACGTCAATTCTAAAAAACAATCACGGTTATAATACACTAGAGGCTGTTTTTATTTTTAAATTTTACACAAATTTACTCGGGTCTGCGACCCTCGTATGTGTAGGTACGGAGATATTAATGAATGATAAAAATACGAACTTTAATTATATTAAAATAATTATTAATGTTTTATTTCTAACTACTTTTAATAACAAAAACTTTTTAAATCTACTAATTTTCATCTCTATTTTCGAATTTTCTTAAAACCTTAACAAATAATTGTAAAATAAGAGCCGACAATACGAAGATTTTAATGCATGATAGAGAATCGAACATAAATAATTATTTTAATATAATTATTTAAGTTTATTTCCGTCAATTTTTTATTAAAAATTACATTCAAAATCTACTCATTTTCTTCTCTATTTTCCACTTTTCATAAAACCCTAACAAATAATTGTAAAATAAGAGCCGACAATACGAAGATTTTAATGCATGATAGAGAATCGAACATAAATAATTATTTTAATATAATTTTTTATGTTTATTTCTGACTATTTTTAATGAAAAAATATTTTTAAAATCTACTCATTTTCAACTCTATTTTCCACTTTTCATAAAACCATAACAAATAATTGTAAAATAAGAGCCGACAATACGAAGATTTTAATGCATGATAGAGAATCGAACATAAATAATTATTTTAATATAATTATTTATGTTTATTTCTGACTATTTTTAATGAAAAAATAGTTTCAAAATCTACTCATTTTCATCTCTATTTTCCACTTTTCATAAAACCATAACAAATAATTGTAAAATAAGAGCCGACCATACGAAGATTTTAATGCATGATAGAGAATCGAACATAAATAATTATTTTAATATAATTTTTTATGTTTATTTCTGATTATTTTTAATATAAAAATACTTTAAAAAGTTACTCATTTCCATCTCTATTTTCCACTTTTCAAAATTTTTTTACAAATAATTGAAAAATAACGGCCGACAATACGGAGAATTTAATGAATGATTGAATTGCGAATTTCAATTATATTGAAACAATTTTTTAAGTTTATTTCCGTCAATTTTTTATTAAAAATTACATTCAAAATCTACTCATTTTCTTCTCTATTTTCCAATTTTTATAAAACCTTAACATATAATTGAAAAATAAGAGCCGACAATACGAAGATTTTAATGCATGATAGAGAATCGAACATAAATAATTATTTTAATATAATTTTTTATGTTTATTTCTGACTATTTTTAATAAAAAAATACTTTCAAAAGGTACTCATTTCCATCTCTATTTTCCACTTTTCAAATTTTTTTTTACAAATAACTGAAAAATAACGGCCGACAATACGGAGAATTTAATGAATGATTGAAATGCGAACTTCAATTATATTGAAACAATTTTTTAAGTTTATTTCCGTCAATTTTTTATTAAAAATTACATTCAAAATCTACTCATTTTCTTCTCTATTTTCCAATTTTTATAAAACCTTAACATATAAGTAATTGAAAAATAAGAGCCGACAATACAAAGATTTTAATGCATGATAGAGAATCGAACATAAATAATTATTTTAATATAATTATTTATGTTTGATTCTGACTATTTTTAATGAAAAAATATTTTTAAAATCTACTCATTTTCATCTCTATTTTCCAGTTTTCATAAAACCATAACAAATAATTGTAAAATAAGAGCCGACAATACGAAGATTTTAATGCATGATAGAGAATCGAACATAAATAATTATTTTAATATAATTATTTATGTTTATTTCTGACTATTTTTAATGAAAAAATATTTTTAAAACCTACTCATCTTCATCTCTATTTTCCACTTTTCATAAAACCTTAACAAATAGTTGTAAAATAAGAGCCGACAATACGAAGATTTTAATGCATGATAGAGAATCGAACATAAATAATTATTTTAATATAATTATTTATGTTTATTTCTGACTATTTTTAATGAAAAAATATTTTTAAAATCTACTCATTTTCATCTCTATTTTCCACTTTTCATAAAACCCTAACAAATAATTGTAAAATAAGAGCCGACAATACGAAGATTTTAATGCATGATAGAGAATCGAACATAAATAATTATTTTAATATGATTATTTATGTTTATTTATGACTATTTTTAATAAAAAATACTTTCAAAAGGTACTCATTTCCATCTCTATTTTCCACTTTTCAAAATTTTTTTACAAATAACTGAAAAATAACGGCCGACAATACGGAGAATTTAATGAATGATTGAAATGCGAACTTCAATTATATTGAAACAATTTTTTAAGTTTATTTCCGTCAATTTTTTTATTAAAAATTACATTCAAAATCTACTCATTTTCTTCTCTATTTTCCAATTTTTATAAAACCTTAACATATAATTGAAAAATAAGAGCCGACAATACGAAGATTTTAATGCATGATAGAGAATCGAACATAAATAATTATTTTAATATAATTATTTATGTTTATTTCTGACTATTTTTAATGAAAAAATATTTTTCAAATCTACTCATTTTCATCTCTATTTTCCACTTTTCATAAAACCCTAACAAATAATTGTAAAATAAGAGCCGACAATACGAAGATTTTAATGCATGATAGAGAATCGAACATAAATAATTATTTTAATATAATTATTTATGTTTATTTCTGACTATTTTTAATAAAAAATACTTTCAAAAGGTACTCATTTCCATCTCTATTTTCCACTTTTCAAATTTTTTTTACAAATAACTGAAAAATAACGACCGACAATACGGAGAATTTAATGAATGATTGAAATGCGAACTTCAATTATATTGAAAAATTTTTTTAAGTTTATTTCCGTCAATTTTTTTATTAAAAATTACATTCAAAATCTACTCATTTTCTTCTCTATTTTCCAATTTTTATAAAACCTTAACATATAATTGAAAAATAAGAGCCGACAATACGAAGATTTTAATGCATGATAGAGAATCGAACATAAATAATTATTTTAATATAATTATTTATGTTTATTTCTGACTATTTTTAATGAAAAAATATTTTTAAAATCTACTCGTTTTCATCTCTATTTTCCAATTTTCATAAAACCCTAACAAATAATTGTAAAATAAGAGCCGACAATACGAAGATTTTAATGCATGATAGAGAATCGAACATAAATAATTATTTTAATATAATTATTTATGTTTATTTCTGACTATTTTTAATGAAAAAATATTTTTTAAATCTACTCATTTTCATCTCTATTTTCCACTTTTCATAAAACCCTAACAATAATTGTAAAATAAGAGCCGACAATACGAAGATTTTAATGCATGATAGAGAATCGAACATAAATAATTATTTTAATATGATTATTTATGTTTATTTATGACTTTTTTTAATAAAAAATACTTTCAAAAGGTACTCATTTCCATCTCTATTTTCCACTTTTCAAAAATTTTTTGCAAATAACTGAAAAATAACGGCCGACAATACGGAGAATTTAATGAATGATTGAAATGCGAACTTCAATTATATTGAAACAATTTTTTAAGTTTATTTCCGTCAATTTTTTATTAAAAATTACATTCAAAATCTACTCGTTTTCTTCTCTATTTTCCAATTTTTATAAAACCTTAACATATAATTGAAAAATAAGAGCCGACAATACGAAGATTTTAATGCATGATGAGAATCGAACATAAATAATTATTTTAATATAATTATTTATGTTTATTTCGCACTATTTTTAATGAAAAAATATTTTTTAAATCTACTCATTTTCATCTCTATTTTCTAATTTTTATAAAACCTTAACATATAATTGAAAAATAAGAGCCGACAATACGAAGATTTTAATGCATGATAGAGAATCGAACATAAATAATTATTTTAATATAATTATTTATGTTTATTTCTGACTATTTTTAATGAAAAAATATTTTTAAAATCTACTCATTTTCATCTCTATTTTCCACTTTTCATAAAACCCTAACAAATAATTGTAAAATAAGAGCCGACAATACGAAGATTTTAATGCATGATAGAGAATCGAACATAAATAATTATTTTAATATGATTATTTATGTTTATTTATGACTATTTTTAATAAAAAATACTTTCAAAAGGTACTCATTTCCATCTCTATTTTCCACTTTTCAAATTTTTTTTACAAATAACTGAAAAATAACGGCCGATAATACGGAGATTTTAATGAATGATTGAAATGCGAACTTCAATTATATTGAAACAATTTTTTAAGTTTATTTCCGTCAATTTTTTATTAGAAATTACATTCAAAATCTACTCATTTTCTTCTCTATTTTCTAATTTTTATAAAACCTTAACATATAATTGAAAAATAAGAGCCGACAATACAGAGATTTTAATGCATGATAAAGAATTGAACTTTAATCACATTAAAATATTTTATTGACTTTATATCTGACTATTATTAATAAAAAAATAACTTTTATAATTTGCTCATTTTCATCTCTATTTTCCAATTTTCATAAAACCTTAACATATAATTGAAAAATAAGAGCCGACAGTTCGGAGATTTCAATGAATGTGAGAAATACGAACTTCAATTAGATTTAATCAATTTTTTTAGTTTATTTCCGACTATTTTTAATAAAAAATTACTTTTACTACTCATTTTCATCAATATTTTCCATTTTACTTAAAACGTTGACAAATAATAAAAAATTAATGACCGACAATACGGTAACTTTAATGAATGATAGAGAAACGAACTTTAATTATATTAAAATAATTTTTGGGATTTATTCCTGATAGTTTTTAATAAAAAAATCCTTTTAAAATCTACCCTTTTTCATCTCTTATTTCTATTTTTCATAAAAATATTACAAAAAATTGAAAATTAAAGGTCGACAATTCGGAGATTTTAATGACCGGTAGAGAAACGAAACTTAATTATATTCAAATAATGTTTATGTTTATGTCTAACTATTATTTAACTATTTTTTGATAGTTAATTTTTTAATTTAGCGGAGATAATCAATATTAAAATTTTCAGTAGGTATCTTACATGTACAAATTACCTAATCATTAATTTACTCAGGTCTGCGACCCTCGTATGTGTATATTATAATAATTTTCTATTATTTTTGCTGATACTCATTTTCTTCTTAAATTGGCGGTGATAATCACTTATCACTATTACAATTTTAAGTAATATTACATGTATAAATTACCGAACCTAAAATGTACTGTTATTTATTAAATGGTTAACTTTTTATTTTTACATATTCCTGAAGTTTTTAATTTTTGTTCAATTTTAATCAATATTAATTTGTCTACGTCACTTTTAAAAAATAGCAATTTTAATTATTTTCATGCGACGCCCTTGACTTAATTATAATTAAAAAAAAATTACTATAACAATCTGAACTTTCAAAAAAATAATAATTCATAAATAATACAAACGTTACGAAATGTGACAGTACCCAAAAATTTCATATATTTAAAACGACACCAGCCCTTGACTTAATTATTATTTTTAAATGTGAAATTTTGAATAAATTGCATCAACAAAACTATTAAAAATTATATTTTTATAAAATTTCATTAAAAAAATGCAAATTTAAAAATATTTGAAACGCCATCCCTGATTTGAATGAATAATTTCAACAATTAAAAAAAATTCAACAATTTCACTCAAAATATTTTTTTTACAAACGTAAAAATACGTTACATGTAAAAAACCACGTAATTTACAACTATCAAATCTAACGTCATCAAAAATTTTCTCACTCCTAAGAAAAAAGGATAGAAAACCTTCTAGAACATTCCCTGTCATCTGTCATACGTCATTTTTGACCAATAGGAAGCTCGGATTAAAAAAAAAGCCGATGGTTTTTTACCTTAAAATTTAATTTTCAGTGAAATTCGATGTACTTTTACGGAAAAAAATCACAGCTCAGAGACCTTTCATAGCTAAGATATGAAATCTAGCCTATTGGCTGGAAAAAGAAAGGTACATGACAAAAAAAATTATCAAAATCGGCTCAGTGGGAGCAGAGTCTATAAAAATAACATTTTATGCGGACATAGAAATATATAAACATACACGTTTATATTATAGTGCGATATTATAAGGTAAAAAATTGTCATATTTAGTGAATTGTTCATTTACAAATAGAGAATAAGTATAGAATAAACATTAATCATGGATCGAAAACAACTGATTAACTAATCAAGAATTATTTTGCTTTGTGCAACCCGAGGATAGACTGAGTAATAGCCTCACAGAATTGATCACTCGCTTTAAAGAGACAAAGCGAATATGTAGCCAATACCTATCTCTTTTCGGTAGGTTTGTAATTACTGCAAACCTGTGACGTGCCAATTAGAATTCTAAAAAGACACAGGTATTGGCTGCATATGCGCTTTGTCTCTGTCACACTTTTTCGTCAGTATTTACTTCACAATTAGGATAAGTAGATGGAGAAAAACGGAGTCGACCTTTAAAAAAAATTAAATTTTTTATCAAAAATCAGTTTTAATATGTGCTACTGTTAATTGAGTAACTTCTACAATCTCCATTGTAATTTTTATAATATGGTATTTTTATTATATTTGTATAAATATCGTTTTCATGATTTATTCAACAAATTATTCTTAAGTTGACTTATTTGTTAAGTGTTATACAAATTATTTCATTTCAATTAAAAGACAATACAATAAATAGTACGAATGTGTAAAATTAGTTATATTAATATTTGTTTATTGGTATAACAAAAATAATCTGCCGTGTGCCACAGGACTTTCTTATACATAATAATGACAGTAAACAGTGTACATGATAAAATTATAGATAATAATATTACCTACAATTTTCAACTTGGCCATTTTTCTCTAATTCGCACTGTTTCAGTGTAATTCGAAAAATTCAAAACGATGACCACTGCAAACTAAATGAAATAGAGTATACAGTGTTTATTCTCAGTATTACGTATAAAAAAGACCCATGGTACCTATGGCAAACACGTACAGTCTCTGTAATACGTATAAGAAAGTCCCATGACACTCATGGCAGATATTTCTTCTCTATTATGAACCATTTGAAATGTACTTAAAAACAAATAGGTACTTGGTAAAAAAAAAAAAAAATTAAATTTGTTTTTTCGAAAAAAATGAATAGAACATAAATTATAGATAATAATATTACCTACAATTTTCAACTTGGCCATTTTTCTCTAATTCGCACTGTTTCTGTGTAATTCGAAAAATTCAAAAATCGATGTAGGTAAACATCCGTTTCCGGTTGAATGATCGTTTTCAAAAATAGGAGGTTTTCTTCCCAGGCAAAAATCAATCTTAAGTATAAAATTCCACCTTTCTACGATTTGTCGTATTTGAGTTACAGCGTCTACAGACAGACCGACCGACAGACCGACAGACAGACCGACAGACAGACCGACAGACAGACCGACAGACAGACCGACAGACAGACCGACAGACAGACCGACAGACAGACCGACAGACAGACCGACAGACAGACCGACAGACAGACCGACAGACAGACCGACAGACACACAGACATCATGGCGAAAATAGTCAGAATGGATTCAGGGAAGGTCAAAATTGATAATTCCATCAAAAACCGGATTTCGAAAAAAATCGCGTTTACTATACTTACTTATACTATATGTATATTTCATATACATTGGTATAAGAAAGTAAAAAAACCATACCAATAATATAGATTTCGATCCTGCTCGCAAAAATAACTGTTCATATTTTATATACTTTCGTAGCACGTAGCTTAGCAAGAATTACAATATTTTGGACCGTTTCAAGATTACTATGTCAAATTGTAATATTTCTTTAAAAATTGAATGACTCTCCGTTTATATTAAAGTGTTTATTGTATAGGTCAGTAATTTTAGGTATAAATTCGTTTTGTCGTTTTAAGATATAAGAGGTCATAAATAAAATAAAAACAAAAATTATTTTTCACCTATATCTTGTTTCTTATGAATTGGAGATCAATATAGGTCATTATGAAAGTTGTAGTTTATAAAATTACCTACAAAAAGAGTCACAGATTATTTACGAACAATAAATCGTTTATGAATTAATGAACTGCATTTTTGTGCATGTATTTTATACATAATATATCTATGTGTGTAATATTTTTGCTTCCTCGCAATATCGAAGATACGAGAAGCTTTGTTATCGTTTTAAAACGAGAAAAAAAATTTGTTCTCCGATTTTAAAAATTTTACCGGATCTATCCGTTTCAGGTCAAGACAAACACTTTTTGTTCCGTGTCTGTCTGTCTGTCTGTCTGTGTGTGTGTGTGTGTGTCTGTGTGTGTGTCTGTGTGTGTGTCTGTCCCCCAATCCTTGTCACACGCTTAACTCATGAACCACTGAACCGATATTGATGAAACTTGGTTGGTTGGTTGGGTCTGGCTTGAGGACGGTCCCATTTCAAAATAATTAAAATTGTGTGTAAGGGGGAGGGGTGACATCCAAAAAGATTTATTTTTTTAAGATATCTCAAGAAAGACACATGTTTCGTGAAAATTTTATAGAACCTTTTTTGTAGAGCATTCAATTCTCTATAATATAGGTCACCTACTTTTGTTGTAAAATATTCCCTTACAAAGATCTATCTCAATTTGACTTAAGAAAATCGTCATTTGTTTTTTTAAAACTGCTATTTACTTTGACATATTAAATGTCACTTTGACGTTTTAAATGTCATTTTGACATTCGTATAGCAGAAAAATAATGATTTTGATTGAAATTATCAAAAAATTCAAAATATACGACATAATAACCAGGCGCGTATTAAGAAAAATGTCAAATTAATTTTTTTTATTAAAATCGTATGAAAATTAAATGGTTAACCAATGACAGGCAGTTCATCTGAATACTTTATCGGTTTTTATTTAAATTGTTTAATAATTAACTACCTTTGATGAATTTAGCACGAGGAAGCACCGTGCATTTACAAGGCAGAGTATTTTTTCATTCATTAAAAATATTAAGTATAATTTATAATTATAATATACATTTTCACCTAAAAAATAGTGGAGCCAGTTTGTAGATTATAAAATTTTCTACAAGAAAAGTCGTATACATTTTTCAAGTATACGACGAACTGTGTTTGAGATATAAAGCAAATAAAGTATAATGCATGAATAGCGGGTTCTTTTACATGATTTTTTTGTGGTCGGAAAGAATGGACAGACGACAAATTGAAGTAATTTTAATATCCAAGTTTTTTTTACAAATAAACTATAAGACTCACTAAACGATTCAATTGAAGTCACTAAAAAGGTTAATTTATCCCATTCGACTTTTCAATAATAAACACTATGTATCATAATATAATACTAAATATTATAAATGAAATGATTTTGTATGAACATTATTTATTTACATAATGAAAACCAGTTTGATTTTTACAATAAGCGTCCATAGATAACGAAATTGCATACACATATGCACGCGTATGTATGAATGGGTATAGCGTAAGCAAACAACACTGCAATAAAAACAAAAGGCTATATACCGCGCAAACATACGTTTTACAATTAACACGTATAGTGCGGTTCTGCGATATGCAATGACTAAACGAACAGACTTGTCAATAATATAATTAAAATTTGTCATATAAACATTCATATAGAAATGCATTAAGAGTTTAGAGGCATTAGAGGTGACCTTCTGTCTGTTGCCCGGGCGAGATTCCCCCCCTCTCCCTCAAGCCCAACCGAGACAATCAGTTCATCAAGTCAGTCATTAAAAATATTATTTTCAGTATAATAATTTCATCAGTGAAAATAAAAAAAGAAATAAAAATTATATTTTTTAACCAAAATCAACAAAAGTCACCAAATAGGTCTTAAGGAGGTTGACACTATTAGGTGTAATGCGAGGAAAGCGCCTGTGGATAAGCATAGAGTGAAGGCAAGGTGTCTCTCTTTCTCTCTCACATAGATGCGTCTCTCTGTTTTTTTTATACATTTATCATTTTTTAATCATTCTGAAAAATTACAGATATCTTTGTAAATTAATAAAATGTGTGCTCAAATTTTCATCAAATTGTCTGTCACATAACTTTGAAAAGTACTGTCATGTCTCGAAATTATGCAGTTATCATAAGAATGCATGTTAATTTGTTTATTTAATATCTCTTAAACTATTCTCTTAATGACCTTGAAATTTTACAAGGATTTTTGAAATATAAATGTCTTGTTATTTTCAAAGTTTCGTCGAAATCTCGCTGTTATTTTTCTCCTTAAGTCTAGCACACTGTAAAAAAAGATTTGGTTTCGAAAAATTTTGTTTTTAATTTATATTCAGAACACATGTACCTACATTTAATAGAAGATTTTATTTTGTTAATTATTAAAAGTAAAAAAAGTTTAATTTAATTTGAAAATTGAAAAAGATAGAACGGTATATAATAGTAACATGTACTAATTTGCTGTAATGGCAGTAGCTAGTTTTTCATTATTTTGAATAAATTACAAATGAATATATTTGTTTTATAATTTTTATAGTATTTAAAAGAGTTGAAGTTTCGAAAAATTACGTCTCTATATAGCCAATTGTGTAGAATTTCAATAAATAGAGCACTTTCGGCAATTTCTCTCATTTATCGTGTGTTAAAAACTCTATTACTCAAAAACCATACGTCCAATATTTATGATCGAATAACTTTAAGACCTAATAGGTCTCTTTAAGACAGTTTTTATACAATGGTAGTTACGCTTGATTCTATATAACAGATTGTTAATAGAAATTATTTAATTTGGGTTAGTTTTCGTGCAAACGTTAATAAGTTAGGTCCGGTCCTGATCGCGCTAAGGTTAGTCCTGACTCTTTCTGTAATTATGTATATCAAATCGATTTGATAGATTCAAGCAAGATACTCATAAACCATACGTCCAATATTTTAAATAAAAATTAATAAAATATATGAGTTATCCATAAATAACATATTAAAATTTTAGACTTTTATCTATGATCGAATAGACCTGATAAGTCTCTTTAAGACAGTTTTTATACAATGATAGGTATATAACAGATTGTTCATAGAAATTATGTAGGTAATTTGAGTTAGTTTTCTTGCAGACGTAATTAAGTTAGGTCCGGTCCTGGTCGCGCGCGGTCCGTCACGTTTGTCGCCAACGCCCGCAGAGACAATGCCGGTGGAATGCAACAAGACGTGTAATAATAGACACCCCGTGTGTGGGAAGACACACATGCGCGCTGACAGATTGCTGCATTGTCTCAACTGTTTTATATATGTATATATGTGTATTTTAATTGGTAGTACGTGAAGTTTCAGCTGATGGTTTTATTTATGTGGGCTAGAGGTTCTTTTTACAAATTGTTAAGATGCATGTATTCAACATAAAAAGGCATTTAAAAATATTCGTAAATGGATGACTAATTTCATTCGGAATATGTACAATCATTTACAGTGTGTACTCTCGATTATCCGGGCTAAAATTGAGGAAGACGGGTACACGGATATTTGAAAAACATGGATAATGCGAACTATCAATTTTTATTTGATCTAAGCAGGTGAGATTCCAATGACACTTTGAAAATTGAAAATAACAAGACATTTATATATAAAAAATCCTTGCAAAATTTCAAGTTTATTAGGAGTATAGTTTAAAAGTTATTAACCTTTAGAGGGCCGGGATTTTAAGGGGTATTTCGCCCTCAGAAAACTGGTATAAAAGATATTCATTGATTGATCATAGGCAAAGTGTCGATCACGGGGTGAGCCAATATATTGGCTTTCCGGCCCGTGTTAAAAATTTCAAATTAGAACAAATACTATTTTAAATAGTACATAATTTTTTTTCATTATACAAATATACGTTTTCGATGTATTTTTCGACGCTGAATCCAAATCTGACGTCAAAAATACATAAACCCCAAAAAGCCTATAATAGGGTAAAAATTACCCCTTTGTCTCGCGTGAACAATTTTTATTTAATTGGAAGTGCAAAAATACGTTAATACTGGAAAAATGAATATTTTAATCTAAAAACAATAGTATATTATACCACGAGTCAATAATGATAGCTATTATTACCGAGGAATCATTTTCGAACCGAGCCGCGTAGCGGCGAGGGAGAAAAAAATTCCGAGGTAATAATAGCCATTATTGCGAGTAGTATACTGTACTTTATCTACGACTATTCTAATTACTTTCATAAACACAACTGAATACAAGGAATGCAAGCTTCAATACAAATATTTTTTTCTAATCTCAAATTAATATAAAAAAAATACCATGGAAACAAAATACACAAACTCTGTTATTATAAATTATCCATTTTGATTTTTTCGGTAGCTGCAGCTTGTA
Source organism: Sialis lutaria (assembly GCA_949319165.1). NCBI lineage: Eukaryota > Metazoa > Arthropoda > Insecta > Megaloptera > Sialidae > Sialis > Sialis lutaria. Next base: position 22,552,116 of record OX439241.1, read on the forward strand.
GTACAATTTCGGGAGGTGTACAAGTAATAGATTCTTCATTTTTATCCATCTCAATACAAATACACAAACACTAGGTGTTTTATTTGACAGTCGTAAATAAATTTTTTAGACTTAAAGTTTGTGTATTTTGTTTCCATGGTACTATTTAATTTGAGGAATTTTCTGATTGGTGGATTAGAGGGCAATAATGACTTAGAGGGCAATAATGGTCATTATTGCCCTCTAATGCACCAATCAGAAAATTTCTTTTTCGTCATAGTTCCCTCTGGGATTAATATATCGCATTATATAGTAAAAACTACGTATGTAATGCATGTATTATGTATAAGTCGTGGATAAAAAGATTTTCTGGTGCGCCAAAATATCGTGTTTTCGGCCCTTAAAAGGTTAAATAAACAAATTAACATGCATTCTTATGAGAACTGCACAATTTCAAGAAATGACAAGACTTTTCAAAGTTTTGTGACATAGAGAATTTGATGAAAATTTCAGTATACATTTTTTATATTATTCATTTACAAATATTTCTGTAAATTTTCAAATTGATTAGGAACCATGTTTTTTAATTAATAAATGATAAGTGTGTGGAAAAAAGAGAGAGACGCATCTATGTATGTGATTTCTTATGCTCCAGAGAGAGAGACATACCTTGCCTACATTCTATATGCTTATCCACAGGCGCTTACCTCGCACCGTACCCCGCATCGTCAACCCCGCACCCAATAGTATCAACTTCAGATTTTAATGTGCGAAACAAATGCAGAACAAATTTTTACATATTACAGCACGGAAAATAGATTACACAGTTACATATGTTTATTGTTTATACAGTGCCTTCCAAAAGTTCGAGGCCACCTAAATAATTTTTAGCTGGTTTGAAATCTAGGATTGAAATTTATAAAGATACAATGGGATCACCAAATTTATTATTTAACCACAAAAGGCATTGCCGATGTCTTTTCGATTTTTTTTCGAAGAGTTATTATTTGAAAATTTCTATTGAAATAAGGTTAAATGCATTTTCAAAAATGTTATAGTGTCAAAAAAACAGATTCAGATGAAAAACTGATGTTTATCAGTAAGTCATGTCATCATTATGTCTATGAATATTTTATATGACAATAATATGTCTTAACTTAATACACTCCTGGATGAGTTCTATACAAAATTTCAGTAATTTATAGAGACATATCATATTATACTAACAATAAGCGCCCTCGTTAGCTGTCACACTGACGTTTTCTGTAATTCCGGTGGACGCTATCTCAACCCGTTTCATTAATCAACATTTCGACATAATTATCTTACAACTAGCCCACATTTTGTCAAATTGTATAATATATTGCTCTTCATTGTTGCATACCTACGATACTTTTTTAAATATAATATATTATATGTTATTTATTACTGTCTTTTTTTTCTTATAAATGCACAATACATTTGTAAAATTAGCTACATAATATATTATAGAATAGTTAATATATTACTGTATTATTAGAATTTGTCAAAATTTTATATGATATTTAATACATTGATGTGTTGGAGTTACCAACTCGTTCTTTTAAGATTACAATGTAACATTTAAAAACATCTGTCATGTAAATGCACAGTGCTTCCTCGTGCTAAATTCACCAATTAATGAACAATTTAAATAAAAACCGATAAAGTGTTCAGATAAATTGCCTGGCATTGTTAACCAATTAATTTTTATACAATACTGCTAAAAAATATTAGTTCGAAATTTTTCTTAAGATGCACCTGATTATTTTTACGTATATTTTTAATTTTTTGACAATTTCAATCTAAATCTAAATTTTTCTATAGTGCAAACGTCAAAATGGTATTTAATATGTAAAAGTTAATTGCGGTTGTAAAAAATACGATTTTTTAAAGCAAATTGAGATAAATCTTTATAAGGGAATATTTTACAACAAACGTTGTGGTGATCTATTTAAAAAAAAATTGCTCTACAAAAAAGGGTTTTATAAAATGTTCACGTAATTTGTCTTTTTCGAGTTATTTTGAAACGATTACTATTTTGGGATATCACCCCTTCCCTTCACACACGATTTTAAAATGGGGCCGTTTTCAAGTCAAATCCAACCAACCAACCAAGTTTAAGTAATATCGGTTCTGTGGTTATGCGTGTGACAAGGATTAGGAGACAGACAACACACAAACAGGTGGACAGACAGACATGGAATGAAAAGTGTTTGTCTTGATCTGAAACGAAAAGATCAAGTTAAAGGACCCCGCAGAATCCTTATGGGAAAGGGGTTTCGGTCAAACTCTTTGAAACTTTGGAATCTGATAGTCCTTGATGAGTAGATTAAAAGTGTCAATGTGCACTAAGTCCTAAAAACTCAAACTTTTAAGATATAGTCCTCTAAAGTTGGGGATCATGCTCGCCTTTAATTTACAATAAAAAAATTTGTAGAACCTTAATTTTCGCCCAACTATTAGTATGTGTTCCCAAAGACTTATATAATCGATTGTCACCATAAAAAAGTAAACTTTTAAATTCTTTAGCTAATGGCAGTACTTAAATCTTATTATTATATTTTTTTTAATTATAAACCAATTTTTTATTATAAAACAATTAGATTTGTTTATAATTAAAAAAACGTAACAATAAGATTTAAGTGTTGTCATTTCTCAATGAATTGAAAAGTTGACTTTTTTATGGTGGCAATCGACTATAGATGTCTTTGGGAACACATACACATACAAAAAGAGCGAAATTTAAGGTTCAACAAAAAAAATATTGTAAATTAAAGACAATCATGATCCCTAACTTCAGAGGGCTATATTTTAAAAGTTTGAGTTTTTAGGGCTTAGTGCCCATTGACACTTTTGGTCTTCTCATCAAGGACTATCATAATCCAAAGTTTCAAAGAATTTGACCGAAACCCCTTTCCCATAAGGATTCTGCGGGGTCCTTTTTGAAATCGGAGAGCTAAATAATTAAAAATGTTAGTTTTCATTTTTATAGTTAAATGTCTCAAAAAATTATCTAAAAACTTTATTCCTAAATAAAAAGTTATCTGAAACAAAATTTAGTATATAGAAGTTATTTAACTATCAACTTTTACATCGAAATACACATTTTTACTACCTGAATCATAATATTAGCTACTAATATTCCTTAAATACATTTTTATTGTTTATCTTTAGTCATGGAACTTGTTTTAATATTTTTCAATTCGCCTCTAACATAAACTAACGTTTTATTGTGAAATGACATCATCTTAGGTTTTATTGTTGAAGTTATTAAACGCATTAACATATACTTGACAATTAAGTAATATTTCCAGAGGCTATTAATTAATATTTTTAATAATAAAGAAACGGAATATGATAGTACCTACCGGGTATATATGTAGATACATTAAAATGTCTCCTGTTTGACGACATAGTACTTTGGAATTATAAATCGTACAAACTTCCGATTGATCTTAAAATGTTTGTTACTTAGTCTAGTCTTCTGTATGAAAATTTTAAATCATTTTGAATATTTGTTTTGGAGGTATAGCTCTTTTAGTTTTAATCAATTTTGATAGGTTTAATTTATATAATTTTTAGCACAGTTTCAAAGTTTGACGTGGATTGAAACTCTTTATGTCTTTATATTTATGTACATTGTTAACAACTATCATCATTTCTCGAAGTTGCGGCTTTTGCTTTTGAGTTACATCTCTTTAACGCAGATTATAGTATATTTATGTCTTCTAGAATCTAAAAGAGGCTCTATATATAAAGAAAATCATTCTTTTAAAAGAGGTCTATGTAGGAAAAAAGTTGAAAACATGTCATTGTATAGATTTTGACACGCTGATTTCAAATCTGACGACAAAAAGCATATCTGACTACACGTACAAAAGTTACGGCCATTTATCTCCAAAATTTTCAAAAATCGAAAACTTTCAAAGGCCATATCTCGAGAACGTTTTGAGATACAGAACTACGGTTTGAAAATTTCAATATTTCACGCCATTTTCTATAAAATAAACATAATATAAATGAAGTCTAAAATTCAATATTTTATAGTAATTTGCATGCACTAAATTTCAATTTGTCATAGAAATATCGACTTTAAGATAAGAAAATAAAAAGGAAAATAATAAATTATCTAAAAATGTAAAGAAATCTATAAAGAAAATCATTATTTTAAAAGGGGTCTATGTAGGAAAAAGGTTGGAAACCCCTGATCTGCATAATCGAATAAATTGAAAAACTGTACGGTACAGGATACCAATATGCGAGGCTCGATTTGCACACGACAAAATTTTTGAATAATTTTTGAATAAGTGATTGTATTTAAAAAAGTTATCAAAATAAGTAGGTACATAAATTTTTTTTTTATTTTAATATCTATATATTTTTCATTATCTATCAAATACCAAAAGTTAATGCAAATTTTGTAAAAATAAATTTATAACACTATTAACCCTTGGTGTATATTTAAATATTATAATAAGTTATAAAATAATGAAAATATTAGCAAGACAAAATTTCACATTGCCCAAATAACTGCATTTTTACGATCTCTGAAAATACCTCTTGATAACTGAAAACTTTTGTATAACTATAATAAAACAATATATGATATAAAAGAATCCATTTTTGTAACTTAAATGCTATAAAACTCGCAAATAAATACGTTTTTGTGTAAAATTTATGTTCCCGCATATTATAATTTGTTCAAACAAACTGTAAATTAGCATTCATTCAACCGCTTGTGCTATGTTTGCACAACTCGAGTGTACTTGGCCGAGTCGAGTACTTACTAGTTAGTATTGTTGGTTTTTCGATTCTTATTTGTATTACATTCTTGTAACATTTTTCTTACATGGCCTCATAAAATAAAGGAGAATGGAATAAGAACCCTACACACATGCTAATTTTATCGCGACATTGTCGTAGTGTGTTGTGCAGTCAGCTTAAATGTTGAATGGATTTATAAATAATTTATCGAAATTAAATAATGAAATATACACTTTTAAATGCTTGTATAGGGAAGTTAATTTTGTTTATAAGCTACGTATTCATATCTATTTGCACAACGTTATTTAACATTAAAAAAACGTAACCCTTTGTTGTCCGTCTGTCTGTCCGTCAACGGCTAGAGGTGTCTTAAGTTGAAATTAATATCAAATGCTAAGGTCTTCAGCCTCAAAAATCAAAATAAAACTCAATACAATAAAAAGATATGACCTTTCAAAGAGTATTTTGATACTGACTCACTAATTACATTGGCCAACAAAAAATACTTTTGTAATGTAATAGAGATCTGAATAGGTAATTTCGGAGGCATACCTAAGCCGAATTTGTTGTCCAATTGGTTTCATCACGTTGGGGTTTTGAGATATTCTAACCTAAAAGTCCCAAAAATGACTATATTGCATAGACATAGAGAAATGGACAGCGCATCTGACTTGAAAAAAGAGCCGTGTCAAATGACAGAGACAGAAATCGTTTGGAAATATACTTGTCCTTACTTATACAGGAGTGTAACTGTTTCATTTTTGGCTTAAATGACAAAAAATAACTAACGTTATAAAATATTTTATTTATTAAAAATGATTACCTACTGATTTTTAAATAATATCAGTTTGGTATTTTTTGACCTAATTCTAATTTCTTGTTCATTTTTTTTTGTTGGTTCATAGTGTAACTTAATATAAAATATTTTTTTATTTTATTTTATTAATTAAATCTTGTCTGTGATTGTTAGTGTAATTCACCTAATCATTTTTTAACAACCACATGGGAATTGCTTTAAAACTATTTTTTATTAATAAACATTTAATATTTACACTATACCATTAATATTACTTTCTCGGAAAATCCGTTCACTAATTTTACAAATTTCTATGAGATCAGTTGACAGTAAATTGCCTCAATTTTTTATATTTAATAATAAAGATGATTGCTGCGAAATAAGCAATTTGTTGCAATTAAAACATTTGTTTGTTTTTAGTATTATCCTTGCTAAAGATTTCCTGACATATAACTAATTATATCAATAATGTAATCATAATTAATGCCTTCATAAACACTCGGAATATTGTATTCGTGTTCATATGAAATAATTACGCGATGATTTTCGTTACCTATATTTTTATCATTACAAAATATTGACTGTACGTAAATAAATAAATATACGACATAATAAGTACAACCCTGAACTTTAGTAAACTCATAGAGATAATAATATGTAGGTAATATTTCCTCTATGAGTAAACTACCAATCAGATTCTTAGAAAAAGATATAGATATGTTCCAAACAACTTGCATCTCTCTCTCACTTACAGAACAAATGTTACACCATTATGTTAAATACGAATGCGCTGTCCATTTCTCTATGTGTATGCTATATTGGCAATGTTATAGAATTTATTACCAAGTAGGTAATTTTTTCTAAAGTTTTCAGTCACGGTAGCAAATGGTATTATCTTTCCTCTTTAAAATGAGTTTAAACTTTTTACTGCACGTTTTTTTAGCCGAGATGTACTAGTTTGAAGATATGATATTTTTGTTAATAGAGTGTAGTAAAGTAGATACAATGAACTGTACTACATACACATATCTTCAAAGTAGTATATTTCGGTGAAGAAAAGTTGCACAGTGAAATATAAAAAAATATTTTAAAGAGAAAAGATAATACTATTTGGAATCATGAAAGAAAACTTCAGAAAAAAATTACTAATAAATTCCCCAATATTGCCAAAATCGTCATTTTTGGGACATTTAGTTTCGGATATCTACAAAAACCTGACGTGATGGATCCATTTGGGCAACGATTTCGGTTTCGGCATGAAAAATACCTTCTAAATCACCTATTCAGATCTCTAGGAATTTTTGTTGACCAGTGTACGATAATATCGTTATCTATATTATCGGGCAATAATATCGACATGTGTGTACTCAGCTTAAGTGCGTATAAACAATTGTCGCTTCAACATAATACATGTTATGCAACTGTGAATGTCTTATTGCGAACATAAATTCCATAGACATGAAATTAAGAGAGTGCGTGTAGGCGACATTTGTATACTCGTACAACATTTATGGCTCTATGAAGTTATGATAATAGCTATTATAGTTAGCATAAGAAAAATATGATCAGATATTATCTATGTTTTAGTGTCTATATAAATTAATAATATTCTTTTACTTGGCTTTAACGCCAACTGGATCTTCTTCATTGATGACAGGTCATTTGTATGATTTTATGTTTATGTCGTGATTAATTATTTAAAATGAATTACTTATAAAAATGAAATTAATTTTGCAATGTTATTGTAAATTGAATATTATTTATAATGCATAATTATTAATAAATAAACACTTTTTACTCTGCAAATTTATCTTAACCCTTTCAGTCCTGATTTTTTTATTAAGTAAAACAAAATATTTGTTTGCATTAATTTTTCATTGGAGTACTTGCAGAAATATCTTCATCTATTTTGAACTATTTTTTAGGTGTAAAAACTAGGAAATAGTTGAAAAAGGCATCACTAGGCCTTTAAGATAATTTTTTTGTCCGTCTCTTTGTCTGTCAACGGTTAGAGCTGTCAAGTTGATTATTTGAAACGATAAATTTTATAAAAAAGAAATTACAGACCAATTTATTGAAAATAAGATCTCTACAAATATCCTGTGGCAAATACCACTATCAGAGCCGAAATGATTAAAGCTATTTTTTTAATATACATATGAAACCTGGATAACTGGAATCTCAAGAGACCAATTATTTTATCCTATTTACCTAGTTTTCCATATATCCAAGTTTATCCAAGTAATTGTCTCATTTACAAAGGGTTCCACTAATAAAAGTTAAAATAATTTTTTTCATATTTTTTTAATTTTGTCTCGTGTCTCAGTTATAGAGGCAATTAATCTTACCTGTTCCAAGAAATAGTGGTATTTTGGTGCCGAAATCTAGTTACAGAATTTTCCCACTTATTCAAGTCCCACTTAATCAAATTTCACTGTATAATCAATCATAGACTTCAAATTATTCTGTCGAACAGACGAATGTCTCAATTAAGAATTTCAGCCGTTACAAATAGCACTAAAAACTACCAAAACGTGTATTGTGTTAAAACAGACGTCTACATAGTCCTTCAAACGAGCACAGAATTATAAAATATACAGTTTTGTATTGTCGTACGTACATAACTCCCATTCTTTCTAATATTCGTCGAGGTTTTTTTTATTTCGTAACTTTTACTAACATGCATATACAAACACCGACAGATATATGTACACTAATATACATATATGCACACATACATATACTTATACTATACATTGTATACATCTACGAGACTTGCATATATATTTTAAATACGATGCATATATTAAATCTATGTACAAGTACATACATTATACAAACATAAGATAAGTTGACCCCTTGTTATAATATGCGGTTTTGTCGTACCCTTAAAAACAACACGTCAAATTATATACAGTGGAACCTCTTTAGTACGTGTTTTTCTCTCAATTCATTCAAAAATTTATCAAAACACGTAGGTGTTGTCGCGCAACCCACTTGATGGATACAACTCAAAAAATACCCTTGCCAATCGATTCGTGAATCAATCCCGAGTTCAACGAGGTACATGAAGCCATATATGAAAAATTTTGTATGGAAAATGGACATTATGCCTGTCCGTGGCCGGATGGAGGGTCATGACCGGAAAAATTCCTAAAATGGGCTAAACAAGAACCACTAGACGGACGGAAAATGTACTAACGAGGTTCCACTGTAGGCTACTTATCTTTCGATTTACGTGATTTCATTTTTACGCGCTATATATTTTTTCTTAAATTTTTTTTTTATAGTTAATAATTTTAATTTAAAATAGATATCCTATTATATAAATATATTTTTAAATACAGCGTATCAAAGAAGGGGGAGGGGTGACAGTACGGGACTAACGGTGGATGGTGAACCAACAAACTTTTTTTCTCTCCAAAATTTTTTTAATTATTTTTTTGGGCTTATTTTAGATTTCAAAGATCTAAATGCCATATGTCCATTTTTTGTCAAAAATTGAAATCAATTTTTTATTATAAAATATCGATTTTCTTCGAATGATTTGATTTCTGACTGACTCATTTAAAATTAGGTCGCCTACCACCATCAGAAACGGATTATTATTCAAACCTCAAATTTAATATTTCAAGGTTCGTTTATGAAATATGAAACAATAAATCATAAAATTAATAATACCATTAAAAAATCAAATAGTCCTATGAATTACCCAAAATAGGAGACGAAATCTTAATACCAATGATAAATTTATCACCCATTGTTTTTATGGAGGTTAACTATACAGTCCAGCATATTTCTAGAATGACAATGTAATGTTCTTGGAATAATATAGACGCAATATCAGTGGTTATGAACATTTTAGCGAATTTTTCGAAGAAAAATATAGCTATTGCTATCACCATCATGACGCAACTTCGGAAAAAAACTATATATCTTTATCAAACTTGATCTCGAGATCACGAAAATGAGGTCCGTTCAAAACTGTATGTATATATATATATATATATATATATATATATATATATATATATATATATATATATATATATATATATATATATATATATATGTATATCTGCCGTTTCGAGTGGACTCTCTAGCCTTCCAGGATTAGTTCCGATCTTTTTGAAACTTGGTTGAAAAATCGATCTCACGAATACCTCGGTTAAGTTCGTTAGTCAGCGAAAGTCCTTTATTGATTTCAAAATGGCGGCCGTTCAAAACCGAAAAAAAATCATATCTCGGGTATTAAATATCGGATTGATAATATCAAATATGTTTTGGAATCCTCTCAATAAAACAAAATTATTATGTCTCTTGTGATTTTTCGATATAAAGTACCGTTTGGTTGATATTTTAAAAACAAAAAATTTTTTGTAGAGATTGTAAACTAAGAATCTCGAGTTCGAGTCCCGATGTGGAAATTTTTTTTACAAGCTTTTTATTTTATTTTTTGGTTTATTATGTAGAGTAAAAAGTTAATAATCAATAAAAAATTTAAAAAATTTCAGAGCCAACTTATTTTTACACATTTAATTTATTTTTTATTTTTTTTTTATCAAATAAAATTCGCTTACCGCGGTGGTTGCGCGGACAGAATATTTTTATCCCGAAATATAAATAAACTGCCTAAAAATTACGAAAGAAATATTTGAAGAAATATGTATGAAAAAATCAAATTGTTCGATATTTTAAATCTGTAGTTTAAAAGTCATTACACTGCTTGTCACAATTAGTGGGACACTTTTTCAATGTAACACAATTTTGTTAAAAAATGTCATATTAATATGAAATTTCAGAAAAATCATTAATGTGGTGTTGTTTCAAAGCCCAAATAGTTACAACTTTGTCTCTTCATCAACAGGGGGTGTGCAACCCTTACAGTGGTGAAAAATGGAAAACTGCATTTTCAAGTATTGAAAAAAAAGTTTAAAAAATGATTATTCCAAAATAAAACTAAAATTTACAATTATTATTGTTTCTATAACTTACTTGCACCCTTAAGGTACTATCTTATTAATTTCAATAGTATTTTATTTTTTTTACTTTTTGGTAGCATCCTCTAAGTTTAGGTTAACAAAAATATAGGAAGATCACAAGCAAATTAAAAAAAAAAATCATATTTTGTTAAAAATAATCACAGTTAATATAAATTTTCAATTTCAATAAAATCCAGTTATTTTTAGCATTTTTTCTACCCTTAATTATTTCAAACACATTATATTACAATTAATTTAAACGACATAGGTAAAGATACAGTTGTGAAATTTACAAAATGGTTAATAAACTTTGTATACAATGGTATCGTGTATTAAAAAATACAAATAAGTTATAAGGGTAGGTATCAGCCCATAAATACTAAACCACCCCCAATAGTAGGGTATAAGATCAAATTCAAGTGTTATTTCATAAAAATAAATTATAGCAGTTATTTAACGATCCTTGTGAAAATGATGTGCACTAAAACTCACCCCTGCAGATTTAGCTACCCTTAATTTAAAAAATATACACTTTTTTTAAGTCATCATATCTTAAAATAGGATTAAAAACAAAATGTAATTTCTCAGGAGAACGATTTAATAGTTATAGAAGAGTTATCATTTTATTATAATTTTGTTTACTGTATTTATCTAAATAACGCAAATATCGTGAATAGATTAAGAGAAAAAATATAAAAACAGTTTTTTTTTAATGTTTCAATCATTTTTAATTAATTTTCATAAATTTTGTTTTAAAAATCTCGAAACAATTTTGCTCTATTTTCCGTCCGCCTGTTTTCTACCACGAGATCTAGGCCCCCTGACTATTTAGAGACCTCGGGTTTTCGCTAAATGGTAGGTCTGTAGTTCTAGTTTAGCCCATTTTAGAAATTTTTCCAGTCATGACCCTCCATCCGGCATAATGTCAATTTTTCATACAAAATTTTTCATATTATTGTTTCATGTACTTCGTTTGACTCGGGATTTAATTACGAATCGATTGGCAAGGGTATTTTTTGAGTTGTCTCCATTATGCCGGGTTTACACGGGTCGATTTTCGCCGAACGACTAGGCCGTACAGCGAAAATCGACCGTGTAAATAGCAATTCGAGAAGGCCGCAAGTGACTAAAATCGAAAGCGTCAAAGTAGACCATTTTTCGACTTTTGCCGTGCGGCGACAGGCCGCATGCGGCGGGTGACTTAAATCGACCGTGAAAATGATCAGTCGCATGCGATCGCTCGCCGCATGAAGGTGTTTTCGTTCATCTGTTCTGGTCAACATTTTCAAATAAATGAACTAATCGCATGCGATTTTAATCGACTATGAAAATGGTGTTGCTGTACAGCCTTGTCAAGCGATTTGGTAGGTGACTAGTCGCGCGGCGGAAATCGACCCGTGTAAATACACCTTTAAGTGGGTTGCGCGGCAACACCCATGTCCGGGTTTTGATAAATTTTTATTTTAAATGAGGCCCAAAATAATTTTCTACCTGAGCCCCAAACCGTACTACCGTACTACAGAGCATACGAGAGTTTATTATTATTTCGAAGCTAAAGTTATTTTATTTATAAATGAAAACAATGTTGCCCTATTAACCCTAAAAAACATACACACAATACATATAACATAACTAATAAAAAATACAAAGAAGAAGAAAAAGAAGAGACAAACAGCAATCGTAAATTAATTATGAATTGAACATTTTTTTATATTTTTTAAAACTATGAACACTCGTCTCTTGAATTAACGACCACTTGAAATAACGACGGGCTAAAAACTCGAATTAGCGACTTTCCCCTATAAGTCACCAATTAACGGTGGTGGGGGTCCCTCTCGCCGTCGTTAATTCAAGTGGTTGAATTACTAACACCGTCGTTAATTCAAGCATCGAGTATGAGTGTATGTATGTATATTATTAATGAAATACTCAGGTATTTTAAATACGTCAATACCACAGTTTGAGGGTCACTGTATGATGTACTATTCTTGGAACAATATGAGACATTATCTCAATCACGGAGAATAATTCAATTTGCATATCTTGTTTTTTGTCAACGATGCTGATATGACAAATAAAATTTTTCGTAAATACTCCAGTATTTTATTGTTTGTTTTGTTGTAGTTTTTTTTTGAGCAAACACGATGTTTAACCAGTTGTTCTTAACAATATTTAAATCTTATTAAATAAATTTACTTTCAAACTGACAGTTTTTATGAAATAAAGATCAACAGGTTGACGTTTTGAATGAGTAATATTTTTTATATATTTTTTGATTCTTCTGGTAAAGATACCACTGTAGTATGTACGTGATTTATGTTATAAATCGTCCTTTATTTAACCGTTATCCATAAATTTAGGTTCACAGTTAGTAAACAGATGATTAATTAGTCGTGATAATATTTGCTTCATGCAATCTTTTATAATAATCGAAAATATTATCTATATCAAAATAGAATTTAAGGAGAAGGTTGGGGTGAAGAAAAAACTCAATGCTTTATCAAGGTAAATTCGGGCAAAATAGTAATCTATTAAAATAAAAATTTCGACATTCAACCCTTAATGGCGGGGGTAGACAGAGTCTGTGTTTTTGATATGTTTATCTGCATAGCTGCTTACGTTATAATGGTGGAGTCGGGCAAAATTTTGCAATAAAAAAATTCTATATTCAGCCCCTAATGGCGAGGGTAGACAGGGGGTTAGTTTTTACAATTTTTAACGAAGATCCGAGATATTAACGTTTTTTTTAAAGGTAATGAATAAAAATCATCCCCTATCACGTATGGAGGGTTCGAATTAGTTTCAAAGTTTACGCGAGCGAAGCCGCGGGATTCCGCTAGTAAAAATATAAAGGAATAAACAGTTTTGTATTGTGCCCATTGTATATGTGCTCACCCCAGTCGTTTTATGGTGTTAAAAAATTAATTTAAAAATTAAAAAGGTTCTAATATTAAAATTTGTAGTAGTGAAGAGCAAAAAAGGTCATTTAATTGTACCTAGGATTTTTTTAATGAAATACTGAAGAAAACTTAATTTTGTACATTTTGACCATCCCCCCTCCCCGAAAAAAAATAAAATTATGGTTACGTCACTGTATATTGTCAGCTGCGACAAATCACTACGGTATCAAATTTAAAAAAATCGTTAAAAATTGAATATAGTCAAATCGGCATATATTATAACACAATCTGTCATCCGCATTAACAAATGACACAGTGATATCCATAGCCGCCTCAGCAAGGCCCCCCTATGGCGCCGTGTCTGTTTCAGTGCACTGTTTACATGTATCTAAAGAGGTGCCACGTGAGTCGCTCAAGAATCTGGAACAAGAACTATCGAAAAGGCAGCATGTGTAACATACTCGTGAATATATGAATGTACACATATGACTCATACTATATATCACTGTGTAGTGTTGTATGTATGTAATGTTGTCTGAAAATAATATATTTTGTGAATTTATAGATGTTTTTGTTTGTATATACGTATATACCAGTGGTAACAAATATAATAATATATGGAAAAATTATAAATTCTTTTCGGTTGCGTCTCGGTCTCATTAATTTTTTCAAATATTTCACCTCCTGCCAGAGGGTTTTAATAAGATTCAGCAGGAAAAATACTACAGGGGTGGGGAAAAAGAACCCCCTATCTCGCATATATACTGCTGTGCAAAAGTTTGGACACTCATTTTTTTGCGCATTTTAATACAAAAGTGCAAAAATGGTTGATATCTTTCAAACTAACGTGAAATTGTTATTTACTATTTTGAATGCGAGTAAAAATATTATTTTCGCTATTTTAGAGATTTTTATTGACTGAAATCTGTATATTTAATTTCAAAATCACAGGTCTCCAAAGATTTTTGCGCGGCAGTGTAGGTGTCAAGATATTTACGATTTTTTTTACTTGATTTACTTTTATCGTCACTGCTTATTTCTTATGTTACCTTATGTAACAAAATATATACTAAAACCTGGACAAAGAATATATCTACATATGAATTAAAAAAAAAACATGTAAATCGGATGTGGTTTTCGAGTGATAAGCCCACTAACGGATAGACAGACAGACAGACGGACATACATTGAGCTTTATAATATACAAAAATAGATGAATACAGTAAAAAAGTCATACTCAGAATTATTAAAGAATGCATTTATATTGAAAATAAAAATAATATATGCTGGTACTAAATTAATTTAACACATAGATATGATAATTAACGCAAAGTTAATAATTAAATAAATACTAATGAAATCGTTTATTGATATGTATATTATTGTATGACATTAATTACTATAAAACACTTAATTGATAGAATATGATCGTGTTTTATATATAATACATTCATTGCTAGAGAAATAACGATGTATTAAGTAAAAGAGAAATCTAGTAAGTACAGTTGTCGTGAGTGAATAACGGAAAACATTTAGAATATGTCTGTTATCAGTTTGTCTATAATAATCATTAAGCGAGAGTACGTATTGAAAGCTATATACGTATGTACTTGAATACTAAACTGTATATTCCTACTCATTTAGATAGTATAAAATACAAGCAAACATTAACATTAGACAAATCGGTCATGATATATGCCATTGTTTATGTATAAAAAAGAATAAGAAAGAGGGACAAATTACACTGGTTTGGTTGATTTTTTTTAAATGTGTACATATTTTACATGTTCAGTAAAAATTTAAAGTTTCTAGCTTATACATTTTATGAACTATTTAGCTTTGAATGAAATGGAAGGACGGACGATAAAGTAAGATTAATAAGATATCTTCTCAAACCTAAAAATGATGGTGTTATGAAATATTAAGTTCTATTGTTTTATAATTTTTAAGTAGTAATTTTATCTCAATATTATTATTATTAACAAACAACTTCTATGAGTCAAAGAAAATACCCGATTCTTTCCCTTTAGGCCAAAAAATATCCATTTTTCGAAGTATCAACTTTATCTAGAATTAATTACCTTAATTATTCTTTACAACTAGAAATTATTGTTTTGCAACCTCTATAAATAACTCAATAACGTATAATATATAGATAGTAAATTGTTAAATCTCTATAAGTTGAACGTGTGCCTGTAAAAACTTATTATATCTAATTCAAAACCCTTTTTTGCATATCTATTTAACTTCGAAATCTATAGAAATTTCTCTTAAATTTATAAAAAATAATATAACACAAAAAATAATCATGACAATGGAATTTTTCCTAATAATGGGATATTACTGACTGAAAAACATGCTGAAAACTACTGACCGTAAATAAACAATGATTATTATGCAAAAAACCATTAATCGCGGCTTCTTAATTAAAACATGTTTAGATCCACTGATCCTCAACTATGATTATACGAATGGACTCAATAGCAAAAGGTAAATTAATACGAATAGATTATATTGACGCATTTTTGAATGAAAACCTTCTTATACTGAATTCAAAATCCACCACTATTGGATACGAAAACATGAGTTTACATGAGGTAACAATAAAAACATGTCTAGGACCACTGACTATCACATAACTACCATCCAATGCACTTGTGTTATCTAGAACTGCGGTTCTTAAACTTAAATGGTTTAGGGACCCTCTTTTGAACAAGTATTTTTAGGGACATCTCCCCAGACAGAAAAAACAAAGATGGTCGTTAGATACGAATTACTCACTGATAAACAGAAATGTTAAGTACTTTAATTTATGCCAAACATATTTCACAGACCCCCGGCAAAAGTATAGCAGACCCTAGTTTAAGAACCTCTGATCTAAAACATTAATTAAAGCATGTATAGGGGCTACTGATTACCACACAACAAAAAGAGCAATCATGGAGGCTCCCCCATACAAACATATCTAGGACTACTGTTTATCGCATCACGACTACTGACTGTCAAATAACAAAAACAACAACAATGATTGTGTGTTGCTTCCTAGTGTGTATTGGGTGTACCTGGAGTGGGCAGGGAGTGGGCAGTATGTTGGGAGCGCCTTAGGCGTTCCCCCTGCTTCACCTGGCGGACCGTCCCCCTTGTCGCCATCACCCACCATTGTTGTGCTTCATTCACCACTGAACGGACACCACCCCCAAACTACGCACTTTAAAAACACTACTTAAGTCAAACTCAAACACTTGTTTATCTCTCACAGTTAGCTACTGAACAGAGTCGTTTATTTAGCTACTGGTAATTTTCGTATCAATGTCATTAACTTCTTTAAAAAGTATAACATGTGCACATTTAAGTTTCTTTGGTATAGAATATTTCAGTGCAAACTTGTAATTATCTCTTTCCTGTCTTTTGGAATAGCATTTTAAATAACAACTGCTCGAAACTATGCGCGCACTTTAAATTCTGTTTGGCGCCTTTTAACCCAGTTTGGTATCAGTAACGATATCACTTAAGTGCAGTTTTGGAATACTTCCTTTACTTATTTATTGGTTCTATTTTATATATTATAGTTGGAGCGATATTTTTAATTCTAATTTTGTATAAATATTACTGAAACTATTGAAAAAAAGCTTTTTAAATTCCTAAAGATTTAGTTTAATAATTGTAGCACATACAATTGTGCGAAAATTAAGGTTCTACAAATTTTTTTATTGTAAATTAAAGGCCAGCATGATCCCAAACTTCAGAGGGCTATATCATAAAAGTTTGAGTTTTTAGGAATTAGTGGCCAGTGACACTTTTGATTTACTCATCAGAATCCAAAGTTTCAAAGAGTTTGACTGAAAGCCCTTTCCCATAAGGATTCTGCGGGATCCTTTGTATTAATGTATAAAATAAGGCGGCCAATAAATTTTTGTTTATTTATATAAAAATACAGAATTCATGGTAGTCGATTGGTAGAACGCAATTGGCTAATTTAGAATAAATCTTCTCCAATAAGTTTCAGAAATATTTAAACTTTA
Source organism: Sialis lutaria (assembly GCA_949319165.1). NCBI lineage: Eukaryota > Metazoa > Arthropoda > Insecta > Megaloptera > Sialidae > Sialis > Sialis lutaria. The sequence continues at coordinate 22,569,580 of OX439241.1, forward strand.
AAAAACACTTTTTTTCTAAAGAATACTTGTACAGGTGTTAAAATCCAAGACGGAAACCAACCGTTTAAATTTTCCACCAAAATCAACCAACATACGTTGATTACGCACAAACACATTCACGCACGAAACTGCACTGTCAATTTTTTTTCAAATCAAATCCGCTTCATTCTGACAAGCGGTCAACAATTCAATGTAATAATACAAGAAAAATATTAGACAAAACAAGACACTTTCACATGATGTACCAACAATAGAAAAATAAATCTATTACTCAATTGTTTTTCCACACGATTATAAAAAATAACAATCAAAATTCCCACATCGAAAAACCTTACTTTCATATACGCACAGAACGTAAGTCAAAAGTGTACTAAACTAGCATAGAAATAATGACTTAGCTGAGTAAATATTTTAGTATACAACACTCGACATACTTAACATCACTTCATCCTTATCTAATGCATTCGAGGTGTGTGAGAGGGAAGATACAACTGATGTCGTTTCTTGTTGAATGTTGAGATCATACCGTGGTTTACCTTGTTACAAACGCGAATTATTTAAATAAAGATGGGAATATGCGAGGTTTGGTTGTTTGAAGAGAGATGAAAGTATGGTTAAATTTTCTTATACGAAAGAGAGGAGTTGATCCGTGAAATAAATACAGAAGTCAAATTAAACATATGGATCAGGTATGCTGTGTTATTTTTGTTTTGATTGACAAATTTGGTGTGGAAACTGGTTTAGGTTAATTCGATTATAGAGTTTTGACCTCTAATATTTACAGTTTGTTTTCAAAATGTACCATTATCTATTATTGTTTGATTTGGATATATAATTTTAACTATCGATTATTAAAACTGAAGAGAATAAGGTCATATTTTAAAGCAACGGTCTCCAAACTTAAGAAGTGTGGGAGCTACTTTTAAATTTGAATTATCTGATTTTTTTATCATTTCATGAATTAGAAAAATAACATTATAGTTTGTATTCGACTGATTAGTGACTAATGATTTGAAACCTCGAATTAATTATTGTTATTTCCTTTAACTATAATACAATTTTCTGTGTTTATAAAAGACTGATATCCGGTATCATAAATGGGCTAGCAAACACTCTCAAATGGGGTATTAATTTGGTGAGAGTATCTATGGATTTGCTATGGAATTTAGAGAAGTGATACTTCAACGTATTGTAACACAGTTGGCGACTCTAACTGTACAAAATAATTTTCATAATATCACCACTGTACGCGAAACTTGTCATAGTCTTCATGAAACTCCAAGAGAACTGTCATATAAGTTAGTTACTTAATTTGAGAGTGCTTGCGCTAGCTAGCAAATTTACTAGCCACTTTATGATACTGGACATGAAATTTGATATTTATGGCATATTATGACTTTATGAGCCTCTGGAGAAAATGTTCTATTTAGATAGAAATATGACAACTGGGAATATGTGTTTACTCTTGTCAATTTTTGAAATTTTCTAATTATTTTTCAAATTTTTTACCAACCTCGTCGTTTTAATCGTATTTCGGCAAAATTCCTTTTGCAAATAGTATTTTTGTAAAATATACACCAAAATTTGTCCTCTAAAAGATGAGATTCAATCAAACATAACTATAAATTTCATTGGCCAATATCAGAAAGATGATGACTATTTTTAAATTCATTTTATATTGTACATAGCTGAGCTATCCCTGTTTTTACTTCATGAAAGACCAGTCTGAAAACTGGGTAAAAACTAGATCGAAAATCGGAGTTATTCTCAAAAACCACCCTGTCTAATTCTTCCATGGTTGCTTAGTAAAAAAACTGGTTATGTCAAAGTATTCTGCTACTTTTCGCTGTCAAAACTGGCCACATTCAAGGGTACATCATTGATATGTTCAACTATATTAACCATTTATTTCCAAAAATTATATATTACTATCTGCTATCTGCGACTTCATCCGCGTGGAATTTGTAATTTTTTATCTAATGAATTTTTCGAAATACAAAGTGGCTTATATCCTTTTTTAGGATAGAACCTATCTTTCTGCCAAATTTCATCAAGATCGGTACAGCGTTTTAGCCGTGAAAATGTAAACAAAAAGACAGGCAGAGTTACTTTTGCATTTTTTATAACATAGGTATGGATTCTGGTATCAAATTTCGTGCGTCGTGATTACAATAACCAATAAAATTATAATAATTGTACATATTATTATAACATATGTTCACACCGATGTATCAGGAGGTCATAATTACTCGGTGCTTTGATAAACAAAATAACAAGAATACAATACATTCAAACAAACATCACAGAACACAAAAAAAGCGTTTACTTATCAGTAGTTCGCATCTGACACAATCTAACTGTACAACAATAGATACGAGTTTAGCAACGTTTGATGTATGGCTGGCTTCTGTATGGAGCATTGTTCTCTCCGTGCCAGATCTCACAACTTTTGTTATATTATGATTTTTTAACTCGTGCGGAAAATATGATTTTCTTTATTATTATTTTACTTATGAATGTTGGAATGCAAGGGACATAGTTATACAATATTTGCTTGCTTTTTTGCTCACCTTTTAAAAATTGTTTTAAAAATTATTGTGCAATAATATTGTATACAATTATTGTACAATATTTTATATCATTTTTTTTAAGTATTCGATATTGCACAAAATAATTCAAACATGAATTAATTTATTAAAATACAAATAAATCGGTAGATACTAAATAAGTGCAAGTAGGTACAATTTCTTTTGACAAAAAAATGTACCAGAAATAAAAGTACAACTACTCTAAAAAAATGTATTTAAGTTCAAATATAAGTAGGTGCTTTAACTAGTTGTACTTAAAATTACGTAATTACATTTATAATTAAAATATTTAAAACTCAAAAAGTAATTAAGTACCAGCAAGTACTTGTATTAGGTAAAGTATACTTAAATACATGCATACTTCAGATTTTACTTAAAAAGTAATAGATCAATATTATAGTTATTTAAGTTCAATATATTGTACAAATATTGCGCAATATTTTTCATCATGTTTTTATTAAAAAAAAATGAAGGAAAATATTTAGTTTTATATTTACGATTTTTTAACTTGTGCGTAAGAATGTATAATTAAAAATTTTAAATACAAATTCTATAATATTTTCAGTAGTTTCTTAATATCAAAAGAAACATAATTTTATGTGTTACAGGGTTTTATTAAAAAATATATGTGTATTATATATCTTAAATATGGTGATTTAATATGGAAATATAATTTACATACAAACGTCATAAAAAACATTAACAATGGCTCATTTTACATTAATTCATACAAGGGTATTATAAAAACTACGAGAGTTTTAACATAAAGTTTTGGATAACATTTAATGGAAACGGATGTTTCACATTGGATACAGTTTGCATTCTTAATGTTATTAAAATGTTCAACCATTATGTAGCTGTAAGTTATGAAATTCAAATTACAAGAATTTATCTTGAACTTGCCTGCTTTAATTGCAGATTTCAAAAGTATTTTCATCACGAATTATAATTTGAAAATATTAATTATTTTTTTATTTGTAGGGTATACGTTATTAACTGAGATTCAGAAATAACTTGAATCGAATTTCAGAAAAAATGTTATATAAAAAATTGTAGGTTTAAATACCCAGGAAAAAATTGTACTCTCTAAACTTGAAATAGTGAAATTTTCACTGTTTTTCCCAGTGATCAACTAATTCACTGGAAAAAGTGAATTTTATCTATAAATAGTGAAAATTTTACTTTTTAAACAGTAGATTTTTTTTTCACTTGTTTGACTAATGACTCAAGAGTCAATCCACTCTATGATTAGTGAAAAGTGGTTTCATCTTTTTACCGCGTCACTGAGAGCGCCATATCCTACGTCGTTTTTCAAGTTCAGTTTTATACAAAACTTAACTCTCGCTAACGGTGTAATTTCACTTTGATTCAGTATATATACGGGATTTTAGCTAATATTAATGTAGGTATGGTATAAGTAATAATATTACGGTAAGTAGTAAGCTGATATTTAATTGATAATAGATATTATATATGCTCTCTAAACCTGAAATAGTGAATTATCACTAATTCACAGTGTATATTCACTATTTGCCACAGCTAAAAGTCGGCCACTTGGAATTAGTGCATATACACTCATTTACCCAGTGAAATGATGCACTTATGAAAACAGTGAAATTTACTGTAGTTATTAGTGGCAAATAGTTCTAATGTATCAGTGAAATTCACTGATACATTAGAACTATTTGCCACTAATAACTACAGTAAATTTCACTGATACATTAGAACTATTTGCCACTAATAACTACAGTGAATTTCACTGTTTAAATGAGTGTATATGCACTAATTCCAAGTGGCCGACTTTTAGCTGTGGCAAATAGTGAATATACACTGTGAATTAGTGATAATTCACTATTTCAGGTTTAGAGAGTAGATTGCAGAGATCTACTCAAATTTCGAAGGATCTGCATTTTGAGACAACATTATATTTTTCACTGGTTTTTGATCTGTGGAAACTACACGATCTACAACGGTCTACAAAAATCTAAAATGATCTACAAAGATCTACAAAGATCTCTGAAGATCATTATAAATTATAACGTTGGAAATTACGGTAAAAATTCACGAAAAATTCATGAAAAAATCATGAATTTGAATTTTCAAAGTTTTAATCTTTATTACAAACTACAACGGTCTTTGTAAGTCATTGTAGATCTTTGCAAGTTTCCATAGATATCAAACCAGTGAAAAATAGGATGTTGTCCCAAAATACAGATCTGTCGAGATCTGAATAGATCTCTGCAGATCTACAATTTTTTCCCGAGTAGTTAGTTTATATTTTGTCTTTAGGGTCTTATTTGGGCTTTGTTTGTTCACTTTTTTTTCAAATAGTACACTGTACTTCTTAGTTTCTCCAATTATTAAAATGTAATTTTAGTAAAATTACATTTTAATAATTTCTAGTTTGTGCCTAATTCGGCTTTATCAGGTAAAAATAGGTGTTATTAAACTGAATCACCTCTTTTTTTAATTCAGCATTTTCTTTTCCATTAATTTAAATTAAGGTTTGAAATTGGGGCCATTTTAGGCCCTTTTAATTTTTTATATGTAATATTTCTTCAGTATAATTTGTTCGACCCAATATGTGCTTTGGATTTAGGTATTGGGTCCCTTTTGGGCTGAAATGGCCATATAAAAAACTAAAAGCTAAAAAGTACCTATAGTGTGCAATTTTAAAAATTAAACTTTGGTCCAAATAAGGTAACGGATCCAAAACCTAAATAACTAACTTCAAACCCCACAATTTTTGTAATTAACTTTTTTTCTTATTAAGACCATGTTAATAATGTACACCCTATATAAATGATTTTTATTTCAAATTATGTTAAAATATAAATTGTTTTATAAATCTTGATAAATATAAATATTTGTTTTGGGTTGAAAATAATTTCTAAATAAATGAAGTGCTTTTTTTAATGCACGGTTATTAAACAGAAGGAATGCACTGAGCAGCAGCGGATATTTGCAAATATCAATTAATATTTGTATAATTAAGGACAAAACACTGTTAGGTATTACTTTTCATAATGGCTTATTTATGTTTGTTTTAATTGGAACCATATTAGCAACGATTATATTCTATTTAAAAAATTTACGAAATTTAAAATTTTTAAATAAACATAATAATGATATCTTTTAAACTCTAAAATTTTTTTATAAGTACCTATTTAAACTTTGTTATCTCGGTTTCGTATTGAAAAAAAATAAGCTGGTCTTGTTTTAGACTTGTCTCATACTCTATTGTATTTTTTTACTTTTTTTTATTTAATAAAAAAATTTTTACGAATCTTATAAATATTTAACTTTAATTATTGATTTATAGATTAACATCTTTTAATTATATTAATATATTTTATAAGTGATGCTTCTCGACGAGACTAATAAATAAAATTAATATCATCTTTGTATCATCTCATCAAAATTCTGCCGGTTTCCATTTCGTTCCAAGACTGAGAAAAATCTCGTCTTAGCATGCATACTTAATGATCGCGTAGAATTGATATACAATATAATGCATGTATACCTACAATCGTCGTTCGTTTCATACTATCAATGTCTATACTACTAGTATCGCCTCTAGTTGAAAATCGACCAATAGGATATATTTGACACTATTAAAAATAAAAACTAAAATGTTCAAAATAGTGTAATATACATACATAGGTATATTACTATAATTTACAATCAAATGTTTTTTACATGAAATAAGTCGGTATTTTAATAAAAAACCTATTTTTAAAATGTAAAATTTAACCCATTTGTCACGTGATCACAAACGCGTCTAGCAGAACTGTCACTGGCATGACGTAGTTACTTACTAAAAACGTCTGAATGCTCGATTCCTATTGGTTGATTTCAGTTTGTTTGAATAAACATTTACGTCACGCATGCAACGTGATTTTGAATGCGCGTTTTGGCGGAAATTTATTCATTTAAATAGAAAAAGATTATTATTAGCGTTTTTTCGGAATTTTTTGGAAAAAGATACTAATGAAGTACCTATTATATACATACGCACAATGCACAATTTACAATATATTTTAAAATTTAGTCAATTACCCTATTGTGTGTTTTGTATAGGGAAATCATAATGTGGGTATGTTCACATTATTTTACCTGCCTTATCGGCAACATGCACACATGACAGTACCTTTCGAATGATATGAGTCGGAATTTACACTAGAAGGTAGGTCCAATCGGGTTCATAGAACGTCTACTGTATATGAGTCGCCCAGATGCAAAACCTGCTATCCACATATTTTAAGATTTTGAGGTTTTTGTATCTTTGGATTCTACTCGTCTCAGGCTACAAGTATTATAATAAATTGGACTGAAAACCCGACAAAAATCCCTTAAAATTAAATTTGAAAGATTATGTCGGTTGCAGAAATTGCTATATTTTTGGTGAACTAACATAAAAATTATTTTAATAAAAGTAATAAATTTTGTATCGAATTCAGACAAGAAAAAAAACATGACAGGTTTTGGATTCAGACTCATGAAAAAGGCATAAGGATATTTTACCTAGAAGCTGCAAAAACAGTTTATGCAATTTTGCTAGAAATCTGTTCAAACACACATAGCAGGTTTTGCATCTGGACTACTCATATGAGGGACAGAGAGAAATATTTTAATGTAATATTATTTTTTTTCCTTTATCTTTAAAGTCGTGGGGTACTTTGAAATATAGTGGGTAAATAAAAAAATATTTAATTATTTTTAACGTTACTTGTTTTCTAAGATGCATAAGTATATGAAAAATAACTGTAATAAAACGCAAATTAGTATTAAAAACAAAAATAATAGAACATAACATTGGTGCTGATGAGTAACGGTATATAGGTACCTATTATACAGAAGTTATAAAAAAGAAAAGCAGTTGAATTGTAATAAAAAGCCGAACCGATTAATTTTGTAAACAATGACACAGATCTGAGCGAAACAAAGAATTGACGGAAGACAAATTGAAGAACGTGTTACAGGTGAGGTATTACATTGAGATGCTATTTATAATGGAGTCATGCTTAGTTGCTTCCATGTGTACGGTCCGCAGACCGCGGAACTCGACAGGCGCGGCGTGGCCGAAATAAATCTATACATGATTTTATTTATTTTTTATATGTAATATAATATGTAGGTGTAATTGTTGATTTATTTCAAATAAGCATTGTTTTTTGTTTTAAGGAAGAGTAAATAAATAAAAATTCACCATATGTAGTTAATTATTGAATAATTTTAAGAAACACCGATAAAGTATTCAGATGAACTGCTTGCTATTGGTTAAACATTTAATTTTATTAATAAATATTAATTCGAAATTAATTTTTCTTAATACGCGCCTGATTATTAATTTCAATCTAAATCAAAAATTGTCTGCTATGCAAACGTAAATAAGCCAAAGTAAATAGCGATTGTAAAAAAACCAAATGATATTTTTTTAAAAGAAATGGAGATAAATAAAGGAAATATTTTACTATTAATGTTGTGGTAACTTATCTTATAGAGTATAGACAATTGAATGCTCTATAAAAAATATTCTATAACATTTTTACGTAACATATGTCGTTTTTGAGATATTTAAAAAAAAAGCTATTTTGGGATGTCACCCCTCCTTCTTACACACGATTATCATGATTTTTAAATGGAATCGTCTTTTTAGCCAAATCCCACTAACCAACCTAGTTTTATTAATATCAGTTCAGTGGTTCACGAGTTATGCGTGTGACAAGGATTCGGGGACAGACAGACATACACACAAACAGACAGATAGACACACAGACATACAGAAACGGAATAAAAAGTATTTGTCTTGATCTGAAACGAAAAGATCAAGTGTACATTTTGAAAGAGTAGAACGATCTTTCATTTATAAATGATAACAAAGCTTCTCGTGTCTTCGATATGGCGAGCAAACAAAAATACAATTTCTTAATTTCAGAATTATACAAAGCCTTGTTTGAGGGGTTTGGATACCTTGAAGGGTCAAAAAACTAAAACATTTTTTTAAATATCTACCCTCCTAGATGGGTTGATTCTTTATAAAGAAAATAAATATCAAATGACAGTATTATATCTAATATAAATACAGTCGAAACCGGTTATATCGACATCGGTTAATACAACATAACGTTTTTCACGACTCAAAACAAAAATCCGACGAAATCCCATATAATTACCTTTTTACCGGTTTTTATAAATAACAGCTTTAACGACCTTAACTGTCGTTATAACCGAGTTCGACTGTAAATATATTTTCCTTATTATTATATGAAAAAATTTATGTTTATGTAAGAATATTTTCAAAGCAATCGAAGCAACATATGTTTCCATTATTGTTTTACAAATTATTAAACGCATATAGTATTGAATTATATAGAAATAATTGATTACAAAAGGTATACACGGTTAGTGATTTCAACGCTACGTCAAGACTGTAGCCCGTATTGTAGAGGTACATAATTAATATTAATTTGTGTGTAAGGATGCAAGTGTACAGTCCGTTTTATGAAAGAATAAACACAAATTCAATTGAATTATTGTAATTGTTCTTTAGACTATTGTATTATTATTTTTTTCTATTCTATTAATTTAATTAATTCTGTAATAGAATATTGAAATATTATAGGTATCGATACTTTTACCTTAAAACTCCATAACTATTGATTTGAAAAATGCTTTCAGGGCTGGAATGGCTAGTTTATTTACAGTAACATAGGTTGTGTTTAGTCACATTATCACACCATAGAGCTGAGCAATCAAGAAAAAATAAATAAGTCGAGATTTTTGTCGCAAAAAATATTTTACAAAATATAACCGTGTCAAAAGAAAGAGATCGAAATAATTTGGGATATACTTGTCTTTATTCAAACATGAGTGTCTATTATATTCTTCTTAGAAAAAGAGATATAGCTATATCCTAAACAGCACTATCTCTCTCTCTCACTTTTTGAAAAAAATGTTACACCATTATGTTAATAGAAATACACTTTTTCTTTACTTATTCACAGATGAATTAACCCCTTTCTCCCCGAGTGTGGGGGTGTCGACTATTTTTCTCATGATGTACAACACATGAATAAATATTTTTCGTAAATCTGCCTAGTGCTCAAATGCACACAAAAAAGCTATATTGGACTAAGAAAATCTTGTTTTGTATTTAACGAAAACAATATTTTCTTAATATAAGAAAAGTACTCTTAATCCAACTACATTATTTCTTCGTCCAAGAATACTACAGTTGGTTTAAGAATATATTTCTTATCTTAAGAAAATATTGTTTTCGTTATATACAAAACAAGGTTTACTTGGCTCAAGTAAACTTTTCTACCTGTGTGTGGCAAAAAAATATGTCATCAGTTCTTGAACTATGAGGAATGTTCATTCAGTACTATAATTTTAATTAAAACAAATGAATAAGATGTAATCAAAATCTTAGATAAATGTTAGGTGATCTATTATTGTGAATAATAACTTTAAAAGTCCTGTATCAACTGTACCTATAGCGATATATCAGAAATAATCACTACATTTGTGTTTATATAAATGATATCCGATTTAATAGCGTATAAATTAAATTGCGACTTACATGACGTTTCTAATTTATCTATTAAACTAAGATATATCAGTACAGGTTTACTTAAATACGTCGTTATACTCATATTTCAAAACAACATGAAGTTATGTGCATTTATGTATTCTTATACTGTATATTGTAAACATAATAATTTAATCAAAAATGAATGAAAACTTATTTTTTAAATTTTTTATAATAATACTCTTTTTACTTTCTAATACGGTCATATGTATGAAATAACTAAAGAATAAGTAAATATTGTAAAACATTGATGTCTGCGTATCAGTCTGTATTATTTTTTTAATTAGCTTATACACGGCGCGAGTAAAGTTTGTAAAATGAAAAATAATGCAAATGACCCAAGCCTAATTTTTTTAAACTATGCATTTTATCGATTTACAATAAATTCTACATAGGTAGAATAATTAGTAGGTACCTATATTAATTTTTAATTTTTTGCGTCAAATGTCACTGTTTATTTGTTTAACAATTGAAAATCAACATTTTTAAAGCGATTTTTTGTTCATTTACAAAAATATTATTTCTTATACTTAGTTCTCCAAAAGAATAATTAAAAACACAAAGACACTATAGGTTATGCTGGGTTGGTGATGCGGGGCACGGTGCTGGAAAAGTGGATAAGGATAGAGTGAATACAAGATGTGTCTCTCTCTGGAGTATGCGAAACCACATAGATGCATCTCTCTCTTTTCTTCTCATACATCATTTTTTTAATTGAAAAACGCGGTTCCTAATCATTCTGAAAAACAGATATCTTTGCAAATGAATAAAGAATGTATTCTTAATTTTTTCATCAAATTCTCTCTGTCACATCACTTTGAGAAGCCCTGTCATGTGTCGAAATTATGCAGTTCTCATAAGAATGCATGTTAAGGGGTTAGCTGTAATCAGAGACATAAAAAAATGACAATTTTTAATAATTTTTTTTATCAGTAAATTATTTTATTTTATAAAAGTAAAAACATAGCATCATTAAATAAGGTTTCGACTTGACTTGACAGAAATTTTAGAAAAAAAAATTAATAATTTTAAAAGTAATGGCTGTTTGTGTTGATCCAGTTCCAACCGAAGCTCCTTGCGGTGACCATCACTTATCCTTGAAGATTCATCCAAATTCAATCGGACAAAAAAAATTAGTTTTATTAATAGATAATCCAGTGCCTGATCGAAGCTTTTTTTTTCTTTCTTAAATTAACAAAATGGCAGCCTCAGGAATTTTTTTTCCAGATTTTCGGGAAAAAAACCAACAGTTAATTGTTTATAACAAATCGAAATTAAAAAAAAATCCTTCGATCAGGCACTAGTTTTTCATGTTTTAAAAAAGCTGTATTTTCATTAAAATCTACCGAGCAGTTTTCGAGCTACAGTGGTCACCAGTTAAAATATCGGTATGGAGAACCATACATGACTTCCATGTTCTATAAAATCTTTTACAATAGATAATTGTTAATATAAAACTCACCTTTCTATTATAAATATTAGTTTTCTAATAGTCAGTTTAGTCCAGAGCATTTAGACGAAAAATAGCTGTATCTAGGAAAAAATTCGCATAGAGCTAGTTGTATAATACACATTTTTGTAGAATAATTATTATATGACATTTGAAATTTATTGCGTTTGTATCCATGGCAACATGAATTTATTAGTATTTAAAATTAAAATTTTGAAGGTGATTTTCACCCCTTCAGTAGCTATTTCGGTACGATTATGAATTAAGTGCCTCTTAGATTGTATTGAACTACAAGTGTACCAAGTCTTATCAAAATTAGTGAGATACTAATCACTTTTCAGACGATAATTGGTACAAAATTGCGAATATTTCGGAAACCCCTAATCCGATTAGCACCAAAATCAATAGGTCTGGAGTACTCACTGAGACAAACATTTTCCCCAAATATAATTCAAATCGGTGCATATTTACAGTAGTTATCGTACACGGAAGAAAATTCTACATCCAGACAGACACACAGACACACAGACACACAGACACACGCACAGCCGCCATGCGGAAATTAACTTTTTTTTGCGTTTTGAAGTTAGTACAATCAGAATCTGCTATTATCTCGGACATGTTTTTTTGACGGTATTACAATACTTCCATTTCTTCGAACATGGAAGTAAAAACATGGAAGTAAAAACATAGTTTTGAGAAAAACGCATTTAAAGTTTTACACTCAATTTTGCGTAAAGTAATACGTATTATTTAATTACTTACACCGAGTCATCTATTAATGGGCCATATAAAAGTTCTTCAGCCGTTGTAGCAGCTTCCAAAAATGCAAAAAATAAAATAAAATCGATTTCTTGAAAATTATGACTTAGTTTATTAAATATCTCTTAAACTATTCTCCCAATGACCTTGAAATGTTGCAAAGATTTTTTGAATATAAATGTCCTATTATTTTGTTTATGGTGCCAACATCCTTAAAATCGGTGTTGTTTCTGTAGGTTCTGAAGTAAAACCCTTCATTAACTCGATTAATACTACTTAGTCTATGCATTTTTTAAGCTTACTTAGGTAAATAAACAAAAAAATAATAATAAATAATTCGTCATTTTTTACACTATTAGGTTAGGATATCTCATGAACCTGAGCTAATTGAGTAAATCAGATATCGGATTCGATTTCAGCACGAGAAATAAACCTTTGGATCATCTATTCAGGTTTCAGTAGCAAAAAAGATGTTGACCTGTGTTATCGTTTTTGTTTCTAAACACTCTACACATACTAACGACCTTTATTTTTAATTACAAACACTTTACTATCGTGTGCTAAGACCATATTTCTATGCACGATTTTAATCGTACCTAACAATAATTAGTTCTTATGATGAATGCACCTGCAGGTACAGTAATTAGATAATAAATATTTCAACAAAGTTCGTGATTTTCAAACGTACTTGAGCGAAGGTTTCTGCAGCGATCCATAAGAAAGCAGGAAAAGATTGTATGATGCATTGATGTAATGATATTTAAGACCTCGTTTTGATTTTGCATGTATTTTTTTATCTATCTATAGATAAGATTGATTATATTTATGAATTCCTACAAGAGAGACAGAGGGGTTGAAAATTTTTGAAAATCAACATTACGTAATTTAAAATTTAAAGGACCCCGCAGAATCCTTATGGGAAAGGGGTTTCGGTCAAACTCTTTTGGATTCTGATAGTCCTTGATGAGTAGATCAAAAGTGTCAATGGGCACTAAGTCCTAAAAACTCAAACTTTAAAGATATAGCCCTCTGAAGTTGGGGATCATGATTGTCTTTAATTTACAATTTTTTTTGTAGAACCTTAGAACTTTTTGTATGTGTTCCCAAAGACATCTATAATCGATTGCCTCCATAAATAAGTCAATTTTTCAATTCATTGAGAAATGAAAACACTTAAATCTTATGGTTACGTTTTTTTAATTATAAACAAATCCAATTGTTTTATGACAAACATTTGGTTTATAATAAAAAAACGTAATAATAAGATTTAAGTACTGCCATGGCGAAATAATTTAAAAGTTTACTTTTTTATGGTGACAATCGATTATAGATGTCTTTGGGAACACATACAAATAGTTGTGCGAAAATTAAGGTTCTACAAATTTTTTTATTGCAAATTAAAGACAATCATGATCCCCAACTTCAGAGGGCTATATCTTAAAAGTTTGAGTTTTTAGGACTTAGTGCCCATTGACACTTTTAATCTACTCATCAAGGACTATCAGAATCCAAAGTTTCAAAGAGTTTGACCGAAACCCCTTTCCCATAAGGATTCTGCGGGGTCCTTTGACAAAATTGTTTTATAAAAAAATATTTAGGTATAAGATTTTTAATTTAGGGTCCCTAAATTTAGTGCCCTTATTGTTAGTGTGATTTCTTGTTTTTAATCCAGTCTTCAAAAGATTTGAGCTATCAAGAAATTGATAGATTTTGATGTATAGAACATGGCGATAACTTTTCCCTTCTTTGAAGGGAGGTGCATCTGTTTCTAGAGGTTTACAAAGCTGTCTAAAATCAGTTATTTAGGAAAAACACTGAGGCTGTTAGTTTTAGGATAGAATAAGTGTTATAAATCTTAAAGCTGATAACAAAATAACATTTATAAAAAGTATATACCATAAACAGTTATTGAAATAGAGCCCACGAAAAAATTACTTAGTGACGTCGATTATGGAGATCACGCTTAAAATGTAGAGTTCCGTTCGACCGCTGTGTTTAATATGTCTTTAATTGAATTTCAAAATGAAATTTTAAATTATAGTAGAGAAAAGAGTGCCTTAAATAATGTTTCGTACCCAATATCAAAATATATAAAAATGTTTGAGTTATGAGCACCCAAATTATTATGAAAATTTAAAACAGCTTTATAAGCCTTTAGAAAGTTATGCAGCTCTCTTTGAGAGGGGGGGGGGGGGTCGCCATATTCTATACATCAAAATCTACCAATTTCTTTAAAAAATGTACTCCGTAATTTTTTTCTAGCGCCATCCTTATACTAAATTGTCTGACGACTGAACTATTAATAAATAATTGAATTTAAAATTTGACAAATCATACAACTACTCGTAAAGTTATATTTTGAATTAATTAACGGTTGGTGAAATCAGTAGCAAGGAAAATAGTTTGTTATTGAATCTATAAATAAAACTTTGTTAGTCGCTTTGGCTTTTGGCTTCCTAATTAAAGACCTTGCATTTCTTCTGCTTGTATTTTTTTGTGATGAGATTTAATCAGTAGTTATGTAGAAGGAAATTATTTTGCAATTATTATATTTTAGTAGTAGCGTGTTGGTATCAATTATGTATAATTTATATAACTGACTTTTTATTTTCAATTTTGTGAAACAAATTTTAAGATCCGTTGAGTAAGTTTTAATTATTTTAATTACATGTATTTTATTATTTTTATTTTTGCACATATCATACTGTAAATAAACAGAATCTTGATTTAATTTACTGTATTCGTTACATAATATATTATTTCATAAATGATATTAGATTTTAAATTAATTCACTGGTTAAAAATTTCGACAATTTTTTGAAAACAAAAGATGATAAAAAACCGTGTTATCGTTCAAAGTGCAACTTTTGATGGGCATATTGGGTATCAGGGTGCCCTAATACATACGATAGCGTCTCTAACTCGGCAAAAAAAAAAATTATCAAAAAAGAAACTAGGTAACCCTTGCTTCTTTTTTGACCGAAAAATGCACCAATTTGAATTATTTTTGAGGAAGATGTTCGTCTCAGTGAGTACTCTAGACTCTAGATCTATTGATTTTGGTGCTGATCTGGTTAAGGGTTTTGGAAAT
Source organism: Sialis lutaria (assembly GCA_949319165.1). Lineage (NCBI taxonomy): Eukaryota > Metazoa > Arthropoda > Insecta > Megaloptera > Sialidae > Sialis > Sialis lutaria. The sequence goes on from OX439241.1 coordinate 22,585,065, forward strand.
ATTCGATTTTTTTTATACCTATTATCGTCTAACAAGGGAACTTTGCGAGGTGTATCTCGCCAAATTTGAACTCATAGTTGAAATTGAACTTAAAGGATAGTTATTTATGTATAGATGCTAAAGCATCCATTGAAAGGGGTGAAAAATACCCTAAAAATATATAATTTAATTATAATAAAATAATTTTTTAATTTAAGTTTGCAGTGGTTGCCGGGGATTTGACAGTATGAATCGTGAATCCCACCGTCAAATCCCCTGGCAACTATTCATGCAGACTTAAATGAAACAGACTATAAATTAAAATTATTGGATTTTTATTGTACAATTTTCTTTTATGTTATTGAGGATATTACAAAACTAATATTAAAAATACTATGGCTAGGCCATAAAATGCACACCCCTTAAACATAAAAAAATGTATCAACTTATAATATCAAATAAATACGGTACAGGTACAATATAATTGGTGAAACTTAAAAGGATGTTTGAAAAAAAGATTGGAGGTAATTAATATTATATAAATATATAATATGAAGTTTATCACTCATTAAGATTTTTTAGAAAATCAACAATGAATCTTGATATCAATCGATTATTACCTTTTTTTATTTAAATTTAGGATGTATTGTAATAAAACAACAATCATTTTAATTTACAATTTTTATATAACATATTTTTTTTGTAAAATGTATAAAGTAAATAAATTAATTAATATCTAATAATAATTAAAAAGATAAATACATCCACATATTGCAGCGATAACAGCTGTGTTCACCTGATGTCTAGCATTTAAAATGAAACAACAATGTAACGTTTATAGGTTATATGACGTATATAATATATTTGTTTTAAAAATGCAAACTTACCAGATTTTATCTTGATTAAAAAGATTGATTGGCTTTGAACATGTATTTATATCATGATACAATTATTAATTGTATCATATATTTATATATTAATTAACACAATATAATAATTATGGAATTTGAAGTGACATATGAAGAAATAGCGCCTACTACTATTAATAAATTATAAATAGTAACTACTCTATTTGTAAAAAAATTTCTTGTCAAAATATGAATTTTTGTTTAAATAAACTGCAAATTTCGTTACTTCTAGTTATCCAATTTTGTTGAGTTTTAATAGGGTTCTATTCTGATAATAGATGAAGTGAATTTAAAAGGATTGGTGCAAATTTATTTCGAATTGTAACCTGTAGTTCGGCGTTTCTTTCAAAAAAGCGGGTTAAATCGACAAATTGAACTTTATTTATATTTTTATAACAGAAAATTAAAACCGATCAATATTAAACTAAGCAAAAATGGAGACTGTAATGTTTTCTATCAGAAAATGTAAAAATGTAAGTGAGATACTGAAAAAAATTAAGATATAATACTCATTTTATCAATTTATATACAAAAAAAATTTTTAGGACGAGAGTAGAACACACTCCCAAGCAGAGCCTGTTTGGGGTGTGCAATATAAGAAAAATATTATGGAACATGGAAGTCATGTATGTTTCTCCATACCGTTAATTTATTAGTGTATCTAAAAATATAACAAGTGGAATGGAAATTTTAAGTAAACAATTTAAAGCAAAAAATAAAAATAAAATAAACAATCTGGTATATTCAGTCAAATTACAAATTCAAAATTTTGATTAATTGTTTCAGACAGTGCATTTTATTTTCGTAAATAAAAAAGTGCCACAAAGGTTTGCAAATTATCATATGTAATTACCGGTCACATTTATGAATGGTCTCTTTTTCTTCTTCTTGTTTTGCACTAACTTCAAATCTCTCTTGCGTGATGACGGCTATGCTTAACGGCAGCAGGTACCGGGGTTAGATCACGGTGTAGAATACTTAGTTGGTTTTAAATTATTGTACAAAAATAGTGCAATTATAGAAACTTTTGAAAATACAATTTTTCAGACCACCAAAGTTGTTTATTTACATGTCTTTTTTCAGATAATGTACTAATTGATAAACCGTTGTATTTGAATTTTTTGGATTATCGCTGATTGAACTTTTGCATTTTTGATATGTCGCGTATGTCACTTGAAACTATCAAAATCTTAAATATTCATAGATCATTTCAAAGTACATTATTTCTACTTTCTAAATTTAAAAAAATAATAAAATTCCATTAATATTTAACGAAATTAGAGCACTTTTAGTAAAACCCTAAAATTGGAAATCAAGTTGCCATATTTTCTAAACAATTGAAAGTATGAATTTTTTTTTTACAAAATTTTCTTAATTTTTTATTGTCTTTACAATTATGTACTTTTGAATATACCGTTCTATTTGATTTTACTGAGAAACGGTCATGTACCCCCCAAACTACCCCCTAAGGCGCAGTTTTAGGGGGTTGAAAATATTTTCCTGAAATTTTTTAGGGTCGATATACCATACATAGTACAACTTTTTTCATAAAACTCTATCTTCAATAGTTTGGGTGTAAAACATAGTGGACGGGTGGTCTGGAATGGTCAAATTCATCAAAATTATCGAATGTTAAAAAAAAATGCTTTCTTCAAAGAGAAACATTTATTAAATTAAAAAAATTCGAAATAATTACCTATTTTTTAAATTAAACGAGACTAATTATAACCCTTTATCTGTGACAGGGAGTGAAGTATTGAATGTCGGCTATATGTACAAAATCCTACGAAAGTTAGCTTGTTTAAGGGTTGAGGGATGGGTGGGGAGTTAAACTTATCCTTATTTTCTTATAAATTTGACTGTATAAGCCAGGGATTCCCAACGGGGTACATGTGGACCCCTTGTGGATCTATGGAAGTTTAAAAGTGGTCTATAGTATTCCAGGGGTCTATATTTTTCTACTTGTTCTTTTTCTACAAGACTGTAGTAGGTATATATGTATATGTTTTCTAGAATCTAAAAATGTAAGGGGATTTATAAAGAAAATCATTATTTTAAAAGAGGTCTATGTAAGAAAAAAGTTTGAGAATCCCTGGTTGTAAGCTGTTGTTGTTTTATTAATTATTCTAATATTATTTGTTCCGGAAAAATCGGCTTTCAAAGTGTTCGTTGCATTTATACTCATAAGATTACCCCATAAACATAGACCTTAAATATAAAGACTGCGCATTCTGTGTATTCCCGGGAAAAAATTGTAGATCTGCAGAGATCTACTCATATCTCAATAGATTTGCATTTTGAGACAACATTAATTTTTACTGATTTTTAATCTGTGAAGACTTGCAAATATCTGCAACAGTCTACAAAGATCTAAAACGATTTACAAAGATCTCTGAAGATCATTGTAACGTTGAAAATTAATGATTTTTCAGCGTTAAAAATTTTAATTTTTAAAAAAGAGCTCTTTGTAGATCCTTTTAGATCTTTGTTGGTTATTGTAGATCTTTGCAAGTCTCACAGATCAAAAACCAGTGAAAAATATAATGCTTCGAAATGTAGATCTGTCGAAATCTGAGTAGATCTCTGCTGATCTATAATTTTTTCCCGGGTTATCACAATGTGTAAAATTTAGTTTACAAAAGTGAAAATAGACAATAACTTATATTTTTTACACTCATGTTGAATTAAAAAACAGCATAGACTCAAAATAAACTTTTTGAGAAGACTCGATTGTCGAATCTACATAAAATGGGACAAACAGTCATATGAGATTGATTCTAAAATTTATTGAATTGGTAAAATAGAGATTTGAGATAGTGGAGGGGTTCAACTAGGTTATAGCACCAAAAATGGAACACTAATTATATTTTGATATTGAGAATGAATTCTAAATACAAATATGTAATTAAATACTGAAAAAATAAGAAAAAAAATCTAACGCAAGGTTGAGTTGTTTTTATCCAACAAACGTGGCGAAAGTAGATATAATAAAGTGACTGAAAAAATAATATATGCATACACACATTAGATACGCTTAGATGTTAGGAACTGATAATAAAAAATGTTCTTATATTACCAGTAGAGAACAAGTTTTTTTTCTTTACCGTTTGATCTTATCAGAAATTTATTATGTTTAAACATCTAATTTGGTAAATGGTTTCAAAACAAGCATAGCTGTCATCATTTTAATTTTCATTATTTAATATAAACAGGTTACGAGACTACTATCGGATGAAAAAAATCGAGTATGGAAACATATTATTTAAACCAGTGGCTATCAAAATGGGTGGCACTTATATTGTCGTTCTGTTTATAACACATGCGATAGTATTATTGCAAGATTTCTGAAATGTCTTACTGTCTAAATCCGAGCGAAAGAAGAGGGGGAGGATTGGACAAAAATTAATTAATTTTATTAGAGCTTAAAAAAATGTTATCAATAAAAATTGTATGGTTTCGACGGGGGATTTATATGACCTAATTTATTTTTGATTTGGTGGATGATTTTGAGGGTAGTTGTCGATTGTCGTATTCTATAAATAAATAAATACTTTTATCTAATACATACATCATTTTTACGGGGCTCACCCTAACACCAAAACTTTAATAAAAAAAAAGTTTTTTTCATGATTTTTACTCGGAATATTACAATTTAAATGGCAAGATATAAAACTTGTTATTTTTATGTTCGACGAACATTAAAGATTTACTGTACTAAAATATAGTAAAAAGTTTTTTTAACAATTTACAATTTTACGTTTGTAAGTTAATAGAAAAAAATATTTGAGCTACTGCTGCGTCAAAAGAAGGATAACTAACTTTGGGGAGACCATTAAAAGATTCCCAAAACCTTTAGAGAAAGGCAGAGTACAGCGAATTAATGTAGTTGTGAGTGCTCAAGTTAAATTTACAGTTGAAGTTGCAACTTTAACCGTCAATTTTTTAAACTTCTTTAAAGTTCAAAATACAACGCATAAGTTTATAAAAAATGATCAAAAAACGAGAACTTGACCGAAATTTAAGATCTTTTCACGGAAAGATAAAAAATTTCTTTCGGAAATTGCAAAAAGGGTACTCGGTTATTGACATAAGGGTTAATCGATCTTTACGCAAATTTTAAAATATTTAAGCGCCACAGAAAAGTTCTTTGCGGAACCTCTGAGATTTTTGTTAGTGTTATATTGTTTACAATGACATCTAAGTAAGTAAGACTTAATAAATAACAAAGTTTCGAATGAAAAATTGTAATTGTGAGGCGCTCTTAGGTTGCAGTTTTATTAGCCCAATTATTTCTATAGATCTGCAAAACTTATGTGTCTTGTTACTATTAATAAATATTTTGTAGATATATCTAACAAATTATTAGATTTTATAGAAAGCACGTTGACGTTGGTATGAAAATTTCCCCATAGTACAATTATCTTAAAAATATGAATTTTTATTTGTTTTGATCGATTTTAAATGATGATTATGTGATTTTTCATAGTTGATTATTTTTGCTTTCAATGAATCTTTTTATCCAATTTTTAATATTGACATTTTGATTATAGGGTTTTGAAAGTTATTGATTGGTGGGAAACATTTTTTATTTCAAGGTGAGATAAACGACAAAAGAAATATTGATAATGATTGAATATGAGTTAATTTAAAAAATAATAGCCAATTTAAATTTTATTTATTGCACATTTTTTTGCGTGAGAACTTGCCATTTTGATGTTTAATAAATAAATTTTAAAATACCGTAATTTCATCAGTTTTTGTTCTCTTTACGAAAAATAAATACATTTTGTGAAAACTTCATTTAATTGTTCATCATCTGTTGTTCATTGCAACCTGGAATGAAACGTTGGCTAGTACGAAAAATAAGATGTTAGTTATCTATTTTTTATTTTACTTACGAGTACACCTAATTCTGTTTTTACACGGTAGATACGTTCCAGAAAAAACCGTCTAAAAAATATATAAAGTACATAGAAAAAAGGGGATTAGTTCCATATCCTTCAACCCTGTAAAAATAGTATTCTTATCGATATAATTTTTTTTTTATTGAAACTAAACAAAAGACTAAAATATATACTTAAGCTGCTATGAAAATAAATTAGAAAGGGGAATTCCCTAATTACATATTTTATAAATAACAGATAAAAAAAATCCTAGAAGATTACGGCTAATAAAAATATTTTTCTTTAAAATTTAAATCAAATATCTTTTTTATCGTGCTAAAATCGAATGAAATCGTGTAAAAACGGAATCAATTTTTTTCTAACAGAATTAGGTGTAGGTATACTCGAAATATTTTTCCTTCGTTCAACCCTATTTAAGATATTTTTCGAGGGGTAGCAAGGTCACTATACATATGCTAGAAAAAGATAAATGTTGTGCGACTCATGTAATTTTTCTGAATATTAAAAAAGTATCAAAAGTCAAAATTTTGTAAAAAACTAAAACAAAATTTAAAAAGCTCGATTCAAAATCATAATATATTGATTTTATTTTGGTGATATATTTGCTTATAGTTGGTGAAATATTTTAAAATTTCCAGTGTAGGTTCTTTTTAATTTTCCATTTTTAGGGTTCCGAAGAAACCCTATTAATCTCACTTTGTCGTCCGTCCGTCCGTCCGTCCTAATCACTCTAAGCTCAATAGCTCGTAAACTATATAAGCTAGAACCTTGAAATTTTGACAGAATATGTAAAATAACACCCTCTAGTAAAATATGTACAAATATTTTCGAAAAATATTTTTTTAGGGGGGGTGCTAAGAAGCTAAAGACACCCAAAAAAAATATTTTTTTTTATACCAAGGCAAGTGGCACATCAAAATGTGTAACCAAGCTAGTGTAATTTGATCCTTATTCTTATTTTTTTATAAATCAAAAATGGCGCCTACAGGGGGCTTTAAAGCAAATTCAAAAAAACAAAAAAAATGTATTCCAAGTCGTGTGGGATGTCAAAATGTAGATCTCAGTAAGTAGAATATGACAGTATTTTTTATTTTTTTTATAAATCAAAAATGGCGCCTACAGGGGGCTCCAAGCAAAAAAAAATTGTCCCCCCCCTCTAACTCGGTAACTACTGACTCGAAAAATCTGAAAAAAATTAGGTAATGAGGCTTTGGTGAGACTACCAACGACAAATACAAAAGTCACCAATATCATTTCAAATTTTGGAGAAAAAGGGAGGGGTGTCATACATTTTTTTATTTTTATTTTTTTATCTGGGCATGTGGGGTGTCGAAATGTAGATCTCAGTGAGTAGAATATGACAGTATTTTTTATTTTTTTTATAAATCAAAAATGGCGCCTACAGGGGGCTCCAAGCAAAAAAAAATTTGTCCACCCCCCCTCTAACTCGGTAACTACTGACTCGAAAAATCTGAAAAAAATTAGGTAATGAGGCATTGGTGAGACTACCAACGACAAATACTAAAGTCACCAATATCATTTCAAATTTTGGAGAAAAGGGGAGGGGTGTCATACATTTTTTTATTTTTATTTTTTAATCTGGGCATGTGGGGTGTCGAAATGTAGATCTCAGTGAGTAGAATATGACAGTATTTTTTATTTTTTTTTATAAATCAAAAATGGCGCCTACAGGGGGCTCCAAGCAAAAAAAAAATTGTCCACCCCCCCCTCTAACTCGGTAACTACTGACTCGAAAAATCTGAAAAAAATTAGGTAATGAGGCTTTGGTGAGACTACCAACGACAAATACTAAAGTCACCAATATCATTTCAAATTTTGGAGAAAAGGGGAGGGATGTCATATATATATATATTTTTTTTTTTTACCTGGGCATGTGGGGTGTCGAAATGTAGATCTCAGTGAGTAGAATATGACAGTATTTTTTATTTTTTTTTTAAATTAAAAATGGCGCCTGCAGGGGGTTTCAAGAAAACAAAAATTTGTCCACCCCCTCTCTAGCTCGGTAACTACTGACTCAAAAAATCTGAAAAAAAATTGGTAATGGGGTTTTTATAATACTAGTAACGACAAATACTAAAATCAACAATATCATCTCAAATTTTGAAAAAATAGGAAGGGGCGTCATGGAATTTTTTTTATTTTCATATCTAGGCTTGTGGGGTGTCAAAATGTAGATCTGAATTAATAGAATATGATCCTATTTTTATATTTATTTTTAACTCAAATATGCACCTGTAAATGGCTCTTAACAGTCCAAGTAGTATATACTTCGGAACCCTTATGGCATACACTGGTGTATGTCTTGACAAATTTTTTTTTAATTAACATGAATCATAAATTGGTGAAAATATGATAAAGTATAGATTATTTTGATTGCAAAGTCATGATTGCTTATAGACATATCCTTAAAGATAACGCCGTGGTTTGTTGTATACAAACTAAGCTCGCACTGATGCACTCGACTTACAATTAGATAAGCATGTGATTGCGTGTGTTCATTGTCTCTAACGCGACCATGCGTGGTTCCTCGACGTCTTTCCGATTAGCTAACACACACATACACACATAAATACAGTGGTAGTACGTGCGTAACAGTGGTATTTTTTTACACTTGTGTATCAAATCGTTAACAGAAACTAAAATAAATGAAACATTAGAGCAGCGGTCTTTAATATGGCGTTTAACTTTTCGAGTTAATTGGTTTGGGTGAAAATAAGAAACAATAGTGCCACTGTTGTACAGTGGCGGACTAAAAAAGATGGATTTCTTCCTATTTGATATTAATCTGAATTAAAATATATACGATTCGATATAAGTATTTCCAAATTTCTTCGTTTATTTAGACATACTAGCGGACCTGCACGAGAGTTAATATTTCACCCCCTGTCACGTAATGAGGGTTGTAATTAGTTTTATTAGATCCGGTGGGTAAAATACCACAGAGGTGGGGGTTGACAGAAAAAGAACCCACTATCTCGCATAGGATCTGAGATATTTACGATTTTGTTCGACTTGATTTACTATTATTATCACAGCTTATTCCTTATGTTACCTTACATAACAAAATATATACTAAAACCTAACCAGAGAACATGTATATCAATAATAATAAAAAAACGATATGAGACGAGACTTACCCGAGCCTCATCTCATGTGCAGGCTTACTAAATACAAAGAGTAAAAAAATATCCTTTAAAAAAAGTATAATAAATCTGATATTAATTTTATCACAAGCTGCCACTGCTTACAAATGCACAGGTATCTAGATACGAACCCGAAAACACTTTCTTAATCGGAAATTACTGCGTCATTCACCGCTTAAAGGTTAAATAATTCAGTTTAATATAGAAATGCTAATTTTGAAATATGAAGCGCGAAAGTATTTTTTTCATTGTTATTTAAAATATCAATATTTGTGATGCTTTGAAGATATTTAAACGTTTTTAAATTTCACTTCTCTGTCTGTCTATCTGTCTGTTGGTAGCTGATTGATAAAACGTGGTGTGAAAGTAAAAATAATAATAAGATCTTATGTAAGATCTATAATATTTCCAAAAATAAAAAATATATATATTTTTTAATTATTAACTGCTATTTGAGAATATGAAGGAAATTTAAAGTATCAATTGATGAGATTTCCAACGGGGTCTAGGTGGACCTCTTGAGAGACTACGAAAGTTTAAAAAATTGGGGGTCGATGATAAATTTTTCTGTTTTAAAATTTTGAATTGCAATGACCTTTTTAGGGTTCCGTAGAAAACTAGGAACCCTTATAGTTTCTCCATGTCCGTCCGTCTTCAAAAATTTTGAGATAATAAGATGAAATTTGGCATACGGTTGTAGATTAATGACCCAAAAACAGAAATGATAAGATTTTTGAAAATAAAAATTTTTTAGACTCCCCTTTCATAAAATGAAAAGTGTTTAAAAAAAAAAAAATCATCTACACAATTGAGTGGGATGTCGTTAGAAAGGTCTCATAAAATGCAACAAAAAATGCAACAGAAATTTTTAATTTTAACCCTTCGATCACGATGTATTTTCTCTCCAAAGTCATTAAAAAAGCGCCCCCCCCCCTCTATTTTCTAAACTATCAATTTAAAAAATCTGAAAAAATTCCAGAACGTAGATTTTAATTAGTACTTTCACTGAAAATTATAACGAAAATTGTCAAAAATATTTTGGACCCCCCTTTCATAGACTGAAAATTGAACATACATTTTTCCCCACTTACCCTATTGAGTGGGGTGTCATTTAATAGGTCTCGTAAAATGCAATAAAAAACGTCAAATAACTTTTTGATTTTAACCCTTCAGTCGCGATATATTTACTTTTTAATGTCGCTGTCAGAGCGTCCTCCCTCCTCTATTTTCTAAACTATCGATTCAAAAAATCTGAAAAAAATTCAGAATGTAGCTTTTAATTAGTACTTTCACTGAAAATTATAACGAACATGTCAAACATATTTTAGACCCCCTTTTCATAGATTGAAAAATTAACTCACATTTTTTTCATTTATCCCATTGAGTGGGGTGTCATTTGATAGGTCTCCTAAAATGCAATAATTAAAGTCAAATGACTTTTTGATTTTAACCCTTCAGCCACGAAAATTTTGAAAAATACTTTTTTACAAATCGTAGTGAGAATGACTACGGAACCCTATCATGTGCGTGCCCAACACGCACTTGCCCGTTTTATGTTTTCTAGAATCTAAAAATGTAAGGGAGTCTATAAAGAAAATCGTTCTTTAAAAGGGGTGGTTGTAGGAAAAAGATTGAGAGCCCATGTTTTAATACAACCTCCCAACTTAACTTATAAGTGTTTTAAACATTTTTGAAATACAGTTGAAACCGGTTATAGCGTCATCGGTTAATACGACGTATCAGTTTTAACGACTCAAAATAAAAGTCCAACTGAATCCCATATAATTGTATTTTTACCGGTTATTACGACTATCCGCTTTTTACGACCAATATGACCAGTCGCTTCGATGTCGTTATAACCGATTTCTACTGTAATAATATAATTATCATAAAAAAGTGTTAATATTATTTATTATTGTTTTTACGGTTGGTTGATTTAGCTAAATGCTTAATTAATTCAATAATTATTGTAAAATACAGAAGACCTCGGTAGAACTAGTGTTAAGTAACATTTTTATGTAAACAATAACAACTTACTTGAATGAATAATTGTAATTATTGTTATTATAATTTTTATTTTCTTCTTCTTCTTTATAATTTTCTTGTCAACCAGAAAAAATTATTTGCTGACAGCTTTTTCATATTATTATTTAGTGTAATTGCATTTGTTAGGGAGCATAGAAAAACAAAATGAAACGAGGTTTTGCTAATGAGTCAATCATAGTAGGTTTTGATGAACGTAGTAGCTTTTTCAAGGGAATTCGCTTGAATCATGGTTTGCATACAATAAAAAATTGTTATATGTACAGTGGAACCTCTTTAATACGTTTTTATTTTTAGGTCCTGGCATTCAAGATTCCATGTTAAAATGTTTCGTTAGTACGAGTTTTCCCCCCAGTTTCTTCAAAAACGTACTTACGAGGTTCCACTGTGTATAATTTTAAAGTCGCTCTTGAATGTAAATTTTTGGGCATTGAAAAATAAATTGATAGCGCAATCAAAAGCGACATTAATTTTGTTTGATTTTTATTACGGCATAGAATATTTTATTCAAATCTATTTTTTAAACCTATAATTACATGTTTCAGTAAAATGTCAAGAAAACAATCAAAATTAAAAAAAAAACATACATAATTGTATTGTTTTGTAAAGAGACGATTGAAATTGTATAAATATGCAAATGAATGTTAATTATAATTAAATATATTTTTTTAATTATGAAGATGACATTCAATAGATATATTATGCATTGTGAGCTCTTAAAAAATCAAAATAATTATGTGGGGGCAATATGGAGGTACGAGGTAAAATGGCATACATTTATCTTAAATACCACGATAATGCTATCTTGCCATACCTTGATTTCTGTGTGTGTGTCGGTCTGTAAACGCTATAAATGAATATGGGGGGATATTTTGATGATAATTTATATTTCGAATTATATTTGAAATGGCGCGAATAAGAAAAATGTTTTAGATACAAGTTGTAGAGAAGAATATTTTATGTAACTTATGTTCCATTAATTTTTTTCCATCTTGTATCAGATTGTCAGAAATATTTATTTTTATAAAATAAAAAACACGTACATTTCATATTAAGTATTACGTATAAGAAAGTCCTGTGGCACCCATGACAGGTTTTTAAATTTTATATGTATAGGTTATTCAACATTTAGAATGTTCTTTTACTAATTATAATTCAACAAAATGTTTTATATACATAAATATATTTTTATGTGCGTATATTTATAACGAATGTTGTTATGCTTTTATTTATTTAATTGTAGTGTAATAATTAATTTTCTTTTACAGAAAGACAATACTGAAATGAAGAGTAGAAGGCGTTGGAACAAAAGGAACTGGTTGAAAAAAATTGCAGACGACAGAGTTCCAGGTAATTTTTATTTTAAATTAGAAAGTCATTTTAATTTTGATGAAGTTTAAGTGACAATTGCAGACCTACTGATTTAGAATATTTCAGAAACCCCTAATCCGATTAGCACTAAAATCAATAGGTCTGGAGTACTCACTGAGGCAAACATTTTCCCCAAAAATAATTCAAATCGGTGCATACGGAAGAAAATTCTACATCCAGACACACAGATACACGCACAGCCGCCATGCGGAAATGAACTTTTCTTTACGTTTTGCAGTTAGTACAATCAGAATCTCCTCTTAACTCGAACATGAATTTTTGACGGTATTACAATACTTCAATTTCTTCGAACATGGAAGTAATAAATAAAATCATATACCCATGATCTCAAACTGTCAAAACAATTAAATAATAAAAAATGGGTTTCATACTCATACCCCATACTATAAATCGGAAAATATACAAGATAATTTGACTTCACAACAACTCATATTCCATAATAGGAGTGTCCTTTAATTACATACATACCGAAATCGGAAAACAACACTTATGGGATCTTTCTATCTGTCATAGTCTTCTAGTTACTGACCCGTTTGACCCAGAAAGCTAAAGGTCTCTATACACCATCCAATCTGCAGGGTTAATTTGTAAGGAGATAGAGTTGGGGTACCTACTGCAGATCGGTTGTCGAATTGCGTGATGTATATAGAGTCCTTAAGAATTGACATAAATATAATAAATTGCAGACTAATAACATACCTGAGTTATAAAAATAAAATTTCGGCGTTTTTGGCGTTCTTTTGAGGGGTTTTCCTTTAAGAAAAATAATCTAGTCTTCTATTGCAATCGACATTTTACGTCCAATAGTAAAAATATTTGGTTAACAAATGTACATGTAGATCTTTAGTTAAAAGAAAGTAATCATTACATAAAGAAAGACAAATGAGAGATCACCAAAATCTGACGAATCCTTACAAATGTCGGCGGCGCGGGGAGGGGGGGGGGGGGGTAAAAATCATTATTTAACAGAAGTACATTGTAAATATGATAAAAACAAAATACCAAAAACATGTCTTAAATTGTATACAAATGACTGTTAATGATAATTAAGTCTTTTTACTTTAATTACAAAGGTGACATTCAGTTTAATGTGCAATTTGATGCACGTAGTGTCTTTAAGTATTATCTTGTTTTCTTAATCGGAATTAACAATTCTGGTGCGCAATTGTTTATCAAGATTGTGTATATAAAAAACAATGTCTGAAAATTAAACAGTTGGAGATTTTCTTAAGTATGAGATTCAAGTATTTTATTTTCCTTTCTTTGTTTTTCCGTTAAGGTAATTATGGCCCTTATGACAGCGATTCTCAACCTGTGGGGCGCGCCCCCCTAGGGGGGCATGATAAAACTGAAAGGGGGCGCGAGCATAACGAGAAAAAAATAAGAAAACATATTATTAAAAAATGTATTTAATTTACTGAAAGAAAAGCAATAAAATACATTTTGACATAATAAAAAATAAAATACACGTCTACATTTAGACTGATATAATAAACTTATAAATAGGATTGTATCAGTACTGCATAATGCGATGAGAATTGTGATTGAAAATTGGGTCGCAAGTACTTAAAGGTTGAGAAACGCTGCCTTATGATATAAGATAATAAAAATATGTCTTATTTAATTTTAATTTTCAGTTTATGATTCTTTATTACTCAGGTGTTATCAACATTTTAAATGTTTATTTAAATTAGTTTTCGTGTATCATTAATCTGACTTAACTGTTAGTCATTTTGACTAATACAGCGAATATTTTTTGCTCTATCTTTCTAACTAGTTAATGTTGATTCCTCGTGCCAACTAGTCGCCGGTAGATTGAGGGGACAATTGGGTTAGGTGGGTAAGTGTCACCACTTTCGGAATTATTGTTTAGGATTTTTGAAAAATATAGTTGAATCTTTTAGATAATTTTTATTCTATACAACTATTGACTACATTAAATTGTTAAATATTTAACTGTTTAGCAAAAGAGTACGTTGGTGGCAAACTTATTCCATATGTTACCTAACGTAACAAAATATATACTAAATTCTGGGAAAAGAATATATCTATCAATTAAAAAAAAACACATAAATCGGATAAGTGGTTCTCGAGTGATTAGTACACTAAAGGAAAGACAAAGAGAGACGTTGCGTTTTATATATTATTATAGATAAAGATGTAATGTACATACATACATAATACATAGACGTACAAAATAAATATAAAATACAAATATCTTCATCTACAAAGTAAAATAATTTACAACGTGACATCCAGTATTGTTCAATCGATTAAGATTGAAAATTACGATACTGCAGTCATATTGTTTAATACAGTGCTTGTCAAACTGTGGATCGCCAGGTAATCTCAACGGGTTATATTGGTTGTAAGAAAACATTAAACTGTCCTGATTTCTATGAAATTAATTTATTTAAAATGTACCATTGATCTAATATGCTATAGCCTGTTTCATTTTAGTTTGTTGCTGGGAATTTGACGGTATATACAAATCGTTAATTGTACCGTCAAATCCCCAATAACCACTGCGAACTTATCGCCATTTTTTTGTCGAATAAAAAATATATTTTTCGATATATTTGATTCATATCAACATTACATAAAACATTTCACATTAATACCAAGGCCCCTATTCTCGAGTTTGTTCGACTTTTTCTCAATCGAGATTACTAAACTAAAATTAAAAGTCACTAATTGTAAGTTATTTTATAGAATTTCGATTGTGTAAATTATACTGTATTCTCGAATCTCGATGCGACTTTTTTTCTATAGAAATGTCGAATGAAAAATCTCGACTGCTTCTGGGCATGCGAGATTTAAAATATCGAACGAAAAACTCGAATTGACATATTCTCGAGTGAGCTCGAGAATAGGGGTCCTGGCTTTTTCGAGAGCAAAAAAAGGTCTTCAAACTTCAAACATAAATACCCTTTTATAATTATTTCTTTAACACATGGCTCTAGGCAGATACCTAAAAAGCCTACTGTATAACACACACTGTTCATAATAATTATAAAATGTATTCTTGAAGCCCTAGTCAATTACCTAAATTGACTACTGGGTAACACGTCACTGCATACACAGAAAAAAAAACTGTATTGGACCAAGAAAACCTTGTTTTGTATATAACGAAAACAATATTTTCTTAATATAAGAAACATACTCTTAATCCAACTACGTTATTCCTTCGTTCAAGAATACTATAGTTGGTTTAAGAGATTATTGCTTATCTTAAGAAAATATTGTTTTCGTTATATACAAAACAAGGTTTACTTGGTTTGAGAAATCCTTTCTACCAGTGTAGTTTGAACAGCACTGGTTTAATTTATAGCATACACGAGTACATTGTAATACTATTTATTTCTGATAAATAAAAAAGCAACTACTTACCTATATACAACAATAAAATAAAGTGTATATTAACGAATAAACTATAATGTATCATTGTAAAAATTTAAATAAAAAAACAACTCACCGCACAACGAGTAAAACCAGTTGTACACAAATGAAAAATGCACGGAGTGTTTGTTTTTTTATTATAAATTAACCACAGACTACCTATATTTTTCAAGCGCTAATAGCTTTTTAAATGCACCTATCTTTCGTTGTTTTAAGCTACAATTAGTGCGTAATGTTTTGATTTTTGATGGTGATTTTGATTGAAATGTTGACTTGATAATAGTCTATGTATTATTATTATGTATCTATGTAATGTTTACGAGGGGCAATTACTCTTGTTTAAGGGGTGATTATTTTAAATGCACGTATAAAGTATACACCATGTATCTGTTTGATACTGTGAAATAGAATTGAATTTCTAATAAGTATTGATTAACATTAATTATTGTTGAATTCAGTCAAATAGATGCCAAGTGATTACACAGTGCTTCCTCCCACTAAATTCATCAAAGGGAAGTATTTTATAAACCCTTAGCTGCCACTGTGGGGTACTAGGCGCCCCACATTTTTTCAACTTCAATGTAAGCTGTTTAAATTTTACAAGGTTTTAAATTTTTTAAATATATTAAATATTATATATGTATATTTTTTTAAATAACCGATTGGAGTGCATTATGTATCGTTCGAAGATGATAGAGGAATTTTATTGAATTAAAATACTCAATAGTTTACGAGCAGTTAGCATTTTAGTGTATGAGGTACGAGGTGACCTTAGTGTGGCAGGTATGTTATTCTGGAGAAGTGGAGCAGCTAAGGGTTAAAATACAGATAAATGAATAAATAATCATTGGTTAACCATTTCATTTTTATATTATTTTAAAAGAAAATATTAATTCTAAATTTTGAATTATTATTTTCTTAATTTAATCTAATATCCGGTATCATAAAGGAGGTAGTATTTGCGCAATCAAGATTGTATATAGCAAGCTCTCTCAAATGAGGTATTAATTTTGTGACAGTATCTATGGATTTGCTATGGAATTTAGAGCAGTGATAGTTCAACGTATTGTAATACAGTTGGCGACTCGGACCGTAGAAAATAGTTTTCATAATATCACCACTGTTCTAATACTGTTGATGTTTACATATAACGTGTGCGCGAAACTTGCCAAAGTCTTCATAAAATTTTAAGAGAACTGCAATATATGTTTACTTTAGAATACTGGGCATATTCGTAAAAGTGATATTTAAATGTCAAATAAAAATCACGTGTATCCAAACAATCTACGATAGCCAAAATTTTAGGAAGCATGATTCTGCAAAGGAAGAAATATCTTCGTAATTAAATATTTTGCTACAAAAGTTGTAATAACCTTTCTTATAGAAAATTAAATTCTCTACAAAAAATACTCTATAAAGTTTTCTCGTATAATGCGCTGTTCTTGGGATATTTTGAAAAAAACAACAACATATCTGCCCATTTCGTAGTGTTGTAACACTTATAACTAACAATAGGGCAGATGGTTATGCCATATGTATGCAAAATATGTGTTATATGTACATGCCCCCTCCCTTCAAAAATATCCTTGGTATGCCACTGCTTTTCAGTTGCTTTGTGTTAATAAAATATATTTTCCATCTATCATTTTGACTTTTAAATATTTCCAGTAATTTCCACTGTGTCTAATAATTTGTAATAATCATAGAAATCTCAAACAGAAAATCTAACAATGCAATGATAAATATTGAATAAAAAAATTAATTAAATATTTCTTCACTTCTACTTCTTGTACTTTGAATAAATATACCTGGCTAGCTGACAGGTGTTAATGTACATATTTATTTCTTACGTTAATGTTCGCACAACTTTATTTAAGCAACGCACGATTGTTAAATAGTCAGCTGCAACTCAGAAGCGTGCAGGTTGTATTAAAAAACATATGCTAAATATAAAATTAAAAACCTTAAAAAAATAAAACCGAAATAAAAAAAAACCGAACATGTACACTTAAATATGTAACTAAAAATCAAAAAAATGTTAAATTTAATTATGCAATGAGGTATACATTTAAGTGTTTTTAGGGTTTTTTGAAGTCGGTTTTATTTTATTTTTATTTTTTTAAGTTTTTTATTTTTCCTTTTTGAGTGTTGTATCTTCGAAGTCCATGGTCAGATTCTGATAAAATTTACAAGGGACCATCTCATAAGTATACTCTTTCAAATAAACAAAAAACAACAGAATAGGTGCATATTTGTCGGAGTTATGCCTGTAAATCACAAAAAAATATATACAAAAAAATGTAAAACCCTCATTTCTTTGAAGTACATGGTCAGATTCTGATAAAATTTACATGTGACCATCTCGAGAGTATAATCTTTTAAACAAACAAAAATCAACCGAATATATACATATTTATCGTCGGAGTTATGCCCGAAAATCATAAAAAAATATACAGAAAAATTGAAAACCCAAAATTTTTTGAAGTCCATGGTCAGATTCTGATAAAATTTATATGGGACCATCTTAGGAGTATATTCTTTCAAACAAACAAAAATGTCTGTGAACTCGATGAATACCTGTATATAAAATATTAGACTTGTTGTGCACGCCACTGTCTATTGTATAATCAATTGTCATAGCGTGCAAATTTCAATTGTTTGCAAGAATTCAAACAGTTATATTTGAACGTGCCTATTACCTTTCTATGTTTTCTAAATATTTTATTGTATGAATGCCTAAGACATTACACATAATGTTAATAGTAATAATGTGAATAAAATGAGTTGTATTATTCATTTGCAGGTGTTCGTTTGAATGAATGTGCACTGTATATTTTTATTTTTGTAGATTAGTCAATAATGCAATAAATTACCGCTCTGATTCAGTTGAGTTAAATTCATATATGAACACAGGTCACCAAAATCTGGCACTTTCAAATTGGGTATCACACTTTTATAACAGTTCATTTGAAGTTTCATGAAGACTTTGACATGTTTCGCGCACGTGCGTTGTATGTAAACACCAACGGTATTAAAACGGTGGTGATATTATGAAAATTATCTTGTACGGTCAGAGTCGCTTTAAAATCTATAAGAAATAATCCTTAGATAATATCACAAAATTAAACAAAAGATAGTTTGCAGGTCGCACTCCTCCTCCCTAAAAAAGGCACCAAAAAAAGTTACGAGTAAAAAAAATTATCTTGCAAAAAAGTATCTTATCTACGTTTATTCGAAAATAACATTTATATTTTCTTTATTTATATAGAAAGTAACAAAAAAATACATTTATTTTAAGTACCTATTATTATAAAATGCTACGAAAACAGATAAAGAAATTAATAAAGAATCTTTTCTGTGCAATGTTTTTAAAATTATTATATTTATATTTTTTAAATTCCACATTAATATTTTAATAAAATAATCAACTGCAAGTTGGGTCGGGAGCCGCGTATTTGACACCACTGCTCTAATTAATAAACCTACACAGTCGGGCAAAAATCGACTTTACACGAAAATTGAATCAATTTGACCGAACTTTCACCATTGAAAAGCTTAAGACCCTAAAATTAGTTTAATTATTTTAGTGCGTACAAAAGAAAATTTACGGTTAGTGTTTACTAAAAAAAAAATATTTAAAACATCATAACTTCCACTATGGCCTAAAAGAGCAGACAGTCGCTTGAGCATTCATTGTGAAGAATGCAAATATAAAGCAGCGCGAAACTTATAATACGTTATTTTAAAACTATATGAAATATAATGCATGAAGTGCAAAATATTTTATGGAACACATAAAACACAACAGTTTTTTAAAACATACATATTATAAAATAAAATAAAAAACTAGAAACACGAGGATAGCTGTACTTTTAACACACGTGAAATATGGCTATAGATTTTAAACGGTTTCCTATGACTAATGTGTGCAAGAATTTGGACAGTTGTATAACGCGAGATATTTATCTAAAGCGCCCTCCTACACAATGTTTTTAACTAACAACGGATCTAGAAGATAAGTCCTTGTAGGTGTGAGGCTGAAGATATAACTTATGTATAGATGGTTGGTTAATATTTGTGTTTTATTTATTTATTAGGAAATTGTTTGTGTTTTTCTTTACAGTACATAAAGTTAGAATTATTATTATAATATTAGAAGATGATTTAGAACTCGCATGCCAAACTTTAACATTTGATCAAAGATGTTTCTTTAATGTCCGATGTTATAAATGAACTAACAGCACTTTCAAATGAGGTATCAAATATATATGAGAGTTATCTTGAAGTTTCATGTAGTGTTTGATATGTGGTAATATAATAATTAATTTGTACGGTCAGAGTTCACTGAGTGATGTAACACTGATCTAAATTCTAAAACAAATCCATAGATAATATCACAAAATAAGTACCCCATTTGAAAGTGCTTGCTAGCTAGTAAATTTTGTTAGCTCTTTCAAAATATCGGACATAAAAAAAAAATGTATGTTAACATGTGTTCAGAAATTCTTCGTGAGGGAGCTATAGCCATTCAAAAATTATGTCAAATAGTAATTTTTAATGTATTAATTGGAGAATTAACTATGGTACACATATAAAATTTTATATACATATTAGGGTTTAATATGATTACGTGTTTTTAGTACGATCAACCAATATTTATTAAGATCAAAGATGTATGAGGTTGTAGACCATTCGATTTTTTAAATATATTTTTTTCTCTTTAGGTGGATACTTGTATGTGAATATTTGGCAAAAAATATGTAAAACGTTCCTTGGATTATTTGTCATAAATCCAACTATGTTTATAAGAAATATCGATTAAAATAATGCACTTATTTCTTAAATAAGAATGCTATAAATTACACGAAATGATTTTATATTCTTGTTCTATGATTAAAAATAATAAATAAAATTAATGTTAATGTACTACCTATAATCTGTTTCATTTAAGATTGCAGTGGTGGCCGGGGATTTGACGGTAGGATTCGTGTAGGATTCACGATTCATACTGCCAAATCACCTGGCAACCACTGCAAACTTAAACGAAACAGACTATAGTTGAAAATTTAGAAAAAGAAAGAAATGAAGAGTCCTTCTCTCTTTCAAGTTAAATCACTGAAATAGTATATTGTGTAGCAAGGGTTGAAACAAGACGATTTCTGACGAGGGCGAGAGTTGACTGCCCGAGCGAAGCGAGGGCTGTCATCGCCCTGGTCTGAAATCGTCTTTGTTTCATCCCGTGCCATACACGATATTTTTCATATCACATGCATTGACACAACGAGTTTTGATTTCTGTAGCCAGTCGAAGTAAGACTATTTCAGACAAATAGCGCAGTAATATCTTATACTATTTTAATAATAGAATAATTCAGAAATAAGATCCGCTTTTCTTTATTACAAATGCGATTCTGACAGACTTGAAATAAATAATAAATACATGAATGTGCCGGGCAGAAACAACGTTGTTTCTTTGTTTCTGCTCGGTACAATCGCATTGGTCTGAAATTGTCTTGTTTCGACTGTCAAAACAGGGTTCAAAACTAGTTGTTTCTATGCATGTGATATGAAATATATATTAGATATCCTATCCTGATATTTCTTGACTTACTCAAATTGATTACAGATTATAATGTCGAGTTTACACCAAAAAGACAAAACAGTACTCGGTAACTAAAAAATGACAAAAAAAACAATATCTACATTTTTGAATACCAATTGTTTTAAAAATATCGTTTTATTGTTGTTTTTTTTTGTCTTTTTGATGCAAACACGGTATAACATATACGTAATTTTTTTTGACCTGGTAAAATTAAAAAAAAAGGTAAGTTTTGATCTTTTGTTTGGCCCTTAAAATGGTGGGTGGTGTAGCTTTAGAACATGGAAACCCGCAACACGGTCACATAAATCATACCGTGTTAAACAAAAGATGCGCCCACCTATGAACTCGCGTAAACTCACTCGCCACAATAGAAAATTACTTAAAGTCGTGCGGCTCACCGAACCAGACAAATAGAGATATGTGCTTTACAAAAACGTTATTTTTTTTATTCAATAAACAAATTGTATTAATACTACAAGCCCATCCACGACGTATTTGTTTTAATGAACATTTTCATAACTTATAAAATCTAATAACATTTCTTCTAGATATCTGGAATATTTTGTTTTCCTCTATTATATTTTTAGGTTCAATTATGGTTAGAAGCTTGAAGTCCAGAGAGAAATTTTGTTTTTGTGCTCTTATGAGGATTTTGATTTAAATATTATATCTTCAAACCTTTTTTATGTAAAAAACTAAAATAAATCTTGTTATGTTATGATTATTATGATTTTTAATTTAATTTTATTAATATGTCTAACAACGAAAACATAAATATTGTAGTTGATATTATTTATTATCCATAACAATACTTATTATTAGTGTCCGACCGAAGGTCAGTTTTTGGCCGAAGCCGAAGCCGAAGCCGAACTTCGGCTTTTCTTGTAACATTCGGCCGAAGCCGAAGCCGAAGCCGAAGGTTTTTTTTTTCGTCTTTAATTATAATTTTTTTTTCACAAATTGTTTTTAAATGAATAATGAATGATCTGTTTTTACTCTTCACTTCTTAAAAATATAAATATCTATATAAGAATACGAGTATACAGTCAAGTCTCTTTTTAAGCGTATCTTTTTATGCAGTACGATATTTTATCAAAATTCAAGTGGGGTACCTATCAAATAAAAGCTGTGTAGTTAAAGGAATTCAAATATGTAAACGTTTTGTCATTAAAAATTTAAAAAATCGTAAAAATATTTTGTCCTTGCCAATATCTTTCATATTAATTAAATTTAAGAAAAAAGTCTATTTTACAACAGTCCTTTATTTGATTTGACTACAAAAAATTTGCATGTCCTGTAGAGCCTCTCAAAATTAATAAAGTAAAAAAAATAAAAATATTTTTTGGTGTTTCATCTTAAAAAAGGAGGTTATCCTGAAGGATAGTAAAATTTTCAATAAATGATTCAAAAACTAGAACGTTCAAGCTTTAAAATAGTTTTTTTAAACTCTTCTACGACCATTTTTCGCGGAGATCCAGCTATTTAAAAACACCTAAAAATATTTGAAATATTGATTGATCCGTTAATTTTGCATTTTTGTGTATTTACTGTACAATATCATACTATATAGTTTAACCTTCGGCATCGGCCAAACCTTCGGCCAAAATTTGGCCGAAGCCGATTATTCAGCCGAAGGTGAAATTTTGGCCGAAGGTGGCCGAAGCCGAAGCCGAATGTTCGGTCGGAAACTACTTATTATTTTAATAATTAAATAAAATGTATTGATGTAACTATGATACTTGTCTAGAATCCCCCCCCTAACATCTGGAAAAAAATTCTGTGGATGCCCCAGCCTAGTTATACCTAAATTAATTTTAAAAAGTCAAGTATAACTGGCTTAATTTAAAATAAACTATTGTTTTATTTTTATTTATGTAACATTGATAAGTAAATAATAATTTTACCAGTATTTTTTAAAACCAGTCAGGGTTTTAAAAAAAATGACTTGCTCTGGAGCAAAAGCTAACCTAATGCTATCTAGCTTATGTAGAAATCAGCGATTTAAAAGCAGTAATGACAGGTGTACCTCCTAAAATGCATATAATTTACATTATTATATGATACATTTATTACCACTGCTCTAAAATATCTAGCAAGAAGACAGCTTATCTGTTTCTTAAGTGCAATTTGTATTAATCACTAATTCAATATATCTAAAATGTTGATTTATTGTCACCTTTTGTCAGCAACTCTCAACGATATTTTTGATTGGTTGATTGATAATATATTTTAATCAATTCAAATTTCTAGTATTGTAATGTTTTCATAAAGTACATACCTATATAACGCGATTATAGTTCTCATATGTATACCCATTCTAGTTTGTTGCGACTTTTGCAACTATGGTAATCTGTGTATATGTGTGGGCGAACCAACGGATAAATGGGTAATTAAAAATAAATCAAAATGTTTATGGGTCAGAGGTCACACTACAGCCCAATTGAAATCTTCGACAAGAATGTTAATTATACATATATAAGCACATTTCTACGTTGGGGGTTTTACATAACCATTAGTAAATTGGGTTCGGGTTATATTAGAGGTACAGTTAGTTTGCTTATTATTGAATTATGATATTAACCCTTTCGAGCCTACTTTTGCAGGATAATTTTACAAACATTTTTATTGGCTTAATATAGTCAGAGAAGGATATGAAAGAATATATGTTTGATTTATAATAAACAATGAATTTGACAATAACTTTTTGGTCCTGGGATATATAGTTCCTAATGGGACTTTTTGGTGGGATACACATTCAATGAAAGTTAAGACTATAAAGAGAAAATTATTAATAATTGCAAAATGAATAAATTAATTCAATTATAAAGTAATACAATAAACATGTCCTGGGACATATGTAGGTGTCCCTGTGGTCACAAAGGGTTAATAAATCTAAATTTATAGTGAATTTAAAAATGCTCGAGTAATTTTAATACACTTATTGGTTTTTCACGTAAATTAAATAATTTGTAGATAAAGTCACAATCTTTAAATGTCATTGGAAAACAGAGCTTTATCTTCAATTTGCATATTTAAGCTTTGATTTGTGTTTTTTTCTACAAAGTTATTTAACATTAAACAGAAAAGAGCAATTTTTAATGTAAATAACTCTTAAAAAAACATAGACCATTTTTTTTAAAACGAAGAATTTTGAAGCTACAATTTTATACAATAATTTTTAACTCGATGCACCCTGATTAAGTTTATAAAAAATATAATATTTTTGCTAAGACTGCACACGAGAAGAATGCTAGTTAAGTCTCGACTCGTTTCGATCTCGTATCTCGTGAAAAATGAAGCCATCTCGTCTTGACCTCGTCTTGTACACGTGACTGAGACGAGATTGAGAAAAATCTCGATAATTTTTTTATAAAAAATATTTTTTTTATTAATTCTGTAATTAACAATGAAATTTTGAATTCTATTTAAGTTTGCAGTGGTTGCCTGGTGATTATACAGTATAGTTCGTAAATCCTACTGTCAAATCCCCTAGTAGGCACTGCAGACTTAAATGAAACAAACTATAGTATATTTCACCATAATTATTAATTCAAAAATTAATATCAAATAGTAAATTTTTATTGTTTCCGTCTCGCCTTTTCCGAATTAGAGTCAATCTTGTCTCGTCCAAATTTTAAGCACTCTCGATTTCTTTTCGAATACGAGACCAAGAAAAGACTTGGTTTCGGTGTCCAACCCTAGTTTTTGCTTAATTTGGTACAAAATGAATACATTTTTACCATAATTACAGAATTCTTAATACTGCTCAATTATTTGATAATTAAAAAATAATTTATAATAACATTTTTGTCACTGCTGATCCATAAATAAACCATGTCAAGTACAAAACTAATTACCATTGTCCCATTCTCTAATTAAAATATCAATTGACAGTCAATTAAAAATATCACAGCTACTTTGTACCGCCAAAAACTTGTACACAAGCTATCAAAAAACAGAATCTCAACATAATGTACATATTACGTATTACAAACGCATTTAATTGGTAGAAAATTGTGTGTCCCTTTGTCTCGGCTATAAATAGAATTATCTTCCCAAAGCGAGGTGAAAACCTTGAGAAATATTTAATTGGTACAAATTCTTTTGTTTTTGTGTCCCTAAATGTTCGGTGAAAATGATCGTGATGAAAACTCGTTTGACATACAAAGAAATGTAAATGATTTTTTAATGGAAGAAGAGACTGTAAACGTGTTTCAAAATATCATCTTTGTTTTACGTAAAAATTGAATTTTAAGAAATAATGAGCTGACACTTACATCAGCAAATTTATTCTTAATCTTATACCCTCCTAATTGGAATGAAAAGAATAAATTTTTGATTTATTTTTTATAAATGGCATCATTTTAGGTAATATCTTAAACTATATTTCAATACAATAGGCTTTTATATTTTTGTTAATTAAATATTGAAAAGTGCATAAAAATGCTTGTAATGCAGCGATTCTCAACCTGTGGGGCGCGCCCTTCTAGGGGGGGGGGGCGTGATAAAACTGAATTGGGGGGCGCGAGCATATCGAGAAAAAATAAAAAAAACATTTTAAAAAAATTTATTTAAATTTACTGAAAGAAAAGCTATAAAATACATTCTGACAATAAAAAATAAAATACACGTTTACATTTACACTCATTTAATATACTTATTAATAGTATTGTATCAGTACTGTACAATGTATTTAATAATTAACTGAATAATAACATTAAATTAAAAACAAGATTAATAATTATTAGTGATTCCCTTGGGCTTGTCATGCAGAGCAAAGTTTTTCGAAAGAAGGTTTAATATTAGAAATTGACACTAAAGCATTTTTTATATTTATCTATTTTTCGGTGAAAATTATTGTATGAGGGTTGGGGGAGGGGCGCGTTGAGAATTGTGATTGAAAATTGGGCTGCAGTTACTAAAAGGTTGAGAAACGCTGTTGTAATGTTAAAAAATTCAGTACCTAATCAATTTTGACGATATGTTCGGTTAATATTTAAATTATCTATGTTTCGAGTCAAGCGAAAAACAGTCGCGAATGCTCGGGCATCTCTCACACCTAAACTAAAAAAGTTAATCATATATCTTTCTTAACTTTTTTGTAGAGAATTTTATGATCTACAAAAAAGGTGCTGAGAAATTTTATCGTATATTGCTTAGTTCTCGCTATATAGGGTGTAAAAGGTAAGAAATGCTATTCTTGAAACTTGTTTTTAAATTGTTTAAATAATTTGTGCAATCTATCTATATACATAGATGTTTTTTTATTATCTCATGAACAAATTTGCATCCTCAAAGTATTTTTATTAATTACTTTTAGAATCTATATCGTTTGTTGCTCTAAAGGGCCGCAGTTCTATAAAGTTTGGGAACCACTAAGCATGGGATTTAAGAAACATTAGTACAAGACGAAACGTTGGAAAAAAATTTAAAACGACAAGTTTGCACCCAGAAGACCAAAAATAATTTCATCCCCCCCCCCCTCCTAAAAATATCAGTGTTTGATAGAATAAAACCATTGATATTTTAAAAATATAATCAATATAATTTTTCTGCATACATCGTTAAGAAAAATTCACATGAATTGTAATACTACAAAAAAACTAATGAATAACTACCCCTATTGCCCATAATAAGAAATAAAAAAAACTACAATGCGTATAGAGGCGATGGCCCACAAAAATAACATCGTTGTAGCCGTCTTGATCCTTCAACCGGAACAGTATCAAGTGGTGCGATGAGAGGGGGTAAAGGCAGGTTGTTCACACACTTGCAGACCGGAAGCACCTGTGGGCGCGACGTACCGGAAGTTACCAGTCGTAACGTCAACGGTTGCAGATACCACCGTGGGTATTTTGTGTAGATATGATGTTTATTATTGGATTGTTTACGTCTTGAAGACTTGTTTGTATTTCAATTTTAATAAAAAATTGTATTGGTGATTCTAGGGGTTATTATATTTAACCCCTACATTTTTTTATTATTCTCTTTTATTTTTGTATGATATTATTGCTGTATTTGTTCGGTAATGCAGAGGTTCCGAACTTTTTTTATTAACTTGCTGTAACTCTGTAACTTCTAAATATTGTAAGCAAATCTTACAACTCACTATTCACCCAGTTAGTATGTTCCCCTCTCCAGTTATTTCAAAAACGTACTACGAGGTTCCACTGTATATGTAAAATTAATTTAGTTTTTCTAATAATTTATTTATATTTATATTTATTAGACTTATTTTTTCTTAAATCTAAAATAAGTATTTACGATTATATGTATATGGCCTGTGGAAATTAAAATTTTGGAGAAATATTAACATTTGAATTATTTTTTTTAGTTTTTAAAATCAATCTGTCAAAAACTATTTACATACATACACTCACTGCTTATAAAACGACCTTCTACTGAACGACCGCTTCATGCAACGACTGGCCAACAGTTCTATGCAACGACCTTCCCCCATACCCACCATAATACTACTGTGAATACTATATTTTGCGTGAAATTTAATTTCACCAATTAACGTTAAAGGCACGGTGGTGGGGGCTCTTCTAGCCGTCGTTCGGTAGAACGGTCGAATTACCGATGCCGTTGTTGTATAGAGTGATGAGTGTACTTCATATATAATTATTTAAAATTGTACAATTTTCTATGGCAATCTATTTTTTTTTCAACATTTTTTTTATTACACAATTTTTTATTTTCTAATGTACCTCAAGTTAAATAATACAAGCTCTAATACATAAGCAATAATTTAATAAACTTAAATGTAATTCACACTGATCAATAAAACTGTAAATAAATATATGGTAGTTAATTGCAGTTTTGTAGGTATATAGAATTTACAACACCAATAAAATTAATTTGAATGCAAGATATAAAACTAAAGATCGTAAAAGTTTTCTTGTTTATGAATTTATTCTTTAAAAGATTACTATTTAAAAGTCAAACAGCATTAAACATAAATATGAAATACTAAAAAAATACATAATTTATATATTTATGTATGTATAACCAATAAAAAAATCGTTATTTTGGAAATGAATCGATATTTATTGATCCTGATTCAATCACATATCTTCTGCAGTAATATTAAAGTGAATCTTAGCTTCTTGAAATAAGTCATGTCATTTTTTTATATTCCTCGATTTTTATTGACCTGATTTAACAATATATAAAACTATAACAAGCATTGAGGCTTCCGTGGTTATATTTTGAAGTAAATCGGAATAAGCAACGTCGTTTTTTATTGAGGCGGCTATTACACTATCAAAGGAATGTGATAAAATTTCTTTGATCAAAGAAATATGACAGTGTAATACAATACGTCAACGTTTATAATATTTACCTTCATAATATTTCTTTTATCATAGATTATGACAGTTTCTTATATTTAATCAAAGTTTTTTGACGGATAAATCAAAATGGCGACTGAAAAGTGTTCGTGGACGGTATCGGCTACGAAATTACTTATAATTTAATATATGATCAAATCTTTGTCAAAGATCTTTGACATATTTATTTGATAGTGTAATAGACGCCTGAGATAACAACCAAACTAACCCAACTTGCACCCAGAAGACTGGATTTATTTTAAATTTAATTTTTCTAAACCTTCCTTTTTTCGAATGTGTTCTAAATACGTAATTTAAAATGCAATTTACAAATACAAATCTATTTAAAATTAATAGAAAGTTTCTTTACCTACATTTCAGTACTTTCAGAAAAAAATATATAAATCATTTTAAATAACGGGAAACAAAAATCAAAATTCATTATTTTAAAGAAGACATAATGACATACGAAATGATTATTCATCAAAAATACACTCGTGAAACTGGATCACTAGAAAATAATCTGTGAAAAATACACATTACACACTTTCAAATTTATAAGAACGGAAATGTTAAAAAAATGAAACGTTTTATTACGATTAAATTTTTATTATAATTTAACACAGTTACTTATCGATAATTATACTTTTTTAATGCCCAGAATGTTTATTTAAATTGAACCTAAATGTTCTTTTATATAATTAACATCGGAGTTAAATACGTATATAAATTTTATTATTCCAGAATTTAATTCTGATAAGTAAAGCTCAGATTAAATGCAACATAAAATCGTTAAAATATTCACGAAAAAATATGCAGTAAAACGACAAAATATGCAACTTTTTTGTGAAAAAAAAAATAATACTTGATTTTACTGAATTTTGTGAATAGTGACAACTGACAATAAAAATTCGATTCTGGGAATTTTTTTAGATCTGTAGTGATCAAATCAAATCTCGATAGATCTGCATTTTGAGACATCACTAGTTTTTGATCTGTAGAGACTTACAAAGATCTACAAAGATCTATAACGAATTTTCATTATCAATCACGATCTACAACGATCTTTAGAGATCTTTGTAGATCATTGTAGATCTTTGTAGGTCGTTGTCGATCTTTGCAAGTCTCCACAAGATTATGTTGTCTCAAAATGCAAATCTATCGAGATCTGATTTGATTACTGCAAATCTAAAAAATAAACCCGGGATGACATGAATTTTAAGAAAATTGAAATATGTTGTAAAAAAGTAAATATTATTTTAAATTAGCAATTAAATATTACAGATAAAAAAGCATATAATAATGATAGTATAAAACTTAAATTAACAGTAAATATTAATTACCTATAGGTACATATTACGGTAATGCAATATTAAATATGCTATTAAAAGTATTAATATATTTTAAAAACTTTGGATTCAGATGTTAAGTCAATAAAGTAAACAAATAGACACAGATAAAAAAGGTACCGTTTAAAAAAAATCTTGTCATTTCATCTATAAGAAATTCACACAACGCGGTGTTTTTTTCTGACAAAAGATCGACATAGACTGAAATTTTTCACCAATGAGCAATAGGCGGGGGTTCCCTGAATCTGAAGAAAAAAGATTTAGGTTTGTATAACTTACCGACTGCGAGTAATGCCGTACACGCTCTTACTTAACACACTGTATATTGTAGAATCATGTAGAATATCTATATTAATATAAGTTTAAAATAAATCTCGCCCAAAAAATATTTTTCCCATACAAACTTTTTTACCCTCGTTTATCCGTTTAGGGGTTGAATTTCGGGAAATCCCTTCTTAATGGGTGCTTACATCATAAAAGAAAGACACCTACGAAATTTCACGTTTTTAGGTCCAGGGGTTTGGACTGTATGTTGATGAATGAGTGAGTGAGTGAGTAAGTGAGTGGTTAAGGACAAACCCTTTTATATATAGATAGATAAATAATTTGACCATAAATTTATACAAATCAATAATGAAGTAATTTACTCAACCAGTGAACAACCTTAAGATAAAATTTCCCGCCAAAGAAGCGCATGGCATAGATACAGTAGTTGATAAATTAAAAATCAATTAGGCCATAAAGGTTAGTACAAGTTCATGTCCCTACATCACTATTCACTTAACTGTTTTTTCTGATATAACCAATTCTACCGCATTTTTTAAATTTCTCAATTTTATCTAACGCTTCACACGAATATAATAAATTCACCCATACAGAAATCAAGTAGCAACCATATATTACATGCGAGTTTTTCTATGTATTAACATAAATTCAAATGGGTGTATAATAAATAATTTAAACGCCTCGTTTTTTTTTGTGCCCGCAGCAAATAGCGCAACTGTTTTGTATTAATGATATAAATTAATATTTATCATAATGTAATTTATTATATGTATATATGTATGTACACATGTGCTGTACATGCTAATGTTAGTTTTCATTTTAGTATTTTGATGTTTATTTATATATTAAAGGTCGTGGAGTTTAGTTACGATGGTTAAGGAAATCAATGTTTTTTCAGATATTGAATTTTCGGCCGTTTTAAAACCGTCATTTTTTTTAAATTATTTTTTCCAATTCCAAAGAAAATATATTGCAAATTAATAAAAATTGTAGAAAGGAATTAAATTCTTTCAGTAATGTGTCAAAATTCTGAGCAAAATTATAAAGCAGTACTTTTTATCACAATTATAATGATTCGGTTGTACTCAAATAAGTATTAATTGGAAATAGGTGCTAAAAAA
Source organism: Sialis lutaria (assembly GCA_949319165.1). Taxonomy (NCBI): domain Eukaryota; kingdom Metazoa; phylum Arthropoda; class Insecta; order Megaloptera; family Sialidae; genus Sialis; species Sialis lutaria. The sequence continues at coordinate 22,616,541 of OX439241.1, forward strand.
GGTTTTAACGTTATAAATAAAATTTATTTCGCTAGGTTAGCGGTGGACACATTAAAAATGCCCGCGAACCCCTTGTTGCCATGATGATATGTGATGAGGGGTGGGAGTCTGGATAGAAATGGAATAGCTGCATCAATTTTATTCCTTTTTATTCTTAACTATAGATTTTATTTTTTACTCGCGAAATAAGCGATGTTATTTTTAATGATCAACTTTGACTATTTTTTTTACATCTGAATGCTTTAAAGTTAAACATAATTGTGTATACCTATATGTAATTATTTAATAGATAATAAGCAAATATTTATGTAGTCACTTAATCAATATTAGTCTTGAGGCTTCCGCAGTGATCTTGATATGAATCTTGGCTTCTGGGTGTAAGCCGCGTAAAGTGGACATTATCTTCTAAAAAAAACCTGAAGATGTTCACTGCAATGTGTGATGAAATGTTATCTGATAACATGATCAAATCGACGTGGCTTACATTCAGAAACCAAAATCCACTTAATCAATAGTTTTTTAAATAACTAGTGTAGTAAATCACCAAAGAAAAACAATATTTTGTACCTATAAACAATAAAAAGCTATGAATAAATGAGAATTTTTAGTCATAATTGTTGTATTACTAATAATCATAAAAATAGTAATTTATTTGGAAAGGAAGTCCAGATTTTGTGACGTATTATTAGGCACAGGGTTAACACTTATATGGAAACATGTTTTTTATAACATTAAGAAAAGCATATTTATATGCTATTTATTTATATTTTTTTCAAATTTTCGTTTGTATAAGTTGATGTTATGGTAGAAAATAAAGTTAGAACACTTAAATTAAAAAAAAAACTGTTTATTGATAACAATTTTATTAATTTTAATAACAACGCCAAAATGCGAGTCGGTCAAATTGACCGATGTTTCCATATAGGTGTTAAAAAAGATATGACAACATTTTTTTAAAAATCAACTTTCTTTGACGTATTTTATCATAACACCTAACACCTAACTAATATTATATAACACTGAATATCTTCAACATCCATATACATATATTATAAAGCTCAACTTATCTGTCCGCCTGTCTGTCTATCTGTTTATCCGCATATCACTCGAAAACCACTTATCCGATTTACGTGTTTTTTTTAATTTATAGATATGTTTTCTGGCCAGGTTTTTTTGTTACTTTAGGTAACATAATGAATAAGCAGTGACAATAATAATAAATCAAGTCGCGAAAAATAATAAATAGCTCGACTCCTATGCGAGATAAAAGGTTCTATGAAATGGAACCCATATTGGTAATTCATTATTTAAATTGTATATTCTAGCAAACAGATATGGCACTTGTTCTAATAAAAATTCACAATAACAAATAACATATGCTCTTATTAAGTACCTATGTGCATGTATGGTAAAGGTATACTTAATAGAAGAGTAGTAAGACAGATGTTCTAGTTGTTTATACACAACTCTGTGATAGTTACAACATGTGCAGGACCGGTGTCGTTGTAACGTAATGATGAATAATTATGTAACGTAATGCATATATTAATTGAAAGTATCTGCAATATAGAATTATACTGTAATCATGTAAGTCAATGTACATTAGTACTTGTCTTTTATGTACAAATGCAGGTTTTATTGTTTTTTTGATATGTATCTCTATTTAAAGGTATGATGTGATGATATATGAATTTCTGTGCAACATGTTTTGGAGGTCATATACATAAAATATATCATTTTTGATCTATTTCCCCCCTTTGTCATGCTGTATCACACATTTTTCAATCCCCTACATCATAACACGTCACGAAACTTAACCCTCATCTTAAATGATTGATTATTATATGAACGAAGAAAATTGTCAAAATTGATCATTAAAAATGTTTGCTTAAATCGTGACTGGAAAAAATCTATAAAAGGAAAAAGAATGAATAATACAGAATGCGTTGTCCATGTATCTACGTCTATGATAGTAATTGTACCTAATAGTAATCTCTCCACTATTATGGAGCTTGCTGTAGATATTAGTATTATAAAATTAAAATTAAAAAATACATAGATTGAAGGAAGGAAAATTGTGTTATTTTTTACTATAAAAATTACTACGTTGCATTTTAACCTGAGAGTAGTACGAAAAATTAAGATAGTATTGGAAATTTCACTATGCTATACATTGTAAAAATTATGTATTTTGAAAATGTAACTTTGTATTTAATTACAATCGGATTATCTTCTTATACCACACAAATTAATCGTATAAAAAAATTATGTATAGTGCTAGAACATAGACCCCTTTTGAAAGCATGATTTTCTTTATAGAAATTGTCTTGTTGAAAATGTACAAGTTATAGAAAGCAAAAAAAGGCCATTGTAGGTATTTATGTTTTATTTATATATATAAGTGGGTTCTCACATCGGAGCAATATAACAACTAGCAACTTATAACTAGCGATGTTATTGCTATCTGTCAATATACATTGAATTGGACATATTGTCTCACACCAAAGCAATATGATATCGCTATATTGCTAGTTGCTAATTGGTAGTTACTTTATTGCTGTGTTGCTATATTACTCCGGTGTGAGAGCTAACTAATTGTAATGTCTTTGTTTGCTTTTTAAGTTCTACATAAATACAGTTGATCGTCAAATTTTAAAACAAAATTTTTTCATAGACCCCTGGAATGCAAAACTATATAAATTGGTTAGAATTTACATTGGGTTACAATAGAGATAGATGAATAATTTATTTTGTATTACATATATTTATTTTAAAAATTCCAAACCCTGTACTGCTAAACTAATTGCAAAACAATACCAATAAAAGTTTAAAAGAAAGCTTGACTTCAATATCTCATCACTCACAATCCGTTCCTGTATATAAACGTCAAACTAAGTACATTACAAAGCTTTTGTAAATTAAAACCGTTACTTAAATATTCCATGGTCATTAAATATTCACGTTTTTTAATTATATTTTAATACAAATAAGTACATACATATATATGTAATGGATTTTCTTGTTTACATTTAATACATAACCCTACATTTAAAACAATTATTTATGATCTCAGAGAGTTAATTATTATGAATTAACATCAATAATTATAATCTATTGTTTTATAAATGTGTGTATGTATACAATATTAATTCGACATTTTTCTTATTACTGTCCCTTATTATTATTATTAAATCTGATTTCCTCTGGAATGACGTCGTAAAAAATGGTATATTTCAATGACAAATAAAGAACACGTGTATCGAAACCGAAACAATTGATGTTATCTATAATTTTAAGAAGAATGTTTATGTTAAGAAAAATATATATTCTAAAAAAGTGTAATGATCTGTCTTATAGATAATTTAATTCTCTCTAAAAAAATTTTTATAAAATTTTCACGTAACACGTTGTAATTAGAATACCAAATTAAAAGTTTATATTCCCCGCTATAAAATGTTTAAGAACCACTGTAAGTATAGACCTATAAATTATAACAACAACTATTATAAATAAAGCAAAACTTGTAGAGGTACCTACGGTCTTTTTGCTATCAAGGGCATTTCAAAACTCCGTTAAAATTTATTTAAATAATTTCAATTTTTCGGTCTAGTAGAGGGGAAAGAATGCACTATAACTTTAAACAGACATTTTGTGAGAAAACCTTGCTTTATGAAACACCCCTATCTATAAATATGCATGTACAATACACATTTACAGTATAAAATTGTAAAAATTAATTTACACACAGCTAACGCTGATTATATAACTTTTAAAAATGTCATGTGCGAGAAAATCCCGTATATTACAATTAGATATAAACCTTTAGCAAAGTTACGAACCAATTTAAACAGAAAATACAATTAGTAGCAAAGTTAAACGGTTCAATAGTTAGACAGTTGGTCTGATTTCGATACGGAATACTATAAATATGAAAACTACCCAATAAACCTAAAGTAAAATAATCCACTGATTTTTTAATATTTACAGTGGAGTTAGTTGCATTGGCTTTTGAATTTAAATGGCTCATATATTCAATAAAAACAACAAAATATTTCATTTTTTTAAGATCATCAATCACGGCTTTCATGTTGAAAATGTATTTAAAACAAAACATACAGGTTTGTGACTTGTACATGCGTTCAACTCTCTTTAGTTTTAAAACATTAAAATCACCAGTTTAATTAGTTTAAATACTTGTATATGGTGAAAATATTAAGTAATAATGTAAAAGTAGAGTTTTTTTTAATTGTATTTATATTTTCCACACGCGAAATATTAATGGAGAGAAAACCTGTCGAATAATTTGTAATACATGTATTTTAAATTAATATTAAACATTTTTGTAAAGTAAAATGTTATATAAAAGGACTTTTCCATAGTATACTACGTATCTAATCCTTATTTTATTTTATGTGTATGCAATTTATAATCCCATTTTTTCTTATTGTTTATTTTGTATCTATATTCGATTCTAGTAGGGGGTTCTCTTATAAACTGGAAATTAATTTGGATGAGAATTTAAAATTAATATTTAGCATTTTTCAAGGTTTAAAACTATTAACCAAAAAGGTTTTAAACAATTAAGTTATAAGGTACTGGCACCAGTTATGGACACATTAAGAGCAAGGTATACTGTTTTGTTTTGTTTGGGGGGGGGGGGGGATTGATAGGGTTTTCATGAACTAATAACTCTTTATTAAATCAATTGAATTACTAAAGTCCGAAAATATAGTTTGTTTTTTAATTTATTTTGTTTATGTTTTTTCTCCTGTAATGGATAACATAAAACTAGTAATGGGTACCCAGTGATGGACACTTGCTAATGATAACAAAATGATAAGTACTACTACACAAATACAGTCATAAAATTTAAAATAATGTAAATCATTTACATGAAAAAATACACTTTTCTTGATAGTGTGCCGAACCGCGATAATTATTTGTTCACTGTTTTTAATCAAAATGATCAATTATCATCACAGTTAAATGTATATAGATTAATATCCAGTAATGGCAGTTATTAAATATCAACAAATATTTATAATCAGTACATTTACTTAAAAATTAATCATATAAATACGTCATTTACTATACTTATAATTTAATAATAAATTATTAAAAAATCAAACAAAAAAAAACCACATTCCTTTTAACATATTTCTAAAAACTAATTTAAATTTTTGACATATCGTATGTTCTAATAAAAAAAAAAACACCTCGTAAAGTATTTGTTTAGAACCTTGCTTAGTAACAATTCACTGAGACAAAGGCTCTTAAATATAAAGCATAAAGCATGTAAGGTACAGAATACTTAATAAAATATACCTATACAATATACATAAAATAAAAAATAACCAAAAACTCACTCACCCGCAGAAAAAATAACAGAAGCACTCATACAATCCAGTTTTAAATCCAGTAATTAAGCACAGTGTATCCAACTTAAGTTAATTAATGTACAGCGACTTAAGTATTATCTAAATTTTACGGTCCACATCACAAACAATCACTGTAAAGAGTAATTCACACAGCACTAACTATTGTAATAATTGTAATTAATATATTTGAAGTAACAGTGTTTTTTTATTATTATTATTAAATATACATATTCTGTTTTTACGTTTATAAACCACACCTGACTGACCGGCTGTGGACTAAAACACGTACAAACAAAATATCAAGTTTTATCTTACAGAACCGTAGTAGAAACTTTTGTAATACTCACCTATTTAATTGTTTTGAATTTTATATTTTTTAGTTTGAATTTTTATTAATTTAAAATTTAACTACCTTACTTTTGACTCTTAGTTATAGGTTTTGTTTTTGATGCAGAGCTGGAGTAGGGATAATATAAAAATTGAATTATTGAATCAACTTAATTTAGGTAAATGTTGTTTTATTCCAAATTTAAAGTTTATAAAGCAGTGGCGTCAGTGCCGGATTTACCCTGTGTGATGCCCTAAGCACTAACCATCTGAAGGCCCCCATTTTAATTCTGACGACCTTTTTTTTAACCAACAAAATTGTGAAGACCTTTGTTTTTTAGTAATCACCAAAATTTTGATCTTTTTTTGTCCTATTTTCTACAATAGTCTGCTGGTGCTCCCAAAAATCATTTAATGGTGCCCTCTAGGATCGGGTGCCTTAAACAGTTGCTTCTTTTGCTTATTGGTAAATCCGGCACTGAGTGGCGTAGATAGCTTTTTGCGTTGGGTGGGGAGGGGAGATATGATAGTATTATATCTCATAAAGTTATAGTTTTCATTATAAAAATCATCTTTTATGTGGTGCAAAGTATAAAAAAATTGGTTATATTTTCCATTTACATTTATTCAATATTGAAAAAATACTTTTTGTAGGCTCATGGGGGGGATTTATCCCTTTACCCCCCCATTTTCACCACTGCTATAAAGTGATTGGGGACTTTTAGATAAAGGTCCTGTTTATCATGCAGAATCGAAGTAGGGATTTTTGTAATGGTAGTTGTTTTGAGTCTTATATTTATTGGTTTCTTATTTGAATATTCTGTTATCACAAATATAAAGTTATTAAACTGATCTTTGAATTATTGAGGATTTTTGGTTATAAATTCAGTTTTTTGTTACAGGGTTGGATTAGATTTTTTTTGTAGAAGTTGTTTCTAATTTCATTGTTAGTTATTTTTGATATTTAATTCAATTTTACTTTGTAATTTTTAAAGGTTTTTAGATGTTAGGTTGGGTGCAATAAAATAATAAATAATATAAATTTCGAGATCTGTAAATAGTTCGTTTTTCATGTTTGATTAATGATTTTTGTAAATAAGAATTTTTTCTTCGTTTTACTTTCATTGTGTTACTGTACGACTAGTTTTGACCTAGTTACTAAAAAAGACTTTGAGCTTTCCAAATCTGTACCTTGATTTTTTTATAATCATTTGTTTCCTAGTTATAGAATTTCAAAGTTAAATAAAAAAATAGATGTTAACGAAACAAAAAAAATAAGTTGAAGAAAAAATTATGATCTAAAAAATTAATTCATTATATTAGGCCAAAATATTTAACACAACTCATAAAGGCTCTCAAAATTGATACAATTTTTTTATTTGTTAAAACCTATTAGATGTCTATTAGATATTAGAGAGCATTTTGATTGTCAAATCAACGTCCAAAAATACGTAAGAAAAATACAGTCCGGTTACAATTACAAAACAAATTTTTGTGTGCATGTGTAATTATTTGATTTTTAATATGTTCAAATACTCTTCTTTGTAGAAAATATAAAAAAAAAACTTCAAAATAACGAATGTCAGTAAATGATGTAAAATGTTTTTGCACAAGAAAAAAATTGTTGACATATCAATATAACAATAAGTATTGTAATTACATAAGATAGCTTAAGCTTAACCCATTAAGTACCATGATCTTATTGGCAGTAAATATGCCACTATCTCCAAATGGGACTTTTTTCAAAAGTTTGTCTTTTCCAAAAATATTTGTTTTAAAAATTAAATTTGTTAGTGAAAAACTAAATAATAATAAACAAGTAAAAAAAATCTAATCTGACCCTAAATAGATTAAGATACAATCCTGTACCGTCTTGCCCCTTATCACCATCTTCCCCCCTCTTATTTATTATCAACTTATATAAAGTAAAAAAGCTGTCTTAAAAAGTCTAAATGAAGCTAGAAGACAAAATCAAATTAATAAAAAAAATAATAAAAAATATAGAAATTCGAGTTAGTTAAATGATTCAAAAATATATATGAATCCAGGCCTGTTGAATGCACTTGCTAGAAACAATTAAACAGTGACAAAGACAGATGTATAGCGATATCGTTTGACTGGCATCACTTGTCTCACATCGACGGTCGTGTTTTGTTTCAAACATCTGCAATTCCCGCGTCCGTCGGCCAATCCTCACTGGAGGAATTCAAACGGACGATCGAGACAACGTGCGCTAGAGTGAGATAGCTATTGACAACACACGGTATGCGGATTACCATTGAGTTGACTTTAATATAAGATAATTAAACTTTCCTATTCCTAAAGTTACTGGTTTCGGTTGATTGTTTTTTAAAAGAAAAGTAGAACATTTGGTGATAAATGTTATGTATTTTGTTTTATCGTTTTTATTGCTGTTATTGGCTTCTGGTATTTATGCTTTGTTCTTATATCCCCCCTCTCCTTAGGGGTTGATTTCGGAAAAACATTTTTTAGTACGTGCTTAAACGTCATAAAATTTTTCGTTTTTACTGCCCGTTATCATAAAGGAGCTAGCAAATTTGCTAGCTAGCAAGCACTCTCAAATGAGGTATTAATATTGTGATAGTATCTATGAATTTGCTATAGAATTTATAGCAGTGATACCTCAACGTATTGTAACACAGTTGGTGCAAACTCTGATCGTACAAAATAATTTCCATAATTCTTTATAGACCCCCTTAGTCGTTGTGGCTTTTGAGTTGTCAAAATAACGAATAAAACTGATTAAATAAAGAAATCCATATCCAATACAACTCATTTCAACATTTTTTATAAGAAATGACATAAAGACCATAAAATCAGAGCAATCAATCAACATGTACCGTTTTTTTTGTCTAATCGAAACGTCAACTAGTTTTTGATAGGAGAAAAAAGTCGATTCACCTTAAGAATGGACTGAGAAATTCAATGATACAAATTTAAATGGCTATCGCGGGTCTTTGGATCGTGTACAGCCGTTGGCATTCGACGAGCATACGGACCGCCAAGGTTGCAGACAGTGGCGTAACTCAATAGTGCGTAAGGGGGATGGTTATTGTGATGATTAAGTGATCCATGACTGTGTTGTAAAAAAACTTCAGTAGGTAATAATACAAGGTCTGCTGGACAGTTTATTTGTTCTATACTGTGACGTCATCGCCAAGAATTTTTTTTAATAAGGAATTTGTCACAAACGGAATATAAATAAATAAACGACCAATACTGTTTACATAATAGTTGTACATACGAAGGCTGAGACTCGAGTACGTTTGATGTTAGGGAAATTTGTACATGAAATATTACTGAAAATGTTAATAATGAATAGTTATTATAGAAAATAATAATTAGAAAATTTTACATGCACTTAGAAATGTCACGACAATCGGCATTTTATTAAAATTGAATTTAAAAACTTAAAAAAATACATATATAAGTGCGGTGAACGCTGATAATTTTCTTGAGACCTCGGCATTATTATACATATTTTCCAATTTTTTGAAGATTTTTATAAATTATTTTCGGAGATATGAGTAAGGGTTAAATATTTTTACCTTTATATATTCCTTTATCAGCTTTATATGCCTACCGCATAAAAATATCGGTATAAAAAGAGGTTCAACTGTATTTTCTTAAAACTATTAAAAGTATTTTTTTTTGTAAAAAGAAACATAGACTTTAATGCTGTGTTTAGACCAAAAAAAAGCTGCAACACGGTGTTACATTTCGTATTTAAAAATGTATAGGGTTTGTTACACTTTTGTTAAAAGACACGATGTTTCTGTTTTTTTTTTTTAAACACGGCATAAGACTACAAAATATTTGCATGATAAGTACAGACATAGCATACAAAAAAAATAATTATAATATTTTATTATATTATATTTTATTATATTCGACGATATCTGTGAAAGTTGCATGTTAAGAAAAATATTAAACCTAATTAAAAATTAGGTTTGTAGATGTAAGTAGATACATACATATATCATATATCATAGTAACAGTAACGTCATTTAATATTAACAATCATATCAATCTAATAAAATCATGTTGGAATTCTTGATTTTAGAAAAAAATAATATATGTTGACTACAGCAAAACATACTTGAATGGTTTTACAGTGACGGATTAAGGAAAGTTGGAGCCCAGGGCGAATGCTACTTATGGATCTCTCAAAACTCTCTTCAACCAACTTTTAAAACTTATTTCTTAAAACCTAAAATCACTGAAAAGTTTATAATAATTTGCACTAGAGCCCGGAATAACTTTTCGTCCTTATTTCGCTACTGTAATTTTATATTAAGTAATTATAAAATAACATTATTTTAGAATTCTTTTATTATATTTTTACTAAAGTAGATCTCTTGTTACGCCACTGTTTTAACAAAAAACAAGCGTGACGTCACGCCTTAATGTAGATGTAGATGTGCCTTCTCGTTCAAAAAAATATGATGCATTGCTAATTTCTTATTCTTTACACATATGACTGCATTTATATAATTTTTTGTATAAACTACAGTGATATTATTTTCCAGTTTTATTGTTTGTAAAAGCAAATGCCTCCGGGTGAGATAGTTTTTAAAATATAGAATTTATAACAGTGTTTCTTAAACGTTTTCTACCTCGAACCTAAATAAGTACTTATTTTTCTAAATCATGTCAAAATTATTAAAACATTTTTACATATTTAGATAGTAAAATATTCCGACAGTATACTATGAAAAATGTAAACCGAAATTCAAAGTATTTAAATAAAAAAGTCTGTTCCTAAATCTCTTAACGCGTTTTTCTTGAAACAACAAATTCTAATCAATCGCTTGCACTATAATTTTAACACGTTGTTCTTCACTTTAATAGCTATAGTATTACCTATTTTTTATAATTTCTTATTGTGTTTTTATGTGACGCTTATGAAAACTTTGAACCTGAACTAGTATCTATTAAAAAGTTAAGAAGCAGTATCAGATAAATTATATTTTATTATTATATTTTTATAATTTTTAATCTGTTATATTAATTTAATTTTCCATGATATTTTTATGATACATAAAACTACATGCAATTCTTTTAATTTTTTTCTAAGATTCATCATAATTTCGAGTTCCTTAAATAGTTTTAGTTAATATTAAAATGTATAAAATGCAGTGCCGGGGTCCTCGAGCATAGGGAGGGGGGGGGGGGCAGTAGCGTAAAAAAGGTTATAATTAATGAGATACAAAAAAAGTTAGGTGTTAACGGGAAAAAAGTCTCTAGTTTTTATTTTGCATATAGCGGGTAGCCCCTCACACACACTCTGCTCCGGGGCCCTTTAGCTTCTAGTTACGGCCCTGATAAAATGTAAACAAATGTTTAAAAAGCGTTATATGTAGCAACGCCTTGTCAAGATAAGAACGATAAAATGAACGAAAATTCCTTTATAACAATATAAAATATTATAAATATCCTGTTTTCAATGTTATTGTCAAGAACAACTTATATTTTTACAAATACATAAGTGACTATAGCACAATTTAAAAAAATACAATAATTACAATAACTTACATTTTTTAACATAGTTGTTGAACTGGTTGTTCGAGACCGACTTCGGGATGCTTAAGGGGGTGAAAATAATCACTCTCCGGGGCGGCAAAGCGGGTGGGATGTTGTCATCAGTGTGGTGATGGCATGAAGGTACTAAATTAGACACCCCTGGCTGTCCAGAATTCAGAATTGCTTTCTGAAAAAAAAAAAAAAAAATTTTTTATCCTAAATAAATCCTTTTTTAAAATCCTGCTTTGTGTTAAGGAGGTTGACACTATAGGGTAAGCCTTGTGGATAAGCACAGTGTCAGGGCAAGGTGTACCTCTATCTAGAGTGTGCTTCTTAAAGTGGTGGGCCGCGGCCCCTTAGAGGGGCATAGACATCTCACAAAGGGGCCGCAAAGAAACGCGAATATAACAAATATATTTATCATCGTTAAATAAGTTTAAGTGTTCAAATATGCACTTACTTAAATTATATAAATTAAAAAAAAGTTTGTTTACGCAATCAGGGTTCCAAAAAAATAGGGAGTGCTCGTAGGTTATCGATTCGAGTTGCAAGAGAGTCGCGACATCAAAATGTTTAAGAAATACTGCTCTAGAGCAGGTTTGTCCAACCCGCGGCCCTTAAAAAATTGTTCGCTATTTTTTTAAGCTCTGCGGCCCACAAAGCTCAAAAGGTTGGACACCGATGATCTAGACTAATCTAGAGTATTCTAGAGCAGCGATATCCAAACTGGGAGACGCGCCTCCTTGGGGAGGCGCAGACTTGTGCAAAGAGAGATGCGAAAAGTTTAACAAAAATTTAATTTTTATAACATCACATTAAGATGTATAAATAAAAAATATATACATATAATATTTGTTCCTTAAAGGGACGTTACTGTGTAGTTTTAGACTGACAACTATTGAAAAGGCAAAACTGATATAATTATCATGCGATACTTAAAAAAAAAACAGAGTGAAAGCACTCCCCTTAATAACACCTAGATTTAATGAAGTTTGTGCTAATAAATAAGCACATTCATCGCATTAAAAATAAATTTTATACCAAAAAAATACATGTTATACAGGAGATAAATACCCATCATAGCCATCTTATGATGATCCAATGTATTAAATAAATAAAAAGTACTTTTTCATCATTTTTTGAGATATTTTGAAAAATAAGTATATCAAGTTGCATATCATTGAAAAGGTAATAAAATCTTCTATTCAAAAATTACAAAATTTCATATTGCTTCTATTTAAGAAAACATAAGTTAGTGTCATATCTCAAAAACAATGAGGTTTCTGGAAATTAAAAAAAATATATTTAAATAGACAATACTAAACCCTACAGCATTTATTTGAAACATTTTTTTAAATTTCAAGTCGCTTAAGAAATATTCACGATGAAAGATTTAGGAATAAAATGGTTTTTGGCTAATATCTAGTAAGCTATGAAAATTTTGTAAAATGTAAATGCACCGTTGAACTGTTCCCTCTTAAAGGTAACTTTTCTCTCATTTAACCGAATCTCTATCTCTTATAGTTTCCGAGATCCCCATGGTGTCCCCTGGTATTTAGACAGCCTGTATACACGTTTTTAAAATATGTCTGTATATTTTTAGGAAATAAAGAGAGGGAGGCGCAAGATTAAGTTTTCTTTAAAGGGAGGCGTAGTTACATAAAGTTTGGAAACCACTGATCTAGAGCATGCAGAATCACATAGATGAGTCTCTCTCTTTTAATAATTTCAGTTCCTTTTCACGGTTCCTAATCATTCTGAAAATTTGCAGATATCTTTGTATAAATGAGATAAATAAAGAATGTACCTATGCTTAAATTTTCATAAAATTCTCACTGTCACATCACTTTGAAAAGTCCTGTCATGTCTCGAAATTAATATTATGCAGTTCTCATAAGAATACATGTTAATTTGTTTATTTAATATTTCTTAAACTATTCTCCTAATTTCCTTGAAATGCAAGGATTTTTTAAATCGTTATTTTCAGTTTCATCGAAATATATATGTTAACTTTCTATGGTGTCAAACTCCTTAAATATTTTTTTGATTTTACTTGGAGCCAAATTCATTTTAAATAAAAGGTACAAAACAAGTCCCTCAAATTATTAAAAAATTGAACGGTATTATAAATGTTTCAAAAATCAAGTAATAAAATTATACAATATCATAAAAACGGTCGTTTTATTATTTTTTAATAGCTATTTAAAGTATTAATGATACTGCATTAATAATATAATTATCAATATATTATCGAAATATAAACATATTAACCTAGATTCCAGGTACTTAAATCAATTAAAGGTACCTACCTAGAGCATTATTTTAAAATTAATCGTAATATCTATTAAATATTAAAGTATAACACATTAAATAAATGTGTGTATTATTAACTAAACCAATAATTATCTAAACCCATTGAAATTAATTTGTCCCACCTTATTGATACGCGTTAATTTGATAGGTAATCAATGAATTTGTTACAGTATGATTAGAAAGTTTTTAGATCATTTAATTATAAGTTTAATTATTATTTTTATTTCTAATATGGCCTTGTTTATGAAATATGACTACAGTAGAAACCGGTTATAACGACATCGGTTAATACGACGTATCGGTTTTAACGATTCAAAATAAAAGTCCGACTGAATACCTTATAATTGCCTTTTTATCGGTTTTTACGTCTTAATATGACGGTCCTCTCGATGTAGTTATAACCGATTTCGACTGTATTATAAGATAGTATAAACGAGGTATTATAATAAAACCGTTTTTTTTAAATATCCGTTTTTACCATTATTTGTTTGTGAGTCTGTCTGTCTTTAGACGCATTAATTCAAAAATGGCAGAATATAGAAGGGTTAAGTTTTATATTTAGGATCAATATCGTCTAGAAAGAAAACTTCATGTTCTTGAAAACGATTTTATAACCGGAAACGGACATATACAGGCTGTCAATGTGTATCAAAACACTAAACCTAGTTTTTTTCAAAATTTTCAAATGGAACACTCTATATATTTTTACATTTTCGAATTGCCTGTTCAATTCTCAACACATTTTACAAACCATGTTCTATACCTAAACCCAGCCGTACAAATAATACAATTTTGTAAATGTTTGACATAATATCGCAATAATAGAGAATATGCCAAAACTACTTCAAACAGAAAACAATTTTTTTTGTTGTAATTTGAACATTATAAAGGTGTTGAAAATGTTCCCATTTTCTTACAAAATTGGTCATAATTTCTAAACCCCTCTGTATAATCCAATAATGATACATCAAAATACTCAGAAAAATAAATGCTATTAGATTATCAAATAAAAATATATAGTTTGTATTTAAAAAACTATAACTTTGATTTGTAACGCAGTTATGGGTCATCCTGTATAAATGTAACTAATTTCAAACTATGCCGATGCTCTAGCCTGACAACTTTTACATTTAAAGTTTTCTTCTAATTCTTATAATAAATGAAATATTGAGCTTTGTCACAGTCCTGGGACACCCTGTAGGTAGACACTTTTGTAAATTATTGAATTCTTCGATTTATTTTTGAAACGGTGTGAATTATTTCATTTTTTAATTAAGATTTTTGGGAATCTATCGCAATATTGATTGATATAATTTTTGATTTTAATATTGGCTTCATGTAATTCTTGGGATACAATTTATAATAATAATAATTATTATGCTCATAATATAAGATACTTCCTTCTTACAATAAGTGTTATTATAAAAATATAAAGTGTACATCGAACACAGTTTGCGGATTTGGTCAATGTTGACTGATTTCATTTGTTTATCAATAAATTTCAAAGATACAGGCGTGGAAATATATTTTTCAAAATTATATAAATTTGTAAATAGGTTAAAAAGATACTTATTTTTGATACTTCAGGTTGACACCATTAAAAAATAATAGTGAGATTTTAACTAAATTTTGATAATTACAAAACATTTATATTTAAAAAAATCCTTACAAAATTTCATGATAATTAGGAGAATAGTTAAAAAGATATTAAATAAACAAATTAAGATACATTCTCATGAGAACTGCATAATTTCAAGACATGACAGGACTTTGTGTGACAGAGAGAATTAGATGACAATTTGAGCATACATTATTTATACATTTACAAAGTTATCTGTAAATTTTCAGAATGATCAGGAACTGCGTTTTTTAATAAAATAATCTGCCGTGTGCCACAGGACTTTCTTATACGTAATAATGACAGTGAACAGTGTACGTGATTTTTTATTTTAGTGAAGGATATTTCTGACAAACTAATAAAAGATAGAGTAAAATGAATGAGACATAAACTATAGAAATATTATTTTATACATTATGTATCGAACGAATTTTGTTTAACATAATTACTAACAATAAGATGGAAACAGATGTTTACTCATGTAATTTTTTTAATTTTTTGAAATAAGACAAAAATGTTATAGATAAAAAATGTCGAGTATGTTACTATCTATAATTTATTCCCCATACATTTTTTTCCAACACTTATGATTTAGCCAGAAATATTTTTTTAAAATCATTATTTAGAATAATCTATACTGGTTGCTGGGTGCTTTGACCGTACGGATCACGACTAATACCGTCAAGTCGCACGGCGACCACTGCAAACTAAATGAAATAGAGTATACTGTGTTTATTCTCAGTATTACGTATAAGAAAGGCCCATGGTACCTATGGCAAACACGTACAGTCTCTGTAATACGTATAAGAAAGTCCCATGACACTCATGGCAGATATTTCTTCTCTGTTATGAACCATTTGAAATGTACTTAAAATCGAATACTTAGTAAAAAAAAAAAAAAAATTAAATTTGTTTTTTTCGAAAAAATGAATAGAACATAAATTATAGATAATAATATTACCTACAATTTTTAACTTGGCCATTTTTCTCTAATTCGCACTGTTTCAGTGTAATTCGAAAAATTCAAAAATCGATGTAGGTAAACATCCGTTTCCGGTTGAATGATTGTTTTCAAAAATAGGAGGTTTTCTTCCCAGGCAAAAATCAATCTTAAGTATAAAATTCCACCTTTCTACGATTTGTCGTATTTGAGTTACAGCGTCTACAGACAGACCGACAGACAGACAGACACACAGACATCATGGCGAAAATAGTCAGAATGGATTCAGGGAAGGTCAAAATTAATAATTCCATCAAAATCCGGATTTCGAAAAAAAAATCGCGTTTACTATACTTACTTATACTATATGTATATTTCATATACATTGGTATAAGAAAGTAAAAATGATATGTGTTTTAAAAAAAGAGAGAGAGATGCATCTATGTGATTTCGTATGCTCCAGAGAGAGACACATCTTGCTTTCACTCTATGCTTATCCACAAGCACTTACTCACACCGTTCTCCGCAAAGCCAGCCCTGCACCCTATATTGTCAAATTACTTAAGAGGAAACTATCAATTCGTTATTCGTTTATATTATAAAGTCAATACAAAACTGATTTTGGAATTTTCAGTGAAAGATTATTCTTGAAATTACTCACAATATGTGTCATAATTTCCCTGTCATCCTGTATATACATTACCACTCTATGTTATCTAGTCTATATATTGTACATTATGTGTACAAATAACATTTAAATACAGGTACCTACACCAACACAATCGATTCTGTTTATTGCCCGGAGGTAAATTGAATCAGATGCTAACGGTACTTTATTACGAACTAAATAGTTTCGTGGAGCGCGCTCTGATTTATTATCTGCTTTGATTTGCACAGAAAAGACTCTAATAGAAATTCCTGTGATTGCTTACAGCCTCAGGTAAATTAGTTGTAGTGTATCAATACATATATAACTAACTGTACGTGATGCAAAAACAGTAATAAATAAATGTTGTTCTGTGTATTGTGTTTAGGAATAGCATACCCTCGGGTATTGAAATTAATAATTGCAAAAATAACACAATAGGTATGAAATAAATACATTGTTAGAAATAATTTAAGTCTGTGGTTTTTAAGGATATATGGAAGGTACAGTCTGAGTCAAAAATAATGTAAATCTAGATACAATGAATGATCAAAGACAAATTATAAATTATTATATATATTTATATTCCATTTATCACTTATATTAAAGGAATAACGTTTGTTTCTTTCGAGTTTTTTTAAGTGGCCAATAGGGTGGGCCGAAAACGACAATTTTTTTTTTTTTTTTAGAATTTCAAATGGGGGTAGTGGGGAAAAGTTGTCTTATGTAAACAGTGTATTATATAAAAAAATTAAATTTAAAAAAAATATATCTAGCCGGGCCCATTAAGTAGGGTCCAAATAATAAAAAAAATGCAATTTTTTTTCATATGATGTCGCAAAAAATACTACCACTGTGTTTAATATATACATGTAAAAAATGTGTTGATACATTTCAACATTTAACAAGGGCCCTTAGCACCCAAATAGATAAAAAATATGTTGTTTTACTATCTAATAATTTACAATGTGTAGTTATTGTGTAGCTCTTTGCTTGCTAAAGTATGTTTAAGTGATCAGGTGCGCGGTAAAAAGTTGAAATATATCAGTAATAATTTATTTACATATGTAATAGATACAGTAGTACTGTTTTTTGTCCTCAAAAAAAATTAAAAGAATAAATAAAAAAATTTTTTTTGGGTCCCCATGGGCCCAGCTAGATATTTTTCAAAAAAATTAATATTTTTTGTGGAATACACTGTTCACATGTGACAACTTTTCCCCACTACCCCCACTTGAAATTCCAAAAAACATTTTTTCGGCCCACCCTAGTGGCCAATAATTAATCTCTTTATCCTAAACCTAAACTATATTAGTACTTATGTTTAAAACCTTTTTCCACATTTTAATTTTAATTTTACCCAAAACTTAATATTTTTGTTTGTGAATGCCATTTAAATTAATCTGTCAAACATAAAAAAAACACCAATATCATGTATTATATATAAACGAACTAGAATTTACTAGCTAGTAAGCACTTTCAAATGGGGTACACTACTTATATGATAGTTCTCTTTGAGTTTTTAACAGGTATTTGCATATGCAGTAAGTTGGCTTTTACCGTTTTTACTGACTTTAGTAAATATACTTTACATACTTTTGCTTTTACTTTCGATGCATGAAAATATCTGTCAAAAACTTTAAGAGAACTGTCATATAAGTTTGATACACCTCATTTGATAGTGCTTGCTACCTAGCAGATTTGCTAGCTCCTTTATAATACCAGATACAAGCATTTTATTATTATAAATGACTTCATAAATTAAAATATTACTATTGTAAGTAACATTATTTAGAACATACGTTGAACATATGAAATGCTTTTTTGTAGAGAATTTTTTTGAATCTTTCCATCGTAATATATATGACCTTCATTATTGTAAAATCTATAAATACTGAGATATTTTCTTAAAACAATTGTTAGCTCCTTTAAAAAGGTTTGTGTCTAGTACCTATTAAAAAGCAGCTAACAAAATGTAATAACTAATAAGCACTTTCATTAAATCAAACTTGTATAAATAGTTCCCTTGAAGTATCATGAAGTGTTTGACAAGTTTCTCGCACGTGCAGTAAGTAAACACCAATGATATTAAAACATTGGTGATATTATGAAAATTGTACGGTCAATCACCAACTGTGCTATAATAAGTTGAAGTATCACTGATCTAAATTCCAAAACAAATCCATAGATAATAACAAAAAAAATAATACCCCATTGAAAGTTCTTATTAGCTGTCAAATTTTGTTAGGTCCTTTATTATATCTGATATTAATAAATATGTACGATACACAAATTCAGATATCTGTTAATTTAGTTTTTGTTTGAATGCACTGGACTAATAATCAATTTAAACTTTAAAATTTAAAGTACATCTCTTTCTATTAAATTATAAATTTTATAATTAAATTCTTACTAAATCCCCATAGATAATAACATCTTTGGTACCTAAATTCTGTCTTAATTTCGACTGTTAACTTATTTATTTTCAGATAAAAAAAACCCGACCCGTATGAACTAGTTAAACAATATTTAGTTTTCCAGGTAAATATACATATAGACTATTATTACCTGCGGCGAGTTGTTGAGGGGGGCTTGCTCCACGTTGATGTTTTTCGTCTGCATGCTGAGAAATCATGTCTGCAAACAGAATGAAACACTATGTAATTATTGCAACAAAAAGTGAAAGAACCCTTTTACCAAATTACACCTTGCCGCTATCTTTTAGTAACATGATATATATGCGTGCCCTATATGTATGTATGTGTAAGTGTCAGTGGCGTGGCTTTGGTTTTTAATTTGGGTAATATTACAAATTAATAATTATTAATATAATAATCATTTCATAGGCCAGGTACCAATTCGGGCAAATTTTATGAAATTTTTGAGAATGTTATGGTTCTATAGAATGATATAACGGAATCTTGAAGTTTCCAACGATGTTGGAACTGTGAATTAGGGGTAGGATATAGATAATTTTTGGTCAGACTCGTACTTCACCGAATATTTGAGTTTCCAATGAAAAGACGATAATTTTAATAAAGTAAAGTAAAAATCTGATAAAAAATATGTATTAAGCCTATTTTATAGAGAATTTAATTAGCTTTAATTATACATGCAACTATTTTTGTCGTTAAGTTAAAGAAAAGTCGAAAAATCGGTAAAAACTGATTTTGTCTCTTCTCCTATCTCACAGGAAAAGACGTAAACCTCATTGGAGGGGGGGGGGGATTTAAGGGTTTCTTACAATTAGTGAAAGTCTAAAGAACCATTATACAGGGTGTCTAAATACCAGGGGACACCATGGGGATCTCGGAAACTATAAGAGATAGAGATTCGGTTAAATGAGAGAAAAGTTACCTTTAAGAGGGAACAGTTCAATAGTGCATTTACATTTAAAAAATTTTTCATAGCTTACTAGATATTAGCCAAAAACCATTTTACTCCGAAATCTTTCATCGTGAATATTTCTTAAGCGACTTGAAATTTAAAAAAATGTTTCAATTAATGCTGTAGGGTTTAGTATTGTCTATTTAAAAATATTTTTTTAATTTCCAGAAATCTCATTGTTTTTGAGATATGACACTAACTTATGTTTTCTTAAATAGAAGCAATATAAAATTTTGTAATTTTTGAATAGAAGATTTTATTACCTTTTCAATGATATGCAGCTTGATATACTTATTTTTCAAAATATCTCAAAAAATGATGAAAAAGTACTTTTTAATTATTTAGTACACTGGATCATCCTAAGATGGCTATGACAAATAACAATAAGATTAAAAAACAACTGAAAATTTACTTATAAGCTTACATAGCATGAATTAACTACTTTATTTATAAAAAAAGAAAAAGAAAACATATTTCTATTTATTTAATACAAAATACCAGCCAAAGATGGCTATGGCTATCGACAACAATATAAAAAAAACAGTAAGCTATTTTATTTAAAAAAGAAAACACATTATTTTTATTTCCAGTCAAAAATGGCTGTGGCTGTCAACAATGAGATTTTTAAATCAATTGAGAAATTGTTATTTTGCCTGTTTGTAAGAATACTAAAAAGTAACTTATCATTATTTGTGATACGTATTTGTTGATAATTTTTTTTAACATTTTAAAAATGCAATATGATTCACTAGACATAACTTCGTTGGATTTTTTTCATATGGGGTACCTATTGTTAAAGTTTTTTCTTTAATTTTCCACTAACGATAAGACTGGTATTCTGTATTAAATTTTAAAAAATCAGTTTTTTTTTTGTTAATAACCATAGCCATCTTTGGTTGATATTTTGTATTAAATAAATATAAATATGTTTTCTTTTTATAAATAAAGTAGTTAATTCATGCTATGTAAGCTTATAAGTAAATTTTCAGTTGTTTTTTAATCTTATTGTTATTTGTCATAGCCATCTTAGGATGATTCAGTGTATTAAATAAATAAAAAGTATTTTTTCATCATTTTTTGAGATATTTTGAAAAATAAGTATACCAAAATGCATATCATTGAAAAGGTAATAAAATCTTCTATTCAAAAATTACAAAATTTTATATTGCTTCTATTTAAGAAAACATAAGTTAGTGTCATATCTCAAAAACAATGAGATTTCTGGAAATTAAAAAAATATTTTTAAATAGACAATACTAAACCCTACAGCATTTATTTGAAACATTTTTTTAAATTTCAAGCCGCTCAAGAAATATTCACGATGAAAGATTTTAGAGTAAAATGGTTTTTGGCTAATATCTAGTAAGCTATGAAAAAATTTTTAAATGTAAATGCACTATTGAACTGTTCCCTCTTAAAGGTAACTTTTCTCTCATTTAACCGAATCTCTATTTCATATAGTTTCCGAGATCCCCATGGTGTCCCCTGGTATTTAGACACCCTGTATGTACACAAATATCTATTTTGTTACTCCAAAATACCCTTATAATATATGTAGAAGAAAACTATGATTGAAATTAAATAAACATACAATGTTCAAAATACCTCTATATAATATACAGCCTGGCCCGTAAGTCAAGACCCATAGGGAATTCTATTAATATTTTTATTTTGTTGCAAGTACAAAGACAGACACTGAAAAAAATATAAACAAATTAACTGTAATTTTTCCTTATGGGTACTGACTTACGGGACATCTATATTAAGTCGAGCGAAAGAGTATCCGATAAAAACGAAAGTCCATTATATAATAAAGTTGGGTTATTATATTGAATTTTTTTATTACAATTTTTGACGAAGCAACATTTTTTTGGGGTCGGTATTGATGTAACAAGGTGTAGTATTTAATATTTGAGTTGTATTAAAGACCCTCAAATTATTTTGTTTAGTTACCTCACTGGTTAAACTTTATGAGTGTAATTATCTTATCTAGGATAGATGCAGGTAGATAATAACTTATAAATAATTATAAAGTTAATATTTAACAGCCCTGTCTAACCACCCACAGTGTTATGATTAATTATCGCCTATAAAAATATAAGTCATGCATACATTCTTAAGTAATTTGATATTTAAACTTAAAATCATTTCAAAATAAACTTATAATTTATTCAAATATCATTGTTACGATATGGTGTCATCTTTGAACACATCAGCGAACTATACTGAGTAACGACGCAAACCACCTGTAATGAAATGTTTGTATCTACGGTGAGTGATGGCTAGCGCCGGCAGCGGAGGAATTTCACACTACGTGTTTTTATATTATGTCCCCCGACTGTTCCGTGATAATGGGTACTTGTATAAAACACATTTGCAGTACGTGTGTCTTCATTTTCACGACAGCTGTCATTTATGGCGTGTGTTCTTTTTGTGGGGTCTGCAAATTTCAACAAATAAAAATGTCAACATGTGTTTTTGTCGACGATACGAAGATGGAATATTTTTTTATGTATATGATTCAGAATGGTTGTACGAAAAAATTCGTGAAGTTAGTGGATAAGATATAAAATGTAAATGTCTAAAATGAAAGTTTTGTATACTCATTATTATATTATGTTCTCATTGAGGAGGGGGGGGGGGCATGGGGATGTCAATTTTTTTACCATTATTACAGTGTTTTGAATTTTACATAAATGTCTGTATGTATATTATATAAGCTATACCTGCGGCTTCACTCGCGTGTACTCTTTACGAAATTATTGTTTATAGGACAGGGATTCCCAACGGGGTCTAGGGAAGTTTAAAAAGGTTCTGTAGTTAGTATTCAAGTGATCTATTGGGGATCTATAATAAATTTTTCTATTTTAATATTTTGAATAGCAATGCCCTTTTTAATTATATTTATCAGATTATAATTCCAATGGCCTTTTTTGCTTTTACTTATTCGACAAGATTGTAGTATATTTATGTTTTCTAGAATCTAATAATGTAAGGGGGTCTATAAAGAAAATCATTCTTTTAAAAGAGGTTTAAAGGTTGAGAACCCCTAATTTATATAGTAGTTTATTAAGTCGATATTTCTATGAGAAATTAGTATTTAGTGCATCAAAATTACTATGATGCATATGAAAAGTTGAAATTTTTAAACCGCAGTTCTGTATCTCAAAACGTTCTCGAGATATGGCCTTTCAAAGTTTTCGATTTTTGAAAATTTTGGAGAAAAATGGCCGTAACTTTTGAACGTGCGATCGGATTTTATTTTTGTCGACATATTTGAAATTAGCGTGTTAAAATCTATACAATGGCATGTATAACACTTCAAAATCCGACAAAAACAAACTTTTTGAAAAATCGAAAAAAATCCAAAATGTTGATTTTTGATCAAAATTTATTTTTCGAATTTTAAAGTATTATACATGCCATCAAATAGATTTTGATATGCTGATTTCAAATCCATCAACAAAAATCAAATCCGACCACACGTTCAAAAGTTTCAGCCATTTTTCTCCAGAATTTTCAAAAATCAAAGACTTTGAAATACCATATCTCGAGAACGTTTTGAGATACAGATCTGCGGTTTAAAAATATCAACTTTTCACATTTTTTCTATAAAAATATAGTAATTTTCGTTCACCAAATATCAATTTTCCATAGAAAAATCGACTTTAAGATAAGAAAATAAAAAGGGAAAATCATAACTACTATGTATATAAATCAAGGGTTCGGAACCTTTTTCCTACATAGACCCCTTTTAAAAGAATGATTTTCTTTATAGACCCCCTTTTTAAATTCTAGAAAACATAGTTATACTACAATCTTGTCGAAAAAGTACAATTAAAAGCAAAAAAAGGTCTTCTACTTGTTATTTTTTGAATACCTATAGAATGGCTAAATGTGCCAAAAAAGTTAAAAAAAAACCTATAGAAAAAAAGTATTTTTGTTAAACCTTCTGTATGTCGAATATATACTTTTTCCACACCCTGTATATAATTAAATCCTACAATATAACTTCAACATGTACAAATGTAAACACTAAAATAAGCACTATTAATTTCTGTTAAAGCTTTCATTGATACACAGACATAAACACAGTCAGACACACAGATGCACGTGTGTCGCGCGCAGGTAAACACAGATAGTATATATTGTCTTCGGGTGTAATTTACAACACTCGTAAATCTTGAAGTACGTTAATTGTCTTCGCTGTATTGACAAGTATAATTGTTTGGGTAAATACGGGAAATAATAATAAACTTCGTACAAGCCTGATGACTTATTTATTAGAGGACTATGTATGTTTAAATGTGGTAAGACTAGACTCTAGACTGAAATGTGTTGTAATACTTAGGTGTAATATTAAGGTGGCCATCATTTTCTTTTTTTCGAATTTATTTAAAAGGTCACCCCCCCCCCCCCCAATTTCTTAAAGGAAAATGCATACAAAAGTGATTGGATATTATTAACACGTGTTACCGAGTGCTCGAATATTACCACGTAAAATGCATTTGATTTTTCCAAATTTTCATTAAACAGCTGTATCTTTGTGAAAATTGAATGGATTTTGATGTTCTAAAACGCATCTTGACGTTGACACTTTCTAGTTTTGTAGTGGTATATTATACAGTGCCGTAGCCAGAATTTTAATTTGATTTTAACTGTCATAACAAAGTTATCAGAAAAGTGTGTGAAATTTTTTTGCTCTTCTCTATTAAAGTTTTTCATATTTTACGAAAAACGACAATCATTATATCAGAATTACCCCCCCCCCCCCTCTCTGAAAAACCTTTGAGGTATCATTGACATATATCAAATCGCACCCCTGCATAAAAGTGTCACAATTCAAAAAATGTGATGGTAGAATAGGAAAAGGATTGTTACACGGTATTTTTTTTTAATATTCCAATATTTCTGACAGGTTTAAAAAATAATAATTATGAAGACGTATTTAAAAAAATAAGAAAATAGTGACATTTCTTTAGAAGAAATATGTTACCTATTAGTAATTTGGAATCATTCTACAATTTTATATTATCATAAAGCCCTGTTACTATTTTTCATTTTTTTAACCAGTAGGTCCCCTCTTTGAATATTAAAGAAAATTAAATTATGGTCAAATTCTAATGATTGAGATCTACATTTTGACACCTCACATGCTTTTGTATAATTATTTTCTATAATATCTGAGGGCCATTATTTCACACATATAGTTAACAATAATTTACTATGACCTAAAAGGACTGACACAGAGCCGGCCTTTGCGATTCTGGCGCCCCAGGCGAGATTTTTTTTGACGCCCCCCCCCCCCCCCCCCAATAGCGAACGACAAAAAAATCAGTGATAATTTGAAAAAAAAATTATAAAATTAATGATTAAATAAAAAATGTAAAGAGTTGAGTAATCAATGTTGTCTGCATATTTATTATCACTGAAAAAAATATAATGGCGGAATGATACATACATAATATATATTATAACAGTAAAGATAATTACAAAAAAGGGAATTTAATTCGCATTTTTTTTGCGGTGCGGTCGTTCATCAGAAAAGTACATATTGTTTTAACTATACCTTTACAACTTCAAATTGAGACTAATCAATTTCAAATTGAGACTAAACAATTTCAAATTGAGACTAAACAATTTCAAATTGGGAATAATCATTTTCAAATTGGGAATTATCAATTTTATATTGGTTAAGTTTAAAAACTTGTAAATTGATTTAGGAATTGAAATACCATATATCCAGTGGTGAAGACAGTAAATATCACGAAAATTATATTTGATAATTGTACCCGACATGTCGCTCATATTCAAAGATTCATATATGATGCATTAAATATGTCTTATTAATTTGAGTAGTTGTAAATTATAAGAGGGTTCAATTTTAAAAAAGATAAATAATAATTGTAATTATGACCCCTACGTAGGGGGTGTAAGTTAGTTACAAATATTAATTAATTTAGAAAATATATGTTAAAGATTTTTTTATTTTACTTAAAATTGGGCCCCATATAATTTACAACTAGCCAAATTAATAAGACATATTTAATGCATCATATATGAACCTTTGAATATGAGCGAAATGTCGGGTATAATTAGCAAAAATAATGTTCGTCATATTTTTTCGTTCAATATTTTTTAGCCGTTGCAATCGAAACTCAGTTTGAGTCATATTTACTGTCTTCACCACTGGATATGTGGTATTTCAATTCCTAAATCAATTTTAATACAAGTTTTTAAACTTAACCAATATAAAATTGATAATTCTCAATTTGAAATTGTTTAGTCTCAATTTGAAATTGTTTAGTCTCAATTTGAAATTGATTAGTCTCAATTTGAAGTTGTAAAGGTATAGTATATCTATTGGCGGCATTAACTCCGTTTTTTATAAATTTACGCTCCCTTGCGATTACACACTTTTAATTGCTGAAGAAGAATATTATTGGATTTCAAACTTATTTGAAGAAACTATTGTGGCCTTCCGCCGCCCCTCTCGGCCTGGCGCCCCGAGCGATCGCCCTACCCCCCCCCCCTAAAACCGTCACTGTGCATGTCGATAATGTAGTTTTTATTTGACACTTACTATCATTCCAGTGTCTTCAGAAATGTCACATATAAAGATTGGAAATTTCGTAAACTATTTTTGATATTAAGCATTTTATTAAGTACAATGAATTATTTTGCAGAAAAAATCAAAATTATTATTTAAAAAATATGTAAAGCTTAAATTTGACGCCCTACAACAGAACATAGAAGATAAGTTTATGACAATTGGTCGCCTGGCCGTTCGGCCGGCTCTGGACTGACATACTGACGACAAAGTGAGATTAAAGAATTTTCTTCGGAATCCAAAAAACTATATTTTATTCAACACAAAATTTTAAAACTTTAAAAGGCATAGATTTTTTTACATTACTGTTTCAACATTTTCATACTTATAATATTAGAAAATATAACGACAACTTTAAAACCAAACCGAAGTTTGCTTGATTTATATTACAAAGTACTCAACATATTAAAAAATATTAACTGTACTTTTAAAACTGCATACAAGTAAGACTAATATGCAGTCGTAAATCACAAAATTTCATCCCATTTTAATATGAAATATTGCATTTTCATCCCTCCAAATTATACATGTTGTAACAACCAGTGACTTTTATGAAGACATCAATCTTAATATTACGGACCACCGTATATACATCTTTTGATAATTTCGTATTCTGTCCTTGATTCATAACATTGGCATAAAGGACACTTTACAGACGAAATATATTAATATATATACAGGGTTGAATCGAGAAATGAATACTGATTATTAACAAAGTTATTTGTATTGACTATCTATATTTATATAGAGCACCTATTCGAAGAGAAATGGGTTAGTTAGTAAATATTTGCTAGAAATAAGGTACTGGCATTAGTCTTGAATGCTTTAAGAGCAAAGTATATTGTTTTTGGGGATAGAATACTTTTTTGCAATTCTTATAAACTCATACACTGCCGTGCAAAAGTCTTTGGGCACTTATTTTTTTGCGTATTGTAAATATAAAACTGTAAAAATGGTTGATAAAAAAAAATTACGTTATCTACCCTTAAATATTAGCGATTTTCATTGGTTAAAATATTAATATTTTTTAAAAATATGGTTGATCAGTATTCTTTAGAACTTCAGGAACAATTTGAGATCAATTTTGATTTGATTAACAAAAATTATTAATTTTTAAATTTTTTCCTCGAAATAAACATTTTTACGTTTTTTAAACCCTCTAGAAAGAGTATTTTTCTGTCAAATTCAATATTTGTGGTCCCGATCGATTCGTCTAAGTGTCTCCAAAAAATATCAACCATAAAAAACCCCCGTCATCGATTTAGATTTTGAGAAAAATTGAAAAAAATCTTGAAAACGGGGTTTTTACCCTTCAACCCCTTTTTAAGTGTGTTTCACTACTTTTCGCTAGTTCGTTTTTTTTTTCGAATTCTACGCCCCAAAATCTATAATAATCAACTATAAAATTGCTTGCCCCTAAAAGTTCGGATTTTGGCACTCTTCACTGCACCCTTGACTGCGGGTTAACAGTTTACTTATAAAGTTTTGGTTATACGAAAAAAGTATAAGTACCTTTTTTGTGCAGAATTTTATAAACTACAATTTTCTTTATAACAATTTTTCTCGAAAAATTGATAATTTTTGAGATATTTAAAAAAAACTAGAATTAACTCCCCTTTACTCCCTAAAAAAATGAAAACCCGCCATCCAAATTAAGGGGACTTTATAGGGTATGTTTAGGACATCAAAATAAAAGTCTCCACCAAAATCCAGCTTGGTCGCAATTTTTTCTTAGTTTGACCGTTTTTTTGGGTCTATTGCCTGGGCTATATTATTATTGTATAAGATAAATGCTAGCCAATACATGACTGAAACTGTGACTGCACTCCCTTGTTAACAACATTATTATTTGTTAATAGGTAGTACGTCTATACACGCACCACGTTTTGTCTTTTATTAAGTATTCGACAGTTGATGAGAGTACTTAATTACAACTTTTGTAATAATCCTAGCATATCTAAAACACAGCATTTACAATTTTCGATGTTAAAGAAATTTTTTTTTATATGCCTGAAAGGTCAGGTTTTGAAAGTATTGACGCAGTGTTTTTCAAGCTAACGAGAAATTGTTTTTTACTATTTTGACTGCGAGTTAACATATTTTTTTCTTCATCATTTTTGTTTCTATTAAAAATTTATGTACATAATAGAAACTAGGAAATCGTGGTAAATGCCATCATTAGGTCTATAACAAGTATATTTTTCATTTATTTGAAACGATATTTTTACACACACATAATATAACAATTTGTCTAATTGTAAGAAAGATAATGTTCTCTGAACATCCGGTAACATATACCATAGGACTGAAAGGGTTAAATTACAAAAAAAACTAATACATTAGTTATAACATAATTTTTTTAGAGCTGTACGTCGAGACGAGATTTGTTTAAATTCGGACGAGACCGTCTGAATTTTAACGAGACGAGAACCAAGATGATATTAACTTTATTTGAAAGTGTCGTAGAAAGTCTCGGTTTTAAAAGATTGTAGGAATTACAGTGGAACTTCGTTATTGAAGGGACTGAGGGAAATCACGTACTAACTAGGAAAACATTTAAAAAAAATATTTTAACATGGAGTCTTGAATGCCGAGACCAAAAATGTAGTATTTGACATTAATAAATTTATAGGTACATATATAAATAGATTCTTGTCAACTGGACTTCATCCTTTTCTGATAAAATTAATCACTAAATGGGCAACTTTGTGTCTCACACTAATTTTATTGAATTTAATTATTTTATTTTCATTTGACTGTAATTATTATGAAATATGAATATTAATAATGAATTCTACATGTGCTTAATATAAAAAAATTACAATACAAATACTGTCATTTTTTGATATTATTTTGAAATCGTAAAACACAGTTCCCTGGCCGGTCACCAACCCAGAATAACTGTCAAAGTACTTAATTTAAGAAACACGTAATTAGAAATATTAAATTCACTATCATATTTTCAGAGATTAATAATTATCATATACAAATACCATACTTTTCTTTTGTGAAATTAATGTTTATTAGTGTAAAAATAACACACACTTTTGAAATTTTGAGTACAGTCCCCTGTATCGTTTTTTAAAATCTGTATTATATCGTATAATACCTACTGCAAATTGCTTTGAGTTCCATGATGGACTATATATTATCTAATTTTTATCTTTAATCTAAAGCAATAAATTGCATCAATCAAGCAAAAATATCATTGTGACACTACTCGTGAAAGTAACCCTGTTAGTAGAGAAATGTCCAAATAAATAATAAAAACAAAATGTATAAGTTATGTTTCAAAACTTCAAAGAAATGTGATCAATTCTTCGTCTAATGCAGGGGTGCCCAACCCAAATCGTTTTGTGGGCCAAAAATGGGCCGCACATATAAAAATAAAACAAAAAATTATTCAAAATATTTTATTATCTTACAATTAATGTGACACTTGTTTTTTTATTTTACTTGAGATTTTTTAATATCATCAGATCATTTAGTCGACGCGCATCGTAGTTGGTTGGTCATGTTTTCATCGAGCAACCTGCTGCGACACTTTGTTTTTACCAGGTTTAATTTGGAAAAAAATGATTCGCAACGATAAGTAGTTCCAAATGCTGATATAATGCACATTGCCAATCGTTTTAAAAAAATATATTTCAACAATCAATAATCTAAATTTTAGATTATTGATTGTTGAAATATATTTTTTGAATTGTTAAATTTTGCAATAATAAACACTTTCATAAGTTTTCAACTGTCTATACAGGGTGATTCATTATACCAGATGATACATTAGACCAGGCATGTCCAACCCGCGGCCCATGGGCCGCATGCGGCTCATTTGAAGACTTTTTGCGGCCCAATTAAAGTTTTCAACTGTCTATAATACAGGGTGATTCAGCACTGTCATGCCAAACTTGAACAGTATATTGAGAAAAATATTTTAAGCAAGAAACTTCCAATAAACATGTGCCCGGAAAATTTTCCTTAGGGAACTACAGGCTTCCAAAGATTTTACTAAAAATGAGTTTTAATTTAATATCTAGAGAACCCGTTGTGATAGAATTATGAAATTTAGTATTTGGTTTAGTAATAATATGTGTTATCGATTTCTAATATTAACCAATTATATTTTAGGCCAGGGCTGTATGGGGCCAGCGGGCCCATCGATTTTTATGTAGTAATTGTTTGTTCCTTAATTTTTTTCCTGAGTTGGTACTTTTATAAGATTATATGACACAAAATACACAAAAACATACTTTGCTTGTTTATCATAGGATAAACCGTTTTCGAGAAATATCGATGGAAAAGAAAGCATGCAGAATTTAACTTAATACGGATGTTTGAAATTACAAAAAATAAATTTATATTATTTTTCTATGATTAAAAGTAAGAATAAAGTTCATTTAAATAAACCTCCTAATATGAATCCTGTAAGATC
This sequence comes from Sialis lutaria, assembly GCA_949319165.1. NCBI lineage: Eukaryota > Metazoa > Arthropoda > Insecta > Megaloptera > Sialidae > Sialis > Sialis lutaria. Next base: position 22,647,736 of record OX439241.1, read on the forward strand.
TATAGCCAGTTCTTTTACTGTTACATGAACTTTATTAACATGACTAAAAAACAAACTAAAAATGGCTATTTGTTGATATGGATGCATTTTCGGGGGTATATTTATATTAACTTTTTGTCTTATTTTTTATCATGAAACAAGAATATAAATTTATTTTTTATAAATTCAAGCATCCGTATTAAGGTTAATTCTGCATGCTTTCTTTTCCATCGATATTTCTCGAAAACGGTTTATCCTATGATAAACAAGCAAAGTATGTTTTTGTGTATTTTGTGTCATATAATCTTATAAAAGTACCAACTCAGGAAAAAAATTAAGGAACAAACAATTACTACATAAAAATCGATGGGTCCACTGGCCCCATACAGCCCTGGCCTAAAATATAATTGGTTAATATTAGAAATCGATAACACATATTATTACTAAACCAAATACTAAATTTCATAATTCTATCACAACGGGTTCTCTAGATATTAAATTAAAACTCATTTTTAGTAAAATCTTTGGAAGCCTGTAGTTCCCTAAGGAAAATTTTCCGGACACATGTTTATTGGAAGTTTCTTGCTTAAAATATTTTTCTCAACTTACTGTTCAAGTTTGGCATGACAGTGCTGAATCACCCTGTATTATAGACAGTTGAAAACTTTAATTGGGCCGCAAAAAGTCTTCAAATGAGCCGCATGCGGCCCATGGGCCGCGGGTTGGACATGCCTGGTCTAATGTAAGATCTTTAACATATTTATTTAATAATGTAATAGCAGCGTTGCGTACATTATTCTATTAATATAAGAGTATAAAATTTTTAATAATAAGACGATATTTTGTTGAAATGAGGTTTATAGTTTCATTATAAAACAACCCTGTTTCCATACGAATGGTTTAATTACAAAATTTAATTTTGAAAGTAATACGGGCACGTTTTTAATAAGAGTTTTTAAAGAGGTTTTCTTTTTTCTTATTCTTAATAAAACCTACACTCAACATAATGCTTATTTAAATACATTGAGTTTAAATTTATGTGCCAATTATAATTCAAAATGAAATCAATTATTTTGAATTATGATTTTAATTATAGCTTTACATTTTTAAATTAATCAAGTTATTATTTATTTTATGTTGAAATATTGCATTTAGTTCCCTCGTTATGTCTGAAAGACATGAGAAACTATGTGATCATTTCTATAAAAGCAGATTAAAAAAATAGTGCAATTATATGTATTTATATAAGTTTTTTTTAGTAACCATATATAGTTAGTCGGGTTGGAGAAATTGAATAAATTCACTGTACTAGAAACATGAATACATCTACACTAAAATGCAAAACTAATGAATAACTAAATTTTTCAAATATTTTTAGGTGTTTTTAAATAGCTGGATCTCCGCGAAAAATAGTCGTAGAAGAGTTTTAAAAGAAAAGTTTTAAAGCTTGAACGTTCTAGTTCTTGAATCATTTATTGAAAATTTTATTATCTTTCAGGATTACCTCCTTTCTTATGATGAAACGCCAAAACAAAAATTTCAAAAAAATATACTAATTTTGAAAGGTTATAACAGGACATCAAATCAAATAACGATCATTTTGACGAAGTTACATGCAATCAAAGAATAAATCATATGTTTAACTTTGAGTGCTTATAACTAGGGAACAAATAATCGTAAAAAAAATTAAGGGCAGATTTATAAAGCTAAAAATATTTTCTTAAAATTCATTTGAAAGTGACCTAAAAAATCGCATATTTTTTAATTTTTCATAAAACATGGGGAAACTTTGGGGGAAATCACGAAATCATAAAAGTGGTTTAGTTAAGAGTATAACTAAAATATCTGCGAAACCCGGATTCGCTCAGATTTTTTACTTTCTTATACCGATGTTTTTTGTTTGAAGTGGAGATCCAGCTATTTAAAAACACCTAAAAATATTTGAAAAATTCAGTAATCCTTTAATTTTGCATTTAAGTGTATTTAGAACAGGAGTTCCCAATCTTTTTTGCACGTAGACCCCTTTTGAATAAATGATATAAAGTTCATAGACCCCTCTTGTTATTATTTGTGAATTAAATAACCTTTTTTTTGCTCTTTGATTTTCAAAACATACAAATTTCCCATAGACCCCTTTCAATCTTCATAGACCCCCAGGGGGTGTACGTTGGAAAACCCTGATATAGTACATGATACATAAATGCTCACACCCCCGCAACTATAAGCATTATCATGCTCATTGTTTCGTTGTACATACATATGTACGTGTTGGCGTGATGTATTACATATGTAAAACATAACCGCTATGAGTGTACCTATACATACGTATAATAAGTCCTTAGTAATGAGCTACTGACGCGAGATATGTATGTACCTGTAGGCGGTTCGGTTGTTCGTTATCGTGATCTGTGAACAGTATCCTTGCTAAGGGTGCTTGGAAACCAATGTTTTGAACTTAAGCTGTACCTACTGCTGCGGATCGGTTGAATATATCAGTCTATTTGTATCATTTAACCGCTATGATTTTGATCGTGCTTTTAGGGGAGTACGCATTTGTAAAAGTAAAAAGAAAAGTGATTTTTGGGTTTCAAGTGAATCAGATTAAAATTGACGAAAATATACGAATTAAGGGAGTTTTGGACATGCATGTATGTCAATTTAGCATTAAGAGTATTTTCAAAAACCGTTTTTGAGGGGTTAAATTGACAGAACTTTTGGAATGTTCTCCAGAAATATGTTTTTTTAGTTTGCGATACTGCGTGGAGTTAGCACCCCATTTTGAAAATCGGTTTGGGGGGTTAAATTGACAGAACTTTTTTTTTTCAAAATATAAAAGAGCTCCAGAATTATGTATTTTTTTTATTTTTCAAAACTTGCGGTGCTAACTTCACACAGGTGTTTTGGACATAAAAATATATAAATCGTTAAAAAAATCTGTATTTTGTTTAAAATATCTCGGGAACCTTTATACTGATACTTCAAACTTAGTTGGTTTTTTAGGGTCAGTAGAAAACTAGGAACCATTATATTTTCGCTCTGTCCATCCGTCCGTCTTTCTGTTTGTTAATTACCGCCTTTCAATTCCCTCATTTATACATATACCTATTAAGATAAAATTAGGTATACGGATGTAGATTGATGACCCAAAAAACAGAAATAAGATTTTTGAAAAAAATGTTGTGAAAAAAATTTTTCGAGAGCAACGTGTAGGGTGTCAAATGAAAACTTATTGAAGCACGAATTCAACAATATACATACATATCTATATGATTTATTTTTATGCACTTTTTATAAACATTTTACGTGAAAAACGCTTAAAAATTACTGCCCCCTACCCTTATCACCAAAAGGATCGCTAAGAAAAATCTGAAAAAAAATCATGAACATTGAGAATCAGGTGTAGATTGAGTCAAATTTATCATGATTGAAAAAATCTAGCGCGATCAATTGTTATTAACAATTAATTTGTTTATTTCCTTCATGAATTTCCTTATAACTGCTGAATCATATAGGTTTTTAGAGAAAATTTCTTTCGAGAAAAATATTTTTCACAATATAAGGAACATCTTACATATCTTGTAAAACTTTCAATAATTTAAGTGGGAGAGGGGGTTGATGACATAATAAAACACTAAGGCCCGGTTTTTCAATATGAGTTTAAACTACAGATTAGGTAAACTTCATCCTAGGTTTAAACTAGACTATAAAGTTCAATTTAAACCAACTCAGTTTCTCAATGTAAATTTAACTTAATCTGAAGTTTAACTGTTGCGCATGCGCAGTAGTTTTTTTTTATGTCAAACTAAAAATTAACCTAAAATTATTATATTAAATGTGATAAAAACGAGTTAATTTTAGTAAAAGAGAACAGGGTACATTACTAGAATTCATAAAATAATATAGTTCTACTATAGAATGTAAAAGAAATCAAGATTTGGGCTAGAAAAAAAATACATTTCTGTCAACAAGTTTAATTCTTAACTGACAGATCATCTGTCAGTTAAAAGTTAAACATGTGGTTTCAACTCATATTGAGAAACCAGGCATTACTGTGTAAGTATAGCTTGCACTTGTCGTAATTTTTAATAAGGTAATTATAATAAATAAATAATTATTTATTATATTTCCCTAATAAAACCCCATTGTACGCCACTGGTAAATACATAAATGCATACATAGATTCTACTACTACGAATATAATACATTTATTCACGATATAGAAGCTGTGTAGTAATTAAATTAGATTCGCAAACTGGTTTTTGCCTCATAGAAATTAGCAGCAGTCGTTAAATAATTTACTTAGCAACGAAACTATCAGCGTGAGTTAAAATAATTAGCACGGTTGTCATGTAGAATTTGCATTTTTCGAACATATATTACAACGTAATATATGGCAAATATAATTATGTATTGTTTTATTAGATGGATATTTATATGTGCTTGTATGTAGGTCCCTTAATTAACTTATGTATGTATATTGTTTCATTGTACCTAACTATTAATTATATTAAATATTAATTAACGCAATGGGAGTTTGAGATAGTTTTGTTTTTAAATTTTAATAGGTTTTATATTTAGTTCATTAAAAAAAATTATTTAGATTAAAAAAAATTGTTCACTGATTTAAAAATTTTATCTTGATCTTTCCGTTTCAGGTCAAGATAAATACCATTTATTCCGTGTCTGTCTGTCTGTCTGTTTGTCCCTGAATCCTTGTCAGACGCATAACTCATGAATCAATGAAACGATATTAATGAAACTTGGTTGGTTGATTGGGTCTGACTTAAGGACGGTTTCATTTCAAAATCGTGTATAAGGGGGAGGGGTGACTTCCCAAACGATTTATTTTTTGAAGATATCTCACGAAATACACATGTTATGTGAAAATTGTATAGAATATTTTTTGTAGAGCAATAAATTTCCTATAATATAGGTCAATTTGTTTAAATAAAAAACGTAATGTTTTTTAAATTGCTATTTAGTTTGACATATTAAATGTCATTTTGACGTTTTTAATGTAATTTTGACGTTTTAATAACAGAGAAATTTAGATTGAAATTGTCAAAAATATACGACAAAATTATCAGGTGCGCTTAAAACAGATTTTTTTTCGCAATATTGTATAAAAAATAATTGGTTAACAATACCAGGCAATTTATCTGATCATTTTATCGATTTTTATTGAAATTGATAATAATTAAGATTTTTTTATCTACCTATCTATTATTACTTTGTTATACATGTGTCCATATGTATTAAATAAATTCATATTAAAATTATAGATGCGAAAATAGCTCTGCTTATTATATTTTCACGGCTAAAGCACTGTATCGATCTTCATGAAATTTTGCAAGGTTGTGGTAAATTTACTTTATGAATATGTAAATTTATAAATCATTTAACTAAACTATGAAATTTCAAATTTTTTATTTGTAAATTTAGCAGCCCTGTATATAAAAATAAAACAAAACCAAGATTTCGATTTTCTGCAACAAATAAGATGCAGCTACCTGTAGATACGAGCGACCGCCCGCCCGCCCTGGTTGCGCACGATCCCCGGGTTAATGTAACTAATAATGATTGATAACGATGATACCTCCCCCGGAAACTTGCAAGACCGCAGCGTGGATACTGTACGTGCTGTATCCAGCATCCGATTTAAATTAAATGCGTTCGGATTTTCTTAAATATATGTAGTATGTACCTCGACATGCTCTCGTATGAATATTCGTAATTGGATTGAAACTCTTTCATGCAGTGGCGTAGCTATAGAAATGAGGGCACTAGACAATTTTTCAGAAGGGTGCCCTTAACTTGATTTTTTTTACAATATTCCTCCCCCCCCCCACAATAATATTTATTGCTTACAATCTTGAAGGGAAGTATTTGAAGTATAGATACGGAGACGTTAGAAAAAAATTGATTTATGTAAAAAAAAAATACAATACTAAAATGAAAAACAGTCAATAACACGCCTAACTTTCAAGTTTTTATATTTAATTTTAGAATTTTTAAATAAAATAACTGAAAGATCAGCTTTTTTTCACCAAAATCTTTTTTTGATCGTTTCGATTCTAAAAAAAATTAAAAAAAAAATTCATTCACCACTTTTGGGAGCCCCCTTGATGCTCGGGGACCCGGACAATCTAACCAGCCAGACCGGTGGTAGTTACGACACTGCTTTCATGCCTGAGGTAAATTGATGTGAGTATAAGTGCGGATCTAAAGGGGGATCAGGGGGGACTTGACTCCTCCTAAATCTAAAAAATTATAACAATATTAAATAAAAAAATGTTTATTAAATATACTAAAGTAACATTTTTTGTCCATTTCTCAGACCATGATCCCCCCCCCTCAAACTGTTATTTCACATTCTATGACCCCCTCCAAATTGTAGGTGAAGATCTGCGTCTATGTGAGTAAAGGGTTCAGTTACTAAAATGATTAACTACACTATAAGTTAAGTACAAGTACTTATACACGGAAAAAATTACATTAAGAATTAAAGTTTTTCCTGTCTCCCAGATAGTAAGCGAAAACCTATAATATTTTACTCTCTGAAACTGTAATAATATCTATAATTTTAGGCTGTAATGTTTGCAGTTTATCCATCAATTTATATTGAGTATCTCATGGAATTTCTAAATTACAGGGTTATAATTTTTTTTGTGTAATTATATAGGTACATATATCTATCATAGTTGTTAAATTCAATAGTGTATATTGACAAATTCAGAGGAGGGAGGAGTTTTGACCCCCTACAATCTTCCATGGTACACCAATGACCTATTTACATACTATATATTTTAGTACAATAAAATTAATTTAAAAGAGAATAATTTATTAATATTATTTACAGATATTATTTAAAAAAAAAATGTGTCAAATACAAGTCGAGTTTCGCATGTTAGTGTCCCGTATCGTATAATTTTTCAAATTAATAGATTTTTTTTTCATTTGCATAACATTAGCAATGAAACTACAACTAACTAACATAGCTTTCATAACCTTTAATCATTACGAATGTAATTACCAATTTTAACATTACAACAGAAATAATATTGTTTTAAACCATAAGTGTAGTAAAAAAATGTTTTTTTTTTAATTAAATTTTTTTAAAAAATTTCATATTTTTCACGAATAATTAGATCTTTAAAACAAAAATATTGATATCCATTGAGAAGGTTGACACTATAGAGTGCGGGGCAGGCGGTGCTTGTGTATAAGCGTATAGTGAAGGCAAGGTGTGTCTCTCTCTGTAGCATGCGAAATCACATATATTGGTGTCTTTCTCTTTTTTGACACACTTATCAATGCGGTACTTAATCATTCTGAAAATTTACAGATATCTTTATAAATTAATAAAGAATATATGCTCAAATTTTCATCAAATTCTCTCTGTCACATCACTTTGAAAAGTCCTGTCATGTCTCACGTCATTATGCAGTTCTCATAAGAATGCATGTTAATTTGTTTATTTAATATTTCTAACTATTTCTTAACAATTCTCCTAATTACGTTTTTTTAGGATACAAATAAGTCATATTATTTTCAAAGGTTCTTTGAAATATCTCTGTTTTTTTTCTATGGTGACAACCTAATTAAAAACTCTACAAATAAACCATTTTATTTTTCCAATTAAAAAATTCATAACCTTTTTATTTTGAACACTCTGTACATTCTAGATAGTTACTCTAGTTTACAGTTCATATGCACAGTGAAATTTTAATCACGAAACGCATATAACGATTCAGTTTAATCAATACATATCCTATACAATTAATAGAGCTGGATAACGAGGTCTCGATAACATGGAAACCGTACAAGAGATATTCAATATATGTATGTATCTGCATTTCCAATAATAATCATATACACAGACAGACACACACACACACGACATTATAACATGCTCTTATTAATAACATACGCAGTATTAACTTGGCGTAGACTATGATAGACAAAAGAGCCTTTAATCATCATATTAAATATGATATATCATAGCTACATACCAACTAATAATAAAGTAAAAGATATTATGAACACGTATGAAAAACATTTGGTTTTTTCTGTGATAAATTCTATGTAAGAGGATATTTTACTACGAAAGTTGTATAGAAAATTGAATGCTCTACAAAATAGATTGTATACAATTTTAACGTAATATGCATCGGTTTTGAGATTTTATGAAAAATAAGTTGACGAATATATTTTATATCTTTTTAATCGACAGTAATATATTATACGAGAAAAATGGATAGAGTATAGATGGATATTGTTTTGCAGTAATGTATCAATCCACGTAAAGCCAGGAGCGGATCTACGTATAGACTTTTTGGGCTGCGTTTTGCGAATAACGGGTAAATGACCCGGATAAAAAACTGATTGGTAATTAATGAAAAAAATAATAATAAACCAAAAAAATTCATCAAAGTTTTTAAATATATAAACTATTCAAGTACTTAGGTGGGGCCCCTGTGTGGTGTTAGTCCAGGGACTCACAAATTCAAGATCCGCCTCTGCGTAAACCTCTCATTTTGATAAATCTGTTTTTGACGCGCGTAAAGAAAAATGCATTTGTGATTTTGTTATATTTCTTTTTATCGGAAAAAAGTAATTTGTCGTTTGGTTGGTTAATTAGATCGGAGAAAAAATGTTTTTTTTTTATAATCCTTCTCTTAAATACAATTTCAATATCCATCAGCAATTTTCTATAACGTAGATTTTATTTTGATTGAAACTCAAAAATTATATGTGCGTGACCTTTTTTTCAGAAAATTACATATATACATACCTACTAAACAAATTTTTTTATAAAATTTCGAAAAAAAATCAATTTTGGGATATCAACCCGCTTCCTCTACACAAAATTTTGTTGAGTTTTGCATGGCACTATCTACTAGGTAGACTCATCTAAGAAACCATGTTACAACAAAATCGGTTCAGTGGTTCAAGAGTTATGCATGTAACAAAAAATTCAGGAGACAGAGAGACAGACATGAAAATAAAAGTATTAACAAATACTATAGAAATGTAGAAAGCGAAGAAAAAAATTTAGAAATGATTCACATAGCTTCTCTTATCCTTCAGAAATGGCAAGGAAGCAAAAAGCTACATCAGGGGTTATTACCTGTTTCCTACATATATCCCTTTTAAAAGAATGAAAACATAAATATTTATACTACAATCTTATTGAAAAAGTACATGTAGAAATAAAAGTAATTGCAATTAAAAAATAACATTTAAAAAATGGAATACTATAGACCCTTTTTAAACTTCCATACACCCCCAAGGGGTCCACCTGAACCCCGTTGAGAATCCCTGGTCTAATATCTTATTTAGATTCTAAATATATAATTTCATCCTTTGTAGTTTTTGATTTACAAACATAAACAAGAAAACAATTTCAATATTATATTTATTTAAGAATTAATTAAAAACATCATTTTATATATTATTTCTAACTTAAACTGTATGTTAAAATGACTTAAATTATTTATTAAAGCCTTTGAATGACTTATTTATATCTTCGTGATTCTATTTCATGTTTATTTTGTTTGAAATATCCTATAATTAGTTTTTAATATGTTTCATGAATCAAAGTTACATACATATTTGTATAAATACGATCAAAAGTAATACTTTGTAGCACTGATTAATGTACAAAAGCCCCGGAGTAATTTGCCCTTTAGTTCGTCTGAAACTTTCTTAAATTCATGTAAACATCCATGTGCGTACGTGACGCGCGCCAAGCATTCGCAAAATGATTCAATCTTAATAGAACGTGTATAAAATTCGTAGAAAATACAACTTAATTACATTTTATAATTAATACTACTTCATAGAATTTCTTGGAGATGTATTTGTGTAAGACGTATTTGGAAAATTAATGGAATGTTCTGTGTATTAATAAATTAATTAGAACAGGAACGAACTTATGGAATCACTGACCCATTGTTAGGGTTCCGTAGAAAACTAGGAACCCTTATTCCGGTATCATAAAGGAGGTATTAACTTTTATGACAGTTATCTTGAAGTTTCATGAAGACTTTAACAAGTTTCGTGCACATGTTGTTTGTAAAAACCAACAACGGTATTAAAACAGTGGTGATATTATAAAAATTATTTTGTACGGTCAGAGTCGCTAACTGTGTTGCAATACGTTGAAATATCACTGCTCTAAATTTCATAACAAATCCATAGATACTATCACAAAATTAAGACCTCATTTGAGAGTGCTTGCTAGCTAGCAAATTTTGTTAGCTCCTTTATGATAACGGACATCATATTTTCGCTTTGACCGTCTGTCTGTCTGTATGTCATATCTTTCCCATTTTCTCATTTATATACTTATTGAGATGGAATTTGGTATACGGATGTAAATTGATGACCCAAAAATAGAAATGATAAGCTTTTTGAAACAATATTTTTTGTACCTCCTCTCATAGCCCATTTCTTTTCACTTAAATCATTAAGTGGGGTGTCTTTAGATAGGTATCCTGAACCAAAAAATGTTTGAGGACTGTTTGATTTTAACCCTTCAGTCTCGAAATATTTGCTTTCAAAGTCGTTATCAAAGCATCATCCACCCATCTAATTTTTAAACTATCGATACAACAAATTTAGTAATTTCAGAATGGACATAGCTTTTAATTAGTGACTTCAATAAAAATTAAAGCTTATGAAAAATTTAGAAATAAATCATTTTTTATAAATCGTCACACGAACAAGTACACTTTCATAAAAATAACTCTTGATACGTATTTTCATTAGGTAGAGAATGTTAGTGGGAATGGCTACGGAACCTTATCATGTACGTGACCAACACGTATTTGATCGTTTTTACTTTCACGGTCCGAAGGAATGAATATTTTTCGTTTTTGTTAAATGAAATGAATACTGTGCAAATAGGTTTTTCATGTATGAAAACATTATTTTTTAAAACATTTCAATGGTTTTTACAAAGAAATTATGTAAATATTGATACATCATATTCATATACAATATAGATGTATAAGTATATTGTATATCTATCATTTAAAATCGTATTTCTAAAGATGAAAATTCCTAAATAACTTTTAAAACGATTTGTCTGTAAATATCGTTTACAAAGTATCTCAAATGGAATAAATAAAATGGTTCAAAGAAGATTCCAAGATTTTGTCTCATTTCTTATTTGATATGGATAGAATTCACACACAAATATATATGTATATACAATATATAAGGACAAATACATATACAGGGTGTTTGGTTCGGCGATACGAATATTTTGAAAAGTTTTCGTACATTCTCTGCATGCAGAAAGTAGATTCATCGGTCTATAAAATACTCTGAGGAAATTGCCGTCTTTAATATTTTAATTTACCAAAAACCGACAAAAAACCGTCATTGGTCTGACATGAGGATCATCATTTTCAATCATTTGCACATGAATAGGTGTTACACTGTCCAAGGAGTAGAAAAAAAAGTTTAAAAATTATCGAATCCCATTTTTTTACGACTTATTAAGATTAGCATATTAGAATCAACTCACTGGAAAAATGTAAAAATCTTACTTATTTTCACATAAATGTATGTTTTTTTCACAAAAATAGCCCGTTCATGTAGGTTTAAAACTTTTCAAATGTTATCCTGCAGCCATTTTTTGTTTTTGTTATTCATCAATTTTATTTTGATCTGATAGTGTAGCATAGACATTTAATTAAGTAATATAAAAATCGTGTTTGAAAAAGATGGGCTCTTTAAAAAGGCCGATATAAAAAAACTGTAGCACTTTGTATATAGGTATATTTGCTTAAATCACTTCCAAATGACTCATTCTATCTTCCTTCAAAATATTCGTATCGCCGAACCAAACACCCTGTATATTTGTACATAATGGAAATAGTTACTTGTCAGTTTGATAAATGATTTTTAAGCAGCTGTAAGACATTTTGTTTAGAGAGATTTAACACGTCGTCGACCAAATTTAGTGTTTAGATTTGACATTTTAGTTGTTCAGAAGTCAAAACAACTATCTTATATACATATGTAATTGAATTAATATAGGTATCGATTCACTAATTATTATTGGTTGTAACCCTTAAAATGTTCGAAATTTAGTTTAAAGTTGAAATACAAGTACAGTGAAACCTGGATAACTATAGTCTGTTTCATTTAGGTTTGCAGTGGTTGCCGGGGGATTTGACGGCACAATATACTATTCATGCCGTCAAATTCCCGGCAACCACGCTGCAAACTTAAATGAAACAGATAATAGAATCTCAAGGGATCAGTTATTTTATCCTACTTAAAAAGGTGTCCCATTTACCTAGTTATACATATCGATGCAATGTAGAAGTGGCGGGTCCTCAATATGAATTCTAGTTATATAAGTTTTCTACTTATCCAAGTCCCAAAAAATCAAATTTCACTGTAATAATGTTATTTTAAATGTTAATTAAATTTCAAATGTCTTAATTAACTTTAAATACACTGTCTAATAAATTTTGCTTCCTTGCCATATTCGAAATAAAAGGCAAAATATCTCAAGAATTACGCATGTTACGGGAAAATTTTATGGAATCTTTTTTGTAGAGCATTCAATTGCCTATAGAAAAGTTCATTACAACTTTTTCAGTAAAATATTCTCTTACGAAAATATATAGATTTCCCATTACTTCCTTAAATTCATATATCGTTAATTATTTCGACAATGAGTTTCACATATTAAATGTCAAATGGACATAAGTAGGTATAGCAGTATTTATATTTGGATTAAACAAAATTAACAAACTAAACAATCAGGCACGTATTAAGTAAGAAATATTTTGAATTAATATTATCATTGAATAAAAATTAAATAATGAAACAAAAACAATTGATCTAAATACTTTATCAATATTTTTTACGAGTAAAAGTATTCGATAATTAACTACCTTTAGGTGAATATATTACGAGAAAGCACTGTGCATTCACTTGGCAGATTCTCTTTTAAGTTCAAGTAATTGTTAAATTAAAATAAATAAAAAAGAAACAAAATTGTAAAATCAAATATTATTATTTCGTATGTTATTTTCACTTCTTCTTATAAAAGTACAAAGTTATTTATACATTTTATCAGAAGCCAACAGCGTAGAAATGCAATATCTTTTGATGTCTTGTGTTTTCCAATTTCGGAGAGTATGAAGAAAAGATATATATTTCTACTTATATATTTTTTTCCTTCATACACAATAAAGAAGCTGGGAAAGAAATTGGAAACCGTACATGAACAAAAACCTAACTACAGTTGCTTGTTAGATTTTATCACGTTAATTTGCAAAATAAATGGTCTCGACATATATAATACTTAAGAATCTAATTTCGTTTTTTTATAAAAACGAAGCATAAATATAAATAATTATAAGTACATACATATTTTGTATTAATTTTTCCATTAAAATTCAAAACGAAAAATCTTTTAACTTAATATCTTACATTAGTACATTGATGATTTGCTGGAAGAATATATATATAGATAAATATCAAGATCCAATAATACTCGATAGTTCATTTGTTTTATATTGTGACGTCATCGCCAAGAAATTTTTCTAATAAGGAATTGATGACAAACGGAATGTAAATAAATAAACGACCAATACTGTTTACACAATAGTATTATTGGATCATGGATGGATAAATATGGCATTGAGGATACTTTCTTAGAGTCGACTAGGGTCACCAGTTTCTTTTCATTAAAAAACTGAACATCTTTTGTCTAGCGTTTAAAAAAAAGTCATTAGTTCGTTTAATTTCTTTTGAAATTGATAAAATATTTTTAATTTTCTTTAAAGAATAAAATGCTAATAAAAAATACACGTTTCTATTTAGAAAAATGATACCTTAAAAATACCTTAAGGACACCTTTATGAGATCAATCAAGAGCATCAAATTATCCCCCCCCCCCCCGTAAACATTTTTCTGAAATATTTTTGTCTGTGGCTACAAAATTATACCTATACAGAAGACAGAAATATGAATATACTTTGTTAGTATTTTTCAAAAAACTAAAAAAAATTATTCTGTTTTTAATAAATTTTTATCTACTAAATTTCTACAAATTTACAGATACGTATACATTTTATACAAAAAAATTATTTTTTTCATTTCTCTTATTACTTTTTCAACTGATCGATTTTGAGAAGTTTCACTGTACCTTCAATTATCGATACAATTCGTCATCTTTATTAAACTTGACGAAGGTACCTGCATTATAATTCACGTTTTTATCGCTTAAATAAAAAACAATGATTTTTTCATTTCTCTTATTACTTTTTCAACTGGTCAATTTTGAGAAGTTTTACTATATCTTTATTTTAATAATACAATTATCGATACAATTCGTCACCTTTAATAAACTTGACGAAGGTACCTACAATAAAGTTTACGTTATTACCGTTTAAATAAAAAAAATAAAAATGATTTTTTCATTTATCTTATTACTTTTTTAACTGATCGATTTTGAGAAGTTTTACTGTACCTTCAATTTAATAATACAATTATCGATATAATCCGTCACCTTTATTAAACTTGACGAAAGTACCTACAATAAAGTTTACGTTATTACAGTTTAAATTAAAAAAATAAAAATGATTTTTACATTTATCTTATTACTTTTTCAACTTGTCAATTTTGAGAAGTTTTACTATATCTTTATTTTAATAATACAATTGTCGATACAATACGTCACTTTTATTAAACTCGACAAAGGTACCTACAATATAATTTACGTTATTACCGCTTATATAAAAAAAATAAAAATGATTTTTTCATTTCTCTTATTACTTTTTCAACCGGTCAATTTTGAGAAGTTTTACTATATCTTTATTTTAATAATACAATTGTCGATACAATCCGTCACTTTTATTAAACTCGACGAAGGTACCTACAATATAATTGACGTTATTACCGCTTAATTAAAAAAAATAAAATTTTACAAGTGTTCTTTGCTTCGCTTCCTTTCCCAGCGCGCAGGCCATAACTTGGACATAAAGGCCGACGAAGTATTCATTATAGCCGGAAATAAAATAAAACTGCGGGCGGCATCTGCTGTACAAATTGCAGCACAAATACTTACTGAATATTGTACATTGGGACAATGCACTTGTGCAATATTATTGTTTAACTTTTATATAGTAAATATCGTATTATAAGTAATAATTTATTTTTCAAAAACGATAGATAAGTTCCACAGCAAATCGCGTATAAATATCACTTAAGGAGAACCCTGGTTTATAGGTTCAAGATTTTAATTTTTTTTGTTTAATCGATATTTAAACTATTCTAGAATATATTCCCAAAATTTTAGAGCCTATTTCAAAGTATTTTAAAAGTTATAGAACACATAGTGAGTCAGCGTCGCGATGGTATACTGTGATGTCTCGGGAAAAATTGTAGATCTACAGATATCTACTCAGATCTCGATAGATCTGCATTTTGAGACATTATATTTTTCACTGGTTTTTGATCTGTGGAAACTTATTAAGATCTACAACGGTCTACAAAGATTTAAAACGATCTACAAAGATCTACAACGATCTACAAAGATCTACAAAGATCTACAACGATCTACAACAATCTACAAAGATCTACAATGATCGACAAAGATCTTTGAAGATCATTGTAACGTTGAAAATTAATATTTTTTTAATGTTGAAAATTCATGAATTTTTAACGTTTTAATCTCTATCACGATCTATAACGATCTTTAAGCGGCTATTACACTATCAAAGAAATGTGACAAAATTTCATTGATCAAAGAAATATGACAGTGTAATACGTCAACTTTTATAATATTAACGTAATATTTACCTTCATAATATTACTTTTATCGTAGATAATGACAGTTTCTAATATTTGATCAATGTTTTTTGATGGATAAATCAAAATGGCGACTGAAAAGTGTTCGTGGACCGTTTCGGTTACGAAATTACTTATAATTTAATATATGATCAAATTTTTGTCAAAGATCTTTGACATATTTATATGATAGTGAAATAGCCGCCTTAGAGATCTTTGTAGATCCTTTTAAAATAGAGAAAAAACTAATTGATCAATCGACTTGATTCAAAGTGCGTTAGTTAAAGAATGAACAACCATTTTATGTGAACCACAAACATTGGTAAAAACATTATTTTAAATAATTGTTATTATATAAAAACGGAGGGTATTTTTTCTCAAAAATGAAATTACAAATTTTTTTTTGTATTTTTACAGTTTTTTAGCCATGTTCCTGGTTCACACAGAATAAAAGTACATGAAAATTAATAATCTATTTGGTTTATTACATCATAATTACGTGCTACATTTTTCCCGCAGATTGGCAACTCAGTTTGCGAGGCGCTCTGAATAGAGATGCACCACGGCGCCATTTTGCAATTACTTTATAATATATTTTTTTTACATCTTCAAACAATCGGTTATAACGACATCGAGGGGACCAGTCATATTAGGACGTAAAAACCGGTAAGAAGGCAATTATATGGGATTCAATCGGGACTTTTATTTTGAGTCGTTAAAACCGATATGTTGTATTAACCGATGTCGTTATAACCGGTTTCGACTGTATTGTAAACATTTTAGAAAAATCATTTCATAAAAATCTTCTTTTTTAGCCTCCTAAAACAGGTTCCTCCTTTAAAAACGACATTGCTTACATTGAAAACTAGGGGTACGTTCCATAATTTTCTAAAACCACGTAAAACATAAACAATCAATTAAAATAAGTCGAAAATTGCATAAAAACAGAACTTCAAATCGGCATGAAAAAATTCACATAAAAAGAGTCTTTTATTTTTTAAATAAGTGAAGTAAAGTATGATAAAAACTCAATGTTAAAAAAATTTCAATTTGTATACCTCCAGAATAAATCTC
The DNA here is from genome assembly GCA_949319165.1 of Sialis lutaria. NCBI lineage: Eukaryota > Metazoa > Arthropoda > Insecta > Megaloptera > Sialidae > Sialis > Sialis lutaria. The sequence continues at coordinate 22,664,611 of OX439241.1, forward strand.
TACCTATTTCAGAAATAATAAATAATGTACTATGCGTGTTTATCACTTTTGACTGGTTGTACGTAGAAGCTATTATCTTGTTCATATAAAGGCATAAAAAAGTCGATTCCCTGGATATAAAAGATGGAATTAGGGCTGTAACAATAGGGACGGATCGGTGTTGACGGAATCCGCTAATAAAGTCTTTATTGTTACAAGAGTGTCGTGCCAAATAACAGGAATCTTGTTGGCCATTCTTTCATATTTATTGTGGCCTCTAACAGCTTTTTTATGTGCGACATGTTTTAGTATTTTTATTGTGTATTTTTTTAAACTGATTCTCATAGAAATGTAATAAAATTTGGCGCGGTTATATCGGAATTTATGTTTTTTTTTATACATAGATAGAATATTTTTTAGTATAATATGTTTTAAGTCGGGTATTATAACGAATTTGTCATAGAGCAAAATTTAAACTAACGTTTTCTGTGAGGTATTAAATAAAAATAACAGACCACTGTCTTTTAAGTAGTTTAGTATATATTTTGTAACGTTAGGTAACATAAGGAATAAGCAGATAATAGTAAATCATGTCGGAAAAAATTGTAAAAGTTTCGGCTCCTATGCGAGATAGGGGTTGGTTTTCCTCCGAAAAGCACAAACTGTGGTATTTTTCCCGCTGGATCTAATGAAAGTAATTACAACCCTTCATAAGTGACAGGGGGTGAAATATTAATTTCCTTGCGAAGCCGGGGCGGTATTTTTTGTAAATAATTAGATAGCATTAGCTTATTTGCTTTTGCTGTAGAACAAATTATTTATTAGATAGATGAGTGAAAAAGATAAAAATTTAATTTCATAGAATCTTTGTCTGTGTATCTGTTTGTTCCATTTTGACACAATAACTACTGAACTGATTTTTATGTGATTTTCTCTGTTAAAAAACTAAGAGTCTAGATTCAGACCCGTAATAAGGAAGATAAAATGAATTTATTAATACACAGAAAAAGAACTGTATTGGACCAAGAAAACCTTGCTTTGTATATAACGAAAACAATATTTTCTTAATATAAGAAACATACTCTTAATCCAACTACGTTATTCCTTCGTTCAAGAATACTATAGTTGGTTTAAGAGATTATTGCTTATCTTAAGAAAATATTGTTTTCGTTATATACAAAACAAGGTTTACTTAATTTGAGAAATCCTTTCTACCAGTGTATATTATAAAAAATAAAAAAACTTTTTAATTTTTGAAGTGAAACTTTTTATTTATTTAAAGTGAATTGGTTTTGAGATGAAACGAAAAACTTCGATACCAAAGTGGAGAGAGAATAGTGCAAAATAGTTTAGGCTCATTTTATTAATTTATTAATAATATATATCGTTTACCCTTCCTCCCCTTGCTTTACTAATATATAAAACTGAAGAAGTTTCACTTCGATCATATGAAATTCTTCAAATAGACACATTTTTTTTTTCGTTTAATAATTCCATATACGTTTTAGCCATTAATTTATCTATCATTTATTAATTAAAAGTACTATGTATATTGTATATCTTGTATAATAATATTGTAGTCAGCGAATTGCCATTTGGGAAGCGTTGTTTTTTAATACAAAATAAAATGATACATTTGAACGTATGTACATCTTGTGTCAAAAATAATAGAACCAGTTATATAACAGCTGTTGTTTGTAAAGTTAATTTTAAAACATTCCTTACTAGTTTGTTTTTGTTTTAAAATATAAATTTAATTTATAAATTTTAGATAGAACTAAAATTAAAAACTATCAATTATTTTATATCAGAATTTTTATGGTTAGACAAATAAATACCGTTTACACATAAACTAATAAAACAAGGTCTGCTCTGGCTATTTTGACAGCCGCCATTTTATATAAATTTCGTGTCGATGACATATTATGCGGTGTTTACACGGAGAAAACAAAACAGAAATACGGTGTTTTTATGACAAAAAAGCAATAAACCATATACATCTTTCAATACGAAGTATTTTAAAAACACGATGTTTCTGTTTTGTTTTTTCGATGTAAACACCGCATAACATTGACAAAAAATTTATGAGTTGTGCTTCAAATAATATATCGATAATTAAATTAAAAAAAACTATTATGTTAACAGTATTGGTCTTTTTTTTATTTATATTCCGTTTGTCACAAATTCCTTATTAGAAAAATTTCGTGGTGATGACGTCACAGTATAGAACAAATGAACTCTCGAGTAGACGTATTATTGGATCATGGCTTCGTTATATTATATGTTTTTAATTTCAGATGTGAAATTTGCTATTTTTTTATTTTTAGAGAGAAGGGCATTGCCTCCTTGCCTCCCCCCCCCCTCCTTCCCGCACACCCCGTTTTGCCAGTGACTAATTTTAATCGAAGCAAATCAGTGAGACCGTTCAAGCCATATAACGTTGTCAATGTTATTTTGAATTTTAATTTTATGCATACATGTTACATGCCTATAGTGAGTAGGTTTAAATGAATTTTATAGTTTGAATTTTGCGTTTACCATCACTCGCACATACAAATTATGGTTATGTACTACATGTAATATACATGCAAATTCGACACTCCACTCAAATATGTAGAGAGAATTTAAGTGTGGGCAGTTTTTTGACATCTCATCTATTAAAATCTCACTTTATTGTATAAACAAATTTGATCCAAATTCTTTTAATTTTTTTTGACGGAGTTTTAATTAAATAGATAGTGGGTGAATGATTACTAATTAATAATTAATAATAACGTCACTACACCAAAGAACTTCTAATGCATGTACATAGGTACACACTATTAAGTTGTTTAAATACAAGGTTTTCAATTTTTTAAATGTATTAAATATTATATATTTTTTTAAATATATACCAGGTGTCCCAGATAACTTTTCCAGCACGGGGATCTCAGTATCTATAAGAGATACAGGTTTGGTTAAATGAGATGATTTATTTGTAAGAAAGGGGTGAGTATTACTACACAAAAAATATTCATAATTGTATGTGGTTTAGGCGGTATACCGAAAAAACTGAAAATTCGGAATTTCTTTAAATGGCTATAACATTTTTGTCAAAATAGATACTAGATAGGTACTTTTTGTAGACGGTTTCTTAAAGCACTTTTTTGTGTAGACCGATTGGTGTATTTAGATTGTTTTATATAATTTTTGGTTTCCGAGTTATGAGCCCTAACTTTAGTTTTTCTTATGGGCCGATAAGTTGACTATGGCATATTTGAACGTGTTTTTTACTCTACATTACAACGATATGTCACATGCCATACTTACTGTCGAAAAATAATTATAATGTATTTTTTTTAAGTTTTAATTGTTTTCAAGTAGTCATTTGTTATTTTGATTGTTGTTATTGTGATTTTTGTTTACAATTTTTGTTTTTCATGGCTAACTTCAATGTTTGTAATAAAATATTTCATAAATATCACTGGCATTTAGTACATCGACTTATTTTCGAAAATAAATGTGACAAGTGACATATCGTTGTAAAGTAGAGTAAAAAACACGTTCAAATATGCCATAGTCAACTTAGCGGATTAGCGGCCCATAAGAAAAACTAAAGTTAGGGCTCATAACTCGGAAACTAAAAGTGATATAAAAAAATCTAAATACACCAATCGATTCTACACAAAAGAGTGCTTTAAGAAACCGTCTACAAAAAGTACCTATCTAATTTGACAAAAATGTTATAGCCATTTAAAGAAATTCCAAATTTTCAGTTTTTTGGGTATACCGCCTAAACCACACACAATTATGAATATTATTGTGTAGTAATACTCACCTCTTTCTTACAAATAATTCATCTCATTTAACCAAATCTGTATCTCTTATAGATACTGAGATCCCCATGCTGGAAAAGTTATCTGGGACACCCAGTATAATAAGGAATTTTATTAAATTATAATATTCAATAGCTTACGAATAGTTAGTATTTTAGTGTATGCGGTACGAGGTGACCCCATGTTATTCTGGAGAGGTGGAGCAGCTAAGGGTTAATAGTTAAGGGTTCTGATTGGTTAAACCTATACAGAGCAATAGTTGGATTGTTAAATCGGAATGTTAATATTATTCTACATTATAGAAAAAATAAGGTATCTTGTGATACGATCTTTCTTATTAGAAATTAAGTATTATTTAATTATAACAAAGTGTACCATAGAAGTTGTTTTTAATTATTTTTTAAATAAAGTTAACTTCGTTCAAGAACAAAAACAAAAACAAAATACGATCCAAGTAATTATAAGAAAGCAATAAATATCTATTTGTTTCATTGGTGTATATAGAAACATCACTTCCGATGGAAAGAACAATGAGCTATCAATGGCGGCTCGTGTGTTTACACATTAATATATAAAACACATATTGATCAAATGATACAGGCGATTAAAAATTCTTCATACAGTATAAACCGGTTATAACGACATCGAAGGGACCGGTCATATTGGTCGTAAAAAGCGGATAATCGTAATAACCGGTAAAAATGCAATTCTATGGGGTTCATTTGGACTTTTATTCTAAGTCGTTATAACCGATACGTCGTATTAATCGATGTCGTTATAACCGGTTTCTCTTGTATATGTAATTTAATACCAGTTGTCAGGAGCCTGTCAATCTTAAATGAAACAGACTATTTATTTTAATTCTGTGTAATGAATTAAAATTTGAAAAAAAAAGTTTTAAAATTGTCTTTCTTCTTATATTTTACACTTAATTAAACACAATAAGAATTTTATTAAATTTTTGCTTCTTAACTTTAAAAACGTAAGGATTTGGGGGGGGGGGGGTCCTTAAAACTTTACGAATACTTACGTATTTTTTCTAATTAATTATCTTAAAATACGTTATCTGATGAAATTGCTTTTTTTAAATAATTATATGTATAAAAAAAATTTTATTTAAAAAAACTTAAAAAACGCATCGAAGTTGCTAGAAATTTCGATTAAAAAACAACCCTATTTAAGGATAGGGGTAGAGATGTTACCTTATACTTATAAATCCTCGCAAGAGGAAGGGGTGGGTCGAAAATTTCGAAAATTATCATTACATGATTAATTGACGCTTTATTTTTGTCTGCTCCTTCCTTATGCGGTGTTTATACCGAGAAAACAAAACAGAAACACGGTGTTTTTATGACAAAAAATCAATAAACCATATACATTTTTAAATACGAAGTATTTTAAAGACACGATGTTTCTGTTTTGTTTTTTCGGTGTAAACACCACATTAGAAATACATAGTCTATCGTTTAAATACAAATAACTCATGCCCCCGATATTCTAATTTATATGACAGTTGAGTGTATATCTTTTTGTAGCAAATTGTTTTTTTTGGAATTACAACTTTTTGTCCATTTAGTTAATTATACGGAACCACTGTGCAATATGGATTACATCAGATTTAAAAAATACCATATTTTCACTATCAATATTAATTAATTCAAAAATATGTATATTGAGTATTTTTTATTAACTATAATCCAAAAAGACCTTCCTAAGTCTCTCCACTGTCCTTCGGGATGGTTTAATCTTGTATGAACACGAGAAAAGCACGTTTGAGGTTAGGTTAGCCGTTAGACAATGGGTGAGCTTTAATCTTCGCTACAATATCGTGGCTCGTTTAGTATTATAGGAATAAATAATATGCAGATTAACAACGTATCTATATGTACTTAACATGTTGCTACACTCTTGTTCTGTGTATGCAATACAATAACTAGAACAACAAAGGGTGAGAAATATCATGAATCATATGTAAACAATAGGTAGATATGTAAATTACAGTTAGATGTAGAAATAAGATTCGATTTGTAGTGAAGTATTTTGTAAGAGCTTATTGTTTTCGAGAGTAAAGTACAAAAAAAAATTGTCAGAACATATACGTGGGTGTTGCCGCGCAACTCACTTGACACAACTCAAAAAATACCCTTGTCAATCGATTCGTGAATCAATCGTGAGTCCAACGAGGTACATGAAGCCATATATGAAAAATGTTGTATGAAAAATGGACATTATGCCTGTCTATGGCGTGTAGAGGGTCATGATCGAAAAAATTCCTTAAATGGGCTAAACTAGAACCACATACCTACCATTTAGTGAAAACCCGAGTCTCTAGGTGGTCAGGGGGGCAAGATCTCGCGGTGGAAAACAGACGGACGAATGGACAGGAAATGGCATATAAGTGCTACCACTTCGTGGGTTGTGCAAAAAAAAATTAGTTACTATAATAGCCCAGGCAATAGACTCAAAAAAACGGTCAAACTAAGAAAAAATTCCAACCAAGCTGAATTTTGGTGGAGACTTTTATTTTGATGTCCTAAACATACCCTAAAAAAATACCCTTAATATGGATGGTGGGTTTTTATTTTTTAGGGGGTAAAGGGGGGCAAATTATAGTTTTTGCAAATATCTCAAAAATTATTAATTTTTCGAGAAAAATTGTTATGAAGAAAATTGTAGTTTATAAAATTCTACACAAAAAAGGTATTTATACTTTTTTCGTATAATCAAAACTTTTTAAGTAAACTGTTAACCCAGTCAAGGGTGCAGTGACCAGTGCCAAAATCCGAACCTTTAGAGGCAAGCAATTTTATGGTTGATTATTATAGATTTTGAGGCGTAGAATTCGAAAAAAATAACCCGGGCTAGCGAAAAGTAGTGCAACACCCTTAAAAAGGGGTTTAATGGTGAAAACCCCGTTTTCAAGTTTTTTTCATTTTTTCTCAAAATCTAAATTGATGACGGGGTGTTTTTATGGTTGATATTTGTTAAGGACACTTAGACGAATCGATTGGGACAACATATATTGAATTTGACAGAAAAATACTCTTTCTAGAGGGTTTAAAAAAACATAAAAATGTTTAATTCGAGGAAAATTATTAATTTTTGTTCAAATCAAAATTGGTCTCAAATTGTTCCTGAAGTTCTAAAGAATACTAATCAAACATAATTTAAAAAAATATTAATATTTTAATCAATGAAAATCGCTAATGTTTAAGGGTAGGTAACGTAATTTTTTTTTCAAAGGGGAGGTAAGGGTTAGGTCTTGTAGACTGTAATATGTTTTTTTGATTTCAAATTCCAAGCACGTAATCATTAAAAAGGTATGAAAGATACCACATATTGCTATTTTTCCCCACGTTATAATTTATGTAACGGGGTTGGGATGAATCCTCGCAATGTTCTCTCCAAAATACGACCGTGATTTGAATACCGAATGGAATGTTAAAACTCAATTAAAATTGTATTGTAAGCTATAGTACTGTTAGTTCTGCACAGGAGACAAAATGAGATAAGAGTTAGGTAAATCTCGTTTTGTCTCGGTTTTTAGAACCCATGTCTCGTCTTGTATATGTGAGTATACACAGAAAAAAAACTGTATTGGACCAAGAAAACCTTGTTTTGTATATAACGAAAACAATATTTTCTTAATATAAGAAACACTCTTAATCCAACTACGTTATTCCTTCGTTCAAGAATACTATAGTTGGTTTAAGAGATTATTGCTTATCTTAAGAAAATATTGTTTTCGTTATATACAAAACAAGGTTTACTTGGTTTGAGAAATCATTTCTACCAGTGTACAAGATTGAAACGAGATCGATACTAAGCCGAGAAAATTATCGAAATTCTTTCTGCTCCTGCAACTTTTTGTATCGTTTCTTGAGAATTTCTTGAGATAGTTATTTCAGTTACAATGTGTAATATGTTATAATGTAATTGCATAATATAGAATGTTATAGGTATAGTTTTTAAATAAAATCCTTTAGTCGCATGTTTGCAAGAAATAAATTTTAATTAAAATGTTTCACATAAGCGTGTAATTGAAAAAAGATCGTAAAATAAAAATTTTAATTTCCAAATCGACAGTTTTAATCAAAATACAAGCTATCAGATATTAAAATCTTAATAAAAATAGATTCTGTATTCTTTGTAAAACTAATCGTAAAAGTTTTAATGTCGTTATAATTTATAACATGTAATTAAAAACTGAATATAATAATACAAAAAATATCTTGGAATATATTAGACTTTACACATTCAATAAATAATATGTATACTTTTTTTTAACTATCCAAGTCTGTTTAAAATGTATAAGGTACTGGCACCAGTCATGGGCACTTTAAGAGCAAGGTATACTGTTTTTTTTTTGGAATTGATAGGCTTCATTTTTGTAATTTTCATGAACTCGTGTTACTAATAAAAAAAACTGCCTTGGCAGGCACGAGACTTTTTTATACATCATGACACCGAAGTATTAATATGTGATTACTTTTATAATTTAATATTTGATTTTAAAATTGTTTACTTGCAAAATGATTTTCAGTGAATGAAATTGATACATTGTATTTAATATTGACATTAAAATATTAAATGAAATCAATTAAGATTAGTAATTATTGTATTAACTATTTATTTTGCTAGATTTCAATTTTGACACTTCAAATAATAAATGCCAAAATTTTCATAGATAACTAGATTTTTTGTATTATTCAAATCATTTTTAAATTAACACCATTAAAACTAAAATTATTATTTTTTTTGGTTAATTCATAAGATACAAAAAAAAAATAGAACATAAATTATAGAAAATAATATTCTCTACAACTTGTATCTCAAACATGTTTTTTTCTAATACCTATACCGTTTAAAAAATAATTCGAAAAAATTAAATTTTGTAGAAAATCAATTATTTTTTAAAAACAATTTGGGGGGAGGGGGGATATAGAACATAAATTATAGATAAATACCCTCTACAACTTTGATCTAAACATTTTTTTCTAATGTGCACCGTTTATACATCATGACACCGAGTATTAATATGTGATTACTTTTGAAATTTAATATTTGATTTTAAAATTTTTTACTTACAAAATGATTTTCAATGAATGAAATTGATACATTGTATTTAATATTGACATTAAATATTAAATGAAATCAATTAAGATTAGTGATTATTGTATTAACAACTATTTATTTTGCTAGATTTCAATTTTGACACTTATAATAATAAATGCCAAAATTTTCATAGATAACTAGATTTTTTGTATTATACAAATCATTTTTAAATTAAAGCCATTAAAACTAAAATTATTATTTTTTTTGGTTAATTCATAAGATACAAAAAAAAGAATAGAACATAAATTATAGAAAATAATATTATCTACAACTTGTATCTCAAACATTTTTTCTAATACCTACCGTTTAAAAAATAAATCGAAAAAATTATTTTTTTTTAGAAAATCAATTATTTCCTAAAAATTAATTTTGGGGGGGAAAATGGATAGAACATAAATTATAGATAAATACCCTCTACAACTTTGATCTAAAACATTTTTTTCTAATGTGCACCGTTTCAAAAATAATTCAAAAATAATTCGAAAAATAATTATACTTCCGTTTCCGGTTTAGTGATGGTTTTCAAAAATAGGAGGTGCACATCTAGAGCATACAAGAACCTTAAGTTTAAAATTTCATGTTCGTAAGTATTACAGTTTAGGCTGTAGAGCGTTCACAGACACACACACACACACACAGACAGACAGACAGACAGACAGACAGACAGACACACACACAGACGTCATTGAGTTAATGGTTGTATATGATTCAGGGACCCTCAAAACGTGTAATTCCGTTAAAATCTCGAGTTCGATTTTTTTCGTGATCACTATACTTTATTGCACACCCCAAGCAGGCTCTGCTTGGAAGTGTGTTCTACTCTCGTCCTAAAAATTTTTTCGTATATAAATTGATAAAATGAGTATTATATCTTAAATTTCTTCAGTATCTCACTTACATTTTTACATTTTCTGATAGAAAACATTACAGTCTCCATTTTTGCTTAGTTTAATATCGATCGGTTTTAATTTTCTGTTATAAAAATATAAATAAAGTTCAATTTGTCGATTTAACCCGCTTTTTTGATAGAAACGCCGAACTACAGGCTACAATTCGAAATAAATTTGCACCAATCCTTTTGAATTCACTTCATCTATTATCAGAATAGAACCCTATTAAAACTCAACAAAATTGGATAACTAGAAGTAACGAAATTTGCAGTTTATTTAAACAAAAATTCATATTTTGACAAGAATTTTTTTTACAAAATAGAGTAGTTGCTATTTATAATTTATTAATAGTAGTAGGCGCTATTTCTTCATATGTCAATTCAAATTCCATAATTATTATATTGTGTTAATTAATATATAAATACACGTACATCGATACGTGCTGTATTTTAATTATTTTATTCAAAGCCAATCAATCTTTTTAATCAAGATAAAATCTGGTAAGTTTGCATTTTTAAAACAAATATATAATATACGTCATATAACCTATAAACGTTACATTGTTGTTTCATTTTAAATGCTAGACATCAGGTGAACACAGCTGTTATCGCTGCAAAATGTGGATGTATTTATCTTTTTAATTATTATTATTAATTTATTTATTTACTTTATACATTTTACAAAAAAAATATGTTTTATAAAAATTGTAAATTAAAATGATTGTTGTTTTATTACAATACATTCTAAATTTAAATAAAAAAAGGTAATAATCGATTGATATCAAGATTCATTGTTGATTTTCTAAAAAATCTTAATGAGTGATAAACTTCATATTATATATTTATATAATATTAATTACCTCCAATATTTTTTTCAAACATCCTTTTAAGTTTCACCAATTATATTGTACCTGTACCGTATTTATTTGATATTATAAGTTAATACATTTTTTTATGTTTAAGGGGTGTGCATTTTATGGCCTAGCCATAGTATTTATACATTACATTTCATGTATGTATAAAAAAGTAACAAGTAACTCTTTATTTATTCAATTGAATTTCCAAAGTTCGCAAATATAATTTTTTTTAATTATAGCTTTCTATGTACGATGACGTAAAACTAATAATGGGTACCCAATGATGGACACTTGTTATAAAATAAGTTATAAAATAAAGAGTAATAAAATTTAAAACAATGTAAAACATTTACATTAAAAAATACACTTTTCTTGATCAATTATCTTAGGTGGGGAGGCAACAACCAAATTAATCATCATAGCAGCCCACCAAATTTGTTATGAAATTTGTTAACTGGGATATAGGGAACTCAGCTAGATAGATCCTAAGATCAAAGGTCGCTGTCTTTAGATAGGGCTGCCCGTCAGATATGTAAAAAAAATAGGCGAAAAATTCATAGCAACACGTCAGATATTTATAAAATTTGTTAATTTTGATTTTTTATGAACTGCCATATAAACATCTGACACCAAAATTGTTGCTTTATATTTTTATAACAATTTAAACATTTTAACAAATTAACAAATTAATAAATAGGACATGTGACATATCGTTGTAAAGTAGAATAAAAACCACGTTCAAATATGCTATAGCCAACTTAGCGGCCCATAAGAAAAACTAAAGTTAGGGCTTGTAACTCGGAAACTAAAAGTGATATAAAAATTCTAAATACACCAATCAATTCTAAACAAAAAAGTGCCTAAAGAAATCGGAAACAGAATGTACATATCTAGTTTGACAAAAAAGTTATAGCCATTTAAAGAAATTTCGTATTTTCTAGGGTATACCGCCTTAACTACATCAAATTATTAATATTTTTTGATGTAGTAATACTCACACCTTTCTTACAAATAATTCATCTGATTTAACCACATCTGTATCTCTTACCGTTTAGGATATCCCCATGCACTTCACGCTTATTTTGGACACCCTGTATAGCTTTATAATTCAGTAGGTACATTTTATTAAAAACTGCGTAACATTGGGGTAGTGCCCAAGACTGGTTCTAATACCTATATACATATTTTTTAATTAGAATTTTTTTTAAATACAGACACAAAATATTATGAATGTCACCACCCAATAAAAAATTAGATATTATATTTCGTATGAAAATTAAATTACATTATTATATCAATCGATATCTTCTAATACAAATACCAAATATAATATCTTCAATTTAACATATCGATTTACATATTGATGAAAAGTAAATCACACTTGACAAAACAACAATATGCCTGGATTATATTTGATACGTCGTCGACACTTGTTGCGTCTCTTTTGACTTGGTGTTTAATATTATAATTACTTGCGGTACAATTTCTATAAATAATATATATGATAGACAGTATATTTTAATTTTAATTTAACAGAAATAAACTCATACTTTGATAAGTGTTTCTTCTTTTATTGATATTCTGAAATCATGTCTTGAGTCACGTTGTCGTAAATAGTACATATATACATTGTTGTATGCCAGGGCTTCTTAAAGTGGTGGGCCGCGGGGTTCGTGGCCATTCCACAAGGGAGCCGCAAAGAACTGCGAATATAATAAATAAAACTATCGTTAAATAAGTTTAAATATTAAATTATGCACTCGCTTAATTCATAAAAATTAAACAAAAAATTTATTATTTTAACAATAACAGCTGCAAGAGGACCGTGGTGTCCAAAAGTTTAAGAAGCACTGTTGTATGTAACAGAGGTTGTTAACATTTTTAAATAGTGTGGTAATTTTGTTCATTTACCTAATATAATCTAACCATAAATAATTTTTTATATACATTTTTTTCCAACTTTCATCACATAAAAAATTATAGTACGAAATGCGTTAAATTATTATAAATATACAGTAAAACTTGGTTAAGTGGGACTTGGATAAGTGGGAAACTTTTATAACTAGAAACCATACTATAATTAATTGTTATAACTTGTTTTCTATTATTTGCTATGCCATTTAAAAAAAGTTGTATTTCAATATATCTATTAAATTCGACATTCAATTGTTTTCTTGACATCGCCATTATTCATCCCGGAAAAATTACTGATACTTTGCCTATTTAACCGATCTTCTAGCTCCAATAATAACAAAAGTAGCAATGATCACTCGGTTCCCGCAAACAACCTGTATAGAACTAAATGAACCCTACTAAAGTACTTTTTAGAGTAATTGTACTTGTACTTAATTTTACATCTGTCTTTGTTTTTATTATAAAAAAAATCTATCTCTTTTAATTATTGTATTTCGCCATATATAAAACACGTACGTAATGGGGGGAAGAGACAATTATTTGTTATGATGATATGTGACGAAGAAGGAGTAGGGAGTCTGAACAAACGTGGCGTAACGTTTGAAATAACTATACCATTTTTATTCTTTTCTTTTTATACACTAAATTCATTTGGGGAGTCTAAGTTTAGTGATGTAGCTATTAACATCGAGTTGAAGGGGAAGGGAGGGGTAAGAAATGCATGATGTATTTTATGGATGACTCCTTAATATATTAGCAATATCATATATGTCCTTCCGTATAATATAACCGCAAAATACTGTTAGAAAAAGTAACCTTTTTAAAAGCAACTGTTAAAAAATAATTACATTATTGATTTTCATCGAGCACTTAGAATAACAATCCAGATAATAAATGGGCAGGAAGACATTATTCTTGACAGTGTGTTTAGCTAATATATTATTTAATAGTAATTTATACAACTTCCTTTTGGCAAGCACGAGAATCAAACAGTGTGGTCTATAAATTTACAAGAGTAATAGTTTTGTTAAATGTGTTTTAATTAAGATATGCATATATGTATTAAATATATCGATAAATAAAACCTATATATATTATTTTGAAGTTGAAAGAGGAATTCTAACACTTGGAATTAATGTCAGATATATTTGAATTGGTATTTCTATTTTTGTAGTAAATTTTTTTATATTTTTTTGTACTCAACATTATCACAAAAAAAAAGAACTTTAGGTACTTTTTAATAATTCAATGTTAAAAAATATATTATTTATTTATTTTTCTTTTAAATTTTTCATTTGGCGTATTTTTAATATTTGATGTAGGTAGGTATAGTATTTCATTAAAATTTTATGATATGATGCAAGCACCCACTTAAAATTAGAAGGGATTTTATGAAATTCATGGAAGGTGGGAGAGGTGTTCATTTTTTTTTTGATACGTTATCTGCATAACTTTTTAAATTATGTATAAAAGTGAATTAAATACGAAACAAAATCAAAATACGTGCCTAATATGGGTAAAAAATTATTCTAGGCTAACTCATTATCAGATTTTATAAATAATATATAAATAATTGTTTATAAAAACGAATACAACGCGTATGAAAGTGCTGTAATAAATAAATAACAATCATTTCACTCAATAAAGGTACAATTTAATGTATATTAAACAAGCGTATTGGATCCGGTATTATCCGAGAATATGTTTTTTAAAATCAATTGGGTCTTTTTACATAAAAAAGGTCCTTACACTCATACCTATACTATACTCCTTTATTTGTTATAAATTTTTTTTAAAGTTCATGAAACCTTGAATTTAGGTAATTTCAATCATGAAAATAAATGTATACTTTGAAATTATTTTTATAATTTTTTTTGTAATTTAAAAAAAATCTTAACAATATGGTATACTTCAAATTCAAGATTCTTACCGGCAACCACCTTTATTTTAATTAACAATCCAAGCGCGTTTTTCTATTCTGCACGTTCATATTGCTCTCACACATCTATGTCTCACATGGGCAAAAACAGTTAATATACATAAATTTAAAGATAGGTAAATTCTCTACAAAAAAGGTTTTATACACATTTTTCGTCAAATTTATATTTCGACGAGTAACTATTGTTTGAATTTTATAAAAATATTATTGACTTATTTAATATTATTATTATTAATATTGTCTTTTCATTGAAATACTCGATTTTTTCCAATTCAGGAAAAGACCCAGCACTAATTTTATGGAAATTGGGTTTTAACGGATTTATTAGCAATAGAAACAGTAAAAAATTGATAGAATTTGAGTGTTACAGTAGAAGGATTTTTCAATGTTGAAACTAAAACTTTTGTGAGAATTTTTTAATCTGAATGTTAGATTTTACTAAAGGCTTTTTTACAATTTGACTCTACGTTACTCGTGATAGAACTATGGAGTTACCGTGCCCTCTAGCGGCAAAAATACGCAATATGGAGGACTTTCCCATTGGGACTTTCGACCGATATGATCAGAGCTATAACATATAAAAAAATTAAACCATTTCGCTGAAATTCAATTTCCATAAGATTAGTGCGGAATCCTTTACACAAAATATCCACAAATTATATAGGTACATATCGTCGCTTATTTAAAAACACCGCTCAAGTCGAAAATTAGCGATTTTTACATGTCACTGGATAGAGCTACTTATTTCGCGTCAATCTACCAATCACATTCTAGACGTTTCGGACAATAAGAGACCAGAATTAAAAAAATAGTGACAGCGCGCAAGCCAGTAGCCTATATATAAAACATACACGGTTTTTTCGCTTTCCTGTAAAGTTGGTCAAAATGACTTGAGCGGTGTTGTTAGATAAGCGACGATTTAATACATAACCTTCCTAGTGAAAACCGAAATAAAACCCGATCAGTAGTTACTGTTAAAATCGTGCACAGATGTATAATATATTTTGGGTAAAGAAAAATTAAACTTAATATTTTTTTAACAAAAATTTCGTTGTTCGCAGTTCATGAACTTTGGTAAAAAAGCGCGTCAGTTTGTTGACATTGCTAGTAGAGTTTTATAAAGAAGTGATCACGAACAAATATCTTCTCGCGAAACAGTGTTGGGAAGAACGTATGAGTACAGTTATGTATCCAAGTAATTAACACAGAATTAGAGTGTATGATTAAGTAATAAAGGCTTAAACAAAGAAGGTAATTGTCTTAGAACCGTAATAGATACGAAAATAGACTTTGTATTATGTTATTTATTGCAGAATTATACGTTTTCGAAAATACATACTTATTAGATGATATAAAAAATATTTTCTTTCTTATTGTTAGTTTATTACATGAACTGAAATTTGTTTGGGTAAATTTTTGAATCGTAAAACTATCCTGTAGGTAGACTGTAGAGCAATGGTTCCGAACCTTTTTCCTACATAGACTCCTTTTTAAATGATGATTTTCTTTATAAACCCCCTTATATTTTTAGGTAATTTATGATTTTTCTTTTTATTTTGTTAAGTCGATATTTCTATAACAAATTAATTTTTGGTGCATAAAAACTAATATAAAATTTGGAATTTTAGATTTCGTTTAAATTATGTTTATTTTATAGAAAAAGACGTAAAAAAGTTAAAATTTTCAAACCGCAGTTCAGTATCTCAAAACGTTCTCGAGATAGAGCCTTTCAAGTTTTCGATTTTTGAAAATTTTAAAGAAAATTTGCCATAACTTTTGAACGTGTTGTCAGATTTGATTTTTGTCGACGAATTTGAAATCAGCGTGTTAAAAACTATACAATGACATGTATAACACTATAAAATTCGACAAAAAAATTTCGCGAAAAATCGGAAAAATCAACTTTAAAAAAATGTCGATTTTTAAGTTTTTTTTTTTCGAATTTCAAAGTATTATACATGCCATCAGATAGACTTTGATACGCTATTTTCAAATCCGTCGACAAAAATTAAATCCAACCACACGTTCAAAAGTTAGTCATTTTTTTCTAAAATTTTCTAAAATCGAAAATTTTAAAAGACCAAATCTCGAGAACGTTTTGAGATACAGAACTACGGGTTGAAAATTTCAAATTTTCACATCGTTTTCTATAAAATAAACAACGAAACGAAATCTAAAATTCAAAATTGTATATTAATTTTTATACACCAAATATCAATTTGTCATAAACATATCGGCTTTAATATAAAAATAATAAAAAAGAACAACCTTTTTCCTACATAGACTCCCTTACATTTTTAGATTCTAGCAAACATAAATAATAAATACCTACTACAAAGTCGAAAAAGTACAAGCGAAGTAATTTTTTTTTTTAATTTTCACATCACAAATAATTTGTATGCAAACCCTTTACAAATTCAATAATGTATCATCTACATTTCTTTATTACATCAGAAAATTTAACGGTTTAGAAAACTTTAAAGAGATAGGTACTAGGTACAAAATCATTGATCAAACGGATGCGACACATTTAATACACCATACACAGGAAGTGGGTGCGTTTTAAGGGCTGCTCTTAACCGGCAAAGTGCCATACAACCGGATGTACTGATTTTTTACATTCTTTGTAGGTTTTGTTACCTTTGTTCGAACTTGAATAAGCATACCGAGTGAGACTTACCCCGTTGAATGCTCATTTAGCGCATAGCCTACTTCGCTGTTTAAAATATAACACACGTATTAGGTGACATGTATTTTAGATTTGAATTTTTATTCAGATGAAGATTTATTTAAATCTTATAAAGAAAGTATATGTGGGAATTTCAGTTACTTATGAATATTTAAAATGTCATTTATATTTTTCCTCCGTATTTCTTTTCTATACTGCATTGCTACAGTTAATATGTTAATTTGGTCTGTAGAAAAAAATCGATAAATGCTCGGTTTCACGAACAGAAGTTACCGTTTTTAGAATGGGAGAAAATTTAATTAAAATTTTGTGACGGGTCAAAAAATTGCCAATGTTTGGGAATTTGTATTACAGGTATAAGTAATTATTTTAGAATCGGGTAAAAGCCATTTTATTAAGTATATATTCAACTTATTCAATACCAATTTTTATTGAACAATATTTAAAACTAGCGGAATCCCGCGGCTTCGCTCGCGTAAACTTCAAAACTAATTACAACCCTCCATACGTGATAGGGGATGACGTATTACATTTTTTTTATTGTTTTTTATTCATTACCTATAAAAAAACGTAAATATCTCTGATGTTAATTAAAAATTGTAAAAACTAACTCCTTGTTTACCCTGCCCATTAGGGGTTGAATTTCGAATTTTTTTATTGCAGATTATTTTTCCCGACTCCACCATTATAACGAAAGCAGCTATGCAGATAAACGTATCAAAAACACAGACCCTGTCTACCGCCGGTGAATACAAAAATATATATTTTACAAATTTTACCTTAGGGATTAAATTTTGAGAAATGCTGAAATTATTGTTTCATTATTTATATTGTGGAGTACCTATGTTTGATAAGTTTCAATTAAATGCGAACAAAAAAAATATTTTTTATATAAAATTTTGTTCTCCATTGTTTCATCGAAATTTCTGGATGGGTTATCGGAAAAAAATCAATAAATATTTTATCAATATCAAATTGAATGTATAGCTATCGTTGTGCTTTGGCGTTTTTTATTTATTTAATTTAAAAAAAATGGCGACGGTTTGAAAATTTTTGTTCATTATAACACCTTTTTTAATTCGAGCGGTCTATAAAAATAGTAAATATCAAAATTTCAAAAATTGGCTACGCACATACTTAGCCACTGCGATTACGAAAATTTAGAACAAAAAAAAATTAATCGGTTCATTAGTCTTTAAGGAATCGTTGGAACCACGTCGATAAATGTCAATTCGAGATAAACGCTTTTATGAGTTTTCTGAGGGTCATAACCGTCATAACTATCTGGCCTCACTAAATTGACTGTAATTCAGGCAATTTTCAAAATTTGACTTAATTTATTTTACATATTTTCGAACATGTTTATTAAAAAAAAATGCAGTAAAAAATCGTTTTTTTTTTCGTCACAGTGGCTTTCCTCTTTAATTAAAACATAATTTTATTTGAGGCACTTTCTCCCAATATTTTACCGTACTCATACTCTATTGCATAATTATATTTTTGCAATATATCGGTTCGCCACCACTGTTTTTAATGCCTTTCTCTGAAATTCTCGCTACAAATATAAAATTCTTAGAGCAAAATACAATACAAAAGCAGTGCCCGTAACAATATCACCTTTACAATTAAATCGTTACAATTTTGATGTAACTATGTAACACTAGAGCGCTACTTAACAATACTAATAATGCTAGTGATAATAATTAATAATATAAAGAGATCTAATATAATGCGATATCTTCTTTTCGGCATCTTTATTTCACTATACAAACTGCATTTGAGTAATTATAAAAGAACAATATCCTTATCTTATTATTTGTAATTACATAGATGTAATAAATTATTTAATTATATAAATTTGTAACTGCAGAAAATGTACTCAAGATGACAGACGGTTAATTTGAATATATAATTTTATAATAAACTGACACTTCTATTCCGGACTTCCTTTATTTTATACAGTGACGTGCAATCTAATAATAAGTTAATACAAGAAAATTATTGATTTTTGAATGGTACAGTTAAAAATCGAATAAATCTATATACAAAGCTCTGGACAAGTCAAAATATATATACTTAAGTATAATTACTTTTGCGAAAAATTATACTTAAGTTAGTACTTCAAGAAAAATGCTTAGATAAATTAAAAAGTATATTTGAAAGTACAAAGTATTTAAGTACAAATTCAGTATATTTTATAAAAATTACTTAAGTACATTTATTGTACTTACTTTATCACATTTCTAAGTACACGTTAAGTACTTAAATATAAGTACAATTACACTCAAAAGTACTCTTAAGTATCATGTAGACTCAAATGTAGAGTATTGTAGAGTGTACAGTTTTGTTCACTTGTTGAGAACATTTCAGAAAAAACATGTACCTATTTATTTGTTTTTACTTAAAAAAGATGATTTATTTTTTAACCGACTTAAAAAAATTAAGGTTCTTAATTCAATCAATTTATATATATATATATTTTATCGTCGAGCATAATTTGCGACAAATATGCACCAATTTGGACGTTTTTTGTTTTAGCTGTTTATATATTTTTTCTGACATAACTCAGACAAATATGCACCTTTCGGTTGTTTTTTATTTCTTTGAAATAAACCGAGGTGGTCGCATATCAGAATCTGACCATGGACTTCGATGTTACGTCACTCAAAAGTAGAAAATAAAAAACTTAAAAAAATAAATAAAACCAACTTCAACAACTATTTTTTAAAGTTTTTCTTAAAGATTTTTATACGATTTTCTATTATTCTTTGTTATACAATAAAAATTAAGTAATAAATCAATATTCTATAATTAGTTTAATTGAATATACTAAAAACTAGTTCGTTAATAATATTAGTAAAAAAAACTAATGAAAAACTTGTGCGCACGCCACTGACATTAAGGTTGCTATTTATACTTATAACTGTACATTATTAAAGGATGCTACTGTTTTTAATAAAATTTAATTATACGATACGATGAATATTTGCAGATATTATACCTAATTAGAAACATCGTGAAGTGTGTCCTGTTCTATTCTGAAAACGATAACATGTAATATTTATTAAAGGAAATGTCAACTTTAGTAACAACACTTAGAACAGTTATTTTTGAAATAATTTTGTCCAATATTTAAATCAGTGTACCTATTAAAAATCATATTAAAATATAATTCGCATTTTATAGTTGTCCTACATTGTACTAAAATTTAATGTTTTTTGATCTTAACTCTAACGTATCTATCAATTTTAAAATTATAGTTATATGATATTTATTAATGTTGTACATAGCAGTGGTGATTGGTGTCCAGTCAGAACCTCCCTCTATAATTTGATAAGATACATTAATTAATTTAACAATTATGATATAGATAAAAAAAATGAATAATTAGAGTAGTCGCTTTTGCTGCTATATTTTTAAGTATGTATTTGAGCTTACATCTCTAATTAACTGCATCAATTGACATGACAGTGTTTGGAGGACTGATATGTCATTTAAAGCAAATTAATGAAATTTTCCATTTTGGATTATTTATGTTAAAATAAGCTACAATTTTTATTGTGTTAAATTGTTTAAATAGTATGTTTGGTATATGTTGCAAATAAAGCCAAAACGTTGCTCTTTTTGATTAGGTAATGCTACTTTCTGTGGTCATACATAAGGTCAAAAGAAAGATTTTCAGATAGGAAGCCACTTTAAAAATCCGTGTAGAACACCATTAAATATGGCCCTCAACGGTGTTTTAAAATTAGCTTTATCTCAGCTCCTAGTCATCCGATTTCAATTTTCTTTTATTTATTTTAAAGTTTTTATTGAGAAGATTATTTTTTGCCTTTATTCATTTTTCTCTTAATCTTAAAGGTCCTCCACAATTTTCGAAAATCTGAAAACTATAAGTATAACTTTTTTATTGTGTCTAATATAATTTTTTTACTTCCTATAAAAAAGAAAAATAGACTAATTTAGGATATTCTATTCAATTTTATTTGAAAAAGTTCATAACAGAATGAAGTTTTTATATTTTTTAGTTGCAAAAAAAAAACCTGTTTTTTTCTGGGTGCGCCGCTGTCATTTCAGATTAGTAACTGCAGTCTCGTTTTTAGTCACAAATCTCTTCTTGTACATGTAACTGAGACAAAGAAATTTCATCTCAGCGTGAAGCCCTAGTTTTAACAAATTTCTATAAACCGCTCCTCTACATAAATTTTAATTTCTTTGTACATACATATCTATATCAATGCAAATATGTATATATGTATATTACGCACTTGTAAATATTTATTTACACATAGATCAACATCTTAATTAAAATTAATTATCACACTACAACAACTTCCACTTTGTATTAAAACAATTATTATATTATTGTAGAGAATTTCTAGATGTTTTCACAATAAAAAAATCTGAACAGTTGTGGGTTATGGCACTCTCACGACCAAGCTCTTCCGTCTGCGTCGCTCGCATTCTCTAACCTATAACCGCGCCTGCGTCCGGGACAATAACATTGTACTCTACGCAGAATTAATTAAATTCACTAGAAAACATTTCGCGTTATATTGTATGTATTCCTCAACTAAACTAGTACGCGCGTCTTATGTTAATAATTAAGATAATGCATGTGTTTATAAAATATAATATATGCATTAGGCTGTGCCAAAAAAAGGCGATATTTTTTTTTATCGCTCTCAGCCCAAAATATCTCAGGAAATGCCCAAACAAAGCTCCTGTTAAAAGCGGAGCTCAAAATTCCAATTTTAAGTGGTCCTCCACGGAAGTTGAAGTTTTCCCATCTAAATAACATGGGAAACGGGGGTTTTTAACAGTTTTTTGTCCTGCAAACTGTGAAAAAATTATTTTTGAAAAAAATGAATGAATGGATCTTTTTGAGTATTAAATTTAGTACAAAAAGTCCCGTTGAGTCAAATTTCTATATTCAATATTTGATTTTTGACAGAGCTTTGAAGTTCAAATTTTCGCATTTTTTCGCGTTTTTTGAATTTTTCAGCTAAACTATCCGAGTTAGGGCAAAATGTTAACTAGCAAAATTGTAGTACGTTTGACATTCTATAAAAAAGTCTCCATCGACTTTTTTGTATTATGAATAACAACAAAGTTATAAACCCATAAACATTTATTATTAACCAGCCTAAAAGGGATAAAGGCTACGACATTGACTGTGCTTTTTAAATAAATGTAATAAAATAAATGTTTATGGGTCTATAACTTTGTTGTCATTCATAATACAAAAAAGTCGATGGAAACTTTTTTATAGAATGTCAACCGTACTACAATTTTGTTAGTTAACATTTTGCCCTAACTTGGATAGTTTAGCTGAAAAATTCAAAAAACGCGAAAAAATGCGAAAATTTGAACTTCAAAGCTCTGTCAAAAATCAAATATTGAATATAGAAATTTGACTCAACGGGACTTTTTGTACTAAATTTAATACTCAAAAAGATCCATTCATTCATTTTTTTCAAAAATAATTTTTTCACAGTTTGCAGGACAAAAAAACTGTTAAAAAACCCCGTTTCCCATGTTATTTAGATGGGAAAACTTCAACTTCCGTGGAGGACCACTTAAAATTGGAATTTTGAGCTCCGCTTTTAACAGGAGCTTTGTTTGGGCATTTCCTGAGATATTTTGGGCTGAGAGCGATAAAAAACTAGCTGTCGGATCCAATTTTACCCGGGGATATAAAATTAAACTATATAACGTAAACTGTGGGGTGCGATCCTTTAGGTCCACACAATCAACTTCCCAACATGGTATGACTTACAATACTTGAATACAGATTACTTATTGTTTCCATAATTAATATTATTATGTTATAGTTTGTAATTTTTTTTTTTTTTTAATATGTATATGAAAAATTTTAATGGAATTTATCAGAAATAAAACTCACCCTTTGTATTATGAATATTAGTTTTCTAATATCCTAATAATGTCAATAATATAATGCACATTTTTAGAAAAACTAATCTGACAGTTTGAATGTTTGAATTTTGAATTGTGTTGTTTCCAAGGCAACATGAATTATTAGATGTATTTATTAGTATGAAATTCAAATTTTGATGCTGGTTTTCATCCATTTAATGGCTGTTTGGACCCATATAAAAAATAAGTACTAAATACACGTTTCATTATTTGTATTGTATAGTATTTATTATAAGTTCCGACTAAATTCGACCAAGAAAAAAAATAAAAATGAAAAAAAACACCCTTTTTACCCCTGTAGGGGTTGAATTTCGAAAAATCCTTTCTTTCAGATCATATTCACGTCAAGACGCTTCGATTAGCACCCCAACGAAGTCAATAGCATTTTTTGTTCGCGAGATTTCGTCCCGGAAAAAAATGACACGTACGTACGTACGTACGTACATACACACACACACACACACAGACATTTTTCTAAAAATAGTGTCAATATACTCTAATGCCCTTGAAACATGAAAATATGTTAAAATTTTTGATTTCGATTTTCGGACCAATTACAATAACTCCCTATTGGGAAGTTAAAAATATCGCCTTTTTTTGGCACACCCTAATATGCATATGAAAGTATGACAGGGTTGCCAGATTTCTAGAATACTTTTACGGGGTATTGTCTATCTACCATATATGAATAGTCCAGATGCAAAATCTGCTATATTGTGTTTGAACAGATTTCTAGCAAAATTACATAAACTGTTTTTGCAGCTTCTAGGTAAAAGACCCTTATGCCTTTTTCATGAGTTTGGATGCAAAACCTGTATTGTTTTTTTCTTGTCTCAATTCGATACAAAATTTATTACTTTTATTAAAATAATTTTTATGTTAGTTCACTAAAAATATAGCAATTTCTGCAACCGACTTAATCTTACAAATTTAATTTTAAGAGATTTTTGTCGGGTTTGCAGCCCAATTTATTTTAATACTTGTAGCCTAAGATGTGTAGAATCCAAAGATTATGTGGATAGCAGGTTTTGCATCTGGACAACACATATACAGTAGAGTCTCATTTTACGCTATAGATACGTTCCACAATAAATGACGTATAGAAAAAATCTTCTCCTTGTTGATTTTTTTGTTTTATTTATTTTTATTTTTTGGTCTATTTTAACGTTTTTGCATTTTTTTCAGGTGGCTTCAGATTTAGACTATTATTCTATAGATTTTATTCTATGGGTGAGTAACGGAATTTTCTTATTATTAATAATTAATATTATTATCTATTTTATTATTTTGGAAATTTTTCAGTCATTATAAAATCTGTTGTAACTATGTTACAATAGTATAAAAAATAAAAAATAAATAAAAGGAAGCATTATTTAATATATTTTCAGAAAAAGGTATTTTTCTACCTCAAATTTTTTTTAGCATATATCAATATATTTTTAAAAATTTAGTCTAGACTAAACCGTTCCTAAAAGCTTTCTAAAGCTTTCTATAATAAGTATATTATGATGTCTATTAATTCAGTCTATGTAGAAAATTGCTAAATATGATAGAATGATTTTGATTGGATAATACCTATAATACCGCTCTCCTCGATTATCATATGTACCCTTTTTAATTCATTAAATGAAAAAAAATAAAAATAAAAAAATACGAAATTTGGTTTATGCAGTTTTGGTCAGTTTTCCTTTCTCTGTCGACTGGTATACTTAAAATTTTGATATCTATTAAAATTTGTATTTAGCACTGGCAGTTTTTTGGAGGTTTAAATCTGTTTTTTAATATACAAATACTGTAATAGAGCTTTAATAATTTTGATATTCTTACGTATCATAAAGCAGCTAGAAAAATTTGCTAGCTAGCAAGCACTCTCTAATGAGTAAGGTATCAAACTTATATGACAGTTCTCTTGAAATTTTTGACAGATAGTTTCATGCATAGGTAGTTAAAACAAAGATATGTCAAGTATACAACAAGGTAAGAATAAAGTTCATATAAATAAACCTCCTAATATAAATCCTCTAAGATCTATAGCCAGTTCTATTACTGTTATATGTACTTCATTAACATGACTAAAAAACAAACTAAAAATGGCTATTTGTTGATATGGATGCATTTTCGGAAGTATATTTATATTAACTTTCTGTCTTACTTTTTATCATGAAATAAGAATATACATTTTTTTTTATAATTTTAAGCATCCGTATTAAGATTAATTCTGCATGCTTTCTTTTCCATCGATATTTCTCGAAAACGGTTTATCCTATAATAAACAAGCAAAGTATGTTTTTGTGTATTTTCTGTCATATAATCTTATATAAGTACCAACTCAGAAAAAAATTAAGGAACAAACAATTACTAGATCAAAATCGATGGGCCCACTGGCCCCATACAGCCCTGGCCTAAAATATAATTGGTTAAATTAAAAATCAATAACACATATTATTACTAAACCAAATACTAAATTTCATAATTCTAGCACAAAGGGTTCTCTAGATATTAAATTAAAACTCATTTTTAGTAAAATCTTTGGAGGCCTGTAGTTTCTTAAGGAAAAATTTCCGGACACATGTTTATTGAAAGTTTTTTGCTTAAAATATTATTCTCAATCTACTGTTCAAGTTTGGCACGACAGTGCTGAATCACCCTGTATAATACCTACAAAAAAAGTTATAGTTGTTATTTGCTCGTACTGTGAAGTCGTGTTTTATCCTTTACGTCATTTGCAGCTATCGTTATTATATGAATAAAATACAATATTATACGTTTTTAATGAATTTAAAATATACAGTCTAGTTATCAAGATAATAACTTCGATGAATGCATTACAAGTTTCTTTTTCAATATCACTACAATCAACAGTGCATAAAATTAACTTTATCCAGTATAAAAATAAAATAAATCTACTTCGCTTCAGTTTCACAGCTAAAATTACAACCTGTTTACATAAGCAGCAGTGGCGTAGTAAGATTTTTTTCGGGGAGGGGGGGATGATAATTACATGTGTTAAATTTTGGAAGGTATTTTGACCGATGTTCTCTCAAAGTTTTTTTTAGAACACTGAACATTTCGGTGGGAGTTTCGTCCCCCCACTACGCCATTGATAGGCGGTACTTAAAATTTTACAAAGGGGAAATTATA
This sequence comes from Sialis lutaria, assembly GCA_949319165.1. Lineage (NCBI taxonomy): Eukaryota > Metazoa > Arthropoda > Insecta > Megaloptera > Sialidae > Sialis > Sialis lutaria. The sequence goes on from OX439241.1 coordinate 22,690,886, forward strand.
TATTTGTATCACTACATATATTTTTTAATCTAAGGGTTTTTATATGTACATTTAATATGTATATAATTTATGGCACTTTTTATTGTACTAAATTTTAATTAAGATTTTAAAATGTAGTAGAAGTGGAGGGACAGTTCACAGCCGTCCTTAAGATATCGTACAGGGAGAGTACATTTATACATTTTATACATTATATGGTACATACATATTCATTTTAATTTTGGATTTATATTTTTTACTAGTTTGGCCTTCAATCTTTATAATTTGCAATATTTAAAAATGTATTTTGTAGGTATATATTTTGTTTTTACAATTCCATTTTATTATATTAATAAAATCAACTATACAAGCAAAGGAAAAATAAACTAAATGAAATTAATAACAAACAGTTAACGCTATTAAATAAACATATTCAACACCACTGGCTTTAACCTTAAGGTAGTAGACCGGTGTGATGGGTCAAAAAAATTGATTTTTTTTACATTTTTCGGAAGAACCACATTTTAAAAATATGCTCTTAAATTTTCAGACCAAAATTTAGAATATTTCCAAAGTTACAGGCATTTATCGTTCGACGAGTGCACATTGCTATAAGTTGGGAAACAAACGTTTTAGCGTTTTTCTCGAAACCATGTTTTTGAAATTTCGGGGAAGCACTGACTCAAAACTATTCAACCGATTTGGCTCAAAATTTAACTAGTTATTCTACATACACATATCTAAATACCCAACCTTTAAAACATTTAATTTTTTAATAATAAATTAATTTTTTTAAACATTTTATCAACAAAAAAAATTACATTTTGAGAACTTTTTTTTCATAAGTCCGCTATTTTTTTATTATTTTTTATTATGTATATTATTGGTTAGTTCATTAAAATAAGGTCTACACAATAATAATCTTTTTGATTTTTTCATTTCAAATGACTACGGTAGGCTGTGTGCTTCCCCGAAACAGCTCATCATTCTTTAGAGGACTCCACTTTGACATTAGATATTGTAAATAAATAAATGGAAAATTAAATAAAAAACATTTTTTTTGTATCATTTAAAGTACTAAAATAAATATGTAAAAGTTACAAAACGATCGTATATTATTTACTTGTTAAAATAAGGTCACGAAAAAAAGTCGAAATTTCGGCCGTCACACCGGACTACTACCTTAATATATAACCTATAAATCTATGTATTATAATATATAAGTACTAATTGAATTGATTGATTATTAAGTAAAGTGTTATATTTTCTTTAAGTATGGAATTATTAATTTAAATTGAATTTTACATTTTAACAGGTAACAATAGACTATATACAAATACATTAAACATTTTGAATTGTTACAAAGTACTAAGTTACTGAAAAGAAACATTTTTAATCGATGAAAATTCCGACAGTCAAAATCTCATATTTTTGTAAACGATATTACAACGTGTTAATTTTATATTTTACGAATTATTTTTAAAACGGGGCGTGAAATAGAAAAAAATGTCTTAAATAAAATTTGTTTGATACAAATTTATACGAGTACCTACTACAAAAACTGGATGAAATTGATTGGAACAAACTTGATTAGATAAAAAAAACACAGTTTCAGGAGGAGGGGGGGGATCGTTTCACAGAAATTCGCTGTTAATTAGAAAATAATACTTTAATTATGCGCTTGGCAGATCAAGCTAGAAGCAGTATTTTATAATGTGGTACACTATTTCCAAGAAACAGTTTATTGGATAGCAAAAATATAAATGTACGTAAATACATGTTATACTAACTGTCCAAAGACATTATCTGCAGGCAAGGTATATAAAGATAAGATAGCTTCATCAGCTTTTTGACCAATCAGCGTTGGCGCGGAAATTGGCGTCACCGCGAAGACAGTTCCAAATGTTATTTTATAATAATATATCAATTACAAAAAAAATCTTTCATTTATTATTGTTTTCATATTTTTTGATATTTTAACAACACATACAATCAAAGAAGTTTAAGAACAATGCCCATTGACCCTATAGATCTACTCATCAAGGACTATTATAATCCAAAGTTTCAAAGAGTTTGACCGAAACCCATTTCCCATAAGGATTCTGCGGGGTCCTTTACTTATTACGTTTATAATACCGGACATAATTGTTATTTGTTGAGCCTCCTTGAAATTACTTTGTAGCGCCCATGCACGTACCATATTTTTATAAAGTTTTTTCCAAATGTCCTTGACGTATTTTTATCTTCCCTTAGAAAACAGAAACAAAGGAATAACGTAATTACATAGAACATATTTTCTCAACTCTCCTCGACTGAAAAGAGTACAAACATTAATGTCGGCTACTGATAAAGTTGTTTACATTTTTTTGTAAATTTATTTTAGATATATTTTTTTGTAAATTTCTGCTCGTGAAAGCGTGAAGCAAACGTATATCTTTTGTTTTAAAAATGTTTACCTTCAAATAAAATATTTATCGCTACATGTATTTTTTTTCTCTCTTGAGAATTTAAATTAATTTTTAGAATGTCAAATGTTAATATATAAAATGAGATACAAATAGGAAAAAAGAATAATATTGTAGTTCAGGATTAGTATTTTTCATTATATTATTAAATATTCATTATATATTAAATATATTCATTTAAATTAAATAATTCAAATCCTAGAGAGTAAATTTATTTTATTTCATAATTAAAAAATGTTATTAATTATTCAATATCACGTTGCTTTTATCAAGTTAACAGGACACTGATACAGAAGGGAAAGAGATGTAATGTTTATTTTCCTTGTCTATTTTTTCCATCAAAAGAATTTTTATTACATCAGTATTATAAAATTAATTTACTTAATGAAAAAATAGTACATATATAGGTAATTTTATTGAAATAATAATTATAATGATTTTATTTAAATAATGCTAATTACATAGATTGTCATATGGTTACACCTACAAACAGAAGAAATTTCATAAAATAATAATTAGACGTAAATACATTAAAGGTAAATAAACATATAGGTAGAAAGTAATTAGATCGGAACATGAAAATATTTTTGTACATACGAGGTGTGAAATTTTAATGTTGAAAATATTTCAATTTAGTAGATTTAGAATGATAATTATTTTTATAAAAATATATTTAAATAGGTATACTATATATACTTTTAGATACAGTGTAAACCAGGGGTTGTCAACCTTATTTCTACAGCGACCCCTTTAAAAAATGATCTTTTTCACTATAATACCGAGTGTCCCAGATAATTTTTCCAGCATGGGGATCTCAGTATCTATAAGAGATACAGACTTGATAAATGAGATGAATTATTTATAAGAAAGGGGTGATTATTAATACCCCAAAAAATATTCATAATTCTATGTGGTTTAGGCGGTAAACCGAAAAAACTGAAAATTCGGAATTTCTTTAAATGGCTATAACTTTTTTGTTAAAGTAGATACATACTTTTTGTTCGCGGTTTCTTAAGGCACTTTTTTGTGTAGAATTGATTGGTGTATTTAGAATTTTTGTATCACTTTTAGTTTCAGAGTTACAAGCCCTAACTTTAGTTTTTCTTATGGGCCACTAAGATGATTATAGCATATTTGAACGTGTTTTTTACTCTACTTTACGATATGTCACTTGCCATACTTATTATCGAAAAAAAATGTATAATGTATTTGTTTAAATAGATCATTGTTTTCAAATATTCATTTCTTATTTTGATTGTTGTCATTGTGATTTTTGTTTACAATTTTTGTTTTTCATGGCTCACTTAAATGTTTGTAATAAAATACTTCATAAATATCACTGGTATTTAGTACTTCAACTTTTTTTCGATAATAAGTATAGCAAGTGACATATCGTTGTAAAGTAGAATAAAAAACGCGTTTAAATATGCTATACTCAATATAGTGGCCCATAAGAAAAACTAAAGTTAGGGCTTGTAACTCGGAAACTAAAAGTGATATAAAAATTCTAAATACACCAAACAATTCTACACGAAAAAGTGCCTTAAGAAACCGCAAACAAAAAGTATCTATCTACTTAAGCAAAAAAGTTATAGCCATTTAAAGAAATTCCGAATTTTCAGTTTTTTCTGTATACCGCCTAAATAACATAGAATTATGAATCTTTTTTTGTGTAGTAATAATCACCCATTTCTTACAAATAATTCATCTCATTTAACCAAACCTGTATCTCTTATAGATACTGAGATCCCCATGCTGGAAAAGTTATCTGGGACACCCGTAGTGAATACAATACCGGACCAAAATCATAATACCGGTATTACGGTATTTTTTTATGTTAAAACCGGGATACCGGTATTTAAAAAAAAATTAAAGATAATATAATACAATTATAATAAATGTAAAAAATAAATATATAAAGTTACATTAAATTTGCAAAACAATTAAATAAGTATAATAATAAAGTTTCTGTTAAAAATAAATGTAAATATATTTTATAAATAAAATTTTTTTGTAGTTTATTTTATAGTTACAACTAAAAGATATTATCAGTGTTTTTAAAAAAAACTCTTAAAAAACATAAACTATCGATACTTTTATCGTTTAGCTGAGATCTAATTTTTGTGCATATTTTATTTGTTTCCGAGAACGAGAATGCGCTCTCCGATTCTACACTAGTTGGTTGAATTGTGGATAGATATTCGTGGACTAGTCGTAACACCTCTTATACCTTCATCTTCAAAAAATTTTATTTATTTTTTCACCAACTGTTCCACTTCTTGTATGTATGATATTATAAAATCTTTATGTACAATATTGAATTTAAACAGTTCACACTTTGATCAAAAAATAATTAATTTAATTAATATTGAATTTTAATATTTTTCTTATAGATACCTTCATTAAAAAAATAATTCCGACATTATTGTAAGTTGTCATTGGTATATTTTTAAAATACTGAAGAATATTATTTTTTTCGATAAAGTTTTATTATACATACAAGTATACATAGAACATTCAATTTTGTTTTGTTATTACACCTATTCATGCATCAATCCAGGAATCGTAAGTAGATCTGGGGGGACCATAATTATTATTTTATTATATATTGTAATATTAATATAAAATATTAATAGAATATTTCCTAACAACCGAAACAGGTTGTACGCATGCGTCAACGGACGTTCAAAATTCAAATTTATCAATTTTTTTCGTTTAATATATAAATAAAAACATACAGTAATACCAAATCAGTGCTTTAACCCCAAACATACTTATGTACCTGGATAAATAGTTATCAAAGATTTAAATAATTTAAAATTAATTAAAATGAACTATAATTTTTTAAATACGCGCGCAATTGTTTGTTGCAAACAAATTTTAGAAGGCATATAAAATAATTAGCTCTAAAATCTATAAAGTTTTACATTTAATTCTGAGCGAGACCATTACTGCAATGATGTATAACATATTTTTCCGAAATATGATCTAGCTGCATGTATAATATTAATAATATATTACTCGTTTTAAAATTCTTAATTTGTATGTTTGTATGTTTGTATATTTGTATTAACATTAAAATTAAATACTCACACATATGTTCTTAAATATATTATTAATTTAATATTTATATGTATATCATATAACAATAGAACACTTTTAAAAGAACAGTAATATATCGTCGTTGTCATTTTAATATCTCCTATGTGACAATATTTTCAAAAATGATATTTTTTAATATTACGGTTGGTCTTTTTTTTCTCTATCTGTTCAATAATATATCAATAGTATAACAATCTCCGTTTCTTTCTAATAAGTAAATTTAATTTATCCTATGTGATATGCTCGTATAGCTGATCCTTAATTTCTCCTATGTGTTATCTACAGCACATAGGAGAAATTAAAAAAGTCAACTTCACTTTCAATTTATACACATAAGGGGGTTGTTTTCTAGATAATTTACATCGTTTGCATATAACTGTGGCAATTAATTAATTAATAAAAACTAGTTTTACTATCTAACTATATCTATTATGTGAAAACAATTAACTTTTAATACCTCCTATGTACAGTTGAAAATACAAAAAAAAAATTTGTTTTTCAATTACGAAATAAAAGGTGAGCCATATTAAATAACAAAAATAGATTAATAGAATATTTATGCTATGATAAAAGAATATTATAACGGATAAAATTGGTAAAAAATTTTTAAATAGTTTTTGTTAGTTTATTCAAAACTTTGTAATTTGCACATAGGAGATATTAAAATGACAACGACGATATTATACAAATCAAAATGAAGTTAGCAATAATTTTTTAGTGTAAAATTTAACTCCCTAGTAAATTATTAAATACCGAACATATACCGAAATACCGGTATAATTCGAACAAATACCGGTATCGTAATACCGGAGAAAATTGACCGGTATCCCGGTTTTCGGTATTTCGGGATACCGGTATTGTATTCACTAGACACCCGGTATACAGCTTATAACATAATCATAATAATAAATAAGTACCATTTTTAAACTTCTATCGATCCCAAGGGGTCCACTTGGACCCCGTTTTGAACCCCTGGTGTAAACAATAGGTAAACAGTAGATATTTTCGGGACTTTATAATTATTGATATTTTTTATTAGTGAAAAATGCATAAAACCCTAAATCCCAGGAAATAAATAAAAAAATTCAAGGAAAATGTATGAGGTGCCAAATTTAAACAGTGATTAAAATATGCCGAGATAACCCTTAATGGAGAATAACTCGACCGGTAAGTGAAATAATAAAAAAGTTTTCAGATAAAAGTTGTACGGTTTGGAGGGGGACATAGACGTACTTGGATTAATTTTTTTAGGTGGTGTTTTTAAGGTAGTATGAAGGTCAACATCATTTCTTAAATAGGAACCTATAGTTTTTATCAAGTAATTTTATTTAACGTGAATAGACACGAATCTTTCATTGAAAACTTTTATTGAACAACTTAACCTTTCCAAGATATCTAACAAAATAATTCGAGATTTTGAACTTTCAATATTTTTTTACTCATGAACCATCAGGTTTAGGGAAAAAGTATAACATACAAAAAATGTTTATTTTGATCTAATAAAACTAAAAAATTATTTTTAAAATTTTAAAACTTTAATTTATTTTATTTAAGCAAAAAAAAATGTTAAATTTTTTTTAGAATAAGTTTAAAAATTTTAAAAATAATTCTTCAAGTTATAAACATTTTTTGTATTTTATACTTTTTCTCTAAACCTGATGGTTTCTGAGTAAAAAAATATTGAATGTCCAAAATCTCGAATTATTTTGTTAGATATCTTGGAAAGGTTAAGTTGTTAAAAAAAAGGTTTCAATGAAAGGTTCGTGTCTTTTCACGTTAAATAAAATTACTTGATAAAAACAGTGGATTCCTATTTAAAAAATGATATTGACCTTCATACCACCTTGAAAACACCACCTAAAAAAATTTAATCCAAGTGCGTCTATGCCCCCCTCCAAACCGTACAACTTTTATCTGAAAACTTTTTTTATTATTTCACTTACCGGTTGAGTTATTCTCTATAATGGTCCACCCGGTATATTTCTTGAAAACTCTCTAGCAAAGTTTGCCCCGGAACACGCATTTTAATCATATAGGTACTTAAATTTGCTACAAAATTCTTTATTACTATTTTAACCAAAAATAATTGTATACCTTTAAAAACGGCGGTTAAACTAAAAATTTTAATTTAAAAATGCAAAATTTTGAGTTTGATAGCATTTTTTATAGGTATTCAGTTATTTATGACCAAAAAGCATTTGAAAAAACTAGCTCATTACTTTGGTTTCTAGTGAATCAATTCTATTATATGTTATCGAATAAAATAATAATTCTCATACAATTAAATATGATATATAACTACTTATATTGGTACATAAATATGCTTGTATATAAATTTTATACTTATTCAAATAAATCTATACAATATTATTTAAATTATTGTATTCATATGAAATATTTAATCAATGAATATAGAAATCATAGGAAAATATTATTACTTTTCATTATTTATAATAATAATAATGTAACAATGTAAAAGAAACTATTCGGTAAAAATATGTGAACATGAAGAAAAAGTGTTATAAATTATAATATTTCATAAATACTACTTTTCTCACTGACAAGAGAATTGAAAGAATAAAGATCGTTTTCTCAGGTTTAAATAAAAGAGTTTTGTTTTTTGCGTGTAAGAAAATTAAACCAATTATATTTATTGTTTGAATATGCATCATGTAGCTTTCTTTCAGTGACACAAAAGATTGCAAGCAAAATCTGTAAAGAGATAATTGGTGTTGCGTTTTTACTTCCTAAACATGAAAATGAATATCAACAAGTTATATATGTTATTATTATCCCATGCTTTCATATATACATATATATGCACGCCTCCAGGGGTTCTTAACATTTTATCATCAGGAAAAAAACCATGATCTACACGCAAAAATTCCAGACGCCCCACATTGTTTCAACTTCAATGTAAGCTGTTTAAGGGGTTACATAAAGTCAAAAGGCCAAAAAAAAGGGTTTTTTCAAGAATTGAAAATAACAAGACATTTATATTAAAAAAAACTTTGCAAAATTTCATGATCATTAGGAGAATAGTTTAAAAGATATTTGTTAAACAAATTAACATACATTCTTATGAGAAATGCTTAATTTCGAGACATTACTAGACTTTTCAAATTGATATGACAGAGATTTTGATGACAATTTGAGCATACATATTCTTTATTCATCTACAAAAATATCTGTAAATTTTTAGAATGATTATAGAAACCGCGTTTTTGAATTAACTATTTTCATATTAAACCATTTTTGAGTTATAAAGAGGGTGAAGCGATATTTCTTTGATACCTATGAACATTTTAAGTTTTGAATAAAATTATAACTAAAATAATATTAAAATATACAGTGTGATCCCGAAAAAATGTATATCATGAACTATTAAATGAAATCACCTATTTTTTCTATCTTATTTAATAATCAAGTAGACTGTTTTTTAATTAATTTTAAATTACTGGTTAAAATTTACAGAAAAGAACCCTGAGATTTTAATATTTATTAAATTTTTATTTCGACCCACAGTTTGGAAATCACTGCATTAACGTAGCTCACAGTAATCCTACCCGAAAGCAATCTCTCACCTCAAACATTTTTTTTATGTATTTACATTTTCCATGTTTTATATTTGTCTTAGATCCTTTTTAACCGGCTTGGATAAAGGAAGAGGTTCTTTTTATAAAATTCTCATACGCCTTAATACCACATACAGTAGGGATTGCAATCCCGGTCAAAATATTCAATCCCGGGATTTCGAGATTGGACCATTTTCAAATCCCGGGATCCCGGGATCCCGGGATTAGAATATGTTTTTGTAAAATAAATATTTAACCATTTAATAACTTGTAAATTAGTTTTGAAATGTGTACTTACGGTTTTATGTGTAATTATGAAAATATCCAAACAGTTAACTTTCGTGGCAAAATAATAAATTGATTTTATAAATAAAATTTAAATGCGTACAAGTCCTTTTGTGGAACCTTAATTCTTTGTTTGCTTATTTTGCATTTTGCAGATTGTTCATTCACTTCCCGCAAAAAGTATTTCCATACAGAAAATTCTTGTGCACTATTTAATTCCACATATTTTTTATTAACACATTTATCTGTTTGACCATAATAAGTAACTACTAACAATTCACCGTTCAAAAACTTTATTATGTAGATACGTTTACAAGTGTTTATTACGATATTACGGCCATAAATATTTGATATATTCAGATCTATGTAAAAAGAAATGTAATCAGATACTAAAAGTCACTATGGTGTTGCTATAGTTCTATGTCGATAACTTTATACGCCCAGACGTAAATAGTAAATATATTGTATACTAAAGTGGCCAGACGTCCCGGATTGTGCGGGACAGTCCCGGATTTGAGTAGTCTGTCCCGCATAACGAATTGTCCCGGAAATCGTCCCGGATTATACATTAACAACATTATATTATCATTATTGTGTATCTTCATAATTTGGACTAAAAAATAGTCTTCAGAATTTTTTAATGACTAAAAAAAAGGTCGTCAATTTTTATTATAAATTTTTTTTTCATTTTTTTTTTAATAAAAAAAAATTATCAAAAAAACTTGTAGGGGGGGGGGGGGGGGGGCAACAAGGTTTTAGAATTCTGGTCACTTTATTGTATACCGATCCTTAAATTTTGTTAAAATGCATTTTTTTACACATTCTTGGAAAAGACAATGCAGCCAGTAGACCCTTGTAAGGTTACAGTTTCTAAAAGGGTCGTCTTTATTGCAACCAGATGTGTTGGCGCTAAACTTAAAAATTTCACTTTCTATATGGGTTAGCGTTACAATATCCTCATAAAAATATCAGAATGCAAATGCAGATTCATTTATTAAAAAATCCCGAAATCCCGGTATTTATGTGTTTCTAATCCCGGGATTTCGAGATCCAATTATTAGGCGGGATCCCGGGATCCCGGGATTCGGGATCCCGGGATTGCAATCCCTAACATACAGTAAAGTAAATCTTGATTTATCCTTATTATTGAGAACCTCTGGTGTTCATGTTTAACATACATTACTTACCCATTGCAATTTATTCCACTTACTCACTCGTGCATGTTATATTCGAAAAAAAGTGCAACGTAATCTTTAAAAATGAATCTAAATAAAAAGTGATTTCATGGACCACAAAGTAGAAACATTGAGGTATAAATATTATACAAATGTGCACAATTCAGACTTTTGTGGTTATCTTTAGATGCTTCTGATCTTGTCGGTATAAGTAATGTCTTTTGCTTTAACAAAAATTAAAATATATTTTTTTAAAGTTTCATACTAAATGAGAGTCAGGTAAAATTGAAACCATCTCGTCTCGTTCTCGTGACCGAGTAAAATAATTATATTTTTTTAATATAATAAATCTTTAATTATTCAATGCATTTAAGGCAGGGTTTCTCAACCTTTTAGTAATTGAAAAATAGATCTCAGCTAAATATAAAAAATGCTTAGAGTTTGTTCTGCAAGACAGGCCCAAGAGAGTCACTAATAATTATTAATCTTGTTTTTAATTTAATATTGATAAATTGATTATTAAAATTTAATAATGTATTTAAACTTTTTTTATTATTTCACTTACCGGTTGAGTTATTCTCTATAATGGTCCACCCGGTATATTTCTTGAAAACTCTCTAGCAAAGTTTGCCCCGGAACACGCATTTTAATCATATAGGTACTTAAATTTGCTACAAAATTCTTTATTACTATTTTAACCAAAAATAATTGTATACCTTTAAAAACGGCGGTTAAACTAAAAATTTTAATTTAAAAATGCAAAATTTTGAGTTTGATAGCATTTTTTATAGGTATTCAGTTATTTATGACCAAAAAGCATTTGAAAAAACTAGCTCATTACTTTGGTTTCTAGTGAATCAATTCTATTATATGTTATCGAATAAAATAATAATTCTCATACAATTAAATATGATATATAACTACTTATATTGGTACATAAATATGCTTGTATATAAATTTTATACTTATTCAAATAAATCTATACAATATTATTTAAATTATTGTATTCATATGAAATATTTAATCAATGAATATAGAAATCATAGGAAAATATTATTACTTTTCATTATTTATAATAATAATAATGTAACAATGTAAAAGAAACTATTCGGTAAAAATATGTGAACATGAAGAAAAAGTGTTATAAATTATAATATTTCATAAATACTACTTTTCTCACTGACAAGAGAATTGAAAGAATAAAGATCGTTTTCTCAGGTTTAAATAAAAGAGTTTTGTTTTTTGCGTGTAAGAAAATTAAACCAATTATATTTATTGTTTGAATATGCATCATGTAGCTTTCTTTCAGTGACACAAAAGATTGCAAGCAAAATCTGTAAAGAGATAATTGGTGTTGCGTTTTTACTTCCTAAACATGAAAATGAATATCAACAAGTTATATATGTTATTATTATCCCATGCTTTCATATATACATATATATGCACGCCTCCAGGGGTTCTTAACATTTTATCATCAGGAAAAAAACCATGATCTACACGCAAAAATTCCAGACGCCCCACATTGTTTCAACTTCAATGTAAGCTGTTTAAGGGGTTACATAAAGTCAAAAGGCCAAAAAAAAGGGTTTTTTCAAGAATTGAAAATAACAAGACATTTATATTAAAAAAAACTTTGCAAAATTTCATGATCATTAGGAGAATAGTTTAAAAGATATTTGTTAAACAAATTAACATACATTCTTATGAGAAATGCTTAATTTCGAGACATTACTAGACTTTTCAAATTGATATGACAGAGATTTTGATGACAATTTGAGCATACATATTCTTTATTCATCTACAAAAATATCTGTAAATTTTTAGAATGATTATAGAAACCGCGTTTTTGAATTAACTATTTTCATATTAAACCATTTTTGAGTTATAAAGAGGGTGAAGCGATATTTCTTTGATACCTATGAACATTTTAAGTTTTGAATAAAATTATAACTAAAATAATATTAAAATATACAGTGTGATCCCGAAAAAATGTATATCATGAACTATTAAATGAAATCACCTATTTTTTCTATCTTATTTAATAATCAAGTAGACTGTTTTTTAATTAATTTTAAATTACTGGTTAAAATTTACAGAAAAGAACCCTGAGATTTTAATATTTATTAAATTTTTATTTCGACCCACAGTTTGGAAATCACTGCATTAACGTAGCTCACAGTAATCCTACCCGAAAGCAATCTCTCACCTCAAACATTTTTTTTATGTATTTACATTTTCCATGTTTTATATTTGTCTTAGATCCTTTTTAACCGGCTTGGATAAAGGAAGAGGTTCTTTTTATAAAATTCTCATACGCCTTAATACCACATACAGTAGGGATTGCAATCCCGGTCAAAATATTCAATCCCGGGATTTCGAGATTGGACCATTTTCAAATCCCGGGATCCCGGGATCCCGGGATTAGAATATGTTTTTGTAAAATAAATATTTAACCATTTAATAACTTGTAAATTAGTTTTGAAATGTGTACTTACGGTTTTATGTGTAATTATGAAAATATCCAAACAGTTAACTTTCGTGGCAAAATAATAAATTGATTTTATAAATAAAATTTAAATGCGTACAAGTCCTTTTGTGGAACCTTAATTCTTTGTTTGCTTATTTTGCATTTTGCAGATTGTTCATTCACTTCCCGCAAAAAGTATTTCCATACAGAAAATTCTTGTGCACTATTTAATTCCACATATTTTTTATTAACACATTTATCTGTTTGACCATAATAAGTAACTACTAACAATTCACCGTTCAAAAACTTTATTATGTAGATACGTTTACAAGTGTTTATTACGATATTACGGCCATAAATATTTGATATATTCAGATCTATGTAAAAAGAAATGTAATCAGATACTAAAAGTCACTATGGTGTTGCTATAGTTCTATGTCGATAACTTTATACGCCCAGACGTAAATAGTAAATATATTGTATACTAAAGTGGCCAGACGTCCCGGATTGTGCGGGACAGTCCCGGATTTGAGTAGTCTGTCCCGCATAACGAATTGTCCCGGAAATCGTCCCGGATTATACATTAACAACATTATATTATCATTATTGTGTATCTTCATAATTTGGACTAAAAAATAGTCTTCAGAATTTTTTAATGACTAAAAAAAAGGTCGTCAATTTTTATTATAAATTTTTTTTTCATTTTTTTTTTAATAAAAAAAAATTATCAAAAAAACTTGTAGGGGGGGGGGGGGGGGGGGGCAACAAGGTTTTAGAATTCTGGTCACTTTATTGTATACCGATCCTTAAATTTTGTTAAAATGCATTTTTTTACACATTCTTGGAAAAGACAATGCAGCCAGTAGACCCTTGTAAGGTTACAGTTTCTAAAAGGGTCGTCTTTATTGCAACCAGATGTGTTGGCGCTAAACTTAAAAATTTCACTTTCTATATGGGTTAGCGTTACAATATCCTCATAAAAATATCAGAATGCAAATGCAGATTCATTTATTAAAAAATCCCGAAATCCCGGTATTTATGTGTTTCTAATCCCGGGATTTCGAGATCCAATTATTAGGCGGGATCCCGGGATCCCGGGATTCGGGATCCCGGGATTGCAATCCCTAACATACAGTAAAGTAAATCTTGATTTATCCTTATTATTGAGAACCTCTGGTGTTCATGTTTAACATACATTACTTACCCATTGCAATTTATTCCACTTACTCACTCGTGCATGTTATATTCGAAAAAAAGTGCAACGTAATCTTTAAAAATGAATCTAAATAAAAAGTGATTTCATGGACCACAAAGTAGAAACATTGAGGTATAAATATTATACAAATGTGCACAATTCAGACTTTTGTGGTTATCTTTAGATGCTTCTGATCTTGTCGGTATAAGTAATGTCTTTTGCTTTAACAAAAATTAAAATATATTTTTTTAAAGTTTCATACTAAATGAGAGTCAGGTAAAATTGAAACCATCTCGTCTCGTTCTCGTGACCGAGTAAAATAATTATATTTTTTTAATATAATAAATCTTTAATTATTCAATGCATTTAAGGCAGGGTTTCTCAACCTTTTAGTAATTGAAAAATAGATCTCAGCTAAATATAAAAAATGCTTAGAGTTTGTTCTGCAAGACAGGCCCAAGAGAGTCACTAATAATTATTAATCTTGTTTTTAATTTAATATTGATAAATTGATTATTAAAATTTAATAATGTATTTAATACATTGTGCAGTATTGATACAATCCTATTTATAAGTGTATTATATCAGTGTAAATGTAAACATGTATTTTATATTTTATTATGTTAGAATGTATTTTATTGCTTTTCTTTTAGTAAATTAAATAATTTTTTTAATAATATTTTTTCTCGATATGCTCGCGCCCCCCATTCAGTTTTATCACGCCCCCCCCCCCCCCCCCCCCCTAGGGGGGCGCGCCCCACAGGTTGGGAATCGCTGGTTTAAGGTTTAATACCATATAGTAAATTTTTACTTATTATTAATTTTTTTAAATCGAGACTCAATGAGATTTTTTAATAAAGTGAATATATCTTGGTCTCGTGCAAATTTAAAGCACTCTCGTCTTCGTCTTGTTTCGTGACTGAGAAAATAGGTTACGTCTCGGCATGCAACCCTATTATCTAATGTTAATAAATAAATGTCGATAAGATCCATATACAGGAAACCCCGTAAATCAAAATAAATAAAAAATAATAGTTAAAAAATATATTATATATACATAATTTTTTCAAAATGTTCACCGTTGTTTCTGCAACATA
The DNA here is from genome assembly GCA_949319165.1 of Sialis lutaria. Taxonomy (NCBI): domain Eukaryota; kingdom Metazoa; phylum Arthropoda; class Insecta; order Megaloptera; family Sialidae; genus Sialis; species Sialis lutaria. The sequence goes on from OX439241.1 coordinate 22,706,226, forward strand.
ATACAGAAAAAAAAACTATAAATCTCTATGAATCCTGACCTACGAGACACCTATAGAATGATTTTACGTATATTAATAATAATATTATTTACCCTTTTCAATATTTCATTAAAAAATATTCAAAGAGTTTGCTCTAAATCAAAACCTAACCGAAAGCTTTCAAAAAGGTACCAAATTGTGTAATATTATTAAAACCAAAAATCATTTGTGAAAAATATATTTCATGCAAGTAAAAAAAATTAAGAAGATTTTTAAATAAAAATAACATTTGCCGATTGGAAATTCCAATTTTGTACCAAAAATACTATCAGTTTTAACAAACATGTACCTGCTGTCAATTGAATAACTTCTACAATCTCTATTGTAATTTTTATAATACATAATTTTTACTATATTCGTAAATACCCTTTACATGATTTATTCTACTAATTAATGTTAAGTTAAATTATTTGTTAATAAAGTGCTATTCAAATTATTTCATTTAATAATATATTTGTTTATTGGTATAACAAATTAAACTATACCAATAATATGCTGCATGCAAAAATTACTAATTCATATTGTAACTTTAGTAAAAAAAACTCGTGAACTAGCAAGAATTACAATATTTTTGACCGTTTAAAGATTACTAAGTACTTCAAATAATAATATTCACTTTAAATATTGAATGATTTATATGAAATATTTTTCTCCGCGTATGAAAATAAAAATTGAAAAAACAATCTTTTTAGAGTTCCGTAGAAAACTAGGAACCCTTATAGTTTCTCCATGTCCGTCCGTCTTCAAAAATTTTGAGATAATAAGATGAAATTTGGTATACGATCGTAGATTAATGACCCAAAAACAAAAATGATAAGATTTTTGAAAATACAAATTTTTTAGACCCCCCTTTCATAAAATGAAAAGTGTTTTCAAAAAAAAAATTTCACCTGCACCATTGAGTGGGGTGTCGTTAGAAAGGTCTCCTAAAATGCAACAAAAAATGTAACAGAAATTTTTAATTTTAACCCTTCGATCACGATGTATTTTCTCTCCAAAGTCATTAAAAAAGCGCCCCCCCCCCTTCTATTTTCTAAACTATCAATTAAAAAAATCTGAAAAAATTCCAGAACGTAGATTTTAATTAGTACTTTCACTGAAAATTATAACGAATATTCTCAAAAATATTTTGGACCCCCCTTTCATAGACTGAAAATTGAACTTACATTTTTTTTCCCACTTACCCTATTGAGTGGGATGTCATTTAATAGGTCTCGTAAAATGCAATAAAAAACGTCAAATAACTTTTTGATTTTAACCCTTCAGTCGCGATATATTTGCTTTTTAATGTCGCTGTCAGAGCGTCCCCCCCCCCCCTCTATTTTCTAAACTATCTATTCAAAAAATCTAAAAAAAATTCAAAAATGTAGCTTTTAATTAGTACTTTCCCTGAAAATTATAACGAACATTGTCAAAAATATTTTGGACCCCCTTTTCATAGATTGAAAAGTGAACTCACATTTTTTTCATTTACCCCATTGAGTGGGGTGTCATTTGATAGGTCTCCTAAAATGCAATAATAAAAGTCAAATGAATTTTTGATTTTAACCCTTCAGTCACGAAAATTTTGAAAAATACTTTTTATAAATCGTAGTGAGAATGACTACGGAACCCTATCATGTGCGTGCCCAACACGCACTTGCCCGTTTTATTTACATTTACATTCTCCAATAATACATAAAAGAAATTGTATCACTTTCAATCTTTTCCATTTCAACTCATCAATTCGTAAACGAAAAAAAAAACTGTTTGAGATACATAGCGTGATTTAACAACTATAATAATTTAAATTAGGTACAAAATTAAACACTCATATACTTTTACTTTACATTTCCAAGATTCTACTTATTTTACGGAAGTCACGAAAAAGAAAGCACTTATACAATAAATAAATAAAGACATAAAAAAAAAAATTACCCAATGGAAATCCGTCAAAAATACACTAATATACACATACAGAACACAATAACACAATATTGACAATTCACACCTGTTTATCACTTTTGACACTTAACACAACTTCAAAATTCTTTCGTCAATAACGAAATTTTTTAAAATATATAAATATAAAAAAATATTTTTTGTTTATAAAAATTAACTATCACCATAATTTAAAAACAAATTAAAAAAATACTATTTCTATAATTTAATTGATAAAGAAATCACAATAAGTCCATTTTTACACAAAAAATCAGGCCAGAAAAATAAGATAATATTTGTTATTAATTTTTAAACAAATAATTCTTACTAAAGTAAAAACTTTCTAAGTCCAGATAGTATTGTTAAATATTTAAATAACTATTGCATACATAAAAAAATACAGTTTAAAGTCCACAATTAATTAATATTATACCCGAACAAAAATATAGTTTAAATAAACACAAAATTATTATAAATAATAATGTCAAAAATCTGGATCGAAATTCAGTAAAGAACGCGGCGCACTACAGACTACAGCACATCTGCCACTGTGTGCACAGTAGAAACGTCGGCCGTCAAGTGTTTACCACGTGTGCTGAGATTTGTAGATCACGGTTAGAATGGAATCGCCCGACTAACAAGTCCTATGTTATTCACAAGTGTTACAAGACGGTTATATCTACATATGTATAGTGGTGGAGGTTACTGAATGAAACTGGAAGTAGAGGCGTAACTAGACGTGCGTTAACCCGGTCGTTGTTTGTTTGTGTTGTCTTTATTCGGTTTGGGCCCGTGTGAATTGGACCGTTCGGAAGATAAACTGATTAACGACAATTTTTTTTTCGGTATTACAATTTTGTTAAAATTTAACTAATATGCATGATGAGTAATTTAAAAAAAACTATTCTATGATGATCTTACGTGTCTCCTATTTCCAAAAAATACTTATTTCTGCAGAAAATAAAGGTATAATCGCAAAAATTGACTCTTTTGAAACTAATTTTGAATTTGACGCCAAAACGCTCGTAGGTTACATTTCAGAGTTGTGACGTCACATTCGTTATATCAAATATTCAGAGTTAGGCAATAAATTAATTATTTTGTGTGTTAAAAATGAATTCCAAAGTATATAAGTTTTAAATAAGGTGTGTACCTAATAATCTTGTAAGAGGAATTGATATTTGTCTATAATAAAAGTCAATCACTTTGACGTTTACTGATGCGTGACGTCATTCTGTCTGATTGGTGTTTCATTTAACATGGTGAATTGCTGTATTTTTTAGAATCTTTTTAACCTATTTCATTAATTTAAATCATAATTTTTATTATACTTTGTTACTGGCACCATGCCTATTTCGTTGGTTAATTTTATAAAAAAAGGCTGTAGCGCTTGGTAGGGGGAGGGAGATCAGGGGTTCAAATATTATGTTTATGTGAAACAAAATTTTGGAATAAAAAATGATTTTTTTTAAATAAAACTATAGATAATTTCCATTATAACAAGGGCGATATCGTAGGACTTCAGTTGAAGACGGAAAATTGTTTTAATAATTTTATGTCGCTTAGGAGCTGTACCCAAAAAATGAAAATTCGGAATTTATTTAAATGGCTATAACTTTTTTGTCAAAATTTTAAAGCATTTTTTTGTGTAGAATTGATTGGTGTATTTGGAATTTTTATATTACTTTTAGTTTCTGAGTTACAAACACTAACTTTAGTTTTTCTTATAGGCCACTAATAGTTGGGTATAGCATATTTGAACGTGTTTTTTCCTCTACTTTACAACGATATGCAACTTGCCATATTTGTTATTATTGAAAAAAATTAAGAACATTTTTTTGTAATAGTTTATTCTTTCAAATATTCATTTGTTATTTATTTATTGTTATTGTTATTTTGTTTAACAATTTTCATGACCTACTCAAATGTTTGTAATAAAATACTTTATAAATTTAATGAGCCATTAGTACCACGACTTATTTTTGAAAATAAATGTGACAGTGACAAGTGATATATCGTCATATAAATAGGGTAAAAATACGTTTAAATATGCTTTAGCAAAAGTGGCTGACAAGAAAAACTAAAGTTAGGGATTGTAACTCAGAAACTAAATTTGAAAAAAAAATATAAATACACCAATCAATTCTAAACTAAAAAGTGCTTTAAGAAATCGTAATCAAAAAGTACCTATCTACTATAACAAAAAAGTTATAGTCATTTAAAGAAATCCCGAATTATCAGTTTTTTGGGTATACCGCCTAAACCACATAAAATTATGAATATTTTTTGGTGTAGTAATACTCACCCCTTTCTTACAAATAATTCATCTCATTTAACCACAAACATTTTTCCCAAAAGTTATTAAAATCGGTGCATTTTTACATTAGTTATTGTGTTAGTCCCTATAAAAATATAAATAGGTAATATGAACAAAAACAATATAGCAATGATAATGGCGCATCTAACCCTATCTATACTCTTCTGTACCTTTGAGTTGGAATTTGTATATATTAATTATTATTATCTTTAGAAATAAACTCAGGCGCAGCACAGATCTAGATTTACAATTTGTGGGGGAAGTAGGGATGGATCATGGTTTGTGAAATAGTTGAAAAAATAATTTTAATAAGTATTTTAAATTTAATTTGCATTAATATTTAAGGTTTAGGGGGGGGGGGGGGTTATGTCTCCTCTGGACCAAAATAAATGAATTTCTATTAGTACCTACTATTTTAATTGATCCATACTAATATTATAAATGCGATTGTAAGTCTATCGTCTGCGACTAAACTTTTTTACGACTAAACTGTTGAATCGATTTTGATAAAATTTGGCCTTTATCTACAGAAGAAAGAACATAATAATAATTTATTATAATAATTTTCCCTATTCTTATAATTTTGTATACATATTATTTCAACTATTCTTAGAATATTTACTATGTAATTATATTTTTTATATAAGAAAAAAAAAATTATTTTACTGGGTGTAATTCTTGCATTAACTTACCTTTTCGTAGATAGTTAAGAACATTCCATCTGTATTTTTTGTCGGTATTTCAGAACCCTACGCTATTAAGGAAGACTCTTTATTGCGTCTACCTAAAAGTTTATCGTGTGTTTATAATTGCACGAAGGTATCTTTATTAATATTCCTTAAAAATTTACATACATTAAAAATGTTTGTTTCCCTGCTAAATACGCTTGTTTTATTTTTTAACATGTTGATTTATATTTTTATTAGCTGCCGTTTTCTTTTTTTAAATTAGTTGAATATTTTATTACGTTGTTAATTAACAGTAATTATGTTTCTTTTGTTTATCGCAAATTTCAATTTAAAAACATGATATTCATATTTTGAAAAAATTTAATTAGATACATAAATTTATTTTACTTGTTTTAATAAAATTATGAAATAATACTTTTTTTGAGAGGTGATATTTATAAAAATTCTTAATTTAATACATTTACTCTTCTATACGATTTGACGTATTTGAATTACATACCGACAGACAGACAAAGATAATGGTGAAAATAGATTCAGGGAAGGTCAAAATGAATAATTCTAACAAAATCTGGAATTCGAAAAAAATCGGCTTTACAATAAATTAAATTACAATTTAAGAGGTTGGCACTATAGAGTGCGGGGCTGGCTTTGCGGGGAACGGTGCGGGTAAGCACTTGTGGATAAACATCGAGTGAAAGTAAGGTCTCTCTCTCTCTCTCTCTCTCTCTCTCTCTCTCTCTCTCTCTCTCTCTCTCTCTCTCTCTCTCCTCTCTCTCTCTCTCTCTCTCTCTCTCTCTCTCTCTCTCTCTCTCTCTCTCTCTCTCTCTCTCTCTGGAGCATGCGAAATCATGTAGATGCATCTCTCTCTTTTTTCACACACACATAATTTTTTAATTAAAAAACGTGGTTCCTAATCATTCTAAAAATTTACAGATATCTTTGTAAATGAATAAAAAATGTATGCTCAAATTTTCATCAAATTCTCTCTGTCACATCACTTTAAAAAGTCTTGCCATTTCTCGAAATTATGCAGTTCTCATAAGAATTCATGTTAATTTGTTTATTTAATAATAATTGTTATTTTTGTATGGTGTTAAATTTCTTAAGCATCAAATTATGGTTCACATTCTATTTTCAGATCGTTTTATATAATAACAAGTAAGGAATTCTTTTGTACTTTAATAATAATATATAATATATACATCAGCAAAGTCAATTTATAAAATTGGCAAATTAATGTAAATATTTTCTTTGAAAAATATTTATAGATAGCACGACCTTCTAGGAAAGCAATTTCTATAACAAGTCCCGTTAAATTCTTGCTTTTAAAGAAGCGACGAATTAATTGATTTGTACTTTGAAACACTTTATACATACATACATAAGAAATAATTAGTTTGTAGAATTGATAAACTATTTATGGCACTAATTAAAAAACTATACAGCAAAAAAATAAAATGTTAAAAGTAAAATTTGTATAGGTATTGATTACTCTGCATGCTATTCAACTTGAAAAAATCAACGTCAAACTATGATTTTTGTTCACTTTACGAGTTTTCCCACTTTACGAACAAATGTGGCAAATTCCTGTATTAAAGTAACGTCAAACTAGTAGAAATAAGATGATTTTTTATTTACAATTGTTTAAACACTCAAAATGAATGAAATATTAAAATTTCAGATTTTTTGATCAACTCGTTTTTAGAAAATTAATTTTAAAGTTCAGTTGTAATACATGGTGTTAAATGGCAGTTGATGAAAATAGAATGTTTAAACATCGAAAAATGATAAAAATCAATTTAAAATACAGTAAGTTTGATTTTAAAATTAAGTATAATGTAAAGTATATTTTTATGTAATTATTTAAACAAAAATTATACCTACGTTTAGATCGTGTATAATTATTAAAAAAAAAAAAAAACAATAGAAACATGAAAAATGTGTGAAATGATTTAGAAATATTTGAAAATAATGCATAATATGGCAACAGCGCTAGCATTGTAAAATGACAAGAAAAAGACACAGGTCGTAGTTTTGGCAACAGCGAACACTGCGTCCTACCCCACTACATGCCCCGCAAAACGAACTTCCCCAACCTCCTTAAAAAGCGTTGAATTAAAAGAAAATATCATAGCCTTCTAATTATTTAACCGTTTGATCTAGAAAGCCGAGGTTTGAGGTAATTATAGAAAATTGTGGATCAATAATAAAGATGACTAAAAAATAAAATTTTTAATGTTTGGCGATTTTTAAGGAGGAAAAATGGCGAAATGCAAAAAAACTAATTCAGGTTTTACATATTTTTTATATACATTTTTTCACTTGGGGGGGGGGGGGATAACTAACATTTCGCCCCAGGCCACAACCTTTCTCAAACCACCACTGAATATCTTTCAGATACACACAGTTCACTCTCAGTATTACGTATAAGAAAATTCCATGGCACCCACGACAGCTTTTTTAAAAAAAAACTACATCCTTCCCAATAATAAATTCCAATGTCGGAAGGTGTAAGTCATCTATAAAACATTCATTTAAAACAATCTTCAATATATTATTAATGTATCCCAATCCAACTAAAAAGTGACAGCAATAAAAAGCAATACATAATTATTATTTTATTTTTAATCTGTAATTGATTCTGAATTATATACATATAGTATATAGAAAACCAGTTTTGTTTTCAGCATACGTCGAACAGTTAATTGGCAATATCCTTTATATCTTGACAGCTACAATAATTGGAAGAATAAGATGTCATTTGATAGTAATAAATAGGTAAATGACTTTGAATAATTAATAATAACATATATGAAGATAGTGCCGAAATACAACAGTTGTCATTTGATTCGACAAATAGTATCTAGGGTTGTTGATAATTTAGATAAAGTATGTTCAATTAATTAATTTTAATGTTCAATGTTAATTTATAGATATCGGCTTTGATGATTTTACAAATGTTTACTGCAAATACTATTGGGTGCAGAATTTTGAATGGGTTTTTTTGTCATTAATTATTGCCGAGCATTATTTAGGGCGATCTTTTCTCTATTATAATTTAAAATTTCATTTTGAAGTTCAATTAAAGACATATTAAACACAGCGGTCGAACGTAACTCTACATTTCAGGCGTAATCTCCAAACTCGACGTCGCTAATTGATTTTTTCACGGGCTCTATTTCAATAACTATTTACGATACATAGTTTTCAAAAACAATATTTTATTCGTATTTTTATCAGCTTTAAGATTTATTAAACTTGTTTTCTTCTAAAACTGACAGCCCCGGTGGTATACCCAAATAACTGATTTTAGACAGCTTTGTAAGCTCCTAGAAAGTTATGCACCCCCCTGTGATGGGGGGGGGGGGGAAGTTATCACCATGTTATATACATTGAAATCTACCAATTTCTTGAAAAAACGTATTCCGTCATTTTTTTCTAGCTCAAATATTATATTGACTGGATTATTAGTAAATAACACTAGTGAGGTTAAATACGCAACCCGTTAGACCCTAGAATGCGGCCCGAACACAGAGTGGTAAAAAAATATTTTTTCATTTCCGTCCGTCTGTCTTCCACCGCGAGATTTCGGCCCCCTGACCACCTAGAGACCTCGGGTTTTCGCTAAATGGTAGGTCTGTGGTTCTAGTTTAGGTCATTTTAAGAATGTTTCCGGTCATGACCCCCCACCCCTTCAAAATTTTTCATATATGGCTTCATGTACCTCGTTGTATTGATTCACGAATCGATTGGCAAGGGTATTTTTTGAGTTGTGTCAAATGGGTTGCGTGTGGGTTTTGATTAATTTTTTTTAGTTGAGGATGTGTAAATGTTTCACTTTACATTCGATTTTTAGCTCTCCTGAAAAATTATCTATCTGTATATAGATTCCTTTTTCTGATCACAATTATTTGGAACCTAAATAATGACATTTTTATTTTCATGTTTTTCTTTTCTATTTAAAACAATATTTTTTCGTATCTTTAATAATATGGCATTAAAAAATAAATGTTATTACTAACCAACAAATATAAATAATATTTTTGTGTATTATTTGGAATAAAAATGAATAAATATGTAAAAATTTTGTTTCGTATTATTTCAGAAATAAAACATAAAATAACAACACGTGAATCTTCTTTATCTCAATAAAAAAACAGTGTATAAATTCCAAAATAAATATAAACAAGAAAAAAAGAAATATATCCCAGTTACTGTTACGAGATTTTCATATCAAATTCACACGCAGAACATACAAACGGGTTTTAACTGTTTACATAAACAAAGGATCGTATTAAGGAAAAAAATAATTTTTTGATATACTTAGTCAAGATCGAAGTCAGTAAATCATAATCAAGAGATAAAAATTTATTAAAGTATAAAGATTAAATCCAACTTAATAATAACTTTCAAATACGTTTTAAGGACTTATGTCAAGCTAGCTAGCACTCTCAAATGAGATATAAAACTTATATCACAGTTCTCTTGGAGTTTTCTAATGACTTTGACAGATTTCGCGCACGCGTTGTATGTAAACACCAACAGTATTAAAACAATTGTTATTCGCGGCGTGCGCGATGACAGCGCCAACTAACGGGTTGACTTTAGTAGCAACTTGGGTGGACTTTGACGTACTAACAAACCAAGGTAAGTAAATGACTAGGTATGCTGACTTGTCTTGACCAATCAGCGCGGACGAAATGACGTCACCACGAAGTTCTTTTTAACACTCTAGATTTCAAATGGTCGCCAACGCTGTGTTTAATATTATGGCAGTTAAAATCATAGATAAATAAAAAAATCAAGTAGGTAGAAAAGAACTTCGTGGTGACGTCACAACTCACAAGTCAGCAAACCTGTACATTTACTAACCTTGCTAACAAACAAATAATTTCAATAAAATATCGTAATATATACATTTAAGACGTTTATTTATGACTATTGGCTATGTGCACGAAGTCTATTAGCGCCGCTAGCGGGTAATAGAGATGGATTGAATGGATTCAACTATTTTTTTATCATTGTTTAATATGTTTAATACCGTGAATTTTTTTATTAAACAAATATCATTTAATTTAGCTGTTTGCATATAATATAAATAGTAAAGCATAAAAGGTACGTAAAAATTATTTATTTTGGGTATATTTTTCTCTTTAATTATGACGTATAATAGAGAAATAATTAATTCGTTTACATTGACAGCATAACCTCAAATTTTGGCGCCGATAATTTTACAATATTGCTCACCACGAACACTCGCATCATTATTTCTAACTCCACCCCCTTGCACATAGTCTATAGTGGGATTAACCATGTTGACCTTTCTATTTTCAGTTAAAAACGAGCCTATTTAAAATGACAGTTAGTCCACCCAAAGTGTTATTTTTTGCCACGTTGTGCGCTGTGATCGATTTCGTTTCCCCCACTACCTACTTTGCACCCAGCGAATATTATGAAAATTATTTTATACGGCCAGAGTCGCCAACTGTGTTACAATACGTTAAAGTATCACTGCTCTAAATCCCGTAGCAAATCTATAGATACTATAACAAAATTAATAACCTCATTTGTGAGTGCTAGCTAACTTGCAAATTTGCTAGCGCCTTTATGATATCGGACATTAGACAGAAAAAAACTAGGGTCGCTTGCCATACGAGGTTGACTTAAATCCGTATAAGACAATAACACTTTAATTGGAAAATGAAGAAGACATAAGCTCCGAAGAATGTTTACAAATAGTGATGAAGTGTAAAGCTAAAATTGGGACCCTATGTAAATAAGACAATCATTTGTATAAACTTGGATATCTGGGAAACTGGATAAAAAGGACATCTTTTTTAAGAAGGTTTCACTGTATACTCATCTTGCGTTTTAACGACGGGCCAAACGCTCGGATTAGGGACCTTCCCCTATCCCCACCATAATACCACAAACTGCTATGTATATTTCTGCACGAAATTTAAATTCATTAAAGTCGGCATTCTCTTGACGTTGTTAATCCAAGCGGTTGAATTACCAATCGAGCGGTGAGAGTATATGATTTGTCGATAATATAACCCTACATAATTTTGAAACGTCTTAAATTTGACTCCACCTGTTAGAATCTCTCAGCCCAATCCTGTGTATAAACATACGAATTTATTCATTCTTTCTTCAGAGAAAACATTGACCATTTCCTTAAACATTTCGTCTTTTGTTCACATAACTACACAATCGCTTAAAGTAAACATCCGGTAACGTAATATAGCTGTATTATTTACATATACTACGCTCTTCCAGTCATTGTTAATAACGAGTAATGTTGAGGACGCCTTATATTCTATTACTATAAGAATAAGATTTATTTACTGTCGAGAAAATGCGCAATTTACAGATGAAAAGTTTTAGAACATTGTTTACAAAAGTCTGTCTTTTTAAATAAGCTTAACATGAATTAAATATCTCTAAAAAATATAGTTTCATTTTCATTCAGATTTGTTTTTATTACGCCAACATATTTTTCTGTTATAAAATAATCTTTCTAAATTAATTTAAATGTTAGACTACATATTGCACCCCCGCAAAAAAGTATCACAATTCAAAAAATAGGTATAGTTTTGAGGAAATTGGAATAAATGAAATTATAACAATTTAGGTAAATCAAAATTGTAAAGGTAGTATAAGAAAAGGACTGATACACAGTATTTAATTTAAATATTTCAGTATTCTTGTGATGTTTGAAAAATAGTAACTATTAAAACGCTTTGCGATTAAGTATTTAAAAAAATAAAATAAAAAATGTAACATTTTTTTTAGAATATGCTAGTTTTGACGGTAGGTACACGAAGTAGATTAATGACAATTTTTAGTAGAAATATACATGAGTCATATTAGGTGGAACAAACTTAAACCGTTGATTGAGAAAAATATTTCAAGCAAAAAAGTTCATATAAACATATGTCCGGAAACTCTTCGTGAGGGAACTACAGACTCCCAAAGATTTCGACTAAAATTGGTTTTTATTTAATATCTGGAGAACCCATTGTGATACAGCAATGAAATTTAATACCTGGATTAGTAATAATACGTGTTATCGATTTCCAGTATCAAACAATAGTTATTTAGACCAGGGATGTATGGGGCCTGTGGGCCCTCTGATTTTTATCTAATATTTTTTTGTTCTTCACTTTTTTCCTATGTTTGGTATTTTTATAAGGTCATATGATACAAAACACACATAAATATACTTTGTTATGTTGTCATAAGATCAACCGTTTACGAGAAATAAGATGTGAAAGATAGTTTTGCAGAATTTAACTTAATACGGATGTTAAAAATTACACAAAATAAATTTATATTCTTGTTCTATAATTAAAAACAAGAATAAATGTGTATGTAAATATACCTAAAAAATGCATCCTTAACAACAGATAACAATTTTTAGTTTCGTTTTTTAGTCAATTAATAAAGCACGAATTAAAGTAATAAAACTGGCTATAATTCTATGAGGAGTCATATTAGGAGGAATATTTACACCAACTATTTTTCTTATTTTTAGTACTAGAACAAGAATATAAATTTATTTTGTGTAATTTTTAGCATCCGTATTAAGTTAAATTCTGCAAAACTATCTTTCACATCGTATTTCTCGTAAACGGTTGATCTTATGACAACTTAACAAAGTATATGTATGTGTGTTTTGTATCATATGACCTTATAAAAATACCAAACATAAGAAAAAAGTGAAGAACAAAAAAATATTAGATAAAAATCAGAGGGCCCACAGGCCCCATACATCCCTGGTCTAAATAACCATTGTTTGATACTGGAAATCGATAACACGTATTATTACTAATCCAGGTATTAAATTTCATTGCTGTATCACAATGGGATCTCCAGATATTAAATAAAAACCACTTTTAGTCGAAATCTTTGGGAGTCTGTAGTTCCCTCACGAAGAGTTTCCGGACACATGTTTATATGAACTTTTTGCTTGAAATATTTTTCTTAATCAACGATTTAAGTTTGTTCCACCTGATATGACTCATCCTGTATAGTAATTTGGAATCATTCTACATATTTATCTCAAATATGACATTTTTTGAGTCGTGACATTTTTTTGTGGGGTTGCGATATAGTAAGAGTTATTCAAATTGAAATAAGCTTAACCCATTATGTTGCGTAAACGAAACATTAAAAAAAAGTGTTTTTTTTAATTTTTTATTGATGAAATGACTTTTTTTGCTGCTAACATCGTCGCACAAACTGTTTTAAACTATTCCACACTAAGTAATAACTTCTGATTTTCCAACGTTTCGTAAACGCAACATTTTGTAAAAAAAACATGATTTTTTTTACTTCAGAAACAGTTATTTGAGTATATATTTAGTAATAAAATGCAGTTAAAACTCTTAAAACATCAAATTAACTTTATTTTCTACCCTTGATGAATGGGTTAATTAATAGAAGATTTTGGATGTTAAATCAGAAATAAGCAAATGTTTTTATACTTAAGGAGGTTGACACTATAGGTTACTGGGTTGGTGACGCGGGGCACGATGTGGGGAAAGCACCTGTGGATAAGCATAGCTTGAAGGCAAAATGTGTCTCTCTCTGGAGCATGTTAAATCACATAGATTCGTCTCACACTCTCTATTTTTTCACACGCTTATCATATTTTAATTAAAAAACGCGGTTCCTAATCATTCTAAGAATTTACAGATATCTTTGAAAATGAATAAAGAATGTATGTTCAAATTTTCATCAAATTCTCTTTGTCATATCACTTTGAAAAGTCTAGTAATGTATCGAAATTAAGCAGTTTTAATAAGAATGCATGTTAATTTGTTTCAATGATTTTTTTAAATATAAATGTCTTGTTATTTTCAAAATTTCATCGAAATCTCTCTGTTATTTTCTGAAAACGAATTAAATAAATATAAGTTAAAACTTTCGAACTATACTTTATTCCTTCACTGTTTTGTAAGTAAGGACAACTTCACGTCAACTTGTTCATGTTGAAAATAAAAATGTAAACGGTAAATAAAAATAACATGAACGCCCGTTCCTACAAGTAGAATGTTTAATTTCAGTTATTGCTTTACTGACTGGAACTTTAGAAAAACAACCTCATACCATAGACTAGAAACAAGGTAAAGTTTATAGTTTGTTTATTTATTTGAAATATTTTTGTTTTTAATACAGTAAAAGTTGTATTTTAAACTAACTTCAAAACAGGAGATTTTCAAATCGACAATATACAAATCTTTTTTATGTATGTTTAGGCATAACTGGAACACTTTTGCACAGATTTTGACTTTTATTTATTAGAAAAAAAATACTCTCAATTTAACTCCCGTATATTTTTTTTTCAAAATCTCACTACAGAAGGAGGGTTTTTTCAATTTTGCTGTATATATTTTTTATGTATTTTCGAACATAACTCCGACAAATATACATCTATTCGGTTAATTTTTTTTGTTAGAATGAGTTTATTTTCGAGGTAGTTACATACATATAAATTTTATCAGAATTTGACCATGGACTTTTTAAATACGCAACTCAAAAAGAAAATAAATAAAAAACTTAAAAAATAAATAAATCAAACTGACTTCAAAAATATAAATTTAGCTATTATGTATTTTTTACCTGTGTGACCGAATTTTCTCTTTAAGTGTAGCTTTTCTTTGAGGAGTTTTTTTTTTTAGAAGTTATATTGTGATTGTAGTTTTTAAGTTAAAAAAATATATTTTTTTAATACAGTTTGAATACGATTGTTTTAATTTTAGTGTTGGCAAATTTTGAAACAAATATGAGGAACTTGCACAATTAAAAAATAATAATTTCAACAAAAGGGGGGTTGATAAAAAATGTATTTTTTGTTCTGGGGGTCCGAAAAATTATCTTAGAGTATTGATGTTTTAAAGTAATGTTAGGAACAACTTTCAAAATTTTGGAATTAAACTAAAAAAACTTTTTTTTAGTTTTATCAGAGCAGTTTTTATTTTAATTGGGAAATATTTTGAAACAATGTAGTACAAGTACAGTAAAATTTGGCACAAGTTTAAAAAATTTGATCTCAACAAAAGTGGGGTTAATTTCACACATACATATATTTTTTAGTGGTCTTCAGTTTTTTTTTTGTATATTGTTAAATATCACTAATTTTCAGTTTCTCCCATTTATATTAATACAGGATGTTTACTTTTCATTTGTTAAAAAATACATTTTGTTTTCAATTATTTTTATAAATATTTATTTATAAAAATAATATATTTCTGTTCTTATATTGATTTATTAAAAATTATTTTTAAACTACATCCATCTTGCAATTCCAAACGAAAACACACCCACATAGTCTATATTAGCGATTTCCAAACTAGGAGGCACATACTAGTGCAAAGGGAGGTGCGAAAAGTTTAACAGAAGTGTAATTTTCAGAAATAACATTAAAATGTATAAATTAAAAAATATATTTTCTTATACATAAATAAAAGTAATATTTTTTTTTAAATATATTATTTGTTCCTGAAAGGCACGTTACTGTTTTGTTTTAGACTTCGTTAAAAACGAAAAACTGACAGAAATAGTATGCGATACTTCGAACCAAAAAATTCAGAGTGAACACTTAGTTTTGGTAGAATCGAAATGAGGAATATAATACTCTTTTATTTTTTGTATTAAAACATTTTATACCTATTAAAAAGGTGTCTATTATTTTTTTAAACAAAGGGAGGGGGCGGAGCAAGATTACATTTTTTAAGGAAGGCGCAGTTACATAAAGTTTGGAAACCGCTGGTCTATATATTATAAACATACATACATGACTTGAATACTGAAGACTTGTATACATACATAGAAGGAAGGAAGTAGATATTTCCTTTAAGAAATCAGCAACACCTTGATACTAATCCTCCCCCTAGAGTGCGTTCTAGTTGACCGCACGTCGACACCTGTCCGGCATTAGTGACCGTTGAGCGTACCTGGCCTTGACGCGTTGCTGCTCACCTGCCGTGAATCGCACAGATTCACTTCTCTGTTGTTCGATTTACAATCGATCAAATGCCGCCAACAAATACTCGCTTTGTAACCGGAGAGTTTGTGTTGTTGTTGTAGTGGAAATTGTAGAATTTTGGGAATAAGTGTATATATTGCTACGGTATCGGTAATATGATATTGGAAATCGATTAAAAAAAATATTTTTTTTATTAAGTTGCGAAAATTTATGAGATCTCGTTATTTACTTTTAAATTATTATTAATAAATTACTAAAAACAAGGTGCAACTGAAATTTTTGAGAATTCAGTAATAAAACTTGTCGGAACTTTCTTATACGTCATACTAAAAATTTACAGATTATTTTTAGTATTATTTGAACGATTCCCTTCGTGGGTTGCGCTAAAAATAAATAGGTAACGCATTAGTTATAGAAAATAAGGTTCTTTACAGTTCTTAAAAAAATTAGGAACTCTTCTGTTTTTTGTCTGTCTGTCTATCTGTCACAGCTCTCCAATTATCTGATTTACCTATATACATA
Source organism: Sialis lutaria (assembly GCA_949319165.1). Classification (NCBI taxonomy): domain Eukaryota; kingdom Metazoa; phylum Arthropoda; class Insecta; order Megaloptera; family Sialidae; genus Sialis; species Sialis lutaria. The sequence continues at coordinate 22,722,706 of OX439241.1, forward strand.
CTTATTAAATTAAGATTAAATGTGATGATTTAAAGCAGCGGTTCTTAAACTTAACTGGTGTAGAGACCCCCTTTTTAACAATTTTTTTGTCAAGACCCCTCCCTCCCCGACAGAAAAACAATGAAGGTCGTTAGATACTAATTAAACACTGGTAAATAGAAATGTAAAAGTACTTTAATTTATACCAAACATGACTCACGGACTCCTGGTAATAATTCAGTAGACCCCCAGCGGTCTGCATACCCTAGTTTAAGGACCGCTGATCTTAAGACAGAAATGATGAGATTTTTTAAAAATATATTTTTTTTGGGGATCCAAAAAATACTTTTCTATGGCTCTATGGGAGAAAGCCCCATAGACTGAAAAAGTGGTCATTTTTTTTAAAATTTATATAGTCTTTAGACAGTTTTCCTAAAATGCAACAAAAAGTGTATATAGACCTTTTGATTTTAGATCTTCAGTCACGAGATCTTTGCTTTCAATTTTTTTTGGGGATAATCTACAGGCTGTTTGGTTCGGCGATACAAATATTTTGAAGGAAGGTAGAATGAGTCATTTGGAAGATCAAAATAAAATTGATGAATAACAAAAACAAAACATGGCTGCAGGTTAACATTTGAAAACTTATAAAACTTGGATAAAATTAATTCTATAAAAAAATATTTTATAAAATCTAGCACACTTACAGATGTTCAAATGGTTTTAAAAAGTACTCTATTTTATACCCTTTCGTAAAACATACCGTATCACCTACATGAATGGGCTACTTTTGTGAAAAAAAACGTACATTTATCCGAGAATAAGTAAGATTTTTACATTTTTCCAGTGAGTTGATCTTAGTATGCTAATCTTAATAAGTCGTAAAAAAATGGGATGCGATACTTTTTAAACTTTTTTTTCTATTCCTTGGACAGTGTAACACCTACTCATGTGCAAATGATTGAAAATGATGATCCTGTCAAACTAATAATGATTTTTTGTCGGTTTGAAAAAGATGGGCTCTTTAACATTTGAATTGTTGCCATTAATATGTATAAATCTGGGTTTTCTCAAAAATTTACTAAAAAGGCCGATATAAAAAAACTGTAGCACTTTGTATATAGGTATATTTGCTTAAATAACTTCCAAATGACTCATTCTACCTTCCTTCAAAATATTCGTATCGCCGAACCAAACACCCTGTATAACTATTCTAAAAGAAAATTTATATAAAAACTCATTTTCTTTTGAATTAGATACTAATTTGCTTTCTATTTATGATTAAAATCATTACGAAGTTTGTGTGACTTATAGTTGCAAAGTACTACGTCACAGAAAAGGAAACATTTTTATTTATCCACCTAAAATATAAAATATTGATCACTTGGTTTTCTGTACAGTTTTTATTTCTTTACTAATTAAATTTAGACTTGTGTAAACAAGGACTCAATATATTTTCTCATCCCAGGAAAAAATTGTAGATCTGCAGAGATCTACTAAGATCTCGACAGATCTCCATTTTGAGACATATTTTTCACTGGTTTTTGATCTGTGGAGACTTGCAAAAATCTACAAAGATCTTTAGAGATCTTTGTAGATCATTTTAGATTTTTTTAGGTCATTGTAGATCTTTGCAAGTCTCAACAGATTAAAAAAACAGTGAAAAATATCTCAAAATTGAGATCTGTCAAGATCTGAGTAGATCTCTGCAGATTAACAATATTTTCCGGGGATACCCGGTAAAAAAATAAAAAAAACATATGATTATTTATTTTTTATATACATTCATGTTACTTACCTTTCTATCTCAAATCTACGCTGTAAAATATTATACCTATATGTAATATTATACGACATTTGATTGAAATAAAACTATCTGCAATGTTTGGATTCCACCAGACCGCCTTTGATCCGAGAACTTCAAACAGCTGTCGTCTGGGCCCTTGAGGGTACCTCCTTAGGTTCAGGGAACTGTCACCGGTGTCGCTACTGTTTGCGAACATACGCAAACAAACTGTTGGGTAGAGGAAACTGTATACTTACATACTTGTAATTATTTTATGAATTGTTTAAATATTAGTACGCATTTCACTCACGACTGGGTTGACAAGTAGACCGAAAAATATACAGGGTGATTTGCAACTAGTGTAAAAAAATTAACAGTAGATCGAGGACGTTATTTTAAGCAAAAAAGTTTGTATGATTATGTGTCCGAAAATTCTTGATGAGGAAGCTACAGCCTTTCAAAGATTTTACTTAAAATAAGTGTATATTTAACAACTAAAGAACCCTTTGTGGTACAGTAATAAAATTTGATACCCAGTTTAGCATTAATACGTGTCATCGATTTCCAGTATCAAACAATAATAATTTAGACCAGGAGTGTATGGGCTCAACGGGCTCGCCGATTTTTATCAAGTATTTTTTTGTTCTTTAATATTTCCCTGAGCTGGGTACTTGTAGAAGATTATATGTCACAAAACAAACAAAAATATACTGTATTAATCATATAATATTATTATAAGACCTACTTTTTTGAGAAATATTGAGAAAAAGAAAGTATTGCAGAATTTTACTTAATACGGATGCTTCAATTTATACAAAGTAAGTTTATATTCTTGTTCTATGATTAAAAATAAGATAAAAATTTGATATAAATATACCTCTAAAACTGCATTTTTATCAACAAATATACATTTATAGTTTCATTTTTAACATGATTTTTTAATAGTTATAACCTGCCAGAAGTCTATGATGACGAGAATTTTACTATCTTTTTTCTTATTTTTAATCATAGAACAAGAATATAAATTTATTTTAGGTATTTTGAAGCATCCGTTTTTAGTACAATTCTGCAGTACTTTATTTTTATCAATATTCCTCGAAAACGGTTGGTCCGATAATAAATGAACAAAGTATATTTTTGTGTGTTTTGTGTCATATAATCTTTTACAAATACCCAACTCAAGAAAAAAATAAAGAACAAAAAAAACTTGATAAAAATGGGTGGACCTATTGGTCTCATAGACCCCTGGTCTAAATTACTATTGTTTGATAGTGGAAATCGATAACTCGTATTAATTAATACTAATTAATGCAAAATCTTTGAAAGGCTGTAGCTCCCTCACGAAGAACTTTCGGACAAAGTTCACACACGGTTTTTTGCTTAAAATAACATTCTCGATCTGCTGTTAAATTTTTTTACACTAGTTGTAAATCAAAATTTGACAATTACCTCCTCCCCCCCCCCGGCTAGTTCTTAAAATGTATGAAAAAAATGTATATCTTTATAAAAAAATTGTTTTCGTATTATAGAAAAAAATAATTTGTCTATGAGTTAAAAAATGTGATCAATGTAAAAAAGCGACATCGATTTGGTTACGATAGAGGTTGGTTGTTAATATGGTAATTATTTACCAATATGGAAATATCCACGTTTATCTTATTGATAAATGTATATTATTACTAACAATGTTCTTATCATGGTGAAAATTTTGTTTCGTATTGAAAACATATTTTAAATACAAAAAAAATACTTCATAAATGACATCACTGAATTTACTATATCGAAAATAGCACTTTCACTCTTTGGGTGGTGTAAAAAATATTCACATTGATAAATATTTATTAATACAACCATTATGTTTAATCTATTTGAGAGTTTCGTTAGTTGGTGTAATAAATTATTTATTAATTTGACAAATGAAAAGATTTTTAGATAAACATGAAGATATATTTTTCAAATGAATGAAATATCCTCAATAAGATTTTTTTAATTATTATATTGAGGAAATATTGTTATATTAACAAAATAAATTTATTAAGCATTTTTCCATCTCAAATTTCCAATATGATCGAATTTTTTTTTCGGTGTGAAGAAATTCTTTTTTTTTACTTTTCGAATTTTCCTAACTTTTTTTAAAGCGGATCAAATTAGAAAAAATGTTGTAGATAAATGTTGTAGAGAACATTATTGTCTATGGCTTATATTCTTATATCATATTAATTTTTTTATCATTTATCAGTGTATAAGAAAGTCTCGCGGCACTCATAGAAGTTTATGTAAATTAATGAAAATTTTTCGGTATTATGTCAAATTGTCCTAAAAACCTATAGACTGAGATGAGGCTGACAGTTTTAAATCAGAAAAGAGACTTATGTCCACAAAATTTGCTAGCTAGTTGTGATAGTATCTCTGGATTTGCTATGGAATTTATAACAATGATACTTCAACGTATTATAGCACAGTTATAATAACTTTCATAATATCACCACTGTTTTAATACCTTTGGTATTTACATACAACGCGTGCGCGAAACTTGTCTTCATGAAACTTCAATGAAATTTCTATCATATAAATTTGATACCTCATTTAAGGGGTTAGATGTAGTCAGAATTTTCAAGAAATCGATTTTTGTTTTTTGCATTTTTGGAAGCTGCTACAACAGCTGAAGAACTATTTTATGGCCCAGGAATAGTTAACTTGGTGTAAGTAATTAAATAATACGTATATTACTTTACGTAAATTGAGTGTAAAACTTTAAATGCGTTTTTCTCAAAACTATTTTTATTGAACTGGTGACCACTGTAGCTCGAAAACCGCTCGGTAGATTTTAATGAAATTTATACAGCTTTTTGAAAACATGAAAAACTAGTGCCTGATCGAAGGATTTTTGTTTTGTTTTTAATTTCGATTTGTTATAAACAATTAACTGTTGGTTTTTTCCCGAAAATCTTGAAAAAAAATTCCTGAGGCTGCCATATTGTTAATTTAAGAAAGAAAAAAAAAGCTTCGATCAGGCACTAGATTATCTATTAATAAAACTAATTTTTTTTGTCCGATTGAATTTGGATGAATCTCCAAGGATAAGTGATGGTCACCGCAAGGAGCTTCGGTTGGAACTGGATCAACACAAACAGCCATTACTTTTAAAATTATTAATTTTTTTTTTCTAAAATTTCTGTCAAGTCAAGTCGAAACCTTATTTAATGATGCTTTTTACTTTTATAAAATAAAATAATTTACTGGCAAAAAAAAAATTATTTAAAATTGTCATTTTTTCATGTCTCTGACTACACCTAACCCCTTAAGAGTGCTTGCTAGCTTGCAAATTTGTTAATCCCGTCTCGTCTTGATTGAAATATACTTGATATGATAAATATTTTCCAAACAAAATAATAAAAATTAACAGTATTTAAAAAAACAATTTACCTACATATTGACATAATTCTAGCTTACCATATTATAAAAAATGATTACTAATGGCAACATTAAATTTAACCTTTTTAATTAATCATATATGTACAAGTAGGTATGATATATAACGAACATACATAAAATACTATAAATAAATAATTTTGATTGATCTTTAACATTTTTTTCTACATTTCAACTGATATATAACCTATCATTATATTAACAACGAAAATATTTTTGATACTGTAGATACGCAATTTAATTATATATAATCATGACATTACTCCTCATTATCTATAATATATCCGTTCTTACCATAATTACTTCAGAATTTCTCGTGTTATACGAATTATATTCATATTGTTTTATGTAGGTATGTACGTTAAAAGTTTCACAAATTTATTTTCCAGCAATTAGCAGTTTTCTAATAATCTTGTTATAACTGAATTACGAGAAATATAGCGAATTATTAAATTAATGTTTTTTAATAATTGAATTATGTTGGTACATGCAAAAGTTTAACTTTTTAAATGTAGGTTTGGGTTAAAAAAATTAATTTAGTTTTTTTTTTCGTATTTGTATCGTTTATAATAATAATAAAGTACAGTCGAAACCGGTTATAACGACATCGGTTAATACAACGTACCTATCGGTTTTAACGACTCAAAATAAAAGTCCGACTGAATCTCATATAATTGCCTTTTTACCAGTTATTACGACTATTCGTTTTTTACGACCAATATGATCGGTTCCTTCGATTTCGTTATAACTGGTTTCTACTGTCTTTGCATTATTTCGGTTTTTACAACTATAGGCTTTTACGACCAAATATGACTGATCCCTTCGCTGTCGTTATAACTAGTTTCGACTGTATTTATAAACAAACATTATTATATTTCGTGTATATTTCATTACGTGAAAAGTATGTGTGATCTTTTGCGTTTTTTGAAATTTAAATTTAGTTTTCTTATATACAGGGTCCTCCAAAAGTGCGTCCGGCATTGTTTTACGCCCAAACTATTGAAGATAGAGAGTTAGGATAAAAATTTTACTATATATATCGACCCTAAAGAATTTCAGGAAAATATTTTCAACCCCCTAAAACCGCTCCTTGGAGGGTAGTTTGAGGGGTACATGCCCGTTTCTCAGTAAAATCAAATGGAATGGTATATCAAAAAGTACATATTTGTAAAGATAATGAAAAAATAAGAAACTTTCGTAAAACAAAAAGTTTCATACTTTCAATTGTTTAAAAAATATGACGACTTGTTATCAAATTTTAGAGTTTTACTCAAAGTGCTCTAACTTCGTTAAATATGTATGAAATTTTATTATTATTTTAAATTTAGAAAGTAGAAATAATGAACTTTGTAAAGATGTATGATTATTTGAGATTTTAATAGTTTAAAGTGTCATACTCGACATACCAAAAATTGAAAAGTTCAATTAGGGATAATTCAAAATTTTTAAATACAATGATATATCAATTAGTACTTTTTCTTAAAGAAGATATGTAAATAAACAGTTTTTGATAAAAAAAAAATTAAAATTAAAAATTTTAATTTTCAGTTTTCAATTTTAAAATTATAATTTTAAATTTTAAATTTCCTTAACAAAAGTTGTTTATTTACATATCCTTTTTAAGAAAAAGTACTAATTGATATACCGTTGTATTTGAAAATTTCGAATTATCCCTAGTTGAACTTTTGAATTTTTGATATATCGCGTATGACACTTTAAACTATCAAAATCACAAATAGTCATACATCTTTACAAAGTTCATTATTTCTACTTTCTAAATTTGAAAAAATAATAAAATTTCATTAATTTTTAACGAAATTAGAGCACTTTTAACGAAACCCTAAAATTTGAGAACAAGTCGCCATATTTTTTAAACAATTGAAAGTATGAAAATTTTTGTTTTACGAAAGTTTCTTATTATTTTATGATCTTTACAAATATGTACTTTTTGATATACCATTCCATTTGATTTAACTGAGAAACGGGCATGTACCCCTCAAACTACCCCCCAAGGAGCGGTTTTAGGGGGTTGAAAATATTTTCCTGAAATTCTTTAGGGTCAATATATATAATAAATTTTTTATCCTAAAACTCTATCTTCAATAGTTTGGGCGTAAAATAATGCCGGACACACTATTGGAGGACCCTGTATAATACCAATTTGTGTTGCTATTTCTACGTATTTTTTTAAATGTTGTTTTTTTATGAAATTCACTTTGGTAATGCTAATATAGTTTCTACTTTCATTAAGGGGTTACATACAGTTAGAAGGCCAAAAAAAAAATTTTTTTCAAGAATTTTTTAAGAGAAGACTTTTATAATTTATCAAAATAAAAATTTGTACACATATTATGGTAACTTTCAATTATATTTTAACATTTTTTATTTCTAAAAATAATAATTTCGAAAGCAGCTACAGCGGTTCTCCAGGAGGTCTTTTAAAAAAAGGCGCCTTGCGGTGACCACTATATCTCTGGACTGCATCTTTTAAAATAAAAACCCAAACCGATTTCTTTAATGTAATGTATAATCTTGTACCTACTTAATCGAAGGAATAAGCAAAATAATTTTTATTTGACAAAATGGCGGCTTCTCAAAAAAAAATATATATCGATTTTCGACAAAAATTTGACCTTAAATTGTTTATAAAAAAATAAATATTTATCGGTGAGATAAAACCTTCGATTAATTACTAAAAAATATTCTTAAGAAACTTGTGTTAAAATTTGAGATTGATCGGTTCAACCGTTTCCGAGGAATAGTGGTCACCGACTTTAAAAACACAGATTTGAGAAAAACGCGCTGCCGCTCCGGCCTCCTACTCTCAAACGCTCTGAGACGTCTTTACAAATATGCGTGTAACTTCTAATATAATCGCCGTATTAACTTGAAATTTTTTGTGTGTATATTTAAATATATGTACATTACGAAAATGAAAATAAAAATTATTTTTTTTGAAAATTCTAACTGTATGTAACCCCTTATGGCTTTAATGGTAATATATAAAAAAGTTCAGATCGAGAACTTGAAGGAAATATCCATTATGAATATATTTTCAAAACAATATAGTTGGTTTTAAGACGCTTTAAGTAAAAAAATCAGAAGGATGAAAAATTTATATTTAATATTATATTAACGAAGAAAGCTTCATGTTCTTGAAAACGATTTATTTTTTTTACTTTACATAAAATATTACGATACGGTTTAGTTACATTAAATTTATAAGCTGAAAGAGGCTCGTAAATTTCTAGCATAGGAACATGCAATAGGATATGGAAGTGAGGGGGGGGGGTATATTTATATAGATATAAAATTATTAACGCTTTGAATAAATATTACCCTACTTTCCGAAAAATCGAATTTAAATCAATTTAAAAAAAAAACAATCATCAAGTTGAATCGCCATTATTGTGACTATTTTTAACAAAGATATGATGAAATGAATTTTACTTATATTTTAATATTTTTAAAGAGTATAAAAAACTAGGTACTTATATATAAAAAATGTAGTTTATTATAAATTTACAACACATATGCGTGCCCGTGTGTGCGTGCCTGTGTGTGTGTGCGTACGTGTGTGTGTGTGTTCTATTATAATATGGCGTGTGTAGAGAGTGGTAGTGTTTAAGTTCAGTATACCCTGTTCAAACTAGACTAATTTCGGGCCGACCACAGTAATTAGCATTCAAGCAATCCAGAATAAATTATCCGTGTAAACTAAGGTGGCTGTTCTCACGACTTCAACGCGGTTTGTTTGAAAAATTATATACACGTGAGCAGTGGCGTGCGACATAAATATATATAATAAATGCATTGTAAGTGATTTCGATACGTGTTATGGTTAGGGATGCATCATGGGCGTCCGTTGAGGAGGGGGGGGGGGGTAAATGGGGTACTCCTTCCCTCTGGAATATTACCTAATCTAACACATTTAAGGTATCGCAACAGGAATATCTTGTTTTTTTTTTTAATTAACTAAAAACGCAATTTGTTATTTTTTTACTAATGAAGATCAGCCCAGTTATCAACGATTTTAATAAAACAAAATAACGTTTATAATTTTTTGCAGATTCATGATTGACTAGGAAAAATACATAGTATATTTTTAGTGATATGAAGTAAAATAAATAGAAATATCTAGATATTTAATAATTTTTTACTCAAAAACTATCATTTTTTAAGAAAAATCAAGTAGCATAAAGTACTTGTACTTTGTACTATTAGGGTGGCCTTTAATTTACTTATTTTCGAATTTCTTTAAGGTCACACCCCACATTTTCTTAAAGGTTACGAAAAAAATAATGTATACAAAATTTTAAAGTGATTGGATATTATTAACACGTGCCACCGAGCGATCGAATATTAACACGTAAAATGCATTTGATTTTTTCAATTTTTCTTTAAACAGCTGTATCTTTGTGAAAATTGAATGGATTTTGATGTTCTTAAACGTCATTTCATTTAAGTTAGCAGTGGTTGCTGAGGATTTAACAGTAGGAATCGTTTCTTTTTTTCAGTTTGTTTTATTGAAAATTTACGTTTTCAGAAAAAATTGCATGCAAAAAATAAACTATAATCTGCAAAATGGGTTTACATTTGGAGACAAAATAAAACCTATAACGGTTCAAATTTAACTAATGTCGATTTTAAGTACCTTCGAAATAATGAAATTTTTGTGCAAAGCCCCCCCCCCCCCCCTTCCCCATAGGAGGCTTTACAGCCCCCCACCACCACCACCGTAAGAAAGTGGGAACTCTCTTTAAAAAAAGGGGGGGGGGCTTTTTTTAGAAAAAAGTTTATTTTAAACCGAACGAGACCAAGACGAGATAGCTTCATTTTCCATGAGACTGCCAGTTTTACTTTACTTACTCTCGTCTCATCTCGTGTATATTTCTAATAATAAAGTGAGTAAATTTATTTAACCACGCCACTGCGCTCAGCTACCAACACAATAATTTATTTTGAAATATAACCCAGGTTTTTTTGTAAACGGCTTATTAAAAAATTGGTTTCTGTAAAAAGAGTTGTCGTAAAATAATAGTTTTCTTTAGTCCATAGTCAATTATTATAAATGTTTCGGAATATTTTACTATCTTTCAAATTACAACTCTATTTTTTTGTATATTTAATGACCATTACAATTCATTAATTCTTACTGTCTGTCTTTAATTTTGGTCAGGGTTTTTTCTGATTAATGCAATTGTTATTGTCTAGTACTAGTGGACCCCTTGGGGGTATACGTAAGTTTAAAAAAGGTCTATAGTATTCCAGGGGTCAGTTGGGGTTCGATGATATTTTTTTCTTTTTTTGCTTTCCAATAATATTTAGCTATACATAAATACATATATACTTAAAAATAGCCTGTTTTCAAATGCTTGTTACTTGGTCAAAAATTGACTTTTTTTTAATTCGTTCAATATCTTTTCATTTTTTAACTTTTTTATGTAATTTAAAAAAAATTGAAAAAAGCATAATTTGAAACTTGTCGCAGAGTGCATTTATGTAGAAAATAAAATTTTCAAATAACTTGTTTGCAGAGAATTTCAATAGGTACCTTGAAATCGGTATAATGGATTTTTCTATCACAATTTTAGTTAAAATCAGGAAAAAATAATTTAAATTAACAAAGCCGGAGTAATTTTGGTGGTACAGAAAATAAAATAAAATGTAAAATAAAGCTTAACTTATTGTTAACATCTTTCAGATTATGTATTGCAAGTTGCAAGAATAGACTTGAATGAATTTCATAAAAATATTCTATCTTTAAACAGAGTAGAAAAGTTAACCCTCCGTGTATCAGGTGGCTAAAAATCTCATCCCATACTAGGTGGGGTATAACATACTCCAAAATATAAAAGTGATAAAATTATCTTCTTTTTTTATTTTGGTGGAATTAAATATTTGGTAATTATAAATACATATTGATAATTATGTTTAATTATGTTTAATGTAAAACTCAGAGTAAAAAGTATGTATTAAAACATTTTTATTATAAAAAAACACAATTTCTGTTATTCTTGTTTAACAATCATTTTCTTATGTATTAATTTTAAATGGCACTTTTAATTATCACAACCGCTTTAATTTAACAAACTACAAGATATTTTCTAATAATTAAACATAAAATAAACACAGGAAAATATATTTTAATTGAGATCATCGGTGTTCAAGCTACCACAGTCCTGACAAAAAAAATCAATATGCTCCATACATATAGGAGTGTAACATTTTTTACATGTGTAATCGGAGCGGAAACGTCACAATTCCAGCTACTGAGAATTCGAACTTCGGCGCTTTCACAGTTTTAAAATTATTGCGATTTTTGAACTACCGGGGTATGTGACACCCCACGTGGGTTAAGTAAATAAACAGTAAAATAGAACACACACTAAAAATTATATTTTAGGTGGTCCAAATTAGAGATTATATTTGAGAATCTGATTATGGACTTCTTAGATACGCCACTCAAAATGGAAAAATACTTGAAAAAAGGTAAAAAGTATACATATAATAATTAAAAACAGTTTTTGAAGACGGTACCAAGTTACCAAGCCAATAAAAAAACATTTTAGAAATAGATTCTTTTTAGTTTAAGTTTTTAACTTTCATCTTTTTAATATACACCGTTTTCATAATACGTTACCTAAATATTTTCAAAAGCATAACGACTAAATTAAATTTTGACAAGACGATATTGTTTTAATTTTCTTCTTCGAAAATTTCTCCGAAAGGTCTCGGTTTTAAGGGATTGTTAATAATAATTATTTTAACATGAGTCCCTGAAGAATTTAATGACGGATTTCCACCAAAACAACCGAGTTTTATTTTCAAAGGAACATAAGTACAATTATTTTATTTATTTACCAATAAATTGAATGTATTTAAAATAAATAAAAGAAACTGAAAACTTTGACATTTTATGCGGTAACTTTATTTCATCTCAAAACTCTAATATCTTTGTGCAATTTATATAAAAAGGTCCATCGGTTGTTTGAACATCCTGAATCATCTTTTCAATTTCACGTTCAAGACACTGTGTGAGAGCAGTAGAGCAGTACCTATATGTATACTCCGGTGGCATATGTGACCCATAAACCAACAACAATCGAATTATTTATATTTTTACCAGCAGAAGAGGCTATTTGTTTTAGTAAAAGAAAACGTCAAAGATAATAAAGGTGAAGCAATTTATTTCGTTACGTCGAAGACTCTTCTGTTCTTTTTCTTCTCTAGATTCGGTCACTTTACTTGTGGGAGACACACCCACACATACACACACATTCACACGTATGTGTGTGTGTATGTACATTATACTGGTGAGGTAAATTTTGTTTTATTTTTCGACTTAATAAATCATTTTGCTGCTTTGTTCTTCTGAACTTATTTTTCATTTTATTATAACTGTTTTTTTAATTTATATTTAGGTCTCGTTTTTGGAGTATTCATTTTTATACATTCATTATACAGTGCCTTCCAAAAGTTCAGGGCAACTTAAATAACTTTTGAATGGTTTGAAATATAAGATTGAAATTTATAGAGATAATATGGGATCACCAAATCTATTATTTAACCACAAAAACACCCACCTGCATATCACCGGGTAGCGGGGGAAGGGGGAAGCAAAGAAATTTTAAATGGTACAGGTATTAATATTTTAACCAATGAAAATCGCTAATGTTTAAGGGTAGGTTACATAATTTTTTTATCGATTTTCATTGATTATAATATTAATATTTTTTTTAAGTTATGGTTGATCAGTATTTTTAAAACAATTTGAGACCAATTTTGATTAGAACAAAAAATATTAATTTTTAAAATATTTTCCTAGAAATTAACATTTTTACGTTTTTTTAAACCCTCTTGAAAGAGTATTTTTCTGTCAAATTCAATATATTTGGTCCCAATCGATTCGTCTAAGTGCCCCCAACAAATATCAATCATAAACACACCCCGTCATCGATTTAGATTTTGAAAAAAATTGAAAAAAAAATCTTGAAAACGAGATTTTCACCCTTCAACCCCTTTTTTAAGGGTTTTGCACCACTTTTCACTAGTCCGGGTTATTTTTTTCTACGCCCCAAAATTTATTATAATACTTGCTTGCCCCTAAAAGTTCAGATTTTCGCACCCTTCACTGCACCATTGACTGGGTTAATAGTTTACTTAAAAAGTATTGATTATACGAAAAAAGTATAAATACATTTTTTGTGTAGAATTTAATAAGCTACAATTTTTTTCATAACAATTTTCCTAGAAAAATTGATCATTTTTGTGATATTTGAAAAAAACCAGAATTTGCCCCCTTTACCTCCTAAAAAAACCCGCCATCCAAATTAAAGGTACTTTTTCGGGTATGTTTAGGACATCAAAATTAAAGTCTCCACCAAAATCCAGCTTAGTCGGAATTTTTTATTAGTTTGACCATTTTTTTGAGTCTATTGCCTGGGCTATAGCGTTTTAATGTCCTACTCCTATATTATACAATACTCATATCAATAAGTATATATTCGTATTTAAAATATTATACAATATAAACTTAATTATTATTACTATATTCAATGCCACGTGTTCTTACCCCAAAGTTACCAGTTGTAAAAGCGTGGGTTTATCCGCGAGTAAACAAACTCTATAACAGGTTTATACCTCGAGGCTTTGTGCAATGTTTAAACAGGTTTACTACATTGTGTGTAGTTTAAAGTTGAGATATCCAGAAATTGAACATAATTCGGGATAACATTAATGAAATATCCTTGCCTAACCAATAACATTTCAAAGTTAAATTCAATTAAAGTTATTGGAACTTGCATATTATACATTGTATTTAAAAATTTTGAATGATCCCTAATTGAACTTTTGAATTTTTGATATGTCGCGTATGGCACTTAAGCTATCAAAATCTCAAATAATTATAAATCTTTACAAAGTTCATTATTTCTACTTTCCAAATTTAAAAAAATAATAAAATTCGACTAATATTTAACGAAATAAGAGCACTTTTAGTAAAACCCTAAAATTTGAGAAAAATTCGCCATATTTTTTAAACAATTGAAAGTATGAATTTTTTTGTTTTACGATAGTTTCTTATTTTTATGATCTTTACAAATATGTACTATTGAATATACCGTTTCATTTGATTTTGCTGAGAAACAGGTATCATCTACCCTTCAAACTATCCCCCAAGAGGCGGTTTTAGGGGGTTGAAAATATTTTCCTGAAATTCTTTAGTGTCGATATAAATAGTAAATTTTTTATCCTAAAACTCTATCTGTAATAGTTCGGGCATAAAACATAGTGGACTGGTGGTCTGGAACAGCCTGTATAAATAATTAAAAATCATAACTGATTTTAGTTCATATTATTATATACAGAATACAGGGTGATTTACAACGAATATAATTTTAATACAAATACAATTTTAACGTTCCTGTACCCGCGCGCATTGGTCTGTCAGACCGACAGATTACATTTTTTTTTCAATAACGGATAATGTTAAGACAATGAGCTTACTGGTAGCTTAATGATCTTCAATTTAGTGCATCGCGAACATCGTGCAAATAGGACATGTATCAGTACACGACATCAATTGGTCTGTAAGACCGACGCGGGTATAGGTGTTACACTTTTGAGTATGCTCCGAATGCTATGGTCAGAAATTGGTTGAAAATAGTTTATAATACTTTATTCCTCATGTTGTTATTTTAAAGTTTTTAGAGTTATTTTTAGTTTTTGTTTTAAAAAAAAAAAATGTTTTCTAGTTTTCGTAACTCGTTAAAAAAGTAACTTTTTTCAGAGGCTGTAATAGAAGAATGTTAGTCCTTAATTAAATCAAAATATTGTTTATTTAATCCCAGAGGCCGTGCGCTGGTATATGTGTTATTCTATTTGACGCGGGTATAGTAAGGTTAAACAAAAATCTTTATATGAACATTTATTCAAAAAATCTTTGCTAAGGAGCTAGGTAAGTAAGAAAAAAATATTTTTTTAAATATATTTTTATTACCCAAGATTTTTAAAAACATCCACCATATTTTAAAATAATATTTTCAGTTAATACATTCAATAGGTAAATTATATTTAGCGAGATTTTCTTTAATCCAGATATTAAATTTATCTATATACTCTTGCTTCATTTCTTCTTTATACGAATCTAGTTTACCTTTTCTAATAAAATCACCCTTTTTCATTGGGTAATCTATTTCTGACATAAACGACACCATATCATCATAATTAACGCAAGAGTTCTTTTTCATTTTTTCGAATTGTAGATGCTCTTTCAGTTTGGTAATATTATCATCACTTGGATTTTTATTAAAGAAACTACACATCTTTCTAATGGTAGTTTCCATATCAGTAACCAATTCTTTATAAGTCAAATATAAAATGTTTTTGTTATTTCTTTCGTTCCAAAATGCTCTGACATGTTCCCAATAGGGACAGTTCGGATAGCGGTCGTTTAAAAATATCTCACAGTAATCGTCCAGGTTTCCGTTGAAGCCCTTATAATTGAGATTGAAGTGGTAGTTTGAAAGACAAACTGATTTTGGATCTCTTGCAATGTATATTATCTAAAATAATAAGAATTAATAGCAATTTTCACATTATCTAGAATTAATAATTCTGTATTACGTAGATGTTAGTTAAATTTTGTGTAAGGCAGTAGCGTAAACTAAAAGAAATTCTGGTAACAAATAAATATTAATTGACTCATGTCAAATGACCCCGCAGAATCCTTATGAAAAAGGGGTTTCGGTCAAACACTTTGAAACTTTGGATTGTGATTGCCCTTGATGAGTAGATCAAAAGTGTCAATGGGCACTTAGTCCTAAAAACTCAAACTTTTAAGATATAGCCCTCTGAAGTTGGGGATCATGATTGTCTTTAATTTGCAATAAAATTTTTTTTAGAACCTTAATTTTCGCACAACTTTTTGTATGTGTTCCCAAAGACATCTATAATCGATTGCCTCCATAAAAAAGTCAACTTTTCAATTCATTGAGAAATGACAACACTTAAATCTTATTGTTACGTTTTTCAATTATAAACAAATCCAATTGTTTTATAGTAAAAAATTGGTTTATAATTAAAAAAAAACGTAATAATAAGATTTAAGTACTGCCATTGGCTAAAAAATTTAAAAGTTTACTTTTTTATGGTGATAATCGATTATATAAGTCTTTGGGAACACATACAAATAGTTGTGCGAAAATTAAGGTTCTACAAATTTTTTTATTGCAAATTAAAGACAATCATGATCCCCAACTTCAGAGGGCTATATCTTAAAAGTTTGAGTTTTTAGGACCTAGTGCTCATTGACACTTTTAAACTACTCATCAAGGACTATCAGAATCCAAAGTTTCAAAGAGTTTGACCGAAACCCCTTTCCCATAAGGATTATGCGGGATCTTTTGTGTAATAGCCAATAATTTCGTATTAGGGCCAAATAAATATTTCTTTGATAGGAATAATTTGCTTTAATAATGTGGACCTGCTATTACTCAATTTTCACATATAGCTTAAACTAATTTTAATATTTTTCAAATAGTGAAAATAACATTAAAATCGGTTCAGTAGTTTTCGTATCAAGTCGGGTACAAAAGTCTTACTTTTGGTTCCACGGTTTTTTCTCGTATCTGTTTTGGTAAAAGATCTCTTGGAAGATGACTTTTTATAAACCTTGGTGAAGGCTGCTTGTCTAAATAACTCAAGTGATAAAATTTATTCGATTCCATTACTATTTTGAATTGTTCCACATCAAAAGTGAAAAAATACCTAAGAAAGTGTAAAAATTAAAAAATACTCTAAAAAATAAATGCTCAATATTACTAAGTTACAAACCCGGAAAAAATTGTAGATCTGCAGAGAGATACTCAGATCTCGACAGATTTCCATTTTAAGACACTATCATATTTTTCACTATTTTTTTATCTATGGAGACTTGCAAAGATCTATAATTACCTACAAAGATCTAAAAGGATCTACAAAGATCTCTAAAGATCGTGATAGAGATTAAAACGTTGAAAATTCATGAATTAATTTCAACAGATTAATTTTCAATATTATAATGATCTTCAGAGAACTTTGTAGATCGTTGTATATTTTTGTAGATCATTTTAGATCTTTGTAGACCGTTATAGATCTTTGCAAGTCTCCATAGATCAAAAACCAGTGAAAAATATGACGTTGTCTCAAAATCGAGATCTGTCGAGATCTGAGTAGATCTCTGTAGATCTACAATTTTTTCCCGGGTAGTGTGACGTTTTTTTATTGTGACTTATTTCATAAACATTAGTATTAAAAAGTAAAAATTCTTACTCAAACAGTGGAAAACGATGTTTCAGAGGAAAAATTTTAGCTTTTTCAAAATCAAAATCATTATTTATAAGCCAAACGGCTTCTTGCGTCAGTGTTGTTCCTGAAATACAAACATTTGTTTTATAAGTATAAATATCAATGGTCTTTCAAATGATAAATGCAAAAATGCAAAATCTCAGGAGAAGGCACAATGTGTAAAAAAATATTTGTTTTTTAAAGATAACAATATTTTCCGGCAAACACACAGTATTCCTGAATTCATATGATTAATAAATTAATTTTATATTGATATTTAATAAAAATATTACATTCTAAATCAGTGGTTTCCAAACTTTATGTCACTACGCCTCCCTTAAAAAATATATCTTCCCCCCTCCTTTATTTCAGAAAATTATACAGACACATTTTAAAAAGGTATAAAATGTATTAATACAAAAAAATAAGAAAAGGTAATTGATAGAATAATTAATAGGTTTTACAATACAGGGTGGGGCTTTTAAAGTGATACAGAATTTTATCTCAAAGCCATCGCATATTTTAAAAAAATATTCAAACCAAAAAATGTATGGTTGTGAGGGGGTAATCGAATAGTAATATTTATTTGTTATTTAAGTGTGGCCTTCAAAGATGTTTGAAGGTCAATTTCTACGTGAACTAACACGAATTTTCCATTGAAAATTTTTTTTTGAACAAACTAAGATTTCCAAGATATCTAACAAAATAAATTCGAGATTTTAGACATTCAAGAATTTCTTACTCAGAAACTATTAACTAGTATTGACTATAGAAAAAAGTAAAAATAAAAAAAAATGTTTATTTTGGTCTAATAAATCTTTAAAAATTGTTTTAAAAATTTTAAAACTTTTTCCATTTACTTTATTTCGACAAAAAAAAATGAAATGTTAAAAAAAATCTTGAAAAATTTTTATTAGAATGAAATAAACTTTTTTTTGTCTTGTACTTTTTTTCTAATGTCGATGATTTTTGAATAAAATATTCTTGAATTTGCAAAACTCGAAATTATTTTGATAGATATCATGTAAAGTTTAAGTTATTCAGAAAAAATCAAATGAAAAATGCTAAATACTATAGAGTTCTATTTAAAAAAATGATGTTGACCTTCAAATACACTTGAAGGCCATACTAAAATAAAAAATATTATTAATATTCGATTACCCCCTAACAATCAAACATTTTTTGGTTGAAACATTTTTTTCAGATATGCGATGGCTCTGAGATAAAATTCTGTAACACTTTAAATGCCCCACCCTGTATATGTAGATTTGTTTTTAAATAAATTTACTTTTAATGTGATGAATGTGCTTGCTTATTAGCACAAAAATTATTAAATCTAGGTGTCATTGAGGGTAGTTCTTTCAGTTTGAATTTTTTTTATGTAGCGTATAATAATTCTATTCGTTTTTTCTTTTCAATAATTGTCAGTCTAAAACGTGACTTTTAGAAACAGATAAGTAATATATGTGTAATATACAAAAATAATGTTATGTTATAAATATTTATTTATATGTAAGTATATATATTTTATTTTTTTATCTTAATCAATATCATGTTATGAAAATTACATTTCTGTTAAACTTTTCGCGCCTCCCTTTGCACTAGTCCGCGCCCCCAGTTTGGAAATCGCTGTTCTAAGTTACAGGTTTAAATTATCAATTTATTTAGTTGACAAGGAATAAATACATAGAGAAAATGGAGTTGATTTTTTAATAAAAAATACAGTTGCCGATTAAAAATTTCAATTTTGTATAAAAAAATACTATCTCTTTCAACATTTACCTGCTGTCAATTAAGTAACTTCTACAATCCCCATTATAATTTTTATAATACGCTTTTTTTGCTATATTCGTAAATAAAATTAACATGATTTATTCAACTAATTATTCTTAAGTTGAATTATTTGTTAAAAGGCAATACAATAAATAATATGACTGTGTAAAGGACCCCGTAGAATCCTTATGGGAAAGGGGTTTCGGTCAAACTTTTTGAAACTTGGGTTTCTGATAGTCCTTGATGAGTAGATCAAAAGTGTTAATGGACGGTTAAAGTACTAAAATTATGCGTCTTTAGTTTACAATAAAATTTTTTGTAGAACCTTAATTTTCGCACGATTATTTTTATGTGTTCTCAAAGACGTATTTCATCAATTGGCACCACAAAAAGTCAATTTTTAAATTCTTTGGTAAATGGTAGTACTTAATCTTAATGTTACGTTTTTTTTATTATAAACCAATTCAATTGTTTCATAGAACCAGTAATATTAAACAATATTAATAGCCAAGAACTTGCTCTGAATAATTATTTATCTACTGGTGAAAACCAAATAAAAAAACCGGTTCGGCAGTTATCGAGATTAGCAGTTTTCACCAGTAACATAAACATAAAATTTCACCAGTAGATAAATAATTTTTCAAAGCAAGTTCTTGGCTATTATTATTGTTTAATATTGCTGGTTCTATGAAACAATTGAATTGATTTATAATAAAAAACGTAAGATTAAGATTAAGTGCTACCATTTGCCAAAGAATTGAAAAATTGACTTTTTTGTGGTACCAATTGATTAAATACGTCTTTGGGAACACATAAAAATAATCGTGCGAAAATTAAGGTTCTACAAAAAAATTTATTGTAAACTAAAAACTAGCATAATTTTAGGACTTAGCGTCCATTAACACTTTTGATCTACTCATCAAGGACTATCAGAAACCCAAGTTTCAGAGTTTGACCGAAACCCCTTTCCCATAAGGATTCTGCGGGGTCCTTTAATTATAATAATAGTATATTTTTTGTTGGTATAACAAATTAAACAATACCAATAATATACGAGTAGATTTCGATCCAGGGCCTCTATTCTCGAGCTCACTCGAGAATATGTCGATTCGGGTTTTTCGTTCGAGATTTTAAATCTCGCATGCCCAGGAGCAGTCGAGATTTTTCATTCGAGATTTCTAGAAAAAAAGTCGCATCGAGATTCGAGAATACGATAAGTATAATCAAGATTCTATGTAGTAAAAAAAATAGTTTTAGTTTAGTAATCTCGAATGAGAAAAAGTCGAACGAACTCAAGAATAGGGGCTCTGCACGTAAAAATGACTATTTGTAAGTATATAACATTAACCCTTAATTACTCGCGCTGGTGTATTTTGTACACCAGTAACGCATTTTCTGCGATTATTAAATGCATAAATTTTTGTGGAACTCTACACCCCCATCTAACCTTTGTTTAGTCATTCTAGAGCAGTGGTTCCCAACCTTTTTATGACCAGGGACCACTTTGAATTAATTATTATTAGCAGGGACCACAAGGTTAAAACATTTTTTTCTAGATTTGGAATAAAAAACCATAAATAAGGTATTCACATTTAATTTTTATGTTTTTTATATATTAAAAAACCATAAAAAAGGTATTCACATTTCATTTTATGTTTTTTATAGATTAAAAAAAACATAAAAAGGTATTCAAATTTAATTTTTATGTTTTTTATATATTAAAAAACCATAAATAAGGTATTCACATTTCATTTTATGTTTTTTATAGATTAAAAAAAACATAAAAAGGTATTCACATTTCATTTTTATGTTTTTTATAGATTAAAAAACCATAAAAAAGGTATTCACATTTCATTTTTATGTTTTTTATAGATTAAAAAAAACATAAAAAGGTATTCACATTTAATTTTTATGTTTTTTATATATTAAAAAACCATAAAAAAGGTATTCACATTTCATTTTTATGTTTTTTATATATTAAAAAACCATAAAAAAGGTATTCACATTTCATTTTTATGTTTTTTATAGATTAAAAAACCATAAGAAAGGTATTCACATTTCATTTTTATGTTTTTTATAGATTAAAAAACCATAAAAAAGGTATTCACATTTCATTTTTATGTTTTTTATAGATTAAAAACCCATAAGAAAGGTATTCACATTTCATTTTTATGTTTTTTATAGATTAAAAAACCATAAAAAAGGTATTCACATTTCATTTTTATGTTTTTTATAGATTAAAAAACCATAAAAAAGGTATTCACATTTCATTTTTATGTTTTTTATAGATTAAAAAACCATAAGAAAGGTATTCACATTTCATTTTTATGTTTTTTATAGATTAAAAAACCATAAAAAAGGTATTCACATTTCATTTTTATGTTTTTTATAGATTAAAAAACCATAAAAAAGGTATTCACATTTCATTTTTATGTTTTTTATAGATTAAAAAACCATAAAAAAGGTATTCACATTTCATTTTTATGTTTTTTATAGATTAAAAAACCATAAAAAAGGTATTCACATTTCATTTTATGTTTTTTATAGATTAAAAATAACATAAAAAGGTATTCACATTTAATTTTTATGTTTTTTATATATTAAAAAACCATAAAAAAGGTATTCACATTTCATTTTTATGTTTTTTATAGATTAAAAAACCATAAAAAAGGTATTCACATTTCATTTTTATGTTTTTTATAGATTAAAAAAAACATAAAAAGGTATTCACATTTAATTTTTATGTTTTTTATATATTAAAAAACCATAAAAAAGGTATTCACATTTCATTTTTATGTTTTTTATAGATTAAAAAACCATAAGAAAGGTATTCACATTTCATTTTTATGTTTTTTATAGATTAAAAAACCATAAAAAAGGTATTCACATTTCATTTTTATGTTTTTTATAGATTAAAAAACCATAAAAAAGGTATTTACATTTCATTTTTATGTTTTTTATAGATTAAAAAACCTAAAAAAAGGTCTTCACATTTCACTTTTAGTTAATTCTAAGTTCATTCAAAGATTGAAATCTTTTACAGGGACCATATTTTACCCCTCACGGACCACCGATTGGGAATCACTGTTCTAGAGTGTGATAGGAATCCGGCAGTCAAAATTTGAGGATTGTAGCAGTTTGTATTAATTTTTTACTTACTAAATGTAGGTGGTATTAACGCACAAATAGCAGCATCCTAAGTGAAGAACTGCGTTTTTGAAGACATTAGTGATGCTGCTGATGGAAGACATCTTGTCAAAAGAGCAAAATTAAAAAAATTACCAACAAAAATCAATTTTTTGTTGTCCGATTTATTGCAAGATGAATATTGAACAGTTTTTTGTGTACTTTTTTAGATTTATTTTTGTTAGTTTTTCTTTCTAATCCTTAATTTTTAGTTAAGTTAATTTTAAGAAATTTTTTCTTAATTCCTCAAAATTAAATAGTACATAATATGAATTGAGCAAAAAAATTAATATATCTTCAAAATTCCCAAAACTCGCTTTTTTATGTGGTGTGTATAAAATACACCGCGCGAGTAACTCTGTTACGGTTTTTCACACGAGTAATGAAGGGTTAATAACACGTGGCTTAGCAAGAATTACAATATTTTGGAGCATTTCAAGATTACGAATAGTAATATTTCTTTAAAAATTGAGTGATTGTTATGAAATATTTTTCTCGTATATTTTATTATATTTACCTGACCGAGTAAATCCCATAACATAGACGTCGTCTTCTCTGACATTGAAATTATCAACTTGGTTCAAATTGTTTACATGATATTTTGGAATTACGTGTTGTTTTTCCCCATATAAGTAAACTCCATTGAAATATTCATTCATACAACATTTTTTATATAAGGCGTCAATAGGATTATCATCGTAGTTTAATTCTGAATATGTCGCAGTCATTTTGTTATGTGTAATGTTGTACGCATGCATTAGAGGTAACTTATATAATTTTATTTTAATATCATATATAATAATAAATCAAATAATGTTACTAATATAATTTTTATTTTATAGTTTATTACCTTTTTTATGATAAGAAAAAAAAAATTTATCGCTCGTTAAAATGTACATTAACCTAAAAAACACTTAATTTTAATCATAAAATTTACGATTTATTTTTATAGAAAAATAATATCATTTTGAGTTCACTAATGCACTCAAAATTATCAAAAAACTAAAAGCTTTTGAATATGTATGTGCGCAGTAATAGATTGTTGATTTGAATTTTTAAATAACATTTTAAAACGAAAATTACGAGATAAAAAAATGCAGAAGAAAATTGAATACAAGCATTTTAAAGAGAACATTATCAGCTTTCTAATGCATTTTACCAAATTGTCATAGGGTCATTTCTTCAGTAGTTATAAGTATTTAAAGTCTAAGGAGGCTATTTTGCTTTAAGGTAGTTCTTGTGCAAACGCCATTTCGATAGAATTAAAAAAAAAAATCACGGGATAAAGAACAATAATATTTATCTAAACGTGAAATTTTAAGAAGATCGACCTTTTTAAACTTGAGATAATTGTCATCAAAGTTTGTGATTTTTGTACGTATCCGCTATATTAAATACGTTCTAGGGCCGTTCTTTTTCATGACTAAACGCTTTGACAGCAAAGGGCTATTATTCTGATATGTGACAAAAAATTCAAAATGATTGACCTTTTTTGATGCGGAATGTACCTACCAGCTTTAAAATTCTTTACACGAAATTTATCTGGATTTTTTTTGAGCCCATATACAGTTTTATAAAAAAAAAATGATAAATTTTTTTTCAATTCTTACGGCTCCTTAAGGGATGAAATATGTTTTTAATTTTTGATCCAGAACTTGTAAAATGTTTAATCCGATCATTTCTGGCAAAAAAACAGCGATTTGAAAATCACCAAATTTCGACATTTTTTATTTGATTCTTTAATAAAGTTGAGCAGTACCTATATGAAACTTTTTGGGAATATATAATTTTAAAGTACTTACCTTTTTAATATAGATAATTAGATTTTTCTTACATTTATCTAATTAGTTTTATATTATTTATTATTATGATATTTATTTCAAAGGTCTAGTGAAAAATTAATAAAGTAATTTATAATTCTTTTTTTTATTTCATATCACCAAAATAGATGATTATATCTTTAACTTTATTTGAAAAGATAGGTAATAATTTATTAAATAAAGAGGCAGTACCTAAATCAAAACGGTATGGTTCAACTTCTTTTGTATAGCTTCATTATTAATCATCTTTCTAAATTAAATCAGATTTGATTTTAAATTACAACCAAGGCGAATCAATGGGTGAAAATGAATGAAGAGAATTGATTTTTAAAGTTATAGAGAGTATTCTTATATCAGTATATGCTACACAGGTCCGTAGCTACTGTAGGAAATCGGTTAACATTCTATTAATGTATAATTATGTTATACCGAAAGTTTATAAATCTTCAAATAAGAATAAATAGAATAAAAGATTTCAATTATAATATATGTGAGAGTTCCACAGTGATCTTGATATTGATATTGGCTTCTGGGTATACAACGCGTCGATTTGATCGTATTATCGACCAACGTTGTGTTGGATATTGCAATGGACAACTTCAGGCTCTTAGAAAAGTAAAAGGAAGGAATTAGGTGCAATAATTATGCACTAATGTCAACCCACGTTTTAGAGTTTACCAAACTACAGAAATTACTATTAATTAAGTTAGGATGGTTTTTAAAATTTTTGTAAGTATTCGTATTAAGTGACGCTCCCCCCATTTCCTTATGTTGTATTTTTTAAATGTGGGAATAGTAGCAGCAAAGTATTTTGCTTTAAAAAAAATTAATTGTCAGTACATTCAGTTATCGTATTTTATATAAATTAATAAGAAAAAAGTCTATCGTAGGCAACGCTTTGAATTCCCCTCCGTCCATGCAAGAATTTGTAAGGTTTGATGAACCCCCCCCCTCCTCCTAAAGTAATTAATGGACATTACCTAGGAAGAAATATATCAAAAAACAATGATTTTTTATTGGATTGCGTCAAAAATCTTAATATCTCGAAATAAGATATGTGAAGATTCATACATTAGTGCATAACATAGTCCATTAATTATGTAAAATATTATAAGTAAGAAAAAAATGTGTTTATATTCTTTATTATTGCCCAAGTTTTTAAATACATGATCCACCATATTTTAAAATAATGTTTTCAGTTATTAATGCATTCAATAGGTAAATTGTATTTAGCGAGATTTTCTTTAATCCAGATATCAAATTTATCTATATACTCTTGCTTCATTTCTTCTTTAAACGAATCTAGTTTACCTTTCCTAATAAAATCACTCTTCTTCGTTGGGAAATCTTGTTCCGACAAAAACGACACTATAAAGTCAAAATTAACGCAAGAGTTCTTTTTCATTTTTTCGAATTGCAGATGTTCTTTAAGTTTGGTAATATTATCATCAGTTGGATTTTTATTAAAGAAATTACAGATTTTTCTAATGGTAGTTTCCATATCAGTAACCAATTCATTATAGGTCAAATATAAAATGTTTTTGTTTTTTCTTTCGTTCCAGAATGCGCTGATATGTTCCCAGTAGGGGCAATTCCGAATTCGGTTGTTTAAAAATAACTCACAGTAATCGTCCAGGGTTCCTTTGAAGCCGATATAACTAACAGTGAAGTGATAGTTTGAAAGACAAACTGATTTTGGATCTCTTGCAATGTATACTATCTAAAATTATATTAATTTATAACAATTTTCACATTATTTTATTTATTATTATAACATTATTTATTAATTTATAACATTATTTATTAATTTATAATCCTCTATGACAGCGGTTCTTAAACTTATGTGGTCTAGGGACCCCTGATAGAAAAACAAAAAATGTCGTTATATACTAATTAATCACTGATAAATAGAAATATAAAAGTACTTTATGTAAAATAATTGTTCGCCAAAAAAGTTTCACGGACCCCTTTAAAAGTTTGCCCCCCCCCAGGGTTTAAGAACCGCTGTTCTATGACATAGATGTTACTTAAGTTTTTTATAAGGCATTAGCGTAGCTTGTAATTAAGATCCCAGAAGTAGAAAGCTGGAGGTGAACCCCATCCCCCATAATATATATTTTTAAATTATTTTCCAAATTATAAATTTCTTGTTTATCATATTGTTCTTAATTATTGGTTTTTAAAGGTTTATTTCCGGAAAATTAAAAACTATACAGGCAATTGATTTTATTATGACGATATCTTTGCTATACATTTTTCGTAATGTGGGCCTGAAATAACTTAATTTTTAATTTAAGTTTCCTAAAAATAAGTTCAGTATTTTGCATATCAAGTCAAAAAGATTCTAAAAATTATCAAAACGAATTATATTGCATGTAAAGCGATGTTAAGATAATTAAAAATATATACATTACATACAGATGGGACCCGGACAAAAGAGAGACATGGATAAAACGCAGACAAGGACAAAAGGCAGACTTGGACAAAATGCAGACAGACAAAAGGCAGTCACCCAAAAAGCAGACATAGACAAAAAGCAGACTCCCAAAAGGCAGACAGGTTAAAAATTTATAAAAAGAATAATATCTTTAAGGAGTGAGGGGCTTATAATATACCTTCTACCTTCTCCAAAAATATATCGTTAAAGTAAATTAAACAATATAATATTATTTTTAAGGAGTATATTGCATAAACCCTCTCCCCTCAAATATATTATTTATTTATATAAAAAATGGTCTGCTTTTTGTCCTTGTCTGCCTTTTGTCCATGTCTGCCTTTTGGGAGTCTGCATTTTGCCTATGTCTGCTTTTTGGGTGTCTGCCTTTTGTCTGTCTGCTTTTTGTCCTTGTCTGCCTTTTGTCCATGTCTGCTATTTGGGATTCTGCCTTTTGTCCATGTCTGCCTTTTGGGAGTCTGCTTTTTGCCTATGTCTGCTTTTTGGGTGACTGCCTTTTGTCTGTCTGCATTTTGTCCAAGTCTGCCTTTTATCCATGTCTGCATTTTGTCCATGTCTGCCTTTTGTCCTTGTCGACGTTTTGTCCATGTCTGCCTTTCGGGAGTCTGCTTTTTGCCTATGTCTGCTTTTTGGGTGACTGCCTTTTGTCTGTCTGCTTTTTGTCCTTGTCTGCCTTTTGTCCATGTCTGCTATTTGGGATTCTGCCTTTTGTCCATGTCTGCCTTTTGGGAGTCTGCTTTTTGCCTATGTCTGCTTTTTGGGTGACTGCCTTTTGTCTGTCTGCATTTTGTCCAAGTCTGCCTTTTATCCATGTCTGCATTTTGTCCATGTCTGCCTTTTGTGCTTGTCGGCGTTTTGTCCATGTCTGCCTTTCGGGATTCTGCCCTTTGTCGTATTATGGCTTCTTACTATATTTTAAACTTACTTTTGGTTCTACGGTTTTCTCTCGTATTTGTTTTGGTAAAAGACCCCAAGGAAGATGAGTTTTTATAAATCTTGGTGAAGGCTGCTTGTCTAGATAACTTAGGTGATAAAATTCATTTGGTTCCATCACTACTTTGAATTGTTCCACATCAAATGTAAAAAAAACCCTAAGAAAGTGTAAAATATAGAAAATTACTGATATCTGATTTTATAGTTAGATAAATTAGAGGCTATAAGAAGATGGGGGAGGGGGTAATATTACATAAAGTGCCAAAGTGTGACGTATTTTCATTGTGGCTTATTGCATATCGTGTGTGTAATTTATACGATCTACGAAATAGTAAATATAAATAATTATATATTACTATAATTATTACTATAAGTAAAGGAGGAAGTCAGATTAAATTGACTTTAAATTATATTTTATTTGAAATCAAAAATACATAAAATTTTAATGGAGATGATATTGTGACGTAATAATAGGTAAGAGGTTCAAATAATTGAGGAAGAGGGGTGTTACATTTCAAAATGTTATTACGCCGGTGTCAGTCGCTTTAAAACCCCTGAATTCTTACTTAGCGACCTGTATAATTGATTTCGATAGTAAATAATAGAGGGTACGAGCGTTTCGTTTTGAAAATTCACATTTTTTGGATGAGTTACGCACGCGCGTGACCTAAAAGATACAGAAGTGAGAAAAAACACGTTTGCTTAAAAAGCAGAAAATTAAGTTTCTTAAAAATATTTTCTCTAAATTTTTGATAAAAAAATGTTATCGTTAAAAAAATAATGTTGCGAGGTAATGTGATCGCCTAAAGTTCTTGGGGAAGGGGAGGTTTGTTAAAAGTGCGCGTACAGTTTTTGGGAATAGTGCCAGTCTTCGCGTTTGGAGAGCCCTATACCATATTGCGAAGGCGGACACGCACTCGCGTTTTCGAAAGCTTACCCATTTAAAAGGGAGGTTCCCTGATCTTGAGGATTACCGCCTACGGAACCGAGAGCGATTATACTCATACGTGTATTATAAATAATAGTAAAAGCCTAAAAAGGTGTTTACCCTTTTTAGAACGTTTCGGGTAACCCTAAACAAACGACCTGGCGCATGGCGCCCACATTGTATGTAAATAAATAAACACATAGGGGTCAGTCCGCGGTGACGGGTGTGACATTTCAACTCGGATTGGAGTTCATAATTTCTAAATAATACTAGTTAATAACATGGTCTTAGCATTTTTAGGGTTCCGTAGAAAACTAGGAACCCTTATAGATTCTCCATGTCCGTCCGTCCGTCCGTCCTGTAAAATTTTGAGATAATAAGATGAAATTTGGTACACGGCCGTAGATTGATGACCCAAAAACAGAAATGATAAGATTTTTGAAAATAAAAAATTTTTAGACCCCCCTTTCATAAAATGAAAAGTGTTTTCAAAAAAAAAATTTCACCTACACCATTGAGTGGGGTGTCGTTAGAAAGGTCTCCTAAAATGCAACAAAAAATGTAACAGAAATTTTTAATTTTAACCCTTCGATCACGATGTATTTTCTCTCCAAAGTCATTAAAAAAGCGCCCCCCCCCCCATCTATTTTCTAAACCATCAATTTAAAAAATCTGAAAAATTTTCAGAACGTAGATTTTAATTAGTACTTTCACTGAAAATTATAACGAACATTGTCAAAAATATTTTGGACCCCCCTTTCATAGACTGACAATTGAACATACATTTTTTTTCCCACTTACCCCATTGAGTGGGGTGTCATTTAATAGGTCTCGTAAAATTCAATAAAAAACGTCAAATAACTTTTTGATTTTAATCCTTCAGTCGCGATGTATTTGCTTTTTAATGTCGCTGTCAGAGCGTCCCCCCCCTCTATTTTCTAAACTATCGATTGAAAAAATCTGAAAAAAATTCAGAATGTAGCTTTTAATTAGTACTTTCACTTAAAATTATAACGAACATTGTCTAACATATTTTGGACCCCCTTTTCATAGATTGAAAAGTGAACTCACATTTTTTTCATTTACCCCATGGGTGTCATTTGATAGGTCTCCTAAAATGCAATTTTAAAAGTCAAATGACTTTTTGATTTTAACCCTTCAGTCACGAAAATTTTGAAAAATACTTTTTATAAATCGTAGTGAGAATGACTACGGAACCCTATCATGTGCGTGCCCAACACGCACTTGCCCGTTTTATTCTGTAGATCTTAATGTAATACATGTATATTGAAAGAATAAAAGGTCTACGGTTATTTTACTAAAAAATGCCAGCGTTCAAAGCCCTGTGACGGGTGTGACGCCAACTATTGCAAGTCTTACAACCTCTATTCAAAATCTCAAAAATTTAGCGAAAATATTGAAGTTACTATATAATAATCATACTTTAATATGTTACGAATAAATTATTTTTAGTAACACAAGAGCATCAGGTAAATACATAATCTATTTAACTGGTTATTTCTCAACAAACGTTGTGACGGTTGTGACAGAAAATTGTGACGGGTGTGACACGTTGAATAAAAGGATACAATAAGAGTACTATTTGTGTTTTCATTTGCTTATTGATGTTATTAACATAATACTTATAACAATTATTTATCAAATACATCAATAGACTCATTAAATTTATAATAAATGCGGTCATCCTTAGTCATTATTGTTGGTGAGGGTAATTTTTTGTTAATTTGGTCAAACGTCACGTTTGATATGTAATTGTCAAAGACTTTTAATAGTTTGCCACGATCATCACTTATTCTTAAGTAAGTTATTGTGATTTCACCTTATTTGTTGTCTTTTTGGAAATTTTTTGTAAATTTTTTGAAATATTTTGAAAATTAACCAACATTTTTCTAATTTTCTTTTGGTTTATGCAACCAATAGCCTGTTAATTTCATATTTTAGTATTCATTTTCGTAAAAATATTTTTTTATCTATCTGGTATCGATTACCGCGGACTGACCCATGGATAAATTGAATTTTATTTAACTCGCGACGTCCTTTCCGCGAACCACTCAACCTCCACCTGAGCTGGAGGGCAACACCAAAATCAACAGGGAAGTGTATCAGGGGTGAGTCGAAGTTAACAAAATTAAGCGTAACGCACAGATCCTTTAATATTTAAAAATATATACTAACTCAAACATTGGAAATCGATGAGACATAGGAAAACTTTTAGCTTTTTCAAAATCAAAATCATTATTTATAAGCCAAATGATTTCTTGCGTGATTGTTGTTCCTGAAATGTAAAGAATTTGTTATATAAATATTGAAGGTCTTACAATTAGATTAAAACCTGATAATTGTAAAAAAGTGATTTCTTAGGAGAGAGTAAAAAATAATAATCTTTTCCAGAAAAGCTATCACAATATTTTCTAGCTTTCACAAAGTATTCCAGGATTCATATGACTAATATAAACAACATTTTCTACTATAAATTAATATTTCTAAATATTACCTACTTTAAATTCTATGTTTTATTGTACATTATATTAATATTTGGAATTCTATACTAAAATTAGAAAAAAAATTTGCCTATGACCATTAATTTGATAAGAATTAAATTTTAATATTTTATTATACTTACCTGACCGAGAAAATCCCATAACATAGACATCGTCTTCTCTGACATTGAAATGTTCAACTTGGTTTAAATTATTTACGTGGAATTTTGGAATGAGATGCTGTTTTTCTCCATATAAGTAAAATTCTTGGAAATATTCATTTATACAACATTTTTTAAGTAAGGCGTCAATAGGATTATCAACGTAGTTTAGTTCTGAATATGTCGCAGTCATTTTGTTGTATGAAACGTTGTATGTATTAGTGGTAACTTATGTAATTTTGCTATATCGTTTAATTAAATTTTATCATTTTTACATTATAAGAAAAAAAATTAATCACTCATTTAAAATTTATACTTACGTAAATAATTATCTTGGAATACTTATGTAAAATTTACCATTTTTTATAAAAAAATACATAATGTATTGATAAATATAATTATATGTATTATTTTGCATGTTAAAATTATTATTTTGACCCAATTTACCAAATCATAAACAGTTAAATGTAGATAAACAATATATCAAATTTGTTTTTAATATTTCATATCACCAAAAACAGAAGATAGTAACAATATACATATCTATCTACTTAAGTAGAGTGTTCTCTTCCAACATTATGATTAGTCTCAGTTGCTCCATATCATACGCCAATAACACTTCTGAAGATTGAAATCAGCAGCTTTATGAAATTTATGATCTCCATTCTTATAAATCTTGACAGGAACCCGGCATAATTCCAGCTGAAGGAATACAAAATAAATATATCATTATTTCACAATACATTATTGGTATAAAAAGTAAAAATTGGTGTAGTATGTGAACTCTTATTTTTTTCTCCACTTACTCTATTGAGTAGGGTGTCATTTGATAGGTCTTCAAAAATGCAATAAAAAATGTCAGATAACTTTTTGATTTCAACCCTTCAGTCACGATATATTTGCTTTTTAATGTCGTTGTCAGAGCGCCCCCCCCTCCAGTTTCTAAACTATCGATTCAAAAAATCTGAAAAAAATTCAAAATATAGCTTTTAATTAGTACTTTCACTGAAAATTATATCGAACATTGTCAAAAATATTTTGGACCCCCTTTCATAGATTTAATAATGAACTTACATTTTTTTCATTTACCCCATTGAGTGGGGTGTCATTTGATAGGTCTCCTAAAATGCAAAAATAAAAGTCAAATGACTTTTTGATTTTAACCTTTCAGTCACGAAAATTTTGAAATAACTCTTTTTTTATAAATCGTAATGAGAATGACACTACGGAACCCTATCATGTGCGTGCCCAACACGCACTTGCCCGTTTTATTAATAATTATGTTTCAAACTAATATTTGTTAAGTATCTTCTGTAGTTCTATGACAAAAGTAGCTGTCACTTTTATAAATATTTTTTTGTTTGTTTAAATAAGGAATTCGAAAATGATGATTAATATACATTGAATACGTTTCCAGCATTTCGAGTTTTCCATATAAAATGTATATCTGGGCATTTCTCTACTAACAGGGTCACTTTCGCGGAAAGTGTCACATTGCATAACTTTCTAGGGGCTTACAATGCTGTCTAAAATCAGTTATTTGGGTATAACACTGGGACTGTCAGTTTTAGAAGAATACAGGTTTAATAAATCTTAAAGCTGATAAAATTACGAACATAATAGTGTTTTTAAAAATTATGTAACATAAACAATTAATGAAATAGAGCCCGCGAAAAAATCATTTAGCGACGTCGAGTTTGGAGATCACGCCTAAAATGTAGAGCTACGTTCGACCGCTGTATTTAATATGTATTAAATTGAATTTCAAAATGAAATTTTAAATTATAATAGAGAAAATAGTGCCCTAAATAATGCTTGGCACCCAATGTCGGAATCTCGAAAAATGTTTGAGTTATAAGCACTTAAAGTTCTAAATATTACAAAATTTTAAATAAAATTATTCATGTTTTTCGACGACCCCAGAGAAGACCTTCTACACCGAATAAAACAAATTCCAACCAGGAATCCATAGAAAGTTTAAAGTCCTAAATAATGGGTTTTGTCCGACCACGATTACGTTAAAATTGTTCAAGTTATAGGTAAATATATAAAGTACATAATTTAAATTATAATTATCACAACTGTATTCAAAAACAGTGTACTCGTATATTACAAATTTTTGTTATGAAAATTAGTATATATTTACCTATAACTTTAATAATTTTAAAGTAATCGTGAAGAGACAGAATCCATTATTTAGGGCATTCAATTTTCTATGGATTCCTAGTTGGAATTTGTTTTATTCGGTGTAGAAGGTCTTCTCTGTAGTCATCGAAAAACATGTATAAACCTTATATTTTTGTAATACCTAGAACTTTGAGTGCTTATAACTCAAACATTTTTCGAGATTTCGACATTGGGTGCAGTGCATTATTTAGGGCACTCTTTTCTCTATTATAACTTAAAATTTCATTTTGAAATTCAATTCAATACATATTAAACACAGCGATTGAACAGAACTCAGCATTTTAGACGTAATCTCTAAACTCGACAGCACTAAATGATTTGTCCGCGGGCTCTATTTTAATAATTAATTAAGGTACATAATTTCTAAAAACACTGTTTTGTTCGTAATTTTATCAGCTTTAAGATTTATTGAACCTAATTTCTTCTAAAACTGACAGCCCCAGTGTTATACCCAAATAATTGATTTTTGATAGCTGTGTAAGCCCCTAAAAAGTTATGCACCCCCCTTTGAAAGGGGGGAAAAGTTTTCGCCATGTTCTATACATCGAAATCTACCAATTTCTTGAAGAAAACGTACTCCGTAATTTTTTTCTAGTTCAAATTTTATATTGACTGTACTTTTTATTGTAAATTTTTATATTATGCTCAAGTAGAATTCGTTATTCATTTTAGTCAAATCTTTCATAATAATTACAGTGAAATGAAAATAAAATAAAGACACTTTGTTGCCTAATTGGTGGAGAAATACCCATCTACACTATACATATATGTTTTCGATATGTTAAAAAAATAAAATCAATGATATACAGAGTGATTTACGACTAGTGTAAAAAAAATTAACAGCAAACCGAGGATGTTATTTAAAGCTAAAAACCTTGTGTGAACATTGTCCGAAAATTCTTCGTGAGGGAGATACAGCCTTTCAAAGATTTTGCTTAAAATTAGTGTTTACTTAATAACTAGAGAATCCTCAGTGATACAGTTATGAAAATTGATAACCGGTTTAGTATTAATACGTGTTATCGATTTCCACTATCAAACAATAGTAATTGAGGCCAGTAGGCCCACCCATTTTTATCAAGTATTTTTTTTCTGAGTTGGTTACTTGTGAAAATAAACTATACTCGTAAAACGTTTAATCCGATCATTTTTGGCAAAAAAACAGCGATTTGAAAATCACCAAATTACGACATTTTTTATTTAATTAATTTTTATTAATTTAGTTGAGCAGTACCTATATGAAACTTTTTGGGAATATATAATTTTAAAGTAGGTATATACTTACCTTTTTATGATCATTATACTTTTCTTACATTTACCTGATTCGTTTTATATTATTTATTATATTATTATGATATTTATTTCAAAGATCTAATGAAAAATTAATAAAGTAATTTATAATTCTTTTTATTATTTCATATCACCAAAATAGACGATTATATCTTTAACTGTATTTGAAAAGATAGGTAATAAACTATTATATATACAGGAAGTACCTAAATCAAGAACGGTATGGTTCAACTTCTTTTTTAAAGCTTCATTATTAATCATCTTTCTAAATTAAATCAGATTTGATTTTAAATTACAAGTACAACCAAGGCGAATCAATGGGTGAAAATGAATAAAGAGAATTGATTTTTAAAGTTATAGAGATTATTCTTTTATCAACGTATGCTTCACAGAGCGGTAGCTACTGTAGGAAATCGGTTAACATTCTATATATGTATATGTTATACCATACCATAAACGAAAGTTTATAAATCTTCAAATGGGTCAGTCCGCGGTGACGGGTGTGACATTTCAACTCGGATTGAAGTTCATAATTTCTAAATAATACTAGTTAATAACATGGTTTTACCATTTTCTGTAGATCTTAATGTAATACATGTATATTGAAAGAATAAAAGGTCTACGGTTATTTTACAAAAAAATGCCAACGTTCAAAGCCCTCTGACAGGTGTAACGCCAACTATTGCAAGTCTTGCAACCTCTATTCAAAATCTCAAAATATTAGCGAAAATATTAAAGTTACTTTATAATAATCATACTTTAATATGTTACGAATAAATTATTTTTTAGTAACACAAGAGCATTATGTAAATACGTAATCTATTTAACTTGTTATTACTCAACAAACATTGTGACGGGTGTGACACGTTGAATAAAGGATACAATAATAATACTATTTGTGTGTTTAATTGCTTATTGATATTATTATCTAATACTTATAACAATTTATCAAATACATCAACAGACTCATTAAATTTATAATAAATGTGGCCACCCTTAGTCAGTACTGTTGGTGAGGGTAATTTTTTTTTAATTTGGTCAAACGTCACGTTTGATATGTAATTGTCAAAGACTTTTAATAGTTTGTCACGATCGTCACTTATTCTTAAGTAATTTATTGTGATTTCACCTTATTTGTTGTCTTTTTTGAAATTTTTTTGAAATTTTTGGAAATATTTTGAAAATTAGCAAACATTTTTCTAATTTTCTTTTGGTTTATGAAAATTGATGTTAAATAGCCTGTTGTTTTTATATTTTAGTATTCATTTTTGTAAAATATTTTTTTAACTAACTGGTATCTATTACCGCGGACTTATCCAAATAAGAATAAATAGAATAAAAGATTCCAATTATAATATCTGTGAGAGTTCCACAGTGATCTTGCTTCTGGGTATACAACGTGTCGATTTCGTCGTATTATCGACCAACGTTGTGTTGGATATTGCAATGGACAACTTCAGGCTCTTAGAAAAGTACAAGGAAGGAATTAGGTGCAATAATTATGCACTAATGTCAACCCACGTTTTAGAGTTTACAAAACTACAGAAATTACTATTAATTTAGTAAGGATTGATTAAAAAAAATGACTTCTATCCCCCATGTAAGTATTCGTATTAAGTGACCCCCCCCTCATTTTCTTACGTTGTGTTTTTAATATGTGGGAATAGTATTGGCAAGGTATCTTGCTTTAAAAAAATATAAGTGTACTTTTAATTATCGTATTTTAAATTAATCAATAAGAAAAAATTCTAACGTATAGGCAATGCTTTGAACCTCCCCTCCATCCATGCAAGAATTTGTAAGGTTTGATGAACCCCCTCCTCCTCCCAAAGTAATTAATGGACATTACCTAAGAAGAAATATATCAAAAAAATAATGTTTTTTTATTGGATTGCATCAAAAATCTTAATATCTTGAAATAAGATATGTGAAGATTGATACATTAGTGCATAACTTCGTCCAGTAATTATGTAAAATATTATAAGTAAGAAAAAAATGTGTTTGTATTCTTTATTATTGCCCAAGTTTTTAAATACATTCACCATATTTTAATATAAAGTTTTCAGTTATTAATGCATTCAATAGGTAAATTGTATTTAGCGAGATTTTCTTTAATCCAGGTATCAAATTTATCTATATACTCTTGCTTCATTTCTTCTTTATACGAATCTTTATTCTTCTTCATTGGGTTATCTATATCCGACATAAACGCCACTGTATAGTCGAAATTAACGGATGAGTTCTTTTTCATTTTTTCGAATTGCAGATGTTCTTTAAGTTTGGTAATATTATCATCACTTGGATTTTTATTAAAGAAACTACACATCTTTCTAATGGTAGTTTCCATATCAGTAACCAATTCTTTATAAGTCAAATATAAAATGTTTTTGTTATTTCTTTCGTTCCAAAATGCACTGATATGTTCCCAGTAGGGGCAATTCTGAATGCGATCATTTAAAAATAACTCACAGTAATCGTCTAGGGTTCCTTTGAAGCCCATACAACTGACACTATAGCAGTACTGTGAAAGGCAAACTGATGTTGGATCTCTTGCAATGTATACTATCTAAAATTATAATAATTTATAACAATTTTTACATTATTTAGAATTTATAAATCCTGTATGACATAGATGTTAGTTTTATATAAGGCAGTCAGAAGCGTAGCTTGTAGTTAAGGTCCTAGAATTAGAAGGCTGGAGGTGAACCCCATCCCCTATAATATATATTTTTTAAATTATTTTACAAATTAGAATTTTCTTGTTTATCATATTTTTCATATTTATTTGTTTTTCAAAGTCTATTTTAGAAAATAAAAAAAACTATACAGGCGTTTAATTATATTTTGATATCTTTGCTATACATTTTTTCGTAATGTGGGCCTGCCATAACTTAATTCTTATATAACTTAAGTCCCCTAAAATAGGGTCTACGACAAAAGGCAAAATCCCGAAAGGCAGACACGGACAAAAGGCAGACATGGACAAAAGGCAGACATGGACAAAAGGCCGACAAGGACAAAAGGCAGAATCCCGAAAGGCAGACATGGATAAAAGGCAGAATCCCGAAAGGCAGACATGGACAAAAGGCCGACAAGGACAAAAGGCAGAATCCCGAAAGGCAGACATGGATAAAAGGCAGAATCCCGAAAGGCAGACATGGACAAAAGGCAGACTCCCAAAAGGCAGACATGGACAAAAGGCAGACACCCAAAAGGCAGACATGGACAAAAGGCAGACTCCCAAAAGGCAGAAAAAAAATTATAAAATTAATAATATCTTTAAGGGGTGAGGGGCTCATAAAATACCCCCTACCTACTAAAAAAAAAAATATATCGTTAAAGTGAATTAAATAATACAATATTATTTTTAGGGAGGAGCATATTGCATATACCCTCCCCCTTCAAATATATTATTCATTTGTATTAAAAATTGTCTGTCTTTTGTCCCTGTCTGCCTTTTGTCCATGTCTGCCTTTTGGGAGTCTGCCTTTTGTCCATGTCTGCCTTTTAGGAGTCTGCCTTTTGTCCATGTCTGCCTTTTGGGAGTCTGCCTTTTGTCCGTGTCGGCCTTTTGTCCATGTCTACCTTTTGTCCATGTCTGCCTTTTGTCCATGTCTGCCTTTTGTCCATGTCTGCCTTTTGTCCATGTCTGCCTTTTGGGAGTCTGCCTTTTGTCCGTGTCGGCCTTTTGTCCATGTCTGCTTTTTGTCCTTGTCTGCCTTTTGTCCGTGTCGGCCTTTTGTCCATGTCTGCCTTTTGTCCATGTCTGCCTTTTGTCCATGTCTGCCTTTTGTCCATGTCTGCCTTTTGGGAGTCTGCCTTTTGTCCGTGTCGGCCTTTTGTCCATGTCTGCCTTTTGTCCATGTCTGCCTTTTGTCCATGTCTGCCTTTTGTCCATGTCTGCCTTTTGTCCATGTCTGCCTTTTGTCCGGGTCCCCCTAAAATAAGGTCGGTATTTTGCATGTCAAGTTGGGTACAAAAGATTTTAAAAAATATAAAAACGAATTATATTGCATTTAAAGCGATGCACAGATGATTAAAAAAATATACATTACATACAAACACAGCTTATAGATTTGTAATACAATAATGTACTAGTATTGAGGCTTCTTACTATATTGTAAACTTACTTTTGGTTCTACGGTTTTTTCTCGTATCTGTTTTGGTAAAAGATCCCTAGGAAGATGACTTTTTATAAACCTTGGTGAAGATTGCTTGTCTAGATAACTTAGGTGATAAAATTTATTCGATTCCATTACTAGTTTGAATTGTTCCACATCAAATGTATACAAAACCCTAAGAAAGTGTAAAATATAGAAAATTACTGATATCTATTCTATATTAAGATAATTTAGAGGCTCTCGAAAATGGAGGAGAGGGTAATATTACTTAAAGTGACATAATGTGACGTATTTTCATTGTGACTTATTTTATATCGTGTGTGTAATTTATACGATCTACGAAATAGTAAATATAAATATAATTATATATCACTATAATAAATACTATAAGTGAAGAAGGGAGTCAGATTAAATCAAATTTAAACTAGCTGCCGGATCCAATTTTACCCGGGGATATAAAATTAAACTATATAACGTATAATGCCGTGGGGTGCGATCCTTTAGGTCCACACAAGCAACTTCCCAACATGGTATGGCTATCAATACTTGAATACTGACTATTTATTGTTTCCATAATTTTTTTTTTTTTTAATATGTATATGAAAAATTTTAATGGAATTTGTCAGAAATAAAACCCACCAAAACTAATATTATTAATATTAGTTTTCTAATATCCTAATGTCAAAAATATAATGCACATTTTTAGAATAACTAATCTGACAGTTTAAATTTCGTTTGTTTCCATGGCAACATGAATTAGTAGACGTATTTATTAGTATTTCAAATTGAAATTTTGATGGTGGTTTTCACCCTTTTAATGGCTGTTTAGACCCATATAAAAAACAAATATTGAAATACACGTTTTATTATATGTATTGTATAATATTTATTCTAAATAAATCTAAGTTGCGAGTAAATCCGATCAAAACAAAAAAAATAACTCAAAAAACATCCCTTTTTACCCCCGTAGGGGTTGAATTTCGGAAAATCCTTTCTTTCAGATCTTATTCACGCCAAGACGCTTCGATTAACACCCCAACGAAGTCAATAGCATTTTTTATTCGCGAGATTTCGTCCCGGAAAAAAATTACACGTACGTACATTTTTCTAAAAATAGTGTAAATATACTCTAATGACCTTTAAACATGAAAATATGTTAAAATTTTTGATTTCGATTTTCGGACCAATTACAATAACTTCCTATTGGGAAGTTAATTATATTTTATTTGAAATCAAAAGTACAGTACAATCCGGATATAACGATTCCGTTTATAACGGCTAATCGATTTTAGTGACGAAAATGTATACAGGGTGGCCCAAGTAAAACGAAATGGGCGCGATTTTGGTCATTTAAAATAAGATTTTGAAAAAAAAAGTCGATTTTACTTTCAAGGGGGAAATCTTTTGCTATAAAATTTTTGCAAGAATCTTTTCAACACTCAGCGCTGTGAGCACAACCCTTAAAATTTTAAAAAACATAATAGGGCAAGTGATACCTCATTTGAAAGTTTATTTCATCCTAAATACTTTGTTTTTTTCAAATCTGTTGTTTAAATAGCATAATAGGGCAAGTGATACCTCGTTTGAAAGGTTTTTTCATTCTAAATAGGTACGTTGTTTTTTTTTCAAATCTGTTTAGTTTAAGTCAAGTTATTTACATTTTAAATTCCATAAATGCAATGACTTTTTGATCAAAAAGCAAATGTTTACAACTAAAATTCCAAACAAAGTAGACTTATTTTCTTATCAAATAATTTAAAAGCATCCAATTTGGACATTTATTGAATTAATTAAAGTTTTTTATATTAGTAATTTTTTTTTAATTATTTGATAAGATAATAAGCAAAGGAGTAAAAAGCGTTACCCTTTTAGTAAGTTTCGGGGTAACCCTAAGCAAAGACCTGGCGCCCACAATGTATGTAAATAAATAAACACATAGATATTGAAATCAGCTGAAGGGCAACTCCAAAATCAATCAGAGATGAGTCGAAATTAACAAAATTAGGTAAGCGTAACATTGTTTATGGACAGCTCCTTTAAGGGGGTATCCTGCTTTATGAGTCTCAAAAAATCCATTTTTAGGGTTCCGTAGAAAACTAGGAACCCTTATAATTTCTCCATGTCCGTCCGTCCGTCCGTCTTCAAAAATTTTGAGATAATAAGATGAAATTTGGTATACGGTCGTAGATTAATGACCCAAAAACAGAAATGATAAGATTT
The DNA here is from genome assembly GCA_949319165.1 of Sialis lutaria. Classification (NCBI taxonomy): domain Eukaryota; kingdom Metazoa; phylum Arthropoda; class Insecta; order Megaloptera; family Sialidae; genus Sialis; species Sialis lutaria. Next base: position 22,763,805 of record OX439241.1, read on the forward strand.
TTGACAAAAAATTTTGTTGGGCCCCCTTTCCATAAAATGAAAAATGTTTTAAAAAAAAAATCAGAGCGTCCCCCCCTCTCTATTTTCTAAACTATCGATTCAAAAAATCTGAAAAAAATTCAGAATGTAGCTTTTAATTAGTACTTTTACTGAAAATTATAACGAACATTGTCAAAAATATTTTAGAATCTCCTATCATAGATTGAATAGTTAACTCACATTTTTTTCATTTACCCCATTGAGTGGGGTGTCATTTGATAGGTCTCATAAAATGCAATAATAAAAGCCAATTGACTTTTTGATTTTAACCCTTCGGTCACGAAAATTTTGAAAAAACTATTTTTTTATAAATCGTAGTGAGAATGACTACGGAACCCTATCATGTGCGTGCCCAACACGCACTTGCCCGTTTTATTTAATTGCTTAAATCTCTTTCTAATATATCTAAGAATATATCTGTAAAGTTTTATAGGCAAATTCGAAATATTTTCAAAGATATAGCACTAAACGCAGTGGGGTGTCGAACAGGTATATGAGCACTCGCTTCTCCCCTCGGTCGAATAAATCTGAACAATGTGCTTGAAAAGGTTCAATTATCGTCTAAAACAATATTTTGAATTTGTACAAGCGCTAGGTCAAGCTATAATACAAATTATAATGATATAGTTCCTCTCCATTTAACTGCTTTTTCTGACCGTAAACTTTGAAGCACGTTTTCTCGAGTTTTAATTTTTATCATTTTTCTAAATTGGCGGGTGTGATTGCAAGAAAACTAAACAACCAATCAAAATGAACCAAAGCTTGTTGTCTTCAGTTTTAAATTCTCTTCTATTTGAATTAAAAATATTCATGAAAAAAAATTCTAAACAACTTTTTTAGCAAGTTGAAATGATTTTTTTTATGAAAAACCCACATTTTTTTTAAACCTGAATTTTTTTTAAATTTTACATTTTTTGGGGTTTTTCTTAGTTCACCTAGAAGAAAAATATATAAAAATTAAAATTTACTTTAGTTTTTTTGTCTCAGACAAAAATTACGAGCTTCATCTTTCCCGCCAATTAGATACTGCGATTGCAAGGCGTTGTACAAATGTACATATAAATTGGCTGCGTTTGAATATTTTTTTCTTAATACATTTTTTTGACGTTCAAATATGGAATAAAATAATCTGAAAAGTTCGATATTCTAGCTTATTTTTATCTGTCCTAAAACGCTTTTTTTGGCCTCATAAAGCAGGATATCCCATTAATATTTAAAAAAGTATACTTACTCAAACATTGGAAATCGATGTGGCATAGGAAAACTTTTAGCTTTTTCAAAATTAAAATCATTATTTATAAGCCAAACGGTTTCTTGCGTCATTGTTGTTCCTAAAATGTATGACTTTGTTATATTGAAGGTCTTACAATTAGATTAAAACATGATGATAGCACAAATGTGATTTCTTAGGAGAGGGTAAAAAAATAATCTTTTTCGATAAAGCTATCACAGTATTTTCTAGCTATCACAAAGTATTCCAGGATTCATATGATAAAGAGTTAGGGGCGTCTATTTAATATAAACAGCATTTTCTACTATAAATTCATATACGGTATGTGCAAATAGCCAATTGCATGCACATATTGTATGTGCAAATAACTTCATTCTTAATTTAAAAACTCATCTACAGTGTTGCAATTCAGTAGAAAATATTTAAATATTGTCTTCAATGTTTCTAGTGATTTTTTAGATTATTGGGAACTGTGTTACTAATTCTTAGGATAGAGTTGGATGGTCACTTTTAAATAGATGAAGACATTTTTTTATAAAAAAATCATACATTCATTCATGCACATTAATTACATTAATTTAATAAGATTTTCAACTTTTTTTTTATTTTTATAATTAAAATAACTATCGTGTTAATCATTTTACAGCCTATCCTGCCTATGACCATTAATTTGATAAGAATTTAATTTTAATATTTTATTATAATTACCTGACCGAGAAAATCCCATAACATAAACATCGTCTTCTCTGACATTGAAATTTTCAACTTGGTTCAAATTATTTACGTGAAATTTTGGAATTAGATACTGTTTTTCTCCAAATAAGTAAAATCCTTGGATATATTTATTTATACAATATTTTTTAAGTAAGGCGTCAATAGGATTATCATCGTAATTTAGTTCTGAATATGTCGCAGTCATTTTGTTGTATGAAATGTATGTACGCAGAGGTAACTTATATAGGTAATATCGTTTAATTAAATTTTATCATTTGTAACCTTTTTATACGATAAGAAAATGTTTTTATTACCTACTTATTAAAATTTACACTAACGTAAATAATTATCTTGGAATACTTATGTAAAATTCACCATTTTTTATAAAAAAATGATATATAATATATTGATAAATATAATGATGTATAATATACTAGTAGTGACGTTAAAATATAATAAATAAAACAACTAATTGTCTAAACGTCAAACAATTTAATAAGCAAGGAAACGTAGCGAGCTTTCGATTCACAAAATCATCGTCAGGCTAAAATAATAAATAGTAATTAAATACAATAAATACCAATATTTTGTATTATATTTATTGTATTTAATTACTATTTATTATTTTAGCCTGACGATGATTCTGTGAATCGAAAGCTCGGTACGTTTCCTTGCTTATTAAATTGTTTGACGTTTAGACAATTAGTTGTTTTATTTATAATGATGTATACATACAGGATGTCCCATAAACAAGCCAATCGACTTTCAGGAGTTGTCGAGGACATTAACCTTCCTATACCCGTGTCAAATAGTATAACACATACACCCGATTTTGAGACTCTTATAAAAGTACAATGAAGGAAATAGTTGCATTAATTATGCACTAATATCAACCCGTATATAAGAAATTACAAAGGGGCCAGACTTGATCCAGGCTTGCGCCAATGCTAGCCAACGCTGGGCCAAACCTTGCACCCAAGCCTTGGCCAATGCTATATCTGCCAATATAATTCCGAACAGAGGCGCACCCAAAAAAGGGGGTTGTAGAGGCTACCTCCCCCTAATTTGTCGATAGGTATTGTTTAATTTAATAAAACATATAAAATATAAATTACATATATATGTAAATATGTAATTACAAAAAATTACACCCCTCTATTTTTTCTGGGAGCGCCACTGATGCCGAGTCTTGGTAGAAAGCATGGCATCCAGAGCCTTGGCCAATGATATTATTAGGCTATTGATTATAGGTTTTTGAAAGGAACAATTGCGTTAAAGGGTTTTTATTGTTTAATATGTTTGTTTGACACCTACAGATGATAAAAACACAAAGTGCTACTAAATTCACCCTTGCGTTTTTTGGGGAGGGGTTAAACTAGTCACTTTTCAATGTTTTCAGTATAACTCGAAAACTAAGCAGACATTGAAAATTTTACAAGAATGATTATTTATAGAAAATTAAATTTCCCATCAAAATAGATGATTTAAAAATTAAGGATAAAATTTTTATACAAGAAATATTTAAAAAACAAATCGAAAAAATATCAAAAAATCACAATTTTTTAAATTTTTTACTAAATTGCTCATAAATTTTTTCTAAGTAAAGATAGGTATAGGACATGCTTTGGAGAAAAAAAAGTAGAGGTCACGCCCGTTAAAATGTTGAGTCGAAAAATTTTTTTTGATGAAAATTGGCTGAGCTATAGTAATTCAAAGTTTACCATTTTTTGTCATTTTTTCTCAAATCGTAACTTAATGGCAATTGATTAGAGGTTCTTGAAAGGAACAATTACGTTAAACGGTTTTTATTGTTTAATAAGTTTGTTTGACACCTACAGATGATAAAATCACAAAGTGCTACCGAATTTACCCTTGCGTTTTTTAGGGGGGTTCAACTAATCACTTTTCAATGTTTTAAGTATAACTCGAAAACTAAGCGGAATTTGACAATTTTGCAAGGATAATTTTTTATACAGAATTAAATTTCGCATCAAAATAGATGATTTAAAAAATTAAAAAAAAATATTTATGCAAGAAATATTTTAAAAAAATATTTTTTTTTAATTTTTTGAATCATTTATTTTGATGGAAAATTTAATTCTCTATAAAAAATTATCCTTGTAAAATTGTCAAATTCCGCTTAGTTTTCGAGTTATACTTAAAACATTGAAAAGTGATTAGTTGAACCCCCCTAAAAATCGCAAGGGTAAATTCGGTAGCACTTTGTGTTTTTATCATCTGTAGGTGTCAAACAAACATATAAAACAATAAAAACCGTTTAACGTAATTGTTCCTTTCAAGAACCTCTAATCAATTGCCATTAAGTTACGATTTGAGAAAAAATGACAAAAAATGGTAAACTTTGAATTACTATAGCTCAGCTAATTTTCATAAAAAAATTTTTTTCGACTCAACATTTTAACGGGCGTGACCTCTACTTTTTTTCTCCAAAGCATGTCCTATACCTATCTTTACTTAGAAAAAATTTATGAGCAATTTAGTAAAAAATTGAAAAAATTATGATTTTTTGATATTTTTTCGATTTGTTTTTTTAAATATTTCTTGCATAAATTTTTTTTTTAATTTTTTAAATCATCTATTTTGATGGGAAATTTAATTTTCTATAAAAAATCATTCTTGTAAAATTTTCAATGTCTGCTTAGTTTTCGAGTTATACTTAAAACATTGAAAAGTGACTAGTTTAACCCCTCCCTAAAAAACGCAAGGGTGAATTTAGTAGCACTTTGTGTTTTTATCATCTGTAGGTGTCAAACAAACATATTAAACAATAAAAATCCTTTAACGCAATTGTTCCTTTCTACCTATTATTTTCCGGTATAATCAATAGCCTATATATCTGTATTTTAAAATTAAAAGCTTTTATTTAACTTCACTTGTTTGTTTGTTAGTTAGTTAAGATCAAATTTTGCAATCAAAATTTCGACTTTGAAATTTTGTATACATATATGAGTCTGGTGACAATGCAATATAGTATATCGTTCTAAATCCAATATGGCGGATGTTCCAAGATGGCGGATTACCTTTTTATATATGATCATCTTCATATGGGTATCAAATGAAAGGGTTTGATGAGTAGAATACAAATAGCTATGTGACGTTATTCTAAATCTAATATGGCGGACGCCCCAAGTTGGCAGATTACTTTTTTCTTTGTAACCATTTTGATATGGGTATCAAATAAAAGGGTTTGCTGAGTAGAATAAGATTAGCTATGTGACGTCATTCTAAATACAATATGGCAGACGCCCCAAGATGGCGGATTACCTTTTTCTTTAAAACTATCTTGATATGGGTATCAAATGAAAGAGTTTGTCGGGCTTTACCTGTTAGTATGTTAGTTAGTTAGTCAATCAGTAACTAAAAATTTAAAAATAAAATTATATAAAAAAGTACTTTTTAAAAACAAGCTTTTATTAAAAATGCACTAAAAAGTAAAAAATAAATTTTCAGTTATCACAAAAAATTCAGATTTTTATGACTAAAACCAATAAAAGCGCGGGGCGCTATAAAGACAAATGTATATGAATAAAAATTCTTATGCAGAATAAGAAATGAAATATAAATTGATATAACAGTAGAAAATTTGCACATTAAATTAAATAAATACAGTAGAATTTTTGATAAACTATAATAATACTTCACTATAAGCACCCCGCGCTTTTATTGGTTTTAGTCATAAAAACCTGAATTTTTTGTGATAGCTGGAAATTTATTTTTTACTTTTTAGTGCATTTTTAATAAAAACTTGTTTTTAAAAAGTATTTTTTTATATAATTTTTTATATTCATAAATCATATATGTACATATGTATATTGTATATCTATTTAATATCCACTTATTAAGTACCGTAGTCCAATAATTATATTAAATGTTTATAGCATTTATAAGTAAGAAAAATATTTTTTGTATATTCTTTATTAGTACCCAAGTTTTTAAAAACAGCCACCATATTTTAAAATAATATTTTCAGTTATTAATACATTCAATAGGTAAATTATAATTAGCGAGATTTTCTTTAATCCAGATATCAAATTTATCTATATACTCTTGCTTCATTTCTTCTTTATACGAATCTAGTTTACCTTTTCTAATAAAATCACTCTTCTTCATTGGGTAATCTATTTCTGACATAAACGACACCATATCGTCATAATTAACACATGAGTTCTTTTTCATTTTTTCGAATTGCAGATGTTCTTTAAGTTTGGTAATATTATCATCACTTGGATTTTTATTAAAGAAACTACACATCTTTCTAATGGTAGTTTCCATATCAGTAACCAATTCTTTATAAGTCAAATATAAAATGTTTTTGTTATTTCTTTCGTTCCAAAATGCACTGATATGTTCCCAGTAGGGACAATTCGGAATGCGGTCGTTTAAAAATAACTCACAGAAATCGTCCAAGGTTCCAGTAAAGCCCTTATAACTTACGTTGAAGTGGTAGTTTGAAAGACAAACCGATTTTGGATCTCTTGCAATGTATATTATCTAAAATTATAAGAATTTTTTGTTAGTTAAAGTTTTTATAAAGTAGTAGGGTAGCTTGTAAAGCAGAAGGTTGAAGGTGAATCCCATTCGCCACAATTAGAAATTTCTTTTAATTTAAAATAGTTTTCTTAAATATTTTCCAAGGTATTTCTTAGGAAATCATTTTTACTTCCATGTTCGAAGAAATGGAAGTATTGTAATACCGTCAAAAAATTGTGTCCGAAAAAAAAGCAGATTCTGATTGTACTAACATCAAAACGTAAAGAAAAGTTAATTTCCGCATGGCGGCTGTGCGTGTGTCTGTGTGTGTGTCTGTGTGTCTGGATGTAGAATTTTCTTCCGTGTACGATAACTACTGTAGATATGCACCGATTTGAATTATTTGGGAAAATGTTTGTCTCAGTGAGTATTCCAGACCTATTGATTTTGGTGCTAATCGGATTAGGGGTTTCCGAAATATTCGAAATTTTGTACCTATTATCGTCTAAAAAGTGAGTATTATCTAACCAATTTTGATAAGACTTGGTGCACTTGTAGTTCAAACCAATCTAAGGGGCACTTATTTCATAAACGTGCCGAAATAGCTACTGAAGAGGTGAAAAAACACCCTCAAAATTTTAATTTTAAATATTAATAAATTCATGTTGCCATGGAAACAAGCGCAGTTAGATTCAAATGCCAGATAATTTATTATTCTACAAAAATGTGTGCATCTGACATTAGAATATTAGAAAACCAATATTTATAATACAAAGGTAAGTTTTATATTAAAAATTATTGTAAAAGATATTATATATAGAACATGGAAGTTATGTATGGTTCTCCATACCGATATTTTATTAGTAAATATACATTTTTCGTAATCTGGACCTGCTTTAACTCAATTTTCATATAGCACCTTTTAATATTTTTCGAACAGTGAAAGACATTTAAAAATCGGTTCAGTAGTTTTCGCATTAAATCGGATACAAAACTTTTCCAAACAGATTATATTGCTTGTATCTAGAAATAACTCTAAAGAAATATGCATTATACAGACAGAGCCTAAAGATTTGTATAGTAACTTACTTTTGGTTCCACGATTTTTTCTCGTATCTGTTTTGGTAAAAGATCCCTGGGAAGATGAGTTTTTATAAATCTTGGTGAAGGCCGCTTGTCTATATCACTTAGGTGATAAAATTTATTCGATTTCGATATTATTTTGAAATGTTCTTCATCAAAAGTAACAAAAAACCTAAGGAAGTGAAAAATATAAAAAGACTGATATCTTATTTCATATATACATAGATTAGGGGCTATCGAGAAATTTAGGGGGAGGTGTATCCGAAGTGTTATAATCGACGTATAGGAGGGGAAGGGGAAGTCAGTTAATATTTTGTTTGAAATCAAAAATAACTAGAATGTACAGTGGAACCTCACCAGTACGTTTTTGGAGGGACCTACTAACGAGAAAAACATACAATCGAGAAATTTGAACATGGGATATTATGGAAGAAAGCTGGGACATATAAAAACGTACTACAGCGAAAAACGTATATACGAAGTTCGACTGTAAGGTAAGCGGGTGCGTGATATGATGACGTAATATTAGGTAAGATGTGCACAAAATTATGGAAAAGGGGGGAGTTGAAAAAATAATAAAAATTAGCAAAACGTTATTTTAGGACAGCCCCTTTGGTATTAAAAAAATACACTAACTCAAATAGTGGAAATCGATGCTTCAAAGGAAAACTTTTAGCTTTTTCAAAATCGAAATCATTATTTATAAGCCAAACGGTTTCTTGCGTCAATGTTGTTCCTGAAATATAAGATTGTGTTATATAAATATTTACAACTAGATTAAAACATGATAATTGCAAAAATGTGATTACTCAGAAAAGGGTATATTGGGTAAAAAAATACAATTTATTATTTATATTGAAGTTATATTATTTGTAATGTTAATCATCAACATCCAGTTTAAATGGATTGAAGTTAAATTTGGTATTTAAGTAGATCTCAAATGACAATACACTTAAACCACATTCCACATTTAATATAAATTCAAAATGGCGATTCTAGGATGGCGGACGATTTAAAAAATGAAATTGAAAACGTGGGAATTGGAATAAGACTTTTCGGAATGGATGAAATATAAATGGTTTCTTGCATGGTTTCTGTATACCAGTATAGCTAATTTTCAATTATATTTCTTTGGCTATTGCTTGGAGCTGAATGGTTCTTGTATTAATCAATAAATGATTGCTTCTTTTAGGAGAATAAGTGAAAAAATAAACATCAGATTATTATTTTTGACCCTTTTTGGAGCAATTGGAAAGTTTAAAGTATATTTATTTTGTTCGGATATCATTTAATTACTATTTAGTATCTATTTTAACATATTTCTCTATTGATTTACAGATTCTATGAACATCAGAAAATGTCCAAATTGTCAGTTATGGCCAGGGTGCAGAATTATCACGATTATAATATTTGATTGTTATCAGATACTAATCCAATATGGCTCTGATTCATAAATGTAAGTAATTATTATTATTTAATTTTATTATTTAAAGTGAGGTATATAAATCAGTAACTTGAACCGGAATTTATTTATGGTTCGGGTTCAGTTCGGGTTCAATAATAATTTTCGGTTTGGGTTTAGGTTAAGGTTCAGCACGGTGTAAAGTTTTTAGGTTCAAAAACCATTATTTTTCAAATTAAAAAATGAATATACATCAATTAAAAACGGTATATTTTTAGTTTTCTAATTATTCAGCTGTATTTAAAAAATCAAGTTATTCAAGCCTCCATTTCTTGAGATAAAATTTATTTCCGTCAATCATATTATAACAAATTATTATGCTTATAGTTGATTAATATAATATTAAATGTATATTTGTCAAAACAATGAAGTGACGGAGATACTGCTTAGAAAAAAATAGAAAAAAATAAAAATACAATTTAGAGATTGAAATCTCTACGTTTCAGATTTTTTGCAAATTGAAAAGAAATTCATTTTTACAAAGTTAAAGAATTATAATGTCCGGTATTATAAAGGGGCTAACAAATTTGCAAGCTAGCAAGCACTCTCAAATGAGATATCAAACTTATATGACAGTTCTCTTTGAGTTTTTAACAGATAGTTGCATGCGCTGTAAAGTTGGTTTTTACCACGCAAGGTTAGTAAATATACTTTACATACCTTTTTTTTACTTTCTATGTGTAAAACTATCTGTAAAAAACTTCAAGAGAACTGTTATATAAGTTTGATACCCTATTGGAGAGTGCTTGCAAGCTTGCAAATTTGTTAACTCCTTTATAAAACCGAACATAACACAAGCAAAAAAATGTTTTAAGTAGTGGACTTTAGAAGTCACATCATAGAGTGAAATTCACCAATTTGTACATTTTACAATCACTTTTAAAAACCAATGAAGGAAAATTGATAAAACATTATAAATAATTTCTTGAACCTTTTGAAAAAATATGGTTACCGGATATCCATGAAAAGGTTCAGGTTCAGATTCTAATTCACTGACTTATAGCGGTTCGGTTTGGGTTCAGTTTCATGAAAAATACATGTTTTTTCGGGTTTATGGATCGGGTTCAAGTTCAGGTCCCTGATATAAATGAAACTTATTTTATTTATTTATAATAACTACACGGAGAGAATATTCTTTTAAAAAATTAACAGAAAATGCTGTAAAACTGAGGACAGAATCAACTTCTGAAAAAATTAACAGAAAAGTCGGTAGAATTTAAAATAAAGTAAATGAAAAATTACAATGACATACTGGTAAATTTTAACATAGTACCTATTAAAATTTATTTACTCTGAAAAAGTAATATACGCTAATCTTTAATTTAATTTCTTGCTAATGAAAATTTCACGTACATTCTATATAATTTTACTATGTTTCTATATTACTTTTCATATCTGGCCTATCGCGGTCATATAAACTGCTATACAGTACATTGAATTTTAGTAGACATTCTTTTAAATTTTACCATGTCGGGTGTTAAAAATTTCTAGGATCAATTTCGTCCTCCCGTTAACATGTTTTTTATGTTAAAAATTAACATTAATTTTTTTCAGTGTAAAACAAAACCGAAAAATTGGTCTGATTTATAAACTGTAAATGAAAAAGGATATTCCCTACAGTTTGTGAAACATAGGTGATTGAGGAAATCCCGTAATAGCTCTCAAGTATCTTAGTAATAATAATAAATATCAAATTATTTAATTAAATAATTTTTAAACCGCTAAGAAAATATTTTAATCTGTTTTATTTTTAGTACTTATCAATATAATTATCGTGATAATACTTTAATTATAATACTTTATTATAATTACCTGACCGAGTAAATCCCATAACATAAACGTCGTCTTCTCTGACCTTAAAATTTTCATTTTTTTTTAATTGTTTACATGATATTTTGGAATGACTTGTTGTTTTTCCCCAAATAAGTAAAATCCTTGGAAATATTCATTTATACAACATTTTTTAAGTAAGGCGTCAATAGGATTACCATCGTAGTTTAATTCTGAATACGTCGCAGTCATTTTGTTATATGAAATGTGATAATGTATTAGAGTTGTCTTATTTTACTGCATTATTATAAGTATTTAAATTAATAAAATTTATATTTTAATTTATAGTTATCTTTTTTTACGATAAAAAAAATTGATTGTTCGTTAAAATTTATATTCATGTAAATAAATTATCTTAAACACTTTAAAATTATCACTTAAATTGATTTAAAAAAAAAAAAAATTTGAAAATAAACTAATTATACAGGCTGTTCTATTTGAATCTCCATAGATTAATATTTAAAAAACAAAGCAGGAGAAAAATGTTTGGGACAAAAGTTGAAGAATTTAATGCAGCGTTTATCATTCTTTTAGTACATGCGACCAAATTTTCAATCAGAATTCTCATCGTGCCCCCCTTCCCCCCACCTTCATACAAAAATTTTCACTGAAAAATAAATCTCAGCTAAATATAAAAAAATGCTTAGAGTGTCAATTTCTAATATGTATTAAACCTTCTTTCGAAAAACTTTGCTCTGCAAGACAGACCCAAGGGAGTCACTAATTATAATCTTGTGTTAAATTTAAAATTGATAAGTTAATTATTAAATACATTGTGCAGTACTGATACATTCCTATTTATAAGTGTATTATATCAGTGTAAATGTAAACGTGAATTTTATTTTTTATTTTTTATTATGTCAGAATGTATTTTATTGATTTTCTTTCAGTAAATTAAATACATTTTTTAATAATATGTTTTCTCATTTTTTTCTCAATATACTCGCGCCCCCCATTCAGTTTTATCACGCCCACCTAGGGGGGCGCGCCCCACAGGTTGAGAATCGCTGGTTTAATGACGCTTTCAATAATATAGTTTTTTTATGAGGGGGGGGGGGGGGTAACTCCTATTTTTTTTATTCTTGAATGTAATAAAAAAAACTTTTATCCGAAATTTTTTTATAGGACCATTATTTTTGAAATATTTTGGTTAAGTGCGGTATTGATGATTCAGGTCCTATAAAAAATTATGTTTTCACGAAAAATTTGATCCTGTACTAAAAATAGAGGTTGCCATTAAAAAAAATAAAAAAAATATATTATGGCCTCCAGACTTCCACCAAAAATAATTTTGAATGCACTATAATGATGTATTTGTTTTTACTTCCATGTTCCGAAGGAAATTGAAGTAGGTATAGTAATACCATCGAAAAATGGTGCCCGAGAAAATAATAGATTCAGATTGTACCTACTATCTTCAAATCTCAAAGAAAAGTTGATTTCCACATGCGCGCTGTGCGTCAGGATGCAGAATTTTCTTTCGTTCACGATAAATACTGTAAAAATGCATTTAAGAAGTGTTAAATATATGAAAAACAATTAAAGACAAAAAATACTTGATAAAAAACGGTGAGCCCACTGGCCTCATACAACCCTGGTCTAAATTAAGATTATTTGAGACTCGAAATCGGTAACAATTATTAATACTAAACCCGTTATAAAATTTCATAACTGTACCACAATTGGTTCTCTTATTAACCCTCCGATAGGCGCGCATAAAAAGTTAAATGAATGGGCGCGTATGTATCTCACAGATACATTTCAATATTTTCATGTTAAACACCTATTAATTCAAAATACTTTATTTGCATTTAGTTTTATGAAATATCAGGTATATAAAACACTTAAATACGTTTAAATTAAATAAATGGTATTTTTATAAATTGAAAAAAAAAACTAGTTGAAATAAAACTGAAAAAATGCATACTTTGGTAAATTTCAACTCAAAAAAATTTTTTTTAGAAATACAATCTGTGCAAATTACTGAACAATGTTCATGACATAAAAACTTTTTACAATTTATACAACAATACTTTGTTACGTTTTGCGCTAGTATAGCAGGTAGAAGTGTAGTAGGCGTGTATCTGTGAGATACAAAACAGCAATATATAAAAACCACTGACTACTTTGTAATCACTTGGCATACTGTTACAAACCACCACGGGAGCTAGGAAGATACATGGGAGGAGGAAGGTCTAGCTTTTGAAACGTGTCCGTTAGAACCAATATAAAATCACAATGTATCTGTAGGATACATGCGCCCATCGGAGGGTTAATAAATAAACACTAACTTTGAGCAAAAACATTGGAAGGCTGTTGTAGCTTGTAGCTCCCAATTTTCGGATACATGTTCACATAAATGTTTTTGTTTAAAATATCATCCTCGATCTACTGTTAAATTTTTTACACTAGTTGTAAATCATCCTGTATAACTAAGGTATACTCGCGGCTTCACCCGTGTGTTTTATATTGTAAATAATATTCTATATAATAAATAACAGATACGCTCATGGTACCTCGTATCGCGACGGTTTGAGTGACCTCGCAATATTTGCTGACCTTCCGATTCATTCATTCGACACCAGTTTTGCAAATTGCAAACGTTCGCGAAAAGCTCTAGAAATGTAAGCTCAGCTAAAAAATAAATACACTGTTTATGGGAGTTTGTTACGTTGGTTGGACATGTCCAATTGTTTTGTGCTTTTTTGTTCCTATCACTGATTCTACTCTCCTGTTACGTGATAATGGGTTTAATTCTCTTTGTTAGTAATATACATTATGAAAAACAGCTTTAAAATTATAACGTAAATGCATTTTTACTTTCTTATACCGATGTACATATGTATATGTATGAATATATATATTTAGTCGAGTCAATGAAGCTCGAAAATGGCAAAAACTTCGGAACCCTCAGAAACAGCATCGACTTTGATGGAATTTAAAAAAAAATGTTCGTTATACCATACTATTTGAAATCAGAAACACTCCAGTCGTCGGATTTAACCCCTCCCCCCAAATTTTGAAAATTTGTATAGTTTACTGATTTAATATATTTAGTCCGATTTTCGACAATTTTTTTTACTTGTTTTTAACTTGTTAAGGGTCGCTAAAAAGAATACGTTGTCAAAAATTGACAAAAGTAAACATCCGTTTCCGGTTTAGTAATTATGTTCAACAAAATTAATTTGATACATCTATATCTATAAAAGAGTTTGTCCTTAACCACTCACTCACTCACTCACTCACTCATATATCAACGTACAGCCCAAACCCCTTGACCTAGAAACGTGAAATTTCGTAGGTGCCTTCCTTTTATGATGTAAGCACCCACTAAGAAAGAATTTTTTGAAATTCAACCCCTACGGGGTTAAAACGGGGTGTCAAAGTTTGTATAAAAAAATATTTTTTTTGTTCGTATTTAATTGAAACTTATCATAAATACTCTACAATATAAATTATTAAACAGTTATTTCAGCACTTTCAAAAATTTAACCCCTAAGGTGTTAGGGGGGTGGAAAAATTTGTAAGATATTTTTTTTGTATTCACCGAATGAAACACGGCATAAGTATGTAGGCACTCTACAAGACAGATAGCATTTACGAAAATTCAACCCCTATGGGAATGGGGGGGGGGGGGTAAAATTTTGGTAAATTTATATATTCATAACTATTTATGATTTTAAGGTAAATTCGGACTAATTAATATTCAATTAAAAACGAAAGCTCGACATTCAACCCTTAATAGCATTGGATGGGGACGGGGATGGTTCTAGATTTGTTTATCTGTATACCTGCTTAAATTATAAAGGTAAATTAGGCAAAATAGTCATATATTAAAATAAAAATTTCGACATTCCACTCATAATGGCGGGGGTAGACAGGGTGTGTGTTTTTGATATGTTTATCTGCATAGCTGCTTAAGTTATCATGGTGGAGTCAGGGAAAATAATTTGCAATAAAACAAATTCGATATTCAACCTCTAATGGTCGGAAGTAGACAGTGGTTGGGTTTTTGCTATTTTTAACTAAGATCCGAGATGTTTATGATTTTTATAGGTAATGAATAAAAAACAATATAAAAAATGTAATGTCATCCTCTCGAAATTTACGCGAGCGAAGCCGCGGGATGCCGCTAGTAATATATAAAATAATATATCTATAGTTTATCTCCCATTTATTTTATTCTATCTTTTATTAATTATCAGAAATATGTTTCAGTAAAATAAGAATCACGTACACTGTTCACTGCCAGTATTACGTATAAGAAAGTCCCGGGGCACCCATGACAGCTTTTTCTAAACTAATATTTACCTAGTATCGTCTCTAAATTCGCTATCATTTATATTTATAATTTGTACAACCCTCAGAAGAAACCCTTCAACCTGATGAGAGCGAGAAAGGAAGTTTACTTTTGGTTTTCATAATTTCTTTAAACTTGAAGATTTAAACTAACATTTTCTTAAAATATTTTAGAAAAATATTTTAAAGAAAAATTCAAGAAGATTATTTTTACATGAAAGTCTTCTATTTACTTTTAATAAAGAAATTATAAAAAAGCATCTATAATAAAGCTTTTGACTTGGCTTCCATACAAAAAAATTAGAAAGCAACAGTAGTGAATCCATATTGAAAAAGCGCACAATCTATTATTATTTTGAACGGGGAATTTAATTAAAAAGTAAAGTCGTTATTAAGCGACAGACGATTCGTCAATAGATTGGTAAAATGATATGGACGCGTTTTGATCCGACGATAACGTAGAATTTTATACGAATTTTTCATTTCGTGACGTCATTGATTACCAGTAGCGGCTCGGGAGTTAAATTTTTAATTTTATAATTAAACTTGCAACATTGCTATATCCAAAATCCTCTAAATCCTTTGTCACGTGCATTACTCATGAATCGCTTAATGGATAGTTATGAAACTTGGTTTATTTGTTGGATCTACCCAGTAGATGGTTTCATTAAAATATCGTTTGGAGTTTTTCCTCAAAATATCTATAGATCGAATAATGTAATGTGATTTTTAGAGGAACCCACGAAGTGGTAGCGCTTATATGTTCGATTTTCCGTTCATCCGTCCGTATGCCTTCCACCGCGAGATCTCGGCCCCCTGACCACCTAGAGACCTCGGGTTTTTGCTAAATGGTAGGTCTGTGGTTCTTGTTTAGTCCATTTTAGGAATTCTTCCGGTCATAACCCTCCCCCATCAAAATTTTACATATATGGCTTCATGTACCGCGTTGAACTCGAGATTGATTCACGAATCGATTGGCATGTGTATTTTTTGAGTTGTGTCATGTGGGTTTTGATAGCTTTTTTTTGTAAACATTGCATTTTCTATATGTAAAATTTGAATTATAAGGACTGATCCTAAAGCAAGTGTATTAACATCACCATATTACTCTATTCGCACCGGAAATCACTGCACAATGTATAAGAATGTTCCATGGTACCTATGGCAAACACGCACACTATTTAATCTCTGTAATACGTATAAGAAAGTTCCATGGCACTCGTGCAGATATTTCTTCTCTGTTATGTACTATTTGAATTATAATTATTTTTTTTCTTAAAAATTTATTTTCTCGAACAAAATAATTCAACATAAATTATAGATAATGATTATTACCTACAGTTGTTAACCTGGCCATTTTTCTCTAATTCAACTGTTTCAAATGATCTTAGTAAACATCCGTATCCGGTTGAATGTTCGTTTTCAAAAGTAGGAGATTTTCTTCCCATAAAATGTCACCCTTCTACGACTTGTCGTATTTGAGTTACAGCGCTTACAGACAGACAAACCGACACACAGACATCATGGCGAAAATAGTCAGAATGGATTTAGGGAAAGTAAGAAAGTAAAAAGCTTAACTTTTTTGACTTTTAAAAATTCATATTTTTGAAATCCGACATGCTACAAGGTTTTTAGTGCTTTCAGTTTTAACCGTATGATTTTAAACGTTACAGTTAAAACCAAGCTAAAACAGATAAGTGCGAGTAGGATTTGCGCCCTAAATCTACGGTTTCCTAGAAAAGCGGTGTCGTTATCTAGCGACCGTGATATAGCAGTTGATGACGTCACCAAAACGTTGTCTAGGAAAACCAATGGTGTTGGTTTCCTAAGAAGCGTTGAATGTGAACGTAACGTTAAATAGCGTTGCCGTTATTTATATGACGGTCGCCATAGCGGTGACGAACATTTGTCGAACGTTTTTTCACGTGTAGCGGTGAACGTTCCATTAAAAATAATGAGTGGAAACGTGATTTGGACCTACAAAAATGACAAAAAATTGATTTTGTCAAAAATCATCAAGCATTATACAAGTAAATGCAAAGAGAAGCCCAGTTAAAACAAAATCTATGGAACAATATCGGAACTATACATCAATAAAACGGCCAGTCTATGGACGGGGGGTACACATTTTTTTTACAGTGTTCGTTATTATTTTCATTGAAAGAACTAATTGAAAGCTACATTCTGAATATTTTTTAGATTTTTTACATCGATAGTTTAGAAAATAGAGAGGAGGGGACGCTCTGATAATGACTTTGGAAGCAAATATATCGTGACTAAAGGATTAAAATCAAAAGATTCTAAAACATATTTTATTGTGAAATACACACCTCTTAAAATGTATTAATTATAACTTGAAAATATTATTTTCTTAAATGAATATGTCACAAAACTATAAATGAATACAAAAACTGAAAAAGTATTGCACAAATAATAATTATATGACATTTATTATACGTTAATCCAACAATTATAATTTTTCAGTTAAAAAGGTAATATTTTCTAGGAAACCACGACTTTGTCACCGTTAAGACGGCCGTCAAAAACGCCCGCCATATCACGGCCGTTAAATAACAGTACCGTTTTCCTAGGAAACCGTAGCTTTAAGCTATAAAAAATTTAATTATTGGTAGTAGTTAGTAACGTAGACAAAAGACGCGATTCCCAAAGCATCTTTGTAAATACGCGTCTACATAGATGCTATAAAAAAAAAATATCAAAACCTACACGTGAGTGTTGCCGCGCAACCCACTTGATACAACTCAAAAAATACCATTGCTAATCGATTTGTGAATAAATCCCGAGTCCAACGACGTACATGAAACCATATATGAAAATTTTTGAGGGGGGGTGTCATAACCGGAAAAAATCCTAAATTGGGCTAAGCTATAGAACCACAGATCTATCATTTAGTGAAAACCCGAGGTCTTTAGGTGGTCAGGGGTCGAGATCTTGCGGTGAAAGACAGACGGACAGACGAAAAATCGAGCATATAAGCGCTCGAACCCCATCAAACTATCGGTCGACTAAAAGTACTATGTAGTGTACGTGGACTAATCCTGTCTCTGTCTCTCTCTTTCACGTACTTTTTAATAGAAATTGGACAGCCACTGAACCCATGTATCAATTTTTAGTTTGTTCAGTTACAATAGCTTTTCCTTAACAAGTGGGTGCTCGTCCGCGCGCCGCACATACGGCAAAAGTGATGATTTAGGTGGACAAAAATATCTAACTAATGAAGTTGATTTTTTATGTAGGGATTTAACATAATATGATACTTAATGACTACTTAAGCAAAAATAACGACTTTACCATTAGATACTAACATCCTTCGGGAAGGAAACAATGGTTTGATTCACAACAATGAAATAAATCATAAAAACAAAAAAATGTTATCATAAAAATGGATTTATTATGGATCTTTCAATTCAAATTTGAATCGTGGACGATTTTGTCATCAGTCTCACCATCATTATCATCAACATCACCATTCCTCATTGATGTATCTTGCAAGAATTCCGGGATATCAAGCATTGATATAACTTGTGGTGAAAAAGGTATACTTATTTATTATATACTTAAAGGTATATTTATTTAATAAATCTTGCAAGCAACGGTATTTCTGCACCTTTTTCAGTAACAGAAATGTTTTCAGGATAACACTTTTTTTGTGTCTTAAAAATTACGGGGTAGGAAGGATAAATATTTGCGTTCCTAGCTTTTGCTCCGGTTTGAATATTTATGTAGTCATATTTAGTCTATTCTTAGTGCAAGAGCCTCTTCTGGTGTATAGAGAGTGATTATCGGAAATGTCGATGGAGCTTCCTTCATTTTTTAAAAACTTTTTTGGCTAGATGATCCAACTAAGTGCACAACATCGGCAGTAATCCTTTAACCTTGATTCCTGAGTCCTTGCTCTGCAGCAAAAATTAATTTATTTGGAGTAGCATTTCGTATAAGATAATCAATTTTACGCTTTTTAGTACGATTGCTACTATTTGAAAAATCTTTTCTTGGCCTGCCTCGCACTTTAGATACAGTGGGTGTTTGAAGAATCAGCGATTGATGATGTGCTGGCGCAGTAATAGGCAGACGTAATTTCGCATTAAGTTATTGTTAATTCTTATTTACAAATTTATTATATATTTTTTTACTTGATTTCCATTTTGAAATTAATTCTGATAAAAAAGTTTTAATATAGTACTTAACCGTTCTTCATCATCTTTTGGACAATCACTAATGTTAAATTTTTCAAAAATATGACTTTTTAATCTTTCCTAACACTTCTTCTGACAAAATTTAAAAAACTTATTTTCTTTTAGAATTAAAAATAGTTCAAATTTGGTCGTCATCGCAATTTTGCAATTGATGTTTTAAATTGATTTTTTCGTATCTGTCAACAAAAACAACAATTACTCCTAAAGTGATAAAAAGTGATAGCTAAATTTTTGTATAGACTTTCTAAAAGACTTGAGTAACGTTATTATAACAATTAAATGAGGGTACTCTGGGGTACTTTTTTGTTATCGTCTATAGAATCACTGTTTTCGAGTAAATTTAATAGAATTTCTTTAAATAATTACAGTTCTAAAGTTATAACATGTACATTAGTCAAAAATTGAAAACTTACTTGTAAGGAGTCCTTCTTTAACACAAAAAAAAATCAAAAAGATATTTGAATGCAAACTGTAATTAGTAGAGATTTAAAGCGCATGCTTAATTGAGGTGCGTACGCAACCGATTAGCATATGGCAAGTTTCGGGTACTCTAGTAAAAAAGTGTATAATGTTACAGCGTTACTATTACTATAACTGAGTAAGCCAAACACTCAAGAACGTTGACTCATATTATCATAAGTATTGAACAACATCGGTATAATCGATTTTTGTCCACCTAAATCGTCACTTTTGCCGTATGTGCGCCGCCTTTCAATATAGACTCCTCATACACTTCCACACACACATACACACTCGTATTTTACAGTTGTGACGTCAGCAACACACCCCTGCGGCGTTCTGAACGCAGGAATAGAAACGAGCATTCACAAATCGATAATGTGATTCCTGAATTTCGCCCGAAGTGAAATTTACGTATTTTTTTATATAAAATGATTTATGTGCGCGTATTTCGACGTTTACTAAAATATGCATATGTATGTATAGGATGTGTATGTTATTTCTTTTTATGAATTTTTGAAAATGAAAAGAAATTATTAGATACATACAGTAGAAACCGGTTATAACGACATCGAAGGGACCGAAATTTTAGGTCGTTATAACCGATTGTCGTAATAACCGATAGTTCGATTTTTTAAAGGTGTTTATCGGAAAAATTAAAAATTTCATGAGTATGCTAAAATTTTGTGGAATTCACCGTCTGTGAGCGAAGATATCGTCAAAATCAAATCAAAATTTTAAGCACTGAATAATAAATATACGATATACAGAAGCGAAACTTAACGTTATTTTACTGGAAACATAGTTTGACATTATGGTGCGATTCTGATTGTAGGTACTGCCTACGAATATTTGAAATCCACATCTGTTTTCTGTTTATTAGAATTAAACCTAAATATGATTTTATTATGTATTATGTCAAACAATATTTTTTATTATACAAAAAATTAAAAATAAAAAAAATAAATGCACAAATAATGTCAAACAATAAAAAATCACGGATTATTAAAGGATAAAGTTAATATTCTTACGTTAAGATTAATGACACGAAAACACAAAATAGTTTTAATTAATGTTAAATAATACATGTGCAAAGAGTATTGCCTATATAAAAAATGCTACTAAATTTTTAAATACATTTAAAAAAATGGAAACAAAATTCGGTCCGTCGTTAAACCGATAAAATTCCCCGAAAATATTGTAAATAGAGTCGTTAAAAGCGGTATTTCGTTGTAAGCAATGTCTTTATAAACGGTATGTTATAAAAGGCAATCATATGGGATTCAGCCGGGACTTATATTCTGAGTCGTTATAACCTGTACGTCGTATTAACCGATGTCGTTATAACCGGTTTCTACTGTATTTTGATATATGTAAGAAAATTGATATTATTTTGCTTCTAGTCAATTTAAGGATTTTTTAATTTATTTAAATTAATTTTTAGCGCAACCCACTAAAGGTGGTATCGCTTACATGCTTGATTTTCCGTCCGTCCGTCTGTCTTCCACCGTAAGATCTCGGCCCCTGACCACCTAAAGACCTCGAATTTTTGTTAAATAGTAGGTCTGTGGCTCTAGTTTAGCCCATTTTAGGAATTTTTCCAGTCATGACCCTCCATCCGGCCACGGACAGGCATAATGCCCATTTTTCATACAACATTTTTCATATATGGCTTCATGTACCTCGATTGACAAGGGTATTTTTTGAGTTGTGTCTATCAAGTGGGTTGCGCAGCAACACTCACGTGTAGGTTTTGATAATTTTTTAAAGTTATTTAACTAGTTGCTACCCCAGTAGGTGTAGTAACGGTGGGGGGATGAATATATTCAATATTCTAAAAAAACGTAGGTTTTGAGAAAACATCAGTTCAAAATACCTTTTTTTTAATATGAGTTAATTTAACTCACCCGTAACTTCTTACTCTTTCTTACTCGTAACTTCATTCGCATCATATTATTTATAATAAGACGTATGTATATATGTATATGGTTTGCGTGGAATTTACGTTAGGTAGGAACTGTCACCCATAGAGAAGAAGAAAAAGAAGAATGTTTGGTAGGTAAAGCAGATTTCTGTTACAGATATAATTTATACCTGTACTTTTTTTTATCTAAAATATTTTTCGAGGTACAATTTGTGAACAAAGAAACTTATGTTCTTCCTCGAGACTCGAGATGCAAGCTATCTCCTGCCAAATTTCATCAAGATCGGTTCAGCTGTTTAACCGTGAAATGATAACAGACAGACAGACACACTTTCAAATTTATAATATTACTGTGGATTTTGGAATTTTGAAGAACATAAATGACGAGAAATCAAATAATAAAACGCATATGTTGATTTGCAATTGAGATATGGTCGAGATAGAAATTTTAAGAAATGTTCATTTATCATATATACAAATTTTCATTCATTTTCCAAAGTAGCGTAAACGAAAAAAACATCCTTAATTGAATAAAACTCATCACAAATGTGCATGATTATTTAGTTCCACACAAATTATTAAGTTTTGAGAAACTTTGCTGATTTTCAAAGGGAAAGCTTCCGTCTACACTTTTAATAATTCACATTGTGGTCGGTGTTCTTTGATATGCAAAAACTAAGGATCTGAATACTTTTACTAGAGTTTTTAATTATGAGAAGTTAGTTTTAAAAGTATTACATATTATATATTTGCATTGTATTTTTTATCCTCATTATTATTTATTTTTCGCGTGCAAACAAATGACACAAGTAATTCCTATGTTAGCTGAGGAAATATTATGCTTCAAGGCCAGGGGCGTAGCTACTGGCATAGCAGGTATATTAATGATACAGAGGTTCTGAGCTAGAGGTGCCCCAACTTGCATAAGCAAAAAATTTTACAATTGGAGATACTGTTCAAACGAAGTGATAAAAAAGGAAGCAGCAAATATTATAGATAAATTTCAATAGCCTCGCATCCAGTTTTCCAGAAGTTATAACAGTATGATTATTATTTTTAACCATTTTGGTTACAACCCAGCTGAAAGAAGCTTTTCTAAATTAAAACTTATTAAAAACTATCTGAAAACTTCTATGGAACAAGAACAGCTATATAGCGGACTTATCAATATCTATATCTATAAAAGAGTTTGTCCTTACCAACTCATACACTCACTCACTCACTCACTCATATATCAACGTACAGCCCAAACTCCTGGACCTAGAAACATGAAATTTCGTAAGTGTCTTCTTTTTATGATGTTCGAAATTCAACCCTGACGGGGTTAAAACAGTGTGTCAAAGTTTATATAAAAAAATATTTTGTTTGTTCGTATTTAATTGTAACTTATCAAACATACTCTTAACTTGATAAACTAAAATCTTCTTCATCTATGGATGGTATCATAAATACGTTCCCCAAAAAAGGCAATAAAGAACCTATTTATAGTAAAGTTTTTTAATATGTGCATTTTTGTTATATTCAAATATAGTTTTTATGTGAATTTCTTTTGTTTATTTTCCGAAAAATGCACCTCCTCCTCCTCGAACAGGGACTCCTCTAGCTAAACCACCGTTAAAGACTTTTATTTTTCTAGCAGAACATGGCACTTAAATGTTACGAGACTGTCAGCCAATGACAATTTAATTAATTTATTTATTTTAGTTTTCAAATAGTAATTAATGTTGTATCCGCCTCTATCATTGTGACTACTGGCTAAAAAAACTGAAAAAATGAAAACAGGGCTCTTTGGTCATGATACTACCAACGACAAATACTAAAAAAAGTCAGTAATATCATTTCGAATCTTGGAAAAATAAGGAGAGACTTCATAGAATTATTTTATTTTTAATTTCACACATACTTAGGCGTCTGGGGTGTCAAAATGTAGATCTTGATTAGTAGAATTTGCCCCTATTTTTAATATTTTTCTTCTATCTAACCGATTTTATCTAATAATATAAAACTATAGAAATTACAGTACAAATTAGATATGAATATAAAAATATAAAATATAATTAGTATAAGTACTATAAAATATTAAAAAATATCTAAAGCAAGTTTACCAACATGCAAACATACATAAATAAAAAAGAGTTGGAATTTAATCAAAAATGTTATGTAACATCCTTTTGATACGAACAAGTGAATTCCTCTATTGTATTATCAAAAAAATTTAAGCACTCACACACAACTGTAGCTTTTATTGAATACATACGTACACATATATATTTTAAAATCAGACGTGTTTCAGGCAATGCTTTGTGTCTGCCTTTCAGGAAATTCTAAAAAAAAGTATAAACGATTATTTTATCTCACATTTTTATATCTTTTGGTATAATCGGATTGAAATATATAAAATTTCAACGTCCTTCCAGCAACCTTAGAAATAAAAATATCTATATATGTATTTCTATATAAAATAAGTTATTTTTAAACGTGTTCAATATAAGGCTGTACGGTACGAATTACACATAGGGGTGGTGGGGGTATAGTGCTTAACGAGACAAAGTATGATGAAAGTGATCAAGATAGTATATTACGTCACATTAAATTTTACGTATAAAGAGGCTATGGTAATAGGCATGGCAAAGAGGTTTACATATATTGTAAAGCATAGGTAATTCAGTGATCATTACCAATTGTTCAGAAATATACTCAGTTACCACTGAAATATGGTAACAGCCATTGACATAGAGCAGTGCTTCTTAAACTTTGTTATGTTATGTAGTGGCTCCCTTGCAACTCAAATCGATAACCCACGGCCCCCTAATTTTTTTTGGAACCCCGATTGGTTAAAAATTGTTTCATTTATATAATTTAAGCATGTGCGTATTTGACCAGTTAAACTTATTTAACGACAACACATTTATTTGTTATGTTCGCGGTTCTCCACGGCCAACCACCTTAAGAAGCCCTGGTATAGAGCATGGGCCACGCATTCTGTATTAACATAATGGTTTGACATTTCTCCAAAACAGTGAGATAGATGCGGTACGTTTGAGATATGTCTATATATCTCTTTTTCTACGAAGAATTAAATAGACACTCATGTTTAAATAAGCACAAGTATATCCTAAACCATGTTCTATCCCTTTCTTTTGGCACTGTTTTCAAGTCAAATGCGTGGTTCGTGCTATTTGTATGTGGTAACAGTGTACTGTACCTACATGGTTTATATCCGATGTCATAAAAAAGCTAGTAGATTAGCTAGCTTACAAGCACTCTCAAATGAGGTATCAAACTTATATAACAGTTCTCTTGGAGTTTCATGAAGACTTTGACAAGTTTCACACACGCGTTGTAAGCACAAACAACGATATTAAAACAGTGGTGATATTATGATAATTATTTTGTACGGTCAGAGTCGGCAACGTAGAATACGTTTTAAGTATCACTACTCTAAATTCCGGAAACGCCTCATGCAGAAAAAATGTCAAAACCCTTTTTTCATGAAAAGAAATCAAAGAGCAGAAGAGATTGTTAAATATTATTTGGTGACAATTTTCCTATATTTTATTTAAATATTTTGAAATTTTCGATTACATTTAAAGAAAGAGGTAGAGGGACTTATCTGATTGAGGTCCTCGACTAACATAACAGACTGCTTTTTGGATTAAATTCTTTATTTTTATTAACAAATTGTCAACGCTTACTATACCAACTAAAAGAAATAAAAAAGACTATAGATCTGTGGTGACCAGGAGTTTTTGAGGTGATTTTTCTTAATGATTTCCAGTCTTGACAATACCAACTAAAAGAAATAAAAATGACTAGAAATCTGTGGTGACTAGGAGTTTTTCAGGTGGCTTTTATTAATAATTTACCAGCATATATGTACTTATAGAATGGACTGAGCATTCTCTATCCAACTGTGAAGTAAATACTGGCGAAAACGTGTGACAGAGACAAAGCGAATATGTAGCCAATACCTGTCTCTTTCCATAAATCTAATTGGTCCCGTCACAGGTTTGTAGTCATTACAGACCTACAGAAAAGAGATAGGTATTGGCTACATATTCGCTTTGTCTCTTTAAAGAGAGTGCTCAATTTTATGAGACTATTACTCAGTCCATTCTATAAGTCTATGTGTGCCAGCCCTGACAATACCAACTAAAAGAAATAAAAAAGACTAGAGATCTGTAGTGACCAAGAGTTTTTGAGGTGGTTATTTAGATAGATTAGTGCAGGATTGTTGGAAATTTATTCAGGTTCCTGTTTCCATTTATCACATGTTTTTTCAGCCGGAGTTTTTACACGTAGACTTTTTTACAGTTGCGGTTTATCTTACGGTTGAAAGAAATGTTTCCGAATAAATTTATTACACTGATAAGTCCTCGTGAATATAATTATACTGGATTTAGAGTGTTGTTTAAATGTGAGTTTTAAAATAGTTCTAGGTAATAGATGTACTGACTAGACTTTATACATTTATATTATATCTATTTATATCAAGGGGAGAACGTTTGTTATTTTTTTGTTTTAATTCAAATATTGAATTGTTTTACTTGACGTGTCAAAAAAATATCAAAATGGTTTTTCTTTATTAATTCGAATTTAATATATCTGATAGATCCTATACGACTTTCTTATATTTTAGGTAATGTAAGAATTGCAAAATTGCAACTGATAAAGTAATGATTATATTTAGGACTTCCAGTTCATGACAAACAGCTGGTCTTCCTCTATTAAAATCTAAAACATTTTTTTGACGACGATAATAAATCTTGATTTGAGCTTACCCCCCCCCCCCCCTTCTTTTGCGGCCTTGGATATAGTAGCTACAGCTACATATTATTTAAAAATAGGAAATTATTTCATTATTTAATGATATTAATATATTTTAAATGATATACATATCAGAGAACTGAATACATTTAATGCGGTTGGTTTTGCCGAAAAATGGTTTAATTATAAATTAAAATAAATAGTTTTTGCTTTTATTTAAAATTTGTTTTTATTGTAGCGTTTGATTATAAAAATAATAATTTTTATAATTTTTTGACCATATTAACGAAATAAAATTTCACTCTTCTATAATAGCGTTTTTGAGTAAGAGCCTCTATGCAAACAAAGTCACAGACAGACACACAGACAACACAATGAAAATTAAATATTAAAATTAATATTCCCATAAAAAATTTGATTTCGAAAATTTTCTTTACCGACCAATAAGTATTGTTATAATTACAATACAAGAAAATAAAAATTCTCGTAGATCAGGAAAATCAGGAATATTTATTAAAACATAATAATGCAATATTTGATTTTTTCTTTAATTTGTAGAAAAAACATTTCTAGAACTAGTTCTTCATAAAATTGTGACTTTTTATGTATTATTGAGTTGTTCAGAGGTAAAAACGACTAAGTACATTTTACATAAAGCCCAGAAAATCAATAAATATAGTTAAATCAGAGGTACAAAAATATTTTTCATTTGAATGGCATTTTCTTTTATTATACTCAATTAATTTGGGTCAAAACTAGTAATTTAATCGCTTCGACATCTGAAAATTTCAAATAAATATCTCGTCACATTTGACGACCTAAGCCGCAAATAAATTAAACAATGATATCTATATTATATTATCTAATATCAAGTAAATATTTACCACATCATCTGACTATCCCAACGTTGCATATTAAACACACCCCTTCCCCTCAAAGATGGGGCCCCAATGCGCATGATCAATGCACATTTGAATCGTTACCCCTGCGTCCCTACATCGCAAGGCCAACACGATCCGGGCGCCTGTCGTCGTACCTGGATAGTAGGCAACCAGACTTACACCGCAGCGCATGTATTGCATACGTTCCGTCAATAGACAGACGACGTGTATGTGGACAACTTCAATTCAATTCTCTCTTCAGTCGATGTCAAATGATCTGTAACTGTACTATACGGTGAAAATATCGATTGTTGAATTGTTCTCGGTATGTTTATTGTGCTGAGTACCACGTGAAATTGTTTTGCTGTGATTATTAACATAAGTTGTGTGGGTATTTAAATAATATTATTATATTATAAAAGTGTGTATTGTTGAATATGCATTATACATTTTAAATGTCATTCTGTATATGTGCTGTTTGTTGGCTTTGACATATTCATATAATAGTTTTAATGTGTGCTGTGTTTCGTGTATATTATAGGATTCCATATTTTTGTAGGAATTTATATATTTAATGATTTAGGTAAGTGGAAATCATTTTTATAATTTTTCGTTTAAGCGATATTATTTTCACATTTTTATCTATGTTTTATGGTATTTAAATTTAAATACATGTGGCCGGAAAATATTTGCATAAAATTGAAAAAATAAAATTATTATTCATAACTAATATAATAAACTAAATAATAATGCAGTATGAATATATTATATGTATTTATTAGTTTTGAGTCTTCCGCGGTAAAATCTTGGCTTCTGGGTGTAAGCCGTGTTATTTTGATCGTTAAATCGGTTAATTTAATATTTTGTCACATATTACAGTGTATTTGTTGAAATAAAAGTCACGACTTCAACCTAGAAACTAGGAATCGTTTGGTTAGTTTTTTTTTTGTGTATTTTTTTGAATGTATTGAATTTCTATTTTCACGTGTCCGAGTGTTTTCAATGAAAATAAATTGAAGTAATGGCTAGGTGTGTTTTAAAAAAGGTTTTGTTTTTTCAACATCGTAGGGTTTCCGATAACGCGTGTGTGAAACAAAAACAAAGAAATAAGGTGAAAGGCAGAAAATTTATGGCTACTTTGGTTGTGTAAACTTGGCGAATGTTTTTTTGGTAGATCTGCGTAAAATAAATAAAAAATATGATATCATGAAATCGTGACATAATTTGTTTGTATTTAAAATTATACAAGAATTTGTAAATTATTATTATATCATAATAAAATTAATACATTTTTGAGATCGCAATTTACTCTTCAATTTATATTAGAGATTCCCAAAGGGGTACAGGTGAACCCTTTGGGGGTATATAAAGCTTTAAAAAGGTCTATAGTAGTCCAGGGGTTTACTGGGGGTCGATGATATTTTTTGTTTATTTTAAATTAAAAGTATATTTATGTTTTTTAGAATTAAAAAATGTAAAGGGGTCTATAATGAAAGTAATTCTTTTAAAAGAGTCTTGTACGAAAAAGGTTGGGAACCCCTGATTTATAAGTTTATATTGATTTTTTTTGTATATAAATAAAAAAATAATATTGTTTCAAACTATTTAATTTGCAAGTTTTAACCATGTTGGCTTTTAAATGAATTTTTTAAGAAAATGAGGCCTGTTTTATTACAAAAAGACAATTTGTGGTCTATCCGTTTATTTTTTTTTTTACCTTATACCCTTTTTTACTCTCACAAAATACATTACTTTACAAACAATAGTTACCTACAGTTTAATATTAAACAATCATATTTAAGTAAACAAACTGCAGATAACTATTGTTTGTGAAACAGGTCATAGTTGTAGTAGTAACGTGATATATAGGTTTATTTTTTGTATCTTACTTTTTTTCTTAAATACAAGTTTTTAATTAAATTTTAAATTTAAATTAAATAATTACTTCCTACACCGGAAGTTAGTACAAAAACAAAGGTTGTTGAAAATTTAATTATCTTCATTTACTAAATATGCGAAAAATCATGAAAATATGAAAATTCAGTTGAAACATTTTTTTTTTGTTTTGTGATTATTGACAGACACGAGACTTTTCTTTCTTTCTCTCTCTCTCTCTCTTCTCGTTTATGGGACTGAGATGGTATCAAATATATTAAGATGTCTCGTCGAGAGTCTCGGTTTATAGATATTGTAATTAACCAGCATTTCAAAATAAAATTGATTTTTTTTTAAATAAAAATGAAGAATTATAATTTGTACGAGACATAGAATAGTCTCGTTCTCGGCATACTTCGGTCAATGAACAAGACAAGAGTAACTTTCATTTTTGCGAGACGAGACATATCATAACCTAGTCTCGTTTTGTTTGAAGACATATTTTTGAGTAACATATATCGCAAGTGTCACAACTCAAAAAATGTAGTTTTTAGGAAATAGGAATAAATTAAATTATAACAATTTAGGTAAATCAAAAATGTAAAGGTACTATAGAAAAAGGACTGATACACAGTATTTAATTTAAATATTTCACTATTCCTGTATGTTTGAAAAATAGTAACTATTAAAACGCTTAGTGATTAAGTATTTAAAAAATAAATAAAAATGTGACATTTTTTTAAATATGCTAGTTTTGACGGTAGGTACACGAGTACATTAATGACAATTTTTAGTGGAAATATACATATAGTAATTTGGAATCATTCTACATATTTATCTCAAATATGACATTTTTTTTAGTTATGACACTTTTTTGCGGGAGTTTGATATACTTTTCCATAGATAAAATTATTTATGATATAGGATATAGGTAATACAGTAGTAGAACTTATATAAGTCGAAGTTAAAAGAAAACACTAACAAATTCGAGGTGAAGTGGTTACATTTAAATAACTTCGACTTGCAGAGGTTGTTAAAATAATTTATTGATCTCTTCGAATTATACAAGTCGTAAAACGATAAGTTTGAGAGGGGTAAAAATGTAATTTGCAGCTTAATGAAAAATTAATGGAGATTTTCTCTTTTATTCGACTTATGTTCGGTATTAGACAAAAATTTAACAATATTTGACAAGCACTTTCAAATAGGGTATTCATTATTTGTTATTATGATTGGATTTGATTTAGAATTTAGATCAGTGATACTTCATATTATTATTATAACAAAGCTGGCGATTCTGACTGTACAATATAATTTTCATAATATCACCATTCTTTTAATACCGTTGGTGTTTACTTACCGCGTGTACGAGAAACTTGTCAAATACTTAATGAAACTTCAATGGAACTGTCAAATATTTTTGATACCCCATTTGAAAGTGCTTGCTAGCTAACACATTTTATTAGCTCTTTTATAATATGTACCTACCGGACTTTATATAGGATTTCGAGTTTCGTTTTAAAGAGGAATTTCTGTAGTAATAAATTATAAGGAAATTAAATTCTTTTTTTTTAGTATATTTAGTATATTTAGTATATTACATTTTACATTGTGGTACATATATTTTAATGTGATAGTATTTTCAAGTTGTTTTAATTATACTTGAAGCGATATTTACAAAAACATGCTAAATATATTGTTGATACAACATATGTACGAGTATTTTATATAAATGTTGTTTTCAGGATATAATTTAATTTGTTTGTAAACAAACATACTATTTACGTATTTTATGGTACTTTATAATTAACACAAATTATTTACATTATTTATTTAATTCTCGTATTCGCGCTATTTGTTATACAATATTTTAAAGTTAAAATAACATTCTGAAAATTGGATGTTATAATAAAAAATAAAAATTGAAAAAGAAGATCCCGAATTCATAAATAAAAATATGAAACTTTGAAAATAGAGAAGGTTGAAGCTAGTTTTTTTTTGCTGCTGTATAGTTCACTCTGATTTTGTTTATTTTTCATTTTGATTTTATTTTACTCAAACGGTAAGAGATATAAACAATAGTTATAAATATTAGTTAACTATCATATTTTAGTCGAAAAGCATAAATTTTTCAAATTGTTATTTTAAATTATTTAAAAATTTTTGCCTGAAATTCATCTTATAATTTGAATTAGCAGTTATTCTGATAAACATATGAAAATAAATGTTAATACCCCCACCCCCCTTTCAACGTTCTATATTTCAAAAGAATTGTTCATACGAACGAAACCATACATTTTCTATTATTTTTTACCCCATAGCGATAAAGTATAGGTATATGCAAATTACACCTACCAGAGAAATTATTGATTTCTATAAAATTTGTCTTCGTTTAATTTAATTTTTTCTCTGAATTTTATTTCGCGTCTTATTTCAATGATTGACATTTCAATTGACAGTTCGAATTTAAAAAAGATAAGTTTGCACGTCAAATTAAAAAAATAATCTCTTAAGTCTACGTCGATTAAAGTCAAGAGATAAAAGCGAATTTTCTTAATTAATTAATAAAACATCCATTTGAGTTTTAATTTATTAAATATTGACCATTTTAAAAGTTCATTGCAATATATGAAGAAACGTTGGCAGAGAAAAACCGTAAGGCCTATTTCACACATATACGGTTTCATTCGGTTCGGTTCGTTTTCGGTTCGTTTTCGGTCGCTGCCGACAAGTGTGAAACGATGATTCAGTTTGTATTCGGTACCTAATAGAAACCGTACAGAACTGAATACTCCCTCCACACGGACAGATTTCACCAGGTTTCAATTCGTGTCCAGGGAACACAAAGCAATGAACGCGTTCACACATACTCGGTTTAGTTTCGGTTTTAACCTGATAGCGAGTGTTATTTTTTTTTAAGTTTTGTCGCGGATTTTCTAATAAAATGAGCGGTTTTCTAGATGTTGATGTGGATCGTCTTCATGCTCTTTAGCTTCGGGAAAATAGTGTAGAATGCTCCAAATTCCTGCTGTAAAGTGATGAGAGGGTGCTCGCAATGAATTCTAGTATTCCTCCTTCATTTTTTAATTTTTTTTATAGAGAAACAACATGGCAACAACTTGCTTTCTCTCCATGATAACTACTGAGTTTACGGAAAAAAATAAAACCTAATATGAACCGTATGAGAACCGTGTATGTGTGAAAGGGTTTGATTCGTTTTCGGCTGAAACCGAAAACAAACCGAACCGAATGGAACCGCGTATGTGTGAAACAAGGCTAACGCTCATAGACATAGAGCATGGACCGATCATTCTGTATTAGTTAACATAATTATATAACATAAGTGAGAGAGAGATGCAGTGGCGTTTAGGATACACCCATACCTCACTTTGCGTCGTTGTTACGTTCCAAAAAAAACACGACGCAAATTGAAATGACGCAAAGTGAATTATTTAAGTTACTCTCGTTTTAATTTAAAAAAAATTAAAGACTCGAACCCAAAACAACGCAACTTCGAAAATTTAACGACGCACAGTGAAAATTAGTACTAATTCAGCAGCGACGCAACTTCGAAAAAAACGCAAAACGAAACGACGCAAAGCGAGGTATTGGTGTATACCGGATGTTAAAAAAAGAGTGTAAAATATTTAAAGAGGTAATAGTGTGGACCAAAATAAGCAAAAAACTTCTTATAAACATGTGTCCGGAAATTTTTCCTGAGGGAACTACAGCCCTCCAAAGATTTGAATCAAAATGAGTTTTTATTTAATATCTAGAGAAACATTTGTGATAAAATTATGAAATTTGGTATTCTGTTTAATAATAATAAGTGTTATCGATTTCTTGTATTAACCAATTATAATTTAGACCAGGGATGTATGGGGTCAGTGGGCCCATCGATTTTTATCTAGTATTTTTTTATTATTTAATTTTTTCTTGAATAAAGGACTTATATAAGATTACATGACATAATATATACAAAAATATATTTTGCTTATTTGTCATAGGATTAACCGTTTTCGAGAAATATCGATGATAAAGATGGCATGCAGAATTTAACTTAATACGGATGCTTCAAATTACAAATAATACATTTATATTTTTGTTCTATGATTAATGGTAAGAAAAAAAGTTTATATAAAGAAGCATCCTAATATGAATCCTATTACTGTTACTCGTACATTACTAACTTGACTAAAAAACGAAATAAAAAATGGTTATTTGTTGATAAGGATGCATTTTTGTGGTATACTTATGATAAATTGTTTTCTTAA
This sequence comes from Sialis lutaria, assembly GCA_949319165.1. Classification (NCBI taxonomy): domain Eukaryota; kingdom Metazoa; phylum Arthropoda; class Insecta; order Megaloptera; family Sialidae; genus Sialis; species Sialis lutaria. The sequence continues at coordinate 22,797,351 of OX439241.1, forward strand.
TTATTATCAGAGAACAAGAATATAAACTTATTATTTGTAATTTGAAGCATCCGAATTAAGTTAAATTCTGCATGCTTTCTTTACCATCGATATTTCTCGAAAACAGTTAATCCTATGACAAATAAGCAAAATATATTTTTGTGTATATTGTGTCATGTAATCTTATAAAAGTCCTTTATTCAAGAAAAAATTAAAGAATAAAAAAATACCAGATAAAAATCGATGGGCCCACTGACCCCATACATTCCTGGTCTAAATTATAATTGGTTAATACAAGAAATCGATAACACTTATTATTACTAAACCGAATACCAAATTTCATAATTTTATCACAAAGGGTTCTCTAGATATTAAATAAAAACTCATTTTGAGCAAAATCTTTGGAGGGCTGTAGTTCCCTCAGGAAAAATTTCCGGACACATGTTTATTAGAAGTTTTTTGCTTATTTTGGTCCATACTATTACCTCTTTAAATATTTTACACTCTTTTTTTAACACCCGGTATGTATCTCTTTTTCTAAGAAGAATGAAATAGGTGCTTCTGTTTAAATAAGGATAAGTATATCCGTAACTATATCCCATCTCTTTCTTTTGACATGGCGCAGTAAAAGATTCATGGGTGCAAGTGTTAGATCTATACTAATTTATAAAATTATTATTAACTTAAAAACTGCTGAACAGATCTTGATGATACCTGCACAAACATGTTCCTTGAAATCTCAAAAGTCCTATAAGGTGTATATAATCATATTATCGCTCGAAATTGCTCAGTAGTGAATAAATTAACCGCATAAGTAAAAAAACAATCCCATAGAAAAATCTGGTTACGTTTCTGAATTTAATAAAAAAAATATATTTATTTATAATAGTCATAATTTACATCAAGGAACCAATAATTCTAAATTAATTGTATTATTTTTGAATAAATGTATTTTTGTAATAAACCTCCCCGCTTCCCTTCAAATTGAGGTTACGGCACTGAGTTGCATTTTAACGATAAATGTTGATTCCATGAGTTTTTGACAATATATTAAACGCAGCGGCGTGTAATTTTTCAGATCAGTAAGTTGAATTATGACGCGAACACATGGGGGCAGATATTTATAGCTTGGTTGTGGGTTTAGTTTTCTAAAATTAAAATCTATAAAACTGTCACAAATCTTTTTATTTCATTATAGTCGAATAAAAAATCAAATATATGTATAATTATTTTTTAATATCTATCCAAAAATAGATATATTTGTTAAAATCGCATTATGACTCATTTTCCAATTTATTTTTTTAAATTGTGGCTTGTCATGAAATTGAGATACAATTATCACGAAGGGAGTAAATCAAAAGTTATCAGGTGCGTATAAAGCCAAACTTCTCAAATGGGGTCATACAAAAAAAAAATATTAAAAATTTAAGTTAAAAAAAACTTTGTAATAGCAGCGTATACCGTATAATAAATCTCAAATTTTTTATCGTTTAATTTTTGCAAAAAAATAAATAATGTATAGGCTGTTCCAGAACATGATTTTTATCTATTCAGAAAAATTCGTTGAATAATAATCTGTTAATCAAAATTTATTTAGAGCTGTTGTTTGCGAGATATTAGTTAACAAACATTTCTTTGATTGTAAATTCTTTAATTTAAATTTTAATAACTCAAATAAAAGATAGTAGAGAGAGAGATGCATAATGTGGCAACTATAAATAAAGTCAAATCAATTTCCTATAACTCATATAAAATAATTATTTTAGCGATGTTTAAAATTTATTATATTAAAAATAGTATGCCATCTTCATTTCTACGTGTTAAGCTGCTAATAATTATCATAACATAAAATTTTTATTCAAATGATTTTGTAGTTGAAAATTTATGAATAGATAGTAATTTAAATTCAAACAGTGTTCATTTGACTACTTTAAATAACTTTCAAATTTCTTCAGAATATCTAGTGTACCTCTTTAATTCTTAGGGAGGGGTCATGACACTTTGCCCCCCTCCTTGTATACGTGCCTGCCCTTTATAACTACGTCCCTGATTTATAAATAAACACCTAAACATCTTTCAGCACTTAGAATTAACAATTTTAATGTTTGTAGGTACTATCATACAACTGACCCATTTCAGAAAATGTGTTTACAAATCGCTAGCTGTTAAAAGTGTCGACAAATATTCCTACACTTTAATTAAAACATTCGTAAACAAAGTACAATTTAGTACTGACTATTAACCCGGAAGTGGACTCTCTCTATCACTTTTACGATGTATCTACAATTTACACCATTGAAATAAAAGCAGAGATAATAGTTTTTATATTATTATTATTTATTTTGAAATTATTGAATGTACTATTTTTAGAACAACGACACGCCCATTTCCGGGTTATTTAAAATATTTGTAAACAAATTATAATTTCGAGTACAATTTGTTATGATTGCTTGTGTTTTATTTGCTTGTTTCTATTTTTATTCAAGTGCTAATGATATGCAAGGTTTTGTAGCTCTTCTAATTTTAGAACTGGTTTATATGCGATACTCACGTGGCGGTTTTTTTTATTATTGTTTTTTTTTTATTATTATTAATGGTCGCAGTTTCATTAAACATATTATGCATAAATATAAAGTTACAAATCATATTATGTATTTTAAGGCTAGTCTACACGGCGACATTTTAATATCTAGATTAAGTCTATACACTAGTATACACTGAATGTCATCGTGTGGACATTACCTAGAATAGTGTAGCTACATTAAATTTGCGATGTCTGCAACTAGAGTCAGTGTCGCCTTAATTACCGTGTGGATATATTTAAAAAAAGTTTCATGCCCGGTATTATAAAGAAATTGCATGCAAGCAATTTGTTTCTATGCAAAGCAAACGCTATATACTAGGAGTCAAATTGTCTTGATATTTTAAAGCTACAATCTGTGATTGGTTGTCATTTACATTTGACTCCTAGTAGATAGCGTTTGCAAATCGCAAATTTCCATAGAAACAAATTTGCTTGCTTGCAATTTCTTTATAATACCGGGCATCAGACGATTGGAAATATATTGCAAGTGTCACATAAAATTATCTAATACCATCGTCAATTGTTTGTCGATCGCTGATTAATAAATTTCATCGAGTGTCTAATTAGTTAAATAATTTCTAAATATTAACAAAAAATCAAAATAAACACAATAATTTTTTCATCAACGAAAATTTGTACAGACCGATTGAAGTATTATAAATGTGTTTTTTTTTTGCATGGGCTTTACTACATCCTGGGCCTTATTAGCCATAAGTATTTAGTTGACAAATGGGTCTAGAGATAGTATTGCAGGAGATGAAAGGGATTTCAGGCAAAATATGTTTTAACCCCCTCCCCCCATTTTTTTTTTAATATAATTTAAAAAATTATCATTATTTAATAAATATGTGAAGATCTTTTTTGCTCAATCATTTAAAAAAGGTCTTCATCATCAAAATTATTTAAAAACCTAAAAAAGGTCCTCACTTTTTTTTATCGATTCCCCCTCTTCAACATGGGGTCTTGGGCTAGTGCCTAGAGTGATTACTGAATAATGCACCACTGATTTTGTATAAGTAATAACTTAGTAAAAAAGGATGAACAAATTTTAAGCATGCAACGTTTTAAAAACTTATATATGTTACGTATTCATGAATTTTTGACCTTCTAGCATGTTTCATTGATCTTAAAAATGCCCATAAAATAGTATATTTTTCAGTAAAAAGATAAAAACATTACAGTTATTACGGCCACTTGTACGCGTTCGTTCATTTCGACATAATCAAATTGCGAGTACCAAATATTACTAATACCACGTGTAGACACATGAGACACTGATCTAGCAACACTCGCTCTAGTCAAGTGTCCTAGATTGATCTAGAGTTGAAAAAATGTCTACATGTGGACAGTAACGACATTTATCTAGACAAAAATGTCGACACTAAGTGTCTACGTGTAGACCGGCCTTTATGCTTTGTATTTTTTTAAGTGTGTTAAACATTGTTAAGTTTTAGAATTTAAATTATTTCGTTGTTATATACGTATGCAAAATTTGCTTTGTCGCAGATCTATAATTTTTCAAGAGACAATAAAACTGTAATAATATTACTTGATATATTTTACTTACTATTAACAAATTTTGTAACCATACATGGACAAAAAGAAACCTAAAAGATTACAGTTTTTCCCTGTTTATTCCGGATAGTAAGCGACAACCTATTATTATAAAATATTTTTTACTCTCTGAAACTGTAATAATACAAGTTTAGGCTGTAATGCTTGCAGTTTATCAATCTATTTTTATATTGAGTACCTATCTGTAAACATTACAACCTAATTGTATTATTACAGTTTTATAGAGAATTATGTTATTTTTACAACGAAAAAGTAAAAAACAAAAACTTCAGAGAGCGACACAAATTCATATAAAGTCTTGAAATGTTATAAAAATTATCGCGCTTAAAAAATAAATTTTATTGGTAATGTAATAATATTTTTATAAACTAATAAAACGGGTAAGTGCGTGTTGGGTACAAAAAGTCATTTGACTTTTATTATTGCATTTTAGGAGACCTATCAAATGACACCCCACTCAATGGGATAAAAAAATGTGAGTTCACTTTTCAGTCTATAGAAGGGGGGTCCAAAATATTTCTAACAGTGTTCGTTATAATTTTCAGTGAAAGTACTAATTCAAGCTACATTCTGGATTTATTTAAACACTTTTCATTTTATGGAAGGGGGTCTACAATTTTTTTTAATCTTACTATTTTTTGTTTTTGGGGCATCAACGTACGATCGTATACCAAATTTCATGTTATTATGTCAAAATTTTTACAAGAGGAACGGACGAACATGGAGATCTTCTTCTGTAGGCTTTCGTGGCCGCTGTCCATTGGTGCTAGCTTTTCGGGCTGTTGTCCACGTTGCAGTATTGTTTTACTTGACGTTTCGACTCTCATGTCGGAGTCTTCTTCAGAAGTGTTTCTGAAAAACAGTTTTCAGAAACACTTCTGAAGAAGACTCCGACATGAGAGTCGAAACGTCAAGTAAAACAATACTGCAACGTGGACAACAGCTCGAAAAGCTAGCACCAATGAACATGGAGAAACTATAAGAGTTCCTAGTTTTCTACGGAACCCTAAAAATGTTCGTTGAATGAAATTTTAATAAATTTTTTACCTTTTATTGCCTTGTTAAATAATATTACAAAAAACAACAACGCATTATAGTATTTTTTAATTGAAACATTCTGGTGGTAAATTATATAGAGCCATATTTTTTTCGATCCAATCATCGAACTTTTTAATGTACTCCGGTGACATTTTTGATTTAAACGCATCTGTTTTTCCTTCTCTCATAAATTCCCAATCTGAAGAAGGTATCATTTCTTTTAGTTTTTCATTTGATAGCATTTCCTTTAGTTTTTCCTTTGATATCATATCCATTGGCTTAAAATTTGTAGCTGGATTATTTTTCATAGATTCAAAACTTAAATGTTCCTTTAATTTATTTATCTGATCAGTACTTAGTTCTTTGTCGAATAGTTTAGCTACTTTTTTAATAACTGATTCCAAATCTTGTTTCATTTCTTTGAATGTAATGTATAAGAAATTTGGTTCATCACGCATGTTCCAGTGTTCACTAATATGTGACCAGTAAGGTGCGTAGACAATTCTGTCGTTTAGAAACATTTCACAAAAATCATCCAATGTTCCTCGGAATCTTTCCAATGTATTGACGCTGTAGTAGTAAAAAGAAATACATACGTCTTTTGGATTTCTCGCTACATATATAACCTGCAAATTTAAACATGGATTACATTTTATTTATTGCCGAGATCTTAATATCAGCGATTTTTATATGAAGAACAGAAAGTAAGGGGCATTTTTACTTTTAGTCCATGAAATAAAGGTTTTAAAAATTCCGACTGAGCTGGATTTTAGTGGAGACATATTTTGATCTCTAGTATACCCTCAAAAGGACCCTTATTTTAGGCGATTTTTACAAATATGTACAAAAAAATTCGAGGAAAATAGTTATGTACCTTATAAAATTCTACATAAAAAAGGTATGTATACTTTTTTCGTATAATCAATACTTTTTAAGGTTAACCCAGTCAAGGGTGCAGTGACCAGTGCCAAAATCCGAACTATTAGGGGCATGCAATTTTATGTTTGATTATTATAGATTTTGGGGCGTAGAATCCGAACAAAATAATCCGGACCGGCGAAAAGTGGTGCAACACCCTTAAAAAAGGGTTGAAGGGTGAAAACCCCGTTTTCAAGCTTTTATTTTTTCAATTTATCTCAAAATCTTAGTCGATGACGGTGTGTTTTTATGGTTGATATTTACTATTAATAACTAATATAATTAAAAATATTTATTGCCGTCGTTTAAAAAAATAGTTAATTTTGAAGTGTGACAACAAAACATTTTTTTCAGTGTAATTTTTTGTTTAATTTTATTTAAATAAAATGAAATAGTTATAGATTTTAACTTACTTTCGGTCTGACGGTTTTTTCACGGAACTGTTTGGGCATTAGTTCTAAAGGTAAATGGGTTTTTATAAATCTTCTATCTTTCCACTCTGCTATATCTTTATACGAATTCTTGAAAAATGGAAAATGCATTATTTCGGGAATAAGCGGTGCAATTTTTTCAGCACAATGTGAAGTTGAGGTCCTAAACAATAGAATTACTTATAATGTTATTTATTTTAATTTGATATTACATTAACAAAGATACATGTCTTTATATCTCCAGTATTATTTTTTGCATTGATGATATCAACTATGTTTTAAAATTGTCTTAAGTATCCTGCTTTATGAGGCCAAAAATAAGCGTTTTTTGGGGAATTTTTTTAGGATAGGAAAAAATAAGCTAGTAAAGCAAACTTTTCAGATTATTTTATTGCATATTTGAACGTTAAAAATAAAATGTATTAAGAAAAAATATTCAAACGCAACCAATTTATATGAAATTTTGTACAACGCCTTGCAATCGCAGTCTTCAATCGGCGGGAAAGATGAAGCTCATAATTTTTGTCTGAGACAAAAAAACCAAAGTAATTTTTAATTTTTATATATTTTTCTTCTATATGAACTAAGAAAAACCCAAAAAAATTTAAAATTAAAAAAAATGTCAGGTTTGAAAAAAAAGTGCTTTTTGCAAGAAAAAAAATCATTTCAACTTGCTAAAAAAGTTGTTTAGTATTTTTTTTAATGAATCTTTTTAGTTCATATGGAAGAGAATTTAAAACTGAAGACAACAAGCTTTGGTTCATTTTGATTGGTCGTTTAGTTTTCTTGCAATCACACCCGCCAATTTAGAAAAATGATAAAAATTAAAACTCGAGAAAACACGCTTCAAAGTTTACGGTCAGAAAAAGCAGTTAAACGGAGAGGAAATATATCATTATAATTTGTACTATAGCTTGACCCGACGCTTATACAAATTCAAAATATTGTTTTAGACGATAATTGAACCTTTTCAGGTAGGTACATTGTTCGGATTTATTCGACCGAGGGGAAAAGCGAGCGCTCAAAATGCCCGAGCGCTTGTATACCTTCTGGACACTCCACTGCGATTAATGCTATATTTTTGAAAATATTTCGAATTTGCCTATAAAACTTTACAGACATATTTTTAGATATATTAGGAAGAGATTTAAGCAATAAAAAAAATGATTTTTTGAGACTCATAAAGCAGGACACTCCCTTAATAAGACTAAAATATTAGGACTCTGTGATTTTTTTAAATATAGTACCGTTTGCTTTAAATGTTTGAATTTAAAAATAATAAAATGTAAAAAAGTGGGCGTTAAAATTGCGAAATAATTGAATAAATAAAAAATAATACTTACTCAATGCAAGGAAATCTTAGATTTTTGTTTACTTTTGCACCTTCATAATCCAAATCATTTGCAACTAACCAGACTAATTCTTGCATCCACGTTGTCCCTTTACACAAAATACAAAATGTATTGATATCATAAAAAGTGATATGACTTAAACTAGTATTAAATATTTCATTAGCACTATACCTTTACAACTTCAAATTGAGACTAAACAATTTCAAATTGAGACTAAACAATTTCAAATTGGGAATAATCAACTTCAAATTGAGACTAAACAATTTCAAATTGGGAATAATCAATTTCAAATTGGGAATTATCAATTTTATATTGGTTAAGTTTAAAAACTTGTATTAAAATTGATTTAGGAATTGAAATACCACATATCCAGTGGTGAAGACAGAAGATTTTAAGGTAGTTACAAATATTAATTAATTAAGAAAATATATGTTAGAGATTTTTTTTTATTTAAAATTGGGCCCCATATAATTTACAACTAGCCAAATTAATAAGACATATTTAATGCATCATATATGAACATTTGAATATGAGCGAAATGTCGGGTATAATTATCAAAAATAATGTTCGTGATATTTTTTCGTTCAATATTTTTTAGCCGTTGCAATCGAAACTCAGTTTGAGTCTTCACCACTGGATTTGTGGTATTTCAATTCCTAAATCAATTTTAATATAAGTTTTTAAACTTAACCAATATAAAATTGATAATTCCCAATTTGAAATTGATTAGTCTCAATTTGAAGTTGATTATTCCCAATTTGAAATTGTTTAGTCTCAATTTGAAATTGATTATTCCCAATTTGAAATTGTTTAGTCTCAATTTGAAGTTGAAAAGGTATAGAAGGATTTAAGAAAATTGTTTTAGCTATAAAATTAGTATAGGGAGAGGAGGGCATAGCGGGGAATCTCATGTAGGTCGAATGAAACCCCGTGGAAAGATTCAAATGGCTCACTTTGATTGGTCGTCAGTCGGCACATGACCTTCACGAGCGAGCAACGCCATTTCGACAGCCGTTTATGCTATACCGAGTGTCCCAGATAACTTTTCCAGCATGGGGATCTCAGTATCTATAAGAGATACAGGTTTGGTTAAATGAGATGAATTATATGTAAGAAAGGAGTAAGCATTACTACACCAAAAAATATTCATAATTATATGTGGTTTAGGCGGTATACCGAAAAAACTGAAATTTCGGAATTTCTTTAAATGGCTATAACTTTTTTGTTAAAGTAAATAAATACTTTTTGTTTGCGGTTTCTTAAGGCACATACATTGGTGTATTTAGAATTTTTATATAACTTTTAGTTTCCGACTTACAAGCCCTAACTTTAGTTTTTCTTATGGGCCACTAAGTTGGCTATAGCATATTTGAACGTGTTCTTTACTCTACTTTACAACGATATGTCACTTGCCATACTTATTATCTAAACAAAAATTATAATGTATTTTTTTTAAATAGTTCATTGTTTTCAAATATTCATTTGTTATTTTGATTGTTGTTATTGTGATTTTTGTTTACAATTTTTTTTTTCATGGCTCACTTAAATGTTTGTAATATAATACTTCATAAATATCACTGGTATTTAGTACTTCGACTTTTTTTCGATAATAAGTATGTCATGTGACATATCGTTGTAAAGTAGAGTAAAAAACACGTTCAAATAAGCTACAGTCAACTTAGTGGCTCATAAGAAAAACAAAAGTTAGGGCTCATAACTCGGAAACTAAAAGTGATATAAAAAATCTAAATACACCAATCGATTCTACTCAAAAAAATGCTATAAGAAACCGCAAACAATAAATACCTATCTACTTTGACAAAAAAGTTATAGCCATTTAAAGAAATTCGGAATTTTCAGTTTTTATGGTATACCGCCTAAACCACATAGAATTATGAATAATTTTTTGTGTAGTAATACTCACCCCTTTCTTACAAATAATTCATCTCATTTAACCAAACCTGTATCTCTTATAGATACTGAGAGCCCCATGCTGGAAAAGTTATCTGGGACACCCGTATAAACAAAAGTCTCAAAAACAGTGTTTTTTGCAATTGTTTCTCAAGCCTAATTATGTATTGTGGAAGTTATTATTTCGTTTTGTAGCAGTGCCTTCTGGATTTCAAATTAAAAATACATCTTAAAATTGATGCCAAATGTTGTTATAAAAGATTATATTGTTGATAATAAAGACTATTACATAAGGTACCTCACTTTACCCCTATATACAGGGCATAGCGGGGCAAATTCCATTTTATATTTATGTATTCCCATATCGTAGAGTTCTTATCGTAATCGAGAAAAAATATATCTGTAGTCATTCACAATACGTTAAACCATGATATTGATAAAAATGTGTTGTTTAATCATAATATTTTATCTTGTAGATATGCTTGAATCTTAAGTACCCTACTATGCCCCCCTCTCCCCTACAAGTCTCAGAGAACAATGTTGATAGTTTTTAAATCATTTAAAGTATTACTAATGCATACATTTGAGATCAGGCGTAGGAATCTTTGTCCAGTCTGAACGAAAATAACGTATTCAAGATTGACGTGTTTGTTGTATCATAAAAATACAGCCTTGGCCAAAAATATTTGCCACTCAGGTTAAATAAATAATACCAGTTGATGATAACGGAAATATTTATTATAATAAATTAATATTTTGTACAGATACCTCTTGTTATGATAACAGCAGTTACTCTTTTTTTTAAACTCGATACTAAGCATCATTATTATTGTGGAGTAATTATTTTCCACTCCTTAATCAAGATATTGTCTATATTTTTATTTGATGTGATTGAGTGTTCCCTAATCGTGTGCTTTAATATCGACCAAAGATGTTAAATGGGGTTGAGGTCAGATGATTGAGGAGGCCAAAACAGGAGCTCAATCCCATTATCTGAGAACCACTTCATCGTAAACGGGCACTGTTCATGTTGGTATCACCGAACATTTTATGAAGAGATGGTTTTAACGCAATTTGCAGTACTTGGATGTCTTTTTTTAATCCATTTATCCCTTTACACAACACGATTTCGCCCACTCCATGTCAAGGCAACAAAAGTTACATATGTAAGAATTATCGGGGGTGGCAAATACTTTTGGCCAACGCTGTATACTTCATTTTATATGTACTGATAAAAAAATCTCACCTGACTTTGGGAACGTCTGAACGAAAACATCATTTTCTCTAATGTTAAAATTTTCCAACATGTCAATGTATTTCACATGATTATTTGGTAAGAAGCATTTAGTCTTTCCATACAGATTAAAACCATCTCTGAATTCGTTAACATAATTCTTGAGTACAAGACTATCGACGTGGCTTGCATTGAAGTCCACTGGTACATACGTGATAGACATCGTAGGTGACAAGTGTACTCACTAATCTACAAACTGCCTGTTTCTGTTGATATTTATATATCTATTTGCCAATTATATTTACGTATCTATAGATTATTTTTATTCAGATAAAAAAACAGGCTTGTATTTTTATCTATTTGTTATGAAACGAGCTACTAATTAATTAGTAATTTAATACAAGTAAGTTCTTATACACACTTATTTATAAAAAAAATTTGAATGCATTTTTTTTGGTCTTATTGTTAGGAGCGGTGGTGATAAAATTTCTTTGATCAAAGAAATATGACAGTGTAATAGTCATATTTTATAATATTCATAATAAAATAAAATAAATTTATATTCTTGTTCTATCATTAAAAGTAGGAAAAAAGTTCATGTAAATATACCTCTTAATATACCTAAATCCTCTAAGATCTATAGCTAGTTTTATTACTGTAAGATGTACTTGACTAACTTTACTAAAAATGGCTATTTGTTGATAAAGATGCATTTTTGAGGTATACTTATGTTAACTTTTCATCTTAATTTTTATCATAGAACAAGAATATAAATTTATTCTTTGTAATTTGAAGCATCCGAATTAAGTTAAATTCTGCATGCTTTCTTTTCCATCGATATTTCTCTAAAACGGTATATCTTCCCGGGAAAAAATGATAAGATATTAGCATATATTACAAGATCCAATTGGTCAGATATGATAAGATATGCTTGGATCCTGATTTTGGCACGATCCAAGAACGCATTATAATATATTGTAATATATTGCAAGATATAGTTATATATTATAATATATACTAATGCCTTCTTGGATCGTGCCAAATTCAGGCTCCAAGCATATCTTGACATATATTACAATATATTAGCATACATTAGTATATATGTTAATATACAAGTATATCTCGACATATATAACAATATATTAGCATATCTGTTAATATATTTGTATATCTTGGCATATCTAAAAATATATTATAATATCTTATAATATATGCTTAGAGGGGGGGGGGGTGTATCCATCTATTATCTATCCCAATACTACAGAATCGTCCAACCAGGGAAAACTCGTACTGAATCTATAATCAAATGTCACATATATTATATAATTAAATAAACATATAGCAGCTTCATTTACTTACGTCCGTATTAACTTACTTGAATGCACCTATGTAAACATTAGAGTTCGTTGGTTGCTTATATACTGATTCAAAGTGAAATCACACTGCTAGTGAGAGGCAAGTTACACCAACTTTTACGAACATAGTATGTATAGCTATTACATATATACAACATACTCGAATATTATTTAATCAATTAAAAAAAATAATCCATATGCGTATTAAGTAATATTTGAGGCCCGTATTAATAAAATAAAAAAATATATACAAAAACTGTATAGAAATATTGTGACTATTAAAGAAATCCGAAATATATGTATGTATAGTAAATAAATGAAGAAAACCATGTGACATTTGCTTATTAAATATTCTTTTAAAGTAATTTTCAGTTCTTCAACAGACGGATCTATTATAGATTTAGGAATTTTATTGAAAATGTTAATTGTATTGTTAACTACATTTCTATTGAGAATTTGTTTACGTGTTTGAATAGATTTCATATTGTGTTTGTTTCTATGTTGTAATTATGGTCATTTATATTACATAAATCAGTTTTTTTTTGTGAATAACTCATTTTCTAATAAATTAATACCTATCGATTATATTTAAAAATTTGTATTGACGGCAGTGTTCCCTGGGTCATATCTGGCCATAATACGAAGCAATTTATTTTGTATTTTGAGTATGTTATAGGTATGAGAAGAGAAGCACAAAAAAATTCCATATCTAATAATTAAATGTATATAAGCTAATACACATGTAACAAAACATTTTGCACAACCTTGTTGCTTAACACTCTAAGTGCGTGCACGAATTTTGAGATTTTGGCTGTAACGGAGTTTATATTTCTCTTACAAGTTAAATTTCGGTCTATTAATATCACTAAAAATTGTATTTTTTGAGAAATTATCACACCTGACTGGTGTGATCATAGAATTCAGTGATTATAATTTCAAAAATGTATTCATCAATGTTTGTATAAAAATTGTCAACACAAGTTGTAGAATTTTTAGATAAATGCGTGGGAACATCATTTTAAAAAAAAAGTTTCACCAAAAATATCCTCTACCTATTTTAAAATATGATGAATGTACTTTTTTGAAAACAAAATATCTCAAAAACTATTAAAAATAGAGTAAAACTAAAAGATATTAATTTTGTAGAGAAATGCATAAAATTTATTTTAAAAAATATTTCACTGTCCAAAATTTTGTTTAAATATTTTTGTTCTTAATTTATAAAATTATATTGAAAATTTGGGTGATATGTCAACTGTGAATTTTTAAAACAAAAATATATGTTACTTATAACTTTATCATTCCTGATTATATGGGCAATTCTAAATAAAATTTACTTATTTCGTGAAATCAGAATATATATACAAAACTACATATACAAATAACGCGAGTGCAATATTAAATTCAAGTCAAGTGAACATTAGAAAAAAGAATGGTTGATATTTGAATTTTTTATATTTATTATTATTAATTTAATATTATTAAAATTCGTTGCTTATTTTGTTAATGTATAATAGCAATGCCAACATCAGGGAGGGAGACTGGGCTACCGCCCGGGATGCCAGTTCAGAAGGAGCAATGGACAGTTACATGGAGAAAAATTTGGCTTATATTCTAGTCAAAATTTTTTCTCTTTAATCTGATTTTACCGTTTCAGGGTATTTAAAAAAATTTTATTCCATTTCTTCAGAATTCATTGCGATATAAATATAAAATTTGATAATCGTTTTAGTATAAATACATGCTATCGATTTACAGTATCAAGTAATGATTATTAAGACTAAAGAAGTGTAGGGCCAGCGGCCTTTTGATTTTTATTCAGTATTTATTTGTTCTTAACCCTTAATTACTCGTGTGAAATACCGTAACACAGTTACTCACGTGGTGTATTTTATACACCACAAAAAGCTAGTTTTTGGGAATTTTGATGATTTTATATTAATTTTTTTGCCCAATTCATATTATGTAGGTAGGTATTATTTTTGAGAAACTAAGATTTTTTTTAAATAATCCAACTAAAAATTAAGAAATAAATTAGAAAGAAAAACTAACTAAAATAAATCTAAAAAAGTGCAAAAAAAATTTTTTGCTATCCGATTTATTGCAAGATGAATATGAACATTTTATTTTTATTGGTAATTTTTTTAATTTTGCTTTTTTGACAAGATGTCTTCCATCAGTAGCATCACTAATGTTCTCAAAAACACGCGGTTCTTCGCTTAGGATGCTGTTGTTTGTGCGTCAATACCATCTACATTTAATAAGTAAAAAATTAATACAAACTGCTACAATCCTCAAATTTTTACTGCCGGATTCCTATCACCATTGATATTGGTCAAATGTAATATTTTGTTATAACAAATGTTAATCATTTAATAAATTTATTAATTTAAAAAAGTAACAGCCACTTTATTTACAAATACTTTACCACCGGGCGTTTACCTAATACATAAAAAAATATTTTTTTTAAGATATGATAATATATTAGCAGATATAACAATATATAAATATATATAACAATATATTTTCGCATCTGAGGGCTGATATATATTAAGATATGATTATATATTATCAGATATGTCCATATATTAATATATATTACAATATATTCTTGGCTATGATAACTCAAAAAATAAAATTTATTAAGATATAATAATACATTAGCAGATATATCTATATATAATAATATATTACAATATATTCTAAGCTAAGTGAACTCTTTTCAAAATAATATTTTTAAGATATCATAATATATTAGCAGATATATAAATATATAAATATATATAACAATATATTCTCGGATCTGAGGGCTAATACATATAAAGATGTTACTATATATCAAAATATATAACAATATATTTTCGGATCTTAGGGCCAATATATATTAAGATATTACTATATATTATCAGATATATCTATATAAATTAATATATTTTAGGCTCAAAAATTAAGATATTACCATATATAACGAGATGCGAACATATCTTATAATATCTTGTTATATCTTATCATTTTTTCCCGGGTTATGATAAATGAGCAAAGTATGTTTTTGCGTATTTTGTGTCATATAACCTTAAATAAGTGCCTTTATAAAAAAAATAAAGAACAAAAAATACTAGATAAAAAATCAATGGGCCCACTGTCCCCATACATCCCTGGACTAAAATATAATTCGTTTATACAAGAAATCGATAACACTTATTATTACTAAACCGAATACCAAATTTCATAATTTTATCACAAAGGATTCTCTAGATATTAAATAACCTCATTTTTAGTAAATTCTTTGGAGGCCTGTAATTCTCTTACGAAAAATTTCCGGACACGTGTTTATCAAAAGTTTTTTGCTTAAAATACTTTTCTTAATCTACTGTTTAAGTTTGGCACGACAGTAATGAATCATCCTGTATTTCTCTGATCATAGATAATGACAGTCTCTATATTTGATCAAATCTTTGTCAAAGATCTTTGACATATTTATTTGATAGTGTAATAGCTGCCTTAGTCCGTCACTGACGAAATATAAAATTATAGTTTTGGATTATACACAAAAAATATTATAGATTTGTTGTAAAATAAACAAATGTTTACAAAAAAATTTCAAGTAATTTATAAATATCAGTGGTATGTTAGCAATGATCACTCGATTTTGGCGAACACCCTGTATACGCGGCTAAAAAATTGACAAAAATTAAGTTAGTTGACTATTTTGGCTTCTGAACAGTTTATTTGTAATTTAATTACATTATAATTGAAAGACAATTATATGAAAATAAAACGGACAAGTGCGTGTTGGGCACGCACATGATAAGGTTATGTAGTCATTCTCACTACGATTTATAAAAAAATAGTTATTTCAAAATTTTCGTGACTGAAGGGTTAAATCAAAAGTCATTTGATTTTCATTCTTGTATTTTAGAAGACCTATCAAATGACACCCCACTCAATGGGGTAAGTGGTAAACAAAATGAGAGTTCACTTTTCAGTCTATAGATGGGGGGTCCAAAATATTTTTAACAGTGTTCGTTATAATTTTCAGTGAAAGTACTAATTCAAGCTACATTCTGAATTTTTTTCAGATTTTTTTAATTGATACTTTAGAAAATAGAGGGGGGGACTATTTTATAATGACTTTGGAGAGCAAATACATCGTGATTGAAGGGTTAAAATCAAAAGGCCCTAATACATTTTTATTGCATTTTAAGAAACCTTTCTAACGACACCCCACTCAATGGGGTAGAAGATTTTTTTTTTTAAATCTTATCATTTCTGTTTTTGGGGCATCAATCTACGACCGTATACCAAATTTCATCTTATGTCAAAATTTCTTATAAGACGGACGCACGGACATGGAGAAACTATAAGGGTTCCTAGTTTTCTACGGAATCCTAAAAAGAACATTATTAAAATCGATGTAAAAGTTCCGTGGTATTTTTAAAACATCTACTTTTTTGTTAGATACATTTTCATCCACTTGTTATGAAACATTAATTAATTATAATATAATTTGATGGACAGCGAAATGGGATTATAATCTAAAACCGCATTTCCATTTTGTCATTCGCTCGAATTATCGATTATTTAACTATGCTTATTAAATTTTTAGTTAATGTATGTAGAGCAATTCTATCACATGAAAATTAGATAATTAGTTATATGGACTAATAATGTAATTGGATAGTATAGTTTAAGTTTTGTTAATAATCTATAGTGTAGAGTCAGAGAGTAGTGTCTTCCAAACTTATAACAACCCTATAGGCAGGCGCGTCTGTAGAATTTTTTCACAGGGGAGCAATTAAAAAATAAATAACACTCTTTAAAGATATAAATTAGGTTATAATAATGTAAAATGGAATGTAAATCATGTAATAGCTTTTTTGCTGTCCACAAATTAAAATTTTCATATAAAATCTTTAAATTATAAATAATTTCAAAATTTCAAAAACTAAGAGAGCCAGAATGACTCTGATTTTGAATACTATATTTATACTAAAAAGTTTCATCAGAATCGGTTTTGTTTTTGTGGGTAGGTAATATGTATGATCCAATAAAATTGCTGTGGATATTTTGACAGTCGCCATTTTATATAAATTTCTTGTCGATGACGTATTACATTGACAAGAAATTTATGTGTGTTGTGCTTCAAATAATTGATCGAAATTTAAATAAAAAAATAAAATAAAATAAAAAACTATTATGTGAATCATGGATTCCCAACGTGGTCTATGTGGACCCCCTGGGACTATGGAAGTTTGAAAGGGGTCTATAGTACCCCAGGGGTCTTTTTTTTGTATGTTTTAAAAATCGATGTTTTTTATGCAATGCAAGAGTTTAGAAACAGTTCAAAGAGCAAAAAAAATGGTCGTTTACAATTTTTAATTCACAAATAATTTCAGGAGGGGCCTATGAACTTTCACAGTTCATTCAAAAGGGGTCTATGTGCAAAAAAACTTGGGAACCCCTTATGTAAACAGTATTGATCGTTTAGTTGTCACACATTTTTTTATTAGAAAAAATTCTTGGTGATGACGTCACATAACAAATGAACTGTCGAGCAGATCTTGTATTATTGGACCATAGGTAATATGTACCCATTTCATACATATTACAGTATAAGAAAGTCAAATATTGTGAAAAGTAGTTCTAATACCTGCGTGAAGCTATCAACGCAAATATAAAAAAATAGAATTCTGGATAGCAATCTAAGAGTTTTAAAGTTCTTTTATATTTTGAAAAAGAGTTCTATCAATTTTACCCCCTAAAACCGTATTTTCAAAATGGGGTGCTAACTTCACGCAACACCGCAAACTAAAATAAATAAATATGTTCTCGAAAACACTAAAAGAATTTTGGTGTTATCTTATATTTAAAAAAAAAAATCTTTCAATTTAACCCCCCAAAAACAGTTTTTGAAAATACTCTTGAGGTGCTAACTTCACATACATATAGTTTCAATTATATTTCCGAATGGTTTTATAATATTTTGGCAGGTCGTGTACCTAAACATTGTACGATATACTGTGAACGCTATATGCATGCTAACACAAGCAATCACTTTATTGATATTTGAAACAAAGCCTCGCAACTTTCTATTTGTTTGTCGAACGCAACCATGTTGACTTTTATTTTTTAATTAATTATTAAAACAATAAATCCTCAGCACGTATGATGTGGGTTATTTTTTTGTAAGCAATTATTTGTTAACTTTTTAATTCGATTTTTTTTGTCATTTTAAATATTTGTTTGAAAAAAAATATGATGAAGGAAAGGTAAATTATATGTATAATATGGTATTTGAGTACTTTTTAAATTATAATGTAAATTGTGAATACGTATATATAAAACTAGCCATAGGACCCGGTGTTATCCGGGGATATTAATTATAACTATATTTAACATACAATCATGTTACACTATTTTTTTAGTTAAATTATTTCAATATTGGAAAATAATATTATCTACGTTTTAGGAATAACTTGAAAGACAATCGGTGACAGAAGTAGCTAAATTTTAAAATTCATTAATATCTGTGCTTTAGATTTTGTATAGAAGTTATAAATGTCACAAATTATTATTGTTCGAGTCATTGACTTATATGAAGCTAAATTTCCCTCTCTTATGATAGATACTTCTTTCGTATCTTTTTCCAAAATAATACCGAAAATACGCTGAAAATAATCTTTTTCTATTCAAATTACTTATTTAAGGTAGTTGGTCCATCATAATGTGATCACATTAGGCCATGAGTACATATTTTTAATTTAGAGAAATGATCATGGCAACGCTGTACATTATCTACTATTAACTACTTGTCAAATGATTATATTTTATCATCTAAGCTACCACAGAATATATTAATAATTAATGAAATCGATTATAATTCCCTACAATCCACTTATCATATTTTGTAAAAAATTATTTCATTATTTCTTGTATTTTTTACTATAATCAAATGAATACGTTGTTGCCACATTGTCAACATTACTGTAATTTATGTGATGGTTTGGTAGGTAAATCTGGTTAAATCTTAATAACGGGATGGTCAATAATTCCAATTTTTGTATACTGTTTTCTTTCATATAAATATACAACATGTCAGTTTTTTATGAAAAACTGACGCTACGTTTAAATTTTATCTAATAAAACGTTACGTTAGTGTACGGTTAGTCCATATAAGCTGTGTTAAAAATATAAACTTTGAGATCGTTTTTCATGACTTTGAGATGGTCAATTTTAATAAAAATGGGCTATTTTTCAGATATTAATCTAGGGAATATTCCTGTGCAATTTAAACAAAATCTGACGAAAACAATGTTTACGGATCAACTACTTTAAAGTCACATGGTATGCGTGGCGTCAATTGCTACTTAACAAATTGAAACAAACCAATAGGAATCAAGTATCAAGTATTTTGATTTTTTATATATTTTCTGACGTCATATCATTGTGTCAGACGCGTTTGTATTCACGTGAAATACAAGTAAAAAATTAAAATTTATAATACAAACTCTACATTGGAGTCCATACGAGTAGATCTCAAGCTTAAAACAATTGAGTGTTCAATTCGGAGTTCGAAAACATAGATTAAATTGACATTTAATAAAATATTTGTTAAAACTACTAAATACATTATTGTTAAGAACGATATTCAAAATAGTATTTTGAAACTACAACAATATTTAACAAGATTACAAACAATTGTATATGCGTAATGTTTAATATGTACACACTGTACTATTCGTGTAGAACATTTAATGTGTTTTGTGTTACAGTAATATTATATTATAATATTATGTTAAATTACTTAAACGATTATCTTCATATGGGCGCCTCTATATTCATATGTTATACATTTTCATGCTGTATTTAATCATTTTACAACTGAGTATTTTGTAATATTTTATACAGAAATTGTTGTTTTGTTTATAATATACAGGGTGAGACATATTAGGTGGAACAAATTTAAACAATTGATCGAGAAAAATATATAAGGTACTTGACCACCTTGCAAAGCTAAAAAATACAATAATTTCAATAATTTTTTTTCAGACCCTGTATAAGATATTACAATAACTTAAAAAAAATATATTTGAAGTTTATAGAATACAAAAATACTTGATTTTTTTAATTTCATTTTTTAACAACTATCAAGGAGGCGCCAAAGTCGAGCCCTCAAAAAATGGTGTCCCACGACAGACAGTTAATCTCAGGATTGGTGAATTTGAAACAAAAAAAAACGGCTTCTTAAAAAAGGTCCCTTACGTGACAATTTACCACAATTTAAAAAAAAAATGGCGGATGTTTGAAAAAAGGTTGAAAAGACACCCCTGTTTTTCACTATTCTCAGCTAAAAAATGTTATAAATAACTTGTTTTGGCAAAATATGATAAATTGGTATACAAAACATCTCAACGAACAAAACAAGACCAAAATCATTGAAATTGGTCGAGTAGTTTCGGAGATTAACTGTCCGCGATTTGGGAAAAAGTAGTTTCGAGAAAAACGCGTTTAAAGTTTTTACTCGCTATTTTTTTCAAATAGTTTTTAAAAAATCAAGTTTTTTTTGCTTACAATTTTTTTAATCTGCTATCCCTGGACTATTTAAAAGAAGACTACTTTCATTGAAAACATCGTCGCATCGATTTTTTGGTACATACATACATTATAAATGTATTTATACATCATAATATACTAGTAGTGACGTTAAAATATAATAAATAAAACAACTAATTGTCTAAACGTCAAACAATTTAATAAGCAAGGAAACGTAGCGAGCTTTCGATTCACAGAATCATCGTCAGGCTATTTAAAGGGGATAATGCGAGAACGGTGTCGTTATCTCAACAATTTTCATTAGCTACAATTTTTTCAGCTATTGAAAATTGTTGAGATAACGACACCGTTCTCGCATTCTCCCCTTTAAATAGCCTGACGATGATTCTGTGAATCGAAAGCTCGCTACGTTTCCTTGCTTATTAAATTGTTTGACGTTTAGACAATTAGTTGTTTTATTTATTGTATTTATACATCCTTGTAATTTTAATTAACCCTTAAATTAGTTTAGTGGATAGTGCTAGATGAAAAAAAAACAGTTGCACCCCCCCCCCTCCTCCGATTTAAAAACGTTCCGCTGCCACTGATTTAAATACTGCATGACCAACAGGTAATTCAATTTTGTACGGAATGTTAAACGTAATCACTGGAAATTGAAATTTCATTTACATTTGCAGGTATATTTAAAATTCATAGAGCAAATAATAGACATTAATAGATTTAATCACCGGAACGATTATACAAACGTCTGATAAAGCCGGGGCTCAATAATACCATCTTGGGTTGTCTGAATTAATATCGCTATTCAAACTCAAGATTTCAGAATTGATTTAACTGTTCATTTAATACAGAATACAGACCATTGTTCTTAGTTGTTAATTGTTAGTATATAGATATAATATTGAGTCAATATCATTTCTTTTTAACTGAATCACGGAGACAAATGGGGTCGATTTTTTAACTAAAATTATAGTCGATTTAGAATTTCAATTTTGAGTAACATCTACTATATTTATTTTTTATGTATTTTAAATGTTTAAACAATTTAAATCATAAAGCTTCCCACAGACCGACGCGAATTATTCGCAGCGGCAGCAAATAAAGGTTCCGATAGACCGACATATGTATATTTTCAAACGAAAAAAAAGACGATAGTGAAATAAATGTCGCATTTTTTCAGATATTTTTCACGTTTCTTTTCGGGTAAAAAATTCACAACTCGAAAACTATTCATGATTAAGAAATGGAACTATTGTGTTAACTCCAGAAAGAAAAAATCTACAAAATGGTGAAAGCTACAGCAAACTCGGTTCGGTAGATATTTAAATATATAATATATTAAAATAAAAAATAAAAATATATATGTATAAAAATTTCGCCGCGTTTTTATTCGCGCCGCAGTCACTGCGAATGTTTCGCGTCAGTCTGTCAGTGCCTTTATTCGCTGCCGCTGCGAATAATTCGCGTCGGTCTGTGGGAAGCTTACTATGCAAACGTCAAAATGACATTAAAATGTCAAAATAAATAGCGGTTATAAAAACAAATAATTTTTTAAACAAATAGAGATAAATCTTTGAAATTGTATTTTACTACAAAAGTTGTAGTGACCAATTTTATAGAAAATTAAAAGCTCTACAAAAAGACTTTATAAAATGTTACGTAACATGTGTAGTTCTTGAGATATCCTGGTTTGTTTTTAGCGCAACCCACGAAGTGATAGTGCTTATCTGCTTGATTTTCTGTTCGTCCGTCCGTCTGTCTTCCACTGTGAAATCTCGACACCCTGACCACCTAGAGATCTCGGGTTTTCGTATATGGTAGGTCTGT
Organism: Sialis lutaria; assembly: GCA_949319165.1. Lineage (NCBI taxonomy): Eukaryota > Metazoa > Arthropoda > Insecta > Megaloptera > Sialidae > Sialis > Sialis lutaria. The sequence continues at coordinate 22,820,108 of OX439241.1, forward strand.
GGTTCTAGTTTAACCCATTTTAGGAATTTTTCATGACCCCCCCTCCTCAAAAATTTTCATATATGGCTTCATGTACCTTGTTGAACCCAGGATTGATTCACGAATGGATTAGCAAGGGTATTTTTTCAGTTGTGTCAAGTGGGTTGCGCGGCAACACCCACGATTTTGATAAATTTGATAATTTTTTTGACTTAAGGTAGTTGGTCCGTAAACATGTTTTCATCAGATTTTGTTTAAATTGCACAGGAATATTCCCTAGATTAATATCTGAAAAATAACCCATTTTTATTAAAATTGACCATCTCAAAGTCATGAAAAACGATCTCAAAGTTTATATTTTTAACACAGCTTATATGGACTAACCGTACACTAACGTAACGTTTTATTAGATAAAATTTAAACGTAGCGTCAGATTTTCATAAAAAACTGACATGTTGTATATTTATACGAAAGAAAACAGTATACAAAAAATTGGAATTATTGACCATCCCGTTATTAAGATTTAACCAGATTTAACTACCAAACCATCACATAAATTACAGTATTGTTGACAATGTGGCAACAACGTATTCATTTGATTATAGTAAAAAATACACGAAATAATGAAATTTTTTTTTTTTAAATATGATAAGTGGATTGAAGGGAATTATAATCGATTTCATTAATTATTAATATATTCTGTTGTAGTTTAGATGATAAAATATAATCATTTGACAAGTAGTTAATAGTAGATAATGTACAACGTTGCCATGATCATTTCTCTAAATTAAAAATATGTACTCATGGCCTAATGTGATCACATTATGATGGACCAACTACCTTAACATGAATTCCTTACGTTCAACGAATGACTAATACTCTATATTTTTTTTGAATAAAATATTTATTCACATAAAATATATTTACACGCAGAAATTTTGTTATTGAATGAATTAGTTGGAAACAATATACCAAATATCCATCAATTCACAGTAAAATATTATTGCCAATTTACCGTTAATACAATGTTAATTTTAGTTAATACACATTATTATCAATTTGTCTATAATGGAAAATATTTTGCTTTCATCGCATTCTATAATTCAGTTATTATTATTAACACTCAAATAAATTCATGACAATCGAAAATTTAAACGTTTGTTTAATAGTTTAATAACATAGTTGAACCAAATAATTTAATTTTAAATAATAATATAAAATGAATAGGTATTTATAACTAAAAAATAAATTAGAATAAGGTTAGGGTTGCACGTCGAGAATAGACTTTTCTTGGTTTCAAAACGAGACTTGAGACGAGAGTGCCATAAATTTGAACGAGACGAAGCCTAGATGATATTATTAATATTATTTATTATTCTAGTAAAAAAATCGAGTAATAATTAACTACATATTTGATATCAAATAAATAATAATTATTAAAACAAAATATATAAGATTCGTTAGAAATAGTTCAATATTTTCTTCTTTATAATACATACAACGACTAAAAAAAATTATAATAATTAATTCATAAGAGAGCGAGATTTTTCAAGTAACTATTTATATGTTCTATTATCTACCTACTTCATAGAATATTCATAGTTATATTTGCATTAAGATAAAGCGTCTCACTGGAGGTCTCAACCAGATAAAAATATGTTCATAGAAAAATATTGTTACGTATACATACTTTCGAATACAAGTGATTCGAAAGTTGCTGTACATTTGTATGTATATAACCTGGTAGAAACGATCAAGAATCCATTATAATATTATAAATACAAAAGTCGGTTTGTCTGCTTTTTGTTTGTTACCTTCTCATGGCTAAAGTGCAGAACCGATTTTGATGAAATTTGGTATGGAGATAGCTTGCATCCTGAGGAAGGACATAGGCTACTTTGTATCTCGAAAAATTTATTAAATATACAATTACTTATAAATATGTAACTGACAATTGTACGTGCGAGCTGTTTTATCGACTATAACAGAAATCTGTATTTCCTCACCTTCTTTCTCTTATTATTCTTAATCTGACAGCTCCTACTTAATCTAAATTCCACGTGAACCATATACATCTTATCCTTATAAATTAATGATCTTATTAAATATTTGACGCGAAAGAAGTTGCGGTAGTAACTAGTATAAAAATGTATTTTTAAAATAATTTTTTTTCGATCTGGTGTCTCATAAAAAAACGATACAATCAATTTTTTTTAATGATCTTCACGCTTCATTTTCTATATGTATACATTTTTTTTCTTCAATAATATAAAAATGATGACAGCTATTTAAAAATCTCGATAATGGTTTGAAAAATAGCTACTTTTTTTAAATTTGAAAGTGTTCAACAAACATTTACCCCCCCCCCCCCCCCCCAATATACAAATATTTGTATGAAGTATCAAGCCGAGAATTTTATTTTAAATCAATTTAAAAAATCAGTATCCAGAACGTTGTGCACTATATATGTTTTGAATCATTCTGTATATGTGTTGTGTTTTATTAATTAATTTAACAGTGAAGTATACACATGTAAATATGTACTCTTCATTTAAGAATTCTTGTTTTATATTTATGTTTTATTTCGAGGACGCTGCATTTGCCTTGAAAATATAATTTGTAAATATTTTTTACTGTATAAATAATTCTGTGATATTCATTTAGAATTTTCAGAATCTTTCATTTATTTTTCGACCTATTTTATTAATTGGGTGTTTATGTCTGTTTTATTTCTACTGAAAATATTTTAACATACCTGAGATATTTGAGTCGTATAGATCCATAGCTAATTTTTTTTTGTTTTTATAAATGAAAATGAAATTTAAAAATAACTGTCATCTTTATATTTTTCCAAAATTTTTTAACTTCTGAACCTCTAAAGGATGGGGGGATAGAAATTCACTATTATTTCTATTGAGTTAACTATTGGAAAACATATCTACACTGAAAAAAAATACAGTAAGAATTACAGTTTTCCCAGATATTAAGCGAAAACCTATAATATTTTACTTTCCGATGCCCTGTATCATAATGGAGCTGGGGAATTTACTAGCTTGCAAGCACATTCAAGTGAGGTATCAAACTTATATGACAGGAGTTTCTTGAAAACTTTGACAAGTTTCACGCACGCGTTGTATGTAAATACCAACAGTATTAAAACAGTGGTGATATTATGAAAATTATTTTGTACGATCAGTCGTCAACTGTGTTACAATACATTGAAGTCATGATACAAGGTCTGATATGATTATTTTGACAACCGCCATTTTAGGTATAAAAACTAGCGTCGATGACGTATTACATCGACAAGAAATTTACATGTGTGTTGTGCTTCAAAATACATAGTACATACTTACTAAAAAATTAAAAAAAAATATTATGTAAACAGTTTTTATCGTTTATTTATTTACATTTCGTTATTCACAAATTCCTTATTAGAAATATTTAGTGATGATGACGTCACAGTATAGAACAAATGAACTGTCAAGCAGACCTTGTATTATTGGATCATGCATTCAAGTATCACTGCTTTAAATTCCATAGCAAATCCATAGATACTATCATAAAATCAATACCTCATTTGTGAGTGCTTGCGAGGTAGCAAACTTTGCTAGCCCCTTTATGATACGAGATATAAAACTATAATAATATAAGTTTAGGCTGTAATGTTTGTAGTTTATCCATCAATTTATATTGAGTTTCTCATGAAATTTCTAAATTACAAGGTTGTACGTAAGTTTTCCCTGGTGATTTTACTTCTTTTAAAAATCACGGGTTATTTTTCGCAAATAATTAAGTAGACTATGGAAATGGATAGATAATTATAAAATAAATTAATTTTTTAATACATTTTTCTGTAGATATATATTTTTAAATCCAATATTTTTCTTTACAGTAAAGAAACTCAAGTCTTTACTATTTCCACGCAATTATAGAAAAGTTGATTTATAAAGTCAGAACTAATAATAATAATAAGCAAAGTTTTCAAATAAGCGAGTGATGTTACTAATAAGAAATGAGATTGGATGAAATCTACTTATTCAAATTACAATTTAAAATTTCTTTCTACCTTGCATACTTCTGATGAAAAATTCTACATCTTGTATTAGAGTAAAGTTGGTATATATGTATAATAATGTATATGGAACACCATTCATGTTTTAGGTAAGAAAACTATGATAATATTATTTAAAATCAACACTTATCATTTCATTGGACAGAGATTTTATTTTTTTATCGAGATCTAGCAGGTAAAAATAGAATTCTTAAAAAATAAATATAAAAAATCTAAAACAATCGAAAATCAGCCTCTTAAAAAATGTGCGTGTAATATGGACCACAGTGGTTCATATTAAAAAAAATAGCAGTGGCGTAGCAAAAAGTACACGGACAGAACCTCTTTATTAGCACCCCATTTAGTGAGCACCATTATGAAGATTTGTACTAAAAAAAGGGTTTTGCGGATGTGAAGAGTTGTGGATGAGTATCCTGCTTTATGGGGCCAAAAATAAACGTTTTTTGGGGATTTTTTTTAGGATAGAAAAAATAAGCTAGTGAAGCAAACTTTTCAGATTATTTTATTGCATATTTGAACGTTTAAAAAAATTTATTAAGACAAAAATATTCAAACGCAACCAATTTATATGAAATTTTGTACAACGCCTTGCAATCGCAGTCTCCAATCGGCGGGAAAGATGAAGCTCGTAATTTTTGTCTGAGACAAAAAAACCAAAGTAAGTTTTATTTTTTATATATTTTTCTTCTATATGAACTAAGAAAACCACAAAAAAATTTAAAATTAAAAAAAATGTCGGGTTTGAAAAAAAAGTGCTTTTTGCAAGAAAAAAAATCATTTCAACTTGCTAAAAAAGTTGTTTAGAATTTTTGTTTCATGAATCTTTTTAGTTCATATGGAAGATAATTTAAAACTGAAAACAACAAGCTTTGGTTCATTTTGATTGGTCGTTTAGTTTTCTTGCAATCACACCCGCCAATTTAGAAAAATGATAAAAATTAAAACTCGAGAAAACACGCTTCAAAGTTTACGGTCAGAAAAAGCAGTTAAACGGAGAGGAAATAGATCATTATAATTTGTACTATAGCTTGACCCGGCGCTTATACAAATTCAAAATATTGTTTTAGACGATAATTGAACCTTTTCAGGTAGATACTTGTTCGGATTTATTCGACCGAGGGGAAAAGCGAGCGCTCAAAATGCCCGAGCGCTTGTATACCTTCTGGACACTCCACTGCGATTAATGCTATATTTTTGAAATTATTTCGAATTTGCCTATAAAACTTTACAGACATATTCTTAGATATATTAGGAAGATTTAAGCAATTAAAAAAAAATGGATTTTTTGAGACTCATAAAGCAGGACACTCCCTTAATATACTTTTCATACTATTTGCCTCACCACGATTCTGGTTAATTATTACACTTCATAGCCGTATAATACCCCATAGTCCATAATATCCACAACAACATGTATTTAAAAAAAAATGTTATCGCCGAGGCAATAATTATTTCGTGGATTAAATGCACTGTACATACGACCAACCCTTAAACCTACATGTTTAAACAGCAATATAATTAATTCAAACAATTTAATACATTAAAAATTTGCACTAACTTACCTTAACATTAATAATACAAAATTACATATTTCATTAAATTGCTCTCAATGACATATTGGTATTCCAAACACTGTCATGTCAAATGACGCAGTTATTTAGAAGTGTAAGCTTAGATACATATTATGAAATGTAAAATGGAGCAATAAAATGAGGTATCTATATTACCCGCCTGGTCCATATTACTCCATATATACCGACTTTACTCTACTGTATTTTTTTACTAACTAATTATGCATATCAGATTCATTCAAGTAGATATTTTAAACTAATAATACAATAAATCTTTTATTTTTAACGACGCTAATTAAAATTACCCACGTATGAAAACTAATTTAGTATCGCATAAAAATGGTACATGGTGAAAAATATAACAGAACAAATATATCAAGTTTTGCAACGGCCACTACCCATAGAGACAAAACTGGTAAAACAGACAAAGGTGGCTATGCAAATTTGCAGATACCTTAAACGAACCGCAACAACAGAATTAGAACAGTGGCGTGCGGGTAGAATAAAGAGAATTGGGAATTGTTACAAACCACGATAACTGTTAAATATATTTTTGTCGTTATGTTGAATGTTTTGGAGTTATTTTTAGCAAAAGTGAATTAATTTACATGTTTTGAATTATGACTTATAACACATTTCCCTAGATCGAGATAAATGTCCAGTATCATAAAGGAGCTAACAAAGGACCCCGCAGAATCCTTATGGGAAAGGGGTTTCGGTCAAACTCTTTGGAACTTTGGATTCTGATAGTCCTTGATGAGTAGATTAAAAGTGTTAATGGGCACTATGTCCTAAAAACTCAAACTTTTGAGATATAGCCCTCTAAATTTGGGGATCATGCTCGCCTTTAATTTACAATAAAAAAATTTGTAGAACCTTAATTTTCGCACAACTATTTATATGTGTTCCCAATCGATTGTCACCATAAAAAAGTAAACTTTTAAATTCTTTAGCCAATGGCAGAATCTTATTATAACGTTTTTTTTTTATTATAAACCATTTTTTTATTATAAAACAATTGAATTTGTTTATAATTAAAAAAACGTAACAATAAGATTTAAGTGTTGTCATTTCTCAATGAATTGAAAAGTTGACTTTTTTATGGTGGCAATCGATTATAGATGTCTTTGGGAACACATACAAAAAGTTGTGTGAAAATTAAGGTTCTACAAATTTTTTTATTGCTAATTAAAGACAATCATGATCCCCAACTTCAGAGGGTTATATCTTAAAAGTTTGAGTTTTTAGGACTTAGTGCCCATTGACACTTTTGATTTACTCATCAAGGACTATCATAATCCAAAGTTTCAAAGAGTTTAACCGAAACCCCTTTCCCATAAGGATTCTGACTGAAATTTACATGACAGTTCTCTTGGAGTTTCATGAAGATTTTGACAAGTTTCGCGCACGCGTTCTATGTAAATACCAACAACGGTATTAAAACAGTGGTGATATGAAAATTATTTTGTACGGCCAGAGTAACCAACTGTGTTAAACTGCTCTAAATTCCATAGCAAATTCATTGATACTATAACAAAATCAATACCTCATTTGAGAGTGCTAGCAAATTTTACTAGTCCCTTTTATGATACCGGACAAAAGTCTTTTCTAAAAATCGTAAGCTAAGAATTATATATTTAGTAAAAAATCGAAATTTCCTACTAGTTCATATTTGCTATTTTTAAGATTTTTATGTTTTTTTTTATCTGCTCAAACAGCGGTTCTTAAACTAGGGTCCGCTGAATTTTTGCCGGAGTCGTTGAAACATGTTTGATATAAATTAAAGTACTTTTACATTTCTATTTACCTATTTGGAGGACACATTGTGATATTGTTATTAAATTATTGATTTTCAGTACCAATCAATGATTATTTAGACCAGGAATGTATGGGGCAGTGAGTCCTTTGATTTATGTTTTCGTGTTTGACACTTTTATAAGATCTTATGCCACAAAATACATAGAAATACACTTTGTTAATTTGTAAATTAATAATTGCATGTTCTACTCGCACTTGTCATTTTTTTTTAAAATTAAACCGCGCTTCATTATTACTGTGTAATCCTTAAAGCTGAGATATTACTTACAATTATGTAAATATAATTGATTATAAGTAGATTACTAACAGATCTCAATTACGCTTGTCAGCGAAACATCTCTGCGTAATTAATAATCGATAATCTGCACACAAATTACAGACACATATCTTATAGCCTATTATAACAGTTGTCAAACTAGTAGACCGCTAGTCGGAGATTAGAGCTCTATGAGATTAGGATTTAATCCAACAGGGGATGATGTAACTCACTTACAAAATTGCGCGTGCACGATGGGTAAATTTGTTATTGAAATACAAGGACGGCTACTGACCGATATAACGCAGTGGTGTAGTCTGAAGAAAATAAGATTTTTTAAAAATTTATTTGGACGATGTAAATTCTGAAAATTAAAGAAATGTAAAGTGAGAAACTACGTTAGGAGGTTGGTTTTTGTTGCTTTTTTGTGAATTCTTTTGAGGCAAAAAAATAGAATTTATTTAAATTTTGAGGTTGTTTTATTCATGTTTTATTCAATGTTTTGAAGTACCTACATTTAAAAGTAACAGTGCCCAAGTGCCACACGCCGATTTTCTTGAAACTTTGCACACACGTAGTACATCGAAAACATTAGACACGTATTTTTTTATTTAGGCTAATAAGGTGTTTTAAGGGTAGAAAACACATTCGAAAGTTTAACTCCATTTAACACAATGCTAACTAACGCTAGGTACTTGTGATTGTCATTCTCTTACAGTTTTTACGATTTTTCTATCATAATTTCATTGTCTGCGTGTTTTTGAGATCGCTAATGACGATTTTGTCATTAGTTTAACGAGAATGGCAAATACAAAATGGTGGATAAAATCACTGAAGTTTTAAATTTTTTATTTAACATCACTTGCGAAGTTTATTAAATACATCATTACAATTTTGGTAACAGTTAAATCTATTTAGAAGTGGTGGATGAAAAATTTAATATGACGCATCCAAATAGCAGAACCTGGGCAAATATCGGTGGGAAAACTATATAATTGGAAACATTAAAAATATCTAATAATCCTGTCTTCATAAAGATCAGTTTCATAAAATTTCGTGATTTGTTTATTGTTTCCGTCATCTGAAAGAAGGGTGTTAAGAAATTTTCCCACCGATATTTGCCGAGATTCTGCCATTTGGATGCGTCATATTGAATTTTTCATCCACCACTTCTAAATTGATATAATTTAATTTAACTGTGATGTTAAATAAAGTTTTTGAAACTTCTGTGATTTCACGCACCGTTTTGTATTTGCCATTCTCGTTAAACTAATGCCAAAATCGTCATTAGCGATCTCAAAAATACGCAGAGAATGAAATTATGATAAAAAAATCGTAAAAACTGTAAGAGAATGACACTCATAAGTACCGTTAGTTAGCATTGTGCTAAATGAAGTTAAACTTCCAAATGTGTTATCTACCCTTAAAACGCCTTGAACGCAAAAATAAAAAAAAACACGTGTTTAATGTTTTTCGATGTACTACGTGTGTGTAAAGTTTCAAGAAAATTGGCGTGTGGCACTTGGGTAGTGTTACTTTAAGATTTTTTCAAGTCGTTTTTGATGGAAATGTCAAAGTTATAAGCTACACCTCGCATTTATCTTGAAACGACTTGCGTGCATTCTAGCTTAATTAATTGTTGACCAAATAATATTTTAATTACATTTGACGTTTCATGGACTTCTGTACATACTCTACACCAATTCTTCTTAAACTTTTTGAAGTCATGGCCCCCCGATTTTTTTTAAACACAGGAGGGCTAAAAAAATGTTTCATTTATATAATTTTAGCAAGTGCATATTTGAACATTTAAACTTATTTAACGATAGTAAATTTATTTGTTATATTCGTGGTTCTTCGCGGCCCCCTTATGAGAAGGCCAAGGCCCCCTAGGGGGCCGCGGCCACCACTTTAAGAAACCCTGCTCTACACCACTGTATTACATAAGGTATATCCTGAGGGTCCCCAGCTCGATTATCCCCGGGGATGTGTTCCATTTCTTGGGGAGAAGAATAACACAAACATGCGGGTGACGATGTCAGTTTTATCGATGTTTATTTTTATATTTACGGTACATTTTCCTTTATTTATTTTTAGATATATTATTGTTTACGGTCAGTGAATCGACATCAAATAAATAATATTCAATCGAGTGTTGAAAATTTTTTGTATATTTTTCTTTATATTTTAAAGTCCTTTATTTGCTTTTTTTATTTTATATAGGTACATATTATTATATTTATGAATTTTATGAACATAATATTTATAAATTCTTTTATACAAGATGTTAAAATAGCAGGGTCTAGCATGGGGTTCTAAGAAACTATATTTGGGCTCACATCGGAGCAATATAGCAATATAGCAACCAATAACTAGCGACATTATTGCTATCGGTCAATATAAATTGAATTGGACATATAGTCCAAATGATATCGCTATATTGTAATGTTGCCATATTGTTGACAACCGATACTTATCTCTTGAATATAGCACTATTCATTTGACACATGGTGTGATTTGTCTAGTTCTTCTTCTTACCAATACATATAAGCAATCAAGAATTGAAATACATAATCTACATAATATTTGAAATAATGGCGAATAATATATCTATATATTAATTAATATAATATATAATTATATAATAATAAATCTTCGTTTTCTTAAATGCCACCACAACACAGGAGTGTAACTATATTTTTCTTAGTTCCAACCGTTCCAACCATAAAAAAACATTTATAAATAAGGAGAAACGATTAGAAGACAAAAAATAATTAACGTTACAAAAATAATTTACATCATCGCACATTATATTTCTAATTAAGTACAATTGATTAAAAACAATCCAACACTGTGGTAGTGCCCAAGTCTGGTGCCAATATTTTATAATCATTTTTAAAAGAAAAATTTAATAAATTTTACTTAAATAAAAACTAATTAGTTTACAAAAACAACCTATTTAATTAACGTAAGCGAAGAGATGAGGAGTGGGGGGGGGGGCACCGCAATTTTACGAAGAGGGGGGGGGTAAAAAAATCATTATATAATTAACAAACGCTTCATTATTGATCGCCTCAATTTTTACTAAACAATTTCCTTAACATTTTGACGCTTAAATTACGGGTGATATAAAATAGCTCTAACTGTTTACTTGTATGACATCAAACATGTCGTTAACGCAGAAATTATAATTATCCAAACACGTGTTCAAGAATAAGCGAGAATTTACGGACATCTGGTTTCAATACTGTATGTTTATTTGAACATTATAGCTCGGAACTGTCAAAACACAGTGTTTGTAATCACAGGCGGTTTTGCATTGACGTCACGCTGCCATCGCCACACTCAACTGTCAAGTAGGTAGAGAGCTAACTCACGACAACATTGTCGTAGCATTAAGAGGGTGAGACAATATGTTAAACAATAATAAGTATGTACATTGGTATTAACTATTGTGTTAGTTTGAGTTCGACTTTCAATTACGTAACTAACTCTGGAGACATTTGGAAGGGGGATGGGGGTGTATATGTAAACAAGGAAATATATAGGACTAATAACACATTACCATAGGTGGGCATTAACTCTTTAATCCGTTAATCGTAAATTAACGAAGTTAACAAAATGGTTAACGGATTAACTTTTAAGTTAACTCAAAAAAATGTTACCGCTTTTGTTAACTTCCGTTAACTTTAATCCGTTACATTGGTTGTTTGATGAAAAGTACATAAGTTGTCGAAATAGCAAAAAAAAGGTCTTCATACATTTTGGATGGTTAACTTTTTAACGATTAATGTCCGGTATTATAAAGGACCTAGCAAATTTTCAAGCTAGCAAGCACTCTCAAATGGGGTATCAAACTTATATGACAGTTCTCTTGAAGTTTTTGACAGATAGTTTCATACATAGGAAGTAAAAAAAGGTATGTAAAGTATATTTACTAAAGTGTATTTACTAACCTTGCGTAATAAATGGTAAAAACCAACTTACTGCGTCTGCAACTATCTGTTAAAAACTCAAAGAGAACTGTCATTTAAATTTGATATCTCATTTGAGAGTGCTTGCAAGCTTGCGAATTTGCTAGGTTCTTTATAATACCGGACATAACTTTAACTTTCGTTAAATTTTCAAATTTTCGATTAAGTTTAACTTCCGTTACATTTTCGGAATTTTAACGGTTTAACGATTAACGAAGTTAACTTTTCGATTAAATGTGCCCTAGAATTGTAACCATATCGGTCCACGAGTCATTGGCATATCAATTATTTTGAATTATAAAATTTATTAATAATCTTCTATATTGTCTTTAAAAGTATATAAGTGATAGTTGATAACACAGAAACTTTTATTTGGAACTGATACCTCTGGGATATATCAATATAAATGACGAAATTGACATTAAATTAACCCTTAGCTGCTCCACCTCTCCAGAATAACATACCTGCCTAAGTGAGGGTTACCTAGTACTCCAGACACTAAAATGCTAACTACTCGTAAATTAATGAGAATTTTAATTCAATAAAATTAATCTATCATCTTCGAACGATACAGAATGCACTCCAATCATTTATTTAAAAAAAATAATATATTTAAAAAATTGAAAACCTTGTAAAGTTTAAACATCTTACATTGAAGTTGAAACAAAGTAGGGCGCCTGGTACCTCACAGTGACAGCTAAGGTTTAAAAATGCCCGTCACAAAGTTTTGGTAACACTAGCATTGGTTGTCTTTCCTAATCTAATGTCCGGTATCATAAAGGGGCTAGCAAATTTATTAGCTAGAAAGCACTCTTAAATGAGGTTTCAAACTTATATGACAGTTCTCTCGGAGTTTCATGATGACTTTGACAAGTTTCGCACATGCTTTGTATATAAACACTAACGGTATTAAAATATTGGTGATATTATGAAAATTATTTTGTATAGTCAGTCACCAACTTTGTTTCAATACATTGAAGTATCACTGCTCTAAATTCCATAGCAAATCTATAAATAATATCACGAAATGAATACCTCATTCGAGAGTGCTTGCTAGCTTTTTCCCCTTAGTAACGTGTTGGATAATTGCTATAGAATCTAGTACACGCTATGACGCCATATTTGTCTATGCTTACGTGACAATATACTGTTTTCTGATTGGTTCTTGCTCGAATCTAGTAGTAAATCTGGTACGATAAATAGCCCCGGTTTTATTTCTGAAATCTAGTATGATAGCACGCAACGCAGCTTGCAGTGACGTCATTTGTATCACTGAAACTAGCACGATTGCCAGCACAGTAACTATCAAGCAAAATATCAGCAAATCTAGCGTCGTGTGCGGCGGGCTTAGTGGTAACAAAAACAAAAATGTTGAATACAAAAAAAAAGATTTCACGACAGACTAATATTATAAAAACAAATGAAGGTTTGAAATATGTACATTTTGTACATATTCCCTTTTTTGGTCGGGGATTAAAAATGAACGTGTATAAGTATTCCACACATAATGGAGGATATATGTAAAACAAACCAGTCTCGAAACGTGTATAAGAAAGATGTAAAAAATAATTATTGTCAAGGTACAACGAGCCTCTAAAAGTGTCATGGGGATGTTAAAAGAAACGAATAACACGCTACGTGAAAATTATCCCAGTATACGATACGAGCTCCCTTTATAATTATCGTTATGTTTAAGAAGGCATTAAATACGTGGTTTTCTTAGTGAAACAACATTCTTATGATGTCTCTCGGAGAACAGTTGACATTTGTTTGGTTGGAATTATCTTTTTGTTAATGAATCATTTATAAAAATAAACACAATATATACTATTTATATTATAATAATATGTAGTATTAATTATATTTAATAAAATAAATAAAATTAATATGAACTAAATAAATATCGTTGAGATAACGATATCTTTCTCACTAACCTGAAGATGATAATGAGAATCGAAAGCTTGCGATATTATTTTTCTTTTTATATTTTTGACGTTTAGACAATCAAGTTGTGTTTACTTATATTTAAAAAATATATATTTATTGGGATCCGTCAGATGGGGGGCGCCTTAAAAAACATGGCACTGATCAGGGAAATGTACCATGCAATTGTGAATTTTTTTAAATGATTAGTATTGCGACAATATGTAATTGGGCCAACACTAACCCTCGAAAAGGGAATTTTGTTGAAGGTGAACGCGTTTCACACGAGAAGAAAACTTTGCGGACTCCATTATCAAAAAAATAATTTATTTAACGCGTTTTATGATTTTAATAAATTATTTTACGATTCACATGAAGTATTCCCATATAAATTTTTCCCTCATTCTAGTTACAAGTTTTGCCACCAGGTGGTGTACGCTTGTTTGACGGATCCCAACAGTCTGTTTCATTTAATAAGTTTGCAGTGGTTGCCCGGTAGGATTCACGATTCATACCGTCAAATCACCCGGCAACCACTGCAAACTTAAATGAAGCAGACTATACTTTATATTAAAGTTTTCCTTAGCGAAAATAACTGAAATATTTTATAAATTAAAATATACAAGTGTGGCCACCATGAGACTATTTTTACACGGAAACTAATGAGTATAAGAAATGAAACATGTACTCCTTCAATTTTGTGTTTTAAACCAGGCTTGTCCAACCCGCGGCCCCCGAGCACTCTTCGTGCATAAGATTTAAAAAAAATATGAAAAATTAACGATGTTGGGTAAAAAAAAGTATTTTTTATCATATAAAGTATATAAATAAGTATAAATAAAGTTAACAACGAAAAATAAAAGGTCTTCAAATTTTTGTGCGGCCCTTAACAATTTTTTTTCACTATTTTTTTACGCTCTGCGGCCCACAAAGGTCAAAAGGTTGGACACCTATGTTTTAAACAACAAATTTTACATAATTGAGATTTTTTTACTTTTTTTTTTTGTTTTAATTTCGTTAAGTATATTTGATTTTCTTTCATGAAAAACAACAGCATTAAAATTGCGATTTGTAATGCTTTTTTTCAAAATTCCCCCCCCCCCCCCATTCTCCTCCAACCTGCCCCTAAAGGTACACTCGAGGGAACGTCGGTAACACTTAAATCTCAAAAAGGGTACATGGAGAATTTAACTTTGTTAAACTCTGACATAGATGGGCAATTCTCTTATACTAACAAAGTCACCTTCATGGGTAGTGTCCCGATGTCTTTTTGCTTGGTTGATGCAATTTAGTGCTTTAGATTGAAAGTAAAAAATAGACAAATACAGCCCATCATAGGACTCAAAAAAATTTGCAATATTATACGATATTATACAAATTTAAAAAAAATGACACAGAGGACTGTGCTTAGTTTTTTTGTAACTCATTCTTACACTACCCGAGTAAAAATAATTATATATAATTGTATATAATTATATATAATTATATATATATATATATATATATATATATATATATATATATATATATATATATATATATATCTATATATATATATATATATATATATATCTATATAATTATATACAATTATATATAATTATATAAAATTGTATATAAATATTTTTTAATCGATTATACATCCTGGAGTCCCCCCCACCCCTAAACGGGAATGTATTAATTACACAGTAAATCACAGCTCTTTTTAGCAGATAGTATATATAACTATTACATATATAAAGTACTCGGATATTATTGAATCATTTTAAAAAAAATAATCTAGATGCGTATTAAGTAATATTTGAGGCCCATATTGTTGAAATAAAAATTTACAATAATTGACCGTTTAGGGGGGGGGACTCCAGGATGTATAATAGATTAAAAAATATTTATACACAATTTTATATAATTATATAGATATATATATATAATTATATACAATTGTATATAATTATATATAATTATATACAATATATATATTTATTATATATATACAATTATATATAATTGTATATAATTATATACAATTATATATAATTATTTTTACTCGGGTAATCAACATTAATTTCACAAAAGAAAAGTATGGTATTTGCATATGATAATTTATTAATCGCTGAAAATTTGATAGTGAATTTAATATTTAATATTTCTAATTTCGTGTTTTTGAAATTAAGTACTTTGACAGTTTTACGATTTCAAAATAATATTAAATATGTAAGTGACAGTATTTTTAATGCAACTTTTTATATTACGCAGAAGTAGAATTCGTTATTAATTTTCATCTTTCAAAATAATTACAATGAAACGAAAATAAAATAATAAAATTAGTGTGGGGCACCAAGTTGCCCAATTAGTGGAGAAATAATTGAGGGGTTTGCAGCAACAACGAGTTAACTCCATTTGAGGCCAAACAGAGTTAACAACCGTCTCTTGCGGGAAAAAATCATTCTTTCGTTTTGTTTAACAAAGAGTTACCTACTGTTGATAGATGAGTAGTTTTGGTAGTTTTGCATTCTTATTTTTCTTTGGAGCTTCATTTTTCATGTACTAAAAAGAGTGTTTTTGGGCTTAGAATTTAGTTAGTACACTTGTTATTGTGTTCTTTCTTGAAAGAAACCAATTTTCTTGAAAATTGTTCTTATTCAATGCTTCCTTACTTTAAAAAGAAAATAATTTTCAACTATTTGGGTCAAAAAGGAGTTAACTCCAGAATAAAATCGACTCTAAAATTGCGAATTTGACGAATTTCTCAATGGAATTTGGCCAAAACATGAAGTGGTAGGTGACAAATAATGGACGAAGACGAAGGTAATTTAAATACATTCTCCATTTTTTAACAGTTTGTTCTATTTTCCCACAAATTATAAAAACTTGTTGCTGCAAACCCTTCAATTATAGATAGTATAAATCACGGTAGTTTTATTTATGTATGTATTATACAATTTATTTTCAGTTTAGTTGATAATATTGGACGTATACGAGTACAAAAGTGGCATTATAAAATAGTTTAAAGTATTCATGAGACCATATGCGAAGTGCTGATTCATCCATGACTCTTTTATCGCCCGGGAAAGGCGGAGAGATTTAGAAAGTGGTGTGCTTTATGTTCCTGTTTTTAACCTTTTCGGTAGTGTCTTAAAACATTACAAACATGTCAGGTTCAGGAAAAATGATACGTTTTTACTAGCGTCGGCAAAGTAAAACTGTATCCCGTTTTTTTTGTAGCTGGTATAAAGTGCCAGTAAATTTTGTTCTTTAAGCCTAAATTAATGTTTTTATGATGATAGGTGATATAAATATGGATGTTTTGTTATTCAGAAACCAACGCGATTAACTTAACTTCTTTTTAATATCATGTGGAAGCTTTTAATTGATAAAAAACACATTTTACATAATATATAGGATGGCGCAAAAGTCATGAAGGGGTTTAAAATAGTTTTATAAGTTAACTTTAATTTGCAATCTATATCTATAAAAGAGTTTGTCCTTAACCACTCACTCACTCACTCACTCATATATCAACGTACAGCCCAAACCCCTGAACCTAGAAACGTGAAATTTCGTAGGTGCCTTCCTTTTATGATGTAAGCACCCACTAAGAAAGGATTTTTCGAATTTCAACCCATACGGGGTTAAAACAGGGTGTCAAAGCTTATATAAAAAAAAATTGTTCGCATTTAGTTGAAACTAATCGAACATCCTCTACAATATACATAATGAAACAATTATTTCAGCATTTCCCAAAATTAAACCCCTAAGGTGTTAGGGGGGTGGAAAAATTTATAATATTTTTTTTTGGTATTCACCGAATGAAACATGGGACAAGTAGATACTCTACAAGTCAAATATCAGTTATAAAAATTCAACCCCTATGGGAATGGGGGGGGGGGAGTAAAATTTTGATATATGTATTTATCTTCATATAGGTTCATGATATTAAAGTAAATTCGGACAAATTAATATTCAATTAAAAATGAAAGTTCGATATTCAAGCCGTAATAGCAAGGGACGGGGACGAGGGGATACCTATAATGGTGGAGTCGGGCAAAAAATTTTGCAATAAAAAAAACTGATATTTAACCACTAATGGCGAGGGTAGACAGGGGATTAGTTTTTACAATTTTTAACTAATTGTACTTAAGATACGAGATATTTTTTTATAGGTAATGAATAAAAATCAATATAAAAAAATGAATGTAATATATCATCCCCTATCAAGTATGAAGGGTTCTAATTAGTTTCGAAGTTTACGCGAGCGAAGCCGCGGGATTCCGCTATTTTTAATAAATTTTTTTCAAAATAGTAAAATTAAATAAATGTTCATGTTAAGAGTTCAGTAGGAAACTTAGAACTCTTATAATTTCGTTCTATCCGTCCGTCTGCCCGTTTATATACATTTTATACTGATTTTGATAAAATTTGGTATACGGACGTAAATTAATAACCCAAAAACAGAAATGATTAAATTAAAAAAAATTGACCCGCTTCCCATATACTGAAAAGTATATTCCATTTTTTTTTATCCCAGGGTGTCTTTAGATAGTTCTCCTAAAATGTAACATAAATGTTATATGACCTTTTAATTTTAACCTTTCAGTCACGATATATTTGCTTTCAAAGTAGCTATTAGAGCGCCCCCCTCCCTACTTTCTAAAGTATTGATGTAAAAAATCTGAAAAAAATCCAGAATGTTGCTTTTAATTAGTTCTTTCAATGAAAATTATAATGAACACTTTAACAAAAATATTTTTTTTGTAAATCGTAGTGAGAATGACTACGGAACCCTAACACGCACTTGGCCGTTCATTGAAATCGGTAAGTTTTGTTGTATTTCTTAAATTCAATTGTGTTAATTTTATTATTTTATTTTATCTATTCGGTACGTTTCACCGGCGCCGACTACGGGGGGGCGAGGGGGGCGATCGCCCCCCCCAGATATTATACCAGGGGGGCTTTGCCCCCCCTGTGCAGCTGAACTCTAGTTTCTTTTAAATTAAAGATACTTTTGTCAATAAGATTTTTACTTTAAAAAAAGGTGTAAATATTCAAATACTTGTCACTTGAGTAAAAATGATCACTAAAAATTTCTTCAAAAAGGAAATTAATACTAAAACATCTTTTATTTCCTTTACAAAGCTTAGTTAGATTTAAAAAAAATTCTACGATTTTTCTACACTTTACTATATTTTCAGCTAAAATCGTCGTTTACGTTTCATGAGCCTCTGTAAATTAAATATAAATGTCCACTTTTTAATTATTTCAAATAATTAAAGTTTGATCGATTTTTATCGAAACTACAATAATTTGAAAAAAAAAATTATTTTTTCACATTATTAGTTGCGTTTCTGAAATTTTTGTCGTTATTACGATAGTTGGATATTGCACATTTTTTAAGGAAATTTTTTGCACCCCCCCTCCTTCAAAAAATTATGAAAATCTCGCCCCCTCAGGTTAAATGAAAAGTCGGCGCCTATGGTACGTTTAACCTAACCTACGATACAGTTTATTTTTATTCTTAAAATATAGTGAAATAATACAAAAATGCATGTTTAAACATCGGTCGAAATACTCAAAATAGTCAAAATACACAAAATAACTCTAACAAATTGAACACCATAACAATGAGAAAAAAAGAAAGAAATTATTTTTTGGCAAAACAACGTTTGCTGGAGCAGCTAGTTTTTTTAATAAGTTTCGACTAATATTTTGTGTATGGAAGTATAAAATATTTTGAAATTAAAGCAGAACAGAAAAAAAGTTAATATGAATACTTAATGGATTTTAAATTATATATTATGTAAAATAAAAACTGGCTCCTTTTGCATTGGATTGGTATAATCTATATTTAATTACTTTGATTTCAAAAATTATACATATACATACCAGATGTGTATATTCAAACTATATTCATACGAAGTTATATAAAAGGAAAATTTAAATCGCGAAAATACACAACTCATGTGTTTCATTTCAAGTAATTTCCTGTAACAAACTTAATATTCGTATAATCTGATATTTGTGACATTGTAAACAAACAAGATTTATTATGTCTTTCAAATATATAAAATTTTGACACTCTGTATAATGTGACATTTTTGACAATTTATATCAAAACTTTTTTATTTTTTTATGTCGTTTTAAATTATATTTTTACAACCGAAACTTGAGCTGAATATTAGTTTAAAATACCTCGTTTAAATAAATATATTAAAAAAACTCAATTTTTATTTGTATAAAATATTATATTTGGATAATTTCAGTACTCCTGATTTTCTTAAGGGATTATATCTGTTTGAAACCTTAAAATTGGGTTTTGATTTTCGGGGTTTCTAACAGTGAAAGTTCTATCCAAATCGGTTTAGTAGTCTTTGAATTTACTCGACAAAAATACATTATCGAGATGTATGTGCACGAAGAAATATGGAGCCGTATTTTTTAATAAAAATTACAGTTGTTTTACAAGTTTTAGAATTACAATAATTTGGACCGTTTCAAGATAACTACATTAACTAATATTTCTTTAAAACTTTATTGATTATTATGAAATATTTTTCTCCTTGTGCTTACAATTGTAAAAAATATTTATAATTAAAATCGTTGTGAGTTTTATCTTCCATTTAGTATCATTTGTATTTAGTCTTTATTCTCTTATGTTACTGGCAATGTATGAAATCCAGCATTGTATATAATTCCTAAGTACTCTATATAATGCCTAAAAATCTCCAGGCGATATATCAAA